>CM056730.1:0-5000000 GCA_029844215.1 Przewalskia tangutica | reverse complement strand
AGACAAGTGGGGAGGGCACTTGCTAACCTCCTATTGGCCAAGTATTTCTTCACAAAATATTTCATCCACACTTAGTTATTTTTCATCCCATTTCGATGGACATGTAACATAGTATACCAAGACTTAATAAATCCACTAAGTCCATAATTCTAATGAAAAATAATTCCATTACTAGAATTAATTCTTGTCATCACATTAAACTCGAAAATTTTCCGTATAAGGAAATGTAAAAATCATTTCCTGTCGACATTCCAATCTTAATTCTATAATCATGTTCTTGAATTACGGGGTGTAACAATGGACATAGAAATCCGGAGGAGAATAAGTTCAAGAAACCATTTTCTAAAGGTCCAAAACCAAATGATGTCTGTAATTACTGTAAGGAGAAGAGACACTGGAAATCTGATTGTCCCAAGAAGAAGCGTGAGAATAATCGGCAGTGCTAGCTGGCATGTGAATACTACCTCTGAAGATGATACTGCTCTAGTTGCTAATGAGTACACGCATCACAATGATGTGTGGATCCTCGATTCAGCAGCATCTTACCATATATATCTGCGCAGGGAGTGGTTTACAACCTATGAGCAAGTGGATGGTGGAAGTGTTTCTATGACTGACAGTTCTGTTTGCAAAACTGTTGGGATATGCTCTATTAAAATTCGGGACACATGATGATAAATTCTGCATATTGAATGACGCCAGACATGTTCCATCCATGATAAAGAATCTGATATCATTGAGCATATTAGATAGCAAGGGGTTCAGATTTCGAGGTGGAGGTGGAGTTCTATATGTCTGCAAGGATTCGAATGTGGTTCTGAAGGGCATAAAATGTGGTACCTTTTATTTCCTTCAAGGTTCTACGTTATCAGGTTCTGTTGATGTTGCATCCTCAGAGGTTGATAAAGAAAACTTGACCAAGTTATGGCATATGAGGCTTGGTCATATGAGCGAGAGAGGGATGCAAATTCTGTCAAAAGGAGATCTTTTTTGTGGTCACAAGGTCGAGGACCTTAAGTTTTGTGAACACTGTGTATTCGGGAAATTACATCGCAACAAGTTTTTCAAAGCAATACATAGAACAAAAGACACACTTGATTACATTCATTCAGATTTTTGGGGTCCTTCCCGGATGGAGTCTCTAGGAGGTCACCGATATTTTATGACAATTATTGATGATTTCTCAAGGATGACTTGGGTGTTATTTATGAAGCATAAAATTGAAGCTTTCAAGAACTTCAAGCAGTGGAAGACATTAATGGAAAATCAAACAGGGAAGAAGATCAAAAAACCGCGAACTGATAATGGTCTGGAATTTTGTTGTTATGAGTTCAATGAGTTTTGCAGAAAAGAATGGATTGCTAGGCATCATACAGTCAGGGAGACGCCACAGCAAAATGGTGTAGCAGAACGCATGAATCAGACACTTCTGGAGAGAGCTAGATGCATGCTCTATAATGCTGGACTAACTAGGACATTCTTGGCAGAGGCGGTTAGTACAACTTTCTATCTGATAAATCGTGTACCTCACATAGGTATACATCTCAAAACTCCTTTTGAGATATGGTCTGGTAAGCCTACTGATTACTCTGGCTTGAGAGCTTTTGGTTGCACTATTTATTATCATGTGAATGAGGATAAATTAGAACCGCGAGCTAAAAGGGGAGTATTTGTGGGTTATGGGGATGGTGTTAAAGGTTACAAAATATGGTACCCGTCTAAGAAGAGGGTTATACTGAGCATGAATATATTTTTTGATGAAAATTCTATGTTTAACTCTACTGTGAAGTCTATTGATGGTGACAGTGTTGGGAAACAGGTGGAGCATCAAGTCACTCCAGATGAGGTTGAACCATCATATGAAGTCCAACAGCCACAGTCAGAAGTAGAATGATCAGGATCTTCATTACCATCAGCAAATCAGCACAATTTGGCTCTTGATCGATCAAATAGAGCAAATTATGGAATACCTCCCAGAAGTTATGGTTTTGAAGACATGGTAGCTTATGCATTGCAGGTTACTGAAGAAGTAGATCCTGACTCACATGAGCCATCCACTTACAAAGAAGAAGTTATATGTACTGAATCTTTCCAATGGTTTGCTGCTATGAGAGAGGAGATGGAGTCACTCCATAAGAATCAGACTTGGGAATTATCCAAGCGACCGTGAGATAGAAAAGTTGTCACTTGCAAGTGGATCTACAAGAAGAAGGAAGGAGGAACACCTGTTGAGGGTATCAAGTATAAAGCTCGAGTGGTAGCTAGGGGGTTCACTCAGAGAGAGTTGGTAGACTACAATGAGTTTTTCTCGCCAGTGGTCAGACACACTTCCATCAGGGTGCTACTAGTAATAGTTGCACATCAGAATCTGGAACTTGAACAACTAGATGTGAAGACAGCTTTCCTACATAGAGAGTTGGAGGAGGAAATATACATGACTCAGCCAGATGGGTTTCAGGTTCATGGTAAGGAGGACTATGTTTGCAAGTTGAAGAAGTCCTTGTATGGGATAAAGCAGTCTACGAGCGATGATACAAAAGGTTAAACGGTATATGATAGAGATTGGCTACAACAGAAGTCCATATGATTGTTGTGTTTACTACAACAGGTCAGCAAACAGTTCTTTAATTTACTTGATCTTGTATGTAGATGATATGTTGATAGCTGCGAAGGACAAGTCTGATATCCAAAAGTTGAAGGATCTTCTCAGTGCTGAGTTTGATATGAAGGATTTGGATGCAGCCGAAAAATTCTGGGAATGGAGATCTATAGGGATCTAAGCAGAGGGAAGCTCTTCTTGTCACAGAAGGGCTACACTCAGAAGATTTTGTCAAGGTTTGGCATGTCTACAGCAAAGCCTATAGATACTCTCAGTGCTGCAAATGCACATCTGTCTGTTGCCTTTGCACCTAAATCAGCTGAGGAGAAGGAAAACATGTCTCGAGTTCCCTATGCTAGTGCAGTAGGAAGCTTGATGTATCTGATAGTGCGCACTAGACCGATCTTGCATGACCGTTAGTGTTGTTAGCAGGTTTATAAGTGAGTCTGGCAAAGAGCATTGGCAAACTGTGAAGAGGATTTTTCGGTACCGAGAAGGTACGTCTGATGTTGGTCTCATTTATGGAGGTGATACATAGTGTTTGGTGACAGGGTTTTCAAACTCTGACTATGCTGGAGATGTTGACAGTAGAAGATCTATGACTGGTTATGTTTTCACTCTTGGTGGTTCAGTTGTCAGTTGAAAAGCTACTTTGCAGCCTACAGTGACATTGTCGACTACAAAAGCATAGTACATGGCATTAACAGAAGTAGTCAAGGAGGGAATCTGGTTGAAAGGATTGATCAGCGATCTTGGTCTACATCGAGATCGAACGCGATGTCTTGTGGCAGTTTGATCTGTCTGTTTAGCAAAGAATCAAGTCCATCATGAGATGACTAAGCACATTGATGTGAGGTATCATTTTCTGAGAAGTGAGAAGAGAATCAAGGTGAACAAAGTGGGTACTGCTGATAACCCAACTGATATGTTCACAAAGTCGGTTCCACACAACAAGTTCCAACACTGTTTGGACTTGCTCAATGTTAGGAGTTGTTGATTGCCCCTTGAGGGAAAAATCTGGGGCAGAAGTAGTCTAGTACATATGACACTATAATAGTGCATCTGTTATTTGTGAGAGGATTCAAGTCAAGGTGGAGATTTGTTGAAATATACCTTGAATCCGGACATATTAGGTTTGTACCATGTTTAAGAATCTTTTTCCTTTTTCTGTTTGGAAAACATTTTCCTTTTCTATTTGGAAAACCTTTCCTTAGACTGTGTAAGTGGTACTCTATATAAACCTCATAGGTCATAACCTAATAAGCAATCCGAAATACAATCCAGAGAAATTCCAAAAATTGTATTCCTCAAGATCAATAAAGTGTTTCTCTCTTCTGCCTGTGGACGTAGCTAACACATTGTTAGTGAACCACGTTAAATCGTTTGTGTCTTTTACATTCATTATTATTTCTTATGTTTAATTGTTTCCGCTATAACAGGAATGATATGAAGACTTGTTGGAATTTTATGACAAGACCAAGGCATTGATGAAGAAGCAATATATCGGGGTCGTCACAACATCGGGTGGGTGAGCGTGTGATGACCTACCACTTTATTATGTTAATTAGATGTCATTTGCCATATTTCTTTGTCATGTAGAAGGCTTACATACACAGTAAACTAACATTGATGGAATATTATAATGATATTGAGTCTTTTCCTTTGGAAGAGTCTAGATCCTTATCTAGACTTGTAGAGAATCCTAGATAAGTCCTTATTTGTAAATGTTAAGAGACTTGTACATAATTATTATTTACACACTTGCCCCTAAATGACTAGTATATATAGAGAGTCATTCATTTGTAACTTATCACACAAGCAATTAAGTTTTCTAATACAAATCTTCTTTTGGCAATCTATTGTGTTCTATCTACCGTTTCCTTAGCAGTCTTTAGCGTTTTAGGTTAACTTCACATAAAAAAATTGTGAGTGAATCATGCACGATCATGAGCGGGTTGTCGATCACCTCTAGCGTCCAACAAAAGTCTTAGAAGGAGAATCTAACTATTCTCGAAGAGATTCTTGCCAACACCATTAGGAAGATGAGGGAAATGGGAAAAGAAGTAAAATTCGCTATTTCCGACAGCTACGATAGTAGAGAAGGAGAGGCAATGAAAAAAAAGATTCAATCGGACGACGAATTCTTACGTGGTCCAAGGAAATCAAAGGTCCGCTTCCACGAATGACTTCATACCTGATTCGAACTGCTACGCAACAAATATCTACGTTCAATGAGATGACGTCGCTTCAGCAACTCGATTTACAGTCTTTTTGCTTTTAGCTCCTTTCCCTGCTACATAAAGTCAAGTGGTTTCCGCGAGCGCATCCTTCATTTCCAAGCTTTATTTCTATCTTTCGCCTCTCTTCCCTGTCTCAATTCTGATTGATTAGCATCCCTTTTCTTGCTCGTTAGCGCCCCCTACCCCTATTATTTAGATTACAGTCATAAATGAACTAAAGGAAATTTGACAGCCTTACTAATAGTAATAGAAAGGGAATTCTTCAAATATCCCATGTTGTAGGGGCTTCAAAGAAAGGCCAAGCCAATCTCGAAACAAAAAAGAAAACTTGGTCATAGACTAAAAGATATTTTAGAAGCTCATTGTCACGACGACCAGGCGCGACTTGTGCGACACAGGCACCACTACAGTATACATCGAAATAATCAGAACATACATCAAACTTATAAAATAAATCAACAAGAAATAAACAACGAGTTAGCCGATAAGGCTACCTCCCCGCACAGATATATATAGATATATATATATATATATATATATATATATATATATATGCAAAAAGCGATTCATCATTTTTCTTTTACAAGTGACACAAGATATGACTACTGCACCTCTAAGAGTATTGACATAACAACTTGTGGGAATGAGCGCCATACCACTAATGTACAACAACAGACAATACCAGGATCCGAACCAAAGATAAGCCTCGGAGTGAATGGAGCTTTTACTAAATCAGCGAGATCGTAGGCGATGATCACGACTGTGTACCTAATACTGCGCGCATGAACGGCCCGAAGGGTCGATCTGATAAAAAGAGTATGAACGAAAATAAGGTCTGATAAACAAATTATAAGCGTACAAAAAGATAGCGAGCAAGTATAAAAAGTAAATATCAGATCCTACTGTGCCATTACAACTCATGAACTTAATCGCACATTATTATCTTTTCCCATTTATCAATAAGAGTTATAGTCAAATTCTTACGTACATACTTAGGAAAAGTTATCAAGTTCATAAACATATAACTTACGTATTTTGCATAACATAACCCGGCCCTTTATGGAGGGACATCTCATTTTGGAGTTCAATTTGATTATCAATACGTGATAACGTAACCCGATCCATTTGCGGGACACGGCAAATTCATAAAAAGTCTTCCCACGAAGGTATACTGCCCGGCTCATTCTGGGACGCGATAAAGTCATATAAGTCTGCCCATAAAGGTATACTGCCCGGCCAATTCCTGGGACGCGATAAAGTCATATAAGTCTGCCCATAAAGGTATACTGCCCGACCCATTCCTGGGACGTGATAAAGTCATATAAGTGCCCGTAAGGTATCTTGCCGACCCATTCTGGACGCGATAAAGTCATATAAGTGCGCCCATAAAGGTATCTTGCGGCCCATTCTGGGGCGCGATAAAGTCATATAAGTGCCTATAAAGGTATATTGCCCGCCCATTCACGAGGCGATAAAGTCATATAAATCTGCCCATAAGGTATCTTGCGACCCATTTCACGGGGCGATAAAGTCTCTTTACATAACATTTTAAACCATCTTTTCACTTCTTCTTAAGTCGTTATAACAACTTCCCATAAAGCTATTATAACAACCTTTCACTTTAGAGAACTTAAGACACTTTTATTTCTTATTACTTTAGGGAAAATTAAACCCAAAAGTACTACGTACATATATACTTAAACTTAATCATAAAACTCCTTCTATTTTAAATCAATAAACTTCTTCTTTTGAAAACTCAAGTTACATTCTCTTTTGAAATCAAGCCGCTTAACTTTTGAAATAATTCATGGCAAACAAACTTTTTAAATCAAGTCATTCCTTTCTTTAAGAATCAAGTCCCATAACTTGAAAAATAAAGTCTCATAACCTTTTTAGAAATCAAGGTTCATAGTCTTAAAACTTCATAACATAAACTCTTTTAATATAAGTAACATGTACTTTTATGAGTTTTGAATAGGTTATACTCGTTTATAACGATCTTGTTAAAGCAGCCATGATCTAAAAAATGTAATACAATTTTGTCTTATCTTAGTTTCTATGCAGATGGAGAATTCTACTTATTTTAATATAATTGATTGTCGATACATTTTCTTTTATTAATGCTGCAATGGCTTGTTCGATACTTATTCTCATTAGTGCAGTAAATTAGCAAAGTCAACTCGACTGCAATTACTTCCTAACGACTCTTACCAACATCCCCCATAAGACTTGGTAAGAACTTAGGATAACATAGACATACCTTTTACATAGAGTAAATCAACATACGTACCTCTTAACTTCTAAGAGTAGAAGGAATCATGAAATAACACCACATGTATATTTCACACACAGAACATGCCAAAAGAAGGAAGAGGTTCACATACATCGCGACGACTATCGACAAGTAGCAAAATGCTCCAAAGTTTTTACACCCCGTAGTTCAGGTCAGGCGTATGAGAGCGTACGAAAGGGAGTAAGACTTAAAATTTTCGAAAGATAGGTTGACGGATTGTTTCGGACGGGTTTTTAGTCAACTTTGAGGCGGTTTATGTCCAGTTGAATTATGAGTTCCTAGGTGTTTCAAAGGCCTAGTACGTATTTCGTTGAGTCTAGTTCCCAACGCAACCAACCGTTCGTCGATAGGACATCGGAGTAGAAAGTTATGGAAGTTACAAGTTCAGTGCGCAGTCGGACAGAAAAATAATTCGGACAGGAGCCACAGGGCCGCGGCGCCGGGAAGCAGGGCCGCGGCGCCGGAAGATCTGAGGGGTGGCAGAAGTTTCAGCGCCGCGGCGCCGAGGCGGGTTCTGCGAAGTTGAGTGGAAAAATCTGAACTGTTTTGTTTTAAAAAAAAAGATCATGGGAGGGTGACAAGTGTCCCCCCCCCCCCCATCTGATTTTGCATGTACTACTTATTGACCAAGTCTTGAAGACTTGGTCATTCTTCAAGTTCTTCTCTCTCTCTAAAGATAAAAGCTCTCCCTTCTCTCTAGAAATTCAAGAGGAAATCAAAGCTTGAGGAAAAATCTGAAAAGTGTGGCAAGAAGGAAACTTGTTGGCTAGCTTGTAGGAGTTCTTGTGGTGGTGTTTTTGGAAAGGAGGATAGCAAATCTATTGGAATAATTTGGCTAAAGCTCTAAGGTAACAATTCTTCTCTTGTAGCTAGTTTTTGGTGTTGCATGTGAAGAAGAAAGATCTTGTAGTAGTAAATATTGCTCTTAGATACATTGCATGCAAGAAATATGGTTTGGATATGAAAGGGTTGGATAAGAATGATATGTAAGCATGTTGTAGCCTAAATACTACCTTAAACTTGTTAAGTTAGTTGTTATACATTGTGGGGCAGAATTTTACACATTCAAGATTTGGTGTGTAATCCCCTTTGAAATGTTTGGATTGTTGGGCCTTAAATGTGGCGTTTGGATGTTGAATTCGGCCTTAAAAAAGGTGGCAAAGTATGTAGAAACAAAGGAAATGCTGCCCAATTTTCCATAGAATTTAGTAACTTTGCACTTGGGATATTCTACGTTGAAACTAGAGGTTAATAAACATATTATGGTCATTATAGGTTGACATACTACGTGCGGTATTTTGGACTTAGCAAGTGGATTGACCGAAGAGGTATGTGGAACTTTCCTATCTCTTGAGCATGAATGGTTTTACCTATGTAGTACGATAGACGTACAAGATTTTGATATCTCTTACTTGTTTTAAGGATGGTCAAGTTTTGTGAGTAAGGGTGATTAACTCATTTCTTTAAAAAGTATTAAGGATGTCTTGAGTTTTCAAAGTTAAGGGACTTGATGTGTTTAAGTATATGATTCTTGTTTCTTTTTAAAAAGTGTAAGTCCCTTGGGTTTAGGAAAATGTATTTAACTAAGGTATAACGTTAATATAATGACTTTATGGGAAGTTGGTTATATTAGCTTTATGAAAGGTTAACAAAGGAAGATTTACTCTAAGTTAAACGAGTAAGGATAAATGATTTGAAATTGTGAAAGGCAAATTGATTTTTAAGGCATTAATTGCCTAAGGTTTTAAAAGAGTAGAAGTACATAGTACTTGCGTTAAATTCCCGGATTTCATAAAGACATGTTAGTGCCTTAAGTAAACTAAAATGAGAATGTGTATGAACAAGACTAATAAGAAGTTAGGGGGTTTCTTAACTTGCTTGCATTATGTGTGATAGCCGGTTTGTGCTAATGATATATTATTATTATTTATTACGGGGTCATTCCCCGGGTTGTGGCATGTGCATATTCCGTGGATTTGCTACCCACGATGCGAGGAATACCTCATGCGAGTCCGTAGGGCTCATGCGGGTGAAATAGTCTCATGCGGGTGAGTACAGCCTATGCGAGGAATACCTCATGCGGGTCCACATGACCCATGCGGGTGAAATAGTCCCAGGAGTAGGAGTGCTTAATGATACTGCGGGGCGGATGACCTTGCTTTGACCATGAGCTTCCTATTTTCATGCAGTATAGTATATGCTTGATATTCTCATTGCTAGTAAGGCACAATGTTCTGTAAACTGATTTTTATACATGTCTCCAGTTAATTTAGATTTATGAGGTATTTTCAGTATTTTCCAGATAGAGGAGCCCAGTTCTCGGCTAACTTCTGGAGGTCTTTTCAGAAGGGATTAGGGACACAGGTGAGTCTCAGTACGGCGTTTCATCCTCGGGCCAAGCGGGCGGTAGCGACTATCCGGACAACGAGGATATCTGCGGGCTTGTGTTATTGATTTCGAGGGTAGTGGGAGGATCATTTCCCTCTTGTAGGTTTTGCTTACAACAACGGCTACCATTCCGGTATTCGGATGGCGCCTTATGAGGCCTTATACGGGAGAAGTGCGGTCACCGATAGCTGCCGAGTGGGAGAAGTTCGATTAGTCGGGCGGACTTAGTTCGGCAGCGATGGATAAGGTGAAGCTTATCGAGAGCGGTTATTGGCGGCTCGAGTCGGCGAAGTCGTATGCAGATCATCGGCATCGACACTTGGAATTTGAGATAGATGATTGGGTTTTTCTAAAGGTATCGCCCATGAAGGGCGTGATGAGATTTGGAAAGAAGGGGAAGCTTAGCCCAAGGTACATTGGGTCGTATCAGATTGTCAAATGCGGTGGCGGGGTTGCTATGAGTTAGATCTGCCGTCCGATTTGGAGGCGGTACATCCAGTTTTCCATGTGTCCATGTTGCGGAAATGTATTGGAGATCCATCTAGAGTGCACCCAGTTCATGATTTCCAAGTGACAGAGGAGTTATCGTATGAGGAGAGTCCCATAGCGATACTCGATCATCAGGTTAGACGACTTCGGACGAAAGACGTGGCATCCGTCAAGGTCTTATGGCGGAACGAGAACAGGGAGGAAATGACGTGGAAAGCAGAGGATGACATGATAAAGAAGTACCCTCACCTATTTCTTATACCTCCAGGTAACCCACTTTCCTGCTTGTTAGTTTTGATTTAGCATTTACGCTTAAGTATGTTGTGGCTCGTGGAGCTTCTTTATTTGCAAAAGAATAGTTAAGAGGGTCTATGTCGATATTGTGATTTGAGTAAGCCTAGAAGGAGCATTCGGGACGAATGTTTCTAAGGGGGGGAGAATGTTATACCCCGTAGTTCGAACCCTACGTATGAGAGTGTACGAAAGCATGTAAGACTTAAAATTTTCAAATGATAGGTTGACGGATTGTTCCGGACGGGTTTTAGTAAACTTTGAGGCGGGTTATGACCCGGTACATTGGGAGTTACTAAGTGTTTCAAAGTACTAAGGCGTAGTTCGTTGAGTATAGATCCCAACGCAACCAACCGTTCGTCGATAGGACGTCGGAGTAGAAAGTTATGAGAGTTACAAGTTCAGTGCGCAGGCGGATAGAAATATGTTTCGGACAAAGAAGACAGGGCCGCGGCGCCGATGCGAACGCGGCGCTGATGCGAGGCATGGCGCGGAAATCTTGAAGGTCGCTGAAGTTGCTGGCCGTGGCTGGAAGTTGAAGAGGCTGCGGAGGTTTCAGGGCATGGCGCCGGCGGATTTTAGGCGGAAAAACTTAGGAAAGTCGATTTCTCTTTTAAAAATGCCATGGGAGGGTGGCAAGTGTCCCCCCCCCCACCATTTGATTTTTCTTGCATGCCTTATATTGACCAAGTCTTGAAGACTTGGTCATCTTTCAAACCTCTCCCTCTCTCTAAATTAGCTCCTCCTTCTCTTTACATTTCCAAAGGAAATTCAAAGCCTAAGAAAAATATAAAAAGTTAAGAACAAGAAGGAAGCTTGTGGCTAGCTTGTTGGTGTTGTTGTGGTGGTGTTCTTGGCAAGGAAGCTAGCAAAATATTTGGAATAAATTTGGCTAAAGCTCTAAGGTAATGATTCTTCCATTATAATTAGTTTTTAGTGTTGCATGTTAAGAAGAAAGAACTTGTGGTAGTGAATAATGCTCTTAGAGTCATTGCATGTAAGAAATATCGTTTGGATGTGAAAGAATTGGTTAAGAAGATATTATGAGCATGTTGTAGCCTAAAAACTACCTTAGAATTGTTAAGAGAATTGTTGTACCTTATGGGGCAGAATTTTACACATCCAAGTTTAGGTGTGTAATCCCCTTTGAAATGTTGGATTGTTGAACCTTAATTGTGGCGTTTGGATGATATATTCGGCCTTGAGAAAGGTGGCAAAGTGAGTAGAAACAAAGGAAATGTTGCCCAATTTTCCATAGAATTTAGTGACTTTGAACTTGGATTGTTATACATTGAGATTAGAGGTTAATAAACGTATCATGATTATTATAGGTCGAAATATTACTTGCGGTAGTTGAGCTTAGCAAGTGGATTGACCAAAGAGGTATGTGAAGTTTTCCTATCTCTTGAGCATGAATAGATGAAACTATGTAGTACGGTAGACGTACAAGATTTGGTATTCTTACTTGTTTTAAGTATATAATGACTTGTTTCATTTTAAGAATGTATAAGTCCCTTGGTTAGGGGAAAAGTATGATTTTACTAAAGTGTAGAGTTAATATAACAACTTTATGGGAAGTTGGTTTATTAGCTTCATAAAAGGTTAATGAGAAGAGATTTACTCTAAGTAAGATAAGTATATGAAGAGGCAAATTGGTTTTATGCATCAATTGCCCAAGAGTTTCCAGAGGAGCTTTTGTCTAAGAGAGAGAGATGAAATATGACCAAGTCTTGAAGACTTGGTCAATATAATGCATGCAAAATCAGATGGGGGGGGGACACTTGTCACCCTCCCAAGGTCTTTTAAAAGAAAAATCTGACTTTTCCTAAGTTTTTCCGCCCAAAATCCCGCCTCGGCGCTACTTGGCCATGGCCGAAACCTACGCAGCCTCTCTGAACTTCGCGGCTCTGCACATCTGGCGCGCTGCAACTCAGCGACCCTCGATTTCCGCGGCACGCCGCGCTTTGTCCGAAACACATTTTCCGATCACGCCGAACTTGTAATTCTCATAACTTACTCAGCGTCCATGGGCGACGGTTGGTGCGTTGGAATTTAGACTCACGAAATCGCCTAGGCCTTTGAAACACTTAGGAACTCTCAATGTATCGGGTCATAACCCGCCTCAAAGTTGACTAAAACCCGTCCGGAATAATCCGTCAACCTATCCTTTGAAAATTTTAAGTCTTACATGCTTTCGTACGCTCTCATACGTAGGGTCAGAACTACGGGGTATAACATTGGTTTATTAGCTTCATAAAAGGTTAATGAGAAGAGATTTACTCTAAGTAAGATAAGTATATGAATAGACAAATTGGTTTTAAGGCATCAATTGCCCAAGGGTTTTTATGTATAAAGAAGAGTCATTTTTAAAAGAGTTGAAGCATGTAGTACTTGGGTTAAATTCCCGGTGTTCTTTTATTAAAGATATGATTAAGTGCCTTAAGTAAACTAAAATGAGAGGTTATATGAACAAGTCTAATAAGAAGTTATAAGTTTTCTTAACTTATTTATGATTATGATATGATGACAGTTTGAGCTAGGGTAAGAGTATATCGAGGCAAGCCCAGATCGTTATACCTTCTCCGGGGTAAGAGTATATGCGAGGGCAAGCCCCAGATCGTCATACCACCTTCTTGATGTAAGAGTATATCGAGGCAAGCCCAGATCGTTATACCATCCGCTTGATTGTAGAGTATATCGAGGGTAAGTCCCCAAGATCGTTATATCATCCGCCGGGGTAGAGTATATCGAGGGTAAGTCCCAAGATCGTTATACCACTGTTAGTGGATTTGCTACCCATGATGCGAGGAATACCTCATGTGAGTCCTTATGGGCTTATGCGGGTGAAATAGTCCCGTGCGGTAGTCTGACCTATCACGAGGAATACCATGCGGGTCCACGGGACTATGCGGGTGAAATAGTCCCGAGTAGGGTGCTTATTGATACTAGGCGAGGTACCTGTTTTGATCCTAAGGCCCTATTTTATGCAAGATTATTATATATATACTTGTCACTCTCATTGTTAGTAAGGCACGATAAAAGGTATTTTGATTGTCTTCCATGACTCGGCTTACTCTTAGACTTATGATATCATTATTACAGTATTTTCGACTTTACATACTTGGTACATATTGTGTCGACCCCCTTCCTCGGGGCTGCGTTAATCTGCGGTAGGGTAAGCGATTGTGGATCCTCGTTCTTAGGATCACATTCGGTGTCGAAGCTCCATTCCTCGGAAGCTTGTTTATTGTACGGATATTCCGATCTTATATGTATTTTGTACATTCGGGGTATGGCGGGGCCACTGTCATACGATTGTTATTCTTAAGTGCGTGGTCACATATGTGTTTTGGGCTATAAGAACAAGTTGTACTACTATACTTTTGTTTAAGTATGTTTATGGAAGGCAGCCTTATCGGCTAGCCAGAGATGTTTACCCTTTTTATATGTTATGTGTTATGTATGTTTATTGCTATTCTCGATGTATACGGCGGTACCGTGAGTACTAGTCGCGCCCGGGTGGTCGTGACAAAAGTGGTATCAGGCGATTAGTCCTCGGAAAGTGTCCGCAGGCCGTGTCTAGTAAGTCTTGATTATCGGTGTGTCGTGCGCACATCTATAATCGAGGAGGCTGCGGGATATTTAGGATTGGTTTCCATTCTTTCACTCTAAGATCGTGCAATGAAGTGAGTTATAGGTTGAACCTCTACGATGTTTTCCTTTATGTATCGATTATGCCTCGCAAGGCAACCGCGGCCCGAGAAGGGCAAGCGGTGAGAGTCTTGCTAGTGGGGCAGCGTAAGTCACGAGGCACGAGCCCGATCTTACGAGAGATGATGTTTAGGCGGCGGCGAGTTCACGTCGTCGCCCGGCCTCAGCAATTTTGAAGCGTGAGCGGCCATCGAGACCATGTACGAGCCTCGATCCAGCGATCGAGTGCGAGTACGAGATTACGAGAGCAGATTCGATTCTTGGCGATCATAGTGGCGGCGGCAAGCGATAGAGCGGCGGACCCTAGGCCGACGATTCTGGATTCGGGATTTCTTGGGTTGTCACCCACCCGAGTTCTATGGTTCGAGATTTGAGAGGATCCGCGAGTTTGTCCAGCGATTCTGCGGACCATGCAGTCCTTAGGGCATCGGAGACCGAGTGCATTATACTAGCTTCTTCAGGTTCTGCGATATTGCGTTGGCTGGTTTGAGTCATGGGTATTGTCGAGGGTGAGGATGCTCTTCCGGTGATTGGGAGGAGTTCACGAGGCGTTCTAGACCACTTCTTGCCTCGTAGGTGAGGAGAGCCAGCGTGAATAGGTTCTTGACCGAGGCGGGGCGGGAGGACTATCGAAGTCTGACTGAGTTCGAATCCTTGGCGGATATCGCACACCATAGTAGGCGACATGGCGAGCGGGGTTCATCGATATCGATGGGGTTAGACCGTCATGCGTATGATTCTGCATCTTGGGGTGGCTCTTGGCGAGGATGGATATTGCGGAGATGCGGCGTACACGAGATTGAGGGCGAGAGGCGGGATCGATTAGATTTGGGCGGCCAAGAGGCGAGGCAGCGAGTTCTCGGGCGGTTTTGGCGGGCGGCCTCGGCGAACTAGGTCCACATTCCGGCCCGGCCTGGTGTGCTCGCTTCCGATTTCCGGCGGGAGGTCGATCACCGGGTTATTCGGGAAGCGGTCGGGGCTCCAAGATTGCCGGTTTCGAGGCGGGCCGTCACCAATCAAGACCACCTACCTGCCGGTGCGTTTGATGCGGTAGGTCTCATCCGGCGAGTGCCGTATGGGTTGAGGCGTGTTACTCTTGTGGCGGCGGGGCCATCGAAGAAGGATTGTCCGTCCTTAGGCGGCGGGGCGTGCAGTTCAGCCCGAAGTGCATTCTTTGGATCTTCATCTTCGATAGTTAGACGCCGGGCGAGGTACTTATGGGCGGCGGGCGCGGCGAAGGTCGTGGTAGGGGTTCGATTCTAGCGGTCCTCGAGCCGCATATATGCTATGTCGGTAAGCGGGACGGGGCGTCGCGGATGTAAATCCGCAGTACATTGTTGGTTTCTTCTTTGTGATGTATATGCTTTGATAGATCCGAGTTCTACCTTGTCCTATATATCTCCTCATATTGCGGTAGAGTAGGGATAGAGCCCGAGTCCATAAGACCTTTTGAGGTGGCTACGCGATGAGTGATTCGGTGGTAGGCGGCGGGTGTATAAGGCTTGCCGTGTGACTATAGATAGTCGTCGGACTCTGGCCGACTTGATAGAGTTGGATATGGCGGACTTTGATATGATTATGGGTATGGATTGGCTAGCGTCTTGCTATGCCCATGTGGTATGAGAGAGATTAGTTCGGTTCGGTTTCTGGTGGCGGTTGCTCAGTGGAAGAATCTTTGCATCGCCGAGGGGTAAGTTTATTTCTTACCTCAGGGCTAGGAAGATGGTGCGGAAAGGGTATATCTACCATATGGTTTGGGTATTCGATCATCGAGGTGAGATCTAGGACCTTGATCGATTCCGATCGTTAGAGAGTTTCGGGCGTATTCCCGCACGAGCCGGGTATCCTCCCGAGAGGAGATTGAGTTTTGCATTGATTTGGCGCCAGACACTCGACTGATATCTATTCCGCCATACAGGATGACACCTGCCGAGTTGAAGGAATTGAAGGACCAACTGAAAGATTTGCTGGAGAAAGGCTTTATTAGGCCAAGTGTTTCTCCTTGGGGAGCGCCAGTATTATTTGTAAAGAAGAAGGATGGGACACTGCGTATGTGTATTGATTACAGGCAGCTAAACAAGGTAACTATCAAGAACAAATATCCCCTCCCCAGGATTGACGATTTGTTTGACCAGTTGCAGGGCGCAAGGTGTTTTTCCAAGATAGACCTGCGGTCTGGTTACCATCAAGTGCGATTTAGAGAAGCGGATATCCCAAAGCGCATTCGGGACCGGTATGGGCACTATGAGTTGAGTAATGTCTTTCGGGTTGACCAGCGCCCGATATTCATGGATTTGATGAATAGGGTGTTGAGCCATTCTTGGATATGTTTGTTATAGTGTTTATTGATGATATCTTGGTGTATTCGCGCACGAGCGAGCATCTGGTCGTTTGAGGGCGGTATTGGGAGTCCTCCGAGGCCGCAATTGTATGCCAAGTTCTCGAAGTGCGAGTTAGTTAGCTTGATGGCCTTCTTAGGGCATGTTATCGGGGCCGATGGTATTCGGGTTGATACGAAGATTGAGGCGGTCAAGACTTGGCGGACCAGCTACACCGAGCGGAGTGCGCGGCTTTTGGGCCTTGCGAGTTATTATCGGAGGTTTGTAGAAGTTTGCTTATTTGACCTTTGACTAAGCGACTCGAAGCGGCTATGTTCGTGGGCGGATACTTGTGAGAAAGTTTCCGATTGCTAAAGTAGAAGTTGGCGCCCGATTCTTACTCTTCCGAGCTTAGATGGATATGTGGTTTTATTGTGGCGCGTCAGTGTCGGGCTTGGAGTGCGTCTTTGATGCGGCCGCGGCAAGGTTATAGCTTATGCATCTCGAGTCTCGACAGCTTAGGAAGCATGAGAAGAACTATCCCACACATGACTTGAGTTAGCGTGATGATTCATGCCTTGAAGATGCGGAGACATTATTTATATAGAGTTCATGTGGACATTTACACTGACCACAAGAGTCTCGGTATATCTTGGCGAGAGGAGTGAACTTGCGGCGAGGCGGTGGTTGGAGCTACTTAAGGATTACGATGTTGATATTCTATACCACCGGGGAAGGCGATGTAGTTGCGGATGCCCTTAGTCGCAGATCGATGGGTAGTGCATGCGATGTCTGGCCGGAGAAGAGGAATATGGTCCGAGAGTTGCATCAGCTAGCGAGCCTTGGGGTTCGTTTGGTTGATTCTGATAGTGATGGAATTCGGGTTCGAGAGGTTGCCGAGCCTTCTATCGTCGAGGAGGTGAAGCGGCGACAGTAAGAGGATCCGATTTTGGTACGGTACCGAGATGCCGCTGTTCAGAAAGAGAGGAGTCTATTTGAGGTAGCTTCTGATGCGTTGCTAATGTTTGAGGGCCGGATGTGTGTTCCCGATGTAGCGAGGACTTCGTCGGTGCAGGAAGGCACGGTGCTCGTTATTCCATTCATCCGGTCGACTAAGATGTATCATGACCTCGGTCGTGTATTGGTGGGATGGCCTTGCGGGGCGTTGCGGAGTTCGTGGCGCGATGCGGTGTCGGCGAGTTAAGGTTGAGCACGAAGCCGGTGGTACATTGCGGTATTGATATTCGACTTGGAAGTGGGAGGTGATAAATATGGATTTTATTACGGGGCTACCTACCACTCGGAGGAAGCGTGATTCCATTTGGGTAATTGTCGGCGGTGATGAAATCACCCATTTTCTTCCGGTCGACAGCGTTCTCGGTGAGGACTATGCGGATTATATATTAGAGAGATTGTGAGGCGCACGAGTCGGTGTCGATTATATCGATAGAGAGCCCGGTTCTCGGCTAACTCGGAGGTCTTTTCGAAGGGATTAGGGACACAGTGAGTCTCGATCTGACGTTCATCCTCGGGCCGACGGACGGGCGAGCGCACTATCCGCACAACGAGGATATCTGCGGGCTTGTGTTATTGATTTCACGGGTATTTGGGAGGATCATTTGCCTCTTGTAGGTTTGCTTACAACAACGGCTACCATTCCAAGATTCGAATGGCGCCTTATGAGGCCTTATACGGGAGGAAGTTCAGTCACCGATAGGCTGGTTCGAGTGGGAGAAGTTCGATTAGTCGGGCGAACTTAGTTCAGTGGCGATGGATAAGGTGAAGCTTATCCGGAAGCGGTTGTTGGCGGCTCAGTCGGCGAAGTCGTATGCAGATCATCGGCGTCGACACTTGGAATTTGAGATAGATGATTGGGTTTTCTAAAGGTATCGCCCGTGAAGGCGTGATGAGATTTGGAAAGAAGGGAAGCTTAGCCCAGTACATTGGGCGTATCAGATTGTCCGTAGGGTAGGCAGGGTTGCCTATGAGTTAGATCTGTCGTCCGATTTGAAGGCGGTACATCCAGTTTTTCATGTGTCCATGTTGCGGAAATGTATTGGATATCCATCTAGAGTGCACCCGGTTCATGATGTCCAAGTGACAGAGGA
This sequence comes from Przewalskia tangutica, assembly GCA_029844215.1. Classification (NCBI taxonomy): domain Eukaryota; kingdom Viridiplantae; phylum Streptophyta; class Magnoliopsida; order Solanales; family Solanaceae; genus Przewalskia; species Przewalskia tangutica. The sequence goes on along the minus strand of CM056730.1, from coordinate 4,981,563 downwards.
GTTATCGTATGAGGAGAGTCCCATAGCGATACTCGATCGTCGGAGTTAGGCGACGGACGAAGGCGTGGCTTCCGTCAAGGTCTTATGGCGGAACGAGAACAGGGAGGAAATGACGTGGGAAGCAGAGGATGACATGATAAAGAAGTACCCTCACCTATTTCCTATACCTCCAGGTAACCCACTTTCCTGCTTGTTAGTTTTGATTTAGCATTTACGCTTAAGTATGTTGTGGCTCGTGGAGCTTCTTTATTTGCAAAAGAATAGTTAAGAGGGTCTATGTCGATATTGTGATTTGAGTAAGCCTAGAAGGAACATTCGGGATGAATGTTTCTAAGGGGGGGAGAATGTTATACCCCGTAGTTCTAACCCTACGTATGAGAGTGTACGAAAGCATGTAAGACTTAAAATTTTCAAAGGATAGGTTGACGGATTGTTCCGGACGGGTTTTAGTCAACTTTGAGGCGGGTTATGACACGGTACATTGGGAGTTCCTAAGTGTTTCAAAGGCCTAAGTCGTATTTCGTTGAGTATAGATCCCAACGCAACCAACCGTTCGTCGATAGGACGTCGGAGTAGAAAGTTATGAGAGTTACAAGTTCAGTGCGCAGGCGGATAGAAATATGTTTCGGACAAAGCGGCGGGCAGCGCGGAAATGCGAAAGGTCGCTGAAGTTGCAGCGCCGCGACGCTGGAAGTTCAGAGAGGCTGCGGAGGTTTCAGCGCCGCGGCGCCGAGGCGGGATTTTTGGGCGGAAAAACTTAGGAAAGTCTGATTTCTCTTTTAAAAAGGCCATGGGAGGGTGACAAGTGTCCCCCCCCATCTGATTTTTCTTGCATGCCTTATATTGACCAAGTCTTGAAGACTTGGTCATCTTTCAAACCTCTCCCTCTCTCTAAATTAGCTCCTCCTTCTCTCTACATTTCCAAAGGAAATTCAAAGCCTAAGAAAAATCTGAAAAGTTAAGAACAAGAAGGAAGCTTGTGGCTAGCTTGTTGGTGTTGTTGTGGTGGTGTTCTTGGCAAGGAAGCTAGCAAAATATTTGGAATAAATTTGGCTAAAGCTCTAAGGTAATGATTCTTCCTTTATAATTAGTTTTTAGTGTTGCATGTTAAGAAGAAAGAACTTGTGGTAGTGAATAATGCTCTTAGAGTCATTGCATGTAAGAAATATCGTTTGGATGTGAAAGAATTGGTTAAGAAGATATTATGAGCATGTTGTAGCCTAAAAACTACCTTAGAATTGTTAAGAGAATTGTTGTACCTTATGGGGCAGAATTTTACACATCCAAGTTTAGGTGTGTAATTCCCTTTGAAATGTTGGATTGTTGAACCTTAATTGTGGCGTTTGGATGATAAATCCGGCCTTGAGAAAGGTGGCAAAGTGAGTAGAAACAAAGGAAATGCTGCCCAATTTTCCATAGAATTCAGTGACTTTGAACTTGGATTGTTATACATTGAGATTAGAGGTTAATAAACGTATCATGATTATTATAGGTCGAAATATTACTTGCGGTAGTTGAGCTTAGCAAGTGGATTGACCAAAGAGGTATGTGAAGTTTTCCTATCTCTTGAGCATGAATAGATGAAACTATGTAGTACGGTAGATGTACAAGATTTGGCATTCTTACTTGTTTTAAGTATATAATGACTTGTTTCGTTTTAAGAATGTATAAGTCTCTTGGTTAGGGGAAAAGTATGATTTTACTAAAGTGTAGAGTTAATATAACAATTTTATGGGAAGTTGGTTTATTAGCTTCATAAAAGGTTAATGAGAAGAGATTTACTCTAAGTAAGATAAGTATATGAAGAGGCAAATTGGTTTTAAGGCATCAATTGCCCAAGGGTTTTTATGTATAAAGAAGAGTCATTTTTAAAAGAGTTGAAGCATGTAGTACTTGGGTTAAATTCCCGATGTTCTTTTATTAAAGATATGATTAAGTGCCTTAAGTAAACTAAAATGAGAGGGTATATGAACAAGACTAATAAGAAGTTATAAGTTTTCTTAACTTATTTATGATTATGATATGATGACAGTTTGAGCTAGGGTAAGAGTATATCGAGGCAAGCCCCAGATCGTTATACCACCTTCTCGGGGTAAGAGTATGTCGAGGGCAAGCCCCAGATCGTCATACCACCTTCTTGGTGTAGAGTATATCGAGGGCAAGCTCGAGATCGTTATACCATCCTTGGTGTAAGAGTATATCCGGAGGTAAGTCCCCAAGATCGTTATACCATCCTTGGGGTAAGAGTATATTTGAGGGTAAGTCCCCAAGATCGTTATACCACATTAGTGGATTTGCTACCCGTGATGCGAGGAATACCTCATGCGAGTCCTTATGGGCTTATGCGGGTGAAATAGTCCCGTGCGGGCGGAGTCTGACTATCACGAGGAATACCTAAATGCGGGTCCGCATGACTATCGCGGGTGAAATAGTCCCGAGTAGGGGTGCTTATTGATCTACAGGCGATGTACCTGTTTTGATCCTAAGGCCCTATTTTATGCAGATTATATATATATACTTGTCACTCTCATTGTTAGTAAGGCCTGATAAAAGGTATTTTGATTGTCTTGTGACTCGGCTTACTCTTAGACTTATGATATCATTATTACTGTATTTTCGGCTTTATATACTTGGTACATATTGTGTCTTGACCCACTTCCTTTGCGTTAAATCTGCGAGTAAGTAGCGGTGTGGATCCTCGTTCTTAGGATCACCATTAGGTGTCAGAAGCTCCATTCCTCCGGAAGCTTGTTTATTGGTACGGATATTCCCCGATGCTATAGGTATTTTGTACATTCAGGGGTATGGCGGGGCCCTGTCCCGCCACAGTTGTTATTCTTAGAGGTCTGTGGTCACATATGTGTTTTGGGCTATAAGAAAAAGTTGTACTACTATACTTTTGTTTAAGTATGTTTATGGAAGGCAGCCTTATCGGCTGACCAGGGATGTTTACCCTTTTTATAAGTTATGTGTTATGTATGTTCCGCTGCTATTCTCTGATGTATACCTGACAGGGTACTCCGGTAGGGTACTAGTCGCGGCCCCGGGGTCGGGTCGTGACATGGATGGCTAAGATGAGGTCAAATATATCAAGCTCTCACTTGACCCTTTGACTTGGTCAATTCTTTTATTCATCCTACAAGCATGTGGAGGGTGACACGTGTCGCCCTCCCATTGGTCCATAATATTTCGTTTCCCGAAATTTCCATAATTGATCAAAATATCGAAAACCTCGTGGGCCCCACAAAAAACGTAAAATTTCTCGGGTGGGCCCCACGTATCCAACTCTGAAAATAAAATTTCATAGTTCCGATAAATTCCAACAGTCTCAAATAAAATTTCTGAGAACTCAATTCTCATTAACGAACAATTTTCCTTCCCGAGGTTCGGAAGATTTTTCCTTGAAAAACAATTCTTTCTTTCGTTCAAATTTTTAAGTCTTGTTTCCTTACGTACATTCTTATATACTCGCCCTGGAATTACGGGGTGTAACACTCATAAAGGCCGTTGTCAAGTGACGTACAATGTGCTTAATTCAAGACTAGAGACATGACATTACACCTCATTTTTTTGCACTTAACGAATATTTGAGTTTTAATTATTCTAATTTTAATTATTAAATGTGTTTTCTTGTTAGATATAAATATTAATCATTTAGCTCAATCATCAAGTGCCTATATTCTATTATTGTTTAACCACTTAAAGGGTTAGAATTAGGGGTGTGCAGAAACCAGTTTAACCGATAAATCGAACTAATTAAAATGCTATTGGTTTATCGGTATCGGGTTATTGGGTTAACGATTTGTAAACAGTTTTGTAAATTTTTTTATTGAGTTATCGGTTCGGTTTTCGATTTTAAGTAATGGTTAAATTGATAACCCAATAGGCTTATATTAAAATTATATTTTTATCCCTAATTATATAATTATGAATTTAAAATTTAATTTTTGAATACATATCCCATTTCTAAATTCTTTTGGCAAGCACGGTTATTCTCTCAATTCTCAATTCGCTTATCATTTGTAATTTTCACTGTTTAGACTTTAGATTGCATTAAACAATTTGAAAGTTCATATTCATTTGATGATTTGCTGCTTGATTGATACAATGCGTTTTATAGTTTTTGTCTTGTAATTTTTGTAGACTTTTATGCATGAAGGTATATATATATGAACAAATGAAAATAAGAGAAAGCAAAAAAATACGAAAACCTTTTTTTATTGGTTAAACCAAAAACCGAACCGTTAAGGACCAAAAACCGATAAATCGAAACCGATAACGAATATCTTATCGATTTGGTTATTGGTTTAGAATATTTACATACCGAAAATCGATAAATCGAACCGATACTACACAAAAACGAACCGAACCGACGAGAAGCACCCCTAGTTAGAATAGATTTGAATGAATAAAATCTAACCAAAGTCTTAATATCATTAAGATTGTATCCGTCCAAAAATTTCTGCAAAGACAACATTTCACTACTACTTCGTCAACTATTACCGCTAACTGTCACCCACGATTATCAACTACCATTGTTCACCACACACGACCACCATCCTCAACCACAACCATCACTGCTACCAATCAATACAATTAATTGTTACCACCATTGAACACTATTTACAATCATCACCAAAGCAATCACCAATTACTACTGATAATCATCACCATCAATCATCATTATATATCAACAACCACGATCACTATTAATTACCATCACCATTAGATATCACTATTATCCACGACAAATCAACTGTCACCACCAACCACCATCATCACAACCAACAATATACATTTTTTTTAGAAATATTTTGTTAGATAGTATTAGATTAATTAATATTTTATTTTAAATTAATATTAATTTTTAAATAAAACAAATTTTATATATTCAGATGTTGAAGAAACAAAAAATCTTAATTATTTAATATTCAAATCGTAATATAATATTTAATAATATTCAAATGTGTATTTAAAGTAAAATATCTTAATCTTAAAACACATTTTAATACTGAAATGTGTAATGACATTTAGATGTCCTAATCACACACAAAAAAAAAAAAAAAAGGCAAAGGGGCCTTCACAACTAAAACTAAGTTCTGAAATGAGAATAACTTCGTATTTTACTCCTTATTTGATTTAATCATGTAGTCAGTTTCTTTATATCCATAATGTGTAATTTATAGTTCACATTTCTCTTCAAAAGAAAAAATAATAATTTCTTGAAATGTCAGCTTCGAAAGACATATATATATATATTCGGTTCTTAGAGCACTATCCTTCTCAATATCAGGTGCATACAATATTCGATATACTTGGACCTATAGCTTCAATATTGATGTATACTAAGAATTATGCTTTAGCACGAAACCTAGGGGGGTCTAAGGGGCCGGTAGCTTACATTCTTAGGACCACACTCCTCATTTTGATTTTCACATGAGTGCATATAAAAATTGTGAGCTGTGACAATAAAATTCAATTCGTAACCATGTACATATATATTTTCTGAAAAGTGGTACTTTACATTTTAAGATAATGAAAGGACCCAACTTAGCATCGTATTTTAGTGATTAGTAGTTGAACCATGGGAAAATATGAGATCTAGATATCAACATAGAGTTAGAGATGGAGTAATTATTTTAAGAGACTTACTCTCATAAATTAATGAATTATGTAAGTTTGGAATAATTTTTTTTAGGGATTTCTTTCATTAATTCACAATATATATAGTTGTACAAAGGTGATTCTTAATACAGTAATAATCCTAGGCTACCTTAAATATACAACAATTATAATTACAAAATATACTGTGAATATTCAGAGAATATTCGCTAATACACCCCCAAAGTCGGAGCAGGACAGACGCTAAGGCTGGATCTGAAGTCGATGAATAACTGTCTGGGTAGCCCCTTTGTGAAAATATCTGCATATTGATACGATGAAGGCGCATGCAATATTTTGACCTGACCAAGAGCAACCTTCTCACGTACAAAGTGAATATCCATCTCAATATGTTTGGTCCGCTGCTGTTGGACCGGATTATGAGGCAGATATATAATAGATATGTTATCACAATAGACTATAGGCTCCTTAAGCAGTGGACACTGAAACTCCAAAAGAAGATTTTGAAACCAACAGATCGTAGCAACTACATTAGCAACTCCTCGATACTCTGCTTCAGCACTTGAACGAGATAGTGTGGCTTGCCTCTTGACAGACCAAGAAATAAGATTATCCCCGAGAAATACACAATAGCCTGAAGTAGAGTGTCGCGTGTCCAGGAAACCTGCCCAATCTGCATCTGTATACGAGAGCAACCTGGTCAGAGCAGATGGGTAAAGATCGACCAGTGGTCAGTGTGCCGCTTAATGTATCGATAAAGCGGCAAGAAGCAACAAAATGGGGCTCTCGGGCATCGTAAATGACACATTCTTGAGCGACATATGCAATGTCGGGCCTCGTAAATATGAGATACTTAAGGGCATCTGCAAGACTTCGATACAGAGTAGGATCAAAAACTAGAGTACCATCAGCAACATTGAGCTTAGATTTCGAATCGTCCGGAATGGGTATAGCTTTGCAATTAGCGATCTTAGCCTTGTACACTATTTTTTCTGCATACTTACGCTGTCTCAGGAATATATTATCTGCATATCTAGTTACTAATATACCCAAGAAATAACTCAGCTTGCCCAAATCAATCATATCAAATTCAGTTTTGAGTAGGGCAATCCAATCTGCCTTACTTGCTATTATTGCCCTACTCAAAACTGACTTTGCTATGATTGATTTGGGCAAGCTGAGTTATTTCTTGGGTATACTAGTGACTTTTGGAGACGACATACATACTGAGAGAGTTCAGGATGAACAAAACCATGTGGTTGATGCATGTACACAATTTCTTTTAAATCCCCATGAAGAAATGTATTTTTAACATCAAACTGATGAATCGACCAACGCTTACCCATAGTAATACTGAGAATTGCGCGAATGGTAGCCGATTTAACAACCGGACTAATGTCTCACCACAATCAATGCCCTCTTGCTGATTAATGCAATTGGCCACAAGTCTTGCCTTATACCTCTCTAAGTGACCATTATCCCTGAATTTGTGACGAAATAGCCACATGCATCGTATCACATTCACCCCATCTGGTCTAGGTACCAAATCCCAAGTGTGTTGCTTTGTTAAAGCATTAAATTCCTCGCACATGGTCGCATTCCAATTAGGGTTAAGTTTGACTAGTTTTGGGTTTTTGGGTGATATTATTTGTGTGGAAAGATTAAAATGGACCTTAGGCTTGAAAATTCCGTATTTATCACGAGTTTCCATACAATGGGTGGGCAGTGGTGTATGGTCAGTGTCTTGTGGGTTTTAGTGTTGTTGATTCAGGGCGTCGGGAATGGGGGTGACAGTGGGGTTTCGATGGTTGGTGTCGGTATCGGTGACTGAAGATGAACAGGGTGTGGGTGTTTGTTTTGGTTCGGTGAACTGTGGTTGTTTGACGGTGTGATGGTGCTTGGTATTTCAGGTAGTGGGAGAGGATGGTGGTTTTCGATCGGTGAGCTTATCGGCGGTGTAACCTGAATCGATAAATCGGACAAAGACTTAACTAACTAGTGGTGGTAGATGGGTGATGTAGGTGGATCGACCATGGGAACAGTGGATCAGGAGCCCGGTGACTAGTGACTGAGGGTCGTCGGAGTTTCTTTGGAGCGATGGGTAGCGATGTAACATTGGCGACGTCGGGGATCGGATGGTGGATGGTTGACCAATGATTTGACGATGGGTGACAGATCTGAGTCCTCGAGAAACATGTAGTTTGTTTTTAGAAGACTCAAAAATGGAAAGAACGTTTCGTCAATGATGGCGTGGTGGGAGACAATAATTCTTTGAGTCGACAAGTTGTAGTACATATAACCCCTATGATTAGGCGGAAAACCCACAAAGACACATGGTGTGGTTCGTGGGGCTAATTTGTGAGGGGCAGTGGAGGCTAGATTGGGATAGCACATATAACCGAAAATTTGTAGTTTGTCATACGTTGGGGTCCTACGATATAAAATTTCAGTGGGGTCTTATTTTGGAGAGTGTTAGTGGGTAAAATATTAAGAAGGTATTCTACAATTTTAACAGCATAAATCCAAAAAGAATGAGGAAGACAAGCATGAAACAGTAGAGTACAAACCATGTTATTGATGATACGTATGATTCGTTCAGCCTTTCCATTTTAAGGAGAGGTGTGGGGACATGAAAAATGAAAAATCATACCTTGATTAGAGCAAAAATTATGAAAGGCCGAATTATTAAATTACCGCCCATTATCACATTGAAACTATTTTATGGGTTTTTCAAATTGAGTTTTAATGAATTTTTGAAACTCAATAAACTTGACAAAATCTTCAGATTTGAACTTTAATGGGTAAATCCAGAAAAAATGAGAAAAATCATCTAATAAGACTAGATAAAATTTATGACCCAAGGAACTAACAACAGGAGATGTCCACAAATCACATGAACAATATCAAATGGAGAAAAAGTAACATTTGTGGAAGACATAAATGTAAGACGAGTATGCTTGCCAAGTGCGCAAGAAAAATAGTTTTGGGCAAATTTCCCATTACTACATTGAATACACTTATTAGTCCTAAGCAAATTAAAAATAGGTTCGCCTGGGTGTCCGAGTGTGTTATGCCAAGTTGACGGAGAGATTGCAGCAAGGGAGATAAGTGTATGTGGTCTGACAGCGGAAGATTGAGTGAAGGGGTAGAAGTCTCCCACACTATTGCAACGCATAAAAAATTTCCCCGTATTGAGATCATTCACAGAAAAACCAAATGGGTTAAATTCGATAGACACAAAATTATTGCGAGTGAATTTTCTGACAGAGATTAAAAATTTAATGATGTTGGGGGTGTAAAGGACAGTTTTTAGGGAGAAAGGCGTGGTGGGGATGTTTTGATATGTGTATTACTAGAACCTTCAATTGGAATGCGGTGCCATTACCAATAATAATAAATTAAGGATGCTTTAACCGAAGCAAATTAGATAAATTACCTGACGAGCGGGTGAGATGAGATGTGGCTTCGGTGTCTATGTACCAATTTTTGTCGGGTTGTTGAAGGTTCAAGGCATTGAACGCCTCGCCCAAATCAGTGGGGGCTAGGTGCTGGACTTACGGGTTCGGTTGGGCCGAAGCTAAGTGTGTCTGATGACTTAGCTGGTGGACCGGCTTTGTTCTTTGAGCGAGAACCAGAAGATCGGGCATTCGGGCACAGGCCTCTTGTTTGGTAGGGGCGTGACGAGCCTATTCGCGATATGGGCGGCGTAGGTGTCCCATACCTGGTAGTATGGAGCTTGTGAAGGGTCTGCCTGTTAGGCTTTCTGGCCTCTGTCGCGACCTTTCCTTTGTTTCCATTTCCGCGGCCTCTGTCGCCACGTCCTCCGCCCCGGATCTGATGCTGATGGTGGTGGTTGGGTAGTGAATGCCGCCGGTGGTGCCATGCTTTCAACGACTAATACTTTTTTATTATGATCCTCTTGTTTAACACGTCGGGTTTCTTCCAACAACAGTTGTGAACGTGCATTGTTGAAACTTGCAAGTGGGTCGGCGTGTTGAATCATTGTTGCAATAGTATCATATTCCCCTTTCGGTAAGCCTGCAACAAGTTGTAGTACCTTTTTTTTGTTTCAGAAATAGATGTCCCAACATTGGATAGTTGGTCAGCGATGAGTTTGAGTTTTTGTAATATTCAGACATGTTAAAATTCTCAAGACGTGTATTGTTGAATTGCTCCTCCAAATACACGGCCCAAGTATTTTTATTGTCCTAAAAAAATTCCTCTAAGTGTACTCAAAGTTCCTGCGTCGAAGCACCTGTTTTCATGATAGTACACAATATATCTTTTGATTTATTCCCGTATATCCATTTCTTGACGATGGCGTCAAGCCAACGCCATGTTGAGTCTACAACATCCATGGGGCGAGGAATGGAATCATCAATGTGGTCGAGCACGTTATACACGCAAGCATGTATATTAAATAGTTCTACCCACATGAAACATTGGCAGTCTTCTTGATCAATAATGATGAGAATGAAATTCTTGATGTTTGTAACGGCACAAACTGGATGAAAAGAAGACGCTGAAGAATGAGGGTGGTTGTCAAATATGTCGGAGGAAGAACCAGTGATTTTAGGAGAAGTTGGAGGAGACATGGTAGCCACAAAATTTGAGAAGAAAAATTAATGGGGGGTGGTCGTCGATGGGGTAAGGAAGGGTAGGTTTCGGTGGCCTTAAGATAGAAACAGTGAAGTTTAGGGTTTGGTTACTGATACCATGTAAGTTTGGAATAATCTTCCTTAGCGATTTCTTTCATTAATTTATAATATATATAGTTGTACAAAAGTGATTCTTAATACAGTAAGAATCCTAGACTACCTTAAATATACAATAATCATAATTACAAAATATACAGTGAATATTCAGGAAATATTCGCTAATAAATTACTCCCTCCATTCACTATACTAAAAATAGTTTTTCATTTTTACTTGTCACTTTTAGAATATCAAGAAAAATAATTTTTTTTTCATGTTTTACTCATAGTATTAATTATTCATTTCAAATTATTTTTCAAGTCTATTAATATGGATGTCATGATAAATTATGTATTGCACTTATTAGCAAAGTCGAACGACTAAAAGTGAAGGAGTAACCTTTGTGCCATGTTTCGTATTAAATTGGAGACAGGTACCGTTAGTTGTCATTTTCAGCTTAAAGCCTTAATTAAACAATTAATTGTGGACTGCTCAGCGCTCACGCCCGAATCATCTTATAATATTCGGAGGATCCACAATGGATAATGATATTATACAGAGCAGAGCACAAACTTTTGTGGACTAATTAAAGCTATTTTTTAAGTAACATAAACAACAGTAAGAGTATCTTAAACATGTACTTAGAAGATTATTTTATGGAGCATTACATAAAACTGCGACTGTACAACAAAGGTAATCACATTCCTATTGGTGATAAATGGACTTATGTTCTAATCATTAAAGTATGTGTACATATTTATGGAGCATATAAATATGAAGTTATATATTAGTATGTCTCTATCAGGTCTATCTTTATCGTATTTACCAATAATGTTGAATATATACCGTACATATGCTAATCTCGGCAAGGCCCCACAAACAAATCAAACAATTTTGCCTGGCTCCAATAAATCATTTGCTCTGTCATTAAGCTGTTCTAAATATGCTTACATAATCAATTTAGAAGATTAAATTTTTCTAAAAAACCAACAAGAAAATTTAAGTCGGTTCTCAAACCCAACATACCTAACACGCAGATATTTGTTTTTCAAAAGTCAAAACAAAATCAAAATAAAAAAACCAATCGCCATATGAGTTTTGTATTAACACCTTATCATCAACTTAAGATGTGTTTGATTCTGCTCTATACATAATTGATTATTTTGATCGAATTAATTTTGATAATAATTGATTTATGTTTGGATGCAACAACGTAAAAGTGATTGTTATCAATTCATGATGTTTGGATAATTTGATCAAAATTACTTTTGAATGTAGAATTACCAAAATGAACATTTAGTCAAATACATATAAATAAAAATTACTAAAATAATAGTGAAATATGAAGTAGGTAAATAAAAATACAAATAGATAATAGAATTTAAAGTGCAATATAATACTTAAATATTAGTAAAATATTATTACAATACTAATTTAAAGTGTAATATAATATTTAAATATTATTACAATACTAATTTTGCATGTACTCTATTTTTATTAAATATAGTACTCTATTTACAATATTATTACAATACTAAATTAAAGATGGAATGAAGGAAAAGGTAAAAACCAAATTGAAATAAATGTAGAATTGATTCTGCTCACACTAGAAGTTAGAAATTGTAGCGTCTTTCAGAATCAATTTTGAAGACGAGAATTGATTTTGGAGAGAAAATTCAAACATCCCAATTTTTCTCATTTTCACGAAAATAGCAACCTAAAATTACTTCTGAGTTGTCATAATTGAAACCAAATATGAAAACTTAATTAGAAGTAACACAACAAAGAATAATGCAAAGTTCCCATATTCTTTTCACATTTCCTTAATATAATTATATCTGTGTTACTTTAAAGGAATAATAAGTAACCAATAGTTTACGAGTTCAATATCTGCTTCTTGATTAAACCTTTTGTACCATCGTTAATTATGGGCAGATGATGGGGGCTAGCTTACTATTTTCTCCTTGTCCTTTTTAGTAATATTATTAAATTATTGAGTAATTTCTTCTTTTATGTAGTACGATTTAGCTAGTAGTTGCTTTTCTTTTTTTTACTATTCTGTCTTCTTTTATTTTATTTTGATTGATCTATCGAAAATAGACTCTTATCTTATAAAGATAGAGATAAAATTTGTGTATATACTCTTCTCATACGTCATTTGTGAAATTACAATCGGTATATTATTGTTGTTAATTATGGACAAAAAATCCAAAAAAAAAAAAAAATCACAAATTTGCAAATCCTTTTTGGGCAAAAAAATTTCACAAATTTGCAAATCCTTTTTGGGCAAAAAATGTAAAAGAACCAAGTTGTAAGAGATGAGCAGAAAGTAGTAGTAGTAGTTGATGATGATAAGCTGCTTGATTGAAACCGGTGGGGAAATGTGTTTATATGACAGTGAAAGAAGTGTCTGATGCAATAGTGTCAAAAATCAATTTCGTCTTTTTCCTTAATTTTTATTCGAGGATTAAAGGGGAGGAAAGAGAAAGAGAAGACCTTATCTTTCTTGCAAAAGGACATTAACAATAAAGGCAAGAAAACAGTACCATAATCGCCCACCTTCTGGCTCTCAATCTCCATTTTCAACCCCTACATACACCCACCTAAGTTGCTACACAGAATAGTACCATAAAAAGGTTGCAGCCTTTTGTGTGTGAGTTTTAGATTTGGTAGATTACTTTATGGAAGCTCAAGTTCGATTTTGAATTAATTTTGATCATATTATTTTTCTGGGAGATTTAATCTGCATATATACGATGAATCATTCGGTTCCTGATTTTGATATGGATGATGACTACGCTATTCCTACTTCCTCGAGTCTTACAAGACCTAAGAAGTCAGCAATGTAAGCTTCCTGCACTTTATTGACTTGTTTTAATTTGAATGAAAGGTTTCCGTTTTTCTCATATTTTGTTTTTGGTTTTGATAGGGCGGAAGAGGAAATCATGGAACTACTATGGAAAAATGGTCAAGTAGTTATGCAAAGTCAAAATCAAAGATCTTTGAAGAAATCTAACCACGGCGACGACAGTGGCGGTGGAGGTGGTGGCGGTAGTGATGCGGTTATTCCATCTGATCAAGCTGCTAGTAGAGAGATCCGACGTGTAGAGGAAACTACTCCCCAGCATCTGTTTATGCAGGAGGATGAGATGGCCTCATGGCTTCACTATCCACTCGATGAATCCTCTTTCGAACGTGATCTCTACGCCGATCTCCTTTATTCCACGCAGACTTCTACCGTAACCGCCGTTGCCGCGCCGCCGCGAGAAATCCGTACGTCTACGCTGGAGATCCGTCCGCTTCCGCCGCAACTATCGCCAGCACCGCCGATCGGAACAACTCCACGGCCGCCTATTCCTCCTCCTTCTAGACGCTCCGTCACTGAAAGTTCACATCGGTTCCAGAACTTCGGCCACTTCTCGCGATTGCCTAGAACAAGGTTAGAACCTGGTCCGGCGAATTCGAGAAAGTCACCGAGAGATTCAACGGTCGTGGATTCAAACGAAATGCCAATTACAAGGCAGGAATCTAGAGTTTCACCCGTGGCAGATAATGCGGTACCGGTTACTGGCGGGAATGTAGGACGTGGAACTCAAAACGGCACCGGAACTGCGACTACGACTACGTCAACGGCAATTAGGGAACCGGTGACAACATGTGAGCTTTCGGCGACGTCATCTCCAGGTGGCTCAGGAAATAGTGTAAGCGGCAGTGCTGAACGGTCTAATAAGACGGCGGCGGCGGTGGTGGCGGTGGCGTCACCAACGACGGATGATCGGAAACGTAAAGGAAGAGAAACGGACGACGGGGAGGGTCAGAATGAGGTTAGCATTTAATTGTTGTTTTCTTCTTTCGTAATTCCCAATTATTGCACCTGCCTATCATGGGTTGTCGTTCTTTTCGTGGCTCTCAAGACTTTCTGTCTCAATTTGTCTGAAGGACTAAGGACCCATTTGGAGAATCAAATAATTTTTATTTTAATATAATTTTAAATATAAATTCTTTAAATATATAAATTTTATTGATACAGACAAGAAAGAAATTGAAAAATGAAAGGATAAAAGGAATATGCAGAAAGTAAAAAAAATTAACATACAAATTAAGGTTCATGTTTAAGGAAATCATAATTCAAATGATCTGTAGAAATTTAAATCAAGTAGGCGATAGAACCGGTCATATATTTAATGCAGGAATTGAAAGAATTTAGAAACATAAATTTATAAAATATTAGAAGATAGTACCATCCATAATCATATTTATTCAAAATATGAAAACTTACTAGTTGAAAATATTCTAGGAGACTTTGAGAGTTTAGAAAGAATTTAGAAATTTTGGATAAGATATTTTGATAAGAGAAATTGAACTTCATATGAGGGTAAAATTTATATATTTAAAAATATTAAATATTAAATAATTTATAATATACAAAACAATAAGAAAAAATTATAATTAAAAAAATAATTATTTAACTCTCCAAATTAATCAACCTTCCTAGAATCGGACGGTGCATTTTAGTATGGATTTTTCTTGGTAACGTCACTATTGTGTGCTGTGACGTGGCTCCAAGCCAGCGTTTGTGGTCGAATGTATTTCAGAACACCTCTCAGATGACTATCCACAGAAAATGGATAAAAAATATTTAATTTTATCTTATTTTTAAAATAATAAATATTTTGAGATGAATATTTTTAATAAAAATAATAAATATTTTAAAACGGAAGGAATAATAAGAATAGTTTAGATCTTTTAGCAAATGATTTTTCGTTTTCTTTTATTGTGCCCCCGGCTTAAAGCAAAGGTCACTGGTCTGTTTGGACTGTTTCACTTTGTCTCGTTGTCTGTGTTAACCATATATGGCTTTAAGGACACTGTATGTGATCTTTTTGGGAATGCTTTCCTGAAATCAGCATAATCTTATATTTTTCTGAATTCCCTGACAGTTTGACAACAGCCGCAAATTAAAATCAATGGAGTAGTATCACTATCATATGAGGATGAAGTGATGAACAGTAAACTATATATTATTAATAACAAAATAAAAAAATCTTAAATTAAATTTTTAAAAAGTTTTAAATGAAATAGTCTAATTCCAATCTAATAAAATAAAATAGATGGACCATTTAAGGTCTGTTTTAGTTCTTGTTTTTTCGCTCCTTCGCCGGGACAATTATAAGATACTCGCTCCGTCTCAATTTACGTGGCATCATTTGATCAGCATAAAATTAAAGAAATAAAGAAAGACTTTATTATTTTATGAGATTGCCCTTATTTTAGTGTCTATGTTTAATGACTTTTTTTCACAATATATATATCTTCAAAATTAAGTGGTATCCAATAAAATTAAAATAGGAATAATGGCATTAAATAATTATCAAATAAGGAATGTAATATTTTTTTTGGGATAAACTAAAAATAAAATAGTGTCACATAAATCAGAGAACAGTGGTAGTTTGGTTTTAGGAGACAACTTTTTTTTTTTTGTTGACGAAGGAACCCGCAGCCACTGCTCTTTCGAGTGCGCACAGGGTAAACACCGGACTGACGCAATAGCCTGCAAACCACGTCAACCACACTTGGCAAGCCAGGTGTGACAGTCTCCCCCCAAGAGGCGAAGTCAGGTCAGGCGTTACCCTGAGATTTCGAACTTGTGACCAAGCTCTCCCACACCACCCAATGATGCCTTCAAGACCAACTGATCTAGGGCTTCGGATTTTAGGAGACAACTTTGAGTGGACAAAGAGTTGAATCTCTTTTGCAAGCACTATCCAGATTATAGAGAAGCATCTTCTTAACTCTCTAGGGCCCGTTTGGGCATCATTGTGATTAGGTTGATTTGAAGTTGAAATTTTACTTGAAGGTGCAATTTGGATCTCAAAAGTTGTACTTTTTTCATAAACATGAAAACATTCATAATTTGTGAAAACTATCCAAACTTTTCTAATATTTACAATCTTACCAAATGAGCAAACCCTAATTCATAAATAAGGTATCAAAATATCGTAAGGTGTTAACGAAACACATATTTCCATGTTCTTTTTATAAATAAATATTTGTGATTATATGCTATTACAAACTTTCAAATACACATAATTTTAATTTCTAGAAGGACCCGAATATGAGTGAATAACAGTTTGAACAAGATATAACCTCAGTACCAAAATGTTACATCAGATGAAATCCACCTCATAGTTACTTGCTACTACTGACCCTAGTTTGTATACAGCATTCCAAGTCGCACCAAGTTAACCTGTAAGTTACTTCTATACTATTTGTACCTCTGACAGGATCACTAATTTGTTTCAAGCAGAATTTTTCTGGATTTATTAGTCACGTTGCTCACTTTCCTCCCTTTTGCTTCAGTGTGATACTTATCAGCTTCCATGACATGGCACTTGATTAGATTTTAGAGAACAATAAAAGGAGTAGGGTGAAAATGAAGTTGATCTTTTTTCCATAAAAAAGAAAATGAAGTGAATTAAAGAGAGTGTGGTACATTTAAGTCTGAATACTTTCTAAGGTTATCGATGAGTGGGAGCAATGGAAAACTCATGAATACTTGGAAAATGTCATGGCTTTTTTATGTATAAATGTGATAGGCGGAATATATTGATAGCCCCTTGAATTTGCAAGTAAATTTTATTTAGATACTCGAACTACAGTCTGTTTTGATTGAGCTCCTGAACACATAATAAAATTTTCCTATTAGACACTTTCGCTCAAATTTGGAGAGGTTTTTGCACGTGTTCTGAAGCACCCATTAGGTAGATAAGTTAACTATTCAAATATGTCACCTCCTTTAATTATACATATTAGCTTTAATAAGCCATAAAATCTCAGGCTTGTACCAATTGAGGCTAATCTGTATAATTAAGGAGGTAACATATTTTATATGGTTAACTTATCTACATAAACGGCTTGAGAACACATCAAAAACTGTTTGAAATTTTGAGCTAGAAGTGTCTAATAGGAACACTAATCATGTGTTCAGGTGATCAATTGGATCATGTCGTAGTTTGAGTGTTCAAATAAAATTTACTGGCAAGTTTAAGGAGTTGTCGGTGTATTCCGCCAAATGTAATAACTATCGGAAGGTGGTAAAAAGAAGTTTTCAAAGTGGTGGTGGTGAAGGGACACTGACGATTGTTGGCCCACTTTTACCTTCCCACCAGAAAGGTATACACGATCTCACCTTTTGAGAGATCAGGCGATTTTTCTGTGGTAAGATTGTTAAGCTCGACTTTCGTGATGTCTTGTCTTGCGGAAGAAACACAAGAAAGTTGAGAACAAACTCTTTCTTTCTGCTGAGTTTTCCACATCATATACAACTGCATAACCTCTGAAGCAGCCCAGATGTTATCATGATACCTATATTTAATCATTTGAGATTCTGCCCAGACCTTTTTCATTGATAGATTTCTCAATTGGCCTAGGATGCTGAATTTGAGTCTCCTGATACGAAAAAGCAAGCACGTGGTTCAACATCTACAAAGCGATCTCGTGCTGCGGAAGTCCATAATCTTTCAGAAAGGGTATGTGTTATGAAATTGTTAAATTTGATGGTTCTGATAATTTAGCTGCTTTTCTTGTTTGACTGTTTAATCTACATGTCAATGATCCAATCGTCACAGAGACGTAGAGACAGAATAAATGAGAAGATGAGAGCCCTGCAGGAACTCATACCACGATGTAACAAGGTTTTGGCTTCTTCTTTGAATCCTCTACAATTTATAGAACAGATAGTTTACTGCCCTCTTAATATATTTAAGTTAATCATTTGTTGAATTTCAGACGGACAAAGCTTCAATGCTAGATGAGGCAATTGAGTATTTGAAATCACTGCAATTGCAAGTGCAGGTATATTTCTTAACTTCTTTTCATGTATTGCCTCTTGACACTTTCCAGCCCTTTTGTTCACTTTCTTTATAGTAAAGGAATTTGATAGTCATTTCTGAATAGGGAATAGTTTATTGTAGTCCTATAAAATATTTGTCGCTTAAACACCAGAAAGTTGGATAGTTTTACACCTAAAGAACCTCATTCTCTTAATGCTTGTATCTTGAATGTTAATGATAGAAGGTCAAGATATTACTAGAAATATTTAAAGCTTTATGATGTAAAATTAAATATAACATTTTCTTGCTGTCTGCAAGTCGCTACAGGTCATTGCTTTATATTAAAGTTTATATATGGTCAAATATATTTTTTCTCTTTTAGTAAGTTATGAGCATGTCAACAGCATTGTATATTCAAATATAGCCTTTCTTTTGGCATAACACTTTTTCTCGTTTATAGTGCTAATAGGAAGTTGTACTTGTAACTAGATTATTCAGAGCGCCAATTGGGTCGATCATAATATCCTTATTTCGCAGCACTACACATACTCAAGAAAAGTACAGTCCGGCAAAGTCAAATAGGGAAATCATATGGGATCTAAGAAATATAGAATCTGAATTACCAGTTTTTGTAATTCATATAGCAATATTTGGATACCTTAATTCAGTATTTGGATATTGTCTAAATTTTAAGAACTTCCATGTCAGTCAAGAACTACACCTTAGTCTGTTTTCTACTTTTATTGGCCTATCTTATCTTGTCATTAACTTCACCGCCAGTTTCTTGTAAAAGTGAAAGCTATAACATATGCCTTTCCTATGCATCAAATATTGTTAAGTTTTTCATATGTTTTAAGTATATATACTACATGCGCGCACACATGCCATGTGCGCCTGCATGTCGGTGTGTTCCTTAATGTTATTTTAAGTATGAAATTATTTGTTGCTTTGTGGTAAAACTTGATACATGAAGTTGTGAAGGGTGCTTGGGGTTCAATGGGAGACTTGTATAATCATAACTCTGGTGCTATACTTTCATTTTTGCTGTTGATTCCAAATTGTAATGTACACAGTAAAATTATGTTCTCTGCTTATCGACACTACTATTTAGTTTCCAACAATTTACTGCGGAAAGATTACAATTGCTATCTGTTGAAGGAGGAAACAGAGAATTTTAATTGACGAAAATGGAAGCTTTTTTACAAATGAACTACAAATGCTCATATGCTTATTTGCTAAAACTTTTAGCGTCTCTTCTTGTTCGTCCTCTTATCTATAAGATTGACCAAAGTTTAATGCTGCCTTACTAAGGGAAGGGCTAACTGAATTCGGTCACTTTATGGCATCCAGCGGTTGTTTGCCTAAATACCGCTTGCCAGAACTCTTTTGGGCTCCATTGGTGTTAATTGTTTCCAAATTCCATCATTGCTAAAAAAAGAGCAGTTCACCTTATAAAATATGTTTTTTCATTTGTTGAAAATAAGTACTGCTAATCAAATTCTACTGTGTGGAGCTATGTGGTTAATTTATTTGTGCCCCACTCTTGATTCAATTCCATGAAGGTGTTCAAACGTTTTTATCGAATTTTAGTTGGACCTGGAAAGTATAACTCCATCGCTGGAACAAGAAACCTATATTTCACCTTAGTGTATTTGAATATATCAATGCTCATCTTCACTGTTGCATCATGAATACTAAAGGTTCACTCAAGCCGTGGAAACAACCTCTTGTAGAAATGCAAGGTAAGGCTGCTTACAATAGACCCTTGTGGTCCGGCCCTTCCCAGGACCCCGCACATAGCAGGAGCTTAGTGCACCGGGCTGCCCTTTCTTCTACCTCTTCTTCCAAATGTGGCATTCCGTGCTTGTCTAAAAATAAAGTCCATACTTCTCCTTATTGACCTGCATTTCTGGTCTGGGCTGGTTTACATATGTTCAGTGTCAAGGAAGTTTTGATGATTTTCTTTTATTAGAATTTTAATATGCATGCGAACTTAGTTGTTGATATAGTCCTGTTTGTTATTATCTCAAAAAGGAAGTGTACTCGCATCAGAATGTAGTTTGATCATATCTTCTTTCTTGTCTGCAGATGATGTCCATGGGATGCGGCATGGTCCCGATGATGTATCCTGGAATGCAGCAGTACATGCCTACTATGGGAATGGGCATGGGTATGGGGATGGGTATGGAGATTGGCATGAACAGGCCAATGATGCCATATCCACCTCTCTTACCAGGTGCAGCGATGCAGAATGCAGCTGTGGCAGCACAAATGGGTCCTAGATTTCCAATGCCACCATTTCATTTGCCACCAGTTCCAGTGCCAGATCCATCCAGAATGCAAGCCTCAAGTCAGGCAGATCCAATGCTAAATCCACTTGTCGCACATAATTCGAACCAGCCAAGACTTCCAAATTTTAATGATCCATATCAGCAGTTTTTTGGTCTCCACCAGACGCAAGTCACATTACCGCAGGCAAGTCCTTTCTCTTCTACTTGATCCTTAACTCATATCATAGTGACTACGTCAATGTAGAGACCACCATGAACAAGTCTACTTGTTGCCTATCGTGATGACTAGGTCCATATAGAGACCACCGGCAACAAGTGTACCCTTTGCATCTTGCTATGAGGATTTACTTTCACATTGGTGGTTGGTCAATTTCACTTCATAGAAGATTTTGTTGCTAGATTGAATTTCTGCTCCAAAAGAAACGGATGCTCATGCTTTACTTCTATAACTTGCCAAATCGAGTTTTACTCCTATAGGATGGAGGCAGCTTGAAACAGTCCACCAAGCTCCTTTCTTTTTGATGTGCTCCTTATGTTTTCTCCAGTGATCTGTCATTTCTAAAACTTAGCTTTTAAATGCAGAATCAGCCCGTAGAACAGCCCAGTAACAAAAAATCTGGCAGCAGCAAAGAAGTTAGAAATCAAGGGATTCATCAATCTGGTAAGCTTGTCATTCAGATCTTATAGTTTATTATTTGCCATAACACGGTAGTTCCTATACAACAAACTGGAGAAAAAGAAATTAAGTAAAATGTTTGATGCTGTCATTGTGCCCTAAAGAGTTCATTGTATGTGGTTTTTGATAGGGGTGAGCGGGTCCGGGTACCCTAACTTTTTTGAACTACCCGGACCCTACCCAGTAAAAGATCGGTTCCTAAATTTACTACCCGGAACCTACCCGGACCCTGCGGTTCCGGGTAGGTTCCCGGGTACCCTGTCCACAATAAACTTCACACAACTAACAGGAAAGACAATCTAGTGATACTCCAATTGAGCATTTTTCACATTCAAGCTTCAGTTATTGTGGGAAGAATGTATATGAACAACAAAAGTGTTGCGCCTACCGGAATATCACATATTCTCAACCCAAAAAAATGAAATCAAAGTAGTTGTAACAAGAAGTTGACCAAGTTCTTGTGACAAGACCTCCATTTGTATTGGCAATGGAAGTTGGCGAAGTGGAAAGAAAAAGATAAATGCTTCCCCCTTACATGTTCTTCGAGAAGATTATATCATTTTTCAGGCGTCCGTCAAAGTTTTGAACCACTTCGTGGTGTTATTGAAAAACTACTATATTTGGCTGAAATATGAAGATGAACGTCTCAAGCTTACTTAAGTTTAAGGATCTTATGCTTATAAAAGAGAGGTTGAGTTTTCTACGAAATGAAAGCTTCAGGAGCTTAACAGCTTAACTCCAAATTCTAGCACGACCAAACTACTGTTTAGTCGATACCATAAGAAGTTTGTAAATAATAAAATCATAACGGGTCAAAAAATCAAATAGGGAGACATTGAAATCGATATAGCACAAAAAGAACTCAGCCGAATGCTGGCAAAGGCGAATTAAAGTAAAAATATTTAATATTTCATACGTTCCGGGTATCGGTTCCGGGTCCGGGTACCCTGTCTCTATTTTCCGGAACCGGACCCGACATTGATCGGTTCCTATTTTACTATCCGGAACCTACCCGTTATTATAATATATCTACCCGGAACCTACCCGTTAGTGTCGGTTCCAGTCAGGTATCTGGGTATCCTGTACCCGTGCTCACCACTTTTTGATATATTCTGATACATGAGTTTGACAACATTAGAATAAGTAAGCATAGAACTTTACACGTCGTTTTTGCTCTGTTCGTAAGTTCAAAAGAAAAAAATGCTAAGATGTTTTTCTCTTTTCAATTGGACTTTGGCATGGGAATGTTGGTGCAAGTCGGACATTGCAGTGTTTGGATGGGCATAAAATAGAGACCGCATTGACTTTTTATTTATTTGCAGGTTGATGATCTGGACACCGGAACGTGAGAAGCTTCCCACAAACTAAATTTTGTAGTGTTAAGAGGAACATCCAATGCAGTCTAAACCGGCTGGCTGATACAAGTACAGCACCACTAACTTGTAATTATTACTATAGAGTCCATTTTGCTTTTACATATTGTGCCCCTGAAATCTCATTTCCATTTTGGCGCATGTGGATATAATTTGAGGCCAGTGTTTAACGGCATAAGTGATCTTGAAGGGGTTTCAAGCATTTCTTGATTCTTCTTCACCCTAAATTCACGTGGTTGCTGACCCTTTTAATTGCTGCAGACTGTGATATGATCATAAATATGTTCATGATAATTCTCACTCTGATGCACCAAAATGAGGTATACATCAGCTGCATTGCTTGATATCTCTCTACTCTACTATTCTGTGCAAGTCAATAGGGGCTTGTAGCTATATAAGAAAGAACTAGCCAAAAAGATTTAATACACCGATGTGGGGAAGATTATTGCCACAAATGCAGTAACTTTGATGACAGAAAGTAGAAAGAGAGAATTCACCAGTGTTAGATCACAATATCCTATGAAATTATGAATTGAATTACGTACCAGCCACTTGTAAGCAAAATAAGAAATGAGGTCGTACTACTAATTTATACAACCTGTTTCTCCATGTAGAAAAATGTCTTACCATTTGTATGACAGACTTAATATTATATTATTCTACTTAGTTGTATTATTTATACAACAATTGTCGTATAACATCTTTATATAGTAACTAAAGGGCAGTGCACTAAGCTACCGCTATATACGTGGTCCTGAAAAGGCCGGACCACAAGGGTCTGCCTTACCCTGCATCTTCGTATAGTAACTAATAGTCTAATACCTTACTGAATGTGGTAGGAGTCGTACATCAATCTCTTATTCGCTATCTCCTTTCTTGGTGATTCCCTTGAACAAGACCGTATTCACGTATCCCAACTTAAATATCTCTTGATCAACGATCGGAAATATATTTCCATTTTATAGCATATTCTGTTGCAGCTATCATGTCCCTAAGTCTTCATCGACTAATAGATACTCATAAAAACTGGAGTCATATAAAACTAAGAAAAACTTTATTATAAGAGATTTCTTTAAGATCTTCCATGACGAAGTGCTTCAATTAGTCAACGGGAATCAAACCTTTAACAGAGACTTGGATCTCCTTGATCATTGTTGCTTGTTTTGCGAAGGACTTTCCTTTCTCGTGTTTCATGAAGCTTGCTTGGCCAGATTCTCGCTCCATCATATTCTCCAACTTGATAGTTTGAGCATCTTGATCTTTCACGTACTTTGTTAGACCTTCAACTACTTTTGTCAAATTTGCAAGTTATTCTTCATTAATGGAAGCTTCAATCCATTATTTCTTGCATGACCACCAGTCCACCACAGAGGATAAAAATAGTACGGATCATCTTGAATAGAACTTGGATTGAGAAGTGACATGAGGAAAGACCAGTGCTAAAGATATCATCTTTTTGCATGGAGGGATTCTTTGTCTGGCAATAGCATTCTTGTGATGGTCTTTAATAGAATATTTCTCCAATATTCTTTTATTAATTGTATATCTCTTATTTTAAGTAGAATTGTATTTCTATTGTAATTATGTCTCCTATTTTAGGTACAATTATATTTTCTATTGTAATTAGATTTATTAGTTACCTAGTTTAAATATTCTTGTACTACTATATATTATACATTATTGATGAATACAATAAAGGAACATATTCTTTTATGTTTTCAGTAGCCTAAAAATACCTCCACCGTCGCCGACCATAGCTCTCGGCCGCCACAGAACCCTAGTATTTTTTTTCCAGCCATTCTATCTCCCTTCTGCTCCTAAATTTTATCATTCATGACTGATAAAACCAAATTTCATCTTCCACTTGCAGTAAACAACATCAAAAACTTCATCCCTATCAGAGATGGAAAATGGTCAATACTCCTAGTGGGAGGAGCTTTTTAATAACCATTGTCGTGTTTACGAAATTATCGACCACATCAACCCTCCTACACTGAAGTCCACAGACCTACCCTCTACTTCGACTTCTGATGATGCACTCTGGTCTCGTTTGAACGCAGTCGTCCTCTAGTTGATATACGACAAAATAAAAAATATATTACACAGCATCATTGAAACCGATGCCACTGCCCGCCAAACGTGGGAACGTTTGGAAAGTATTTTTCACGACAACAAAACTCAACGAGCGTTATACCTTAAAATTCAGTTCAAGGACGTTCATCGAGGCGATTTCCCAAACGTGCATATTATCAAGAACTCAAGATGCTTTCCAACCAAGTTTCCAACGTCGACGTACCAGTCACTAATCAGCGACTGGTCATGCAACTTATTGTAGGCTTGAACGAATCTTATGACGGCGCTGCCACCATCTTTCAGTAATGCACGTCGTTACCTTCATTTTACAAGGCCCGTTCGAAGCTTATTCTTGAGGAAACCCAAAAAATCAAACGCAACATCACTCATGCCGGCATTGTCGACGCCGCACTCACCACCACCGTCAAGCCCTCCATCGATGACAGGGCCTCCAACTCCGGCAACAAGAATCGTTGGCCCGATGACTCGCAACAGCTCGCATCCAGCCGCAACAACCACCGGAGTAGGCAGTCCGATAAGGGCCACGATGGACGAAATTCCGGTAACAACAGCGGCGTGAAGGGGCAGTCCCCACCGGCAGGAAATAGCCAATAGCGACCGCGACAGTGGCAGCAGCCTCCGTCGTAGGCTGCCTACCCATCGTGGGCCGCGTGGGCCTATCCTCCTAGCCCGTATCTGACATCCTTATGGAATCCACCTCAGAACCGATAGGCCTACCCTGATATACTCGACACATATCCCTAACCAGTCTACATAGCACGCCCCTGGGATTGTATATTAACTCGCCTCAGAAGCCCTCAATTTATGCACCTACCATCGAGCGACTCACGAGCACAATGTCACTCAATGCTCCAGACAAAAATTGGTATATGGACATAGGCGCCTCATCTCACATGACGGCATCAGGTACTCTCTCGTCTTATTCCAATTTGAGTAATTTAATCGAAATATTATTGTTGGTAGTGGAAAAGACATTCTCATTCGCAGTTTTAGTCATTCATCCTTATCTCCACCACATCCTCCGCTAATCTTAAAAAATATCCTTCATGCCCTTAAACTCATTAAGAATCTAATCTATGTGTGACGTTTCACAACTGATAATAATGTTTCCCTTGACTTTGATCATTTTGGTTTTTATGTGAAAGATTTTATGACAGGGAGACGAATAATGAGATATGACAGCACTGGATATCTCTACCCTATTTCAAACGTCATCAACAATCAGCCTCAGTTCCATCAACCTTTGGTGCTCTTTCATCTTCCTTATGACACTCCAGATTAGGACATCCGGAAGATTTTGTTTTACGCTCCCTTAGGAAAAATATTTTTATTAGTTGCAACTGTATTTCTAAGACTCCTATATGTGAATCCTGCGTTTTTGAGAAATATGTTAAATTCCATTTTCTGCATCCACAAATTGTACTTTACTGCATTTCAATATCATATATAGTGATTTGTGTACGTCTCCTATTTTAAGTACGGGTGGATATTGATATTATGTGTTATTTTTGGACGATTATTCCAACTTTCTATGAACTTTTCCAATTGGCAATAAATCCAAGGTCTATCGCATTTTTTCTCATTTAGTGCTCTCGTAAAAACACAATTTAAAAATAGTATTAAATGTTTTCAATTTGACAATGGCTGGAATTCAATAATAATCAATTCAAACAGTTTTGCTCCAATAATGGTCTTACCTTTTATTTTTTCTGCCCTCACACTTCCTCCCAAAATGGTAAGGCCCAACGAAAAATTCAAACCATAATCAACCTAATTCGTATACTTGCTCATGCCTTAATTCCCCCTCAATTTTGGCATTACGCACCCTCCATGACCACCTATCTCCTAAATATAATCTCAAACAAGTCTTTAGCTCAACGGTCGCCCACACTAGTTCTGTTTCGTACGAACCCCTCCTACCAACACTTGTGTATCTTTAGATGTCGTTGTTATCCTCTCCATCTGACCACTTACAAACTCCAACCCCAGTCTTCCCCGTGTGTATTTCTGAGTTACCCCGCCAATCATCGTGGTTACTCGTGTTATGACTTGTCAAGCCGTAAAATTATTATTTCACACCATGTCCTATTTGAGGAGTCTCAATTCCTCTTTTCCTCTCTAAACTCACCACCTCGATAGTCCTACGACTTTCTAAATGATGTCATGAACCCTCTTCTAATTCATTATTTACATAGTCCACCGTCCTAGATCCCGGCACCCGCCCTCACCTCACGCAGTTCAGGACACATTGCCCACCCTGTTTTGCCGACGGTGGCCCAGAATAGTCCGCCTTAGGGTGATTACGCAAGTACTTCTCAGTAAACCGAGCATCAGCCAACTGGTCCCACAACCCTTGTCCTTTATCCTCTTCCCGACAGTCCCGCTGTCACGACCCAACCCCGGGGCCGCGACTGGTACCCTACCGGGGTACTCTGTCAGGTATATGTTAGAGAATAGCAGCGGAACATACATAACACATAACTTATAAAAAGGGTAACCATCACTGGCACCGTAGATAAAGTGCCTTCCATAAAACATACATAAACAAAGTATAGTAGTACAACCGGTTCTTATAGCCCAAAACATATATGTGACCACGGACCTTAAAGATAACAACTATGGCGGGACGGGCCGCCATACGTACCTGAATGTACAAAATACCTATAGCATCGGGAATATCTGTACCCAACAAAACAAGCTTGGGAGGAATGAGCTTCGACACACGAGTAAAAGATCCTAGGAATGAGGATCGCCACGCTTTCACTTACTGCGGCATGAACGCGGCCAGGAAGAAGTCGACACAACGTACAGTATGTAAAGCGAAAAATCGTAGTAATATCATAAGTCAAAATAATGAGTCATAGATAAAATCAATTTCCTTGCTGTGCCTTACTAACATAGAGTAACAAGTATAAATCTTATAGCAAAAAAATAGGAGGCTCACGATCAAAGCAGGTACCTCGCGTAGTATCATTAAGCAATCCTACTCGCGGGACTATTTCACCCGCATGGGTCTGTGGACCCGCGTGAGGTCATCCGCCTCGTCGTGGGACTATTTCACCCGCGTGGGACTATTTCACCCGCGTGGATCCCGTGGACCCGCATGAGTACCATCGCCGTACTCGCGTGTGACTATTTCACCCGCGTGGATCACGTAGTGGGATCGCGTGAGTGCTGGCGCCACTCGCATCATGGGTAGCAAATCCATGGCATAGATAATAACCCGGGGTTTACCCCGTAATAATACAAATATATAACATAGCTCATCCGGCTATCATACATAACATAAGCACTACCGGCCTATCATATCATACATAAACACTACCGGCCTATCATATCACAACATAAGCACTACCGGCCTATCATATCATACATAAGCACTACCGGCTTATCATAACATAAGCAAGTTAAGAAATCCCCTAGCTTCTTATTAACATTACTAATATATCCTCTCATTTTAGTATCCTAAGGCACTAACATGTCTTTTAATAGAAAACCCGGAAATTCAACCCAAGCACCATGTACTTCTAACTTTTTAAGAAAAACTCTTTTTATACAAAAATTCCAAGATACTAATCACCATAGTATCAAGTTACAATTTCTTTTCAAAACAAGTCACATTTCCTTTTAGAAATATAATAGGCTTCTAAATCAAGTGACTTCATTTCCTTTAAAACCTTAGGCAACCAATGCCTAAAAATCAATCCACCTTCCATAGTTTCAAATCCTTTACCCGTACTTGTTTTAATTAGTGTAAACCATTCTTTGTGAACCTTTCAAAAACTAATATAACCAATTTTCCATAAAGTCATTATATTAGCGTTATTCCTTTGTCAAATACATTTTCCCTAAATCCAAGGGACTTATACTTTTGAAATGAAACAAGTATCATATACTTTAAAACAAGTGTAGATTATCAAATCTTGTGCATTATACCGTACTACATAGATACAACTATTCATGCTCAAGAGATAGGAAAGCTCTACATACCTCTTTGGTCAATCCACTTGCTAAGTCCAACTACCGCAAGTAATATGTCAACCTATAATAACCATAGTGCGTTGATTAACCTCTAATTTCAATGTAGAAATTCCAAATTCAAGTTACCAATTCCTAAGGAAAATTGGGCAGCATTTCCTTTGTTTCTACTCACTTTGCCACCTTTTTCAAAGGCCGATTTTCAACACCCAAACGCCTCATTAAGGCCCAACATCCAAACCAACACAAAGGGGATTACACACCTAATCTTGGGTGTGTAAAATTCTGCCCCATAAGTTATAATATTACACTTAACAATTCTAAAGTAGTTTGTAGGCTACAACATGCTCATAATATCTCTTTAGCCAAAACCTTCATACCCAACCCACATTTCTTGCATGCAATGACTCTAATAGCATTATTTACTACCACAAGTACTTTCTTCTTAACATGCAACACTAAAAACTAATAATAGAGGAAGAATCATTACCTTAGAGCTTTAGCCAAATTTATCCCACAATTTGCTAGCTTCTATTCCAAGAACACCACCACAACAACCTTCACAAGCTAGCCACAAACTTCCTTCTTGCCTTTTACTTTTTCAGATTTTTCCTAAGGCTAGAATACCTCTTGGAGTTTTAGAGAGAAGGAGGAGCTTGAAATAATCTAAGAGAGAAGGAGGAGTTTTTCTAAGAGAGAGATGAAAGATGACCAAGTCTTTAAGACTTGGTCAATATAACGTCTGAAATCAGATGGGGGGACACTTGTCACCCACCCATGCCCTTTAAAAGAAAAGATCAGATTTTCCTAATTTTTTCCGCCAGATTTCCGCTCGGCGCGCGGCCGATTCCGTGGCGCATGGCTGAAACTTCAGCGACTCCTCAGATCTTTCGGCGCTGCCCAGCTCTGGCGCTGAACCACCCCGCGGTCGGACCGAACCACGGGGTATAACACCCACGACATACCCCATCCTATCCCGTGTCCCGAGACACGCTCTCGGACCATGGAAACTCGTGTCATGCACGGAATTCGTAAACTTAAACGGTTGTTTAACCTATCTGTTTCAGTTGTCCCTTCCTCTGTCCATCAAAATTCGAAGGATACATTATCCGACCCTAATTGGAAAGTCGTAATGATTGACAAATACAATGCTCTTATTGATAATTAGACGTAGGACCTAGTACCCCGTCCACCTGATACTAACATTATTCGTTCTATGTGGATTTTTAGACATAAAAAGAAATATGATAGTTATTTTGAGAGGTACAATGCTCGTCTTGTATGTGATGGCAGGTCTCAACAGGTGGGAGTGCACTGTGATGAAATATTTAGCCCGATCGTAAAGCCTGCAACCATTCGTACCGTCAAGAATGCCTTCTTACATGGGGATCTTCATGAAACTGTATATATGCATCAGCCTATGGGTTTAAGGAATTCTATTCATCCGGATTATGCATGTCTGTTGCGGAAATCGTTCTATAGACTGAAATAGGCTCCTCGAGCATGGTACTAGCAGTTCGTCGATTATGTCTCCTCTATCAGTTTTTCACACAGCAGATTCGATCATTTTCTATTCATCTACAACAAGGGTGCAGACATGGCTTACCTATTATTATTATATGTTGATGACATCATCATCACCACATGCTCTCCGCCAGTCCATTATGTCTCTCATTTCCTCTGAGTTTGCTATAAAGGATCTGGGCCCTCTGAGTTATTTCTTGGGCATCTCTGTCACTCGACATTCTGGCGGCCTATTTGTGTGTCAGAAGAAGTACACCGAAGAGATTCTTGACCGTGCAGGCATGACATCTTACATACTATCCCACATGCCAGTTGACACTAATTTCAAGCTCAACGCTGATTCCGACCCCCCATATTCAGACCGACTCACTATTGTAGCCTGGTTGGGGCCCTACAGTACCTCACATTCATGAGACCTGACATATCCTATGTCGTGCAACAAATCTGCCTACACATGCAAAATCCGATGGAAGCACACATGCATGCCATCAACTATATTTTACGATATGTCCAAGGTACACTTCACTTCGGATTACATATATACATATCCTAGCTCATTAGTCTCACTGTTTATTCTGATGTTGACTGGAGTGGATGTCCTGACACCTGACGTTTTACGTCTGGTTACTGCATCTTTTCCAGAGATAACCTATTGTCTTGGTCTTCCAAAAGGGAACCTACATTATCCCGATCCAATGCCGAAGCAGAGTACATCGGTATTACCAACGTCGTCTCTTAGTCTTGTTGGATCTGTAACTTTCTACTTGAGCCTCACTGCCCGATTTAAAAGGCAGCACTGGTCTACTGCGATAATATTAGTGCGATATATCTTTCTGCCAATCCCATCCAATATCAACGCACTAAACACATTGAGATGGACATTCATTTCATTCGTGAAAAATGGCCTTCATGTTCCTTCCAGATATTAGATTATCGATATCTTCACCAAATGACTTATGCGCATACTAATTTTGATGATTTTTTAGCCAATCTCAGTGTTCGTGAATCTCCCGCTTCGAATGCGGTGGTGTAATAGAATATTTCTCGAATATTCTTTCATTAATTGTATATATCTTATTTTAGGTTGAATTGTATTCCTATTATAATTAGGTCTCTTATTTTAGATAGAATTATATTTCCTATTGTAATTAGGTTGATTAGTTACCTAGTTTAAATATTTTTATACTACTATATATATTGTACATTATTGATGTATACAATCAAGGAACATATTTCTTTAGTATTAATCGAGCTTAAATTCTTTTGAGTACTTCATCAATATTGTTCCCTTCATCCATCGTGTATGAAGAGGGCATCCTTTTTCTTCCGAGAAGGTGAAACACAACATGAGTCTACTTGGAAGGAACAAGAAGCACTTGTCTCAACATTTTGGCTTTGCTCTTTTTTATTTAAAAAATATGTAGTCCTCTAATTATTTCCCTAATGATCATCAACTAGAGGGCTTCCCTTGTTCTTGAATTGACAGACTAATATGTTGGTTGAATTTGACCATGAATACGAAACTAAACTTTGATCAGAAGCGCGGAGGTATGAAAGACTTGCAGATCACTATCGGAGATGAATGTTTCTTAATTTGCGAAAGACTTATGGATCACCACTGGAGAGAAAGACTTATTGATATGCAGATGACTTGAGGATTACCACTAGGGCTGTTATCGGTCCGGATACACCCGAGAACCGGATTAAAATATCCGGATCGATACTCGGATCGAAAAGTTAACTGACCGGATATGAGTACCAGACATAAGGATCCGGTCCGGCAACCCGGTCTAATTACCGATAATTTATCTTTATAATTTATAATTTTTATAAATCATTTTTATACCACAACCCACTATAAAATACCACCCTAATTTTTATATCAATCACTAAACATTTCTCAAATTCCGACCTACACCCGCACAGCCCAATTCCCCCCATTTAATTCACGTCCAACCCCTTTCCCTTCCGTTATTTCCCAAGGCCCAAATACCCATTTCATTCAACCCATCCTTTTATCCCCCTAGAAACCGAGCCCACTCTACTCAAATAAATTAAAATGCCCGGCCCAAACCCACTTCGTCCACTCCCCCAAAGCCCCTAAAACTAAATCAGAAAAACCTAAACCTAAATCGCCCAAAACCAGACCCCCATAATCACATAGCAGCCGCAGACCCTGTCCCTCATCTCTCTTCCATTTATGAAATAGCAACAAACTTTATCAACAATAGACAGAAGATGTTTGCTCCATTTTCATATTAGAGTTGTCTCAACCACGTGAAGCCCGCAGAAGCCATCCAAAACATTCAAATTTGAACGATTTTTGTTTGACTGGTTTTCAAAATCCAAACACACAAATCCCTTGATAAAAATTAGATTTTTTTCGATTCTCTGAATTTTATGTAATTAGCTTTCATAAAATGTTATTTATGGACCGGTTTCGGACTGGAAACATTATCCAGAACCAGACTGATAACCTTATCAAATCGGGTACTCGCCCGATAAGGTATCGAACCGATCCCGAATTTCTTTTCAGGACTGAATTATAATCGGTCTGGTCTCGGTCCAGACCGGTAACCTTCTCGGTCCGGTTCCGATATCTCGATACCCGTATCGAACAACCCTAATCACCACTAGAGTGGAAGACAATAGTGGAAGACTTCTAGATATGCGCAAGATTTATTGATCACCACCAGAAATAAGACTTCTTGATATATGTATTTCTCATCTTCTTTTGAAGATCTTCTGATTGTGGATTATTCTCTCTAATTTTGAATGATTTTAAAGAGTTATAATCCCTCTATTTCTAGTTGTAGAGGGTAGGTTATATATGGACTTTCTTGTTTGATTCTGATTGATTCATGTTAGTCATCAATCTTATCACAAGCTATGTGATAAGGTTATATGTAATTGGCTAAGATATGTCATTTTGAACACTCGACGATTTTTGCTTGCTCATTATTTGGACTTGACATGATATGTCATTTGACACATGTAATGTATCTTGGGCTAATAAACTAGGCTCATCATTTGAAGATCAATTCAATGGACTATAGCCCAAATAATGTTAAATCCATGACTTGGAGTTAATAATAAATTCAATTATATCAGCACATAATATTTATTTGAACTAATAAAATTTAGGATAAACTCAATTTTTTCTTGAATTTAAATACGATAAGATTTAAATGTCTAAGTCTCCCATATAACTAATTAAATTAAATCGACACATATATAATATATGTAATTTCATGTATAATCAATATATAATCTACATATATCAACAAAAAAATGTAAATAATAAATTTTGGCCGACTAGTGGCCGACTAGATTATGTAAATATATAATCTACATATATCAACTAAGACTCAGATAGACTTTTTGCTCTTTAGGAAGGTTGACAAAGGTCTTGTAAAGACTGCAAGGTTATTCCGAAGGAGGATCTTACAACCCGACATAAGCTTTTGGTGATGGATTTGGAGATCAAGTTGGAGAAGAAGAAGAGGGTGATATATGACAGATTAAGAATCAAATGGGGGAGATTGACCATGGCTAGTGCAAAAGAGATGGGGGAGAGGTTGATGGCCAGTAGGGCTTTGGAGAGTAAAGGAGATGCGACCGGTATATGGGACAAGACGACCAGTTGCATTTGGGAGGTAGCTAGAGAAGTGTTAGGGGTCTCGCGAGGTAACAATGGTGGGCGTCGAGGGGACTGGTAGTGGAATGGTAAAGTCCAAGAGAAGGTGGAAGCGAAGAAATTGGCGATGTGAGATTGATAGAAAGCAAAGATGAGGTGGAGAAGTGGACGAATAGGGAACTGTATAAGATAGCGAGGAAGGAGGCAAAACAAGCGGTTACATCGATGACTTTTGAATGCATGTATGTGGACGATAACTCGGTTTTACAGACTATATTAATTGAGCGATACGTACACTTGCGTTAGCTCACAGAAATATCGCAACAAGTTTTTGGCGTCGTTGTCGGGGACTGACGTACTATCAATATCGAATTATCTAGTCTTATTTATAATTCAGTTTTTTTAAGAACATTTTTTCCTTGATCTGTTTGTTTGTTTTTGATCAATTTCAGGAAGCTTAGTTTATGCGAAGCAGAAGAGGACCAGAAACACTTGTCCCTTTTAACCCGAAGATCAAAATTTTTTGCAAACAAAACAGGAAAAACAAAATCCTTAAGTAGGATATCGATATCATAATCCTTAAGTAGCTCTAACCACCGTCTCTGCCGCAAGTTCAGCTCCCTCTGGCTGAAGATATACTGGAGGCTCTTGTGGTCTGTGTAAATATCCACATGAACTCCATACAAATAATGTCTCCAGATCTTCAAGGCATGAATCACTGCTGCCAACTCCAAGTCATGTGTGGGATAGTTCTTCTCATGGTTCCTGAGCTGTCGAGATGCGTAAACTATAACTTTGTCGTGATACATCAGCACGCACCCAAGCCCGACACCCGACGCATCACAATAAACCACATATCCGTCTAAACCCTCTGGAAGAGTAAGAACTGGGGCGGTCGTCAATTTCTCCTTGAATCGGAAGCTCTCACAAGCATCCGTCCCACCGAATATAGGCTTCGAGTCGGCTAGTCAAAGGTCTTTGAAATAGAAGCAATCTTCTCCATAAATCTCCGATAATAACCCGCAAGGCCCAAAAAGCTGCGCACCTCCGTTGGTGTAGTGGGTCTAGGCCAAGTCTTGACTGTCTCAATCTTTGTTGTATCAACTCAATACCATCGGCCCCGATAACATGCCCTAAGAAAGCCACTGAAGTCAACCAAAACTCGGATTTCGAAAACTTGGCATACAACTGCCGGTCCCGGAGGACTCCCAATACCGCCCTCAAATGATCTGCATGTTCCTGCTCTGTGCGCGAATAAACCAGGATATCATCAATGAATACTATAACGAACATATCCAAGAATCTAGGGTGAGCATGGAACATGTTTGGTAGAACGGTGGGAGAGGATTTCTTTGGTGAAGGAGAGTGCCGACCCCATTATACGCCTTGGAGAGGCCCGCAACAATATGAAGAACGAGACAATTATTTGTGATCGGTGTGTCAATGTTCTTGAGTTGATCTAACAACTCCTTGAGCCTTTGACAATAGGCAGAGGCATTTAGAAAATCCTTTATATTTGTGTGAGATAATTCTTGCTCAATGATTACGGCACGAGAGTTTTTTTTGTTATATTGGAATATATCACACAATCTATTCCAAGCTTCCATTGTCGTGGTGTCGGGTTCGATAATTATCTGTAAGAGGTACATAGAGATGGTGGAATAAATCCATTGGAGGACCGTAACATCAAGAGTTTCCCACAACTCTATTTCATCATCGGTGAAAGACACCTTCTCCTTGCCTTTTTCAGGTTTGATGATGTGATGGAGGACTCTATGAGACCTTGCATGAATTTTAAAAAGTTCCGCCCACGCCGCGTATTTGACCTTCTCCATTTCAAGGAAGATATGGATGTTGTTCTTGATGTTGGAGATTGAAATGGCGGGATGAAATGTATTCTTTGTATTAAACATGATTGAGGAAGGAGTGGAGAATTAGGGTTTTAGAAAGAAAATTGAAGTGATGGCCGATGGGAAGAGGGCGGCGGAAGTTTGTGGAGAAGTAAATTTTTTGCCCTAGACTGCTGATACCATGAAAGTGAGTAATCGCTCGCTGATTTCATTATTGTAAATGGTTTATATAAATGATATACAATAATCATCCTAGGTTATAATTACGAAAATCAAATATACACTTACCTAATACAAAAAATTAATATCATAATTACAGATATACAAGATCACTAATGATATCAAAATAATATACATTGTATATTCTATCACACACATTTCAAAAATCTTTCTTTCTTTTTTAAATTTCGTGTCAAGTTAAATGGTGCCATATATATTGAGATGGAGTATTAATTTTATTACTCGTGTCCCTTAAAATAATCAATGGTTTAGATTTTTTTGTTTAACCAATCATTTTAACTATGGTTAACAATTAACCCCTATCTTACTTCTCTCCACTGCCAGACTACAACCAGTGTTTTAAAAGGCCCCGCGAGGCATTTTATTTAGCACGGAGCGAGACGTAAGTCCTGAGACATGGGGCGTAAGCCCCATGAATTTTTAAAATTTTAATTTATAATATAAAAATAGTATATAATAACACAAAAAGTAATAAAAATAATTAATTGTTTTAAAAATTAAATACATGATTAAAGAAACTTATAGAAAACAAAACTTTTGACATGATTTTACAAGTATAAATAATGCAACGATATAAAAGCTATTATGAAAAGTAATCAACTCTAACATCTTAACTGTCAAATAATAAAAGAATCACAATTTCGTAAAATATATTACTATCATACTATGCGATTTACCTTCATACAATAAAATAATCAAATAAAGTGTATCAGTATTATAACTAAAACATCACTCATTCATTAATAAAATAAAATAACTTTCAAATAGGAAATTAATCAAATATGATAATTTTGAGACATATGACAAAAACATGAAGATCAATGACAAGTGAACATGTAAAATTCAGCTATGTATTTTTAAAAGAAATGTTGAGTGATATTCATCCTCACGGTATTCTCAAATAGTAAATATACAATACTACAACTTGTTATTTGAATTGCTCTCAATCTTCTTATTTCTATAGATGAAAAAAACTATTAAGTATTATTCATTTATTAAAGAATTACGTAGGTCGACAATGTTAATTAAGGATTTCAACACATAATTTATGTAAAAAATGTTAGACGAACCCTAAGCTTTGGACATTAGGTGTGCTTAGGACATACGGTCGAACGCTTAAGACATTAGGCTAATGTCCCGAGGCTTTTTGCTAGTGCCTCGCCCTGGGGCGAGCCAAACTGCCTTTTGAAACAATGACACAACCCCTCTCCTTTTCCTTCCAGGTCTATCAAAAATTGCACATTGAAAAATTACAACACCAAGTCAAAACTCAAATCAGAAGTAGCGGGTTCCTCCATGATATAACCGGCCTGGGCTTGGTCACCGGTCCACAAAACTCCTTACTCACGACCCAAATATCAACGGGCTGGACTAGCCCGTTAGATAACCCTCTCTGATAATATTTCTTGTTAAAAAAGATATCTCAAAAATACCCAAACCATGGGTCAAGGAACACCCGGTGGACTTAACCGGCAACTGCCCGGAGATCGGAAGAACGACGGAGAAAAAAAGGAAAAAAAGTTCGAGCCGGCTGCTCCACCGGCTCGAGTCGGACGTAAACAGCGCAAACAAAAAGGTTCCGAAGCTGCAGCTCGGCTCCCAAGCGTTACACCTCTAACCAAATGCAAGCTTAGGCTACTAAAGCTGGAGCGAATCAAAGATTACCTATTAATGGAAGAAGAATTTGTTGCTAATCAGGAAAGATTGAAACCTCAGGAAGAGAAAACTGAAGAGGATAGATCTAAGGTTGATGATCTACGTGGCTCTCCGATGAGTGTGGGGAATTTAGAAGAGCTTATTGATGAGAATCATGCTATTGTTTCTAGTTCGGTTGGACCGGAGTATTATGTTGGGATCTTGTCCTTTGTTGATAAGGATCAGTTGGAACCTGGTTGTGCCATTTTGATGCATAATAAGGTATTTTACTATCTTGTTTTTAATTTGTTTTGATGTTTTATTGTCTGTTGCCTACTTAGGGTTTGGAATAGTTGACCTAGGGTTATATGTTGGGATTGATATCTCCCAATTACAGATTTGTGAATCTACAACTGACATTGGTAAGTTCGTATGCAATTTAGTTATAGTGTTAACTAGGTAATGGTTTGGTAAAATTTGGTATTTGAGATTTTAGTAAGTTGAAGTATTGGATTTCGACTTTGAAATGCAACAATAGCTGAATATGCTTCGATTAGTTCCTTTCTCGTGTTTGGAATCCCGAGCTGTTACTTTTGTTAGAGTATAGAGTTATGCCAAGAATGAAAGAGAGAGGGGAAGAGAGAGAGGGAGGTGGTGCACTGGCCTCAGAACTTGGATTAGACGGTAGGACGTCGAACAAAGATTGGAATCCTTGGCATTGTTACTTTGTTAGAGTATAGAGTTATAAAGATTGGGGAAATCTGAAGTTTCACTAGGAGAGTGTGTAGTAATGATGGACTAGTTTTGTTGCATGTCCGTCGAGTAGTGTAGCGTAAGATTTATAATCTTGTGAGTGTGGGAGTAGTTATAGGGTTAATAGAGTTCTTAAGAGAAGAGTTAGTAGCATAATTATTAATGCGTGTTGTTTAAATTGTCTTCATCTAAAGACTCCACGTTAGTAATAGACGTGGCACTGGCCATATTAGGGGTTAGAGAATTGTTTTTATATTTATTATTAGAGAAATTTTCAATAAAATTAATAGCATTGGTGGTTTCCTCTAAAACCGCGTGCTCAACATCCAATGCAGAAAAGTGGTTTTGCCTATTAGGGTTTCAGTAGGTAATTTAGGCGATAAACTTGGATTAATATGATTTGGATAATTAATTATAGTGAGGGAGTAAAGATACTAATAATAATAAAATTGGTTATTTTGAGAATATTAAATTCTTTATTTATATGTGCATATGTATGCCTATATTAAAATTTTAAAATTATTTTGTGGTGTTGAAAATAGTTAATTTTGAATGAATAATGGGAAGAGAGGGACAAAATTGGGTGTCAACATGCATCGCGGCTTCAATGTCGGTTTGTGTGGGTCCCGCTGCATGTTGTGCTTGAAGGGGCCGAGGTCCGAGTATTCCGGACTGCTGCCCCGACCATAAATTGGTCCGAGACCGGGCGACATCAGAAAGCTGGCGCGGTCTTTGGAATGGCGAGGCTAGCTGCACTTGCATGTGCGACTTGCACCTAGTTGGAAAATTATCTGCGTCCGCCACTGCCTATAGTGAGGAGCATGTGAAGATTTCATCAGGATATAAACATGGTTAACTGAGGGTTTTCAGGTTGTTTGGTTGGAGCAATTTTATTGCCCGCATAAAATATAGATAGCTTTTCTAGTGCTTTTTATTTTGTATAATATTGGCCCGAGATGAACTTAATGAACGGATATGGCCAGTGACCATTCACATAGTTGATCCTAGCTTGTTTGGACTGAGGCATAGTTGTTGTTGGGTGGAGCCATTACCGTATCAAGAGGTGCTTTTTTCAGTAGTAGTCTTTTAAGTGGTGTTTTATCCTCAGCCTGTAGCTAGTTAATAGTTTTGATGAGCTTTTGTCAGATTCTATGCCTTTATATGTTTTACATAATATTTTTGAGCATTGGCTGCCAAAAGTGCTTATTTCTTGCTATTATAATGTGTTCTGTGTGTAGCGAAAACCAGATTCAAATATTTGCCAGGGGAGCCACTCAGTTTCTTAGAGATATTAGGCTTTAGCTCTGCAGTTTCAAGAATGTCGATCGAGTTTTGATTGTTGTAGGCTATATGTGAAGATCTTTGCGGTAGTTTTGACAATATCATTCTATATTGGGGAAAGGTGCAAATATACCCCTCAACTTTGTGATTTAGAGCAGATATACCCCGTTATAAAAGTGGTGGATATATACCCTGCCGTTGCAAAATGGTGCAAATATATCCTTATTGCCCATAATTTGTTTTTAAAAAAATTCATTTATCTTATTTTTGAATTAAAAAAATGCCACAGGGCTTTAAAAAAAAGTCTGCCCATTTTTTTTGAGTAGACATATTTCTCTAAAGTCACATCCTGGTGGGTCGGGCCTGATTTGTTTATAATAATGGGTAGACTTATTTTTTTTAAAGCCACAGAGATATTTTTAAAAATAAATCAGACCCGATTTACATATCATGTGGCTTTAAAAAAATATGTCTACTTAAGAAAAAATGGGTAGACTTTTTTTAAAGCGACGAGACACTTTTTTAATTAAAAATAAGCTAAATATTTTTTTGAAAATTTCCGTCAGCGAAAATGGTATATTTGAACCATTTGTATAACGATAGGGATATATTTGCACCATTTTGTAACGACAGTGATATATATCCACCACTTTCATAACATGGTATATCTGCTCTAAATCACAAAGTTGAGGGTGTATTTGCACAACCCTTCTATATTTGATTAGATTTTCTAGTGTTGTAGCAAGACCTTTTTATAACCCATCTGGTATCACTCCCTCTGCATACCCCAACCCCAAGTTTACTTTATAAATGCGGTAGATATGCTCTTTTACTTCCACAACAGTTCTAGGTTAGGTTACATGAGAACCTAATTAAAGTGCAGTGAATTGTAGGTCAGACATCTATCATTTCAGCTGCTTTCAAAGTGCTCAAGGATAGTGGGATATGATTGCTTTGCTTAATTTTCCTGCTTCTGAGCGTCATCTTTTCCAATGCTTGTAATGTGTGGTCTAACCAATTCACAAATTAAGATCGTGTAATGGAACAACTGATAAAATATCCAGAATTTTAATATCGTTTTGAATTGACATTGAAGTATGTCATGAAGAAACTGATAATATACCTTAAGTTTGCAATATCCTTTTGAATTAACTGTCACCAAAAATTGATAAAATACTTTGAGTTTGTGATATCCTATTGAATTAACATTTCTTTTCTTTTTGATAAGTCTTCCCGATTAACATTTTCTATATCCAGAGTTTTATGGTTTCTGAGAATATCTATGCCACAGTACTTGGGAAGTAATAAGAAGATCCCGATATGATTATTAGTTTTTTTTTAGTTTGGGAATGACTTAGTTGTTGAAATAATTCCTGTGGCTATTTGATTCACTATGATCTCATGTGTTAATGGGTCTCAAAATTTGTCTGAAATACTCTATTTTTCTTAGACTTAGATAGACTTTTTGCCCCTTAGGAAGGTTGACAAAGGTCTATGTAAAGACTGCAAGGTTATTCCGTAGGAGGATCTTACAATCCGGCATAAACTTTTGGTGATGAATTTGAAGATCAAGTTGGAGAAGAAGAGGGTTGTGGATGATCGGTTAAGAATCAAATGGGGGAGTTTGACCATGGCTAGTGCAAATGAGACGGGGGAGAGGTTGATGGCCAAGAGGGCTTGGGAGAGTAGTGGAGATGCGATCGGTATGTGGGACATGACGACCAGTTGCATTCGGGAGGTAGCTAGAGAAGTGTTAGGGGTCTCGTAGGGTAACCGTGGTAGGCATCGAGGGGACTGGTGGTGGAATAGTAAAGTTCAAGAGAAGGTGGACACAATGAAATTGACGTATGTGCAATTGGTAGAAAGCAAGGACGAGATGGAGTAGTGGACGAATAGGAAACTGTATAAGATGGCGAGGAAGGAGGCAAAGCTAGCGGTTACCGCGACAAATATGGTGGCTTTTGAACGTCTGTATGTGAAATTAGAAGTAGCCAAGGCAAGGAAGAGAAAAGCCCGTGACTTGGATCACGTGAGGTGCATTAAGGATGAGGACGACAAAGTACTAATGGAGGAAGCGCATATTAGACGGAGGTGACAGTTTTACTTTCATAAACTCTTGAACGAAAAAGGAGATGGAGACATTGTGCTGGGAGATCTGGAGCATTTTGGTAGGTATCAGAATTTTGGGTATTGTAGAATAATTAAGATTGAGGAAGTTAAGAGTGATGTTCGCAGGATGCGCAGGGGACGAGCGACCGGGCCTGATGAGATCCCAATTGAATTTTGGAAGAGCGTAGGCAGGGCAGGTTTGGAGTGATTGGCCGAGTTGTTTAATGTCATTTTTAAGACGACAAGAATGCCCGAAAAATGGAGGTGGAGTACAATGATTTTCTTGTACAAAAAAAGGTGATATCCAGAGTCATACTATGAAAGTTTGGGAAGGGTCGTGGAGATGAGGGTGAGGAGAGACGTGTCTATTTTCGAGAACCAGTTTGGATTCATGTTGGGGCGTTTAACTACTGAAGCCATTCATCTTATTAGGATGTTGGTGGAGCAGTATAGGGAGAGAAAGAAAGATTTACATATAGTTTTCATCGACTTCGAGAAGGCATACGACAAAGTACCTAGAGAGGTTCTATGGAGATGTGTGGAGGTTAGAGGTGTACATGTGACGTACACTAGGGCGATCGAGGATATGTATGTTGGAGCCAAGACTAGGATACGGTCAGTAGGAGGGGACTCGGAGCACTTCCCAGTGACGAAGGGGCTGCACTAGTGATCAGCTCTTAGTCCATTCCTATTTGTCTTTGTGATGGACGGACTGACGCGACAAATCCAAGAAGAGGTACCGTGGTGTATGTTATTTGCAGCTGACATAGTCCTGATTGATGAGACTCGCAGCGGAGTGAACGACAAACTGGAGGTTTAGAGACGGACTTTGGAGTCTGGTTCAGGTTGAGTAGGATCAAGACAGAATATTTGGAGTGCAAGTTTAGCAACGAGAGAGACCTTGAGACAGACGTGGAGGTGAGGCTTGATACTCAGGTCATTCCAAAGAAAGGAAGCTTCAAGTACCTAGGGTCTATTCTCCAAGGGAATGGAGAGATTGATGACGATGTCACACATCATATTGGAGCAGGGTGGATGAAATGGAGGCTCGCAACTGGAGTCTTGTGCGACAAAAAAATGTCACCAAAACT
Organism: Przewalskia tangutica; assembly: GCA_029844215.1. Taxonomy (NCBI): domain Eukaryota; kingdom Viridiplantae; phylum Streptophyta; class Magnoliopsida; order Solanales; family Solanaceae; genus Przewalskia; species Przewalskia tangutica. The sequence continues at coordinate 4,938,882 of CM056730.1, read as the reverse complement.
TAAGGGCAAGTTCTATAGGGCGGTGGTTAGACCGACTATGTTATATGGGGCGGAGTGTTGGCCAGTCAAGACTTCACACATACAAAAAATGAGAGTTGCGGAGATGAGGATGCTGAGATGGATGTGTGGGTATACAAGGAGAGATAGGATTAGAAATGAGGATATCGGGATAAAGTGGGAGTGACCTCGGTAGATGATAAGATGCGGGAAGCGAGGTTGAGATGGTTCGGGCATGTGCAGAGGAGAGACATGGATGCCCCAGTGCGGAGGTGTGAGATGTTGGCTGTGAACGGGTTCAGGAGGGGTAGAGGTAGGCTGAAGAAGTATTGGGGAGAGGTAGGCCAAAGAAGTATTGGGGAGAGGTGATTAGACGGGATATGACACATGTGCAACTTAATGAGGACATGACCTTAGATAGGGGGTTGTGGAGAACATGAATTAGGGTAGAAGGGTAGTAGGTAGTCGAGCGTAGTCCTAATTACACTTACAAAATTATAGTGTAGTGTTATAACTGTAGACCCGATTAACATATCACACTTATAGGCGCATTAATGCTTTATAGTCTCTTGTAGTTTGATTCATGTTATTGTGTGTTTTTAGTGTAATTTATTTATCTTATTTAGTTGTGTTAACTACTGCTTCATGTTGTTACAATGCACTACCATGACATATTTGATTTTATTATCTGTATGTTCATAATGCTTTAATTTCTCGTTCTCGTCTGAGTCTGACCGTTTCTCTTGCTTTGATTTGCTCTGCTTTGACTTTTTTGCCTGTGATTATGCTCTGTCTTGAGTCGAGGGTCTCCCGGAAACAATCGCTCTACCTATCAAGGTGGAGGTAAGGTCTGTGTACACTCTACCCTCCTCAGACCCCACGTTGTGGGATCTGGGTATATTGTTGTTGTTGTACTCTATTTTTCTTAATTCACATGTTATCAAATATTTTGCGTTTTCTTTCTAGCAGTAACTTCTGAGCAAATCTTTCGCTCTTCTTCCTTTATTTTGTAGAAAAAAGTGTCTAATGTGGAGGCTGTGTCATTTTGACTTGTGTATAATCTCTCTTCTTTCTAGCAGTAATTTCTCAGCAAAGCCTCTTCTTCCTCTATTTGTCAGAAACTTATGTAAGTCTGAGGATGGGTCATTTTGACTTATGTATGTTCTCATCCAGGTTCTATCGGTTGTTGGGCTTCTACAAGACGATGTTGATCCAATGGTGTCTGTCATGAAGGTTGAGAAAGCTCCTTTAGAATCATATGCTGATATTGGTGGATTGGATGCTCAGATTCAGGAGATTAAAGAAGCTGTCGAGCTTCCTTTGACTCACCCGGAGCTGTATGAAGACATTGGTATAAAGCCCCCTAAAGGGGTTATTCTCTACGGAGAGCCAGGGACTGGCAAAACGTTGCTTGCAAAGGTTTGTGAAATTTTCTTGTTCTGGACTTAAAAATACTTTCTTGAAGCTCCACTTTCATGTCCCTTGGTTTGAGTGAAAGGTCTCTAATTTATGACCGAGAGAGTCCGAATACTGTGTTTCTTGTTCTCTGAAATTGCTAAAGAATGAATTACTCCTGTCGAAGTACATTCCCCTGATATGACTTTCGGATGTCAAACTGGGTTCAGTTGACGCCATTAAGCTTTTTGTGAAGAAACGGAAATAATGATAAATGATATGAGAAGTGTGTCTTGTAGAAAGTTAGGGATTTGCTAAAAGTGCCCAAGTTTACTTAAGAATACATTTGACCGTAGTCCGCTATCAATGGAATTATTTATCAGGATAGATTCATATGCTAATGAGCAGCAGATTCTTTAGGATGAGTTGAGTGTCGTTCTCTGTTCGGATAAGATATGCACATGTCTTGGCATGTAGGGTTACTTGAAACTAACATGCAATATATCTACTATGATGGTAGAGGAAAGTTCATTCGTAGTGCGCATGTCGATTTTGAGGAAAATCTGGTTTGTTGGATGCATTTTACGAGTTTAGTTGCCATTAGCCTGCTTGAGTGTCATGCTATGTCTTTGAATTTTGAGGAATGATTGGTTTGTTGGATGTATTTTTCGGGTCTGGCTGCCATTAGCCCATTCAAATGTCATGCTATCTGTTTATGTCTTTGTAAGAAGTGCTAGCAGTTCTTCCAGTCCATTTGAAATGGTGTCTAAGGTTTTGGCACACCCTTAAAGAAAACCATATAATAGCATTAGTTATAAGGGGGTTATCTGACCAAGTTACCCTTTATATCACTTCAAATTACCCTTTTTCTCTTCTCAGACTTTTAGACCATCTATTGGAGCAAGGGTAGATTTGAGAAAGATAGTTAATGCCTCCTTGGTTTTTAAAATGACATTTATTTTGGACCAAATTTGAAAGGCCAAACTACATTTAAAATCGACTGGAGGTAGTATGGCCTTTGTTGAGTTTTTATTATTTGCTGTCACAGTACTAATGTCTCTGTGGGTATACAAAAGATTAAATCCGTGCTGTGTTAATTATTTTTGTTCAGGCAGTTGCAAACTCCACTTCGGCAACTTTCTTGCGTGTTGTTGGAAGTGAACTGATTCAGAAATACTTAGGAGATGGGCCTAAACTGGTGAGGGAGCTCTTCAGAGTTGCTGATGATCTCTCACCTTCTATTGTCTTCATTGATGAGATTGATGCAGTCGGTACCAAGAGGTTTGTCTCTGGCATCAGTACTTGAATATTAGAACATTGTGGAATTCTGTTAATTAATGCCTTCATCTGCCAGGTATGATGCGCATTCTGGTGGTGAACGTGAGATCCAGAGGACCATGTTAGAATTGTTGAACCAGCTAGATGGTTTTGATTCCAGAGGAGATGTTAAGGTGATTCTTGCTACAAATAAAATCGAAAGTCTTGATCCTGCCCTGCTGCGACCTGGTAGAATAGACAGGAAGATTGAGTTCCCTCTTCCTGATATTAAAACAAGGAGGCACATTTTCCAGGTTTGCTGTTGTGATGTTAGCAAAAATTACTGAGTGATGAATCCTGGATTGCCTCCTATTTGCTGACAAGAAAATCTATTTTTGGATATCAGATACACACAGCAAGGATGACTTTGGCTGATGACGTCAACCTAGAAGAATTTGTTATGACCAAGGATGAATTTTCTGGAGCTGATATCAAGGCAATATGTACTGAAGCTGGATTGCTCGCTCTAAGAGAACGGCGTATGAAGGTAAGATCTCAAAATGGAAAGTTAAATTTGTCTTTTAGTTCTTCGTTCATGTGCGGGGTTGTCTATTATATTGTAAATTGATCAGGAAGCATGTTATAATTGGTTCTTTAAATTGGGTTCTTGAGGAGACAAGTTGAATAATTTTAGTTCTCGAAACTTGGAATGTGGAGCTTAAGTCAAAGTTTGCTGATTTTAGTATAAGGTTTTTTTTTCATTGCTTGATCTTTCTATGTCTGAATAGAGGTGTAACATACAATTTCTACCTATAGTCGTATGAACTATAGTGTTCTTTTCAAGTGGGCAGAAAATAAGTATACACTGGAATTATATAATTTGAACCTTCCTGAGTGGCTGATTCCTGTTCATGTCCCCTAGGGAGTTGCAAAATCATGTTGCCGAGGCGGTAAAGCTTCTGAAGCTTGTAATTTGCATTTCGCTATAGGTGTTGACAAAATTGTTCTGTTCTCTACAGGTGACTCATGCAGATTTCAAGAAGGCGAAAGATAAGGTGATGTTCAAGAAGAAAGAGGGAGTGCCGGAAGGACTTTACATGTAGTAATTACATATTGCTTTTTCGCTCATATTGTATTTGGTTTAGTTTGTTTTCACTGAGAACAGCATCAGTTCTCATTTTGTACGTTGATGTTTTTAATCATTTGGGAAAAAATTACATTAAGAACATCTTGGTTAGTTACGTCAACTGTTTTCATTGTGTGCTCACTTCGTTTCCACATATTACTCTGACCTTCCTGGCTTACAAATCTCTATCGTCTATGTTGTACCAGAAGTATTTTTTGCTCTAAATTGGCTTATGGAAAACGTACACTCATTTTAGACGCAGTTTGCTTCTCTAAGGTCTAGTTCGTCTACTGGAACCCTCATTTTCACTACTATTTCGGCTTTCACCACCACGTTTCTTTAAGCCGAGGTCTCTCGGAAACAGCCGCTCTACCCACCAATGTAGAGGTAAGGTCCGCGTACATTCTACCCTTTCATATCCAACAGTGTGGGATTTCACTGGATATGTTGTTGTTGTTTGCTTCTCTAAGGTTAAACTAGGCTAGGTTGTTTAATTTGGCACTTATACAAAATTGTTCGGCCACTTTTTGGAACAGTATGTAGATTATTTGTACCTTTTGTATGTAGATTATTTTTCCCTGTCCTAATTTTTGTTATGGGATTCTATCCATTTTAGGTGTCTTAGACAGTATTACATTTGTACGGACATTTAAAAAAGAAATAGGAGTATTAATCACAAAAAATTCAAATTACTATAAGACATGCATGTCAGAAGCGTGAAAAACAGATTCAAACTTGCTGGTTGTTGAACTCATTTATGAACCTACAGTCTGATCGAGTAAATGCAATCTCTGAACTTGGTGGTTGTTGGTAACAATTACATACTGATTTGAAAAGGTGCAATGTAATTCTTTTCTTAAAATATTAATTCCTTTTTGTTGTGAAGGAACCGCGTGGCTGCTCTTCAGTGCGCATGAGTAAATCGGTGTGATAAGCGAAACCACGCCACCGGTTAAACCACACTGGCAGTCAGTGTGAGCTCAAGAGGCAGGCAAGAGGCGGGGGCGTTACTGGAGGTTCGAACTTGTGACCAAGCTCTCCCACACAACCCAATGAGGATACCCTCTGCCTTCAAGACCAACTGGTCTAGGGCTTCGGATAAAATATTAATTCCTGAAACTATAGCGTATTGCTTTTTTTCTTCTTCCAAAATAACGTATGTTCGGAATCTGTGAAAAAAATTAGAATAACTTTAATGATGGGTTCGATATAAAAATAGATGACATATGGTTATGAGGACAAGGTGGATGACAGGGTATGAGAGTAATATTTTTATTGTTAAAAGGGCGAAGATAATGTATAAGTGCAAGTTGAAAGAAATGATATAGGTTGGGATTAATTTGAGATGTTTGACAAGAAAAATGATAATATCAAACTTTAAGAAGCAACTGTTCATGGCCATTATGGGAAATCCTTTACGAAGGAGATACATTAGTTACATTTATATATGAAAAATCGAGATCTGGTGATATAACACAGGGTCTTCCAAAAGTAAAATAGGTGTTAGAAGTGCGTTCGATTAATTAATATTCATGAATCTAGAAAAGAGGGTTGAGGGTTGGAACAAATGTATAACAAGAATTCTTGGAATTCCTTGGGGATTCTTGATTGGTGCTGAGCTAACTATAGCGCAAAGCCGAATCTCTTTGGTTAATAAAATCCAACAGATTTATCGCTCTCAGGGGGTGCAGATTCATAATAGGCATATAAAAATTATTGTACGTCAAATAACATCAAAAGTGTTAGTTTCAGAAGATGGAATTATAATCTTTGATGTTTAGAATAAAAAAGGAAGGCATCTTTTCTGATATATCAAAGAAGTATCTTCCTATAGATAGCTCCTTGCAACTAAAACCCATCACGAAGTTGTCTTTTTATTTTTACCCTTACCAAGCCTCATGGAGAAAACCGTAATATTAATTTAAACTAACTTATTTTTCAAATTTTGTATGATGAATTAAGTTTGGACGACATCAAGAAGGTAAAGGGAGGGATCGAGGTATGAAATGAAGATGATTCAATATTTAATTCTGTATGACATTTGTCTTATTAACATACTAACTAAATCGAGGCCTTTCATACTTGCTAGAGTTTAACGATGTGAGACTCTTAATATTTCCGCACGTCCAGATCTTATTAACTAGAGCGTGGTGAACAAAAAATTGGAATGGGCGGTCTCTGATACCATGTAAAGAAATGAATTTTGAGTCTAACTCAACCCAAAAACTATTTTGTAGAGTGAGGATTGTCCAAGTCCATATAAGGAGTCCATGTTCCATTACATATCCGATGTGAGACTCTTAACACTTTTATTTAATGTATATCTAGTACGCTTCACTGTTTGGCTTTCTTTGAGTTCAAATTTCAAGCTTGCTAGAGCTTACTTATACTACAGTATATCTAAAAGAGTTCTATGATTTTATTTTCCAAGTATATTTTAGTTAAGTACAGTATCATAAATCACAAGAGAATCCTCAGTGGCGTTGGTTGCTACCAAAATCAAACTTCACAACAAAAAGCAATAAAAAAAAAAATTACGACTTCATCAACCATATTAAAGTAAACAAAAGAAACCAAGTAAGAGAAACAGCTGAACTTTTAACACCTGAAATACATGCGCTTAAAAGAAAGAACAACACGAGAAATATCACGTAACATTACACTATGCATGAAACCAAACATCAACAAGAAAAAAAAGGAGAAGAAAAAATCACTCTTTTCTCACACTAGCTAGCTACCAACTTAACCAAACATGCATGAAATAAACTTAAACTAGTAAAGATAATAAAACTTATATATATGAAAGTGATGAGTCTTCATGGAAGTGGAAGGTTCCCTGCACCACCACCACCACCACCAACGCCACCACCTAGACCCCCTAAGCCACCTGGACCACCAAGACCCGCAACACCACCAATTCCAGCACCTCCAAGTCCTCCACCAAATCCAACTCCACCACCAACTCCACCACCAATTCCACCAACATCGCCACCTACTCCGCTTACGACTCCGCCAAAAGGCATGCCGTTGTTGCCAATGCCCCCGAAAGTTCCAGTGCCTCCAAAAACATTCTTTTGGTCAGCAAGACCTTTGTCATCACTTGGCATTTCTCTTGCTTCTGCGGTATGAACCATTACCAAAGCAAGACAAAGGATAACTATGGACAACTTGTTGGCCATCACTTCGTCTCTTTGTCTCTTAATGCCTAAGTCCTTTTCTTTATCCTAACTTTACACCTGAGTGATGCAGTGGTGTTTCCTTGAGTCTCTTTTTATAGACAGAAAAATGGGTAGGTGAAGAACGAAAGCAAACATTAAATGAAATTCAATGCCTCTTTCTTGTAGCCATTGGTTCATGGAGAAACCTTTTGGTTTGTTTGCGAAGAAAAATAATATTTGTTTTCCTGAAATACATTTTTTGGGAGACGAGCGATTTTGCAATTTATAGAACTTGTTTTTCTTATTAGGAAAGTTATTTTTTTAGAAAATAATTTATTTTAAAAAAATTCACCAACTAAAACGTTTTCTGAAAAATATTTTCTTCAATAGAAAAAGCTTTGACTAATGAAGGCTGATTTCTACGGAGCAAATTAAAGGGCAATGGCTTTCGCAGACAATGGCTTTTTGGAGACCAATTTTCAATGGTTGAACTATCTACTCACTATTTCCGAGGGCAATTATAGTGTTAAATGAGGCTCACCGCCCCGGCCCAAGCCATCCAGCGCTGCGGCCCTTCAACGTCAAAGCCCAATACGGGCAGTGAAAGATTTTGTGTATATTTGGTATATATTAGAATTAATCTTGTACCTTAATTAAGATTGTAATATTACCATAATTGTATAGGTAGTCTCCTTATAGAATAGAGATTTAGATGTAAAGTAGGAATATGATTCTCTGATTGTAACTTATATATATATATGTCTTTCATCCATAAGAATAATCAAGGGATTAATTATTTCATGGTATCAAGAGTCTAGGTTCTTTTCCTTGCTTCCGCTTTCTCACTTCGTTCTCCAAATCCTTGAAAATACCGTGACAAAATCCCCCCCCCCCCCCCCTCGGTTTTTCTGAAAATCTGAGACCCTTCCCCCTACAAATCTTGTCCAAAATTCGTTCTATCCACCATGACTGATAAGTACACTTTTCATCCTGCCCTCACAGTTTCTAACATCAAGAGCGTCCTTCTTATTGTTCTTGACCTAGAAAACGTCTAATATGGAACGTGGGCGGAGTTATTCAAGATTCATGCCACGACACATCAAGTTATTCACCATATCATCCCTCTACCTACTTCTACGGAGGATGATACGGAGACTGCAACGGAGGGTACTTCAGAGGCGGTGCCCACCAAAGCAGACGATCTAAAATCATGGTCATGTTTGATGCAAAAGTTCTTCAGTGAATTTATGTCACTATCTCCCTTGACCTCTTACAGACGATTATGGAACCCAACTCCACAACTATGGAGGCTTGGAATCGATTGTGTGACATATTCCAAGATAACAGTACTTCCCGAATTGTTACCATTGAACAGGAATTTTCTCAAGTCAAGATAGAGAATTTTCCAAACGTTTCGTCTTATTGCAAACGTCTCAAGGACTTGGCGGATCAACTTTGCAATGTGGGTTTTTCTGTGAGCAATAGTCGTCTCGTCCTATAAATGGTTGCAGCCTGTCTGAGGCCTATAATGGCGTTGCATCAATTCTTCGTCAAAGTAACCCCTGCCGGAATTCTACCAAGCACGCTCCATGCTTACATTGGAAGAAGCCAGATTAGCTAAGAAGACGGCTATTGGGGCTAGTTCTATCGTAATGATGACTGAGTCCATTTTTTCTCCTTCCGGTTCCACCAACTCAAGCCATAATCGCAACAACGGTGGTGGTAAAAAGGAGCAAAATAAGAAAAATAATCGCGGCGACAACACCCACCGGAACAGTGGCAGTGGCGGTAGTAAACAACATTAGCAGACGTGGGCCCCAATGCAGCGGTGGTCCGCCCCGCTCCACTCCAAATGCCGTGGCCCTTCACCATCGGGCCACGCTCGGCCCGTCTAGTTTCTCGGTTCAGGCTCCGGGTTTCAGACCATTTTATGGACCGATCTAGCAGTCCAACATACTTGGACCTTGCCCCCTCAGGACCATCACGCAATGGGACCCACGCATATCGACATTAAAGCTGCAATGCACACGCTTGGAATGACTCAACCAGACCCAAATTGGTACATGGACACCGGCGCCACCACCCACTTGACATCTGACCAAGCTACTCTCTCGTCTTATTCCAATTTGAGCAGTAATCGTGGTATAATTATGGAAAATGGCAATTCAATTCCAATTAAGGGTTATGGTAAAAAAACTTTGTCCTTTCCTCAGCCACCACTTGTCTTGAAAAATAATCTTCATGCCCCAAAACTAATTAAAAATTTGGTGTATGTCCGTAAATTCATCACTGATAATTGGGTTTCTATTGATTTTGATTCGTTTGAATTTTTTGTGAAAGATTTCAAGACGGAGAGTCCTCTCATGAGGTGTGACGGTATGGGGGATCTTTATCCAATCACACCAAGTCTCTGTTCCTCGCATCTAGCCATGCCTTCCACTTTTTGCAGCTCTTGTTCATTCCTTGTGGCATGCTCGTCTAGGTCATCCAGTGTCGTCTATTTTGTCTGTCTTAGATAAAAATAAACTTATTTTTTGTAAGGGTACGCATAGTACTCCGAATTGTCAATCTTATTCCTTAGGAAAAATTGTTAAGTTGCCATTTTTCGCCTCTACTTCTACTACTTCAATGCCATTTGATATTATTCATAGTGATTTATGGACATCTCCTGTTCTTAGTTATTTGGGTCACCGTTATTATGTTATAATTTTAGATGATTATTCTAAATTCTTAAGGACGTTTCCAATAGCGAAGAAATCTCAAGTTTTTTCCATCTTCCAGAAATTTAGAGCTTTCATTAAAACCCAATTCGAACGAGAAATCAAGAATATCCAATGTGATAATGACAAAGAATATGACAATGGGGAGTTTCGGGAATTTTGTGCTAATAATGGAATCAATTTTCATTTTTCTTGTCCTCATACATCTTCACAAAATGAGAAAGTTGAACGCAAAATTCGTATCATTAATAATATTATCCGAACTTTCTTGGTGCATGCTTCCGTACCCCCATATTTTTGGCATCATGCTCTACAAGAGGCTACCGATATTCTTAACATTCTTCCTTTCAATGATTGGACATATTCGTCCCATTTTCAAATTTTGTATAATAAGACTCCCTCGTATACACATCTTAGAGTCTTTGGGTGCTTGTGTTATCCACTATTTTCATCCACCACAATTAACAAACTTCAGGCACGTTCTACCTCTTGTATGTTTTTGAGTTATCCGTCAAATCATTGTGGTTACAAATGCTTTGATTTGTTATCTAAACGAATCATTCATAATCGTCATGTTATCTTTGATGAGTCTCAATTTCCATTTTCTAAAGTAGAAACTCTCGTGCCTAGTTCGTATGATTTTTTAGATGATGATATCTCTCCCTATATTCTCCGTCATTTTTCGTATCTGTCCCAAAATTCGTCTTCAACGCCACGACCCTTAGGGGAGGTGCCGCGGTGCCAATCATCTAATAGCCAGGAGGTTGTTTCCTTTTAAATCGTGTCGAGACCGCCGGAAGCATGACCCTTGATCGCGCGCGCGCTACCGACGATAGTTTCAGAAAATGTGCCAGCAGGCCCATTGCCTGTTGTTCAGTCCGTGCCGTCTCCCGAAAATTCCCAAAATTCACACCATCCAGCCCCAAGTCATGGTCCAATCACTCATAGTCAATGAGGTATTGTTAAACCAAAAAGACATTTTAATTTAAATTCTAATGTTCTTAGGTCACCTTTACCCCGTAATCCTGTGTCTGCCTTAAATGACCCTAATTGGAAAATTGCCATGACCGATGAATATAATGCTCTTATTGATAATAAGACGTGGGAGTTAGTGCCCCATACATCTGGTGTTAATATTATCGGTCTATGTGGATTTTTGCTCATAAGGAAAATTCTGACGGTTCGTTTGCAAGGCATAAGACTCGTCTTGTAGGTGATGGTAAGACTCAGCAGGTTGGTGTGGATTGTGGTGAGACGTTTAGTCAGGTGGTCAAGCCGGCTACCATTGGTATTGTGCTTAGCTTGACTCTTTCGAAATCATGGCCAATTCATCAGATAGGTGTGAAGAATGCTTTCCTACATGGTGATCTCAAGGAGACATTATATATGCATCAGCCCTTGGGGTTTAGGGATACTAGATATTCTAATCATGTCTGTTTATTGAAGTAATCTTTGTATGGGCTTAAGCAGTCTCCACGGGCTTGGTATAAAAGGTTTGCTGACTATGTTTCGACTATGGGTTTCTCTCACAGCAGGTCTGATAATTCATTATTCATATATCGTTGGGGTTCTTCCATGGCTTATATATTATTATATGTTGATGATATTATCTTGACTGTCTCTTCTGATGCTTTGCGAAAGTCTATTATGACAATGCTCAGTTCTGAGTTTGTCATGTAGGACTTGGGCCCATTGAGTTACTTTTTGGGGATTGATGTCACTCGTTATGCAGGTGGATTGTTCTTATCACAGAGGAAGTATGCAGTAGAGGTCATTGAAAGGGCTAGGATGTAATCCTGTAAGTCCACTTCTACTCCAGTTGATACTAAGCCCAAGTTGGGTGCTGCAGCTGACTCCTTATGAGGATCTGACCCGCTATCGCAGTCTTGCAGACGCCCTTCAGTATCTTACGTTCATGCGACTAGACATTACATATGTCGTTCAACAGGTGTGTTTATTTATGCATGATCCCAAAGTTGAACATATGAATGCGCTCAAACGCATTCTTAGGTACATTCAGGGAACACTTGATTATGGCCTGAATTTGTATCCTTCGTCGACGTCTACACTAGTCTCCTATACAGATACTGATTGAGGTAGTTGTCCTGACACCAGACTTCCTACGTCTGGTTATTGTATGTTTTTAGGTAATAATTTGGTCTCATGGTCTGCCAAGAGTCAATCTACGATGTCACGTTCAAGTGCATAGGCCGAGTATCGAGGGGTAGCCAATGTGGTTTCTGAGGCATGTTGGTTACGAAATCTACTTTTAGAGCTTCATTGTCCTATTGAGAAGGCTACATTGGTATATTGTGATAATATAAGTGTCATCTACCTTTATGATAATCCAGTTCAGCACCAGCGCACTAAACACATAGAGATGGATATACACTTTGTTCGAGAGAAGGTAGCTAAAGGACAAGTACGTGTCTGCCATGTTCCTTCCAGATATCAAATTGCAGACATCTTTACAAAGAGTCTTCCCTCGGTCCTTTTTGAAGATTTTAGAGACAGTCTCAGCGTACGAAGATCGCCCGCTATGATTGTGGGGTATGTTAAATGAGGCCCAGCGCTGCGGCCCAAGCCATCCAGCGCCGCGACCCTTCAACGTCCAGGCCCAATACGAGCAATGGAAGATTTTGTGTATATTTGGTATATATTAGAATTAGTCTTGTACCTTAATTCGGATTGTAATATTACCATAATTGTATAGGTAATCTCCTTATAGAATAGAGATTTAGATGTAAAGTAGGAATATGATTCTCCTATTATAACTTGTATATATATGTCTTCATCAATAAAAATAATCAAGAGATTAATTCTTTCACATAGAACACCAAAATATGTGGTATCGTTTGGACCTAATATAGGTCACATACCTCACCACATAAGTTTGAAAGATCCAAACCTCCAAACACTCTTTGACCATATTTATTTTTAAACTTTTGGACACCCTTAACAAAATATATTCAACAGTTTTAATTATAGGAGTATTTGTCTAAATTACACTACTCTTTTAATCGCCTCACTTAATTAAAACTTCACTAATGAAAATAGTAAAAGTGATGTGCAAAAAATATAAATACTCCATGTTTTTATTAAATCATCAAGTATTTTAAAACAGATAAAACTTTATAAAATAATTATTTTGGGGGTGCAAGGGAGTATTTGTTTACTTTCTTTCGAGTATAACAAAAAAAACTTTTTTTTTTTTGGGATCATGTTTAAGAAAGATGTATCGGTCAAAAGAAAGTGTTGTGTAAGATAGAATGGTCAAGTGGTCATTAATACTAAGCTACCGGCCTAGCAAAGATTGGATTGAGGGACCAAGCAACACGCTAATGGTGTATAAGTTTTTATACAATTAGTATTGCATTATACTATGTTTGGTTTGTATTTTAAATCCTGTATAATTAATCATGGTATAATTCTTTCTCGGATTTCAAATATAGCGGGAGCTTAATTAGTACACTGAACTGTCTTTTTTATAATTAATCATTGTATAATGTAATATTGCAATTAAAATATTATTTTATATGTAGAATGGAATACTAATACATGGATTGGTTAATACATGTATTAAACATCAAAAGACAAGACTATCCTTTATTTTTTCCTCAAACCTATCAATTATACCTTTTCAACTTAATTAAGATTTAAAAAATGTATTCATATTTAGATTTTGCCCCATATAACCCATTTTTAGTATAAAAAACGAAATATCCGATAAAAAATTATAATAATTGCGTTACATAAGTTATTTCCAACCAAACAATTCCTTAATTAGAGGCGCTTATTTAGTGAATGCAATCTCGTATACGTAGAATTACAAAATAACTTATCTTGCGCATAGCCAAAGCTTAGTGCATTCAGTGCACTTTATAGAAAGTGGGAGTATTTGGTTTCAGTATTTGATTTTTCAAACCAACTCCATAAAAACGATTTTAATGTCGGTTTGAAAATAAATGAATTGCTAGTCATAGTATATTATTATCGTCAGACTAATTGGATGATGCCTAGTATCAAAAGCAATATTTTATCCATCACAAGGAAATTAAGCTGAACATGCCCGGGTAGTGAATTGCATTGAATATATAGAGATACACTAATTAGAGTCACTTATTGAAATTTATGAGGGGGCAAAGGGTAACAGTTCATCTGATGATATTTCTTCTTCTGCAGAGAGAGCAAAGAAATAAAAATGATGTGTTGTTGACAGCTTTGCTTTCTCCAGCTAGTCATTGGATAGCAATGGCTCTGATAAGTGTTCAGGAAGGCCTATTCAAAACTAATAGGAGTAGTAAATGCTATTATCAGTAAGTTGCTGGCTGTTGATAAATTTGCATTTACTTTTTGTCCCGTGTGCACATGAATTTTACGCTAGTTATAACTCTTCCTATTCACAATGGCCAACTACATACATCTATGACGCTGCGCAGAACGGGAGCTTAATATACCGAGCTGTCATTTGACCTCTTTTACGTACCAAAAGCGAGAGTCCTCTGAGGTTTAATTCTTTTCATAAATCTAACAACCTAACATATCCACGTTCATAAGTTGGGTGCCAAAAACAATTAGATATTTATTAGCATAGATGGATTCAAGATTGTAATTTAATGGTTCTAACTTTTAAGATTTTCAATATTGGATTCATTGTAATATTAAAATTATGGATTCAATCTAATATTTATTGAAATTTTAGTAGATCTTCACACATTCACTCTCACATATATAGTCAAAAGCTATATTTGCCCTTGTAATTATTAGTGCCATACATGACATGGCACAGCCAGGATTTTGGGTAAGGAAATTTTAAAATATCTAGTGAAATTCTTTTAACCTATTTATGAAAATGTACAGACTAATGAATATCAATTGACTTCTGTTGAACTAGCACCGCTCCTTAGCAACACACAATGTGATTATCTCGTGAAATTTCCTAACACAGTGTTGGAACTTGTATGAGATGAAGAAAAAATAAGTGATTAAAATAAATTGTGAAATTTTGGCTTAAGGATCGCGGTGTCTGGAATTAGGGCCGCGGCGCAAGATTTCCAGTAAGTCACTGGAAATTCTGGATGAATTAGGGCCGCGACGTCTCAGGGCAAGGGCCGCGGCGCCGGGTCAAGGGCCGAGGCGCTTCACAACGGTAAAATTTTCAGAATGCCCAAAAGTTGCATCTCTTCACTAGGGACACAACCTTTGGAGTGGAAAGCTATCATGGACGAAAATTAATGCTATAAAAGCATGTTGATCACTTGTTGGAAGACATAATATAAAACACAACACAATACACTTAACAATCAATCATTAAACTCAATTAATGATCTAAGATTGTTGCTTGATCTTCATCTTCTTCCCACAAGAATATTTTTGAAAAACACATAAAGTAAATTCGCCAGAAGTGACGTTCTTATGCTAGAACTCTCACTTAGATAGTTGTATCCTCAAGACAGACGTCCGTAGAACTACAACACAAGTGGGGACGAATTTTTATCTTAGGACACTGCATCAAGCAGACCTCTATCTACACTAAGTTAGTATGTGTTTAAGTATTTGTTGTACTTATTGTTGTTGATTTAAAGTTATCTTGAATTACTTGAATTTTATTGTGCTTATTCATTGATGAGTCTAGATTGACACTAACAATCTAAGACAAAAAATTCTCAGAAAATTTATTTTTCTGATTTGTTAGGTTTGCAAAATTTTCAGAGAATACTATTTCCTGATTTGCAAATATGGATCAATCTGGATCATCAATGGTGAAAAATCATGTGGAGAAACCCGAGAAATTCAAGGGTTCATATTTCAAACGATGACAACAAAAGATGATGTTTTATTTGACCACTCTTCATGTGGCAAATGTACTGAGTGCTGAGGCTCCAACGACATTGCCGGAAGGAGAAAGGGAGAATGCTCATACTGATGCGGAGAGAGCCGAAAGACTGAAGGTTATTGAGACTTGGTGGAGCTAAGAGTTTCTTTGTAAGAACTACATTCTCAACGCCTTGAATGATACTCTCTATGACATATACTCCACGTTCGGATCAACGCGGGAGTTATGTCAGTCATTGGAGAACAAGTACAAAACTGAGGTTGCTTGTTCGAAGAAGTTCGTCGTCGACAAGCTCTTAAACTTCAAGATGAGCGATGCAAAGCATGTTGTCAAGCAAGTGGGGGAACTCCAAGTCATTGTTCATGAACTAGAGGTTGAAGGTATGAGCCTTAAGCAAAATTTTCTTGTTGCTGCTATTATTGAAAAATTACCTCCTTATTGGAAGGATTTAAAGATTTATTTGAAGCATCTAACGGAGAAAATGTGTTTTGAGCAACTGGTTATGAAAATTCGTGTTGAAGAGGACAACCGGAAAAATGAAATGGCTGATGCTGTTTCATTGGAGCCTAATGCCAACATGGTAGAAGGCATGTTTCCAAGACCAAGTTTCAGAAAGGCAAGGACAAATTTGTTGGTGTCAAACCATCTTTTGCAACCAGGAGGAATGCACTAGCCCCACAAAGGACCAATGCATTCAATAAACCACAACCATGACTATGTTGGGTATGTGGAAAACCTGGGCACAGGGCAAAAGATTGTCGCTTTCGCAAGAGTCAAAGTGGTGGTATTGGAGGTTCGAGTAATATCAACCAAACCAACCGAGCTGAAACTAAGAACCAATTTATTGGTGTTGTGGCTGCTCAAGCAAATGTGATTACAAATTCAATCGATTGGTGGATGGACACGGGTGCTACAATGCATGTATGTTAAAAAGGGACATGTTTTCATCTTACAAAGCCATCAAATATGGAGAACCACTGTTCGTGGGAAATGCCGCTTCTGTGAAGGTAGAAGGGAAGATGACTTTGAAGCTCACTTCCGGGAATGATCTTGTGCTCACAAATGTGTTGCACGTGCCTGAAATTTGTAAGAACTTAATTTCTGGGCCTGTTCTTAGTAACAAAGGCTTCAAAATTGTAATAAAATCTGACAAATTTGTACTCACCAAATGTGGGGTGTATGTAGGAAAAGGTTACCTTAGTGAGGGGCTCTTCAAACTAAGCATTGTACCTACTAAGGCAGTGTCATTATTAATGAAAATGCAGGCGCTAGCTCTGCTTCTATGTATATGGTGATTCCCCTTCTTTATGGCATTCTCGATTAGGTCATGTTAATTATCGTTCTTCGTAAAGAATGGTAAAGATAGGTTGTTGTCAAAGTGTTCTATGAACAAAATGACAAAATGCGGGGTTTGCATAGAGTCAAAATATGCAAGTCATCCTCATAAATCTATTGTGAAATCAAATGTGTTTGGTTTAATTAATAGTGATTTGTGTGATTACCAAGCAACTCCATCGCGTGGAGGAAAGAATTTATTACATATCTTTTATAGATGATTGCAGTAAATTTTGTTAAGTATATCTAATGCATACCAAAGATGAAGCTTTGAACATGCTTAAAACATACAAAGCAGAAGTGGAAAACCAACTTGACAAAAGAATTAAGATTCTAAGGTCAGACAGATGTGGTGAATATCAATCCAATGAGTTCAAATATATCTATTCTACTAATGGTATAGTTCATCAAACTACTGCGCCATACACTTCAAAACAAAATGGAGTTGCCGAACGTAAGAATAAAACATTAAATAATATGATAAATTCTATGTTGATTAGTTCGGGGGCACTCCTTAGTCTATAGGGTGAGGCATTGATTACTGCAAATATGATATTGAACATAATTCCTCAAAAGAAAAATGATCAATCTCCTTATGAATTGTGCAAAGGAAGATTGCCTACTTTCAAAAGGATGAAAGTGTGGGGTTGCCTAGCGAAAGTTCAAGTTCTCTTACCAAAGAGAACTAAACTTGGACAAAAAACGGTGGATTGCATTTATATTGGTCAAGCTAATATTAGTGCAGCATATAAGTTTTTGGTGTATCATTCCGATGTTGAAGGTATTCACAAGAATACACTAATGGAATCTGCTGAAGCAGAATTTTTTGAGGAGATTTTTCCTTACAAAGATAAGGATAAAAGTGTTCCTAATAATAAGAAGAGGACACTGCCTCAATATGAGTCAAACCTAAATGATGATAATCTTACTTCATCGGTTCAAGAAGAAAATTCTGAACCAAGGAGAAGTAAACGTGAAAAAAACGCTAAAGATTTTGGACCAGACTTTATGACCTTTTCCTTTGAAGGAGAACTTCAAACATATAGGGCTGCTATGGAATCATCCGAAGCACCTTATTGGAAGGAGGCTATCCAAAGTGAGGTAGAATCCATTTTACAAAATAATACATGAAAATTGGTTGATCTCCCTCCGAGACAAAAACCAATAGATCATAAATGGATCTTCAAACGAAAACTAAGGCTTGATGGTACTATAGAAAAATACAAAGATCGTATAGTAGCCAAAGGGTTTAGACAAAAGAAAGGTGTAGATTTCTTTAATACCTACTCACCAGTATCTAGAATTACGTCTATAAGGATATTAATTGCTATAGCAGCGATTCACAATTGGAAAATACAGCAAATGGATGTGAAGACTGCATTCCTAAATGGTGAACTAGATGAAGAAATTTACATGGAACAACCCGAAGGGTTTGTTGTTAAAGGTCAAGAGAAAAAAGTCTGTAAATTGATTAAGTCTTTATATGAACTTAAACAGGCTCCAAAACAATGGCATGAACAGTTTGATAATACATTATTATCAAATGGTTTTCAAATAAATGAATGTGACAAATGTGTCTACATTAAGAAATGTAATAATGCATATGTCATTATATTCTTATATGTGGGTGATATGTTGATTATGGGAACAAGTAAGAATGTAATTAACCAAACTAAAAATATGTTGCATGTCGCTTTCGATATGAAAGATATGGTAATAGTGGATGTCATTCTTGGTATTAGAATTCAAAAGAATTATGACGGTTATATATTAACTCAATCTCATTATGTTGAGAAGGTCCTTAAAAAATTTGGACACTATGATGATAGACCGGCTGTTACCCCCTTTGATCCCACTAGTCACCTTAAGAAGAATGAAGGTCATAGTGTGTCTCAAGTGGAGTATACGCAAGTTCTTGGAAGCTTGATGTACATAATGAATTGTACGAGACCGAATTTAGCATATACAGTGAGTCGACTTAGTCGATACTCACACAATCCTGGAAATAATCATTGGGTAGCCCTAATAAGGGCACTACGATACCTAAAGCATACAATGACTATGGGTTGAATTATACAAAATATCCTCCCGTGTTAGAAGGATATTGTAATTCTAATTGGATTTCCAACCATTCAGAAAG
Source organism: Przewalskia tangutica (assembly GCA_029844215.1). Taxonomy (NCBI): domain Eukaryota; kingdom Viridiplantae; phylum Streptophyta; class Magnoliopsida; order Solanales; family Solanaceae; genus Przewalskia; species Przewalskia tangutica. The sequence goes on along the minus strand of CM056730.1, from coordinate 4,919,918 downwards.
TAAGTCTACAAGTGGGTATGTATTTACACTTGACGGAACATCGGTATCTTGGAAATCATCAAAGCAAACGGTAAATACGCGATCAACTATGAAAGCAGAGTTTGTAGCCTTGGATAAAGTTACCGAAGAGGTAGAATGGCTAAGAAACTTCCTACAAGGTATTCCGTTGTGGACAAAGCATGTGACAACCATTTGCATACATTGTGATAGTATGACTGCCCTGATGAGGGCAAAAAATCAAATATACAATGGCAAGTCAAGACATATAAGGCGACGTCATAATACAATACGAAGCTTGCTGAAGAATGGAATTATTTCCATTGATTATGTAAAGTCAAAAGACAATATAGCAGATCCTTTGACAAAAGGCCTTACAAGAGAGCAAGTCGTATTTACATCGAGGGGAATGGACTTAAAGCCAATACAATGAGTCGTTAACTGGTGGAAGCCTAACTTATCATAATTGAAGATCCCATGGTTTAGGTTCAATAGGAAAACTAGCTGGGGAAGATTCAAGGAGCATAAAACACACATGCTCTTTCTTATGGAGTACTAAGTGTGTTAATCCGTTGATGTTTTAAGGGCTGAATATATATATTATTCTTAATAATACTCAAAAGCCTTTATAGTGGGATAATACGGACTATTCTTGTTTGATATTACCTATATGAGATTGATGTGGGGTCGCATCTGGGAGAAGATATGGCTACGTTCTCTAGAAAGTCTCACGAAGAAGGAGTTGTTCATGACTAAAAAGAACACAACCGTAAGAATTGAAATATGTTGGTATGATGTGTGTGATACTTGTTGTCTTGATTTACTAAAAAACGTGAATAGTTCAAGACATACGTTTACTATTTCACAAGTAGCCCGATAGGTATTCACTACGAACGGTTCAAGTCCAAAAGACATCGTTTCCGATGCATGTCATATCACGTTTTACATAAATGACGATAAGTTCCTCTTTATCTTATTTTCTATCCACATGTGGGGTATTGTTAGATGTGTGAATATAAAATGTGGGGTATTATTGAAACTTGTAGGAATTAGAGCTGCGGCGCCGGGTCAAGGGCCGTAGAGCTTAATGCCAAGGGCCGAGGTGCTTCACAACGGTAAAATTTCCAGAATGTCCAAAAGTTGCATCTCTTCACTAGAGACACAACCTTTGGAGTGGAAAGCTGACATGGACGAAAATTAATGCTATAAAAGCATGTTGATCACTTGTTGGAAGACATAATATAAAACACAACACAATACACTTACAATCAATCATTAAACTCAATTAATGATCTAAGATTGTTGTTTGATCTTCATCTTCTTCCCACAAGAATATTTCTGAAAAATACATAAAGTAAATTCGCCAGAAGTGAAGTTCTTGTGCTAGAATTCTCACTTAGATAGTTGTATCCTCAAGGCAGGCGTCCGTAGAACTACAGCACAAGTGGGGACGAATTTTTGTCTTAGGACACTGCATCAAGCAGATCTCTATCTACATCAAGTTAGTATGTGTTTAAGTATTTGTTGTACTTATTGTTGTTGATTTAAAATTATCTTGAATTATTTGAATTTTATTATGCTTATTCATTGATGAGTCTATATTGACAGTAACACCCAACACCTGGCATAAGTGGAAACTAATGGTAATAACCAAAAAAGAAGAAGAAGAAGGTGATAACAAAGTTGACAAATATTGAAATAATTGTTAGATATAGAACACCAACCACCACCCCATTAATACTATTAATGGGCTAGTTTGGTTGTCGCACAAAATTATGCAGATTATAATGTAGTTATTGTAAATAAATATAAAAATTATTAATCACGAGTACTATATTTATTCATTATGTTTAAAATGGAAATATATCCAAAGAATAACTTCAAAGTTCACAATATTATCCTTGTTTTTGAAATGATAAAAAAATAAAAGAGAAATTTGAAATTATATGTATGTCCTAGAGATGATCTATATTAGAACAAATGTACTTTATACACATTCATATTATTATTATAATGGAGATTAATATTTTGGCATTTAGAATTATTGAATTACTAGTTGATTGTTTATAATATTCTCAAATATGCATCCCTAGAGGTTACGTTGTTATTAATAGTGTGAGATATTAATATTATAACGTAACTCTTAAAATAACCCCGACTAATGATCATCGAGAATGGATATCGATGATATGTGATAAGTCAACATGTGATCTGCATCACATCCTTATACGATGTAGTATGTCTCACCTGCTATGAGTAATGGTTACTCATGATGGACACATGAATACTTTGGAAGTATTGGTATACCCTGCTAATATACTGTTTGTTATACATGTCTAAAGTATATCAGGGTGTGGGAGATAGAAGTCCTTAGACTTGAGGTTGATACACACCTTATCTACAGAGTAATATATTTTGATCCTGTCCTAAGCTCAGATGTCTTATACATTGAGATACTGCTTGTATTGGGTACATTGCGATGTGGATTAAAGGTGGTAGTTGAGTCAAGATTAGGATTCTTTCATCAAATATATATTCGAGAGAACACTCAGTTTTTCAGTGATATTAGATTGACTTAGTCGTTGGCCAACACAATAGACATATCTAAGATATGGTCTTGTTGTCAACCAATATAGATGAGATATAATGATCAAGCCATTTGGATAGACATTTGACAAATCCTAAGCTTGATCGAGTGTGTCGTGAATGCAGGATTTTATCTTCCCACATAAATGTTCAGTTTACCAGATTCGTGTAAATACACTTCATATATTGAGTTCGTCTTCCGGCGTCGTCTAGGAGTTCCGTGTAGACCCTAATATGATTAGTGTCGATATATGAAGGCATGTAGAGTAACACTATGTCAATTCTTCCTTCGATCTAAGGATGTAATAAGAGAATATAAATGTTTGATTTATAATTGAGACATTTGAATGAATAATGATTATTTAATTAAGTCAAAAATAGATTTCAGATTTAAATAAAATGATAAAATGAGACGACGTCTCACACTGGACGTCAAGAGTCGTGATGCCTCCTATTAGAGCTGCGGCGCCTGTCAGACAGTGGGCCAGTATGACTGACCCATTACACCTCGTTTTCTGGGCCTGGTCCACGGGAAATTCTAGTTACGTTTTAAACCTAAAATGCATCTATAAATAGAGGGCTTCTATTCATTATTCAATAGACAATATTCATATGGAGCGCCACAGCGCCGCCTAGGGTTTTTTAAGCGGCTCTACGATGGAGCGTCGTGACTCCAAGGTGGAGCGTCCCGGCGCTGTTCATCCCGAGAGTAAAACAAATCGGAATTAGAAACTGAAGTTTTAAAAGTTTCAGATTCTGATTATGAAGTTTAAGAGTTTCAGAATCTGAAATTAAAACTTTTCAAATAGGCAGATTTGGTCCTTTGGGGCAAATTCGTAATTAAAATAAGTTTATGAAATTAATTTAAATTATGGAAATTATAATCAGGTCCCTGAAATCTGAAAATATTTTATGAAAATTAAAATTAAATTTTTTGAATTTAAAGGGGTTCAAAATTGAAATTTTAAATTATTGAGGGACTAAACTGTAAATTCTGAAAATTTGGAATTTGTAAAAATATCCTGAAAATCAGTTTTTGAAATCAGAAAATGTTTAAGGGACTGTTTGGATTAGACTTTAATTTTAAAGTTTAAACAAGTTAACTCATGATTATTATTAATTGTATATTATTGAATAACATACGAAATATATGTTAATTGTTTAAATGCATGCATTTAATTATTAGCATAAAGTGCGCTATAACTGTCTGGGTAGGCGGCGCCCAGTAATTGATCAAACCATCTTATATCATGACTATTGGGTTGATGGTTCCCATCCAAATATGTTTTAGAAGTTGCAGGATAATATGTCGTATAGAATATGCCACAAAATTGTTGATCTTGGTTAAAATCTCCGAAACTAAAATATTTACCAAACTTTAAATACAAGTCTAAATTAAAAAGCGTCGTCCATTATAATTGTTAGAGTGCAAAATACTTTTCGGCGATATGAGTATTTATGTCAAAGCATTTGCTCTAAGTCTACGAGGACTCAGACTCTTTCATAGATGTGTTTAAATATAAAGGTAGATGAGAAACTTTTATGGGTATTTACACCAAAGTGTTTGCTCACAAAGGCCAAATTTACTTAGATACATAAACGCAATCGTGACGCCAAAGTGTCAGACTAATCTAAGGACGCAAGATTGAATATAATGTTTGATCAACCAAGAGTTGCAAATAAGTTTTGCAATTGGTTTAGAACCTACCAAGATGTGTTATTGAAGTTATCAGCCAAAGTAAACGCGGAGATAACATAGGCTTGGATCTTGGTCCATTATGACCTTAAATTAATATAGGTATGTATTCTATCATGGGGTCGTAGAAGTATGTTAAAATAGTGGGAGCTAATTAAACAAAATGTCATGTTGATTAGCCTAAACGAATGTGTATAATAGAAAATAAATTTGAGTTTAAATTCATGTCTATCTAACTCTTCCGATTATCAAAATGTCGAGCCTATCATCGAAAATATTGATGCAAATGAACAAACTTACTGGACTCAACTATCTAGACTGGCTAAGGAAACTGAGAATTATTCTAAGCCAAGAAAAGATAGAATACGTATTGGCCAAAGTATTCCCCACAGTCCCTGCCGAGGATTCTGCAGAATATGACACATTCGATAAGGTAGCCTACCAGAAACACCTAGATGACGCCACTTCAGCACAGTGCGTGATGTTGTCTTCCATGTCAGTGGAGCTTCAGAAACAACACAAGAACATGGGCCCTAACGAAATGCTCGAACACTTGAAAAGTCTCTATGACTCTCAGTCTCAAACTATGGAATATGAGTTGTTGATAGAACTCTTCAAGTGTAAGCTAAACGAAGGGAGCCAAGTGTCTCAACATGTGTTGAAGATGATAGGAATGATAGAAATGCTGGCCTCGATAGGTATAAAACTGCATAAAACGTCGCTTCCACCCTCATCCTGAACTATCTCCCTCGTTCGTTCGAGAATTTTATTATAAACTACAATATGAACGGAACGAAGACGAGTCTGCCGGAGCTGCATAACATGCTAAAGACCTTTAAATCTTCAACTACCAAAGGCAAAGTTGTAGTCATGGTGAGCTCTACTAGCAGGCCCAAGCCGAAAGGCAAGGAATGGCAGAAGAAGAAGGACAAAGCAGTCGTTGCGCCCTCAGCTATGAAGCCTAAGAGAGGTGTGAAGAAGAAGGTGATGTCGGCTAAGGATGTATGCCTCAACTGCAATAAGAAGGGGCATTGGAAAGGGCCTGCACTGCACCAGGTTCTTCTACCTCCAGTGGACAAGGTATGTACGTCATTGAAATATTTAATGTATAAAAATAAATGAGCTAAAACTCTACCTACCTATGACATTGCAGACTTGGTCATATCAACGAAATAATGATAGCAAGATTGAGGAAGCTTGACTACCTCGAACCATTTGACTTGGAGTCTTATGGTAACTGTGAATCCTATTTGAAAGGTAAGATGACCAACAAACCACTTTTTGGGAAGGGTGTGCGAGCCAAAGATGTGCTTGAGTTGGTACATACTGATGTATGTGTACCATTCTCGACTCAAGCTAAGGGAGGTTTTCCTTATTTCATTACTTTTACTGACGACTTCATAAGGTATGGATATGTGTATCTTATGAAACACAAATCCGAGTCATTCGAAAAGTTAAAAAAGTACAAGTCTGAAGTAGAGAAACAATTCACAACAAATATCAAAGCCCTTCGATTTGATCGAGGAGGTGAATACTTGAGCAAGGAGTTTCTAGATTACTTAAAGCTACATGAAGTCCAATCAGAATGGACACCTCCTGGAACACCACAGATGAATGGTGTTTCCGAAAAAAGAAACCGAACCTTATTGGATATGGTTCGATCCATGATGAGTTTCTCAGCTCTACGACATATCTCTGGGGACTTGCTATACAAACCTCAATATATGTTCTGAACAGGGTTCCTTCCAAGTCAGTAGAAAAGACACCTATGAGATATGGTGTGGCAAGAAGTCGACTCTTAAACATATGAGACCATGGGGTGCCCTGCATATGTTAAGAAGATGCTCACTAACAAGTTGGAATCCAAAAGTGAGAAATGTTACTTCGTGGGGTATCCAAAGGAAACTAAGGGATACTACTTCTATCTTCCTGGAGAACATAAGGTCATTGTCTCCAGGAACGCAACTTTCCTTGAATGTTTCACATAGATAGAACTTGAAGAAATTCAAGAACCACGAGATAACATAGAGGTTGAATCCTTGCCAAATGACCAAGGCAAGAATTCAGTGGGAGTATTTGGCGAAGATTGGGTACTTCAAGTACGCCCCTCGGCCAGTGACAGTGTTACGAGGAACAATGCAGAAATGTAAGATCCTCCTACACAGCCTTTGGGAGTAGATGCAATGGTTACACTGTTAATTACATGAGTTTCAAACTGAAATTTGGATGAATAATCCGTTATTTAGTTTTCTCCTTTTTCCCACCTTCAGAAGCGGATTGTCAGTAGAGGCAGGTCATGGGCTCAATCTCAACTCTTTTAAGACCATGTTAGCTTTCACTCAAAACGAAAACTAAGAAAGAGAGATGTATGGACCTATTCCCATTTATGGGACAATATCCCAACTCATTGGAGGAAGGGATGGTGATTAACTGATAGAACCTTTTCTCTTTCCTCCCATTTAGGAAATACATGAAAATGATATTTCTGAAAGCTCTCAAGTTGGTGGATTATCCAATACACAAGAATTCTCTCACAGTCAGAACATATCAGGCACTGAACTGCAAAATAATCAACTCCGTAGGTCCACTAGGACTCATCGTCCTCCTGAAAGACTAAATCTACTTGTGAAAAATCATAGTGAGATAGATATTCCCGATAATGATGAGCCTATAATCTATAGCGAAGCTGGACATTGATTCAAAGAGATGGCAAGAAGCCATGAAATCCGAGATAGAATCTATGTACATCAATCAAGTGTGGAACTTGGTTGATTTTCCAGCTGGGGTTAACCCCATAGGATGCAAATGGATCTTCAAGAAGAAGATTGATGCATTTGGCAAGGTACAAACTTATAAATCAAGGTTGGTGGCTAAAGATTATAATAAATGACCTGGGGTCGATTATGATAAAACCTTTTCACCTGTTTCTAAGATTAAGTCCATTTGGATTTTTCTTGCAATAGCTGCATATTATGACTATGATATTTGGCAGATGGACGTCAAAACCGCTTTCCTCAATGATAATCTAGTAGAGGAAGTGTATATGAAACAACCTGAGATTTTTTTATTTGAGTTAAACCAAATGATGTATACAAGCTGCAGAAGTCCATTTATGGGCTTAAGCAAGCATCGAAGAGCTGGAACATTTGCTTTGACAAGGCTATCAAGTCATTTGATTTCGTCCGAAGCAAATAAGATCTATGTGTTTATAGTTAACGAAAGGATGAGAGTATTTCCTTCATTATTATATATGTAGATAACATATTGATAATGGGAGACAATAAGACTCTATTGCAGTCAGTCAAAGAGTGGTTGTCCAGCACCTTCATGATGAAGGATTTAGGTGAAGCTTGCTACATTTTAGGAATTAAGATTTATAGAGATAGACGTAATAGATTGTTGAGGCTATCACAGTCAGTCTATATAGACAAAGTGCTTAGACTTTTTTCTATGGAAAATTCCAAGAAAGACGGTATACCTATGGGTCAAGGCATCAAGTTATCTAACTAGTATAGTCCTTCTAATGCTATAGAACTTGAGTGCATGAAGAGGATCCCATGTACTTCGGCTATAGAATCGATCATGTATGTCATGACATGTACTAGGCCAGATATGGCCTTTGCACTTAGTATGATTTATAAATCTAGTAGAATACTGGGGAAGAACACTGAAAAGCAGTCAAGAGTATTCTTAAGTATCTTAGACGAACTAAAGATTACTTCTTAGTCTATGGTGGAGAAGAAAAGCTAGCTGCTACTGGGTACATTGATGCTAGCTTTCAGACGGATATTGATGACTTCAAATCTCAGTCTAGGTACATGTTCATTTTCAATGGTGGAGCAGTGATCTGAAAAAGTTCCAAACAAGCTACAACTGCTGATTCAACAACAAAATCTGAGTACATTGCTGGATCGGAAACTGGTAAAGAAGTTGTCGCAATTTCTGAGTTCCTGAAAGAACTAGGGGTAGTTCCGAGTGACAGTTGTCTAATAACTATTTATTGTGACAACACTAGTGCGATTGCACAGGCTAAGGAACCAAGATCAACAAACAGAAACAAGCATGTACCAAGAAAGTACCGCATACTCAGAGAGATGGTGGAGACTGAAGAGATTAGATTAGAATATGTTCCCACAAACGATAATCTAGCTGACCCATTCACTAAACCATTAAGCTTAGTTAAGCATAATGGCCATTAGATATGTTGGAGATTGAAAGTATATGTATGTCCTAGAGACAATCTATATTAGGACAAATGTACTTTATACACATTCATATTATTATTAATGGAGATTAATATTTTGGCATTTACAATTATTGAATTATTAGTTGATTGTTTATAATATTCTATAATATGCATCCCTGGAGGTTACGTTGTTATTAATAGTGTGAGATATTAATATTATAACGTAACTCTTAAAATAGCATCGACTAATGATCATCGAGAATGGAATATTGATGATATGTGATAAGTCAACATGTGGTATGCATCACATCCTTAGAGGATGTAGTATGTCTCACCTGCTACGAGTAATGGCTACTCATGATAGACACGTGGATACTTTGGAAGTATTGGTATACCCTGCTAATATACTGTTTGTTATACATGTCTAAAGTATATCAGGGTGTGGGAGATAAAAGTCTTTAGACTTGAGGTCGATACATATTATCTACAGAGTAATGTACTTTGATCCTGTCCTAAGCTCAAATGTCTTATAGGTTGAGATACGACTTGTATTGGGTACATTGCGATGTGGATTAAAGGTGGTAGTTAAGCTAACATTAGGATTAATTCCTCGAATGTATATTCGAGAGAACACTCAGTTTCTCAGTGATATTAGGTTGACTAAATTATTGGTCAACGCAATAGACATATCTAGGATATGGTCTTGTTGTCAACCAATATAGATGAGATATGATAATCAAGCCATTTGGATAGACACTTGGCAAATCCTAAGCTTAATCGAGTGTGTCGTGAATGAAATGATTTTATCTTTCCACATAAAGGTTCAGTTTACCGGATTCGTGTAAATACACTTCATATATTGAGTTCGTCTTCCGACGCCGTCTATGAGTTCTGTGTAGACCCTAATATGATTAGTGTCGATATATGAAAGCATGTAGGGTAACACTATGTCAATTGTTCCTTTGATCTAAGGATGTAATGAGAGAATAGAAATGTTCGATTTATAATTGAGACATTTGAATGAATAATGATTATTTAATTAAGTCAAAATTGGTCAGATTTAACTAAAATGATAAAACGGGACGACGTCTCACACTGGTCGTCAAGAGCCGCGACGCCTGTCAGGTAGTGTGCCAGTCTGACTGACCCGTTACACCTCATTTTCTGGGCCTGGTTCACGGAAAACCCTAGCTACATTTTAAACCTAAAAAACAGCTATAAATAGAGGGTTCTATTCATTATTCAATAGACAATATTCATATATTATTCTAAGTCTTAGAGACCTAGAATTAAACTCTCTCAAACCTCTGCCGAATTTTTAGCTGTTCGAAGGAGGTATACATCAGAGTTCTTGAAATTTGTTGTCGAGGATCAATTGCATGCGCACACTCGGAATTACTAAAAGACTCCAGAATTCACAAACCGTAAGTATTTATTCGAAGTATTACAATTACATACATGTTATGTTTACATGTATTTTACATTAATGCATAATCATCCTACAGTTCGTCGTTTGTTGGGTTTGAAACACAAAAAATTTAAATTTCGTTGGGCTCACGAACTTGACAAAATACTACAGTGGTATCAGAGCCTGAGCTATTTTGTGTGATTATATAGTAATCATTGATAATAATATGAGTTAGAATTTGTTTAAATATGAAATTTATCATTTAAAGCTTGAAAACCTAATATCTTGAAAGCACAATTCTCGAGAAGTGCACAAATATTCAATTTTGGGGTCCTCGTTTAATTTTTACCCGAGGTTGATTTTTTTTTATTGCAAATTTTTCGGTACGGGCCGCGTCTGAAATAATGTGTCTAAATTTTTCATGTATGCCTGAAATTTTATCATTTTTTTGTTCTTGAACAATCCAACACATGATTCAACACCTAAATCTACTCCAAATAAGCTCAAATTTGAAACATAAGTTCCATATATCTCATTCATTAATTTGTCAAAATAATAACAAACCTAACAAACTCATTTAGCACACTTTTAGTTTATTCATTTAGCACACTTTTAGTTTATTCATATATGCATGTACTTCAGTCATACATCACTGAACTACGTGTAAAAATGAGCTTAAATTTCAGTTATGTGAGTTTGAATTTTTTCTATATGCCTCAATTTCGACCGAAATATATGTAAAAATTGGCTAAATTTTTTATTATGTGAGTCTGATTTTTTTTTTGTAAAAAAAATAATTTATTTTCGAATTTCAACAATCCAACACACGACTCAACACCTAAATCTACTTCAATAACCTCAAATTTGAAGCATAAGTTTCATATATTATAAAGAACAAATCACAATCGTCAATTTGTCAAAACAACAATAAATCTAATAACCCCATTTTGTAATAATAATGGTGATTTGTCATTGTTTCCCAGACCCATTTAATTTAAACTCATTTTTTATATTTAATTTTTTCAAAACATTGTATTTCAGCTTTGTTAAATTCAAAAAAATAGTATCATACAATAACTAAGAAGAAGAGGAGGGGAGGAAGAAGAAGAAGCAGCAACAATCACTTTTGTCTAAACTTATCTAATACTGGTATTCTGTGTATCTTCTGTATACAATGTATATTAGTATATATCCATGCATATTTGAGTGCGATTTACACGTTTCGATTCCAAATTAGTGAAAATCACCTTTAATCTTTCTCAAATTTTGTATATAACTTCGTTTAAGTGATTTCTCAGAAAAATTCTTCAACTAAAATTAGAGGATATTGACACTAATCAGTATTGGTAGAGATTTATGGAGAAAATGAATCTTTGTGTTGGTCTCATCCAGTGAGGAATTAGACGGAGAGGAATGTTTCCAACGGAAGGGAGTTATGTGCTAATTTTTAACTGGGAAAAAGATATGGTATGGCTGCCGACCGTTTAAATGACCCAACTTTGAACTATATGATTCCAAATACGCTTTAGGCTCAAAATAAAGATAAGTTATATTAAGTCAAACTCTAAAATTTCATCCCTAACTTTCTCCTCTATGTTCTTTTGTGGACGATACTGTTAAACATTACCCACGTAATGTGGGGTCCACGGCAGGCCATACCCAAGACTCATTGAGTGTCCAGCAGTGAACACATTATTATTGTATATTTGGTAGACTTAGTCTTATACCATAATTAGAATTATTCTATTACCTTAATTGTATAGAATAGAAATTTAGACGTAAAGTAGGAATAAGATTCTCCTAGTGTAACTTGTATATATATGTCTTCAATCAATAAGAATAATGAAGAGATTATTTCTTTCATGGTATAAAGAGTCTAGGTTCTCTTTACCTTGCTTCCGCTCCTCAATTATTTCTTCTTCTTCTCGGATTTTTCAGCCACCACAAAGGCCCTTCTTCTCGGTTTTTCAAACCTCAGCCGAGGCACTTTGCTGCTTCCTATCTCTCAAATTCTCTTATCCGAATCTTGATTGTTCTATTCCCTATGAATGATAAGAACAATTTTCATCCTGCCCTCACAGTTTCTAACATCAAGAGCATCATCCCTATCGTTCTTGACCTAGAAAACGTCCAATATGGAACGTGGGAGAAATTGTTTAAGATTCATGCTTTGACACATAAAGTTCTCCACCACATCATTCCTCCAACTCCTCCAAATGAGGGTGATAAGACAACTACGTCTACGACGGTTGTACCCACTAAAGAAGCAGATCCAAAATTATGTGTCATGCTTGATGCCAAGGTTCTCCAATGGATTTATGCCACTATCTCCTTGGATCTTTTACAGACGATTATGGAACCCAACTCCACAGCTATGGCAGCGTGGGATCGATTGCGAGACATATTTCAAGATAACAGTCATTCTCGAATTGTTATCCTTGAGTAGGATTTTTCTCAGGTTTCTATGGCGAATTTTCCAAACATTTCCTCGTATTGCAAACACCTCAAAAACTTGGCAAACCAATTCAGCAATGTGAGTTCTCCTGTTTCTAATAGTCGTCTAGTTCTTCAGATGGTTGCAGGCCTGTCAGAGGCCTATAACGGTGTTGCTTCGATTATTCGACAGAGTAACCCCATGCCAGAATTTTATCAAGCCCGTTCTATGCTTACTTTGGAAGAAGCCGGATTGGCTAAGAAAGTGGCGATTGGGGCCAACTCTGTCGTCATGATGACTGCCTCCAATTTTGCTCCTTCAAATACGGCCAACGTGACCCAAAATCCTAACAACGGGGGTGGTAAGAAGGGCCAAAATCGGAAAAATAATGACAAAAATCGTGGCGGCAACAACGAAGGAAACCGTCAGCAGCAAAGAATAACAACAGCTTCGAGCCCACGTGGCCTCCCGGATAGTGGCGATGGTCCTAGCACCACAACACCGCTGCCGCCTTTACAGTACGCGCGCCTCAAGATCATCTCGTCGCAGTTGCCGCGGCGGTAACGCCTTTTCGTGTCGAATCCGTGTTTCGACCAGTATGGGCGACCAAAGAATCCAAAGATACTTGGACCTCGCCCCCATCATGCCCACCATGCCGCGGGACCCACAAAGACCGACATTGAAGCAGCGATGCACACGCTTGGGATGACTCAGCCAGACCCTAATTGGTACATGGGCACCGGCGTCACTACCCACATGACATCCGACCAAGGTACTCTCTGGTCTTATTCCAATTTGAGCACTACTCATGGTATAACTGTTGGTAATGACAATTCTATTCCAATTAAGGGTTATGGTCATAAAACTCTGTCCCTTCCTCATCCATCATTTGTCCTAAAACATACTCTTCATGCCCCAAAATTGATTAAAAATTTGGTGTTTTTCCGTAAGTTCACCACTGATAATTGGGTTTCCATTAATTTTGATCCATTTGAGTTTTCTGTGAAGGATTTCAAGACGAGGAGTTATCTCATGAGGTGTAACAGTATGTGGGATCTTTATCCAATCACACCGCGTCTCAACATCTCGCGTCAAGCTATTCCATCCACTTTTGCAGCTATTGCTACTTCCTTGTGGCATGCTCGTCTAGGTCATCCGGGGTCGTCTATTTTATCTTATTTAGATAGACATAAGTTTATTTCTTATAAGGGTACGCGTAGTACTCCACTTTGTCAATCCTGTGCTTTGGGAAAAAGTATTAAATTACCATTTGTAGCTTCAAATTCTAATACTTCAATGCCATTTGAAATTATTCATAGTGATTTGTGGACATCTCCGATTCTCAGTTCTATGGGTCATCGTTATTATATTTTATTCTTGGATGACTATTCTAAATATTTATGAACGTTTTCAATTGCAAAAAAATCTCAAGTTTTTCCATTTTCATAAAATTTAGAGCTTTCATAAGAACACAATTCGACCGAAAAATAAAAAACATTCAATGTGATAATGACAAAGAGTATGACAATGGGGAATTTAGGGAGTTTTGTGCTCAAAATGGAATAAATTTTCATTTTTCTTGTCCTCATACGTCTTCACAAAATGGAAAAACTGAGTGAAAAATTCGTACCATTAACAATATTGTCTGCACCTTATTGGTTCATTCTTCTGTTCCTCCATTATTTTGGCATCATTCACTAAAAATGGCTACCGATCTCCTAAATATTCTTCCCTCTAAAGGTTTGACATATTCATCCCCTCTTAAAGTATTATACAATAAGACTCCGTCATATTCTCATCTTAGGGTTTTCGGATACTTATGTTATCCACTGTTTTCATCCACTACGATCAATAAACTTCAGACACGTTCTACTCCTTGTGTATTTTTGAGTTTTCCGTCAAATCACTGTGGTTATAAATGCTTTGATTTGTCCTCTAAACGAATCATCATTAGTCGTCATGTTTTCTTTGATGAATCCCAATTTTCCTTTTCTAAAGTAGAAAAACTCGTGTCTAGTTCTTATGATTTTTAGGATGAGGGTCTGTGTACACTCTACCCTCCCCAGACCCCATGTGGTGAAATTTTACTGGGTATGTTATTGTTGTTGTTGTTGGGTGTCTCCCCCTATGTTCTACGTTATTTTTCAGATTTGTTAGAAAAAACGCCGTCAGCCCCGCGACCCTGAACAGAGGCGTCACGGCGCCAAAACTCCTGCGAGACAGCGCCGCGACCCTGCACAGAGGCGGCACGACACCAAAACTTCAGAGAGCTCTACAGCTCTTCTGGTGCAGCGGCGCCTTCGACGGTAATTCCTGAAATTTCTCAAAATTCCCCAATCCAGCCCAGATTCATGGTTCAGTCAACGAGATATTTTTAAGCCTAAAGTACATTTTAATTTGAATTCTAATGTTCTTAAATCCCTCTTACCCCGTAATTCTGTGTCTACCTTAAATGACCCTAATTGGAAAATTGCCATGACCGAAGAATATAATGCTCTTATTGATAATAAGACGTGGGAGTTGGTACCCCGTCCATCTAGTGTTAATATTATTCGGTCTATGTGAATTTTTATTCATAAGGAAAATTCTGATGGTTCATTTGCAAGACATAAGGCTAGACTTGTCGGTGATGGTAAGACTCAGCAGGTTGGTGTGGATTGTGGTGAAATATTTATCCCGGTGGTCAAGCCGGCTACCATTCGCACTGTGCTCAGCCAGACTCTTTCAAAATCATGGCTCATTCATCAGCTAGATGTGAAGAATGCTTTTCTACATAGTGATATTCAGGAAACAGTATATATGCATCAACCCTTGGGGTTCAGAGATACTAGATATCCTAATCATGTCTGTATATTGAAGAAGTCCTTATATGGGCTTAAGCAGTCTCCACGGGCCTGGTATAAGAGGTTTGCTGATTTTGTTTCGACTATGGGTTTTTCGCACAGTAGATCTGATAATTCATTATTCAAATATCATCAGGATTCTTCCATGGCTTATATATTGCTATATGTTGATGATATTATTTTAATTGCCTCTTCTGATGCTTTGCGAAAGTCTATTATGACAATGCTCAGTTCTAAGTTTGCCATGAAGGACTTGGGCCATTGAGTTATTTTTTGGGAATTGCAGTCACTCGTCATGCAGGTGGTTTGTTCTTAACACAGAGGAAGTATGCATCATAGATCATTGAGAGGGTTGGGATGTCATCTTGTAAGTCCACTTCTACTCCAGTTGATACTAAACCCAAGTTGGGTGCTGCAGCTGGCTCTCCGTATGAGAATCCAACCCGTTATCGTAGTCTTGCAGGCGCCCTTCAGTATCTTACGTTCACGCGACCAGACATTACATATGCAGTACAACAGATGTGTTTTTTATGCATGATCCCAGAGTTGAACATATGAATGCGCTCAAATGCATCCTTAGGTACATTCAAGGAACATTTGATTATGGTTTGCATTTGTACCCTTCGTCGACGTATACACTTGTCTCATATACAGATGTTGATTGGGGTGGTTTTCCTGACACCAGACGATCTACGTCTGGCTATTGTATGTTTCTGTGTAATAACTTGGTCTCATGGTCTGCCAAGCGTCAATATACGCTTTCACGTTCAAGTGCAGAGGTCGAGTATAGAGGGGTAGCCAATGTGGTTTCCGAATCATGTTGGTTACGAAATCTACTTTTAGAGCTTCATTGTTCTATTGAGAAGGATACCTTGATGTATTGTGATAATATAAGTGTCATCTACCTTTCTGGTATTCCAGTTCAGCACCAGCGTACTAAACACATAGAGATGAATATTCACTTTGTTTGAGAGAAGGTAGCCAAAGGACAAGTACGCGTCTGCCATGTTCCGTCGAGATATCAAATTGCAGACATCTTTACAAAGGGTCTTCCCTCGGTCCTTTTCGAAGATTTTAGAGACAGTCTCAGCGTACTAAGACCGTCCGCTATGACTGTGGGGTGTGTTAAACATTACCCACGTAATGTGGGGTCCACGGCAGGCCATACCAGGGCCCATTGAGTGTCCAACAGTGGACACATTATTATTGTATATTTGGTAGACTTAGTCTTGTACCATAATTAGAATTATCCTATTACCTTAATTGTATAAAATAGGGATTTAGATGTAAAGTAGAAATAGAATTATCCTATTGTAACTTATATATATATATATATATATATATGTCTTCAATCAATAAGAATAATGAAGGGATTATTTCTTTCAGATACACATAAAAGGGCTCACTATATACATAGATACAAAAACAGAGTATCGGCGACGACAACCTCATCACTGCCATTCATCAACCTCAATCCATACACACCGTAAACCTGCATCTCCGTCCCTTCCACTATCTCCCCTCCTTCAAAACTGACTGAAACCACCACAAAACAGAGCTCCTGCATGGAATATCCAGCTCCGACCACCACTCATTCCTTTTTCACAAACTCCAAAAATTAGAGTTTTCATTCTAGTGGATTTTGGCAGAAGCTGTTGGAAATTTACCTAGTGTGATTGAGTTTATCCCGTCCTTAATGACTTGAACACATAGGCCCCGCATGTCGGAAATACTATTTCCACACATATGCATACGTCGTACAACGTCGTTAAATTTCAAGTAGTGAAATACATGTTGGTACACATGTTAAGTGTTCTTAAGACATGTAAGGATGGACGATTAATTGACCAAATTGATGAGTCTCCCACAACGGTATGAGAAAAGACGAAATGTGCAAAATACGAACATTGGGGGAAGAGCCGCGGCGCCGAGCCACGATGGGCCAGGGCCGTGGCGCTACATGGCCAAGGTTAAATGAGGTTTAATGGGTTTAATGGTTACATTCGAGGAAGTAAATAAACAACAACAACAACATACCCTAAAAAATCTCACCACATGGGGTCTGAAGAGGGTAGAGATGTACACAGACCTTATCTCTATCATGGTAGGTAGAGCGGCAATAACTAATGGGAGTTTAATAGGCAAATAAATACCACAAATGAGAGAGAGAAAAGTACATAGGTATTTAAAAGCCAAGTAAATAAGTAAAAATGGACAAACAAAAGGACTCAAAAGCAGTGGCGGATCCAGGACACGATATTTGGTGGTGCAAATTTTTTTTTTAAATTTTTTATGCCTAGAAGGAATTTTTTTTTTTTTTTATGCCTAGAAGGCAAAAAAATTTTAAAAATCTGGTGGTGCAACTGCACCACCATGTTGCCTTTAGATCCGCCACTGCTCAAAAGTCAAAACGCTAAATCAGTAAAACCAATTAGGCCAAAATACTCTACCTAAATAGTATGCCACCTACACGTAGAAAAAAATATTAGTAACTAGAAAGAAATTAATAAGTGACTTTTGAACTTTTTAATATAGCACATAAATGAGGAAAAAATAGAGAAAATGTCAAAAAAAAGAGAAAAATAAATACTATGGGTGATCATAGAGAGGTGTCACATCACCTTATCTATATTTAACTTTATATTATATATAGATTGCTTTGTTATCTCGTTCCTGTCTTGTATAACAAAAAGTCGCATCAATACTACTTATTTTTATTGATAGCTTGATGATAATTATCGATTTTTAAGAACTTGTTTTTGTTATTATAATAAGTAAACACTTATGTATACTAAATTTTGAGGGGCCGTCTTTGGATTCGTGCGAGGTGTGCTATCGCACAGGGCCCCTCAAAAAATGAAAAAATTTAGGGCTTTTTTTTCATTTTTTATTAAGTAGTATTAGCCAAAATTTACTGTAAAGACTCATAATTCGCAGGTCTTAACTCAATTAAGGGTCCACTTTTACGAATTAAAACAGGACCCCAAAATATTTGAGACGGCTCCGAGGACATATATTATGTTTCTGTCAAAGTTTTTTTTTTCATTATAAATTATGTAACTTAATATGTTTTATAATAGTAGTCATCAACTCAATAACTAAATTGTGCAGAATAAAGATGACATGTATATCTTTGTGTTTGTTTTTGCAGATAAATTAAAAGGTTTAATTAGTGGTAGTGAAGAAGAGAGCGATCCGTACATTTCTCTTGTAAGTTTTTAGTGAGTGGCAACTTAAAAGTCGGGAAACGAGCAAAAAAATTGTAACCTCAAATACTGGATCAGCTCAATGTACTCTGACCTCTCTCTCCCTATTTATATATCACTTGCAAAGAGTAGAACAAAATAAAAAGAGCAATCCAAATCAATTTCAAGAAAAAAATAGAGAGAAATGGCAAGCATGACTCTAACACCTACTCTTACAAAGCTCCAAAATGCAAGAGCTATCATAGGACATAGCCCTTTGAGCACTCAGGTTTTTCTTGGTGCAACGCCCAAACCTTTCCAGGTGATCATGCTTAGTAGGAATGTTATTTTATAATATCATTTAGTGTAGTTTATAGTAGGTTTGATCAAGAATACTTTTCGCGGAAAATAATTTGTGTTTGACTAATTAATTCGAGAAACACTTTTGAACAACAATTAGTGTCTGGTCAAACTGTTAAAAGGTACTTCTAAATGTACTTTTTTAACTGATAACTTACTACTACTAAGTATATTTTTTTCAATAGTTCTTTTAAAAAAAATACTTTGAAAAAAATTACTTTTTAATTTTTTGAATTTTAAAAATAAGGAAATAAGTACTTTTGAAGTGAGCTTGGAGTAACTGGTAAAATTGTTGTCATGTGACCAAGAGGTCATGGGTTCAAGTCGTGGAAACAACCTCTTGCAGAAATGCGAGGTAAGACTCCATACAATGATCTCGCGTGGTCCATTCTTCTGGGACCGCGTGCATGAAAGCAGTCTTGTGAAATTTGTCTTTTTAGGCTATTAAATTACAATAAAATATTAAGTACTTGTTTTATTTCTTAAGTAGTTACTAATGCTATCTATTATGAGTGATTACTTGCGATTACATTTTAAATGATCTCATAGTACGAAAGATATTCACTGGCAAATGTATCTTAAACTTTATTTTAAGATTTTTAAGGAACATAGTATGTTAATTAGATAAATGTGTGGATAACAGGTAGGTAAACGACATCTAGGGATGGCATTTAAAGATGAGGCTCGTAACGCAGCTGAAAAAGGAGTCGATGCAGCGAAACAATGCGCTGATACGGCCAAAAAAGCCGGCCAAGAAGCCAAAAACGAGACTGCTTCTGCAGCTGATGAGGTAATTATTAAGAATCTAATGTTTACTCCCTCCGTTACTTGGGATCTTTTGAATTTCGAGATTCAAACGATTTTTTTATGACACAAAATTATTGGTAATCTTATAAATTTTTTAAAGAAATTTATAGTACTTTTTAGTAGTTTCTAAACATGTTCAAAAAAAAATTATATTCAAATTCACAGTTGAAATTATAGGGTTTGACTCTCGAAATCTGAATGTGCCACATAAATTGGGACGGAGGGAACATATCCTTTGTTTCTTCTGCGAACAAGTAGGAAATATTCCCTCTTTTCCCATTTATGTGAGACATTTCGATTTTTGAGAGTCAATTTTTATCATAAAATCTTAAACTTTTTATAAAGAAATTTTACATATTTGGAAACTACGTCAAACGTAGTGTAAGTCACAATAACTAACAACTCAAAATATTTAAAAGATATATGAAAAAGATTAATATTCAAGAAAAACTCGTTTGACTCTCGACATATAAATTGAGACGGGGAGAGTAATAATCAATGAGTATTTAGTTGACTACTAACAAAATAAGCATAATGTGTACAATAGGCGATGCGGAAAACGAAGTTAATGGGAGATAAGGTGGCGGGCGCAGCACAAGACATGGCTGGAAAAGCAAAAGAAACAGCCCAAGAAGCATGGGGATCAGTTAAGGACACAACCCAGAAAATGAAAGACAATGTGATGGGAAAGGTTGAAGAATCCAAAGAGGTTATCAAAGATAATGTCAACCGCAACATGAACAACAAGAACTGAATTTTTTTATATCTTGACACAGAGACATTATCTCTCATTCATGTTCACTAGCTCCATTTTTTTTAGTTTGTTAAAACCGCAGACACAAGTTTGCTGAGTTTCTATAGTTGGATATATAAATATGTCAACCTTATGTTATTATTCGGTTGTCTATAGTAAATGTAGATTAATTAAATTTCGCTTCTTTTAGGAGCCAAGTTAGGTAATTCATTCAGAGTCTTGTATGGCTTTAGGTCACGACCTGTGCTTCACTAAAATACCCTTCTAATTTAATTAACTATCCTACATTAATAAAGTACCATTCCTTCTCTATAATTTTTTTTTAAAAAAATAACCTTCCGCATACAAATATACCAATCCGACGGGTCCATGATGCATTGATAGTCACAACTATATTAGTGGGAAAACCTATAAAAAAAATCGTTTGCCACCATTTTTATTTGAACTATTCATTTGATATTGCAGTCAATTTTATCTCAAGACCGATTTGAGAAGTTATATTGAATGACAAAAGTACTCCAAAATGCAACACAAACACTGAAAATTGGAACTATTTTGAGTGGGCAGTCATGAGAGCAAGTTTCCACAGTTGGAAATTTATCAATGTGGAATAAAATTTATCCCATTATTTATGACTCGAACAATTGGAGCCCCGCACGTCGAAAACGTCGTTTCCACACATGTGCACACGTTGAATCAAAGATCGTAAATTTCATTAGTGAAAGAGATATTGGTATGTAAGTAAAATGTTTGAGACATAGAAAGATGGACAGTTATTGACCAAATGATAAGTGTTCCACGCATAGTGTCAAGATGGAACGGAGATCGAAAAGGGCCGCGGAGCCGAGAAGGACCGCGGCGCCTCCGAGGCCGGGACGCAACGCTAATTCGACCCAAGTTTCTGGAGCCGCGACGCTAATTCCGAGGCACCGCGGTGCTACCCAGGCTGAGAGTCTGAAACGAAAATCTGATTTTTGGAGACGTTTGGGCTGCCCTCAATGACATTCATTCCAGCATTATTCAACCATTATTTGACTGATAAATGAGTGTCATTACTTGAGCAATTCATTGTCATTACATGGACAATTCATTGTCATTACATGGACAATTCATTGTCATTACATGGACACTTGAATAGACAATTCTTTACACTATAAATTGAGACATTTGGCTCAATTGTTCAACACTTACAAAATTCAGAAATTTTGGCTTTCTATACTCAAAATTCTTCAAGAGAAACATTTGAGTTTTCTTTGCTCATTATGTTAGTTGTTGTTTTATCTTTGAAGACTATTGCCTAGAAACGTAAAAGGATATATACAGAAAATTTTTGTCTTAAGACAGAGTGCCAACACTCGACTCAGCAAAATCCAGATCAAGTGTTGGTTTTATTTTTACAGTTGTTTTGTTAAGATTGTTTTGTTGTAACCATTTGTTATTTAACATTCCTAGTTCTTGCAATAGGTGTTTACTATTTTCTGTTTGTTGTCCTTATTTTTACTTACAATTTTAAGACAAGATTTGTATTAGTGTCTAATGAAAATGACTAGACAAGAATAATTTGATTCTGTATCTGTTGCTGCTATTCAAAGAAATACTTTTGCCTCTCCCGATGCAGTTGTTGCTACAACCAGTGGCCTCCCAGCTCCTCAAGGGAATGACATGATTTCTCCACCTGCCGAATTTTACCATGAACGCCCTGAAACGTTCATGAGAATTGACTTCAAAAAGATAGCAGCAAAAGATGTTGTTTTTCATAACCGTTATGGGAGTAGCATGTTGTGTCACTGAAGACCCTCCTAAATAGGAGATGGTGCCTCAGTCTATTGATATGGCTAAAGGGATCCAAGATTTCTAGGCTCGCCTGGAAATAACTCTTTATGCATGGGCTCATAATGATTTCATATGTAAGAACTACATCATGAACTGCTTGTCAGACCCGCTCTACACGGTGTATTGCAGTGTAGGCACCACTAAAGAGTTACGGGAGACGTTTCAAAAAAAGTACAACGCACAAGATACATGTACGAAGAAATTCATCGTTAGGAAATTCTTGAAATTTCAAATGGTGGATGGCAAGACAATGATGTCTTAAGTTCAGGAATTTTAAATGATTCTACATCACCTGAATTTGGAGGGAATGAAACCAAATGAACAGTTTCTGATTGCATCACTGATTGAAAAGTTGTCTCACTCGTAGAGCGAGTTCATGAGTTACTTAAAACTCAAGAAAAAGGAAATGACCTTTGAATAGCTTATTATCAAACTTTAAATTCAGGAAGATAATAAGAAGTCATTTCCTAAGGGAAAGCAATCCGCTAAGGCCAAGGCAAATCTGGTTGAGGCCAAAGGTAACCAAGCAAAAAGCGCAAGTTCCAGAAAGATGGTAAGACTCTGACAGCGGTGAAGTTCAAGGAAAACTGTCATCATTGTGGCAAAACTGGTCACATGAAAAAGGACTATCGCAAGCTCAAGATGGAGTAGAGTCAAAAGGTCAAAGTCAAGGCAAAGGCTATCGTCGTTGAGTACATGCTTCTTGATGACATGATTGAAGAGTTCTCTGCGGTGGTGCTAGAAGCAAACCTGGTAGAAAATCCGAAGCAATGGTGGATGGACACGAGTGCTACCCATCACTTTTGTTCCGATAGAGAGGCTTTCTCCACATATACACCAGTTACAAACAAAAAAATGTTCATGGGTAACAACGCTTCCTCTAACGTGTTGGGGTAGGAAAGGTGGTCCTGAAGATGACTTCTGGAAAGGAGCTCTCTCTGAAGGAGGTGATGTATGTTCCTGAGATTAGAAAAAAATTAATTTCAGGTCCTGTATTGGTTAATGATGGTTTTAGGCTAGTATTTGAGTCCAATAAGTTTGTAATCACAAAAAATGGGACCTTTGTGGGAAGGGGCTTCGTCTGTGAAGTCCTCTTCAAGGTTAACACTATGTCTATCATATGTTCAAGCAATAAAATTGAAGTTTCTTCTTACTTACTTGAGTCTTCTAATTTATGGCATCATAGATTAGGACATGTGAACTACCAATCCATTCAAAGGTTGGTCAAGTTAGAGTTGTTGTCGTCTATCGACGTAAACCCTCAATATAAGTGTGAGGTGTGCGTAGAGGCAAAACTCACTAAGACTCTCTTTAAATCCATCAAAAGGGATACCGCTCCTCTAGAACTTATTCGCACAGATATATGTGATTTGAAGTTTGCACAGACTAGGGGAACAAATATTTTGTGACATTCATACATGATAGCACAAGGTATTGTTACCTTTACTTGTTGAAAAGTAAGGATGAAGTCTTTGAAGCGTTCAGACGCTACAAAACAGAAGTTAAAAATCAACTAAGCATGCAGCTTAAATCAATTTGTAGCGATAGAGGGGGAGTATACGTAGTGCCATTTGAGGAATATTATGCCCAAGCATGCATTTTTCATCAAACGACGGATCCATGCTCACCTCAGTCGAATGGTATCGCTGAACGTAAGAACCGTACATTAAAGAAAATGATGAATGTTTTGCCCATCAATTTCGGTCTTCCCCAAAACATGTGGGGAGAAGTTGTCGTTACCGCTAATACAATTCTTAATAGAGTCTCACATAAGGTGTGGGGTTGTTTGGCAAAGGTTGAAATACCTAAGCCAAAGCAGGTCAAGATTGGACTTAAGATTATAGATTGCATTTTCATCGGATATGCAAATAACAGTAGTAATTATCGATTCTTAGTGCATAAGTCAGATGTATCATATATCCACGGGGGTACAATCATGAAATCAAGGAATGCCCAATTCTTTCAGGATAATTTTTCTAGAAATGAAAGAGACATAACCTCTCGCAAATGAAGTTATGAATAAAGCTCTCAGGAACCAGGAATCATTGACTGCCTGGGTCTAGATTGTTCAGATTTAGTGGAATCTAAAGTGGCTGAATATTTGGAATCTAGTGTTCCAGATTCTCAGAACTCGGAGACTCAAAAGATGAAACCAAGACGAAGTAAAAGGGCTAGGAAGGATAAAACATTCAGTTCTGACTTTGAAACTTATATGGTTGATAACAAACCAAGGACAATTGCTGAAGCATTGTAAACCCCATAGGCACCGCTCTGGAAAGAAGCTATTGAGAGTGAAATAGATTATATTCTGCAAAATCATACTTGAGAGTTGGTTGATCTTCCTTCGGAAAACAAACCATTGGGTTGTAAATAGATACTCAAACAGAAGTACAAAGCAGATGAGTCTATAGATAAGTACAAGGCCATGTTGGTAGTCAAGGGCTATCGACGGAAGGAAGGCCTTGACTATTTTAACATATAATCCTCGGTGTCTAAAATGACGTCCATACGAGTATTCATTGCGATTGCAGTATTGTGTGACCTTGAGATACATCATATGGATGTCAAGACAGGCTTCCTAAATGGTGATTTGGAAGAAGAAATTTATACGGAACAACCCGAGGGGTATGTGGTTCCAGCACAATAGAAAAAAGTATGTCGACTTGACAAATTTCTGTACGGGCTGAAACAGGCCCCAAAGAAATGACATAAAATATTTGATAGTACTCTATTATCGAAAGGTTTCTCCATTAATAAGTGTGACAAATGTGTCTACATGAAAGGTGATTCTGACTCGTTCATCATGATGCCTTTACGTAGACGACATGTTGATCACAGGAAGCAGTCCTAGTTTGATCCTAGAGACTAAGAATATGTTGAATCAATGTTTTGATATGAAGGATATGAGTATTGCAGATGTCATCTTAGGGATCAAGGTCTTTAAGACGTCTGACGGACTGTTCTTATCTCAGTCTCACTACATCGAGAATGTGTTGAGAAAGTTTGAGATGTCCTACAGTTCGCCGATGAAGTCACCACTAGATATGAATCAGAAAATTGATAAAAATCATAGTGCGCCCGTATGCCAGGAGTGATATGCGCAGGTGATTGGTAGTTTGATGTACATAACAAACTACACCCGATCTGATATCGCTTATGCAGTCAACAAGTTGGCTAGCTTTACCCGTAATCCAAGTAATGGTCATTGGAAAGTGTTGAATTGGGTACTGCAGTACCTGAAAACATGCTAACTTACGGGTTGTATTATTCCAGATATCTAGCTGTACTAGAGGGGTACAGTGATGCAAACTGAATATCTGATATAGAGAGAGAACCAAGTCCACCAATGGGTATATATTTACAATTGGTGGTGGGACTGTGTCTTGGAAGTCATCTAAGCAAACTTGCATCGCCCGATCCACGATGGAGTCGGAGTTTATTGCTTTAGACAAATCAGGAGAAGAAGTTGAGTGGCTTCATGAATTCTTAGAGGAGGTCCCGTGTTAGGACAAACCCGTACATTTTTAATGATCCACTACGACAGCCAGTCGGCTCTAGAAAGGGCGCGAAGTTTTATGTATAACGACAAGTCCCATCATATTCGACGGAGACATAAGACTATTAGGCAATTGATCACCTCAGATATTATTTCCATTGATTATGTAAAATCAAAGGATAACATAGCAGACCCTTTGACTAAGGGCATACCCAGAGATCAGATGTTTTGCATGTCTAGGAAAATGGGCTTAAACCCCAAACAATAAGGATTGATACGGTGGTAATCCAACCTTACTGACTGGAGATCCCAAGAATTAGTTTCAATGGAAAAATTAAGATGTAAAGGTTCAGTTGAGTGATTCGGTGGAAGAAAGAGCATTTCAGTGTATGATTTTTGTAAGGAACATAAACCCAAAGTCGTTCCCGTGATAGACATTAAAGTGCTATCTGCAGTGTGGGTAGAGGTTAAGTTTCCAAAGCCTTTAATGATCCTCAACGGTTGGTTAGGTTTGGAGAAAATTTTAATGATTCCTAACACTTGTGAAGTGGTGTATAGCAGGATACCTTATAAGAGACCACCTATTTAAGTTCAAGAACAGGCCGCCTCAAATGAACGCACTAAAGAACCCAAGAGTGTCCACGACCACAACGAATAAAACATTAAGAATAGCAGAGTAAGGAAAATTATTGTGTTGGTATCATTGACTTGGCTTACACTAAACACTAACAGTTCAAGACATCACGTTCACCGCGCAGTAAGTAAGTCTGATGGTATTCAACTAAGGAAGGTTCAAAGCGGTAGCTACCTCTCTTGATGCAACATTGGTCCGCTGAAAGATTGCTGGAAAGGCACCTTGTATGTGCGCCAAAATCTCTTTCAAGAGGGGATAGTTGAAAATTTATCAATGTGGAATAAAGTTTATCCCATTATTTATGACTTGAACAATTGGGGGCCCGCATGTCGGAAACGTCATTTCCACATACGTGCACACGTCGTACCAATGATCATAAATTTCATTAGTGAAAGATATATTAGTACGTAAATAAATGTTTGAGACATAGAAAGATGGACGGTTATTGGTCAAATGACAAGTGTTCCACGTTGCTAAACGAAGGAAGAAATGTGCATAGTGTAAAGATGGAACGGGGATCGAAAAGGGCCATGGAGCTGAGAAGGGCCGAGGCGCCACCTCCGCGCCAGGGGAGCACTGTGGTGTCACCCCAGGTAGGGCCGCAACGCTAATTTTGAGGCACCGCAGAGCTACCCAGGCCGAAAGTCTGAAATGAAAATTTGATTGGAGACGTTTGGGCTGCCCTCAATGACATTCATTCCAACACTATTCAGCCATTATTTGGCTGATAATAAGTTTTATTACTTGGACAATTCATTGTCATTACATGGGTGATTCAATGCCATTACATGAGCATTTGAACTTTTTATATACATTC
Source organism: Przewalskia tangutica (assembly GCA_029844215.1). Classification (NCBI taxonomy): domain Eukaryota; kingdom Viridiplantae; phylum Streptophyta; class Magnoliopsida; order Solanales; family Solanaceae; genus Przewalskia; species Przewalskia tangutica. The sequence goes on along the minus strand of CM056730.1, from coordinate 4,892,882 downwards.
GAACCACTGTTGGTCATATTGCTCTTTATCGAGAAATCAAAGAAGCTAGAAGAGACAATCATTTACACTATAAATTGGGGTCTTTGACTCAATTGTTCAACACTTATAAATTTAGAAATTCTGGAAAACCCTTCTTCCTCTCTAGCATTTTTTTATACTCAAAGTTCTTCAAGAGAAACACTTGAGTTTTCTTTGCTCATTGTGTTAGTTATTGTTTTATCTTGGGAGAATATTGCCTAGAAACGTAAAAGAATATATATGGAGCAATCTTATTTTAAAGACAGAGTGTCATCACTCGACTCAGCAAAATCCATATCAAGTGTTGGTTCTATTTTTCCAGTTATTTTGTTAAGATTATTTTGTTGTAACCATTTGTTATTTAACATCCTAGTTCTTTTAATATGCGTTTACTATTTTCCGTTTGTTGTCCTTATTTTTACTTACATCCACTTGGCGAAATTTCGATCCATATTGTAAATAATTGTTTGGCCGTTGTGAAAGTGGTGGACCGCAGGAGATACCCAACCACTTGACTTGGACAAAAAATAGGAAATTGCAAGTATATATGGACGACTAAGTGTTTCTTATTTACTTACTATCATTTGATTACTTAAGAAATAGATATATCCTTATCAAGTTTGTCTTCCCTGAAAAATGAAGAATGAATACTAAACATAACATGCTTTGATTGGGATCAACGAAAAATGACGATTGTTTTTAATCACTCAACATTTCACGAAAAGAAAACATGTACAATTGGGAGTAATATTTAAATTTGAAAATTATTCTGGTGTCTTGAACTTTCTTCCAACTAAGAATATTCCTAATGTTGTATGTAATTTTGTTAATTTGCTTGAACTGAGTCAATTATGGATTGCATGTGCAGTTCAGTTCATATTGAACACACATTTGAAGAAATCGAAATGGGAGAAAAGAGATTTGTGGAAGTTTTTTTTGTATTTCTTTCTATACCTTACAATGTAAATGTTGTTCTATATTTATACTACTAGATCTAGAATGAAAGAAAAGATACATAACAAACACAATCACCCTAACTAACTTCTAACAAATATAACAAACTTAACCAACCTCACACAATGTGTGTTGAGTGAATTTCTTTTGTGGTGTTGCTGCTTCCCTGGAGGCTTCTCAATGTGTTGTTGCTTCCCTGTAAGCTTCTCTATAGTGCACTCAACACCCCCTGCAAGCTAGGTACGGAAAATACGTTTTTCAGTCCTAGCTTGGATATTAGATAACCATGATGACCCAGAGTGAAACTCTTCGTAATTTGTAAAAAGAAATAGGTGAAAACACCTCAAGAAATTTGTATATGTTCAACTAAATTGGTTAAGGACAATGGTAAAATGTTACATTAGTCCAGTGATCAATCTCATAGTGAACATATGCAAAAGTTTTTTTTTTCCAAATCAGTACATCCTTAAAATCCGATGTTGCCTGTTTAAATTGAAATGTTGCCAACATTCATCGCAACATTGAAGTCTAGTACTTTGATTAGTGGTTTTTGCTTATCCTAATAACTGGTTTGTGTATTTTATTTAGTCTCGTTCTAAACAGAAAGTCCCAAAAATATGAAAAACAATTTTTTAAATTTTGAATGATGTCTTGTACTATGCAAAGTTATTTGGTTTAGGTATGTAAAGAGACTTACTCTTCTACACTATCTAAGTTTAAGGAAAAGGAGTTGTATGTTTGTATATATCATCATAATTAACCACCATGTCCATCCCTGAACCGTCACATCATTACACTATACACATAGTGCAGTCAATTCGATGGAATATCATCAGTCTCCATTTTCCTTAAAACCCCAAATCTTCTCTAATACACCTTCATCTTCCAAACCCTCTCCTATGTCCATTTCCCCCAAGTTCACAACATCAAAAGACTATTCACCAATGTCGATTAGTCCCAAAAACACCAAAAAGATGTATAAGCATTACAAAGTCATCAACGAGTTGTAATTCTTCTATGGCGATGATTTTGTTGGGTTCAGATGAACCTCTAAATGTGGAATACCCAGGTGACTTCAAGAACCCAATAGATGTTGATACAACACCCGACGTCACAAAGCTTGCATCGAGACACTCCAAATCAGCGATGCCAACAAGAAGATCGACTACAGTTCTTGAACGTCATTGTACTGAAGAAAGATCAACGAAGAGGTTAGGGGGAGAATCAGGTGCTCCTTTTCAGAAATCAACTGTCCCAGTTGATCCCATCACTACTAGTAGCACTGATTCTGATTTTGAAATCGAGAGTTCACCAAGTTCACCAACACCACCGGTTGCCACACCTCCAGCTGAACCAGAAAGGGAAGAAGATGAGTTATCCGATGATACTCCCCTAAGAAAATTCATGCCAAAAAAGGTTCGAAGAACCTACTGGAGTTCTAATGCAAATATTGCCTCAACATCAAAGGCAACAAAAAGGCCAGAGGAAACTGACCCAGAGTATGTTGCCCCCAACATCCAAGGCAACACCAGTATCCTCAACACCATCTGAGCAAGAACAGCCAGAATCTGAATCGGATTATGAGGTAATGCCATACTCTCCTATATTCCATAGTAGAACATGCTCAAATAAATGAAACTGGTTTAAAAATAGGAGCATTAGAAGTGAAAAGGTAATAGATTCATCTTCATTCGTTGAGTATGGATTAATTGATTTTTTGAGCAGTCGCAATCTCTTAAGCTCCGTATTTGGAAAAAACCTCTTTTGTGAAAAGGTTATTAGGGTATTCTATGCTAACCTGACATATGCTGTAAAGGACACATCATCGAAGAAATTCGATAAGGTGTATCTCTATGACAAGATGTACGATTTTTCCCCTAAAATCATAAATTTCACTCTTGGGATACCTATAGATGAGACAACCTCTGAAACATCCCCCACTGCTGAAGAGCTTAATGGGATGATCAAATACCTCACTGGGAATTCGATCACCTCTTGGGCTTCTCGCAGTCCAGTGTCAAAACTCACTGCTCTGTTTGCAACATTGCACAGAATTGCTGTATACAACTGGTTGCCTTCCTTCAATGAAATTATTGTAACACTTGACCAAGCAACACTTTTGTATAAGCTGGGAAGAAACCACAGAGTTGATCTAGGAACATTAATTTTCAACTATGCTGCTAACTTGGCTGAAAAACAGTCGAACTCTGCCCTTCCATATCCCTCACTGATCTACCAAATACTGCTTAACCAAGGCTTTAAACCTCCAAAATGAGAGAAACTGAGTAAACCTCTAGATGTTTATCCACCCGAGCGATAGTGAGCAGAAAAAGACAGGGTAGTGGATCTACCCTGGAATAAAGAACGTTGGGACAAAGTTCAAACACTGAATGTTACCACAGATGTAGCCAACATTCCTGGCAACATCAAGTATAATGTCCCGATGTCCAAAGAATGACTGAGAAATCACATTACAGAGCTCGATAGGCAGATTCTGGAGCTTGTACGTGCCAAAAGCTATTATGAGGATGTCCTTTCTTCACAAAAAGGGGGAGATGGTGATAATAATAATGTTGCTGAAGGAAGCAGACAGAAAGGATGAGATAGTGCTGGGCCAAGCACGCAGGGGGAGATGAGAGGATTGCTTGATGAAGATTGAAGATGTGATAGGTGAAGTTGCTGTGAAATCTGATTTTGTTTTTTGTGACTCATTTGGTTGATTGCGACTAACAGACAATTGGTTATGTTATTTGGGCTTGTAAATATTTATTTTAGAATTTTTTTGGTTAATGAGATTGATGGTTACTATGTATGATGTGTTATGAATGTTTACTGCTTATCCGTTGTAAGTCATGATTAACTAATCTTAAAATAAAAAAATAAAAAAAATAAAAAACTTTTTTGCTTGAAATCTACCACTGCAGGTTAAGGGGGAGCACGACAAATAATCTTATTGTCTCTTAGATTATCGAGGACTATGTTTAGATTCAGTATTCTGGTCATTTTTGCAACGTATGGAGTTTTGTGAAGAAAGACTAAAAGGGGGAGATTGTTGATGTTGGAAGAATGTTGTGGCAGCATCTGAAAATACTCAGGACAACATCTCTTGTGTGGACAAGAATGTTGCATGCGATGTTGTGGCAACATTTCAGTCAACATCTAAGTAACAGTTTTGCCTATTTTTTCGGCCTAAGCAGGAGAAGTTACTGCGAGTAAAAAATGACTCAGGTAAGCTCACAAAGTCTGTTGTGTTTAAAACGTGGTGAAAAACTCAGTCAAAGCATGTAGAGAAAGCAGAGGAAGACTCAGTCCGAAACGTGAAGATTTTCAGGAAGAAGTTGAGGATTTTCAGGAGGATGAATCGGTCGATGCTGCTGCCACATTTTACTCAACCTCCACAACAAGCAGTGAGGATTTCAAGGGAAGTTCCACACTATAAATAGAGGGGAACTTCAGTACATTCGGTATCCAAATTTATAACGACAACAAGTCAAGAGAACTCTCAGATTTTACAAGAGAAAATTGGATCACCAATCAGCCTAAAGTTGTTTTAACAACATCTTGTCCCACATTGCAATCGCTATCTCTATTCTAGATTAAGCTCATTGTTCAAGCGAGTGTAATGAAGAGATTGTATTTTATCTTTTAGAATTTGTGACTTTAGGCGAAGTCATTTGCGACTTCATTTTGTTTGTAATTTCTTCTATGTACTTTACGATATATCTTGTAAAAGAAATTCATTTGTAATTGTGAATAATTTATACAATTCTTTTGGTCACCGACCATCGAGGGATATTAAAATATACCCTTGAAAATATTTTGTAATTTTTACTTTTTCGCTGCATTTACTCTAACAAGGTTTATCTCAATGTTGCCTCAAATGTTGACCAAACATTGAAGGCAACATCCAGGAACTATTCCCGATTTACATTTTAGAATTATGTAATTAAGGGACTCTTCTTTTTTAATATTTTTTATGATATTTTCAACCTTAGAGCATATATTAACTCACATTTCCTTTTCGATCGTTTCAATTGTAATTACAATTCATTTGATAACCACCTAGTCAATTCTGTTCCACTTAATCCCTCTTTCATGGCCACATATCTTTCCGGCTAAGAAATGGGAAATCTTTCTCCTGTTACATGAATCCAATTTTCATTTCATCCGGAAAAAGCATGTTTCTAGTTTACTGAGCTGTCATTTATTTTCTTACTTTAATCTTACATATTCATAGCCCGGGACCCACAACTATGATTGACGAATTCTAACTTTGTTAACAAACAGAAAGAAGCAGAATTGCATTTACCAGAACTTGAATCAAGAGATGGAATTACAATTGCTATGGAAGATATTGGAATTTCTCGTGTTTGGAACATAAAAGTATCGGTGTCGACGGTGTGTAGACTCAATTTATTGGAGATGGTCATAATTAGTCTAGTTAATTCTTTTCCCTTATTAGAACACAAAAATTAGTCATTTTTTTCCCACACTGCTCTGCTCAATTTGTGAATTATTTTTTGGGTGTTTCAGATTTTGGCCGAATAACAAGAGCAGGATGTACCTTCTGGAGAACACAGGTAATAAGGACACGTTAATGATCCTGCTAGCGTCTTACTAAAAGATATTAGACTTCATCGTAATATACGCAGACACAAAGTGTGGCAAATATGTAAGTCCATATTTGTTCATCACATGTGGTGTAACTTAATATCCTGGTTAATTGCATTAACATTTTTTTTTTTTTGACGAATGAACTCAAGAATCTTTGCAGAAACCCCGGCCGACGCAATACCGCAAACCACGCCACCGACAACTGCGCTCAACCAAGAAGGTTTACGCAGGATCGAACTTACTCATGGCCCCGCGCTTCATCACACCAACTTGGCTACCCTTGCGGGTATTGCATTAACATTGTTGAATGATACATCAGTTGGGAGTAAAAGTGAGACAAACTGGACCAAAGGCAGAAGGCAAGAAACCAGCAAAGAAAAATGCCGGTACTTCGTCTTCAACGGCTAAATGCTCTCCAGTTGCACCGATGCAGCAACTGGTGAAATAGTCGCAGCATCACAAAACATTTCCACCTCTATGTGAAGGAATGAGCATGTTCGGAGACTACTGTTCTTGTATGCTACATATATGTATATGTAAAACCTGAATTTTCTGCAGATGTCCTCTCATGCAAATACTTCATTTTGGTGGGACAAGTTTAAGGGGGGTGTAATTTTGTAGAGTATTTGTATGTAAACTGTGTAATATGCGCGTTTTTCTAGCGTCTTGTAATTGGGATCTCTGAACAAACATCAGTTGTGATCATAGATACTTTATGTCTTGTACCTTTACCTACCAATAAGTGCACCTTATTTTGATTATCTCGATCATTCTGTTCATTTTTTATATGTGGTACAATAACTAGAGAATAGTCAGAATGAATTGCTTAAATATTCTTGTTTTCCCCGAGTGACATGTATAAGTTGCAGTATTTATTTGACACTGGTTTAGTATTTATTGATAAAATTGCTCATAGTGGAGTAATAAAATTTATTAGAGCTGACAAAACGGGCTAGTTCAGGCACCCAGCCGGTCCTAGCGGTTTACAGATTGCAATAGCCTAGCTCAACCCAACAATTCATCTAAAAGGGCCTCTGAAATGCTAGCCCAGCACAGCTCTAAGCACGACGTGGGCTGACCTGTAGGTCAATCTTGTAATTTCAGTTTTGAGGAAAATTTATGAGATGGTTCTTTACTTCCTTTCTCCCGAAGAACGAAAACTTGAAAAATGGTTAAGATTAAAGTATACAATGTGCTAAAACGTATATATATAGTTGTTAATTTCTTTTGAAGTGTTAAAGTTGTCAAAATTTACTCAGTTATACTGCAATATTTTCACTTTGCTGAAGACCTCATTTTGTCACTGTACTTTCTTATTTTGGACATCTGGTTTTGTTTTTATTGCTTTGTTATTATTAATAAAATCCACCACTAAGCATACTTAGTGGCAATTTGTTAAATATATAATTTACGAATATTGATTGTTGATTGTGTGCAGAATTGATTGATTGATTGAAGAGGAATAATTGAGATTTGAGATGAAGAGGGAAAAATTCTATTTCATCTCATTATCCCAAAAACTGAACTATTACATTGTAAAAGACTCTTATTTATAGAATCCTCTAACTAGCTTACTAATCAACTCTTAACAACTATAACAAACTTAAAACAATTTTTAACCACCACTAACTAACTCTAACAACTTGTAACATATATCTCAACACCCCCGCAAGCTAGGAGATATGAAGACATCCTTCATTCCTAGCTTGGACATTAGTTACAGCAGGAGTATTAACACAGTGAGCTGAAACTGGATGAATTTCTGGATGCTAGCATAGACGGCTCTGCCCCATCGGACAATCTTCACAACAGAAGCAAATTGGTCATCCAGTATGATGATATCTGAACTTTCTTTGGCAATTTCTGTTCCAGCAATGTTCTGCAGGACATAGCAGAACTTAAGTTTCATGATGAAGCATTTTCTCCACTTCAAGTAAATCTGGTACGACAATCCAGAGAAGACCATGAAGATGTTTGTCCATTGCTTTATCGACAATGGATTGCCACTTAACACAGATGACACAACTATGCTAACAAACTTGCGCGTCATGGTGATGGTTGTGTTAGTCAGAGAACCAAATCCGCTAATGGTTAGAAAAGTGTTCTGGCCAACAGCACCACATAGACAGTACATAAGAATGTCCCACGCTGCCTCTGGAAGCTGCTTGCAGAATTGAACTTGCTTTAATCGAATCTTATAGTTTTTGAGCTAGTTTTTAGAAGTGCAAACATTGATACTCCACCAGCAACAAGCAGTGTGCACACATACTCTGCAACTGTATATCTTATGCCATAAACTATTGCGCCCATGAGCATTACAGGAATCATTTTGATGATTTTTCCAGGACCCCAGTAACTCCACCAGGGAGCACCACCGTTGTTTCCGTTTGACCAAATTTTTATCATCATTAGTACCATCTCCAGTTACAGCTACAACATGGCCCTTACTCCTTAATGCTTGAACAAGCAAGAGACACGAGAGCAGCAAAACCAATGGTAAATCCCTTTCCAATAGCAGCAGTGGTGTTTCCTGCAGCATCAAGTGCATCAGGTCTCTCTCTGATTCTGTGGCTCATTCCATCCATCTCAGCAAATGCCTCCTGCATTATCACTAATTGGACCATATACATCAATTGCCAAACCAGTTGCAATGGTGCTCAGCATTCCAAGGGTAACTGTAATGTCGTACATTGCAGCAAAGCTGAAGCTAACAAATATACTGATTGCTATGGCAAAAATGGGGATGATAACAAATTTGTAACCCAAAGCAAGACCAAAAATAACATTGGTGTCCCAGCAGCCACACCAACAATACCAACACAATTATCAGTTAACCATACCAATATAAATTGCTTCTACTATTCCATCCTCCTCCACATTAGCAGTGGTACCAACACCAATATTGACAACATCAACACAGCACCAACAAAAGTAGCTGGTGCATTATCACCAGCATAACAGCAGGAGCTTCAACTCTCATAACAACAATATTTTCAATAACTGCCACACTAGCAGCAGTAACGAAGAACGCCTCGTTCTCTAGTCACATTTGGACTAGAGAATCCCTCGATTCTCAGCAACGAAGAACCCCTCATTCTCTAGTCACACTCGGACTAAGAGAATCTCTCGATTCTCACTATGTAAGCTCTTAGAATAGGCTCGAATATGCACTGGAGTCTCCCTCAATTTCTAGTCCAATTGCGGGTAGAAATTCCTCGATTCTCCTGTCGCAATCAAACATTTGATCGACCTGTGAAAGAGAACTCTGTAAATTGAGCTTCAACTCAATCCATATTGCTTCCAACGAAGTATCCCTCAATTCTCAGTCGATTTGAAGTTGAAAGCTCCTCGATCCTTCTATCAATCTATTGTTTATGCAATTCAACAATTTTACGCTAATTGAATTCAACTGATGTAAAATTCAGCTGTCTATGATGTAGGTTTATAGGAACTCTTAGCCTTAACAAGCTTTCCAGAAGCAACAAGTTTTTTCAACTGACAAGCTCGATCGGCACAACTGATTCTTCAGTAGCCATTTCTTAAATCCCTTGAATGCTCGCTTATTGCATCAATAAGGGCCAAAATAACATAAATGATAACATATGTACTTCAAGTCAAATATTGGAGAAAAATGATAATGTGAATACACCTCAGTTCTTACTCTTTGGTCATCCAATTCTGACTGAGCAGCAAATCTCTAATATATGTTCTGTCAATGCTCCAGAAGTAGTCAAAATAGGAAAGGGCTTAGGCAGGATACATCTGAAAAATGAAAGATCCCTCGATTTCCGACTCGATCGAACTGGAAATCCCTCGATCCTGCTCTTCGCAACCGGAAGGAGTACACGCCTTTGAAATGCTAAAGTAACACTCACCGGAATCCTAGAAATCTGAGATATTTAATTGAAAATGCGGAAGCAACACTCGCTGTAACCCTAGAAATCTGAGATTGTCGTAGGAACTCAATTGAAGATAGTGTAGGTATTAACACTACACCGGAATATCATACAAACTCTAGAATATTGAAACGAACCGTCGTAAATCTCGACGAATAACGATGTCGCCAGAATTTCGATAATCACTAGAAAACCATGATGGTAACACCAGACAATACTAAAACATCAGATATCAAGATTATGACTCTGATACCATGTTAAATATATAATTTACGGATATTGATTGTTGATTGTGCGCAGAATTGATTGGTTGAAGAGGAAGAATTGAGAAATTGAGGTTGAGATTTGAGATGAAGAGGGGAAAATTCTATTTCATCTCATTATCCCAAAAACTGAACTATTACATTGTATAAGACTCTTATTTATAGAATCCTCTAACTAGCTTACTAATCAACTCTTAACAACTATACAAACTTAAAATAACTTTAACCAACTTTTAACCATCACTAACTAACTCTAAGTAACATATATCTCAACACAATTTAATTAAAAAAAGTATAAGAATTTACGCAAAGAAAATAATAGCTTTCTTGAATTAATCATAATATTGATTAATGAATGTGATTTTCATATCGCTATATATTTCTAGTTTATCCCAACAATATATACACATAGTTGCATCATGCATGCATCTATAATTCAAATAAGAAGCACAAGCGGGGTCAAATAAGAGCTCATAATAGCTTAAAGCCTTAAAATCGAAAAAATATAATTCCAGAAGAACATCTAACTTTGTTAAGCTTGAAAGATATCTTTTAATTTCTTAATCTTCTTCTATTTTTATGTTAAAATTAATTTAAAAAATTATTTACTTTTGGCCTAATGGGCACCTAATGAGCCCGGAGGGCTGACTTTCTTAATAGCCTTAGATCTAAAATGGGATGAGAATTTCTAGTCCAGCCTGACCGATCCAGCGGGTTGAGTTGAGCTAGCCTCATGGTCAAGTCCCACTTTGACAGATCTATTTTAGAATAAATATATATTAAAACATTGAAATATGAATTTTTGGACGATGACTCCTCGAGAGAGCGATGTGCATAGACCAGGTGAGTAGGGATGCAGTTCCGTGGACCGCTCGTCGGGCCTGATAGGTGGTGGTATCACACCCTTCTCAAAGGAATGTACGTGACACTCTCGCGTCATACGGCTCCGTCCCGAAAGCAGGGCCTTCCCTTTTCTTTGACCAACGGGCCCTCAAACCTACCCTTTGAAAAGCTTCTATCTGACAGGAGGAAGTACTCAACTAGTGAATGAAAAGAAAGATGACGCCCAGGCGAAGTCAACTTATTCAAGAGTCCTCTTTAATTCAGGTAACTAATTAAGCGCATCTATCTACCAGCAAAGACAGGTTAGAATGGTAATCTATGCTTGGAGTGCCCTTTACCTTAAATCTTAAGTAGCTCACCGAAGGTTTTAGATTGGATGAATGGCTTCTTCTAAATTTACTAGATTAAATGCTAATCCGAAGTTCATGAGCTTGGTTCTTCCCCAAAATTTAGGGGTGTCAAATAGAAGTTGAATTTAAATTTGGACGGATAAAAAATAAGTTGAGTTAATAGATGTTATACGTCTAGAAGTTACATGAATTAAAATATAGTTTGATTAAAGAGTAATTGCTCAATTTTTTATGAAATATTAATTTTATTACTATTTTTTTATAATTTGTTTAACTTTTAAATAAAACTAATAATTTTTTTATTAAATGGAGTATCTATATATAATATTTCAAATAAAAAGATATTTGAATATGTTTACGAGATTTCTTATATTGAGCTACATATTTTGTTGGGTTTTGATATTGGTGAATAGGAAATGATGGGATAAAAATTAAAGAGGGTAAAAGGCTCTTTTGTCCCACATCGAAAAAAGGGAAGGAAAGAGAGGTGTATATATTACATTACACCTTCTCGAGCTGCTAAAAGGGTTGAGAGGGCAAGGACCTCGCGCTGCCGCCGCCGTCGCCGCTTTGGATTTGGATTTGGAGATTGATAATCTTTTTGGACAAACGTTTCTTTAATTAATTAATTATTTAATTAAAAAACAAATCCAAACGGATCGACCCGCGACCCGATCCGACCCATCCGGCTCTCCCTCTCTTTTTCGAATTTCCCTCCAAAATGAGGTGACTATTCTGAATGGTTGCAACCATTCGTAATCGATTTTAACCCTATAAATTCTTGATCATTTCAAGAATTTATTAACCAATTCATACTTAATCAATTTCAAATTCGTTGCTCTTCAACTCGAAAATTTCATTCTGCGTGATATACCGCTTGAGTGGTTCGTTGCTACCGGAATTTGGAGTACTACTATTCGTAAGATAATCGCTCTATCCCGGGAGGCGATATTAGTTAACCTCGAAAGTCGTGAGGAATAATTTCCTTAAGGACACACTTTGAACTAAGTGGGCTCGATTACATTCTGAAATTATTTTTCCAAAACAAATTCTGTTTTCGTTTATTGTTTCATTTATGTTATATGTTTCACTAAGTGATTAACATATTGTTTTGAATCATTATTTAGCCAAGTACAGATTATTATACCAACAATCTTAAGGAAATTATATTTATTGTATTTTAATCTGTATCCTGCTTTGGAGATTAAAACCTGTGTGGTTTTCTACTCCGTATGAAATTTCATATTCTAACTTGAAGATATAAAAACTTCGTTGGAATATTAAAATTCAGGAAAAAGTGTTTTCCAAAAGGAAAAAAAAAAGTTTTTTTTTTTTTGTATGTTGTTTGGAGACTAAAATCTTCGGATTTTCTACTCCGGTTGAGATTAAAGTTTTCATAACTTTCTACTCATTTGGATACTTGATTTGAAGATATAAAAACTTCATCAAGTATACAACATACAATCTACTACACTTCGTTTCAAGCAATTTTGATTCGGTTTGAAGAAATAAAATCTTCACCGTTGTGTATTATATTTGTTGTTATCAAAATTGATTCGGTTTGAAGAAATAAAATCTTCGTCGTTGTGTATGATATTTGTTGCGACGATTTGAAGAACATAAAATCTTCATCGTTCTGTTTAAGGAGATTAAAACTTGTGTAGTTTTCTACTCCATATGAATATTAGTATTCTGACTCGAAGATATAAAAACTTCGTTGGAATACTAAAGTTTCATAATTACACAACGATTTGAAGAACATAAAATCTTCGTCGTTCTAAGGAGATTAAAACTTGTGTAGTTTTCTACTCCATATGAATATTAGTATTCTGACTCGAAGATATAAAAACTTCGTTGGAATACTAAAGTTTCATAATTATACTGCGATTTGAAGAAATAAAATCTTCATCGTTCAAATTAAGATTTGAAGAAATAAAATCTTCATCGTTTAAGTTTCACAATTATACTCCGATTTGAAGAAATAAAATCTTCATCGTTTGAGTCTGTGATTTAATTGCTATTCTGGTTTTATTAAGTAAAACAGTTTGTCGATTTGACAGTGACAAACAAATAATGGCAATGATCTGAATGATCTGTGTGCAATGCTGTCAGAGTGCAATTTGGTTGGAAACCCAAAGGAGTGGTGGCTGGATTCTGGTGCCACTCGACATGTTTATGTTGCAAAGAAGCATTTGCAACATATGCTCCACTGACCCAAGAGGTACTGTTTATGGGAAATACCGCAATGACCAAGGTTGAAGGATATGGGAAGATACTTCGAGGATGACTTCCGCAGCGTCGACTCTCAACAATGTTCTGCACGTTCCAACAATTAGGAAGAATTTAGTTTCAGTCGGACTACTCATAAAAAACGGGTTTAAGTGTGTGCTGGTTAGTGAGAAAATTGTAATGAGTAAGAATGATATGTTCATAGGAAAGGGCTACCTCACCGAGGCCTTTTCAAACTCAATGTAATGGTTGTTGGCGATATTAATGAAAATTCACTGCCTTACTTATCGAGTCAAATGATTTATGGCATGTTCGTTTAGGACATGCCAATTACAAAACCTTGCGAAAATTGATCAATTTAGAAGTATTGCCTAAATTCGAGTGCAACAAATCAAAATGTGAAATTTGTGTTGAATCTAAGTTTGTTAAACATCCATATAAGTCTATTAATAGGAATTCAAATCCTTTAGACTTAATTCACATGAGATATATGTGATATGAAGTCAATACCATCTCGTGGTGGGAAAAATATTTTATAACTTTCATTGACGATCGCACTGACATCATATGTGTATTTGCTTAATAGTAAGGATGAAGCAATTAATGCATTTAAGCAATACAAGAACGAAGTGGAAAATCAATTGAATAAAAAGATCAAAATGATTAGAAGTGATAGGGGTGGAGAGTACGAATCTCCTTTTGCAGAGACATGTTTGGAATATGGAATTATTCATCAAACTACTGCCCCCTACACACCACAATCAAATGGAATTGCGGAAAGGAAAAACCGAACATTAAAGGAAATGATGAATGCCTTACTAATTAGTTCTGGTTTACCGCAGAGCTTGTGGGGGGAAGCTATCCTTACAGCTAATCGAATACTCAACAGAGTACCCCACAGCAAAACACAATCTATTCCATATGATCTATGGAAAGGAAGAAAATCCAACTTGAAATATTTCAAAGTGTGGGGTGTTTAGCAAAGGTCCAAGTTCCTTTGCCCAAAAGGGTAAAAATCGGACCAAAAGCGTGGATTGTGTTTTTATTGGCTATGCTACAAACAAGAAAGCTTCGGTTTTTGGTTCACAAATCGGACAATCCCGAAATTCATGTTAATACGGTAATTGAATCGATAACGTGAATTCTTTGAAAACATCTATCCGTATAAAACCGAATGCGAGTCGTCAAGTGAAAGATCTAAACGCATCGCGGAAGAACCAAAGGAAAGTACACCAAGCAAAGAGGATCTAAGGCGAGCAAACGCCAAAAGACATCTACTTCCTTTGGACTGGACTTTGTAACATTCTTGCTTGAAAATGAGCCTCAAACATTTAAAGAAGAATGTCATCTTACGATTCAACATTTTAGAAAGAAATCAATAGTGAGATTGAATCGATTTTAAACAACCATACATGGAGTTAGTTGATCTTCCTCCGAAATAAACCTTTAGGATCAAAATGGATCTTTAAAAGGAAAATGAAAGTCGGCACTATTGACAAATACAAGGCAAGACTTGTGGTCAAAGGTTATAGACAAAAAGAAGGTCTTGATTACTTTGACACATACTCGCGGTGACAAGAATAACATCTATTCGGGTGTTAGTGCACCGGCGGTCAGATACGGTCTTGAAATCCATCAAATGGATGTCAAGACTTTCTTAAATGGAGAATCGGAGGAAGAAATTTACATGGAACAACCCGAGGGTTTTGTGGTTCCCGTAAAGAAAGGAAAGTGCGCAGACTTCAAGTCACTTTATGGACTTAAACAAGACCCAAACAATGGCATGCAAAATTTGACCAAACAATGTCAAATGGATTTAAGATTAATGAGTGTGACAAATGTGTTTACATTAAAAATACTCCAAATCATGAAGTCATTGTTTGTTTGTATGTTGATGACATGCCGATAATGAGTAAAAATATTGTCGATATAAATGCTACGTGTCAGATGCTCGCTAGCAAATTTGACATGAAAGACTTAGGGTTGCCGATTTGATCTTAGGAATTAAGATCCATAAAACTCCACAAGGTCTAGCATTATCACAAATACATTATATTGAAAAGTACTTGACAAGTTCAAGTATTTAAATTTCAATGTTGCAAAGACTCCAATTGATGTAAGTTTTGCACTTCAAAAGAATGAAAGTGAAAGTGACTCACAATCGACTATGCACGAGTTTTGGGAAGTTTGATGTATATTATGAATTGTACACGACCAGATATAGCATGTGCTATAAGCAAGTCGAGTCGATTCACGAGTAATCCCAATCAAACTCATCGGATGGCAATGAAACGAGTCTTGGGATATTTACAACACACCCAAAACTATGTTTTGCATTATAATAAATATCCCGCAAAGATTGGAGGATATAGTGATGCAAATCGATCACCGGATCGCTTGAAGTTAAATCCACGAGTGGATATGTTTTCACCGGGCGGAGGAGCGGTGTCTTGAAATCATCAAACAGCATACGCACGCCCGCTCTACAATGGAATCAGAATTTATAGCTTTAGACAAGGCCAGAAGTTGTTCGAATGGCTCGAATTTCTTAGAAGATATTCCATTCTCGCCCAAACCTTTGGCTCATATGTATACATTGCGATACCAAGCAAAGAATAGGTAGGGCGGTGAGCGAATGTATAACGGAAAATCTCAGTCACATACGACGGAGACACAATACCGTTAGAAAATTCCTCTCTAGTGGCGTTATCACAATTGATTATGTAAAGTCAAGAGATAACGTGGCAGATCCGCTTACAAAAGGCTTATCTAGAGAGGGAGTCGGTAGATCATCAATGGAATGGGTAAGGCCAAGGACAAGTCATCACGGCAGAACTCTACCTAGCAGATCGAGATCCCAAGAGCTAGGTTCAAGGAGATCAAACAAAGTCAGGATCGACGGTCAACATTGTCAAATAACTCAACCCATTCCGGATGAAGACAATGTTCGTAAATAAGGATAAGACTTTATGGCTTGTTAATGAGTTAATAAAGCATTAAGGTTTTTAACGGTTATCTAAATCGCGATGATGACCAGATAACGTGGCTATAGGACCACATGTTTAGAAATCACCTATGCGAGTGTTAAGTGTAAGCCGCTTTAAAGGGAATGACAAGAAAGACCCATTCTCTATGCACTCACGAGACCAGCGGTGTTCATGGTCAAACGAACACAACCGTGAGAACCATAAACGGTTGAGGTCGATTGTGTGTCTTATGTTGTCTAGGTATACAACAAAGTTCGACGGTTCAAAGATATCAAATCTACCGATTGATCGAGTATATCCGATATAAGTTCACTACGGAAAGTTCAAAGGGAAACCTACTTATCCAGACGCAATAATTCTCGCCAGATATCACACTCGTCCGTACATTCTTCTATCTTATAATCATTCCCATTCATGTGGGGATTGTTGGGTTTTGATATTGGTGAATAGGAAATGATGGGATAAAAATTAAAGAGGTAAAAGGCTCTTTTGTCCCACATCGAAAAAGGGAAGGAAAGAGATGTGTATATATTACATTACACCTTCTCGAGCCGCTAAAAGGGTTGAGAGGCAGACTCGCCGCCGCCGCCGCCGGCCGCTTTGGCTTTGGATTTGGATTTGGATTTGGATTTGGATTTGGATTTGGAAAAAGATCGATTGATTGATAATCTTTTTGGACAAACGTTTCTTTAATTAATTAATTATTTAATTAAAAACAAATCCAAACGGATCGACCCGCGACCCGATCCGACCCATCCGGCTCTCCCTCTCTTTTTCGAATTTCCCTCCAAAATGAGGTGACTATTCTGAATGGTTGCAACCATTCGTAATCGATTTTCTAACCCTAAATTCTTGATCATTTCAAGAATTTATTAACCAATTCATACTCTAATCAATTCTGAAATTCTGAAGTTGCTCTTCAACTCGAAAATTTCATTCTGTGTGATATACTGCCGTTGAGTGGTTCGTTGCTACCGGAATTTGGAGTACTACTATTCTGGTAAGATAATCGTTCTATCCTGGGAGGCGATATTCCGTTAACCTCGAGTACTGTGAGGGGAATAATTTCCTTAAGGACACACTTTGAACTAAGTGGGCTCGATTACATTCTGAAATTATTTTTCCAAAACAAATTCTGTTTTTGTTTATTGTTTCATTTATGTTATATGTTTCACTAAGTGATTAACATATTGTTTTGAATCATTATTTAGCCAAGTACAGATTATTATACCAACATATTTAACTCAAACCAACTCAGGATTTAGATTGAATGAAATTGGACGAGTTAAATAAGTTGCATTAATAAGTAAGTGTGTTATTAGTTTGTTGATTTTTTGGTGGATCAAGTCATTTCGTTTGGTGTTGGATAAAACTTAATTTCATACTTTAAATTTATCCAATTAGTACCATATGCTTTTTTTTTACCGTATCCTCTATTCTCTGGCACGTCTGGTCTTTATTCCAAATATCTCTTTTCCATTACTTTTTATGTTCCATTCACTCTGTCAAAGGTAACTCGGTGCACGAGCATTCCACATTAGTAGGCTCCGTAGAAGGGCCGCAACTCAAGGGGTGTGATGTAGACAACTTAATCTAATGCAAGTAGTTCCACGGCTCTAACCCAACTCAGAGGCGGAGCCAGGATTCGAAACTTGTGAGTTCGGGATTCTAATTCGTTTAAGTTACTGGGTTCTAAATGAACAATGTTTATATATTCAATAAATTTTTCAAGACAAATACAGAGTTTAGACCAAGGTTACTAAATTCGGTTGAACCCGCAAGTCTTATGCTAGCTCTGCCCCTCGAACCTGTGACCTATAGGTCACAACTACTTTACCGTTGTTACAATACTCACTTATCCTTTCATTCTCTATCAATAAAATTGAAAATATGGAAGCTTCCTGTATCTTTATATAAATATATGAAACTAATGGGTAACTCTCATATTAATTCAAGTCCAAAGGTAGAAGATATGTGCAATCTCAAGATCTTGTAAGGATGATGGGTTCTTAATTAGACATGGGACTTGTGAGCAAACTGCGCAACCACGTCTTTAATTTTGGTTAAGACTGAAGTAAACATCATAGTACAGTTCTAATAAATTGTTGGAAATTTATCTAGTGGATTGAGTTTATCCCGTCCTGAATAACTTGAACACATGGGGGCCCGCATGTCGGAAATGTTATTTCCACACACATGCATACGTCGTACAACGTCGCTAAATTTCATGTAGTGAAAGAGATGTTGGTACACATGTTAAGTGTTCTTAAGTTATGTAAGGATGGACGATTAATTAGTCAAATTGACGAGTCTCTCACGACGGTATGAGAAAAGAAGAAATATGCAAAATACGGAAAATGGGGAAGAGCCGCGGCACCGAGCCACGACGGACCAGCGCCGCGACACTTGTCGTCCAGTAGATCGAAGTTTTGGTTTCTGCCTATTTGGCACCGCGGCGCCGCGGCGCTACGCGTACAGTTAATCGAAAAATCTTTGGAATCTTCTGATTCGTGAACTCTTTTCAAGGCCATGAATAAGCCAACTTTTGGCATGATCAAGGTGACTTTTGAAAAATTCTATGCAACCCCATTTAGTGCATTCACATAGCAGCATGTGAATGACCATCCTTGCACCTATAAATAGAGTCTCAAATTTCAGATTTAAATCATCAACTTACAACAACAACATATTCAGTGAAAATCCCATAACGCTGGTCCGGGAGGTAGAATGTACATGCACTCACCTCCACATCGTAAGTAGAGCTGTTTTGGAGACCCTACCAAGATAAAGCATAATCAGGCAAAGCAAGCAAAACAAAATAAAGTATGAGAAACAATCAACCTCAGACGAGAAATTAACGCATTATGGACATGCAGATAGTAAAAATCAAATACGCAACGGTAATGCATTCTAACAACATGGAGCAGTAGCTAACAGGAAGCAGTAGCTAACACCACTAAATAAGATAAATAAATTACATTAAAGATCACATAGCAGCAGGAATCAAACTATAGAGTAGTATAGATCAATAATGCGCCTATAAGTGTGACAAGCTAACCGAACCTACAGTAATACTACACTATCATTTTGTAAGCGTAAAGAGGACTACGCTCAACTACCTACTATCCTTCTACCTTAATCCATGTCCTTCACAACCCCTATCTAAAGTCATGTTCTCAGTAAGTTGCACCTGCATCATATCCCGTCTAATCACCTCTCCCCAATACTTCTTTGGCCTACCTCTACCCCTTTTAAACCCGTCCATAGCCAACCTCTCACACCTCCGCACTGGGGCATCTGTCTCTCCTCTGCACATTTCCGAACCACATCAACCTCTCTTCCCCCATCTTATCCTCCACCGAGGTCACTCTCATTTTATCCTGGATATCATCATTCCTAATCTTATCTCTCCTTGTATGCCCACACATCCATCTCAGTATCCTCATCTCCGCAACTCTCATCTTTTTTATGTGCGAAGTCTTGACTGGCCAACACTCTGCCTCATACAACAAAGTTGGTCTAATCACCGCCCTATAGAACTTGCCTTTAAGTTTAGTTGGCATATTTTTGTCACACAAAACTTCAGATGCGAGCCTCCATTTCATCCACTCTGCCCCAATACGATGTGACATCGTCATCAATCTCTCCATTTCCTTGGATAATAGACCCTAGGTATTTGAAGTTTTCTTTCTTTGGAATGACCTGAGTACCAAGCCTCACATCTACGTTTGTCTCAGGATCGCTTCCGTTACTGAACTTGCACTCCAAATATTCTATCTTGGTCCTACTGAACTTGAACCCTTTAGACTCCAGAGTCTGTATCCAAACCTTTAGTTTGGCGTTTACTCTGATGCGAGTCTCGTCAATCAGGACTATGTCATCTGCGAATAGCATACACCATGGTACCTGCTCTTGAATTTGTCGCGGCAGTCCATCCATGACCAATGCAAATAGGAATGGGCTAAGAGTCGATCCCTGGTGCAGCCCCATCGTCACTGGGAAGTGCTCCGAGTCTCCTCCTACTGACTGTACCCTATTCTTGGCTCCATCATACATATCCTTGATAGTTGCCACAGGTACACCTCTAACCTCCAAACATCTCCATAGAACCTCTCTAGGGACTTTGTCGTATGTCTTCTCTAGGTCGATGAAAATCATATGTAATTTCTTCCTCTCCCTATACTGCTCCACCAACCTCCTAATAAGATGAATGGTTTCGGTAGTCGAATGCCCCGGCATGAATCCAAATTGGTTCTCAGAAATAGTCACGTATTTCCTCACCCTCATCTCCACGATCCTTTTCCAAACTTTCATAGTGTGGTTCAGCAGCTTGATACCCCTATAATTGTTGCAATTCTGGATATCACCTTTGTTTTTGTACAAGAAAATCATTGTACTTCACCTCCATTCTTTGGGCATTTTTATCGTCTTAAAAATGACGTTAAACAACTCAGTCAGCCACTTCAAACCTGCACTGTCTGCACTTCTCCAAAATTCAACTGAGATCTCATCAAGTCCGGTCGCTCGTCCCCTGCGCATCCCGCGAATAGCACCCTTAACCTCAACCTTAATATTTCTACAGTGCCCAAAATTCTGGTACCTACCAGAATGCTCCAGATCTCCCAACACAATGTCTCCATCTTCTTTTTTATTCAAGAGTTTATGGAAGCACAACTGCCACCTCCGCCTAATATGCACTTCCTCCACCAGTACTTTGTCATCCTCATCCTTGATTCACCTCACGTGATCCAAATCGCGGGCTCTTCTTTCCCTTGTCTTGGCTAGTCTGTATAACTTTTTATCCCCGCCTTTCTCCTCTAATTCCACATACATGCGTTCAAAAGTCGTTGTTCTCGCCACCGTAACCGCTTGTTTTGCCTCCTTCCTCGCTATCTTATACAGTTTTCTATTCATCCATTTCTCCACCTCATCCTTGCTTTCTACCAATCTCACATAGGCTAATTTCTTTGCTTTCACCTTTTCTTGGACTCTATCATTCCACCACCAGTCCCCTCGACGCCCACAATTGTTACCCCGTGAGACCCCTAACACTTCTCTAGCTATCTCCCGAATGCAATTGGTCGTCTTGTCCCACATACCGGTCGCATCTCCACTACTCTCCCAAGCCCCACTGGCCATCAACCTCTCCCCCATCTCATTTGATCCAAAATCTGAAAAACGCTTGAGAGTCTCTCCTTCTTCTTCTAGCAATCTTGAGTTCTTAATTCTTCTAGAGATTCACAAGTGTTTGTCTTGTACTTGTGAAAGTTGTTGTTTTATCTTGGAAGGCTATTAACCGCTATCTGTAAGCCATTATATACGGGGGTAATTTTGCCTTAAAGAGAGAGTGTCATCACTCGACTCAGCAAACGTTCCTAACCTCTTTGTCTACCCTTCAGTTCTTCCATCCCTGTTCATACACAAATTCCAACATAAATATACTACTATCTTTACTTAATGAAGAAGATAATGAAGATCTAAAGTGATCGACTGCAAGATATAAGCAATTGGTTTTGTGGATTCTGCTCATATGGAGAAATCAATAACAGTTACAACTATCCCTTAAGAATTAATCAAATCCTTTTGAACTTCTTTATTTCAACTGAAAGTTATGTGATTTTTTTTTAAAGTACAAGGGACATAGTAGCTTTGGTCCCTGGATTATTGGTTTGTCCCAGCGTTCGTCCTTGTATTATTTGCATGAGCACATTTGACTTTCAATTAAACAAAACATGCGAGTTTGATCTTGTAATTTTGGTGATACATTGATTGTGATTTCTGAAGTATTACAACAAATGAATCCCTAAGGGAAATAATTTTGGTGAGAACAAATTGCATAATAATAACATTGAAGAAGTCTTAAATAAATGGATAATAATGACATTGAACTATGTCTTATTAAAATATCGGAATGGAGATAGAACTTCTTTTTACAAATTTCTGGTCATAAATAAAGACCACAAATTCAAGCAGAAACATAACTAGTGAGGGGGAGAAAATCTAACTATAAGAAAGAAACAAAAAGTTGTTTAATTTATAGGTCAAGTACTGAAGTCTGCTGTCTATTTGAAACCAATATTCTTTGTGTTGGAGGAAGAAGAATGTAACAATGAAGATGCAGAAAAGCTTGTATTATTGCTTTGCAAGTACAAGCTATGCATCTTTGAAGATGGCCCTCCATCACTACTCTTATTGTCAGTGCCCAATTTCTCTCCATCTTTACGGAGCATATCAACTTTCTGATACTCTTCTCTTTCATGTCTTATCTCTTTGAACATAGCCGCAACATCCTTCATTGTTGGTCTATCATCAGGAGATGGATTAACACATAAGATAGCTACTCCTATGGTCTGCATCATCTCTTCAATTTCTGATTCGGGCCGAGCATGTAAGCTCACATCCAAGACTTCTTCAGCATTGCCTCTTTTCTGCCTTACCCAGTCTACAATGTGTAGACCATCTGGTATAGTAGGATCAATTGGCTGCTTTCCTGTTAACACCTCCAAGACAACTACTCCAAAGCTATAAACATCACTTTTCTCTGTTATCTTCATCATGTATCCATACTCTGCACAAGTTATTGCATATGCATTAGTTATATAATATCTAATTATAGTGTAATGTAGAAACATGGCACTATGAGTTGTGACTAACCTGGTGCTATGTATCCATAAGAGCCAGCAACTGTGTTGGAGGATCGAGCAAAATCTCCATCGTCGACAAGTTTGGCTATACCAAAATCTGCAATGTAAGGCTCAAAGTCAAGGCCAATGAGAATGTTGTTGGCCTTGATGTCCCTGTGAACAATTGGAGGTGTACAATCATGGTGCAAATAAGCAAGCCCTTGAGCTGCACCAAGGACAATCTTGTATCTCAACTCCCACTGTAAACATCCACCACCTCGTTCGTGTAGAACACTTCCTAAGCTTCCATTAGGCATGTAGTCATACATGAGCAACTTAGTGTTTTGATTCCAGCAGCAACCTAAGAACTTAACGATGTTCTTGTGACGGATTGAGCCAAGGGTTTTTACCTCGGTAGAGAAAGAATCGCGAACTCCTCCTGACTTAAAATTTTGGCTTGCCAATGTGGTTGGCATTAGCTTCTTGACTGCAATTGCTTCACCATTTTCTAGTTGTGCACGATAAACAACCCCGGAGCATCCCTTTCCAATCACATTGGATTCAACTAGGCATCTCAAAATTTGTTCAACAGAAAAATTCAACTTCTGGAATGGAGTAAACTTCCAAGCTGTTGAATCCCCTCCTCCCAATTCAGAATCATTATCTTCTCTGCTCATTTTTCTCAATCTGTAAACTGCCAGCATTCCAAGGATTGCCAATGATACAGTCACCACAGAAAGTAACGCGATTGCCAGTTTCAGCCTCCACGACCGTCTTACATTGCTGTTACTCATGCCCCCGCCTTCAGCGTTGCTCAAGAAACAAGAATTGTGTCCCAATGAGCACAAACCTTTGTTACCTGCCAGCTCTGCTGCTGATAATTGCCTGAACAACTTATTATCAGGGAGGTATCCGGTGAAATTGTTGTAGGAAACATTCAAGGAAACAAGATTTTCAAGCCCGGAAAGAGCCAATAAGTCTCCTCCAAGTTGGTTGTGGGAAAGGTCTAGTAGTGAAAGTTTGTTCAAGGCAGATATCTGTGGTGGGATTACTCCACTCAAGACATTCCAGCTCAAATTCAAGGCAATGTCAAGGACCTGAATGTCAAACAATTCCACTGGCATGTTCCCTGAGAGCTCATTGCTGCTTAGATCAAGCAATTGAAGGCTCGAACAATTGCCCAGAGTTGGAGGAATCGATCCAGACAAGGCATTCTTACTAAGAATAAGTCGGTTAAGGGAAGCAAGTTGACCATAACTAGCTGGAATCTGACCGTTAAACTGATTCAACGAAACATCCAAAATCTCTAGCCTACTGAGAGAAGAAAGAGAGCTAGGCAAATTCCCTCTTAGAGTGTTATTAGATAGATTCAGCATTTGCAGTGCCTTGCAATTGCCAATCTCCTCAGGAACTGATCCTTTAAGGCGGTTCTCAGAGAAGTCAAGAAAACTAAGGTTGTCTAGAAATCCTATCTCTCTTGGAATTTGACCGCTAAGTTTATTTCCAACAAGTCGTATACGAATAAGAGAGGTACAACTACCTATCTCAGGTGGGATAAAACCAGAAATATCATTGGAAATCAAGAGAAGCTTGGTTAAATTAGTTAACTGAAAAAGGTCAGGAGGTAAACTACCAGTAAGAGAATTATGCGATAAATCAAGAGCTTGAAGGCTTCTGCAACCAGCCAATGCAGGAGGAATGCTTCCTTCAAGCTTGTTCTGCCACGCAAAGAATACATTTAGCTCCTTCAACTGTCCCATTTCCGGAGGAATCGAGCTTGAAATTTGATTAGTGTCCATCTGCAACTGTAATAGGTTTGTGGCATTAGAAAGAACAGATGGGATTGAACCAGAAATGTTGTTGTTACTAATCATCAACTCTTGGAGATTAGTAAGGTTCCCAAATGACCAAGGGATGCTTCCACTTAGAAAATTCAAAGAAAGATCAAGAATGACCAAACTTTTGCAATTCCCAATTTCATTAGGAATTAGCCCATAAAGATTATTTTGCCAAAACAACATCTTTTCCACTTTCTGAAGCTTTCCCAACTCTGCTGGCAGTGAACCTGACAGACTATTTTGGTATAAATACAGGTCGACTAGCTCTGAGCAGTTACCTATTTCTGGAGGTATTTGGCCAGTCAGCATTGTAGTATAAATAGACAATACTTGAAGCTTACTCAGATTTCCCAATGATGCAGGAAGAGAACCTGAAATTTTTGTGTCAGCAAGTCCTAACACTATCAAGTTCTTGCAATTCCCAAGCTCATTTGGAATTTTCCCACTAATATCTTTATTCCCTCCTGCTCTTATAACTTCTAAAGTTCCAAGTTTTCCCAGTTCAGCAGGAAGATTCCCACTAAGCATATTGTCAAAGATAATAAGATTTTTCAGGTTAATACAATTACCAATCTCTTCCGGGATTTCGCCTGTTAACTGATTGGAGTTCAAGATCAAATCTTCAAGATTTCTCAACTTATCAATAGTTCTCGGTATGCTACCAACAAGTCCACTTGAAGTGACATCAAGTGTTACAAGTGAAGTGCAATCTCCAATGTCATCTGGGATAGTTCCAGTGAGATTAGCACCAGAAATGGTCAGTTTTTGCAAGGATTGTAGTGAGGAAAGATTGGAAGGAAAAGGAAGAGCTAACTGAATGGACTGAATATCAATTTCAGTAACAAAAAGATGAGAAGAACAAACTATATGTGACCATTTACAAGGGTTGGGGTCAGTAGGATTCCAGTTTGAGAATGCTGAAGGAACTGGTGAAGTAGTGCTAGAATGAAGCCAAGAAAATAACACATCAATTTCATTGTTGGAACCATTAGTAAAACTAAAATCATGTAGTAAAAGAAGAAAGGTGAGGAAGACAAGAAGATAGTAGTATTGATTTGGGGGGTTCAAGAATTGCCTCGACATTGGCATTTGCAAATGGCATCAACTTCTAAAATCAATCTTCTTAGGTGAAATGCATTGGCTCACTCTTAGAGAAGAGTTGTGTTTTTTTTTAGGATTCACTCAAACTGGTTATTTGCTAATGCTTAAACGCAATCTAGCTTTGCAGGGAAGCAAGAAAAGAAGGGACAACAATAATAGTAATTTATTAAAGAAAACGAACTCCACCATTTTTTTTACTGGCTTGCGCCAGATTAGTCCTGAAGATAGTAGTATCGATCCCTCAACTCCACCCTCGGGGTTCTGTGTTACTATGCTCATTATTATTAGTAAGTAGAGTACTATAATGTTATTGAATGAATTTGTAAAGGAAGTAGAGTACTATAATGTTATTGAATGAATATGTAAGGGGGGCATTGATAGATTTTTTCACGCTACAAGCATATGTCACCATGTGTTGCTGCATTGTTTTCCTCAAAACTCATTTGGTGATATTGTTGGTCTTGCTTTGGTATTTGAGCTCATTGCCTCTCCACTGCTTCTTCAATTTTATACTATTTCAAACAAAATAAAAGAAAACCCAAAATAAACACTTCTCTTGGAACTTAGTTTGTGTAGTTAAATTTGCTGAAAGTCATTTCTACTTTCTGCCATTAGCATTTTATAACAGTGAGATGTTTGAAAACGAGGCATTATATTGTCCTTGCAGAAAGAAAATAACATGAAATGATTGGTTTGAGTACTGTAGTGCCAAATGTGGATACAAGATTATAAACCAAATGTAATATGTATATAACAGATGTCAAAATCTCTTAGACCTCTTTGTATATATTTACTTCTTAATATTTGAATTTCCTTAGTATAAAAATTTTGACTCCATCGCTGAACATCTTCAAGACCTTAAATCATTGCGAACTTTGTTATTGTAGTGGTTATGCAATGTTCATCACAAATAGTAAACATACATTTGTTACTATTGTGTTATGCGGTTAGCTATAACATGTACGGAAAATCAAGATCTTAAGTAGTGAAACAAAAATAAGGAGAGGAAAGTGAGGTAATTAAGTGCAGTTAATAAGGACCAAATTTTAAGGCCAACCCATGTGATAGTAGAGTGTAGAGAGGTTCATTTTTTCCAACCATACCTTGGGAGCAAAAAGGCGAAATCCCTCGCCACAGCCTCACCCTCCGAATTCGGCCACGTAAATTGGTGGAGGAGGAATCACAGTCTTCACCAGGTGGAAGGCACAGTCTTGATACAAGGAGTCATCCTCACAAAGGAGAAAATGAACTCCCACATCGAGCATACGCTGCGCCGATCTCGCGCAGGCCCTGAACTAATCTGGACACCATACGGGTTTTCCAACCATAACTCTGACGACATACAATGATATCATGTAGAGTATGACTTTTAAGATATAGTATTAATTAAGTTGTATATCATTTTAAAGGCAACGTATGGTACATATGATTTCATATTGGTAGTTAAAATATTTAAACTAGACTATGCACTAAAATAAATATTAGAGAGCTAAGATTACTGAACCTAAGTGCTAACTTCTAGGACTTACCTTGGGGACATCCAACTATGGAATCTTTAGCTCTTTTTTGTTTGTTAACATCACGTTCGCCGTATCCAAACCCCCTCCTAAATATTTTTTCAAAAGCTCCTTTTCTTATGTTTAATAATACTTCTTCGGTTGCATTTGCGAGAAATGATTTCGTAGTCCTTTATAAATTTATTATTAATTTTATATATTTTTATAAGAAATTTTTATATTTACACATAAAAAATCTGGAAAAAAAATATTTTTTTCAGTTCAATTTGTTAGTGATCGTAAGATTATTTCTTTGTTTTCATTTTAGCTAAAAAAATTATCTCAAAATAATTATCACTTTAAGAATTCAAAATTAGAATTGACTATTATTTTTAACTAGGCTCTTAATAACAAAGAAGAATGCACGGTATTTGAGAGAAAACAATCAATCTACTCTTATTAAATAAGGATAATGTAGTAAATTATTTCTTGTATTTATTATTTCTTAATTGTGGATTTCACTGGGTATATTGTTGTTGTTGTATTATTTCTTAATGAACATGAAATGAGCTAAAGCGACAGTTAAAATGACAATGGGAAGTAATAATAATAATAATAGTACTTCGTGAACCCGCAAGGATAGCCAAGTCGATGGAGTAGGAGAGCGCGTGACCGAAAGGTCAAGAGTTCGATCCCCCTGCCAACACCTTCTTGGTTGAGTCTGTCACACATGGCTTGCCAAGTGTGGTTTACCTAGCTGACGTGGTTTGCAGGCTATTACATCAATCCGAGGGTTTACCCAGTGCACACTTATAAAAAGTAGCGACTGCGGGTTCCCCGTCATAAAAAAAAAAATAGTACTCCGTGAGTTTAATAACCAAAAATTCAAATTATTGCAAGTTTGTTCCTACTTCCTAGCCAGTACCTTCCCAAAAATACTACTTATATTCTTTGAACTATACCTTATCTTTCAGAATTAATCTGTAAAACCCTCAAATTATTTATGTTTTTTACAAGTTTAATACTTAAATTATGGAACGTTGTTGTTATCTTTCTATATGAAAGCTAAAAAGTAGACAAAAATAACATTTATGTGAATTTTACATTCATTTTCTAAAATTAGTTATTCTTATTTGTTAGTATCTTTTCTTTCTTCTTTCCTTATTTTTTTTCAAATATCTACATGATTTGCTAATAACAGTAAATTAGTTTAAACTCATAACCTTAAAAGGTAATAGTAACATCAAAATAAACAATCAAAAAAGAATTCTAGTTGGAAATCACAACTGAATTTTATCATAATAATAAAAATAATCTTATTTGTACTTTATTCTTGCCTTATCTAAATTTATTGATTTCGTTTTTTCTTCTTCAAAATCCAACAAGTTTATCGATAATAGTAAATAAGTCAAAAATATGTATTTCCTGAAAGTATATGTATGTCCTAGAGACAATCTGTATTAGGACAAAATATATTTTATATACATTCGTATTTATATATTAATGATGATTAATATTATGTCATTTGCATTTGTTAAATTATTAGGTGATTGTTTATAATGTTCTATAAATGCATCCCTAGAGTTTACGTGGTTATTAATGATGTGAGAATTAATGTCATAACGTAACTCTTAAATTACCTCGACTAATGATCATCGAGATTGGGATATCGATGATATGCGATACGTCGACATGTGGTCTGCATCATATCCTCAGGGGATGTAGTATGTCTCACTTGCTACGAGTTATGGCAACTCGGACACATGGATACTTGTTGAAGTATTGGTATACCCTGCTGATGCACTATTTGTTATATGTCTATAATGTCATCGGCATGTGGGAGATAGAAGTCATTAGATTTAAGGTCAATATCACCTTATTTACGGAGTAATGTACTTTGATCCTGTCCTAAGCTCAAATACCTTATAGGTTGAGACTTTTGGGTACATTACGAAGTAGATTAAAGGTGATATGTGAGCCAAGATTAGGATTCATTTCTTGAATATATATATTCAAGTGAACACTCAGATACTCATATGGTATTAGGTTGACTAAGTCATTGGCCAATGCAATGGACATGTCAGTGATATGGTCCTGTTGTCAACTAATATAGATAAGTTATAATGATCAAACCATTTGGATAGACACTTGACATATCCTAAGCTTGATTGAGTATGTCATGAATGAAAGGATTTTATCTTCTCACATAAAGGTTCAGTTCACATGTTTTGTGTAGCTAAACTTTACATATTGGATTCATCTTCCGGCACAATCTAGGAGTTCCGTGAAGATTCTAATGTAATTAGTGACGATATGTTGTTAGGCCAATTTTTTCGTATGCTCAACGCAAGTGTACGTATCGTTATAAGTAATATAGTCTGGTAAGACCGAATATCATCCTCTGAGACTGGTTTCTAATTACCGAACATCTATTCTAGTTTATCTATTTGGCAAACGATAAGTTGATTTGGTTGTTATCTAACACTAGTGAGTAATTGCAAGAATTAAACTAAATTATTGAAGTTTTATCAGTTATGAAAGAATTAGGGCTTCCAATATCCTCAACTATCTACTCTTTTCAATCTTTAATGCAACTAGAATGACTTCTTCTTCTACGTTAAGATAGCGGTTAACTGGACTGTCTTATATTCCGGTTAGGATATATAATCGCTCAACCCCAGTGCAGAAACCTTCTATATTTCTATGATCGGTTTTACCACATATGAGGATTAAGAACAATAACCTATAATGCTACACAAGTATCAGGGTACTTTCGTCCGCGATTTTAACTTATGTCTATTCAATTACAGCATATCCAAATCTCTCCTCTCGGTTCTTGATTCGAAATCATATAGATTATGATAATTAGTGATCAATTAACTATCAAACATTCATACCAATATTGAATAAATCTTAATCAAGTGAAGAAGAAATCAAACTAATGCATTAATTCATGAAATAGAGTTTCAAGCGACTCAATAGGAAAGCCCTAATAAAGTGTTTAGCTTCTAGTCATAGACATGCTAAGAACTAATACAAATCTCAACATGAACTGAATTGAAAACTAAAGAAAGAAAATTACTTAGAACTAGGTCTCCAATCTTGTAGCCTCCAAGGTTTGTGTTGTGGAATATGTACAAGGATGTGTGATAGAATCATCCCTAAAATCTGTCCCAAGGGTTTATATATGTTGTCAAAAATGTGTGCCTTGGACCCTTTTTGTCACGATCCGACCCGACGGGCCGCGACCCGACGCCCTAATTGGACGCCATTACACTAACATATCACGTAATTAACTGACACTTAAGGGTAATAGAAAATTTCGACAGCACAACGTTGCATCTATAACATATACCCAAAATAGGCGAGCCGACAAGGTTGCCTTACACAATTAACCAATAATCACAACAGACTAGTCGACTAGGCTACCACCAAATAGCATCACTTATATAAGGAAACAATCAAATAGGAAAGCCGGCAAGGCTGCCACTATATACGAAAACATCTCAAAACAAGTGCAACAGTACAGTTGACCAAAATGCATAACAATCTTCACAAAACCAAAACACACCTACCGTCCATAACTGTCTACAGACCTCTAAGAGTATGACAACGACATAAGACGGGACAGGACCCCGTCGTGCCCATAAATATGTACAATCAAAATAGCAGAGGTTCTGTACCAAAATAATTGGCTCCGGAACAATAGAGCTCTTCAACAGCTGACAAATGTCCTAAACTGGAGGATCACCTAACCGAGCACCTGTACCTGCGGGCATGAACGCAGCCCCCCGAAGAAAGGGGGTCAGTGCAGAATATGCATTGAATATGTAAGGCATTACTGAATCATAAAACAAGGAAAAGCGTAACGGTAAGCAAGTTTAGAAAGCAACCTGGGACAGCACTTTGAACCATGTCATATGGTCCCTTACACCAATTCTAGTATACACAGCATAACTATAGAATATCCTACTTGTAGCCGCTTCCGGCTAATAACTCAATAGTCCCTTCGGACGGCCGCTTCCGGCTAATAACATAATAGTCCTTTGACCGCCGCCTTCGACTAATAATATAATAGTCCTTTGATTTGCGCCGGCTAATAATATAATAGTCCTTCCTGATCGCGCTTGACTAATAATATAATAGTCCCTTCGGACTGCCGCTTTCGGCTAATAATATAATAGTCTCTTCGGACTGCCGCTTTCGGCTAATAATATAATAGTCCCTTCTAAGAATAGAGTACTTATGTTTTACATTCTTTAAGAATCATAAAAAAAAGGATCATGCCAAAATATGAAGGAAGGGTTAGCCTTACATACCTCTTAGTCGCACAATCAATGCATTACTAGGATACGTCTCGTCTACTACTCCAACCTATAATAAGGGGTAATACGTTTGTTAATTCTATGATTTCTAATGTAGGTTATATTGAATATCGACTTCCTTTTTCTACAAAAATTTGGACATCACTTCTCATGTTTATGTGTGAATCCATAATTAACCAACAATCAACTATCATTCCCAGATATAATCAAGTTAGGCTCCGTATACTAAAATAGTCCCTATTCCAACAACATCTAGAGTGCAATTTAACACCTTTTTATGCTTTAATTTCTTTAAGACGTGTAATAGCATTTACCATATTGTATTCATATGTTCCTAACTTATTTTCCAGTACTTTAATACTGCCCAAAACACCCCCTAAAATGTTACAACAACGTCTAACAATTTCATGAAGTTCTTGGACGCAACATGTCATAATTCCATAATTCTTTCCCTCAACTTCCTAAACTCCAATTTCATGTTTCAACACCCAAATACACTTTTAAATGCCAATATTTTTTTCAAGACTTCCTTCCATTTTTAACATGCGATTAGCAACAATAATAATAGCAACAACACTTAATTCCAATTTACATAAAATCAGTCCCACAGTTCAGCTACAACAACATCACGACAACCACATGCAATCTCACTCCCGTTTCTTCTTAATCTAAGTTTAACTCTTAACTCAGTTTCATTTCTTAATTTACCACATCATGAAAATTCATTTAAACTATAAAAAGAAGAATTTTTACCTTAAATTTGAGCCTAAAACAACCCTGAAATCAGCCCACTGTCCCAGCGAAAATGCCCTCTGTTTTGGTCATTTTCTTGCCAAATTTTCCACATTTTTAACTCCAAATTAACATGCGTGAATTCTACAACGTTACCCCATCATTCTAACATATTTTCCCTAAAAAATTACCCTAAAACGTTGCATTTTCCAGTCCCAAATCTCGACAGTGAGGCCGATTTCAGCCACTGGTTTTGCTATAATTTTTTGCTTAGAAAATTGGGAGAGAAACTTAATCTATAGTGAGGAACTAGAAAACTACAAATTTGCCAAGGGGAGGGGGAGTGTTCACGATTTATGGGAGAAAGAATGAGAGTGAGGAGTGTAGAAAATGAAATCAGATTTTTAGAAGAAAAAAAAAGGGTTACCAATATTGAAATAAACCAAATCTGGAAATTCTCATTCTTTTCTTTTCTTTTTTGCAACTTAGCCCAGTTCTCTTACTTATCCTCTTAAATAACCCCTCAAGTAATAAGTAAGGCTTAAATCCCTCCCCCCCCCCCCCCCCCTTTTCTAATTTCCGAAAATTTCATAATGTCTCGTATTGCCAATGTCGTAACTTATATATATTACTAATCCATAACGAGAATATATAACTTATCATTTAAAGAAATTTTCCGACGTCACACTCGTCTTTACAAAAAACTATTCCGTATTATCATATAAAATATACTTAAATTCCAAAAATTTCGAATCTTAATTCTTAATGACGTTCTTAATTATTATCTTAAATTTACGAGGTGTAACACTTTTGCCCCTTGCCAATTCTATTTCGGACTTGGAAATTCCCGCATCGGCACCGCGGTCCTGCAGAATGGCACCGCGGTGCAGAAAATCCTGCGGCTTTTCAGTAATTATGGCATCGTGGTCCTACAGTCCGGCATCGCGGTCCTGCAGTCTTTCGTCCGGATCTGCCAATTTTCGCCCTTTTTGCTTCGAGAGCTCCTTTTCTGCTCACTTTTAGCTTCTTTTTGCCATTTAGAACCGTTGTGACTCAAAAGAAAGAAAAATAACCCTAACAAGACATTTATTTAAACGAAAATGGGAAAAATACTAACTAAAAATTACTCAAAAAACGTATACAAAATACGCCTAACAAATACCCCCAAACTTAACCTTTGCTCGCCCTCGAGCAAATATCAAAACAAAATCAAAGAAACAGAAAAAAAATGACTCAAAAGACTCTAATCAAGCAGTTGCACAAGATTACTTAGAAAAACATAAATGTCAGTTGGGATAACATGCTGGAACATATAGCATGAATATAGCAATCTAGAATTTCAAGCCAGATTTCGCAAATTCATTTCAATCACACTCAATGGGAATATGAACACTAACCTATGCATGTCAATTTCATTTAGTTCTATGGGCCTGTTTACTTGTTATTCTCCACTAATCATAAACATACATTCTAGGGATTTTCAGGACTTTTCAGGGTTGTAATGTAGGCTTAGGCAGGGTATATAAAAGTTGGCATTTAGGCTCAAATTACGTACCATAAGCGTTTTTCTCATTCAACTATTTTGTCCTTCTTTTTGGTATTCTTTCTCAGTTCATACTTATCGTTCCCATCTTCTCTTTTTGAGAGCATGAAACACATTCACATAAGCACCCCCAAACTTAAGCTTTTACATTTCTTTTCATTGGGGTGCATTAATTTTTCATTCTATTTTGGTATTTCTTTTTCACTCTTTTTCATCCATGTTTTCACTTACTACTTATGTCACACAAGGGAATCATAGGGTGTCCAAGAAATAACTTATTTTAGGCTCAAATGGCTGACTAGGGATACAATTTACTGCATGGTAGGTAATGAAAGGTAAGAAGGGCTAACAAAGAAATGTCTGAATCATCTCCCTAGATATGTACATCTTAGCTATCTCGCCTCAAATAACAAGCAAGCAGGCTTCATAGACATTTTTCAATCATTCTTTCCACAATTGACAACACATAGGCTAAGCACAAATATCTCAAATAATTAGATTTTCATGAAATTTTGGCACATCTTACTTAAGCACACATATTTTAGCTTCTAATTTCATTACATTATCCCACTTAATCCACTAAGCATTTCAAACAACTACAGCATGTATGATCATAAAAAAAAATGACTCATATAAGACACAAAAACACAAAAAAAAACAAAAAAACTCAAAAAACAGACACACAAAATACTAAGACCCCCCCCCCCCCCCCGAAACTTAAACGACACATTGTCCTAAATGTGTAAAAACTAAAAATTAAAAGGGACGACTTACAGACATCAAAACAACGGGTCAAAATGATGGTGGTGGCGGCGGATGTTGCATTGAGGCGGTATCTGGAGATGTCGTGTTTTATCAACGGGCGCCGCGGCCCTGCATAATGGCGTCGCAGCGCTGTGCCAAATTTCTCCCATTTTTGCAGCATTTTCTCAATCCTTGCTTTTATCTGTCATCCACAACATTCAACATACCAGATCGTGAGACTGTTCAATTTAAAATAAAACAAACTAAAACAAAAATTTAAATAACATAATTAAAACCTTAGGTTGCCTCCCAAGTAGCGCTGTCTTTAACGTCTTTTAGCTGAACACAATTAATCTTTACTAGTGCCTAGTGGATCATTCTGCGAACTGCTTGCAATCCACACAGTTATTGTTGCAGGTCTCACTTCTCCTACAACACTTTTTTCAAACAAGGGTCTCATATCTAAGATTATCCCTCAATTACACAAGGCAGGCTTGTCTTCTAGGCTCTCTATAATGTAGGGATCAGTGAAACTCTCTACATCTCTCAAATTTAGGGGGTGCCCTTGAGGGTATGGACTTTCTGGTTGGGGCTCAGCAATGATAGTTGGTGGTGTCTTTTCTGCAACGGGTATAGGAAAAAGGAATTCCAAGGAATCCAAAAAGGTGAAAAATTGGATCTCAGTAACCTCTTCTTTGTCTACACCAATTCTTGCGATACATTGATCACCATATTCATCAGCTGCCCTATTTGTGTCTTCAAATTTTTGAGGGACACCTTTGTCTCAGACATAAACTGAGTCTGGCACTTGGTGAGCCTGGGTATGGCTGCCTGCAATTCATTTTGATATTCCTGTGGAACCTGTGAGTTAGGATGTTGTTAATGATTCCACTGCCCCTGATAGTAGTAGTAGTAGTAGTCTATTTTTTTATTTTTTATTTTACCGACAAAATAAGAAAAACAACAAAAAGTGATAAAAATGCTCGCAGAACAAGTTAGAAACTTGTTCCTGGAGCAACCAAATTCATCATAAAATAACATAATCAAATATATACAAACCAAATTAGAAATAAGAATACATAATTCGATATTGAAAGTACGTCAGTCCCCGGCAACGACGCCAAAAACTTGTTAGACCAATTTTTTCGTATGCTCAACGCAAGTGTACGTATCGTTACAAGTAATATAGTCTGGTAAGACCGAATATCATCCTCTGAGACTGGTTTCTAATTACCGAACATCTATTCTAGGTTATCTATTTGGCAAACGATAAGTTGATTTGGTTGTTATCTAAGACTAGTGAGTAATTGCAAGAATTAAACATTATTGAGGTTTTATCAGTTATGAAAGAATTAGGGCTTCCAATATCCTCAACTATCCACTCTTTTCAATTATTAATGCAACAAGAATGACTTCTTCTTCTACGTTAAGATAGTGGTTAACTAAACTGTCTTATATTCCGGTTAGGATATATAATCGCGCAACCCCAGTGCAGAAACTTTCTATATTTCTATGATAGGTTTTACCACATAGGAGGATTAAAAACAATAACCGATAATGCTACACAAGTATCGGGGTACTTTCGTTCGCGATTTTAACCTATGTCTATTCAATTACAGCATATCAAAATCTCTCATCTCGGTTCTTGATTCGAAATCATATAGATTATGATAATTAGTGATCAATTAACTATCAAACATTCATACAAATATTGAATAAATCTTAATCAAGTGAAGAAGAAAATCAAACTAATGCATTAATTCATGAAATAGAGTTTCAAGCGATTCAATAGAAAAATTCTAATAAAGTGTTTAGCTCCTATCCATAGACATGCTAAGAACTAATACAAATCCCAACATGAACTGAATTGAAAACTAAAGAAAGAAAATTACTTAGAACTAGGTCTCCAATCTTGTAGCCTCCAAGGTTTGTGTTGTGGAATATGTACAAGGATGTGTGATAGAATCATCCCTAAAATTTGTCCCGATGGTTTATATATGTTGTCAAAAACGTGTGCCTTGGACCCTTTTGCTCATTGCCAATTCTATTTCGGACTTGAAAATTCCCGCATCGGCGCATGGTCAAAATCTGCGCTTCGCAATTATGGCACCGCTGATCCGCGATCTTTCATCCGGATCTGCCAACTTTCGTCCTTTTTGCTTCGGGAGCTCATTTTCTGCCCACTTTTAGTTTTTTTTTTGTCATTTTGCCATTTAGAACCGTTGTGACTCAAAAGAAAGAAAAGCAACCCTAACAAGACACTTATTTAAACGAAAATGGGAAAAATACTAACTAAAAATGACTCAAAAACGTATACAAAATACGCCTAACATATGTAAAGGCCTAAAGGGTAACACTAAGTCAAATGTTCTGTCGATTGAAAGATGTAATTAGAAGGAGATTAAATATATGTTTGGTTGATAACCGGGACATTAGAAATGGAAAATAAGAAATGGGGCAGGCGCGGTCGATTAGGACCGATCATGCCAAATTACGATGTCGCACTCGCGCGGTCGAGGCGTGTCGGCGATTCAATTTTATCCAAATTGTCGCTTGGCCTGGCCCATGGAAACCCTAGAAGCCTCTATTCTCAACTATAAATAGAGGGCTTCCTCCTCCCATTTTAACACACCAAAGCAAGAGACTTAATCTATTCTAAAGCTCTGTCGGAATCTCTAGCATTCTAGACTTAGCAAATTACATCAAAGTTTTCCAGAACTTGCAAATCGAGGGACGTTTACGTGTGCACCCTCGGACTACACAAAACATCAAATTTCAACAGCTTGGATTGCTATATCCAAAATTAAGTCTTCTATCGAATTATTACATATGCTTTGTGTTTATTTTACATTATATATCCATACTTCAGTTTGACCGCTTATGTCGGGTTTGAAACATAAATTTTCAAATTTCACTGCGTGTACGAACCCGACGCAAACACCTACATTTCCTAGAATAACAATGAAATAAAAATTAAATAGTAAATCTAATTGTAAATTAGAATAAAATTACTCAATAATAATTCTGTTCAAAAGATTGAATATTAAAACATACTCATAACATATGTGGTGCCCATTATGATTTATGTTTTTAACTGAATCTACGTTATTGATAAAAAAAAAAGTTATAATATGGGCTTATCATTTTTTTATTAAATTATTTTTGGTGTTTATTCTAAGGTCTTAGGTTTCAATTAGATTACTTTTAACCATGACCGTCTTTGAATCCGTGCGAGGTGTGCTACCGCACAGGGACCCCCGAAAAATGAAAAAATTTAGAGCCCTTTTTCATTTTTTATTAAGTAGTAGTATTAGCCAGAATTTAATGTAAAGACTCATAATTCGCAGGTCTTAGCTTAATTAAAGGTCCACTTTTACAAATTAGAATAGGACCTCCAAAATGTTTGAGATGGTTCTGCTTTTACTGTAGTTGAATAAGATAAAAGAAAGAAAAACGAAAAAATAGCAAATAAGAATAATTAATTTTAAAAAATAAATATAAGATACTTGTATGAATTATTATTGTTACCTACTTTCTAGCTTCTATACACTGCAAAGAGAGTGAAGCCACTCTTCATGTCATTGCGTACGGTAGGGAATATGAATTTTTAGATAGAAATGTTATAATTCGGGGAGGATAACAACAACACATCATAATTGAAGTATTTACTTGCGAGCTTTTGTTTGATCAATTAAATTTACTTTCATCTATCCTTATTGAATACTACCCCAAAATTCTATTTATGTCGTGAGGACACCTTAAATCTGTAGACGAACTCCCTACATTCAAGATAGAATAAATAATAATCAAAGTGTTTGGCCCAGTGGTCATTTCATTAGGGTATTGTTGTTTGGGGTCTCGTGTTCGATTCCCCTGACTAGCGAGAGCGGAACTGTGTTCCCCAAAAAAAATCTCTCCACTGTTCGCATGCAAGCCAAACGGTGTATACTAATCCGTAGGACCAGGACGGAGGTGAGATTTTCTGGGGTATGGGGCCGTAATGCGGTGGAACCAGTCACTTTAAAAAGTTTACCCTACCATAGTAGTCCGCATGGGCAGCTCAACTGGTTCTCAAGGGGATAATTGGAAAAATGACCAAGATCGAATCCTGTCAGCGGTAGAATGGGGGTTACTTCTTGAAATAAAGGAGGGCTCCTTGTGCGCAACGTGGTAGTGGTCTAACCTTTGAAACCAGTTGAGTTACCATGATTAACTCCTTCACAATCCTGTCGGACCGGTGTGTGGGAGCTCCTGGGGTGGGAGATCCACCTTTTAAGGGGATAATTGGAAAAATAAATAATAATCAATGCGAAAAAATAAAGGACAACAGACAGGGTCTTAAGATACTTAATACATGCAACTTAGAAACATCCCCAAAATCTAGTTGTCATGAGTACAAAGCTACTAAATAGAACACAAAGTCTGAAACTTATACATCATACTGTCTGAAATATAAGACGGGAAATAAAAGACAAGATAGAGGAATTCCAGTTCTAGAAAAGTGTTTGTTGCTCACCCTGAATTTCTGATAAGCTATCCAAATACGTTGTATCTATGCTCCACTCGAGTCCGGTCCAGTACCTGCACACAAGGGTGCAGCAAGTATAGAGTGAGTATGGGAACCACGTGTACCCATGCAACATAGTCGATCAATTCTAATTATAGCGTTGGCGAGAATTAATACCTTCCGATACTTCTCTAGTTAGTTAATTAAGATATAATCAAATCGTATATACAACAATATAAGTAGAGCCCTATAGTTCGATTAACCACAGATATCATCAGTATATCAAAGTCATTCTAAAGTTTCCATTTTACTAAAGGTGAAGCCAAAATACTAATATCGGATCTAACATAAATCCCGAGTGTCTAGACCCATAAAGTAGCATCTTTTAGCCTTTCATCAAGATTAAGTTGTAAAGGTTCACTATTTCTTCCATTAAGAGTAAAATGATCATAAAATCCACATCTTTACATCAACGAGCACACATGACATAAAATACACATCAACAAGTATAATATGAGATGCAATGGAAATGATATGTATGCGATTCAATGATCATATATATCCGGTATACACATGCTTCTGCAGTAGGTTTCACGTGACCCGTGGGCCACTCATGAGGTTCATATACCCATTTGGAACCAGTTCTCATCGAGTCCCAGCTATCATCACTCTTACCATGTATCACATCCAACAACCGACCATCAGGGCCCCTTTTTAGTATCTCACAAGTCCAATGTCAATAATAATATGAATGTATGATATGGATATATGTACATCATGCAAAAGTATAAATTTAATTCATTTAACATTATCAATTCCTTTTCAAGATTTAGACGATATGTATAGCGATTAATAAAACTCATAATCACATAATGTATCAAACATGCCATTACATAAATCAAATAAGCAGCAAATACACCAATCTAAGTTGATTTTGCACCACGCTCGTTGTCCGAAGGCTAAACGCATAATCTCAATCATGTACATTATACTTTACCATTTAATTACCCTTTACGTATACAAATATCCGCATAAGTGCTCATCACCTCACGAGTACGGGACCCCCAAATCCCATTATACCCTTTAATCAATTAATTACCAACATATAACACTATAGTAAGGTCTAGTAATTCTCAACTTGCCTGAATCTGAAGCCGAGTAGTCACTCAAGCGCTTTCCCTTTCCTTTGAGCCTTTGAACGTGTTCAATATGTTTAAATACGATATCTAGATGAGATTATGAGTCTAACGATACCCATTGTGCTATACGAAAAAATTCGGATATAAAAAGGTCAATCCAAACCTCGTCCGCAACGACATTGTGTGTGTGTCGAGTCTATTAAATTAAATTATTTGTGATATAAAAAATAACCATTTTTAGAAACATATCAAAAAAAAATGGAATCACGCCTTACTCTCTCGGACCATCTGGCAAGCTCACACTAAGGAGGATACATTATGGGTTCAATGGATTAATAGCTACTACTTGAGAAATCAATCCATTTGGGATTATGAGGTACGCACTAGAGATTCCCCTTTATCAAGAAGCTTTGTTGCATCCGTGACACTTTCATAAGCATCTTTGGGAATCAAGGAAATACTATTGTCGGCTTGGAGAAGTGTTGCATCAATGGGAGATTTGATTCGGGTCTTGTGTACGATGTCTTGCGCACCCCGAGAGAACATAAGTTTTGGATGTCTCAAATTTGGAAAGGTTACATTCCTCCTAAATTCTCATTCACGGTTTGGCTCACTTGTAGGAAGCGTCTTGCTACTAAAGATACTCTCTCCTTCCTAAACTTGGAAGACAAGACTTGCGGATTCTGCGAGCGTGCCAATGAGACAAGGGCCCATCTCTTCTTTTCTTGCACCTTCACTCAAAAGATTTGGAAGCTCACAAAAGAATGGTTGGGAATTAGAAGAGAAATGACAACAGTTGAAAGCGCACTCAAGTGGATCAAGAAAGAACACCGCGGGACTAGCATTCTATCCAAAGCCATCCTACTTGCCTTTCGCATAGTGGTATATGAGATTTGGAGAACAAGAAATGAATTGCTATTTGCGGGCACTAGCTCAACATCGGATGAAGTTGTGGCAAAAGTTAAAACAACAACCTATAGAGTTCTTTATGATTTAATCCCTTCTTGTAACGTCACCTCTGAGTGATCGCCCCTTCCCTTCTTCTTTTCTTGCTTTATGTTACGTTGAGGTTTGAGAACCCTCAATGATTGATTGTAAGTTCCCAGTTTCTTTCTTAGTAATAAATATTACCATTTACCCGGAAAAAAAAATCCTCTTATTCAATCATTTCCTAACCTAGTAACCACCACTTTAGTCCACGAAGACTGCAAAAAAGAATTCAATATCAACTTATCAACATTAATTCAAGAACAAACAATCACACCACTCTTGCGTACATAGACATTATATATATATATATATATATATATATAAATAGGAATTATAAATATAAATCTTTTGACCATACAAATCGAGATTTATATATTTTAAACAACCAATGGTCTCCTCGATTTAAAGCAATGGAGTCCGTCGATTTTTTTTTCCGAGCCACTATTTTCCGACATTTTCAAGTTCATTAGTTTTGCCATGTCGGTTTTGACCTTCAGTTTATGACTTGTTTTTAGTACTTAGTGATATGAGATATGGTAATCTTGAAAATACATAAGTTACACGATATAACATGTAAAAATAATCGAATAATGTAAAATTTCTTATACTAACGGAATATATAACTTAAATTATATCCAATTGAAAGCCAAGAAAAACAATACTAATGAAAAAAGCGATACCTTGGATAATTTTTGTTCTGTTTCATGGCTGCAAAAAAAAAATACCAATGAAGCTGCAAAAATATGAAGATGATGTTGATTTCTAGAGTAAGATCATAAGATATATATTTACGTCAACATACGAAAACAAAAGAAAGTTTGAAATCATTGTTGCTGGTTGTTAAGAAATTCCTTAGATGCTAATGCTGAGACCCAACAACTTGCACAAACTGTTATATCTGTTTCTTTAATTTCTTCATATTCATCGTATTATTTATGTATATTAGAATAGTGTTGAGTTGGTCTATGTTGCGATATTTCTAAGTGCTTACGCAAGTGTACGTATCGTTCAAGTAATATAGATCTGTAAGACCGAGTTTATCGTCCACAGAGACTGATTTATTAAGTACCGATTATCTATACTATGGTATCTATTTGGAAATCGTTCTTTTGTTTGAAAATTATAACTAAAAATTATTACTAAGTGCAGAAAATAAACTAAAGATTATAAGACTTTGGGTTTATAACAGTTATGAAGGAAATAAGGTTCCAATCTCCTCAACTATCCACTTTTTCACGTGTTAATGCAATCCTAATAATTCTTTTTCTTATTAAGATAGCAGGTTAACTAAT
This sequence comes from Przewalskia tangutica, assembly GCA_029844215.1. Taxonomy (NCBI): domain Eukaryota; kingdom Viridiplantae; phylum Streptophyta; class Magnoliopsida; order Solanales; family Solanaceae; genus Przewalskia; species Przewalskia tangutica. Next base: position 4,850,398 of record CM056730.1, on the reverse strand, counting down.
ATGTCATCATATTCCGGTTAGGACATACAAGAGCTCAACCTTATGCAGAAACCTTTTATATTTCTATGATAGATTTTACCACACATGAGGATTAGGAATAGTAACCTTAATTACTACACAAGTATCGGGGTACTTTCGTCCACGATTTTAACCTATGTCTAGACAATTACATCATATTCAAATCTCACCTTTCAGACTTTTGATTCGAAATCATATAAGTGATGACAATTAATAGCTAGTTAATTATCAGGCAATCATAACACTATTGAATAGATCTTAATATGTTGAAAAATAAATCAATAATCAATGCATTAACTATATGGAAGAGATTCAAGAAGATTCGATGGAAACCCTACTAAAGTAATTAACTCCTAAACATTGTCATGTCAAGAACTAAATTACAATCCAATATAAACTGAAATAAAGTAAAGGAAAGAAAATAACTTGAACAATGAGATGTCTCCAATTGTGTCTTGCCTCATTTTCTCCTCTCCAAAGTTGTGTTTAGAATATGGTATAGAATATGGTATATGATCAGGGTTTAGGGATTTTATACTTGAGAAAAATTGTCTTTCGGACCATAAAAACCCTCTCCAATTCGGCCCAGGAAACCTGAAAAATACGTGTCGGCACCGCGGTTCCTCTGAGAGGCACATAGGTGCTAATTGGCTGAAAATCACTGGAAGTTACTGGAATGGAGGCACCGTGGTTCCTCTGTCAGGCACCTAGGTGCCTTCGACGGTGATTCAGTTTCGGACTTTCGGCAATTTTTACGCCTCAGTGCTAATTTTCCTGACCGCGGTTCAATGGCACCGCGGTGCTACTTGGCCAGGCACCCCGGTGCCTCTTTGATTTTTGTCCTGAATCTGTCAGATTTCTTCTGTTCTTCTTGGCACTTCTTAGGCTTCATTCCTTGGGTTGTGCTTGTGCAATTTTCATCCCCAGTTAAGCTCCTCAAAAGTAGTATCTTCTCCTTTATGACCGCTGTAACACAAAAGAAAGAAAAACACACCTAACACTATACTAAACGCAAAATAAAAGAGTAAAATACTAACTAAAAAAGAATCAAAAGAGTGTATAAAATACACTCAACAGTCTACTATCTTTAATTTTGCCATTTTTTTCACGTAGAAAGATGTTACATTTTGTCAAAGTGCAAACCAGCGTGCCCTGGTTCGATTCCCACTTACTATTTTTTAATTTTTAGGTTTCATTCTCAACAGTTCATACACATTGATTATATGAACCTACTTTTTATTTTTAAAGAACATTAATATAAATCTCAGACATAACTTTTTCACCAAGACCGTTCCTATTTTATTGCTCATTAATAAGGATAATAATGAAATGAGGATCAAAATTGATACCTTTAATATAGAGATTATTAATTACTTTTTAGATATATTTCTATTACACCAAAGCAATTTTGTGTTATAATAGATAATATATATGTTATTTTTTAAATAATTCAAAAGTAACGACATTTACTATATTTTAAAAAAAAAGGGCAATGTCAGACCTTAATAGTTTTTTTTTTGTTGCGAGAAACAACTTTTTAACAGATATGCTTATTTTCTGTTAACATTTCTGTTAAAAGGTTGTTTCTCGCAACAAAAAAAGTATTAAGGTCTGACATTGCTCAATTTTTTTTAAAAGGCTGTGTCTCGCAAAAAGTCATATATAAAAGATTGTCTTTGACAAATTACTCATCATATTATCGTTACATTTCTTATTTACAATATACTATTATTTTTTGATTAAAATTTGCAATTAAATATTTTTTAAAATTATTAAATTGTAAAGATATTACTAATTTTTAGAAACATATGATAGAAAAGAATATTTTAAATAGTTTTAATCTATTAAAAAGAATATTCTATTTTATTTGCATAAATGTGAGCCAAACAAAGAATTGTTTCTGTTTCTTAGAAGTACTTCTATAATTATAGGTCAAACACCATAACAGATTTTTTAAAAACAGTTTCTGCAAAACTACTTCTAAGAAACACAAACTATTTTTAAAAAGCTTGGCCAAATAGACCCTAAGTCCCAACTGAGAAGGGATATTTTGCTCCAATTTTATAAAGTCAGATGGATCCATAATAAAAGCCAAGGGCATAAATAATCCTTTTTGCATAATTCTTTTTCCTTATTTGAATATCTAAAAACGTCTTATTAAAAATAATAATTTAAAAATAACAGTATCATTTGTCTTGAATTATCTATAAGTAATATATAAAGACTGTTTCTCAATTACATAATTTACTTGTGAGTATGATTTAAAGTTCTAAACTCTAATTCTGATAAAAGTATTTATATAATAAATAATAAACATATAAAATTGATGTTTGTTTTATTTGATGCAAATTTTATCTCTTCTATTTCAATTGAATTACAAAAGATCACCCAACAAATAATTAATATCTTCACAACCTTTTTTTTAAAGAATATTTAACATATTTATTCTAGTATATTCAAATTTAATAATATCTTTTTATTACCTAAAGGAAAAAGGGTCATATTTGCCCTGAAACTTAAGAAAAAAAGTCATATTTGTCACCCGTTAAAGTTTGGGGACAAATATACCATTCACGTTATTAAAATTATTGTATTTGTCGCAAATTAACAGATCAGCCAAGGTGAACGCCACATGGACGCCACATGTGCGCGGACCCAATTTAGTTACATCCGACCCGTCGGGCCACTATAAAACATAAGACCCAGTCATTTTCAATCCCTAAAGTTGCGATTTCTCTATTCCTTAAGGCGATTTCAATCTTCCAAAACCTAAATCAAAAACCAAATCCGTCTTAATCTTCTTCTAATCACGTTCAAGATAAGAAATTTCTTAACTTTATGTGTTAATCGATAGTTATATGGTTCTAAGTATCGATTTCACTAATGCGACCCAAGACTCCTCAAATTTCTTCATCAATCTGAAGCAAATTCATGTTCTAATATTGTTTTCTGATGTATCGATAGTTATATGATTTTAATGATGTTGTATATAGTATAGAGAATATGAACAACAGTAGATGGTGGTGTAAATATTATTTTTAAATTACAGTTACAGATCAAAATTGCATACCATAATTTTGGCTTAGCTAAAAGTAAATAAGTAAAGGCTCTAACATATCAGATAAACATGCACAATCAAATCTAATAGAATCGACTACCACATATGAACTCGACAGGAACCAGATTAAATAGTGAACTCAATCGTCGTCGGTATCGTCGAAATATAAATTCGAACAAATAGAACAATCAACTAAAAATAAAACAAACGAAGTTGTCACAATCGTCGAAATTCTGAATTTGTAATCAGGTGATTTTTTTGTTGAAAAATTGGAAAAAATCGATACTTAGAACCATATCACTATCAATTAACACATAAAATTAAGGAATTCGTAACAGAAAACACTATTAGAACACGAATTTGCTTCAGATTGATAAAGAAATTTGAGGAGTCTTGGGTCGCATATATGAAATCGATAATTAGAACCATATAACCATCGATTAACACATAAAGTTAAGAAATTTAATACCTTGAACGCGATTAGAAGAAGATAAAGACGGATTTGGTTTTTAATTTTGGTTTTGGAAGATTGGAATCGCCTTAAGGAATAGAGATATCGCGACTTTAGGGATTGAAAATGACTGGGTCTTATGTTTTATAGTGGCCCGACCGATCGGATGTAACTAAATTGGGTCTGCGCGCAGGTGGCGTCCACTTGGTTGATTTGTTAGTTTGGAGCAAATACAACAATTTTAATATCGGAAAAGGTATATTTGTCCCAAACTTTAACGGAGGACAAATATAACATTTTTGTTAAGTTTAAGGGCAAATACGACCCTTACCTAAAATTCAAGCACTCCGCCTGTCCCGACAACTAAGGCTACACAAACCCTCGGATCGGACCGGACTGAACCGGATCGAGGACCGAAAAATTCAGTCCGATCCGGTCCGATATACACTAAAAACGGCAAAAAAACCCCGGACCGGATCGGATCGGACCGAAGATCGAATTTTCAGAAACGTAGGACTGAAGACCGGACCGAAAAATTCGATTCCGTCCGGGAGTTATTTTCGGTCCTGTTTTTTTTGGTGCAGCCCTACCGGCAACAACCCATTTAATAATATCTGCACTTATATTCACCCATCCGACAACAACCCTTTTTGCTTACGGTCGCCGTCGCCGCCTTCCCCGCCTTCACATTTAAATCTCTGAAATTGAGCTTTTCTACACGCCGGGGGTTAGGGTTTATGCGTCAGCTATAGCTTACTCAGCCACTCCCACTTCAATCAAACACAAGAAATAGGAAAAAAAGAGCGGGAGAGGCCAATGGAGAACACACTCATTCCAAAAATGTCTCGTGAACTTACTGTTCTCGGTGAGTTCAAGCCCTTCGGTTTGATTGCGGAAGCTCTTGATGGCGAACCCTCCGACACTTGTGTGGATGATTATCGTTACTTCCTGTTCAGTCCAGAAGTGACCAAACAAAGAGATGAGGCCGATGAGGTCGATATGCCGTCCCCATCAAGTGACCGAAGTGATCACGAGCTTTTCATCAGAGGGAATAGGTATTTTTTATTTTCCTCTCTCTCAATCAGATATTTACAGGATTGGACTAAAGAAAACAGTATTACAAATATCTCAATCTTTTCTCTTTAATTGTTGCTTAAGTATAGTCAAAATTCCCAATTTCATTCATTTGTTGTGCTAATATAAAAAAAATGTTATTTGGCTTATAGGATAATATGGAGCATAGGTTCGCGAGTCTATAAGAGGTTCACATCTCCCTCCACAGTGATAAAGGTAACTGACTCTACCATTAAGAATACACATGGACCTAGATTAGGATATGGTTTTCAGAAAAAAAGGTTTTGCTTACTGTATTGCCTTGTTGAGTTTATGCAGGTTTTTTCGTATGCTTTCGTCCTTTGACATCTTTTTTCCCTTCTATAAATCATGAAAATGCTGTGTACTTTTATAGTTCGAACTTAAATAGATATACCTAATCTCGAAAATAATTGTTCTTGTCTCTTTTATGATTGATCCTTTATGCTAAAGCGCCACCTAAGCAAAGTGAAATGCCCAACCTGGGTTCCACCTTACTTCAGAGGTTAATTGTGTCTCAGCCGAGCCCAAGTAACACTAATCGCTTGGTGAATCAGCAAAACTAGCTCAAGTCTTGGCTGCAACTTTTAATATTATTACTTTAGATGCTCAAAAATATGCGAATGACTGACTTGCTTAGACTGTTGAGATGACTGTGCGGTTTGGGTTATAATTAACATTTGCAGCTCTTCTGTATGGCTGATATGTGGTTACACATAAATTTATGCGTCCTCGTAGAATTCACCAATTTTATTCTCGTTCTGGTAGGTCGTCCCTGATGCGCGATTTATGCACACACTTAACGCAAGTGCACGTGTCGTGTCAAGTAATATAGTCTTAGAAGACCGAGTTATCGTCCTCAGGGATTAATGTTCAATTCTCAAATTCTATTCTATGGTAACTATTTGGTGACCGATGATTGATAGATGGTTTCTAACTATAATTAAGAATGCTAACTAGACTAATTGGTTTTACTTCAATTATGGTGGAAATAGGGCTTCCAAATCTCCTCAACTATCCGCTTATCTTACTTGTTAATGCAATTAATTATGATTCTTCTTCTATTTTGAGATAGCAGGTTAACTAAGCTGTTTTATACTCCTGTTAAGGTAATATAAACACTCAACCCCAATATAGAACCCTTCTACCTTTCGGTGATAAGATTGACTATAAAGGAGGATTAAGAGCAATAACCTATTAATACTACACAAGTATCGGGGTACTTTCGTCCACGATTTAACCTATGTTTATTCAACTACAACATATTCACAATCTCCCCTTTCGACTTTCGATTAGAAATCATAAGGATTATGATAATTAGTGATCAAGTAATTACCAAGCATTCAGGACAAATATTGAATAAACCTCAACAACAAGAAGAAGAACAAAAAACATGCATTAATTCATAAGAATAAGGTTCAAGTGAATTGACATGGAAAACCCTAGATTAAGTTAGTTCTTAGCCATAGACATGACAAGAACTAAATTAAAATCCAACATAAACTACAAAGAAAATAAAACAAGAACAAGAAATTACTACAAAGTGGTCTCCAATCTTGATCTCCAAAAGTTGTGTGAATTGGCAAGGAAGGGAACCTTTAATTCTGACCTAAAGACTGTCTTTTATAGCCTCAAAACGTTTTTCCAGGTTTTCCTTCAGGCCTTGGCCCATTCTCATTCGAATATTTTAGAATTCCCGCTTCGGCGCCATGGCTTGTGGCAGAATCTGCGCCAAACTCTCTGCAGAATTGGGCGCCATGGCCTCGACTCTATTGGCTGGGCGCTGCGCGAGCTCTGGAACCTCTGTTTCTGCCCTCTTTTTGCTCCTTTTCCGCCAATGAGCCACTTTAAACCAATATGACTCAAAAGAAAGAAAATCTATCCTAAGACGACACGTATTTGTACAAAAATGGGCAAAAGACTAACTAAAAATGACTCAAAAGGTGTATATAAAATACACCGATCAGTCCCCACCTCCATTTTTGTGTTGTGCCTTAGCTTATGGCATATCTCACATATACGGAACTTGATTTACAATTTTTATTCATTACTTTTTTTTGATGAAGTTTCATACATTAACTTTTTTTTGAATCATTTGTCACGTGCATTCCTTCCAATTCTCTACGCCGATGTATAATCAATTTTTAATGGTATTTTAGGCATGCTGGTGCCGAATGGGTGATACTTCAGACACTGTTCTGTGCATTCTACAGAGTGATAGTTTGTCAATTTATAACACCTCAGGTGATTGAACCAGTTCATATTCTATTTAGTGGAGCTGCTTTCCACATATTGAGTAGTCTCATCGTATATAAAGATTTTGCTTTGAATTAAAAAGTTGATTTACTTGTCCCATAAAAATAAAGTTGATTTACTTGTCCCGGGGAAACCTTACACCAACTTTTTCCCTTATTACCCTTCCTATTGTTTTATAATATTTTTTTTTGCTTTTTAGTTGAGGAAAATCCATACAACTTGGGCATTGAAAAAATCAGCATTTGAAATTTAGTGATCACTAGAGTCTATAAGCGACTTGATTGATGTGATTCAGTGAGGGCATTGATTGATGTGCTCACTTTTGGAGTTCTCATCATGTTCAAATACCATATGCTTTTAAATGTGTACCGGTGCGAGATTCGTGATTGGAGTTGATACACCTTTCCTTCTTTTATTGGTCATAATTGAAACATAGTGAAGCAATTTGGTGTCGTCTACCTTATAGGCCATCTCTTTGGGATGTGTTAACATGATTATACATAAAGTTGGTTTGGAACTGTAAGTGGAATTGGAGTTTAGTGCATCAGAGGGCCAGATTTGGTATTTAGTTGATATTTGACCTAGTGTTGGCTAAGAAATTGGTTTTCTTCACTAAAGTTGTGTAGATAAGTCTTTCTGGTTTAGCGTTAATTGAATATAATGGGAGAATCTGAGATGCTGAATGAAGCTTTTTTGGCAGTTCAAAGAATAGCTGAGTATAGAGGAGAGGCCAAAATGGGCTAATTTCCTCTTTTAGAATATTAAGTTACCAGACCCATGTCAACCTTTTTAGTAAGCGATTTCTTGTGATTTTACAATTGCAATCGGTTGTTAGAGAAAACATTACAATCATTTAGTGCTTTGCTTTGTAGGTGAAGTAACATCTGTTCCTCTTCCTCGTAGCATCACCTCCATATGGCCTCTTCCATATGGTTTACTCCTCCAACAGGCACCTGAAGAGAGCTCGCCAGCCCATATCCAGTTTTCGTCCTTGAGCCCATTTTTAAGTACCCGTGATACAATCCGTTCAAAAAGGGGTGTTAGTCCTCAGCAGAATTATACTGCTGTACATGGTTTAGATTTTACTATCAAGGGAGATGTGTCTTCAATGTCCTCACATCTGATATTAAAGGATCCACTGGAAGAACCTCAGGTATACGTGATGTTTTCTTTGGCCCCACTCTGTCTCTATTGTTTTCCTTTGTTTTGTTTTATTGTCTATTCCTTTTCTGTTTCTGATCCTGGGTTTTGGTAATATTATTCTGTAATATACTTGTATTTCCATTTGTCAGCTGAAGAGGTAGAATTTTCCTCCCATTTTTCGGTTTGAATTTGATAGTGTACTTTTTTTTTATTGTGATTATCACAGCCAACCTATATTGAGGAGAGAGGGAAATTAAACTTTATTAAAGAATTTGATGAAAATACCATTTGGACCGGAGATTGTGTCCCCTTGATGGTGTCATACAACAAAGGTTTTTCCTATTTGTTTTCAATTAACTGTTAGATTGTCTCTTCTTTATAGGTTGACAAAAGAGATAATAGAGTGCATTCATTCTCTGAATTACTTTGCAGCTAAGCTTCAGCATTCTTTATGGGTTGTTGAAACCATCAGCTCTAAGACTATGGGAAATTCTAGATTTCCTGATGTACCTCTTGGAGTGCTTACGAAGCAATTTTCATTCCGGAGGATATGGCAAGGAAAGGGTTCACAAACAGCTGCTAGTAAGGTATTGATTATAATTGGTTACTTGATTGCTTGATGAAAAGAATGTCATGCTTCTTGCTTTTATTGGGAAATGAATTTAGTGAACCATGCATATACATTTTATAGTTCCAATTCGTGGTAAATAATATGTTTTCAGAGGACTGAACTTGAACGTCCACAGTGAATCATAGTGATCTAATCTGGAGTACTAGTTGAAATGCTAAGAACCTCAGCATCAGGTGATCGAGAAGAAGTGGCCACAATCTAGTGTCACAATCGTATGATACCTATTCTGACTTTATATGATTCTAAGATTTATTATTAGAAAGCTACTAGATTGTGGTAACTATTACAACAATTTTTGACTTATGCTTCAGACAGATGTTGATTAGTTAACTTTTGACGTAGAATAGATGGAAGCTTTGTAAGCGATCCCTGAGTGTCGTAGTTTGCATATCATTCTGAATTAATAAAAAGGTCATTGGTGTCTAAATAGAAATTACTGTAGGTTTGATGAAAGCCTAGTTTGTCAAGAAATGTCACGGGGCCTGGTCCTGGCCAGGGGACTTAAAAAAATGGAACCTTGGTATTAAATCCTTGGCGGAGTCATTGAAAACTAGTCCATGGCATGTACTGTTTGTCACTAAACCGATATAATGGACTAACCCGTCAGCGACATCAAACTATTGCAGCCTTAACTTAATGCAATCTCAATTTTCACTATTCCGCTTGACGGGGCATTACTCTCCAAGATGTGCACATTTCAGTTTTTTCTTCCTAGTGTCCTCACTCTGGTTGTACATAGCATAATACCATAGGTGAACTGCAGTATTTACTCCAAGTTTACAATCATATCTGTTCCTTGTATATGTGCCTGTCGTTTAGAGCCTCATGTAATTCTCTCAGGTATTTCTAGCAACTGATGACGATGCATCCTCCATTATTTGCTTTCAACTCCAAGAGCAAAAAAAGCTGTTGTGTCTGCGGCTTCAGACTGTAGAAATAAGTACCGAAGTTATCTATGATATTAAGCCTGAAATGAGTTGGAGCATACCAGCAGTTGCTGCAGCACCAGTTGTTGTTACTCGACCAGGGTTAGTTCTTACTATATATTTTGGTTTTCTGTAGCTATATTACTACTTTGTTGTCTTGACTGCCAATTCTCATCTTCAGAGTTAAAGTGGGTGGACTTCCATTTGTGGACATTGTCGTGCTGACATCAGAAAACACTCTTCTTCTATTTGTAAGTTCTATGACTATCTTACATAACTGGTCCTGCTAGCAGAAGACAAATTCTACGGCATGACTTGCATTCCTCTTGTTTTCCCTGTCAAAGTGGCACTCTCTGTGGGAGAGGGAGGGGGATAGTCTCCTCCACTCCTCTATTTCTTTTAGTAGTACCTTATCAAAAAAAAGAAATTCCTTTTAGTAGTAGTATTCAGTTATCGCGTAGTTATGTGTATTACTATCTGTTGCCTCATTTGTTTTGTATATGCTATTTTGCTGTCTCTTCTCTTACAGTCCTGCGTCAGTTACTTTTCTTTTGAGTCGAGGGTCTCTCAGAAACAACCTCTCTACCTCATGAAGGTAAGAGTAAGGTCTGATTACATCCTACCCTCCCCAAATCCCACTTGTGGGATCACACTGGGTTTGTTGTTCCCTGTCAAAGTGGAGGACTTCCATTTGATGCATCCTAAAATATTTGCATCAGGAATATGTCTACCTTCTCTGTGTTTACTTTTCTTCTAGCTGAACCATGAAGATATTGGGGACTCTACTTTGCAAAAGTTATTTATTTGTATGTTAAACGCAAATGTTCTATTATCTTCTCCACACAAGTTCTTTGGCTGAAAGGTTAAATTTTTATGACATCTGGTATGTTTGCAGCAACCATTGTTTTGCTCGCTGAACTCCTTTTGCCCTTTTAAATTTTTGCATGACTTGTTGTTAGGAATTGTGTAGTTTTTTTGATTTCTTTCTTGTTTACAATTGGTATAACAGTAACTTAATAATGTTCATCACTTGTGATGAAGAATTAAGTTTAAGTGGGACAGATGGAAAACTAGAAATTTGTGAAGGAGAGAATGTGGATGATTTGCATTGTCAAATACATTACAAGAGCTCATACAAGTAAAAAACTTGAAACTTGAAACCGCGGGTTTACACCAAAGGATCTACCTTGAAAGCTACTTCTTTACTCTAGTTACAAATGAGCTAACCAATAATAGATGTATGCTATTTGCAAATGATATTGTGTTAATTCGTGAAATTCATAAAGGAGTAAACCAAAAGTTAGAATTATGGAAAACACTCATGTTAGTTTTGGAATAAGTAGAAGAGAGAACACATGCACTACAAATTTAGCCACTATAAGAAGAATGAAGGTGAAGTTAGACTAGACAGTGTAGTATCTAAGTGCAGACAATTCAGATTTCTAGGGTTTCTATATGTTTAGTCTTTTTAGGAGAGTGATGTGATACATGATGCAACACATATAACAAAAATAAGATGGTTGGAATGAAGGAGTCCAATGGGACACTATGCGATATGAAGATACCTAACAGTGTAGGAACCCCTTTGTTTTTGTAAGGGATGGGTCTGACTTTGTCTTGAATAAGCTCTAGCTATGTGCTAGATTATTTATTACCAATAAAATTCTTATATGCATATTCAAACTAAAAAAAGAATCTTGGTGTACTGGGTTATTCGATACATATATTGTGGGAGAATGCAGGTACCCAGTGGATTCGTTGAGGTTTGGACAAGGTGGTTTGAACACCACCATTATAAGAAAAAAGATAATATAGATTTAAAATCACATGAAGGTAAGCTATTTCATAAAACATATAATATCTCGAAATTAATGTAAAGTTAGCTAAAAACCGAACATGTTTGAAGATAAGGACCCATAAAGACGAATATGTTGCTCAGACTCTTCAAACATATTAACGGGTGCTTGTCAGATCCTCCAAAGGTAGTGCATTTTTGGAGGACCTGACACGGGTGCGGTGAATTTTTTTGAGAGTCCGAGCAACATATCACGATCTAACTAGCTAGTATTAAAAGCTTGTTTGGATGGTTGTTACCCATCATTTCATAATGTATTGTTTTGTACTGCATGGATTGTAATGTATCGTTTTGTAAATACAATCATTGGACAGATTGTACTCCCTCCGGTTCAAAAAGAGTGTCCACTTAGTCTTTTTTTTTTTTTGGTTCAAAAAGAGTGTCCACTTACCGAATCAAGAAAGAAGTTAACTTTGTTTTTCCAGATTTGCCCTTAATAAGGGCTAAGTAACCAAATTCCAATACCTATTTAATTTGGAGTATTTTTGTCAAATCACCTATTTTTGTGTAGGAGTTCGCATTTCGGGTGTGCAAATGGCTAAATGGACACTCTTTTTGAACCGGAAGGAGTATTGTTTGTTGTGGTTTAATTATGTATTTATTGTTTGGCTTGATTGTATCGTACTGTACATTTAACAAATAAGTTCCGTAATTGATTTAAATATTAGACTTATCAACAATTACTCATAAAGATAATTTAAGACTTGTGTAACTCCTAATGAAATTAATTAAAAACAAGATATTAATTTAAACAAAAATAAAATGTGATCTCCTGTCATAATTTAGAACATAAATAATATTTCCTAACAACATGCATTTATATAAGGGAAAAGGGTTATATCTGCCATCCAACTTTCGGAAAAAGGTCATATTTGCCCCCGTTAAAGTATGAGCTCAAATATGCCCTTTCCGTTAGCAAAGTTGTCACATTTGCTCTCCGTGGACGGAAATCCCACGTCAGCAGCCACATGTGATCCACGTGGATGCCACATGGGACCCACGTGGAGTGTGGGACCCACCTTGTCTTCAACCGCCACCCCCGCTGCCTCCACCCGCCCCCACCACCAGCCACTGTTGCCTCATAGAAACTAATGCAAAATCAGTAAAATGTTAGAAACAGTCCAACAATCATAAAATTTAACAACGGGAAACAGTCTGCCAACAATTACGTAGAAAATGAACTCGTCGGAATCTAAGTTTTCCGGCAAGAATGGAAAATAGTGATTATGAGACGTCACTTTAACAGTAGTGAGCGCCGGAGCGACGTCTCAACAGTGAAACCGGTCACCCAACAAACCATATTGTATGAAATTGAGCGTGATGACAACATAAAATCAAGAAATCTCATCCAACATAGAAATCAAAACAGCAGTACAACACAGTGGTGGAAGTGGTGTTGCTTCAACGGATTTCACCGGAATCCGGAGAAACACCGGAATGTACAAGACCCAGTTAGATCTGATACTAGTGGTTCATCACCGGTAGTCCGATGGTTAATTCCGACGGCGGAACTGCCGGCACAAACAATAGAAACAGACAGAGTGAGATGAAAGGGTGGCAGTGGCGTGGTGGCTGAAAGCTCCGGAGTTGGGTTGTTTTGGTGGCGGTTTGTGGGTGGCTTGTTGTTGTTGTTCGCCGGGGTGGTACAATGATTGCTTGCCGGAGATGGCGCCTCCGACGAGGAAGGAAAAGGGGCGTTGGTGGAGTAGTGAAGCAGCAACGACGTTTGATTGGTTTTTGGTGGTTGTTGACGGAATTGGTGGAGCAGTGGTGGCGATGGAAGGTTCGTGGTGGCGGGTGGCGTCAGGATTCGGAGCAGAGGGGAAAGGAATAGGAGGTGAGGGTGGTTCGGTGATGCAGTGGAGTCTGCTGGTGGTCTGTTGACTGCTCTAGCGTGATTTGGTCGGTGGAGGCGGCGGCGGTGGTGGCAGATGGAGGCGGTGGCTGTTGAAGACAAGGTGGGTTCCACACTCCACGTGGATCCCACGTGGATCACATGTGGCTGCTGACGTGGGATTCCGTCCATGGAGATCAAATGTGACAACTTTGCTAACGGGAAGGGCATATTTGAGCCCATAACGTTGGACAAATATAACCCTTTTCCGAAAGTTGGATGACAAGTATGACTCTTTTCCCTTTATATAATCCATAACATAAAATGCACAGTGTAATATTTTTTTTTTTTTTTTTGAAAAAGATAGTGTAATATTTTCTAAAAATGTATAATTCATGTTGTCGATTATATCCTCAATAGTTATAAGAGAAATTCATAATGTTTCCTCCATTAGTAAGGGCATAATGGGTAAAAGCTATGTAGCACGGACACGGACACGCGGAAACGACAATTTTGAAAAATAGGGGACACGACACGGCAGGGACACGGCTGTAAAAATAAATTAAAAAATATTTATATATATATAAAATACTAAAATTAATATTATTAAAGCTTCACATTCATAAATAAATTATAAATTTAATTCAAATTTGTTATATACCAAATAACCAAAATACCAAATTCAAAAATAAATAATAATTTTGCTAAGTATTAGAATTTATCAATCTCAAATTAAAATAAAAAAGTGCATAAGTAATTTATAGTTTAGTAATTTTTTTTTTAAAACTCTACCCAAACCATTTAATTCCCTAGCCCAAAACCCGCAAGGCCCAACTTCCCCTTTTAATTCGTCCAGAACCTCCCCAAGCCCAAATAATTTCCCTAGCCCAATCAGATTTCCCCCTAACAAAACAAAACCTAAAACATAAAACCTAAAACCTAAAACCAAAAGCAAAAAAGAAAATCCAAGCAGCAGCCGCACGCCTCTTCTCCTGTAGACGAGAAACTCCGGAAGAAGTCGTGCTCGCCGGACCTGGATGGACTTCGCAGAGTCGCCGGAGTCGCGGTGCCGCAAATGATCGCCGACAAGTCGCAAATGCCGCAGCTCGCAGCAGCCGCATCGCCATGATCGCGAATCGATTTTCTGAAAATGAAATGTCTAGGTTTTTTTTAATTTTTAATCTTTTTTCATTTTTTTGTAAGTGCCGTGTCCCGTACGTGTCCGAGCCGTGTCCCAACCGTGTCCGAGCAAATTTTTGTTTTTGGGCTGGGCCCACTCGGACACGTCCCGGACACGTGTCCGAGGCGTGTCCGCCGCGTTTCGTGTCCCCCCAGTGTCCGACACGGACACCTCACCCTAAATGAGGTGTCCGTGCTTCATAGGGTAAAAGAAGTAAGGCAACGGTCAAATCACACTAAATATGTTGTTACATAAGATGCACCTTTTCATCGTTATGTTAAAAGAAGAATTTAACAATACAATAAAAGTTTTGATACCAACAATACAATAAAATTTAAGTAACAATCAAAACAAACATGGTATTTGGCCTAACAATACAATAGGTAACAAATGTCCAAACAAGGTACAAGGCTTTGTTATTGTTACAGTTGCATTAAATCCATTGTTTGCCAGAAGCATTTTGTTCTGGTTGAACTCATATATCCGTTTATGGATAAGTGTGAGATTCAGAGAACCCCTAATTTGAGTTAACATGCAAATTAGTATTTAGTATTGGAATGAAATAGACCTGAATAGAGTGCCATGGATACAAATGATTATGCATATAGCTGATGCCTAACTAAATTATAGAGGCTCAAGTAATTGATTGATTGATATTCATTGAGTAATCTGTTGGAACTCATCAATCAGATTCTTCTATTGAAATTTGCGCTTAGGGTAAATCCATTCTCTTTTTTAATTTAATTGGGTAGGGTCAATGTGGAACAGGTTTAAAGTGGGCGGAAAATAGGACATCTTTTTATTCTCCTTTCTTTTCCCCCCTTCTGTTCCTTCCAAAAATTTCAATTCTGGGGCATGTAATACTAGTACTCGTTTAGTTATCCTGATAATTTCATGCTTGATATAGAGGGTCATGGTTTATTTCATTAAACACATTTTGGCTTCTTGAGGAAATTTCAACTTTGCCTTGCCACAATGTTCACATGTATGTAGGACATGAGATGATATTGTAACATTTTAATATCGTACTGATCCAATGTGACTTGAGCCGAGGGTCTCCCGGAAACAACCGTTCTACCTATCAAGGTGGAGGTGAGGTCTGTGTACACTCTACCCTCCCTAGACCCACGTTGTGGGATTTTACTGGGTATGTTGTTGTTGTACTGATCCAATGTGAACCTGTCCTTTTGTGGTTCTGATATACTTTAAAGAAGTCAGTGTAGGAAAGAGAATTCCTATGATCATCCACATTATGATAAAAAATATTTAGTCCTTTTCATTTCACTTTTTTTAAAACCATTTCCATATTTGGAAGTTTATTTTCTAAGGTTATGTGGAAAGATATCATCTTTGTGCATCACTTTCACTTAATAGGTGATGTTTTATTTCCTCATGAAATATGACATGTAACCTTTTGAAATTGCAGTGCGGGAAGCAATGCCTCTGTAGTTTCAAGTTGTCTCACCTTGGCAAAGATCAGGTTTTGCATGATACTAGAATTGTTGGGTTAACAGATGCTGTTGAGGAGCGTATCAATGTAATTGTGAACAGTGGACGGGTATGGTTGCTGACTTTATTTGGCTTTTGTATTTTAGGCTAAAATAGTATGTAAGTTCCTCATTGTGACTCTTGCGTCTCATTTTGTGACTGTTACCAGTCACGGGACAAACATCAGATGATGAGATTGTGAGTCTGTATCAGGTTTACTATGTTATCTTTAATTCTATGAGCTTTAGATGACTAGGTTGAGGCCACTTAATTTCTATATCACATAAAATAATGAAATTATTTGTGCAAAATATGAATACTGAGAACTTCATGCTATTGAAAGACAGGAGTAGAATGGTATATTTTCCTTTCTGATGGCTAACAAGCTACTGGGAGTCCTTTCTTATGGACCTTTGACAGAAGTCAGCCCCAAAAGCTAGCTCTTGGGTTTGAGTTAGGCTTAGGTGCCATATCTTTACATGGTATCAGAGCCATGTCCATTCCTGTTTGGGCTCCCGGTCCACGCTCCAGTTACGCCTGGCGTAAAGGGGGTGGGTTAGAGTCCCACATTGGTTGGGGGAATGGACTTGGGCAATCCTCCCCTCGAGAGCTAGCTTTTGGGATTGAGTTAGGCCCAGGTGCCGTATCTTTACATAGTTGTTATCCTCAATCTGTTAATTTTTGATAGCCATATGTAGTCTGATATAGGTCTGTTGAGTTTCTGACCAGGATGGAATTGCAATTTCCTGTTTTTTTTGGTGCTTCAGATTTACCGATGTACTTGGCGACGCAATCCGTCATCGTCTTTGGCAAATGATTGTATCATTGCAATGGCTGAGGGGCTGAACTCTACTTTGTATAATCACTTTCTTGTTCTCCTTTGGCGCAATGGTGATCAAACATATCTGAGTGGGACGGATTTGACTGCTGATTCTGAGTGGGAATCCTTTCAAAGTGTAATCACACGAATATGCAAAGAGTCTAGTCATACTTCTAAAAAGCTTACAGATTCTGTTTCATGCACTTCATGGGAGTTTCTTATTAACAGCAGATATCATAAGCAATACAGCAAAAGTTATCCTATATGTGGATTTTCAGTAACTTCAATTGATCAGCAGGGATTGTATTCACTTGGATCATCCATGGGTACCTCAGATAATGCTGGAAATTCGTTGTATGCTGAATTATTGGATGAGACCCTAGATACACTGCATACTGTATATGAAAGTTTGAAACTAGACAATCTCCGTAAACGGTAACTTTCCTGTCCGTACATTTATTGTTTCATAGCTCAATGGTCATGTTAAACCATCTTCTATATTCATTTTTCATCTGGGCTGTGAACACTAGTTCTTTATGTCTCTTCACAAGTTTTATTGCTAAGGAACATTTTGCTCTCTCTGCAAAGAAAACAATTGAAGGGGAAAAGCATATTTCAAGTAAAAGGAAACCAAATCTGGAATTTAATGCTTCATAATTACAGCCTACTACACATCTACTGTTAGATTCAGCTTTGATGCCCTTTCTCTCTCCAAACTATTGTATTTATATACAGTGAGTTGTGATGCCCCTTCTCACTGTACATGCTGTAGATCTTTCTGTTTGTGCCATAAGAAATATCACCAACACCCTCTTTGATATCTTTTTATACATTTAACTGAAATTTGGAGCTCTTCTCCAGGATGCATAAGTGGCAATGTCGTAAATATCGTGTGGAGCCTTTATAGTATCAGACTGATGTGTATGAAATATAATTCAACGGTGACCAATGTCAAGATATTTATATCATAATTTAAGTTAGATAGGATGAATACTGAGAAAGTTTTGAGCTCTTCTGTTAATTTAACTTTCTTTGTATCTCGAAACCACTTTTTTTTCTTTTTGATAAAGTATTTCCATCCATAAACATTGCTACAACGGCCGTAAACAAAGGATGATATACCAAAAGATCAAGAATCTACAAAAAATATGACTCTCTACAAACTCCACCCAATCCTCTATACAACAAGGAACTTTCTATTTACACCAAAAGAAAATAAGAGAGCGGAGGCTACTCCTCAACTGGAAGAAATTTGACTCTACTCCTTCAAAGCTCTCCTATTTGTCTCTCCACACTACCCACATTAACGCAAGCGGTACCATATTCCAAGCGCTTCATTTTCTCCTCCTCCCGCTCTTCCAACTGAACATCAAATCTTTCAAGTTCTTGGCATTACCCAATGTGTGTGAAACCACCTAAACACATCCCACCATAATCTCATGGTAAGCCCACAATGTAGAAGAAGGTGATTCAGGTCTCGCGCCCCTCCTTGCACATGTAACACCAACTAACGCAGACAACCTTCCACCTTCTAAGATTTTCCGCTGTCAAAATCATCCCTCTAGAGGCTAGCCAAGTGAAACCACACTTTTCTTGGCACACTTGGAACCCATATTGCATTACATGGGAAATCAACCTCCTCCCTAACCAAAAGTTTCTCATAAAAAGACTTTGATGAGAACACTCCATTATTTCCCAAGCCCCACCACCACACATCGGGATTAGTCGCCAGACTCGAAACCACTTTTTGTTTGTTTGTAATGCTGATCTATGAATTAAGGAGGACACGGGGGCAAGAGATTTCTTATCTGCCACCGGGTTTAAATTAAAAACTTAAATTATTACTATTTCTGAGTAGAAATATCTTAATTATGAAATTGCTTATGCTTTTCTCTTTGACACTAGATAAAAAAAAATTAGGAAAAAAGAAAAAAGAGAAGATAGTGTCACAAGACACAAGTTGTTTGGGGTTGTTTTATCGTTTACTTATAATGATATGTTTGTTATCCAATAACCAGGTATTCGTAAAAAGAAAAAAGAGAAGATGGTGTCACATGACATAGGTTGTTTGGGGTTTGTGTTGGAGTCCTTTGTTTTATCATTTACTTCCAGTGATTTGTTTGTTATCCAATAACCAGGTATTCATAAAAAGTAAAATTGCAAGAATCTCTAGAGATGAGCTCTGTTTGCTGAATATGATGTATTTGTCAGAACCTTCTATGAGGCCCTGATCCCTATATATATTGCCTACAGATAGCTAATGTTACCTCAGAGGATCCAAAAGGAAAAAAAACGTCGGTTTGCAACTCTAAGGTTGATATGTTGTCGGGCTAATTTTGAATCAGAACTCGGGTTGTTTCAGTTGGAAACTTTATTTGACATCATATGATTGACCTTATAAGTCGTCTCCCTTTGCCAGGTAGTGAGGTTGAATATCTCTGTTCTGGATAGTTGAGTTTCTACTTTCTAGTGGATAAAGTATATCTTGCCAATGAATCGGCACTATGTGTAGGACTTGGTGTTAACAGTTTACGTATATTTGTAGATGAATGAGCTCTTCTGTTTCATGTAAGCAATTTTCTACTGAATTAACACATTGACCTTGCAGTTTTTCCGATGTGTCCGATTAAACAAAATTTTCTTGATGTGTTGGTAATTATTTTTGCATATTGAGGTTCCATAATCTCATGTTATCCACTTAATATACTTCACTTAATGCAGAGATTTGGGTCTTCTGGCGGTTCTATTATGTGATATTGCAGCTTTCCTGCGCGAAGATTGCTACTTGGATCATTATATACGCGACTTTCCTTGCCTCTCAAAAGGCCATGAAATATCTCTGACCTCATCCTCCAAGAGAATTCCTCCTAGTTTATTCAGGTGGCTCGAGTGTTGCTTGAAGCATGGGTGTAGTTCTACTAGTATTAGTCATCTCCCAACTTTGATCTTCAAAGATGGAAGTTCTGTTGTAAGCTGGGGACGGAAAATTGTATCATTCTATAGCCTGTTATGCGGCGCTGAGCTCTTGGGGAAGAGGTTATCTTCTGGTGTTTCTTGTGCTGTTGCATCTGGATCGTTTAATACTCCGGAGGAACTAACTGTCTTGTCAATGGTTGGAGAAAGAGTAGGTCTGCAGCAGTTAGACTTGTTGCCTGCTGGAGTCTCTCTTCCTCTGCGAGATGTAAGTGAAGAGCTAAAAGAATTTTACATCCAAGGTTTCCTATCCAAAATAAGGAAGTGCAAAATTTAGATATTCTGACCTATTCACTTGAACACACAAATACGCCAATGGAAGGGTGTTAATGATGTCTTTGTACCCTTAATGGATGTAAAATTTTCTCCTTTTAATTGCAGCAGTTCACATTACAAAATTATACTCAGGATGTTTCCATGCACTCAAGATTTATTTTTTATTTGACTTGTATTTTAATTAAAGAAAGGGTGATTTTGTTCTTGTGTAGGCATTGGATAAGTGCCGTGACTCTCCTCCAATGGATTGGCCTGCTGCTGCATATGTTCTTCTTGGTCGGGAGGATTTGGCTTTCTCACGCTTAGCATATTCAAGAAAATTTGTGGAACTTGAGCCCCATATGAGTGTAAATATGACATGTATGTCCACTCCTTACATGTTGAATCTGCATCCTGTGACAATTCCTTCCTCAATATCTGACACAATACAGTCAGAGGATAACAAGCTAGAGGATGTAGATTCTGTTGAGGGATCTGTGGCTGATGGGATGGAGCATATTTTTAACTCTGGCATCCAGTTGCGGTATGGTCGTGATCTGCGACTTAATGAGGTCAGTTCATTAATATTGTGCATGACTGAAAATAGATGTTTGCAGGCACTTATGCAGTAAATACAACCCATCCTCATTTTTAGGAGAGCTAACCATGAGTTGCCGTATGATAGTGTCATACTTCCCAGAACTGGGTGGCTATCCAATTACTCTTGTCTGAAGAATCAATCCACATTCATTTCGTTATGGAAACCTGACTGTCATGTCAGTTTTATTTATGATGAGCTTGACCTCTGTGTAGTGTCCTAGCTGTGCTTGATTTGTGATTACTCTTTACCAAACGTATGTAGCTCTAATAATGGTTTTATGGAAACCTGACTGTCATGTCAGTTTTATTTATGATGAGCTTGACCTCTGTGTAGTGTCCTAGCTGTGCTTAATTTGTGATTACTCTTTACCAAACGTATGTAGCTCTAATAATGGTTTTATATCAGAAGAAAATTGATCTTTCACGATCAAATCCGTTGCTCAGTTCTCATCATTCTTAAGGTCAAACCTGAAAAGTCTTAAGCAAAGCACCACATTGTAAACCCTTTAGCTAGGATGTGAATACTTTTTTCCTTTGGCCCTATTATGTTTTGATAAAGGTAATGATTTTATTAAAATATGGGGAGAATACTGCATACAAAATGTATACCGTGTAGGGAACCTTACAAAATGACATGGTTTTCTATTAAAACAGCATCCAATCATCAGTACTAACCGGAATCTCGAAGGTGCAAAAATATACTGCAACAAAAATATTCCTCTAAATATGTGCTGAAGAATCTTATCCCTCAAATTTCCTTCTGTTCCTTCTCTCCCTAGTGTCCAAATGACCGCTAGGGGTGCTGCCTCCATGCTCTCCTTCTTATGAGTTCGCATCCTGACATTAACACCTTTACTGTTCTTGACATTACCCATTGTACTCCTAACATATCTACTCTATACACCAGAATTTATGTGCAACAGGATAATGCTGTAACGAATGCTTGACTTTTATCTCGCTTCCTTGCTCATAAAGCACCAGCTTATGTATATTTTCCTTCTCATCCTCTAATTTTCTGAAGTAACAGTGGTTCTCCATACGTCCATACAAAAAGGAGCCTTTTCTTGGTGCTCTCTGAATCCAAACTGTCAAAGTAAGGAAGCTCTCTTTTTCCCGCTTCACTAAGCTGTTTTAGAATGACTTGATAGTGATGATAATATTCTCTTGTCTTTCCCACATTCAGTAGTCCGTATCTGTAAGCTGTGTTGCTCGGATACCTCAAAAATGCCCGCACTCTCATGTTGTCCTCCAAGAATAGTGTATTTTGGAGGATTCGACACGGGTGCAGCGGCATTGGAGGATCCGAGCAACATAGTCTGTGAGTAAAACCGTATACTTGTAAAGGAGCTGAAGAAGTCTGCTGAAATGCTCCCATCTCCAGTCCTAAGAGTTTCTTGTAAGGATCAAATCCCACACTACCTCTCCTCCCTGTTATTTTCTCTAGTTGTATGTAGGCTCGATATACTGTACATAGATCAAAAGGCTTCACATAACAAGGTGTCCCTAATCCCTTCAACAGCCCTGCTTCCAAAGTTGAGTCCTGCATGATCTCCTGCTTGAAAGTTGAAAGTGACATTTCCATATTCTTTTTCAATAATCCTCCTCCATAAAGTTTGGTCCTCCGTCCAAAATCTCCTGGTGTTCTATGTTTATACTGTCTTAAGCACCAAATATTATACCCCTACAGCTATACTTATCAGGTGTTTTGACATTTCTATGGTTGTTTTTTAATTTATTATTGTTTGGACTGCTGTGGGCCGGGGAAACTGAATAGGGACAAGTAGTTTTGTGATTTTGAGGGATAAAGCAGAACCTGCTTATTCAAAGTGGTAACTAGTGTTTGTTTTATAAAATGATGATGTTTTCTTCTGTCTTGTGTCTTTGGCTCCTGAATTTGTCATGCAGTCTGGATCAGTATCTTTTGGTCTGGTTGTCCTGTGGTCTTTTATGAAGCTTCAAAACTATAAATTACTGGTAAGTATCCATGTATACTCCATCTTAGATTAATTTCTGATCAATATTCTGGTGTGAAAACCATGGTATGTAGTATGTACTTGATGATCCCGTCAAGCCGTGGAAGTCTAGATTTTCTACATCACACCCCTTAGGGTGCGGCCCTTCCCCGGACCCTGCTAACGCCGGATGCTTTGTGCACCGGGCTGCCCCCTTTTTTTTAACTTTGTTCTCGGGCATACCTTATCTATGCATTTGCTGATTTCATCGCGCAGTTCCTAGCACAGTCAAGTGCTGCACTTGTGTTATTTTCTTAATCTTCTTCACTATCATTAAACAATGATTTTGATTCATAGGTTAGACGTCTTCTATGCTCTGCTAGGCCTGTTGTTATTCAAACACCTGTTAATCCAACTGCGTCAGATCAGGACCTCCAACAGGTATACTGTTTCAATAATTTGGTATGTGCTACATGTTATTTCCAGGACTAAAGACAACATTTCCTTTTCCTCCCAGTGCTATGTAATGATACATTTTTTTCCTTTAAATTGTCTTGTGCTTCTTGTTGTCCTCATCTAGTTGGTTTTAGACCACTGTTCACCTCTTGATCTTGCAATGTATATGTCCATACACCGTCATTGCTTGTTAAATTACTGGTTTAATACTATATATGTGTTCTTTGTAAACAGACTTTACTATAAGGGTACACATTAATTTGGTAGGTCTTGGAAAGCCAGCTAACTGATTGGGGAAGAAAAAAAGAAAACAAACAAGTAAAGGCATTGCTAAGCCCACATTTTGTGTCGATGCTCTCCTTGGGAGGTGACATTGTTAAAGAACGTAAACAGTGCACCCTGATTTTTTTCAGTTATCAGCTTTTATTGCAGCTCTAAATGCCTCTTAAGGAGGAAATAAGAGCTTGCTGCAGCTGATTCCCTGTAGTAAAGACAAATGTAGAAAGATAAAAGCAGAACCTTGAATAGATTAACTAGAGACTGTATTTTGTTACTGTAACATTGATGACCATGTGAATCACTGTGTCCTTTACACCTCACATACGCTTGCAACTCTGCAAGTGTTTGTCTGTCACATTGTTTCTCTTTTGTTCTTCTTTTCTTTAGGCCCAATTATGGCAGCTTGCTCAAAGGACTACTGCCCTTCCCTTTGGCCGTGGTGCATTTACACTTGCTACAACCTGCACTCTCTTGACGGAGGTACCATCCTTTACTTTCTTCTACACAGTTTAATGTAGTCTTTAATTGACAATATAGCAGTTAGTCCTTGTTGTGTTTTAAAGAAGTTGTTTTAACATCTGCAGGCACTCACGGTACCCAAGCTTGTGTTTGCAGGTCGGTTGCCTGCACAGCAAAATGCCACGGTATGTCTCGACAAATTCAAGTGGACATCTATTTCTGTTTATGTATGTATTTCTTTAAAGTAGCAGTTCAGACTTCAGATAATTGAATGGATTCAGGTTGAATCCTTTTACTTACTGAATGTAGATTGACACATGGTTTTGGTGAATACTTTTTATCCTTGAAGTTTCTTCCTTCCCATGATGTTAGTAGTTTTTCTGCCAAACTAATGTGGTACATTTTTCTTTGGCATTGCCCACATTTCTGCATTATTATATATGTTGATTTTCTTTAGGCACTTGTGAGCAGTACCATAACCACCCATATACCCCTCCCCAGGTCCATGTCTACCTTGCAACAGTTATGCGTTTGTGAAGTTTTATTGTGTAAGTCTTGCCTCTTGTACTTGTTTAGGTTAACTTAGATCCAAATGTTAGGAATGTTCAAGAACTCAAATCTTGGCCCGAGTTTCACAATGCAGTTGCTGCTGGATTAAGGCTTGCTCCACCTCAGGTTCAGTTTTGTTCTTGAAATACTGTATCTATTTGCATGTGGCTTCATCTCACTGTTGTTGTCCAGTGTCTTATTTAGATACTTCTCTTAAATTCCATTTGCTTACTTGATGCTATTTCCT
This sequence comes from Przewalskia tangutica, assembly GCA_029844215.1. Taxonomy (NCBI): domain Eukaryota; kingdom Viridiplantae; phylum Streptophyta; class Magnoliopsida; order Solanales; family Solanaceae; genus Przewalskia; species Przewalskia tangutica. The sequence goes on along the minus strand of CM056730.1, from coordinate 4,825,876 downwards.
CACTTTTTGATGCATGTTCATGTGCTTACACAGGGAAAAATGTCAAGAACATGGATATTATATAACAAACCTGAAGAGCCTTGTGTTGTTCATGCCGGACTGCTTCTTGCTTTGGGATTACATGGACATCTTCGCGTCTTAACTATAACTGATATATACCAATATTATTCTCAGGTTGTTTATTACTTTCAGGACCAATCTTGTTTTAAACAAGTGCTTCCCCTCTTTACTAAAAGTCTAAAATTATGATATTCTTTTCTTTTTCAGATTCAACCAAAATTGTTCTATTTGTACTGTATATGTAACATAATATTTCCTCATCCTATAGGAAAAATGGAAAAGATTAATGTTACTGTTAGAATATGAATAGGAATAAAATTTGTATATAGTATCCTACGTGGAAAAGGATTGGGATATAGTGCCTATAAATAGGAATCTACGTAATGTTGTAGATACACAATTTAATCATATTTTGTCCCATAATTTCTCACATGTTATCAGAGCCATAATAGAATATTGTCACCGGAACAATTTTTTCCTCGGTGTGAACAATATGGTGTGAACAGTGCCGCGTGAACTGTGTTTTCCCGCGTGATTTGTTTTACAGTAGGGTCGTGTGATCATTCCGATCCTACATAATTTTTTCTTGATTCCGAACACTCGGGTGATCAGATCTACTTTTTCCGACTACAAGACATTTTTTTTCTAGATCCGGCTATGGATCTTTCCAGATTCCGGCCAATTCATTTTTTCCATATTTTAGGCTACAAATTTCAGATTTCACAAGATTGTCTTTCATATCTGATATTTTTAGCTCTAAAAATACTGGAATCAGAACTTCAAAACCCTTAACAAGGAGATCAAAAGTTGGAACATCCCAGTGTACGAAGAATCGATGAAGAGGCCGCTTTGTAAGATTTCGACCTAAGTGTAGTTATTGTAATAGGCTTGGACACACTCGTGAAGTATGCAGATCTCGATCTAAGTGTAGTTATTGTAATAGGTTTGGACACACTCGTGAAGTATACTATTCTCGCATGGCCGACCACCCAAAAATGTTCATGTTGCTCAGACTGCTACTATAGGTAAAATCAACAGTTTATTTATGGAAGAAGAATATAATGAGTACCTTCATTATCGAGCACAGAAGCAAACATCTCCACAAGTAGCCTTAGTCGCACAGTCTAATACCCTTGGATCGTGGGTTATAGACTTTGACGCATCTGATCATATTTCTAGTGATAAATCACTTTTGTCGAATATTGATTATTCACCGTCTCTTCTCGCTATTACTTTAGCCAATGAGATCCAAACAAAAGCACAAGAAGTTGGACAAACTAATCCCATATCCTCTGTCACTCTAAATTCTTAAATTCTGTTCTTTATGTCCCTGATTGTAGGGCTGCACAAAAGGTCAAGACCGGACCGGACCAGACCGAGGACCGAAAACGCAAATTATCTGGACCGAAGGCCGGACCGAAAAAATTCGGTCCGGACGGTCCGTGTCATTTTCGGTTCGGTACCGTCCGGGTCATTTTTGGTCCGGTCCGGTTAGTAGGACCGAATGGATCGAATTATTCGAGTCACCCCACCCCATCCGCCCATTGATCCCCATTTCATCCCAGTCCCCCCAGCCAGTCCGGACGTATTGACATATCAAATATAGGTTGTAAATTAGTGAAACTTTAAATGGTCATAACTTTGCGCTCGGACGTCCGTTTGATCTATTTTTTTTTTTGATTTCGCGTATTGTTTCGATACGGGGGTGGACAAACTGCTGAAGGGGTTTGATTCAGCCGATTTCGTCCATCTTGCCAATCAATTTCACTTTTTCCCCAAATCGTTACGTTTTTCCCCTTTTCAAATCTAAATATCTCGCGATATACAATAGATTTCAACGTACAAATTTCGTGGTAATGTGTCCGAGAATGTCAATTTCATTATTGAAAATTCAATTTAAAAAAAAAATCGGAACCCGATTTTTAAATATATATTAGGAATTATATATATTATATATATATATAATATAATATATATTTAAAATTAGTCGAGACCGACGGACGAAAACTGATTTTTCAAAGGGAGGACCGATCGAAAAATTCGTCGGTCGAGTTTTTCCCCGTCGGTCCATTTTTGTGCGACCACTACCGATTGTCCTTTTAATCTTACATCAATCAGTTGTTTGACTCGTGCCTTAAATTGTGCGATAATACTTCTTGATGATTATTTTATTATGCAGGACGGTAGTACGGGACAGACAATTGACGTAGGATATGAATCACAAGGCTTCTACTACCTTACCTTTACTCTTAATTCCTCCATAGCAGGTCTGGGTACAGATCCTCCCGATTTAATCTACAAACGATTCGGACATCCGAGTCTGTTTAAGCTACAAAAGATGGTGCCTAGTTTATTTAGTTTGTCCAAATTAGATTGTGAGTCGTGTCAATTTGGAAAACACACTCGCACTACCTTTCCATGTAGTGTTGAGAGTCGTCGAGAGTCTATTTTCCATAGTCCATTCCGATATATGGGGTCCTAGTAGAGTCCGTTCAACCTTGGGATTTCGTTATTTGTTAGTTTCATTGATGATTATTCAAGATGTACTTGGATTTTCTTAATGAAAGATCGTTCTGTGTTGTTTTCTATATTCCAGAGTTTTTGTGCTGAAATGCAAAATCAATGTGGTGTCTCTATTCGTACGTTTCGTAGTGATAATGCCTTAGAATATTTGTCCTTTCAATTTTAGCAATTTATGACTCACCAAGGAATTATTCATCAGACATCTTGTCCATACACTCCTCAGTAGAATAGGGTAGCAGAGAGGTAGAATTGATACGTCATTGAAACTGCTCGCACTCTTCTCATTCAGTCTCATGTTCCGTTGCGTTTTTGGGGCGATGCAATTCTCACATCTTGCTATTTAATTAATTGGATGCTCTCATCTTTCATTCAGAATCAAATTCCTTATTCAATAGTGTTTTCTTAGTCATCCCTCTTCCCTCTTCCCTCTTCCCTCTTCCCTCTTCCCTCTTCCCTCCCGTGTCTTTGGGAGCACTTGTTTTGTTCATAACTTTACCCCTCGAAAGATAAATTAGCTCCTCGTGCTCTCAATGTGTCTTTCTTGGTTATTCTTGGGTTCAAAAGGGATATCGTTGCTACTCACTTGATCTTCTGTACCTTATGTCAGCAGATGTCACATTCTTTGAGTCTCAACCTTACTTTACATCTTCTTCTTCTTCAGATCATTTTGACATATCCGAGGTCTTACCTATACCGACTTTTGAAGAATCTACTATTACTTCTACATCTCCATCCATAACGCCACTAGTCTTACCCATACCTATTTTTGAAGAATCTATAGTTACTTCTACGTCTCCACCCACAATGTCACCACTCTTGATTATCATCGTCATCCACATCCAGCATCAGGCCTAGAAGATTCATGTCGACCTACCCTTATTGCAAGCTTGTCTCTCCCTCATCACCGATTACACTTCGAAAAGGTATACGGTCCACTCGCAATACTAACCCCCATTATACCCTTTTAAGTTATCATCGTCTGTCTTCATCCCATTATGCCTTTGTATCATCATTATCCTCTGTCTTTGTCTCTAAATCTATGGGTGAAGTACTTTCTCATCCAGGATGACGACGACATGATATGATTGACGAGAAGTATGGTTTACATACAAGTGGTACTTGGGAGCTTGTTCCTCTTCCTTCAGGTAAATTTACTATTAGTTGGCGTTGAGTTTATGTATTCAAAGTTGGTCTAGACGGCCAAGTTGATCGGCTTAAGGCTCGCCTTGTTGCAAAGGGGTATATGCAGATATTTGGGCTTGATTACAATGATACTTTCTCTCCCGCGGCTATAGCATCTGTTCGTCTTTTTCTATCCATGGATGTGTCTGCCATTGGCCACTTTCTCAGTTGGACATTAATAATGCTTTTCTTCATGATGATCTTGAGAAGGAAGTTTATATGGAGCAACCACCTAGTTTTGTTGCTCAGGTGGAGCCTAATCTGGCGTGTCGATTGCATCAGTCATTTTATGATTTGAAACAGTCTCTTCGAGCATGATTTGCTAAATTTAGCACAATACTTCAGGAGTTTGGCATGACTCGCAGTGAAGCAGATGTATTTTATAGACATTCTGCTCCAAATTTGTGTATTTATTTGGTGGTTGACGATATTGTTATATTTGGCAATGATTAAGATGACATCACTAATTTAAAGTAACATCTCTTTCAACATTTTCAGACTAAAGACCTCGGCATACTGAAGTATTTTCTAGTATTGAGGTTATCCAATCCAACTCAGGTATTGTTATTTCGAAACGTAAGTATGCCTTAGACATTCTTGAGGAGACATGAATGATAGGATGTAGACCCATTGACATTCATGATCCAAATGCTAAACTCCTGCCAGGACAGGGGGAGCCACTCAATGATCGTGGACGATATAGACGGCTGGTTGGTAAGTTGAATTATCTCAGAGTGACTAGACCTGACATCTCTTTTCCTGTGAGTGTTATAAATCAGTTTAGTTTATGGATTCTCCGGGATGCAGTTGTCCACATTGTGCGATATATGAAGTCGGCTCCTGGCAAAGGACTACTCTTCGAGGATCGAGGCCAAGGCCATGGGCAGATCGTTGGATATGTAGATGCTGATTGGGCAGAATCATCTTCCAATATACGTTCTACATCTGGATATTATGTTTTATTAGTAGGTAATTTGGTATCCTGGAAGAGTAAGAAACATAGTGTGGTTTCTCGATCTAGTGCAAAATCAGAATATCGAGGCTGTAGCAACTTATGAGCTAGTTTGAGTTAAACTAAAATTTGGAGAAATCAGACAGAACTTGTGTGTGATAACAAAGAGGCCCTTCATATCGCACCGGTATCTCATGAGAGGACTAAGCACATGGAGATCGATTGTCACTTTGTCAGAGTAAAGATACTCTCCGGAAATATTGTTACAAATTTGTTAAGTCAAGTGATCAGCTTGCAAATATTTTCACCAAGTCCCTCACCGGTCTTCATATTAGTTACATCTATAACACTTGTATGCACCAGCTTGAGGGGGAGTGTTGGAATATGAATAGGAATAGGATTTATATATAGTATCCTACATGAAAAAGGATTGGGATATAGTGCCTATAAATATGAATCTATGTAATGTTGTAGATACACAATTTAATAATATTTTTTCTCCCATAATTTCTCACAGCACTAAAGCTACTAAAGTAATTGTTAGATAAACTTGCATTTAAGCTAGAATGCTATGCAATTACGCAAAGTAGGATTTATTTGGATGATCATGATGGTAGGAAGGATAATTACAGCCTACATACAAGTTCTCCCCTTGGTAAAATGAAAGATTGTTTAGTGGCATTAAGCCTGTGTCATGTTTGTTTGAGTAACTATACTCGGGTTTCAAAATCCTTTTGAGTATATTACAACTATACGTTTGAGAGATTGGGTTAGCAGATATAGTAAAATAGGTGCAGTTTAATGAATTATTAATCATGAGACACATGCTTATTTTCTGCATCCGGTGATGTCATCCCTTGTAGGAACATGAAAGTACAACTGTTGGATTGATGCTTGGACTGGCAGCATCATACAGGGGAACTATGCAGCCAGCAATCTCAAAGGTAAGGAATATTTCCTCTTTTTCTCCACAGCCTATTCCATTCTTATCTTTCTTTGCTCCACCTTCTGTGAATATTAACTGCTGTAACGAAGAGTACTTATTTTTCTTCTGGTCTCTGAATCATCTAATTAGGAGCTAGTTGCTTTGGACCTATGCATATTTTGATTATTAGATGGGAGTGCCCGTGCTATGCATGCATGGATGCCTGATGTACTTTTTTAAAAATTTATTGTAACACAGATTAGCATACACGCTTGTTGCACTTTAAGATGTGCTTAATTGGGAGTAAGACGCCAAAATCTATTGTCATCAAGATTAATTTACACAAGAAAATGCTGCAATTTTCTCCTTGTTGCTTTAGCTGTGCAAGACAAAAAGGCACAATCAGCTCACAGGAATCTTTCAAAATAGTCGCAACTATTTTATTGTTCAATTTAATTCATTTTCCTGAAATGAAGAAGACACTGTATAATACCTTTTTTTAGTCAATTTCTAATATGACCATCTAGTATTATTTTATACCTTTTGTCACTAATATTACAACTGGAATCTAGTATCGGTAACTGTATTAGTTGTAATGCCTTATTGTGATGTTATAAAACATGCCTCTTACTATTTGATTTATCAAAAAATGTTCCTTAATCACTAATCCTTTATCATATATGTAATGCTTAAACATTAAAGATTGGATGTTCACTGTACAATTTTTCATAAGCAGAAATTTTAAAATATTAAGAAAGTACAATGAGAGTGCACACTAATCCTAAAACCTTATATTTTAAACCTTATGTAGTAAATGTCTTTTTACTATAATTTTGCAAGTCTACAGCTTCAAATGTATATACTCCTAATCCTAAAACCTTATATTTTATTTTATTATTTTTCTTAACCCTATACATTTCAAGACGAATTGTATGGCACCTGAAAGGTAACACATTAATTCCACAGTAGAAATCACTAAATTTTTAGCTTGAAAATAGGATAGCACAATACCTCAGCATCAACTATATTCATTTGGCTGATAAAGTTCTCTCCTGAAGCTATGACACTGCCTTCCTGCAGTCGTTTCGTCATGTGCCAGTGTAACCAGTGCGTACCCACCAACTTCTTTCCAAGTTAACATAGCTACATTCAACCCATAAAGATATAGCTTCAATCTAAGTGATATGAAAAATTATGTACATGAAATGTGAAGCTAAAATATAACAGTGTTGCTAGATCATCACTCGTACACCAGATTAACTATAAACTTAGAGCAGTGAGAACTATGTCAGCAACAGTAGTACAAAGTCGTCATTTCCCTTCCACTACATAAATTTAGTGTTGAATGATATTTGCCTCCTCTTCAACAAGCAATAAGAAGAAAAAGAGTGGAACCGACCAAATTTTTGACGTTGAAGCCATGAACTTCGAAGTGAACTGTTCATCTAGAATATACTTTTACTTTTTGTCTATTTAAGTGTTTAGTTGCTATCATGTTTAACACAGAATATGTACAAGAAGAATAGTTAACAACAAACTTTTGTGGTGAAGAGACTACTTCATTATGTTATTGAGCTGCAAGATGATACTTTTTGTAATATAATTTTAAGTATCAATTTCCAAATTATTTATTAAAAGGAACTACTGAGTAATGGTAAAAGATTTAGCAATAACCTTCGAAAAAATGCATCTGTTGGAGGTGTTATTTTAAACTGCAAGTAATTGAAAAGTGCATACTCCATTTGCTAGACCTGCATACATAAAGCTTATCATATGCCACCACAAAATTTAGAACCTGCGAGGTCGTGTGGATCAAAAGGTCAAGCTTACATGCTTCTTGGAGTATAATGTTTTTATGCAGCTGACTCTTAAACTTGAGGGGCACAAGCCTCATAGTTACTACAAACATTATATTTCTCATACTAATAGTCAGAAAATCTATCTCTTACAACAAGATTATCATGCAAAACTCTCCCAGCTATTATAATAGTTCTCTATCAATTATACCATCACATCATAAGAGAGATATCAATCAACGCAACTACAATCAAATCCAGCGTAATACAAAGTAAATGCATATAACTCAAGAATTGACTCACCTTCTACCTTCAATAGATTTCTCCAATGATTGGAAGTAAACAACCTGAAAACCTTCAGATAGAACATTTTTTACTTATGAGAAAGATTAACATTTTGAAATTTGTCAATACTATGAATGTGAAGCATCTACCAAGCAAAAATAGAGGAACCTTAAAAGGATTTCTCAAATAAAATAATTGTCACGCCCTTAACCTGGACGTAACACGACACTCGGTGCCTTGCTGCATATTACCGAGTGAACCACACGTCTTGCTGAATCAACATGGGACATATACTAATGCGGAATATAAGTTAAAACATGAAAAGTATGAATAAAACATGTAGCACCATAATAATACTGAAAACATAGTTTTTAAAAACGTAACTGCGGAATAGTCTGAAAACATGATAGTGTAGCCAACAAGGCTGAACATAACTGAATACCCAACATGACATGACTGACTAGTCTATGAAATCTCTGAAATGTGTATGAAATACTGAACTGTTGCTGGGACAAGGCCCCATCATACCTGACTGCCTAACATAACATGACTGCTGAAAAGTAAAGACAATGCCCCAAAGGAAGTGGGGCTCACCAAATAGCTGATACGATGAAGCCTAATGAGCAAATCCGTCGTCTTATAAATCAATGCTTGCATCGTGAAATGCAGGCCCCAGACAACAGGGACGTAAGTACACTGGAATTGTACTTGTATATAAAACAACTAAATGAAATAAGTGCACATGAGATGTTCGGGGAATGGACAACCCGAATCAATAAACATGAATACATGAAGTAACACTGAACTGAAGCTGAACATGAACGTGAGTATAAACATGATATGAATGTAATAACATGAATAAATCTATTTGTATGTGGGAGAGCATTAGTATAATCGACATGTAGTCCACCACGTGAACACGTGGTGTCTGACCTCTGACCCGACCAACTGAGTCATCTCATACTTTGCCAGGGTATGAGACATGAACATGACATGAATGGATCCATCAATAATAATCCCCTAAGGGTAACATGAAGGAATCGTCCTAACTGGGCGGAGCGATCCTTATCCTACCTACATTGGCATATGTAGTTTCAGGTATTAACCTTCTCGGTAATCTGTGCTACTCCCAAAACGTGAACATAAACATGATTGGCTTAACAACCTATGAATTTCATAAATATGACTTGTATATATATATATATATGTATATATATATATATATATCAAATGTGTTTTCATGAGACATGGAAAACATGTAAATTCCTTGGAATAGAGTAATGGGTTCATGACTTGAAATTAAAAACTCATGGACCTCAAATCACGAGTTTACATGGATTACAAACAGATTGATGGAAATCAAAATGACATTCATGAATATAAATACTGAAACATGTTTGAGCCTACATGTATCTAGGGCTTATCATGAATTGAGACTAAACACAAGGAAAAACGAACGTGGGTCATGAATCAAGCGTAGCGTGGGGAAGAATAAAGATTTTCCCACATGTAGATAGAAGCCCTACATACCTTAATCGCTCCAAAACTCGTAGAAAGGTATGAACTTCAAAGAAGAAATCTGAAAATATGAACTTTAACCTTGAAAAGGTTTTTTTTTGAAAACCCTAGGTCTGTAGTATAGGATTTTGCTTACAATCCATTTATATACGTTAGAATTCACTTAGAAATACTTAGACATGACTTACCTTGACGTAGGAGGTTGAGGAGAAGAGCGGAACTTCGTGCTAGGGTTTGGGGGTTGTATTTCTCAGTCAAAGTCGTCCAAAGAAAGTGCGGAACTGCTATTAGAATACCTAATTTCGTGCTTAATATTTTGGCTTCAGGGTCGCCCGTCGCAGCGGTCAACTTTTGGTCGTTGCGACGGTCTTGACTGCCTAAGGAATTCTTACACCATTGCAGCCACCAACTTTTGACCTCTGCAACGCTCGCAACTGATTTCGCCACAATCATTCTAATTTTTTTCCTAACTCATTCCATTCCACTTCCAAATACTTATATTACTTCCCGGAAACAGCCGCTCTACCTACCAAGGTGGAGGTGAGGTCTGTGTACATTCTACCCTCCCCAGACCCACATTGTGGGACTTCACTGGGTATGTTGTTGTTGTATACTTAGGGAGTAACAAACCCATGGGGCTTTGCACTTATTACCGGTCAAACCTTATCCCGAAAGTACGGGGTGTTACAATTTCGCATCTTCAAGCTTGAAAGGCAAGAGATATTATTAAAAAAACTTCTCACCGCAAAAAATAATTCAGTAGAAAAAACAATTAGAAAATGTTGGAAATAATTTTTAAAAGCACCAGAAAATCCATAACTTTTACTATGTAAAAATTGGCAACTGATAACACATCCAATTGTCCAAAAAAGTGGCATCTTGTCGATTCCTTCAAACATCACATTGGGTGCAAATATTATTCTCGTGAGTGAAGTTAGATACCTGGCGAACAAAAACGGCATATCATATTCTGATAAGTAAAAGATGGCATATCATAATATTGTAAACTCAAAAAATGGCAGCAAGAGAAATAATCAATTCTATGACCAAAAATCCAATGCGACACAATTAACTTTTAAGCACATGATGCAACTCCCCTAATAACACTTTTAGAAAGTCATCTTCGATTGTTTTGACCAGCTTAAGCGTAGAAACATGCCACTAAATTGATAGTTTATATTGCTTCATAGATGACATTTGGCAAATGTATTTATTTGTTGGCCAAACAAAAAGCCATAAGCTTTTACCTTATCATGCTTCAGCTGGAAAATGTAAAGCTCGGATGCATCATGCTGTAAAGAAGGAAAAGGAAAAAAGTACATACTCTTCGACTACATGGTATATTAAAGTGAACAATTATCTGATAAAACGCATAGACCTAATATTTAGCAATTAATTAGATACTTGAATTCATAGAAAGCATGAAGCAAAAGTAAATGAACTTTATTGTATTTCCATGAAACCATTATAAAAACATCTTCAAGCACATTATTTGGGGACCCCGCGCATAGCGCGAGCTTAGTGCACCGGGCTGCCCCTTTTAAGCACATTTTTTGGGGACACCAGCAGATCGTACAACTAATTATAGAAAGTTTGCAATATTTTTGGACATTGGACTTGGCTCTTCATCTTTTATTGATCAAGTAAATGTAGTTTCATTAATAAACATGGCCAAATTGGCCGTACACAAGGATAAATAGAAGGTTGTAGCTGATAAAAGTCTCGTGGAAGTAACCTATGCTAATGAAGTTAACAGGAGTACTGCATGGAGTTCTTGATTGTATCAACAGACCCCTATTAACATTTAGCTTGCATTGGCCCTGGGCCTATTACTGCTGAGATATTCTGAACAAGCGTCTTACACTTCATTTGTTGCTCTCTGAAACATTTAACTGTCTGCTGCCAGATTGTTTTACTTTTGGAAGCGTAGGAGGATGACTCTTACTAATTTGACGAGTACAGTGCTACTTAATATTTGCGATATAAAGTTGCAGAATTGTACTTGTTAAACTGAGTTAGTGTAGTTTTGATTCTTGTATCTCAACACATTTTCCAGTTTGAGCACTCCAAATTTGCCCTTGTCAGTTACTGAATGATATTATCTACTTAACAATCAGCACTTGTGTTCAAAGGTCCCTTATTGTTGGGTGCATTATCTGCATTATTAGTTTGCTTATCTATTATCTAGTTGCAGTTCATTGATTTGTCATTAGGTGTGCTTTTCTTCTTTTCATTCTAACGAATCAAGAATTTATTGTGATCTCCATGCAGTCTCTCTATGTTCATATACCATCCCGTCATCCATCTTCCTTTCCGGAATTAGAATTGCCAACCCTTTTGCAGGTAATTGTAGTATACATTGTGAATCTGTAGAAAGGTTGAATCCTCGTAGAAAATTGGTCTTCTCTATGGATTTATCTTTTATTTGCAGTTCATATGGATCATTATACGTTTGCTTCTGTTCTATTAAGACTTCAATGTAGGTGTAGAATTTGAGAAAGAAGAAAAGACTTCTTTGTATTTCAGTATGTGTTTATATCCCATGAGCAAGGGTATTTATACAAAAGGTCTTATGACTAATCTAGGAAAGCAAATCAGTTACAGTAATTACATAAATTAATTAGAATATAGATCTCCTACAATCAAACTAGTCAACAGTAGGCTTATTTGACAAAGTGTTGTACTGATCCTTACCTCTTAAATTTATCATTTTCGTCTAGAATAATTTTCTCGTCCCCTGGCAATTTTCTTGCTATGTCAACATGCTTGTTAGCAAATCAGAGGCTGAAAATACTTTTAAATCTGCCATGATATCCTTACTCCGATATGTTTCAGTTCTTATTTTCCCCCCACCTATTATCCTTTAGAAGAGATTAAGGTCTGTGTTTCCTTCCTCCATGTACTTGCATTAAAGAGGTGTTTGCTTTAATATTTTTTTGGGTAAATAATCTGCCTCTTTAATAAAGTATCTTTATCTTGAAAAATGACTGTTCTTGCGATTGGATTGCTTTTCAGTCAGCAGCTCTCTTATCTGTTGGGCTTCTATATGAGGGATCGGCACATCCCCAAACTATGCAAATTCTTCTGGTACTTTCTCTAAATTTTGGAGGTCTATACTCTTCTGTAGTTTCTTGGATCATCTGTTGATTAAGTGTTGAATAGTCACTATGTATTATTGGGTAGTTGGTCTCGACATATCCAGATGTGTACAAGTGTTCCCCTTGTTCAAATATATGAAAACCTGAGTTCTTATTCTGGTGCATGACTGAGTTTTTTCTTTTGTTGTTCTCAATCTTAGTTAGGAGGGGAGGGCTACTGAAGGCTAACAGGAATAGTGGGATAATTCTTCTAAAATATATTTATTCCCCATGTAGTTCGTGTAGGGAAATAGCAGATTTATTTGTATCTAATTAATAGTTCTGGTACTAAAGTGAAAAGGATTAAGTGATTTTAGATAGTCCAGACTAGTGTTGGCAAAATGGATAAAAGTCACGCTAACACTCATTTAACATGTTCACACCTAACCCGGATTTACAGAGTGTTACAGTCGGATACTTTATACTTTTTCTGACCCCTTTTCAACCCGCCCATATCCGATCCACCCCCTTCATTTGTTAGCACTAGTCCATACTGATCTTGCTTGCATGAAAGAAGCGATGGTGTAATGTTTGCCAAAATTGTAAAATAGTGTTAATCCAAGTTTTATGTATGCTTTTCATGAATTCAACCACTGATAACCGGTTTGCAGGATGAAATAGGTCGTAGAAGTGGAGGAGATAATGTACTTGAAAGGGAGGGATATGCTGTTGCAGCTGGGTTTTCACTGGGATTGGTTGCCTTGGGTATGATTGAAAGGTCTCATGCATTCTTATGGCTGGCGTCTGTTTCTAAGTTATTTTTTTTGAAAACTGAAGGTCGTGGAGAAGATGCTCCTGGCTTCGTGGACGCTTTGGTTGATCGGTTGTTCCAGTACATTGGTGGCAAGGAGCCTCAAAACGTATATGCTTGCAGAATTGTCTCCTATTTTATGCGATAAGATTCCAAAATTGTAATTTATGACTGAAGTGTTGTTCTCATTTTCTTTAAATAAATTCTTCAAACTGATCTTCAGGAGAGTTTCCATCTTTTTGTTCCATCTATTGATGAACATAATCGGAGTACAGGACAGGTCAGGTCAGGTCGTCTTGTCGGTCCACATATATTATATTACTGCTATTCTTATCTTACTTAAAGATAGGTACCAATCATCCTAAAATGTACCATTTCTCTTGCAGATAATGGACGGCACTGCAGTCAATGTTGATGTTACTGCACCTGGAGCCACCATTGCCCTTGCTCTTATGTTTTTGAAGGTAATTTTATACATAATATTACTTCTTCTTTAGAGATAACCTCCTAGATAACTTTCTTAATTATTAATTTTTCTCTCAATCCATTGCAGACAGAGTCAGAGTTGGTCTATTCTAGGTTATCTGTCCCGCAGACACATTTTGATTTACACTATGTTCGACCTGATTTTATACTGCTCCGTGTCATTGCTCGGAATTTGATAATGTGGAGCAGGTAAAACATGCTCCCAACACTTTTCAATCAGCAATGACATTTATAAGTTGCTTCTCAGGTTTAACTATGGTTTAATTTCTTCTAGAGTTCATGCCTCTGAAGAATGGATTCAATCTCAAATTCCGGAGGTTATTCAAAATGGTGTTAAAGGCCTTGGTGATACCATGAGTGACACAGATGAGATAAATGCTGATGCATTTGTTCAGGCATATGTTCACATAGTGGTTGGAGCCTGCATTTCTCTTGGTAAGCCTAAGTTCTAAAAGAAGGCTATTGCTTCTTGCCTGTTGAACTTTAGCTTCTAATTAAGTTGCTATGCAATACTTTCTTCCATTTTATGCCAGTCATGAAATTTTGAATATCCAACAGTTGCGCTAACTTATATACATAACAATATGCTTTAAATGGTTTTGAATTGCAAATTTGATTGCATTAACAACAATGGAATTAGTAGTATTTGAGTCTCGAGAATTCAAATGCAGTACCAACGATGGATTAAATATTCTACATTGCAATCATAATGTGCGAGTCAAAAATATCTTCTCATCACCCTCCTATTAAAATGTGTCAAGTAATATGAGTGGAGAGTTCATATAAATCACTGCGGATGTTGCATTGAATTTGATGTGGGAGGGAAGATCAGGTATCAGAGATGTCGAAAACAATTTAATTATTGATGAGTGGAAAGTAGCTCGGTCCCAATTTGATTTGTGTTAAGAAATGGACCTTGAGCCTAGGGCGGTTAGCGGTCCGGATACTCCCGGTAATTACCCGAGAACCGGACCGATACTCGGACCGAAAAGTTAACGTTCCAGATACGAGTACCAAAAAATTACCTGGACCGATAAGGAGCCGGACCGGTAACCCGGTAAAATACCCGGTACCCCCCCCCCCCCCCACCGGCCCTAGTTAGTTGTAAATTGGTGAAACTTTAAATGGTCATAACTCTGCGCTCGGACGTCCGTTTCACCTAATTTTTTTTTGATTTCGCGTATTTTTTCGAGACAGGGCCGGACAAACTGCTAAAGCGGTTTGGAGCAGCCAATTTCTCAAAAAACGTCCGTCTTGCCAATCAATTTCACTTTTTCCCCAAATCGTTACGTTTTTTCCCTTTTAAAAGCTAAATATCTCGCTATATACAATAGATTTCAACGTCCAAATTTCGTGGTAATGTGTCCGAGAATGTCAATTTCAATATTGAAAATTCAATTAAAAAAATAAAATAAAATAAAAATCCGGGCCCGGAACCCGACCTGGAAAATTCTTACCGGTCCGGACCGAGAACCGGACCGATAAGGTTTCGGTCCGGTCTCGGATCTGGACTCAGGACCGAAATTTCTGTTAGGGTAGACTGAGTGTGCATTATATTTAACTACTCGGAGGACTATCAGTGCTACATTTATATTTGAGGGACGAGTTGAGTCAATGCACAAAACTGTTGAACTCTAATGCAGATGTTAGGCTCAAGTAGGGGTGTTATTCCGATCCGGGTATCCAGATACCCGGACCGGAATAACACCCCTACTTGAGCCTAACATCTGCATTAGAGTTCAACAGAAACTGTTAGGGTAGACTGAGTATGCATTATATTTAACTACTCGGAGGACTATCAGTGCTACATTTATATTTGAGGGAGGAGTTGAGTCAATGCACAAAACTGAAAGGAGTATGGTCAAAAGCTCTTTTGCAATACGATAGTGTTTCAAAACACATCAACTATAGAAGCTTGAGAGGGATGGACAACTAATTGAAAGTGAAAAGAGGTTGTGTTAAGTGTTGGGTTCCCGAAATACTTAGTACTATAAAACTAAACACTGGCTCTGTTTGTTTAGCGAACTGTGTGGGGCGAGGGCTAGTGAACAATTCGAAAAAGCTGGTTCTTGCTACGAAAAGTAGAACAGAAGTCAAGCAATTTTTGACTAAATGAATATTCTGACGTAGGATGTTGTACTTGAGATTTCTAATCTATCCTTGTGTGACTCCTGTTGAAACATATACTCGGCGGTAGGTGCATGACAGCCAAGTTTAAACGGACTCCCCATTCATTAGATAGAGAGGATTACTAAGATTTTGTAGAAATTTGAGAAGGAAGAAAAGACTTCTTTGTACTTCATTATGTCTTTACATTCCATGAGAAGGGTTATTTATAAATATGAATGCTAACTGATCAAGGAAAGACAATCAATTACATCAAAAGGAAATATTATATTCCTATAATTAGCATGATTTTAGTAGACTTCCTTTTTCCTTTTCCTAGCGTAATTATTTTTTTTAGTTTAAAAAAAATAATTACGCTTGGAAAAGGAAAAATGAAGTTTACTAAAATCGTGCTAATTAATTATCACAATGAACAGTTCTGTGATCTGTTGCCAATTTGTTCCAATTTTAATTTCTCTGATTGAATCGTATTGATATACCAATTCGATCCAAGCTCTCTTATTGAGAATGCTCGTTGAAATCAGTTTTTATTTTCAATTTTTAACAGAACTTTGGATACTATTTTCTTTTCCCCTTTTTTGTCTATTTCTAGGAACACTATTTTGGAGAAATTGCGGAGAACTTCTTGTCTTAGTTGTTTGCAAAGTTTTCTGGAAGGGGAGAATGAACAAAAAGTAGAAACTGTTGTATGACCATCTAACCTAAAAGCCGGCTAGAGAGAACACACTTTTATTTACTCCATTATATTCTCAACACGCCCTCATGTGCGAAGCTAATTCTTTTTCATGAGCCAAGCACGTGGATTTTTTTTTTTTTTTTTTATAACGGGTGACAGTGAGACTCGATCCCGGTTTCTTTGCCTACTCTAAGACTATGTTGAAGTGTGTGACCATCTCATCTAAAAGCTTAGGTTGTTAGAGAGAATACACTTCTATTTACTTAATGATATTCTCAACAGAAACAACTTGCGCTCGAACAATTGTAACCAAAAGATTTGAAGTAGTGACGCAAAAGCATGACAAGCAAATAGCACCTCACCAATTCTACATACCAAGCTGTGCAATCAGATGTGGTAATTTATGAATGTTAGTGCCAATTGGGGTACGGAGATTGGGGAGGGGAGTGGGGAGATTCTATATAGATCCAGGAACTAAATTCAAGCCGATGAAAGTTGATCAGTAAACTAGCAAGAGGTTTGTTAGAGTCCCACATTATTGTGGAATGGGGTTGTTTGCCTCCTTATGTGGTCGTGGACAATCTTCACCTCAAGAGCTAGCTTTTGTGGTTGAGTTAGGCTCAAGATCCATTTCTTCTCATGGTATCATAGTCAGAGCCATCCTAATTCTTGGTTTACCCGATGTTGGATCCCTATATTTTGGTATCAATGCTCCAGATGTCCAGTCTTAAGTGTGCGGGAGTGGGGATTGTGTGTTGTTTTAGAGCCCACATTGGTGTGGGATGGGGTTGTTTGCCTCTGTAATGGTTTTGGGCAATCCTCACTTCATGAGGCTAGCTTTTGGGGTTGAGTTAAGCCTAAGGTCCATGTCTTCACAAGGTTTACCTCCGTCGCTGGCTTCCGTTTGAGTTGTTTTTAGCACTATCCTCGTAAATGTCCATCAGTAATCTACAAGTCATTTAACAGAATGAGGCTAGCTTCCATTTGCTTGGATGAATGTTGGAGAACACTGCCAATTGTTGTCTCGAGCTTAACACCATCTCTTTATTTATCGTGAATTTTCTGTTGGCAGTTTTGATATCAAAAGATGCTTAATATACTTCTAGGCCTGAGGTGAATTGCATTTGATTCATCATCAGATCTGTTGGATGTTGTATTTTTTGGTTATTCTTGATTTGCAAGCTATAACTCTGGCAGGGTTAAGATATGCTGGTAGTAGAGATGGCAATTTACAAGAGCTGCTCCACAAATATGCTCTGTACTTCCTTAATGAGGTCTGTCCTTCACCTTAATGTGCTGATTCATATTTATAATGCTGTAACAAGTTTACTTCTAATCCTGCAGATAAAACCTGTATCTGTCTCAAGTGGACATGCATTTCCAAAAGGACTGTCTATATATATTGATCGTGGCTCATTGGAGACATGTCTTCACTTAATTGTTCTCTGTCTATGTGTGGTAGGTATATACCTTCACAAGTTTAAATGGGTTAAATTTATCGTTAGGCTTTATTCAGAAATCCGACTTGTGCAGGTTATGGCAGGGTCTGGACACCTACAAACATTCAAGTTGTTAAAATATTTGCGTGGTCGAAATTCGGCAGATGGGCATTTGAGCTTCGGCAATCAGATGGCCGTAAGTGTAGTCATTTTACCATGAGTTCTTGAATCACCTGTTTATTGCACTGGTTGCTAACCAAGTCCCACGAGAGATCAGGGAAATGCCTGTGATCCACCAATAAAATACTGTGGATTACTCATCAAGTTTTCCTTGAAAAGATACCATAAACCATTTCTTTCAACAACCAATAAATAATTGCTTGGACATGTTCATTTTAGATTCGTAAGTATCTGATAATAGGACATTGGTGAATCTGCTGTCTACCCTTGTTCGTTCACATTATTTGCATTAAGATCCAGAAGATATTGTGGATTCAACTTTTAGTTTCTTCTATCACCATCTTTCTCATCCATTGTTCTCAAAATTGTTTCAGGTAAGCTTAGCCATTGGTTTCTTGTTTATTGGGGGTGGAATGCAGACTTTTTCAACTAGCAAAAGTTCTATTGCTGCTTTACTAATAACATTATATCCACGATTGCCGACTGGACCTAATGACAATCGGTGCCACCTTCAGGTAAATGCATGCAGAAGTGAAATAGTTTAGTAGAGGAAAATATAACTCAGGTTTCTAGTGTACCAACAAACCAATGTATGAGAGTCAAATGGAATCTATTGTTACTGCCTGTGCTTTGTCCGTCCAAAATTTTCTTTCACTGACCTGAAAAATAGATCAGTCAGTTCCATTTGCTGTGGTGTGCACAATGGGTATTTTTTTAGTGAGAAAGAAAAGGCAAATGGGGTATTTCCTATTTAACAATTGTGAAAAGAACTTAGCAGAATGATTTTGAAGTTAAACACTGTCTAAGCGAGGGAGTGAGAGAGACCTTTTACTTTTAATTTTTTATGGTTACCGAGTAGATACTGTATGTCGCTTAATACTGGAAGTAAGCTAGCAGTTGACACTTGCTAGACAACTTCTCTCATGGGATTTCTGTAGATCTGCCAAATGTAGGAGTACCTATTAAGAATGTTGTAACTTTTGTAGAGGACGGACAGTTGAAACGAGAGAGACAATCATTGACTCTGCAAGAGCTATTTAAATGAGGAAAAAAGAAAGGCAAACTGATACCACCTGCTTTTGACAAACGCCTGACAAAATCACCTTAAATAACAAGGACTTATTTAAGGCGGACAAACGAGTTATTAGGCTATGTGAACATTGTTCTGAAGAGTGCATAGGAATGCACCTGCTGTGGAAGGAGTTGTCTCTTGTTAAAAAAGGTTATCATTTGGTAAAGTGGAAAGTTCTGATCCGTAGTAAAAAACAAGGTGATCTTGGTATAAAAAATTTGAAGAATCAAAGTAAGGCTTTAAAATTGAAGTGGCTATGGAGATATGCTCAAGATTCACATTCTTTATTGGGAAAAGTGATTAAATTGAAGTATGTCTAAGGAGGTCACCATCCCATACGGTGTAGGAGGTCAATCAGAGCATGGTGGCCTTTTTTAAAGAGACACGGTTATAAGAGTATATAATGGTAATAAAACAATTTTCTGGAATGATAGGTGGCTGGGAAATAGAAGTCTGGAGGAGCTATTTCCTAATATCTGTGCTCTGACACAACATCATAACAAAACAGTGGCTGGAATGTGGTCACTTCAAGGTTGGGACTTGATCTTTAAGAGTGTTAAATGACTGGAAAATACCTAGACTAGTTGAGCTTTATAAACATTTGGAGTCTTTCCAAGGGCTGAAGGATGGGGTGGACTGTTTGTGGTGGACTGGGCATAACAAAGGGCACTACAAAGTGAGTTCAGGCTATAAGATCATGAACATGACTCAGCCACAAAACTACAATTGGCCATGGAGACAAGTTTGGAAAGTAAAGATACCTCTTAAGGTGACATGCTTTACATGGTTGCTAGCCAAAGAGGCTGTTTTGACACATGAAAACTTGAGAAAGAGAAGGATTATTTTAGTTTCAAATTGTTGCGTATGTGGGGAAGCCGCTGAGACAGTAGGGCATCTTGTTTTTACATTGTAGAATTACTGATCAGCTTTGGAAGATTTTTATCAATCTTAAAGGCATATCTTGGACAATGCCTAGCAAGATTGTTGACACTCTTTATAGTTGGGAGGAGGCTGGAATTGGGACAAGGAACAAAAGCTATTGGAGAATCATTCCATCTTGCATATGTGGACTATCTGGAAACAAAGGAACTCCAGATGTTTTGAGGATAGAACTAGCACTCTACAGAAGATCAAGCAAGACTGTATGTTGCTATTTTGTTTTTGGTGTACAAAGAATCACTATGTAGATGCAGAAGCAATCCTAGAAGTTCTAGACTCTTTGTTATAGCTTCTTAGTTTTCTTTTTTTGTAAAGGGTTTTGCAGTACTACCTAAGTACTGGTCTATAATACAAAATTGTTACCTGTTCAAAAAAAAAAATCAGCTACCATTTGATGCAAAGGAGTTGTAGCTATCTACTTAGACATGTGTGATGTGACTAAAGGTCTGTTGAGAGGTGGTGAGTTCAGATATGAAAAAAATCCATGGAACAGACTGGCAATACTTGCACATAGTATTGATATGAAGGTAGTGTTGCACGATATGGTGGATTGACTCTGATTTGAAATTCACTTATCTCGAAACTCACCTTTCTGGATTTGATTGATACTACTCATGCAGAAGTTGAAATTATTCAACATATTGGTTTCCCTGTTTCTTCCGGTTATTGACTATTTATTTTTCCCGATTTATGGAATCTCTTTGCAAACTCTATTGATCTTTCTTTGATCTCATAAGATGTATTCGATTTCGGTAATATTCTAAGTAAACATCTGACACTATCATTGTATTTGCTTCTTCCCATCCCATTGCCTGTGATTTATCAGCAAATACTTTTATAATATAAATTTGCATCGGTACAGGCTTTTCGGCATTTGTATGTTCTTGCAACAGAAGCTCGTTGGGTTCAGACAGTTGATGTGGACAGTGGTTTACCTGTCTATTGTCCATTAGAAGTTACTGTTCGGGAGACAGAACACTATGCAGAAACGAGTTTTTATGAGGTCACCCCGTGCATTCTTCCAGAACGTGCTGTTGTAAGTTCTCGTCTTCTGTACAAGCAAATAATGCTGTACTTTTAAGATTATTGGACACATGAAACATTAGGTCAAGCCAATATTTTCCCTTTTGGCATTATAGTTGAAGGCTGTTCGTGTCTGCGGTCCTCGATACTGGTCTCAAGTCATCAATCACATTCCTGAGGGTAAAGTTGACATCGGTTTTCGCTTCATTAGTTGGACATTGAGGCTAAATACTTATCTTGTTCAATATTACCTGCAACTCTTTTACAGAAAAACCATGGAGCTCAGGGGACAAGAGTGATGCGCTTAGTTCTGGTATCCTCTATGTCAAGAGGAAGGTCGGAGCGTGTTCCTATGTGGATGATCCTGCAGGGTGTCAGTCACTGCTGTCACGAGCAATGCACAAGGTTAGTTCTCAGTTACAAAAATTCAACTCTTCTTTGTCTAGTTTAATTATTACATCATAATTTTGTTTCCTTTTATTATAGGTGTTTGGTTTGGAACGTTTGAGAGCTGCAGCCACGAGTAGAGATTGTCGAGATGGTGACATGGTAGATCAGTTGATCAGTACTTTCTCGTCTAACCCAAGCCTAATTTCGTTTGCCCAGCTCTGCTGTGACCCTAACTGGAATAGCAGGCAAGTGCCCGTATATTAATTGCTGATTCTTAATTCAATACTCCAGCAATTATTTTCCTGACTCAGTATGTACTCATAGTTGTGTTTTTGATTTCCTTTGTCTTCGTTCCGAAATCTGACATTTTTGAGTTACCGAGTCATACAGATGGATCCCACAATTAAAAAAATGAATATCATAAAAGCATGAAACTAGAAATTGATCTTAATCTAACAGAATCAGTTAGACTTTTCTCATTGAACTTCATGTGAATGTAATGTTTAATAAACCAAGAAAGCTACTTAAAATTCAAGTAGTGGGAAAAAGAAATTTTCCTAGAAGATTACAAAGTAAATCACCCTAGAAAACTGTGATTGGAGAAATTCTTGTTCTGTAACAGTTATTAATCCTGATCCATCATGGCTGTTGAAGTGTTGAAGCTGGATATATAGTCTAAACTAGCCTTGCCTGGCTTGTATTTTAACTGTTATAAAGCAGGAGAAGAGCGAAAAGGCTATTTTTTGGAAGCTGGACTTAGGCCAGTCCTTCTTTTTTACATTATGAATCCTTAAAAGATGCTTCTTAGTCTTCTATCTAACTAAGGGTGTTCATCGTTCAGCTTGAGTCGATTTTCTCGTAAAAGAAAACCAAACCAGTTAAGTTGGTTTGTTAAATGTTAGAACCGAACCAAACCAAACCAACTGTCGGTTTTTCTTTGGTTCGGTTTTTCTCGGGGTTTTAATAAATATGTGACATACATGATCAAACACATAATCCAATTACTACAGTCCAACATAACACTACTATGCCAATTATTCTTTAAGAAAAGCTGTCATTACCAAGATATCTTGATGATAATAGATTTAAACAATGATGAATAATTAAGGACTCTATTAAAGACAATTTACTTTTAACATGAAATAATTTCTTGGATTATCAAATAAATACTATAAATCAAACTAGAATGCGAAGGCAAAGAAACAAAATTACTGTAAACTGTAAAGGCAAAAAACTAGACTAGAGAACAAGATTTCAAAAGATTAGAGATGTACCATAATTTTAAATTTTTATATGAAAATAAACGTGTAATTATAAGTTTAAACAGGTAATATATAGTCGGTTTGGTTCGGATTTTTTCGGTTATGTTAAACCAAAACAAAACTAATATTTGTCGGTTTCTAAAAAAAATTAAAATTCAAAACCAAATTAAACCAAAAATATATCGGTTTTTTCTTTCGGTCTGATTTAGTTTTCAGTTTGGTTCGATTTCCGATTTTGCGTGAACAGACCTATTTTTTTTATCAAGTAAAAGTACTTCATTCATAAACATTTGCCACAACGGCCATATACAAAAGGTATACCAAAAGATTAAGACTACAAAATATGATTCTCACTGTTTACTCCAAAAGAAAATAAGAGAGCGGAGACTACTCCTCAATGGAGAGGAACTCGACTCTACTTTTTCAAAAGCTCTCCTATTTCTCTCTCCACACTACCCACATTAGCGCAAGCGATATCATGTTCCAAGCCTTTTGTCTTCTCCTCCTCCTGCTATTCCAATTGAACATCAAATCTTTCACAGTTCTTGGCACTACCCAATGTGTGTGAAACCACCTAAACATATTCCACCATAATTTCATGATAAGCCCGCAATGTAGAAGAATGTGATCCACATCCTCGTCCCCCTCCTTGCACATGTAACACCAACTAACGCAGACAAACCTTCCGTCTTCTAAGATTTTCCATTGTCAAAATCACCAATTTAGAAGCTAGCCAAGTGAAAAAACGCACTTTTCTTGGCACCCTTGAAACCATATTGCATTACATAGGAAATCAACCTCCTCCCTAAACAAAAATAACATACCCAGTAAAATCTCACAACGTGAGGTCTGGGGAGGATAGAGTGTACGCAGAACTTACCTTCTACCTTGGTAGGTAGATCGACTGTTTTCGAAAGACCCTCGGCTCAAGACAAAACATAAGCACAAGCTAAACAAGAGAACCGATCAGCCCAGACGAGAAATTTAAAGCAGTATGAAAACGATGGTAGCAAAAATGAATAAGCCATGATGACACATTCTGGAAAAGGAAGGAGTAACTAACGTATGTAAATAAGATAAACAAAGTACAGTAAAGAATATATAGCAGCATAAATCAAATGACATGGGGCTATAAAGCAATATTGTTCCTACTAGTATGATAGACTAAGCAGACCTACAATAATAACACTTCAACTACTAATTTGTAAGCGTAAGTAGGACTACGCTCACTACCTACTTTCTTTTTACCCTAATTCATGCCCTCCACAACCCCCTATCTAAGGTCATGTCCTCATTAAGTGCACCTGCATTATATTCCGTCTAATCACCTCTTCAATACTTCTTCAGCTTACCTCTACCCCTTCTGATCCCATCAATAGCCATTCTCCCACATCTTCACACTGGGGCATTTATGTCTCTCCTCTGCACATGCATAAACTATTCAACCTCGCTTCCCGCATCTTATCTTCCACCGAGGCCACTATCACTCTGTCTCAGATATCCTCATTTCTAATCATATCCCTCTTTGTATGCCCACACATCCATCTCAGCATCCTCATCTCCGTAACTTTCATCTTTTGGATGTGCGAAGTCTTGATTGACCAACACTCCGCCCCATACAACATGGTCTAACCACCACTCTATAGAACTTGCATTTTAGTTGGTGGAACCTTTTTATCGCACAAGACTCCAGCTTCGAGCCCCCATTTCATCCACCCTGCCCCAATATGATGTGTGACATCGTCATCAATCTCTCCATTCCCTTGGATAATAGGCCCGAGGTACTTGAAACTTCCTTTCTTTGGAACCTGAGTACCAAGCCTCTCCGCGCCTATCTTGGCCGCTCCCGTTACTGAACTTGCACTCCAAGTATTCTATCTTGGTCCTACTCAGCCTGAACCCTTTAGACTCTAGAGTCTATCTCCATACCTCCAGCTTAGCGTTCACTCCGTTGCGAGTCTCATCAATCAGGACTATGTCATCTGCGAATAACATATACCATGACACCTCCCCTTAGATTTATCGCGTCAGTCCATTTATCACCAAGGAAAATATGAATGGGCTAAGAGCTAATCCCTGACCCAACCTCATCAACATTGGAAATTTCTTCGAGTCACCTCCTACTATTCGTACCTTGGTCTTGGCTCCATCATACATATCCTTGATTGCCCTAGTGTACGCCATAGGTACACCTCTAATCTCCAAACATCTCCATAGAACCTCCCTATGGACTTTGTCCTATGCCTTCTCGAGGTTGATTAAAATCATATGTATGTTTCCTCTCCTTATATTGCTCCACCAACCTCCTAATAAGATTAATGACTTCTGTAGTTGAACGCTCCGGCATGAATCCAATCCGGTTTTCGGAAATAGACACACCTCTTCTCACCCTCATCTCCACGACCCTTTCCCAAACTTTCATAGTGTGGCTTAGCAGCTTGGTATCCCTATAGTTGTCGCAACTCTAGATGTCACCTTTGTTCTTGTACAAAGAAATCATTGTACTTCACCTCCATTCTCCGGGCATTCTCACCGTCTTAAAAATGACATTAAACAACTCGGTCAGCCATTTTAAATCTGTCAAAATTCAATTGGGATCTCATCAGACCCGATCGCTCGTCCCCTGCGCATCCTTAACCTCCTCAACCTTAATGCTTCTACAATATCCAAAATCCTGGTATCTTTCCGGATTGCTCCAAATCTCCAAGCATAATGTCTTTATCCCCTTTTCGTTCAAGAGTTTATGAAAGTACACTGCCACCTCCGTCTAATATGCGCGTCCTCCACCAGTACTTTGCCGTCCTCGTCCTTGGTGCACCTCACGTGATCCAAGTCACAAGCCCTCTCTCTCGCCTTGGCTAGTCTCCGCCTTTTTCCTTTAATTTCACATACATGCATTCAAAAACCATCATTTTCGCCACCGTAACCGCTAGCTTTGCCTCCTTCCTCGCCATCTTGTACAATTTCCTATTTGTCCACTTATCCACCCCATCCTTGCTTTCTACCAACTTCGCATACGCCGCTTTCTTTGCTTCCACCTTCTCTTGAACTTTATCATTCCACCAGCAGTCCCCTTGATGCCCACCACGACTACCCCCGAGACCCGTAGCACATCTCTAGCTACCTCCCGGATGCAACTGGATGTCCTGTCCCACATATCGGTCGCATCCCCACTACTCCCCTAAGTTCCCTTGGCCATCAACCTCTCCCCCTATCTCCTTTGCACTAGCCATTGTCAAACTCCTCCATTTGATTCTTAGCGTATCATCCACAACCCTCCTCTTCTTCTCCATTTTGATCTCCAAAATCTTATGTCGGGTTGTAAAATACTCACTCGGGATAACCTTACAGTCTTTACAAAGACCGTTGTCAACCTTCCTAAGGAACAAATAGTCTATTTGAGTATTAGCCACCGAGCTACAAAAAGTCACTAAGTACTCCTCCTTCATGAACCTCAAATTGTTTATCACCATCCCAAAAGCTTTGGCGAACTCCAAGAGTGAGACGCCTTCCCCGTTCCTGTCGCCGAGGCCAAAGCCTCCATGCATGTCGTCATAACCTCCCGAAAGTGACCCGATATGTCCATTGAAATATCCTCTTACAAATAACTTCTCAGTTGGTGGTATACCTCACCACTTCCTTCTATGCCCACCACGGCTACCCCGCGAGACCCTTAGCACTTCTCTACCCACCTCCCGGATGCAACTGGCTGTCCTGTCCCACATATCGGTCGCATCCTCACTACTCCCCTAAGCTCCCTTGGCCATCAACCTCTCCCCCATCTCCTTTGCACTAGCCATTGTCAAACTCCTCCATTTGATTCTTAGCGTATCATCCACAACCCTCATCTTTTTCTCCATCTTGATCTCCAAAAGCTTATGTCGGGTTGTAAGATACTCACTCGGGATAACCTTGCAGTCTTTACAAAGATCGTTGTCAACCTTCCTAAGGAGCAAATAGTCTATTTGAGTCTTAGCCACCGAGCTACAAAAAGTCACCAAGTGCTCCTCCTTCGTGAACCTCAAATTGTTTATCACCATCCCAAAAGCTTTGGCGAACTCCAAGAGTGAGACGCCTCCCCCGTTCCTATCGCCGAGGCCAGCCTCCATGCATGTCGTCATAACCTCCCGAAAGTGACCCGATATGTCCATTGAAATCTCCTCCTACAAATAACTTCTTTGTTGGTGGTATACCTCCCACCACCTCGTCCAAATCCTTCCAAAAAGCGCCTCTTTTCCTCTTCGTCCAAGCCCACCTGTGGCGCGTATGGAACCCCCAACTACCACCTTAATCGCCATCATCCTGTCATTGACCCTCCTAACCTCTACCACCTGATCCCTTAGCTCATTGTCTACCAAAATGCCTACCCCATTACTATACCTCGACCTACCCGAGAACCATAACTTATACCTGTCCACGTCCTTAGCCTTATGTCTTACCCATTGGGTCTCCTGGACACAGACTATTAATCCTTCTCTTCTTAAGAATCTTAACTAGCTTTATGGACTTCTCCGTAAAGTCCCAATGTTCCAAGACCCTATTCTCAACCTAGCATCTCCCTTATCCACTTACCCCCCAACCCTCGCCCCCGTCCCCGACTGAGACTGATCTTAGTCTACCATCAGTCATCAAAGCCACTAAAACGGATATACACTAATAGGCTAATCAAAGGTTTACACCTAAAACAGGAACACCAAGAACGCTATAAACTAAAGGCAAGAAGAGTAAATGTAAGAACTTAATATACTAAGGGCAGGATTCAATATATTACAAGCCAAGCAAAGATACATTAGCCATGAATGAAGACATAGAACCCGGATGTTTGGCGGGAGATCGGAGAGATAGAGTCCAGATGTGCGTCGTGACTCATGTTCCAGCAGTTGATTCTTTGGCTATATAGCTGCTGGTACCTGAAAAAGCAAAGCAAAGGAGCACAAAGGGAAAAGGGACGAGATATAGGGTGTAGTATTCGTCCCAAATGAATTTAAATACAGTCGGAAGTATTTTCCGAGCACAAAACCAACATATATTTTAATACTTAGGAATAATGTAAAATCAACCCAATATTGATAACAGTAAACAGTAGCATAGAACCGGATCTGATGGTTTGTGTGTTTGACGGGATTCACCGGAGCTCCGGTGTGGTAGTGCCGAGATGGCTGAGATAGTGGATCTGATGGTTTGAGTTGTTGGACCCAGTTCTGAAGCAGTGGGGTGGCGGTGTGGTATGACTGAGATGGTGGTTCGTTGTGGTGGTGGTGTTGTGGTGGAGCAGTGGCCGGTGGCGGGCTGTTTTGGTGTGAAATGGTTGGTGGAGATCGGAGATGGGGGTGGTTGGCATTATCGTGGTGTTAATGGTGATTTTCAAACTACCAAGAATGATAAAATACCAAATACAACTAGCTGAGTAAGAATGATAGAACCTGATATTTTAGGTGATACTGTCCGAAAATATGTCGCCGGAAAGCGTCGAAAATCTGCCGGAACAGTTCGGCTCTGGTGGGTCACCGCCGGAGTGAGTGGGGGGGGGGGGGGGGATTAATATGACCGTTGCTACAAAACCAGAGAGAGAAAAGGTTCCCAATTTATCCCAACTAACTAAAAACACATCCTCTTTTATCAAGTCATGGACAATTAGTACAAAAACAAATATTACAGTGAATTTGTTAAAAAAAAGATATTATAGCTTCCAATATACATGCATTGTCTACATTCAATTAAAAGAAAAAAAGTACAACTAGAAGGATCGTTATATCAGTCAATAAGGGAAACAAAAAGATGCAGTGCCTGATACTACTCTATCCGTTTTCTACTTCTCCATCTTTCTTTCTACAAACTGTTCATTGTTTTCAAGATTCTATTTCACATGACTTTGATTTGGGGTTGAACTGCGCAAAATTAATGTCCAAGTTAAGTTGAAGAGCTTACGATAATATTATCAGAGATCTAACGATGTTCCACTTCTTCACAAAAGCAGGGACTATTTACATGAAAGTATATTTATTAATTCATTGGAAAGTAACCAACTATATAATATAGCAAGATTAGCTCTTGCTGATGTGAATGCAGAAAATTAATTAGCCTCCAAGATGTGAATCTAGCAAGATTGTCTAACGTCATGCTGAAAATCTTGTCTTCTTATTGTAATAATGAGTTGTTAGTAAAGCTTGTATTGCATGTTTGCAGATCTGACATTGACTTCCAAGAATTTTGCTTACAAGTGTTATTTGAGTGTGTAAGCAAGGACAGGCCAGCCCTATTACAGGTGATGATTGATCATGCAAATGCTTTTAGCTTTATACTCCAAAAAAGAATTCTTTAATGGTGGACAGTAAATGCAGTGTTCTAAAAAACGGCCTGGGCGGCCGCCTAGGCGCTAGGCGCCCCCAGACTGTCCCGCCTAGGAATCCCGCTTAGGCCCCCGCCTAGGAATATACCCGCCTAGGCCCCCCCGCCTAGGAATATACCCGCCTAGGCCCCCCCGCCTAGGCGCCCAGTCCCCGCCCTGGTCCCGCTTAGCGTTTTTTAGAACATTGAGTAAATGCTACGTCTTTGAGCCATGCTGTTGTGTAGTTACCACAGAAAAACTTACTTTGAACATTTGTCGTAAACTTTTTCGAAAAATGTTATCTACTGAATATTGAAGTAGTTGTTACGCCCCAAATCTAGGTGAATGCGTGATCGACACCTGATGCCTTAAAGTTTTCGTGGAGCAAACCATTTGGACATATTACCCCTTTTCATATCACTGCATACATCATGACATGTAAAGCTTAATAGATTTGGAACTATAATATATGACTCATCGGCCTCATCATAATCGTGAAAATCCTAACATGGTTCACAAGTCATATAATATTTGAAAATCACTACACAATGAAAATGTCACAAAGGGACTCATGTACATGTCTCGCGACTGAGTTAACGCTAAGATGGAGGTTTGGAGACGGTCCCTGGAATCTAAAGGGTTCAGGTTGAGCAGGACCAATACAGAATACTAGGAGTGCAAGTTCAGTGGAGTAGTGTAGTGCATGAGGATGGCACGAATGTGAGAGATTGATGAAGATGTCACACATCGTATTGGTGCTGGGTTGATGAAATAGAGGCTTGCATCTGGATTATTGTGTGATAAGAGAGGCCACAAAAGCTTAAAGGCAAATTCTACAGAGTGGTGGTTAGACCGACTATGTTGTATTGGGCGAAGTGTTGGACAGTAAAGAACTCCCACGTTTAGAATGCTTTTCTCCGTGGTAATCTTGAGGAGGTAGTTTCTATAGAGCAACCACCTGGTTTTGTTGCTCAGGGGAAGTCTAATTTGGTGTCTTTTGCGTCGGTCACTTTATGATCTGAAACAGTCTCCTTGAGCCGGGTTTGGTAAATTCAGCTCAGTACTTCAGGAGTTTGGCATGACTCCCAGTGAAGCAGATCATTCTGTGTTTTATTGACATTCTGCTCCATATTTGAGTATTTATTTGGCGGTTTATGTTGACGATATTGTTATAACTGACAATGATTAAGATGGTATCACTAATTTAAAACATCTCTTTTAGCATTTCCAAACTAAAGATCTCGACTGACTGAAGTATTTTCTAGGTATTGAGGTTGTCTATTCCACGTGAGGTATTGTTATTTCGCAACACATGTATGCCTTAGACATTCTTGAGGAGACATGAATGATGGGATGTAGACCCATTAACACTCATATGGATTCGAATGCTAAACTCCTGCAGGACAGAGGGAGCCACTCGATGATCCTAAACAATATAGGCGGCTAGTTGTAAGTTGAATTATCTCACAAATGACTAGACCTGACATTTCATTTCCTGTGAGTGTTGTAAGTCAGTTTATGGATTCTCCCCGTGAGAGTCATTGGGATGCAGTTGTCCGCATTCTGCGATATATTAAGTTAGCTCCAGGGAACTGACTGTTTTTTGAAGATCGAGGCTATGAACAAATTGTTGGATATACGGACACTGTTATGCTGGATCACCCTCCGATAGATGTTCTACATCCGGATATTGTGTGTTAATAAGAGGTAATTTAGTGACCTGGAAGAGTAAGAAATGGAGTATTGTTGTCCGATCTAGTGCTGAATCAGAATATCGAGCAATGACTGTAGCAACTTGTGAGCTAATTTGGATTAAGCAGTTGCTCAGAGAGTTAAAATTTGGAGAAATCAGTCAAATGAAAATTGTGTGATAACAAAGCGACCCTTCATGTTGCATCAAATCTGGTATATCATGGGAGGACTAAGCACATCGAAATTGACTGTCACTTTTTCAGAGAAAAGATTATCTCCGGAGATATTGTTACAAAATTTGTGAAGTCGAGAGATCAACTTGCTGATATTTTCACCAAGTCTCTCAGTGATCCTCGTATTAATTACATCTGTAGCAAGCTCGGTAAATATGACTTATATGCACTAGCTTGAGGGGGAGTGTTAGAATAGGAATATGATTTCATATATAGTATCCTACTAGGAAAAAAATTGTTATGTAGTGTTTATAAATAGAGTTCAGTGTAATCATGTAGATACACAATTCAATAATATATTTTTCTCCCAAAATTTCTCACACCTCATAAATTGCAGTCCAATTAAAGCATATGATTTTGGGTGGTAGCTTGATTTTCCAAATTAGCTTCTATGGCCAGTGATCAGTGATTTGTGTACTCTTGACTGCTTGTAGGCTGATCTCACTATGTATTTCCCTGCATCTGTAGTGCCCCACTCGAACTGATCTGCTGCCTGTGTATTGTTAGAAGTACCCTCCACTCTCTGTAGTAATTTGACCAGATCATCAAACTCCCAATCCCGCATATTCCTTCAAAACAAAATGTTCCTATTTTTACCGTGAAACTCTTGGCTTCTGGTAAAGGGTTGGAATCAGTCCACTAATGACTTCCTAAGAATGATCCCTTTCCAAATTTGGAAACAATTTAATTTAAACTTCCTATTTTACCCTAAATGGGAAGCTTTTATGGCCACAAAAAAGTTATGGCATGTTTAGGACCACAAGTTTCAAGTTTATAACCACAAATGTTTTGGCATGTTAAAGACCAGCTCCGGAAATTTTCCCTTTTATTTATATTCTATGCCTAGTCAAATAGGTTCACATAATTTGAAATGGAGGGAGTATAATTTATGAGTGAAAGCAACCCAAAGTATCATTATGCCTCACCTTATCGGTATATTTGTAGACTTTGAGAAAATTATTAATTCTCAAGTGTATCTATACATCCAATTACATAGATATTTATACACAAAACTGTAGCTTAACTAGGAAATATACAATTAAGTAAATATGATAAAATCTCTATAAGGCTGGAAACTAATTCAGATAAGAATCTGCCTAATTGGGTTTTAGAAATCAAATCATATCAGAATCATATCAAAATACGATCAGAATCAGATTTGTTAACACTCCCCTCAAGTTGGTGCATAGATATCAGACATGCCCAACTTGCAAAGTAGTGAAAGGTTCTATTGCTAAGCCCTTTAGTCAGCTAGCTGCTTGTTGGATGTCACATTGAGCAGGCTCAAGGTATCATTTGTCAGCTTTTAAGCCATCATGCACTCTACCGCTGCCAATCTTCTTCCCTGTTTGAAGATTCTGAAAGACACAATTATTGGGAAAGGGCTCATTTTTGCAGTTTAGAGCTTACTGATAAAAGGTAACTGGAAAGTGGAAACTGAGGGACATGAAGTACAAAAGATAGCTTAATATTGGGAGCACAAAAAACAGAACATGTTACAGCTGTCCGGGAAAGAGAACCACCATCGACTACTCTAACATTGTCTGTTTTTAGACATGGAGTGTAGTTAAGAAGTTCTTTAGAGGAGCCTGTCATGTGTCTGTTCACACCAGAATCAATAATCCATGAAATAAAATGAGCAGTAAAAGCAGTACCTGATTTCTCCAAATTAAATGTTGCACTGTTGGAAGAGTCGGTTGGGACAAAAAGGACTTGAGATGCTTGAGTTCACTAGGATAAGAGTTTAGTTGAGGTTGTCTCCTAAGATGACTCTACTGTCTGACAAATTTGCTTGAGCTCTCATTGAGTTGACACAATTTCCTCCACGACCTCTAGAGGGTCGACCATGTAACTTCGAGCAAGTTTCCTTGGTATGTCGCGACTTCCCACAATAATCACAATGTAAGTGATCTTTATCATAATTGGTAGCCTTTATCTTTATCAGTTGTGTAATCACTGGCAGCCAACCCAGACTTCTCTATTGGTGTTGTGTAGAGCATATCACTCCTGCTCTCTTCCTGCTGGACATAAGAATAGGCTTCCTCAAGAGACAGGAAAAGGGGTTTCACCAAGTACTTGAACCCTTATTTGGTCAAATTCATTGTTCAACCCGGCCAGAAATCATAGATCCGCTCCTTTCAACCAATAGCTAGTGCAATCTGCTTGGAAGTCTTCATAATAATCTAGCTCTTGCCACAAACCACTCAATTTAGAAAAATACCGAGAAATTGACATTTCACTTTGCTTTGTGCCATGGACTTTGTTACGGATCTTAAAGTTCTGAGCATCATTCCCCATGCGTGAGTAGGTGAACTTAGTTACTTTCCAAACAATTTCAGCAGTGTCTCGCAATAGATATTGTTTGGTAATCTGTGGTTGCATAAAGTTGATAATCCATGACATGACAAGTGAATTCTTTGAGGCCCACTGGCTGTAGGTGGGATTAGAGGAAGCTAGTTTTTTCTTATCCTCATTAATTTACCACAGCAACTTTTTAGCTGTGATAAATAAATAATAGTAAACTGGATCAAGACCAAGCAAGATAAGTTGCACTACCATCAAGTTTCACAGGCCTAATTTGTAGGTGTGGATAAGTTTATGATATGGTTGCAAGAAAAAAGCTAGAATAATAGAAAACAAAAGGATAACCGGATAAAAGGTTACAGCGGCTCAATAGTGATGGAGAGAGGAGACATTATCTCCTAAAAAGGCACGAGCTTTGATACCATGTAGACTTTGAGAAAAGAGATTTTATTAATTCTCAAGTGTATCTTATACAGCCAATTACAGAGGTATTTATACACAACTGAAACCTAACTAGGAAATATACAATTAGAGAATAATAAAATTTATATAGTTCTGGAAACTAATTCAGATAAAAATCTTCCTAATTAGGATTTTGTAACATGATCATATTTGAATCATATCAAAATAAGATCAGAATTTGATTAAATATGAACAGAGATTTGTCAACAATATTTGATGCCTTGGCTGAATCCCTCTTCAAAGAGTTCCAAAGCCCTTCCAACTTTCTCTAGAATTTCTTTCCTTGATTGCTTGGTATTTAAGCCTAGGATTGCCTCGTAATGAGGCTCGCAACACGGGGCCCTTGAATCTTCCTTGAGGAGTTTTCTCACGATCTCCTCGCTACACGCCAAACTTTCATGTCCCTTGTAAATTCTTCTCTTGCCCAGGCCTCACATTCTCATGACGAGCCCAACCGCAAGCTCACTTGGGTGACCCAGGCCAAAGTCTTGCGAGGGCTCGTGATGGCTATAACTCTCCTGTCTCATGTACTTGGTAGGGGCACCTCTTGGGACACGAGGGGATCCCGAGAGGCCTATAGCTTGCCCTCTTTTCTAACTTCACATTTTTATCATTCCTTGATCTTTTATCAATCTAAACCGCTTCCAAATCATAAAGTACATATATTATCATGTCCCAAATAATTCACCACCTTCATGTGAGTTTGTTAATACCTTGGGGATACTTTAATCAAGCTGTTAGGGTCATTATTGTCGTAATTGATGTTTAAATCTTACGGCTCATTATAGCTGCTTCTCGTGAAGGTTGTGTTGCTTGTTCTCCTCGTTCAGAAACTTGTATCAGTATTTGGAGGTAGTCATTTAACATTTGGAAACTCTGCAGGTATATTTGTCATTATACACAACTATTGGCTGCATGGTCGATCGGGTTACTAGTAGTTCCAGCAATTTACAGGACACACTCTTCATCTCAAGTTTGAAGGTATCTGTTGTTTGCTTTGTACCTGTGTAGCTGGTGGATGAACCTATGGATTTTTTTAAAAGTGCATCTTATTTCAGACTCAAAATTCCTTTTTCACTACCTACTTAGTGTGTGGGCTATCTTCGTATTTTTTCGAGTTTAGATCATTCAAATTCTATTTGAAAGAAGTGAAGGGTTTCTTTGTGGTCTTGTTTTAGACTTGAAATTTGTTTGGACTCTGTTTAGTGCGTTGGTGAATGCTTTCTTTGTATACACGTCTGCTGTAGACCATCCAAATGCTCTTTGAAACAAGTTTTGAGAAGTCTCCACAATAAATCAAGTAGGGAGGTCAGTATAATTTATAAACAAGGGTTAGTGTATCTGATATCTGTATAATTTATAAACAAGGGTTAGTGTATCTGATATTGCTGAACTGGAGGGGAGCTAGCTATAGTTTATCGGAAAATTTATATGATCAGTATCAGAGAGATTTCTTTATTTACGTTCAACTTTATTTATGATCCAATCTTTTTTCCATTTGCTAAGCACATGAAAGTAAAAATGATGGCAGATAGCGTTGAGATTTCTGTGCAGGTGCTACGTGTTGAATTATACGCTCCAGCGTAGATTAGGATGACAAATTGTTTGGTTACATGCGTGAATTCATATATTTGGGAGTTGCAGAATATGTGGGCTTAGATTTTGTACCAAAGTCTGATGACCATTAATGAATAATTAACATTTCTAACATCATAAAGCCCCATTATCATCTTTAACTTTATTATTTCCTCTTTATGAAATATAACTTATCTACAATATAAAAGTCAAAAAAGACGGATGATTAGTTTCTTCTTTCCTGAAAAGTCGGATGATTCTATTGTGGCAAGTTTAGATCCTACCCTACCGTTGGTCGATGACCTAATGTTTCTAACACTGTAAAGACCTAATACATTCTTCAAGTTCATCATTTCTTCCTTGTGAAATACTGTAAAATGTATCTATCATAAGTCAAATAGAGAGGATTTTACTGTGGAGAATATAGATCGTACCTTTAGCAAACGGCTGTCAAGAAATATTTCACCTAATTGTCGAGTGATAGTTACTCACCTTATGTTAAATTTTCCCTTCCTCAAAGAAAAACACCTGATTGTGTTAGGTAAAAAAACTACTTGAAATTTGAAAATATCCTTAAGAATGCTTGTTGCTCTTAACCTGGTGTTGTTTTCCTGATTGTACATATACTTTACTGGAGCTGATCAATGGGGTAAAATAATTACTCTGTATGCCTTTCTTGCTAAGCTGCATAATACCTTTAATTATTTATTGTATTCCATTCTTCACGTACAGATAGCACTAGCCTACAATAATGGTTTGCTATGTAAAAGTTCAACAAGTTCAAAGGAAGGAATCGTGCAATCAACTTTTCTTGGTTTAGTCCAGAAGCGGGTGGAGGAGATTCTTAGTTCGTCTCTGGAATTTCAGAAGGATTTTTCTAGGTACATGAAATCTGGAAGATGGCCAACTGAAGATTATGCAACAAGGGCTTCGACTCTTCTTTCTTGGTATGTACAATGGTACAATGTGCCATCACCATTCGAAGTTAAAAGAGCTTTGGACAAAATCAAGCCAATTAACATATCCTTTTCAGTACCTCTTTTACATTTGGTGTTCCCTGCGACTGATGTTACTGCCCTCAGTGAGATCAACAGAGTAGGGTTTTGCTCCCATAGATAAGCTTAGAAATAATCTCTTAAATTTTATTGTTGTTGTAACTTGTAAGTCCATCTATTCTAGTTATTAATTTACTACTAGTTTCTCATCACGTACGTTGCACGTGTTTGCCAAGTCATGTAATATATAATTTAATATAATAATATTAATTCTAATTTATAACTTAAAATAGTTACCTCACATTTTTTGCAAGAGGTTGTTTTCACGATTTGAATCTATGACCTTCCGGTCAGAGTTACTCCAAGGCTCTCCCGGACTCCGCTCATAGCGGGAGCTTAGTGCACCAGACTGCACTTTTTAGTCGATGAATTAGCATATTATTGACAAGAATAGTCGATATTCCAAAATTCCTTAATTAAATAAGAAACATTGAATTTTAGTTTAATTTCAATCATATAGGACAGTCTTTAATATATCACTAAATAGAGAAATATTTTCAACCACTCATTCCTAGCTAAGAGTTCTTAGATCAGTAATGAAATCCTTTTTTACATGGCATCAACACAGGAGCCTTCGTAATAACGTAAAACGTTAAAACATTCGTTACTTCTTTTCTAGGACTGCATCAAAAATTAATGTATTAAGAAGGTGGCGATGTAAGGACATTCTTAAGGAAGAGATAGAGAAGCAGATTATAGAAAGTTAGATATTAATCCCTCCACCGTAAAATTGACAAGCAAGAAAAAAATATAAAAAGATCATCTATAGTCACAATAAATCTCAAGATATTTATCGTGGAACGTTTTTTGGGAGAATCTCTTCCCATGTTTCAAATTGGAAAAGATTAGAGTTTAGTTCTACAAGAACAAGAAGAAGCAAAACAAATATAATTTTGTTCAGATTCCTCGCCATAATTATAAGAACAAGTTCTTTGCAGGAATTCAATGTAATAGTTTTTCCTCCCTAAGCATTTTACCAAAACATATCTAGGTACGAATAGTTATAATTTGTTATAAATATTATTTTATTATTATTGTAAGATGATATTAATCTCCCTTGGGGAGTCTTTCATTAATATCAAGGTATATATAAAGTACAATGTTTATCCCTTATACAATAGGAATCCTAAGCATATACAAAAGAGGAATCCTAGTCTTACCATAATTATATTTACACAATATATGGAAATATTCTAATTATGGGTAGGGAATATATTGTTTCATATATTTACACATTTGCACACCCCCTCAGTCGGAGCGGGAGGAGGCCGGACGCTGAGGCTGGATCTGAAGTCAAGAAACAACTGACTGGGAAGTCCTTTGGTAAATATGTCTGCATACTGATAGGATGATGGAACATGTAACACTCTGACATGGCCTAAAACAACTTTCTCATGAACAAAGTGTAGGTCTATCTCAATGTGCTTGGTTCACTAATGCTGAACCGGATTATGAGACAAATAGATGACAGAGATGTTATCACAGTACACAATAGATGCCTGACACAAATGACACTGAAGTTCTAACAGTAAGTTTCTGAGCCAACAAATTTCAGCTACTACATTTGCAACGCTCAGATCAAATTTCAGACTCGATCTAGATAGGGTAGCATGTCGGTTGGCAGACCAAGAAATCAGATTATCCCCTAAGAAAATAGAAAAGCCTGAGGTGGAGCATCGCGTGTCCGGACACCCTGCCCAATCTGCATCCGTATATGAGAGCAACCTGTTTGGCGCAGAGGGGTATAGGTGCAAACCATAATCAAGAGTGCCCTTAATGTATCGAATGATACGCTTAAGAGCAGTGAAGTGAGACTCCCTGGGGGAATGCATGAATAAGCATACCTGCTGAACAACATAAGCAATGTCTGACCTGGTAAATGTGAGTTACTGAAGTGTACCTGCAAGGTTCCTATACAGAGTAGGATCGGAGACTGGAGCATCATCCATAGCACTGAGCTTTGATTTCGAATCGACTGAAGTAGGCATAACTTTGCAATTCGCCATCTTAGCCCTGTACACTATCTCCTCTGCATACTTACGCTGACACAAGAACATGTGATTGGCAGACATGGTCACTGATATCCCCGAGAAATAACTCAGCTTTTCCAAATCAGTCATTGCAAATTCGGACTTAAGCAAGACAATATCTCAATTTTCAATTTAGCTGAGGAGGCAATCAGAACAATATCATCCACGTATAGTAATAAGTAAGTAGTACTACTACCTCGATAAAAAATGAAGAGTGATGTATCACTCTTGCTGCATACAAACCCAATCTGCAAGATATACCTGACAAAGAGATCATACCACGCACGGGGGACCTGTTTCAAGTCATATAGTGACTTACAGAGACGACACACATAGTGAGGAATTGCTGGATGGGTGAACCCTGACGGCTGATGCATGTACACTGTTTCTCTTAGGTCCCCATGTAAGAATGCATTCTTCACATAAAGTTGATGGATCGACCAGTGTTTGCCCATGATAATGCTCAAAACTGTGCGAATGGTAGCCGGTTTGACAACCGGGATGAATGTCTCTCCACAATCAATGTCCTTCTGCTGATTTGTGCCATTAACCACAAGACAGGCCGTATACCTCTCAAGATCCCCATTGTCTCTGAATTTGTGATGAAAGAGCCACATATAACGAATTACATTCACCCCCTCAGGTCTAGGTACTAGATTCCACGTGTGCTATTTAGTCAAAGCATTGAATTCCTCATACATAGCTGCATTCCAATTAGGGTCTTGTTTGGCTAATTTTGGGTTCTTTGGAAGTGGAGAGATGATTTGGGCAGACAAGTTGAAATGGTCTTTGGGTTTGAAGATTCCATGCTTTGATCGAGTTTCCATTGGATGAGTAGGGACAGTGGGTGGCGGAGTGGTGTCTGAGACGGGGGTAAAGTCGGACAAGGAGAGGGTGGGGGAGAAGTCGTCGAAGGCGCCACTGCGCCGGGAGCAGGAGCCGCGGCACTGGGCAGACAGTCTTCTTTGGACATTTGGTGTCGCGGCGCCTCTGAGCAGGGTCGCGGTGCCGACTCACAGGAATTTTGGCGCCGCGACGCTGAGGACGGGACAGAAGAAGCGAGTTGTTCGAGGAGGATGAGAGACATGATAGGCTCGTCAAAGAATGAGTAATCCGGTTTTTGGAATTTTTGAAGATTCGAAAATGAGAATGTGGTCTCGTCGAATGTGACGTGACGAGAGATGTGGATTTGACGAGTCGACAAGTCATATCATATATAGCCCCTATAGTTCGGCGAGAATCCTAGGAAGACACACGGAGTGGACCTAGGAGCGAGATTGTGAGGGGCAGTAGAGCTAAGGTTGGGATAGCACAGACAACCGAAAATCTGTAGATGATCATAAGAGGGGACTCTATGGTAGAGGATTTCGGTAGGGGTCATATTGTGAAGAGTGCTAGTAGGGAGAATATTTAGAACATATTCTGACATTTTAGCAACATAGACCCAAAATGATGGAGGGAGGGAGGAAGGAATGAATCAATAGGGTGCGAATCATGTTGTTAATGGTGCGTATGATTCTTTCGGCTTTACCGTTTTGTGGAGAGGTGTGAGGGCAGGAGAAATGAAAACCATGCCATTATTAGTACAAAAATGGTGAAACATAGAGTTATTGAATTCACGATCATTATCGCACTGAAATAATTTTATGTCTTTATCAAATTGTGTTTGAATGAACTTGTGAAACTCAAGAAATTTGGCACACTTCTGATTTAAATTTAAGAGGGTATAATCAAACATAGTGTGAAAAATCATCAAGCAACACAAGATAGTATTTATGACCGAGAGAACTAGAGATAAGAGACGTCTATAAATCGGCATGTATAATATCAAAGGGAGCAAAGATAACACTAGTAGATGATTTAAACGGAAGACGAATATGTTTGTCTAAAGAACAAGAAACACAATTTTGGGCAAGCTTCCCATTACAAATAATGAAATTATTGCCTCTAAGAAAATTAAAGACTGGGACTCCTGGATGACCAAACCTATTGTGCCATGTTGAAGAAGAAATAGCTGCAAGAGTGACGGGATAGAAAGATCTGGCAGCGGAGGTGGAGGTAAATGGATAAAGATCCCCCGTGCTATTGCATCTCGTAAGAGGTGTCCCCGTATGAAGATCTTTCACAGTAAAACCAAAAGGGTCAAAGTCCACAGAGACAGAATTATTACGAGTAAATTGGCGGACATATATGAGGTTCTTAATCATGTGTGGGGCATATAGGGTGTTTTTGAGGGAGAAGGGTGGATGAGGAGGTTGTGTGTATGAGGTACCATAACCTTTAACTGGAATGTGTTGTCCACTACCAACTGTAACATATTGAGGATGCTTTAAATTAAACAGTTTAGGAATAATACCTGTAGATTGGATGACGTGAGATGTGACGCCTAAGTCCACGTACCAAGTATTGTCAGGCTGTTTCATAGAGAGGGTGTTGAACGCCTGACCCAACTCAGTGGGTGTCATGCCGGAGGAGGGCTGCGGGACCTGACCCTGCATGAAGTGGGCCCGCTGCGAGGTTGGAGCGGGGCCCAACAAATCGAGGTAAGAATACGGATTGTAGGGCTGCTGGTGTTTGAATGGGCCTTGCGCCGCGACTCTGGACTGGGGCGCCTGATGCGCGATTTAATGCACACACTTTAACGCAAGTGCACGTTGTCGAGTCAAGTAATATAGTCTTTGAAGACCAAGTTATCGTCCTCAGGGATTAGTGCTCAATTACCAACTTCTATTCTTTGTTATCTATTTGGTGACCGAATATTGATTTGTTGTTTATAATTATGACTAATAATTATAAAACTAATTAACTATGTTGTTTACTTCAGTAATGATGGAAATAGGGCTTCCAAATCTCCTCAACTATCCGCTTATATTACTTATTAATGCAATTAATTATGGTTCTTCTTCTATTGGAGATAGCATGTTTACTAATCCGTTTTATACTCCCGTTAAGGCTATATAAACACTCAACCTCAAGATAAAGACCTTTCTACCTTTCGGTGATAAGGTTGACTCTAGAGGAGGATTAAGAACAAAAACCCTTATTAATGCTACACAAGTAATTGAGGTATTTTCATCCCCAATTCGACCTATGTCTACCCAACTACAGCATAGTCACAACCTCCCCTTTCGGATTTCGGTTAGAAATCATATAAGTAATTATAATTAATGATCAAGTAATTACCAAGCAATCAAATCATCTATTGGATAAATCTCAACAATAAGAAGAACAACCATAAACATGCATTAGTTCATAAAATAAGGTTCAAGTGAATTGACATGGAAGTTATATTAGAATTAGTTCCTAGCCATAGACATGACAAGAACTAATTCAATATCCAACATAAAACTGAAAATAAAGTAAAAGAAAGAAAAAAATTTACTAAATAATGGTCTCCAATCTTGAACTCCAAGATGTGTTATGAATTGGCAAGAAGAGAACCCTTAATTCTGACCTAGCGGTCTCTTTTTATAGCCTCCCAACCGACATTAAGGTTTTCTTTCAGGCCTGACCCATAAGTCGTTCAGAAATCTAATTTTTCCCGCGTTGGCGCCGCTGCTCAGAATCAGCCGCGGGAAGTTCTGCAACTCTTCGATGATTAGGCAGCGCCGCAACTCGCTGTTTGCAGGCCATGCGCCAAACTTCGCAGCATTCAATATTGGGCGCCGGCGCCGGCCCATCGTCTGGAGGCGCCGCAAGATCGACCTGTCATGCTCAGTTCGCCACTTTCTCGCATTTGGAGCTCTGGAACCTCCGTTTTTGCCCTCTTTTCGCTTCTTTTCCGCCAAAGAGCCATTTTAACCAATTTGACTCAAAAGAAAGAAAATATATCTTAATACGACACGTATTTGTACAAAAAGGGACAAAAGACTCACTAAAAATGACTCAAAAAGTGTATATAAAATACACTGATCAAATACCCCCAAACGTAACCTTTGCTCGCCCTCGAGCAAAGATCAAAAGAAAGAAATAAAGACACAAAGAAAAAGAAAAATAAAAGACTCAATGACATTGATCACTTTGCTGCATTGGTGTTACTTAGAAAAACATGAAGGTTAGCAGAATAATATGCAGGAACATATAGCATGAAATTTTAGCATTCTAATCTAAACACATTAAGCTTAGATATTTCGCAAACTCATTTTAATCATGCTTAATGGAAGTAAGGATACTGAATTATGCACGTCAATTTCAAAATTCCTATGACATGTTTACTTGCTATTCTCCACTAATCATGGCTATGCATCTAAGAGATCTTCAGGACTTTTCAGTTTTGTAATGTAGGCTTAGGCATGGGTAGGTAAAAATAGGCATTTAGGCTCATTTTGTGTACCATAAGCTCTTTAGCTTTTCAATTTTTCCCTTTTCTTTTTATTCCTTTCCTTCACTTCATATCTATCTTTCCCCTCTTTTGTTTTGAGAGAGTGACGTGTATTATAAATCACAGGCACCCCCAAACTTAGGCTTTTGCCTATCTCTTATTACTTTTTTATTGGGGTGCATCAAACTTGTTCACTCTTTTTGTCTCTTTTTTAACACATTCTATTCCAACTATTTCACATTTTTACTTATGGCACAAGTGTGGGAATATAGGGTGTCAAAGAAAAAGTTTTATGTTTAGGCTCAACGGGACTGACTAGGGATATTTTTAATGTCCGGGATAGAAAAGAGTGGTAAGAATTGGCTAACAAAGAAATGTCTGAGTCATCTCCCTAACATGCATATCCTAACTATTTCGCCTCAAATAGCAAACAATCATACACATAGGTTTTAATCATTTAACAATGCACAATTCAAGCAAGAAACCCCAAATAGACAGATTTCATGAATTTTTGGCATATCTAACCTAAGTGTTTAGATAGTTGCTTCTAATTCCATTATATTATTTCACTTTACTTCACTAGGTGTTTCTAGTAACTACAGCATGCATGATCTTTGACAGACAATTATGACTCAAAAAGAAAAAAAATTATGACTCAAAGATACACAAAACAATTCAAAAGACTCAAACATACTACGACAATAAGACACAAATAAGACACCCCCCCAAACTTAAATCACACATTGTCCCCAATGTGTGCAAGACTAAAAAATAAAAGAAATAGGACACTTACAAACTTGGTTTAAAATGGTGGCGGTGGCGGTGGATAGTGCATTGACCACTGGTTGAACAAGGAACTCATCTCGTCAATTCTCTGCCTCATTTCTTGTTGTCCTTGTATCACCGTGTCAAAATTCTGCATCATCCTTCTTTGGTTCTGGAGCAACTGCTCCATCATAGGCACTGGAGGTTCTGATTCTGTGGGTGGCTGATGGCTGCTTCCTGCCTCATAGTGAGCCTCTGTTTCAGGCTCATCTTCATCCATGGCAGCCTCTGCTGCTGGTGCTGCTGGTGGTCTCCTTCTCGCTGCTGCTGGAGGGATTGGGTATGGGAAGGAGTGCACTATCCCGTATGACACAGGAAGTTGGTTTTTCTCATAAGTATTGTTGACACCCAATTTTGACCCTCCCGTCCAGTCATTAACTATAAAATTAGACTAATTTTGTAAAATAATTTTTATGATTTTTTATAACAAAATGCAGCGATAAAATATAAATACAGGCATAAATAATTAATTTAATAATGGCATCGCGTCTTACGTAAAGTCTTAAGCGTTTAGAGTCCCGCGCCCGCACTTATCAACTTTAAGCTTTGTCGTAATTCTTAAATAAATAATAAATACATAAAATAAATAATTTAGCAACGACGTCGTGTCAGGTAGCATAGCCGCATTTATTAATAATCATTTGTAATTTAAAATCAATTTTAATCTAATGCATGCATTTAATAGCACCGCATTTATAAAAGCTTTAAACGATTCTTAAATATCGTACTTGCATTCAGCATTTAAGTAATTTAATATAAACTCAATGCAATTTTAATCTAACTTCGCAATAATGCATAACAATAAAATTTTAAATAATTAAATAGCACGCCCGCATTTATTATTTTAATAATTAGATTAACAAAGCACCTAAATAATTTTATCACTAATTAATTAATAATACACTACTAATTAAATACCTAATACTTAAATTAACCCCTTAAACTATCTACCAAATATTAATACCCTCATGACCAGTGGCCCAACTCCCCTTCACTTTTAATCCGCCCAATTCCTTCACTTTTAAATCCTCAAATTTTTACCCCACGCTTCCCCTTCTTCTAAAAGAAAAACAGAACAAGGGCTAAGGAACCCTAGCAGCCATT
Organism: Przewalskia tangutica; assembly: GCA_029844215.1. Taxonomy (NCBI): domain Eukaryota; kingdom Viridiplantae; phylum Streptophyta; class Magnoliopsida; order Solanales; family Solanaceae; genus Przewalskia; species Przewalskia tangutica. The sequence continues at coordinate 4,781,224 of CM056730.1, read as the reverse complement.
CACACCCACCATCGCCGCATACACCCCTCCCCTTCACCCGCGAATCTCGCCGGATTTTCAGGGTGGAAAATCCGGCATAACTAAACCAAATCCTTCAAAAATCGTTTACATTACCCTAACCAAATCAAAAAGATCTCGCCCAAATCTCTACAAAATCAAACGAATCTACCCAAATCATAAGACCATAAGAAACCTGTCGAATCAGTACCAAATACCACACCAAATCGACCTAAAATCCAAACTTTCCTTAATCAGATATTAACCAAAATCAAACCCATTTGAGGCTATAAATTGAGCATTTTCGCATGCAAGAGGGAACCGGGCGGAACAGAGATACCCGTTAAGAGCTCGATGGGAGAGCGATCAAATAGCGATAAACAATTTAGGAGACGGGGCTATTATCTGAACCCAGCAGTTCGTGAAAAGAATCGATCAGGGAACCCAGTAGATTCGCACAAGGCATAGGGAGTTAGGGGGGCTCAACACCTAGATAATTAGCATCACAAGAACAGGAAGTTCGATACCCTTTCCTTCAAAATCAGTCCAGAAATCAGTAAACAGACCTTACCCTTTCATTCGCATCGCAAAGCCAAAATCCGAGCGAATCGACGACTTGATACGCTGCCCCGGGTCGCTGTCCGGAGAAGGTAAAATCCGCTTCTTATCGATTTCGTTGCGTCATTGTATTTCTGTATTTTGTTTCGCTTGTTAAACATGTGTCAGTTCAGTCGACTGGCGTTTTTTTTTTTTGTGTTAATGTATGAATATGATATTGAATGGTTTGCTTCCGATTAATCTAGGTATGGTAATTAGGGGAGTATCATGCTATTACTTCATATCCAGTAAAGATGAACATATCTTTGGCTATTATTCTTATATGTTTCTACGACTGATATGAGATAAGCAAATTTTGAAGTCTACATTAGCATGTTGATGAATTGAACTGTTGGACTTGGAATCTGATGCATCCCTGAAACGGAAGACCCGAAATAGATAAATATCTATTGTCGATTGCTTAGTGTCTCTTATTGGTTGCTTGAATTGGATCTTCATGTCTAAATTACCTATTATGACGTGTGTGCTCGCCTGCTGGGCTCTTCGAAAATTGTTTGTGTCATGCCATAATTGTATGTTTAATCCAAACCAAATCTTTCTGTTTTTTGTCAAATTGACCACATACTGGTACTTAGATGAAAAATCTGATATTGGCATTAGTTAAAAATGGAAATCTGGATTAATTTAAAGATTCGAACTTGCTTTCCCTCTTAGATAAATTATAATAGGATTAGCCTGAATGCTTTGTGATATTGTTAGGACTGATTATGATCATGTAGGTCAAATGTGTTAGCAGAGCTATACTATCCAATAGGCGACTGTTTGTACTTGAAATAATGTTAATACAACAATTTGAAACTCGCTTGATTAGTAGACCAATATGAAGTGAGGCGAGGAAAAATGATGCTTGATTTGATTAAATGAGATGTGGGTTCTTGTTTGAATTGTAAATATCCGAACTCGTTAGTAATAAAGATTAGAAAAAAAAAAAAAAATTAAAGTTACTGTTAAACCATAGTTTGCATATGTTTACATCTATTCAGAAAATGGCTAATCTAATATTTGAAATCACCTAGTTTGATATTTGCTTAGGTACAACATGAAATCCAAGTTGCCAATTTAATTGGTATTCTATAAAGAAAGAAAAAAACGTGAACCGACTTGAATTATGTCTCATTAAAGCTTCTTGTATGATTCAGAAATATCTATTCCCTAGGATAAAGTATGGATATATGTGTTTAAATTGCAAGCTAGAAACTGCATCTTGATTTGATTGTTAAAAGGGTTTGCGTTAAATTTGTCGATTAACACTTCTTCCTATTGGCTACTTTGATTCTCAATATGTTTTAGCCAACACTAGCACTTTTGTATATAAGGCCGAGTAGAGTAACTGTGTGTCCAGGTTTCAAATTATGTCCTCTATAATAGATAAACTCATGATCACCGAGTACTACGTTAGATATTTGTCATGTTGCAACAATTAAAATATGAACAGATCCTTGGAATTATGGAACTGATAAGATACTTAAAACGATTCTTGTTAGAACTTGATGTTAACAGTCTATGCTAACTTGCAAATGTAATCTCAATGCCCTGCATAAGTGCTCTTATCATTTTAGGAATCATGTCATATGTTTGTCCATTTGATTTCCCCTGTCTGCTGTGTCGTTTCCCCTGAATGCAGTTTGGAATCTGTCCCCCTTTGAGTCTACATTCTGATTACTGGCCGATTTAATAATTTAATCACTCATATATGCTCGCTTTAAAAATGTGTTTATTTGGCTTCTGTGAACCAACAGTCACGCTACGTTTTAAATACCTAGATAAGACGGTGTTGTTTTGGACTTTTACATTTGGACCTGCCATCTCGTTTGATTTCTATAATTAAAGCATAAGCATGTTTGAGTATGCAATCATTCATTCGGCTTGACGTGTACTAATCCTTTTCTTTCCTTATCTTTTTTCTACATGGCATGCATTGGAGCGAAACGAAGAGTCTCATGGCGAGACTCATCACAAGCTACAACAAATGAAGACCCACATCTTATGTGCTTCATCCACTCCGCATCACAAACTCCAAATCATAAGCGAGATGGCCTCGCCGCTTCTTCGAGTCATTATTAATTCATATCCTCCCCTATTATTTGTTGTAATTATTTGTCTAACATTACGCTACTAGTAGTACATTTAGAATAATTAAACTTTGGGCTGTTATTAGAAAAAATAGTTGACGCTAGAAATTCACTCGTCTTAAATTAGTTATGTTATGACTAGCTATGCATTGCCTAGGCTATACCAAATGACACGTAGCTAAAGCGTCACCCGCTATTAAATCCCTGGCGTAGTAAATTGATTTCTTCATAAACACTTACTAACATTTATAATTAAAAAATTATTTTGTTAGTCTTTGCATAATAGATATTCTACATTTTATTCTTATAAAATACACATTTCGTCATAATAAGATTTTGCAATACATGTATCTTATCTAATACGTTATGAATGCTAGTTTTCATCCAAAGCTAATTTTATATTCTAAATAAACCTTACAATTTTCATCCCTTTTATTTAAACACTTTCAAACATGCATTTTTATAGAATAATAATTCCCTAGGTTTGAACGGACAACCGCAAGTTAGCGGATCTTAGAGGATGCCTAACCCCTTCCCTCTAGATTAATAAAGAACCCTTACTCAGAATCTCATTAAGTTTAGCAGACCATTAAATGGAGTTAATGTTTACTTTAAACAAGTTAACATTTAGGTGTCCTAATTCACCCAAAATAATTAGGTGGCGACTCCGCGAACCCTTTAGCATTTTTAATACTTTAAACACTTCTTTAACTTTCTTTTAGCATTTTATTATTTTATTTTCTAACCTTTTAATTTGAGCAGCAGGAGTTTAGAAAATAAAAGTCGCGGTCGAAAATGGGCGCGACAGAAATGGCGACTTCACTGGGGAATTTAGGTTCTTAACCACAACAGATCTAGGATAATTATTTGGCAATTACTTTGGCATTTAATTTTTGTGTGTTGTATTTTGTTTTATTTATTTTTGATTGCTACCTGCTTTACTGCTTTCCTTAAACTGGCATTCCGCTCATATTTCTTCCACTCTGGAAAATTCACACAATCACACACTCACGCATTGGTGCCAAGCACCCGCAAATTTCTTCAAATACCCAAATTTTAAGAGAGTTGGCGCCTGCGCGGAGTTAGATCGGTTCGTCTGATCAGCCGCGTAGCCTTCTCACTCGAGTTGTCCGCTCGGGAACCTTGCGTCTAGAAAAGCCAAATCTTAGCAACTCAGGATAGAGCTATACCACCCTTATTTTAGGGCATGCATACATTTACCTTAGGTGGGTCGGTCCTTGGCATCGACACCACAATTAGGAAAACACCAAACTTGTCGACGGGTTTCGCAACCCAACGACCAACCAGCATATTATGTGTAGCGTGACAATGACAGACAAATCCAAACCCAATCATGACATGCTGAAATTGGGAAAAGTGCACCGTCATTTGGTCGCCATTTCCAACGAAAGCATTACAGTTGGGCGGCTTGGACAAATTTATCATAATCTCGCATATCTGGCGTTTAGGCCTACCTCTGGCATAAAGAGGTCCCAAACATGTTAGAACACGCACTTGATTTGCAATTTGCTTATCTGTATATATTGCCCGCAGCTTTTGCATATTATACTAACTTGGTTTGCCTCATTTGTTAAAGGTTTATTTTTGCTTAGCTTATTCCCCAAAAGGTTGATTCGCGTCGACTAGTAGAAGCACAATCCTCCAATGACTAATCCAGAAGCACCGGGACGAAACAACTTAGGACTCATCCCCGTTCATGTAGAGGATGCAGAGGCGTCAGAAAGCAGAAACACCAATGATCAACACCTCGCCACACTATTGCAGCAAATGGAAATCATGCAAGCCGAAATAGAAAGGCTCAAACATCACAAACTCGTCTATTAGCTTGAATGCACCACTCCTGCAGCAAGGGACAAATGCAATCGTATCACAAGCCCCTGAGCCTCCACTTCCCCAAAGCTCCCCGCAGAGGCCGCAACATACCAGCTCACACCAAAATGTCACTCGCCCGGTCAATTTGCAAACCGACCTCCAAAATGACCCGTTCACTACATACACATCTCAACCTCCACCTACTTATATCTCCCCACTCAACCCAAATTGCCAAGCCGCCCAATACGAGCAGAGGGCACACAAACAACATGAGGGATTAGCACATCCGACCGAAAGCCAACCATTTATTGTGCATGCATCCTCTCAAGAGACAGATCAATACAAGGAAATGGAGCGGCAGACCCGAGCTAGAGCTGATGAAAATGTGGCAAAAGAAATTCGTAGCTTGAAAGAAGCATTCAAAAACATTCAGATGAACAAGGGGGAGGAGGGTTTAGAATATGAAGACTTATGCATGCACCCCGACGTTGAATTACCTATGGGGTACAAAGTGCCCAAATTTGACATGTTTGATGGAAAGGGGAATCCTCGAGCTCATCTAAGGTCATATTGCGATAAATTGATTGGGGTTGGTAAAAATCAAGCAATCATCATGAAGCTATTCATCGAGTCTAATCGCAGGCGCCGGATTGGTACACATGCCAAGACCTCGAAAATGGGGCGGTTGAACGCCATGGCACAAGATTTCATGGATAGATTCAGGTTCAACATCGACATCGCCCCGACAGATTTTATCTTATGAAACTTGAAAAGAAATCTCTGAAACTTTCGGAGAATACGCCGAGGTGGCGGCCGGCAAAAAGGTTCAACCCCAATGGCAGAGCGAAATGACCACCTTGTTCGTGCAGTCGTTAAAAGACGCGACATATTATGAAAGAATGATCAGTGTAATTGGGCGAAGTTTTGCAGAAGTCGTAAGAATGGGCGACTTCGTGGAAGAAGGCATTAAGACAGGCAGGATTACAAACTTGACAGCCCTACAGGCAACTAGCAGAGCAGTGCAGTCAAATTCCATCGGAGGTACCTCCCAGAGGAGAAGAGATGCATCACCCTCCATCATGGTCATTCAGGAGCATAGGCCAGAACAACATCCAGTATATCAAAGCCCACCGCCTTCTTACCAAAACACTCAAAATCCACAGTCATATTATCAGCACTGCGCCACCCCATATCCTGTTTACCATACCCAACCAGCATATCCAAAATACTCACCACAATCACGAACTCGCACTCCAAATGGACCCAAACCCCGCATAGATGCCGAAAGAAAACCAACAAAAACCTATACACCTTTAGCCGAGCCCATAGCTCAAGTGTATGAGAAGCTGAAAGCCGCAGGAATACTCCATCCAATTCCCAGAAATACTCCCAGGCCTACTTCCCGAGGGCACGATAAGACTAGACATTGTGCATACCACTCCGGTGCAGAAGGACACGACATCGGAAATTGTTATACCCTCAAGGACAGAATAGAGGAGTTAATCGAGGAGGGAGTCATTCGGCTGAAAGATGGTCCTCTCAATGCAAACAATAACTTTCTGCCGGGTTATGAAGATGCCCATGTTAGCATGATAGCTGAAAATGAAGAAGACAGTCTGGAAGGGACTATTACGCCAGCCCGCAAAGGGAAGAAAGTTGAATCATCAACCAACCGCCAGAAGAAAGGAGGTGCTCCTTGCCGGAGATTGTTTAACTATTGAATAGGTCATTCGTCTAGTTGTGCGAGATGATCCTGCCGAAGACTCAACCATCGAAGACACAGAGCAAGAAGAAGTGGACTCGCGCCCCTGCCTCGGCCCGCTGGGTCCTGAAATAGTTAGTTTAATGCATTTTGCCCTTTATATGTAATAATGAACTACGTTTGACCTGATTCCCTTAGTGGATACGTAGGCGGCCGTCTCGGCTTCGGTCCCACACCTAGAATTTTAATTTTATCCAATATTCGCTTGTAATGAACTACGTTCGACCTGATTCCCTCATAGGGATACGTAGGCGGCCTAAATCGGCTTCGGTCACACCATTAGGAAACTTTCCCTTCGTGCTAAAATAACAAGAATGCACATAACATACAAGCAACTCCATTGAGACCCCCTCAGGCCAAACACCCTTTTCAAAACTGGGACAAGGTAGGAAACCAGGCAGGGGTGATGAGTCCAAACAAGACAGACATCCGAGCATCAAGAGTCTAAGGTCAACGCGGATCAACCGCCCCCCCCCAAAACTCACAAAACTTTCTTTGAGCGCAGGTCCTTCATATTAGCGGAGGATACAACAAAGTTCTTCATATTAGCAGAAGCAAAATACGGCAAAAGCAGAAAGAAGCAGCAAAAGCAGAATCAGCAGTCAAAACTCAAAGTTCCGCAACAAAGCCGAGCGCATCAGCTCGGACACGAAGTCAAATTCGCACATAACAACGACATCTCAGCACCCACAACATCTCAGCATTCACATATCAGGGACGACATCTCTATCCATAAAATTGCACTTCTCATATATATTATCATTTTGTTTAAACAGGTATACACTAACGTTTTTCTCAAGTTTAGCTTGCAGGAGCATTTATTCTACAGGAGCAGCAGCAACACGTCCAGGCAACGACGTTATCAGCACAGCAAGTCTACGCAACGACGCCAAAGAATAACACGCCCGCATAATGACGTGTCGGCGAGTCCACGCAACGGCGCCAAAGAAGAACACGCCCATACAACGGCGTAATCGGCAAGTCCATGCAACGGCGCCCGAAGAACACGCCCGCATAACGGCGTAATAAGCGAGTCCACGCAACGGCGCCAACAAAGAACACGTCCAGCAACGACGGCGTTATCGCACAAGAAGTCCAAACGACGCCATCATCGCGATATTACACAAGGAAGATTTTCTGTTTCAAAATTGCATTTTTATCATTCATGCTTTATTATTACGTCTTAGCGGTTATGCACTAACTCTTCTCGAGCTTTAGTCTACGGAGCGCAAGAATAAGTCCAAAACGACGCCACGCCCAAAACGGCGTCGAGTCCGAACGACTCGGCCCGAAAGCGACGCCACGCCCAAAAACGACGCTAAGTCCAAAACGACACCACGCCCAAAACGACGCCGAGTCCAAAGCGACTCGAGTCCGAAAACAACTCGCGTCCAAAGCGACGCCACGTCCAAAACGGCGACAAGTCCAAAAGCGACGACAAGTCCGAAAGCGACTCGGTCCGAAACGACTCGCGTCCAAAACGGCGCCACGTCCAAAACGACGACAAGTCCAAAACGGCGACAAGTCCGAAACGACGCCATCATCGATATCACGCAGGGCGATTTCTATACTCCCGAAATTGCATTTCTTACGCATGCTTTATTATTCTGTCTTAGCAGTTATGCACTAACTCTTTCTTGAGCTTTAGTACACAGGGACAATTGCAGCAAGGACAATATACCCGCGTTCACAATCGCAACACGTCTGTGCAAGGACGAAAATCACAGCATTCGCAAAATCGCATCAACACAACAGGCATCGCGTTTTACAGGATAATCTTTTCTATTCACAGTTACATTGTTTTTAAAATTATTTTGCCTTAGCAGTTATGCACTAACCGTTTGTTCAAGTCTTAGCATGCAGCGGCAAGAGCACAACGTGGATTTTCTCTACAATGACCGGCAATCTGTTGGGCCAACCTTCCCAACGATTGGCGAAGCGCCTCAGCGTCGGTCCACTCGCTCCACATCACCATAGAACCCAAAGACCATAAGCCATAGCAAGACACCCTGTGTTCAAGCCAGTTATTTTCTTTTACTTTTTGCACCATAACCCAGTGTCATCATAACTCGACACTGGGACAGCTTTAAGTCCGCGTTAGCCCGCCTTGGTGTTTTGACCATGGTAGCCCAGTGTCGTCACAACTCGACACTGGGACATATTTTGATTTTTTGCGTCAGCCTTGTCCACTTGCCCAGCATTTTTTGCAATTCTGAAGATCGATACAAAATTGGCTATGAGTCAACGTCTTTGTCCGAAGATTCTTCCATCATCTCCATACAAAGAGGGACAGCTGTTGACACCCAATTTTGACCCTCCCGTCCAGTCATTAACTATAAAATTAGACTAATTTTGTAAAATAATTTTTATGATTTTTTATAACAAAATGCAGCGATAAAATATAAATACAGGCATAAATAATTAATTTAATAATGGCATCGCGTCTTACGTAAAGTCTTAAGCGTTTAGAGTCCCGCGCCCGCACTTATCAACTTTAAGCTTTGTCGTAATTCTTAAATAAATAATAAATACATAAAATAAATAATTTAGCAAGGACGTGGTCGTGTAGCATAGCCGCATTTATTAATAATCATTTGTAATTTAAAATCAATTTTAATCTAATGCATTTAATAGCACCGCATTTATAAAAGCTTTAAACGATTCTTAAATATCGTACTTGCATTCAGCATTTAAGTAATTTAATATAAACTCAATGCAATTTTAATCTAACTTCGCAATAATGCATAACAATAAAATTTTAAATAATTAAATAGCACGCCCGCATTTATTATTTTAATAATTAGATTAACAAAGCACCTAAATAATTTTATCACTAATTAATTAATAATACACTACTAATTAAATACCTAATACTTAAATTAACCCCTTAAACTATCTACCAAATATTAATACCTCAGCCTCCCGATTACGTGGCACAACTCCCCCTTCAGCTTTAATCCGCGGCCCAATTCCCTTCAGCTTTTAAATCCCCAGCCCTTTACCCCACGCTTCCCCTTCTTCTAAAACAAAAACAGAACAAGGGCTAAGGAACCCTAGCAGCCATTCACACCCACCATCGCCGCATACACCCCTCCCCTTCACCCGCGAATCTCGCCGGATTTTCAGGGTGGAAAATCCGGCATAACTAAACCAAATCCTTCAAAAATCGTTTACATTACCCTAACCAAATCAAAAAGATCTCGCCCAAATCTCTACAAAATCAAACGAATCTACCCAAATCAGAAGACCATAAGAAACCTGTCGAATCAGTACCAAATACCACACCAAATCGACCTAAAATCAAAACTTGCCTTAATCAGATATTAACCAAAATCGAAACCCATTTGGAGGCTATAAATTGAGCATTTTCGCATACGCAAGAGGGAACCGGGCGGAACATAGATACCGTTAAGAGCTCAGTCGGGGGGAGAGCAGTCAAATAGCAATAAATAATTTAGGAGAGACGGGGCTATTATCGGGAACCCAGCAGGTTCGTGAAAAAGAATCAGTCAGGGGAACCCAGTAGATTCGCACAAGGCATAGGGAGTTAGGGGGGCTCAACACCTAGATAATTAGCATCACAAGAACAGGAAGTTCGATACCCTTTCCTTCAAAATCAGTCCAGAAATCAGTAAACAGACCTTACCCTTTCATTCGCATCGCAAAGCCAAAATCCGAGCGAATCGACGACTTGATACGCTGCCCCGGGTCGCTGTCCGGAGAAGGTAAAATCCGCTTCTTATCGATTTCGTTGCGTCATTGTATTTCTGTATTTTGTTTCGCTTGTTAAACATGTGTCAGTTCAGTCGACTGGCGTTTTTTTTTTGTTAATGTATGAATATGATATTGAATGGTTTGCTTCCGATTAATCTAGGTATGGTAATTAGGGGAGTATCATGCTATTACTTCATATCCAGTAAAGATGAACATATCTTTGGCTATTATTCTTATATGTTTCTACGACTGATATGAGATAAGCAAATTTTGAAGTCTACATTAGCATGTTGATGAATTGAACTGTTGGACTTGGAATCTGATGCATCCCTGAAACGGAAGACCCGAAATAGATAAATATCTATTGTCGATTGCTTAGTGTCTCTTATTGGTTGCTTGAATTGGATCTTCATGTCTAAATTACCTATTATGACGTGTGTGCTCGCCTGCTGGGCTCTTCGAAAATTGTTTGTGTCATGCCATAATTGTATGTTTAATCCAAACCAAATCTTTCTGTTTTTTGTCAAATTGACCACATACTGGTACTTAGATGAAAAATCTGATATTGGCATTAGTTAAAAATGGAAATCTGGATTAATTTAAAGATTCGAACTTGCTTTCCCTCTTAGATAAATTATAATAGGATTAGCCTGAATGCTTTGTGATATTGTTAGGACTGATTATGATCATGTAGGGTCAAATGTGTTAGCCAGGAGCTATACTATCCAATAGGCAGCCTGTTTGTACTTGAAATAATGTTAATACAACAATTTGAAACTCGCTTGATTAGTAGACCAATATGAAGTGAGACTGAGGAAAAAATGATGCTTGATTTGATTAAATGAGATGTGGGTTGCTGTTTGAATTCGTAAATATCTGGAACCTGTTAGTAATAAAGATTAGAAAAAAAAAAAAAAAAAAAAATTAAAGTGACTGTTAAACCACAGTTTGCATATGTTTATATCTATTCAGAAAATGGCTAATCTAATATTTGAAATCACCTAGTTTGATATTTGCTTAGGTACAACATGAAATCCAAGTTGCCAATTTAATAGGTATTCGATAAAGAAAAGAAAAAAACGTGAACCGACTTGAATTATGTCTCATTAAAGCTTCTTGTATGATTCAGAAATATCTATTCCCTAGGATAAAGTACGGATATATGTGTTTAAATTGCAAGCTAGAAATCACATCTTGCATTTGATTGTTAAAAGGGTTTGCGTTAAATTTGTCCAGTTAACACTTCTTCCTATTGGCTACTTTGATTCTCAATATGTTTTAGCCAACACTAGCACTTTTGTATATAAGGCCGAGTAGAGTAACTGTGTGTCCAGGTTTCAAATTATGTCCTCTATAATAGATAAACTCATGATCACTGAGAGTACTACGTTAGATATTTGTCATGTTGCAACAATTAAAATATGAACAGATCCTTGGAATTATGGAACTGATAAGATACTTAAAACGATTCTTGTTAGAACTTGATGTTAATACCTATGCTAACTTGCAAACGTAATCTCAATGCCTGCATAAAGTGCTCTTATCATTTTAGGAATCATGTCATATGTTTGTCCATTTGATTTCCCTGTCACGTGGTCGCTTTCCCGAATGCGCTTTGAATCGCCCCTTTGAGTCTACATTCGACATCGCCGATTTAATAATTTAATCACTCATATATGCTCAGTTTAAAAATGTGTTTATTTGGCTTCTGTGAACCAACAGTCACGCTACGTTTTAAATACCTAGATAAGACGGTGTTGTTTTGGACTTTTACATTTGGACCTGCCATCTCGTTTGATTTCTATAATTAAAGCATAAGCATGTTTGAGTATGCAATCATTCATTCGGCTTGACGTGTACTAATCCTTTTCTTTCCTTATCTTTTTTCTACATGGCATGCATTGGAGCGAAACGAAGAGTCTCATGGCGAGACTCATCACAAGCTACAACAAATGAAGACCCACATCTTATGTGCTTCATCCACTCCGCATCACAAACTCCAAATCATAAGCGAGATGGCCTCGCCGCTTCTTCGAGTCATTATTAATTCATATCCTCCCCTATTATTTGTTGTAATTATTTGTCTAACATTACGCTACTAGTAGTACATTTAGAATAATTAAACTTTGGGCTGTTATTAGAAAAAATAGTTGACGCTAGAAATTCACTCGTCTTAAATTAGTTATGTTATGACTAGCTATGCATTGCCTAGGCTATACCAAATGACACGTAGCTAAAGCGTCACCCGCTATTAAATCCCTGGCGTAGTAAATTGATTTCTTCATAAACACTTACTAACATTTATAATTAAAAAATTATTTTGTTAGTCTTTGCATAATAGATATTCTACATTTTATTCTTATAAAATACACATTTCGTCATAATAAGATTTTGCAATACATGTATCTTATCTAATACGTTATGAATGCTAGTTTTCATCCAAAGCTAATTTTATATTCTAAATAAACCTTACAATTTTCATCCCTTTTATTTAAACACTTTCAAACATGCATTTTTATAGAATAATAATTCCCTAGGTTTGAACGGACAACCGCAAGTTAGCGGATCTTAGAGGATGCCTAACCCCTTCCCTCTAGATTAATAAAGAACCCTTACTCAGAATCTCATTAAGTTTAGCAGACCATTAAATGGAGTTAATGTTTACTTTAAACAAGTTAACATTTAGGTGTCCTAATTCACCCAAAATAATTAGGTGGCGACTCCGCGAACCCTTTAGCATTTTTAATACTTTAAACACTTCTTTAACTTTCTTTTAGCATTTTATTATTTTATTTTCTAACCTTTTAATTTGAGCAGCAGGAGTTTAGAAAATAAAAGTCGCGGTCGAAAATGGGCGCGACAAGTATCAGTGGGTAGGGTTGGGACCCCATTTATGGCGCATAAACTTGTAATAAGTGAGCCATGTCCCAACCCACCTGTTGTTACCAACCTGCTGGTCTCTTCAATATTTTGCATTATCTCCTTCCCAACATCAATCGTCTTCCCCGACATAATTCCATATATCAATTTGATTCTGTCTTCTGGCACTCTGGTAAAGTGCGTTGATGGAATCAAAGCGGCATCGATTTAAATACAACCAACCCTTGGCTGTTTGGTTGAACTGACACCTGCTCAGTCCTCTTGACCCATTTCTGGCAATATCAAATGCAGCCCTGTAGAAGCATCGTACTGCGACGGCATTCCAGTCGATGTTGGTGGTGCTTCTAGACCATGTTCTAAAATAGCTCCAATCACCATCTCCTCCTTCAACATCAACTGTTTTCAATAACGCATTTACCACTTCTGCCGTCACAGACACATATCTTCCCCTCACAAAGCATTCATTGTCCACATTCTCTGGAAAGTTAGCATAAAATTCACGCACCATCATTGTGTTCATTGGTGCTATCTTTTCCGGGTTTACAAATCTTTTCCACCCCATCATCTCAATCATCGCCCGAATGGGCTCATAGACATCCCCCTCCTCAAGCGAATCCCTTTGATAATCCATTCCTCTTTCAGGGATTAAGGGCCTAGTACTAAGTTTTTGGTATCTATCATGAGCTCTTCGGCTGACAAACCTAGTATCATCATATTGAGGGGCTGAGGTGGATGTGGAGGCTCTTTTCTTTCTAGCAGACATTTTTAGATAACTTTTTGCAGCGTTTCCTTTGTACCAACGACGTTAACCAACACTATCACCCAACAATTAGCAGCTACAACACCTATCACCCCCAAACTTCACTTAAGAAGCTCCTGCACAACACACACACTCACCTTGTATACTTTTCCTAGAAATCTCACAACCAATTTTAACACCCCAACAACTTCACAGATACAACACTCCTCCAATCTACTACCTCATTTGTCTACAGTAAAGCTTTCAAGAAAAGATAAAGATTACCATTTGACGGTGTTCTTCAAGGTTTTCTTGCTTCTAATGGTGATTTGAGGCAATGAGATGAGGTTTGTTGGTTAAAATTATTAAGGGTTTAGGGAATTTAAGAACTTTGGTTGTGTTTGAGTTTGGTTTATGGAGATTTTTAGGTAAGGTGTGAATTTTCGTGGGTTTTGTGGAGAAGAAGGTTTAGGTTTCTATTTGGAATTTGGGGAAAAATCGGGTTTCTGGGTTCCGCCGCGCTCAGAATCGGCGCCGTGGCGCCAATTTATCGCGCTCTTACGGAATTTCGCGCATGGCCACCTGATGGCGCCTAGACTTTAAAAATTTTCTGGATTTTTGGCGCCGACTCGCTTCAGCCACGCGCAATTTCTGCGCCTCGCTTTTTAGCCGCGCTTAACCCGATTTTCTGGAAATCCCTTTGCTTCTCTTCAGTTTTCGCCCTCCAAATTGTTGGCCTGCACCTGTCAACACAACACAAACAATACCTCCGTGAGACTGTTCTTAGTAAAAACTAACTATATTAAAGTAAAATAAATCAAAATACCTTGGGTTGCCTCCCAAGTAGCGTTGTCTTTAACGTCTTTTAGCCGGACGCAAGTTCCTCAATTCAAGAGGTGTGGGGTAGATTAACCCCACAACCAATCCATTTTTTTAACATTCTCCTTTTTCTTCTTCTGTTTTTCTTCTTATAATTATTTTCAAGAGAAGGTTCGGTATCACATACCTGCTTTGGCGGAGGTTCAGCATCACGTACCTACTTTGGTGGGCTCATCTCCCTTGTTATGGCTTGCACTGGCTCACAAGAAGTTTTGATGGTGCTTATTGCAAAGCACCTGCTCATGACCGGGGGCTCAATAACGTGTTTAAACACTTTAAACACCATTTCTTCACTTTCTACCCTCAGCGTCAGCTCACCCTTTTCTACATCAATCAGGGCTCTCCCTGTTGCCAAGAACGGTCTCCCCAATATGATGGGAATCTCTGCATCCTCCTCCATGTCAAGAATGAGGAAATCCGCAGGAAAAAAGAATTTTCCTACTTTAACAAGCACATCCTCAATCTTTCCCCTTGGGTGCACCACCGTTCTATCAGCTAGTTGCAAGCTCACCGTGGTTGGTTTTGCTTCACCTGATTCCAACCTCTTAAACACCGACAAAGGCATCAAATTTATACTTGCCCCCAGATCACAAAGGGCCCTATTGCATGTTACCCTGCCAACTGTGCAAGGCAATGTAAAGCTCCCTGGGTCTTTTAGTTTAGGGGGAAATTTCTTCTGCAGGATGGCACTGCACTCCTCAGTCAGCGCCACCATCTCATATTCTGCTAGTTTCTTCTTCTTCCCCAAAATTTCCTTCATAAATTTGAAATAAGAAGGCATTTGCTCCAACGCCTCGATGAAGGGTATGTTGATATGTAACTTTCTGAACGTCTCCAAAAACTTGGAGAATTGTTTATCAACTACCTTCCTCTGCAATCTTTGTGGG
This sequence comes from Przewalskia tangutica, assembly GCA_029844215.1. Taxonomy (NCBI): domain Eukaryota; kingdom Viridiplantae; phylum Streptophyta; class Magnoliopsida; order Solanales; family Solanaceae; genus Przewalskia; species Przewalskia tangutica. Next base: position 4,765,843 of record CM056730.1, on the reverse strand, counting down.
AACAGAATCTTCTCAGTATACTCCTTCCCTGGAGCTTTCTCTAATACTGGGCGAGCTTCACCCACCTTCTCTCTCTATATTTCTACCCTTTGTTCAACTACCGGCTGAGGTGCATGCTGCTCCAACTGTTTGCCACTCCTTAGCTGCACTGCCTGACATTGTTCTCTAGGGTTTATCTCTGTGTTGCTTGGCAGTGTACCCTGTGGCCTGTTGTTCGATAGCTTTGCTAGTTGCCCCACCTGTGTTTCCAAGTTCCTGAGCGAGGATCTAGTCTCTGCCATGAACTGGGTCTGGGAATTGGTGAGTGTTAACAAAGCTGCTCTCAGCTCGTCTGGCTTTTCTGGTTGGACAGGGCCGCTGAATTGCTGTGAAGATGAGGCCTGAGTGAATGGCTGCTGATGTTGGTACTGGCCTCTAAACTGATTCTGCTGCCCCTGCTCACCTCTCCATGAGAAATTTGGGTGATTCCTCCACCCTGGATTGTAGGTGTTTGAGTATGGGTTGTTCTGGGGCCTCTGATAGTTCCCTACAGCTTGGCACTCTGCTTGCTCGATAGGCATGTTGTTAGGATCAGCTGATGGGCATCTATCGAAGGTATGTGGACCACCACACATTTCACAGCTCATTGGCATTTGCACTGCATTTACAGATATTGTATGTTGTTGCAGCTGCTTGGTCAAAAGGGCAACTTGGGCATTCAGGGCAGTGATGACATCAATCTCATGAACTCCCACTGTTCTTCTACCACTCACTTGTCTATCCTCTGTGACATGATTATTGGTGGCCATGTCCTCCAATAAGTCATGAGCTTCATGGGCTGTTTTCCTCATAAAGGTTCCACCTGCTGCTGCATCAATAATTGTTCTGGTCGTTCCGCTCAGCCCATTGTAGAAGATGTGGACCAAATTCCACAACTCAATACTGTGGTGTGGACACTTCCTCTGCAAGTCCTTGAATCTCTCCCAAACTTCGTTTAATGATTCTCCATCGGCTTGATAGAAATTATTCAACTCCCCTCTCAACTTTGCTGCTTTGCATGGTGGGAAGAATTTTGCCAAAAATTTCTGTGCCAACTCTTGCCATGTAAATATCGAATCCGCTGGCAAAGAATTCAACCACACTTTCGCTCTATCCCTGAGTGAGAAGGGAAAGAGCCTCAATCTGACAACGTCATCAGTAACGCCGTTATATCTGAATGTTGCACACAGCTCCAAGAAATTAGCTATATGCATGTGAGGATCCTCCGACGGCAATCCTCCAAACTGCACTGTATTCTGCACCATACTTAATATTGCAGGCTTGATCTCAAAATTATTTGCTCCTATTGCTGGGAGCCTAATACAAGTTTGTGCTCCGTTCACCCTCGGCAGCACGTAATCTCCCAAGCTTCTCTCCGCTTGGACATGAACTCTCTCATCTACATCCATTGGCACTCTCTGAGGCATTCTTTGATTAGGCTGATGATCGCCTAACCCCTCATTCATCTCGTTATTGTTTTGTGCGCCTTCCATCTCAATTAAGGCTGAAATCCGTTGGTTCCTTCTGTTTTGTTTACAAGTTTTCTCGATTTCTGGGTTGAAGGGAACAAGAGTGTTTGCTCCTCTTCTCCTTCGCATAAACAAAGAGCCTGAAACAGATCACAACAAACAAACAGATCACGGCACACTGGTTTTCACAAAAAAAAAAGTAATAACTAAAAACAAAAATAAAACCAAATTAGAAATTAAGAATAAATAAAATTGATATTGAACTACGCCAATCCCCGACAACGGCGCCAAAAACTTGATGCGCGATTTAATGCACACACTTTAACGCAAGTGCACGTTGTCGATTCAAGTAATATAGTCTTTGAAGACCGAGTTATCGTCCTCAGGGATTAGTGCTCAATTACAAACTTCTATTCTTTGTTATCTATTTGGTGACCGAATATTGATTTGTTGTTTATGACTAATAATTATAAAACTAATTAACTATGTTGTTTACTTCAGTAATGATGGAAATAGGGCTTCCAAATCTCCTCAACTATCCGCTTATATTACTTATTAATGCAATTAATTATGGTTCTTCTTCTATTGGAGATAGCAGGTTTACTAATCCGTTTTATACTCCCGTTAAGGCTTATAAACACTCAACCCCAGTATATCACCTTTATACCTTTCGGTGATAAGGTTGACTCTAGATGAGGATTAAGAACAAAAACCCTTATTAATGCTACACAAGTAATTGATGTATTTTCATCCCCAATTCGACCTATGTCTACCCAACTACAGCATAGTCACAACCTCCCCTTTCGGATTTCGGTTAGAAATCATATAAGTAATTATAATTAATGATCAAGTAATTACCAAGCAATCAAATCATCTATTGGATAAATCTCAACAATAAGAAGAAAAACCATAAACATGCATTAATTCATAAAATAAGGTTCAAGTGAATTGACATGGAAAACCCTATATTAGAATTAGTTCCTAGCCATAGACATGACAAGAACTAATTCAATATCCAACATAAAACTGAAAATAAAGTAAAAGAAAGAAAAGAATTTACTAAAGAATGGTCTCCAATCTTGAACTCCAAGATGTGTTGTGAATTGGCAAGAAGGGAACCCTTAATTCTGACCTAGGGTTCTCTTTTTATAGCCTCCAAACCGACATTAAGGTTTTCCTTCAGGCCTGACCCATAATTCGTTCAGAAATCTAATTTTTCCCGCGTCGGCGCCGCGGCCCTGCAACTGGCGCCGCGGCGCCGGAAGTTCTGCAACTCTCTGATGATTAGGCGCTGCAACTCTGCTGTCTAGAGGCGCCGCGGCGCTGGAACTTCTGCAAGCTTCTGAATATTGGGCGCCGGGGCGCCAGCCTCTTGGTGGAGCGTCTGGCGTGACGATGTCTGCACAGTTCGCCACTTTCTCGCATTTGGAGCTCTGGAACCTCCGTTATTGCCCTATTTTCGCTTCTTTTCCGCCAAAGAGTCATTTTAATCAATTTGACTCAAAAGAAAGAAAATCTATCATAATACGACACGTATTTGTACAAAAAGGGACAAAAGACTCACTAAAAATGACTCAAAAAGTGTATATAAAATACACTGATCAGCGCCGCGGTCCTGTACTGGGGCGCCGTGGCGTTGTACGGAGGCGCTGTAGATGAACTGCTGAGGAGCCGCGACCTAGTTGTTCTGCGATCCCTGTTTTTGTTGCTGTTGCTGGTTCTGTTGACCGCGACCCTTGCCACGACCACGACCTCCTCTACCGTCGCGCTTTTCCACTTCGCCGCCGCGCCGCTGTTGGGAGTTTTTCGGTGGCGTCTGATCTTGGGGTTGCGAGTCGACAGTTAACACCTGTTGGGCGTGCTCATCCTGCTTAGCACGACGTATTTCTTCGAGCAACAATAATGAGCGAGCTTTGTTAAAACTTGGTAACAGATCTGCCTGTTGGATCATGGTGGCCAAAGTATCATATTCGCCCTTAGTAAGACCTGCAATCATTTGGAGCACCATTTTAGTGTCAGTAACAGGCGTGCCGACGTTGGAGAGTTGATCCGCTAGAAGTTTAAGCTGCTTGCAGTACTCAGAAACATTAGAGAAGTTTTCAAGACGTGTTTTGTTGAATTGTTCTTCCAAATACACGGCACGAGTGTGCTTGTTGTCCTGAAAAATTTCCTCCAAACGATTCCACAAGTCAAGGGCTGTGGAGTCAGATTTCATGATAGTAAGGAGCAGATCCTGAGAGATACTACCATATAACCACTGTTTGACACCAGCGTCTAGACGACGCCAAGTAGAATCTTTAACCTCCTGAGGGCGCGGAATTTTGTCATCAATATGATCAAGCACGTTATAGAGACATGCATGATTGTGAAATAGTTCAACCCAGGGAGAATACTGACTATTTTCTTGATCAAGAAGGATAGATATATATTTCTTGATGTTGGAAACAGTTAGGGCGGGATGAAAAGAGGGTGATGACTTGGTGGTGGGATTTGTGGAGGAAGATGCGTCAAGGACAGCGGAAGAATCATGTGTATCTATTTAGAGAATAGAGGAATGGAGAAGAAAAGCCAAGAATTTGGGTAGAGAGAGGGAGGCACCGCGGCGAGATGCCCGAGGGGGGGGGGGGGGCGGCAGCTGCTTGGTAGAAAAATTCTAGGGTTTTTCTTTCTAGGCTCTTGATACCATGTTAGATGATATTAATCTTCCCTGGGGAGTCTTTCATTAATATCAAGGTATATATAGAGTACAATGTTCATTCCTTATACAATATGAATCCTAAGCCTATACAAAAGAGGAATCATAGTCTTACCATAATTATATTTACACAATATATGAAAATATTCTAATTATGGGTAGGGAATATATTGTTTCCTATATTTACACGTTTACAATTATGAATGCCTATGTCTACAAGGAAAGTTAGAATTTATAAATTTGGGACTAATTTAGTTTTCCCCTATATACAGAGGGTTCTCCCATTGTATAATCATTCTTCGAGAGAAATAAAGAACTGTCTTATTTCTTTCTCTACAATATTTTGTTCTTGTTTTATTGTTTTATACTCCATCTGTCCTAATTTATGTGACACAATTTTCTTTTTGATTTGTCACAAAAAGAATGTCACTTTTCTATATTTAAAAATAATTTAACTTTATGAAGTGATTTACAATGACTCATTTATATAAGATTTGTTTTGGACCACACATTTCAAAAATATTATTTTCTTTCTTAAACTCCGTGCTAATTCAAATTGTGCCACATAAATTGAATAGAGAGGAGTAACACATTATCAATATGAGACTTTACCGTCTCAAGAGATCTTCTAAGGCTAAGGTATGATTTGTTTTATTAGTACTTATCTTGTTAATATTATATTTCACGCGTCTTGACGTAATTAAACTCGTTAACCACCAGAAGTGGTAATTTATTGTGATTATAAAGAAAGAAATGTATGCCTCAATTTGCTCCAGAAGCTGCAATATCTTTAAAGAGGTTCTAAGCTATCATAATTTGATATGATTAAAGGTGATTATGTTCTATTCTTGAAGAATAAGAACTTTTGATAGATGTTAAATATAGAGATCCAATTTCTGAAACAAATGTGAAAAACTATGTAAATTTTATAATTACGAACATACACTTGAATGTAGAGTTATCACGACTTATCTCCAGAAGAGGTAGAACAATTGAGAGAAAAAAATATCCTAAATGTTATTTTTATGCGGATTGTCCCTCAAACGCACTGGTCTTTAAGTTTTGCCCTTCATGTATGTGGTCTTTAATTTTTTTCTCTTATATTTATTTTATGAAAATATTCAGGTCTACTTCGTAAGACATGATCTCTATAATATTTTTTTCTTCGAAAATTGAATTTTTGCTTCGCGCGACATAAATTATAGAAGTTAAGTTATGTGACATATTATTATAGTAATTTATAAAATTATGTTGAGTGTTGTAAATTATGCTTATCAAACATAGTTTATGTCGATGTTATGATACATATGTTGAAATTAAACGCTAATTATGTCCGCCGAAATATGAAATTATGTCTTTTTCATATTATGTTGAGTGTTGACAGTTATTCTGAATCTGGCATAATATGTGAGTTGTGTGTGAAATATATGCCGAAGATAAACACTAATTATCTCGAGCTAAATTCTAATTAGGACGCACCAAAAATAATAAAGGATAAAAATTAAAGAACTCCAATTTGAAGGAAAAATATTAAAGACCACCTCAAAATATGGGCATTTGTCGAATGACCCAATATTTTATACTTTACTCCCGAAGTAGTAAACTAAAAAATATGCTCTTGAAGTAGCAAGCTCATAAATCTGCTTCCAAAGTAGAAAACTCCAAAATCTTCTCCTAAAGTAGAAATTCAAAAATCTTCTCCTGAAGTAGCAAACTCAAAAATCTGCTCCCAAAGTAACAAACTCATCTAGATGCCAGTAATAGAATCAATTACTTCATCTAAAAAAAGAACCTCAAAATAGGGCAAACATTTGGCCGACTTGATCAATTTTATGTTTTAATTTAGTTATTCATCTTTTCAGTTTATATAGAAAATAGATCAAAAGAAAAAAAAAATATACCCCTCCATCCCAATGTGACACTCTTTCCATTTTAACCGGCCCAAAAAAGAATGACACAATTTTATATTCAGTAACAATCTAAAATTGCTGACATGTAAATATGATTTCATATATAGTAAGTATCCTATTAGGAAAATGATTGTAATGTAGTGTCTATAAATAGGGCTCAATTTAATCATATAAATACACAATTCAATACTATATTTTCTTTCATAATATTTCACATGGTATCAGAGCATTTGTGAGAATCATCCAAATACAGTCACACAATCTCGAGTAATCAATTCCATCAAGTGTATAACTGTTGCTTGTGTCATCTCTAATTTTTCTTCAGTATTTGCAAAAACTAACACTACAATCATACTCGAAAAGGCCCGACAAGCAAAACCCAGTCAAGTGCTCCATGCACCGGCATGTGCGTTGATTTCCAGTCATTTTTTCGGCATAATCTTATACCCATTGGACTCGACTCTTCATTCTGAGGCTACCCATACAATCATTTCCTGATTCTGACCACGTTCTGGCGATCAGATCGACTTTCCGGCGAATTATGAGTTTTTCAGGCGTAGTTTGCCATATTTCAGCTTTTGGAACCTGTTCATTCACACCAGGAGTCATTCTTAAGGTTGAAGCTTCATTCTTATCTTTTGTTCAAATTTTTGTAAAGTATTTAGCCATGTCTTTCGGATTTGATGTTTCTAATTTCAAAAATATTAAAGTTGGAATTTAAGTCCTATGACTACTTCAGAACCCTTAATAAGGAGCTCAGAAATTCGAACATCCCAGTCTATGAAAAATTGACGAAGAGGCTGCTTTGGAAGATCATGACTAGGGGTGGCAATTGGGTAGGCTAGGGCGGGTTAGGGCAGGGCAAGCCTTTACCTGCTAAGATGCTAACCCGCCCTGTCCTGCCTCGTTTAGCATTTTTAAAAAAATTGCCCTGCCCTGCCCCGTTAAGTCCTGTCCCGTCCTGTCCTGTTTATGAAACAAGATACAAACTTAAAACAGTCATAACTTTTTATCTGTAAGTCAGATTAATTCCCATAAAGTATCAAACTGCCGAGAACAGAGAAAACTATAACTTTTATTCAGCACAAACTTTCAGATTCTCTACCGATTTGTACAGTTTTTACGTTATACATTCTGCTCTTTCAAATTTTGGTTGATCTGAGTTAAACAATGATAACGTTTAAACTGTAAGTCAGATTTATCCCCGTAAAGTCTCAAACTATCTATAACGAAGTAATCTAGAACTTTTATTCAGCACAAACTTTTCGATTTATACAGTTTTTACGTTATACATTCTGTCCTTTCAGATTTCGGTTGATCCGAGGTAGAAACTTTAAACAGTGATAACTTTTAAACCGTAGGTCGTATTTATCCTCGTAAAGTATCAAACTGTCTATAACAGAGTAATATAGAACTTTTATTCAGCACAAACTTTCAAATTATTTACCGATTTGTTCAGTTTTTACATTATACATTCTGCCCTTCCAGATTTCGGTTGATCCGAGGCAGAAACTTTAAATAATGATAACTTTCAAATTGTAAGTTGGATTAATCCCCGTAAAGTCTCAATATGACCGTAACAGAAAGATGTACAACTCTATAAAATGTTATCCAATTCTAACAAGTACAACCCATCGTAACAGATTATAATTTCACAATCCAAACTAGTTAGAATTTTCTAAAAATTATAACCTATTACCTGCCATGTCCTATTTCGAATTTTCTAAAAATGTGTTTTGACCTGTCTCGCCCGGCCCTGTCCCGTTTAAGCATTGTCCTGCCCTGCCCCGTTTAATGTTTGACATGTCCTTCCCCACCCTGCCCTGCCCTATTTGCCATCCCTAATCATGACCTAAGTGTAGTTATTGTAATAGATTTGGACATATTCGTGAAGTACGCAAATCTTGACCCAAGTATTATTATTGTAATAGGTTTAGACACACCCATGAAGTATGTTATTCTCTGCATGTTCGACTACCCAATAATGCTCATGTTGCTTAGACTTCTACCACAAGTAATCAAAGGGTTTATTTATCCGAAGAAAAAAATAATAAGTACCTCTAATATCGAGCACATAAGCAAACAACTCCACAATTAGCCTCAGTCACACAATTTAATACCGCTGGATCGTGGGTTGTAGACTATGACGCTTCTGATCATATTTCTGGTGATAAATCACTTTTGTCGGATATTTATTATTCACTGTCTCTTCCCGCTATTACTTTAGCCAATGGGATTCAAATAAAAGTAAAAGAAATTGGATAAGCTAAACCCATATCATGTCACTATAAATTATGTTCTCTATGTCCCTGGTTGCCCTTTTAATCTTGCATCGGTCAATCATTTGACTCGTACCTTAAATTGTGTCATACTATTTCTTGATGATTATTTTATTAAGCAAGACCGTAGTAAGGGACAGACGATTGACGTAGGATATGAATCACAAAGCCTTTATACCTTACCTTTGCTCCTAATTCCTCCATAGCAGGTATAGTTGTTGATCCTCCATATTTAATCCAGACATCCGAGCATATTTAAGTTTTAAAATATGGTGTCTAGTTTGTCTAGTGTGTCCAAATTAGATTGTGAGTCATGTCAACTTGGGAAACACACTCGCACTACCTTTCGACATAGTGCTGAGAGTTATGCAGAGTCTATTTTTTCAATAGTTCACTATGATATTTGGGGTCCTAGTAGAGTTAGTTCACCTTTAGAATTCAGTTATTTTGTTAGTTTTATTGACAATTTTTCTAGATGTACTTGGCTATTTGATCGTTCTGAGTTATTCTCTATATTCAAGAGTTTTTGTTCTGAAATACAAAATCATTTTGGTGCTTCTATTCGTACTTTTCATAATGATAATGCCTTAGAATACAAATTCTCCCAGTTTCATCAGTTTATGACTCACCAAGGAATTATTCATCAAACACCTTATCCCTACACCCCTCAGCAGAACGGGGTAGAAGAAAGGAAGAACATACATCTTGTTAAAACTGCTCGCACTATTCTCATTGAATCCCATGTTGCACTACATTTTTGGGGTGATGCAGTCCTCACGTCTTGCCACTTAATTAATCGAATGCCATCATCTTCTATTCAGAATTAGATCCCATATTCCATAGTATATACTCAGTCATCTCTATACTCACTTTCTCGTGTTTTTGGAGCACGTGTTTTATGCATAACCTAGCTCCGGGATAGATAAATTAGCCCATCGCTCTCTTAAATGTGTCTTTCTTGGTTATTCTCGGGTTCAAAAGGGGTACTATTGCTTATCACCTGATCTTCGTCTATATCTTATATATGTCGATGTCACATTTTTTTAGTCTCAACCTTACATTAGGTCTCCTTCTAATCATCCCGATATCTCTAAGGTCTTGCCTATACCTAAGGTTTTACCTACACCGATATTTGAAGACTTCTACATCTCCAGTCACAATGCCACTACTTTTGACTTATCATTGTCGACCGCGTCCAGCATCAGATCCAATATCAGGTCCAGATGATTTATGTCATGCGTCAGACCCTTCACTTACTACAAACTTGTCTCCTCCTGATCAACCGATTGTACTTTATAAAGGTAAACGGTCCACTTGTAATATTAAACAATAGTATACCCTTTTAAGTTATCATTGTGTATCTTCATCCCATTATGACTTTGTATCACCATTGTCCTCTGTTCTCATTCCTAAGTATACAGGTGAAACCATTTCTCATCCCGGATGACGATAGGTTATGATTGATGAGATATTTGCTTTACAAATGAGTGGTACTTGTGAGCTTGTTCCTATTCCTTCAGGTAAATCTATTGTTGGTTGTCGTTGGGTTTATGCAGTCAAAGTTGATCCGGACGGTCAAGTTGATCGGCTGAAGGCTCGCCTTGTTGTGAAAGGGTATAGACATATATTTAGGCTTGATTACAATGATACTTTGTCTCTAGTGGCTAAAATAACATCTATCTGTATTTTTCTATCCATTGCTATTGTCCGCCATTGTCCTCTTATCAGTTGAACACTAAGAATGCTTTTCTCTATAGTAATCTTGAGGAGGAAGTTTATATGGAGCAACTACCTGTTTTTGTTGCTCAGGAGAAGTCTAATCCGGTGTGTCACATGCGTTGGTCACTTTATGATCTGAAACAGTCTCCTCGAGCCTAGTTTGGTAAATTCAGCACAGTACTTCAGGAGTTTGGCATGACTCGCAGTGAGTCAGATCATTCTTTGTTTTACTGACATTCTGCTCCATATTTGAGTATTTATTTAGTGGTTTATGTTAACGATATTGTTATTACTGGAAATGATTAAGATGGTATCACTAATTTAAAACAACATCTCTTTTAGCATTTTCAGACTAAAGATCTCTGCAGACTGAAGTATTTTCTATGTATTAAGGTTGCCTAATCCATGCCAGGTAATGTTATTTCGCAACACAAGTATGCCATATATATTCTTGAGGAGACATGAATGATGGGATGTAGACTCATTGACACTTTTATGGATCTGAATGCTAAACTCCTGCAGGACAGGGAGAGCCACTCAGTGATCCTGAAAAATATAGACGGCTAGTTGGTCACAATGACTAGACCTGACATTTTGTTTTCTGTGACTGTTGTAAGTATGTTTATGGATTCTCCCCGTGAGAGTCATTGGGCTGCAGTTATCCGTATTCTGCGATATATTTAAGTCAGCTCCAGGGAAAAGACTGATTTTTGAAGATCGAGGCTATGCGTCGATTGTTTGATATACAAACACTGTTATGCAGAAACACCCTCCGATAGACGTTCTACATCTGGATATTGTGTTAATATGAGGTAATTTAGTGTCATGTAAGAGTAAGAAATAGAGTATTGTTGCTCGATCTAGTATTAAATTAGAATATCGAGCAATGATTGTAGCAACTTGTGAGCTAATTTGGACTAAGCAGTTTCTTAGAGAACAAAAATTTGAAGAAATCAGTCAAATGGAACTTGTGTGTAATAACAAAGAGACCCTTCATATTGTATCAAATCTGGTATTTCATGAGAGGACAAAGCACATCGAGATTTACTGTCACATTGTTAGAGAAAATATTATCTCCGGATATATTGTTACAAAATTTGTGCATGGGCTATCTTCATATTTTTTCGAGTTTAGATCATTCAAAATTCTATTTGAAAGAAGTGAAGGGTTTCTTTGTGGTCTTGTTTTAGATTCGAAATTTGTTTGGACTTTGTTTAGTGTGTTGGTGCATGTTTTCTTTATATACATTTCTGATGTAGACCATCCAAATGCTCTTTGAAACAAGTTTTGAGAAGTCTCCACAATAAATAAAGTAGTGAGGTTGTTTTAATTTATAAACAAGAGGTAGTGTATCTGATATTGCTGAACTTGAGGGGAGTTAGATATGGTTTACCGAAAATTTTCTATGATCAGTATCAGAGAGATTTATTTATTTACGTTCAACTTTATTTATGATCTAATCTTTTTTCCATTTGGTAAGCACATAAAAGTAAAAATGATGGCAGATAGAGATGTATGTAAGGAGGGGTGTAAGTGGGTCAGTGTTTGATTGTACATGAAAATGGACTCAAAGGTGGGTTGTCGGGTTCTCGAATTTACCAGACAGTGTGGTGTTGTGGGATTAAATGGGTAGATTTAGGTAGAATTAGGATAAGGGATTTTCTAGGGATGTTCTAGACACGTTAAGGGTTGTGTTGATGGTTGGGTGGTGGCAAGGCAATGGAAACTGGCTGAAATAGTGAGGTTATCGGTAAGGGGTATTTTGTGGGCTGTTTGGTGTTGTCTGTATTGGTCGGGTATTTGTCGGCTATTTCGGGTAGTGACCTTTTATGTGGAGGTTAGTGAAGTGTAGTGGTGTATGATGGTGAAAAGAATCATGTGGTTTTAACAAGGAATGAACACGAGTTGCTAGGTGCAATCTCGTGTGCAAACCAAGTGAGGGACGGTCGATATAAACTTGTGATAGACCCTTAGCTTGGGTTTGGGTTGGATCACACAAGTTCCAACTTTCACTTGCACCGAGGGGGTTCCTTAAGCTTGGGTCTAGTTAGATCACACAAGTTGTATCTAAACTTACACCGAAGGGAACCTTAGCTTGGACTTAACTAGATCACAAAAGTTCTAGCTAAACTTACACCAAGGGTTTAACCCATAAAAGGATCGAAGGCCCACACAAGGACCAACTAATATAGACAACACACAATTTGAATAACTTAGTGATTGAGTAAAACTCAAATAACTTCATTCATCAACAACTGAATTTTACATTAACATAATGGTCCTATTTATACTACTATATGGACTATTCTAGAAGAGTAAATAAATAGACACAAATTTGAGCCATTTCGGCCAAGGTGTTAACGGGGAAGGGGAGGGGTTCTCGGCGGACTTGGAGTAGGGAATGAATCCTAATCTTCCATACATTCTAGATCATTCCTTTTCATCCTTCACACATGAGCTAGTTAGTTCATAAATGGTCTTTTTAGATAATGTTGAGAATCATCCCCTCTTGGAATGTAGTTAAGATGTTCATGTTCCATCTCATTTCAGATGAGAAACTTCTTCCTTGAGTGTGTATTCTTGACCGAATGGCAAGATGAATTGGCTCGGCCAACCTTTCAAATCCCCTAGGTCTCATTGGTGTCTCCAAATGCATGAATGAAATTAGCTTTTGGAATCCACATGCTCTAGATGGTTCCTTGCCCTTGCACCATTCTACTCTCGACCTAATCACCCTTTGGAGAAAACTCTCGGCCTAGTCACCCCTCCTATTACACGATGCATTGATTGTGTTCGAAGGGGAACTAGGAGTTATTACATGATTCATTGTGTCCTAAGGAAACTAGCAACTAATCTAGGAATTAACAACAACAAACTAAAACACTTGATCTCGGTCAAAGACCAACACAAAGGCCGAATAAATGTTGTCCTTTAATGTAATCAAGTGATGTCCCCTAATCCACTCCAAATCCCATACCATTCCAGGCACTTAACTGTCGGTTGATGGATAATTGTTGACATCTTCAGTTGTTCAATTAACAACTCATGTTGGGTATCCAATTTTGGGGTCTTTCTTGCATCAATATCATACTCTTTAAAAGAATTTGCCCTCAAATTCTCGTTGTTTAAGTATGAGGATAGTTCACTAACACACCATGTTGAACCTTTACCTTCGTCTGGAAGTTTCTTCTTGCATGAGCTATTACGGAACTTGGCCAAAAACTTGAAAGGGCTATACCTCAAGTAGTCCTCCCATCGGATCAAGGAGTCACATGTCAAAGGAGTGAAATGTGCACCCCTCAACTTCTTACCATAGGTTCTTGTTCTTCGATTAGGTCGGTACCAAATTCATAAATTTCATGTTCAATTTCAAATGTACCTTCATGAGCGGGATATGGGCATCAAATGATCCATAGTTCCGAAACATATGGGGATAAGAAGAGGCCAAACCATAATCTGGGGTGATGCTTGTTTCCTTGAACCAACTTTGGTCCATTTCAGGTGGTTTAATGTAAAGGTTATCGGATAATACCTTGTATAGGAGACTCTTGAAATAACTTAGGGCATCACCAACTTTTAATGACACCACAAGTCATTCGCACACTATGTTGGATTTTGAGGACCACTTTTCGTTCCATCATCTCTTGGATCTTCGTTAGTTGGGAGCCACCCCTCAAAGCCATCTTCGGAAGCAATCTAGCTCCATTTATGTCACACATATAGCCATCCGTTCTCGGTATTAAAAAATTGTACTGTGAGGTAAAATTGTGAATCATTTTTCCATTGATACATATGCACCACATTTCATTCTCCTTTAACACCAACAACATAGGTAACGTATATGAACAAAGATCTACTTGGGCAGAAAATTCGAGAGTCTCCTCCGGATTGTCACCATAGTTAGGTAGTGAACCTCCGGGGATCAATTCAAGTTCATGGCTCATACCTCTTATTAGATCATTAGGAAATGTGTCTTCCGACACCTTTAATATTTCTCTTGAGCCGGTGTCTTCAAGGTATCCTTACTTTCAGCCAACTAAGACTTCTACGTGTCTCTTCTTCTTTGATTCCCCTTCTCTCTTCCGTGCCCCAAGCAAGGAAGCCTCGGCCTCAGCCTTGCACTTTTGGGCGTTTTGGATTTTCATTTCTCTCACCTTACTAGGTGATAATGTCATCAATCAGAAATCCTTGCCATCTTTGTGAAAAGAATAGGTATTCTTTTCTCCATCATGTAGCTTTTTCCTATCATATTTCCAAGTTCGACCCAATAAAACATGGCATGCATCCATAGGGAGGATGTCGCACCATATCTCATCTTTATAACTCCCAATCCGGAAGCTAGGAAGAGCTTGTTTTGCTACCCTTAGACCGTTCTCTTTGTTCACCCACCAGACATTATAGGGTTTCAGATGATTGCGGGTAGGTAGTTGTAATTTATCCACCATTTCGATGGAAGCCATGTTGGCATAACTTCCTCCATCAATGGTTACGTAATATACCCTATCATTCACCTTGCATCGGGTGTAAAAGATTTGTTCTCTTTGTGATTCCTCAAGTTCTTCTAGTTGTGCACTTAATACATGTTGGAGAACTAAGCTCACACCGTCTTCCACAAGGGCATCGTTTTCCTTTTGACCTTCATCAATCTTGGTCTCTTCAATGGCAAAGACGTCTCTACACGCTTGGTACTCCTCAATGGTCATGAATCACGGATTAGGACATTCTTTGGAAAAGTGTCTGAAACCCTTGATATTCGAAACATCTTTTCCCGCCTTTATCAACTCCCTTGGCAACTTCCATCTTCTTCCCTTTGTCCTTACCCGCATCTTCTTGATTATACAAAGGGTTGGAGTACGAGGTACTACTTTTCTCCTTGGCATTAGCGGGTTTGGTATAGGATCTAGGGATATCCTTCTTTGTTGAATGTCAAGTGACACACATCGTCAAACGTGTTGTAGGTGGACACTTCAATTTTTGCTTGTATCGCCGCGTTCAATCCTCCAATGAACCGAACTATTCGTTGGGTTTCCATTTTCTTTATCTACTTCACAAATTATTAAGCCATTTGATATTATGCATTGTGATGTGTGGACATCCCCGGTTTTGAGTTCAGCAGGTCATTAGTATTATATGCTTATCTTGGATGATTATACAATTTTTTATGGACATTTCCCATTGAAAAAAATTATAAGTCCCCACCATTTTTAAACAATTTAGTATTTTCATCCAAACTCAATTTGAGAGATCATAAAATATTTTCAATGTGACAATGAGAGGAAATTCATAAATAACACTTTCAAGGTTTTTTGTCAACAAAATGGGGTGTCATTACGTCTCACATGTCCATATACTTCTCCTCAAATTGGGAAAGATGAAAGAAAAATATGAACAATCAATAATATGATTTATACACTACATACACACTCGTCCATACCGTCGTCTTTTTGTCATCATGCTATTCAAATGAACACCTATCTTTTGAACATTCTTCCTAGCAAGTTGCTATCAAACAAATTACCCACCCAAATGTTGTACCATCGTATTCCATCATACAACTATTTAAGAATTTTCGGGTGTTTATGTTATCCCTTGTTTCCGTCCACCACCATAAATAAGCTCCAAACCCGGTCCACTCCTTGTGTCTTTTTGGGATATCCACAAAATCACCGGGGTTATAAGTGTTATGATATGTCTAATGAAAAAATTATCTTATCTCGTCACGTTATTTTTTATGAGTTTAAATTCCCGTTTACTACATCTCAAGTGACGTCCCGACCTTCATATGAATTTTTAGACGCAGGAATACACCCAATTTTAAACCACTATTTAAATACCCAATCCGTTAGAGCCTCGACTGGGCCAATCCAAAAGGGACAAACACCACAGCTGGCCCAACACCGAGATAACACTAAGCCAGACCAAGATTTGGAGCACATTGGTCCTTTCTTAACATCATCGGCCCAGTCCAGTGCTCGTCACTGCCAGGCTCAACATGCTTCACCAAACAGTCCGCTAGACCCAACTTCACAAGCCACTATTCAGCCCATCCTATGTACCCCACCTCAGCCTAGTCCGCATCCCTATGGATGTTAATGGGGGCGGGGGCGGGTAAGGGTACTGTTAGGACGTTGTCCAATTGCTCACGCAAGTGTATGTATCGTTCACATGTAATATAGTCTGTAAGACCGAGTTTATCGTCCTCAGAGACTGATTATCAAGTACCGATTATCTAAGCTTTAGTTTCTATTTGGTGAATGTTAATTTGTTTGTATTTTTATCTAATAACTAAAACTAAGTAATTGCAGAAAATAAACTAATTATGATAATACTTTGGTTTAAATCCGTTATGAAGGAATTAGGGCTTCCAATATCCTCAATTGTCCACTCTTTTCAATCCTTAATGCAACTAGAATGACTTCTTCTTCTACGTTAAGATAGCGGTTAACTAGACTGTCTTATATTCCGATTAGGATATATAATCACTCAACCCCAGTGCAGAACCCTTCTATATTTCTATGATAGGATTTACCACAGAGGAGGATTAAGAACAATAACCTATAATGCTACACAATTATTGAGGTACATTCGTCCGTGATTTTAACCTATGTCTATTCAATTACAGCATATTCAAATCTCTCCTCTCGATTCTTGACTCGAAATCATATAGGTTATGATAATTAGTGATCAATTAACTATCAAACATTCATACCAATTATTGAATAAATCTTAATCAAGTGAATAAGAAATCAACTAATGCATTAATTCATGAAAAAGAGGTTCAAGCGATTCAAAGGAAAACCCTAATTAAGAGTTTAACTCCTAGCCATAGACATGCTAAGAACTAATTCAATATCCAACATAAAACTGAAATAAAAATAAAGGAAAGAAAAAGAACTTGAACAAAGTTGTCTCCAATCTTGTGCGTAGCCTCCTTTCTTGCCTCCCCAAAGTAGAATAGAGAATATGTACATGATCCTCCCTTAGGTCAGGGTTTTAGGGATTATATACTGCAAAAATCGTGTGCCCTGGACCCTTCTGCCCCTGACCAATTTCGCCTCGGATCTGGAAAATCCCGCGTCGGCACCGCGGTCATGCAGAATGGCACCGCGGTGCCGAAAGTACTGCAGCCTCTCTGAATATTAGGCATTGCGGTTCTGCATTATGGCACCGCGGTGCCGGTGGCTTTTCATTCTGGATTTTCTGATTTTTTTTGTATTTTCTCGTCCGGACTTCGTCTGATTTCTTCTATGCTTTCCAGAACTTCTTAGGCTTCATTTCTTGGCCCTTTTAGTGTGAAATTCCATCTAAATCAAACTCATTTCATCCTCTTTTTGCCATTCTCCATTTAGGACCGCTGTGACTCAAAAGAAAGAAAAACAAACCTAATACTGTACTAAACACAAACAAAATGAGTAAATTACTAACTAAAAATGACTCAAAAGTGTATATAAAATATGCCTAACAAACCCCCCAAACTTAACCTTTACTCGCCCTCGAGTAAAGCACAAATAAAAATGAAAATAAAATAAACGAAGACTCTATGAAATGGATCAAGTAGCTATAGTAATGCTTCTTCAAAATCATGGATGAAAGATGGAATAATATGTTAGAACATATATATCATGAATAATCAGCAATCTAGAATTTTAAGTTAGATATTTCACAAATTCACTTAGATCATGGTCAATGGAAATACAAACACCTAACATATGCATATCAATTTCATTCCATATTTTCCAAAATGTTATAGACATGTTTACTTGCTATTCTCCACTAATCATAGACATACACATTAAAGATCATCAAGACTTTCAAGGGTTGTAATGTAGGTGTTGACACCCAATTTTGACCCTCTCGTCCAGTCATTAACTATAAAATTGCACTAATTTTGTAAAATAATTTTTAGGGATTTTTATAATAAAATGCAGCGAATAAAACATAAATACAGGCATAAATAAATAATTTAATAATGGCATTGCATCTTACGTAGAGTTTCAAGCACTTAGAGTCCCGCGTCCGCGTTAATTGATTTCAAGCTCTGTCGTAATTCTTAAGTAATTAATAAATACATAAAATAATTAATTTAGCAATGACGTCGTGTCAAGTAGCATAGTTGCATTTATTAAGACGCAAGAGAATTTCATAATCATTTGTAATTTAAAATCAATTTTAATCTAATACATGTTTTTAATAGCGTCACATTTATAAAAGCTTTAAACATCACACTTGCATTTAGCATTTGAATAATTTAATCTAAACTCAATTCAATTTTAATTTAACGTCGCAATAATGCATAATAATAAGATTTTAAATAAAAGCGCCGCATTAAGCATTAATTAAATAGTACGTCCGTTTTATTCTTGTAATAATTTTAATAAAGCACTTAATAAATAGCACGCCCATTTTATTCTTATAATAAGTCTAATAAAACACCTAAATAATTTAAGCACAATTTATTAATTAACTAATTAAAATACCTAAAACTAATACCTATTTAAATAATTCACCCCTAATTAAATACCTAATACTTAACACCTAAATTTCTACTGACCCAACGTGACCGGGCCCTTTACCGTCGCCTAGCCCAAACCTGAGCAACACCCTTATTTTCCCTTATACCAGCAGCCCACAATACCCTCACTTCACCCTCTCCATCACATTAAACCTAACGAACCCATAAAACTCTAACCTAGAAAACTTCATTCGTCGCCGCCCGGATTTCTCGTCGGAGAATCCGGGCTTCCCTTTACCCACGCACACTAGCCAGCTTTCCTTACCCATGCACCTTCTCGAACGATTTCCTTCCATAACCAAACGAATCTTCCACAAATCCCTTCAAATCAGAACCCATTCGAATCTACAAAATCAGTAGCAAATCAATCAATACGAATCAACACCAATCGCACTAAAATCTTACGAAATCTCAGTACCAATATTAGCCCAATCTCAGCCCTAAAAGCTTACCATTATTGGAACTCAATGGGGGCTATATAAGAACATGCAAAGGCATCGATGGAGGGGGACCTTAGCAGCAGTTAGGAGATAGCAGTTTAGGTCAGAAATTGAGACGGAGAGTAGAGCAGAAAGAGGGAGAAGCACAATACGAGAGAGGTCCAGCAATCGACAAACCAGACCATTAGCATCGCGCAAGTAAGAAGCCTGAAATCTTTCTCTTAATTCTAGCCAAAAATCAGCAAGCAGCTTTACCCCTTTAGTCGCATCGCAAAAAACCAAACCTCCGAGCGAATCTGACGACTTGATACGCTGCCCCGGTTCGCCGCCGGAGAAGGTAAACTTTACTCACACCTGATTTTAGTCTATGCGTGTTCAGTTGTTTGCATCCGTTTTGTATTATCAATTCTGTGTTAGTTACGTTCTATCTGAGCCATTTAGTTAACTTAATGTTTAATACAAGATAATGCCTAATCCTGCTAATCTTTTGTTTTAACATATAAAAAAAATCATATTATGATGGTTAATATGTTTAGGTTGATACTGGCATTCGTGGCATGCTGGCATTCTTGATTGTGCAGATTGGTTATTGTTGGAGTCCGGGGCATTAATTATTGAAGCATTTTAGTCGGGAATCTTAGGTTAATATACAGTCTCGTTTGGTCTAAAGACATGTTTGCTGGCTGTTATATGACTGTATCTGTATTTGGTAATGTCTAAATGTTTGACTGACCGTTAGGATGTCGTAGGATGAGTATCAGTGTGCAAGTTACCTACTGCATTTGCTTGGGGTAAAGAAATTTGAGTAGGGGGAGACTTCTAAGGTCATATAATTCGCAAACGGCTTCATATGTTTGAATGCATTCTTCACTATTTTATTGACCATGGTGTATGTTTAAGTCACATAGGTATCATGCGGGCTGTGGCGTAAATCACTAATCGGATGGTTTGAATCAGGCGGCATGTCTTGTTCAAGTCGTACCTTAGAATTCTTTAAAGAATGCATTCGAAATAGTTGTTCTTAGTATTCCCTGTTACCATGATATACCTGCAGAATCTGATTACCTAATTGGGTATGTATTAAGTATGTTTCTTTTTCCTGGATTGCACCTGAATCTGTCCATTTGTGATTATTCCGGTATGCTTGTTTCATCCAAATCATATAAGATGTCCCTGAATTCCCTTTCTCCCTGGTGGTATAGCATTGTTTGATTCGTCTGTATGCTTATTAGGTCTTGCCTAGATACATAAGAACTTAATCTTTCTTTGCCTAATCCCATTTTGTCGATTTAGTTGTATTAATAAAGTCTAAAAGGTTGTCATGAGTAATGAAATGAGTCTAGTTAAGACTTGATGTCAGCATTCTATATTGGTTTGCAGACATGAGTCTCAATGCCATGTATATTATCAAGCACCTTTCTCATTTTAGGACTCAGGTCATCTAAGTTTGTCCATTTGATTTCCTACTCTGTTTTTTTTGTCGTTTTCCCTGGAATGCAAATCTGCCCCTTTGAATCCATATCCTGACTACTTGCTGACCTGATAATTTCTTAATTTTAAAACAATGTGCTTATCTGGCTTCTGTGAACCAACAGTCACGTTATAGTTTAAGTCTAAAAGACTTCAATGCTTGGACAAATATATACTCTCTGTTTGGTTAATACCTGTACAAGACAGTGCTGTTTTGGGCTTTTATATTTGGACCTGCCATCTCGTTTGATTTTAATAATTAAAGCATAAGCATGTTTGAGTATGTAATCATTTGTTTGGCTTAACGTATACTAATCCTTATCACTTTCTTTTTTACATGGCACGCATCGGAGCAAAATGAGGAGTCTCATAGCGAGACTCATTGTGCCTTCCATCAATTGAAGATTTGCATTCACCCGCGTCTATGTGCATCCTCACTTCAGAAATTCCCAGAAAACAAATAGGACGAAGTCATCCACTTCAACTCTTTTATTCCCTTAACCTCAATACCTCATTTATGCCTTATTTATTTATTGCAAATTATTTTTCTAACTTTGTAATTAATAGGAGAACTTCTAGCAATTAGCCTTTGAACATATGAGATGGGAGGTAATTTACATTTAGGAATACACTTCTACTTTATTTGTCTCTTAGGATTGTTAAGCATGTCTAAATTCTGCAAAAATAATTTAGAGGGTTTAACTCGCATCATAAAACCAACATTTTGTTTATTAAAATCCATAACAGATTTCTTCCTAAACCCTCAAGAATCGTCTTAAAGCATCTCTTATATAATATTGAACGCAGGTTAGGCAAGATTAATCTAGCTAGCAGTATACACAATTAGTCCGTAAATAACCTTTGCGTGAACACATAATTAGTCTATAAAGCACCCCAACATTTAGCACTTTCTAGCATTTTAACATTTTGCATTCCTAGCCCCTCTTTAAACTTTAGTAACATTTTAATATCTCCCTAGCATTCTTTGTACTTTAGCATATAGCACCTTTGCCCTTTCAATACTTTAAGCACCTTTTAAACATTTTAACATGCCAGCATTCATTTCCTAACATTTTATTAATTATTCAGCACTTTAGCATTTAGCACTACTTTTAGCATTCTTTTACCCTTTAATATTTAGCATTTTAGCACCTTAGCATTACTAGCACCCTAACACCCTTTTAGCATTTTAAACACCCTTTAAATTTTAGTATTCTTTTAACATTTAACACTTTTATTTTCTAACACCTTTTTATTCAAGCAGGGTTGCATTTTTAGCACCTCTTTTAGCATTTTTGCACTTTTAGCACCTTAGCAATTTCTAGTACCTCTTTTGCACTTTTAGCACTTTTAAGCACTTTTAATATTTAAGCACCCTAGCACTACTTTGTTTACACTCAGCACTTTTAAATTGCTAGCACTTTTGTTAAGCGTCTTTAACCCTTAATATTTTAGCACCTCTTAGCATTCTTTCGCATATAGCACCTTTTGCCCTTTTTAGACTTAAGCACTTTTAAACATTTTAACATTTTTTAGCATTTTATTAAGCAGGAAGATCTTTTACTTTGCATTTTTAAAATATAATAGTTACCCTAGGTTTGGCAGGACAACCGCAAGTTAGCGGATCTTAGAGGGTGCCTAACCCCTTCCCTCTAGATTAATAAAGAACCCTTACTCAGAATCTCATTAAGTCTAGCAGACCATTAAAATGGAGTTAATGTTTACTTTAAACTAGTTAACATTTAGGTGTCCTAATTCACCCAAATTAATTAGGTGGCGACTCATGAACCACTTTTGCATTTTAGTACTCCCTAGCAACCTTTTGCATTTTAGCACCTTTTAAGCATTTTAAACTATTTAGCATTTATTTATTTTATTTTCTAACCTTTGTTATTTAAGCAGGAGTTTAGAAAATAAATGTCGCGGTCGGAAAAGGGCGCGGCAAATAGCGACTCATTGGGATTTTAGGTTCTTAACCACAACAGACCTAGGGTTATTATTTGGCAATTATTTTGCATTTAATTTTTGTGTATTGTATTTTGTTTATTTTTTGCTACCTGCTTTACTGCTTTGCTTAAACTGGCATTCCGCTCATATTTCTTCCATTCTGGAAAATTCACACTATCACACACTCACGCTATTTGGTGTGCTTGGCGCCATGAAATTTCTTTCAAAAATATCCAAATTTTTAGGAGAGTTGGCGCTGCGAGTTAGATCGGTTCGTCGATCAGCGTAGCCTTCTCACTCGAGTTGTCCGCTCGGGAACCTTGCGTCTAGAAAAGCCAAATCTTAGAAACTTAAGATAGAGCTATACCACCCTTATTTTAGGGCATGCATGCATTTACCTTAGGTGGGTCGGTCCTTGGCATCGACACCACAATTAGGAAGACACCAAACTTATCGACGAGTTTCCCAACCCAACGGTCAACCAGCATATTATGTGTAGCGTGACAATGACAAACAAATCCAAGCCCAATCATGACATGCTAAAATTGGGAAAAAGTGCACCGTCATTTGGTCGCCATTTCCAACAAAGGCCTTATAGTTGGACGACTTGGACAAATCTATCATGGCCTCGTATATGTGACGTTTAGGCCTACCTCTGGTATAAAGAGGTCCCCCTTGCATGTTAGGAAACGTTTGAATGTGCTATGTGCAATATATCTGCTACATACCTGCAAATTATGTGCTTTATGCTAACACCGTTTGTTGCATTTTTTAGAAAATTTATCATCCTCCCCAAAGGGTCGGTTCGTATTTGACTCAACAATGTCGGAGCATCCACACTTCACCAGGTCCAAGGCACGAAACGAGGATATGACTGGCTCGGGGGCGTCTGAGCCAAATGGTTTGGGAATTATTCTGTCGGTAAACGAAACTTGAAGGGAGGAATATCACGATCGGGAAGAATGTATTGCCACCGTTCTGCGACAAATTCGATATGCAGGTTGAGATGGAGAGGCTACGGAATCGACCAACCTATCCATTAGCTGAATACCCTATGCGGATCAAAGGGCCACTACCTCACAAACCATCGGATCGACCTCCACGCATATCTCACAGAACTCCCACAAGGCCACGATCATCGACCAGCCGCGCCTCGGCCAATCCTCAACCCCACCTTCAAAACGATCCTCCTACTACTCATGTACCTCATCCCCCGCCTGCTTACTTCACCATAATCAGCCCTAATCGCTAGGCCAACCAATACCCACGCACCACACCCATTACCAGCCCCAACAAACAACCTGAGACGGTGACTTATGCAATGAAACCCGACGCTTTTACCGTCCGTGCTTCGCGAAGGATCATTATGAAGAAATGGAGAGGAAGTCCGGGCCAAAATGGACGAGGCGTGGCCAAAAATTCATAGTTTGAAAGAAGCGATTCGGGGCATGCGATCGGATAAAGGTCACGAAGGACTGAACTACGAGGACGCTTTGCACGATCCGGCGTGGAACCGCCATGGGTACAAGGTGCCGAAGTTTGAACTATTTGATGGGAAAGGGAACCCCCGTGCACATTTGAGGTCATATTGCGACAAGTTAATCGGGGTAGGGAAGAACCCAGCAGTCATTATGAAGTTGTTCATTCGGAGCTTGACCGGCGAGGCACTAGATTAGTATACCAGCCAAGATCCGCGGAAATGGCATGGCTGGAATGCATTGACCCAAGATTTTGTGGAGCGATTCAGGTTCAACACAGAAACCGTCATGGACAGGTTCTACTTAATGAAGTTGGAGAAGAAGACTACAGAAACATTCAGAGATTACGCCATGAGGTGGCGTTCAGAGGCAGCGAAAGTGCAACCACCCATGGTGGAGAGTGAGATGACCACATTATTCGTACAATCTTTGAAGGAGGCAACCTACTATGAGCGAATGATAAGCGTCATTGGACGGAGTTTCGCGGAAGTTGTTAGAATGGGCGACTTCGTAGAAGAAGGTATTAAAACTGGTAGGATTACGAATCTGGCAGCATTACAGGCAACTAATAAGGCGATTCAGTAAGGGACACTCGGGAGTACTTCACAAAGGAAGAAAGAGACAGTTTCCCCTTCTATGTTTGTACAAGAACGCAAACCCGAAGCATTCATAACCTACCAAAATCCATCATACTACCACAACTACCACACATAGCCTATATATAACACTTCACAAGCACCCGTTTATCCAGCCCCGCATAGATCCACCCATCAAGCCCGCCAACAAAACAGAGCACCCAATGCACCCAGAGCAAATAAGAATTTTGAAGGAAAACCACCCAGTTCGCACCACTCGTGAACCCATACCTCAAATATATGAAAGGTCATGCGGTGCGAGCCTAATCCAACCGGTTCGGGAAGGATTCTGACCCTATCCCAAGATGGTATGATGAGAACAAGCGCTGCGCGTATCGCTCCGATAGCCGGGACATGACACCGAAGGTTGCCCCGCCGGGGGCGAGAATCGGCGATCGGAGAAGGGTAATTGGCTAAAGGATCCCGCTAAATGTGCATGATAACCCTTTGCCAAACCACGCCACGTCAATGTGCACATGATAACCTTAGATGAGAATACACTTCGCGCCCATGCCCATTCGCCCTCGAATCGATCATTTATCGGCATCGCCACGCAGAGGCCAAAAGAGGGGGATAACAGAGCATGAAGACCCAGTCATCCACGAAGCAGGGCATGAAGGCGTATTGATTGGATTTGCACCCTTGTCTTGGTCCGCCCAGAGCCGGATGAGAAAAGCGATTTATTTTAGCAGAATAATTTATAAACTCATATTTTTACAATGTTTTCTTCCGTTTTGCTTGTAATGAACTACGTTTGACCTGATTCCCTTAGTGGATACGTAGGCGGCCGTCTCGGCTTCGGTCCCACATCTAGAAATTTTAATTTTCCCATTATTTGCTTGTAATGAACTACGTCATGACCTGATTCCCTCATGGGGATACGTAGGCGGCCTAAATCGGCTTCGGTTACACCATTAGGAAACCTTCCCTTCGCTCTGAAAATAACAAGAATACAAGCAACCCCATTGAGACCCATTTTAGGCGGACACCGCTTTTCAGCGGGATCGTAGGAAACGGTGGGGTTGCAAGTCCAAACAGGCGAACGCGCGGATATCAAGGGACAAGCGGCGAAGTCGGTCTGAATCGACCCCACAAAACTCACAAATTTTCTTTGAGCGCGGTCTTTTCATATTATGAAGCGAGAAAGTGCAACGGTAGGCGAAAATCTGGCGAAAAGTTTCTTCCTATTAGCGAAGCGAAAGCGGCAAAGCGAGAGGATGACAACAATCAAAGTCCGACAAAGCGGCGGCGAAAGGCATCAACAATCGTGATCAAAGTTGAGTTCGCAACAAAACCTAGTGCATCAACTCGGGCATCAAGTCAAATTAGCAACCGCGCGTCGCGACACAAAGGCATCATGGCAATTCATCATTTGCAGCGTCTAGCACGTCCGTGCAAGGACAAC
The DNA here is from genome assembly GCA_029844215.1 of Przewalskia tangutica. Classification (NCBI taxonomy): domain Eukaryota; kingdom Viridiplantae; phylum Streptophyta; class Magnoliopsida; order Solanales; family Solanaceae; genus Przewalskia; species Przewalskia tangutica. The sequence goes on along the minus strand of CM056730.1, from coordinate 4,739,866 downwards.
ACCTCGCACTATCTCGCATATCAGGAGCATTTATTCTACAGGAGCAGCAGCAATACGTCCAGACAACGACGTGAACAGCAAGTCCACGCAACGACGGCGCCCGGCGATACGTCCGTGCAATGACATTATCGGCCACGGCAAGTCCCGCGCAACGGCGCGGCGGAACACGTCGAACGACGGCGTGAGCAAAGAGTCCACGCAACGACGCCCGGAATAATACGTCGAGCAATGGCGTTATCGGCCGCAAGAAGTCCACGAACGACGCCCGGCGGCAATACGCCCATACAACGGCGTTATCGGCGACAAAGTCCAGCGACGCCCGGCGGCAATCGCGTCCGGACAACGGCGTGATCGGCAAGTCCACGCAGCGCCCAGCGGCAATACGTCCGCAAAGACGGCGTTATCGGCCGCAGAAGTCCACGCGCCAGCGGCGGCAACACGTCCGGATAACGGCGTGATCGCAAGTCCACGCAACGACGCCCGGCGAACACGTCCGCATAACGGCGTGATCGGCAAGTCCACGCAACGACGCCCGGCAATACGTCCGCATAACGGCGTTATCGGACAAAGAAGTCCACGCAACGGCGCCAGGAAGAATACGTCCGTGCAATAGCGTTATCGGCAACAAGTCTACGCGGCGCGCCCGGCAACACGCGTCAGCGGCGACGCTTATCAAAGACAACAAGTCCGAAAACGACGCCATCATCAGCATATCACATCCACGCAGGGACGATTTCTGTACTCCCGAAATTGCATCTCTTACGCTTGCTTTATTATTCTGTCTTAGCAGTTACGCACTAACTCTTTCTTGAGCTTTAGTCTACAGGGACAGTTGCAGCAAGGATAACATATCCGCATTCACAATCGCAACACGTCCGTGCAAGGGCGAAATCACAACATTTGCAGCATCGCATCAACACAGCAGGCATCACATTTTGCAGGATAACCTTTTCTACTCACAGTTGCATTACTTTCAAAATTATGCATCATCATTTGCCTTAACAGTTATGCACTAACCGTTTGTTTGAAGTCTTAGCATGCAGGCGAGCCTGGCGTGGATTTTCTCTTACAATGACCGGGCAATTTGTTGGGGCGACCTTCCGATGAATGGCGAAGCGGCCTCAGCGTCGGTCCACTCATCCGCGTCACCACGAACCAGCCACGCCAAGCCATAGCGGTACACCCGAGTTCAAGCGATTATTTTTATTTTTACTTTTGCACCATAGCCCGGTGTCATCATAGCTCGACACCGGGGCGGCCTGAGTCGCGTTAGCCCGCCAGTGTTTTGACCATGATAGCCCGGTGTCGCCATAACTCGACCTGGGGCGGCTGAGTCGCGTTAGCCCGCTTGGTGTTTTGACCATGGTAGCCCGGTGTCGTCGTAACTTCGACACGGGGCGGCTGAGTCGCGTTAGCGCGCTGGTGCTTTAGACCATGGTAGCCCAGTGTCGTCATAACTCGACACTGGGACAGTTTTGATTTTTGTGTCAGCCTTGTCTACCTGCCCATCATTTTTGCAATTCCGAAGATCGAGACAAAATTGGCTATGAGTCAACGTCTTTGTCCGAAGATTCTTCCATCATCTCCATACAAAGAGGGACGGTATTGACACCCATTTTGACCCTCTCGTCCAGTCATTAACTATAAAATTGCACTAATTTTGTAAAATAATTTTTAGGGATTTTTATAATAAAATGCAGCGAATAAAACATAAATACAGGCATAAATAAATAATTTAATAATGGCACCGCATCTTACGTAGAGTTTCAAGCACTTAGTCCCGCGTCCACGTTAATTGATTTCAAGCTCTGTCGTAATTCTTAAGTAATTAATAAATACATAAAATAATTAATTTAGCAATGACGTCGTGTCAAGTAGCATAGTTGCATTTATTAAGACGCAAGAGAATTTCATAATCATTTGTAATTTAAAATCAATTTTAATCTAATATATGCTTTTAATAGCGTCGCATTTATAAAAGCTTTAAACATCACACTTGCATTTAGCATTTGAATAATTTAATCTAAACTCAATTCAATTTTAATTTAACGTCGCAATAATGCATAATAATAAGATTTTAAATAAAAGCGCCGCATTAAGCATTAATTAAATAGTACGTCCGTTTTATTCTTGTAATAATTTTAATAAAGCACTTAATAAATAGCACGCCCATTTTATTCTTATAATAAGTCTAATAAAACACCTAAATAATTTAAGCACAATTTATTAATTAACTAATTAAAATACCTAAAACTAATACCTATTTAAATAATTCACCCCTAATTAAATACCTAATACTTAACACCTAAATTTCTACCCAACCCAACGCAGCCCAGGCCCTTTACCCGTCGCCCTGGCCCAAACCCGGCAGCCCAACACCCCTTATTTTCCCTTATACCAGCAGCCCACAATACCCTCACTTCACCCTCTCCATCACATTAAACCTAACGAACCCATAAAACTCTAACCTAGAAAACTTCATTCGTCGCCGCCCGGATTTCTCGCCGGAGAATCCGGGCTTCCCTTTACCCACGCACCCTAGCCAGCTTTCCTTACCCATGCACCTTCTCGAACGATTTCCTTCCATAACCAAACGAATCTTCCACAAATCCCTTCAAATCAGAACCCATTCGAATCTACAAAATCAGTAGCAAATCAATCAATACGAATCAGCACCAATCGCACTAAAATCTTACGAAATCTCAGTACCAATATTAGCCCAATCTCAGCCCTAAAAGCTTACCATTATTGGAACTCAATGGGGGCTATATAAGAACATGCAAAGGCATCGATGGAGGGGGACCTTAGCGATTAGGAGATAGCGGTTTAGGTCGAAATTGAGACGAGTAGAGCGAAAGAGGAGAAGCACAATCTGAGAGGTCCAAAGAATCGACAAACCAGACCATTAGCATCGCGCAAGTAAGAAGCCTGAAATCTTTCTCTTAATTCTAGCCAAAAATCAGCAAGCAGCTTTACCCCTTTAGTCGCATCGCAAAAAACCAAACCTCCGAGCGAATCCGACGACTTGATACGCTGCCCCGGTTCGCCGCCGGAGAAGGTAAACTTTACTCACATCTGATTTTAGTCTATGCGTGTTCAGTTGTTTGCATCCGTTTTGTATTATCAATTCTGTGTTAGTTCTGTTCCTATACAAGCCATTTAGTTAACTTAATGTTTAATACAAGATAATGCCTAATCCTGCTAATCTCTTGTTTTAACATATAAAAAAAAATCATATTATGATGGTTAATATGTTTAGGTTGATACTGGCATTCGTGGCATGCTGGCATTCTTGATTGTGCAGATTGGTTATTGTTGGAGTCCGGGGTATTAATTGTTGAAGCATTTTAGTCGGGAATCTTAGGTTAATATACAGTCTCGTTTGGTCTAAAGACATGTTTGCTGGCTGTTATATGACTGTATCTGCATTTGGTAATGTCTAAATGTTTGACTGACCATTAGGATGTCGTAGGATGAGTATCAGTGTGCAAGTTACCTACTGCATTTGCTTGGGGTAAAGAAATTTGAGTAGGGGGAGACTTCTAAGGTCATATAATTCGCAAACGGCTTCATATGTTTGAATGCATTCTTCACTATTTTATTGACCATGGTGTATGTTTAAGTCACATAGGTATCGTACGAACTGTGGCCAGAAATCAGCCTAATCAGATGGTTTGAATCTGGAACTGGCATGTCTTGTTCAAGTCGTACCTTAGAATTCTTTAAAGAATGCATTCGAAATAGTTGTTCTTAGTATTCCCTGTTACCATGATATACCTGCAGAATCTGATTACCTAATTGGGTATGTATTAAGTATGCTTCTTTTTCCTGGATTGCACATGAATCTGTCCATTTGTGATTATTCCGGTATGCTTGTTTCATCCAAATCATATAAGATGTCCCTGAATTCCCTTTCTCCCTGGTGGTATAGCATTGTTTGATTCGTCTGTATGCTTATTAGGTCTTGCCTAGATACATAAGAACTTAATCTTTCTTTGCCTAATCCCATTTTGTCGATTTAGTTGTATTAATAAAGTCTAAAAGGCTGTCATGAGTAATGAAATGAGTCTAGTTAAGACTTGATGTCAGCATTCTATATTGGTTTGCAGACATGAGTCTCAATGCCATGTATATTATCAAGCACCTTTCTCATTTTAGGACTCAGGTCATCTAAGTTTGTCCATTTGATTTCCTACTCTGTTTTTTTTGTCGTTTTCCCTGGAATGCAAATCTGCCCCTTTGAATCCATATCCTGACTACTTGCTGACCTGATAATTTCTTAGTTTTAAAACAATGTGCTTATCTGGCTTATGTGAACCAACAGTCACGTTATAGTTTAAGTCTAAAAGACTTCAATGCTTGGACAAATATATACTCTCTGTTTGGTTAATACTTGCATGAAACAGTCTTTGTTTTGGGCTTTTATATTTGGACCTGCCATCTCGTTTGATTTTAATAATTAAAGCATAAGCATGTTTGAGTATGTAATCGTTTGTTTGGCTTAACGTATACTAATCCTTATCACTTTCTTTTTTACATGGCACGCATCGGAGCAAAATGAGGAGTCTCATAGCGAGACTCATTGTGCCTTCCATCAATTGAAGATTTGCATTCACCCGCGTCTATGTGCATCCTCACTTCAGAAATTCCCAGAAAACAAATAGGACGGAGTCATCCACTTCAACTCCTTTATTCCCTTAACCTCATTACCTCATTTATGCCTTATTTGTTTATTGCAAATTATTTTTCTAACTTTGTAATTAATAGGAGAACTTCTAGCAATTAGCCTTTGAACATATGAGATGGGAGGTAATTTACATTTAGGAATACACTTCTACTTTATTTGTCTCTTAGGATTGTTAAGCATGTCTAAATTCTGCAAAAATAATTTAGAGGATTTAACTCGCATCATAAAACCAACATTTTGTTTATTAAAATCCATAACAGATTTCTTCCTAAACCCTCAAGAATCGTCTTAAAGCATCTCTTATATAATATTGAACGCAGGTTAGGCAAGATTAATCTAGCTAGCAGTATACACAATTAGTCCGTAAATAACCTTTGCGTGAACACATAATTAGTCTATAAAGCACCCCAACATTTAGCACTTTCTAGCATTTTAACATTTTGCATTCCTAGCCCCTCTTTAAACTTTAGTAACATTTTAATATTTCCCTAGCATTCTTTGTACTTTAGCATATAGCACCTTTGCCCTTTCAATACTTTAAGCACCTTTTAAACATTTTAACATGCCAGCATTCATTTCCTAACATTTTATTAATTATTCAGCACTTTAGCATTTAGCACTACTTTTAGCATTCTTTTACCCTTTAATATTTAGCATTTTAGCACCTTAGCATTACTAGCACCCTAACACCCTTTTAGCATTTTAAACACCCTTTAAATTTTAGTATTCTTTTAACATTTAACACTTTTATTTTCTAACACCTTTTTATTCAAGCAGGGTTGCATTTTTAGCACCTCTTTTAGCATTTTTGCACTTTTAGCACCTTAGCAATTTCTAGTACCTCTTTTGCACTTTTAGCACTTTTAAGCACTTTTAATATTTAAGCACCCTAGCACTACTTTGTTTACACTCAGCACTTTTAAATTGCTAGCACTTTTGTTAAGCGTCTTTAACCCTTAATATTTTAGCACCTCTTAGCATTCTTTCGCATATAGCACCTTTTACCCTTTTTAGACTTAAGCACTTTTAAACATTTTAACATTTTTTAGCATTTTATTAAGCAGGAAGATCTTTTACTTTGCATTTTTAAAATATAATAGTTACCCTAGGTTTGGCAGGACAACCGCAAGTTAACGGATCTTAGAGGGTGCCTAACCCCTTCCCTCTAGATTAATAAAGAACCCTTACTCAGAATCTCATTAAGTCTAGCAGACCATTAAAATGGAGTTAATGTTTACTTTAAACTAGTTAACATTTAGGTGTCCTAATTCACCCAAATTAATTAGGTGGCGACTCCGCGAACCCTTTTTGCATTTTAGTACTCCCTAGCAACCTTTTGCATTTTAGCACCTTTTAAGCATTTTAAACTATTTAGCATTTATTTATTTTATTTTCTAACCTTTGTTATTTAAGCAGGAGTCTAGAAAATAAATGTCGCGGTCGGAAAAGGGCGCGACAGTAGGCTTGAGCATGGGTAGGTAAAAATATGCATTTTGGCTCAATTACGTACCATAAGCTTTTTTCATTCAACTCTTTTTCCTTCTTTTTGATTTCCTTTTTAATCTCATACCTATTTTTCTCCTCTTTTATTTTGAGAGAATGAGATACATTATAAATGACAGGCACCCCCAAACTTAGGCTTTTGCATATTCTTCATTGGAGTGCATCAAAATTTTCAATTCTCTTTTTGTTTCTTTTTCAACACTTTTCATCCCACTAACTTTCAATTATCACTTATGACACAAACATGAAATTATAGGGTGTCAAACAAAGATCTTATTTTAGGCTCAAAGGAGCTGACTAGTGATACAATTCATGTCAGGGTAGGTAATGAATGGTCAGAAGGGCTATCAAAGAAACGCCTGAATCATCTCCCTAAACATGTACATCTTAACTATTTTACCTCAAATAACAAGCAAACAGATTTTCTAGACATTTTTCATCTTTTCTTTCCATAACTGACACACATAGATTAAGCACAAATATCCCAAAGAATTAGATGTCATGATTTTTTGGCATATCTAACTTAAGCACACAAATTGTCGCTTTTAATTCTATTACATTATCTCACTTTATCCACTAAATATCTTTAGCAACTACCACATACATGATCCATAAAAAAAATTAAGACTCAAAAACACATGGAACAACACAAATACAAATAAAAAAGACTAAAAAACAGACACTCAAAACAAACTAAGACCCCCCCCCCCCCCCAAACTTAAACGACACATTGTCCCTCATGTATGAAGACTAAAAATAAGGGACAACTTACTGACACAAGACAATGATCATAACGGAGGTCTGGGATGAGATTCTGGAAATTGCACATCTTTTGGGCTCTCTGAAGTTTCAGCGTTGTGGCCCTACATGTTGACACCACGGCGTTGTGCTCGATTTTTGCACTTTTCCAGCAATTTTGATCCTTTTCCACTCAGGGTCAGTCCCTAGTCCATCTGCCATCAACACATATGACAAAACCCAAGACCGTGAAACTGCTCAAGATAAAATAAAATAACTAAAACAATAATTGAAATAACCTAATTAAAAATATTTGGTTGTCTCCCAACAAGCGTTGTCTTTAACGTCTTTTAGCCAGACGCAGTTAATCTTTACTAGTGCCCAGTGGATCATTCTGCGAACTGCTTGCAATCCGCACAGTTATTGTTACACTTACAGGTCTCACTCCTCCTCCAATATTTTTTCAAACAAGGACCTCATATCTAAGATTATTCCCCAATTACACAAGGCAGACTTGTCTTCTAGGCTCTCTATAATGTAGGGATCAGTGAAACTCCATACATCTCTCAACTTTTGGGGTGCCCTTGAGGGTATGGACTTTCTGGTTGGGCTCGGCAATGGTAGTTGGTGGTGTCCCTTCTGCACCAGGTATAGGAAAAAGAAATGCTAAAGAATCTAAAAAGGTGAAAAGTTGGATCTTAGTAACCTCTTCTTTCTCTACACTAACTATCTCTCTCAATTCATTATCATTCTCAACAACTTGTTGTGGTTCAGGTTCCTCACTCTGCTTATCACTCTCCACAATTATATCACTAGGCAGATTTTCTTGCGGTACGTTGCTCACCATATCCATCAGTTGCTCTATTTGTGTCTCCAAATTTTTGACGGATACCATTGTCTCAGCCATAAACTGATTCTGGCACTTGGTGAGCGTGAGTATGGCTGCCTGCAACTCATTTTCATCTTCCCGTGTAATATGCGGGTTAGGCTATTGTTGATGATTCCACTGCCCATGATAGTAATAGTAGTCCATTTTTTTTTCAACTTTACCTACAAAATAAGAAAAACAATAAAAAGTGATAAAAAGATGCTTGCAGAACAAGTTAGAAACTTATTCCTGGAGCAACCAAATTAGAAATAAAATAACATAACCAAATATATACAAACCAAATTAGAAATAAGAATAGATAGTTCGATATTGAAAGTACGCCAGACCCCGGCAACGGCGTCAAAAACTTGTTAGGACGTTGTCCAATTTCTCACGCAAGTGTAGGTATCGTTCACAAGTAATATAGTCTGTAAGACCGAGTTTATCGTCCTCATAGACTGGTTATCAAGTACCGATTATCTAAGCTTTAATTTTTAATCGCTCAACTCCATTGCAGAACCCTTCTATATTTCTATGATAGGATTTACCACATAGGAGGATTAAGAACAGTAACCTATAATGCTACACAAGTATCGAGGTACTTTCGTCTGCGATTTTAACCTATGTCTATTCAATTACAACATATTCAAATCTCTCCTCTCGGTTCTTGACTCGAAATCATATAGGTTATGATAATTAGTGATCAATTAACTATCAAATATTCATACCAATTATTGAATAAATCTTAATCAAGTGAAGAAGAAATCAACTAATGCATTAATTCATGAAAACGAGGTTCAAGCGATTCAAAGGAAAGCCCGAATTAAGAGTTTAACTCCTAGCCATAGACATGCTAAGAACTAATTCAATATCCAACATAAAACTAAAATAAAAACAAATGAAAGAAAAAGAACTTGAACAAAATTGTCTCCAATCTTGCCTCCCCAAAGTAGAATAGAGAATATGTACAAGATCTTCCCTTAGGTCAGGGTTTTAGGAATTATATACTGCAAAAATTGTGTGCCATGGACCATACGCCTCGGCCAATTCGCCTCGGATCGAAAATCCAGCGTCGTCTGTGATGCTTGCGAGAATGGCACCGCGATGCCGAAATCGCAACCTCTCTGAATATTAGGCATTTGCGATTGCATTCTGACACGCGATCCGATGGCTTTCCATTCTGGATTTTTTGATTTTTTTTTGTCATTTCCTCGTCCGTACTTCGTCTGATTTCTTCTATGCTTTCCGGGACTTCTTAGGCTTAATTTCTTGGCCCTTTTACTTTTTAGTGTGCAATTCCATCTAAATCAAGCTCATTTCATCATCTTTTTGCCATTTCTCCATTTATGACCGCTGTGACTCAAAAGAAAGAAAAACAGACCTAATACTGTACTAAACACAAACGAAATGAGTAAAATACTAACTAAAAATGACTCAAAAAGTGTATATAAAATATGTCTAACAGGTACCCCGTACCCGTACCCGCCACCTAAAACCCACCTCCACCCCCGCCCCACCACCCATCACGGGTAGTAAATTCTCCACCCGCCCCCCACCCCACTTACCCCGGCAGGTACCCTTACCCGACGGGTACCCATACCCGACGGGTACCCATCACCGGTAGTAAAAAAAATTATATAATAAAAAATGAAGTCAAGAAAATGGAAAAAATGAACTTTTTTCGCTATGGTATATCAAATATCAAAGTCTGAAACTTTACCAAAATATTAGGAATATTAAAAGGTTAAAATAAAGCGTGAAATTTATATAAAAGAAGATAAGAATTTTTCTAGTCCTTTCAAATAATCACAATTGTAAAAAAAAGGAAAAGAGAAACTCCAATGTCATTACCAAAGTTGTCACATATGCACTGGTAGAGTTGTTGCATTCTACCATACATTTTCACACAAAAACATTAAAAAAATTGAAGGGTACCGTACACTTTATTTTAAATGAATAATAATAATAATAATAATAATAATAATAATAATAATAATAATAATAATAATAATAATAATAATAAGTTGATGACTTGACAAGAATAAGGGAGTCTTGACAAGAATAAGAGATTTTAAATCTTTGTCTAGTTAAGTATACAAGAAAATCAGCATAATTACAGAATTCAACACAAACATGTACTGGGGGCAGTACCGGGGCGGGGCGGGTAGCGGGGTGGGGCGGGTGCGGCGCGGGTAGCACTTTTGATACTCGCATCACCACCCACCAAATCATCCCCCATACCCGCTCCAACCGAAGCGGGTGCGGGGAGGTACCCGTATTTACCCTCCCCACTGACATCACTACGCCTCCCTCCAACCATATTACCCCACCCACTATCTCGGTTCCACATAAAATCATTGAAATTCATGTCATGCATGAGATTTTTCGATCTAAACATCATTTTCTAGCATCACAGTAACCCAGTGTCATCATAATTCGATACTGGGATAAATTTTGAATCTGTATCCCCCCCCCCCCCCCGCGGGTAGCACTTTTGATACTCGCATCACCACCCACCAAATCATCCCCCATACCCGCTCCAACTGAAGCGGGTGCGGGGAGGTACCCGTATTTACCCTCCCCACTGACATCACTACGCCTCCCTCCAACCCTATTACCCCACCCACTATCTCGGTTCCACATAAAATCATTGAAATTCATGTCATGCATGAGATTTTTCGGTCTAAACATCATTTTCTAGCATCACGAGAACTTCGGTGTCATCATAATTACATCGGGATAAATTTTGAATCAGTATCCCCGCTTTAATTTTCTAGCATCACAACAATCCAGTTTCATCATAATTCGACACTGGAACAAATTTTGAATCAACATCTGATCTGCTTTAATTTTTTAGCATCGCAACAACTCACTGTCATCATAATTCAACACTGAGACAAATTTTGAATTCGCGTCAGCATTGTCTTTAATTTTCTAGCATCGCAATAACCCAGTGTCATCATAATTCGACACTGAGACACATTTTTGAATCTGCATTAGCCTTGCCTTTAATTTTTCAAACGTTACAATAACCCAGTATCATCATAATTCGACACTGGGATAAAATTTTGAATCTGCATCAGCTTTGCTTTCAATTTCTCTTGAAAACTTCGTCTGCCCATGCATCTCCTAATTTTTGACAATCAGGACAAAATTGACTACAAGTCAACGTCTTGTCTGAAAACTCTTTCATCGTCTTCAGTCAAAGAGAGACAAGTTGTTGACACCCAATTTTGTCCCCTCTTTACCGAATTTCACTCATGTCGTCCTTTATCTGCAATTAATTTCACTATGCTTCTTAGTCTTAAAAAATTTCCAAAATAAAATAAAATAAAATACTTTTAATATTTTCATTAATTACCGCATAATTTTAAAATATCTGTTATTATATTTTATAATTAAAATCACAAACAAAATAGTTTTGATATTTCGGCATCGGCATTGGTGATTGATTCTCTTAATATTTTCTCAAATTACCAAATTGATTATTTCTATTATATAAATATTATATTTTCTGCTTAAAATCTCTAACATACCTAGCTACCATTATAATTCATAAAGAAGCATAGTATGTACTGTTTATATGATATATATTACACAATTCTTTGAACAAGTATATATATTATTATACTTTTATATTACGTATATTGCATCATTATATACTGTATATAATATTATTTGTTATGTATGTTAACTATTATATATAATATCATTTTTTATGTATATTACACAAAAAGTATTATCTGCATAATATTCATATATTAGGTACAAGATTTCTTGCTTGAGATTATCAATCTCTTTCTCCAAATCCCTAGACGTACTCTTAATACCTTGTTTCTCTTTCATTTGTCACTTCAATTCAGACATCATATAAGTGATCTATCTTTCTATGACTTTCCTTCCTTGTGAAGGTTTTGGAATGTCCTCGAGTTGATCTATAATTTGCGATCAAAATATTATCGGTATAATATTCATATATTAGGTATATACTGTATACTATATTAAATATATAAAAATTTAAATACAATTGAGTTAATATTTCTATTTCATGAAAGAGAAAAAAAATTGAATAATAAATATGTGATGCAGAAAGGAAGCCAAATTTTATGAAATTTTAGGGAAGGCAAGAATTCCATTTTAAAGCGTTTCATAGAGATATTTAAGGGATATGAAAAGGTCTACATAATGTAATTAAAAAGAATAAATTATATTTAAGTAATTTGTTAAAAGTAGTTATAACTTCTTTTAAATATATTTTTTTTTAAATTGTATTTGTGTAATTTTCCCTTGTATTCTTGAGATAATGATAGTGGGTTTTCATTGATGAATTGTAAACAAGCAATGAGCCGAGTGGATAATTGCAGTCCATTTTCTTTGCTGAATAAAAAAATTGCGTCAATTCCCTTTATACGAGCTGATCTTTAATTTCCCCCCCCCCCCCCCCCTTCAATTTGTTGGTTTTAAATTTTTACTCCTATTTTTCATTTTTAATGAAAATTTGTGGGTCAAAGTATTCTTTATTCGCGGGTTTACTAAATCAGAAAATTTGGGTTCGAATTCCAACAGAGACAAAAAAAACCACAAGGTAAAATTTCATAGAAATTATGCCTATTCTGACAAAGTTATATAGAAACTATGTCGGGCATAGTGTCATGACCCAAACCGGAGGGCCATGACGGGCACCCAAATCTTACTTGCCGAGTACCACTAATCATATATTTACCACCTAACTGTAATTAAGCATGAGCCACGAGGGTCGTGACGAGGTAACCTGCTGACACATAAAAATAATAAACTGAAAAGGTGCTACGTAAAATCCTGCAAACAGAAGAACTCAACTCATGTACATATACATACTAAGGTCGACAAGGTCATACATGAATACTATACACATGAAAATTGTCTACAAGCCACTAAAGAGTATGTGACATCATAAGGTTGGGACAGGGACCCGTCATACCCCTATGCATATAAAAAATATTGTACCACGCCTAGACTGCAACTCTGGAACAAGTAAAGTGCTCCAATATCAACTGAACCAACAACCTACTAGTGCAGACTGTCACCTTGTCTACTTGAGCCCGTGGACATGAAATGCAGCGTCCCCAGACAAAAGAGACGTCAGTACGAATAATGTACCGAGTATGTCAGGCATGAAGAATAACATAATAGAGACATGAGAATAACATGAGACAAGAAACAATGAACCTGTACTAAATGCCTCTGAGGGCCATAATAAGTGTCATGCACAATGCGGTCATACATATACATATGCGTATATAACGACATCAAGTCTCTGTGGGCATCCTATCATATCATACATGCATTTGTGGGCATAATCATCATATATACCAGGTGGAGGTGTGTATATAAGACCTTCTCTTTTCACGTCTCTCATATATATATATATATATATATATATATATAGCATACCATATAGTAGAGTATATAACACTTTGAGTTCAAGGTGTATGTATGTACATAATCCATGAATGATGCTGAGACACCTTGAGTTTATCAGAGAGTTTATCGGAGAGATGTAAAGTCGTTGCACCTCCGATTAACATTATGAATATTAACATCTTTCTCATATGCCTCAATAGAAATTTAAAAACATATTTAGACATGCTTTGAAAATAAGAATGAATAACATGAACATCCTTAACTACTAAGAGTAGAATCATTTATAGGATAGTATTACGTTTGTGTTTCGTACTTTAGAACATGCCAAAAGAAGAAAATGATTTGCCTTAACATACCTTTAATGTCGAATTTCTACTCGCGGCGTAGGAACCAACCTCATTTTATATGTTAATTCTATATGTCAAGAACTACTCTTCTTCCACCTTACATCACTTCGAAAAAGCCCCAGATACGACAAAACAGAACAACGAGATTGAGTTGTGAGAAAAACATGTATGTTATTCTTCGTATTTTCCTACCGGCAACATGAGAGCCTATATAGGTATGTAGCATCTGCCTAACAAATAAAAACGTTGTTGCCTCCTATAGAACTAAAATGTTGATGTTGATCTCTAACTAATACTCTCTCCGTTTCAAAATACATGATTGTCTAGAAATTTTTTACTTTTTCACAATAGTTGATTGTTTGCAATTTCAATGTAGTTTTAATCTTATTTTCTCCATTTTACCCCTAATTCATAGTGCTTTGAAAGTATTTTTTATGAGATAAATATGTAATGATTGATTTGCATTTAATGATTATAGAAAATATTAGTAAACTATCAAAATCTTTTAATAAAACATTTTATTCCTAGATAATGATGTATTATGGAACATAGGGAGTATCAACTAAATGAGATAATTTTTGGTGGAAATCCAAAATGAAATGATTAGGTGCTCCTTTCTTTATTTCTTTGGTGGGTCATGGGGCCCACCCACATCTTATGCCATTACTTGATACATTAGTTATCATGGGTCACCACTAGACACACCTTAATTGAATACACTAGATCACTATGTCCAACAACACAACTTTCTTTGAAGAAGAATATGTCTGTAAGGAAGAGGATTGCACAAAGATAAAACTTGAAGAAATTCAAGAACAAAGTAACATAGAGGTTGAAAACTTGTCGAGTGAACAAGACAAAGATTCAGTGGGAGCTTATGGTGAAGATTGGGTATTTCGGATAGGCCCTTCAGCCAGTGGGAGTGCTACGAGGAATGATGCAGAAATGCAAAATCCTTCGACACAGACCTTGGGAGCAAGTGCAGGGATTGCACCTGTTCCCACTCAGGAAAGACATGAAAATGTTATTCCTGAAAGCTCTAATGTTGGTGGATCAACTAACACACACGAACCTTCTCACAGTCAGAACATACCTGAAACTGGACTGCAAGACACTCAACTCCGTAGGTCTGTTAGAAGTCATCATCCTCCGAAAAGACTAAATCTACTTGTGGAAACACAAAATGAGTTAGATATTCCAGATGACAATGAGCCTACAACCTATAATGAAGAAATACTAGACATTGATTTTAAGAGATGACAAAAATTCATGAAATCCGAAATGGAATCTATGTATATCAATCAAGTGTGGAACTTGGTTTATTTTCCGAGTTGGGTTAAACCCATAGGATGCAAATGAGTCTTCAAGAAGAAGATTGATGTATATAAAGCTAGACTAGTGGCTAAAGGTTTTACTCAGCGTCCTGGCGTAGATTATGATGAAACCTTTTCACCGGTGGCTAAGATAAAGTCTATTCGAATTTTGCTTGCGATAGCTGCACATTATGATTATGACATTTGGTAGATGGACGTCAAAATTGCATTCCTCCAACGGTAATCTAGTTGAGAAAGTGTATATGAAACAACCCAAGGGTTTTTCATCTGAGTCCAGACCGAATGATATGTGCAGTTTACAGAAGTCCATTTATGGACTTAAGCAAGCCTCTAGGAGTTGGAATATTTGCTTTGACAAGGCTATCAAACCTTTTGATTTCGTCAGAAGCAAAGAGGATCCTTGTGTTTACATCAAACGTAAGGATGAGGGTATTGTCTTCATTATTATATATGTTGATGACATATTGATAATGTGAGATAATAAGACCCTCATGCAGTCAGTTAAGGATTGATTGTCCAAAACATTCATGATGAAGGATTTAGGTGAAGTCTGCTACATTCTGGAATTAGAATCTATAGAGATAGACCAAAAAGGTGATCTTCCGATGGGTCAAGGCATCAAGTTATCAAAGAAGGGCTTCCCTTCTAATGTTGTAGAACTTGAGCGCATGAAGAGGATCTCATATGCTTCGGATATAGGATCGATCATGTATGTCATGACCTGTATTAGGCCAGATGTGGCCTTTGCACTTAGTATGACTTGCAAGTTCCAGCAGAATCCTGGTGAGGAACACTGGAAGACAGTTAAGAGTATTCTCAAGTACCTAAGATGTACTAAAGATTACTTCTTAGTCTATGGAGGGAATAATGAGCTGGTTGACACTGGGTATACTGATGCTAGTTTTCAGACAGATGTTGATGATTTCAAATCTCAATCTGGTTACATTTTTGTTTTCAACTGAGGAGTAGTGAGCTGGAAGAGTTCCAAACAGGCTACTACTGCAGGCTCGACTACTGAAGCGAAGTACATTGCTGGAGCGGAAGCTGTCGCTATTTCTGAGTTCCTAAAGGAGCTAGGGGTTGTTCCGAGTGCTAGTTGTCCAATAACCATTTATTGTGACAACACTGGTGCAATTGCACAAGCAAAGGAACCAATATCAACTAACAAAAACAAGCATGTACCGAGGAAGTACCACATTCTCCGAGAGATGGTGGAAGCTGAAGATATTATGATAGATTATGTTCCCACAGACAATAATCTAACATACTCATTTACTAAACCATTAAGCTTGATTAAGCATAATGGTCATTTTGAGAACATGAGTATTAGATATGTTGGTGATTTTCTCTAGGCCAAGTGGGAGATTGAAAGTATATGTATGTCCTAGAGACAATCTGTATTAGGACAAAATGTACTTTATACACATTCGTATTTATATTAATGATGATTAATATTATGACATATGCATTTGTTGAATTATTAGTTGATTATTTATAATATTCTATAAATACATCCATAAAGTCTACGTGGTTATTAATGACGTGAGAATTAATATTATAACGTAACTCTTAAATAGCCTCGACTAATGATCATCGAGATTTGGATATCGATGATATATAATACGTCGACATATGGTCTGCATCATATCCTTAGGGATCATTGAGGGATCAGAAAATTTGGGTTCGAATTCCAACAGAGACAAAAAAAAATCACAAGGTAAAATTTCATAGAAATTATGCCTATTCTGACAAAGTTATATAGAAACTATGTCGGGCATAGTGTCATGACCCAAACCGGAGGGCCATGACGGGCACCCAAATCTTACTTGCCGAGTACCACTAATCATATATTTACCACCTAACTGTAATTAAGCATGAGCCACGAGGGTCGTGACGAGGTAACCTGCTGACACATAAAAATAATAAACTGAAAAGGTGCTACGTAAAATCCTCGCAAGTAAGGTTAACTCAACCCATGTACATATACATACTAAGGTCGACAAGGTCATACATGAATACTATACACATGAAAATTGTCTACAAGCCTCTAAAGAGTATGTGACATCATAAGGTTGGGACAGGGACCCGTCATACCCCTATGCATATAAAAAATATTGTACCACGCCTAGACTGCAACTCTGGAACAAGTAAAGTGCTCCAATATCAGTTGAACCAACAACCTACTAGTGCAGACTGTCACCTTGTCTACTTGAGCCCGTGGACATGAAATGCAGCGTCCCCCGACAAAAGAGACGTCAGTACGAATAATGTACCGAGTATGTCAGGCATGAAGAATAACATAATAGAGACATGAGAATAACATGAGACAAGAAACAATGAACCTGTACTAAATGCCTCTGAGGGCCATAATAAGTGTCATGCACAATGCGGTCATACATATACATATGCGTATATAACGACATTAAGTCTCTGTGGGCATCCTATCATATCATACATGCATTTGTGGGCATAATCATCATATATACCAGGTGGAGGTGTGTATATAACACCTTCTCTTTTCACGTCTCTCTCTCTCATATCTATATATATATATATAATGCATACCATATAGTAGAGTATATAACACTTTGAGTTCAAGGTGTATGTATGTACATAATCCATGAATGATGCTGAGACACCTTGAGTTTATCGGAGAGTTTATCGGAGAGATGTAAAGTCGTTGCACCTCCGATTAACATTATGAATATTAACATCTTTCTCATATGCCTCAATAGAAATTTAGAAACATATTTAGACATGCTTTGAAAATAAGAATGAATAACATGAACATCCTTAACTACTAAGAGTAGAATCATTTATAGGATAATATTACGTTTTGCGTTTCGTACTTTAGAACATGCCAAAAGAAGAAAATGATTTGCCTTAACATACCTTTAATGTCGAATTTCTACTCGCAGCGTAGGAACCAACCTCATTTTATATGTTAATCTTATATGTCAAGAGCTACTCTTCTTCCACCTTACATCACTTCGAAAAAGCCCCAGATACGACAAAACAGAACAACGAGATTGAGTTGTGAGAAAAACATGTATGTTATTCTTCGTATTTTTCTACCGGCAACATGAGAGCCTATATAGGTATGTAGCATCTGCCTAACAAATAAAAACGTCGTTGCCTCCTATAGAACTAAAATGTTGATGTTGATCTCTAACTAATACTCTCTCCGTTTCAAAATATATGATTGTCTAGAAAAAATTTACTTTTTCACAATAGTTGATTGTTTGCAATTTCAATGTAGTTTTAATCTTATTTTTTCCATTTTATCCCTAATCCATAGTGCTTTGAAAGTATTTTTTATGAGATAAATATATAATGATTGATTTGCATTTAGTTATTGTAAAAAATATTAGTAATCTATCAAAATCTCTTAATAAAACATTTTATTCCTAGATAATGATGTATTATGGAACAGAGGGAGTATCAACTGAATGAGATAGTTTTTGGTGGAAATCCAAAATGAAATGATTAGGTGCTCCTTTCTTTATTTCTTTGGTGGGTCATGGGGCCCACCCATATCTTATGCCATTACTTGATACATTAGTTATCATGTGTCACCACTAGACACACCTTAATTGAATACACTAGATCACTATGTCCATGGGCCACATGTACTAATACATATATCACTTATCACATAATCATTTATTTTTCCCATGTATTTCACTATAATTTTTCATTTACCAAATTACACACATAATTAATTTTTTTATCTCAATTCACTTAAATTTTAATGATTTATAAAATCTTCATAAATTCAATGTCATAACCATGCGATATAACACTAGTCCATAACTTCTTTTGGGACATACAACTATTATTATTAATCTCCGTCGTCACACTTGTTAAATCCTAAATTATTTTGGAACCGCATCCATTTCTATACTAAGCTATTGATGTGAAAACTTAATTATAACAAAATTTCCCTAGGACTCAGGTCTTACTTACATATGTCAAGCGATTCAAATCATGGCCCGAAAATACGGGGTGTTACACATAATTTCTATGTAACTAATAGGACAAGGCATAATCTTAATTTTTCAAAGGAACTTTTCCTTCAGACGTAGTTACCTAGAAATTATGCACCTTAAGACATAATCTCTATACAACTTTGGCCGAATAGGCATAATTTCTATGAAATCTTGCCTTGCGATTTTTTTCTTTTTAACTCAACTGGGATTCGAACACACAACCTCAGAGATATTTTTGGAGGCATAATTAGATAAAAACTATGCCTCTTAAGGCATTATTTTTATACAATTTTGGACGAATAGACATATTTTATAATGAATCATTTCCTTGTGAATTTGTTTTTTTTATTCTGCTGAGATTCGAACTCACAATTTCAAAGATATTTTCAATCATTTTTAGGCGAAGGGACAAAATTAAAGACCACTAATTTGAGAGGGGGAAATTAAAGACCACCCTAAAATAGGGGCAATCGTGTGAGTTGCCCTTGCGGATTTGGGGTTGGATTAGAAAATGGGCTTTGGGTTACTTTCCCCAAAATTGACCATTTGGCCTAAAATGATAACAATCGCCTAACCGATTTCCATTCAAACACACTGATCTTTAATCTTTGTCTTTCATATTTGTGGTCTTTGCTTTTTGCATTTGTTGTAATAAAAAAACCGACCTATTTTGCGACATAAGTGATGTAGTAATATTTTTCAAATTATGTTGAGTGTTCAAAGTTCCTTTTCCTGCATAACTTGTGTGAATGTCATGATACATAAGCCGAAGCTAAATGTTCTTTGCCGAGCGAAATATAAACTTATGTCGTTTTCAAATTATGTCGAGTGTTAGAAGTTTTTCCTTGTTTGACATAACTTGTGGGTTGTTATGATACATATGTCGGATGATTTTCTCTCAAACATCTTAAATCACAAACACTATAATTCTCAATGCAAATCAAGAAGCTTAGAATACAAAAACAAAGTAGAATGCATCAAAATCAGGGATCTCGCGAATTTAAATGACATTCTCAAAATTTATTCCATGAGTGTCCTAGTTTTGGTTCAATATAGCTGAGTGGGGGTAAATAAAAGAAAAATTTATTCATTTCACTCTCGGACCTGTTTGGATTGACTGTGGGCAGAAGTGCTTCTGACAGAAATGATTTTGTCAGAAGTGATTATGGCAGAAGTGATTTATGTTTGAATGCAACAATGTAAAAGTGATTGATCCAAGTTAGATGATGTATGATAATCATTATTGTGAATGATTGTGCTTTCATCTTCGTAAAGATCAATATTCATTTCTGCATTTCTTCTGATAAAGTTGTGTA
The DNA here is from genome assembly GCA_029844215.1 of Przewalskia tangutica. Taxonomy (NCBI): domain Eukaryota; kingdom Viridiplantae; phylum Streptophyta; class Magnoliopsida; order Solanales; family Solanaceae; genus Przewalskia; species Przewalskia tangutica. The sequence continues at coordinate 4,719,681 of CM056730.1, read as the reverse complement.
TAGTCATTGTTGCGACGACTATTTGAACATGTGTTTCAAAATTGAACCTGGACATGCGACGTAAAATTGCAAATCTGTTCTTCCATAACCCAAAAGTTCTTTCTATTGTGGACCTTAAACTTGAGTGGTAATAATTGAATACTTCATTATGATTTGCATACCCGTTAGAACGCCTAAAATCAGGAATGTGATAGTGTTCACATCTGTAGGGACCAATGTACCCAATTGGTGTTGGATAACCAGAATCTACCAAATAATACTTACCTGAAGGAGAGTGTGAAAAATTAAGGTTCGCATTTGTGAGAGCCTGCTAAAAAACACGAGCATTAAGGTTCCAGTGATTTTTCACGCCGCGGCCCTTAATATCCAGTAGCTACGGGAGCATAGGCGCCGCAGCCCTTAATATCCAGTAGCTACGGGAGCATAGGCGCCGCGACCCTTCAGGGAATTATTCAAAAATAATAAAAAATATTGATACTTCAACTCGGGTATATTTATTTCTTGTTTGTTCAAAATATAATGTATTATAGTAGTAATATTCGAAGTATTTGAAAGAAGACAATAGAAAAAGGAGAAGGATAATCCTCGTATAATTGGACAACATTAGGATGTTTGAGGAGTTTAAAGTTTCAATCTGCAATTACACATGAAAAATGTCAACTTTAGTAGTATATTTATTTTTTTAATTAAAACAGAACATGAGTAGTATATTTGATTTTTTAGTAATTATTTTTATATATTTAAAGAGGGTAATGAAAGTCGTATATTTGGATTTTTTTAGTAATTATTCTAGATATTTAAAGAGGGTAATGAAAGTGGTATATTTGAATTTTTTTAGTAGTTATTTCTAGATATTTAAAGAGTGTAATGAAAGTGGATAAAGTTGTTGATGAAAATTAAAGAGGGTAATAAAAGAAATGGTAAAATTCAAATTGAAATAAATGGTAGAAGTGCTTCTGCCAAAAACACTTCTGAAAAGTTAAATCAAACATGTCAATTTTAGCATTTTCACGAAAATGGGCCAATCCAAACAGGCACTCAATATTTACGTGCCACACCTGAAACAAATTCAGACCTGAAAGGATTTTTTTTAGCAAAAGTGAGAGAGAGAGATGAGTGCAATTCATATACACAATTTACACACATTTTAAGATGTATATACACTCAATATTTATAATACACCCCCCATATTTATATAAGAAGATGTAGAAGAAGAAAGTGTTTACGATGTGTAAATGCAGTTTATATAACTATAATGAAAATAAACCTCATATATTCAATGTATATACAGAAGAAGATGAAGAAAGAATGTTATATATTTTTTTATAGTATACACACCTTTAATATACATGGTATATATTTCACTCTATACATAAAATATACAAGCTCCAGAAATAGTCACCAAAAATATTATGGGTCTGTTTGGTCAAGCTTCTGAAAAAGTGTATGTTTCTTAGAAGTAATTCTGCATAAACTGTTTCTGAAGAATCTGTTAGGGTGTTTGACATATAATTATAGAAGTACTTCTGAGAAACAAACAGTTTCCTGTTTGACTCACATTTATGCAAATTTACTAGAATATTCTTTTTAACAGATTTAAAACTATTAAAAATATTCTTTTCTATCATATGTTTCTAAAAATTAGTATATATTTACAATTTAATAATTTTTTAAAAATTTATTTAATTGCAATATTTAATCAAAAAATAATATTATATTATACATAAGAAATGTAACGATAATATGATAGTCAATGACTCAAATATGTCCAAACCTATCCCCCCGCCCTACCGCCCACCATACCCCATACCCCTACCCCTACCCCATCCTCAAATTTCTATTTCATATTTTTTGTTACTTTTATAAAAAATGATTGAAAATATGAATTTTTTTCTTACCCCCCGTCCACCTACCACATTCTCAAATTTCTATTTTATATTTTTTTTACTTTTATAAATAATTTATAAATAAAATGACTTTTACTTACCCCCATCGCCCTACCCGCACCCCACCCCATAGCCCTCTCCCATCCTCAAATTTCTATTTCATATTTCTTACTTTTATAAAAAAATATGAACTTTTTTCTTAACCCCCTCCCTACTCCTACCCCCCTACCCCACCCCCTCATTTCCCTACCCCATCCTCAAATTTCTATTTCATATTTTTTGTTACTTTTATAAAAAAAAAATTATTAAAAAATATGATTTTTTTCTTACCCCTACCCCACCCCATTGCCCTACCCATCCTCAAATTTCTATTTCATATTTTTTGTTACATTTATAAAAAAATTATTAAAAATATGAATTTTTTTCTTACCTCCATTGTCCTACCCATCCTCAAATTCTATTTCATATTTTTTTGTTACTTTTATAAAAGAAAATATTAAAAAATATGAATTTTTTTCTTACCCCCCGCCCTACCCCCTAAACCCACCCCACCCCATTGCCCTACCCATCCTCAAATTTTATTTCATATTTTTTTGTTACTTTTATAAAAGAAAATATTAAAAAATATGAATTTTTTTTTTACCCCCCGCCCTACCCCTAAACCCACCCCACCCCATTGCCCTACCCATCCTCAAATTTTATTTCATATTTTTGTTATTTTTATAAAAAAATGTTTTTCTCTTACCCCCGCCCTATCCCCACCCTACCTCATTCCCAAATTTCTATTTTATATGAGATATTATATGAAATTAAAAGGAATTTTGTGAAAAGAAAAGGATAAATGGGTCCAAAAAAATTCATTTAATTAGCAAAAAGGACTTCTCGAGAAACACCAAATTGATGTTTCTGGTTTTCTTCCCATCTAGAAACACTTTTTGATTTCTGAAAAAATTGTTTCTACTTCTGAAAAAGTGGTGTTTGGTCAAAGAAATGTTTCTTAGAAACAGAAACACTTCCAGAAGCTTGGCCAAACTCCACCTATATTACTTCTATAAATTATATACTATTAAAATTTGTATACTTCCGTATAATCTCCAAACTCTACTTTCGATTTGATCAATTCAACATTTAAAATCAAAATTTAGATATTCAAAAACTATACAAAACTACTATAAGTTGCACTTCTTTCTCATGTCAATATGATAAAAAATGCATTATGTTGATTAAAGTTCACATAATTGAATCTCAAGAACCGAAAAGTGCCACATAAATTGTCACTTAATAAAATATATCAGTTAGCTCTCTAAAAATAACCTTAAGCATCATTAGGGGAATTAGTCATTGAGAATGCACCACACACTATAGCTATGATATCGCTGAGGAACAAAAAAGATAAAGAGTGATGGACATTCTAAATAAAACCCAAAAATCCCAACAAAAAAAAGACTATAAATGGAGTGACAAGTCAAGCTTCTGATCTCTATCATCCTTAACAAAAGTAGGTACGTTCTCTTGACATTCTTCAAGGAAATCATTGTTGCATCTTTGACTACTCCTTTGCCATTTAGGGAAACCTTGTTGATCTCCCTCACAAACATACGGGTTACTATTATTACTATTCAAATAGTTCCCATATTGATTTAGATAGAGCATTGCAGCCTTATTATTATTATTGTCAAATCTTGGTGCTCCATTTGATCCAAATGATCTGCTAGAAACTAATTGTTGTTGCTGCTGGCCATGTGGGAACTGACAAAAGTTGGCTGCATGAGCAGGTATATAAAGAGAAGGATGATTTATAAGGCCTATTGGATGGTTAGGTGCAAAAACAAGAGGTGCTCCTTGTGGGAGTAGTGAAGGTAAGTTAGTAGCATAATCATGATGATGATGATGAGATGACAGGATTCTTTTGTTCTTTCTGGCCGCTGTTCTCTCTTTCTTGTGTGCATTTTGATGGCCTCCTAATGCTTGTGAACTATGGAACTTTCTTGAACAATATAAACATGGAAATGACCTTGTGTTGTCTTCTGCATTGTTATTTGCTTGGACATGGCTTACTTTCTCACTTTCCATACCTGAAAAATAAACTTAGTTAGGGAAAAGAAGAACTTTTAATGACAGGTAATGGAATAATGCAAGAAACAACAATTACTATGCTACAATTCCAAATGAGTTGAAGTCAGCTAAATTCAAGTACTAAGAGTTTTTTGACAACTTTAACTAGCACATAATTTTTTTATAGGACTAAAAGGTTCCTATAAAACATAAAATTAGTGCCGAAACCAAGACTTTTAGTAGGAGGATTAAAAAAATCTAAGAATGTTGCACTTAAGATATGAACCTATGTCAAGGATATTCAATAATTTATATGTACACAAATATTATTTTTATTCTATTTAGCAGTGTAAGTTTCCAGCGAAAAGAATTCAATTGTAGCCCTCACTATAGGTAGCTCTACTAATGTAAACATACTAAAATGACAAAATATATTGCCAAAATTATAGTGAACTAGTTACAAACCTTGAGAGAAATGAAGCAGACTGGTTATGTGTTGGAGGAGGGAGAGAAAAGAGAACAAATAAAGAGGAACAGAAAGAAACAAGAATAGAGACTTTTGAACTCGGGGGTTAGTATGAGTTATGACTAGTTATGAAATGACCAAATAAAGAGGGGGGAAGAGATACAGTTTAAAGTTCAGAAACTAAGCTTGGGAAATGTGGAGACAGAAATAATGAAGTATTAAAAAGTGTGCAAATGGGTAGTGGCACAAGAGGGATGTATGGGCTTTGGGGAAACTGAACACACAAGAGATATAAGAGAGAGAATTGAGTAGTAAAAGAGAGGATAAGTGGGGAGAAAGCTAAGTGTCCCTCCAATATCACGATCCTGCATGCCGAGACAATGGAAGAGGTTGGTTAGATCAGAACTCAGAAGAGAAAAACACTTATGTATTGGATTGGGTAATTGTATCTGCCTCTTACACTTTCTAAGCACTTGCTTTTCCAAGTGCTACTGCCTCTTCAATTAACTTTCACTTTTATTTTATCTATCTTTCACCCCCAAATACCAAAATATCAAATTCTAATTAATTTTGGTTTTCTACAAATTTAAATTATTATTTTCAATATTCTCCCATAATTCAAAGTTGTATATCCAATTTTTGATGCACTTGTCACTATCTTTCAATTTGTTTGTTGAAGCATTTGTCACCAACCATCAAATATTGTTGAAGCATTTGTCTTCAACCCCGTTGATGCATTTGTCACCAACATCAAAAATTTATTGAGGCGCCTGCCTCCAACCACGTTGATGCACTTGTCACCAATACCGAAAATTTGTTGAAGCACTTGTCTCCAACTCCGTTGATGCACTTGCCATCAACACCAATTTTTGTTGAAACGCGTGTCTCCAACCCTATTGATGCACTTTGTCACCAACACCAAATTTTGTTGATGCACTTTGTCTCCAACACCGATTTATTAACCCACCTCTCCAACTTTTAGAGGAGATTGTTCCTTCCTCTTTGCTGATAATTTTATCAGTTCTTCTCAGCATAATTATTTTTCATGCATATATCATTGGCTCATGTTCTCCAACACAATCTTTGCCCAGATAGACGGTATATATGAGTTATAGCCGTCCGCCGGCAGCAGAAACTTTTTGATTCTCCATCAAAATCGTAAAAGTTCTGATATCAATTTTAAGAAAAATTATATTTATAAATTATATAAATCTCTACAATATCTCTTTGTTATCTCTCTTGTTCTATTTTTTTAAGAAAATAACTAGCAACATCCCTATTCAAAATAAAAAAAACTTATTCCTATATAATTTCTGACTATAAATCATAATTAGATATGAATCAAAATATTAAATTCTAACTAATTTTGATTTTCTACAATTTTAAATTATTATTTCCAACCTATATAAGAGTAAATTCTGTCAAATTTACAGATATAGTCTAGATCCGCCACGGTCGAAAAGTAATTAAAGTTTTACTAGTACCCCAAATGCTAGATGGTGCTAGTGTTCGCCAATGGTTTCCGAGCTGACAAAAGTTAAGCACACTAGGATTGGGTCAGAATTCTAGTTGCCTTCGTTTTCGATTTATCATCTCTCTTCATTTGGCCTCCATACACTGCCCTAAAACTGCTTTTTTCAATAAATAGTTATGGGAGAAAAAGAGCAACTTGTATCTTCCCCTGCATCACTATCTGACATCCACCGCCAATGGATATGCAACTTGTCGTCACTCCTTCTATCCATTGGCTGCATGTCTTGGGATTTCACGTATGTCATCACACAAACAATAACAACAGTGCTCCATGTGTTCACGGACGTGGCGACTCTCAAGACATTTTTTCAGACAAAACCTTTCACTAGACATATAGTAAATGCACGTACATTGACAGTTCTCCACCTCCCCCACCAGGGCTAGTATTGAAACTTAGCAAATAAAGAAAAAAAAATCTTAAATACATACTCCCTCGTCTCAAATTATTATTATTAAATAAAGTAAACGTTTAATAGAAAAATTAGAGATAGATTAAATAACCTCCTAATTAATATTTCTTAACAAAAAAAAGGTAAATATTTTGAGACGGAGTATATAAATGTTTCCTCACATAAGAGAGACAAAAATGACTTCAAGAATTATTTAAGTTATTCCGGTATATGATATTCTTGATTTTTAATATGTTTTATTTGAATCGCGAATTTATCGGAAACAACTTCTATACTTTCACCAGATAGGAGTAAAATAACGTACACACCATCCTCCCCAACCATTTAGTTGTTGTTGTTGTAATTTCTGGCTTTACCACACAATCTGAATATTGCCACATGATTTATCTTTCTAGTCCTGCATGAGTTCTTTAGTGTACTGAAACTCATCAATTGCGCCGTGAAGTGAAAGCGCCATGTAAAGGGATGTTAGTACATTTGAATTGTACTGTATGCGTTAGTTATTGTTTCATTTTTCAGAACGCGCTATCATGGATTATTTACTTTTGTTACCATCATTTGTTCTAAATTTTGTGTCCATGTCTGACCGTTTCTCTTGCTTTGCTTGTGCTTATGCTTTGTCTTGAGCCGATGGTTTTTCGGAAACAGTCGCGGTAATATCTGCGTATACTCTATCCTCCCCAGACCCCACGTTGTGGAATTTCACTGGGTATGTTGTTGTTGTTGTCATTCATGTATTACTATCACTGTTTTCTTTCTTTAAGCATCAAAACAGTCCACCAGTGAAGGTCAAGTTGTAGAAAGCCAGTGAACAAGAGTGCAACTCTCTATTAAATGCTGCAACAAGCCAACAAGTGCGAGCTTTGGGAATAACAATATACAGGATAGTTACTGAATCCCTCCTTGTTCTCATCGTTACCTGTGTGGCCTTTCTAGAAATTGTACTTTCTCGAATGGCATGCTGGAAATATATTTTTACAACAAACTATGCCCACCCGAGCAAATTCAGAATACCAACGTCCTATATGTAGCCAATACATATAGCCCCTCAACTACCAGAAAATCTTGCAAACGAACCACCAATACTGCTTTCCAGAGTCAACACTCTAAATCACTATTTGTGTGGTAAAGACATACTTTTGAAAGGCAAGCACTTGCCATGATAAATGAAGAAATTCTTAAAACATAACTAGGGCAATTTAGAACTGTCATTTACAACAACGATTAATCTTTGATGAATATGAAATTGGTTCATCATTTTGCAATAGTATCCAACTATTTAGGGTAACAATGTAATGATCAGGGTTAGTCTCTAGAGACTACTAGACTTTTGCTAGGAGAGAGCATCATTGGTGTGTATAAAAATATCCTACAATTACAGGAACAAGGTACAGTTAATAGTGACAAGTAGACAATTGCACATCTTCATCCACTTTGAGATCTAGGAACAAACGAAGCATCTTCTTATAGAAAATAAACTTGGTAGTGCAGGTATTTGATCAGACTCTTGCTTGTCGCGGGGAAGATGCTTAAAGAAGGCTTTTACTGCTCCAGTGACCCTATCTTCATTCTTCATCGTCTTAGCCAGCTCAACTGCACGCTCCTTTACCTGTAAATTATCTCAGTAGTTCATATCGGAAAATATTCCACCTTCTCAAGTTTTTCTAAACAACAACTACGCCTCAATCCCACTATACTTCCAAACTATTTCCCCTTCAAAAATAAAAGAAAGGAACAACTTGTGAACTTGGTAAAACAAGGAATATCCATTTTGAATTGATAACTCACCATCACTCTCAAGTTTCTAGTTATCTAGAGGATGATGTGTGGAAATTTACTAAATGTGGAATTAAATTTATCTCATTATTTATGACTCGAATAATTTGGGGTCCCGCACGTCGGAAACGTCGTTTTCACACACGTGCACACGTAGTGTCAAGTATCGTAAATTTGGTAAATAAAAGAAATATTGGTACGTAAGTAAATTGTTTGAGACATAGAATGATGGACGATTATTGGCCAAATGACAAGTATTCCACGTTGGTAAATAATGGAAGAAGTGTGCGACGTGTAAGATGAAACGAATCGGAAAGGACCGCGGCGCCGGAGCGCCGCGACTCTAGTTGGCAGTTAGCCACTGGAGCTCAAACGTCGTGGCGCCTCCCAGGCAGCGCCGCTGCGCTTCCCTGGTAGTGAAGTCGACGAGAGCTGAAAGGTTTCTGACTCTTGGGCTAGTTTTGGAGCTTTCAATCTCCATTACTTGGCACATGAATTCAACCATTATTTGGCTGATTGTAACCTCTCAATAAGTGTCATTACATGGCTATTGAAGGCCATTAGTTGGCTAGTTGAGAGGTCATTTATCTTACACTATAAATTGAAGCATTTGGTTCAATTGGAAGACACACCAAAATTCAGATTTCTGATTTACTTCTTCTTCTCTAAGCTTTCTTTCACACACTCAAAGACTCTTCTTTTAGTAAACACTTGAGTTTTCTTTGTTCATTTGTTAGTTGTTGTTTTATCTTGGGAGACAAGTTGATAATTACCATAAAATGATATATACGGGGCAATATTATCTTAAGGACAGAGTGCTAACACTCGACTCAATAAATTCCTTGTTGTAGTTTACCTTTTGTTCTTGTTCCAGTTTGTAATCTTTGTAACAATTGCTTACTTTCCGTTTCCTTGTAAACGTCATTGTACTCACAATCTTAAGACAATATTCGATGTAACTGCCAACGAAGATGACTAGAGGAGAACAATTTGCTGCTAAAACTTCTGCTGCTCAAGGAAACATCAATGCCTTCCCCACTGCTGCTCAAGGCATACCCAGTGCCTTCCCCATTGCTGCACAAGGCTCAAACAACGTCTTTTCTGCTGCTCAAGGGAACACTACTATTCCTCCCCCCGTTGGATTCCACCATGAACGCCCAGAAAAGTTCATGGGCACCTATTTTAAGAGATGACATCATAAGATGTTGTTTTACTTGACTATTATAGGAATGACTCGTTTCCTAACAGAAGATCCTCCACAAGCTGTAGATGAATTATGAAACGGACCCTCAGCCAAATGAAACGGCTGGAAGGGGCCAATATGTCCATGTCGTTAATGACATGAATATGACTCTTGATGCATTAAGTCATAGTGATTTCATCTGTCGGAATTATATTATGAACTGTTTGTCTGACCCTCTCTACACGGTGTATTGCACCGTTGGCACCGCCAAAGAGTTGTGGGATAAACTGCAGAAAAAGTACAACATACAAGATGTTGGTACTAAGAAATTCATCATTGAGAAATTTCTGAAATTTCAAATGGTGGATGAAAAAACTGTGATGCCCCAAGTCCAGGAATTCCAAATGATTTTACATCACCTGGATTCGAAAGGAATGAAACCAAATGATCAATTTTTGGTTGCATCGTTAATTGAGAAGTTACCTCCCTCGTGGAATGAGTTACTTAAAACTCAAGACAAATGAGATGACATTTGAGGAACTTATTATCAAACTCTAGATTCAGGAGGATAATAAGAATGTCATTCCTAAGGGTAAGCAACCCGCTGAGGCAGAGGCAAATGCAAATATGGCGGAGGCCAAAGGGAACACGAGCAAGAAACGCAAGTTCCCGAAGGATGGTAAGGCCCCAACAACATAAAAGTTTAAGGGGACCTGCCATCACTGTGGAAGATCTGGTCACATAATCAAGGATTGCCGCAAACTCAAGAATGAGAACAAAGAGAAAGCCAAGGGCAAGGCAAAGGCTAACATCGTCGAAGACACACTTCTCGATGATATGATTGAGGAATTCACGACGGTGATGCTTGAAGCCAACCTCGTTTAGAACCCCATGCAGTGATGGATGGATACGGGTGCTACCCGTCACATCTGTTCCAATAGAGAAGCCTTCTCGTAGTATACACCAGTTACGGATAAGAAGTTGTTCATGGGTAACAACGCTTCTTCTGACGTGCTGGGGGTAGACAATATGGTCCTGAAGATGACTTTCGGAAAGGAGCCTACTCTGAAGGAGGTGATGCATGTACCTGATATTAGAAGAAATTTAATTTACAGTTTGTAATCTTTGTAACAGTTGCTTACTTTCCGTTTTCTTGTAAACGTCATTGTACTCACAATGATGCAGTAAGACACTAAAACTCAAAAGGCCCGTTGGACATAACTTTGGCAAATTGAACTCCAGTATATGTGCTAACTCATTATAAAAAAAAACTTTTGTTTATATAACTTCCGCAAGCAATTCAGTGCATGGGATAAAAATCCATAACGAATTACCTTAGGGTCAAGCATGAATTTAATTGCATCAACCAGCTTAGGAAGTGAAAATTTGTCGACATGTATAGGTTGAGGGCCGACACCTCTAGCGTGCACCCTTTCCCCCCAAAATGGCTGGTCACCAAAGAAGAGCACAACAGTAGTTGGAAACTGTAATCCCAAAAATAATGATAAGATTCAATTAGCCCGAATAAAGACAAGGAAATGTGAGTAAAACAGATTGCTGAATCATCACCGCAACTTTAAGACCAGCAGCCGTTGTTCCAGCACCCCCAGGTGCACCTGGAAAGAAAGGAGAGAACTGGCAATGTCACTTATCATACGCATGCTAAGCTGGATGATACTTCGAATATACAAAGCACATAGACAGTGAGTTTGTTAAAGCTTTCAATTGACTGGGAACTAGAGAATGACCTTCATGAATCAATAGAGAACACCAACCCTGACCCCCTCCCCTGCCCAACTCTCACTCCAGCAATGTATTTGTCAGTGACACAAAAATTTCCAAGCCACCAATTCCCCCACCCAACAGCAACTCACGGCAGCATAAAACTGTTGACTCAACTTACATAAAAGGTAACCTGTCTTCTCATAATAAACAGACACTGGAAATGAAGTAGCACTTCATTCTCGATCTTGACAGGAGTGAATATTTTATCATATATTATATGAGGAAACAGTTAATCTAATATCACTTTTTAGCACAGTTAAGTCTCAAACAAAATTACATAGTCGAAGGCAGAACTAGGCATACTATACATTTTAATCCAAACTATTGTTGTTACATTAACATTGCAGGTTGGCGCCACTTGGTCCCGGATCTGAACCCATATTTTCCAGCTGATAGCTATAATAACCAGTTTGGAATTATGTTTAAGTCTAGAAACCCACCAAACTGGCACATATTCACACATCTATAAGAACAAAGGGAGGCCGTAACAGAAATACATGCAACCAGTGGCGGAGCCAGGAATATGTTTAAGGATTTCCGGGACCAAGTGGCTGTTGCATCTGCTCCGGGACCAAACATAATTCCTGGCTCCGCCACTGGATGTTGCATTTGCTCCTTTCTTTTTGTCCAGTAGCTTGAGGATTTTCTGGTGCTGACTGGGACTGAACTGCATGGAATATGATGTCTGTGGCTGGAACTGATTAGTCTGTTAGAATCTCACTCCAGTGTGTTCCATCATATGTCCATTATCTTCAGGATTCATATTTGTCACCACATATGCCTTCTTTGTTTTACTCTTGAAATTTTCAGGATAACCATGAAACTGGTAGCAATCATCCCGTACATGACCAGTTTTGTGGCAATAATCACATTTCATCAATTTGAAACAATCAAGTTTAAAATGACCTTTTATGTGACAGAAATCACAGTAAGCACTGGGATTAAAAGGCTTATTCTGCTTTCCTCATGAATATCCCTCTTTTCCTGCTCCATTTTTTGATGTAAAATATGCAACTGCATCAGATGTATCCTGTAACATCCTGCTATTTTCTGCAACAATCCTTTGGCTTTCTTCCTGGTTAATTAGTGCATACACCTGATTTAAATTTGGTACCTGCTGCATCATTAATATCTGACTTCTCACTTGGCTATAGTTTTCATCTAGTCCCATTAGAAACTGTAATAACTTCTGATATTGTAAATGCTTTATGAACTCTATAGCCTTTGGACAACAAGAAGGAGGTGGGACAATAGAATCATATTCATTCCAAAGGTCTTTCAATTTGGAGTAATACATTGAGACAGACAGATTTTCTTGTCTCATTGTGAATATGTCTTTATGTAGTTGAAATGCTCTAGAGCTGTTAACCTTGTCGAACCTCTCTTTCAGTTCTTCCCAGATAACATGAGAATCAGAGTTAAACAACATCCCACTCAACAAGCTTTTATTTACATTTCCCATAAGCCATGAGACTACAATGGCATTACACATATCCCACAATCTAACTAAATCACCCTGGAAGTTTTCCCTCTTCACAGTTCCATTGACAAATCCTATAATTATTTTTACCTAGTAAGGCTAATTTCATTGCCTTACTCCACAAGGTATAATTGTCCATTCCTGTCAGGACAACACCTACTGATAAAGATCCTGGTGTGTCTGAAGGAAACAAGTATAATGAATGATTGTGATTTATAGTTACACTTGATGCAATTTCACTCGATACTGCCTCAGTGTTTTCCATCACTATAAATCTCAGTTTACGAATTCGAAATCAATTTTTGAATGCTAAATTCTCAATCGACTTACAGATAATAGATTTCTCTGTATAGTATCCAGATTTTGCTGAATCTACTGCTGCATGCAAAGGATATGATCAATCCGACATCATTTTTCACGATCTGATCCACAATTGCCAAATCTAGCTACTCGATCTTAAAATCTCCAAGTAGAGTGTTTAGATCCCTCGAATATCTCGCTGCATGCGGAAGATATCTCTTCGATCTTCAGCAATTACCCAGGCATTCCTCCAATCGCCAATACTTTGATACTATGATGAATTCACTATTCCATTGAGGAACAACTGCTGCGAATTGCAGCTAGAAGTTACATAACGATAAGAATCAGTGATTGAGAAGTAGAAAAGCAGTGATTGAGAAGTAGAAAAGCAGTGATCGAATATGAGAAAAGAGAGGAAAAAGTATCGAGAAGAGAAAAGAAGAGTAAGAGAGAGAGAGAGAGACAGAGAAAGGAAGAAGAGATCGAGAACTGAATGTGGGGAAATGAAGAACTAGTATTGAATGGGTATTACAGCCTATATTTATACTCATACAGAAATATCTAGACTAATAACAAAATATCTAGAATCATCTATGTAACTACAATTAGTTAGTTATATCTACTAATAACTAACTATAACAAATTCTCAACTAACTAGAATACAATGTATCAAGTGTGGTCCTCCTTATGGGACTTCCGTGCTCCCTATATCTTTCACACACCCCTCAAGCTAGGGGATATGAAAATATTTTTCATCCCTAGCTTGGACACTAGGATGTCATGTTGCATTCGCCCAAGGGCTTTCATCAATATGTCAGCTGGTTGTTCTGCAGAAGATACAAAGACAGTGCATATGAGGCCTTCTGAATTTGCTCTCTTATGAAGTGACAATCGATGTCAATGTACCTGGTTCTCTCGTGAAAAACAGGATTTGCAGCAATCTGAATGGCAGATTTGTTGTCTGTGTATATTGGCACTGGTGTAGGAATTATGATGTCAAGTTCCTGATACAGACCAATCAACCACATCACCTCTGCCACTGATGAAACCATGGCTCGATATTCAGACTCTGCAGAGCTCTTGATACTGTTTCTTGTTTCTTAGATTTCCAAGAAACTAGAGATGTACCAAATAGCACTAAGTAATCAGTGATAGACCTCCTGCTATTAATACATGATGTCCAATCTGCATCACAATATACCCTCAACTGAGGTGTAATGGAACTGTCCATAAGGATCCCCATCCCAGGATCTTTTTTAATATACTTGACTAGCCTGAGTGCAACATTCATATGAGATACTTTGGAAGCATGCATGAACTGACTGAGGCACTGAACAGATTGCAACACTTCTTTGGTAGATTGGATGAGAGCTGGATTGTCTCCACTGATCAATAAATCATCTACATAAACCAGTATTACTACCAGACCATCTCCTGCTTGTTTAGTGAGTAATGAATAATCCCTACAACTCTGCTTGAATCCAGAATCAATCAATGATGTGGTAAGCTTGATATTCCATTGCCTGAATGACTGCTTCAGACCATACAAAGACTTCAGTAATCTGCACACTTGTTTCTCCTTGCTGTCAACATTGAAGCCTTCTGGTACTGACATATAGACTTCCTCTCACAGGTCACCCTGTAAGAAGGCATTGTAGACATCCATTTGGTGAATTGTCCACTGTTTAGCTGTTGCAATAAATAAGACTGATATGATAGTGGACATTTTGACCACTGAGGATAATGTCTCTTGGTAGTCCAACCCTTTCTTTTGGTTGTAACCTTTAGACACAAGTCTTGCTTTAAATCTTTCAACTTCATCTGTTGCTTTGTATTTGACCTTGTATACCCATCTACATCTTATGGCCTTCTTTCCTTTTGGAAGTAACACCATCTCCCATGTGCCATTGTATTCTAGTGCTTTAATCTCTGCTTACATTGTTGTCACCCACCTTTTATCCTTGACTGCCTATGAGTACCTAAATGGTTCAGTGTTGATTGATAGCTGAGTTATAAAACTCTCATATTTTGAGGAAGTTTTGGAATAATCAACCCCATCAGAGATAGAATATAGGCATTTTGAGGATCCATGCATGGCCACATAATATTTGTGCCATATGGGAGGTTTGCTACCCCTCACAGATCTTCTGACAGTGGTGTCTGGTAATACTGGTGTAGGACTGGCATCAATGGATTCTTGTGTAATGTCAAAAGCCTCATCCATGTCTTGTACTATCTCCTGATTGATCAAAGGTTCTCTGTCTGCTGCTGTGTTCACATGAACCTGCAAGTTAGTTAATTCTTCATAACAAAAAACCTCATGTGACTTGATGTGATCAATTTGATCATCAGACCCTCCTTTAAGAGGAAAGATATGTTCAAAGAACATCACATCTCTGCTCATAAAGAAGGTTATGCTCTCTAAGTCATAGAGCTTGTATCCCTTCCGATGTCTACCATAATCAAGAAACACAGCCTTCACAGCTCTTGGACTAAACTTATCCTGTTTGACCAGAGTAGAAAAGCACAAACACCCTACCACTCTTAAGTGAGAGAGTGATGGTGGTTTACTGTATAAACTTTCAATGGCTGACTTGTTTCCTATCACAGAAGATGGAATTCTATTTATAATGTACACAACTCCCTCAACACAGAAGCCCCAAAATCTGTCTGGCAGACCTGCTTGGAACTTAATAGCTCTGGTTGTTTCCAGAATGTCTATGTATTCTCTCTACTACACCATTTTTGTTGTGGTGTATAAGGGAATGAGCTTTCATGTATCACACCATATTTAGTAAACAATTTCTTACAGTTTTGGTTGAAGAATTCAGTCCCATTATCAAATCTAACTTTCTTAATCTTCACATCAAACTGAGTTTGAGCTTCAGTAAAAAAAATTAAGAACTGTAAATGTATCATACTTCAACCTCATTAGGAACACCCAAGTCCATCTTGAAAATCATCTACAACTATTAGAAATACTCTATTCCATTATATGTATCAATTCTATATGGTCCCCATACATCAATGTGAAGTAATTGAAAAAACTCTTGATGTTTGACTGATACTAACAGGAAAAGGAATTCTGGATTTCCTAGCTAGGAGACATATCTCACATTTATTCCGTGTAAAACCAGTCTTATTCCTAAAACATGAAATCCACCCTAAAACATTCATTGAGACATGACATAACCTCTGGTACTTGCATCTATATCCTTGACTGTTGCCAAACACTTTATCACTTCTTCTCCTTTATTATGTGCATCTAAGATCAGCAGGTACAAACCATCCTCCTCAGTCTCAATCCCCTTCACCTTCCCAGATGAGAGATCCTGAAAAATGCAACAATGTGGAAAGAAAGAAATACTACAATTCAATTCCCTTGTTACTTTTGAGATTGACATGAGATTGAACTTGAATGTTGGGACACATAGAACATTTCTAAGCACATTACCTCCTCGTATATGACAATCACTAATATGTGTTATTTTTGCAGCCTCACCAGTAGGTAGTTGAACTTTTCCTGTATTTTCAGTCAGTAATTCTCCTTGTAAGTGATTTGGATAACTAATCATGTGATTAGTGGCTCCTGAATCTACTATCCACTGTAACAGTTCTTCATCATTCAAGATATTTTTACCTGCCATGTTGGCTGTTGCATCTGCTCCTTTCTTCTTGTCCAGTAGCTTGAGGATTTTCTGGGACTGAACTGTATGGAATATGATGTCTGTGGCTGGAACTGATTAGTCTGTTGGAATCTCCCTCCAGCGTGTTCCATCATTTGTCCATTATCTTCAGGATTCATATTTGTCTCCACATATGCCTTCTTTGTTTTACTCTTGAAATTTTCAGGATAACCATGAAACTGGTAGCAAACATCCCGTACATGACCAGTTTTGTGCCAATAATCACATTTCATCAATTTGAAACAATCAAGTTTAAAATGACCTTTCATGTGACAGAAATCACAGTAACCACTGGGATTAAAAGGATTCTTCTGCTTTCCTCCTGAATATCCCCCTTTTCCTGCTCCATTTTTGGATGTAAAATATGTAACTGCATCAGATGTATCCTGCAACATCCTGCTATTTTCTGCAACAATCCTTTGGCTTTCTTCCTGGTTAATTAATGCATACACCTGATTTAAACTTGGTACCTGCTGCATCATTAATATTTGACTTCTCACTTGGCTATAGTTTTCATCTAGTCCCATTAGAAACTGTAATAACTTTTGGTATTGTAAATGCTTTATGAACCCTATAGCCTTTGGACAACAAAAAGGAGGTGGGACAATAGAGTCATATTCATCCCAAAGGTCTTTCAATTTGGAGTAATACATTGAGACAGACAGATTTTCTTGTCTCATTGTGAATATTTCTTTATGTAGTTGAAATGCTCTAGAGTTGTTAACCTTGTCGAACCTCTCTTTCAGTTCTTCCCAGATAACATGAGAATCAGAGTTAAACAATATCCCACTCAACAAGCTTTTATTTACATTTCCCATAAGCCATGAGACTACAATGGCATTACACATATCCCACAATCCAACTAAATCACCCTGGAAGTTTTCCCTCTTCACAGTTCCATTGACAAATCCTATTTTATTTTTACCTAGTAAGGCTAATTTCATTGCCTTACTCCACAAGGTATAGTTGTCCATTCTTGTCAGGACAACACCTACTGATAAAGATCATGGTTCTTATGAAGGAAACAAGTATAATGGATGATTGTGATTTATAGTTACACTTGATGCAATTTCACTCGATACTGCCTCAGTGTTTTCTATCACTATAAATCTCAGTTTACGAATTCGAAATCAATTTTTGAATGCTAAATTCTCAATCGACTTACAGATAACAGCTTTATCTGTATAGTATCCAGATTTTACTGAATCTACTGCTGCATGCAAAGGATATGATCAACCCGACATCATTTTTCACGATCTGATCCACAATTGCCAGATCTAGCTACTCGATCTTAAAATCTCCAAGTAAAGTGTTTAGATCCCTCGAATATCTCGCTGCATGTGGAAGATATCTATTCGATCTTCAGCAATTACCCAGGAATTCCTCCAATCGTCAAGGCTTTGATACCATGATGAATTCACTATTCCATTGAGGAACAATTGCTTCGAATTGCAGTTAGAAGTTACATAACGAGAAGAAGCAGTGATTGAGAAGTAGAAAAACAGTGATTGAGAAGTAGAAAAGCAGTGATCGAATATGAGAAAAGAGAGGAAAAAGTATCGAGAAGAGAAAAGAAGAGTAAGAGAGAGAGAGAGAGAGACAGAGAAAGGAAGAAGAGATCGAGAACAGAATGTGGGGAAATGAAGAATTAGTATTGAATGAGTATTACAGCCTATATTTATAATCATACAGAAATATCTAGACTAATAACAAAATATCTAGAATCATCTATGTAACTACAATTTGTTAGTTATATCTACCAATAACTAACTATAACCAATTCTCAACTAACTAGAATACAATGTATCAAGTATGGTCCTCCTTATGGGACTTCCATGCTCTCTATATCTTTCACAACCCTCTTATTTCCATCCATATTAAATGGCATCCCCCATCTAAAGGACCCCTAAAATTCAATATTGATGGATCCTTCAACATCAATACCAATATAGGTGGGGAGTCCGCAGATCCAGCACAATTTTCATGAAGGAAACAATGTAGCCCATGTTTTGTTACATCCGCCACCTTGGATGCTACCTAGTCTAGAATTAGATAGAAGAGGTCATTGTCCTATAGAAAAAGTCCTATTTTAGTATGTGTAATAGCCTAGCCAAACTGGGAAACTATTTCATTCATCGAGTTTCATGCTGCAGGTGTGCTAGTTATTATAGGTGAAAATAGCTAACTGGTGGCTCTTAGGCTATCCGCTTATGTAAGACATTGGAATAATTTCTCTTAGCGATTTCTTTCATTAATCACAATATATATAGCTGTACAAAGGTGATTCCTAATACAGTAAGAATGCTAAGTTACATTAAATACATGATACTAATAAATACAATATATACTGTGAATATTTGAAGAATATTCGCTAGTACTCCCCTTCAGACGGAGCGGGAGGAGGTTGAACACTCAGGTTGGATCTAAAGTCTGTGAACAGTTGTCTGGGTAGTCCCTTGGTGAAGATGTCTGCATACTAATATGAGGAGGGTATATGTAGTATTTTGACTAGACCACGTGCAACCTTCTCATGGACAAAATAAATATCCATCTCAATATGTTTGGTCCGCTGATGCTGGACCGAATTATGAGACATAAATGGCAGATATGTTATCACAATAGACTATAGACGTTTTACTCAACGGACAGTTGAGATCCAAGAGAAGATTTCGGAGCCAACAAATCTCAGCAACTACATTAGAAACACCCCTATACTATGTTTCAGCACTGGAGCGGGATAACGTGGCTTATCTCTTGGCAGACCAAGAAATAAGATTATCCCCTAAAAATACACAATAGCCAGAAGTAGAGCGTCGCGTGTCCGGGCATCCTGCCCAATCAGCATCTGTGTAAGACAACAACCTGTTCGGAGCAGAGGGGTAGAGATGCAACCCATAGTCAGGAGTACCCTTAATGTATCTGATAATACGCTTAAGAGCAGCAAAATAGGGTTCCCTCGGGACATGCATGAATAGATACACCTGCTGAACGGCATATGCAATATCGGGCATGGTAAAAGTGAGGTACTGAAGAGCACTTGCAAGACTCCGATAGAGAGTAGGATCAGAAACTGGATCACCCTCATAAGCACTGAGCTTGGATTTCGAATCAACCGGAGTAGGCATAGCCTTGCAATTCGACATCTTAACTCTGAACGCAATTTCTTCGGTATACTTATTGAGCGGTGTATTTTATATACACATTTTGAGTCATTTTTAGTTAGTCTTTTGCCTTTTTTTGTACAAATATGTGTCGTGTTAGGATAGATTTTCTTTCTTTTGAGTCACAATGGTTTAAAGTGGCACATTGGCGAGAAGGAATGAAAGAGGGCAGAAACAGAGGTTCCAGAGCTCAAAAAGTTGAAAAGTTGGCAACCCGGGCGAGAAACAGGGCGGCGCCACCAACCAGCAGCAGCAGAGCGCCACGACGCCCAAAGAGCAGAGTCGCAGAGTTTGGCCATGCGCGCGAACATGGCGCCAAGGCGGGAAAATTTCCAAATCCGAATTGGAATGGGCCAAGGCCAAGAAGGAAAAGGTTTGGGACGTTTTTGAGGTTATAAAAAGGACCTTTTAGGTCAGATTTTGAGGGTTCCACACTTGGCAATTCAACACAACTTGGAGATCAAGATTGGAGACTTATTCTTAAGTAATTTCTTGTTCTTTATTTTATTTCTTTTTGTGTATGTTGGATATTAGTCTAGTTCTTGGCATGTCTGTGGCTAGGAACTAACTTAATTTAGGGCTTTTCATATCGAATCGCTTGAACCTTCATTTTTATGAATCAATGCATGTTTTGGTTTCTTCTTATTATTGTTGAGATTTATTCAATATTTGTTTTGATTGCTTGGTAATTAATTGATCACTAATTATCATAACGTATATGATTTCTAATCGAAATCCGAAAGGGGAGATTGTGAATATGCTATAGTTGAATAAACATAGGTTTAAATCGTGGACGAAAGTACCCCGATACTTGTGTAGCTTAATAGGTTATTGCTCTTAATCCTCCTTTGTAGTCAATCTTGTCATCGAAAGATAGAAGGGTTCTACATTGGGGTTGAGTGTTTATATTACCTTAACATGAGTATAAAACGGCTTAGTTAACCTGTTATGTCAAAATAGAAGAAGAACCATAATTATTTGCATTAATGAGTAAAGCGAGCGGATAGTTGAGGAGATTTGGAAGCCCTATTTCCACCATATCTGAAGTAAAGTAAAGTAAATTAGTTAGCATCTATAATCATAGCTATAAACAATTCATCAAATTATCGGTTACCAAATAGATACCACAGAATAGAGGTTGATAATTGGACACTAATCCCTGAGGACGATAACTCGGTCTTCTAGACTATATTACTTGTCACGACACGTGCACTTGCGTTTAGTGTGTGCATAAATCGCGCATCAAGTTTTTGGCGCCGTTGCCTGGGATTGGCGTAGTTCAATATCATTCTTTCTATAATTAATTTCTAATTTGGCTTGTATTTTTTTTTTAATTATTTGGTGAAACCGTGCGCCGTGACCTGTTTGTTGATTTTGATCTGTTGCAGGCATCTAGTTTATGCGAAGGAGAAGAGGAGAAGACACACTTGTTCCCTTCAACCCGGAGATTGAAAAGACTTGCAAGCAAAACCGGAGAAACAAACGAATCTTGGCCTTAATAGAAATGGGAGGCTTGCAGAATAACAATGAGATGAACGAAGGGTTAGGTGATCACCAACCTAACCAGAGGATGCCCCGGAGGTTACCAATGGATGTGGAAGAGAGGTCGAGTCAGCCGGCGAAGCTTGGGAGATTATGTCTTTGCGGTGAATGGAGCACGATTGCATCGAGCTCCCAAAGAATAGGAGCAAATAATTTCGAAATCAAGCCTGCAATCCTGAGTATGGTGCAGAATACAGTTCAATTCGGAGGGTTGCCATCTGAAGATCCTCATATGCACATAGCAAATTTTTTGGAGCTGTGCGCAACTTTCAAGTATAATGACGTTACTGACGACGTCATCCGATTGAGGCTCTTTCCTTTCTCACTCAGAGATAGAGCAAAAGTTTGGTTGAATTCCCTGCCTACAGATTCTATATTCACATGGCAGGAGTTGGCACAAAAGTTCTTGGCAAAGTTCTTTCCACCGTCCAAAGCCGCTAAACTGAGAGGAGAGCTGAACAATTTTTACCAGGTTGATGGAGAGTCACACTATGAGGCTTGGGAGAGATTTAAAGATCTACAAAGAAAGTGTCCACATCATAGCATTGAGCTGTGGAACTTGGTCCATATTTTCTACAATGGGCTAAGCGGGACCACAAGAACCATCATTGACGCAGCCGCAGGTGGAACCTTCATGAAGAAGACAGCACATGAGGCCCACTATTTGCTAGAAGACATGGCCACCAATAACCATGTGACAGATGATAGAGGTGTAGGTGGAAGGAGAGCGATAGGAATTCATGAAATCGATGCCATCACAGCGTTAAATGCGAAGTTGCTCTCTCGACCAAGTAATCGTGATCGTAACACGTCGGTGAATGCGATTCGATGTCATTGAGTTGTGAGATGTTTGGGGGTCCTCATACCTTTGATAGGTGCCCATCAGCAGACCCCAACAACATCCCTATTGAGCAAGCAGAATGTCAGGCAGTGGGGAATTACCCAAGGCCCCAAAATAACCCCTACTCAAATAATTACAATCCAGGGTGGAGAAATCACCCTAACTTTTCATGGAGGGGTGATCAAGGGCAACAGAACCAGATCCGAGGCCAATACCAAAATCAGCAACCATTTAACCAGGTCCCACCTTCCCAACAGTTCAGTACACCTACTCCACAAGAAAAGCCAGAAGAATTGCGAGCAGCTTTGTTGACACTTACGAATTCACAAATCCAGTTCATGGCAGAGACAAGATCCTCTATCAGGAACTTGGAGACGCTGGTGGGACAACTAGCAAAGATGGCAAATAACAGGCCACAGGGCACTCTTCCTAGTAATACAGAGATGAATCCCATAGAGAAGTGGGAAGCAGCTAGAACAGCTTACATATCAACCCGTGGTAGAACAGAGAGTTGAGAAAAGAGTAGATGCAGAGAAGGAGGGGGTTAATGAGGACCACCCTATTTTAGAGAAGGCTCCAACAATTCCAGTGAGGGAATACACAGAGAAGATTCCTTACCTCAGAGGCTGCAAAGGAAAGCAGTTGATAAGCAATTCTCCAAGTTCTTTGAGGTATTCAGAAAGTTGCACATTAACATTCCGTTCATTGAGGCATTGAAGCAGATGCCTACTTATTTCAAATTTATGAAGGAAATTCTTTGAAAAAATAAGAAGCTAGCTGAGTATGAGACAGTGGCATTGACAGAGGAATGCAGTGCCATATTGCAGAAGAAACTGCCCCCCAAGCTTAAGGATCCAGAGATCTTCACATTGCCTTGCACAATTGGCAGGGTGATATGTAACAGGGCCCTATGTGATTTGGGGGCCAGCATAAATCTCATGCCCTTGTCCGTTTCAAAAAGTTGGGGTTGGGTGAAGCCAAACCAACCACTGTGAGCTTGCAGTTGGCAGATAGGACAATGGTGTATCCCAGAGGAATAATTGAAGATGTATTGGTTAAGGTGAGAAATTCTTTCTTTCCTGCAGACTTCCTCATCCTTGATATGAAGGAAAATGATGAAATCCCTATTATCTTGGGAAGACCATTCTTGGCAACGGGGAGAGCCTTGATTGATATGGAAAAAAGCGAGCTGAAACTCAGAGTCGAGGAAGAAGAGATGGTGTTCAAGGTGTTTAAACATACCGTTGAACCCCCAGTCATAAGCAAATGTTTTGCGATCGGCCGCAGATTAACACATCGGTTAGTCGACGAGGCCAAAGCAAGGGAAATCAATCTGCCAGTACAGGTGAGCAACGCTAAACCTTCTTCGGTATACTTATTGAGCGGTGTATTTTATATACACCTTTTGAGTCATTTTTAGTTAGTCTTTTGCCTTTTTTTGTACAAATATGTGTCGTGTTAGGATAGATTTTCTTTCTTTTGAGTCACAATGGTTTAAAGTGGCACATTGGCGAGAAGGAATGAAAGAGGGCAGAAACAGAGGTTCCAGAGCTCAAAAAGTTGAAAAGTTGGCAACGGGCGAAAGCAGTAGCGCCGCGCCAGCAGCAAGCAGAGCGCCACGACGCCCAAAGAGCGAAGCGCGAAGTTTAGCGCTTGGCTGATTCTGAACATGGCGCCAGGCGGGAAAAATTTCCAAATCCGAATTGGAATGGGCGAGGCGAAGGAAAAAGGTTTGGGGCGTTTTGAGGTTATAAAAAGGACCTTTTAGGTCAGATTTTGAGGTTCCACAGCAATTCAACCTGACTTGGAGATCAAGATTGGAGACTTATTCTTAAGTAATTTCTTGTTCTTTATTTTATTTCTTTTTGTGTATGTTGGATATTAGTCTAGTTCTTGGCATGTCTGTGGCTAGGAACTAACTTAATTTAGGGCTTTTCATATCGAATCGCTTGAACCTTCATTTTTATGAATCAATGCATGTTTTGGTTTCTTCTTATTATTGTTGAGATTTATTCAATATTTGTTTTGATTGCTTGGTAATTAATTGATCACTAATTATCATAACGTATATGATTTCTAATCGAAATCCGAAAGGGGAGATTGTGAATATGCTATAGTTGAATAAACATAGGTTTAAATCGTGGACGAAAGTACCCCGATACTTGTGTAGCTTAATAGGTTATTGCTCTTAATCCTCCTTTGTAGTCAATCTTGTCATCGAAAGATAGAAGGGTTCTACATTGGGGTTGAGTGTTTATATTACCTTAACATGAGTATAAAACGGCTTAGTTAACCTGTTATGTCAAAATAGAAGAAGAACCATAATTATTTGCATTAATGAGTAAAGCGAGCGGATAGTTGAGGAGATTTGGAAGCCCTATTTCCACCATATCTGAAGTAAAGTAAAGTAAATTAGTTAGCATCTATAATCATAGCTATAAACAATTCATCAAATTATCGGTTACCAAATAGATACCACAGAATAGAGGTTGATAATTGGACACTAATCCCTGAGGACGATAACTCGGTCTTCTAGACTATATTACTTGTCACGACACGTGCACTTGCGTTTAGTGTGCATCGCGCATCAAGTTTTTGGCGCCGTTGCCTGGGATTGACGTAGTTCAATATCATTCTTTCTATAATTAATTTCTAATTTGGCTTGTATTTTTTTTTAATTATTTGGTGAAACCGTGCGCCGTGACCTGTTTGTTGATTTTGATCTGTTGCAGGCATCTAGTTTATGCGAAGGAGAAGAGGAGAAGACACACTTGTTCCTTGACGGAGATTGAAAAGACTTGCAAGCAAAGCGGGAGAAACAAACGAATCTTGGCCTTAATAGCGATGGGAGGCTTGCAGAATAACAATGAGATGAGCGAAGGGTTAGGTGATCTGACCTAACGAGAGGATGCCGGAGGTTACAAATGGATGTGGAAGAGAGGTCCAGTCAGTGGCGTAGCTTGGGAGATTATGTCTTTGCGAGGTGAATGGAGCCTGAGACTTGCATCAGGCTCCCAACAATAGGAGCAAATAATTTTGAAATCAAGCCTGCAATCCTGAGTATGGTGCAGAATACAGTTCAATTAGGACGGTTGCCATCTGAAGATCCTCATATGCACATAGCAAATTTCTTGTAGTTGTGCGCAACTTTCAAGTATAATGGTGTTACTGACGACGTCATCTGATTGAGACTCTTTCCTTTCTCACTCAGGGATAGAGCAAAAGTTTAGTTGAATTTCCTGTCTATAGATTCTATATTCACATGGCAGAAGTTGGCACAAAAGTTCTTGGCAAAGTTCTTTCCACCGTCCAAAGCCGCTAAACTGAGAGGAGAGCTGAACAATTTTTACCAGGTTGATGGAGAGTCACACTATGAGGCTTGGGAGAGATTTAAAGATCTACAAAGAAAGTGTCCACATCATAGCGTTGGTGTGGAACTTGGTCCATATTTTCTCTGATGGGCTAAGCGGGACCACAAGAACCATCGTTGAGCGGCGCGGTGGAACGCCGTGAAGAAGGCGGACATGAGGCCCACTATTTGCTAGAAGACATGGCCACCAATAACCATGTGACAGATGATAGAGGTGTAGGTGGAAGGAGAGCGATAGGAATTCATGAAATCGATGCCATCACAGCGTTAAATGCACAGGTTGCTCTCTTGACCAAGTAACTGCATCAGAACACAGTGTCAGTGAATGCAGTTCAGATGTCATTGAGTTGTGAGATGTTTGGGGGTCCTCATACCTTTGATAGGTGCCCATCAGCAGACCCCAACAACATCCCTATTGAGCAAGCAGAATGTCGAGCGGTGGGAATTACGAGCCCCGAATAATCCCTACTCAAATACTTACAATCCAGGGTGGAGAAATCACCCTAACTTTTCATGGAGGGGTGATCAAGGGCAACAGAACCAGTTTTGAGGCCAATACCAAAATCAGCAACCATTTAACTAGGCCTCACCTTCCCAACAGTTCAGTACACCTGCTCCACAAGAAAAGCCAGACGCATTGCGAGCATCTTTGTTGACACTTACGAATTCACAAACCCAGTTCATGGCAGAGACAAGATCCTCTATCAGGAACTTGGAGACGCATGTGGGACAGCTAGCAAAGATGGCAAATAACAGACCACAGAGCACTCTTCCTAATGTCTGAGAGATGAATCGAGAGCGATGTCGAGCGATGCGGTGAGAAGTGGGAAGCGGTAAAATAGCTTACACGTCAACGTGGTAGAAACGAGAGTTGAGCGAGAGTAGATGCGAGGAAGGAGGGTTCACGAGGACCGCCTAATTTAGAGAAGGCTCAGCGATTCGGTGAGAATACGAGAGAAGATTCCTTACCTCGAGAGGCTGCGAAGCGATTGATAAGAAATTCTCCAAGTTCTTGGAGGTATTCAGAAAGCTGCACATTAACATTTCGTTCATTGAGGTATTGGAGCAGATTCCTACTTATTTCAAATTTATGAAAGAAATTCTTGGAAAAGGAAGAAAATTAGTGAATATGAGGCGATGGCATTGTGAGGAATGCGGTGCCATATTACGAGAAGAAGCGCCTCGAGCTAAGGATCCGCAGAGCTTGCGTTGCACAATTGGCGGGGTGACGTATAGAGGCCTGTGTGATTTGGGGGCCAGCATAAATCTCATGCCCTTGTTCGTTTTCAAGAGGTTGGGGTTGGGTGAAGTCAAACCAACCACTGTGAGCTTGCAGTTGGCAGATAGGACAGTGATGCATCCCAGAGGAATAATTGAAGATGTATTGGTTAAGGTGGAAAATTTTTTCTTTCCTGCAGACTTCCTCATCATTGATATGGAGGAAGATGATGAAATCCCTATCATCTTGGGAAGACCATTCTTGGCAACGGGAGAGCCTTGATTGATGTGGGAAAAGGCGAGCTGAAACTCAGAGTCGAGGAAGAAGAGATGGTGTTCAAGGTGTTTAAACATACCGTTGAACCCCCAGTCATAAGCAAATGTTTTGCAGTCGGCACCGTTAACACATCAGTTGAGCGGCGAGCCAAAGCAAGGAAATCAGTCGCGATGCAGGTGAGCAACGCTAAACCTTCTTGAGAAAAGGAGAAGAAGAAAAAGCGAAGCGGAAGAGAAAATGATTATGAAATGGATATTGTGGGGTTAATTTACCCTACCTCTTGATAAGGAACTGCGTCATTAAAATACTTTAAAAGATTGTACTTGGGAGGCAACCTAAGGTTTTTAAATTTATGCAATTTAGTTAGAACAGTCTCATGGAAGGTATTGTTTACATGTTGTGATGACAGGTATAGGGCTAAAAAGTGGAGGACGAAAAACGTGAAAAGAGGAGGAAATCGGCTCGGCGCCACGACGCCCAGCAGAGGACCATGGCGCCGAGAATGCAAAAAGGCGCAGGAAATTGGGCGCCACGGCGCTGGTTGCAGGGCCGCGACACCGAAATTCCAGAAGGTCTCTGAAGTTTGGGCGCCGTGGCGCCAAATCAGAGTGCCACGGCGCCGGAAGTTCAGAGGGCCGCAGATGTTTGGGCGTCACGACGCCGATCTCAGGGCCGCCACGAAAAATCTGAAATTTATAGGAGCCCTAATTCGATTTTCCATCTCCAAATCAAAAACCCAAAGCCCTTCCTCTCTCCAAAACCCACGAAATCAACCTCCTTTACTCAAAATCTTCCACAAACTATACTCAATCACACCCAAAGTACTTAAATTCCTTGCACCCTTAACCATCACAAACAACAACCCTCATTCCATTGCCTCAATCCATCACTAGGAACAAGAAAAATTTTAAGAACACCGTCCAAGGTAACTTTCAACACTTTTCTTGAAATTTTCAGAGCAAGTAGGAGAGGTAATTCATAAATTTGGGGGTGTGCTTTATTGGTGAATAGTGTGGGATGTGTTGAAGTTTGGTGTGAAAATTTCGCGGTAAGATTGCACGTAGTGATCGTGGGGTGTTGCACCTGTGCTTTGAGTGAAGTTTGAGGGTTGAATGGTGTTGTATGTTGCTGATTACGCTGTGTGTTGATTGGTGTGATTGAAGTTGCTGGGTAATCTCACTGAAACAAAGGAAACGCTGCTGAAAATTTCCCAAAATGTCTGCCAGGAAAAAGAGAGCTTTCACATCCGCCTCCGTTCCACAATATGACGCTACTAGGTTTGTCAGTCAAAAAGCCGAAGAGATATATTACAAACTTAGTACTAGACCCTTGATCCCTGAGCGAGGAATGGAGTACCAAAGAGAGTCATTTGAGGATGGAGATGTCTATGAGCCTATTCGGGCATGATAGAGGCCATGGGGTGGAATAGATTTGTTAATCCAGAAAGAATAGTACCACAGAACACCGTAATGGTGAAAGAATTCTATGCTAACTTTCCGAAAAGGGTAAATGGTATATGCTTTGTGAGAGGACAGTATGTGCCTGTGACGGCTGAGGTGGTGAATGAGCTATTAAGAACAACCGATGTTGAAGAAAGAGGCGATGATCGAAGCTATTTCAGAACATGGTCTAGAGACGCCAACAACATCGATTGGGATATCGTCGCAAACACATTATGCTACCCTGGGGCTGAGTATGATATGCACGAAATGGATCAAGAATTTGGCGGATGTCGGTTCAACAAAAGCGACCAGGTTGGTTATATTTCGTCAGTGTCCACCTGATTCCATCGACGCACTTCACCAGAGTGTCAGCGGATAGAATAAAAATGATATATGGAATTATGGAAGGGAAGACGATTGATGTTGGGAAGGAGATATTGCAGAACATTGGAGAAAGGTGGGTTGAGACATGAATCACTTATTTGCAATTTATGTTCTAGACATGGAGTCCCAACCCTAGCTACTGATACATATGAGAAGGGCCAACCTCTTGTGTCATATGGGATAGAGTGACCCCCTCCTTTCCTTCCTCAACTGCTTTCTCACCCTCTTTCTCATGAACCACTGCGGGATGGGGGCACCATGATCCTTAACAACACTGTCTGACACTGCCTGTTGTGTTTCAGAACACCCTAGGTAACAGCAGTCCTTGGCAGACTATGCATCTTACTCCTTGGATATAATAGAATAAACTGTGATTACGTTCACCAGCCTTCTGATTTGCCAATCTGCCCTACTTTAATCCACATAGTATATGTATGCTTTGCCATTAACTTATTCTGTGTCATCAGTTAGCAGTACCTTCGACTAGGTTTATTTTTTCCTATGTATCAGTTGTCACTATGTTGACCAAGTTCAATCTGTTGATTTCTGCTGAAATCAAAGATTTGCTGGGGAAACTGCTCACTCATGCTTCTGTTTGAGCACATCTACCCTGTCTGTCTATCCAGCCTTTCCTGTGTAATCAGAACTGGAGTGCATGTATTATTGTTTCTCTTATTGAAGCTTTTCAATTCTTCAAAAGTTATGTTTTTTGCTGAGTGAAGCTAGGCTGAAGGATCTACTGGACAATCCCTGAAAAGTTATTATAGTAACTTGATCTTGTTTTTCCTTTCTTTCTTCATTTTAAGATAGGATGCAAACTTATGTCTTTTTTCTTAGAGTTTAAATATTCTTGCTTTCTTCAACAACAACTAAGCCTCAATCTCAAACAAGTTTGCTTTCTTTTAAGAGTTCATTTAATTCATAAGCCGTAAGCTGCAGCTAATATTACATCGCAGATCATAAAAAATGCTCACCTTGAAGAATTGAGGGAGTTGGGTTCTGGGAAATATGGTACTGTTTATCATGGAAAATGGAGAGGAAGTGATGTTGCTATAAAGAGAATCAAGCGGGCATGTTTTTCTGGGAGATCATCACAGGAAGAAAGGCTGGTGGGTTTTCTGTAACATATATTCCAAGCATCTCTTTTTTCCCTGGATTATAAGCATTGTTTATGATCCTTATTCTTATTGTGAAATTCATAATAAAATTTTCCTTTTATCAAGGACTTCTGGAGAGAGGCACATATCCTTTCAAACCTTCATCATCCTAACGTGCTTGCATTTTATGGAGTGGTACCTGATGGGGCTGGGGGAACTTTGGCAACTGTGACTGAATTCATGACTAATGGAGCACTTCGAAATTGTATGTTAATTAGTTCTATGTACTTGATTAGTTTCTTAATGTGATCTGCTAAATTCCTTGTGCAGGTCCCTTGATAGTTATAAGAAACTTCTAATTGCCATGGATGCAGCTTTTGGGATGGAGTATTTGCACTCGAAAAACATCGTCCACTTTGATCTGAAATGTGACAATTTGTTAGTCAGTCTGAGCGATCCAGAACGACCCATATGCAAGGTATCTTTTACCATAACGGCAAGGATACATGCACTCTTGAGTATACAAAATAAATTCAGAATGAATCATGAGAGCATATTCTGACTTGAGGGGTGGTTCAATAAACATTGTGATCTAAAGCAAAACTTCAATGAGAGGCCTTAAACTTTTTGTTAAAACAAACAAAAATACCTCATATATAATTTCATTTGAGGTCTATTTTTATAGCTTTTGATATGAAAAGTTACTAAAGAATAATAATCGATTTCTGGTAATTCTTTTTCAATTTCTAATATATCTAATTCATTTAATCTCTCCTATATTCTAATGTAGGATTTTTATTGTTTGTTAAAGAATTATCAAGAGCTCCTTTTTGAGATTGTGTCAAAGTTTCAATCCTTTTTTTTTTTTTTTGAGTTTTGAACCGAACTCATATATCCTAATTGCCATATTTAAACTCTAATAACTTGATATCTCTTTTCAATGCTGAAATATGCTTGAAGTAATGCTTGAATATTTGAGGAAAAAACAAAAAAAGAGTTGGCAATTTACTTGGGCTCTCTTATTTTTGCATAATTGTTTCCGAGACTTGATGAATGGCCAATGGAAAAAAAAAGATTAAAAGAGCAATGTGTTATTTGAAGAGAGGTAAAAAAGAATAAAACTATGTGAGCCCATTGATGATGTTGATTTTACAAACAGATGAGGCAAGGAAATAGTATTTACACGTATAGTCTAGGGAGTGATTCCTTAAAAGACTATTTCGTTTCCTAATTTATGCTCAACGGTTCCATCTTACCATAATTTATTATGTGAAATTGTATTTTCTCCTTTAAAACACAATTTCTTTTTAAGAAACAAATTTACATGTACACCTATTAGTAAACTTTTGCACCCCAAAAAAGTTACGGGGCCAAAAGCAGCTGCTTTAGCAGCTTCACCCTTAGGCTGACCCTGTCTGACTTATAAGCTTGGGTTCCTATGATTCAGCTGTTATTGATATAGACTTCTGGTCAGATAGCCTTTCTGACTCCAGAAGCACATTATTTTATCTGCTAAGCAAAAAGCTTTTAGCCAAATTTGAATGAATGATGAATGATGTTGAAGAAGATTGTACTTCCACACCAAACAAGGTTTTCTACAGTAGAATTAAGACCAGTAAATACTGTTTATGATGAAACAAAGGTTACCACGCCATCGTGTAGGAGCCTTGTATGTGAGAACACACATTCTTGTATGCATGTTTGTAGCATGAATCCAGCTAGATCTACTGATACATTCTCATAGGATAATTTAATCACATCTGAGTTTTAGTAGAAAAGCTTACCTTGCTACAGTGAGATGCGTTATTTGTAAGATATCTAATGCAGGTTGGAGATTTTGGACTGTCAAGGATTAAACGCAATACTCTTGTATCTGGAGGTGTACGAGGTACTCTTCCCTGGATGGCACCTGAACTGTTAAATGGTAGCAGTAACCGAGTATCTGAGAAGGTTAGACTGATTACTGTAATTTACTTTAATCAGATATGTCATAAAGCAATAACATCTGATATTAGCTGTTAAAGTATGCATAAAGCAATAAACTGGATGGTTTGGTTTCCGACAGGTTGATGTTTTCTCATTTGGCATAACAATGTGGGAGATCTTAACTGGGGAAGAACCCTATGCAAACATGCATTGTGGGGCAATCATTGGTAAGGCTCTGATTACCTGTTAGACCAAGTGAATATTTTCTGCTCCTAACAGTAATGGGAGTTATACTTGCATGATTAAGTCTCTGCTTACATCCAGTTGAGGTTCATAAACAATTCAAAGGAGATGATATCATTTTAAGAAACCAGACAATATGGCATTAACCTTTTCTGTGCTATAATCAATGACTTGACGACATGTCAGTTTAATTATATTTTATATTATATTATTTTCTGAAAAAATACCATGCAATTCAATGATTTTTATACATATGTTTCCCTTCAGCCTTGCTTCTACTACGTTTGCTCTAGTCTTGTTAATTGTTGCTACTGTTAACGTGCTTAAGAATTCTCCATTCTTTTATACATGTGAAACTCGGAAACGTGAGCCAAAAGCCAAAGCGTCTAGCCATGTCCAAACTTAGTCTTTCAAATTTGTAACAAATTGACTTTCTGTCCTTGTTATTGCAAGTGTTAGTGCTAATAAATGATTCCTATGTCAGTCGTTCAAAAAATATACCCATGATCCAAACTGAGCTATTTTTAACCAGTAAACCAATATGCCTCCGCAAGTTCAAGGGTCTCAAAGCAGAATTCCAGTCAAAAACATTAATCTTGCTCTCTGGAAGTTCCAGAAAAATAGTAGTTCAAGAAATCTAACCACTTGACTCTGCAAAATTTGTAGGCTTCATGTCATTTCTGAGATTGTAATGTTTTTCTAGTCTGAGGGAGAGAGGACTGGTAATACACCTACTTCGTTTGGTTCGATCATGTTAATGCTCAACAATGCTGAATGTGTAGGCCAATTTTAACCTAATTGGGCCAGAAAGATGTAAAGAACCGCCAGCTTACTTGCTATTTCTGATTAGTTTTCTTTATTGATGAAGAGCAATTAAAAGCTAATGGCTCCTTCCTTTGATGCAATGGAAAGGAAAAAATTGTATCTTAGTCATTTCCCAACCCTTTCCACTTTGACCTTGCTTGATTGTTGATAATGGTTGTAGGGGGGATTTTGAAGAATATTCTTCGGCCTCCGATGCCAGAGAAGTGTGATCCCGAGTGGAGGAAGCTGATGGAACAGTGTTGGTCTACTGATCCTGAAGCTCGGCCATCATTCACGAAGATTAGAAACAGGTTGAGTTCTATGTCTGCCGCACTCCAGGCGAAGGGAAATAGCAATTCAGCTGGACGTGCCAATGCAAACATCCCTGTGTAAGTCATAAGGAAATGCACCTGCTTCTGTATAATAATTTTGTATCATTTTATTCATTCTTTACAATAGAACCCTTCTAGTCATAGAATTAGGCGTAAACTGCGATAGTTTGATGAGGTTACTGAGCTTGATTTTTTCTTGGAAACCAGGTGTATATAGACGTGTACTCAAGGAAAAGATTGTATCTTTTTGTACTTGCCACAGACTTGGAATCTTCTATATGAGTCACTCGTACATTTATTTACCACTTCACTTTTTAATGCTCCAATATAGCTGGAAAAAACTTTAGAATAGGAAGATGAATATGGACAAACGTGTGGGTTAGTAATAAGTTTTGGTGCTATTAAATGTCTTCCTGAAACGCCCAAAGATGAACCATCCCCCACACCCACCCAAAAAAGAAAAAAAAAGAAAGAGAAATGAAGACGAAAAAAGAGAATCACATTGGATTAAAAGAAGAGGGGAATGGTTGACACGTGATGAATTTTCCTATGGCACATGGAAATTGCTTTTCCAGTAATGGGATTAGCTTAGCACCTGAAAAAGAAAAAAGATGCAATTCTAAAGTGGGAGTACTTTTTTTTTTTTACATCCGAGTGTCAGATTTGAAATAACATACTCTGTAATTCTACAAGCGGGATCTGGAAAGGATAGAGTGTACACAAATCTTTTCTCTATCCTGTCAAGATTGTTTACCTTCAACTTAAGTAAAGCAGAAACATAAGGATAGCAAGAAAAAAACTACAGCATAAGAGACTAACAAGTAGTAATTTCAAACTAAGAAAATGGTGGAATAGTATTTGATCCAACAAGAAAAGAAAATAATACTAGTCTTACTAGTGTCCTTCTAAAGCTCTACCCTAATCCTTGACATCCACATTCTTCTATTTAGGGTCATGTCCTTAGTAAATTGAACATTTCCTGCTTGATCATCTCTTTCCAATACTTCTTCGGCTTATCTTTACTTCTCTTCCAATCCTCCATCGCCAACCTCTCACACCTCCTCACCAAAGTGTCTGTGTATCTCTGGACATGTCCGAACCATCTCTATGAGATATGAAACCTAAAAGAGTCCCTTTTGTAAAAAGCATGTCCCCGACAGGTTTGGAGGGGTTTATAATCAGGGAACGTTCAAGCCTTTCCATTGCTTTGGTATTTATTTTGATAGATCAGTTTACATCGATATTCAGTGAAGAAAACTTGAAAATTTGGTATGTAATGAGAGGACACATAAGCTACACGTTGACAATTTATTTTATTTATATTTTCTTCATAAAAGAATATAAATATCTATTTGCAAATTATAATTTCACTTATATATATATATATATATATATATATAAATTTAAAATTTTACGATGCATATTAATCTTTTTACCCTCTTGATTCATAATCTAGGCGTTTGCCTTTATAGTAATCCAATTTTTTATTTTTGTAATCAAATCAATTTACCTCCCTAAAATTTTACTGTGCTTAATCTTTTACACTCTTGGTTCATAGCCTATGTATTTACCTTTTAATTGATAAAAATTGACTAAAATGAATTGGTTAGAAAAACTGACATAATCTGAACCATGAACACCCCTAATACTATGGAGTAGCATAGGGAGGTAAATATTGATAGGAAAAGTACATAGAACAACTAAAAGAACAAGAATTTATGTTTTATTAGTTAACGGTATACAAATATTTTTATAATTAAGTCAGTTATAGTTATAAGGTATGTAAGTACAAGCAATTTATATTACTAACTATTACTCATGCCAATCCATGAGATTTATTACTCCTTGTGATGTTTTTTTTTATGTTACTATATTTGACTATTCCCATGCCATGAGATTTATTACTGCTTGTGATGTTCTGCATTTATTTTTATTTCAATTGAGGTATGAATTTTAGTTTTATTTTCTTACTTTTTCGTAAGGTTGTCCAACGGGGCGGGGCTACCTGACCCCGACCCACCCCGATCCCGCCTGATTCGGTATCGGGATCGAATATCGGTATTCGGTATTGGTTTCGGTATGGGTGCGGAATTTTCCCAGGCCAGGCGCCGCCACGACCCGCCCACATCAGCGTTGCACAACGACTATTTCACAATTTGGCCATTGTACAACGACCAAATTTCACCCCACCCCAAACCCCCCTACTCCCTTAAAATTTATTTTTAAGCCCTAGGTTATTATATTTACACTTTAACCCAATTTTTCCAACTATAAATATCTTATTTTTTCTTCGTCTTTCTCACAAATCTTCCTACAATCTCTCTAATTAACTCTCAATTTATCTCTGTTGTCTACTAAATATTAAATTTTATTTATTCATTTGGGAGTGAAGTTGACAACTAGCTTGAGGATCATCCATCGAGCAAAGTTTCAATTTTTAACCTCTCGATTACACGTCGACGTTACGTCGGCATTTGGTACATTCGTTCCTTCATTAAATTATTATTGTGTCTTTATTTTATTTAACGCACTTAATTTCATTATCTTTAACTATTTATTTGCATAATTAAAATGAATAGAAGTAGATATATAATTATGGGTAAGGGTAATGGTGTTTCTACTAGTAGGGGTAATAAGAGTAAGAATACTTCTTCTAGTCATCCTATTCCTCCTAGACAGGACGATTTTGTTGATATTGTATTATTTCCTGAAGTACCATTAGATTTAGATGAGGAGCTATTTTCTGGAACTCAACAAGACTTTAATTTAGAAGATAATCTAGATGACACACTTACTAATCTAGATGACACGCCCACTAGTGCACCTCAAACTGGACTGCCTCCTATTCCCCCTAGTATGTGACGAGACCCACCACAACGAAATTAAAATCAGATGTATGGGCTTTTTTTATATGGAAGTAGAAAATCAAGTTGTTAGATGCCAAATTTGTAAAAATATTTATAAATTTAAAATGAAAAAAGATCAGAGCGGGACGAGAGGTTTAACTAAGCATTTGGAAAGATTTCACACAACTAGGTAGAAGGAATACCTGGCTAAAAAGTTGGGTGCGCCAATGACCTCTCAGTCGGGACAAGGTTCATATACTGTCCCGGACCAGGTACAGGGTCAAATTGACCCTATGACGGGGGAATTGTAAGCCCTAAATACGATAAAAATAAAGATAGGGAAGCATTATCAAAATTAGTTGCAGTGGAGGGTTTGCCTTTTTCATTTCCTTCCTTTCCTGATTTTATTCATTATATAAGAGAAATGTACAATCCTACTTATAACTGTTTTCCTAGAACAACTGTTAGGAGAGATGTTTTTAAATTTGCACACGAATATCAACAGTATTTACGTTATTTATTATATCATTTTTCTGAAAAAGTATCTATCACATCAAATATAGGTTGTAGTACTAACGATCATGATTATTTAATGATAACATGTCATTGGGTAGATTATAAATGGTCTATGCAAAAACGTATTTTAGCGTATAAATATATAGATAGTAGACACACTGATATTTTTATTTCAGATAATATTTTTTCAGTTTGCGATTATTATGACATAACTGATAAAATCATGACTATTACATTAGACAACACTTCTTCTAATATTCTGCTATTAGATTATTAAAAAATATTTTAACTCCATCTTTTCCAGATCATTTTCATATAAAATGTGCATGCCATATTTATAACTTAGTTATAAAGGATGGTTTATCACTTTTTGAAGACATTCTTGATAAAATACAATTTGCTATAAACTATAATTTTAAAAGTAATAGAATACAACGAATAAAAGAATATAAAAAAACTTGGCATGATTGCCAACTACCTTACAGAAAAATTTCCGAAGAAATATGCATTAGGTGAAATTATTTATACGAGCAACTACGTTTTGCTTATGAATATGGAAGACCTATAACTTTATTTTTTAACGTCCATAATTGAAATCCTACTGATATGATTGTAGATTCCGATTGGGATTCAATTTTAAAACTTATTACATTTTTAGAGAAATTTTTTCTAGCTACTAAAAAATTTTCCGATATTTATTATCCTATTATTTCATCAATGTTATTTTATATAGCTCTAATATTTTTATTAGTCAGTGAATATATTCCTATACTGGTTGGTAACAAGACGATTGCAAGTGTGATCAATTACTTGAGCACCAAAAAATTGAAATTTTTAGTTGGCACCATCTATATGGCCCAAACAAGCTATCATCGCTGCTTTGAATGATTATCTTATTGCTGCTTCGGTGAAGGTTTATCCATCCTTAATAACATCGAAAATGACTGTTTGGGTCCCCTGGCAAATTGAGTTTCCACACCGGGCTATCGGTTCATGCCCTTCTCCTTACAGGGTATTAAATAGACGCAGAGGAACACCATAGAATATAGATAGATGGATACACTACATAATAATATTATTATTTATAATAAAAGATCAAGTTGGTAAGATGTGCGTTCTCAATAAATTATTTTGGATATTATTGTAAAAGATTTTTTATTAATATGAATATTTGAATAGTTTAATTCAAAGTTTTAAAATATTTTTATTTTAAAAGTACGTAGTTTTTCTTTATATGAATTTTATACTTTTTTATACAATCTTCAATATTATCTAAGCAAAAATAAATTATAAACTTCACTATTAAAATTTTTTGGGACCTTAAACTTTTAGAGGTCTAAAAACAAAAACTCTACTAAATAATAATTAGTATAATTAAATAACCGATAGTTAAAGAAAAAAGTTGCCAAGTTTATGAATTAGAGTATCGGATGCTCGACTAATTGAACATAGGGCAAAGGTCTAAATATACCCATTTAACTTGCAATATAGAGAAGATATACTACTCGTTAAAAAAAATAGGGCATATATACCTCTGTAGTTACATAATGGTGCAAATATACCTCTGTCACTATCCTTTTCACTGACATATTCTTTTAAAAAAATTATTTAACTTATTTTTAATTAAAACAAATATCACAATAAAAAATAAGTCTACCTACTATTTTTAGCAAACATATTTTTTAAAGCCACTTGATAGGTCTAGTTCGTTTAAAAAGAATATTGTTGTGGGTTTAAAAGAAATAAATCTATCCATTTTTTTAAACGAACCAGACACAGCCCACCAAAAATAAAAATTACCAAGTGGCTTTAAAAAAAATTCTACTAAAACAAAATGAGTTCCTTTCTTTTTCAAGTCATGTGACATTTTTAATTAAAAAATAAGCTAAAAAATTCTTAAAAAAATTCAGTCGCCAAAAGGATATATTTGCATTATAACGGCATGAATATATTTGCACCACTTTTTTAACGAGAATATATCTGTTCTATATCACAAAGTTGAGAAGTATATTTGCACCTTTTGCCTTTGAACATATATGGTATAACGCGCACTTGCAACTTCCCTTTATCTTATCTTTCATGGCAAAAGATAATCAAAACATAAAGCAACCGGCTGAGTATATGGATAGTAAACTGATGAAAATACAATAAAGGATGGAATAAAAGCTAAACAATGTTTTGTGTTAGAGAATTTAAAGATCACATGGAAATTTACATTTCTGAAACTACCACCCACAATCACAGGGAAACTGGCTGCAGCAAACTGTTACAACCCTTAAATTATTATACCCCGTCTAAGCCCACATTCATTCATGCCAACACACAAGAAAGGCATGTGGATAATTTCGTTCTCCAGTCTCTGAAGCACTGTATCTTGCTGTAGCAAAGTGGACCACAAGAAACACCCAACTAATCCAGTGTCAACAGCCAAATGGTACCTAACTGTACTGACCATTAATTCAGGTTTATTACAGTCTTACTGCTGATCTTCATCTGACCTAGACCGCATCAACCGCCTGCGCCTTCTTGGATTTGTAGACATATCATCACTCATGTCACTCAATAAGTTGAGATTAGGTTGATCCTCATCTTCATCATCGTCATCATCTTGTAGACGTAGCAGGTTTTCACCCCAAGGATAGCGGCGTCTAGAGAGAGGTCCATTGGACCGACGGTGCCTTGACAAAGCTCTTGACCTGCCACCTCTTGCTTCAGGTATCGGATCCATTGAGCCAATCATCTGAAACAAGAAGAGGGTACTCAACCATCTTCCGTTTCCACCTGAGCCTCGTTCCCTTTCGCCAGATAGCCTGTCTCCATTCTCAATCACATAATCTCCAAGCACGACTGCACCAGGCATGGCAGAGCGAACAGCACTGACAATGTCATCGTGCTCTCTCTGGTTCTCAAGCCGTCTCCAAGCTCGCTGTCTTGAAGGGTCAATATCAGCAGGGCGTGCTGTCGGGTGATCTCTCCTAGCATGCCGGCGCAATTCTCTGTAGTTACCGATGAATGAACATGATTCACGAGAGCAACTTCTATGCTTCAAATTCAGATACTTTCTGGCTTCTTCTACTACCTTCCAGCCTAATACATCTCCACGGCACATCGGACACTTCAATTTTGAGTCATATGAGTTGTCCGCACTCGCTGTTTCATGACTACTTCCCCATAAAGTAACAGCACCTGAAGTTTGTCGAGTACCTTCCTGCATCTCCACGTGAGTATCTCTGTTACTATTTCCATCAACAACGGTAGGATCACTTAAATTTCTCAGCTCCAATTGATTGGGAGTCTCAACAGCAATATCCGGGTTTTCCTGTGTCATAATAGGAGGATGGTCCATACTTTCGGCTCTGAGTTTTTTTAAACGATCCAGACAATTGGAATGCCTATAACTTGTATCACAAATGTATGACCGGCATCCCTTATCATGAGAGCTACAAAGGAGAAGAACAGCATTGTGTGGATGATCCATGCATATAGGGCATGAAGCTCCATCCAATTCCTTGTACAGGACATGCATATCTACATCCTTTGACATGCTTCGTTTCCTACTAGCCATCTACGTACACTATAAAGTGTTACTAAAAACAATGGAACCATCAGATTAACACAACAGAAATATGGAGACAGGACAATTTGTAGTAAGCAAACAGTTTTAAATACCATGACTCCTCAATTTATAAAAATATATCATTGACGAGATTTTGCAAACTACTGGACTTATCGATCACAAGCAATTTACTTCGATAAGAAGCAAAAGTCCAGTATTTACGCGCTTCCCTTACTAGTAAAGGGGCTGCTAGTTGTAGCTTTGTTTAGGGAGGAGAATCACTTCTTTTCTGAGTTGACCACCACCCTTGCACCCCACCCCACCCCCCCACCCCGCCAATGCTATTATACTTCTACTAGGGTCCTTTGCTGTCTATAATTAGATGTGGATAGCATAGCCAGACGAAGAAAAAACACTGATGTAATATGTTTAACCATAGCTAAGGAAAGGTGAAAGGAGGCCCTAGGAAAAGAATCCTTTACGAGTTCGAGGCTGAGATAAAAGCATCTGGACTATGAGGAGAAACTCAGTTGATGAAGCCAAGTATTGTAAATATACCACAACCCGTCTATTCACAGACATTCTCTTCTATACCAGTAAACCGGGCAATATATATATTACACACTCGCCAGTCGCCATCACACATCAAAAGAAAAAAGAAAGCAGGGCATATGAATCCTGATACATGTTAAGAACTCAGGGAAAATTCATGATCCTAAATTAACTACCCAACAACTAGCAGCCTCTTTTATGTCTCCTCTAATCCGTTTAGAGTTCCAAACCTGTAAGCACTCATCAACTTGGCTGCTCCTTAAAAAAACTACATCTAGATAACAAAACCAAGTTCTGGAAACTACATGATCTATAGTGTCTAGTACTACGTGCCTCATAGATTTTCAGTCTCCAACAAGTTCTACACTCACCGATATTTCAAAGTCTCTTTTACCAGAGTCAGCACACTGTTCTTTAGTATGAGAACTTAGCATCATTGGCAGTACTATTGTCTAAACTGAAGGTAAGAAAAGAAAGTCACAATATGATAAACATAACCAATCCCTTATCATTGAACCTGCAACAGAAACAAAGATAGTACATCCACAATATTTCAACAGAGTTAAGAGTGTAGGATCATCCACCAATCCATGAAACTAAAGTGTTGTCCCAGTGTGTATTATAAGGTTTATAAGAAAAGCTACTTCATTCTACGGTGGCTGCAGGACACTAGCCAACATGGAGAACTCTCTCATGCATGGCGAAAGAAATATGTAGCAAATCATTGTCCACCTTATCATAAGTATTCAGTCTATCTCCGCCATCTACTCTATAGAACTTATTTTTACCCATCTCCTTATTTTCTTTTCTTGTTCAGGAAATAGATTGCATTTTGTCTTCCTACACGATTAAGTTATCATGCCTTTCCCCAACCAGTAACCTCAAACAATAACACTCAGGAAATTTACAATTTTGCATTGGGACCAGACCCAACAAGGCAACAAATATAGGAATGCATCAATGTGTGCTCTCAAATGAAGTGATAGATACACCAGAGGTTGATATCTCCAAATTGAAATCCATAAACAACAGCCAAGTAAGATTACAATATTTATCATGAAGCAGCTGGACACAAAATAAACCAAAAAGCATGCATATCTACGACTTCCGGTAAATACTCACCAAGAAGTCTCTTCTACTGGTTCTTCTGATTCTTGCAACGTTGTAAGTATTACTGAATGAGATACTACAGGATCCTTGTCCAACTCTAGAGTGCAATTAATGATAAACCTTCACGACCAGTATTAATTTTGATTGGTGAACAGTCCTAGAAATCTGGAAGCAATAAGTGTTGAATACAATGCAGTACTAGTCTATATCTTAGCCACAATCATCCATGAGTCCTAAAACCTGCAGTTAAGTATGAAAAAATTATAGTAATGTGCACGATGTTCTTTTACAATACAAAGCAAGTATTATTGATTTC
Organism: Przewalskia tangutica; assembly: GCA_029844215.1. Taxonomy (NCBI): domain Eukaryota; kingdom Viridiplantae; phylum Streptophyta; class Magnoliopsida; order Solanales; family Solanaceae; genus Przewalskia; species Przewalskia tangutica. Next base: position 4,677,588 of record CM056730.1, on the reverse strand, counting down.
ACCAGATTATTGACAAAGAGCAAGTACAACGAGACATGAACACGTTTGATTGAAATTAAAACTATAAACCCATCTAAATTCACGTTGATCCATTAGATATTGTAAATTTTTTAAGCCCAATCCAAAGGGACAACCAGATAATATCACTGTTAATTGCATATGAATAAATTACAATTCAACAACGTAATAGTCCTGAAAATACCATTAGATCAAAAAGATTGTAACTTTATAGGTGTATGATCATTACAAGTAAGTAGATCTGCATATAATTACAAGGGCATATTATATACGATCAAATTAGGTCAAGAAAAAAAATCCCCTAAAATACAAATAATTAGGAAATTACAATCCAAAGATGAAATTGGACTCGGTCTAGCGTTTGACCTTACGAGATTGATTGTTGATTTTGCTTCAAATCAATAATTAATTGAAAAAAATACAAAGTTTTTCTGTGAAAATTATGAGAGGCGTCCAGTGAAACAAGGTTGAAGATATAAAGAAAAAGTTGCAGAAGATACCAAACTGCTGTTTATATATATATTAAGGGGAATTGCAGGAACAAAAGGTACAAACGCTCTTTACAACGAAATGGAAAGTAAGTAACGAATACAAAGATTACAAATTGGAATAAGAACAAAAGTAAACTACTACAAAGAATTTGATGAGTCGGGTGTTAGCACTCTGTCCTTAAGACAATATTGCATGTATGTATCCTTTTACGGTGATGGCAACTTGTCTTCCAAGATAAAACAACAACGAACAAGTGAGCAAAGGAAACTCAAATGTTTACTACAAGAAGAACCTTTTGAGTATGTGAAAGAAAGCTAGAGAAGAAGATCAGAAATCTGATTTTGGTGTGTCTTTCAATTGAGACAAGTCCTCAATTTATAGTGTGTAAAATATGACTTCTCATCTAGTCAACTAATGACAATCAATAGCCATGTAATGACACTTATTGAGAAGTTTTATTCAGCCAAATAATGACTGAATTCATGTGTCAAGTAATGAAGAATTAATGCCCTAAACCAGCCCAAAAGTCATAAACTTTTCAGCTCCCGTCGACCATTCTGTCATCGAAGCGCCGCGGCTCTGACTGAGAGGCGTCGCGACGCCTAAATTCCAGTAGCCAAACCAACAATTAGCGTCGCGACGATTTTTGACTCGTTTCATCTTTTACACTTCGTACACTTCTTCCTTCATTTACCAACGTGAAACACTCGTCATTTGGCCAACAACCGTCTATCATTTCATGTCTCAAACATTTTGTTTATGTACCAATATCTTTTTCACTAAGAAAATTACGTTCTTTGGTACAACATGTAGACGTGTGTGGAAACGACGTTTCCGACGCGTGGAGCCCCAATTGGTCGAGTCATAAATAATAAGATTAAATTTATTTCACGTTAATAAATTTCCAACAATCCCTTCTTGAAAGAGATTTTGGCGTACTCACACGGTGTCTTTCTAGCAATCTTTCGGCGGACCGATGTTGTATCTGGATAGGTCGTCGTGGCTTTTAACCTTCCATAGTAGAATACCATTGGACTTACTTACTGCGTGGTGAACGTGATGTCTTGAACCGTCAGTGTTTAATGTAAGTCAAGACAATTGTATCAACACATCAACTTTTTTTACTCTGTTCTTCTTTAATGTTTTGTCTGTTGTGGTCGTGGACACGTCTTGGATTCTTAAGTGCGCTCATTTGAGGCAGTTTGTCCTCGCACTTAAATAGGTGGTCTCCTACAAGGTATTATGTTATACCCCACTTCACAAGTATTAGGAACCATTAAAAGTTTCCTCAAACCTAACCTCAACCGTTGAGGATCATTAAAGGTTTAAGAAACTTAATCTCTACCCACATTGCATATAGCACTTAATGTCTATCACGGGAACGACCTTGAATTCATGTTTCTATACATAAATCATTATCTGAAGTGCTCTTGCTTCCACCGAAGCGTTCAACTGAACAATTACGACTTAGTTTTTCTATTGAACCTAATTCTTGGGATCTCCAGTCAGTAAGTTGGGTATCCACCGTATCAGTTCTTATTGTTTGGATTTTAAGCCCATTCCCCTAGACAAGTTGACTGTCTGATCTCTGGGTATGGCCATAGTCAAAGAGTCTGTTATGTTCTCCTTTGATTTTACATAATTTAATGGAAATAATTCCCGTGGTGATCAGCTGCCGAACGGTCTTATATCTCCGTCGAATATGACGAGATTTGCCGTTGTACATAAAACTATGTGTCCTTCCTAGAGCTGACTAACTATCGTAGTAGCTCATTACAGAAGGTACGGGTTTGTCCCAACACAGGACATCCTATAAGAAGTCATGAAGTCACTCAACTTCTTCTCATGCTTTGTCTAAAGCAATAAACTCTGATTCTATCGTGGATTGGGCGATGCAAGTTTGCTTAGAGGATTTCCACGACACAGCCCCGCCACCAATTATAAATATATACTCACTGGTGGACTTGGTGTTCTCCATATCAGACATCCAGTTTGCATCACTGTACTCCTCTAGTACAACTGGATATCTCAAATAATGCAACTTGTAAGCTAGTGTGTATTTCAGGTACCGTAGTACCCAATTTAACGCTTTTCAATGATCATTACTTGGATTACAGGTGAACCTCGCCAACTTGTTGATGACATACGCGATATCAGGCGGGGGGAATTTATGATGTACATCAAACTACCAATCACCTGAGCGTATCGCTCATGGCATACGGGCATACTACAATTTTTATCAATCTTTTCATTTATACCCAGTGATGACATTATCGGTGAACTGTTGAACATCTCAAACTTCTTCAACACATCCTCGATGTAGTGAGATTGAGATAAGACCAGTCCGTCAGATGTCTTATAGATCTTGATCCCTAAGATGACATATGCAATACCCATATTATTCATATCAAAACATTGTTTCAACATGTTCTTAGTCTCTAGGATCAACCTAGGACTGCTCTCAGTGATCAACATGTCGTCTACGTAAAGGCATATCATGATGAACGAGTCGGATTTCGTGTAGACACATTTGTCATACTATGAAATTTCTCGTGTCATTGCTTCGGGGCCTGTTTCAGTCCATATAGAGAATTGACAAGCCGACAGACTTTCTTCTCTTGTCTTGGAACCACGTACCCCTCAGGTTGTTCCATATAGATTTCTTCTTCCAAATCACCATTTAAGAAGGTTGTCTTGACATCCATTTGATGTATCTCAAGGTCTCTCAATGCGGCGATCGCAATGAATACTCATATGGATGTCATTCTAGACACTGGGGAGTAGATGTCAATGTAGTCTAGGCCCTCCTTTTGTCGATAGCCCTTGACTACCAACCTGGTCTTATACTTGTTTATATATCCATCTGTTTTTAACTGTCGTTTGAGTATCCACTTACAATCCAATGATTTGTTTGCCGGAGGAAGATCAATCAACTCCCAAGTATGATTGTGCAGAATTGAGTCTATCTCACTCTCTATAGATTCTTTACAGAGCGGTGCTTCTGGAGTTGACAATGTTTCATCAATTGTACGTGCTTCGTCATGAACCATATAAACTACAAAGTCCGGACCGAATGACTTATCATTCCTGTCCCTTTTGCTTCATCTCGGTTCTATCTCTGGAACCTCCAAGTCTTGAGAATCTAGAACCCAAGATTCCGGATAATCATCCACTTTGGAGTTCACTAGATCTGAACTGCCTAGATCCGGGCAGTCAACAACTCCTGGATATTGAGAGTTTTGTTCATAACTTTATTTTCGAGAGGTTGTGTCTCTTTTCTTTCTAGGAAATGAGTCTTCAAAGAAACTGGCGTTTCTTGATTCCATGATTGTACCCACATGGATGTCTGGTACATCTGAATTATACACTAAGAAGCAATAAGAACTACTGTTGTTTGCATATCCGATGAATATGCAATCTACAGTCTTAGGCCCAATCTTGACCTACTTTGGCTTAGGTATTTCAACATTTGCCAGACAACCCCACACCTTCAAGTATTTATAGGTGAGTTTATTTCCCTTCCATAGCTCGTATGGGGTCTTGTCATTATCCTTATGTGGGATTCTGTTAAGAATCTTATTAGCGGTAAGGACAGCTTCTCCCCAGATGTATTGGGGAAGGCCGGAATTGATGATCAAGGCATTCATCATTTTCTTCAAGGTACGGTTCTTGCGTTCAGCAACACCGTTTGATCGAGGTGAGTATGGAGCTGTCGTTTGATGAACAATGTCTGATTAGGCACATATTCTTCAAAGGCGTTACGTATTCTCCCCATCTATCCCTACGGATTGATTTAATCCGTCCGCTTAGTTGGTTCTCAACTTCTGCTTTGTAGCATTTGAATGCTTCAAATGATGTATCCTTACTTTTTAATAAGTAAAGGTAATAATACTTTGTGCTATCGTCTATGAAATTCACAAAGTACTTGTTTCCCCCTCTAGTTTGTGTGAACTTCAAGTCACATATATCTGTGTGAATGGGTTCTAAAGGAGTGGTTTCCCTTTCGACAAATCTAAAGGGACTCTTTAAAAGTTTTGCATCTACGCACACCTCACTCTTACGTTGAGGGTTTACGTCGATAGAAAACAACAACTCCAACTTTACCAACATTTGGATAGATTGATAGTTTACATATCCTAATTTATGATGCCATAAATTAGATGACTCAAGCAAATAAGAAGAAGACTCAATTTTATTAATAGAAGAAAGCATTATAGACTCAAACATAAGATCTCCATCCTCCATTCGAAGAAGAGAAATGACACTTTCTAGCATGGAACATCGCAAATTGTTCACTGAATCGCAATCGCACCAGAGGAAGTCTCAAATTTTTAATCAACCACAGAATTACAGATCGCAACAGCACAATTACATTCAAAATCCCTTGATTTCTGACTCGATCGAACTGGAAATCCCTCGATCCTGCTCTGGACTGCTTCGAACACACGAACTGAATTGGAAATCTCAATCGATCCAAATTCGTAATCGATCCAGATTACTTCGAGAGATTGAGATGAATGTGGAATGAATTGAACTGAGCAATGTTTTATTCTTTTCCAAATTTATTTGCTCCTGAAGTTATCGATTGCGTTTTTAAATTTTCAATCGTCGTAGCTAAGCTCCAATTGTAGTCTCAATCACGCACTACAAATCTCCAACAATCGTTGCGAACGCAACAAGAATTAAAACCTTTAATTGAAAGAAAAAATTGATTCGATGCCGATCGAGAAATGATGTCGATCATATCTTCACAAAAAATTGAACGACCGATTTGATCAGATGCGATTTATAATCTCACAAATTGTAACAATCGTAACACCAGAAAGTGCAAGATTGAGTTAATTGAGATGAAATTTCAAGTGCGATAGGGAATATCACAAATCGTAACAACAATGATCCTAGATTCGTACTAATTTTGGATTGAAAACTTAAAATGAGTAACATGCAAAGTTTATATCAAAGTAGATGTAGCTTTACCAACATAGAACAGTGTAAAATCGAATCAAAAAATTATCAAAAGTTGGAAAACTCAAAGATTAACGCAATAACCTAATTTCGACGAATTTGGATTGAAACGTGAATCAAATGCGAAAGATTAATCAAGCATGGCTTTGATCATGTTAAATATATAATTTACGGATATTGCTTGTTGATTGTGCGCAGAACAATTTATTGAAGAAGAAGAATTGAGAATTGAGATGAAGAGGAAGAAGAGGAAATAGATGGGAGAGAGAGAGAGAAATTGGGGAAAAGAAGAAGAGATATTATGTATTATTGAATTAAGTACAAAATATCTTTTACTCACTACTATATATACAAGTATATAGTAGACCCTTAGTCATTAACGCCCCTAACAACTTTCATTACTTCCCTAACAATTTTAACTAACTAATAATAACTTTTTAACAACTTTAACCAACTTTAACCACCACTTAATTGACTTGTATCATATATCTCAACACCCCTCACCCCCCTCCCCCACCGTAAGCTAGGAGATATGAAGACATTCTTCATTCCTAGCTTGGACATTAGTTACAACAGGAGCATCAAAACAATGAGCTACAACAGAAGATGTAGCACCCATAGTAGTAGCAGGGGTCTGCATTGCATCCCTAGCAGCATTGTCCCCAGCCTCTACAACCACATCTGCACTAGCAATCTCAGCAACATCAGTATCAGTATCAGATAGGCCATCCTCTCAGTCCTGTAATTGCACACGAATAGAAGGAGTATATCTTTGAAACCATCTTGACTATCACTTTTGGATCCGTGTGAAGAAACTTGTGGGCAAAACCAATAAAATGCATGACCAAAGAGTTATAGTATAAGTAGTTTAGCTAATACAAAAACTTGCCAAGAAGAGGTATAGCCATGTTGCATTGACGGGGTAACCTCCTTTAAAGTACTTATATTAGACTTCCCCAAATTTGCATCAAGTTTCGCAAATTCCTCCATAAAAATAGTCCAGGGCTCCAGGTAACTAACCCATAAGGTGAACACCGGTGATGCATTTTTAATAGAATTTTCCACTGGAAAATACAAGAATGTCCTCAATATAAATTTGTACAATGACCTCTGAATCCACGAGTTCCAAGACGGAAACAACATTTCTTGACTGAGCAGTGTTAAATGTACCCCGAACTCTCCACCTAGGACTTTCAGTATAGTCAACCCAGTACTGACCGAAAAAGGGAATGCCACACCAAATGATTTGCACAAATTTATAGGCAATGGTGAGAAATCATTATCAACTAACCAAAAATGTATCAAAGTATTGACCAAGAACTCTGTTTTTTTTTTCAACAACTGGAGTGTCATAGACAAAATAGTATATTTTCACCAATAGCTGCTACTACTCCTGCATTTTCAGTAACTGATACACTAGCAGCAGTAACGAAGAATCCCTCGTTCTCTAGTCACACTCGGATTAGAGAATCCCCCGCTTCTCCCTATGCAAGCTCTTAGAATAAGCTCGGATATGCAGTGGAGTCTCCCTAAATTTATAGTCCAATTCCGGCTAGAAATTTCTCGATTCTCCTGTCCTGAGCTAAACAAATGAAACATGCAATCAAACAGTTGATTGACTTGTGAAAAACTCTGTAAATTGAGCTTCAACTCAATCCAGATTATTTCCGATGAAGTATCCCTCAGTTCTCAGTCAATTAAATTTGCAGCTGAACACTCCTCGTTCCTTCTATCGATCTATTGTTTATGCAATTTAAATATGCGAAGAAGTATCCCTTAGTTGTTAGTAGATTTGCAGCTGAATACTTCTCGATTCTTCCATCAATATATTATTTACGCAACTCAAATATGCAATTAATTTATTTTTTGTCAAGTCACCAATAAGTCCTGATGCAGTTCATGTACTCAGTGGTTCCAGCGATGGAAATGCTTATATATGGCAGGTAAGCAAACCTCTAGCAGATCCCACTGTTGACACCCAATTTTGACCCTCCCGTCCAGTCATTAACTATAAAATTACACTAATTTTAAAGCAATTTTATAATAATAAAATACAACAATAATACATTAATACATGCATAAATAAGCAATTTAATAATAGCACCGCATTTTAATTACAAGCATTTATGCAATCCTTAAATATCACACTTGCATCTAGCATTTAAATAATTTAATAGTTTAATCTAAGCCCCATTCAATTTAATAATATAACATCGCAATAATAAATAAGTTTTAATTTAATAGCGCCGCATTCTAAAATATTAAGCATTAATTAAATAGCACGCCCGCATTTATAACGATTAGATTAATAAAAGACCTAAATAATTTAATTACATTTGTTAATTTAAGTTATCACTAATTAATTAATAATACACTTACCTAGAATTAACTAGCTAATTAATTAACTAGCCTAATTAAAACTAACTAATTAACTCCTAAAAAACTAATGACCCACTTAAACTTAATACCCAATACCTAAATAACCCAGCCCACACGCCTTGGCCCAAACCCGTCGCCCCAGCCTTTTCTTCCCTCAGCCCAACGCATTTCTATTATCAGCAGCCCTTTTACTTCATCTTCTAAAAAGAGAACAGAGACGCAGACCACGAACCCTAAAGCCTAATCGCCGCCAGCACCTCACCCCTCACCCAGCCGGATTTCTCGCCTGAGAATCCGGCTATTTTCCTTACCCACGTACACCCAACCAACGTATTCTTACCATAACCAAAACCAAATCTTCTGAAAATGGCAACTCGTCACAATCTATTCAAATCGCACATAATCACCCCCGAACGGTACCAGAATTTACCAACATTAGAACCTAGAATTAGGGCTATATAAGCACACGAAGGCAATCGAAAAGTCACTAACATAGGCGTAAACGAGAAGAGCACAAGAGAGTTTATTCAGGTAACACAAAGACCTGCACTGAGTTTTCATTAGAATAGGAAGTTCGAACCCTCCTCTTTCAAATTCCAACCGTAAATCAAGAGACAACCGCCTTACCCTTTTCATTCGTGATCGCAAAAACAAAACCCGCCGAGCGGACCGACGACTTGATACGCTGCCGGTCGTCCGAGAAGGTAAACTCATCACCTTTCCTAACTTTCTTATGTTAACCCGCATGATGCCCGCCGACGAGAAATATGCAGTATGATGTCGATTTGTTATTCGCGTGTTCGATAAACGCGAAGAATGCTTTGGTGTGTTTCGGTATTGCAATATTCCTCGCTATACTTGCAAATGTTATAATCAAAATTGCCTTGGGTGTCTATCTACTTATGTCCATCGATTCACTAATTCACCATATTGCACATCGATATGAGTATATCTATTTGGCTTCGCTTCAGGCTCGAAATGTCATATCTTTGGTTGCTTTGACCCGCTTGTCATAAATCAGTAGACATAATGTCCTGCGAGTATATATGTTTGTTGGGCTCTCAAAAATGGTATATAAATATGTATGTGATGGAGTCTCGAATTAGATTAGTTAGGTATCTAATCCCGGCATTTAAATCAGTCTTGATCAATCCATTCTTGAGCTTATCCCTTACAAAATGATAATCTATCTCAATATGTTCGATTCTTTCATAAAATAGGGGATTAGAAGATATTTGTAATGTTGCCTTATTGTCACAGTATAACTTGACTGGTAGTGTGATTGGTATTTTCAGATCTTGCAGTAAATTAACTAGTCAAATTACTTCTGCAACTACTATTGTCATGTTCCTATACTCAGCTTTTACTGAACTTTTTACTGACTGTGTACTGTTATTTTTTATTTCCATGAGATCAAAGAACCTCCCAGTTGCACAACATAACCTGTGATTGACTTCCTTGTGTTGGGACATAAAGACTAATCTATATCACAAATACTGTCAAATGTCTATGCTACCTCTCCTCATTAATTCTCCTTGTCTTGGTGCCTTCTTCAAATAGTTCATCACCCTCATAGCAACTTCATAATATGATCTTTTTGGACACTACATGGATTGACTAAGAACTTGCACTGCAAAGCATATATCAGGTCTAGTGATTGTCAAATAAATCAGCTTTCCTATAAGTTGTTAGTAGATAAGAATGTCTTCAAAAATTGGATTATATGTCCTTTTGGACTATCCATCATCTGTCTTCTTGAGCAATGTATCGTACTCAACTGTGGTGAGCTTCAAATTCATCTTCATAGGTGTGGAAACATGTTTTGTACCACTTAACCTCATTGTTGATAGTAACTAAGAATATACTTCCTCCGATTTAGCGTAATATCGCTTTAGACCTCAAAGACTTCAATCCCCAAAAATATCTAAGTTATCCCAAGTCTTTGACCTTAAAGTGGTTGCAACGCTTGTTATGCCTCCCGACCGCCTCACACGCTCAGAATCAAGAGATCATCCACATACACTAGAATCACCACTATATCATTTCTGCATTTGCTAAATAGAGAATGATCATAAGGACTCTGCAAATCCTATTGTAGTCAAGGCAGTAAATGATTTGATATTCCATTGTCTAGAAGTTTGTTTTAAACCATATAAAGATTTCAATAGTCTACACATTTTATTCTCCCATTATCTGCTCGATCCATATGTGAAATTTCTTTTCGGGTTTGCCTTAACATTCTGCTCGTGTAAGGCTTAACACCGGGCTTGTCATTATCCCTTTCCTCATCCGTTCAGTAGCACCTATCATTTCATGGATGAAATGGCTTCAAGAATAGGGGATTGCCAAGGCCTATTGTTTACTTGTCTTCACTTGGAAACTAGTTATGCCCTGCCCTTTCCTATGTTGATTCTATCCTTATTATTATTGTTGGGATTAAAGCCCATATAATGTATACCCTGAATACAATTAGAATCTGCTCTCCGTCGTTTTTTTTACTGGCTGCCTCAATAATATCGATGTGCTTAGTTGCAAAATTATGTGCTTACTCTTTACACTTTTAATATAATTTGGGTGTATACTAATCCTTATCTTTCATTTCTTGTTTCATGAAATGCATCGGAGCAAAACGAAGAGTCTCACGGCGAGACTCATCGGGAGCCACTTCAAATGGCAACCCGCGCCTATGCACCCGTATTCGCATTCCCGCCTAAAACTCCTAGAAAAACAAATAGACTGAGTCATCCGCCCAATCCCTTCACTCTCTTAACTTTCTTGTCTTATTTTTATGCCTTTATTTGTTTATTGTAATTTTATTATTTAATTTTGTAATTAATAGGGAACTTCTAGCAATTAGGTCTTTAAACATACGAGACGGAAGTAATTACATTTAGGAATACGCTCTACTTTATTTGTCCTTTAGGATTGTTAGGCATGTCTAAATTCTGACAAAAATAATCTAAACAATTTAACTTGCATCATAAAATCAAACATTCTGTTTTCTTATTAGAATTCATAACAGATTTTCTCTTAAACTCTCAAAAATCATCTTAAGCATTTTTCATATAATATTATACGCATGTTAAGCAAGATTAATTTAGCCATCAGTATACATAATTAGTCCATAAAAGCACCCTTTAGCACATTTTGTCCTTAACATTTTAGCACCTCCTAGCATTCTTTGGTACTTTAGCATATTAGCACTACCTTTAGCATTTTAGCATTTAGCACCCTTTTAACATCTTTAACCCTTAATATTTTAGCGCCTTTTAACATTCTTTAGCATATAGCACCTTTTGCTCTTTTTTATACTTTAAGCACCTTTTAAAACATTTTAACATTTTTTAGCATTTTATTTAAGCAGGAAGAGCTTTTACTTTGCATTTTTTTAAAACATAATAACTACCCTAGGTTTGTGACAGACATGAGTTAGCGGATCTTAGAGGGTGTCTAACCCCTTCCCTTTAGATTAATAAAGAACCCTTACCTAGAATCTCATTAAAGTTTAGCAGACCATTAAAATGGAGTTAATGTTTTACTTTAAACTAGTTAAACATTTAGGTGTCCTAATTCACCCAAACTAATTAGGTGGCGACTCCGCGAACCCTTTTACATTTTAGCACCCCTTTTAATATTTGGCTTTTATTTATTTTCTAACATCATTTTTTAAGGTGGTTCGCCGCTTTTTTTAAAAGTCATCGAAAAAGTGCGGCGTAACGGCGACTCCAATCGGGATTTTAGGTTCTTAACCACAATGATCTAGGGTTATTATTTGGCATTACTTTTGCATTTAAATTATTTGCGTGCTGTATTTTGTTTATTTATTTTATTTTGCTACCTGTTTTACTGCTTTCCTTAAACTGGCATTCCGCTCATATTTCTTCCACTTTGAAAATTCACACAATCACACATCAGACGCGAGGTGCGCTGTGCATCAAAGAAAATTCTTTCTTCAAAACCCAAATTTAGGAGAGTTGGTAACATACGTGGAGTGCCCTGCCTAACCTGGGTCACAGAGCCTTCACTCGAGTTGTCCGCCGGGAACTCAAGGCCCACAAAAGCCAAATCTTAGAAACTTAAGATAGAGCTATACCACCCTTTATTTTAGGGCATGCATTTACCTTAGGTGGATCGGTCCTCGCATCGACACCACAATTAGAAAGACACCAAACTTGTCGACGGGTTTCTCAACCCAACGACCAACCAAAGATATTATGTAGCGTAGCAAGAATAGACAAATCCAAACCTAATCATGCCATGTCAAATTGGAAAAAGTGCACGTCATTTGGTCGCATTTCCAACAAAGACATTATAGTTGACGACTTGGACAAATCTATCATGACTCGCATATGTGACGCTTAAGCCTACCGCATAAAGAGGCCCCCGCATGTTAGGAAACGCTGAATGTGCTGTATGCGATATATTTGTTACATACCGCAAATTACGTGCTTTATGCTAACACCGCTTGTTGCATTTTTTTAGAAAGATTTATCATCTCCCAAAGCGTCGATTTGTATTTGACTAAGCAATGGCGTAACATCGATATCTCACAAGATCAAAGGCACGGCCCAACGATACGATCGATCCAAGCGGCATTCGAATGAACGAGCCTGAACTGTCTTGGTTCCTATAGGCAAAGCAGGGGTCTCAGAAGAGAAAGGCAGCATAGATCCGATTGAGCAGCTCGCCCAAATACCGCAGCAAATAGCAAACATGCAGGCCGAAATAAGAAGTCTCAGAAACATCATCAAGTACTCACATCGCAAATAACCAAAACAGTCAAAATCCTCCAAATTATTACCAGTACCCTCTTACTACATATCCCATTCAGCCAATATACAATGCACTCATACATCCCACACAAAACCAAATGCCTATTATGCTTCAGCCAAACACAAACCAAAGGCCACCACAAACCTATTTTTGCAATGCATACGACAACCCCTTACGATACCCATCCGTGCATACGCCACATCCAAATGCCCGTTCACTAAACGCCTTCAAACCCCGCATAGGTGCTAAGAGAAAACCAACCAGAACCTATACACCTTTAGCCGAGCCCATAACCCAAGTGTATGAGGAGCTGAGAGCCGCATGAATACTCCAGCCAATTCCCAGAAATATCCCCAGGCCTACTTCCCGAGGGCACGATAAAACCAAACATCGCACGCCACTCCGTGTCGAGGGCACGACATCGAAAATTGCTACTCCTCGTGACGTAATCGAGGCATTGATCAAAGAAGGTAATTCACCGGGCGAGTTCGCCCAAATCCCTTGCCAAACCACGCCACGCCGATGTGCACTGATAACCTTAGATGAGAATACATTCCTCGCTTATGCCTACGCCGCCGAATCGCCATTTATCCGAGCACGCACCACGCAGAAGCCAAAGAAGGAGATACCGATAGCAGAGCACGAAGACCTGTGCAAATGCGACGCAGAGCAAGGCGCGATTGTGGATTTGCACTTTGTTCGTCCGCCAGAGTCTTGATAAGAAAGAACAATTTAGTTTAGCGTAATAATTCAAGACTCATATTTAAGCTTTAATAATGTTTCCTTGTTTTGCTTTGCTTGTAATCGAACTACGCTCGACCGATTCCCTGGCGGATACGAGGCGCCACATCGGCCCTGGCCTCACCTTTAGAATTTTACCCAATATTCGCTTGTAATGAACTACGCCATGACCGATTCCTCACTGGGATACGTAGCGCCTAAATCGGTTTCGGCCACACCATTAGGAAACTTTCCATTCGCTCAAAATAACAAATACACAAGCAACTTCCTTGTGCCAAACACCCTTTTCAAACTGGGACAATGTAGAAACTGCATGCGGGTTGCAAGTCCAAACAAGTCGTGCACGCAGATGTCAAGGAACAAGGCATAAGTCAAATACGAATCGACCACCCCAAAACTCACAAAATTTTCTTTGAGCGCAGTCCTTCATATTAGCGTAAAATACAACAAAAGTTCTTCATATTAGCAGAAGCAGAAAGAAGCAACATAAGCAGAGAGGCACCGATAATCAACAAATAATTCAAAAGTCCGCAACAAAGTCTAACAGATCACTCTGCATAAAGACACAACAAAAGCATCATGGCAATTCCCGCCATAAGGAAACATCTCGTGACGACATCTCTACCCACATAATTGCTTTTCTCAAATATTTATCATTCTGCTTTAACAAATTATCCACTAACTTTTTCTCAAGCTTAGCTTATGAGCATTTATTCTAATGAGCAAAGAAGAACACGCCCAGTAACGACGTTATCAAGATTATGTCCAGCGACGACACATATCCGACTTCGGCCATTACCAAAATCGACAATTTTTAAGGACTTCGCCACGAAAGGACACCGACAAATATGATTCCATACGCTCAAAAGATCGACATAAATCGGGACAATTTTAAGGACTTTACTACAAATGACATCAATGGATACGGTCAATTTATTTAGTGGTTCTATGTCCCAAAATCGACAAATTTTAAAAGAGAGTCCGACGGCAATGAGCACCGAGTATGGGAGAATATATCGCCGATTTCGGATAAGGATGTTCGCCTGTTTATAACATGTCACTATTCAAAATCGACATAATTTCCTACTAGTATTTTCTCAAGATAGAATATTTTCAACAAATGTTTTCATCGAGGCACTAAATCGCATGGGTTACATGGTCCGCATAAGACAACGCTGCAAATATCAAGAGCCAACACAAATCGCCACCAATTCTCCCGAACTAACAATTTTTCTTTGAGTGAATTTTGCAGTCAACAGAACAAGGAGGACAATAACATTCCAATACAACATCTACATTTCGCCCATACAACGATTTAACATCCGTGATCTCGCCCATACAACGATTTAACATCTACATCTCGCCCATACAACGATTTAACATCCGCATCTCGCCCATACAACGCATTTAACATCTACATTTCGCCCATACAACGATTTAACATCTCGCATTCGCCCATACAACGCATTTAACATCTCATTCGCCCATACAACGATTTAACATCTCGATTCGCCCATACAACGCATTTAACATCTACATTTCGCTCCATACAATGACGAACATCTACATTTCGCCCATACAACGACGAACATCTACATCTTGTCCATACAACGATTTAACATCTACATCTCGCCCATACAACGCATTTAACATGCATTTCGTCTATACAACGATTTAACATCTACATCTCGCCCATACAACGATTTAACATCTACATATCGCCCATACAACGCATTTAACATCTGCATTTCGCCCATACAACAATGAACATCTACATCTCGCCCATACAACGCATTTAACATCCGTGATCTCGCCCATACAACGACGTAACATCTCGCATCTCGCCCATACAACGCATTTAACATCTCGCATTTCGCCCATACAACGCATTTAACATCCGCATTTCGCCCATACAACGACATTTAACATCTCGCGATTCGCCCATACAACGACGCACATCGCATCTCGCCCATACAACGATTTAACATCTGTGATCTCGCCCATACAACGACGTAACATCTACATTCGCCCATACGCATTTAACATCGTGATTTCGCCCATACGATTTACTAACATCTACATATCGCCCATACAACGCATTTAACATCGCATTTCGGCCCATACAACAATGAACATCTACATCTCGCCCATACAACGCATTTAACATCCGCATCTCGCCCATACAACGATTTAACATCTCGCATTCGCCCATACAACGATTTAACATCTGATTTCGGCCCATACAACGATTTAACATCTCGCATTTCGCCCATACAACGATTTAACATCCGCATTTCGCCCATACAACGATTTAACATCCGCATCTCGCCCATACAACGACGCACATCCGCATCTCGCCCATACAACGCATTTAACATCTCGATTCGCCCATACAACGATTTAACATCTACATTTCGCCCATTCAATGACATTTAACATCTACATCTCGCCCATTCAACGACGAGCATCTCGATTTCGCCCATACAACAATGAACATCGCATTCGCCCATACAACGCATTTAACATCTACATCTCGCCCATACGATTTATTTAACATCTGATTTCGCCCATACGATTTACTAACATTCGCGCTTTCGCCCATACAACGCATTTAACATCTCGCATTTCGCCCATACAACGATTTAACATCTACATTTCGCCCATACAACGATTTAACATCCGTGATTTCGGCCCATACAACGATTTAACATCTACATCTCGCCCATACAACGATTTAACATCTACATATCGCCCATACAACGCATTTAACATCTCATTTCGCCCATACAACAATGAACATCTCGCATTCGCCCATACAACGCATTTAACATCTCAGATCTCGCCCATACAACGACATTTACATCCGCATCTCGCCCATACAACGATTTAACATCCGCATCTCGCCCATACAACGATTTAACATCTACATTTCGCCCATACAACGATTTAACATCTACATTTCGCCCATACAACGCATTTAACATCTCGTATTCGCCCATACAACGATTTAACATCTCGCATTCGCCCATACAACGATTTAACATCTACATCTCGCCCATACAACGACGCACATCCGCATCTCGCCCATACAACGATTTAACATCTACATTTCGCCCATACAACGCATTTAACATCTGATTTCGCCCATACAACGATTTAACATTTGCATCTCGCCCATACAACGATTTAACATCTACATTCGCCCATACGCATTTACTTAACATCTGCATTTCGCCCATACGACGATTTAACATCTCGCTTGGCCCATACAACGATTTAACATCTGCATTTCGGCCCATACAACGCATTTAACATCTACATTTCGCCCATACAACGCATTTAACATCTCGTGATTTCGCCCATACAACGATTTAACATCTACATCTCGCCCATACAACGCGAACACTGCATTTCGCCCATACAACGATTTAACATCCAGATCTCGCCCATACAACGCATTTAACATCTCGTGATCTCGCCTATACAACGATTTAACATCTACATCTCGCCTATACAACGATTTAACATCTACATCTCGCTTATACAAGACAACAGATTATCACATCATTTCATTTTGACTACAACCACAACACAAAATTTACATTCTTACATTATTTTGTTTTGACAGTTATGCACTAACCGTTTGCTTAAGTCTTAGCATGCAGGAGCAGGAGCACAACGTGGATTTTCTCTTACAAATAACCGGCAATTTGTCGGGCCAACCTTCCCAATGAACGGCGTAAGCCTGCCGTTGGCCCACTCGCTCCACATCACCATGTAACCCAAAGACCATAAGCCATATCAGACACCCTGTTCAAGCCTGCTCATATTATTTTATTCTTTACACCACACCAAAGGTCATCATAACTCGACATCGACAATTTTGAGTCCGCTACTGCGTGCCCAATTGCCCAACATTTTAATTTCGAGGTCGAGACAAAATCAAGCATGAGTCAACGCTTTGTCCAAGATTCTTCCATCATCTCCATACAAAGAGGACAAATGCTGACACCCAATTTTGACCATCCCGTCCAGTCATGAACTATAAAATTACACTAATTTTAAAGCAATTTTAGAATAATAAAATACAACAAAAATACAATAATACATGCATAAATAAGCTCTTTAATAATAGCACCGCATTTTAATTACAAGCATTTATGCAATCCTTAAATATCACACTCAGATCTAGCATTTAAATAATTTAATAGTTTAATCTAAGCCCCATTCAATTTAATAATATAACATCGCAATAATAAATAAGTTTTAATTTAATAAATACGCATTCTAAAATATTAAGCATTAATTAAATAAAGACGCCGCATTTATAACGATTAGATTAATAAAAGACCTAAATAATTTAATCACATTTGTTAATTTAAGTTATCACTAATTAATTAATAATACACTTACCTAGAATTAACTAGCTAATTAATTAACTAGCCTAATTAAAACTAACTAATTAACTCCTAAAAACTAACGACCCACTTAAACTTAATACCCAATACCTAAATAACCCACTTCACACGCTTGGCCCAAACCCGTCGCCCACCTTTTTCTTCCTCACCAACGCATTTCTATTATCGCACTCTTTTACTTCATCTTCTAAAAGAGAACAGAGACGCATCACTTAACCCTAAAGCCTAATCGCCAAAGACTACCTCACCCACCGGATTACCGAGAATCCGCTATTTTCCTTACCCACGCACACCCAACCAACGATTCTTACCATAACCAAAACCAAATCTTCAAAATGGCAACTCGTCACAATCTATTCAAATCGCATTAATCATCCTCCCGAATGATACCAGAATTTACCAACATTAGAACCCAGAGTTAGGGCTATATAAGCACACGCGAAGGCAATCGAAAAGTCACGAACATAGGCGTAAACGGGAAGAGCACAAGAGAGTTTATTCAGGTAACACAAAGACCTGCACTCGAGTTTTCATTAGAATAGGAAGTTCAACCTCCTCTTCAAATTCCAACCGTAAATCAAGACAACCAAATTTTTACCCTTTTCATTCGTGATCGCAAAAACAAAACCCGCCGAGCGACCGACGACTTGATACGCCGGTCGTCCGAGAAGGTAAACTCATCACCTTTCCTAACTTCGTTATGTTAACTCGCATGACGCCCGTCAGACAGAAATATGCAGTATGATGTCCGATTTGTTATTCGCGTGTTCGATAAACGCGAAGAACGCCAGCGTGTTTCGGTATTGCAATATTCCTCGCTATACTTGCAAATGTTATAATCTGAAAATTGCTCGGGTGTCTATCTACTTATGTCCCATCGATTCACTAATTCACCATATTGCACATCGATATGAGTATATCTATTCGCTTCGCTTCAGGCTCAAATGCCATATCTTCGTGGTTGCTTTGACCGCTTGTCGTTAAATCAAGAGACATAATGTCCCGCGAGTATATATGTTTGTTGGGCTCTCAAAATGGTATATAAATACGTATGTGATGGAGTCTCAATTAGATTAGTTAGGTATCTAATCCCGACATTTAAATCACTTGATCAATCCATTCTTGAGCTTATCCCTTACAAAATGATAATCTATCTCAATATGTTCGATTCTTTCATAAAATAGGGATTAGAAGATATTTGTAATGTTGCCTTATTGTCACAAAGATAACTTGACCGGTAGTGTGATTGGTATTTTCAGATCTTGCAGTAAATTAACTAGTCAAATTACTTCTGCAACTACTATTGTCATGTTCCTATACTCACTTATCGAACTTTTATCGATCGTAATCGTTATTTTTATTTCCACGAGATCAAAACCTCCCAACAGACAACATAACCCGTGATCGACTTCCTTGTTGGGACATAAAGACTAATCTATATCACAAATACCGCCAAATGTCTACGCTACCTCTCCTCATTAATTCTCCTTGTCTTCGCGCTTCTTCAAATAGTTCATCACCTCATAGCAACTTCATAATATGATCTTTTCGACACTACATGGATTGACTAAGAACTTGCAATCGCAAAGCATATATCGTGTCCAGTGATTGTCAAATAAATCGCCTTTCCTATAAGTTGTTAAGAGATAAGAATGTCTTCAAAATTGGATTATATGTCCTTCGACTATCCATCATCCGCCTTCGAGCAATGTATCGACTCAACCGCAAGTGAGCTTCAAATTCATCTTCATAGCGTGGAAACATGTTTTGTACCACTTAACCTCATTGTTGATAGTAACTAAGAATATACTTCCTCTGATTTAGCAGAATATCAATTTTAGACCTCAGCACTTCAATCCCCAAAAAATATCTAAGTTATCCCAAGTCTTTGACCTTAAAGTGGTCACGCAACGCCTTATGCCTCCCGACCGCCTTCTGCCACACGCTATAATCAAGAGATCATCCACATACACTAGAATCACCACTATATCATTTCTGCATCGCTTGCTAAATAGAGAATGATCATAAGGACTCTGCAAATCCTATTGTAGTCAAGGCAAGAAATGATTTGATATTCCATTGTCTAGAAGTTTGTTTTAAACCATATAAAGATTTCAATAGTTCACATTTTATTCTCCCATTATCCGCTCGATCCATACGTGAAATTTCTTTCGGGTTTGCCTTTAACATTCTGTCGTGTCGAAGGCTTAATACCGGGCTTGTCTATTATCCCTTTCCTCATCTGCTTGTAGCAAATTCATTTGTTTATCGGATGAAATGGCTTCAAGAATAGTGGATTGCCAAGGCCTATTGTTTACTTGTCTTCACTTGGAAACTAGTTATGCCACCCTCTTTCCTACGCTTCTATCCTTATTATTATTGTTGGGATTAAAGCCCATATAATGTATACCCTGAATACAATTAGAATCTGCTCTCCGTCATTTTTTTTACTGGCTGCCTCAATAATATCGATGTGCGTAGTTGCAAATTATGTGCTTACTCTTTACACTTTTAATATAATTTGGGTGTATACTAATCCTTATCTTTCCTTTCTTGTTTCATGAAATGCATCGGAGCAAAACGAAGAGTCTCACGGCGAGACTCATCGCGAGCCACTTCAAATGGCAACCCGCGTCTATGTGCACCCGTATTCGCATTCCCGCTTCAGAAACTCCTAGAAAAACAAATAGGACGGAGTCATCCGCTCCAATCCCTTCACTCTCTTAACTTTCTTGTCTTATTTTTATGCCTTTATTTGTTTATTGTAATTTTATTATTTAATTTTGTAATTAATAGGGGAACTTCTAGCAATTAGGTCTTTAAACATACGAGACGGAAGTAATTACATTTAGGAATACGCTTACTTTATTTGTCCTTTAGGATTGTTAGGCATGTCTAAATTCTGACAAAAATAATCTAAACAATTTAACTTGCATCATAAAATCAAACATTATGTTTTCTTATTAGAATTCATAACAGATTTTCTCTTAAACTCTCAAAAATCATCTTAAGCATTTTTCATATAATATTATACGCATGTTAAGCAAGATTAATTTAGCCATCAGTATACATAATTAGTCCATAAAAGCACCCTTTAGCACATTTTGTCCTTAACATTTTAGCACCTCCTAGCATTCTTTGGTACTTTAGCATATTAGCACTACCTTTAGCATTTTAGCATTTAGCACCCTTTTAACATCTTTAACCCTTAATATTTTAGCGCCTCTTAGCATTCTTTAGCATATAGCACCTTTTGCCCTTTTTTATACTTTAAGCACCTTTTAAAACATTTTAACATTTTTTAGCATTTTATTTAAGCAGGAAGAGCTTTTACTTTGCATTTTTTTAAAACATAATAACTACCCTAGGTTTGGCAGGACAACCGCAAGTTAGCGGATCTTAGAGGGTGCCTAACCCCTTCCCTCTAGATTAATAAAGAACCCTTACCTAGAATCTCATTAAAGTTTAGCAGACCATTAAAATGGAGTTAATGTTTTACTTTAAACTAGTTAAACATTTAGGTGTCCTAATTCACCCAAACTAATTAGGTGGTGACTCCGCGAACCCTTTTACATTTTAGCACCCCTTTTAATATTTGGCATTTATTTATTTTCTAACATCATTTTTTAAGCAGGGTTCGCTTTTTTCGCTTTTTTAAAAGTCGCGGTCGAAAAAGGGCGCGACACCCACTATATTGAAAGGCCATGATGGAGAAGTTACAACAGTAGAGTGGTGCCCATCTGAGACAGAAAAAGTTGATACAACATCAGATGATTTCACGGTGCGCTTTTGGAACATCCAAAGCAGTTGTTTCTCAAACATAAGATCTCCATCCTCCATTCGAAGAAGAGCAATGACACTTTCTAGCATGGAACGTCGCAAACTGTTCACTGAATCGCAATCGCACCAGAGGAAGTCTCATATTTTTAATCAACCACAGAATTACAGATCGCAACAACACAGAGTTACATGTAAAATCCTTCGATTTTCGACTCGATCGAACTGGAAATCCCTCGATCCTGCTCTGGACTGCTTCGAACACACGAACTGAACTGGAAATCTCAATCGATCCAAATTCGTAATCTATCTAGATTGCTTCGAGAGATTGAGATGAATGTGGAATGAATTGAACTAAGCAAGGCTTTATTCTTTTCCAAATTTCTTTGCTCCTGAAGTAATCGATTGTGTTTTAAATTTTCAATCGTCGTAGCCAAGCTCTAATTGTAGTCTCAATCACGCACTACAAATCTCCAACAACGGATGCGAATATCGATCGCAACAAGAATCAAAACCTTTAATTGAAAGAAAAAATTGAACGATATTAATCGAGAAATGATGTCGATCATATCTTCACAAAAAATCGAACAACCAATTGGATCAGATGCGATTGATAATCTCACAAATTGCAACAATCGTAACACCATAAAGTGCAAGATTGAGGGAATTGAGATGAAATTTCAAGTGCGGTTGAGAATATCACAAATCGCAACAACAATGATCCAATATTCGTATTAATTTTGGATTGAAAACTGAAAATGAGTAACACGCAAAGATTATATTAAAGCATGTGTAGCTTTACCAACTTAGAACAGTGTAAAATTGAATAAAAAAATTCTCAAAAGTTGGAAAACTCAAAGATGAACGCAATAACCTAATTTTGACGAATTTGAATTGAATCGTGAATCAAATGCGGAAGATTGATCGAGCATGACTTTGATACCATGTTAAATATATAATTTACGGATATTGCTTGTTGATTGTGCGCAGAACATTTGATTGAAGAAGAAGAATTGAGAATTGAGATGAAGAGGAAGAGGGGGAAAGAGATGGAAGAGAGAGAAATTGGGGAAAAGAAGAAGAGATATTCTGTATTATTGAATTGAGTACAAAATATCTTCTACTCACTACTATATATACAAATATATAGTAGACCCTTAGTCATTAACTTTTCTAACAACTTTTATTAACTTCTCTAACAACTTTAATTAAGTAATAACAACTTATAACAACTTTAACCATCACTTAATTGACTTGTATCATATATCTCAATCGGAGGAAGACAACTCATCAAACATCTTCTTGTTCAATTTCTTCCAAGTAACAACTATTTCTCTACCATAGATTTTTCAGATGGACTGGTGTACAAGTTTTGTGACCAATCAAAAAAGGCAATCAACCCCTTTCTCCACGTCTCATCAAATTTCGTTGCAATAAAGGAAAAGAGAAAAGAAAAGATTCAAGGTAGGTAATGGCACGTTTGATAATAAAATAATAGGCAAATTCCTCTAGTGCCACTTTCTTTGTCTCTTTAGATTTCGTTTTGATAAGTCAGTGTTATGGGTAGTCACTCAACATTCATTTTATTGTATTAAAATTATTAACTTATTTTATAACAAAAGATAATTATTATTTAGGTATTATAAAAGCTATTAAATTATTATTTGTAACAAAAACAAATGCTCAATTATGCTTAGGTATCATAGAAAATAAATGTTGTTATAAAAATAGTCAGTGACTTTTTATGAAGTTAAGTAATTCTTTCATTACAAAATTATTTAATAACTTCAATAAATAAAGTAAAAGTTGAGTGAAAATTAGTGAAATTATGCATATGGGCTCTGCTATGGCATAAGGAGGCTATATGAACCATTAACACGAGACTCGAGCAATCGTTTCATTTCGAAACAAATTATGTAAGAATTGTGGTATAAGATTTTTTTTGTTATATGTATTATTTACTATAGTACAAATTAATATAGAAGTTTAATTTGAAATATTTGTGTACTTTTTAGACAAAAAAATAGTTCCCTATTGTGAAGGTTAATTTTGTTATTTTAGTATTTTAAACTTGTATTTTTAATACCTATTTTGTAGCGTATAAAGTAATATATATCCGCATAATTTATGCATATATTATTTACGAGGAACCTAAAAAAGCAAGCGAACAAGGTATTATAAATGCTGACTTTTTGCGCACGCATTGCCGCTAAGTGGTTAATCGGTGACGTGGTTTGCGCTTATCATGCCAATTGCCATGTTATTTCGTCAAAAAAAAAATGCTGACTTTGATAAAGATATTACACTAATACCATACGCTAAACCAAAGTTGAGTCAGCTTGTTACGTGAGAGTACTTAGTGTACCGCATATAATCGCCCACATAGTGTACCGCATATATTCGCCCACATAGTGTACCCAGGCTCGTTTTTAGGCCAGTGAGAGTTGTGCTACTGCACAAGGCCCTCGAAAAACGATTTTTTTTAGAAATTACTTATTTTCATTTTTTATTAAGTAGTATTAGCCAGAATTTACTGTAAAGACCCATAATTTAAAGTAAGGGTTGATTAACTTAAAGTTGTATTGGGTTGTTATTTATAATTTAAAATAATTTTTAATTATTAAATTATTGAAATCATATATTTACTTATATTAAAGACTCACTTTTACGAATTAGAACATTACCCCAAAATATTTGAGACGAGAAGGTTCAATTCATACTTCACTTCCACTTTTTTTTTTTTTTTTTGTTGTGACGGCGAACTCATTAGCTTCTTTCAGTACGCATGGTAAACCCTGACCGACGCAATAGCGCAAAACAACCACACTTGGCAGGGTGTGACATGCGCCCCAAGAGCGAAGGAGGCGGGGCGTTACGCAGGATTTCGAACTTGTGATCAAGCTCTCCCACACCACCCAATGAGGATACCCTCTGCCTTCAAGACCAACTGATCTAGGGCTTCGGATTCACTTCCACTTTCTTGATTTTCCTATGTTATAAAGAAATTATAAAGAAGAAACTAGACAATATGTAATTAACTACCCCGAATAGACAAACTTAGGCATCAAGTATTAAGGGCTATATGAGTCACCAAACACCAATAAATGATAGTACTGTATAAGGGAAATTATTAGTAGATGTGTATTTGATTATTCTCTTTGTTGGAATACGACATAGCAAAAACCCTGAGCGTCAGTGAGAAAGAAAGGTTGTGGAAGCTAATATATACACATGACACAAACAAAAACTGGCCTTACAAGTACTAATTTTAATCACCGCAAGTATATGCTGTTTGTGTAGCTTGTGCTTGAAATTAAAAGGCAGTTTCCTCATGTGTGTGCCTACAAATTGATGTCCTTGTTCTTCGCATTTCTTCAATAAGCCTACGTACCAATGGTGTTGTACGAAGGAAAATGATTTATTGAAAAATATTTTCTTAAAAAGTGAGTAGGTTTAATGATATAATCTTTTAATATTTAATAAGTAAGCAAAAAATATTTATCTCAAAAAGTATTCATGGACAAAAAATTACTTGGGGTGAGGGGTGGGGGGTGGGCTGTTGGAGGGCTAGGAGTGTGAGAGTGGTGGAGGTGGGAGCTAATTTGAGGGTGGGAGTGGGATGAACAAACTGCGCAAATACCCTATTTTGGGGGCGCCATCTAAGTAATATTTGCCTTGTGTTTTTATTGCATGAGTACCCATTTGACGCTTAAAGCTTGGCAACTTCAGACATTTGCATCTGAAAGTGTGGCCTTGTGAAGGATAAATATCAGAGGCTTTAGCCTGATATTTGATATGGCTTGCCAAGGCAAAGTTTAGATATTTTTTACTAAGGTGCGTGTAAAAATTGATTAAAACTTTCGTCATATAAGTTTAAATTTTTTCATGTGTCGTATATGACTGAAGTACATGTAAAAATAAGCTAAAATATCAGTTATGTGTGTCTAAATTTTTTTCTCAAAAATAATTTTTTCATGTGTTTGCACCTCGGTCATACATGGCTGAAATGCATGTGAAAAAGATGGCCTGAAATTTCAGACATGTGAGTCTGAACAAAAAATAATAATGTGTTTTTCGAATTTCAACAATCCAACACTCAAATCTACTCTAAATAAGCTCAAATTTGAAACAAAAATTTCATAATATCATACAGAACAAACCTCAATCTTTAATTTGTCAAAGATACAACAAATCTAATAAACCCATTTAACACATCTTTTTTTTCAAGTATGTCTGCACTCCAATCGTTCATAGGTGCATGAAATATATGTAAAAATAGAATGAAATTTCATACATGTGCGCATAAATAAGAGAGCATTGGGTACTCGTGAAAAAAAAATACAAGGGGTTATTGCTTAAGTAGCACGATCAAAATAGGGCATCCCATGATTTTTTACTATTGGCATAAGGTGTGTTGGAGGATTGGGTATAGCGGAATGTCACATATTATACTTGTTTTTTCTACTCTCTATGTCTCAAATATTACTCCATACGTTTCAAAAAGATTGACCTACTTTTTTTATTAGTTTGTTTCAAAAAGATTGGCTACTTTCTATATTTAAAAATAATTTAACTTTATGAGATCATTTATAGTCACACATATATTTAAGATTTATTTTAAATCACACATTTCAAAAGTCTTTCTTTATTTTTAAAATTTTGTGTCAAGTCAAACTAGGTCAATCTTTTTGAGACGGATGAAGTATTTACACAAGAAAAGACATTTTCTACATTTTAAAGGAACTTATTTTTCTTAAGAAAAAATATTTTTTATCATCTAAATTAAACATGGAGAAATTGAAAACAAAAATTCTGAAAAACATCAATAATGTTTCATGTTAAACTTCATTACTTCTGAAACATTCCAAAGGTCTATGTTAATTCTTTGGCGTCTTATCGTCGATTAAGATATAAAGCAACCTTAATATCGTTTCTTATATATGGTGATATGTAATAAAAATGGGAAATATACATAAATTTACTAGTAGCATACCTATAGCCTTAACTTTAGACAAAGGAAACCTCCAATTGTCTTAGAATTTAGGTCTCATTTGTTTACCCTTAATAAAAAAAAAATTATTCAGATTTTAATCTTAACCAATTGTTTTCTTGGTCAGAATCATAATCATTTACATTTCATCATTAGGTGTGTTTAACTTTTTTTATATTCCAACCACTTAATGAGTCTGAATAGATCTAAATGATTAAGATATATAACAAGTATTAATATCATTAAGATATATATTTGAAAATTTCTACAAAAATTGTATTTCATCAATTTCATACATTCACCGCTACCGCCATCGTCCACCATTACCAACTACCTTAATTATCGCACATCATTACCAACTACGTACCACCACCCACAATCACCGTTTTTGTCAATCACTACCATCAGTAGTCACTACCACTAACCATCATTTACAATCTTTACCACCAACCACCATTACCACAACAACCATCAATCACCACCATCAGTCACCATGTTATATATCGCTGACCATCGTTATTATTCACCATCATCATTAGTTATCATTATCATCTACCACATCTATTAACCGGAGCCATCAATATCTATTATCAACTACCATCACCACTAGCTACTACTCACCCCCTCCTCCCCCCCCCCCTAGTCAACATCGTCCCCATTCAAGATAACCAACACCACCACCAACCAAGATATAATTATTAAAAAATATATCTTGTTAATATAACATATTAGATTAATTTACTATTTTATTGAATATTAAATGTATTACTTTTTAAATTAATGCAAATTCTATACATTCGGATATAAAAAAACTTTGTTATTTAGTACTCAGATCTTAACATAGCATCTTAATATTTATATGTGTATTTTTAATACACATCTTAATAACGAGATTCATATATCTTAATCTTAATAAAAATGAGTGGGGTCTTAGTAGGTTTTTCAGGTCACATTACTCTTAAATAAATTTGCCCACAATGTTTACACTAAATTTAGTTAATTTAACTTTAAGAGGAGTATTAAATAGTACTAAATCAGGTGGGTTGTTTCTTTAATTATATGAATAGGCTTTAAATTTCTAATGTTCTTAATTTTAATATTTGAAGTTCGTTACGTGTTATAAATTTACGAATGATGGGTGATGGCACCAAATTTACATGAAGTATAAACATAAATAAATAAATATTTTTAATAGCAACACAAAATACGTCTTTAGTAATCATAGTGAAAAGATAAAAGTTTAAGTGAATAATACAACAATAACAATATGCTTAGTGTGATCCTACAAATGAGATTTGAAGAGGGTGGGGTATTCGTAGACTTTACTCCTACCTTGTGTAAAGTAGAAAAGTTATTTTCGATAGATCCATGGCTAAAAAAAATTATCTCACAAACTCATGTTTGTTACACCCCGTAATTTCATATATCGAATATACCTTAAGTTAGGGAGCCTAAGACTAGGAAGAGGGTTCCCTTGGGAAGATTAAGGAATGATCAAGTTGAACCCGAAGAAGTCGTAAGAGTTTCAGAGCCGCTAAGCCTTCGTGCTTGTAATCCTTACGTTGAGTGAATCGTGTCAAGTCCAGAGTAACATGAAAGGATTTATGATGCCCATAAAAAGACGATGAAGGCCTTGGGCCAAGGTTGGAAGTATATCTACAGAATTCTAAATTACATATGTCGTTCGTACATATTTAAGAGCATGATTAATCGAATTGAGCTCCGACGTCCCGAGACCCATTCCGAGGGTCACTTATGGAATAAATGGATGTTAAGAAGGTATGTAGATGGTTATAAGTCATTGAAACTAAAGGACTAATGTCTCGACGAAGTTTGACGAAGATAGGACGATATGTTAAACGTTTTGCGTCGCGGATGGAGCCGCACCTTGAATCAACCATTTGGTCACCTCACCATATGCGGTGGAGGATGCTTTCACATATACCCATATGCATCACATATCCTGTCGCATATGAGAGGCGGTGGGCTGCCTATAAATGGTCTAATCTCGAATTTTCATTCCAAACATTTCCATTTCGACCCCCTTCACTCCTAGATGCCCCCAAATCCTCTCCCAATGTATATACACCATTGAAGAACCCTTACACAAAGCTGGGATGTAATTCTCCCTCAAGAAGCTTGGATCATCTTGAAATCTCTCTCGAATTATCGGAAACAACTCGGAGGTCTTGGAGAATTGAATGGAGCTTGGGTATGAAGAACCTCTTGGCTGGTTAAGGTATGATTCTTGATGCTCTGGTATTGTTAAAATTTTCCTAGCTGAGAATGATATTTTGACAAAGTAATCCAATGACAAATTAAGATAAACACTATGGTTGAACATGATAATTGTTGTATTGGTTGGTTGGATGCTTTTTATGAGATTTGTGGAAATGATCATGGTTGGATCCATGAAGTATGGTTGTGATAATCTTAATGGTATTGTTATTATGTTAAAGGAATTACGAATAGCTTAAGTGGCCATGAAAATAAGATAGGACAAAGTACGCACATTAAGTGTTCGACGGAATGTCACAACGATAAAGTCTTGAAATTCTTGATTAGTTTTGACACATATTTTCCTTGTTACTTAGGTCGACGATTGTAAGAAAAATGAGGATTCGTAGGAGTGGTATTTTCTATCGACCAGGTATGTAGAGACTCACTCTTTTATTCTTTTGGCATGATCCATGAGTAAGCATAATTGTAACGACATACCTCCAAAAGGAATTCTATTCTTAAAGTTTAAACTTGCGATTACTTTCGTATCATATTGTTATAGTTAATGACTCCTATTGTTTTGTTTCGAGAGAATTTTCCTCTATTCGATAGTAACTTGAGTCTTGTGTCTCCTTATGGCTTTTGTTGATTCTTAGCTCATTGATACAGAAACAGTTACATAACGTTAGTTGGAGGGTAACGACCCTGAGTCACTCTGATCAAGATTCATAAGGCCATTCAGAGTCATTGTATGTATATATATACTGCACTGTGCTATAATCGATCGGGTAGGAACTTATATGTGCATACCACTGCAGTTGGAAAATTTATGATGATAGCCCCAAATAGTCGCGTAATAATGGCAAAGTAGCCCGATGTGTGATATATATATATATACACGTATACAATATACATATATTTTAAAGCAAACCTCGACAAAATGACACTTTCATCTTATTATAGCTAAAGAATCACCACACGAGAAAGTATGCATATTCCTTGCCCACAGAGGCACTCAGAGTACATGTTGTTTCTCTATTGCTCTGCTTACAGTCTTACACTCAGTTACAGTTTTAGTTGTATGCTTCATTCACAGAATTGTACTTGTTTACAGTTTCAGCCTTACTTATTCAGTACATCCTTCATACTGACGACCCCTTGTTTGGGCGCTGCGTTTCATACCCACGTGTACAGATAGGGATACGGACGATACCTCACAGTAAGTGACTCGGCATAGCTTAAGGTTGTCACACTCCTTTCCTCTGGAGTTGTTTAGTGAGTTGATAGGTATGATGGTTGCATATATGTACATAGTTGGGTATGGCGGGGTCCTATCCCGATCAGGTGTTGTTGACGTACTCCCTAGGGCTTGTAAACAGTCGTCTTGTATATAGTAGTCTTACATGGCCCTATCGACCTTATTGTATATCCATATATGTTGGGCCTTTTCTGCGTGCAGGTGGTTAGAGCCGCCCACAAGGGCGGTCAAGCGCCACGCACAGTGGCCAGTGCTGGCCTCCACGGCCCGCCCTGCATTTTTTTATTGGTTTCAAATATTAAGATATGTATTAAACATGTCTCCAATCTTATCAGTGGGAGTTTAAAACACAAGAATTAAATTGGGTCAAAGTTCAGCCCCCGCCCAAAGCAAATTTTGGCCCAAATTCCATGTCCCAATTTGATATTTTGATCAATAATTTTTTTAATATTGATTAATTAGTTAATTTTAATTTTTCACGTGAATAAAAAAAAATCTCGCACAGGACCCTTAAAAGTATAGGAACGACCCTGGTGTCATCTGATCAAGTAATAATTCGTCAGAGGTCTTGTCGGCCCATGTATTGTTGAGTATGCTACATATATCATGAGTGGTACGCTCAGGCATTAGAGCATCGTGTGCCGGCCACACCCACAAGATTGGGGTGTGACAATGTCATCAATAAAAAAACAATATAATTTAACAACTTGAACAATAATTGTTCTAGACATTAAAATATCCACACGATAGATCAGATAAATTCATCTCATATTTATACTAATAATAATAATCTCTCACTTGAGGAAAGGCATGTCATAGTCTCATGGACGGGTTAGATAAAGTCATAAAGCCTGCACTTTGACTCTTTTAGGACTTAATAGTCACTATTTACTTCACCCAAAGAAAATGATCTAGATACCATTTTTCTGTAAATTCATGTTTCAAAAATGGGTTAATAGCCAATTTTTTAACTAGTTTTACTGTGTTTGACACATGAAAACACTTGGACATTTTTTAAAAACAATCTGAGCACGATTACTACTAGATAAAAAATAAAAAAAATCTACAACTTATTCTTTTTATTCATTCATTTCAAGATTTATTTAAGTGAATAATACATGATCATAAATTTATTATTTGGTATATATATGGTATGTTTGGCCACACTTTTAGGAAATTAAAAATATTTAATTTTAAAAAATAGTTATTTAAAGCTTAAGTATTAGAAATTCTCCATTTAGTGGACTCACATATTTAATATAATTGTACATAAATATGCTATCAGTTAAAGACACCTATTTTTTTTTTTTTTTTTTTTTTTTTTTTTTTGACGAAGGAACCCGCAGCCGCTACTCTTTCGAGTGCGCACAGGGTAAACCCCGGACTGACGCAGTAGCCTGCAAACCACGTCAGCCATGTAAACCACACTTGGCAAGCCATGTGTGACAGACTCAACCAAGAAGGTTTATGCAGGAGATCGAACTCGTGACCTTGCGGTCCCGCGCTCTACTGCTACACCAACTTGGCTACCCTTGCGGGTAAGACACCTATTTTTCTGATCTAAGAAAGTGTTGTTTTATGGGATACATATAAATATTATGTTATAGTGTATGAATTTTATATGCATTGAAACCTAGTTAACTCTTCAATTATAATTGATGAGTTCAGAACTGAAGAGTTACACATCTTCTGAAAGGTTACATTTGAAGAGTTATGTCTCTTTCGAAGAGTTGTCTTACTATTACATATATGATTGTGGTCCCTATTATATAAGTTTATTACCAAATGATTTTCCTCTCTGTCCCAGAGAGGTATCATAAAGAAAGTAACAAGACTTAGAAGATCATGCCTTCTTTCAGTCAATTCTAGAATGTATTAAGGTAAGTGTGCTTATTATTCTTCTAGTATTTATCAATGTCTAATGATTTTCTTGCGATCTTATATGGATTGTATAAAATTTTCCAACATAGGTATTTGGCTAAAAAATTAGGAGAGATTAAATATATTTGAGTAGTAGCAGAAATTGTTTTTCAAAAGTTAGAAAACATAGCTTTTCTTAGCATTTTTTGAACTTTGGTCAAACATAAATTATTGTTGTATTATTGACAAAAGTAATTTTTAATTGAATAGTCAAATACAAACAATTACTCTCCAAAAATATTTTTTCAAAAAAAATACACTTATAATAAAAAATATTTTTCAAAATAAGCAGATTTTGAAAAATTGGACGAACTAAACTATAACTAGCAAGATGAAGGGGGTGGTTTTAAATCCAGCCACGTCTTTAGCAAGGATGTTGCATTGTGAAGAACTAGTGTTTTCTTACTTTGCATTACTTCCTTTACAATGTACCCTTTCACCTTGCACTCTGGAATATTTTATGTATCTTTACACAATTTGCAATATTCTACAAAGGCCCTACTCTTGAAAGAAACGAGCTTAATTGTTATTTGAGATAACTCAAGAAGCTGCCAAATCTTTTTCAAGATTGGTTTACACTCTCAACTACTCACCAAGATTTATTTATCAAGATACTACGCATCATAATCCTATCACAACTTCCAAATAGATAAACTATCTGCTTGGACACTTTTTAAAATTTTAAAAAGTTCCCAAAATGTTTTGGATGATGACACGCTTTTATTGAAATTCACAGCTGCCTTAAGGTGCTTTTGCAACCAAAACTAAACTGTTCTGAAAACAGAACAAATTTCTAAATTTGTAACAGTATATTTAATTGAGACAGATGGGAGCTTATAAGAGCTACATCGTGTGACCATGAACTCACGATTTCAAACCGTGAAAATTATCCTTTATAAAAGTACAAGGTAAAATTATGTAGAGTATTATAAGAGAGACCTTATATAGTTTGGCTCTTTCCTGAATCTCGCACATAATCGGAGTTAAGTGCATTGTATACTCCATCCGGTTCAATAAGTGTGGTGTTGTCTAGGATTTTTTCTGGTTATTGGCCTCAAGACAAAGGTGAGCTGAGTAGGATCATAAGGTTATCCACCTAAACGTTTTATTTTGGTTCAGAATAAGTGTATAACAACATACCTAATGAAATCTCACCATGTGGGGTCTGGGAGAGTAAAGTGTACGTAAACCTTACCCCTATCTTGGAAGGTAGGGAGATTGTTTTCGAAAGACCATCGGCTAAAGCATGACAAAAAAATGGTCAGATAGGGACAAACAATTCAAAGCAGTATGAAAACGAAAATAGCGAAAGTGAAAAAACTAAGATAGAGCCGTCCGAAAAAAGAGCAGTAGATAAATAAGATAATCGAAGTACAAGAGACAACATATAATATCATAAATCCGAGGACAAGAAACTAAAGAGCAAAACTACAACTACTAGTACAAAAGGATAAACAGACTACCTACTAACATTCTACCTTAAAAAGAGTCCTCCACAACTCCTTATCTAAGGTCATGTCATCGGTAAGCTGGAACTGCGTCAGGTCCTGTATAATCACCTCTCCCCAATAATTATTCGGCCTACGTCTACCTATCCTGAACTCGTCCATAGCCAACCTTTCACACCTCCGCACTGGGACATTGGTGTATATCCTCTTCACATGCCCAAACCATATCAATTTCGCCTCCCACATCTTATATTCCATCGAGACCACACCCATCTTGTCTCGGATATCTTCATTCCTAATCATATCTCTCCTAGTGTGCCCAACATCCATCACAACTTTCATCTTCTGGACGTGAGAGGTTTTGACTAGCCAACACTCTGCCCGATACAGCAAAATCGGTCTAATCACTACTTTGTAGAACATGCCTTTAAGTTTTGGCGGCACATTCTTATCATACACCACTACGAAAGTGAGCCTCCATTTCATCTATCATGCATCAATATGATGTGTGACATCATCATCAATATCTCTATTCCCTTGTATAATAGACCCAAGATACTTGAAACTTCTTTTCTTCTGGATGACTTGGGTACCAAGCCTAACTTCCATGTCAGCTGCTTTTGATACGTCACTAAATTTGCACTTTAAGTACTCGGTCTTGATCATACTCATTGACTCATGGGTTTGTCTTCAACCCTCCAACTTAGTGTTGACTCTGCTACGAATCTCATCAATCAAGACTATGTCATCCGCAAATTACATACACCATAACACTTCACCTTGAATATGTCGTGTGAATTCATCTATCACCAAGGCAAATAGAAATGGGATAAGAGTCAATCCCTTGTGCAGCCCCATCACAATTGAAAAGTGTTTCGTGTCTCTTCCCACTATCATTACCCTGGTCTTTGCTCCATCATACATGTCCTTGATCACCCTAATGTATGCTACAGGTACACATCTAGCCTCCAAGCATC
This sequence comes from Przewalskia tangutica, assembly GCA_029844215.1. Lineage (NCBI taxonomy): Eukaryota > Viridiplantae > Streptophyta > Magnoliopsida > Solanales > Solanaceae > Przewalskia > Przewalskia tangutica. The sequence goes on along the minus strand of CM056730.1, from coordinate 4,643,212 downwards.
TCCATAGAACCTCTTTTGGCACTTTGTCGTAAGCCTTTTCTAGATCGATGAATATCATGTGCAAGTCCCTCTTCCTTTACCTATATCACTCCACTAGTCTCCTTACATTATGAATAGCTTATGTAGTTGAGTGCCTGACATGAATCAAAATGGGTTCTCTGAAATAGACATGTCTCTCTTCACCCTCATCTCCACACCATTTTCCACACTTTTATAGTGTGGCTTAACAGCTTGATACCTCTATAGTTGTTGCAACTTTGAATGTCACCCTTGTGCTTGTACAAAGGAATTATTGTAATCAACTTTCATTCTTCGGCCATCTTTGTTGTCTTAAAAATAATATTAAACAACTCAATCAGCCACTCCAAACATGCTCTGCCTGCAATCTTTAAATATCCCCAGGAATCTCATCTGCCCCGGTCGCTCTTCTCCTGCACATTTAACCTCATCAACATTTATGCTTCTACAATACTCTAAATCATGATGTCTCTCAAAGTACTCTAAATCTCCCAACACACTATCTCTGTCCCTTTCTTCGTTCAAAAGTTTATGAAAGTATGATTGTCATCTCCGTCTAATGAGAGCTTTCTTCGCCAATACTTTGTCATCCTCATTATTGATGCAATTTACTTGGTCCAGATCACGAGCCCTTATCTCTCTCTCTCCTTGGCTAGCCTGAATAACTTTTTATCCCCGTCTTAGTCCTTTAGTTCAGCATATAGGCGTTCAAAATATACTTTTTTTGCCGTTGAAATCACCAACTTCATATCTTTTCTCGCTATCTTATACCTTTCCCTATTCGCCCGCTTCTCCTCATCATTCTTGTTATCTACCAACTTCGCATACGCCACCTTCTTTGTTTCTACCTTCCCTTAGACTTCTCCATTCCACCACCAGTCATCTTCGGTGCCCACCACGGTGACCTCTAGATACCCCCAGAACCTCTCTAGATGATTTCCTAATGCAACTGGACGTCCTATCCCACATACTACTTATATTCCCCCTACTCTCTCAAGCCCCTATAGCCATCAACTTCTCTTCATCTCCTGGGCACTAGACACAGTCAAACTTCCCCACCCGATCCTCAGATGTCCATCCATGACCCTTTTCTTCTTCTATCTCATGATCTCCAAATCAATCACCAAGAGCCGGGTCGTAAGGTTCTCACTCAAAATGACCTTTCAATATTTATAAATAATTATATCATTTTTCTTAAGAGCAAAAAGTCTATCTGCGTAGCAGCCACCGAGCTAAAGGTTACCAGGTGCTTCTCCTTCTTTGAAAACTCGAGTTGGCTACCATGAATCCAGAAGCTTTTGTGAAATCCAAAAGTGATACTCCTCATCTGTTCTTGTCCCTATATCTAAAACCTTCATGCACATCGTCATAACTCCCTGAAATCGACCCGATGTGCCCACTGAAATCTCCTTCTATAAATAACTTCTCAGTGAACGGTATACCTACCACCACTTCATCTAAGTTCTCCCAAAATTGCCTCTTCTCCTCCTCGTTCAAGCCCAACTAAGGTGCGTAAGCACTAATAACGTTCAAAGTGAACCCTCCAATGACTAACTTAATCGTCATCATTCTATCGTTGACCCTCTTAACCTTTAGCACCTGATCTCTTAGCCCACTATCTACTAAAATGCCTACTCCATTTCTATGCTTCGACTTACCCGAGAACCATAACTTATACCCTCTCGCATACTTAGATTTAGGTCCTACCCATTTGGTCTCCTATACACAAGCTATATTAATCCTCATTTTCTTAAGAATCTTAACTAGTTCAATGGACTTTCTCAAAAAAGTCCCGATATTCCAAGACTCTACTCTCAACATAGAAGCTCCCTTAACCCCCTTAACCTTTACTCTCATCCCCGACCGAAAACATGACCCTAGTTTACCATCGCTCACTAAAGCCACTAAAGCAAATATAAGCTAATCAAAGTTTTATAGTACAATAAGCAGAAATCAATACTAAATCACAAGTTAGTAGGAATATAGAGGCAAATCGTACTACTACGACAAAAATGATATAACTAAAGGCAAGAGGAATAAGGAAAGAATGTGGAGTCAAGATTCAATTAAGCGAAGGAGCCAAAGTTTAACTACAAAAATAACATACAAAAAAATGAATATGTGTCATCGAAGGTACCAACTCCAGGTGGATAGCACCTGTTCGCCACCGAAAATCCCTGCTCGCTGCCAGAAATTATTGTTCACCACCGAAAATCATTGTTTGTTGTCGGAAATTACTGGTCACCGCCGAAAGGGAGAAAAGAAGCAAAAAGCAAAGAAAAGAGAGGAGAGAAGCAGTGAGAGGTCTGGCCGGAAAACATACTAACCAAAGAGATCTGTCCGGAATGAAGTCGCATGCGATAAGAAAAAAATAGATGAGAAGCGTACCTGGTCGAAGAAGCGGTGGCTAGTGCCTACCGTCTGTTACACCTCTTAAGTTAAAGGCGATAATTAGTGAACGTAATTAAGGAATAAGATTCGAATCTTGGATATAAAGTATATTTATATATGTTAATTCAGAAATTTGTATACAAAGAATGTGATTTCAGAATAATTTTGGCTACTATAAGTGTGGCGATGGGAACTTATAATAATAGTTGTATACCTTCTAACGGGATTCTGGATTAGTCGTATTATAAAAGTTAGGACATTGAGAATACAAGGTCCTATGGAAATCTCAAGATTTAAAAAGAAGTGGGATCCAAGACTAATTAATTATGGGAATTGGACTAAGTTGCAAAAATAAAAAAAATCAGCACACTAGCGCCCTTAAAACCGTGTACTCTCTCCCTCCCCTTCATTTTCGAAAAACCAACATCCCTCACACCTTCTCATCTTCCTCCACAGATTTTTCAAGTTTCTCTCATATTCCATAGCCAAGTTATAGACCTAATCAACTCCCCTTTCAAGAATAAACTCCTCTACAAAGTTCCAAGCCATAGTACACTCCCCAAAACAAATGGGAAATCAGAGTAATGCCGAGATCGCTTTAAATTATGGCTTGAAACATGAACATTTTGGAATAGAAATATGTAAGGATGATGGATTGAACTTGTGGAATACATGCATGTCATTTTGGGTTGAAGAAATGGTGGAAAAAAATGTTGCAAAATGGGTGGAGCAGTGGCCGAAAGTTGGGATTGTTTTTGAGCAAAAATTAAGGTAAGAATTCTTCTTCTTATGATATAATTGGAGTTGCATGTTGTTGTAGTTTAAGAGATAAACTTTTGTTAAGAAAGAATGGAAGTAAGAACATGCATGTTGTTGTTATTGATGTTGTTGAGCCAATTGGAGTGTCATTACAGATTTTAGGATTGTTTTGTATACATTGGGTTTGATTGTTGTTGATTGTTGTTATTGTCACTAATTGCATGTTGAAAATTGAAGGAAAACCTTGATGTTTAAGTTATAATTAGTTATATGGAAGTATTGAAATATGAAATTGGATTTTTAGGAATTAAGAGAAGAGTTACGAAATTATGACATGTTGTGACCGAGAAGTTCATGAAATTATTGGACATTTTTGTGATGTATTAGGGGTTGTTTTGTTAAGATTATAATAATGGAAATTAAGTTATGAACATGTATATACATTGTGGTAATTATTAATACATGTCTCAAAGAAATTAAAGTGTAGGAATGTGTTACTTTATATTCTTGTTATTATTGGTATATGGACTGTTTTAGGGGCTGATTTGATATGGATTAAGAGGATGGATTAACATGAGGAATAAGTGTATAAATCTCCTTGGTTGTTGTAGTTGTTGTCTTCCATGAACGAAAATAAAATGAATGTATTATGGTAGTATAATGAAGTATATGGGACTGTTTTGGTACATTCTTTAAGTTGCATCTTGTTTTTGGTATTGTTGGTTTTGTTTGTGAGTTGTGGATGTGCATATAAATAGGGGAAGTGCTGCCCGAATTTTTATAGAAAAGAGAGTCGTCATACGATATAAAGTATGCTAGTAATTATAGAATTGACAGACGTATTACCATTATTATATGTTGAAGTACTAGACGAGACATGTTTTAATATTGAGTTGGTTAGTTCGACTAAAAGGTATGTGAAACTATCCTTTCTTTCTTTTGGCACGATTTTCATAAATGAGTGTACGGTGGACGTACATAGTTCTAATGAATCCTAATTCCTAATGATGATTTAAAATGATACATGATATATAGTGTCTTGATTTTCCAAATGATGGTTTCAAAATGATACACGACATGATAGTGCCTTTTATTTATTTCATTGAGAATCAAATGATGATTTAAATTGCATATGGTTCTCATGATACTTTATTCGTGCTTGATATGATTATATCACTTCACCGAATCCCGGGTCGGGTCATGCTCGTGCGCAGTACATATGGTTATTTCACCAAGTCCCATGATGGGTCGGGATACGTTATATGGGCAGGTATACATGATTGTGATGATTTCATCGAGTCCCTCACTAGAGGGCCGGGACACGTTATATTGATGATTTCACTGAGTCCCTCACTAGAGGGTCGGGACATGTTATACTGATGATTCCACCGAGTCCCTCACTAGACGGCCGGGACATGTTATACTAATGATTCCACCGAGTCCCTAACTAGAGGGCCGGGACACGTTATATGTAAATAGACATGATGATTCTATGGACAGTCATCCATGATTTTGATATGACTCTCATTTTTATAAGGCACAATTGACTCTAGTTTCATAAGGCACAATTGACTCTAGTTTCATAAGGCACAGTGGTATTGATCTTCGGATTATATATTTGTCTCCTGACATCTCTTGGCCAGTTATGATCTTATTTACAATACTTCATGTTTTACATACTCAATATATTATTTCGTACTGACCCCCTTTTCCCGGGGGGCTGCGTTTCATACCCGCATGTACAGGTACTCAGTTTGGTGATCCTCCAGTCTAGGATTCTTGTTCAGTTGTTTGGAAAGCTCCATTGATTCGGAGCTTAGTCATTTTGGTACAGAACCTTATTTTTGATTTATGCATATTCAGGGGTCATGTCCCGTCATATTTCATTATCGTATTCTTAGAGGTCTGTAGACAGTTTTGGGTTGTGTATGCGTGATGCAAGACATGTGTCGGTTGTTGTTTGTCTTGGATATTCCCATGTATAGAGGTAGCCTTGTCGGCTTACCTATGTTGTTATGTTGAATTGCAGTGACTCTTCAGGAGGCAGGTTCCTTTGATATATACACGTTATGAGTCAGCAACTTATTTTCATGAGGTTTATATGTTGTTTTGGGTATCACTCGGATTATATGTGACAAGTCAATATAAGAGTGTCCAATTCGGGTACCGGGTCGCGGCCCGTCGGGTCGGGTCGTGACATTTAGTGGTATCAGAGCAGTTCATCCTCGGAATGTCTACAGACCGTGTCTAGTAGAGTCTTGCGTATGGGTATGTTGTGCACCATACTTATATGCAGGAGGCTGTCGGACATTTAGGATTGGTTTCTATTCTTTCATCTCATAGATCGCGCATTAGAGCTATGTTATTAGGGTGATCCCTCTCTGACGTATTAATGTGTTTACAGATATGCTTCCGAAGAAAGCGACAGCCGCCCAGAAGGGCAAATCAGTAGCAGGAGCTACTAGCCAGACCCGGAGAGTTACTAGGGCCCAAACCCAGTCTATGCCTGAGATCGCACTTTGGCCGACGAGCTCGCTACATCGCCACCTTCGTAAGGTTCCAATTGGGGCAACATCATCACTAGCCCCGAGGCCCTAGTACCGAGTTTTTCAGCCTCTCACCAAAAGGCAGGAAAGAGCTACGAGAGACGCAGCATAACCGCCGACCGATTAGTAGCAGGGAAAACTCGCAGACAAGACTTGGGGTTGACAGTAGATCTGACAGTTTGAGGGTTCGTGACTTTTTGAGTTGTAATCCTCCAGAGTGTTGTGTTTCAGGTCAAAGCCCGAGGATGACCGCAGGAGTTTATCCGACAGATGCAGCGCACATTGAGGGTGATCAAGGCTTCGGAGACTGAGTCTATTGAGTTGGCTTCATATCGGATGCGGGATGTAGAGGTTAATTGGTATGAGTCTTGGGAGTTATCCAGAGGCGAGGGTCCTCCTCCAGCTGTATGGGATGAGTTTACAGAGGCATTCCTTGACCACTTTCTGCCTCCAGAGATGAGACGAGCCAAAGTCGATAGATTCTTATAGTTGAGGCAGAGTGGCAGGAGCGTTCGGGAGTATAGTCTGGAGTTTGATTCGTTTTCCAGATATGCACCTACAATCATAATTGATATGGCGGATAAAGTGCATCGTTATGTGATGGGACTGGATTGCTATTTTATCGATGGTTGTATAGTAGCGGCTCTTCAGCCCGATATGGATATTGCCCGAGTATAGGCTTATGCACTGTGGCAGAGATCGACACGCAGGCGCCACCGATAGAGATAACGATCGAGGCCAAAGATAAGAGGGGCTAGGTCAAGCAGTATATCGTGAGTCTCGAGGCGGGCAAATTTCAAAGAAGATGTTAGGTATTCTTCCCAGCCAGCACAGAGTGTACCTCCACACCGCAGTGCACGATTTGACCAAGACGGTATTTGTGAGTCGCCGAGCTCCGTGGCTTCAGTTCGCATTTAACATGGGTTCTAGTCAGTCGAGATCATCTTTTCTTCGATGTTCTCGGTGTGGTAGGTCCCATCCTGGGGAATGTCGCCTTACTACTGGTTCATGTTTTTCTTGCGGCCGTCAAGGCCATATGATAAGGAAATGTCCTTATGTAAGGGGTACAGGTGGTATGACTCGGCCTACTGGGTCGGTTGCTGGTTCATCATCTTCTATAGCTATGCGCCCCGCAGGGCAGGGTGTTCACATGCCAGCAGGCCGTGGTAGAGGTCGTGGTAGAGTTTCCAGTTCTAGCGGTCCCTCGCACCGCATATATGTTTTGGCTAGTAGGCATGATCAGGAGGCGTCGCCAAATATGGTTACAGGTATATTATCGATCTTTTTCTGAGACGTATATGCATTGATAGATCCAGGTTCTACTTTATCATATATATATCCCCCTTTGTTGCTAGTAGTATCGGAATATAACCTGAGTTGATAGAACCATTTGAGGTAGTTACACCGGTAGGAGATTCGATCATAGCTAAGCGGGTGTATAGAAATTGCTCGGTGGTTGTATATAGTCGTCATACCATGGCTGATTTGATAGAGTTAGATATGACCGAGTTTGATGATATTATGTGTTATACCCCGTAGTTCTGGCCATACGTGTGAGAGCGTACGAAAGGGATTAAGACTTAAATTTTTGAAGGATAGGTTGATGGGTTGTTTCGGACGGGTTTTTGGTCAACTTTGAGGCGGGTTATGACCCGTTAAATTGAGAGTTCCTTGGTGTTTCAAAGGCCTAGTGCGTAGTTCGTTGAGTCTAGTTTCCAACGCAACCAACCGTTCGTCGATAGGACATCGGAGTAGAAAGTTATGGGAGTTACAAGTTCGCTGGCGCAATGGACGTAGCGTGTTTTGGCCAGAGCTGAGCGCGGCTACGGATGCAGGCCGCGCCAAATGATCCGGGTGTTCGCTGAAGCCGCAGCCACGCGCCGGAGCTGGTACGCGCCGAAAGTTCGGGAGCTCAGAGCCAGGCCACGCACGGCCGCAGGCCGCGCGCCGGCGGGTTCTGCGGTTGAGTGGAAAAATCTGAACTGCTTTGTTTTAAAAAGGTCATGGGAGGGTGACAAGTGTCCCCCATTTGATTTTGCATGCACTACTTATTGACCAAGTCTTGAAGACTTGGTCATTCTTCAAGTTCTTCTCTCTCTCTAAAACTAAAAGCTCTCCCTTCTCTCTAAAATTTCAAGAAGAAATCAAAGCTTGAGGAAAATCTGAAAAAGTGTGGCAAGAAGGAAGCTTGTTGGCTAGCTTGTAGGAGTATTGTGGTGGTGTTTTTGGAAAGGAGGATAGCAAACTTGTTGGAATAATTTGACTAAAAGCTCTAAGGTAACAATTCTTCTCTTGTAGCTAGTTTTTGGTGTTGCATGTGAAGAAGAAAGATCTTGTAGTGGTAAATATTGCTCTTAGATAAATTGCATGTAAGAAATATGGTTTGGATATGAAATAATTGGATAAGAAAGTTATGTAAGCATGTTGTAGCCAAAATACTACCCTAAACTTGTTAAGTTAATTGTTATGTATTGTGGGGAAGAATTTTACACACCCAAGATTAGGTGTGTAATCCCCTTTGTGTTGATTGGATTGTTGGGCCTTAAAAGTGGCGTTTGGATATTGAATTCGGCTTTGATAAAGGTGGCAAAATATGTAGAAACAAAGGAAATGTTGCCCGATCTTCCGTAGAATTTAGTAACTTTGCACTTGGAATATTCTACGTTGAAACTAGAGGTTAATAAACGTATTATGGTCATTATAGGTTGACGTATTACGTGCGGTTTATCGACTTAGCGTTGGATTGATCCGAAGAGGTATGTGGAACTTTCCTACCTCTTGAGCATGAATAGTTGTATCTATGTAGTACGGTAGACGTACAAAGGTTTTGGTATCCCTTACTTGTTTTAATGATGTCTTAAGTCTTAAAGTTAAGGGACTTTGAGTGTTTTAAGTATATGATACTTGTTTCGTTTAAAAGTATAAGTCCCTTGGATATAGGGAGATGTGTTTGACTAATGTATAATGGTAATTTAACGACTTTATGGGAAGTTGGTCGAATTGGCTTTATGGAAGGTTAACAAAGAAAGGTTTACTCCAAGTAAAACAAGTACGGATAAATGGTTTGAATTTGTGAAAGGCAAATTATTTTTAAGGTTTTAAAAGAAATGAAGTCACTTGATTTAGAAGCCTATTGTATTTTTTTTAGGTAAACGTGACTTGTTTTGAAAAGTTGTCGTGACTTGATACTACGGTTATTAGTATCTTGGGAGTTTTACTTAAAAAGGAGTCATTTTCTTAAAAGGTTTAAGGGACGTGGTACTTGGGTTAAATTCCCGGATTTTCTTTTAAAATGACATGTAGTGCCTTGAGTAAGTAAAATGAGAGGATATACTAATAATGTTATTAAGAAGTTAGGAGATATTCTTAACTTACTTACGTTATGATAAGCCGGTAGCGCTTATGTTATGTATGATAGCCGGTTGTGCTGATTTATGTATTATTATTATTACTATTTATGCCATGAATTTGCTACCCATGATGCGAGTGCGGCGCTTGTACTCATGCGGGCCCACCGGGTCCATGCGGGTGAAATAGTCCCATGCGGGTGAAATAGTCCCATAAGAGGCGGATGACCTCATGCGGGTGAAATAGTCCCATGCGGGTGAAATAGTCTCATGCGAGCGACGACTCCCACGCGTCCACAGACCCACGCGGTGAAATAGTCCCGCGAGTAGGATTGCTTAACGATACTACGCGGAGACTGCTTTGATCATGAGCCTCCTATTTTTATGCAGTAAAGTTTATACTTGTTACTCTCATTGTTAGTAAGGCACAGTGTACTATATTCTGATTTTCTTCCATGACTCCAGCTTATTTTTTTTTTACTTATGATATTATTATTACAGTATTTTCCAGTTTTACATACTTAGTACATATCAGATCGACCCTCCTGGGCCGCTCATGCCGCAGGTAAGGGTAAGCAGGTGGTGGATCCTCATTCTTAGGATCTTGCTCAAGTGTCAGAAGCTCCATTTCTCCGGAGGCTCGACTTTTGGTACGGTTCTCCCTGGTGTTGTAGATGTGTTGTACATTCAGGGGTATGGCGGGGCCCTGTCCCGTCATAGTGTTTTCACATTCTTAGAGGCCTGTAGTCCTGTTATAAATTGGTTGTTAAGGATGTAACTGTTCAGTTTTGTTTTATTTAGAGGTAGCCATTTTGGGTTAGCCTGTTTATATTCTATATGGGTTCTTGTTGTGAGTTTATTTTCCCCTGGTTTTCTCTGATGTTGTATCACGCGGTGCCCGGTAAGGCACCACCACGTCCGGGTCGGTCGTGACAAAAGTGGTATCGCAGCGCTTAATCCTGAAAGTGGTCTAGCAGATCTAGTAGTCTTGATTATCGCTCAGGCACCACATCTATAATCGTGAGGCTACCGATATTTAGGATCGGTTTCATTCTTTCACTCTAAGATCGCGCAATAGAGTCGTGTTATAGTCAACTTCCTCCGACATATTTTTATGTATCGCTTATGCCCACGCAAGGCAACCGCGCCCGGCGGCAAGGCGCTGGCGGAGCCGCTAGTAGACACGTAGGGTCACGAGGCACGTGCCCGCCCCACCGAGATGATGTTTCGGACGGCGAAGTTCCACGACGCCGCCACCCCCAGCAGAGTTCGGCGCGAGCGCGGCCATCGAGACCGCGGCACCGAGCCCCCGCCATACGTACCGAGCGAGCAGGAGATGGGTTACGCGAGACGGCCCGCTTATTAGCCGATCGTGGCTAGGCAGCGAGGACGGACGGAGGCGGCGGTTCCGGTTGTACCGTAGTCCACCCCAGACCGATAGCTGAGATCGCGACTTTTGAGTCAGCCACCGTAGTTCTATGGTCGAGGCTCGAGGATGATCCTCGTGAGTTTATCCGACGCTACAAAGCGATCAGAGTGATCGTGGCTTCGAGACAGAGTCGGTATTATCGGGTTCACATCGCTACGGATACCGCAGCTTGATCGGTATGATTCACGGAACTATCCTGGGAGCATGCGCTCACCGCTTGGGACGAAGTTCTCGAGGCGCCTTTAGCCATTTCTTGCCTCCGCAGATGAGAGAGCTCGGGCAGATAGATTTTTGACATCGAGACAGTGGCGGACGGTCCGAGTACAACGTAGTTTGACTCGTTGGCTCGTGATGTACCCGCTGGTAGCGCATGGAGGACGGTGCACCGCTATGTCACAGGCTCGATGATTACTTGGCGTAGAGTCACGAGTAGCTCTTCACCGCACGGACATTGCCCGCACGCAGCATACGCACTGCGCGTGCGAACGCAGGGCCGACGAATCGACTGTATCAGCAGAAGAGGGCCAGGACAGCAGGGTCCTCAGGTAGTTTTCGAGGTAGACAACCTCAGCAGCAGACCGGATTTGCACCTCACCGGTTGAGCGCCTCCACTATCTTCCTGACGCAGGCATTCAGGCGTGACAGGTCCCGTGGCTTCGGGTTCTCGCAGGACCAGAGTTCCAATCGACGAGGCCACCCATACCTCGGTGTGGCGATGTGGCGATCGCACATGGGTGTCGTGTTCCTCCAGAGCTTGTTACTCTTGCGGCAACAGGCCATTTGAGGAGAGATTGTCCACCAGAGCGGCGGGAATGTTATGGCTCACCGACAGGTCGATGGACGGATCTTCATCTTGGTGGCGATGCGCCCGAGGTGGTGTTCACGGACCAGCAGCCGCGCAGGGGTCGTGGTAGGGTCCCAGCCCAGCGGTCCTCGTAACCGCCTATGCTATGTCCACCAGACCGTGAGGCGCCACCGGATGTCGCCACAGTACATTATTGATCGATGTGACGATATGCTTTGATAGATCCAGTTCTACCTTGTCCTATATATCTCCTCATATCTTTGGTAGAATAGGATAGAGCCCGAGTCCATAAAACCTTTTGAGGCTACGCCAAATGGGTGATTCGCGGTAGCCGAGCGAGTATATAAGGCTCGCAATGACTATATACCGTCCGACTCAGCCGACTTGATAGAGTTGAATACGACGGACTTTGATGTAATTATGGTATGGATTGGCTAGCGTCTTGCTATGCCAACGTGGATCAGAGAGAGACTGCACGATTCCGCTTCGCGAGCATTGGTCGAGTGGAAGGGAATATCGGCCGCCGGTGGTAGGTTTATTTCTTACCTCAAGGCTAGGAAAATAGCGTGGAAAGCGGTATATCTACCATACGGTTCGGTATTTGATATCGAGGTCGAGATACCGACCTTCCGGGCTCGGCCGTGAGAGAGTTTTCGACGTATTCCCGCACGAGCTTCCGTGCATCCTCCCGAGAGGAGATTGAGTTTTGCATTGATTTTCCGCCAGACACTGATCGATATCTATTCCGCCATACGTGACGGCACCGCCGAGTTGAGGAATTGAAAGACCACCGAAAGATTTGTCGGAAAAAGGCTTTATCAGCCAAGTGTTTCTCCCGGGAGCGCCAGTGTTATTTGTAAAGAAGGATGACGGACGCCATGTATGTGTTGATTACATGTGCAAACAACAAGGTAACTATCAAGAATGTATATCCTCCCGTGATTGATGATTTGTTTGACCAAACAGTGGGGCGAGGTGTTTCTCCAAGATAGACCGCGATCCGTTATCATCAAAGCGAGTTAGAGAGGCAGATATCCCGAAGATCGCATTCGTGACCCAGATGGGCACTATGAGTTCAGGTGATGTCTTTCGCCGACTAACGCCCCACAGATTCATGGATTTGATGAATGCGTGTTCAAGCCATTCTCGATATGTTCGTTATAGTATTCATTGATGATATCCCGGTTTATTCGCACGCAGAAGCGAGCACGCAGATCATTTGAGGCGGTATCGGGAGTCCTCCGACCGGCAACAGATGCCAAGTTCTAAACGCGAGTGTTGGGGCCTCGGGCTTTCTTAGGGCATGTTATCGGGCCGATGGTATTCGTTGATACAAAGAAAGATCGAGGCGCCAAGACTTGGCCTGCACTCCACTACACCAACGGAGGTGCGCAGCCTTGGGCCTTGCAGTTATTATCTGAGATTTGTAGAAGTTTGCTTCCATCTCAAAGACCTTTGACTAGCCGACTCGTATGGCTATGTTCACGGACGGATGCTTGTGAGGAAAGTTTTCATTGCTAAAGGATAAATCGACGACCGCCGCTTCTTACTCTTCCGCAGGTTTAGACGGATATGTAGTTTATTGTGACGCGCCGTGTGTCGGCTTGCGCACGACGCAAAGACGGGCAAAGTTATAGCTTATGCATCTCGACATCTTAGTGTCACGACCCGACCCCGGGTCCGCGACTGGTGCCCTATCGGGGCACCTTGTCAGGTACACATCAGAGAATAGCAGCAGAACATACATAATACAAAATCTGTATAAACATCACTGGCAAGCCGACAAGGCCGCCTTTCATAAAATAACTTAATCGAAAGTGAAACATTACAACTTATTCTTACAGCCCAAAGCACAAACGTGACTATAGACCTCTAGGAATATCATCTGTGACGGGACAGGGCCCCGCCATACCCCCTGAATGTACAAAAGTCTACAACCTCAGGGAATCATACCAAAAGACAAAGCCTCCGGAGAGATGGAGCTTTCCAAGAACTGAACAGTGATCCTAAGAGCGGATCGCCAGTTACGATCTCGACCGCGACATTTAACGCAGCCTTCGGCGGGTCAATACAACAGTACCAAGTATGTGGAAATCAAAATATCAGAATGAAATCATAATAGTATATATAAAGCAGAGACATGTATGATAACCAAACTACAGTACACAACATATACGCAACCATGTCAAGTCAGGGACTCACGCCCTCTAAGTCATCACTCAAATATAACCATAGGTCTCATGCCCATAATATCAATCATGCCCGTGGAATTCCTTCCTCACTGCCGGCAGTCTATGATATAACAACACCAAGGAGTACACATGAACACTAGATCCCACCTGTGTCATAAGAACCGTACGAGGCAAGTACGGCGCATAGCTACGATCCACCCCGCATCCTCAATCGATCGGGCAAGTACGAAGCTACCACCGTGATCCACCCGTACCAACAATACTAATTACCTGAATCACGAAGCTGACCGGGGCAAGTACGATAGCCTCTACCAGATCCACCCTGCGTCACGTCGCTGACCGGGGCAAGTACGCAGGCTAACCACCAGATCCACCCTGCATCACGCAACTTCGCCCTATCACTGACCGGGGCAAGTACGAAAGCCAACTACCAGATTCACCCTGCATCACATCTCTGACCGGGGCAGGTACGAGGGCTAGCTACCAGATCCACCCTGCATCAGTAGACCTCATGGAGATCTAGTCCATGGAATAACACTATCAACAGGGAACGAACCCTCATCATGGTCGCATACCCGTGGAATCCTCCATCACTGACGGTACGTCCAAGTAGACTCATAACTTAAGACAATGGAAGCATACCCGTGGAATCCTCCATCACTGACGGTACGTCCAAGTAGACTCATAACCACCCGCTTTTAATTCGAATTGCAATACCATGTCTTTACATAAACCAAGACAATTACCATGCCTTCTTTTCACATAAACCAAGAGAATCCTTATTTAAGCAAGCCAAAGTACTTATCAAGGCACACATAGAATAATTCTCAATTAAACAAGTCAAAGTACTATCAAGGCACAAATAGAATGATTCTCTTTTAACAAGCCAAAGTACTACGTACGTACATTCTTTTCAAAAGACTCATTTTTATGTAAAATCCAAGATACTAACACCCGTAGTATCAAGGCGTGCCTATTTTTCAAAGTAAGTTACTACACCTTTAGAAAACTCATTTCACAGCTTGAAACCAAGTAACTTCAATTTTTCACAATCTAGACAACTTATGCCCATTAATCAAAATAGACAACTTTCTTAATCTTCCATAAAGTTATTATAACCAACTTCCCATAAAGCCGTTATACTAACTTTATGCTTTGGAAATTAAGACATTATTATCCTTTCATAAGGCCGTTATAACTAACTTCCCATTAAGCCGTTATAACTCCTTATAAATCATTTCGTTCTTTTACTAACCAAGAGACTTATACTTCAAACAAATTTACACAATTTTCAAAATACTTCAAGCCTCTTATCTTTTAGAAAACAAGTTTCTTACCTCAAAAATTTAAGCCTCATATTTTTAGAATAATTCAATACTCAATACTTTCACACCAAGTACTCTATACTTCTTTGTATCAAGAAATCCTTGTCTACCTTATTTAGGATAAACCACTCCTCAAGAACAAGCGGGTTAACTTCTTAACCCAACCAACTTAGACATTTTCTTAAAACAAGTCAAGTATAACAAAAGGATTTACTTCATTTAAAACACGTACGTCTACCGTACTATATAGTTATAACTACTCATGCTCAAGAGATAAGAAAGTTTCCACATACCTCTTTGGTCAATCCACTTGCTAAGTCCAAAATACCGCACGTAATATGTCAACCTATAATGGCCATAATACGTTTATTAACCTCTAGTCTCAACATAAAATTTTCCAAGTTCAAGCCACTAAATTCTATGGAAAATCAAGATTTCCTTTGTTTCTACATACTTTGCCACCTTTTAAGGTCCGAATTTAACATCCAAACGCCACTTCTTAGGCCCAACAATCCAAACATCTCAAGGGGATTACACACCTAAACTTGGGTGTGTAAAATTCTGCCCCAAAAGGTACACAATTAACTTAATCAAGTTTAAGGTAGTTCTTAGGCTACAACATGCTCATAATATCCTCTTAACCAATTCTTTCACATCTAAACCATATTTCTTACATGCAATGAATCTAAGAGTATTATTTACTACTACAAGTTCCTTCTTCTTCACATGCAACATCAATACTAGCTATAAGAGAAGAAATGTTACCTTTAGAGCTTTAGCCAAAACTATTCCAACAACTTTGCTAGCCTCCTTCCAAGAACACCACCACAATAAATCCTACAAGCTAGCCACAAGCTTCCTTCTTGTCCTTAACTTTTCAGATTTTTCTTAGGCTTTGAATTCCTCTTGGAATTCTAGAGAGAAGTGGGAGCTCTAACTTAGAGAGAGGGAAAGTCTTGAAAGATGAAGACTTGGTCAATATAAGGGACATGCAAAAAATCAGATGGGGGGGGGGGACACTTGTCACCCTCCCATGGCCTTTTTAAAAGGAGAAATTCAGATTTCCTCAGTTTTTCCGCCAGGATTCCCGCCTCGGCGCCTCGGCGCCGCGGCGCTGAAACATCTACGGACTTTTGGAACTTCCGGCGCCGCGGCTCTGCAACTTCAGCGACCGACAACCGCCGCTGCATCCGGCGCGCTGCGCCCGTGGCCCCGACTGAAACACCTTTCGCGGCACAAGACCGAACTTGTAAATCCCATAACTTTCTACTCCGACGTCCTATCGACGAAAGGTCGGTTGCGTTGGAAACTAGACTCAACGAACTATGCACTAGGCCTTTGAAACACCTAGGAATTCTCAATGTATCGGGTCATAACCCGCCCCAAAGTTGACCAAAACCCGTCCGAAACAATCCGTCAACCTATCTCTCGAAAATTTTAAGTCTTACTCCCTTTCGTACGCTCTCATACGCATGACCTGAACTACGGGGTGTAACACTTAGGAAGCATGAGAAGAATTACCCCACGCATGACTTAGAATTGGCAGCAGTAATTCATGCCTTGAAGATCTGGAGACATTATTTGTATGGAGTTCATGTGGATATTTACACAGACCACAAGAGTCTCCAGTATATCTCCACCGCAGAGGAGTGAACTTACGGCGAGACGGTGGTTGAGCCGCAAGGATTACGATGTCGATATCCTATACCACCGGGAAGGCCAATGTAGCGCACGCCTTAGTCGCCGATCGACGGGTAGTCCGTCGTGCGCAGCAGAAGAGGGACATGGTCTGCGAGTTGCATCAGCTAGCGAGCCTTGGGGTTCGTTTGGTTGATTCTGATAGTAATGGAGTTCGGGTTCGAGAGGTTGCCGAGTCTTCCATCGTCGAGGAGGTGAAGAGGCGACAGTATGAGGATCCGATTATGGTACGGTATCGAGATGCAGCTCTTCAGGAGGAGAAGAGTCTATTTGAGGTAGCACCTGATGGGGTGCTAAGATTTGAGGGCTGGTTGTGTGTCCCCGATGTGACAGGACTTCATCAGCAGATTCTGGGGGAGGCACACAATGCTCGTTATTCTATTCATCCGGGGTCGACTAAGATGTACCATGACCTCAGATATGTGTATTGGTGGGATGGCCTGAAGAGGGACGTTACAGAGTTCGTGGCGCGATGAATTGTCGCCAGTCAAGGTTGAGCACCGAAGCCGGTGGCATTGCAGTTATTGATATTCGACTTGGAAGTGGAGGTGGTAAATATGGATTTTATTACGGGGTTACCTCACACTCGAGAGAAGCATGATTCCATTTGGGTTATCGTCGGCGGTGATGAAATCAGCCATTTTCTTCCAAATGTGACGACTTTTTCGGCCGAGGATTATGCTAGACTGTATATCAGAGAGATTGTGAGACTGCACGGAGTTCCTATATCAATTATTTCGGACAGATGAGCTCAGTTCACGGCTAACTTCTGGAGGTCTTTCCAGAAGGGATTAGCGACGCAAGTGAGTCTCGATCGCTGCGTTCATCCTCGGACCGATCGACGGATGTGCCGAGCGCACTATCCGCACAACGAGGATATGCTACGGGCTTGTGTTATTGATTTCAGGGGTAGCTGGGAGGATCATTTACCTCTTGTGGAGTTTGCTTATAACAACAGCTAACATTCTAGTATTCAGATGGCGCCTTATGAGGCCTTATACGGGAGGAAGTGCGCAGTCACCGATATTTGGTTTGAGGTGGGAAAAGTTGATTAGTCGGGCGGACTTGATTCAGCGATGGATAAGGTGAAGCTTATCCAGGAGCGGTTATTGTCAGCTCAGAGTCGACAGAAGTCATATGCAGATCATCGGCGTCGACACTTAGAGTTTGAGGTAGATGATTGGGTCTTCCTGAAGGTGTCACTCATGAAGGGCGTGATGAGATTTGGGAAGAAGGGGAAACTTAGCCCAAGGTACATTGGGTCTTATCAGATTGTTCGTAGGGTAGGCAAGGTTGCCTATGAGTTGGACCTGCTATCCGATTTGGAGGTAGTACATCCAGTTTTTCATGTGTCTATGTTGCAGAAATGTGTTGGAGATCCGTCTAGAGTGCACCCGATTTGTGATGTCCAGGTGACAGAGTAGTTGTCGTATGAGGAGAGTCCCATAGCGATACTCGATCGCCAGGTTAGGCGACTACGGACAAAGGATGTGGCTTCCGTCAAGGTCTTATGGCAGAACAAGAACAGGGAAGAGATGACGTGGAAAGCAGAGGATGACATGATGAAGAAGTATCCTCACTTATTCCCTATACCTCCAGGTAACCTACTTTCCTGCTTGTTAAATTTTAATTTGGCAATTATGCTTAAGTATTGTTGTGGCATGTGGAGCGTCTTTAATTGCAAAAAGAATAGTTAAGAAGGTTTATGTCGATATCGTGATTTGAGTAAGCCTAGAAGGAACATTCGGGACGAATGCTTCTAAGGGGTGGAGAATGTTATACCCCGTAGTTCTGGTCATACGTGTGAGAGCGTACGAAAGGGATTAAGACTTAAATTTTTGAAGGATAGGTTGACGGGTTGTTTCGGACGGGTTTTTGGTCAACTTTGAGGCGGGTTATGACCCATTACATTGAGAGTTCCTAGGTGTTTCAAAGTCCTAGTGCGTAGTTCATTGAGTCTAGTTTTCAACGCAACCAACCGTTCGTCGATAGGACATCGGAGTAAAAAGTTATGGGAGTTACAAGTTCAGTGCGCAGTCGGACAGAAAGGTGTTTGGCCAGAGCCACGGGCGCGGCCGGATGCAGGCGGCGCCAACTAATCTGTGTGTTCGCAAAAGTTGCTGCGCCGCGGCGCAGGACAGTTCTGCGAGTCGGCAGAGGTTTCAGGCCTGGCCTGAGGCGGTTCTGCAAGTTGAGTGGAAATATCTGAACTGTGTTGTTTTAAAAAGGCCATGGAGGGTGACAAGTGTCCTCCCAACTGATTTTGCATGCACTACTTATTGACCAAGTCTTGAAGACTTGGTCATTCTTCAAGTTCTTCTCTCTCTCTAAAGCTAAAAGCTCTCCCTTCTCTCTAGAATTTCAAGAGGAAATCAAAGCTTGAGGAAATCAAAGCTTGAGGAAAATCTGAAAAAGTGTGGCAAGAAGGAAGTTTGTTGGCTAGCTTGTAGGAGTATTGTGGTGGTGTTTTTGGAAAGGAGGATAGCAAACTTGTTGGAATAATTTGACTAAAAGCTCTAAGGTAACAATTCTTCTCTTGTAGCTAGTTTTTGGTGTTGCATGTGAAGAAGAAAGATCTTGTAGTGGTAAATATTGCTCTTAGATAAATTGCATGTAAGAAATATGGTTTGGATATGAAAGAATTGGATAAGAAGGTTATGTAAGCATGTTGTAGCCAAAATACTACCCTAAACTTGTTAAGTTAATTGTTATGTATTGTGGGGCAGAATTTTACACACCCAAGATTAGGTGTGTAATCCCCTTTGTGTTGATTGGATTGTTGGGCCTTAAAAGTGGTGTTTGAATATTGAATTCGGCCTTGATAAAGGTGGAAAAATATGTAGAAACAAAGGAAATGCTGCCCGATCTTCCGTAGAATTTAGTAACTTTGCACTTGGAATATTCTACGTTGAAACTAGAGGTTAATAAACGTATTATGGTCATTATAGGTTGACGTATTACGTGCGGTTTATTGGACTTAGCAAGTGGATTGATCCGAAGAGGTATGTGGAGCTTTCCTACCTCTTGAGCATGAATAGTCAGATCTATGTGACGGTAGACGTCAAAGGCTTCGTATCCCTTACTTGTTTTAATGATGTCTTAAGTCTTAAAGTTAAGGGACTTTGAGTGTTTTAAGTATATGATACTTGTTTCGTTTAAAAGTATAAGTCCCTTGGATATAGGGAGATGTGTTTGACTAGTGTATAATGGTAATTTAACGACTTTATGGGAAGTTGGTCGAATTGGCTTTATGGAAGGTTAACAAAGAAAGGTTTACTCCAAGTAAAACAAATACGGATAAATGGTTTGAATTTGTGAAAGGCAAATTGTTTTTAAGGCATTAATTGCCTAAGGTTTTAAAAGAAATAAAGTCACTTGATTTAGAAGCCTATTGTATTTTTTTTAGGTAAACGTGACTTGTTTTGAAAAGTTGTCGTGACTTGATACTACGGTTATTAGTATCTTGGGAGTTTTACTTAAAAAGGAGTCATTTTCTTAAAAGGTTTAAGGGACGTGGTACTTGGATTAAATTCCCGGATTTTCTTTTAAAATGACATGTAGTGCCTTGAGTAACTAAAATGAGAGGATATACTAATAATGTTATTAAGAAGTTAGGAGATATTCTTAACTTGTTTACGTTATGATAAGCCGGTAGCGCTTATGTTATGTATGATAGTCGGTTGTGCTGATTTATGTATTATTATTATTATTACTATTTATGCCATGGATTTGCTACCCATGATGCGAGTGCGGCGTTTGTACTCATGCGGGCCCACCGGGTCCATGCGGGTGAAATAGTCCCATGCGGGTGAAATAGTCTCATGCGAGGCGGATGACCTCATGCGGGTGAAATAGTCCCATGCGGGTGAAATAGTCTCACGCGGCGTGATGACCTCGCGGGTCCACAGGACCTACGCGGGTGAAATAGTCCCGCGAGTAGGATTGCTTAATGATACTACAGGCGGAGACCGCTTTTGATCATGAGCCTCCTATTTTTATGCAGTAAAGTTTATACTTGTTACTCTCATTGTTAGTAAGGCACAGTGTACTGTATTTTGATTTTCTTCCATGACTCCAGTTTTTTTTTTTTTACTTATGATATTATTATTACAGTATTTTCCAGTTTTACATACTTAGTACATATTGTAATCGACCCTCCTGGGCGCGCTCACGCCGCAGGCGGTGGTAGCAGTGGTGGATCCTCATTCTTAGGATCTTGCTCAGTGTCGTAAGCTCCATTTCTCCGAGGCTCGCCTTTGGTACTGCTTCTCCCGTGTCAGATGTCAGACATTCAGGGTATGACGGCCCCGTCGTCACATAGTGTTTTCACATTCTTAGAGGCATGTAGTCCTGTTATAACTTGGGTTGTTAAGGATGTAAATGTTCAGCTTTGTTTTATTTAGAGGTAGTCATTTTGGGTTAGCCTGTTTATATTCTATATGGGTTCTTATTGTAAGTTTATTTTCCGCTGGTTTTCTCTGATGTTGTATCACAAGGGTGCCCGGGGTAAGGCACCAGTCACGGGTCCGGGGTCGGGTCGTGACATTATCGGTATGGATTGGTTGGCTTCATGTTATGCTAGTGTAGAATATAGGGAAAAGATGGTTCGATTTTCAGTTTTCAGGCGAACCAGTTATAGAGTGGAGAGGAAATACAGCATGACAAGTTTATTTCATACCTTAAGGCAATGAAGATGGTCAGAAAAAGTTGTATTTATCATTTGGTTCAGGTGCATGATACTGAAGCAGAGGTACCGGCTCTTCAGTCAGTTCCGGTGGTTAGTGAATTCCCAGATATTTTCCCAGATGATCTTCCAGGTCTTTCTCCAGAGCGGGAGATAGAGTTCACTATTGATGTACTACCAGGTACCCAACCTATATCTATTCATCTCTATAGAATGGCACCTGTCGAGTTGAAGGAATTGAAGGAGCATCTGAGAGACTTGTTATAAAAAGGCTTCATCAGGCCTAGTACATCACCTTAGGGAGTACCGGTGCTATTTGTAAGAAAGAAGGATGGGTCGTTGCGGATGTGTATTGATTACAGGCAGCTGAACAAGGTAACAATAAAGAATAGGTATCCCCTCCCCAGGATTGATGATTTATTTGACCAGTTACAGAGTGTTTTTCGAAGATAGACCTGCGGTCAGGTTATCATCAGGTGCGGGTAAAGGAGGCAAATATTCCTAAGATAATATTCAGGACCCGATACGGACATTATGAGTTTAGAGTGATGTCTTTTAGGCTGACCAATGCTCCAGCAGTATTTATGGATTTGATGAACCGAGTGTTCAAGTTATTCCTGGATATGTTTGTTATTGTATTCATTGATGATATCATGGTTTATTCGCGTTCAGAAGATGAGCATGCAGGCCATTTGAGGACGGTACTTAGGGTACTCCAGCACCAACAGTTGTATGCTAAGTTTTCTAAGTGTGGGTTCTGGTTAGCTTCAGTGGCATTCTTGGGGCATATTATCATAGCCGATGGTATTCGGGTGGATACACAGAAGATTGAGGCAGTTAAGACTTGGCCCAGGCCTACGACGCCTACTGAGGTACGTAGTTTTCTGGGGCTTGCAAGATATTACAAGAGGTTTGTAGAGAAGTTTGCCTCAATTTTAGCGCCTTTAACAAGCTAACTCAGAAGGCAGCTAAGTTCCAGTGGACGGATGCTTGTGAGCGTAACTTCTAGTTGTTGAAAGACAAGTTGACTACGGCTCCAGTTCTGACTCTTCCTGAGGAACCAGATGGTTATGTTATCTACTGTGATGCTTTGGGTGTTGGACTTGGTTGTGTGTTGATACAGCATGAAAGGGTTATAGCTTATGCCTCCCGACAACTCAGGAAACACGAGAAGAATTACCCTACTCATGATCTGGAGTTAGCAGCGGTGATTCATGCCTTGAAGATATGGATACATTATTTGTATGGTGTTTATGTGGATATTTACACGGATCACAAAAGTCTCTAATATATCTTTAAGCAGAAAGAGTTGAATCTGCGACAGAGACGGTGGCTAGAGTTACTGAAAGATTATGATGTTGATATTCTATATCATCCGGGGAAGGCAAATGTGGTGGCAGATGCTCTTAGTCGTAGATCTATGGGTAGCTTGACGGATGTGCAGCCAGACAGAAAGGAGATGGTTCGTGAGATACACCAGCTAGCCAGCCTTAGAGTCCGTTTGGCTGATTTCGGAGATAGTGGAGTTATTGTTCGAGGAGTTTCCGAGTCCTCTATCATAGAAGAGGTAAAGAGATGCCAGTATGAGGATCTTGTTCTAGCACTGTATAGAGATGCATCTCTCTGAAAGGAGAAAACTCTATTCGAGGTTGCACCTGATGAGGTATTACGGTATGGCAGCAGATTATGTGTACCTGATGTTGTAGGACTACGACGACATGTTATGGGAGAGGCGCATTATGCCCATTATTCTGTTCATCCAGGGTCAACGAAGATGTATCATGACCTCAGATGCTTATATTGGTAGGATGGCATGAAAAGGGACATAGCGGAGTTTGTTGCTCAGTGCCCGAATTATCAACAGGTTAAAGTCGAGCATCAGAAGCCTGGTGGTTTACTACAAGAGATAGAGATCCCAACTTGGAAGTGGGAAATGATTAATATGGACTTCATTATAGACTTACCTTGCACTCAGCGAAAGTGTGACTCTATATGGGTGATTGTGGATAGGCTGTCAAAATTAGCACATTTTCTTCCAGTCAAAACTACTTATTCAGCGGAAGATTATGCCAGACTGTACATCAGGGAGATAGTGAGACTTCATGGGGTCCCCACATCTATTATATCGGATAGAGGAGCACAGTTTACAGCTAACTTTTGGAGGTCGTTCCAAAAGGGATTGGGGATGCAGGTGAGTCTTAGCACAACATTTCATCCTCGCATCGACGGCGGTGGCGCATTATTCGACACTTGAGGATATGTTGAGAGCATGTATTATTGACTTCAGAGGTACATGGGATGATCATTTACCACTGGTTGAGTTTGCGTATAACAATAGCTACCATTCCAGTATCCAGATGACACTGTATGAGGCTTTATATGGGAGAAAGTGCAGGTCACCTATCGGTTGGTTCGATGTATGCGAGACTAAGTTAATCGGCCCAGATATGGTTCAGCAAGTTGTGGATAAGGTGAAGCTTATTCATGAGGGATTGTTAGAAGCCCAGAGTCGATAGAAGTCATATGCAGATAATCGACGTCGACACTTAGAGTTTCAGGTTGGCGATTGGGTCTTCATGAAGGTGTCACCCATGAAGGGGGTGATGAGATTCGACAGGAAGGGAAAGCTTATCCCGAGATACATTGGGCCTCACTAGATTATTCGTAGGATAGGCAGGGTCACCTATGAGTTGGATCTACCATCTGATTTGAAATTGGTACATCCAGTCTTTCATGTGTCGATGTTGCGTAAGTGTATTGGTGATCCTTCTAGAGTATTCCCGGTAGATGATGTCCAGGTGACAGAAGAGTTGTATTATAAGGAGAGTCCCATAGCTATCCTCGATCGGCAGGTTAGACGGTTACGTACTAAGGATGTGCCTTCCGTCAAGGTGTTGTGGCGAAATAATAATAGAGAAGAGATGACTTGGAAAGCAGAAGAGGAGATGAAGAGGAAGTATCCTCACTTATTCCCGATGCCTACAGGTAATTCCATCCCCTACTTGATTATATTGATTGATGAATAAGACTATGTGTTGTATTGTGGCCCTGTGAGGCATATTTGGATTTGCTGAATATAGGTGGGTAGGTATAGTTATAAAGGAGACTCTGCCGAAATTTCTATAACATAGGACATATTATAAACATTCGAGGACGAATGTTTCTAAGGGGGAAATGATGTTACACCTCGTAAGTTTAAGGCGATAATTAGCGAACTTAATTAAGAAATAAGATTCGAATCTTGGATATAAAGTATAATTATATATGTTAATCCGAAAATTTGTATACAAATGATGTGATTCCGGAATAATTTTGGTTACTATGAGTGTGACGATGGGAACTTATAAATTAGTTGTATACTTTCTAATGGGATTCTGGATTAGTCGTATTATAAAAGTTAGGACATTGAGAATACAAGGTCCTATGGAAATCTCAAGATTTAAAAAGAAGTGGGATCCAAGACTAATTAATTATGGAAATTGGACTAAGTTGCAAAAAAAAAAATCAGCACACTAGTGCCCTTAAAACCGTGTACTCTCTCCCTCCCCTTCATTTTCGAAAAACCAACATCCCTCACACCTTCTCATCTTCCTCCACAGATTTTTCAAGTTTCTCTCATCTTCCATAGCTAAGGTATAGACCTAATCAAATCCCCTTTCAAGAATAAACTCCTCTACAAAATTCCAAGCCATAGTACACTCCCTAAAACAGTGGGGAAATCGGTAGCAGCTGGCCGAGACTGCCCAGAAATTGTCGCTTGAAACATGAACATTTTGGAAGAGAAATATGTAAGGATGATGGATTGAACTTGTGGAATACATGCATGTCATTTTGGGTTGAAGAAATGGTGAAAAAAAATGTTGCAAAATGGGTGGAGCAGTGGCCGAAAGTTGGGACTGTTTTTGAGCAAACATTAAGGTAAGAATTCTTCTTCTTATGATATAATTGGAGTTGCATGTTGTTGTATAGAGGCAGCCTTGTCGGCTTGCCTATGTTGTTATGTTGAATTGTTGTGACTCATCAGGAAGCAGGTTCCTTTGATATATATACATTATGAGTCAACAGCTTATTTTCACGAGGTTTATATGTTGTTTTGAGTATCAGTCGGATTATATGTGACAGGTCAGTATAAGGGTGTCCAATTCGGGCACCGGATCGTGGCCCGTCGGGTCGGGTCGTGACATCGTCGGTGAGAGAGGAGAGGACGTAGGGAGAAAAGTGACACCTGGTTGTTGATCGGAGGTCGAAATGGCTGGAGTGGCGCCCAGTGTTTGGTCATCACCGGGGAAGGGGGTGGGAGTTGCTATTCTTACCGTTGGGCAGAAGAGAGGAAGAAAGAGGAGAGAGAAAGTGAACAGAGTTATTAGTGAAGGACATAAAGAAGGTAATCCAAATCTGACCGTTTTTTTGTCATGGTTCAGAATAAGTGTGCATTTACATAATCAAGAGAGAACTAACTTTATGTTTCCAGATTTGCGCCTATTTATTCAAAGTAATAAATATGCAAGAATCTTATTAATTAAGGGTAGTTTAGTCAGAACACCTATTTTTTCTCTAGGAGTTAGTTTTTTTTTTTTATAAAAGTTAGTGTTTTCTTAAAAGGCATGAAAGATTAAGTGGACATTTATTTTGAACCGGAGGGAATACATAAGTAAATACTCCCTCCGTTCACTTTTACTTATCCAGTATACCAAAAATATATTTTCACTTTTACTTGTTTACTTTAGCATATCAAGAAAAAGAAAAAGATAAACTTTTTTTTCTTGTTTTACCGTTAACATTAATTACTCATTTCCTTCTTTTTTTTTCAAGTTTATTAATATTATACACCAATTAATGTGAATATTATGGTAAAATGCATACTTCATTTATTAATTCTTAAAAGGCGTGTAAAGTCAAAAATGGAGAAGTAAAAGTGAATGGAGGAGTACTTTTTTTCGTTTGATATGTTTTCTGGCAAGGGACTCCGAAGAACCCAAGACGAACCCCACATATTGAAGGCCACCCAATTAGGTAAAGCAACAGTAGCCCTACATTTGTATGGTGAAAATTGTTGACACAAGGGCTCAAATTCATCTAACCTCTAATTGGCATTCTCTTCATTAGCATCTCTTAATTACTTTTCAAGATCTACTTAGTAACAACCACATGAGCAGTCCACTTATATATATGTATAAAAATAAACTCTTATGCCAACTAGTCCCATCTCATTGCCTGGTTGTCTCAGATTTTGCTCGTCTTATTACCACATTTTTTTGTCTGCATCTTCCTTTGAAAGTTCTCATAAGTTTGTATACAACCAAAGACAGGAATCTTTGGTGCATTACAGACAGCACAGATAGATTTCTGCTGCGTTGTCCATTTGACCAGAAATCTTGTCTCACTCATAGTTACAGTCAAGATTCCACTTTATAATATATTCCACCCTAACATGCAGGTGACCTAGCTTTCTCTTCTTCTTTTTCTCATCAGATTATCCATTTTCATCACATTCACATCTATCAAGCATTCATTATATATGCCGACTTTGTTTCATTTATTTATACGTACATCTAACAGGTCCTTCAAAAGATTTTCAAGACTGCAAATGAGAGCACTACTGCTAGCCCTTCTATAAGCAAGAAAGAAGCTGCCAATCGTAAGTTTGAAAAAAATACTCCAAACCCTTCATTTTCTTGTGCTTTTTGTGTAATTTTCGAGATCTAATTAAGAACTTTTTCCTTAACTATTTAACCGATACTTATTTACACAGTGTAACCAAATTTCTACAGTATCAGTAAAAATACTTTTACATTATTACGTTAGTTTATAGAAGTTAACTTTCGTTTACTATCTGGTTTTCAGATCAGAAGGCGAAAGCGAAAGATATTGTGTTGTTTGGGATCTGTCGGGGTACTAGTAGAAGAAGAGGTGATAAAAGCAGATCAAGAAGCAAGACCTTTAGCTTATTCAATATATTGTGCAACAGGAGGGACATTTCCAAGGAGTATTTTTATAGCACAATTCAGTTGAGGGTAGGAAGCTACCATAGTAAGCAACATTTTGAATATTGCATGAAGATGAAAAAAGAGAGCCTTACACGAGGATTAAGCATCTCTCACAAGGAAGATGCATCAGCAACAACAAATCATGTAGGAAATACCAAAATTTTGCCCATTACTGATTCTTCAACATCGTCGTCATCATCCTCGTCATCCTCAAAAAACGATAAATATCGAAGCTCTGGTGCAGAAAAGAAAGAAAAATCTAAGGGGGGTAAAGCTAATACGATCTCTAGGATGAAAGAGCTACTAAGATGGGCTGCTGCTGCCAAATCTGAGAATAAAGGAAGCAACTACATAGGCAGAAAGGTGAACACTTCTTCTGTTTTATTTCTCAACAACTTTTATCCTATGGAAAATTAATTTCTTCTCAATTGACTCCAAAGTTATACCAAAACATTCTCTAGCTAGTATAGCGCATGATCTGTAGTATGCGAAAATCCACGCTTCATCATTTTCCAGGCTATCTTATTTATTACTATTACAATCTAAGTCTCAATTTATGTGATGCGTTTGTCCTTGTTAGTTTGTCACAATAAAGAATCATACATTTATATATTGAGAAAGAATTGATTTAATTGTAAACTTTTCATTTTATCTCTAACGATATGATTTATAACTACATAAATATTTATGTTCTTTATAATTATTTTGTCAGAATAGAGTGAGGAAATCTTAAAAAGAAGCGAACCATATTGTTTGCAAATACTTGTCCATATATATTTTCTGTCAATCATGTTTCCACGACCTCATTCGTGTACATATATATGAATGAAACAGACGTAGACTTTATTCTTCTTACCAACTATATACAAACACAAGATAAACTAAAATGCATATACCCCATACAATAAATTAATGAGATCAACATCATCTTGAACCACTAACTCTAAATTTTATATATATATATATATATATATATATATATATATATATATATATATATATGCATGGTGGCTATGTTCTGAGGAGTAAATAAATTAAACATAATTGCAGGTATTCAACTTTCGGAACAGGGCAACATTGAAGGCAGTACCAGATGATGATCAAATGAGTAATGATTCCCCCAAAATTAGCTTTAGATGGGAGGTTGAAAGTTGTTCCACAACATCCTCTGCTTACTCAGCCATGTCAATGCCTAATCCCTCAACAAAGAATCATGAACAATCCATTACCATCAACTTTGCTTCTGTAAACTCAACTCCCATCCACATAGATCACTGCCCAAAATTGAACTGGATCACCACTGATTCTGAATGTAAGACTCCTTAACCCTTTTACTACTCCCTATATTTTAATTTATTTGTCTTACTTTCCTTTTTAGTACGTTTAAAAGGAATATATTTTTTTAATTTGAAAACTCTTTATTCCAACATCCCCAACATGACATGTTTAAAATAATAAAGTCATTACAACTATTTTTATCACATAATTGAACTATGTGCTAATTGCTTAGATAATACACAAATGATTGAAAAGTCAAAATTTAGGTTTGGACAATATAGAGAGAGAAACAAAAGAATTCTCGTATACAATTTTGACTTTATTCATATTTTATTGGACAAAAGACAATTAAATAAATGTTTAAATGAAAATATTTTTTAAGAAATGATTACCCGGCGTTGGAAATTTAACCTTTTGGTCATTTGTATTTTTCGAGCAGCTATCTATTTATGTGAAAAAAAAGTGGAGTATGTAGTTTTATAATTTTATAATAGTGGATAAAGTTTGATAATTATGTAAAGAATGTATCTTGAGTCTAACTTAATCCTAAAAATTAGCTCGTAAAGTGAGTATTGTCCAAGTCCATGTAAGGAGTTTATGTTCTCATTTTATTTTCGATGTTTGACTCTTAACACTCCTCGCACGCTCATAATTCGTTAGAGTTCATGTTCTCATTTCATTTCTGATGGTCTTAACACTCCCCGCACACCCAGACCTATTTTATATTCTTACTTATTCTGAGTCTTTGCTAAATACTTCAACTATTGAAATCAAGAAGTTACAATTGGTCAAATGATATGAAAGGGATTAATTACTAGTCTCCTTTAAAATATGCCTATTTTTTCTCCAAGTTTTAGCAGTGAATCGAACGGGGATTAAAGTTTTTCATTTCCTGAAGTAAAAATGTGGTTCTTCTCTGTAAACCTCTTGATGTATTTTATTGCATGTAAATGAAATGTAGAACACTAAATAGAAATCGAGTATTTTTAATTTCAACTAATTTCATTTCTACAGAACAGCCGATTATAAAATTCTATAGGTATAGGTTTTTTGAATAAAAAAGAATGTGAAATAAAGATATCAGTCAATAGAGAACCTTTTCTTTTTTATGATTCTGAATTTTTTATGGAATAGAAAAACTTGAAAAAAAAACACACATATTGGACTTCTTTTTTTATTTCCAGTATTATGCAATTTTCACATATCTTTTGTCTATCTCGATAATGTTTTATTTGAGGAGGACACTATTAGCTCGAAAATAAATAGTAGTAAAAATAATTCGTTTTGAACAATAGATGTCTTTCACATCCTGTGAGCGTGAACAATATAATTTGGGGGTCCAACATCGGTGAATAAAGAATTGGAATGAGTCTGACTCTGATACCTTGTAAGGAATGGATTTTGGGCCTAACTCAACCCCAAAAATTAGCTTATAGGGTGAGCATTGTCCTAGTCCATATAAGGAATACATATTATTATTTCATTTTCGACGTGGGACTCTTAACAAATGATAGGTGAAATTGTATTTTCTTAATTTAGATTTGTGCTTCTATAAATCCACGAATCTGATTGATTCCTTTTTCTTCTTTAAACAGTTGTGGTGCTAGAGCTGTGAAGACTATAGGAACCAAAGGCAACCTATAATATATATCATCAATAAGTCGCACGCTCTGGCCTGTGCAGTATTTGAAGAGTAGCTAGAGATTTGATCCTATCAGATGTAATGATTAAGAATTTTGGAGGGCAGATTAATGTAACATTAATTCCAATGATGTGAAGTTTTGTCTATTGATCCTCTAACCACTTACTCTATCATTTAAAAGTATTTTGAATAGTCATTAGATTGTCATGTCATTAGACTGTGCCAAAACTAGAGAAGAAAAAAGGGATAAATCACTCATTCACGAACTATCTAACCTCCACCATTCAGATACAAGAATAGAATGTTGATATTGGGACTAATCATCAAGAACATATAGCATATTTGAATCCATGTAGACAGATGAAATTTAAACTTGTCATCTTGTTGTTAGTGGTCTTCCAAACCAATTAAGAAGTAAATCGTTCTATTCCTTCCAACGATGGTATGTTAGAAAGAAAATCTTGTGTCTGATTTGAGGATCATAACTCATTTATAATTGCACATATTTATGTAATTCTAATTCAGCTCATCATTAAATTAGAAGTCACATTCGTGTATCCATACATAAAATCCCATATTTTATGAGGTGTCTAATATACCAATTTAATTTTTAATCTTAGCAGATCATTTTAAACCTAGGTCAATTTTTTAATCATAGAAACCACCATACAATTATTATTAATATTTCCCGGTGAAATCGGTTCTAATCAGAAACACAGTTAGAGATTTGTATTTTAGGATTTAAAGATAAGTGAGATGTAGCCGATCCGAAGAACCCTCGATGAGTCTGTGCTAAGTGGTAAGAGTAGGAAATCAACAGATAATATGAATAAGTAAGCTTAAATTTAGAACAAGTAATAGAAAATAACGGACAAGTGTTTCTTTCATTATATTGCTTTGGGAGAAAATAAAGCTTAGATTACAAGTGTGAGCAAAAGGATCCAGAATATGGTTCCTTATTCCCTAAAGCTTACATATATAAACCAAAAGTAGACTATTACACCACTCTAAAGTTATGACGACGTGAGCACGCTGATGTCATTGTGCCTACATGCGCTGCGACGCTCTAATCTAGGAAAGCTGATGTGATTGGAGTTATTGGAAGTAGAAGACAATTGTAGGATGCCTCCGAGTCGTTAAGAGTGGAAGACAGTTATAGGATTCCTCCGAGTCATTTGAATCTTCAAATATGCTAATCCACCGGGAGGCATTCTTCACCCAATACAGATAGTTCCCCACTTTATGGGGCCTTCATTTTATAAGCCTAGGAAGTGGAAGAGTCTACGCACTTTTCAAAACTTTTTGTAGAAATCGAGACGTCGCCTCCTTTCCATGAGGTTGGATTTTAATGCGTCCAGTCACTCATTCGACGACGCCCTTTCAAAGACACTGATTGACACTTACTGACAGGGCACACCGCTTCATTTTCCAAGATTAACGATTACACTGTAGGCTATTAAATCGATGATCGAAATTCAACTAATATGCTTGTAGATAACGATTGAGAAAAAAATTCAGAACTTATTGTATTTTTAGAGAATTTTTTTCAAGCAACTAAAGAATTTTCTGATATATATTATCTTACAATTTTAACTATGTTATTTTATATAACTCTAATATTTTTGTTACTTGGTGAATATATGGAAAAACCATCTTATAGGGCACCTATTAAAAAAATGTTATCAGATTAAAAAAATTATATTCCCACTATTTATATTATTGGTGTTGTATTAAATCCGACTATTAAAATAGACGGTTGTAAAACACTTATTGAAACTATTTATAATTGTATAGCAGTACTTCCACCTCCAACTCCAAAAAATCCAAATTAGCAAGCACCTAAGGAACCAACTAAAGAAGAAATTTTGTCTA
Source organism: Przewalskia tangutica (assembly GCA_029844215.1). NCBI lineage: Eukaryota > Viridiplantae > Streptophyta > Magnoliopsida > Solanales > Solanaceae > Przewalskia > Przewalskia tangutica. The sequence continues at coordinate 4,611,239 of CM056730.1, read as the reverse complement.
GCATACACGATGAATGCAAAAAAAATAAATATACGCATTACCAACAAGAAAGTGCTAGCAACCAACCGACTTCTATACCATCTTCTTCTTCAGTACAAACTTATAAAAGACATATTGTTTTTGCGACTAGTATTGAAAGCCTTAGAAATAGAATGTTTAGTGGTACCACTACTAATCAAGTTAGCGAGTTTGATATTTTTGTTTTGCATGGTGTTTTACTATACCAAGCAGTTCTCAATGAAGAAGGATGTGAAGACTTGCTTAAATACAGGAGGAAAAATGAGAAGACATATTCAACACTAGCAAAAATGGTCTGAGATGTGTTGAACATTCAAGTGTCATCAACAACGTCTGAAAGCATTTTTTATACGAGAAGATTTCATATAGGAGAGCACAAACACTCATTAGCGGAAGACAGCTTGGAGATTGCAATTTTATTCAGAGATTGAATACGAGCAGAGCGTAGAAGGTGCGGTCAACCATAAATCAACGTAGAAGACGATTAAACTACAACGAAATCTTGTCTGACGAAAATGGAAGCGACGTCGACTAATTTGACCAACAAATTCCAATTCAAACCGAAGACCCACAAAACATTGTGAATAAACTAGAAAATGTGTATAAAATATAATTTTTTAATTATAATTTTACTATGTTATTTGCAAATTTCAACAATACAAAGTTTCAATTTTGAAATTGTATTACAAAAAAATTATGCACAAAAACAATCTTGTATGTTTTTATTATATTATCTTGTTCAATTATTGAGGTGTTTATATATATATTTTTTAAAATTAAATGCCAAAACAATATCAAAATCCCGACCCCGCCCTCCCAGTCCCGTCGGGACCTGCCCCGAACCTGGCCATGAGAAGCAGAAGAGAGTTTTAGATGTGGTTGTTGTGGTAACATTAGAAAGTAGAAAAACGGAAGCCCGAATTACCCATAAATGAGAACGAGATCCGAATTACTTCACAAGGTTTGGTTCGAAACTAATCACTTATGCTACTACTCTTCTTCAGGTACTCACTTTGTTTTTGCATTGATCAAATATCAGTTAGTGAATTCCTTTGGTTATTATGGGCTGTTTTCTCATGTAATTTTTCAGTTATAAATATAGTTGATTTCAGATGAATATGATGAACGAATTGATACGGAGGATTTATATTGTGCTTCAAATTCCTGTTTATGTAGACGATAGCAAAGGATTATTCAGATTATTGCTGTTAATGTAGACCTATTGCAAATGCATTATTCAAATTATTGATGTTAATGTAGACCTATTACAAAGGCATTATTCAGATAATTGCTGTTTGGATCAGTATGATAAAGGGCAGTCCGGTGCACTAAACACCCGCTATGCGCGGGGTCCGGATATTTATTTGAATTGTGAAATATAAATGCGGCGTGGAGCTTACACGGATATAATGTAGTTTATGCTACTACATTAACCTTACAATTTTTTCATCCATAGGTTATGTTATAGATTGCTTACTTTAGGGAAGTACATTCTGGACAAAGTTAACATTTCATAAAAAAGAAAAAAGAAGATTTGAACCCAACTAGAAGTGAATTTCTCGTGGCCATAAAATGATTAAGTGGCTGTTTTGAGATATACAACAAATGTGACTCTGCTTTGCAGTGTGAAATAGGATGGTAACTTTTGCATTACTAGCTGCCTGCTTGCCTAATTTGACGCATATCAAGGTCAAACGGCTGTAAATATCCTACGGTGCAGCAAATATTAAAGGGACATTTTCAAAAATATAGATCCCAACATAAAATATTACGCCACGTAGCCCAAAATAGAGTATTATACAACATTATACATGGAAAAGCATGATACATAATGTATCAACCTTGTATAAAAGAATATCATGGTGTATAAAAGGTGCTTATACACAAATATGGGCTAAACCGGGGAACAAACTCAAATATGGGCTTCGCGGCGTAAATATTTTCTCCCAGTAGACATAGAGCGTAATTTTTCTAATAAAAATGAAGAAGTAGAGGAAAAGGAAAAGGAGTGTATTTGTTATTGCTGAATATTTTTTAAGATGCAGATTAGAAATACTGCTGGTTTCTTCTAAGCCTTTGAGAATTTTTACAGTGTATATCCTGTCTTGGACTACTTTTTATTGTGTTCTTACATCAAGTAACCCAAATTAGCAGCTTAAAGTTTTTTGCTAATTCAAAACATGCTTCCCGGATCAATCAATCAACTACCCTTGAATTCTAGATTAGTTGTTGGGGCTATATGAATTCCCTTTGTTCATTTCAGTCTATTCAAGTCATTTCATTCCAATACTAAATAATTTGTAATTTAAGAAAAATGAACTTTCTAAAATCAAAGGCTTTATGAGTCTTACACTTTTCCCTACATTAACATACAAGTCGACCATGAAAAGACTCCCAGCCAACTTCGGATCTAATGCAAGTACAACAACAATATCATAACCTTAACCTAATCTAGTTGGTATCACCTATATAGATTCTTTACGTCCATTGTGTAACCTCTTTTAAACACTTTCAATCATCATAATGTCACATCTAAGGATCTGTTTATTTGGAGGTCTAATTAGAACATTGTGAACCATTTTAGACGGTGTTCTAATCTTGTATGATTTGCATGGCCACAGGGTAGTCTTAATGTTGTGGATGTAGTGCTTCTAAGGCTCAATATTTACTAAAAATGGTGTGCACTAAGCTCCTGCTATGCGCGGGGTCCGGGGAAGGACCGGACCACAAGGGTCTATTATACGCAGTCTTACCTTGCATTTCTGCAAGAGTCTGTTTCCACGGCTTGAACTCGTGACCTCCAGGTCACATGACACCAACTTTACCAGTTACTCCAAGGCTCAATATTTACTCTTATATGAAATTGCTAGTTTTTCTAATTAACACATATCATGCATATAACATCCTTCACTAAATTTCACCATTAATATTGTTGGTTGGCTTATCCATTATTAGTCTAAACAAGTACAGGCTTTAAGGAGTTGTTACGTGTAGATTAAATTTTCTTTCTCCCTGTATTTGGTTGTACAGTTTTCTTGGTTAGTTTAGCCTTTGCAACGATAAAACCAGTCATTTTCTGTTAGTTGATAATACAAAGTTCTAATCATAATTGGCTGTTCAGGAGAGGCATGGCAAAGAGATTGTCTTGAAAGCAGTGGGTCAGGAAATTAGCAAAACATTTGCTATAGCAGAGATCATTAAGGTAGCTTTCTCTGGTTTAGATGGCTTTCTTTCTCTACTTCTATTCCTTCTCCTATTTTACGATATTAAGGTGCAACTCAATGATGTTAATCTCAAAATTTAGGTGTAACTCAGTGATCTTAATCTTTTGCAGAGAAGAATGCCTCGACTGCATCAAGACACTTCTATCAGCTCAGTAAGCATAACAGATGTATGGGAATCTATTGAAGAGGGTCTTTTGCCGTAAGTTCCACCCCTGATTTACTCTCATAATGTTTTCTTTTCGCACTATATATATCCCTAAGCATGAACAGCATGGATGTGGTACTAATATATGGAAATTGATTTTCTTTATGATGAAGTGTGGAGCAGACCCGCCATGTTTCAATGATTGCAATCACGTTGTCAGCAAAAGAACTGAACAAAAATTCTGCGGGGTAACTCTCTGCCTTTATCTGATTCTACGAATGTTGCTCCTCCTGTTATTTGACAATGCAGCCTGCCAACTATTTCAATGATCGTTATTTGAATTGTTTTTTCTTATGGTAGTTATTGTACTTTTCTGGTGTCTTCTCACTGAAAAATATGTGGTTGTGACTTGTGACTGATTATTATCTTACTCTTCATGGCCCAAAATGCAACTTCATTTTCTTACGTATCAAGCTCCTTCTGAGGTTGAACATATGAAGCCACGGTTTAATAATTACCAGCCTCAGCTGCAACAACAACCACCCAAGACAAACACGTCAATTCTATTATGCTGGTAATGAAGGTAATGAGGCACCAGACAAAATCACTAAACAAAGAATATTTGCAGAATTGAACTCGACTTAAGTGGAAATATGCAGCATAACGTCTTGAATCACTACAACTTTATTCTAGACTCATATGGGCGAGGACGAGGTTGTGGTAGAGGGAGGGGACGTGGTTGGAGTAGAGGTGGATATGGAAACTATCTAGGTAATTTTTCGTTACTTAATATCTCTATGAAGTAATGTGGTTACTCAAACTGGGGTCGAGAAAATGGTGGTTACTCAAACTGGGGCCGAGGAAATGGTGGTTACTCAAACTGGGGCCGAGGAAATGGTGGTTACTCAAACGTGGGCAGAGAAAATGGTGGTTACTCAAACGGGGGCGTGATGGATGGGGATATCGTGGTAAGTATACTTCTTGAGTTTCCATTTTGTACTGCCTGCCTGCACGATACTTTCTTGTTTTTATTTTACTATTTTTTGAACTATGATGTTTCTTAGAATGTTATATTGTATTTCTGTTGAATCTTGTTTTATACATATGAACTCAGGCTCTGGATATGGAGGAGCCAGGGGTGGATGTGGCAGAGCCGCAGAGGTTATGGACGTGGATGTGGACGCATGGGCCTCCGTCCTAGAGGTGGTGGCAACCAGTCTTAGTTGGGGATTGGCACTTTGGGTTTTGCATACTGGCCTTGGTTTAGTGGTTCTTCTATCCAAAGTACCAAAGAAAAGCATGAAATTGTGGGTTGTTTCATATGTGGGTCATGCAGTGATTTTGTTGTTTTTCGGCATCGTTGAATGTGGAAAAGCTTATATCCTCTATTTGCTTTTAATGAAGCCAAGGTCAAGTAACCAAAAACGTTCAACTTAACAAAATACAAACAGAGACAACTAAACTATAAAATTATTGAACAGGCTTTCGAAAGAATTCTAAAGCCAGCTTGTTTTGTATTTGGAGGAAGCAGATGCCGTAAAATGGGATTAGGGCAAATATTTTTCCACAAAACCAAACGTATATCATTCTTTTCGACCAAAAAATGCAACACAATTTTGTCAAATCAAATCCAAACGCCATGGTTCATGTTTTCTAAGAACATACCTATTATATTACTCTAGAAAATGTTTTAAAAATCTAAACCATTTTCTAACATAATAGTTCTAAAAAAGTGAAATTTATAATTAAAAATAAGATACGTTATTTGTTATAATAGATAAAGGCGATCTGATAGTTTAAAATTTTATGATTGCCTCAATGGTCACTTAATTTGTGGTAATTGACCATTAAAATTTAAAGTCATCCATAAAAACACACCTCAAGTATCATATATTTTTGAGTTTTCTACCTAAAGTATTAGGTGCGAGAGTTTTCTACCTAAAGTATCATTATCAAAACATACTTCAAATATCAATTACATGAGGTAGGAAAAATGAACGATAGTTGAGGTGTGTTTTGCTAACTAATTGATGATAGTTTGGATAAAAAACTCTCACACCTGATAGTTCAAGTAGGAAACTAAAAAATAAAGTTATTTAACCTTCAACTCTTCTTCTAATTAAAAGTCATCTTACTTTACCGAGTTTACTTTAATGGTCATCTTAGCAGGATTTTGTATTTTCCAGAAAAAATTAATTATGTGACAAATTTAATTTACCACAAATCAAATGATCATTTAGCTAATCAACTCTATCTTTAACCGTCAGTAGATACTAGTTACAGTCTTCATATATTAAACCTACTGTACATAATAAATGGAAGGGAGAAGAGGAAGAGAAGATAAGAAATGTAGAAACAGGTGGGACATCTGTACCAAAAATAATAGTAAAGAAAAAGTTTTAGCTGCTACTAATAGAGACGGATATTGGTCCAGGTTCAACCTCAGTTTCCTCCCATGATGCATAACTATCATCGTCTTTTGACTCGTTCGAGGTGTGATACCGCACATGACCGCTGAAAAATGAAAAAATTTAGGATTTCTTTTTTTATTTTTTATTAAATAGTATTAGCCAGAATTTACTGTAAAAGCTCATAATTCGCAGGTCTTAGCTCAATTAAGGGCTAACTTTACGAATTAGAACAAGACCCCAAAATATTTGAGACGCCCTTGATTATCTATATATATATATATATAATATATATCTTGTACCATGTGTTGTGAATCTTCTCTTCAAATTCAATTTTCATCTTATGATGCTAGAAACTCTTAATTATACTCCCAGCTTGTTATATCCGTACAAATAAAAGAGAGAAATTAAAGATGGAAATGATAAAGAACAAAGAGAAGGAGCTCTTTCGTGTTGTTCATAAGGTTCCTTCAGGTGATGGCCCTTATGTTAGGGCCAAGCATGCTCAGGTAATTCATTTTTTCCCTTTTCTGTTCCAATTATTGATATATATATAACATATTTCTTTTTGGAAACTAATTAGCCATTAATTTCTACCCAAAGAGCTAGTTTGTTTTATAACTAAACCGGTGAAGTATATACTGGTATCTCAAATATTTTGGGGTCAAACTCTAATTCGTAAAAATGGACCCTTAATTAGACTAAGACATGTGAATTATGAGTTTTTACAGTAAATTTTGACTAATGCTACTTAATAAAAAATAAAAAAAGGGCTCTAAAATTTTTCGCTTTTCGAGGGCCCTGGATAGCACACCTTGCACGGGTCCAAAGACGGCCGTGAGTATATACTATATAAGTATATATCACCTAAACCATGGGGAAAATGAAGAAAGAACACAGAATTTGCTGGAAATTAATTAATGTTTGCTTGATCATTTACTTCTATAAATCTACTTCAAACTAGACAAGACAGATCCATTAATTAGACTGAGTTTAATTATTTGGAACGGCGTTACAAAATGTATATTTATGGAATTATAGTTATTTAAACCACTCATTTTGAATTCACCTGACTCTAAAACTTAGATTTGTTTCTGAAAATTAAACTAGCTAGTTAGATCGATCTGAAATGTCATTAGATCAACTATTTTTGCTTAGCTTTCATGAATTAAAACTGTAAAAAATGGATCGTGGGCTTAACTCAACCCCAAAAGCTAGCTTGTAGGGTGAGGATTGTCCAAGTCTATATAAGGAGTTCATGTTCTTATTCTATATCCGATGTGGGACTCTTAATACTCTCTCGCACGTCCAGACGTTGTTAACTGGAGCGTGGTATAACTTGGGGGCCCAACATCGGTGAACAAAGAATTAGAATGAGTCTGGCTCTTATACCATGTAAAGAATGAATCGTGGGTCTAACTCAACCTCAAAAGCTAGCTTGTAGGGTGAGGATTGTCCAAGTTCATATAAAGAGTCCATGTTCTCATTCCATATCCGATGTGAGACTCTTAGTAAAAACCAAGGTTGAGCTAGGATTTTAAATTATTGAATTTTAGATTCATAAAAAAGAAAGTTATTGGATTCTTGATCTAATACATTATACATATTAGTGAATATTTAACACAAATATAGAATTTGCGCCAAAACTATTGGTTCCACCAAAATCATAATGGAAATGCTAGCCCTGCCTTGTTTGTGAGGTATAAGACTTTTGAAATGTGTGATATTAGACAAAGGATAGCATAATGTGACTATAAGAACTTGTCGATAAAATGGAAGCTTTAAGTTAAGTTGTTTCCAAATGTTTAAAGATGACATTCTTTTTAAAATGATAAATAAGAAATAATGTCACAAAGATTACTATAAATAACCAATTTCTAGTAATCTCAAATGTATGCATTTAGTAACTTAAATTTGTATTAAGAGCGTAAAACACTACAAAAAAATATAGAATTGGCAACAAAACTTTAGCAACAACATCCAACATATTACAATAAAAAATGTTCTTGACAAATGTCTTTCTTCTTCCCGTGGAAAATTATTTACATAATCAATGTATACAAGTTAATTTTGATCTTTCTTTTTATCAACTTGTGTGCATGGCTTAATACGTGAAGCATATGTGATAGTGATAGCAATAATGCAGTCTGCTTTTCCTCTTTTACGTGTCGTTTTGTTCTTTTTCTTCTCTTTTCATTTCCTTGATATATTATTCCTTTTCTAAAAGGATTTTAAATAAAAGAAAATAATATTTGGGCATTGAATTTCAGCTAGTTGAGAAGGACCCAGAAAGAGCAATAGTATGGTTTTGGAAGGCCATAAATGGAGGAGATAGAGTGGATAGTGCCCTTAAAGATATGGCTGTGGTAATGAAGCAGGTCGACAGAACTGAAGAGGCTATTGAAGCCATCAATTCTTTCAGATGCCTCTGCTCCAAACAGGCTCAAGAATCCCTTGACAATGTCCTCCTCGATCATTACAAGGTATATCAATCACTACATAACCAGTGGCTTCAAATCTTGAAAATAGAGAAAAAAATTAGTGGAGAACATTTATTCTCTTTAGCTAGTCATGACACACTACCAGTGGCGGAGCCAGCAAATAAATTCTAGTGGTTCAGAGATGTTTTTGTGCAGCCAAAAAAAAATTTGATATTAAAAACGCACCGTTTCACCCACCGTTTCATCTAAAACGACATCGTTTTAATCCAAAATTTCTTGAAAACTGATAGTGCAGTTGCACCACGCTTCACGTGGCTCCGCCACTGCACACTACTCGATGAGAATCCAAAATATTATTAGTAGGGCCAAAATTTTTGAATAATATTGGACAATAAAACCAAAAAAGGAAATTACATAGGAAAATGGGAAAAGGAAGTACATAACGGAGATTGAACATTTCACTAACATGGTGCAAAATTTGGACGTTACACAAAGTTTGCTTCTTCCGATTCCCTATCACCATTTCACTTATTGTCACATGATCATATAATATTTAACATGGATACGTGTTATTATATGTGCAATAAATAGTTTGATGACTAAGCAATAAAGTCGACATTGATTATACTAGAAAAGGTTCATGTGACAATTGGTATGCAAGACTGGATTTTGCTCATAGACACGGCCGTTTTTATTCGTGCGAGGTGTGCTACCGCACATGGTCCTCGAAAAATAAAAAAATTTAAGGACCCTTTTTCATTTTTTATTAAGTAGTATTAGCCAAAATATACTGTAAATGTCCAAAATTCTCATGTCTTAGCCCAATTAAGGGCCCACTTTTACGAATTAGAACATGGCCCCCAAATACCTAAATACGTACTACAACTATTAGATGGACTAATTGTAATGTAATTTACATGTATGTATGTAGAAATGTGGAAAAGTAGATGAACAAATAGCACTGTTGAAACAAAAATTGAGACAGATTTACCAAGGCCAAGTCTTCAATGGTAAACCTACAAAAACTGCTCGCTCTCATGGAAAGAAGTTTCAAGTTTCTGTTAGGCAAGAGACCGCCAGAGTTCTGGTAATTAATTACACCTGTTACTATCTTCTTTAATATTAGAATATATATTCTCCTAACTTCATTGCAAAGGCATGCATGCACATACATAAAATTTGTATCTTCATAGTAAAAGTAATATGCACTGCGATAAGGAAATCTTACACTTAGGGGTCGTTTTGTTCGAAGACATGTTATGTTGGGATTAGTTATACTAGAATTGGTTATCGTGGTATTATTTCTTATAGACTATTTAGTTTGTATATTAAAAATAGTAAGCATTGCATAATTTCTAAAAAGAAGTTGTTTGTTTACAAAAATATCCTCCATCTTATTTAGTAGAAAAAGGGACGTTTGAGGGAGCTCATGGATATTTTTATTATTTTCATTGTTTTATCTAGGGATAACTAATTCTGGTACTATTATTCTACAATCTTGAAGCATTTCTTATCCCGGTACTATTTCTAATCGTGGTATAATTTATCCCATGATTAATAACCAAACAAGGGATACGGCCGTACTAAATATTTTTCACAGGATTATTTATGCTTGTGCAGCAGACCAAATGACCCCTAACAGTATAACTCCTCCGATTGTAACATGTTGTTTACCTTCTTTGATATTATCAGTGCTTAAAAATCAGACTACACAACTGTTACAGGGAAATTTGGGCTGGGCGTATACGCAAAAAGGGAACTTTATGGCAGCGGAAGTTGTGTACAAGAAAGCCCAAATGATTGATGCAGACAGCAACAAGGCCTGTAATCTGGCTCATTGCCTAATAAAGCAAGCCCGGTATGATGAGGCCCGTAACATTCTTGAAAATGTTTGGAGGGGTAATTATGCAGGTTCTGAAGATGCAAAGACAAGGAACCGTGTGGAGGAATTGTTGTTTGAATTGGACTCGAGGAAACCACCACCATTCTTGCAAAACCTTCCGGGCCTAAATTTGGATGATGATTTCATGAATGGGCCTGAACAGCTTATAAATGAATGGGCCCCTTCAAGATCAAGAAGACTACCAATATTTGAGGAGATTTCTACTTTCAAGATCAAGAAGATAAATGTGACGATCCAAATCCACGTAATCAACACCCGACATACATGAATACAATCTTTAAAAGGCAATATCTTTCAATATAAATGAAAATACTTGAGGATAATAATTTTTTTTTTTATAAATCATATACTACTACTTATATATATAACAAAATATACAAGTTATCCAGCGTCCAGACTTATGTTTGTTACATGATTCGGCGTATTGGTCATTGTTTGCAAGTCACAAAAATTAACCTTGCGATCATAAGTTTGACTCATTACACCTTCCAAAAGACATTTACAACATAAGGAGGGGGTACAATTGCACCATCAAATATCTCCTTCCTTGCTCCCTCTTTAGCTAGTGCATCAGCCACCATGTTCTGCTCACGGTAGATGTGTTTTAGTTCCGGATGGCTTAGCTTATGCATCAAGGAACTACATTCAGAGATAATAGGCATATAAGATAAATGTCCTTGTTTGATCATTGTGTTTTCCTATTTTTTAATCACTGTTGATCTCCAATGGCATAAGATTATGTCCATGAGCTAATTGCGGTCCCTGCATAATAGTTGTTAGTTCAGCATAGATATCAGTGGTGTTAGGCAGTCCTTTGCTAAAGCCTACTACCCAGTTCCCTTTATTATTTCTAATAACTCTACCAATGCCACATATTTCAGGATTCCCAAAGTTGGAGCCATCAGAGTTAAGTTTAAAGGTTCCTCTTTTAGGTGGCTCCCATTTTAGAGAAACTATTCTCATGTTGGCCATTTGATGGTGGCTTGTGAGGCTGCTAGATTCAATAGCTTTACCATAGGCATTTTGAAAGCATGGCTGGTCATTCTTGTTGTTAAAGATGTTGTGGTTCATATTTAACCAGATTTTCAAAGGTAGAAAGATAGTAAAGTTTCCCGGTCTAATAAGTGATTGTAGTTCCCAGTTTTTAAGGCAATCCAAGTGCTTGAGAAATGTAGGTATTTGTTGGGTCTAAGACACACAAGTAAGCGCAGCGGAAGTTTAAAATTTTGAGTAAACTTACTTGCCCCAACAAATGTCGTCTGGTAAGATTATGCGATAATTCAAATCTGCAAAGACAGGAAGAAAATTTACAGTTTAAGCTTTGTTAGTCTTTACTAAAGGGAGCGCACGCGATCGTCAATCCGGGTGCAAACCTTGCTTCGGTATATTCTTTTGCCCAAGAAAACTAGGAAATCTTGGCAGGGGTTTGAGAGAATTTTATTTCCTGAACTCTGAGTTCAGAAAGTGGAAAGTATGCAACCTTAAAATTATGGGTTAAGTGTCAAATATATAGTGGAGGAAACCCTAAACCAAATCAGATTTGGATCAGGCTTCAAGACCTGTCCCAAATTCAAATTGCAGTGGGCTAGTCGAATCAGCCCATCGCGCTGCTCCTCCATTTATTTTCTGCACGTTTTAGTTCTAATTAAATCCAAGATTTAATTTTGACTTAATTATATAATTTCCATCAAATGAAAATTATCTCATAATTTATTATTAAATAGAATATCTTGATTCTAAATCCGATATTTTACATTCTCTCAATATATCCTTAGACCGAAAAAGACAATCGACTTAGTGTGACCCTTTAGGCCTTCACACACAAATCAAGGTTCACACGGAACTCCTAGACGGCGCCGGTGACGGACCCAATGTGTGAAGTACGTTTACAAGACTTAAGTAAACAGACCTCTATGTGAGATGATAAATTTCTTTCATTCACGACACACTCGATCAAGCTTAAGATTTGTCAAGTGTCTATCCAAATGGTTTGATCATTTTATCTCATCTTTATTAGTCGACAACTAGACCATATCCTAGATATGTCTCTTGCATTGGTCAATGACTTGGTCGACCTAACATCTCTGAGAAGCTGAGTGTTCTCTCGAAATTCCAATCGAGGAATGAATCATATTCTTGGCTCAACTACCACCTTCAATCTACTTCATAATGTACCCAAAACAAGCCATGTCTCAACCTATAAGGCGTTTGAGCTTAGGACAGGATCAAAGTACATTACTCCGTAAACAAGGTGGTATTGACCTCAAGTCTAAGGACCTCTATCTCCCACATGCTGATAATACTCTAGACATGTATAAAAAATCGTTTATCATCAGGGTATGTCAATACCTCTCTATGGTATCCATGTGTCCATCACTAGCAACCGTTAATAGTAGTAAGTGAGATATACTACATTCTCTAAGAATGTGATACAGACCACATGTCGACTTATAACATATCATTGATATCTCATTCTCAATGATCATCAGTCTAGGCTATTTTAAGAACTACACTCTATCATTAATATCTCACACTATTAATGACAATGTAAGTTCAAGGAATGTACATTAATGAATAATATAAACAATCAAATAATAATTCAATAATTGCAAAATGTCAAATATATTAATCTCATTAATAATATGAATGTGTTCAAGTACATTTGCTCCTAAAATGATTGTTTCTAGGACATATATACTTTCAATCTCCCACTTGGTTTAGAGTCAATCACCAACATATCTAATGCCCGTGTTGTCAAAATGAGCATTATGCTTGACTAAGCTTAATGATTTAGTAAATGGGTCTGCTAGATTATTATCGGTGGGAATGTAGTCTATCTTTATTTCTTCTGTCTCTACCATCTCCCTGAGTATGTGGTATTTTCTTGGTACATGCTTGTTTCTATTTGTTGATCTTGGTTCCTTAGCTTGAGAAATCGCACCACTGTTGTCACAATAAATCGTTATTGGACAACAGACACTTGGAACAACCTCTAATTCCTTTAAGAACTCGGATATCGCGACAACTTCTTTACCAGCTTCCGATCTAGCAATGTACTCTGCTTCTGTTGTCGAATCAGCAGTTGTAGATTGCTTGGAACTCTTCCAACTAACTACTCCACCATTTAAAATGAAGGCATAACCAGACTGAGATTTGAAGTCATTAAGATCTGTCTGAAAGCTAGCATCAGTGTACCCAGTAGCTACTAGCTTTCCTTGTCCGCCATAGACTAAGAAGTATTCTTTAGTTCTTCTAAGATACTTAAGAATACTCTTGACTACTTTCCAGTGTTTCTCCCCAGGATTCTGCTGGAATTTGCAAGTCATGTTAAGTGCATAGGCCACATCTTGCCTTGTACAGGTCATGGCATACATGATTGATCCTATAGCTGAAGCATATGGGATTCTCTTCATGCGTTCAAATTCTGCAACTGTGGAAGGACAATCCTTCATTGACAACTTGATGTCTTGACCCATAGGAAGATTCCCTTTCTTGGAATTTTCCATAGAGAAACGTTTTAGCACTTTGTCTATATATACGGACTGTGACATCCCCAACAATCTATTAGGTCTATCTCTGTAGATTCTAATTCCAGGAATGTAGCAAGCTTCACTCAAGTCCTTCATCATGAAGGTTCTGGATAATCATTTTTTGACTGATTGCATGAGAGTCTTATTGTCTCCCATTATCAATATGTCATCTACATATATAACAATGAAGACAATGCTCTCATTTGTGCGTTTACTATAAACGCACGGATCTTCCTTGCTTCTAACAAAGTCAAACGATTTGATTGCTTTGTCAAAACAAACGTTCCAACTCCTTGAGGCTTGCTTAAGTCCATAAATGAACTTTTGTAGTTTGCATACTTCTTTGGGTTAAGTCTTGGATGTAAAACTCTTTGGTTGTATCATATGCACCTCCTTAATTAGATTACCATTGAGGAAGACATTTTTAACATTCATTTGCCAAATATCATAATCATAGTATGCAGTTATTGCAAGCAAAATCCAAATGAACTTAATCTTTGCAACAGGTGAAAAAGTTTCATCATAATCGACCTTAGCCCGTTGATTTAGCCACTAATCTTGCTTTATAAGTATGTATTTTGCCATATGCATCAATCTTCTTCTTGAAGACTCATTTGCATCCTATGGGTCTAACCCCTGCTGACAAGTCAACCAAGTTCCATACTTGGTTTATGTACATAGACTCCATTTCGGATTTCATGGTTTCTTGCCATCTATGTGAATCAATGTCCAACATTGCTTCGTTGTAGGTAGTAGGCTCATCATCATCAGAAATTTCTATCTCATTATGTGTTTCAACAAGGAGATTAAGTCTTTCAGGTGCACGATGAGTCCTAGTGATCCTACAGAGTTGAACATTCTGCGTTTCAGTGTTTGCTGTATTTTGATTTTGAGAAGATGTTTGTGTGTTGGACAATCCACCATTTTGAGAACTTTCAGGAATATCATTTTGAATAGGATGATGCACAACTATTGTGTCATCTACTATTGGTTGTGCATGAGAGTCTTGCATTTCTGCATTATCCCTCACAACACTCCCACTGGCTGAAGGGCGTACTCTAAGTACCCAATCATCATCAAATACTCTCACTGAATTCTTGCCTAGGTCATTTGACAATGGGTCATTCTCTACATTATTTTGTACTTCCTGAATTTCTTCAAGTTCTATCTTGTTGCAACTCTGTTCCTTGTAGACATAGTCTTCTTCAAGGAAAGTTGCATTTCTGGAAACAATTACTTTATGTTCCTCATGAAGATAGAAATAGTACCCTCTTGTTTCCTTAGGATACCCTACAAAATAATACTTCTCACTTTTAGATTCCAATTTGTCAGTGAACAACTTCTTTACATATGCAGGGCACCCTGTGGTCGCACGTGTGTCTAAGTCTTGCTTGTTATTCCATATATCATATGGAGTTTTCTCTACTGACTTTGATGGAACTCTATTCAAAATATAGATTGAGCTTTGAAATGCATATCCTCATAGGTATGTTGGTAGAGCTGAGAAGTTCATCATGGATCTAACCATATCTAATAAGGTACGATTTCTCCTCTCAGCAACATCATTCATTTGTGGCGTTCCGGGAGGTGTCCATTGTGATTGAACTCCATGAAGCTTCAAGTAATCTAGAAATTCTTTACTCAAGTACTCACCTCATCGATCTGATCAAAGAGTTTTGATATTTGTTTCAAGTTGCTTCTCTACTTCTGACTTGTACTCCATGAATTTCTCAAAAGCTTCAGACTTATGTTTCATAAGATACACATGCCCAAACCTTGAGAAATCGTATGTAAAAGTGATGAAATAAATAAAGTCTCTCTTAGCTTGAGTTGAAAAAGGCCCACATACATCGGTATGGACTAACTCAAGTACCTCTTTGGCACGTACTCATTTCTCAGAAAGTGATTTGGTTGTCATCTATCCTCTTAAGCAAGATTCGCAATCACCATATGACTCTAAGTCAAATGGTTATAAGTAATCTAATTTCCTCAATCTTGCTATCATTGATTCATTGATGTGACCAAGACTGCAATGTCATAAGTAGGTGAGATTTCTTTGATTACTTATTTTAGTTCTTTTATTTTGTATATTGAAAATTTCATGACTACAATTTTGTCACGCCCCGAACCGACGGGCCGTGACTGGTGCCCTACCTGGGCACCCTTATACCCTCACATCACATATAATCAGCGGAAGCTAAGGAACAACTCATAATCACATAACAAAGGAATTATGTCCCCTGAACTGTAATAACAACCCTTATAATAAAATAGGCAAGCCGACAAGGCTGCCATTATATACACAAATCCAAAATGAGCTATAACTGTACACACGTCCAACTCACACATGACTACAGACCTCTAAGAGTATAACAGTAACTATGACGGAACAAGGCCTCGTCGTACCCCTGAATATACATAAGCCTGTAACAGCAAAACTGTACCACAAATGATAAGCCCTGGAACAATGGAGCTATCCCAAAAGCTTAGCAAAGATCCTAAGCTCGCGGATCACCAAACAAAGTACATATACCTGCGGGCATGAACTCAGCCCCCCGGAGAAGGGGGTCAGTACTAATATGTACCAAGTATGTAAACATAAAGTACTGTAAATGAGATCATACTGACAAGTATAATAACCAAAAGATGGCAGTAAGCAAGTATGATAGTCAAAGTACCGCACTTCGTACCATCGCACTATCATTGTATCATCTTTGTATCGATATGTACCATTGTATCACTGTACCATTGTACCACTGTACTTTACAAAAATGAGAGTCATATCAAAAGCATGAATTTCTATTCATATAATCATATACTGTCATGAGCATCTATACTCGCGTCTTGGATACATGTCCATGGAATCATATACATATATTGTTCGGCCCTCAAGTGAAGGACGCGGTGAATATGTACTACCCGGCTCTTTCTGGGACGCGGTAAACACTTAGTCATATACTGCACGGCCCTTTCTGCGACGCGGTAAAATTGTAAATACATAAACTGCCCGGTCCTTTCTGGGACGCGGTAAAATCATCTACTGCCCGGCCCTTTCTGGAACGCGATAAACCTATACACATATACTTCCCGGTCCTTTCTGGGACGCGGTAAAATGGAATATTCATATACTGCCCGGTCCCTTCTGGGACGCGTAAAATAGAATAATAACACTTGCATGAATAGCTATCATGAGAAACCTTGTGCAATTTAAATCATCTTTGGACTCTCAATAATAACTTTAAAATGAACTTTCATTTTTAGAAAACCAAAGCACTATCATGTCATGTATTATCAAGGATTAAGATCCAACAAAACTATGTACGTCCGCCGTAAACTCACTTTATACAAACGCAACTTTCATTTTAGAAAAACTAAAGTACTATCATATCATTAAGGAATAAGATCCAATAGAACTATGTACGTCCGCCGTACACTTACTTCATATAAACATGCCAAAAGAAGAAAGGATAGTTCACATACCTTATTGGCTATACGAACACGACAAGTAGAACACGCCTCAATTAGTACTTCAACCTATAATAACAATAACACGTATATCAACTCCATGCTTACTAGTGTAGATCATTTACCAAGTGTTGACACCCAATTTTGACCCCCCCCCCGTCCAGACAATAGCTATAAATTACACTAATTAATTAGCACACCCGTCTTTATTTTTGTAACAATTTAAATCCAACTTTAATTAATAAAGCACCTAAATAATTTAATCACCTTTATTATTTTAATTTACCACTGATTAATTAAATAATACCCTTAAAACTCTACCCCTAATTAAAATAACTCACCACTAATTAAATACCTAATAATTAAAACTAACACTTTAAACTAATAACCCACTTAAATACCATCAGCCCACTTTTAATTCCCAGCAACCCATAAACCTTTGGCCCAAATTCGTGAGCCCAACACCCCTTAATTAAATCAAAACCCAGACCCCACTCCCTTCAGCCCATCTACCGCAAGCCCAACAGCCTTTATTTCCCCACGCCCGCACAGCCCACTCTCCCTCTGCCAATATACAGTAGCCCGTTTACCTCACCTTCACTTCACCTTCCTAAGATAAACGCAGCCCTAGCCGCACCTCTCCCTCGCACTCCCATCGCCCATGCCGGGATTCTCGCCTGAGAATCCGGCGAGTCACATAACCAAATCGTTCCCTTACCTTTCTTACCCACACACACCCAGCCAACGATTTCTTACCATAACAATAAAATCAGCACTAAATCGCCAAGATTCGTCCAAAAATAAAACAGTAGGAATCAATACAGAATCAACCCAAGTCAGGCATGAATCAAGCACAAATCTCAGCCTTAAACACTTACCAAACTTGGAACCCAAAATCCTAGCTATAAATATAGAACCGCTATGCATGCAATAGGCATCGATTCAGGGCATAGCAGGGCAGGAAAAAGGAGTCCAATAGCAACAAGACGAGAGAGCTCAGGGGGGAGGGCAGTGACATAGCAATTTAGAGGAGATCATCGAAAGCAGAGCACAGGAGGGCATAGCAGGGCAGGGCTCAAAGGAGTCCAATAGCAACAAGGCGAGAGAGCTCAGGGGGGAGGGCAGTGACATAGCAATTTAGAGGAGATCATCGAAAGCAGAGCACAGTAAGGCAGAGCGGGGTCAGGGGGCCATCGTTTTACACATTCGAAGAGCAGAGTCCAATCGAGCCATTCAGAGTAAGAACACAATCTTAATAGTCAACCATTCTCGCAAAACCCTTCCTTTTTCCACTGCATTAGCAAGCCAAAACCCGAGCGAACCGACGACTTGATACGCTGCCTCGGTTACGTCGGAGAAGGTAAACTCGTCTCCGAATTACATTGTATTTGTTCGCACTACGTGTGCTCGTGTGTTTTGTGCTAGTATAATGTTAGTCAGTTTATTTTGTTTAGTTCTGCTTGGATTATGATAAATGCAAGGTTATTTCGACGAATAGTGAAGTTCCGGTTTGGTTAATACATGTTCTAGATAACTTGTTGCTGGTTTGAATTGACATGTTTATTTGCCGAAATCAGTGTTGAAAGTGCTGTGTTGTATGATTATCTGTGGTTTAAGTGTGTCTTGTTAGTTTGAATTTAGTTAATTAAGTATGACCACAATAAGTCGGGATATTGGTGGTTAAACTGTCCAGGGATTAGTTTGACATGTTAAAGTTGGCTGCAACCATTACTTGTTCAATATTTGGTTAAATAAAGGCTTGTTGTGTTTGTTTAGAATGATTTTGTTCATATGCAAGCTATCTAGTTGACTTGAAATCTGGTTTGAAGCTTATTTAGCCATATGCAATCTGCCTATATGGTCTTATGTTTGTTTAGTATGAAGTTGTAATAGTTTTGGTTTAATCTAGGCTGCACAACTTATGCATATCCTAAATCCATAAGTTTAAGCTAATAAAGGATACGGACTGCCTAGCATAATCTATGAATGATAATCATGTCCCTTTTTACCAGTAACCATACTGGTTGAGCCAATCATAGGGCATTACATTTTCTTTAAACATGTGCTTAGATATAACCAGTTAAGAAGTGGTCTTTCTGTATGCATCTTCTGGAAAGTTCAGTTTCTTAAGAAACATGTATTGAGCTATATCTATCCCCTGCATGTTTAAGTACAAAACAGAGTACAATAAGAAACTGGTTCTATGTAATTGTTAGCTTTAAACTTAGTATGATGAATGGAACTAAAATGTTTCTTGTTCAGTATCAAGCTTTCACGAGATGTTCCATGTCCCAAGTCCTGTTTTGAATTCATTTAGTTCTTATATGTGTTCATATCATATATTTTCACTTCCCAAGTTACTTTGTGTCAAAATCTGCTTGCTGAGTCATTTAGACAGCTTTTATACCAACATCTTGTATTTACATGGACTGGTTTGTGTCACACTGGACCATCACTGGCTGCATCCCACTAGTTAGCACAGAGGAAGTATAATTTAATACTAATATAGTTCAAACCAAATGAGAAATTTGAGCCCTTCAATTTATTTAGTCTGAGAGCTATGGGCCGTAGTCCGCTCCTATTGTTTTGCTTATATATTGTTGCATTTTTGGCCCATTACCTTGTTGAGGTATTTGGGTTTATTAAATGTTGGTTAGGTTAACTTATCTTTTCTCTGTTAATTACCATCAGCGATATTAAATATTTTAGACATGTATCCATGTGTTTAATTCCATATTCATCCTCATTTATGTCGTACGGAACAAGTTTTTGGCGCATACTAATCTTTTTCTTTTTCTTTTTATTCACATGAAATGCACCGAGCAAAATGAAGAGTCTCCGTGAGACTCATCACGAGCTACTTCAAATGGCAACCCGCGTCTATGTGTATCCGCGTCGCGTCCCGCCTGAAATTCCTAGAAAACAAATAAAGGCGTCCATCCGTCAGAAAGAGCACTCTTAAATCTCATCCTCTCTCTTTACTTGCTATTCATTCATTTATTTGTTTATTGTAATTTAATTACTCTATTTCTGTAATATTTAGGATATCTAGAACAATTAAGTTTCAAACATATAAGCTGGGAAAGTAATTTATACTTAGAAATGCATTTCTTCTTTATTTGTCTTTTAGATCATTAGGCATGTCTAAATTCTGCAAAAATGATCTAAATGATTTAACCTGCATCATAAAACCAACATTTTGTTTCTTATTAAAATCCATAACAGATTTTTTCCTAAACTCTCAAGAATCATCTTAAAGTACCTCTTATATAATATTATACGCAGTTGAGTTAAAGATTAATTTAGCTAGCAGTACACATAATTGGTCCATAAATAACCTTTGCATCACTTACATTTTTTTGCCTTAGTCTTGTAAACTTCTATCAATATGCATTTTTCTTTTCTGAAGCATCTTTTAAAACAAGCATTTTTTTTAACATAATAATTACCCTAGGTTTTGCAGGATAACCGCAAGTTAGCGGATCTTAGAGGGTGCCTAACCCCTTCCCTCTAGATTAATAAAGAACTCTTACCCGGAATCTCATTAAGTTTAGCAGACCATTAAATGGAGTTAGTGTTGACTTTAACCTAGTTGACATTTAGGTGTCCTAATTAACCCAAACTAATTAGGTGGCGACTCCGCGAACCCTTTAGCATTTAGCGTCTTTTTAAACCTTAGCATTTTAGCATTAAGCACCCCTTTTGCATTTTAGCACCTTTTAAGCATTTTTAACATTTTAGCATTTTTTATTTATTTCCTAACATTTTTATTTAAGCAGGAGTTTATTTAAAAAATGTCGCGGTCGAAAAAGGGCGCGACACCAAGTAATGGTGCTCTTTTCATATAAAAATTTGGGCATCACTTCCCTATTTATAACCTATCCACAACTTTCAAACGAGGCTAATAACATCAATAACCAAGCATCAATTAAGGGCATAACCAAAACAGCAATCAAGGTGATTCATACACCTACTTCTCATGTTAATCCGACCTCTTAATCCATATAAAAACAATCCATATTCCAACAACAATGAGGGTGAAATGTGAAGTTTTTCTACACCTTTCTATACCCTTTTTCCTTTAGGACATACGTTAGCAATTTACCACATTAAACATGCATAATTGTAACTAAATTTCCAGCATAATACACGTATAAAATAGTCCCTAAAACAACACAACAATATCCCACAGTTTTGTACATTATCTGCCAACATCCAATACCAAAGTCCTTTTCACAATTCTTTATAATCCAATTCACAATTCAACACGTTTATATAAACCATAACAACTTGTAATAACAAGATTTTCTTCATTTTAACATGCAAGTAGTGACGATAATAACAACAATAACCAACGAATCCAACAACACCAAAAACTGTCTCAAATCGGCAACTAGTCCAAAATTGTCACATGTATTTCTTATTCTCCTTTTCTCTTAACGTAAGTTCATCTATCAACTATAACATAATCTAACTTCTAATTACTTCAAGAGGAAGAAGAAATATTACCTTAGTTTTATCACAAAATAGTCCCTAAGGTTCGGCCACCACTGCTTCACTTGCACCACTTCTTTAAGTTACAATAACACACATGTATCCTCTACAAGCTTGTATCATCTTGCTTTCATGTTTTCCTTCCAAAAAGTTTATCTCCAAGCTTAGGGTTTCAAGACAATATTCTTGGCCAAAATCGTGACCCGCTGTTTTGTAAGGTTAACTTGGCTTAGAACTTAGTTAAGGAACTTAATCTTGGAAAATAAGTTAATCTTGTTCTTCACTTCTATGGTTTTCGAAAACTTCAAGAACAAGGGAGAGATATGAGGGTTTGAAGGATGAAAATATTTGTGTAGCAAAGTCTTGCAAGACTTGTGTTTAATAGGTGTATGTAGCACAAGTGGAGGGGGACCCATGAACCCCACTTGTCTTTTCTTCACAAAAAAAAAAAATATCTCCACACTTAGCCAATTTTTCTCAAATTTTCGATGGCCTCACACTTCAATATGCCAAGACTTAATAATTAACACTAAGTCCATAACTCTACCAGAAAGGATTCCACTACTAATATTAATTCTTGTCATCACATTAGTCTCGAAAATTTTCCATATAAGAAAATGTAAAAATCATTTCCTTCCAACATTCAAAATTTATTTTCATAATCATGTTCTCACTTGGTAGCCATGGAATTACGGCGTGTAACATTTTTCCCCCTTAGAAACATTTGTCCTCGAATTCAAAGGTCTCAAGCTATACAAATTTCGGCATAGTCTCCATTAACTATACATATCTCGTCAAACTTATGGTCAGTTCAAAAATGCTCATAGACATCTGTGTTTGCCTGACAATTTATCTATTTTCTAATGTCATTATCTCTTGACATATATCTTTAATGTTACCTTATACTTATATCCATAGGCGCCATTAGCCTCTTTTCAACTGTTTAGGTGCTAATCTCGAACTTTACTCATTGTTACTTCCGTTTATTCACTTTCTGAAAGGTATGTCTATATATGTTGGGGAGCCGATGCTTCATGTGTTTAGATCCATCTCATAGTGTTACATGATTCAATAACTTGTCAAGATTTTTGTCTTATCATTATTAGGTCTCTCATCGACCGAGTGTCAATTCGTCTTACCTTTAAATTTCCATTTTGAGTTGTCTTGAGGGTCTCTTATCTCAAGTATTTCTCATACTATCTTCCTGAACATCAGATGTTCGTCACCTTTGGCCGAAGTGTTCTTACTGTCCCTGCGCTACCATTGGTCCTTACACTGTTCTGGAGTAATCATACCTTATGAAATCTGCATAACTATATTTTCATTCACCTTTATCATTCTTGTCGTAATCCTTTATTCTACTCATTATTAAACAAAAATATTTCTACCTTGATACTCGATCATACATTTCCATTCATACTTATTAACTACTTTCATATTCTTACAACACTTTTTCGATTGTTCCATAGTGTCGTCCTCGATTACCCCCAACAAACCATTGTTATCCTAAGGTTATGTAGAATTGCAACATGCTTCACAACGAAGCTGAAGACCTTGCCAGTCAAATATTTGTAGCATACCTTAGCTTACTAACCTTGATACATGTGATTCTTAATAATACGAAATATCGCCCTTTACGCGAGGAAGGGGGCTTATCTCCCTTTCTACTCTATAATTGGTTCGCCTAGAAACTGAAATCGAACCAACTTCTCTCTACAATCAATATTGGCAAGACAAGAAGCCAACCAATCCATACTTATAATAATATCAAAGTCAGTCATGTCTAATTCTATCAACTCTGCTATAGTATGACGACTGTATATAACCACCAAAAAATTGTTATACCTACGCTTAGCTATGACCGAATATCCTACCGGTGTATCTACCCAAAAAAGTTCTATCGACTCAGGTTCTATTCCAATTCTACTAGAAACAAGGGGAGATATAAAACAATGTGGTTCCCGTCGCGTCATTGAGATCTGCAAGGTGGCGGGTACTTCGAACCAGTAGACAATGGCAACACCAGTCCGACGAAAATAATAAAACAGTAACCAACAGTTGCCGAAATGTTTAAACTTCAAATCAAGAAATAAATCAGTCCAAACAAAATATATAACTATAAAATCAAAGAATAAACCATAGCTTCGTCGGAGCGCAAATGCGGTGAGATTGGGATGACGGCGTCACTTCCACGGCTATCGCCGGAGCGCCGCCGCCAGTGGTTTGAGCGCAGAACAGTGGCGAGCAGTGGGGTTTGAGACGGGTTGTGGGGGTTGCTGGAGATGGAGGCGTGGTGGTGTTGGTGTAGTTCACCGGAAGGGTGGTTCAAGGTCGACAGTTCAGCGGGGTAGAACTCCGGCGATAGGCAGCAGCGACGTCGATGGGCAGAGATGGTCTGGGAGTTCGACGGAAGTGACGACGATGAGTGGGGGTTCGGGGGTTGTTGGTGTGTTGTGGAGATGTGGCTGGTGGATATTGGTTGGGTTCACCGGAACTCGAGCTCTGGCGATGGGCGGCGGGAGTAGGGATTGAAGGAGTTTAAAATGAAAATGGGAGTAGGGGAAGTGTGCGGCTGGAGTCTTATGTTTTATTTATAGGGGTAGAATTAGGTTAGGGTTTGGGTTTTGGGGGAAAATAAAAAGTGGGTATTGTTTTTGGGGGAAAGTAAAAGAGAGTGCTTGAATGAAATTAGAAAAGTGTTGGATTGGACTGATTCAAATTGGGCCACAGACTGGACTGATTTGACGAACTTGGCTTGAGTAAAAATACAACAGTGTTTATTATTTAAAAATAAAAATATTTAAAGAGATGCAAAATTATTAAAAATAAAATAACTGAGTAATAATAATAAAACATGATATTAACAAATATCTAATGCTTAATAAAAGATGCAATGTCATTTTGTGAAAAAAATAAAACATTAGGTAAAATACGCAAAATAACGATTAAAATGCGGTGTGCTAAAATACTTAAAATTGCAAGAAATGTCAAAAAGATGGGTCAAAATTGGGTGTCAACAACTACAACTATCATTTTGTGAGCATAATAGGACTACGCTCGACTACTTACTATCCTTCTACCCTAATCTGTGTCCTCCACAACCCTCTATCTAAAATCATGTCCTCAGTAAGTTTCACTTCTTTGGGCTCTATCTATCATATTATTAATCTTACTAAGAAGCTTAATGTACTGTATTACATGGTTGGAAATAGTATTTAGAGAAGCTTTAGCAAGGGTGGTTCTGACTGCAATGTTAAGAAAGTTTGTTTTTCACTTAGCCAACTTGGTTTTAAATTATCAATAATAAACTCGAAATCACTTCTCTCAAGTCTCTTTTGAAAGGGAACCTGAGTAGACACGTCGGCTGGTGGAGGTTTTGGGCTTGAAACGTTTGAATTAGCAGCTTCCTGGCTTTTCTGTTTTTATAACAGCTACCGGAAGTTGCTTCGCTACTCTCCTTTGAAAAGTCCTCCCTTTATTCTCTTTATTTTCAATTTTTTAGATTAGAGAATAAGGAATAATAGGGAAGTACAAAAGGACTAAGGCTATTTGGATCCTTCCGAATGTTAGTTCATACCCGAAACGATCGGAAGAATCTGAAACAGACTCAAAAATGGTTCAAGGTGCTTATTCTCTATCTTTCTTCGTAGATCTTCTATCCGTGCCTCGAATGCACCATAGAAAATATCCACACCCTAAGACTATCATACAAGTATTTTCCAAAAGAGTCTCTAGGTTGGATGGTAAGACATCTGGAATATTTCTTCGTGTCCCACCTGTTAATGTGTCTCCCACGTGGCGTCCGCGTGACATTTCTGTTAAAAATGAACAAATATAACAAGTTTAGATTAACGGAGAACATATTTAACCCCAAGCTTTAACAGAGGACAAATATGACAATTTTACTTAAGTTTGATAGCAAATATGACCCTTTTTCCTTAAAAATATATAAAAAAAATAGTAAAAGAAAAAAGAAAGAATATATACTGGGGTGGGAATGGGGACGGGGGGGGGGGGCTAATTTTGTACACTCTAGGGTTGGATCATCAAACTCCAATCCCTTTATCTTCATTTTGAGCGTCTGACTTGTAAGAATCCTTATTGTTTGCCTTTCTTTCTAATGAATTTTTTCCCAACTTTGTTTTATTTAACTTACAAAATATTATTAGGTTAAGTATTAGCAACAAAATTAAGGTTTCTTAAGTTAATGGAACATGAGATGAGTTAGTGAAGTATGACATGAATTCCTTTGAAGTACTCCCCGGACCGCAGGCATAGTGGAGAATCTTCTCAAAGCCATGGTGGAGAAGGGGACGGCTGAAGAAAATCAATTGTTGTCTTTTTTCTGTTATTTCCTTCTTTTAAACACTAATTGTGTGTTAATTACTTAACATCCGATAAAGGACTAAAAACACATATTTAGATTAATTAAAGATCTAATATGTTTAGTTAAATAATATGAGGATCAAAATTGAAATAAGACAATAACTCATGGATCATAACAGATATTTGCCCAAAATTGTTTTACATGTTCTTTTTCTTTTCTTTGATTTTTTTATTTTTGTCCTTCATCCCGTTGTTTAGAAAATAAAAGTCAAATTTATTTTTAACCTTAAATAAAAGAGTAAATTGATAAAAACATGAATTATTTTAGTCTTAGGTGAATTTGAGCAATTCTTGAACGATAAATATATTGTGGGATCAAATTCAAATAAATGCCAAATTGATTCTATTTCTCAAGGGGCAAATCTATGTCAGTTCACCAAAGATAAGAACATACTTATCGGCAGTTTGACCATGAATATTTTTTATTTTTTTCAAAGTTGAATTCCGGAAATCATATTTGGTCTAAAATTTTGAAAAATTTCGAAAGTCAACTTTAAGTTCAGTTTCGGAATTTTTTGAAATTTGAAAAACAAGTTATTTTCATTTTTTCACATCACTCACTAAAATTTAAAAACAACTCCAATTTTAAATATTATATTTTACTTTAAAAATAAATTACTTTTATTTGCAGAGGAGGTGTCGTGGTGTATGTTATTTGCAGACGATATAGTTCTGATTGACGAGACGTGCAGTGGGGTTAACGTTATGTTGGAAGTTTGGAGAACGACCTCTAATTAAAGGTTTTAGGTTGAGCAGGATTAAGACGGAGTATATGAAATGCAAGTTCAGCGATATGTCACATGAGACAGATGTGGAAGTAAAGACCGAGGCACAAGCTATACCCAAAAGAGGAAGCTTCAAGTATCTTGAGTCCATAATACAAAGAAACGTGGAGATTGACGATGATGTCGCACATTGTATTGGAACAGGGTGGATGAAATTGAGGCTCGCCTTCGGGGTGCTTTGTGATAAGAATGTGTCGCCTAGGTTGAAAGGTAAGTTATACAAAATGGTGGTTAGACCAGCTTTGTTGTATGAGACAAAGTGTTAGCTAGTCAAGAACGTTAACATTCAGAAGATGAAGATAGCGGAAATGAGGATGCTCAAGTGGATGTGTGTCATACCAGGAGGAGAGATATGATTAGAAATAAAGTTATACGGGACAATATTGGAGTGG
This sequence comes from Przewalskia tangutica, assembly GCA_029844215.1. NCBI lineage: Eukaryota > Viridiplantae > Streptophyta > Magnoliopsida > Solanales > Solanaceae > Przewalskia > Przewalskia tangutica. The sequence goes on along the minus strand of CM056730.1, from coordinate 4,584,048 downwards.
CCTCCGTGGAGGTCAAGATGAGAGACGCGAGACTGAGATGGTTCGGACATGTGAAGAGGAGGTGTGAGAATGCGCCAGTTATAAGGTGTGAGAGGTTGGAAATAGCAGGAGTTCGGAGAGGTAAATGTGATTAGACATGACATGATACAACTTCATCTGACTGAGGACATGATCTTAGATATGATAATCTAGAGGTTGAGGATTACGGTAGAAGGTTAGTTGGTCGCTGATTTTTATCGCAATGTGTGAGAGAGGTAGGGGGCTAATCTCTTCAACTCATCTTCTCATTTTCTTTCTAGTATTATTTAAGTTTCGCGTAGATCCATACTCGTATGTATGTATTGTTATGTGTTACTTTTTTTTGTATCGTAATATCTTGTTGTCTTATTTTTCTTGAATTTCTGCATTGACTACGTTTCTTTTTTAGCCGAGGGTCTATATGAAACAATCTCTCTACCCAATAAATACAGAAGTAAGATCTGTATACATTATATTCTCCCCAGATTTCTTGTTGTTTTTAATTTTCTCATATTCGAGTGATCAAATTTTTTAAAAAATACTTACTAAAAAAAATTATTCTCCAAAACATTTTCCTTCATACAGAACGCACCTAATCCTTCATAAAAAAAATCTTACTTGTAGCTGGAGGGGCAAAGAAAAAGAGAGAGCGGCACAGGCACGGGGTAAGAGAATCCCATCCCATCCCAAAATCAACCAATCAGATCCGTAAAGGCAGCAATTTCCCCATGTTCCTCTCTGTATTCTCCTCCTAAACATCGGCTCCAACGTTGTTGCATCATTCCCACATGGAATTCCTCTCTTCCAACCACTAACAAGAGTGTTTCACCACTCAATTTCAGCTCTGGTCCCGTGGTCCCTCCTCCTGGTATGACCCATTCATTTTCCCCATCTCTGCTGTGCTTAAAAGTTTATTTAGCCCTTTTTCGTTTAGTTATCAGTTAATTGGGGTTCAGTTAAATTAAGGGCATATTTGGACCAAAGCAGCTCATAGTAGCAGACTATTAAGTAAGATTAAAAAATGAAACTCTCGATTTTTGTCATGTCTGTTAGATTGTATTTAATAAACACATTTGAGGACGGTTATAGAAACAAGACTTAGTTGGAGTGGCAAAATAGAAAAAAGGGGCAAATTTAAGATCCGCGTATGCATTAATCCATAGTATAAGTATTTATTTTTATCAAATCATGACGTTCTAACTTTTATATCGTCACGTATATTCTAGCCGGCGCCCACCTTATAGTTATCCCTGGTCTCTTATCAAAATTTTACGGTCTAATCTACCGGCCCATTTTCTCAATTATCCTTTTCAGGAAAGTTGAACCTGAAACTCACTCAACCTAGTGGCGGCTGTCCATCTTATTTCTGTCTGAATTCTTGATTAACTGATCAAAATGGCAGCTAAAGAACCAATTATCATCAGAGACAAGGATGAGATGAGAAAATGGACAAGAGCCATGAGAGCACAAGGCCATACAATTGGGCTTGTTCCCACCATGGGGTACCTCCATGAGGGTCATCTTTCTCTAATTCAAGAAGCATACAAACACACTGACCGTATAGTTGTGTCCATATATGTTAACCCAGGTCAATTCTCACCCAATGAAGATCTTTCAACATACCCTTCTGATTTCCAAGGTGATATCAAGAAACTCAAGTCTGTGTGTAATGGTGTTGATGTTGTATTCAACCCCAAGAATCTGTATGAGTATGGGAATTCCCAAATCGGAAATGGGTATGAGAGGAATATTAATGAAGGAAAGGTGGTATCTTGTGTTGAATCAGATCATGAAACTTGGGTTAGAGTTGAAAATTTGGAAAAGGGGTTGTGTGGGAAGAGTAGGCATGTTTTCTTTAGAGGGGTTGCTACTGTTGTCACCAAGTTGTTCAATATTGTTGAGCCTGATGTTGCTGTCTTTGGCAAGAAGGATTATCAACAATGGAGGATTATTCAAAGAATGGTAACATTCCTAACACTTTGTTTGGATGGTCGTTACCCATGGTTTCATAATGTACAGTATATAGTATGTTGGATGACTTTATTTTCACCAAGTGTTTGCATCAAATACTAATTGAATTTAACTCTGAGAAAATCACTATTCACAAATTGAGGTATTCGTTAACCGTATTTAAGTCGTAAGATTTTGAAGGGAAGCCTTGACATAACTTGTTAAGTTGCTTCCATGTGACCAGAAAGTCACGGGTTCGAGCCGTGGAAACAGATAGATCCTTGTGGTCTGTCCCTTTCCGGACCCCGAGTATAGCGGTAGTTTAGTGCACCAGCTTGCCCTTTTTAGTAAGATTTTATCTTGAAAGACACATTTTTATGCATACATTATGTTGGTGCAAACACAAGGAAGGTAAGGTTTTTTCCTTGTGTGGATAAAGCAATCCAATATGGCTCTGAAAGTAAAAGTGTCAACTGGGGAGATGTTGAAATGTTGCTTGGTTTTTGTCTATGTTGCACGGACTCTTCAAATCCTTGCCGCACCCCGTGCCGACACAGCATGGGTCATGGGTGCAGGTGTGGGATCCACACCGGATTTGGTCACTCATCTTGGGTACTTTGACGACCTCAATATATACTCCACTTTATATGTCGTAGTATACATTTATTGGCTGTATCCCAACACCCGTATCCGCACTCGGATCCATACCCCCTAATCCTAAAAGTTATGTGATGAGAGTCCGATCTCTAATATGCACCAGAGTCCGAGGAACACAGGTTTCTGATACTTTGCTAGTCTTAAATGTCTTAATCAAGAGTACACTTTATAGCTGAAGTCTGATGTGATTGTTAATTGATAGTCTCAACATAATTTTGTTTCAGGTCCGAGATCTTGATTTTGGGATAAAGGTGATTGGTTCTGAAATAGTACGAGAGAATGATGGCCTCGCAATGAGTTCCCGTAACGTGAAACTTTCACCCGAGAACAGACAAAGGGTGCTCTTCTGCTACCATTATCTCTTCGTATGATGATAAACCTGTGTTAATTAAATGTAATAGTTATAGCAAGGAACACGAATTATGGCAAACATTATTAGCTTATCAGAATCAAAATATCTGGGACAATGCATATGCAAAAACTGATTTCCTGCTAAGGCTAACTCTCTCTTTATTATTTTCTGGCCTTTTTTGTATTGATTGAAACTTTTGTTCTTTTTACTATTCCATAGGCTTTGTCAATTAGTCGTGCGCTGTCTAGAGCGAAATTTGAAGCAGAAAAGGGTCAGGTCAACTGCAGGGAGCTGATAAATTGTGTCATTCAGACCATAAATGAAGCCGGTGGAAGTGTTGATTATGCTGAGGTGAGAACTTAAAGAAAAATAATGTCTTTCATATATAGATATAAACAACAGAATGCCAACTGGGAACTCAATTACTTTAGCAGTATGGTACTCCCTCCGTCCCATTTTAACTGATGTTTTAGCTCAATAAATTTGTCCCAATATAATTGTCACTTTAGGAATTAAAGTTGACAATTATTTCCAACTATACCCTTAACATTAAATAAGTATGCACAATACTTAATAGAAAAAAATAAATTTGATTAAATAGGGATAACTTGGTAAACTGTAACGTGTATTTATTATTTTCTTAATGGGCATGAAAAGAGCAAAAGTGACAGTTAAAATGGGACGGATGGAGTATATTCTTGTAAATGTCTGTCAAGGGCCTCCAGCTGTAAGTTATATTTACCAATCGAAATACACGAGTACTATTTCTTCGTCGTGATGTACGACAAAGTGGCTTCTTAAGGAGTGAGTAACATGATAAAGCCCTCTACAACCTTTCCATCACTTTAATTCCAACAACAACATACCCAGTGTAATCCAACGACAGAAAAGTCACACCACTGTTTCCTTTACTGTCTTGCTTGAACTAGTAGACATATAACTTTTTAGCAGTATTTGGTATGGTTAGCGTCTCAGAAACTTTATCCAGATATAAACTGTGCAATGTTCCACGATATTTTTTCTTAGCAACATGGAGGTCATCAATACAAATAAATTCTTTTCAAATGTTACCTCATTTCTTGGTGTTTTTTTCTTGTTTTACCTCATTGCTGACACATTAGTTGCATCAGATTGTGGAGCAAGAAAGTTTGGAGCCAGTGGAAACAATCAAGACACCGGTTGTATTTTGTGTAGCAGCATGGTTTGGAAAGGTCAGGCTCGTTGACAACATGGAAATAGATGTATAAGTTGAGACTTGAAAGGCATGAAGCCACTAAATATACAATTACACTGGTGTGCATGAAGCTTTACAGTTTGTAGAAACCATCTAAAAATGACTTTAATTTTCTCAAAGAAAGCCAACTGTAGAAGAAATGTCTTCAACAGGAATCATCTTTCCAACTGCATGTAGAGTTGTAGACTAATGTCTATTCATGCTCTGCTCAAAATCTTGTTTGTGGAAAATTTTACCCGGTAATAGAGTTATCTTTTACTTGTAATCAAAATAAATTGTGGTGTTGAGTTTTTTTTTTGTGTGTGATTCAATAATTATTTATTTGGCTATAGTTGTTTTCTAAATCTTAAAGTACTAAAATTTAATAATACATTTATAAAATTGAAGAATTTGCATATTACATAACATTGAAATAGACAAGACAAGACTTCAGAATATTATCTGAGAAAAGAGCGATCAATCATGAGAAACAATTATACCAAGACACATCTAATATTGTTATGGTCGATGGATATAGAGAAGTTAAAGTTGGTCAAGAATGTTGTTCTTGACATCCTCTGTTAGAGTAGTCTAATTTCAAAAAGCAAGATACACCGAAGTTTTAATTGAACTTAGTAATTTTTTGAATATATGAGTTGATATGTAATGGGTAGGGTATATTTAATTGAAATAATGCACTAATATATTAATGAATAGTGGGATAGCCTAAATATAAGGTATAAGAAATTCGGTTTTCGGATATCTAAAAATTCGAAGTTTCAATTACGAAATCCGATCCAAAATCCAGAAAATTAAAAAACTCAATAAAATACTTACTAAAAAAAAATTATTTTCCAAAACATTCCTTCGTACCGAACGCACCTAATCCTTCATAAAAAAAATCTTACTTGTAGGTGGAGGGACAGAGAGAGAGAGAAAGAGCAGCACAGGCACAGGGTAAGAGAATCCCATCCCAAAATCAACCAATCAGATCCGTAAAGGCAGTATGAGTGGGTTATTCGCAATTTCCCCATGTTCCTCTCTGTATTCTCCTCCTAAACATCGGCTCCAACGTTGTTGCATCATTCCCACATGGAATTCCTCTCTTCCAACCACTAACAAGAGTGTTTCACCACTCAATTTCAGCTCTGGTCCCGTGGTCCCTCCTCCTGGTATGACCCATTCATTTTCCCCATCTCTGCTGTGCTTAAAAGTTTATTTAGCCCTTTTTCGTTTAGTTATCAGTTAATTGGGGTTCAGTTAAATTAAGGGCATATTTGGACCAAACCTACTACTAAATGGTACATGTATATATAAGCTAAACTATTAAGGAAGGACATATCTGTTCAATTTCGAATACTATTTTGCCCTTTTTCGAAAAAGAGTATATACAAAAGAAATAAGTTAACTGCTAATGAAGCATAAGCTGAAATTGATCTCTCTATCAAAATGGACAAGGATTAACTGTGATAAAATTTCAATTACACGTTCTGCTTAAGTCTACAACAGATCCAAATACATCTATATCTCGGTGAAAAGTAAACAAGAATTTCAAGATTGGATAGACAGACATTTTAAACAGTATCTTTCAAGTACCTGAAAATTGAAATGAGAAAAAAGATGAAACAAGCATCTGACAGAGGAGAGCTTGATAATGAGCAGTCATTCGGAGAAGAGTTTGAGTGCCGGATACAAGTGTCAAAAGTAAAAGGAAAAGAAAGAAAGAGCTGCAATATGCAATACAGAAATTTAACCTGTGATTAATGTGCAATCAAATAACAAGGGACCGGCTTCTTTCCAGGTGCCCATGAGTGCATTATGAGGATGGACCTTCCTTTCCAGTATCACCTTACTTACAGTTATTATATACACATGTAGGTGTTCTTGAGCCACAAAACATGGGTGCACGTATACCCGGTAGTCATAACGTAGATCCGCTTCTGCGTTGTGGGATTGCACACTTACTGACTTAAAACGTACCATCGTAAGAGTTTGGATCCAGTCTCTTGCTTTTGTGGTATCCATCAGGTATACTTGGTAGTCAGATATCTATATCAAAGGAAACTTGACTAAAACTAGGAGTCACTATTGATCCGGGAGAGTTGAGAAAAAAGAAAAGAGAAAAAAAAAATCTTCGCTTGTCCATGTCGATCAGTTTTAACTGTATGGTTCTTGCGAGATATTAGGTTCGACCTTCTGCTTTGAGCCCAACCTAGAGTAGCTTCTCAGTAGTGTCTTCCTTCCTAGAGATAGAACTCTAACTATCAAACGCGTCCCATCTCCTTATTCGATATATCTGAGGACTAAAATAGCTCCATAACTAATACTCCTTCCCATGTTATATGTAGGCGTTTGATTGGATATGTAGTTTAATAATATGAAGAAGATTTTTGACATGTAAGCCAAATATATGCAAAGTACTCAAATTATCCTTTTAAATGAGTGCTCGGTGATAGTTTCACATATCTTTTCTTTTTCTCTCTCCTTGTAAAAGAATGAGGTTTATATCAAGTGGGTCCACAAGTAATGTCATTAAGGTTAAAATGGGAATGCTAAAATTAAACAGATTCAAAAAAGAGAAAGGTGTCATTCTTTTGGGATAGACTAAAAAGGGATGTGTGTCGCAATGTCGGCTAATATGAGTCGGGGGAGTAACTTATAATAGACAAACCCATTATCCTTATGCTCTGGACTTGCTTCTTGGTACAAGGGGAGGGACAAAGAATTCTTGTTTCAGTGTTGTTTCTTTGAAAAGTGTAGTGGCTAACTTGAATTGGTTCACAATGATTATTTCTGATCATTTCTTATTCTTTTGGGATAGACTAAAAAGGGATGTGTGTCGCAATGTCGGCTAATATGAGTCGGGGGAGTAACTTATAATAGACAAACCCATTATCCTTATGCTCTGGACTTGCTTCTTGGTACAAGGGGAGGGACAAAGAATTCTTGTTTCAGTGTTGTTTCTTTGAAAAGTGTAGTGGCTAACTTGAATTGGTTCACAATGATTATTTCTGATCATTTCTTCACTTCTATTTCAATATAACTTTTTCTTATTCAGTAGGGAATATCACCCATTACTCATTTTTTGTTGTTCTTCGTCCTTGTAACTAATATGGTGTGGGGTTGTGCTACTTGTTTGCTGAAAACTATTGTTTAGCAAAGGTGATATGAAGGAGTTACAGTATTTCCTGCCTAGTCATAGGGTCAATTTAAGCTACGGATGTTGGATAATACTTAACTGTTTGGCCATAAGAATTATTCACTTTTTTCGGAATTTTCCCACATTTTTCAGAAATCAGTGTTTGGTCATGAAAATTCCAAAAACAACCAAAACCTTTTCAATTTTTTCGCAACCAAAACCTTGTTGAAAAGTACATTTCAACAGCAAAATATAATTTGCAAAAACTATGGCCAAACCCAACTCCAACTCCAACTTCAAAAATTTCAAAAAAAGTGAAATTATTTTTGGGTTCTATGGCCAAACGCCTACTAAATAAGGGAAGCCTTTGGACTGTATTATTAACCATGCCCTATACCTTTGGTAGTCACGTCGTTGGTCAGAGTTATGTATAATTAAAATTTAGAAGCTACGAGTGTGTCTCTGTAGCTGGGAGATCTAATTGTGACCACAAGAAGTAACCAAATACGACGCATCATCAAGATGTTCAACATAAAAAGAGAAGCACCTTCAAAGCCTGCGTCCTCTCGGACATAGAAGTTCTACATAATGATCATTTAGAATTAATAGATTAGCTCATTCTTTTGATTTCTGTGTCCAGAATGCAAACTTGTGCTGACTGTAACTGAGTATTAATCTTCTGTCTTGGAGTTGTTGCCTATTGTACGGTCCTTCCATTTGCCAAATTCCACATTGCAAGAGTAATTATGTTCGCATACTTCTGACCTGGGATGTCTGCCTTCATTTGGAATAAGTTCATTTCGTTTTTCACAATCTCTTCAGTTCTTCTTTTTTTGGGGGGTGGTGGTGGTTAAGTAGGCGTTTGGTCATAGATTTTAAATATTTTTCACTTTATTTGGAATGTATTGAGTTGGAGTTGATGATAAAGTTGTATTTGGTTATACTTTTTGCAATTTTGGAATAATATTCATGCTTGAATGCACTTCTCTAATTTGAAATACAACTTCAAAAGTGAAAAGTGAGTTGGAAAACAAGTTATGCAACTTCAAGTTGGATTTGAAATTTTCATGGTCAAACACTAATTTTCAAATAAAGTGAAATTATTCCGGAAAAAAGTGTAATTTTATGGTCAAACGGGTCCAAGTATAATTTCTTCGTGATACATTTTTTCTTTACTCCATTTGAAGAGCCCGCACTTTTTAGCGGCTCAAAGAGACTTGCTTTGTAACTTGAAATTGAGAGTACACCTTTCTTTTGTTCTTCCCATTTCTTTTTGGCTTCTCTCGACTTTCTTTTTTCTCTTTTGAATATGAAACTATTCACCAATTTTTTGTTTCATCAGTATCATTGAGAGCTAAAATCATCTCTTTTGCAGGTGAAAATGAGAGTAAGAATATCCTTGATGCATTCTTCTTAGGTAAAGCTCTGGCTGAAGCAGTTACTGAGCGCATAGAGTCTGTAGTAGGAGAGTTCCTAAGTACAGTTGGCAGATTGCAAGCAGAGCAACAAAAGCAAGTTCAGGACTTTCAGGTATTTAGTAGTACAAGTAGGAAACTAGATGCTATTAGTTAGATTAATTAATATGAATGTTCTGAGCAATTTGTTTTATTTTACTTTGGGGTCCTCATTTAATGATATTTAATACTCCCTCTGCCCCAAAATAAGTGTCACCTTAGCAAAAATCACACCCATTAAGGGTCTATTTGGAAAGCCATGAATTGGTGTAATTACTAGGGTAGTAATTACACTGTATTGTAATTACAACGACTTTGTTTGTCATAATGTAATTACAGTGTAATTACAAGCTTGTTGTTTCGTTGCACAAATGTAATTACACAGTTAGTTTAATTTAAAAAAATATATAATTATAAATAAAAAAAATATCTAAAAAATAGGTGCATTTATAAATGATATTAAATTAGTTATTTAATAACTCATTGTTTCTTGAAAATATATAATTAATAATCATATATTTGTAACTAATATAGTAAAAATTAATTGATATATTTTTTTAAACTAATAATATTTTAATTTTTGTTAATTATAGAACTTAAGCAGACTTTTTTGTGAGAACATCATGGATTGGATGTTTGACAAAAATGTAATATTTATAAATATAATGCCATGACATTATTCAAATGTTTGACAAAATAAATCTATCAACTGTAAGTGAAAAATAAATAACACGCAATGTGAAATAACAAGTCAATAGTACTAAAGTAAATAAATTAAAATCGAAAATATAACCTAAATTCAAAATTCAAGAGAAAAAGTTTAACATAATACTCTTATGTCAAATTCCAACATTACATAAGTAAGTTCCAATGTAACTTAAATAAATATAATTCAAAAGAAAGGAAAAATATAAGTCTATAACCTCATTCACAACGAAATTCTATTTTAATAACGGCACTCATTATATGTCACGTTTGCTAATGAGTCATTCTTTCTAATATTAAGAGATGTAGTTTTAAAAATTAGATAATAACACGGTTATACTAAATGAATAAAATAACAAATTAAAAAATATGAGCAATTACGTGGAACCACAAGAAGTAAAGTTTGGGAATGAGAAGAAAGGAAATGAAAGATAAATAATATATATATATATATATATATATATATATATATATATATATATATGTATATGTTAAAAATAAAAGTAAAAATAAATTAAATTAATATCAATAAAAGAATAAAAAAAAGGAATTAAAATAAAACAAAAAAGTAAGAAACCAAAAAGTCACTCGGTAATTATAGGGTGGTGTAATTACATCCAATTCTCAACCCCATCTTGAGAATTGAAGAGTATAATTACACCAAATTCCTACCTTAACTGTGTAATTACTTGGTCAAACAAATTAGCCAAACTGTGTAAATACACTCAATTTCAATTACCTGGGTGGCTTTCCAAACAGGCTCTAAGAAATCAACAAATGCAATGTAAAGTTTACTAAACTAGCCCTATTTATTAGTACTCCATATGCCTCAATTTATGTGACACTATTTCCTTTTTAGTTTGTCCCAAAAAGAATGTCACATTTTCTTATTTGACAACTATTTAATGATATCATCTCTATTTTATCAGTATTGGGTCCACTTAATTTTGAAAATGTACTTATTGTGAAGAAAAGTAAAAAAAGTAGACATTAAAGTAAGGACAATTTAGTAAACATAACAAAGTCTTTCTTTATTTCTTAAACTCTGTGCCCGATCAAATGGTGCCACATAAATTGGGACGAAGGGAGTATATGTTTTTTGAGAATTGAGCGATATTAAAGAGGACTAATTCTTTAATGCTAAGGACATACTTGGAAACACTTGCCAATTTTTGTTTTGAATTCCTAAGGTGACATATTTTGGGACAACTTTTTTTTGCTAAGGTGACACTTATTTTGGGACGGAGAGAGTAATTCGTATTGACATTTGCAAGAAAACTTGCAAAAATTAGAAAAAAGCTTAAATTTTGCATAACTTGATAAAGTGAGCACTATGTTTCCTCTTAGTATACACACAAATCACAATTAGCATACACTGGATAGACATTGTAACTATGAAATTCTTGTATATCGTTCCTGGAGGTCTAGTTGTTTTTCCAAAAGAAAAAGAAACAACTTAGTGGATAAAGTTTATACACAACTTCGCCAGAAATGTGTAACCTCAAAGGTTTGTGCTAAAACAGGAGGAGGTTCTTGAAAGAGCCAAACAAGCCAAAGAGAAAGCAGCACGTGAAACGATGGAAACACAAGGACTTATTTCCAACTCATATGCAGCAGCAGATACATCGACAGCTGGTGCTCGTGTTACTTCAGCAAGTGCAGCCTCAGCTTCCGGTAGCGTAGCTAGTCCACAAACAAACATAAATTCCCAGCCTGCTAACATTGATTCAAAAGATGGAAGCAAGGACTCTGAACTAGGGGCATCGAATGGAGACTGATACCTCCTGTAGGCTGTAGTTGTACGTGTATTCATCCTTGTGACGTAATCTTGTTATACCTAGTTTAGATTTGTTCAATGGAACAATATGATACTTGTAGAAGAGGAAAGAGAATTTTCTCGAGTGTCAATATCATTTCCCCATAAATATTGAACCTTTTCTCGTTGGATTGTCGATAAAACTTCATAGCTTCTAGTACAATGTTGTCAGTCGTGTAACTTGAAGTCAGACTTGATTTACTGTTGGAAAAATGTATTATATAATAAAAACTATCACAATACAGATTGAAGAGACTAAATTTGTGATGTTCGAATTTGATGTGATTCAAGAAACCAAAATTGAAAACAATAAACAAGATAGGGATAAAATCAAAGGATTAGCAAAGAAAGAAAGAAATTAGGTTGGCGAGAACAGAAGTTAGAAGAAAGAAAGATTAATAGATTAATACAATAACTAAACACACGTTTAATTACTAGATTAAACGATAGCAGGAGAGAGTGAACTCATACAATAGAATTATTACCACGCAAGAATCCAAGAAGAGTTCATGAAGAGATAAAAGAGAATATTCTTAAGCTCAAAAGGGAGAAACTATATAAAAAATGAACCCTAATGTGAAAGACTTGCAAAATTAAGAGTGCGTTTGGTTCGCGCAAGGTAAACGAAATGGAATTCAGTAAGGAAATTGAATGGAAAGGAATTACCGATCCCTACATGTTTGGTTCTGGGTGGTCCGGGGTCCGGAGTGGTTCGAGTGGTCCGGGTTGGAGAAAGAGAATCCAAATACCTAGTGGGGTGGGGGAATCAAGGAAAGAGAATGAAAGTGGAAAAGGAGTAAAGGAAATGAAAAAATAAGGCCAAACAAACAACAAAGGGAATTCCATTCATCCATTCCTTTTCCCTTTCCTGTTTACCCCGAACCAAACGCACCCTTATACTAATCTTGCAAAAATAACCAAATTACAAGAATAGTCACTTGAACATATTGATAGTCTTGAAGTCTTCCTTCCATAATTCTTTTAAGTTTAACAGCTCATGACTGTTTTCCTTCCATAATTCTTTTAACAGCTCATGACTGTTGGAAGCATACTCCAAAGTCTTTGATAACCTCCTTAGCTGTCTCACTTCCCTCGTAAATCCATTTGAGCATGTTATGAACTTTAATAGTTCTTTTAATAAATTATCGATCTTCCCATGACGTTTAGAGCTCTTCAAGGTGATTGGAATCTTTCATATACAAGAATCAAAATAGTCCACATCCTCAATCTTGATATCGACATTGGTACCTCAGTTTGCATCTAAATTAGTAGTCCAAATTACGTGTCGGGGGACTTGTTTACGTATTCCATGTGTAACTTGTGTGATAATTTCGCTTAGTAAAAAACCAAGATGCCATAGACAAAAACTCAGTGATATATAATTGCCCCAATTTAATATAACAGGAAAGAAGATGGTCTCTGGGATCAAAATTTTTACAGGGCAAACAAATTTAGCAACAAAAACTGATTTTTAAGAGAGTTCCTAGCTGGGAGTTACCCTTCATTCATTATCCAACTCAATACCGGATGGTAGCTCAAATCTGTTATTCTTGCTTCCGTCAGTTGCTACAGCTTCATCGTCGGCATCATCCATGGCAGAATCTTTCTTGATATAATCTACCTTAAAGTCATAATCATCGTTCATCATATCACTGGCAGTTGAGGGCTTGTCTTTCTTCCTCCTTTTCTTCTCAGCTTTTCTCTGTTTAGTGTTCAACATGCCTTCCTCGGCGTACAACTTCTCATTTTGTTTGCTACTGGCACTTTTGCCCTTCGTCTGGCCTGCATCACCTTCTACTGAATCCATTGGCTCATCTCCGTTCTCACTAACAAGGTTTTCTGTTGCATTATCATTTTCAGCCAATGGCTGCTGCGCGTTGTCCTGAAATACAAATAGGCAACAAAACTCTTAAACTATTTTGTTTTGAAAAAGATAGTTGACTATAGCTGTGACAAGCATGATCATAAATGGAGAATGCAGGAAAACATGTCATCTGATATGCTTCATATGATAATTGGATTCAAAGCTCTTATCCTGAAATTTTATGGGAAAAAAACATTTAAAGATGATCTGTAACCAGAGTTCTTTGGGGAAAATTGAGTCAAACAGTGACTTATAGAGTCAATGCAACCTTTAAATCACAAAACTAGATGCATTCATCTTAAATTGATAACATTTGAAGTGCAGAACTGATGAAGGGTACATCAATTACAGAATATATAGGAAGCAAATACATATTGTATTCCTAGTAGTATAACGGGGGAGTCACTTACTTCTAGCATGTTCTCATCAAAGTTAACGGGCCGATTTGATGGAACTTCAACTGGGTTAAAATCGTTTACAGATTTCAGGCTTCCAATAATAGAGGATTCAGTTCCATAAACTTCATCGATATTGAATTCTTTCCCAAGTTCTGAAACTATCTTGGCCTCTAAATGCTCCCCGTCATTCCTGGTTGGGGGCAAGGTGTAGTATGGAATTTTCCCTGGAATGCGTGAACGGGGACATCAGATTCAAATAATACGGTGATTTCATCAATGAGTGTGATATTCTCTCATATTTTGTAAGTTAAAGTTCTTTCGAAAGAAACTAATGGTATTCACAAATCACACATACCCTCATTCCAGTCGTGCAGAACAATCCTTGCAGCAGCATCAACATCAACAATTCCTCCCTTTTTGAGCTTACCCCTAACCATAGCAACTTTCTGAAGAAAGTCATCCACTGAATCAAAGGTAGGAACCTTGTATATGGTAACCAACATTCTTTCTGGACAAAGTTTGAGAATCTCCTTTACTGTAAACCCACAGTATTAGCAGTCAGATACATCAATACTATTGAAAGAGTAGAATCAGAAGCAAAAATGGGAAACAAAATCCAATTACCAGGACCAACTGGGTCGTCTAACTTCTCTATCCTCTTGCAATTTCGAAGAGCAATAGATGCATCGTCCTCAGATGCAGACCTAAGCATCACAACCCCAGGGCAGTCCAGCAATTTAACATTCTTATCTAACTGGACTTCTTGCAAGGATCTTGTTAATCCTGGAGTAGCACCTACATTGACTACGTGGGATCTCTTCAAACTATTAATCAGGCTACTTTTACCAACATTTGGTAGACCAATGACTCCTACGGTGATTGATTTCTTGATCTGCAAGGAATTAGCATTAGTGGGAAACAGCAATAACTCAAGCAAACTGAAAAACTAAATAACATGATCGCGTAAACTAGACAACTGAAAGGCCTGGTTAATTTACTCCACACAACTCGAAGGTCTATGAAGTACTTCAAATTTCCTCATCTTATTTTATTCCTCCAAAACCTTTCATCCCAAGCATCCAAACACATAAGAATTTTACCATAGAAAGGACCCATATCGATAGTGGATAAGTACAATGGGCCATTTTCATGTGACAAGATAGCCATTTCATGGTGGACACAACTAAATGCAGCTACACGCGCTACACATACGATGAGTTCAAGTTTTTTTAATCAAACAATAAAGTTAAAGGTCTGAAAAACCGTGTAAAGTGCAAGTAACTTTGCCACATTAGCTCAAACAACTTCTCGATGTTGATGACCAAGTTCAATGTCTCCTAGTTCATTTTGATCCATAGAAGCAATCTTTATAACACATTCAGAGATATCCAATACACGCACACAACTGTATGAGACAAGAGACTTGAAAATGTCCAAAGTATATGTAGAAATGGGGTTAACATGTCGAGCTTCTGTAGATTTAAATTCCACCTGGGTTTATCCCAAAAGAATTCATTTGAAATCCAAATGAAATTATCTGAATGTGGAAGAAAACAATTAAATGCATTGGTTACTAGCGCTTTGTGCAAAAAGTACACAAGTTGAAGTTCCGGGACATATTCCAGAACTCAACTGGAACACAAACTGGAGAGAGAACCCCATAAAGATGATCATGGAAGTACCTCATGGCTTCGTGAATAATTCTTCAGCAATTTTATCAGTGTCTCGGCTCCAAGGCAATCACTGGTCTGCAGAAGATTGCTAGTCTTAGTCTTACTCTTACCAGCCTTTGAGGAAGGCTTCCAACCCAAGTTTGACTTCTGTTCTTGGGTGCTACACTTGAAAGCAACCGTTGGTAATTCCTCTCTTAGATACTTTAGCCACTTTTCAGCAGCTTCCCGAGGAATGAGATCTGGAGGAAATAGTTAGAAGGTAAAAATTCTAATCCAAGTACAACATTCCCCACAACGTGGGGTCTGGGGAGGGTAGAGTGTACACAGACCTTAACTCTACCTTGGTAGGTAGAGCGGCTTTTTCCGGAAAAATTCTAATCCAAGTAAGCATGTAAAAATAGTGGGAGCTTAGTGCACCGGACTGCCCTTTGAGTAAGCATGTAAAAAGTACCCCCCCTCAAGGTTTCTCTACTGAGCACTGTATGAATCATCATAAATCTAGGACTCTTACGCAACATTTACAGAACCATAAAAACAGACCAGAATATAAGTTAGTGACCTATATCAAAGGCTGAAGCCGAGACACATACACATACATATTATATTTAGATATGGAAACTTTTTTACACATATTAAAGATAAGGATATTATATATACAATACATATATATCATCCATCATCACCATTATTCACTTCTTTGGGCTTCTATGATTAAACTCCAACCAACAACCTTTTACTTTCTGAATGACATATAAGACACGTAGTATCACCGTAACTATCCCTGATCAGTATACCGTAAAAGAAAAGAAACCCCAATCAGAAACAGGATAATGCTAACAATAATAGAATGAAAAAATACCAATTTTATTGAGGAGTAACACAAGATGTTTCTCAGGTCCTGCTCTCATCACCATCTTTTCCATGTCAATACAGCGGGTACCAAGAGGATCTCGAGCATCAAGTACTTCCAAAATGACATCTGAAGCATCAATTACTTTGACCAACTCCTTGTAGAAAGCCCTTTCAGAGTTATCTATATCAAACAATCAAGTATCAAGATCAAAGAAAAAAGGAGTAGACCTCTAATTTTACTCCCACCTCCTTTGCCAACCGATCAATAATGAACATATAGAGAAAGCTTCCGCATACCCCGTTGTTTAACAAAAGAAGCTGAGCCATCATTTACCCTTCCTCCTCCAGTTTCTTTTTCTTTCGTTGAAGTCAGATCTTCCAGCTTGGACTCATCATCATCCTCAAGCAGTCCAAGTTTTCTCTTCTTAGCCTGGAAAACAATGTCAGTGGGCAGGTAAACTGTGGACTAAATATCACCAGGAGGAACATAGGAAACCAGAACCCCAAAAGCAAGAAATCTATATCGAACAATACACACAAGTTTTTTCCACCATTGAGATGGGAGTTGGTCTGCCAACATCATGGCTGAGATATCCAAGCAGCCACCTATAAAGGCCATTAATAGGGAGGCTTAAGCCATTGATTCCACTCTGTTAATGTTTTTCTTTTTATCCGTATATGCCACTATCCGAGCACACAAAAAAGTAAATCTTACCGGAAAATGAGTGAGATACGTTCTTTTTTTTCATAGTTCTTTTTTCCTTTATCTCATTTTTTTTAAAACTTCTAAACAATTCCAAGTTCCCTTCAATTTCTTTGTACCAAGTAAAAAAATAATAAAACCAAGATATTTTCATATCCGAATCAACAGCTGACAGTGAATATCAGCAAGGCAGAGAACCTCAATTTAGTTTCCATAAATTCCAGTGAACATTTCAGCACAAAGTAGTCAGCAACAAGCATCAACAATCAAACACTGTAACTTAACAAAAATACATCCTTTTTTCTAAACTCAACCACACATAGCCTTCGAATGCCTCTAAATTACAATATAAAGTTCAAATTACATGGCACATCTCAATCTCATCAAGGACATGACCCTAGGAGAGCATGGAGTTCGGGGATTGGGGTAAACAGTCAGTTGGTAGTCGAGAGTTTTCTCACTTCCATGTGGGAGGGAGGGGTTCTAGTATGGCGCATCTATCTGTATCCTTACCAGTAATTTTATGCTAGCATTATCTTATTCTTGGATTTTATTAGTATTGATGTTTCATTTACTTTGGTTATCTACAGTCTACACTATTTTACTGTCGGTACTTTTCTTTCTTCATTATTTTCATCATTGCTTTTTACTCTTGCTCTTCTTTCAAACATGTTCTCGAGCCGAGGGTCTATTGAAAACAACCTCTCTACCACTCAAGGATAGGGGTAAGGTTTGTATACACACTATCCTCCCCAGACTCCACTTGCGGGACTATACTAGGAATGTTGTTGTTGTAAATGCAAGTAACACAAAATCTGGCAAGACATATCATGGAAACAAACTAAACAAAAGAAAAGTGATTACCCTCTCTTTACGGGCAGCTTTCTTCTGCTCCAATTCATCGATAGCTCGAGCACGACGAGCTTCAAGAGCCTTGAGTTCCTGCTCCTTGAAAGGCCAATCATTAGGAATTCCTGGATCCTTTTCTACCTTAGGTTTCTTATTAAGGCCCAACTTCTTAGCCTCTTTGGCCTTTTTCTTATGGTGCTCCTTCACTTTCCTTATTATCTTGTGCTTTTGCTTCAAACTCACCCTCTTACTCTTACTCTCTGTAAACAAACATTTACATAATTATCAAAACTAATACATAAAATTGAATAAATACAATTAACAGAATAAAACAGCTTCAAATTACTTACTCTCTGTAAACAAACATTTACATAATTATCAAAACTAATACATATTGAATAAATACAATTAACAGAATAAAGCAGCTTCAAATTACTTACTCCCTGCAAACATTTACATATTACCAAAACTAACAACAACAACATATCCAGTGAAATCCCACAACGTGGAGTCTGGAGAGGTAGAACGCAGACCTTAACTCTACTTGATAGAGCGGCTGTTTTGGAGAGACCTCATCATTAACAAAACTAACAGAAAGTTGAATAAAAAGGGTTAAAAGATTAAAGGTTCAATTACTTACTCTTGCTTTTCTTCGCCATTTTTGTGTTTGCTGTGTGATTATAGCTGTTTTTGCTCTTTCAGAGATATAACAGTGAAGGTTTTTAGGGTTTAGAAGGAGGCTGCGGAAATAAAAATAAGGATGGGTCGATTTCGGGTTGGTGTGTTAAACCCGGATGTTGTTAGCATGCAAAAAGTCGGTAAAAACTTATCCGCAATAGGTATAAAATACTCAAGCAATTACGGGCCCGTTTGGTACAACTTATTAAAAAGAGCTTATAAAATTAGAATTTTTATCAAAAAATTATTAGGTGTTTGATTGCCAATAAAAAAAGTGTTTTTGTATAAAAACAAAAAAGTTATTAGGTCAAAAGAAGTTCTACTCCATAAGCCCAAATTTTGGGCTTATGAAATAAGTATTTATGGCACTCATAAGCTCTACTCCTTTTTCAACCACACATCTAAAATTTCCATAAGTGCTTATTTTTTTAAAATAAACACTTATGAACTTCCCATAAGTTCAACTAAACGAGCACTAAGTTAACGCAAGACGTATATCTTTTATACACAAATTTATCACTTAATCATGATTAATTGAAATATTTTCTTACCTTATTTTTAATTAATTAAGATTAAAATGATTTGCTAAGTGTAAACATCCCTTACGGGTAATTATTTACCAAAATATTCCGAGTCTAAAAATAGCTGTAAAATTGAGCAAAAAGTAAAAAAACTGAATGGGTCTGCATTAGGTATAAAATACTCCAGCAATTAAATTAACGCAAGACATATATCTTTCATACACAGATTTACCACTTAATCATGATTAATAGAAATATATTGTTTTTAGTTAAATAAGATTAAAATGATTAGTTAAGTATAAACATCACTGGTGGTGCCCTTCCGTCAATTCCTTTAAGTTTCAGCCTTGCAATCATACTTTTCCCGAAAACTAAAAACTTTGATTTCTCATAAGGTGCCGATGGAGTCCTAAAAGTAACATCCGTCGATCTTTGGTCGGCATCGTTTATGATGGCATCGTTCAACAACCATCATTAGTTTTTTTTTTTCAAATTTCATAAAAAATAAATACATAAAAATTTTAAATTTATAATTTTAGTTTTTCTATTTTAATAATTGTTCCCATAGGATGTAAGGGTAGGATTTCTATACTATAGGGGTTGTACGTATTTAATTTTAAAATATAAGGTGATATATAAAAAAACGAGTCATGTTACCGAAGTGCTTAGTGTAATTAACCCAGAAAATAACTTAGTAATTTAGTGAAATAAAAAAAAAACCAAGAGATAAATAAAATTAAGATCATGATGTTAACAAGATTATATCAACGGTTGGACTTCAAGGTCAAATAAACTTTTCTCAAAGTGATCATGTTTTCTTAACTAAATAGCTTTAAAAGATTTAAAATTAAATTAACTCATTATATAGGTCCCGTGATTATTGTCTTAATGTTATATGTAAAAGAATTAATCCCTTGATTATTCTTATTGATTGAAGACATATATATATAAGTTACAATAGAAGAATCTTATTCTTACTTTACCTCTAAAACTTTATTCTATATAATTAAGGCAATAGTATAATTCTAACTATGGTACAAAACTAAGTCTATCAAATATACAATATACAAAATAGGTAAAATTCGGATTCTGAAAATTCAGGGCGGTGCCGCGGCGCTGTGTCCTAAGGACCGCGACGCTAGGGCAAATATTTCGGACATTGTTTAACACACACCTGCAGTTATAGCGGGCGGTCTTCGTACGCTGAGACTGTCTCTAAAATCTTCAAAAAGGACCGAGGGAAGACCCTTTGTAAAGATGTCTGAAATTTGATATCTTGAAGGGACATGGCAGACGCGTACTTGTCCTTTGGCTATCTTCTCTCGAACAAAGTGAATATCCATCTCTATGTGTTTAGTACGCTGGTGTTGAACTGGATTACCAGAAAGGTAGATGACACTTATATTATCACAATACACCAAGATAGCCTTCTCAATAGGACAATGAATCTCTAATAGTAGATTTCGTAACCAACATGACTCAGAAACCACATTGGTTACCCCTCTATACTCGATCTCTGCACTTGAACGTGAAAGCATTTATTGACGCTTGGCACCCCGTATGAGGACAAGAAAAACGAAAATTTATCCCATTTTGAGCACAAAACTCCCTAAATTCCCCATTGTCATACTTTTTGTCATTATCACATTGAATGTCCCGTTCGAATTGCGTTCTTATGAAAGCTCTAAATTTTATGAAAATGAAAAAAACTTGAGATTTTTCCGCAATTGGAAACGTCCATAAATATTTAAAATAGTTATCTAAGAATAAGACATAATAACGATGACCCATAGAACTGAGAACTGGAGATGCCAATAAATCACTATGAATAATATCAAAAGGCATTGAAGTATGAAAATTCGAAGCTACAAACGGTAATTTAATAATTTATCCCAAAGCACGGGATTGACAAAGTGGAGTACTATGTGTACCCTTACAAAAATAAACTTATGTCTATCTAAAGAAGATAAAATATCCGACCCTGGATGACCTAGACGAGCATGTCACAAGGAAGGAGCAATAGCTGTAAAAGTGGATGGCATAGCTTGATGAGAGATGTTGAGACTCGGTGTAATTGGATACAGATCTCCCCTACTGTCACACCTCATGAGATGACTCCCCGTCTTGAAATCCTTCACAGAAAATCCAAACGGATCAAAATTAATGGAAACACAATTATCAGTGGTGAATTTACAGACAGACACCAAATTTTTAATCAATTTTAGGGCATGAAGGATATGTTTCAGGACAAGTGGTGGATGGGGTGGGGGGACAAAGTTTTATGACCATAACCCTTAATTGGAATAGAATTGTCATTATCAACAGTTATACCACGATTAGTGCTCAAATTGGAATAAGACGAGAGAGTACCTTGGTCGGATGTCATATGGGTAGTGGCGCCGGTATCCATGTACCAATTAGGGTCCGGTTGAGTCAAGCCAAGCGTGTGCATCGCTGCTTCAATGTCGGTCTGAGTGGGGCCCATTGCGTGGTGGGCCTGATGGAGGCGAGTCGATATCTTTGGGCCGCATCCATCTGGTCTGAAACACAGATGCGGGTGGGTAGAAGGCGGGCCTCGGCGCTTACTGTGGCCCGATCTTGAGGCACCGCTTGTAAAAGCATGGCGGCATTGTAATCTGCGTCGCTTGGCGTTGTCGAGGCCCTGTGGGCCAAGCTCTTATTCTTGCGGTTGCCCCAGTTGTTGCCGCCGCGATTCTGGCCATTATTTTTTTAATTTTGGCTTTTCTTACCACCCCCGTTGTTGTGATTTTGGGTCACGTTGGATGGATTGGAAGGGGGAAAATTGGAAGCATTCATCATGGCGAAGGGATTTGCTCCGATCAATGCTCTTTTAGCCAAACCCGCTTCCAAAGTGATCATGGAGCGGGCTTGATAGAACGCCTACATGGGGTTACTTTGATGAATAACCGAAGCAACCCCTGTATAGGCCTCGGATAAACCGACAACCATCTGAAGAACTAGACGACTGTCAGAAACAGGAGAACCCACGTTGCAAAGTTGGTCTGTCAAGTCCTTGAGGCGTTTGCAATAAGAAGAAACGTTTGGAAAATTCGCCATAGAAACTTGAGAAAATTCATGCTCAATGATAACAATACGAGAATTACTGTTATCTTGGAAGATGTCACGTAATTGATTCCACGCCGCCATAGCTGTGGAGTTAGGTTTCATAATCGTCTGTAAAAGATTCAGGGAGATAGTGGCGTAAATCCACTGAAGAACCTTGGCATCAAGCATGACCCATAATTCTGGATCTGCTTCTTTAGTAGGCACCACCGTCGTAGAAGTAGACGCTATATCACCCTCCTTTGGAGGATTTAGAGGAATGATGTGGTGGAGGACTTTATGTGCCAAGGCATGAATCTTAAATAATTTTGTCCATGTCCCGTATTAGACGTTTTTAGGTCAAGAACGATAGGGATGACGCTCTTGATGTTAGAAACTGTGAGGGCAGGATGAAAATTGTTCTTATCAAGATTCAGAGAATGGAATTTTTGGAGAAAACAAAGAGGAAACTCGAGAAGTATCTAGGAAATTTTGAGGGAGGTTTCACAAAATTTAGGAGAAAAAGAGAGGAGCAGAATCAAGATAAAAATAACCTAGACTCTTGATACCATGAATGAATTAATCCCTTGATTATTCTTATTGATTGAAGACATATATATACAAGTTACAATATGAGAATTTTATTCCTACTTTACATCTAAAACCCTATTCTATACAATTAAGGAAATAGTATAATTCTAATTATGGTACAAGACTAAGTCTACCAAATATACAATATACAATATATGTAAAATCCGGAGTAGCGTCGCGGCGCTCGGATAAATATTTCGGACACTGTTTAACAATATGAAAGTGAAACACAAAGCTTAGACCTCATTTTATTATTTTAACCAACTACTAGTACATTATACTGATAAAATTCTATTCATATCTGATGTTTATGTTTAAATAATAGATGCGTAATATGTACTTACACATAGGGCTATTCGGTCCGGACCGATCTTGTTCAGATCGGGCTGATAAATTTGGTCCGATCTTCGGTTCTCATTTACGAAAATTCGATCCGGTCCGGTTTTACCCTGTTGTGTAGTCCTAGGGTCCATTTGGTCCATATAACCAGACCGGACAGAAAAAGACCTGGACCGGACCGGACCGATAAATTCGATCCGGTCTTCGATTCTCATTTTCTGAAAATTTGATCATCAATCCGACCCTATTTTACCCTGTTGTGCAGCCCTACTTACACATATATAATATCATAATTAATTAACTTTCATTTTATCTCATTAAAAGTTTCATTTGTTGGCACTTTATTAATGTCTTATCTTAATTATTCATATCTAACTCATTAACTTTGATTGTTTTTTTTGTCTAAATCTTAATTATTCAGATCTTAATATTAAGTGTTTGATTTTATAATTTTACAACCACTTAATGGGCATGAATACATTTGAATGATTAAAATATATAACAAATACTTGATATCATTAAGACATTTATTCAAAAAAAAAATACAAAAATAACATGTAGTTTAAAACTACACTACTATATTTTTAATCTAACGCAACAGCTCATAGAAGGCTAATGCAACACCCTATGTAGTAATGTTGCATTAGATATGACTAATGCGACGGGTTCAAGTGTAACAAATCAGAAAATTGTGCTAATGCAACAGTAGAACATGACCGTTGCATTAGCCTGTGTAATGCGACGACTCAAAATGTCTAATGCAACAGCCAAAAATGACTGTTGCATTAGCCTATGTAATGCAACGACTGTCTCTGGCCAATGCAACGGTCCCTTAATTTTTTTATTTTCCCTTCTTTATAAGAGAAATCTCATTTTTAAACCCCAAAACCCGAAATGCTCTCATTTGCGGCGATTTCACCGAGTGAACAGTGAAACCGCCGGAGTTTCGCCATTTCCAGCCAATTTCGGCATCCATCGGGGACTAGACTTAGTCCAATAACTTCGTATCTTCAAGTCCGTCATTTCCATACCAAGTACCCCTCATCAATTCATCCTACATCTCCGTCAATTTCAGATCGCAAAACCTACTGCAAGCTCGTCGATTTTGGTCGGTTTTTGCAAATTCCGATCGATTTCGGCGATTTCAAGGTTCGGCGTTGGTACCATCACATTCGGCATCACCTTCCCATCATTTTGACACTCGGATCATATTCCTTCTTGTTTTCTTTCTTTTTATTCTTTTTCTTGGTAGGTTGTCCTTTTGTGTCCCACTTAATCTGTTTATTTGTGAGTTTTTCGTGCATTCTTCTCTGTTTCACAGGTTTTGTGGAGGATACACTAGACAAACTTTAGATGTCTTGTCCTGGTTAGAGTAATAATATGTGAAAGTGAACCTGCTAACATCTACAATCACTTTAGTAATATTATGTAAAAGTGCTTAGGGTAATAATATGTGAAAGTGAACCGTCTGACATTGTACTGACCCCTTAAGTTTTATTTGAGTTTTATAACTTTATTGGAATCTATGTTTCCTCTCAACTTTATTACTCCTGTTATTCTTAAAAGTGTGTTTTGTGTAAGATGGTATTAATCTCCTTTAGGAAGTCTTCTCATTAATATCAAAGTATATATAGAGTATAATATTTATCTCTTATACAATAGGAATCCTAAGCCTATATAAAAGAGAAATCTTAGTCTTACCATAATTATATTTACACAATATATGAAAATATTCTAATTATGGGTAGGGAATATTATATTTCTCATTTATGAATCCTTCTGCATACTTTTCTTCTGTATCCCAAAAAAGTAACTCAGCTTTCCCAAATCAGTCATTGCAAATTCGGACTTAAGCAAGCCAATAATCTCATTTTTCAATCCGTCGGAGGAGGTAGTAAGAATAATGTCATCCACATAAAGTAATAAGTAAGCAGTGATACTACCTCGATGAAAAATGAAAAGTGATGTATCACTCTTGCTGCATACAAACCAAATCTGTAAGATATACATGGCAAAATAATCATACCACGCACGGGGGGCCTGTTTCAGGCCAGATAGTGACTTACGGAGACGACAAACATAGTGAGGAACTGCTTGATGGGTGAACCATGGCGGCTGATGCATGTAGACTGTCTCTCTCAGATCCCCATGTAAGAATGCATTCTTCATATCAAGCTGATGGATCGGCCAGTGTTTGCCCATGACAATGCTTAAAACTGTGCGGATGGTAGTCGGTTTGACAACCGGGCTGAAGGTCTCACCACAATCAATGCACTCCTGCTGATTTGTGTCATTAGCCACAAGTCTTTCATTATACATCTCAAGATCTCCACTGTCTTTGAATTTGTGACGAAATAGCCACAGACAACGAATCACATTCACCCCCTCAGGTCTAGGTACTAGATCCCATGTGTGCTATTTAGTTAAAGCATTGAATTTCTCAGTCATAGCTGCATTCCAATTAGGGTCTTGTTTGGCCAATATATGGTTCTTGGGAATTGGTGAAATGGTTTGGGCAGACAAGTTAAATTGAACTTTGGGTTTGAAGATTTCATGTTTTGCACGAGTTTTCATTTAGTGAATGGGGACAGTGGGAGGTTCCAAGGCGGAGGGATTTGTTGGATACGGAGAAAGAGGGACAAACGCCAGAGTAGGCATCGCGACGCTGGAGGGAACCATCGGCGTTGCCGTGATCAAGATGATATTAATCTCCCTTAGGGAGTCTTCTCATTAATATCAAAATATATATAGAGTACAATATTCATCCCTTATACAATAGAAATCCTAAGCTTATACAAAAGAGGAATCCTAGTCTTACCATAATTAAATTTACACAATATATGAAAATATTCTAATTATGTGTAGGAAATATTATATTTCTCATATACACATTTATAGTTTGTTTGAAATATTTCTCCAAGGATTGAGTTCTTAAATTATCGAGCTATGAGATGGATCTAATGTTATTATAGAATTTATTAAATAAACCCGTTGTCACCCCCTTCCAAAAAGGTTAGGGAATTTTACACTAAGGATACACTTCCATAATTTTTCTTACTCTGCAGACAATAATCTACCACACATTGAAAATTATGACAATTTCAGTGTAGTGGCTCTAAATTCTCGTTGATGTATAGAGCATACTTCATAGGCTTAGTTGAGTTGTTCCATTGAAAATCAATATATGTACTTTTAATTAAATGCACTACTACATTTCTCAGCTATGCGACGCCTCATTCTCGTCCATTAGGCCCTTCTAGTCATTGCATTAGACCTAATGCAACGGCTAGAAGACGTGGCATCTTCTGGCGTTGCATTAGGTCTAATGCAACGGTCAGAAGGGCCTAATGCGACGAGCGTCCAGCCGTTGCATTAGATATGAGGCTAATGCGACAGCTGTATTTAGCCGTTGCATTAGCTGACCACCACCCTAATGCGACGGCCAGACAGAGTCGTCACATTATATATTCGACTGTTTTGAGGTTTTTTTAACCACCTAATGCGACGGTCAGGTACACAATATTGTAAAATAAATAATTAAAAGAGAAAAATAATAATAAAAAAGATTGTATTACTAATTGTTCACAAAATTAAAGTATCTACACATAAGCCTCCACCTACACGCTCATTTGTTAGATTGCTAGATCTACTCCCAACTCCAGAAGTAAAGTGTGGTTTACTTTATTAGACACTGGACCAACAAATTGAATGGGACCTGTAATCACAAAACCACCAGATATAGTGAGATAGAATGCTCCAATTTTTCCTTCAAGCTCAACCATAGCCTTCTTGATCACCGACTTGAACTTGCCTGTAGAATTATATGCATTTTCAACATTTAAAAGTATGAAGAAAATGAAATGATGCAGCAAGTTATTGAGTGCTATTCCACTTACGGTCCATTATTGAGTTCTCCCATTAGTTAATAAACCAAGAAAAATTCAATTAGATAATACAATTTCAGTAGTGCACATGTCTATAGAACAACATGTGACATTAGCAATTTTTTACAACTGAAGATGGCAATAACAAGCAAACAGAAGATGGATCTTAATTTTCACTTCCTTTTGGTCAATAGCTCAGTTCAAACACGACTTTCATATCAGTTGAAAAAATTAAATTAAATTGCATCACCCTTTGCAAACTTGTGAATCAACTATTACTTGTTGGACTCTACAAGCCAAGAACTCAGCCACTAAGCTTGTGACAAATATATTACCATAAATGATTTGTTGAGAAATTTAGAAAGCAAGATGCAATATAAGGTTCAACTCCATTAGCTTCAACATTAATAATTCAACAAGGAACATCACAAGTCAACTAATGCAAATCATAAATCATTCTACACAAAACCAAAACACAATCAACAAGTTGACTATGACTAAATCAAATGTTTTCCTCCAAAAGGAAAGAAAACATCAATAAAGTGACTAAGATATTGTAACCTAACGGACTAAGATATTGTAACCTAGGACAATGACATAATACACCCTAACACTTAACGGACTAAGATATTGTAACCTAGGCCAATGACATAATACACCCTAACACTCAACAGATACCTTATTAGGTACCTTATTACATTGAGGCATTATTATCTTTCGAGTGTGAGATGCAACGGACTATAACTTCACATGGCAGAGAAACAACTCAAGAGATGTGACGTGCTAATGAAAGTACCATTTTAACCAAATCATATTAATAAGCATGGTCGCGAATGTCATTGGAGTAATAAAGAGTAACGTCGCCTTGGAATTCTTTTATATCTTAGAACAATACATAGGCAATTCAGGCGACGCAATTCAATTACTAACACCACTGATATGGTAACATATTTATGTCTCAATGAACACCATAATACGACGTCCTGATTAACACGTCTTTATCACATGAAAACAAATGCAGAAATACAGAAATGCGCCGAAATCGATAGGGAGTTGAATTTACCTTCTCCGGGCAGCGAACCGAGGCAACGTATCAAGTCGTCGATCCACTCAGATTGTATTGCTATGCGAATGAAAAAGGGACGAACTTTGCTTTGCAAACAGAGCTTATGTTTAAAATGGCTTCTTAGAGATTCTAAGTTGTTGTGGGTTCTTCCCTTTTGGGACTGATTTTCGAACGATTTCCCTGCTTGTGGCTATGATAAGAGTGGTTTCTTGACTGCGAGAAGGATTAACTGATGCCTTTTGATATTGATTCCTCCATTTATATAGTAACGATTTTGGATTCCAATTTTGGTAAGCTTTTAATGCGAATTTGGGACTGATTTTTGGTATATTTTGAAGGTGATTTTGGTGTGATTTTGTGTTGATTTCGGATGGTATTTTGGGTTGTTTTCGAGATTAATTGGGACTACTTTTACTGATTTATGGTAAGTTGTAAATTAGGAAATTTTGGGTAGGGTTATATTTATTTTAGGACGATTTGGGAGAGGATTCTTTGGATGTGATTTGAGAGATTATGGTAAAGATTTTGGGTGGGGAAAATCGTAAGTTGGGCGAGAGGAGCAGGGGCAGCGGGTGATGTGTTTGTTTAGGTTAGAGGGTGATTTTCTTAGGTTTGTTTATAATTTCACATAGGCAATTCGCTGCCCGTCGCATTAGCCTCTTAAGGCGTTGCATTAGCCTTCTATGAGTCGTTGCACTAGCCTTAGACAAATGAGCCGTCGCAATAGCCTTGTAAAGTCGTTGCATTAGATTGGCTAATGCGACGGCCATGCTGAGACGTTGCATTATACTGTATGAGTCGTTGCATTAGCCTATCTAATGCAACAGCTACGAATTATAAGCTACACCCGTCGCATTAGCCACATCTAATGCGACAGTACTATAACACCCGTTACATTAGACCTACCTAAGTTGTCGCATTAGTTCAGAAATGTAGTAGTGATGTTTGCTTACAGTTCTCTATATTTACCTGCTTGAAATATAAATTTGATGTGTTGCTTCATATTCTTACAGAACCATTTTTGTTGCTTTTTGCAGACTACTTACGAGAACTTCGGGTATCGATATCACTAGACATCATCTAGTAATTTCCGAGCAATCGCTAAAGAAAATGGCGTTGTAATGACTGAGCCAACATCTTCCAACTTTGTGGGAAATATCACTAGCTCAAAAGAGAAGATATATATTGAGATGGGAACAATGTTTTCAGGGGATAGTGTACTTTCACTTCCTGAAATATTGCGGAATTTGGAATATGAGGAAATAGATGATTCTAGTCAATTTTTTGTTTCTAGTACTTATGCTAAATTTATTATATATATGGAGATACTTTTATGAATAATTATTTTGTAATATGTCCTTTGGGGTCTAATATTGTAATATCGTACTTTTGTGAACAATTAGTAAGACAATTCTTTTTTATTATTATCTTTCTCTTTTTATTATTTATTTTATCGTTATTTTTTTTATATAGTAGTTGCATTAGGTGACTCTAGGCTTCTTCAAATCAGGTGCATATCTAATGCGATGGTTGTACCAGGTCGTCGCATTAGGTCTATAGCCGTTGCATTAGGTGACTCTAGGCTTCTTCAAACCAGGTGCATATCTAATGCGACGGCTATACCAGGCTGTCGCACTAGGTCTATCAGTCGTTGCATTAGATATGCACTTAATGCGACGGCCTTGTACAACCGTCACATTAGATATGCACCTAATGCAACAGTTGTACAAGGTCGTCGCATTAGGGCCCTTTCGCTGTTGCATTAGATCTAATGCAACGCCAGAGGATGCAACGGCTCCTCGTCGTTGCATTAGGTCTAATGCAACGGCGAAAGGGCCCTAATGCGATGATTTTGAGGCTCGCATTAGCCTTGAAATGTAGTAGTGCTACTACATCCATTTTCACCGCAATTGCTAGTCATTATCAACTGCCATCACCCACAACCTACAATCCCCATCATCAACCCAATCACCACGGCCGTAACCATCACAGTCAACTCTCACCATCATTAGCCACCATTTACAATCACCACCACCAACCACAATTACAACTATCGATCACTAAAGATAATTACTACAATTATCTATCATTATACTCATTTATTACTAAGGTCATCGGCGGAGAGGTTACGACGCCCGACCACTCCCGGCCGTGCGACCGCATGCGGGATCGAATATCGATTTCGGTATCGGTTTGATGCGGGATCGAAAAATTCCACGACGACCGCTTTCCCACGGTTGCACAATGACTATACCCAATTCGGCCATTGTGCAACGACCAAATTCCCCCCTTCCACACCCCAAACCCCCTACCCCCTTAATATTTATTTTTAACCCCTAAGTTACTATATTTATACTTTAACCAAATTATTATATTCTACTTTCTTCTGGGGTTGATCCTTGTAGGTGCTATCAGTTGTCTTTTCATACATCCCATGATTTACTGACAGTGTTGAGGAATCGATACTACTACCTCCAGGATTAATATGACACAAGTCAGTAACCTGGATATCAAATAATAAAATAATAATAATAATAATAATAACGAAAAGTAGAGCAGTGACAAAGACAAGACATGCATATAAATAGACGATGAGAGAAACTCCAAAAGATCTAAGGGCACGTTTGGTACGCTGTATTAAGTTGGACTGTACTGGACAAAAAAATAATACATCGTTTGATGGCATTTTCAGCCGCACTGGACTGTACTATTTAAATAGTACAGTCCAACTACCATTTTTTAGACTCATTTAGCAGATGGGTCTCCCCTAGACTGTATTAAAAAAAATACAGTTCATTATATATTAATACAGTCCAGTATAATACAGTACAATCCAATGAAATTAATACAGTCCAGTGCGACGTACCAAACCAGCCCTAAAAGCAAAAGGTATCAAAGGATACTCTTTCTGCTGTGGCCCTACATCTTTTACTCTTCAAATTTCTTTTCCTAAGAAACTTCTTATACCTTAATTAATACACATAATATTATGTAGTGTTTTTACTTTGCATAAAGTAATCTTTCCCACTTTCCATTCCTGGGTTGGGTGTGGGGGGTGGGGAGCTCGTAAAGAGGAAAGTGGAAATACTGGATGGGAAAGATGGGTGGTCAAATGATTACTTTCTAACAAACGTTTTATCACTCTGTTTTTTTGCCACTATGGGCTCGTATAACAAGGGATAAGAGATAATTAATTTCATAATTAAATTTGAGATGAGTTTATATCACATTTAATTGGGATAAAATTACGGATAACTAATTCTCGAGATTGTAATGTTATTTTTATCCCATATTAAGATGGTATAACAATCCCAAAATAATTAATTACAGGATAACTTGTTCCCAATCAAATATGCCCTCGAGTCTATCACCTATTACGGTGCATAGGAAGTGCCCGTTTGGTTGGGCTTTTGGAAAGACCAAAAGTGCTTTTGGAAGGTCAAAAACACTTTTGGCCTTTTTTGGAGTGTTTGGCTGCAAACCGAAAAAGTGATTTTGGCTTCCAAAAACACTTTTGACCTCTATTTCCAAAAGCTCAAATTTTGGGCTTTTGGAAGTAGATGCAAAATCTCTTTTGATTTTGCCTATTTTTAAGTCAAAATCACTTTTTTTATTGACAACCAAAGACCTAACAACTTCTTGATAAAAGTTCTACTCCTAAAAGCTCTACTTCTAAAAGCATTTTTTAATAAGCTGTACTAAACAGGCCCGAAGATGCATTCTCTCTTTTGGTCTAGATAGCTAAAGTGATTCTTGCATCATATTGGTCAAGCACATTTAAAATGGTTAGAAACTTAATTAGGATATATTTTTCTTTTCCTTTTCAGCGCATGTGAAATGATTTGAAGAATTTTATATATTATTTCACAGTTTTTAATGTAATATGTGGTGGTTAGGTTGTGGCTATCAATCAACTTCAATCATTCAATCATTGTAATTACTTTTGTAAGATGATATTAATCTCTCTTGAAGAGTCTTTTCATTAATATCAAATATATATAGTGTATAATATTCATTATTTATACAATAGAAATCTTAAACCTAATTACAAGAGGAATCCTAATCTTATTATAATTATATTTACACAATATATAGAATATATTATAATTATGGGGTAGGGATGACTAATTAACTTATATACATTTACACACACCCTCGGAGCGGAAGGAGGTTGGACGATGAGACTAGATCTGAAGTCAAGAAACAAATGTCTGGGAAGTCCTTTGGTAAATATATTTGCATACTGATATGATGAGGGAACATGTAACACTCTGACATGTCCTAGCGCAACTTTCTCACGAACGAAATGTATGTCCATCTCAACGTGCTTGGTTCGCTTATGTTGAACTGGGTTGTGAGAAAGGTAGATTGCAGAGATGTTATCACAGTACAAAATAGATACCTGACGCAAAGGACACTGAAGTTCTAACAGTAAATTTTTGAGCCGAAAAATATCAGTTACCACATTTGCAACGCCTCTGTACTCAGTCTCGACACTGGAACGGAATAGGGTGGCATGTCTCTTGACAGACCATGAAATCAGCTTAACCCCTAAACAAACACAAAAATCGGAGGTGGGGTGTCGCATGTCCAGACACCCTGCCCAATCTACATCCGTATACGAGAGCAACTTGATTGGTGCAGAGGGTATAGGTGCAAACCATAATCATGTGTGCCCTTAATGTATCGGATGATACGCTTAATGGCAGTGAAATAAGACTCCTTGGGGGCATGCATAAATAAGCATACCTGCTGAACAACATAAGCAATATTTGGCCTTGTAAATGTGAGATACTGAAGTGCACCTGCAAGGCTCCTATACAGAGTAGGATTGGAGACTGGAGCACCATACATAGCACTAAGCTTAGATTTTGAATCAATTGGAGTAGACACAACTTTGCAATTCGCCATCTTAGCCCTGTACCACATCTCTCGTCTCATTTAAAGAACGAATCTTGGGCCTAACTCAACCCCAAAAGCTAGCTTGTGAGGGACGGTAGAGGAAAGGTTAGGATAACTAGACAGCCGAATATCCGTAGATGATCATAAGATGAGACTCTATCATATAGGATTTCGGTAGGGGGCATATTGTGAAGGGTGATAGTGGGGAGAATATTTAGAATATATTCTGACATTTTAGCAGCATATACCCAGAAGGACGGAGGGAGGGAGACATGAATCAATAGAGTACGAATCATATTGTTAATGATGCAGATGATTCTTTCAGCTTTACCGTTTTGTGGGAGGTGTGAAGACAGGAGAACGAAAAATCATGCCATTATTTGTACAAAAATGGTGAAACATAGAGTTATTGAATTCGCGACCATTATCACACTCAAAAGATTTTATACCTTTTTCAAATTGTGTTTGAATGAATGTTCGAAACTTAAAAAAATTGGCAAACACTTCTGATTTAAATTTGAGAGGATATAACCAAACATAGTGGGAAAATCATCTAGTAAGACGAGATAATATTTATGACCGAGAGAACTAACAATATGTGATGTCCATAAATCGGCATGTATAATATCTAACGGTGCAAATGTAACACTTGTAAATGATTTAAATGGAAGATGTGTATGTTTGCCTAAAGAACAAGAAACACAGTTTTGGGCAAACATCTCATTATTACAAGTAATGAAATTATTGTCTCTAAGAAAATTAAAAATTGGGGCTCCTACATGACCAAGCCTATTATGTCATGTTGATGAAGAAATAGTCGCTAGAGAGACGGGAGAGAAATATCTGACAGCGGAGGTGGAAGTGAATGGATAGAGATCCCCCATGCTATTGCATCTCGTAAGAGGTGTCCCCGTATAGAGATCCTTCACAGTGAAACCAAAAGGGTCAAAGTCAACAGAGACATAATTATTACGAGTAAATTTGCGGACATAAATTAGGTTCTTAATTATGTGTGGGGCATATATGGTATTTCTAAGGGAGAAGGTGGATGATGAGGTGGTGTGTAGGATGTACCATAGCCCTGTATTGGAATGCGGTGGCCATTGCCAACTGTAATAAATTAAGGATGCTTTAAACCAAACATTTTAGGAATGTTACCTGCAGACCGGGTGAGGTGAGATGTGGCACCGGAGTCCATGATCCAACTGTTGTCCGGTTGTTGCAGGTTTAAGCTGTTGAAGGTTGACCTAAGTCAGAGGGGGCCATGCCGGAAGCGGGCTGCTGAAACTGTCCTTGCATGAAGTGGGCTTGCTGCGGGTACTGCACTTGCCGAAGGGTTGGGCCCAACAACCCGTTGAGAATACTGGTTGAAGGCATGATGGTACTGGACAGAAATTCGTCGCGGCTCTGTCTTGGCGTCGCGGCGTTATCGGAATCTTCTTGGCGCCGACCAGGTTGTTCGGCGGACCGCTATTCTTGGATTCTGGCGGCCGCGACCACTGCCACGACGCGACCTCGCTCTGCCGTCGCGGACCTTGTTGCCGCTGCGCGCGCGGCCAGCGGTTGAGAGTTTCCGACGACGTCGGGTTTTGGGGTTGCGTGTCAACAGCTAACGCCTTGCTGATTGTGCTATCTTGATTAGCACGACGTGTTTCTTCGAGCATCAACTGTGAGCTTGTTAAAATTGGGTAACGGATCCGCCTGTTGAATCATGGTGGCCAAAATATCATATTCGCCTTTAGGAAGGCCTGTAATAATTTGTAACACCATTTTAGTTTCAGAGACAGTCGTGCCGACGTTGGAGAGTTGATCCGCCGCAAGTTTTAGCTGCTTGCAGTACTCAGTCACGTGGAGAATTTTTCAATACGTGTTTTGTTAAATTGTTCCTCCAAATACACAACACGAGTGTGCTTGATCCTGAAAGATTTCTTCCAAATGAATCCACAATTCACTTGCGGTGGCGCTAAATTTCATGATAGTCATGAGAAGATCTTGAGAGATACTACCATTATTCACTGTTTGACGGCAGTGTCGAGACGATGCCATGTAGAATCATCAACCTTCGGGGGCGATGAATAGTGTTATTGATATGGTCAAACACGTTATAGAGACATGCATGAATGCGAAATAATTCAACCCAAGGAGAATATTGACCGTTTTCTTGATCAAGAAGAATGAGAATGCAGTTCTTGATGTTGGTAACAGTTAGGGCTGAATGAAAAGATGGTTTTGGTGTTTCGGGAGTGATAACGTTGGAGGAGGAGGCTGTAGGGGATTCAGGAGGAGTCATGATGGTGGATACAAAGTAGAAGAGAAGAGAAGAAAGGAAAACTAAGAAAATTTGAAGGAGGGCCGCGGCTGAGAAGGGGAGGGCCGACAGCTCTTGGCAATTTTTTTTTAGGGTTTTGTTTATTTGACTCTTGATATCATGTAAGATGATATTAATCTCTCTTGGGGAGTCTTCTCATTAATATCAAATATATATAGTGTACAATATTTATCCCTTATATAATAGGAATTTTAAACATAATCACAAAAGGAATCTTAGTCTTATCATAATTATATTTACATCATATATGAAATATATTATAATTATGAGGTACGGATGATTATTACTTATATACGTTTACAACTTTTACGGTCCTCCCATTATGTGTTATGACATAAGATTTGTGACTAATATTAGAATACTTACAAGAAACAGCATTCTCCTCTGCATTTGCTTAGTATGTGTCAGGAGAAGTCGACAAATAAAAGGATCGAGGATCCTAATATGAGAGATAAACGGAAAAATAGGCATTGTTTTTGGGGAAGTTGATGACTTTGATAGTTTGATGAGGCATCATTACCCAAGAAATTAATAGAAGTGACCTCACACCTCCCCATGCATGATTGCGTGCAATA
The DNA here is from genome assembly GCA_029844215.1 of Przewalskia tangutica. NCBI lineage: Eukaryota > Viridiplantae > Streptophyta > Magnoliopsida > Solanales > Solanaceae > Przewalskia > Przewalskia tangutica. The sequence continues at coordinate 4,548,457 of CM056730.1, read as the reverse complement.
TGTGGATGGTTTTCTCTTTCTAAATTGGAAAAAATAATAACGAAGGACTAGTTATTAAGCAATTAGGATTTGAGAAAGAAACTCAATGAATTTGAGATGAGCCCCAGCAAAGGAAAGGAAAAAAGGGGTTGGGGGAGCAATCATTTGATCAACCTGCAACTCAAGATGAGCTCTTTAATGTGACTAATGCATGTGTGCCATATATCTGCACTTGTAGTTGTAGCCCGGCCCCCAAAAAGAAACCCCACAACACACATGCACTGAAAGAACAAAGAAAAAGAAAAAGAAAAAGAGAGGTGATGAAGCTTTAGATCATGAAGTGCCATTATTATCTTTATGGGACAGACAAATGGTTCCCTATAGCAACTACGCCCCCGCACCCCCGCCCCGCCAACTCAAACAATCTCCCTCAGTTTTAAGTCTTGGTTTATAATTTTAGGGTTTATACCTTTGAAAAACGATTTTAAGTTATAATTCTCCATTTCAAAATATTTATCTAATTTTTCTTTTTGGTTTATTTCAAAATGATTGTCTTTCTTTTTTGATAACTTTTAAATTTTAACTTTTTACGTGATAATATTAAAGAGTATTTTGATATATTCTTTATATCTTTAATTAAAGACCACATAATTCAAAAATATTCTTTACTTTCTTAAATTTCGTGTTAAATCAAACAACACAAATATTTAAAATAGAGGGAGTATATTCCGGAGACATGAAGCTACATTATCCTTCCAGGGACATACGAGTAACGGCAAAAAAACACTAACGCCATGTTTTTATCATTTATGTATCAAACTATCATTATTTTATATTTATGTACCAAAATACCACTTCTTTCTTTCTTTTCTTTTTCATAATTACTTTTTTATTTTTTTTATTTGCTCAACATATTTTGTACATAATGTTTTATTTTAAATTAATTTTTTATTAAATAAATTCTTTATTAAATAAATTCATGTTTTGTATTAGATAGTCAACTAAAATTTTAATTAAATAATTAGCTACTTTAAATTCTTTTCTTTAAATAACCAATTCAAATTTTAATACGATAATCAGCTACTTAATTTAATTGTCTAACTGAACAAAAAAATTTAGACACAAAATTTATTTATTTATTCAGTTTAAGATATAATTATTAAAGAACAAAGTGGGAATAAATTGCACACTTAAATAAATATTATCGATTACAACAATTAGATAGTTAATTGCACACTTAAATAAATTTACAATGGTTTAGTTTCATCTAGAAACATTGATACGGTTAGGGCAATTTCTCTGGCTATGTCCCTCATTTCGGCACAGACCACATCTGTTCCGGTGCCTACTCTTCTCCCTTTGATCCATTTCAGTACGGATCCGAGTAGATTGGGGACGACCTTTTGAATCTCTTCCCATCGTTGGATCGTGACACAATTCAGTTCTAGTGTATTCTGGCCAGTATGAATCATGAGGCACTGCTGGGAACTCTTCCAAGTAAGTGTTGAAAACATACTGTAATGTGTACTCGGGAGGCACATAAATCATGTAGTCATGGTGAATGGATGAACAAACAGCGATGACATGTGAACACGGATAGTGTAATGCTTGAAATTCGCCATAATCACACCTTCGCCTTTCGAGGTCTACCGTGAATGTTTTAGGTGGTCGGCCGCTTGATGGGCGAACCAACTCTTTAACTCTGAAAAACAGTTTGTGCTCGGTTGTGAATGTGGACTTCATGAGAGTTTGATATTGCTCGTTCTTTATCAAGGTATTCCATTACTTTGTTGGAGTAGATCATACCAGATGTCATCATTGCTTGTGCCTACCTCCCTCTCTCGATAAATTTTTCTCGACTGTAGTAGGTTACTGCTGCGCGAGCGATAGGAAGATTGCGTGTCCCCTTTAATACGTTGTTGATGCACTCAACAAGGTTAGTCGTCATGTGCCCCCAACGTCTCCCTTCATCATGTGCCTGAAGCCATTGTTCCTTAGAAATATTGTCGACCTACTTCACTGCATCTTCATTATCAAGTTCGCTCCGATAATAAGTAACGGTCGGTTTAGTCATGGCGTATCCTGAAGTAGCAAAAGTTAATCCTCGTAAGGTTAGGGATAAAAAAAGTGTGAAATGTGTGTATATAGAAGACTAACACATATTGATTACGGTCTTATTCATGTCTGTATTCTTGAATGTCCTCATGAAATTTTGTGAAATGTGACGAATGCAGAAGACATGATGCCAATATGTCTTATATGTGCGATCAACACTGAGATTGTCGGATCCTGTCTCACCATGTGGATGATGTTTTCACAAATAAATGTTGACGAGAGTTGTCGATGATCTTGTGAAACCATTGTTGATGCACATATATGGGGCCCGTCAAGTTTTTTAATCTCCCAAACCTTTGATTTATTGCTAAGAAAAACTCTACACCTCCACTTGCAATTTTCGTTGGAACAACGAACAACCCATCTAGTTGTATCAGAGTAATCTACCACGATGTCTGGGACTTGTTTAGGTGGTATTCTTGTATGCACCGCTTAGCCATCTCTTTTGTGGGAAATCTCATACCTAATTGCAGGTTTTCATGGTCCTGAACAGTGAATGATTGGTTTCGGTCCATAGAGTGGATAAATTCATCGCCAACGTACTCTATGTCGTCGAAAGTTACGTTGCGAAAGTGAGAGGGAGGGTCAGAGTAACGCATAGTAGTTGATGGGCCCTCATCATCAGCGTCATGTTGAGCAATGATGTCATCTTCATTCTCACTGAAGTCACCAACTTCCTCATTATGGACACCAGCCACAACACTTCTACGAACAACAGTTGGGTTGTCCATATGGAATGGTGTGTTTAGGTCAATGTCATCAATGAGTGGTGAAGTGAGTTGAGCTGATGAAGATGGTATGCAATTATGTGTTTCTGTGAAAGGGTATGAAGAGGGTACGGAGTGAGGGTATGATGAGGGAATGGATTGATGGTGTGAATGTGGTACAGTTTGATGGTAAGATGATGGTGGTTGTTCAGTATATGGTGGATCTAGTTGGGTGTCAAAATCGAGAGCATCTGCCAACCTTGCGTGTACTTCCATTGTTGAAATACCAAGGAGTTTACAAGCCTTAAACATGTCAAACATCATATGGACCTCCTCATCTCCTATCAAATTTAAGGACTCATCATGCAGAAACAGGCCTTGTGCGAGGTTATGCAGTATCGATAAATAAGTTCAACCACTCTTTTGGAGTTGTCGGGATGAATCTTTGACTGGATAGACCGGATAAGCCCATCTAGTTTTGTATTTTTTTCCATTGTAATATACTTGCACAAACAATCATACTGGTGTCATAGTAAAAGAGTTTTGAATTTTTGTGGTGCAATGAATGAATAGAGGATCATTCCTATTTATATTGTTTGGGTGAGTGGTGTTGATATGATCTGGACCATTGAAAGTGTCGGTCCAATCTGGACCATTGAAAGTGGCAGTCCAATCTGAACCACAACTTTTTCTACTCTCCTCAGCTCCACATATTTTTCTGGCATATAGGACGAAGACATCAATATCTTTGGTCCTACACTCCTCACAACCACTACTTTTTTTGGCACATAGGACAAAGACATCAGTGTATTTGGCTCTACTCTTCTCACATATCCACATTTCAATAATTACATCCTTAACTAAATAAAATAATTAATTGTGTGTCTATTTTTTTTATTTAATTAGACTATTAATTAAGTAGCTAATTATTTAATTAAAATTTTAGTTAATTATCTAATACAAAATATGAATAAATAAATAAATTTTGTGTCTAAATTTTTTTGTTCAATTAGACCATTAAATTAAGTAGTTGATTATCTTATTAAAATTTGAATTGGTTATTTAATACAAAACATGAGTTATTTAAAGAAAAGAATTTAAAGTAGCTAATTATTTAATCAAAATTTTAGTTGACTATCTAATACAAAATATGAATTTATTTAATAAAAAATTAATTTAAAACAAAACATTCTTTACAAAATATGTTGAGCAAATATAAAAAAAGCGAAAAAGTAATTATGAAAAAGAAAAGAAAGAAAGGAGTGATATTTTGATACATAAATATAGTATAGTGATAGTTTGATACATAAATGATAAAAACATTGCGTTAGTGTTTTTTTGCCTACGAGTAGGGCTGTTAGTGGTTCGGATATACTCGAGAACCGGATCAGCGGACCGTGGCTTGAACCGATCAAACCTTAATCCGGATCTGAGTATCTAAAAATACCGGACCGTTAAAGGCAGGGCCAGTAACCAGATAAATACCCGTGCCGGTCCCCTCCACGATCCCTCCAGCCCCTCCGGTCCCTCCAGCCACCCAGGTCCTCCGGCCCAAGACTCCACCACTCTGACCTCGGCCTCCGCATCGACTCTAAGTGGTTGTAAATTGATCAAACTTTATATGGTCATAACTGCGCTCGGACGTCTGTTTTACCTAAAAAAATTTGATTTCGCGTATTTTTCGAGACGAATAATCCCAAAATGCTTCACGGATTTCTCCAAAACCGTCCATATTGCCCCTCAATTTCTCTTTTCCCCAAATCGTTACGTTTTCCCATTTTCAAATCTAAATATCTCGCGATGTACAATTGATTTCAACGTAAAAATTGCGTGTACGCGTCAGAATGTCAATTTCAGTATTGGAAATTCAATTTTAAAAAAAAAAATGGCGACCGGAAATTCTTACGTCGGACCGAGAAACCGGACCGATAAGGTTTCGGTCGGGACGAATCTCGTCGGGACGAAACCTTACGGTCGGTCTGGTCGGACGTAAGCTTATCGATCGGTCGATGGTGATACGGACCGGACCGGTAACAGCACTACCTACGAGTAACCCCCAAGACTCCGCTTGCTGACCCAAGTCCAACCTGTAATCATTACTACGTGGTAATAAAGATTCCTTTCCTCCACTTGCAGTTAATACAGTATTTACATTAGATTACATCAGTTTATTATGATTAAGTGACAAGTTAGGTGAAGAAAATAATTAAATGACCAAGTAAATATAAAACATATATCTTATATTTATTGATTTTATGCGAGCATTACGTGTGAATAATTTCTTTTCTGATCAATGATGTGGATTTATACTTATTATTTTCAGGTAGATCAAAAGAGATGTTGAAGAAGATTACATGAGGGGCCATGATTCTACTTGTAACTCTCCCTTAAAGTTGATAGTTGTATCATATTTGTTACACCCCGTATTTTCAGGACATGTGTTAAGAACGTACGTAAAAATTCCGAATGTTAAGATTTGAGACTAGTAAAAATTTATTGGAATTATGGAATTGTCGGAAAACGTAATATGGTGACGAATGGGAGGGCGACACGTGTCACCCCCCTTGTGATGCCTTGGACGAAATAGGCATGGCCCAAATGGTCATTGACCATAGTCTTAAGATGACAAAGTCTTGCAAGTGTGAGCTTGAGAAAATTGACTAAGTCAAAGGTCCCACAAGTCTTGATATTTAATTGAAGTTCATCCAAGCCACCCATTTGTGCACATCTTGACCCTCCATTACACTATATAGTAATACTAGTAGCAAGACTAAGTTCTACACTTAGAAATTTTTTCAAGAATTCCAAGAACACTAAGGCTTAGCTCTCGGGTTCCATACCTTTCAAAAGGAAAAAAAATTGTTTCTTGTCCATTAAGCTCCACACTTTAAACCAAGATTCATGAGTGTATTGTAAGTGTATCTCAATAGAAAAATCTCGAAATGATAGTTTTGGGTTAGTCATGAGTGAAAACCTAGTTGCTTTCTAGGTTTTGGATTGGAAGTTTGTAGGAAAGTTGTTGGTATTGTTCTAAGGGTCTCAGTAGCGTATTGAAGTGTCTTGAAGGGGCTCTAAGTTGCTAGGAGCGACTTGGTTGGAGTTGGATTAAGATTCGTTGAGGTAATAATCTTGTCTCTTAAGTGTTACAAGATTTTATATTGTTGTTAGCTTTACATGTTGCTAGCATGAAGTATATGTGTTGAAGTTTTATAAGTGTTATGGATTGTGGTAGCCTAAAAACCGAAATGACATATTAGCCATTTGAAGTTGGATTACAATTTGGTCGTATTTAGAATCGTCGCATGTTACTTACTTGAAGATTATAGTAGTTATAATCGTTTGCGACTTGATATCATGTTAGGCTAATAACTTGGATTGAAATGGAAATTGGATAAGAATTGATGTTGTAGTACTTGAGTTAGCGAATTGGCCTAGTAAGTTGTATTATTTTGATATCGTTTGTGGGGCGGAATTTTACACGTCTAGTAGGCGTGTAATCCCCTATTGTTGATTGCATTGATTGGGCCTTAAATGTGGCGTGTTTGGTTATTGTATTCGGCCTTGAAAAAGGTGGCAAAGTAAGTAAAAACAAAGGAGGTGTTGTCCGATTTTCCGTAGAATTTAGTGACTTAGCACTTAGAATATTCTACGTTTGAAGTAAGAGGTTAATGGACATATTGTGACCATTATAGGTTGAAGTACTAAGTATAGCGTATCCTACTTGGAGGGTGGAATAGCTATCAAGGTTGAAATCTTTGGAGCATTTTGCTACTTGTCGATAATCGTCGCGAGGTATGTGAACCTCTTCCTTCCTTTGGCATGATTCTATGTATGGAATATACCTGTGGTATCATTTCATGTTTCCTTCTACTCTTAGAAGTTAAGAGGTAGTTGTGTGATTTGTTCTATGTAGAACTTTTCCTATCTTTTGAGCACGACTAGTTGCACGTATGTAGTACGGTGAGCGTCTGACACCTTGATATCCTTTACTAGTTTTATAAATAGCCAAGTCAGGTGAGTTAGGAGATTAACTCATTTCTTTGAAAGAATAAAGGATGTCTTAAGTTTTATTAAGTTAAGGGACTTGAAGAGTTTTAAAGTATGTGATACTTGTTCCGTTTTAAACGTATAAGTCCCTTGGATAGGAAATTATATTTTGGGCTAAGGTATAAAGTGAATATAACGACTTTATGGGGAGTTGGTTATATTTGCTTTATGGAAGGATAATGACTTGATTTTAAGGCATCAATTGCCTAAGGTTTTATAATAAAAGGAGTCACTTGATTTCTAAAGGTTAAGAGACTAATTGTATTTTTTGAAGTTAAGAGAATCGATTTGAAAGTATACAATACTTGGTTTTTAAAAAATAGAAGTCTCTTGGTTATAAAAGGAATGAGTTTGTCTAAAACCATAAAGGGTTATAACGGCTTTATGGGAAGTTGGTTATAACGGCTTTATGGAAGGTTAAGAGAATGGTTTTCTCTAATAAAGTAATCAAAGGAATAACTTGAATTAAGGAAGGGCAATGTGATTTAAAGGTATCACTTGCTTAAAAGCTTTAAGTAAGGGTCACTTGATTTAGAAGCCGAGACATGTATTTCTAAAAGTATCGTGACTTATGTGAAATGTACACAAGCCTGGATACTACGGGTGTTAGTATCTTGGGGTTAAATTCCCGGATTTTGATGTGTAAAACGAAAGTGCCATGAGTTTATAAAAATGGAAGTCTAAGGGTTTAATGAACTTGCCTAGGTTTGCTTGTGATAGCTTTGAGTGCAAGTATTACATGTCTACGTTGTCGTGTCTCTCAGTTGGAGGGCCGGCTGTCTTGTTATAAGTACTTGGACGTACCGACAGTGATGTGGGATTCCACGGGTATGCTTCCATCATGATTGATCCTTGGACATGCTTATACGATGTGGGATTCCGGGGCATGTGACCAGGATGCGGGTTAGATGCCCGGACATTTTATTGGACGTACCGGCAGTGACGGGGGATTCCACGGGTATGCTTCCATTGTGATTGATCTTGGCCATGCTTATACGATGAAGGATGCCGGGCGTGCGGCGGGATGCGGGTTAGATGCCCGCGTGTTATTACTCCGTGGCGTGCTTATACGATGTGGGATTAGGGCATGCGACCATGTTATATCTTACTCCGTGGGCTAGCTCCCGTGAAGACATGTACCGCGATGAGGATTCGGGGGCATGTTATATTATTACTCGTGGGCTAGCTCACGTGAAGACTGCGCTACGATGAGGGATGCCGAGGGCACGTTATGGCCATGCTTATACGATGTGGGATTCCGGGGCATGCGGCCGCGTTATATATATATATATATATATGTGTTGTGTATGTGTACGCCGACAGTGAGGTGGGATGCCACGGGCGCGTCACATGGTTATATTTTACACTTATAGCTGTCGGCAGTGATGTGGGATTCCACGGGCAGGAGATATATATATATATGTGTGGTGTGTATGTGTCTGTAAGCGGTGAGGTGGGATGCCAGGCGCGTCACATGGTTATATTTTACACTTATAGGCGCCGTAGTGATGGGGATTCCACGGGCACGCTTTGATATTTGTGTGACTTGATCGCGTCCCAGATTGGGCCGGGTAGTATAGGTGCCCCTCATTAAAGGGCCGGATTATACTTATGAAAGATAAGTAAGTTATACAGTAATGAGCTTAATGATTTTTCCTAATCATGTACATAAGAATGTGACTATAACTTTTATTGAAAATGGGAAAAGATAATAAGGTGCGATTAAGTTCATAAGTGGTAATGACACGGCAGGATCTGGTATGTATTTTTATACTTGTCCCTGTCATTCTTTTGTCTGATTATGATCACATTTCTTGACGTTATTTACATTCCATATTAATTACTGTTATCTTGACCCCGCCGAAGTGCGTTAAATGCCCGCAGGTGTTAGGTACCCAGGTTGGTGATCCTTGCTCTTAGGATCTCGGTTCAGTTTTTGGGAAAAAGCTCCATTTGCTCCGGAGGCTTATCTCTTGGTACGGTTTTCCCTGAGGTAGTAGATTCATGTATATTCAGGGGTATGGCGGGGCCCTGTCCCGCCACGGTTGTTATGTTAAAACTCTTAGAGGTCTGTAGTCACATATTGTGGGTCAGTTTGTAAAGGAAATGAGGTAACTGCTTCGGTTGTATATATGTATGTCCAGGAAGGTAGCCCTATCGGCTATCCTGTTGTTTTACTTTTGTTGATTTATTTATAAGTTTCATGTATGTTCCGCTGATTATCTCTGATGTATACCTGTAAGGGTGCCCAGGTAGGGCACCAGTCGCGGGCCCGGGGTCGGGTCGTGACAATATTATATTCAATCTCCAAGATGGTTGTATCACCGTAACAAAACCCGAAAGTATATTTATGTCTCAGAGACAATCTGTATTAGGATAAATGTATTTTATACATATTCGTATTATTATTAATGAAGATTAATATTTTGACATTTGTAATTAATGAATTATTAGTTGATTATTTATGATGTTCTATATATGCATTCCTAGAGGTTACGAGATTATTAATGATGTGAGATATTAATATATAATGTAACTCTTAAAATAGTCTCGATTAATGATCATCGAGAATGTGATATCAATGATATGTGATATGTCGACATGTGGTCTGCATCACATCCTTAGAAGATGTAGTATGTCTCACCTACTACGAGTAATGGTTACTCGTGATGGACACATGGATACTTTAGAAATATTGATATACCCTGGTGATATATTGTTTGTTATACAATGTTTAAAGTATGATCAGCGTGTGGGAGATAGAAGTCCTTAGACTTGAGGTCGATACACACCTTGTCTGCAGAGTAATATACTTTAATCTTGTCCTAAGCTCAAATGCCTTATAGGTTGAGATACGACTTGTAATGGGTATATTTCGAAGTGGATTAAAGGTGGTAGTTGAGTCAAGATTAGAATTCATTCCTCGAATATATATTCGAGAGAACACTTAGATTCTCATATGATATTAGGTTGACTAAGTCGTTGACCAACGCAGTAGACATATCTAGGATATGGTCTTGTTGTCAACTAATATAGACGAGATATAATGATCAAATCATTTGGATAGACACTTGGCAAATCCTAAGCTTGATCGAGTGTGTCGTGAATGAAAGGATTGTATCTTCTCACATAGAGGTTCAGTTAATCAGATTCGTGTAACTATACTTCACACATTGAGTTCGTCCTCTAGCGCTGTCTAGGAGTTCCGTGTATACCCTAATATGATTATTGTCGATATGTGAAAGCATGTAGGGTAACACTAAGTCAATTGTTCCGTCGATCTAAGGATGTAATGAGAGAATATAAATGTTCGATTTATGATCGAGACATTCGAATGAATAATGATTATTTAATTAAATCGAGAATGGATTTCAGATTTAATTAAAATGAAAATGAGACAAATTGAACTAGGGTTGCGACGCCGCCTTGGCAGTGGGCCAGTCAGACTGACCCACTGTGTCTCATTTTCTGGCCCTGGCCCACGGGAAACCCTAATTGCGTGTTTGACCTAAAACACAGCTATAAATAGAGGGTTTGTATCATTATTCAATACACTTGTGTCACACCCCGAACTCCGGGCCCGCGACTGGTGCCCTTCCTGGGAACCCTTTTATTCATACAACATACGTAACTTGCGGAAGATAAATAACACTTTTTTTTCCTAAACATAGGCAAAGTCGATAAGGCTGCCACAATATAATTCACCCGAAAGGGTCTACATTGTTCAACAATGTGAATATAACTCTATCTAGTCCAGCCCACATATGAATACAGACCTCTAAGATTTTGGACACTTACTATGGCGGGACAAGGCCCCGCCGTACCTCTGAATATACCTAGCCATAATGACAAGCTCCGAAACATTGGAGTTATCCCATAAAGCTGAACAAGAATCCTAAGCTCGCGGATCCACAACGGAGTACCTAGATCTGCGGACATGAACGCAGCCCCCCGAAGGGGGTCAGTACAACAGGTACCAAGTATGGAACGGAAATAAAGTATAATAAACAAGATCATGACTGTACAAAAGAATGACAGGGGAAAGTATGCAAATTAAATACCAGATCCTACCGTGTCATCTGAAACAAGAGCCAACCGTTCCTGATATCACTGTACTACTTTCTAATATGAAAGTCATTTCAACTTATGAGCTCAATCGTACATTCTTATCTTTTTCCTTCTTTCAATAAGAGTTATAATCAAATTCTTACATACATACTTAGGAAAAATCATCAAGTTCATAAACACATAACTTACGTATCTTGGATAACATAATCCGACCATTTATGGAGGGACGCCTCATTTTGGAGTTCACTAACCCGGTCCATTTATGGGACACAGTAAAGTCATAGAAAGTCTTCCCACGAAGGTATACTTCCCGGCCCATTCTGGGACGCGATAAAGCTATTTAAATCGCCACTGAGTATCTTGCCTACCCATTACGGGACACGGTAAAGTCACATACATCTGCCCATAAAGGTATACTGCCCGGCCCATTCTGGGACACGGTAAAGTCACATAAGTCTGTCCATAAAGGTATACTGCCCAACCCATTCTGGGACGCGGTAAAGTCATATAAGTCTGCACATAAAGGTATACTACCCGACTCATTCTTGGACGCGGTAAAGTCACATAAGTCTTCCCATAAAGGTATACTGCCCGGCCCATTCTGGAACGCAGTAAAGTCACATAAGTCTGCCCATAAAGGTATACTGCCCGGCCCATTCTGGGACGCGGTAAAGTCACATAAGTCTGCCCATAAAGGTATATCGCCCGGCCCATTCTGGGATGAGGTAAAGTCACATAAGTCTGCCCATAAAGGTATACTGCCCGGCCTATTCTGGACTCAGTAAAGTCACATAACATAACCCGACCCATTTGTGGGACTCGGTGTATCACATAACGTAACCCGGCCCATTTGTGGGACTCGGTGTATCACATAACGTAACCCGACCCATTTGTGGGACTCGGTGTATCACATAACGTAACCCGACCCATTTGTGGGACTCGGTGTATCACATAACGTAACTTGACCCATTTGTGGGACTCGGTGTATCACATAACGTAACTTGACCCATTTGTGGGACTCAGTGTATTGTATCCATAACATTTTAAACCATCTTTTCTTACTTCTTCTTAAGTCGTTATAACAACTTCCCATAAAACTATTATAACAACCTTTCATTTTGGAGAACTTAAGGAACTTTCATTTCCTACAACATTAGGGAAAACTAAACCCAAAAATACTACGTACATGCATACTTATAAAATAATCATGTCACACCTTCTCTTTAAATCAATAAACTTCTTCTTTTTAAAACTCAAGTTACATTCTCTTTTGAAATCAAGCCTCTTAACTTTTGAAATAAATCGTGAAAACCATACTTTTTAAATCAAGTCATTCATTCCTTTAAGAATCAAGTCCCATAACTTGAAAAATAAAGTCTCATAACCTTTTAAGAAATCAAGGTTCATAGTCTTAAAACTTCATAACATAAACTTTTTAAATTAAGTAACATATACTTTTATGAGCTGTGAATAGGTTATACTCGTTTATAACGATCTTATTAAAGCAGCCATGATCTAGAAAATGTAATACAATTTTGTCTTATCTTAGTTTCTATGCAGATGGAGAATTCTACTTATTTCAATATAAAATTGATTGTCGATACATTTTTATTAACGCTGCAATGGCTTGTTCGATACCTATTCTCATTAGTGTAGTTAATTAGCAAAGTCAACTCGACTCCAAATACTTCCTAACGACTCTTACCAACATCCCCCATAAGACTTGGTAAGAACTTAGGAATATTTTAGACATGCCTTTAGCATAAAATCAATAACATAAATACTTCCTAACGACAAGGCAAGTACTTCAAGAAAACAAGTCACGTATACTCCAAATAACAAGGCAAGTATACCTCAAGGATAATCATGTCGATAGAAGGAAGAAGTTCACATACCTCGTGACGACTAACCCACACGACAAGTAGCAATACGCTCCAAAGTACTTCAACCTCAACGACTATTCCTTAAGCCAAGTAGACTATGCTACACGTGGTACTTCAACCTATAATGACGATCACACTTCTATTAATATCATATTGTCTAATATAAGACTTATACCAAATAATGTCCTCTAATTCTACGAAGAATTGGGCAGCACTTCCTTTGTTTCTACGTACTTTTCCACCTTTTTCCAAGGCCCGTATTTCAATAACCAATACGCCACATTTAAGGCTCAACCAAACAGCTAACCAAAGGGGATTACACGCCTAACTGGACGTGTAAAATTCTGCCTCACAATTAATATAAAATTATCCCATATTCAAGGCCATTTTCGGCAATACAACATATAGTCCTTTTCCATTCCTTATAACCCAAGTCGTTATTCCAAAGTTAATACATAATCACATTGACAATTTGAACGACTAAAATCACTTCAATAAACCACACATAAAAAGTGAAGACGACGACCATATAAATCCAACGAACTAGAGGCTCGAAAACTGCCCTTTTTATACTTTCATTTATGACATGACAACATTCAATTCTTATATCCATTTTCCCTATTATAATACCCTTCTCTAATTTCTACAACACGTGACATAATTTACTTCAAGAAGGAGAATGAATTTACCTTGGAATTTCTCCCAAAACAGTGCAACAATCTCGCCCACTTTAGCCCTCTTTCCGAAATTCTTCTTCACGTTAAAATCACCACACGAACCCTCTACAAGCTTGCCAACATATTGCCTTCTTGTCACATTTTCAATAATTTCATTTAGGCTTAGGGTTTTATCATTTTTTAAGAGAGAAAAGAGCAAGTGTTTGGATAAATTTTTGTGTAGAATGGCCAAGTCTTGCAAGACTTGGCCAAGATATAGGCTTTTCTTCTTCTACAAGTTGGGAGGGACACTTGTCGCCCTCCCATAGGTCCTCTACAACAAATATCTTCTATTTTTACACAATTTTCGCAAAAAATCTAGCGTCGGCACCACGTCCCTGCAGCCAGCGCCGCGGCGCTGAAACTTCAGAGGATTTCAGGACTTCCAGAGCCATGGCCCTGAGATACGGCGCTGTGGCGCCTGACTAAAACATTTTCCTTCTCTTCTATCAGCTGAACTTGTAACGTCCATAACTTTCTACTCTGATGTCCTATCAACGAGCGGTTTGTTACGTTGGAAACTAGACTCAACGAACTTTATATTAGGATTTTGAAACACCTAAAAACTCCTAATATACTAGGAGATATACCACTCCAAAGTTGACTAAAAATCTGTCCAAAAACATTCTGCCAACTTGTTTTTTTCCAAATTCAAATCTTATTTCCTTACGTATGTTATCATCTCATTCTCTTGGAAATACGGGGTGTAACAACTTGATTCTAATATCATTCTAAATCTTTGAGGCCTAGTCTTAAAATATTCTCTAGAATTTCCTAGCTGTTCGAAAGAGGATTACATCGGAGTTCTTGAAACTTGCGATCGAGGAACAGTTGCGTGCGCATCCTCAGATTATACAAAAAGATTTCAGATTTATAAAACCGTAAGTTCATTATCGATGTATTACAGTTATCATTACATGTCATGTGATTACATGTTTATATTGTTATATAATCATCCTGCAATTCGTCGTTTGTTAGTTTAAAATATAAAAATTTCAAATTTCACTGCGTACACGAATCCAACAAAATCCTACAAAACCAGAATCCAACAAAACCCTACAAAGCGAAGCGTGTAACCATAGAAATGGAGAAATTGATTTTAAATAGGACGGTCAAAAGGTTGCAGCCTAATTAAAAATATGTTAAAGGATAGCGATTCTTGATGGCAACAATTGATTTGTTGAGGAATATATGCTTTTTCCGATCTTTAGAAAAGGGAATTAAATTTCTATTTTGGAATGCAAGTTAGGAAGATGGAAGTGGTATCATGCATTAAACAAAGAATTGTTTGATCATATGCTTACATAAATATTAGAAATTCACGATTCTCTTATTTTTAATTTTAACTATTCTATTTGGTATCACACGTCAAAACATATCTCCATTCACCATGATTTGTGAGATTTCCGTTCCATTATTTTTTGCCTCCACCGCCCCTCTAAGAAAATGAAGAAAGAGGAAAAGTTGTCATTGATGTATGTTAAAGTTGGAATTAGTGTGGTAATATTTGTAACAATATATCTACATACATGTATGGAGATATGTTGGGACAAATATTATGCAACACTTTGACCAACATTTCTTCTAAATTAGTTTTGTCTTATTTCACGCTGATGAATATTGATATGTGTGGACAATGAGACAGTTCTATTTTTAGTCTGTAAATATATTTGTATATATATCTTTTATTTGAGGATGATGTATGGATATTAGTCTTTGATTACTTACAATCACGTGGTATGCGAGTTATGACTTATAGACATATGTTCTTACTAACCCAAGTTACAATACAAAACTTGAAACTTATAAGTTATAACTGCAGGTTGAGGGGTAGCATGGCTAAGATCTTGCTGAATTTGGAATGTTAAGGGAAAACATTTACAATCAGTCGTATCCTAGGCATTTTGAGGTTTGTATGGAGTTTTGTGAAGAAAGGCAAAAAGGAGGAGATTGTTGATGTTGTGTGAGTGTTGTGACAACATCAAGCTTTATGCCTGGACAACATCTTGCAGTGTTCTGCAGATGTTGCCCGCAATGTTGCGCAACATCCGCAGTGTCCTGTAGATGTTGCCCGCAATGTTGCGCAACATCCGCAGTGTCCTGCGGATGTCTCCGATGTTGCTGCAATATCTCACCCGACATCTTTGGAAATGATTTTGCCTACTCTACCGGCCAAAACAGTGTTTGTTACTGTGAGTTAAAAATTCCCTAGGAAAGCTGAATATGGAGCTGTGTTTAAAACGTGGGAATTGAAGGAGTCAAGATTGGAATCGAAGCAACTTGAAGACCAAGTCAAAGCTGTTGAGAAATTCATGGAGCTGGAATAGGTTCAAGTTGCAGTCTTCTTTCTCTCAACTTCCACAACCAACCAGTGAGAGTTTCAAGAAAGTTTCTCACTATATATAGAGGAGAAAATTCAGAGTATTGACATCCAGAATCACAATGTAAAAATACCAAGAGAGCTCTCGGGATTTCGCTTCAGAAATCTGGATCAAAACATTTTATTTTAGCCTAAGTCTTTTAACAACATCTGTCCCACATTACAATTGCTATATCTATTCTAGATTAAGCTCAATGTAAACGCAAATGTAATGAAGATGTTGTATTTGTCTTTTTAGACTTTTTAACTTAGGTGAAGTCATCTGCGACTTTCTTTTTTGTAATTTCTTTTTTGTTTGTATTGCACAATTTGTAAAAAGAAATTCATTTGTAATTGTATATAATATATACAATTCTTTTGGTCATTGACCATCAAGGGATATATTAATATATACCCTTGAAAATATAAACTTTTGTGTCTTTTACTTTTCCGCTGCATTTATACTATTTAAAGGTTTATTCTGTTTTTGTCAGATGTTGCCACCAATGTTGAGGCAACATCCAGAAACTGTTTCAGTTATTCTTGTTGTTTCAATTTTAATCTTACTTATCCATAGCCCGGGATCCAACAAGTGGTAGCAGAGCCAACACTTGACACAATAAGTGTTTGGTCCTATTATTCTAAGCTATGGATCCGGCAAATCCAAAATATTGGTAGATTTTTCGTTGGTTCAAATTATGCATATTGGATCGTCTATGTTCTCATATCAAATTAATTCATATTAGGGCATGGATATCTATAACACATGGGTAGGTTGTATCAATGTAGCCGCCGGATGAGGAATGTGACATTCTTGTTACACCCAAATCCAAATGGACGGCGAAAGAAACCAATAATGCGAGCTACAATGGAAAAATGAACTTTTGAGGATGGAAGAAACGGAAGACGTAAAATTCAATTTTGAAAAGTTGAATGGCGTTTTTAGATTTATAATGTTGGAATTAATGTCGTAACATTTGTAACAACATATTTCATGTATGTGAATATGTTGGGACAAATGTTGGACAACATTCTGCCCAACATACCGTCTAATAAATGTCAAGTGTTTGGTGTTCCTTTAACCAACATCCAACTTGTGGTAAAGACTCTATGTTCTCTTCCTGAGAAGTTCAATATAAAGATTTGTGCGATTGAAGAAGTTTGTGATAGTGCTAATGTTGTCTTGCTCTCTCGAAAATTTATTTCGATGGTGAGAAAGATCAACAATGATAGGTTTAAGTCTAAATCCAAAGAGTACCAAAGTCAAATCTTTAATCATCAGTCCACTAGATTTTCTCCAAATACACAAAAAGATAACTAAAGAAATTCAATTCGGATCATACCAAATTTGATCTCAAGCAAATTGAGTCCGGACATGCATGCTCAAGATGAGGTCATTATGCTAATAAATGTATAAACACTCTTGGAAATTTGGTAAGAGTCGGTGAGTTTTTCTTAGTGATGATGAAGAAGGACATTCAGAACCAAAATCACAAGCAATGTTGACTGATGTTTTCGAACAATTTCTGTCCGATAACGAAGATGTCATCGACAATGTTGTCTCAACATCTGTTGCAACATCAGCAACAACATCTGCGGAAACATCTCTAAGGTATGAATATTTTAACTTTCCAGATGTAAATTGTTTTAGTGATTTTGTTTCAACTAGTGTGGCTCAATGATTGGATCAAGTTGACTCTCAAGATGACATGATTAAGCATGTACAAAATCTTTGTAAAGCTCTTTAATCATTGAATCTGAGCAACGTGACTCAAAAGTTAATTTTTTAACTCGTGAGAATCATGATTTAAAATGCACAATTACCCATTGAGAGGTAGCACTTACTAAAAATAATCTTTAATTTGGTAAGATTCGTGCAATATTTGGATTCTGTCGTAGACACTTTCCAGAAGCTCAACACGAGGATCTTAAAGTTGGATGAAATTCTTTACTTCAGTAAGTCTTCATATGCAGGTATTGGATATAAAAAATCTCTTAAAATTGGTTATCCTAGTTTCATTGATAAAAATGAGAAAATCTTTTTAAAGGAAAGATTGTCTTGTCTAAATTAAAGAATAATCTGAAGTATGTGGGTAGTTACTTAAATTTCCTTGGAAATATAATGACATACTACTTCAAACTTCAAAATTCTGTGAAGAAGATGTTGCCTAAAATATCGTCTAAAATGTTGTTCAAACATTTCAGACAACATTCGAAGCTACATTTCTAAATAGACAAGGAGAAAATATTTTAAGAGAGATTGGGTTCCTAAAATGATTTTAACTGGTAATATCTACAATACTGCATTAAAGAACTAACATTACAGGTTCTTAGTACTTTGATTATGAGCATTCATGTCACATGAACATTATGAAAGGCTTTATGAAGAATTAAGAGTCGTTCAATAGAGGTTACGTGACTTTTGGTGGGAGTAAGATCAAGTTTTTTTTGGTAAAAGAACGCTGAATGGTTCCTGATATACCAGCCTTGAAGAATGTACTTAATGTTGATGGCTTAGTTGCTAACCTTCTTAGCATAAATCAGCTTTGTGATGATGATCTCAAGGTAAAACAGTATCTGAAGTTTGTATGAAAGATAAGCAAACACATGTTGCCATTAATGTTGCCCAACACGACGGACAACATTCAGGTATGTCTCTCTGTTTTTAGTTATTGCATGTGGATCTAATGGATCCAATTGAAGTAGACAACCTACGGGCATGAGGTATTCTTTTGTTATTGTGGATGATTTTTCTAGGTACACATGAAGATATTTCTTCAAATGAAAAATCATGAACCTTTGATATGTTTAAAGCTTTACACTCTAGAATTATGAATCTGTTTTGTTCTCCTATTTTTGGATTAGGTCCGATCATGGAAATGATTTTGAAAACTGTTCTTTTGCAAAAATGTGTGAAAAGAAAGAGATTTTCCCAATAATTTTATGCTCCCAAAACTCCTCAGTGGAATGGGGTAGCAGAAAGAACGAACAAAACCTTGCAAGAAATGGAAGAGGGATGTTAAGTTCTAAACAAATGTCAAAGAAGTTTTTTTTATGGCAGAAGCCTTAAACACCACATCTCTAATAGCGTCTACCTAAGGCCAAGTACTAAAATGACATTCTTTGAAATAATAATTGAGTTACTTTTATATCTCTTTTGGGTGCATTTGTTACATCATAAATGACAGGTATCATTTGGCGAAGTTTGACTCTAAGAATGAGAAATGAATTTTTATTGGCTAGTCATGCTTATCTTATATACAATCCGAGGACCAAGACCATACAAGAGTTGGTCAATGTTATTTTTGGTGATCTTACTGATGTGACAGGTAAGTCATCAGAAAACAGCATTGCAGTTACAGTAGAAAAGGAGCAAACTGCAGAATCAGATGTTATCCCAAATGTTGTCACAATATCAGAGGCAACATCTGAATCAACTAAAGAGACCACAAGGGTCGAAGGTGGAGGATGAGTCCAGAACTGAAATACTAGATCAAGTATGAAGATACCCTCTATCAAGGATTAGTAAGAATCATCCCTCAGACCAGGTGATAGAGGGAGTTTGTGAAGGAATTATAACAAGAGAGAAAGAATCAATCAACTACCGAAAGAAGATAAGGTATGTGTGTATGCCTACTATATACCAACATGTTAGTCTTTCTTGTTTCATATCTACTTTATAACCAAAAATATTTTGAAAGCACTAAAAGATGATTTTTGGATTCAAGTAATACAAGAAGAGCTTCAGCAACATTCTCGAAATGATGTCTGAGATCCGGTTTCAAGTCTTAACAATTCAAATGTTATTGAAATTAAATGGACCTTTAAATATATGTCAGACTAATCGAGAACTATAGTTCAAAATAAAGTGGCTCAAGGCTATACTCAGGCTAAAGGTATGGACTATGACGAAATCTTTGCACCTGTGGATAGAATTGAATCAATTAGACTTACCCTTGTTATTGATTGTTGTCTAAAAATTATCTTGTACCAAATGGATGTTAAAAGTGTTTTCCTAAATGGTTTTTATTGATAAGAAAGTCTATGTTTTGAGAATCCTCACCACCCACATTATGTATACAAGCAAAAAAAATGTGTTGTATAGGGTGAAAACAAGCTCCTTGTGTATGGTATGATCGTTTGATTAGACTTCTACTTGATTTTGATTTTAGCCGTAATGAATCTGATAGAATTTTATTTACAAAACGTCATGGTGTAGATATTATCATTGCTCAAATTTATGGAAATGACATAGTTTTTTGCTCGACCTCACAGTCGTACCTTAAGACTTTTTTGTCGAGGCTATGTGATCAACATTTGAGATGATCATGATTGGGAAACTAACTTATTTCTTAGGCCTGCAGATAAAGCAAAGTGAAGATGGAACTTTCATCTCATAAACCAAATACGCCAAGAATCTAGTTAGAAGATTTGGATTGGAGAATACTACACATATAAAAACTCCAATGGACTTCTCGCAAAAAGGTATGTAAAGACGATGTTGGCGAAGATGTTGACCCAACATTGTATCAATCCATGATAGGTAGTTTTTTGTATCTTACTACTAGTCGTCCAACATTATGTTTAGTGTATGTATGTGTTCAAGCCTGTCCCAAAATATTCCACTTAAATGTCGTGAAACATATTAATCGATATGTTGTTGGCACATATGAGTTGGAAATTTTGATATTCCGATAACACTTATCCTAACTTAATAGGATTTAGTGACATGGATTGGGCTGGAGATGTGAATGATAGAAGAATACAAGTAGAGGATATTGTTTACCATGACAACAATCTTATTTATATGATATACGACATTTTTACCAAAACTCTAGATCATGAGAGATTTTCTAGTTTGAAAAAGAAAAATATCTTGGTATGTGTTTTAAATAAGGTTATTTTTGATAGATGTTGCTTGAAATGTTGCATAACATTCTGGACAACATTTACTGTTTTGTCAATATACTTTGGCGATGTAACAGTATTGTGCATGCATTTGGTCATTCAAGTATGATGCTACAAGAACAAGAACTGAGAGATGATATTGTTCTCTGCGATGATGTATATAAATTATTTATATATATCATAAAAAGGGAGTATCAAAGGTAGGCAAAGCATCGACTAAAGATTTGACAATGTTGAAAATAAAAAAATAAAAGAGCAAAGCTCTAAATTGGTACTGTTCCTATTGTATAGGAGTATCATGTGCTTAAAAGAAGGTTGAAAATACCTCAAAGATTTTTTTTTTTAAAAACATAGAGTATTCTGCATATGTTCAACTAAGTTTGATTAAAGACACGATGGAAAATGTTATATTGGTCCAGGGATCAAACTCATAGGGAATATATACATAATGTGTTTAATGTTAATGCCAAATCTAGAAGTTTATGTGGTGTCATAATACTTGTGTTGCCCAAAATGTTGCCCCAACATTAGTGACAACATCACAATCCAACATATTGATTGTTCTTTCAAAAAATTATTTTTCTGTTGTTTATTATGCCTTATTTATTCCTGTTTATTTTTTTAATTTAAATCATTAACCTCAAATCTCGTTTTATACTAGACAATTTTTGTTTTTAAATTCAAAAAATAGTTTTATGTCGTTAATTTTTTAATTTGAAGAGTGTAGAATCCTAATTAATCTACACTACTTACTGTTTAGGAAATATTGTTGTGAGTTGCTTAAAGAAATGTTGTCTTGTGTATAATACTTCTCTTGTTTGTTATTTTTCATGTCATTTCAAAAGTTTTTCTCGTTTTTTTTTTGTTTTAAGTTAAAAAAATTGTTTTAAATTTATATTAAAAAAATAAATAAATAAAGGAAAAACAATCTCCTTGGTTGTTTTCTATCTATCCGATGAACTCATCATTTCACACTCCAATCATGGATAATTGTTATCCTGATTAATTCTCAAAATCCTCTCCTACATATTCACCAATAGAATATCTCTTCAATGTCGACACAACTGTCAAATACCACTTCATCCAATAAACATTAGTCATCAGTCGAATACAAAGAACCCAAGCTCAATACCACTCAGCAAACTGGACAATCATCTTCCTCTAGGATAGAAACATTGACTTGAACTGAAAGAATGAAGCAGAAAATGATGATGTTACCAGGAATATTATTAACGATCTAGGCAACACTGTCTCCATTTCATGATACTATTTCTCCACAAAAAGGGGGAGAAAATATTGTTCTATGCAGAGGGAGGAAGCTGAAACGCAGGTGGAGGAAGCTGAAGTTGTACAAGCTCTACTATACAGTGGAGACTGCTACTACTTACTAAACGTAAAGATGTTGCCTGCGATGTTTGGACAACATCCTACTGGTGTTGCTTATCAGACTGATGTTGTTGTTGCTGAATAAAGAGCAAGAGAGAGATTGATGATGTTGAACCTGAACTGTTCATGTTTGGTTAATGTGTGAGTTTTGTGAAGAAAAACAAAAATTGGGAGATTGTTAATGTTGGAATTAGTGTTGTAACATTTGTAACAACATATCTACATACATGTATGGAGATATGTTGTTACAAATGTTATGCAACACTTTGACCAACATTTCTTCTAAACTAGTTTTGTCTTACTTTACACTGATGGTTATTGATATGTGTGGACAATGAGACAGTTCTATTTTTAGTCTGTAAATATATTTGTATATATATCTTTTATTTGTGGATGATGTATAGATATTAGTCTTTGACTACTTACAACCACGTGGTATGCGAGTTATGACTTATAGACATATGTTCTTACTAACCCAAGTTACAATACAAAACTTGAAACTTATAACTGTAGGAGCATGTCTACGATCTTGCTAAATTTGGAATGTTAAGGGAAAACATTTACAATCAGTCGTATCCTAGGCATTTTGAGGTTTATATGGAGTTTTGTGAAGAAAGACAAAAAGGGGGAGATTGTTGATGTTGTGTGAGTGTTGTGACAATATCAGGTTTTATGCTTGGACAACATCTTGCAGTGTTCTGCAGATGTTGCCCGCAATGTTGCACAACATCCGCAGTGTCCTGCAGATGTTGTCTCCGATGTTGCCGCAACATCTCACCCGACATCTTAGGAAACGATATTGCCTACTCTTCCGGCCAAAACAGTTGAGAAATTCATGGAGCTGGAATATGTCCAAGCTGCAGCCTTCTTTCTCTCAACTTCCACAACCAACCAACGAGAATTTCAAGGAAGTTTCTCACTATATATAGAGAAGGAACTTCAGAGTATTGACATCCAGAATCACAATGTAAAAATACCAAGAGAGCTCTCGGGATTTCGCTTCAGAAATCTAGATCAAAATATTTTATTTTAGCCTAAGTCTTTTAACAACATCTGTCCCACATTACAATTGTTATCTCTATTCTAGATTAAGCTCAATGTAAATGCAATTGTAATGAAGATGTTGTATTTGTATTTTTAGATTTTTTAACTTAGGTGAAGTCATCTGCGACTTCCTTTTTTGTAATTTCTTTTTTGTTTGTATTGCACAATTTGTAAAAAGAAATTCATTTGTAATTGTATATAATATATACAATTCTTTTCGTCATTGACCATCAAGGGATATATTAATATATACCCTTGAAAATATAAACCTTTGTGTTTTTTACTTTTCCGCTGCATTTATACTCTTTAAAGGTTTATTCTGTTTTTGTCATATGTTGCTACCAATGTTGAGGCAACATCGAGAAATTGTTTCAGTTATTTTTGCTGTTTCGATTTTAATCTTACTTATCATAGTCCGGGATCCAAAAACGTATATGTACTATAGACATAAAATGATAAATATAATATAAAAAGGATTTTTTTTCCCCGAGTAGCCAGACTCCACTATAATATTGAAGTAAAAATACCAGCTAAACAAAATATATATTTTTTATAAAATTTCATTCGAGTAAATTGACTTTGAAAACTCATGTAACACACCTCCTATCAACTACCAAGAACCGTCACCATGAAACCAATAGCCCTTTTAGCTACCCCTAGAGTACAACGGGATGATTGAGTTCCCCGCTCCGATCCCTTAGGGCACGTTTGGTACGCTATATTACGCTGGACTGCATTGGACAAAAAAATAATACATCGTTTGGTGGGAGTTTTCAGTCGGACTGTACTATTTCTAAAAATATTACACTCCAATTGCCATTTTTGAGACTCATCTAGTATATGGGTATCCCTGAACTGTACTAAACCTAAAATAAAAATAAAAATACAGTCCATTATATATTAATACTCTAATACCGTCCATTATATATTAATATAGTCCAGTCCATTACAATACAGTAGAATTCAATATTAAAATATACAGTCCGGTGCGACATACCAAACGAACCCTTAATTAAAAGTTTTGAGGTTCGAGTCCTTATTATTGTGAAAAACACTTTGGATAAACAGTGTTTTACTTTTTTGCAGACCTATTCAACGTGAATTTGGTTTAAGCGAACCAATACACTATAGGTACCAGATGATTAAACTAAAAAATTAACCCTTTTTGTTACGTATGTGAACAAAGTTTCACATTGATAGCTGAAATTAAAACTAAGCTACTCGTAAGATGTGTCAGATAGTCTTAGTGATGTGAAGCTTTCTAGGAAAAATCATATTTGAGCCCAAAATAGACAATATCACACCGTGTTAAGATTATCTTTAGATTATTTTAGCCCGAGCAATTCGCACGATTGCCCCTATTTTAGGGTGGTCTTTAATTTTTGCCTCTCAAATTGGTGGTCTTTAATTTTGCCCTTCGCCTAAAAAGGATATAAAATACCTTGAGGTTGTGTGTTCGAATCTCAACAACGTCAAATAAAAAAAATCGCAAGACAAGATTTCATTAGATGCCTTTTCGGTCAAAGTTGTAAAGAAATTATGTCTTAAGGGGCATAGTTTCTATGTAATTATGCCTCCGAAAATACACTTGAGCGTGTGTGTTTGAATCTCATCAGAGTGAAAAAGTAAAAAAAAAAACGCAAAACAAAATTTCATTAGAAATTATGCTTATTCGGCCAAAGTTTCGTCGAAAATTAAGATTGTCTTGTCCGGCTAGTTACATAGAAATTATGCCTTAAGAGGCATAATATTTATGCAACTTTTGTGAGTAAAATTGTGAATTACAAGCAAAACGAAAAATGACAACAACAACAAATTACAGTCTGAAATGGAAAATAAAGAAAGGTTGGTTGAGTCGATTGATATTCAATCTGTCCTTAAGACAATATTGCCCCGTATTAATTCCTTAACGGTTATTGACAATTCGTCTCCCAAGATAAAACAACCACAAACAATTGAGCAAAGGATAACTCAAGAGTTTACTATAAAAGAAGAATTTATGAGTGTATGAAGGATTGCAAGAGAGGAAGATTTTCTGAATTGTTGAGTGTCAAGTGTGTTTTACAAATGAGCCAAAGACATCATTTTATAGTGTTGGAAGATGACCTTCCACATACCAAGTAATAGCCTTGAATTGCCATGAATTAGACTTGATTGTGGAGTTACAATTCAGCCAAATAATGGCTGAATTCATGAGCAACATAATGGAGAGTTAATACTCCAAAGTCAGCCCAAAAATTACCTTAAATTCGCTTCCAACGCGTTACGAATCGCCGCAAAGACCGCGACCAGCAGTCAGCGCGGCCAAGGCATTCTTGCGGCGTCGCGGCCCGTTTCTGACTAGTTTCGACATTCACACTTTGTGCAATTCTTCCTTCATTTACTAACGTGAAACCAACGTCATTTGATCAATAACCGTCTATCATTTCATGTCCCGAACATATCGTATATGTACCAATATCTCTTTTACTAAGAAAATTTGTGATCCTTGGCAAAATGTGTGCACGTGTGTGGAAACAATTTTTTTCAACGTGCGGGGCCCCACATGTTCGAGTCATAAATAATATGATTAACTATATTCACGTTTAATAAATAAATTTCCAATAATCCCCTCTTGAAAGAGATTTTGGCGTACACCCATGTTGTCTTTCTAGCAATCCTTCGGCAGATCAATGTTGCATCTGGATAGGTAGTCGTGGCTTTGAACCTTCCATAGTAGAATACCATCGGACTTATCTACTGCGCGGTGAACGCGATGTCTTGAACCGTCAGTGTTTAGTATAAGCCAAGACAATGGTACCAACACAACACCTTTCCTTACTCTATTCTTCTTTAAGGTTTTGTCCGTTGTGGCCATGGACACGTCTTGGATTCTTAAGTGCTTCAGTTGAGGTCGGTCAGTCCTCGCGCTTAAATAGGTGGTCTCCTACAAGGTATTCTGCTATACCCAACTTTTACAAGTATTATGAACCATTAAAAGTTTCCCCAAACCTAACCTCAACAACTCAGAATTTATCAAAGGTTTTGGAAACTTAACCTCTTACCCCTTTGCAGGTAACACTTAATGTCTGTCACGGGAACGACCTTGGATTCATGTTTCTATATCAAAACATTATCCGAAGTACTCTTACTTCCATCGAAGGGCTCTACCAAACTTTTATGGCTTGGTTTTCCCATTGAACCTAATTCCTGGGGTCTCCAGTCTGTTAGATTGGGTGTCCGCGGTATCAGTTCTTAGTGATTGGGTTTTAAGCCCATTCTCATAGACAGGTAGGACATCTGATCTCTGGGTATTCCCTTCGTCAAGGGATTTGCTATGTTTTCCTTTGATTTTATGTAATCAATAGAAATAATACCCGTGGTGACCAGCTGCCGAACGGTCTTATGTCTTCGTCTGATATGACGAGATTTACCGTTGTACATAGAACTCTATGCCCTTCCTAGAGCTGAATGACTGTCATAGTGGTCATTACAGAAGGTACGGGTTTATCCCAACATAGGATATCCTCTAAGAAGTCATGAAGCCACTCAGCTTCTTCTCCTGCTTTGTCTAAAGCGATAAACTCCGACTCAATTGTGGATCGGGCAATGCAAGTTTGCTTAGAGGATTTCCTAGACACAGCTCCACCACCAATTGTAAATATATACCCACTGGTGGACTTGATGTTCTCGATATCAGATATCCAGTTTGCATCACTGTACCTCTCTAGTACAGCTGAATATCTCGAATAATGTAACCCGTAAGTTTGCGTGTGTTTCAGGTATCTTAGTACCCGAGTTAACGCTTTCCAGTGATCCTCACTCGGATTGCGGGTGAACCTAGCCAACTTGTTGACTGCATAAGCGATATCAGGTCGAGTGCAGTTTGTAATGTACATTAAACTGCCAATCAACTTCGCATGTCGCTCCTGACGTATGGGTGCACCAAAATGTTTTTCAATCTTCTGATTTACATCCAGTGGTGTCGATATTAGTGAACTGTCGAAACCTCAAATTTCTTTAGCACATCCTCAATGTAATGAGATTGAGATAAGACCAGTCCGTCAGATGTTTTAGAGATCTTGATCCCTAAGATGACATCTGAGATACCCATATCTTGAATGTCAAAACATTGTTTCAACATGTTCTTAGTATTTAGAATTACCCTAAGACTACTACATGTGATCAACATGTCGTCTACGTAAAGGCAAATCATTACAAATGAGTTGTCATCTCCTTTTGTGTAGACACATTTGTCACACTCATTAATGGTGAATCCCTTTGATAATAGAGTATTATCAAACTTTTCGTGTCATTGCTTTGGGACCTGTACAACGATTTGACAAGCCGACAAACTTTCGTCTCTTGTCCAGGAACCACATACCCCTCGGGTTGGTCCATATAAATTTTTTCTTCCAAATCACCATTTAGGAAGGCTGTCTTGACATCCATTTGGTTTATTTATAGATCTCGCAAGGCGGTGATAGCTAAGAACATACGTATGGATGTCATCCTAGACACCGGAGAGTAGGTGCAAAATAGTCAAGACCCTCATTTTGTCGATATCCCTTGGCTACTAACCTGACCTTGTATTTGTCTATAGATCCACCAGCTTTTAATTTCTGTTTGAGTATCCATTTACATCCTAACGACTTGTTTCCCGGAGAAAGATCAATCAACTCCCAAGTATGGTTGTGCAAGATGGATTCTACCTCACTTTCAATAGCTTTTTTCCAGAGAGGCGCTTCTGGAGTTGACAACCTTCAGGGAGTGTCCGTGGTTCGTCATGAACCATATAAACTACAAATTCTGGACCGAAGGACTTATCTTGCCTGGCCTTTTTGCTTCGTCTTGGTTCCATCTCTGGACCCTCCAAGTCCTGAGAATGTGGAATACTAGATTCCGGATAATCATCCACTTCGGAGTTTGCTGGATCTGAACCATTTAGATCCGGGTAGTCAGTGACTCCTGAATCTTGTGATATCTGATCATAGCTTCGTTTGAGAGAGGTTATGTCTCTTTCCTTCATAAGAAACGAGTCTTCAAAGAATCTAGCATTCCTTGATTCCATGATTGTATCCTCACGAACGTCGGGTACATCTGACTTATACACTATGAAGCGATAGGCACTATTGTTGCTTGCATAACTGATGAATATACAATCAACAGTCTTAGGTCCAATTTTGACATGCTTTGGCGTAGGTACTTTAACCTTTGCCAGACAACCCCAAATCTTAAAATATTTGTAGTGGAGTTTCTTTCATTTACATAGCTCATATGGAGTCTTGTCCTTACCTTTGTGAGGAACTCTGTTAAGAATCTTGCAAGCGGTAAGGACAGCTTATCCCCACATTTCTTGGGGAAGGCCTGAATTGATGAGTAATGCATTCATCATTTTCTTTAATGTACGATTTTTACGTTCAGCGACTCCATTAGATTGATGTGAGTAAGGAGCCATCGTTTGGTGAACAATGTCTGGTTGAGCATAAAATTCTTCAAACGGTGCGACATATTCTCTCCCTTTATCGCTACGGATTGATTTAATCCGTCCGCTTAGTTGATTTTCAACTTCTGCTTTGTAGCGTTTGAATGCTTCAAAGGCTTCATCTTTACTTTTGAGCAAGTAAAGGTAACAATACCTTGTGCTATCATCTATGAAAGTCACAAAGTACTTGTTCCCCCCTCTAGTTGTGCGAACTTCAAGTAACATATATCAGTGTGTATGAGTTCTAGAGGAGCGGTTTTCCTTTCGACGGATCTATAAGGACTGAAAATTTTGCCTCTGCGCATACCTCACACTTACGTTGAGGATTTACGGCGATAGAAGGCAACAACTCCATCTTCACCAACCTTTTGATAGATTGATAGTTTACATGTCATAATATGTGATGCCACAAATTAGAAGATTCAAGCAAGTAAGTAGAAGGCTCAATTTTATTAATGATAGGAGTAGCCATTAAAAAAGAAGCATTAACCTTAAAGAGGCTTTCATAGACGAAGCCTCTTCCTACAAATATTCTATTTTTAGTGATTAAAATCTTTTTAGATTCAAACACTAGCCTAAAACCAGGGTTCACCAATAGTGGTTCAGAAATTAAATTTCTTCGAATTTAGGACACGATCACTTCCTTCAGTCGGCTCCTTCCTGCACGCCATCTTGGGACCACTTTCCTACCCCCAAAGACTCAAGAAACATTGTTACCCATGAACAACTTCTTGTCCGTGACTGGTGTATATGTGGAAAATGCGTCTTTGTTGGAACATATGTGGCGGGTGGCACTTGTGTCCATCCACCATTGCATATGATTCTCAATGAGGTTTGCTTCAAGAACAATCGCCGAAAAATCCTCAATCATATCGCCAAGATTATCTTCGACGACGTTAGCCTTGGCCTTTCACTTTATTAGCATGCTTGAGTTTGCGGCACTCCTTAGCCATGTGGCCAGATTTACCACAATAAAAGCAAGTCCCTTTAAAATTTTCAGTTGTTGGGCCCTTTGCATCCTTTTGTAACCTACGCTTCTTGCTTAGGTCCCCTCTTACTTCCGTCATATTCGCCTTAGCCTCAGCGGGTTGCTTCCCCTTTGGCATGGAATTCTTATTGTCCTCCTGAATCTGAAGTTTGACAATAAGCTCATCTAGAGTCATTTATTTTGTTTTGAGTTTTAGATAACTCATTCCACGAGGGAAGTAACTTCTCAATCAACGAGCCAACCAAAAGTTGCTCGTTTGGCTTCAAACCTTCCAAATCCAAGTGATGTATAATCATTTGAAATTTTTGGACTTGGGATGCCACCGTCTTGTTGTCCACCATTTGAAATTTTAGAAACTTCTCAATGATGAACTTCTTTGAACCCGCATCTTGAGTGTTGTATTTCATCTGAAGCTTATCCCACAATTTTTTGGCAGTGCCAACGGTACTGTATACCGTGTAAAGAGGATCAGATAAGCAATTCCGGATATAGTTTCGGCAAAGAAAATCACTATGACTACAGGCATCTAGAGTCAACTTCATGTCATTAGTGACATGGATCTCCTGGACCCCTCCCGCCAATGTTTCAGGCTGAGGGTCCACTTCATCTCCAACTTTTGGAGGATCTTCGGTTAGGAATCGAGATACTCTCATAACCGTCAGAAAGAAAAGTATCTTTTATTGCCATCTCTTAAAGTTTGTTCCCGTGAACTTCTCGGGGCGTTCATGGTGAAAACCAGAGGGTGGTGGAACAGTGGTGTTCCCATTAGCAGTAGTAAAGACGTTTGGAACGTCTTGAGCAGCAGTGATATTGGCACTAGTTGTGCCTTGAGTAGTGAAGGCAGTTGAGTTACCTTGAACAGTGTTGGTTTGATTTTCTCCAGTCATGTTGTTGTTAACGGCGAATATTGTCTTAAGATTGTGAGTAAAATTGTGAATTACAAGGAAATCGGAAAATAACAACAACAACAATAAATTACAGTCTGAAATGGAAAATAAAGAAAGGTTGGTTGAGTCGATTGATATTCAATCTGTCCTTAAGATAATATTGCCCCGTATTAATCCCTTAACGGCTATTGGCAATTCGTCTCCCAAGATAAAACAATCACAAACACTTGAGCAAAGGATAACTCAAGAGTTTACTATAAAAGAAGAATATATGAGTGTATGAAGGATTGCTGAAGATTTTCTGAATTGTTCAGTGTCAAGTGTGTTTTGCAAATGAGCCAAAGACATCATTTATAGTGTTGGAAGATAACCTTCCACATACCAAGTAATGACCTTGAATTGCCATGAATTAGACTTGATTGTGGAGTTACAATTCAGCCAAATAATGGTTGAATTCATGAGCAACATAATGGAGAGTTAATACTCCAAAGTCAGCCCAAAAATCACCTTAAATTCGCTTCCAACGTTCGAATCGCGGCAGCGGCACTGCGCAGTTGAGCGCGCGCCGTAACTTGAGAGTTCGAAGGCGTCGTCGGCATGGCGTTGGTTGGTGGCACCGCGTCTCTGAGTAGATGGCGCCGCGGCGCCGAGGCAGTTCTTGCGGCGTCGCGGCCCGTTTCTGACTAGTTTCGGCATTCACATTTTGTGTAATTCTTTCTTTATTTATTGACGTGAAACCAACGTCATTTGGCCAATAACCGTCTATCATTTCATGTCCCGAACATATCGTATATGTACCAATATCTCTCTCACTAAGAAAATTTGTGATCCTTGCACAACGTGTGAACGTGTGTGGAAACAAGATTTTCGACGTGCGGGACCCACATGTTCGAGTCATAAATAATAGGATTAACTATATTCATGTTTAATAAATAAATTTCCAATAACTTTTGCCGAATATGCATAATTTCTTATGAAATCTTATCTTGCGAATTTTTTTCTTTTTCTGACGCTGTTGGAATTCAAACCTAAAATCTCAAATTTAGTAAACCATCAAATAAAGAATACGTTGGCTTACAAACTTCCATTAAATGAGGACAAAAATTAAAGATTAGTGAATTTCGGGAAAAAATTAAAGATCAGCCCGTATGAAGCGCACACACACTCTTTGGCTATCAGGTAGGTACTAATCTAATGAAATAGATTGGGGATCATGATATTTAAATAATGGCAGTAAGATTAATTGCTTATCTAAATTTGTTGACATTTTAGGACACAACAATTGTGGGCGTTGGGGTTTACTGCCATGTAGCTTATAAATGTAGAACGTTGAGAGGCAATTAGGCACAGATACTGATGACGAAGAGGGGTGTCTTTTCTTGGAAAAAAGTCGAAAATAATTGCACACTTTTTTGGTACTAATTAATTAATAAATCATATAGGTGCAATAGTATTATAATAATCTTGTCAATGGTTCATTCAAATTGACTTTCGGCTCTCTTTTTTGTACTAATTAATTAATAAATCATATGGTACTATTTATTTGAAGAGAATGTAACATTGCATCTAGGAATGTATATCCAACGATGTTAAAAAAAATTAAATTTGAAGAATTCAACCAATACCAAAGTTAGAAATTTGAATAGGGATTCCGAAAACCTATTTATACAGTGTAATTTCTCAATGAATGAGATTCAACTGAACCTTCTTAGCAAAAAGTGATTGCAACACTGAGTTTGACCTTCAAGATTCTTAATATGTTTTCACTAAACTTTTAAATTTTAGAATCAAATCTCATTACTTGTTAAAATTTTAGTGATTTATATATATTTATTTTTGCATAAAAATAATGAGTTCGGATGAACCTGTAGCCAAAATACTACATTTAACATCGCATCTAAATGATGCACGACAGAGGGTTTTAACAAAATTTAATCAAATTCTGGACAAAAAAATCTAGAAAATGATTTTGAGAATCAGTGAATGACAAAAATAACGTTTAACGTAGTAATTAAAGATCTTGTAGCAGTAATACGCAAATTGATGATTGAAGAGGGGGGGAGGAAGTAAATAATTGATAATAGAGAGAGTCCATGTAGAGCCGTTTCAAATATTTTGATAGTCATGTTCTAATTCGAAAAAATAGACCTTAATTGAGCTAAGACCTGCGAATTATGAGCATTTACAGTAAATTCTAGCTAATACGACTTAATAAAAAATGAAAAAAGTGGCCATAAATTTTTTCGTTTTTCGGAGGCCCTTTGCGATAGCACACCTCACACAGGTCCAAAGACGGCCCTGAGTACTTGCATGTGAACATCATGGAGACAAGCCGAAAGCCTATTCAATCGTTTTAGTGCCGGTGGTGTGCGTTGGATGGAATATGATGCTTTGCTTTCTCTCCTCTTTTCCTGTTTATACAATTCACACCCAGAGTTTAAATTTTATACGTTATTAGTGTGTAAAATTTTCATATTATCAAATTAACTCCAATTTATCATGTCAGCTAACTTTTTTATAACAATTTTGATATTTTAAATTGAAAAATAAAATAATAATCTGCCATAATAAGTAGAGTTGCGGTGATAGTTTAACAATTCATACAACTGTTAGTGTTATTGTTATAACTTGAAATCTCTTTTCTTTTCATTAACATTTATTTTACACAATATGTGTGATGAAAAAAGAAATAAATAATTCGTAGAGACCCACTACGTTTCTTTTTCCCGCAGACCCAGATAAAGTTGAACATGATAAAGATATGACAACAAAAGAGAAATAAATTACTACAAAAGAAAGCAAAGAGATTACCGATCGAGTCTTTTCAACATTTTGGTTATGATAGTGAATATATTTATATAATATCTGTATACAATTGTCACGTCCTTTTTCGACCGCGACATTTTTTTTTAACCCCCTGCTTAATAAAAAGGTTAGAAAATAAATAACAAATGCTAAAGTGCAAAAGAAGTATTAAAAGGTGCTTAAAAGTTAAAAGTGTTAAAAGATGCTAAAATGCTAAGGGTTTAAAAAGACGTTAAATGCTAAAGGGTTCGCGGAGTCGCCACCTAATTAATTTGGGTGAATTAGGACACCTAAATGTCAACTTAGGTTAAAGTCAACACTAACTCCATTTAATGGTCTGCTAAACTTAGTGAGATTCTGAGCAAGGATTCTTTATTAATCTAGAGGGAAGGGGTTAGGCACCCTCTAAGATCCGCTAACTTGCGGTTGTCCTGCCAAACCTAGGGTAATTATTATGTTTAAAAATGCTTGTTTTAGAAGATGCTTCAGAAAAAATGCATATTGATAAAGGTTTACAAGACTAAGGCCCAAAAAATGTAAGTGATGCAAAGGTTATTTATGGACCAATTATGTGTGCATGCAAAGATTATTTACGAACCAATTATGTATACTGCTAGCTAAATTAATCTTGCTTAACCTGCGTATATTATATAAGAGGTACTTTAAGATGATTCTTGAGAGTTTAGGAAAAAATCAGTTATGGATTTTAATAAGAAACAAAATGTTGGTTTTATGATGCAAGTTAAATCATTTAGATCATTTTTTTTTTTGCAGAATTTAGACATGCCTAACAGTCCTAAAAGAAAAGAAGAAATGCGTTTCTAAGTTTAAATTACCTCCCCACCTCATATGTTCAAAGGCTAATTGCTAGAAGTTCTCCTATTAATTACAAAGTTATAAATTACAATAACAAATAAAGTAAGATAAGGATGAGGTAAGAGAGTAAGGGATTGAAGCGGATGACCCGGTCCTATTTGTTTTTCTAGGAATTGCCGAAGAGGGAATGCGAACGCGGATGCGGGTTGCCATTTGAAATGGCTTGCGATGAGTCTCGCCGTGAGACTCTTTATTTTACTCCGATGCGTGCCATGTAAAAAATAAAGAAAGATAAGGATTAGTAAATGTCCTACAAAGTTTGCCAAATAACAAGTGAATATTAGGCATAATATTTAACACATTAAATCCCTATTTAAACAGGCATGTCCATGATTATGATAAAATCGGCAAATAACATAAGGTAAGACGAATGCATTTTTAGACCTATTTCTGCTTATCCGAGAGCCTAGATGCAAGACCTTACTAGGGTATTTAAGCGAACAGGGCATGATATTTGAAACATGCATTCCAAGAACATTTTTACCAATAATTGAACCGACACGTAGGTAAATCAGATTCAATGGATAATGCGACCTGATCGACTTTATACCGAAACAGAATGCTAACACCGATATCCTCGGTAGATCAGAAATAATAACGAGGCGGTTGATGGATATCATATCGTATAGTAGGGGCAGTTAACCTTTAAGCAAGTAGGGATAGACCCATAACCAGCTTAAAGAAAAGAATAAATAGGGATACTGGTACACCTACTCCTGACAAACAGAGAAATTCCAGGATCCGTGTAATGCTACTCTAGGGCATTTATATGTTTAGACAAACCAACAAACTGATATGATTGACTTAGAGATTGCTACCTGCTATCATATATATACTTTGACAGTTAGACAGATAAAGTGAGTGGATGGCCCTGGGCTAACTTATTCGGCAACAAACCACATTTTTATATAGTATGCATATTGTAGTATACTAGGATATCCCTCGACATATTTCAAACCCGGGCTAAGTTGGATAGGCTAAACAAATAAGACAATAGAAGACGTGATACTGATGTATTCGATCAGAACAGAACATGCTAGCCCAAAAATACAGCAGATTCGACCAGTGTGAATAGAATATAAGGCTAACGATAGATAATAACATTAATTCCACCAATATTACTCTGATTCAAGACACATGCCTATTATTAGTTGAATAGTTATCTAGCTCTGTACATGTCATATATTACATTGAATCTTTAAGGAATATTGACTTCGCTGTTTTAAATCCAAGTACTAACCTATTCGATCCCTTTCCAGTTAAGGCTAACATTGAACCACTGCACCAAATTGAAACCTCTAAGACACACTCTTTAATATCTAAACGCACTCAGAATTCAATCGCATAACAAATGCTAGTAAAATAGTTAACAGTCACAGACATGAACAACGTAAACATTCATCTAACACTCAAAACAGAAATGCAGAAATACAAAGATGCAACGAAATCGATGGAAAGCTGATTTTACCTTCTCCGGACAGCGACCCGGGGCAGCGTATCAAGTCGTCGGTCCGCTCGGAAGGCTGGCTAATGCGAATTTAAAGATGCAGAATACTAAAGGGATTGCGGAAAATGCTAAAAGGGGGTGCTTAAGAGGATGCTAATTCCTGGGGGTGCTGACTCCCTGATGTTCTACTGCTCTTGATTCTTCCCCTAAATTGTTTATTGCTATTTTATTACTCTCCCGTCTCAGCTCTCTGTTTCTCTCCTCCTCGCCGACACGCTCTTCCTACTCCGATCTCTCGTATATGCTCTCTCGTCTCTCGACCGATGCCCCTTGACCCTGCTCCCCCCCTCTCCTCGTTTATGCCTTTGCATGTGCTTATATAGCCCTCGCTCGAGTTCTAATGTTGGTAAGTAAATAAAGGCTGATTTCTATGCCTATTCTTACTCTGATTTCGCACGATTCGTACTTGATATGATAAGGTAAACGATTTGGAAGGATTTGTTTGGTTATGGTAAGAAGAGCTGGTTAGGGTTTGCATGGGTAAGGAAGGTTCTGATTCTCGCGAGAATCTCGGGGTGGTGGGTGTTGGTGCGGCGGATCTGCTAGGTTTAGGGTTCGTTAGGTTTGAAAGGTGAGCGAGAAGGACGATGATGAAGGGGCTGAGGTAAAGGCTGAAGGTAATAGCTGGGGCGTTGGGCTTGCGGGGGAAAAATAAAGGCTGGGGGAGTGGGCTAGCGGGTTGTGCCGCGGTCGGGAAGAGAAGGTTATAAATTTGAAGGTTATGAGGCGGTGAAATTGGTGATAAAGGGAAATGAATGGGGCTCGCGAGTTGGGCCTGATAAGGGAAAAGGGAATGGGGCCTGGGGCGTAATGGGGTTGTGGGGGCTGCGTTTTTAAGGTCCAATTTAAGTGGGTTATTAGTAGTTTAATTAGTGGTAAGTTAAATTAGCAAATTGTGCTCAAATTATTTAGGTGTTTTATTAATCTAATTGTTATAAACGCGGGCGTACTATTTAATTAGTGCTTAATAATTACTCAAAATGCGGTGCTATTACTTAAACTCTTATTTATTGTGCGTTATTAATTAATTAATTATTTAAGAATTACGACAGAGCTTACAATTAATAAATGCGGGCGCGAGACTCTAAATGCTTAATACTCTACGTAGAAAATGCGAAGTTATTATTAAATAATTTATTTATGCATGTATTAATATTTTATTGTTGCATTTTATTATAAGAAATCATAAAAAAAAAATTTGCAAAATTAGTGTAATTTTATAGCTACTGTCTGGACGAGAGGGTCAAAATTGGGTGTCAACAACAATGATATACAACATTTCTGGCTGATATATACTTCGATTATCTGGTGATTCTTGATCACGCCGTTGTGCGGGCGTGTTCTTCTTGGCGTCGTTGCGTGGACTTCGATCACGCGTCGTTGTGCGGGCGTGTTCTTCTTGGCGTCGCTGCGTGGACTTCTTGCCGATAACGCCGTTGTCCGGGCGTGTTCTTCGGGCGCCGCTGCATGGACTTGCTTTGGCCGATAACGTCATCGCTCGGACGTATTCCTTGGTGTCGCTGCGTGGACTTCTGCGGCCGATAACGCCACCGCTCGACGTATTCTTTGGCGTCGTTGCGTAGACATAATGCTGATCACGTCGTTGTATGGACGCGTTGCTGCTGCTCCTGTAGAATAAATGCTCCTGCAAGCTAAGCTTGAGAAAAACGTTAGTGTATACCTGTTTAAACGAAATGATAAATACATATGAGAAGTGCAATTTTATGGGTAGAGATGTCATCCCTGAGATGTTGTCCTTGCACGGACATGCTAAACGCTGCAACTGACGAATTGCCATGATGCCTTTGCTGTGTGCGATGCGTGGATTTCCAATTTGACTTTATGCCCGAGTTGATGCGCTAGGTTTTGTTGCGGAACTCTGAACTTTGATTGTTGATTGTTGATGCCCCTTTCTGCTGCTGCTGCTTTTGCTGCGGACATTGGATTTGTCACGACCCGACCCCGGGTCCGTGACCGGTGCCTTGACCCGGGCACCCTTGTGACACAACATCAGAGAAAACCAGCGGAATATAAACAAAAAATAAAACAACCATAATGGTATAAATAGTCTAGCCCAAAAATGGCTACCCCAAAAGTACATAAAACCGAACAGCTATATCCTTTAACAACCCAAGTTATGACAAGACTACAGGCCTCTAAGAATAAGTAACACTATGACGGGACAGGGCCCCGTCATGCCCCTAAATGTACAAAATAACACAACACCGGGGAGAACCATACCAAAAGTCGAGCTTCCGAAGAAATGGAGCTCCTGACACCTGAGTAAGAGATCCTAGGAATGAGGATCTACCACCTGTTTTCCCTTACCTGCGGCATGAACGTAGCCCCCGAAGAGGGTCGACACAACGTACCAAGTATGTAAAACTGGAAAATACTGTAGTAATATCATAAGTCAAAAGTAAGCTGGAGTCATAGATAAAAATCAATTTCCTTGCACTGTGCCTTACTAACAATGAGAGTAACAAGTATAAAACTTATAACATAAAATAGGAGGCTCACGATCAAAACAGGGTACCTCGCCCGTAGTATCGTTAAGCAATCCTACTCCTGGGACTATTTCACCCGCATGAGTCCTGTGGACCCGCATGAGGTCATCCGCCTTGTCATGGGACTATTTCACCCGCATGGGACTATTTCACCCGCATGGGTCCTGTGGACCCGCATGAGTACCATCGCCGTACTCGTATGGAACTATTTCACCCGCATGGATCCTGTGGTCCGGATCCGCATAAGTGCAAGCGCCGCACTCGCATCATGGGTAGCAAATCCATGACATAGATAATAACCCGGGGTTTACCCCGTAATAATACAAATGTATAACATAGCTCATCCGGCTATCATACACAACATAAGCACTACCGGCCTATCATACCATAAATAAGCACTACCGGCCTATCATACCATACATAAGCACTACCGGCCTATCATACCATACATAAGCACTACCGGCCTATCATACCATACATAAGCACTACCGGCCTATCATATCACAACATAAGCACTACCGGCCTATCATAACATAAGCAAGTTAAGATATCCCCTAACTTCTTATTAACATTATTAATATATCCTCTCATTTTAGTATCCTAAGGCACTGACATGTCTTTTAATAGAAAATCCGGGAATTCAACCCAAGTACCATGTACTTCTAACTTTTTAAGAAAACTCTTTTTATACAAGGATTCCAAGATACTAATCACCATAGTATCAAGTTACAATTTCTTTTCAAAACAAGTCACATTTCCTTTTAGAAATATAATAGGCTTCTAAATCAAGTGACTTCATTTCCTTTAAAACCTTAGGCAACCAATGCCTAAAAATCAATCCACCTTCCATAGTTTCAAATCCTTTACCCGTACTTGTTTTAATTAGAGTAAACCATTCTTTGTGAACCTTTCCAAAAACTAATATAACCAACTTCCCATAAAGTCATTATACTAGCGTTATTCCTTTGTCAAATACATTTTCCCTAAATCCAAGATACTTATACTTTTGAAATGAAACAAGTAGCATATACTTTTAAAACAAGTGAAAGATATCAAATCTTGTACGTCTACCGTACTACATAGGTACAACTACTCATGCTCAAGAGATAGGAAAGTTCTACATACCTCTTTCGGTTAATCCACTTGCTAAGTCCAACTACCGCAAGTAATATGTCAACCTATAATAACCATAGTGTGTTTATTAACCTCTAATTTCAATGTAGAAATTCCAAATTCAAGTTATCAATTCCTAAGGAAAATTGGGCAGCATTTCCTTTGTTTCTACTCACTTTGCCACCTTTTCAAAGGCCGATTTTTCAACATTCAAACGCCTTATTAAGGCCCAACAACCAAACCAACACAAAGGGGATTACACACCTAATCTTGGGTGTGTAAAATTCTGCCCCATAAGTTATAATAGTACACTTAACAATTCTAAGGTGGTTTTTAGGCTACAACATGCTCATAATATTTCTTTAGCCAAATCCTTCATATTCAACCCACATTTCTAGCATGCAAAGACTCTAAGAGCATTATTTACCACCATAAGTATTTTCTTCTTAACATGCAACTCTATAAACTAATAATAGAGGAAGAATCATTACCTTAGAGCTTTAGCCAAATTTTATCCAACAATTTGCTAGCCTTTCTACCAAGAATACCACCACCACCACCTTCACAAGTTAACCACAAGCTTCTTCTTGTCTTTTAATTTTTCAGATTTTTCTTAAGGCTAGAATCCTCTTGGATTTTTAGAGAGAAGGAGGAGCTTGAAATATTTAGAGAGAAGGAAGAGGTTTTTCAAAGAGAGAGATGACAAATGACCAAGTCTTTAAGACTTGGTCAATATATCGCATGTAAAAATCAGATGGGGTACACTTGTCCCCACTGTGCCCTTGCAAAATAAAAATCTGACTTTTCCTAAGTTTTTTCGCGATTTCCCTCGCCGGCGCGCCTAACTTCCGGCGCCCACGCAACTCCTGCGAACCCTCGGATCTTCCGGCGCGCGGCCTGCTTCCGGCGCGCGACCTGCTTCCGGCCATGCGCTGAAACTTCAGCGACCTCAAGATTTCGGCGCGCGCCTACAATCACTCGCGCGCGCGCGCACCTCGGCGCCGCGTGCTGAGCCGTGACCGCGGTCCAGGCCCGAACCACGGGGTATAACATTCTCCCCCCCTTAGAAACATTCGTCCCGAATGTTCCTCTAGGCTTACTCAAATTACAATATCGGCATAGACTCAAATAAAGACGCTTCACACGGCCACAACAAAACTCAAGCATAAATACTAAATTTAAAGACCAACAATTTTAGAACGTGGGTTACCTGGAGGTATAGGGAATAAGTGAGGATATTTCTTCTTCATGTCATCCTCCGCTTCCCACGTCATTTCCTCCCTGTTCACATTCCGCCATAGGACCTTGACGGAAGCCACGTCTTTCATCCGAAGTCGTCTAACCTGACGATCGAGTATCGCTATGGGACTCTCCTCATACGATAATTCCTCTGTCACTTGGACATTCTGAATCGGGTGCACTCTAGATGGATCTCCAATACATTTCCGCAACATGGACACATGGAAAACTGGATGTACCGCCTCCAGATCGGACGACAGCTCTAATTCATAGGCAACTCTGCCTACCCTGCGGACAATC
Source organism: Przewalskia tangutica (assembly GCA_029844215.1). NCBI lineage: Eukaryota > Viridiplantae > Streptophyta > Magnoliopsida > Solanales > Solanaceae > Przewalskia > Przewalskia tangutica. Next base: position 4,507,559 of record CM056730.1, on the reverse strand, counting down.
CGATACGGCCCAATGTACCTTGGGCTAAGTTTCCCCTTCTTTCCAAATCTCATCACGCCCTTCATGGGCGATACCTTTAGAAAAACCCAATCACCTAACTCAAATTCCAAGTGTCGACGCCGATGATCTGCATACGACTTCTGCCGACTCTGAGCTGCCAACAACCGCTCCTGGATAAGCTTCACCTTATCCATCCTGTGTCACAACTAAGTCCGCCCGATCAATCGAACTTCTCCCACCTCGAACTAGCCATAGGTGACTGCACTTTCTCCCGTATAAGGCCTCATGGCGCCATCTCGAATCCTGAATGGTAGTGTTGTTGTAAGCAAACTCCACAAGAGGCAAATGATCCTCCGGCTACCTCGAAATCAATAACACAAGCCCGCAGATATCCTCGTGTATGGATAGTGCGCTCGGCCTGTCCGTCGGTCTGAGGATGAAACGCCGTACTGAGACTCACCCGTGTCCCTAATCCCTTCTGAAAGGACCTCCAGAAGTTAGCCGAGAACTGGGCTCCTCTATCTGATATAATCGACACCGGGACTCCGTGCAGTCTCACAATCTCTCTAATATATAATCTGGCATAGTCCTCAGCTGAGAACGTCGTTCTGACCGGAAGAAAATGGGCTGATTTCGTCAGCCTGTCGACAATCACCCAAATGGAATCATGCTTCCTCTGAGTGGTAGGTAGTCCTGTAATAAAATCCATATTTATCACCTCCCACTTCCAAGTCGGAATATCAATATCCTGCAACAGCCCACCGGGCTTCTGGTGCTCAATCTTAACCTGCTGACAATTCGGGCACTGTGCCACGAACTCCGCAACGTCCCTCTTTAGGCCATCCCACCAATACACGCATCTGAGGTCACGATACATTTTAGTCGATCCTGGATGATAGAATAACGAATCGTGCGCCTTCCGAATCTGGCGACGAAGTCTGTCACACATCGGGAACACAACCGACCACCGAATCTTAGCACCCATCAGCGCTACCTCAAATAGACTTCTATTTACGGCGGCGGCGCATCTCTGCATCGTGCAAAATCGGATCCACATACTGTCGCCTCTTCACTTCCTCGACGATGGAAGACTCGGCAACCTCTCGAACCCGAATTCCGTCACTAACAGAATCAACCAAACGAACCCCAAGGCTCATTGGCGATGTAACTCTCGGACCATATCCCTTTCTCCGGTGAACAATGCATGGACTACCCATCGACCGCGACTAAGGGCATCCGCAACTACATTGGCCTTCCCCGGGTGGTATAGAATATCAACATCGTAATCCTTAAGTAGCTCCAACCACCGCCTCGCCGCAAGTTCACTCCTCCGGTCAAGATGTCTCGAGACTCTTGTGGTCGTGTAAATGTCACATGAACTCCATATAAATAATGCCTCCAGATCTTCAAGGCATGAATCATCGCCGCTAACTCCAAGTCATGTGTGGGATAGTTCTTCTCATGCTTCCTAAGTCGAGATGCATAAGCTATAACCTTGTCGCCGCATCAAGACGCACTCCAAGCCCGACACTGACGCTGGCCACAATAAACCACATATCCATCTAAACCTCCGGAAGAGTAAGAACCTGGCGGTCGTCAACCTCTCCTTTAGCAATGAAACTTTCTCACAAGTATCCGTCCACGGAACATAGCCGCTTTCGAGTCACTTAGTCAAAGGTCTGAAATAGAAGCAAACTTTTCCACAAACCTCCGATAATAGCCGCAGGCCCAAAGTCGCGCACTCGGCTTGTAGTGGAGTGCAGGCCAAGTCTTGATCGCTTCAATCTTAGTCAGATCAACCCGAATACCATCGGCCCCGATAACATGCCCTAAGAAAGCCACAAGCTAACGAACTCGCGTTTCGAGAACTTGGCATACAATCGTTGCCGGTCTCGGAGGACTCTAATACCGCCTCAAATGATCAGTATGCTCGCTGCGTGCGCGAATACACCAAGATATCATCAATAAACACTATAACGAACATATCCAAGAATGGCTCGAACACCCTATTCATCAAATCCATGAATCTCTGGGCGTTGTCAACCCGAAAGACATCACCAACTCATAGTGCCCATACCGGTCCCGAATGCGATCTTTGGGATGTCTATCTCTCTAACTCGCACTGATGATAACTGCACGCAGTCTATCTTGGAAAAACACTTTGCACCCTGCAGTGGTCAAACAAATCGTCAATCCCGGGAGGATACATTCTTGATAGTAACCTTGTTCACTCGTAATCAATACACGCAGCGTTCCATCCTTCTTCTTTACAAACAACATCGCGCTCCCGGGGAGAAACACTGCCTAATAAAGCCTTTCTCCAAGAAATCTTTCACCGATCCTTCATTCCTTTAACTCGGCGGTGCCATCACGTATGGCGGAATAGATATCGGTCGAGTGTCCGTGCCAAATCGATGCAAAACTCAATCTCCTCTCTCGGGAGGATACGGAAGCTTCGCCCGGAAATACGTGCGAAACTCTAACAACCGGGCGGCGAAGGTCGGTATCTCACCTCGATTTCGAATACGAACCAAATGGTAGATATACCCTTCCGTACCATCTTCCTAGCCTTGAGGTAAGAAATAAACCTACCGCCGGCGACGAAGATTCCTTCCACTCGATAACCGCTCACCAGAAACCGAACCGAACTAACCTCTCTGCGATCCACATTGGCATAGCAAGACGCCAGCCAATCCATACCCATAATCACATCGAAGTCGGCCATATCCAACTCTATCAAGTCACCAGAGTCGGACGACCATCTATAGTCATCGGGCAAGCCTTATATACCCGCCGGCTACCACCGAAGCACTGCAGGCGTAGCCACCTCAAATGATTCTATGGACTCGGGCTCATCCCTATTCTACCAAAGAATATGAGGAGATATATAGGACAAGGTAGAACTGGATCTATCAAAGCATAAACATCACAAGAGAGACCAACAATGTACTGTGGCGACATCGGTGACGCCTCGGTCTGGCGGTGGGACATAGCATAAATGCGGTTCGAGGACCGCTGAATCGAACCCCGCCACGACCCTGCCGCGGCTGTTGGCCCGTGAACACTCGCCTCCGGGTGCCCAACCATGAAGATGAAGACCGGCTGAACACATCGGGTACCGAGCCATGGCACTCCGCGCCTGGACGGACAATCTCTCTTCAAATGGCCTGCGCCAAGAGTAATAAGCTCCAGAGGAATACGACACCCCATAATGGCAATCACCACATCGACTACACCGAGGCATGGGGCCTCATCCGACCGAACTCGGTCCTCCGAAACCCAAGCCACGGAACCCCGCCCCGCTCCGAATACTCAGACGTCCGAAGAGGGTGGAGAGCGCTACGGGCCATTGTGGTGCAAATCTGGTCTGCTGCTGGGGTTGTCTACCCCTAAAACTACCAGAGGACCCTGCTGTCCTGGCCCTCTTCTGCTGATACCTGTCGATCCGTCGGCCCTGCGTTCGCCACACCAGTGCGTACTGCGTGCGGGCAATGTCCATTCGGTGAAGATCCACTCCGTGCAACTCTCGGCCAAGTGATCATCGAGTCCTGTGACATAGCGGTGCACCCTGTCCTCCATGTCTGCTACCAAAGCGGGCACATACCTAGCCAATGAATCAAACTCCATGTTGTATTCCCGGACCGTCCGCCCATTCTGTCTCAGCGTCAAAAATCTATCGGCCCGAGCCCTCTGTCTGCGGAGGCAAGAAATGGCCAAACGCTTCGAGAACTCGTCCCCAAACGGCTGAAGCGCATGCTCCCCGCAGGCGGTTCCATGAATCATACCGATCCAGCTGCGGTGTCCGCGGCCGATCTGAACCTAGTACCACCGACTCGGTCTCCAAGCCCGATCACCTTATGATCATGCAATCGTCGTATGAACTCCCGAGGATCATCCTCGTGCCTCGACCCATAAAAGTCCGGTGGCTGCAACTCAAAAGTCCTCGGTCTCAAGCTAGCTGACTCTGTCGAACTATGCAATGCAGGCCGGGCTGCATCTCGGCTATCCTCGTATGCGCCGATCACGGCTAGTAGGCGGGCCATCTCTCAGAGCCCATATCCTGCGCCTCTCTTTGGGTGGAGGCTCGGTGCGGTCTCGATGGCGCTGCTGCCTCGGACTTCATGGGGTTGGCGGCGTGGTAGAACTCGCCGTCCAAACACCACATCCGTAAGGCGGGCTGTGCCTCGTAACCCTGCGTGCCACTACTAGTAGTTCCCTCACCGCCTTGCCTTACGGGCGCGGTCGCTGCGTGGAGGCATAAGCGATACACACAAAGTTTACGTCGGAGGAATTCAATCTATAACACGGCTCATTGCACGATCTAGAGTGAAAGAAATGGAAACCAATCCTAAATACCTGCAGACCTCACGATTATAGATGTGGTGCACAACACACCGATAATCAAGACTCTACTAGATATGGCTGTAGACCCTTTCCGAGGATTAATCGCTCGATACCACTTTGTCACGACCCGACTGGTCCGTGACCTGCCTTGACCGGGCACCGCGTGACACAACATCAGAGAAAACCAGCGGAATATAAACTCAAAATAAAACAACCATAATGGTATAAATAGTCTAGCCCAAAATGGTTACCCCAAAAGTACATAAAACCGAAAAGCTATATCCTTTAACAACCCAGGTTATGACAAGACTACAGGCCTCTAAGAATGAGTAATACTATGACGGGACAGGGCCCCGTCATGCCCCTGAATGTACAAAATATCAACAACACCAGGGAGAACCATACCAAAAGTCGAGCTTAGAAGAAATGGAGCTCCTGACACCTGAGTAAGAGATCGTAGGACTGAGGATCTACGACCTGTTTTCCCTTACCTGCGGCATGAACGTAGCCAGGAAGGGGTCGCACACAACGTACCAGTATGTAAAGCGGAAAATCGTAGTAATATCATAAGTCAAAAGTAAGCTGGAGTCATAGATAAAAATCAATTTCCTTGCACTGTGCCTTACTAACAATGAGAGTAACAAGGATAAAACTTATAACATAAAATAGGAGGCTCACGATCAAAACAGGGTACCTCGCCCGTAGTATCGTTAAGCAATCCTACTCCTGGGACTATTTCACCCGCATGAGTCCTGTGGACCCGCATGAGGTCATCCGCCTCGTCATGGGACTATTTCACCCGCATGGGACTATTTCACCCGCACGGTCCCGTGGACCGCATGAGTACCATCGCCGTACTCGCGTGGGACTATTTCACCCGCGTGGATCCATGGTCGGGATCCGCGTGAGTCAGCGCCGCGCTCGCATCATGGGTAGCAAATCCATGGCATAGATAATAACCCCGGGTTTACCCCGTAATAATACAAATATATAACATAGCTCATCCGGCTATCATACACAACATAAGCACTACCGACCTATCATACCATACATAAGCACTACCGGCCTATCATACCATACATAAGCACTACCGGCCTATCATACCATACATAAGCACTACCGGCCTATCATATCACAACATAAGCACTAATACCTATATCATAAGCAAGTTAAGATATCCCCAACTTCTTATTAACATTATTAATATATCCTCTCATTTTAGTATCCTAAGGCAGCGACATGTCTTTTAATAGAAAATCAGAATTCAACCCAAGTACCGTATCTACTTTTAAGAAAACTCTTTTTATACAAGGATTCCAAGATACTAATCACCATAGTATCAAGTTACAATTTCTTTTCAAAACAAGTCACATTTCCTTTTAGAAATATAATAGGCTTCTAAATCAAGTGACTTCATTTCCTTTAAAACCTTAGGCAACCAGTGCCTAAAAATCAATCCACCTTCCATAGTTTCAAATCTTTTACCCGTACTTGTTTTAATTAGAGTAAACCATTCTTTGTGAACCTTTCCAAAAACTAATATAACCAACTTCCCATAAAGTCATTATACTAGCGTTATTCCTTTGTCAAATACATTTTCCCTAAATCCATGGACTTATACTTTTGAAATGAAACAAGTAGCATATACTTTTAAAACAAGTGAAAGATATCAAATCTTGTCACCGTCTACATAGTACTACTCATGCTCAAGAGATAGGAAAGTTCTACATACCTCTTTCGGTTAATCCACTTGCTAAGTCCAACTCAAGTAATATGTCAACCTATAATAACCATAGTGTGTTTATTAACCTCTAATTTCAATGTAGAAATTCCAAATTCAAGTTATCAATTCCTAAGGAAAATTGGGCAGCATTTCCTTTGTTTCTACTCACTTTGCCACCTTTTCAAAGGCCGATTTTTCAATATTCAAACGCCTTATTAAGGTCCAACAACCAAACCAACACAAAGGGGATTACACACCTAATCTTGGGTGTGTAAAATTCTGCCCCATAAGTTATAATAGTACACTTAACAATTCTAAGGTGGTTTTTAGGCTACAACATGCTCATAATATTTCTTTAGCCAAATCCTTCATATTCAACCCACATTTCTAGCATGCAAAGACTCTAAGAGCATTATTTACCACCATAAGTATTTTCTTCTTAACATGCAACTCTATAAACTAATAATAGAGGAAGAATCATTACCTTAGAGCTTTAGCCAAATTTTATCCAACAATTTGCTAGCCTTTCTACCAAGAATACCACCACCACCACCTTCACAAGTTAACCACAAGCTTCCTTCTTGTCTTTTAATTTTTCTTAAGGCTAGAATCCTCTTGGATTTTTAGAGAGAAGGAGGAGCTTGAAATATTTAGAGAGAAAGAAGAGGTTTTTCAAAGAGAGAGATGACAAATGACCAAGTCTTTAAGACTTGGTCAATATATTGCATGTAAAAATCAGATGGGGACACTTGTCCCCACTCGTGCCCTGCAAAATAAAAATCTGACGTGTCCTAAGTTTTTCCGCCTGAGTTCCCCCCTCGGCGCCGCGGCCCTGCTTCCCGGCGCCGCAACTCCTGCGAACCCTCGGATCTTCCGCGCATGCCTGCTTCCAGCATGGCCACTGAAACTCAGCGACCCTCGATTTTCGTCGCGGCCCTGACTTCCGGCGTCGCGCCCTACTAATCACCCGCGCCAGCGCGCGGCTGCCTCGGCCGCTGAGCCAGACCGCGGTCGTGCCCGAACCACTGGGTATAACAGATTGTTGTCATCCTCGCTGCTTTGCTTACGCTATCTGAAGAAACCTTTCGCCGTATTTTTTGCTTCGGTTATTGCACTTTCTGCTTCTGTTAATATGAAAAGACCTGCGCTCAAAGAAAAATTTGTGAGTTTCGGGGGGGGTCGATTCGTATCTGACTTCGCCTTGTCCTCGATATCCGCAGGTTCGCCTGTTTGGACTTGCAACCCCGTCGATTTCTACATGGTCCCGTTTTGAAAAGTGGTGTCCGCCTAAAATGGGTCTCAATGGGGTTGCTTGTATTCTTGTTATTTTCGGAACGAAGGGAAAGTTTCCTAATGGTGTGACCGAAGCCGATTTAGGCCGCCTACGTATCCCCATGTGGGAATCAGGTCATGACGTAGTTCATTACAAGCTAATTTTTGGGTGAAATTAAAATTTCTAGATGTGGGACCGAGGCCGGTGGCCGCCTACGTATCCGCCAAGGGAATCAGGTCGAACGTAGTTCATTACAAGCAAAACAAAAGAAAACATTATTAAAGCTTAAATATGAGTTTTTAAATTATTCTGCTAAACTAAATTGTTTTTCTAATCCGGGCTCTAGGCGGACCAAAACAAGGGGCAAGTCCAACCAATACGCCTTCATGCTCTGCATCGTGGATGGTTGAGTCTTCATGCTCTGCTATCAGTATCTCCCTCTTTTGGCTTCTGCGTGGTGCATGCTCGGATAAACGGCGGTCGGCGGAATGGGCATAGGCAGGGGAGTGTATTCCTCATCTAAGGTTATCAGGTGCACATTGACGTGGCCGTGGTTTGGCAAAGGGTTATCATGCACATTTGGGGCAGGATCCTTTAGCTGAATTACCCCTTCTCTGATCAGCGCCTCGATTCTGTCCCTGAGGGAGTGGCAACCTTCAGTGTCATGCCCTGGGCTATCGGAGTTATACGCGCAGCGCTTGTTCTCATCATACCATCTTGGGATAGGTCGAATCCTTCCCGAATCGCTGATTAGGCTGCGCATGACCTTTCATATCTTTGAGGTATGGGTTCGGCTAGTGGGGTGCGAACTTTGGGTGGTTTCCCTTCAAAATTCTTATTTGCTCTGGGTGCATTTGGTGCTCTATTTTGTTGGCGGGCTGGATGGGTGGATCTATACAGGCGTGATAAACAGTGTTTGGGAAGCGTTATATATAAGTGTGTGTGGTAGTTGTGGTAGTATGATGGGTTTTGGTATGTTATGAATGCTTGGGTTTGCGTTCAGTACAAACATGGAAGGAAGCGTCTCTTTCTTCCTTTGTGAAGTACTCGAGTGTTCCCGATGAATCGCCTTATTAGTTGCACGTAATCTTGCGATTTGTAATCCTACCGCTTTAATACCTTAACCTACGAAGTCGCCCATTCTAACAACTTCCGCAAAACTCCGTCCAATGACGCTTATCATTCGCTCATAGGTTGCGTCCTTGAGATTGTACGAATAGTGTGGTCATCTCACTCTCCACGTGGGTGGTTGTACTTTCGCCGCCTCAACGCCACCTCATGGCGTATTCTCCGAACGTTTACGTAGGCTTTTTCTCCAACTTCATTAAATAGAATCACATCGCAGCGGTTTACGTGTTGAACTGAACCGCTCCACAAAATCTTGGGCCAATGTATTCCGGTATGTCATTTCGCGGATCTGGTGGTATACCAATCTAGTGCCTCGCGGCCAAGCTCGAATGAACAACTTCATAATGGTGATGGGTTCTTCCTACCCCGATTAACTTGTCGCAATATGACCTCAGTGTGCACGGGGTTCCTTTCCCATCAAATAGTTCAAACTTGGCACCTTGTACCCATGGCGACTCGCGTCTGGATGCGTGCAAAGATCCTCGTAGTCTAGTCCTTCCGTGACCTTTGTCCGATCGCATGCCCGAACCGCTTCTTTCGGACTATGAATTTCTTTGGCCACGCCTCGCCCATTTTGGCTCGGACTTCCTCTCCATTTCTTCGTAATGATCCACTTTGGTGAAGCAGGGACGGTAAGATCGGGTTTCGTTGCATAAGTTAGGTATGCGGGTTGTTTCTTTGGTGGTAATGGGTATGGTACGTGGGTATTGGTTGGCCTGGCGATTAGGGCTGATTGTGGTGAAGTAAGTAGGCGGGGGCTGAGGTACATTGGTAGTAGGAGGATCATTTTGAAGGTGGGGTTGAGGATTGGTGGCGAGGCGGTTTGGTCGGCGCTGGCGGTCTTTGTGGGAATTTTGGGAGATATGTGGTGGTGGAGGTCGCTGCAGGATGGTTTGCGAGGTAGTGGCCCTTTGCTCGCATAGGGTATTCAAACTAATGGATAGGTTGGTCGATTCGTAGCCTCTCCATCTCAACTGCGTGTCGACAATTTGTTGAAGCATTTGCGCAATACATTCTTCCCGACCGTGACATTCCTCCCTTCGAAGGTTACGTTTACGACAGAATAATTCCCAAACCATTTGGCTCGGGCGCCCGAGCTACCATATCATCATTTCTTGCCTTGGACCTGGTAAAGTGTGGATGCTCCGACATTGTTGAGTCAAATACGAACCGACCTTTGGGGAAGATGATAAATTTTTCTAAAAAATGCAACAAACGGTGTTAGCATAAAGAGCATAATTTGCAGGTATGTAGCAGATATATTGCACATAGCACATTCATACGTTCCCTAATATGCAAGGGGGACCTCTTTATGCCAGAGGTAAGCCTAAACGTCACATATGCGAGGTCATGATGGATTTGTCCGAGCCGTCCAACTGTAATGCTTTTGTTGGAAATGGCGACCAAATGACGGTGCACTTTTTCCAATGACATGATTAGGTTTGGATTTGTCTATCACTGCCACGCTACACATAATATGTTGGTTGGTCGTTGGGTTGAGAAACCCGTCGACAAGTTTGGTGTCTTCCTAATTGTGGTGTCGATGCCAAGGACCGACCCACCTAAGGTAAATGCATGCATGCCCTAAAATAAGGGTGGTATAGCTCTATCTTAAGTTTCTAAGATTTGGCTTTTCTAGGCCTTGAGTTCGAGCGGACAACTCGAGTGAGAAGGCTACGCGGCTGATCAGACGAACCGATCTAACTCCGCGCAGGCGCCAACTCTCCTAAAAATTTGGATATTTTTTGAAAGAAATTTGCGGGTGCGCGAAGCACATCAGCGCGTGAGTGTTTAATAGTGTGAATTTTCCAGAATGGAAGAAATATGAGCGGAATGCCAGTTTAAGGAAAGCAGTAAAACAGGTAGCAAAAATAAATAAAACAAAATACAGCACACAAAATTAAATGCAAAAGTAATGCCAAATAATAACCCTAGGTCTGTCGTGGTTACGAACCTAAAATCCCCAGCAGAGTCGTCATTTCTGTCACGCCCTTTTCCGACCGTGACATTTGTTTCTAACCCCCTGCTTAATAAAAAGGTTAGAAAATAAATAACAAATGCTAAAGTGCAAAAGAAGTATTAAAAGGTGCTTAAAAGTTAAAAGTGTTAAAAGATGCTAAAATGCTAAGGGTTTAAAAAGACGCTAAATGCTAAAGGGTTCGCGGAGTCGCCACCTAATTAATTTGGGTGAATTAGGATACCTAAATGTCAACTTAGGTTAAAGTCAACACTAACTCCATTTAATGGTCTGCTAAACTTAGTGAGATTCTGGGTAAGGATTCTTTATTAATCTAGAGGGAAGGGGTTAGGCACCCTCTAAGATCCGCTAACTTGCGGTTGTCCTGCCAAACCTAGGGTAATTATTATGTTTAAAAATGATTGTTTTAGAAGATGCTTCAGAAAAAATGCATATTGATAAAGGTTTACAAGACTAAGGCCCAAAAAATGTAAGTGATGCAAAGGTTATTTATGGACCAATTATGTGTGCATGCAAAGATTATTTACGAACCAATTATGTATACTACTAGCTAAATTAATCTTGCTTAACCTGCGTATATTATATAAGAGGTACTTTAAGATGATTCTTGAGAGTTTAGGAAAAAATTTGTTATGGATTTTAATAAGAAACAAAATGTTGGTTTTATGATGCAAGTTAAATCATTTAGATCATTTTTTTTTGCAGAATTTAGACATGCCTAACAGTCCTAAAAGACAAATAAAGAAGAAATGCGTTTCTAAGTTTAAATTACCTCCTCACCTCATATGTTCAAAGGCTAATTGCTAGAAGTTCTCCTATTAATTACAAAGTTATAAATTACAATAACAAATAAAGTAAGATAAGGATGAGGTAAGAGAGTAAGGGATTGAAGCGGATGACCCCGTCCTATTTGTTTTTCTAGGAATTGCCGAAGAGGGAATGCGAACGCGGATGCGGGTTGCCATTTGAAATGGCTTGCGATGAGTCTCGCCGTGAGACTCTTTATTTTGCTCTGATGCGTGTCATGTAAAAAATAAAGAAAGATAAGGATTAGTAAATGTCCTACAAAGTTTGCCAAATAACAAGTGAATATTAGGCATAATATTTAACACATTAAATCCCTATTTAAACAGGCATGTCCATGATTATGATAAAATCGGCAAATAACATAAGGTAAGACGAATGCATTTTTAGACCTATTTCTTCTTATCCGAGAGCCTAGATGCAAGACCTTACTAGGGTATTTAAGCGAACAGGGCATGATATTTGAAACATGCATTCCAAGAACATTTTTACCAATAATTGAACCGACACGTAGGTAAATCAGATTCAATGGATAATGCGACACAGTCGACTTTATAACGAAACAGAATGCTAACACCGATATCCTCGGTAGATCAGAAATAATAACGAGGCGGTTGATGGATATCATATCGTATAGTAGGGGCAGTTAACCTTTAAGCAAGTAGGGATAGACTCATAACCAGCTTAAAGAAAAGAATAAATAGGGATACTGGTACACCTACTCCTGACAAACAGAGAAATTCCAGGATCCGTGTAATGCTACTCTAGGGCATTTATATGTTTAGACAAACCAACAAACTGATATGATTGACTTAGAGATTGCTACCTGCTATCATATATATACTTTGACAGTTAGACAGATAAAGTGAGTGGATGGCCCTGGGCTAACTTATTCGGCAACAAACCACATTTTTATATAGTATGCATATTGTAGTATACTAGGATATCCCTCGACATATTTCAAACCCGGGCTAAGTTGGATAGGCTAAACAAATAAGACAATAGAAGACGTGATACTGATGTATTCGATCAGAACAGAACATGCTAGCCCAAAAATACAGCAGATTCGACCAGTGTGAATAGAATATAAGGCTAACGATAGATAATAACATTAATTCCACCAATATTACTCTGATTCAAGACACATGCCTATTATTAGTTGAATAGTTATCTAGCTCTGTACATGTCATATATTACATTGAATCTTTAAGGAATATTGACTTCGCTGTTTTAAATCCAAGTACTAACCTATTCGATCCCTTTCCAGTTAAGGCTAACATTGAACCACTGCACCAAATTGAAACCTCTAAGACACACTCCTTAATATCTAAACGCACTCAGAATTCAATCGCATAACAAATGCTAGTAAAATAGTTAACAGTCACAGACATGAACAACGTAAACATTCATCTAACACTCAAAACAGAAATGCAGAAATACAAAGATGCAACGAAATCGATGGGAAGCTGATTTTACCTTCTCCGGACAGACCGGCAGCGTATCAAGTCGTCGGTCCGGAAGGCTGCTAATGCGAATTTAAAGATGCAGAATACTAAAGGGATTGCGGAAAATGCTAAAAGGGGGTGCTTAAGAGGATGCTAAATCCTGGGGGTGCTGACTCCCTGATGTTCTACTGCTCTTGATTCTTCCCCTAAATTGTTTATTGTTATTTTATTACTCTCCCGTCTCAGCTCTCTGTTTCTCTCCTCCTCGCCGACATCGCTCTTCCTACTCCGCCTCTCGTATATGCTCTCGCCTCTCGACCGTGCCCTTGACCGCTCCCCTCTCCTCGTTTATGCCTTTGCATGTGCTTATATAGCCCTCGCTCGAGTTCTAATGTTGGTAAGTAAATAAAGGCTGATTTCTATGCCTATTCTTACTCTGATTTCGCACGATTCGTACTTGATATGATAAGGTAAACGATTTGGAAGGATTTGTTTGGTTATGGTAAAAAGAGTTGGCTAGGGTTTGCATGGGTAAGGAAGGTTCCCGGATTCTCCGGCGAGAATCTCGGGGTGGGCTGGTGTTGGTGCGGCGGATCTGCTAGGTTTAGGGTTCGTTAGGTTTGAAAGGTGGCGAGAGGGCGATGATGACGGGTGAGGTAAAGGTGAAGGTAATAATCGGGCGTTGGGCTCATGGGGAAAAATAAAGGGTGAGCGGAGTGGGCTAGCGGCGGTCGCGTCGCGAAGAAGGTTATAAGAGTGAAGGTTATGGTAGCGAATTACTGAAGGGGAAATGAATGGGGCCTGGGGCGAGTTGGGCCTGATAAGGGAAAAGGGAATGGGGCCTGGGGCGTAATGGGGTTGTGGGGGCTGCGTTTTTAAGGTCCAATTTAAGTGGGTTATTAGTAGTTTAATTAGTGGTAAGTTAAATTAGCAAATTGTGCTCAAATTATTTAGGTGTTTTATTAATCTAATTGTTATAAACGCGGGCGTACTATTTAATTAGTGCTTAATAATTACTCAAAATGCGGTGCTATTACTTAAACTCTTATTTATTGTGCGTTATTAATTAATTAATTATTTAAGAATTACGACAGAGCTTACAATTAATAAATGCGGGCGCGAAACTCTAAATGCTTAATACTCTACGTAGAAAATGCGAAGTTATTATTAAATAATTTATTTATGCATGTATTAATATTTTATTGTTGCATTTTATTATAAGAAATCATAAAAAATTATTTTGCAAAATTAGTGTAATTTTATAGCTACTGTCTGGACGAGAGGGTCAAAATTGGGTGTCAACAACAATGATATACAACATTTCTGGCTGATATATACTTCGTATACGGCTGATTTAGCCCCATATACACCTCATATACGTCCCAAACCCTCCTCTTTTCTTAACCTATTTTCCAGTAGTCCTCATGGTGTCACCCACGGCCCACATAGCTTCTATTGATTCCTCCTCATCAATCTCGGACGTCACACATCCTCCTCCCTCTCCTAACCCCAACCTCTTTCATTCGGCTTTTGCCGTAACCAATATCAAGAATTTCATCTCGTTGACTCTTGATCAAGAGGATGGACAATATACGTCGTGGATTGAACTTTTCCAAATTCATGCATCTGCTTACAACGTGCTTGACCACATTGATACCACCTATTCCCACTCATCCGACGTCGACGACATGACGTGGAGGCAGCTTGACGGCCTCGTCAAGCAGTGGATCTATGACACTATCTCCAAAGAATTACTTCATACTATTATGAAGACCGGAGCCATGGCTCACACGTTATGGACACGGTTGGAGGAGATTTTTCAAGACAACAAACATACACGTGTTGTGTATCTTGAGGAGCAATTCAACAACACCCGTCTTGAAAATTTACAAATATGGCAGACTATTGCAAACGTTTAAAATTGACTGTCGACCAATTATTTAATGTGGGCAATCCAATTTTAGACACAAAGATGATTTTGCAATTGATTAATGATTTATTGAAAGGTGAATATGACACCCTTGCAATGATGATCCAACAATCTGATCCCATCTGATCCCATACCAAGTTTCAACAAAGCCTGATCTCAATTGTTATTAGAGGGGACAAGACGTGCAAAACAGGACAAATACAATCCAAGGCATTGGTAATCGACGCCGCCGCGGCAACCGCCGCACCCGCCGATCAGCCACCGCACTCCGACCATCACCCGCCACAAAACAACCGCATGAGATCGTGGCAGAGGCCGCGGGAGTTGATGAGGAAACAAAATAAAGGGCCTAGGGGGTCGGGGCCAGTCAACCAGCCCACAGTAGCATGTACAGCACCTAACGCAGTGGGTCGACCCACTACCATGACAATATTTTGGAAACTGGGTCTCCCAGCAGCTGCGGCCCAATAGCAGCAGTGGCACCAGTCGCGGCCTAGCATACTGGGGCCTCATCTAGCGGCCCAACCAGGCAGCCAACAGACCCACTTCTCACAGGCCCAACAATCCGCATCCAGCCCAATTCCAACCATCGCCTACCAGACCGCCCATCACCATCATCGCCCACGCCACCGCCTAATCACGCCGTCGCGCTCCACCCAGAATCGTCTCACATACCGAATGGAAACACGTGCACAATACGAGATTTTCAAACCAAAAGTTCACTTTAACCTATCCACTCAAACCGTCTCACTATTTCTAAAAGCTCAAAATTAGCCAAATTTGACCCAAATTGAAATGTGGTCATGCGTGAGGAGTTTAATGTGTTAACCAATCATCACACTTGAGATCTTGTTCTGAAACCAAAGGGGGTGAATGTGATTCATTGTATGTGGCTATATCGTCACAAATTTTGAGATAGTGGAAATCTTGAACGCCATAAGAGTTGATCATGGTGAGACTTTTAGTGTCAAACCAGCTATCATTCGCACAGTGTTGAGCATTGCTATGAAGAAAATTGGCCTATTCACCAGCTAGATGTAAAAATACTTTCTTACATTGGGATTTGAAAGAAACCGTTTATATGCATCAACCGTCTGACTTTGTACATCCGGATGTTCCTCATCATGTCTGTCGTCTTCGTAAGTCACTATATATTTTGAAACAAGCCCATAGCTTGGTATGAGAGGTTTGCTACATACATCATACAAATCGAGTTCATGTATATCAAGAGTGATCATTCCATGTTTATTTTTCATTGAAGTACTGACACGACTTATCTTCTTTTATATGTGGATAATATTGTTCTGACATCTTCTTCTGATACACTGAAACACGATATCATTGCCCTGCTCAAGTCTGAATTTTCTATGACAGATTTGGGTAAGTTAAGTTATTTTCTAGGTATATCAGTCACCAGATCCGCACATGTCATGTTCTTATGTCAGCGTAAGTATGCAGATGAGATTGTCTACATGGCTAAAATGAAAAATTGCAAGATCATGTCCACTCTTGGGGACTCAAAGTCAAAACTCAGTGCAGATGCCGGAGATCCAGTCAGTGATCCCTCTCTTTATATGAGTCTCGCAGGTGCTCTTCAGTAACTTACATTCACTCGGCCCGATATTGCATATGTTGTTCAGCATGTGTGCCTGTTTATGCATGCTCCTAGGGAGCCTCACTTTACAGCTCTTAAACATATCATTCGGTACGTTAAGGGCAATCTTGACCAAGGACTACATCTATATCCCTATGCACCGACTAGGTTGCTTTCTTACACAGACATATATTGGATAGGTTGTCTGGACACCCGTCGCTCTACGCCCGGCTATTGTGTATTAATGGGGGATATTATTATTTCGTGGTCTGCCAAGCGGCAAGTCACCATTCCCCGTTCGAGTGCAGAAGCAGAATATCGAGGCGTTGCGGACGTTGTTGTAGAGCTATGTTGGCTTCAGAATCTCCTTCTTGTGCTTCATTGTCCCTTACGTAAGACATCTTTGGTTTACTGTGATAACATATTTGTTGTCTATTTGTCTCATAACCCGATTCAGCATCAGCGAACCAAACATATTGAGATGGATATTCACTTTGTTCGTGAGAATGTTGCAATGAATCACGTTAGGGTGTTGCATGTCCTTCTTCATATCAGTATGCAGATATCTTCACTAAGGGGCTTCCTCAACAATTGTTCCTCTATTTCAGATTCAGTCTCAGCGTCCGGTCTCCTCCCACTCCGACTGAGGGTGTGCGATAGTGAATATATTTATATATATTCACCGTATATTCTGTATTATTCTATGATTTTAATTATTTTGTAATTATGTAAAGTAGAAATTCTTATTCCATTAGGACTATAATTATATACACTATATATATTGTATTAATGAAAGGACTCCAGTCAAGGAGATTTACACTATTTTACATTATATTACCACTAATTAAATAAATGATATGTAAACTAGTACTAACATTCTTCAGATTTATACGTCGAGTTAATTGCATATACTGACAAGTTACAGCTAATTTGTACGTGAAAACAAATTATAAATTTGATATTTTCCACATGAAAAAAATGAACCTTGTAATTATAAAGATTATCATTACTATAATATTAGCATATTTGAAAAGCTTTCGCAATAACTAAGAACATGGATACATAATCAAATATTGAACTCTAATTGTATAATTCAAAACCAATTAGTGATAAAATAATTTTTGACTATGGCCTATGGGTGCTCAGTTTGCGTCCTTAAATCAACCAGTTAATTCTGCTGAAGAAGAACGCTCCCTTTTGTTTCGAACAGTAATGAGAATTATGGCATATATTTCAGAGAAAGGACACGTTAATATATTGTTGATTACACTAACTAAAAATTAATTAAGAATATGTTAGTAATCTGTATTGTAAAAAACCAGTAAACAATAATAACTGAAAATGAACAGAATCAGTGTTGGAAAAAAAATATTTTTCAGAATATAATCGAGTCCACTTAATTCAAAGTGTGTCCTTAAGGAAATTATTCCTCTCACAGTACTCGATGTTTATGGAATATCCCCTCCCGGGATAAAACGATTATCTTACCATAATAGTAGTACTCCAAATTCAGATAGCGGCGAACCACTCAACGGCAGTGTATCACACCGAATTTATTCGGGCAGAAGAAGAAGAAGTTTTTGTAGTTCAGAAAATTAGTAAGTAAAATTCTGAGGAAGCAAACGAATTTATAGCCATGGAAGTACTGTTTCTGAAGGTTTGCAACCCTTCTGAACAGTCACAAAAAAATGATGGGAAATAAAATAAAATCGGGAAAGAATCGGGTCGCGGATCCGGGTCACCAACGGGTAGGATTGGATAAGTTAATTAATTAATTAATTAAATAATTAAAATTAAAGAAAATTTGGTCCAAAAAGATTGTCAATCAATCAGATCATTTGACCGAATCTGAATCAGAAGCCGAGCGAGCGACGACGACGGCGCGAGGGGTCCTTGCCCCCTCAACCCTTTTATTGACTAGAGAATGTGTAATGTAATATATACACCTCTCTTTTCGATGTGGACAATTGTTTTAACCAAAGCAAAAGAGACATTTTACATTCCATTCACTTTTCCTCCCGTCATTTTCCATTCACCAATATCAA
This sequence comes from Przewalskia tangutica, assembly GCA_029844215.1. NCBI lineage: Eukaryota > Viridiplantae > Streptophyta > Magnoliopsida > Solanales > Solanaceae > Przewalskia > Przewalskia tangutica. Next base: position 4,489,295 of record CM056730.1, on the reverse strand, counting down.
AAATCCAACAATCCCCCACATGAATGGGGAATGACCATAATATAAAGGAATGTGCGGACAAGTGTGATATACAAGCGATGATTGACTGTATCTGGATAAGTAGGTTTCCCTTTGAACTTTCCGTAGTGAACTTATATCGGATATACTCGATCAATCGGTACATTTGATATCTTTGAACCGTCGAACTTTGTTGTATACCTAGACAATATAAGTCACACAATCAACCCTCAACCGTTTATGGTTCTCATGGTTGTGTTCATTTCAGCCATGAACGCCGCCTGATTTCATGAGTGCATAGAGAATGGACCTTCACTGTCATTCCCCTTTAAATCGGCTTACACTTAACACTCACATAGGTGATTTCTAAACATGTGGTCCTATAGCCACATTATCTGGTCATACACTGCCAGATTTAGATAATCATTAAAAATCTTAATGTTTTATTTACTCATTAACAAGCCATAAAGTTTTATCCTTATTTCTGAATATTGTCTTCATCCGAGAATGAGTTGAGTTATTTGACAATGTTGAACCGTCAGTCACAACTTTGTTTGATCTCCTTGAACGTAGCTTTTGGGATCTCCAGTCTGCTAGGTAGAGTTACTGCCATGATGACTTGTCCTCGGCCTTAACCCCATTCTCATTGATGATCTACTAACTCCCTCTCTAGATAAACCTTTTGTAAGCGGATCCACCACGTTATCTCTCGACTTTACATAGTCAATCGTGATAACGCCACTAGAGAGGAGTTGTCTAACGGTATTGTGTCTCCGTCGTATGTGACGAGATTTTCCGTTATACATTACGCTCTCTGCCTACCTATTGCTGCTTGACTGTCACAATGTATACATATAGGAGCCAGAGGTTTGGGCCAGAATGGAATATCTTCTAAGAAATTCCGGAGCCATTCAGCTTCTTCACCGGCCTTGTCTAAGCTATAAATTCAGATTTCATTGTAGAGCGGGCGATGCATGTATGTTTTGATGTTTCCAAGACACTGCTCCTCCACCAACGGTGAAAACATATCCACTCGTGTATTTAACTTCAGATGATCCGGTGATCCAGTTTGCATCACTATATCCCTCAATTACTACGGGATATTTATTATAATGCAAAGCATAGTTTGGGTGTGTTTTAAATATCACAAGACTCGTTTCATTGTCATCCAATGAGTTTGATTGGGATTACTCGTGAAGTGACGCAGCTTGCTTATATCACATGCTATATCTGGTCGTGTACAATTCATAATATACATCAAACTTCCCAAAATTCGTGCATAGTCCAATTATGAGTCTCTTTCACCTTTATTCTTTTGAAGTGCAAAACATGCATCAATTGGAGTCTTTGCAACATTAAAATTTAAATACTTGAACTTGTCAAGTACATTTTCAATATAATGTGACTGTGATAATGCTAGACCTTGTGGAGTTTTATGGATCCTAATTCCTAAGATCAAATCAGCAACCCCTAAGTCTTTCATGTCAATTTGTTAGCGAACATACGCTTCATAGCATTTACATCGGCAATATCTCTACTCATTATCAACATGTCATCAACATATAAACAAACAATGACTTCATGATTTGGAGTATTTTTAATGTAAACACATTTGTCACACTCATTAATCTTAAATCCATTTGTCAACATTGTTTGGTCAAATTTTGCATGTCATTGTTTGAGTGCTTGTTTAAGTCCATATAGTGACTTAACAAGTTTGCACACTTTCCTTTCTTTACCAGGAACCATAAAACCCTCAGGTTGTTCCATGTAAATTTCTTCCTCCAATTCTTCATTTAAGAAAGCTGTCTTGACATCCATTTGATGGATTTCAAGACCATATACGGCCGCCAGTGCCACTAATACCCGAATAGATGTTATTCTTGTTACCTGCAAGTATATGTCAAAGTAATCAAGACCTTCTTTTTGTCTATAGACTTTAACCACAAGTCTTGCCTTATATTTGTCAATAGTGCCATCAACTTTCATTTTCCTTTTAAAAATCTATTTTGATCCTAAAGGTTTATTTCCAGGAGGAAAATCAACCAACTCCCATGTATGGTTGTTCAAAATTGATTCAATCTCACTATTGACTGCCTCTTTCCAAAATGCTGAATCAGAAGAAGACATCGATGCTTTAAATGTTTGAGGCTTATTTTCAAACAAGAATGTCACAAAATCTGGTCCAAAGAAAGTAGATGTCATTTGACGTTTGCTACGCCTTGGATCCTTTTTACTTGGTGTACTTTCCTTTGGTTCTTCCCGCGGTCGTTTAGATGTTTCACTTGACGACTCATATTCAGTTTTATACGGATAAATGTTTTCAAAGAATTCAGCATTATCTGATTCAATTACCATATTAACATGAATTTCGGGATTGTCTGATTTGTGAACCAAAAACCGACAAGCTTTGTTGTTTGTAGCATAGCCAATAAAAACACAATCCACAGTTTTTGGTCCGATTTTTACCCTTTTGGTCAAAGGAATTTGGACCTTTGCTAAACACCCCACACTTTGAAATATATCAAGTTGGGTTTTTTTCCTTTCCATAGTTCATATGGAATAGATTGTGTTTTGCTGTGGGGCACCCTGTTGAGTATTCGATTAGCTGTAAGGATAGCTTTCCCCATAAGCTTTGCGGTAAACCGGAACTTATTAATAAAGCATTCATCATTTTCTTTAATGTTCGGCTTTTTCTTTCCGCAATTCCATTTGATTGTGGTGTGTAAGGGGCAGTAGTTTGATGAATAATTTTATATTCTAAACATATCTATGCAAAAGGAGATTCGTACTCTCCACCACTATCACTTCTAATCATTTCTATCTTTTTATTCAATTAATTTTCCTCTTCGTTCTTGTATTGCTTAAATGCATCAATTGCTTCATCCTTACTATTAAGCAAATACACATAACAATATCGAGTGCAATCGACAATAAAAGTTATAAAATATTTTTTTCCACCGCGAGATGGTACTGACTTCATATCACATATATTTGTGTGGATTAAGTCTAAAGAATTTGAATTCATATCAATAGACTTATATGGATGTTTAACAAACTTAGATTCAACACAGATTTCACATTTTGATTTATTACACTCGAATCTAGGCAATACTTCTAAATTAATCAATTTCCGCAAGGTTTTGTAATTGACATGTCCTAAACGAACATGCCATAAATCATTTGACTCTAATAAGTAAGACGAAGCTGAATTCTTATTAATATTGTCAACAACCATTACATTGAGTTTGAAAAGACTCTCGGTGAGGTAGCCCTTTCTATGAACATATCATTCTTACTTATTACAATTTCTCACTAACCAACACGCACTTAAACCCGTTTTTGACGAGTAGTCCGGCTGAAACTAAATTATTCCTAATTGTTGAAACGTGCAGAACATTGTTGAGAGTCAGGACCTTGCTGAAAGTCATCTTCAGAAGTATCTTCCCATATCCTTCAACCTTGGTTGTTGCAGTATTTCTCATAAACAGTACCTCTTCGGGTCCAGCGGGAGCGTTGGTTGCAAATGCTTCTTTTGCAGCGCAAACATGTCGAGTGGCACCAGAATCAAGCCACCACTCATTTGGGTTCCCAACCAAATTTCATTCCGATAGCATTGCACACAGATCATCCATATCATCATTCTTTTCCACCATATTGGCTTGTCCTTTTTCGGGAGACGACAATCTGGAGATTTGTGGCCAGCTTTCCCACAATTATAGCAGTTTCCCTTGAACTTTTTCTTGTTAGGATCCTTCTCCTTTCCAGAAGGCCTATTCTTTTTTTTGTTCTTTTTCGGAGCAGCATCTTCAACGACGTTTGCCCCTTCAGTCGGTGAACTCTTACGATACCTCTTCTCAGCGGTTTTGTTATCTTCCTCGATCTTGAGACGAATCACAAGATCCTCCAACTTCATTTCCTTTCTCTTGTGCTTAAGATAATTCTTGAAATATTTTCATGAGGGCGGCAACTTTTCAATCATTGCAGCCACTTGGAATGCTTCATTCACTACCATACCTTCAGAAATAAGGTCTTGGGTTCCAACGGTTTTTTCATCCACCATTTTGTAGTGTAGGAATTTGGCAACCACAAACTTCTTCAAGCAAGCATCTTCGATTTTGTACTTCTTTTCAAGTGCACTCCATAGTTCTTTGGAGGTCTCTACTACACTATAGACGTTGTACAAGTCATTTCTTAAGGCACTCAAAATGTAGCCTTTGCACAAAAAATCAACCTGTTTTCAAGCCTCAGTAACCATGAGTTTTTCGTTGGCAGGCATGTCGGCGGCAGGCACGGGAGGGTCCTCACTGGTGAACTTTTGCATATCAAGGGTGGTAAGCCAAAAGAACATTCTTTGCTGCCATCCTTTAAAGTTGGCACCGGTGAACTTCGCAGGTTTCTCATCCGGTGGCACAATGGTACTGGTTGTATGAGTAACCACTGGTGCAATATTCGCAGAGATAGTTCCAGTCTCAATTGCCATTATTTGTTTGTCACTGTTAAATTGACAAACTGTTTTAGTTAATAAAACCAAAATATCAATTAAATCACAAACTTACACGATGACGATTTTATATCTTTAAATCGCAGTATAATTATGAAACTTAAACGATGAAGATTTTATTTCTTCACATCGCATTATAATTATGAAACTTAAACGATTGAGCTTTTATTTCTTCAAATCGCAGTATAATTATGAACTTTGGTATTCAAACGAAGTTTTTATATCTTCGAGTCAGAATACTAATATTCATATGGAGTAGAAAACTACACAAGTTTTAACCTCCTTAAACAGAATACAGAATAGAAATCTTTTCACAACAGCACCGATGAAGTTTTTATGTTCTTCAAATCGTTGTACAAGTATGAACTGTAATATTCCAACGAAGTTTTTATGTCTTCAAGTTAGAATATGAAATTTCATACATAGTAGAAAATCACATAGGTTTTAGTCTCCAAAACAGAATACAGATTAATATAAAAAAATATCTAATTTCCTTAAGATTGTTAGTAATCTGTATTGCAAAAAATCAGTAAACAATAATAACTGAAAATGAACAGAATCAGTGTTGGAAAAAATATTTTCCAGAATATAATCGAGTCCACTTAGTTCAAAGTGTATTCTTAAGGAAATTATTCCCCTCACATTACTCGAGGTTTATGGAATATCCCCTCCCAGGATAGAACGATTATCTTACCAGAATAGTAGTACTCTAAATTCAGGTAGCGGCGAACCACTCAACGGCAGAATTTATAGCCATGGAAGTATTGTTTCTGAAGGTTTGCAACCCTTCTGAACAGTCACAAAAAAATGGTCGGAAATAAAATAAAATCGGGAAAAATTTGATCCAAAAAGATTGTCAATCAGATCATTTATCCGAAGCCGAGCGACGACGACGGCGCGAGGGGTCCTTGCCCCCTCAACCCTTTTAGTAACTAAAGAAGGTGTAATGTAATATATACACCTCTTTTTTCCTCTCTTTTTCTGATATGGGACAATTGTTTTAACCCAAGTAAAAGAGACATTTTATATTCCATTCACTTTTTATCCCATCATTTTCTATTCACCAATATCAAAAACCCAACATACTATGCTTCTACTTTAAAGAGGGTACGTACATTGTAATTTTATTTAAAAGAAGACCCCACCATTATGATAGTATTAGTTAAGTAGCACCTTTTTACCTGAATTATTGCTCCTTTGACGATGTTATAGGCTGTAATTTTGGTCAAAGGGTGGCGGAACTTTATCTTTAGCCTGGAGCTTTATTCTAAGAGATTTTGTAAATTGTGTTCTTACAAAGACGGTGCAAAAGAATTCACTCGTAAAAGGTGGGATTAGTGTACCCTAAAAAATAAGCAAGTTATGGAATATAACAGATTAAATTATATTCATAGTAATTTCTTTTGAAATATCATTTGTTTCAATTTATGTGACTCTATTTACTTTTTATTATATCACAAAAACAGCGAAAAGAATGATCTCTCTTTCTAGATGATAATTTAACTTAACTTTATTCTTAATGACAAGATTTGTAGGCATGCATGATACAAATGTTATGGCACGTTTAACCCGCAAGGGTAGCCAAGTGAAGAAGAAATACGACCGCAAGGCCACGAGTTCGATCCTCGCATAAACCTTCTCTTGGTTGTTGGCGCACACATGGCTTGCCAAGTGTGGTTAATCGGCTGACGTGGTTTGTAGGCTATTGCGTCAGTCCGGGGTTTACCCTGTGCGCACTCAAAAGAGTAGCGGCTGCGGGTTCCTTCGTAAAAAAAAAAAAAAAAAAAATGTTATGGCACGTTTATTACCATAAAATTCAATGTCTTACAATCACATAAATGTTATGACATATTTAAGATCACAATTTTAAAAAAAAAATATTTCCTTTTAAATTTTTATATCCAGTCAAATTGGATCATATGTATATGTATCTAATGAAATCAAACTGAGTTTAAATAATGAGTAAACTTTTGAATTCAGGAGAGTCAAAAGGGAACATTATATAAATTGATAAAAGCAAAGTAAGGAAAAGCATAAGAAACATTAGTTTTCCAAACTTGAGGCTATTGCCTAAGTCAAACAAAGATTTCTTGAGCAACCTGCCAAAGCATCAGGAAAAAAAAGGCATCATAATTTTCTTTAATTCTTTAATTTCTTTCTTTCCTTTCTTTATTTTTCTTTCCCTTTCCTTTGGGTCAAAAGGCAAAATTTCTCGCCCACCGGCTCCCACTCTCTCTGGTCCGACATATATTGATGGAGGAGGTAAATCATGGTGACTCAGCGGCCCACTAGGTGGAAGGCACATTGTCTGGTGCCCATAAGGAGTCATCCCATAAAGGAAGAATGAAACTCCACACTGCACGCGCTCAACCTACCTACTCTTGAGAGACAATCTACCACCAAATCAAATTTACGCTACCGCTTTCTTTCCCTTTCCTGGTGCAAAATGGTTTATCTCTTTCTTTCTAAGATTCTTTCTTGTCCCGACAAGCTTAATTGGGTTTGGGAAAATCACCATAATGCCATCTTTAAGAAACAATCATTTTAATCTTAATATACAATAATAATATACTCAATGCAATCCCACAAATAAAATCTAAAAAGATTAGAGTATACGCATACCTTACTCCTCCATTGAGATATAAAAATGTTGTTTTCGATAGTCCCTCGGCTCAGAATAAACAATAACAAAACATGTCAAATAAAAAAAAGGAACAATAACTACACCAAAATAGTATGTTAAACGAAGAACTAGAGACAATAAATAATAATAGAAATCGAAGAACAATAAACAATCATCTTAATATAATGAAAATGATATTTGATTAATAATATAAATATATAAAGTATTTATTTATGGTTAGTCGTCACAGTTTAAAATAGAGTGCATTTGATCCTACATTCATAGAGTGCTGAAATTAATTTAATTAAGGACCAAAACATCATGTATTTACAAGCTGAAAACATGTCATGAGTTGGTGAAAATGGGATTATCAAGACACGACATTTTTGTCCATTTGAGTCTTGTCAAAACCTGTTTTCTGATTGTAGATATATATAGCCAACTCATAATGTTGAATACGAATTATTGATTACACTGCAGCTATATAAGAGCTCTATTTTACAAAAAAAAAATTATAAATTTTTTCCTTAATTACATAGGGATTACTGACTAGGGAGTGGGAGAAGAGAAATGAGGAAGGGGATTACGAGGTGGGAATCAAATCATATAAGGTGAAAATTCAGGTAGTCAATCAACTAAGTTAATAAGATCTCCCACTATTTTACAAGTTAATTTATCTTATCAGTTTTGTTTTTTTAAAAAAAAATTCGTCTCCTTTTAAGTGATATAAAACCATAACTTGCACTCACTTAGAAAAGGATCGAAAATATATTGCTATTAATTATCTCTCCGTCTTAATTTATGTGACATTCTTTTTTTTTAATCAGTGTGAAAAAGTATAACACTTTTCTATATTTAGTAATAATCTAACTTTAAATTTCTCATTTTTCACTAAATGAGATGAAATTACGTCACATAAATATATATAACTTGTTTTAAACAACAAATTTCTAAAGTTTTCATTTTATTTCATTTCTTAGACTCCAGGTAAGTCAAACACCTTCACGTAAATTCAAACGACAGGATTAGTAAGTTTAAATCTTTCTATGCCCTCCTGTAATATGTTCCCCTCCTCATATCTTTTGCTTAACAAGGTACGGGTCATGCTAAACCTTTCATCACCACAGGAGGTGAAAGCCTGGGTGTAAGCTTGTAAATGTGTAAATGTGTAGAAGTAGAAAAACTTGCTTGAGTCCACGCTAAAACCGAAGAAGATACTGAATGAGAAAGATCCAAATAGTATTCAATCCCCAATTGTAACTTAGTGTAAGTTTTTAGTGGGAAAATAAGAAAAGGATTCTGGTGATATAAATGACGTAATTACGTTTGGATTTGGCTTATTATATAAACTAACAACAATAATAATTATGCTTCAATCCGAACGAGGATGGATCATCTATATGAATCCTCACACCTATATACACTGATCGTGTAAAAATTTACACTATCATCAAGAGTGCATTTCAACCTATTATAGCAGGTAATATATCGTATTTTTAGTTTATTTCTATATCTTCATGATTAATTATCTATAGTTATCTTTAGATCTTGACTTGATGGAGTAAAAGTTCTTCGGTTATAAAAATTAAACTCATTAAGTTCTTCTTCCTCCGATCCACTTTACTAATTGTCGTCTTTACTATAAATAGATGATCCATCATAGTTGTTATTTTAGAAAATTAAGATATAATTGAGTACATTCTTCTCATTTTGTTCTTAGTAATAATTATTCTTGGAAGTAATAAACATTGACTAATTAACATAGAAAACCTACGTGAAGAGAGATTAATATTTTAAATGATTAAAGATAATAAATCAGAGTAAGATAGTTAAAACACATAGTTTTTTAAGAAATGTGTAAACCGAAAATGTGACAAGTAAAATGGATCGGAGGGAGTACTAATAATTTGTTGGTCTTTAATTTTGATAGAGTAGATATGGGTAATCTATTTGGTTAATAAAGGTATAAATGCGTATTAAAGAAGAGGGACACCAAAGTCAATATGCTTGGCCCAATGTTTGGCACAATAAGTTGGTTCTTTTGTTCTCTATGAACAAATGTGTATCGAATTTTAATAAAGATTTCCATCAACTTTTGTTATTTCTTCCTCTCTAAGCTGAAATTTCTCCTCCCTTCTCTCTTTATTTTCTTGTTCACCCTAAGCCATCATTATTTTGGTGGGTGTTTAGTAGTTGATGGATATTGATCTCTGGTGGACTCTTGGGGGGTGTTATTTTTTCTATCAGATTATTGCATGGCAACATTGAAAAACTCACATATCTCTCAATCTTTCCTTTACTTCATTACCCTTTTCTTCATTTTCCTCATCCTCCTTCATTCTCCTGATAATAATCCCTCCAAGAATTCAGATCCTAATTCTACTACAGCTACAATGAAGTTGCACCCAAGAAAAATCCCGAAAAATCATCAGAACCCTTCTCGTAAAGAATATGGAGCTGCTGCTCATGAAGTTCCTAGCGGTCCAAATCCTATATCAAACCGGTAATTAACTTGATCGGACAAGGGCAGTTTGGTTTCGTGCAAGGCCCTCACAAGAAGCGGTTATCATTTGAAAGTAGAAAAGATCAGAAGAAAAGATATAGCAACTGGAGTTTGTAATGGCGATTACTTGTTTTTTATGTCTCATCCGAAAACGGGTAATCGCCATTAATGCTATACTTGTCTTCATCTTCTTCAGTGAGCAAGTTTGTTACTACTAGCTATGTTGTTATTGTCACCATTTTTAGCTAGCCTTAAATTTGTCCTTGTTTTATTTTTGTTTATTTTCCTTCACCGGTTTTTCTGTTTTGGACTTGTATAGCAAGAGACAATTTTAATATATATATATATATGTAGGTACCAAATCTTTTATTGTGTCTTCAACATATATTGGTGCTTTTATGAATCCATTAGTGAATTGCCCTTTCCTTTGGTTACTACAACACAAAATAGATGGCGTTTAACTGTCTGAAGGTTATTAGAAGTGAGTTTGCAAATTCAGCTATTGTATTTTTTTAAAATAAAAATTGTTGTGATTGACTAGATCTAGTTTATGTTTTTTGATGATTAGGGTTTTTAGTGTAGAGAAGAAAAGATGGCAAATCTTCCTGGGATGGGGGTGAATTGGAGAAGAAGAAGGACCATATTTTTTATTTTGCCATTATTGATTTGAATTACTACTTTGGACAATTTGCTTTATGTCTTCTCAGTGCACAAACTTCAAGAAAGCTGATGCCTATAACCATCATATTATGAGACCATGATTTGATAATCATCACATTTCAAAACGATACTTGGTTACGGGGAAGTTTTTAGACCCGTTAGTAGTGTGGTACCGCACAGGGTCCTCGAAAAACAAAATTTAATGACTTTTTTTTTCACTTTTATTAAGTAGTATTAGCCAGAAGTAAAATGAGGAATATATTCTTATAAAGATACATCTCAACTTTTCCTCGAGGAAATCTCCACTCTATCCCTAGAGATCATACTGTGGAATTCTCTTTATACTTTTGTCGTCCTTTATTTATTTAGTATATGTTATTAATATGCCTTTGCCAGCTGAAGATAAAAAGCACTCACAATAGAGCATCCAACGTAAATTGCTGCAACATTTTAGGGGTACTATGGAAGTAAACGAGTACACCATCTATACGACCTTGAGGAGTGAGGAGTGTGGTGGGATGTATGATTTCTTTTTTAAATATGGTTTTGTGTTTGAGCTTTGTGAATGCAAATTAAAATCTTTCGATGAAAAGCAATTTGCCTCCTTATTGTAGATTTACTTAGCTTAAATTTGAATTAGTTGAATTAACGAATTTTAAATATCGAATGGTTTAATCTCATAGTCGTCTAATTTAGATAAACTGTAAATTTACTTAAGATATTTATTAGTGAGCGATTCTCATTCTGGAAATTAATGAAATGTTAACCTAGAACATGTATCGTCATTGTTCTTTATATTTATTTTGAATTATCAGTGGTCATGTGACCTGTATGTCATAAGTTTAAGCCGTACAAATAGTCTCTTACAGAAATACAAGGAAAAACTGCACATAATAGACCTTTGTGGTCCGGTACATAACGGGAGCTTAGTGCACCGGATTGCCCTTTATATTTATTTTGAATTATCAGTGGTCATGAATTTAAGTCGTACAAATAGTCTCTTGCAGAAATGCAAGGTAAGACTGCATATAATAGACTTTTGTGATTCGGTTCTTCCCTAGACTGTTCTTTAATTTTATCAGTGGTAAGAACAAGCTATCATTGATAATGCATTTTGTATGATCGATCTCTATGAGTTTTTATTTGCACTGATCTTGTTTAAGCAAGCAAACATACATCTTTTAATCGTTAGATTGGTAGTCATGATTTCGCTTCACAATGTACAACAATAATTCGATAATTAGTCTTACCTAACTATCTTGTTGTCGGAAAAAACAAAAGAAAAAGGTTGAAAGAGTAGCATGTTTGGTCAAGCAATTTAAATCAACTTATTTTGAACAAAAAGTAAAAGCATTTATTTTTTGAAGAAATTACTTTTTTCATCTTTTGTTTAAAAACTGAGAACTAAGTTTATGCTAAACATCTTTTTTTCTCTAAAATAAGTGTTTTAAAAAATGGACACTTTTTGCGTTTCAAAAGTTTGGCTAAACATACTAGAGATCGGAGATGTCTTCGTCATCTTTTGCCTAATAAACAAAAGGATTTAAGTTATATATACAGACCATAAGAAGAAGAAAAAAGATCCAAAAATATTTCATTTAAGCAAATGACCAGAAATAGTCATTAAGCTCAAAATAAATACAAATTTAGCTAAAACCTAAATTTTCAGTCTCTCTCCCACTTTCAGCCCCCGCCGACGGATATCTTTTTACCTTGTTCTCTCCTTCCTCTCGCCGATGAATACCAGTACTATCCGTGGAGCTTGTAGGAACACTAAACTAATATAGTCTACAGTGCATGCACTCAACAGAAAGAACGAAGGAGCTTTCCGCATTTTCATTGACCCAAGTGCTGGAAAAAATCATACTCGCAATTGTGATTTAATTTATCATATGGTTGGTCGAGTAGACATCCCGTATAATTTGTACCACTGAGTTAATTTTTTACCAGAAACAATATCAAGAATGCATATCTGAGACTTTTTTTTTGTCGATGAAGTAGAAATAGAGAATTATACAGATTTCCAGAGTTTATTTTTCTCTTTACCTTTCGATGGAACGTTTTTTTGACTTTTTAGGCAGTCCCCAATTTTTCTCCGATTACCTGTGTGTAAATAGTTGTTGTCATGTGACCAGAAGATCATATGTTAAGATGTGGAAACAAACTCTTGCAGAAATGTGAAGGTCATAGGTTAAGCTGTGGAAACAACCTCTTGCATAAATGTGAGGTACGACTACGTAACTCTTGTGATCTGACTCTTTCCCAGACCCCGCGCATAGCGAGAGCTTAGTGCACCGGGCCGCCCTTTTTTACCGGTGGTAAATAGTGTATAATAACTGTATAATATGTGTATTATTAGTGTGTATATAATATACCGTGATTATACATTGATTGTATTAGGTATAATTTTACACAATTATACAATAATGATACATTATATATATAGATATATATATATATATATATAGATATAGATATATATATATATATATATAGATATATATATATATATATATATATATATATATATATATATATATATATATATATATATATATATATATATAACAATGATACTTTTTCTATACATATACAATAGTGATGCATATTCTATACAACAATTATACAGTTTCTATACATATGCTGGATTTAATTGAAAAATGGCTACAAAATAAATATATTTGAAAATGCAGTACCCAACTTGGGTTTAGTATCAACTGGAGTAGAAGTGAACTTACAGAATATTTAGTAGATCGGTAGCCATTTGTAGCGCATGATACCAAAATAATGGAGGAACAGAAGAATGAACAAATAAAGTGCGGACAATATTATTAATGATATGAATTATTCGCTCAGCTTTCCCATTTTGTGAAGACGTATGAGGACACGAAAAACGAAAATTTATCTCATTTTGAGCACAAAACTCCCTAAATTCTCCATTGTCATACTATTTGTCATTATTACATTGAATGTTTTTTATTTCCCGTTCGAATTGTGTTCTTACGAAAGCTCTAAATTATATGAAATGGAAAAAACTTAAAAAAAATTCGCAATTGAAAACGTTCATAAATATTTAGAATAGTCATCTAAGAATAAAACATAATAATGATGACCCATAGAACTGAGAACCGAAGATGTCCATAAATCACTATGAATAATATCAAATGACATCGAAGTATTAGAATTCGAAGCTACAAATGGTAACTTAATAATTTCTCCCAAAGCACATGATTGACAAAGTGGAGTACTACACGTACCCTTACAAGAAATAAACTTATGTCTATCTAAAAAAGATAAAATAGACGACCCCGGATGACCTAGATGAGCATGCCACAAGGAAGGAGCAAGAGCTGCAAAAGTGGATGACATAGCTTGACGCGAGATACTGAGACTCGGTGTGATTGGATAAAGATCCCCCTAATGTCACACCTCAAGAGATGACTCCCCGTCTTGAAATTCTTCACAGAAAACCCAAATGGATCAAAATTAATAGAAATCCAATTATCAGTGGTGACTTTACGGACACACACCAAATTTTTAATTAATTTTTGGGCATGAAGGGTATGTTTCAGGACAAGTGATGGATGAGGAGGGGACAATTTTATGACCATAACCCTTAATTGGAATATAATTGCCATTATCAACAGTTATACTACGATTAGTGCTCAAATTGGAATAAGACGAGAGAGTGCCTTGGTCTGTTGTCATGTGAGTAGTGGCGTCGGTGTCCATGTACCACCAGTGGTCCGCCGAGTCAAGCCAAGCGGTATCGCTTCAATGTCGGCCTCGAGTGGGGCCACCGCGCGTGGGCACGATGGGGCGCGACCAGTATATCGGATCGTTGCCGCCATACGCCGTCCAACTTGAAGTCCGACTCGACGGCTCGGCCGCGCGCGCTGCATCGGCCGACATCGAGGCGCCGCCGCGTTGTAATGCGGAGCCGTGACGCTGTGAGGCGCTGGGACCCACTACCACTGTCCAGGGGGCTCCTGTGGGCTCCAGAACTGTTATTGCTGACGGTTGCCCCCGTTGTTGCCGCCACGATTTTGCCATTATTCTTCTGATTTTGGCCCTTCTTACCACCCCGTTGTTGTGATTTTGGGTTACACTGGCTGGATTGAAAGGAGAAAAATTGGAAACAGTCATCATGACGACAAAACTGGTCCCAATCGCTACTTTCTTAGCCAATCCGGCTTTTTCCAAAGTAAGCATAGAACGGGCTTGATAAAATCCTAGTAGGGGGTTACTCTAACGAATAACCGAAGCAACACCGCTATAGATCTCTGGCAGGCCTGCAACCATCTGAAGAACTAGACGACTATTAGAAACAGGAGAACCCACATTGCTGAGTTGGTATACCAAGTCTTTGAGCCGTTTGCAATAAGAAGAAACGTTTTGAAAACTTGCCATAGCCACCTGTGAGAATTTCTGCTCAAGGATAACAATTCGAGAATAACTCTTATCTTGAAATATGTCTCGCAATCGATCCCACACCGCCATAGCTGTGGAGTTGGATTCCATAATCGTCTGTAAAAGATCCAAGGAGATAGTGACATAAATCCACTGAAAAACCTTGACATCAAGAATGACCCATAATTTTGGATCTGCTTCTTTAGTGGGCACAACGGTCGTAGAAGTATACGCCCTATCACCCTCCTTTGGAGGTTTAGAAGAATGATGTGGTGGAGGACTTTATGTGTCAAAACATGAATCTTAAATAATTTTGCTCACGTCCCATATTGAACATTTTCTAGGTCAAGAACGATAGAGATGACGCTCTTGATGTTAGAAACTGTGAGGGCAGGATGAAAATTATTCTTATCAGTCATAGGGAATAGAATAACAAGATTCAGAGAAGGAAATTTAGGAGATAGGATTTTTTGGAGAGAAGAGCCGCGGCTTTGGAAGAAATCCGAGAAGAGGGCTGCGGCGCTAGGGCTAGAAAATCGAGAAAAGAAGGAGAAAATTGAGGAGCGGAAGCAGGGTAAAGAGAACCTAGACTCTTGATACCATGAAAGAAATAATCCCTTGATTATTCTTATTAATGAAAGACATATATATACAAGTTACAATAGGAGAATTTTGTTTCTACTTTACGTCTAAAATCCTATTCTATATGAAGACTGACTATACAATTATGGTAATATTATAATACTAATTTAGGTATAAGTCTAATATACAAAACAGGTAAATCCAAATTTTGGAAATTCGGGACGGCCCCGCGGCGCTGGACAATTATTTTGGACACTTTTTAACATGGGGGAATGTCTATTATTTAAATTTGAGGGAGGAGTTTGATGATTTTTAAAGCACAAGAGGGATATAAATGATTTTAACCCATAAACTAATGATCGAAATAGTTGCTTGGTGATCTCAAATTACTACATTCTGATTAATGTTAACTCCTCCCAATGTTGTTTCCATTTTCTAGGATCGCTATAAGCTCATTAATGAAGGAAAACCTAGAATAGACAGTAAACCTTGATCTCTTTGTTAGTTAATAGGCCGAATCAAAATTTGAAATATATAAATTTTAAATATTGATCTCACAATTAAATATGTTGAGTTGCTAATAGCCTAATACTATGATTTTGCGCCTGATTGTTTATATCGACTTTATACTAGATCTTTTGTTAAGGTTGATTGTATTGGTAGAAGCGCGTAACAAAAAACAAAGTATTATGATTAAAATTTCTATCTCATAAAATCATCTTAACCCAACACCCCGAGAAGCGAGAAATTTATTACTTGGGAGCAAAAGGCGAAATCCCTCGCCCACAGGGCCCCCACCCTTCCGATCCGACAGAGATTGATGGAAGAAGGTAAATCATGGTACTCAGCGGCCCACTAGATGGGAGACACAGTGCCTGGTGCCCACAAGGAGTCATCCCCGACAAAGAAGAAATGAACTCTCACATTGCGGCTGCCAGAGCTCGAACCTGCCTTCTTGGGAGCAATCTGTCACCCTGGAACCAACTGAGCTACACTCATGCGGGTCGCGAGAAATATATTACTAATGAATCTAGATGAAGTACAACATATATAATTGTAGGCATATCTAAAAGGATTTACATTATTTATACGGATACCATAAAAAGAAATTTAACGCAATTACAATTCAGAATGTATAGTGATAATATATTGAAATTTGGGATAAACTTGTAAGTTAATCATGACATTTGATGAATTAGTGAAGCAATTTTTTCTGTACTTAAAAAAAACATAGGATCCAATTTATGACATTATATGACTATTCAATGAGATATTGCTCTTTTACAACAGAATTGATTGTGTGTTTCTGGTAAATTAATCAAATTGAATGATTTTATTAATTTTTAAAAATTAACGGGTATAATTCACTTTTCATATTCTTTTTATAAAAATTACATTCAAACAATTAAATATTCTTCACAAAAAGTTTAACCAAACACAACTTATGTTCAAAAATTCTAAATAAAAGAAATAATATTTAATTTTTATGGCTAAAGGCTATTACTTAAATGATATCCCAAAAAGGCTATGTATGCACTTGACCCTCGGGTCACAAGTTCACAACTAGTATGTACTTCATTCCAATTTTTAAGTGGTGTTTGATCAAGCTTTTAAAAGTGTTTATATATTTTAATTTTTAGGAGGTGTTTGGCTAAGCTTCTGGAAGTGTTTCTGTTTTTTGACCAAACATTTTATTTTCAGAAGTAGAATGAGAAGAGAAGCAGAAACACTAATTTGGTACTTTTGGAGAAGTGCTTCTGGAAAAATCCTTTTTGCTCATTCATTGATTTTTTTTGGACCTATTTACCATTTTCTTTTCACAAAATTCCTTTTAATCTCATATAATATCCCCATATAAAATAGAAATTTGAGAATAAGAATAAGGTAGGGCGGAGGGTAATTTTGTATTTTATTTATTTATAAAAGTAACAACAAATAGAAATTTGAGGATGGGTAGGGTAATGGGGTGGAGTGGGATGGGGTGGGGGTAGGATGAGGGGGTAAGAAAAAAATTCATTTTATTTTTTATAAAAATAACAAAAAATATGAAATAGAAATTTGAGGATGGGTAGGGCAAATGGGATGGGGTGGGGTATGTCGGGGGTAAGAAAAAAATTCATATTTTTTAATATATTTTTTTATAAAAGTAATAAAAAATATGAAATAGAAATTTGAAGATGGGTAGGGAAATGAGGTGGGGTGAGGGTAGGGGGTAGGGCGGGGTAAGAGAAAATTCATATTTTTAAATAATTTTTTTTTATAAAAGTAACAAAAAATATGAAATAGAAATTTGAGGATGGGGTAGGCAATGGGGTGGGGGTAAGAAAAAAATTCATATTTTTAATATTTTTTTTTTATAAAAGTAACAAAAAATATGAAATAGAAATTTGAGGATGAGGTAGGGCAATGGGGTGAGAGTAGGAGTAGGGCGAGGGTAAGAAAAAATTCCATATTTTTAATCATATTTTATAAAAGTAACAAAAATATAAAATAGAAATTTGAGGATGGGGTAGGGCAATGGGATGGGTGGGGTAAGGGAGAAGGAAAAAAATCATATTTTTTTATAAAAGTAAAAAAAACATGACATATAAATTTGAGGATGAGGTGAGGGTATGTGTGGGTAAGGCGAAGGGTAGGTTTGAACATATTTGAGTCATTAACTATCATATTGTCGTTACATTTCTCATGTACAATATAATATTATTTTTTGATAAATGTTGTAATTAAATAATTTTATTTATTTTTATTAAATTGTAAAGATATACTAATTTTTAGAAACATACGATAAGAAAGAATATTTTAAATAGTTTTAAACTTATTAAAAAGAATATTCTAGTAAATTTATATAAATATTGACCAAATAAAAAATTGTATAATTATAGGTCAGGATTTTTCCTATAAACAACTTTCCAAAACCTTGATCAAACAAACTTTAGAGGCAAAAAAAAGAAATCACTCGCGATAGGCCTCCATCCTTCGCCCGACCGAGATAGATGAATAAGGTTGATTGAGCACTCCACGGGAGACAGTGCCGTGACCAGGATAGGTTAACCTCGCCAATACAGGCCTTTTCCAAACGCTGAAACTTAGTACACCATTCACATTTCAGCCCTAAAATAGAAAAAGCTTCCCCGCCGTGAAGTTTGAAAGGAAAGAGTATGGCTATGGGACTCCGAGTAAGACGCCTGAAAGAAGCTTATAGGCTTATTTCTCGTGGTATTTACTTCCTCCTTATTGTAGTTCAAATACTAGTTGTTTTCAACATTTGGCCAATGTTTTTCTAATTCTTTTGTACAGGAAAAAGGTGTAAGCTACTTGTAAAAGACAGCAATTTGCTGCCGCCTCTTTTGAATTATTCCAAAAATACAATGTGCGGATATAGATGTCATCACGATCATAGGTAACAATTTCTATTTGTACCAATTTCAATTTATTTAAAAGTATGTTTCCACCTGAAACCGTATAATTAATTTCTTGATTGAACAACATGTAATTCATGATTTACTAGTTGTAGCAAATTGCATTTGACTTACTCTCTGTGGGTAGCAAAGTATTGGGTATTGCTTTATCATTTTGTTCTTTCGAAAATCATTTCTCAGTTGATTTTCTATTCAGCTCCTGAAAGTTTTTTCTATTACTATATGTTATGATAACATCCAATGTGATGGTGCATAGTTGTCCTCAAAATTTCTTGCTTAATAATGCATAAAGTTATTTGAGGACTATTTGTTTTCTAGAGAAAACTTTGGCTACCTTGGTATATACAATTGTTACTCCCTCTGGTCCATAATAAGTGCCCTTTTGGCCTCTGCCACACCCCTTAGGAAAATACTTAACACCTATAAAAAACTGTGGAGTAATTTAAAAGACTTCCTAGGATATGTAAATACGGGAAAATTAAGTTAATTCTTTCTCGATTATGTAAAAGGACACTTATTTTGAACCAAAATAAGAAGGCCAAAAGGACACTTATTATGGACCGGAGGGAGTATCAGTTTAGTAAATATCAGAGGAAAGAGATCTTCCGAGGAAAAAAGAAAAGAAAATGCGCATTGTATGCAAGCAGATTACTCTTTGTTTTCACCGTTAGTTCTATATTTTTGTTTTTATTGCTCCATGTAGTAGTTTGAATTTTTTCAGCCTACTATCTTGGAGGTTGTGGTAGTCTTCAATTGTCCTTGACAGTCTCTTTCAGGTATTCAACTATATCAGAAGCAGTACTAGAGCCTCTTGTACAACTCGATTTCCCCTCCATCATTAAGTCAACTATTGATCAACCTGAAGGTGAGCTACTCTCACTTGGTAAATGTGATTTACTTATTTATTGTAAAATTGTGAGGATGAAACCACATACTGAGGTCACATGTGGAATATGTACTAGCTACCTTTAGCTTCAACAGGCAAAATTCATTAAGTTCTGAGGAAAGTTCATTGGTTTGGTGGTATTATACTAACGTGTTCGTTGTCTGGTTTGTGTAACTGGATATATTTGCATTATTGCCTCATTTTCCGTTGCTTTTCGAATAAAATGTACAGGCCCTTCTCATTGTTGGTTAAATGGAATTCCGGATAAGAATTCTCTAAAAGATGGCATCTTCTTAGTGCTCGTAGCTGCATTCGTAGATAGCTCCTCAATCACAGAGGCAGACTTTGTTAGTATGCTTGAGAAAGTAAAGTTTCTACAGCATAGGTAGAGTAGATCCTTATGTAAACTTCTTCTTATGTCTTAATTTTCTTATTTACAGCTTTTCACAAATCTCTATATTCTTCCAATGTTGCAGATATCCTTTCCTTCAAATAATTGGTTTCCAGGATACGGAGATCCCACTTTGCTCCAGTGATATTTGCACACATCTGCTTGGGAGGACCTTGAGAGAATACATTACGTTTCCTGTTCTTCTAGCTAACAAGGATGTTCTGGAGGTATGTTCACAGAATTTATTGGTCAATTAGTGCGGTTCAAAAGATCGTGTTCAATCTGTTTTTTTTCCCTTCATATTTAGTGTTGTTCGACTTGACTGATGTTCAAAGGACTGGACTCTCTTTTGAAGTATCCTTACTTAGTCAGAAGGGAATTGCAAATTTTTTACTATTCAATGAAGACCCGAACTTTCTGTTATTAGTACCTGGATACTGAGCTTTCTTACATTGATTTGCTACTTTGTGGTCTCCTTTAGTACGTAAAGGTTATGTGTCCATCATATTCCTTGCTAATGTTCTAAGGAAAGCAAGATAAACTCTTAGCATTGGTTTTAAGAAAATAACAATAGGTAAAACAATTGACAAATCCCTTCTATGTTATTTCTCTATTCTGTTAATGAATAATTTTAAGTTTTTGGTACGTAATTGAAGCATTATTTCATGTACTGTCATAGGGTTATAACACTATGATTTTTTGTTAACAGGGAGAGAAGGACTGGTAAGTCGCCTATAACTCTTATAAGTCCTATCAGAAACTATGAAAACCGATATAAATTATAAACTAAGGAACAATGCTTTCAAAGATTGTTTAACATTGATATAGAGTCCCATTGTGGACCAAATGGATGTACGGAACTCAACAATACCTCATCACTATTTTGACTTCGTTAACAGTATCAGTTAAGTAGTTAAATTTTGTGTTAGGCCTCAACTAAATCTCCTTTTATGTGCAAAGTGCTACTTTTCTGGTAGTTAGACCTAGAATATCGTCTATATCAGGGCAAATTGGCATTGTGCTAGAAGATGCAATGCGTATTGTGGGGTAAGTCTACATCATCAATCTTTCTTTTCATGTTTTTTAATAGGCAATTCCATTTAGCTAGATTTGATCTTTTATATCCATTGGGCATATATACAGGTTGATTTGGGTCAGGATATTGGAAATATTGTGCTTAATTGTTAAGCTTGCAGAGTCCTCATACAAAATTTGTTGGTTTGTACTTGGGTTAAGATATGGTTTCCGTTTCTTACAATTTGTCCATGTTTTTAAAGGTCTTTAGTATTACTTTGTTGCTTGTTGCCTTCCATATATTTAAATTCCGCATATGCTTAGTAAGTTGTTTTTGGGTGATATTTGCTCTTTGCCTTGATATCCGAGCTTCTGCAACCTTTATTTCATGTTTCTCATCTTCTGATTGTCATTGGATCCATTCACTGCTCATGAATTGACATACTATGCCCTTTTATAGATTTCTAGTGAGGCCTGCTATCTGATGTTTAAAGGTTCTGAAGGTCCTTCAATCTATTATGGGAAGGAAGCAGATATGGTGATTTTAGACAAAGGTAGGGTGTGTTTCCCTTTTGTATATCTGGCATGCTGAATAAACATAAGTACTGTATCTGTTCTTCTTGGAGCTTATACTACTTTTATCAGGAGAGTTAGTCAATAAGGATAATTAGCTCATTTTTCCCGATAACTAGTATAATTGATTACTTCTGAATTGCATATTTATCACAAAATGTGACTTTTGTTAGGGGAGTGATTGCAGTGATGGTGATTGTCAGTGTATGGCATGATGAGCATTGGAACTTTATCTATTCATTTTCCTTCTATTCTCTTTATACTAAGGTTCTCTGTCACATTATGCGGTGTCAGCAATCAATGATTTCAGAGTACAAGAGAAGAACCCCAAGATCATGCATAATCTGACAAGCACATGGGTGAAGCCAACTGATGACTTCAAGGAACCACCTCTCTGTTTTCCCTTGCGAAACCTGCTTCTTTGCTTTCCAGGTAGAGGTTCCCCTGTTGAGCTGTCCCATATTGTTGATTTAGCACTTTTTAAAAAGATAATTATGGACATTCCCACGTACTCCCTCCGTTCACTTTTACTTTTGCATAATGGACTTTGCACACCCCTTAAGAAATAATAAATGAAGTCATATTACCATAATACCACATTAATTGGTGTATAATTTTAATGGACTTGAAAAATGATTTGGAATGAGTAACTAATGCTAAGGGTAAAACAGGAGAAAATATTTTTCTCTTGATATGCTAAAGTGGACAATTAAAAGTGAAAATCTATTTTTAGTATAGTGGATGAACGGAGGAAGTATTAATTACTAGGGAGGTGCAAGGATTTTCTGCGTCAAATGTGTGTCTCCCTTTAGTAAAAATTACGAAGGTGTTTATGTACAAATTCCTTCCGCCTATGCCTCGTCTTTTTGTTGCCGTAAAAGACAGAACATAAGACAAAGAAACAATTAAGCGCTTGAAAAAAGGACCAAATTCTAGGTGTAATTTGTATACAACAACAACATACCCAGTAAAATTCCACCACGTGGGGTTTGACGAACCAACTTCAGGCCTTGATTCGTCCTCCGCAAGGAAGGAACGAGTCGGTTCCCCTTTCCGTCTTTCGGTAGCATAAAGAAAATAGATTCAAATTGACAAACCACCAAAAGAGTGAGAAAAAGGGGGCAAGTGTACATTAGGCCATGTGCAACAAACAAAGTGCAGGGGTCTGGGGAGGGTAGAGTGTACACAGACCTTACCTTTACCTTGGTAGGTAGAGCGACTGCTTCCGGGAGACTTCATTAAAGGTAGAAGGAGTAACAGTGATTTCAATGTTATTCATCAAAGAGTAGTTTGCTAAACTATCGAAGTAAATGCTGATAATGTTCAGTGCCATAAAGCAGTTCTATGATATAGAGGTAAAGAGGCTCTGTTCCCTTGTCTAAATAATTTCATGAGATGATAAAAAAATGCGAAAGCTCCCATATACAAAATCTGAGGATTATAATTTGCCTCTAGCCCCCTGTTCCTAGCATTAGTCACTTATTCTCTGGCATTTCTTGCAGGTGGCATTTCAGTTGATGAGAGTGGCAATCGCCTTTTCCTTTCCGACTCCAATCACCACAGAGTTATTCTACTAGATGGCAATGGAATGATCTTAGACTCTGTATGTGTCAGGCTTGCATGGGTGGCTTCATCATCTTTGATCGTTATATCCTATTGTGAAAGTGTGACGGAAATTTCTAATGCAAAGATTATCATTTTGACATAGATTGGTTCTTCGCCTGGTCATGAGGATGGAGAATTTGAATCTGCGAAGTTAAGGCGTCCGACAGCTTCTTTTTATCATGCCACTGAGGACTGTCTATATCTTGTGGACTCGGAGGTAATTGCGTTGAAGCTCTTTAAGTTTCTTGGTATGATATCCTATTTCTCATTGTCTAACATTGATGGTTAAGAGGGACAAAGAACGAGAAGAAAGGGTGTGGATGTGTCTTATTTGGCACAAAAATGAAAAACAAAACCACTTCATCACACAAAAGTTCAATTCTTTTGGGATTGTCCCAAATTGTTAACTCACTTTCAGAAAAAGTTGTCTCAAGAGCAGAATTCATTAAGTCATTCATTTCTTAAAAATTACGTGCTGTGTTCCATGTGAAGCTATGAAAATATTCTGAAAGTCAAAATAATCTTTCTTCTCACCATAAAAGTAATATATACATGAGATGAGTCCCCAAATTGTTATATAACGGGAACAGAGGGAGTAAAATAGTTTGATAAAAGAACATGAAACTGAAGCAATGAGCAATAGTAAAAATACCAATGCTTGTGTATTGGTGAATACAGCCTGGCTTAAGCTCATTATTGATCAGCAATATGAGCTTGTACAAGCTTGAGTTTGGCTGGTTTAAGTTCCTGGGGTTCTTTTTTCAAACTTCTACATATTTATTTATTGAAACTAAAAGCAAAGATATAAAGAATTGAGTGTATTTTTTTCAAATATATTGGGAAGTCAATATATCTTTTCTAGTTATAACAACAACAACATATCCGGTGAAATCCCACAACGTGGGGTCTGGGGAAGGTAGAATGTACGCAAACCTTACTTCTCTACCTTATTAGGTAGAGTGACTTTTCGAGACCCTCAGCTCAAGACAAAACATAAGCACAAGCAAAGCAAGAGACAAACAAGAAATTTAAAGCAATATGCAAATGCTGGTATCAAAAGTGAATAAGCCATGCTAGCGCATTGTGAAAAAAAAAGCAATAACTAACGCATGTAAATAAGATAAACAAAGAACACATATCAATATAAATCAAACGATACTATAAAGCAATACTACGCCTACTAGTATGATAGGCTAAGCGGGCCTACAATAATAACACTACAACTACTAGTTTGTAAGCGTAAGTAGGACTACACTCGACTACCTACTACCCTTCTATCCTAATCCGTGTCCTCCACAACCCCCTATCTAAGGTCATGTCCTCAATAAGTTGCACCTGCACCATATCCCATCTAATCACCTCTTCCCAATACTTCTTCGGCCTACCTCTACCCCTTTGGAACCCATCCATAGCCAACCTCTCATACTTCCGCACTGGGGCATTTGTGTCTCCTCTGCACATGCCTTTGTAAGCGTAAGTAGGACTACACTCGACTACCTACTACCCTTCTATCCTAATCCATGTCCTCCACAACCCCCTATCTATGGTCATGTCCTCAATAAGTTGCACCTGCACCATATGCCATCTAATCACCTCTCCCCAATACTTCTTCGACCTACCTCTACCCCTTTGGAACCCATCCGCACTGAGGCATTTGTGTCTCTTCTGCACATGCCTGAACCATCTCAACCTCGCTTCTCGCATCTTATCATCCACCGAGGCCACTCCCACTTTCTCCCAGATATCATCATTTCTAATCCTATCTCCTTGTATGTCCACACATCCATCTCAGCATCCTCATCTCCGCAGCTTTAATCTTTTGTATGTGCGAAGTCTTGACTGGCCAACACTTCGCCCCATACAACATAGTCGGTTTAACCACCACCCTATAGAACTTGTCTTTAAGTTTTGGTGACATTTTTTTGTCGCACAAGACTCCATACGCGAGCCTCCATTTCATCCACCCTACCCCAATACGATGTGTGACATCGTCATCAATCTCTCCATTTTCTTGAATAATAAACCCGATGTACTTGAAGCTTTCTTTCTTCGGAATGACCTGAGTACCAAGCCTCACCTCCATGCCTGTCTCAAGGTCGCTCCCGTTATTAAACTTGCACTCCGAGTATTCTATTTTGGTCCTACTCAGCCTGAACCCTTTAGACTCCAGAGTCTGTCTTCAAACCCCAACTTAGCGTTCATTCCGCTGCGAGTCTCATCAATCATGACTATGTCATCTGCGAATAACATACACCATGACACCTCCCTTTGGATTTGTCGTATCAGTCCATCCATCACCAAGGCAAATAAGAATGGACTAAGAGTTGATCCCTGGTGCAGCCCCATTGTCACTGGGAAGTGCTTTGAGCCCCCTTCTACTATCCGTACTGGTCTTGGATCCATCATACATATCCTTGATTGCCCTAGTGTACGCCACATGTACACGTCTAACCTCCAAACATCTCCATAGAACCAACCTCCTAGGGACTTTGTCGTATGCCTTCTCGAGGTCGATGAAACCATATTTAAGTGTCTCTTCCTCTCCCTATACTTCTCCACCAACCTCCTAATAAGATGAATGACTAGACACGCCTCTCCTCACCCTCATCTCCACGACTCTTTCTCAAACTTTCATAGTGTGGCTTAGCAACTTGATACCTTTATAGTTGTTGCAACTCAGGATATCACTTTTGTTCTTGTACAAAGGAATCATTTTCATACTTTTTCAGAATGCGCTATTATGGCTTATTCACTTTTGATACCAGCATTTTCATACTGCTATAATTTTTTTGACCGGGTCTGACCGTTTCTCTTGCTTTGTTCTTGATTTGCTTTTGCTTATGCTTATGCTTATGCTCTGTCTTGAGCCGAGGGTCTCTCGGAAACAACCGCTCTACCTACCAAGGTATGCGTACACTCTACCCTCCCCAGACCCACGTTGTGGGAATTCACTGGGTATGTTGTTTTTGTTGTTGTCCTTTTACCTTGATACACCTCACGTGATCCAAGTCATGGGCCCTCCTCTCCCTTGCCTTGGCTAGTATGTACAACTTCTTATCCTCGCCTTTTCCCTCTAATTCCACACACAGGCGTTCAAAATCCGCCATTTTCGCCGCCGTAACCGCTAGCTTTGCCTCCTTTCTCGCCATCTTATAAAATTCCCTATTCGTCCACTTCTCCACCTCATCCTTGCTTTCTACCAATTTTGCGTACGCTGTGTTTTTCGCTTCCACCTTCTTTTGAACTTTACCGTTCCATCACCAGTCCCGCGAGACTCATATCCTTTCTAGTTATGCGGAAAAATATTAATGCTCTGATCCTATATAGTATTAGTGTTCTAGTGTGTCCCTACTTCATTCTAAAATATGCATACATCATGTAATTTTTTTTTAATGAGTTCTTTAAATATTATTTGTGCTCCAGTAAAGCGACCTCAAACTTAGGCTTGTTTACTTTATCAAGAGAAGCTCAATTTTCTAAACTTATTGGGTTGAACTTTTAATATTTGAGACACATGGCTTTCAAGAACTTGAGCTAGCTGACCATGATACGTGTTTACACCTCTAATTCAAGTGAACTTAGTGAAAGATAGTGGTAAAAGCAAGGCAAATGTGGTTATGCAACTTGCGCGTGATGTTTGTCTCTTTTGGTTCATTTGAAGATTATGTCGAAGTTCTTTCAAAAGAGATGGTCTACCGTATATGAAGTCACAAAAGAATGAAAGATGGCATACTCCACTTTTTAGTCTTTTCAATGTAATCTTTTTTGTTCCTCTCTTAACAACCACAAATGTAGCATGGACTCCTACACATTTCCCATTTAATCCTAGTCGGAACACACAACTTTTAATTTCTCTTAATAATCAAGCGAAGGAGCATTCAAATTGGGTTTCAGTGTAATATCTGTGTATTTTCTTGCTTCTCCATGAGTCTTATTGTTGATGAATTAGCCTTCAATTTCTCTCCTACAAGTATCAAACTTCCTGTTTATAGGTTAATTGATATAAAGTCTGTCAAATGGGACATAGAATGATCTTAAGATAGTGTGTTATTCAAAAGATGGTACGGTTTCCATGCATTGCATCTCCTTTATGTTATATTCGAACTTCAGAATGTTTTACTACTTTACAACCTTTAGATTTTCCTGTCCTAGTGATTGAGGACACCCTCACTGTTCTCTTTTTTTTTTGCATGTAGACCCTGTTACTTCATAAAGCTAACAAATTTGTCCCTGTTGTGAAAGAATCATGCTATTAGGAGAGCTGATATGGGGAGGAGGGTTGTGGAGACTTTGTACCCAAGAAGCATAACAAATAAATCTAGCAGTATATGGAGCTGGATATTGGGAAAGCTTTGGCCTACAAATGATCTAGCTGCACAGTCTGAGGAATTGAATCCGGATGCATTGTTGTTTCCATGGCACATGCTGAAATCTCCAAATGGCGATCTCCTCATTCTTAACCGCAGGTAGATGCAACACCTGGTCCATTTATCTTCCAAGTTTATAGATCTGCAAATGTTTCATACTATTTCATCCTCACCAAGTTAACTTCCACTTCAAATGCAAGGACACCATACATATTTTGCACGACGACCTTGTATTAATGAACATGAATACTAGCTGTGAATTTTCACCGTTTCGTTTGAGTTGTTTGGTGAGGTGAAAAGGCATAATCTTGCCTTTTGATTTTCTGATACAGCATCAGGAAAAAAAAAGTTCCCTTTATTTGTTCTATCACTCTATAGGAAATGGATCAATTATCTGTTCGAACATTTAAGTATCCTGAAGACTTAGTTTAGAGTTACCTTATAACATAGGCAGAAAGCACCGTTGTCAAACCATTAGGAAAAGAAAAGGAGGGAATAATCACCTGATGCATGCTGGGAATATTATCTGTTTCTGGAGTTCCTTCTTGCACTTTCTTCAGTTGCAAATGGGAGCAAGACGGTAACAATAATTCTTCAATACCAAGCTAGTTAGGGTCGGGTATATGAATCGTCACTATTCATTTCACTCTATTTGAATTTGTTCCATTTCAATATTTAATAATTTAGACACACTAGTTATAGTAATAGAAGTTCTCTACATTTTCAATTGACATATAAATGTCAACTAGTTGATATCTCCTATATGGATTTTTTCTGCCGATCTGTTCTATTTATGCGCTAAATCTGCATGTACTGTAAGAGATTATAAGTATTCTAAGTCAATTTCCTTCGTGTGATTTTAAGGCTATCTTGTCTCCTTTTAAAATCTTATGATAGTTTCGCACCTACATGTAGTTGTCATTATTATATTTTCATTAGGTCAGGTTTTAGGGCTACCTCGTCTTCTTTAACACCTTGTCGTGGATGTAATAAGTAATAACAACATCCAGATCATATGCATACTTTGATCTAGTCATGATACACATACTATCTAGTTGTCATTATTATACTTACATTAGATCAGATGCATATTATCTAGTAGTCATTATTATATGTACTTAGGTCATTTGATTAGAGATTTTGTTGTTCGTTGATTCCTCATTGATGATAAGAGGTTGTAAGTCTTTTTAGACATCTTCCCTGTCTGATGTTTGGGTGTACTTCATTCCGCGTAACACCTTCCATCATTATAATGTTGTACCTATAGGTAAGTGCATTTGAAGGTCTATGTACGACATGGTCGAACCATATCAAACTACTTTCTGTCATTTTTTCCCTACTTGAACCTTTTCTGAGATGGGTTCATACATTTATTTTTCTATCACCTCACACCCATCTTAAGATTCTTAGCATCTACATTTCTAAAATAACCTTCTTGTGGATATATGCGACCTTAGACACTCAGCATTCATTATATATAACATTGTTGGTGTCACAACCATCCTACAAAACTTGCATATTGCTTTGCTATCTCATAACCCTCACGCAGCACTCCTCCAGTTAAGCGATTCTATTTCAGTTAAAAGGTATTGCATCTTCATCTATCATATAATTCTCTCAAAAGACTGAGGTTAGATATTTGATTGTCTGCATTTGAGCACCACAATCTGTTGAATCTCACATCAACTTTTAATCTAAATAACTGTTACCATCTATTGTGCTTTTTCACACTCGAACATGTGATTGATTCGAACTTTCAGCAGAATGCCACGCATTATATTGTAACTGTTTATCTATTAATAGTTCTTAAACTATGTAACCTATATGTTATTAGACCTTAAGGGGTCGTTTGGTAGAGTGTATAAGAATAATGTTGAATAGGGTGTATTAGTAATGCTGGTATTAGTAATGCTGACATTAGTTATGCAAGGATTATTTTTTATCCACCGTTTAGTTTGGTGTATTAGAAATAACATGCATTGCATAATTTTTAAAAATAATTGATTGTTTATAAAAATAGCCTCCATACTATATTATGTGAGGGACTTCGTGGGCAATTGTGCCTTTAACCATGCTTATGCATGTATTAGAATCTGTTGCATTGCTAATACCATGGTTTGCTAGGTATTAGTTATGCATAGGATAATACCAAATAGAGTGTGCATTAGTTATACATAAGATGAAAAAGTGTACCAAATAAGACATTAGTAATACACAAAGCTAATGCATGCATTATTTTTTCTAATACACTCTACCAAACGACCCTAAGCTTTATAATCTATCTTTGGGAAGCATAACTACGTATGTCGGTAACTTGGTATAACATAACAAGTTTTAAATAGTTGGAAATACTCGGAACATATGCCCCTGCATTGGTTGTTAATTTTGTTTTGGCTCAATTGGGAAACATTTCATGAACTCACAATTTAAATATAATGAACAAGCTTGCGATCTTCTCTCTATGATCCCTTCATGGAAATAATGAACAAGCTTGCGATCTTCCCTGTCTGATGTTTGAGCTGTGAGGCAGCCCTCATTTTGATTTTTTTTGCATGCAGCTGTGAGACGTTGTGGATCATGGATTTAGCCTCAGGCATGATCAGAGAGGTTGTTAAAGGTGTAGAAATTATTGCCAAAATGTTGTTAAGTTTTCCCTATTTTTATCAGTTAGCCTTGTCAGTTGTTGACTCACCCATACTCTAAAAGGATTTTCAAATATTTCGGAGATCTGTGAGCCATTGATCCTGGAGAAGTCAATGCTTTTGAATCACATACCTAATGACTGGTTGCAGCAGCAAGTGGATGCACATTTCTTGTCAAAGAGAATTCCGTATGTTGAGCTTATATCTTCTGTGAAAACTTTTCAGGATCAGATACTCATTTGTGATACAGGTAATCATGTCTTCAGTGATTACACCTGTTGTAACATCTGCTTTGCCTGATTCAATTTTTTATTGTGCTTATCTGTAGTTGGTCAGATGGTATTAAAACTCAATAGAAACTCGGGTTCTATATCAAGCTTCCAGTTCTCTAATTTGGGGATCCTTGGGTTTCCTTACTGGTCGGCATCTCCTCTGGAACGAGTATGTGCTGCGTAAGTGTAGCGGATTACAGAAACTCTAATCCATTGTTCTTTTCTCCTTTCTCTGGGCGATTATATTAATTTACTGTGATGTATGATGCTTGTGTTACAGTGATGCAGCATTGGCAGTGAATTCTATTGATCACATAGAATCTTTCAATTTGTTGCCAGGTAACAAATCCTATTAGTTACATGTAGTTTAAATAATTTGTGAAAAAGCTCATATCTGGAGAAAAATTACTAATCTTTCAGTTGTTTAGCAATACCTATATTTTTTTTTATCTTCAATATTGTAACTTCTTTTTCTGGATCATATATTCTTGCAAGAATTTGGTTGTAATTTATATAAATTTTGTGATATATATACTTTAAAAAAATTAGTTTTTTTTGTTAACTCCAGAGAACGGAACTAGAAAGTGTGTTATAGAGTAGTATTTTAGGAGTTAGATAAGTATTAAAAACAATACTTGAAATGTAAGTCATCGGCAGGCGGATCCAAGATTTAAATTTGTTAGGTTCAGAACTTCAAATTTTAGGTTATTACCACTAAACCTGTTACACATTTGAAATTATGGTTTCAAATTTACAGCCTGTTTGGCCAAGCTGTCGAAATCAGCTTATTTATAGATATTTGTTTATGAAAAGTGTTTTCTTGAAGTACTTTTTGAAAAGGTGCTTTAGGAGAGTATCAGTTTGTATTTGGCTATTATCATTTGTGAAGTGCTTTATTTAGTAGTTTGTGTTTGGCCAATATTTTCAAAAAGTGCTTTTAGGGTGTCAAATTATGAAAAAAAAAGTTACTACTAATTTTAATTTGGTAAATTTAAACTTTTAATATGAGTAATCTTGTCCTAACAAATCAAAAGCACTTGCAGTTTTGGAGAAGCTACTTTTTTATAGCTTCTGCTACTACTCAAAATCACTTATTTCTTCACCAAAAGCTAGCCAAACAGCTTTTAACCTTTCAGAAGCTTGGCTAAATAGCCAAATAATGTTAGTTGAAATTTTAGCTGTTTTATATCCATACTCTATGCAGAAAATGATGGGTTCAGTAGTACCTGTTGGTTATACACTACATGAGAGGATTATATGCTACAGGCACCTCTCATCTGTGAGTAATTGATTTAATATATCTCAACTCAAATTTGAAATCATATAAAGTACTTTTGATGAGCAGTTTTATGTGATCAGCAGATAGACAAAGCAGAGAGTGCTAAATGTTGATCTGACTAGTGTGTTGTTTCAAGGTTTAACATTTAATGTTTTAATGATTTAATGAAATTGAACAGTTATGACAATCACATTCAATGATATTACTAATATTTTTGGGTAGTTTGAGATGTCCCAAAATAAAGAATGCATTACAATGAAGGGAGTAGTTATTGGATTCACTGATTCCTGTTTAAAAAGTTGTTTCAAGGATCAATGGAAAAAGAGAAAGCAGGCCAAGTTTTTTCTAGATAGAGGAGTACTACATGATAACCTCACTTCATCTTTTTAACAGGTAAAGTTGACATACGACTGAATGTAGATATTCCAGAATATGTTGATCTAGTTGAACCACTGAGTGAAAGTTGTATATGGCGGCAAACTAGAGGGGCAGCAGCTGAAATATCCGAGGCAGATAGCACCATTACGTCTTCAGAAAAGGTTCCTTGTCATCTTTAGGCTTCATGTATTCACCTATAAATTCTATTTTTTTCATCCCAAGCTGATTTTCCACTCTTCATTTTTGGGTAGTTACAAACTAATTTTCTTGAAAAGAATGTTGTGGTATATACCATGTACCACAAGTAGTTATCTGGGATCACTTTTAAAGGAAGAATATAGTCCAACATTTTACCTCAACGAATGCTTAATAATTCATTTTTAAACTCCTCCAGCAGCAGTGCAAAGTAAAACCAAGAGATCGATTTGCAATGAAGGGAGTATTAAGTAGCACGTACTTCAAGTAGTGCCTTCTTTCCAGTAGTTTAACCAGTTAAATTGATGGGGATATGCAGGTAGGTGTTGCCCAGCAATGGTATGATGAAATTGACCACCTTGCCTTTTCAACACCAGAAGTAGAAGCAACCATAGAAGAGGGAACGATGAGCCGTGCTGAAGAAATTCCTCTTAAAGGAAAAGTCGAGATCAGTTGCTCCGTTAACTTAAGTCCTGGAACAAGTGAGGTACATTATTCTTCCCAGCAATTTCCTTTTGATTCTGAATTGCTGAGATTCTCCAGGATTTATGTAAAATATCTCTCTAAGTTCCTTTTTTATTAACATTTCAGTTAATAGGTATAATTGTCTACGATTTTGTCAAGTCTAGAAATTACTTGCATTCATACTGAATTCCAGGTCCGAAAATGCTGCTTTACTCGTTATGTGATTGTCTTTCATATCTATGGTTCTCTACCAGGTTATCATTTCTGCTGCACTATATCTGAGACTGAAAAGGGATTCAGATGCCAGTAGTGACAGTAGACAGAGGAAAGCAGCCAGGATTGCAGATCTGTTGAACCCTGAGACAAGGGCAAGCAGAGATGCAACTCTTCAGTTCTTGCTGACATCAAAAAGAGATCTTGAAGAAGTCATCATAACAAGACCTATACATGTGAGACTCAAGTTTGATTGTCCAAACCATCCAAAAGCAGATAATTCCAAAGATATAATTTTAACGGACACCTCTTTAAATGTGAATGTTGCTCTAAAGTAACCTTTAATAGTGCATGGATGGTCCATTATTTTGTATGAATAAGTGGGTTACCTGTTCTATTTTCTTGTGGCTTTTCTATCTGTTTATTAAATTGTTATGTTCTTAGAGGACCTACTGTTTTCTTCCATTTTAACTGACTCGATAATATCTGTATGGAGCTGTAAAATGAATTGTTCTACGTTGGAGAAAACCTTCCCCTTTCTAAATGTTCATGTTTCCTGCATAATTCTGAACTTTTCGCCCGTGACACTGCTAGTTATTTTGGCGAATGTGGAAAAGACCAGGTTAATCATTTGAAAAGTTCACTTTTTTAATGTAGTTCATTTTGATTTTCCTATTGGTAAGAATACAAGTCGTCTAACTAGGAAAATTGAGAAACAATTACCCCTGATGTAAAACTTTCTTGTACTTGTAATGATCGATACTGGTTTCATTTTGTATGATGATCTGCCTTGACTTCGTGGCATTTATGTGGAGAAGTCTGGATGGATTACAATGTCCGAGTGTGGTTAATGTTTGTTAGGACAGTTGAAGAGGTAAATAACCCAGAAAATTATTCTTACACTAATCCAATTTCTTACTATTAGTTCCTGTACTTCTATTGAGCTATATAACTCACCTAAGTGACTTGTGCAAAAGGTTAGTCGGATTTTTGAAATTTTTTGTCCTTTTAAAATGATTTAAAGTTTATGCATATATGAAAAGTTCTGACCGTTTTTCTTGCTTTACTCTTTACTCTTGCTTTACTAGTGCTTTGTTTTGATTGTCTTGCTTGTGATTATGCTTTGTCGAGTCGAGGGTCTCCCGAAAACAACCGCTCTACCTACCAAGGTGGAGGTAAGGTCTGTGTACACTCTACCCTCTGCAGACCCCACAGTGTTTGTTGTTGTTGCATGTATGAAAAGTATTACCTCTTCTATATTGATTATAACAACAAAAAAGAGTTGTGTCAATTTAGTGATGTCTAACAACATCGCGAGGGTGGTGGTGGGGGGGGGGGTTGCGAGACATTTTCTAGTTATAACATAATTATAAGAATATTAACTAGGACAATTAAGGTACATTTTACTGGCTAACATCTCTTATTTTCTCTTGTATTTCCTCTATTTGCAGTTGAGATAACCTAAGAATCCCTCTTATAATTCTTCCAAATAATTTATTTAACAAATAATGAAAATTGCTCATAGATATGATTTTTATTGTAAAAGACAAGTCTAAGAAGAGTGTATTCTCACAATTCGTAAATTACAAACATATAAAAAGTCTTTCAAAAAAGGAAAATAAATACATCACCTAGCCTGCGAAGGCTTTATGTTTCTTATGACAAGTCTTATTCCCAGAAAGCTATATCAAGATTTCAAAAAATGCAGAGGGGAAAGGATGCTAGTCGGCTAGGCGAAGTTGTAGTCCAAAAAAAAGAGGATCCAAAGTGATTTCGCACCTATTCTGTTTGTGGCAGCAGATAGCCTAGCTAATTATGCCATTGATGAGAATATTTCTGGCACTTTTGAGGAGTTCCACCGGCTGCCTGCACAAGCTAGAAAGCTTATTAATGACAAGTTTTAGTCCCACAAAACGATCTTAAACTTAAATCCATAGGATCAATTGTATTTACTTGGTAGTAGCCACAACTTCAACTTTCGGAAGCCGCCTCTTTACATGTCAAGGTAGAGGTAAGGCCTGCGTACACTCTATCCTCCCCAGATCCCATATTGTGGGATTTCATTGGGTATGTTGTTGTTGTGTAAGATGATATTAATCTCTCTTGAGGAGTCTTTCTCATTAATATCAATATATATAGTGTACAATATACATCCCTTATACAAGAAAAATTCTAGTCCAAATTACAAGAGGAATCCTAGTTTACCATAATTATATATCACTAAATATTTACACAATATATGAGATATATTTTAATTATGGGTAGGGATTTGTATTATACACGTTTACACACCCCCTCATTCGGAGCGGGAGGAGGCCGGACGCTGAGACTGGATCTAAAGTCAAGAAATAACTGTCGGGGAAGTCCTTTGGTAAATATATCTGCGTACTGATATGATGAAGGAACATGTAACACTCTGACATGTCCTAGCACAGCTTTTTCACGGACGAAATGTATGTCCATCTCAATGTGCTTGATTCGCTGATGTTGAACCGGGTTGTGAGAAAGATAAATCGCAGATATGTTATCACAAGACACAATACGCCGACGCAGCGACACCGAGTTTCAATAAGAAATTTCTGAGCCAACAAATCTCAGTTATCACATTTGCAACGCCTCTGTACTCAGCCTCGACACTGGAACGAGATAGGGTGGCCTGTCGCTTGGCAGACCATGAAACTAGATTATCCCCTAAAAAAACACAATAGCCGGAGGTGGAGCGTCGCGTGTCCGAACACCCTGCCCAATCTGCATCCGTATAAGAGAGCAACCTGTTTGGTGCAGAGGGGTATAGGTGCAAGCCATAATTAAGCGTGCCCTTAATGTATCAGATGATACGCTTAAGGGCAGTGAAATGAGACTTCATGGGGCATGCATAAAAAGGCATACATGCTGAACAACATAAGCAATATCTGGCCTGGTAAATGTGAGATACTGAAGTGCACCTACAAGGCTCCTATAAAGAGTAAGATCGGAGACTGGAGCACCATCTATAGTACTGAGCTTGGATTTTGAATCAATCGGAGTGTGCATGATTTTGCAATTCGCCATCTTAACCCTATACACAATCTCATCTGCATACTTACGCTGACTCAAGAATATGTGATTGGCAGACCTGATCACTGATATCCCCAAGAAGTAACTCAACTTGCCTAAACCAGTCATTGCAAATTCGGTCTTAAGGGAAACAATAATCTCATTTTTCAACCCATCAGATGAGGCAGTAAGAACAATATCATCCACATAGAGTAGTAAGTAAGCAATACTACTACTTCGATGAAAAATGAAAAGGGAATTATCACACCTGCTGCATACAAACCCAATATGCAAAATATATCTGGCAAAACGATCATACCACACAAGGGGGGCCTGTTTCAGGCCATACATTGACTTACGAAGACGACACACATAGTGAGGACTGCTGGATGGACGAACCCAGACGGCTGATGCATGTAGACTGTTTCTTTAAGGTCTCCATATAAAAATGCATTTTCACATCAAGTTGATGTATCGGCCAGTGTTTTCCCATGACTATGCTCAGAACTGTGCGAATGGTAGCCGGTTTGACAACCGGATGAATGTCTCACCACAATCAATGCCCTCTTGCTTATTGGTGCCATTAGCCACAAGACGTGCCTTATACTTCTCTATATCTCCACTGTCTCTGAATTTGTGACGAAATAGCCACATACAACGTATCACATTCACCCCCTCCGATCTAGGTACTAGATCCCACGTGTGCTATTTAGTTAAAGCATTGAATTCCTCAGATATAGCCGCATTCCAATTAGGGTCTTGTTTCGCCAATTTGGGGCTCTTGGGAATGTGAGAGATGGTTTGGGCCGACAAGTTAAATTGGATTTTGGGTTTGAAATCCCGTGTTTGGCATGTATTTCCATTTGGTGAGTAGGGATAGTGGGTGGCTGCTGCGGCTGAGGACTGGTCGAATATGAGGAGGGTGGTGGTGTCAAACCCGTCGTAGGCGTCGCGGCAGCGCCATCGTTCCAGTAGTTATTGGAAGTTAGGCGTCGCGACGCCTTCCCGAAGGGCCGCGAATCTGACGACGATGTTGGGCTACTGGAAGTTAAGCGCCGCGGTTCCTCTCCGTGAGGCCGCGACACTGATGTTGATGTTGAATCACTGGACAATGAAGGTGATTGGAGAGGAGGAGACGACGTCAGTGATTCTGGCGGAGGTTAGAAACACGAAATAGTGGACACGGGTGGCAGAGGGGATGTTTTGTTGGTGCTATGATCGAGTTGACTGAGAATGATGGGAGAGATGGCAGGCTCGTCAAGAAAAGAGTAATCTTGTTTTCGAAATTTCTGAGGATTCAAAAACGGGAATTTAGTCTCGTCGAACGTGACGTGACGGGAAATGTGGATTTGACGAGTGGACAAGTCATATCAGAAATAACCCCTATGGTTCGGCGGAAAGCCTACAAAGATGTCACGCCCCAAATTTTCCTAAGTCTTTACTTAGAGCGTGATGGCACCTGGACAATTAATTTATTTAGAAATTTGAACTTATATTCAAATACGGAGCTATTAATAAAAATAACAATAAAGAGATCTGTTTATGACTTTATTAAAAACATAACGCGAGCCCATGCTCGTGCAAATATTGTTTCTACATAGACATACTGACAAAGATTATTCTAAGTTGGAAGGGAGACCATTCCACACGGGCATTTCCCGAGATATTGAAACTGACATTCTGAACCTGACGAGTACCAAGCCCGGAACAATGGACTTGGTATGACAAGAGGCTGCGGGACGATCGCTAGCCTTGGCGTGGAGCCTTTCCTCTATCACGCTTTCCTGAAACATGTTAAATAAAGAGTCAGCCCTACCATCTCAAGTGGTGAGAACCTTACCCTGCAATTCAAAGTAACACCACAATATTCCAAGCGCAATCACATTATAACGTAATAAGCATATTGCAAAAACATATCAGGTTACAACATTTTTAAATATGCAACAACTCCTCATAGGAAATTCTCGGTTTAACTAACACTTTATTTTATCCCGTATTGTACGTTAAGACATTCCCCTGCATTTTCCACATGTTTATTATATTCATATATTTGTGAACGCGTATTCACTTTTCATATTTATATATATGTGAACATGTATTCATCTTTCATATTTGTTGCGGCGTGCAACCCGATCCATTATATTTACGTATTTGTGAACACGTATTCACTTTACGTTTTGTTGCGGCGTGCAACCCCATCCATTATGTTTACGTATTTGTGAACGCGTATTCACTTTACATTTTGTTGCGGCGTGCAACCCGATCCATTATATTTACGTATTTGTGAACGCGTATTCACTTTACGTTTTGTTGCGGCGTGCAACCCGATCCATTATATTTACGTATTTGTGAACGCGTATTCACCTTACGTTTTGTTGCGGCGTGCAACCCGATCCATTATATTTACGTATTTGTGAACACATATTCACTTTACGTTTTGTTGCGGCGTGCAACCCGATCCATTATGTTTACGTATTTGTGAACGCGTATTCACTTTACGTTTTATTGCGGCGTGCAACCCGATCCATTATATATTTATATATTTATGTGAACACGTATTCACTTTTTCATATTTTTCAGAAGATCGAATAAATACTATTCTCTTTTCTAACATTCTGTCATTCATACTTGTAACGATTATAATTTTTTAACCATAACTCCAACTAAGGTGTTTCTCAAGCGGAAACTAAGGTAAGACGGGGATCTTTCACTGTACCAAATTTCATTTAAAACTAATTTGGGTAACTAACACAAATTCATCCTCAAAACAGCCACATGAAATTTATTTCGGCAGAATATTTATTAAACAACACCCAATCTTAGAATAGTCATAACTCCTAATCTGTAAACCCTTTCAAGCCCCATAAAATCTCAAAACGACGAGAACAGAGAGCTACACGTCTCCATGTGAACCATCCTTTCATATTCTGTACCATTTGGTACAGTTTTACACTTTTATTCGCTGCCCTTCCTGGATCTCGATAGATCCGAGGCAGAAACTTTAAACAGCGATAACTCTCAATCCGTAAGTCGGATAGACCCCCGTAAGGTCTCAAAATGACCACAACAAAGAGATATAGAACTTTAATTTAGCAACAATTTTCATATTCCCCACATATTAGTACAGTTTTACGTTTCAACGTCCTGCCTTCTGGATTCCGATGAATCCGAGGCAGCAACTTCAAACTACAATAACTCTCAACTCGTAAGTCCGTTTTAATAACTCTTTATCTATATCTGTCTGTAACAGAGAGATTTACAACCATGTAAATTTTCATATAATTCTAATAAGTAAAACTCAATAAAAACAGTCCGTAATTATGCCTTTCCGAATTTCGGCCAAATCTAAGGCAGAAACTTTGAACTATGATAACTTTCAAACCGTACGTCAATTTTACCTCATTTTTGGTTCTATATGATCATATTAGAGAGGTGTACAATTCTTCCGAATTTTATCAAATTCTAACAATTATAACTCAGTGAGAACAGTTCGTAAAGTTCATGACGCAACTAGTTGTCTAAACAATCAAAAGTTCAATATTTCTTTTCAATACTCAATTATTATTCTAACATGTATTGAACTTAAAATAAAGGATATTACCAAGAATTTCTGAGTGAGAAAACTCACCTTGTACGTGTGAAATGATTGTTGTTCGGTTGCTACAAGGGACCCTTGCTCCCTAGTATTTCTTTTATTGTTGTTCTTCTTGCCCTCTTTTTTTTTCTAGATTTTTCCTCTTCTTGTTCACTTGTTTTTTTTCCTGATTTTCTAATCTTTATGCTATGTACTTTGTTTGTGTATAAGTACAATGTATAAGTAGAGATGATTGTATAACCTATGGAAGGGGGAAGGGTAAGCGTTTAGGGGAATTAAGAGGAGGGGGACGTGCAAGATTATGGTTTTTCAATGTCTTTACTACCTTTTATTTATTAACATCAGCACAATGAGCAAATGGAAGAATTTACTTTAGTCATTTACTTCCAACTCTTAGCATAACGTTTTGCCCTTTATTTGTTTTTTTTTTTTAATTTATTTATTTATTTGCTTATATATATTTTTAAAACCAACCAGAAACTATATATATATTTTCCGGATTTTACAAAAGACACATGGAGTGGTCCGGGGTGCTAGTTTGTGAGGGGCGGTGGAGGCAATGTTAGGATAACAGAGACAACCGAATATCTGTAAATGATCGTAAGAGGAGACTCTGCGATAGAGGATTTCGGTAGGGGTCATATTGTGAAGGGTACTAGTCGGGAGAATATTTAGAATGTATTCTGACATCTTAGCGACATATACCTAGAAAGACGGAGAGATGGAGACATGAATCAATAGAGTGCGAATCATATTGTTAATTGTGTGAATGATTTGTTCAGCTTTATCATTTTATGGGGAAGTGTGAGGGCAGAAGAAACGAAAACCATGCCATTTTTGTACAAAAGCGGTGAAACGTAAAGTTATTGAATTCTCGACCATTATCGTACTGAAATGATTTTATACCTTTTTCAAATTGTGTTTGGATGAATATTCGAAACTCAAGAAATTTGACAAACACTTCTGATTTAAATTTGAGAGGATATAACTAAATATAGTGGGAAAAATCATCTAGTAAGACAAGATAATATTTATGACCGAGGGAACTAGCAATAGGGGATGTCCATAAATCGACATGTATAATATCAAATGGTGCAAATGTAATACTAGTAGTGATTTAAATGGAAGATGAGTATGTTTGCCTAAAGAACAAGAAACACAGTGTTGGGCAAGCTTCCCATTATTACACATAATAAAATTATTGCCTCTAAGAAAATTGAAAACTGGGGCTCCTGGATGACTAAGCCTATTATGCCATGTGGAAAGAGAGATAGCCGTAAGAGAGACGGGAGAGAAAAATCTGATAGCGGAGGTGGATGGGAATGTATAGAGATCCCCCGTGCTATTACATCTCGTAAGAGGTGTCCCCGTATGAAGATCCTTCACAGTAAAACTAAAAGGGTCAAAGTCAACAGAGACATAGTTATTACGAGTAAATTTGCGGACAGAAATTAGGTTCTTAATGATGTGTGGGGCATATAGGACATTTTTAAAGGAGAAGGGTGGATGAGGTGGTTGTGTGTAGGATGTACCATAGCCCTGTATTGGAATGTGGTGTCTATTGCCAATTGTAATATATTGAGGATGCTTTAAACTAAACAGTTTGGAAATATTACCTGCAGACCAGGTGAGGTGAGATGTGGCTCCCGAGTCCATGTACCAAGTGTTGTCCGGTTGCTGCAAATTTAAGCTGCTGAAAGCCTGGCCCAAATCAGTAGGGGCCATACTGGATGCGGGCTGCTGGAACTGGCCTTGCATAAAGTGGGCTTGCTGCTGGTACTGGGCTGGTCGAGGGGCTGGTGCTGGGCCCAACAGCCCTTGCTGAGCATATGGGTACAGTGGTTGCTGCTGGTACTGGAACTGTTGAGCCGCCGCGGCGCCTGGTGAGAATGAAGGATGGGGCATCGCGGCCCAACCAAACTGGGAACTGGGGAGTGTCTGCTGCTGCTGGTTCTGCTGGTCGCGACCCTTGCCACGACCACGTCCTCCTCTGTCGCCGCGACCCTTGCTACCCTGCCGCCGCGGTTATGCCGCTGTTGGGAGTTTTCCGGCGAGAGTGAGCCAGCGGGAATGTGAGGTTGGTGAGGCATTTTGACGGCTAACACCTTCTGATTATGTTCATCCTGTTTAGCACGACGGGTTTCTTCGAGCAACAATTGCGAACGAACTTTGTTGGAACTTGGTAACAGATCCACCTATTGAATCATGGTGACTAAAGTATCATATTCACCTTTTGGGAGTCCTGCAATCTATTGTAAGACCATCTTAGTTTAAGAGACAAGCGTGCTGATGTTGGAAAGTTGATCCGCCACTAGTTTTAGCTGTTTACAATACTCAGTCATGTTGGAGAAGTTTTCAAGACGTGTTGCATTAAATTATTCCTCTAAATACACAGCGCGTGTGTGTTTGTTGTCTTGAAAGATTTCCTCCAAATGAATCCACAAGTCGCGGGCTGAGGCACAGAATTTCATGATAGTGAGAAGTAGATTCTGAAAAATACTGTCATATATCCATTATTTGACGACGACGTCGAGAAGAAGCTATGTAGAATCATCAACCTCCGGGGGGAGAGGAATAGAGTTATCAATATGATCAAGCACGTTATAAACACATGCATGAATGCGAAACAGTTCAACTCATGAAGAGTACTGACCGTTTTCTTGATCAAGAAGTATGAGAAGACAGTTCTTGATGTTGGTAACGGTTAGGGCTGGATGAAAAAATAGTTTTGGTGTTTCACGAGTGATAACGGTGGACGAGGAGGTTGTAGTGGGAGTTGTGGGAGGAGTCATTATAGTGGATAAAATTAAGTAAAAAATGATAAGTAGGGAAGGTAGTCTTTTCCGAGAAAGATGGGGAGGGTGACCGCTGGTGAAAACCGAGAGAGGGGGGGGGGGGGGAAGTTGCTTAGAAAAAAATTAGGGTTTTGGCTCTTGATACCATGTAAGATGATATTAATCTCCCTTGAGGAGTCTTTCTCATTAATATCAATATATATAGTGTACAATATACATCTCTTATACAAGAGGAATCCTAGTCCTAATTACAAGAGGAACCCTAGTTTATCATAATTATATATCACTAAATATTTACACTATATATGAGATATATTCTAATTATGGATATGGATTTGTATTATACACGTTTACAGTTGTGGCCACAACTTCAACTCGAGCCTTGAAAATATCGAGCAACATTTCCCCTGGAACGACCTACTTTCACATAGGAAATGACCTACATTCACACCCACATAGGTAAAATCTGTCAAGGGTGCTTCCGTAACTTTAACACCCCACTCATACGAGCTACAAAATTTCATTAAGAGCTTATAAACTCAATATCTACAAATCGTTACAGGAAAACACACTCACGTCATAGGGAGGGAATAACAATATTAGTGCATTTCACAACAAGTCATCATACAATTTCCCTCGATGTGCTTCAGACCTTTTATCTTGTCAAGGACTTGGTTAGTGGATCTGCAATATTATCACAAGATTTGACATAATCAACGTTAATGGTATCACCTGTCAAATATGATCTCACAGTATTGTATTTTCTCATTTTAAGTCTGGATTCACCGTTATAATAACGTTTTTGAACTCTACCAATTGCAACAGTACTATCACAATGAATTAAAATAGAAAGAATTGATTTTCCAAAATAAGGTATTTCAATAATAAATCTCTCCAATTCGCTTTTTCACTAGCTGGAGATAAAACAATTAGTTCAACATTCATAGTAGAGTTAACAATAATAGTTTGATTTTTGATTTCCAATAAATAGCATCACCTCCCAAAGTAAAAATATAGTCTATGGTAGAACAGGAATCACCAGACAAAGTGTTTCAATCTGCATCAGAAAAGTCGTCAAGTACCACAAGATATTTTTTATAAAATAAGTTATAAGATTTCGTACCAACTAAATATTTCATAGCTCTTGTTATGACATGCCAATATTCGTTATCTAGCTTGCTTGTAAACCTACTAAGTACTCCACTTGTATATGCAATATCAATACCTAGTGCAATAAGTCACATATCTCAAACTTTCAATTAAGCTAGCATATTTTTTTTGATTTATCACACCATTTTCACTTTAAACAAGAAACAAGCGAACTCTTAAATCAAAATGAGTTACAACATGTTTGCAATCAAGAAAGTTATATATATATTTTTTTAAATTTTCTCAATGTAATGTGACTAGTCAAGAAACAATCCATCACATATTTTAGTAATTTTTATTTCAAAAATAAAATTTACCTGACCAAGATCTTTCATATTAAAATGACTTCGAAAAATGTTCTTAGTTACCAATAACATTCATGTTAGAGACATGAATTAATAAATCAACAACATAGAGACAACTGTCACGATCCAAAATTTCATTTGTGCCATGAGGACACCTACCCTAACCCGTAGGCGAACCACTAATATTCAAAATAAAATAATAT
Organism: Przewalskia tangutica; assembly: GCA_029844215.1. NCBI lineage: Eukaryota > Viridiplantae > Streptophyta > Magnoliopsida > Solanales > Solanaceae > Przewalskia > Przewalskia tangutica. Next base: position 4,445,234 of record CM056730.1, on the reverse strand, counting down.
AAGTATAAATGTGGAAAAGTAAAGAACAACGAAGTACTGACCATGTCTTGACACCTAATACATAAATCTTGCAAACCAACCCCAAAATCTGATTATTATGAGTACAAAACTTACTAATTAGAATACAAGTCTGAAACTTAAATACAAATCACTGTCTAGAATATAGGACAAAAAAGTAAAATAACAAGATGAAAGAGTTCCAGTGCTAGGATGCAATATGCAGCTCACCCTAGACTCCCAAGAAAAGCTCTCTAAGCGTCGCGTCTAAGCTCCACTTGCATCCGGATATGTACCTGCATATAGAGTGCAACAAGTCTAGAGTGACGGAAATCACATGTACCTAATAACATTGTTGAACGACCCTAACTATAGCGGTGGTGAGGGTTGGTACATTCTGATACTTCTCTGCTAGTTAGTTAACTAAGCATAATCAAATCATTTATCCAACTCTACCAATAACGCCCTATAGTTCAATTAATTATAAGGGTCATAAATATTCACAAGTCTTATTGGATTCAACCTAAACCCCAATTCAGGGTGTCTAGTCCCATCAGGTCTCGTAGTTCAGTCTCATATCAAGAATAAGTTACAAGATTTCAGAATTTATTCTACTAAGAGTCACAAGATCATAAAGTCTACCAGTATTCATCACCGAGTACACACAACACCAAATACATATCAAAAGTATGAATGAAATGCAATGCAAATGATATATATGTAAGCAATGACCATATGTACCCGGTATACACACGCTCCTACAGTAGATGTCACCTGACCCATGGGGGACTCATGAGGTCTATATACCCATTCGAGATTTCTCATCAGATCTCTGTTCTGTGGCTATAGTGTCATCATCCGTCATCACTCTCTTACCATGAACCATATCCATCAACTAGCTTACAAGGCCCTTTTTCAGTATCTCAATAGTTCAATGCTAATGATAATAGTATGAATGGATGATATGAATATGCATACACCATGCAAAAGTATAATCAATACAACTAGCATTATCAATTCCTTTCCAAGTACTTAGATGAGATATAGAGTGGTGAATGTATGATAAGTCAGATCATAACAAGCTATCAAATATGGATACAAGCTCAAATAAGAAGCAATCATACCAACATAAGTGGATTTATGCACCACGCTCATGGCCCGAAGGCTAAACACATAATCTTTGTCATGTACAGCATACTAAGTCATTTATTTAGCCTTTAAGTACACTGGTACCCATACAAGTGCTTGTCACCTCACTAGCACGGGATCCCTAGTTCCCCATTACTCTCTTTAAGTATAACACCAACACATAAACACTATATTAGAGTCTAGTAAGTCTCATCTTGCCTGTTTCCGAAGTCGAAGAGTCACGCGACTACTGTTTCCTTTCTCCGAGCCTCCTCACATGACCAATCTGTTCAATTATGTTATCTAGATAAGATTACGAGTCTAACGACACCTATATTGATACACAAAATTAGAATCCCTAAGCTAAACTACAAAGGGAACCCCGAGCCCACAAGGGGAAAACGAAAAATTGAAAGTAACATCACCCATCAATCTATATCCTAATTATTATCATAATCTAAAATCAATTGGATCCTCAATTGCAAGATTAGGCAAAAGCCCCACTTTCCAAACCCTAGATTTTCCCCAATTTCAAAAGGGTTTCTAATACCCAATTAACCATTTAAACATCATCATATAACATGAATCAACACTAGTTTATAATATTATAATCAACTAATCAATAATCAATCTTTAAATAAAAATACTTACTCTATTATTCTCAACATAGAAAATATGTCCTCATCTTCCCCAAATAGATTCTACACTAGGATAGAAGACTTAAATGATAAACAATAATTAAAAAGGATGAAACTATACCTCCAACCAAAGTGAAATATTCAAGAAATCCCCTCTTAGCCGAGATCTAATCCAAAGAGAATGCATTTTGGGGAATGAAATCTGACATTTGATGGTTTGAACTAAAACAACAAATTCGTTTTGGCGGAATCGACTTCACTAAAGCGGATGCGCTTCGGCGGAAAAACAAGCCGCCGAGGTGAGGTCACTTAACATTCTGGATGTGTGCTGGGACGGATATGACTACATAGATGTGTCATCGCCTATGTGAGAAAAGCATCAGCAGAAGCGAAAAACTCAACACTAGACAATGCCCGCATCTGCAAGCCAACCTCCGCAGGGGCTGACACGCAAAAGCGGATAGAGGGACGCTGGTGCGGACACCAGAAACCAAAAACATCTAAACTTACCCAATTCTCCATCAAACACCTGAAACAATCCTGAGATCCCAAATACAAACCAAACATGCATTTCTATCATAAAACACATGCAGGATCTATTCGTGCACTCGGAATTCCTGAAAAACAACTCCTAAGGCTTGAGTTTAACCAAAGTCAACCCTTAAGTTCTAGTTTCTCTATTTCACAATCAATCACCCAAATGCACTCGGTTTCCTCGAGAACCGAAGGCTCGACTAAGTCATAAATGTCGTTCCGGATAATGGAACTGACAAAACTACGAAAAAGATGCGTTTGCGCGTTTTGAAAGAGAAGCTATTGTATACTACAGGATCCTTTTCGTTCAAATTCTAGTTACATGGAGATTGTTCTGCTATAAATAATAATTAAGCAAGATTAATATCTACATACAGATTATTTTACACTGAATAATAATGCACGAAATGTTAAATACCAATTAGTACCTACTTTAGGGACATTTTTGTCTCTATATTACTATACTCATACTCTTATTCCAGGTATATTCCACATAAGTAATGTTAACATGACAAATCAAACGTTAGGTCCGCGCCAAATTGGTTGGTTTTATTTTCCTAATTCCTACTATTCACGAAATATCCCTTCAAATTCTCCCTATCAATATGCCACCATATTCTGCGGGAAGTTCAACATTTTCCTTCTCTCTCCCTCCTGCTAAAAATAGCTCCTTCTTAATTACCTAAACATATATCTAGATTTTCCCTTTTTAGACAGCCTAATTAACTATCTATCTTTATATACACTATTATACATTCACGATATACAAAAGGTGTTTACATCCTTTGGTGTTCTCATTCTTTTGATGCTATATCAAGATTGAGTTTTAGAAGTTGGTTCTAGACATTTGGTAGATTTTGGAAATCAAAATAAGAAGGCAAATAGCTCTTAAGGATTGCCTAAATCAGAATTTATAGATTGTAGAAGATTTGAAGACGTTGCTGCGAAAAGTTGATCTTAATTTAGAAATTATAAACATGGGTTGTTTTTCATGTTTTTCGTCGCAAGAAAAGAAGGCAGTCAAAAGAATACATAGCAAAAGCAAAGAAACAACTGGTGTTGTTCATCACAGAGAAACACTCCTGCAACAGCAACAACAACAACAACGTCCACATTCATTATCCAGGCCTAAGCCACAGCCAAACCTGTCTTCTCATTCACAATCTCAATCTGGTATGATAACTTTAAATTTTCCATAAAAATTATAACTTTCTAATAGCATTTTTAGTTTGATTATAGTTTTTCCTTTTCTTGTTTTTGTTTGTCTTTCTTGGGTTTTGAAAATCATATTCCACCTGTGATCAGGCCAAGGGGACTGGCGCATTGTCCTAAACTTTGGTGGATAATGGATGCGTCCATCTGTCCTTCTCCACTTAAATAACAAGCTTTCCAAGGAAGGCTGTTGTAGAGCTAAATTAAATAAGTGACTCTCTCTGGTAGTATAAAGTTTTAGATTAGATGGTTCACATAATTCAATATGTTAATAAAGCAGTAGAGATCTTAAGTTCGAGTTACAATCCCATCTATGAATAAAATACTTTCTGGTCTAGTTTGAAAACTAGGAAACGAAAAATCAAGATATGTTATACCTCTAGCAACTTCAGCTTTCAGATGAGAGCTTTACACAATTTTATTAGGAAGCACCTCCAGGGGAAGGGTGCATTGAGCGGTCGTTTAAGTATTTTAGTTGGTGCTTTGCTTTCGTAATATATAAATGTTCTGCAGAAAATCTTAGAAAGGTGCCATCAGAAGGTACACACCAAAAGACTTCTAACAAAGGCGACGGTCAGAACAACATTGCTGCTCAAACTTTCACCTTCAGGGAACTGGCAACGGCTACAAAGAACTTCCGATCAGAATGTCTGATAGGTGAAGGTGGATTTGGACGTGTTTACAAGGGTCACTTGAACAAAACTGGCCAGGTGCTTCAAGACTTGGAAAATTCTGCTATCGTTTGTATACGTAGCATTTTCCCCGAAACCCTACTAATCATCTCTTCATTTTTTCCAGACTGTAGCAGTGAAACAGCTTGACCGCAATGGATTGCAAGGAAACCGAGAATTTCTTGTGGAGGTGTTGATGTTGAGCCTTCTGCACCATACGAATCTTGTAAATCTAATTGGCTATTGTGCTGATGGAGATCAAAGACTTCTGGTTTATGAGTACATGCCATTGGGATCATTGGAGGGTCATCTGCTTGGTATTTCCTTAGTTTTCTTACTACCTGCATTTCAAATTTCAAATTTGTTATTGAGATTATTAAAACATTATCTGTATAGTCTTTTAATTATCATAGTGCCCTTGCTGAGATATTAAGTCCGAAATCCGTATTAGAAGAATCTGAAAACATATTCTGCTGCCAACAAGCACCTTCTTAGTGCTGAAGAGGAAACAATACTCTTAAAATGTATAAAAAATCAAGTAACGATTATTTATCCTCCACAATTGTAAAGGAAAGTTTTGTGTTAACTTTGCTTACAAAGCAACATATTGTGTATCATCAAATCAAACTAATGAAGAATCATATATACCGATACGTGTTTCTTCAGATCTTGAACCAGGTAGAATTCCACTAGATTGGTTCTCAAGGATGAAAATAGCACTACATGCTGCCAAAGGACTCGAATATTTACATCATAAAGCCAATCCGCCAGTCATTTACCGTGACTTGAAGTCCTCCAACATCTTGCTGGATAAGGAATATAATGCAAAACTGTCAGACTTTGGGTTAGCCAAGGTTGGACCTACAGGGGATAACACACATGTATCTTCAAGAGTCATGGGAACATACGGTTATTGTGCTCCTGAGTACCAACAAACTGGCAAACTGACTATCAAGTCCGATGTTTATAGCTTTGGTGTAGTTTTATTGGAGCTAATTACGGGAAAGAGAGCAGTTGATATCACAAGGCATGGGCATCAGCAGAACTTAGTTACCTGGGTAAGTTAAACGTTTCTCCTTCCTTTCTGCTTTCACCTTAATGAGCATTTTCATGATGAATATTCCACAATGCAAATGTTTATCTTGCAATTGTATAAAAAAAAGGGCAGCCCGGTGCACTAAGCTCCCGCTATGCGCGGGGTCCGGGGAAGGGCCGAACCACAAGGGTCTATTGTACATAGTCTTACCTTGCATTTCTGCAAGAGGTTGTTTCCACGGCTTGAACCAGTTACTTCAAGGCTCCCCTTCTAGCTTGCAATTGTGTATGTTCAATAATTAACAGTTTCAAAATGTGAGCTTAAAGAACTACAGGTGACATGTATGATGGAGGAGATATATATGTTAAGTATCCACATTGTATTGATCAGTGGCGGAGTCAGGAATTTGGATAAGTGAATTAAAAAAAGCGCCACATCTTGAACTTGTATTTCTCTTATGTTGAGGGAATTCAAAAAAATTATATGTAAAAATGTTTGATTTTACCCTATTTACGCAGTATCACTTTCCTACAAAGGGGATTCAATTCATTGCATATGACTGATAACTGAATGACATAGATAATGCAGTTTCAGTCTTTTTTTCCCTCTTGATGGCTCTAAATTCAACGGGTTGTTTGATTTATTAAAAACTGCGCAGTGTTGTCCTACTCCATGTTTAAGCAAAAAGATGTGTTCTTATACTTCTTTTAGGCTGAACCCATATTCAAAGACACAAGGAGACACACTGAACTGGCTGATCCACTTCTTGAATCAAATTTCCCAAAGAAAAGTTTCAGTCAAGCAGTTGCTATTGCTTCTATGTGTCTGCAAGATGATCCAGTGGTACGTCCTCTGATCAGTGATGTGGTCACTGCACTCAGTACCCTTCCAGAACCTGACACCACAGGATTGGATTCACCATTCGCTTCTCCAACTCGAGCACCATCCCAAATGCAAATCTCAACTGAAGACATAATAACATCTACAAAAGAGTGCCAACGAGAAGTCGCAGAGGCCATAGTATGGGGTTCAAATTCAAGAACACAGAATGCAAGATCATTAGCTTCTTGTGGTTCTTCAGTTTGACATTCACATTTCGGATTATCCCAGCAATACTATTTGATTAGGTGATAAAGATGATCATGTTTCTTCAGCCCCTCCAGAGATGCTGTTAAGTGATCATCTAGTTCTACCACTGTTGAATTCTTTAGGAAAATGAAGCCAACCTATATGAATAGTATTCAAATATTGTGTATGTTACAACAATATTACAAAATGAACAATTTGTTACAGCCACTATCGCAGGGAATTGAATGAATGATGTATACTACCTCGCCGAATGAAGATCAACCTTACGTTTTTTTTATTATGTTTCATAACACTAGAATATGTATTATGTAACAAAGGAAAGTGGATTATCCAGTATATCGAAATTCTCTACTAAGTAAATTTCATTTAGCCAAGGCATCTTCACCCGATTTAAAGGCCGTTGAATATTAAATGATTATGATGTTTGTTTTTTCAACATATAAATGTTTATAATTTATGTTTATTAAAAATTAATAAAATATAAATTTTAAATGCTATATTGGTAGATCTAAATGACACACGTAAGTATGTGCGGTCAATCAAGTATACAGTAAGTAGAGTATTATTCCCACGAGAAATTATAGAATTGTATTAATATCTCTTGAAGAGTCTTTTTCATTAATACAAAATATATATGGTGTATAATGTGGAATTCCCATACAATAGGGATCATATATTTATCATAATTACACAAGATTAAATATGGCTAAATATATTAAATATACATGTGTTAATACACCCCTCAGTCAGAGCGGGAGAAGGCCGGACGATTGGATCTGAAGTCGAGGAAGAGTTGTCTAGGAAGATCTTTGGTGAATATATCTGCATATTGATATGAAGAACACACATGCAATACCTTAACATGACCGAGAGCAACCTTCTCACGAACAAAGTGGAAGTCCATCTCAATGTGTTTGGTTCGCTGATGCTGAACCGGATTATGAGATATATTGGCGGATATGTTATCACAATAAACCAAAGACGTCTTACGTAATAGACACTAAAGCTCCAAAAGAAGGTTTCGGGGCCAGCCAACATTAGCAACACATGTACTCTGTTTCTGCATTCGAATGAGATAATGTGGCTTGTCTCTTGGCAGACCAAGATATGAGGTTATCCCCGGAGAACACACAATAGTCTGAGGTGGATTGTCGCGTGTCCGGACAACCTGGCCAATCAGCATCCGTAATCCGGTTGGTGCTAAGGAGTATAAATGCAATCCATAATCAAGGTGTCCTTAACATATCGAATGATACATGACAGTAAAATGTGGCTCCCTGGGTCAAGCCCAATAGGTGAAGTAGATGAGCACGTGCACGTGCTCCTGCAAATTCCACGGCCTTTCCGAACTATTGGATTGCATTTCTTTTTGGATTTGCTTTGAGCAAACAAATAATCTGCAAAATCGTCTCTTTGGGGGGATTTACTCACTTTATTTGTCTTACTTTGCTTAGGCTTGTGCTTTGTCTTGAGCCGAGGATCTTTCAGAAACAGCCGCTTTACATATCAAGGTAGAGGTAAGGTCTGCGTACACTCTACCATCTCCAAACCCCACATTATGGGATTTCACTGGGTATGTTGTTGTATTAATTGAGATCAAGAAACTAGGAAAAATAGATTTTAAGCTTTAGTCATATGATGATGAGTCCTTCCTTAGGAGCAAATTAAGAGACATGCCCTTAGATCACTGCATGCCAACTGTCTTATACCCTTTAATCAGCTAGTGTTATGAAATTAGCTGTTCATCAGTCATCAAGTGTGCAGGACCTGTACCTTAAATATTTTAGTTGTTAAAGTGTAGAGTTAGACTAACAAGGCATGTTGTACACAGTGGCATATCATTCTTGTTACGTTTCATCTCATCCTCGTGAATTTCTGTTTTTTTCTGGGGGCGGGGAAGAGTGGGGTTTGACATTATCACCTTTTTTATTCTCTTAATGTGATCGATCTACATAGTACATGCACACAAAAACTTCAAATAATCATGTAGATTTGCTGGGCCAAGGAAGATTCCTGCTTCTGAACTACTTGAATTAGTGAAAGGTAGAATTAGACTAGGGAAAATAGACTTGTCGTCCAATAGTGGCATCAATCTTTAGATTTGTTGATTCATCTCGTCTTTAAGAATTTATCATTTCCTTCGGATGGGGGTTTGGCATGGCCAGCTTTTGGTTTTTGTAGCTAACTTCTAATAACCATATTTAGGTATGTTTGATAATGTGCTGAGCGATTTACCATGGGCCAAGGCTATTCTTTTGACCTCCACAGCAGTAGCAGCAGCAGGACTGACCATTCAGGTCCCGCTAGCTGCAATCGTGGATACACTGAGAGGAAATGCAGCTGTCATGGTTGGTTTTGCAGGCATTAACATCCCTTCAGATTCATGTTCAGTACCCGAAGAAGCAAGCATTGAACTAGAAAATGGGAAAATTCTGTCCACAGAACAGGATCACCTATCACCCAGGTAGATTAGAGTGCTAGCTCTTTTGCTCCACGGTGCCGTAGTTCAGGTGTATCTTATGTTAATCTTTCTCAAAAGTTACAGAAGGGAACTCAATGTATTCTTTGTTTACCTACAATGTTAGGTTAGGTCGCTGCAAGGTATAGGTGTGTGCAGATGACAACTAAAACCCCAAAATTGTATACTTAAAATGTATTAAAGACTTGACATCGATTGAGAATTTCCTCTTAAATTTTTTGCAGCTAAAAGCTTCAAAATACACTTGTTTCCCAAAATATATGTCCATGGTACAGTTTGACAACATTATAACCGAGTTGAAATAAATTTCCAGCAAACATCATTAAAAACTGGAAGGCAAGTTGAGATGTATACAATGCTCCAATAGGAGACATGAGGGTGACATCAAAGTAGACATGCTCACTTAAATGAAGACAATTTAAACGTATTAAATTTAGAACCGAAAATTTTAATTCAAACCGACTTGTGTTAAATTCTTGTTTCCTTCATGTCCCTATTCCACAGATTCCAAATATTTATTGTAGTTGGAAATTGAAAATGGAGTGATGTTTGGTTATATATTTTGCAAAGAATATTTGAAGTAACTCATACTAAAAATATTCTTCAAATCAAATCATAAAATCTATATTTTCCTCTGGCTGTTTTTTGTTCTCCTTCACTTAACTGTATCCACCAGGGAGTCAACTACTTATATGCATTCAGAAGACATAGAAAAAAGTTCTTATTCAATAGAATAAGGTCCAAAAAAGAGTACAAGTATCTCTTTCAAGGAACAGTCTTTGATCGTAATCATCAATTCAAGATACCTACTACTTAGTAGCCAACAAGTCTATCTCACATCGTTCCAATTGGATATTAATTTTCCAACAAATAAAATGTTTTAAGAATTTCTGAAAAAACTTGTTTGCCATTAATTCATAGCAGCACTTGTGTCCCCATATCTTTGCATAACTTTCTTAGTTGCTAAAGCAGCAGCCTCACTTGCACGCAGTGTCCCAGTTGCCATGATTGCAGCAAATTCGCGGGTGATCTCCTCTTGAACCTTGCTCCTAGCGTTGCCAAGAGGATCTTCCACGGCAGTATTAGCAGGTGCCTTCTCTTGCTCTCCCGCAAGTTTGACCGCAGGGGGCACATTAGCATTCTTCTTCTCTCCATCTATGCTCTCTGCATCTTTAGATTGATCAGCACTGCTACTAGAGGACTTCCCAGCAGAAAGTGTCGCCTGGGGAGCAGGAGTGACAGTAGGTGGTCTGAACTGGGGTGCTTGTGGAACTGCGTTAGCCCTCATTGTTGATTCCAGCTGTTGTATCATGGGCACTGCATCAAGATAATAATATATGGAGTAAGTCTTATGATATCTTAACCTAAATTTTCTCCTGAAATTGCTTCCAATGCAAAGAGGAGCACTATACATAGATCTTTTAGCAAGTAATGAGTAACTTTTTTATACATAGACCGGTAAAAAGCTGCTGCTGGAAAAATTACAACCAGAAAAGTGAGGACAAAGCACCTTAGATAGCTCAAGTGCTTTCAAGTATATAGCTATTACTATCAAAGATGAGATGGTTTGTACTATCTTAAATATCGAGAACTTCTATGCCAAAACATATGAACTTGTTCGAGAAAGCATCGTGTGATTATTCTACATATCAGACACTTCGTCACAGAACTAATGATGAAAGCAAAAAAAGAATTTACACAGAAGAAGCATCGTAATCCTGAAAATTCTAGATGCAACAAAAGACAAAAAGGACAAGAAGGAAACGAACAGAGAACACCAAAATCATAAAATGTCAGAAAGACAGAAGGTATCACACAGAAAAATCATGTTTCACTAACACCAGGAATTTATGTCGATCACACATGTTGTATGGAGATTCAACACAGGAAGTGCAAAGAAAGACTTACTTATAAGGGCACCCATCGGGCTGTTCGTAACCTCGTTAGGAAGATTCAAAATATAATCTGGAATGGTTGCACCAACCAAAAATTGAGCAATCTCATTGGTAAAATTGTTGCAGTTGTGGGTAAGCAAACTATATGTCTCTGCAGTATACCGAGGGCTTATCTCTTGTAAATACATTTCAAAGACATCCTTGGGTATGTGTGTGACACCAAGGTCTACGACTTGAACAGGAGTTCCATATGGAGTCGTCCCAGCTGGAGCATGTTGTATACCACCTCCAAAATAATATTCATGACCATAAACCACCACTCCTGTGTGCCTACAGAAATGATAACACAAAAATCAGACCTGAATGGAGATATCAGAAAAGTAGTTCATAATACTGCTATGACGGACAAGAACGTGCTACACCAGGTACAAGTTACAGGAGAGATAAGAGCTCCATGAAATAGGAGAGAAAAACATAAAAAGCTTTTTGATTCCGCACCAATACGTTAAGACCATTTACTTAATATAAGATCGGGCTATGGGAGATGATTAGAACATCAACCAAATCAACACTCCTACCACATTCAAATATGCAATCTAAGCAAGAGACTCCTGCTTCCTTTGATGGCATCAAAGCAGGAAAGCTTTAACTCACACAGAAATGTCACACTTAAAGACTAGTGAATTTGGAAAATCCTTAAGAAACATGGAAATCTAACCTAGCTTACAGGTCTGAGATATGCTCTTAAAGAGTCAACAGGGCCTAAATTAAGTGACAGGCGGACACCCAATTGACACAAGTCTTGGTCTCCTTCATGTAATAAGGTCAGACTTGATATTACTAATCACACCGCCACTTAAAAAAAAAAAAGAATGCCCTTCAAATAGTATGCAACTTACCATATTCCTTCAATAGCTTTTCCCAAAAATGTAGTAGACAACTGTCGAGCTAGACCTTGGCTCAAGTCATAAACGTTCAGGGAAACCTTGTGACCCTCCTGCCACAATCAAAGGTTATGACAGTAAATATATAGAATGTAATGGAGAAATTGATAAAGATTGACATAACTAGAATATGATAAAAGGTTAACAATACCTCAGCCATCTCAAACAGTCCAATAAAAAGGCTTTCTTGGATAGAAATGCGCTATACAACCAAGTGGAGCTGGAAAGATGACCTGAAGGGAAGAGGTTTAGTTTGAAAAACAAGACCGAGATAAATAAGTAAACACATGACAACATTTGAAAGACACATCGATTTTATGGTGCGTAAATATTTTCTAGAATTGATCTTATATTATCCAATGGCACATGTTCTAAAAAGGTTAATGCTGAATCTACTTGAAGAGATGTGGATCTTAATACATTATAAACCAATGTTGTTGTGACGGAATACCTGATTTTCAATTGGAAAAAGAGAACCCTAATTCTAGATCCATCCACATATAATATCAAAATGAAGGACCCGTAGATCAAACAAAAATAATTAATTAATTACCTGACAAAGAGGGAAAGTTATCTTCTTCTTTGGCGTCTAAACCAGACCAAATTTCACAGAAACTGGGACTTCTTATATTGCTAGTCAAAGGCTCTGAAACATCTTCTACACTGTTCCATGCTCTTCTAGAAGCTACTAACCACTAGTTTTTTGACACGTGTTATCTAAGTAGTGTCGCCTCACGCTCAACGCCCAAACGATTCGTCCTCATGCTCCTTAGTGGGACTCTAAAATATACCTGTCAATCGGTTCGGGTTAACCGGTAATCGGACCGGTCAACCCGGTAAGGAACCTGGTCCAGTCTGGACCGGTAAGTTTTAACGGGTTGTGGGTTGGTTTGGCCTCAACCTGCACGGGTTATAGCAAAATCCAGTAAGGATCGGACCAATTTGAACCGTGCGTTCTGGTTAACCGTCGATAATATTAAAAAAAGTTGTTGGCCCAGCGGTAACATTCTGGATTGTGAAGTCGAAGTTCTTCTGTTCATTTCATTCTCTAATTATTTTATTAAATTGTCATATTTATTTGTTGATTATTTAAATTAAATATTTTATAATGAATTTGCTAAGGGGAATGCGTAAATCTAGTTCTACTTCTAGTTCAAGGGGTAAAAAATGTTTATCATCTAATCAAAATATAGATTATGATCAAATGCAAGAAGATTTTAGAAAAGAAGATAATGAATATGATAATGTTCATATAGATAATATTGTTGAAACTGAAACTCCTACACCTACTAGTGTGTCTTCTGACAATGTTAGTACTGCTAGTAGTAGACCTCCTTTATCAGAACCAGAAGTAGCAATTAGGAGAAAAATGAGTAAAGTGTGGAAGTTTTATGATATAATTGGGGACACTAATAGAATTAGATGTAATATTTGTGGGAAAACTTATAACATAAGAGAGGGGTGGTGACGGGGGGACGGACACTATAGGTAGGCATTTAACGAAAGATCATCCAATACAGTGGGGTTCTGTCCCTGATTTAGAACCCGGTCAACAACAAATTAATTCATTAACGGGGGGTTTGTTAACTACGATCCAAAGAAGGATCGCATTGAATTAACAAAAATGGTTGTCAGATGTTGTTTACCTTTTTCTTTTGCTTCTTCTTCATATTTAATTACATATATTCAAAGAGTATATAATTCTTTATTTAAAGGTGTTACTCGTACTACTTGTAGAGCCGATATTTTTAAAATTTATACTGAGTATGTTATTTATTTGCAACATTTATTCGCTAACTTTTCATGTCTAGTTAGTTTTACTTCAGACATTGGACATGCTTTAAACGGTAGAGATTATTTAACAATTACTTGTCATTGGATTGATGAAAATTTAGAATGAAAAACGTATTATTTCTTTTCTGTATGATGAGGATCAAAGTCATACTAAAAATATATATAAGCGAAACTATTTGTGTTGTTGCAAAATGTATGAATCTTTTTCAAAAAGTACTTTCTATATCATTCGATAATGCATCTAATAATAATGATGTTGTAGATCTTTTAAAAGCGGAATTACAACCGTCACTTCCTGATATATTTCATGTTCGTTGTGTTTGTCATATTTATAATTTAATTATTCAAAGTGGTCTTGATTTATTTGCAACTGAATTAGCTCTTGTCCAAAGGGTTGTTGGAGTTATTCAGGGTAATAATAGAAAAGGTAGAATAATAGAATTTAAAAAAATGTAAATAATTTAATTTGAACCAAAATTCATGCCAAGTGAGGTTGTTACACGATGAAATTATACTTATTTATTTTTAAAAAAATGTTACAAGTATAAAGACCACATAACACATGTTTCAAATGCTCATTGTAAGAACGTGATTCATATGTTAACAGACGAACATTGGAAATCAATTTGTGAACTTTTAAAAAATTTACGTAAATTTCACACTGCTACTGTCGAATTTTCAGGATCTTATTACCCAATAATTTGTAATGGTTTAACTCATATAGCTGAAAGTTCATATTCACTTTATGGTTTAAAATCAAATATAAAATATAAAACTGCGGTTACAATTATGTTTGAAAAGTTTAAAAAATATTTTTTTCTACTCCTGATATTTATTGTATTGGTGCAGTCTTAAATCCTTCTATTAAAAAAGTAGATTGTCATGATTTAATATTTAGTTTATATAATTATATGGAAGTAGGTGCAACAGAAACTCCAACTTCAATTGATTACATAAGTAAACTTGATACTAATTTAACTAAATTATATGAATATTATGCTACATTACATGATAACAACAACTCTGCTACTAATATTCCTTCTAGTTTTACTTCTATGTCTACATCTACAGGATTCAATGAAGACGATGATGATAATGAATCTTTAGACATTTGGAACACTTTTACAACAACACAATCAACCACAAGTCGAAATTGTGATGAGCTGCAATTTTATTTACAAAAGTCAACGGAGTCGAAGAAGAACTTTCAACCTTTACAATGATGGCAGGATAACATAAGACAATTTTCGGTACTTGGAGCTATGACACGTGATGTTCTTAATGTGCATATCTCAACAGTGGCTTCTGAAAGTGCATTCAGCCAAGCACGAGACCAAATAGGAGACACACGTTAATTATTGAGTGGAGAAACATTAGAAGTCTTAGTTTGTTTAAGGGATTTGATCATATCAGAGAGAAGAAATCAAGGATACCTAGACGTTGACGATCCGGAAGATGAAGAAATCGATAATATTTTGGAAAGCGGAAGCACAAGTTATGGCGGAAGCGGGACTAGCATGAATACTCCAGATTTAGCGGCTATGGATCCACAACAATTCAATGAACTTATAAATTACGAAAAACTTGTTAGAACGATGCATAATATATAAATAAAATTATTATTACTTCATTATGTACTCTTTTTAACATTATGAATAATGAAAGTTTGAAAGTTTACATCTTATCATTAGTTTTTATTTTATTATTTCTTTAGTTGTTAATTTATGTCTACTAATTTAATAAATTAATAAAAGATTAAAAGTATAACTACAATATAAAGTATAAAGTTATAAACTATAAGTCTATAACACACAAATTTAACTTTAAATTATAAAATTATATTACGTTAAATATTTAATTTGAATTTAATTTAAATTTTTGGAATAAAAAAAAAATCGGATCGGCCCGACCGGATTGACCCAGAACCGCACGGGCCGACCGGAAATCCGGTACGAGACCGGTCCGGTAGGCCCGGTAATCCGAGAATCCGGTCCGGTAACCGCTTCGGAACCGGTTCAATCCGGTACCGGTCAACTGGTCCGGATTGAACCGGTAGACACCCATACTATAAAATAGTGACGGTATACGTCTGTGCGATCAATGTTGAATTGAGATTAGGAAAATATTAATTTATGGTACAAACAATTATTCTCTCTATTTAATTTTTAGATTACTTGACATAATTACTCTTTAGATTACTTAATAATAATTAGATGAAATATAATTAAATTGATATTCTATACTTGACTCATTAACAGACCTGCCAAGTGAATACATAATAAGTAAAAATAGACGGAGCCAGTAACAAATTTTGATGCCGACTAAAATATTGAGAATATGTTCATTCTATTTTAGCATTTTGCTTCACATAATATATGTTTTAACTTTTTGAAACATTTGAAGACCTATATTATGTCAATACTAAGATTATGAATTCTTATTTTTCACATGGTGGTTAAAATTCTTGTAGAGCGAGGATTGTCCAAGTCCGTTATTTATGACTATGATGGTATAATATATGTAATTTAGGAGTGTAATCTCATTACTTTGGATGATTGTAATTATCATCTTATAATTTAGGTAAATTAGATGAGTCTTTCATAAGACTGACATCTTATGATTGTATATATATTTTACCAATGGAATGAAATTACTCAAGGAATCAATTTCCAATATGGTATCACAGTCGGGTCCATTCCAATGGTTTGTTCACCGATATTGGACCCCCAAATTATATCGTCCACGCTCCAGTTAACGAGATTTGGGCGTGCGGAGAGTGTTAAGAGTCTCACATCGGAAATGGAATGTGAACATTGACTACTTATATGGACTTGGACAATCCTCGCTCTACAAGCTAGCTTTTGGGGTTGAGTTAGACCCGCTTTTGAGGTATCATCTAAACACTCATATGGACTTGGACAATCCTCGACCCATTGAAACATGTGCAATGCACGAAATTTTCGACCTAAGCGTCATTTTAACCTAACCACCTCCGTTCAAACATCACCAATACCAAAAAATCTCAAACCTGTCTTATCCGACCTGAATTGCTATCATGTTAGACGAATTTAATGCTCTTATTAGAAATAAGGTTGGAATTAGTACCACATCCATCTAATGTGAATATAATTCGGTCTATGTGGGTTTTTTTGTCATAAAATTTTTTTGATGGTTCTTTTGCGAGATACAAAACTCGTCTTGTTGGTAATGGCATGTCTAAGCAGGTTGTAGTGGATTGTTGTGAAACATTCAATCTGATAGTTAACACAACAACTATTAGGAATGTTCTCAGCCTGTCACTTTCCAAATCTTGGTACATTCATCAGTTGGATGTCAAAATGCATTCTTACATTGCCACTTACAGGAAACAGTGTACATGCATCAATCTTTGGGTTTCCGAGATTATACCCGTCCGGATCATGTTTGCCTGTTGAAGAAATCCTTATATGGCTTGAAACAAGCTCCCCGAACATGGTATAACAGGTTTGCAGAATTTGTTTTCAAATTGGATTTCTCTCACAACAAATCCGATCAGTCATTGTTCATTTATAGGAAGGGAGATGACATGACATAAATATACTTCTTGTAGTAAATTTATGAGTGTAAACGGGAACGGAAGAACTGAAAGAATGAATAAAAGAAAGCTAATTGTAATGTTGTCGAGTCGAGTGTTAGCACTCTTTCCTTAAGACAATTACCTCCGTATATAATGGCTTAAGGTAGATGGGTAATAGTCTTCCAAGATAAAATGACAGTACTTTCTCAAGCACAAGCCAAATACTTGAGAACCCTTACAGAAGAAATAAGAACAAAAAATTGCTAGAAATAGAAGAAAAGCTCTCAACAATTTTTAGATTTTGTGTTGTCAATGGATGATTTAAATCAGAATTTTGAGGCTCCTTTTATAGTTGCAAAATGATCATTCACATACCATGTGAAATCACTAAATGGGGTGCATAGATTTCTCCAAAAGACATCTTGATCATGCCAAGAGTTGGCTGATATTTGGCTCTTCAAATCAGTCCATGAATCAGAAGATTCTGGAGAGATTTCGGTTCTCTGAACCTGGAGCGCTGCGGCCCTACACTGGCGGTGCCGCGACGCTGACCTGCTAGAATTCGACTTCGAGCCTTATGGGTTTTGGCGCCGCGGCTACCGATCGCAGCCGTGGCACCGCGACTGGTCAGCAGCGCCGCGCCGCCCATCGCGGCTCGCCGCGCCGCATTCTGACGACGCGACTCTTCCCCATTTTCGTATTTTGCACATTTCTTCTTTTCGTATACCATCGTGGGAGACACATTAATTTGGCCAATTAATCGCCCATTCTTACCTAATTTAAGAATACTTTTAACATGTGTACCAACATCTCTTTCACTACGTGAAATTTAGCTAGACATTGTACGACGTATGCATGTGTGTGGAAATCGTATTTCCGACATGCGGGGCCCCATGTGTTCAAGTCATTAAGGACGGGATAACTCAATCCCACTAGGTAAATTTTCCAACAATCCCCTCTTGAAAGAGGTGTTGGTGCACGCGGAGTGCCAATCATTAGCAATCTAGTAGCAGAAGTGTATTGCATCAGAATAGGTAGCACACAACTTTGAACCTTTCCTAGTCAACTTCCATCGGAATTCGGACATATTTACTGAGCGGTGAACGTGATGTCTTGAACCGTCAGTGTTTAGTGTATGCCAAGACAATGATAGAGACACAAATAACAGTCCGGTCTTTCATTTTTTCTTATGTTTTGTCCGTTTTAACCGTGGACACGCTTGGATTCTTAAGTGTGTTCAATTGAGGTGGTCTGTCCTCGCACTTAAATAGGTGACCTCCCACAAAGAGTCATTAAAAGTTTCTTCATCTTAACCTCGACTCTCGAGTATTGTGTTAAGACTTTGATACTTAACCTTGTACCCATAATTCAGGTAGAACTTTAATGTCTATCGCGGGAAGGCTTTGGATTTGAGTTTCCACAAGGAGACAAAATCCGAAGTGCTCTTGCTTTTCTATAAGCGCTCAACTGGACCTTTACAACTTAGTTTTTCCATTGAACCAAATTTCTGGGATCTCTAGTCAGTATGGATGGGTTACCACCATATCAGTCCTTATTGCTTGGGTTTTAAGCCTATTTCTCTAGACATGCAAATCATCTGATCATTGGGTAATCCCTTAGTCAAAGGGTCAGATATATTCTCCTTTGATTTTATGTAATCAATGGAGATAATACCTGTGGAGATCAATTGTCTAACGGTCTTATGTCTCCGATGTATGTGCCGAGATTTGTCGTTGTATATATGCTACTTCGTGCCCTTCCTAATGATGACTGACTGTCGCAGTGGATCATTACCGAAGGTACGAGTTTATCCCAGCAAGTGATATCCTCCAAGAAGTCATGAAGCCACTCAGCTTCTTCACCTGTTTTGTCTAAAGCGATGAATTCTGATTACATGGTGGATCGGGCGATGCAAGTTTGTTTGGAGGATTTTATGGACACAACCCTCCACCAATTGTAAACACATACCCACTGGGTAATCCCTTAGTCAAAGGGTAAGCTATATTCTCCTTTGATTTTATTTAATCGATGGAGATAATACCCGTGGAGATTAATTGCATAACGGTCTTATGTCTCCGACGTATGTGCCGAGATTTGTCGTTGTATATGTTACTTCGTGTCCTTCCTAATTCTGATTGACTGTCGCAGTTGATCATTACCGAAGGTACGAGTTTATCCCAGCAAATGATATCTTCCAAGAAGTCATGAAGCCACTCAACTTATTCACCTGCTTTGTCTAAAGCGATGAATTCCGATTAAATGGTGGATCGGGCGATGCAAGTTTATTTGGAGGACTTTCAGGACACAACCCCTCCACCAATTGTAAACACATATGTCACGACCCGACCCGACGGGCCGTGAACATGGCGCCCTAATTGGACGCCCTTATACTGACCTGTCACATGTAATCAGACTAACACCAATGCAATATGGAAAACTGTACCATACACTATATAGCAAAATAGGCAAGCCGACAAGGCTGCCTTTACACACGACTGAACTTGTCTCCTAGGGAGTCACAACTAGCCAACACAATAAAATAGGCAAGCCGAAAAGACTGCCACCACATAGAATCACCTGTATATGGGAACATCCCAAAAACAGAGTACAACAACACAGATGACCAAAACATGTTTACAATCCACATAGGTACAACCCGCAACTGTCTACAGACCTCTAAGAATACGATAATGAAATATGACGGGATAGGGCCCCGTCGTGCCCCTAAATATACATGAGTAAAAAATAAGGTTCTGTACCAAAACGACTAAGTTCCGAAACAATAGAGTTTTCCAACCAGCTGAGTAGATGTCCTAGGCCTGAGGATCACCAAACGAGAACTCAGACTGCGGGCGTGAACGCACACAGGAAAGGGGGTCAGTATGAAATAATGTACTGAGTATGTAAAACATGAAGTATTGTAAATAAGATCATAACTGGCCAATAGGTAACATGAGACAAGTATAATAATCAAATACCAAATCCAACTGTGCCATATAAAAGTGAGAGTCAACTGTGCCTTATAAAAATGAGAGTCATATCAAAATCATGGATGTTTATCCATATAATCATACATATACATATATACTATCATGTGTACTTATACCCGCATCATGGATACCTGTCCATGGAATCATCATATACTATCATGGGTATCTGTACCCGCATCATTGATACATGTCCATGGAATCATCATATATATAAACATTTCTGGCCCTCTAGTGAGGGACTCGGTGAACAAATGCAAGGATCTGCGCACGAACATTGTCGGCCCGGGACTCGATGAAGTGGAATAATAACACTTTGCATGAATAACTATCATGAGCAACCATATGCGATTTAAACCATCATTTGACTATCAATGAAAGCATTAAAAAGAATTATCATGTCATGTATTATTTAAAATCATCATTTGAAAAATCAATGCACTATATATCATGTATCATTTTAAATCATCATTAGGAATTAAGATTCATTAGAACTATGTACGTCCGTTGTACACTCATTTATGAAAATCATGCCAAAAAGAAAGAAGAAAGAGTTTTACATACCTCGTCGTCTATATCAACTCGATAACTAATAATCGCCTCGATTAGCACCTTGACCTATAATAATAACAACATGTATGTCAACTCTATGATTTCTAACGTAAGTTATATTGAATGACGACTTCATATTCTATAAAATTCGGGCAGCACTTCCCCTATTTATGTGCACATCCACAACTTCCAAACAAAGCCAACAATATCAAATACTTCATATACGCCCTCATAATACATTCATTTTCTTTTCGCTCATGGAAGACAACACCTACAACAACTAAGGGGATTTATACACTTATTTTCCATGTTAATCCATCCTCTTAATCCATATCAAATCAGCCCCCAAAACAGTCCTTATACCAACAATAATAAGAATATAAAGTAACACCTCCCTACACTTTAATTTCTTTAAGACATGTACTAGTAATTACCACAATGTATATACATGTTCATAACTTAATTCCCAACATTATAATCTTAACAAAACAACCCCTAATACATCACAACAATGTCCTAATTCCATAACTCTTCTCTTAATTCATAAAATCCAATTTCATATTTCAATACTTCCATATAACTAATTACCACTTGAATATCAATGTTTCTTTTCAATTTCAACATGCAATTAGTGACGATAATAACAATAACACAATCGAATTCAATGTATACAAAAATAGTCCCCAAAATCGGCTATAGCACCCACAACATCACATGCATTATCTTAATTCCAAATTTTCTCTTAACACAAGTTCATTCCTTAATTACAACAACATGCAACTCCAATTATATCATAAGAATAAGAATTTTACCTTAATTCCAAGCCAAAACAGTCCCTACAATGTCGGTCTAAAGCTCAAGTGTTCTTCACCATTTTTATCATTTCTTCAACTCCAAAATGACATGCATGTATTCTACAAGTTTAATCCATTATTCCTTACACGTTTTTCTTCCAAAAATTCGTCCAAAAACTGGAAATTTTCTGGCCTTAACTGCGGCCAGCAGTGGCGTTTTTGCCACTGTTTTGGGTGCTAGATTTTGCTTATAATTCATGGACGAACTTAGGCTAGGAAGAAGAAATAAAAGCTTAAATTTGGCTATGGAGAAGGGAGGTTTTCGGTCAAGGGAGGGAGAGAAAGAAGAGGGTGAGTTTTGAAATGAAATCTTGAAATTAGAGGGAGGTGAAAGGTTTAAGGGTATCTTGTATTAGTGCTGAAAATTAAATTGCACATTGGTCCCTAATTGACATCTTAATTTAATCCCTCAAGTACTAATTAAAGCTTAGATCCACTTCTTTTAAATCTTGAAAATCTCATAAGACCTCGTATCCTCGTCGTCGTAACTTATATAATACGTTACTAACCCATAACGGAAATATACAACTATCCTAATAAGTTTCCAACGTCACACTCGTTGTAACAAAAAATTTTCCGGAATCACATCCTTTTGTATACTACTTTCTGTATTAACATATGTAAGTATACTTTATACCCAATATTCGAACCTTACTTCCTTAATGACGTTCTTAATTATCGTTTTAAACTTACGAGGTGTAACAACATACCCACTGATGGACTTGGTGTTCCTTATATCGGATATCCAGTTTGCATCACTGTACCCCTCTAGTATAGCGGGATACTTCGAGTAGTGCAATCCGTATGACATTGTATATTTCAAATACCGGAGTACTCGATTAAGCACTTTCCAATAGTCATCTCCGGGATTGCGTGTAAACCTCGCCAACTTATTGACGGCATAAGCGATATCAGGTCGGGTACAATTTGTTACATACATCAAACTGCCCATTATCTGCGCATATCGCTCTTGGAGCACGGGTGCACTATAGTTTTTGTCAATGCTTTGACTCATGTCCATTGGTAGCTTAATGGCGGACAATCAAACATCTCAAATTTTCTCAAGACATTCTCTATGTAACGAGACTGAGATAACACTAGTCTGTCAGATGACGTAGAAATCTTAATTCCTAAGATGGCATCCGCCATACCCATGTCTTTCATGTCAAAACATTGTTTTAACATGTTATTTGTTTCCAGGATGAAGGCTCGACTACTACCTGTGATTAACATGTCGTCTACGTAAAGACAAATCATGACGAAGGAGTCAGAGTTTCCTTTCACGTAGACACACTTATCACACTCGTTAATGGAGAAACCTTTTGACTGTAGTGTACTATCAAATTTTTCATGCCATTGTTTTGGAGCTTGTTTCAGCCCGTACAAGGACTTGATAAGTCTACAGACTTTCTTCTCTTGCCCTGGAACTACATACCCCTCGGGTTGTTCTATATATATCTCCTCTTTCAAATCACCATTTAGGAAAGCACTAAATGAGGTGCATAGATTTCTCCAAAAGACACCTTAATCATGTCAAGAGTTGGCTGATCTTTGGCTTTTCAAATCAGTCCATGAACCAGAAGATTCTGGAGAGATTTCGGTTCTTTGAACTCGAGCGCTCATGGGCCACGCTCAGCATAAATACTGCGACTCTTCCCCATTTTTCGTATTTTGCACATTTCTTCTTTTCGTATACCGTCGTGGGAGACACATTTATTTGGCCAATTAATCGTCCATCCTTACCTAACTTAAGAACACTTTAACATGTGTATCAACATCTCTTTCACTACGTGAAATTTAGCTAGACATTGTACGACATATGCATGTGTGTGAAAATTGTATTTCCGACATGTGGGACCCCATGTATTCCAAGTCATTAAGGACGGGATAACTCAATCCCACTAGGTAACACTTCTGTATGTAGATGACATTATTCTCACGGCATCCTCAACTTCACTTCGTCAGTCTATTATGTCACTTATTGAATTTGCAATGAAAGATTTGGGTCCAATGAATTATTTTCAGCATAACTAACATCAACTTTACTAATCTAAGACTAAGAATAACTTATCTTCAAACCAAATGACTCCTAAGCACAGGTTTTATCTTCCTATACCTTTTTGTATCTCTTGGAAAAAAATAGTTGAAATGACCCTTGTGGTGTTTTTTTAATTAAGTAGACTTCATTGTTTTCTCTTTATGTTCGGTCCCAGAAAAAGCTAGAATCAGCGTAAATTGACATCGCGATCCTCTAGTGCTAGGTAAAAGTAGTAGTTATGGAGCCGCAAAATGTTGAAGGCTCACGTAATCAACTAGATGAGTTGATTAATAGACGAATAACAGAATGAGCAAAATAAATTATTGAAGCCCCAAGCAATCAAGGAGACAAGTTGAGTAATAGAAAATAAACTGAAGAGGCTATATAAATATCTATCTTTTGGATTGTAAATTTCAAAAATCTTCCATTCCTTTTTAAACTTTGTGTCTAATTAAACTATAAATTAAAATAGAGAAAGTTTTTACTTTACTTTTTAAAAAGTGCACTCGTCTTCTCGAAATCCTGGACAATGTAATTGCTTGTAGGAGATCTTGAATTTTGTTATTTCTCTTGTTTGGGGAGCTGATTTTGTTTCAATTGTGATTTTTCTGCAGGATCAGTAATGCTGGAATATTTGTAATTGGTATCCTCTCGTGATCTTATTTATGAGAATTGCTTTCGTTTAATTGTGCTAACTTGACGTTTAATTGGTATCCTCTCGTGATCTTACTTTTCTAAAAGTTACATTTTTAGAAACTACATAAAAGAACATCAAATGATTACAATTTGCTTACATAAAAGATTTTAAAAGGATAAATCCAAGTGGAGGCAAAAACACTAAGTGATATCTTTCAATCTGTTGAAGCGTTGGTGGAGAGAGTTACTCGGTACTTGTGCTGGTGGGTGGGAGGTAGCGTAGAATTAGTCTAGGTGCGTGCAAGTTGGCCCGGACACCATGGTTATCAAAAAAAAGTTAAAGGATAAATGGTTTGACGTACCAAATAGTAATAGTGCTAGACAAATTGATTTATTTCACTTTGTAATATATGAATTCGCTCTTAATTTTTGGCCTCTTGTTATTTTTCTAGGCTGGATGTTTACATTCATGACTATCTGCTGAAACGAAAGCTGCATAATTCTGCAAAAGCTTTCATGACAGAGGGAAAGGTTGCTACTGATCCTGTAGGTAATGATGTTAGATGATGCTCTACATTTGAATTTCTTTTGGTTCAAAGCCTTTGCACTTGTATCATATTATCTCCACCTGTTTGGCTAGTCAGTCTGCGAGTGGTTCATGTTCTACCAATAGATTGCCGTGTCCACCACTAACCATTTGCATAACTTTGACATGTTTTAATTCTCTTTATTGATGAGAATCTTACGTTTTGATCTTCTGATATCTAATTTTGTAGCTATTGATGCACCTGGAGGATTTCTTTTTGAATGGTGATCTGTGTTTTGGGACATTTTCATTGCAAGGACAAATGAAAAACATTCCGAGGCAGAAGCAGCGTACATAGAGGTTTGTTGAACTTAAGCAATGACCCTTTACACAAATTACTTAAAAGAAGCTTTATGCATTTTGTACAAAGTTTGAAGCACTGTCCTTCTATTTTAGACTCAACAAATGAAAGCAAGAGAGCATCAACATCAACAGCCGCTACAGATGCAGCAGTTGCAACTCATGCAACAAAGAAATGCGCAGCTACAGCGTAGGGATCCAAGTCATTCCCCTCTTGGTGGTCCTATAAATGCTATCAACTCCGAAGGTATGATGGGGCAGCCATCTGCCAGCGTATTGGCTATGAAAATGTATGAGGAACGAATGAAGCACCCTCAATCCATGGACTCAGAGACATCTTCAGCTCTTATTGATCCCAATAGGATGGCGCTTCTCAAGTCAGCAACTAATCATCAAGGGTATGGTTGGTGCAACTGCTCCATATATGTTATTGCATTATTTTACACAACACCCATCTATTTGTTACATGTTTTGAATCATTTGCATCTCTATTTCTCCTCTGTTGATTCAGCCAGTTGGTACAAGGAAATTCAGGGAACATGTCTGCAGCTTTGCAGCAAATACAAGGACGGTCTCAACTGGCAACTGTAACTACATTAGCTCTTAGTTATAGACAGGATATCTCTTCTTTGTTGAATACTCGGTGTTTCGTCTTCTTTTACCAATCTAAGGGTCATACCTATTTCAACTATGTAGGATATTAAAGGGGAAGTGAACTTGGGTGGCACTCAGAAGTCTTTGCCCATGGATCCTTCATCAATCTATGGGCAAGCAATTCTTCAGTCAAAGGCTGGACTTGGTGCAGGTATTACTACAAAAGAATTATTTTCGGTATACAAAAAGAGATACATGTTCTGATTGACACCCTTTGGCCCCCTATTACTAAAAATTTCAAATTGAAAATATACCTTTTTTATGTAATGCATATTTAGCAGTGTTTTCACCAAATTATCTTGTTTATCTGTGACATGATGCATGGCTTTTCCCCAAAACCTACTTATCTTCCCGTAAGACACTTTATCATGTGGAGTTTTGTGGAATTCTGCCGTTGTCCTCTAAATCTGAATTTGTGAATAGTATCTTGGATAATTTCATTTTTGCTGTTTGAAGTGCACGGCAAATTATTAATCATTGATAGACTATATATTAAAAGCTTCTTCTTAACTCTGATTAAGGCTTCTACTTCCCCTAGAGACACTGTCAATGCACTTGGAATCCAATTCTTTTTCTTTTTCTTTTTTTATTTATGACATTTCACTTTTGGTAATTGTCTGTCATCACATCTCAAGCTTTATTCATCTGTATTTAGCAGCAATGTATTACAGTTAATGGGTGGATAATATCGGAATTTGTCTTCTCTATGTGAGCATTAATGAATTGGCTCTCTGCCTTTTTTCTGTTTATTGGCTTGTTTTAGGATTTCTATTTTTCCAGCTCAACTTTCTTGAAACTCCATTTTTTTTCTATTGTCCCATTTTCTCCTCCTGATGAGTCTGTTTAGGCTTTTTCTTGTCTTTTCTGAGTACTTGTATGTCAATTATATTGTAGATGATCTTACTTGGGCAATTCAGTCCTTATATTTTCTCCTTGTTCTTTGGGGTTGAACCAAGGTGTCACTGGTCTACCATTGAAGGGTTGGCCTTTAACAGTAAGTTACCTATTGCTTTTAGTCATCATCGTTTTTGATATACATAAATTTTGATGTGCATAGTCTCCTGCTTTGGTCATGATATGTACAGGGAATTGACCAGGTAAGGCCCGGCGGCTTGGGTTTGCAAGTACAAAAGCCCAACTTACAGACCCAAAATCAATTTCTTTTGGCATCACAACAACAGCAGGTCCTAGCTCAAGCTCAAGCCCAATGTAACCTTGGAAACTCACCTAATTATGGGTTCGGTGGATTACCTAGAGGGAACTTTAATGCGAAAGATGGTCAGCCCCCAAGAAATGATGGATCCATTTGCTCTCCGGTACAGGCGAATTCGCCAAAGGTTAACTCGATTCTCCTAGAGTCAAGAATAGATATTGCTTTTGGGTGTTAACTTTGTTGTGTTTTGTCTGTTACACTGCACAGCTATTCTGAGGCTAGACATTGTCTGTAAATGATAATGTCTGTTTCTGTGGACGGGTCTCTGTATTCTCTTCCGATCCGTAGAACGGTTGAGGTTTAAAGTGCTTATACTATATACCTATCTTAAACAGATGAAGATGTCCTCAATGCAGCATTCTTCGTCTCAACAACAGGACCAGTTGCAGCATCAACAACAACAACTGCAACAGGTTAGCTTAAAGAAAGCGGAAAAAGCTGATTTTTTATCTGGTTTTTGATATCATCAAACTCATGCGACATCAAGTATTGTTAACAAGTGATATTTCTTCATGCCTTACCTTCCTTCTTTCGCTGTAGTTGGAAATTTCCGTCTTTTCCTATTCATTTTTTTTGTTCCTGGAAAATAAGTTACCTAATCAGTCCAACTGTCTAAGCTATTGAAGAGTAGTTCATCCATCTTCTTACCTTTTTCCCAGACCAACAGAAAAAAGAAGCAACATTCATCTTCTGGACATGCTAATAGTACTGGCACTGGTAACACAGTTGGCCCTTCACCAAGCTCACCAGCATCAACTCATACCCCAGGTGATGGTATGACTAGCATGTCAAAAGGCTTGATTATGTATGGAGGAGAGGGAGCTGGTGGTATTGCATCCTCTACAAATCAGCTGGTAATTCTTTCAGCTTTTTAATGTAAATGCTTGTTTGCAATATTCTTTCTAGACATCCCACTTCCATATTTGTTAATGAAGTTATTGGTTTCCAGATAGATTTACAGATCTTTTATGATTGAGGTTGTGAACTTTAACATGTCGTTGACTATCTTAAATTGTATAATGCTCAACATGACTTCTGTGGTACAGGATGACTTAGAGCC
Organism: Przewalskia tangutica; assembly: GCA_029844215.1. Lineage (NCBI taxonomy): Eukaryota > Viridiplantae > Streptophyta > Magnoliopsida > Solanales > Solanaceae > Przewalskia > Przewalskia tangutica. The sequence continues at coordinate 4,417,381 of CM056730.1, read as the reverse complement.
TTTTGGAGACATTGGTTCATTGGAAGATAATGTGGAATCATTTCTGTCAAATGACGGAGGAGATGGAAACATCTATGGCACATTGAAGCAAAATCTTACCGAGCACAAGCCTGAATCTTCAAAAGGTAAAATCTCAAGATTGAACTTATAAATGTTCTATTGTCTTTCTTTTTTGGTTGCCAATCTATAAACTTAAACGATTCATCTCAGGTTTCTCCTTTGGTGAAGTTGGTTGTATACGCACGAGAAATAAAGTGACTTGCTGTCATTTCTCATCAGATGGGAAGTTATTTGCTACGGCTGGACATGACAAGAAGGTAGGATGTTCCAGAGTATTTAATGTCTTTATCATATATAGTCGGATTTCAGTTTTATTTCGTATTGTAGGCTCTATTCTGTTCTACTTCAATTAGTCATTATTCATCTTTGGCTTCATCTAAGAAATTGTAAATTATGAAACATTTCCTATGTATGCATCAGGCTGTTCTTTGGAACATGGATACTCTGCAAACAGAGACCACCCCTGAGGAACATCAATACTTGATTACTAATATCCGCTTCCGGCCTAATTCTTCTCAACTTGCAACTGCTTCATTTGACAAGTCTGAGATTATGGCACGCAACCAATGTAATTATTTTTGTATTCTTTGTTGGAACTTCATATCTTTTCAGTGTTGGGCATTTTTCCTTTTTAACAATCCTTTGCTGAACTTTTATTTGCAGCCTAGCTATTGTTTGCATGCTTACACAGGGCATACTTCTCATGTTATGTCGTTGGATTTTCATCCTGAGAAGAACGACCTATTCTGTTTTGCGATAGCAACAATGAAATTCGCTACTGGAGTATTAGTCCATTTTCATGTACTCGGGTGTCCAAGGTTTGCTCTTTAATGTTGATTACTGCTATTTCTTTAACATACTTTGCAGTAGTAAATTCCTATTGAGCTATCTTCGACTTAATGTCTCTCTGTTTGTAGCAAGGAGGCAGTGCGCAAGAGAGGTTTCAGCCAATGACTGGGCGTCTGTTGGCTGCCGCTTCGGATAAGGTGGTTTCCGTATTTGATGTCGAGAATGACAGGCAAATTCATTCTTTCCAGGTTTGTTTTCGTGCTAGATGACTTTTGAGTTTATTTAATTAGTATGATTTGTCATATGTATATTTTGGGTGGCTAGGCTTCTTTTTACTTTTCGGATAAATATGGGTGTTTGTTTATAGGGACATCCTGGAGTGGTGAACTACCTGTGTTGGGATCTCAATGGTGAGTTATTGGCATCAGTTACTGAGGAGTCTGTCAAAGTTTGGTCACTAACACCGGTGACTGCATTCATGAGCTAAGTGCTGCTGGGAATCAGTTCCACTCTTGTGTTTTTCATCCTAGTTATTCTGCTCTGTTGGTGATTGGAGGAATGAGGGTAATTGCTGTTCTCCTTAAGTTCTCTTGTTCTTAAGTGTTTATTTCACATCAGTAAGATGTCACTTAAGTTTGATGGACTACTACGTGTATTTCACATCAGTAAGATGTCACTTAAGTTTGATGGACTACTACATGTTCATACACTTTTTCTCAACACTTCACTGCTGTTTGACCCCTTGCCGGCCATTACAACAGTCTCTATGTGCCCATTCACTGATACTTTGTGAATTTATGTTGCAGTTCTCTGGAGCTGTGGGACATAGTTGAGAACAAAAGCATGACCGTTCCAGCACATGAGAACATCATCTCTGCCCTAGCGCAGTCACAAGTGACTGGAATGGTTGGTTCTGCAAGTCATGACAGTTCGGTCAAGTTATGGAAATAGAGGAGGATTCAATGTCGAGGCGTCACCATAAGAGCAATTGGCATTTGCTTTTACGCATATCACAAAAGAAAGATGTAGGCACATCTATAGCTTAATGTTTTTGATAAAGAATATCAATGTTTGTGCTTGTTATAGTTAACATCAGAGCGTGGTTTGCAGTTGAGAAGCGAGTTGCACTGAGCCATAGTTTGGTAGTGTAGGAGAGGATAACAAATTCACAATCTTTCATGGTAATTGTACCGTGTTTCTCCTAGTATTGGATAAAACTGATAATGGCACATTTTAATACCTCAAATTGTCACTGCCTAAGAGTATCAAAGTCATATTATCCAATAAGTATTCTAATGCTGCCCCAAGGAGCGCATTAGACGACCCAAAAGCTTTATGTTTGATATATGCAGGGTGTACAATAAAACATAAGCTTGCTTTGTGGTGAACATGGTTTAGTAGGACTAAGACAGAATATTTGGAGTGCAAGTTCAGCAACGGGAGCGACCCTGAGACAGGTGTGGAGGTGAGACTTGGTACTCGGGTCATTCCAAAGAAAGAAAGTTTCAAGTACCTATAGTCTATTATCCAAGGGAATGGAGAGATTAATGACGATGTCACACATCGTATTAGGGCAGGGTGGATGAAATGGAGGCTCGCATCTGGAGTTGTGTGACAAAAAGGTGCCATCAAAATTTAAAGGCAAATTCTATACGGTGGTGGTTAGATCGATTATGTTGTACGGGGTGGAGTGTTGACCAGTCAAGACTTCGCACATACAAAAGATGAAAGTTACGGAAATGAGGATGCTGAGATGGATGTGTGGGCATACAAGGAGAGATAAAATTAGAAATAATGATATCCGAGACAAAGTGGGAGTGACCTCGATGGAGGATATGATACGGGAAGCGAGATTGAGATGGTTCGGGCATGTGCATGTGCAGAGAGGAGACACAGATGTCCCAGTGCGGAGGTGTGAGAGGTTGACTATGGACGGGTTCACGAGGGGTAGAAGTAGGCTGAAGAAGTATTGGGGAGCGGTGATTAGACGGGATATGGTGCAGGTGCAATTTACTGAGGACATGACCTTAGATAGGGGTTGTGGAAGATATGAATTAGGGTAAAAGGGTAGAAGGGTAGTAGGTAATCGAGCGTAGTCCTACTTATGCTTACAAAATAATAGTTGTAGTGTTATTATTGTAGGCCCGATTAGTCTATCACACTTATAGGCGCAATATTGTTTTATAGTCCCCTGTAATTTGATTTCTGCTGTTATGTGTTCTTTAGTGTACTTTGTTTATCTTATTTAGCTGCGTTAGCTACTGCTTCATTTTGTTAGAATGCTCTACCATGACGTATTCGATTTTGTTATCAGCATGTTCATACTGCTTTAATTTCTTGTCTAAGTCTGATTGTTTCTCTTGCTTCTTTTGTGATTATGCTTTGTCTTGAGCCGAGGGTCTCCCAGAACAACCGTTCTACCTATCAAGGTAGAGGTAAGTTCTGTGTACACTCTATCCTCACGTGATGGGATTTTACTGGGTATATTGTTATTGTTGTTGCTTTGTGGTGAACATAAGACCAATTTCGAGTTTTCAAATCTATTATAACAAGGCTAAGAGTGAAAACTGGAATTCGACTTGAATAAGAGTGAAAACTGGAATTCGACTTAACCTTCTTTCAATGTACTTTCTTTTTTTAGTTATTTTGTAAGCTTAATAAATAAAGAGTGTTGCAACACTATTCCTTTTACGGATGGTTGTGGTTTGATTTGCTTTTCTTTGAGCCGATGGTCTATCGGAAACAACCTCTCTATCTCCAAGACAGGGGTAAGGTCTGCATCCAGTGAGAAGACTCCACTTTGTGAGATTACACTATCTCCATGGCAGAGGTAAGGTCTGCATGTAGTTTACCCTTCCCAGATCTCATTTTGTGGGATTACACTGAGTATATTATTGTTGAGTGTTGCACTATTCCTTTGCTAAAAGAGACCACCTGCTATGTTCTTTCTAATTCCAAAAGAATTTAAGTTATATACTCTAACTGTATGGTCAAGGTTTTTGGTGTTATCAAGTTAATTTAACCCGTAATAGATGTTAGTTATCATTTTTATCATATTATCAATTAATACTTATTATAAATATTTACTTGTAAAATTACCTTATAAGTGACCTAAATATGTAAATAAATTTCACACCATCAATGCATGAACTTAAACTCCACGTGAAGATGTTTAAGTTGTCTTGCATATGTAATCCGTTACTGCCAGCGACTTGTGTGCAGCATAAGTATGGTAAAGAAAGTAGTGTGATTCTTATGGTTCTGGAGAAAAAATGGTAAAATAAAATGGCAGATTTTGAGAGGAAAGCTCTAAGATAATTTATCACAGTTAGGTTAAGTATTTCCTCTAGTAGTTGATTGAATGCACAAAACTGCTTGTTATGATAACAAAAAACTCCTCCTGTAAGGCCCAATGCTAAATTTATCCTTCATTTGCTTTGAGTACTCGTGTGAAACTGGTGTATTACATTTTATGCAACGGATACTTGCACACGTCCGTACCAGTAAACAAGTTTCAAACTACATGTAAATGAAAGTGGTTCAATTGAAAAATTCGATGGTGAAAATAGGATAAAAACAATTTATGTATGTGTGTATATGCATAAATTTTTGAGTCCCTTGGGATAACAGAAACTTTTATATGAAGATGATTCACAAATTACTTTTGGTTATATGTCCTAATTGAATGCTAGGGTTTTTACATTTTCTTAATCCCCTTTCTCACTGTGCTATTACAGGGACGCATACCCATATATTCATCTGCGTAAAGATAATTTTTTGAATTACGTCATCCAGAAATATCACCGGACCGGTCGATCCGGTATCTAAGTCGGTCCGGTAAGCTTTAATTGGTTGGGGGTTGGTTTGGCCCCCAACCCCAATCCGCACCGATTATGTTAGAATTCGGTAAGGTCCGGACCGGTAACGCAAAAAATAAAAATAAAAAAAATAAAAAAGGGTTGTTGGTCCAACGGTAATGTTACCGTTGGGGCATGGAGGTCAGGGGCTGGGGGGGGGGGGGGGCAACGGTCATTTGACCGTTTTTAACCAATTTTTTAAATTATTATTCTTTATTAATTACGTTTTTACCCTTTAAAAAATCTATAAATACTCTATATTCTTCTCATTTTTATCACACAATTATTTCTACAATTCTCTTAATTCTCTCTATTATCAATTCTCAAGTTATTATTATTAATTTTCAAATTAGCAAGACGCAAGACTTCGAGCTTCGACTTTCAATTGAATTCTGAATCCCGAAGTTTGGTACACTCATTTCATTCTCTAATTAATTTATTAAATTGTCATATTTATTTGTTGATTATTTAAATTAAATATTTTATAATGGATAGGCTAAAGAGAATGGGTAAAGGTAAATCTATTTCAAGGGGTTAAAAAGTACTTCATCATCTAATCAAAATATATATTATGATCAAATGCAAGAAGATTTTGGAATGGAAGATAATGAATATGATAACGTTCATATAGATAATATTGTTGAAACTGAAACTCCTACACCTACTAGTGTGCCTTCTGTCAATGTTAGTACTACTATTGATACTGGTAGACCTCCTTTACCAGAAGTAACGAGAAGGAGAAAAAAGAGTCAAGTGTGGAACTTTTGTGATAGAATTGAGGGCACTGATAGAGTTAGATGTAATATTTGTGAAAAAACTTATAAACATAAAAGAGGGGTGGTGACGGGGGGACGGACACTATAGGTAGGCATGTAGAGAATGATCATCCGACACACTGGTTTTGTCTCTGATTTACCTGCCGGTCAACAAAAAATTAATCCATTAACGGGGGGCTTGTTAACTACGATCCAAAGAAGGATCGCATTGAATTAGCAAAAATGATTTTCGGAGGTTGTTTACCTTTTTCTTTTGCTTCTTCTTCATATTTAATTACATATATTCAAAGTATATAATCCTTTATTTAAAGGTGTTCCTCGTACTACTTGTAGATCCGATATTTTTGGACTTTATACTGATTATGTATTTATTTGCAATATTTGTTCGTTAACCTTCCATGCCTAGTTAGTTTTACTTCAGACATTGGGCATGTTGTAAATAATTTTGATTATTTAACCATTACTTGTCATTGGATGGATGGAAATTTTAAAATGGAAAAATGTATTATTGTTTTTCCGTATGATGAAGATCAAAGTAATACTGGAAAATATATAAGCGAAACTATTTGTGTTGTTGCAAAAAGTATGAATCTTTATAAAAAATATTTTGTATATCATTCGATAATGCATCTAATAAAACTGCTGTTGTAGATCTTTTAAAAGCGGAATTAGAACCGTCACTTCCTGATATATTTCATGTTCGTTGTTATTGTCATATTTATAATTTAATTGTTCAAAGTGATCTTGATTTATTTGCAACTGGATTATCTCTTGTCTGAAGAGCTGTTGGAGTTATTCAGAGTAATAATTGAAAAAATAGTAACAGAATTTAAAAAAAATGTAAACAATTTAATTTGATAGTAATTTAACTAAATTATATGAATATTATGCTACAATACTTGATAACAACAACTCTGCTACTAATATTCCTTCTAGTTCTGTTTTTGTGTCTACATCTGCAGGATTCAATGAAGACGATGATAATGAATCTTTAGATATTTGGAACACTTTTACAACAACACAAGCAACCACAAGTCGAAATTGTGATGAGATGCAATTTTATTTACAAAAGCCAACGGAGTCGAAGAAGAACTTTCAACGTTTACAATGGTGTCAGGATAACCAAAGACAATTTCTGGTACTTGCAGCTATGGCACGGGATGTTCTTAATGTGTCTATCTCAACAGTGGCTTCTGAAAGTGCATTCAGCCAAGCACGATACCAATAGGAGACACGCATTATTCATTGAGCGGAACCACATTAGAAGTCTTAGTCTACTTAAGGAATTTGATCAGAGCAGAGAGAAGAAATCAAGGATTGGTAGACGTTGACTCTCCGGAAGATGAAGAAGTCGACAATATTTTGGAAAGAGGGAGCACAAGTTACGGAGGAAGCGGCACTGAAATTAATACTCCAGATTTAGAGGCTATGAATCAACAACAATTCAATCAACCTATAAATTACGAAGAATTTGTTAGAAGGATGCATAATATATAAATAAAATTATTATTACTTTAATATGTTTTTTTTTAGCATTATGAATAATAAAAGTTTGAAAGTTTACATCTTATCATTAGTTTTTATTTTATTATTTTTTTAGTTGTTAATTTATGTCTTCTAATTTAACAAATTAATAAAAGTATAACTACAATATAAAGTATAAACTATAAATACAAAGTTAACTTTATATTTTAAAATATAAAATATAAAATATAAAACTATATTATATTAATTATTAAATATTTAATTTGAATTTAATTTACATTTTCGGAATTAAAAAAAAAAGAAAATTCGGTCCAGTCCGACCGGTTCAACCCGGAACCGCACAGGCCTACCGAAAATCTGATAAGGAACCGGTTCGGTAGGCTCGATAGTCCGTGAATCCGGACCGGTAACGGACCAAAACTGGTTCAATCCGGTACCGGTCAATCGGACCGGATTGAACCGGTAGACAGGCATCAGTCTACCTACTAAATATCAAAAAAAAAAAAATTAGTATTATTCACAACTAAATATCTTGCATAAATAATAATCACATTAAATACTTACTCTATTCTCCTATATACTCTGTTTTTATTGTAGTTGTACGGAGTAAAAGTGCGTCAATGGCACGCACCTGAATGGATCAACAACGTGTAAACTTGGTAACGTTATAACATTGTTTGGGTAAAAGAAAAATAAACTTATATTCTACTTATAAAATTACTTAGTAAAATTATTTAATTTTGGACAAGTGAGTCAGTATGTTGCAGATCTACAGAATATCATGATTGGCTCTGGTCAATTGTAATATCACTAATGATGATGCATTGTATCTAAGTTTATTAATCTTGTCAAAAAGTAGTTTATTAATCTTGGATTGACGTGATTCAAAATAGAATGCATGTACAAATACATTAGAATATGAAGTGTTGCGAATTGTTTCATGTACATAATATAGAGTTTATATTGTAAAATTATTTTTGACATTGCAAAATTCGATCCGAGGAAGGTATGCTTCTAGAAGAAGAAACTGGTGATGTTAAAGACATTCAAAGATTAGAGGAAACTATTTCTAATCTACATTATAGAAATGCCATGAATGTAGAGCATATTCTGAATTATCCTAGTGAAATGAAGCTTTAATGGATCGTCAACGGACGAAGAAATTATTCAAAGAGTAATGGGTATGGAAAATGATGACAATCAAGATTCAGATGATATGTAACTTTTATTTTATGAATTATATATGTAATTTTCATACGTATTTAGTAAATTATTATTTTATATTTTCAGTGGGCATAATGATTTTTTTAAAATTATTATCTTATGGATTTATCGAGGTTATTAATTTATCGAATATTCATTTATCGAGGTTTTACGGTAGATTATAGAAAAATAACTTTTGAAATTTGTAGTCAGAGTAATATTCTATCCGGCTCAAAATAAATGTTCATTTAGCCTTTAGCACACTAAAAAAAATATACTAATTTAGCCTCTAGAAAAAGAATAGATATCTTGACTAGACTACTCAAAATTAAAATTTACATATTACTATTACCTCATATTTAAAATAAGTCATTTAGTCTTTATCACACTCCTTAAGAAAATACTAACTTCTAAAAAAATAGTTATCTTGATTAAATTACCCTTAATTAAGATTTGCATATTAGTATTATTAACTTGATATATTGATATTTAATCACTTAACACTTAATACGGACAATATAAAAAATAACGTTAATTTCTTAATTACGTAAACGGACAATCATGAGCACTGTGCCGTTGCAGTAAATAGTGTGGTGTAGTTAGTAATCTCGTACATCTATAAACTTCTATTGGAAAACCAAAATTTTAAGGAAGGCAATACATTTAGGGCTGCACAAAAAAAGGATTGAAAAAAAAGGATCGGATCGATAAATTTAGTTTGGTCTTCGGTTCGGTTCTCAGTTCTTTAATATATATTTTCGGGTTTTGGACCGGACCGATAAATTTGGTCTGGTCTTCAGTCCGACTTTTCTAAAAGTTAGGTCCTTAATCCGATTCGGTCCGGTTTTAGTGTTTTGCGCAGCCCTGAATACATTTGACTCCTTTTTTTTAGAATATCAAAATGCACCATAACACTTTCGAACATGGACGAAGCTAGAAGCCGATGTACGGATTTGACTGAACTTAATAGTTTTAATTCAAATTTTATATTTACGTTAAGGAATTTATTATATATGTACCAAAATTAAATATAAAACCCAATTACGTTAAGGAATTTAATTTCTTCTAACTAATCACTGGGTGACGCAGTTGGTGATAAACAGGGCATGCATATTCTAGACTCTAGTGCATGCATTCTTTGGTACTTATAATGTTACGCCTTTCGAATTTCAAAATTCAAACAAGTCTTTTTTTATCATAATTTTTAAATATATTTTATAAATATTTTGAATTATCAATCCGTAACTTATAATATTTTTGTTATACCCCGTATTTCCAGAGTATGTACGTGGAGACGTGCGTACGAACATTTGAGACTTAAAGTTTGGCTTTGGTTCGAAATTTGGGCACAAGTGCCGAATAGAGTCGTTTTACGACTAAACGCTTTCCACAATTTACGTAGGAAAATTCCTATGTCATTTATATTTTTGCGGATTTTTCGAGAGATAAAATATTTTGGACAACGGAGGGTGACATGTGTCACCCTCACATCGAAGCAAGGCGGCAACCCTCGACGAATTGGGGTCACGCTTTCGCCAATTGGCTCTTTGTTTTGGCCTTGTTTTGTGGCTTGTTTGGTGCCATGTTTTGTGCCTTGTTTTGTGGAGTAGGGTTAGGTGCACTTGGCTTGATCAAGGCCTTACACTTGCCTTGCACACGGCTTGATTCGCCATTGGTTGGCTTTTGGTTTTGCTATAAATACCCCCTAAGCTCAAGACTTCATTCATCCAAAACTTCCAAGTCTTGAAACCTCTCCTCCCTTCTTGTTGCTCTAGCCGAGAGTTTCCCTCCCCTTTTCGTGTGGCCTTGGCCGAGAGGTTCCCCTCCCCTCCTAGTGGTTCAGCCGTGGTACCCACAGCCTAGTTGTTTCAGATAATACACCCCCTGGTAGAAAGTATTCTCCAAGTATTGTTATAATGCCCAAAATACCTTAGCCTTATACCTTGTAGTATTCCAAAGTTACCTCTATAATGCAGAGCCTAAATACTACCTTTGTCCTCTTAGTCTCAAACCGAAACCCTAAGGAAATCTTCATAGTTGGTTGAAGTATTTGAGTAGAAGTTGGTTAGAACTTAAGGGTTGTTTGGAGTGGTGAGCGCCTGAGTCGAGCTAAACCTTGCTCAGATCGACATTATAACTTGGATAATTTTGGGCTTATCGAGGTAAATATTCTTGTCCCTTATTGTAATTGGAGATTACATGTTGTAGGATTATATAGTCAAGTATACTATATATGTAATCAACATACCATGTGCAATGTCTTTTGACTTAAGCTGAATTTAAAGAAGAATCGAATCAGTAATTACATGTGATTAGAGAGTAGACTTGTGGTATTCTCAGATAGTAGAATTGTATACGTCCGGTTAGACGTATAAACCCCCTGGTTGGCTTGCAGCGCCTCGATAGAGAGAGAGATTTACGCTGCGTGGTGAGTCACGAATTTTCAGTAGAATGTGGAACCGCGTGCGGTTAGAAGTTAATAGACGTTTGTGGCCTTATAGGTGGAGTACTACGAGTAGCGTATTCTACTAAGAGTGGAAACGCCAGCCGTTACGATCTTGCGAGCGTTTTGCTTATTGTCGATACTCGCCGCGAGGTATGTGAACCTCTTCCTATCCTTCTAGCATGATGCTTTGTAAACTATGTAGTACCAGACGCATACGTGTTAAATGAGTTGGTTGGTTTAAAACATGGGTGTTATAATAGCTTTATGGGAAGTTAGTTATAACGACTCTATGTAGGTAAAAGATTGGTTTATTGATTGTAGAAGTTAAGAGACTTGATCTTGAAAGATAAGAGACTTAACTTGTTTTACTTGGTTATTAACATTTTGTTAAATGTGTTGTGAAACCTTATTCGCGAGTAATGAGTACTTGGTTTTAAAAAGAATAATGTTTTATTGATTTGAAATGAGAATGTGTTTAACAAACCACGCTAGCTTAATAAAGGAAAGTGTATTGACAAATAACTAATTGTTATTAAAACCAAGAGAAACCTCCATCCGCATGTAAGCTAAGATAAGACAAAATTGTATTACATTTCTAGATCACGGTCATTGAATAAGATTGTTGTAAACAAGAATAAACGGCTCACGTACAAGACACATGTTACTCAATTGTTTTAAAAGAGATTAAGACTATGAGTTATGAAACCTTTCTAAAATGAGAAACTTGAGCATTTGAAATTAGGCAAACTTGAACGTTTGGAAAATAATGTTGTTACTTGATTTTACAAAAAGGGAAGTATTTTGGTTTACCTAAATGTGAGTCACTCTATTTTTATACTACGGGTATCGGGTGACCTTTATGAAAGGAATGGATCTCTTAAAAAAGAATTTAACGTACGTAGTACTTTAGGGTTAAAACCCGGACTTTGATATAAAATGGAAGTACCTTGAGTCAGGTGTAACTTGCTTATGCTGTTGTTGTGTAACTCGCCTATGCTTGTTGTGATAGCCTTTGTTGTGCAAGTGTTGATATCGTGTGATTTCTTGGGAAGGAGTGGATCTTTTATAAAAGTCTAGAAGTATGGTAATTTGCTTGAGCTTGTTTGTGATAGCCCGTCATGCGGTATATTGTTGTTGATGTCACGGACACGCCTACACCGGCGCACTCGGGGCGCAGGCTACGCGCGGTTAATCACCCAAGATATTGTTGATAATGTCACTGGACGTGTCACACCGGCGCAATTCCGGTACGTGGGCCACGGGCATTGTTATTATCATTGTTAACGCCATACGGACGCGTTCTACACCGGCGCAATTCCGGCACGCGCCGGGCATTGTTATTATTGTTGCATCACGGGCATGTCTACACCGGCGCAGAATTCCGGTACGCGCGCGATGCGAACACGATTGATGTTGTGGGCGAGACCCATAGTTATATTTGAGTGATGACTGAGGCGTGAGTCCCCGACTTGACGCGGATCGCTTATGTTGTGAATCGTAGTTTTGTCATCATACATGTCTCCTGCTTTCATATAGATCGTTATGATTTCATTTACGATTTTTACAGATTCACATACTTGGTACTGTTAGATCGACCTCCTTGGCCGCTCATGCCGCAGTAGGAGTACATCAGAGTGGATCCCCGCCATGATCACAGCCAACAGATTGAAGCTCCGCTTCTCAGGAGGCTTATCTTTTGCATGTTACCCGAGTCAGGTTCTTGTACATTCGTGGTATGACGGCCCCGTCCCGTCATGTTGTATAAAAACTCTAGAGGTCCGTAGTAATCGCCAAGTGTGGTTTGTAAAAAGGATTAAACTGCTCGCTTTGAAAGAGTTGTTTATATATATTTTATTGGAAGCGTAACCGCTTGTTGGCCTGCTTTATGATCATATATCTTGTTTCTTGTTTAAGTTTTATTTTCCGCCGGTTTTCTCCGATGTTGTATCACTAGGGTGTCCGGTAGGCACGACCACGCCCGGATCGGTCGTGACAAAAGTGGTATCGTGAGCGCTTAATCTCGGAAAGTGTCTTCGCATCGTGTCGAAGAGTCTTGATTATCGATGTGTTGCGCACCACATCTATAATCGTGAGGTCTGCAGGACATTTAGGATCGGTTTCATTCTTCTCATTCCGAGATCGTGCCTTAGAGTCGTGTTGTAAGTTGGACCTCCGACGTATCTCGCTTTTACCGCTTGCCTCGCGCAGTGCAACCAGAGCCTGGGAATGGCAAGGCGCCGAGGAGTCGCTAGTGAGATACAGAGGAGTACGAGGCGCAGCCCGACAAGACTGAGGTCAGGCTTCAGACGGCGAAGTTTTGACGCCGCCACCCAAAGAGAGTTTAGAACCGCAGCAGAATGGTCACTGAGACCACAAGACTGAGCCTCCAGCCCCACACCGGAGCAGATGAGACGGGCATGAGAGATGGATTCTGGCCGCCGTGGTCGTGGCCGATATGAGGATAGGCCGGATGCAGCAGCCTGGGCCCAAAGAGCACCAGCCGTTCACCCCGAGCAGATAGTTTGAGGCTACGGACTTTCCGAGTCAGAGCCCGCCAGAGTTTTATGGGTCGAGGCACGAGGATGATCCGCAGGAGTTCATCCCAGCGATAGCCGGTCGCGAGTGATCAAGGCTTCGAGACCGAGTCGCGGTCTTAGGTTCGCATCGGCCGCGTGATACCGCAGCCGATCGTTTGATTCGCGGGAGTTGTCCGGGAGAGCATGCGCGCTCAAAGAATATGGACGAGTTCTCGAGGCATTCCTCATCACTTCTTGCCTCCGCAGATGGCGAGGGCACGCCGGCCGATTTATGATCTTTGAGACGTAGCAGCGGCGACGGTTCGAGTACAACGTGGAGTTTGACTCGTTGGCTCAGATGTCCCCGCTTTAGTGGCAACCATGGAGGATAGAGTGCACCGCCACGCCACCGCTAGATGATTACTTGACAGAGGCTTGTTCGAGTGTAGCTCTTCACCGGCATGGACATTGCCCGCACGCAGCTCATGCACCGGGATGCGAGGCACGAGAGGTCGACGAATGACCAAGATCGCCAGAAGAGGCCGTAACAACAGTGGTCCTTTGGTGACTTTCGAGGCGACCGCCAAGAAAGATACTAGTTTTGTACCTCCACCGCAGAGTGGTCCTCCACAACCTTCAGAGCATCCAGAGTATTCGGAGCAGTCGTGGCTCGAGGTTCAGTTTCTGGGAAGCGGGTGTTGGCGGACGCGGTCACCCCTACCTCGGTGGTCGATGTGGTAGACCGCATTTCGGGAGTGTCGTGCCAAGGGAGCTTGTTATTTTGCGCCACCGCCATTTTGCAGGAACTGTCCGACCAAGCGGTAGCACGGATGTTACGACTCAACCTTCAGATCGATGGCCGTTCATCACCTTCACTACCGCGCCGGCAGTGTGATCGTGATTAGAAAGCGGTAGAGACAGTATATCCTTAACCTCTGAGTTTTGTACGCTGATGTGTTTAGTGTTATGTTCGGTAGCTTTGTGCTAAAAGGTGATTTAGAGCTCGGTTAGTGTAGAAGAGTAAGCCCGGGGCGTGGTAAGTGTGAACCTTAGACTATTTCACGATTGAGACCTTAGAGGTAAGGTCGTCTTGTGTAAAAGATTTATTTTATGTTTGACCTTTATCAGTGTACGTAGTATACGTGGAGTTATTGTGGGGAATTCCTTGGGTTGTGTATGATGGAAGTGGTAGCTTTCATGACTTGATTTGGTAAGATTGTTCCGTTTCTAGGAGCAAGTATTGGCGCGATTGTGGGTCGGGTTGATGGCCGCTCGCGGGTCGACTCGCAGCCCGGTTTTGGGCCGGGCTCGGTGGTCCCGCCAGAGGTAGGTCACGGGGTGCTAGCCCGCTTTAGTTGACCATCGTATGAGTTCGTGGATGTGTTCGACCGAAGCGGTTCGTGAAGGCCGGAGTGGCCTTAAAGAAGATTGAGGTTAGTAAGATGACCAAGTTCGAGGTAGTGACTCACGCTTTGAGAATCAAGCAATGATGAAGTATGGCACGCCCCGAGTGACACTAGAACCTCGCGCAAAGTGACAAAGTGGTATCGCACGGCGAAGCGGGAAGCGGAACGCGTGTGTTATTTTCGCGCTGCCGTGGCGTTGGCAACTTGTTAGAGGAACTTCATCGATATCCGTCTTGAGAAGGAACATTCGGGACGAATGTTTCTGGCGAGGAGAATGTTATACCGTATTTCCGCAGTATGTACGTGAGACGTGCATTTAACATTTGAGACTTAAAGTTTGGCTTTGTTCGAAATTTGGGCACAAGCGAATAGAGTCATTTTCCGATAAACGCTTCCACGCCTACGTAGGAAAATTCCGCTATGTCATTTATATTTTTTGCGGATTTTTCCGAGAGATAAAATATTTTGGACCAACGGAGGGTGACATGTGTCACCTCACATCGAAGCGCGGGCGCAACCCTTGGACGAATTGGGGTCACGTTTTCGCCAATTGCCTTTGTTTTGGCCTTGTTTTGTGGCTTGTTTGGTGCCATGTTTTGGGCCTTGTTTTGTGGAGTAGGGGTTAGGCTGCACTTGGCTTGATCAAGGCCTGACTCTTGCCTTGCAGATGGCTTGATCTTGGCCATTGGTTGGCTTTTGGTTTTTCTATAAATACCCCCCTAAGCTTCAAGACTTCATTCATCCAAAACTTCCAAGTCTTGAAACCCTCTCCTCCCTTCTTGTTGCTCTAGCCGAGAGTTTCCCTCCCCTTTTCGTGGCCTTGGCCGAGAGGTTCCCTCCTCCCAGTGGTCTAGCAGTGGGTACCCCTAGCCTAGTTGTTTCAGATAATACACCCCCTGGTAGAAAGTATTCTCCAAGTATTGTTATAATGCCCAAAATACCTTAGCCTTATACCTTGTAGTATTCCAAAGTTACCTCTATACGCAGAGCCCTAAATACTACCTTTGTCCTCTTAGTCTCAAACTGAAACCCTAAGGAAATCTTCATAGTTGGTTGAAGTATTTGAGTAGAAGTTAGTTAGAACTTCAGGCGGTTGTTTGGAGTGGTCGAGCGCCTGAGTCGAGCTAAACCTTGCTCAGGATCGACATTATAACTTGGATAATTTTGGGCTTATCGAGGTAAATATTCTTGTCCTTATTGTAATTGGAGATTACATGTTGTAGGATTATATAGTTGAAGTATACTATATATAGAATCGAACATAGCATGCAAATGTCTTTTGACTTAAGCTGAATTTAAAGAAGAATCGAATCAGAATTACATGGGATCAGACAGAGTAGACTTGTGGTATTATCAGATAGTAGAATTGTATACGTCCGTTAGACGTATAAACCCCCTGGTTGGCTTGGTAGCCGCCTCGATAGAGGAGGAGATTTACGCTTGGCGTGAGTGCTTCGAATTTTCGTAGAATGTGGAACCGCATGCGGTTAGAAGTTAATGACGCGTTTGTGGCCTTATAGGTGGGAGTAATACGAGTAGCGTATTCTACTTGAAGAGTGGAAACGGCCAGCCGTTACTGATCGTGGAGCGTTTTGCTTATTGTCGATACTCGTCGCGAGGTATGTGAACCTCTTCCTATCCTTCTAGCATGATGCTTTGTAAACTATGTAGTACGGTAGACGTACATGTGTTAAATGAGTTGGTTGGTTTAAAACTGTTACACCCCGTAAGTCCAAGACATGTATAAGAGAATGTACGAAAGGAAACAAGACTTGGAAAAGGATACGAAAGGAAGAATTGTTATTACGACGGAAAATGTTCCGAACGTCGGAAAGGAAAAATGTTCGTTGTTGGGAATTGGATTCTCAAAATGTATTATGTGAAGAATATGGAACTTATTAAAATTATGGAAATTTATTTTTACGGATTTGGTCACGTGGGGCCCACCCGAGGAATTTTACATTTTTGTGGGGCCCACGAGGGTTACGGAATTTTTATGGACGAATGAGAGGGCGACACGTGGCACTCCCACATGTGGTGTTGGACGAAAATTGCAAGGGTGTTATGGTCATTTGACCTATGTAGAAGATTAGTCTTGCTAGAGCTTGACAAAGTTGACCAAGTCAAGAGCCATTTGGCTTGATCTCTTCCTCCAATTTTAACAAGTGTTTTTATCCAAGCCTCCATTGTATTATAAGTATACTACTAGTAGCAAGACTTGAGCATTCTATACTTAGAAAAATTTTCAAGAAACTTTGAGCTTAGCGAATAGTGCTTCGCTTAGCAGCACCTCCCACACAAAAATTTTTGTGATTTTGATCCATTAGCCACAAGACTTTAACCCAATGTTCCTAAGGGTGTTGCAAGGTTATCTCAATAGAAAGATTTAAAAAACGGAGTTTTCACGTTAGTCATGCAGCGAACTATCGGAGTTCTTCAACTTGAAGTTGGAACTTGAAGATGGGTTTTTCATAGCCTCTGGGCGAGTGCTTGAGCGTTTGGAACCTAAGGAAAGGAGCTAAGAATTGCTAAGGCGCGACTTTGGAATCTTGGAAATTTTAAGGGCTTTGAAAGGTATAAATTTTGTCGTTTTAGTAGTTAAGACTTACTACTTGTTGTAGCTATGGATTTTAGCAAAGATGTGTTATATAGTATGAAGTTTGATATGTTTATTGGCTATTGGAACCCTAATCCAAATCTAGCATGTTTAACTTTAAGATTTCAATTCTAGTCGATTATTAGTTTAAGCGCATGTTGTATAAAGAAGGAAAGTGTAGTTGTTGAAGTTGTTTAGACTATATAACATGTTGACCTAAGAACTTGAAATTGGAAAAGGGTTGGAAAAGACTTAGTGTTGCATGTAAGTTGGCCGAGAATTGGCTAGTGTGCATTAGACTACTTCATTATGAATTGTGGCGGAAATTTTACACGTATCAGGCGTGTAATCCCTTTGTTTGGTTGTTGTTTGAGCCTTAAATGTGGCTTGTTGTTATTGTATTCGGCCTTGAAAAAGGTGGCAAAGTGAGTAGAAACAAAGGAAGTCTTTGCCCGATTTTCCGTAGAATTAGAGACCAAATACTTAGTATTATTCTACGTTAGAGACTAGAAGATTGATAGTATTGTTGTGACCATTATAGGTTGACACTTCTACGCATGGCGTATTCGGCTTAGCATGGATATTAGCCTAAAAGGTATGTGAACTATCTCCTCTTCTAGCATGATTCCTTAGAATAAAGAAAGTAAGTTCTACCTCGAATGATCCATTCCTTGCTTGTATTTGGATTGCCTAAAATAGAATTTGTTCTATGTACTTCCTCGAGTGTACTTTGATGTTTAAATTGTAAGTAGTATAATCCCTTTCCTTAGGGAAGTTTGGATTCTTAAAAGTGAAGGTATTTTTCTTAAAAGTACATAGAGACTTGAAAAGGAAGTGGTTTCCAAATCTTTTGGCTAGTGCCTTGTTCTAAAACCTAAAGGTCATTATAATGACTTTAGTGAGTCAAAGGAGTGATTTACTTATTTGATTTAAAAGAGGAGAAATGACATGATTTAAGAGAAGTAACTTGTGCTAAGGGTGAAGTTACTGAGGTTTAAAAGTAGAAGAAAACTTGTTTTCTAACTATTAAGAGACTTGAAGTATTTTGAAAGTTAAGAACTTGAATTGTAAGTATGTGATACTTGGTTTTAATAGTATAAGTCTCTTGGTTATCAAGGAATGGATATGTCTAAAACCATAAAGGGTTATAACGGCTTTATGGGAAGTTGGTTATAACGGCTTTATGGAAGGTTAAGAAAGTTGTTTATTTTGATTAATGGGCATAAGTTGCCAAGATTGTGAAAATTTGAAGTTACTTGATTTCAAGCTTTGAAATGAGCTTTCTAAAAGTGTAGTAACTTACTTTGAAAAATAGACATGCCTTGATACTACGTGTTGGTATCTTGGGTTTACATAAAAAGAGTCTTTGAAAAGAATGTACGTACGTAGTACTTTGGCTTGATAAATTGAGAATTTGTCTAAGTGTGCCTTGATAAGTACTTTGACTTGTTAAAAGAGAATTATTCTATGTATGCCTTGATTAGTACTTTGGCTTGATAAATTGAGAATTTGTCTAAGTGCCTTGATAAGTACTTTGACTTGTTAAAAGAGAATTATTCTATGTATGCCTTGATTAGTACTTTGGCTTGATAAATTGAGAATTTGTCTAAGTGCCTTGATAAGTACTTTGACTTGTTAAAGGAGAATTATTCTATGTATGCCTTGATTAGTACTTTGGCTTGATAAATTGAGAATTTGTCTAAGTGTGCCTTGATAAGTACTTTGACTTGTTAAAAGAGAATTATTCTATGTATGCCTTGATTAGTACTTTGGCTTGATAAATTGAGAATTTGTCTAAGTGTGCCTTGATAAGTACTTTGACTTGTTAAAAGAGAATTATTCTATGTATGCCTTGATTAGTACTTTGGCTTGATAAATTGAGAATTTGTCTAAGTGTGCCTTGATAAGTACTTTGACTTGTTAAAAGAGAATTATTCTATGTATGCCTTGATTAGTACTTTGGCTTGATAAATTGAGAATTTGTCTAAGTGTGCCTTGATAAGTACTTTGACTTGTTAAAGGAGAATTATTCTATGTATGCCTTGATTAGTACTTTGGCTTGATAAATTGAGAATTTGTCTAAGTGTGCCTTGATAAGTACTTTGACTTGTTAAAAGAGAATTATTCTACGTATGCCTTGATTAGTACTTTGGCTTGATAAAATGAGAATTATCCTATGTGTGCCTTGATAAGTACTTTGGCTTGGTTAATTGAGAACTTGCCTATACGTACCGGTAATAGCCTTTGAGTGCAAGTATTATGTTTTATTAAGTTGTCGCGACTTTACATGGTCACGTCTTGTCAGAAGTTACCGACGCATGCGGTGATGTGGGATTCCACGTATGCTTGCTATCAGTAGTACTTGGGTTAAATTCCCGATTTTTATGTAAGACATGGTAGTGCTTATGTCTTGTTGATGGTCACGAGATAGGTAAGAGTATAAATGGCGGGCAAGCCCCAAGACGTTATACCACCTCCTCCGGTAAGAGTATTAGTGGTGGTAAACCCCAAGACGCTGCACCACCCGCTTTATGTGTTGTTTGTCACGGTTGAGATAGGTAAGAGTATAAATGGCGGGCAAGCCCCAAGACGTTATACCACCTCCTCCGTGGTAAGAGAGTATGAGGGTAAACCCCAAGACGCTATACCACCGCTTACCACCTTCTCCGGGGTAAGAGTATAAGTGGCGGGTAAACCCCAAGATGCTATACCACCGGTGGACTTGATGTTATGTTATATCATGGATCACGGTGATGAGGCGATTCCACGGCATGATTGATATTATGGGCGTGAGACCCATAGTTATATCCGAGTAGTGACTCGGTGGCTCAAGGCCCCCGACTTGATATGATCGCGCATGTGTTATATCGTAGGTTGGATATCATACATGTCTCCCGTGTTATTTAGATCGCTATGATTTTATTACGATTTCATCGCTCACATACTTGGTACATTCTTCGCATCGACCTCCTTCGGGCCGCGTCACGCCGCAGTTTAGTACGTTATTCGGTGATCGGCAGTGTAGGATCCTCGCCAGGTTTTGGATAAGCTCCTTCATTCCGAGTTTATCTTTGGTATATGTCCTTCAAGATGCACTTTGTATAGTTTTGGGTACGGCGGGCCTCATTCCCGCCATAGTTCGGGCTTTAACTCCTGTGAGGTCCGTATTCATACGTGATTGGACTCGTATGCGGTGTAGTGTCTTTTGTTTATGTATGTATGGCACTTTGCCGCTTTGCCTCGCACGCACGCTTGTTTTAAAAAAAAAATGGGGTGTTATTTCGCCCAGCCTACTTGTATTGTTAAGGTAGAGGTGCCTGTAGTAGGCACTACCACTGCCCGGGTTCTGGTCAGTGATAAAACATAGGTGTTATAATAGCTTTATGGGAAGTTAGTTATAACGACTTACATGTAGGTAAAAGATTGGTTTATTGATTGTAGAAGTTAAGAGACTTGATCTTGAAAGATAAGAGACTTAACTTGTTTTACTTAGTTATTAACATTTTGTTAAATGTGTCAGAAACCTTATTCATGAGTAATGAGTACTTGGTTTTAAAAAGAATAATGTTTTATTGATTTGAAATGAGAATAAGTGTTTAACAAACCACAAGTAGCTTAATAAAGGAAAGTGTATTGACAAATAACTAATTGTTATTAAAACCAAGAGAAACCTCCATCCGCATGAAGCTAAGATAAGACAAAATTGTATTACATTTCCTAGATCATGGTCACAGAATAAGATTGTTGTAAACAAGAATAAACGGCCACGACAAGACACATGTTACTCAATTGTTTTAAAAGAGATTAAGACTATGAGTTATGAAACCTTTCTAAAATGAGAAACTTGAGCATTTGAAATTAGGCAAACTCAACGCTTGGAAAATAATGTTACTTGATTTTACAAAAGGGAAGTATTTTGGTTTACCTAAATGCGAGTCACTCTATTTTTATACTACGTATCGGGTGACCTTTATGAAAGGAATGGATCTCTTAAAAGAATTTAACGCACGTAGTACTTTAGTGGTTAAAACCGGACTTTGATATAAAATGGAAGTACTTGAGTTGTGTGTAACTCGCTTATGCTCGTTGTGTAACTCGCCATGCTTGTTGTGATAGCCTTTGTTGTGCAAGTGTTGATATCGTGATTTCGGGAAGGAGTGGATCTTTTATAAAAGTCTAGAAGTATGGTAATTTGCTTGAGCTTGTTTGTGATAGCCCGGTCAGGCGGTATATTGTTGTTGATGTCACGGATACGCCTACACCGGCGCACTTCGGGCGTGTGGCTACGCGCGCGGGTTAATCACCCAAGATTATTGTTGATAATGTCACTGACGTGTCTACACCGGCGCACTCCGGTACGGGCCGGGCATTGTTATTATTGTTGTTAACGTCATACGGACGTGTCTACACCGGCGCACTCCGGTACGCGCCGGGCATTGTTATTATTGTTGCATCACGGGCATGTCTACACCGATGCACTCCGGCACGCGCCACGATGCGAACACGATTGATGTTGGCGCGAGACCCATAGTTATATTTGAGTGATGACTGAGGGCGTGAGTCCTCGACTGACGCGATCGCTTTTATGTTGTGAATCGTAGTTTTGTCATCATACATGTCTCCTGCTTTCATATGCATCGTTATGATTTCATTTACGATTTTTTACGATTTCACATACTTGGTACTGTTATCGACCTCCTTCGGGCCGCGTTCATGCCGCAGTGAGTACATCGGTAGTGGATCCCCGCCATAGGATCACGATCAACAGATTGGGAAGCTCCGCTTCTCGAGGCTTATCTTTGCATGTTACCCCGAGTCAGAGGTTCTTGTACATTCAGGGTATGACGGCCCCCGTCCGTCATGTTGTATAAAAACTCTTAAGGTCAGTAGTATTGTTGGCAAGGTTTGTAAAAGGATTAAACTGCTTCGCTTTTGAAAGAGTTGTTTATATATATTTTATTGGAAGCGTAACCGCTTGGTTGGCTTTGCTTTATGATCATATATCTTGTTTCTTGTTTAAGTTTTATTTTCCGCTGGTTTTCTCTGATGTTGTATCACTAGGGTGTCCGGGGTAAGGCACCAGTCACGGGCCCGGGATCGGGTCGTGACAACTTTTTATTTAGTTTTCAAATATGAATTTATTCTAAAAAACTTTAAGATTCCATGCCCCAATTCACGGTAAAAGTTAAACTGTTTGACTCTCGAAATTCATAATGTGCCACGTAATAAATTGGGGTCGAAGGATTAAATTATTCTCAGCTTTTTTAATTTCTCAAGAGATAAGCTAATGACGGATGTGAAATCGTCGGCCATTGCATTTTCTTTCTTTAGAAATTGGAATTCATTTTTTTTAATTGAATTGGCTTAATTAGTAAGTCGATTCTTTTCAATGTCCATCTCTTTAGTTCTTATCTTATCTTACATTAATATTAGTATTAATATTCGAAGGACGTAATAGTATTAAAAGTTGTATTTGCTTAATAAGACGTATTTCAATGGTGCGAAAAAACTCAAAATTCAAATTCGAGTCCTGACAGCCGCAGTATAAGAGTTTTATTCCTCCTTTATGGGAGATGACTTCTTGTGGCATTAGACACTGTGCCTTCCACCTAGTGGGCCGCTGAGTCACCATGATTTACCTTCTCCATATTTTTTTAAAAACCTTACTCCAACACCTTAACTTGTCTATTAAAAAACCAAGCACTATGTATTAATTTCTCACAAGTTTAGTTGAGACATATACTCTTATTTATGCGTTTGGAATATAAATGATTCAAATATAGATGTGGAAACAAACTTTACTGAGTGGTAAAAGATAAGACAATTTGCCTTTACTTGACATTGCTTTATATGTTTAGCTTTTCACTTTATAGTTATTTTTGTCTCCCATTCGGTGTTCGGTATTCATATTAGGACTCGACTAATCTGAATTTGTGTCGGGTAATCCTACATTGGGGGGAAAAGCACTCCCTAACAATGGTGATTCCGTACCCAAGAAGACTCGAACTCGAGACCTCTTGGTTAAGAATTGAATAGTACCAGCCACCACACCACAATCATTGTTGGTACTTTATGGCACGTTTGGTACGTTGTATTAAGCTGGACTGTATTGAACAAAAAAATAATATAGCGTTTGGTGAGCGTTTTCAGCCGCACTGGACTGTACTATTTCTAAAAATAGTACAGTTCAACTGTCATTTTTGAGACTCATCTAGCAGGTGGGTCTCTCCTGCACTGTACTAAAAATAAAAATAAAAATAAAAATATAAGCCATTATATATTAATACTCTAATAACGTTCATTATATATTAATACAGTCCAGTCCAATACAATACAGTTCAGTCCAATAAAATTAGTACAGTTCAATGCGACGTACCAAACGAGCTCGTATAGTTTATACATATAACCGAAAAACAAAGGTCAATGGCGTGTTTTTTCCCTTTAAAAGTTAAAACTAAAAACGCGTGTATTTGCTACCCGTCCCCCTTTTGCTCATATTATTATAATAACAATTGCGTGTACAAGTCCATGGAGAAAGGAATCCAATGAAAACTTCACTATGAAACAGCATAGACAGTGCAATGTCGCCATAATTGAACGTAATGATCAATTAAATGGCAATTTATAGCAGAAAAAGTATTTTTCACTACGAACTTTGACTTGTGATATTTCTTGAATATATATCTTTTTTCCTCCATTCGTGCATCAAATCACGACGACTCTGATTCAAATCAAGAAAACGAAAAAAGATTTGTTTCCAATGACAATAGATCTAACCAGAAAATCAATTAGAGATTTATTTTTATAGGGTTTGAAGATAAATGAATTGTATCTGATCTGAAAAACTCTTTAACGAGTCTGGTTAGGATGATAAATGATAAATACAACAACATACTCATTGAAGTCCTACAACGTGGGGTCTGTGGAGGGTAGAGTGTACGCAGACCTTACCTCTACCTTGGTAAGTAGAGAGACTATTTCCGAAAGATCCTCGGCTCAGACAAAGCATATGCACAAGCAAAGCAAGAGAAACATTCAGATCCGGACAAAAAATTTAAAGCAGTATGAAAATCAGAGTAATAAAAGCGAATAAATCATGATAAAGTATTCTGAAAAAAAACCAGTAACTAACGCATGTAAATAAGATAAACAAAGTACACGAAAGAACATACAACAACAGAAATAAAAGGACATAGGACTATAAAACAATACCGCACCTACTAGTATGATAGGATAAACAAAACTACAATAATAATACTACAACTATCAGTATGTAAGCGTAAGTAGGACTACACTCAACTACCCACTACCCTTCTACTCTAATCTGTGTCCTCCACAACCTCATATCTAAGGTCATGTCCTTACTAAGTTGCACCTGCGCCATATCCCGTCTACTCACCTCTCCCCAATACTTCTTTAGCCTACCTCTACCTCTTTTGAACCCAACCATAGTCAACCTCTCACACCTACGCACTGGGAAATTTACGCCTCTCCTCTGCACATGCCTGGACCATCTCAACCTCGCTTCCCACGTCTTATCCTCCACTGAGGCCACTCTCACTCTATCTCGGATATTACCATTTTTAATCATATCCCTCCTTGTATGCCCACACATCCATCTCAACATCCTCATCTCCGCAACTTTCATCATTTGGATGTGCGAGCCTCCATTTCATCCACCTTGCACCAATATGATGTGTGACATCGTCATCAATCTCTCAATTACCTTGGATAATAGACCCGAGATACATGAAACTTATTTTCTTTGTAATGACATGAGTACCAAGTCTCACCTCCACGCTTGTCTCATAGTCGCTCCCATTACTGAACTTGCTCTCCAAGTATTCTGTCTTGATCCTACTCAGCGTGAACCCTTTAGACTCCAGAGTTTGTATCCAAACCTTCAACTTATCATTCACTCCGTTGTGAGTCTCATCAATCAGGACTATGTTATCTGCGAATAACATACACTATGGCACATTTCCTTGAATTTGTCGCGTCAGTTCATACATCACCAAGACAAATAAGAATGGGCTAAGAGTTGATCCCTGGTGCAGCCTCATCATCACTAGAAAGTACTCCGAGTCTCCTCCTACTGTTCGTACCCTGGTCTTGGCTCCATCATACATATCTTTGATCGCCCTAGTATACGCCACATGTACACCTCTAACCTCCAAACATCTCCATAGAACCTCTTTAGGGACTTTATCGTATGCCTTCTCGAGGTCGATGAAAACCATATGTAATCTATCTTTCTCTTCCTATACTGCTCCACCAACCTCTTAATAAGATGAATGACTTCTGTAGTCGAATACCCCGACATGAATCCAAAATGGTTCTCAGAAATAGACACGCCTCTTCTCACCCTTATCTCTACGATCCTTTCCCAAACTTTCATAGTGTTTCTTAGCCACTTGATACCCCTATAATTGTTGCAACTCTGGATGCCACCTTTGTTCTTGTACAAAAGAATCATTGTACTCCACCTCCATTCTTCTGACATTCTCGTCGTATTGAAAATGACATTAAAAACAACTCAGTCAGCCACTCCAAACATACCCTACATGCGCTCTTTCAAAATTCAAATGAGATCTCATCAGGTCCGGTCGCTCGTCCCCTACGCATCCTGTGAATAACATCCTTAACATTCTCAACCTTAATACTTTTACAATATCCAAAATCCCGATACCTTCCGGATTGCTCCAGATCTCCCAATACAATGTATTTATCTCATTCTCCATTCAAGAGTTTATGAAAGTAAGATTGCCACCTCCGGCTAATACCCGTGTACTCCTCCAGTACTTTGTCGTTCTCGTCCTTGATTCAACTCACGTGATCCAAGTCACGAGTCCTTTTTCCCCTCGCCTTGGCTAGTCTGTACAACTTCTTATTTCTGTCTTTTTCTTCTAATTCTATATACAGGAATTCAAAAGCCATCGTTTTTGCCGCCGTAACCGCTAGCTTTGCCTCCTTCCTCGTTATCTTATATAATTCCTTATTCGTCCATTTCTCCACTTCAACTTACTTCTACCAATTTCGCATACACTATTTTCTTTGCTTTCACATTCTCTTGAACTTTAACATTCCAACACCAGTCCCCTCGATGTCCACCACGACTACCCCGTGAGACCCCTAGCACTTCTCTAGCTATCTCCTGAATGCAACTGGCTATCATGTACCACATACCGGTCACATCCCCATTACTCCCCTAAGCCCCCCAGTCATCAACCTCTCCTCCATCTTCTTTGCACTATTCATGGTCAAACTCTCCCATGTGATTCTTAGCCTGTCATCCATAACCATCCTCTTTTATCCACACTGATTTCTAAATCCATCACAAAAAGCTTAGATCGGGTTGTAAGATACTCACTTAGAATAACCTTACAGTTTTTATAAAGACCGTTGTCAACCTTTTTAAGGAGCAAAAAGTATATCTGAGTCTTAGCCATTGAACTACGGAAGTCACCAAGTGCCTTTTATTTTTCAGGAACCTCGAATTGGCTATCACCATCCCAAAAGCTTTTGCTAACTCCAAAAGTGAGACGTCTCCCCCGTTCCTGTCCCCGCCTCGGAAGTGACCCGATTATGTCCATTGAAATCCCCTCATACAAATAACTTCTCAGTGGGTGGTATACCTCCCACCACCTCGTCCAAATCCTACCAAAAACGCCTCTTCTCATCCTCATCCAAGCCCGTCTGCGGTGCGTAAGCACTAATAATGTTCATAGTGAACCCTTCACCTACCAACTAAATCGTCATCATCCTGTCATTGACCCACCTAACCTCTACCACATGATCCCTTAGCTCACTGTCTACCAAAATACCTACCTCATTCTTAACCTCGACCTACCTGAGAATCATAACTTATACCCGTCCACATCCTTAACCTTAGATCCTATCCATTTAGTCTCCTAGACACATAATATATTAATCCTCATCTTCTTAAGAATATTAACTAGCTCTATGGACTTTCCCGTTAAAGTTCTAATGTTCAAAGACCCTATTCTCAACCTAACATCTCCCTTACCCCACTTACCCTCCCTAACCCTCTCCCCCGTCCCCGATCGAGAACATGACCATAGTCCACCATCATTCACCAAAGCCACTAGAGTAAAAAATAAAAATACTAGTCAAATATAAGCTAATCAAAGGTTTATACTACAACAAACATGACTCAATACTAAAGCACAAGTTAGCAGGAATCTAGAGGCAAGTCAGACTACTACGACAAAAATGATATACCTAAAGGCAAGAAGAATAATGCAAGAATGTAAAGTCAAGATTCAATAAAGTGGAGGAGGCAAAGTTTAACTACAAGGATAACATACAAAGAATGAATATGGGTCACCGAAGGTACCAACTCTATGTGAATAGCACTTGTTCGCCGTTGAAATCTTTGTTCACCACCGAAAAAATTGAGTACCTGCGCAACCTGACTGAAAACCTACTAGAGATGAGGTTTTCAGTTGGGGAGAAAGGAAGCGAAAAGCAAAGAAAAAAGAGGAGGAGAAGTGGAGAGATCTAGCTGAAAAATATACTGTTCACCGGAGAGATATGGCAAGAACGAAGTCACCGGAGATAGGGAAAGATAAGATGAAATAGCGTACATGGTCGCCGGACAAAGGACGGAGTGGTGCCTAATACTGGGTCACCATTGAGGAAGGGGTAGCGGTGGGGTGGGGGAGTTGTTATTCTTACCGTTGGGGCAGAAGATAGAAGAGAGGAAGAGATAGGAGAGAGAGCAAGTCTGATGCCAGGTAAAAAGTAAGCTATGATTCAAGCAAGTAAATTGAGTAAGCAAATAATGGATATTCGTGTATATTGCTTTGAGAAAGAAATAATATTGCTTAGAGAAAATAATGATTGGGATACAAAGTGAGAAAGATTATCATTTCTTCCCTACTAAGCTATCCATATATAAGCCAAGGTTGGAATTTCTACCCCTAAAATATGGATGACGTCCCAATGTTCATGTTTGCTGTGGCACTTTGATCGAGACTAATGGATGTGACCCGAGTTGGTGGGAGTGGAGAACATTTATATGGATTTCCCAGGTCCTATGAACCTTCGAGCATGCTAATTTCTCTGGATGCGCTTTATGCCTAATACAGATAGTCCCTCACTTTTTGGGACCTTCATTTCATGAGCCCGAAAAGTGAAAAAATATGTATTTTTTTTAATTTCACACAGGAACTCATCTAAATCATGGTCACTCCTTCTACGATTAGAGATCCTATCAAAACAATATTTAATGCACCCCTTCACTCATTCGGTGGCGTCTCTTCAGAGGTAACATTTGACATTTTTAGACCATGCACGTCTCTTTACTATCCGAGGCTAATGATTGCCCTTTCTGGCTATTGGACTGGGCAATCCACACCTTTTTTTCCACATTTTCTCTTAGCCCTCGAGTATCTCTTCTTCAGAATACCAAATTCCCCTTCTGCTTCCAAAATTACCAACCAATGTCTTATTCATCTTCTTTGACTTCCTCTTCATTTGTGGATTGACCCATTGTCCCTTATAGGGAATCAATGGGCGATGTTTCTGCTACGTCTTCTCCTCATCGGGCTATGACCACATCTGCTACCTAGGAGATAGATTTAGGATGTACGATCGTTGATATTATTCCGGTCAATTCTAATTATGACAGAAATTTTCATGCCAGTCATCAGTATGAGTTTGTTGAAGGGATAACCTCTTTGATCGACGAGTCCCTAATCTCTCAAGTATGCATTGATTGCCAATGGAGACTTGAGATTGAGGTTCTACCCCCTTCTACTAATGCAATATCTCTCGACATGTCACGAGCATGTCTATGGTATATACTTACCCATTTACCATCAGTTTTGGCCTCCCAGTTCACGAGGTAATAGAGGCATTCTGCCATCGTTACGTCATCTGTTAGGGGCAAGTTGCCTCTCAAACCTGGAGAGTTGTTCATTGCCTATAATTTTTAGCAGACCTTGCAGGGTTTTCTTTCATCCTGGATCACTTAATCCATCTCTACTCCCCACTCATGTTTCATGGTGGGATTAATTTGTCTTTTATGGTTCCCAAGGCCTCATAACCAGTGTTGAGGATGATTATGACTAGGAGTGGTGCAACTAATTTATAATAATTTGCACCAGCCGCTTCCATAGCATCGCTCCCGGGTTCTTTTCGGAGTAATGGAATTGCATCCGTGAACATCTATCTTTTTGCTTTCTACATCATCTCATCTTCTTCAAGCATTATTTCTCATTTTGTTATCCGTGCTTTTGTAGCGGCCCCGATTCAACCAGTATCTCTACCCGATATCTTTGGTTGGGTGATGGATATTGTATGTGCGTCCTACAATATTGAAATGACGTAGAGGGAAATTTTTGCAGACTGATGGAGGGGAAGAAACCATGTTAAGCTCTTCTTTTCTTTTCCCCATTATAATTTATTTGCCAACCACACTTTTTAACATAATTTTGACTTCTTCTATACTTGTAAGGCCTTCATGTTCGAGGGTCTTCTGCCAGGAAAGTGCCCTCTAGGTAGGATACCCTTGCCTTTATTGTGCAAGCAGCCGCCGAGGACAAAAATAATAGGAAGCACGGGCCCTTGGGTGATACTGGTGCTTCTTTCTCAAAAGGGATCAGCTCTCGCGTGAGAACGTATCTCTGATTCCTATGTTATTGGATAGAGGTGATATAGAGTGTGGTAAACATTGATAATGATATAAGAGGGGCTGATAATGCTGTGGACACGAAGGGCCCTTCCCCTGATGTTGATGTGGGCATGGGGGACCTTCCGATGCCTACTTCCTTGGGAGGTGGTGAAGATCGACCTGAGGGAGCGGGAGGTGGCGAGGATTTACTTAATGATGCGAGCGATGTCCATTCAGCTCTGCCACTACCTTCTGACAGCCTCGACCTTGGCCTAAAAGCTTCCCTATCCTATTTGACCGATATGTTTCTACAGGTAAGCTGAACTCTCTTTTCTTGCTATATATATTTATTTTCTCGGAGTGATATGTGAGGCCCCGATGAGACTAGCGTCGGGTTATACCTTCCGGCTAGATTTCCCCAGACTTATGGCGTGATATTTATGGGATGTGATACGTTTTTAGATTGTTGCCTTGTTAAAAACCTTTCCAGAAAAACCTATTTGGGAAAAAACTTGGTGAAGAAAAAGAGTGCAACACGTATAATCGATTTCCCTTCTAGTGATAGGCAGATTCTTCTTCCAGGGACAGTCTTTGTCTTAAAAAAAAGCAAGTTAACCAAGGGTAAGTGATGTAAATATATGACCATACTTGTTACCCTTTCAGAGGTAAAATCATTTTAAGTGGCTGACATTTCAGCTATTCTGCAGCTCCTTTTCGTGTTCATCTTTGATTTTGTAAGATCCCTTACCTGCGACCCCCACTACCCTATATGAGCCTTCTAAGTTAGCCCCCAATTTTCCTGCGCGGGTGTCCCGAGTTGCAAGTGTAACCTTCCGGATGATGTAGTCTCTGATCTTGAAATGCCTCAAGTTCGTTTTCCTTTTAAAATATCTTCGACCTTCATCTTTTTGTGCCACTAACCGTATGAGGGTCAACTCTTTACGTTCTTCTAACAACTCTAATTCCACTGCCATTGCTTCTTTGTTAGATTCTTCTGTGGCCTTGGTCTATCGAACCTAGGCTCTCCAATCTATATGGGTATTAAAGCTTCAACCCCATACACTAGGAAAAATGGAATTTCTCCGGTGATTGTCTTGGTCGTAGTTCTGTAGGCCCACAAAACTCCTAGAACCTCGTGTCATTTCCCCTTGGTGTCCTCCATCTTTTTCTTGATATTCTATATCAAAGTTTTGTTGGTTGACTTTGCTTGTCCGTTTGCGCATGGGTGATACGGCGAATATGTTATTCGTTTGATTTTTATCCCTTCTAAAAAATTGGTGATTTTTGCTCCAACGAACTGGCAACTGTTGTCGCATGCTATTTATTTTGGCACTCTTAATATATATATGATGTGATCCCAGATGAAGTCTATCACCTCATTCTCTTGAATCTTTTTATATGTTTTAGCCTCCACCCATTTTGAGAAATAGTCTGTTAAAACCAGAAGGAACCTCACCTTCCCCATGGCTCCTAGTAATGGTCCCACAATATTCGTTCTCCATTTTTAAAATGGCCACGGGGATACCACTGAGTAGAGTAATTTGACAGACAGATGCATCATGGGGGAGTGTCGTTGACACTTGTCACATTTTTTACCGAAGGCTTTGTCATCTTCCTCTATCCAGGAGTAATAGTATCCGCCCCTTATTACCTTTCTAACTAGTGAGTCATACCCAAAATGGTTCCCGTAACTGCCTTCATGTATCTCCCTCGTCACTTACTCAGCTTACATTGGTACCAAATATTTAGCCAAGAGACTGAGGTATTATCTTTGATACAACTCTCATTCATGCATGTAATATCATGCAGCTTTAAGCCTCAAGGCTCGCGTGGCTTTGCTATTTTTGGGAAGAGTCCCATTCTGTAAATAGTTTATGATGTCACTCCGTCAGTCCCGTGTCAAGATAGTGGAGTTCACCTCGTCCAAGCCAGGATCCAGGACAAAATACAAGAGGTAGACTATGGACTTCGATTATGTCCCTATCATCCCGGATGAAGAACCCAAGTTTGAAAAACCGTCTGCCTCGGTGTTCATCTCTCGAGGAATCTGAGTAGTCTTCCATTGTCTGAAACAGGCTAACAACATCATGACCTTGTTTAGATACTCATGCATTCAGCCATCTTTGGCCTCATATTTGCCAAAGATCTGATTAATAATTAGTTGGGAGTCACTCCTCAACTCTACATGTTCGGCTCCAAACCCCTGAGCTAATTCAAAACTCAAAATTGCGGCCTCATATTCAGCCTTATTGTTAGTTAAAGATAAATATTTAATAGCTTGCCTGATTGTTGCCCCCGGACGGAGTAACCAGGACAATTCCCAACCCCCGTGTTCTTCATGTTAGCGGTCCCATTCTCCTGAAGCGTCCTCATATCCTCGGATCTCTTCTTTTTTAGCTTGGGGAATCATGCTCGGACTATAGTCAGCCACGAAGTCCGCTAAGGCATGTGACTTGATGGCAGTCGGAGGCCAGTAAGTAATATCGTACCCGCATATTTTGATCGACAAATTGGCTAACCTTCTTAAAAGCTCGAGTTTGTGCAAAATGTTCCTTAAGGGGAAAGTTGTCACTACACATATGAGATGTCATTGAAAATATGGTCTCCGTTTTAGGGCTGCGACTACTAGAGCCAGGGCTAATATTTCAAGATGTGGATAATATATTTCGGCCTCGGACATAGCCTTACTAGTATAATAGATAGGTGATTGCGTACCTTTTTCCTCCCGAACTAGCATAACACTTACTGCGGTCTCGGAAACTGCCAAATAAATTAGCAGAGGCTCCCCTACCTTGAGCCTTGCGAGCACCGGTAGATTCACTAGGTATCTTTTCAACTCTCTCAGTGCCTGTTGAAATCTAGGGGTCCACTCAAAGTCTTTTTTTTCTTTTTCAACACGGTGAAGAACTCCTGACATCATTCAGACGATCTCAATATGAATCTCTCCTGAGAAATTATTCTCCCGGTCAGTCAATGTACCACTCTAGTATTGTCAAGCACGTCCAATATTTGTTCAATCTCTTGAATGTGATCTGGATTAGCCTCGATGGCTCTGTTTGACACTATGAACCCCATGAATTTTCCTGAGCCCACGTCGAAAACACATTTTTCTGGGTTCAACTTTAGATTGTATTTGTGAAGAACCTCAAACGTTTCCTGCAAATTTCTTATATGTTCCTCTGTTTCCATGGATTTGACAATTATGTCTGTCGACATCCAATTTTGACCCATCTTTTGGTTATTTCTTGTCATTTTAAGTATTTATGAACACCACATTTTAAAAATTATTTTTGCATATTTTTACCTAATATTTCATATTTTATTTTTCACAAAATGACATCGCATATTTTATTTTAAATTAAGCATTATGTCTTTGTTAATATTATGTTTTTATTATTATTACTCTGTTATTTTATCTTAATAATTTTGCATCTCTTTAAATAATTAAATGACATCGCATTTTTATTTTTTATTAGGCATTAAATACTTCTTAAATATTATGTTGTTATTATTACACCGTCATTTTATTTTAATAATTTTACATCTCTTTAAATAATTTTTCCTTTTTACTCAAACCAATTTCACCAAACCAATCCAATCCGAGTCCTAATTCAGATCAGTCCAGTCCGTCAAATTCAAGCCCATTCCGTTGTCCCTACAAAACATCTTCAAATATTTTACCCATACCTTCAACCCATACTTAACCCATACTTTCAACCCATCACTTCAACCCTCACTTCTCTATTATAACAACCAGCAGCCGCACAAAAACAAGGGACCCCTGATATACTCACCCTTCTCTCATCTTCTCCATACGCACACACCACCGAAAAACAACAGCCGCATATCACACCCATATCCCCTTTCCCCATTATATATTTTTTTAGGACTCTCCATTTCACACTATCTCACACACCCATTAAACCCATCGGATCCCCTCTCCCCAGCAAAAGTCGTCGCCTGCACCACACTAACTCCAGCGAAGTCACGTCGCCGGAGTTCGAACCTCACACTCCTAATTCACTTAACTAATTAGGCGGCGACTCCTAAAAAATCAGCATTTTGCTCAATCCAGGGAACCACGCCAAAGAGCAACATTGCAGCACCGTTCAGACCCCGAGGACAAAAACGGGTGTGACAGCATGGAGACTCCGTTGGGGATATCAGGTTCTTAACCATAGCAAATCCAGGTTAATTAAATATTGTGCTTTATTGTTTTTGTTGTAAATGCTTAAATTGTTTGCTTTTTAATTTTGTAATTTACTGCTTTAATTGCTACTCTCTTTTACTGTTTTTCCTAAATTGACATTTCGCTCATATTTTCTCCCTTACGGAAAATTCACACTATCACACACTACACGCGAGGTGTCCTTCGTGCACCAGCAAATTTCTTTCAGATACCCAAATTTAGGAGAGTCGACATTTTGCGCGGAGTGTCCGGTCCAACCGGTGACCGCGTAGCCTTCTCGCTCGAGCAGTCCGCTTGGGAACCTTGTGTCTAGTAAGCCAAATCTTAGAAAATTTAAGATAGAGTTATACCCCTCTTTATTTTAAGTCATGCATGTATACACCTTAGGTGGGTCAAACTTTGGTATCGTCTCCACAATTAGGGAATTCACCAAATTCTCGACGAGTTTCACAACCCAATGATCAATCAGCATATATGTGTAGCGTGATAATGATAGATGGACTCAATACTAATCATGACATGCCAAAATTGAAAAATGTACATTCATCATTTCCAACAAAAGCATTAATGTTTAACAACTTGGATCAATCTGTCACAATCTCGCATATTTGGTGTTTAGGCTCACCTCTGCATAAGAGAGGTCCCATACATATTAGGGCACACACTTGATTTACATGCTTTTTGCTTACTATTGTTTGGCGCTAGCAACTTCGTACATATTATTTAAAACAATAATTATCCTTTCAACTCTCTACATATCATGTCATATTCTTGCAACTCCGGATACGAGCATTTGCATTTTTGCACTTTTTTGTTGTCATATTGCAATCAGGACTTCTACTGCGTAAATCACTCTTGAACAACACGACACGGACCTTTTGAAGCATCAACCTCCACTCCGGTCGAATCAATCAAGGGAGTCTCTGACTATATTGTCACACCCTACATTGTATTATTTTTGTGACTTTCCCACTCTCACACATTTGTCATATTTTTTGCAGGAAGATCGTCCTCGCAAACAGTCGACGGCGGTCGTTAAAAAACAAACAAATAAAAAAATCACAGAAAGAACCGGGAGATGTTTCGATTGAAAGAAGTCAACCAACACCAGATTCAACGAGGCATCGCTCTGGGGTTTTCCATACTTTTGTATTTTTATACATATTTGTAAATTAATTGATATGCTTAGTTTTCGTTACATAAATCATTTACACTGAATAACATATCTTCCCGAACTACGCGTGTCTGATTCTCACCACACGGTGTGATACGTAGGCAACCCATCTTGGGTTCGGCACCACATAAAAGAAATAGTGATAATAATAAAAGGGATGACATATTTGGTTCACCCATGTATTTCATTAATCCTATCACATACATTCATTTTTCATTACATTCATTCTATCACATACATTCATTTTTTCATTACATTCATCATATCATGGACATCAGTTTACTTTGCATTCATTCTATAGTAGACAATCATTTATTTTGGACAACTTTTACTCTTATCACCCTATCATGGATAAATTATTTTTCAATCATACATTTTATAACCTATCTGAACGAACTATGCGCACCTGATTCTCATCAAAAGTGAGATACGTAGGCAGCCCTATTCGGATTCGGTACCCTTTATTAAAAAAATATAAAAAAAATATTTTATTAAAAAATACAAAAAAACGTTATTCAAAAATACAAAAACATTTCTTAAGTATCATCGTTTGACTTGGTTGATACCAACACAGTTAGGAGTGTGCATAGGAAAGAACGAGTAATAATCAGTAAGGGTTGACTTCGTGGTAAACCATAGATTATTTTGGTACCTCTCACTCACACATGTAATGACATTGTCTTGCATTCTTATAAGATAAGAACGAAACCAACCTCATCATTTCATGTGCATTGTGTGGTCCGCCGGGTCCGTGAGGAACAAACTATTTTTCTAGTCCGCCGTGTCCAACCGAATTTGATCGAACCATGAGTTAACATCTATAAAGATGAGTAACTCATTCCCGGACACCTAATTGAGAATTTTATCTAAACGGCGCATGTGATACGAGTTTCTCAGACATGCCTTATTCAGGTCTTTTAAATTCAAACTCATTTGAAAGGAATTATAATTTTTAGGGAGTACCACTATATTAGATAGCCAGGATACTTTACCTCTCGAACTGCACCCAGTTTGATGAGTTGGGCTACTTTTTTTTGATGAATTGGCTACGTTTGGTCGATACCATACACTTTTTTGCTTAATGGGCTGACAATCTGGGTTCATGCTCAGCTTATGGATGGCGAACTCCGGAGAAACAACTGTAATATCCAACCACAACCAAGTGAAGATGTCCATATTAATTGTTAGAAATTTAAGTAACTTTTCCCAAAACTCGGGACGGGAAACGACCAACTCTAGGTCCTCTTCCGTGGTTCTCTATGCGTCTGTTTCTTCTGGCGCGACAAATCCTCTACGTCCTCGCTTCCCTCATCTTGTCTGCCACTGATGTCGCTTCCACCTTTTCTCATATAACTTAGTTCCTAATCATATCTCTCCAAGTATACTTACACATCCATCTAATTAACATCTTCATCTCCGCTATCTTCATCTTCAGAAAAGTTAATATACATAATAATTCATATATGATAAAGTGATAGAAATTTTTGTATACGTGCATGCCATTCATTCGTTATTTTAGTATAAACATTAGACGAAGTTAAGTTAAATATAAGGGTGTGCATAGTCATTGGCATATCTCATCAACTGTCAACCGTAACGTGTCATGCAAAGACATGCATTTAACAACCCCTCGTGCATTTGACTTATGTCGTTTCTCTCCTGTTTTCTACACTCATTTTTTTCACCTCCTATCCTTCAACAATATGGACTTCTGTCCTACTTAATTTAAAATACAGTACATTATGTAGTTTCGTATACGCAATTGCACACTAATCTCAACTCGTGAATAAGGACTAAATTATTGTACAGTATTCTCTTTGGGGGGAGAGAGAGAGGGGAATGGTCTTATTTTATCTTCATTGCGTGTTAAAATATTAATTTGGCTATATTGACTCATTAATTTTGAAGTACGTTATATGATATTTGATCGAACAAAGTTTATATTTATCTGACTTATTTGGCGGTAGTAGAATGAAATGTTAAAAACTGTTAAATAAGTCCCAAAGGTCAGCGCACGGCCCAGCCTTCATAGCGCCGCGGCTCAGTCCGCGGTACTGTTCACGATTTTCAGTATATTGTATTTATTTTCTATATTGGTTTTGTACCTTAATTAAATTGTAATATTATCATAATTGTATAGTTAGTCTCCTTATAGAATAGGGATTTAGATGTAAATTAGAAATAAGATTCTCCTATTATAACTTGTATATATATATGTCTTTCATCAATAAGAATAATCAAGAGATTAATTTTTTCATGATATCAAGAGTCTAGGTTCTTTTCCTTGCTTCCGCTTCTCACTTTTTTCTTGACAAAACCGTGACCTCCATCTCTCGGATTTCCTCAAATCCGAGCCTCTCTTCATCCAAAAACAAATTCCCTTATTTGAATCCTTGTGTTTTATTCAACATGACTGATAAAAATACGTTTTATCATGCCCTCACAGTTTATAATATCAAGAGCGTTCTCTCTATAGTTCTTGATCTAGAGAACGTTCAATATGGGACGTGAGAAGAATTATTCAAGATTCATGCCTTGACACATCAAGTTCTTCACCACATCATCCCTCCAACTCCTCCAAAGGGGGGTGATACATCAGCGTCTACGTCTACAACGATTGTACCCACCAAAGAAGCATATCCAAACTTATGGGTCATGCTTGATGCAAATGTTCTCTAGTGGATTTATGTCACTATATCCTAGGACCTTTTACAGACTATTGTGGAACCCAACACCACAGCTATGGCGGCGTGGGATAGATTACATGATATCTTCCAAGATAACAGTCATTCTCGAATTGTTATCCTTGAGCAGGAATTTTTCCAAGTTGCTATGGCGAATTTTTCTAACATTTCTTCTTATTGTAAACGCCTCAAAGAATGGATGATCGCCTTCGCAACGCGGTGCTCTCGCATTAATAGCCGCCTCGCCCTTCATACGGTTGTTTGGCCGTTCAAGCCTATACCGGGGTTGCTTCGATTATTCATCAAAGTAACCTCCTGTCGGAGTTCTATCAAGCCTGCTCCATGCTCACGTTGGAGGAAACAGGTTTAGCTAAAAAAGCGTATATCGGGGCTAGCCCCGCCGTTATGATGACTGCTTCAAATTTTTTCCCTTCCAATCCAGCCAACGTGACCCAAAATCACAACAACGGTGGTTGTAAGAAGGGACAAAATCGAAAAAATAATGGCAAGAATCGCGGCGGGAACAACAGAGGTAACCAGAATGGTAGCAGTGGCGGGTCAACCATCATGCGGCAACAAGAATAAAGAAGAGTCTGGGGCCCACAAGGGCCCTCGACGGTGGCAGATGGTCCTAACACAAGATACTGCGACGTCATCTCTCGTGCCAGGCCAATGCGGCCCCACTTCTTCCCGGTAGTTCTGATCAGTTCGGTTTCGCATCACCATATAGCCGTGGCGAAATCGGACTCGGGAATACTCGGGCCTCATCCCCCTCAGGCTCACCACGCACAAGGACCCACACAAACCGACATTGAAGTCGCGATGCACACACTTGGCTTGACTCAACCGGACCCTAATTGGTACATGGACACAGGCGCCACTACCCACATGACATCCGCCAAGGTACTCCCTCATCTTATTCTAATTTGAGCAGTAATCGTGGTATAATTATTGATAATGATAATTCTATTCCAATTAAGGGTTATGGTAATAAAACTTTGTCCCCTCCTCATCCACCACTTGTCTTGCAAAATACCCTTCATGCCCCAAGTCTAATTAAAAATTTGATGTATGTCCGTAAATTCATCACTGGTAATTGAGTTTCTATTGATTTTGATCCGTTTGGATTTTTTGTGAAAAATTTCAAGACGGGGAGTCCTATCATGAGGTGTGACAGTAGGGGAGATCTTTATCCAATCACACCAAGTTTCAGCATTTCGCGCCAAGCCATGTTATCCATTTTTGAAGCTCTTGCTCATTCCTTGTGGCATGCTCGTCTAGGTCATTCAGGGTCGTCTATTTTATTTGTTTTAGATAAAAATAAGTCTATTTCCTGTAAGGGTACACGTAGTACTCCAAATTGTCAATCTTGTTCTTTAGAAAAAATTATTAAGTTGTCATTTGTAGCTTCGAATTCTCATACTTCAATGTCATTTGATATTATTCATAACGATTTATGGACATCTCCCGTTCTTAGTTCTATGGGTCATCGATATTATGTTTTATTCTTGGATGATTATTCTAAATTTTTGTGGATGTTTTCAATTGCGAAAAAATCTCAAGTTTTTTCCATCTTCGTAAAATTTAGAGCTTTCATAAGAACTCAATTCGAACGAGAAATAAAGAACATTCAATGTGATAATGATAAAGAGTATGACAATGGGGAGTTTAGGGAGTTTTGTGCTCAATATGAGATAATTTTTCATTTTTCTTGTCCTCATACGTCTTCACAAAATAGGAAAGCTGAACGAAAAATTTGTACCATTAACAACATTATCTGCACCTTATTGGTCATTCTTCCGTTCCTCCGTTGTTTTGGCATCATGCGCTACAAATGACTACAGATCTACTTAATATTTTTCCCTATAAAGGTTTGACATACTCTTCCCCTCTTCAAGTATTATACAATAAGACTCATTCGTATTCTCATCTTAGAGTCTTCGGATGGTTATGTTATCCACTATTTCCATCCACCACAATCAACAAACTTCAGACACGTTCTACTCCTTGTGTGTTTTTGGGTTATCCGTCAAATCACTGTGGTTATAAATGCTTTGATTTATCTTCTAAACGAATCATCATTAGTCATCATGTTCTTTTTGATGAATCCCAATTCCCTTTCTCTAAAGTAGAAAACCTCATGCCTAGTTCATATAATGTTTTGGATGATATCTCCCCCTATATTCTCCGTCATTTTTCAGATATGTCACAAAGTTTGTATCCAGCGTCGCGGCCCTTAGGGGTGGACGCCGCGGCTCCAATCATCCAGTAACCAAAATAAATTTTCGTTATCGTCATCGTCGCGACCCTTTGGGGATGCGCTACAACGCCAAAATTCCAGAGAACACTGTTCATCAGGCACCGCGGCCCTAGACCTCCGCGCCGCGGCGCCTTCGACGAAAATTTCTGCAAATTCATCCAATCCAGCCCAGAGTCATGGTCCAGTCACTCGCAGTCAACGGGGTATTTAAAACCAAAACGATATTTTAATTTGAATTCTAATGTTCTTAAATCACTCTTACCCCGTAATGCCGTGTCTGTCTTAAATGACTCTAATTGGAAAATTATCATGACCGATGAATATAATGCTCTTATTCATAATAAGACGTGGGAGTTGGTACCCCATTCATCTGATGTTAATATTATTCAGTCTATGTGGATTTTTGTTCATAAGGAAAATTCTGATGATTCATTTGCAAGACATAAGACTCGTCTTGTAGGTGATGGTAAGGCTCAGCAGGTTGGTGTGGATTGTGGTGAAACATTTAGCCCAGTGGTCAAGTCGGCTACCATTCACACTGTGCTCATCTTGGCTCTTTCGAAATCATGGCTCATTCATCAGCTAGATATGAAGAATGCGTTCCTACATGATGATCTCAAGGAGACAGTGTATAAGCATCAACCCTTGGGGTTTAGTGATATTAGATATCTTAATTATGTTTGTTTGTTAAAGAAGTCTTTATATGAGCTTAATCAGTCTCCACGAGTTTGGTATAAGAGGTTTGCTGATTATGTTTCGGCTATGAGTTTTTCTCACAACAGGTCTGATAATTCATTATTCATATATCGTTGCGGTTCTTCGATGGCTTATATTCTATTATATGTGGATGATATTATCTTGACTGTCTCTTCTGATGCTATGCGAAAGTCTATTATGACAATGCTCAGTTCTGAGTTTGCCATGAAGGATTTGGGCACATTGAGTTACATTTTGGGGATTGATGTCACTCGTCATACAGGTGGATTGTTCTTATCACAGAGAAAGTATGCAGCAGAGATTATTGAGATGACTGAGATGTCATCCTGTAAGTCCACTTCTACTCAAGTTGATACTAAACCCAAGCTGGGTGCTGCAGCTGACCCTCCTTATGAGGATCCCACCCGCTATCGTAGTCTTGCAGGCTCTACCAAGCGTCAATCTACGCTTTCACGTTCAAGTGCAGAGACCGAGTATCGAGGGGTAGTCAATGTGGTTCTGAGTCATGTTGGTTACGAAATCTACTTTTAGAGCTTCATTGTCCTATTGAGAAGGCTACCTTGGTGTATTGTGATAATATAAGTGACATCTACCTTTCTGGTAATCCGGTTCAGCACCAGCGCACTAAACACATAAAGATGAATATTCACTTTGTTCGAGAGAATGTAACTAAAGCACAAGTACGCGTCTGTCATGTCTCTTCGAGATATGAAATTGCAGACATCTTTACAAGGGGTCTTTCCTCGGTCCTTTTTGAAGATTTTAGAGATAGTCTCAGCGTACGAAGACCACCCGCTATGACTGCGGAGGTGTGTTAAATAAGGCCCAAAGGCCAGCATCGCGACCCAACCTTCATAGCGTCGCGACCTAGTTCGCGACACTGTTCACGATTTTCAGTATATTGTGTATATTTTCCATATTGATTTTGTACCTTAATTAGGATTGTAATATTATCATAATTGTATAGTTAGTCTCCTACTCTCCTTATAGAATAGAGATTTAGATGTAAAGTAGGAATATGATTCTCATATTATAACTTGTATATATATGTCTTTCATCAATAATAATAATCAAGGATTAATTCTTTCAAAAACACATATTGAAATATTAGTTTCATAAAAATATTATTAAAATAGTCAAATAAATTTTAATTCTTAAAATCAGTAAAAGTTGTATGAAATAATATCGTTGGTGAAATGAAATGAAACATTTTCAATAATTTCAGTAAAAAAAGTATTACATAAATTAGAATTGTAGAACACTACGTTATAATAAGTGTTTTATTTGTTATACAAAACAGGTGAATATATATATATATATATATATATATATATATATTGATAGTGTAAGTGTAACATTTTGGCCAATTAATTTCATTTGAGGTGCCTCTCTCTGTCGTAATCGCTCCCCCCACCCCACCCCACATTTATTTAAGGTAGATAATTTGACTAAAATATTCATAATTAAATAGATATTGACTTGATTAACTAACACTTAATATGCGCAAATCTGAAAAACTAAT
Source organism: Przewalskia tangutica (assembly GCA_029844215.1). Lineage (NCBI taxonomy): Eukaryota > Viridiplantae > Streptophyta > Magnoliopsida > Solanales > Solanaceae > Przewalskia > Przewalskia tangutica. The sequence goes on along the minus strand of CM056730.1, from coordinate 4,375,064 downwards.
GTTAATTTGTTCTTAATTTGGTAATTGAATACCCTTTTAACCAAAAAAAATAAAAGTAAACACGTTTTTTATCGAGAGGGAGTCCATTAAATGTTTACTCTACTTATGTATCATCTTTATTAATAACAAAATTTTACTAAGGGTAAAATAGAGAAAAAACTAATTATTTTTTGAACTTCTAAAACGATAGATACTTTGTGATAATTATATTTAATAATCATGACAGATAATTTAAGATAAAGGAGTAGATAATTATATTTTACTTAAAATAAAATGTTAAGATACTAGGTTAGATTATAGAAAGAAATTAGAGAGATGAAATATTTGAATTAAATTTAATAAAAGGAAGGGGGATGAAGCATATTTAGTACTATCTACATAGGATCTACCACATGGAGGTTGATTCGTCAATTTTGGGGTATGATACAAGCGAAGTGTATGTATGCTTAATCTTTTAATCACACTTGACTACTTAAAATTTGACAGTGTTATGTGGTTATTCAAGCGAAGTTATATGTTTCACAATCCACTATTAAAATTAGCTGAATTTCAGATAATATTAAAATTTAAATCAACGAGAAATTCGGATTATATTAAATTCAAGATATATTAGTTCATATAAATATTATAATTAAATTAATTATTTTAAGTCCAATAAATATGGATTTAATTAATAGTCCAATCTATTGGGCTAGTCCATTCAATTGGGCTACAAATGACGAGCACACTTTGTCAAGCTCAAAATGTCATCTTATCCTAGAAGGTCAAATTGGTGTCATGTGTCAAATGACGTGTCACACCAAGTCAAACGAAGGAGCCAATAGGATCAGGTCATGTGTCAAAATGATTCAGCATGCCTAATCAAATCAAAGGTCAATGAAAATGCGTCGTGTGTACATGTGACATATTTCGACTAATCAAATATCACTATGTCAACTTAAATCTGATTGGCCGAAAGGAGTCTGTCTTTATCACAACTCCTCCATCCTATAACTATAAATATGAATCTCATAATTCAGAAAAGGACAAAGAATTCTAATAAGAAGCCAGAGAGAGCTTGTGGATCAAAGCCGCAGATTTCTCTACAAGCTACAAACACTCAAGGATTTCTCTACAAGTTCTAGATATCAAGACGGAGATTTAAAATCAAGCTCAAAAATTCTTGAATTCAAGTACAAGTCCAGATCAAGACCACCAGATTCAAGATCAAGCTCCAAGTCGTTGAATTCAAGTACAAGTCAGGATCAAATTCACCAAGTTCAAGATCAAGCTCAAAACTCTTGAATTTATTATCAAAAAGATGAATCAGAGGATTCATAAATATTGTAACACTCATATTTGAAATCAAATACTACGATTGTTGTGATATTTTCATGTCTTGATTATTATTTTCTCGAAGTAAATTTTATTGTCTACAAATTCTAGCACGCCCAGTGAGACAATATCTACATCTCATATCAACTTTTCGATCATCAAAGTTCAAGAACATCAAAATGGCCTCGAAGAAGATCAACTCCAAATTAACTTCCTCTAAAGATGCTGCCTCCAAGTTCTCTGCTGATGTGGAAACCATTCCCGGTGTTATCTTTGGAAGCTTTAGACCAATTACGAGTAGCAAAGCAAGCATGTTGCGACAACAAACACTCTAAGGATCGTCCACATTTACTCATGCTTTTGGATCTTCATCCTCAAAAGGAACGAGATCATCTACCAATGCATCAGAAGGAGAAAGCAATGTTGCTGAAAATATTAAAAAGACTCTAGCTTTACTTGATCTCTCTGGATCTAAGAACGCTTCAGTGAAGTAAGATGGTGATACTTCAAGCGACGGATCCTCTCCACTCACACCATATGAAGTAAGCCAGTCAAATATTGACATATTTGACAATCCATGCTATTCTCCAACATCCCCAACAATCATGCAAGTAATGGTGACTAACGCTTCATCTATGAATGAGACATTAGCAAACTTGACAAAAGTAATTGACGACTTGGCCAAACATATGCAAACCAAGATGCTCGGATTGACAAGTTGATAGACAAGATAGATGACTTGATGAAAGGATAATCCATCCACGCACCAAGAAAAGGTCCAGAAGTACAAAGAACTGAACCTCGTGCAAAGGAAGCACCACACTCTAAGGAAATTCCAGTCTCTTCTGAAGGGATGATTCCAATTGACCAACTGAAGGAGTTCATCTAAGGTTCTATTAAGAACAAGTATGAATTGGCCGCTACGTCCTCTCTTATGTATGTAAAGCCGTACACAACAAGGATCAATAGCTTCAAGTTGCCCACTGGCTATCAACCTCCCAAATTTCAGTAGTTTGATGGCAAGGGAATTCCAAAGTAGCATGTCGCATATTTTGTTGAAAAATGTAACAACGCTGAAACTTATAGAGACTATCTTATCAAGCAGTTCATCCGTTCTCTCAAAGGTAAAGCCTTTTATTGGTACAAAAACGTTGAGCCTAATTCTATCGAAAGTTGGGAGCAACTAGAGCAAGAATTCCTTAACTGCTCTTATAGCACAAAAAGGACAGTGAGCATGGTGGAACTTACCAACACCTGCCAAAGGAAGGATGAAATAGTTATCAACTTCATCAATTGGTGGAGAAATGCAAGACTAAACTACAAAGATAGGCTCAGCGAAGCTTCTAGCATAGGGATCTGCATCCAAGGGATGCATTGAGGACTTCATTATATCTTGCAAGGTATTAAGCCAAGGTCCTTTGAAGAACTAGCTACTTGCACTTATGACATGAAGTTGAGTATGTCCTCTACTGGAAGCGAAGTGATATATGTCTACGACCTATGCAAAAGAGAGGACAAGAAAAAAACAAGAGGTGGAGCAAGTTTGTACCCAAGAATGAAAACAAATAATCCATGAACGTTAAATACCTCACCGATAAAGTTTACTACGAAGGTGAGCAAGAACCAGAGTATGAAAGCAACTTCTTATCAAGACAATACAAGCCGAAAATCAACATTGAAAGAGATGTAAGATAAAGAATACCAATTCCTGAATTCTGATGTCCCTGAAATTTTTTATGAACTACTCGAGCTGAAACTCATTGAGTTACCAGAGATGAAATGGCCTGATGAAGCTGGAAGAATAAATGACCCAAACAATTGCAAGTATCATCGACTTGTGGGTCACCCTCTTGAGAAGTGATTTGTCTTCAAGGATAAAGTGATGCAGTTGGCTAATGAAAATAAGAAAGAAGAAAGACCATTGGAGGAAGATAAAACCATAGTTGAAGAAGGCGATAATGAATGTTGGATTTTAGTGACTCGACGGAGATGCTACAAAACAAGTCCATGAAAAGAATCTCCTAAATAACCAACTAGAAAGAGAATAGTTAGAAGACCTAGGAAACAAAAACTAGTTGAGCGTCTGAAGAAGACAAAAGTAGAAGTAGACCACTACCAAAAAAGATGACATCACGTGACTTTGGAGGAATTCTTTCCAAGTTGGTTCATCACTACAACTGCTCGAGAAAAAATCAAGACATCATGCTTCAATACCTATGAAGAAGAAACGAAGAATGAAAGTCTATTAACACTGCTTCCATCTTTATCTAAAAATATTGTCGAATCCTATTTTCAAGAAGTGCACTCATGTGATACAAAAATCACATTCACTGACGATGATCCTCTACTTGGTGAAACAATGCACAATCGTCTTTCATATAGGGTGGGTGATGCACTCGAGAAGAGGACAAATAGAATTTTGATAGATGACAAATCTAAAGTCAATATTATTCCTATTTGCATAATGCAGGAACTTGGCATCACGACTGAAAAACATTCTGAAAGCCGCTTGATTATTCAAGGATTCAATCAAGGGGGTAAAGAGCCACAAGTTCTATAAAATTAGAGATCATCATCGAAGATTTGCAATCAAGTCATGGATGCATGTGAATGACGCAAAGACTTCGTACAATATGTTGCTCGAAGGACATGTATACACGAGAATAAAGTTGTCCCATCCTTCTACTATCAATATTTGAAGTATCTTGAAGGCAGCGTCAAAAAGAAGATAGTTGTTGATGATAATCCATTTACAGAAGTTGAGTCACACTTCGCTGATGTACTGTTCCACTTGAAGAAATATATTGTGAAGGAAGTAAAAGTCGATGATGTCGCAACGACCACAAGTGAAAAAATTGCAACTAAAAGAGCTGAGGCGGCTGCTGGAAAAGTCAAAGTTGGAATTGAGAAGCCGCACTCCAGTCTAAATAGGGAATATCGTGTCCTAAAAAGAAGATAACTCTTACGTTCCACTATATTCCAAAGTGAAGAAAGAGGAATGTCAATCATATGATACTCAAAGAAATATTATAGGAGGGCTAACTCTTCCTATCAAGTGAATTGACGTGATAAATCTATCCTCAAAGCTTCTCGGAAAGTTTGTGGCTCAGAATCCACAGCAAAATGTGGCACTCCCTATGAAACATACAAATAAAGGCTTTGATCCAAATGCTTACAAGTTATTTGTCAAGTCATGGTTCAACCCCAATGAGCCATCAAAGTTAGGGAAACTTCCAATAGAAGTCACCATGATAAAATCACTTGAAGGTTATAAATACAAACAACATCCGCAGTCCACATCTCTATAAGAATGGCAAGTAACAACTACATCACAGTGGAAGATGGAGTTTGTTGCTTCCAACACAAGGCTTTCGGTGTTTGATAGGCTTGGAAAGCCAGCTTCAAAAGCTTCTGTATTTGAGAGGTTATGGCCAATAAATATGAATAAGAAGAAGTTCCACATAAGTTATCAAAGTATAAAAGCGCCAACTTTACTAAAGGCCGAAAAGATTTCCAAAGTTTGAATCTTTCTAAAATGAGGCGACACAACTCATGGTTTCAAGTGGGGAGGTACTAAAAATAAAGTTATACAATGTGGTTTTTACCAAGGATCGTGATGAAAATGAGGAAAGTATAAACTCTTCATATCATGTTACTACGCAAAGTGATCAAGGTACCTCATCTCAAATGAAGTTGATGAAAAATTGGAGGATATTTGTTGGTGTTACCAAATATCTTTCAATAATGATGATCCTCAAGAGGATGAAGATGCTGAAGAAGCTTCGTCGGACTTGAAAAAAGAGTGAATACCAATGTAGACTCATTAAAAGAAGTTAATCTTGGAACCGATGAAGATCCAAGGCCCACCTACTTAAGTGTTTTTCTAACCGCTGATGAAGAAAACACTTACATGGAGATACTCAAAGAATATTATGATGTGTTTGCATGGAGTTATAAAGAGATGCCTAGTTTAGATCCCAAAGTAGCAGTCTATCATATTGCAGTCAAGAATGATGCTCGTCCTGTTAAACAGGCCCAAAAATACTTCAGACCAAAATTGGTTCCTTTAATTTAAAATGAAGTGAACAAAATCATTGAAGCTGGATTTATTCGTGAAGTTAAATACCCTACATGGATTTCGAGTATCGTTTCTGTAAGAAAGAAGATTGGCCAAATCTGAGTTTGTGTTGACTTCAAAGATCTCAACAACGCATGCCCTAAGGATGATATTTTGCTTCCAATTCCAAAGTTAATGATTGATGCTACCACTGGTTATGAAGCGATGAATTTCATGGACGGTTCGTCTAGCTACAATCAAATTCGCATGGCACCAAAAGATAGGGAGCTTACTGCATTTCGTATGCCCAAGGGTATTTACTGCTACAAGATGATGCCTTTTGGTTTAAAGAATATCAATACCACATATCAAAGGGCTATGCAAAATATCTTTGATGACTTGCTCCACAAGAATGTTGAATGCTATGTCGATAACTTAGTGGTAAAATCAAGAAAGAAAAGCGATCACTTGAAAGACCTAAAAATGGGGTTCGAGTGACTCCAAAGATATCAACTTCAAATGAATTCATTGAAATGTACCATTGGAATTACTTCTGGAAAGTTCCTTAGTTTTATTGTTCGACATCGAGGAATTGAAATTGATCAAGCCAAAGTTGATGCAATTTTGAAAATGCCTGAGCCTCGAAACATTAATGAGTTAAAAAGTTTGCAAGAAAAGCTATCGTACATTAGGAGATTCATCTTGAATCTAGCTAGAAAATGTCAACCATTTAGTCGGCTCATGAAGAAGGGTGTTCCTTTCAAGTGTGATGAAGCTTGTACTACCACCTTTGAGAATATCAAGTCGTATTTAATGAATCCTCTTATTTTTGTAGCCTTTGTACCAGGACAACCATACATTTCAGCATAAGAGAGGTCAGTCGGAGCGTTATTAGTTCAAGATAATATTGAAGGGAAAGAAAACTCTCTTTATTACTTGAGTAGAATGATGACACCGAATGAGCTAAATTACTCGCCAATTGATAAGTTGTTCTTGGCGCTAGTCTTCACGATTCAGAAGTTGAAGCACTACTTTCAAGCTATAGTATTTATCTTGTTTCCTGAGCAAATCCCATCAAGTTTGTGATGTCAAAACTAATCTTCAATGATCGACTAGCAAGGTGGTACCTATAGTTTCAATAGTTTGAGATCACATATATCCATCAAAGGGTGTAAAAGGGTAAGTATTGACGGACTTCTTGGCTGATCACCCGATACCGAATGATTGAGAGCTAACCAATGAACTTTCTGATAAAGATTCAATGGTCATTGAAATTAAACTCTGTGGAAGATGTACTTTGATGATGTTTCACATCCCGTCAGAGCTGGTGCTAGAGTAGTGTTGGTTACTTCACAGGGGGGAGGTTCTACCATATTCCTTTACTTTGACACAATGTTGCTCCAATAATGTGGTTGAATATCAAGCTAGGATACTTGGACTTGAAATGGTTGTCGACATAAAGCAGTTGTAGTTACAAGTCTTTGGCGACTCTCAGTTGGTGATCAATCAATTTTTGGGAAGCTATGAAGTCAAAGCCTGAATTACTCTCCTATCATGGTTATTCCCAGAAGTTGATAGGATAGCTTGGGGACGTGACCCTCCAGCACATGCTAAGGAAGGAAAATAAGCAAGCGGATTCCTTGGCTGCTTTAGCTTCAACACTAACTCTTCCGGATCAAGCATAAGTTACTATGTGCCAAAAATAGGTAGTACCTCCGCCAAATGAGGATGAAAAAGCATATAATGAGCTTGAGCATCTCATTGTTGTTTCCGAAGATGCAAAGGAAAACTGACGATAACTCATCATTGACTACTTGTGTTATGGGACACTGTCAGAAAATTCAAGAAGGATAACTGAAATTCGTCGTCGTACACCTCGCTTTCATTACTACAAGAATACTTTATATAGATGATCATTTGACGGAATACTCTTGCGGTGTTTGGGGAGGATGAAACAATCCAAGACTTGTAAGAAGCACATTCAGGAGTATGTGGATCACATCAATCTGGACCCAAGCTCCACTTTCATATAAAAAGATGGAATATTATCGGCCAGCGAGGGTGAAATATTATTTGGACTACGCTCGAAGATGTAAAGTTTTTCAGTTTCATGTAAATTTTATACATCAATCGCCTGAAGCACTACATCCAACTATTGCATCTTGGACATTTGATGCTTGGGAGTTGGATGTTGTTAGTCCGTTGCCGAAATCTTCTAGTAGACACTTATACATCTTGACTGCAACTGATTACTTCTCAAAATGGCATGAAGTGTCGCTCTTAAAGAAGTAAAGAATGAGAATGTTGCGAACTTCATCCGAGTAAATATCATCTACCGCTTTGTCATTCCTCGTTACATAATAACAGATAATGGCAAATCAATTGATAACAAATTGATGAACAAGATTTGTGATCTCTTCGGTTTCAAGCAACGCAAATCTTCTATGTATCATGTTGCTGCCAACGGTTTAGCTGAAGCATTCAACAAAACTCTTTGTAACTTGTTGAAGAAAGTTGTCTCCAAGTCCAAACGAGGTTGGCATGAACAAATGGAAGAAACTTTGTGGGCATATAGAACGACTTATCACACACTGACACAAGAGACCCCATACTCACTTGCTTATGGAGTTGAAGCAGTTCTACCACTTAGCGACAAATATCTTCTGTACAACTTGTTATTCAAGAACGGCTCACAGAAAAAGAAAATGCTAGATTGCGTTTTGCATAGTTAGAAGCACTTGATGAGAATAGGCTGGAAGCTCAACAAAATCTCGAATATCCTATAAATTTATGGATATTCATAAAGAGATCAATATATTAAATCTTTAATAACCCATAAATTTATGGGTATTCATAAGGAGATCATACATCAAATCTCGAGTATCCTATAAACTTATGGATATTCAAAAAGAGATCAATCCATCAAATGTCTAAAATTTCACAAATTAATGGGATATTCATAAAGAGATCAAGACATGATAGGCATCAAATATTATCTTTCTCAAAGCCGAAGTGATCAAGGAGACACTCTTCATCAAGATCAATTTGATTTGTTGCCCCGACGTTCTTAGAGATCAAATACATCACAAGAATGTCTTTTACATTCGAGATATAAGCTACGAACAACTCTCGAATTATGGAAAAATTTAGGAGAGAAGAATCAAAGGAATACACAGATTTATACTCATAATCTTGATATATAAAATCATTATTTTGTGGTTGTAATTTATTTGAGAACTTGAAAATTTATTACAAACAAATTCTAACACGCCCAGTAGGACAAAATTTTCCCTTTACCTCTTCTCTCATAAATCAAATTTGCAGTGAAATATGAAAAATCCATTTTTATGGATAATTCAAGTCTTGTCTTCGAGTTTCGGCAAGCCCACAACCCCACAAACCTTGAAGTAGGGGGCATTTATAGACATCAAATTTTTATCGGATTTAAAATAGGACTCTACATGATGAGTTAAATTCATCTTCAAACTCTAAAGTCAGTTAGGATTTCTTGGAGGCTACTCTACGCTAAATCCTAGATCACGCCTATAAAATAGGGTACATATTCCCTTGAAGAGACATCTCGAAAGTTCCATAAACTCATGGAATAATCACAAAGAGATCAAGATATGAACGATTTTTTCTCGATAATCAAATACTTGAAGATCCACAAAATCCTTTCATGGAGATAAATTCCAATGAGGCCTATATCATCATAGTTCGAGAAACACGCTACTAACGATCAACCCTCGAATCATGGAGAGGAGAGAAGAATCATGAGAATAAATAGAATTGTACCCGCAACAGTTTATCAATAAAATATTTTATTTGTGAATGCAGTTTATTTTTCACATATCGAATTTTGTTGCAAACAAACATTTTTTTTCTAGATTAATATGTTAAATTTGACTGGAAGCAGATTCCGAACATCAGCTTCAGGGAAAAATGACATTCCATCTTAAACGGAGCTCTATCTAAACTTTAATATAAACGACTGAAATTTATCGAAATATCAACAAATATTATTTTATCCTTGGTGAGTGATAATACTATAGGCGAACAACTGTCCAAAACCATCGAAAATATAGTAGCACATTTTGAGAATACATTTTTAACAAAATTTCCATCAGAATAGAAAAAATAAATAAATTAATTTGTATTTATTTTTGAAATCAAGGAAGTATTTCCTCTGATTTCATTCTAACTATCGTTTTAGCTATTTTCACATCAATTAAAAAAAATTAACACTATGTATAGTCTAAGAAGTTACTCATATTATGACCCATATTTATTAGATTTTTTTCTCAGAATCAAACATTATTAAAAAGAATTACTTTTTTTATGCTATAGCAATAATGTAGAATATATTTTTTGAGCTAAACTGACATAAACTGGGACGGAGGGAGCAGTAAATAATAGAGAAGGGCCTATAACTATTCCAATGAAAATGTAATAAATTGATTCAAATATAAAGAAAGAAGAAAAAAGAAAAAAGAAAAAAGAAAAAAGAAAAAAGAAAAGAGGTTAACGTTACTGTTGAGTGTGTGACTCCCGTTTCAACCCTAACTTTACCTAAACTAAAACAAAACCCATCCATCACCCTTTCTCCCTCTCCCTATCTCGACCCATTTCAAAATCATGGGAAAATACTTAAGAAAAGCTAAAATTACAGGCGATGTAGCAGTAATGGAGGCCACACTCGGTGTACGCACTAGAGCAAGAACCCTAGCCCTTCAACGTCTTCAATCTTCCACCACAACGCCGTCTTCTTCCGACATGTGTTACCTTCAACTTCGTTCTCGCCGCCTTGAAAAACCCAAGACAAAGGTGTCTGATCAAAATTCAAAACCCATTTCAAATTCGAGGTTTTTAGTGAGTTCTGCTATGTGTGGGTCTGTTTCAATTAGTCAAAAAGATGGGTTTGAGAACAGTCTTGATTTTGAACCCAGAGATAGGTATAAATTTCGTCCTCCTCTTTTTCTGCATGTTTATCAACTGTCAAGTTGTGTATGCTTACTAGTTTTGTTTTCTTAAAGGGGTTTAAGGCGGGAAAGATGACTTTTTTCTCAACTTGTATGGATAAATACTAAAGGGAAGTAGGGGTTTTTCTTTCCTCTCTCTGGTTTGAAGGTGTAAAAAAGAGTTTGAAAGGGGGCCGTTGAGTGGCTTTCACATTCACATTCACAGTTAAAAAGAGTCTCTTTTGGTGTTGCAGTCGTAGGTACTACTTTTCTTCTGTTTTTCAGTTTCTATGCAAAGATTCTCGTTAAAGCTTGAAGAGCATATGATGCTTTTAATATTCCATTGCATTTTTTATGGTTAGAATTTTTTCCTGTTGTAGAACTCATTAAAAATGTTTGTCTCTTTTGGTCAAGGAAAAGATGACTTTTTGGTTTTGTTTCCTTAATTCATTTGCCTTTCACCTCTTCCTCTTCATATTGTTCTTGGCCCTTCTGACTACTTCTGTTTGTAGCATCACTTCTTTGGGACCGTGTATGTTTTTTTGCACTTTCTTGAAGAGTTGTGTTTGGTTTTAGTTTGCTTTTCTTAGAGCTGAGGTTCTGCGTACACTCTAGCCTCCCCAGACCCCATCCCATCGTGTGAAACTACAATGGGTATGTTGTTGTTGTTGTTAAGCTAAAACCTTTTTTATTCTTACCATCTGAGTGCCTCAAGATTTTGGTCATCTATTATTATTTTTTGATAAGTAAGAATTTGTTCATCTTTAGAGCTCCTGAATGAATTAGGAGATTTTTCTATATATTGTGTTTGAGCCGCTGGATCTACATTAAAAGAATGGTAACTAACAGCCATTTCTTGTATCCTATGGTAGACAACCTTTGGAACACCATATTCCACTGCATAATAAAAAGGACTACTATCATTTAGTGTTAGAAAGCAAAATATTGCAAAAATAGTTTAATATTTTCGTTGTAGAAAAAATTCTTTAAATGCAGCAAAATATCCTGTTTCTGCTACTGCTGTCTCATTTTTTGTTTTATGGAATGGACCTCTTTCTTCATTTGCTTTCCGAGGTTTGTTTTCCCTACAGTAAACTAGTAAGTGAAAAATGAGGTTTAGACTAGAGTTTTTGCATATTGCTTAGTTAATTGGATCCAATGTTGTTGGATATTTAGTTCTTTTTTGTCTAGTATCATTTTCTTAAGCACTTTAGACTGGTCATAACAGGGCTATCTGTTAAGTTAACTCAGACGTATGGTGGTCAGTAAAATTGGGAAAGAAAAAGATGAATTAGGGTTTGATGGTCATCGATGTATTTGTAAATATAGCAAAAATTTTAAGTTTATAAAGCAGTGGATTACTTTTTTTTTGCACAATGTGCTTTGCTCATGACATGTCCTAGTCGCGGGGCCACATATCTGAGTAGTAGCCAAGGCAAAGTCTTCATCATTGAGCAATATTCTAGGTTCAAAATAGGATATCCCTTTTCACTCCTGTGTATTATTTGCTGTCTTACATTGCATTATAAAATTAGTACTACTAATTTTTTGTATCCTGTTATCTAATTTCAGTACTTTATTGTCATTTTTTGGGGTGTGGAAGATCAGGTGTGGGTAGGGGTGAAGATAATTATTTGAATTACATAGTTCATACCCGAAATATAGATAACATAGAGCTTTAGCTGATGGAATAAACAAATTGGCAGTGATTTCTCTATTGTAGTTCCAGCAAAATTTCATGTGTTCTCTCACTGATTACTTGCATGTGCTTTCTTTGATTGTATGTCACACCTTGTAACTGATAGTTGTGAATTTGTTCTTCTTTAAAAGAAGCACTAGAGAAAGCACACCTTGCAGCCTGGTGAGGGAGGCGGATGCAATGGTCAACTCTGGTTCCGCGACAAGGCGAACAGAGTTAAACGCAACAGTCCAAAGAACTAGGAACTCTATCCTTAGAAATATCCCTTCCGCTCATGAAATCAAGGAATTTTTCACCTTTGCCGAGCAGCAACAGCAGCGCCTTTTTATGGAGAAGTATGTAGCATTCAAATACATGGTGATTTTTGTGGTAGAACTAAGAACAGGATTCATTTTCTCTTGGATGTTATCATATTTAAACGCATTTTACTGTTGTGTATGTTGAACTAATGTTGAAAATTTGTTCTTCATCACCAGGTACAACTTTGATGTGGCAAATGATTTACCACTTTCTGGCCGGTACGAGTGGATTAGGGTGAATCACTGAGCTGGGGCTGATTACTTTTAGCCTAAAAGATCTAAATTTTGAATGGGGGCATGAAGTTACTGGATATTTTATGTTCTCCTCCAACTAATTATTGTATAAAGAGTGGTGTAGTTTTAGTTGTCTGTCAGATGGCAGAATTACACATGACTAACAATTTGGAAGTAGTAGGATAGGCATAAATTGTCAAATTAGGCTTTGACTACTATCTTTGTAACTTGCAAAGTTACATAGCCAAAACACCTTATGTACCCGTGTTTTATTTTTCCAGTATCAATTTAGGATTTAGCTCATCACCTCTCTCTCTCTCTCTCTCTCTCTATCTTCCCCTGTCCCCCCTTCTCTCTGTCTCTCCTTTATTATCCACTTGATGATAGTGCATGTCAAAAGGTTTGTAGTGTACTTTTTACTTTACATACAAGTTGTCAATTCTATGGTTATAAAATCTCGCCCTTTACTTCCCAATCACATTTATTTTGTTCTGCGATCAAGAAAGTCTTCTGAAGTAGACAAAATTATAATCAGCAACGAGCTTGGTAATCCTTGTCATATATCTGGGGTGCTTTAATTTCGTTGTGTGATCTAGAACTGTCCTTTACTTGAAAGAGGATCCTGCTCTATTGCATCAGAAACGAGTTATTACCTTTTTATATCGTTCTACTAAAAGTAATTCAAATTTCAATTAGCAAATGAGGGCTCTTACTACAAGTGCAATATAAAGATAGTTGTGTTACTTGTAACGGTCATTTCAATCCAAAGTAGCAACTCTCCTTTTGGATTATGTTGTGATAGGAGCAAGAGCAAGTTCCAGATTCTCGCTAAGAGCCTTCTAATATTTGAAGTGAACGGCAATAGTGGACTAACTTGGCCACTGACAGCAACGGCAGTGGGCACGACAGCACGAGCTTGGTTGAGATTAATGTGAAATTCAGAATATTGAATTCATATTTTTTTCTGGAAACAAAAGATCCGAGGCCTTTGAAAATACGATATTCTAAGAAGATTATTAGAGTAGAGTGATCAGAGTACACTGTATAGTGACCAAGCGGACACCGGGCTGCCTTTTTTTATTTAGTGATCAGAGGACACTGCAGGGTGACTAAGCATCAGGTGACTGGCAGTTACCCAAAGTATTCAGTATCGAGAGTCATCAGGAAATGATTAAGGTTATCACGTTATACCAAAAGAAGATTAACAAAGGACTAATGTTAATGGGGCAGGGATGTAGGACCTTATACAAACCTTGAGGCCGCACCGAGGTATTCTTCTCCATGTGATAGTCCGGAACATAAATATGTGATTTAAGAAATTAGAATCTGTTGGCGGATGCAACCAAAGAACAACGTATAATCAACTAGTTTAAGGGATTTTTCCTCGTTTGTGCGTCAGAAAGTGCTTAAGCCGCCGGCGTCAAGGCTCCTTGTTCTCGGATGGCCACACCTAAAGGGGGCCCGAGCTATGGAGCGTCCTTGGTAAAAACTACTTTATTATATCTGATTACAAGGCGTGATATATTATGGAAACACCCGTTGTAGCAACAGGGCTAAATAACATGGATATATGCATATTTTGTTTTCTTAATGTAGTAAATCTACACATGGCCATTTATATATTTTTAAGGGTCGGAGGCGAGAAACAGAAAGAGATTGTTGAAGTTATTAAGTAGTAGGCATTATTGTAATTGTCATTAGTTAAGAGAGGGGTGTATTAGTCTTTTCTCATTAGGGGCCTATTGGTCTTTTCACATTTGTCTTCATGTCATTTCCTATTTGTAATGCAGTTGCTACATTTCTCTGTTTTGAGATTTGAGAATATACAAAACGAAAAGCTCCCACAACTTGCTCCTCTTCCTTCTCCTTCTCCATACAATACTCAATTCTCAGATTCAACATGGTATCAAAGCCAGCTGACGATTGCTGTTGAAGATCGAAGCAACGTTGTTGTTGGAAAAGTCGAATATCAATTCGATTCTGGAAAAATTGAGAAACATTGAAGATCGAGATTCGCTCGCAACTCAATTTGAGAGGAATCCGACACATGCAACGCAGTCTGCATCATAACTACTATAATCGATCGAGGAAAGCCAGGCTACTGGTTCGATATTGCTCATTTTTGTGGATATTGAAATTCTGAAGGTCGATTGGTTGATTGTAGATCTCACTAGTATCGATTTTGTGCATATTGACTCTGTTGTGTATTAATCTGGTGATAATCAATTTTCGATGGAAGGCACTTCACGAAATGCACCAGTCGTCACTGATGAGATTTCGAACTTGAGTTCAAACATAGTGGACCACAACAATCCACTATTCCTGAGTCCATCTGATGCCCCCGGAGCTGTGCATGTGGAAATACAGTTGACAGGGACGGAGAATTATACATTATGGAGTCGTGCGATGAGGTTAAATCTGTTGACGAAAAATAAGCTCGGATTCATCGTGATGCAGTCGCGAAAGGATATGTATGAAGGAAATTTGGTGAAGCGATAGGATCATTTGTAATCTGATGGTGATGTCGTGGATTATGAAAAATGTTAGCCGTGATCTATCGAGTGGAATTTTGTATCGATCGATCGCTTTGGTATGCGGAGGATTTAAAGGAGCGATTCGACAAAATAAATTTGTCGCGTGTGTATCAATTGAAGAAGGAACTCAGTATGTTGCAGCAAGGAGTGTCCCCAGTATCCAGTTATTACTCACGAATGAAGGATCTATGGGACGAAATCGATTCTATTATTCCTCGCTACGTGTGAATGCGATAGTCCTCGAGCTTATCCGATCACCGCCAATCGTATTGGAATTTCTGATGGGATTAAATGACGGCTATAATCAAGCGCGAAGTCACATTTTATTGTTGTCACCTACTCCTAGCGTAAATCAAGCATATGCTATGATTGCGCAAGATGAAAGTCAAAAGTGTATTACTGGAAGATTTGGTAGCAATGATTCAAATGAATCTTTAGCACTGTATGGTAAGTCGACACAATATAATCAGAGGAAGCCAAATCAGTATGCCTTCTGTGACTATTGTCAAATGAAGGGGCATACTAGAGATAATTGTCGCAAACTCTTGTTGTTCTGTGATCATTGCAAGAAGCAGGGACATGTCGCAGGGAAGTGCTATAGATTGGTTGGCCATCCAGCAGATTCTAAGGAAAGGAAGAAGGTGAATGTCGCGTGATAGGATTTCAGGTGAATCCAGCTATTGACCATGAACAAAGCAGAAACAAGATGCACTTGTCCAAGGAACAGCAGGAATTTCTGCAACATTTACTTAATCAGCAGGAAGGGAATAATGATATGGCAGCAGTAGCCAAGGCTCACATGGCAGGTAACATTATGTGTCATAAACATAGAAGTACCAGTTCTTCAGACTGGATAGTGGATACAGGGGCAACTAACCATATGGTTAGCACCAAAAATATGATAGACAGAGGAGACAAGGACAGTGAAGGACATGTACAACTTCCCACAGGTGATATAGCTAAAATTACTCAAACAGGCAGTTGTAGATTGAAGAATGGTGACATCATTGAGAATGTGTTATGTGTTCCTACTTTTAAGTTCAACCTGTTATCAGTATCGAAGTTGACCAGGGAATTGAACTGTTGCGCAAGATTTTTTCCTGATTTCTTTGTCCTGCAGGATCACATTTCTTGGGAGGGTCGAGAGATTGGTAAAGAAGTTGGAGGATTGTACATCTTGGACTCGGCGGGAACTACTGAAGCAATAAAGGCACGTGCTCGTCGTCATTTATGTCACGAGATGGCTGAAGCGGACCTGCAGCGCAAAAAGAATGGGTCATGTACCATTTAGTATGCTAAGGAAGATTACTGCTTTTGGAATTAAGTCGAACTTTTCAATAGATCATTGTCATGTTTGTCCATTAGCTAAGCGATAAGAAAGGTTTTCCACGATCTTATGAGACTAATGTTCCTTTTCAACTTTTGCACCTTGATGTATGGGGACCATACAAAGTACCATCTTATAATAACATGCGATATTTCCTCCCTGTGGTGGATGACTGTACTAGGTGGACATGGATTTTCTTGATGCACCTTAAATCTGATGTGGTCGTATTTCTTGTTGCTCACAGATTAAAACTCAATTTAGCATGGTTGTTAAAAGTGTCAGGACAGATAATGGGACAGAATTTACAAATTCTGCCTGTTCAGATCTCTTTGATAAACTAGGGATTATACATCAAAAATCTTGCCCCTATACTCCACAACAAAATGGAGTGGTTGAAAGAAAGCACAGGCATATTTTGGAAATTGCTAGAGCAATCGATTCTGGTACATTTTACTAAGTTTTGGAGTGAATGTGTCGAAGCAGCTGTTTACCTCATTAACAGAATTCCTTCTGTTGTATTAAGGAACATTTCCCCCTATGAGAAGTTATTTGAAAGGATACCATCACTCTCACACTTGAGGGTGATAGGATGTCTATGTTATGCATCGATTTGGTGAAAGGACAAGTTTGAACCTAGAGCCATCAAGGCCATATTGCTGGGATATGCTGTCAACAGGAAAGGTTACAAGCTGCTGAATTTGTCTACAGAGACAGTGTTTGTTAGTAGAGATGTGACTTTCCATGAAAATATATTTCCCTACCAGCATTTCAAGGAAGATGGAGACTCAACCTTGTCTTCACACTTTGAAAATAATCTGTTTGTTGATGATATACAGGTTCCTTCCCAACACATCCAAATGGAGAATATGAGAACTATGTCTCCTGCACAAATTCCTGAAGATGTGACATTGAATACAGATGGTGGGACAGCAGGGTTGCCTTCCCCTGATGCCACTAGTGCTGATGACTACATGGGTACTCTGGATGCTGGTGAAGTCAATCTGGACATTTTGGATAATGAGGAAGTTGCTGAGGAGGTTAGAAGATCTACTAGAATACGGAGAGCTCCAATTTGGTTGAATGATTTTTTACATCCGGCGGTCGGTGTGACAAAGCGTGCTTATCAAATGTCAAAGCGCAGACTACTGCGGGTGTCGACCAAGATCACAGCCTTTCCCGGCAAACATCTCAAAGAATACGAGCCACGCCATTTCATGAGGCGTGAGGATCCAAGGTGGGTCGAGGCTATGAATTCAAATTCGTGCCTCAAGACAATAAAACTTGGGAAGTTGTTGACTTGCCTCACAACAAAAGAGCTGTTGGATGTAAGTGGGTATTTAAGATTAAGTATAAGGCAACTGGAGAGGTGGAGAGATTCAAGGCCAGACTTGTAGCCAAGGGGTACAACCAAAGAGAAGGAGTCGACTATCAAGAGACCTTTTCTCCGGTAGTGAAGATGGTCACTGTTAGGAGTGTACTCTCTATTGCAGTTTCTAAAGGCTGGGCCATTCAACAAATGGATGTGTTCAATGCATTCCTACAAGGGGATCTAGATGAGGAAGTGTATATGACATTGCCACAAGGGATAGAACACAGGCAAGGACAGGTTTGTCGATTGCTTAAGTCACTATATGGACTCAAGCAAGCCTCCCGACAGTGGAATATCAAATTGACTACAGCCCTTGTCTCATCAGGTTTTGTCCAGAGTCACCTTGACTATTCCTTACTTATCAAGAAAGATGGAAGTAAAATAGCCATAGTGTTGGTATATGTGGATGATTTGCTTCTCACTGGAAATGATCAGGGGATAATAGATGAGACAAAGTCCATTTTGCAAAGATCATTTCAAAATCAAGGACCTTGGTGAACTTAGGTACTTCCTAGGTTTTGAATTTGCAAGGAACAAGGAGGGGATGGTGATGCACCAACGAAAATACTCTTTGGAGCTAATTGAGGACATGGGATTGACTGGTTGCAAGCCAGTTACTTCACCAATGGAGGCCAATGTGAGGCTTACATCTGTTGAATATGATGAACACATTAAGAATCTGGAAACAACAAAGACACAGGAGACAAAAGGCAAAGATGATACTGAATGTGCTGATGCTCTTCTGCGAAATCCAACAGCATATCAAAGGCTGGTTGGACGATTACTTTATTTGACTAATACGAGGCCGGACATATCTTTTCTTTGCTCAATGTCTAAGTCGGTTATGCAAGCTCCTAAACAATGATATGCTCGCAGCAGAGAGGTGATAAGATATGTGAAGCAAGCTCCGTGGTCGGAGTGTTGATAGCAGAAGGAGCAATGTCCCGCTTGGCCATCGTGACGCAGATCGGGCTTCATGCGCCTGCTACCGTAAGATCGAGTTACCACGGTATATTTTGGATCAACTCTCATTTCTTGGAAGTCCAAGAAGCAAAGCGTGTCTGAGCTCAGACCGAGTCTGAGCTTTAGCATCGGTGGTGGCGTAATTGGTTTGATTAGAGGATTGTATTGAGCTCGATGTGACGCGCAACTCCCCATCTCGACTCATTGCGACAGCAAGTCTGCAATCCAGATTGCTACTAATCCGGTATTTCACGAGCGCACCAAACACATCGAGCTCGATTGTCATTTCATCAGGGAGAAAGTGCAGTCGGGTCTGGTTTCACTTAAATACATCTTGACTGACAATCAACCAGCAGATATCCTCACCAAGGCTGTTTTACCGGGACGTCACACTCACCTTCTTTCCAAGCTAGGATTGAAGAATTTGTTCTTAACCCCTAGCTTGAGGGGGGGTGTTGAAGTTATTAAGTAGTAGGCATTATTGTAATTGTCATTAGTTAAGAGAGGGGTCTGCAATCCAGATTGCTACTAATCCGGTATTTCACGAGCGCACCAAACACATCGAGCTCGATTGTCATTTCATCGTGAGAAAGTGCGGTCCGTTTCACTTAAATACATCTTGATCGACAATCAACCACAGATATCCTCACCAAGGTACATTTCTGGGACGTCACACTTCTTCTTTCCAAGCTAGGATTGAAGAATTTGTTCTTAACCACAGCTGAAGTGTTGAAGTTATTAAGTAGTAGGCATTATTGTAATTGTCATTAGTTAAGAGAGGGGTGTATTAGTCTTTTCTCATTAGGGGCCTATTGGTCTTTTCACATTTGTCTTCATGTCATTTCCTATTTGTAATGCAGTTGCTACATTTCTCTGTTTTGAGATTTGAGAATATACAAAACGAAAAGCTCCCACAACTTGCTCCTCTTCCTTCTCCTTCTCCATACAATACTCAATTCTCAGATTCAACAGAGATCATTTTTTATTCACACGAAAAATTAAAATTAACTAATTAATCAATATTAAAAATATTATTGATCAAAACATCAAATAATAAATGTATAGTAAACACTATATTCGATTCAATGTTTTCAAATTCAGTACAATAAATTATAATGTTACGAAAGAGATACCTTAATGTCATTACATGAAAGATTTAAGAAAAACTATTATTACATTAGACATAGAAAATTGATATCCTTGCATTTTTATCTGCAAAGTCATCAAGCAATCTTTCATAATCAACAATGTATGGACAAGTCTATCTAATGCCCCTCTTTGAAATTTGATGAACTCTTCTTCGTGTCTTCTTTTTTTACGTTTTTAATGTCTAGACGGATATTTTCGGGTATGAGTCATTTGTAATTCTCTTATTGAAACAAAAAAAACAACCCAAATTTAATGTAATCGTGTAAAATACAAATCATCAATTATATACATTACCAATAAAAGTAATGTAAAATCTAAACTAAATATAATTAATTTAATGTAATATTGAGAATCCTAAATTAAATATAATATTGAGATTTGAGAAATTTGAAACCCTAAGCAAAATGAAATAAACATATGCAATCAATCCATGTTAATAGTGAATTAGCGCAAAATATCTCAAAACAATAACTTACCAAAAAGATCTTTACTTGAAAGTTGAGATTTCTACAATAATTAATGGGGAAACTTTTTTTTTTTGGATTGTATTTGTGATGTTTTTAAAGAGGGAGGGGGACATGTTTTTTTTTTTGTTTAAAGACAGAGGGGGGCGTCGGGCCGACTGGTTGGATTGGAGACTTGGAAAATCAATGAATATTTATTTTTTTGTTTAAAGAGGGAGGTGAACCTGCTTTTTTGTTTAAAGAATGAGGGGGAAGTCGGGCCGAAGACTTGTAACTTGGGCCTAATTTTTTTTAAAGAGTGAAGAGGCCTATTTTTTGTGTTTTAAAAAAAATCTTATGTGTTGCTCATTGGATTTGAACATACGACCTCTCATCTCACTAAAGAATGACTTTTGAAAGGAGTCCTTACCCACCGAGCTAAGATCTGATAAGATTAGACATTTCTAATACATATCTTAATATTTGAAACATATAAAATAAAAATAAAATACTAGGGCGGAGGCCCAGCCGGCCGGGGCCCTGTGCGGCGGCACCACCTTGACCGCCCACGGACGGTAATCTACATAAACATTAATGGAATAAAATCATATGCAAGTGAATCCCCTTTGGGACCATAGTGGCAGTATAATTGGGTTTTCCTATCTTTGAGGCTTGTATTCCTTGGTTTAGTCAGAACTATCAGTGTCAGTGGCAATGGAGTTTGTGTTTGTGTGGTGGTGGTGGGGGCAGTTTGCCATTATTATTACTGTGGATTCGTATATTGTCCTGTTTTTCTGAATAAAAGCTGCCCCAGCTAATACTAATTAATATCACAGGTTTGCATTTAATAACATGCGTCAAGGCCCGAAGACCCCCCTCGTGTTTGTTTGTTGTTAGTTTGCCCCCTCACATGCAACAGTGTACCTAATATAAAGTAAATATCAATTTAAGTCCTGAAACAAAATCCTTAAATCAGTATAGTCCTGGACACAAACTCACTATAACAAGTCGAATAAGTGTGCATAAATTGTAAACAAACCATGCATTGCAATAATTTTTGTTTTAGCGATATGGCTAGGTCAAGGTGAGTGCCATAATTACAGCTTTATCCTTTCTATTGGAAATTGATTCATTGAGTAATTTCATTCCAATGATAGAAGATATATACAATCATGAGATGATAGTACTAATCTAAATTACCTAAATTATAATATGCTAATTACTTATAATCATTCTAACTAATTGATTACAATTCTAATTATAATATCAATCATATCATTATTAATGAAGAGTAGAGATAATTATGAGATTGTCCCATAATTATTCTAACAGTCCCTCGTAGTCTTAGTGGGAGGTTCACGTATGCTGAAATTGTCCCTGAAATCATAAAAAAATACGCGCGAAAGACCTTTTGTGAAGATATCTGCAATTTGATAGTGGGACAATACATGGAGAACACAAACTTATCTACGGGCAACCTTCAATGTGTTTTGTGCGTTCATGCTGAACAGGATTCCGGATAAGTATATCACACTCACATTGTCACAATAGACCATTGTTGCCTTTTCAATCAGACAATGTAACTCTAACAGTAGATTACGAAGCCAACATGATTCAACAATCACATTGGCTACCCTTCGGTATTCTGCCTCAATACTCGACCGAGACAGTGTGGATTGTCATTTTGACTACCATGAAATGAAATTGTCCCCCAAGAACACATAATAACCGAAAGTGGAATGACGTGTGTCCGGACAACCACCACAATCTGCATCTGTATAGGATGAGAGACTCGAGATAGAGGACTTATATATATGCAAATCGAAATGAAGAGTATCCTTAACATAACGCATAAATCTTTTGAGAGTCGCCATATGTTCTTCATTCAGATCATGCATGTGTAAACAAATTTGCTGAACCGCATAGGAAATATCGGAACTCGTAAAATTCAGATACTGCAACGTAGGAGTGTACATTGGTCCAAAACTGGACCGGACCAAAACCGGAATGGACCGAAACCGAAATCTTCATTTTTTCTGGACCGAGGACTAGACCTGAATTATTTCGGTCCAGACCTGAAAAATTCAGTCCGGTCCTGGTTTTGGACCGGTTGGACCCATTTTTTTAAATGCAATTTTTTCACAATGTGTTCGTTTATCAAATATGTTTTTTTTTCTTATCCTTCAATATATTTTATTTGAATAGGTACACAACACCAAACTTTCAGATCCAACATCATTCAGGTGGGTGTGAATTACTCTAAGCCAATCTTGTGTGCAAATTAGAGCTTGAACCATCTTTAACAAAATCACAACATAATACATTAAAGTTACATTGGGATAGAGTTATAAGTTGAGATAAATAAATTAAAAAATAAAGAGGCATTACCTTAGGAGTCAAAGAACTCCGAAATGGATCTAGATGACGACCACCCGCACTACAAGCAGATTCCGATGCAACGGTGGATAATGGGATGACTAGTATGTCACGTGCCATGCGTGAAAGAATCGGATAACGATGTCCATTACTACTCCACCAAGATAATGCATCCATTTCTTCTTCCTCCGCCCCTAGTTGTTCATTTATATACCTATTCAACTCACTACTCACATATCCACTTGTCCCCTTCAATCTTTTTGCTCTATCTTTTAAAATTTTCATGTATTCATCACACCCTTCTACCCTTCTACATTGATTTGTTTGGGAATTGGGAAATTAGCAGTTTAGCTTTAGGTAATTTTTAGATTTAGACTTAGAATTTTTTGTTAAAAAAAATATAATAACGGTCCATTCCGGTCAGGACCGGATCATTACAATTTTTACTCGGAATGGATCAAAAAACCGAAATCTTATATAATGAAGGACCGGGGACCGGACCGAAATCCACCAATTCGGATCGGTCCGGTCCAGTCTAAAAATGTACACCCCTATCTGCAAGGCCCTACTAGGCTGTGGAAATGTGTAGGATTCGCTATATTTGGAGTACCGATAGCGTTACTCAATTTTGCCTTTGTGTCAACCGGAGTATGTGATGGTTTGCAGGAAGACATTCCTACTTTGTCAATTATTTCTTCGGTATATTTCTTTTGACTGAGAAAAGACCACCTACATATTGAGTTACAATAATGCCATTAAAATAATTCAATGGCCGCAAGAAGGGACATAATAGACTAGCAAAGTGAAGTCGATGATGCCGTGAGAATAATGTCATCGACATACAGAAGTATATATGCCATGTCAGCGCCCTTAATAAATGAACTGATCGGAATTGCTGTGAGAGAAACCCAACTTGGAAACAAATCCTGCAAACCCGTTATACCATAATCGAAGAGCTTGTTTCAAACCATATAAGGATTTATTCAACATGCAAACATGATCTGGACGGGTATAATATCGAAAACCCAACGGTTGATGCATGTACACTGTTTTCTGTAAGTGGCCATGTAAGAATGCATTTTTGACATCCACCTGATAAATTGACTAAGATTTGGAAAGTGTTAGGCTAAGAACAGTCCTGATAGTTTTTGTCTAACTACCAGATTGAATATTTCACCACAATCCACTCCAACCCGGTGAGACTTTCCATCACCAACAATACGAACTTTGTATCTCACAAAAGAACCATTAAAATTATTTTTATGATAAGGCGGTTAGGTTAAAATGGTGCTTATGTCAAAAAAATTCGTGCATTGCTCTCAGGTTGGACAATTGGGTTGTCGGGTATGTGACGTTGTTGGGTGGTTGACCAATTTTGGGCCAAAATGGTGGGCTCAGTTTGGCCGCGGGATTGGGCCCGTGTATCGGGTTGTGTCACGCGTAGGGTTGTAGAGTTTACTCTTTGTTGAGCCTGTCCGATTCCAATAATGGACTGGGCCGAGGCCAAGGGATGAGTGATCTCTGCTCCACGGACCGACCTATTCTCATTTGGATTTGGGTCAGGGGTTTTGGGAAAGCCCCATATTATTTTGAGTGTTTAGATGATACCTCATGTCACGACCCAAGTCCCGAGTCGTGATGACACCTACCCTATTCCCCCGAGTAGGTGAACCACGTTCTCATTAACAAGGTAAATCAACGAAAAAATAAATAAGGAAAAAGAAATTATAAGTCTTAACCACTTAATTTCCCAAAATCTGGTCAAAAGGGTACAAGAGCACTAACAAGTCTGAAAAATAGAAGTCTGAAGGAATGCCCGAAGGCTACATATTGTCTGTCAATAACCAAGGAAAATTGAATTAACTAAGAAGCCCTCCAGGGGCCACAGACGACCAAATAACTCACCCAGAATGACTAGAAGATGTCCACCTCGCGAATCAGCCACGGAGCGTAAAACTGGAACCTGGATCGTACTTTGCACTAAGCAAAAGTGTAGCAAGAGTAGTATCAGTACAACACTAGTACCAGTAAGCATCATATGTCGACAGTGATTAGATAACGCATGAAGAAGTTGAAACCAACAAGTATCACATAGAGCAATCAGGCATGGTCACGTATCATATACAAGTAAAGCGTAAAGAAATCAACCAAAACAGACATAATTCACCAAATGATCAGTCAAAATATGAGTGGATGAATGCAATGCAATGCAATGTCACCTCTCTCACTTCCGCTCCCCGACAGAAACCTCGGAGGCTATCACTCCCGCTCACCGGCAGAAACCTCGGAGGCAATCACTCCCACTCTCTGGCAGAAACCTCGGAGGCAATCACTCCCGCTCTCCAGCAGAAACCTCGGAGGCAATCACTCCCGCTCTCCGGCAGAAACCTCGGAGGCTATCACTCCCGCTCTCCGGCAGAAACTTCGAAGGCTATCACTCCCGCTCTCCGGCAGAAACCTCAAAGGTAATCACTCCCGCTCTCCGGCATAAACCTCGGAGGCAATCACTCACTCTCAGTCACTCACCACCCATCATCACAAAATAATATGAAAAGTATGTCAGACATGATATCAAGTCTCAACACGTGTCACCAATATACAATCAACAAGTACAAGTCAAATCAGGTTATAATCACAGAAAATAACACATATGGCGACAAGCCCACATAACAGCTGACGCAACCAACGTAATAGTAATTTCATCTCCACTTCCTGCCCGAAGGCCTATCATGATATCCCCGTCACTTCCTACGACTACATATGATTCTCTAATCAGAGTCTAACTAAAATAAATCGTAACCTACCTCAATGCCGAGCGGGTGCCACGAACAATCAAACCACTGCCTTCCCCATGCGTAGAGCCTCTGAACGATTAAAATATAGAATATGTGAACTACATTATAATACGAATCTAAGGACACCCATATTGTTATCTTTATATTAACAAGATCTTTACCATTTCCATTGTATGACTAAACTCATACCCTTATAAAAATATTAGCATAACTATATGACAAACAAATAATATTCATTTCTTTTAACTTTCTCGTATCTCTCGCTTGTAAATGATACAACATTAAATTCGTAACTCCAAATAAGGTGTTTATTGTACCTCACTGTAGGAAACACTAGGATCTCTTATTAAGCCGAATCCCACCTGACAATACTTAGTGTAGATGGTGAAAAATTTAGGAAAAAATCAGTGTCGCCAGAAATTTTGTAAAACAAGGCAGAATCTTCAAACAATCATAACTTCCAAACCATAAGTCTGATTTATCTGCGTAAGATATCAAACTGACGGGAACAGAGCAATCTACAACTTTCATTTAGCCTATATTTTCATATTCCTTATGGATTTATACAGTTTTCACGTTTTATATGTTGTATCGCCTGAGTTTCGGTAAAACGAGGCAGAAACTTTAAACAATCATAACTTTCAAACCATAAGTCGGATTTATCTCCGTAAGATATCAAACTGACTGGGAACAGAGTAATATACAACTTTCGTTCAGCACATACGTTTATATTCTTTACGGATTTATACAGTTTTCACGTTTAATGTGCTGCAGTAATCATTATGCCATGTTACATCCCTCAAGTTTCTCTATTCAAGTGGATTGTGAAATTTCCGTGTAATGACCTCTTTGAAATATGATTTCATTTCATAACACGTTATTATAAGGATTACGAATAGATTAACTCAACCATGTAATATAGAATCTAACCTGAACCTGATTACTAGGGTTTTTCTTTTTTCCTTTCTTCTTTCCTTCATTTCTCCCTTCTTCTTCTACGTCTGGTTGCTGCTGCGTACGTTCCCTTCTCCCTCTCTTATCTTTTCTTTCTTCCTCTAGGGTTTTCTTGCTGCTTCGTCGTTCCCCTTCCCCTTTCTTTTTTACTAGGGTTTTGTGTTCTTGAAGATGGAATGTGAGAAAGAGTGAGAAGGTTAATAGGTTAAAAGAAAATCTGAAAAATAAAAGTTGCACCTAAGCCCCTAATTTTCCTCTTAATTTAATCTCCCAAAAACTTATTAAAACTTTGACCCAAGTCCTTCAATTAATAAATTTTAAACCCACTTCTTTTAAATCTTAACTCCCGCTTCCATTAATTCCCGAAAATTTCATAAAGCCTCGTATTCTCAATGTCATAATTCTTTTTCGTAGTTTTAAAGTGCTGATGCGCGATTTATGCACACACTAACGCAAGTGCACGTGTCGTGACAAGTAATATAGTATAGAAGACGAGTTATCGTCCTCAGGGATTAGTGTCCAATTCTCAAATTCTATTATATGGTATCTATTTGGTAACCGATGATTGATGAATTGTTTATAACTATAATTATGAATGCTAACTAAATTACTTTGTTTTACTTCAGATATGGTGGAAATAGGGCTTCCAAATCTCCTCAACTATTCGCTCATCTTACTTGTTAATGCAATTAGTTATGGTTCTTCTTCTATTTTGAGATAGCAGGTTAACTAAGCCGTTTTATACTCCTGTTAAGGTAATATAAACACTCAACCCCAATATAGAACCCTTCTACCTTTCGGTGATAATATTGACTATAAAGGAGGATTAAGAACAATAACCTATTAAACTACACAAGTATCGGGGTACTTTCGTCCACGATTTAACCTATGTTTATTCAACTATAGCATATTCACAATCTCCCCTTTCGGCTTTCGATTAGAAATCATATAGATTATGATAATTAGTGATCAATTAATTACCAAATATTCAAGACAAATATTGAATAAATCTCAACAATGATAAGAAGAAACCAAAACATGCATTAATTCATAAGAATTAGTTTCAAGTGATTTGATATGGAAAGCCCTAAATTAAGTTAGTTTCTAGCCATAGACCTGTCAAAAACTAAACTAATATCCAACATAAACTACAAAGAAATAAAACAAAGAATAAAAAAATTACACAAAGGTAGTCTCCAATCTTGATCTCCAAGGTTGTGATGAATTGACAAGGGTTTGGAACCCTTAATCTGACCTAAAAACTCTTTTTTATAGCCTCCAAGTCGTTCTCCCAGTTTTCCTTCTAGGCCTTGGCCCATTCTCATTCGAATTTGAAATTCCGCCTCGCGCCTTCGCAACTAGCGCCGGCACCGAAACTCAGCAGATTCAGTATTTTGGGCCTTGCGCCTGATATCGCTGGTTGAGGCGCATGGCCGCCTGCTTTCTTGCCCGGTTCGCCAACTTTCTAGCTTTTTGAGCTCTGGAACCTCTGTTTCTGCCCTCTTTTTGCTCCTTTTCGCCAATGAGCCACTTTAAACCATTATGACTCAAAATAAACAAAATATATCCTAAGACGACACATATTTGTACAAAAATGGGCAAAAGACTAACTAAAAATAACTTAAAAGGTGTATATAAAATACACCGATCAAACACCCCCAAACTTAACCTTTGCTCGCCCTCGAGCAAAGATCAAAAGAAAGAATTAAAGACAAGAGGAAAACGAAACTAGACTGACTCAAACACACTGATCACTTTGCTGCACAATTGCCACTTAGAAAAACATGAAGGTTAGCAGAATAATATGCAGGAACATATAGCATGTATTTTTAGCATTCTAAACACATCAAGTTAAATATTTCGCAAATTCACTTTAATCGTGCTCAATGGAAGTAAGAATACCTAACTATGCATGTCAATTTCAAAATCCTATGGCATGTTTACTTGCTATTCTCCACTAATCATGGATACACATGTACGAGATCTCCAGGACTTTTCAGGGTTGTAATATAGGCTTAGGCATGGGTAGGTGAAAATATGCATTTAGGCTCAATTTACGTACCATAAGCTCTTTTGCTTTAAATTCTTCCCTTTTCTTTTGATTTCCTTCTTCACTTCATACCTATCTTTCCCCTCTTTAATTTTGAGAGAATGAAGTGTATTATGAATAACAGGCACCCCCAAACTTAGGCTTTTGTCTATTTATTATTACTTTTTCATTGGGGTGCATCAAAATTGTTCACTCTTTTTGTCTCTTTTTTAACACTTTATATTCCAATCACCTCAATTTTTCACTTATGACACAGGTGTGGAATTATAGGGTGTCAAAGAAATGTCTTATTTTTAGGCTCAAAAGGACTGACTAGAGATATAATTTGAATGTCAGGGATAGGCAAAAATGGTAAGAAATGGCTAACAAAGAAATGTCTGATTCATCTCCCTAACATCCATATCCTAATTATTTCGCCTTAAATAGCAAGAAATCATACACATAGGTTTAATCATAAACAATGCACAAGTCAAGCAATATATCCCAAATAATCTGATTTCATGAATTTTTGGCATATCTAACCTAAGTGTTTACATGGTTGCTTCTAATTCCATTACATTATTCACCCTTACTTCACTAGGCGTTTCCAGTAACTACAGCATGCATGATCTTAAAAAAAATTCTGACTAAAAAATACTCAACAATACACAAAACTACTTAAAAATACACAAAACAGATAAAAAAAACTCAAAAACAATAAGACACCCCCCAAACTTAAATCACACATTGTCCCCAATGTGTGCAAGACTCAAAAAAAAAAAAAAACAGGACAACTTACAAACTTGGTTTAAAGTGGTGGCGGTGGATAATGCATGACAGATGGCGTCAGAGGTCTTGTCAGAGTGGAAGGGTTTTGGATTTTTGATTTGGAAGAAGAAAAATCGGAACAAGGCTCCTTTAAAATTCAGATTCTTCGTCGTGGCGCCGCGGCCCTGCAACTGGCGTCGCGGTGCTCAAACTTTTGCGACCCTCTGAACTTCCAGCGCCGTGACACTCTGATTTGGTACCGCGCGCCAAACTTCGAGCTCTTACGAATTTTGGCGCGTCAGAATCAGCCTGGCGCTGAACTTTCTGCGCCCTTCTGAACTTCTGGCGCCGTGGCGCTGTGCCGATTTTTCTTTTCTTTTGATTTTTCAATTTTTGTCCTCCAAATTTTTTTTTGCCCTGTACCTGTCATCACAACATGCAAACAATACCATCCGTGAGACTGTTCTAAGTAAAAATTAAATTGCATTAAATTAAATAAAATAAAATAACCTTGGGTTGTCTCCCAAGTAGCGCTGTCTTTAACGTCTTTTAGCCGGACGCAAGTTCTTTACTCAAGAGACATGAGGTAGATTAACCCCACAATCTATCCATTTCATCAACATTTTTCGCTTCTTCCTTCTGTTTTTTTCAAGAGGAGATTTAGCATTATTTACTTATTTTGGCGGACTTATTTCCCTTGCTTTTGCTTGTGCTGGCTCAACCGATGTGCTGACAGTGCTAACTGCAAAGCACTTTCTCATGACTGGGGGTTCAATGATATGTTTGAACACCTTGAACACCATCTCTTCATTTTCCACTCTAAGTGTCAGCTCACCCTTTTCCACATCAATTAGGGCTCTTCCGGTTGCCAAGAATGGTCTTCCCAATATGATAGGGATCTCATCATCTTCCTCCATATCAAGGATGAGGAAGTCTGCAGGAAAGAAGAATTTTCCCACCTTAACTAAGATATCTTCAATTGTTCCCCTAGGATGAACCACTGTCCTATCTGCTAACTGCAAGCTCATAGTGGTTGGTTTGGCTTCACGTAACCCCAACCTCTTAAAAACAGACAAGGGCATAAAATTTATGCTAGCCCCCAAATCACACAGGGCCCTATTACATGTCACCCTGGCAACTGTGCAAGGCAATGTGAAGCTCTCTGGATCCTTGAGTTTGAAGGGCAATTTCTTCTGCAAGATGGCACTGCATTCCTCTGTCAGTGCCACCGTCTCATACTCCGCCAACTTCTTCTTCTTCTTCCCAAGAATTTCCTTCATGAATTTAAAATAAGTAGACATTTGCTCCAATGCCTCAATGAATGGAATGTTAATGTGTAACTTTCTGAATATCTCCAAGAACTTGGAGAATTGCTTATCAACCACTTTCTTTTGCAACTTCTGCGGGTAAGGAATCCTCTCAGTGTATTCCTTCACTGGGACTGTTGGAGCTTTCTCTAACATCGGGCGGTCTTCAGTAACCCTCTCCCTCTCTGCATCTACTCTCTGTTTAACCACAGGCTGGGGTGTAAGCTGTTCTAACTGTTTTCCATTTCTAAGCTGCACCGCTTGACACTGTTCTCTGGGGTTCATCTCTGTATTGCTAGGCAAAGTGCCATGTGGCCTGTTGTTTGCCATCTTCGCTAGTTGTCCCACCTGCGTCTCCAAATTCTTGATAGAGGATCTGGTCTCTGCCATGAACTGGGTCTGTGAGTTGGTGAGTGTCAACAGGGCTGCTCTCAACTCATCTGGCTTCTCTTGTTGAGCAGGTGCACTGAATTGTTATGAAGATGAGGCCTGAGTGAATGGTTGCTGATTTCGGTACTGGCCTCGAAATTGGTTCTGCTGCCCTTGATCACCCCTCCATGAAAAGTTAGGGTGATTCCTCCACCCTGGATTGTAGGTATTTGAATAGGGGTTGTTCTGGGGCCTTTGATAATTCCCTCGCTGGCATTACGCTGCTCGATCGAGATGTTGTTAGGATCTGCTGATGGGCACCTATCAAAGGTATGTGGACCTCCACACATCTCACAACTCAATGACATTTGAACTGCATTCACTGACACTGTGTTTTGTTGCAGTTGCTTGGTCAAGAGAGCAACTTATGCGTTTAATGCTGTGATGGCATCAATCTCATGAACTCATATTGCTCTTCTTCCACTCACCCCTCTGCCCTCTGTTACATGATTATTGGTGGCCATGTCTTCCAATAAATTATGGGCTTCGTGTGCTGTCTTTCTCATGAAAGTTCCACTTGCGGCTGCGTCAATGATAGTTCTGGTGGTCCCGCTTAGCCCATTGTAGAAAATATGGACCAAATTCCACAACTCAATGCTATGATGTGGACAGTTCCTTTGCAAATCTTTAAATCTCTCCCAAGCCTCATAGAGTGACTCTCCATCAGCTTGATAAAAAATGTTCAACTCCCCTCTCAGCTTAGCGGCTTTGGACGGTGGAAAGAACTTTGCTAAAAACTTCTGTGTCAGCTCCTGCCATGTGAATATCGAATCTGTGGGCAAGGAATTCAACCAAACTTTCGCTCTATCCCTGAGTGAGAAGGGGAAAAGCCTCAATCGGATGGCGGCGTCAGTAACGCCATTATACTTGAAAGTTGCACACAACTCCAAGAAGTTCGCTATGTGCATATGAGGATCTTCCGAGGGCAACCCTCCGAACTGAACAATATTATGCACCATACTCAGGATCACAGACTTGATTTCAAAATTATTTGCTCCTATTACTGGGAGCCTGATGCAAGTTTGTGCTCCATTCACCCTTGGAAGCACATAATCTCCCAAGCTTCTCTCAGCTTGGACTTGGACCCTCTCTTCCACATCCATTGGCAATCTCTGGGGCATCCTTTGGTTAGGTTGATGATCACCTAACCCTTCGTTCATCTCATTGTTGTTCTGCAAGCCCCCCATTGCTATTAAGGCCAAACTTCGTTGGTTTCTCCTGTTCTGTTTGCAAGTCTTTTCAATCTACGGGTTGAAGGGAACAAGTGTATCTACTCCTCTTCTCCTTCGCATAAACTAGATGCCTGCAACAGATCAAAATCAACAAACAGATCACGGCGCACTGGTTTGACGAATAAAAGAAAAAAATATAGTAATAAATAAAAAAATAAAAAATAAAAACCAAATTAGAAATTAAGAATAGATAAAATGATATTGAACTACGTCAATCCCCGGCAACGACGCCAAAAACTTGATGCGCGATTTATGCACACACTAACGCAAGTGCACGTGTCGTGACAAGTAATATAGTCTAGAAGACCGAGTTATCGTCCTCAGGGATTAGTGTCCAATTCTCAAATTCTATTATATGGTATCTATTTGGTAACCGATGATTGATGAATTGTTTATAACTATAATTATGAATGCTAACTAAATTACTTTGTTTTACTTCAGATATAGTGAAAATAGGGCTTCCAAATCTCCTCAACTATTCGCTCATCTTACTTGTTAATGCAATTAATTATGGTTCTTCTTCGATTTTGAGATAGCAGGTTAACTAAGCCGTTTTATATTCATGTTAATGTAATATAAACACTCAACCCCAATATAGAACCCTTCTACCTTTCGGTGATAAGATTGACTATAAAAGAGGATTAAGAGCAATAACCTATTAAACTACACAAGTATCGGGGTACTTTCGTCCACGATTTAACCTATGTTTATTCAACTATAGCATATTCACAATCTCCCCTTTCGGCTTTCGATTAGAAATCATATAGATTATGATAATTAGTGATCAATTAATTACCAAATATTCAAGACAAATATTGAATAAATCTCAACAATGATAAGAAGAAACCAAAACATGCATTAATTCATAAGAATGAGTTTCAAGTGATTTGATATGGAAAGCCCTAAATTAAGTTAGTTTCTAGCCATAGAAATGCTAAGAACTAAACTAATATCCAACATAAACTACAAAGAAATAAAACAAAGAATAAAAAAATTACACAAAGGTAGTCTCCAATCTTGATCTCCAAGGTTGTGATGAATTGACAAGGGTTTGGAACCCTTAATCTGACCTAAAACTCCTTTTTATAGCCTCCAAGTCGTTCTCCCAGTTTTCCTTCTAGGCCTTGGCCCATTCCCATTCGAATTTGACAGAATTCCCGCCTCGCGCGCGCGAATCATGGCGCGCTGAAACTCCAGCGATTCAGTATTTTGGCGCGCGGCCTCGATATCGCTGGTTGGAGGCGCCGCGGCGCCGCCCTGTTTCTTGCCCGGTTCGCCAACTTTCTAGCTTTTTGAGCTCTGGAACCTCTGTTTCTGCCCTTTTTTTGCTCCTTTTCGCCAATGAGCAACTTTAAACCATTATGACTCAAAAGAAAGAAAATCTATCCTAAGACGACACGTATTTGTACAAAAATGGGCAAAAGACTAACTAAAAATGACTCAAAAGGTGTATATAAAATACATCGATCATGTGCTAAACGACCAAACGGGTCGTTACATTAGATACTAATCAAAAAATCGCTCGTCCTCGTGCGACAAGGTAGGGGTGGAGGAAAAGAGGTAGTGAAACTGTCGAACAACTGAGGATATCTACTCCGCATATCCGCCTCGGTCTCCCAAGTATCATACCCCATAACGTGACCATACAAGACCTATAGACTCGACCTACTATCCCCGAAACTCCGACAGGAGTATAGACATGAATAGGTACATCAAGCATATCCCAAAGCATATCCAAACCCGTAGAGAAATAGATGGACACATAAGAGAAAGTAGACCCTGGCTCAAATAAGACAGAAACCGATCGGTGACAACCCGAAATAATACCTGTGATAGCCGCATCACACCCTCCACTGAAAGATTTCAACCTCCCCTTCCCATAAAATTCAATCTCCACGGAAAAATTTCCCCACTTGACGTAAAGGCAATTGATATTTCCTTGAAGAACCTCTAAACAACTTGTGCTTAACCCACACACTCCCATCTTGCCGACACTCAACTTTGCCATTCATTCTCCCGCGCAATACCAAACTAAGCACACCTCATGCTCCCATCAAACGAATATTATACCATTATGATTATTTCGTCACCAATCATAAACTATTTGGATTCTCGTCAATACACCTCAACCTATAGGATAGAGAGAAAATACTTTATATGAATCACATAAAGAGTCCTACCACCTGTGAGAGAACATAGAAATGAGTTTAAGATACCAATCTGAACAATCTCGTACGGAATGAATGAACCAGATACCAATCGGATTGAACTAGCACGAAAGGAATGAACCAGATACCAATCAGATTGAACTCGCACGAAAAGAATGAACCAGATACCAATCGGATTGAACTAACACGAAAAGAGAAAAGAAGTGGAGTGTTTCCTAAATGTCCTATAGCCTCTCGAGGATGGGTACAGACGTCTACGTACCAATCCGCAAGACTCTACTAGACATTACTCTTGTACTCATTACACCGATTAACCTAAAGCTCTGATACCAACTTTGTCACGACCCAACTCCAGAGTCGTGATGGCACCTACCCTATTCACCCGAGTAGGCGAACCACGTTCTCATTAACAAGGTAAATCAGTGGAAAAATAAATAAGGAAAAAGAAATTATAAGTCTTAACCACTTAGTTTCCCAAAATCTTATCAAAATGGTACAAGAGCACTAACATGTCTGAAAAATAGAAGTCTTAAGGAATGCCCGAAGGCTACATATTGTCTGTCAATAACCAAGAAAAAATGGAATTAACTAAGAAGCCCTTCAGGGGCCACGGACGAACAAGTAACTCACCCTGAATGACTAGAAGATATCCAACTCGCGAATCAGTCACGGGGCGTAGAACTGGAACCTGAATCGTACTCTGCATTCAGCAAAAGTGCAGCAAGAGTAGTATCAGTACAACACTAGTACCGGTAAGCATCATATGCCGACAGTGATTAGATAACGCATGAAGAAGTTGAAACCAATAAGTAGCACATAGAGCAATCAGGCATGGTCACGTATCATATACAAGTAAAACGTAAAGAAATCTTGAAATCAACCAAGACAGACATAATTCACCAAATGATCAGTCAAAATATGAGTGGATGAATGCAATGCAATGCAATGTCACCTCTCTCACTCCCACTCTCCGGCAGAAACCTCGGAGGCAATCACTCCCGCTCTCCGGCAGAAACCTCGGAGGCTATCACTCCCGCTCTCCGGCAGAAACCTCGGAGGCTATCACTCCATCTCTCCAGCAGAAACCTCGGAGGCAATTATGTCACGCCCCGACTTTTCCTAAGCCTTTACTTAGGGCGTGATGGCACCTGGACAATTATTTCCCACCAGGAGTACCATTTAATTCTCTTTATTTAGAAATTTGAACTTATATTCAAATACAGAGCTATTAATAAAAATAACAATAAAGAAATCTGTTTATGACTTTATTGGAAACATAACGCAGCCCATGCTCGTGCAAATATTGTTTCTACATAGACATACTGACAAAGATTTTTCTAAGTTGGAAGGGAGACCATTCTACACGGGCATTTCCCGAGACACTGGAACTGACATTCTGAACCTGACAAGTACCAAGCCCGAAGCAATGGACTTGGTATGATAAGAGGCTGCGGGACGATCGCTAGCCTTGGCGTAGAGCCTTCCCTCTATCACGTTTTCCTGAAACATGTTAAATAAAGAGTCAACCCTACCATCCGAAAGTGGTGAGAACCTTACCCTGCAATTCAAAGTAACACCACAATATTTCAAGTGCAATCACATTATAATGTAATAAGCATATTGCAAAAACATATCAGGTTACAACACTTTTAAACATGCAACAACTCCTCATAGGAAATTCTCGGTTTAACTAACACTTCATTTTATCTCGTATTATACGTTAAGACATTCCCCTGCATTTTCATATGTTTATTACATTTATATATTTGTGAACGCGTATTCACTTTTCATATTTATATTTAGGTGAACATGTATTCATCCTTCATATTTGTTGCGGCGTGCAACCCGATCCATTATATTTACGTATTTGTGAACACATATTCACTTTACGTTTTGTTGCGGCGTGCAACCCGATCCATTATGTTTACGTATTTTTGAACGCGTATTCACTTTACGTTTTGTTGCGGCGTGCAACCCGATCCATTATATTTACGTATTTGTGAACGCGTATTCACTTTACGTTTTGTTGCGGCGTGCAACCCGATCCATTATATTTATGTATTTGTGAACACGTATTCACTTTACGTTTTGTTGCGGTGTGCAACCCGATCCATTATGTTTATATTTATATATTTATGTGAACACGTATTCACTTTTCATATTTTTCAGAAGATTGAATAAATAATATTCTCTTTCCCAACATTCTATCATTAATACTTGTAACGATTATAACTTTTTAACCATAACTCCAACTAAGGTGTTTCTCAAGCGGAAACTAAGGTAAGACGGGGATCTTTCACCGTACCAAATTTCATTTAAAACTACTTTGGGTAACTAACACAAATTTATCCTCAAAAGAGCCACATGAAATTTGTTTCGGCAGAATTTTTATTAAACAGAACCAAATCTTAGAATAATCATAACTCCTAATCTGTAAACCCGTTCAAGCCCCATAAAATCTCAAAACGACGAGAACAGAGATCTACACGTCTCCATGTAAACCATCCTTTCATAGTCTGTACCATTTGGTACAGTTTTACACTTTTATTCTCTGCCCTTCCTGGATCTCGATAGATCCGAGGCAGAAACTTTAAACAACGATAACTCTCAATCTGTAAGTCGGATAGACCTCCGTAAGGTCTCAAAATGTCCACAACAGAGAAATCTAGAACTTTTATTTAATACCAATTTTCATATTTCCAACGGATTAGTACAGTTTTACGTTTCAACGTCCTGCCCTTCTGGATTCCGATGAATCCGAGGCAGCAACTTCAAACTACGATAACTCTCAACTCGTAAGTCCGTTTTAACCTCTATTTAGCTATATCTATCCGTAACAGATAGATTTACAACCATGTAAATTTTTATATAATTCTAATAAGTAAAACTTAATAAAAACAGTCCGTAATTATGTCTTTCCGAATTTCGGCCAAATCTAAGGCAGAAACTTTGAACTATGATAACTTTCAAACCGTATGTCCATTTTACCTCATTTTTGGTTCTATATGATCATAATATAGAGGTGTACCACTCTTCCGAATTTCATCAAATTCTAACAATTATAACTCAGTGAGAACAGTTCGTAATGTTCATGACGCAACTAGTTGTCTAAACAATCAAAAGTTCAATATTTCTTTTCAACACTTAATTCTTATTCTAACATGTATTGAACTTAAAGTAAAGGATGTTTCCAAGAATTTCTGAGTGAGAAAACTCACCTTGTATGTGTGAAATGATTGTTATTCGGTTGCTACAAGGGACTCTTGCTCCCTAGTATTTCTTTTATTGTTGTTCTTCTTGCTTTCTTGTTTTTTTTCCAGAATTTTCCTCTTCTTGTTCCCTTGTTTTTTCCTGATTTTCTAACCTTTATGCTATGTACTTTGTTTGTGTGTAAATACAATGTATAAGTGGAGAGTTTTCTATAACCTATGGGAGGTGGAATGACAAGAGTTGGAGGGGAAATGAAAAGGGGAGAAGGGAAGGGCGTGCAATCTTGCATGCCTTCGTTTTTTCTTTTCTTTTGTTTTTTTGTTTTCTTATTTTCATTTTATCTATCTATTTATCCAACTTTAACACCAACTCTATCACATGCAATTTATTCTTTGTTTTCTTATATATATATTTTTATTAACTCAACCACAACTATATATTATTATTATTTTTTTCCGGATTTTACAAATTACTCCCGCTCTCCGGCAGAAACCTCGGAGGCAATCACTTCCGCTCTCTGGCAGAAACCTCGAAGGCAATCACTCCCGCTCTCCGACAGAAACCTCAGAGGCAATCACTCCCGCTCTCCGACAGAAACCTCGGAGGCTATCACTCCCGCTCTCTGGCAGAAACCTCGGAGGCAATCACTCCCTCTCTCCGGCAGAAACCTCAGAGGCAATCACTCCCGCTCTCCGACAGAAACCTAGGAGGCTATCACTCCCGCTCTCCGGCAGAAACCTCGGAGGCTATCACTCCCGCTCTCCGGCAGAAACCTCAGAGGCAATCACTATCGCTCTCCGGCAGAAACCTCAGAGACAATCACTCCCGCTTTCCGGCAGAAACCTCGGAGGCAATCACTCACTCTCAGTCTCTTACCTCACCATCATCACAAAATAATATGAAAAGTATGTCAGGCATGATATCAAGTATCAACACGTGTCACCAATATACAATCAACAAGTACAAGTCAAATCAGGTGATAATTACAGAAAATAACACATATGGCGACAAGCCCACATAACAATTGACGTAACCAACGTAATAGTAATTTCATCTCCACTTCCTGCCCGAAGGCCTATCATGTTATCCCCGTCACTTCCTACGACTACATACGATTCTCTAATCAGAGTCTAACTAAAGTAAACTGTAACCTACCTCAATGTCGAGCGGGTGCCACGAACAATCAAACCAATGTATTCTCGCGTAGAGAGCCTGCGAACGATTAAAATATAGAAAATATGTGAACTACATTATAATACGAATCTAAGGACACCCATATTGCTATCTTTATATTAACAAGATCTTTACCATTTTCATTGTATGACTAAACTCATATCCCTCTAAAAATATTAGCATAACTTCATGACAAACAAATAATATTCATTTCTTTTAACTTTCTCGTATCTCGCGCTTGTAAAGGATATAACATTAAATTCGAAACTCCAAATAAAGTGTTTATTGTACCACATCGAAGGCAACACTAGGATCTCTTATTAAGCCAATCCCACCTGACAATACTTAGTGTAGATGATGAAAATTTTACGAAAACAATCCTATGAAATCTGTGTCGTCATATTTTTTGTAAAATAAGGCAGAAACTTCAGACAATCATAATTTCCAAACCATATGTCTAATTTATCTTCGTAAGATATCAAACTGACGGGAACAGAGTAATATACAACTTTCATTCAGGCCGTATTTTCATATTCCTTACGGATTTGTACAGTTTTTACGTTTTATATGCTATGTCGCCTGGGTTTCGGTAAAACGAGGCAGAAACTTTAAACAGTCATAACTTTCAAACCATAAGTCGGATTTATCTCCGTAAGATATCAAACTGACGGGAACAGAGTAATCTACAATTTTCGTAAAACCCATACTTTTATATTCTTTACGGATTTATACAGTTTTCACGTTTAATGTGCTGTAGTAATCATTATGCCATGTTATATCCCTCAAGTTTCTCTATTCAAGTGGATTGTGGAATTTCTGTGTAATGACCTCTTTGAAATCTGATTTCATTCCATAACACGTTATTATAAGGATCACGAATAGATTAACTCAACCATGTAATATAGAATCTAACCTGAACCTGATTGCTAGGGTTTTCTTTTTTCTTTCTTCTTTCCTTCTTTCTCCCTTCTTCTCCTGCGTCTGGTTGCTGTTGCGTACGTTCCCTTCTCCCTCTCCTTTATTTTCGTTCTTCCTCTAGGGTTTTCTTGCTGCTTCGTCGTTTCCCTTTCTCCCTCCCCTTTATTTTGTACTAGAGTTTTGTGTTCTTGAAGATGGAATGTGAGAAAGAGTGAGAAGGTTAATAGGTTAAAAGAAAATCTGAAAATTAAAGTTGCACATAAGCCCCTAATTTTCCTCTTAATTTAATCTCCCAAAAACTTATTAAAACTTTGATCTCAAGTCCTTCAATTAATAAATCTTAAACCAACTTCTTTTAAATCTTAACTCCCGCTTCCATTAATTCCCGAGAATTTCATAAAGCCTCGTATTCTCAATGTCATAATTCTTTTTCGTAGTTTTAAAGTGCTAAACGATCAAACGGGTCGTTACACCTCAAAATTGGATGTAGTTCGTCGTCCAGAAAAAATATATGAAGGTGAGAATGCCACTTGACATGTTGCAAATGGGAATATAGATTCATAAAAAATGACGTGACGAGAAATAATGATTTTCTCATTTGTCATATCATAACACTTATATTCCCTATGATTTTGTGGGTATCCCAAAAACACACAAGTAGTTGAACGGACCTGAAGTTTGTTAATTGTGGTGGATGGAAACAAAGAATAATACAAACACCCAAAAACCCGTAAATATGTAAATGATGGGAGACGGTGGTACAACCTTTGAGTGGGTGCATGACACATTGGAGAGTAGTTTACTAGGAAGAATATTTAAAAGATATGTAGTCATTTGAAGAGCATGGTGCCAAAAATTTGGTGGTGTGAACGAATGCACAAGGAGATTGCGAATCATATTGTTAATTGTTCGAATCTTTCTTGTGGCTTTCCCATTTTGTGGAGATGTATGTGAACATGAAACACGCAAAGATATCCCATTTTGGTGATAAAAATTAATAAATTGGACATTTATGAATTCTCCCATTGTCACATTGAGAACATTTAATAAATTTTTCAAAATGAGTTTTGATAAAAATACTAAATTGTTTTGAATGGTATAAGTTTGCTATTTATTCCCCAATGAAAATGTCCACAGAAAATTCAAATAATCATCTAAAATAAGCAGATAATATTTATGACATGCAGAACTCAAAACAGGTGATGTCCACAAATCACAATGCAACAGATCAAATGACATAAGAGTATTGGAAATAGAAGATGCAAAAACAAGTTTAACATGTTTACCAAACACGCACGTTTGGCAAATAGAAGTGTCCAAAAGTTTGTTACAAGAAATAAATTTCTTCTTCTTAAGATTATAAAAAACGGGTGCTCCCGGGTGTTCCAAACAGTTGTGCCACAAAGTAAGAGAAATGGTTGTAAAAGTAGATGGGTTGGTCATGTAATTATTAGAAACAGTCGTGAGGGGATACAACTCCCCCATGCTATTACATCTCATTAGTGGTATCCTCGTATGAAAATCCTTCACAGAAAAACCAAACGGATTAAAATTCACAGAAACATTGTTGTCAGTTGTAAAACGTCGCACATATATCAATTTTTTAATTAGTTTTGGTGCGTGTAAGACTTTTTCAATTTTAATGGTAGGCGTGGAGGGGGTAGGTTTACGTGACCAATACGACGAATTGGAATTTTCTGTCTTCTACCGACAATAATATTTTTATTAGTGCTCATATTAAAATAAGACGAGAGATTACCTTGAGATGCCGTCATGTGAGACGTAACTTTTGTGTCCATATACCACAACTCATCTGGAACATTCAAATTCATATTGTTCATGGCCTATTCGATATCCGTGGGAGCATAGCCAATAGAGGATGGTGCTTGGGCTGCAAATACATGTTGTAGACGAGACCCGAGAACTCCGTACTGACTGAAGAAGAGGGCCTGGCCCAATTTGAGGTTGGGTTCGGGAATTGCGGGGCAACCCACTGTGGGCCCCAGTCCCATGGTGGGTACTTCCTCTTTCCGATGGACTTGGCAGTACTGTCCAATTTGGTTGCTTCCATTTTCACCATTATTTTTTCCTTTGTTATTATTACGGTTTGAGCCACGTTTTTTACCATTATTGTTTCGATTTCCGCCGCTAACCGAACTAGAATTTTGTTGTTGAAAATATATGGAAAAGGAATTGGTGGAAACGAGGGCAGTCCCGACGTTGAATGCTCCGGAGGATGCCTGTTTTACTTTTTGTGTTTCTTCAAGAATCAACCTTGATCGAGCCTCGTAGAATGGAGGCAATGGATTTCTCTGTTGAATAAACGTAGCGACTCAATCATATTTTTCATTCAATCAGGTAATTAATTGAATGACCAACCTTTGATTTGTGACCGACGAACCAACGTTGGATAAAGCACCTTCAATTCCTGACAATAGGCGGAAACGTTGGAGAAGTCATCCAATTTAACATTAGTAAATTAGTGTTCAAGATATATAGCCCTAGAAAGGTTGTTATCTTGAAATATGTTTTGTAAACGTTCTCATGTTTGTTGAGCTGTAGAATTCGGCTCTAATATGGTATATAGAAGATCATTTGATATTGTGTCATAAATTCATTGAAGGACTATAACATCTAACCGGGACCATAACTCTTTGTCCACTGCAGTGGTATCCGACGATGACTCGGACGGGATGATATGGTCTATTACCTCGTAAGCGCATCAATGAATTTTGAACAATTCAGCCCAAAAGGTGTATTGCCCCTTTTCCATTTTAAGTGTGATAGAGATAAAGTTCTTGACGTTATTTACGGTAAGAGCATGATGAAAATTTTGTTTTTCAGCCATTTCTACTAGAATCAAACAAGACGGAGAAAAAATATTTTGTGTTTGATGGAAGTAGAGTAAAGAACCCTAATTTGTGAAGAGATGAAGGTTGTAGTCGAGGTTGGGGGGTTTATTTGTAGGCTAGGGTTGATTAGGGTTTGGTCGGGTAACAAAAGAAATGGAGGAAAAGAAGAAAAAAATGGTGTCGGCTTGGAGAAACAACCGAGAGAAGGAGAGAAAAAAGAAGGTTTAAGGCAAAGGATTATAGGCTCTTGATATCTTATTGGAAATTGATTCCTTAAATAATTTTATTTCAATGATAGAAGGTATATATACAATCATGAGATGCTAGTACTAATCTAAGTTACCTTAATTATAATATGCTAATTAATTACAATCATCCTAACTAATTGATTAAAATCCTAATTACAATATCAATCATATCATGATTAAT
Organism: Przewalskia tangutica; assembly: GCA_029844215.1. Lineage (NCBI taxonomy): Eukaryota > Viridiplantae > Streptophyta > Magnoliopsida > Solanales > Solanaceae > Przewalskia > Przewalskia tangutica. Next base: position 4,332,078 of record CM056730.1, on the reverse strand, counting down.
GAAGAGTAAAGATAATTATAGAATTGTCCCATAATTATTCTAACACTTTCAATCCTTAGCCTCCCCATGAGAAATACGCAAAGCAGGCCTCCAGGGGCACATGCGAGTTGGTAAGTGGCAAGGTGATTGGAGTACAATCACCCCAACGTCGCGGGTTCGAACCCGTGTGGTGACAATACTTTGCTGAAATATTGCAAGGGTTGTTGCTGAGTTCGTGTCCCGTTGGTCATCTCCCTTGGAGGGCTGCCACTCACGCATATCCCTCGATTTACATCCCACCTGCCTAAGAGGCCTCTGGTACAGGTGAGGGGGTTTCGCCTTCGGACTTTTCCCTCGTCAAAAAAATACCCAAAGCAAAGAACGAAAAGCAATTAATTGATGGCTTGCCATTTCTGTCATCGTGATGAAGAAATTGCAGTGCTTCCTCTTTCATTTATTTGTGTGTACGGGTTCCATTGGAAGAGCTCAGTGGGCTAACTGTTTACCTTTTGGTTTTCACTTTTTCAAACAAATTAAAGGACCTGCAAGTTAAAAAGGAAAGCTAGTTTTAGCACTTCTAGAGTACTATGTCAGTAAGATGCCTTTCCCACTTTGATGCAACATCATGTCACATACAAGTGTGTTAAAATGGCTGTTTGAGTCATCTCGTTTTAGAAAAACAAACATGACTTCAAGCCACACAAATCACAGTTTAGTTTTCTTTGGATGAATTTTGGAAATTAATAATGGGTACTTCATGAGCATTCATCTAATAGACAGTCCGGAAGGGGTTGGGGGGAGGGTAAGAAAGGAATTGTTAAGTAGTAGCTTGCACACATCGACTACTCCACTAGATATGTATGTGTTATCTCCTACTAGTACTTTGGATTGAGTAATTGTCTCCAAGGCTTAATAGCATAGGCGGAGTCATGATTTGAATTCTATGAGATTTTAATATTTTTAAGTTATTAAATTTTAAATTAATAATTTATACATATTTAATAAGTTTTCAAGATAAATATAAAATTTGAACCAAAACTACTGAGTTCGATCGAATTTTTAGCCGACAGGCTAGCTCTGTCCCTTCTTAACAGGAGAAAAGAAATCACCTAATATTTCCTACTATTTCCACGTACTTCATTGACGTTAAATGATACCACTTGTGTTATTCTTAGAGATGATGATGATAATTCAGAATTCAGTGAAAAGAAGTAGGGTAGTGAAGTGAGTTGTAAAGCTTAAAAAATAAGTGTGGAGATAAAAGAGCAACACTGTGAATGTCAGGAGTGACATCTTCTCCCCAACGGATCTTCTCCTTTCCTTTTGTCATTGTTTTCAGTGAGCGTCAGTTAATGGACTGTCTCACATTACTCCACTGTTTCAATGTTTTTATTAAGGGTGATCAGTGGGACGGGATGAGACGGGACGAGATTTGGAGGGACGGGGTGGGTGGTCGGGATTGGGACTGGGCGGGCCGGAATAGGGGGATGGGAAGAGGTCCCGTCCCACGTCCCGCCGGCAGAGAGGACGGGTCGGGTAGAGGGATTTGGGGGGACTTTAATTTTTTTTAGACACTTAATTTTAACAAATATATATATTTCAACACTTAAATAATTTAACAAGATCATGAAAAAAAATATCTCAAGACTGTTTTTTTGCCTTTTATATTATTAAATAGAAATATAATTTTTTTTGTAATACAATTTTAAAATTGCAACTTTGTTTCGTAGTTCAAAAGTTGCAAATCACATAATAAAATTGTCATTAAAATAATTACATATTCAACCATACTTTTTCTAATTTCCTCACAATCTCTTGAGGATCTTCTGTTGGAATTGAAAGTTGTTAGTCAAATTGTTCGACGTCGCTTCCTGCTCCCTCAGATAAAATTTTATTGTAGTTGTTGTCGTCTTCTTCGTTGATCTCTGATTGACCGCACCTTTTACGTTTCGCTCTAATCCAATCTCAGAATAAAACTTCAATCTCCAAACTATCTTCCGTCAATGAGTGTATGTGCTCTCCTCTTTGAAATCTTCCAGCAGAAAAAACGCTTTCAGAAGCTGTTGATGACGCTTGAATATTCAACACATCTCGGGTCATTTTTGATAGTGTCGAAAATGTCTTCTCGTTATCCCTCCAGTATTTCAGCAAATTTTCACGTCCAACTTCATTGACAATTGATTTGTACGGTACAACACCATACAAAACATAAACATCAAACTGACTAATTTGTGAAGAACTTGAACCACTATACATTCTATTTCTAAGACTTTAAATACTTGAAGCAGAAACCACGTGTTTTTTATAAGGTTGCAGTGAAGTAGAAGAAGATGGTACAAAAGCCAGTTGATTATTTGCATTTTGCTCTTGATAATACATATATATTTGCATTCAATGTGTGCTAGATATAACTTCGTCTTTAATTGGTTCGTAAGTTAATTTTTCGGTTGGGTCTGTTGGACTTGAATTTGAAAGTTTTAAGCTTTCGTATATCGTTTGAACAAGTGTTTTACGACCGTTTTGGAAGTGGGCAAATCTATTAGTACTTCTCTGCGTTGGTTCTTTGAATCTGTAAAAAATCTCAACAAAGATGTTTCTCACTAGGTAAATATAATATTGCATTTTGTTAGGTTTTGTTTTTTTTCAATTAAATCAGAATTGAATAATTTTGTTTTTTTAGAATAGTAGTCCTGCAATTTATGTGGACGCCGGAGCTCTAGTACTTGCTTACCTCTTCCGACCTGAAAATCCCCTAAATCATTTCTTCTCTCTCTCTTTAAGAGCGTTTCTCTTTGTGTTGACTTCTCTTTCTCTCTTGTTGCCACCATTTGCTTTTGCTCCAATTTTTCCTCCTTTACTTGTTTTGCACAGATCTGCTCCACCTCCTTTACTTGACGCAATCATCCTCCACCCCAGATCTGATCCACCTCCGTACCGAAGCTCTGAGCTTTGGTGAAATTCAGTAGCCAACAGTTACCACACCGATCCACCGCCACCATCATATTAACGTCGGAGCTTCGAACTCCAGTGAACAATTTTGTTTTTGCTCTGTTTTTGCACTATCACCAGATCTGCCACGACGTACATTCGGGTTCTATCTCTCCGTTCTCCCGCCTGGCATCCGGGTACAAAAATTTCGACAGGAAACAGTGATTTTAGGCAGGGAACAGTGTGTTCCGGTGTGTGAACAATGATTTTCGGCGTGCGAACATGTTTTATCAGCCTAGAGTTGCTACATCCATTTGCTCGTACTCAATATTTGTCCTTATCCCTGTAGTTAAATTCTTACGTGTTTCTTGTCTTTATTCTTGTCCTTTGGTTTATCATTTTGGTATGTAGTAGCCTGACTTACCTCTAGAATCTTACTAACTTGTGCTTTAGTATTGGTTTCCGTATGTGTCAACGTTAACATTTGACTAATATTTTTTGCTTTAGTGGCTTTGATGAATGATGGTAGACTAGGGTTATGTTCTCGGTCGGGGGCGAGGGTTATCAGGTAAGTAGGGTAAGAGAGGTGATAGGCTGAGAATAGGGTCTTGGAAAATTGGGACTTTAACGAAAAAGTCCATAGAGCTAGTTAAGATTCTTAAGAGGAGGAGGATTAATATAGCCTGTGTCCAGGAGACCAAATGGGTAGGACCTAAGGCTAAGAATGTAGACGGGTATAAGTTATGGTTCTCGGGTAGGTCGAAGTATAGGAATGCGGTAGCCATTTTGGTAGACAGCGAGCTAAGAGATCGGGTGGTAGAGGTTAGGAGGGTCAATGACAGGATGATGACAATTAAATTGATAGTTGGAGGGTTCACTATGAACATTATTAATGCATATGCGTCGTAGGAGGGCTTGAACGTGGAGGAGAAGAAGCGATTTGGAAAGATTTGGACGAAGTGGTGGGAGGTATACCACCCACTGAGAAGTTATTTGTAGGAGGGGATTTCAATGGACATATCATAGCACTTTTGGGGGTTATGACGACGTGCATGGAGGTTTTGGCCTCGGGGACAGGAACGGGAGATAAGTCTCGCTTTTGAAGTTTGCTAGAGCTTCTGGGATGGTGATAGTCAATTCAAGGTTCCTGAAGAAGGAGGATCATCTGGTGACTTTTCGTAGTTCGGTGGCTAAGACTCAGATAGACTTTTTACTTAGGAATGTTGACAACGGTCTTTGTAAAGACTACAAGGTTATTCCGAGAGAGTATCTTACAATCCGACATAAGCTTTTTGGTGATGGATTTGGAAATGAAGATGGAGAACAAGTGGAGGGTTGTGGATGACAGGTTAAGAATCAAATGAGGGAGTTTGACCATGGCTAGTACAAATGAGATGGGGGAGAAGTTGATGGCCAAGTGGGCTTGGGGGAGTAGTGGGGATGCGACCGATATGTGGGACATGACGGCCAGTTGCATTCAGGAGATTGCTAGAGAAGTGCTAGGGGTCTCGTGGGGTAGCCGTGGTGGGCATCGAGGGGACTGGTAGTGGAATGGTAAAGTTCAAGAGAAGGTAGAAACGAAAAAAAATGGCATATGCGAAATTGGTAGAAAGCAAGGATGAAGTGGAGAAGTGGACGAATAAGGAATTGTATAAGATGGCGAGGAAGGAGGCAAAACTAGCGGTTATGGCGGCGAAAATGACGACTTTTGAATGTATGTATGTGGAATTAGAGGAAAAAGACGGGGATAAGAAGTTGCACAGACTAGAAAAGGTGAGGGAGAGGAGGGCTCGAGACTTGCATCACGTGAGATGCATCAAGGACGAGGACGAGAAAGTACTGGTGGAGGACGCACATATTAGACGAAGGTGACAGTCTTACTTTCATAAACTCTTGAATGAAAAAAAAGATAGAGACATTATGTTGGGAGATTTGGAGCAATCTAATAGGTACCAAGATTTTGGGTATTGTGGAAACATTAAGGTTGAGGAGGTTCAGGGTGTTGTTCGCAGGATGCGCAGGGGACGAGAGTCCGGGCCTGATAAGATCCCAGTTGAATTTTGGAAGAGCGCATGTAGGGCAGGTTTGAAGTGGCTGACAGAGTTGTTTAACGTCTTTTTTAAGACGGCGAGAATGCCTAAAGAATGGAGGTGGAGTACAATCATCCTTTGTACAAGAACAAAGGTGATAGCCAGAGTTCCAACAACTATAGGGGTATCAAGCTACTAAACCACACTATGAAAGTTTAGGAAAAAGTCATGGAGATGATGGTGAGAAGAGGTTGTCTATCTCCGAGAACCAATTTGGGTTTATGCCGGGGCGTACTACAGAAGTCATTCATCTTATTAGGAGGTTGGTGGAGCAGTATAGGGAGAGGAAGAGAGACTTACATATGGTTTTCATCGACTTCGAGAAGGCATACGACAAAGTCCCTATGGAAGTTCTATGGAGATGATTGGAGGTTACAGGTGTACCTGTGACGTATACTAGGGCAATCAAAGATATGTATGATGGGGCCAAGACCAGGGTACATACAGTATGAGAAGTCTCGAAGCACTTTCCAGTGATGTTGGGCTGCATCAGGGATCAGCTCTTAGCCCATGGTGATGGATGGACTGACGAGACAAATTCAATGGGAGGTGCCATGGTGTATGTTATTCGCAGACGACATAGTCCTGATTAATGAGACTCGCAGTGCAGTGAACGCTAAGCTTGAGGTTTGGAGACAGACCCTGGAGTCTAAAGAGTTCAAGCTGAGTAGGACCAATACAAAATACTTGGAGTGCAAGTTCAGTAACGGGAGCGACCTTGAGACAGTTGTGGATGTGAGACTTGGTACTCAGGTTATTCCAAAGAAAGAAATCTTCAAGTATCTCGGGTCTATTATCTAAGGAAATTAGAGTGGATGAAATGGAGACTTGCATCTGGAGTCCTGTGCGATAAAAATGTGCCACAAAAACTTAAAGGCATGTTCTATAGGGTGGTGGTTAGATCGACTATGCTATATAAGGCGGAGTGTTGGCCGGTCAAGACTTCGCACACCCAAAAGATGAAAGTTGCGGAGATGAAGATGCTAAGATGGATGTGTCTCAAACAAGGAGGGATAGAATTAGAAATGATGATATCCGGGACATAGTGGGAACCTCTGTGGAGATAAGATGCGGGAAGCGAGGTTGAGATGGTTCAGACACGTGTAGAGGAGAGACACAAATGCCCAGTGCGGATGTGTGAGAGGTTGGCTATGGACGCGTACATAAAGGGTAGAGGTAGGGCAAAGAAGTATTGGAGAAAGGTGATTAGACGGGTTATGGCACATGTGCAACTCACTGAGGACATAACCTTAGATTAGGGGTTATGGAGGACACATATTTGGGTAGACGGGTAGTAGGTAGTCCAACGTAGTCCTACCTACGCTTACAAACTGGTAGTTGTAGTGTTATTATTGTAGGCTCACTTAGCCTATCCTACTAGTAGGCACGGTATTGCTTTATAGTCCCATGTTGTTTGATTTATACTGCTATGTGTATTTTGTTTGTCTTATTTACCAGCATTAGTTATTGCTTCTTTTTCAGAATTCGCTATCTTGGTTTAGTCGCTTTATTTGTCTTACTTTGCTTGTGTTTGTGATTTGTCTTGAGCCGAGTGTCTCTCGGAAATAGTCGCTCTACCTACCAAGGTAGAGGTAAGGTTTGCGTACACTCTACCCTCCCAGACCTCACGTTGTGAAATTTTACTAGGTATGTTGTTGTTGTTGTTAATGCAATAATAAAATAAATAGTAGGAATAGGAAAAAAAATTAATTTTAAAAATGTTTTTTAATAGCTGGAGCGGAAGTTGATTTTTGCATATATTCATTAAGTAAAAAAAAAATTAAAGTTATATAAAATAACATAGATAAAATAGTAGGATAATAAATACCAGAAAATTTTTTAGTAGTTAGAATTTTTTTTCTCTAAGAATACATTAAGTTCCAAAATATTTTCCCAATCATCATCTACAAGCATATACCTTGGATTTTGATTATGAGCGTTAAATAATAAAGTTATAGATCTTCTATACTCGTGACCAACAACTAATTGTTCATACAAATAATTTCACCTAGTTGCAACTTCTTATGAATTTTTTCTATAAGGTAATCCATAATCATGACATGTTTTTTACATGTCTCGTTAAATCTTCCGTTCCACCTTGACCTTTTTCGGTTTTAAATTTATAAACTTCGCGACAAATTTTACAAATAGCTAGTTGATTAGGAATGTCCCTATTAAACAAATTTCATGCATGTGATTTTAATTTTCGTTGTTTTTGTCCTCGATTCATACTAGGGGAAATATGAGGCATTTCAGTTTCAGTTTCAGACTTACAATCTGAGCCTGAGGTGGAGGTGCACTAGTGGGTGTATTATCTAAATTATCTTCTAATTCATTTTTTAAGTTAAAGTCTAGTTCAGATAAAGAATATACCTCATGATCTAATGGTATATTAATATTAACATTAAATATCAATTTCATCTACATGAGTGAAATTATCGTAATTAGGATTACTAGAAGATGCACCTTACCCCTGTTACCCCTAGTACCTCTACCAGAAAAAAGTTCAATTCGTTCCATTATAATTATGCAAATAAATAATTACAGTTAATGATATTAAGTACGATAATTAAAATTAAGTAACAATAATAATTTAAAGAAGGAACGAATGTATCAAATGTCAACGTAACGTCGACATATAATCGAGGTTGAAAATTGAAACTTTGCTCGATGATCCTCAAGCTAGTTGTCAACTTCACTCCTATTTTTTAAATTTTGATAAAAATTACCAAATAAAATACAATATTTAGTGTGCAATTTAGACTTGTGGAGAGAGATTAGAGAGATGGTAAGAAGATTTGTGAGAAAAAATGAACAGAAAAATGAGATATTTATAGTTGAGAAATAGGGTTAACGTATAAATATACTAACTTAGGGGTTAAAAATAAATATTAAGGGGTAGGGAATTTATGGGGTGGGGGGACCAAAATGGCTGTTACTAGCCGCTGCCAACGGCAAAAATTGAAAGTTCCCGTTTGTGCAACAGTTAGTTTATGCGGGGATCGAACGAGGCCCTAGTCCCGTCTCGAGTTCGAACCCTGATACCGACATTTTTCATCCCATTTCTAAGAGGGGTTGAGGCGGGTAGCGGGACGGGGTGGAATCGGGCCGACCCCGCTCAGTGGACAACCTTAGTTTTTACTACCATCTTTAACAGTTCATTGGTCACTTCTTAAGAGGATCCTCCCATCACTTCTCTGTCCCAAATGTTCAAAAAAGGGAGTGAGTAGGAAACTTATCTAACCTTAATTAGAAGTTTCGAATTTAAATTTATAGCTACTCTATTAATAATCTTAGCGCACATCAAGATTAATTGAGCCAGTAATGTTTGAATACCAAATGTCTTAAAGCAAAAAGAGAAAAACAGTAGGAAATTCCTTGTCAAAATGTTATTTCTCAAAGTTGGGGCTAGGCGCTTGTTTGATTGCACGCTACCATGGGGGTTGATAATATAGAAGTTCCTTTAGTGTTTACAGTAGACAGAAATTAAGTAATGTTAAAGGTCATGCAGATAATTTTAAGAAAAATTACAGTATAAATATGTCAGCTGCATTTTAACATGAACAAAGTCCGAGACTAACAGAAAACAAGAACTTTAAACTTCGTTTTCCTCTAAATTCCTCTTCGGCGAGTTTGGTACATGAAAACAACCGTTGTCATGCATAATTTGAATTTTTTTAGACTAATCAACTATTCAAATTTTGTCACTCTTCGGCTAGACACAAACTAAAAATCATTTCTCCCGTGGATTAAGCCAACAAACTCGAGAAGAAACACAAAAATAGAAGACCAAAATTCAATACATAGCAACTAGCAAGGACATAAGATTCATTTAACATGCAATCTCCTAATATTTATCTGGTCTGAGATCAGCAAGCTAGTACCATCAATAAATTAATGTCAACCAGGATCAAAAGCGCTCCAAGTAGTTACATTAAGATAAACTTATAGTTAACCAACATGAGAAGCAGAAAATGTATTTAACTGACCTAGATTAATCCTAAGATCTGATCTTCTACGCATTTACAGAACTATAATATGCATGTAACTTGTACAGATCGTCAGCGATCAGCAGAAGAGTCAGCAGCATCTGTGAAGGACATAGAGTACCATAAGATCTTGAATAAAGATAATAAAAGCATGTTGTTTGGTAAAGTGAGTTTTGGAGAAACAGAGATAAAAAAAAAAGGGGCAGCCCGGTGCACTAAGCTCGTGCTATGTGCGGGGTTCGGGGAAGGGCCGGACCACAAGGGTCTATTGTACGCAGCCTTACCTTGCATTTCTGCAAGAAGCTGTTTTCACAGCTTGAACCCGTGACCTCGGCAACTGTACCAGTTACTCCAAGACTCCTCTTCTGGAGAAACAGAGATAATAACGGATAAATGCAGGATACAGCAGTGCGCTATTTTTGCTCCATAGACAAATCTTCATAAAAATTTAAATAATATAGCAAATTGCAAAACTCAGCTTTCCAAGACTCAACAAGTGCACAAGGAATATCAAATGTGAAATATTTATAAATAAATGCGAAGAAGTACATTTGTATAGATGTGTAGCTATGCAACATTATAATCAACTACTCACTCGATGTTTATTGAAATACTAAGCTTAATGGTGCCTTAAAAGCTTCCTACTGACCCTTTGGAAAGCTCTAGGTGTGGCTGGAAAGGAAGAAGTATTTCTCAATTCTGACTTTCTTTTTGTTCCAAGAATAGGATAGGAAGATATTAGAGCTGCTATATTCCACCTCAGAGTATAATATCTTCTTGCCAGGGCATCAGGGAATGAATCAAGGAGGAAATTCAGGTTCTACCATTGATTGAATACTCAAACAACTATGCCTCAATCACAAACAAGTTGGGGTATTGACTAAATACTCACTTTAGCAAAATGACATGCATCTGCTGTATTACACTCAATTTCCCTTGACCGTCTCTCTCTCTCTCTCTCACACACACACATTCAGGTAAAACAAGCTGGCTTCCTCCACATATCTCAGGCCGATAGCAGCTGATCACGTTTAGTAAAGTGGCCTTTCTCTTTACTTGTTACCAGTGTTATGAAATGATTAACTCCTAACTATTGCACAGATAATTTAGAACATAGATCTTCTACGCTTAAGACCCTAATATACATATCATTACGAGCATATGCCAGCAGCATATGATATATAGATCACCATTCATTTTTTTTCTTTTTAAGGTATTACAAATATCTCATTGATAAATGTTTTTTTAATAGCTGTGGTTTCCGATCCAACTTACACGCACCTCGACTAATTCCACAGGGTACCTGCTACCTCCCACCAGCACATGTTTGGGTAACTCTGTCCACCAAAGCTTAGATAGATGAGAAGAAATCACTTAATGTTTTTGCCTCCGCTGAAATTTGATCTCAGTGAAACAAAGAAAAAATTATGAACTAAATATTATCCATCTAATTTTGAAATATAACATCATAATCTTTTATAGGTTTTCAATAAATGTGTCTACCTCAACATTGGACATTTAGTCGTCTCCCTTACAAATACCAACTTCAGTGACAGTCAAAGACTTTAACTGACATTGTCTTCCAGCAGATGAAAGTAAGCACGAAAGCTACTCCACTACTACCAACAAAATACTATCTTCTCTTTGAAAGTAACAAAGCACCAAAAATACAATTTGAGTAAAAAATAGAGAAACAAAACTAGCAGAAGATCAGATATCCTAGAGCACGGAAAACCTCTTTCTTCGAGAAGCCCCTGAACCTTTGTCACAAGAAAATAACTTTAAAACGGATAATTTCCGGTAGATTCTATAGCTAGTTGGAAGAGAGTCAAATATTTCATCTGTGCCCTCCCCAGAAAAGTTTTTTTCTTAAAAGGTAAAAGAGGAACTACAGAAATAGTGAAAGTCATGTATATAAAGGGTAAGCTTATATACTAATTAAAGAATATTTGACCGGAATGGTGTCATTTGAAGGACAGATCCAACAAAGGAGTTTGTCAGAATTTTTGTAACCAAAATGGTGAAAACGCACTCCTGGTGGAGCACCTTCAAGTGTAAAATTTTCACGTGTATAAACAGACGGCAAATATATTTACACAGCTATCCATGAGCCTTCGGTGGATATTTCAAACTTTAGAAAAAGGCTCATCCCTCCTAAAACATCTTCCGTGTAAATTTTAAAAATCAAAGAAACTGAAAAAAATAAACTTTTCTGCTCCGATGTGACAAGGCAACTTTTCCAGACCTAAAGGCTCATACATCCCAAGGCACCTTGCGCAAACTTACTAAACGCCCTTTCCTAAGAATGCAAACCCCGTTATTTCACACCTTTTCCAGACCTAAGACTCAAGTTCTAGCATAAAAGGTACTGGATCAGTAGGATGCATTCTTCGTAGAACGGGTTCTGCAATGACTGGCGAGTGCCCATAAAGGACGTTTTTGAAATACGTGGAGGTCTGGAAAAACTGCCTCACTTGTCACATCGAAGTAGAAAATTTTACTTTTTCAAATTCTCTGATTTTTTAAATTTTACATTGAAGGTTCTTTAGGAGGGATGAGCCTTTTTCCAAAGTTTGAAATATCCAATGAAGGCTCATGAATAGCAGAGCACCTTCAGTGTAAATATATTTAACATGCATAGTGAAAACGAACCCTTGGTGGAGCACCTTGAGCAAAAATTCCAAATTAAACTAGCTCACAAGCACTTTCTACTTATTTATACATTTGGTGAACACCAAAAGTGCTTGCAACCATTGGTGAAGGCAAGATTTTTGCCAAGGGGATTCAAGAAGTTAAAGAAACAAACACGTGAAAGAAGCCAACGAAAACACTATTTTACTATTGAAAACACAACTATGTATGGTATTACAACTATCTCGACGAGGTTTCATATCTTGAAATGTTTTAATAATAGCATTATTAGAAATATTATCAAACACATCTTTTTCTACATAAGGCACCAAGCAACAACTAAAAAATCATCATTTGACTCCGCAAGCCATTCTTGATAAACTTCATTGCCGAAAAAGCTCTTTCAATGGATGCAATGGCAACTGGTAAAATGCAAAGCAAGTTTCACTAAGTGGAATACAAGCGGATAATTTGAATGTTTTTTTGTCTAAACTAATATTTTTGAAAAAACACAAAGCCCATTTGGAACAAAGAATTTTCATCAACATAAATAATGTGAACTTGCAAACTGGCTCTCAAGAGCATCCATACGAAATTCATCAGGATATCATTCATTCTTTTTCCTGATGTCAAGACTTGAAAATGAGTTGATGGGATTCAAACAAGCAATTCCATGAAGCAATCAGTCCTCACTTTGCCAAAACAATTCCATGAGACTGTATAATCAACATGTTTACGTCTTGTTATTAAAGAGCTAACATATGGCTCATCAAAGTTAGAACCAAAATGCTATATTTGATACAAAATACAGATAACTTAACAATAAGAGAATTCTATTCATCATCCCTTAAAATTTGCAATCATCCCTTTGCTACTCGATAACTTGCTCCTTTTCCTATAAGCATTTATTAAACTCATTTGTGATTGCTAAAACATATCTCATCAAATGCAACATAAATACAACCTCAAATGTTTGACAAGTTCTGAGATATCCCTTTGCCTCGACTCTTTCACCCGTAAAATGTTTAAGAATAGAGCCAAACATAAGATTAAAGTTACTAAAAGATTTATAGTGATATCCCCAATGAGTATCATAAGTTTTAGCAAGCCTAAGTTTGTGATGCAAGCCCCTATTAGTGTTAAGCTCATTAAAATGATTTTTTTCTCTTAAAGATTCTCGTTATTCATCCATACATTTAAAAGAAGCTCCTAAAAAATTCAAAATATTTGAAACCAATATTACAAGTTATCCCACTTCAACACATTTTTTAGAAACCGCAATAAGAGTTGGTTGAAGCCGATAAGCGAAGCAATGTATAGAATGCGCAGACAGACTTTCTTGCCTAATCAAGATTTTTTAGTAATATGCAAGATTAATATCACCTTGCATATTACTTGACCCACCGTAACATTGTCCATGTACGGAAGACATACTCAAGGAATGTTAAGCAAGTAAATCAACAATAGCTATTTTTAAAAATAAAGCACAAGTATCTTTAACATGAATAATGTCAATAAGCCACTTTATTACAAATCTCATTCTATCGACATATTGTAAAGCAACATTCCTTTGCTCCTTACGTGACACATCAAAGATTCATCAATCAATAAGGCAAAGTAGTCACAATTTAATTCCTCTATAGTAGTTGTTTCAATCTTGCATGCAATCACGAATGTTGTCGCACCTTTTGGCATACCATGAAAGATGCAATCTATTGTTTGAATTGTTATCTATCTAAAGACACTAATTTCATCAAAGTGGAGGTGATGTATTTTCAAATATAGGCTTTATTGATTTGGCCGAAAAAGACTAATTTTGGGAAACATATTGGAGGGCCCAATAACATTCATAATCAGTCAAAAAAGAATTGTGAGGATTCAATACAACAACAGTCTATTCAATCTGCATTTGAGAGACAATCTAATCAACTTAAGTATGAGTATCAGATCCACTTAACCGCTTCAGTTCATGTAGTAAGACTTCTTCTAAATCAAAATTGACATTATGCGATCATGATGAATCTAGATCATCACTTAGTATGGGGATTTTCAAGTTCTTTCATGGTAATACCAAGTGCGACAACATTCGTGATTTTGTAGTGGAACATGCTCCATAAAATGCTTAGATGACTTCTCCAACGATTCAAAAAGAAATTGTTACTGCATGCAATATTAAAACAATTAATAAGGCTAATATAGAGGAATTAAATTGTGACTACTTCGCCATATTGGTTGATGAACCTTTTGATGTGTCACATAAGGAGAAAATGATTGTTGTTTTACGATATGTTGATAGAATGATATTTGTAATGGAGCGACTTATTGACATTATTTATGTTGATGATACTTGTGCTTTAACTTAAAAAATTAAAAAAAGCAATTGTTGATTTACTTGCTCAACATTCCTTGAGTCTGTCTTTTGTGCATGGACAATGTTAGATGGGGCAAGTAATATGCAAGGTGATATTAATGGCCTTAAAATGTTGATTAGGCAAGAAAGTAGTCTGATCATGCTATACATTGCTTTGCTCATCGGCCTCAACCAACTCTTGTTGCGGTTTGATTTCCAAAAAATGTGTTGAAGTGGAAGAACTTGTATTACTGGTTTCAAATTTTTAATGTGTTAGAAGCTTCTTTTAAACGTATGGATGTATATCGAGAATCTCAAAGAGAAAATTCAAGAGGCATTAGATTTAGATGAGCTTAACAATAAAGGCTTACATCAAGAACTTGGGCTTGCTAGAGCTGGTGATACTTGTTGGGGATCTCACTATAAATATTTTAGTAACTTTATTTTTATGTTTGGCTCTATACTTGATGTTCTTGAGTCACTTTTTTTATGCACATTCTACGGATGAAAAGAGTCGAGGCAAAGGGATATCTCAACACTTATCAAAGATTTGAGGTTGTATTCATGTTGCATTTGATGAGAGATGTTTTAGCAATCACAAATGAGATCAATAAATGCTTACAGAAAAAGGAGAAGATATTGCAAATGCCATGCTACTTGTTGAAGTAGCAAAGAGAAGATTGCAAAATTTAAGGGATGATGAATGAGATTCTCTTATTGCTAAGGTATCCGTATTTTGTATCAAATATGACATTTTGGACCTAACTTTGATGAGCCATATAGCAAAGAGAAGATTGCAAAATTTAAGGGATGGTGAATGGGATTCTCTTATTGCTAAGGTATCTGTATTTTGTATCAAATATGACATTTTGGACCTAACTTTGATGAGCCATATGTTAGCACTTTAAGATCACGATGTAACCATGTTGATTATACAATCACACATCATTATCGTGTTGAAGTGTTTTACAAAATTATATATTGACAACTTCAAGAACTTAATGATCCTGGCGAAGTGACGATTGATTTACTCCATAAGAGTGCGTGTTTGAATCCAATTAACTCATTTTCAAGTTTTGACATCAGGAAAATAATAAGAATGGTTGAATTATATCCTGATGACTTTGATGAATTTAGTATAGGTGCTCTTGAAAATCAGCTTGCAAGTTACATTATTGATGTTCGTGATGTTGATGAAAGGTTCTCCCATCTAAATGGCCTGTGTGATCTTTAAAAAAGATTAACTCAGACACTAAGCATTCAAGTTATCTCTCTTGTATTCTGTTGAAAGCGCTTTTTCAATGACTTGCGGAGTCAAATGAATGATGACATTTTTAAAGTTGCTGGTGCCTTATATAGAAAAAGATGTGTTTCGTTTGATAATATTTCTAATGATTCTATTATTAAAACATTTCAAGATATGAAACATCATCAAGTACAGTTGTACTAGTTGCATTTTCAATAGTAAAATAATGTTTTGGTTGGCTTCTTCACATGTTTGTTTCTTTAATTTGTTCAATCCCCTTGGACAAAATCCTACCTCCGCCACTGCTTTCCCATGCCCATTATAATCATGACGGTCCACTATGAAACACTTCCCCATTTCCAACTGATATTTACGTCAATTTGTATGAAGAAATATGGTTGAATGAGAAGAAATTCTTGGCAATCTAAAACCAAATGGACTCAGGCAATTGCAACCAGAACCCCAACAAGTAAAAAATAGTTAAGCAGGAAATCACATTGTAAAAATATCTTCTCATCTTTCACGGTGTCCATAGATTTGTAATTCATGACAGCAAGATTTTCCCATTATCATATCTAAACTTTGCTAGGAACTTCCATTTTGAATATTCCAATTATATATTTCAGACATTACTTTCCATTTTCCTCTATACACTACATTTGCCTTAAATACTCAAGCCAGGGACACAAGCTCACTTACTTCCCAATTTTGAATATCTTCCCTTGCCAATCTCAGACATTCCGTTTTCACTTTCCGTTTTGTAACTATATTCCCTACATTGCCTTAGATAGTCATGATAGGGACATGAGAAGTTGAGAACACTTGCTTCTGTTTTTTATGCAAATTACAGACATTCTATTTCATTCACGTTCATTCAACTATATTCCCTACATTGCCTTAGATACTCATGCTAGAAACATGTGCATACTTAAGAACTGTTCTTATATGGGCATTGCTCAGTTTCATTAAATAGGTTTTATGGTGAAGTAAAGATGGGCGAATGGTGCTGGTGCCTTTTAATCAAATTTATTCATGAACTTTCTCAATGGATTTAATAACAAACAGCTTGATTAAGAAGGAGATCAATACCAGATAATCAATTCCAGTAACACAGGTACAGTAGAAGCGGTCAAGGGACATGCAAAATTTTGCAAATATTTTCTCCCTTTTCTTGATGAACAAGCATTTCCAATTAAAAGAACCAGTTTAATTTTCCATTTTCATCTATAATTTTGCTTGACTTTCAGTTTTCTATTATCATAAATCAGAAAATTAAGATATTCTGTCTTATTATATCTACATTGCCTTCACATACACATGGAAAGAACAGGAAGGCACACTTGAATGTTGCTCATAGATGGGGCACTTTTCTTGCACTGAAATGGTTATAAGGTGAAAGTAAGGAAAAGATGAAGGCACTCTGCTGCATAATATTTGTGTATGAACTTGCTCACTTATAGAAATCACAAATAGGTTGATTCAGGAACGAAGAAATGAATCTATACCTGATAATTAATGACATATCCAAAGGAGATACTAATTGTGCTCCTCAGAAATAGTAGGTGATACATCTGTTGTTTGCTTCGCTTCAGACATCTCAACTTCGCATGCAGCAACATCTGGTGTATTTTCATTTTCCATTCTCATCTGTTTGAGCTTATCTAATTGTATAGCATGTAGCTCATATCTGATCATCAACATAAATTGAACTTTAACTTCTTCGTGCAGCATAAGCACAACAGCATTTGCAAAGTCAGTACATGGAACTTACTTGGCAACAAAACCCTTAACGAGTGCAAAATATATCGTCCAAAACTGGTGCTCCTTCAAATAACGCGGACATAATTTGAACCTCAATTCTGAGAGTTCCTGAAGGTTGCAATGAAGAAAAGATTTAAGAAGATAATGATAGAGTGAAGACAAGCTTCCACAACTAAATGCCAACTGATAAAGCTGATGCAGGTCTCTAACCTAATATAGTCAAATCCACAGAAATAATATCTTTTCATCTGCTGTAAATGCATGAACCAAAATTAAGCTCACAGTAGAAAACTAATCCCCAAAGAGAAGCACTAACACACAGGTGCGTAACAGGAAGTAGGAAGAGAATAGAAGCAGGCTGATGAAACAAACAAGTCTCTTAGATATAGCCATCAACCGGTAGAAACAAGTATGTAATAATCAAACTCCACTCAAGATACTGCTTAGGGGAAGGGCTGCAGGATCACCTAAATCATGCAACAAAGAGACGAAAAAAGTCACTAATCTTCATTTTCTTCATATTTTGGTAGTTAATGTGACATGTATTTGCCAGTTTCACATGCCACCATTTGTCAAGTTGTAAAATGTTGCTAGCCTGGTAGATTGGTGTTAGGGTCTTCTTCTAGGGAGATGACTGAAAATCCTTACTACATCGACCTATCTAAGACAGAAGCTCTGCTAATGCCAAACGACATACTCAGTGTTAAGAAACTGAACATTGGCCTTAACTCATCTGCAAAAGTTAATTCAGGTGGTGAGGAGTACTTAAAAAATACATAAAGAGACTACAACCTATACACTAAGCAATGTGAGATTCTAATACCCTTGAGGCCTTGACACGCTCAGGATTGGACATCTGAAGCATCTAATAATATCAAAGATGGGTCTGAATCTCATACCATGTAATAAAAAATGGACATTGGGTCTAACACAACTTCAAAAGATACTTGAAATGGAAAGGATTTACCAAAATTATATAAAAAGAGTACAGCTCATACATCAAATCATTTCACTTGAAAATATTGGTGATAACTTTTGCCCTACTAAAACATATCTATAGGTTGCAGCCAGCACTTAATAAATTCTAGATCTCAAATAAAATAGACATAATACAACTGTAAAACCCTGGCCAGAGATATTTAGTCTAGTCACTCCTGCAAGCAAAATAAACTGACACCAGGTCAAGGTTCTTTGTATTGTCTCATGCTACGGTATAAAACAAAACCTTTTCCATAACTGAATACTCCTGTATTTCCTTTTCACATGGCAATCTTTCCTTTTCAGTCGATACAGAAAATAAAAGATACTTTTTTATGCTTCTTCTACCATTCTCATTTTAATCTTAACGATATGTACTTCTAGGAATTGATATGAGATATTGAAAGCTCTACTAGATCCTAGGAGTACTTTGGTATGCTAAATACATTTAGTTTATGTACCAACAGTCCTTTATTTGTTAACTCTGTGAACTGTCAAATATTGTCACGTAAACAAAATGGGGGAAGTAAGCAAAATTCCATTTTTATCTGCTACGCAGGATGAAGTAAGGCATTAGAAGCCTTTTGCTGTGAATGGTTCTAGTCCTCCAAACCACTTCTTGGTTCTAGTCCTCCAAACCACTTAGCACCAAGAAAAATGCACTTGGTGATATGTGTGTGTGTGTGTATTTGCATAGAATGTGCATTTTTTACAAAGCCAAACGTTGCCTCTTGAAATCCACCAGAAAAAATCAAAATCTTAATTAAACCAAGTGAGTCTAATTCAACAAGCTCAAATGATGAATCATATTGACAAGCAATAGAAGGCCTAGTCTTACAACATCCAAAACGCAATTCCTAAATCTTCCTTCAACTCAGTTTTTTAAAACCTAAAGGGCACAGAAACAACAACAACAACATACCTAGTGTAATCTCCAAGTGGGTTAGAGTGTAAGCAGATCCTACCCCTTTCCTAGACCCTCGACTCAGAATAAAGCAATAACAAAACAGGTCAAATAACAGTAACTTCAACAAAACAACAAGAAACAGTAAATAATAACAAGAGACCTTGACTTTAGAAAGAACAAGCAAAGCATGACGCTGTTGCCAATGAGATAGATCTCTCCGTACATTATCGGGTGTATCTCCACTGCCCTTGTTACCATCCTCCTCATCTAACAACAAAACCATATACCACTCAGTGTATAACAATTACAACTATCAGTGATTCCACTGAATTTGGACCCATTTCATTTAAATAAAGGATAAAGAAATAGAACCTGTGAGAGAGAAGTTTCGGAAGGTGTCAATGGAGAAGGATTTGATAAAATCGAGTAATTGGTCAGTGACGCCGTGGAGTAGTTCGTTGTCTTTAAGGTTAGGTTGAGCAGTAACATTAGTGGTCGTTGTAGTTCTAGAGAGGCTTCGTCGGAACCATGAATATACATCCATCTCCACTCGCTGGATCACTCAAAATTACAATCTCAAAAAGTACTATTATCAGCAGATTAAAACTTTTGTGGTTTTCTATTAAAATCTACGTGATTTTTTACTCTAAGTTACTGCTTCGTTTAAAGAATATAATATTTTTATCGATTTAGTTACTTTTATTGATTTGAAGATATAAAATCTTCGTTGATTCTCGCTGTCATTTATTCTGTTTGAAGAAGATAAAAACTTCATCGTTTTATTAATTTTGTTTGTGTCAGAGATTATTCGATTTGAAAATATAAAAATTTCACCGTTTTAATTTCTGGTTAAGAGAACAGAAAGATAATACACATAAGATCCTTTAAGTTTTAGATTTGGAGACCGTTTAGATTAATTGATCGAAAATAGTTATAATCATGTGTTAAATTTTTTGGTGCTAAAATTAATTTTATAAATAAGGTGGGAATTGATATAGTAGTTAGTAGTTTCTATCTTACTATTTAAATAGTATCTAATTATTTAACCAACACTAATTAATATTGATTAACTTCAGACAAAAGCTTATCTGGCCTCCTGAGCCGTTTCTTCTCCTCCTGGTCCTTCCTCCTCTTTTTCTTCTTTACATTCACTGCGTGACCCATACCCCATAGCTAGCACGAATTACATGAAAAATTGATACAGATTATCGTCAATTCGCAAACTGATAACTTAGTCAATTCGCAAACTAATAACTTAGTTAATTCACATTATAAATTAAAATATTTGAAAACATTCAATAATACAGATAACACAATATCTGTAGAGATTGACGGAGAAAACAAAGTGAAAAAGGTGTAAGAGATGAAGTGAAAGAGGCAAAGTACTTTTAGAAGTACACAGCAACACAAACATAGGTCTTATCGATTGAAAATAGGGCTTCAGCTGAAATGGGCTTCAGCTGAAGTGGGCTTTGCTGGACTTGGACTGCTGGTTTTCATTAGCTGATGGATTGTACTGCACTGCTGGGCTTCTCACTTGGGCTTCTCAAACCAGATGGTTTATTAAGTATTTTGGCCTGAATATAGGATTGTATTTGTAGGGTTTTAGTTTTAATAATTCAGTTAGGATTAGTTACATAGTCCTATTAATTCAATTTTAGTCCTTAGATATTTACATAGTAGGTTCCTAGTTCATGTATAAAAATATGTAATTGTTTGTTATGAAATATACAGAAAATTCCCAAATCATCTTCTCTACAATTTGTCTTCATTATCACAAATTGTTACATGGTATCAGAGCACATAAGCTCGATCTGACAATTGTTCTTTTCTGTAATCAACAATCAGCAAAACCAAAATGTCTCAATCAACACCAATTCTTGCTTGGGCCGTAACACTGAAAAGCGGTGTACATGATCATGGTCACCCGTGTCACTCAACAACGCAGACTCGGAATGAATGACACTAGTCAATAGTGTATTTGATGGTAGAGGATACCCGGGATGGAGGAGATCTATCCTCCTATCTTTATCAGCCAAGAAGAAGCTTGGTTTCATCAATGGATCTTGCAAACCACCTGATCTGGATACTGCAGAATATGAACAATGGTCCTGTGTTAATGACATGGTCATTACTTGGATCACAAATGCTTTAACAAAGGACATTGCTGATAGTGTAATACACTCTAACACAGCAAAAGATCTATGGGACAGTCTAGAGCAGAGGTTTGGGAAGTCAAATGGTGCCAAGCTCTACCATCTACAAAAGGAAATAACAAGTTTAGTTCAAGGTAATGAAGATATTGCTAAGTATTTTACCAAATTCAAAAAATTATGGGATGAACTAGATATAATAAATGTCATTATACGTTGTTCCTGTGTTTGTCTGTGTGAGGAAAAAATAAAACTAACAAAATCTCTGCAAGATCAAAGACTGATTCAATTTCTGATGGGGCTAAATGATATTTACACACAAGCAAGGGGAAACATTCTAATGATGAGTCTCTTGCCTAGTATGGACCTTGCATACTCATTGCTTTTGCAGGATGAGAATCAGAGAGAAGTATATGCACATTCCACATCTGATTCTGCATCCTTTTTGGCTGCTGGATTAAGTAAACAGCCTCATGCTCAGTTACTTTCTGAGTTTGCAGCATTCATAGCAACAGGGAGTGGTAAACAGTTTCAGAAATTTAAGAATCAGACATTCAGAGGAGGAAACACAACACAAAGACCTGTTAAACCACAACCAAGTTTTAAAAATAGAAAGAAATATAACCGATGTTAGTGCATATTGTGGGAAAACAGGACACACATGATGATTGCTATAGATTGCATGGATTCCCATCGATTTTCGGTTTACTAACTCTAAGGATTATCGAGCGATCGAAGGAAATGCGTGAAGCACGAGGAAATGGAAAGCATCAGCAACAATTTGACACAACAATACACCAAAGAAGAAATAAAGGAAATGATGATTTGTACAAACAGCAAATCGGGACGATCGAAATTCAAGCATTAATGCAAATACAGTGGCTGGTACTATTCTTAAATACTCTGGTTCAGTTTTTAGTAGTTTCAAATCTAGCACCTGGATAATTGATTCAGGAGCATGAGAACACATGTGTTCTAATTCTACTTTTTTCATGTTTCTCACTCCACTTCCTGTACCTTTGAACATCAATTTACCTAATTCTTTCAAGGTAAATGTTACTCATACATGAAGTATTCCTATTCTGCCAGGTCTTATTTTGGAAAATGTTCTTCATGTTCCAGAATTCAAGTTTAACTTATTATCTGTGCATAAGTTATGTGTACAAATCAAATGTGATGCCATATTTACATGTAGTAAGTGTTTCTTGCAGGACCATTCCATGAAGAGTCCTCAAGCTTTTGGTGAAATAAGAGAAGGACTATATCTATTGGAACCTACTAATCCTAAGTCTAGGTGTTTATTTAATGCAAATGTTCTTTCAATTCCAAAAGGAAGAAATTCCATTTCAGAATCTGTCCCTGTTTCTGGACATGTTAAAGCTCTTACGATGTAAAACTTTGGCATGTAAGATTGGGACATCTCCCATTTTCAGCAATGAAACATTTACATTTCCTTCATTGTGATTCTATTTCTGATTTTATTTGTGATGTGTGTCCTAAAGCTAAACAAACTAGGCTTCCATTTCCTGTAAGTAGTATCAAGACAAAAGGATTATTTGAACTCATTCACATTGATACATGGGGACCATACAAATCAAATACTTACAATGGTTTTAAATATTTCCTAACTATAGTGGATGATTTTAGTAGAGGAACTTGGACATTTTTGTTAAGTACCAAAAGTAATGCTTTTCCTCTTCTCAAGAATTTTCTTTCTATGGTTGAAAGGCAGTTTAATTTGAAGGTGAAGATGATAAGATCTGATAATGCTCTTGAATTAGGAAAAGGAACACAAGAAGCAGCTTATCTTGCTTCAGAAGGCATTATCCATCAAATGTCTTGTGTAGGGACCCCTCAACAAAATGGAATTGTTGAAAGAAAACACAGACATCTCTTAGATATTGCAAGAAGTCTGATGTTTCAATCCAACATCCCTGTTTCTTACTGGGGTGAGTGTATTCTAACAGCCACATACATTATAAACAGATTGCCTTCCAGTGTTCTCAAAGGGAAAACTCCTTATGAAATCATTTTCCAACAACAGCCTGACTATTCTCACTTAAGAAATTTTGGATGTCTATGCTATGTATCTACTCTAACTCAGGGAAGGAGTAAGTTTGATCAAAGGGCAAAAGCTTGTGTGTTAATAGGATATCCTCTAACTAAAAAAGGCTACAAATTATTAGAACTAGATACCAAGAAAATTGTGATATCTAGGGATGTAAAATTTCATGAGAATCAGTACCCTTTTGTTGTTTCCACTGCCTCCAAAATGTCTATTTTTTTAGATCCATCATCCCATATTTTTCTGGACACCACTCCTTCACCATTAGATATAATTACCCCTAATGTTACACATGATCAGTCTATTACTAGTTCTTCCCCTCATTTGACAAATACATCTAATCCTATCACACTTGATAATTCTGATCCTATTACATATCATATGTCTCCTTCTAACTCTCTTGGCCCAGTACATACAGTTGAAACTCCTCTTGAACCAGAACCAAGAAGGTCAGACAGATCAAACAAAGGGATTCTTCCTTCTCATCTCAATGACTACTTCTGTAATACTATTTTTCTTAGTAATGTTACAGAATCCTGCTTTGTTGCTCCCACTACACCCACCATTCTGTCTTTCCATGCTCTTTCTCAGCCAAGTCAAATAATTCTGGACAGTGTCTCTACAATCACAGATAAAGGCCATGGAAGATGAAATAGAAGCACTGCAAGCCAATCATACTTGGGATTTAGTCTCTTTACCCCCAGGAAGAAAGGCGCTTCCTTGTAAATGGGTCTACAAAGTAAAACAACATGCTGATGGATCTATAGAAAGGTTAAAGGCTCGACTAGTCATAGAGGGGATATACAGACTGAAGGAGTTGATTTCAATGAAACTTTTTCCCCAGTAGTTAAAATGACTACAATCAGATGTTTGCTGGCTATTGCAGTAAAGAAAGGTTGGGATATTTCTCAATTTGATGTCAAAAATGCATTTTTGCAAGGTGATTTGCAAGAGGAAGTATATATGAAATTTCCTTATGGGTTAGACCCACCTAATCCTGGTTCGGTTTGCAGGCTTAGAAAGTCTCTCTATGGTTTAAAACAAGCCTCTAGGCAATGGTATGCCAAGCTTGCCGGAGCTTTAACTTTTAAAGGATATACAACCTCACTAAATGACTACTCTTTTTTCTTTAAACATACAGGGTCTTTGGTTTCTATGATCGCAGTATATGTTGATGATATACTTATTACTGGCAATGATCATCAAGAAATTGAGGGCCTTAAGGTTTTTCTTCATTCAGAATTCAAGATTAAGGACTTAGGTCTAATTCACTATTTCTTGGGTATGAAAATATTAAGAGAAGACCATGGTCTGATCATCAGTCAAAGAAAATATACTTTGGATCTCCTTATTGAATTTGATGTTTCTCACCTTGCATCTGTCTCTTCGCCAATGGATCCATCAGCAAAACTATCTGCAACAATGGGAGATATCTTATCAGATCCCACTATCTATAGACATCTTGTTGGAAAATTGAATTATTTGACTCATACAAGACCAGATTTATCTTTTGCTGTTTTGACGTTTTATGCAAACACCTACTGTGGATCATTTTAATGCTGGATTAAGAGTCTTACGTTACCTTACGAAATATCCATGTCATGGACTTCTTCTCAATGTTTCGCCAAGTTTCTCTTTGTCTGCCTTCTGTGATGCGGATTGGGCAACTTGTCGTGACAATCGTCGTTCTGTCAGTGGTTTCTTCATCAGTTTGGGTGGTTCACCTATATCTTGGAAGTCCAAGAAACAAGCTTTTGTCTCCTTATCCTCTGTCGAGGCTGAATACCTCTCCATGAGGCGATTGGTGACGGAGTTAACATGGTTGACTCGTTTGCTTTCAGATCTATCGATTTCCTCTCTGATTAGGTGCACGTACATTCCGACAAAGATCGTGGCATCGCTCGAAATCCCGTCTTTCATGAAAGAACGAAACATGTTGAGCTCGATTGCCATTTTGTTCGGCAACAGTACCTTTCCGGTTTGATTTCTCTTTCATTTGTCCCATCCAAAGACCAGGTTGCTGATATTTTCACAAAATCCCTATCTGGGCCTTCGCATCATCATCTTCTTCGCAAGTTGGGGGTCACTACGTTCCCCTCCAGCTTGAAGGGGGGTGTAGAGATTGACGGAGAAAACGACGGAGAAAACAAAGTGAAAAAGGTGTAAGAGATGAAGTGAAAGAGGCAAAGTACTCTTAGAAGTACACAACAACATCACATAGGTATTATCGATGGAAATAGGGCTTCAGCTGAAATGGGCTTCAGCTGAAGTGGGCTTTGCTAGACTGGACTGCTGGTCTTCATTAGCTGATGGACTGTACTGCACTGCTGGGCTTCTCACTTGGGCTTCTCAAACCAGATGGTTTATTAAGTATTTTGGCCTGAATATAGGATTGTATTTGTAGGGTTTTAGTTTTAATAATTCAGTTAGGAATTAGTTACATAGTCCTATTAATTCAATTTTAGTCCTTAGATATTTACATAGTAGGTCCATAGTTCATGTATAAAAATATGTAATTGTTTGTTATGAAATATACAGAAAATTCCCAAATCATCTTCTCTACAATTTGTCTTCATTATCACAAATTGTTACAATATCTAATAAGGAATACAACATATCCAGTAAAACTTCACAATGTGGGGCATGAGAGGGTAGAGTGTACACAGATCTTACATCCTTGGTAAGTAGAACGACTGTTTTTGAGATACCCTCGGCTCAAAACAAAACACAAGCCCAAATAAAGTAAGACAAACAAAATGTGTAAGTGATGATAGCGAATTCTAAAACAGAAAAGAAGCAAAACTATTCCAATTTTAAAACTAGTCATGAGTCACTAGACTGAATAAAAAGTTCTACATAGACCAGGGTATATGTTCGAATATTCTAAGCAAACGATAAAATAAGGTAAAAATACTATTAAATGACAAGCAAGAGGAATATTGAAACCGGGAGAAGGATAGGTATTGAGCAGGGCCGTCTTTGGACTCGTGCGAGGTGTGCTACCGCACAGGGCCTATGAAAAGCGAAAAAATTTAGGGCTTCTTTTTTTATTTTTTTTATTAAGTAGTATTAGCAAGAATTTACTGTAAAATCTCATAATTCACATGTTTTAGCCCAATTAAGGGTCATTTTTACGAATTAGAACAGGACCCCCAAAATATTTGAGACGACCCTGATATTGAGATCGATAATACCTACATCTATCAGCTATGTCCAAAAAGGGAAGCATACCATTTTCGGGTTGAGTACACCGTTATAGTACTCAGTAAGTCTCATCAACTACCAACTAAATAGCGGGTACAAGACTTAATGAGAAAATCACATGAAATGAATACAAATAAATATTTTAAAACTATAACTAAAAGATATAAATGTTTCTATAAACTGTAACTAAGGTATCATCAATTTGATTAAGTGAAGACAAGCTTATGCAACTGAAAATATCTTCTTCTTCTTTTTTACGAGGGAACCCGCAGTCGCTATTCGTAGGTGCGCTCTGGGTAAACCCCGGACTGACGCGTAGCCTGCAAACCACGTCAGCCAGATTAATCACACTAGGCAAGCCAGGTGTAACAGGCTCCCCAAAGAGGTGAAAGTAGGTCAGTTATAACACTAGGAGATTCGAACTTGAGACCTTGGCCCCAAGCTCACTCACACCACCCCTTTGGATACCCTAGCATCCTTGACCAACGGGCAAGTGCTTCGGATGCAACTGAAAATATCTTTATTGAAGAAGTTAAAAGAAATTCAATTCAAGCTAAAAGTTGAAAAACTAATGGCTCTGCATCCGTGGAGGCCTCTATATCAATAATCAAATTATATCACGCATAGAAAATATTACATTCACTTTCAAAAGACAAATTGTGGCTCAAATATGAAGGTTTCGACTTCGATACATTTTTTTTATTGACGAATGAACCCGCAGCTGCTACTCTTCGAGTGCGCATAGGGTAAATCCCGGGCTAACGCAATAGCTTGCAAACCACGTCAGCCAATTAACCACACTTGACAAGTCATGTGTGACAGACTCAACCAAAATGATTTATGCAGGAGATCGAACTCGTGACCTTGTATACATGGCACCGGTCTTACTCTCATCAGCCTGGGTCCAATTGAAGTTTATAATTGCTCCACCAATTAAATCCACGAGGTCATTACTAGTCTTCCATTTCCCTCTTATTGCATATACTAACTATTTTCAATTTCCCACTTCATTTACTAGTCCTTCCCCACTTGCCAGATACTCGATCGAGATAAGACATGAGATGTAAAATGTTACTTCTTCATAATTGAACTCAATTGTCAATGCATGCCCCATGAGAAATAGGACCGTTTAATGATTATGAAGGAACGAAAGCATTGATCAGTTCGTAGTTGAAGAAGCCAGTATTTAGATCAACTTGTTCGTTTAATAGGAACAGACTAGTCAATGTGCTGAAGCCCATAATTAAGAAATATCAAGTACTTTGAAATATTAACGAGTATTCAAACAGATATCTTAACTTTTAAAAAATAAATATTTTAAATACATGTGACTCCGCATGTTGGCGCATGAGGGGAGGTGGAAGTTAAAATTGATGCACAAGCTATATTCAAGAAAGGAAGTTTTAAGTGCCTTGGATCTATCATACAAGGTAATGATGAGATTGTCGAGGATGTTCCACATCATGTTGGAGCAAAGTGGGAAAATGGAGGCTCGCTTCTGGGGTTCTGTATGATAAGGATGTGCCATCAAAGCTTCGGATACTTTCTATAAAGCGGTGGTTACACACTTTGTTGCATGGGAGTCAAGAAAGCACATGTTCAGAAGATGAAGGTAGTGGAGATGAGGGTGCTCAGAGATGTATGGACATACTAGAAAAGATATGATTACGAACAAAGTCATACGGCAAATGTGGGAATATTCTCCGTGGAGGACAAGTTGAGGGAAGTGAGACAAAGATGGTTCGGACACGTGAATGGAAGGTGTGAGGATGATCAAGTGATGAGGTGTGAGAGGTTGGATATAATGGGTGTTATGAGAGGTAGAGAGGTAGGTCGAAGAAGAATTGTGACACACCTTCAAATTACTAAGGACATAACTCTAGATAAGAAGGTTTGAAGGTCAAGGATTAGGGTAGAAGGCTAGTAGATAGCCGAGTGTATTAGCAACTTTGTGCTGTATTATTATTATTTTGTACTAGCATAGTACTATCTTTTACTTCGTTTTTATTTGTTACCTATTGATTTATCTGTTATGTTTATCTTGCCACTTTGTTGTCGATTTTTTTCTTCCATTTAACCTTTTGTTGATATTGCGTCATTGAGTCGATGGTCTATCGAAAACAATCTTTTTACCCCACAAAGGTTGGGATAAAGTCTGCATACATCATACCTTCTTCAGACTCTACTTGTGGATTACACTGGATTTGTTGTTATTGTGAGTTTGCATGCTCTTTAATTGTGCTGACGTGGATAATACAATAATTAGTTACATAAAAATATTATAAAATGTCATCTTTCATCTTATTCTCTTTATTTGTGTTCCGTCACACAATTGTGAATTCATTTTCGTTAAATTATCCTCATTTTGTCTCTCAACTTTAAACCAACACTGGGTACATATATGATCCAGGAAAAAGTTAATTACTGATTACCCTTCTAATCGATTACACTAGCAAAGGCAATGAAGAAAAAGAAAATGGTACATAGCAGCCATTTTTTTCTTTTCATTTTTCTTTTTCTAAGATTAGTGATCACATTAAT
This sequence comes from Przewalskia tangutica, assembly GCA_029844215.1. NCBI lineage: Eukaryota > Viridiplantae > Streptophyta > Magnoliopsida > Solanales > Solanaceae > Przewalskia > Przewalskia tangutica. The sequence continues at coordinate 4,303,256 of CM056730.1, read as the reverse complement.
GACGGGTCTTTATGATGGAAAGAATACCAAGACGGTTCAGGAGGGTGCCCAAGGGACATTGATTATCCCCGTTATGCGAGGTTCGAAGTCAGTTGTGGGAAAGAAACCTTACATTAATGTTGAGGGAGACGAGGCGTCACACTTTAAGGCTGCGGGTACCAATGTGCCCCTTTCAATGACGGGTCATTATGATGGACAGAATACTAAGACGGGTCAGGAGAGTGCCCATGGGTCATTAATTATTCCCGTAATGCAAGGATCGAAGTCAGTTATGGGAAACAAAGTGAATTCTATTTCCAATGAGCCTAGTAACTACATGTCGATTAATAAAGCGGGAGTCAAGGTGTCGGACTTAAATGACGAGGGATCCAAAGCTCACTCTCGTGCAATGAGACAACAACTCCTGAATCTAAGTGTCACTAATGAAGGGGACATCCCAATGATGCACTAGTCTTGATTTCCCCCATGAATGCATCTATTGCACCTACTGAGCGTGCAAATGATACTCGGAAGTCACAATATGATTTAATTCCCTCCTGTAACGTCACCTTTGTGTGAACGCCCCATCACCCTCTCTTTCATTTCGTGTTTATGCTTACGTTGAGGATTGAGAACCCTCACTGACTGATTGTAGCTCCCTTTTATTTTCGTTTGTTCTTTTATAATATTTGCATTTACCTAAAAAAAAAAAAAAAACTTTTGATAATGACTCATACTCACAAATAATAGACCAAAAGCTTATATAACATTGGACAAATCTCACGAAATTTTATTAGCATGAGTTGAAGATGCACGTGACTTCTTTACCACTTCAAGTTCAGAGACGGATTTAGAATTGAAAGTTTATGGGTTCGTACAACAATCTCAAAGTAATATTATTATAATAATTGGGTTCACAGTTAATTCTATTGGGTTCACGTGAACCCGTATGCTGCTTGTATATCCGCCCTTGACTTCAACCAAACTAATATATCGAACTAGATGTCATTCGCCTAAGTAACTAGAAAGACATGATAAATTGACACATTGTACAGATTAAGGAGATATATGGTCGACGTTTGATGTCTCTGAGGTTTGACCTGTCTGATTACCACATAATATTATTACATTATGGCCAAATAATTGGTATAATATAGCCGAAAAGGAAGAAAAAAAACCATTGGCTTGAAATTGTCTATTACATGCAATTGGGATAATCGAGTTGCTAGCTTCCCTAGCTGGCTAGATTTAATAAACATAGTTAGATCATAGATGTGAGATGTCTGGGACTGAAACCTCGTCTGCAATCACAGGTCCCGTGTCACAAATGTAGCAACTAAAACCCAATTACACGCTTGGAGTTGAAATTAGACAAATTGTTCCTAGGTAATTACTTTTTCCGGTGAAAATGACTTTAACCAGAAAATCAATTAAAAATTTATTTTTATAGAGTTTAAAGATATGTGGATCGTATCCAATCCGAGTAGACTCTTAACGAATCTAGTTTAAGTCATAAAAATGAGTATGACCGATAAATAATGCAAGATAATAAATGAGTTGTCATTCAGATAAGAAAATAAGCAAACAAACCATGGATCTTGAATTGCTTTGAGAGAGAAATAATATTGCCTTAAAGAAAAGAATAATGCTAGGGTTCAAAGTGAGCAAGATGATCTTCCTTCCCTCATAAGCTATCCATATATAAGCAAGGACTTTTCTACCCCTAAAATATGGGTGACATGATCTAGTTGATGTCCCCAAGGTTCATGTGTACTGCGTACACTGATCGAGACTAACAGATGTGACCTGAGTTGGTGGGAGTGCAGAACAGCTGTAGGGCCTTCCTGGGTCCTCTGAGCCTCCGAACACGTTAATTCCTCAAGGTACGCTTTATACTTAATACAGATAGTCCTCCACTTTGTGGGACCTTCATGTCATGAGTGTCACGACCGGACCCGACGGGCCGCGACTAAACGTTCTAATTGGACGTCATTACTGACCTGTCACTCTTAATCTATTTAATACCGAGATCTATAGAAATTTCAAGAAGACAATTGCTTTTACAACATCTCCCAAAATGGGCGAGCAAACAAGCGTCACAAATCAACAACAAAACAACAATCATAACACGCTAGTCGACTCAGTCGCTACCTGACATTATGTACACAAAGGAATAATCAAAATAAGCAAGCGGCAAGTGCCGCTCAGATAACACCAGGAATAACCGGGAACGCCCCAACACAGAGTACAACAACATTACAACCCAAAACAAGGTACAAACGTCCAACCCACAACTGTCTACAAACCTCTAAGAGCGCAATACTGACATATGACGGGACAGGACCCCGTCGTGCCCAAAATATGCATAAGTCTGAAAGATAAAGGTCTGTACCAAAATAGTTGGCTCCGGAACAAAGGAGCTCTCCAACTGCTATGCAAATCTTAGGCGGAGGTCACCTATCTGAACACCTGAACCTGCGGGCATGAACGCAACTTCCCGAGGAAAGGGGGGTCAGTACGAAATAATGTACCGAGTATGTAAGCATTAAATAATGTAAATAAGATAAAAAATGTGTCCTGTAAGGTAGAGAGTCAAATGTATCATAAAAGAATGAGAGTCATACCAGTACTCATGCATGCTTAGTCATAAAATCATCAGATATAAATAAATGAATAGATTGCTCGGCCCTTGGGTGAGGGACGCGGTGGAATATACTGTCATGGGTATCTGTACCCGCATCACGGATGCCTGTCCGTGGAATCATCATATAAATATACATAAATTGCCTGGCCCTCTATGGAGGGACGCGGTGAATCATCCTGAAATCTGTGCACGAATCTGCCCGGCCCTAAACGCGGTGAAGTAGAGAAATGACTCTTAGCACGAGTAGATATCATGAGCAACTGTATGCAATTTAAATCATTTATTTGACTCTCATTAAAATCATTAAATAACTTCTTACTAGAAGATCACATGTACTTTTCATAACTCAGACTACTATGAATAAGACTATGAAGGAGTCATGTACGTCCGCTGTACATTCTCTTGTATAATATTCATGTCGAATGAAAGAATCAATAATTCACAAAATCATGTCAAAAGAAAGGAAGATAGGCTCACATACCTCTTTGCGTTCTAATCAACTCAATATTAAGGTATGTCTCGTCTAGTACTTCAACCTATAATAAGGAATAATATGCTCGTCAATTTTATGATTTCTAATGTAAGTTATATGAATAGCGGCTTCCTTATTTCTATAAAAATTTGGGCAGCATTTCCTTTGTTTATGTGTGTATCCACAATTTACCAACAATCCAACTCAGCCAACAATTCAACTCCAGCCAACAATCCAATTCAATCCAGCAATCCAAATCAACCCAATAATTCAAATTAAACTAATAATCACTATCATTTTCATATGTAGTCAAAATTATCTAAACATTCCATTAATCAACTTCAATAACCAAGGGAATTTATATACTTATTTCATGTCATTCCAAATTTCTTAATCAGATAAAGAATAGTCTATGAGAACAACTCACACTTTAGTTAACAATGAGAGGAAAATGTGAAGTTTTTCTACACTTTCTTATACTTTAATTCCTTTAGGACTTACGTAAGCAATTATCACATTGTTCATGCATATTCTCAATGAAATTTCCAGCATTATTACACCACAAAATCAGCCCCTAAACAGTCCCTAAGTCGCGACGACGAGGTCCGACAATTCCTTAAATGTTATGGTCCAAAAACACATTACCTTAGCTTTCTTTTAATTCTTTAACACCCAATTCGAATTTCACTAATTCCATATAACATTTACAACTTTAAACTATCAATATTTCCTTTCGAGTTCATCATGCAATTAGTAACCATATTACAATATAACAATCAAACTTAATGTATACAAAATAGTCCCAATCGGCGTATGTATCTCAATATAGTCACATACATTTTCATATTTCCAATTCCATCTTAACACAAATTCATATCTTCACTTACAACACATGCAATTTCATTTAAACTATAAAAAAAAGAATTTTATACCTCGAATTCGTCCAAAACAGTCCCTAAAATCTGTTCACTGCCCAGCCCACTTTTCTCGTTGTTTAATCGATTTTTCTTCACTAATCTTTCACCTTTTCAACCCCAAATTGCTATGCAACAATCCCACAATGTTAACCCATCATTTACTTATCCAAAACTTTAAAAAACATTGCTCACAGTTTCGGTCCTACTGGACCGATTTTTACCCCTATTTTTTTTTTTGCAAATTTGGGTTCTAAATTTTGTGTGGGATGATTTAGTCTACTAAGATGGAGTAAGAACTTAATTGCTAGGGGAGGGGGAGAAAATCGAGCAAAGTAGGGAGAGAAGGGAGGGGGGAAATCTGATTTTGTTTCTAAGTGAAAATGAATTTACTAGGGCAATTAAATTCCCATTTTTAGATTTTTAATACTACAAATTAGTTCCCTTACAAATTACACTTTGGCCCTCTAAGTGTCTACTAACTAGATTAATTCTCCCAAGTAGTAAATAAAGCTTAAATTCCACTCCTTTAATCTTAAATCTCGTTTTCTTTAATTCCCGAGAATTTCCATAAAGTATCGACTTCCACATGTCATAATTCTTATAATAAATAATAATCCTCAATAAACCTATATATAACTTATTATTTTAGACTCTCACCGACGTGCTCGTAGCTTGTATAATTATATCTTATTTCTATTATCCGAACATTAACCTTAATGACGTTCTTAATCCTTGTCTTAACTTACGAGGCGTAACATTCTTCCCTCCTTAGAAACATTCGTCCTCGAATGTTTATAACAAGTCTCAAGTTCTAGAAATTTCGGCAGAGCCTCCTTTATAATAATGTCTATCCATCTATATCCAGCAACCCAACAGATGCCACACGGGGCCACAAATAAACACATATACACAGTCCACCAACACAATAATCAAATAAGGGAGTTAGATTGAATTACCTTGAGGCATAGGGAATAATTGAGGATACTTCTTCTTCATCTCGTCATCTGTCTCCCAAGTCATTTCCTCTCTATTGTTGTTCCGTCATAACACCTTGACGGATGAAACATCCTTAGTCCGTAGTCTCCTGACTTGGCGATCCAATATGGTCACGGGACTCTCCTCGTAAGACAACCCCTCAGTCACCTAGACATCGTCCATTGGGAAGACTCTGGAAGGATCGCCAATACACTTCCGTAGCATAGACACATGAAAAACTGGATGTACTGTTTCCCAGTCCGAGGGTAAGTCCAACTCATAGGCGACCTGACCTACCCTACGAATGATCCGGTAAGGCCCAATATACCTCGGGCTAAGCTTCCCCTTCTTCCCAAATCTCATCACACCCTTCATGGGTGATACCTTCAAGAATACCCAGACGTCGATCTGAAACTCTAAGTGTCGACGCCGATTATCAGCATATGACTTCTGTCGACTCTGAGCCGCTAGTAATCTCTCCTGTATGAGTTTTACCTTGTCGACAACCTGCTGAACCATGGCTGGACCAATCAACTGAGTCTCACCTACGTCAAACCAACCAATGGGCGACCTGCACTTCCTCTCATATGAAGCCTCATACGGGGCCATCTGAATGCTAGAGTGGTAGTTGTTATTGTAAGCAAACTCAATAAGTGGCAAGTGATCATCCCAGCTACCTCTAAAATCAATAACACAAGCCCTCAACATATCCTCCAGTGTCTGTATGGTACGCTCTGCCTGCCCATCCGTCTGAAGATGAAATGTTGTGCTGAGACTCACCTGCGTTCCCAATCCCTTCTGAAATGATCTTCAGAAGTTAGCCATGAACTGGGCTCCTCGGTCAGATATGATAGATATGGAAACCCCATGCAGCCTCACTATCTCCCTGATGTATAATATATCATAGTCCTCAGCTGAATAAGTAGTCCGGACAGGAAGAAAATGGGCTGATTTTGTCAGCCTATCTACAATAACCCAGATGAAATCACACTTCCGCTGAGTACGAGGCAAACCTGTAATAAAATCCATATTAATCACCTCCCACTTCCAAGTCGGGATTTATATCGCCTGTAGTAGCCCACCAGGCTTCTGATGCTCGACCTTAACCTGCTGACAATTCGGGCACTGAGCAACAATCTCTACTACGTCTCTCTTCATGTCATCCCACCAATACAAGCTCCTAAGGTCATGATACATTTTCGTTGACCCTGAATGAATAGAATAACGGGCATTGTGTGCCTCACCCATAACCTGCTGACGCAGTCCTGCAACGTCGGGTACACATAACCTACCCTCATACCGTAGCACACCATCAGAGGTCACCTCAAATAAAGTCTTCTCCTTTCGGAAAGTTGCATCTCTATACTGTGCCAGAATATGATCATCATACTGGCATCTCTTTACCTCTTCTATGATAGAGGACTCAGCAACTCCTCGAACAAGAATACCACTATCTCCAGAATCCGCCAACCTGACTCCAAGACTGGCTAGCCTGTGAATCTCTCGAACCATCTCTTTCCTATCCGGCTGTACATCCGACAAACTACCCATGGATCTACGGCTGAGAGCATCTGCCACAACGGTGGCCTTCCCTGGGTGGTACAGAATATCAACATCATAATCCTTCAGCAACTCAAGTCACCAACTTTGTCTCAGATTCAGTTCCTTCTGCTTAAAGATGTATTGAAGACTCTTATGATCCGTGTAAATATCAACATGGACACCATACAAGTAATGTTTCCATATCTTCAAAGCATGAATCACCGCTGCTAGCTCTAAATCATGAGTGGGATAATTTTTTTCATGGTTTCTAAGATGTCAGGAGGCATAAGCTATAAATCTGTCATGATGCATCAACACACAACCTAACCCGACACCTGAAGCATCACAATAAATCACATACCCGTCTAACCCCTCCGGAAGAGTCAGAACTGGGGCTGAAGTCAAATTATCCTTCAATAGCTGAAAATTGTGCTCACAAGCATCGGTCCACTGAAACTTAGCTACCTTCTGGGTTAGCTTAGTCAACGGTGCTGAGATCGAAGCAAACTTCTCTACAAACCTCCTGTAATACCCTGCTAGTCCCAGAAAGTTGCGTACCTCAGTAGGTGTAGTGGGTCTGGGTCATGTTTTCACTGCCTCAATCTTCTGAGTATCCACACTAATACCATTTGCCCTGACAATATGCCCCAAGAATGCCACTGAGGTCAACCAGAACTCATATTTTGAAAATTTGACATACAACTGCCGGTGCCGGAGGACTCCAAGTACTGTCCTCAAATGGTCTGCGTGCTCCTGGTCTGAGCGAGAATATATCAGGATGTCATCAATGAATACTATAACAAATGTATCCAAAAATGGTTTGAACACCCGGTTCATTAGGTCCATGAACATTACTGGAGCATTAGTCAACCCAAACGACATCACCCAGAATTCATAATGCCCGTACCGGGTCCTGAACGCAGTCTTTGGGATATATGTCTCTCTAACCCGTACTTGATGATAACCAAATCGCTGATCTATCTTCGAGAAATACTTAGCACCCTGCAACTGATCGAACAAATCATCAATCCGGGGAAGGGGGTACATATTCTTGATGGTCACCTTATTCAGCTGCCTATAGTCAATGCACATCCGCAGCGAACCATCCTTCTTCTTTACAAATAGCACCGGGGCACCCCATGGCGACACACTAGGCCTAATGAAGCCCTTCTCTAATAGGTCTCTCAATTGCTCCTTCAACTCCTTCAATTCTGCAGGTGCCATTCTATAAGAAGGAATGGATATAGGTTGAGTACCTGGTAATACATTTATGCTGAAATCTATTTCCCGCTCTGGAGGAAGTCCTAGGAGATCATCAGGGAATACATCTGGAAACTCACTAACTATCGGAACAGATTGAAGGGCCGGTACCTCGGCCTCCGTATCATGCACCCGAACTAAGTGATAAATGCACCCCTTTCGAACCATCTTCCTTGCCTTGAGGTATGAAATAAACTTACCCCTCGGCGATGCGGTATTCCATTTCCATTCAATAACCGGCTCGTTTGAAAATTGGAATCAAACCAACTTCTCTCGACAGTCCACGCTGGCAAAACAAGAACCCAACCAATCCATGCTCATAATAACGTCGAAGTCGGTCATATCCAATCTGCTATCAAATCTGCTAAGGTACGATGGCTATATATCACCACCGAGCAATTCTTATACACACGCTTAGCTATAACCGAATCTCCCACCGGTATAGCTACCTCGAATGGTTCTATCGGCTCAGATTATATCCCTATTCTACTAGCAACAAGAGGGGATATATAGGACAAGGTGGAACCTGGATCAATCAAAGCATACACATCATAGAAAAATACCGATAATATACATGTGACAACATCTGATGACACCTCCTGATCGAGTCTACTGGCCAGTGTATAAATATGGTTCGGAGGACCGCCAGAACTAGAACCTCTGCCACGGCCAGCTGATGTTTGAGTAACTTGCCCGATGGGGAGCATAGATGTAGATGACGGTGAACCAGCAATAGAACCCGTGGCGAGCCACGCCCCGCACGCGCGTCTGCAGAGGACACTCTCTCATCACATGGCCCTGACGGCCGCAAGTAAAACAACTCCCCGTGGTAGCACGACATACCCAGAGTGATTCCTACCACACTGAGAACACTGAGGCAACGGTGGCCTCCACTGACTGGAATTCCTGTGCATATGTGAACCCGAAGCTCTAGAACTCTGACCGAACCTCGGACGGTCAAACCTCCTACCTGAAGACTGTGAAGGAGCACTCTGTACTGGATGGGAGGAATAACTGGTATGCTGCTGAGGCTGCCCGCCTCAGAAATCACCCGAAAACCCAGCTGATCTGGCCCTCTTAGGCTGGCTTCTACCATGGTCTCTATCCAGTCGTCTCTCTCTGTGTCGCTCCTTGATACCCTGTGCAAATGCCTGAATACGAGCAATATCCATGCTCGGCTGAAGCGCTGCTGTCATGCACCCATCAACAAGATAGTAGTCTAACCCCATCACGTAACGGTGTACCCTATCTTCCATGTCTGCTACCATAGTAGGTGCGTACCGAGTCAAGGAGTCAAACTCCAGGCTATATTCTCTAACCGTCATCCCATTTTGCCGTAACTGTAAAAACCTGTCGATCCTGGCCTGTCTCATCTCTGGAGGAAAAAGTGGCCAAAAAATGCCTCTGAAAACTCATCCCATACTGCAGGAGGAGCACCCTCACCCCTGGACAACTCCCATGACTCAAACTAGTTGACCTCTATATCGCGCAACCGGTATGAGGCCAGTATAACTGACTCCGTCTCTGAGGCCCTGATCACTCTCAACGTTCTCTGTCTCTGGCGGATGAACTTATGAGGATCATCCTCAGGCCTTGACTCATAAAACTCCGGCGGACTGCAACTCAGAAAGTCTCTAACCCTCAAATTGTCTGCCCTAGGGTTAACTGTCGGCTCATGCCTGTAAGTCTGCCCCACTACTATCATCTCCAATAGCTGGACTGTCTCTCTCAAATCTTCATCTTGTGCCCCTGGCTGGGGAACTGAAGGCTCAACAACTGGAGTCTCAGATACGGTTGATGTTGCCCCAGAGAGCTCTAGAATCGGTGACGAGCGTAACTCGTCGTTGGGGCACACTCGTAGGCGGTGCGGGACACGGTAACTCTCCGTGCAGACTAGTGTCCCATCGTAGATTTGCCACGGGCCACTGGCGCCTTCCTCGGAGGCATAGCTGTAAATATAGTAAACTATCATAAAACGGATCATCCTAATAACACAGCTCTATAGCACGATCTAAGAGATGGAAGAATATAAACAATCATAAATGTCTGACAGCCTCCTGTGTATAAGTATGGTGCACAACATACCCATACACAAGACTCTACTAGACACGGTCTATAGACATTCCGAGGACTAACCGCTCTGATACCACTTTTGTCACGACCTGACCCGACGGGCCGCGACTAAACGTCCTAATTGGACGTCATTACTGACCTGTCACTCTTAATCCATTTAATACCGAGATCTATAGAAATTTCGACAGCACAACGCTGCTTTTACAACATCTCTCCAAAATGGGCGAGCCGACAAGGCTGCCAAATCAACAACAGAATAACAATCATAACAGGCTAGCCGACTAGGCTGCCACCAACCATCATTTTGTACACAAAGGAATAGTCAAAATAAGCAAGCCGACAAGGCTGCCACTAGATAACAACAGGAATAACTGGGAACGCCCCAACACATAGTACAACAACATTACAACCCAAAACAAGGTACAAACGTCCAACCCACAACTGTCTACAGACCTCTAAGAATGCAATACTGACATATGACGGGACAAGACCCCGTCGTGCCCAAAATAAGCATAAGTCTGAAAGATAAAGGTTTGTACCAAAATAGCTTGCTCCGGAACAAAGGAGCTCTTCAACCTTGTCTGAGAAATTTTTAGGCGGAGGTCACCTATCTCGAACACTGAACTGCGGGCATGAACGCATGATCCCAGAAATGGGGTCGATGCGAAATAATGTACCGAGTATGTAAGCATGAAATAATGTAAATAAGATCAAAACTGTGTCCTGTAAGGTAGAGAGTCAACTATATCATAAAATAATGAGAGTCATACCAGTACTCATGCATGCTTAGTCATAAAATCATCAGATATAAATAAATGAATAAACTGTCCGGCCCTTGGGTGAGGGACGCGGAGGAATATACTGTCATGGGTATCTGTACCCGCATCACGGATGCCTGTCCGTGGAATCATCATATAAATATACATAAACTGTTGTTGACACCAAATTTTGACCCTCCCGTTCAGTTCTTAACTATAAAATTACACTAATTTTGCAAAATAATTTTTTATAATAAAATGCATCAATAATACATTAATACATGCACAAATAAGCAATTTAATAATAGCGCCGCATTATAAAACGTTAAGCACTAATCAAATAGCACGCCCGTCCTTATCCTTGTAATAATTTAGATTAATAAAGCACCTAAATAATTTGATCACAATTTTTAATTCCTAATTTACCACTAATTAATCTTTGCCTAAAATTAACTCCTAAATCTAATACCCTTTTAACTAACCCAATTCCCATCCTTTAAATTGGAACCAGCAGCCCATACCCGCGGCCCAGACGCGCGGCCCACTCCCCTTTTGTCTATCCCTACCCAGCAGCCCTTTACTTTGTTTTCATCGTTCCCCCTCCCTTAAAAAAAAACAAAAAAACAAACCTAGAAACCCCTACCCTCTGCCGCCGCAACAGTCCTCTCCCTCGCTCCCATCACCAACAAATCCGCTGCCATGCCCACTCCCTGCACCCCCAACTACTCCTTTCACTTCACCTACACAGCCCATACCCTGCATCTCCCTAAAATCCGCAATTTGAACGAACAAATCGTCCAAAAATCAGACCTTTAACAGCTCTATTTCGAATTCAAACCCAAGATTTCACCTATAAAAGACCCCCCTTTGTTCTTCATTGAGGGGGACCCGAATTTGATAATTGATTTTGCATATCATCTGTTTGTTCTTCATTTTAAGAGGTCTGAAATTTGACTCTTGATTCTTGCATTACATTCTTTGTTCTTCATTCTTCAAAGTGAAGTCCGAAATCTGAAATAGAAAATATATACTCTTCTTTGTCCTCTAATTCTCAAATCTGAAAATATCATTTTAATCTCAAGCCTGAAAATCTCTTGTTGTTCTGCATATTTCGGGTCGGATAAAAAATCCGAAAATACTTCTTTTGTTTCCAAACTTGCAATCTGAAAATCAGACTTTATTCCTCACCTTTTTGCATTTTTAAATTCGGTCACGTAACATTAAGATCGAGTCGGGCGAGCAGAAAACGTTTCTTGTTTTCTGTCCCAAATCAGAAAAAAATCAGACTTCTTAAAATAATTCTCCAACCGGATTCGACGTTTGAAACGATGCCTCGGTTCGCTGCCCGAAAAAGGTCCGTAAAACTCAAAGCCTTCTCATTTTTATATTTTTCTGCGTCTTGTTATTTGGTTTAGTCATAATGTAGCTTATTTTTACGTCATTGTGTTTAGTGTTAAGCTGTTTGAATTTGTTAGTTTATTTATACTTAGAAATGCTTTGATGGATTATTATTGTTGTTTGAAAGAATTAGGACGTTTGATTAGATCAAGTAATTGGTATTAGCTGTTTTATCAACGTATCTGATTTGACTATCAATATCATATATCTTGATACTTTTTTTTCATAGAGATTACAATGCATAGTTAGCTAAGTTTCAAGCCTATTTAAAGGGGATTAGAACGTTGATTAGTTAAGTATCGTTAACTGCATTTCTTGTTAATTGACTGCTTATGCCCAAGTATGTGATGTCGAGTTTATATTTGGAGTTATGTGACGCATATGCAGCCTCAGTATCGGTTTTAGTGAAGATCACGATATAAGGAATTAGTATAATATTTTATCTTATTTTTAGCATCATGTTATATATAGTTCAGTTGTGGATATTCTTGTACTTTAGTCTTCGATCTGTAGATCATTTGTAGTATTTCATGCTACATTTTTAGTGTCCTAATTCACTATAATAATTAGGTGGCGACTCCTTAAAATGCAATTTAGGAATCCAACCATATGTAGCAGTAATCCCGTTTCCGACTCCGGTTGAAATGGAGTGTTACAGCATGGCGACTCCACTGGGGATTTAAGGCTCTTAACCACAACAGACCTAGGGTTATTATTTGACATTATTTTGCATTTAATTGGCTGTGCTATATTTTGTTTTATTTATTTTAATTGCTACCTGCTTTACTGCTTTCCTTAAACTGACATTCCGCTCATATTTCTTCCACTCTGGAAAATTCACATAATCACACACTACATGCGAGGTGCGCTTGGTGCATCAGCAAAATTCTTTCTTCAAAACCCAAATTTAGGAGAGTTGGTAATATACGTGGAGTGTCCGGTCTAACCGGTGGCCGCGTAGCCTTCTCACTCGAGTTGTCCACTCGGGAACCTTGCGTCCAGTAAGCCAAAATCTTAGAAAAACTTAAGATAGAGCTATACCACCCTTTTATATTAAGTCATGCATGCATAGACCTTAGGTGGGTCGATCTCTGGTATCGACGCCACAATTAGGAAGACACCAAACTTGTCGACGGGTTTCTCAACCCAACGACCAACCAGCATATTATGTGTAGCGTGACAATGATAGACAAATCCAAGCCTAATCATGACATGCTGAAATTGGGAAAAGTGCACCGTCATTTGGTCGCCATTTCCAACAAAGGCATTACAGTTGGACGGCTTGGACAAATCCATCATGACCTCGCATATGTGACGTTTAGGCTACCCGGCATAAAGAGGTCCCAAACATATTAGAGCACACGCTGATTTGCAATTTGCTTATTATTATTGCTCGACTCTTTGCATATTATACTAACTTGGTTCGCTTCATTTGTAAGAAGGTTATTTTTTTTTTTAGCTTATCCCCAAAAGGTTGATTCGCGTTGACTGGTAGAAGCACAATCATTCAATGACTAATCCAGAGGCACCAGAACGAAACAGCTTAGGACTCGTCCCCGTTCCTGTAGAGGACGCAGAGGCGTTAGAAAGGAGAAACACCAATGATCAACACCTCGCCAAACTATTGCAGCAAGTGGAAGTCATGCAAGCCGAAATAGAAAGGCTCCAAAATATCACAAACCTGTCTATTAGCTTGAATGCACCACTCCCAGAGCAAAGGACAAATGCAAACGTGTCACAGGCCCTTGAGCCTCCACTTCCCCAAAGCTCCCCGCAGAGGCCGCAACATACCACCACACCAAAATGTCACTCGCGGTCAATTTGCAAGCCGACTCCAAAATGATCCGTTTACTACATACATATCTCAACCTCCACCTACTTATATCTCCCACTCACCCAAATTGCCAAGTCACCCAATACGAGAGGACACACATCACTAGTCCTAACAAACAATATGGGGGATTAACACATCCGACCGAAAGCCAACCATTTATTATGCATGCATCCTCTCAAGAGACAGATCAGTACAGGGAAGTGGAGCGGCAGACTCGAGCTAGGGCTGATGAAAATATGGAAAAAGAAATTCGTAGCTTGAAAGAGGCATTCAAAAGCATTCAAATGAACAAAGGGGAGGAAGGTTTAGAATATGAAAACTTATGCACGCACTCGACGTTGAATTACCTATGGGATACAAGGTGCCCAAATTTGACATGTTTGATGGAAAGGGGAATCCTCGAGCTCATCTAAGGTCATATTGCGATAAATTGATTGGAGTTGGGAAAAATCAAGCAATCATCATGAAACTATTCATCAGGAGTCTAACCGCGAGGCTGGATCGTACGTGCCAAGACCACCGAAAATGGGGCGGTTGGAATGCCATGGCACAAGATTTCATGGATAGATTCAGATTCAACAACATTTGTCGGATAGATTTTATCTTATGAAACTTGAAAAGAAATCCACGGAAACTTTCGAGAATACGCCCGAGGTGGCGATCGAAGCGTGAAAGGTCCAACCTCCATGGCAGAGAGCGAAATGACCACCTTGTTCGTGCGATCGTTAAAAGACGCGACATATTATGAAAGGATGATCGGTGTAATTGGCGAAGTTTTGCGAAGTCGTAGAATGGCGACCGTGGAAGAGGCATTAAGACGGCAGGATTACAAACTTGGCGACCTACAAGCAACTAGCGAGCGATGCGATCAAATTCAATCAGGTACCTCACAAAGGAGAGATCATCACCTCTGTCATGGTCATTCAGAACATAGGCGAACAACATCCAGATATCAAAGCCCACCGCTTTCTTACTATAACCAAAACACTCAAAATCCACGATCATACTATCAATCAAGCGCTACCCCATATCTGTTTACCATACCCAACCAAAGATATCCAAAATACTCACCACAATCACGAACCCGCACCAAACGGAACCAAACCCCGTAGATCTTGAGAAAGCCAACGAACCTATACACCTTTAGCGAACCTATAGCCCAAGTGTATGAGAAGGCGAAAGCGCGAGAATACTCCACCAGCTCGGAAATACCCTGGGCCTACTTCCAGGCACGATGAAACTAAACATTGTGCATACCACTCGGTGTAGAGGACACGACATCGAGAATTGCTATACACTCGAGGCGAGAATAGAGGAGTTAATCGAAGGAGAGTCATTCGGTGAAAGATGCTTCTCAATGCAAACAATAACCTTCTTCGGGTTATGAAGATGCCCGTGTGAACATGATAGCTGAAAATGAAGATACGATGCGGAAGGGACTATTACGCCAGCCCGAAAAGGGAAGAAAGTTGAGTCATCAACCAACCGCCAGAGAAAAGGAGGTGCTCCTTGCCGGAGATTGTTTAACCATTGAATAAGTCATTCGTCTAGTTGTGTGCTGCAAGAGATGATCCTGCTGAAGACTCAGCCATTGAAGACACAAAGCAAGAAGAAGTGGACTCGTGCCCCTGCCTTGGCCCGCCGAGTCCTGAAATAGTTAGTTTAATATATTTTGCCCTTTATATGTATTTGGAACTACGTGTGTCCTGATTCCCTCGTGGGGATACGTAGGCGGCCATATCGGCTTCGGTCCCACCTTTTAAAAAAAAAATCCCAATTTCTCTTTTGTAGTTGGAACTACGTTCGACCTGATTCCCTTGGCGGATACGTAGGCGGCCACATCGGCCTCGGTCCCACCTTTAGAATTTTACCCAATATTCGCTTGTAATGAACTACGTCATGACCTGATTCCCTCATGGGGATACGTAGGCGGCCTAAATCGGCTTCGGTCACACCATTAGGAAACTTTCCCTTCGTTTTGAAAATAACAAGAATACACATAATATACAAAACAACCCCATTGAGACCCACTTTAGGCCAAACACCCTTTGCGCATTCAAAACTGGGACAAAGTAGGAAACCAGGCAGGGGTTATGAGTCCAAACAAGGCAGACGTCCGAGCATCAAGAATCAAAACTACAAAGTCAATGCGAATCAACCACCCCCCCCCCTCAAACTCATAAATTTTCTTTGAGCGCAGGTTCTTCATGTTAGCAGAAGCAGACAGACATCAACAATCAAATCCCACAACAAAGTCTAGCGCATCAGCTCGGGCCTAGAGTCAAATTGCAATCCATGCAGTGCACAAACGCACAACAAAGACATCATTACAACAACATCTCAGCATTCACATCATCTGGCATATCAGGGACGACATCTCTACCCATAAAATTGCACTTCTCATATGTATTTATCATTTTGTTTAAACAGGTATACACTAACGTTTTCTCAAGCTTAGCTTGCAGGAGCATTTATTCTACAGGAGCAGCAGCAACACGTCCAGGCAACGACGTTATCAGCGTATGTCGGCGGCGACATCATCGGCGTGCGTCTACGCAACGACGCCGGCGGAATACGTCGTGCAACGACGGCGTTATCGGCGATTATGTCGAACGGCGACATCGGCGATTGCGTCTACGCAACGACGCCAGCAGCAACACGACCAGGCAACGACGTCATCAACATCACGTCTACGCAACGACGCCATCAGCAATACGTCCAGACAACGACATCATCGGCGTGCGTCCTACGCACACGCCCGGTCCAAACGACGTAAAGTCCGAAAGCGACGCAGGTCCAAACGACGCCAAGTCCAAAGCGCCGAGTCCAAAACGACGCCAAGTCCAAAGCGCCAAACAAAGTCAGCGACGCCAAAGTCCGAAAACGACGCAGAGTCCGAAAACGACGCCAAGTCCGAAAACGACGCCAAAGTCCGAAAACGACGCCAAAGTCCGAAAACGACGCAGAGTCCGAAAACGATGCCAAAGTTCGAAAATGACGCCGAGTCCGAAAACGACGCCACGTCCGAAAACGACGACACGTCCGAAAACGACGCCACGTCCGAAAACGACGCCAAGTCCGAAAACGACTTCACGTCCGAAAACGACGCAAGTCAAAGACGCGACGCGGCGTTGAGTGCGAAAATGACGCCAAGTCCAAAACAACGACAAGTCCGAACGCGTAAGTCGAACGACGCCCGCCCAAAGCGACGTCGCGTCAAGATATCACATCTACGCAAAGGACACTTCCTCTACTCGAAAAATTGCATTTCTTATTCATGTTTTATTACTATGTCTTAGAAGTTATGCACTAACTCTTTCTTGAGCTTAGTCTACGCGGCAATGCAGCAGGACAACATATCCGCATTCACAATCGCAGCGTCTGCGCGGCGAAATCACAAAGCATTTGCGGCGTCATCACATTTTTGCGGGATAGCATTTTTGTACTCAAACGATTACATTGCTTATAAATTCATGCGTTATCATTTTGCCTTATGATTATGCACTAATCGTTTGTTTAAGTCTTAGCATACATGAGCGAGCACAACGTGGAACTACCTCTTCTACGAACCAAGCAATTTGTACCTCGAATGTCGATCCGCTCTCCTCCAAGATCTGCAAGCGATAACCGATGTCATCATAATTCGACACTGGGACAAATTTTAAATCTGCTTCCGCTTTGGTTTTTCTAGCGTCACAAAACCCAGTGTCATCATAATTCGACACTGGGACAAATTTTGAGTCGCGTCGGCCGCGCAGTGTTTTACCATGGTAGCCCAGCGTCGTCATAACTCGACACTGGGACAAAATTTTGAATTTTGCGTCAGCCTCGTCTTAATCGCCCAACATTTTTAATTCTAAGGATCGAGACAAAATTGGCTTTAAGTCAACGTCTTTGTCTGAAGACTCTTCCATCATCTCCATACAAAGAGGGACAAGTTGTTGACACCCAATTTTGACCCTCCCGTTCAGTTCTTAACTATAAAATTACACTAATTTTGCAAAATAATTTTTTATAATAAAATGCATCAATAATACATTAATACATGCACAAATAAGCAATTTAATAATAGCGCCGCATTATAAAACGTTAAGCACTAATCAAATAGCACGTCCGTCCTTATCCTTGTAATAATTTAGATTAATAAAGCACCTAAATAATTTGATCACAATTTTTAATTCCTAATTTACCACTAATTAATCTTTGCCTAAAACTAACTCCTAAATCTAATACCCTTTTAACTAACCCAATTCTCATCCTTTAAATTGGAACCAAGACCCATACATGGCCCGCACGCGCCCACTCCCCTTTTGTTTATCCCTACCCAGCAACCCTTTACTTTGTTTTCATCGTTCCCCTCCCTTAAAAAAAAAAAAAAAAAAACCTAGAAACCCCTACCCTCTGCCGCCGCAACAGTCCTCTCCCTCGCTCCCATCACCAACAAATTCACTGCCATGCCCACTCCCTGCACCCCCAACTACTCCTTTCACTTCACCTACACAGCCCATACCCTGCATCTCCCTAAAATCCGCGATTTGAACCAACAAATCGTCCAAAAATCAGACCTTTAACAGCTCTATTTCGAATTCAAACCCAAGATTTCACCTATAAAAGACCCCCCTTTGTTCTTCATTGAGGGGGACCCGAATTTGATAATTGATTTTGCATATCATCTGTTTGTTCTTCATTTTAAGAGGTCTGAAATTTGACTCTTGATTCTTGCATTACATTCTTTGTTCTTCATTCTTCAAAGTGAAGTCCGAAATCTGAAATAGAAAATATATACTCTTCTTTGTCCTCTAATTCTCAAATCTGAAAATATCATTTTAATCTCAAGCCTGAAATCTCTTGTTGTTCTGCATATTTCGGGTCGGATAAAAAATCCGAAAATACTTCTTTTGTTTCCAAACTTGCAATCTGAAAATCAGACTTTATTCCTCACCTTTTTGCATTTTTAAATTCGGGCCGCGTAACATTCCGGGTCGAGTCGGGCAGAACCGAAAAACGTTTCTTGTTTTCTGTCCCAAATCAGAAAAAAATCAGACTTCTTAAAATAATTCTCCAACCGGATTCGACGTTTGAAACGATGCCTCGGTTCGCTGCCCGAAAAAGGTCCGTAAAACTCAAAGCCTTCTCATTTTTCTATTTTTCTGCGTCTTGTTATTTGGTTTAGTCATAATGTAGCTTATTTTTACGTCATTGTGTTTAGTGTTAAGCTGTTTGAATTTGTTAGTTTATTTATACTTAGAAATGCTTTGATGGATTATTATTGTTGTTTGAAAGAATTAGGACGTTTGATTAGATCAAGTAATTGGTATTAGCTGTTTTATCAACGTATCTGATTTGACTATCAATATCATATATCTTGATACTTTTTTTTCATAGAGATTACAATGCATAGTTAGCTAAGTTTCAAGCCTATTTAAAGGATTAGAACGTTGATTAGTTAAGTATCGTTAACTGCATTTCTTGTTAATTATCGCTTATGCCCAAGTATGTGATGTCGAGTTTATATTTGGAGTTATGTGGCGCATATCGACCTCGATGTCGGTTTTAGTGAAGATCACGATATAAGGAATTAGTATAATATTTTATCTTATTTTTAGCATCATGTTATATATAGTTCGATTGTGGATATTCTTGTACTTTAGTCTTGATCTGTTTGAATTCGTGTTAAGTAGTCATAAAGCTTTAATTATTTGAACACGGATATATATGCATGCGACTAGTCACATATCTTCTATGTTATTTATTAGTCATTGGACTTGTAGCATGTTTAATAACCATCCAAATTGTTTCTTATGTGAAGTGTCATCATGCCTAACAAATAACATGGATATGAATATGTATGATTGGTTTAGCAAATTGACTATAGGCTTCCCATATCTGCTTAGGTAAAAGTGCCTCCGTGTTAACATGAGAAAGTCCTTTAGGCTATATGGCGTATTACTTTCTCAGGAAATATTTTATTTACATTTTTCTTATGTATATATTTTCATGTCCGTCTACTGATCCTTTTCTTTCTTTGATTTACATGAAATGCATCGGGAGAAATGAAGAGTCCCGTTATGAGACTCATCCTCACTCTCGTCAAACGAAGACCCGCTTCCGTGTTCCTTGCATTCTTTCGCCTCAGGATTTTCGAAACAAATAGGGCGGGATGATATCGTCACCCGTTCCGGATTCACTACCTTTTCTTTAATTATGCTTATCTTATGTTGTTGAAATTTGACTTATTGCACTCGTATAATTATTGAAAATGCTTAGAATAGTTAGACCTAGAACTATTAAGGGCGGGTAGTTAAATAATAAAATGTGTCGCTAGTTTAATCTATCTTTAGGCCGTTATGCATTTTCAAAACTTTTTAAAATAACTTAGCCTTTTCATTGATATTATAGAAATAAATGAGTTCCAAATTCTTATTAAACTTCATAAAAACAACAAATCCGTTTTCATAACAAAGATCTATTTTCTTATTACCAAGTGCAAAAGAGGAAAATCTTTCTACCCATTTAAATACCCTTTATAAAAGTTAAAATTTACATATAATACGTACTTTTAGTAAACCATCTTTTATTATTATGCATTTTATGATAAAGCCTCATGCAATTGCTTTGTTCAAATAGAATAGTTTCCTTGCATTTTACAAATAAACTTCATGCAATTCCATGGAAACTATATATACATACATATCTTTAAATAATTATTTGCAAACATCTTTTTAACTCATGTTCTCCTAAATATGCATTTTTAAATAATACTAACCTAAGTTTGACCGGACAACCGCAAGTTAGCGGATCCTTTAGGGTGCCTAACCCCTTCCCTTTAGGATAATAAAAAACCCTTACCTAGAATCTCACCTAGTTTCATAGACCTTCAAATGGAGATCATTTGTAGTATTTCATGCTACATTTTTAGTGTCCTAATTCACTATAATAATTAGGTGGCGACTCCTTAAAATGCAATTTAGGAATCCAACCATATGTAGCAGTAATCCCGTTTCCGACTCCGGTTGAAATGGGGTGTTACAGCATGGCGACTCCACTGGGGATTTAAGGCTCTTAACCACAACAGACCTAGGGTTATTATTTGACATTATTTTGCATTTAATTGGCTGTGCTATATTTTGTTTTATTTATTTTAATTGCTACCTGCTTTACTGCTTTCCTTAAACTGACATTCCGCTCATATTTCTTCCACTCTGGAAAATTCACACAATCACACACTACATGCGAGGTGCGCTTGGTGCATCAGCAAAATTCTTTCTTCAAAACCCAAATTTAGGAGAGTTGGTAATATACGTGGAGTGTCCGGTCTAACCGGTGGCCGCGTAGCCTTCTCACTCGAGTTGTCCACTCGGGAACCTTGCGTCCAGTAAGCCAAAATCTTAGAAAAACTTAAGATAGAGCTATACCACCCTTTTATATTAAGTCATGCATGCATAGACCTTAGGTGGGTCGATCTCTGGTATCGACGCCACAATTAGGAAGACACCAAACTTGTCGACGGGTTTCTCAACCCAACGACCAACCAGCATATTATGTGTAGCGTGACAATGATAGACAAATCCAAGCCTAATCATGACATGCTGAAATTGGGAAAAGTGCATCGTCATTTGGTCGCCATTTCCAACAAAGGCATTACAGTTGGACGGCTTGGACAAATCCATCATGACCTCGCATATGTGACGTTTAGGCCTACCTCTGGCATAAAGAGGTCCCAAACATATTAGAGCACACGCTTGATTTGCAATTTGCTTATTATTATTGCCTGCAACTCTTTGCATATTATACTAACTTGGTTCGCTTCATTTGTAAGAAGGTTATTTTTTTTAGCTTATCCCCAAAAGGTTGATTCGCGTTGACTGGTAGAAGCACAATCATTCAATGACTAATCCAGAGGCACCAGCAAGCGACTTAGGACTCGTCCCCGTTCCTGTAGAGGACGCAGAGGCGTTAGAAAGGAGAAACACCAATGATCAACACCTCGCCAAACTATTGCAGCAAGTGGAAGTCATGCAAGCCGAAATAGAAAGGCTCCAAAATATCACAAACCTGTCTATTAGCTTGAATGCACCACTCCCAGAGCAAAGGACAAATGCAAACGTGTCACATGCCGCCGAGCCTCCACTTCCCAAAGCTCCCGCGAGGCCGCAACATACCATTTCACCAAAATGTCACTCGCGGTCAATTTGCAAGCCGACCTCCAAATGATCCGTTTACTACATACATATCTCAACCTCCACTACTTATATCTCCCACTCACCTAAATTGCCAAGTCACCCAATCTGAGCAGAGGACACGCATCACTAGTCCTAACAAACAATATGGGGATTAGCACATCCGACCAAAGCCAACCATTTATTATGCATGCATCCTCTCGAGAGATCAATACAAGGAAGTGGAGCGGCAGACTCGAGCTAGGGCTGATGAAAATATGGCAAAAGAAATCCGTAGCTTGAAAGAGGCATTCAAAAGCATTCAAATGAACAAAGGGAAGGCAGGTTTAGAATATGAAAACTTATCATGCACCGACGTTGAATTACCTATGGGATACAAGGTGCCCAAATTTGACATGTTTGATGGAAAGGGGAATCCTCGAGCTCATCTAAGGTCATATTGCGATAAATTGATTGGAGTTGGGAAAAATCAAGCAATCATCATGAAACTATTCATCGAGAGTCTAACAGCGGCTGGTGATACATGCCAAGACCCTCGAAAATGGGGCGGTTGGAATGCCGTGGCACAAGATTTCATGGATAGATTGATTCAACATCGACATCATCCGGATAGATTTTATCTTATGAAACTTGAAAAGAAATCCACGGAAACTTTCGAGAATACGCCCGAGGTGGCGATCGAAGCGAAAGGTCCAACCTCCGATGGCGAGAGCGAAATGACCACGCTTGTTCGTGCGATCGTTAAAAGACGCGACATATTATGAAAGGATGATCGGTGTAATTGGCGAAGTTTTGCGAAGTCGTAAGAATGGCGACTTCGTGGAAGAGGCATTAAGGCGGCAGATTACAAACTTGGCACCTACAAGCAACTAGCAGAGCAGTGCAGTCAAATTCAATCGGAGGTACCTCACAAAGGAGGAGAGATGCATCACCCTCTGTCATGGTCATTCAGGAACATAGGCCAGAACAACATCCAGTATATCAAAGCCCACCGCCTTCTTACTATAACCAAAACACTCAAAATCCACAGTCATACTATCAGCACTGCGCTACCCCATATCCTGTTTACCATACCCAACCAGCATATCCAAAATACTCACCACAATCACGAACCCGCACACCAAACGGAACCAAACCCCGTATAGATGCTGAGAGAAAGCCAACCAGAACTTATACACCTTTAGCCGAACCTATAGCCCAAGTGTATGAGAAGCTGAAAGCCGCAGGAATACACCAGCCAGCTCCCAGAAATACCCCCAGGCCTACTTCCCGAGGGCACGATGAAACTAAACATTGTGCATATCACTCCGGTGTAGAGGGACACGACATCGAGAATTGCTATACACTCAAGGACAGAATAGAGGAGTTAATCGAAGGAGGAGTCATTCGGCTGAAAGATGCTTCTCTCAATGCAAACAATAACCTTCTTCCGGGTTATGAAGATGCCCATGTGAACATGATAGCTGAAAATGAAGAAGACAGTCTGGAAGGGACTATTACGCCAGCCCGAAAAGGGAAGAAAGTTGAGTCATCAACCAACCGCTAGAGAAAAGGAGGTGCTCCTTGCCGGAGATTGTTTAACCATTGAATAAGTCATTCGTCTAGTTGTGTGCTGCAAGAGATGATCCTGCTGAAGACTCAGCCATTGAAGACACAAAGCAAGAAGAAGTGGACTCGTGCCCCTGCCTTGGCCCGCCGAGTCCTGAAATAGTTAGTTTAATATATTTTGCCCTTTATATGTATTTGGAACTACGTGTGACCTGATTCCCTCGTGGGGATACGTAGGCGGCCATATCGGCTTCGGTCCCACCTTTTAAAAAAAAAAATCCCAATTTCTCTTTTGTAGTTGGAACTACGTTCGACCTGATTCCCTTGGCGGATACGTAGGCGGCCACATCGGCCTCGGTCCCACCTTTAGAATTTTACCCAATATTCGCTTGTAATGAACTACGTCATGACCTGATTCCCTCATGGGGATACGTAGGCGGCCTAAATCGGCTTCGGTCACACCATTAGGAAACTTTCCCTTCGTTTTGAAAATAACAAGAATACACATAATATACAAAACAACCCCATTGAGACCCACTTTAGGCCAAACACCCTTTGCGCATTCAAAACTGGGACAAAGTAGGAAACCAGGCAGGGGTTATGAGTCCAAACAAGGCAGACGTCCGAGCATCAAGAATCAAAACTACAAAGTCAATGCGAATCAACCACCCCCCCCCTCAAACTCATAAATTTTCTTTGGCGCAGTTCTTCGTTAGCGAAGCGGTGACATCAACAATCAAATCCTACAACAAAGTCTAGCGCGCGTCGGCTCGGGCCTGAAGTCAAATTGCAATCCATGCAGTGCACAAACGCACAACAAAGACATCATTACAACAACATCTCAGCATTCACATCATCTGGCATATCAGGGACGACATCTCTACCCATAAAATTGCACTTCTCATATGTATTTATCATTTTGTTTAAGCGGTATACACTAACGCGTTTTCTCGAGCTTAGCTTGCGGGAGCATTTATTCTACGGGAAGCGGCGAACACGCCACGTCGACAGCGGCGTTATCGGCGTATGTCGGCGGCGACATCATCGGCGTGTCACAGCGGCGCGCGGCAATACGTCGAGCGGCGTTATCGGCGTATGTCGAACGCGACATCATCGGCGTGCGTCTACGCGGCGACGCCGAAGAACACGGCGACCGCAACGGCGCGTCAACATCACGTCTACGCGGCGCCATCGAATACGTCCGAACGGCGACGTCGGCATTGCGTCTACGCAACACGCGTCGGTCGGCGGCCAAAGTCCAAAGCGGCGCGGTCCAAGCGGCGACGCCAAGTCCAAAGCGGCGCCAAAGTCCGAAAGCGGCGTAAAGTCAGAAACGACGCCAAGTCAGCGACGCCAAAGTCAGAAAGCGGCCAAGTCGAAAGCGACGCAGTCGGCGATGCCAAAGTTCGAAAATGACGCCGAGTCGAAAGCGGCGCCACGTCCAAAAGCGGCGACACGTCCAAAGCGACGCCACGTCAGGCGGCGTAAGTCGAAAGCGACTTCACGTCCAAAAGCGGCCACGTCCGAAACGGCGCCAAGTCGAAACGGCCTTAAGTCGAAAGCGACGCCACGTCCGAAAGCGACGAGTCAGCGACGCCAAGCCCGAAGGCGGCGTTGGTCGAAAATGGCGCCAGTCCAAAACAACGACAAGTCGAAAGCGGCGCCAAGTCAAACGACGCCCGCAAAGCGGCGTCGTGGCGTATCACGTCTACGAGGACACTTCCTACTCTCAAAATTGCATTTCTTATTCATGTTTTATTACTATGTCTTAGAAGTTATGCACTAACTCTTTCTTGAGCTTAGTCTACGAGGCGGCAATGCGAAGGACATATCGCATTCACAATCGCAGCGTCTGCGCGGCGAAATCACGGCATTTGCGGCGTCGTCACATTTTTGCGAGGATAGCATTTTGTACTCAACGATTCATTGCTTATAAATTCATGCGTTATCATTTTGCCTTAACGATTTATGCACTAATCGTTTGTTTAAGTCTTAGCATACACGAGCAGAGCCTGGCGTGGAACTACCTCTTACGGCGAACCAAGCAATTTGTACCTCGAATGTCGATCCGGCTCTCCTCGGCGTCTGCGCGCCAATAACCCGGTGTCATCATAATTCGACCGGGACAAATTTTAAATCTTCTCGCTTTGGTTTTCTAGCGTCACAAAACCCGGTGTCATCATAATTCGACCTTTGGGACAAATTTTGAGTCCGCGTCAGGCCGCTTAGGTGTTTTACCATGGTAGCCCAGCGTCGTCATAACTCGACACTGGGACAAAATTTTGAATTTTGCGTCAGCCTCGTCTTAATCGCCCAACATTTTTAATTCTAAGGATCGAGACAAAATTGGCTTTAAGTCAACGTCTTTGTCTGAAGACTCTTCCATCATCTCCATACAAAGAGGGACAAGTTGTTGACACCCAATTTTGACCCTCCCGTTCAGTTCTTAACTATAAAATTACACTAATTTTGCAAAATAATTTTTATAATAAAATGCATCAATAATACATTAATACATGCACAAATAAGCAATTTAATAATAGCGCCGCATTATAAAACGTTAAGCACTAATCAAATAGCACGTCCGTCCTTATCCTTGTAATAATTTAGATTAATAAAGCACCTAAATAATTCGATCACAATTTTTAATTCCTAATTTACCACTAATTAATCTTTGCCTAAAACTAACTCCTAAATCTAATACCCTTTTAACTAACCCAATTCTCATCCTTTAAATTGGAACCAGCAGCCCATACCCGCGGCCCAGACGCGCGGCCCACTCCCCTTTTGTTTATCCCTACCCAGCAGCCCTTTACTTTGTTTTCATCGTTCCCCTCCCTTAAAAAAAAAAAAAAAAAACCTAGAAACCCCTACCCTCTGCCGCCGCAACAGTCCTCTCCCTCGCTCCCATCACCAACAAATTCACTGCCATGCCCACTCCCTGCACCCCCAACTACTCCTTTCACTTCACCTACACAGTCCATACCCTGCATCTCCCTAAAATCCGCGATTTGAACCAACAAATCGTCCAAAAATCAGACCTTTAACAGCTCTATTTCGAATTCAAACCCAAGATTTCACCTATAAAAGACCCCCCTTTGTTCTTCATTGAGGGGGACCCGAATTTGATAATTGATTTTGCATATCATCTGTTTGTTCTTCATTTTAAGAGGTCTGAAATTTGACTCTTGATTCTTGCATTACATTCTTTGTTCTTCATTCTTCAAAGTGAAGTCCGAAATCTGAAATAGAAAATATATACTCTTCTTTGTCCTCTAATTCTCAAATCTGAAAATATCATTTTAATCTCAAGCCTGAAAATCTCTTGTTGTTCTGCATATTTCGGGTCGGATAAAAAATCCGAAAATACTTCTTTTGTTTCCAAACTTGCAATCTGAAAATCAGACTTTATTCCTCACCTTTTTGCATTTTTAAATTCGGGCCGCGTAACATTCCGGGTCGAGTCGGGCAGAACCGAAAAACGTTTCTTGTTTTCTGTCCCAAATCAGAAAAAAATCAGACTTCTTAAAATAATTCTCCAACCGGATTCGACGTTTGAAACGATGCCTCGGTTCGTTGCCCGAAAAAGGTCCGTAAAACTCAAAGCCTTCTCATTTTTCTATTTTTCTGCGTCTTGTTATTTGGTTTAGTCATAATGTAGCTTATTTTTACGTCATTGTGTTTAGTGTTAAGCTGTTTGAATTTGTTAGTTTATTTATACTTAGAAATGCTTTGATGGATTATTATTGTTGTTTGAAAGAATTAGGACGTTTGATTAGATCAAGTAATTGGTATTAGCTGTTTTATCAACGTATCTGATTTGACTATCAATATCATATATCTTGATACTTTTTTCATAGAGATTACAATGCATAGTTAGCTAAGTTTCAAGCCTATTTAAAGGGGATTAGAACGTTGATTAGTTAAGTATCGTTAACTGCATTTCTTGTTAATTGACTGCTTATGCCCAAGTATGTGATGTCGAGTTTATATTTGGAGTTATGTGACGCATATGCGACCTCGATGTCGGTTTTAGTGAAGATCACGATATAAGGAATTAGTATAATATTTTATCTTATTTTTAGCATCATGTTATATATAGTTGATTGTGGATATTCTTGTACTTTAGTCTTGATCTGTTTGAATTCGTGTTAAGTAGTCATAAAGCTTTAATTATTTGAACTGGATATATGCGTGCGACTAGTCACATATCTTCTATGTTATTTATTAGTCATTGGACTTGTAGCATGTTTAATAACCATCCAAATTGTTTCTTATGTGAAGTGTCATCATGCCTAACAAATAACATGGATATGAATATGTATGATTGGTTTAGCAAATTGATTATAGGCTTCCCATATCTGCTTAGGTAAAAGTGCCTCCGTGTTAACATGAGAAAGTCCTTTAGGCTATATGGCGTATTACTTTCTCAGGAAATATTTTATTTACATTTTTCTTATGTATATATTTTCATGTCCGTCTACTGATCCTTTTCTTTCTTTGATTTACATGAAATGCATCGGGAGAAATGAAGAGTCCCGTTATGAGACTCATCCTCACTCTCGTCAAACGAAGACCCGCTTCCGTGTTCCTTGCATTCTTTCGCCTCAGGATTTTCGAAACAAATAGGGCGGGATGATATCGTCACCCGTTCCGGATTCACTACCTTTTCTTTAATTATGCTTATCTTATGTTGTTGAAATTTGACTTATTGCACTCGTATAATTATTGAAAATGCTTAGAATAGTTAGACCTAGAACTATTAAGGGCGGGTAGTTAAATAATAAAATGTGTCGCTAGTTTAATCTATCTTTAGGCCGTTATGCATTTTCAAAACTTTTTAAAATAACTTAGCCTTTTCATTGATATTATAGAAATAAATGAGTTCCAAATTCTTATTAAACTTCATAAAAACAACAAATCCGTTTTCATAACAAAGATCTATTTTCTTATTACCAAGTGCAAAAGAGGAAAATCTTTCTACCCATTTAAATACCCTTTATAAAAGTTAAAATTTACATATAATACGTACTTTTAGTAAACCATCTTTTATTATTATGCATTTTATGATAAAGCCTCATGCAATTGCTTTGTTCAAATAGAATAGTTTCCTTGCATTTTACAAATAAACTTCATGCAATTCCATGGAAACTATATATACATACATATCTTTAAATAATTATTTGCAAACATCTTTTTAACTCATGTTCTCCTAAATATGCATTTTTAAATAATACTAACCTAAGTTTGTGGGACAACATGAGTTAGCGGATCCTTTAGGGTGCCTAACCCCTTCCCTTTAGGATAATAAAAAACCCTTACCTAGAATCTCACCTAGTTTCATAGACCTTCAAATGGAGATCATTTGTAGTATTTCATGCTACATTTTTAGTGTCCTAATTCACTATAATAATTAGGTGGCGACTCCTTAAAATGCAATTTAGGAATCCAACCATATGTAGCAGTAATCCCGTTTCCGACTCCGGTTGAAATGGGGTGTTACAGCATGGCGACTCCACTGGGGATTTAAGGCTCTTAACCACAACAGACCTAGGGTTATTATTTGACATTATTTTGCATTTAATTGGCTGTGCTATATTTTGTTTTATTTATTTTAATTGCTACCTGCTTTACTGCTTTCCTTAAACTGACATTCCGCTCATATTTCTTCCACTCTGGAAAATTCACATAATCACACACTACATGCGAGGTGCGCTTGGTGCATCAGCAAAATTCTTTCTTCAAAACCCAAATTTAGGAGAGTTGGTAATATACGTGGAGTGTCCGGTCTAACCGGTGGCCGCGTAGCCTTCTCACTCGAGTTGTCCACTCGGGAACCTTGCGTCCAGTAAGCCAAAATCTTAGAAAAACTTAAGATAGAGCTATACCACCCTTTTATATTAAGTCATGACGATAGACCTTAGGTGGGTCGATCTGCGTATCGACGCCACAATTAGGAAGACACCAAACTTGTCGACGGGTTTCTCAACCCAACGACCAGCCAATATTATGTGTAGCGTGACAATGATAGACAAATCCAAGCCTAATCATGACATGCTGAAATTGGAAAAAGTGCACCGTCATTTGGTCGTCATTTCAACAAAGGCATTACGATTGGGCGGCGACAAATCCATCATGACCTCGCATATGTGACGTTTAGGCCTACGGCATAAAGAGGTCCCAAACATATTAGAGCACACGCTGATTTGCAATTTGCTTATTATTATTGCTGCAACTCTTTGCATATTATACTAACTTGGTTCGCTTCATTTGTAGAAGGTTATTTTTTTAGCTTATCCCCAAAGGTTGATTCGCGTTGGTGGTAGAACCTGATCATTCAATGACTAATCCAGAGGCACGAGCAACGACTTAGGACTCGTCCCGTTCTGTAGAGGGCGAGGCATTAGAAAGGAGAAACACCAATGATCAACACCTCGCCAAACTATTGCAGCAAGTGGAAGTCATGCAAGCCGAAATAGAAAGGCTCCAAAATATCACAAACTCGTCATTAGCTTGAATGCACCACTCCCGAGCAAAGGACAAATGCAAACGTGTCACAGCCCTCGAGCCTCCACTTCCCCAAAGCTCCGCGAGAGGCCGCAACATACCATTTCACACAAAATGTCACTCGCCGGTCAATTTGCAAGCCGACCTCAAAATGATCCGTTTACATACATATCTCAACCTCCACCTACTTATATCTCCCGCTCACCCAAATTGCCAAGTCACCCAATACGAGCAGAGGACACGCATCACTAGTCCTAACAAACAATATGGGGGATTAGCACATCCGACCGAAAGCCAACCATTTATTATGCATGCATCCTCTCAAGAGACAGATCAATACAAGGAAGTGGAGCGGCAGACTCGAGCTAGGGCTGATGAAAATATGGCAAAAGAAATCCGTAGCTTGAAAGAGGCATTCAAAAGCATTCAAATGAACAAAGGGGAGGCAGGTTTAGAATATGAAAACTTATGCATGCACCCCGACGTTGAATTACCTATGGGATACAAGGTGCCCAAATTTGACATGTTTGATGGAAAGGGGAATCCTCGAGCTCATCTAAGGTCATATTGCGATAAATTGATTGGAGTTGGGAAAAATCAAGCAATCATCATGAAACTATTCATCAGGAGTCTAACCAGTGCCGTTTGGTGGTACGTGCCAAGACCCTCGAAAATGGGACGGTTGGAATGCCATGGCACAAGATTTCATGGATAGATTCAGATTCAACACTGACACTGTCCCGGATAGATTTTATCTTATGAAACTTGAAAAGAAATCCACGGAAACTTTCAGGGAATACGCCCTGAGGTGGCGATCAGAAGCAGCAAAGGTCCAACCTCCAATGGCAGAGAACGAAATGACCACCTTGTTCGTGCAGTCGTTAAAAGACGCGACATATTATGAAAGGATGATCAGTGTAATTGGGCGAAGTTTTGCAGATGTCGTAAGAATGGCGACCGTGGAAGAGGCATTAAGACAGCAGGATTACAAACTTGGCGACCTACAAGCAACTAGCGAGCGATGCGATCAAATTCCGGAGGTACCTCAAAGGAGAGAGATCATCACCTCTGTCATGGTCATTCAGAACATAGGCGAACAACATCCGGTATATCAAATCCGCGCTTCTTAATATAACCAAAACACTCAAAATCCACGATCATACTATCGGCTGCGCTACCCGTATCATGTTTACCATACCCAACCAGCATATCCAAAATACTCACCACAATCACGAACCCGCACACCAAACGGAACCAAACCCCGTATAGATGCTGAGAGAAAGCCAACCAGAACCTATACACCTTTAGCCGAACCTATAGCCCAAGTGTATGAGAAGCTGAAAGCCGCAGGAATACTCCAGCCAGCTCCCAGAAATACCCCCAGGCCTACTTCCCGAGGGCCCGATGAAACTAAACATTGTGCATACCACTCCGGTGTAGAGGGACACGACATCGAGAATTGCTATACACTCAAGGACAGAATAGAGGAGTTAATCGAAGGAGGAGTCATTCGGCTGAAAGATGCTTCTCTCAATGCAAACAATAACCTTCTTCCGGGTTATGAAGATGCCCATGTGAACATGATAGCTGAAAATGAAGAAGACAGTCTGGAAGGGACTATTACGCCAGCCCGAAAAGGGAAGAAAGTTGAGTCATCAACCAACCGCCAGAGAAAATGAGGTGTTTTTTACCGGAGATTGTTTAACCATTGAATAAGTCATTCGTCTAGTTGTGTGCTGCAAGAGATGATCCTGCTGAAGACTCAGCCATTGAAGACACAAAGCAAGAAGAAGTGGACTCGTGTCCCTGCCTTGACCCGCCGAGTCCTGAAATAGTTAGTTTAATATATTTTGCCCTTTATATGTATTTGGAACTACGTGTGACCTGATTCCCTCGTGGGGATACGTAGGCGGCCATATCGGCTTCGGTCCCACCTTTTAAAAAAAAAATCCCAATTTCTCTTTTGTAGTTGGAACTACGTTCGACCTGATTCCCTTGGCGGATACGTAGGCGGCCACATCGGCCTCGGTCCCACCTTTAGAATTTTACCCAATATTCGCTTGTAATGAACTACGTCATGACCTGATTCCCTCATGGGGATACGTAGGCGGCCTAAATCGGCTTCGGTCACACCATTAGGAAATTTTCCCTTCGTTTTGAAAATAACAAGAATACACATAATATACAAAACAACCCCATTGAGACCCACTTTAGGCCAAACACCCTTTGCGCATTCAAAACTGGACAAAGTAGGAAACCAGGCAGGGGTTATGAGTCCAAACAAGGCAGACGTCCGAGCATCAAGAATCAAAACTACAAAGTCAATGCGAATCAACCACCCCCCCCCCCCCCCTCAAACTCATAAATTTTCTTTGAGCGCAGTTCCGTATTAGCGACGGTACAGACATCAACAATCAAATCCCACAACAAAGTCTAGCGCATCAGCTCGGGCCTAGAGTCAAATTGCAATCCATGCAGTGCACAAACGCACAACAAAGACATCATTACAACAACATCTCAGCATTCACATCATCTGGCATATCGGGGCGGCATCTCTACCCATAAAATTGCGCTTCATATGTATTTATCATTTTGTTTAAGCGGTATACTAACGTTTTCTCAAGCTTAGCTTGCGGGAGCATTTATTCTCGGGAAGCGGAAGAACACGTCCAGCAACGGCGTTATCGACGATTATGTCCAGCGGCGACATCATCGGCGTGCGTCTGCAGCGCAGCGCCCGGCAATACGTCCGAGCAACGGCGTTATCAACATTATGTCGAACGCGACATCATCGACGTGCGTCTACGCAACGACGCCAACCACGACGAGCGGCGTCAGCGGCGTCAACATCACGTCTACGCAGCAACGCGCGAAATACGTCCGCAACAGCGACATCATCGGCGTGCGTCTACGCAACACGTCGGTCGGCGGCGTAAAGTCCGAAAGCGGCAGGTCAGCGGCGCCAAGTCAAACGGCGCAGTCAAAGCGGCCGAGTCGAAAGCGGCGCCAAGTCCAAAACGGCGTAAAGTCCGAAAGCGACGTAAGTCACGAAAGCGACGCAGTCGAAAGCGACGCCAAGTCCAAACGGCGTAAAGTCAGAAAGCGGCCAAAGTCAGAAAGCGACGCAGTCTGAAACGATGCCAAAGTCCAAAAAGCGGCTGAGTCGAAAACGACGCCACGTCCGAAAACGATGCCACGTCCGAAAACGATGCCACGTCCGAAAACGACGCCAAGTCCGAAAACGACTTCACGTCCGAAAATGATGCCACGTCCGAAAACGACGCCAAGTCCGAAAACGACGCCAAGTCCGAAACGACGCCCCGCCCAAAGACGACGTCATCAGCATATCACATCTACGCAAGGACACTTCCTCTACTCTCAAAAATTGCATTTCTTATTCATGTTTTATTACTATGTCTTAGAAGTTATGCACTAACTCTTTCTTGAGCTTAGTCTACAGGGGCAATTGCAGCAAGGACAACATATCCGCATTCACAACTGCAACGCGTCTGCGCAAGGGCGAAATCACAGCATTTGCGGCATGCATCACATTTTTGCAGGATAGCATTTTTGTACTCAAACAGTTACATTGCTTATAAATTCATGCGTTATCATTTTGCCTTAACAGTTATGCACTAATCGTTTGTTTAAGTCTTAGCATACATGAACAGGAGCACAACGTGGAACTACCTCTTACGGCGAACCGAAGCAATTTGTACCTCGAATGTCGATCCGCTCTCCTCCAGCATCCTGCAACGCCAATAACCCCAGTGTCATCATAATTCGACACTGGGACAAATTTTAAATCTGCTTCCGCTTTGGTTTTTCTAGCGTCACAAAACCCAGTGTCATCATAATTCGACACTGGGACAAATTTTGAGTCGCGTCAGCCCGCGGTGTTTTACCATGGTAGCCCAGCGTCGTCATAACTCGACACTGGGACAAAATTTTGAATTTTGCGTCAGCCTCGTCTTAATCGCCCAACATTTTTAATTTTAAGGATCGAGACAAAATTGGCTTTAAGTCAACGTCTTTGTCTGAAGACTCTTCCATCATCTCCATACAAAGAGGGACAAGTTGTTGACACCCAATTTTGACCCTCCCGTTCAGTTCTTAACTATAAAATTACACTAATTTTGCAAAATAATTTTTATAATAAAATGCATCAATAATACATTAATACATGCACAAATAAGCAATTTAATAATAGCGCCGCATTATAAAACGTTAAGCACTAATCAAATAGCACGTCCGTCCTTATCCTTGTAATAATTTAGATTAATAAAGCACCTAAATAATTTGATCACAATTTTTAATTCCTAATTTACCACTAATTAATCTTTGCCTAAAACTAACTCCTAAATCTAATACCCTTTTAACTAACCCAATTCTCATCCTTTAAATTGGAACCAAGACTTCATACCGCGCCTGCACGCTGCCCACTCCCCTTTTGTTTATCCCTACCCAGCAGCCCTTTACTTTGTTTTCATCGTTCCCCTCCCTTAAAAAAAAAAAAAAAAAAAACCTAGAAACCCCTACCCTCTGCCGCCGCAACAGTCCTCTCCCTCGCTCCCATCACCAACAAATTCACTGCCATGCCCACTCCCTGCACCCCCAACTACTCCTTTCACTTCACCTACACAGTCCATACCCTGCATCTCCCTAAAATCCGCGATTTGAACCAACAAATCGTCCAAAAATCAGACCTTTAACAGCTCTATTTCGAATTCAAACCCAAGATTTCACCTATAAAAGACCCCCCTTTGTTCTTCATTGAGGGGGACCCGAATTTGATAATTGATTTTGCATATCATCTGTTTGTTCTTCATTTTAAGAGGACTGAAATTTGACTCTTGATTCTTGCATTACAGTCTTTGTTCTTCATTCTTCAAAGTGAAGTCCGAATCAAATAGAAAATATATACTCTTCTTTGTCCTCTAATTCTCAAATCAAAATATCATTTTAATCTCAAGCTCAAAATCTCTTGTTGTTCTGCATATTTCGGGTCGGATAAAAAATCCGAAAATACTTCTTTTGTTTCCAAACTTGCAATCTGAAAATCAGACTTTATTCCTCACCTTTTTGCATTTTTAAATTCGGGCCGCGTAACATTCCGGGTCGAGTCGCGTAACCAAAAACGTTTCTTGTTTTCTCGTCCCAAATCGTAAAAATCGACTTCTTAAAATAATTCTCCAACCGGATTCGACGTTTGAAACGATGCCTCGGTTCGCTGCCCGAAAAAGGTCCGTAAAACTCAAAGCCTTCTCATTTTTCTATTTTTCTGCGTCTTGTTATTTGGTTTAGTCATAATGTAGCTTATTTTTACGTCATTGTGTTTAGTGTTAAGCTGTTTGAATTTGTTAGTTTATTTATACTTAGAAATGCTTTGATGGATTATTATTGTTGTTTGAAAGAATTTGGACGTTTGATTAGATCAAGTAATTGGTATTAGCTGTTTTATCAACGTATCTGATTTGACTATCAATATCATATATCTTGATACTTTTTTTTCATAAAGATTACAATGCATAGTTAGCTAAGTTTCAAGCCTATTTAAAGGGGATTAGAACGTTGATTAGTTAAGTATCGTTAACTGCATTTCTTGTTAATTGACTGCTTATGCCCAAGTATGTGATGTCGAGTTTATATTTGGAGTTATGTGACGCATATGCAGCCTCAGTGTCGGTTTTAGTGAAGATCACGATATAAGGAATTAGTATAATATTTTATCTTATTTTTAGCATCATGTTATATATAGTTCAGTTGTGGATATTCTTGTACTTTAGTCTTCGATCTGTTTGAATTCGTGTTAAGTAGTCATAAAGCTTTAATTATTTGAACCTGGATATATGTCTGTGCGACCTAGTCACATATCTTCTATGTTATTTATTAGTCATTGGACTTGTAGCATGTTTAATAACCATCCAAATTGTTTCTTATGTGAAGTGTCATCATGCCTAACAAATAACATGGATATGAATATGTATGATTGGTTTAGCAAATTGACTATAGGCTTCCCATATCTGCTTAGGTAAAAGTGCCTCCGTGTTAACATGAGAAAGTCCTTTAGGCTATATGGCGTATTACTTTCTCAGGAAATATTTTATTTACATTTTTCTTATGTATATATTTTCATGTCCGTCTACTGATCCTTTTCTTTCTTTGATTTACATGAAATGCATCGGGAGAAATGAAGAGTCCCGTTATGAGACTCATCCTCACTCTCGTCAAACGAAGACCCGCTTCCGTGTTCCTTGCAT
The DNA here is from genome assembly GCA_029844215.1 of Przewalskia tangutica. Taxonomy (NCBI): domain Eukaryota; kingdom Viridiplantae; phylum Streptophyta; class Magnoliopsida; order Solanales; family Solanaceae; genus Przewalskia; species Przewalskia tangutica. The sequence goes on along the minus strand of CM056730.1, from coordinate 4,266,909 downwards.
TCTTTCGCCTCAGGATTTTCGAAACAAATAGGGCGGGATGATATCGTCACCCGTTCCGGATTCACTACCTTTTCTTTAATTATGCTTATCTTATGTTGTTGAAATTTGACTTATTGCACTCGTATAATTATTGAAAATGCTTAGAATAGTTAGACCTAGAACTATTAAGGGCGGGTAGTTAAATAATAAAATGTGTCGCTAGTTTAATCTATCTTTAGGCCGTTATGCATTTTCAAATTTTTTTAAAATAACTTAGCCTTTTCATTGATATTATAGAAATAAATGAGTTCCAAATTCTTATTAAACTTCATAAAAACAACAAATCCTTTTTCATAACAAAGATCTATTTTATTATTACCAAGTGCAAAAGAGGAAAATCTTTCTACCCATTTAAATACCCTTTATAAAAGTTAAAATTTACATATAATACGTACTTTTAGTAAACCATCTTTTATTATTATGCATTTTATGATAAAGCCTCATGCAATTGCTTTGTTCAAATAGAATAGTTTCCTTGCATTTTACAAATAAACTTCATGCAATTCCATGGAAACTATATATACATACATATCTTTAAATAATTATTTGCAAACATCTTTTTAACTCATGTTCTCCTAAATATGCATTTTTAAATAATACTAACCTAAGTTTGACCGGACAACCGCAAGTTAGCGGATCTTTTAGGGTGCCTAACCCCTTCCCTTTAGGATAATAAAGAACCTTTACCTAGAATCTCACCTAGTTTCATAGACCTTCAAATGGAGATCATTTGTAGTATTTCATGCTACATTTTTAGTGTCCTAATTCACTATAATAATTAGGTGGCGACTCCTTAAAATGCAATTTAGGAATCCAACCATATGTAGCAGTAATCCCGTTTCCGACTCCGGTTGAAATGGGGTGTTACAGCATGGCGACTCCACTGGGGATTTAAGGCTCTTAACCACAACAGACCTAGGGTTATTATTTGACATTATTTTGCATTTAATTGGTTGTGCTATATTTTGTTTTATTTATTTTAATTGCTACCTGCTTTACTGCTTTCCTTAAACTGGCATTCCGCTCATATTTCTTCCACTCTGGAAAATTCACACAATCACACACTACATGCGAGGTGCGCTTGGTGCATCAGCAAAATTCTTTCTTCAAAATCCAAATTTAGGAGAGTTGGTAATATACGTGGAGTGTCCGGTCTAACCGGTGGCCGCGTAGCCTTCTCACTCGAGTTGTCCACTCGGGAACCTTGCGTCCAGTAAGCCAAAATCTTAGAAAAACTTAAGATAGAGCTATACCACCCTTTTATATTAAGTCATGCATGCATAGACCTTAGGTGGGTCGATCTCTGGTATCGACGCCACAATTAGGAAGACACCAAACTTGTCGACGGGTTTCTCAACCCAACGACCAACCAGCATATTATGTGTAGCGTGACAATGATAGACAAATCCAAGCCTAATCATGACATGCTGAAATTGGGAAAAGTGCACCGTCATTTGGTCGCCATTTCCAACAAAGGCATTACAGTTGGACGGCTTGGACAAATCCATCATGACCTCGCATATGTGACGTTTAGGCCTACCTCTGGCATAAAGAGGTCCCAAACATATTAGAGCACACGCTTGATTTGCAATTTGCTTATTATTATTGCCTGCAACTCTTTGCATATTATACTAACTTGGTTCGCTTCATTTGTAAGAAGGTTATTTTTTTTAGCTTATCCCCAAAAGGTTGATTCGCGTTGACTGGTAGAAGCACAATCATTCAATGACTAATCCAGAGGCACCAGAACGAAACAGCTTAGGACTCGTCCCCGTTCCGGTAGAGGACGCAGAGGCATTAGAAAGGAGAAACACCAATGATCAACACCTCGCCAAACTATTGCAGCAAGTGGAAGTCATGCAAGCCGAAATAGAAAGGCTCCAAAATATCACAAATCTGTCTATTAGCTTGAATGCACCACTCCCAGAGCAAAGGACAAATGCAAACGTGTCACAGGCCCTTGAGCCTCCACTTCCCCAAAGCTCCCCGCAGAGGCCGCAACATACCAGCTAACACCAAAATGTCACTCGCCCGGTCAATTTGCAAGCCGACCTCCAAAATGATCCGTTTACTACATACATATCTCAACCTCCACCTACTTATATCTCCCCACTCAGCCCAAATTGCCAAGTCACCCAATACGAGCAGAGGACACGCATCACTAGTCCTAACAAACAATATGGGGGATTAGCACATCCGACCGAAAGCCAACCATTTATTATGCATGCATCCTCTCAAGAGACAGATCAATACAAGGAAGTGGAGCGGCAGACTCGAGCTAGGGCTGATGAAAATATGGCAAAAGAAATCCGTAGCTTGAAAGAGGCATTCAAAAGCATTCAAATGAACAAAGGGGAGGCAGGTTTAGAATATGAAAACTTATGCATGCACCCCGACGTTGAATTACCTATGGGATACAAGGTGCCCAAATTTGACATGTTTGATGGAAAGGGGAATCCTCGAGCTCATCTAAGGTCATATTGCGATAAATTGATTGGAGTTGGGAAAAATCAAGCAATCATCATGAAACTATTCATCAGGAGTCTAACCGGCGAGGCGCTGGACTGGTACACATGCCAAGACCCTCGAAAATGGGACGGTTGGAATGCCATGGCACAAGATTTCATGGATAGATTCAGATTCAACACTGACACTGTCCCGGATAGATTTTATCTTATGAAACTTGAAAAGAAATCCACGGAAACTTTCAGGGAATACGCCCTGAGGTGGCGATCAGAAGCAGCAAAGGTCCAACCTCCAATGGCAGAGAGCGAAATGACCACCTTGTTCGTGCAGTCGTTAAAAGACGCGACATATTATGAAAGGATGATCAGTGTAATTGGGCGAAGTTTTGCAGAAGTCGTAAGAATGGGCGACTTCGTGGAAGAGGGCATTAAGACAGGCAGGATTACAAACTTGACAGCCCTACAAGCAACTAGCAGAGCAGTGCAGTCAAATTCAATCGGAGGTACCTCACAAAGGAGGAGAGATGCATCACCCTCTGTCATGGTCATTCAGGAACATAGGCCAGAACAACATCCAGTATATCAAAGCCCACCGCCTTCTTACTATAACCAAAACACTCAAAATCCACAGTCATACTATCAGCACTGCGCTACCCCATATCCTGTTTACCATACCCAACCAGCATATCCAAAATACTCACCACAATCACGAACCCGCACACCAAACGGAACCAAACCCCGTATAGATGCTGAGAGAAAGCCAACCAGAACCTATACACCTTTAGCCGAACCTATAGCCCAAGTGTATGAAGGTGGCGCGAGAATACTCGGCCCGGCTCGAGAAATACCCGTGCCTACTTCCCGAGGGCACGATGAAACTAAACATTGTGCATACCACTCCGGTGTAGAGGGACACGACATCGAGAATTGCTATACACTCAAGGACAGAATAGAGGAGTTAATCGAAGGAGGAGTCTTATGTTGTTGAAATTTGACTTATTGCACTCGTATAATTATTGAAAATGCTTAGAATAGTTAGACCTAGAACTATTAAGGGCGGGTAGTTAAATAATAAAATGTGTCGCTAGTTTAATCTATCTTTAGGCCGTTATGCATTTTCAAAACTTTTTAAAATAACTTAGCCTTTTCATTGATATTATAGAAATAAATGAGTTCCAAATTCTTATTAAACTTCATAAAAACAACAAATCCTTTTTCATAACAAAGATCTATTTTCTTATTACCAAGTGAAAAAGAGGAAAATCTTTCTACCCATTTGAATACCCTTTATAAAAGTTAAAATTTACATATAATACGTACTTTTAGTAAACCATCTTTTATTATTATGCATTTTATGATAAAGCCTCATGCAATTGCTTTGTTCAAATAGAATATTTTCCTTGCATTTTACAAATAAACTTCATGCAATTCCATGGAAACTATATATACATACATATCTTTAAATAATTATTTGCAAACATCTTTTTAACTCATGTTCTCCTAAATATGCATTTTTAAATAATACTAACCTAAGTTTGACCGGACAACCGCAAGTTAGCGGATCTTTTAGGGTGCCTAACCCCTTCCCTTTAGGATAATAAAGAACTCTTACCTAGAATCTCACCTAGTTTCACAGACCTTTAAATGGAGATCATTTGTAGTATTTCATGCTACATTTTTAGTGTTCTAATTCACTATAATAATTAGGTGGCGACTCCTTAAAATGCAATTTAGGAATCCAACCATATGTAGCAGTAATCCCGTTTCCGACTCCGGTTGAAATGGGGTGTTACAACTGTCCGACCCTCTAAGGAGGGACGCGGTGAATCATCCTGAAATTTGTGCACGAATCTGCCCGGCCCGGGACGCGGTGAAGTAGAGAAATGACTCTTAGCACGAGTAGATATCATGATCAACTGTATGTAATTTAAATCATTTCTTTGACTCTCATTAAAATCATTAAATAACTTCTTACTAGAAGATCACATGTACTTTTCATAACTCAGATTACTATGAATAAGACTATGAAGGAGTCATGTACGTCCGCCGTACATTCCCTTGTATATTCATGTCGAATGAAAGAATCAATAATTCACAAAATCATGCCAGAAGAAAGGAAGATAAGCTCACATACCTCTTTGCATTCTAACCAACTCAATATTAAGGTATGTCTCGTCTAGTACTTCAACCTATAATAAAGAATAATATGCTCGTCAATTTTATGATTTCTAATGTAAGTTATATGAATAACGGCTCCCTTATTTCTATAAAAATATGGGCTGCATTTCCTTTGTTTATGTGCGTATCCACAATTTACCAACAATCCAACTCAGCCAACAATTCAACTCCAGCCAACAATCCAATTCAATCCAACAATCCAAATCAACCCAATAATTCAAATTAAACTAATAATCACTATCATTTCCATATGTTGTCAAAATTATCTAAACATTCTATTAATCAACTTCAATAACCAAGGAAATTTATATACTTATTTCATGTCATTTCAGCCCTTAATCTGTATTAAAGAATAGTCCATGAGAACAGCTCACACTTTAGTTAACAATGAGAGGGAAATGTGAAGTTTTCTACATTTTCTTATACTTTAATTCCTTTAGGATTTACGTAAGTGATCGGTGTATTTTATATACACCTTTTGAGTCATTTTTAGTTAGTATTTTACTCATTTCATTTATGTTTAGTATAGTATTAGGGTTGTTTTCCTTTCTTTTGTGTCACAACGGTCAGAAATGGAGAAATTGCGAAAAGAAGATGAAATGAGCTTAATTGAGATGTAATTGCACACTTAAAGGGGCCAATAAATGAACTCTAAGAAGTCCCGGGAAGTATAGAAAAGATCAGACGAAGCCCGAATGAAAACTGGACGATGAAGCGAAGAACTGCCGAAAAAACGCCACCGGCGCCGTGGCGCCTGGCAGCAGCGCCGACCACTGAAGTTGTCCGAAACTCTCTGATTTTCAGGCGTCGTGGCGCCCGACTGCAGGGCCACGGTGCCGACGCGGTATTTTGACGTTTTGGGCCGAATTTGACACATTTTCAGGGTCCAAAGGGGATAACTTTTCCTACCTACATAATCCCTAACCCCTGACCTAAAGGATTCTTGGGCTATATATATTCTCTACATAATTCTCTAGATAGGGGAATTAATCCATCCACTGTACATACAACACAACTCTAGGAGGCGAAGATTTCAGACTTAGTTCAAGTATTTTCTTTTCTTTCTCTTTTCTTTGTTTATTTCTGTTCATGTATGGAGATTGTAATAGTTCTTAGCGTGACTATGGCTAAGAGCTAATTACTTTGTTAGTGATTTCCTTGTGATTCTCTTGAAACTCTTATTCATGAATTAATACATTAGTTGATTTCTTCTTCACTTGCTTAAGATTTATTCAATAATTGTTTTGATTGCTTGATAATTAATTGATCACTAGTTATCATCACTTACATGAGTTCTAATCGAAATCCGAAAGGGGAGATTGTGAATATGCTATAGTTGAATAAACATAGGTTTAAATCGTGGACGAAAGTACCCCGATGTTTGTGTAGCTTAATAGGTTATTGCTCTTAAGCCTCCTTTGTAGTCAATCTTGTCATCGAAAGATAGAAGGGTTCTCCATTGGGGTTGAGTGTTTATATTACCTTAACAGGAGTATAAAACGGCTTAGTTAACCTGCTATCTTAACGTAGAAGAAGAAGTTAGTCTAATTGTATTAAGGATTGAATAGAGTGGATAGTTGATGATCTTAGAAGCCCTAATTCTCCATCATTACTGATTTAAATCAAAGTATTTTCATAATTAGTTTATTTCATGCATTATTAGTTTAGAATTCCAACTCAATTAACGTTAACCAAATAGAAACTAAAGCATAGATAATCGGTACTTGAAAACCAGTCCCTGAGGACGATATTCGGTCTTACCTAGACTATATTACTTGTCACGATACGTGCACTTGCGGTTAGCGTGTGTATAAATCGCGCATCAGTAAGCAATTACCACATTGTACATGCATATTCTCAATGAAATTTCCAGCATTATTACACCACCAAATCAGCCCCTAAACAGTCCCTAAGTCGCGACGACGAGGTCCAACAATTCCTTAAATGTTATGGTCCAAAAATACATTACCTTAGCTCTTCTTTTAATTCTTTAACACCCAATTCGAATTTCACTAATTCTATATAACATTTGCAACTTTAAACTATCAAGATTTTCTTTCGAGTTCATCATGCAATTAGTAATCATATTACAATACAACAATCAAACTTAATGTATACAAAACAGTTCCAATCGACGTATGTATCTCATTATCTCAATATAGTCACATACATTTTCATATTTCCAATTCCATCTTAACACAAATTCATATCTTCACTTACAACACATGCAATTTCATTTAAACTATATAAAAAAAGAATTTTATACCTCGAATTCGTCCAAAACAGTCCCTAAAATCTGCTCACTGCCCAGCCCACTTTTCTCGTTGTTTAATCGATTTTTCTTCACTAATATTTCACCTTTTCAACCCCAAATTGCCATGCAACAATCCCACAATGTTAACCTATCATTTCAACATGTTTACCTTGCTAAAAACTTATCCAAAACTTTTAAAAAAACTGCTCACAGTTTCGGTCCTACTGGACCGATTTTTGCCCCTATTTTTTTTTTGCAACTTTGGGTTCTAAATTTTGTGTGGGATGATTTAGTCTACTAAGATGGAGTAAGAACTTAATTTTTCTTGCTAGGGGAGGGGGAGAAAATCGAGCAAAGTAGGGAGAGAAGGGAGGGGAAAATCTGATTTTGTTTCTAAGTGAAAATGAATTTACTAGGGCAATTAAATTCCCATTTTCAGATTTTTAATACTACAAATTAGCCCCCTTACAAATTACACTTTGACCCTCTAAGTGTCTACTAACTGTTGACACCCAATTTTGACCCTCCCGTCCAGCCATTAACCATAAAATTACACTAATTTCGTAAAATAATTTTTTAGGATTTTTTAATAAAATACAACAATAAAACATTAAATACAGGCATAAATAAATAATTTAATAATGGCATCGCGTCTTACGTAGAGTTTTAAACACTTAGAGTCCCGCGCCCGCATTAACTAATTGTAAGCTCTGTCGTAATTCTTAATTAATAATAAGTACATAAAATAAATAATTTAGCAATGACGTCGTGTCAAGTAGCATAGTTGCATTTATTAATACGCAAAAGAATTTCATCTAATACAGGCTTTTAATAGCGTCGCATTTATAAAAGCTTTAAACGATTTTTAAATAACATACTTGCATTTGGCATTTAAATAATTTAATCTAAACTCAATTTTAATTTAACTTCGCAATAATGCACAATAATAAGATTTTAAATAATAGCGCTGCATTTTAAAATATTGAGCACTAATTAAATAACACGCCCGCATTTATTATAACAATTAGATTAATGAAGCACCTAATTAATTTAATCACATTTGTTAATTAATTAATAATACACTTACCTAGAATTAACTAGCTAATTAATTAATTAACTCTTAATTAACTAACCTAATACTTAATACCCAATACCTAAATAATACCCCCAGCCCACATTGCCCTAGCCCACTACCCAACCCAATTACCCGAAGGCCCAACGCCCAAGTCCCTTATTTCCCTTCCCTTCGACAGCCCATTTGACTCCCCCTTATCAGCAGCCCTTTCCATCATCCTCAACAAAAGGCAGCCCTGCAAAACCCTAAAACCTTCTTCAATCGCCGCCTTCACCTCACGCCTTCGTCGCCGTGATTCTCGCCTGAGAATCCGGCGACTCTCCTTTCCCTTTCCTTACCCACGCACCCTAGCCAGCCTTTCCTACCATATAAACCCGTTCGAATCAAACCAAATCAGACAAAGATCTTACGAAATATCAGCACCAAATCAAGCACAAATCAGCCTTTATTGCTTACCAATATTAGAACCTAGGGTTAGGCTATATAAGCACATGCAATAGACCAATAAAGGGGGGCGGAGATAGCATCGAAACAGTGGAAAATCAGAAGAGAAGTCCAATAGCAACAATCGACAGAGCATCGGGAATTAGGGGGTTCAGCACCCAGACCATTAGCATCGCACGAATAGGAAGTACGAAACCCTTTCTTTTCATTCTAGCCAAGAAATCAGCAAATAAACCTAGCCTTTTTGCTCGCATCGCAAAGCCATAACCCCGAGTGAATCGACGACTTGATACGCTGCCTCGGTTCGCTGTCCGGAGAAGGTAAAATCAACTCCCTCTCGATTTCGGTTCATTTCTGTATTGCTGTGTGAAGTTTGTATTAAATATGTGTTAGATGTTGAAAATGATGTTTGGGGGACTGCGAGATTGATAAATTAAAAAACTGTGTCTGTTCATATGGTTTACTGGAATGTTGTGGGATAAGCAAAATTCTAAAAAAAGGTTTGAGTCATGGGTGTTGCGTTTGTCTGTTTGCACTATAATGTCAACTGTCAGGTAATATAACCAGGAAGGAAATTAGGCTTATTGAAATTCTGGTTTAGATGGTTTTGCATATCTAAGTTAATCCTTATATGATTATATATATTGTGGTACATGGATCTCTCCTTTATAGTTGAAAATCTGAGTACTATCAGCTTTCCTACCAGTACACTACTAGTCCAATTTATACCACAGATCTTCCATATAATCTGCATTAGTTCTGTCTATGTGAAGGCTAGCATGTCTTGGTTAACTATAAAGTGTACATATGCCCAATAGGTTGTTTCAAGAACCTGTTAGTTGGACACATTAACATCTATGTTTAAATAGTCATCTGAATTAACTTAGAAACTGAAAGTTGTATGCTTTGCCGATACATGCTTAATTCACTGTCAGCTTGAGCATGGAATGATATATGACCCAGTGGTTATTACTTCGTTATTTTACGGCTTTTCCTATGCTCTCAAGTTATTCAAGTTTAAACAAATGAAATGCGCTTGTCTTGATGTAAGTTGCGCATGAAAACAGTCCTATAGGCATGCTCACGATCATGCTATGATAACCTCTGTATGTCTAGCTATCTATAAATGAAATCGACTCGAGGCATCGTGGAGGCCTTGTTATTTCTTTTTCGCAATGAATCGCCGCTTCATTTCTGCTTGGCTTTTCTCTTGTTTCCTCATGCGTGTTCTTTGTATAATCGTATAACAGAGTGTAGTCTCTTTGGAAATCTGGAAAATAATGCCGGTAATTGTAGGGTTTTCAGTTATATCTTCTGCCTAAGAAAATACATCTAACTAATCGATCAACGTAGTATATCATGGTATATGGGTCGTATGCCACTTATATTCCATGTATATAAGTCTAGTATATTGTTTGTGCATGCCCAATGTTTCATGTTGCCTCTTCTTGTTTGCTTTCCATTTCTTAAAGGCGGGGCCCGTGTGCTGACGGCCTTCGAAAATTAGTGGTTGCTCTTAGCATGGATCATGCCAAACTCCTTTTAATTTTAGATCAGTCCAGGTGTAAACTAGAAATCACATTTGTTTTTTTTTATCTTGTCTAAGGGCCCATAAGTCTCGGTCTTGCCCTATATTATCTATCCGGCATATTTGGGCTAGGCCCTTGATTCTTGCATCATCTTATTCTTGATTATTACGCTTTCATGTAGGCGTCGTCACTTATTTAATGATTTGGTACAACTTTATTTCTTGATTATGTCTAAGTTGAATTATGTGCTTTAGACTTTATGTTTCAATAAATCTAGACATATACTAATCCTTATCTTTCTTGTTTTTACATGGCACGACCGAGCAAAATAAAGAGTCTCACTACGAGACTCATTGCAAGTCATTTCAAATGGCAACCCGCACCGCATTTGCATTCCCGCTGTAAATTCCTAAGACAAAATAGGATAAGACGATGCCGCCACGCATCTTGAAGCCGCGATCATATCCACCTCTATAGTATTTGTTTGAAATTTGTTGCCTAATTATTTAATTTTGTAATTAATAGAATACTTAGAATAGTCAAACCTTGAGTCAATAAATAGAAATTAATTTAATTTTGCTTCCCTTAAGTTAATTACTTTAGGCACGCCATACATTGTTTAGCGTTTATAATAAACCACTCAATAATCTTAACTCGCATAATTAATCATATGTAGCTATGATATTATTTTCAAGATTTCTAACCCATTTGCTATAGCACCCATATAGAAATCTTATTTTTTATATATTAAAAAAAAACCCTTAAGCATGTGTTATACTAATCAAGGCAGGCAAATGTGTACATTTAATCAAATGATCTATTTTGCATTATATATTATTTAAGGCATGCTTTAAACGCATTTTATAACACTAATCTTATTAATCTTTTGCCAAAAAATATTCTCTATTAAAATATCTTTCAAACATGCATTTCCAATAGCATAATAATTACCCTAGGTTTGGCAGGACAATCGCAAGTTAGCGGATCTTAGAGGGTGCCTAACCCCTTCCCTCTAGATTAATAAAGAACCCTTACCCAGAATCTCACTAAGTTTAGCAGACCATTAAAATGGAGTTAATGTTTTACTTTAAACTAGTTAAACATTTAGGTGTCCTAATTCACCCAAACTAATTAGGTGGCGACTCCGCGAACCCTTAGCATTCTAGCAACCCTTTAGCATTTTGCACCTCTAGCATCCTTTTTAACTTTTAGCATTTTAGCACTCTTTAGCAATTTTAGCATCCTTTTTTAATATTTTAAACACTTCTTTAAACACTTTAACTTTCCTTCTTAACATTTTTAAAACCTTTAAACCTCTTAAACCCTTTAGCACTTTATTATTTATTTTCTAACCTTTTATTTGAGCAGCAGGAGTTTAGAAAAAAATGACGCGGCCGAAAAAGGGCGCGACAGAGATGGCGACTCTGCTGGGGAATTTAGGTTCTTGACCATAACAAACCTAGGTTTATTATTGCTTAGCTTTATTTGTTTGTTTTAAATGCCTTAAAATTGCTCGCTTAATTTTGTATGTTTAACTGTTTAATTGCTATTTGTTTTTACTGCTTTCCTTAAACTGGCATTCCGCTCATATTTCTTCCACTCTGGAAAATTCACACTATCACACACAACACGCGGGTGTGCTTCGCGCACCTGCAAATTTCTTTCAAACACCCACATTTAAGAGAGTTGGTATTTTGCGCGGAGAATCCGGTCCAACCGGTGGTCGCGTAGCCTTCTCACTCGAGTTGTCCGCTCGGGAACCTTGCGTCTAAAAAGCCAAATCTTAGAAACTTAAGGTAGAGCTATACCACCCTTATTTTAGGGCATGCATGCATTTACCTTAGGTGGATCGGTCCTTGGCATCGACACCACAATTAGGAAGACACCAAGCTCGTCGACGGGTTTCTCAACCCAACGACCAACCAGCATATTATGTGTCGCATAATCATGATAGATTTATCCAAGCCAAAAGACATGCCCAAAGTTGGAAATAACAAGTCTATTTTTATTTTATTTTTTAGCATTTGTATCATAACATGGATCATATAAGAATGGTTAGCGGAGTTCCTAACAAGCTAAGAGTATGGTGGGAGGATTTCGACATCAGCAGTCAGACTATGATTAGGAAGAAGTTGGGGTGTCTCATCTCACTATTTGGTATTTCGCCAGATCCGCATTTGATCCGAGCTTTGATCCGGTTTTGGGATCCAGACAGAGTCGTTTTCAGGTTCAAGGATTTCGAAATCACTCCTACATTGGAAGAAGTGCATTATTTCACCAGTCTAGTTTACCAAGGTAGAAAGCATTATTCCCAATGACCCAATCGGGAAGAAATTTCTCCGCTACACGGGTCTCAAGAATACTAAGGAATTGCGTTGCTTCGAGAACAACTGGGTGTCTCTTGACTATCTTTACGAGAGGTATGGACGTAATAACGCTTACAAGACATGCAAAACAGAATTCTCATGCACTCTACGCCATTGGCAAAACAGGCGTCCTATTGCATTCACTGTCGCTTTACTTGGCACCTTGATTTTTCCTCTTGAATATGGCAAGATAAGTACTTGCATATGTTCCGTAGCCAGGTCACTTTTCGAGGGAATCGACGGCGCACAACCCACTTTAGTTCCTATGATTTTGGCAGAGATATTCCGAGCTCTTGGGAAGTGCAAAAGAGGCCAAACAAACTTCTTTGAAGGTTGCAATCTTATCTTACAAATGTGGGCCATGGAGCATCTTTACCAACGGTCAAATATGACGGATGTTTGTTTCAGCGCATCTTATAAGATCGACAGCTTCTATGATAGGACGAAACGGTTTGTGTCCCCGGTCGGCGCCAAAGATTGGTACAGGTTTTTGACATCCCGTACCCAGGATCAGATCCAGTGGAAATACCCTTTGCTCCCTCACAAGGCTGGAGCCTTTATACGTGGTAAAGAATTGTACTATATTGAGCTTATTGGTCTAAAAGGTCTGCAACCGTACGCTCCCCTACGCGCACTCCGACAATTCGGCCAAGAACAGATAATCCCACTCCGATCGGACATGGGAGTTTCGGAAGTTACATTTGGACCAGACTTTATTGTGCCTCGAGCTAGACAAATTTTGAAAGAATGGGACGACATTAACAAAATAGACATCGGAGATGAACAAGCAGGGCACACACCTGAGTATCAGACATGGCTGCAAGAGGATCACATCAACACAACCTACAGCCCAAGAGGAGAGCAAGGTTTCGAGGACATGGACACAAGCAATAGAATGAAGAATAATCAACTCAAGGAGAAGGTCATCACCCCAGACATGTGGGCCCTAATGCACGATGCAGTACAATACTTGGAACAGGCAGGGGCTATACCAAAGAAGACCTAAGCTTCACTATCACAGCGACAACAGAGTTATTTAGTTTGAGATTTTCATTGTTTTTCTTATAAAGTGTCATTTCAATTAACTTTATTTCCAATAAAGGCATTTCGATACAATGGCTTGGGTGCATCTAACATGACTTTGCATATATGACGTTTAGGCCTACCTCTGGCACAAAGAGGTCCCCCCCTTGCATATTAGGAAACGTTTGGATGTGCTGTGTGCAATATATCTGCTACATACTTGCAAATTATGTTCTTATGCTAACGCCGTTTGTTGCATCTTTTTAGAAAGATTTATCATCTTCCCAAAGGGTCGGTTCGTATTTGACTCAACAATGTCGGAGCATCCACACTTCACCGCATCCAAGGCAAGAAATGACGATACGAGCTCGGGGCGTGAGCCGAACAGTTTGGGAATTATTCACAATAAACGAAACTTGAAGGAGGAATATCACCATCGGGAAGAATGTATTGCTCACCGCCGCAATGATTGCGATATGCAGTTGAGATGGAGAGGCTACGAATCGACCAACCTATCCATCGGTTTGAATACCCCATGCGAGCAAAGCGGCCACTACCTCGCACCACCCCAGATCGACCTCCACCACCACATATCCCCAAAACTCCCCACAAAGGCCGCGCCATCGACCCAATCGCCTCGCCCAATCATCAACCTCACCTTCAAAATGATCCTCCCATCGCCCATGTACCTCGCCTCCGCTACTCATTTCACCATAATCACCTAATCGCCAAGCCAATCAATGCCCACGCACCATACCCACTACCACCTGACAGACCACGGGCGGCTAACTTACACAATGAAACCCAGCCTTTTACCGTCCCCGCACTTCACCAAGAAGTGGATCATTACGAAGAAATGGAAAGGGAAGTCCGAGCCAAAATGGACGATGACGTGGCAGAGATTCACACGAAAGAAGCGATTCGTGGTACGCGATCGGATAAAGGTCACGAAGGACTAGATTATGAAGATCTTTGCACGCATCGGATGTGGAACCGCCATGGGATATAAGGTGCCAAGTTCGATTTATTTGATGGGAAGGGAAATCCTCGTGCACTCGAGATCATATTGCGACAAGTTGATCGGGGTAGGAAGAACCCAATCATCATGAAGTTGTTCATTCAAGCTTAACCGCGAGGCAATAGATCGTACACTAGCCAAGATCCGCGTAAATGGCATAGTTGGAATGCATTGGCCCAAGACTTTGTGGAGCGGTTCGGATTCAACACGAAAACCGTGTGGGCGTGTTCTATCTAATGAAGTTGGAAAAGAAGTCTACGGAGACTTTCGCGAGTACGCCATGAGGTGGCGTTGAGGCAAAGGTACAACCACCCATGGTGGAGAGTGAGATGACCACACTATTTGTACAATCTTTGAAGGATGCAACCTATTATGAGCGGATGATAAGCGTCATGGCGAAATTTTGCGAAGGTTGTCGAGCGGGTGACCGTAGAAGAAGGTATTAAACCGGCGGGATTACGAATCGCGGCATTGCAGCAACCATAAGGCGATTCGATCGAGAACGATCGGAGGTACTTCAGGAAGAAAGCGCTTCTTCCATGTTTGTACAAGAATGCAAACCAGCATTCATAACATACCGTAACCACCCTATCAAACCCCATACTACCACACCAGCAAAACTTCACACTCACTATACACCTACCCCACCCCTACTACCACACACAACCCATATATAACGCTTCCCAAGCACCCATTTATCCAAATTTCGCATCAACCCACCCATCAAGCCCGCCAACAACATAGAGCACCCAATGCGCCTGCACCAAACACGAATTTTGAAGGAAGACCATCCGTAACCCGCACTCCACCGTGGCGAACCCATACCCCGGATATACGAAAGGTGCAGTGCGAGCTTGATCCAACCAATTCGGGGAGGATCCTAGCCTATCCCAAGATGGTATGATGAGAATAAGCGTTGTGCGTATCACTCGATAGCCCAGGCATGACACCGGAAGTTGCTACACCTCGTGGGACAAAATCGAAGAGTTGATCAAAGAAGGTAATTCACCGAAGGATCTCGCTGGCGTGCATGATAATCCCTTGCCAAACCACGGCAACGCCAATGCACTTGATAACCCTAGATGAGGAATACAACTTGGAGGAACCATCCGATCGATTCGAAGTGAGGAAGAGTCGAACCTTCGCTACGCTCGCCACCAATCCTCGAAAAGCGATTTGAGTTGGAAAGGGCACCGCCGAGACATAAAGGTTCAATCACGGTTGTTCAGCGCGGGAAGGGCCACCGATCAAGATGGATCGCAGAGGAAGTGGGAAGCGGGTCATGAAGTCACCGCAGTATAACGGTCGGAGGTATTACACACCTATAGAGGCAGCCAAAGAGGCACCGCAAGAAGCCCGTGACAGGTCAAGTCGAGGAGTTTTGGAGGAAGATGCCCACTAAAGAGTATTCCGTCAGAAGCGCTTAAAGAAAACATCGCGATATCTCTACTTTCATCGTTAATGCATTCGCCTCACAGATCGCATTAATGGAGGTGTTGAAGGATGCATACGTTCAGAGGTACAATGACGGGAACTTGGCGGCTTTAGTCGGACAAGTACTAGAGGCCGCAGAATCGCCTTTCACGATGATGAGTTACTGCCGATGGCGCCGACACAACCTTGCATTGAATATCACCATCCAAGTCGACAAGATTGTTTCAACAATCTTTGATTGATGGAGGCTCACCGCCAACATTTGTCCCATGACGACCTTTGTTGAAATTGGGGCGCGTAAGAAGATTCGTGAAAGTCATATCGAGTCAAAGGTTTCACGAGTCCATAGGAGTCGGGCGTAATGGACCTCACATTGTGGATCGGACCTGCAGAGTTCGTTGTGGAATTTCAAATATTGGATATTGCTACATGTTACAACCTGTTGATAGGAAGGCCATGGATCCATGAGGCTGGTGCGGTCCCGTCCACTTTGCATCAGTGCCTAAAGTTTATATGGGATCACCGTGAAGTGGTAGTATTTGGAGATAAAAAAGGAAGCATCAACACAGATTATGCAGTCCCTGTCATAGGGGACGTGAAACAGTTGGATGGTTCGGTTTTTCATATTAATGAGATCAAAAGAGCAAGCAGGGTCAGACCATTGCAGCTACCACGTTCTCTCAAAATGGTGGCCAAGGAAATGTTGAGAAATGGATACGAGCCCGGCAAAGGTCTTGGAGCCAGTATGAAAGGGATCACAGAGCCTATCCGTTTGTTTGGGAAGAAGGACACTTTTGGTTTGGGGTACCAGCCTACTTCGAAGGATTTGATGACCGCGAACCTCCGGAAGAAGGGATACGTTCCCTTGCCCGCGCCCATTCCGCCTTTGAGTCAGTCATTCGTCAAAGCCTACACCATCCAGATGCCGAGAGAAGATGACCCAGATGATCTTGCAGTAGGGTTCCAGAATCTGTTCATAGGTGATGATGAGACAGATTGTTGCATGATCGCAGGAGATCACAAGGAGGAGCTCACCATTTGGGATGCAGAGCATGGATACAACCTGAATAATTGGACTTGCACCCCTGTCCTGACCGTCCGAGAAGCTTGGTAGAATTTATGATTAGTTCTAGCAGTGTGACCTTTTATCTAGAAAGAAAACAGACATGCATTTATGACTCTTAATATGTTTTTAATCTCGCAATTTTACTTTCATCATAAATTCCAGGACATTTTTGCAACTTTTTTTTAAGGATTTTGTTTGTGTTAAAATTGAATTCTTTAAGTATTTTTCTTTCAGCAATCATATTAATAAACCTGTTGATAACGCGAATATGACATGTAATGAGACCAACGAACAAAGTTCAAATGACGAGCATAACCCCGAGGAACAAGAGGAATGTCCGCAATCAGAACTTAGCCAAGAGCTGGAAAACTTTGAGAATAGGCCTAAACCAAATTTGGAAGAAACAGAGTTAATAAACTTAGGCGATGAGGGAACCGTGAAAGAGACTAGAGTCAGCGCCCACCTAAACGTCACACAGAAGAAAGAATTAATTGAGCTCCTGAAACAGTACACCGATGTGTTTGCTTGGTCATATGAGGACATGCCAGGTTTGAGTACAGACATCGTCGCACACAGGCTACCTATCGAGCCATCTTATTTTCCCGTAAAACAAAGGCCGAGAAAGATCAAACCAGACATGAGTTTGAAGGTCAAAGAAGAGGTGTCTAAACAGTTTGAGGCAAAGGTAATTCGAGTTGCAAAGTATCCTACTTGGTTAGCAAATATCGTCTTGGTAAAGAAGAAAGATGGAAAGGTCCGAGTCCGCGTGGATTACGAGACCTCAACAGAGCCACCAGAAGGATGACTTTCCTCTTCCAAACATCCATATACTCATCGATAATTGTGCGAAGCATGAACTACTGATCGTCGATCGCTTTCGGGCTATCATCGATCCTTATGGCGTAAGAGACGCAGAAAGACAAGATTCACTACCCCGCGGTGTACTATTATCGAGTTATGCCGCTCGGTCTCAAGAACGCAGCGCCACCTACATGAGCCATGACCACCATCTTCCATGACATGATTCATAAAGAAATTGAGGTCTATGTGACGACGCCATCATCAAATCGCGAAAGCGGAGGACCATTTGGCAAACTTCAAGAAATTTTTCCAACGACTAAGACAAAGATAACTTGAAGTTGAATCTCGCAAAGTGCGCATTTGGCGTTCCCGCAGAAGTCATGGGTTTTATAGTGAGCAGAGAGGATTGAGCTAGACTTCCGAAAATAAAAGCCATCCAAGAGTTACCTCCTCCGAAAAGCAAAAGGACGAATGAGCTTCCTGGCCGCCTCAACTACATCAGCGAGTTCATAGCCCGATCCACCGTGATACGCGAGCCGATATTCAAATTATTGAAAAGGATGCAGCTACCAAGTGGACAACAGTTGCCAGCGTGCTTTTGACAGAATCAAAGAATACCTTTCTAATCCGCCAGTTCTAGTACCACCAGAACCGGGGAGACCTTTGCTACTCTATTTGTCTGTGTTAGAAAATGCTTTCGGATGCGTGTTGGGGCAACACGATGAAACGGGGAAAAAGGAGCAGGCCATATACTATTTGAGTAAGAAGTTCACAAAGATACGAAGCTCGTTATACTTACTAGAACGCATTTGCGCAGATTAACTCGGGTCGCCAGTTCGTGCATTATCTATCAAAGATACACTACTTATCTTATTTCGAGGATGGATCCGCTTAAGTACATCCTTCAAGCCCATGCCCACGGAAAACTAGCGAAATGGCAAATTATGTTGGCGAGTTTGACATCGCCTACATCACGCAGAGAGTAAAAGGGCGTGCATTAGCTGATCATCTTGCTGAGAACCCAGTCGATGAGGAGTACGAGCCCCTTCGAACCTATTTTCCTGACGAAGAAGTATTGTTTGTCGGAGAAGATATCTTAGAGGATTACCCAGGTTGGAGGATGTTTTTCGATGGAGCAGCAAACTTCAAAGTCGGCATTGGAGCGCTTTGGTTTTGAAACAGTCAAGATTATCCATTTCCGAAGCTCAGTTTCCATGCACCAACAATATGGCGGAATATGAAGCTTGCATATCGGGGCTCGAACGGCGTAGATATGGACGCATGAGTTCTGGTCATAGGCGATTCGCACTTACCGATCCATCAGTGCAGGTGAATGGGCGACCAAGAATATGAAGATACTTCCTACCTATTTTGCGTGAAGGAATTACGTAAGAGGTTCACCACATAGAATTTAGGCATGTTCGAGGATCCAGAACGAATTCGCTGATGCATTGGCAACCTTATCCTCCATGATTCAGCATCCGGACAAGAATTACATCGATCCAATCACAGTGAGTGTGCTGGAGCAGCCGGCTTATTGCTCCCATATAGGTGAAGAAACAGACGGCAATCCATGGTACCATGACATCAAAAGGTACCTCAAGGCAGGAGAATATCCAGAAGGCATAACCAACATCCAGAAGAAGACACTTCGGAGACTAGCAAATCATTTCTTTTTGAATGGGGAAATTGTGTACCGAAGGACTCCAGATCTGGGCCTACTGAGATGTGTCGATGCTCAAGAGGCAAGCAAGTTAGTAGAAGAGATACACGGAGGGACATGTGGACCTCATATGAACGGCTTCACTTTGGCGAAAAAGATTCTGCGGCGAGGTTATTTTGGATGACGATGGAAACAGTTGTATCCGCTTTGTGCAGAAATGTCGGCAATGCCGATTCACGGAGATTTGATCAAGTACCTCCAAATGAACTTAATGTAACGAGTTCTCCCCGCCGTCGCAGCAGGGCATGGATGTCATCGGCCCTATCGAACCCGCGGCTTCAAATGGGCACAGATTCATCCTCGTAGCGATTGACTATTTCACTAAATGGGTAGAAGCATCATCACACAGATCAGTGACGAAAAAGGTGGTGGTCGACTTCGTTCGCAACAACATCATTTGCCGATTTGGGATTCCTGAATCAATTGTGACCGATAACGGAAGCAATCTCAACAGTAATTTGATGCGTGATATATGTGGAAATTTCAAGATCATGCACGTAATTCCACTCGTCGACCGGATGAATGGAGCGATGGAAGCAGCAATAAGAACATCAAGAGGATATTGCGCAAGATGATCAAGAACTACAAACATTGGCATGAGAATTTGCCTTTCGCGCTTTTGGGTTATCGCACCACAATCCGGACTTCTACTGGGGCAACGCCGTATCTTTTGGTGTACGGAACAGAAGCTGTGTTACCAGCAGAGGTGGAAATACCATCACTAAGAATCATCCAAGAAGCCGAGTTGAGCGACGCCGAGTGGATAAAGGATCGTTACGAGCAGTTGATGTTGATTGACGAAAAAAGGTTGAATGCGATCTGTCATGGGCAGCTGTATCAGAGCAGAATGGCTAGAGCTTTTAACAAGAGAGTAAGGCCAAGGTTATTCAAGCCGGGACAATTGGTTTTGAAACGCATATTTCCGAATCAAAATGAAGCTAAAGGAAAGTTCGCACCCAATTGGCAAGGGCCCTACATGGTCCATCGAGTATTAAGTGGAGGGGCCCTAATCTTGGCTGAGATGGATGGCGAGGTATGGCCCAAGGCTATCAACGCAGATGCAGTGAAGAGATATTACGTCTAGGAGTATTTGTCTTCCGTGTAATCCCCTTTATATTGTAAAAGCTGCATTCCCTCGGTGGGATATGCATAGAGCCCATATAGGGTCTCGCCGCTGCAAATCAAAAGCCCTTTACTTGTAATCTGAACTACGTCATGACCTGATTCCCTTGGCGGATACGTAGGCGGCCATATCGGCTTCGGTCCCACTTTTAGAATTTTACCCAATTTCGCTTGTAATGAACTACGTCATGACCTGATTCCCTCATGGGGATACGTAGGCGGCCTAAATCGGCTTCGGTCACACCGTTAGGAATCTCCCCATTTGTCTACAGGCAACAAAGGGGTTTGGGTTATTCCAAAAGCGATATGAGCAATTCATCACGAAGTTAAGTTCCGCCCGCGTGACACATAATTGAGACAGCTTTGCGCACCATGAGGAAGGCAATAACAAGGACTCCAAAGGATGTTCGTTTGGTCGAAATACATGTCATATTCGGCAAATTAGACGAGGCTTTTACATTTTTACGCATGTCATATAAATGTTTATTTCTAAAGATGTTTTGTGCATACTTCATAAAAACATTTCATTTTGGAAAATGCTTGAACACTACTAAACATCTCAAAGAGGTCAAACAGGTTGCAAATCCAAATGTGCTGCACGCGGACATCATGGACAAGCGGCAAAGTCGATACGAATCGACCCCAAAACTCACAAATTTCCTTTGAGCGCAGTTTTTTCATATTAATGTAAGGTAAAGCAATAGCCAAAGCGTAAAATACGGCGAAAAGTTTCTTCAGATTGGAAGCAAGAAAAAGCAAAGCAGCAGCAGTAAAGCGGCAACAACAATCCACAATCCAAAGTTCAAAACGCACGACAAAGTCTAGCACCGGCGCTGGCATAAAGTCAAATTTATGACAAGGCATCGCACCCAACGAAGGCATCATGGCAATTCGTCAGCTGCGATATCTAGCATATCCGTGCAGGGACAATATCTCAGTATTCATCTGGAGTATCAGGGACGACATCTCTACCCATAAAAGTGCACCTATCCTATATGCTTATCATTTTGTTTAAACAGGTATGCACTAACGCTTTCAAGCTCACTTGCAGAGCATTTATTCTACGAGCAAAGCAGCTTACGCCCGCATACAACGACGTTATCCGCATTGTGTCCAGTAACGACACCATCGCGATTGCGTTTACGCAACGACGCCAAAGAAGAACACGCCCAGTAACGACGCCATCGCGATTGCGGCCTACGCAACGACGCCAAGAGCAACACGCCCGCATAACGACGCGACGATTGCGTCCAGTAACGACACCATCAAGATTGCGCTTCACGCAACGACGCCAAAGAAGAACACGCCCAGTAACGACGCTATCAAAGATTGCGGCCTACGCAACGACGCCAAAGATTGCGGTCCAGCAACGACACCATCGCGATTAAGGTTTACGCAACGACGCCAAAGAAGAACACGCCCAGTAACGACGCTATCGCGATTGCGTTTACACAACGACGCCAAAGAACATTATGTCCAGTAACGACATCATCAAGATTGTGTCCAGTAACGACACCATCAAGATTGCGTTTACGCAACGACGCCAAGAAGAACACGCCCAGTAACGACGCACGCGATTAGGTTCAGTAACGACACCATCAAGATTGCGCTTCACGCAACGACGCCAGCAAAGAAAGACGCCCAGTGCAACGACGCACGCGAACACGCCCAGTAACGGTTATCAACATCAGGTTCAGTAACGACACTATCAAGATTGCGTTTCACGCAACGACGCCAAAGAAGAACATCGCCCAGTAACGACGTTATCGCGATTGCGGTTCAGTAACGACACCATCAAGATTGCGCTACGCAACGACGCCAAAGAAGAAGACGCCCGTGCAACGACGTTATCAAGACATTAAGTCCGAAACGACGCCATCATCGAAGATATCACATCCGCATGTGGACGATTGCTCGTTTCAAAATTGCATTTTTTCTCATTCATGCTTTATTATTCGCCTTAGCAGCATGCACTAACTCTTTCGAGATTTAGTATACAGGACATTGCAAAGAAAGACAACATATCCGCTGCTCACAATCGCAACACGCCCGCGCAAGGACGAAAATCACAAAGATTCACAACATCGCATCAACACAAAGCAGCATCACATTTTGCAGATCACGCTACATTGTTTTAAAATTACGATCATCATTTTGCCTTAACAGCATGCACTAACCGCTTGTTCAAGTCTTAGCACGCAGAGCAGTGAGCACAACGTGATTTTCTCTTACAAATAACCGACAACTGCCGGGGCCAACCTTCCCAACGATCGCGTAGCCGCCAAGCGCCTGGCCCACTCGCCCACATCACCATGTAACCCAAAGACCAAGCCATAGCAAGACACCCTGTTCAAGCCGCTTATATTCTTTTACCTCAGACATAGCCCAAAGGTCATCATAACTCGACATCGACATCTTTAAGCCCGCGTTAGCCCGCTGGTGTTTTGACCATGGTAGCCCAAAGGTCGCCATAACTCGACATCGGGATGTTTTAAGTCCGCGTTAGCCCGCTTCGGTGTTTTGACTGATAGCTCAAAGGTCGCCATAACTCGACATCGACAGCCTTTAAGTCCGCCTTAGCCCGCTTTAGTGTTTTGACTATGGTATCCCAAAGGTCGCCATAACTCGACACTCAGACGCTTTTGATTTTTGCGCACACCTTGTCTACCGCCAAAGATTTCGCACTCAAGATCGAGACAAAATTACATGAGTCAACGCTTTGTCCAAGATTCTTCCATCATCTCCATACAAAGAGGACATCTGCTGACACCTAATTTTGACCCTCCCGCCCACCCATTAACCATAAAATTACACTAATTTCAGAAATAATTTTTAGGATTTTTAATAAAATACAACAATAAAACATTAAATACGTGCATAAATAAATAATTTAATAATGGCATCGCTGCCTTACGTAGAGTTTTAAACACTTAGAGTCCCGCGCCCGCATTAACTAATTGTAAGCTCTGTCGTAATTCTTAATTAATAATAAGTACATAAAATAAATAATTTAGCAATGACGTCGTGTCAAGTAGCATAGTTGCATTTATTAATACGCAAAATAATTTCATCTAATACAGGCTTTTAATAGCGTCGCATTTATAAAAGCTTTAAACGATTTTTAAATAACATACTTGCATTTGGCATTTAAATAATTTAATCTAAACTCAATTTTAATTTAACTTCGCAATAATGCACAATAATAAGATTTTAAATAATAGCGCCGCATTTTAAAATATTGAGCACTAATTAAATAACACGCCCGCATTTATTATAACAATTAGATTAATGAAGCACCTAATTAATTTAATCACATTTGTTAATTAATTAATAATACACTTACCTAGAATTAACTAGCTAATTAATTAATTAACTCTTAATTAACTAACCTAATACTTAATACCCAATACCTAAATAATACCCCCAGCCCACATTGCCCTAGCCCACTACCCAACCCAATTACCCGAAGGCCCAACGCCCAAGTCCCTTATTTCCCTTCCCTTCGACAGCCCATTTGACTCCCCCTTATCAGCAGCCCTTTCCATCATCCTCAACAAAAGGCAGCCCTGCAAAACCCTAAAACCTTCTTCAATCGCCGCCTTCACCTCACGCCTTCGTCGCCGTGATTCTCGCCTGAGAATCCGGCGACTTTCCTTTCCCTTTCCTTACCCACGCACTAGCCACTCTTCCTACCATATAAACCCGTCAATCAAACCAAATCGCATAAAGATCTTACGAAATATCAGCACCAAATCAAGCACAAATCAGCCTTTATTGCTTACCAATATTAGAACCTAGGGTTAGGCTATATAAGCACATGCAATAGACCAATAAAGGGGGGCGGAGATAGCATCGAAACAGTGGAAAATCAGAAGAGAAGTCCAATAGCAACAATCGACAGAGCATCGGGAATTAGGGGTTCAAAGACCTGCACCATTAGCATCGCACGAATAGGAAGTACGAAACCCTTTCTTTTCATTCTAGCCAAGAAATCAGCAAATAAACCTAGCCTTTTTGCTCGCATCGCAAAGTCATAACCCCGAGTGAATCGGCGACTTGATACGCTGCCTCGGTTCGCTGTCCGGAGAAGGTAAAATCAACTCCCTCTCGATTTCGGTTCATTTCTGTATTGCTGTGTGAAGTTTGTATTAAATATGTGTTAGATGTTGAAAATGATGTTTGGGGGACTGCAAGATTGATAAATTAAAAAGCGGTTCTGCTCATACGGTTTCTTTGGAATGTCGCGGGATAAGCAAAATTCTAAAAAGGTTTGAGTCATGGGTGTTGCGTTTGTCTGCTTGCACTATAATGTCAATCGCCGTAATATAACCGGGAAGGAAATTAGGCTTATTGAAATTCTGGTTTAGATGGTTTTGCATATCTAAGTTAATCCTTATATGATTATATATATTGTGGTACATGGATCTCTCCTTTATAGTTGAAAATCTGAGTACTATCAGCTTTCCTACCAGTACACTACTAGTCCAATTTATACCACAGATCTTCCATATAATCTGCATTAGTTCCGTACATGTGAAGGCTAGCATGTCTCGTTAACTATAAAGTGTACATATGCCCAATAGGTTGTTTCAAGAACTCGTTAGTTGGACACATTAACATCTATGTTTAAATAGTCATCCAATTAACTTAGAAACTGAAAGTTGTATGCTTTGCCGATACATGCTTAATTCACTGTCAGCGTGAGCATGGAATGATATATGACCCAGTGGTTATTACTTCGTTATTTTACGGCTTTTCCTATGCTCTCAAGGTTATTCAAGTTTAAACAAATGAAATGCAGTTGTCTTCAGTGTAAGGATTGCGCATGAAAACAATCCTCCTATAGGTACGCTCACGACTTCATGCTATGATAACCTCTGTATGTCTAGCTATCTATAAATGAAATCGACTTTGAGGCATCGTGAGGCCTTGTTATTTCTTTTCGCAATCGAACGCCGCCCGCCATTTCTCGCTTGGCTTTTCTTGTTTCCTCTGTCTGTGTTGCTGTATAACTGTATAACAGAGTGTAGTCTCTTTGGAAATCTGGAAAATAATGCCGGTAATTGTAGGGTTTTCAGTTATATCTTCTGCCTAAGAAAATACATCTAACTAATCGATCAACGTAGTATATCATGGTATATGGGTCGTATGCCACTTATATTCCATGTATATAAGTCTAGTATATTGTTTGTGCATGCCCAATGTTTCATGTTGCCTCTTTTTATTTGCTTTCCATTTCTTAAGACTGGGCAGGGCCCATGTGCCTGATGGCCTTTCGAAAATTAGTGGTTGCTCTTAGCATGGATCATGCCAAACTCCTTTTAATTTTAGATCAGTCCAGGTGTAAACTAGAAATCACATTTGGTTTTTTATCTTGTCTAAGGGCCCATAAGTCTCGGTCTTGCCCTATATTATCTATCCGGCATATTTGGGCTAGGCCCCCTTCAGTTTACTGCATCATCTTATTTGCTGATTATTACAGTTTCATGTAGCTGCGTCACCTTATTTACTGATTTGGTACAACTTTATTTGCTGATTATGTCTAAGTTGAATTATGTGCTTTAGACTTTATGTTTCAATAAATCTAGACATATACTAATCCTTATCTTTCTTGTTTTTACATGGCACGCACCGGAGCAAAATAAAGAGTCTCACGGCGAGACTCATTGCAAGTCATTTCAAATGGCAACCCGCACCCGCATTTGCATTCCCGCTTCAGAAATTCCTAAGACAAAATAGGATAAGACGATGTCGCCACGCATCTTGGAAGCCGCGATCATATCCACCCTCTATAGTATTTGTTTGAAATTTGTTGCCTAATTATTTAATTTTGTAATTAATAGAATACTTAGAATAGTCAAACCTTGAGTCAATAAATAGAAATTAATTTAATTTTGCTTCCCTTAAGTTAATTACTTTAGGCACGCCATACATTGTTTAGCGTTTATAATAAACCACTCAATAATCTTAACTCGCATAATTAATCATATGTAGCTATGATATTATTTTCAAGATTTCTAACCCATTTGCTATAGCACCCATATAGAAATCTTATTTTTTATATATTAAGAAAACCCCCTTAAGCATGTGTTATACTAATCAAGGCAGGCAAATGTGTACATTTAATCAAATGATCTATTTTGCATTATATATTATTTAAGGCATGCTTTAAACGCATTTTATAACACTAATCTTATTAATCTTTTGCCAAAAAATATTCTCTATTAAAATATCTTTCAAACATGCATTTCCAATAGCATAATAATTACCCTAGGTTTGGCAGGACAATCGCAAGTTAGCGGATCTTAGAGGGTGCCTAACCCCTTCCCTCTAGATTAATAAAGAACCCTTACCCAGAATCTCACTAAGTTTAGCAGACCATTAAAATGGAGTTAATGTTTTACTTTAAACTAGTTAAACATTTAGGTGTCCTAATTCACCCAAACTAATTAGGTGGCGACTCCGCGAACCCTTAGCATTCTAGCAACCCTTTAGCATTTTGCACCTCTAGCATCCTTTTTAACTTTTAGCATTTTAGCACTCTTTAGCAATTTTAGCATCCTTTTTTAATATTTTAAACACTTTAACTTTCCTTCTTAACATTTTTAAAACCTTTAAACCTCTTAAACCCTTTAGCACTTTATTATTTATTTTCTAACCTTTTATTTGAGCAGCAGGAGTTTAGAAAAAAATGCCGCGGCCTAAAAAGGGCGCGACACTAACTAGATTAATTCCCCCAAGTAGTAAATAAAGCTTAAATTTCACTCCTTTAATCTTAAATCCCGTTTTCTTTAATTCCCGGGAATTTCCATAAAGTCTCGACTTCCTCATGTCATAATTCTTATAATAAATAATAATCCTCAATAAACCTATATATAACTTATTATTTTAGACTCTCACCGACGTGCTCATAGCTTGTATAATTATATCTTATTTTCATTATCCGAATATTAACCTTAATAACGTTCTTAATCCTTGTCTTAACTTACGAGGTGTAACAATGAGCCCAGGAAGTGGAAGAGTATGTTATTTTTAAACTTTACATGGAAATTCAGTCGAAACGTCACCACTCTTCCCATGATTAGACGTTTTGTCACAACAACATTTAATGCATCCCTTTACCCATCTAGTGGCGTCTCTTCGAAGACAGTGATTGACGTTTCCAGACCAGGCAAGCTGCTTCACTCACCGAGGTTAATGATTTTCCCCTCTTGCTATTTAAGCGGGAAATCCACATCTTCTCTCTTCACATTTGCTCTCAACCTTCTTCTTATGTTTTCCAAATTCTTCTTCTCTAAAAATTCCCAACCAATGTCTTCTTCATCTGTTTCTCTCATTGTTGATGACCAACCCATTGCCCATCTTAAAGAACAATTGGGCGGTGCCTCCACTGCCTCTTCTCGCCATAGGGCCATGACCTCATCTACTACTCAGGCGATAGACCTGGGCTATACGATAACTAATATTATTCCGATCAGTTCTAATTACGATAGGGATTTTTGTGCCAGTCACCAGTACGAGTCTGTTGAAGATATTACCTCTTTGATTTATGTGTCCATAATTCCTCAGGTTCCCATTGATTTCTAATGAGGACCTAAGATTGAGGTGTTGCCCCTTCTTCTAATGCTAGTATCTCTCGGCATGTCTCTTGCATGTCCATTGTATATACTTACACATTCACTATTAGTTTTGACCTCCATGTTATGAAGTGATAGAGGCATTATGTCATCGCTATATCATCTATTTGATGTAATTGGCCCCTCAAATATGGAGAGTTATTTGTTGCCTGCAGTTCTTAGCAGACCTTGCAAGTCTTCCTTTTACCCTTGACCACTTGATCCATCTCTACTTCCAAAAGTATTTCATGGGTGGGTGATCAATTTAGCTTTTCAAAGCTCCCGATGCCTCATCACCAATGTTGAGGATGATCATAACCGGGAATAGTGTGACCGATTTATCATGATTTGTACCAGCCACCTCCATAATGGCACTCCCGATCCTTTTTTCGGAGCAATGGAACAACACCCATGAGTATCTGGCTCCTCTCTTTCTATACCATCTCCTTTTTATTTCTTGAGTATTACTTATAATTTTGTATTTCATGTTTTTCCAGCGACCCCGATCCAACCAGAACCTCTACCCGATATATTTGGCTGGGTAATGGATATTTTGTGGGCATCTTGGAACACTAAAATGACTTGGAGGGGAATATTTGTAGACCGTTGGAGGGGCATAAGCCATAGTAAGTTCTTCTTTCCCCGACATGATTTCTCTGCCATCCATACTTTTTATGATGCAATTCTAGCTTCTTCTACGTCTGTAAGGTCTTCCTACTCGAGGGTCTTCTTCCAGGAAAGCGCTCTCTAGAGAGGATGCCATTGCTCGTATTTCTCAGGCATCCACTAAGGATAGGAACAATAGGAAGTACGGGCCCCCTGATGATGTTGATGCCTCATCTTCATGAGGAACGACTCTCGTGTGAGGACGCGTCATCGATCCCTCGATTACTGGAGAGAGGAGATGCAGAGGGTGGTGAACATTTATAATGATGAAGGGGGGTAGCTAATGTTGGGAGCACGAGGGTCCCTTCCCATGAAGTCGGTGTGGGTTTGGGGGACCTTCTGGTGCCTGCTTCCTCGAGAGGCGATGAGGGTCATCTTGAGGGAGAAGGATGTGGTCCCATAATATCCATTCCCTATTTTAAGAATGGAAATGAGGCCACCACACAATGGAGTAATTCGGCAGGCTGATGCATCATGGGGAAGTGTCGTTGACACTTGTCACACTTTTAGATGAATGTTTTGGCATCTTTATCTATCCGGGACCAATAGTATTCGACCCTTATTATCATTTTAACTAGTGAGTCGTACTTGGAATAGTTTCCACAACTATATTTATGTACTTATCTCATCACATATTCGGCTTCCGTTGGTCCCAAATATTTAGCCAAGGGGTCGAGGTAAGATCTTCGGTACAACTCCCCTTCATGCATGCAGTACTATGCAGCTTTAACCCATAAGGCTTGTACGACTTTACTATCTTAAGGAAGAGTCTCGTTCTATAAATAATTTATGATGTCATTCTGCCAGTCCTATGTCAAACTTGTGGAATTCACCTTGTGCAAGCTAGGGTCAGGATGAAATGCAAGAAGTGGACTATGGATTCCGATTCTGCCTCTGTCATCCCGGACGAAGAACCCAAATTGGCCAACACATATACTTCGGTGTTAATCTCTCGAGGAAGTTGAGTAGCCTTCCACTGTTCGAAGTGAGCCAATAATGTCCTGACTTTGTCCAGATACTCTTACATACAACCATCCTCATATATGTCGAGGATTTGATTAAGGATTATTGAACTAACAATTGCAGCATCATACTCGACCTCATTGTTAGTCAAATATGCATATTTAGTAGTTTCTGATTATTGCCCCCGACTGGGTACCCAGCAAAATCCCTAATCATGTGCATTTTACGTTCGCATCCCCATCCATATACAGGACCCATTCCCTAAATGCGGTCTCGAATTCTTGGACCACTTCCTTTCGGGCACAGACATCATGCCCGGACTATAGACAGCCACGAAGTTTGCTAAGGCTTGTGACTTGATGGCTGTCCGGGGCTGATAAGTAATATCATACCCATATATCTCAATTGACCAATTTGCTAACCTACCCAAAAATTTGGGTTTGTGCAAGGTGTTCCTCAAAGGGAAAGTTGTTATCATATATATGGGGTGACATTGAAACTATGCCCTCAATTCCGAGTCGCGACTACTAGAGCCAGTGATAGTTTTCAAGATGGGGGTAACGGGGTTCAGCCTCAGATAGAGCCTTACTAGTTTAATAGACAGATGATAGCGTACCTTTATCTTCTAAAACAAGCACATCACTTACCACAGTCACATAGACCGCCAAATAAATCAGCAAGGCTCCCCTACCTCTGGCCTCTCGAACAGCGATGGATTTGATAAGTATTTTTCGAGTCTCTCACCACTTGTTGACACTATGAGGTCTACTCGAAGTCTATTTTCCTTTTTAACACGCTGAAGAATCTTTGGCATCATTCGAATGATCTTGATATAAATATCCCCAGTGAGGTTATTCTCTCAGTCAATCATTGTACCTCCCTAGCGTTATCAAGTACATTCGGTATTTTCTCGATCGTCGGATGTGATCCGTATTGGCCTCGATGCTTCTATTTGACACTATGAATTCTATGAATTTCTATGAGCCCACTCTGAAGACGCATTTCTCTAGGTTCAACTTCAGGTTGTACTTGCAGAGAATATAGAATATTTCCTGCAAATGTCTTATATGTTCCTATATTTACAGGGATTTAACAATTATGTCATCCAAATAAACTTCCACACACTGACCCAACTGATATTGGAAAATTCGGTTGGTCAATTGGTTGAAAGTGGTCCCTGTGTTTGTCACGCCTCGAACCCCGGGCCCGTGACTGGTGCCCTACCTGGGAACCCTTCTATTCATACAACACAAGTAAACTGCGGAAGATAAATAACACTCATTTTTCTTGGAGTAACGTTTCTTGGGCCATATCTCCCTGAATTTATGCCGAATGATCTTGCTCACATTCCTCACTCGGGAGTTTGTTAGGGGTCTCCACTGGTGGGCGTTGCTACCTCTTCCCTTTCTTCTTGTGCATCTAACTTCGGATGGTGCTCCTTGTTAGAGCTCCGCAGATCTGTTGGTCACGACCCCTATGGGTATCTCATTTCAATGAAATCTTATTCCCCGATGTGTTGTTAGCTGGTTCGGCCATGATCGAGATTTATATAACAGACTAGTTATGAACAGATATAAGTTTGAGAATGTTTGGGTGACGAATTAGGACAACACCACAACTGTCTATCCCCACATATGACGCCAAATTGTTTTTTGATGAAAATAGATTTAACCAGAAAATCAATTAGATTTTATAGGGGTTTGAAGACAAGTGAGGTGTATCCAATCCGGGGAGACTCCTTAACGAGTATGGTTTAAGTGATAAAAATGAGTATGACCAATAACTAATGCAAAATAATAAACGTGATTTGATTCAGATAAGAAAATAAGAAAACAAATAATGGATATATGTATTGCTTTGGGATAGAAATAATATTGCCTTAGAGAAAAGAATAATTCTAGGGTTACAAAGTGAGCAAGATGGTCTTCCTTCCCTTCTAAGCTATTCTTATATAGGCCAAGGTTGGGCTTTTCTATCCTTAAAATATGGGTGACGTGATCTAGCTAACGTCTCCAACGTTCATGCATATTGCGGCACACTGATGGAGACTGACAGATGTAACTTGAGTTGGTGGGAGTGCAGAACAGTTGTAGGGTCTTCCGGGTCCCAAATAAATTATCCTCATATAGATGGGATTGGACGAGATAACTTATCTCACCCTATATGTGGTATAATGTATTCCATCTTTTATCCTATATAGATAGGATTTGGTGGAATACTAAAGGAGTTATCCCACAAACCAAACATGAGGTATTTCTAATCCCATGAGACTAAGGGTGGCCAGTGGGCCGGGTCGTATCAGTTCTGACCCGACCCCGCTAAAAAAATTAGAATGGGACTCAAACCCGAGACGAGACCTGGGCTCGTCCCGCCCCAAGCCTGATCCCGCCGCCCCGATCCTCTCCCATTTGCAAAAAAATCCCGTTGCACAACGACCATTTTATATTTTGGCCGTTGTGCAACGACCATTTTTTGCCTCCCCCAACCCCCTACCCCCTTAATATTTATTTCTAACCCCTAAGTTAATATATTTACACTTTAACCCAATTTTTAACTATAAATACCTTATTTTCTCTTCATCTTTCTCACAAATCTTCCTACAATCTCTCTAATATATCAATATATCTCTCTACAAGTCTACATTGTCTACTAAATATTAAATTTATATAACTATATCAAAGTTCAAAAATTGGGAGTGAAGTTGGCAACTAGCTTGAGGATCATCCATCGAGTAAAGTTTCAATTTTCAACCTCGATTACACGTCGACGTTATGTCAATGCCTGACTGAAAAATCGGGTGCGTCAATGCCCTCTCAGTCGGGACAAGTTCACATACTGTCCCGGACCAAGTACAGGGTCAAATTAACCCTATAACGGGGGGAATTGTAGGCCCTAAATATGATAAACATAAAAATTGGGAAAATTTAGCAAAATTAGTTACAATGGAGGGTTTGCCTTTTTTATTTTCTTCCTCTCCTGATTTTATTCATTACATAAGAGATATGTATAATTCTGCTTATAACGGTTTCCCTAGATCAACTGTTAGGAGAGAGATTTGTAAATTTGCACATGAATATCAACAATATTTACGTTATTCATTATATCATTTTCATGACAAAGTATCTATCAAGTCTGATATAGGTCGTAATACTAACGACCATGATTATTTAACTGTAACATGTCATTGGATATATTATAAATGGTCTATGCAAAAACGTATTTTAGCATATATTGATGATAGACACGCTGAAAGTTTTATTGCAGAAAATATTCATCAAGTTTGCGATTATTATGGCATAACTGATGAAATTATGACTATTACATTAGATAACATTTCTTCTAATAGTTATGCTATTAGAATTTTAAAAGATCTTTTAACTCCATCTTTTTCAAATCATTTTCATATAAAATGCGCGTGTCTTATTTATAACTTAGTTGTAAAGGATGATAAATCACTTTTTTAAGATACTCTCAATAAAATACAATTTGCTATAAACTTTATTTTTAAAAGTAATAGAATACAACGAAAAAAGAATACAAAAAAAAAACTTGTCACGATTGTGGACTACCTTATAGAAAAATTCTCGAAAAAGTAGCGACTAAATGAAATTCTTTATATGAACAACTTATTGTTGTTTATGATTATAGAAGACCTATAACTTTATTTTTTAACGCTCATAATCTAAATGCAACTGATATGGTTGTAGATAGCGATTGAGAAAACATTTAAGAACTTATTGTATTTTTAGATATTTTTTTCAAGTTACTAAAGAATTTTCTGATATTTTATTATCCTATTACTTCAACAATGTTATTTTATATAGCTCTAATATTTTTGTTACTTAGTGAATATATGAAAAAATCATCTTATAAGGCGTCTATTAAAAAAATATTTATCAAATTAAAAAGAATATTTATATTGTATTGTGTAGGTTCATTTGCTAGATATGAGTTTACCTTTGCTCATATAGCTTAAAGACAGTTTCTTTAACTATTACCAATACATTGGATTCCATATGAAAGGATTAACACTGGAAATATGTCATTAATCATTTGAAGCAAAATTGCTTCTGTCATCTATTTTCTGCATAAAACAACAACTAAAGTTCTCATACTTAGAGATAATTTTTTGAGAAATTTATATATATCTCCATCAAAATTTCTCTTTTTATATATATTTTCATCACACCTTTAAATTAGTTATATCCCCATCAAAACTCAATTATATTATTTATATCCCCAATTATTCATTTGACCTCTTAAATTTATAATAATTATTAATAAAATATTTTAAAGACTGTTTTGCCCTCCATCAAAATTACGGTACTAATTTTCTCCCTTCCTTTTTCTCTGTCGTTCTTTCCTTTCCCGCTAAACCAAATAACTTCACAGTTTTGGTGCTAACTTGTGGAGAATGAAATCCCTTCTTGTGGGGAACAGTTTACCCCAAAATGGGACCTCTAGGCGCAATCCGACTTAATCAGGCTCCAAAATAAATATCGGACACCGAATAAAAAACTCTATTGCATCATTCTTAACTAGAGGGTCACGAGTTTGAGCTTTAGAAATTGAGTCCCTTTTCGTAGAGAACGGTACCCCAAAATGGGACTTCTAGACGTAAATTCGAATTAATCAAACTCCAAAACGGATATCAAACACCAGAAAACCGAAAAGATATTACTCTACTATTACGTACACACCACCTCCCTTATTCACTAATTTCCTGAATGACACGTCTTGTTTTAGTGATTCACAAATAGGATTTGTCATCCATCAATGTGGAAGTGATAAAAATATCTTACTGGACGTGGATAGGTAGAAGAACTTTTCACTATTTACTACTGATTATCACGTTAACACTGTCCTTGGTTTTAATTTTCATTTCAGTCTAACTTTCAGCAAGCTCTCACTTTTTGCTCTGCCGACATAAACACCAAGAAGAGCTTTTTTTCAGTATCAATTTATTTCTGCAAAATACATAAAATTCTAATTCAAGTACTGGAAAATGAGTCTTCATACAACATACAAAAAGTCATCTAACAATAATAATACACTTCCGTGTGAGTCATCGTTTCACTTGCTGTCTTCGTTAAGGAATGGGAATGAGGGTTCTCCACAAGTTAGCACCAAAACTGTGAAGTTATTTGGTTTAGCAGGAAGGGAAAGAACGACAGAGCAAAGGGAAGGAAAATAATTAATACCGTAATTTTAATGTAGGGCAAAATAATCTTTAAAATATTATATTAATATTTATTATAAATTTTAAAAGGTCAAATAAATAATTGGGGATATAAATAATACAATTGAGTTTTGATAGAAATTTAAATAAATTTAGAGTTGTGATGAAAATATATCTAAAAAGATATATTTTAATGGAGATATATACAAAATTTCTCTAAATTCTTTAATCCTATTAACGCCATAGAATAGACGTTTCATACAGGATCTAAAAGAGGGGAAGAAAAAGGAAAAGTGGAGATGCGGGGTATCGATCCCCGTACCTCTCGCATGCTAAGCGAGCGCTCTACCATCTGAGCTACATCCCCTTTGTATAGTAGAATTGCATTAAGAGTTATTAATAATATCACTTTCTGACCATGGTTTATCAAAAAATATTTTCAACAGGCTCAAATAAATGATCGGTGTGAAGTAAAACTATGACATAAATGATTATAAACTTCCTGTGGGGCATTCCTTAAAACATTGCATCCCGCGACCATTAATCTTTTGATTATACAAAAAGATGAGTTTTTATAAATCACTACAGTTTGGAGCCTAATTACCATTAGTAGCTATAGTTTAACTATGTTTGTATTCATTGTATTCCTTCGCGCAACAAATAGTACAATCTATGTCAATCTCGTTCGCTCAATGAATACAACCTGTATCAATTATATTTGTTTGTTCAACGAATAAAACCAAGGTGAAATACAGAAAATACATGGGTATATACATGGATACATAACCACAAAAATACAGTCAAGCAAGGATACAAACTGTAAACGCGTAAATATAGGAAATAATATATTTCCTACCCATAATTAGAATATTTCCATATATTGTGTAAATATAATTATGGTAAGACTAAGATTTCTCTTTTGTATAGGCTTAGGATTCCTATTGTATAAGGGATGAACATTGTACTCTATATATACCTTGATATTAATGAAAGACTCTCCAAGGGAGATTAATATCATCTTACATGGTATCAAGAGCCTAGAAAGAAAAACCCTAGAATTTTTTTACCAAGCAGCCCCCCCTCAGGCATCTCGCCGCGGCGCCTCCCTCTCTCTACCCAAATTCTTGGTTTTTCTTCTTCATTCCTCTATTCTCTAAATGGACAGATTCTTCCGCTGTTCTTGACGCATCTTCCTCCACAAATCCCACCACCATCACCCTCTTTTCATCCCGCCCTAACTGTTTTCAACATCAAGAATCATATCCCTATCCTTCTTGATCAAGAAAATGGTCAGTATTCTCCCTGGGTTGAACTGTTTCGCAATCATGTATGTCTCTATAATGTGCTTAATCATGTTGATGACAAAATTCTGCGCCCTCAGGAGGTTGAT
Source organism: Przewalskia tangutica (assembly GCA_029844215.1). NCBI lineage: Eukaryota > Viridiplantae > Streptophyta > Magnoliopsida > Solanales > Solanaceae > Przewalskia > Przewalskia tangutica. The sequence continues at coordinate 4,230,558 of CM056730.1, read as the reverse complement.
GATTCTACTTGGTGTCGTCTAGACGATGACGTCAAACAATGGATATATGGTAGTATCTCTCAGGATCTGCTCCTTACTATCATGAAATCTGACTCCACATCCCTTGACTTGTGGAATCGTTTGAAGGAAATTTTTCAGGACAACAAGCACACTCGTGCCGGGTATTTGGAAGAACAATTCAACAAAACACGTCTTGAAAACTTCTCTAATGTTTCTGAGTACTGCAGGCAGCTTAAACTTCTAGTGGATCAAGTCTCCAACGTCGGCACGCCTGTTACTGGCACTAAAATGGTGCTCCAAATGATTGCAGGCCTTACTAAGAGCGAATATGATACTTTGGCCACCATGATCCAACAAGCAGATCCACTATCAAGTTTTAACAAAGCTCGCTCACAATTGTTGCTCGAAGAAACTCGTCGTGCTAAGCAGGATGAGAACGCCCGACAGGTGCTAACTGTCGACTCGCAACCCAAGATCAGACGCAACCGGAAAACTCCCAGCAGTGGCAGGGCCGCGGCGGCAAGGGTGGAAAAGGCCGCGGAAGTAGAGGAGGTCGTGGCAAGGGTCGCGGTCAACAGAACCAACAACAGCAATAGGGATCGCCGAACATCTGGGTCGCGACTTAGCGATTCGTCACAGCACCGCAGCCTCGCACAGCCGCTGGCGCCAAAGACTGATCATGCGGTGCCTAGCCCGAGCCGCGACGCAAGGTCCATTCCAGTACCAGTAGCCCTACAATCCGTATTCTTATCCCAGTTTGTTGCCCCGCCTCCAGCCGCAAAGAGCCCACTTCACGCAGCTCAGTCCCGCAGCCTCCTCCGCATGACACCCACCGAGTTGGGTCTGCTCAAAGACTCTCTCTATGCAACAGCCTGACAATACTTGGTATATGGACTCAGGCGCCACATTTCACGTCACCCAATCTGCATGTACTAATCCTAAATTGTTTAGTTTAAAACATCCTCAATATGTTACAGTTGGTAGTGGACAACGCATTCCAGTTAAAGGTTATGGTACCTCATACACACAACCTCCTCATCCACCTTTCTCCCTCAAAAACACCCTATATGCCCCACACATGATTAAGAACCTCATATCTGTCCGCCAATTTACTCGTAATAATTCCGTCTCTGTGGACTTTGACCCTTTTGGTTTTACTGTGAAGGATCTTCATACGGGGACACCTCTTACGAGATGCAATAGTACGGGGGATCTTTATCCATTCACCTCCACCTTCGCTGTCAAATCTTGCTCTCTCGTTACTCTAGCGGTTATTTCTTCTTCAACATGACACAATAGGCTTGGTCATCCAGGAGTTCCAGTCTTTAATTTTCTTAGAGGCAACAATTTCATTACTTGTAATGGAAAGCTTGTCCAAAATTGTGTTTCTTGTTCTTTAGGCAAACATATTCGTCTTTCGTTTAAATCATCTACTAGTATTACCTTTGCTCCCTTTGATATTATACATGTCGATTTATGGACGTCTCTTATCTCTAGTTCTCTCGGTCATAAATACTATCTTGTGTTGCTTGATAATTTTTCACACTATGTTTTGTTATACCCTCTTAAATTTAAATCGGAAGTGTTTGCCAAATTTCTTGAGTTTTGCAAGTTCATTCAAACACAATTTGAAAAAGACATAAACTCATTTCAGTGCGATAATGGTCGTGAATTCAATAACTCTATGTTTCACCATTTTTGTACCAATAATAACATGGGTTTTCGTTTCTCATGTCCTCACACCTCACCACAAAACGGTAAAGCTGAAGGAATCATACACACCATTAATAACATGATTTGCACCCTATTGATTCATGCCTCCCTCCCTCCATCATTCTGGGTGTATGATGCTAAAATGTCATAATACGTTCTAAATATTCTCCCTACTAGCACTCTTCACAATATGATCCCTACCGAAATTCTCTACCATAGAGTCCCCTTCTGTGATCATCTACGAATTTTTGGTTGTCTATGCTATCCAACCTTAGCTCTACCGCCCCTCACAAGCTCGCTCCTAGGTCCACTCCATGCGTCTTCCTAGGATTCCCGCCGAAACATAGGGCTATATATGCTATGACTTATCGACTCGTCAAATCCACATCTCTCATCACGACACATTCGACGAGACCACATTCCCGTTTTCGAATCTTCAAAAATTCCAAAATCAGATTACTCATTCCTTGACGAGTCTGTCATCTCTCCCATCCTCCTCGAACAACTCGCTTCTTTTGTCTCATCCTCAGCGCCGCGGCCCTGCATTGAGGCGCCGCGACGCCAAAATTCCTGGGAGTCGGCATCGCGGCCGCATGCAGAGGCCGCGCGCCAAATGTCCGTAGAAGCATCGTCGCCAGCCACACGGCCTCGCTCCCGCTGGGCGCCTTTAACGGCTTCTCCCCCACCCTCTCCTTGTTCGACTTTACCCCCCGTCTCAGACCCCACTCAACCACCCAATGTCCCTATCATCCAATGAAAACTCGTTCAAGCATGAAATCTTCAAATCCAAAGTCCATTTCAACTTGTCTGCCCAAATCATCTCTCCACTTCCAAAGAATCCAAAATTGGCCAAATAAGACCCTAATTGGAATGCAGCTATGTATGAGGAATTCAATGCTTTGACTAAACAGCACACGTGGGATCTAGTACCTAGACCTGAGGGGGTGAATGTAATTCGTTGTATGTGACTTTTTCGTCACAAGTTCAGAGACAATGGAAATCTTGAGAGGTATAAGGGCATTGATTGTGGAGAGACCTTCAGCCCGGTTGTCAAACTGGCTACCATTCGCACAATTTTGAGCATTGTCATGGGCAAACACTGGCCGATCCATCAACTTGATGTGAAGAATGCATTCTTACATGGGGACCTGAGAGAAACAGTGTACATGCATCAGACGCCTGAGTTCACCCATTCAACAATTCCTCACTATGTGTGTCATCTCCATAAGTCACTATATGTCCTGAAACAGGCCCCCCGTGCGTGGTATGATCGCTTTGACAGATATATCTTGCAGATTGGGTTTGTATGCAGCAAGAGTGATACATCACTCTTCATTTTTCATCGAGGTAGTATCACTACTTACTTATTACTATACGTGGATGATATTATTCTGACTGCCTCCTCAGATAGATTGAAAAATGAGATTATTGCCTTGCTTAAGTCCGGATTTGCAATGACTGATTTGGGAAAACAGAGTTATTTTTTGGGGATATCAGTGACCAGGTCTGCCAATCACATGTTCTTGTGTCAGCGTAAGTATGCAGAGGAGATAGTGTACAGAGCTAAGATGGCGAATTGCAAAGTTATGCCTACTCCAGTCGATTCGAAATCTAAGCTCAGTGATATGGATGATGCTCCAGTCACCGATCCTACTCTGTATAGGAGTCTTGCAGGTGCACTTCAGTATCTCACATTTACCAGGCCAGACATTGCTTATGATGTTCAGCAAGTATGTTTATTCATGTATGCCCCCCAGGTAGAAATCGCGAAAATTCGGTCCGACCGGACCGAACTATTCGGACCAGAAATTCGATCCGTCTTGGTCCTCGTGATTTGAGAATTCGGTTTCGGTCGGTCGAGTTGGTCGGTCCGGATCAAAATATAGATATATTTTTTTTATATAATATATATAATTCCTAATATATATAATATATATAATTTATAATTTTCTAAATTCCTAATTTCTAATATATAATATTATATAATTTGGTCAGTTCCGGGCAGCTTTTTTTTAAATTGAATTTCCAATCAAATTGACATTCTCGGACGCGGTGCCACAAAATTTTTACGTTGAAATCTATCAGACATCGCGAGATATTTAAATTTGAAAATGGGAAAACGTACGATTTGGGAAAAGAGAAATTGAGGCAAGATGGACGTTTTGGAGAAATCGCGAATCAAACCGCTTCAGCAGTTTGGCCGCCCCCGTATCGAAAAAATACGCGAAATCAATTTTTTTTTTAGGTAAACCGGACGTCCGAGCGAAAAGTTATGACCGTATAAAGTTTGATCAATTTACAACCTATATTTGATATGTCAATACGTCCGGGCTGGCGGGTGTGGTGCAGTGGCCGAGTGCAGGGGAGGTTGGTGGGGGTGAAATTTGGGGTCAGTCGGTCCATTCGGTCGAAAACCGGATCGGACCGAAAATGACGGATTGAACTCGACCGGGCCAGAAGTTCGGTCGGTCTTGTCCGGACAATCCTCTTGTTCGGTCCTCGGTCGGTCGGACAATCCTCTTATTCGGTCATCGGTCGGTCGGTTGATCGTCCGATTTTAACCCTTGGCACTACCCTGCAGAGTCTCACTGCTATTAAGCGTATCATTCGATACATTAAAGACACTCTTGATTATGGTTTGCACATATACCCCTCTGCGCCAAACAGGTTGCTCTCATATACGGATGCAGATTGGGCAGGGTGTCCGGACACGCGACGCTTCCTCGAGCTTTGTGTTTTCTTGGGGATAACTGATTTCTTGGTACGCGGCGGAAAGTTACCCTATCTAGGTCGATGTCGATGCTGAGTACAGAGGCGTTGCAAATGTAGTAGCTGAGATTTGTTGGCTCAGAAACTTACTGTTAGAACTTCAGTGTCTTTTGCGTCAGACATCTATTGTGTAATGTGATAACATCTCTGCCATCTATTTGTTTCATAATCCGATTCAGCATCAGCGAACCAAGCACATTGAGATAGACCTACACTTTGTTCGTGAGAAAGTTGTTTTAGGCCATGTCAGAGTGTTACATGTTCCATCATCCTATCAGTATGCAGACATATTTATCAAAGGACTTCCAAGACAGTTGTTTCTTGATTTCAGATCCAGTCTCAGCGTCCGACCTTCTTCCGCTTCGATTGAGGGGGTGTGTAAACGCGTAAATATAGGAAACAATATATTCTCTACCCATAATTAGAATATTTTCATATATTGTGTAAATATAATTATGGTAAGACTAGGATTCCTCTTTTGTATATGTTTAAGATTCCTATTGTATAAGGGATGAACATTGTACTTTATATATAACTTGATATTAATGAAAGACTCCACCAAGAGAGATTAATATCATCTTACGCAAACAACAAAAATACATCATATGCCTAAAAGAATAATACATACATGGTGCAAAATTAAGGCGAAATACAAAAATGCTGAGATTCGCTGAAAATCACTGGTCGGAGTTGCGTAAATCTCGTTGACGAATGAAACCAAACAGGAGGACAACAATGGTCGGCGTCTTTGGAGATCGTCGGTGTTGCACCGAATCGGTGAGCAGCGACGAAGAAAGGCATATTAGTCCAAATCTGAGTGCACATAATCAGTCACAAGTCGATTATCATGAAGGGTAAACAAATGGTTAAGGGTCAAATCGTAGTTCGACATGACCACAAAAAAAATTCAATCTTGTTCTTATAGTTTTAAGGATCTTTGCTAGTCACATATTTCCTCTAAAGGGTTATATTTGTCATTTTTCATCTAAAAGAAAGAAAAAGAAGAGTGAGAGAAGGGAGTCAAATAGTAATAACATTGATTATACATCTTCTTATTTATTTTGTCAAGAAATTGAAGATGAATGGGTTACTCCAACTGTTGGAGTCCAACATGTCAAATTGTGTCCGTGGAGTGTATTGTGAGGGTCCGTTTGGGTCCTACGGCGCATGCTCATAGTCCATAAAATTTGATTGTATTCGAGTGACTAGGAACATGATGGACTTTGACTTGATTATTAAAAACCAAGTGCTTCAACTTTTGTTCTTTACTTGGGCAAACCAAACAGTAGAAGTGGTGGAACTTGTCATATCACAAGCATTTAGGGGTAGTTTGGTGGTTTGTTAGAAGGTGTATTATTTATGTATTACAATCATTATAACTAGTTAACATATTCAGTGAATCTCATAAAATAGACTATTGAAAGGATAGCGTGTACGTAAACCTTATCTTTAACCTGAGAGGTAGAAAGATTTTTCAATAAACACTCGGTACAAGGACAAGTAACTCAAAACAGTGAAAAAAACTAAAAAGCATAAAAAAACTGTCTGAAAAAAGGAGTCGTAACTCGTAACTAACAACTTAATACGACAAAATGCAACACACCAAGTATAATATTTGATTACCAGAATAATAAAATCTTACATCCCTACATAACTAATCATTGCACTATTAATACATGCATATCTCTAATCAACAATCAAATTTCCCTTTAAAGATTTGATTTTAAGTTTAATTTTTGCATAGGTTAGTTATAAATTTCTTACATCATCTAATCATGATAAAATGCTAGTGGTAAAATGTATTTTGTTAATTACGTTAGAGAGTAAAGTAAGTAAACTATTATGGTAGGATTTTGTTGGGTCTAAAACACGTAAGTAAGACACATCAGAGGTTTAAAATTTTGTTCAACTTACTTATCCCAATAATTTCGTCTGGTATGATTACGTTACAATTGAAATCTGCAAAGACAAAGACAGAAACATAAACTTACAATTGATATTCTTTGAAGTCTTTACTAAATGGAGCGCACACGAGTATCCTTTCGACCGCAAGCCTTGCTGTGGTATATTCCTCTGTCAGGAAAGCTAGAAAATCTTGACAGAGGTTTGAGAGAATTTTATTAACTGAACTCTGAGTTCAGAAAGTAAGAATTGAGTTATCAATTTCAGTTACCAAATAATGGGGTTAAGTGCTAAATATATAGGGGAGGTTAGGTTACAAATCATATTAGGATTAGGCTTAAAACCTGACCCAGTCGAGACGCGGTGGACGGATCGGATTGGGCCCATCACAGACTAAGGCCATGGCCCTCTTCTATTTTAATGTTTCAGCACGTTTTGATTTAATTAAATCTAAAATCCAATTTTGACTTAATTAAATAATTTTCATCGAATAGAAATTGTCTCATAATCATCATTGGTTTAAATATCTTGATTCTAAATCAAATGTTTTACATTCTCTCAATATACCTTTAGACCGAAAAGACAATCGATTTAGTGTGACTGTCGCGCCCATTTTCGGTCGCGGCATTTATTTTCTAAATAGCGAACCCTGCTCAAAATGCAATGTTAGAAAAATAAACTAACAAAAACGCTAATTGTTTAAAAAGTATTTAAAAGGGTGCTAAAATAGTAAAAGTGTTAAAAGGTAAAATTGCTAAAAGTGCTAAAAGGCTAAGGGTTCGCGGAGTCGCCACCTAATTAGTTTGGGTGAATTAGGACACCTAAATGTTTAACTAGTTTAAAGTAAAACATTAACTCCATTTTAATGGTCTGCTAAACTTAATGAGATTCCGGGTAAGGGTTCTTTATTAATCTAGAGGGAAGGGGTTAGGCACCCTCTAAGATCCGCTAACTTGCGGTTGTCCTGCCGAACCTAGGGTAATTATTATATTTAAAAAAAAATGCAAAGTAAAAGATCTATAAAAAGTGCAATGTTAGAAAATAAAGTGCTAGATGTTAAAATAGCGTTAAGTAGTTAAAAAAGTTTTAAAATGTTGGAAGATGTTTAAAGGTGCTAAGAGGTTAATTTTAAAGCTAAAGGGTGCCAAGGTGCTAAGAAGTATAAAAGGACAAAAGTGTTATGAATAAATAATAGAGCCATAGCGAGCCCTGCTTAATAAAATGCAATATGTTAGAAAATAAATAATAAAATTGCTAAAAGGTTTAAAAGTGCTTAAAGGTTTTAAAAATGCTAAAAGGATGCTAAAATTGCAAAGGATGCTAAAGTTTAAAAGGGTGCTAAAATGCTAAAGGGTTGCTAGAATGCTAAATGATAGAAGGGTGCTAAAGGAAATAAAATGCTAAAAGGTTTAACAGGCTTAAGGTGCTTAATAGTGCTAAAGATTAATTTTGAAAGTAAAAGGTGCTAAAAGTGCAAAAGGACGCTAAATGTTAAAGAGTGCTTAAAAGGTGCTAGAAATGCTAAAGAATGCTAGGAGGGTGTTTTATGGACTAATTATGTGTATTTTGCTAACTAAATTAATCTTGCCTAGCTCATACAATATTATATAAGAGATGTCTTAAGATGCTATTTTGAGAGTTCACGAAAATCATTTATGAACTTTAACAAATTGTTGGTTTTATGACGTAAGTTAGATTACTAGCTTTTGCAGATTTTAACATGCTTAATAGTCCTAAAAGGCGAAATAAAGAAGAATGCGTTTCTAAAATGTAATTACTTTCGTCTCATATATTTAAAGACCTAATTGCTAGAAGTTCTCCTATTAATTACAAAGTTAAATAATAGAAAAACGAATAAATGGCATAAAACGAGACAAGAAAATCAAGAGAGCGAAGGGATTGGAGCGGATGACTCAGTCCTGTTTGTTTTTCTAGGAGTTTCTGATGCGGGAACGGGAATGCGGATGCAGATGCGGGTTGCCGCTTGAAATAGCTCGCGACGAGTCTCGCCATGAGACTCTTCATTTTTGCTCCAATGCGCATGTAAAAAAACAAAGAAAGAAAAGGATTAGTATGAGCCCAATTAAATAACGAATAAGCACTTTGGCACATAGTTTATATCAAGAGCACACATAAAGTCAAGATGACACCGTCGAAGAGGATTGGATCACCACAGTAACCTTTTCAAAACAATTATTGCTTAGTTTTAAGGCAAATTTTTAACAAATAACAGAGACAAGTACAATATGACATATACATAGTTTCATGAGTTCAAAATACAACCTAAGACCCCAAGATAATAAAAAAGGATTAATATGTAAAAAAATAGGATGAGCAGCTACGCAGCCAACTGGTAGAAGGGAGAAAAATGATAGTGGCAAAAGCAGTGTATAAATCAGATGGTATGCTAAGCATAACTATTTAGAGCTTATCCTTTTAAGAACTTTAGGTTGTGATTTTAACAAGACATACGGCTCCTAATTCAACAATCTAATGGCATTTTTCTTATAATGGGCTTAACATGATACCTAGGTGACTTAAGTCGCGATTCATGCCAAACATTAAGCTAATGAGGATGACAAGTGACTTGATCAAAGATAGAATGTTAGATGTATATATAGGCTCGTTTGGGTCAAAACACGTATATAGAATTCCAGGCATACTATTGCTAAAAAAGGAAAATATGCAGGTATTCAGAATTGGCATTTTAGGAGATAAGATTGATCAAGATTTCTTAAGGTCAAACCAATGTTATAGCAAATGATTGTAAATACATATATGTGAGGATGAGTGTGGATACTTCAAAGCAGCAAACTAAATGTGGAATTATAGTCTTAAAACATTAAAGGACCTGTCATCTTATGATCCAAGCCTATTGGCAGCATTGTGATTGATTGGAGAAAGAGAGTTATGACTTATGTTCCAATCACACCAGAGCCTAGTAAACTCTAATCAGACCTCACTTATGAATGATCTAGATAAACTGTGTCACCATTTTATAATCCAGGATCACATATTTCTTCAAATAATAAGGCATGTGCCATGTTTCAAATAGTAGGTTGCAGCCGGAGTCTAAGGCTAATCACATTGACAAAATAAGTTCATGCAAGGCCGTTATTGAATGACAATCAAATCAAAGCTTAATCTCAAGTCATTTTACAAACCTGTTGACACTCTCGACACTGATTTAAACCAGCAACAATTTATATAGAACATGTGTAAGCCAAGCTGGAGATCTAATGTCATATAATGTAACTTTTAGATACAATTACCAATCCTATTTCCCCCTGCTTCCTAAAACCCTCCTATATTTTATCTAAACAGAATTGGACATGCTCGAGATGTAGTAGCATGCTACAATCGAAGATACGAATACATAAGCACATAAACGACACAAAAGAACTGAGAGGAGTTCGGATTTTACTTAAAGCAGGGCCTATTTCATATAGAATTCTTTCAATTATGAAGGCAACCAAACAGATTAACAAACTGGCACAACTAAACTGAATCTCAACACAACCTGCAGTCCCACCAAATATACAGAAGTACAAAAAAAACATGAAAACCAGTCATCGATATCAATTTAACATACACTCAAACAGATGGCAAACGACAGAATATGAATAGACTAAAGTTAAGTTTACCTTCTCCGGACAGCGACCAGGGCAGCGTATCAAGTCGTCGGATTCGCTCGGGGGTTTGGTTTTTGCGATGCGAATAGAAAGCGGCGAGATTTAGTTGTTGGTTTCCTTTCTGGACAAAAAAAAAGATTCAAACCCCCTGTTCTTATGGAAACTAAAGGGTCTGGGTGTTGTGTTACCCTGTGTTGTTCGAATAAACTCTACTGTGCCCCCCCGTCTCTGCCCCATTGTCGATGCTCTTTGCATGTTCTTATATAGCCCCTCTTCGGGTTCTATGTTTGGTATGCATTTAAGGCTGAGATTTCTATGCCTATGCTTGCTCTGAATTCGCACGATTCGTACTTGATATCCTAAGATTTCGTATTGATTCTTACCATTTGTTGACGAGATTTGGGTAGGGATATGGTAAGGGAAAGCTGGCTAACATTTGGCAGGTGTCTCGCCGGATTCTCAGGCGAGAATCTCGGCTGGGCGACAGGGGCGAAGGGGCGGCTCTCGTAAGTTTCTAGGTTTAGGGTTCGTTTTGTTTTGGAAGAAAGGGTAAGAGTCGATAATGGGAATTCAAGACTTGGTGAGGAAAATAACGGGTGAGTTGGCGTGGGCTCATGGTCGCGGATTTTGGGCTGGGCGACGGGTAGAGGGGAGTTGGGCCTGCGGGTGCTGGTAGAGGGTTTGGGCTGGGTGAAAATGGTATTAGTTAGGTAGTTTTAATTAGGCTAAATTCTAGGAGTTAATTAATTAGCTAATTAATTCTAGGCAAGTGTATTAATTAATTAGTGATATCTTAAATTAACAAATGTGATTAAAATAATTAGGTGCTTCATTAATCTAATTATAATAAATAAATGCGTGCTCAATACTTTAGAATGCGACGCTATTATTTAAAATCTTATTGTTATGCATTATTGCGAAGTTAAATTAAAATTAAAATGAGCTTAGATTGAATTATTTAAATGCTAAATGCAAATATGATTTTTAAGAATTGTTTAAAGCTTTTATAAATGCGACGCTATTAAATGCATGTATTTAGATTTAAAAAATTGATTTTAAATGATTACTAATAAATGCGCTATGCTACGACACGACGTTATCGCTAAATTATTTATTTTATGCATTTATTAATTATTTAAGAATTACGACAAAGCTTAAAGTTAATTAATGCGGGCGCGCGACTCTAAGTGCTTAAAACTCTACGTAAGACGGGATGTCATTATTAAATTAATTATTTATGCATGTATTTATGTTTTATTGTTGTATTTTATTATAAAAATCCTAAAAAATTATTTTACAAAATTAGTGTAATTTTATAGTTAATGGCTGGACGGGAGGGTCAAAATTGGGTGTCAACAGATGTCCCTCTTTGTATGGAGATGATGGAAGAATCTTCGGACAAAGACGTTGACTCATAGCCAATTTTGTCTCGATCTTCGATTGCAAAATGCCGCGGTAGATGCGTCGACACAAAATCAAAAAGCGCCCCGATGTCGAGTTATGACGACACGGGCTACCATGGTCAAAACACCGCGCGCTAACGCGGGCTTAAAGATGTCCCAGTGTCGAGTTATGATGACACTGGGCTATGGTGCAAAAAGTAAAAGAATATAACTGGCTTGAACCTGGGGTGCACTGCTATGGCTTGTGGTGCTGGGTTCTACGGTGGAGCGAGTGGACCGACGCTTGAGGCCGCTTCTGCCAATCGTTGGGAAGGTTGGCCCCCAACGATTGCCGGTTATTGTAAGAGAAAATTCACGTTGTGCTCCTGCTGCTGCATGCTAAGACTTGAACAAACGGTTAGTGCATAACTGTTAAGGCGAAATAATTTTAAAACAATGTAACTGTGAATAGAAAAGAATATCCTGCAAAACGCGATGCCTGTTGTGTTGATGCGATTTTGCGAATGTTGTGATTTTCGTCCTTGCACGCACGCGTGTTGCGTATGTTGTCCTTGCCGCAATTGTCCTCGTATACTAAAGCTCGAGAAGAGTTAGTGCATAAATCGCTAAGATGTAATAATAAAGCATGAATGAGAAAAAATGCAATTTTGAGAACATAGAAAGTCGCCCTGTATAGATGCGATATCTTGACGATGGCGCCGCCGGACTTCTTTGGCCGATAACGCGTCGTTCGTAGACTTGCCGTGGCCGATAACGCCATTGTCGGACGTATTACGCCGGGCGTCGCATGGACTTCTTGACACGCCGTTGTTTGGGCGACGTTCGCCGCTGGCGCCGTTGCATGGACTTCCGACACGTCGTTGTCCGGACGCGCCGCCTTGGCGCCGTTGCGTGGACTTGCCGATTACGCCGTTATGCGACGTGGCCGCCGGGCGCCGTTGCATGGACTTGCCGACACGCCGTTATGCGGACGTGTTGCCGCCGGGCGTCGCCGCACGGACTTGCCGACACGTCGTTGTGCGGACGTGTTCGCCGGGCGCCGTTGCATGGACTTGCCGATTACGCCGTTGTGCGGACGTGTTGCCGCCGGGCGCCGTTGCATGGACTTGCCGATTACGCCGTTGTCCGGACGTGTTGCCGCCGGGCGCCGTTGCATGGACTTGGCCGACACGCCGTTGTCCGACGCGTTGCCGCCGCCGGGCGTCGTTGCACGGACTTGCCGATTACGCCGTTGTCCGGACGTGTTCGCCGGCGTCGCTGCATGGACTTGCTGACACGTCGTTGTCCGGACGCGTCGCTGGCGTCGCTGCGTAGACTTGTTGCGGCCGATATCGTCGTTGCTCGACGTGCCGCCGCTTCCCGTAGAATAAATGCTCGCAAACTAAGCTTGAGAAAAACGTTAGTGTATACCGCTTAAACAAAATGATAAATATATACGAAGTGCAATTTTATGGATAGAGATGTCGCCCCGATATGCCCGATTTAATCATCGAGATGTCTCAGACCGCAGAATCGACGAATTGTTATGATGCCTTTGTTGTGCGCGACGCTACGTGGTAAGTTTGACTTTATGCCCGAGTTGACGCGCTAGGTTTTGTTGCGAACTCAACTTTGATTGCCGATGTTGATGCCCCTTTCGCTGCCGCTTCTTGCTGCGACTTTGGATTGTTGTCATCCTCTCGCTTTGGTCGCTTTTCGCTTCGCGAAGAGACTTTCGTCGTATTTTCGGCCTACCGTTGCACTTTCGCTTCATTAAAAAGACTGCGCCAAAGAAATATTTGTGAGTTTTGGGGGTCGATGCAGATTTGACTTTGCTCCCTTGGTCCTTGATATCTTCGTGCTTCGCTTGTTGGACTTGCGACTTCGCCAGTTTCCTACACCGCCCCGATTTGAAAAGTGGTGTCCGCCTAAATGGGTCTCAATGTAGTTGCTTGTAGGCTATGTGTATTCTTGTCATTTTCAAAGCAAAGGGAAAGTTTCCTAATGGTGTGACCGAAGCCGATTTAGGCCGCCTACGTATCCCCATGAGGGAATCAGGTCGAACGTAGTTCATTACAAGCGAATATTGGATAAAATTAAAATTCTAGGTGTGGGACCGAAGCCGAGACGGCCGCCTACGTATCCACTAAGGGAATCAGGTCAAACGTAGTTCATTACAAGCAAAACGAAAGAAAACATTATTAAAGCTTAAAAATGAGTTCGTAAATTATTCTGCTAAAATAAATTGTTTTTCCTATCCCGGCTCTAGGAGGACCAAGACAAGGGTGCAAATCCAACCAATACACCTTCTTGTTCTGCATCGTGGCTGGCTGGGTCTTCGTGCTCTGCTGTCAGTATCTCCTTCTTTTGGCTTCTGCGTGGTGCCTGCTTGGATAAATAACTGATTCAAAGTGAGCGGGTTCGCAAGCGGAACACCTCTCTTCCTTTGGGGTTCATTGTACTCATTGGGGTAAGCCTCCCCCACCTGAATGACTCCCTCCTTGATCAGCTCCCTTACTTTGTCTCTGAGTGTATAACACCTTCCCACGTCGTGTCCGATGGCTCCAGAATGGTATGCACAGCTTTTGTTTCCATCATGAGCTTTGGACTTGGGATTGGGCACATTCTTTGGAATTGGCTGGAGTATCCCTGCAAACCTCAACCTCTCGTACAACTGCGATAAAGGCTCGGCTAAATGGGCGTATATTTTGGCTGGCCTTTCTGTGGTATTTAGGCGGGGTGTGAAGATATTTGGTGGGCGGGCTTGTGGCGTATACACATATGGGTATCGCGAAAGGTTGCCATATGCATTGCGAGAAGGGGTTTGTGGTGGCCTTTGGTTCGTGTTTAGCTGGAGTACGTTAGGCATTCGGTTTTGTGTGGGATATATGGGTGCATTGTATATTGGCTGAATGGGATATGTAGCAAGTGCAATCGTAATAATTTGGAGATTTTTGACTGTTTTGGTTATTTGCAGTGACGAGTGCTCTGGTGAGGTTCTTGAGCCTTTTGATTTCGGCCTGCAGGGTTGCCATTTGCTGTGGTAATTGTGCGAGTTGCTCGACTGGATCTATGCTGTCTTTCTCTCCTGAGACCTCTGCTTTGCTTATAGGAACCAAGACAGGTTCCGACTCGTTCCGCTCAGATGTCCGTGCCTTTGATCTTGTGAAGTATTGATGCTCTGCCATTGCTAAGTCAAATACGAACCGACCCTTTGGGGAGGATGATAAATTTTCTAAAAAATGCAACAAACGATGTTAGCATAAAACACATAATTTGCAGGCATGTAGCAGATATATCACACATAGTACATTCAAACGTTTCCTAACATGCAAAGGGGACCTCTTTATGCCAGAGGTAAGCCTAAACGTCACTTATGCGAGATTATGACGGATTTGTCCAAGTCGCCCAACTGTAATGCTTTTGTTGGAAATGGCGACCAAATGACGGTGCACTTTTCCCAATTTCAGCATGTCATGATTGGGCTTGGATTTGTCTGTCATTGTCACGCTACACATAATATGCTGGTTGATCGTTGGGTTGCGAAACCCGTCGACAAGTTTGGTGTTTTCCTAATTGTGGTGTCGATGCCAAGGACCGACCCACCTAAGGTAAATGCATGCATGCCCTAAAATAAGGGTGGTATAGCTCTATCTTAAGTTTGCTAAGATTTGGCTTTTCTAGACGCAAGGTTCCCGAGCGGACTACTCGAGTGAGAAGGTTACGCCGCCACCTGCTAGACCGCACTCCACGATATTACCAACTCTCCTAAATTTGGTTTTGAAGAAAGAATTTTCTTTGATGCACCCAAGCACCTCGCATGTAGTGTGTGATTGTGTGAATTTTCCAGTGGAAGAAATATGAGCGGAATGCCGCTTTAAGGAAAGCAAGAAAGTTATAGCAATCAAAAATAAATAAAACAAAATACCACACACAAAAATTAAATGCCAAAGTAATTGCCAAATAATTATCCTAGATCTGTTGTGGTTAAGAACCTAAAATCCCCAGTGGAGTCGCCATTTCTGTCGCGCCCATTTTCGGTCGCGGCATTTATTTTCTAAATAGCGAACCCTGCTCAAAATGCAATGTTAGAAAAATAAACTAACAAAAACGCTAATTGTTTAAAAAGTATTTAAAAGGGTGCTAAAATAGTAAAAGTGTTAAAAGGTAAAATTGCTAAAAGTGCTAAAAGGCTAAGGGTTCGCGGAGTCGCCACCTAATTAGTTTGGGTGAATTAGGACACCTAAATGTTTAACTAGTTTAAAGTAAAACATTAACTCCATTTTAATGGTCTGCTAAACTTAATGAGATTCCGGGTAAGGGTTCTTTATTAATCTAGAGGGAAGGGGTTAGGCACCCTCTAAGATCCGCTAACTTGCGGTTGTCCTGCCAAACCTAGGGTAATTATTATATTTAAAAAAATGCAAAGTAAAAGATCTATAAAAAGTGCAATGTTAGAAAATAAAGTGCTAGATGTTAAAATAGCGTTAAGTAGTTAAAAAAGTTTTAAAATGTTGGAAGATGTTTAAAGGTGCTAAGAGGTTAATTTTAAAGCTAAAGGGTGCCAAGGTGCTAAGAAGTATAAAAGGACAAAAGTGTTATGAATAAATAATAGAGCCATAGCGAGCCCTGCTTAATAAAATGCAATATGTTAGAAAATAAATAATAAAATTGCTAAAAGGTTTAAAAGTGCTTAAAGGTTTTAAAAATGCTAAAAGGATGCTAAAATTGCAAAGGATGCTAAAGTTTAAAAGGGTGCTAAAATGCTAAAGGGTTGCTAGAATGCTAAATGATAGAAGGGTGCTAAAGGAAATAAAATGCTAAAAGGTTTAACAGGCTTAAGGTGCTTAATAGTGCTAAAGATTAATTTTGAAAGTAAAAGGTGCTAAAAGTGCAAAAGGACGCTAAATGTTAAAGAGTGCTTAAAAGGTGCTAGAAATGCTAAAGAATGCTAGGAGGGTGTTTTATGGACTAATTATGTGTATTTTGCTAACTAAATTAATCTTGCCTAGCCTGCGTACAATATTATATAAGAGATGTCTTAAGATGCTATTTTGAGAGTTCACGAGAAAATCTGTTTATGAACTTTAACAAATTGTTGGTTTTATGACGTAAGTTAGATTACTAGCTTTTGCAGATTTTAACATGCTTAATAGTCCTAAAAGGCGAAATAAAGAAGAATGCGTTTCTAAAATGTAATTACTTTCGTCTCATATATTTAAAGACCTAATTGCTAGAAGTTCTCCTATTAATTACAAAGTTAAATAATAGAAAAACGAATAAATGGCATAAAACGAGACAAGAAAATCAAGAGAGCGAAGGGATTGGAGCGGATGACTCAGTCCTGTTTGTTTTTCTAGGAGTTTCTGATGCGGGAACGGGAATGCGGATGCAGATGCGGGTTGCCGTTTGAAATAGCTCGCGACGAGTCTCGCCATGAGACTCTTCATTTTTGCTCCAATGCGTGCCATGTAAAAAAAAACAAAGAAAGAAAAGGATTAGTATGAGCCCAATTAAATAACGAATAAGCACTTTGGCACATAGTTTATATCGAAGCAGGCACACATAAAGTCAGCAGTGACACTGTCGAAGAGGGATTGGACTGCCAGCAGGTAACCTTTTCAAAACAATTATTGCTTAGTTTTAAGGCAGCCTTTAACAAATAACAGAGACAAGTACAATATGACATATACATAGTTTCATGAGTTCAAAATACAACCTAAGACCCCAAGATAATAAAAAAGGATTAATATGTAAAAAAATAGGATGAGCAGCTACGCAGCCAACTGGTAGAAGGGAGAAAAATGATAGACAGGGCAAAGCAGGTGTATAAATCAGGACAGGTATGCTAAGCATAACTATTTAGAGCTTATCCTTTTAAGAACTTTAGGTTGTGATTTTAACAAGACATGCTGGCTCCTAATTCAACAATCTAACTGGGCTGTTTTCTTATAATGGGCTTAACATGATACCTAGGTGACTTAAGCTGGCAGTTCATGCCAAACAGCTAAGCTAACAGGGATGACCAAGTGACTTGATCAAAGATAGAATGTTAGATGTATATATAGGCTCGTTTGGGTCAAAACACGTATATAGAATTCCAGGCATACTATTGCTAAAAAAGGAAAATATGCAGGTATTCAGAATTGGCATTTTAGGAGATAAGATTGATCAGTACTTAAGGGTCAAACCAATGTTATAGCAAATGATTGTAAATACATATATGTGAGGATGAGTGTGGATACTTCAAAGCAGCAAACTAAATGTGGAATTATAGTCTTAAAACATTAAAGGACCTGTCATCTTATGATCCAAGCCTATTGGCAGCATTGTGATTGATTGGAGAAAGAGAGTTATGACTTATGTTCCAATCACACCAGAGCCTAGTAAACTCTAATCAGACCTCACTTATGAATGATCTAGATAAACTGTGTCACCATTTTATAATCCAGGATCACATATTTCTTCAAATAATAAGGCATGTGCCATGTTTCAAATAGTAGGTTGCAGCCGGAGTCTAAGGCTAATCACATTGACAAAATAAGTTCATGCAAGGCCGTTATTGAATGACAATCAAATCAAAGCTTAATCTCAAGTCATTTTACAAACCTGTTGACACTCTCGACACTGATTTAAACCAGCAACAATTTATATAGAACATGTGTAAGCCAAGCTGGAGATCTAATGTCATATAATGTAACTTTTAGATACAATTACCAATCCTATTTCCCCCTGCTTCCTAAAACCCTCCTATATTTTATCTAAACAGAATTGGACATGCTCGAGATGTAGTAGCATGCTACAATCGAAGATACGAATACATAAGCACATAAACGACACAAAAGAACTGAGAGGAGTTCGGATTTTACTTAAAGCAGGGCCTATTTCATATAGAATTCTTTCAATTATGAAGGCAACCAAACAGATTAACAAACTGGCACAACTAAACTGAATCTCAACACAACCTGCAGTCCCACCAAATATACAGAAGTACAAAAAAAACATGAAAACCAGTCATCGATATCAATTTAACATACACTCAAACAGATGGCAAACGACAGAATATGAATAGACTAAAGTTAAGTTTACCTTCTCCGGACAGCGACCAGGGCAGCGTATCAAGTCGTCGGATTCGCTCGGGGGTTTGGTTTTTGCGATGCGAATAGAAAGGGCGAGATTTAGTTGTTGGTTTCCTTTCTGGACAAAAAAAAAGATTCAAACCCCCTGTTCTTATGGAAACTAAAGGGTCTGGGTGTTGTGTTACCCTGTGTTGTTCGAATAAACTCTACTGTGCCCCCCCGTCTCTGCCCCATTGTCGATGCTCTTTGCATGTTCTTATATAGCCCCTCTTCGGGTTCTATGTTTGGTATGCATTTAAGGCTGAGATTTCTATGCCTATGCTTGCTCTGAATTCGCACGATTCGTACTTGATATCCTAAGATTTCGTATTGATTCTTACCATTTGTTGACGAGATTTGGGTAGGGATATGGTAAGGGAAAGCTGGCTAACATTTGGCAGGTGTCTCGCCGGATTCTCAGGCGAGAATCTCGGCTGGGCGACAGGGGCGAAGGGGCGGCTCTCGTAAGTTTCTAGGTTTAGGGTTCGTTTTGTTTTGGAAGAGAAAGGGTAAGGGCTGCTGATAATGGGAATTCAAGACTTGGGCTGAGGGAAAATAACGGGTGAGTTTGGCGCGTCATGGTCGCGGATTTTGGGTGGGCGACGCAGAGGAGTTGGGCTGCGGGTCTGCAGTAGAGGTTTGGGTCGTGAAAATGGTATTAGTTAGGTAGTTTTAATTAGGCTAAATTCTAGGAGTTAATTAATTAGCTAATTAATTCTAGGCAAGTGTATTAATTAATTAGTGATATCTTAAATTAACAAATGTGATTAAAATAATTAGGTGCTTCATTAATCTAATTATAATAAATAAATGCGGGCGTGCTCAATACTTTAGAATGCGACGCTATTATTTAAAATCTTATTGTTATGCATTATTGCGAAGTTAAATTAAAATTAAAATGAGCTTAGATTGAATTATTTAAATGCTAAATGCAAATATGATTTTTAAGAATTGTTTAAAGCTTTTATAAATGCGACGCTATTAAATGCATGTATTTAGATTTAAAAAATTGATTTTAAATGATTACTAATTAATGCGGCTATGCTACCTGACACGACGTTATCGCTAAATTATTTATTTTATGCATTTATTAATTATTTAAGAATTACGACAAAGCTTAAAGTTAATTAATGCGGGCGCGCGACTCTAAGTGCTTAAAACTCTACGTAAGACGGGATGTCATTATTAAATTAATTATTTATGCCTGTATTTATGTTTTATTGTTGTATTTTATTATAAAAATCCTAAAAAATTATTTTACAAAATTAGTGTAATTTTATAGTTAATGGCTGGACGGGAGGGTCAAAATTGGGTGTCAACAGTGACCCTTTAGGCCTTCACACATCGACATTAATCAAATTAAGGTTCATACGGAACTCCTAGACTGCGCCATATGACGAACTCAATATGTGAAGTACGTTTACATGACTCCGGTAAACATAACCTTTATGTGAGATGATAAATTCATTTCATCTGCGATACACTCGATCAAACTTAGAATTTGTCATGTGTATAAATAGCTTGATCACTTTATCTCATCTATATTAGTCGACAACCAAACATATCCTAAATATGTCTCTTGCATTAGCCAATGACTTGGTCGACCTTATATTACTGAGAAGCTGAGTGTTCTCTCTCGAATATTCAATCGAGGAATGTATCCTATTCTTGGCTCAACTACCACCTTAGTTCACATCGCAATGTACCCAACACAAGCCATGTCTTATCCTATAAGAAATTTAAGCTTAGGACAGGGTCAAAGTACATTACTCTGTAAATTAAGTGTGTATTGATCTTAAGTCAAAGGACATCTATATCCCACATGCTGATAACACTCTAGACATGTATAACAAATAGTTTATCAGCAGGGTATACCAATACCCTCTAAATGTATCCATGTGTCCATCACTAGTAATCATACTAGTAGTAAGTAAGACATGCTACATTCTCTAAGAATATGATGTGATGCAGACCACATGTTGACTTATAATATATCATTGATATACATTCTCAATGATCACCAGTCAATGTTATTTTGAGAGTTACGTTCTATCATTAATATCTTACTTTATCAATGACAACGTAAGCTCAAGGGATGCACATTAATGAATAATCACAAGCAATCAAAATCATAATTCAATAATTGCAAATGTCAAAATATATATTAATCTCATTAATAATAATATAAATGTGTTCAAGTATATTTGTCCCTAAAATGACATGTTATATGCGAGGTCAATAAAATTGACCGGAGATTCATGGAACGAAATTTGCGTTTTTATCTTACCAACAACTATTTTGACTTACATATGTATGGAACGAAACGAATTACATGGTAATGATTGAATTTTTGCTATTTTTCCGCATTCATATTAGTTCTTTTTTTTTAGTTATGCATTCTCTAATTACCTGCCTGAATTGCAAATTTTATAAGTGTATTGATGATTAGATATTTCTACAATTTGCATTTACTAAATGTCATTTAGGCCTCATTTGTTTTCATTAGATTAAAGACCGTCTGAATCTGAATGCACATGATTAAGATATTATTTCTAAATCTGAACATTAAATGATTAAAATTGTTTGTTTTGAAACATCTCAATATGCATAATGTATTTATTTAAATATAATAAATATAAAATTCAAATAAAAAGTAACTAAATAGTAGAAAATAAATATAAACTTAATAAAATAAAAAATATTATTTAATGAAAAATAAAACATTTATGCTCGCTAGTGATGGTTGAGATGCTTTGTAGTGGTGGTGATAGTTGGTGCTAGTTGCCAGTAACGATGATGGTGATAGTTGTGATTGTAGAGGTAGTTCGTGTTAGTAGTGACTGACACAATGGTGGTGGTGGTCATGACGGTGGAGTCGTTGATGTTAGTAATTAGTAGACATGTCCAAAGCTCGGGTCAGGTGATTTTCTTTTTCTGCTTGCCCGATCCTGATCCTATTTTATTTTTAAATTTTTCAGACCCTGGCCCTGACCCGCTCTACAAAACAAAATAAAACAGTAAGCAAACACTGCAATTCTTCTGATACAATTTGTCACCAATTAAAAATTACAAACAGAAACATGAAATCATTAAAAATTACACCAAAAAGTATTGAAGCAGATTATTTTAAAAACATGAATATAAATATTGATTATCCAAGGCCTAGTGCTACAGTCACATCGTAAATCCAGGAGAGTCTCCTGTGTCGCCAATCCATAGAAACAAGATGGCGTATATTCCCTCCTCCACAAATTTTATCGGATCGAGAAGTGGAAACTCCTTGGGTGGGAGATTCCACCTTTTGGAAGAAGATGGGGGTATATTTGTTCGAGGCTGTTGCTACATAATATAAAAGCATCGTAATATAATTTATGAGTTTTGATATTACTACGATGACAATGCATGACTAATTTCTTTAGTTCTAGGTAAATGAGATTTTTCTGAATGTTGACGTTCTTTTATTGATTTTAATTGACTTTATCATATTTGGTTATTTATTCAATCATACGCTTAATTATTTAATTTGATCACCAATTAAATATTATCAACACATCTTCAATTGAACTTGACAAAGAGAATTTTGATTGCAATAGAATGGAATATAACAAGTTCTTCAACCTAAACTGGGAATAAATTAGTAATTTAGATAAACATAATTTAATTGTCTTGCTTAATCAATTTTTTATAGAAAATATCAAGGCTGGCCATGGTAGGGGCAGACCCAGGGATCGGGTTTGGCGGGTCGGGCGGGTCGGGTGAGAAAAGGCGGGTCGGTGGGCGGGCTGGAGGGGTCGGGCGGGACCATACCATGTCGTCCGATCCGATCCCGCTGGGTAGAAGTCGGGGCGTCGGGTCGGGCCGGGACGGGTTGGCGGGTTTTTTTTTTTTTTTTTTTTAATTTTTTCACTAAATTAAAAATAATAAATTACTAAGTACTAACAAAGTAACATTAAGTATAACATATACTTGTCATATTATAGACTTATAGTATTATAATTTATAATATATTTATAAAGTATAAAGTATAAAGTATAAAGTATAAACTATAAACTATAAAGTATAAACTATAAAGTATAAAGTATAAAGTTATAAACTAAATAATTAAACAAAGACAAGAATAGTGTAAAAAAAAACATCCCAAGACTGTTTTTGTGCCTTTTATATTATTAATTTCATTGAAATATCAAATATACAAGATTCAAAATTACATTGTAGTGTACTGTTGTTGAAAAAAATTGCAAAAGAGTGAAAGACATAGAAAAATTTAAAAATTGCAATGAAATAAATTACCAATTTGAAAATATTTTTTCTAATTTCTTTATAATTTCTTGTGGTTCTTCGGTTGGAATTGGTATATCTTGATCAAATTGTTCCACGCCGCTACTCATGCCTTGAGATAAAATGTCGTTGTAGTTGTCGCCATCTTCGTTAATCTACGGTTGATCGCGCTCCTTCGCCTCCGCTCGTTATCAATCTACGAATAGTACCGCCATCTTGGCCTCTCGGCTAATGAGTGTCCGTGCTCTCCTATTTGAAATCGCTGCGTAAAAGCGCTTTCGAAGCGTGATGACGCAGAATGTTCAAAATATCTCGGTCATCATTGAAAGTGTCGGAAATGTCTTCTCATTCGGCTCGATATTTCAGCAAGTCTTCCTTTCCTTCATTGATAATCGCTTGGTAAGGTAAATTACCCCGCAAAACAAAAACATCGAACTCACTAATTTGGTTAGCTTTGCTACCACCGCACATTTTATTTACGAGGCTTTCAATAGAATTAATATTAGGCCTAGCCACGTAAACCGCTTGTCGTTTTTAGGTTGTGTTGAAGAAGAAGATGATACAAAAGTCGGTTGGTTACTAGCACTTTCTTGCTGGTAATGCCGATATACTTTTTTGCATTCATCTTCTACGCTATTCAACACTTCTTCTAGCGTTAGTTCAATAGGTGGCTCAACATTTAAATTTTTGGGAGTTGGAGGTGGTAGTACGTCCATACGGTATATATATTTTCAATAAGACTTTTACAACCCTCTACTTTAATAGTCGGGTTTAATACAAACACCAATAATATAAATAGGGAATAGGAATAAAATATTTTTTAATTTCATAAACATTTTTTAATAGCTGCATTATAAGCAGGTTTTTCCATATATTCTTTAAGAAGTAAAAATATTATAGCTATATAAAACAACATAGTTGAAATAGTAGGATAATATAAAGTAGAAAATTCTTTTGTTGCTCGTTGAAAATTTTCTAAAAATACAATAAGTTCTCTAATTTTCTCCCAATCAAGATTCACAATCATATCATTTGGATTTTGATTATGGGCGTTAAAAATAAAGTAATAGGTTTTCTATAGTCATAAGCAACAACTAGTTGGTCATATAAAGAATTCCACCTAGTTGGTACTTCTGAATTTTTACGTAAGATAGTCCACAATCATGGCAAGTTTTTATATTCTTTTCTTTGTTGAATTCTATTATTTTTAAAAATAAAGTGTATAGCAAATTGTATTTTTCAAGAATATCTTGAAAAGTGAAAGACCATCCTTTACAACTAAGTTATAAATATGGCACGACATTTGATATGAAAATGTTTTGGAAAAGACTGAGTTAAAACATTTCTTAAAATACTAATAGCGTAATTGTTAGAAGATGCATTATCTAATGTAATACTCATAACTTTATCGGTTATTCCGTAATAATCGCGATCGAATAAATATTTTCAAATAAACTCACCATTATGCCTACTATCTATATATCTATATGCTAAAATACGTTTTTGCATAGACCATTTATAATCTATCCAATGACAAGTTCCGTTAAATAATCATGGCGTTAATACTACGACTATATCGAAGTTAAAGCAACTTTGCAATTTAAATGATATAATGCATAACGTAAATATTGTTGATATTCATGTGCAAATTTAAATACATCTCTTTTAACAGTTGATCTAGGAAAACCTTTATAAGCGAGGATTATACATATCTCTAATATAATGAATAAAACCAGAGATTCAGAAATGAAAAAGGCAAACCTCTACAAAGACTAATTTTGCTAGTGCTTCCTATCTTTATGTTTATCATATTTAGGGCCTCTGACTCCCGTCATAGGGTTAATTTGACCACAGACTTTCTCCGGACGAGAGTATGTGAACCTTGTCCCGATTGAGAGGACGTTTGTTCACGATTTTTTCAATCATGTATTGGGCATGCAAGGCTTTGTGTTTTTGCAACAGTGTCTTCCTAAACCCCGTCCCACCATGACCTTGTCGATTTAAAAGAATAAATATTTTTACAAGTTTTACATACACTACTTGATTAGCTACGCCCTCACAAAATATTTCCATACAACCGATTTTAATGGTCGCTTTGCCGACCTCGCCTCATAGTAGGGGATAGGAGGCATTTCACTAGTGGGTGTATCATCATCTTCATTAATAGGTGTATCATCAACTAGAGTGTCATCTAAATTAAAATCTTCTTCAATTTCGGGATAATCATTTGTGTCAAGATCATATGGTATTTCAGAAACATTTCAGATCTATAAAATCATCTTGTCTAGGAATAATCGAACAGAATACTAGAAGAAGTACTTGCCCTTGTTACCACCCCTACTAAGAAGCCCACCCTTACCCTTACCCAACACGCCTCTTAGTCCTTTCATTTTAATTATGCTAATAAATAGTTAAAGATAATGAAATTAAATGTGCTAAATGAAATAAAGACAAAATAATAATTTAATGAGAGAACGAATGTACCAAACGCCGACGTAGAGTCGACGTGTAATCGAGAGGTTGAAAATTGAAACTTTGCTCGATAGATAATCCTCGCTAGTTGCCAACTTCACTCCCAATTCTCAAATTAATAAATAGATTGAATATGTAGACAATGTTGTATAGAGAATTAGAGATTGATTGAGAGATTAGAGAGTAGAAAGATTTGTGAAAATAATAAGAAGAGGAATGAGGTATTTATAGGGTTAAAAATAAATATAAAGGGGTGGGGAGGAGGCCTAAAATGCCGTTGTCAACGGCCAAAATAAAATGGCCGTTGGACAACGGCTATTTTGTGCAAAGGGTCGAGCTGGGGCGGGATTTGGGCGGGTCGGGCGGGTCGGGCGGGATCGGCTGGCGGGACCATACTCGCCCCGCCGGCTCGAGCCCCGGTCCCGCTTTTTTTTTTTTTTTTTGGTGTCGTGTCGTGGTTTGGTCGGGTCGGGCGGGAGGGTCGGTTCGACCATCGCCACTCTAGAAAATATACATGTATTGTTGTTAACAGGGTCGTCTTTAGACCTGTGCGAGGTGTGCTACCGCACAAGGCCCCCCAAAAATGAAAAAATTTAAGGGTAGATAGATTATTTCTGATAAATCTTTGGCTCAATGAAAACATTATTAACTATCAATTACATATATTTATATGTGCGCGTTTGAGAACAACAAGTGTATAAAAGAGAGCAGAGAGTGTTTGATTAATGCTTAAATACTGGTCAACCTAGTTTATAAATACTTTTTAATTTATTTAAGCATTTGGTAAACATTAAAGTGCTTATAAACTAAAATCAATTTCGCCACTTAAAAATATTTTTCACACTTAAAGCTCATAAGCTATTTACAATCAGCTAATCCAAACACATCGGTCACTAGGGAATTTTAATATAACAGCTGAACAAAATGAAAAAGTTGTCTGATTGGCTCGGGGAGCATACCACTTGTGCCCTCTCATTTTTATCATGGCCCACCTGCGATGTTTTTGCTTTCTTTTTTTATATTCAGGTTCGACTTGCGCCAGACAATAATCAGGGTTTGAGAACGCACAACTGATTGACACCTACCAAGATCAACTCCAGAAGATACCAGAATGTTCTCACTGAAAATCAATCCACGCTGCAAGTGTCCAAAGCGCCTTAAGCCCCTCTCCTTTACCATTGAAGTGTGCTTTCTCGAATTACCAAAGGTTATAACCATGGTAATAATAAAAAAATACCCCAAAGTTGGGGGTAATTAGCGTACCCCACTAAGTGAGGTCGTCATATGCAATTGAGAAGTCACAATCAAGCAGATCACACAGCAAACGCCATCCGGTTTGATCATTTTAGCTGGTGTTATACTCTCTCCATTCCAATTTATTTAAAAATTAACCAATTTAAGGTCAAATAATTTTTTATTTGATTTAATTTTAAACATAGATTTTCAAATATTTTATAATAAAATTTATATTTTTAAAAATTACATAAAAAGTATTGTAAGCCTGCATAATTAATAATTCACAGTATATGAAAAAAGTTGCTTTCTTGTTGGCTTGGCGGTGCTTTTCTTCCTCTGTGGAGAGAAGGCTCTAAGCGTTGTTGTTTACCTTGTAGACGGAGGAGATATAGAAAGTGTGCCGTGCTTGATTCATAAGATTCCCGTCGCGTCAGCCTTTTCTCAGTGCGCGGAGCCCCAACGAGGAAGGTCTTAGAGCTTTATCATTGGGTTCTTTGTCTTTTTTTAGTGTAGATCTACTCTGGTGCCTACTGGAGATAGACTCCTATCTATGCTAACTATCTTTGTTTTGTTTTATTTGTACTCTTTTTTCCTATTTTCTTTATTCTTTCATGTTGAGCTTTCGAAAGCCACTGGGTTGGGAGAATGAACGATCGACGGCTAAAGATCTTGAATAAAGCATTGATAGCTTTGCAGAGGAGAAAAACTTTGATTCTTTCCGAAGGTGTTCTTTGCATGCTGAAGTGAACAGGGGCGGTACCAATTACGATTAGAAAGTGGTCACTCCTGTCAATGAATACCATTCATAGTTGCCTATGTTAGTAACATAGTCATAACGACTTTTTTTTTTTTTTTTTTTTTGACGGCGAACCCGCGTCGCTACTCTTCGAGTGCGCGTGGTAAACCCCGGATCGACGCAAGAGTCGCAAACCACGCCGCCAGTAAACCACACTTGGCAAGCGCGCGATGTGCTCAACCAAGAAGGTTTATGCAGGGGATCGAACTCGTGACCTTGCGGTCCCGCGCTCTACTGCTACACCAACTTGGCTACCCTTGCGGGTATAGTCATAACGACTTTGTTTTACTGCTTGAGGTGGTGATAGCTTTTATATATTTGCTTAATTATAAGCTTGCATAGTGCTCTTCCTATTTGTTTTCTCGGCTTTCTTCTGCCGAACCGAACGAAGACTCTATTAAGCTCAGCCTTAGTAGAAGTGGGTAGCGGTGAGAAAATCTCAATAAAAGAAAGAGTTGTTTAACTTCTAAATTGATTAACCTTCAAATAAATTGGGACCGAGGAGTAATAAATATTCCAATATTGTGAACTTGTTTTTCTTTGTTCAATTATAATCTCCCAATTATTCGTGTTTACAGCCCAGAGCCACTGGCTTCGGTTTTTTGTTTTTTAAGTTTATTTTTCCTTTTGGGTGGTAGGGAATTATTTTCCTACAGCTAGATTTGTTAGGTTTCTTAGCTTTGACTCTCAGACGAAATCTTCAATAATTAATTAACTTAAAACATAGATAGTTATGACTATTTGTTTTCTTTTAATTCTGGACTTTTGGCTAATTATATATCCAGTTCAATTTTGTCATAGCTTGTTGTTTGAGTAACTTACATAAATAGCTATAGTTTCTAGACGTTTAATTAACCATAGCTACTGTTTTCTTAATTACAATTCGTAACTATGTTATTGCTATTTCGCGTACCGTTCCAAAAATATAGTTAGCCAAATACAATTATGTTTTATATGTTAAATGCCATCGACAACAGAAGAAGATACAACGAACATTATTTTCCTTTGTCGTAGCTTGTTGCGTTGCTGCTCGTCGATAAATACACCAACTCTGATGGGGCAGTAATAGTGGAAACGGAGAAAGATGGGTCCACTTTTATGAATTAAATAACATTTGGATAAATATAAAGAGACCACAAGTCCGATAGAATAGTAAGATTGAAAGGAGGAAACGACAATGATAAAAGTTTAAGGGACAAATAGTAAAATATGTCAAAACAGTATAACGACCTTTTCTTCCCGCTTTTTTTTCTTGAAACAAAGTTATAAACTTCTTCTTGCTTTGCACCAACATTTATCACAATCAAATATATATATCTTCATTCTACAGCAATAAGAAAATATAAATGGTACAACAAAGAAAATTAATGGGATGTTTTTCAACAATTGGTACTATCAAGGACATGTCCCACAAGAGCAGGTGAGGATCTAAGAGGGTCTCAAGGTGTTCATTCGAACACCATCGGTAAAAGAATACACTGTACTAACTTTTTTATCTTTTATCTATATATCTAGATTTTGAACGTCCTAAACACAAGACTGTTGAAGATAGTATAGATTCGTAGGCATATACATTGGTATACAGCCAGTATATATTTCCTTATACATTTCCTTTCTTTGTTATTTCAGTTTTAAGTTGTAGCACTAGTCTCTTTTTGATATTTGGCTATGTTTGTAATAAGGCTAGCCACGCAAAGCCTTACCTATAAATACTCGTTGGTTATGAATGAAAACAGTAGAAAAGATTTCACAAAATGCAGCACCCTCGTCTTCCTTCCAATTCTCTCGACTTCCAGTCACAGTGCTCCATCTTCGAAGATGGATGCAACCAATTGCTCGTTTAGATTCGTACTTTTAACATGGTATCAAAGCCATGCAAGGTGAATCCAGAGGTCACTCTGTCTCAATAAGGACAGGGACTGAGAGATTCAACACTTGCGAGGTTTAGTGGTTACAAATCGATTTTAATTTCGTATTTGCTTTATTTTCGTCATTTGATTCGTTTATATCACTTGTGATTTGCTTGTCAAATCCCTACACTGAGCTATCCAGTTCGGGAATTTTATGCGATTCTGTTATCGATTGCAATATTTGTCATTGTGATTTTTTGATCTACATTGGATCTGAGTTTCTGCGGATATGGAGAACATTACAACAACACCTTCTGTTGTGCTAGAAGAGAGTTCAACCTCTAATATAGATACCATTGACCACAATCATCCTCTGTTTCTGAGTTCAGCCGATACAGTAGGTGCTATTCAGATTGAGATTCAGTTGGTAGGTATGGAGAACTACACGCTCTGGAGCAGAGCTATGCAGTTGGTGTTACTAACGAGAAATAAAATTGGATTTATTGATGGATCTATAAGGCGCGACACATATGGACCTACTCACATTAGACAGTGGGACAGGTGCAATGCTCTGGTAATGTCGTGGATAATGAGAAGTGTAGATAAAAACTTGTTGAGTGGGATTCTGTATCGTACCAGTGCTGCAGCTGTTTGGAAGGATCTCAAGGAGAGATTTGACAAGATCAATCTCTCAAGAGTCTTCCAAAGCAAGGAGTTGACAATGCTAACTCAAGGGACCTCACCAGTATCCCAATACTACTCGAGAATGAAAGACCTATGGGATGAGATGGACGCAATTATCACACCACCTACGTGTTGATCGTCAATCCCGGGAATACATCTTGCATCCGGGAAATCGAGAGATTCTTTGGAGTTTCTTATGGGATTGAATGATGGATACAATCAAGCGAGCCATATCCTATTGATGTCCCCATACCTAGTGTGAACCAAGCATTTGCCATGATAGCCCAAGATGAAAGCCAAAAGAATATTTCCTCTTAGGGAATTCGGTGATAATCTAGCACCGACTGAGGCATCATTTGGAAAGAATAGGAAATTTGCCTTTTGTGATCATCGCTGACATGAAGGGACATAGTAGAGAAGGATGCCATAAGTTGCTCTACTTTTGTGATTTTTGCAAGAAGCAGGGACATACCCAGGAGAAGTGTTATAAGCTGATAGGATACCCTTCTGATTATAAAGGGAAGAGTAAGGCTAATACTGTTATGGTACCTCAGGTGGAGCAGCATCATGTGCAGGGGTATGGTGCCAATCATGGTGGTTCTGTAGATGGTGAAATAAATCAGAGATATTATGCAGGCAACAACCAACTCTCTGTGTATCAACAGCAGCAACTCCAGCAGATAATCAGAACTTGCACTCCAGACAAGTTAGAGATGATGCTGTCTATAACCAACCAGGTTAAGGGATCGTGCATGTGCCACAACGCCGTGGTACGATGCGTATGGCAGGTAACTATAATGAAGGGATTAGTAGTCCCTGGATAGTAGACTCAGGAGCTACCAATCATATGGTTAAAAACAGCAATATGATAGAGACTCCTGGTCCTAACTGGTCAACTATCAATTCAGGACAGGTACAACTACCAAATGGAGGGAGTGCTCCAATTACACACACTGGAGAATGTAGGCTGACAGGAGGTGAACTTATAAAGCATGTGTTGTGTGTGCCAAGTTTTCAATTTTGTCACGACCCGTTCCGGGGCCCGTGACTGGTGCCTTACCCGGGCACCCAAGTAGTCATACATCAGAGAAAAACCAGCGGAATATAAGACAACCAAGATATGAAACAGTATAAATAAGACACAGTTTCTGGAAAAAGTTGCCTTTCGGCATAATGTATATAAATAACCCAAAATGAGCGATATCCCAACCTTACAACAGTCTGCACTTAAGAGTTTAAAACAACAATGGCGGGACAGGGGCCCGCCATACCCCTGAATACGAATATCTACAACGACAGGGGACCATACCAAAATGCTAAGCTTCCGGAGAAACGGAGCTTTCCCAACGCTGAAGCGGTGATCCTAAGAACGGGGATCAACAGTAGGAGTACCTTTACCTGCGGCATGAACGCAGCCCCCCGAAGGAGGTCGACAACAGTACAGTATGTGAAATCGAAAATACGTAAATGAAATCATAGTAGTCTATATAAGGCGGAGACATGTATGATAAGCCAAAACTACGATTCCAATAAATAGCGATCATGTCAAGTCGTGGACTCACGCCTCAAAGTTATCACAATAACTGCACGGTAAGTACGAAGCGTAGCCGACTACTAAAACCCACGCACAACAAGGTCATAAATCGTATCATGAGATCTGTCTAGGCCGTCACATGATCAAAGCCGCCACTCGCGCAGATCTAATGCGCGATCTAGTCCTCGAACTTCCCGCGACTCGCGATAGGCCAAACAGATAGGCCCGCATGAGGTATAACCCCGCATCGAGTAGCTACTCCCAGCGGCGTCTAGACTCGTCGTCGCGCATGGCTACAAGAACCGCGTGACCACAAGGGCCGCATACTAACACGGAACTCCCGCGATTCGCGCATATCTGAGACCGCATAAGGTATTCTCGAATCATAGGTCCATCGACCCTTTGAAGTCTACCCCGCATCGGAGGCGCTTAACCCCGAGTTATGAATGATATAATATCAACATAACCGATTATTGCTAAACAACATAAGCACAACAAGGAAAAACCCTTTACACAAATATCACAAGATACTAACTCACGTAGATCCTAACATGTTTACTTATCCATCAACAAGAAAATATTACAAGACTATCACAAATCAATACAATCAAGTTATTCACACAAGGTACTTTCTACATTATGTTAACAAGTTCGGGTTGTTAGCCCCAAAGTACTTCATGTATTACTCTTTAAAAGATCCGTTTCTTTTACAAAAGTCACACAATAACCGTAGTATAAAAATAGAGTAATTATCTTTTGAAGTACATTAAAACACTTCTCCTTGTAAAATCAAGTAACAACATTCTTTTCCTAACGTTCAAGTTTGCCTAATTTCAATTACTCAAGTTTCTCATTTTGAAAGGGTTTGTAGTTCATAGTTTTAATCCTTTAAAACAATTTGAGAAACATATACCCTAAGTGTGAGTAGGTTATTATTATTCGTAATAATCTTATTACAAAGACCATGATCTAGTAAATGTAATATCATTTTGTCTCATCTTAACTCCTATGCAGATGGAAGTTTCTACTAGTTTTAATAATACCTTATTAGTCAAAATAATTCCCTTTATTAAGTATTTGTTGTGGTTTGTTCGACATTTATTCTGATTGGTAAAACATCATTACTTTTGAAAACCAAAAATACTATTTACTCACTAATTATGTTTCACACTTTTTAACAAAATTCAAATTAGTATAATAAGTCAAGTATCTTATTTCGTAAAATCAATAAATCTTTATTTTATCACTCATGTCGTTATACCTAACCTCCCATAAAGCTAGTATAACTCTTAAGCTTTTAAAACCAAGTGTTACTCTTACGTTAAAAATGATTCAAGATTCCTTTGAAATGTTTTCGATTCTTTATTATTGAGCTTAAGCCGTGAGGCATCGCATGAAGTGTTATTCAGGCTTAAGCCGTGAGGCATTGCCGTAAGTATTATTCAGGCTTAAGTCAAAGACATTGCCGTAGTTATTATTTAGTTAACACATGTACGTCTACCGTACTATATATATTGTAAAATATCATTGTAACACCCCATTTTAACCGGAGTCGGAAACGGGATTACTGCTACATATGGTTGATTCCTAAATGTATTTAAGGAGTCGCCACCTAATTATTATAGTGAATTAGGACACTTAGTTTATTGCAATAAAAATACTGCAATAGACTTCCATTTAATGGTCTGCGAAATTAGTGAGATTCTGGATCAGGGTTCTTTATTATCCTAAAGGGAAGGGGTTAGGCATCCTTTAAGATCCGCTAACTTGCGGTTGTTCGTTCAAACCTAGGTTAATTATTTATTGCTCTTTTTATTCTACCTATTCTAAGCATTTTACATAATTTACAATTAAAATAAAATACAATGCAAAATAATAAAACATGAAATTAAATACGACATAAAATAAACTCCGGGGCATTCTTTTTGAAATGCATCTCCGGATACCTGCATAAACACTTAGTAAAAGTATTAGTAATAGAATACATAAATTTTAAAATAATAGCAAAAATTAACAAACAAAGCAAATAAATCCGTCTTTTGTACAGGGGAGGCCTTGGAAATCAGACGGGGATTCCTTCATCGGCCAATATTGCTAAAAATAATAATATAAATAAAACCTTCGGATCCGCGCCAAAACAGTAATAGTTTTAAACACGGAGGGCTCAGATATGTAAAAAATATAAAGTAGGACAGCCTAAACAAGGGCGGCTGCGAAAATTCGCCTTGCCAAGCACATGTTGGTTATCCGGTGTAAGTGGAAGAAATCATCATTGCCCAGAAAGCTTCATTTATTTTATTTTCCGTCTTTGCAACTGTGGAGGCCTCAAAAATCGACGGATAACTTTTTCATCGGCCAAACAAGTGTAATATTTGTTCTTTTATCAATTTAATAAAATTACAACGAGGCTAAACAATCCAAAATTGGTAAATGACAATAGCCAAACGAAGAGGAAACAACACCAAACAAGCAACATAGTAGCAAAGTAAAGACAACGTAAGAAGCAAGACAATTCTTTCACTAACTATTTAAGAGAATAATTTCAAATCCTAGAATTTTATTAATATATTATTAGTTGGATATGTCCAATTGAGTTTTGTGTACTTCTCAGTAAACTGTGGCAAAAGAAAACAAAAATAAGCAGATAAAGAAATCAAATAATGCAAAGTCGTTGCTTTCCATTAAGTTTTGTCACTTGTAATATAGTGGAGCAATCGCTGAAAATTTTAAGAACGTCGCCGGAGAGTTTTTTTATTTTTTTTAAAACTCAAACATTCCCAGCAACCAAAGCACAAGCACATAACAGATACAAACAATAATAATAAAGCCAAGCCAAGGTCGTCGGAGTTCTTAAACTCCGGCTAGATAAAAAATATCATAAAATCAGTCCATAAATACCAAATCAGTCCAGCAAACACAAAATCTAGTCATGATAGAGCGAAGCGGCAGT
The DNA here is from genome assembly GCA_029844215.1 of Przewalskia tangutica. Classification (NCBI taxonomy): domain Eukaryota; kingdom Viridiplantae; phylum Streptophyta; class Magnoliopsida; order Solanales; family Solanaceae; genus Przewalskia; species Przewalskia tangutica. The sequence goes on along the minus strand of CM056730.1, from coordinate 4,196,242 downwards.
GCGTCGCCGGATATGGTGAAGGGAGAAGAAAGGCGGGAGTCGCTGGAACTGGGCAGCGACGGGGTTGTGGTGAGACAGTGGGGATTGATGGGGTTCGCGTGGAGACAGCGGTCGACGGTGTGGAGCAGTGGGTTGGTTTCGCCGGCGGTGGGCGACTGTTCGACGGTTGTATGGTGGGATAGAGGGATTCGACGGGAGAGGGCGAGGTTAACGGGGCGGGCTCAGGAGGTTTTCGCCGAGAAACGATGCGGCGACGGTGGCGGCGGAAAGAGCGGCGAGGGTGAGAGAAGGGAGAGGGTCTAGGGTTAGATAAGGGGTGATTTTTGTGTTGGGGAAAGTGGGTATAATGTTTTATTTATAGGGTAGGTTTTTTTTTTTAGGGTTTGGGTTTAGTTTTGGGGGAAATGAAAAGTGGGTTTGGATGGAATTAAAAACAAAAATGGTGTTGGATTGGACTGATTCAAATTGTGTCTTGGACTGGACTGGTTTGACAAAAATGCAAGGCTGGTTAATTATTTAAAACAAAATTATTTAAAAAAAATGCAAGATTATTAAAATGCAAATCTTGTATAATAATACTAAAATCAAATATTAAAACATGTTTAATGCATGATTAAAAGTAAAAAATGGGATGTCAATTAATTATTTAAAAAGATGCAAATATTATTAAAATAAAACGACTGTGTAACAATAATAAAAACATAATATTAACAATGACAATATGCTTAATTTAAAAATAAAAGATGCAATGCCATTTTTGTGAAGAAACAAACGTAGAATATTATGTAAAATATGCAAAATAACGATTAAAATGCGGTGTGCTAAAATACTTAAAATTGCAACAAATATACAAAAAACGGGTCAAAATTGACTGTCAACAATCATGCTTTAGGAAGAATCACATACCTTCTCGGCGAAAACCTCCTGCCAAGTTGAATATGTCGCGCGCAGAGTATCGACCTATAACAACAACACGCCTATCAACGCCCGCATCAGATGCATACAAAGTTCTAAGCAGAGGGTTCGTTATTCTATGGTCATTTGGGCAGCACTTCCCTACCCGGTGAGCTACTCAAGTCTACTGTGAAAACAGTCCTATGTAAGTACAGTTCTATTATTCATCTTTTAAACCCTTATACTGTGATAACAGTTCAATTCTATTCTGCAATATCCTTCTAAGTATTTAATACTTATTCCTATACTTCTACAGTATATATATTCTAATTACAAAAGGAGGATAAGGTTATTTACCTCGGTAAGCCCAATAATATCCTAGATAAAAGTCGCGCCTGAGCAAGGTTTAGCTCCTAAGTTGTGCGCTCCGGTAGCTCCAAGAAAACCTTAGAAGTTCTTCACAACTTCTACTAAGGACTAAGGGATTTGGGCTAGGGTAATTTGGGCATTATAACAATACTAGAAGGCAACTTTTCTACCAAGGGAGGGGGGGTAGTGTTTCGGCTAGGCTAGCTTTAGAGGGGGGGGGGGTTGCTCTCGGCTAGGGCTTCTCAAAAGGGGAGGGGTGTGTTTGGACGAAACAACAAGAGGGAGAGGGAGGGATTTGAGACTTAGATAGATTGCTCAATTTAGGATGAAATAACTCTTCAACAAGGGGGGGTATTTATAGGTCAAGACATGGCCAACCAATGGCCAAGATTATGCCAAGTGCAAGGCAAGTGTAGGGTGAGGATTTAGGCAAGTGTCCTTGGCCAACTTGCACACAAAATATCCTACCAACTACTTGACAAAAATTGTCATCCAATTGGCCTCAATGCCGTGTAACATCCATCAATGAGAGGGTGACAAGTGTCGCCCTCTCGTTGGTCAAAATTGTTTCTTGTCTGGGAAAAATTCGCAAAAATTAGAATTGAAATAGCCGTATTTTATCCTACGCGAGTTGTGTAAAACGTTTCGTCTAAAAACGACTCTAAACGGGTGTTGTGTACAAAGTGGAATTCGCCCAAGCCAACTCGTGGGGTGACACGTGTCGCCCTCCTACTCGTCCAAAATATTTCATCTTCCGAAAATATCCACAATGGCCAAAATCTCGAAAACAAAGTGGGCCCCACAAAACCGTAAATTTTCTCCCGTGGGCCCCACGTGACCATTTCCGAAAATAAAACTCCATAATTCTCTAAAATTCCAAGAAGTCCGAATACCAAATCTGGGAATCCAATTCCCATAAACGAATCTTTTTCCTTCACAAAACCCTAAACTTTTCCGTGGAAAAATCACCTCTTTCTTCCATTCCACCTAATGTCGATTCTCGCACGCACGTCCTCGCATACATACCTTGAAACTACGGGGTATAACATTCTCCCCTCCTTAGAAACATTCGTCCCGAATGTTCCTTCTAGGTATCAAAACAAACAGGCGCCAGTATAGTCCTTACTGCTATACTTACGGAAACAACCATGCCACACCTGGTCACAACACAACAAGCGCACATACTTATCTCCAAGTCCACGAGGAATCACCTCTATCACAAAAACTCCTACTCGAGATCTAAAAAGATACTCCCTTCGCCCCTACTCTTTACAAACGAATGATCACACCTATGCTCGTAATACATGCTCGTTCTTCCTTTACTCGTCGTGATACCACTTTTGTCACTTTGTCGCGAGCCTTGCCCCGACGACCCAACAAATGGTACCGGCTGCTTGCGATCCCTGAGGATGTCGTACACTTCTTGTACGCTCGAACTCTTACCACCTGCATCGCTTAGTTTCCAAATCTCGGTTACTATCTCTAACGTGGTCATCATTAGCGGAACACTCGGGTGGATTTAGATACTTTCCCGAACATAACAATACGAAAGACGGACGTCTCGCCTCCTAAGTCGGACGGCAATGCTAACATATAGGCAACCCGCCTAATCTTCACATGAACTCAAAAGGCCCAAAGTAACACGGCTAAGTTTCCTCTGTTTTCCAAAACTCGCCACACCCTATCCACGATCTGTGGAACAAACGAACCAACTATTCGAACCTTGCCAACATCGAACCAATCGATCGGCAACTTATACTTCCGCCTCTACAAGGCTTCCTAAGGCGACATCCGAATACGAAAATGGTAGCTTAAACATTCCTTTACAGAGACGCACAATCCCCACAACTACTCTCGAATCCAAACACGCCCGAGGCGAATGCGATCTCGAGACTTACCAGTTCTTAACCTCGCTCGTAAAACTTCCAAAAAGGAAACAGCACTGGCTCCTTTATGCGTCATAAGGTGAAGGTAGGCACTGCGCCTTTACAACCTTTACGATATAATCACCCCTACCGAGTACACTGCTTTGCTAGAAGACAAGACGGCCGACCTCCTCGCCCGACCATCGGTCGAATGTATCCACGAACTCAGACGTTGGTTAACTAAACTTGGGCCTAACACCCTAGTGACCCTACCACGTGGCGACCACCAAAACTGACCACCACCAAACAGCCACGGTCGACCCGCCACACGGCTCCACCCAACCCGGCAATGCGCAAACACTAGCTCGCGATTCGAACAATCTCACCAATCACGTTATTTAAAACCTAGCGGTCTTCTACCCTCTTTCATTCCACATTACCCAGTGGATTCATCCCACAAAATATCTCACGTATACTATGCACCTCGACGCGGTCAAACACGAAGTAATTCTTTTACCAAAGATGGCCTCGCCTCTAAGGTCTCTACGCACACATCCTAAGGCTCCCACTTTCTATCCCCAATCTTTCCCGATTAACTAATCATGATTCCCAATCACGATTAACACAATGCTATCTCGAACATAATACTTAAGATATTCGCCACATATAAATCTCTAAAGGGTTAAGGATATACCAGTATCTACGCGCACTTCCCTTAGGTCGTTCTAATCAAACCCGCCTGCTGTGCATGAGGAAGGTGATGAACTATCCACCGATCACGGGCCGAGTCTCTACATCCGCGCCACCCTTGGTCGGACAATTCCTCGCAAAATGGCCACTGGCCGCAAACATAACAAGCTGACGCGGAAGAACGACACTCCCCACGATGACATCGACCACAACGGCCACACCGAGGTGGGGGTGGCCTCCTCTGGCTAACACCCTCCTCTCCGAACCATCTGCATCCACAATGGTCTAGTAGGTGAGTCCTCGCATTGTATCCTTCCTCATAGAACATTCCCTTGCCATATGGCCCTGACGGCCGCAATAAAAACAAGCACCAGTAAAAAGACGGCACTTCCCGGGATGACACCTGCCACACTGTGAACACTGAGGAAAAACTGAACCCTGTGGAGGGACACTCTGTACTGGCGGAGGCGCATGTCTAATCTGCTGCTGAGGCGATTCGCCTCGAGAGTTACCAAATGATCCTGCCAATCGGGCCCTCTTCGCCGCTTCTGGCCACTGGCCGATCTCTACCTCTCTCACCGCACATAATCCTGAACGCAAGCGGCTCGCCCCCGATCAAGAGCTACTCCTCACAACCCTTCTTTAGATAAGCATCAATATCCTTGGAATCTGGTACATAAAATACTCTGCCGCCAAGTCCTTTGCTAGCAACAGTGGCCGTCTCCTTCCAATCCATATTTTCGCTCGATCGTGGGCGAAAGTCGGATGTCATGACCGATGGGAAGCTGCGCCGTGCTAAACTCTCATCTGGCCGCGACGCCTCGTAACTCCGCGTGAAGCATCACCCAGTGATGATTGGGCTGTGCCCTTCTAAATCTCAGATTTACTCGCAGCCTCCTTCACGCTTGCGCTCTTCCGGGCCCGAGTTACTGGCGAGGCATCATCGGTAAAGGAAAGGAATACGTTAGAGGGTCCAACTTATAACACGGCTCTAAAGCACGATCTCGAGTGAGAAGAATGGAAACCAATCCTAAATATCCTATAGCCTCACGATTATTGGTGTGGTGCAACACACCGATAATCAAGACACTACTAGATACGGTCGTAGACACTTTCCGAGGATTAATCGCTCGATACCACTTTTGTCACGACGTTCGGGCGTGATCGGTGCCTTACCCGGGCACCCAAGTAGTCATACATCAGAGAAAACCAGCGGAAATATAAGACAACCAAGATATGAAACAGTATAAATAAGACACAGTTTCTGGAAAAAAATTGTCTTTCGGCATAATGTATATAAATAACCCAAAATGAGCGATATCCCAACCTTACAACAGTCTGCACTTAAGAGTTTAAAACAACAATGGCGGGGCCCGCCATACCTGAATACGAATAATATCTACAACGACAGGACCATACCAAAATGCTAAGCTTCCGAGAAGCGGAGCTTTCCAACGAAGCGGTGATCCTAAGAACGGATCAGCGTAGGAGTACCTTTACTGCGGCATGAACGCACCCGAAGGAGGTCGATAACAGTACCAAGTATGTGAAATCAAAATATCAGAAATGAAATCATAGTAGTCTATATAAGGCGGTGAGACATGTATGATAAGCCAAAACTACGATTCACAATAAATAAGCGATGTCAAGTCGTGACTCATGCCTCAAAGTTATCACAATAGAACTGCACGGGGTAATGCGAAGGCGTGCCGACTACTAAAACCCACGCATGCAACAAGGTCATAAAGCGTATCATGAGATCTGTCTGCATCACACATGATCAAAGCCGCCACTCGCGCAGATCTAATGTGCGATCTAGTCACCGAACTTCCCGCACTCGCGATAGGCCAAACAGATAGGCGCGCATGAGGTATAACCCCGCATCGAGGGTAGCTACTCCCAGCGCCCTAGACTCGTCGTCCGCATGGCTACAAGAACCGCATGACCACGCGGCCGCATACTAACACGGAACTCCCGCAGATTCCGCATAGGCCATCTGCACTCCGCATAAGGTATTCTCGAATCATAGGTCCATCGACCGCCGAGTCTACCCCGCGTGACGGAGGCTTTAACCCCGAGTTATGAATGATATAATATCAACATAACCGATTATTGCTAAACAACATAAGCACAACAAGGAAAAACCCCTTTACACAAATATCACAAGATACTAACTCACGTAAGATCCTAACATGTTTACTTATCCAAATAACAAGAAAATATTACAAGACTATCACAAATCAATACAATCAAGTTATTCACACAAGGTACTTTCTACATTATGTTAACAAGTTCGGGTTGTTAGCCCCAAAGTACTTCATGTATTACTCTTTTAAAAGATCCGCTTTCTTTTACAAAAGTCACACAATAATAACCGTAGTATAAAAATAGAGTAATTATCTTTTGAAGTACATTAAAACACTTCTCCTTGTAAAATCAAGTAACAACATTCTTTTCCTAACGTTCAAGTTTGCCTAATTTCAATTACTCAAGTTTCTCATTTTGAAAGGGTTTGTAGTTCATAGTTTTAATCCTTTAAAACAATTTGAGAAACATATACCCTAAGTGTGAGTAGGTTATTATTATTCGTAACAATCTTATTACAAAGCCATGATCTAGTAAATGTAATATCATTTTGTCTCATCTTAACTCCTATGCGGATGGAAGTTTCTACTAGTTTTAATAATACCTTATTAGTCAAAATAATTCCTTTATTAATTTCTGTGGTTTGTTCGACATTTATTACGATTGGTAAAACATCATTCCTTTTGAAAACCAAAAATACTATTTACTCACTAATGAGGTTTCACACTTTTTAACAAAATTCATATTAGTATAATAAGTCAAGTCTCTTATTTCCTTAAATCAATAAATCGTTCTTTTATCACTCATGTCGTTATACCTAACCTCCCATAAAGCTAGTATAACTCTTAAGCTTTTAAAACCAAGTGTTACTCTTGTTAAAAATGATTCAAGATTCCTTTGAAATGTTTTCGATTCTTTATTATTCAGCTTAAGCGTGAGGCATTGCATGAAGTGTTATTCGAGCTTAAGCGTGAGGCATTCGTAAGTATTATTCGAGCTTAAGTCAAAGACATTGCCGTAGTTATTATTTAGTTAACACGTATGCACGCTACCGTACTATATATATTGTAAAATATCATGCTTTAGGAAGAATCACATACCTTCTCGAAAACCTCCCGCCAAGTTGAATATGTCGCGCGCAGAGTATCGACTATAATACCAACACGTCTATCAACGCCCGTCAGATCGCATACAAAGTTCTAAGCGAGGGTTCGTTATTCTATGGTCATTTGGGCAAGACTTCCTACCCGGTGAGCTACTCAAGTTCATCGTGAAAACGATCCCATGTAAGTCTGATTCTATTATTCATCTTTTAAACCCTATTCTCGTGATATGATCAATTCTATTATGCAATATCCTTCTAAGTATTTAATACTTATTCCTATACTTCTACAAGATATATATTCTAATTACAAAAGGAGGATAAGGTTATTTACCTCGTAAGCCCAATAATATCCTAGATAAAAGTCGCTACCGAGCAAGGTTTAGCTCCTAAGTTGTGCGCTCAGGTGGCTAAGAAAACCTTAGAAGTTCTTCACAACTTCTACTAAGGACTAAGGGATTTGGGCTAGGGTAATTTGGGCATTATAACAATACTAGAAGGCAACTTTTCTACCAAGGGAGGGGGGGTAGTGTTTCGGCTAGGCTAGCTTTAGAGGGGGGGGGGGTTGCTCTCGGCTAGGGCTTCTCAAAAGGGGAGGGGTGTGTTTGGACGAAACAACAAGAGGGAGAGGGAGGGATTTGAGACTTAGATAGATTGCTCAATTTAGGATGAAATAACTCTTCAACAAGGGGGGTATTTATAGGTCAAGACATGGCCAACCAATGGCCAAGATTATGCCAAGTGCAAGGCAAGTGTAGGGTGAGGATTTAGGCAAGTGTCCGTGGACAACTTGCACACAAATATCCTACCAACTACTTGACAAAAATTGTCATCCAATTGGCCTCAATGCCGTGTAACATCCATCAATGAGAGGGTGACAAGTGTCGCCCTCTCGTTGGTCCAAAATGTTTCGTCTCTCGGAAAAATTCGCAAAAATTAGAAATGACATAGCCGGAATTTATCCTACGCGAGTTGTGTAAAACGTTTAAAAAAACGACTCTAACGGGTGTTGTGTACAAAGTGGAATTCGTCCAAGCCAACTAGGGGGGGGTGACACGTGTCGCCCTCCTACTCGTCCAAAATATTTCATCTTCCGAAAATATCCACAATGGCCAAAATCTCGAAAACAAAGTGGGCCCCACAAAACCGTAAATTTTCTCCCGTGGGCCCCACGTGACCATTTCCGAAAATAAAACTCCATAATTCTCTAAAATTCCAAGAAGTCCGAATACCAAATCTGGGAATCCAATTCCCATAAACGAATCTTTTTCCTTCACAAAACCCGGAAACTTTTCCGTGGAAAAATCACCTCTTTCTTCCATTCCAATTCCAATGTCGTATTCTCGTACGTACGTCCTCGCATACATACCCTAAAACTACGGGGTATAACAAATTTAACTTACTTTCAGTGTCAAAATTGACTAAGGAACTCAATTGCAGTGTTAGGTTCTTTCCTGACTTCTTTGTACTGCAGGATCTCCTCACTGGGAAGGTGAAGGAGATTGGTAGAGAGGTTGATGGACTGTATGTACTGGATTCTACAAGGAAGCAGGAGGGACTGATGACAGTTAAATCAAATATGACAAAGCACAGCATAGGGGAAGTGAAGGCAGTCCTGTGGCACAAGAGATTGGGACATGTACCAATGAGTGTTCTTAGGAAAATAAATGTCTTTAGTAATAATTCTAACTTTGTGATTCAGCACTGTGACATATGCCCTATGGCAAGACAAACTAGATTGCCTTTTCCTACTAGTCAAAGTATAAGTATACTTCCATTTGATATGTTACACATTGATGTTTGGGGACCATACAAAGTTCCTACTTATAATGGTATGAGATTCTTTCTTACTGTGGTAGATGACTTCACTAGATGGACATGGATATTTCTCTTGCACATTAAATCAGATGTCCCTACTGTACTCAAAGATTTATGTCTACTAATCAGAACACAATTTGGTTCCAAAATCAAGTGCATCAGGTCTGATAATGGTTCAGAATTCATAAACAACTCCTGTAGGGATCTATTTGCACAATTAGGCATTATACACCAAACATCTTGCCCATACAGTCCTCAGCAAAATGGTGTGGTTGAGAGGAGACATAGACACATACTAGAGCTTGCTAGAGCCATAAAGTTTGAAAGTGGCTTGCCTGCCAGGTTCTGGGGAGAATGTGTTGAGGCAGCTGTCTACATTATGAACAGATTGCCCTCTGTGGTTCTGGGGAACATCTCCCCATATGAGAAACTATATAAGAAGGCACCTGGTCTATCACATCTAAGAGTAGTTGGCTGTCTGTGTTATGCTACAAATCTAGTGAAAACAGACAAATTTGACACTAGAGCCATCAAGGCAGTCCTACTGGGATACTCTTCTAAACAGAAGGGATACAAGCTCTTAAATCTATCTAACAATGTCTTATTTGTAAGCAGGGATGTTGCTTTCTATGAGGATATCTTTCCTTTCAAGCAGAGGGACCAATCTGGAATTGGCATCAGCCTGGACCTTGAGGCAGAGGCTGATATTTTCCACTATGAGCCTGATGTTGGCAAACAGTCTGCTGAATCAGAACAAATTGAAAGGTCTCAGGAGACTGCAATAGCAGACACAGGCAGATCTCAGGAGGACACTAACAGTCCCATTGTCCAGACAGATGATGCACAAACTTCTGAATCTCCACCACCACTAAGGAGATCGATAAAAGCGAAGACAACTCGCTTGGATGATGATTTTGTTCAAAATCCACAGACAGCAGACACAGGAGGAAGACAAGAGTGCCTGTATCCTATGGCTAATAGTCTGAGCTATGCTGGACTGAATGCAAGATACAGGAGCTACATTGCAAAAATTGAACTTGAACATGAGCCAAGTTCATATTCTACTGCAGTAAAAGACACCAGATGGGTCGAGGCTATGAATGTTGAGATGCAGGCTTTAGAGAGTAACAAGACTTGGGAAGTGACAAATCTTCCTGCTCACAAGAAGGCCATTGGATGTAAGTGGGTTTATAAAATCAAGTATAAGGCAAATGGTGAAGTGGAAAGATTCAAAGCAAGGCTTGTGGCCAAGGGCTACAACCAAAAAGAAGGAGTTGATTATCAAGATACCTTCTCACCAGTGGCAAAGATGGTAACTGTGAGGGCAGTTATTTCAGTGGCAGCTTCCAGAAATTGGCATATATACCAAATGGATGTTTATAATGCATTCTTGCAAGGTGATCTTGATGAGGAGGTATATATGTCCATGCCTCAGGGATTCGATCAACAACAAGGGAAGGTATGCAAGCTAATCAAGTCATTATATGGGCTAAAACAAGCTTCTCGGCAGTGGAACATCAAGCTGACTACAGCCCTGCAAGCTTCAGGTTTCTCTCAGAGTCAACTTGACCATTCCTTACTTACCAAGAAGGTGGATAACAGAATCGTGGTGGTACTCATTTATGTAGACGACTTGCTCATTACTGGCAATGATGAGGCTCTCATTCAAGAAACAAAACTGAGTCTACAACAGAATTTTAAAATCAAGGACTTGGGTTGCTTGAGATATTTCCTAGGCTTCGAATTTGCTAGAAATAGCAGTGGCATAGTGATGCACCAGAGGAAATACACTGTTGAACTAATTTCTGATCTTGGCTTGTCTGCTGGAAAACCTGCGAGATCACCCCTGGAGATTAATGTCAAGCTGACTTCTACATTGTATGACCATCACCTTGCTGCTGATTCCTCTACAGTTGGTAACTCCTCCAATGTCAAAGATGCATTGTTGGATGATCCAGCTAGTTATCAGAGACTTATTGGCAGATTACTCTACTTGACAAACACCAGACCAGACATATCCTTTGTTGTCCAGTGCCTTAGCCAATTTATGCAGCACCCAAAGACCTCCCATCTCTTGGCAGCACAAAGAGTGGTTCGATACCTGAAAGCAGCTCAGTGCAGGTCTTATGTCTTACGCAACACCACCGCCTCGCTGCGCATATTGTGATCTTGATTGGGCTTCCGCCTAACACACGAAGGTCGATCATCGTTATCTAGTCTTCTTTGGAAATTCCCTCATTTCCTGGAAATCAAAGAAGCAATCCACTGTTTCCCGAAGTTCAGCTGAGGCAGAATATCGTAGCCTAGCTTCTGCAGTTGCTGAAATAGTTTGGCTCTCTGGTTTGTTCTCAACTCTGACAATTCCTCTTACGCTTCCCATTCCAATTACACGGCGATGAAGTCGGCGCTACGATTCTTTGCCCGACCCCGTGTTTCATGAAAGGACCAAACATATTGATATAGACTGCCACTTTGTTCGTGAAAAACTGCAACAAGGACTTATTTCCACCCATCATTTGTCTACTGATGAACAGCCCGCAGATGTTCTCACCAAGGGCTTGACGATTGGTCGACATAATTATCTATTGTCCAAGCTAGGCTTCACGAACTTGTTCTGTGTTCCTAGCTTGAGGGGGCGTGTTGAAGATAGTATAGATTCGTAGGCATATACATTGGTATACAACCAGTATACATTTCCTTATACATTTCCTTTCTTTGTTATTTCAGTTTTAAGTTGTAGCACTAGTCTCTTTTTGATATTTGGCTATGTTTGTAATAAGGCTAGCCACGCAAAGCCTTACCTATAAATACTCGTTGGTTATGAATGAAAACAGTAGAAAAGATTTCACAAAATGCAGCACCCTCGTCTTCCTTCCAATTCTCTCGACTTCCAGTCACAGTGCTCCATCTTCGAAGATGGATGCAACCAATTGCTCGTTTAGATTCGTACTTTTAACAAAGACAAGAAGTTGACTCAATGATTTAGGGGTGACAAGTTTAAATCTCCCCTCAATAAAAATTCTGAATCTGCGACTGCACACAAGAGAGGCCCATTAGTTTGGACAAGTGTAATCTATGATTTGTGCACAAATAATTTGAATAAAAATGGCCAAAGAAGTAGACCAACATCAATATTTTTGCACTGTGTGACTGTGTCTTTGTCCCCCCTCATTACTTGCCTTCTTTAACAACCTTTACTTTCTTCTCTTCTCTTTCTCAAACTTGCAGTTTTTCCTCTCCCTTTTATGGTCATGGACAAACACCACTCCCACCTCCCTCTCTCCAAATGTTCGCGCCAGCACCGCTATAGTGAATGGTTTGGTTTTTGTGCTTTATCTTGTGTCTTTTTAGAAGTGTTACTGTGGTTCATTTGTAGTTTTATATTTGGTTTATCTGTATCTTAGCTAAATCTTGACATACCCGTACCAAATACTTGCAAGCATCCGTACCTAATACATAACTATAAAAGAATCCATGTAACATAGCTAAAATAACATGTTCTTGTCTTATTGCTAATAATCAGACAATTTGATCTGGTGTAGGGTGTTTCGAGACGTTCCCAGTGATATATCGATAGTAGTAGATGGTGGCATATTTTCATTACATAAGGTAATTCTTTCGATTCTCTATTCTCTTAATAGCCACTGTTCCTCTATGAGTCTTGTTTGTAGCAGTTCACTGTCTCACCGGTAATAGATTTTGTGAGGTAATTCACAACTTATAAGTAGTGTGAAAGTCAAAAATTTCGATAAGGGTGTTCAAGGATACTTTCAAGGTTTAGTATATTTGTATGAAAAAAACATTTGACCTTATTAATGTACATAGTATAATTTTCCGTCAAAGGGTGCTCGACAAACCAGCCTTCAGCATACATATCTACGCCCCTGCTTATAAGTAATGAAAAATAAGGTAGAAAAGACTTCTTTTTTGAGGAGGTGAGTCATATTATTCCCTAACATAGAGACATGTGATGCAGTTTCCTCTTGTCTCCAGGAGTGGGCGAATTCGAAAACTTATAGCAGGGCAGAGGGATTCTGATATATCAAGGATTGAGCTACTTAGCCTACCAGGTGGACCTGAATCATTTGAGCTTGCAGCCAAATTTTGCTATGGTGTTAACTTTGAGATTACAGTTGCAAATGTGGCTCAGCTTTGTTGTGTATCTGATTATCTTGAGATGACTGAGGAGTATTCCAAAAATAACCTTGGTTCCCGAGCTGAAGAATATCTTGAGTTTGTTGTAAGCAAGAATCTTGAAATGTGTGTTGAAGTCCTAAAACAATGTGAAAACCTACTCCCTTTGGCTGATGAGCTGAAAATAGTCACCCGATGCATCGATGCTATAGCCTCTAAAGCTTGTGTGGAGCAAATTGCTTCAAGTTTCTCGCGCTTGGAATATAGTAGTTCGGGTAGACTCCATATGAACCGCCACGCCAAGTGTGAAGGAGACTGGTGGATAGAGGATTTGTCAGTTCTTCGTATTGACTTGTACCAACGAGTCATAACAGCAATGAAATGTCGTGGTGTTAGGCCTGAAAGTATTGCAGCATCACTAGTTAACTACGCACAGGAGTTGACAAAGAGGTCCATTTCCAAAGTTGACGTGATTTCTGGTTCAAATGCCCATGAAAAGTTGTGGTCGAGACGATTGTTAGCTTGATGCCTGTTGAGAAATTGGTTGTTCCGATAACCTTTCTTTTCGAACTACTGAGAAGTGTTGTGATGCTTGATTGTACAGTTGCTTGTAGACTTGATCTAGAGAGGCGGATAGGATCTGAATTAGACATAGCTACACTCGATGATCTTCTGATTCCTTCTTTTCGTAATGCTGGTGACACATTATTTGATGTCGAGACAGTGCATAGGATCTTGGTTAATTTTTCTCAGCTGGAGGATAGTGATGAAGATATGGAAGATGTCTCAGTGTTCGAGTCTGATAGCCCTACTAATTCACCATCCCAAACTGCATTATTCAAAGTCGCAAAACTGGTGGAAAATTACCTGGCTGAAATTGCACCTGATGCAAACCTTAAGCTGAACAAGTTCATAGCAATTGCCGAAAGCTTACCAGCACATGCTCGTACCATCCATGATGGACTTTATAGAGCAATCGATGTCTACCTCAAAGTATGTACAACCAATTGCTTGAAATGTGCTTCTGAGAAAACTTTATTTGTTTGAGTACAAGTTTTAAAATTTAATGGCAGGAGAAAAATTATGGTTCTTGTTTCTCCGAAAGCTAACCTGTCTATAATGACTTAAATGAATCTGGTTCCAAATTACAATATGATTTTGTTTCTTACTAATCTGTTTGCTAATGACTTAAAACGAATACGCTACCTATACGCTACCTTTTTATGAAGTGGATTAAGTACTTTATATTGAGTTCATGATTTTGCCTTTAGTAGAATCTTCTAACCTAAGTCCATATTTCTAAGCCAGTGTAGAGCTTCCTTAAGTTATTATTTTTGACTAATTATCGATGTCCATCCATGTAAATTCCAGGCTCATCAGGGCTTATCAGATGCAGATAGGAGGAGACTATGCAAGCTGATTGATTTTCAGAAGCTCACACAAGAAACTGGAACACACGCTGCACAAAATGAACGCTTACCTCTCCAATCAATTGTACAGGTTCTTTATTTTGAGCAAATGAGGCTTGGAAATGCCTTATTTTGTTCTTATCCTGATGATGACCATAAGCCAATGCACCAATCGTGGAGGATCAATAGTGGTGCTCTAAGTGCAGCTATGTCTCTCAGGGATAATTATGCTTCTCTAAGACGAGAAAACAGGGAACTAAAACTTGAACTAGCACGAATGAGGATGAGACTGAACGACCTGGAGAAAGATCATGTTTGTATGAAGAAAAATATGGAAAAATCTAACTCCCGGAGATTCATGAATTCCTTCACGAAAACGATTTTCAAGTTGAACATCTTTGGACATAGTTCTTCCAGGGAGTCAAGTTCTCCCTCTAAGAGATCACAAGGTACTGATTCTAAGCTAACTGAAAGAACATGACATGCAAAATATTTTGATAGGTTTTGGTTGCTCCTAGTGAGTAACTGCAAATGGTACTTGTAATTTATGTTTCCATCGCGCATCTTTCCCAGATCTTGTATATGACCTTTAGAGATATACTTTAGCAAGTGTGATTTTTCCCTTTGTAATGAAGTAAAGTAAATTTTGAGTTTTGATATAAATATGATCTCCAGACGGATGTTTAAGTTATACACATTGATATATCTCATCAACAAAATTGGACAAATATAACCAACTCCACATGTCTGACATAGCCATATGACTAATACACTTAATTTTATTGTGATTATCTTTCTGTTCTTTTGGTTTGCTTGCTTTTCTCACTATCATCAATTCATTTTCATAGCTCCAAACAAAAGAATTAAATGCTTCAAAGTTTATTTAGTTTCTGGATGTGAAGGTTTTCCAAATGGTTCATTTTACTCTTTTCCTCTCTCAAAAGATAAACAACCAAGTCCCTCAATGACAACTACTTTTCATCTGAATCATATTTTTGCTCCCTCTTTTGTCAAATTGTTTTATAATTTTCCTGCCTTTTTGTCTTTCTTCAATATACTCTTCAGTGATACTCTTAGAATCTCAATGGTAATATTCCTTTCATCAAAATTAACTGGGAAGTAACTCTTCCACTGTTTAGTAAGTGAAAAAGTTTGTAACAATTGGCATGCCAAAAATCACCTTTAGATTGGGTCGCCCTCGTTCACTATCCGTCTTTTTCAAACAAGATTTCAGCTCATCTTGGTTGGAACGTATTGTATATGGACGATGGTGGTTGACTACTCTTGATGTTGGAGAATAGCTGCTACTGCCGTAATAATATCTTTTAGAGTGCATAAATGTACTATCAAAGGATGAATCATCAATAGACTGCTGAGAGAAGTTATCATGTCCATTTCTGTTCTCCTTAAAATCGTCTTCCTCATAATACCAAGGAGAATTCTTAAACCTGCTGGGATGCTTACCATGTCTAAGATGCTTTGGAGTCATTCCTGCTGTTGACTTGAGAGGCGAGTTACGATGAGCAAAGTGAAGTTTTCCAGCATTATTCATGGGCTGACTTCCCTCGAACGATGAACTCCAATCAGAAATGCTACGGTTTACATGATTCTTCAGGAACTGTTTTCCCTTAAGATTTGTGTTCTGAAGATTAAGACGACGATTGTCATGATTCTTGAGGCATTTGTTTTCCCGAAGAAGTGACGTTTGACTAATACTTAAAGAAGTAAAATCGCGGGAATCATGACTGTTGAGTGAGGGGATTGCTGGTGGCATTTGTTGATTCTGCTGCCTTTTGGCCTGCAAAAGATCATAGATTGTCTTCTTAGGAACTATGTAGAACACTTTTCCTGGAAGCAGAACTGCTTCAGGACGAACAACGATCCAGGGAAACTTGAAAACATCAGGACGGGCAATGCAGTGTCTCGGGTACTTCTTGAGAACCTCTGCAGCAATAATAGGCTCCGTATGAACCTCAACACGCCTACCAGGATGTACCAACTTTAGCAAACCTTCCTCTCTTGTTGATATGCCCATTTTGCCAGTTTACTTCTGGACTTGCTGATAAGCTTATGCAAAAAAAGAACCCAAAGGGGAGGGAACTTAGTTACCCAAATTAGCAATCTTATAATATGCTATTATTCAAAACCTGACAAAAAGGTTGGTGGAATATACAAGAATTGGACATAGGAAAAAGTGGAGACATTGTTGATCAACACTCGACAGATACTTGCAATTGGATAATGTATGATCTCAGAATGATTCGATTTGGTGGTATCTAAGATCCATTTTTGTCTACTTTGATGCACAATTTGTGACATAGAATGAATGATGTCTTCAAAGTTCATGAAGTAGAGTTATCTTGTTATTATCTAATTTATGCGACTCCATAACAGACACTTGGCACTTGGTAAACATCTCCTTACTCTGATTTGACCTTCTGCTACTTGTAGGACCAAGTGAGGTAAATGTTGAAAGGGGAAGGGGAAAACAGAAGTTACAGATTTGAGTGTTTATAACAACAATGTCTAAAAATAAACTCGTGGCCAGTTAAACG
Source organism: Przewalskia tangutica (assembly GCA_029844215.1). Taxonomy (NCBI): domain Eukaryota; kingdom Viridiplantae; phylum Streptophyta; class Magnoliopsida; order Solanales; family Solanaceae; genus Przewalskia; species Przewalskia tangutica. The sequence goes on along the minus strand of CM056730.1, from coordinate 4,179,321 downwards.
GATATAACACCAAAATTAATATTATAAAGAATTACTTTTGCTTTGTAGGAAGGAAATATATTCATTTAACGAAAAAAGTTCAATTATGTGAATAAACTTGTTTCTATTCGGACCAGGAATAGCACAACTATACCTAAACAGGGTTCCTGAAGAGCCTAAGCCGGTAAGTGAAAGTATATATGTCTTAGAGACAATCATTTTAGGGACAGATGTACTTGAACACATTCGTATTATTAATGAGATTAATATATTTATGACATTTGCAATTACTGAATTATTATTTGATTGTTTGTATTATTCACTAATGTGCATCCCTTGAACTAAACGTTGTCATTGACAGTGTGAGATATTAATGAATAGAACATAGTTCTTAAAGTAGCCTAGACTGATGATCATTGAGAATGAGATATCAATGATATATTATAAATCAGACATGTGGTATGTATTACATTCTTAGAGAATGTAGTATGTCTCACTTACTACTAGTAATAGTTACTAGTGATGGACACATGGATACTCTTAGAGGGTATTGGCATGCCTTGCTGATAAACTATTTGTTATACATGTCTAGAGTATTATCAGCATATGGGAGATAGATGTCCTTTGACTTGAGGTCAATACGCACCTGGTTTGTAGAGTAATGTACTTTGATCCTGTCCTAAGCTTAAATTCCTTAGGATAATACATGACTTGAATTGGGTACATTGCGATACAGACTAAGGTGGTAGTTGAGCCAAGAATAAGATTTATTCCTCGATTAGATTTTCGAGAGAACACTCAGCTTCTCAGTGATATTAGATCGACCAAGTCATTGGCCAATGCAAGAGACATATTTAAGATATGATCTAGTTGTCAACTAATATAGATGAGATAAAGTGATCAAGTCATTTGGAGACACTTGACAAATCCTAAGCTTGATCGAGTGTGTTGAGAATGAAATAAATTTATCATCCCACATAGAGGTTGTGTTTACTAAGAGTCTTGTAAACGTACTTCGCACATTGAGTTCGTCACCGGTGCAGTCTAAGAGTTCCGTGTGAACCTTAATTTGATTAAGTGTCGATGTGTGAAGGCCTAAAGGGTCACACTAAATCGATTGTCTTTTCGGTCTAATGGTATATTGAGAGAGGATAAACTATTCAATTTAGAATTGAGATATTTTAAACAATAATAAATTATGGGATAATTTCTATTTGATGGAAATTATTTAATTAAGTCAAAATTGGATTTTGGTTTAATTAAAATTAAAACGTGCAGAAATATTAAAAACAGGGAGCCATGGCTAGAAAGCGTAAGCCGGCGATGCGTGATGGGCCCATCCGATCGCCCTGAATTTCAAATTTTGGACAGGTTTTAAAGTCTGATCTAAGTCTGATTTGGTTTAGGTTTTCTCCCTATATATTTAGCATTTAACCTCATAATTTATTAGAGAGTTTTTAGTTACACTTTCTTACTTTTTGAACTCAGAGTTCAGAGATCCTCTGTCAAGATTTCCTGGCTTTCCTGACAGATGGGTATACCATAGCGAAGGCTTGCACCCGAGGAGACAATCGCGTGCGCACCTTTTAGTAGAGACTTAAGATAACATAAACTGTAAGTTTCTTCTGTCTTTGCAGATTTCAATTGTAACATAATCATACCAGACGACTTTGTTGGGGCAAGTAAGTTCATAAAATTTTAAACTTTCGTTGTGCCTTACTTGTGTGTTTTATGTGTGTTTTAGACCCAACAAAAACCTACAGTAAGAAGGTAATCCTTACATTTCATCTTGAGTCTCTTATATTTCCCTCGTAAAGAAGTTGAAACAAGAGTTAACACATTGAATTTATTTAGCATCTATAGAGAAAAAATGGCCTTTTAGTAGTGTTATGAAGTAGTATCTAAAATACAACCTAGTATGAGAGCATTGTTGGTATATGAGCCTCACTTTTTCAGTGAATAAGAATACACACACAAAGAACATACAATAGCAACTATGGAGCAGACATAGATAAAGAATCAATGAATGACCAACAGGGACACTAGCAAGTTAAGCAAGTCAGACTCAACACAGCCAAGACAGAGAATAAGTAAGACTTGTTTCAGTCGAAGAGCTAACACTCCTTCCAACGTTAAAGATGAATTTTATCTATTAAAGAAAGTAGCCAATCCAGTAATCAAGAAACCGAATAGTCCAAGTCTCTGTGCAGTATGTATAGTCATACGTGATAGTACTTTGTCTCAAAACTCAATCAAGAATGTCTCAATTGAAAGAATTAAGTTTGCCAGTTATTGGTGGTAACACAGCAAGCTGTTTCGTATGTTTTCTGTTTCTAAGATCAAATAGAAACACCCCTAACCATACCTAGGTAATAGCACGTCATAGCGTTATCTTTCTCCCTGTCTCTGCTGCTCAATATATCCACTAAATGGATCAACGGCGCACTGTTAAATCAATAGTCATTGATCCGAGATGTTTTTTGTTGCCTCTCGAAACTCTTCCACCCATTATGTACCTTTTTTGGGTTAATTGTTTTTCATCTTTCTTTTATGTCTCTTGTTTTGGCTCTCTCATTGAAAACATTAGTACTACTTGAGCTTCAGTTTGACGTGATCACAGACCTTTCCTATTCTTTTTTCTTTTTGGATAAAGTTCTTTGCTTTTCTATTCTTTCTTTCTTGATCACGAATTTTTCTTTTCCTGGAAACTAATTTTGAAAACACCATGACCTCTATTACTTCTTGCTTCTAAGCAAGTCAGTAACATGCATCCTTGAGGACCTTGTGACCATATCAGCCACGCTTTTTGCACGTTTCAAAAGGTAGGTAGGCATGTCAAGGAAATTGAAATATCCTAATGAATCAACACCAAAACAAGGATTCAATTTGCAAATACTATCAACTGCAGAAACCAATAATATTAAAAGTACCATAAAAAAGAAGATCATATGAAGTCTGAGAAAGGGACCATCACTACAACAGAGTTTCTTACTATCCCATAATTTAATCAAGACTTGCTCAGATGACAAAGACCCCCCCCCACCCCCACCTCCCGAGCCTTTTCTTTTGGACATTTATTATGGACTCCCTACAAACTCCATCTTCAAACTGCTGACTGTTTGGTATAGAAGCGGATGCCAAAAGCCACGCCCAAAATAATCAAGGGAACTAAGAATTGGAGAAGTTTGATGACAAACTCTGATGTTTTGTCCTGGTTGTAATGAGGCTGGTTGGGAGGAGTATACTTGGTCTTGGTGGGGATGGTTGTTGAATCAATATCACCAACATAGTACTCGTCCAACATTGCTCGAGCACTGCTGCTGTGGCCAACATCCTCAAAATCATCAGTCGCATCCTTTCCTGCACAAAGAATCAGTAACTCGCTCACCAGTGTCTTCTAAAGGGTTATAGTTCTTTATGTCAAGTTTGTCTAATACTTGTAAGATGACAAAATATAGAAGTAATCGATGTATTGTCTTTACAACTCTGATTTTATTACCACATAGATCACTACATGTAAGATTTGAGAAACGACTCCAACATCAAATCAGTAAAGCTTCAATTGGATGTCAAGAAAGTTCCATAAGAATGTATTCTTCCATAAATTTACAGTAAATTAAAGGAAAAGAAAGTAATTTCTTGCATGCTAGCGACTAAAAGAGAAGAACAATCTAAAAAAAGAAAGCTTTTCTCCTACAGTTTCCTAAACTTTTTGCTTGACTTAATTTGGAGGGAAGTACTTCCTACTCTTCCCACAGTGCTAACCAAGTGCAAAAAGATAACTTTCTGGTGCTTTCCTTTCCCTTCCCAAGAGACCAAAAGGCACCAAAGTTCTAGTTGCAGGAAATATGTCAAAAGTATATTACCAGTTGCAGATATCAGAACCTCATCACCTCCTGGGTGGTCATCCAAGAATTTTGTCACATCATATACCTGTTAAACAGTCACCAGAAAGTTTAGAAGAAATAGAAGAAACAGTAAAAAAGGGAATAGTAGAAGTAGGGTAACATCAAATACAAGGCACATATGAAGTCAACTACTCAAAGTAATGCAACATTTAATTGCTCTGAAATGGCAACTTTCAACAACAAAATACAGAGTTCACACGACCCCTGAATCACTTCCAAAAACAAAAAGGGAAAGAGAGAGAGAGAGAGGGTAAAATGGCATCGGGTTGACAAAATGAGGAAGACCTCAACATGTGGATAGAGTTGTTAAAGATGCTACCTGGTAAGTTCTAGCTAATGCACCTTCTTCACTAAAAGTGGGTTCACTCAGTCTTCAGTTCCAAGAAAACCCCACTTCACATTGGTTGATATAACTAGCTTCAGCAAAACGCTATAGCTAGCTTCAGCAAAACCAAAAGTGTATCGATGAGAGCATTTTCTTGGGTTATTTCACCACGTAACTGAACTTCAAATATAGTATATTGTGCCATCATAACTTTGGAAGATCTAGAAGGCACATACATTTTTTTAATTAAAAGAAAAAGGAACACATGCTAGGCGTTTTCTTCCTATCCATCCAAAACTTTGGCAGCATTACCCGATAATTGTACTCGTCAGAGGTAGCAGGTAGCAGGTATACCGGGGAATAGTCGAGGTACTCGCAAGTTGGCCCGGACACCATTATAAAAATAAAGGAGAAGAAAAATGGAATGCATACGAAGAAAATATAAGAATTTGGATGAAAAACATAGAGCGTCTTCCCCTAAAAGATAGTCATACAAAGGCCAATCAGTGACGTCTTGAAAGAAATCCATGCTTAATACATGTCAAAAGGTGGTAATATTGCATATAAAACGTCATGGTTTTCAAAAATTCGATACAGACCTCATTATAACAAAATAGTCCGATGAATCTCTGGTGAACACTAAGCATAACTACTTGGGGTTTTGGAATTACAAGGGGTGATTAGCCTATTTGATTGTCATAGGAATGTAAACTACGAGTTACTACCAGCATAGCAAGGCACTATGCATTATGGTGAAAAGCCAATGGTTTTAAGAATATTATGCACTTGCATCTTTACATTGTTAAAACTAGAGCTGTTGACCATTTTTTCAGAGAATATATATATACATATTCACATTAAGTATGAATCAATTCCGCAAAGACGTAGTGAGTGCATCCACTGAGTTATTTTGCGCTCACTGAATTATTATCATGGATCTGCCTCTGGATAATACAACCCATAGACCATGATCCCCCCATCCCTCAAAAATGGAGAAAAAGAATCCCGCATTCTTGCAATAAGTGAATCAACAATTTTGCTAACTGTTTGATGAAGAAACTGCTACAGAGGAAGTTAGAGCTTCAGTGTTGTGATGTTTGATAATCAAATATATATGGATGTCTCAAAAGTCAAGAGTAAAACTTTTAAGTCACTGGATTATCTCCATGCAATTCCTGATCGAAATAACAACAACAATATACCCAGTATAATCCCACAAAGTGAGGTTTGGGAAATGTAGTGTACGCAGACCTTATCCCTACCTTCACCTACCTCAGGGAGATAGAGAGTTTGTTTCCGAAAGATCCTCGGCTCAATTTTGGATAGAAAAAAACCTACAAATCGGTTATTGGCATAGATATATTGCTATTTACATAGAGGAATCAAGAAAACTACCCATTAATTCATGAAACAAATAATGCAAGCCTCAACCAACAAAACAATCAGACAACAGGATGATATCATACCCCATCCCTAGGGGTGGCAATGGGCGGGTTAGGACAGGGCAAGCCTTGACCTGCTAAGATGTTAACCCGCCCTGCCCTGCCCCGCTCTGCCCTGTTTATGTTATTTTTCATTTTTCACTTTCAACTTGTTATTTATTTTGTTACAAACCGTAACCCCAAATAAGGTATTTCTTACGCCTGAAGGTAACACGGAGACATAACACTATCCCAAGTTTACTCTTGAAATACTTAGTGTAACTAGTACAAATTCACGCAAAAACAACCCTATAAAAACTGTCTCGCCGCAATTTTTATAAAACAAGACGCAATCTTAAAACAATCGTAACTTCTTATCCGTAAGTCGGATTAATCCCCATAGTCGATAACTTTTATTCAGCACAAACTTTCAGATTCTTTACCGATTTGTACAATTTTTACGTTATACATTATGCCCTTCCAAATTTCGATTGATCCGAGACAGAAACTTTAAACAGTGATAACTTTCAAACCGTAAGTCGGATTTATCCCCGTAAAGTCTCAAATTGTCGATAACGGAGTAATATAGAACTTTTATTAAACACAAACTTTCAGATTCTTTACTGATTTGTACAGTTTTTACGTTATACATATCCGAGACAGAAACTTTAAACAGTGATAACTTTCAAACCGTAAGTCGGATTTATCCCCGTAAAGTCTCAAATTGTCGATAACGGAGTAATATAGAACTTTTATTAAACACAAACTTTCAGATTCTTTACTGATTTGTACAGTTTTTACGTTATACATATCCGAGGCAGAAACTTTAAACAGTGATAACTTTCAAAACATAAGTCGGATTAATCCCCGTAAAGTCTCAATATGACCGTAACAGAAAGATGTACAACTCTATAAAATTTTATCCAATTCTAACAAGTACAACCCAACGTAATAGATTATATCTTTAAATTTGCACAAAGAAAGTATTAACTGCCCTGCCCTATTTAGAATTTTCTAAAAATGTGTTTGACCTGTCTCTGCCCTGCCCTGTCCCGTTTAAGCATTGTCCTGCCCTGCCCCGTTTAATATTTGACCTGTCCTACTCCGCCCTGCCGCATTTGCCATCCCTACCCATCCCACCCCCATTGCCTCCAAACAAAATAAAAAACATATAAAGATTGATTCTTTTTATTGTTTCATTAAACGCACAAATGAGATGATGGGTAAGATGTAGGCAATGAAAGCAAAATTAGGCAACGACCCACTAAATTAAATCAAATAACAGAGATGAGGAAATTATACCTTGTCACTAATAACCAACCAACAATCCTTAGCGTTGTTGTGCTGGGAGACCTCAGCCAAAGTGTAGACCTTAGTTCCATCCCCCATTTATGTTCACACAAACAAGAAAGCCAAAATTGCAAAGGGGAGATGAAATTAGGCCTTCGGAGGAGTATGGTGAATGCAGTTCGGGTGGGGTTAATAAAAACAGAGGTTAGAATTTAAGGGGTCGGTCTGGAGTGGAGTGAAGTATTTTGTTTCGAAATAAGTGATATTTTACGATTTTAAGAAGAAATTAATTTTATTATTCTAAAATTATTCAAATTTACATAATTAAAAATTATTAAGTAATTTTTCTCTTTTATATATTAATTAGGATTAAATTAGTAAAAATACTCATAATTTTTTAGAAATAATCAATTTTTTAAGAAGCGTATAAATTAAAAACACCCTTTATTATGCGGAATTATGAGAGGTGCCTTAATTAGGTGTGGACACACCGGAAATTTGAGGGAGTCTGAGAGGTGCGTTAATTAGGTGTGTCCACGCCTGAAATTTTAGTATACGACTTTGAATTTCAGTGAAAGACTAACGAACAGCCTCAATCTCTAACTAGGCGTTTGGCCATAAAATAAAATATTTTTTATTTTATTTGAAATTATTAAAATTTAAGTTGAAGATAAAATTGTGTTTTATTATATTTTTTTTGCAAAAATATTTGATATATTTTCTTTAAAAAGTGTGAAATATGATTTATAATTCCCCTCCCTCAAATTTTTAAAAACTAGCAAAATTACTCAATTTAATTAATTTATGAAACATATAACCAAATCTGATCTAGAAGAGTAATATCTCATAATAGATAATCACATAATGTCATAAATTGGATCTCATATATTTGTGTCACGATTAAATCGGTGGCACACTTTATAAAATTGAAATGGGTCGTTTTTATAAAAATAAAAATTTAGGGAATTTTTTTTAAAAAAATATTAAAAAGTAAGATAAAAAATGTGAACATGTTTTGAGGTATTTTTCGAATTCTAAAGTGAAAAAAATTCGAAAAAAGTAAATGATTCTCGTGATCAAATGACTCTTTAAGTTTTTAAAAGATTCAAAAATAAAGTTTTTCTTTTTGAAAAATTATACCTTGTAGGTCCAAATAAAATTATTATTATCAATTTTGACCCAACTATCAATTATTTACCCAGTTTGGTCATGATATGGAGTTCAACAGAAGAATTTATGTTTCGATACCCTTAAATCAAAGTGCAGAATTTATAATGTACTTCTATCAAGAACGATTTTCAAAACTTGTTGTAGTGAATATCAATTTCTGAGAAGTTTTACAACATGGATAATTACCAAATTTTAGAATAGTGGGATAGGTTCATGTCTTAGGGGACCACAATGTCAACATCCTCTAATTTGGTCTAGATAGCTATCCATACACATAAGGGATGTATGGATTCTCGAGAAGAGAGGAGCCGTAGTGGTCCCCCGGACCGCCCGGATCCCACGAGTGAATCGAAAGTTGAATCTACATTGTATATATCCTAATTTTATAAATGAAACATAATATATGAATCATGATAATAGTTCCTCAAAAAGTGAGTAAAATCTTTCACGTATAACAATGCATTATGCCTCTAAATCTCATCTCATATTACTTAATGAATAAACATGACATTATTTGAGGTCCTTACAGTAGCAATATTTCTCAAATGAAACCGATTGTGTATATAAATATGAGAAACATCATATATAATAGAGTTTCATTAATATCCGTTCTTGTAACAAAAAGATAACATAGAAGAATCAAGTCCCATTAGGACTAATGATCCTTAAATTTATGGGGTGGCATATAGTCAAGAACTTTATTTCACTTGAAATAAAAAAGGCAATACACCTTTTGAGCGAAATTGTTCAAAATTCATTATCGCGCTTATGAGGTACTAGATCATGTCATCCCTTCTAAGTCATCATCGGACACTCCTGTGGTGGACAAAAAGTTATGATCTCGTTTAGATGCTATAGTCCTTGAATGAATTTATGGCACTATAGAGCCGAACTCTACGGCTCAACAAGTGTAGGAACGTTTACAAAACATCTTTCAAGATAACACACTTTCCAGATATCTTGAATACCAATTTACTAATGTTAAATTGGATGATTTCTCCAATGTTTTCGCCTATTGTCAAGAATTGAAGATGCTCGCAGACCAACTATCAGACGTTGGTTCGCCGGTAACAAATCAACAGTTGATTTTTGATTGCATAATAAACAGTAGGATAGAGTTGCTACACTCATTCAGCAGAGTAATATGTTACCTCCTTTTTATGAGGTTCGTTCGAGGTTGATTCTCGAGGAAGCACGGAAAGCAAAACATGCATCCTCTAGAGCAGCCACCGCCGGAGCTGCTCTCGTCTCCACAATTCAGAGATTTATACATATAGACATAAGGATTAAGATGGACCAGAAGCATGCGAACTCTTAAGATAGAGCATAAATTTTGAGATAGAGCACTAATTTCGATCTAATATTTGCAGCACATACAGAATCTTAACAAATAATTAAATCATACTCTTTTGTGCCAGGGGTGGTGTCAGGGAGGTAAGAGTTCATTGAATCCCTTCGATGGAAAATTACATTGTATATATATGATTATTATCTTTTTTTTATATAGCAGATGTTGAATCCCCTTTGCTTTTTCAAGTATTTACTTCTTCATATTTTTTAACCCCCTTAGTAAAAATTCTAGTTTCGTCATTGCTTTGTGAACCAACATAGAGATGTTATAGTATTGATGCTACATTATGATCATAGTAATAAGTGTGCACGTATCCAATGAAATGGGTTGAGAACCAGGAGTTTTCAGGTTCAATCCCAGGGGATGCAAAAACAGGTGATTTTTTCCATCTATATAAGTCTTGGTAGATAGCGTTATCGTCATATCTTTGATGAGAGGTGGCAGTGCGTGAAATTAGTCGAGTCTTGTATGGCGCCAAGCACATTTATAAAAAGAAAAGGTGTGGGCATAGCCGTGGAAACGAAGGTTTCACATTAATAAAATGTTTTCACAAGGCAAGAGAGAATCTGGAGCAAATTCAGTATCTTTTGGAACTCACCGAAACCAATGAGATTCCCATATTTTTGTACAGCGTTTGTAATATCTCTCGCTTTCTGATTTCCAATCCTTAACTACAACCAAATTGACTGAATTCCCAAAATCAAGTTTGTACACTTTTAAGGCAAGGAGACTGAATATTTTAACATGAATGAAATGCTAGTAGCCAAAACCCAAAACAAACCTTAGTAAATATCATTTGATGCACCAGATTGCTTAAAAAATTTCCCAAGGTAAAAAGGTATCATATCGCTCATACAAACACCCCTGAATATTCAGAAATATTAACATGGTGAGAATCACTGTTTCTGAAAAATCAATATTTACTGGCACTGAAGGTGCATAAAATCTTTGAATACAACAGAAGAAAAAGAAGGTTGTGTCTGCAGAATCTTGAAAGGTTGGTATGCACGTGCATTCATCAAAATTACTCAGAGGACACAGATTCAACTAACCAGTACACCCAGAGAATATAGTGGATGTTAAATATGGAGCATTTCTGGAAAAGGAGTTCGTTCACTAGTGATTGCCACGTCCCATCTAAAACAAGCATCCTTGATATAGAGATTCCAACCTACACCATTCGTTAATGAATTGGACTTTAATAGTGGACATCATGAAGTGCCTATTCATAAAAAAAAATAGGACGTACATTAAACTCCCGCTATGCGCGTAGTTCGTGGAAGGACCGGACTATAAGGGTCTATAGTACACACCCTTATCTTACATTTCTGCAAGGGTTTGTTTCCACGGCTTAAACTCATGAACAACTCTAATTAAAGTCGTTAATTTTGAAAGGAATGTCAATTCAAAAGAAGAGAAGTAATCACAGGAAAACTATAGTATCTGCAACACAGCCGTGAATTGGAAGACTTGTTAGCAGGGTGTTCATGAACAGAAGTACCAGCATAGGAGACGGTGACGGACCCATATATTCAAAGCTCCTCACTGATAAAAAGTCCAAAACCAGCTGCCATCAGAAGCCAAAAGTAGATCCATCTGAAGAATAGCTAATAGATGAGAGATCCAGGATATCAATTATATTAAGCATCTATCATAGTGGTAGAATAAAGTATAATAAACATAAGGTTGGTCTAGTTTTCTGCTTAGGTCATGATGAAACTCCTGATGTATGAAAAGTTGCAAGGATAATAAGTAGCTTACCCTGGAGCATATTCTGGCAGCATGACTCTATAGCCAAAAGCTTTGAAAGAAAAACCAGGAGTAGGTGTAGCAATCGTGGAAGATGATGATCCATCAACCAGATATTGAATCCCAAAATTTGATCCTTCATTAGGCTGCTTCAGGCTACGGATAGGAATGTAACTGTAGCAGCTATACCTAGCGCTATTGCCAGTTTTGCCAAAAACGAACTTTCTGTACGAACAGTTTTATCTTCCGGACTACCAGTTAAATCATCGGAAGCCACTATCTCCTCAGCATCCTCCGACTGTCCAGCTTCATCATTTTTAGCACTCACAAGCTTCAAAATTTTGGGACCTTCAAAAGTGCTCCCTCTGTGTCAAATTATCTGGGTATTTCTCTTTGACACCCCCGTTAAAACATTAATTATTAGATTTTGACTATTTTATCCTTATTTACTTTATTTATGATTCATTTCTCCATAATTGGGTATTTTGAGCCTAAGGGTAAAATGGTAAAAAATAATTATGTTTGAATAAATAATTTGAAACAACTATTTATAAAACTCACAAAGATAATTTGAGACAGAGGGAGCAGAAACTAAGAACCAAAATATACGGCGATTGCACCGAAGAGTGTGACACGTGGCCTATAGAATTGATCGTGCGCGTAAGCTAGCCTTGACACCACGGTTGTCTAACAAAATACACAGCTATTGTAAAAATAAGCACGCATTTTGAAGACAGCCTAATAGTGGATGCAACCATACTTCCTAACCATTGACTTAAAATTCTAGATTAATCAAGGCAAATTCTCCTCGCGTAGTTGCAGATTGAGAGGAAGATATTTGGTTATTATTAGATAGTGCAGCAACCATTGTTGAGGCCCTACAATTGAATTCTGTGGCGGCGTTGCGGTAGCTTATTTGTTTACGGCGGGAATATGGTAGCTATTAAGGGCGCGTTTGATACAGCTTATTAAAAAGAACTTATAGTAATAAAGCTTATAGAAGTAGAATTTTTTCAAGTAGAGTTTTTATCAAAAAGTTGTTAGTTGTTTGGTTGTCAATAAAAAAATATTTTTGTATAAAAAAACAAAAAAGTTGTAGGCCAAAAGAAGCTCTACTCCCATAAGCCCAAATTTTGGGCTTATGAAATAAGTGCTTATGACACCCATAAATTCTGCTACCTTTTTCAACCAAACACCTCTAAAACTTTTTATAAATGCTTATTTTAAAAAAATAAGCACTTATGAGATTTCCATAAGCCCAACCAAACGGACACTAAATATATGCTCCAGTTGGATGCTAAAATCTCCGGTTTAATTGGAATGTTGCCACGTTTCAGATCTGATTAGATCTTTGTGGACCCATTGAATTGATAGTCCCATAGTTGTACATAAAGTGTCGGCCAGGCGGGGTATACCGATCCGTCTGAGCCCACTCCCGCTGTATCGATCTGATGCAGACGGCGATGAAAAATCGACCACTTGACCCGGCCAGGCAGGCACTTTCCGCCCCATCCGGCCACTAACTAGCCGGTTGCACAACGTCTTTGTACTAATTTAGCCGTTGTGTAACGGCCAAATTACCCTCCACTCCACGATCCACTACCCTAATATTTTTTTTAACCCTTAAGTTATTATATTTACACTTTAACCCAATTTTTTCAACTATAAATACTTCATTTTTCTTCATTCTTTCTCACATATCTTCCTACAATTACAATATCTCTAATAATCTCTCATTCTCTTTACATTGTCTTCTAAATATTCAATTTAATTTATTCATTTGGAAATTGACAACTAGCTTGAGGATCATCCGTTGAGCAAAGTTTCAATTTTCAACATCTCTCGATTACACGTCGACGTTACGTCGGTGTTTGGTACATTCGTTCCTTTATTAAATTATTATTTTATTTTTATTTTAATTAGCGCACTTAATTTCATTATCTTTAACTATTTATTAGCATAAATTATAATGAAAGGATTAAGAGGTATGTTGGGTATGTCCGGTTCTAGTAGGGGTGACAAGGGCAAGGGTCCTTCTTCTAGTCATCCTATTCCTCCTAAATAGAATGATTTTATTGATACTCAAAATTTTCCTGAAGTACCGGTAGATTTAGACGATGAACTATTTTCTGAAAATCAACAAGAGTTTAATTTAGAACATCTAGATGACACACCAACTAATCTAGATGACACGCCAACTAATGCACCTCAAATTGGACGCCTCATATTCCCCTAGTATGAGACGAGACCCACCAGAACGAAAATTAACATCACTTGTATGGGCTTTTTTTGATAGAGACGTACAAAATTAAGTTGCTAGATGCACAATTTGTAAAAATATTTATAAATTCAAAATAGGAAGAGGTCATGGTGGACAGGAGGTTTAACTACGCATTTGAATACCAAACACAAACTAGGTGGGAAGAATATAAGGCTCAAGTGAAGGGTGAGTCAGCAATGGCCTCTGAGTCGGGACAAGCTTCACATACTGTCCCGCACCAGGTACATGGTCAAATTGACCTTATGTCGGGGGCAATTGTAGGCCCTAAATTCGATAAAATGAAAGATAGGGAAGAATTATCAAAATTAGTTGTAGTGGAGGGTTTGCCTTTTTCATTTCTTGATTCTCCTGGTTTTATTCATTATATAAGATCAATGTACAATTCTGCTTATAACGGTTTTCCTAGATCACTGTTAGGAGAGATGTTTTTAAATTTGCACACGAATATCAACAATATTTACGTTATTATTTATATCATTACCCTGGAAAAGTATCTATCACGTCTGATATAGGACATAGTACTAACGGTCATGATTATTTAACTGTAACATGTCATTGGATAGACTATAAATGGTCTATTCAGAGACTGAATTCATGTGGAGCGTAGAAGGTGCGCCAACCGGATATCAACGAAGAAGAAGACTGCAACTACAACGAAATTTTATCTGACAGATGTGCAAGCGACGTCGTCCAATTTGACAAAGATATACCAATTTCAACCGAAGAACCACAAGACATTATAAAGAAACTAGAAAATGTGTTTCTTAAAATGTAATTCTTTAAATTGTAATTTTATTATGTTATTTATTTGCAACTTTCAATATCACGAAGTTGCAATTTTGAAATTGTATTACAAAAAAAAAATCATACTTCTAGTCGAATAATATAAGAGGCACAAAACAAGCCTTGAGATGTTTTTATTAAACTATCTTGTTGTGTATATGTGTTATTTATTTATTTAATTTAAAGGAAAATAAAAAAATGACCCCACCCCGACCCCATCTGGATCGGGACGGCGGAGCACACCTGCCGGCCAAGCGGACCCGACCTACCCGGCCGCGGATCCCGGCCAGGCCGTCGCCGTTGGGCTGACACTAGTTGTACCCCTTGCGTTTCAAATACTCCAATGACCAATTCAATTATGGCTCCGTTTGGTACCGCTTATAAAAAAAAGCTTATAAGAGTAGAGCTTTTTTAAATAAAGTTTTTATCAAAAAATTGTTAGGTGTTTGATTGTCAATAAAAAAACACTTTTGTACAAAAAATCAAAAATTTTAAAGCCAAGATAAGCTCTACTCTTTTGAATAAGTGTTTATTTTAAAATAAGCTATACTCCTATTGCTAGAGTAGATAAGCTATTGCAAACACCTCCTGAGATGATATAGAGAAAGCTCACATAATTTTACTCCCTCCACAAGAAAATTATATTCCTCTAACAACTTAAATTATATTGTTCTCTCAATTTATGTGATATAATTTAAAATATTGAGTCAAACTTCTGTATTTTGATCATAAATTCAGACATATAATATTTAATTTTTTATCAATAATATAAATATTTAGAAATTACATAAAGAATGTTATGAGTCATAATAATTAACAAATTTAAATATTTAAAAAATATATAAATAAATCAGCATAATTTTTTTTCTTATTTGACTCTCAAATCAAAATCTGAACAGTATCTCATTCACATATGTTGTTGGAACGAAGAGAGTACTTAGAAATGTCATTTAAGTACTGAAATATGTGTGGCAAGTAACAGGGGGAAGTTTGGTGCAAGGCCCAAGACCAAGTTTCAGTTGAGAGGATGGAGCTCAAGTAACATTTAATAGCACGCTTTTCCCCACAAATGGGCTGGTTTTTAGTTTTTGGCCCTTAAATGGAATGTGTCTACTAGGTCATAATTTTTTTGAAGGATCTAGCATAAATTATATCGGATTACTTAAGAATGTATGCCTTAATAGGTATAAATTTCATTCAAAGGGCAAAAATTAAAGACCAACACAAAATAGAGACAAAAGTGCAAATGACCCCTCATTAGAGAGTACAAAAGAAGGAACAATCAGAATGAATGACAGAATATGATTGAAGCAACCAAGCTGAATGACATAATATAGTTGAAGAATGTTCTTTATGTTCTGAATTTGACATGCAATTTAATTTATGTATCACGACTAGTTGATTATTTAGATTGTAATGTAATATTTAATAGAATTATATGTGCTATACTGGACTCCACCACGAGAAAGTAAATTGAAAAGAATGAGCGTCTAGGTAGACTTTACTATTTTCGAAATGTGCTACTATACGAGCTATGAAGGCAAAGACAACTGATTGGTTCGATCGTTGGCACAAATGATTGGATCATTCTTCAACATAAGTAACGAAGTCTATTACATCATTAGGCTTAAAGGAGAGTGGCGATGGATCATATAGAGAATGTGACGTATGCCAACTGGCAAAGCAAATAAGAAGTGTTTTTCCTTTAAGTGATAATATTGATTCGGATACTTTTGAGATGATTCATTACGATATTTGGGGACTATGTAGAATCCCTTCCTCTTGTGGTGCTCCAGATTTTTTTTACTATTGTGGATGATCGTTCACGAGTTGTGTGGATCTTTCTCTTAGTTGATAAAAAAGAAGTGTCCAAAACCTCGAAGAATTTCCTCGCTTTGGTGGATAGACAGTTTGGTAAGAAATTGAAGATTGTTAGCAGTGATAATGGAACTGAGTTCACATGTATGAAAACTTACTTCTTCGAACATGGAATTCTATTCTAAATATCATGCACAGGGACACCACAACAGAATGGAAGAGCCGAAAGAAAATATTGTCATATTCTTAATGTGGTGTGAGCATTGAGATTTCAAGGTCATCTTGAGATCAAACTCTGGGGAGAATGTGTTTTGACTGCGAGGTATTTGATTAATAGAATATCATCTTCGGTGTTGAATGAAAAAAATGCCCTATGATATTTTATACGGGGAAGCGCCTCAGTATGATCATTTAAGGGTGATAGGGTCAATATGCTATGCACACACAAAGAGAAGAATGAGGGATAAATTTGTGAGTCGGAGTCATAGTGTCTTTTTGGGATACCCCTACAGAAAGAAGGGTTAGAGATTGTATGACTTAGAGAATGATAAATATTTAATTTCAAGAGATATGAATTTCTACGAGACTAAATTCTTCTTCGCTGTAAGACCGGACAACTTAACTGACATCATAGAAGCAATATCGAATGGAGGAGAATCTTCGAAACAAAATTGTGTTAATGTGGACAAAACGGAGAGAGGAATAAATCAACACAAGTTTGAAAAAGTCAAGACTGATAATATAAGTACAAACTAAACTCAGATGAGCGGAGTATAGACACCGAATGTCGAACCTACTAATAAGTAGGATTTAGATCAGACAGAAGTCGGTCTGGATAAAGATAACATGGAGAAAGTACAACCACAAGGTATATGTACTAACGAAATACACCCGAACAAACAACTAGATTTAGGTAAACGTCAAAAATATGAATCAATCCAGCTACGCGACTACGTCACTGAATCTTTCCGGAAACAAAGTCCATCAACTCATTCGCCCGATCCTCAACAATCCTATGATGCACCTTATCTATTAGCTAACTATATATTCTATGATAATTTTTTTGCATAACACCAAAGGTTCCTTGAAGCAATTATCACAGGAACCTATAAAAACTTTTTCGGAGCAATGAAAAAAGAACATTAGAAAGTAGCCATGCGGCAAGAGATTCAAGTGTTGGAGGATAATGAAACATGAACATTAGAAACTTCGACATCCGATAATAAAGCACTCAAATGTAGATAGGTGCACAAAATCAAGTACAACTCTGATGGCACAATCGAGCGATATAAAACTCATTTGGTTATCTTCGAAAATAAATAAGATGAAGGAATTGACTATGATTAAATTTTTGCTCCGATTGCTAAGGTAGTAATTGTTCGGATCTTTCTGGTTGTTGTGACTATGAAATTAGGAGTTACATAAGATGGATGTGCATAATGCTTTCTTAAACGGTGAGCTTATAGAGAAAGTCTATATGAAATTGTCACTGGGATTTCGTATTCCTAATATGAGGCAAGTATGTCGACTTCGAAAATCTTTATATGGTTTGAAGCAAGCTCTAAGATGTTGGTTTGCGAAATTGTCAAGTACTTTGATAAAATATGAGTTTAAACAGTCGTACTATGACTATTCTCTATTCACTATGCAACTCCCAGTATGCACTTAAATTCTTAGTTTATGTGGATAACTTGATTATCTTCGAAAACGACAATAATGACATTGAACGATTCAAAGACTATCTTTGCACCTGTTTTTACATGAATGATTTGAGCCCTTTGAAGTACTTACTGGGAGTTGAAGTTGTACGTCGACCAACCGAGTTGTTTCTCTGTCAACAAAAATGTCTTGGATATAATTTTCGAGTCTGTTTTACCAGGAGCTAAACTAATCATACTCTTATGGAACAAAATCATGATTTGGCGTTGGCCAAATGAGCTACTTTAGGATATTCGGAACCATACCGGCGTCTGGTCGGTAGACTAATATACCTCGATTTCACGAGACCTGAGTTGTCATATTGCGTGCATGTTTTGTCATAATTCATGCAACAACCAAAGAAAACACAATGGAATGTGAATTTCCCTGTGGCACGGTACTTGAAAAAGAACCTAGGACAAGGTATTATGATGAGAAGATATTGTGATCTATAGTTGTACGGATGGTGTGATTCAGAATGGGCCAGATGTCAGTTAACTCGAAAATCACTTACCGGTTGATTTGTATCCCTCGGGAATTCATCTGTATCATGAAAAAACAATAAGCAACACATTATTTATTGCTCGTCAACGAGGAGGAATATCGGTCAATGACAATGACAGTCTGTGAGTTGAAATGGTTAAAGAGAATTTTACATAGTT
Organism: Przewalskia tangutica; assembly: GCA_029844215.1. Lineage (NCBI taxonomy): Eukaryota > Viridiplantae > Streptophyta > Magnoliopsida > Solanales > Solanaceae > Przewalskia > Przewalskia tangutica. Next base: position 4,160,886 of record CM056730.1, on the reverse strand, counting down.
TGGGTGTTGAATAGAAATCTCCTGTAAAAATGTATTGTGATAGTCAAGCAACATTGTATATTGCGCGAAATTCGGTGTTTCATGAACAAATCAAATACATTGAAGTCGACTGTCACTATGTTTGCGATGCGATCCAATCCGGAATAATACTTCCCAATCATGTGTCAACCAATGAGAATTGACGATGTATTTACAAAGGCTTTGGGCAAACCACAACATGAATATTTACTTGTAAGTTGGCATTCAAGACCCTCATGTTCTGACTTAAGGGGGGGGGTTGATCGGTGTATTTTATATACACCTTTTGAGTCAGTTTTAGTTAGTCTTTTGTCCCATTTTGCACATATAAGTGTCGTATTAGGATAGTTTTTCGTTCTTTTGAGTCAAAGTGGTTAAAATGGTCAAATGGCGGAAAAGGAGCAAAAAGAGGGCAAAAGAGGAGATGTCGGTGGAAAGCAGAGAAAGTGGCGAGCGAGGTAAAATCGGACCCGTAGCCGGCCTCGCGATCAGCGGTGCGGCGCGCCACTATTCGAGAGGCTGCGAAGATCCAGCGCGGCTACCGAACAGCGGATCACGGGGCGCGGCGCTAAACATCAGAAGCTACAGTGAGTTCCAGCGCGCGGCTACCGACAGCGGATATCGGGGCGGCGCCAAAACACCGACGGATTGTAGAACTTCCGCCAAGCTGAAAAATTAGGTCTTTTGGCGAAATGCAGGGCACGAAGGAAAAGAGGGAGGCGGTTTGCAGCCTATAAAAGGAGAACCCTAGGCAGTTTTTGAGGGTTCCCCTTCTTGCACAACACAAGACTTTTGCTTGGATATTGGATACCATTAGTTTAGTAATTTCTTTTCCCTTTCTTGTTCTTTATTTCTATTTTGTATGATGAACATCGAATTAGTTCTTGTCATGACAATGGCTAGGAACTAATTCTCTTATAAACTTTCCATGTTGAATTGCTAGAAACTTATGTTATAAATTAATGCATGCTTATGGTTATTTTTCTTATTGTGAGATCTATCCAATAATTGAGTTGAATTCTTGGTAATTAATTGACAACTAATTATCACTATATGATTTCTAATCAGTTAGAAAGGGGATTGTGAATATCTTTGTAAGTTGGGTAGACATTCTTGGATTGGGGATGAAAATACCTCAATTATTTATGTAAGCGTTGATGAGAGGCTTAACAACAATTTTGCGCGTTGTGCGTGACGGTCGACTAGGTTTTGTTCTTAATCCTCCTATAGAGTTATCCTTATCAGAAAGGTAGGTAAGGTGCGATCTGGGTTGAGTGTTTATATAACCCTAACGGGAGTATAAAACGATTTCGTAAACCTGCTTTCTCCAAAAGAAGAATACCATAAGTTAATGCATTAGTAAGTAGCATAAGCGGATAGTAAGGATACATGGAAGCCCTATTCTCATCACCACTGAAATAAATCTTTATAATTAAAATAGCTTGCATAATTCTTAGTTATAAACAACAAATCAATTATCAATTCACCAAATAGATACTAGAAAATAGATAGTTGGTAATTGAACCCTAATCCTTGTGGACGATATTCGGTCTTATCAAGACTATACTACTTGTCACGATAACGTGCACTTGCGTTTAAAGTGTGTGCATCTTACCGCACATCAAGTTTTTGGCGCCGTTGCCGGGGATTAGGCATAGTTCAATATCAAATTTATCTATTTTTAATTTCTAATTTGGTTTTTATTCTTTGTTAATTTTTGTATTTTTCTATTTATTTTATTTTATTTTATTCTTTTTCGTTTTATGTATTTATTGTGTAAAAACAAGGGTGCCGTGATCCGTTGTTGGTTTTGATGCATCTCAGGGATCCTCAAGACATGGATTTCTCTGTCGATATGATCGAGCTCCACCGTAGAGGAAGAGAGAGAGGTGCGAGAAGTCATACTCGATCTCACTAAGTATCAGCGCTGATTCATGGGCGAAATGAGATTGGCCATAAAGAAGTGGAGCGCAAATAGGAGAACTTCATGATCATTTTTAACAGAGAACATCAATTTGAGGAGCCTGAACCAAACCCAACTATTGAGGAATCTGGTGAGATAGTTGGTGTAGAAAAAGAAAAGATTGCAGAGATCCAATTATTTACCTTCTTGGACTCTATAGAAATCATTTTTCTTGCACCTATTACAGAAGAACCACCACTAGCTATCACGGCTGATCCCCGATTAGGAAGCCCATACGTGAGGTACCCACAGAGTTGAGAGATGTAGAGAATTTCACGGATTCTACGTTATAAAAAGCATAAAAACAAGCACATCTTGTGTACTCGGGGATAATTGTATGTTTAAGGTTCTTGGTTGAGCAAATAGTTATAGGAAATTGAGACCTATAGCGATAAATCTGCGAATTGTAAGTAGTTCGCGAAGGGTCCAATGAGCACTCGTCAGGTTAAGCTGCGTCCGCTAAAAGGCGTTAAAGGCAGTGACTTGTTGGGAGGCAACCCAGCGTTTTCATTATGTTATTTTAATTTACATCTTTAGTTTATTTTATTTTGTCTAGAACAATCTCACGGTCTTGGGTTCTTGTGTTTGTCTTTGTAATTGATAGGTCTGAGAAATAAATCAAGGCGAAAAAGCGAAAAAGCAATTTCGAGAAAAAGCGGGAAGCGCTCAGAAAGCGGCGCGGCGCCAAAAGAATCGAGCAGCGCAGTTTAAGCGCCGCTTCAGGCGAAAGCGCGCGGCGCCCGAATAACGGGCATGGCGCGAAAGTCGAAGGCGCGAGTTTAGGTAGCCTGGCTAAAAGCGGCTCGGCGGGAATCGAACTTAAAGCGCCCATGTCAGTTTTCCCCAAATCAATTTCAAAAACCTAACCGCCTCTCCAAAACCCACGAAATTCCAAAAATTTGCCCACAATCCTCCACAAATCAACCCACCACAACCAAAACTCTTAAATTCCTAAAAACCCTTAGCTATCTCAAACAACAAAGCTCCATTCCATAGCCTCAAACCACGATTGAAACAAGAACAAGCTTGAATCTTCTCGTAAAGGTAATCTTTTACGTTTCTTAAATCCTTTCTTGAAGTCACGGGAGGTAGTAGTTTGAAGGAGTATTGTAGTTGAAGTAGTTTGAGTGCGAAAAGTTGATTGTGAAGTTTGGAGAAAAGAGTAGAAAAGGAGTGTGGGTATTGGGTAGAAAAGTTGAAGTTTGGGGGTGTTGTGTTATTGCTAGTTGTCAATTGTGTATGAAACATTTGTGCCACTAAATTGTAAGCTCAGCTATTTTAACCATGGCCACCGGGGAAAGAAGAGGCTCCACATCCACCCCAACCCCACGATGAAAATAGGTTTGTGAGCTACGAAGCCTACCAAAGATACAAAAAGCGATACGGACCCTTAATACGAGAAGGGAATGGACTGCAGGAGTCATATGGGAAGAAGATGTTTATGAGCCCGTTCGGGCGATGATTGAGTTAAGGAGTGGAGGAAATTTGTGAATCAGGAGAAGATAGCACCATAAACACAATGATAGTGCGTGAATTTTATGCCAATTTTCCGGAGAAGGTGGAAAGGGGATGTTTTGTTAGGGGACATTATGTGCCTGTGACAGCAGAGGATATAAATATATAATTGAAAACAGTTGATGTTGAAGAAAGAAGTGATTGGAATCACTTTAGAACACGGTGCAAGCGTTGACCATCGATGGAATGCAGTTCTGCAGACAGCGTGAGCTACCGTGGGGTGTCCTTGATATTGGGAAAAATGGATCAAGAGCCGAGCAGTGCGATTGACAAAGTGGCCAAAGGTTGACTATATTTCGTCAGCGCCCGCATGATTCCATCCACGCACTTCACCAGAGTGCTAGAGGATAGGATTAAACTGGTATATGGAATTATGAGGGGAATGACGATTGATGTGGGGAAAGAAATAGTGCAGAGCATGGAAGAAATCAGCGAGTTGGTGACAGCGGTGGATTGGGACACGGTTCACTCATTACCGATCTTTGCCACGAGTGCGGTCCCAAAACTACCAGCGACACTCATGAGAAACAATGCCGGTGTCTGTAGGATAGTGCACTCTTTCCTGGACCAAGCCCGCGGCGGGCGGAGAGTACAACCAGCGGCAGCGAGGCGCCATGGGCGAAGATGAGCACGAAATAGGGGCTCAATATGAGGCAGGACCTAGCCACCGACCAACGCGAAGCGAGAACCTCGGTCTGCGATGATGGAGCAAGTGCTCGAGAACTGCAGAATGATGATGCAACATTTGGCACATTGTTACAAGGACAAAATGAGTTGAGGCAGGACAGCGGGAGTTGCGACAAAGGCGGCAAGAAGTGAGGCGGGAAGCGGCGGCAATTGCGCAGTGATATGAAGAGTTGAGTTCCTGTTCAACGATGGTCGATCATTATCCACCGCGCCACCATTTTAGCCAAAGTCTGTAAGTCCTATTTCTTTTATTTTTCTTTGAGTCTTGCACATTGGGGACAATGTGTGATTTAAGTTGGGTGTTTTATTTGTGTTTTATTTTCTTTGTGTCATGTTATGTTTTACTTAAGTCTTTTGATTGTTTTTATGTTTATTTTGGAGTCACCAATTTTTTCTTTTTAGTCATAATTGTCTGTCAAGATCATGTATCTTTGTAGTTGCTAGAAACAGAGTGAAGTAAGGTGGAATAATGTAGGAATTGAAGCAACTATCTAAACGCCTAAGTTAGATATGCCAAAAACTCATGAATCATCTATTTGGAGTTTCTTGTTTGAGTTATGCATGCTAAATGATAAATACTTATGTGTTATGATTGCTTGCTATTTGAGGCGAAATAGTTAGGATATGCATGCTAGGGAGATGACTCAGACATTTCTTTAATAGCCAATTCTTACCATTCTTTTCTATCCCGTACTTTAAAAATATCCCTAGTCAGCCCCATTGAGCCTAAATTTGAAACTTCTTCTTTGACACCCTATATTCCCACAAATTATACTATAAGTGAAAATATGAAATAGTGGAATACATTGTGTTAAAAAAGAGACAAAAAGAGTGAATAAGTCTGTTGCACCCCAATACAAAAGTAATAAGAAATAGGCAAAAGCCTAAGTTTGTGGGTGCTTGTCATTATTAGATACTTCACTCTCCCAAAACAAAAGAGGGGAAAGATAGAATCGAAATGAAGAAAAGAACAAAAAGAAAAAGGGAAATATTGAAAAGCTAAAGAGCTTATGGTACACGAAATGAGCCTAAAATGCCTATTTTTACCAACCCCTACCTAAGCCTACATTACAACCCTTAAAGTCCTGAAGATCTCTTTTATGCATATCCAGAATTAGTGGAGAATAGCAAGTAAGCATGCCATAGGAATTCTTGAATTTATATGCATGATTTAGTATATTGACTTCCATTAAGCATGATGAATATGAGTTTGCGAAATATTTAGCCGTGTGTTTAGTGTCGAAATTTCATGCTATATGTTCCTGCGTATTATTTTGCTAACCTTCATGTTTTTCTAGTTAACACTATTGCGACAAAAGTAATCAATGGCGGTGAGTCTTTTATTTTCGTTTCTTTGAGTCTTTTATTTCTTTCTTTCTATCTTTGCTCGAGGCGAGCAAAGGTTAAGTTTGGGGTATTTGATCGGTGTATTTTATATACACCTTTTAGTCGATTTTAGTTAGTCTTTTGTCCCATTTGCACATATAAGTGTCGTATTAGGATAGTTTTTCGTTCTTTTGAGTCAAAGTGGTTAAAATGGCCAAATGGCGGAAAAGGAGCAAAATGAGGGCAAAGAGGAGATGTCGGAGTGGAAACAGAGAAAGTGGCGAACGAGGTAAAATCCGAGCGGCCGCGCGCCTCCTGCGATCAGCGAGGCGCGGCGCCACTATTCGAAGGCTGCGAAGATCCGGCCGCGGCTACCGAACAGCGGTCACGAGGCGCGGCGCTAAACATCAGAAGCTACAGGAGTTCCAGCGCGGCTACCGAGCAGCGAATATCGGGCGCGGCGCCAAAACACCGACGGATTGCAGAACCGGCGCCGCGGCCCATCTGCGAGGCAGCGGCGCCAGCCGGAAAAATTAGGTCTTTGGCGAAAGTGCAGGCGAACTGAAGGAAAGAGGAGGCGGTTTGCGGCTATAAAAGGAGAACCTAAGCGGTTTTGAGGTTCCCCTTACCTGACACAAGACTTTGCTTGGAGATTGGATACCATTAGTTTAGTAATTTCTTTTCCCTTTCTTGTTCTTTATTTCTATTTTGTATGATGAGCATGGAATTAGTTCTTGTCATGTGATGGCTAGGAACTAATTCTCTTATAAAGCTTTCCATGTTGAATTGCTAGAAACTTATGTTATAAATTAATGCGTGCTTATGGTTATTTTCTTATTGTGAGATCTATCGATAATTGAGTTGAATTCTTGGTAATTAATTGACACTAATTATCACTATATGATTTCTAATCCAGTTAGAAAGGGGATTGTGAATATCTTTGTAAGTTGGGTAGACATTCTTGGATTGGGGATGAAAATACCTCAATTATTTATGTAAGCGTTGATGAGAGGCTTAACAACACAATTTTGCGCATTGTGCGTGACGGTCAACTAGGTTTTGTTCTTAATCCTCTATAGAGTTATCCTTATCAGAAAGGTAGGTAAGGTGCGATCTTTGGGGTTGAGTGTTTATATAACCACTAGCGGGAGTATAAAGCGATTTACGTAAACTGCTTTCTCGAAAGAAGAATACCATAAGTTGATCGTTAGTAAGTAGCATAAGCGGATAGTAATGATACATGGAAGCCTATTCATCAAGGCTGAAGTAAATCTTTATATTTAAATAGCTTGCATAATTCTTAGTTATAAACAACAAATCAATTATCAATTCACCAAATAGATACTAGAAAATAGATAGTTGATAATTGAACCCTAATCCTTGTGGACGATATTCGGTCTTATCAAGACTATACTACTTGTCACGATAACGTGCACCTGCGTTTAAAGTGTGTGCATCTTACCGCGCCAAAAACTTTTGTTGTTTATAACTAAGAATTATGCAAGCTATTTAAATATAAAGATTTACTTCAGTGGTGATGAGAATAGGGCTTCCATGTATCCTTACTATCCGCTTATGCTACTTACTAATGCATCAACTTATGGTATTCTTCTTTTGGAGAAAGCAGGTTTACGAAATCGTTTTATACTCCCGTTGAAGTATATAAACACTGACCCGAGATCGCGCCTTACCTACCTTTGATGATAAGATAACTATGGGAGGATTAAGAACAAAACCTAGTCGACGTCACGCACAATGCGCAAAATTAGGGTTGTTAAGCTACCATCAACGCTACATAATTGAGGTATTTTCATCCCCAATCCAAGAATGTCTACCAACTTACGGCGATATTCACAATCCCCTGAATGCGATTAGAAATCATATAGTGATAATTAGTGTCGATTAATTACGAAGAATTCAACTCATTATTGGATGAATCTGTGATAAGAAAAATAACCATAGCGTGCATTAATTTATAACATAAGTTTCTAGCAATTCAACATGAAGCCTATAAGAGAATTAGTTCTGGCGTTGTCATGTGAGAACTAATTTCATGCTCATCATACAAAATGAAATAAAGAACGAAAGGAAAATAAATTACTAAACTAATGGTATCCATCTCGGCAAAAATCTTGTGTTGTGAAAGGAACCTCAAAACTGCTGTTCTCTTTATAAGTGAAAACCGCCTCTTTTCCTTTCAGCCTGCAATTTCGTCAAAAGACCTAATTTTCGGCGTCGGCTGCGTGACGGCGCGCGCGACCTATGCTCTGGCATGCGAGGCGCGTGGCTGGATCTTCTCTGCAGATAGTGGCGCGCGGCCCTGGCAGCAGTGCGGCGCGCGGATTTTACCCTCGTTCGCCACTTTCTGTTTCCGACTCGGCATCTCCTTTTGCCTCTTTTGCTCTTTCGCCATTTGGCCATTTTAACCACTTTGACTCAAAAGAACGAAAAACTATCCTAATACGACACTTATATGTGCAAAATGGGACAAAAGACTAACTAAAACTGACTCAAAAGGTGTATATAAAATACACCGATCAGGGGTATTAGAATAGGTTAGAAATTTGATCATTATAGTAATGTAGGATTTATAGTCCTATTAGAATAGGGTTACCCTTTACCCTATTAGACTAGGAAAATGATGATTTTACCTCTATATAAGGAGTTCATTATGATGAAGGAAAAGTAGAAAATAATTCTCTCTAAATTCTCGTCCTGTCTCAATTTTAACAGGATAGAATGTACGCAAACTTTACCTCTACTTGTGAAGATAAAAAGGTTTCCGATAGACATTCGGCTCGAAGAAACACAAACTAATAATAAATAAATAAGCAAATATGATAAAAGTATGAAGTCTTTGGTAACGTCGCCTCTTGGTTAATGTATCTACAGTTACATAAGACATGTAATGACATTAAATTAATTAACATAACCGGAATATTCGGTTGACTATGTTCAGTGCCAGAATTAGAGGAAGAAAGAAGAAAGTATGGTGTCCTGCAGATACCCAGCCAGAAAGTCGAAATAAGCGTTATAAGACGCCCGATACTGACAACGCGGGTTCGATTCACGCAGCGAAAAATTCTCGTGTTGGAGAATTTGACTGTCTCGTTGATCGGTTATGCACACCCGAACTACCATCAGAAGACATCCCGCGATTTGGTGATGTTGTTGAAGGACCACGCCATCACCGTAACGCCCTGCAATATCCAATGATAGTCGGTATGGCGCAGAAACCTCGATTATCGGGGGAAAAAGAAGAATAAGAAAGTATGGCATGCCCGACAATACTTCTAAAATGCATTTCTTTTTTAATTCAATAGAGAGTACGTTGTAGTAACTAGCAATTTTTGGATTATCGTTGCACCGCTCTTTTGTCGCATGTTCTAGAAATTTGATTTTAAGATCAAGTGGAGACTAGAGAAAATGACTAATATAGTTTTTTTTAGTAGGTTCAAAATAATTTTTTACCCATTACTTGAGCAGTTTTGACCCTTTAACTTTATAAAAAATGAACACTTTTAATTTACATTACATATTTATCAAATTATAATTATTAACATGTAATCAGAACTGTGAAAACAATATTTCATCAAGAACACTAAAATAATTCGTCAAAAATCCAAAAACCATGACATAAGAAATTACATCAAATACAAAAAACAACCCAAACATTCTAGAAGTGTACCTCGAAAAATATCTGGCGCAGGCAGGTTAGTGTGAAGGCAGAGGGTATCCTCGTTGGGTGGTGTGGGAGAGGCACAAGTTCGAACCAGGAGTAACGTCTGGCTGCGCCGCCTCGGGAGAGTGCATCACACTGGCTTGCCAAGTGTGGTTTAACTGACTTACGTGGTTTGCAGGCTATTGCGTCAGTCCGGGGTTTACTGCAAGCACTCGAGAAGCGAAGTGCGGTGCCTTCGACAAAAAAAGTGTACCTCGAAAAGTTATATCAGACTCTTGAAATAAAAAAATTAGCATAAACTACAAAAATTGTATTTTCAAATGTGAGTTGTAGTTCAATATTTTATATTTTCATAGTTTCGATTAAATTTAACAACTAGAGTTTGGTAAATATCTAACCTAGACAAAAAATGATCACTTTGACAAATTTTAAAAAACTTTGGAGATTATTTTAAATCTACCAACAAAGAAAAGAAAGCATTTTTGTTATTTTCTCAGTGACTCTACAACAAATAGAAGCATCTTTGATTTTTTTTTTTTTGTGAGACGCATGAACTGCATTCGCTTTCTTTCGAAATACGCATGTAGATGCGTCTTTGAAATTTGATTGGCATTTCCATTGAGAGAACAAAAGAAAATTTTGATTGGCTATCGGCTGTTCAATTATTGATACACGTTTTGCTGAAGATTGATGAATGTTCATAATTCGTACATTAATGTTATAATTGGAAAAATGAATGTTCATAATTCATACATTAATTCGCTAACCATAAACTAATGATGCTAATTAATGCCACCTGGTTGCGGGCAACATTCAGTTTTTCCATATCATAAATAACTTCTTTTTTTCTTTTCTTGATGACAATTATGTTGTCATAATTGGAATAGTGTGATGATTGTCCAAGTCCGTGTTCTCATTCTATTTTCGATATGTGACTTTTAACACTCCCTCGCACGCCCAGATCTCGTTAATCATATTTTATATCAAAAAAAATTATTCCACTATTAATTATTTTCTTTTTGTATTTTTTATCTATAAAAGTAATAATTTCTAATACTTCAATTAGTTTTCAAATTTGTAGTTTCTATTTCAAAAAATTAAGATTGTTTTCCAATTTTACCTTATAAATTAGATATTTCAACTCTTCTATGTTGTATCTCATTATTCATTTATTATGAATGAAATACTACTATAATTAGTTGATTGTAAACAGGGCGGAGCTAGCTCATAGGATTGGGTTCAGTCAAATTCAGTAATTATGATCCAAATCTTACATTTGTATTAAAAATTCACTGAACATATATAAATTATTAATTTAGTACTCAGTAACTTTAAAAACAATAAATTCCGAACCCATAAAGATTAAATTATGGCTCCGCCTCTAAATTTGTAAATGCCTTGAGGAAAACAAAATACTAGTAATACGCCTATTGATTAAAGGTCGAGGGGACCAAATCCAGAATATTCGAGTACCCATTTCGCATTGCACGAGTCAAGAAAAAGCAACTATAATTACATACCTTGCAATCATGTAACTATATTCCATTGTTTTCTCAAATAAAGTTATATTTGTTGGAAAAAAATATATTTATACTTTCATGATGATATAGTGAGCTTAGTGGATAAATGTTATGGAGAGCACATTAGATTTTGAACCATCAAAGATGAAATTATATTTAATTATCTAATTAACCATTCCATCAATTCAAGTAATTTGTATATATGTGAGAAGACTAATGATGTTAATGGCTTTTCTTTTTTCTTTTCCTTTTTGCCTTGTAGCTACTTGAGTCACTATCAGTGGCGGAGTCAGCAATCAAATTCTAATGGTGCAAAGATGTTTTTGTGCAGCCAAAAAAAAAATTGATTGAATAAAATTAAAACGCACTGTTTCATCCAAAACGACGTCGTTTTGATCGAAAATTTCCAAAAAATTGGTGGTGCAGTTGCATCACCTTGCTTAGAGTGCCTCCGCCACTGATCACTATTCCATTATTTCCATCTTTGTTTTTGGTACAATTGCATTATTTCCATCTGCACACTGTGAATTCAATGCTATATCTATCTTAAAGGATTAAATTTAAATTATCAAACATGACCTACAAAGGAAAAAAGAGCCAATTGCTTTTCATTTAGAGATATAAATTGAAAATTAAAGAATCCAACGTACATACCATGTTGAAGGAAGTTAATAAAGTTAGTTAGTTGGTTAAAGTTGATTAGAATGGTTAGAGATAGTTAGAAGAAGAAGTTGTAGGACGAGCTTCTACAGAAGCTTCTATATCTTGTAAACTATATATACACATACAATGTAAATAGCATGACTTACTTTGAATAATAAAATTCATTATGAAGCTATTCTCGTCTTCATCTACTCTCTTCTTCTGTATATTTTGATCTTCATAGGTCTTCTTCCTTTTTTGTTCATCTCGTGTATATCACCTTTTATTTTTCTTGCTTTCTTGGACATATCGACATGCAACAGAGGTTGAATTCATTCAACATGATATCAGAGCCACAAATCAACAATGGCAGTTCCGCAATCGATTTGTTATTCACCATCTGGTGAAGTTTTCTGAGTTTCTGTCTCATCTACATTCTCTCTGTGATATTTCTTGCTGTCTTGTCTACAAAACTTCTTTGTCTGATTAGACTGTTTCTTCTCTGAATTTCTAGTTCTTGTCTTGATACTGTTCTACAAAAGTACAGACAGACAAAATTTCTCATATCAGTGGTATATTGATTTCTTGATTTCTTTCTGAACCAATTTCTATTAAGATTTGATCATATACTCTTACACAATGGGTGATGAAACTCATGTGAATACCGACACACAAACACCACCAAGAGAAACTGCAAGGATCTCGACAGTTACCACAATTCTTGACCACAACCATCCTTTGTTCTTACAACCATCTGATGTAAGTGGAGCATCCCTAATCATCCTCAGAATTGTAACCCTCCCACGGCATATAAGATATGAGTCAGAGATATATAGATATATCCATTTCATGTCAAAACAGATTCTTTATTTGTACATCAGCTCTTCCCTCTTTTTCCGTAACTTCACCTAATTAACTGCGAAGCAGCCTGAATGCTGCACCCTAGATGGCGAAAGTCTTTTCAACTACTTGGTACTGAAAAGTATACTCTCTGAAGTAAGTCCATAAAAATTGCTTTACTAGACAGAAACAAGATAGGTTTTGTTAATGGAAAATGCAAAAGGGAGCAATACAGTGAGGTTCTAGGAGATCAGTGTGATAGAGTAAATGTTGTGGTCCAGTCTTGGCTTATGAATTCTGTCTCCAGTAGCCTTCTTAGTGGTGTTATTTATGCTGAAACTGCCTATGAAATTTGGGAGGAATTGAAAGAAAGGTTTGACAAAGTGGATGGTTCAAGAACCTATGATATACATAGGAAAATAGCCATGCTTTCTCAGGGAAATTCTAGTGTGTCTGAGTATTATACGAAACTGAAGAGTCTTTGGATAGAATTCCAATCTTTAGTCCCTCCACCTAGTTGTGGGTGTCCTAAGTCGAAAGATTTTGTAGAATATCTTCAAAGACAACAATTATATCAATTCTTGATGGGGCTTAATGGGAATTACATGCAGGCAATGAGTCAAATTCTGTTAATGACTCATTTACCATATGTCAACAAAGCTTATTCCATGATAACAAGTGATGAAAGTCAGAAATCTATTGGGGCAAGGTCGACTGGACTTTTAGGAGCTGGTCCTAGTATTTTCAGTCATGATCCTACTGCCTTATACTCTAAAATCACTGGCTATGGTCCTGGTTTACAATGGAACAGAACTGGTACTGGGTCTCAATGGAATAGAAAAGGTTATAACAATGATTTCAGTGTGTTCTGTGAGGTGTGTAAAATGAAAGGGCATACAAAGGAGAAATGCTATAAAGTGGTGGGATACCCTCCAAATTTTAAGTCCAAAAGAAAGGAATATGCAGCTCATAATGTCAGTGTTGCTGAGGGATACAGTGGAAATGAGAAGGAGTACAAGATACATGACACACATGACAAAGGGTTTAGTATGAGTCCTGGTCATCTTCACAAGCAACAGGATGCTGAAACTACCAACTGGTCAGTATATGGTGCACCTATGTTTTCCAAGGATCAATATGAACAAATTGTGCAGCTGCTGAACCATAATGTAGCCACGACATCAAGGGATCCGGCTACTGCAAATCCAAATCCTTCAGCAAATACAGCAGGTATGAGCATACACAAAGCTTTACTGGTATCTAAAATTGTTAAAAAATGGATCATAGATACTGGAGCCACAAATCATATGGTGTCTGACATAGATATGTTAACAAAAGTCACTAGTCTGGGTAACTCTCATTCTAAACAAGTTCATTTACCTAATGGAGAAGTGGTAAAAGTTACTCATATAGGGTCTACTAAGGTTTCGGATAGAAGTACTTTGAGGAATGTGTTCTATCTACCTCATTTTAAATATAATCTGATGTATGTATCACAACTAACAAAGGAATTACAATGTGCAATCATATTCTACCCTGACTTTTGTCTATTTCAGGATCTCTTCAATGAGAGGGTGAAGGAGATTGGTAGGGTGCAAGATGGGTTGTATACTCTAATATGTCAGGCTGCATTCAAACATTCAAATAAACAAGTTGAGCTAGGATTAAGTGTGAAGAGTAGAGACAAACCTGCAGCTTTGTTACAGGAAGAAGTAGAGCTTTGGCATAAGAGACTTGGTCATACTTCTAGTGTTATTCTAAGCAGAATAATACAAGCTAATTCTGAAACTATAATCAGGACTGTAAAGAATTGTAATGTTTGTACTTGTGCCAAACATGTAGATTTCCATTTCCTGCAAGTATTAATAAAAGTTCTTTTAGCTTTGATCTTGTCCATAGGGATGTTTGGGGCCCTTACAAAGTACCAACACACAATGACAATAGATATTTTTTTTAACCATTATAGATGATTTTACAAGGATGATTTGGTTATATTTGCTTAAGTTCAAATCTGATGTGTGTGTAATAATTCAGCAGTTTTTAGCCTATGTGCAAACTCGGTTTAACAAGACTATTAAGATTGTTAGAACAGATAATAGTACTGAGTTTGTCAATTAGTTTTGTAATAACATTTTTTTTAAAATTAGGCATCATACATCAAAGGTCATGTCCTTATTCACCTCAACAAAATGGGGTGGCTGAAAGAAAACATAGACATATTCTAGAGGTTACTAGAGCTCTCAGATTTCAAGCTACATTCCATTAAAATTTTGGGGACTGTGTGTCAAGGCTGATGTATACTTGATAAATAAGTTACCTTCCTCAGTCACAGGTAGTTCCCCATATGAGAAGTTGTACATGAAAAAATCTTCTATTTGTCATTTAAGAGTTTTAGGTTGTTTATGCTATGCCAATGATCTAACCAGTTCAGATAAGTTACAGTCTAGAGTAAATATTTGTATCTTAATGGGATATTCTGAGACTAGCAAAGGGTGCATATTATATAACATTCAAAGTAGCATATTTTTTGTTAGTAGAGATGTCATTTTCAGGGAAGCAAGTTTTTCCTTCAAGATAACAGCACCAGAGAAGAGTATCTTTGTGCAGAATACAATTGGTGAAGGAGCTACTGAAATGAATCCATTTACACAACAGAGTTGCAGACAAGAAGAGTTAATTCAAAGGCTGCATAGTTCAGAAGGTAACTCACAGGTACAACAACAAAATATATCAGGGTCACTCCAAAATAATTCACAGATACAACAACAAGATACAACAGAATCATTCCAAAATAACCCACATCTACAACAACAAGATACACCAGAATCATTCCAAAATAACTCACAAATACAACAACAAGATATACAAGAATCATTTCAAAACAATATAATACACACAGAAGAAACTTTGCCACATACATGAATATATCAGACACAAACAAATTCTCAGACCACAATAACAAAAAAATCTGAAAAGAACTAAACATCCACCAACATAGCTTAAAGACTACATCACCAACAACACACCTTATCCTATAGCAAACTACATTTCATATGAATCAGTGTCTATAAAATATAGAGCATATCTCACAGCCATATCAGAGGTAGCAGAGCCTAAGAATTTTGCTAAAGCTTCTAAGGACCCTAGGTGGGTGGAGGCAATGCAAACAGAAATAAAGGTCTTGCAAGATAACAACACATGGGAGATAGTAGACCTTCCAAAAGGGAAAAATACAGTAGGTTGCAAATGGATTTACAAAATCAAGTACAAAGAAACTGGGATATTGAGAGACTCAAAGCTAGATTGATTGCAAAAGGCTATAGTCAACAAGTGGGGATAGACTACCAGAAAACATTTTCTCCAGTAGTTAAAATGGTTACCGTAAGAGTCATACTTACCTTAGCAGCTTCCAGGAAATGGCACATCCATCAAATGGATGTCTATAATGCCTTCTTACAAGGATATCTTTTTGATGAAATTTACATGGAGTTACCACAAGGATTCATCAGTCAGGGTGGAAAGAAAGTATGTCGACTGATTAAATCCTTATATGGTCTCAAACAAGAACCAAGACAATGGAATTCTAAACTCACAGAGGCTCTAATTAAAATGGAATTTAAACAGTCACAGTATGACCACTCTTTATTCACAAGGAGAACAAACAAAGGGATAATTATGGTGTTGATTTATGTGGATGACATGTTGATTACAGGAGAACACGTGGAACAAATAGAAGAGACAAAACATGCTCTACAACAAGCGTTTAAAATGAAGAATTTGAGAGAGTTGAAGTACTTCATGGGAATAAAGTTTGCAAGGTCAAAAGAAGGGATATTAATGCACCAAATGAAGTATGCTTTAGAACTAATTGCCGAACTAGGTTGGGAGCATCAAAACCCTGTAATACTCCTATGGACTGTAACATGAAGCTCACTACAAAGGAAGTTGATGATCATCTTCAGAACCAGCATAACTCAGATCAAGAAGGAATTAAACAGAATGATGAGCTACTGGAAAACATTGGCACTTATCAAAGGTTAATAGGAAAACTGCTCTACTTAACTGCTACAAGACCAGATATAGCTTACAGTGTGCAAACACTTAGCCAATTCTTACAACAACCAAAAAAGTCACACATGGAGGCTGCACTCAGAATAGTAAGATATGTCAAACAACGACCTGGACAAGGAATTCTTTTATCTAGTAAGTCCCAAGAAATTGTAACAGCATACTGCGATGCTGATTGGGTTGCCTTCTCGAACACCAGGAAATCAGTCACTGGCTATTTGGTTAAGTTAGGAGATTCGATGGTCTCATGAAAATCCAAGAAACAGTACACAATATCAAGGAGCTCAGCTGAATCAGAATATAGAAATCTAGCAAGTACAGTGGCTGAACTAATTTGGATACTTGGTCTACTATGTGAAATTGGGATAAAAATCAGCACACCAGTAACAGTCTATACAGATAGTAAATCTGCAATGCAGATTGTGGCTAATCCTATTTTTCATGAAAGAACTAAGCATATAGAAATTGACCTACACTTTATAAGAGAAAAGATACAAATGGGTATGATAAAACCAGAATACATTAACACATCTAATCAACTTACAGATATTCTCACTAAAGAATTAAATAAAAACCAACATAACTACCTATGCTCCAAGCTTGACTTGCTTAATATATTTCCAACACCCAGTTTGAGGGGGGCTGTTGAAGGAAGTTAATAAAGTTAGTTAGTTGGTTAGAATGGTTAGAGGTAGTTAGAAGAAGTTGTAGGAGGAGCTTCTACAGAAGCCTCTTCAACTATATATACATATACAATGTAAACAACATGACTTACTTTGAATAATAAAATTCATTATGAAGCTATTCTCGTCTTTATCTACTCTCCTCTTTTGTATACTTTGATCTTCATAGGTCTTCTTCCTTTTTTGTTCATCTCATGTATATCGCCTTTTATTTCTCTTGCTTTCTTGGACATATCGACATGCAATCGAGGCTGAATTCATTCAACATACCATAATTAGAGTGACACCTACCCCATGTGCAGAAAAGTATTATCCATTAATTTTTAATTACAATTGATGATTATCTGGTTTCTAGAAAGAAAAAAGCTTCGATGACATAACAAGTATTAATGTACTAAATTTCAATCATTTTTTTAATTTAATTTTTTTAATTTAATTTTTTTAATACACCTATATATTAGATAATGCAATAGTGTCCGCTTGCGTGACATAGTTTGTTACATGTATGATTCGAGTCACTAAACTAAAAATTTAAAATAAGGTCACTTTTTGAATTATTAAAGGAGGAGCCAGCCTAACTTCGAATACATTGAATATAAGTTTTATAAAAAGTTACAAGACTGAAATGACCTTTTTAGTCTAAAAACAGTTTATTTTTCTATATCTATAAAAAAAAATATAGTTCATTATATATTAATACTCTAATACCGTTCATTATATATTAATACAGTCCAGTCTATTATAATATATTACAGTCCAATACGACATACCAAACGAGCCCGATGTTTCTCAAAAGTTTCACGATTAACAAAAAAGTTTTTCCAATAAGACGGTCCAAGCACTATAAGGGATCGTTTGGTACGCCGTACTGGACTGTACTAATTTCATTGGACTGAACTGTATTAATATATAATGGACGAAATTAGAGTATTAATATATAATGAATTGTATTTTTTTTAGTACAGTTCAGAGGAGACTCACATGTTAGATGGGTCTCAAAAATGGCTTGATCAGACTTATTTCTAAAAATAATCTGATCAAGTCTGGTAAAACGCCCACCAAACACTATATTATTTTTGTCAAGTCTGATGCGAATTAATACAGTATACCAAACGTGCCCTAAGTTTTCCTAAGATTGTTTCCCAAAATCTTTTTTTATTCTTTCTTACTAAAACATTTTTCTTCTCTTTACGTTTCATTTCGTCTAAACTTTGTTTGATCGAAGAGTTAAAAAAATTGTCATCCTAAATCTATCCTGAAATCTATGTAACTATGAAATTATATGATTAATAATAAAATACTAATACTATAAGGTTAGATAATTTTAATATATAAAAGTGTCATTAACAGATTGAAAAAGAGAAAATATACACAAAGATTAATAATTAAATTAATCATTAAATCCAGACACCTAACAAATGAAAGAGCAATTTGCAGAAATAAAGCATAATTTAGGTACGAGGCTGGGCCCCTACACTAATACTTTATTTCTGGACCAGAAGAAAATAAAAAGAAAAGTCCCTTTTTTTTTTTTTTTTTGATAATCCAGGTCTCGGGTGGCCTTTAAGATTTCATATCGCTAAGACTGCACAAATCGATACTAGCTCCTGGAGGTGATGGGACCGGTCCTTCAGCACCCCACCACCAGGTAAATCGCCGGGATGTGCACCCGTGATCACTGATCAGTGTCTGTTTGCGTCCAACGGATCAATGCTATAAGGTTGACCCCCCACAGGGAGCCTGACGGGGATCAAATCAACACTGCAACATATCCGCGCAGCTTTTAATGTCCAGACTTAATCACAAGTATATGCCCCGGAGGACGGTATCCTAGTGGAGAAAAGTTCCTCTTCTTAACGGACGGCATAAACGCAAACGTGCAAAAAGAAAAATTCAGCCCAGGACCTTTGGTTGCCAACTATGTATACCTAAAGCCGTACCACAAAATTAAAAATAAGTCTGGGTAATTATTTTATAAAGTTAAATTATTTTTAAATATAAAATAATAATATTGTTTTTTAGATAGACAAAGAGAAGCAACTATATTTATTCAAAATGGATAAAAAAATATTTTTAGAAAGATTAAGGGATCAATGCTCAGATTTACACTACAAATACACAATAGCTCTTGAAAAATAGTATAATACGTATAATAATTAGGTAACATTACATTCTAGCTTCAGTCCCAAATAACTTAATTTGTTTAAATATATTTAATGTTTTAGAAAAATAAAAGCTTCTCTTATTATTTTTATACTACTCTTATTATATCAATTAGTTTAGTGTTAATCAACTCAAATTTTTCTAAGATATAACTCATAGGTTAGACACTACCCTTTCAAGCCCAAAGATCCTTTACTAATATAATAGAAGGTAAGACTGGCTTTCACGCAGCTGATGCGCCCTTACTTCTTGGCCATAGAGGGGGGATATTTTGTTAGCTGGACTGGGCCTACTTCCATTCCTATAGGAGCCCTATGAGGCAGAAGCTCCACGTACGGTTTTGAAGTTGAGCATTTCCAGCAAATTGATCGTTAAAATAGAGTTTGTATCAGTAACAGTTCTTGCTGAAAGTATATGTATGTCCTAGAGACAGTCTGTATTAGAACAAAATGTACTTTATACACATTCGTATTTATATTAATGATGATTAATATTATGGCATTTGCATTTGTTGAATTATTAGTTGATTATTTATAATATTCTATAAATGCATCCCTAGAGTTTACGTGTTTATTAATGATGTGAGAATTAATGTTATAACGTAACTCTTAAATTACCTCGACTAATGATCATCGAGATTGGAATATCGATGATATGCGATACGTCGACATGTGGTCTGCATCATATCCTTAGGGGATGTAGTATGTCTCACTTGCTACGAGTTATGGCAACTCGTGATGGACACATGGATACCTGTTGAAGTATTGGTATACCCTGCTGATGCACTATTTGTTTTATGTCTATAATGTCATCGGCATGTGGGAGATAGAAGTCCTTAGACTTGAGGTCAATATCACCTTGTTTACGGAGTAATGTACTTTGATCCTGTCCTAAGCTAAAATGCCTTATAGGTTGAGACGTGGCTTGTTTTGGGTGCATTGCGAAGTAGATTAAAGGTGGTATGTGAGCCAAGATTAGGATTCATTCCTTGAATGTATATTCAAGTGAACACTCAGATACTCATATGGTATTAGGTTGACTAAGTCGTTGGCCAACGCATTGGACATGTCTTTGATATGGTCCTACTGTCAACTAATATAGATGAGTTATAATGATCAAGCCATTTGGATAAACACTTGACAAATCCTAAGCTTGATTGAGTGTGTCATGAATGAAAGGATTTTATCTTCTCATATAGAGGTTCAGTTCACATGTTTCGTGTAGCTAAACTTTACATATTGAGTTCGTCTTTCGGCGCAGTCTAGGAGTTCCGTGTAGACCCTAATGTAGTTATTGTCAATATGTAAAGGCCTGAAGAGTAACACTAAGTCAATTGTTCCGTCGATTCAAGAATGTAATCAGAGAGTATATAAATGTTCGGTTGATAATCGAGACATTAGAATAAAATAGAAACTAAGCAAAATTGGAGGTGGCGCTGTGGCACCACTTACTCAGCGCCGCGACGCCAACACGCGTCCAGTGGGTCCGAATGACCCACTCTGCTTCAGTTTCTGGGCCTGGCCCACGAGGAAAACCCTAGTTGATTTTTCAGCTATATATATAGGGTTTTGCCTCATATTTCATACACCATCGTTCACAAGATTATATTCTACCGAAACTCTGCTGGAATTCCTAGCTTTCCAAATGAGAAATTACATCATAGTCTTTGACTTGTTAATCGAGGGACAATTGCGTGCTCACCCTCGGACTACATAACACAAGCTTCGAGAAATTTCAGATTGCTATCAATGTAAGTCTTCGTTCGAAGTATTACATTTTTGCTTGTGTTTATTTTACATTGTATAATCATCCTACAGTTTGACCGTCGTCGGATTTGAAACATAAATTTTTAAATTTCGCTGCGTGTACGAATCCGACAAAATCCTACACTTGCTTAGGGGGGAGAAATGGTTTTTGGCCTTTTACAAGTTTTTGTTTTATGATATTTTTATAAGATATCTCATTTTTTACATACAAAGATCTAAAAAAAATACACAAATAATCTAAAAAATATATTTTCTTTTACTCAAATTGTAAGAGATATCTCATTTACTACCATTTACAAGTCATAATTAAGGCTATTAGTTATTTTCTAAGATGTATGTAAAAACTTTAAAAAGAAAACAGATAATATGGCTAGAGAAATAAGATCTACTAAAAGAAAACAGGGTCCCGTTCCGTTACCGACTAACTAACAGCAATGTTATCTAGTTGGCCGTGAAAAGTGAGAACATCTGGCAAGAAAGCAGGCGCGAAAAGGCAAAGTGGCGGAACGGGAACTCACAGCTTCCACCACCACCGACACGGCCATTCTAGATATCTCTCAATATTTCAGATGAAAATTGGTACATGAATACCGGTGCAACCTCTAATATGTCAACATCTCAAGGTACTCTCTCGTCTTATTTCAATATGAGCAATTTAAATCGTAATATTATTGTTAGTAATGGACAAGAAATTCTCATTCGAGGTTATGGCCAATCATTCCTCTCCCCACCACATCCGCTTTAACTTTAAACAATATCTTTCATGCTCCGAAACTTATCAAAAATTTAATTTATGTGCGTCATTTCACAACCGACAATAATATTTTCCTTGAATTTTATCCTTTTGTTTTTCTTGTGAAGGACTTTCAGACAGGAATGCGAATAATGAGATGTAATAGCACCAGAGATCTTTATCCTTTCACCACCACCATCGGCCATCACGCTTCCTCTCCATCAACCTTTGCAGCTATTTCCTCTGTTCTTTGGCACAATAGATTGAGACATCTGGGTGACTCCGTCTTACCATCTCTTAGCAAAAATAAGTTTATTGAATGTAAATATTTTTCTTATCCTATTGTTTGTGAATCTTTTGTTTTTGCGAAACATGTTAAATTGTCGTTTTATTCTTCATCTTCTAACACTTTGATGTCATTTGATATCATACATAGTGATTTATGGACCTGTCCTATCTTAAGCACGGCTAGACATCGATATTATATTTTGTTTTTGATTGATTATTCTAATTTCATGTGGACCTTTCCTATTGGCAATAACTCCCAAGTCTATTCTATTTTCTCATCCCTTTGTGCTTTCATTAAGACACAGTTTTAGAAGAATATCAAATGTTTTCAATGTGACAATGGGAGAAAATTCGATAATAAACAATTCAAACTCTTTTGCGCCAAAAATGGTTTTGTGTTTTTTTATTTTCATGCCCCCACACCTCTCCACAATATGACAAAGTCGAACGAAAAATAAGAATCAGAAATAACTTAGTTCGTACACTCCTTTCCCGCGCCTCCATTCCCCCTTTTTTGACATCATACTCTATCAATGACAACATATCTCTTGAACATTCGCTCAAACACAAGTCCCCGACTCATTAAGACACAGTTTTAGAAGAATATCAAATGTTTTCAATGTGACAATGGGAGAAAATTCGATAATAAACAATTCAAACTCTTTTGCGCCAAAAATGGTTTTGTGTTTTTTTATTTTCATGCCCCCACACCTCTCCACAATATGACAAAGTCGAACGAAAAATAAGAATCAGAAATAACTTAGTTCGTACACTCCTTTCCCGCGCCTCCATTCCCCCTTTTTTGACATCATACTCTATCAATGACAACATATCTCTTGAACATTCGCTCAAACACAAGTCCCCGACTCAAGTTTTCTATCTTCGGGAACCTTCCTATATGCACTTACGAACTTTTGGGTGTCTATGCTACCCCCTTCATCCTTCCATCAAAATCAATAAACTTCAACCTCGTTCCAACCCGTGTGTATTCCTTGGTTACCCGTCTAATCATCGAGGTTATAATTATTGTGATTTATCAAGCCGAAAAATAATCATTTCTAGACATGTCATATTTGATGAGTCTCAATTCCTTTTTTCAAGCTGCATTTTTCGCCTCTGAATTCCTATAAATTCTGAAATGATGGCATCAATTCCTTTTTGATTCATCAATTGAAAAATCAATCACTACCGTTACCACCGCACCTACCGAAGCCCGACCCAACTCCCATCGTCCAGTGTCAGGTGGGACACCAAACCCAACCAAGGCAAATTTTTCCAGCCCCATCACTGTCCTGGATTCCACTCGAGCTACGAATTTTTCCAACCCCGCCCTTGCCTCTTCTCGGCCTGCGGCACCGCCCCACTTTCCCGAACCCAGCTCGTTTGGCTCCCCTTGGCACACATCTGCAACCAGCCCTGTGAAACATCCTCAAAACCTGTAGTCAGCCCAACTGCGACCCATCTAAACACACCAATAAAACCATATACGGCACCTCCACGGACCATGAAAACTCGTGCTATGCATGATATTTCCAAATCGAACCGACAATTCAAGCTTCTGTAGGGTCTATCGTGCCCTCCTTTTCTTTCTTTTCTTTTATTCCTTCAATTTCTACTCTTTACAAGTTCATTTTTATTATTTATTAAAAAAATCATGTAGCTGCTCCCTTTTTTTTTCTAGACTTTTAAAATTTTGTTTAAATGTGACTAATTTTTTTTATCCAATGTTATTTATTTCTTTATTTTTGAATTCTTTTAGAATGATGATATTAATATACATAATATTAATCTAAGCTATATATATAGATGAGAAGGTGTATTTGCTAGTTTTTTCTTTTATATTTTTAATCACATTATTCAATAGAATTCATCAAGAGACTTATCGACTATTTGGTTTAGTGATCACGTGTTTATTTATGCATTAAAAATCTTGTACATCACAGTAAATTAATTCAAAATGGATCGCACCGACTCGACCTGAATAAATTCAAACGATTATATGTAGACTCTACTTCAATGTCCTTCACTAGTAGTACAGTAAAAACCTCAATACATGAATATTCGATAAATTAATAACCTCGATTAAAAAATAATTTTCTCCGATCCCGATTTGGGCCAATGAGATAAAATAATAACCTCGATAAATGCATAAGATAATAATTTTAATTTTTTTTCTTGAGGCCCACTCAAAATATAAAATAATAATTCATTAAATACGTATGAAAATTACATATATAATTGGTTCTTCTTTCCTAAAATATGTATCTATAGACAATTGGTTCTTCTTTTCATGAGAACTGAACTCAATTTCATCTTGAACTTTTTGGAGGGCATAAACTACATTCGACACATTCTTCTAATTTTGAAGCAAGTAATTTTTCAAAGTCTCTGCGACAAGAAAAACTTCTTTTGGAGAAACATGTGGTATAACAATACTATCATCTGGATCTTGATTGTCATCATCTTCCATATCCATTACTCATTGAATAATTTCTTCGTCCGTAGGCGATTCCATTAAAGCTTCATTTTCACTAGAATAATTCAGAATCTGCTCTACATTCATGGCATTTCTATAATGTAGATTAGAAATAGCTTTCTCTAATCTTTGAATGCCTTCAACATCACCAATTTCTTCTTCTAGAAGCATACCTTCCTCGGATCGAATTTTGCAATGTCGAATTTTTTTTGCATATATAAACTCTATATTGTGTACTTGAAACAATTCACAACACTTCATATTCTAATGTACATGTACATGCATTCTATTTTGAATCACGTCAACTCAAGATTAATAAACTTCTTTTTGATAAGATTAATAAACTTAGATACTGCATCATCATTAATTAATTATTTATTTATTTTATTTTCTTAGTTACCGAAAAAATTAATTGTTTAATATGAGAAATATAATGTACAAAATAAAAATTATTCTAAAATTAATAACCCCGTATAAAATAATAATTTTTCAGGTACATATATATTTATTTATAGATGTTTTACTATACTACTTAACAAGTTAGAGGTGAGGTCTGTGTACATTCTACCATCTTAGACCCCACATTATGAGATTTGTTGTTGTTATTACTGTACTACTTAATAAAATATAGTGGCACCGGTACTCATCAAAATCTTAATCCGACTATGCATATATATATATATATATAGAAAGAAGCCTAGAGAGAGAGAATTCAATTGATCATCTACATTCCGTGTCTCTGATCTGAGGCATCCTCCGTAAGGTAGGTATACACATGAAACAGCTGAATTCCTTGTTACTCATCTAAAAAACGTTTGAGTTTTATTCGCCTGCCTTGTCGATCTTCTTCTTTTCATTGCTTTTACGCTACGTTATGCTCGGTTCTCATGTCACATTATTTGAAGATCTGAAATTTACGCATTAACCTTACCTTTTCGATCGTTACTGATTTATTATTTCTTTAGTTTTGATTTGTGCAGATTATTGACGATATAAATCAAAACTGAAGAACTCGATTGCTTTGCGCAAAATCACGTTATAATTCGGATTTGAGAAGCATAATGCCAGGTATTCTCGTGTCAAAATTTGGATTCAGCTGCACATATTTCTAATTTTACTTTTAACGAGTTCGGGAATTGAATCGATTCCTTTGATTTTTAGAAATTGTTGGAATTCACGATCACGAACGAACAGAAAGATATTATTTTGAGGCATCTGAGGACGAGAAGAGAAGAACTCGAATCAGATCTTTGAAAAAGAAGGCAATCAGTGCTTCAACAAAGCTAACGCATTCGCTCAAAAGACGTAGTAAACGAGTCGCTCATTGCCGATTTGCTTCCATTTCAACCGAAGATTTTCGAGACGAGAAGGAAGAGGAGGCAGTGAATTCATTTCGCCAGGCCTTGATCGAAAAGGATCTCCTTCCCGCTCGTCATGATGATTATCATACTATGTTGAGGTAACTTGCAATATGCTCTCTGTTGCATAAAAGAAAAAAACAATCTATCACTTTTTTTTGCGAGTTCCTACTTGAACTATCAATTGTTTGCGTTTTTTATCTGAACTATCACAAACTATTTACCAATACACAAACAAAAGAAAAAGACATCAATACACAAAATTTCTCTTGGCGGTGCTGTCTGTAAGCAAAGACTCAAATTTGATTGCTTTGCAAAGGTCATGCCTTCCATAAAGCTCTGTGAATGAATCCAGTTGGGACAATAGCCACTAGTATTACTTTACTGTAGCCTTCATAGTAGGTTGTAGTTTTGTAACTCGAATTGTTGATATTAATCTACAGTACACATGTTTGAGGGGGTCAATAATATATTGCTAAGGAAGATTTGAAATGCAGCTGCACTGGAAGCTTGGGAGAATTCATGAAACATTTCTTCCTTCTTTAACTAAATTCATGAAGCTTGGATGATCTTGGAGATTGATTTGGATGTCATCAGTCCCTATACCTTTTTTGGCTACTTGATCTGAGATTAATCTTCCTGAATGTAAATTTAGAGTTTTAAGGAAAATAAAGACCTTAATAAGTTTTGGTTGATCCCAACGTGAAGGGTCGTTTCTCTTGAGAAAGTAAGAAAATAAAATAAAGAGCTTAATAGCAAATGTTTAGGGCTATTTCGCTTTTTTTCTTTTGACTGCTGATAGAAATTTGAAGTAGAAGAATTATCTGACCTACTGCCATTGAGGTAATGAAAACGAGAGGAGAGAGTGTCGGAGTTCTTTATTTTATTATGCTAGAAGCATGACCTTTCTTCCTAAGAATATCAGGTAGATGGTTGGAAGGGTCTTAATTTGGGTAATAAAAACCCTTTCATGAGTTTAACCTCCATTTATAAGATTGTTTCCGGGAATGAGCATATTACTTCAGGTATCACACCTAAGGTCTGGGGCACATGTTTTTATCTATTTAAGGACCACATATTCTTGACCTTACTTATTTTCTTGTCTAGATCAGTATATCTCCTTGTCTATCCGTACAAGCAGAATTCATCTGTTGATTTTCCAAATCCCAGTAGGCTATATATAAGTGTAAATCATCTAACTGCAAAGATTTCACATAACCTTCTTGATTATAATTTGTGTAGTTAGTGAATAATTTGGATACCTAGCCTTTTTGAGGATCAGAAGTAGACTTCTTTGAGATTTTTAGACTATAAAGACTTTGGCTAGGGGTCTCTTTTCTAAATTCAAGCATAAGGCAACAATTACAGAAAACAATAGTTAATTTATTTTCAAAACTCTTGTATTCATCTCAACAAAGACGAAAGAGTTTGGCAAGCTTGATAACTAAGATTATTTTTTCATGTTTACAGCTTTTTATTTTTGGTGAAATCCTACCATTTACCAATAGGATGTTTCTTTATGGTGACCCTTGCTTTGAGACCATAGTTTTTGGTACAGGCCTATTCGTTGTGTAGCAATATGAAACTTGAATTTTGAAGCTTATACAACAACGAAAACGACATAGATCTCAATGTTTCCTCATGGCAGCATATTTTTTTTATGGAAGACAGAATAAAGAACGTAGTGCCCCATATTTTCTTTCCTCTGGAAGTACCCCTACATAATTATTTCTCCTCTTGTTCATCAAATCTTGAGAGCATCTTTCCATTTCAGGTTCCTAAAGGCAAGGAAATTTGACCTTGATAAGGCAATGCTAATGTGGTCTGAAATGCTCAACTGGAGGAAAGAACAAGGAGTAGACACGATTATACAGGTAGAGTTCTGCTGCACGCAATTGCGTGCATATTGCTATATTTTGCTTTTTCTAGAAAACAGTAAGTTTTGTTGCTTATCAGATGTACTCTCAAATGATGATGGTTGGTATAATCGTTATCAAAAGTCCCTGCTAAAACATTTTCTGGACATCTTTTATAGCTTAGTTTTTCAAAATGATTAAAGTAACTGTTTGGCATCTTTAGAACAATAGCAACTTCTCGAAGGAGCTGATGTACCAAAGTGCTCCAATTTTTAATGCTGCTTTGTATGTAATAGTTGGAAACTATCAAATGTCTATGCAGCATAGAATTTTTATTTGATGACTCTTTTCATTTCTTGTTTTTAGTGTATTTATTCCTTCCCCACCTTTTATCGAAAGTGGCTGAGGAAATTTTCTGGAGCTATGACATTGTTATGATTTGATTTCGACAATTGATGTTAAACTGGAATCTTTCTTGACCTTTAATGCCTCAGAGTCAAATGCTATTCATTTATGTTCTTCACAAAAAAAAAATGCTTCCATTTGTCGAACGACAGTGGGGTGGTCACTCTTCTACCCTTCCATATCGTAGTATTTTTTTAATGTATTACAACAATCTTCTTCTTAGAATCCTAAGGACTGAAGTCTTAAACAGTATCAGATATGTACGTCTATGCTTTCTCTCGCTGCGTCTTCTTTTAGTGTTCCCTGCCGTCCCAAATTTTGAATACATATATGAAAACAGTTTTTGACAATTTTGAATTTTGGCACATGTTCTTGTGTTTTAGGTGTCTAAATTCTGATGTAAACTCTGGAAATGTTTAGGATTTTGCCTATGAGGAATATGAGGAAGTTCAGCGTTATTACCCTCATGGTTACCATGGTGTAGACAAAGGGGAACGGCCCGTCTATATTGAAAGACTTGGCAAGATTGAACCTACTAAACTTATGAATGTTACCACAATAGAAAGGTTCTTAAAGTATCACATCCAAGGGTTTGAAAGGACTTTTGTGGAAAAATTTCCAGCATGTTCGATTGCAGCTAGAAGGCATATAGATTCATCTACTACAATCTTGGATGTACAAGGACTGGTCAGTATTGAATTACTTGATATTCAACCTAAACTTCATTACTTACCATATTTGATATGCAACATCTTTTCTATCGTAATGTAGAATTGGAGGAGTTTTGGGAAGCTTGCCCATGATTTGGTCATGCACATGCAAAAGATAGATGGCGACAACTACCCAGAGGTGCCTTAGTTTCAGTTTGGAAGAGTAAATGAATCAATTTCGTATCCCTTTCAATCATTTGATCCTTTGCTAATAACTTTTCTATTCTGCAGACATTGCACCAGATGTTTATTGTCAATGCTGGAAATGGATTCAGATTTCTGTGGAATACTGTAAAAGGATTTCTTGATCCAAGGACAACAGCAAAAATACATGTAAAGGAACTTCCGTTATCTGCATGGTTGTCTTTAAGGGTAATGTGAAACTCACAATGTTTGCCTCTGTTCAATTAACAGGTATTGGGAAACAAATTCCAGAGCAACTTAGCAGAAGTCATAGACCCCAGGTATATGAATGGTTTCTAAGATATCATTTTCTATATTGCAAAAGTATTTTTATTGAGTAAACTGTGCTCATTCCTTCATTATGTACATTGGCTTTTGATCAGCCAATTGCCAGATTTTCTCGGAGGAACCTGCTCATGCCCAAATCCAGGTGGGTGTCTTAGGTCTGACAAAGGACCCTGGAATGATCCTGAGCTGATGAAGGTGTGGTCTTTGTCTGTACAAATCATATTCAGGATTTTGTGTAATAATACGTTGTGTCATTTCTCACCTTTTCATGCCAAAAACTCTTGCAGCTGGTCCATGCATTACATGGTGAAGCACTATATCCCAGGAGAATTACTAGCTTCTCCGATAGTGATATCGAAATCATACCAGTTTCTCCACAGGTATTATAGTGGCTTAGCTGCACTGTGTTCTTCCTTTCCAGTTATCTTAGAGATGCATCGTGTTTTAGACCATTATTCTCTGCTCAGTTACTATGCAACAAGATTGGTTCTGCAGAACCTGAAGTCGAAGTGGGGGCCTCTGTTTACAGTATCACCCAATCAAAACAAGTTTCTGACAAAGTGAGTAACAAGATTCTGTTTGCCCCTTTTATGGTTTATCAGCATCTGATCTATGTTTATGCCAAGTTGAGTACACATCTATGTTTGAGTTACCTCAATTTCCTAAGCCATGTCGTCATCATTTGCTATATACATTGGCCATTTGACCAGCAAGGTAGCTAGGGTGTGATATTAACTTTCCTGTTTTATAGAAGGGAATGCAGTGAGAAAACTGAAGAAACACTCTTTAGCAACAAAAATTTGCACAGAAGGATTATTGTTCAATCATGCACCGAACAGTTCCCCTGCAAAGAAAGATATGAGAGATGCATCATCCTTGTGAACTTGTAAATATGTTTTTGCATTTGCCACAGCAGGAGTATCCCCTTGGAATATACTTCCTCTACCCCCAATAAAAATGAACTAGTTTCTATTTTGGTTTCCCCAAAGGCCAAATTTTGACCTTTTCCCTTAAAACAAAATTTCTCCTTCCAAGAATTCAGTTCAATATAAAATACTAATAGCGTGTAACTTCTTATTTTGCTTACTGATCATTTATAGAGAAAAAAACAGTAGATGTGATGTCTTACCAAATAACCATACTTCATTTCTGATAAACTGAGAAATATGATATTTCCAATTTCAAAATTCGGTGGGCCTGCTCCTCTACCCTTCTCACTTAAATACCAAACTTGGTTCTGGGGCAAGAATCAAACAGGTGACATGAGCCTATTGAAAATCCCGCGCCATTCTACTTTTGCCTTGAACCAAATCCCTTTTTCATATTATAAACTTATTATTTTAATATTTTTCTACCATATTAAATATAATAATCTACTCATTCATTTTACTTGAACATCTACCTATGAAAAAAAATCTACTTTAACTACCGCAAAGAGAAAGTAGTCACCGTTTAATGGATTAGAGGGAGTATTTTTCTTTCGTTTTTTCACTATACTCTATGCAGACCTCATTTGAGAGCAATCATAAGCATATGTGTTGGAGGATGGCTATAATCAGATTTGCCTCATTGGTTATCAATTGTGATCTACAACACCATACAGAAACTTGTTTAAACATTTCCACCTCAATTTTGATATGCTCAATGCTCTATGTCTCTCCAATATAATTAATATATTCATGTCTCCTGCTTGATTGCTTTAGGTACCAACTAGGAGATCTGTTTCATTTGGCAGCTTAGTTCAAGAAGATTATGGACTTAAGCTTACAGCTGAAAATTTAAATTCTCCAAGTAAGAATTTTGATTTCTATGGTCAATCAGTGGGTTTCATTTTGTATTAGCCAACTGATCTTTCCTTTACCAGATTACATTTTTCTATTATTGCATCGTATTGGTAATGTCTCCAGTTTTACTTTGGACATACTGCCTTGTTTCTGTAACATATGCCCCAGCCACCAAATTCTATCTTGATTCTGGTTCATCCCTGTAAACTGATTGAGTGTGATTCGATCCGTGTGCAGTCCACTCTTCATCGATGGTGGCCATCTGTTGTTGATGTAAGGTGTAAATATCTGGGAATAATAGCTTGAGAGTAGCTTGCCCCAACCGGTTGTCTTCCCAAAAGGATGTATTCTTCCCATTTCCAACTCTGTAGTTGATTTTATTGCTGAAAATTTGCCATAGAACTCTGATAGCCTTCCATTTCTCTTTCCCCAGTCTTCTCAAAATCTTCCTTTCTCGTGCATCGTTTCGTTTTCACTTTCAAGAGGAAAGGGAGCTCGTCTATACTGATTTGTTTGTTCACCATTTGCTATGTGAGAAAATTTGTACAGGATTTTGCTTTGTTGTGACAAGAAGCATCACTATGGGCTCATACATCTAATCATTTTATTCTCTGCAACAGATAGAGCTACTGTATCAGTACAAAGAAGGTCGCATGAGAAATCTATCATTGGCTTGATGATTGATATGATGGTCAAATCACTTGCCTGGATATGCTTCTTGTTTCATGGGGTGGGTAGGTTATTTGTGAAGAACAATGATGCAAACAGATTGGGAAATGGGCCGATATCAGTGAGTGCAAGTTCTGCCGAGCAAAATGTTTCTTCCCCGAAAAAGGAGGATCTCCTCCATCCATGCTGTCAGAGGTTGCAACATTTAGAGGAGGTGGTGGCTGATTTGATGAAGAAACCTACCAAAATTCCTCCAGAAAAAGATCACATGCTGCTTGATTCAATGGACCGCATAAAGTTCATAGAGTATGACTTGCAGAGGACGAAGAAAGTAATGGTCCATTCACTGTTTCCAGATACAGTTCATTTTGTCCAGTTGCGGAGTTATTTAGTTATCATTGACAAGTGGAGTAAATCTTCTTGTTTTAGGCACTTCTTGCAACGGCATCGCAACAAGTAGAGCTTGCTGAATCCTTGGAATCTTTGAAAGAGAACAAACTTAAAGTAAGATTTCTTCCATAGACCTTATTGAAACCTCCGCTAACATGTTATAAAATGCAGATTACTGAGAATTATTTCAAACAGGTGACAAACTCATGTTGGCTGAGAGGCAGGCCTTCACAATACAGAACCTGATTTGGGTGGGAACAAATTGGTGCTTAGGTTGAGTTTTAGATTTGTCAACAATTTGGATTCAACCCTCGTATATACTCGAGAAGTTTTGCAGGTAAAAGGACCATGCCAGAAATATACACAATGGGTAATGTCCATCAGGTTCCACATTCAGTGACTTAATTTACTTTACCATCTCCCTCCTCTGAAGTGTCATCTCTTTCATGTTTCTTTCAGGCTATTGAGTTGGTGGCTGAGAGCCTGCTAGAGTGTTGCACTCTGCCTCATTTTTCTTTAGAGGCGGCGGGAGTGTGATGTTATAGTTCGATTACATTCATATTTGTACATAATTGACGTGTGAGCAACTAGTTCTGGATATCACTTACATATTTCTGTACAGAACGACGACAAATTTAATGCATAGCTAACAAATTTGTTGTCTGAGATTCTCAAATTTGTTATGAAATATTGCTTAGCAACTTCCACTTGAACCAATTGTTAAATAATATTTTGAAATTTGTGCGTGCTCTTCTTGAATGTCCTAGTGGGAAGTGCTACAAAAGCCGGCAGATTCGGTACTTTCAGTTTTGAAGTGACTAGTATAGAAGCAACCTACGTGGATCTGGAGGGAGTACCAAACAACCCATTTTCAAAGATGGTAACTTCAATACTACAGTTAATTTTACATGGATTTTATTTTCATTGTGAAGCTCCAATGGGATTGCTCGAAGCATAGTAGAAAGGAAATTCTACATGGTATAACATTTGGGAAACAAATAATAGCAATGTTTGGCCCAACTTTTAGGAATTGCCCGATTAATTATATTTAGTATACAAAATATTTTATGACTGCTTCTTCTTCCTTTTTGGGTCCTAATGATATTCTTGTCTACTAATTTGGGGGTTGGAAAAAGATCAGTCCGACGGAAAACAGAGGTGATACCACCGGTGATCGGGTGGTGACTCGATGCTGTTTTTGTGTTTTTAATAGCAGGGGTGGTGCTACGGCGGAGCCGCGGGTGGGGCGAATCAGAGGCATTTTTGGGCTGAGTTGGTCGCTTCAGGGGTGTTTTCCGATGGTGGAAATAGGTTGTCACAATTGTATTATGTGACAAGAATTAGAATTATCTACTTTAGTCCCTAAGTTACTTTTAAGTTTATTTAGTATTTACATTTCTAGTCCTTTGCTTTTAAAAGACAATGTAACGTTCATTTGACAATTATTCAGAAATATAATCAACTTTCCCTTTCTCTCTCTTCGTTCTCTCTTCCCCTTTCTCACGACCAGTAACAAAACCCTAGTTTTGTTACAAATGGTATTAAAGCCTAGTCCGACGACGGGAGTGGGCATCTCACCGGAGATGCAAAACATCCGGGATATCTCACCGGAGATGAAAAATGCCCAAGACGAGGTTCGGATGCTCAATCATGAATCAAATCGAAAGTTTGAGAACATTATGGCAAGCTTGAACACCATTCAGCGAGTGGTCGACCGTGACTCAAAGAAGAACACATCAACGACGGCGAACTCGAACCCAGTTCTGGCGATACTAGGAACCACGGCGATGTAGTGGCATTAACAGAGGAACACTACGGTTTCAAGTCACGATTGTCACGACCGAACCGGGCGTGGTAGTGCCTTACCCGCACCCAGTAGACATACATCGAGTAATCGGAATATAAAAACACAACATGAAACAATGTAAAAGAGACACGGTTTATACGAGGAAAAGTTGTCTTTCGGCGTATATATATAAACCCAAAGTGAGCGATCACATCCCAACTTTACAACGACTACTGCACTTCTGGAAGTAAAACAACTATGGCGGGACGGGGCCCCGCCATACCTGAATGAACATTAATACCTACAACATCGTGGACTATACCAAAGATAAGCCTCGGAGAAACGGAGCTTCCCAAAATTTGAAATGTGATCCTATGGCGAGGATCGACGATCGTGTACCTCTACTGCAGATTTAACGCAGAAGGAGGTCGATGCAACAGTACCAAGTATGTGAAATCAAAATATCAGAAATGAAATCATAATAGTCTATATAAAACAAAAGACATATATGATAAACAATTTACGATACACATATGTAAGCGTATGTCAAGTCGGGGACTCCCGCCTTAAAGTCATCACTCAAATATAACCATGGGTCTCATGCCCACAATATCAATCATGCGTGGAATTCTTCCTCATCTGGCGATCCATGATATAACAAACACCAAGGAATACATGAACACGAGTCCCACGTGTCATAATAAAACCGTGACGGTAAGTGCGAAGGCATAGCCGACTACTAAGACCAGCGCATCAACAATGCCATAAAGCGTATCACGAGGTCTTTCTAGACCACACCATGATCGGCCGCCACTCGCCTCGGTATCAATGTGCGTCTAATCTGGAGCATACCGCCGCTCGCATAAAGCCACATAGGCCCGCATGAGGTATTCTCGTGACGGTAGCTAGCCCGCGTACTCTCCGACTCCCGCACCGCATAGTCACATAGACCGCATAGTCACACTGCATCGCATGGCACTCGCGTCGGATAATACACCGAATGATCAATCTCGAGCATACCGCCGCCCGCGTAGTCACACATCGCGATAGCCGTATAGACCGCGTCGCGGTGGCAAGCCCGGTATAACAAGTCGAGGGTATGTGATATAATAACAAGATAACGGCTTAACGCTCAACAACGTAAGCACAACAAGAATAACCCCTTACACAACATCACAAGATACTAACACACGTAGATCCTAACATGTTTACTTATCAAATCAACAAGAAAGTATTACAAGGCTATCACAAACCAACACAATCAAGTTATTCACACAAGGTACTTTCTACTTTATGTTAACAAGTTCGGGTTTTATCCCCAAAGTACTTCATACATTAACTCTTTAAAAGATCCGCTTTTCACAAAAGTCACACAATACAGTAGTATAAAAATAGAGTGACTATCTTTTAAGTAAACCAAAACACTTCCCTAAGTAACAACATTATTTTCGAACGTTCAAGTTTGCCTAATTTCAAATGCTCAAGTTTCTCATTTTGAAAGGTTTAGTAGTTCATAGTTTTAATCACTTAATAATATAATTCTCCTTTAAAACAATTTGAGAAACATATGCCTTATGTGAGTAGGTTATTCTTGTTTATAACAATCTTGTTAAAGACCATGATCTAGGAAATGTAATATCATTTTGTCTCATCTTAGCTTCTATGCAGATGGAGGTTTCTACTGGTTTTAATAATACTTAATTAGTCGATACATTTCCCTTTATTAGCGCTGCAGTGGTTTGTTCGATACTTATTCTTATTTTCGAAATCAATACAAGGCGTTTATAAACAATTAAGTAAACCGTTCCTTTTATCTCTCTTAAGTCGTTATACCTAACTTCCCATAAGGCTAGTATAACTCTTAAGCTTTTAAAACCAAGTATTACTCTTCTTTAAAAAACGGTTCTTAATTCTTTTGAAATACTTCAAGATTCTTTATTATTAGACTCAAGTCATAAGACATCGCAGTAAAACCACGTTCAGTTAACACACGTACGTCTACCGTACTATATTTATTCTTTTAAAAATATCATGCTCAAGAGGATAGGAAGAATCACATACCTCGCGACGATTATCGACTAATAGCAAAATGCTCCACATTATAACTTTCGGCTAGCCTTGTCCACCTTTCAAGTAGAACATGCTACTCGCAGAACATTCAACCTATAAAGGCCATATACGTCTATCAACGTCTAGACTACACTGAAGAATATTCTAAGTAGAGGGTTCTCTATTCTACGGAAAAATCGGGCAGTACTTCCCTACCCGTCATACTACACAAGTCTACTGTAAGTACAGTCCTATGTAAGTACAGTTCAATTCTTCTTCTTTAATATCCTTCTATATCTTATACACAAATCTTAACTATTCTTATATGTAATCTTCAATTACAATAGAAGGACAAAAGTGTTTACCTCAACAAGCCCAAAATTATCCAAGTTAAATGTCGATCCTGAGCAAGGTTTAGCTCCTAATTGCACGCTCCGATAGCTCCAAGACCCTTAGAAGTTTCTAAACAACTTCTACTCAACTACTAAAAGGGATTTGGGGCTAGGGTATTTTGGAATAGTAACTACTAGAAGGCAACTTTCTACAAAAGGGGAGAGGTTCTCACTGAAGCCACTTAGGAAGTGGGAGAGGTTCTCTACTGGCCACTTTAGGAAGGGGAAAGGGCTTGACGAGAAACACTACAAGGGAGAGGAGTTTTGAGACTTAGAGAATGAGGAGTGGATGAAGAAGTCTTCACTCGAGGGTATTTATAGAACACTCAAGGGCTAAGATCAAAACAAATGGAAGGTGGAGATTATGATCCAAGTGAAAGATGAGGTCTTCCAACCAAGTGTCTCCCACAACA
The DNA here is from genome assembly GCA_029844215.1 of Przewalskia tangutica. Taxonomy (NCBI): domain Eukaryota; kingdom Viridiplantae; phylum Streptophyta; class Magnoliopsida; order Solanales; family Solanaceae; genus Przewalskia; species Przewalskia tangutica. The sequence continues at coordinate 4,124,233 of CM056730.1, read as the reverse complement.
TTTGGACATATGTCCACCACAATATTGGAACACATGCCCACCACAACAATGAGCCATGTGGACTCCACTAACTCTCCAAAAAAACGTCCACTTCTACCTACTCCCACTCACACAAATCAACTTGCAAGACTTGACCAATTTGACTTGCCCACTAGGCCACATTTTCGCCCAACCTAAGCCAACTAAGGGTGACACATGTCGCCCTCCTAATGGTCCAAAATATTTCGTCTCTCGGAAAAATCCGTAATCGGTTAAAAATATTAAAAACGTAGAATTTCCTTCACAAGGTTCGGAATCTTTTCTGTCGAAAGCTTACAATTTCATTCTTAACCTAATTAGGGTTTGTACAAACGTACGTACGTCCTCACGTACATACTCCGGAACTACGGGGTATAACAACAGTGAAGCAGCGGAGCAGAGGCAATCGGTCATCAGAGAAATACACCGGAAGTTGGATCTATTATTGACGAGAATGATTCAGCTACAGTCTGGTGAACCACCGGCGACACAAGCGAACATCACACTCGGTTAAATTCCAACTCACAAGCCAGTTCTACAACCAAGCTATGACGTCGACCAAGTTTCAGGTAGCAAGACCCCTAAATTTGCTGCCATGTTCAACGTATCATCGGGAATGGAGCATTTGTTCACTCCGCTGGACGTCCAACAGTCGCTTGGTTCATATTGCGGTGAGCAACAATATGTTTATCATCATTCTTACGCCCATCAATTTTATAGTGTCGATCCCAATTTCAGTCCAAATCCGTATGGTTTGGGGTATTACTATGTCGTTGCTCCTGCACACAGAGATGAACATACAGTGACGACAAGATTTAAGAACAAAAAGAAGAAAGGGTACGTCAATGCTTGCTAGGACCGAATCGAAAAACATCCTCGAGGTAGAGGAAACGTCGACAGAAGGTACCATCGCAGAATCCTCTTTAATATGTACCATCGAGGTTACTTTGGGAAAGTGGGTATGAGGTGTTTTGATACTGATGCTAGTGATGAAAGCGTAGTCACGGAAGAAATGGAAAATCAGGGTGCAAATGTTGTTCTTCATACTGTGGACCAGATGTTCGATAAAATATTCCTGAGAAGAACAATGCTGAAACGCCAAATGAAAGGCATTCATTGTTGGACGGAGAAGTACCAAGGGAAATCGAAGTTGAAGCTGCTACAACTTCAGAAAACTATGGAATCGGGGTGGTCGATAAGAACAAAATTCTCAACTTCGATGAACAATTGGAGAATACAGAAATTTCGGTTATCCTTGTTAATTACACCAGCGAACTTATCGTTCCCTCCTTGATGAATTCTATGGAACATATGTGCCCTGATTTAACATGATAGAAGCTAACGAAGAGTCCACGAACGACTATGAAATGCTCGACCTGATTCTTATAATGTATGGAATCAATGTGACTAATTTGCAATGGAATGATAGTATAGAAGATGTGCTCCCGGAACTTGAAAATGATGAACTTTCAGAAAATACTATAGGCCATATATTCGATAGACGTCCTCCATCGAATGGGACTATTTTGATAGTTGCTACGCCAGTATTGAGTGCTAAAATGTTGGAGATACATCATACATCCCTTATCTTTTCTAATTGCGACAAGGAACAAGTTTTCAGAATTGATCCAGCTGTTGAGAAACAAGAGAAATTGCACAAGGAGTTACCAATTGGGATAGAGAGTGAATATGAGGAAAATTCTGAAAACGAAGGGAGCCAAGTGCTTGATGATTCCTCCAATAGAGATAACGTTGAATTTCCCACCTCTATACCAACATTGGTTGATGGTATTCTTATGGAAGCTCAAAATGAACTCAATTGTGAAAATTTTGTATTAGCTGAACTAGTGAATATGGACAGTGATTTGTTTGACACAGGGCAAGTAACTTTATTACTGGTGAATGATTACTGCAAGAATTGTGTGGTTGAAGACTTTATCCCAGATACCGTAAGGTTTTGGATTCACAATCCAAATCCGAGAGACGAGCTGAAGAAGCAAAGCATAATGAATGATGTCAATAGAGTTGTGTGGCTCGAGAGTAATTTCGGTTTACATATTCGTGATTTGTTTGCTACGGGACAGAGAATAAATGAGGTGCTAGAGAAGATCACGGTAATATGGAATGAAATTGTTGGTTATGTTCTCTATGCTTGTAGCGGTTCAAATATGTTGCAAATTGTTTCGTCAATAGAAAATGTGATAAAGAAGGGAATGATGTATTTGGTGGATTTTGTTGCTTCCTTAGAACTGCGACTCGATGCGGGAGCTAATAATTATAGATACATGGTTGTGCTTACCTGTCTATTCTCACTAAATGGCTTGAAGCTCATACTCTCCCTATGGTGTAAGTATTCTGGTTTTGGGTCATCCAAACATGAAGATCAGTTTCCATTTTCATCAGTTATATACAAGAATTGGTTGCGACAATATTGCATTATTGAGGGATAATTACTTCATATTTATTTAAATCATTTGTCCCATAATTCGAGCTAGATAGCAATGACGACATTCTCAGTTCTAATTCGTAATGTGCAAAAAAGTGATGTGCTAAAGTCTAGGGTCATATGCAAAATACTGTATGAGGATCATGAAATATGAGACTACACACTTTAGTGCTTTTTCCCTGGATATTATTTTATTGGTGATGGCTGCAACAGGGACAAACATGGTTACTATTGGCTCACTGGCAGAGTAGATGATTGTATTAACATCAGTAGACATCAGATTCCTGTCTTATGTCCTGACTTAACTGATGGGTTTTACTGCAACTTCAATGTCCAAATGTTAAAGTCTACTGAGGCTAATGGCTTTGTAGGAGTCTTCCCAGAACACAACTATGCGATTGTGAAGAAGTTGCAAGAAAGAAAGCACATTTATGGTATGACTGGAGATGGTGTGAATCACACACCAACACTGAAGAAGGCAGATTGTTAGGCATATTTTATATACACTTTTTGAATCATTTTTTATTAGTATTTTAATTATTTCGTTTGTGTTTAGTATAGTATTAGGTCTGTTTTTCTTTCTTTTGAGTCACAGCGGTCCTAAATGGAGAAATGACAAAAAGAGGATGAAATGAGCTTGATTTAGATGGAATTGCACACTAAAAGGGACAAGAAATAAAGTCTAAGAAGTCCCGGGAAGTATAGAAGAAATCAGACGAAGTCCGAACGAGAAAATGACAAGATTTCGGGAAAATTGCCAGAAGACGTCACAGCGCCGACAATGGCCGCGGCGCAAATGTCTTGAAAGTCGGTTTCTTTGCAGAATTTCGCACACTGCAGGCTACGGCGCCAACGCGGGATTTCTGATTTTTGGGCCGAGTTTCAGATGGTTAAAAGGGTCTGAAGCGCAAGTTTTCTCAAGTATAAAACCCTGCTCATTACAACGGACCATATACCATATTACAAATCCTACTTTAGGGAGACAAGAATTAGAGGCATCTTTGTTCAAGTTTTTTTCCTTTCTCTTTTATTTATTTCAGTTTATGTTGGATTGTAATTTAGTTCTTGACATGACAATGTTTAGGAGCTAATTACTTTAGTAGGAGTTTCCATTCGAATCTTCTTGAAACTCTTTCATAAGTTAATGCATTATTAGTGATTTCTTCTTCAATTCTTAAAATCTATTCAATATTGTTTCAATTGTTTGATAATTAACTGACCATTAATTGTCATCACTTTTATGATTTCGAATCGAGAACTGAGAGGAGAGATTTGAATATATTGTAGTTGTCTAGACATAGGTTAAAATCGTGGACGAAAGTACCCCGATACTTGTGTAGTATTTAAGGTTATTGTTCTTAAATCCTCCTGTGTGGTAAAATCTATCATAGAAATATAGAAGGTTTCTGCACAAGGTTGAGCTCTCGTATGTCCTAACCGGAATATGATGACAGATTAGTTAACCTGCTATCTTAATAAGAAGAAGAATCATTAGCATTGCATTAACACATGAAAGAGTGGATAGTTGAGGAGATTGGAAGCCCTATTCCACCATAACTGATTTAAACCAAAGCATACTTAGTTTAATTCTTGCAATTATTCTAGCTAGTTCATAGATAAAACCCAAACAAACTATCATTAGCCAAATAGATAACATAAAGTAGATAATCGGTACTTGATAACCAGTCTCTGTGGACGATATTCGGTCTTACAGACTATATTACTTGTAACGATACGTACACTTGCGTTAAGCAATATGGAAATATCCCAACAAGTTTTTGGCGCCGTTGCCGGGGACTGACGTACTTTCAATATCGAACTATCTATTCTTATTTCTACTTTGGTTTTTATTTTTATTTTACTTCTTTATTTTAGAACATTTTGTCGTGATATGTTTGCCTGTTTTTGATCACTTGCAGGAAGGACAAGGTAATTACTGATCCTTTGTACAATGGAAAATCAGCAAGATAACAACGTAGGGAATGATGAGCTACCGACTGCAGAAAGGAACCTAGGGGACTATGTATTGCCTACAGTAACAGGGGTGCAGACTTGCATCAGGATCCCAGTGATAGGAGCCAACAATTTTGAGATCAAATCTGCCATTTTAAGTATGGTGCAGAACACAGTCCAGTTTGGAGGGTTACCATCTGAAGACCCACATATGCACATTGTAAATTTCCTGGAGTTGTGTGCCACATTCAAATATAATGGCGTTACTGATGATGCCATTCAGTTGAGGCTTTTCCCCTTCTCACTCAGGGACAGAGAAAAGGTTTGGTTGAACTCCTTGCCCACAGACTCCGTCTTCACATGGCAGGACCTAGCCTAGAAGTTTTTAGCCAATTTTTTATTTTTTTATTTTTTTTAGCCAATTCTTTCCACCATCAAAGGCAGCAAGGCTAGGGGAGAATTGAATAATTTCTACAAGATGGACGGAGAGTCATTGTATGATGCTTGGGAGCGGTTTAAAGATTTGCAAAGAAAGTGTCCACATCATGGTCTTGAGCAGTGGAACTTGGTGCACATTTTCTACAAAGATCTAAGTGGGACTACTAGGACAATTATTGATGTAGTTACAAGTGGCACCTTCATGAAGAGAACAACACATGAAGCCCATGACTTGTTGGAAGACATGACCACGAACAATCACTTGCCAGATGATAGAGGAACATGTAGCAGAAGAGCAGTTGGGCTTCATGAGCTAGATGCCATCATAGCACTGAATGCACAGGTTGCACTCCTGGCCAAGCAATTGCAGCAAAATGCAGTATCCGTAAATGTTGTTCAGATCCGAGAAGTTTGTGAGATTTGTGGGGGTCCACACACCTTTGATAGATGTCCAACAACTGACCCCAACAATATGACAATGGAGTAGGCTCAATGTCAGGCGGTGGGAAACTTCCAGAGGCCCTATAACAACAATACATTCTCCAATACTTACAATTTAGGGTGGAGAAATCACCCTACCTTTTCATGGAGAAACGACCAAGGGAAGCAAACACAATTTCAGAGCCAGCCACAGAACCAGGCCTCTTCTTCACAACAGTTCAAATCACCAGCCTCGCAAGAGAAACCAGATAAGTTGGAAGCAACCCTGATTGCCCTGGCCAATTCCTAGAGCCAGTTAATGAATTCGGTGTCGGCCCTGTCCAAATCCCAGTACGAATTTGTCACAGAAACCAGGTCCTCTATTAGGAACTTGGAAACGCAGGTAGGGCGAATATCAAACATGATGAATACTAGACCTTAAGGGACTTTTCCAAATAACACAGAAGTAAACCCCAGGGAACAATGTCATGCAATAACTTTGAGGAGTGGTAAAGTGGTAGAACCAGCTGCAACTCTACCAGTGAGGGACAAATAGAGTGAGGCGGAGAAGACAACTGAGGTAGAGAAGGAGGGGGTTACTGATGACCGCCCTATTTTAGAGAAGGCTCTACCGGCAGTCATGAGGGAATATATAGACAGAATTCCTTACCCTCAAAGACTACAGAAGAAGTCACTAGACAAAAGTTTTCCAAGTTTTTAGAGATCTTTAAAAAGCTTCATATCAATATCCCGTTTATTGAAGCTTTGGAGCAAATGTCAGCTTATGTAAAGTTCATGAAAGACATCCTGTTTAAGAAGAGGAAGCTGACAGACTATGAGACAATAGCGCTGACAGATGAGTGCAGTGCTATCTTGTAGAAGAAACTGCCCTCGAAGTTGAAAAATCTAGGGAGTTTCACCTTACCTTGCACTATAGGGAAGGTGACATGTAAGCAGGCTGTTACACCCCGTAATTGCAGGGCATATAAGTGAGAACGTAAGTAAGGAAATAAGATTTGAACGTTGGAAGGAAAGTATACTTATATAATATAATTTTGGATTCAATAAATGTGACGACGAGAAGTAGTACTAGTATTGAATTCTTTCCAATAGAATGTGGGAAGAAAAGGCGGTAAAGGAGCTCCCGAAGAAAAAAAGGGACGAAAGTTGGCAGAACATGATGTAAGATTTCAGCACCGCGGTGCCGGAGTGCAGAACTGCGGTGCCATAACTACTGAGAGCCAAGAACTTGTGGACTGTTTTGGGCTAAAAATAAGGTAAAAGTTCTTCTTCCTCTTGAAGTAATTGTAAGTTGCATGATGTTATAGTTAAGAGATGAGCTTGTGTTAAGTAAAATGGAGAGTAAGAAATGCATGAGACAGTTTTGGCATGTTAGCCGATTCTGGACAGTGTTTGGTGTTGTTGGATTCGTTGGTTATTGTTGTAATTATCGTCACTATTTGCATGTTAAAATAAAGGAAATCATGTTATTACAAGTTGAAACTGTTTATATAAAAGTGATGAAATATGAATTGGATTTCAAGAAGTTATGAAAAGGGCTTTGGCTTTGAGTGTTGGCCAAAAACTGCAAGAAACTGTGGGACGTTGTTGTGCTGTTTTAGAGACTATTTTGTGATGTTATAATGCTGGAAATTTAATTACAATTATGCATGTTTAATATGGTAATTGTTAACGTGTCTCCCTAAAGGAATAAGGGTATATTTACCACTTGGTTCGGGTACATGATATGGCCGAGGTGCAGCTCTTGATCGATTCGTGGTTAATGAATTCCCAGACGTATTCCCAGATGATCTCCCAGGTCTCCCTCCAGAGCGGGAGATAGTTGAGTTCTTATTCGAGGAGTTGCCGAGTCCTCTATCGTAGAAGAGGTGAAGAGACATCAGTATGAGGATCCTATCCTGGCACGGTACAAAGATTCAGCTCTTCGAAAGGAGAAGACTCTATTTAAGGTTGCACCGATGGAGTGCTACGGTATGAAGGCATCTGTGTGTACCTGATGTTGCAGGACTACGACAACAGGTCATGGGAGAGGCACGCAGTGCACGATATTCCATTCATCCGGGGTCAACAAAGATATATCATGACCTTAGATGTGTATATTGGTGGGATGGCATGAGAAGGGACATAGTGGAGTTTGTTGCGCAGTGCCCGAATTGTCAGCAGGTTAAGGTTGAGCACCAGAAGCCTGGTGGATTGTTGCAGCAGATAGAGATCCCGGCATGGAAGTGAGAAGTGATTAATATGGACTTCGTTACAGGCTTACCTCGTACTCAGAGGAAGTATGACTCCATATGGGTTATTGTGGATAGGCTGACGAAATCAACCAATTTTCTTCCAGTCAGGACTATTTAGTCAGCTGAGGACTATGCTAGGCTGTACATCAAGGAGATTGTGAGACTGCACGGGGTTCCCACATCTATTATATCGGACAGGGGGCCTCAGTTTACAACTAACTTTTGGAGGTCGTTCCAGAAGGGATTGGGGGACACATGTGAGTCTTAGCACCGCATTTCATCCTCAGACTGACGGGTAGGCAGAGCGTACTATTCAGACACTATAGGACATGTTGAGAGCCTGTACTATTGACTTCAGGGGTAGCTGGGAGGATCATTTACCACTCGTAGAGTTTGCGTATAACAACAACTATCATTCTAGTATTCAGATGGCCTCATACGAGGTCTTATATGGGAGGAAGTGCAGGTCACCTATTGGGTGGTTTGATGTGGGAGAGACTATATTACTTGGCCCAGACATGATTCAGCAAGCTGTGAATAAGGTGAAGCTTATCCAGGAGAGATTATTAGCAGCCCAGAGTCGACAGAAGTCGTATGCAGATAATCGACGCCGACACTTGAAGTTTCAGCTTGATGTTTGGGTATTCTTGAAGGTATCACCCATGAAGGGTGTGATGAGGTTCGGTAAGAAAGGGAAGCTCAGCCCGAGATACATTGGGCCTTACCAGATTGTTCGTAGGATAGGCAATGTTGCCTATGAGTTGGATCTACCATCTGATTTGGAAGTAGTACATCCAGTTTTTCATGTATCGATGTTGCGTAAGTGTGTTGGTGATCCTTCTAGAGTCTTCCCAGTAGATGATTTCCAAGTGACAAAGGAGTTGGCGTATGAGGAGAGTCCCATAACCATACTTGATCGCCAGGTTAGGAGGTTACGGACTAAGGAGGTGGCTTCCGTCAAGGTATTGTGGCGGAACAATAATAGGGAAGAGATGACGTGAGAAGCAGAAGATGAGATGAAGAGGAAGTATCCTCACTTTTTCCCGATGCCTACAGGTAATTCTAATCCCTATTTGACTATTTTGATTAATGAATGAGACTATGTGCTATATTGTGGTCATGTGATGCATTTTTGTGTTTGTTGAGTATAGGTTGGTAGGTATAGTTTAAAGGGGACTATGCCGAAATTTGTATAGCTTGGACCTATTATGAACATTCGAGATGAATGTTTCTAAGGAGAGAAGAATGTTACATCCCGTAATTCCAGGGCATATAAGTGAGAACGTAAGTATGGAAATAAGATTTGAACGTTGGAAGGAAAGTATATTTACATATTATAATTTTGAATTCAACAAATGTGACGACGAGAAGTAGTACTAGTATTGAATTCTTTCCAATAGAATGTGGGCAGAAAAGGCGGTAAAGGAGCTCCCGAAGAAAAAAAGGGACGAAAATTGGCAGAACAAGACGTAAAATTTCAGGCGTGATCTTTGGAATCGCCATGATGCCATAACTCACGAGCGAGAACTTGTGGACTGTTTTGGGCTAAAAATAAGGTAAGAGTTCTTCTTTCTCTTGAAGTAATTGGAAGTTGCATGATGTTATAGTTAAGAGATGAGCTTGTGTTAAGTAAAATGGAGAGTAAGAAATGCATGAGATAGTTTTGGCATGTTAGCCGATTCTGGACAGTTTTTGGTGTTGTTGGATTCGTTGGTTATTGTTGTTATTATCGTCACTACTTGCATAAGGAAATCATGTTATTACAAGTTGAAATTGTTTATATAAAAGTGATGAAATATGAATTGGATTTCAAGAAGTTATGGAAAGGGCTTTGGCTTTGGGTGTTGGCCAAAAACTGCATGAAACTGTGGGACGTTGTTGTGCTGTTTTAGGGACTGTTTTGTGACGTTATAATGCTGGAAATTTAGTTATAATTATGCATGTTTAATATGGTAATTGTTAACGTGTGTCCCTAAAGGAATAAGGGTATATAAAAGTGTTGTAAGCTTCACATTTTACCCTCATTGTTGTTGGAATATGGACTGTTTTTATGAACTGTTTTTATATGGATTAAGAGGTCGGATTTACATAAGCAATAGGTGTGTGAATCACCTTGGTTGCTGTTTTGGTTATGCCCTTAAGTGGTTCTTGGTTATTGAGGTTATTGGCCTTGTTTGTAAGGTGGAAAAGTATGTATAAATAGGGGAAGTGCTGCCCGAATTTTTATATGAAAGAGAACCATTATGTGGTATATAACTTATACTAGTAAGCATGAAGTTGATATATGTGTTTCGTTATTATAGGTTGAAGTACTACTTGAGGCGTATTCTACTTGTCGTGTTGGTATAGCCGATAAGGTATGTGAACTATCCTTCCTTCTTTTGGCATGTTTATATGACGTAAGTGTACGGCGGATGTACATAGTTCTATCGGATCCGAGTCCTTAATGATACATGACATGATAGTGCCTTGAGTTTTCTAAATGAAAGTTGTTCTATTTATTCCATTGAGAGTCAAAAACGATTTTATCGTGTTCCAGAAAGGGGCCGGGCAGTATATGATTTTACCGCGTCCCAAAAAGGGCCGGGCAGTATATGATTTTATTGAGAGTCAAAAGATGATTTAAATTGCATAAGGTTGCTTATGATAGTTATTCGTGCAAGTGTTATATTTCATTCATCGCCGCTTCACTGTAAGCGCGCGATTCTGGCGCGAAAGCGGGCGGCAGAGTCATGCACAATACCTTATATGATTAATCGCGCCCTTCACTAGAAGGCCGGACAGTATATGTATATGATTTCACGGACAAGATCCGTGATGCGAGTATAGATACTCATGCGGGTATAAAGACCCATGCGGGTTCGATTCCCACGAATATTATATGTATATGATTCCACGGACAAGATCCGTGATGCGAGTATAGATACTCATGCGGGTATAAAGACCCATGCGGGTTCGATTCCCATGAATAGAATATGCATAATGATTCTACGGGTAGGTGTCCATGATTTTGACATGACTTTCATATTTTAAAAAGATATTGTTGACTCTCTATTTTTATATGGTACAATTGGCTCTATTTATATGGCACGGTTGAATATGGTATTTTGATTATTATACTTGTCCCTGTCATCCTTTGGCTAGTTATGATCTTAATTTCTGTACTTTATGTTTACATACTTAGTTTACTAACCCCCTTCTCCGGGGGGCTGCGTTCATGCCCGCAGGTATAGGTACTCAGTTTGGTGATCCTCGAGCTTAGGATCCTTGCCCAGCTTTTGAGATAACTCCACTGTTCCGGAGCTTGTCATTTTGGTACAGTCTTTGATTTTAGACTTATGTATATTCAGGGGTACGGCGGGGCCTTGTCCCGTCACATGTCATTATCAAACTCTTAGAGGTCTTGTAGACAGGTGTGGGTTGTATATGTATTTGGACATGTGTGAGTTGTACTCGTTTTGGATATTCTGTATATAAGTGGTAGCCTTTTCGGCTTGCCTGTATTTATATGATTTCAAATTTTCATATTTTTCTTCCGAGTCTCAGTAGAGTATATGTGATGTATGGGTAGAAGGGTGCCCAGGTAGGGCACCAGTCGCGGCCCGTCGGCTCGGGTCGTGATACAGGCCTTGTGTGATTTGGGGGCAGGTGTCAACCTTATGCCTATATCTATGTTTAAAAAACATGGTTTGGGAGAAGTAAGGCCAACAACAGTCCACTTGCAGCTAGCTGATCGCTCTATTGTGCACCTTAGAGGAATAATTGAAAATGTGTTGGTAAAGGTAGGCAAATTCATCTTGCATGCTGACTTCTTCATTCTTGATATGGAGGAAGATGAGATGATACCAATGATTCTTGTGAGACCATTTCTAGCCACAGGGATGGCATTGATTGATGTTGAAAAAGGAGAGCTAAAACTCAGAATTCAAGGTGAAGAGATGACCTTCAAAGTGTTCAAGTCACTACCTGAGCCAGAGATGATCTTCAAAGTTTTCAAGCCACCCCCTGAACCTCAAGTCATTGATACATGTTATGCTATCAGGATAGTAGGTCGGGTTGCAGAACAGCCTCATAAGTACTGATGCTCGTGGGGTACCATTAAAGAAAAATCGAGAACCTGAGAATAAGGCCAAGGAAACGGCGAATATTGAAAAGATAATGAACCTTCCTGAAACTAACTCTGTGAAAAAGATGAGGAGGAGGAGGAAGCGATTGGTGCTGAGATGGTTATGTGGAGGGGACACTCTACCCCCTTGATTTAGTAAGTGAAATGCGTTCAGCTAAAAGACGTTAAAGACAACGCTACTTGGGAGGCAACCCAATGCTTTTAATTATGTTATTTCAATTCTTGTTTTAGTTGTTTATTTTTATCTTGAACAGTCTCACGATCTGATATGTTAGTGTTTTTGGATGACAGATAAAAGCAGGGATTGAGAAAAATGCAGAATGGGAAACAAGCGCACAGTACGTGCACGAAATATAGGCCGTGGCTCGAACTTGAGCAATTCCGTCATCATCGCCAGCCTCCAACTGCAGGTCGCGCGAAACTCGAGAGCCCGAGCTTGTGCAAATTCCAGAATTTTTCCTCCCAGACATCCGTTATGACCGTTGTGTTGTGTCAGTAAGTTGTCCCTTTATTTTTAGTCTTCACACATTGGGGATAATGTGTCGATTAAGTTTGTGGGGGGGGGGTGTCTTATTTTGTTTCATTATTTTATTTTTGAGTCTTTTTTTTTATTTGTCCATGTCCATGTGTTGTTCCGTGTGTTTTTTAGTCATAATTTTTATTTATTTATGGATCATGTATGTTGTAGTTGCTGAAGATATCTAATGGATTAAGTGGGATAGTGTAATGGAACTAGAAGCAAAAATCTGTGTGCTTAAGTTAGATATGCCAAAAATTCATGACATCTAGTTATTTGAGATACTTGTGCTTAGCCTATGTGTTGTCAGTTATGGAAAGAAAGGTTGAAAAAATGTCTAAAAAATCTGTTTGCTTGTTATTTAAGGCGAAATAGTTGAGATGTACATGTTTAGGGAGATGATTCAGACATTTCTTTGATAGCCCTTCTTACCATTCATTATCTACCCTTGACATAAATTGTATCACTAGTCAGCCCCTTTGAGCCTAAAATAATATCTTTTTTTGACACCCTATGATCCCTAAGTTGTGCCATAAGTCAAAAGTTGAAAATTCTTGGGATGAAAAGTGTTGAAGAAAGCAATAAAAAGAGAGTGAAAAATTTGATGCACCCCAATGAAAAATATGCAAAAGCCTAAGTTTGGGGTGCTTGTTATTTATAATGTATCTCATTCTCTCATAAGAAAAGAGGGGAAAAATAGGTATGAGATTAAAAAGAAAGTCAAGAAGAAGGAAAAAGAGTTGAATGAAAAAAAAGTTTATGGTACGTAATTGAGCCTAAATGCCTTCTTTTACCTACCTCTGTCTAAACCTACATTACAACCCTTGAAAGTCTTGATGATCTTTAATATGTATATCTATGATTAGTGGAGAATAACAAGTAAACATGTCTATAGCATTTGGAAAGATGGAATGAAATTGATATGCATAAGTTAGGTGTTTATGTTTCCATTGATTATGATACAATTGAATTTGCGAAATATCTAGCTTGGAATTTTAGATTGCTAAATATTCATGTTATGTATGTTCCAACATATTATCTCATTTGTCATCCTTGATTTTGAAGCAACAATACTATAATTACTTGATTCATTTCATAGAGTCCTTGTTTTTGTTTTGATCTTTACTCGAGGGCGAGTAAAGGTTAAGTTTGGGGTATTTATTAGACATATTTATATACACTTTTTGAGTCATTTTTTGTTAGTATTTTACTCATTTCGTTTGTGTTTAATATAGTATTAGGTCTGTTTTCCTTTCTTTTGAGTCACATCGGTCCTAAATGGAGAAATGACAAAAAGAGGATGAAATGAGCTTGATTTAGATGAAATTGCACACGAAAAAGGCCAAGAAATGAAGTCTAAGAAGTCCCAGAAAGTATAAAAGAAATCAGACGAAGTCCGGACGAGAAAAGGACAAGATTTCGGGAAAATTGCCAGAAGACGTCACAGGCGCCGCGACGCCAAATGTACTGAAAGTCGGTTTTGTTGCAGGAATTTCGGCGCCGACGTGGGATTTCTGATTTTTGGGTCGAGTTTCAGAGGGTTAAAAGGGTCTGAAGCGCAAGTTCTCTCAAGTATAAAACCCTGCTTATTACAACGGACCATATACCATATTACAAATCCAACTTTGGGGAGGCAAGAATTAGAGGCATCTTTGTTCAAGTTCTTTTCCTTTCTCTTTTATTTATTTCAGTTTATGTTGGATTGTAATTTAGTTCTTGACATGACAATGTTTAGGAGCTAATTACTTTAGTAGAGTTTTACATTCGAATCTTCTTGAAACTCTTTCATAAGTTAATGCATTATTAGTGATTTCTTCTTCAATTGTTAAGATCTATTCAATATTGTTTCGATTGCTTGATAATTAACTGGATATTAATTGTCATCACTTAAATGATTTCGAATCGAGAACCGAGAGGAGAGATTAGAATATGTTGTAGTTGTCTAGACATATGTTAAAATCGTGGACGAAAGTACCTCGATACTTGTGTAGTATTTAAGGTTATTGTTCTTAAATCCTCCTGTGTGGTAAATCTATCATAGAAATATAGAAGATTTCTGCACAAGGTTGAGCTCTTGTATGTCCTAACCGGAATATGATGACATATTAATTAACTTGATATCTTAATAATAAGAAGAATCATTAGCATTGCATTAACACGTGAAAAAGTGGATAGTTGAGGAGATTAGAAGCCCTATTCCACCATAACTGATTTAAACCAAAGCATACTTAGTTTAATTCTTGCAATTACTCTAGCTAGTTCATAGATAAAATCCAAACAAACTATCGTTAGCCAAACAGATAACATAGAGTAGATAATCGGTACTTGATAACCAGTCCATGTGGACGATATTCGGTCTTACAGACTATATTACTTGTAACGATACGTACACTTACGTTAAGCAATATGGAAATATCCTAACACAGACATTAGTATTGCAGTTACTGATGCAACAGATTTAGCTCGGGGCGCATCTGATATCGTTATGACCGAACCAGGTCTCGGTGTAATTACAAGTGATGTGTTGACAAGCAGAACCATTTTTCAGATGATGAAGAACTATACTATCTATTCAGTCCCTGTCACAATCCGTGTCGTGATGGGATTTATGCTCATGACACTCATTTGGGAATTCGACTTTCTGCCTTTCATGGTCCTCACCATTGTCATACTCAATGATAGAATCATCATGATTATTTCTAAGGATAGGGTCAAGCCATCTCCTGTACCCGATTCATAGAAACTCAACGAGAATTTGTCCAATGGAATCATTCTCGGGACATATCAAGCTCTCATGACTATTCTGTTTTTCTATCTTGCGGCTTATACTGAATTCTTTAGTGAGAAGTTCGGTGTTAGATCAATCAGGGGTAACCCCTATGAACTTGTTGTCTCTATATACCTTCTAGTGAGTATTATCAACCAGGCTCTCACCTTCGCAACGAGATCAAGAAGCTGGCCGTTTGAGGAACGCCCCAGTGTCTGGCTCGTCCTTGCTTTCTTTTTAGCCCAATTTGTGGCTACATTAGTCACTGTCTACGCGAAATGGGAATTTGCTAGGATCAATGAAATTTTCTGGGGATGGACAGCAATCACATGGATCTACACAATTATTACTCATATCCCTTTTGATATTCTTAAATTCAACAGTACCGAGGCATATGCTAAGGGAAGTAACGAAGATCAATCATTCATTCAAAATCTGGCATTGTTTCTTTCTGCAATGGAAGGCAAGATTGAGTTGTGCAAGTACTTGGGTGGAGAGTTGAATATTGATGTCAAGGTAAAGATGAAGAAAAAAATGATAATGACAGTCCTTACTATCAACTGTAGCAGCCAACGAGTCAAATGTCTCAAAACTCTTAACCACGCAACAAACTCTATTACACCATCTATTGACCCTCTTCCATCTTGTTCAGCAGAGGGCCAAATCATGACAGAACCAGCTGCAATACTTGAGAGAAGGCTGACCAAGAGAGGAAACAAGGCAGTCAATCAAATCTTAGTTCAATGGGCTAACCTATTGCTGGACGAAGCAACTTGGGAAGATTATCAATTCATCAAATCACAATTCCCAGAAATTGCTGAATTTTGAAGGCCAAGAACATTTTCAAGGAGAGTGGAATGTCACAATTGTATTATGTGACAAGAATTAAAATTATCTACTTTAGTCCCTAAGTTACTTTTAAGTTTATTTAGTATTTATATTTCTAGTCATTTGCTTTTAAAAGACAATTTAACGTTCATTTGACAATTATTCAGAAATATAATCAACTTTTCCTTTCTCTCTCTTCGTTCTCTCTTCCCCTTTCTCACGAACCAGTAACAAAACCCTAGTTTTGTTACATAGGTGAAGGATGAAGCACATTGTGGTGATGGGGAGGAGCAACAGTGTTTGGTGGTGGGGGGAATGAAATTGGAGGAGAAGGTGGCGTTAAAAGCTTTCACATGGTCGGAGATTACGGACGGTGTTGATGAAATTGGTTCTAATTGACGAGTTTTTTCTCTGGTTTAATGGGGATTTAAGTTTGGGGGTTATCGATTATTAGGTGGATCCGGATTGTTGGATGGAATTAAATTAGTTTAGATTAATTATAAAACTAAATAATAAGAATGTGTCACGTAATAAATGAAACTTTTAATTATATGATCCTTAAAAATAAGGGCAAAGCGGGTTCAATAGATTGACGTGAGATGTTTAAGAGCGAAAAGGTAAATCAGAGTATTTTATATCAAATTCAATAAGTCAATGGTATTTTAGATCATTTTCTTTACATGGTATCAGAGTAGACTCATTTCAATTCTTTGTTCACCGATGTTGGACTCCTAAATTATATTATGGTATCAGAGTTACGCTGCAGTTAACAAGGTCTGAGCGTGCGGGGTGTAAAGTGTGAGTGTATTAGTTTACCTTATGTACGTTGATAATATAAAATATAGTTTTACAGGATATTAGGTTAAATGACCTGCAATAATAAGTAGTAATTGTCTATAGTAAAACATAATTTGTAATCTTGAAGACAAAATAAATACCTCCATACAACAGGTGTGACCTCGGTTTTCACTGTCCCCTCCCCCCTTTCCTTACTCCTTCCTCTTATGTAATACTTATAAAAGAAAATTGGGATAGAAGGTGAAGTTTGTAAAAGCAAAGCAAGCAGATAACGGCAACAGGAACAATGACGTCATTGTTTCATAAAATGCAACTGTGGAGAACTGACAGTGAGGCGTGGAAACCAAAACAAACAATTTAAGACTGTTAGTACAATTTAGTCATGGTTAATCATAAAAGATTAGGACACATGACTTTCATTCATTTGCTTAGTACAGTCACCAGCAGATTTAGGTTGTGAAAATGAAAAAAATCCGAAGAACTTCTTCCTTACATTAACCTTTTCTGGCGCGATTTTGAACTATTTGAAATCCCAAAATGAATAACGAACACCGACAAAAAACTAAGAAACACACCAGATGCAAGTAAGTTTTATCGTGAATTTTCTATTGGACTCATGGTTGGAATGAAAGGCTTACCAGGACCAAGTTGGAAACGCCTGAGACTGCCAGGTTCTCCTTCTCCTTGAATGTATTCAGCCTTAGCAAGCATCTCTGGATTTACTCTGCTGATTTTATCATTATCCCTATACATTTCCCATGCTTTTTCTGCAGGAATATTAAGCAAAATTTCACCTTTCATTCCTCACATCTCTGTCCTTCTCTCTTATCTCTTATCTCTATCCAACTCTCACTTATATACTTCTAAAAACAATATTTTAATCTATAGAAAAGAAACCAAAGCAAAAAAAGAAAAGAAAAAAAAAAGGAAGGGCTCAAAAGTTTTGCATTCCTAGCGAAATTTTGGTAAGAATCTTCACATTTGGTGTCCACCAAGTTTATCTTGCATAACTTACCCAATAAATACAAGAAGAAAAAGGATAGGAGGCATCAACTATTCTTTTTCTTATCCTTTGATAGGGCACCAGATGCTAAATCTTCTGGACTGCATTTATCTCAATATTTAATTTGCAACTCAAGATCCAATGCAACATATGTTATAATCTTTGCGATCCAGGACACCGCAGACAAAGAGTTTGACTCATTTATGAAGGAGAGCCTTGACACAATATATTGATCGGACTTTCCAAAAATGTTGTCAGTATCGGGTCCTCCAAAAATATACTACTTTTGGAGAATCCAATATGCACCTAACATCTGAAGAAAAGAATATGAGCAACACAGAATAGTAAGAGTTGTTGATGTGTGGTCTAGAAGATCACATGGTACCATCCGGGGCGGATGTAGCGTAAATTGAGTAGCTTTTGTCCAAAATCTTGTATTGTATTAAACAATTCACTAAATATATATAAATATCTAATAATGAACTCAATTATTATTGTATATTAAACTCGAGGTCTTTGTAGGAACCCACAGACTTCAAATGTTGGATCCATCTTAGCAAGTTGTGAAAACGACCTCTTACATATATGCAAACAAAGCCGCATACAGTAAACTAATATGATCAGGTCCATCCCGGACTCTGCCTATAGCATGAGCTTAGTGGACTGACAAGGTGCATACTACTGGAATAATCCCGAATTTAAGGGCAATCATCCTAGCAATTAAACACATAAAGCAGGTATTTTGCTTTCATTTGTAAAGCTTCCACTGTGTCTAACATGATCCATTTCTTTCTAGCAGCTATAAAGAATGTCTCAAATATTAGTTATATATTCAGATGCCCTTAAGAATTTATTCCCAACAAGTTGCTTTTCTAACTGCTTTAGCAGCAACAGAAATCATAAATCATATCCAAGTGCTAGAGAGAGAAGAGCCGAGAAAACAGAAATCTTCAGTTTCCAATAGTTTAAATTTCTAGATAAGATGTTTTACATAACTGAATAATACTAAAGAATAAGGTCATACTCCTTTAGTTGAGCTAAACTTTTATGTTAATTGTTTCTCACATAAGCTCTCACAAATAATGTATTTACCTTCCTGAGGAAGACCACATCCTTCATTACGAGCTCCTTTTGATGGAGAACTGTTAACCTTAAAAAATACGTTCTGATAACTAAACACCGGAAATAGATTCTCTCAAAAGATCATTGTGCTCGCTCCCTCTCTCTAGTTAAATAGCCAGTTTCACCAGTGCTTTCCATATATTACTCCTCATCAAAAGGAATTCACGAGATGAAGGATAACTCAGCAATGAAGCGAGAGCAGGTGTGAACAAAAATTTAATCCCATTGGCGCATCCTCTCTCCTAGAAATAGATTCATAAACACATATCCCTTTCCATTAAGCTGGGAATAACAAAAGATTAATCAAAGGACAAGAATGAGAGAACACGTTCAATCTTAAAAAGAGGTATTCACCAATTCTCCTACATTACAATATTTGAAAGCAGGCTGCCTTACAACAAATAAAACTTCAGAAGTAAGACATCACAAATATACAATACACAGCACGATAGCGCCATATATACACCATCGTCAACTGCCTACTTATATGACCCTTTTATTCAGCAAATTAGATAGTATTCGAGTCAAATTGTACTTTCATTTTCTCCAGATTTCCCGCAACTATGCATGAAAACATAATTAGAAAGGTTGGGCCGACGACCTAACCGGACCATCCTCGCTGAGGACCACCTGAAGAATGTCCATTCAGCCTATCAAGCACAGTATTGAAGTCAACTGTCTGACCACTCTCCTCAAGCCTCTGGATCACATTAACCACATGATCACTCCTGTAGCCCATGCTTCCCAGCTTCTCAATTATTTCATTGTAAGGATGAGTGTGCATCAATTGTGGTGGATGAACCATAATATTTGGGCTGGGGGCGGACTGTGCGTTCTGGGGAGGGTAGCTAGAGGGAGGATAACCACTTTGCGAGAAATTAGGTGGTTGTTGTGGATGTCCCCTTGTGCCTTCACTGCCGTACATCAAATATGCATCTCTTGCAGAAAGGGATGGATGAGGCCCACTAGCTGCATACCCTTCCCCTGGAGCACCGAAGGAAGGCTTGAGATGCTGGGTCGGAGGCTGTGACTGAAGCGGCCTTCCAGACCTGTCATACCCGTAGGACATTGCCTCTGGACGGCTTGCAACTGATTGAGGGATCACAGAAAATGACACCTGTACTGGCATGCTATTGGGGACCGGTTCAGGAGAAGGATTCGGTTGACTGAGTGGATAAGAGGGATAAACAGCAGGTGATGAGGGTCTAGCTTGCTGTTGTACAGTTGGAAGCTGCTGCTGTTGAACCTGCTGAGGTACCTGTTGTGCCCATTGCTGCTGATATTGGGGCATTGACTGGATTTGTGAGGTCTGATTCCCCTGAGGTGGTGCTGACTGAGGTGGTACCCTAGAAAGATCTTGCATTTGAGAAGTTCGATACTGGGGATCAGATGTCAGATATTGACCTTGGGACAAGTGAGTTGGAGCTGGTGGATTTGACATCTGCGCTGGGGGTAAATAGTAGCCTTGCGACTGCGTAATACTTTGAGAGGGAATCGGTGGTGGAGGTGGCTGTTGTGGCTGCTCGGTAGGTCGGCTAGTAAGAGGTGTGTGGGGTGCTACTTGATGGGGTAAAGCAAGTGCGAGTTGTAGTCCATGTACATCAGTTGAGTTATCACCTTTATTGGTGGAGTCAGACGCAGGTTGAGCAATCCTGTCCTCATTCTGCTGAGAATTGCTGGCTGAAGCTGTTTCTTTCTGTGCAAATTGAAGCTTAGCCAGCTCCTTCTGAGTTTCAGCAAGTTCTTGCTTATCCCTCAGAATCTGTACAGACCTGTGGACCTGCAGGAATAACAGTAAATAAATTAGTCATCGGATCGCCATTAAAACTGGACAAAATGTGAAGGGAAAATTCCGTAGAGCAACTCAAAATTGGACAAGAACGAATTCATACATATTGCCTAGGAGCATTAGAAAGCTAGAACCTCAATGAGTCAGTGTATCTAACGTTCAGACACAAATATACAAAACTATGCACGTCTTTGCAGAGAAAGACGGATGCAAACTACGCCCGGTGAAGCCTTATGATTGGCTGTCGCTACAATAATGTAGTGTGAGTTCTAATCAGTCATCACACAAGGACTACCGCTTAAAATAGAATGTAACTTGATGATGAGGTAAACTTGCCAACTGTCCATGCGTAACTAGAAAATAGAGTAGAAAATTCACAAAAGATCAGGTAACCTATTAGAGCTGAAAACTTCTCATGTCTACTAAACCATAAAAAATTCTCAGTGATGCAGAATATGTTCCAAGAAAATTTGAGCAAACATGAAGGCATTAATTGCAAGCAAAAAAACCCAAAACTTGAGAATGCAGGAGTGATAAGTTTCTAAGTACATCAGTCGTGGGAGAGAAATCTTTGCATGGATTTTAAGTTTTAGCTAAAACTTTTGTCAAAGGCATATCATCTTTATGAAAAAGAAAAAGAAGCTTACAACAATACGATTATCCACATTATATACCATGCGAAACACAGTATGTAAACAATACAGCCCATAATTTCGAAGCAGACATTATTTTAGCACGTACCATGTAGAGGAGAATAACATTCAACTTGTGCAAGGGGTTATATCTAAAAGCACAGCATTTAGCTGAAGAAGTTAACATGTTAGACAGAACCTTAATGCATGCCATGCAAGGAAATCAGTGAACAAACCTCTTGTACATGCTTCTCAAGAGCCTTCAATTTCGAATCTGCCTCACCATGATCCCGGGCTAAATCAGACCGCATTTCCCCAATGGACTTATCAAGGTTGTAACAGTATAGTTCCAACTGTGATAAGCGTGAACTAATTCCCTCTAGGAATCGCATGAGATTGTCAGCATATTTTTTCATGGTCTTCTCAACAGTACATATCATGTCTTGATTGAAAGAAGATTCTTCTGGTGGACCACCATATGTCGAAGTGGGTAACATTGATGATCTCGTCATTCTGCTTTTATGGAACTCCTGTTCAATACAAGAGCATAACTGAGTAAGAAGTCAAATAGCAGTTGTTTCGATACAATTGGATGTATTGTATCAGAAAGAAAGTCTTCCCACAAAGATCTAAAAAGCATTATGGTAAGATTCTTAATCAGAATGTTAATTCTAATTCTTGTCTATGAATCCCAAAAAGCTGCTAATCATTTATAGTTCTTATTAATGAGCTACAACAAAACCATGACTTCAAACATTTTCCAAAAGGTTTACACCAACTCTAGATCCAGATGCAACCCGAAGCTATTGAAAATACTGTGTACAATGATTACCTTTTTATGCTACATGCAGATTGACTTGAGACAGTATTTTCTCTTGATTTCTTACGGGTTAAACTTTAGCTAACCTTTTTAGCAGTCTATGTCCTTGATTTATTCATAAAATCAGAGGCCGGCATAAAGAGGAACGAGCTTAATAAGAGAAGGTATACAAAAAGTTAAGGATCTCCTTCATCATTAGTTTTAGGCTACAACTTCGATTCATCGCCTCTATTAGTAGCTCGAAAATGAATGAACATAGACTAATATCTTAACCCCCTCGCCCAAACCGAACACAAAGCAAGCATAATAAGATGTAATGAGAGAGCATAGAACAGATGTCTGCCCCTCATGCTTCTTGACACCGCCAAGGTATCAGACTAAATAACTATATAGTTAAACACCACAGAAACTTATGGCAGGCCAAGTGAACCAATCCTTAACATTTGATGACTTTGATCCACACTTAAAATGTTAAAAACAGAGTACATCAGGATAATTATCATATAGGTTAATATATCTAGCTTTATCACAAAATTGGTCAGTGCAGCTGCTAATACATAGTAAACCAGCACTAACAGAGAGGGGGGACATAGTAAACCAGCACTCTTTTCAGCCCAAGAGAAGATAAAGGAATTATAATATTCACTACATCTCCAAAAGTGCAAAAAGTACACCTAGGCTATAAATCCGGTTCCAAAATCAACATGAAGTTAGTTGAGAACTAGTAAGTCTCAAGTTCAATTCCTAGCGAGGACAAAAAACACTAGGTGATTTCTTCCTATTTGTCGAGCCTTGGTGGACAGAGTTACCCAATACCTCTGCCCTAGCGAAGTAAAGCGAGAATTTTAATTTTATGGATTCTGAATTTTAGAAAAAAACAATTTACTAGGTTCTTAATAAATTAACTATACATATCAAGTGATTTTTTAAAAAATAAATACAGAGTTTGATCCTTAGCGGGAGGTAGCGGGTAGCTCATACAATTACTCGAGGTGTGCGCAAGTTGGCCTGGACAGCATGATTATTAAAAAAAATCCAAAATCAACAATTTTCAACAATACTCATCAGTAAATTCTCAAGCTTTCATGCACCCAAGGGTGTGGCTGTGTTGAGAACCATGAGGTTTCATGTTCAACTCCCAGTGAAAGCAAAATTACTATGTTATTTCTTCTCATCTATCTAAGTCGGGGCGGAACCCAATACATATATTAGTGGAAAGCAGCAAATACTCCATAAAATTAGTCGAGTGACCCATAAGCTAGGCCGGACATTATCCCCAAAAAATTCCAAAAATAATAATGTTCAGCAATACCCATCAGCAAATTCGCAAGCAAGCACAGTAAAATTAATCGAGTTGCCCGCAAGCTAACAATAATCCAAAATCAATAATTTTCAGCAATAACCATCACTAAATTCTCAAGCAAGGTAGCAAGCACTCAGTAAAATTAGTGGAGTTGCACGCAAGCTAACCCGACACCAAGGTTATCCAAAAAAAATATCCAAAATCAACAATTTTCAGCAATAACACCAGCAAATTCTCAAGCTTTCCCTCAATTTACTTCCAAAACCCTAGACTAATCAAGCAAAAATCCACACGATACTTTCACCATACAACAATTTAATCCAACTGGGTAAAGGAAAAAACAAAACACATACTCACTCTGTCCCAATTTATATGATATAGTTTTTTTAAGTCAGTCCAAAAAAAATTACATATTTTTATTATTTGTCAACAATTTAACTTTAAACTTTAGCTTTTAGCTTAACGAGATGATCTATAATCACACAAATATGTTTAGCTTATTTTAGACCACAAGATTCAAAAATCTTTTACTATTTCTTAAATTACGTAGTCAAACTACGTACTATAAATTGGGACGGAGGGAGTAATACCTCAGCAGAATTGCTAGCAATGGCAGGATCAGAGTGAGTCCCATTAGAGCCATCTTGATGAGGGTAATCTTCGTATGAGCAGAGAATATCATCGGACCCAAAATCAAAACCCTTTGAGCTACTCGGCCTACCAGATGCCATACTTCACCGATCAATAAAAAACTAGGGTTTTCACACTTCACTGATCAAACAAATGGAAGATGGGGGGAAATACACCTAGAATTCTAGAGAGAGAAAGTGGAGAAGGATAATATAAAGTGTGAGAAAAATGTATATTGTTTAGAGAGAGAGAGAGAGAGAGAGCGCGCGTTGCTTAGCTAACCGGCAATGAGGAAAGCTCGTTGTACATTCCTCGGTTTTATATGCGTCATAATTTGATTGCTGCATAAAGTTTTATAAAATATAGAATTTTTCCCCTGAATTTTGTAATTAAATTAAAAATATGAAGAATTAACCTAGGAGATATAAGATTAGAAATGAACATATCTGGGACGGGAGTGGTCTCGGTGAAGGATAAGATGCGTGAAACAGGTTGAGATTGTTCGGGCATGTCCAGAGAAGAGACATAAATGACCCAGTGCGGAGGTGTGAGAGGTTGGCTATGAACGAGTTCAAGAGGGGTAGAGGTAAACCGGAAAATTATTGGGGAAATGTGATTAGACGAGATATGTCACAGGTGCAACTTATCAAGGACATGACCTTAGATAGGAGGTCGTGGAGGACATGAATTAGGGTAGAAGGTAGTAGTTAGTCGAGCGTAGCCCTACTTAGACTTACAAACTGTTGGAAATATTTATTAAACGTGAAATAAAGTAAATCATATTAATTATGAATCGAACAATTGGGGCCCCACACGTAGAAAACCTTGTTTCCACACACGTGCACACGTAGTGCCAAGGATCAAAATTTCCTTAATGGAAGAGATATTGGTACGTATACGAATTGTTTGAAACGTAACGTAATAGACGGTTATTGGCCAAATGACGAATGATTTTATGTTGGTAAATGAAGGAAGAAGTGTATAATGTGTAAAGATGAAATGAATCAGAAATCACTACGAAACCGAGAAGGGTCGTTGCTCCTCCAAGTAAGGGTTGCGGCGATTGAAGGGTCGCGGCGCCTCCCCGAAGGGCCGCGGCTCTAATTAACGTTTCGATTCCAGTAACTCACTGGAATTGAAGGGCCGCAGCGCCTTTCCGGCGGTCACGCGCTTCCGGAAGGTCGCGGCGATTGACATTCCGTTCGAAGATTACCGAAGGCGACGCGACTCGCCATTGTTTCAAAATCCGTTGGAGGTGAATTAAAATTGATTCTTGGGCTGACTTTGGAGTATTTACTCTCCATTATTTTGCTCATGAATTCAGTCATTACTTGGCTGAATTGTAACTCCAAATTCAAGGCATTCATGGCCATTACTTAGTCATTTAGAGGGCCATCATCTACACACTATAAAATGAGACACAAGACTCATTTGGAAACACACTTAACATCTTACACTCAATAATTCTCTGAAATTGTCTTTCTCTCTTGCAATCACAAAACACTCAAAGATCTTTCTTCCAAAGCAAACACTTGAGTTCCCTTTGCTCATTTGTTTGATTGTTGTTTTATCTTGGGAGATAAGTTGTCATTACAACCGTTGAAAGGATATACGGGGCAATATTATCTTAAGGATAGATCAAGAATTTGGTCGACTCAGCAAGCCCCATATTTGATCATTTTCAGATTTCTAACAAATAGTTGTTGTTGTTATTTTCTCGTTCTACACATTACTACTCACAAGCTTAAGATAATATTCGTTATTTCAACAACAACATGACTGGACAAGATCAATTCAACACTGAAAATTCCACCGATGCTCAAGGCAATCCCATTGCCTTCAATTCCACTACTCAAGGCACTAACGCTGCCTTCAACTCCACTGTTTTTGGCACTCCTAGTGTCACCACTGATCATGACATTTCTAATGCCTTCCCAACTACTGCTTTTGGCACGTCAAGTGCCACCGCCGCTGCCTTTGGCACAACCAATGTCTTCGCTGCTGCTCTGGGCACTTTTAGTGCCTTTGCTCCTACCCAAGGCATCAACAACAACTATACTCATGTTGGAGGCATTCACAATGCCTTTGCAACTTCTCAAGGGGGCACTACTGCCCCAACACCTGTTGGTTTTCACCATGAACGTCCTGAAAAGTTCATGGGTGCACACTTTAAGAGATGACAACAAAAGATCCTGTTTTTCCTGACGGTTATGGAAATGTCACATTTCCTAACCGAAGACCCTCCACTAGTTGGGGAAGACGTGGACCCTCAGCCAAATAATTTGGCGGGGGAGCCAAGGTAACCATGTCGCTGACGACATGAGGATGGTTCGCGAAGCATGGAAACATAGTGATTTCATGTGTAGGAACTATATTCTAAACAGTTTGTCTGATCCACTATACACAGTATATTGCACCGTTGAAACTGTCAAGCAGTTATGGGACAAACTTCAGAAAAAGTACAACACACTAGATGTGGGTAGTAAGAAGTTCATCATTGGGAAG
The DNA here is from genome assembly GCA_029844215.1 of Przewalskia tangutica. Lineage (NCBI taxonomy): Eukaryota > Viridiplantae > Streptophyta > Magnoliopsida > Solanales > Solanaceae > Przewalskia > Przewalskia tangutica. The sequence continues at coordinate 4,097,863 of CM056730.1, read as the reverse complement.
TTCCTAAAATTTCAAAGGTGGACAACAAAAGTGTGACATCCCAAGTCCAGAAATTCCAAATGATTCTACATCACCTGAATTTGGAAGGATTAAAGCCCAACGAACAATTCTTGGTTGGGGCATTAATCGAGAAGTTGCCTCCCTCGTGGACTGAGTTTATGAACTATCTAAAACTTAAAACAAAGGAGATGACTCTAGATGAATTTATTATCAAACTCCAGATTCAGGAAGACAATAAGAAGGTCATGCCAAAGGGAAAACAACCGCTGAGGCTAAGGCAAACCTGACGAAAATCAAAGGGAATTCAAGCAAGAAGCGGAAGTTCCAGAAGGAAGGCAAGCCCCAAACAACTGAAAAGTTCAAGGAAAATTGTAACCACTGTGGTATAGTTGGTCACATGGCCAAGACTGTCGCAAGCTCAAACGTGAGAATAAGGCCAAAGGCAAGGCCAAGGCTAACATCATTGAAGACACGCTCGTCAACGATATGATTGAGGAGTTCTCAGCGGTAGTTCTTGAAGCTAACCTCGTTGAGAATCCGGTGCAATGGTGGCTAGACACGGGTGCTACCCGTCACATTTGTTCCAATAAAGATGCCTTCTACACATATACACCAGTCACAGATAAGAAATTGTTCATGGGCAACAATTCTTCTTCAGATGTGCTGGGGGTAGGAAAGGTGACCCTAAAGATGACGTCCGGAAAGGAGCTGATTCTGAAGGAAGTGATGCATGTCCCAGAAATTTGAAGAAATTTAATTTCTGGACCTATGTTAGTAAATGTTGGTTTTAGGCTAATGTTAGAGGCTAACAAGTTTGTAATCACTAAAAATGAAACTTTTGTAGGAAGGGGTTTCGTCTGTGAAGGCCTCTTTAAGTTCAATGTTGCACCTGTAATGTCTTATGTTTCAACTATCAATAAAATTGCACCTTCTACTTACTTGATTGAGTCATCTAATCTATGGCATCATAGATTAGGACATGTAAACTATCAATCTATCCAAAGATTGGTAAAGATGGAATTATTGACGTCTATAGACATAAACCCTCAACGTAAGTTGGAGGTGTGCATAGAGGCAAAACTTTCCAAGAGTCCTTTTAGATCCGTCGAAAAGGATACCGCTCCTCTAGAACTTATACACACTGATATATGTGATTTAAAGTTCGCTCAAACTAGAGGGGGAACAAGTACTTTGTGACTTTCATAGATGATGGCACAAGGTTTTGTTACCTTTACTTACTAAAAAGTAAAGATGAAACCTTTGAAGCATTCAAACGCTACAAAGCAGAAGTTGAGAATCAACTAGGCGGACGGATTAAAACTATCTGTAACGATAGAGGGGGAGAATATGTAGCGCCTTTTGAAGAGCTTTGTACCCAATCGGGTATAGTTCATTAAACAACGGCTCCTTACTCACCTTAATCAAACGGGGTTGCTGAACGCAAGAATCGAACACTAAAGGAAATGATGAATGCTCTACTCATCAATTCGGGTCTCCCTCAAACCATGTGGGGAGAAGTTGTCCTTACCGCAAACATGATTCTTAGCAGAGTCCCACACAAGGATAAAAACAAGACTTCATACGAGCTATGGAAAGGAAAGAAATCTACCTACAAGTATTTGAAGGTATGGGGTTGTCTAGCCAAGGTAAAAGTACATATGCCAAAGCAGGTCAAGATTGGACCTAAGACTGTGGATTGCATATTCATCGAATATGCCAATAACATTAGTGCTTATCGTTTCATAGTGCACAAGTCAGATCATCCGGACATTTATGAAGATACGATTATGGAACCAAGGAACGCATGGTTCTTTGAAGACACATTTCCATATAAGGAAAACAACATAACCTCTCGCAAACGAAGTTATGAGCAAACCTTTGATGAACTATGAGTCACTGACTATCTAGATCGAAACGGTTCAGATCTAGTAAATTCTGAAGTAGCTGATGATCCGGAATTTAGTATTCCAGATTCTCAGGACTTGGAAGATTCAGAGATGGAACCAAGGCAAAGCAAAAGGGCACGGAAGGACAAGTCCTTCGGTCCAAACTTTGTAGCTTATTTGGTTCAGGATGAACCACGGACAATCTTCGAAGCATTGTCAACTCCAGAAGCACCGCTCTGGAAGGAAGCTTTAGAAAGTGAGATAGAATCCATTCTGCATAACCACACTTGGGAGTTGGCAGAACTTCCCCCAGACCTGGCCGTTGGGTTGTAAGTGGATCCTTAAACGGAAGTTAAAGACAGATGGTTCTATCGACAAGTACAAAGCTAGGTTAGTAGTCAAGGGTTATTGCCAAAAGAAGGGCCTTGATTACTTCGACACCTACGCTCCGGTGTCAAGAATGACATCCATACGTATGTTCATAGCTATCGCCGCCTTGCGGGATCTTGAAATACATCAAATGGATGTTATGATTGTCTTCCTAAATGGTGATCTGGATGAAGAAATATATATGGATCAACCTGAGGGGTATGTGTTTCTAGGACAAAAGACAAAAGTATGTCGGTTTTTTAAATCGTTGTACGGGTGGAAACAAGCCCTTAAACAATGGCACGAGAAATTTGATAGTACTCTACTATCAAAAGGATACGCCATTAATGGAGGTGACAAATGTGTAAAGGAAATGTCAAATCCTTCGTCATGATATGTCTATATGTAGATGACTTGTTGATCACTGGAAGCAGTCCTGGAATAATCCTAGAGACTAAAAATATGTTAAAACAGTGTTTTGACATGAAATATATGGGCGTTGCAGATGTCATCTTAGGGATCAAGATCTCTAAGACATCTAATGGACTGGTCTTATCTCAATCTCACTACATCGAGAATGTACTGAAGAAATTTGGGATGTTCGACAGTTCACCGGTATCAACACCATTGGATATAAGTCAAAAACTTGAAAAATATTTGGGTAAGCCCATACGCCAGGAGCGATATGCGCAGGTGATTGGTAGTCTGGTGTATATCACAAACTGCATTCGACCTGATATCGCTCATGCAGTCAATAGATTGACTAGGTTCACTCGAAATCCAAGTGAGGATCACTGTAAAGTGTTGAACAGGATACTATGGTTCCTAAAGTTCATGATACATTTCGGGTTACACTATTCAAGATATCCAGCGGTACTAGAGGGGTACAACGATGCAAACTGGATATCTGATAGCGACGACATCAAGTCCACCAGCGGATATATTTTTACAATTGGTGGTGGAGCTGTGTCTTGGAAATCCTCTAGGCAAACTCTTATTTCTCGTTCCACGATAGAGTCAGAATTTATCGCTTTAGATAAAGCGGGAGAGGAAGCTGAGTGGCTTCATGGTTTTCTAGAGGATGTCCCATGTTGGGATAAACCCGTGTCTTCTGTAATGATCGCTGCGATAGTCGATCGGCTCTAGGAAAGGCACGAAGTTCAATATACTGCGGTAAGTCTCATCATATTAAGCGGATACGTAGTGCATTGGCGATTGATCACCTCGGGTATTATTTTCATTGATTACATAAAATCTAAGAAAAATATCACAGATCCCTTGACGAAGGGAATACCCATAGATCAGTTGTTTTTCCTGTCTAGGGGAATGGGCTTAAAACTCAAACAATAAAAACCGATATAGTGGACACCCAACCTTACAGACTGGAGATCCCAGGAATAAGGTTCAAAGGGAAAACTAAACTGTAAAGGTTAAAGTGGCGCTTGGTGGAAGCAAGAGCACTTCGGATAATGTGTCTTTCTTAAGAAACATAATCCAAGGTCGTTCCCGTGATAGACAAAAAGTGCTACCTGTAAGAGGGGTAAAGGATAAGTTTCCAAACCTTTAATGATCCTCAAAAGTTGAGGTTAGGTTGGTGAAATTTTTAATGGTTCATAACGCTTGTGTAGCGGGGTATTACAGGATACCTTGCAGGAAACCACTTATTTAAGTGCGAGGACAGACCGCCTCAAATGAACGCACTTAAGAATCCAATGGTGTCCACGGCCCACGATGGACAAAACACTAGAAAGATTGAGTAGGAAAGGTGTTGTGTTGGTACCATTGTCTTGGCATATACTAAACACTGACGGTTCAAGACATCACGTTCACCGCACAATAAATATGTCAGATGGTATTCTACTATGGAAGGTTCAAAGCTCCGGATGCAACATCGTTCCGCCAAGTGATTGCTAGAAAGGCACCATGTGCGTGCACCGAAATCTCTTCCAAGAGGGGATTGTTGGAAATATTTATTAAACGTGAAATAAAGTAAATCCTATTAATTATGAATCGAACAATTGGAGCCCCGCACGTAGGAAACCTTGTTTCCACACACGTGCACACGTAGTGCCAAAGATCAAAATTTCCTTAATGGAAGAGATATTGGTACATATATGAATTATTTGAGATGTAAGGTAATAGACGGTTATTGGCCAATGACGAATGATTTTACGTTGGTAAATGAAGGAAGAAGTGTATAATGTGTAAAGATGAAATGAATCAGAAATCACCACGAAATCGAGAAGGGCCGCAACGCCTCCCCGAAGGGCCGCGGCTCTAATTGACGTTCCAATTTGGTGATTCTTTGGGCGAAGGTCACTCGCCATTGTTTCAATCCGGTGAATTAAAAACTGATTCTTAGGCTGACTTTGGAGTATTTACTCTCCATTATTTTTCTCATGAATTCAGTCATTACTTGGCTGAATTGTAACTCCAAATTCAAGGCATTAACATGACATTCATGACCATTACTTAGCCATTTGGAAGGTCATCCTCTACACACTATAAAATGAGACACAAGACTCATTTGGAAACACACTTAACATCTTACACTCAACAATTCTCTGAAATTGTCTTCCTCTCTTGCAATCACAAAACACTCAAAGATCTTTCTTCCAAAGCAAACACTTGAGTTCCCTTTGCTCATTTGTTTAATTGTTATTTTATCTTGGGAGATAAGTTGTCATTACAACCGTTGAAAGGATATACGGGGCAATATTATCTTAAGGATAGATCAAGAATTTGGTCGACTCAACAAGCCCTCATATTTGATCATTTTCAGACTTCTAACAAATGGCTGTTGTTGTTATTTTCCTGTTCTACACATTACTACTCACACAAACTGGTAGTTGTAGTGTTATTATTGTAGGCCCTCTTAAATTATCATACTAGTAGGCGTTGTAGTACTTTATAGAAGCGTTTGATTTCTATTGTTATGTGTTCTTTAATGTACTTTATTTATCTGATGACCTGCATTAGTTACTGCTTCTTTTTTGAATGTTCTACATTACTTATTTTCTTGTTTTGTTTATGCTTATGTTTTATCTTGAGCCGAATGTATCTCGGAAACAGTCGTTCTACCTGTCAAGGTAGAGGTAGGGTCTGCGTACACTCTACCCTCTCAGACCCCACGTTGTGGGACTTCACTGGTTATGTTGTTGTTTATTTGTTGTTGAAGAATTAATCTAAATAATTGTCCATGAAACCGTTTAAAATAAAAATAGTTTATGAATATATATATAATTCATATCTAATAAATATGTAATCGTATATAATTTATGTTATATCGACTATAAAAAATAGTAACCACAAGTTTACTTTGTGGGTTAGCAGTGCAGAGAAGGCTAGCAGTAGTAGATAAACTGCTGAGATTTGGTATTCATGTCCAAAAAAGAAAACTGAAAGAGGTGATATCATCTGTTGTGTGTTTGCCTTTGTTGTTGCATCCATCTGGAAGGAGAGGGATGGGATCAAGTTTCAAAGAAGTGTGTACCAGTGTCGTCTTTATAGGGAGATTGCAATACACATTCATATACAAGACATATTACGATTTGGGTTACGTGAAGCCATGATCTCGACTAAATTCGATATATTATATGTATAATTTTAAAAATATATTTAATATTAACTGAAGGAACACATGGTCAAACTAGGTTGAGTGGAGCATTGATTAGGGGTTGTGTTTAATTCTTCAAGGTCTAGGGATTGAACTTGACATGTTGCATGTTTTTGTTTTTTTTGTTTTATTTTTAAAGCAATAGTGAATCCATCCTTTTGAAATCCTGAATTCTGCTTACACTACTTGTGAATGTTGATAGGTTTTGATTTTCTGCTGACTAGATCATACTTAGGCTCTTTGTAACCGAGTCTTGGACTGTTATTTTGAAAAACAGGTGGTCAGCCATGTTTAGCATTGCAATTCTTCACTTTGATATTAATAAAATCTGGTGATCGACAATAGTTCGGACTTGGTAAAGGTTGTCACAGGTGCACCTGTAGTAGGACAGAGGAAAAAAATAGTTTTAGTTTCTAGGTAAGAATAAGCATACTCCCTTTTTTCGATCAAAAAGAAAAAGTTTTCATTCAACCAAGTCAGTCAATATACACAACTAGCTCATGAGACTATAGAAACGAAATCAACATAAAGCCTATTTGGTGTTCGGATTCATAAGCCATCAGTAACTGAAGATGAGCTAAACTTTTATGTTAGTTGTTTCTCGCATAGCCACTGAATCAAGCAGAGCATAGAAGGTCATTCCAGTATCTCTTTGATGGGGAATTCGGAAAGCCATGTTATCCCATGTGGTTCTGAAGCACTCACAAATAATGTCGTTAACTTCCCGAGCAAGATCGTGTCCTTCATTACAAGTTTGTACACTTACATTAACGTTGCTAACATTATAGAGCAACGTTAAGGTCCAACACCGTCCTAAATGAAGCTAATCACAAATATATCCAAATATTGTGTTTTTGTTGGAGGGAAGTTATTTATGTTTACTTGGTGAATAGAAAATATTTTCTAATAACTGAACACCAAAAAATGATTCTCTTAAAAAATATTTTCCTAGAAAACTTTCATTGTACCAAAGACTGTTCAAAAGATCATTGTTCTCTCTCCACGGCTATAGCTTATTGTCATATTAAATGCAATAATTTGAATCATATCCCTAAACAATTGAAAAGGTTTCAGCATACCCTTGAATAATTACACTGTCCAAATATACATTTCCTACAAAAGAAAACAGGGCATATTTGAAACGAAAGACAACATTGACGACTCATATGAGCCAATAGGTTAACATAGGGTGTATATAAGACAAATCGCAAACGTTAAAAGACAAATTTGGAACTTCTCCCCTCAAGAGATTAAGGATAATACAACAATGAAGCAAGAGCAGATATGAACAAAAATTCCATCCCATTGGTGCATCCTATCCCATCGAAATAGATTCACAAGCATATATCCCTCTGTTAAGTTGGGAACAACCAAGATTAAATCATAGGACAAGAATGAGAGAACACGTTCAATCATAAAAAGAGGTATTCATTAATTCTCCTACGTTACACTATTTGAAAGCGTGCCGCCTTACAACAAATAAAACTTCAGAAGTAAGACACAGCAAATATACAATACACAGCACGATAGCGCCATATACACCATCGTCAACTGCCTACTTATATGACCCTTTTATTCAGCAAATTAGATAGTATTCGAGTCAAAGTGTACTTTCATTTTCTCCAGATTTCCCGCAACTATGCATGAAAAAATAATTAGAAAGGTTGGGCTGATGACCTAACCGGACCATCCTCGCTGAGGACCACCTGAAGAATGTCCATTCAGCCTATCAAGCACAGTATTGAAGTCAACTATCTGACCACTCTCCTCAAGCCTCTGGATCACATTAACCACATGATCACCCCTGTAGCCCATGCTTCCCAGCTTCTCAATTATTTCATTGTAAGGATGAGTGCGCATCAATTGTGGTGGACGAACCATAAGATTTGGGCTGGGGGTGGACTGTGCGTTCTGGGGAGGGTAGCTAGAGGGAGGATAACCACTTTGCGGGAAATTAGGTGGTTGTTGTGGATGTCCCCTTGTGCCTTCACTGTCATACATCAAATATGCATCTCTTGCAGAAAGGGATGGATGAGGCCCACTAGCTGCATACCCTTCCCCTGGAGCACCGAAGGAAGGCTTGAGATGCTGGGTCGGAGGCTGTGACTGAAACGTCCTTCCAGACCTGTCATACCCGTAGGACATTGCCTCTGGACGGCTTGCAACTGATTGAGGGATCACAGAAAATGACACCTGTACTGGCATGCTATTGGGGACCGGTTCAGGAGAAGGATTCGGTTGACTGAGTGGATAAGAGGGATAAACAGCAGGTGATGAGGGTCTAGCTTGCTGTTGTGCAGTTGGAAGCTGCTGCTGTTGAACCTGCTGAGGTACCTGTTGTGCCCATTGCTGCTGATATTGGGGCATTGACTGGATTTGTGAGGTCTGATTCCCCTGAGGTGGTGCTGACTGAGGTGGTACCCTAGAAAGATCTTGCATTTGAGAAGTTCGATACTGGGGATCAGATGTCAGATATTGACCTTGGGACAAGTGAGTTGGAGCTGGTGGATTTGACATTTGCGCTGGGGGTAAATAGTAGCCTTGCGACTGCGTAATACTTTGAGAGGGAATCGGTGGTGGAGGTGGCTGTTGTGGCTGCTCGGTAGGTCGGCTAGTAAGAGGAGCGCGGGGTGCTACTTGATGGGGTAAAGCAAGTGCGAGTTGTAGTCCATGTACATCAGTTGAGTTATCACCTTTATTGGTGGAGTCAGACGCAGGTTGAGCAATCCTGTCCTCATTCTGCTGAGAATTGCTGGCTGAAGCTGTTTCTTTCTGTGCAAAATGAAGTTTAGCCAGCTCCTTCTGAGTTTCAGCAAGTTCTTGCTTATCCCTCAGAATCTGTACAGACCTGTGGACCTGCAGGAATAACAGTAAATAAATTAGTCATCGGATCGCCATTAAAACTGGACAAAATGTGAATGCAAAATTCTGGAGAGCAACTCAAAATTGGACACGAACGATGTCATACATATTGCCTAGGAGCTTTAGAAAGCTAGAACCTCAACGAGTCGGTGTATCTTAAGTTCAGACACAAATATACAAAAATATGCATGTCTTTGCAGAGAAAGACAGATGCAAACTACGCCCGGTGAGGCCTTATGATTGGCAGTCGCTACAATAATGTGGTGTTAGATTCACACACGGACTCCCACTTAAATAGAATCTAACTTGATCTGATGAGGTAAACTTTGCCAATTGTCCATGTGTAACTACTAAGAAATTCTCTAAAGATCAGGTAACCAGTTAGAGCAGAAAACTTTTCAAGTCTACAAAACCATACAAAATTCTCCAGTCAGAGCAGAATATGTTCCAAGAAAACTTGGGAATCCATACATTGTAAGTAAAAAAACCAAAACTTAAGACTGAGGGAGTGATAAGTTTCCAAGGTCATCAGTTATGAGAGAGAAATTTTTGCTTAAAGTTAGTCCAACATAATAAACAAATAAAAATTTCTTTCACATTATAAGTTAACATACTAGGATTTACTTTCCAGGGCTTGGGATGGTGAGACTATAAAAAGCATATCATCTTTATGAAAAAGAAAGGAACTTACAAGAATAGGGTTTTCCATATTCTATACCATGTGAAACATGATATGTAAGCAATACAAACCCATAATTTCAAAGCACTTTATTTTAGCACGTACCACGAAGAAGAGATTAACATTCAACTTGTGCAAGGGGTATATCTAAAAGCACGGCATTCAGCTGAAGAAGTAACGTGTTAGACAGAACCTTAATGCATGCCATGCAAGGAAATCAGTGAACAAACCTCTTGTACATGCTTCTCAAGAGCCTTCAGTTTTGAATCTGCCTCACCATGATCGCGAACTAAATCTGACCGCATTTCTCCAATGGACTTATCAAGGTTGTAACAGTATAACTCCAACTGCGACAACCGTGAACTGATTCCCTCTAGAAATCGCATGAGATTGTCCGCATATTTTTTCACGGACTTCTCAACAGTACATATCATGTCTTGATTGAAGGAAGATTCTTCTGGTGGACCACCATATGTCGAGGTCGGTAACATTGATGATCTCGTCATTCTGCTTTTGTGGAACTCCTGCTCAATACAAGAGCATATTTGAGTAAAAAGTCAGAGAGCAGTGGATTAGGTAACATGAATTTAATGTAATAGAAAGAAAAAGTCTTCCTACAAAGATTAAAAAGCCTGAACACAAAACAAACATAATAAGATGTAATGAGACAGCATAGACAGATGACTGCCGCCTCATGCTTCTTGATGCTGCCAAGGTATCAACCTAAAAACCGAACTACGTGGTTAAACACCACAGAAACTTATGGCAGGCCAAGTGAACCAATCTTTAACATTTGATGACTTTGATCCACACTAGGGCTAGCCAACAGGGCGGGGTTACCCGACCCCGCCCCGACCCCACCTGACCCTGTACCGGTACCGGTATCGGATACCGGTATTCGGTACAGGGTCGAGATATTTCTCGACCCCGACCCGACCCCACCCCTTCCCCACGAATTTGGCCACAGTAACGGTCAAATCCCCCTCCCCCCTACCCCTCCTCCCTAATATTTATTTTTAACCCTTAAGTTATTATATTTACACTTTCACCCAATTTTTCTAACTATAAATACCTCATTTTCTCTTCATTCTTTCTCACAAATCTTCCTACAATCTCTCTAATAATCTTTCATTCTCTCTACATTGTCTACTAAATATTCAATTTTATTTATTCATTTGGAGTGAAGTTGGTAACTAGCTTGAGGATCATTCATCGAGCAAAGTTTCAATTTTCAACCTCTCGATTACACGTCGGTGTTGGGTACATTCGTTCCTTCGTTAAATTATTATTATTTTTCAATTCATTTAGCGCACTTAATTTCATTATCTTTAATTATTTATTTGCATAACTAAAATGAAAGGATTAAGAGGTATGTTTAAGGGTAAGGGTAAGACTCCTTCTAGTAGGGGTAACATGGGCATGGGTACTTCTTCTAGTCATCCTATTTCTCTTAGACAGGACGATTTTATTGATACTGAATTATTTTCTGAACATTAAAATCATATGTATGGCTTTTTATGATAGGGACCAAGAGAATGAAGTAGTTAGATGTCAAATTTGTAAAAATGTTTATAAATTTAAAATGGAAAAATGTCAAGGTGGGACTGGAGGTTTACTTAAGCATGTAAAAAAAAATCACACAGCTAGGTGGGAGGAATACGAGACTAGAAATTCGGGTGCGTCAATGCCCTCTCAGTCGGGACAAGGTTCACATACTGTACCGGACCAGGTATAAGGTAAACCGGTTAACGAGTTTGATGTTTTTGTTTTGCAGGGTGTTCTACCGAACCAAGCAGTTCTCAATGAAGAGGGATATGAAGACTTGCATAGATAAACAAATACAACGAAATCTTATCCAACGGATGTGCAAGAGACGTCGACCAATTTGACCAACAAATATCAATTCCAACCGAAGAACCACAAAATAATATAAAGAAACTAGAAAATGTATTTCTTAAAATGTAATTCTTTTAATTGTAATTTTACTATGTTATTTAAATTGTATTACAAAAAAAAATCATACTTCTGTCGAATAATATAAAAGGCACAAAAACAGCGTTGGGATGTTTTTATTAAACTATCTTGTTGTGTGTATTATTCATTTAATTTAAGGGCAAATGAAAAAATGACTAACCCCCGACCCCAACCCCGACCCCTCTGGATCGGGGCGGCGGCAGACCCCGCCAGCCCCGACCCCGCCCTACCCCCAGCCCGCCTCACCCCGCCCCGTTGGCCAGCCCTAATCCACACTTAGAATGTTAACACAGATCGCATCAGGATAATTAGCATATAGGTGAATATGTAGCTTTTTCGACCCAGACGCAGCTTCTGTAACACCCCATCCTTTTTTTTGTTTTGAAACAGACGAATCCCCCATTAACAAATATGGGACCCCGTCTCTAGATGACTTGAGTAATGGGAAATTGGCAACTGGGCCGCGCAGTGGTAGAACCTCGTGAACCAGGAGTACTCTTGACTTGCTTTTCTTCTCTTAGGATATTGATAAGTCGAGCCTTCTCTCTTGCCTATAATAAGAGGTCAGCAAGCTGCTGCTACAGAATGTGAACAAAGTCAAGGAGATGGAGTCAACTCAATAGAATTAGATTTGTTTTATGATATTTTATGACTGCTAAAGTGACCAAGCGAAATGTTGGATTGATTCAATACCAAATTGGTCAGTGCAGCTGCTAATACATAGTAAACCAGCAGAGAAAAAATTAACGTAGTAAACCTTAACTCTATTCAGCCTAACAGAAGAGAAAGGATACTATAATGTTCACTACATCTCCAAAATTACTAAAGGAACACCTAAACCATAGAGCCGGTTCCAAAATTCCAGAATCAACATGAAGTGGGATGAGAACCATGAGGTCTCAGGTTCAATTCCCATCCGAGATAGAAAAATACTATGTGACTTCTTTCTATCTGTAAAAACCTTGCTAGACAGAGTTACCCACTACCGGTGCTAGCATAAGCTTATGCCAAACAAATCAATCTTTAACATTTGACGACTTTAATCCACACTTGGAATGTTAAAATAGGTCGCAGCTCATCATATAGGTGAATATATGTAGCTTTATCGCCGAATTGGTTAGTGCAGCTGCTAATACATAGTAAACCAGCACTAACAAAGAGAACAAATAAAACAGTAAACCAGCACTGCTTTCAGCCCAACAAAAGAGAAAGAACACTATAATGTTCACTACATCATTGCAAAAGGAACCCCTAAACCATAAATCCGGTTCCAAATTTTCAAAAATGAACTGAGTTGAGAACCACGAGGTTTCAAGTTCAATTTATGGTTGAGACAAAAACACTAGCTGATCCCATATATACAAGCCTTGGTGGACAGAGTTACCCAATACTTGTGCAAGATTTTGAGCTTATGGATTTTGACCCTTAGCAGGAGGTAGCGGGTACCCGTAAAATTACTCTGAAGTGCACTCAAGCTAGCCCAGAAAACACACTAATCCCAAAAATAATCCAAAATCAACAATTTTCAGCAATATCCTCAAATTCTCAAGCTTTCCTTCATATTTTCCAAAACCCTAGAGGTCAATCAAGCAAAACAACTCACAATACAATAATTCAATCCCACTGAGGAAAGAAGAAAACATAACACATAGTACCTTAGCAATGGCAGGATCAGAGTGGGTCCCATTAGATCCATCTTGATGAGGATAATCTTCGTATGAGCTGAGAATATCATCGGACCCAAAATCAAAACCCTTTGAGCTACTCGGCCTACCAGATGCCATACTTCACCGATCAAAAAAAAACTAGGGTTTTCACACTTCACTGATCAAACAAACGAAGGATGGGGGAAAAAAGATACACCTAACACCTAGGTTTTGTACATATAAAGGGAGTGGTATATTATATATCTAGGATTCTAGAGAGAGAAGTAGAGAAAAGATTATCTAAAGTGAGATAAATGTATGTTGTTGAGAGAGAGAGAGAGAGAGATGGATGTTGAGAGAGAAAGAGAGATGGGAAAGTATTGGGAATAGTGGTTGCTTAGCAGTTAGCTCTACGGCAATGAGGAAGCCTCGTTTAGACATTTCCATTGGTCGTTTAATAGTAGGAGTACTATTATAGTACTACACCCCTTTTACAGTATTACACTATAACTGTCGGTTTATAAGCATAATTAGGAATACGCTCGACTATTTACTATCCTTCTATCATAATCTGTGTCTTTCATAATCTCTTATCTAAGGTCATGTCTTCGGTAAGTTGCACATATTTTATATCTCGTCTAATCACATCTCTCTAATACTTCTTCGGCCTACCTCTACCCCTCCTGAACCCGTCCATAGCCAACCTTTCACACCTTCGTACTGGGGCATTTGTGTCTCTCCTCTGCACATGCACGAACCATCCCAAACTCTCTTCCCGCATCTTATCATCCACCAAGGTCACTCTCACTCTATCCCGGATATCATTATTTCTAATTTTATCCCTCATTGTATGCACACACATCCATCTCCGCAACTTTCATCTTTCAGGTGTGTGAAGTCTTGAATGTCCAATACTTCGTCTCATACAACATAGTCGGTATAACCACCACCATATAAAACTTGCCTTTAAGCTTTGGTGACACTTTTTTATCGCATAAGACTCCAGATGCGAGCCTCAATTTTATTCATCATGCCCCGATACGATGTGTGACATCGTCATTAATCTCTACATTCCCTTGCATAATAGACCTGATGTACTTGAAGCTTTTTTTCTTCGAAATGACATGAGTACCAAGCCTCACCTCTACGCTTGTCTCAAGGTTGCTCCCGTTACTGAACTCGCACTCAAAGTATTTTGTCTTGGTCCTACTCAACCTGAACCCTTTAGACTCCAGAGTTTGTCTCCAAATCTCCAGTTTAACGTTCACTCCGCTGCGAGTCTCATCAATCAGGACTATGTCGTCTGCGAATAACATACACCTCTCTGATCTATCGCGTCAGACCATCCATCACCAAGGTAAATAAGAATGGACTAAGAGTTGATCCATGGTGCAACCCCATCATCATTGTGAAGTGTTCTAAACCCTAAACTCTTACTTCATTAAGGGTATAATTATAATAATTAGATTAGTCTTCATTTCTATCCCAGTATAAGTAGTAGTTTATTATTTTCTTTGGCTTGTTAGATTACCTTGAATATTAAACTTGAAATACTCTTGAGAGTTAGAGAGCTTGTGTAAGCTTGTTGTAAGAAATAATCTCTTGATTATTCTTATTGATGAAAGACATATATATACAGGTTACAATAGGAGAATCTTATTCCTACTTTACATCTAAATACATATTCTATAAGGAGACTAACTATACAATTATGGTAATACTACAATACTAATTAAGGTACAAATATACACAATTCTTCTACAAGCAATGTGGGGGTCGTGTGGGACCCAGTCATGGACATAAACATACCCAATATGTTAAACACACCCCCGCAGTCATAGCTGGCGGTCTTCGTACGCTGGACTGTCTCTAAAATCTTCAAAAAGGACTAAGGGAAGACCTTTTGTAAAGATATCTGCAATTTGATATCTGGAAGGGACATGGCAGACGCGTACTTGTCCTTTAGCTACCTTCTCTCGAATAAAGTTAATATCCATCTTTATGTGTTTAGTATGCTGGTGCTGAACTGGATTACCAGAAAGGTAGATGACACTTATATTGTCACAATATACTAAGGTAGCTTTCTCAATAGGACAATGAAGCTCTAACAGTAGATTTCGTAACCAGCATGACTCAGAAACCACATTGGCTACCCCTCGATATTCGGCCTCTGCACTTGAACGTGAAAGCGTGGATTGACGTCGCGCACTACGACCAAGTTATTACCTAAAACATGCAATAATCGGATGTAGACCGATGCGGTGTCGCGACAACCACCTCAATCAAGATCTCAGATAGGAGATGTGTAGACGTCGACGAATGATACAAATGCAAGCCATAATCAAGTGTTCCCTGAATGTACCTAAGAATGCATTTGAGCGCATTCATATGTTAAACTCTGGAATCATGCATAAACAAACACACATGTTGTACGACATATGTAATATCAGGTCGCGTTAATGTAAGATCTTCGGGCGCGCCGCAAGACTACGATAATGGCCTGGATCTCATGGAAGACCACCGGCAAAGACTCAAATACGGGTTTAGTATCAATTGGACTAGAAATGGACTTACAGGATGACATCCCAGCCCTCTCAATGATCTCTGCTGCATACTTCCTCTGTGATAAGAACAATCCACCTGCATGACGAGTAACAACAATCCCCAAGAAATAACTCAATGGACCCAAGTCCTTCATGACAAAATCAGAACTGAGCATTGTCATGATAGACTTTCACAAAGCATCAGAAGAGGCAGTCAAGATAATATCATCCACGTATAATAGAATATAAGTCATCGAAGAACCGCGAAGATATATGAATAATGAATTATCAAACCTACTGTGAGAAAAACTCATAGTCGAAACATAATCAGCAAACCTCTTATATCAAGCTCGTGGAGACTGCTTAAGGTCATACAGGGACTTTTTCAATAAACAAACATAATTAGGATATCTAGTATCCCTAAACCCCAAGGGTTGATGCATATACAATCTCTCATTGAGATCACCATGTAGAAAAACATTCTTCACATCTAGCTGATGAATGGGCTATGATTTTGAAAGAGCCAAGCTGAGCACAATGCGAATGGTAGTCAGCTTGACCACTGGCCTGAATGTTTCACCACAATCAACACCAACCTGTTGAGTCTTACCATCACCTACAAGACGAGTCTTATGCCTTGCAAATGAACCATCAGAATTTTCTTTATGAGTAAAAATCCACATAGACCGAATAATATTAACATCAGATGGACGGAGTAGCAACTCCCACGTCTTATTATTAATAAGAGTGTTATATTCATCGGTCATGACATTTTTCCAATTATGATCATTTAAGGCAGACACAGGATTACGGGGTAAGGGAGATTTAAGAACATTAGAATTCAAATTAAAATGTCTTTTTGGTTTAAAAATACTCTGTTGAGTGCGAGTGACTTGACCATGACTCTGGGCTGGATTGGGTGAATTTTGGGAATTTTCGAAAATTTCCGTCGAAGGCGCTGCGTCGCCGAGGTCTAGGGCCGCGACGCCTGATGAACAATGCTTTCTAGAATTTTGGTTTCGCGGCGCATCATCGAAGGGTCGCGGCGCTGACGACGACGAAAAATTATTTTGGTTACTGGAAGATTGGAGCCGCGACGCTGACGACGGTGGTTCTAAAACTTGGTTACTGCCGGATAGGCGCCGCGGCGCCTCCCGTAAGGGTCGCGGCGCTGGAGACAAACTTTGTGACAGATTTGAAAAATGACGGAGAAGAGATATCATCATCCAAAAAATGATACGAACTAGGCATGAGTTTTTCTACTTTAGAGAAGGGGAATTGGAATTCATCAAAGAGAACATGACGACTAATGATGATTCGTTTAGAAGATAAATCAAAGCATTTATAACCACGATAATTTGACGGATAACCCCAAAACACACAAGGAGTAGAACGTGTCTGAAGTTTGTTGATTGTGGTGGATGGAAATAGTGGATAACATAAGCATTCGAAGACCCTAAGATGAGAATACGAAGGAGTCTTGTTGTATAATACTTGAAGAGGGGAATGTCAAACCTTTAGAGGGAAGAATATTAAGTATATATGTAGTCATTTGTAGCGCATGATGCCAAAACAACGGAGGAACGGAAGAATGAACCAATAAGGTGCAAATAATGTTGTTAATGGTACGAATTTTTCGTTCAGCTTTCCCATTTTGTGAAGACGTATGAGGACAAGAAAAATGAAAATTTATCCTATTTTGAGCACACAGCTCGCTAAACTCCCCATTGCCATACTGTTTGCCATTATTATATTGAATGTTCTTTATTTTCCATTCGAATTGAGTTCTTATGAAAGCTCTAAATTTTACGAAGATGGAAGAAACTTGGGATTTTTTCGCAATTGGAAACGTCCATAAATATTTAGAATAATCATCTAAGAATAAAACATAATATCGATGATACATAGAACTGAGAACGGGAGATGTCCATAAATCGTTATGAATAATATCAAATGACATTGAAGTATGAGAATTCGAAGCTGCAAACGACAACTTAATATTTTTTTTCCTAAAGAACAAGATTGACAATTTGGAGTACTACGCGTACTCTTATTGAAAATAAACTTATTTTTATCTAAAACAGATAAATAGATGACTCTGGATGACCTAGACGAGCATGGCACAAGGAAGGAGCAAGAGCTGCAAAAGTGGACGGCATGGTCTGACGCGAGAAACCGAGACTTGGTGTGATTGGATAAAGATACCCCCTACTGTCACACCTCATGAGAGGACTCCCCATTTTGAAATCCTTCACCAAAAATCTAAAAGGATCAAAATCAATAGAAGCCCAATTATCAGTGGTGAATTTACGGACATACACCAAATTTTTAATCAATTTTTTGGCATGAAGGGTATTTTTCAGGACAAGTGGTAGATGAGGAGGAGATAGAGTTTTATGACCATAACCCTGAATTGGAATATAATTACCATTACCAACAATTATACCACGATTAGTGCTCAAATTGGAATAAGACGAGAGAGTACCTTGGTCGGATGTCAATGCGAGTAGTGACGCCCGTGTCCATGTACCAATTCGGATCTGGTTGAGTCATCCCAAGCATGTGCATTGTTGCTTCAATGTCGGTATGTGTGGGTCTCATTGCATGATGGGCCCGGCGGACGACCCTAGTATACCGGATCGTTGGGCCGCCATGTTCGTTCGAACTCGAGTCTGACATGGGAATAAGCTGGGCCGCGACGCTTGCATTGGCTGAGACTGCGGCGCCGCGACGCTATGCGGCGCCGCGACGCTATGCGGCGCTGGGACCCACTACCATTGTCCAAGGGCCCACTGTGGGCCCCAGAAATGTTGTTGCTGCTGACGGTTTCCCCCGTTGTTGCCGCCGTAATTTTTGCCATTATTTTTTCGATTTTGGCCCTTTTTACCACCACCGTTGTTGCGATTGTGGCTCGAGTTGGTGGAATCGGAAGGAGAAAAATTGGACTTAGTTGTGATGACGACCGGACTAGCCCCAATAGCTACCTTCTTAGCCAATCCGACCTCCTCCAATGTAAGCATGGATCGGGCCTGATAAAATTCTGGCAGGGGGTTACTCTGACGAATAACCGAAACAACACCATTATAGGCCTCTGAAAGGTCTGCAACCATCTGAAGAACAAGACAAATATTGCTCACAGGAGCACCCACATTGCGAAGTTGATCTGCCAAGTCTTTGAGTCGCTGACAATAAGAAGAAACATTAGGAAAATTTTACATAGCAACTTTAGAAAATTCTTGTTCAAGGATAACAATGCGAGAATGATTGTTATCTTGGAAGATATCACGTAATCGAATCCACGCCGCCATAGTTGTGGAGTTGAGTTCCATAATCGTCTCTTAAAGGTCTAAAGAAATAGTGACATAAATCTATTGTAGAACCTTTGCATCAAGCATGACCCATAAGTTTGGATCGACTGCTTGGGTGGGAACAACCGCTGTAGTCGCCGTATCACCCTCTGTAGGAGGAGCTGGAGGGATAATGTGGTGAAAACTTGATGTGTCATAGCATGAATCTTGAATAATTTTGCTCATGTCTCATATTGGACGTTCTCTAGATCAAAAACAATAGGAAGAATGCTCTTGATGTTAGAAACTGTGAGGGCAAGATGAAATATGTTTTTATCAGTCATGATGAATAAAACACGAAGATTCGGACAAGGGAATTTGTGAGGAAGAAGGAAGAGAGGCTCGAGTTAGTTGGAAATCTGAGGAGGGTCACGATGTGTCAAAAAAAAAGTGAGAAGCGAAAGCAAGGAAAAGAACATAGACTCTTGATACCATAAAAGAAATAATCTCTTGATTATTCTTATTGATGAAGGACATATATATATATATATATATACAAGTTACAATAGAAGAATATTATTCCTACTTTACATCTAAATCTCTATTCTATAAGGAGACTAACTATACAATTATGGTAATACTACAATACTAATTAAGGTACAAAAATACATAATTCTTCTACAAGCAATGTGGGGCCCGTGTGGGACCCAGTCACGGACAGAAATATATTGGGTTGGGCCCAATATGTTTAACACTTGTGAATTGTTGAGAGGTTGGTTGCTTGAGAACTAGATTCCCTTGAGGTCATCTTATAGTTTGATGCTTGATTTTAATACTAATTTGAAGGTTTTAGCTAATTAGAGCTTTAGTTGTCAAATTGTGTTGATCCTGTGTCAATCTAGTTATCCTTTTTCTTTTCTTGTTGATTTCCGTATTTTCATATCCTTTATTATATCAATTGATATCAAGAGCTTGGTTATAGATTTGTTTTTACAAATCTAGTCTTGATTTACTACAAAACAAATAGTTAAATTAGAAATTTCGAAAAAAAAATCAAAAATTAAAACCCCAAAAATTTCTTCAAATGTAGCAGATGTAGTCAGTGCAATCAAGGAATTCTTTGAGCATGGTAAACTTCTAAAATCTATAAGCTATACTTCAATTACCCTCATCCCTAAAGTGCCATCCCCCACTAAGGTTAAAGATTACAGACATATTGCTTGTTGCACCACCATTTACAAGATCATCACTAAGGTCTTGACCAATAGGATCAAAACTGTAATCATTGTGTTGAGATATACCACATGCACAACACACACACATATATATATATATATATATATATATATATATATATATATTGTATATATATATATATATATATTGTATATATATATATATATATATTGTATATATATATATATATTGTATATATATATATATATATTGTATATATATATATATATTGTATATATATATATATATATTGTATATATGTGTGGTTAGTTGGATAGTAGTTTGTTATAAGCTAATTATATATTTTGATTAATTTTGATTAGATATTTTGATTAATTTTGATTAGATATTTTGATTAATTTTGATTAGATATTTTGTTAGTGGGATATTATTAGTGGGTATTATAAATACACCACATCTCTTATAATTATATTTGAGCAAATCATAATACAAAATATCTGAAGAGCAGTTGCTCCCCAAACCACTGTCTCGTCTTCTCTTTTGCTCCCAAATATCTCGTTTCTCTCTTCTCGATTCACAACCTCTCTTTTTCTTCGATTAACACTTGTCCAGAACAAGCTTGCAAGCACGAATTCTATCATGGTATCAAAGCAGGTTTAATAGATCCGAGAGGCGCGATGATTGCGGTGAAACTTTGAGAAACAGAATTGCGATTTCAGAATCTTAAATCCACATAATCGCGATGATGATGCTCTGCTTTTGTTTAGTTGTTGTTACTGATATTGGACAGTTTTGCCCTTTTGATTTATGCATTAAACTGATTTAGAATAAATATTACACTGTTGGTATACTGATTTTGAACAGATACTACAATGGCCAATGAAAAAGTTATCTGTCGATCTTTGAGGCCTCCACAGTTGCAAAGACGGAAAATAAAATAAAATGAAGTTTTCTGGGCGTTGATGATTTCTTCTACTTACACAGGATAATCAACATGCGTTGGCGGGGCGAATTTCACAGTCGGACTTGTTTAGGATGTCCCACTTTATTTTTTACATATCTGAGCCCTCCGTGTTTAAAACTATTACTGTTTTGGCGCGGATCTGAAGGTTTTATTTATTTTATTGTTTCTAGCAATATTGGCCGATGAAGGAATCTCCGTCTGATTTCCAAGGCCTCCCCTGTACAAAAGACAGATTTATTTTTGGCTTTACTTATTAATTCTTGCTATTACTTTAAAATTATTTATTCTATTACTAACACTTTTACTAAGTGTTTATGCAGGAACCCGGAGATCATCTTGTGCAGAAGGCCTAATAAGGGCTAAAAGGTGTCCCAAAGTTTTTATTCGATTTTAGCTTTATTATTCTGTATTGCATTCCATTGTAATTGTAAATTATGAAAACTGCTTAGAATATGTAGAATAAAAAAGACAATAAATAATTAACCTAGGTTTGAACGGATAACCGCAAGTTAGCGGATCTTAAAGGATGTCTAACCCCTTCCCTTTAGGATAATAAAGAACCCTGATCCAGAATCTCATTAATTTCGCAGACCATTAAATGGAGATTAATTGCAGTATTTTTATTGCAATAAATCAAGTGTCCTAATTCACTTAACTAATTAGGTGGCTACTCCTCGAAATCAGCATTATTGCTCCATCCAGGGAACCGCGCCAAAGAACAATGTTGCGGATACCGTTCAGACCCCGAGGTCAAAAACGGGCGCGACAGTATGATGGTGAAGCTGGGGCTTCTTCGGTCTGTTCGACTGATGGTGTTCTCTCAGCATCATCATTGTTGGTCCAACTGAAGTCGGAACTTCTCCACTCGCTGCTCGAAACTTCAGGGGCAGTGGGATCGACGGAGGGAGTGGAATCGACCTTTGGTCGTTTTGTTGCTGGTTCATCCCTGCCGAATTCCTTCTCAAACTGTCGATTGGACCTTCTCGTGGGAAATTTTGAAGTCCCTTCCCTCTTCGGTAACTCAGTAACATCAGGAGTTTCATCTAGATCGATTGGGTTGTTCGTTTCCCCTGGATATGCCGTAGCGAGTGGTTCTTGAAACTCACTCACTATGATTTCTTTGCATTGAGGTATACTCGTACTCATGGGGGTTGGTTCTGGAATGTTGGGAGACATTTTTGGTGACATTGGAGATGTATCCATTGGAGATGTATCCATTGGAGAGAAATGTGATGAAGATGAAGGAGGATTGAGATTAGGGTTTTTGAGAATTTGGAAAGGTGGAGTGTATTGGGTGCTTTGAGACTTATCAAATGATTCCATCGGTTTCTTTAAAAACCGAGATGGTGATTTCCCCCAATTTGTTTTTTGTTTTTTGTTTTTTGTTTTTTGTTTTTTGTTTTTGGAAGGAAAAACTTAGACTAGAAAAATTAACAAATGAAGATACATTTATACACTTGACAAAATCATTTTGTTCCCTGAATTTAGGAATTTGAATTTTATTCCAATACTTGTTCCTAAATTTTTGAGATAAAATGATAGACATCATGATTTTACACTTATCAACAAAAACTTTTTTTTTATTAAAGAAAATCGCGGCACATCTACAGGGAAAAATAACTGAATTTTCAAAAATCAGTTACACACTGCATCCCAAAAATATCATAATCTGAGAATGTCATCAGTAATGTTGGCAACATTTTGGACAACACATGTATCATTATGTCTTAAGAACACATTTCTATCGGTAACGAATCAAGACACGTTTTTGTACATGATTTTGTGTGTTTAATCTTCAGACCAATGTAACATTTTCCCATTGAGTCCTAAATCTAATCACAGAAATACATACAAAATAATTTTCGTGTCAAAATACTTATTTAGTATTCTCATAATATTTTTTGATTAAGCATTTTGATACTCCTATAGAATAGGAACAGTATCACCTCTCAAGGGCTTTGCCCAAAGTTTTTTGTTCTCAGTTGCCGAGACTTGAACAAAGGTTTTGCCTTATTTTTTATACTCATTTTTTATGATAATATCATCGCAGAGAACGATATCCCACTAAACAATGTTCTTACTTAAAAAGATGCCTGTGTGAACACAAATCAGCCATTACAAAATACTGAAAATCAGATTCTGATATTTCAAGGGTAAATGTCACCTGAAATGTTAGTGACATTTCAGACGACATTCGCCAACAGTGTCGAATTCAGACAGAACAGAGACCAAGAGAGCTTTTCAAGTTGGAAAATCTCTCATGATCTAAAGTTTTTGTAAAGATATCAGCTAGTTGATGAAGTGTGTCGACATAATCAATTCGCACTAGTTGTTTTCAACCAAATCTCTTAGAAAATGATGCCTAATATCTATATGTTTTGTACGAGAGTGCTGAACTGGATTTTTTGAAATATTAATGGCATTCATGTTATCACAATACAAAATCAAGATATTGTTTGAAAAACCATAGTCGTCTAACATTTGTCTTAACCATATTAATTGAGAACAACAACTCTCAGCTGCTACATATTCAGATTCAGCAGTTGAGAGTGAGACACAATTTTGTTTGCGACTATACCAAGAAACCAAATTATTGCCAAGGTAAAAACATCCTCCACTGGTACTCTTTTTGTCCTTCACATCACCAGTCCAATCCGAGTCACTATATCCTATTAGATTAGGATTAGTGTCTTTGAAATACCAAATTCCCAACTCACATGTGCCGGTGACATATTTGATGACACGTTTCACGACATTTAAGTGGGAGATTTTGGGAAAGGCTTGGAATCGAGCACACACACACACTAAACATTAGACCGGGATGACTCGTAGTGAGATACAAGAGACTAACTATCATAGAACGATATAAAGTTGGGTCGACATTAAGCACAATCTCAAGAAGCTCTGCTGAAGAAGAATATAGAAGTTTAGCCAGTGCTATTGCTGAACTCACTTGGCTACTAGGCTTACTGAAGGACATTGGTATTGACATCAGACAGCCAGTAACAGTATTCACAGACAGCAGATCAGCCATTCAAATGGCAACAAATCTTGTGTTTCACGAAAGAATCAAACACATTGAGATTGATCTTCATTTCATAAGGGAGAAGATTCGAAAGTGAGTGGTACCAACAGAGTATATTAATACTACAGAACAACCAGCAGACATTCTTACCAAAGGTCTAACCAAAATACAACATCTTCATCTTTGTTCCAACCTTAGTTTGCTGAATATTTTCCAGCATGCAGCTTGAGGGGGGCTGTTAAAGACTAGGAAAGAAGATGAGAGTTGTTAGCAATAGTGTTAGTTAATGAAATGAAGAGCAGTTACAGATATGAGCCTTAGAGGCCCATTAATAAATAAAGTTGTCATTAGTTTAAATACTTAACTTCTCTGTAATTTGTACACAATTGAAAACGAGAAATAGAATAGACCATTTTGAGTCTTCTTCTTCCTCCTAATCTCTCTCTTTTATAGAGTTCTATTCTTCTCTCTGTTAGTTGCTTCTTTTGTAACTGTGTTGTCACAGAGTTATCGAGGAGTCATTTCTCGATTAGAACAACACAGCAATTGCATCAATTGATTGATGCGCAGATCTTCTTCTTGGTGAGAACAAAGAAGCCCTTCCCAAGAGGCTTGTTCTCGAGTGTATCAACAGTCATTACTACCCCCTCTCTCGGTTGTATCAAAGGCCAAGTAGTGTGTTCTCACTGTCTCAAACTTGTCGATCATATTGATAGTAGCATTGCATGCTCCCCTCAACTTTTTCAACAAATTTCTTGTTTGTAATTTTGACGTCTAAAAGTTGTGATAGGGACCAAAGTGGCACTATTTCTTTGCCTACCTTTTCATTTTCTAATTGGCACAACTGGCATGATCAATTAATTACCAGAAAACAAAAATACAAAATAAAACTAGGAATTTGTTGAATTTTGTGTGTAATAAACTATTATTGTGACTCGTTATAAGGGGGCGACATCACAAGGAGCAAATTGCCAAAATAATACTGTCTAAAAAAATAATTCTCAGAATAGTATTCTTTCAATAATAATTCTCATTTTACTATCATCTTGTCACGTGAATTGTGATGCCACATGTACAGTCTTATTTATCTTTTTTTATTATTTTTTTAAGTCATAAACCCCCAACAACTAAATAAACTATTCTACACCTTTTCAAACCTATTCAACCATATTTATATCACCAATATATGACGGTAAAAGAAAGTTAAAGTTCGGATTTATCTACGCCGTAGCTGTGAAGTTACAATGTAAGCATTCTTTATTTTTGCATTCTTGCACTTCCTGTTCAGATTTTACTAGGCAGCGATTGTTTTCTCCATATGCAGCGATATTTTTTCTGCATAGCGATTTCTTTTCTTTAATATGCAGCGATTTATTTTCAATGATCTTAAAACTTTTCAAAGTTGCAGCAGTAGATCTTATCTACACTTTCTAGCTGGTGGTAGATCAATTGGATTTTTGTATGAATTATAGTGAATTAAATGCCAAATTATATCCTGTGGAGTTTGAAATCTGGAGCATTGTCATGATGAACACTTTGATCGTCAATTTGACTCTAGAATCCAATGTTGTCAGCAGTTGGGCCTTGATAAGAGTTGTAGATACATGAGTTATCTAACCAATGCAACTGGAATTGGATCAATAGTATGTGTATAGCTTGAGATATGGGTCAAATACGAAATTGTGTCATGGATCAAAACTCAACCAAAATTTGGACAGAATTGTTGTGTAATCTTAATTGGACTTTCAAATTGCAAAGTTGATTTTATATACCCACTTATATCTTTAGTACATTGTCTTGAGTGTCCAAAAACATTAGTGTCACAAAAATTGGATGAGTGCAATTTATATTATGGCCTAGACATCAAGCAATACACATACTAATTGTTCAATCATGCTTAAGTATTCCATTACTATAGAAAAATAGATATTTGTGGCTAACCTATGAAATACAAAATTACGTATAAATATGCAACAAATACTATACAATAATAACTAAAATACACATGGAATTATTATAACATATGCATATTTACACACTAATCACACCCCCTAACCAGCTTATTACTAGTTCTTAGTGATAAAAACGCGACATAAATTTTAGTTTTAAAGTTTCATTATTACCAACTCCTTCTTCTAATATGTCCATATTAACATACTATTGTATTCATATCTATTCATCATCCAGTATTATCTAAGTGAGTAGTTTATTAGTCATCTTCTGTTGTGCTCAAGTTAAGTAACAAATAGTTATGAGTCTCATGTCATAAAATTATTATCTCAATGTTTACTGATGCTAATTTGGTTGGGTTTATAAAAAAAAAAAATCCTCCTGAGTGAGTTTTACGCTCCATCTCAGGAATATTCATTTTTTTTTCTTCATCCTGCGTGCGTTTTACGCTCCATCTCAGGAATATTCTTTTTTTTTTCTTCCTCCTGAGTGCGTTTTACGTTCCATCTCAGGAATATTCATTTATTATTATTATTATTATTATTACTTTAAAACCCAATCATTTAGCTGCAGTCATTTGTAAAGCAAAGAAATTAATAGAATTATTCAATTTACAACCCACAATCATTTGTCACTGTGTGTGTGTGAAATAAAGATGACTTATAACCAACTTCTAGATAATACAAGATTATAATAGAAATAAAATGTGTCAAGTATGTTTTATTGCACATATTGAAGTTAAGGAATTCAAGTAAGCATTTTTTTTATGCGTCTCAAGGGTCGTTTTTACCCCTTACTCTGCCATTTTTACATTTGATTTTTTTTAAAGGATGTCTACTAATTCTCTCCCCAACCCAATCAATACATTGTCCCCAATGTTTCAAAGCTCGAGTTGCAAAACTAGAAGATATTACCTAATTCCACAGAAAATTGAAGAAAATAAACCTGAAACACACACACAAACAAACAAACAAAAATTGCAAACATGATTATTGTTATAGCCGTAAATCTAAATCAACCTTTCTCTTTTTTTCCACGGTCACCAAACCAATCTAATTGAGAAGCAATTGAATTATATTTAAACTCAAAGACACAGGTTTCTCGATTAACTGCTCGAGTCTGAATCTGATAGGAAGATTTGACGTACTTGCTCTGTCATGAAACCTTGTTGTACTGCATGATCTAGTAAAGTTAGTAACCCATCATAAAAATCATTAACATTTAGTAACCCAATAGGCTTTGAGTGAATAGTTAGCGTTAACCAATAAGCAATATGAAGGATGTGCTCAAAAGTTTCAAGTCCACCTGGTAAAGCTATGAATGCATCCGAATGTTCCAACATTATAGGCACCCTCTCTTGTATGGATGAAACTTCTATTACCTTACCCACTGTATTTCCAAAAAAAAACTTTTTAAGAGCAGTCAGGACTATTCCTAAAACTTCGGTCCCTCCAAAGGATGCCGTCAACGCTACATTCCCTGTTAAATCAAGTGTACTGCCTTCATATACTAAATTGATTTTTTTTCTTTGCTAGCACACTTCCAAGTTTATTTGCTGACACTTGGTATTCATTATTTTTACCAATAAACCCACCAAGCACACAAATGGAAGCTATCTTTGGAGATGATGATGTTGTCATTTTTTTTAGCTCTCTCTCAAGACTAAAAATTATTTGAGTTGTTTGCGATAAACTAGATGATGCATTATATACAAAGGGAAAGTAAAAAAATGTACATGGTACGACTCTAGATGCACTATTTATTGAAAAAAATCAGAATTAAAGGTCCTACTAACAGTAGTTGTGATTGTGGCTCACATCTTCCTCTGGTTTTACGTTCAGAAACGGCTTAAACGCCTTCTATGAGTCGAGGATAAGCTTCCCATCCAATTTTCTTAAAAATTGGCAAACATGGTCTTTTTTTAACGTCAGATTTCCGAGACTAAGCGCATATTATCTTCTAAATTGCCCCCATAAATCGATAATATGACGTTGCACCATTCCAAAAGAATGTGTCTCAAGAGTCAAATGAATATCATTCAAAGACTCCTTACTCAACCCATTCTTAATGAAATCTATCTTATCATATCGATTGTTGGATGTCATTCCTATACTTCTACAATGAGTGTTAAAAGTCCATCTAGCACATTTGCTGCAAACATTCATTCTTTTAGCTCGTCGTTTTTTAGAATATGTACTCTTACCCAAACCAGCCAAGCGTGGAACAAATGAGTTTGTGAACTCACCTCCAAACCTGACTTTTGCTTCTATCAACTAACGTAAATCAACTTGAAGTCCCTTAATCATTAGTAACCTTAATCTCTCGCATCGGCCATGGTAAATTTTAACCAAATCTTCTTATCGTAGAAGGGGAAACGTTTGTCCAAAGAAACAATAACCACATCCATTTTATCAAATTGCTTAAGAGTTGTATTCAAATATGAGAGCTAAAATAACAGAATCAAAGTTTTATTCAATTTTTACGGCTACTACATTACATATCACATAAAAACGCTATAGCCCAGGCGAAACCTAAAAGTTGTGCAGTGAGTGTCATTACTACTATGTATGGTACACAAAAATTTTCTTCATGATTATAACCAACGATGAGCATAAGAACGAAAACAAGAGTGATGAAGGCAAGAAAATATTTATTCATTTTGTTTGCGTGGATGAGAGAGTTTAAGGAAAGATGTTTAGAAATGGGAGGAGAATGAGGTATTTATGGTGTAAAATTTGTAAAAATGACCGTTGAAGGGGAAGAGAAAAAGTGATAAAAATACTGTACATTACCGTTAAAAATAAGGGGAAAATATATATTTTTTATATATTTATGTACAACTCAGTTATTGTGGGCAACTAAAATTCCGACTTGAGAGACACGAAGTACCGAATCCTCCATTTATACCGGGAAAAAGAAAAAAGAAGAAAAAAGAAAGAAATACTAAGAATAATAATAACAAAGACAATTAAACTTGAAAATAAACACACATAAAAAAATCAAATCTTGTAGACAGGGCCAGCCAAAGAAACTGACTCGATCTCTTTTGAAAAACTTTCAAGATACGCTTTAAACGTTGTCCATTGACTTTGAAAATGTCACCACTTCTTGGATTCTCAATTTCCAAACTTCATATGAAAAGACGCTTTTTCTGAAAAGGTCGACCATTTTGACCGCAACTTTCCAGGAAACAAGTGTAATCTAGAATTATACAAAAGAACTTTTTGCTCAATTTCAAAAGTTTTTCTAACAATGTGTTTGTCATGAAATACTTTCATTTTCTTTTTGTAAATTCTAGAATTTTCATATGCTTCATTTATGATTTCTTCTAATTCATTTAGTTGAAGTTTTCTCAATGAACTAGCTTTATCTAAATTGAAATTAAACATTATGAAAGCCCAAAAAGTTTTATGTTCTATTTCAACAGGCAAGTGACAAGGTTTTCCAATAACAATTCGGTAAGGGGACATACCAAGAGATGTTTTGAATGTTGTTCGATATGTCCACAGTGCATCAGTCAACCTGAGAGATCAATCTTTTCGAGTTGGGCCAACTGTTTTCTCCAGGATATGTTTGATCTCTCTGTTAGCAAGTTCAGTTTGTCCACTTGTATTCGGATGATAAGGGGTTGACACTTTGTGATTAATTTCATATTTTTTCATTAAGTTTTGAAATGGTCTATTACAAAAATGTAAACCTCCATCACTTATGATTGCACGAGACATTCCAAATCTTGAGAAAATACTTTCCTTCAAAAACTTCAAAACAATTATGTGATCATTATTTTTGCAAGGAATTGCCTCAACCCATTTTGAAACATAATTGACTTCAACCAAAATGTATTGATATCCAAAAGATGGTGGAAAAGGACCCATAAAATCAATTCCCCAACAGTAAACAAATTCTACAACTAAAATGAGATTTAATGGCATCATGTTTCTACGAGTTACCCCACCTAATCTTTGACACCTATCACAAGATTTGCAAAATCAGTGTGTGTCTTCAAAAAGTGTGGGCCAATAAAATTCGCACTATAATATTTTTGCAGCGGTTTTCTTGGAGGAAAAGTGACCACCACATGCTTCTGAGTGAGAAAAAGTGATTATACTTTGAATTTCATCATCAGACATACATCTTCTTACTATTTGATCTGGACAATATTTAAAAAGATATGGGTCATCCCAAAAGAAATTTTTCACTTTTCTGAAGAATTTCTTTTTGTCCTGTGCATTCCAATGATTTGGAATTTGTCCTGTAGATAGAAAATTAGCAATATCTGCAAACTATGGAGAATTAGATACAAAAAAGAGTTGTTCATCAGGAAAAGAGTCATTTATGGAATTTGTCTCAAAAGATTCATCACATGTAAGTCTAGACAAATGATCAGCCACAACATTTTCAACTCCTTTTTTTATCTTTAATTGTTATATCAAATTCTTGGAGTAAAATAATCCACCTAATCAACCTTGGATTTGCATCTTTCTTTGCTAGTAAATATTTTAAAGCTGTATGATCAATATACACAATAATGGGCGAGCCAACTAGATAGGATCAAAATTTTTCGAATGCAAATACTACAACAAGTAGTTCTTTTTTAGTAGTGGAATAGTTCATTTGAGCACTATTAAGAGTTTTACTTGCATAGTGGATCACATAGGGTTTTTTTATCTTTTTTTTGTCCTAAAACAGCTCATACATCATAATCACTAGCATCACACATTATTTTAAAGGGCAAAGTCCAATCAGGGGGTCGCATAATAGGTGCAAAAGTGAGCATTTCTTTGAGTTTCACAAAAGCATTTTCACAAGAATCAGTCCATTTGAATGTAGCATCTTTTAATAAAAGATTGCATATTGATTTAGAAATTGCACTAAAGTTTTTTATGAACCTTCTATAAAAGTCAACATGTCCTAAAAATGATCTAATATCTTTTACTGATTTTGGTGTTGGTAAATTAGCAATTAGATCAATTTTGGATCTACCAACTTCTATTCCTTTTGTTGAAACAATGTGTCCTAATACAATTTCTTCAGTTACCATGAAATGACATTTTTCCCAATTAAGAACGAGATTTTTCTCTTCACATCTAGTCAAAACTTTAGCCAAGTTCATTAACCAATCATCAAATGAGTTTCCAAAAAACAGAGAAATCATCCATGAAAACTTCGAGAAAATGGTCAACCATATCACTGAAAATACTTATTATACATCTTTGAAATGTGGCTGGGGCATTACATAGTCCAAATGACATCCTTCGATATGCAAAGGTTCCAAACAGATATGTAAATGTTGTTTTCTCCTGGTCCTCAAGTGCAATTGCTATTTGATTATACCCTGAATATCCATCTAGGAAGCAATAAAAAGCATGTCCTATAATTCTCTCTAAGATTTGATCCATGAAAGGCAAAGAAAAATGATATTTTCTAGTCATAGAATTTAATTTCCTGTAGTCAATACACATTCTTCAGCCAGTAACAGTTCTAGTGGGAATCAATTCATTATTTTCATTTTTTACTACTGTTACTCCAGACTTTTTAGGTACAACTTGAGTAGGACTTACTCATTTACTGTCGGAAATATGATAAATAATGTCATTATCTAGAAGCTTAATGACTTCACTTCTCACTACTTCTTTCATATTCGGGTTTAGCCTTCGTTGCATTTGCCTAGAGGGTTTAATATTTTCCTCTAAATAAATGTTATGAGTACAAATTAATGGGCTAATTCCTTTTATGTCAGATACAGTCCATCCTATTGCATGCTTGTGAACTTTTAGTACTTCTAACAATTTATGCTCTTGATCATGGTTCAATTGGGAATATATTATTACCGGATATGTATCATTATCACCCAAATATGCATACCTCAAACTTGATGGTAAAGACTTCAATTTCAACACTGGTGGTTGAGCACTTGATGAAATTGGAGCTTTTTCTGATTTTGATAATTTTTCAAACGTCGGCTTCCATCCATTAGCCTCTGGAATCTGTGAAGTCTCAAACATAGAAGCAAACTCCAAATTGTCCTCATTAATCAAATCATTTGTTAATAAATTTTCAACGGATCAGAAAATGAGGTCATGAAATGTTCAAGAGTGTATTTATCAGTTACATCAATTTCATATACTTCATCATTATTTGGTAGTTGTTTGGAAATGCTAAAAACATTTAATTTCAAAGTCATATTTCCAAAAGAAAGATTCAAAACTCCATTTCTACAATTTATCAAAACATTAGAGGTTGCAAGAAACGATCTTCCTAAAATGATGGGATGTTGAGATGTTGGATTTGAAATTGTATGTGTGTCCAAAACAATAAAATCTACATGAAAGTAAAATTTATCAATTTGAACTAATACATCCTCCACTATACCTCTTGGAATTTTTACTGAACGATCTGCCAATTGAAGTGTGATATGAGTCTTCTTTAGTTCTTCCAAATTCAGTTGTTTGTACACAGAGAATGGTAAAAGATTAACACTCGCTCCAAGGTCAAGAAGTGCATGCTCAATTTTAGTATTACCAATTACACAAGATATAGTTGGACAACCAGGATCCTTATATTTTGGCGGAGTTTATTATTGAATGATTGAACTTACACTCTCTGTTAGAAATGCCTTATTTTGAACATTTAATTTCCTTTTCACAATACACAAATTTCAAAAATTTCAGGATTTTGATTCAACTTCTTAATAGGATGAAATCTTTGAGGAAAAGGAGCGGGTGATGGTCTTCTACTAGGAGTTAGAATATTAGCATTCTTATCGTCACCCTTATCTTCATCATGTGAACTTGAAGTAGAGCCTGATTCTGGATCTTTGAGGTGAATTATCTTGTCAATTGTTTTTCCACTTCGTAGGGTAGTGACGGAATTGACATTTTCTGATGTCGTTTCGGCAGAGATTTGGCATTGACCGGCAGGGTTTTGTTGAGTTTGAGTCGGAAACTTCCCCTTTTCAGTTGTTCTTAAATAATTTGTCAACGTAGACAATGTTATTTTAATTTCATTGATGGCTTGTGAAGTTTGGTTGTTGATCGTTGTTTGACCCTGCATAAATGCTTGTAATATTTCTTCAAGGCTTTTTGTTTGTGGTCTAGTGTATGGGGTGAAATTAGAGTTTGAGGTATTTTGATTGGGTAAATGTTGAACATTATTATCATTCCTCCAGCTAAAGTTGGGGTGGTTCCTCCAGTTTGAATTATATGTCTCGGAAAAAGTAGATGAGAATGGTTTCTTAAAGTTAGACATCGCATTTGCTTGTTCATGACACATCTCTTTGAAGACGGGAATTCTTGGGCATTCATTTGTTAAATGTCCTTCAACAGCACAAATATCACACAAGTCTTTGTTTTGCACAAATTTGACTTCCTTAGATTTATTTAACTTCATGCTTTCAACTTTTCTAGTTAGACTGGCAATCCTGATATTTAGATCATCTTCTTGACTAAGATAATACTTTCATTTATTAGCATTTTCAAGATTAGATCTAATTGAACCTTCCGAAGTACTTTCATTATACCAAGACTGAGTTTTATCAACTAAATGGTCCAAATACTTAAGTGCATCTTCAGGTTTTTTGTCTAAAAAATCACCATTACACATCATTTCCACAAATTATTTCGTTTCAGAGTTTAAGCATTCATAAAAGAAACTTACAGTTCTCCGATTTTCAAAAACATGGTGAGGGCAAGAATTCAACAAATCTTTAAAACGTTCCCAACATTGAAAATATTGTTCATTAGGCTTTTGGAAAAAGTTTTAGATTTGCTTCTTCAAAGAATTTGTTTTATGAATTGGAAAGAACTTTTTTAAAAACTCGGTTTGCACTTGTTTCCAAGATGTAATTGATCCAGGTCTTAAATAATTAAGCCATATTTTTGCCTTATCTTTGAGAGAAAAAGGAAATAAATTTAACTTAATTGATTCTTGAGTGCATGTTGTATCGTTTAAAGTGACACATATTTCCTCAATTTCTTTCGAATGCAAATAAGGGTTTTCAGATTCAAGTCCATTAAAATTAGGAAGTAATTGGATCGTACCGGCTTGAGTTTAAAATTATGAGCATTTTGTGGATAAACAAAGCATGATGGAATAGTATTACGTTGAGGTTCTAAGAAATCTCGCATGGAACGCACTTGTTGATTTCCTATTAATTCATTAGGATTTTTTATATCACCTTCAGCCATATTATTGAAATTTTTACCCGAATTAACTACTTCACTCCTTATTAGTCGACCACTTTTTAAATCACGTAATCAATTATGCATATAAATTATAAACACACAATGAGTAGTTATGCTATCCTAAATACTACTTATTTACATATGCTTACCAAAAACAAAAACAAAAATACAAAAGAATAAGAAAAAGATTACCAACCTTTTGGAGTCTTACTTAAAAAATACATAAAGAGATGGACCGTTCTCCAAGGAATATCCCCGGCAACGGCGTCAAAAATTTGATAGCACTTTATCGTTACACACCCAAGTATAGGTTTGTCTCAAGTAATAAATTTCTCGGAAGTCCGAGTGTCGAACCACAGTGATATTTTGAAGACTTAGAGTGTCAATCTAGTTGTGAATTTTAAGGCTTTATATAGTGGACTACGTACTAGAGCTCTGGGATTCCACTTAAGTAAAATAATAGAGTTTTTCTTGGCTATATTTGATAACTCAATTGAAATCTAACAATCAAGTGATTTCAATTGGAAGATAAAAACATTAAGCACTTAAAAGTTTATAACTGTTGAAAATTATCTTTCTAGTTCCCTTAAAAGAGTTTATCTAATCAATTGTTGTTATATAAAATTAGGCATTCATTATGCCAAATATGTCTACAACAAATCAAAGTTTTCACAAAACAAAATCATTGACATATCTCATTATACAACTAAAAAGATATAATTTTGAAAAGCCAAGAACAATACTACTATCTTACTTAAGCTTCACCCCTAGCTCTAGCTAAAGGTTTAGCTACTCATATTATAATAAATAAAACTAATATTTTTCAGAGAAATACTACTAATATAGGAGATATATTACAAAGAGAGTGATGTCCCAAATGGCTTGCCAAAGGCCCCTTTATATAGGCTCCAAAGTTGAGAAGACTTGCATTATTGTGGACAATTTCGGGTCAGCTTATTAATTGCTAAATTGGACAAGCTTCCTATTGAAATCTTGAATTTCTTCCTTCATATCAATTGTGGGACGTTGATGAAGATTTCCAGATCAGTTTATATCTCTTCCATTGAATGTTTCATGTGAAAGTTATGGTCAAATTACTGATCCTTGGTTAAATGAACATTGACAACTTTGGCAAATTGTTATAATGAGTTTACACGATTCAAAGCTCCACTTGCACACATTCAATGATCTTCAAACTTTTCAAAGTTGTCGCAGTAGATCTTATCTACACTTTCCAGCTGGTGGTAGATCAATTGGATTTTTATGTGAATTAAATGTCAAATTGTGTCCTGTGGAGTTTGAAATCTGGAGCATTGTCATGATGAACACTTTGATCGTCAATTTGACTCTAGAATCCAATGTTTTCAGCAGTTTAGGCCTTGATAAGATTTGTAGATACATGAGTTATCTAACTAATGCAACTAGAATTAGATCAATAGTATGTGTATAGCTTGATATATGGGCCAAAGACGAAAATATATCATGGATCAAAACTCAACCAAAATTTGGACAGAATTGTTGTGTAATCTTAATTGGACTTTCAAATTGCAAAGTTGGTTTTATATACCCACTTATATCTTTAGTACATTGTATTGAGTGTCCAAAAATATTAGTGTCACAAAAATTGGATGAGTGCAATTTATATTATGGCCTAGACATCAAGCAATACACATACTAACTGTTTAATCATGCTTAAGTATTCCATTACTATAGAAAAATAGATATTTGTGGCTAACCTATGAAATACAAAATTACTTATAAATATGCAACAAATACTATACAATAACAACTAAAATACACATGTAATTATTATAACATATGTATATTTACACACTAATCACTTGACGTCAAGGTTCTTCAGTGTTTTTATGCCACAATCTCCTTGGATCTTTAAAGTCGATTATGGAACCTAACTCTACAACTATGGCGGCATGAAATCAATTGCGAGACATCTTCCAAGATAACAGTGATTCTCGTATTGTTATCATTGAGCAGGAGTTTTCTCAAGTTTATATGGCGAATTTTTCAAACATTTCTTCTTATTGCAAACGCCTCAAGGACTTGGCAGACCAACTTCGCAACGTGGTTTCTCCTGTTTCTGATAGTCGTCTGGTTCTTCAGATGGTTTCCGGTCTCTCTGAGGCCTATATAGGGGTTGCTTCGGTTATTCGTCAAAGTAACCCCCTGCCGGCGTTCTATCGCTCGCTCTATGCTCACTTTGAAAGAAGGAGGTTTGACTAAACGAGCATCGATCAGACCAAATCCCGTCGCCATGGTGAATACTTCCAATTTCTCCCCTTCCAATCCAACCAACGTGACCCAAAATCACAACAACTGGGTGGTAAGAAGGGCCAAAATCGGAAGAATAATGGTAAGAATCGCGGCGGCAACAACGGGGGCAACCGTCAGCAACAACAGTAGTTTTGGGGTCCCTGGACAGTGGCAGTGGGTCTCAGTGCCGCACAGTGCCACGGCTCCACAGTACATCGTCGCGGCTCAGCCAGTGCAAGCACCGCGGCCCAGCTTCTACTCAGGCCAGACTCCATGTTTCAGACCAGCGTATGGGCGGCACCAGCAGCCCAGTATACTTGGGCCTCACCACCATCAGGCCCACCACGCAGCGGGCCTCACTCAGACCGACATTGAAGCAGCGATACACACGTTTGGGTTGACTCAACCATACCCTAATTGGTACATGGACACCGGCGTCACTACCCACATGACATCCGACCAAGGTACTCTCTCGTCTTATTCCAATTTGAGCACTAATCTTGGTATAACTGTTGGTAATGACAATTCAATTCCGATTAAGGGTTATGGTCATAAAACTTTGTCTCCTCCTCATCCACCCCTTGTCCTGAAACATACCCTTCATGCCCCAAAATTTATTAAAATTTTGGTGTTTGTTCGTAAATTCACCACTGATAACTGGGTTTCTATTAATTTTGATCCGTTTGGGTTTTCTGTGAAGGATTGCAAGACGGGGAGTCATCTCATGAGGTGTATCAGTGGGGGTGATCTTTATCCAATCACTCCAAGTCTCAGCATCTCGCGTCAAGCTATGCCATCCACTTATACAGCTCTTGCTCCTTCCTTGTGGTATGCTCGTCTAGGTCATCCAGGGTCATCAATTTTATCTATTTTAGATAAGAATAAATTTATTTCTTGTAAGGGTACGCATAGTACTCCAAATTGTCAATCTTGTTCTTTAGGGAAAATTATTAAGTTATCGTTTGTAGCTTCGAATTTTCATACTTCAATGTCATTTGATATTATTCATAGCGATCTGTGGACATCTCCCGTTCTCAGTTATATGGGTCATCGTTATTATGTCTTATTTTTGGATGACTATTCTAAATTTTTATGGACGTTTCCAATTGCGAAAAAATCACAAGTTTTTTCCATCTTCACAAAATTTAGATCTTTCATCAGAACTCAATTTGAATGGAAAATAAAGAATATTAAATGTGATAATGGTAAAGAGTATGACAATGGAGAATTTAGAGAGTTATGTGCACAAAATGGGATAAATTTTCATTTTTCTTGTCCGCATACGTCCTCACAAAATGGAAAAGCAGAACGCAAAATTCTTGTGGAATAGTGAAATGAGAATAGGAGGTCGTACCATAAATAACTTCATTCGCATTTTATTGGTTCATTCTTCCGTCCCTCCATTGTTTTGGCATCATGCGTTACAAATGACTACTGATCTACTTAATATTCTTCCCTCTAAAGGTTTGACATATGCATCCCCTCTTCAAGTGTTATACAATAAAACTTCGTCATATTCTCATCTTAGAGTCTTCGGATGTTTATGTTATCCATTTTTTCCATCCACTACAATCAACAAGCTTCAGACACGTTCTACTCCTTGTGTGTTTTTGGGCTATCCATCAAATCACCGTAGTTATAAATGCTTTGATTTGTCCTTTAAACGAATCATCATTAGTCGTCATGTCCTCTTTGATGAATCTCAATTTTCATTTTCTAAAGTAGAACAACCCGTGCCTAGTTCTTATGATTTCTTGGATGATCTTTTCTCCCCATATGTTCTACGTCATTTTTCAGATTTATCACGGCAGCCGTCGGCCGTGACCACGCAGAAGGTGCCACGGCGCCAAAACTTCAGAGAGCTCTGCAACTCTTCTGGCGCCACGGCCCTCGCCTCCGGCACCGCGGCTCCTTCAACGGTCATTCCAGAAATTTCCAAAAATTCCCAAAATTCATCCAATTCAGTCGAGAGTCATGGTCCAATCACTCGTAGTCAACGGGGTATTTTTAACCCAAAAAGACATTTTAATTTGAATTCTAATGTTCTTAAATCCCCCTTACCCCGTAATCATGTGTCTACCTTAAATGACCCTAATTGGAAAATTGTCATGACCGAAGAATATAATTCTCTTATTGATAATAAGACGTGAGAGTTGGTACCCCGTCCATCTAGTGTTAATATTATTCGGTTTATATGAATTTTTGTTCATAAGTAAAATTCTGATGGTTCATTTGCAAGGCATAAGGCTAGACTTGTAGGTGATGGTAAGACTCAGCAGGTTGGTGTGGATTGTGGTGAGACATTTAGCCCGGTGGTCAAGCCGGCTACCATTCGCACTGTGCTCAGCTTGACTCTTTCGAAATCTTGGCACATTCATCAGCTAGATGTGAAGAATGCTTTCCTACATGGTGATCTTCAGGAGACAGTATATATGCATCAACCTTTGAGGTTTAGGGATACTAGATATCCTAATCATATATGTCTATTGGAGAAGTCCTTGTATAGGCTCAAGCAGTCTCCACGGGCTTGGTATAAGAGGTTTGTTGACTTTGTTTCGACTGGATTTTTCGCACAACAGATCTGATGATTCATTATTCATATATCGTTGGGGTTCTTTCATGGCTTATATATTGTTATATGTTGATGATATTATCTTGACTGCCTCTTCTGATGCTTTGCGAAGGTCTATTATAACAATGTTCAGTTCTGAGTTTGCCATGAAAGACTTGGGCCCATTAAGTTATTTTTTAGGGATTGTAGTCACTCGTCATGCAGGCGGATTGTTCTTATCACAGAGGAAGTATGCAGTAGAGATCATTGAGAGGGCTGAGATGTCATCCTGTAAGTCCACTTCTACTCCAGTTGATACTAAACCCAAGTTGGGTGCTGCAGTTGGCTCTCCCTATGAGGATCCGACTAGCTATCTTAGTCTTGTAGGCGCCCTTCAATATCCGACCAGCTATTTGTGTCATGTGGCCTTTAATTTGCATACCCAACAACACGTAAATATTTATCCACATTTGATATTTATATTAAATTTTATAAATTATAAGTTAAGTCTATAATAAAGTAAAATATGCATGTTAACTGATCATGAAATTTATATGATAACACATGACATATATTTCTTGGGTTAATATAAATACCGAATGTAACTAAGTTTTTGCCGGACAAGACGAGGATTATTTAGAGTGAATTACTATTTATATAGATACGTTTAACTAATACTAACACAACTTACTGTTATTTTCAAAAGGAAAAGTTCCAGTATGGAGAATAAACTATAGCATGTGTTATTAAATAGGAGATTATACTCAATGCTTGAAAGTTGGCCATCTTAAACTTTCGATCCCGCTTGTCCCATAGACAAACTTTTAACGACAAAGAACAAAACTTATTAAAGTTGAAATATTGTCTATAGGACAAACGAGGTCAAAAGTTCAAGATCATCCACCTCTAATATTATCGGCCGTTAGTAAATAAATTACTACAATTATAATGATATATTTAAGTAAATGAAAGTATTACATAAAAAACAACCAAAAAAATATTCATCGTTCATATATTTAACATAATGATTAGAAAGCCACTGGCTATCAACATAAGCACCATCGAAAATTGAGCACCTTTTGAAGAATGGCTCTTTTGTTCTTCAGATTTGCCTTCAGGCTGAATAATATTTTTGCAATTTAGGCCTTCTTTGTCGTCTTTGCACATATTTGCAAAAAGGCCAGGTGGATATTTTCCGTAGAGATTAATGTAATTAAACATAATAGTAGCACATCCATTTTGCACATCATTTATCTCTTTTGAATGTTTGCAGGCTAATTCCTTGAATGCATTGCAACATATTGTTGAATTGTATTGAGGTCCTTTGCATTGGCTAGTTATGACAGTGTAGTTTTCCCTCTCAAAATCAATGGGACAATCTTTGAGGGGGAAAAAAAGAAGTCAAAGATAGTGACGAGTCAGAATTTTCATTAAGGAGATATAATTTATCTTATATATACAGTAAAATTATCTGAAGAGCGAGGTTCGAATGAACCCCTTCCGCTCCCTAACCACGCATGTGAGTCAGGACACAAATTGTATTATAACAAAGGAGCCAACACACACTATTAGAGGCAAATGATTCTTCAAGCAGGTACGTTAAATTTAGTTCATAAAAATATATAACTCATTCCACGTGTTTAAATTTGAGTGAGTTGGACTATATATATATATATATATATATATATATTTCCATGAGTCATTTTGGATGATAATCCAACTTAGCTTACCTAAAGGTTTTGGCTAATTTGTGTTATGAACTCAAACCATTTTGACCTAGGTAAACATTGGATTGATTATGACTCAAAACTGTTTATTGATCCGAGCTAGTTTAACCGTAGAAATAGCCGTCGGGATTATTTTTTGGCCATGCCTTTCAAAATAGTTATTAACATAAAATTTCAAATTTTACAAATGAAATTTTATAATTTTGTCGTTGAATGTCCTAAAGTTTAACATGTGAAATCTATAACTCCATAAAGGAATATGTTCCCCTCCTCTTCATTGATTATTATGTACAATATATATATATAGTGTTACATAATTATTTATTCCTTTACAAACTAGGTAACTAATCTTCCTAATTACAATTGGACTACACTTCCTAATTACAATTGGACTACAATTTTACCTAATATAGGAGATGTACAAATTAAAGAATATTCTAAAAATATTCTATCATACCCCCTCAGTCGAAGCGGGAGGTTCTCGTACACTGAGACTGGCTCGAAAATCATCAAAGAGTATACGCGGAATCCCTTTAGTAAATATGTCAGCAATCTGATATCGAGAAGGAACATGAAGAACATAAACTTGTCCACGAGTAACTTTCTCACGTACAAAGTGAATATCCATTTCAATGTGTTTAGTGCGCTGATGTTGAACGGGATTGCAGGAAAGATATATCGCACTTATATTATCACAATGGACCAATGTAGCCTTATGAATGGGGCAGTGAAGTTCCAGGAGAAGTTTTTGTATCCAACAAGACCCAGAGACAACATTCACTATACCTCAGTACTCTGCTTCGACACTAGATCGAGACATAGTAGGTTGTCTTTTAGAATACCAAGAATGCAAGTTATATTCGAGGAACACACAGTAACCCGACGTGGATCGATGAGTGTCAGGAAATCCACCCAGTCAGCATCAGAATAAGAGGTGAGATCGGAGAGTGAGGACTTGTACATGTGTAAGTCAAAATGAAGAGTACCTTGTACATATCGCAAAATTCGTTTGACGGTATTTATATGTCCATCCGTTAAGATGTGCATGTGTAAGCATATTTACTACACGACATAGGATATATCTGATCTCGTGAAAGTGAGATACTGCAATGCTCCTGCTAAACTGCGATAGTGAGTCGGGACGGTGTACAGAGAACCCGAAAAGGCACTGAGTTTGGAATTAGTGTCCACCAGTGAGTGGACCGGTTTGCAAGACATCATTCCTGTTCGATCAAGGATCTCATCGGTGTACTTTTTTGACAAAGAAATAAGCCATTTGCATGTCTCATAACAGTAATGCCCAAAAAATAGCTTAGGGACCCCAAATCCTTCATATCAAACTCAGAAGCAATGAGTGACATAATGGATCAGCGAAGTGCATCAAAAGATGCAGATATGATGATGTCGTCAACATATAACAGAATGTATGACATGTCATTACCCTTGTTATAGATGAAAAGTGAGTGATCAGATTTGCTATGTAAAAATCGATAGAGGATACAAAGTCAGCAAATCGTTGGTACCACACACGAGGAACCTGTTTCAATCCGTAGAGTGATTTATTCAAATGACACACATAATCTGGCTGGATTGGATTCCTGAATCTCAAAGGTTGATGCATATACACAGTCTCATGAAGGTCTCCATGCAAGAAGACATTTTTTACATCTAACTGATGAATGGGTCATGATTTGGACAAGCAATACTAAGAACGGTCTGAATAATTTTCGGTTTCACCTCCGGTTTGAAGGTTTCATCACAATCCATGCCCACATGTTGAGACATGCCCACACCTACAAGACGGGTCTTGTGTCTCGCAAAAGAATCGTCGAATTTCTTTTTATGTCTAAAAATCGACATAGAATGATTAACATTAGCATAAGGAAGACGGGGCACTAGCTCCCACGTATTGTTTTCAATAAGAGTGTTATATTCATCAATCATGACAAATTTCCAATTAGGATTGGACAAAGCATTTTTCGAATTGCGAGGAAGCGGTGAAGGGGCAAACAAATTCGACAAATTAAATTGTCGTTTGGGTTTGGAAATGTCATGCATAACACGAATTTCCATTGTCCGTGTGGGTGCCGCGGGAGGTGGGGCGAGATCGGGAAACGGCTAAGATAGAATTGTAGGCCAAGAGGGAGTAGCAGAATTAGGAAGAAGGGGCGGAGGCATTGTTTGAGGGGAGATAGTGCTCTCGGGTAAAAAGATGGGGGATAGAGGCGTGAGCAAAGAGGGCATGAACTACGTTGTTTATGGTCCTAATTTTTTGTTCAGTTTTGTCATTTTGTGGAGAAGTGTGGGGACAGAAAAAATGAAAAACAAGGTTGTTTTTGGAGCAAAAAAGTTTGATTTGATTATTATTGAATTCTCTCTCATTGTCACATTGAAAACATTTGATATCCTTTTTAAATTGTGTATTAATGAAAGCGCTGAATAAAGAAAAACTAGAATAGACTTGGGATTTATTTTCAATGGAAAAAGTCCACATGATGTTTGAATAATAATATAAAAACAACATATAGTATCAATGTCCGACTGTGCTTAAAATAGGAGAAGTTCATAAATCAATGTGTATTATATCAAAAGACATTAAAGTACAAGTAGATGAAGAATAAAATGACAACTTGACATGTTTCTCAAAAATATAAGATTCACAAATAGGAGGATAAGATACATGTTTGCAATATATAAATTTATTTTTACGAAGGGAGCGTAAAACAGAGTCTCTCAAATGTCTTAATATATTATATCATAAAGAGGAGGAAATATCAGCAAGAGATGATGGAGAAGAGGTTGGATGACCGACGGTGGTGGTAATATGATAAAGGTTCTCGGTGCTATCACTTCACATTATTCACATCCCTTTCATAAGGTCCTTTACAGAAAAACCAAAATGATCAAATTCAGGGAAAACATTATTGTCGATTGTGAAATGACACACATAAATTAAATTTTTGATAAGTGTTGGGGCATGGAGGAAATTTTTTAAAGCTAATGGAGGGTGTGGTGGGGAGAGGGATGATTGTCCACAACCTCGAATAGGAATGATGTGTCTACTACCAACAATAATATAATGATTTAAATTGCTCGTATTGAAATAAGACGAGACAGTACCTTGAGATGTCGTCATATGAGATGTGGCGCCAGTATCCATGTACTAATTGTTATCTAGAATGTTGAGGGATATCGTGTTCATAGCCACCTCAATATCCATCGGGGCGTAGGTAGAAGGAAGAGAGACTTGTACAGTGTATGCATGTTGCAGACGTATGCCGATGATACTGGGTTGGGGCTATTGGGCCGGAGGTGTGGCCTAGGAGGATGTCGGGTATGGGCAAGGTAGAGCAGCCTAAATCGGTTGGGCTCACGTATCCCATGGCGAGTAGGTAGCCCAGCGTGGGTTGCTTCACTACCATTCTTCGCCGTGGCGATGGGTAACCCTCATTCTGTTGATGCTTCGCATGAGCGCCACAAGTTTTTTTGGAGTTTTGCCCTTTGTGGTGATTTCAGGAAGGTGGATCGTGTGTCGGTCATCGAGTTGTCGGTTTTGTGAACCGGGAAATGGGCCCTGCTATCGGCGGAGGATCCGCCTGTAGTGATGAGGGCAGCGTCGACGGTGCTAACATGTGTCGCGGCCCACTTTTTTTTTTTTTTTTTGAGTTTCTTCAAGGATGAGTCTCAAATGGGCCACATAGAATGAAAGCAGTGATGTGCATTGTTGGATGATGGTAGCGACGCCGTCATAAGTTTCATTCAAGCCCTCAATAAGTTACATCACCAACCGTTGATTAGTGATTGATGCACCGGCGTTGGAGAGTTGACCGACAATCATCTTAAGTTCCTGACAATAAGCTGAAGCATTTGGAAAATCGGCATGCTGAATGTCCTTAAATTGATTTTTAGGTACAACGCATGTTGTGTCTTATTATCATGAAAAATACTTCCATGCGCTCCCACATTTGTCGGATAGTGGCGTCGATTTCAACGATTGTATGCAATAGATCGTTCGAAATCGTGTCGTA
The DNA here is from genome assembly GCA_029844215.1 of Przewalskia tangutica. Taxonomy (NCBI): domain Eukaryota; kingdom Viridiplantae; phylum Streptophyta; class Magnoliopsida; order Solanales; family Solanaceae; genus Przewalskia; species Przewalskia tangutica. Next base: position 4,053,105 of record CM056730.1, on the reverse strand, counting down.
GATCCATTGTAGGACAACCACATCTAAGCGGGACCAAATGTCATCATCAGAAATATTAGGGTGTTCCATTGGCTTTAATTTAGGAGGGATGATATAGTCGATGACTTTATACACACGACAATGAATCTTAAATAATTTCGTACAAGATGAATTACTGACTATTTTTCATCTCAAGAGTTATGAGAATGAAAGAAACTTTATAATGATCGTACGTTTCAATTACACAAAAAAAGAATTAAGAAACGGCAACCCTTCGGTTTGAATTATGATTACTATATTGGTTTCTTTGTTTAAAAATCTTATTAGAAGCACCATTTCTTCAAAAAATTGCACGTAAAAATGTTTTTTTTTTTTAAAAACTGCAAAACAACGCTAAAATACATGCTTTCATAAAATTAATTGCAATAAAAATAAGATAATAAGAGGGATTAAAATTGATACTAACTTCCTTGTTGCTGAAGAAGGGCACGTCGTCCCATTTGAACACGAGCCTCAAGCACATCATCTATTCAAATACAAAAACATTAGAAAAATCAATTATTTTTATTAATAAATATTGCAATTTGAATATTAAAAAAAACAAGAACATAACATAAAAATGGAGGAATTTACATTTGATGTAAATTGGAGAAGATGAAGTTAAAGCAACAAGAAGGAAGAAGAGAAACAATAAGAAGCATTTTTGGAAGGCCATCATGGCTTCTCTTCTCTTCTCTTCTTCTTTGGCAAATACAAAGGGAATTAAAACTCTCTTGAATTTGTTTTTGTTTAGAGTTACATCAATAAGAAATGAAGAGAAAGACTCGGACAAAGCAATGGCTTTAAATGTGCTTTAATTTCTCTACGTTTTATTTAAGGTAGAATATATAATATTTCTTTAAATTTGTATTGAGATATTCAAACTATAGTTTGTTCAATTGAATATTTGATCACATGATAAAATGTTTCTATTAGATACTTTCGATTAAAAATTATGAAATAGCTTTGATCTGTGTTATTAAGTTTCCGTTATATAATTAAGTTAATCACTTAAACTTTTAATTATATATATTAGTCTCAATAAGTCGTAAAACCTCACTTCAATTGATGCTAATATGTATAAATTAGAGAAGGAAACTGTTATGGGCCAATGTCCTGAAATTGCCACATTGTGTATGTTTGTTCAATATTCTCCTGTTATACATTTGATTATGAGATTATTAAAAGACTTTGAATAGTCTCGAACTCTTGTCTTTATCTTAATTTTTATTCTTACATGTGAATACACAATATAAAAGCCTTTCGGTATATCTCACAATTGTATTTATTTAATTATTGGGTGAAGGAAAAATAAGATAAGGTTATATAAATTGTCTTTTCATTTATATTAATTATGCTATTTTACTGTAACGATCGAAGTTCATGATACGTATCATTCGCCTTGGACTTAAGCCCACACGAATATTTCTTTTTGGGATACGCCATATCGAGCCCATAAGTACGGGTATCGTGTGAATTTGAGTTATGTCTTATAGAACTCTTCATTTTTCCTCTGTCATTTTGATATGAGATACGCCTAAGATGTTATGTGCACATTATCTTCAAAAGCTTGCCAGCCTAGAAGCCTGACAATCCTGCTTGATACGCCCTTATCAGTTCGCCCTCTGTAAAAAAAACATTATATTTACATCTCAAAGTTGGAACCTAATTTAAGTGGGAAGAAGATCTCAATGACATGAATCATCCCATATTGACATGTGCAAGATAGAAACTAAACACTAATTGAATTAAACAAATGAATACATTCCATATTGAGTAATTTCAATGTTACCTCCTCAAATTCCCAAGTGTTTATAGCAACCACGGGGTATTGATGATTTTACCTTAGATGATGAGAGTTCTTTCTTAGAATTTCAGAGGCGTTTTCGGGGCGATTTCGAGGCAATCTCCAAGGCGGGGCGTACTAAAAAGGTTCTGGGGTGCTAGTGAAAGGCATTGTATTGCATCATACCTGAATTACTCTTTATTATGTTATTATTTGACTGTTTGGTGTAAGGTAAAACAATAAGGTTTTTTTTAACAATCTTGTTAGTACTTCTTCGTTGTCGATTTATGAGATATTTTGAGTACACGTGATGTTCGTACTCCTATTACACTTATTGCACTCTTTGTGATGCAGATTTTGTACCGAGCATCGAGCATTAGTGAGTCCCATAGAGGTACCGAGTTTGAGGCTTCTGTTTGACTGATCCACATCACACAATCCTCTTTCTATCCCTTTTATGCATTTTTCCTTATTTATTTCCCTAAACAGTGTATTTTGATTATTCAAACTTGTATTTGATACTCATAGTAGCTCTTGCACGCATGACACCAGTCTTGAGTGATATTTTGTTATTTCCCCACTTTGTTGATTAGTATAGACTTGCTTATAGATTTTTTCGTGTTTTGACTTTACTTTCCACTTAAGTAACTTAATAATTTAGTTGTTAATCGATTTTGACTTATTTACCGGGTAAGGATAAGTGCCTCACGACTCTAAGATTGAAAAAAAAAATTGATATAACATTTAACATATTCTTCAAGATTGTGGCTATTTATTCTTTTTTTTAGGTACTTCTTTTCCTCTGTCTTCTATATTTCGTTTCCTTTTAATCATTCACATGTTTGTACCTTATAAATCAAAATAAGTAAAAATTATATATATGTATCTATCTTAATTTTTATTGTTTATCTTTATAGATTCATAATAACTAATCATATTGACCTCAACAAACAAATCCACATTGATCATTCACAAAGACTTCTAATTATTCTTCCATGTATAATTATCAACTAAATTATTATTTTATTTATTTTGATGTTATTTTACACAAGTGTGTACGGCATAACTTGACATATACGTGCAACACATAAATTAATTAATTTAAAATAAAAATCTAAACCTAAAAAGTTAAATTACCTAAATATCCTATTTAATTAAAAAGGGAAAATGGTCATATTTAATTTAACTTCAAACTTAAGTAAAAGAATCATATTTGCCCTCCGTTAAAATTTGAAGATAAATATATTTATTAAATTTACTGTGTTTGCCCCAAACTAACACGCACCACCTGTGCACATGTATCCTCTCTCAGCAGCAAACCAACACCCAATTCACGGCTTTTTGAAGAAAAAAATGGCAGCAGAAATAGCTTTAGTAAAACCCATAGCCAAATTCAACACAATTAACATCACCACCACTTCACGGCTGACCAGCCCCAGAGTGCCATTCATCGTTACAATGTTAGCCACCATTACCCCCACCAACTTCAAAACCCACCAAGAAAGCTCAAAAATAAGGAATCAAAGTCTATTTCCCTTCTGACACCAAGGTTTTATACTAGTAATTTTGATGAAATGGAGACCCTTTTCAACATTGAGATCAACAAGAAGTTAAATGAATTTGAAAAAATAAATGAAATTAAAATTGAAAGAAATGAAATTCGAAGTGCTGTTTTTGGGATGAAATCTTATTCGAGTTGTCGTTTTGGGATTCATTCATGTAGGAAGTATTGTTTTCATGGTTAACGTTTGAAAGCTTGAACTAATTTTCATTGGAAGCCATTAAAGAAGCTTCAAAGCTTGGTACAAAAAGAAATGGGTTTTCACAAAAAGAAATGGGTTTTCACTAAATCTCTCTAATTAGCAGAGAATAGAACTGTATTAGTTTCAATTTCAGATTCAAATCCTAGCTAAATATGAATTAGTACCATATATATGAAGCTATTGGCCGTGGAAAGCACTCAGTAATGGTGTTTGTTCGCCGGCGAAAATGGGGGTGACGACGACAGTTTTAATGGTGTTTTCTTTGGACGGAAACAACTCAGTTTTTTATATTATTTTGGGTGTTGGTTTGCTGCTCCCTGTGAGCATCTGTTAGTTTGAGGCAAACACAACAAGTTTAATATCGGAAAGAATATATTTGTCCCCTTACTTTAATGAGGACAAATATGATTCTTTTTCTTAAATTTGAGGAGAAATTCTAGTCCTAATTACAAAAGAAATCCTAGTCTTACCATAACTATGTTTACACAATACATGGAATATATTTAATTATGGGTAAAAATTATATAATATTGACTATACACATTTACAATAACATACCTCGTGAAGAGATAAAATAACAATAGATATTAATGTTATTTGGGGTATGAATGTTATCTTATTTAACTCTTTTCCAGTTGTCTTCCTACATTGAATGACGTGGCTCTCACAGTAAGCTTCTAATAAGAAAATAGGCAACTGTTGATTTTTGAACTTTGTTGGTAAATACACTATTGCATTCTTCTTATTAACAAATTAGTGTGTTGAAGCAAAATTGATCTAAATATTAGTTATGAAATCTGCTACTATGAATTGTTTGCGCCACTAACTTGAAAGCTTAAAGCTGTTGATTGTTCATAAAATTTAAAGTTATATCCAAGGTTAAAGGTAAGATCGTTGCTTGATGAAATCGTTTTAGGAGAAAGTTTTAATTGATAAATCTTCAATGCTAAATTCAAGGTATGAATTGTTTATGTTGTATTTGGAACTGGCTATGAGATTTATGTGTAATTATTTGAGATTGACATATCTATATTTGTTAAAAGAAAAATGCATTTTTTAGTTTGCAATGGAACTCATAAATTGCACTTTCACCAACTTCTTTCACTACGATCTCGGAAATATATTTTTATCCATTCCCTTTGCTAGTTTTATTTGTAGGAATCATATGGTGTGATATTATGTCTATTAATCATTAATTTGAAAGTGAAAAATTAATTAAGTACTCCAGAAGAGCCAATTATATATCTAGAAGATCATGACATCAGTAATGTCAAAACAATATGTGATTATGGAGAATAAATTAAAAGTTCCTGAAGAGCCTATATATTATGTCATTCGTTCTAGATTGTAATATACAAAGTTGATATGATTGAAGCACACGTTATAGTAAATCCAATAGAGCCTACCAAATGTTTTCATCTAATAGTTTTATTGTGCGGTATATGATTAATGAAACTACCACGATGCACATAGATGGATTTCCCAAAGGTGAAAATTATGTTAGTTTTTCTAACATAAGGGTAGAGAGAATAAAAAACTAAGAAATATATTGTGAATTATCACCGGTTGATCCTCGTTCAAACGATAATTCAAGTCAAATGCTAGAAACATTTGCTGACCCAACTATTTCATATTTCAGTTGTAAGATGCTCCTAAATGTTCATGAAGGGCATGATTTACAACATGCGTGAAGCATGGTAGACAATTCGATTTTAAACGCAATAATCCTTGAAAAGGGAGATGAGCAAATGATCATAATAAAGAGGCAATGTGCTCTTGAAGAGCCTACGACATAACACTTCATAAATCTCGTACGAGGTTCAGGTACCTGACATATAATAAAGTGATAAGATCTTAATACGTTATGTCTAATTTCAAACTGATACAAAATGATATCTCGTCGACGATATATTTTATACAATATTGTATAATATTATGAGGATTTGAATTCTACGTCTCTTAAAGCATATTGATGTAGAAATAATTATCAAGTAGATATATCTTGGTAAGAGTAAATTTACTGGACATGCAGTCCTAACATTAGAAGATGTCGTGTAAATGAATATCTCAGCCTATATGACTTACGTGACAAAATTTATATGAATTTTTGTTGAAGAATTCAAAATGTCTGAAGCATATACAAGTCATTGAACTTGTTTGTAATCATTAAACGGATTAAATGAACTAAGGTTGATGTACTGAAATCACCTTAATAAATATTTATTGATCAGGGGTACAAAAATGACTTTGTTTACCCTTATCCCTTTACGATATTCAAAATATTTCATAAGGTTGTGCAAGCTACTGACTTGAATGTGATTTGATATTTTGAAGAGTTTTCGAAAAACAGTAGACTACCTGCTAAAAGAAGTTGAAATGGAAAAATTAGATTGATCCTGAAGTACCATATATTTGTTCAATTGATGTATTTATTTATCTTGCTATAGCTATAAGCATGATATAATTTCTTACTTACACAGAGATACTGAAATATGATCAATTGCATATTGTCGATTTGATGAGAGAATTTTTTTCAAAATTAGGGGGAGAGAATAATGAAATAAAAAGGGAAATTTTGTGAAAAAATCCATCATCGTCTCATCTTGATCTATGCGCTTCTATTAGTGAGCAAGATGTCCAAAAGATTATTCACTTGCATAAAATAGCAAATCAAATGTCAGCCACATTTACAGATTTGAAAAGGATTACTGAATCACATATCCCTAGAGAATGTTCCAATTCAGATTGATGTCCTTGTAGGACTACCAACTAGTGTCATAGCAAATAAATCAAAAAGCACGCCTGAAGCGTGATAGACCATTGTGTTCTAAGGATCGAAATCCTAGAAAAATAAAAATAAATGGTCAACATAACACTAATAAAGAATCTCATAAAGAAATGCAAGATTTGATCAATCCTGATATTCTTGAAGAAATCATTGAGCAGCAAACTCAAAAAAATGTAGAAATATCAATAAATTCAATTGGTGTTATGACTATTTGAATCGATTGGAAGTAAATGTGATTTGAAATACCACAACCTTATAGGAAGATAATACAACATGCATTGCTCAAGAAGGGATGATTCTGAAAAGGAGATAGGACAAAAGCACATTTCACCAAAGTTGTTCTTCACACACGAGCTTCAAAAGAATAGTGATGTCAACGTGCAACAGATTCATTCAAGTGATAATGTGACTGATTTGTTCACTAAGTCTCTACCAACTGCAACTTTCGAGAAGATGGTGCACAAGATTGGAATGTGAAGCCTCAAACATTTGGACTGAAGTTCTCATCAGGGAGAGTTAATAAATGTTGTACTCTTTTTTCCATATAAGGTTTTGTCCCACTGAGTTTTTCTTATAAGGTTTTTAATGAGGCAACCGAAATGAGTATTATTAGAAATGTGTACTCTTTTTTCTTCACTAGAACTTTTCCCACTGACTTTTTCTAGTAAGGTTTAATGAGACACATTATCTACCAAATAGACATTCAATGGGGAGTGTTATAAATGATATTTATTATTATGAATGTCTACAAGGAAAGTTAGGGTTAGAACAATGTACCTAGACCCTATAAATAGAGATGTTACTCTCTATGTATTTAAAGAAAAAACTCTCCTCCTTTCTTCCTCAATATTCTTGTTCTAGTTTTGTTCTAGTTTTATCATTTCATAACACTAACTCTTATGAAAGGCACTACTTCAACCTTCATACACATGTTTCTAAATTGTTTATGAAGAGTTGTCACTGTTTAGTTTCTTCTTCATTCATAGTTTGATGTGGTGCCCCTGGCCATCTCAATAGTCAAAATTGATGCCTTCCATACTGAAAATTATATATTGAGATATTATTTTATTCTTAATTTTTTATTGCCATTGAAGAAATGGCTAAGAAAAAGGAAGAAGTGGTTGAGAAAATAGTGCATATAAATAAGTGTATAATAGCATTTTGTTGAATGGCTCGTGCAAGAAGGGAAAGACTAATAGGACTGCGTAGATTTTTAAGAAGTTGATGAAAGAGCTTACTCCTATAAAAGTTTTGCTTAATACCATTTTGAGTGACTATTGCAAAAAAGATAATACGAATTATAGATGGATATTGTATTAAGAGATATAGATGGACATTATATGAGAGGAATAACGATTATATTTCTCTGTGCATAAACGAGGCTTAGCCCTCGAAGTACCGCATAAGCAAGAAAGCCAATAGACCTTGAATAGCCTCGTATTATAATGATTATTCCGACGTCAGAGCAGACGGGACTACCAATCCCAGAGTGAATTAACCTTGTCTGCACTACCACCTTAGTTTACTAGACCTTGGGGAATTGGCTAGTTACCTTCACTCCGCGTGGCAGCCTACCTACGTTTTGGCATGTACAATTACTTACCTAATTCTTTGTTATAATAATATTAATATTAGTTTATAAAATTATATGCTACATGACTTAACATACATGTCCAATGTACGTACCGAAAAAATAATTTATTAAAATATAGAAATGTGGAAAATATATACTCAAACATTCTATTGGTCATCGAAAAATTGTATTAGTAGCAACTAGGGTTGTCCAACGGGGTGGGGCGGGTCGGATCCCGACGAGACGGGGAGGGTCGGGACTCGGGTTCCTGCGGGCTGGGAAGAGGTCCCGTCCCAACCCACAACCCATCGGAAGAGGGGTCGGGACGGGTTGGGTCGGGATCGGGATTTGTTTTTTTTTTGCCACTTAATTTTTAAAAATAATATATATAAACATTTCAATAATTGAACAAGATAGTATAATAAAAACATCTCAATGTTATTTTTGTGTCTCTTATATTATTTAATAGAAATATGATTTTTCTGTAATACAATTTTAAAATTGCAACTTTGTGGTGTTGTTCAAATGTTGCAAATCACATAGTAAAATTGCAATTAAAATAATACATATGCAACCATACTTTTTCGAATTTCCTCACAATGTCTTGAGGATTGAAATTGGAATTTGTTTGTCAAAATCTTCAACGTCGCTTTATGTTCGCTCAGACTAGATGAAGTTGTAGTCTTCTTCTTCGTTGATCTCGGTTATTTGCACTTTACGCTCATTCGAATCGATCTCGAATAGGCGTAATCTCGATGTGTCTCCAGTCAATAAATGTATGTGCTCTCCTATTTGAAATCTTCCCGCAAAAAAGGCGCTTTCAGACGATGTTGATGACGCTTGAATGTTCAACACATCTCAGGTCATCATTGATAGTGTCGGAAATGTCTTCTCATTCTCCCTCAAGTATTCATGTCCTTCATCATTAACAATTAATTTGTACCGTACAACACCCTACAAAACATAAACATCCAATTCGCTAACTTGTGAAGAAGTTGAACCACTATACATTTTATTTCTAAGACATTGAATACTAGCAGTAGAAACAACATGTTTTTATAAGGTTGTAGCGAAGTAGTAGAAGATGGTACAAAATCCGGATGATTATTTGCACTTTGCTCTTGGTAATATGTATATTTTTTTTGCATTTTGTGTGTATGTTAGACGTAACTTCTTCTTTAGTTGGTGTGTGAGTTGGTTCTTCAGTTGGGTCTGTTGAGAGTACTTCTATTCAATCATAAATCGGTTGTACAAGTGTTTTACCACCATCTGCTTTAATATTTGGATTTAATACAACATCAATAATATAAATAGTGGGAATAAGATTTATTTTTTTTAAAAATTTCTAAATATTTTTTCAATAGATGCCTTATAAGTTGGTTTTTGCATATATTCATTAAGTAGCAAAAATATTATAGCTATATAAAATAACATATCTGAAATAGTAGGTTAATAAATACCGGAATTTAGTAGCTTGATAAAATTTTGCTAAAAATCCATTAAGTTCTAAAAAATTTGCCCAAACATTATCTACAAGCATATCCTTTAAATTTTTATTATGAGCGTTAAATAATAAAGTTATAGGTTGTCTATAATTGTAAGCAACAAATAGTTGTTCATACATAGAATTCCACCTAGTCGAAACTTCTTCTGAATTTTCTATAAGGTAATCCACAATCATGACATATTTTTTATACTTTTTGCGTTTTTGTATTTTTTTACCTTTAAAAATAAAGTTTATAACAAATTGTATTTTATCAAGAATGTTTTCAAAAAAATTTAGGTCATTATTTACAACTAAGTTATAAATATGACACAAACATCTTATAAGAAAATGATCAAGAAAATATGGAGTTAATCTAAGTTTTAAAACTATAGCATAATCATTAGAACTAACATTATCTAATGTAATAGTTATAATTTTATCAGTTATTCCATAATATTCACAAATTTCATTAATATTTTCTGCAATAAAACTTCCAGTGTGCATATTATATATATATATATATATATATATATATATAAATATATGCTAAAATACGTTTTTGCATAAACCAATTTTGATTTATCCAATGACATGTTACCATTAAATAATCATCATCGTTAGTATTACGGCCTATGTCAGAAGTGATAGCCATTTTACCATTAAAATGATACAGTGCATAACGTAAATATTGTTGATATTCACTTACAAATTTAAAAACATCCCTTCTAATAGTTGATCTTGAAAAACTCATTAAAAATAGTATTATATGTTTCTCGAATGTAATGAATAAAACCAGGAGAGAAGGGAAATGAAAAAGGCTAACCCTCTACCGTAATTAATTTTGTCATATTTTCCCTATCTTTGTTTTTATGCTATTTAGGACTAAAAATTCTCCCCGCCGTCGGGTTAATTTGATCATGTACTTGATCGAGGACACTATGTGAACCTTGTCCCGACTTAGATGGTATTGGCACACCCAATTTTTAGCATGATTTTTATTCCACCTAGTTGTGTGCTCGCCTTGTACATGTCTCAATAAACCTCCCGTCCCACCCCGATTTTTTCCAATTTTAAATCTATAAACATTTTTACAAATTTTACATCTAGCTAGTTGATTCTCTTGGTCCCTATCAAAAAATTCCTATGCAGGTGATTTTAATTTTCGTTGTGTGGGGCCTCGACTCATACTAGGGGGAATATGAGGCATTCCAGTTTGAGTTTCAGGCTGAGACTCAGTATGAGCCCGAGGTTGAGATGCACTAGTGGATGTGTCATCTAAATTATCGTCTAAATTAAAGTGTGCTTCATCTACCTCATTTGGTGATGGTATATCATTAAAAAACGCATTATCATCTATATGACTGAAATCAATCAAATCATCGGAACTAGGAATATGATTACTAGAAGAATTACCCTTACCCTTGTTATCCATGCTAGAAGAAATACTTTTACCCTTACCCTTAAACATACCTCTTGATCATTCCATTATAAGTATACAAATAAATAATTAGAGTAAATGAAATTAAGTGTTATAATTAAAATTAAGTAACAATAATAATTTAAATAAGGAACGAAAGTACCAAACGTCGTCGTAACACCGACGTGTAATCGAGGTTGAAATTGAAACTTTGCTCGATGAATGATCCTTAATCTAGTTGTCAACTTCACTCCCAATTTTTTAACTTTGATATAAATGAACAAAAAAATAATAATTTAGTAGGCAATGTACAATTGTAGAGAGATAGATTGAGATATTAGAGAGATGATAGGAAGATTTGTGAGAAAAATAAAGAAGAAAATGAGGTATTTGTAATAGAGAAATAGGGTTAAGGTGTAAATATATTAACTTAGGAGTTAAAAATAAATATTAAAGGGTAGGGGGTTTATGGGGGGGGGGGGGGGGGAAATGAACGTTACAGCCGTTGCACAATGACCAAAATTTTGACCGTTGTTGCAACGATTATTTTTGCAAAGGGGAGGGGGATAAGATCAGGTTGGGTCGGGACGGGACGGGCTGGACGATCACACACCCCGTCCCGAGTTTGAACCCCGACAAAATTTATTTTTGGGGGATCGGGATGGGTCGGGCCGACCAGGCCTACTGGACAACCCTAGTAGAAACTAGGGGTGGCCAACGGGCCGCGTCGTGGCGGGTTTAGCGGGATCGGCCGGGATGAGGGGTTTGGGCAGGATCGGGGTGGGGCATGACTGGCGGGCCGGGCCTATAGGGTTTCGTCGTTGTCCCGTCATAAAGAGGTAACAGGCCTAGCGGGGCGGGGCGGTATTTTCAATTTTTTTTGCACTTAATTAAAAAAAACATATATATAAATAACTCAATAATTGAACAAGATAGTGTAATAAAAACATCACAAGACTATTTTTATGTCTCTTATAGTATTTAATATAAATATGATTTTTTGGTAATACAGATACAATTGTCAAAATTGCAACTTTGTCGTGTTGTTCAAAAGTTGCAAATGACAATAGTAAAATACTAAAATTGTAATTAAAAATTTACGATTTTGAAAACATTTTTTCTAGTTTTTTACAATGTCTTGTGGTTCTTCGGTTGGAATTGATATTTGTTGGTCAAATTGCTCCACGTCGCTACACATACCTTAGATAAGATGTCGTTGTAGTTTTCGTCTTATTCTTCGTTGATCTCTGGCTGACCTTCTCCGCTTCGCTCATATCTAATATCTGAATAATACTGCAATCTCCAAGCTGTCTCCGACTAATGAGTGTTTGTGCTTGTTATAGCGGAAGCAATTAAACAGAAGAAAGAATAATAATGAATGTAAAGGACACAAACGATTTAACGTGGTTCACTAACAATGTGTTAGCTACGTTCACGGGCAGAAGAGAGAAAAGCTTTATTGATTTTGAGGAATACAATTTTTGGGATTTCTCTGGATTGTATATCAGATTGCTTATTAGGTTATGACATGTGGGGTTTATATAGAGTACCCCTTACACAGACTAAGGACAGGTTTTCCAAACAGAAAAGGAAAGGTTTTCCAAACAGAAAAGGAAAAGGATTCCTAAATATGGTATAAACCTAATATGCCCGGATTCAAGGCATATTTCAACCTTGACTCGAATCCTCTCACAAATAATAGATGTACCAGATGCACCATTATAGTGACATATGTACTAGACTCCTTCTACCCCAAATTTTGCCCTCAAGGGGCAATCAACAACTCCTAACATTGAGCAAACAGTGTTGGAACTTGCTGTGTGGAACCGACTTTGTGAACATATCAGTTGGGTTATCAGCAGCACCCACTTTGTTCACCTTGATTCTATTCTCACTTCTCAGAAAATGATACCTCACATCAATGTGCTTAGTCCTCTCATGATGGACTTGATCATTTGCTAAGCAGTTATCGAGGCGTCACAATACTGCGTGGCTGATCACGATGTAGACCCAGATCGCTGATCAATCCTTTCAACCAAATTCCCTCATTGGCTGCTTCTGTTAATGTCATGTACTCTGCTTCTGTAGTCGACAAAGTCACTGTAGGCTGCAAAGTATCTTTCCAACTGACAACTGAACCACCAAGAGTGAAAACATAACCAGTCATAGATCTTCTACTGTCACCTGGAGGTCTTCAAAAATATGCACATCAATATCTCGTTCATTAAAGATTTGGAGAAAATGCCATCATATGTCAAATTCATGAAGGATATCCTCTTTAAAAGAGGAAACTGACAGACTATGAGACAGTGGTGCTGACAGAGGAGTGCAATGTAATTTTACAGAAGAAACTTCCCCCGAAGTTGAGAGATCCAAGGAGTTTCACCTTACCTTGCACTATAGGGAAGGTGACATGCAAGTAGGCTTTGTGTCACCAAACACTCTGTATCACCTCAGAAAATGAGACCAACATCAGACGTACCTTTGAGGTATCGAAAAATCCTCTTCACAACTTGTCAATGCTCTTTGTCAGGCTCACTCATAAACCTGCGAATAACACTAACAGACTGTGCAAGATCTGATCTAGTGCAGACCATTTCATACATCAAGTTTCCTACTGCACTAGCATAGGGAACTCGAGAGCTGATTTAGGTGCAAAAGCAACAGACATATGTGCATTTGCAGCACTGAGAGTATCTATAGGCTTTGCTGTAGACATGTCAAACCTTGACAAAATCTTCTGAATGTAGCCCTTCTGTGACATGAAGAGCTTCCATCTGCTTAGATCCCTAAATATATCCATTCCCAAAATTTTCCGGGCTGCACCCAAATCCTTCATATCAAACTCGACACTGAGAAAATCCTTCAACTTCTGGACATCAGACTTGTCCTTCGCAACTATCAACATATCATCTATATACAGGACCAAGTAAATCAAAGAACTGTTTGCTGACCTGTTGTAGTAAACATGATGCGCGATTTAATGCACACAATTTAACGCAAATGCACGTTGTCGAGTCAAGTAATATAGTCTTTGAAGACCGAGTTATCGTCCTCAGGGATTAGTGTTCAAGTACCAACTTCTATTCTTTGTTATCTATTTGGTGACCGATATTTGAGTTTGTTGATTATAACTAACAATTATAAAGACTAATTAACTATGTGTTTACTTCAGTGATGATGGAAATAGGGCTTCCAAGTCTCTTCAACTATCTACTTATATTACTTATTAATGCAATCAATTATGGTTCTTCTTCTTTTGGAGATAGCAGGTTTACTAATCCGTTTTATACTCCAGTTAAGGCTATATAAACACTCAACCCCAGTAGCGCTCCTTTCTACCTTTCGATGATAAGGATGACTCTATAGGAGGATTAAGAACAAAAACCCTTATTAATGCTACACAAGTAATTGAGGTATTTTCATCTCCAATTCGACCTATGTCTACCCAACTACAGCATAGTTACAACCTCCTCCTTTCGAAGTTTGATTAGAAATCATATAAATAATGATAATTAATGATCAAGTAATTACCAAGCAATCAAATCATCTATTGGATAAATCTCAACAATAAGAAGAACAACCATAAACATGCATTAATTCATAAAATAAGGTTCAAGTGAATTGACATGGAAAAACCTATAATAGAATTAGTTCCTAGCCATAGACATGACAAGAACTAATTCAATATCCAACATAAAACTGAAATAAAGTAAAAGAAAGAAAGAAAATTACAATAGAATGGTCTCCAATCTTGAACTCCAAGAAGTGTTGTGTTATTGGCCAGAAGGGAACCCTTTAAAACTGCCTAGAGTTCTCTTTTTATAGCCTCCAAACCGCCCTTAAGGTTTTCCTTCAGGCCTGGCCCATAAACTCGTCCAAAACCTGATTTTTCCCGCGTCGGCGACGCTGCTCATATCAGCCATGGCCACGGAAGTTCTGCTTGCTCGAGATTAGGCGCCACTGCCACAGACTGCATGTTCGAGGCGCCGCGGCGCTGAACTTCGTGACGCCTCGAATGTTGGCGCCGGGCGCTGGTTCTCATTGGCCGAGGGCGCGCGCGTCTGCTTTCGCCACTTTCTCGCATTTTTAAGCTCTGGAACCTCCACTTTTGCCCTCTTTTCGCTCTTTTTCCGCCAAAGAGCCACTTTAACCAATTTGACTCAAAAGAAAGAAAATCTATCCTAAGACGACACGTATTTGTACAAAAAGGGATAAAAGACTTACTAAAAACGATTCAAAAAGTGTATATAAAATACACCGATCAAATACCTCCAAACTTAACCTTTGCTCGCCCTCGAGCAAAGATCAAAAGAAAGAAATAAAGACTCAAGGAAAAATAAAATAGAAAGACTCAATGACATTGATCACTTTGTTGCATTGGTGTTACTTAGAAAAACATGAAGATTAACAGAATAATATGCAGGAACATATAGCATGAAATTTTTAGCATTCTAAACACATTAAGCTAGATATTTCGCAAACTCATTTTTATCATACTTAATGGAAGTCAAAATACTGAATCATGCATGTTAATTTCAAAAATCCTATGGCGTTTTTACTTGTTATTCTCCACTAATCATGGATATGCATATAAGAGATCTTCAGGACTTTTCAGGGTTGTAATGTAGGCTTAGGCATGGGTAGGTAAAAATAGGCATTTAGGCTCATTTTGTGTACCATAAGCTCTTTAGCTTTTCAATGTTTCCCTTTTTTTTTATTTCTTTTCTTCACTTCAAATCTATCTTTCCCCTCTTTTGTTTTGAGAGCGTGAAGTGTATTATAATAACAAGCACCCCCAAACTTAGGCTTTTGCCTATTTCTTATTACTTTTTTATTGGGGTGCATCAAACTTGTTCGCTCTTTTTGTCTCTTTTTTAACACATTCTATTCCACTATTTCACATTTTTACTTATGGCACAAGTGTGGGAATATAGGGTGTCAAAGAAAAAGTTTCATGTTTTGGCTCAATGGGGCTGACTAGGGATTTTTTTAATGTCAGGGATAAAAAAGAGTGGTAAGAATTGACTAACAAAGAAACGCCTGAGTCATCTCCCTAACATGCATATCCTAACTATTTCGCCTCAAATAGCAAGTAATCATTACGCATAGGTTTTAATCATTTATCATGCACAGTTCAAGCAAGAAACCCCAAATAGACAGATTTCATGAGTTTTTGGCATATCTAACCTAAGTGTTTAGATAGTTGCTTTTAATTCCATTACATTATTCCACCATACTTCACTAGGTGTTTCTAGTAACTACAGCATGCATGATCTTTGACAGAAAGTTATGACTAAAAAAACAATTATGACTCAAAAATACACAAAACAAATCAACAAGACTCAACAATATCAAAAACAATAAGACACCCCCCAAACTTAAATCACACATTGTCCCCAATGTGTGCAAGACTAAAAAAATATATATATATGGACAACTTACTGACACAACACAGCGGTCATAACGGAGGTCTAGGAGGAAAAATTCTGGAATTTGCACGGAATACGGCTCTATGAAATTCGGCATTACGGCCATGCTAAGATCTTGTGGCTCTGAGTTCAGCCATGTACACTAACGTAATCGCTGGCGCACGATCGCTTTTCCTTTTTTTTTGCGTTTTTGCTCATTTTCCCTCGGTTTTAGCTTTCAGTCCACCTGTCATCCAACAAAACAAAACAAGAACCCAAGACCGTGAGACTGTTCAAGACAAAATAAAATAAAATAAAGACAGAAATTAAAATAACATAATTAAAAACATTGGGTTGCCTCCCAACAAGCGTTGTCTTTAACGTCTTTTAGCCGGACGCAGTTAACCTTTACGAGTGCCCATTGGATCCTTCTGCGAACTGCTTGCAATCCGCAAAGTTATTGTTGCAGGTCTCACTTCAACTACAACAATTGCTTCAAACAAGGGCCTCAGATATACGATTATCCCCCAAGTAAACAAGGCATGCTTGTCTTTTAGGCTCTCTATAATGTAAGGATCAGTGAAATTCCTACATCTCTCAACTCTAGGGGGTGCCCTTGATGGTATGGACTTCCTATTTGAGGATCAACAGTGATAGCTTGTAGTTTTTCTTCTGTAACAGGTGCAGGAAGAAGAATTTCCACAGAATCCAAAAAGGTGAATAATTGGATCTCAGCGATCTTTTCATTCTCTACACCAACTATCTCGCCAGAGTCCTCAATAGCTGGGTGTAGTTCAAGCTCCTCAATTTGCTTGCCACCTCCCATAATGATGTCGCTAGGCAGATTTACTTGAGGTGTATTGCTCATCTCATCCATTAGTTGCCCTATGTGGGTCTCCAAATTTTTTAGGGCTCCCTTGTCTCAGCCATAAACTGAGTCTGGCACTTGGTGAGCATAAGTATGCCTGACCATAACTCATTTTGATCTTCCTCTGGACCCTGTGGGTTAAGATGTTGTTGATGACTCCACTGTCTCTGATAGTAGTAGTCCATGTGTCCTGATTTTTTTTTTAACCTGTAAAATAAGAAAAACAACAAAAGGTGATAAAAAATTGCTCGCAGAACAAGTTAGAACTTGTTCGTGGAGCAACCAAATTAGACATAAGAATAGATAAATCGATATTGAACTACGCCAATCCCCGACAACGGCGCCAAAAACTTGATGCGCGATTTAATGCACACACTTGCTGGCATTCAAGGCAGCAATGACATCTATTTCGTGGACTCCCACTGTTCTCCTCCCACTCATTGATCTCTCTTCTGTGACATGGTTGTTGGTGGCCATATATTCTAATAATTCGTGAGCGTCGTGGGCTGTTTTCCTCATGAATGTCCCACCTGCTGCTGCATCTATAATGGTTCTGATTGTTCCGCTGAGCCCGTTATAGAAGATGTGGACCAAGTTCCACAACTCAATGCAATGGTGTGGGCATTTTCTCTGTAAATCTTTGAACCTTTCCCACGCTTCGTACAGTGACTCTCCATCTGCTTGGTAGAAGTTATTCAACTCCCCTCTCAATTTTGCTGCTTTGCATGGGGGAAAGAATTTGGCTAGAAATTTTGTGCCACTTTCTTGCCATGTAAAAATCGAATCGGCTGGCAGGGAATTCAACCATACTTTTGCTCTATCCCTGAGTGAGAAGGGAAAGAGCCTCAATCTGACGGCATCATCAGTAACGCCGTTATATTTGAAAGTTGCACATAGCTCCAAGAAATTAGCTATGTGCATATGTGGATCCTCTGATGGCAGTCCTCCAAATTGCACTGTGTTCTGCACTATGCTCAGAATCGCCGGTTTTATCTCAAAGTTGTTTGCTCCTATTGCAGGGAGCCTAATATATGTCTGTGCTTCATTCACCCTCGGCAGCACATAGTCTCCCAAGCTTCTTTCTGCCTGGACTTGAACTCTTTCCTCGACATCCATAGGTACTTGCCGAGGCATTCCTGGATTAGGTTGATTTTCACCTAACCCTTCTCTCATCATATTGTTGTTTTGAACACCGTCCATCTCTATCAAGGTTGCAATCCGCTGATTCTTTCTGTTTACAGGTTTTCTCAATCTCTGGATTGAAGGGAACAAGAGTGTCTGCCCCTCTTCTCCTTCGCATAAACTGATTTCCTGAAATAGATCAAAAACAGACAAACTGATCACGACAACTGATTTTTACCAAAAAAAAATTAAAAACGCAAAAATAAAATAAAAATTCAAAACCAAATTAGAAATTAAAAATAGATAAATTTGATATTGAACTATGCCTAATCCCCGGCAACGGCGCCAAAAACTTGATGCGCGAAAAGATGCACACACTTTAACGCAAGTGCACGTTGTCGACTCAAGTAATATAGTCTTGGTAAGACCGAATATCGTCCACAAGGATTAGTGTTCAAGTACCAACTATCTATCTTTTGGTATCTATTTGGTAACCGATATTGATTTTGTTGTTTATAACTAATAATTATAAAGGCTAATTAACTATATGTTTACTTCAGTAGTGATGGGAATAGGGCTTCCATGTCTCCTCAACTATCCGCTTATGTTACTTATTAATGCAATGAATTATGGTTCTTCTTCTCAGGAGCTAGCGAGTTCTGAAAATCGTTTTATACTCCGTTAAGGCTATATAAACACTCAACCCCAAGATTGCTCCTTTCTACCTTTCGGTGATAAGGATGACTACATAGAAGGATTAAGACAAAAATCTAGTTAAGTCGCGTCACGCCGTGCGTAAAATTAGGGTTGTTAAGCCTCATCGACGCTTACATAAGTAATTGAGGTATTTTCATCCCCAATCCAAAATATGTCTACCCAACTTACAGCATATTCACAACCTCCTCCTTTCGAAGTTTGATTAGAAATCATATAAGTAATGATAATTAGTGATCAATTAATTACCAAGCATTCAAAACAATTATTGGATAAATCTCAACAAGAAGAAGAATAACCATAACATGCATCAATTCATAACATAAGTTTCTAGTGATTTAACATGGAAAGCCCTATAAAAGAATTAGTTCCTAGCCATTGACATGACAAGAACTAATTCAAGGTTCATCATAAAAACTGAAATAAAGGAAAGAAAAGAAAGAAAATTACTAAGTTATGGTCTCCAATCTTCAATCCAAGAATCCTTGTGTTGTGCAAGAAAGGGAACCCTTTAGAACTGCCTAGGGTTCTCCTTTTATAGGCTAAAAACCGCCTCTAACTTTTCCCTTCAGGCCTGGCCCAGAAAATCGACATTAAACCTGATTTTCCCGCGTCGGCGTCGCGGCCCTGCTATCGGCGCCGCGGCGCCGGAAGTTCAGCGATACTTCGGATGATTTGGCGCCGCGACTCTGCTCTCTGTCATGCAGCGCGGCGCTGCAACTCGCGCTACGGATATTGGCGCCGCCCTGCACTGTTGGCATGTAGCGCGCATGGCGCCCGTATTTCTGCTCCGTTCGCCACTTTCTCATCTTTTCAGCTCTGGAACCTCCACTTTTGCCCTCTTTTAGCTCTTTTTCCGCCATTAGGCCATTTTAACCAACTTGACTCAAAAGAAAGAAAATCTATCCTAATACGACACTTATTTGTATAAAAAGGGACAAAAGACTAACTAAAAACGACTCGAAAAGTGTATATAAAATACACCGATCAGCGGTCGCTTGGCTAACTCCAAAGTCTGATTCTTATGGAGTGACTCCATCTCCTCTCCCATAGCAGCAAGCCATTGGGAAGATTCAATACATGTAACTGTTTCTTTATAAGTGGATGGCTCATGTGAGTCAGGATCCACTTCTTCAGCAACCTGCAATGCATAAGCTACCATGTCTTCAAAACCATACCTTCTGGGAGGTATTCCATAATTTGCTCTCTTTGATCGATCAAGAGCCAAATTGTGTTGATAATGAAGATCCTGATGATTCTGCTTCTGACTGTGGTTGTTGGACTTCATATGATGGTTCACCCTCATCTGGAGTGACTTGCTGCTCCACATGTTTCCCAACACTGCCACCAACAATAGACTTCACAGTAGAGTTAAACATAGAATGTTCATCAAAAACTACATTCCTGCTCAGTATAACACTCTTCTCATATGGGGACCATATTCTGTAACCTTTAACACCATCCCCATAACCCACAAACACTCCCCTTTTAACTCGTGATTCTAATTTACCCTCATTCACATGATAATAAAAATTGCAACCAAAAGCTCTCAAGCCAGAGTAATCAGCAGGCTTACCAGACCACATCTCAAAAGAAGTCTTCTTTTGAGATGTATACATGTGTGAGGTCCACGATTTATCAGATAGAAAATTGTACTAATCGTCTCTGCCCAGAATGTCCTAGTTAGTCCATCATTAGAGAGTATGCATCTAGCTCTCTCCAGAAGTGTCTGATTCATGCGTTCTGCTACACCATTTTGTTGTGGCATCTCCATTACTGTATGATGCCTAGCAATCCCTTCTTTTCAGCAAAACTCAATGAACTCAGAACAATAAAATTCCAGACCATTATCAGTTCGCAGTCTTTTGATCTTCTTCCATGTTTGTTTTTCCATTAATGTCTTCCACTGCTTGAAGTTCTTGAAAGCTTCACTTTTGTGCTTCATAAATAACACCCAAGTCATACTTGAGAAATCATCAATAATTGTCATAAAATATATGTGACCTCCTAGAGACTCCATCCGGGAAGGACTCCAACAATCAGAATGAATGTAATCAAATGTGCCTTTTGTTCTGTGTATTGCTTTGGAAAACTTATTGCGATGTAATTTTCCGAATACACAGTGTTCACAAAACTTAAGGTCCTCGACCTTATGACCACAAAGAAGATCTCTTTTTGACAGAATTTGCATCCCCCTCTCGCTTATATGGCCAAGTCTCATATGTCATAACTTGATCAAATTTTCTTTATCAACTTCTGAGGATGCAACAACAACAGAACCTGATAACATAGAACCTTAAAGAAAATACAAGGTACCACGTTTTATGCCCTTCAGAACCACATTCGAACCCTTGCAGACATATAGAACTCCACCTCCACCTTGAAATCTGAACCCCTTGCTATCTAACATGCTCAATGATATCAGATTCTTTGTCATGGATGGAAGATGCCTGACGTCATTCAATGTGCAGAATTTACCATCATGTGTCCGAATTTTAATAGAGCCTATCCCAACCGTTTTGCAAACAGAACTGTCAGCCATAGAAACACTGCCACCATCCACTTGCTTATAGGTTGTAAACCACTCCCTGCACGGACATATATGGTAAGATGTTGCTGAATCGGGGATCCACACATCATTGTGGTGCGTGTACTCATTAACAACTAGAGCAATATCATCTTCAGAGTTGG
The DNA here is from genome assembly GCA_029844215.1 of Przewalskia tangutica. Taxonomy (NCBI): domain Eukaryota; kingdom Viridiplantae; phylum Streptophyta; class Magnoliopsida; order Solanales; family Solanaceae; genus Przewalskia; species Przewalskia tangutica. The sequence continues at coordinate 4,031,468 of CM056730.1, read as the reverse complement.
TATCTGCTACAGCAGCAGTACCTATCGGATTATTCTGCTGCCTCTTCTTCTTGGTACAGTTAGATTTCTAGTGTCCCTTCTCCTTACAGTAATTACAGACATCATGTCACGACCCGACCCGACGGGTCGCGACTTGACGCCCTAATTGGACGCCATTACTGACCTGTCATACTTAATCCATTTGATACCAAGATTAATAAAATTCCGACAGCATAACGCTGCATCTACAACATGTACCCGAATAGACGAGTCGGTCAGGATGTCTTTACATAAGGGGGTACCTGCCTCCAGAGGAGTCACAACTAACCAACACAATATAATAAGCAAGACGACAAGGCTGCCACCAACATAAGGGAACATCCCAAACAGATATACGAAAGCATGGCTAAACAAACACGTCTACACTCCTCATAAATCAACTCACATCGTCATGGACCTGCAGGAGTACAAAATGACATATGAGGACATGACCGTCGTGCCCAAAATATACATAAATCGAAATATAAGAGTGCGTACCAGTGGTAGCTCGAACAAAGGAGCTCTTTAGCGGTGATAGATGTCCTGGCGGAGGGTCACCTAACCGATCACCTGTACCTGCGGGCATGAACGCAGCCCCCTGAAGAAAGGGGGGTCAGTACGAAATAATGTACTGAGTATGTAAAACATGAATTACTGTAAGGAGGATTGTAACTGGCCAGAAGATAACATGAGACATATATGAAAAATCAGAGATACCAATGCAACTGTACCATATGAAAAGAAAGTCATGCATGTCTAACAATCATCATAATCAAGATCATCTCCGTACATATAACTACCCGACCCATCATGGGACTCGGTCATCATGCTTTATACATATAACTACCCGGCCCATTCTGGGACTCGATCCTCATACTGCGTACATATAACTACCCGACCCATTCTGGAACTCGGTCCTCATATTCTGTACATATAACTACCTGGTCCATTCTGAGACTCGGTCCTCATAACATACAATCACAATTTACACAAGTAGAATATCATGAGAAACCATATGCAATACAAATCATCATCTGAGACTCCATGTAATAATCATGTGCATTTGAAACCATCATATAAGACTCAATGGAATAATCATATGCCTTTTTAAATCATCATAAAAGACTGAATGGAATAATCATATGTCTTTTTAAATCATCATATAAGACTCAATGGAATAATCATATGCCTTTTTAAATCATCATATAAGACTGAATGAAATAATCATATGTCTTTTTAAATCATCACATAAGAATCAATGGAATAATCATATGTCTTTTTAAATCATCATGTAAGACTCAATGGAATAATCATATGCCTTTTTAAATCATCATATAAGGCTCAATGGAATAAGTAAAATAAACTATCATTTAGAAAATCAAGGCAAGATCTCATGAATCATTTTAAAACATCTTTTGGAAAGTCAAAGCACTCATCATATCATATATCATTTTATTAAAACTAGACTTTGAAGGAATCACGTACGTCCGCCGTACTTTAATTAAAATCATGCCAGAAGAAAAAAAGAAGACTTTCACAACATCATGCCAAAGAAGAAAATGATAGTCTCACATACCTTATAGTCGAGCTAACCAACTCACTACTAGAATATGCCTCGTCTAATACTCTAACCTATAATAATAACATTAGGTCTCTCAACTCTATGATTCCTAACGCAAGTTAAATTGAATGACGACTTCCTATTCTACAGAAATTTGGGCAGCATTTTCTCTGTTTATGTGCGTATCCATGGTAAATTGATCTTTGGATTTGTTGTTTATAACTAAGAATTATAAAAGTTATTTTAACTATAAAGGTTTACTTCAGTTGTGATGAAAATAGGGCTTCCACGTCTCCTCACTATCCGCTTATGCTACTTATTAATGCAATAACTTATGGTCTTCTTCTTTTGGAAAAAGCAGGTTCACTAAATCGTTTTATACTCCCGTTAGGGTTATATAAACACTCAACCCCAGTATTGCACCTTACCTACCTTTCGGTGATAAGGATAACTCTATAGGAGGATTAAGAACAAGAACCTAGTTAACCGTCACGCACAATGCGCAAAATTAGGGTTTTTAAGCCTCTCATTAACGCTACATAAATAATTGAGGTATTTTCATCCCCAATCCAAGAATGTCTACCCAACTTACAAAGATATTCACAATCCCCTTTCGAGTCCGATTAGAAATCATATAGTGATAATTAGTTGTCAATTAACTACCAAGCATTCAATTCAATTATTGGATAGATCTCAACAAGAAGAAGAATAACCATAAGCGTCATTAAATCATAACATAAGTTTCTAGAGATTCAACATGGAAAGCCCTATAGAGGAATTAGTTCCTAGCCATTGACATGACAAAAACTAATCCATGTTGATCATACAAAAACTGAAATAAAGTAAAGAAAAGGAAAAGAATTTACTAAACTATGGTCTCCAATCTCAAGCAAGAAGCCTTGTCAGGTAAAGAAGGGAACCCTTAAAAGCGCCTAGGTTCTCCTTTTATAGTCGAAACCACCTCAACTTTTTCCTGCAGTTCGCCCAAAATCCGTCGAAACCTTATTTTTCAGCGTCGCTGCCTCGCAGATGACTGCCGCGCCGAACTCTGCAATCCGTCGGTGATTTGGTGCCGCGCACGATTTCTGTCGGCTGGCGCGGCTACGCAACTTCGTAGCACCGGATGTTTAGCGCCGCGTTCGCTTTAGCGCCGAGGCGCTGAGTCTTCTGCAGCCTCTCGATAGTGGCGTCGCCTCGCTTCGATCGCAGGAGCGCGCTACTGTCCGGTTTCAGCCTCGTTCGCCACTTTCTCTGTTTTTAGCTCTGGAATCTCCTTTTTTGCCCTCTTTTAGCTCCTTTTTCGCCATTTGGCCATTTTAACCACTTTGACTCAAAATAAAGGAAAACTATCCTAATACGACACTTATATGTGCAAAACGGGACAAAAGACTAACTAAAACTGACTCAAAAGGTGTATATAAAATACACCGATCAATCCACAATTTTCCAATAATCCAAATCAACCAACAATTCAAATCCAACCAACAATCACTATCATTTCAATATGTAGTCAAAATTATCTCAAATATCCATTTACGTCGTTAGTGTGCATACATTCTCTTTGTAATTATTCCATTAACAACTTCAATAACAAAGACAACTACTACATTTATTTCTCATAGTAGTCAATCATTTAGTTACGCTAGAATTATTCATGGGAGCAATCCAATCTTCTAACAACATCGGTCATTCAAGAATATAAAATTAACATTTTAATCCTTTCAAGGCATGTTAGGTAACTACCTCAATACATATGCGTATTTGTAACTTATATTTAAACACTAATTCAGCTCGTAATACATTACCATATTGTTCAATAATTTTCATCAACTTTTTGGTCATATCAACATGTTGTAATTCCAAAACTTTCCCTTTTAATTCTTAAAATTTCAATTCCTCTTGTAATTCCTTCATAAAATAATTATCTCTTAATTATCAAGGCTACGTCTCCATTCGCAACATGCGATTAGTGATAAGAATTTCATCACAACACTCCAATCCGATGCACATAAAGTAGTCTTCAAATTGGTCCGACGACATAATTCCATAACTCTTTCAAATTCAATTTCATATTTCAACATTCTTATCTAAACAATTTACAACCTAAATCTCAATGTTTCCTTCCAATTGGTAGCATGCAATTAGCAACCATAACACAATACTTCAACTATGACAACATGCAACTTCAATTATAGCATAGAAAGAAGAATTTTCATACCTTAATTTAATCCTCAAAACAGTCCCGATTTTTAGTCACTGCTTCGTCACCTGAACTTGTAACGTCCATAACTCTATACTCCTGTGTCCCATCGACGAGAGGTTGTTGCTTTGGAAACTAGACTCGACGAACTTCATTTTAGGCTTTTGAAACACCCAAAAACTCCTAATATGCTAGGAAATATGCCCTTACAAAGTTGACTAAAAATCTGCCCCAAAAATCCCGATTTTTTTGCCACTATTTTTGCCATTTTTGCCCCCCATTTTCATACTTCTTCAACTCCAAATTGACATGCAACAATCTACAATGTTAACCCATCATTTATACATGTTTCTCTTTCAAAAAAATTCACCAAAACTTGAATAAATCTGGCTAAAAAATCGGCAGCAGTGCACAATTTTTACCCACTGTTTTGGGTTAATATTTTGCTTCTAATTTATAGTTGAACAATGCAATATAGAAAGAGGAATTAAACTTCAAAATTTTGGCTATGGTATAAGGTGTTTCGGCTGGTCCTTGGAGAAAAAGAAGAAGATGAATGAGGGGGTTTTGAGTTAAAAATGGGGAGATGAGAAGTTTTATAAATTCAAGTCCAAATCTGAAAATAAATTCATTACCCTTTGGTCCCTTTCTATTAATTGTCTAATTAAAAGATCCTTCTATTAATATGAACTCCACATAAGTCCTCATATCTTCCATGTCAAGATTTTATAATACCACACTAATCCATAACTTCATTGGGACAATTCCAACTACTCGTATTAATTCTCGTCGTCACATTTGTAGTATTTAAAAATTATTCAGTATTAGCATATGTAAGTATTCTTTATATTCAATATCCAAATCTTACTCCCTTAATGATTGATCGGTGTATTTTATATACACTTTTTGAGTCAGTTTTAGTTAGTCTTTTGTCCCTTTTTGTACAAATAAGTGTCGTATTAGGATAATTTTCCTTTCTTTTGAGTCAAAGTGGTTAAAATGGCCAAATGGCGGAAAAGGAGCTAAAAGAGGGCAAAAGTGGAAGTTCCAGAGCTTGAAAACAGAGAAATCGAACGAGGCGTAAATCGAGCGGCCGCGACTCTCCTGCGATCGAAGCGGCGCGGCGCACAATCATCAGAGAGGCTGCAGAGATTCCAGCGCCGCAGCGCCCACAGACAACAGAGATCAGGGCCGCGGCGCCAAAACACCCGAAGTCTTTGCAGGTTCCGCGCTGCGAAGCAGGCCGCGACGCGACGCGAAAAATCGAGTTTTTAGACGAAATGCAGGCCAGCTGAAGGAAAAGTTTGAGGCGGCCTATAAAGGGAAACCCTAGGCAGTTCTAAAGGGTTCCCTTTCTTGCACAACACAAGGTTTTCTTGGATTGAAGATTGGAGACCCTAAACTTAGTAATTTTCTTTTCTTTTCTTTCTTTTATTTCAGTTTTGTATGATGAACTTTGAATTAGTTCTTGTCATGTCAATGGCTAGGAACTAATTCTCTTATAGGGCTTTCCATGTTGATTTACTAGAAACTTATGTTATGAATTAATGCATGTCTATGGTTATTATTCTTCTTTGAGAGATTTATCCAATAATTGCTTTGAATGCTTGGTAATTAATTGACAACTAATTATCATTATATGATTTCTAATCAAACTTCGAAAGGAGGAGGTTGTGAATATGCTGTAAGTTGGGTAGACATATTTTGGATTGGGGATGAAAATACCTCAATTATTTATGTAGCATTAATGAGAGGCTTAACAACCCTAATTTTGCGCATGGTGCGTGACGGTTAACTAGGTTTTTGTTCTTAATCCTCCTATAGAGTTATCCTTATCACCGAAAGGTAGATAAGGTGCAATACTGGGGTTGAGTGTTTATATATCCTTAATGGGAATATAAAACGATTTCGTAAACCTGCTAGCTCCGAGAGAAGAAGACCATAATTCATTGCATTGATAAATAACATAAGCGGATAGTTGAGGAGATATGGAAGCCCTATTCCCATCACAACTGAAGTAAACTTATAATTAATTAGCTTTTATAATTATTAGTTATAAACCACAAAATCAAATATCAATTGCCAAATAGATACCAAAAGATAGATAGTTGGTAATTGAACCCTAATCTTTGTGGACGATATTCGGTCTTATCAAGACTATATTACTTGTCACGATAACGTGCACTTGCGTTAAAGTGTGTGCATCTTTTCGTGCATCAAGTTTTTGGCGCCGTTGCCGGGGATTAGGCATAGTTCAATATCAAATTTATCTATTTCTAATTTGGCTTTTATTTTTATTTCTTTACATTGTTTATTTTATTTTATTTGCTTTTGTACAAACAAGTGTGTCGTGATTCGTTGTTGGTTTTGATTCATCTCAGGAATCCTTTAGATATGGATTTTTACTGTCAATATGATAGAGATCCAACCATAGAGGAAGAGAGAGAGGAATTACGAGAAGCTATACTCAGTTTCACGAGGTACCAAAATCAGTTCATGGACGAAACAAGAATGGTCATGAAGAAGTTGGAAACACAAATAGGAGAGCTCGCAATCATGTTGAACAACGAAACGCAAGAAGAGCAATTTGTACCTGGGGTAGGCAATATGGAAACACAATGTCAGGCAATTAACCTGAAGGACGCCGAATCAGAGGAGATAGAAAGTGCGCAGCAGCAGCGCTATGAGCGGGCGCGACAGAAGATTCGAGACGGTCTGCAGTGAGTGAGCGTACAAGAAAGAGCGGTCGCGGCGCCGTAACCCGAGAAATTGAAAAATCGGCTGTAGAAGCAACCGCACGTGTGATAATACCATATCCCCAGAAGTTAAAAACATGTACTCTTGACAAGCAATTCTCTAGATTCGTGGAGATCCTCAAACAATTGCAACTCAATATCTCGTTTGCTGAAGCATTAGAGCAAATGCCGAGCTACGTCAAGTTCATGAAGGATGTGCTTAGCAAAAAGAGAAAGATAGAGGACTACGAAACAGTGATGTTGACTGAGGAATGTAGTGCCATCCTACAAAGACAACTACCTCAGAAGTTACAAGATCCAGGGAGCTTCACCATCCCATGCACCATTGGAAAGTTTGAATGTCAGAAAGCATTGTGCGACTTGGGAGCAGACATAAATCTGATGCCTTATCTAGTTTTCTGCAAACTAGGAATGGGAGAAGTCAAACCTACAAACATCACTTTGCAGTTAGCTGACCGCTCAATAGTTCATCCTAGAGGAGTCATCGAAGATGTATTAGTGAAGGTGGACAAGTTCATCTTTCCCGCCGACTTCGTTATCTTAGACATACAAGATAACGATGGAATCCCCATCATACTTGGCAGACCCTTCTTAGCCACAGGACAGGCTCTCATTGATGTTCACAAAGGGGAGTTGAAGTTTCGAGTAGATGAAGAAGAGGTGATTTTCAATGTTTTTCGAGCAGCAACTTTCCCAGATGCCAAGGAAAACTGCTCAGCCATTGATCTTATCGAAGAAGCAGTGTCAGCCAAGGAGTTCGGACATGATGATACGCTTGAAGAAGTACTGACCAAATGGGATGATGATAGTAGAAACGATCCAGATCTGATGGAGTATGCAAATTGGATGAATGTTTATGAAAAATGGGATACGAGGAAGTATGAAGAGCTTGGACAGATGCCAGAAATATCATTACCATCCACAGAGAAGGCTCCAGAGTTAGAGTTAAAAACCCTACACAATCATCTACAATACCAATACCTAGGTGAAGAGAAAACCTTGCCCAGTGATCATTTCATGCCACCTATCCACCGAAGAGATTGATAAACTGCTAAGAGTACTGAAGAATCACAAGCGGGCCATTGGATGGACATTAGCAGACATAAAAGGGATAAGTCAGCCAACGGTAATGCATAAGATCCGTCTAGATGAGGAGAGCAGACCATCCATCGAAGCCCAAAGGCGACTAAACCCAAACATGAAAGAGGTAGTCAGAAAGGAAATTCTAAAATGGCTCGATGCAGGAGTAATTTACCCTATATCTGACAGCACATAGGTGAGTCCAGTACAAGTGGTGCCTAAAAAGGGTGGAATAACAGTGGTGACCAACGAAAGGAACGAACTCATTCCCTCTAAACGATCTGGATGGAGAATCTGCATTGACTATCGCGAGTTGAACAAGGCAACCAGAAAAGACCACTTCCCGTTGCCATTTCTAGATCAAATGTTGGACAGACTTGCAGGGCATAACTACTACTGCTTTTTGGATGGATACTCAGGGTATCACCAGATTGCAATAGCACGGAAGATCGTGAAAGACAACATTTACTTGTCCTTTTGGTACATTTGCATTCAGAAGGATGTCATTCGGACTATGCAATGCACCTGCAACTTTTCAGAGGTGTATGATGGCAATTTTCTCAGACATGGTGGAGAGGATTATAGAGATCTTTATGGATGACTTTTCGGTCTTTGGAGCATCGTTCGATGAGTGCTTAAGGCATCTAGAAGCAGTGTTAAGCCGGTGCGAAGAGTCTAACCTTGTGCTAAACTGGGAGAAGTGTCAATTCATGGTAACAGAGGGAATTGTCTTGGGACACAAAATATCAAGCCAAGGTATTGAGGTGGACAAAGCAAAGATTTCAGTGATAAAAAATCTACCACCTCCAGTGTCAACAAAAGGAGTCAGAAGTTTCCTTGGACATGCAGGTTTCTATAGAAGATCCATCAAGGATTTTTCAAAGGTCTCAAAGCCTCTTTCCACATTGCTAATGACGGGGGTTGCCTTCGACTTCAATAAAGAATGCTTATCCGCATTTCAGACGCTCAAGGAGAAGCTTATTTCAGCACCCATAGTCATTGCACCAAACCGGAGCTCATTTGAACTATTGTGCGACGCAGCGATTATGCGAGGAGCGGCTTGGACAGAGAATCGACAAGGTATTTAGATCCATTTACTATGCTAGTAAAACTCTAAATGACGCACAGTTGAATTATGCAACTACCGAAAAGGAACTACTAACAATAGTATATGCATTTGAGAAATTCAGGCCATACTTGATTGGGAATAAGGTGATAGTATACACTGACCACTCTGCTATAAAGTACTTGATGACAAATAAGGATGCAAAGCCTCGCCTCATTCGATGTGTTACACCCCGTATTTACAGGAGATGCTTTAATAACGTACGTAAGAACTCACAAGTGTTAAGAATTGAGACTTGTAAAAAAAATTATCGGAATTATGAAATTGTCGGAAAACGTAGTGTTGTGACGAACGGGAGGGCGACACGTGTCACCCCCCCTTTATGGACATGGACGAAATGTGCAAGGGTGGAATGGTCATTTGACAATAATTTGTGAGTAAGTCTTGCAAGGCTTAGAGCTTGACAACTTTGACCAAGTCAATGACCCCACATAAGCTTGATATTTAGTGAATCTCATCCAATCCACACAAGTGTCTAAATCTTAACCCTTCCTTGTGTAATATAAGCTTACAAGTAGTGCAAGACCTTGCCATTCTCCACACTTAGAAAATATTTTGGAAATTTGTTCTTCCTCACAATAGGGCTCACGACAATTAGGATTTTCCAAGGGGAAAATTTTCATATGTTGTCCAATAATTCCCACACTTTAAACCAAGGTTCTTAGGTGTTTTGTAAACACATCTCTATAGAAAAGTCTTGGAAAAAGAGAGTTTACGGGTTAGTCGCAAACGAAAACCTAGTGGTCTTTCTAGGTTTTGTTTGGAGTTTTGAAGGATAATTGTTGGTGTTGTTCTAAGGGTCTCAACAAGCGGATTGAAGTGTCTTGGAGAGGCTCTAAACTACTAGGAGCGACTTCGGATTTGGAATTGGAAATTAAATCGTTAAGGTATAATCTTGTCTTTTAAAGGTGTTACAAGATTATATATTTATATTGTTGTTGTTAGCTTTACTTGTTGCTAGCATGAAGTTGATATGTAGAAGTTATAAGTATTATGGATTGCTTGTAGCTAAATCCGAAATGTTATGCAAGCCACATGAAAATTTTGATTACTAATTGGTCGTTTTTAGAAATCGTCGCATGTTACTTACTTAAAGATTATGGTTATTATAATCAATTGCGACTTGATATCATGTTATGCTACCAATTTGGATTGAAATGGAAATTTGATAAGAATTGGTATGGTTGAACTCAAGGTGGCCGAATTTGGACTACTTTCTAAATTGTGAGCCAATTGGGGCTGTTTAGTTATTCAATTGTATTGGACTACCTTCTATATTGTTGTGAGCCAATTGGGGCTGTTTGGTTATTGTATTTCGGCCTTGAAAAAGGTGGCAAAGTAAGTAGAAACAAAGGAGGTGTTGTCCGATTTTCCGTAGAATTAGTGACTTAGCACTTAGAATAATTCTACGTTAGAAGTGAAAGGTTAATGGACATATTGTGACCATAATAGGTTGAAGTACTAAGTATAGCGTATCCTACTTGGAGAGTGGAGTAGCTATCAAGGTTGGAGTACTTTGGAGCATTTTGCTACTTGTCGATAATCGTCGCGAGGTATGTGAACCCCTTCATCCTTTGGCATGATCCTACGTATGAAATAGCCATGTGATATTAGTTCATGATTCCTTCTACTCCTAGAAGTTAAGAAGTGTTCACGTTGTTGATTCTACGTTAAAAGTATGTTTAAATTATCCTAAGTCCTTACCAAGTCTTAGGGGAGATGTTGGTAAGAATGGTTAGGAAGTTATGAGATTTGATTTAAAGCTACGTGTCTTGATTTATTTAAAGTAAGTAAGTTGATTTTATGTTTAAAAATGATTTGAATTTATATGTGAAAAGGGGATTGATTTTTAAAAGTGGAAGTTATATGGTTTTAAAGAGAATAAGCTACTTGATTTTGGGAAGTGTATGAAACTTTATTTTTCAAGTTATGGGACTTGATTTCTAAAAGTGTAGATGACATGATTTTATAAGTATAAGTAAAGGGATTTTAAAGAATGTATGTTATGAAGTTTTAAGACTATGAACTTTGATTTTCTTTAAAGGATTATGAAACTTTATTGTTCAAGTTATGGGACTTGATTTCTAAAGTATAGAGGACATGATTTTATAAGTATAAGCGGCATGATTTTAAAGAGTGTATGCTACGGGGTGTTAAGACCATAAGCCTTGATTATAAGTGGAAAGGACTAAATTTTAAAAGTATGGCTTCTTAATTTATTTCGAAAGTTAAGAAGATGGTTTCCAAAAGAGTATGTGATTTGAGCTTTAAAAAGAAAGGAGGTTTTATGATTCTTTTAAGTATGTACGTACGTAGTATTTTTGGATCTAGTTTTCCTAATGTTGTAAGAATAAAAGTGTCTTAAGTTCTCCAAAATGAAAGGTTGTTATAATAGCTTTATGGGAAGTTGTTATGACGACTTAAGAAGAAGTGAAAAGATGATTTAAAAATGTTATGTAAGAAAAATCACACCGAGCCTACGAATAGGCCGGATTACGTTATGAAATACACCGAGCCTACGAATAGACCGGATTACGTTATGAAATACACCGAGCCTACGAATAGGCCGGATTACGTTATGAAATACACCGAGCCTACGAATGGCGGGGACACGTTATGAAATACACCGAGCCTACGAATAGGCGGACACGTTATGAAATACAGAGCCTACGAATAGGCGGATTAAGTTATGAAATACCGAGCCTACAAATAGGCGGATGCGTTATGAAATACACCGAGCCTACAAATAGGCGGATTCTTTATGAGATACACCGAGCCTACACATGGCGGGATTACCATATTACCCCGAGCCTTGGCGGGTTACGTCGTCATCTTACACCGAGCTCGCGGCGGGCGGATTATGCTACATGATTCCACAAGACACCGAGCTCCACAGCGGGCGGATTATGCTACATGATTCCACAAGACACCGAGCCCCACAGCGGGCGGATTATGCCACATGATTTATCAAGACACCGTGTCCCGAATGGGCGGATTACGTTATCACGTATGGATAATCAAAGTAAGCTCCCAAATAAGAAGTCCTCCATAAAGTAGGATTGTGTTATGTAAGATATGTAAGTTATGTGGAAAAACTTGATTAATTTCTTAGGTATGTATGTAAGAATATGAGGTTAATTCTTATTGAAAGAAGGAAAGGAAACGGTTAATATACGATTGATTTGAGGAGTTAAAATGACATTCTTTTATGCATTATGATACATTTCAGACGTTATTTTTGTTCCATATTCTGCACTGTTGTGCGACCACTTCGGGCTGCGTCACGCCGCGAGTTTTAGGTACCCATGTTGGTGATCCTTGCTCATAGGATCTCGGTTGATTTTGAGAAAAGCTCCATTTGCTCCGAGGCTTATCTCTTGTATGCAGTTTCCGAGTAGTAGATTCATGTATATTCGTGGTATGGCGGGGCCCCCCGCCACGATTGTTCGATTGTTATTCTAGAGTGCGTATTCACATATGTGGTTGGGTTGTAAGAACTGAGTTGTACTTTTGATTATGTTATATTATGGAAGGCGGCCTGATCGGCTACCCTGTGACGTTTTTATTTGCACATGTGTTTATGTTGTGTATGTTCCGCTGCTTTTCTCTGATGTACACCTGCACGGGGTGCCCAGGTAGGGCACCAGTCGCGGCCCCGGGCTCGGGTAGTGACACGATGGGTCCTGCTTCTACAAGAATTCGACGTGGAGATTCGTGATAAGAAAGGAACAGAGAATTCAGTTGCAGACCACTTGTCAAGACTAGAGAACACAGAGAGCCAGAACACCAAGGATGTGCAAATAAATGATCACTTTCCAGACGAACAACTGTTTCAAGTAAGTATGAATTCTAATTTACCTTGGTACGCTAATTTTGTTAACTTTCTTGCAGCTAAGGTACTACCCCCAGAATTGACAAGACAGCAAGTGAAGAGGTTTTACTCAGAAGTAAAGCACTACTATTGGGAGGAACCTATGTTATACAAACACTGTGCCGACCAAGTCATCAGGCGATGTATACCAGAGGAAGAGATGCACCAGGTTCTCACCCATTGCCACACCCTATCATGTGGTGGACACTTTGGGGCATCAAGAAACGGCAAAATGCTGCACGCGATTCTATCGCCAACACTTTTAAGGATGCCCATACCTTTGTGAAGAGATGTGATAGTTGTCGAGAACAGGAACATCTCAAGACGAAACGAAATGCCTTCGCAAGGATATTGGAAGTGGAACTCTTTGATGTGTGGAATCGATTTCATGGGACCATTCCCGCCATCCTTTGGAAATCAATATATCCTTACGGCGAGACTATGTGTCCAAATGGGTAGAAGCGGTGGCACAAAAGAAAACGATAGGATTGTTCAAAAATTCCTTCAAAAGAATATTTTCACAAGGTTCGGACTCCAAGAGCCATCATCGTGACGGCGAAGTCACTTTTGCAATAAGCCTGAATTCGTTGCTTTCCGATATGAGTCTACCACCGCACTACAACCGCCTACCACCTCAAGCTAATGGGCAAGCGGAAGTGTCAAATAGAAGTAAATAGCTTATTTGAAATGACGGTGAACGGCTCAAGTAAAGATCGGTCTATCAAATTGGATGACGATTGTGGGCATACCGGACAAAGATTCAAAACACCAATTGGTATGTCACCTTATAAATTAGTTTTTGGTAAAGCATGTCATTTGCCAGTAGAGTTGGAACACAGAGCGTATTGGGCAATGAAGAAGTTAAACATGGACGCCACGGCAGCAGGACAGATGAGGCTACTACAGCTGAGCGAGTTGGATGAATTCAGGCACAATGTCTATGAGAATGCAAAGATCTATAAGGAACGAACGAAAGCATGACACGATAAGAAGTTGATACCGAAAGACTTTCAAGAAGGACAACAAGTGCTGTTATTCAACTCAAGGTTGAAATTATTTCCAGGCAAGTTAAAATCACGTTGGACAGGACCATATACGGTGGTAAGAGTATTCCCATATGGTGCGATCGAAATAAAAGGGAGAGAAGGAGCGTCCTTCAAAGTAAACGGACAGAGGTTAAAACCCTATATGATCAATGAAATGGAATACATGAACTTAGTAACCTCTCATACCTTAGAATAATAAGGAATTTGCGTCCGGCTAAAAGACGTTAAAGACAGCGCTCCCTGGGAGGCAACCCAAGGTATTTCAGTTTATTTAGTTTAAATGCAATTAATCTTTATTTAGAACAGTCTCACGGAGGTAGTGTCTGTGTTGTGTTGACAGGTGAAAGCCAAGGACTTGGAAGGCGAAAACTGAAGAGAAAGCTGGATTTCAGTAGAAAGCCGCGGCGCCGTAAGGCGCCGTCACCAAAAGATCGTAAGCCCAGTCCGAGCGCCGCGGCCCCGAAGGTAACCGCGCGCAGAAGTTCAGAACCAGCACAGGAGTTTGGGCGCCGCGGCGCCAATTTGCAGGGCCGCGGCGCCACAACGAAAAAAAAATCTGAATTCTGAAAAACGCCCTGATCCGAAGGCCCTGTCGCCAAATCAAAAACCCAGAGCTCTCCTCCCCTCACGGAATTCAAAGTACTATCCAACGCCACCACCACCATTTTAGCCAAGTCTGTAAGTGTCTTATTTCTTTTATTGTCTTTGAGTCTACACACATTGGGGACAATGTGTGAGTTAAGTTTGGGGGGGTGTTTATTTGTGTTTTATTTGTGTTTTTGTTGTTTTTATGTATTTTTTGAGTCACAATTTTTTTTCTTTTAAGTCATAATTGTCTGTCAAAAGATCATGTATGCTGTAGTTACTAGAAACACCTAGTGAAGTAAGGTGGAATAATGTAATGGAATTAGAAGCAACTATCTAAACACCTAGGTTAGATATGCCAAAAACTCAAAAAAATTGTCTATTTGGAGTCCCTTGCTTGAATTGTGCATGCTAAATGATGAATACTTATGTGTTATGATTGCTTGCTATTTGAGGCGAAATAGTTAGGATATGCATGTTAGGGAGATGACTCATGCATTTCTTTGATAGTCAATTCTTACCACTCTTTTCTATCCCGGACTTTAAAAGTATCCCTAGTCAGCCTCATTGAGCCTAACAATTGAAACTTCTTATTTGACACCCTATATTCCCACAAATTGTGCCATAAGTAAAAATATAAAATAGTGGAATAAATTGTGTTAAAAAAAAGAGACAAAAAGAGTGAACAAGCTTGTTGCACCCCAATAAAAAAGTAATAAGAAATAGGCAAAAGCCTAAGTTTGGGGGTGCCTGTCATTATTGTACATTTCACTCTCCCAAAACAAAAGAGGGGAAAGATTGATTTGAGAAGAAAAGAATCAAAAGAAAAGGGAAAAATGGAAAAGCTAAAGAGCTTATGGTACACAAAAATGAGCCGAAATGCCTGTTTTTACCTACCTATACCTAAGCCTACATTACAACCCTTAAAGTCCTGAAGATCTCTTTTATGCATTTCCAAGATTAGTGGAGAATATCAAGTAAAAATGTCATAGGATTTTTGAATTTATATGCATGATTTAGTATATTGAACTCCATTAAGCATGATGAATATGAGTTTGCGAAATATCTAGCTTAATGTGTTTAGTGTGCTAAAATTTCATGCTATATGTTCCTGCATATTATTCTGCTAACCTTCATGTTTTTCTAAATAACACTAATGCAGCAAAAGTGATCAATGTCAGTGAGTCGTTTATTTTTCATTTTCTTGAGTCCTTTATTTCTTTCTTTCTATCTTTGCTCGAGGGCGAGCAAAGGTTAAGTTTGGGGGTATTTGATCGGTGTATTTTATATACACTTTTTGAGTCAGTTTTAGTTAGTCTTTTGTCCCTTTTTGTACAAATAAGTGTCGTATTAGGATAGTTTTCCTTTCTTTTGAGTCAAAGTGGTTAAAATGGCCAAATGGCGGAAAAAGAGCTAAAAGAGGGCAAAAGTGGAAGTTCCAGAGCTTGAAAACAGAGAAGCAGAATCGAGGCGGAGCGGCCGCCGCCTCCCGCAATCGAAGCGGCGCGCGCTAATCATCAGAGAGGCTGCAGAGGTTCCAGCGCCGCGCTGCACAACAGAGATCGGTGGCGCCAAAACACCCAGTCGCAAGTTCCGTGGCCGCGCCTGAAGGTGGCGCGCCGACGCGGAAAATCAAGTTTTAGACGAAATGCAGGCCAGCTGAAGGAAAAGTTTGAGGCGGTTTTCAGCCTATAAAATGGAAACCCTAGGCAGTTCTAAAGGGTTCTCTTTCTTGCACAACACAAGGTTTTCTTGGATTGAAGATTGGAGACCCTAAACTTAGTAATTTTCTTTTCTTTTCTTTCTTTTATTTCAGTTTTGTATGATGAACTTTGAATTAGTTCTTGTCATGTCAATGGCTAGGAACTAATTCTCTTATAGGGCTTTCCATGTTGATTTACTAGAAACTTATGTTATGAATTAATGCATGTCTATGGTTATTATTCTTCTTTGAGAGATTTATCCAATAATTGCTTTGAATGCTTGGTAATTAATTGACAACTAATTATCATTATATGATTTCTAATCAAACTTCGAAAGGAGGAGGTTGTGAATATGCTGTAAGTTGGGTAGACATATTTTGGATTGGAGATGAAAATACCTCAATTATTTATGTAGCGTTAATGAGAGGCTTAACAACCCTAATTTTGCGCATGGTTCGTGACGGTTAACTATGTTTTTGTTCTTAATCCTCCTATAGAGTTATCCTTACCACCGAAAGGTAGATAAGGTGCAATACTGGGGTTGAGTATTTATATATCCTTAACGGGAATATAAAACGATTTCGTAAACCTGCTAGCTCTAAGAGAAGAAGACCATAATTCATTGCATTGATAAATAACATAAGCGGATAGTTGAGGAGATATGGAAGCCCTATTCCCATCACAACTGAAGTAAACTTATAATTAATTAGCTTTTATAATTATTAGTTATAAACCACAAAATCAAATATCAATTGCCAAATAGATACCAAAAGATAGATAGTTGGTAATTGAACCCTAATCCTTGTGGACGATATTCGATCTTATCAAGACTATATTACTTGTCACGATAACGTGCACTTGCGTTAAAGTGTGTGCATCTTTTCGTGCATCAATGATGTTCCTAATTATCGTCTTAAACTTACGAGGTGTAACACATCATTTGGTTTTGGACCTTTAGAAAACGGTTTCTTGGACTTCTTCTCCCCCGGATTTCTATGTCCATGACTTTCACTGGCTACTAACCCTGCATCCTGATTATCTGCACCTGTACCAGCTGCCTTATGGCGCAACTCACTAGTATGGAGAGACGATCTCACTTCCTCTAGAGACATAATATCTTTTCCAACAATGAACGACTGTACGAAATTTTCGTACGATAATAGTAAAGATACTAACAGAATCAATGCAGCATCATCATCATCAACTTTCACATCAATATTACGCAACTCTAACAAGATTGTGTTTAGTTGATCTAAGTGATCTTGAAGAGGCATACCTTCCTGCATTCGTAGACTGAACAGACGTTGCTTCAGAAGCAACTTGTTGGTTAAGGACTTCGTCATATAAAGACTCTCGAGCTTGACCCATCCTCCGCGACCTCAGTGATAATATCATCAGCAAGGCTCAACATAATTGTTGAATAAGTCTTCTCTTCCAGAACGACCATCTCAGCGTTAATGGATTCTGCCGGCTTCCTAGCAAGTGGCGCCCAAAGTCCGTGTTGTTTTAACAAGGCTCACATCTTGATCTGCCACAGACTAAAACTGTTTCTCCCCGTAAATTTGCCGATTGTTCACATTCATTTCAGACATCTTTCAAACAAATAAATTCGGCTCTGATACCAATTTTTGTTATAGCGGAAACAATTAAACAGAAGAAAGAATAATAATGAATGTAAAGGACACAAATGATTTAACGTGGTTCACTAACAATGTGTTAGCTACGTCCACGGGCAGAAGAGAGAAAACTTTATTGATCTTGAGGAATACAATTTTTGGGATTTCTCTGGATTATATTTCAGATTGCTTATTAGGTTATGATCTATGAGGTTTATATAGAGTACCCCTTACATAGACTTAAGAAAGGTTTTCCAAACAGAAAATGAAAATGTTTTCCAAACAGAAAAGAAAAAGGATTCCTAAACATGGTATAAACTTAATATGCCCGGATTCAAGGTATATTTCAACAGTGCTCTCCTATTTAAAATCCGTCGGCAAAAAAACTCTTTCAGACGCCGTTGATGATGCTTGAATGTTCAAAACATATCAGGCCATCATTGAAAGTGTCGAAAAGGTCTTTCACTCCCCATCCAGTTTCAACAAAATCATTTTGTCTAGGAGTAGGATTAGGAATACTAGAAGAAGTAACCCTGCCCTTGTACCCCTACTAGAAGAAGCCTGCCCCTTACCCTTAATCATACGTCCAAGACGTTCCATTATAATTTTGCAAATAAATAATTAAAGATAATTAAATTAAGTGAGCTAATTAAAATAAAGAAATAATAATAATTTTATGAAGGAACGAATGTACCAAACGTCGACATGTAATCGAGAAGTTAAAAATTGAAACTTTGCTCGATGGAAGATCCTCAAGCTAGTTCCGAACTTCATTCCCAAATAAATAAATAAAATTGAATATTTAGT
Source organism: Przewalskia tangutica (assembly GCA_029844215.1). Taxonomy (NCBI): domain Eukaryota; kingdom Viridiplantae; phylum Streptophyta; class Magnoliopsida; order Solanales; family Solanaceae; genus Przewalskia; species Przewalskia tangutica. Next base: position 4,013,099 of record CM056730.1, on the reverse strand, counting down.
AGACAATGTAGATTGAGAGATTAGATTAGAGAGATTGTAGGAAGATTTGTGAGAAAGATGAAGAGAAAATGAGGTATTTATAATTGGGAAATTGAGTTAAAGTGTAAATATAATAACTTATAGGTTAAAAATAAATATTAAGAGGGTTGGGGGAAGCCAAAAAAGGTCGTTGCACAACAACCAAAATATAAAATGGTTATTGGTGCAAAAACTATTTTGTGCAAAGGGGAGGGGAGGGGTTTGGGCGAGATCGGAGCGGGTCAGGTCTTGGCGGGCCTGGGTCGGGACGAGACCATGTCCCGTCCCGATACCGTAATTTTTTTTAAATATCGGGGTCGGAGTGGGACCAAGGCGGTGTCGGAGCTAGACCGGGTCGGGATCGGACTGACTCGGCGCGTTGGCCACCCATGGTAGCAACTACCAAACCAATGTAACATGGGTTAACACCATTAAGAAGCCCAAATTGTCCGAAATTGCAATAGCCTTGGTTCGTCGTGTCCAGCCCACTACTAGCCGAGGACGAATAGTTTATGAACTTTAGAGAGAGAAAAACATACTGTTTAGAGAGAGAGTTTGGGAACGAAGGAGCACGAAGACGAACCAAGAACCTTATTTTACTCGACAAAATACATACGTATTTATGTCAATTTAGGCACTTATTGTCTCATATTGCAGGAGATTCAAATGCATTCTAGGGCAAATTTGAATTGAGGTACTTTTCATCAAATAAAAACCCTAGAACCAGGAGAAACCTTCAGGGTTGACGCATTGCTTACCTTAGCTGCAATTCGGGCAGAGCTGTTCATAATTGAGGTATTCCTTTTGATTCCCAACCTATACAAACCCTAGAATTTGGAATTTTGTTCATTTTCGTGCAAACCCTAAAGTTAATATTTGAATGTGAAATTGATAATTTGCATATGTGGTGGTGGTGCATATTGCTTAAACAGTTCAGAAGAGCTCAATTTTACGAGACAATTAGTTATTACTCTGCATGTCAAGAAATGAAATTATTTTGCTTTGAGCTTGATTTTCTTATCATGGGATTTCATTCGACTTGTTTGAAGCTGGTGATCACAGAATTATTGTGCCTTTGTGCAAATACGTGAGACATGGAGTGTCAAAGTTGCAAAAATGCTCCCGGCTTTTCAGGCATCTTTAGTATTTGAATTCTGTTTGTGAGCTTTGCTTGTAGTCGTGCAAATGCTTCCGTGCCACTAGGTTGACCTGTAATCATGAGTGAACTACTTTTTTTTTTTGATAGCTACATTCTAGAGACTGAGATGCTAGTTTTTGATAGATCAATCCTTCACATACTATACATAATGGATAAGTATAGTCTACGAGCAATCACACTCACACGAATGCACATGCACGGTAACATGGGATATTAATTTATCTTTGATAAATATCAGAGGGTGCCGCACCCTGAATTTGAAGTTCCTACACCTCAATTAATATGGTAATAACTGGATTCACAACCAAATATTTATAGATATTTAGTGGATTTTTTAATACATATACAATATCTGCTCAAAAGCTACTTGGTTCAAGTGAACCCACATGTTACATTGTGGATCTGCCAGTGATAAATATAATCAAAATTTTGAAAAAAGGAAAACCATTTACAGTGTGCATGGAATGATGTTTCTTTCTCCAAGTGGCTTATGGTCCAATATAAGTTCTTTTCTGTAGTGTACCATTAATTTGTACAAAATTGTTCCCATGAATATTATGGAAGATATTGAAAGATATTTTATCTTTTCTTTTGTACACTTGCTGTTACATGCTGAAACCATCTACTATCTCCCAACACGAAAGATCAATGTGGAATCCTCCGTAGGAGCTTGTTCGATTTTGCTTCAGTAACTATTGGATAAAAACTTATTGTATATCTGCTATGGGTATTGGGCATGTAACTTGCTATCTTGATCTTGAAATTTTTCTAAAGCAAGGTGAAGTGAGAAGGGGAACTGAGACATGTATTTCTTTTTCCCTGGATTGGTCCATGTTTACATAGTCTCTTACATTTGTAGACCAATTGGTGGAGCATGTATGCCCCTATTTGAACCTATAACTCTGTTTGTACCTTAAAGATATTAAGAGGCATTAACATAGTTTATGAAGCTCCATATTTCTTTCCTTATGTTCTATTGAGTCCTTGTAAGTTATACTAATGGCCGTTCTCTCCCTTCTTAAGTAACTATTCATCTAGAAAGTAATCTGTGTTTGATGGTTTTGTATCTAGCAATGTTACTTTGGGGAAAAATGGTTTTCTGTTTCCAGCATAACTGAATCCCGGAGATCTTACTTGTGAAGTGGCTTTCTTTTGTAAGAGACTGGGATTCACTGGTGCCACAGTCCTTTTTCTACAGCTATACATTTCACCTTTACCCGTAATGGACTGTTCACAAAGTGGGGTTATTTGTTCTCTTTTCTTTTGCATTTAGTCAAGAAAGAGTTGGACGGGATTGAGGCTGCAACCAGAATAGTGCTTTAAGTTCATAAAAGTACAAAAGATCATAAAAACCGAATTCTTGCATGTGTTCTATAAAAGATACTTTTTAAACAAGTCCTAACCCATATCCACAAAACGGGTATACATCTTTTGTTGTCTATGTGCTAATATCAGTTGTTACTACTTTTGTTAGTGTTTCAGTTCGTGCATGGTGTCTAAGTGTTGTCTTGTCTATAGGAATTTGATCGAGGGTTGTACTGATGGAGGACAAGACCCTGTAGCTTTTAAGGTGGGGAATGCATGGATGTGGTGCGGAATCTGATCCCATAGTCAATGCCGAGGTTGATTCCATGGGAGGAGATTTTGAAGGTGGAGTTAGTGTTGGTAACAAAACTTCTCCGCGGAGATTAGCAATCGAGGAGGCTGATAATGAGCTTAGGTAATGTTACTTCACTTCCCTGTCCTGCCTTTATGGAATTTAACGATTTCAGTACTTCCTCTATGCTTACAGTGAGATTTGTTGTTGTTAACAGGCAGGTGTGTGGTTTCCTAGAGGAAACGAGAAGAGAGTTAGCATTTCATGAGAAAGTATGATAGTTGGACTGGTTATGATTAGATTTTCAGAAATTATCCGCTTGGATTTTTGGCATGACTCGATTCTTCTTATTGCAGCGTGGTAATCCATTGGATTTCAAGTTTGGGAGTGCTGCTTCACTTAGTGTTCAATCCACTTCTCTGACAGATCAACATCCAGATCAGCTCGTGACCAGGTATTTTTTCGGATTTCTGTTAGTTTTCTAATCCTTATTATCATTGCTAATTTTCTTTCTGCATTCTAGCGAAGCAAAAGGTAGTTTTGCAATTACTGCTTCACCTCATGGAGACTCAGCTGAAAGTAGTGGTCGAATTGAGGCTCCTCAACTTTGTGAACCCAACAGTGCTGACAATCTCATGCTATTTGATGGTGAAAAAGAATTCATTGAAGGTGATAGGTCCTGTAGATACCCCGGTAGGAGCAATCTTACTCTATCAGCGCAGTCATGTAAGTTGGATGGATGTCGAAATGCAAGAGAGCTGGGTGATTCTGCTGCTTTTGGCGTCCCTAGAAAAGCTTACAAGCGAAGATACAGGCCCCGTCCTAATGGAGATGCCACTAGATCAAGTTCTACTGATATAGTTCTAGCTCGTGGTGGTCATGGCACATCTTTGCCTTCAAAGCATTCTTCTAAAGATGTAAAAGGACTTGTTTCTGATGGAGAAAATCCAAAAGACCATAAGTCTTCTTTGAACATTGCACTGCCTTCTAGTCCAAATGGTATTATGCATGTGAAAACTCCACCATCTGATAATCAGCTGGATTCTGGAATTCATGGCGTTAAAGCTGCAGCGGCAACTACTTACTTGAAGAAAGAGGATCTGGCGGATAGCATTGAAGCTAGTACTTCCAGAGGTTTGCTGGATAACCAACATGATCAGAACTTACTCACTGGTGTCGAGGAAATGTCTATTCAGGAAGGTCCTGAAAAGCCTCAATCATCACTGGGAAAAGAAGAGGTAGGTTCTGCTATCCAGGAAGGTCAATTGTATACAGCTGCAGCATGGCTTGAGAATCAAGCTAGTTCCAGTCATATAAATGGGTTAAGTTGTGGGAAGAGAGACCAGAAAAGCATACCAATTGATGCTGAAAGCAGTGGTACAGCATTGGGTACAAGAGGTTTAGATTCAGAATCTTCTTTGTCTCAGGTTACCCATAGTTTGGATCGAAATACTAATAATGAGATGTCTACCAATCCAACGAACTTAGACTCCAATGGTGACTTGAAGGAACAACTGTTGGTGCCAGAAGAACCACTAGTTATAGAAAGCAATCTTAAAGAACAGAAAGAGGTGAAAGCTGATGACAGTTGTGGTTTAACTAATGAAAGATGCAATTCTGGTCCCAAAAATCACCAGAGTGATTTTATAGATGCATCACAGGAAGAATTTGCTGGCAGTAAACCTAATTTGCAGAGTGAGGTAAAAGATAAAATTACCACCCGAGTGGAAGCAGTTGGCCCATCTCCATCAGAAACTGAGAGGAAACCCAGTACAAAGTCAAACACAAGTGATAGTTCCAACTCCCAAAAAGGATATGCTTGTATTGTTGGGCATCAGGGTTCAAACGAGTCCAGAATACCTGAGCCATCCCAGCATGTATCACCACATGGAGTTTTAAATCCTACCCCTGAGGCACAAGCACCTGGAATCAATGTTAAACTTGCTACCAGGGGTGATGAAGACTCAATCTTGAAAGAGGCACAGATTATAGAGGTTTTTGCTTGTTCTTTACCACTTCACATCCTCTTCTGGTCGAGCTTGTAAAAATATTGCTATGACTATGTTATTTGGCTGTAAAGATCTAATACGATATAACAAACAGGCGAAACGTAAAAGAATTGCACAGTTATCTGCTGTAGTCTTTCCACTGGAGAATCATCGGAAGTCTCACTGGGATTATGTACTTGAGGAAATGGTTTGGCTGGCAAATGATTTTGCGCAGGTATGACTTGATTGACCCTTGCCCTTAGAGCCTCTTTCATTTCTGGTTTTCTAGTAGCTTTTTTGAGTGCCATAACTCAATGGTTGAAACATGTTAAATTTTCTTCTAGGTTCTAGGAATTTATTTTCAGTTTGTTTTTCCAAAGGCACTTACTTAAAAGTCTCTTCATGTAGGAACGTCTTTGGAAAATGACTGCAGCAGCTCAATTGTGCCATCGAGTTGCTTTTACTGCACGGTTACGATTTCAAGAACAAAATAGTAGTTGCAAGCTAAAAAAGGTAGCTCATATTATGGCCAAAGCCGTCATGGGTTTCTGGCAGTCGATCGAGGTATATTGATGATAGAGTATTATGTTCTTTTGTTATGTTTTTATTTTCCTTCCTTTCTCGAAAGACATTTGTCTTTCTTTTCTTTATTTATTTATATGTTTTTTTTGTGGTTTCTTTTTACTGGTCCATGAGGTTAAACAATTTCCTATGGAGGATAATAAATCAGGACCTGGTTGAGCAATTCTTTTGTCCATTGTCATGGATTTATCTGCCTATTGGTTGTCCGCAGTGCTGTAAACCCTTTCTTCTATAAATTCATGTTTGAGTATGAAATAGGTGATGGCTATGCTGAATTGATACACCCACAAGCACACACATATGTGTATATATGTGTGTGTCTATATGTTCGTTTACTTGTTTATTATTGTAGTTCTGCTATATGCAGATATAGGCTTGTATCATTACCTGATTTTGGGCCAATCCTCCAAATTTACATAGAAGGATGAACACAAAGGCTTAAAGCTATAGAGTTATTTTCATGGAATTGCTTGAAACATACTTATGTATTTATTTCCAACAATGAAATGACGAGCTCTGTTATTAGACTAGACAGCGTTTGCAGCAATTTTTTCACTGCCTTTCTATTACATTGGATCTGATTTTTGTATGAGCTACGTAGTACGATTCAACAATAATTCTCAATTATGTGATTCACTTCCCACATAAGCATCGGGTGATCTGCAAACATTTCTAACAGGATGTACTAATTCTTTATATACATAAGCTGCTTGGTTTGAAGAGCTGCCTCGATGTATGTGATGTCAATGCAACTAGATTAAAATTGGGAGAATTTATTGGCTGTTCCTTAACAAGATAACATTTAAATTAAGCTGGTTATAATCAAATGGAGCAACCATTAGAACAAATGACAATTCTCGTGAAGCTATTAATACCTATTAGTTTAATTTCTGCATTTCCTGTGTACTTGCTTCAATGAAAGGCTGGAGAGAGGAGATCTTTGGTCCTTAATTTGTAGTTTGTTATGCACCTGGCAGGGGGAAAACAAACAACTGGAGCTACCAATTTCTAGCAATGATCATGCTCTTGCTATTAGGGAATATGCCATGAGATTTCTGAAATACAATGACACTGATGTTCGACAAAGCCTTGCTGACACTCGGGTGACTCCAGAGTGGGTGTCTGATGCTGGAATCGTGGATGCACCTCGGGAAGATCATTTGGGAGAAGTATAAAATATGTTTTACACACCACTATCTTCTGACCCCTCTAGTCTTTTAGTGTTTCGCCATGAACATATTCTAGGGATTGTTTTGAGTGCTCACTCTTCCGTTTCTAGGGTGATACTTGTATGATTTTAGTTCAGAGAAAGGTAAATCCTTCTAAGTGATCCTCATTCTTTCATGCAGGAGAACCTCTTTTATGCTGTCTTATTTGGAGCCATGGATGCCTACAGAAAGTCTGTTGAATCTCATGTGCTGCACTGTGAGGTAATATACTGAGAATCACTATTTCGCCAATGCTTGATTTTACATCTTCTGACTTGATAAGTTGCGAATTGCCTGTTTCATCCAACACATTTGGTGGACCTTGGCCTAGATACAAGTATTATGAGATCATAATGGAGAATCCAACTTTATTTTATTCAAAGTCTAGTTAGGAAGTGAATCTAATAACTGAACATGAACATTTGTTACAAGTGCAGTGTCTCTCATGTAGTCAAGTTGTGTCTAATTGTCCTTAAATTGGTGCCCTTTGTTCTTTTATGTTTAAATTCTTAACAGTCATCCTTTATTGGTCTTTCTCTTTTCCTGCCGAAGGGGATAAATATTTATTTTATAAGTGGATTGTGGGGAAGAATAGAATGTACAGTTTGGCGGTTTTTCGCCTTTTATGGATTACATGACCGCACTTCCTTAATTTGAGATTTATATGATCGCTATGTTTGATAGGTTTTAATGTAATGGGGAAAATCGTTCTTTCGATGTAAGTTGTTTGTTTGACAACCAAGTTATTTTCTTTAGCATTCTGTGTATACTTCTTATGTAAAGAAAGTTATTACATGCAGTCCAAAGTCTAAGCTGCACTTTGACTAATAGAGTACAATTAACAGGAGGAAATGTGATTTCTTGCCCTTGCATTACCTGCCACACAGGAAGGTTTTTCCTGGTTAACATGTTTTTGTTTTAACTTGTGGTCAAGAGCTTTGCAGAGCTCATTTCACACTTCTTGAGGAATTTTACTCATAATCTTGTGGTCCGAATATAATTTTAGCTTAATCCAAGCCATTATTGGTGGTTGGTTGTCTGAATCTGAGAAATGAACAGAGGAATGTAGTTTGTGGCTGTTGTTCTTGCTCCCAGTTTTTGTTGACATCCTGCAAAAGCTGTAACATCTTAAAAGATGACATTCGCCCCATCTGTCTAAGCCTTGGTGGACCGAGTTACCGGACATCCATTGCTGGTGTGAGGTAGCACGTATCCGGTGGAATTGGTCGAGGTGTGCGCAAGCTGACACATACACCACAATTATCAAAAACAAATTACATTTACTTGGAAATTGCATGTGTTTTTTATTACAATATGTGATGGAGTAATAAGGACCAAACGTGATGTCTTTATTGTTTTGGTAGTCATTATGACTCTCTTTCCAAGTTTAGGTGTTATTTTGTTTGAGCATGATTATTAAGGTGATAATTAAAGTTATATTTTGCATAGATTTTTTCTTATAGTTGTTTCTTTCAACTATTTATTTAAACAAATTATAGTTTAAATGTGGGAGCGGAGCACCCTATTTTAATGGTAGATTATTGGAGAAGTATTATATTATGCATGGAGTATGTTTCCTGAGACAATTTTCCATAATCCTCAATAGAAAGGACAGATTATTTGGAAAAGAGGAAGTTTCTAAAACTACGTACTGGTGCTGCCATAAATTTGATTCATGATTGATATATTGCTTGTGCATATTTGTCGATACACATCAATACGACGTCAATATGCCAGGTGAATAGAAAGAGTTGCAACTCAGCTATATTCAGTCTGACCTTGTAGCCAACACCGTTTTTGCTGGCTTTAGCTGTTCGTTTTTTGTGTTCTAATCCTACTTGTTGATGCTAGTCTATTATTTGAAATTCCAGAAAACTGGTAGTAGCATGCATGAAGAGGTGGATACATCGCCATGCGATACAATTCCAGGTTTTCTTTCTTTTCTGTTCTCTTTTAATTTTTTATGTTCTTGGGAGGTTGTTGCCTCCTGGAACCTTTTTCTCTAGTTGGTCATATTTCTTGTTGTATCTCTATGCAGAGTTTGGATCTCAAGACTATGCATTTGAAGAGGATGAAGGAGAGACAAGTCCATATGATACATCAGTTGCCAATGAAGGTAACAAACCATCAAGATTTTCCCAGAAGAAAAGGAAGATCCACATAAAGGCGTATAGTGGAAGACCATATGATGTTCGCACTGATGTACCATTTACACAACGTGCGGAATACAAACTTGCTCATCAATCTATGCAACTGGGAAAAAGGCCATCTAGCAATCTTAATGCGTCTATTCCAACAAAGCGTATGCGTACTGCTTCTAGGCAAAGAGTTCTTAGTCCTTACAGTGCAACAACATCTGGATGTGCTCAGTTGCCAATCAAAACTGATGCTTCAAGTGGCGATACCAGTTCATTTCAGGATGATCAGAGTACTTTGCATGGGGGATCACATATGCCAAATAGTTTGGAAGTTGAGTCAGTGGGAAATTTCGAGAAGCATTTACCATTTGATTCCGCTGAAGTTTCAAAACCTAAAAAGAAGAAAAAAGTGAAGATTCTGGTACTTGATAAGTTGCTATATCCTCAGTAAACAACTTTTTCTTCTTCTTTGGCTTAGAAGCATCTCAATGTTTGGTTTTCTTTATGACTGCGTTCTCATCGATGCAGGGTTCTGCATATGAACAAAGATGGCAGGTTGATTCTAATTTTCAAAACGAGCAGGTGATTTCCTTTTTTCTTGTTCACATAGTGAATATAACTGCACTATACTGTAAATTTTTGCACCCTCCAATTAGAGTCAGTTAGGGAAGTGATCCACGTATAGGTGTGTCACATTGACTTGTCAATTTATTCCTTTTCTTTCACATAGTGACTCACTTTATTAGTTAGTTTTCTTATCTGTTAGTATTGCACGTTAGTTTATGGAGGTTTTTGTCTCAATCTATTGGTCCTGTTCTCTTTTCCTGCACGTCGCTGGTAGCTCGAACCAACTCTGTTTTCTTGATCATCTATTGGGCATGCATGTATCTCTTTGCATGTGTTTTTAATCATTTTCTTCATTTTCCTTGGGGGAGGGCGCAAATGTCACATATTCTTTCTTGATCCTGCTGTTGAAATATGTGAATATGCCATGATTAACAGAACCCAATTTTATGTAACCAAAACTTCTGCGCTGTTGATGACTCAAATTTCAGCATGTTGGAGAAGTATCATCCTCTTGATGTTTTTAAGAATGGCAAGGCTAATGTATATTGTCTTGATAACCAGATCTCTCTCTGTCTCTCTCTCTCTCTGCGTATATTATGTTATGTATACTATACACACACACGCACATACACACACATTTTTGAAACAGCTATGTGATTGTTTATAATTTGTTTGGTTTCAGAGGGATCCTTCCAGAAAGAGATTGGAGAGCCATCAACTTGATTCTAATGGTAGTAACAATATGGGTTTTCACTAACTTCACATCAGTTTAAGAGCTTGATACTAAATATTCTTCTTGTATAATAACGATTCTCTTTTGAAGGTTTTCTCGGTCAACGTATTGCAAAGAAGACAAAGATGATGAGGAAATCACTTGAAAATTCTTTTGAAAATGTTGGCCCTGTTGGTGGATTTGTCTCATCTCCAGCGGCTTCCCAGATGAGTAACATGTCCAACCCAAATAAACTTATGAGAATGCTTAGTGGTAGGGATCAGGGTAGGAGAGCCAAAACGTTGAAGGTACTTGTGTATGCTAGAATCCGTTGCTCTGTTTCAATTTGCTTTTGTTCGTAGGAATGATTATCTGAGGATTTCTCCACTAATAAGAATGAATTTGATATTTTGCAATCTCATGCAGATGTCTGCTGGACAAGCAGGTTCATGGTCACTATTCGAGGACCAGGTTGGTTTCTTTTTTATTTGATATATACCTACTTCTGCTTCTTTTTCATTGCAGTTCTTCTTATATGACGTGTATTAATGGAATTGACATCAAAATTGTAGGCACTTGTTGTCCTGGTGCATGACATGGGTCCAAATTGGGAGCTTGTAAGTGATGCTTTCAACAGTACTTTACAATTCAAGGTGAGCATATTCATGAGTTTTCTTACCATCTTTTGGCCAGGCTACTCTTAACAGTAGATGATTTTAAATCTTTCCTATATCTACTTTCTTTACTGTGTGCTAAACTACTCCTTTTTAATTTGTCTTTTACCTTATCTTTTCACTGCTCCTAAAGAGTCGTTTTGAGTAAGTGCAGTGTATCTACCGCAAGCCAAATGAATGCAAAGAACGACATAAAATACTGATGGACAGAAGTAGTGGTGATGGTGCTGATAGTGCTGATGATTCAGGATCATCTCAACCCTATCCTTCAACATTACCTGGCATTCCCAAGGTTCAACAAATTTTTTTCCTTTATTTCTTACCTTGATGTTTAACTTTTTACCCATTTTCAGTAATTTGAATGAACATGCTAAACATCATTCAGGGAAGTGCGAGGCAACTGTTTCAGCGTTTGCAGGGGCCAATGGAAGAGGATACATTTAGATCTCATTTTGAGAAAATGATCTTGATGGGGAAGAAATATCTTTTACGAAAGAATCAGGTATTCATGCATTAGCATATCTCCATAAAATTTGTCTAGCTTCTTGGTCATATTAGAGTGAGAAGCCCCTATTTTGTGGTCCTTGAGCTACAATTTACTGGTTTGTTATCTCCCTGTTTAGTGTACATGGAACGGCTTTATTTTCTTCCCAAATATTCACGATGTGTTTATGAAATTATACAACAGGTGGCTATGGTAATTGGGGTTGCCATTTGGTTGTCTATTATACTAGGACCAATAGGAGATTAGGCTTTCTGCAATGCATTGCTTAAAACAATAGAGCTACAAAACTTGATGGGTCAGAATATGGGTAAGTCTTTGCAATAATACGAGTTTACTAATGTCCCAAACATCCACTAGATGTAAAGATTGGGTTTGAGACATCTAGTAAACCAAAAATCGAGCTTGAAGTTATATAAGGTAAATAGTATTAATGATGGAAAATATCAGCCATATACCAAAAGTTAGAACTTATAGCTGAAATATGATTCTCTTCCAAAAAATACCAAATCTTCTATACACTGGAACTTCATGGTACTCCAAAAAGAATCTTGAAATGAGCCATTACTCAGATGTGCATAGTCATTTTCTATCTCTTAAAAGATTCTCTTATTTCTCTTCTTCAATAGGACCCACATGAGTGTTAGTAAGGCACATCCCGAACCCTTCGTCTTTTCGTCCTTCTTTGAAAGGCCAACTGGATAGAGCCTCTGTCATTGTGTTAGACATCTTCCATCGTAGTCTGAATCATCTTAAATATCTCTGATCGCACAGGGTTGCCACCTGACAATGCTGGAGATGATCCACATCTTCATCCGATTTTTGCGCATAAAACATCAGTTGACAAGTGATCCTCTTTCTCAAATTCTCAATTGTGAGTACCCCTCCTCTTGCTGCCGACCAAGTATAAAATCATATTTTTCTTGGAACTATGGAAATCCAAACTGAAGTGCAGGAAACTCAACTCTCAACGGTGTGGCCTAGTGGTCAATGAAGTGAGTTGAGAACCATAAGGTCTAAGGTTAATTCCCAGCAGAGGCAAAACATACTGGGTGATTTCTTCCCATCTGTCTATGCATCCATGGACAGAGTTATCACCCTGTGGAATTAGTTGAGGTGCGCACAAGCTGGCCAGAACACCGCGACTACAATAGAAGAGTGCAGGAAACCCAACTCTTCCCTAAATAAGAGCTTATAGTAATATGACTTTACCGAGAACACTCTTTCTCTCCTCACACCTACCTTCACAGGTAGCTTGTTATGCACTTGTATATCCTTTCAATTAGGATTTGAAATTCAACAATCTTCCATTCTCAGGCGTGTTATATTGATTCCTTCTAAATATTAGATCAGCTCTTCCCTCTTGTAACCTCTAGAGCCATTGTATTGTCATCTCCTTTTGGCACGAGATTCTGCAAATATTCACGAATGTGAGTCTCAACGTATTTTCTCCAAACCACCTCTGGCTCTAGAAGCTAACTATGCTTCTATCCCCTATCCTGTATGTGACGCTGCTGCTGAGGTCCTCCCATTCTTTTATGATATTCCTTTGGAGACTACACGTTTGGTCTTCCATTTCCCTTCCACCATTCCATACTTTTTTACTATCACCTCCCTATAGGGTGTGCTCCTCAATCCTGAATCTCCACCACCACTTCCTTAGGGCCCTTGTTGACTTTTATATTTGTGAAGGTTAAATTGTTTATCCAACTAGGGAATTAGAGATAGGATGTCAGCACAATCAGCCTAATTTGGGAAAGTGGACTTTGAACTAAGACTGCATAACACTTGTGTGAAGAATAGTTTGAAATATTCTTGCATGGGGAGCAATTGCTGGATATGTTACTATTTGTGAGGTCACCAGCTGATTCATCAGAAATGGAAAACCACATTGTATTATGCATAAAATGTGTGCATTCCTTGCTGGTGGACTTTGATAGCACATTTTGCTATCTTACTTATAAAAGGAAAAACAAAATTTACAATATATAGCAATTCTTACAATAAGAATGATGTACTTGTAACATGTTTTAAAACTTTGGATGTCAAAGCAATTGAACTGAAGCCGTGATGTGGTGCTTTCTATATTGAAACCTATATAATTGTTAATTTGGTGTCTCCCTTGGTTACTTCAATTTTTATATTAGTTAAATGTGCTGGTTATATTTATGCCTATCTGAACTCCTATCATAGAAAGTAGGATCGATTATTTTTGGGAGGGGGAGGGGATGGGGTATTGGTTTCCAGCATAGTCTGTTATTCAAAAGACTGCAATCTTTGTTTGCCATGTCAGTGAATTTATATTCCCTTAACATGTGTCTAATATGACCTCGTTGTTGAATTTCTGTGTTTATTTGATTACAATTGTTGAATGAGATTTAAAAAATCTTTCTTGTTTTATGCAAATTAGGGATACAAGGAAACTGTCAAATGCTTTGTTTTATAGAGTAAAAAAGTGTAGAGTGGCTTTGCAGGATTATTTGTGCTATATAGTGTGAATCCATACACACTGCATAATATTTTTATTTGGCACATCAAGTAAGAACGGTTGATATCAATTTTGGGATAAAGGAAGTGCATATCGAATTTGAAGTATATGCAATTATTTTGTAGGAGACGAGAAATCAAATTCTGTTCTTCCAAAAGTACCAATTCTAAGCTTTCAACTAGAATCCAATATTTCAATGCGCTAATATTTTTTTCCATAGGTATCTGTTCCATTTTGTATTTATGGGTGTCAAGGAGAGGAGATGTGATATTTTCGGAGAAGGAAGAAACCTTGCTTACCTAAATATGAATGCTTATAGCTTGTCTTTTGGGTGTGATGTAACTTTTGTACATGACATATATGCACTGATGGATTGTCAGTCTCTGCATTATTGTAAGGGGGATAGTCATACATACATCACTTACTTGTTGTTATTATGAATGAAGTACCCTTTTACAACCCCCAAACCCAACGGAAAAAAAGTGAGGTGCCATTTATCAAAAATACCAATACCATAGTCAGAACACTTGGTATGTTGTCCTGAACTGGTGTCTTTGTTTCATCCCAGCAACATTAAAAATCATATTATAAGTTTTTTTGAGAATGGTTACATTTATATATAAACAGGTATCTCCAGCATATCCTTAATGCCGATGAATACAATTTACTAGTTTTCAAAAAAATAAAAATAACAGGTATACTACATAAGCTGTTTAGTCCCCCAAAAGTAAGGAAAGATACAAGTAGGATTTCCTGTCTGTATGGATTCTTGCATACTGTCTAGAACATCAAAAATTTCTTCAGCTTCTGCTAAGTATTCTTGTTTACACCAAAAAAAGTGAAGGACTAAGCATTTCGTCTTCAACTTCTGAATGTTGCATTGCTTGTCCTCAATACATCTCTGATTTCTTTCTTTATAAACAGTCCACCAAATGCATGCTGGGACAATCCTCCATCTCTTCTTACTGGTTAAATTGTCATCTCTGCTCCAAACAATTTACATCCCTTGTGCTTCCTGGCATCACCCACCTGATTTCCCTCAGGTTGATGAAGATTTTCCATATCTGATGTGTCCACTTACAGTGTAGATCAGATTATAAGTTTGAAACCCGAAAAAATATTATACTCCCTCTGTCCCAGTTTATGTGACACTCTTTCCTTTTTGGTCAGTCCCAAAAAGAATGAAACCTTTTTATATTTAGTAACAATTTAACTTTAAACTTACCATTTTACCCTTAATGAGATGGTTTATAGCCACACAAATATCTTTGGCTTGTTTTAGACTATAAGTTTCAAAAGTCTTCGTTTCATTCTTAATCTCCGTGTCCAGTCAAAGTCAAACACCATCGCATAAATTGGGACAGGGAGGAAGGAGTATGTTTTACTGGCCTGCAGAATGCTGAAATTTGTTTAAAAAGTATCTTATGTGTACAAAGCAGGGATTTATTTTCTGTTTGTCACTTTGTTTGCATTATACATCTGAGCTCCAAGTTAATGTATGCATTCCTGTTTCAATGAAGGGTTATAAACATGATCCGAGACAAATCCAGCAACCACATGATTCTCACACACATGCTCTTTCCCAACTTTGTCCTAATAATCTGAACGGAGGCCCTATTCTTACGTAAGTCTTTCTGTGATGCTTTATTAGAGAGTTGGACACTTCTCAAGTTCGGTAACTACTAAAGCTTGGCTAACTCTTAATTATTCGTTTCCTTCTGGTTCATTCTGTTATATGAAGACCTTTGGACCTATGTGATGCACCCTCGCCTAGTCCAGACTATCTTTCTGTTGGATGCCAAGGTCCGCGCCCAAGTGGATTATCTATTTCAAGTCAGTGTGCATTGAACTCAGTGCTCCCAGCGTCTGGTGCAAACTCCGCAGTCCAGGGTTCCTCCAGTATGATTGGCGGAAACAACTTTCCGTCATCATCAAGTCCCCTCAATGCATCTGTTAGGTAATGAATTGATTATGGTTAAAAAAAAACATGTTGTCTTTTCCTCATCATGTGCCAATTTGGGTAATTTTGCTACCAGGGATGCTAGATATGTTGTGCCTAGATCTGCATCTCTTCCAGTTGATGAACATCAGCGATTGCAGCAGAATAATCAAATGAGAAATATGCAATCCAATATGTCTGCTCCTGGAGTTCTTGCAACCACTGATCGTGGTGGTGTTCGTACACTTTCTAGTGGTAACAACACGGGCATGATAGGTGGGATTAACAGAGGTATTCCAATGGCAAGGGCTGGGTTTCAAGGAGTTGCATCACCGTCTATGTTGAATTCTGGAAGCATGCTTTCCTCTGGCATGGTAGCAATGCCAAACACTGTGAATATGCATTCTGGAGTGAGCTCTAATCAGGTGAATTCAACGATGAGACCTCGCGATGGTTTGCACATGATGCGGGTTAGTCAGCTGCTGGGTTTTGATTGCTTCTCTCTTGTTACTTTATTTGGTTCATTGGTGAAGTCGGCATACAAAAATATTTCCTTGTTTATTCAGTTTAAAGGATTTCTAGTACCTCCGAGAGGACTTAAAATAGATCTCTGCTATTTTATTACGACCATCTTCTTCTTTTTCTCACTGCGACCTGTGAGACTTTGTTACAATCTGATATGTAGTCACTTCGTTCTTGAATAGTAGAGTCCACATGATTATGTATGGAGAACATGTGAACCTAACAGTTCAATTAGGCAACCTTGCAAATTTGATGTGGAAAGCATGTCCTAAAAAATTAGAAGTTCTGAATGAGATTCATTTATTTATTTCTAACTAATGCATAGAGAAAAAAGAAGGTAATGTTCTTCTCACCTTTGTATTTTTTGATGTGTTGAATGCTTCCAAAATCACAGCTATAGTTAAATCAAGAAGAGACCATCTGTGAAAGATAAAGATTGTTTAGCTTTCAGTGAACTGCATTCAGATATAAGATTTCACTTCGCTAGGAGAGTAGATGCACTTTTTATGTACTGAAGGGGTAAACTTTGATTGTTCTATGAAGCCTTCCTTATAGTCAAGCGAGTGGCTTAAAGCTCCTTTCCTGGATTAGAAAGAAAGCTACTAACAGTTGCACTTCCACAATTTATAAGTTGTTACTTGATGCTAGTTTCTGGATCATATTCTGCTCTTTTTGTGGTTGCTGATCTAAGGAGCATGTTATGGACATCTAACTTTCCAGTCTGCAATTTTGATGCACTCCATGCCACTGTCTCACAACTCCTTGCATGTTTGGTTGAAAATCTGTTACTTGGTGCTAGTTTCTGCATCATTTTCTTCTCTTTTATGGTCGCTGATACATAGTTGCACGTTATGAACATGTAATTTTCAACTCTGCAGTCGCCATATATTTCTTGCATGTCTAATTCAATGACACGGTTCGGGTATCTTTCTCTTACAGCCACCACAGAATCAGGAAGCTCAGAGGCCGATGATGGTTCCTGAGCTTCAGCTGCAGGCCTCTCAAGAAAACAGCCAAGTGGTTCCTCCATTTGGTGGGTTAAGTTCCTCTTTCCCCAACCAATCTGCCTCTCCCGTCACACCATATCCACTTCATCATCAGCAATCACATCCTTTGTCTTCACAGCAGCCACTTATGCTCCACCCTCATCTTCAAGGGGCTAATCATGCCACCAACTCACAGCAACAAGCTTATGCAATTCGATTAGCTAAAGAGAGGCACCTGCAACAGCGACTGCTGCAACAGCAACAATATTCACATTCACAGCCCCAACTTCCTATTTCATCTTTGCAAAATAGTCCCAAGACTACATCACAATCTTCTTCTCCGCCAGTACCACTTTCTCCTTTGACATCCCCCACCTCAATGACCCCAATGCCCCAACCTCACGCATTGCCAAATCATGGGCATGCACGGACTGCTCAAGCTGTGGGCAGTAGTCTAACTACTCAGATGAGCAAGCAAAGACCACGTCAGACAAGGGGGCAGCAGCTTCAACCAGCAGGCAGGCACCATCCTCCACAACAGCTGCAGTCACAATCTCAACAAGCTAAATTATTGAAGGGAGTTGGCAGAGGAAACATGATGATGCACCAGAACTTGCAGATAGGTCCCTCTCTAAAGAATGGGCTTTCTAACAATCAGGCGAATCAATCTGCTGAGAAAGGTGAGCAAGCTACTAGCTTGATGCAAGGTTATGGACTATATTCTGGGTCAGCACACAGTCCTGTCCTGCTTGCAAAACAAGCTATGTCACCTCATTCTTCAGGTCAGCTGCAGCAGCCCCAGCCTAAGAGTTACCCTGGCCAACTACCTCCATCTACTAAGCTTCTTCAGCAGGAGATGCCTTCTAATCTGGAAAATAGCAATCAAAGTCCTGCCTCATTGGCTGCCTCTGATACTAATTCATCTCAGCAGTCTGTTCCATCCACAGTTGTGTGTTCTTCCAACCACCAAGCATTGGTGCATCAACAGCCAAGATTGATGAATCAAAACCAAGCAACCGTACAACGAGTTTTGCAGCAGAACCATGTAGTAAATTCAGACCCATCAAAGAAGTTGCAAGCTGGTGAATCTCAAGCTGAACAACAATCGTGTAAAACTTCTCAGATAGGTGCAATCGCCTCAGTGCCTCAGGGCTGCAACAATGAAACTAATGTCGTAGATGTTTCAACCCTGAGTGCTAATCAGTGGAAGGGTACAGAACCATTATTTGATTCAATTGGGCCTCCCCCAACAAATTCCGCTGGCAGTGAGTCAGCGCCTCAAGTCAGCCGAGGGGTAAGCCAAAGACAATCAGGCAGCCTCCTTCCTCAGTGACACAGCCACAGTTGCAGCAGCAATAGCAGCTGTCACCATTGCAACATTCACAACAACAGGCTCAGGTTCTGCAAGCAGGGAATAGTAGTTCGTTTGCTAGGCCCAATGACTGTAGACTGGATTGACCATCCTCAACAGATAACAGATCATTTCTTGGTGGCTAATTAGTCCCTGAACGGGTCAGCCTGCCTGGGAAACAGCTGTGTACAGGTAAAACATTCTTTTAACTTAATATGTACTAAAGTCAGTGGACATGAATTTGTGTTCTATTGTCAGTCCTGGTATCCAATGATGAGGAATGAAATACTTGAAATGCGTTAGAAAAAGGTTTTGCAACACTGGTATTCACTGAATCTAAATTTAGTGACATGCTTCAATGAGGCTTTCAATTTATCACTTCCCTTTTTTGGTAAAGATAGTTTGGGTTGTTGAATGATGATATTGGTGAAGTGTAGGGTAGAACTTGCTAATTCTTGCTTATTTTATGGTTCAGATGAAGCTTGTTATCCCTGAGGGCATCACTTTATGTCAAGTTGGTGAATTTTCAAGGTTTAGCAATACTAGATGGACGGCTGCTAAAATTTTTGGGTTCTGTATATTATTGTTGCCCTAGAGCCTCAGGAAGGTAGGGACAGATATAGAGGTACGTGTATAGGGTTTCACTTCATCCGTTTTTTTCCTTTTGACGTTACTTCTTTCATTTTCGTAAAGCCCCTTGCTTCACCTGCTCACCCAGGGGTTCCTATTTGATTTTGTCCCCGTAGGTCATCCCATGTATTATTGCCCGTGTATTCAAGGGGTAGTTATCATTTTTATGGCCAAAGGCTGTGTGGGAAATTTTGTGAATATTAGTCTTCTGTATACTCCATATTTGTCAGAACAGTCACCATACATGGCTGCACCTTCCTGGTAGCCTCCACAATTCTTGTAAATTGTTCCTATTTGCATCTTGCAAATCTTTAATGAGATCCACTCGCTGTTGTCTTTCTTTTGAATCATACGTATACATACTAATGTCAGGAAGGATACAATGATGTTCGCATGGGCAGCTCAACTGATTCTCAAGGGAGATAATTGGAAAAATGGCCAAGATCGAATCCCGCCAGCGGCAGAGTGGGGTTACTTCTTGAAATAAAGGAGGGCCCCTTGTGCGCAGCGTGATAGTGGTCTAACCTTTGAAACCAGTTGAGTTACCATGATTAACTCCTTCACAATCCTGTCGGATCGGGGTGTGGGGGCTCCTGGGGTGGGTGTGGGGGCTCCTGGGGTGGGAGATCCACCTTTTTGGAAAAAAAAGGAAGGGTACAATGATCTAATGATGATACATTTTAAGGATACAATGATCTCGAAAGAGTAGCGGCTGCGGGTTCCCTAGTCAAAAAAAAAGAAAAAAAAAGGATACAATGATCTAATGATGATACATTTTAAGGAAGAATCAATAAATTAAAATGCCGTCTAGTTGTTAATCATAGATGCCGTTTAGAAGCCTTTTGTTTTGCTCGCGGGCGTTAAAGTATCTGCAAGTCAGTTATCACACAATGAATAAAGCCGGTGGACCAACAAGTCACAGAAGTTTCTCCTTTGCATTTCTGATCCCCTATCACCTCACCCACCTCCCATGATCCTTGGCTCTCTGACATCGTCAAACAGAGCTGTTGTACATGATACTATTACATAATCCTACCATCTGCCGGTGCTTCATTGTAAACGCAATCATAGGGGCAAACAAAGGCATCGAAGAAGGATATGAAAATTCAAAAAGACAAGTGCGGTAGACAAGACAGCAGATAAATGATGCTTTCAAACAAGGCTTGGTAAATTCAGTGATAACCAACAAGAAGCAAATCCTTGTTCTCAAAGTTCTAAGCGCGTGTAAGATGTTGCCAGCAGTCTACCTGAAAGACAACAGTAAGCTTAAATCCGAGACCATAATTTGGCTGTTACAGTTCTGAGTAGTAGCTCTCTATATTGGCATGTAAGCATTAGAGATTCCATAAACAGAAATCAACAATGTTGTGTTTTAGTTTCTTAGATTCTTTTTTTTAATATCCAGTGGGAACAATTTAAAAAGTCAAGTGAATTGTATACGAAAGTTTCACAAAAATGTTGGAAGGGAAATTGATGAACAGTATTATTTTGGAAGAGCTTCTTTTCAGAAGGGATAGCTGAAGGAGTAGCATGGCATGAGAAGAAGCCAAGGCTTCTGACCTCTTTAGAAGCTGTGCTTGCAAAACTCACTGGCGCTTTCTGTTGGAGGTTATCTGGTCACTTTTAGATTCCTACATATATATATATATATATATATATATATCTAAAGGGGATAATAAATAGGGAAGAAACATGTATATAAGGGATTGAATAATTAAATAATACGGTAAGTAAATTGATAGTAACTTACTAGCTAAGGTTCCAAGTCATGGAAACCATAATTGTAAGGTTCTGCAGGAATTTAAGTGCAGGAATTTAATTGCAGTAGGTGGTAGAACCAACCATGTTGCAAGATAATTTAATAATTTAAAAACGTGAATTTAAATGCAAGAATTTAAAGAATATGAATATTTAAAAGATATAGGAGGCAGTGTCATCCATAATCATTTTATTCAAAAACTTTAAAATACTTGCAAGGAATTTAAGTATGAACGGGTATTGGTGTTCATATGATATGAACCAATCTAATCATATGAATCATATTGGATTGGTATATTTGGAATTTGGGAATTTAGGAATTTATCGGGTAACGTATTTGAGGAGTTTCATTTTCATAGACTCCCTGAGGTCATATGAAGGAGGGAAATTGGAATTTAAGTAACTAATCTATTAAGGAGATAAACTGAAAGATTTTCAAACTTCTAGAGAGAAGGAAGATAGAATTCTAAACTAAGTAAAGAAAAAGCTTGAGAAACTAAGAGAGGGGTTCTCCTTTTATAGGAGAAATACAAAGTGAGAATTTACTATTACAATAATATTTAATTAGTTAAACTATTCATCCGAGTGCTGAATGACGTCATGCATGACCTCATTGTTTTTGTCTTCATCTCAAATCTGCTTTTACAATTGAGCACGTATTTTTGTCGGAAATTTTTGTCAATTATTTCTCCGGAATTTTCGGTGATTCTTTGTCAATTATTCCTCCGGGTTTTTCGGCTTTTCTTGGCAGTATCTAGAATTCACTGTTGCCGAAAATAAGACTATTTTCATTTTCAATTTCGGGTTCTTCCTCTTCTGTTGAAGAGCTCTGTTTTGATGGTGATGGTGCAAATTTCTGAAGTATGGCTTGCATTTCCTTTGGAGTTTTAGCTGCTGCAAGCATTGAGGTCATCTGAGATTTTTGAGAAAGGAACTGGGTATGCTCCTTTGATTGGAATGACGTCGTGGTGTCTGGGGAGGTGCCTGTAAAGGAATGAGTTTATTATCATCTATCCATTGCTGGACATTTGGTGGTGCGAGGCTCCTTGGTATTTTAAAGCTATCCCACCATTGAATTTTAAACATTCTTCGGATGACTGGTATTTTGTCACCTGAATAGTCTACAAACCATGTGAATACCCATGATAAATGACATTTTGTATGGAAAAGGTGCAAAGGTATAAATCTTTTTTCTTTCTCTGAGGGTTTAAATTGAAATTTGAAGAGGCTAAAAGATTTAATGACTTCAGATTTTTGTATATCCAGTGTAGTTCCGAATTGTTCCCACCATGAATTCCACCAAGTGAGAAATTGTGAAGCATCACAGGAGGTATCAAAATGGAAAAGTCAAGTGTGGCGTAGTTTGGAATTTTGAATAAAAAAGAAATTAAACCAAGCTTGTTGGTAATCCCAATAATTAAAAGAAATATCAAAGAAGGGCTCATTTTTGTGGGAGCTTGGGAAGTTTATGAGTTTTGATAAGTCATCCCCCCAATGAATGAGAGCAATTACTCGGTGTATTTTGCAGATCGAATAAGAGGGATCTGGATTGTTATTGAAAAAATTTACTTTTGTTGTTGCTGATCCTGTTATTTCAAGGATAGCCTGATAAAAATATGAGTTTTTTAAAGTATCCCATGATTTATAAAATCATTTTGATCCAAAATAATTTTGTAGTGCCAAAAAAGGGTCTTTATTAAAATATCATTTTTCAAGAGTTATAATGTTTTGAAAAACCGGTTTTATAAAAAATTCGGGAGCCGATTTTTTGGGCACTTGTGGTGTCACAAGTTGGTTTTTGGAAAATTGTTTTTGAGAAAAGTTTTTTGAAGATTATTCTTTCTCGATTTTGGTATTTAAAAATTCATTTTGAGAAGGGTTTTTTGAAGATTCTCCTTTCTCGATTTTAGTAGGAAAATTAGAGATTTTTTTCTCTATTTTTTCGTGGACAATTTCTTCTTTAGGAATTTGTAGTTGCCTTAGTGCCTGTTGTAATTTCGGGGATTTTGCAAGGAGCTGAAAGAGGTTTTCAGCCGTTAATTCTTGTGTGGTATTTGCTGGTGTTTTCTGCACAGATTCTGTGCTGTCGGGATTTTCTCGTTCTTCTATCATAACTGCATCATACCAGGACATGGATTTTTCTGGGGAATTTTCCTTTTCTTTCTTTATTGGTTTAGGAACGGTATTTTGGGGTTTATTGGGAGCCATGTAATTTTCTTCTTGCTGATGGAGTGCAGCAACTGGCATATTTATTGAGAGAAGAGTTTCTTCCTGTCTTTTTTGGAGTAAGGATCCACATACTGCATGTATACAGTATTGTCCGCATTCACGCATATCTTTCCTTGATATTTTGTGATTGTAGGCTATACACATGTTACGGGCAATGATAGGACATTTTGTGGCTTCTGTTAGGGGTTTGGAAATAATCACGAACCAGGATTCCTGGAAAAAATTCTTTAAAGATTAATTTGGAGAAAATTAATTTTAATGCAGGGTTTTGAAAACATGCATGATTTGAAAATTCATTTTGAAGAGGGGATTTGATCTCATAATTAATTGGGTGGTCAAAAAAATCAATTTTTAATTCTCGTAAATAATATGATTTTTCTTTATGTATCGAGCACGTTTTTATGCGATCGAGATCTTTTGTTTTTGGTGTTGATATAAACTGGAATTTTAGTTTCTTGTTATTAAAATTAAGTGATATAGATCTATTTTTTACTTTGTAAGGGGTGATTAGATTCATAAATGGTGTCCCTAGGATTATGGTATTGTGAATTTCTTTAACTAGGACAAACGATGTGCTATCGAAATTTCATCATTTATGATTGACGCCTTGGTTTTATATCTAATTTCTAATTTAGAATTATTAGCAGCTGCTAATGAATCTTGTGTTTCTTCTACGAATTTTCAGGTATTATACCGGTTTTTATGCAGTTTAAGTTTGCCCCTGTGTCAAAGAGGGCAACAGTTGTTATTCTAAAATTATCTGGAAATTTTAGTGTTATTTTTATTAAATATTTCTTTGTTGTTATTTGCCGTAATACAGTCAGAAAATCTTCCGGGATTTCTCCTAGATTTTCTATCTGATTATTATTTGGCTCATTGGGATTTTTAGAATCAGATAGTGTTATTTTTATTAAATATTTCTTTGTTGTTATTTGCCGTAATACAGTCAGAAAATCTTTCGGGATTTCTCCTAGATTTTCTATCTGATTATTATTTGGCTCATTGGGATTTTCAGAATCGAATTTTTCTGAGTCATAGTTATCTGGAACGGGGACTATTAGAAACCACAATTTTAATTTGTTCCGGATTTTTTTGCTGCTTTTCTTTTAATTCTTTTACCTCTAATTTTATCTGAATTACTTGTTTTTGTAATTCTTGAATTGTTATTTCTTTTATTTTCTTACCTCTTTCTAGGATTTTTGTTAAGTCGTATTTTTTAGAGGTATTTGGTAATACGGTATTTTTAATCTCTTTTTTCTCTGGTGTAATTTTTTTTAGGAGTTTATTTAAGGATTCTTTTTGGTGTTGTGTCTATGTGTTTGATCATATCTATCATAAATTTTTGATATTTTGTTAAGACATATATTCGTTTTCCTTTAGCCTTTTCAATTGAACAAGTTGAATGTGCCTTAAATAGGCCCAAAATCCGCTAACTATGCACTTGCCTCGTCATATTTTCACAAGCCTAAGTTTAATGAATTATGGTGAGTCTCGTAGGTGGACGTACCGAACCGAAATAAGATCTCAGATTGACATCTTGATAAAAGAGAGAAGAAAGTAAAATCTTGTCGGGCAGGGGCTTGAAAGGAAGAGAAATTGCCTTATTAAAGAAAGGAGGATATGAGAGGAATAACTCATTAGATCCATTTCACTTAGAACTCCAAGTCTTAAGCAAACTGACATCTACCTTTCGCATACCTTACCCATTCTTCTGAGTTCCGGGCACACGTTCCCCAGAGCCAGGCTTCCTTAAGAAAGGTATCAATCCAGACTTTAGGCGCGGATCGCACAATATTTAAACTTTTCTTAGCTATTTTTTTTTGTCTTTGTTAGTCTACTAGCTAATTAATCTCGTCTTTAAAAGTAATTGAATAATCTCTTTATAGACAAAAAATCTGTTTCGGAAAAGTAAAAAAGAAATAATTTCTTATTTGGCTAATATGAAAAAATCAATTAGTGGTTTGAAAAAAGAAAATTTGTGCAATTGCCCCCAAATTTTACTTTTTCTCCTGCCAAAAAGTAATCTCCTTTACGTTTAGTAAAAAAATACGCGGGTCAAATTGGCGGTAATATTTTCGTAACTACTCCTCTCCACGTGTTTCAATTTATATGACATTATTTATTTTTGATCTGTTAAAAAAAAATCACATTTTTATATTTAAAAATAATGAAATGAAATGATTTATAGTCACACTTTTGGATTACAAATATATAAAAAATATTACTTTCTTTTTAAAATTTTATGTCAAATCGTGTCACGTAAATTGAGACAGAGGGATTAGGAATAAAAAACTCACAACCAGCGCGGCATTTTCTTTTTGGCGCCAATCTTCCCGCCTTAGGGTTTTACCGCCATTACAATTCACTACTACACACACACTAGTATTTATACATCACATAAACAACACAATTATCATTCACAAACGCATAATTTCCATTCAATTTTGCTCATTTCTTTAAGTAAAATTAGCATCAACACCTCCGATTATCATGGTTGTAGCATTAGGTCCCGGAAAATTCTACGGTAGCAGCCTACCGCGGCCGCGATTTTACTCCAACCCGAATGGGGAACGGGTCGATCCACCTGTATCCGTTTTGGATCCGTTAATGTCATGGGCTGAAGAAGCTCACTGGTCCATGGGTGGTCTAAGCTTCAAACGCCTCCGTCTTCAAGGACGGATCGAAGGCAACATTAGCAAACTCAGAGCTGAGCACGAGAAGATTGATAAGAAGGCTGCTAAGAAGAAATCGTTATCGCCAGTTCATGTAAGTCCGTCTCCTCCTCCTGCTCCGTTGAATTTGAAGAGGAAAATGCGGTTGATCGATGAATCTGTTGATGAAAATGAGGGGAAAGTTGAGAGGAGAGTGGAGAAAAGAGGTCCGGCGAGGAAATTGAATGATGATTTCGATAGAGTTGCTGAGGAGAGTGCTCCGATGATGAGAACAAGGAGTGGGAGAAATAGAGAGGTTGTTGTTGAAGTGGTAAATAAGGTGAAAACTAAGGTTAAGGGTAGGAGATTGGTCAAGGGAGTGAAGAGTAGTGAGAAGAAGAGTGGATCAGTGACGCCGAGTGGGAAAAGAGCTTCGCCTGGGTTGGCGAAATGTAGATCTCCTTGAAGGTGTTTGATTATTTGTGTCACTGAATGAAATCTCTGGGTAAAGGATTGTTGAAACGTGTGTTGCCTTGAAGGTGTTTGGTTATTTGTCTCAATGAAAGAAATCTTCATAATACAGGATTAGTGTGTTACCTTTTGAAATGTAAGTTGGAAATGAATGGAAGTTTTATTATTACAAGAAACAATCCAGTTTTCTTTTTGTTGCTCTATGTTGAATCAATCATATACTATAGTATTGGTAAACTGTGGTTCATCTTGTTATTTGGGTCCTCCGTATATATTGTTTGCCCTTTAGTTAAAGTTACAAAATAAACTTAATTTTGAATCCGCAACTGATCCACATTAAAATAGAACTTTTGCTCATTAATAAACATCATAATTTGACCCTCCTTGTTTGATTGGTTGATTCATTAATCTCTATGAAAATAGGCGGAAAATGTGGTTGGTTAATGAATTTGATGATGAAAATGAAGAGGGGGTTGAGAGTGGACTGGAAAAAAGGGATCTGGTGGCGAGGAAATTAGATGTTGATTTTGATAGAGTTGCTACAAGGAGTGGAATATAAATAAAGAGGCTGTAGTCGAGGAGGTGAAAAAGTTTAGGAAATTGGCGAAGGGTGTGAAGAGTGGGATCGGTGATGCCAAGAACTCTGGAGATTATTGAAATGTGGTTTGTCTTGAAGGTGTTTGATTATTTGTTTGAATGAATGAAATCTTCATAGTACAGGTTTAGTGTGTTAAAAACTTTGAAAAGTAAGTTAATCTTGATATAGTGAATGATAATTGTGTTGGCAAATTTCTCCTCATCTCCAGCTGAATCAGCAGGGCCTTGTCTTATAGTTATGGATACTCAACAATATTCGCACAGTTTAGGAGAATTCAGATGATATTTATTAACTGTAAACTAAACTTCATGTCTACAAATACTAGATTGGAGATAAAACACTCGCTCAACTCCTCCTTTAGCAGGGCAGTTTAATACATATTTCTTTGCTATGAAGAAAGGGGAGCCAATGATGAATTTTGAGTTTGTGTTTTGGATTTTAGAAAGGCAGTTTAAGGCCTGTTTGAAAAGCCATCTTGTAATTGTATTTGATTAAATTGTTTGTTTGATCATGTAATTACTTGATCAGCATATAATTGAGTGTAATTGGAGTGCTGTAATTACATTCTCCCATTCTCAAAGGATGTTGAGAATTGGTAATTACAAGGTTATTTGTTGAATTTCTTTTTTTCTTTTTTAATTTATTTGTTATTTCTATTCTTTTTTATTTATTTTTTATTTTAACTTATATTGAGTCAAAAACATTAACGTTTAGTTTTTGATAGTTAATTTTTTATTTTTAAAATATAAAGTATTTAACTGTGTAATTACACATATGCAACCAAACAATACGATTGTGTAATTACCTTGTGACAAACAAACAAATCATCGTAATTACTATACTGTGTAATTACACTAATTTCAATTGCCAGGTGGCTTTACAAACAGACCCTTATTATATTTTGGATCAATTATTTATACATGTTAATTAAATCTCTTAACACAAATATCGGGTTTTGGCCAAAGCTAGAACTCTAGCTCTGCCTCGGGTGGAGCAAATTATGTCTTAATTAAGCTTTTCCGCTTTAGACTTTGCAAACTAGTGGAGCCATGTAGAGCTCACTGCACCCATGAGTGGGAGGTGATAGATATCCCGTGAAATTAGTTGAGATATACGCAATCTCAATCTGATCCGGACATCACGATTATAAAAAAAATCTATGTAGACCACACTCCACACGGAAGATGCTGGTGAGATGGTAAGAATCAAGATTGAAGTTCAAAAATGATTAGAAGTCTTCAACTTAACGCACTCTTCATTTTTTTACTCTGTTTTATTTTGCCGTATGATATTGACATGCTGCCTTTAAAATTGGCTTGTGAAATGGAGTGCAGCAAGGAATCTGGCAGGGTGTAAAGTTAGGCAACAACTGCACTAAGGAACGACACACATTGAGTCTAAGAAGTAAATGTTCCCAAAAGAGCGGATATTCTACCATTTCTCTCTTACTTTTTGTCCCAAAACAGTTAATACTATCTTTCAAGTAATCTAAACGTTGGAAAATTGCTATTGGGTCTGGTCCATCTAGGGGTGGTCAGTGGGCCGAGCCGGGTTTGGCGGGAACTTGGCGATCATGTCATCGACATAGACCTCTATTTCCTTGTGAATCATATCATGAAACAAATGATCATGGCTCGCCGCACGTCGCCCGCATTCTTTAGACCAAACGCATCACCTTGTAACGTAACGTGCCTCCTATCTCGATATGGTGATAAACGCCGCTTTCTCTCGTCTCTGTCTTCCTCGCCGGCGGTGACGAGCGGGGAGCGGATCGAGCCGGGGACTAGCAGTGGTTCGAGCGACGAGACCAAGTTCCGCCTTGCCCGGCCTCGCTGATAGAGGGTGGGCGGATCGGCCGAGTGGGACGAGACATTTTTTTTTCCGCACTTAATTAAAAAAATAACATATATATAAACAACTTAATAATTGAACAAGAGAGTGTAATAAAAACATCTTAATGTTGTTTTTGTGTCTCTTATATTATTTAATAGAAATATGATTATTTTCTAATACAGTATACAAATACAATTGTCAAAATTACAACTTTGTTGTGTCGTTCAAAAGTTGCAAATAACATAGTAAAATTGTAATATAAAGAAATACATTTAAAAAAAAAACGGTTCTATTTTCCTTATAATTTCACGTGGTTCTTCGGTTAAAATTGGTATTTGTTGGTCAAATTATTTCATGTCGCTACTCATACCTTCAGATAAGATGTCATTATAGTTTTCGTCTTCTTCTTCGTTGATCTCCGGTTGACCGCACCTTCTCCGCTCCGCTCGTATCCAATCGCTGAATAATATTACAATCTATAAACTGTCTCCGGCTAATGAGTGTCTGTGCTCTCCTATTTGAAATCTTCTGGTAGAAAAAGCGCTTTCAGACGCCGTTGATGACACTTGAATGTTCAAAACATCTCGGGCCATCATTGAAAGTGTCGGAAATGTCTTCTCATTCCCCCTCCAGTATTTCAGCAAGTCTTTATGTCTTCTTCATTGACAACTGCTTGGTATGGTAAAACACCATGCAAAACAAAAACATCAAACTCGCTAATTTGGTTAGTAGTGTTAGCACCGCACATTCTATTTCGGAGGCTTTCAATACTAGCCGCAGAAATAACATGTATTTTTTGAGGTTGTGTTGAAGAAGAAGAAGATGATGGTATGGAAGTCGGTTGGTTGCTAGCACTTTCTTGGTGATAATACCTATAAACTTTTTTGCATTCGTTTTCTATACTAAACAACAATTCTTCTTTAGTTTGTTCAATAGGTGGTGGGTCATTTAGATTTTTGGAACTTGGAGGTGGTAGTATTGTTATACGATATAAATAGTTTCAATAAGTGATTTACATCCGTCTATTTTAATAGTCAGATTTAATACAACACCAATAATATAAATAGTGGGAATAGGAATATTTTTTTTTTTTTGATAAACATTTTTAATAGCTGCCTTATAAGCTGATTTAGCCATATATTCATTAAGTACTAAAAATATGAAAGCTATATAAAACAACATAGTTGAAATAGTAGGATAATATATACCGGAAAATTCTTTTGTTGCTTGAAAAAAAATCTCTAAAAATACAATAAGTTCGACAATATTGTCCCAATCGCTATCTACAACCATATAAGTTGGATTTTGATTATGAGCGTTAAAAAATAAAGTTATAGATCTTCTAGTCATAAGCAACAAGTAGTTGCTGGTATAAAGAATTTCACACAGTGGGTACTTCTTCGTGAATTTTTCTATAAGAAAACTGGCAATCGTGACAAGTTTTTTATATTCATTTTTTCGTTGTATTCTATTATTTTTAAAGTATAGTTTATAGCAAATTATATTTTATCAAGAATGTCTACAAAAAGTGATAGACCATCATTTACAACTAAGTTATATATATGACACACACATCTTATATGAAAATGATCTGGAAAAGATGGAGTTAAACTATTTTTAAAAATTGTAATAGCATAATTATTAGAAGAAGTGTTATCTAATGTAATAGTCATTTATCAGTTATGCCATAATAATGACAAACATAATAAATATTTTCTGTAATAAAATTGTCAATGTGCCTATCATCTATATATCTATACGTTAAAATACGTTTTTGCATAGACCATTTATAATCTATCCAATGACATATTACCGTTAAATAATCATGACCGTTAGTACTACAACATATATCAGAAGTGATAGCCATTTTGCCATTAAAATGATATAATGAGTAACGTAAATACTGTTGATATTCATGTGCAAATTTAAATACATCTCTCTTAACAGTTGATCTAGGAAAACTTTTAAAAGTAGGATTATACATTTCTCTAATTTAATGAATAAAACCAGGAGATTCAGGAAATGAAAAAGGCAAACCCTCCACAACAACTAATTTTGCTAGTGCTTTCCTATCTCTATGTTTATCGTATTTAGGGCCTAAAATTTCCCCCGTCACATGGTTAATTTGACCCTGTACTTGGTCCGAGACAGTATGTGAACCTTGTCCCGATGGAGAGGGCGCTTGCGCACCCAATTTTTGAGCCTTGTATTGGGCATACCTAGCTGGGTATTTTTGTGCTATGTGTCTCATTAAACCCTCGTCCCACCATGACCTTTTTCAGTTTTAAAACTATAAAACTCTTTACAAATTTTACATATAGCTATTTGATTCTCCACGTCCTTAATAAAAAATTGTCATGCATCTGATTTTAATGGTGGTTTTGCTGGACCTCGTGTCATACTAGGGGGAATATGAGGCATTTCAGTTGAAGGCGTACTAGTGGGTGTGTCATCTACATTAGTGGGTGTGTCATTTACATTAGTGAGTGTGTCATCTAGATCATCTTCTAAATTAAAGTTTTGTTGAGTTCCAAAAAATATCTCATCGTCTAAATCATATGGTATTTCAGGAAAATCTTCAGTATCAACAAAATCATCTATTCTAGGAATAGGATCATGTCTAGGAATAGGATGACTAGAACTAGAAGAAGTACCCCGACTCTTGTTACCCATAGTAGAAGAATTCTTAGTGTCTTACCCTTACCCTTACCCTTAAGCATACCTCTTATTGATTTCATTATAATTATGCTTATAATTAGTTAAAGATAATGAAATTAAGTGCGCTAAATAAAATAAAGAAACAATAATAATTTAACGAAGGAACGAATGTACCAAACGGCGACGTAACGTCGATGTGTAATCGAGAGGTTGAAATTGAAACTTTTCTCGATGGATGATCCTCAAGCTAGTTGTCAACTTCACTCCCAAATGAATAAATAAAAATGAATATTTAGTAGACAGTGTAGACTTGTAGAGAGATTGATTGAGAGATTAGAGAGATTGTAGGAAGATTTGTGAGAAAGATGAAGAGAAAATGAGGTATTTATAGTTGAAAAATTAGGTTAAAGTGTAAATATAATAACTTGAAATTAAAAAATAAATATTAAGAGGTAGGGAGGATTGGGGGAGGGGCGGAGGACAAAAATAGTCGTTGCACAACAGCCAAAATGTAAAATGGTCGTTGGTGCAACAACTATTTTTTTGCAAAGGGGGGTAATACGACATCTAGATTTGCATCGTCTGATAGAAGGATACTTAGGTTGTGGACAAAGAGAGTTCATCCGCTTTGTGAGATCCGACAATCGATGCCACGAGTTGTGGTTGCAGACGATCCGCTTCCGTAAGAAGAAAATATGTAATTCTCCTAAACTAGTATTTTATGATTCAAATACTACACTAATAATTTAAAATATTTTTTACAATGTTAATTACATGTGAGATGTGACTCTTTAATTTATACACTTTGTTGGGTCCCGGACTATGGATAAGTAAGATTAAAATCGAAACAACAAGAATAAATGAAACAGTTTCTGGATGTTGCCTCAACATTGGTGGCAACATCTGACAAAAACAGAATAAACCTTTAAAGAGTAATTGCAGCGGAAAAGTAAAAGACACAAATATTTATATTTTCAAGGGTATATATTAATATATCCCTTGATAGTCAATGACCAAAAGAATTGTATATATTATATACAATTACAAATGAATTTCTTTTTACAAATTGTGCAATACAAACAAAAAGAAAATTACAAAAAAGGAAGTCGCAGATGACTTCACCTAAGTTAAAAAGTCTAAAAAGACAAATACAACATCTTCATTACAATTACATTTACATTGAGCTTAATCTAGAATAGAGATAGCAATTGTAATGTGGGACATTTGTTGTTAAAAGACTTAGGCTAAAATAAAATGTTTTGATCCATATTTCTGAAGCGAAATCCCGAGAGCTCTCTTAGTATTTTTACATTGTGATTCTGTATGTCAATACTCTGAAGTTCCTGCTCTATATATAGTGAGAAACTTACTTGAAGCTCTCGCTGGTTAGTTGTGGAAGTTGAGAGAAAGAAGGTTGTAGCTTGGACATATTCTTGCTCCATGATTTTCTCAACAACTTTGACTGGGTCAACATGACTGGTCTTCATGTTGCTTCGATTCCAAGCTTGACTAAATCAATTCCCACGTTTTAAACACAGCTCTGTATTCAGCTTGCCTAGGACATTTTTAACTCACAGTAACAAACATTGTTTTGGCCGGAAGAATAGGTAAAATCATTTCCAAAAATGTAGGGTGAGATGTTGAGGCAACATCGGAGACAACATCCGCACATTAACCAAACATGAACAGTTCAGCATCATCAATCTCCCCATTGCTCTTTATTCAACAACAACAACATTAGTCTGAGAAGCAGCACCAGTAGGATATTGTCCCAACATCGCAGTCAACATCCTTATGTTCAGCAAGTAGTAGCAGTCTCACATGTATAGTAGAGCTTGTACAATTTCAGCTCCCCCCCTGTATTTCAGCTTTCCCCCCTGCATAGATAACAATATTTTCTCCCCCTTTTTGTGGAGAAAACAATATCATAAAATGGAGACAGTGTTGCCTAGATCGTTTATAACATTCCTGGCAACATCGTCATTTTCTGCTTCCTTCTTTCAGTTCAAATCAATGTTTCTATCCTAGAGGAAAACGATTGTCCAATTTGCTGAGAGTTATTGAGCGTTGGTTCTTCGTATTCAACAAATGGCTAATGTTCATTGGATGGAGTGGTGTTTGACAGTTGGGTAGACATTGGAGAAGTATTCTATTGGTGAATATATAGGAGAGGATTTTGGGAATTAATCTAGATACATTTATATATAGATATTGTATAGATTTGACATTTGGAGCAATGTAACATCTCACATACAATATATATATATATATATATATATATATAACAACCATCCATGATTGGAGTGTGAAAGTGTGAAATGGTGATGAGTTCATCGGATAGATAGAAAACAACCCGATGAGATGATTTTTTTAAAATAATAAAAAAAATTCAGGAAAAATCTTGAAATGAACTGAAAAATAACAATCAATAGGAGTATTATATTTAAGGCAGCATTTCTTTAAGCAACTCACAACAATATTTTCCAAAAAGTAGGTAGTCTAGAATAATTGGAACTCTCCACATCCCTAAAACAAAGAGTTTTACATAGCACAAAACATCATTAAAAATTTAAAAAGAAACGGTCCTCCAGAATTTTGGATTTTCGTTATTTAGAGAGACGTGTTACATACCACAACCCATAAAAAAATAAGAAAAACAAGATTGAACAATGTACTGGAATACGATGTTGTGAGTGATGTTGACAACATTTCCAAGTTTTACAAGCATTTTAAGACTTCAAGAATTTTCTGATTTGGCAAATGATTTTCCGTATATGTTCCCTATGAGATTGATCACTGGACGAATGTAACATTTTACCATTCTCCTTAATCAACTTAGTTGAACACATATGGATAAAAAATAAATATTAAGGAATTTTCAACCTTCTTAAAGCACATGGCACTCCTATAGAATAGGAACGATACCAAACATAGAGCTTTGCTCTTTTTGTATAAAATCAAATCTTTAGTTGAGGCTTCGCCTTCTTATGATACTCCATTTTTATGATATACATCATCGGCGAGAACAATATCACATTCAAACCTTGTCCTTGTGAAGTCAAGCTTGATTCTTTTGGAAAACAGTGCAACATTACTACAACACATATCCTGTATATTGACTCAAACAGTAAATGTTATCCAGAATGTTAGGACAACATTTTGGACAATATCTACCTAGCCTGTCTTATTTTCAAAGAAAACAGAGACCAAGAGATTTTTTCAAGCTGGAAAATCTCTCATGATCTAGTGGTTTGGTAAAAATGTCAGCTAGTTGAGAAAGAATATCAACATGTTTGATTTAAACTAGTTGTTTTTTCACTAAGTCTCTTAAAAGTGATGTCTTATGTCTATGTGTTTTGTACGTGAATGCTGAACATGATTTTTGGAAATGTTAATAGCACTCAGATTATCACAGTACAAAATCATAGTGTTGCTTGAAAATATGTATAAGACTGTTGCCAAGGTAAACAATATCTTCTACTTGTATTCTCCCTATCATTCACATCTTCAGCCCAATCCAAGTCACTAAATCCTATTAAGTTAGGATAAGTGTCATTGGAATACCAAAATTCCCAATCCATATGTGCCAACAACATATCGATTAATATGTTTCACGACATTTAAGTGGAATATTTTGGGACAGGCTTGAACACATACACACACAAATACACTAAATATAATGTTGGACGACTAGCCGTAAGATACAAAAGACTACCTATCATGGGTTGGTACAATGTTGGGTCAACATCTTCGCCAACATCGTCTTTACATACCTTTTTGCGAGAAGTCCATTGGAGTTTTCATATGTTTAGTATTCTCCAATCCAAATCTTCTAACTAGATTCTTGGCGTATTTGGTTTGTGAGATGAAAGTTCCATCTTCACTTTTCTTTATCTGCAGGCCTAAGAAATAAGTTAGTTCCCCAATCATGCTCATCTCAAATGTTGATCACATAGCCTCGACAAAAAAGTCTTAAGGTACGACTGTGAGGTCGAGCAAAAAATTATGTCATTTTCATAAATTTGAGCAATGATAATATCTACACCATGACATTTTGTAAATAAAGCTCTATCAGATTCATCACGACTAAAATCAAAATCAAGTAGAAGTCTAATCAAACGACCATACCACACACAAGGAGCTTGTTTTCACCCTATACAATTTTTTTTTTTTTGCTTGTATACATAGTGTGGGTGGTGAGGATCCTCAAATCCTTTAGGTTGCTTACCATAGACTTCCTGTTATACCCCGTAGTTGCAGGGTATGTATGTGAGGACGTACGTACGAGAGTACGGCAGAAATTTTGAAAAGAAAGAAAGATGTGAGTTTTCGACGGAAAAGTTTCCGGTTATTTGTGAAGAAAAAGGTTCGTTAATGGGAATTGGATTCCCAGATTTGGTATTTGGACTTCATGGATTATATTAGAATTTTGAGATTTTATTTTCGGAAATGGTCACGTGGGCCCACGGAGAAATTTACTGATTTTGTGGGGCCCACTTTGTTTTCTAGATTTTGGCCATTGTGGATATTTTTCTAAGACGCTGAGGGCCAATAGGAGGTGACACGTGTCACCCCGCCTGTGGCTTCGGGCCGGTTACCTTTGTGCACAACACCCTGCTGTAGTCGCCGACTAAACGCTTGGCGTAACTTGCGAAGGGAAAATTCGCCATGTCGCTTTGTATTTTTATGATTTTTTCCGAGCGCGAACATTTTGTTAACAAGAGGTGACACTTGTCACCCTGCCGACGCCTTAGTGGCCTGGCTTCGCTCGCCGATCGTGCCTTGCGTGGCATTGTTTTGTGCAATGTTTTGTGCAATGTTTTGTGGCTTGTTTTGTGGAGTAGGGTTAGGGTGCACTTGGCTTGATTCGCCTTACACTTGCCTTGCACTTGGCTAGATCTCGCCATTGGGTCGCCTTTGGTTTTGCTATAAATACCCCTGCAAGTGAAGACTTCATCCATTCCAAAAACTTCCAAGTCTTGAAACCCTCTCCTCCCCTTTGTGAGTTTAGCCGAGAGCCTCCTCCCCTTTTCGTGGCCTTTGGCCGGCGGGTTCTCCTCCCTTCCCTTCATGGTGCCACGTGGTACCCCTAGCCTAGTTGTTTTCGTATAATACCCTCCTCGTGGTATTGAAATACTTCTCCTAGTATTGTTATAATGCCCAAAATACCTTAGCCTTGTACCTTGTAGTATTCCAAAGATACCTCTTTACGTAGAGTCCTGAAATACTACCTTTTGTCCTTTCTAGTCTCAAACCAAACCCTAAGGAAATCTTCATAGTTGGTCAAGTATTTGAGTAGGTTGGTTAGAACTTCTAAGGGTTGTTTGGAGTGGTTTGGAGCGCACTGGAGGAGCTAAACCTTGCTCAGATCGACATTATAACTTGGATAATTTTGGGCTTTTCGAGGTAATTATCTTGTCCTCTATTGTAATTGGAAATTACATGTTTGTTAGAATATATAGTTGAAGATACTATATATGGAACTATACTTAGTATTCGCAATGTCTTTTGACTTAAGCCCAAGAATAAAAGAATCGAATCAATCAGATTTACATAGATCAGATGCAGCAGACTTGTGTAAGATATCGAGTAGAATTGTACACGCCAGGTTAGACGTAAACCCCTCGGTTGGCTTGCAGCCTCGATAGAGAGAGATTTACGCTGTCATGTGGGGAAGTCTCACGAATTTTCAGTAGAAAGATAGAAACTTGTGTTTTGGGGTTAATAGACGTTTGTGACCTATGTAGTGAAAGTACTAAGAGTAGCGTATTCTACTCGAGGAGTGGAAAGTGGCTAGCGTTGTCAGTACTTGAGCATTTTGCTTATTGTCGATAAATCATCGCGAGGTATGTGAACCTCTTCCTATCTTTTCTAGCATGATTGTTGTGGAACTATGTAGTACGCAGACGCATACGTGCTAAGTGATTTGGTTGGTTTAAAACATAGGGTGTTATAATAGCTTTATGGGAAGTTAGTTATAACGACCTTACGTAGTGAAAATGGTTTATCGATGTTAGAAGTTAAGAGACTTGATCTTATAAGATAAGAGACTTAACTTATTTGTTTTAATGTGGATGTTTGTGAAACCTCATTCGTGAGTAATGAGTACTTGGTTTTTAAAGGGATAATGTTTTACCGATTTCGAATCGAACGTGTATCGATGCACCATCGCAAAGCGTTAATAAAGGAAAATATATCAATAATGATGTTGTATTAAAACCGTAGAAACCTCCATCCGCATGAAGCTAAGATAAGACAAAATGATATTACATTTTCTAGATCACGGTCACGTAATAAGATCGTTATAAACAAGAATAAACTACTCACATATATGACATATGTTACTCAATTGTTTTAAAAGAGATTAAGACTATGAGTTATGAAACCTTTCTAAAATAAGTGACTTGAGCATTTGAAAATGAGAAGCTTGAGTAATCAAACTAGGCAACCGGAACTTAGGAAAAGAATGTCATACTTGATTTTGAAAAGGAATGTGGGTTGGTCATTCTAATACTACGGTATAGGTGACTTTTATAAAAGTAATGGATCTCTTTAAAAGAACTTAACGTATGTAGTACTGGGGTTAAAACCCGACTTTGGCATAAAATGAAAGTACTTTGAGTTGTTGTGAAACTTTCCTATGCTTGTTGTTGTGAAACTTGCCTATGCTTGTTGTTGAAACTTGCCTATGCTTGTGATGATAGCCTTGTTGTGCAAGTGTGGTATTTACGTATTACCGCGTCTCGATAGAGTGGCCTGACTTGTCGAGAACTTACTCGACGGCCGCAGTGACGGAGAATTCCACGTATGTTTCCATTTTGATTATCGCTTGTTGTTGATGTCACACATGTCTACACCGACGCAGATTCGGCACGCGGCCACGCGCGGCCGGGATTACCCGATATATTGTTATTGTGGTTACATGGACATGTCTACACCGAGGTAGAATTCCGGGCATGTGGCTACGCGCGTGGTTGATCACCCAAGATATTATTGTTGATGCCATATGGACGTGTCTACACCGAGGTAGAATTACGGTACGCGCGCTGGCATTGGTATTATTGTTGCATCACGGACATGTCTACACCGATGCGTAACCGGCACGCGCCATGATGCGAACATGATTGATGTTGTGGGCGTGAGACCCATAGTTATATTTGAGTGATGACTTGGCGGCGAGTCCTCGATCGACATGATCGCTTTATGTTGTGAATCGTAGTTTGGTATCATACATGTCTCCCGCTTTATATAGACTAGTATGATTTCATTGCAGATTTTTACAGCCACATACTTGGTACCGCCAGATCCTTCGGGGCCGCGTCACGCCGCAGTAGAGGTACATCGGCCGTGGATCCTCGCCTAGATCTCGCCAGCGTTGGGAAGCTCCGCTTCCGAGGCTTATCTTTCGTATGTTCTCGAGTCAGAGGTTCTTGTACATTCGTGGTATGTGGCCCCGTCCCGTCATAGTTGTTGTAAATCTTAGAGGTCCGTAGCATCATTGGCGTGGTTTGTAAAAAAGGATTAAACTGTTCGTTTTGTAAGAGTTGTATTTATATATGTTATTGGAAGGTAACCGTTGGGTTGGCCTGTTTTATGATCATATATCTTGTTTCTTGTTTAAAGTTTTATTTTCCGCTGGTTTTCTCTGATGTTGTGTCACTAGGGTGCCCGGGATAAGGCACCAGTAACGGGCCCCGGGACGGGTCGTTACACTTCCTTATCAAGAAAAACCATTTAGGAAAACAATTTTAACATTCAGTTGATACAAAATAATTTTTAGACAACAATCAATAGCCAGGACAAGTCTAATTGATTCAATTCTAGCCACAGGTGCAAGGTTTCGTCATAGTCCATACCTTTACCCTGAGTATAGCTTTGAGTCACTTAGATGAGATTTATTTTGAACTATAGTTCTCGATTAGTCTAACTTAAAGATTCATTTAGTTCCAATAACATTTGGATTGTTAAGACTTGGAACCGGATCTCAGACATCATTTTGAGAATGTTGCTCAAGCTCTTCTTGCATTGCTTCAAACCAAAAATCATCTTTTAGTGCTCCCAAAATATGTTTGGTTCTAAAGTAGATATGAAACAAGAAAGACTAACCTGTTGGTATATGATAGACATTCACACATACCTTACCATCTCTCGGTAATTGATTGACTCTTTCTCTCTTGTTATAATTCCTTCACAAACTCCCCCTATCACCTGATATGAGGGATGATTCTTACTAATCCTTGATGGAGGGTATCTTCTTACTTGATCTTGCATTTCAGTTCTGGACTCCTCCTTCACTTCGACCCTTGTGGTCTCTTCAGTTGATTCAGATATTGGGACAACATCTGATTCTGCAGTTTGCACTTTTTCTCACAGAATCGCAATGTCGCTTTACGAGGACTTACATCACATCAGTAAGATCACAAAAAATAACATTGACCAACTCTTGTATGGTCTTGGTCCCCAGATTGTACATATGATAAGTGTTGACACCCAATTTTGACCCTCCCGTCCAGCCATTAACCATAAAATTACACTAATTTTGTAAAAAATAATTTTTTAGGGATTTTTATAATAAAATACAACAATAAAACATTAAATACAGGCATAAATAATTAATTTAATAATGGCATCGCGTCTCACGTAAAGTCTTAAGCATTTAGAGTCCCGCGCCCGCATTAACTAACTTTAAGCTTTGTCGTAATTCTTAAATAATTAATAAATGCATAAAAATAAATAATTTAGCGATAACATCGTGGTCGTAGCATAGCCGCATTTATTAGTAATCAGTTGTAATTTAAAATCAATTTTAATACATGCATTTAATAGCACCGCATTTATAAAGCTTTAAACGATTCTTAAGTATCGTACTTGCGTTCAGCATTTAAATAATTTAATCTAAGCTCATTTTAATTTTAATTTAACTTCGCAATAATGCACAATAATAAGATTTTAAATAATAGCGTCGCATTCTGAAATATTAAGCACTAATTAAATAACACGCCCGCATTTATTATGGTAATTAGACTGATTTAGCACCTAAATAATTTAATTAAATCAAATAATCTAATCCTAATTAATTAAGCACCTAAAATTAATACCTAGAATTAATTAACATTAATTAATTACCTAATACTAACTACCCTTAATTAATTGACCAAATTTCAACAACCCGCAAATTTCAACAAATCTCTAGCCCATCTACCCGCAAGCCCTTCTCTTTCACTACCCACAGAAGCCCAAACCCGTCAGCCCAACACCCCAACTCTCCCTCTACCATATCAGCCCAGAAGCCCCCACGCCTAAGCCTTATGCTTTCCCTTTCACTTCGTCTCTCCCACAAAAAAAAAAAAAAAAAAACGAACCCTAAACCTAGCAATCGCCGCCTTCACCTCACGCCTTCGTCGCCGCGATTCTCGCCTGAGAATCCGGCGACTTTCCTTTCCTCACCCATGCACGGCCGCCTTTCCTTACCTGTGCACCTAACCAAACGAATCTTCCAGAAATTCCTTAAAATCAGAACCCATTCGAATCTACAAGATCAGTACTAAATCAACCCGAAAATCTTACAATAAAATCGCCCATTTTATGGCAAGAATCGCACAAAATCTCCTTAATCGATTTTACACCCAAATAATCGTCGAAAAATCAATATCGAATCAATACCAAAATCGCACAAAAATCAGTCTCAAAAGCCATCTAAAACTTACCAAAAGAGGACCCGAAATCAAGGCTACAAATACCAATCGATTTGCACATCTAAAGGCATTGGAAAATTAGCATCCGGGGGGATTCAATCAGAAAGCAATAGCAAACGCTAAGCCAAGAAACCAAAGAAGTTAAGCCTTCCTTTCGCTACCGCGAAACCGAAACCCGCCGAGTGAGCCGACGACTTGATACGCCGCCTGGTCACGCTCGGAGAAGGTAAATTCATCATCCTTCCGTCTTTGATTTTGTTGAATATTAATGTGTGTGATGGTTTTATGTGATCGATTAAGCCCGTGTTATATGATATATACGTGTTGTTTTAAGCGCTTGTTTTTGCTATGATTATGTAGTACGTGTGCTCGCTAGATTGTAGTAATGTCTAAAGAAATCTGGGAAAGTTTAATGGTTTTGGTCTTTGCTTGATACTAAATGGCCGAGTAGATTTGATTTAGAACTCTATAGCATACCTACAACATGATTCTGCTTTCTATGAAACACCCGAGTTGTATTATTAATGCTCGCCAAAATCTATGATCATCAGAGGTGTTATAATGGTTGTATGTATTAAATATCCATAAAGTAGTTAAATGTCTAAATCTCGCGGCTCGAACTAGTTCTGCTTAAAATAAGGCAAAGCATGGTTCGTAATATCCATCAGTAGTGTTAATAAATCTGCTTTAGTTCATTGTTAGTCCATCATATATCCGCTGATTGGTTCAGTTCAAACAGTGGTATCGTATATATATATCACCCAATTATGTTATGCCATATCCTCGGAGTGTTATCAGAAC
Source organism: Przewalskia tangutica (assembly GCA_029844215.1). Classification (NCBI taxonomy): domain Eukaryota; kingdom Viridiplantae; phylum Streptophyta; class Magnoliopsida; order Solanales; family Solanaceae; genus Przewalskia; species Przewalskia tangutica. The sequence continues at coordinate 3,971,344 of CM056730.1, read as the reverse complement.
CAACATGTTGTACCAAATATGATCTTATGCACTTGGTTTGACATCCATGGTTCGCATTCAAAGCATTACTCCCAAAGAGTCACAACTCAATTAAAGAGAATTTAATCAAATTGAACTCTTATAGTTGCTTGATGTCTACTTGGTCCATCGCTTGTCCCGCTTATCGGCTATACCTTGACAATGTTTGGCTATAGTAGTTTGGCTCAATGCTTTTTTAGAATTGTGACTAGTAATTCTCGATTTGAAGTTGTTCGCTTATCTTCCCAGATGTATGAATTCACGCAAGCTAATAGACTAAATAATCACTGGATATGTCCTTTATTCTTCAAAAACATAGTCTTTGGAATCAGAAGTCTGCTTAGTATTAGAGGCCTTATGTATTCAATCTAGTCCTCGTCCGTATTAATCTGAATCGCTTTCCTCCTCTCGATTTTTTGCATTCTTCAGTAGACCATCCGTGGGCATATTTCGTGATGTATGAATGCTTCAGTATACATTTGATGTATGTCGAGGTCACATCTATTCTGTAACATATCCTCAATTCCGTGTATCTCCTGTGTATTGGCTAAAAATATTTTCAAAGGTGTCTGGCTTGACGTATTCACGATAGCCTTTAATCTATTTTCTTCATAATTGAGTATCGGGCCTAGTCCATTGTTTGCTCTCCTCTCGTCTGCTTTGTGTCTTTGATTGACTTGGGCCGACCTTTCTCTTTTATCGGGAGATGATTGGTTTACTGTCCTTCATATATTACTGGGCCTGCCGAGGCCCACTGTTTGTTTGCCTATCCGTGAATCATTTAAAGTGGACTTGCCTATTTGACCTTGGGTCGCCATCTTTGGGGAAGAATGAGCCATACGTGTATTTTAGTTTTACGTGAATTATCTTGTTTACTTGTACTATCGCTTGATTTGAACATGTATTAATTCTTTATCTTTATCTTATTTTACATGAAATGACGGAGCAAAATGAAGAGTCTCATGGCGAGACTCATCACAAGCTACAAGAACGAAGACCCGTGACATGTGCATTTCTCTATCAACATCGGGAATTCCAACCCGCCGGCGAATAACACCTCTACTCTGTCGAGTCCTTTATTTCCTATCCCGCCCCGTTTATTTGTGTAATTAATTGTCTAACATTACGTTATTAGTAGAACTCTTAGAATGCCAAACCTTAAGTCAATAGATTAGAAGGTAGTTAATTAGCAATTTGTTTCCCTTCGAATTAAATATTTTAGATTATCCATACATAGCTTAAGCCATATTAAATCACCTAATAATCCTAACTTGCATAATTAATCATGTAGCTAGGATATTATTTTTAACATCCCTAAACCATTTGCTATAAAATCCATATATAAATTTTATTTATACATATATACTAAGGAAGCCCCTTTTAAGCATGTAGTATACTAATCAAGATAGGCAAATGTATACATTTAATCAATAAGTCCACTTTGCATGACATATTTTTCATAAATAATATAGGGCATGCTTTAAACTCTATATGTGTTTTACATCACTAATCTTATCAATCTTTTTGCCAAAAAATACTTTCTATTAAATATCTTTCAAACACGATTCTTAGCAATAAATAATTAACCCTAGGTTTGAACGGACAACCGCAAGTTAGCGGATCCTTTAGGTGCCTAACCCTTCCCTTTAGGATAATAAAGAACCCTTACCTAATCTCATTAAGTTTAGCACCATTAAAATGGAGTTAATGTTTTACTTTAAACTAGTTAAACATTTAGGTGTCCTAATTCACCCCAATTAATTAGGTGGCGACTCCGCGAACCCTTAGCATTCTAGCAACCCTTTAGCATTTTAAATTTTAGCCTCTTTTAAACTTTAGCATCCTTTTAGCAATTTTAGCATTCTTTAAACATTTCATTTTTATTTTTATTTTCTAACCTTTGTTTTTAAGCGGAGTTTAGAAAATAAATGCCATACTAAAAATGGGCGCGACAGAAATGGCGACTAATCGGGAGTTTAGGTTCTTAACCACAATGCACCTAGGGTTATTATTTGGCATTACTTTGCATTTAATTCGTCAGTTGTATTTTGTTTTGTTTATTTTAATTGCTACATGCTTTACTGCTTTCCTTAAACTGACATTCCGCTCATATTTCTTCCATCCTGGAAAATTCACACTATCACTCACTCACGCGCGGGTGTGCTTCAAGACCCGCAAATTTCTTCAAATACCCAAATTTTAAGAGAGTCGCGCATGAGTTAGATCGGTCGTTCGATCACCGCAGAGCCTTCTCACTGAGTTGTCCGCCGAACTCAAGGCCTAGAAAAGCCAAATCTTAGAAACTTAAGATGAGCTCTACCACCCTTATTTTAGGCATGCATACATTTACCTTGGGTGGTCAATCCTGCATTGGCACCACAATTAAGAAGACACCAAATCGCCGACGGGTTATTATAACCCCGCGCCCCAAAAGCATATTATGGTTGCATAGTCATGATAAACAAAACCAAGCCCGGTTGAAATGCCTAAATTGGAAAATGTATACTCATTTTTTATTTGTTTTAGATGGAACCTATCCTCGATCGAACGGTGAATGGGTTCCGAGCAAATCGAGGACACGGTGGTCAAAATTCGACTGGGTAGTCAAATGGCAATCGTAAGGTTGGGATGCCTTACCGTTAATCGACATCTTCCCGATCAGATTTGGTCGAGCATTGATCCAATTTTGGGATCCGGACGAGTCGCCTTCAAATTCGTGGATTTCAAATAACCCCACCTTAGAAGAGGTCACTACTTTACCGCTTTAGCATATCACGACAGAAACCGCTTATTCCACATGGCCAGTGAAAAGCTCCTCCCAGATCCGGGTTTGAAGAATACTGCAGAATTGCGTTGCTTTGAAAATAATCGGGTTTCTAGACTACTTGTACTAGAGATATGGTTGCCGAGACGATATAAATTGTTTAAGAATGAATTTTGATGCACCGCACTATCGAGAGTTAGACGCCCTATCAGATTCTTTGTGGCTTTCCTAGTGGATTCTTTTATTTCCGCCGAGCATGGAAGGATCAGCACATGCATATGTTCGGTGGTTAGAGCAATGTTTGACGACGCTGGTGGCAAACAACTCACTGACGCCCATGATCTCGCGTAACTATTTAGAGCGTCAACAGTGCGTATGGTGAATCGAGCTTCAGGCAAGAATCTCATTTTGCGATGTGGCAATAGAACATTTTTATCGCTCAAACATGACCGATGTATGCCACAAATACGACAACAAGATCTCCACTTTTTACGAAAGAACGCGTTACATGTGTCACCGCAAGACAGAGGATCGTACAAGTACCTAGCATCCCGCAAGATAGCCAAGTTCAATGGAAGTATCCATTGCTTCACACGGTCAAAAGCGGTCTACTGAGACCTAAGGGATTGTATTATATCGCACTTATAGGTCTAAAGCGGACTACAACCATATGCTCCACCACGCTGCATCTCAGCTTGGCCATACACAAGTAACCCCTCTCAGGCGACATGAGAGCCTCCGAATTCAGCCGACTGTAATTCATCGCTCCCGGCCGCGCATCCTTTGGCGAATGGCATCATATTGACCAAATGGAAATCGGAAGGACCGCGTGGGTCTCCTGCAGTATCAAGCATGGTTTCTAGATCGCACGGAATATAGTCCGTATGAGCAAGGCGTTGAGGACATCACGCAAGTGACGTAATGAAAGACAATCAACTCGCGAGAGGTCATCACCCGCATACGCATGTGGGCCCTAATGCACGATGCAAAGATAATACTTGGAACAAAGTGGAGCTATACCAAAGAAAACCTAAGCTTCACCATCACATCGACGACATAGTTATTTAGTTTGAGATTTTTATTGTTTTTATTATAAAGTGTCATTTCAATTAACTTTATTTCCAATAAAGGCATTTCGATACAACGGTTGGGTACATCTAACATGACTTTGCATGTATGACGCTTAGGCCTACCGCATAATAGAGGTCCCCTTGCATATTAGGAAACGCTCGAACGTCATGCTATGGCAATATATCCGCTACATACTTGCAAATTATGTTCTTATGCTAACGCCGCTTGTTGCATCTTTTAGAAAAATTATCATCTTCCCAAAGCGGTTCGTCAGATTTGACTCAACAAATGCCTGAGCATCCACACTTCACCGCATCCAAGGCAAGAAATGACGATATGACCGCTCGTGGCGCCCGAGCCGAACGGCTGGGAATTATTCCCGCCAACAAACAGTAAACTTCGTGAGGAATATCACCAATGAAGAATGCATTGCTCACCGCCGCAACAGATTGTCGATATGCAGTTGAGATGGAGAGGCTACGAATCCGACCAACCTATCCATCGCTTGAATACCCCTATACCAGAGCAGCGGCCACTACCTCGCAGACCACCCCGTGATCGACCTCCACCACCACATATCCCCAAAACTCCCCACAAAGGCCGCCGCCATCGACCCAATCGCCCGCCCACCAATCATCAACCTCACCTTCAAAATGATCCTCCCATCGCCTACGCACTCCGCCTCGCTACTCACTTCACCATAATCACCCTAATCGCCAAGCCAACCAATGCCCACGCACCATACCCATCGCCATTTCAAAGAAACCACCTGCATACCTAACTTACACAACAAACCCAACCTTTCACCGCCCCCGCTTCACCAAGAAGGATCATTACGAAGAAACGGAAAGGGAAGTCCGAGCCAAAATGGACGATGACGAGCACGAGATTCACACCTGAAGAAGCGCCGTGGTACGCGATCGGATAAAGGTCACGGCGACTAGATTATGAAGATCTTTGCACGCACCTGACGGAACCGCCGTGGGATACAAGGCACCAAGTTCGATCTATTTGATGGGAAGGAACCCCGCGCACTTGAGGTCAGATTGCGACAAGTTAATCGGTAGGAAGAACCCACCGGCCATCATGAAGTTGTTCATTCGCTTAATCGGCGAGGCAATAGATTGGTACACTCAGCCGATCCACGAAATGGCATACCGGAATGCATCGCCCAAGACTTTGCGAGCGGTTCGATTTAACACGTAAACCGGATGTGTTCTATCTAATGAAGTTGGAAAAGAAGTCTACGGAGACTTTCAGGAGTACGCCATGAGACGGCGTCAGAGGCAAAGAAAGGTACAACCACCCACGCGAGAGTGAGACGACCACACTATTTGTACAATCTTTGAAGGACGCAACCTATTATGAGCGGATGATAAGCGCCATCGGGCGAAATTTTGCAGAGGTCGCCGAATGCGACTTCATGTAAGGTATTAAACCGGCAGATTACGACCGCAAGATCACAGTAACCAATAAGGCGATTCACAGGACGATCGGTACTTCAAGGAAGGAGACAGCTTCTTCCATGTTTGTACAAGAACGCAAACCCGAGGCATTCATAACATACCGTAACCCACCCTATCAAACCCCATACTACCACACCAAAGCCCAAAACTTCACACCTCACTATACACCTACCCCAAACCCCGCCTACCACACACACCCATATATAACGCTCCCAAGCACCCATTTATCCGCCCGCATCAACCCGCCCATCAAGCCCGCCAACAACATAGAGCACCCAATGCGCCTGCACTAAATACGAATTTTGAAGGAAGACCATCCGTAACCCGCACTCCCACCGGGTGAACCCATACCTGATATACGAAAGATCGCGAGCCGCAGTGTGATCCAACCAATTCCTGGAGGATTCTAGCCCTATCCCAAGATGGTATGATGAGAATAAGGCCATACAGATCACTGATAGCCTGTGGCATGACACCTAAGGTTGCTACACCTCGTGGACAAAATCAAGAGTTGATCAAAGAATGAGTAATTCACCAAGGATCTCGCCCCAAACGTGCATGATAATCCTTGCCAAACCACGGCAACACCAACGTGCACTTGATAACCCTAGATGAGGAATACAACTTGAGGAACCATCCGATCGCTCGGTGAGGAAGAGTCGAACCTTCTCGCTGCCGCCTCGCCACCAATCCTCGAAAGCAAGCGATTTGAGCTGGAAAGAGCACCGCCGAGACATAAAGGTTCAATCACGCTTGTTCAGCGCCGAAGGGCCACCGATCAAGACGGATCGCAGAGCGGGAAGCGGGTCATGAAGTCACCGCCGCAGTATAACTGTGTCGCGAGGTATTACACACCTATAGAGGCAGCCAAGGAGGCACCACAAAAGAAGCCCGTGACAGAGGTCAAGTCGAGGAGTTTTGGAGGAAGATGCCCACTAAAGAGTATTCCGTCAGAGCGCTTAAAGAAAACCTCACAGATATTTCTACTTTCATTGTTAATGCATTCTCGCCTCACACAGATCGCATTGATGGAGGTGTTGAAGGATGCATACGTTCCGAGGGTACAACAGACGAACTTGGCGCCTTTGGTCTGACAGTACTAGAGGCCCAGAATCACCTTTCACGATGACGAAGTTACCCGCCGAGGCGCTTGACACAACCTGCGCTGAATATCACCATCCAAGTCGCAGATAAGATTGTTTCAACAAAGGTTGATTGATGGAGGCTCACCACAACATTTGTCCCATGACGACATCATCGTTGAAATCGGGCATCGTAAGGAAATTCGTGAAAGTCATATCGAGTCAAAGGTTTCGACGAGTCCATAGGGAGTCGGCGTGATGGACCTCACATCGCGGATCGGACTGCGAATTCGCTGTGGAATTTCAAATATCGATATTGCTACGTTACAACCGCTGACAGTGGCCGTGGATCCACGAGGTCGGTGCGCCTCCGCCCACCTTGCATCGTTTCAAAGTTTATATGGAATCACAAAAAGTGGTAGTATTCGGAGATAAGGGAAGATCAACACCGATTATGCAATCCTCGCCATAAAAGACGGAAACGATGGATGGTTCGTTTTTCATATTAATGAGATCCAGAGAGCAAGTAGGTCCGCCATGGCACGCCACGTTCTCTCGTAACGGTGGCTGGCGAAATGCTAAGAAATGGATACGAGCCCTACAGAGGTCTCTGAGTCGTGATGGGATCACAGAGCCTATCCATTGTTCGGGAAGAGAGACACTTTGGTTTGGGGGTACCACTTACTTCAAGGATTTGGTGACCACGAACCTCCAAGGCGGATACATTCCTCGCTCGCGCCCATTTCGCCTCGAGTCACTATTCGTCAAAGCCTACACCATCCAGACGCCGAGAGAAGATGACCTGCATGATCTTGCAGCAGGTTCCGTAACTGCTCATAGTGATGATGAGGCGATTGTTGCACGATCGCAGGAGATCACGCGAGGAGCTCACCATTCGGGATGCAGCGTGGATACACCGATAATCGACTTGCACTCGCCCCGACCGTCCGGTGCTTGGTAGAATTTATGATTAGTTCTAGCGGTGACCTTTTTATCTAGAAAGAAAATGTATATGCATTTATGATTCTTAATATGTTTTTAATCTCGCAATTTTACTTTCATCATAAATTCCGTGACATTTTTGCAATTTTTTAAAAGATTTTGTTTGTGTTAAAATTAAATTCTTTAAGCATTTTTCTTTCAACATCATATTAATAAACCCGCTGATAACGCCGAATATGACATGTAATGAGACCAACGAACAAAGTTCAAATGACGAGCATAACCCCGAGGAACAAAAGGAATGTCCGCAATGTAACTTAGCCAAGAGTCGAAAACTTTGAGAATAGGCCTAAACCAAATTTGAAGAAACAGAGTTAATAAACTTAGCGATGAGGGAACCGTGAAAGAGACTAGAGTCGCCACCTAAACGCCACACGTATGAAGAATTAATCGAGCTCAAACAAGACAATCGATGTGTTTGCTTGGTCATATGAGGACACGCTGTTCGAGTACGCACATCGCCGCACACAAAGCTACCTATTGAACCATCTTATTTCCCAGAAACAAAGGCCGAGAAAGATCAAACCGCATACGAGTTTGAAGCGTCAAAGAAGAGGTTCAAAACATTGAGGCAAAGGTGATTCGAGTTAAAAGTATCCTACTTGGTTAGCAAATATCGTGCGGTCAGAAAGAAGAAAGATGGAAAGGTCCGAGTCTGCGGATTACAGAGACCTCAACAGAGCCACCAAGGATGACTTTCCTCTTCCAAACATCCATATACTCATCGATAATTGTGCGAAGCATGAACTACTGCTCGTCGATCGCTTACCGGCTATCATCGATCCTTACGGCGTAAGAGACGCAGAAAGACAAAGATTCACTACCCCGCGGGGTGTACTATTATCGAGTTATGCCGCTCGGTCTCAAGAACGCAGCGCCACCTACACGAGAGCCATGACCACCATCTTCCATGACATGATTCATAAAGAAATCGAGGTCTATGTGGACGACGCCATCATCAAATCGCTAAAAGCGGAGGACCATTCGGCAAACTTCAAGAAATTTTTCCAACGACTAAGAAAAGATAACTTGAAGTCAATCCAAAGAAAGTGCGATTTACGCCCCGCAGGAAGCCGCTGGGTTTTATAGTGAGCAGAGAGGATTGAGCTAGACCCTCGAAAATAAAAGCCATCCAAGAGTTACCTCATCCAAAAGTAAAAAGGACGTGATGAGTTTCTGGTCGCCTTCAACTACATCAAAGTTCATAGCCCGCCACCGTGATATGCGAGCCGATATTCAAATTATTGAAAAAGGACGCAATAAGCGTGGACAAATGATTGCTAACAAAGCTTTTGACGTAATCAAAGAATACCTTTCTAATCCGCCGTTCTAGTACTCCGTAACCGGAGACCTTTGCTACTCTATTTGACCGTGTTAGAAAATGCTTGGACGCGTTGGGGCAACACGATGAAACAGGAAAAGGAATGTGCCATATACTATTTGAGTAAGAAGTTCACGGCATACGAAGCTCGTTATACTCACCGAACGCATTTGTCGCAGATTAACTGGTCGCCTAAGTTCGTGCACTATCTATCCAAGATACACTACTTATCTTATTTCGAGGACGGATCCGCTTTAAGTATATCCTTCAAGCCCATGCCCACCGGAAACTAGCGAAATGGCAAATTATGTTGAGCGAAGTTTGACATCGCTTCACGCCACGCAGAGTCAGAAAAGGACAGCATTAGTCGATCATCTTGCCGAGAACCCATCGATGAGTACGAGCCCTTCGAACCTATTTTCCGATGAAGAGGTATTGTTTGTCGAGAAGATATCTCGCAGGATTACCCGGTTGGAGGATGTTTTTCAATGGAGCGCAAATTTCAGCGAGTCGATTGAGCGCTTTGGTTTCGTAAACAGTGTCAAGATTATCCGATTTCCAAGCTCGATTTCCATGCACCAACAATATGGCGAATATGAAGCTTGCATATCGGGGCTCGAATGGCCGTAGATATGGACATACAAGAGTCGCTGGTCATAGGTGATTCGACTTACCGATCCATCGTATACGGCGAACGGGCAACCAAGAATATGAAGATACTTCCTACCTATTTTGCGTGAAGGAATTACGTAAGAGGTTCACCACATAGAATTTAGGCATGTTCCGAGGATCCAGAACGAATTACCGACGATTGGCAACCTTATCCTCCATGATTCAAAGATCCTGACAAGAATTACATCGATCCAATCACGTTGAGTGTGGCCGAGCAAACCGCTTATTGCTCCCATATAGACGGGGAAACAGACGACAATCCATGGTACCATGACATCAAAAGGTACCTCAAAGCAGGAGAATATCCAGAAGGCATAACCAACATCCAGAAGAAGACACTACGAAGACTAGCAAATCATTTCTTTTGAACGGGAAATTGTGTACCGAGGACTCGATTTGGGCTTATCGAGACGGTCGATGCTCAAGAGGCGTGCAAGCTAGTAGAAGAGATACACGGAGGACGTGTGGACCTCATACGAACGGCTTCACTTTGGCGAAAAAGATTCGCGAAAGGTGTTATTTTTGGATGACGATGGAAACAGATTGTATCCGCTTTGTGCGTAAATGTCGCAATGCCGATTCACGGAGATTTGATTCGAGTGCCTCCGTGAGCTTAATGTGACAGTTCTCCTCGCCATTCGCAGGGCACGGATGTCATCGCCCCATCGAACCCGCTGCTTCAAATGGGCACGATTCATCCTCGTAGCAATTGACTATTTCACTAAACGGGTGAAGCCATCACACGCATCACGATTTAAAAAAGGTGGTGGTCGACTTCGTCGCAACAACATCATTTGCCGATTGGTGTTCCCGAATCAATTGTAACTGATAACGTAACCAATCTCAACCGTAATTTGATGCGAGAGATATGTGGAAATTTCAAGATCACTCACCGTAATTCCACCCGCATCGACCTCATTTAACGGAGCAAAGAGGTTACCAACAAGAACATCAAGAGGATATTGCGCAAGATGATCAAGAACTACAAACATTGGCACGTAAAATTTGCCTTTGGCGCTGGGTTATCGCACCACAATCCGAACTTCTACCGGCAACGCCATTTTCGTGTATGTAATGGTCGTACCGCAGAGGTGGAAATACCATCGCTGAGAATCATCCAAGAAGCCGAGCGGCCGAGTGGATACAAGATCGCATGAGCAATGACGCTGATTGACGAAAAGGTTGAATGCAATCACATGGGCAGCTATATCAAAGCGTAACGGCTAGAGCTTTTAACAAGCAGAGTAAGCGCCAAGGTTATTCAAACCGACAATTGGTTTTGAAACGCATATTTCGAATCAAATTGTTAAAGGAAAGTTCGCACCAATCGCGCAAGGCCCTACACGGTCCATCGAGTATTAAGTGGAGGGCCCTAATCTTGGCCGAGATGGATGGCGCAGGTATGCCCAAGGCTATCAACGCACGCAGTGAAGAGATATTACGCCTAGGAGTATTTGTCTTCCGTAATCCCCTTTATATTGTAAAAGCCGCATTCCCTGCTGGGATACGATAACCCATATGGTCTCGCCACGCAAATCAAAAGCCCTTTACTTGTAATTTGAACTACGTTATGACTGATTCCTCAAGTGATACGTAGGCGCCATATCGCTTCGGTCCCACTTTTAGAATTTTACCCACTCGCTTGTAATGAACTACGCCATGACCGATTCCTCACGGGATACGTAGCGCCTAAATCGCTTCGGCCACACCGTTAGGAATCTTCCCATTTGTCTACAGCAACGGCGGGTTTGGGTTATTCCAAAAACGATATGAGCAATTCATCACGGTTAAGTTCCGCCACGCGACACACATTGAAATTGAGACGCTTTGGCGACCGTGAGGAAGGCAATAACAAGGATTCCAAAGGATGTTCGCTTGGTCGAAATACATGTCATATTCGGCAAATTAGACGAGGCTTTTACATTTTTTACGCATGTCATATAAATGTTTATTTCTAAAGATGTTTTGTGATACTTCATGAAAACATTTCATTTTTGGAAAATGTTTTGGGGCACTACTAAACATCTCAAAGAGGTCGATGTGGTTGTAAACCCAAACAAAGCCGTGCACGCGACATCAAGGGACAAGGCGCAAAGTCGATACTTAATCGACTTCCCAAAACTCACAAATTTTCTTTGAGCGCAGTTTTTTCATGTTAATGTATGGTAAAGCGCAATAGCCAAAGCGTAAAATACGGCGAAAAAGTTTCTTCATATCGCGGAAGCAAAGCAAAGCAGCAGGTGCCGGCAACAATAATCCACAATCCAAAGTTCAAAACGCACGACAAAGTCTAGCACACCATGCTGGCATAAAGTCAAATTTATACAAGGCATCGCGACCCAACGGCGCATCATGACAATTCGCTGGCAAGATTTAGCATGTCTATGCAAGGACGACATCTCGATTCATCCGCGAGCAGGGACAACATCTCTACCCATAAAATTGCACTTCTCGTATGTGTTTACCATTTCATTTAAACAGGTATACACTAATGTTTTCTCAAGCTTGCAGGAGCATTTATTCTACAGGAGCAGCAGCAATACGTCCAGGCAACGACGTTATCAGCATTGTGTCCAGGCAACGACACCATCGCCGCGCTTCACGCAACGACGCCAAAGAAGAACATCGCCCAGTAACGACGCCATCAAGACAAGGTTTACGCAACGGCGCCAGCAGCAACACGTCCAGGCAACGACGTCATCAGCATTGCGTCTACACAACGACGCCAGCAACATTATGTCCAGGCAACGACATCATCAGCATTGCGTCTACGCAACGACGCCAAAGAAGAACACGCCCAGTAACGACGCGATCGCGATTATGTCGTGGCGCTTTACGCAACGACGCCAAGAAGAACACGCCCAGTAACGACGCCATCAAGATTGGTTTACACAACGACGCCAAAGAACATTATGTCCAGTAACGACATCATCGCGATTGCGGTCCAGTAACGACACCATCGCTGGCTTCACGCAACGACGCCAAAGAAGAACACGCCCAGTAACGACGTTATCAACATCAGGTCCAGTGCAACGACACCATCAAGATTGCGTTTACGCAACGACGCCAAAGAAGAAGACGCCCAGCAACGACGTTATCAAGACAAAGAAGTCCAAACGACGCCATCATCAGCATATCACATCTGCACAGGGACGATTTTTCTCTGTTCTCAAAAATTGCATTTCCTCTCATTCATGCTTTATTCGCCTTAGCGCTTATGCACTAACTCTTTCGAGCTTTAGTCTACAGTACATTTGCAAAGAAGCGACGATACGTCCGCTCACAATCGCAACACGCCTATGCAAGGTCGAAAAATCACAAAGATTTGGCAGATCGCATCAACACGCAGCCATGTGGGCGCTGCAGCAGCGACAACGATCCGCATTCACAATCGCAACACGCCCGCGTGCGGCGAAATCACAACATTTGCAGCATCACATCAACACAGCAGGCATCATATTTTTGCAGGATAACCTTTTCTACTCGCAATTGCATTACTTTAAAATTATGCATCATCATTTTGCCTTAACAGTTATGCACTAACCGTTTGTCCAAGTCTTAGTACGCAGGAGCAGTGAGCACAACGTGGATTTTCTCTACAAATAACCGGCAACTGTCGGGGCCAACCTTCCTAACGACGCGTAGCGCCTCGTGTCTGGCCCACTCGCTTCCACATCACCGTAGAACCCAAAGACCACAAGCCACAAGAAGACACCCTGTGTTCAAGCCGCTTATATTCTTTTACTTTTACATTACACCATAAAAGGTCATCATAACTCGACATCGGCGCCTTTAAGTCCGCATTAGCCCGCTGGTGTTTAGACCATGGTAACCCGGTCGCCATAACTCGACATCGGGACGCTTTTTGATTTTTGCGCCTTGTCTACCGCCAAGCGTTCGCACTCTCAAGATCGAGACAAAATTACATGAGTCAACGTCTTTGTCCGAAGATTCTTCCATCATCTCCATACAAAGAGGGACAACTGTTGACACCCAATTTTGACCCTCCCGTCCAGCCATTAACCATAAAATTACACTAATTTTGTAAAAAATAATTTTTTAGGGATTTTTATAATAAAATACAACAATAAAACATTAAATACAGGCATAAATAATTAATTTAATAATGGCATCGCGTCTCACGTAAAGTCTTAAGCATTTAGAGTCCCGCGCCCGCATTAACTAACTTTAAGCTTTGTCGTAATTCTTAAATAATTAATAAATGCATAAAAATAAATAATTTAGCGATAACATCGTGTCAGGTAGCATAGCCGCATTTATTAGTAATCAGTTGTAATTTAAAATCAATTTTAATACATGCATTTAATAGCACCGCATTTATAAAGCTTTAAACGATTCTTAAGTATCGTACTTGCGTTCAGCATTTAAATAATTTAATCTAAGCTCATTTTAATTTTAATTTAACTTCGCAATAATGCACAATAATAAGATTTTAAATAATAGCGTCGCATTCTGAAATATTAAGCACTAATTAAATAACACGCCCGCATTTATTATGGTAATTAGACTGATTTAGCACCTAAATAATTTAATTAAATCAAATAATCTAATCCTAATTAATTAAGCACCTAAAATTAATACCTAGAATTAATTAACATTAATTAATTACCTAATACTAACTACCCTTAATTAATTGACCCAGCCCTGAACAACCCGCAGCCCAACAAATCTCTAGCCCATCTACCCGCAAGCCCTTCTCTTTCACTACCCACAGAAGCCCAAACCCGTCAGCCCAACACCCCAACTCTCCCTCTACCATATCAGCCCAGAAGCCCCCACGCCTAAGCCTTATGCTTTCCCTTTCACTTCGTCTCTCCCACAAAAAAAAAAAAACGAACCCTAAACCTAGCAATCGCCGCCTTCACCTCACGCCTTCGTCGCCGCGATTCTCGCCTGAGAATCCGGCGACTTTCCTTTCCTCACCCATGCACGAAGCCAGCTTTCCTTACCCAGGCACCTAACCAAACGAATCTTCCAGAAATCCCTTAAAATCAGAACCCATTCGAATCTACAAGATGAGTACTAAATCAACCCGAAAATCTTACAATAAAATCGCCCATTTTATGGCAAGAATCGCACAAAAATCTCCTTAATCGATTTTACACCCAAATAATCGTCGAAAAATCAATATCGAATCAATACCAAAATCGCACAAAAATCAGTCTCAAAAGCCATCTAAAACTTACCAAAAGAGGACCCGAAATCAAGGCTACAAATACCAATCGATTTGCACATCTAAAGGCATTCAAAAATTAGCATCCGGGGGGATTCAATCAGAAAGCAATAGCAAACGCTAAGCCAAGAAACCAGCAAGTTAAGCCTTCCTTCTGCTTTCGCCCAGAAACCGAAACCCGTCGAGTGAGCCGACGACTTGATACGCTGCCCCGGTTCGCTGCCCGGAGAAGGTAAATTCATCATCCTTTCCGTCTTTGATTTTGTTGAATATTAATGTGTGTGATGTGTTTTATGTGATCGATTAAGCCTGTGTTATATGATATATATGTGTTGTTTTAAGCGTTTGTTTTTGCTATGATTATGTAGTACAGTGCTCGCCAGGATTAGAGTAATGTCTAAAGAAACTGGGAAAGTTTAATGCTTTTGGTCTTTGCTTGGATACTAAATGGCCGAGTAGATTTGATTTAGAACTCTATAGCATACCTACAACATGATTCTGTTTTCTATGAAACACCTGAGTTGTATTATTAATGCTCGTCAAAATCTATGATCATTGTAGGTGTTATAATGGTTGTATGTATTAAATATCTGTTAAAGTAGTTAAATGTCTAAATCCTGGCAGGCTTGGAACTAGTTCTGTTTTAAATAAGGCAAAGCATGGTTCGTAATATCTTGTAGTGTTAATAAATCTGCTTTTAGTTCATTGTTAGGTCCATCATATATCTGCTGGGATTGGTTCAGTCAAACGTGGTACCGGTATATATATATCACCAATTATGTTATGCCATATCACGGAGTGTTATCAGAACCAACATGTTGTACCAAATATGATCTTATGCACTTGGTTTGACATCCATGGTTCTGTGCATTCAAAGCATTACTCCCAAAGAGTCACAACTCAATTAAAGAGAATTCGAATCAAATTGAACTCTTATAGTTGCTTGATGTCTACTTGGTCCATTGCTTGTCCTGCTTATCGGTTATACCTTGACAATGTTTGGCTATAGTAGTTTGGCTCAATGCTTTTTTTAGAATTGTGACTAGTAATTACTGATTTGAAGTTGTCTGTTTATCTTCCGGTATGTATGAATTCACGCAAGCTAATAGACTAAATAATCTGCTGGATATGTCCTTTATTCTTCGAAAAACATAGTCTTTGGAATCTGTAAGTCTGTTTAGTATTAGAGGGCCTTATGTATTCAATCTAGTCCCTGTCCGTATTAACCGCTGAATCGCCTTTCCCTCCCTCTGATTTTTTGCATTCTTCAGTAGACCATCCGTGGGCATATTTCGTGATGTATGTATGCTTCAGTATACATTTGATGTATGTCGAGGTCACATATATTCTGTAACATATCCTCAATTCCGTGTATATCTCCCTTGTGTATTGGCTAAAAATATTTTCAAAGGTGTCGCTGGGCTTGACGTATTCACGATAGCCTTTAATCTATTTTCTTCATAATTGAGTATTGGGCCTAGTCCATTGTTTGCTCTCCTCTGCTGTCTGTTTGTGTGCTGATTGACTTGGGCCGACCTTTCTCTTTTATCGGAAGATGATTGGTTTACTGTCCTTCATATATTACTGGGCCTGCCGAGGCCCACTGTTTGTTTGCCTATCCGTGAATCATTTAAAGTGGACTTGCCTATTTGACCTTGGGTCGCCATCTTTGGGGAAGAATGAGCCATACGTGTATTTTAGTTTTACGTGAATTATCTTGTTTACTTGTACTATCAGTTTGATTTGAACATGTATTAATTCTTTATCTTTATCTTATTTTACATGAAATGCATCGGAGCAAAATGAAGAGTCTCATGGCGAGACTCATCACAAGCTACAGCAAACGAAGACCCGCATTTATGTGCATTTCTCTATCAACATTGGGGAATTCCAACCCGCCGGCGAATAACACCTCTACTCACGAGTCCTTTATTTCCTATCCCGCCCCGTTTATTTGTGTAATTAATTGTCTAACATTACGTTATTAGTAGAACTCTTAGAATGCCAAACCTTAAGTCAATAGATTAGAAGGTAGTTAATTAGCAATTTGTTTCCCTTCGAATTAAATATTTTAGATTATCCATACATAGCTTAAGCCATATTAAATCACCTAATAATCCTAACTTGCATAATTAATCATGTAGCTAGGATATTATTTTTAACATCCCTAAACCATTTGCTATAAAATCCATATATAAATTTTATTTATACATATATACTAAGGAAGCCCCTTTTAAGCATGTAGTATACTAATCAAGATAGGCAAATGTATACATTTAATCAATAAGTCCACTTTGCATGACATATTTTTCATAAATAATATAGGGCATGCTTTAAACTCTATATGTGTTTTACATCACTAATCTTATCAATCTTTTTGCCAAAAAATACTTTCTATTAAATATCTTTCAAACATGCATTCTTAGCAATAAATAATTAACCCTAGGTTTGAACGGACAACCGCAAGTTAGCGGATCCTTTAGGGTGCCTAACCCCTTCCCTTTAGGATAATAAAGAACCCTTACCCAGAATCTCATTAAGTTTAGCAGACCATTAAAATGGAGTTAATGTTTTACTTTAAACTAGTTAAACATTTAGGTGTCCTAATTCACCCCAATTAATTAGGTGGCGACTCCGCGAACCCTTAGCATTCTAGCAACCCTTTAGCATTTTAAATTTTAGCCTCTTTTAAACTTTAGCATCCTTTTAGCAATTTTAGCATTCTTTTAAACATTTCAGCTTTTATTTTTATTTTCTAACCTTTGTTTTTAAGCAGGAGTTTAGAAAATAAATGCCGCGGCCGAAAATGGGCGCGACAATAAGCCTGACTATTTTGTGAATAACCAATAATAATTCCTTTCTCATTCTTAGAGTCAAACTTCGCCAAATGAAAACCTGTCATTTAAGATGTAACAAATGCACCCAAAAGAGATATAAAAGTAACTCAATTATTATTTCAAAAAGGGTATCATTTTAGTACTTGGCCTTAGGTAGACTCTATTAGAGATGTGGTGTTTAAGTCTTCTGCCATAAAACAAAAAACTCTTTGATATTTGTTTAGAACTTAACATTACTCTTTCCTTTCTTGCATAGTTTTGTTCGTCCTTTCTGCTACCCTATTCAACTGAAGAGTTTTGGGAGCATAAAATTCATGAAAAAATCCCTTTCTTTTCACAATTTTTTGCAAAGAATGGTTTTCAAAATATTTTCCATGATCGGATCTAGTCCAAAAAATTAGGAGAACAAAACAGATTCATAATTCTAGAGTACAGTTTTAAACATATCAAAGGTTTATGATTTTTCGTTCAAAAAAATATCTCCATGTGTACCTCGAAAAATCATCCACAATAACAAATGATTATCTCATGCCAGTAGGTTGTCTACTTCAATTGGATCCATTTGATACACATGCAATAACTGAAAACAGAGAGACATACCTGGATGCTGTCCGTCGTGTTGGGCAACATTAAAGGCAACATGTGTTTGCTTATCTTTCATACAAACTTCAGAGACTGTTTTACCTTGAGATCATCATCACAAATCTGATTTATGCTAAGAAGGTTAGGAACTAAGCCATCAACATTAAGTACATTCTTCAAGGATGGTATATCAGGAACCATTCAATGTTCTTTTACCAAAAACCTTGATCTTACTCCCACCAAAAGTCACGTAACCTCTATTGAACGATTCTTAATTCTTCATAAAGCCTTTCGTACTATTCATGTGGCATGAATGCTCACAATCAAAGTACTAATGTCACGACCCGACCCCGGATCCGTGACCGGTGCCTTAACCCGGGCACCCTTGTGACACAACATCAGAGAAAACCAGCGGAATATAAACTCACAATAAACAACTATAATGATATAAAATAGTCTAGCCCAAAATGGCTACCCCAAAAGTACATAAAACCGAACAGTTACATCCTTAAACAAACCAAGTTATGACAAGACTACAGGCCTCTAAGAAGGAGTAACACTATGACGGGACATGGCCCCGTCATGCCCCTGAATGTACAAAACATCAACAACACTAGGGAGAACCATACCAAAAGTCGAGCCTCCGAAGAAATGGAGCTCCTGACACCTGAGTAAAAGATCCTAGGAATGAGGATCTACCACCTGTTTTCCCTTACCTGTGGCATGTACGCAGCCCCCGAGGAAGGGGTTAGTACACAACGTACCAAGTATGTAAAACTGGAAAATACTGTAGTAATATCATAAGTCCAAAATACACTGAAGTTATAGATAAAAATCAAATTATGTTGCACTGTGCCTTACTAACAATGAGAGTAACTATAGGAGGCTCATGATCAAAACAGGATCTCTCGCCCGTAGTATCATTAAGCAATCGTACTCCTGAGACTGTTTCACCCGCATGGATTCTGTGGATCCGCATAAGGCCATCCGCCTCGCATGGGACTATTTCACCCGCATGGGACTATTTCACCCGCATGGATCCTGTGGACCCGCATGAGTACCATCGCCGTACTCGCATGAGACTATTTCACCCGCATGGATCCTGTGGACCGGATCCGCATGAGTACAAGCGCCGCACTCGCATCATGGGTAGCAAATCCATGGCATAAGTAGTAAACCATCCTATTGGAGCATACCCGTGGGCCACCCATCGTGTCAGTATGTCCAAAGGAAAATAACAAGAATAACCCGGGGTTTACCCGTAATAATATTTATATAACATAGCTCATCCGGCTATCATACATAACATAAGCACTACCGGCCTATCATACATAACATAAGCACTACCGGCCTATCATATCATAACATAAGCACTACCGGCCTATCATATCATAACATAAGCACTACCGGCCTGTCATATCATAACATAAGCGCTACCGGCTTATCATATCATAACATAAGCACTACCGGCCTATCATATCGTAACATAAGCGCTACCGGCTTATCATAACATAAGCAAGTTAAGAAATCCCCTAACTTCTTATTAACATTATTAATATATCCTCTCATTTTAGTATACCCAAGGCACTAACATGTCTTTTAATAGAAAATCCGGGAATTCAACCCAAGTACCATGTACTTCTAACCTTTTAAGAAATAACTCTTTTATACAAAAATTCCAAGATACTAATCACCATAGCATCAAGTTAAGATTTCCTTTCAAAACAAGTCACATTTCCTTTTAGAAATATAGTAGGCTTCTAAATCAAGTGACTTCATTTTCTTTACCCTTTTCCCAACTCAAAACATTTTTCCGTGCTTACTTTACTTAGAGTAAATCTCCTTTCGTTAACCTTCCATAAATCTAATATAATCAACTTCCCATAAAGTCATTATATTCTCTTTATACATTAGTCAAATACATTTTTCCCTAAATCCAAGGGTTTTATACTTTTAAGATGAAACAAGTATCACATACTTAAAACAAGTGAAAGATATCAAATCTCAGACGCTCACCGTACTACATAGATACAACTACTCATGCTCAAGAGATAGGAAAGCTCCACATACCTCTTCGGTTAATCCGCTTGCCAAGTCCAAAATACCGCAAGTAATATGTCAACCTATAATGACCATAGTACGTTTATCAACCTCTAGCTTCAACATAGAATTATTCCAAGTGTAAGTTACTAAATTCTATGGAAAATTGGGCAGCATTTCCTTTGTTTCTACATACTTTGCCACCTTTTTAAAGGCCGAATTCCTCATCCAAACGCCATATTTAAGGCCCAACATCCAAACCAACACAAAGGGGATTACACACCTAAACTTGGGTGTGTAAAATTCTGTGTAAAATTCTGCCCCATAAGTTATAACAATTAATCTTAACAAGTTTAAGGTATTTTTTAGGCTACAACATGCTCACATAACCTCTTTAGCCAAATCCTTCATACCCAAACCACATTTCTTGCATGCAATGACTCTAAGAACATTATTTACTACCACAAGTTCTTTCTTCTTAACATGCAACACTAAAAACTAATTATAAAGGAAGAATCATTACCTTAGAGCTTTAGCCAAATTTTTCCAACAACTTGCTAGCTTCATTTCCAAGAACACCACCACAACAACCTTCACAAACTAGCCACAAGCTTCCTTCTTGCCTTTACTTTTCAGATTTTTCCTAAGACTAGAATATCTCTTGGAATTTTAGAGAGAAGGAGGAGCTTGAAATTTTTAAGAGAGAAGGAAGAGCTTTTGTCTAAGAGAGAGATGTAAGATAACCAAGTCTTCAAGACTTGGTCAATATAATGCATGCAAAAATCAGATGGGGACACTTGTCACCCTACCATGGCCTTTTAAAAGAAAAGATTTTTCAAGTTTTTTCCGCAGATTTTCCCGCGGCGCGGCCCGCAGCTGAGCCGCGACGCAGAATCTCGGACTTCCTGAACTTCCGCGCGCCCTGAATTCCCCGCCTTGGCGCCGCGGCCCTGCCTCCGGCACCACGGCGCTGAGGCCCCTGATCGAAATTTTCTGATTTCGAGTCCTAACTCCTTTCGCACGGCCCCATACGCACGGCCTGAACCACGGGGTATAACAACTAAGAACCTGTAATGTTAGTTCTTTAATGCAGTAATGTAGATATTACCAGTTAAGATCATTTTGGGAATCCAATCTCTCTTAAAATATTTTCTCCTTGTCTGTTTAGAAAGGTAGCTTCAAATGTTGTCTGAAATGTTTGGACAACATTTTAGACGACATTTTAGGCAACACATTCTTCACAGAATTTTAAAGTTTGAAGTAGTATGTCATTATATTTTCAAGGAAATTTAAGTAACTACCCACATACTTCAGATTATTCTTTGATTTAAACAAGACAATCTTTTCTTAAAAAAAATTCTCATTTTTATCAACGAAACTTATAGTAAACAATTTTAAGAGATTTTTGATACCCAATAACTGCATATGAAGACTTACTAAAGTAAAGAATTTCATCTAATTTTAAGATCCTCGTGTTGAGCTTCTAGAAAGTGGCTACGACAGAATCCAAATTTTACACGAATCTTACCAAATTAGAGATCCTTTTTGGTAAGTGCTACCACTAAATGGGTAATTATGCCTTTTAAAATATGGTTCTCATGAGTTAAAGATTTGACTTTTGAGTCACGTTGCTTAGATTCAATGATTAAAGATTTACAAAGATTTTGTATTTCCTTAATCATGTCATCTTGAGAGTCAACTTGATCAAATCACAGAGCCTTACTAGTTGAAATAAAATCACTAAAGCAATTTACATCTGGATAGTTAAAATATTCATACCTTAGAGATGTTCCCGCAGATGTTGTCGCTGATTTGCCACAGATGTTGAGCAACACCTGCAGAGTACTGGAAATGTTGCCACAGATGTTGAGACAACATTGTCGATGACATCTTCGTTATCAACAGAAACTGTTCGAAAACAGCAGCCAACATTGCCTGTGATTTTGGTTCTGGATCTTCTTCTTCATCATCACTAAGAAAAACTCACCGACTCTTATCAAATTTCTAAGAGTGTTGTTGACAGTCAATTTTGACCCGTTTTTTGTATATTTGTTGCAATTTTAAGTATTTTAGCACACCGTATTTTAATTGTTATTTTGCATATTTTTACATAATATTCTACGTTTGTTTCTTCACAAAAATGGCATTGCATCTTTTATTTTTAAATTAAGCATATTGTCGTTGTTAATATTATGTTTTATTATTGTTATACCGTCGTTTTTATTTTAATAATATTCACATCTTTTTAAATAATTAATCAGCACCGCATTTTTACTTTTAATCAGGCATTAAACATGTCTTTAAAATTGCATTTTATTATTATTGCATCGGCATTTGAATTTTAATAATCTTGCATCTTTTTTAAATAATTGTCTTTTAAATAATTAACCTTTGCATTTTTGTCAAACCAGTCCAGTCCAAGACACAATTTGAATCAGTCCAAGCCAACACTATTTTTAATATCATCCAAACACCCTCTTTTATTTTCTCCCCCTAAAATCAAAACCCACTTTTCATTTTCCCCCCAAAACTAAACCAAACCCTAAACCTAAATACCCCTTATAAATAAAACCTTACCCACCCTAAACAAAAGTCCCTCAGCCGCATAAGACATAACCCCTCCTCTCAAAATCAGTCACCTCTCCACTCCCTCATCCACATCGCCGACCACTCCCGCCACCCTCTCGCCGCCGCCCTTCGCCGGAGTTCTATCTCCGGCGAACTACCCTAGCCGACAGCAGCCCTCAACCACCTTTTCCCCACTCCCGTCGAACACCCCCTCACCTCACCCCACTGCCCGTACCCATCGCCGAGCTCGGCTCGGAACCAAACCCATCGCACTGCCGACCACCATCACCCTCTCCTAACCTCACCGCCTCGCCTCACACCGTCTCCCGTCGACCAACACCACCGCCTCGCGGCCAAACCATCGGCGCGCGTTCGGCGCCGACTGCCGCGAAGCGACGCCGCCACGCTCATTGCGCTTTTGTGTTGTTGAAATCACTGTTTGTATCTCGTCGGATTTATTGGCATATTTTTATTGTGGACTGATTTCCTTTATTTTTTGAATCTCGCCGGAGTTCCTCGAACTCGCGTGCATCGCTTCGCTTTGTTGGTTTAACTGGTGGGTTGATTTTCTGATTTTGTTGATATCTCGCCGGAGTTTCTTTTTGGCGCATCGTGTTGGTTTCGCGTTGTTGTTATCTGGCTATGTTCTCGAATTTTCCGGCGAGTTTTGTTGGCTACTCCACTGTTTTTTACCGTTGGTTAGACTGATTCTTTGGGCCATTTTGTTGGACTGATGTTGCCATTGTCTACGGGTTTTGTCGACCGATTCACGCTTTTGTTGCTGTTTACCATCGTTTCGGTTATTGGACTGATTTTGGCTATGGTGTTGGATTGATTTTGTGGCTATTTTGCTACTGATTTTAGGCTGGTTTTACTGATTTTGGATAAGATACTGCACTTTTGGTTACTAATTTTGAACAGATACTACACTTTGGCCGATGAAAAAGTTATCCGTCGATTTTTGAGGCCTCCACAGTTGCAAAGACGGAAAATAAAATAAATGAAGCTTTCTGGGCAAGGATGATTTCTTCCACTTACACCGGATAACCAACATGCGCTGGCAGGGCGAATTCTCGCAGCCGCACTTGTTTAGGCTGTCCCACTTTATATTTTTTATATCTGAGCCCTCCGTGTTTAAAACTATTACTGTTTTGGCGCGGATATGAAGGTTTTATTTATTTTATTGCTTTTAACAATATTGGCCGATGAAGGAATCCCCGTCTGATTTTCAAGGCCTCCCCTGTACAAAAGACGGATTTATTTGCTTTGTTTGTTAATTTTTGCTATTATTTTAAAATTTATGTATTCTATTACTAATACTTTTACTAAGTGTTTATGCAGGTATCCGGAGATGCATTTCAAAAAGAATGCCCCGGAGTTTATTTTATGCCGCATTTAATTTCAGTTTTATTATTTTGCATTGTATTTTATTTTAAATTGTAAATTATGTAAAATGCTTAGAATAGGTAGAATAAAAAGAGCAATAAATAATTAACCTAGGTTTGAACGAACAACCGCAAGTTAACGGATCTTAAAGGATGCCTAACCCCTTCCCTTTAGGATAATAAAGAACCCTGATCCAGAATCTCACTAATTTCGCAGACCATTAAATGGAAGTCAATTGCGATTTTTATTGCAATAAACTAAGTGTCCTAATTCACTATAATAATTAGGTGGCGACTCTCAAAACAAAGATAATTGCTCCATCCAGTGGAACCGCCAAAGAGCAACGTTGGATACGTTCGCTCGACCCCGAGGTCGAAAACGGCGCGACAAAGACGGCGACTACCGGGGATATCAGTTCTTGATCATAGCAAACCCAGTTAATTAAATATTGCACTTTATTTTGCTTTCATGTTTGTTGTAAATATTTTATATTGTTTACTTTTATTTTGTGATTAACTACTTTAATTACTACATTATTTTATTGCTTTCCTTAAATTGACATTCCGCTCATATTTCCTCCGTTCTGGAAAATTAACACTATCACACACTACACGCGAGGTGTGTTGTACGCACCCGCAAAATTTCTTTCAATTACCCAATTTTAGGAGAGTTGGCAAAGGCGCGGAGCAGCCGGACCATCCGATGGCGCAGTAGCCTTCTCACCGAGTAGTCCGCCGAACCATTGTGTCTAGTCATCCAAATCTTACCAAAATTAGGATAGAGCTAAAACACCTTTTATATTAAGTCATGCACGATAAACCTTAGGTGGGTTAATCTCGGTATTAACGCCACAATTAGAAATCCACCAAACTTGTCGACGGGTTCCACAACCCAACGACCCATTGGCATATATGTGTAGCGTGATAATGATAGACGGATCCAAGCTTGGTCATGACACATCGAAATTGGAAAAAATGCACCGTCATTTGGTCGCCATTTCCAACAAAACATTGCAGTTTAACGGCTTGAACTTATTTATCATAATCTCGCGTATTTGGCGTTTAGGCTCACCTCTGGCATAAGGGAGGTCCCAAGCATATTAGGGCACGCGCTTGTTTTGCATGTTTTTTTTGTTTACTATTGTTGTCGCTAGCAACCCTGTACATATTATTTAATGCAATAATTACTCTTTTGTGATTCCGGGCTCGGACATTTGCATTTTTGCACTTTTGTCATTACATTTCAATCGGGACTCCATCACAGTAAATCACACTTGAATAGCGCGGCTTGGACTTTGTGAAGCACCAACTACCAGTCCGGTCGAACCAATCAGGGGAGTCTCTGACTATATTGTCACATCCCTTCATTTTATTATTTTGTAACTTTCCTACTCACCTATTTCTCATATTTTTGCAGGAAAATAGTCCTCGCGAATAGTCGAGGGCGTTCAAAAAAGAAAACAAAAAAAAAGGTCATCACAAGGAGCGATAGTTATGTTGACTAATAGAAGTCAATTTATATCAGATTCAACGAGACATCGCTCTCAATTCTTCTTTACGTTGTATTTTTATTCATATTTGCAAATCTCATTGATATGTTTAGCGTTGATTGCATAGTTCTTTCATATCATGCATTTTACATCATAATTATTTCGAACTACGCATGTCTGATTCTCACCGCACGGTGTGATACGTAGGCAACTCATTTTGGGTTCGACACCACAAAATAAAAACCAAAAATAAAATAAAATAAAGAAGCATATTTTTTTTTCACTCATGCATCTCATTCATCATGTTCTTGGGCATTCATTTTTCTATATATTCATTTTTACTTTGCATTCGTCCACAGTGGACAATCATTTCTTTTGCACAGCCTTATATTGTCATCCTTTCATTGATAAATTCTTTTCAAGCATACATTTTGTAACATATTTGAATGAACTACGCGCACCTGATTCCCTCGGCGGGATACGTAGGCAGCCCTATTCGGGTTCGGTACCATTTATTCAAAAAATACAAAAAAAAACAATTATTCGAAAAATACAAAAAAAGAAGAAATATTTTATTCAAAAAAATACAAAAAAAATGTTATTAAAAAAAAACATTTTTTTAGTATTATTGTTTGACTTTGTTAATACCAACACAATTACAAATGTGCATAAACAAAAAAAAAAAAAAACAAGTGATAATCAGTATGGGTTGACTTTATGGTAAACCATAGATTCTTTTGGTACCTCTTATTCATACCCGCAGATGACATAGTCTTGCATGTTTCCAAGATAAGAATGAAACCGACCTCATCGTTTCATATGCATTGTGTGGTGAGTGTTTGAATAAGTTCAATTGCATTGCATTGTGATCTAGAACTTGGCCTGAATGTTTGTTGAGGCGAAATCCTGAGTAACACTCGGTGTGGGAAATGATCGTAGGCTTTCTTTGACCCGTTTGAGCCTTTTCAGCCTACCAAATAACATTATCCCTAGTACGCCCCTTTGAGCCTAAAACCTATTTTTCGACAACCGCATATTACACCTATAACCTTTCTGAGTGCGTACGCACTATCCCTCTCTTGGCCCGACCTCCTCGTGTGCTTTAGAAATGTGCAAATGGCTGACAAAATCCTGCATTGAAGTTTGCAAAGACAAAATTGTCAAAGTCTCAAAAATGAAAGCAGAGACGACTTCACATAAAGAGGAAATCAAAAGCCCCGATATAAAAAAAATATATATATAACCCCGAAAAAAAAGGGGCTCCAAATGAAAGATTCAAAAAAGAAGTCAATACAGAAAAACTGGGACAAAAAGAAAGCAAGTTAACATTAAAACACACAAATATCAAGCATGGACGTAGTCCAACTCTCGAGGAATGATTAGTCACTTTTACCCAAATGATATTCATTCCTTTCCCCAAGCCTACATTACAAGCCCGTGACAAGCCCTACATGATCTTATACTGAGGGTTCTCACATTAGTGGATACTTACATGACGGCCCAGCCTATGGTATCACAATTGCATACATTGAACATCTGTCTGAGTGTGAGCGCAATTCTCTCAACGTCCCAAAATTCAAAATACTGGAATATATGTGTGAGATGGGACCTTCTTTCAGTGAGGCATTTGAAACGTGAGATTACGTTTAGTTCGAACTCGATGCAAGCAAGTGTGTCGACACTCGTATGTTTGAGGTACTATCTCAAATCGTGTGAATTACACGCAGTCAATCTCGGTTAGACTGAAAACAATAAAAGAACATCCTTATGCACAATACTAATTGTCGGTATCAACTGGAGTCAGAACGTAATGTCGTCCTCCATTTTTTCAGAAAAAAAAAACAACAAAATGCATATTACATAAAAAAAAATTATCACGAACTACGTCTTGAATTGATTCCCTCAGCGGGATACGTAGGCGGCCACATCGGCTTCGGTCCCGCATCATTTTAAAATCATAAAAATTCTTATTTTTGCAGCATGAACTACGCTTGACTCGACTTCTACGGGATACGTAGACAGCCACATCGGCTTCGGTCACACCGTCAGAAATATTTCTTCCTTGTTTCTGCACATGACTCGATTTTGTCCATTGGAGAGTTTAACATCCTCACATATTTTGCATCCATTACTACCTACATATTTTCGGGGGGTTGCATTCTCATCTACTCAATTGTACATTGTCCATATTCTCGCATTAGCTTTTCATTCATTATAAAAAAAAAAATGCTTACCTGATCGCTGATAGGCCAAGATGAAACCTCACCTGATTCAACATCTTCATTACTAAACCGACATTTTAAGGAATTCGCAAGAAAATGACAATAGACAGGAAACAAAGCAGCCAACTAGGTCTTCTGCAAAACCAAGAATGCAAGCCAAGAGCCAAAGCTACAGAGTCGACGCTAATCAACCACTCATTTCCTAAAAACTCACAAGTTTTCTTTGAGTGCGATCTTCATATCAGCAAAGGCAGAACACAACAAGAGGCCCACGCGTTACAAACGACAACGCCTATGCAATGACGCTTATCTCAACCTGCACGTCACAAAGGTACTTTCAAACCAATGCATTTCATTTTAAGCCTATGCAACGGCTTCATTCATGTTTCGTTTATGCAACGACGAGCATCTGATCGCGCCCATGCAACGACGCTTCTTTCATTTTAAGCCTATGCAACGGCTTCATTTATGTTTCGCCCATACAACGACGAGCATCCGTGATTGCGTCCGAACACGACGTCATTTCATTTTAAGCCTATGCAACGGCTTCATTTATGTTTCGTCCATGCAACGACGAGCATCTGCATCGCGTCCATGCAACGACGCCCTTTTATTTTTAAGCCCATGCAACGGCTTCATTCATGTTTCGTCCATGCAACGACGAGCATCGTGATTGCGTTTATGCAACGACGCCATTTCATTAAAAGCCCATGCAACGCTTTATTCATGTTTCGTTTATGCAACGACGAAAGCATCTGACGCGCCCACGCAACGACGCTTTTCATTTTTTTAGCCTATGCAACGGCTTCATTCATGTTTCGCCCATGCAACGACGAGCATCGCATCGCGCCCATGCAACGACGCTTTTCATTTTAAAAGCCCATGCAACGGCTTATTCATGTTTCGTTTATGCAACGACGAGCATTCGTGATCGCGCCCACGCAACGACGCTTTTCATTTTTAAAAGCCCATGCAACGCTTATTCATGTTTCGTTTATGCAACGACGAAGACCGTGATCGCGCCCACGCAACGACGCTTTTCATTTTAAAAGCCCATGCAACGGCCATCTATGTTTCGTTTATGCAACGACGCGATTCGCATCGCGCCCATGCAACGACGCTTTTCATTTCATATAAGCCTATGCAACGGCCATTTATGTTTCGCCCATGCAACGACGAGCATTCGTGATTAAGGCCCAAAAACGACGCCCTTTCATTTTAAGCCTATGCAACGCTTCATTCATGTTTCGCCCATGCAACGATTTAACATCTGCATCGCGTCCATGCAACGACGCTTCTTTTCATTTTAAGTCTATGCAACGGCCATTCATGTTTCGCCCATGCAACGACGAGCATCGTGATCGCGTTTACGCAACGACGCCATTTCATTTAAGCCTATGCAACGGCTTCATCCATGTTTCGCCTATGCAACGACGAGCATTCGTGATCGCGCCCATGCAACGACGCTTTTCATTTTTAGCCTATGCAACGGCCATTCATGTTTCACAATGCAACGACGAGCATCCGTGACGCTGGCCCAAAAACGACGCCATTTCTTTTAAGCCTATGCAACGATTTCATTCATGTTTCGTTTACGCAACGACGAGCATCAGATCGCGCCCACGCAACGACGCTTTTCATTTTTAGCCTATCGGCAACGTTTATTCATGTTTCACAATGCAACGACGAGCATCTGCATCGCGGCCCAAAACGACGCTATTTCTTTTAAGCCTACGCAACGACTTCATTCATGTTTCGCCTATGCAACGACGAGCATCCAGATCGCGCCCATGCAATGACGCTTTTCATTTTAAGCCCATGCAACGGCCGTGATCTATGTTTCGTCCCATGCAACGACGAGCATCCAGATCGCGTCTATGCAATGACGCCATCAACATCTACAATAACCTTGTCTTTTTCAAAGACCACATCACCGCAACCCAAAGGTCAAT
The DNA here is from genome assembly GCA_029844215.1 of Przewalskia tangutica. Classification (NCBI taxonomy): domain Eukaryota; kingdom Viridiplantae; phylum Streptophyta; class Magnoliopsida; order Solanales; family Solanaceae; genus Przewalskia; species Przewalskia tangutica. Next base: position 3,941,678 of record CM056730.1, on the reverse strand, counting down.
CATACTTCAACACCGACATTTTTAAATCGTCGACTTTGCTTTTATTTTTATTTTATTACAATGACCCGGTCATCATGATTTGACTTGGGACATTTTTGGGTCCGTGATCATCCCTATTTTGAGTTCTAGTTTATAAAACAGACAAAATTGGCTACAAGTCAACATCTTTGTCCAAGACTCTTCCATCATCTCCGCATAAAGAGGACATGTCATTGATACCAATTTTGACCCGCTTTTTGTATATTTGTTGCAATTTTAAGTATTTTAGCACACCGCATTTTAATTGTTATTTTGCATATTTTTACATAATATTCTACGCTTGTTTCTTCACAAAATGGCATTGCATCTTTTATTTTTAAATTAAGCATATTGTCGTTGTTAATATTATGTTTTATTATTGTTATACCGCTGCTTTTATTTTAATAATATTCACATCTTTTAAATAATTAATCTAAGACCGCATTTTTACTTTTAATCGTGCATTAAACATGTCTTTAAAATTGCATTTTATTATTATTGCATCGATTTGAATTTTAATAATCTTGCATCTTTTTTAAATAATTGTCTTTTAAATAATTAACTTTTTGCATTTTGTCAAACCAAATTCGATCCAAGACACAATTTGAATCAGTCCAAGCCAACACTATTTTTAATATCATCCAAACACCCTCTTTTATTTTCTCCCCCTAAAATCCAAACCCACTTTTCATTGTTCCCCCCGAAAACTACACCAAACCCGAAACCTCAATACCCCGTATAAATAAAACCATACCCACCCTAACCAAAAGTCCTCACCGCATAAGACATAACCCTCCTCTCAAAATCACCACCTCTCCACTCCTCATCCACATCGCCGACCACTCCCACACCCTCTCCCGCCGCCATTCGCCGAGTCCTATCTCCGCGAACTACCCTAGCCGACAGCCAGCCTCAACCACCTTTTCCCACTCCCGCCGAACACCCTCACCTCACCCCATCGCCAGACCCATCGCGGAGCTCAAGCTCCGGCGAACCAAACCCATCGGACTGGCCGACCACCATCACCTCTCCTTAACCTCACCGCCGCCTCACACCCGCTCTCCGTCGACCAACACCACCGTCTCGGCCGAAACCACCGGCGGCGTTGCCGGCGACTGCCGTGGAAGCGACACCGCCACGCTCACGCTTTTGTGTTGTTGAAATCACTGTTTGTATCTCTTCAGATTTATTGGCATATTTTTATTGTGGATTGATTTCCTTTATTTTTTGAATCTCGCCGGAGTTCCTCGAACTCCGTGATCGTATTCTCGCTTACATTTGTTGGTTTAACTGGTGGGTTGATTTTCTGATTTTGTTGATATCTCGCCGGAGTTTCTTTTTTTTGGCGACTGTGTTGGTTTCGCGTTGTTGTTATCTGGCTATGTTCTCGAATTTTCCGGCGAGTTTTGTTGGCTACTCCACTGTTTTTACCGTTGGTTAGACTGATTCTTTGGGCCATTTTGTTGGACTGATGTTGCCATTGTCACGGGTTTTGTCTGACCGATTCACGCTTTGTTGTTCTTTGCTTACCATCGTTTCGCTTATTGACCGATTTTGGCTATGGTGTTGGATTGATTTTGTGGCTATTTTGCTATCGATTTTAGGTGGTTTCTTGATTTTGGATAAGATATCGCACTTTTGGTTACTAATTTTGAGCAGATACTACACTTTGGCGATGAAAAAGTTATCCGTCGATTTTGAGGCCTCCACGATTGCAAAGACGGAAAAATAAAATAAATGAAGCTTTAGGCAAGGATGATTTCTTCCACTTACAGGATAACCAACATGCTACCGGCAGTAATTCGCATGTGCACTTGTTTAGGCTGTCCCACTTTATATTTTTTATATCTGAGCCCTCCGTGTTTAAAACTATTACTGTTTTGCCGCGGATATGAAGGTTTTATTTATTTTATTGCTTTTAACAATATTGGCCGATGAAGGAATCCCCGTCTGATTTTCAAGGCCTCCCCTGTACAAAAGACGAATTTATTTGCTTTGTTTGTTAATTTTTGCTATTATTTTAAAATTTATGTATTCTATTACTAATACTTTTACTAAGTGTTTATGCAGGTATCCGGAGATGCATTTCAAAAAGAATGCCCCGGAGTTTATTTTATGCCGCATTTAATTTCAGTTTTATTATTTTGCATTGTATTTTATTTTAAATTGTAAATTATGTAAAATGCTTAGAATAGGTAGAATAAAAATAGCAATAAATAATTAACCTAGGTTTGAACGAACAACCGCAAGTTAGCGGATCTTAAAGGATGCCTAACCCCTTCCCTTTAGGATAATAAAGAACCCTGATCCAGAATCTCACTAATTTCGCAGACCATTAAATGGAAGTCAATTGCAGTATTTTTATTGCAATAAACTAAGTGTCCTAATTCACTATAATAATTAGGTGGCGACTCCTCAAAACAGCATAATTGCTCCATCCAGGGAACCGCGCCAAAGAGCAACGTTGCGGATACCGTTCGGACCCCCGAGGTCGAAAACGGGCGCGACAAGTGTTTGTACATTTATTAGCATAATGACCCCAACTTGAACATGCTTGTCCAGATTCAAGTTGTTTGAGATCAAATTTGGTATGATCCGAATTGAATTTTCTTAGTTACCTTTCTGTGTATTTGAAGAAAATCTAGTGGACTGATGATTAAAGGTTTGACTTTGCTACTCTTTGGATTTAGACTTAATCCTTTCATTGTTGATCTTTCTCATCATTGAAATGAATTTTTGAGAGATCAAGACAACATTAGTACCATCACAAACTTCTTCAATTGCACAAATCTTTGTTCAAAAAATACAAAAAAAAACAATTATTCGAAAAATACAAAAAAAGAAGAAATAATTTATTCAAAAAAATACAAAAAAAATGTTATTAAAAAAAAAACATTTTTTTAGTATTATTGTTTGACTTTGTTAATACCAACACAATTACTAATGTGCATAAACAAAAAAAAAAAAAAACAAGTGATAATCAGTATGGGTTGACTTTATGGTAAACCATAGATTCTTTTGGTACCTCTTATTCATACCCGCAGATGACATAGTCTTGCATGTTTCCAAGATAAGAATGAAACCGACCTCATCGTTTCATATGCATTGTGTGGTGAGTGTTTGAATAAGTTCAATTGCATTGCATTGTGATCTAGAACTTGGCCTGAATGTTTGTTGGCGAAATCTGAGAGTAACACTCGGTGTGGGAAATGATCGTAGGCTTTCTTTGACCCGCTTGAGCCTTTTCACCTACCAAATAACATTATCCCTAGTACGCCCCTTTGAGCCTAAAACCTATTTTTCGACAACCGCATATTACACCTATAACCTTTCTGAGTGCGTACGCACTATCCCTCTCTTGGCCCGACCTCCTCGTGTGCTTTAGAAATGTGCAAATGGCTGACAAAATCCTGCATTGAAGTTTGTAAAGACAAAATTGTCAAAGTCTCAAAATGAAAGCAGACGACTTCACATAAAGAGGAAATCAAAAGCCCGATATAAAAATATATATATAACCCAGAAAAAAAGGGCTCCAAATGAAAGATTCAAAAAGAAGTCAATACTGAAAAGCGGGACAAAAAGAAAGCAAGTTAACATTAAAACACACAAATATCAAGCATGGGCGTAGTCGACTCTCGAGGAATGATTAGTCACTTTTACCCAAATGATATTCATTCCTTTCCCCAAGCCTACATTACAAGCCCGTGACAAGCCCTACATGATCTTATATCGAGGTTCTCACATTAGTGGATACTTACGACGGCCCTTATGGTATCACAATTGCATACATTGAACATCTGTCTGAGTGTGAGCGCAATTCTCTCAACGTCCCAAAATTCAAAATACTGGAATATATGTGTGAGATGGGACCTTCTTTCAGTGAGGCATTTGAAACGTGAGATTACGTTTAGTTCGAAACCTTGGATGCAAGCAAGTGTGTCGACACTCAGGTATGTTTGAGGTACTATCTGAAACTGTGTGAATTACACCAGAGTCAATCTCGGTTAGACTGAAAACAATAAAAGAACATCCTTATGCACAATACTAATTGTCGGTATCAACTGGAGTCAGAACGTAATGTCGTCCTCCATTTTTTCAGAAAAAAAAAACAACAAAATGCATATTACATAAAAAAAAATTATCACGAACTACGTCTTGAATTGATTCCCTCAGCGGGATACGTAGGCGGCCACATCGGCTTCGGTCCCGCATCATTTTAAAATCATAAAAATTCTTATTTTTGCAGCATGAACTACGTCTTGACCTGACTCCCTCGGCGGGATCGTGAAGCGACCACATCGGCCGGCCACACCGTCAGAAATATTTCTTCCTTGTTTCTGCACATGACTCGATTTTGTCCATTGGAGAGTTTAACATCCTCACATATTTTGCATCCATTACTACCTACATATTTTCGGGGGGTTGCATTCTCATCTACTCAATTGTACATTGTCCATATTCTCGCATTAGCTTTTCATTCATTATAAAAAAAAAAAAAAAATGCTTACCTGATCGCCTTGATAGCGTCAAGATGAAACCTCACCCAGTTCAACATCTTCATTACCAGAAACTGGGACATTTTAAGGAATTCAGTGCAAGAAAATGACAATAGACAGGAAACAGCAGGCCAACTAGGTCTTCAGTGCAAACCAAGAATGCAAGCGTCAAGAGCCAAAGCTACAGAGTCGACGCTAATCAACCACTCATTTCCTAAAAAACTCACAAGTTTTCTTTGAGTGCAGGATCTTCATATCAGCAAAGCGGGAACACAAGGTAGGCCCACGCGGTTACAAGCGCAACGCGTCTACGCGGTGGACGCTATCTCAACCAGACGGGTCACAAAGCGGTACTTTCTAAACAATGCATTTCATTTTAAGCTGTCTGGCGGCCATTCATGTGTTTCGTCTATGCAACGACGAGCATCTGCATCGCGTCCATGCAACGACGCCCTTTCATTTTAAGCCTATGCAACGGCTTCATTTATGTTTCGTCCATACAACGACGAGCATCTGCATTGCGTCCGAAAACGACGTCATTTCATTTTAAGCCTATGCAACGGCTTCATTTATGTTTCGTCCATGCAACGACGAGCATCTGCATCGCGTCCATGCAACGACGCCTTTTAATTTTTAAAGCCCATGCGGCTTCGTTCATGTTTCGTCCATGCAACGACGAGCATCTGCGTGCGTTTACGCAACGACGCCATTTCATTAAAAGCCCATGCGGCCGTTCATGTTTCGTCTATGCGGCGACGTCTGCATCGCGTCCACGCAACGACGCCTTTTCATTTTTAGCCTATCTGGCGGCCATTCATGTTTCGTCCATGCAACGACGAGCATCTGCATCGCGTCCATGCAACGACGCCTTTTCATTTTAAAAGCCCATGCAACGGCTTCATTCATGTTTCGTCTATGCAACGACGAGCATCTGCATCGCGTCCATGCAACGACGCCTTTTCATTTTTAAAAGCCCATGCAACGGCTTCATTCATGTTTCGTCTATGCAACGACGAGCATCTGCATCGCGTCCATGCAACGACGCCTTTTCATTTTAAAAGCCCATGCAACGGCTTCATCTATGTTTCGTCTATGCAACGACGCGCATCTGCATCGCGTCCATGCAACGACGCCTTTTCATTTCATATAAGCCTATGCAACGGCTTCATTTATGTTTCGTCCATGCAACGACGAGCATCTGCATTGCGTCCGAAAACGACGTCCTTTCATTTTAAGCCTATGCAACGGCTTCATTCATGTTTCGTCCATGCAACGACGAACATCTGCATCGCGTCCATGCAACGACGCCCTTTTCATTTTAAGCCTATGCAACGGCTTCATTCATGTTTCGTCCATGCAACGACGAGCATCTGCATCGCGTCTATGCAACGACGCCATTTCATTTAAGCCTATGCAACGGCTTCATCCATGTTTCGTCTATGCAACGACGAGCATCTGCATCGCGTCCATGCAACGACGCCTTTTCATTTTTTAGCCTATCTGGCGGCCGTTCATGTTTCGTCGATGCGACGAGCATCTGCGTCGCGTCAAAAACGACGCTATTTCTTTTAAGCCTACGGCGACTTCATTCATGTTTCGTCTATGCAACGAGCATCTGCATCGCGTCCACGCAACGACGCTTTTCATTTTTAGCCTATGCGGCCGTTCATGTTTTCGTCAACGACGAGCATCTGCGTCGCGCCCAAAACGACGTCATTTCTTTTAAGCCTATGCAACGATTTCATTCATGTTTCGTCTATGCGACGAGCATCTGCATCGGCGTCCATGCAACGACGCCTTTTCATTTTAAGCCCACGCAATGCGATCTATGTTTCGTCCATGCAACGACGAGCATCTGCATCGCGTCTATGCAATGACGCCATCAACATCTACAATAACCTTGTCTTTTTCAGCACCACATCACATGCAACCCAGTGTCAATCATACTTCAACACTGAGACATTTTTTAAATCAGCGTCAGCTTTGCTTTTTATTTTTGCGTCACAACGACCCAGTGTCATCATGATTTGATTTGGGACATTTTGGTCTGCATCATCCCTATTTTGAGTTCTAGTTTATAAAGCAGACAAAATTGGCTACAAGTCAACATCTTTGTCAGAAGACTCTTCCATCATCTCGTACAAAGAGGACGTCTTTGTTGTGATCAATTTTGACCCGTTTTTTGTATATTTGTTGCAATTTTAAGTATTTTAGCACACCGCATTTTAATTGTTATTTTGCATATTTTTACATAATATTCTACGTTTGTTTCTTCACAAAAATGGCATTGCATCTTTTATTTTTAAATTAAGCATATTGTCGTTGTTAATATTATGTTTTATTATTGTTATACCGTCGTTTTTATTTTAATAATATTCACATCTTTTTAAATAATTAATCGGCACCGCATTTTTACTTTTAATCAGGCATTAAACATGTCTTTAAAATTGCATTTTATTATTATTGCATCGGCATTTGAATTTTAATAATCTTGCATCTTTTTTAAATAATTGTCTTTTAAATAATTAACCAGCCTTGCATTTTTGTCAAGCCAAATCGAAGACACAATTTGAATCAGTCCAAGCCAACACTATTTTTAATATCATCCAAACACCCTCTTTTATTTTCTCCCCCTAAAATCAAAACCCACTTTTCATTTTTCCCCCCAAAACTAAACCAAACCCTAAACCTAAATACCCCTTATAAATAAAACCTTACCCACCCTAAACAAAAGTCCCTCAGCCGCATAAGACATAACCCCTCCTCTCAAAATCACCACCTCTCCACTCTCATCCACATCGCCGACCACTCCCGCCACCCTCTCCCGTCGCGCGCCATTCGTGAGTCCTATCTCCGGCGAACTACCTAGCCGGCTGACCTCAACCACCTTTTCCCACTCCGCCGAACACCCTCACCTCACCCCATCGCCAGACCATCGCCGGAGCTCGCAGCTCCGGAGAACCACACCCACCAGACCCGACAAACACCATCCCCCTCGCCATCACCCTCCCCCGCGACTCTTCTCACACCCGTCTCCCGTCGACCAACACCACTGTCTCGTGCTGAAACCAGCGGCCGAACCATCGGCGGCGTTGCGTCGTGGCGAGCGACACGCTGCTCTTGCCGCCTTTGTGCTTTTTGTTTGTATCTCTTCAGATTTATTGGCATATTTTTATTGTGGATTGATTTCCTTTATTTTTTGAATCTCGCCGGAGTTCCTCGAACTCCGGCGGTCGCTGTTTACTGTTTCTGTTTGTTGGTTTAACTGGTGGGTTGATTTTCTGATTTTGTTGATATCTCGCCGGAGTTTCTTTTTTGGGCGACTGTGTTGGTTTCGCGTTGTTGTTATCTGGCTATGTTCTCGAATTTTCCGGCGAGTTTTGTTGGCTACTCCATCGCTTTTTTCGTTGGTTAGGCGATTCTTTGGGCCATTTTGTTGGGTGATGTTGCCATTGTCACGGGTTTTGTCTGACCGATTCACGCTTTTGTTGTTCTTTGTTTACCATCGTTTGATTATTGGGTGATTTTGGCTATGGTGTTGGATTGATTTTGTGGCTATTTTGCTACTGATTTTAGGCTGGTTTTACTGATTTTGGATAAGATACTGCACTTTTGGTTACTAATTTTGAACAGATACTACACTTTGGCCGATGAAAAAGTTATCCGTCGATTTTTGAGGCCTCCACAGTTGCAAAGACGGAAAATAAAATAAATGAAGCTTTCTGGGCAAGGATGATTTCTTCCACTTACACCGGATAACCAACATGCTACGGTGCGAATTCGCACTTGTTTAATTTGTCCCACTTTATATTTTTATATCCGAGCCCTCCGTGTTTAAAACTATTCTTGCTTTTGCGGATATGAAGGTTTTATTTATTTTATTGCTTTTAACAATATTGGCCGATGAAGGAATCCCCGTCTGATTTTCAAGGCCTCCCCTGTACAAAAGACGAATTTATTTGCTTTGTTTGTTAATTTTTGCTATTATTTTAAAATTTATGTATTCTATTACTAATACTTTTACTAAGTGTTTATGCAGGTATCCGGAGATGCATTTCAAAAAGAATGCCCCGGAGTTTATTTTATGCCGCATTTAATTTCAGTTTTATTATTTTGCATTGTATTTTATTTTAAATTGTAAATTATGTAAAATGCTTAGAATAGGTAGAATAAAAAGAGCAATAAATAATTAACCTAGGTTTGAACGAACAACCGCAAGTTAGCGGATCTTAAAGGATGCCTAACCCCTTCCCTTTAGGATAATAAAGAACCCCGATCCGTAATCTCACTAATTTCGCACCATTAAATGGAAGTCAATTGCGATTTTTATTGCAATAAACTAAGTGTCCTAATTCACTATAATAATTAGGTGGCGACTCAAAACAAAGATAATTGCTCCATCCAGGAACCGCCAAAGAGCAACGTTGCGGATACCGCTCGGACCCCAGGTCGGCGAGGCGCGACAAGTGTTTGTACATTTATTAGCATAATGACCCCAACTTGAACATGCTTGTCCAGATTCAAGTTGTTTGAGATCAAATTTGGTATGATCCGAATTGAATTTTCTTAGTTACCTTTCTGTGTATTTGAAGAAAATCTAGTGGACTGATGATTAAAGGTTTGACTTTGCTACTCTTTGGATTTAGACTTAATCCTTTCATTGTTGATCTTTCTCATCATTGAAATGAATTTTTGAGAGATCAAGACAACATTAGTACCATCACAAACTTCTTCAATTGCACAAATCTTTATATTGAACTTCTTAGGAAGAGAACAGAGAGTCTTTTCCACAAGTTGGGTGTTGGTTAAAAGAGTACCAAACACTTGACATTTATTAGAAGACAGGTTGGGCAGAATGTTGTCCAACATTTGTCCCAACATATTCACATACATGAAATATGTTGTCACAATTGTTACGACATTAATTCCAACATTATCAATCTAGAAACATCAGTCAACTTTTCAAAATAGGATTTTACGTCTTCCGTTTCTTCCATCCTCGAATGTTCATATCGACTCATAAGCATGTGAAGCTTTATACGTTGAATACTCGAGCTACCTTTACATAGCATTTGTAAGGTCTCCTAAGTATCCTTAGCCATAAACAAAAATTGCATATAAGACTTTTTCGTTGTAGCTCATTTTATTGGTTTCTTCCGCCGTCCATTTGAATTTAGGTGTAACAAGAATGCCACATTCCTCATCCGGCGGCTACATTGGTACAACATACTCATGGATTATAGATATCCATGTCCTAACATCAATTAATTTAATATGAGAACATAGACGATCCAATAGACATAATTTGAACCAACAGAAGTCTTATCAATATTTTGAATTTGCCGGATCCATAACTTAGAATAACAGGATCAAACACTTATTGTGTCAAGTGTTGACTCTAATACCACTTGTTGGGTCCCTGACTATGGATAAGTAAGATTAAAATCGAAACAGCAAGAATAACTGAAACAGTTTCTGGATGTTGCCTCAACATTGGTGGCAACATCTGACAAAAACAGAATAAACCTTTAAAGAGTAATTGCAGCGGAAAAGTAAAAGACACAAATGTTTATATTTTCAAGGGTATATTAATATATCCCTTGATGGTCAATGACCAAAAAAAATTGTATATATTATATACAATTACAAATGAATTTCTTTTTACAAATTGTGCAATACAAACAAAAAGGAAATTACAAAAAAGAAAGTCGCAGATGACTTCACCTAAGTTAAAAAGTCTAAAAAGACAAATACAACATCTTCATTACAATTACATTTACATTGAGCTTAATCTAGAATAGATGTAGCAATTGTAATGTGGGACATATGTTGTTAAAAGACTTAGGTTAAAATAAATGTTTTGATTCAGATTTCTGAAGCGAAATCCCGAGAGCTCTCTTGGTATTTTTACATTGTGATTCTGGATGTCAATACTCTGAAGTTCCTCCTCTATATATAGTGAGAAACTTCGTTGAAACTCTCGCTGGTTGGTTGTGGAAGTTGAGAGAAAGAAGACTGCAACTTGGACCTATTCTTGCTCCATGATTTTCTCAACGCTTTATTTGGGTCTTCATGTATTCTCGATTCCAAGCTTGACTAAATCAATTCCCACGTTTTAAACACAGCTCTGTATTCAGCTTGCCTAAGACATTTTTAACTCACAGCAACAAACACTGTTTTGGCCGGAAGAATAAGCAAAATCGTTTCCGAAAATATAGTGTGAGATGTTGAGGCAACATCGGAGACAACATCTGCAGGTGACTACGAATGTTGCGCAACATTGCGGACAACATATGCAGAACACTACAAAATATTGTCCAGGAATAAAATCTGATATTGTCACAACATTCACACAACATCAACACACTTTAATTGATGACTTAATAAAAAATGATGACTAACCATGTGTTATCACTGTTAAAGTACATCAATAGTGTAAAAAAGTTCCACATGATCATGTTCTTAAAGCTCTATTCACCAAAAATATCTCACAAACAACAAACTGAACAAAGCAACATAGAAATCAAAGAGAAGGGAAAGTGTCAAAAAAAAGGAGTAAAATCAAGAATCCATGGCTGAAATTAAAGAAGAACCACAATCATCTATGCTTCTGTTAAAACTTATGAGCAAAAGAAGAACATGGGTATTCCTCTTTATTACCGTTTACACAGTTCTACTCTCACTTTCTTGGAATTTCCTTAAATCAGTTCTTTCTTGGTACGAATCCACCACTTCAGCTTTATACGGATCCATAGTACTAGGACTTGCCTTCGGAGTTTTATCGATTGTATCAGCTTTAGTTGTTGTTGTTCCAGCTACTTTAGTTACTTGGATTACTATTTTGGTTTTACTTACATTTGCTGGAAAAGGGAGAAGGGATTTGGTTATGGATGGGAAGAAATTGACGGCTGAGATTTCTGGGTTTGTTGTTAGGGTTTTGATTAGAGAAGGGAATCTTGTCGCTGTCATTTGTGCTGTTCTTGGGTATTTTGCACTTGTTAGGAGGAATAAAGAAGAGGGTGTTGATTATTGAGTTAAAAAATATTGTCTACAAAGAGATTACTACAGATAATTGTTAACAAGCTTTTCATTCAATACATCTAGCGGTTGCTAGAATCCTCTAAGTGTCAGAGTGGTCTTGTTGTCACGATCCATTGAGATTTAGCGCTTGATCAATTAAAAAAAAATGTTTATATTTGAGAGCAATCTGTCACTTTGGAACCAACTGAGCTACGTCCATGCGGAGGAAAAATGTTTATACTTATGCTGATGAAAGGTAATGTAATAGGTACAAAATGAAATATTTTGCGCACAAATGGTAACAATCCAATCTCTCATTTGAGTATTTACCTGTTGTTGTATGATTTGAAACTTCATATAAGTTTATATAATATTTTGCGCACAAATCGGTCATAAGCTAATGTTAGTGGTGATGTACGACCATTCTTAAAGGCTAGAATTTAAAATTTATCTATTGTGAACTTGCTATTGAATTCATCATTTATTTTAATTATTAGATTCTTAATTAAATATTTATATAAATTTAATATTATTTTAGTGGAGTATAAAATATATTATCTAAGTAAAATTTATTACTTATAACTCCCTTTTGTATAATAAAATCTTTATTTCTAGGTTCACTGACTTCTTTGACCTTTCTGCACGAGCAGATATCAGCTCTCACACATGGTTTTATAATGTTATCGAACTTTTTATTTTTAGTAAACAATCGCTCCAATTTAATTTGACCAAACTTATAAATTTATTCAAACACATTCTAGATACTACAAAATAGATAGCCTTATACAAGTGACTAGGGGTATTACAGTTTGATTAAAAACCGAACCAAACTGCAATTCAAACCAAATTGATTAAATAAACCGATATATATTTAGGTTTGATTTGAATTTTAAAATTTTGATAATATTTGGTTTGTTTTGATTTTATTAAAAACAAACTGAACCAAACCGACAAAATAATACACATAATTTTGTAATTATATGTACACAATATATTGATTTTTATAAATACTTCTAAATACTTTGTTTACATTTCATCAATTTTTTTTATTTCTTGTAAAATGATATTAATCTCTCTTGGGAATCTTTCATTAATATCAAGGTATATATAGAGTACAATATAAGGAGAAGGTGGGGGCGAAGCCGTCAAAGGAGCGACTCGTGACTGCATCAGCCGGCGCTAGAAGGTTGTGAACCTGCGAAGTTTGGCGCCATGGCCTGGCAGGCTGTCGTGATTCGAAGATTGCTCATCGAAATCAGCGCCGCGCTCTAACGAGCAATGCAGGACGTGAGCTATTCGAGGATGAGGGGAGAGATGGCAGACTCATCAAGAAATGAGTAGTCCGGTTTTTGGAATTTTGAAAGATTTGAAAACGGAAATGTGGTCTCGTCGAATGTGACGTGATGAGATATATGGATTTGATGAGTCGACAAGTCATAGCATAGAAAGCCCCTATGGTTTGGCGGGAATCCTAGGAAGACACAAGGAGTAGACCTAGGAGCAAGCTTGTGAGGGGCGGTAGAACTGAGGTTGAGATAGCACAGACAACCGAAAATCCGTAGATGATCATAGGAGGGGACTATATGGTAGAAGATTTCGGTAGGGGTCATATTATGAAGAGTGCTAGTAGGGAGAATATTTAGAATGTATTCTGACATTTTAGCAGCATATACCCAGAAGGAAGGAGGGAGGGAGGCATGAATCAATAGGGTGCGAATCATATTGTTAATGGTCCGTATGATTCTTTCAGCTTTACCGTTTTGTGGTAAGATGTGAGGGCTGGAGAAACGAAAAACCATGCCATTATTTGTACAAAACCGGTGAAACATAGAGTTATTGTATTTACGACCATTATCGCACTGAAATGATTTGATACTTTTTCCAAATTGTGTGTGGATAAACTTGCGAAACTCAAGAAATTTGGCAAACACTTCCGATTTAAATTTAAGAGGATATAACCAAACATAGTGTGAAAAATCATCAAGCAACACAAAATAGTATTTATGACCGAGAGAACTAGAGATATGAGATGTCCATAAATCGGCATGTATAATATCAAAAGGAGCAAGTGTAACACTAATAGATGATTTAAACGGAAGACGAGTATGTTGGGCAAATTTACCATTACAAGTAATGAAATTGTTGCCTTTAAGAAAATTAAAAATTGGGACTCCTGGATGACCAAGCCTATTATGCCAAGTTGAAGAAGAAACAACCGCTAGAGTGACGGGAGAGCAAGATCTGGCAGCGGAGATGGAAGTGAATGGATAGAGATCCCCCGTGCTATTGCATCTCGTAAGAGGTGTCCCCGTATGAAGATCCTTCACAGTAAAACCAAAAGGGTCAAAATCCACGGAGACATAATTATTACGAGTAAATTGGCGGACAGATATGGAGTTCTTAATCATGTGTGGGGCATATAGGATGTTTTTTAGGGAGAAGGGTGGATGAGGAGGTTGTGTGTATGAGGTACCATACCCTTTAACTGGAATGTGTTGTCCACTACCAACTGTAACATATTGAAGATGCTTTAAACTAAACAGTTTAGGGATAGTACCTGCAGATTGGGTGACGTGAGATGTGGCGCCTGAGTCCATGTACCAAGTATTGTCGGTCATTTGCATGGAGAGTCTTTGAACGCTGTCTCAACTTCGATGAGTGTCATGCCGGATGAGGGCTACAAAACCTGAAATTGCATGAAGTGGACCTGCTGTGAGGCTGGAGCGGGGCCCAACAAACCAGGGTAAGAATACGGATTGTAGGGCTGCTGGTACTGGAATGGACTCGGTGCCGCGACTCTGAACTGGTGATCGATGTATTTTATATACACTTTTCGAGTCATTTTTAGTTAATCTTTTGTCCCTTTTTGTACAAATAAGTGTCGTATTAGGATAGTTTTTCTTTCTTTTGAGTCAAAGTGGTTAAAATGGCCAAATGACGGAAAAGGAGCTAAAAGAGGGCAAAAGAGGAGATTCGAGCTAAAAGCAGAGAAAGTGGCGACGAGGAAGAAACGGACGGCCGCATGGCCTCCTGCGATCGAAGCGGTAGTGGCGCTAAACATCAGAGAGGCTGCAGAGGTTCCAGTGGCCGCCCGCGCTGAGCAGCGAGATCGGGCCGCGGCGTAAATCACCCGGCATCGCAGGTTCCGTGGCCGCGCAGCATGGCGTCGGCACGCGAAAAATCAGTTAATTGACGAATTTACGGGCGGGCTGAAGGAAAAGTTTGAGCGGTTTTGACTATAAAAGGAGAACCCTAAGCAGTTCTAAAGGGGTTCCCTTTCTTGCACAACACAAGGTTTTCTTGGATTGAAGATTGGAGACCCTAAACTTAGTAATTTCTTTTCTTTTCTTTTCTTTATTTCAGTTTTGTATGATGAACCTTGAATTAGTTTTTGTCATGTCAATGACTAGGAACTAATTCTTTTATAGGGCTTTCCATGTTGATTCACTAGAAAATTATGTTATTAATTAATGCGTATACATGGTTATTCTTCTTCTTGTTGAGATTTATCCAATAATTGCTTTGAATGCTTGGTAATTAATTGACAACTAATTATCATTATATGATTTCTAATCAAACTTCGAAAGGAGGAGGTTGTGAATATGCTGTAAGTTGGGTAGACATATTTTGGATTGAGGATAAAAATACCTCAATTATTTATGTAGCGTTAATGAGAGGCTTAACAACCCTAATTTTACGCATGGTGCGTGACAGTTAACTAGGTTTTTGTTCTTAATCCTCCTATAGAGTTATCCTTATCACCGAAAGGTAGAAAGGTGCAATACTGGGGTTGAGTGTTTATATATCCTTAACGGGAATATAAAACGATTTCGTAAACCTGCTAGCTCCGAGAGAAGAAAATCATAATTCATTGCATTGATAAATAACATAAGCGGATAGTTGAGGAGACATGGAAGCCCTATTCCCATCACAACTGAAGTAAACCTATAGTTAATTAGCTTTTATAATTATTAGTTATAAACCACAAAATCAAATATCAATTACCAAATAGATACCAAAAGATAGATAGTTGGTACTTGAACCCTAATCCTTGTGGACGATATTCGGTCTTACCAAGACTATATTACTTGTCACGATAACGTGCACTTGCGTTAAAGTGTGTGCATCTTTTCGCGCATCAACTGGGGCGCCGCGACTATGTACTGGGGCGGCGCGGCGCTGTGTGCGAATTGCTGAGGAGCCTCGGCCTAGTAGTTCTGCGATCCCTGTTGTTGTTGCTGGTTCTGTTGACCGCGACCCTTGCCACGACCACGGCCTCCCCTGCCGCGTCCCTTGCCACCCTTTCTACCGCGTCTCTGCTGCGGTTGAGAGTTTTCTGGCGGCGTTGGATCTTGAGGGCGCGTTTCGACCGCTAATGCCTTCTGACTCTGCTCATCCTGCTTAGCACGTCGATTCTCTTCGAGCAACAACTGCGAGCGAGCTTTGTTAAAGCTGGGTAACAGATCTGCCTGTTGAATCATGGTGGCCAAAGTATCATATTCGTCTTTAGGAAGGCCAACAATCAATTGTAACACTAGTTTGATGTCAGTAACAGACTCATCGACAGCAGCAAGTTGATCCGTCAGTAGCTTTAACTGTTTGCAGTACTCAGTCATATTGGAAAAGTTTTCAAGACGTGTATTGTTAAATTGATCCTCTAAATACACAGCACGGGTGTGCTTATTGTCCTGAAAAATTTCCTCCAAACGATTCCATAACTCAAGGGCTGTGGCGCCAGATTTCATGATAGTAAGAAGAAGGTCCTGAGAAATACTACCATAAATCCACTGTTTGACGTCGGCGTCTTAGACGACACCAAGTAGACTCATCAACCTCCGGAGGGCGCGGAATAATGTCATCGATGTGATCAAGCACGTTATAGAGACATGCATGATTACGAAACAATTTAACCCAAGGAGAATACTGACTGTTTTCTTGATCAAGAATAATGGGAATAGAGTTCTTGATGTTTGTAACAGTTAGAGCTGGATGAAAAGAGGATGATAACGCGAGATTTAGATTCAGAGGTAGAAGATTCGAAAGTGTGGAAGATTCGTGGATAGCCATTTAGAGAAGAGAGAAATGAAGAAAACAAAACCAAGAATTTTTGTGGAGAGAGTCACGCGCAATACCCGAGGGGTGGTGGTCGCGCTTGCTCAAGAGAGAGGGAAGAAAAAAAAAATCTAGGGTTTTGTGTTTAGGCTCTTGATACCATGTAAGATGATATTAATCTCCCTTGTGGAGTCTTTCATTAATATCAAGGTATATATAGAGTACAATATTCATCCCTTATACAATAGGAATCCTAAGCTTATACAAAAGAGAAATCCTAGTCTTACCATAATTATATTTACACAATATATGTAAATATTCTAATTATGGGTAGGAAATATATTGTTTCCTATATTTACACGTTTACATTTCTATTAGGTTAATGAACTTCACGCATTAAGCTCGTGATTTCTTAAAAGAAATCCATGAATCCAAACTCGTGTATTTTAAGAAACTATTAGTATAAGATTTACATAAAAATAGTCTTTTTTATAAACTTTATTCACTTGATTAAAACTATAAATCTTAAGACATTTTCTTCATACTTTATTAAAATTACCGCTTTCACAATAAAAGGGTAATAACACATTAATTATAAGTTGAAAAAGGTTGGAAAGTCTTGCCTAATTGTAGGAAAAAGAATGATAGAGCGAAATACCATTAAAAACTTAAAAATCGAACCAAACTGACAATAATCAAACGGATGAATATGTATTATATTAGATTTAGTTTGGTTTTAATACTTTAAAAAATTAAGTAAATTATTTCGGTTTTGATTTTAACCAAAACCGACCCACAAACACTCGTGTAAGTGACACAACTTGTATGCAACACAAGCAAAATTTCTTCGCATGTGAGGATCGAAACCAATTCATACTATTACTGCATACCGTCGGTGGCCGTTACCTTTCTTGCCATTAACTTAGGGGCAAAAGACGAAATCTCTTGCCCACAGGGCCCCTATCCCTACGACCCGATAGAGATTGGTGGAGGAGGTAAATCATGGTGACTCAGCGGCCCACTAGGTGGAGGCACAGTGCCTGGTGCCTACAAGGAGCGATCCCCACAAAGGAGGAATGAAATTTCCACACTGCGGCTGTCAGGGCTCGAACCTGCCTATTGGGGACAATCTATCACCCTGGAACCAACTGAACTACGTCCATGCGTGCTCCTTGTATTGTATGTGGCTTTATACTTTTTCCTTTCCCTTACTTTTATATTACTGCTATTTGACAGTAATATTCTTAGTTAAATAGATTTGGTTTTCAAGCGAAGAATATAGCATTGTCCATATGGGTTTACTCTTTTCCTTTATGGGACCTTCTATTAATTCCTACCATTATTCCGTTTCTTTTTTACTTAATTATTCGGTATTCAGTATCTGTATTGAGCTCTTTAAATAATTTAGCTTCATCCCGCATAAGATTTATTGGAGAGAAAAGCGTTCCATCCAAGTTTCATATCCAAAACTCAAATCCGATTTTTTTTATTAAGAATAAAAATGTCATATTCATCTATTACAATCCTTAATGATATTATCCGTTAAGTATTACTCCCTTCGCCTCATTTTAACTGACTTGAACTCTTTTCACGTTATTAAAAAAATACAATGTTTGTCAACTAACAATTAAGAAGTAGTTGAATTGAAAAAATAATAATAGAAAAATGACCTTAAGATTTATACCCTGTTTAGAAGTTTTATGAAAATCTGGTCCACAATGTCTGGATTACTTATGATTTCAAAGCAATAATTTTGAACTTTGATATTTTGAGTTAGACAAAACAAAAACAACCATTGTTATGATCAAATTAAACTATGATTAATCCATTGACACGATGGAAAGTTGAAAAGATGCAGAAATGCTCCCGGGTGGATTAACGTATTCAAAAAGTCTAACGGCTTCGAGCCTTCATACATCTGTTTTTCACTCCCAACAATTCCAATTACATCAGCCTTCCTAGATCAGAATGGCGCAGCGCGCGTGAGCATGGTGACATCAACATGCTTACGTCGTCAAAATTTGAGGGGGCATAATAGTTTAGTTTTGTCCTATATATATAAAACTTAGAAGAGAAGGAACCACACATTGTATTCTCTAATTTCACACCTGAGAGCAATACATTGAGAGACACACATATTTAGGGATGTGCATAATTTGGATAAACACAAAATTCGAACATTTTGGACCTATATTTTGAAAATTTCGGATTCTGGATTGGGTTTCAGATTTTTTTTTTTTTGAATTTTGGATTAGATTTCAAATTTGGAACTTCGGATTTTTGGATATCCGAAAATCAAATTTCTTATACCTTATATTTAGGCTACCCCACTATCTATTAATATATTAACATTGCTTAAGTCAAATATACCTACTCATTACATATCAACCATTATATTAAAAAAATTACTATGTTTAATATGTTTGGATTTGTTAATTTTAAAGATAACCACTTTTTAGATTTCCTTTTTGTTTTTATTGTCAGTATATATTCTATGTATGTGATGATTTTACTAAATTAGACTTGCTCATTCATAGACTAGTATTGCTTCTGTTGCATCCTTGACAATGATTTCCTTGCTTGTATGTATACTTTATTTATATGATTGTAATAGCATTATAGCAATGAGGCACTATATATTAAGGCAATTTGGTATAAATATTTTATTTAATTGTTCTTTTTGTAAGAAGGAGAAAAAGAATTAATTCAACTTATAAGCCGAACCAAAAATCCGAATTATCCAAACCGATTTATCCGAAACTGAACTTAGAAAATCCGATCCAATACAAATGTATTTGGATCGGATTCGAATTACATGTTGCAAAATCTAAAAATCAAAATTATAATCCAAAATTTGCTAAACCCAATACAAACCGACCGATGAACAGGCTTACACTTGTTCATTGTTTTCCATTATCCATTCCGAATCAAAATTTGCTTGTTCATATTATTTACTTACTCTTTTACCTGCTTGTTCGTATGTTTACTTAGCCGTAACCTATCATAGAACATCGGACTCATCGAGGGGTTCTCTGGATTGGATACAATTCACTTGTCTTTAAATTTTAAAATATAAATCTCTAACTGTGTGTTTTTATTAAAATTAATTTCACCTGAAAATAATTATCACAAGCAATTACTTAAACTACTGATTATTTTAAAAATTTAAGTTATATATATTAACGGTATAAAAGTATTGAAATTTACTTTTTGACTAAGTAGACGAGAAAAAGCATAAGTATCCCTCAAATCAGGGGTTGATTTAGTGCAATGCTTACATGTTTACTTGAACTCAATAAATTTTGCTTGTCTAGATTATGAATTTATAATTAAAAAAATGGCCAAAGATGTAAATATATCCTCCGATTTAGAGCGATATACTCCCATTATAAAAGAGGTGGATATCTACACATGTTGTTACACAAATGGTGCAAATATATCCTTTTCGCTGATAAAAAATTTCTAAAAAATAATTTACCTTATTTTTTAATTAAAAAAGTGTCTCATCGCTTTAAAAAAAGTCTACCCATTTTTTTAAGTAACATGATAATTTTTTCCTGGTGGATTGAGTCTGATTTATTTTAAAAAATATTTTTGTGGCTTTAAAAAATAATTCTATTCATTTTTTTAAATGAACCAAATCCTATCACCATGAAAAAAAATCACCTTGTTACTTTAGAGGAATATGTCTACTCAAAGAAAATGGGTACACTTTTTTTAACAGCCCGTGGTATTTTTAAATAAAAAATAAGATAAATAATTTTGTTAAAAAATTTCATCAATAAAAAGAGTATATTTGCACAATTTTGTAACAGCAAGGATAAATATCCGTCACTTTTAAAACGGGGGTATATATGCTCTAAATGAGGAGTATATTTGCACCTTTATCCTTAAAAAAATACTAAATATATAAGGTTATTTAGCTAGGAAGCTAATTAGTTGGTTCAATTATTATTTTATATTAATTTAAAATTGCAGTACGAAATCATAAATTTTAAATTTTAAATTCGCTTCCGCTCAAAATTATTTGGAATTTATAGGTACACATCTATACATTGCAAGGATCATATTATCCAACCCAACTATTCTGAAATGTAATAATACACCCTTGAAATATCATAACTAAACAAGTATGTTTTAATTTAAGTGGTGAAATACACATGCTTGATTCTCACAATTCCTTTATTTTTTCCCTTTCTATAAATAGAATGTGAAATCATAAAAAAATAAATTTCTTTTGTGGAAAAAATATGTTGTTGAATTGACTTCAAGACTTTGCACAAATTCCGCCTATTATAGGGCATGATTAATGCTAGACACCCTTCGGGGTAGCCAAGTTGGTGTAGCAGTAGAACGCGCGACCGTAAGGTCATGAGTTCTATCTCCTGCATAAATTTTTTTGGTTGAGTCTGTCACACATGGCTTGTCAAGCGTGGTTAATCGGCTGACGTGGTTTGCAGACTATTGCGTCAGCCCGGAGTTTACCCTATGCGCACTCGAAAGACTAACGACTGCGGGTTCCCTAATAAAAAAAAATTAATGCTAAACGGATCAGATCATGAACGGTAACTTCACAATACTCACCAACTAACAAGAACCAAGTACCAAAGTATTTTCCTTTTAACCCACCAAAAGGGTTGTTTGTTATTTTTTCGTCGACGCTTAATTCGCCGTTGTTATTCTTCAGGTGAGCATAAGATAAACTTTACTTTAATATAATAGGCTTCAAACCATATACAAGAGGTAAATCGTTCTAGGTAAGCCTCGTGCGATGAGTTTGATCGATGTAGAAAGTTTTGAACCTGAAACTCCCTATTTGGGAGATTACATACTCAATCAATTCGATCACCCTTGCGGGTAAATGGTTATTTAGTTAAGTGAGAAAGATAAGAAAATAAAGAACGAAGGTAGTTCAAAATAAAAATAGAAAAAATGATATGCTCAAAAAAGCTTTAGAATTAAATACATCTTAATTTGGAAAAACTAACAAGTAGAGTATATATAAAAAAGTTTGGAATGCACATGACCAAAGAGTATAGGCAAAGCCAGATCCAGAATATTTAGTTGATGAATTTTGGATCATAATTATTTTTACTTATATGGTACTTTTAGATTATATACACATAATACAAATATAAATTTTGAATCAAAATTACTAAATTATATTAAATTCGTAGCCACCATTATAACTGCTATTGCCAAAGCAAATCCTCATTATTTAATTTGAATAATGTGGAAATTAATACAACTTACTATAGATGTAAGACATATGTTAGTGATTGCCCAAAATTGGTGGTGTAGGTCAACTTATTCCTCAAAATTAGGGATATACTCCCATTATAAAAGGTCCGAATCAAAGTTGATGCCATTCATAGTTGATCAATGCCATTCATAGTTGATGCGGAGGGTTCAAACTTCAAACTCATCAGTAATGACTAATGAATCATTTCCTTCCCCTTTCTCCTCCCTCTTCCCTAATATAATAAAAATTAAAGTTATCGAGTTTAGATAATTCCACAGCTCTCCATAAATAGAGGTAAGTACTAGGGATGTCAGTGGGAAGGTAAATGCGGGTACCGCCCCGCCTCCGTTTCAGTTAAAGCGGGTATGGAGATGGTTTGGTGGATGGTGGAGCGGGTATGGACATATGTTAGTGATTGCCCAAAATTGGTGTAGGTCAACTTATTCCTCAAAATATTTCTAATCAATATTTCAAATCTAATTAGCAAATGAGTGTCCGTCGGCGTAAGTGGGGCGGAGGCAGGTGGAAGAATTACTACCTGTGATGGGTGGTGGTGCGGATTTTTAGGTGGCGGTACGAGTATTGGGTACCCTTTCCCGCACCATTGACATTCCTAGCAAGTACAACAATTAAATTGTTATTACACGTATACATATTATTTCAAACTCAAATTACATGTTTAAATACCAAAACTTTAAATTTTTGTAGAAAACACGTGTATGTAAAGTAGAGTTTAACTTTTAAACATTATCACTATAAAAGACAAATTTTACATTATCATGACATTCAAAGAAAAATAACTCTCGGGTAGTTTTTAGACTATTTTTACGCTATACAAACGGTGATGGATCCAGACAACAAAATATGATGGTGCAAATATACGAAGTAATAATTTTTTGCGTAGCAAAACAAAAAAGTTTGCGAGGCAATGTACGAAGCAAAAAAAAAAAAAAAATACGAATGTTATCAAGAGACCAATATAGCAAACAAACAGGCAGTTGTATTAAAATAATATATAAAGAAAGTCATGTAAATAATAAATATTCTTACATTTACAAAGAGGACCGGGCGCTTTGTATCTTCGGGATAGGAGCTGGCGGTCTTCTTTAAGAGAACTTCAATCTAATACTCATTATGGATCAAATCGTCTACTCTATGTGTAAACTCAAAACGCAGCTAACACAACGACGTTATTTTAGATAAAAAAAGAAAATTGAAAATTGTAGTGGTGCATTACAGTATCTCCTGCCACTGTATACAAAACGTCATAACTAATACATTGAATTAAGATTCTTGATCCACTATACCCATAAATCACGTACATAACGCACATCATAACAGGATCACAGAAAACAAAATCAAGTACACCCCACCCACCCCACCCCAACCCAACCCCCCACACACGTGATGCAGTTTCATGTTGGGTATCTTTGATTTTCCAAATTGATGACTTTTGTCTCTGCTTCAACTAATCCTTGTGTCACTTTTTTCTCAGAAGAAGATCTAAAAATCACAAGTCCCACACATTGGGGGAGCTAAGGAGATCCCAGGTACAATTTTCTTTCTTTCTTTTTGTTTTTTCAAATACAATCCTGGTATTTAGTATTACACTAAATTTCCCATATTCAGTGCATAAAGTTTCAATCTTGGTACTTGGGTTCCATCATTTTCTCATATTTAGTGCATAAAGTTCCAATCTTGGTTTATGGTTTTCATCATTTTCTCATATTTTGGGTGTCTTATTTTTCTTGAATTTTTGCATCGACTATGTTTGTTTTGAGCAGAACGTCTGTGAAAATATCTTCTCTATCCCACAAAGATAAAGGTAAGGTCGGCATACATCCTAACGTCTCCGGACCCAACTTGTGTGAATACACTGGTTATGTTGTTGTTGCTGTATCATTTTCTCATATTTATAACATAAAGTTTCAATCTTGGTTTATGGGTTTCAGCATTTTCTCAAGTTGGATCTCCAAAGAGCCTTCTCCAAATAAGTTGGTATTTTTTTAACCATTTCTTGAAATGGTTAATTCACCTATGAGTAAAAAGCTATCAAGAAATGGTGGCCTATTTTATCCAGTCATTGGGTTTGCACTATTTGTAACTTTTCTCTATTTGGCATTTGGAGACTTGTGGGGTTTCAATTTCAACAGAGAAACAATAAAGTTAAGTTTTGTGGAGAGAAATGGGACTCAGTTCTATGTGGATGGTAAAGCTTTTTACATAAATGGATGGAATTCTTACTGGTTAATGGACCACGCTGTGGATTATAGTAATAGGCCAAGAATTAAAGGGATTTTACAAGCTGGTGCTAAGATGGGTCTCACTGTGTGTAGAACTTGGGCTTTTAATGACGGTGGATACAATGCTCTGCAGATTTCCCCTGGTAGATTTGATGAAAGAGTGTTTAGAGTAAGTACAATTTCAATAATTATTACTTATTATCTTTTTTTTTAAATAACCGTGGTGTACTAGCCAGTTACGCACATCTCGACTAATTCCGCTGGGTGCCTGCTACCTCCCACCAGCACGGGTACCGGATTACTCTGTCAGCCAAGGCATAGACAGATGAAAAAAAGTCACAGTTGAACTTATTACTTGTGTCTTTTGCTTTGTTAGTTTTCCCTTTATAGCAATTTTGAGTGGTCCCCTATTTATGTAGAGGAAGTTCAGTTATATATACCGGTAGTGTAAATAATTTTTGAAAGAGCGTTTAGAGTAAGTAAGACTTGTTAGTTCAATTTCTGTCATTATTACTTATTTCTTTTGCTTTGGTAGTGTTCCCTTTAATAGCTATCTTTCCGCAATTATTAGTCCTACTTAAGACCAATTACCTTTAATTATACCCTATTTGTATATGTATAAAGGAAGTTTAGTTATAGGACTTCTAGATGTTTGTCAAGTTCATTAAGTTGGAAGTTATTAATCTAGTGTTGATATCTTTTAAGAAAAAAGGGCAGCTTAGTGTATGATGCTTCCCGCGTTTATGTAGGGTCCGAGGAAAGGTCAGTTCCCGAGGGTGTGTGATTTAGACAGCCCACCCTAGCGCAACCATTAGTAGCTAATTCTTTAATCTTTTAAATTAGGTGTACTGTGACTAGGTTTTATACGGCATACGGATCATCTGCATTTATATCTCCGTCTGGCAGTTTTCACATTGAATTCTATCCTATTTGTATAAAGGAAGTTTAGTTATAAGACTTTTAAATTTTTGTCAAGTACTTAAATATGAAATTATCTGATCTAGTGTTGATATCTTTTATAAAAAAAAAAGGCGCCCCGGTGTATGAAGCATCATGCATTCACGCGGGGTCGCGGGGTCCAGGGAAGGGTGTGATGTAGGCAACATACCCTGACGCAACCATCATTGGCTGATTCTTTGATCTTTTAAAATAGGCATACTGCTACGAGGTATTATACAGCGTACGAATCATCAGCATTTATATCTCCGACTGGCAGTTTTCACATTGACTTGTATCCTATTTGTATAAAGGAAGTTTAGTTATAGAACTTCTAAATGTTTGTCAAGTACATAAATTTGAAGTTAATCTAATCTAGTGTTGATAGCTTTCAAGAAAAATAGGGCAGCCTGGTGTGAGAAGCTTCCCGCGTTTATGCAGGGACCCGGGAAGGACCGCACCTCTAGGGGGTGTACTATAAGCAGCCTACCCTGACGCAACCATCATTGGCAGATTCTTTAATCTTTTAAATTAGGCATACTGTGATTAGGTATTATATGGTGTATGAATCATCTGCGCTCATATCTCCATCTGTCAATTTTCACTTGATGCAGATATGTTTTGTTGCAGGCATTGGATCATGTTATTGCAGAAGCAAGAAAGAATGGTATTAGGCTGATGCTCAGCTTGGTTAACAATCTGCATGCATTCGGAGGGAAGACTGAGTATGTAAAGTGGGCGGAGAAAGAAGGTGTTTCTTTAAGCTCTTCCAATGATTCATTCTTCTACGACCCTACCATCCGTCGTTATTTCAAAAGTTATGTCAAGGTAATTTTCCTAGGAAAGAAGTTTAAACTTGTTCTAATTGTTGGACAGGGAGCAAGAGAATACATTGAATCAATATAAAACTTGGTATTTTCTAGTCAATTCCTTTTCTTTAACACCCTCCTCCAATGAAGTTAATAAAAGATAGTAATAAGTATCTCTAAGGGTGTGTTTGGTATGGGGGGAAACATTTTCCAGAAAAGGTGTGTTTGATATGGTGGAAAATGTTTTCCAATATTCCCATGTTTGGTTGGTAAAATGCTTTGGAAACCATTTTCTCTAGGAAAACAAGTTCCTTAAAAATGAGAAAAATGACTTCCTTAATGAAAGTAGAGAAAACAAGTTCCATAAGTGACATTTCAAGTTCATTATCCATGGAAACATTTTCCTTCGTACCAAACACACCCCAAGTATTAGTTGATATAGAATATACTTGAAGTGAAGCTCAATGGCTTACTGAAGTTTCTGCTCATTTTGAGTGACCTTCCTAGCATAAATTTGTTTGCTTTGTTCACTAAACCCCTTGTAAGCTAGTGAGATTTGACTATTATATTAGGTGCGATAATATAAATTTTTTAAGATGTCGAGTAGTGCAAAGGAAGTAGAAGACTAATATCTCCATAAGGAGAAAAATATTGGTGCTACTTCAAAATAGAGTGATTAGCATGAATCATGATGCTTGACGACAAAGTATATTAAGTGAAAGTGTCAATGAAAATGAATCACATGATAATTACCTTAATTGGTGCCTCCACTCTGGAAGTTTGGCTGAACATGAAATCAGGAGATCTCTGTCTGAAAAGACTGAAAACCAATAGTTATACAATGAAAAGGAAAAAAAGCTTAATTAACGAAGAGGAAATAGAAAGATATACTTTTGCTTTGTCGGATGTTGAAGGATGCGTAGAAGGAAGATTGACATATCACCATTATCTATGCCCATCATAACTTTATAACATAAAAAGGAGTGAAATGTACTGTCATTTACTTTTACCTATTTCTGGAGTATTGTTGAACTAAGGTGATTCCTAGGCCGAATGGCTATTATTGTTCCAGAAAGGGTATATTATGAACGGAATAAGTTACATTGGCGCTTTACAATTCTATATTCCTGCTAGATTTATTTGCTCAGTTGTTTTATTAACTTGCCCGTTGTAACATGCTGTAAGGAGAGAAAGAATAGTTTTAGCGTTAGGCCATGCCATGGTTGAATCCATCTTTTTGCTCTTTTGTCCGCAGTCACACGTCAAATTCTGGTATTGATGCTAAAATTAAGGGAAAGTATTCATATCAAATAAACTTCTAACCCATGATTTGTTCTTTGTTCATACTTCCAGACTGTGCTAACTAGGAGAAACGTATACACTGGGATAGAGTACAGGGATGATCCAACTATCTTTGCATGGGAGCTAATAAATGAGCCTCGCTGCATGACGGATCCTTCTGGTGACACACTTCAAGTAAGTTTTAGACTCTTACCTCATTTTAATATCACAGTATTTGACAGAAAAGTAGTCAAATACTGTGATATTTTGAAGTTTGGGCCGTCACCTTTATAATTTTTGGAAGTTTTATTGTGAGTCCTAAAAGGCAAATTGTTGAGTAGTGGAATGAAACATATACTCCGGGACTGAATACAGTCGTAACTGTCTGGACATCTCTTCGTTATATCAGCTTTGAAGATAATTGAGTACTTGGCATTTTCGACTGTGCCTTTTCAATTTACGCAACTTATTAATTTGAAAAACGGAACTCTTTGCTTTTTTAGCTTTTCCCAGATATGAATGAATCACATCATAGATTTGCAGGATTGGATAGAAGAAATGTCAACATTTGTGAAGTCGATCGATAGAAAACATCTGCTTACGGTAGGCCTAGAAGGATTCTACAGTCGTAGAAGTCCCAAACGATCAACTGCCAATCCAGAATTTTGGGCTGCTGATCTTGGATCAGATTTTATCCGCAACTCCATGCTCTCGACGATTGATTTCGCCTCTGTACATGTATACCCGGACCATTGGTGAGCTTTTATCATACTCAAACTTTCTTAATTTCTGACAGACAGGAAATGATTTTTTTCATGCAGTAGTAATGATTTAATAACTACTCCCTCCGTCCCAATTTATATGATCGTGTCTTATTGGGCACGGAGTTTAAGATTGCGTGGCTATATAACATCTCATTAAGGGTAAAATGGACATTTTAAAGTTAAATTGTTACAAATATAAAAAAATGTCATTCTTTCTGGAACTTACTAAAAAGAAAAGAGTGTCACATAAATTGGGACAGAAGGAGCATATTTTAGTCCGAACTTTCCCTTTTCCTGTTTGACATCCTTTCATTTTGTAGGTTTCAGGATAAAAACTTCGAAGAAAAACTAAAATTTGCAGCAAAATGGATGCTTTCTCACATTGAAGACGGTGACAAGGAACTGAGAAAACCGATCATGTTCACTGAATTCGGTTTGTCAAACGAGAACGAGGACTTTGAACCCGCTCAACGAGACAGATTTTACAAAATGGTTCTTGATTTCATATACAAGTCTGCAAAAAGAAACAGGTCTGGGGCAGGATCGTTTTTCTGGCAGTTCTTGGTTGAAGGCATGGAATTGTATAACGATGATTTCGGAATTATTCCATGGGAGAGGCCTTCGACGTATCAGCTAATTACTGAACAGTCGTGTAGGCTGGCTAGAGAACACGGGGTACTGCCTACACAAATAGAACATTTGAAGGATTTTTGTGCATCAACGAGGTTATAGACTATAACAAGTAGGATCTTGATAAAAAAATAGATTTATGTATTCAGCTGGAAGAAAGAAAGAGAGTTTGTGTAAAATGAAGAATCTGGTTGTGTTTTTTTCTTGTTTGAGATTTGTTGTAGAGGGAGGAGCTGCAGGGCAGTTTTACACCACGTATTTCTTAATTCATATAGATGTATACAATATTTGCATAAAATGAAAGTTGAGTAGATTATTTTCCCATTTCCCTTTTTTTTTTGGACAACTTACAGAACATTTAGGGGTCGTTTGGTCAAGAAACAAGTTGTTAAGGGATTATAATGCAAGGATTAGTAACACATGGATTAATAATGCATAAATTATGGTTTATTGAGCATTTGTTTCTTTATACTAATAATGGATATATTTTAATTTTTAATGAGTTTTTAAACTTAATAAAATAGAAATGATGTTGATGATAGATTTGAGGGAAAATAAAGGGTAATTTTGTCTTTTAATGTTTAATCCATGCATTGTTAATGGTAGAAACTTAGTAGCACGAGTGTTTACACCAAGCCAATTACATAAGCTTATGTCTTGCATTATATACTTTTTATATATTTCTCTTCAGACAAGCTAATATCATTCAAGCATAAATTACGTCTTCCCACTTGGCACACAAGTTCACAACTCGATGGATAATTGGCCCGTCCCTTAGCCCTCTTCCCACTTTTTTTAAGAATAATTTGTTACATCAGGGGTGGGAAGGGAGGGGAAGGGGATATCTTCATCACAATAAGCATTCCAACAGTCGCAAAGAATATTGTTAAACACAATGATTCAGTATTCCCATTTAAAGCTGGGCATGAAATTCAAAATGCATCAGCATTACACTCTTACAAGTGAATTATCAAACAACAAAGAAACGTGACAGCTAAAATCAAAAGCATCTGCTCAAATTCATCAGAAATAGTCTCAGGAGAACTATAGAGTTACTTCTGGATATATCCTTCAACGATAATTTGATCCTTCGAGAGCTGAAAACAGTCCACCACAGGATTGAGACGTCAAAATTCAAAACCATGTTCTATGAAGCCCGGTTATTGAGAATCTAAATTGATCCAGGCAAAAACACTAGGTGATTTCTTCACATGTCTCCCTTGAGTCAGTTGGCTCAGCTCTGAAAACTGAGTGACAAGAATCTGTCTTAATAAACCTGCGAAACTTCCCCCTTAAGCTGATCAAGCTGCTGATCACCCGGATCTTGCTGCTTTTCTAAGCATACTCATAGAAAAGAGAGAAGGTAAGATCGCAGCCGACTGGGTGGCATCTAAACCTCTATCCAAGTCTTGGTGGCCAGAGAAAATTACCCGGCATCTGTGCTAGCGGGAGCAAGTACCCCTCAAAATTAGTCGAGATGCACACAAACTTCCCTGACACCACAATTATAAACAAAGAAGAAGAATCTGAACTGATACATCATTTTGTTGAGATATACCACATATATACATTGTATATATATGTGGTTAGTTAGTATTTAGATATTTTGGTTAGTGAAACAAGATATTTTAGTGAGATAGATATTTTAGATTAGTTGACTTCAGATTTCTATAAATAGCACAAATGTAATTGGTTTACTTTGAGCAAAATAAAGAGAACAAAGAAGAGCATTTGCTCCTCTCCTGCTTTACTTCTCTGCTCAACCTCTCCACTTTGCCTTCTTCTTCTTCTTCTCGATCGCTTTCTTCCTCTCATTTTCTCCTCTGCTTGCAGAACAAAATCTGCACTGCATTCCGAAATTCAACATGGTATCAGAGCCAGTGGAGGAAGATCTGTGATATTGAAATCGAAGAGAAACTTGAAAAACAAAATCGCTGGAAAAAAAAAAATCGCGAAGGAACGAAATCACGGTTTTCTTCGAAAAATCAAAAATTGCGAAGGAACTGAACATCGAGTTGATAGAGCATATTGAGGAGAAAATCGAAGAGAAACTTGAAAATCGAAATCGCAATTGCGATTTTCCTAAAAAATCGTAAAATCAAAACATTTTTTTTTCTTCTTTCGATGAAAATTCGTAATCAAGATCGATTGAGAGATCGGGCGCTTGTTTTCAGTTTAGAGTGACAACACAGAGTGATCCTCTCTGGATCGATCGATTCTGAAACATATTGAGGATGAATTGGGGATCGCGAAGGGACTGAAGATCAGAATCGCGACGCAATCGAAATCGACAGAGTATTGAGGTAATCTCTGTAGATGTACATCAATTCCGCATGCGAGACACAGAATCGAAGATTGTCGAAAATATTTCTACAAAAATTCGACTTTTCAACTTTATTTTCGTATTGTTAAAATCGAATTCGTGTTGGTGAATTTGTACCGTGTCGATTGTCGGTGATGTTGTTCATAAAGCAAAGAATTGCTATTGATTTTGTATTGATTTAATCGAGAAAAGTGTCGCTCGGTTTGTGTTGGTATTAAATTTGCCTTCGTGTTGATATTGCTCACGTTGTTATATCTATCGCCGGTTTTTCTTACGTGTGTTCGCCGGTATGCGTATGTGGATAATGTGGCGATGGAGTCTTGGTTGTTATTCGCCGGAAGGTTGGTTCTCTCGCAAAGATCGCTTTTTCTTTATAATAAGTTTCGAGTTTTGGCGAATGGAAACAATATTGGTGTTATGGATGTTAATGAAGATCTATGGGTTGAGAAGACCAGAGTAGGAAATTTCTATCGATAGAAGGATCGAGGAGTTCTTAGCGACAAATAGACAAGAATTGAGGATACTTCGTCAAGACAATATGGATTGTGTGAGATCGCGTGACGAGAATCGAGGATTCTCTAGTCCAAGCGAGACCAGAGAACGGCGGTTCTCGCCGCTTATTAAAATAGTTGACGTGATGGAATCGAGGGATTCTCTAGTCCAAAAGAGACTAGAGAACGGCGGTTCTTGCCGCTTCGCTTTACATAAGGAGAATCGAGGATTATCTAGTCCGAGTGAGACTAGAGAACGGCGGGTTCTTCATTATTGTTGTGAGTTGAATCTCCCGTTAAATGTTGCCAATGTTGATTTTGTTGGTGTTGTTGGTCTCTGCTAACTGCAGTTTCTGCTGTTGCTTATGCTACTACACCATCTATTTTTTGCTTGATAATGTTAGTGCTGCAGTTGTTGCTGGTGGAAAGCATTCCATAGGTGTGCAGAGTGATTACTATAGTTGGACTAAAATTGCGGCGAGGACTTTTGTACTTGGCTGCTTTCTTGTGAAAATGTAGAAAAGAAGCACCGTGTGGTGCGATTTACGCTAAAAATAGAGTAATCGCTGTTGCCGATCCGCTGCGGTGGCTATTCCTATTACTGTTGCTGTTGCATTTGAAATTGACTCAACCTCGACATTGAAGAATGAGTGCATACCTGAAGATCTTTATTGCAGTGAGAATGGAAATCTCAATTCTGATAGTTATCAATCTGGATTTGAAATGGAGATGAATTTAGAATCAGATACTTCTTGTGCACAATTATTATACGGCGTTGAAACTTTCAAATACCCCGCTCTAATGGATACATCATAAATGCTTGTGGGGTCCTTTGATAATGTGGAGCAAGTCATGGACTATAATAATGTTACATCCGCTTGCATACATGGGGACTTTCTAAACTATGACCATTCACAAAATCTTTACTTCCACAACAAATAACCTTGCTCGGCTTTGTCTGCTCGAGTATCGATATAATGAGATGTCTATTGATGAGAAACTTCTTGAGATTCACTTTATTGGATTATATCCACAATTGTAGTCCGATTTAACACATACAATGGATGAAGAAATCGCGAGGACACGAGTAGAGTGGATGAGAGGCACCGTGAAATGGTATACGAGAAATATATGAGTTCTTTGGGTTCCAAATGTGCACTGCAAAAGAGTGCTAGTGGAGTTGCAGAGGAATACAAGCTACTTTCAGACACTTTATATTTCATACCTTGACAGACTAAATTCTGCCAATGCATGTTAGTGCTCCAATGTCCAAGCTAGGAATGAAGAATGTCTTCATATCTCCTAGCTTGAGGGGGGGTGTTGAGATATACCACATATATACATTGTATATATATGTGGTTAGTTAGTATTTAGATATTTTGGTTAGTGAAACAAGATATTTTAGTGAGATAGATATTTTAGATTAGTTGACTTCAGATTTCTATAAATAGCACAAATGTAATTGGTTTACTTTGAGCAAAATAAAGAGAACAAAGAAGAGCATTTGCTCCCAGCTCCTCTGTTTTACTTCTCCTGTTCAACCTCTCCAGCTTTGCCTTCTTCTTCTTCTTCTCGATCGTTTCTTCCTCTCATTTTCTCCTCTGCTTGCAGAACAAAATCTGCACTTCATTCCGAAATTCAACACATTTCAACTGGAAATTTACAAATTCCTATCCGCAGATAACCACAATCCCTAAGTTCCAATTCCAACAGGGCAGCTCAGTTAAAAAAAAAGTGAGATTAAGCTCCTAAATAAATTCTGCCTGAAAAGATAGTTACGGATTTATGGTTTCAATATAAGAAAAGAAAGTTGAAAACCATGAGGAACTGACCATACTGTAAACTCTAGAGCAGTCAACAGGTGATAACAGTGTAAGAAAGCTGCTCCAGCAGGGAGCTGTGCTCGAGCATACATGGTTATGCCACACGAACATTCTTAGCTAGCATATCTGCTGTAGACAAAGGG
The DNA here is from genome assembly GCA_029844215.1 of Przewalskia tangutica. NCBI lineage: Eukaryota > Viridiplantae > Streptophyta > Magnoliopsida > Solanales > Solanaceae > Przewalskia > Przewalskia tangutica. Next base: position 3,908,407 of record CM056730.1, on the reverse strand, counting down.
ACAAAAGGAAGTAGAGCATTCTATGTAAAAATTCTGAAGAAAACATTAACTACCCAAGTTACAAAAATTCTCCTTTGAAAGGTAAGTACGCTTAACACCATTGACTAACCAATACCCACTTCATAAAATAGACTGATTTTTGAAAAAAATTGAAGAAAAATCAAGAAACCAAGTTGCAAAAATTCTTTCGTGCCGTTGGAAATTTACTAAACGTGAAATAAAGTTAATCCTATTAATTATGACTCGAACAATTGGGCCCCGCACGTCGAAAACACGATTTTCACACACGTGCACATAAAGTGTCAAGGATCGTAATTTCCTTAAATTGAAGAGTTATTGACACGTATACGAATTGTTTGAGACGTAAGGAAATAGATGGTTATTGACCAAATGACAATGATTTCACGTTGGTAAATGAAAGGAAGAAAAGTACGATGTGTAAAAGATGAAACGAATCAGAAATCGTCATGAGTCGGTAAGGACGCGCGCGATAAACAGTGCCGCGCGAGCCAAGCACCGCGCGCCTCCCGAGAGCCACGGCTCTAATGTCGCTTCAATTCCGAGCTCATCGAATTGAAGCGCCGCGACTCTAAATGACGCTTTGCCCGGTGGTTTACTAGACGAGAGTCGCCGCAGTCGCTTTGATCGCTTCAAATTGAGGCGAATTAAAACCGATTTTAATGACTTTGGAGCAATTACTCTCCATTATTTGGCTATTGAATTCAGTCATTACTAGGCTGAATTAACCTCAATATCAATGGTCATTACTTGACATTGATGGTCATTCATTTGGTTAATTGAGAGGACATAATCATCTACATATAAATTGATGCCTTCGGCACAATTGCAAAACACATTGACACTTAACAATTCTCTGAAATTGTCTTCCTCTCTTGCAATCACAAAACACTATTTTTCTTCCTAAGCGAACACTTGAGTTCCCTTTGCTAATTTGTTTGATTGTTGTTTTATCTTATGAGATAAGTTGTCATTAAACCGTTGAAAGGATATACGGGGCAATATTATCTTAAGGATAGATTGAGAATTCGGTCGACTCATCAAGTCAATTATTTTGTCTATTTCCAGTTTTCTAACTTAGTTGTCGTTGTTACATTTCCATTTCCTTATTACTACACACTATTTCCCACATATGCTACACAAACAAACTTAACACCTTGACTAACCAATACCCACTTGTAAAATATGCTGATTTTACAAATTTTGAAGCAAAAATCCACTACCCAAGTTGCAAAAATACCTCCTTTGAAACATAAACAAGCTTACTGAACAATATCCACTTCAGAAATAGACTGATTTTTGAGAAATTTGAAGCAAAATCAAGAACCCAATTGAAAAATAAAGTGGCATATAATGATAATATTGCCCGGGAACCAGTGTGTTCAGCAGAAGGATATTTTGCGAAAAGAAAGAAAGGGCTAAAACCCTAAACCCTTTTTTCTTGTTGTTTTTTCATCTTTTTTTTTTGTTAATAAAATGCAGAGATTGTGTGTATCGACTTTGTGCTTTGATTGATGCACTTTTTGTCGAAAGTATTCTCTGCGATATTGATTTTTTTGAGGAAAATGGGCAGTTGTGTTTCATCAATTTCAACTGGAATTTCAACAATCATTTTCCCCACATTTTAAAAGTACTATTTGAGAACATGAAATTAGACAAGGTGTTATGGAAGGTAATAGGTAATCTAGTTGGTGTTTGAAAACTGATAGGATAGTTGAAGTGTTAGTATATTAGGTTCGCTTAGTCTATCATAATAATAGACGCATCATTGATTTATAGTTTGATTTTTGATGTTATGTGTTATTTTGTTTAGCGTATTTATATGCGTAAGTTATACCTTACTTTTTCGGAATGTGCTATCAACCCTTATTCACATTTTCATATTGCTTTATTTTTTTTATCGGGTCTAATTATTTTTATTGCTTTGTTTTTGTTGTTGTTTTACTTGTGCTTATATTTTCTCTTGAGCTGAGAGTCTATCGGAAATAATCGCTCTAAAGTATGTACACTCTATCTTCTCCAGACTCATATTGTGGGTCACTGAGTATGTTGTTGTTGTAGAATTTGTTTATCCACTTTACCTTTTTTTTTCGTGTTTATTCAAGTACTCGTAATATTTTTCTTTGGACTAAATGCATTTGATTTAGAAATTTTTATCCCTTTAATCACTCACAAAATGCTCTGGAACTCATATAGACAGTTAAATAATCTTTAATCATCTAAAGAAATAGTTGGCAGTCATTCTATGTTAACTTAATATGTTTGTGTTTAATAACTTAGGGCCTGTTTGGTCATAGATATTTTTTATTTTTTTCTGAATTTTTTTCACTTTTTTTGAAATTGGTGTTTGGCCGTGAAAATTCTAAATATAGCTTGAAGTTGTATTTGGAATTTAAAAACACTTCAAACCTTGTTTTTACAATTTTCACTTTTTGTTTTCTGGTCATTGCTTTTATATTTCACTTTTCAAAATTTACCTTATATTTTTTATTTTTATAAATTTGGCCCCGTCATAAATTCAACTAATGAGTTTTATGATCGAAGGGATATAAAAGAGGTCGTATGCATAATTGAACAAGCTCAATTTGCAAATTATGATCTTGCATGGTCTGAAAAATAGCATTTCAAAGCAAAATAAGAGCTTAATTTTCTTTCTTATAATACATTCCTATAGCCACACGTAAATCAATATGCAAAGTAAATTAATTTGATGAATAAGAACACCGAAAGCTATTATATCTATTAATTATTTTGGGTGATTTTGCTAGTTTTTAAAAATAGGGATATAAATTATATTTTATATTTTTTTAAGAAAAGTGCATTCTAACAACCAAATATCATTTATAGAATCTATGATCAAACACAATTCTAACTTAAACTTCAAAATTTCAAAAAAAAATGAAATTGTTTTTGGTTTTTGTTTGGGATTATTTTCTTGTACTTTCTGAAAAAGGACTAATTGTGTTTTTCATTAAAAGTTTGACTTATTTATGCTCACATTTACAAAATTGACACACATTCTCTTATGGTTTGTGAAATGATTTATTCTTGTCCTTTTTCACTAATGGAGTCTAAAATGTAAAATAAATATAAAAAAACCAAATTTGTGCTTCTAATTTGTGTAATGTTTATTTTTGTTCTTACTATAATAATCTAGGCTAATATTATTCTTATTCACTAAAAACTCTATTTTGAACTTAAATTTGTGCAATACTAAAACATAAAATATTGTTTTTTACTGTAGTCGAGGGGTCTTTCGTAAACAATCTTTCTATCTCTATAAGGTAAAAATAAGGTCTGACTCTATCTTATGAGATTACACTGAATATATTGTTGTTGTTGTTAATTGAACCTCAATCTATTTGAGATAGCAGGAAGATAGATAGAAAGATCAAGACTAGATTGAAGAGTGGGTATTTGAGTTTTAATGGAAGATGAGTAAGAAGGAACCTATGGAATTTATTCTGATATCAAGAAGAAATTGTAATTTAGAGGAAAGGACAGTACATATTTTATGCCCATTGCATTTATGAATTCATATTAAAGGACTCTACAACAACCATATGAGCTCTGTGATTAAGTATAAAATATTTCATATGTTACATATTAAAGGACTACAACAACCATATGTTGGAGGCAAATTGTGATAAGTCTAACATCTTTTTGGCTGAGTTGAATGAGGAGACTCAGGAGAGCATATTGACAAGAACTGGATTTACATTAGGCACCCTACCAATCAGATACATAGGATTGCTTTTATCATTCAAGAAGTGGAGGAAAATGGAGTGTCTTCAATTAATGGATAAAATCACAAGCAGAATCAACAATCGATATTGTAAACAACTTTCTTACATGTAGGCTGCAAATCATAAATGTTGTGTTGTTTTTTATATATAATTTCTGGGATGTTATGTTATATACATACATATGAATTTTATTACTAATATTTTCATAAATTTTAGCACTATTTGATGGCCTTTGGTCTTTCTATAGTTGCAAATATTGTTTAGAAGCCTACAAGGGGCTATGGTAGAAAGGGTATGATCGATTTACCCTAAATCAGAAGTCTCGAATTCGAACTCTAGATATGAAAAAATCATGTTAGGGAGCGCTTCTTCTTTAACTTGTCCTTACGTGACTCAAATTCGAATTAATCGACCCCAATGCGTTTGAATAAGGCCTTGCAGGTACTAGTCTTGTTTACCCTAAAAAAGGTACAACTGAATTTGTAAGTGATTTTAAGAATACGTGGATCAATTTGTAAATAAGTGTAATAAGCAGTCAACAATAAGTAAGCAAATGAAAATACTAAGAAAGTAAATTAGCCTGAAAAGTTGTGATCTTGATTGAAACAACTCGACAAGTTTAGTCTGTCCTCAGTTGATTTGCTTCGGGTCCGAGCCAATAATGAGAGCTAATAACTGTAATTGTTGTAAGTTAACTGCACAAAGTATGAATAATGAGAATGAGATGCCCTTCCAACATGAAGATTTAACTCATTTTATAGTATTAAGAATACAAGATATTTATGCTCGAGAATCAGTCTCTTATTAAATATAATTAAATGAGAATAATAATCACTTAATGAGCAAAGAGTAATGACTAGCACCATATCCGAAACGGCTACGCACTGAGCTTCCCCGGTCCTTCATCAGGTGTCACTTGATTCAGTCCCTACCCGATCTTGATTTGATACTCAGACACATTCCGGTGCAACTTTCATCCAGTGCAAAATTTTGTTGCCTCCTTCGATTTCCACATCCAAAACAATGCCACATGTCGTGTCAATTTTTACCGTATACATATAGTCTCCACAATTCCCGAATCAAAATTTACCAAAGTGATGGAAAGTGAAAATGATTTCTTCGATGTCTTCTCTTGCACGCTTCTTTTCAAATCACTCTGAAATAGACTAGAAAACAAAACGTTTCCCTTTCTCCACGATCTGACTCATGTCGCATCACTCTGCAACTTTGGACACGTTGTAACTCTCTGATTGAACTATCATTTTGATTCATGAACCAAAACGTTTTATAATGATGACTACGCCCCTATAAAAAACCCTCTACTTTTCTTTCACAGTTTTTACTTTCTGCCAAATTTTCCTCAATCCACCTAACATTCAACCTTCAAATCTTCATACCTCCTTATCTTCATACCTTTAAATCTCCATAACTTCAAGTTTTTAAATCTTAATACATTCATAACTTTAAACCTTCAAACCTTTATGACTTCATATCTTTATCACGATGGCCCAAACTTCACGTTCTTCTTCAAGAAATTCTTATTCGGCTTCTTCACCCCTGTCGGCCACCGATGACGCCGCCAGTGTCGGTGAATCTCCTGATGCTCAAGCTGTCGTTGAGACCAAGGCCTTCGACATGCTCCCATCCTATTTTCATTTTGACCACGAATTCGTCGTTTATACTGTCTCTAAGAAATCCGACCGAGGAGAAGAGGCTAAAAGCTGGTCGTCCTCTATCAATGCCTCCGACCTCGACACAGTCCAAAATGATTGTGGTTGGACCGATCTCTCCGGGATTGTTGTACCCAGCCCGGACAAAGATATTACCACCTTTAGATCTGAATACTACAATGTATACACCTACCACTTCACCTTCAAGCTTGTCCCTCCAATTGACAATGTGATCCTCGAGATGTGCTCCTTACAATTTGTGTCTTGCACAAATTGATCCATCTGTCTAAAGGGTCTTAACCTGCCTCCGATTTTTGGCCGGTCTGCTCAACAAAAATTTTACTTTGGATCACTTGATCTGTTTATACGTGTCACTATTCTTCCGCTGTGGGATTATTCAGATCTCAAAATGAGGTGAATTCCCCATCCTCTCCAGCGTCGATGAAAATCGAGATCGAGGTTAGATGAAATGTTTTGTTGCGGTTCCTACCGTCGAAATTATCTAGACTAGGTTCATGCTTTTCCCAGAGGAATAGAAAATGCACGGTGAGTAGCAAAACTCTTGCCCTTTCTTTTGTTTAAATATAGTTTCAATTACCTACCTCAATCCTTTTTTCACCTTTTAGTCGTACGATGGATTCCGGCTCATGTGGACAACCTCCACACATGGGTAGAGAAAATCATTAGCACCTATCCACATAGAGAGCGGACATGGAAAGTCCTCTCCAAAAATCGATGGGTTGCCCAAAACTACTGTTAGTGTATACTGCACATTTCCTTTTGTTTCGTTATAATATTAACCTTGCTCATATTTTCACTTCTTCTCTTTTCAAACATTCAGGCTTACTGAAGGGCACTTCGATCCCAAGGCCAACCCTTTGGCTGCTCTAACTATCCCCAATTCGGTACTTGATTCGACCGCATCAGCTCGTCGTATCGCCAAAGTATCAAAGAAAAAAAAACTCACCAAATTCAAATCCTCAAAGCCTTTAAAGTCACATTCGGTATCTTCAAAGAAGAAAAGAGTCTCGAAAGTAGGTGACCCTTCCAGAGCTCAAGACACCGACATCTCTCCAGAAAATGTTTGGGTGAGAAAGAATATCATCACTCTGGTAAAAGATATTCTTACCGGAGTTGAAGAAAATATTATTGTTGAAGCGACTATGCCATCTTCCGGTGCCGCATCAGCTTCTGCCACCACGCCACCGGTCACTGGCCACTGAGCCAGTTCCCATCATCATCGAGGATGACGATGATGCTACGGTTGAGGAGTCATTGACTAAAAAAGCAAGAACTTCAACTCCTCATCCATCAACACAACCTGCATAACATTTTGGGCAGAAGACTTTGACCACTTCTTTAGTGAAGCTAAAACCTCTGCAAACCGAGTGCCACATGCGAACACCTACGGGTTTTCTCATTTAACCATTCCCCAAAAGTTTTCCAAATCATCCCGAACTCCAAAAAACTATGCTAGCTCCCGATCTAAACTTGTGAGTGTCTTCCTGGCCCCGAGTGAGGATCTGAGGAGAGTAAGAACTACCACTCTCTCCTTCTCCGATGACACGAACTTCTTGTATCGACCGGTCGGGGTTGCGAGCTATCTTAGGCCTCTGATCTGATCTCATAGTTCGATAAGGAAAAGATGAAAAATGTCTCGTGACAATGCCTCTTTAACGAAGGCATACATACATCCAATTGGGTACGTATCTCCTTTTGGCATGATGGAAAGCGCTAAATCCTAACAAGTTGTATCATAAAGAAACTCAAGGGTTCGACTCCTAAGAAAAACATGTTACGTGTGACAGGTATTTTTTTTATGTGTGGGTGGAAAGGCCCAGGTGAGGATATGGCTTGGGCCGGAGCCATGATTGAACATGACGCTTGTTTGATGGGCTTTGTTTGAAATAGAGAATGCACTTGCTATCAGCTGTAGCTTTTGGCACGATGTCCTAACAAATCAATCAACTAATCACACCTCAAGTTCAAATTAGTTGGGGTCAGTTGTATTGATTCGTTATCAATTCCACTTTATTCAATTCCATCTCATTGCATTGAACTTCTTTAGCTATTGAACAAAGATCTTTTTCTGCTCTTGCTTCGAATCATTACTCTTTCAAACTCTCATCATATCAAATATCCGTAGATTCAGTAATAACATTCTTGTTACCTTTTTTAATTTGCTACATTTTTGTGGTTGTTAGTGAGAACATGTATTCGTATGATGGAGGTCTTACCTAGCTCTTGTTTCTTTGTATAGCATGACCATGTTTACAAGGGAAACGAAATCCATTATTCTGGTTCACTACTAGTTTCATCAAGTAAAGTGGATCAAATGCTTAAAGACCGCTATCGTCACATCCAGGAAGCTGCACGACGAGCAAGGCTCGAGAAGGCACGAGCAGGTCAAGCTCAGACTCAAGGAATGTGAAGAACATTTAACGCTATATAAATGTATATCTCTAGTTTAGGAACAAAGTAGATAAGCATATATAGAGGAGAGAATTTTCTTGTAAATCATATGTAAGTCTGTATATATATCTTCTGAGGAATTGTTATTGTTAGTGTAAATCTAGACCTTTCAATGAACAACCATAGTGATATAACAATAATTCAAATGTAATTTGTTGAAGATAGTATATGTTAGTGTCTGTTTGTAGTAGTAATCAGTAGTCAGTATACACTCAGTATACACTAGTATACACTTTCTATCTTTCAGTTTTGGTTATTTCAGTTTTAGCACATGTGTACCTTTGGAGTTTGGCTATGTTTGTAATATGGCTAGTCATGTAAAGCCATACCTATAAATACTCTTTGGCTATGAATGAAAAGTAGAGAAAAAACATTTCACAAAATGCTTCTGCATCGTCTTCTTCCTTTCTCTCTTGAGCATCATTGTTCACACTGCTCCATCTTCAAAGATGGATGCAGTCACTTTTATCTTTAGAATCGTGCTTTTAACATGGTACCAAAGCCATGCAAGATGGATCCAGAAGTACTTCTGTCTCATTAAGGACAGGGACTAAGAGATTCAACTTGCGAGGTTTAGTAGTTATACATCGATTCTTCAATTGAGGTCGATTTCGTATTTTCTTTACATTCGTCGTTTGATTTGTTTATATCACCTGCGATTTGCTTATTGTTTACCTGAACTGAATCAACCAGTTCGTGATTTAGTGAGTTCGTATCACTGGTTGCGGCATCTGCTATCGCGACTATTCGATCTGCATTGGATCTGAATTTTTAGATTGAGTTTTTTCTGGAATCGTTATACACTGTAATTTTTTGGAGGATATGGAGAACGTCACAACAACACCTTCTGTTGTGCTAGAAGAGAGTTCAACCTCTATTATAGATACTATTGACCACAATCATCCCTTGTTCCTGAATGCATCCGATACAGTAGGTGCTATTCAGATTGAGATTCAGTTGGCAGGAATGGAGAATTATACGCTTTGGAGCAGAGCTATGCAGTTGGTGTTATTAACGAGGAATAAAATTGGATTTATTGATGGATCTATAAGACGCGACACATATGGACCTAATCATGCTAGACAATGGGACAGGTGCAATGCTTTAGTGATGTCGTGGATAATGAGAAGTGTAGATAAAAATTTGTTGAGTGGGATTATGTATCGTACCAGTGCTGCAGCTGTTTGGAAGGATCTTAAGGAGAGATTTGATAAGATCAATCTCTCAAGAGTTTTCCAACTAAAGAAGGAGTTGACAATGTTAACTCAGGGGGCCTCACCAGTATCCCAATATTACTCGAAAATGAAAGACTTATGGGATGAGATAGACTCAATTATACCACCACCTACATGTGACTGCCTAAATCCTAGGGAATACATCACACATCTGGGAAATCAAAGATTACTGGAGTTTCTTATGGGATTAAATGATGGATACAATCAAGCGAGGAGTCATATCCTGTTGATGTCACCCATACCTAGTGTGAACCAAGCATTTGCTATGATAGCACAAGATGAAAGCCAAAAGAATATCTCCTCTCTAGGGAATTCTGTTGACAATTTAGCACTGACCATCAGGGCATCATTTGAAAAGAATAGGAAGTTTGCCTTTTGTGATCACTGCAACATGAAGGGACATAGTAGAGAAGGATGTCACAAGTTGCTTTACTTTTGTGATTACTGTAAGAAGCAAGGACATGTTCAGGAAAAATGTTACAAGCTGATAGGATACCCTTCTGATTACAAAGGAAAGAGTAAGGCTAATACTGTCATGGTACCTCAGGTGGAGCAGCATGTGCAGGGGTATGGAGCCAGTTATGGTGGTTGTGTAGATGGTGAAATAAACCAGAGGCAGTATGCAGGCAGCAACCAACTCTCTGTCTATCAACAGCAGCAACTCCAGCAGATGATCAGAACTTGCACTCTGCAAGTTGGAGATGATCTTTGTCATGACCAACTAAAGGCGGATCAGTGCACATGATAGTCTTTGCGCTTTGTGTATGGCAGGTAACTATAATGAAGACATTAGTAGTCCTTGGATAGTAGATTCAGGAGCTACTAATCATATGGTTAAAAATAAAAGTATGATTGAGACTCCTGCTCCTAACTGGTCAACAATAAATTCAGGACAAGTGCAACTACCAAATGGAGGCAGTGCCCCAATTACACACACTGGAGAATGTAGACTGACAGGAGGTGAACTTATAAAACATGTGTTCTGTGTGCCAAGTTTTCAGTTTAACTTACTTTCAGTGTCAAAATTGACCAAGGAACTCAATTGCAGTGTTAGGTTCTTTCCTGACTTCTTTGTACTGCAGGATCTCCTCACTGGGAAGGTGAAGGAGATTGGTAGAGAAGTGGATGGGCTGTATGTGCTGGATTCTACAAGAAAGCAGGAGGGATTGATGACAGCTAAGACAAATATGTCAAAGCTCAGCATAGGAGAAGTGAAGGCAGCCCTGTGGCACAAGAGATTGGGACATGTACCAATGAGTGTTCTTAGGAAAATAAATGCCTTCAGTAATAGTTCTAACTTTGTGATTCAACACTGTGATGTATGCCCTATGGAAAGACAAACTAGATTGCCTTTTTCTACTAGTCAAAGTATGAGTATTTTTCCATTTGATATGTTACACCTTGATGTTTGGGGACCATACAAAGTTCCCACTTATAATGGTATGAGATTCTTTCTTACTGTGGTAGATGGTTTCACTAGATGGACATGGGTATTTCTCTTGCACATTAAATCAGATGTTCCTACTATACTCAAAGATCTATGTCTACTGATCAAAACACAATTTGGTTCCAAAGTTAAATGTGTCAGGTCTGATAATGGTTCAGAATTTATAAACAGCTCCTGTAGGGATCTGTTTGCACAACTAGGCATCATACATCAAACATCCTGTCCATACAGTCCTCAGCAGAATGGTGTAGTTGAGATGAGGCATAGGCACATACTAGAGCTTGCTAGAGCCATAAAGTTCCAAAGTTGCCTGCCTGTCAGGTTCTGGGGAGAGTGTGTTGAGGCAGCTGTCTACATTATGAACAGACTGCCCTCTGTGGTTCTGGGGAACATCTCCCCATATGAGAAACTATATAAGAAGACACATGTTCTATCACATCTAAGAGTAGTTGGCTGTCTGTGTTATGCTACAAATCTTGTGAAAACAGATAAATTTGACACTAGAGCCATCAAGGCAGTCCTACTGGGATACTCTTCTAGACAGAAGGGATACAAACTCTTAAATCTATCTAACAATGTTTTATTTGTAAGCAGGGATGTTGCCTTTTATGAGGATATCTTTCCTTTCAAGCAGAAGGAACAATCTGGGGTTGATATCAGTTTGAATCTAGAGGCAGAGGAGGCTGATATTTTCCATTGTGAACCTAAACCTGCTGTTGGCCAACAATCTGTTGGATCAGTACATATTGAAGGGTCTCAGGAGACTGCAGTAGCAGAAGGCAGACCTCAGGAGGACACTGATAGTCACCCCACAATCCAGACAGATGATGCACCAACTTCTGAATCTCCACCACCATTAAGGAGGTCAGACATAAACAGGAGGCAACCTACTTGGATGACAGATTTTGTTCAAATGCCACAAACAGCAGTCACAGAAGGTAGACAAGAGTGCTTGTATCCTATGGCTAACAGTCTAAGCTATGCTGGACTGAATGCAAGATACAAGAGCTACATTGCAAAAATTGAACTTGAACATGAGCCAAATTCATACTCTGCTGCAGTGAAGGACACCAGATGGGTCGAGGCTATGAAGCTTGAAATGCAGGCTTTGGAGAGTAATAAGACCTGGGAGGTGACAGATCTTCCTGCTCACAAGAAGGCCATTAGATGTAAATGGGTTTATAAGATCAAGTATAAGGCAAATGGTGAAGTAGAAAGGTTTAAAGCAAGACTTGTGGCCAAGGGCTACAACCAAAAGGAAGGAGTTGATTATCAAGATACCTTCTCACCAGTGGCAAAAATGGTGACTGTGAGGGCAGTAATTTCAGTGGCAGCTTCCAGAAATTGGCACATCTATCAAATGGATGTTTATAATGCATTCATCCAAGGTGACCTTAATGAGGAATTATACATGACCATGCCTCAAGGATTTGATCAAAAACAAGGGAAGGTATGCAAGTTAATCAAGTCACTATATGGACTAAAACAAGCTTCTCGGCAGTGGAATATCAAACTGACCACAGCTTTGCAAGCTTCAGGTTTTTCTCAAAGTCAACTTGATCATTCTTTACTTACCAAGAAGGTTGATGACAAAATAGTAGTGGTACTCATTTATGTAGATGATTTGCTCATTACTGGCAATGATGAGTCTCTCATCCAAGAGACGAAACTGAGTTTACAGCAGAATTTTAGAATCAAGGACTTGGGTTGTTTGAGGTATTTCCTAGGCTTCGAATTTTCTAGGAATAGTAGTGGCATAGTAATGCACCAGAGGAAATACACTGTTGAATTAATCTCTGATCTTGGCTTGTCTGCTGGAAAACCTGCGAGATCACCTCTGGAGCTTAATGTCAAGCTGACTTCTACATTGTATGACCATCACCTTGCTGCTGATTCCTCCACAGTTGATGATTCCTCCACTGTCAAAGATGCATTGCTAGCTGATCCAGCTAGTTATCAAAGGCTTATTGGCAGATTACTCTATTTGACAAATACCAGACCCGACATATCCTTTGTTGTCCAGTTTTAGCTTGATTTATGCAAAGATCCAAAGACCTCACATATCTTGGCAGCACAGCGAGTCGTTCGATATCTGAAACAGGCCCCAAGTCTGGGTCTTCTTATGTCTTCTGGCAACACCACTGCTCTATCTACATACTGTGATGTTGATTGGGCTTCATGCCCTAACACAAGGAGGTCAGTCACTGGTTACTTAGTATTCTTTGGAAATTCCCTCATTTCCTGGAAATCGAAGAAGCAATCCATTTCCGAGCTCACCGGTGAGGCAGTATCGCACCTTGCGATTCTTTGAGGTGGTTTGGCTCTCTGGTTTGTTCTCGACTCTGACTGTTCCTCTTACGCTTCCCATTCCAGTACACATCGATAGTAAGTCTGCCTTACAGATCGCTGCCAATCCTGTGTTTCATGAGAGGACCAAACATATTGATATAGACTGCCATTTTGTTCGTGAAAAGTTGCAACAAGGACTGATTTCCACACATTATCTGTCCACTGATGAGCAGCCTGCCGATGTCCTCACCAAGGGCTTGACGATTGGTCGACACGATTATCTATTGTCCAAGCTAGGCTTCACAAACTTGTTCTGTGTTCCTAGCTTGAGGGGGCGTGTTGAAGATAGTATATGTTAGTGTCTGTTTGTAGTAGTAATCAGTAGTCAGTATACACTCAGTATACACTAGTATACACTTTCTATCTTTCAGTTTTGGTTATTTCAGTTTTAGCACATGTGTACCTTTGGAGTTTGGCTATGTTTGTAATATGGCTAGTCATGCAAAGCCATACCTATAAATACTCTTTGGCTATGCATGAAAAGTAGAGAAAAAAACATTTCACAAAATGCTTCTGCATCGTCTTCTTCCTTTCTCTCTCGAGAATCATTGTTCACGCTGCTCCATCTTCAAAGATGGATGCAGTCACTTTTATCTTTAGAATCGTGCTTTTAACATAATTGAATTCAGCAATAAAGAAAACAACAAATAAGAAAAAGCACACACTAACTTGTGTCGATAGAGGTCTGCAATGTAGTGACCTAAGACAGAAATTCGCCCCCACTCGTGTTGTAGTTTCACGGACGTCTATCTTGAGGATACAATTATCTGGTTCAGGTTCTTGCACGAGAACTTGATCCATAATGAATTTACTTTAAGTGTTTTTTCAGAAAATATCTCTTGATGAAGAAGATGAAGATAGAACAACAATATTAGATCATTAGTTGTGTTTAATGATAGATTGTAATGTATTGAGTATTGTGTATCTTCAAACAAGTGATCCACATGCTTTTATAGCATGAATTTTCGTCCATGACAGCTTTTCATTCCAAAGGTTGTGATCCATGGGAAGAGACACAACTTTTGACTTTCTGGAATTTTCCCGTTGGGGATTAGCGCCGCGGCGCTAAATCATTTTTAATTTCCAGAATGTTACTGGCATTCAGGCGCCGCAACTCTCCCTTTCAGTGTACGGCCTCAAATATCGAACCTCTCAAATTTTGGCGTCAGAAGATCGCTTCCCGTCGTGGCGCTGGTCACGGGGATTTTTTAACCTTCAAGCGTCGCGGCGCTGCGCCTCAAAATCGCAACGCTTTATTTTGATCACTTTTACTCTTCTTCTTCTACAAGTTCCAACAATACCCCACATTTTCTATTCACATATCTCACAATACCCCACACGTGGATAGAAAATAAGATAATTAGGAACTTATCGTCATTTCTGTCAAACGTGATATGACATGCATCGAAATCGATGTCTTTTGGACTTGAACCGTTCGTAGTGAATACCTATCGGGCTACTTGTGAAATAGTGAACGTATATCTTGAACTATTCACGTTTTGTAGTAAACCAAGACAATAAGTATCACACACATCATATCAACTTATTTCAATTCTTATGGTTGTGTTCTTTTCGGTCATGAACAACTCCTTACTTCGTGAGACTTTCTAGAGAACGTAGCCATGCCGGTTCTCCCAGATGCGACCCCGCATCAATCTCATATAGCTAATACCAAACAAGAATAGTCTGTATTATCCCACCATAAAGGCTTTTGAGTATTATTAAGAATAATATATTCATCCTTTAAAACATCAACTGATTAACACACTTAGTACACCATATGAATGAGAATATGTGTCTTTTATGCTCCTTGAGTCTTTCCCAACTAGTTTTCCTATTGAACCTACACCATGGGATCTCCAATTATGATAGGTTAGGTTTCCACCAGTTAACGACTCATTGTATTGGCTTTAAGCACGTTCCTCTCGATGTAAATACAATTTACTCTCTTGTAAGGCCTTTTGTCAAAGGATCCGCTATATTGTCCTTTGACTTTACATAATCAATTGAAATAATTTCATTCTTCAGCAAGCTTCGTATTGTATTATGACGCGCCTTATATGTCTTGGCTTGCCATTGTATATTTGATTCTTTGCCCTCGTCAGGACAACCATACTATCACAATACGAGCTTTGGCTACTATATGAGCTTTCTATTTTTCTATAGTACCATCAGGCCATAGTTTCCGTTTGAAAATCAATTTATGACCTATTGGTTTTTGTCCCGGAGGGAGATCAACCAATTTCCATGTATTATTTTGTACAATGGATTCTACCTCACTTTGGATAGCCTCCTTCCAATAATGTGCTTCGGATGATTCCATAGCATCCATATATGTTTGGGGTTCTCCTCCAACGGAAAAGGTCGTAAAGTCCGGTCCAAAATCTTTTGCGACTTTTCCACGTTTACTTCTCTTTGGTTCAGAATTTTCTTCTTGAACCGATGAAGTAAGATTATCATCATTTTGAGTGTCTTGGTATGACTCATCTTGAGGCAGTGTCTTCTTCCTATTATTAGGAAGACTTTTATCATTGTCTTTGTAAGGAAAAATATTCTCAAAAAATTCTGCTTCCGCAGATTCCATAATTGTGTTTTTGTGAATACCTTCAACATCGGAATGATATACCAAAAACTTATATGCTGCACTGTTATTGACATGACCAATATATATGCAATCCACCATTTTTTGTCCAAGTTTAGTTCTCTTAGGTAAAGGAACTTGAACTTTCGCTAGGAAACCTAAACTTTCATCCTTTTGAAAGTAGGCAATCTTCCTTTCCACAATTCATAGGGAGATTGGTCATTTTTCTTTTGAGAAATTTTGTTCAATATCACATTTGCAGTCATTAACGCCTCACCCCATAGACTAAGAGGTGACCTCGAACTAATCAACATATAATTTATCATATTTTTCAATATTCTATTCTTACGTTCGGCAACTCCATTTTGTTTTGGAGTATATGGCGCAGTGATTTGATGAATTATACCGTGAGTAGAACAAAATTCTTTGAACTCATTTGATTGATATTCACCACCTCTGTCTGACCTTGGAATCTTAATTCGTTTGTCAAGTTGGTTTTCGACTTCTGTTTTGTATGTTTTAAATATGTTCAAAGCCTCATCTTTGATATGTATTAAGTATACATATCAAAATTTACTGCAATCATCGATAAACGATGTGTAATAATTCTTTCCTCCACAGAATGTAGTTGTTTGGCAATCACACAAATCACTATGAATTAAACCAAGCACTTCATTTGATTTCACAACAGATTTATGAGGATGACTTGCATATTTTGATTCTATGCAAACTCCATATTTAGTCATTTTGTTCATAGAATATTTTGGCAACATGTCTATCTTTACCATTCTTTGTAAGGAACGATAATTAACATGGCCTAATCGAGAATGCCACAAAGAGGGGGAATCAACCATATACATAGAAGCAGTGCTAGTGCCTGCATTTTCATTAATAATGGCAACAACCTGAGTAGGTACAGTGCTTAGTTTGAAGAGCTCTTCACTGAGGTAACCCTTTCCTACATACACCCCATCTTTGGTGAGTACAAATTTATCAGATTCTATTACAATTTTGAAGCCTTTGTTGCTAAGAACAAGCCCAAAAATTAAATTCTTACAAATTTCAGGCACGTGCAACACATTTGTGAGCACAAGATCATTTCCAGAAGTGAGCCTCAACGTCACCTTCTCTTTCTCTTCTACCTTCACAGCAGCGACATTTCCCACGAACTGTGGTTCTCCATCCTTGATGGCTTGGTAAGAAGAAAACATGTCCTTCTCTGAACATACATGCCTTGTAGCACCCATGTCCATCCACCAATCATTTGAATTTGTAACCAGATTTGCTTGAGCAACCACAACCCCAATAAATTGGTTCTTAGTTTCAGCTCGGTTGGTTTGGTTGACAGTACTCGAACCTCCAACACCACCACCTTGACTCTTGCAAAGGTGACAATCTTTCGCTCTGTGCCCAGGTTTTTCATATACCCAACATAGTCCTGGTTGTAGTTTCTTGAATGCATTGGTCCTTTGTGGGGCTAGTGCATTCATCCCGGTTGCAAAAGATGGCTTGACACCAATAAATTTGCTTTTGCCTTTCTGAAACTTGGCATTGGAAACATTGCCTTCTACCATGTTGGCATTAGGCTCCAATGAAACAGCATCAACACTTTCATTCTTCCGGTTGCTCTCTTTAACACGAATTCAGAACCAGTTGCTCAAAATTCATCTCCTCAGTGAGATGCTTCAAATAAACCTTAAAATCCTTCCAAGAATGAGGTTATTTTTCAATAATAGCACCAATAAGGAAATATTGGTTAAGGCTCATACCTTCAACCTCTAGTTCAGGAACTATGACTTGGAGTTCCTCCACTTGCTTGACAACTGCCTTTGCATCGCTCATCTTGAAGTTTAGGAACTTGCTGATGAAGAACTTCTTAGAACAAGCAACTTCAGTTTTGTACTTGTTCTCCAATGACTGTCATAACTCACGTGCTGACCCGAACGTGGAGTATATATCATAGAGAGAATCATCCAAGGCGTTGAGAATGTAGTTCTTGCAAAGATACTCTTGGCTACACCAAGTCTCAATAGCCTTCAGCCTTTCGGCTCTCTCTGCATCGGTAGGAGCATTCTCCCCTTCTCCTTCCGATAACGTCGTTGGAGCCTCAACAGTCAATACATTTGCCACATGAAAAGTGGTCATATAAAACATCATCATTTGTTGCCAGCATTTGAAATCAGAACCCTTGAATTTCTCGGGTTTCTCCACATGGTTTTTCACCATTGATGATCCAGATTGATCCATTTTGCAAATCAGGAAAAAATATTCTCTGAAATTTTTTCAAACTCAATAATGTCAGAAAAATGTATTTTCTGAAATTTATGTCTTAGATTGTTAGTGTTAATCTAGATCTTTCAATGAATAACCACAATGATATAACAATGATTCAAATTTAATTGAACTCAGCAATAAAGAAAACAACAAATAAGAAAAAGCACACACTAACGTGTGTCGATGGAGGCCTGCAATGCAGTGACCTAAGACAGAAATTCGCCCCCACTCGTGTTGTAGTTTCACGGACGTATATCTTGAGGATACAAATATCTGGTCCAGGTTCTTGCACGAGAACTTGATCCCTGACAAATTTACTTTAAGTGTTTTTCTAGAAAATATCTCTTGATGAAGAAGATGAAGATATAGCAGCAATCTTAGATAATTAGTTGTGTTTAATGATAGATTGTAATGTATTGAGTATTGTGTATCTTCAAACAAGTGATCCACATGCTTTTATAGCATGAATTTTCGTCCATGACAACTTTCTACTCCAAAGGTTGTGACCCATGAAAAAAGACACAACTTTTGGCTTCCTGGAATTTTCCCGTTGGGGATTAGCGTCGCGGCCCTAAGCCCTCGGCGTCGTGGCGCTAAATCATTTTGAATTTCCAGAATGTTACTGGAATTTAGGCGATGCGTCTCTCCCTCTCAGCGCCGCGGCGCTCAAAATCTATCAGACCTCTCTGATGTTTTGGCGTTGTGGCGCTGGTCATGGGAAACTTTTAACGTTCAAGCGTCGCGGCCCTGTCCTTAGGCGCTGCGCCTCAAAATCGCAACGCTTTATTTTGATCACGTTTACTCTTCTTCTTCTTCTATAAGTTTCAACAGTTATATTATTCTTACAAAATTAAGAGGAAATCAAGTTAATATGAATACTGTCAATGGCAGAAGCAATTGCAGGCCACATATGCTTTATATCGTATTTTGCCATTGCTATTTTACTTTTGTGTTTTTTTTTCCGACTAATTTGGTTTGCTTTCCTTTAAGCCGATGGTCTATTGGAATCAACCTTTCTATCTTTCAAGGTAGAGGTAAGGTCTGCGTACACTCTACCCTCCTCAGACCCTACTTGTATAGGTAAGATCTGCGTACACTCTACCCTCGTCAACCCCTCTTATAGAATTACACTGAATATGTTGTTGTAGTAATATTTACGGTTCATATGTGTTCTTACACAATACAGAATAAAGATCTCCGAATTTGATTAAATTAATATTCATTATAATTTTATGAGAAGGAATTAATGATCAGAAAAAGAAAAATTAAAGCAGTCCTATCTCAAATAGAGGTAATTATTTTATTTTATTTTGTTGTGAAGGCGAAGCGTGCTACTCTTTCGAGCGCGCATTGGTAAACCCGGTGTGATAATAGCCTGCAAACCACATCAGCCGACTAACCACACTTGGCAAGCCATGTGTGACAGACTCAACCAAGAAGGTTTATGCAGGGGATCGAACTCGTGACCTAACTAAAGGTAATTAATTTGATTTGATGTATACACTGAATTCAGAATAGCCAAATTATTTGATTTGGTATATACATCGTTGATATTCACACTTTATTGTTCATTTTACATTCACATTATCTTTGATTAATTGCAAAACGTTCTCGTGGAATGTAAATACTAAATAGAAGCTTAGCTGATACAACCAATGAATAAGATAATATAGATAGGTGTATTGATGTATTTCGAAAATAGAAGGTAGAGAAACGTCTTTTTCAAATCCTACAATAGCTACACGAGCTTTTTCCCGTGCTAGTCGAGATTTGTAGATTAAGGTTCTGAATTTGTCTCCGAACTCATAACCATTTTAGTTATCGAATTCTCAATTAAATAAATATTTGATTGATTTTCTAATATAAAAATAGGGATATAAATAAAAGATGTTGGATTCGTCTGAATGCGGTATTTACACCAAAGCAATAAATACATGATATACTTGACACACATTCTTATCACTAAGCCATAGTTAACCACAACAATCCATATTATCGCCTTAACTAATGACTTAATCATGATATAATATGATATATAAATATTAGGTGCAAGGTTTTAACGGGCATGTTATTCCTTGAGTATGTATCTATTTACAAGACAAGAAGCACCAGTGGTCTAGTGGTAGAATAGTACCCTGCCACGGTACAGACCCGGGTTCGATTCCCGGCTGGTGCATTTACATTCTTTGCGGGGATAGCTCAGTTGGGAGAGCGTCAGACTGAAGATCTTTAGTGAAGGTCACGTGTTCGATCCACGTTCTTCACCGCAGTTTTTTTTTCAAAAGGGATTTTTTTTACCGTAGCTTTTAGACAGCTAACAGCTAAGTCCCCGGAAGTGAAGCCAACTCACCGACTATGGGTAGACCTCATACAATAACTGTCCTAGCTCTACCATATCTTTTGTTTCACCGCACTGTTTCTTTTTCTTTCTTTAAAAAAACAAAACATATCCTTTTTTCAGAATTAGTAAATGAGCAAAGTTTACAAGTTTCATATACAACATGAAATAATACTATTGCTTACAATTTCCATACATCGATTTCTCTTTTAGGAATTTGTACCCCAAAATTTCTCCTTGAACTATTCATTCATTTCCAATTTATTTCAACGAGTAATCCCAATTGTCAAAATTTCATTTTATAATAATCACCTCCAACTTTATGGACGGTGCAAATAACAAAAATAATATGTATAAAAGGTTAATTTTGTCTGATATGATGCAGTGTGTAATTGATATGATATGTATAAAAGGTTGCTGCTTCATAGAATGTGGACATAATTTGTGAAAATGTTTGGAAGATGTCTTGCCTTCAATTTTTCTAGAAGATGTCTGTCTGGAAGCTGCGCGGCGCTGACGACGTTAGTGAGCGAGAAAAATCTAAAGTTTCATGAGGGTAAAACGGTCTATTTGGGAAATTTTCGTGATATAAAGTTGGGGGAGGCAGATTTTATCATTATCACACTTTGGAGCAAGAAACAAGAAGATTAAGGAGCAATTGGAGACCATGATTGTTTAAGTTCTTTTTTTTTTCTTTAATTCAGTATATGTTGGTTGTTAAGACAATTAGTTTTATTAGCATGTCTATGAACTAATTTCTTTATTAGGATTTTTCGTCGATTCACTTGAACCTCTATTATGAATTAATGTATTGTTAGTATTTCGTCTTCATCTATCAATATCTATTCAACTTGCATTTATTGAATGATAATTAATTGGCCATTAGTTTTCATTACTTATATGATTTCAAATCATGATCTGAAAAGGGAGATTTGAATATGCTATAGTTGATTAGACAGATGTTTAATCTTGAACGAGAGTATCACAATTGCATGTGTAGCGTTTAAGTTATTGATCTTAATCCTCCTATATGGTTGAATTTATCATAGAAATATAGAAAATTCTCACTTAGGTTGAGTTTTTATATATCCTAACTGGAATATAGAACACCTCAGTTAACCTGCTATCTTGATAAGAAAATAATTGTTAGTCTTGCATTAACGAATGATAGAGGGGATAGTTGATGAGATTGGAAATCTTAATTACCTTCGTTACTGAGTTAAACTTCAAGTATTTTCATTCTTATTTTATTCTTGCATATTACTTTAGTTTGCTAGTTCTTAGTTTAGAAATCAAAACTTATATACGTTTGCCAAATAGAAACGAAAGGTTACTTAATTGGTAATTGATAATTCAATCTATATGGACGATACTCGGTTTTACCGAATTATTACAAATTGTGATACGTACACTTGTGTAGCATCTAGAATTTCGCAACAAGGCCCAACAGCGATTCGCCATTCGGCCGAAGCAGCCTGCGGTCGATGATGGGCGGCCAGCGATCGCGCCAGTTGGGCCTTAGCGACCAGCCTACTGGGCCTCGGCGACATCGGGCCTTTGTGGCTTAGGGGCCCACTTGCGTCCCTTCTCCGATAGATATTGAGGCTGCAATGCACACTCTGGGATTAACTCATCCGGACCCGAATTGGTACATGGACACAGGCGCCACGACCACATGACATCTGATTCAGGTACTCTCTCGTCTTATTCAAATTTGAGCAACCCTCGTGTCATAATCGTTGGTAATGGATTCCGATTCGTGGTTATGGTTATAAAAATTTATCTCCCCCCATCCACCACTTGTCTTAAAAAATATCTTTCATGTCTCTAAATTGATTAAAAATTTAATGTTTGTCCGTAAATTCACCACAAGTTTGACTCTGATTAGATCCTTAGCGCAAGCGCTAAGTAAGCAAGCTACCGCTCCGTGGGGTAAAAACCGAGGAAAATAAAGAACGTCAAGTAGAAAGAATTTGGAATGAAAAGAGGAGTAATGCTTCCTAGCACGGGACAAAGAATAAGACCACTTAGATCAGAATAGGGTCAACCCAACCCGAATGGGAAGAAGAGGGTCACCAAACTGCGGTCCACTTTGTACGTTTGTTGTGAGTTTGATTCGTTTGGTTTTTTATATGAAGGATTTCAAAACGGGGAGTCCTCTCATGAGGTGTGATAGTAGGTGAGCTCTTTATCCCATCACGCCAAGTTTCCGTTTCTCAAGTCAAGTCTTGCCATCAACCTTTGCAACTCTTTCTCCTTCCTTGTGGCATGCTCGTCTAGGTCATCTGGGGTCTTCTATTTTGTCTTCTTTAGATAAAATAATTTTATTTCATGTAAAGGTACGCATAATACTCCGAATTGTCAATCTTGCTCTATAGGAAAAATTGTTAAGTTGTCATTTGTAGACTCTAATTCTACTACTTCAATGTCATTTGATATTATTCATAGCGATTTATGGGCGTCTCATGTTTTTAGTTCTTTAGGTCATCGATATTATGTTCTATTTTTGGATGATTATTCTAAGTTTTTATGGACTTTTTTGATAGCGAAAAAATCTCAACTTTTTTCTATCTTCCTAAAATTTAGAGCTTTCATTAGAACTCAATTCGAACGGAAAATAAAAATATTCAATGTGATAATGGTAAAGAATATGACAACGGGGTGTTTCAGAAATTTTGTGCTAATAATGAGATCAATTTTCATTTTTCTTGCCCTCATACGTCTTCACAAAATGGGAAAGTCAAACGCAAAATTTATACCATTAATAACATTTTCCGAACTTTATTGATTCATGCTTTCATACCCCAATTTTTTTGGCATCATGCTCTACAAATGACTACATATATTGTTAACGTTCTTCCTTCCAAAGGTTTGACATATTCGTCCCCTCTTCAAATTTTATATAATAAGACTCCTTCGTATTCTCATCTTAGGGTCTTTGGATGCTTATGTTATCCATTATTTCTATCTACCATAATTAAAAAAAATGCAGGTCCATTCTAACCCTTGTGTGTTTTTGGGGTTATCCATCTAATCATCGTGATTATAAATGTTTTAATTTATCATCTGATAAAGTCACCATTAGTCGCCATGTAATTTTTGATGAATCCCAATTTTCATTTGCTAAGATTAGTAAACTTGTGTCTAGTTCGTATAATTTTTTGGATGATGGTATATCACATAATATTATTCACCATTTATCTAATCTCCCCGTACTCAAAATCCACCAGCGGACCCACTACCCGCTGGCCCTCCAATGGCATCATCGTCGTCGATTTTGGGTCCAGCTGATCGGGCCACCAATCGGCCCGATCTGGCGATTATCCGCCAGTTCAATACATCGTCTCGGGTCTAGTTCTAGTGTTAGGCGGCGGGCCCGGCTACTCATACGATGCTTTGGTCTTGATATTTCCCAAAATCAGTCCAATTTTCCACCGAGTCAAAGACCAATCACTCGTAGTCAACGGAGCATTTTTAAATCAAAAGACATTTTAATTTGAATTCTAATGTTCTTAAATATCATCTGCCCCGTAACCTTGTGTCAGCATTAAATGACCTGAACTGGAAAATTGATATGACAGACGAATATAATGCTCTTATAAATAATAAGATGTGGGAGTTGGTGGCTCATCCATCTGGTGTTAATATTATTCGGTCTATGTGAATTTTTGCTCACAAGGACAATTCTGACGGTTCTTTTGCGAGGCATAACACTCGTCTTGTAGGTGATGGTAAGACTCAGCAGGTAGGTGTGGATTGTGGTGTGACGTTTAGTCCAATGGTGAAGCCGGCTACCATTCACATTGTGCTCAACTTGGGTATTTCGAAAGCATGACCCATTCATCAGTTAGATGAAGAATGTTTTCTTACATGGGGATCTCAAGAAGACAGTCTTTATGCATCAGCTCTTGGGGTTTAGGGATCCCAAATATCCTCATCGTGTTTGTTTGTTGAAGAAGTTCGTGTATGGACTTAAGCAGTCTCCACGGGCGTGGTATAAGAAGTTTGTAGACTATGTTTCGACTATTGGGTTCTCTCACAGCAGGTCTGATAATTCATTGTTCATATATTTTCGTGGTTCTTCATTGGCTTATATATTATTATATTTGGACGATATTATCTTGACTGCTTCTTCTGATGCATTACACCAGTCTATCAGACAATACTCAGTTCTGAGTTTGCTATGAAAGACTTGGGGCCCTTGAGTTACTTTTTTAGAATTGTTGTCACCCGTCATACAGGTGGGTTATTCTTATCACAGAGTAAGTATGCATCGTAAGTATGCATCTGAGATCATTGAGAGGACTGGGATGTCATCCTGTAAGTTCACTTCCACTCCAGTTGATACTAAACTCAAGTTGGGTCGCCGGTGACTTCGCACGAGATCGACCCGCTATCGCGATCGACAGTGCGCCTTCAAGATTCGACTTTCACGAGACTAGATATTACGTATGACGTACAACAAGTGTGTTTGTTTATGCATGATCTCAGGGTTGAGCACATGAATGCACTCAAACGCATTATTAGGTACATCCAAGGGGACACTTGACTATGGCTTATATTTATATCATTCATCGACATCTACACTTGTGTCGTATACAGATGCTGATTGGGGAGGATGTCCAGACACCAGACGGTCTACGTATGACTATTGTATGTTTCTTCGCAATAACTTGGTCTCTTGGTCTGCAAATATCACGTTACAGTGCAGAGGTCAAGTATCGAGGGATAGTCAATGTTGTTACACCCCGATTCAGGTCATGCTTTTGAGAACGTACGAAAGGAATTGAGACTTAAATTTAGAAAGATAGGTTGGCAGAATATGTCGGACGGGTTTTTAGTCAACTTAGAGGGGGTTTATGAACTCCTGGTCACATGACAGTAACTTTACCAGTTACTCCAAGGACGTGTTCTTGAGTTATTTCACTCGCGGTCTTGAGGTTTTCGGTTATTCTTTAATTCTTTCACATTCACCAACTCTTTGCCCCCATGAAAATAGAAGAGAAGTAATGAACTAGATAGGTTGATTTTTAATTTTTTTTTTGGCTTACTGTGGACATTAATTCTGGATTGAGTGCTAAAATGTTTGTAAATATTGCAGGAATAATTGGGGGACTAAAGAATTGGTTGAGGTTAACTTCTGCCATGGAGCCAGCCATTCTTGAAGGACTTGAGAGGATAAAAGCTTTCTGCTTGAGGCATACAAGTAGCTAAAAGTATTTTTAGTTACCATTGATACAACTAGTGTGAATCAAATCTTTCATTAGCAATGTGTTAAAATAGACTATCCGACGAATTGGCTGACCCACAAAGAATCTTTGAGAAGGGTAAAGGGGTGGACCCATTATTTCGGAGTTTAAAAGGTTACAACTGGTTCTAAAGATTGGTTCCGCAAGGATTTCTAGATCATAAAAAGATCTATCAGGAATGAGGACAATATTTTATAAACCTTTTCAAAAACTAGTGAATTGTGAGTTATGTTCATCATAGAAATTACACCCAATGACCTTAAAAATAGGTGCGTAAATATTTGACCCCGCTTGTGGATACGCTTTCAAGATCAATATTCAAAACTTGTTAAACTTAGAATTTCTCTCGTGGGAATTGCAGGGTCAAAAGTTCAAGATCACCCATTTCTAAAGTCACGTAAATCACCTGATGAAACATTAGCACCATCTATAGGGTCAATTTAAAGGGCATGTGGTCCTCACTGGTTGCATTTTAGCCATTGAGCAAAGGAGTGACGAAAGAAGGGTTGAAGACGGCTTAGCAGTAAGAATATTCATTAAGTGGGTTTTCGAGTCTTTCAAGTACGGGAGAAATTTTAATTGAAGACTTTCCATTGTCTTTTCGTTTATCCATACCTTCTCCGCATTTGCCAATAAATATTTCAAGTAAATAAGATCATAAAAGAGAATTGAGAGGGAAGTGACACATGAATTTTTTCGCACTATATGTTATAGGAAATCGCTTTATAATTTTTTTTGTGGGTGCGTATAAATAATAGTTTTTTTAAAAATAATGTGAATATTAGGCCGCTATAGTTTTAAAATATTACAAAGCAATTGTGACAATAGAGTGAAGGATCTAATTATTTTCTTTATAAAAAAAAAAGCAGTTCGATGCACTAAGCTCTCGCTATGCACGGGGTTCGGGGAATGACCGAATTACAAGGGTATTGTACGCAGTCTTAACTCATATTTCTGCAAGAGGTTGTTTCCACGGTTTAAACGCATGACCTCCTGATCACATGACAGCAACTAACCAGTTACTCCAAGACTTTCCTTCCGATCTAATTATTTTCTTTGTTCATCTTAATCATAATATACAAAAAAATTACAAAAAAATCATATAAGCAAGAAAATAGTAGCCTATACCAACAATTCTCTGATTTTCCCTAACATTAGCATTAACTATTTTCAGAGAGTGTTCACGTTTTTATTTTCAAAAAAAGAATATTTATCTACATAATATAACTTTCAAATCCGAAGTTTATAAATATCTTATATGGAGTTAATTAGCTAATAGAAAACTTAAAACTAGTATTAATAACAATCCTAATCAAGTAACATAAATTCTTTATCAGATACATCTTATAAGAGCGTGGGGATGTAGCTCAAATGGTAGAGCGATCGTTTTGCATGCGAGAGGCACCGCGTTCAATTCCACTTTGAGATTTTTACAATCTCATGCGAGGTAAGACTGCATACCTTTGTGATTCCGGTCTGCTTTTTATACATACTTTGAATATTATATTATACGATTGGATAAGTATTGATCATAATTTAATTAGTTTAATTTTAATATTCACTTTATTACAGTGAAAAGTTTTACTAAAATTAAACATATATGTATTTTAAAATTATTTCCACATTTCTGTTATTTAATTTTCAAGTAAAAAAGATAAATAAATAAATAAGAGACCCCTTCAAAACCCTAATTTGTTTGTTTTTATTCACTCTTCCCCCATACTCTTCTATTCTCATTTCTTATTTTCTGAAAATTTATTTAGGATTCGGGTCGGGTTTAAGGTATTTCTGATGGCTACGACGGCGACAGCGGCGGCGGCAACAACTTCCGAGAAGAAGAAACCAGTGTTTGTCAAAGTGGAAACCCTAAAACCTGGAACACATGGACATAACTTGACGGTTAAAGTTGTTAATTCGAACACGGTGAAGGCTACCGGCGGCGCCGGAGGCCGTGGCGGCAGAACATCGGCGTCGTTAAATCCTAGGGATCTACCGCGGATCTCCGAGTGCCTTGTCGGTGATGAGACGGGGTCCATCCTATTCACTGCTCGCAACGAACAAGGTATATATACATATGCATTTCTGCGTTTTTGTTTAGCTATTAACTATTTCTAGATACTAAATTTGGCTCATTGTTAAGAAAATGAAAGGGAAATGACTAATTCTCTTGATTTCCCTGTTTATTTTGTTTCAATTTTAATATCTTTACTTTGATGATCCAGTTTACAGATAGATTATTGTGTATTGGAACGAAACATGCTGAAATAGAGCGTAATTTGGAGAGGATTTGTATAGCCAACTCTAATTTATTGCACTTTTTCATTTTCGTTTAGCTTGAAATGTTATGATCTATTTTTAGATATTAATTTGGCTTTTAGTGAGAAAATGAAAGCGGAAATGAGGTAAATGATCAATTAGTTTGATTTCCCTTTTTACGTTGTTTCAATTCTGATATTTTTCCTTTGATGATCCAGTTTAGAGATAGATTATTGTGTATTGGAATTAGGGCGGTTAGCGGTCCGGATACTCCCGGTAATTACCTGAGAACCGGACCGGTAAACTCGGACTGAAAAGTTAACGGTCCGGATACGAGTACCAAAAAATTACCCGGACCGATAAGGAGCCGGACCGGTAACTGGGTAAAATACCCGGTAACCCCCCCCAGCCCCCAGCAAGCCCCAATTATATTTAATTGCAATATTCCCTAATGTTGGATTATTTTACACGTTTTAAATATATGTGGTGTAGACTTTATGTTTTAATTTGAAGCATTGACATATAAATTAGTTGTAAATTAGTGAAACTTTAAATGGTCATAACTTTGCGCTTGGATGTCCGTTTGACCTAAAAAAAATATTTCGCGTATTTTTTCGAGACGAAATCGAACTAAACCGCTTAAAGGCCGTTTGATTCAGCCGATTTCTCCAAAAACGTCCATCTTGCCAATCAATTTCACTTTTTCCTCAATTCGTTACGTTTTTTTCCTTTTCAAAGCTAAATATCTCGCGATATACAATAGATTTCAACGTTCAAATTTCGTGGTAATGTGTCCGAGAATATCAATTTCAGTATTGAAAATTTAATTTTTTTTAAAAAAAATACTCCGGGCCACGGAACACGACCTGGAAAATTCTTACCGGTCCGGGCCGAGAACCGGACCGATAAGGTTTCGGCCCGGTCCCGGATCTGGACTCTGGACCGGACCGATAACACCCCTAATTGGAATGACACGTGCTGAAATAGCGCGAATTATATAGAGGTTCGTATAGCCAACTCTAACTAATTACAGTTCTCTGTTTTTGTTTAGCCTTAAAAAGTTCTTTATCTATTTCTAGATATTAAATTTGAATGTTATTGAGAAAATGAAAGGGGAAATGAGGTAAAATGGTTAATATAATTTTGCTTTCCGGTTTTTATGTTGTTTCAATTTTGATATTTTTCCTTTTATGATCCAGTTTAGAGATAGATTATTGTGTATTGGACCTATTGAATAGTCACTTCTAGTGCGAAATATGTAGAGGATTCGTATAGCAAACTCTAACTAATTTGGGCTTAATGTGTAATTGTTGCTATGTTGTGAATTGTGATGAAGGGTAGGGTTTTAGAATCATTGGCTCTCAAAGGACCTATTGGGCATTCACTTCTACATCTTTCATCATAAAACAATGTACATAATAGTAACTTATAAAGCTTATAATGAGAGACATGGAAGTTACATTTGCTAAGATAAAATGGAAAAATCAAAGGAAACCCGGAAATTAGACTTGTGTTAATGTAGCATTGAAGATTTGAACAACTAGAGAAATATGAATGATCAATTTGTATTTTCATGTTAGATAGAGTGGCGGTACATGTTTTGAAGTGCGCGTGTTAGGATTATTTCACCAAGTTCCACTCATCTAAAGAATTTTTCCTTTTTATTTTCTGCTAGAGAAAGATTATAAGTGTCTGTTTGCTATTTGATTTGTTACGAATTCTAGTAGCTTGTTTTATTTGTTGGAATTCAGGGTTTTACTGTTCTGTGTTTAACTCCAAGTATTTCATCATTGCCGATCTCAAAGTTTTAACTGCATTGTTGCTTTGGAATAACTTGTTCATCTCATCTTGTTAGAAAATTATAAAGTTGAAAATATGTACACCTGGATGATGATTCTACATTGATTATTTAACCTCTTTGTATATTCCAACTAGTTGTATTTTTTATAATTTTGTGGAGACATTGAAATTTGATGTCTATATATTCAGGTTGCTGGAAAAATATGTGGTTCGCTTTTGGCTGGAGAATTCTTTAGAACAGTTAATTGTAAACTTTTAATGACCGAGAATCAATCTGGGACTCTTCGAAACCCGGGGATAATGGGCCCGTCTCTCTACCCTTCCCTACCTAAGTACCAAGTTTGGTTCGCATGGCGCCGAGCTCGAACTTGTGACCTAAGCCACAAGTCCCCAAAATGATTTTTGTGTTTTTGTGCAGAGAAGTTAATAAAATGATTCTTGATTTGCAATCAGATAAAGGGGTATGCCATTAGTGTGAGTTTGGATAAATTTGCTCTTTTAAACAGTTGTTTTGTGATTTTGTGCCAAAAGACAAGACGACTCTTGACATGCAATCAAAGAAAGGTGATGCTATTGAATGTTTTGTGTTGCGATATTTACTCTTTTCCTCATATATGCAGTTGATTTAATGAAGCCAGATGCTACTGTGATTCTGCGGAATGCAAAGATTGACATGTTCAAGGGTTCCATGCGTCTTGCAGTAGACAAATGGGGTCGCGTTGAGGTTACTGAACCAGCTGATATTCCTGTTAATGAGCAAAACAACCTTTCTTTAGTTGAGTATGAATTGGTGAATGTGGAAGAGTAGAGGAACTACTCTTCCACATTCTTTAATGACTGAAATGCGTACGGGGTAGTTTTAAGTCGTGGAGTCCAATTCTTGTTTTATTTGCTAATTATTGCACTCCTTGAATTCTATGGATTTTTATGTGCGAGAATGCCAGCATTTCGGCCCTTATAACTTGTTCGCATCAATCCAATGTCTGCGATTGATTGATCTGTGGGTTTTGTTGTTATTTTTCGCTGTTGCATAACTTTCAAACTCTTCTTTTTAGTAAATAGAGAATGACGCAAATGATTAGTTTTCCAAGTCTTCTATTTATCAAGGTAGTGTCATTTTAAACTGTAATTCAACCATGAGATGTAGGCATCAAACTGTTAAACTTTTTCAATTTCAATTGGATAGCATCATCTAAATTCTCAAAATTCCATTCTTTTCTTTTCATCACATCGGAACCACTTTACATAGACAGTTGACCGTTGCTACCTATATAATAGCTCAGAAGTGTCGTTACCCTTGCCCCCTCATGTAGGACAGCACAGCAATTTTTTTGTTACACATAATAGTGATTTTTCTACATCCATCATGTAGCCATACTCAACCAAACCATGTCATATAGCCGCATCTAAGATTTGAAGTTTATGGATTCCTATAGCGACTTCAAGTTAATATATAATAATAAAATTGGGTTTACAGTTGTAAAGAATTGATCTTGGGCCCAAAAGATAGTTTGTAGGGTGAGAATTGTCCAAATCCATATAAGGAGTTCATGTTCTCATTCCGTTTCCGATGTGAGACTTTTAATAACAGTCATGTATAGTTAAAGATATTTAATGGATATCTTAATAGAAATATGGGGTTCACGTAAAAGCTACTGAATTCAAGTGAATCCATAAACTATGCTCTAAATCTCCTACTTATAGCCGTCAAACATTTCCACGAGAATCAAAGTACAACTTATGCGACACGCGTTATAAAACTATAAAAGGGGGATCACGACTTGAATAATCAGCTTCATTTAGTCCTATTAAATCAGTAAGGTTAAGGTAGCTATAGTCACGTAATTGCTGATAAAAAAAGTGTAAGATTGTATTAAGTAGGCGTTTGGACATGCGATTTCATCTCATCAGATGAAATCAGTGTTTGAAAATGTCAAATCATCCAGAAGGTCATGATTTCAAATTTCAAATCATGATTTCAAATTTTTTAAATGTAAAAGTTGACATATAAGTTTATATTTTGTAAAAAAAAAAAAATCATAAGTTGGTAGATACATTTACCAACTATTTATATCAAATATTAAAAGATCTACAAGTTAGTAGTATATTTAAAACAAATTTACTCTTACCAACTATGTGGGAGAATTATATTAAAGAGTAGTTACACTATAACTCATGTTCAATTTTTCATTTTATTGAACTAAAATTTGGTCAATTGATGTTGTATTTTTTAGAAAGATTTTCTAGTAGCGTATTAATTTTATTATGAACTATGACTTGCTCATTTGGTAAGACTGTATAAGAATTAAAAAAAAATTGATGGTTTTCACAACTTGTAGGGGTTTAATATCTATAAGGAAAAATACAACTTAAAAAATTCGCAGGTCCAGACAAAACTTCAACTTAAATCATCATAATTTCAAATCATGTTCAAACGACTCTTAAATCATCATAATTTCAAAAGATTTCATCATAATTATTTTCCGTATTAAATTCATAAATGATGAACATTCACTTTATTGAATTAAGAAAATTATTCAACTTTATCCAAATATCAAAAAAAATCATTAAACTAATTTTATAAGCAAAAAGTCACTCAACTTTAAATATCATATAATGTAATTAGTAGAAAAGAATAACCAATTAGTATCCTATAAATAATACCACAAAGATCTCATATTTCTTACTATACCAATCTCCTATAAATAAATAAAAAGGGTCGTATAACTAAAATAATTATAATAGGTCATAAAACCGATATTCCAGTTGCTCCAAACAATTCAGTATATGATAAGTTCGCAATCTAACAATGCCAGTATAATACAATATCCCAACACGTTTCGAAAACTTAAAAAGAAAAAGTGCAAGTTAAGACAGTTTTGTTAAGAGTAACTCCTTGGTTAGAAAATGGAACTTCAACTCCATAACTCAAACTGTTAGGATACTATTCAAAACTAAAGGCAGCAAAAAAGCTAAAAGCTCCAATTGAACAAGATGTTTCTGATATAGGAAAATCATATTGAAAGCTAAAAATAGGATTTCCATTTCAATTTCAGTGATTAATAGCTGTTCGTAAATGGGACGAGGACAGCAGACGACAGGTGAAAGATATGCAAGCGAAAAATATTCTCTTTGCACTAGAATAGTTCCTTCATATAGTAAGATTTGTCCAACGTTACACCTCTAGAGCTTGCAATAACCCGAGGGTAGTCACTTGTAGTCCAGAATTCAATTCTCAAACATTCTTTTATAAAGGTAGATATGGTAGCCTCATTTGCCACCACGATCTCAGCAAATGGACTAATCTTGAAGCAAGCAACTTGAGCTCACTAAGTGTTAATGGTCTCCGTCGACGTCCCCAGGCATTCATCTGATGAATAAATCCTTGGCCCAGTTAAATCTTCTAGTGAACTCATTTGGTACATGACTAGTGATCATCCCTATACTCGGGATTCTCCTTCAATATGACAAAGCCTTCAAGAATGGGCGAGAGGGGAATGTACCTGCATTTTAACAAGAATATTGAGTAGATGTGAGGACAGAAAAAATTGTGTTTCTGATCACTCAGTTAATGAGGTCCCAACAGTACTCGTGATATTCGATTGAGCATGATACATTAATTGTTAATTTCACACTACAATGTATACACCAAGCGGAGCTTGTATTACTCCGTACTTTTAAAGCGAGCAATACAGTTTTAATGTTTGTCACAGTAAAATATCTTATACGAGGAAAAATACTAAAGTAAGCTACCAAACATAACATACTGCAGTTACATGTTCGTTGGATAAAAATTCCAATGATGTGAGTCCATTAGTGGAAAGACCAAAAGTGTCTAGTTAGTTAGATCAGATGCATAGTCAAAAATTATGATAGCAAAGAAATCGTCAAATAACGAAGAGACAAAAGGTACACTTAAATTATGATAGCAAAGAAAATCGTCAAATAATTAAGAGACAAAAGTTGCACTTTTCCCTCGTACAAACTACCCTAAATATAGTGAAGAAATGGATCAACAACCATGCAATATAAATAGCAAGTTTCAAAGGAGAAGAACAATACTTTTCTGTTGCAAGCTCAGCTCGATCCCCGGCAGCAAGGAGAACTGGGGTTGAGTGTGTCTGGAAACCTGTAATCGTCTTCGGTCGACCAGCCTGACCTATAACATCAACAGCTTGGCCAACTCGAACAGGCACAGACAAGGGTTTTAAGTTCTCATCCACAGTCATTAGCATCCTTGGCTGCAAAGAAGAAGCAAACTCATGAACGATTAAGAAGAACAAAAAGGGCGGCCGCACCGCGGGGAGAAGGGTGGGGGTGCTGAAAACACAGAAGCCAAATGCCACCAAAAATGGCAAAAAGAGGGAAGCTAGTTCACGAAACAGCAAACCTGCATCGCCAGTGTCAGAAAATAAAGCACATAGTGGTACTTCCCCAAGATAATGGCCTTCATGTCAAGACATATGTGCAGCATAGTTATGAGTCCAGCCAGTGCAGTCCTGGAAATGCTCAAAATTTAAGAGCCAACAAGAGATAGAGTGTTTGAACTCTGAAGTTTCAGAAGGAATCAGAAAGGGCTAGCTCATGAAGCACCTGTTCAATTATACATGTCAATTTCTATTTTAGGTTTTAGATAACAACAACATACCAGTATAGTCCCACGAGTGGGGTTAGGTTTAAGATAACAAATGTGTTAAAAGGGGCGACGTACACCTAAAATCACATGGAAGGAGTTGTCTAGAAAGACCTACAATTTCTTGAAATCAATGCAAATTTAGCTAAAGAGGACGCAAGGGAGGAAAAAGATCCATATAGGTGATATCTACTAGTTGGAAGTAGGTTTTTAGTCTTGTTATAGGACTTCTAATATTATTATTGTTATTTACATATATTTAACTTAATTTCAGTTTTATTTTTATTTGGCGTAATGATGACAGTGAGGATTCATATAGCCAATCCTAATTTGTTTGGAACTAAGACCTAGTTGTTTAAGATAATAAATCTGCCGGACACACTTCCAAAGAAAAAGAATATAACAGATCCTTTAGTGGCACTTCTCAGTTTATCTGCAATTCTTCACTTGTAAACCTCCTCATTCACAAAACTCTTCTTAACTATGTAAGACACATAGCTTTCAACTCAAAAATGTCTGGTAAGTAAAATAAGCCTTTACAAGACTGACATAATGCTTCTCTATAGAAGAGAAAACTTACGGAGATAACAAAAATCGTTCGGAATGGTATGGTGAAAGAGTTATCAAGCCCTTCCCTAAATGGACAAGACCTTGAGCGATCCGCACCTACAGAAGTAGCAGATGCCAATGATTAGGGTAAGCGGGTGAGTAAACACAAGGGTATGGACTTGTCACAAGAGATTAACTGAGAATTAATTTATTTCTTACACAGAAAAGAAGATTGGCTTCTTTGTAATAGTAACTGGACAGGTTACGCAGCATGCCAGCTATTCGAGCATTGTTTGTTCCTGCACCTATCAATCCCAAGGAAATGATAGCAGCCTGTATAATTTAGAAAAAAAATCAGATTTAACAATTTAATAACTGCACAAATAACTACTCATCCAAATACAGTTGCTACTTTTGTTTTGGACTGTAACAAAAAAAAAAAAGATTACCGTTGCTACTTCAGTATCTGAATCGTGACTAAGCCTGCTCAGAGTGTCCATGACATTGACCTGTCCAAGACAGCCAGGGGAAGAAATATGTTACCAAAAGATGCAAGCAGAAGAAAAGAGAAACAGGCCTGCCACAACTTGTCAATAGAAGAGGTAAAACCAGAACATTAACACACCAAAAAGTGAGGGAAAGAAAAAGGATGGAAAAAGAAATCTATTGTATGGATATTTCAAGATATCATACCTTTGGATTTGATATGCAGAGGAGGCCAAGAGCCAATGGAACTGCTCTTCTGATATTTTGCTCCCCATACTGCAAAAGATGTTCTAGTGAGCGTATTGTCATTTCAAGCCCCAATTCTTCAGACATTGCAACCATCGCAATACCAAGGATAGCTGGTCCCTGATAGGTTTCACCCTTTTCAAGATGTTGAGCACATTGACCAAGGAAGTGTTGGACCTAGAGAAGAATAATAGTCAGCAATTGCAATTATTCAAACCAGAATCACTTAGAAGTTAAAAGGAGAGGAAACTTCTATTACCTTGAGTACATTGCCTGTCCCAGCATAGGCACAAGAAAGGAGGGTCATATCGCAATGCTTTCTGATCTTTTCATGGAAAGTTTTCGAAACTTCAGCTGTAGCATCTACACTTTCCTATAGGACATGACAGAGGGATACCAAATCAAAATAAGAAGTTATACAATCCAACAATATTGAACATAATCTCTTTCAGATACAAATGATAATCTGCACAGGTATCATGAATTGCCGTTAATTCAGATTTTCTTCAATCTCTATAGAAACCAAGGCAGGTAACTTTTTCAGTTACCTGCTTCCCAAGGTATAAAAGACCAAGACCCAGAGGCAAGAGACGGGCAAGGGGCTCTCCCAATTCTGACTCGCTTCGCTCCATCAATGCAAATATGATTGCCTGGGCAATCTCTTCGTTACATGAACCCACATACACCAAGCCCAACGATATTGCAGCGAATGCAATTACATCAAGGGACACCTTATTATCTCCGAGTATGGTAGTCAATATACTTCTGATCTGAAAAACGGCGAGCACTCAATGTAACATTATACATAATATTGTACATATCCAGACAAATCTTTTAGAGTCCAAATAAACAAGTTAGAACTTTGTATAATAAGGATGAATTAAAGGGCAGAGCAGAAAGTATATTCTTGTCTACCAAAACCCAAAAGAAGAAATAAGAAAATTACCTGCTCATTCTGAGCACCTGCATAAGCAAGACCCAGACCCATAATAGCACCTATTCTAACTGAAGGATCATCTTTGTCAACATATTCAGCAAGAAGTGCCAATGCCTGCACAGAGAATAGAGTGAAATCTCAGGATATGAAGATATGTGGAGAGAATTGGTACATACATCAGATACACATTAGATGATGCTCACTGGATCACAATCATTCTTGATGCCACAGTTTACAATCCCAACTCCTAATAGTGCACCCGCAATTACATGGGTATCAGTACTATGGAAATATTTGTCAAGTTGTGCAAGCCCAGAGTCAACATCCCAAAGCAGGATCATTCCCTAAATTCAGGACAATCAGTAGCTGCAGATAGGTAATCAACAAGGAGAGTCAAAGAATTAGTAAACCTATATACCAGACTTGCTGCAGCACTAGCCTTCCCATGTTCTTTATTTTTGAAAAGCCAACTTGTAGAGGAACCACCACTTGTGGCCTCTGATGGTACTGTCATCAACTTATCCTGCAGCAGAGAAATACCAAGAGTTGTTTATGGATACAGATACATAACAAGCTATACAAATAAGAACATATAGCTATATGTGCATGCCTGTGTATGAAAATACAATTTGACTCTATTTTACCTGGCCAAAACCAGCATTGACAAATGCATTGACGAATGTAGCAGCCAAATTTTGTCTTGCCGAATCGACACTTGCCCCCGCACTAGCTCGGCCATCAAGCAAATGTGGCTAATAAATTGAAACAAGATATGATTTAGTTGCAATTTACACAAAAGCTTTTTTCTTTGTGATAATAACTAAATAACATAAAGGTGAATTTCTGCAGATGAAATGTTTTCATAAATGACAGCATTCAAAACAGATCTTTTGTTCGAGCAGGCGTTCTTTATCTTTCTTCAAATGGCCAACCAAGGTGTAAAAGAAAACTGAGATAAGCTACTAGAAAATTTACTTAGAACATGAGAAAGGATGGAGAAAAATTAAAAAGAAAAGCAATTTAAAAAAATGAGCAGATTCGTCCATAATTGATAAGTGTAACTGGATGCTGGAAAAACATGCAACAATGACATAAGATACTTTTCTTGCAGAATAAAAGCAGATATACAGAGTCGGTAACATATACCTCCAGGACAATGTCAGGTCAAACACTTCAAATAGGGAATATTGAACAGATGCAATAGTATATGCAAATCAAGCATGATAAGGAGAAATGTTATGTAGAAGTGTTAACCTTGTATATGTCATCAGGGGTTTTGGCTTCCGTGACCTCAATATCACGAGCAAGTGCAAGATACCCTTCACTTAATTTCGCATTGTTAACAATTTCCTGCAATACTTCTCTCTCTTCATCACTGGCACACATCTCTTCATCAACATCAAACGTTTGACCCTGTGATTCAAAATCATCAAATATAGCATCTTGGATATATAATTAACATAACATTATGTTGAAAAGACCTGAGGAGCCATATATCTGGCAGGGAATATAGGGCAAGAAAGATATTACAGGGAAATAAAAGAAATAATGGAGGGATAATTCTTTTTTATAAATAGAAAAATAAAGCAGTGACAGTTCAATGTATCATTTCACCAGTAATAATCTCATAGAGCAGTAGTGAAAAAGCACTGCTATAAAACCTAGATCAAGAATCTGAATTAGAGGTATTCTAAGAAAATTAGGATTCTTCTACATGCTGGAATGTTCTTACTATTATAAGTAGCACACAATGGAGAACTTACATGGCGAGCAAGGATGTAACAAAACTGCCTCTTCCGTAGAATATCATCACATGACGTAAAAACTTGCTTTATAGACTGCAAAAGAAGATGGAAACCAAAATACTTGGTACTCAGATTTCAGAATTTACAATCTTAAAGATCCACTCGTCTCTGACAGACATACTTCAGAGTATATTGAAGGATGCAAAAGAATTAACTAGTAATAGCAAGCAGTGCATACCTGCATGTTGTCTAGGGCTAATGCAGTCACAAGTGCAAGAGGATACTCCTCAAACTTCATGTATATAGTGTATGCTATATCAAGTACCAACATGTCATCAGGCCCAGGAAGGTATCTGTAAGTCAGCAAAAGACATGAGAGCTGAAGCAGACGCTGTAGACACAGAAAATCAGATGGAAGAAGATTGGTACAGACAGAAAAGACAAAATAAAGTATCATTCCTGCATTCAACAAGGCATAAGCACTTTAGGTTGCCTTCTACAACATGATAGACAACAACAAACTGAGTTTAGAGGGGGAAAAGAGTTTGAAACTCAGTTGCTCAAGCAAGACTGGCAAACGGCATAGACCATCAATCAGACAGCACAAAGTATTAATTGAAATTTTCACATCCACAACGCTATCTATCCTCTAAACATTGTCTTCCAAGGGGTACTAGGAAGGGTATCTAATGTCTATCAGAGGTTATACTTTATTTTCAAACAGAGCCAACCAATTATAATTATTAGATATCACGCTCTGATTCCTGAATGAACTCACTCCCAATTGCAATGTTTTCGGAAACTTTGTAGATGCTTTTTATGAATTGGCCATTTTTGAGAAAAACAACTTGTCCCCTAGGGAAACAAGAAAGAAATATAACCTTACACAGAAAACCAAGAAAGCTCATGTGGGAATTCCTTAATTTTTTCAAGTTCAAATCTACGAATCCACTACCTCAACGATATAACAACAGATAATATCACATATATGCATGTTCAAGATGCTCACAAGGAGTATATACCCTCTCTGGGGGTTTTATTAGCTTAGTGATAAATGAATACCGCTTGAGAAGCAAAATATCAGGATTTGCGATTTAAGCTGTTAGTCCTAACTCATAAGCTGAAATCAACATCGAAGATTCTGGTTTGACAAGAAACCACAGATAAGGGAGAGGAATAAAAGAAGAGAGAAACGTATAGAGTGGCATACAAAAGCTCCTCTAGAACTCATTCCAATCAGAAAAATCGAAGGGATTCAGATATTCAACAGGGGATACCCACAAACATGTCCAGAGCCGACTTACTTTGCAAAACTGGTGAGATAAGAGCATGTCCTTTTACAATTGCTGCTATCCACATGCTCCACCAAGAGATCAAGATCTTCAACCTGGAATTATGCAAAGAGATTTATCACTAATACACATACAAACAAATGATGCATAGTATCAGGAAAGAAACAGCACCTCGATTAAAAGATCAACAGCATCAGGTTCGGCATTATGCTACATTGCAAAATAAGATATCAATTGAACATTCTGGCAGAAGTAAAGGGTAGATAAATACAGAGAGGTTTATGTATCTGCTCAAGAGCACGATGTATCGTAGCAACCTCTTATACTTATCCTGCAACTTTTCACAATTAACAACACAGTCATACGTGATTATTGATACCTTCATGTTGAAAGAAACAATTTGTTGCACAAGCTCCATAAGATCGTCAATTGGGGCCTCTTCAGTCTGAAAATAATACATACAGAGAGAGCATAAATGTGCAAGCTAATGAAACTGATTTATGTCAGAATCATAGCATGCTTTAAAAGTAAAAAAGTATGTCTCAAGGCAGGAATTCTTTTTCATCTTACCCAAATTCCAAAAACAAAACAATGAATTTTAGGCCAAGGCACAAGGTGGAAGAAATATCTATCTTAAAGGAATTTTATATATAAACAATTGCTGGTAATGAAAACAAGGATTTGTAAAAGCACTAGATACAATAGTAAAAGCACATATACTCCCTACATTTCATTTTATGTCATCATGTTTGATTGGGTATGAAATTAAGATGTTAATTTGACTCATAAAACATTTTAGTGAAAATGGAGAATTAGAGTACTGCTCACAAAGGGAGCAAACTCACATCAAAGTTAATGTGTGAATATTTTAATGAATTTAAATTCTTGAAAGTTGTACAAATAAAATGTGTCAAAAAATTTGAAACATCCCAAATGGAAAGAGTGTCATATAAATTAAGTTGGAATAGATACAGATGGATTGGCATGTAATGCTGATCTGAAAAAATATATAAATATTAGACTGGAGACAAGGGATTCCTGAATACAGAGCACTACTGCAAGAACTGTTGACAGCTACACTCTGCTCATACAAGAACCAAGGGATTGAAGGAACACCAACCTGCCGCGTTGCATACTCTTGTCCAATTTCTCCAGCCAAGTTCCTGTCACAAACAGTCAGCATTTAACAGCAACATCGAAGGAGAAATGATAACATGCGCTCTCATACACATCAAGTAATATGTAAAACAACTAATATCTTATCGTTGCAATCAACTACCATCAGAAATCCATACTGATGCAACAGCAAAAGTAAGACTAATGTTATCTGCATTTACAGTCTGCAACAGCATTGGCTGGAGTATAAAAAGAAAGATATGCTTACCTAACATATTCATGTCCCCAGGAACCAATGTCACCTTGAGATCCCAACAGTCTATACTTCAAGCTCTCCTGTAAGAACCAAGGAAAATTAACAATATCTATTATAGCTCATGAAGATACATAAGCTCACACCAAAGAATTAACAGTATATCAACAGAATAAATAGAACATACCCTTTCTCCTTCAGCAGACATTGTCAAAGCCAGAACAGAGAGAATATCTGCCAAAAGTGTCTGCATGCAGTGAAGTTAAAACATGTGAATAAGTATATTCAAATTTCAGGATAGAGAAGTACAAGACAGAAGACAATGCCTTCAAATCAGAATCTGGCATTTTCTCATAAAATCCCTTAAGTGTTCCATAGTGGGGACGCAAGAACTTCAGTGGTTTTGGAACCGATGTCATGGAGCTTGTTGCAGTACGTATTTCCTGCCTGCAAAAGATAAGAGATGAATAAGGAAAAAGATAAACATCCTAGTTTTCTCCTATAATTGTGAACATCATCAACAACTCTTAATCTGTCATGTCATTCTTCTTATAACATTAACCTTATACACAACTCAACAAATGGACATTCTATCATTGATATACCATGTTGAATATGCATTACGCTTTTTTATTAATATATAGTGATATGCACAACTGGTAGAAAGTAAGGATGAAGAGGAAAAGCGGACGAATAGGGAAAGTTATAGGACCGTGAGGAAGGAGGCGAAGTTAGCGGTGATAGCGGCAAAGACGGCAGCGTATGAACGATTGTATGCCGAATTAGAGGACAAAGGCGGAGATAAGAAGTTGTTCAGGATAGCCAAGGTGAGAGAGAGGAGGGCACGTGACCTGAACCAAGTGAAGTGCATTAAGGACGGGGACGGCAAAGTATTGGTGGGGGAGGCACTTATCAGACGGAGATGACAGTCATACTTTCATAAACTCTTGAATGAAGAAGAGGACAGAGACATTGTA
Source organism: Przewalskia tangutica (assembly GCA_029844215.1). Classification (NCBI taxonomy): domain Eukaryota; kingdom Viridiplantae; phylum Streptophyta; class Magnoliopsida; order Solanales; family Solanaceae; genus Przewalskia; species Przewalskia tangutica. Next base: position 3,866,738 of record CM056730.1, on the reverse strand, counting down.
CTGGGAGATCTGGAACTCTCAGAAGGGCGTTGCGATTTTGGGTATTGTAGGCGTATAAACATTGAGGAGGTTAGAGGGGCTATCTGTAGGATGCATAGGGGAAGAGCGACCAGGCCAGACGAAATTCCGAAGAAATTTTGGAAGAGTGCGGATAGGGCAGTCCTGGAGTGGCTGACAGGACTGTTCAATGTCGTTTTTAAGACGACAAAGATGCCCGAAGAATGGAGGCAGAGTATGATAATTCCGTTGTACAAGAACAAAAATGACATTCAGAGTTGCAACAACTATAGGGGTATCAAGTTGTTAAGTCATACTATGAAAGTGTGGAAGCGGGTGGTGGAGTTGCGAGTGAGGAAGGGTGTTTCTATTTTCGAGAACCAATTTGGATTCATGTCGGGACGCTCGACCACAGAAGCTAGCCATATGGTTAAAAGGCTTGTAAAGAGATACATGGAGGGGAAGAAGGACCTCTATATGGTGTTCATCCACTTAGAAAGGCATATGATAAAATTCCAAGAGAGGTTCTATGGAGATGCTTGGAGGTTAAAGGAGTTCTGGTGGCGTATATTAGGGCGTTCAAGGATATGTACAATGGAGCCAAGACCCAAGTAAGGATGACGGGAGGAGATTCAAAGCACTTTCAGTAGAGATGGGGTAACACCAGGGATCAGCCCTTAGCCTTTTTTATTTGCCTTGATGATAGATGAATTGACGCAGAAAATCCAAGATGAGGTGACATGGTATATGTTATTTGCAGATGACATAGTTCTGAGACCCGCAACAGAGTTAACGCTAAGCTGGAGGTTTGGAGACCGACTCTGGAATCCAAATGGTTCAAGTTGAGCAGGACCAAGACGGAGTACTTGAAGTGCAAGTTCAGCGACGTTAAGTATGAGACAGGCGTGTAAGTGAAGCTAGAGACCCAATCCATCCAAAAGCGAGAAAGTTTTAAGTACCTCGGATCCATTATCCAAGAAAATGGGGAGATTGACGACGTCGTATTAGGGCAGGGTGGATGAGATGGAAGCTCACCTTCGGAGTCTTGTATGATAAGAAGATGCCACCAAAACTTAAAGGCAAGTTCTACAGAGTGGTGGTTAGAACGACTATGTTGTATGGGGTGGAGTGTTTGTTAGTCAAGAAATCTCACGTCCAAAAGATAAAGGTGGCGGAGATGAGGGTGCTGTGATGGATATCTGGGCATACTAGGCAATATACGATTAGAAATTATGTTATCCGAGACAAGGTAGGAGTGGCTTCGGTGGAAGATAAGATGCGGAAAGCAAAACTGATATGGTTCGGACATGTGCAAAAGAGATCCACAGAGGCCCCAGTGCAAAGGTGTGAGAGGCTGGCTATGGATGGTTTCAGGAGAAGTAGAGGGAGGCCGAAGAAGTATTGGAGAGAAGTGATAAAACAGGACATGATATAGTTACAAATTACCGAGGAAATGATGTTAGATAGAAGGTTGTGGCGGACACGGATTAGAGTAGATAGGCTAGTAGGTAGTAGGCGTAATGGTACCCTTTCAGTTTTGTCCTTTTATCTCTGTTATTATCCGCTCTCCTTTACTTGATGACGGTATTAGTTTGTTGCAATTATCATTACTTTTCTTCATGACGTTTATTCTATAGTATTATGCCTTGTTTCTTTACTTCGTCGATTTTGTCTAACATTTTTATTGTGTTTTTTCTTGAGCCGAGTGTCTTTCGAAAACAGTCTCTTTACCACCCAAGGTAAAGGCAGGGTCTGTGTACACTCTATCCTCCCCAGGGATTATACTGGGTACGTTTTTGTACAGTGATATGCTATATCGACTATGCATTGACTTTTTTGTTTACTAAATAGATTGACTATACATTGTTTTCTGTGTTATATAAATATGTTACCATATTTATAAAAGTCAGATTATCTTCATAGTCTCCATCTCAACTCAAACTATGTGATAGACCGGCAATCTTTTAAATATCCATTTGGCCACTGACTGCAAGTTCTAATCCATCAATGTTTTATACGGACTGTCAAATAAGTTCTAATCCAACAATGTTTTATACGATCTGTTTTTCTATAATCTTTTTTACAATGGTGGTCTCCCGCCAGCTTGAGCACTCTCAGCTATTCCACCGAATACCTCTGCCTTCCCAGAGGTCCCCGGTCTTGGCACATCTCCTAGAGATTCATAAACAAAAAGAACAAGGGATCGTCTTCCACGTGCTAAAAAGTACTAACACTCTTGCAAATAAGACTCTCATGATTATGATTGCGTACTGATGACAGTGTGTTCTAATCATAGGTGTACTTGGCACATTTCATGGAGATTCATAAACAATAAGACTGAGGGACCCTCTTCCACCTGCTATTACCACTCTCGCAAAGAAAGCACACTAAAGAACTAAATGGAAGTCTTAACAGTCAGTTCCCTCATTCACGTGAAATGATTACTGTCCCAAGAGTTCCTTCAAATACAATTAATATCTTAAAAACTTCTAACACAAATGAAGAGCACAGTAATCCTGAGATTCAATGCTACACAAAAGCTTCATAAATGCTTAAGCCAATAAACACTTAACTACATTTCGTCAATTCAGTAGAAGTGAACTAAAAATGTGGGTCACTGTCAACTATGCATTCAAGTATACTAAATGAAATCTTAATAACAACGTAAAGAAAGAAAAACCTCATGCTCTCCAAGGCGACCTTCTGAAGCCCAGGATCTGCATCCTGAACTCTTTCCACATACAGTTCCAATTGTTGCTTCAAAGCCAAATCTTCTTCGGACTAAACACAATATCATAAAACAATTAAACAAAAGACACAAGGATACATAAACTAAAAGTAGTAAGACGGAGTCAGCTAAGTGAAGTAAATGGATTTTGTTCAAACCAATTCTGTTTCTCCCTGCGTTCTATTAAACTAACATGCTTACCCAAAAATAAGAAATATTACTCCCTTATGAATTAGTGTTAGTATTACTTTCTTACTATCTTATTCTTCAAACTATCGTTACCTGATGTTCCTTTTGCTTAGGTTATCGTATTATGGTTATCGTATTATTTGTTGTTGCTATTGTTCTCTTTTCCATTTCTTCAGCTTGGCTTTTTCACTACTATATTTCCTTTCCATACTTGACTTTGTTATTCTTTACTTGACCCGAGTGTCTATCGGAAACAAGCCTCTTGGATTACACTGGGTATGTTGTTCTGAAAAGCATATGCGATTTAGAGTCAATTTCTATCAAACATTGTTCCTTTAACTTTCGAAAATGTATATAGCTAGAACTACACACTAAGATTCTAAACTCACAAATATGTATAATTGAACTGCTAAGACAATGATGTTTGACTATCAAATAGTATTACGCAAAACAATGCATGATTTAATTAATAGCAACGTGAATTTTCTAATCCTTTTTATTTCACATTTCCTTTTTTTCTTCCTGCAATAACACATCGAGTGGTGACCTTTCAAGAATTTACAATTTATATCGGATTCATACTCATTGATACTTACTAGTCAACTTCGAGGTTTGTTTTGATAAATAGTTGGTGATAGTTCAGGTACGAAACGCAAACATCCGATAGTTCAGGTAGGAAACTCACAAAAAAGTGATACTGCAAGTGTGTTTTTGACTATTATCTCATAAACTAACATACCTATCTAAAAATAAAAAAATATTACTCCCTCATTTCCGAAAAGCATGTGGTATTTACAGCCAATTTTTGTCAAACTTTGTTCCTTAACTTTTCGAAAACTAATACAGCTTAAACTACATAGGTAGATTCTAAAATCACATATTAGTATAATTAAACTGCTAAGACAATGTTGTTTAACTATCAAATAATATGCAAAATAAGACATGAAGTATTACATTGATTTAAAGCAACATGAACTTTTTATCCTTTTTTCACATTTCCTTTTTTTCTTCTTGCAATATCTCAGAGAGATGAATTTTTCAAATTTGTATTTTTTATCGGATTCATACTCATTGATACTTACTAGTCAGCTTCGACATGTGTTTTGATAAATAATTCGTGATAGTTCAGGTACGAAATGCAAACACCTAATAGTTCAGGTACGATGCTCGAGCAGGTGTGTTTTTGACCATTATCTCTTAAACTAACATAGCTAACTATAAATAACAAATATTACTCCCTCATTTCCGAAAAGCATGTGGTATTTCCAGCCAGTTTTTGCCAAACAATGTTCCTTAACTTTTCGAAAACTAATACAGCTAAAACTAGTACAAAGCTTCTAAACTCACAATTTTGTATAATCAAACTGCTATGACAATGTTGTTTAACTATCAAATACTATGCAAAATAATACATGAAGTATTGTATTGATTAAAAGCAACATAACATTTCAAAATTATAACTTTTTTATCGGATTTATACTCATTGATACTTACTAGATCTTCGTCTTTCTTCTCATCCTTCTTCTTTGGATCCTTGGCCGGTACCTTCACCGTCGCCTCTTCTCCGTCGGGTTTTCCGGCGCCGGCGTTACCGCTTGGACCGGTACTGTTCGGATCCGGAGTTTTTGACATTCTGCTAAAACCCTACCTTCAAAAATCGAAGCAAATTGATTGAGAAGAAGATGAGTAAATGAGCAACAAACAGGAAAAATCTTATGTTTAAGCCCTAAATATTGAAGAATAATAAAGCTTTTCTTTTTCACCAAGCAAATGTTTTTTTCTTTAGTTTTTTGTTTTTTGGTTGTTACAAATAACAAGGACTATTTGAACTTTGAACTAAAATAATTTTGTATGGAAAAGCTTTTCTTTCTATACATTCTATAGGGATTTTTTATCTATTTTTTATAACGGTGGTGTCCGAGCCCATGCACCTCGACTAATTTCACAACATATTTGTCACCTTCCACCAACAACAGGTACCATGTAATTTACCCACCAAGACTCAAACAGATGGGACAAAATTAGTATTTTGTCTCTCGCTAAACATATTTACCAATAACACTATAAGAAAACTACGTGTATCTTATTTGACCATCGTTATTTAACATGAAATCGATTTATTAAATTTTTGCACGTTTATCAATTTCGGAACAATTTCAAACATAAATGTTTGAAGTTTCATATGGCTGAAACTTGAAATTCAGACAAAATTAGTTAAACTTCAACCATGTGTATAGACTTCAGGGGGGAAAAGGCTTAATTTTATGCAAAATGATGGAATTTAGCCATACGTGGCTAAAGTTCAGCCAAAAAAATGATTGAACTTCAGTTGTATGTGCATGAACTTTCAGACACCACATGTCTAAAGTTGTTCCGGAGTGAGTACTTATAAATGTTTACACGTTGCATGATGATTTATATGGTGATCCTGAATCGATATATATACACGCCGGCATATAACTCTTTTGGAATGTTGAGCTTACAGAGATTTTACGTTACAACAACTAGTAAACGTGACTTGATATTGTAAATTTTAGTTATATTATTAACTTGTATTAATTAAACTCTTTTTTATATGTATAACAATGGTATTTGCGAAGAGATCATCCAACATTTTTGTATATGGTTGAATCTTAATTTTAAAATTTTCACTCACTTTATTTGCACACCCTTAAGTTCTACATTAAACAATGTAAAGCCCCATGACTTTTATATATTTATTACGACTAATTTAGAGGCTAATTCAGTAACTAAAATGAATTCGAGGTGATTGGATGCCACGAAAAATAATTGAGATATGTATACGTGTTTATAGTACAAGTAGGAAAAAGCTCAATGTGGAAATGACTCAAAAATTGAGTTGATTTGGGCTAAGTATATAGTTCAAACTGATTATATTTAATTTCTTGTTTTGTTTAATATATTATATATAGGCATGATATGGGCTATTGTGGAAGCTGTTTGGTAGTTAAATTTATGGGTTGAAAGATCAGAGAAAATGAGATTGAAATCTTGAGGATGAAGATGGATCTGGATCTACTTGTAAATGTGTCCTTTTTGTTGGGAAATATTAGAGGAAAAAATTAAATACTTCTTCAAAATAAAAATAAAAAATCTTAGTTAGATGGACGACGATGGAGTTGGGTTCGTCGTGTCATGGCGGCAAATAAGATCGTCGGAGGTTGGACTGTTTTCTTTCAAAAAATATCTCTAAAACATGTATAACATGTGTATAATTAGTGTGTATATATTTATTATACACAAATCATACAATAATGATACATTTTCTATACACATATTGTAGGATACATATTCATACAACAATGATACAATTTTTATATGTATGATACATTTTCTATACATATACAATAATGATACATTTTCTATACAACAATGATATAATTTTTATATATATTTTGAAATTAATTAAAAAATGGCTACAAGATGGAATTACTTTGAAAATACTAAAAAGTGGCTTTTAAGGTTCTTGGGTCATCGGGTGTCAATAGTTTCACTCGGATGGCTAGTTGTGTCCTTTTCCCATTAACTTTTGGACAAAGTTACACACTTATTTATTCATTCTTCTTATTTGATCCATTCAAATTCAGTCTAACCCATTTATTTGTTACTTTATTAAAAATATACCACATAAAAGATGTCGGATATTGAGACCCTTCTTAGTTCATTTTATCTAATCCCCCAATGTAATTAAAAAAAGGAAAATTAACTTAATAGTCACCCGCCGGTATCAACAGTCGTCGACCTCCTCACTCTCGCCGCCTCACCCTCGTTGCCGACTTCCTCTCTCTATTTTCTTCAATTTCTCGGCAACTTCCTCCCCTCCTATTCTCTAAAATTTTCAATGAATGAACAACCCAAGTTCCATCATGCTCTTGTTGTTAACAACATCAAGAACTTCATTCCTATTACCCATGAGATGGAAAAAGTCCAGTATTACTCATGGGCGGAATTATTCAAGATCTATTGTCGTGTGTATAAAGTCACCGACCACATCATCCCTCGTAAATCAAAGCCCACTGTCGAGCCTATGGGGACACGTGATGGTCCTGATGATAAACTTTGGTCACACCTAGATGTAATTGTTCTACAATTGATCTACGGAACAATCTCGAATGATCTATTACATACGATTATTGAAATCGACGCCACTACACGACAAAAGTAGGAGCGATTGGAGAGTATTTTTCATGATAACAAGACACACCGTGCCTTGTATTTAAAAAATCAATTTAAGGATATTCAAAAGATAATTTTCCTAATGCGTCGGCCTATTGTCAAGAACTTAAAATGATTGTCGATCAACTCTCAAACGTTGGTACACCAGTCACAAATCAACGATTGATAATGCAACTCATTGCAGGTTTGAATGAAAATTATGACGGAGTCGCTACCATCATCCAATAAAGCACGACATTGTCTCTATTCTATGAAGGCTCATTTGAGATTTATCCTCGAAGAAATCTAAAAACCCAAGCGAGCTACGGCTAATGCGAGCACCACCCTCGTCACTACCGGTGGCCCATTTGCCGACGAAAAGGTCCAGAATTACAGTTCACACGGCAGCCCAATGACCCGAAACGCGACCAATTTTCCCGAAATCACCACAAAGAGAAAAATTTCAGAAAAGGTTGCGACAGCTGTGGAGGAAGCAGCAACATTGGTGGAAGGGGACAACCACTGCAGGCCGACAGCCACCCGCAACGGCAATGGCAGCAGCCTCCGCCATGGGCTGCCTATCCATATTGGGTTGCGTAAGCCCAACTACTTGGGCTGCTCCACCTTGCCCCTACCCGACATCCTTCTGGGCCTAACCTTCGGCCTGACATCCTCGGTGCACGTCCACATCAGGCATACAGTGCATAGGTCTCTCCTCCTTCAACTTACGCACCGATGTATATTGAGGCGGGTATGAACACGATATCTTTCAACGTTCCAGACAACATTTGGTACATGGATACTGGCACCACATCTCACATGACGGCATTCCAAGGTACTCTTCCATCTTATTTCAATATGAGCAATTTAAATTATAATATTATTATTGGTAGTGGACAAGGCATTCTCATTCGAGGTTATGGACACTCATCACTCTCCTCACCACATCCCCCGTTAGCTTTAAAAAATGTCATCCATGCCCCGAAACTTATAAAAAAATTAATCTAAGTACGTCATTTCATAACCGACAATAATGTTTCCCTTGAATTCGATCTTTTTGGTTTTTCTGTGAATGACCTTATGACACATATACGAATAATGAGATGTGACATCACCGGAAACTTTTATCCTATCACCACTACCGTCGTACATCCAGCCTCCTCTCCATCAACCTTTGCATCTATTTCGTCTCTTTTATTGCATAATAGATTAGTGCATCCGGGAGATTCTGTTTTACGCTCCCTTAGCAAAAATAAATTTATTAATTGCAAACATATCTCTTATCATCCGGTTTGTGAATCATGCATTTATGAAAATATATCAAATTGCTATTTTATTCTTCATTCACATGTACTTTAATGTCACTTGATATCATACACAATGATTTATGGACTTCTCCTATTTTAAGCACGACCGGGCATAAATATTATGTATTGTTTTTGGATAATTATTCGAACTATCTGTCAACTTTTCTCATTGGTAATAAGTCACAAGTCTATTATATTTTTTCATCCTTTAGTGCTTTAATTAAGACACAATTTGAAAAGAATATCAAATATTTTCAATGTGACAATGAGAGAAAATTCGATAATCAACAATTCAAACTTTTATGCGCCAAATACGACCTTGTTTTTTGTTTTTCCTGTCCACACACCTCTCCACAAAATTGAAAAGCCGAACAAAAAATTAGAACCATAAACAACTTAATTCATGCCCTCCTTGCTCACGCCTCTATCCCCTATTTTTGGCATTATGCTCTCTTAATGGCAACATATCTCTTGAACATTCTCTCAAATAAGTCTCTCAACCACAAGTCTCTCACTCAAGTTCTGTATCTTCGGGATCCTTCCTATAATCATTTATGAACTTTCGGATGTCTATGCTACCCCATCCATCCCTCCACTCAAATCAACAAGCTGCAATCTCGATCATTCCTATGTGTTTTTCTTAGTTACCCCATAATCATCAAGGTTACAACTGTTACTACTTGTCCAACCAAAAAATAATCGTTTCTAAGCATGTCATATTTGATGAGTCCCGATTCCATTTTTGCTAAACTCAATTCTCCACATCCGAACTCCTGTGACTTCTTAAATGATGACATAAATCCCCTTCTAATTCATCACTTACAAAATCAGTCGCTACCATCACCGGCGCCCGACCTAATCCCCGTCGTCCCGAGTCAGGCAGCCTACGCAACCCCACAATGGGAGCCCTGTAACAACCCCTCTTAACTTTTCGATTCGGCGGTCGCCTCTCGGCCAGCACCCTGCCCCCTCTTCCTGCCACTATTGCCTCGTCTCAGCTCCAAATCCTCACTCCCGGTCCTATTACCGATCCTGTTGCCTCGTCTCGGCCCTACCTTCCCGATCCTGTCCAACCCCCTACGGTATCCCTATGAATAATGGAAACCCGTGCCATGCACGACATTTCCAAACCCAAACAACAATTTAACTTATCCAATTCGGTTGCCCTTCACCTCTTCCTCGCAACTCAAAATATGTCTTGTCTGATCCTAATTGAAAAATGAAATGATTGACGAATATAACGTTCTTATTGAAAATAAGATGTGGAATCTAGTACCCCGTCCTCCTGATGCTAATGTTATTCGTTCTATGTGGATTTTTCGATATAAAAAAAATCTGATGGTTCCTTTGAGAGACACAAAGTTCGTCTTGTAGGTGATAACAAATATCAACAGATAAGAGTGGATTGTAATGAAACTTTTAGCCAGGTGGTAAAACTGACAACTATTCGGATCGTTCTTAGTATTGCTTTGTCCAAATCTTGACCTATTTACCAACTTGATGTTAAAAATGCTTTCATGCATAAGGTCCTTTATGAAATCGTTTATATGTATCAGCCTATGGGATTCAGGAATCTGGTTTATCTAGATTATGTGTGTCATTTGAAGAAATTACTATATGGACTAAAATAGGCTCCTTATGCATGATACTGGTGGTTTGATGATTTTGTATCCTCTATCGGTTTTTCACATAGCAAGTCTGATCATTCACTTTTCATCTATAGCAAGGGTAATGACATGACATACATCTTATTATATGTTGATGATATCATCCTAACTACATCTTCTGATGAACTTCGTTGATCCATTATGTCACTCATTGCCTCTTAGTTTACTATGAAGGATTTGGCCCCCTAAGCTATTCTTTGGGCATTGTTGTTACGAGACATGCATGTGGCTTATTTATTTGTCAAATGAAGTACACCAAAGAGATCATTGACCGAGCATGTATGACATTTTTTAATCGGCCCACACACCGGTGGACACTAATTCCAAACTCAGTGTCTCTTAAGGTTCTCTGTATGCTGATCTGACTCACTATCGCAGTTTAGCAGGAGCATTGATGTATCTCACTTTCACGAGTCCAGATATATCCTATGTCGTGCAACAAATATGCTTACATATGCACAAATCAATGGATGAACACATGAATGCACTCAAATGTATTATGAGATATGTACAAGGTACTCCACTTCGACCTACACTTGTACAAGTCCTCACTCTCTGGTTTTCACGTCTTATTATGACACTGATTGTGGTGGATGTCCGGACACTCGGCGATCCACGTAAGATTACTGTGTCTTCCTCGAAGATAATTTGCTTTCTTGGTCTTCTAAAAGACAACCTACTCTGTCTCGATCCAGTACCGAAGTCGAGTATAGAGGAGTACCGAATGTTGTTTTTTAGTCTTGTTGTATATGCAACCTTCTGCTGAAACTTCACTTCCCAATCTGCAAAGCTACATTGGTCTACTATGATAATGTAAGTGCGATATATCTCTCCGGCAATCCAGTTCAACATCAGCGCACTAAACACATTGAAATGAATATTCATTTTGTACGCGAAAAAGTGACTCGTGGACAAGTTCGTGTCCTTCATGTTCATTCTCGGTATCAGACTGATGACATATTTACTAAAGGACTTTCGCGCATACTCTTTGATGATTTTCGAGTCAGTCTCAGCGTACGAGAATCTCCCGCTTCAACTGCGGGGGTGTATTACAAGAATATTTTCGTATCATTATATATCTTTTATATTAGGTAAAATTATATTATGATTGTAATTAGGAAGATTAGTTACCTAGTTTGTAGTCATGTAAATAATTATGTAACACTATATATTGTACACAATAATCAATGAAAATGCAGGAACATATTCCTTACGTTTTATTACAATAAAGTGATTAAACTATTTTATAAAATATAAAGCCATTTAAAATTATCTAATATATAATTAATTAAAGTCTTACTTGATATAAAGTAACTTGTGAATAAAGAGATAATGAATACAAAGTACATTTGAACTATCATTTTTTTGACGATTTTTATTCCCCGACTAGCAATTGTTGTCCTTTTCTACTTGAACTATCATCATCTATGTATTAACACACATCTAGTTGAGTAGATGGTGATTGTTCAGATAAAAAAAGGGAACAACTGAAAGTTGACCTAGTCAGCTTTGAGGCATATTTTAACACATAGATGATGATAATTCATATAGAAAAAAAGAAACAACTTTTAGATGGGGTATATCACTCGTGAAAACGTGATAGTTCACATGTGTTTTTGAATATTAACCCTTAGAAATTATTAATAGTAAGGATATTTTTGATATATTGTAAAAACCCACTAACTCAAAAGAGTTAGATTTTCCAACTCATAAATTTCAAATTTTAAATTCACACAAATATGACAAAGAGACGGAGAGACTACTAAGGTTAGTGGTTTTGGTAGACTAAATGTGAGCTCTTCATCCTTAATTAGAAATTTTAGATTTGAGCCTTTATACTGAAAACTTCTTTTTTTTTACCAATCTTACGCGACGTTAATTCGAATGATTTAGCTAGTAAATTTCTGAATATCGGAATAAAAAAGATAAAGAGGCTGAGTGGCCAGGCCTAGTCAGTTTCGATGGCTTCATCGTTGTTGGACATATCGGTTCTTCCAACAGTACTGAGTGTGGCGGTCACAATAATTACTCCGCAACACTGTTTCTCTGTTGTGGCGGAGATTTTTCCTCTATTTGTGAAGTCTAAACACATTTTTTATACTACTATTGTACTCCCACATGCAGAATGCAGTTGGTACCACTTTACTCTCTTCGTTTTATTTAAGGTGTTTTAGTTTGATGCGGAGACTGGAGTATATCAAAAAGTAATAAGAGACTTAGGAATTTCGTAGCCATAAACTAAAGATATGTATAATACCTAAATGTTTCTTTAACTTGTGATTTTAAACCTGACATGTAACATATGAAATTAGATAATTATAGTAGATATGTAAAGTGATATTTTTTCGTTATTTGAAATAGAGGGGGTAGAATCTTTCCTTATACTAAAAAGGATTCAATGCACTACAAAGAAAAACAGGACTATGAAACTCGTTGCTAATTTGTTACTAAATAGTCCGTAGCTAACATAATTTCTTAATAATCTATTACTAATTCATTATTAAAAAGGATTAGCTAACAATAATTTCTCGACAACTTTTTGCTATTTAGCAACATAAATTGTCAATTGCTAATTCCTTGTTAGTGACAATGACTATATCAAATTCATTTTTATATATTTGTACAACACAATTGGGAAATGAGGTGTGAACATAATTTCGGTATATGAAGTGGTATTATTAGGAATTTACTTGTCATCGTTAAAAGATGTGGTGCAACTGATGAGGTTACTCCTCTTTTAATTAAATGTCTCTGGTTTGAATCTTGAATATAGTAAAATTCTTGATAGAGAGTGTTTTCCACGAAAGATCCTACGCGGCGCGAATACGAATATAATTGGGCTCTAATAATGCGGATACCCAATTTTGAAAAAAACACCAAAAAAAGGAATTTACCTGTCGCTGTCTTTTCCTTCCTATCCATATATTGATAATTGATGGTCCCATTTTTCTTCTTGCCAGAGTTTTTGATGATCAGTCATCCCAAAAGATAATCCCTTTCTTGATTCTTCTATCATTTTCAACCCTTTTTATTTACCACTTACATTGCCAGTGCAGTTGATTTCTTTTAGTATTTGTTTTTCAATCTTTGTACTCTATAATCTAATTAGCTCGTTTCATGTTGTGGTAAAATTAAGAATTTTAATAAGGGGATTTATAAATAAAGAATAAGATAACTTACACAAATAACTACAATTTAGGAGCTCTTAATGAATAGTAGCTACATTTTACTTAGTTACGGTTCGTAGCTATATTTAGGCAATTCGCGTGTATTTGAATACACTGTATTAATGTTTTGCCTTTCCTTTACAGACTGTTTTCTTCACAGATTGCAGCTGATGCTACTCATTGGTGTTGAAGATATGGGTTGTGTATAAATCTGTATAAGTGGATGATATGTGTATATGTGCTAACATCTTTCTTCTTTTTAATCCTATATAAATGGTATATATATGTATATCTTGTATATGTTGTGTTTATATGTCATTACAGGTTGGGGGGGGGGGGGGGGCATTTTTGTTAATTTTTAATTGTTAGGTCACTTATGCTTAGTTGGTTAAGTTTTGTGAAGAAAGGCAAAAAGGGGGAGAATGTTAATGTTAGGATTGGTATCATGACATTTTTCCTGACATATCGTTTTTCAGAAAATGTCGGAACAAATGTCTTGACATTTGGGCTGACATTCTGGTAACAATTTTGTCTATCTTCATGGACTGTTTTTCAAGAAACTGTGACCACCTTATTTAACACATGTCAAATTGACTTGGCAAGGAGTATTTAAAGCATATTATGATCGATGAAGATCAAGTCCAAGTGGAGCATAACTTGAGGAGCAAGACGTGGAAGAAAAAGTCCAAGTTGTTGAGAAATTATCTCCTCAAGTTTCTGTCACACGTGACTACTTTTAGCTCAACCTCTACAACCAATTGATGAGCTTTTCAAGGAAGACTCTCTACTATAAATAGAGAGGGCAGATCAGCGAATCAATATCCAGAAACAAAATGTAAAAATACCAAGAGAGCTCTCGGGATTTCTTCTCAGAAATCTGGATCACAAAATGTTGCCTGAGTTTGTGACGACATTCTGCATGACATTTCAGTCGCTGTTTCGGATTCTAGATTAGCTTTGTATGGAGCGATTGTAATGAGATGTTTGTCACTTCTATTTAGATAGATTTTTCAGACATAAGTCATCTGCGACTTAACCTTTTTTTATTCCTTTTGTATCATCTTGTAAATCTTGTAAAGAAATGAATATATCAATTGTATATACATATATATACAATACTTTGGTCATTGACCATCATGAGTTATATTAATATATAACCTATGAAAATTAAATCTCTGTGTCTTTATTATTTCCGCTGCATTTTACTCTTCGAAGGTTTTATTCTGTTTTTAAGCGAACATTTTTTTCTGAAATGTAAATCGATTATGTCGAGCGACATTTTCGCCGACATTTGCAAATTGTTCCAGCATTCGAATTGAGTTAATTTCCAACTTGTTTTATTATTCCATAGTTGTACCCCCGGGACCCAACAAGTGGTATCAAAGCCGACACTTAACATAATAAGTGCTAAGGTCCTTTTACTCTAACTATGGATCCGGATAATCCAAATATTGGTAGACTTCCCATTTTAAATGGAACAAAATGTACCTATTGAGGATTCACCTACGTTCTCACATCAAATCAATTGATGTTAGGGCATGGAGATCTATAACCAATGGGTATGTTGTTCAAATGTTGCCGCCGGATAAGGAAGATGACATTTTTGTTAAACCTGAATCCAAATGGACGGCGGAAGGAACCAATAATACTAGCTTAACGAAAAGTCCTTAAATGCAATTTTTGGATGGGTTGATCTTTACATGTTTAAACTCGTTCAAAGCGCGGCGGCTAAGGATGCATGAGATACTTTACAAATTCATTGTGAAGGTAGATCAAGTGTTCATCGAATTAAGCTACACATGATCATGAGCAAATATGAACATTTAAGGATGGAAGAAGCGGATGATATTAAATCTTATTTTGCAAGACTCTCTGTTCTCTTCCTGAAAAGTTCAATTTAAAGATTTATGTCATTGAAGAAACTCACATCTTGCTACTATGAACCTTCATACCTTGATGAGCACTCTCAAAACCTATGAGATGAACATTAAGAATCAAAGGGAACTATATTAGAGCAAGAATGTGACACTTCAAGTTCAATCCTCAGAGAATCATATAAATGAAGGGGATGCGAATCTTGAAGAAATTGGTGAAGGTGCTAATGTTGTATTACTCACTAGAAAATACAATTTGATGGTGAGGAAGTTCAACAATGAGAGAAATAAATCTAAATCTAAAAGGCATCAAAGCCAAGGCTTCAATCAAAAGTCCACCAAGTTTCCTTCCAAGTGTTCAAAAAGGATGTCCATTAAGAAGAGGAAGAAGATCAAGAAATCAAATCACAAGCACTGCTAGCCACTGTTTATGAACATCCCCTGTCTGATAATGAAAATGTCGTCTGTAATGATGCCTCAGATGTCACGACATTTCAGGCAGCATCTGCAACGACATCTGCATCTCCAGCAACATCTGAAAGATACATTTTCTTTAACTATCATGATGTTAAACTGCTTTAGTGATTTTATTTCTAGTGGTGATGCTGAGAGTATGGATCAAGTTTAATGCAAAGATGACATGATTAATGAATTGCAAAACATTTGTAAAACCTTAATCGTAGAATCCAAGCAATTTGAGACAAAGGTAAAATCTTTAACTCGTGAGATTGTAGATCTAAAAGGCACAATAACCCTACTAGAGGTTGCACTTGCCAAAAATATATTGAATTTGGTAAGATTTGTGCAAAATTGGATTTAGCTAAAAGTAACCTTCTGTAAGCTCTACTCATGGACTTCTAAATTGAATGAGATACTCTGTTTTTAGTAAACTTTCGCATGCAGGTATTGTGTACTAAAACTCTCTTAAAACAATATGCTCTAGTTTGTTTGACAAAAATGAGAAAATGTGCTTTGTAAAAGAAAAAGGAGTATATAATAGGTTCCCATATATGTCAAAGGATATGAAGTTTGTGTGCCGTCATTGTAACTCCCCTGGTTTTTTTCAAAAAAAAAAACGTACTGTTTTCAAACTTCAGAATTCTATAAGCGAAATGCTGCCTAAAATGTTGTTCAACATTTCTGAGATGAAAGGTAAAAAATATTTTAAAAGAGTTTGGGTTCCCAAAATGGATATAATTTGTAATGTTGTGATAACTACTTTAAGAACTAGCATTGCAGGTTCTTAGTACTTTGATAGTGAATGTTCTCGCCACTTGACAGGTACAAAAGAGTTTCTAAAGAACTGTGAATCATTCAATGGAGGTAACGTAACGTTTGGAGGTGAAATTTAATGAGAATGCCTGAAAAGTTACGAATGAAGCTAAGGAATGTGTCATGTCAAGTACTAGAACAGGTAATAATTGCTATCTTGTTGCAAGATAAGAAACATGCAATACTGTCAAGATAAGACGACACAAAACTATGGCATCAAGTTGGGGCATGTCAAATACCACAATCTAAAAAAATTGGTCTCAAATGAAGCAGTTAGAGACTTAGCCAACTTCAGTCATAAAGGTAAAACAGTCTGTGCAGATTGTGTCCAAGGTAATTGTCACGACCCAGGCCGGTCGCGATAGTGCCTACCAGGGCACCGTCAGTATACATCGAGAGAATAGCGGTGAACATACATAACACACAGCTCGTATATAGCAAACATCATTGGATAGCCAAAGTAGCGCTTTCATAGATTAAACTTAATCAAAAGTAAGCGATACAACTTGTTTCTGACCCAAACCACAAACGTGACTACGGACCTCAGGAATAACAAGCGTGGCGGGACAGGGCCCCGCCATACCCCTGAATGTACATAATCCCTATAGCATCAGGGAAAAAAATCGTACCAACAAAACAAGCCTCCGGAGGAATGGAGCTTCGACACGAGCGGTGATCCAGAGTGAGGATCCACCACCGCTACCCCCACTGCGGCATGAGCGGCCCAGGAAATTCGATTACCTGATATGTACTAAGTATGCGGCGGAAAATCTTGAAAGTACCTCATAAGTCTAAAATAGCGGAGATATGTAAGACAATCGGTTTACGAACACCGTGTCTTACTATGATGAGAATATCAAGCATATACTATCTGCATGAAAATAGGAAGCTCGTGGTCAAAGCAAGGTCATCCATGATATCATTAAGCACTCCTACTCCGGGACTATTTCACCGCGTGGGTTATGTGGACCCGCGTGAGGTATTCTCGCGTAGCATGTACTCACGCGTGGGACTATTTCACCCGCATGAGCCCTACGGACTCGCATGAGGTATTCCTCGCATCGTGGGTAGCAAATCCACAAAATATGCAAATGCCACAACCCGAGGAATGACCCCGTAATAAATAATAATATATCATTAGCACAAACCGGCTATCACACATAATACAAGCAAGTTAAGAAACCCCTTAACTTCTTATTAGTCTTGTTCATACACATTCTCATTTTAGTTTACTTAAGGCACTAACATGTCTTTATGAAATCCGGGAATTTAACCCAAAGTACTATGTACTCCTACTCTTTTAAAACCTTAGGCAATTAACGCCTTAAAAATCAATTTGCCTTCCACACTTCAAATTATTTATCCGTACTCATTTAACTTAGAGTAAATCTTCCTTTGTTAACCTTTCATAAAGCTAATATAACCAACTTCCCATAAAGTCATTATATTAACGTTATACCTTAGTTAAATACATTTTCCTAAACCCAAGGGACTTACGCTTTTAAAAAGAAACAAGAATCACATACTTAAACACATCAAGTCCCTTAACTTTGAAAACTCAAGACATCCTTAATACTTTTTAAAGAAATGAGTTAATCCCCCTTACTCACAAAACTTGACCATCCTTAAAACAAGTAAGGGATATCAAAACCTTGTACGTCTATCGTACTACATAGGTAAAACCATTCATACTCAAGAGATAGGAAAGTTCCACATACCTCTTCGGTCAATCCACTTGCTAAGTCCAAAATACCGCCCGTAGTATGTCAACCTATAATGACCATAATACGTTTATTAACCTCTAGTTACAACGTAGAATATTCCAAGTGCAAAGTCACTAAATTCTATGGAAAATCGGGCAGCATTTCCTTTGTTTCTACATACTTTGCCACCTTTTTTCAAGGCCGAATTCAACATCCAAACGCCACTTTTAAGGCCCAACAATCCAAACATTTCAAAGGGGATTACACACCTAATCTTGGATATGTAAAATTCTGCCCCACAATGCATATTTAACAAAGTCAATAAGCTAAAGGTAATATCTAGGCTATAACATGCTTACATATCATTCTTATCCAATCCTTTCATATCCAAACCATATTTCTTGCATGCAATGTATCTAAGAGCAATATTTTCAACTACAAGTTCTTTCTTCTTCACATGCAACACCAAAAACTAGCAACAAGAGAAAGAATTGTTACCTTAGAGCTTTAGCCAAATTAATCCAACAAATTTACTAGCCTCCTCTCCGGAAACACCACCACAATAATCCCTACAAGCTTGCAAATAAGTTTCCTTCTTGCCTGATTTTGATTTTCTCAATCCTTGATTTTCTCTTGATTTTCTAGAGAGAAGGAAGAGCTTCTAATTTAGAGACAGAAGAGCTAGAAGAATGACCCAGTGTTCAAGCCTCGGTCAATAAATAGTCTGCAAAATCGGATGGGGACACTTGTCACCCTCATGTTCTTTTTAAAACAAAGCAGTTCAGATTTTTCCACTCACCTCTGAGAACCCGCCTCGGCGCGTGCTGAAACTCGCCAACCGCCGGATCTTCGTGCGCGGCCAGATTCCGCGCGCGGCCACAGCTCTGTCGAATTATTTTTACGTCATTGCGCCGAACTTGTAACTCCCATAACTTTCTACTCCGATCTCCATCGACGAACGGTTGGTTGCGTTGGGAACTAGACTCAACGAACTACGCACTAGGCCTTGGAAACACCTAGGAACTCATAATGCAACTGGGCATAAACCGCCCCAAAGTTGACTAAAAACCCGTCCGAAACAATCCGTCAACCTATCCTTCTAAAATTTTAAGTCTTAATCCCTTTCGTATGCTCTCATACGCATGGCCAGAACTACGGGGTATAACATTCTTCCCCCCTTAGAAACATTCGTCCCGAATGTTCCTTCTAGTTGTTATACCCCGTATTTCCAGAGTATGTACGTGAGGGCGTACGTATAAAATTTAAGCCTTAAGGTTTGGCAAGGTTCGAAAATTTGGGCACAAGTGCCGAAAAGAATCGTTTTTCGACGAAACGTTTTACTAAACTTGCGAAGGGAAAATTTCGGCTATGTCATTTATAATTTTTGCGGATTTTTCCGAGAGACGAAACATTTTGGACCAACGGGAGGGTGACATGTGTCACCCTCACATTGGAAGAGAGAGTGGGCGGTAATGGACGATTGGGGTCAAGGGAGTAGGTAGGATATTTTGTGCAAGTTGGTGTGGTAGATGGATAAGGTACACATGGTTAAATCTTGACCCTACACTTGCATGACACTTGGCTTGATCTTGGCCATTGGTTGGCCATTGCTTGACCTATAAATACCATAAGTTGAAGACTTTCTTCATCCAAACTTGAGCGATCTTTCTAAGTCTTGAAATCCTCCCTCCTCTTGAGTAGTTCTCGTCAAAGAGTCTCCCCACTTTGTGAGCCTTGGCGAGAGCCTCCACTCCTCTTTGTAGTGTCTGGCAGGGGTACCCACTGCTTGTTGTTTTAGAAATACACCCCCCCCCCCTTGGTAGAGAAATACTCGCCAAGTATTGTTATAATGCCCTAAATACCTTAGCCCATATACCTTTTATTAATTTCAAAGAGTTACCTCTATCGTAGAGCAGGAAATCTTGTTATACTTCCTTTAGCCACTAATGAAACAGTTGGAAAAATCTCCCTAATTGGTTGGAGTACTTAGTAGAAGTGTGTAGAACTTCTAAGGGTTGTTTGGAGCGGGTTGGAGCACCCGGAGTAGGAGCTAAACCTTGCTCAGGATCGACTTTTATCTCGGATAATTTTGGGCTTATCAAGGTAAATAATCTTGTCCCCCTGTTGTTATTGGAAATTACATGTTGTAGGAATATATGGTTGAAATATACTATATATAGAACTGAACATAGTTTTGCGGCAATGTCTTTTGACTTAAGCCTGAATTTAAAGAAAGAGAACTGAACTGTAATTACATAGGACTATATTCTGATGAGACTTGTGTAGCATTCTTGTGAAGTAGAATTGTACGTCAGGTTAGGCGTATAAACCCCTGGTTGGCTTGGTAGTGGCGGCCTCGATAGAGGAGGAGATTTCTGTGATTGCGGGGAGGTCTTCGAATTTTACGTAGAATATTCTACGTTGAGATCTAGATGTTAATAGGCGCGCTTGTGGCCTCTATAGGTTGAAGTACTACGTATGGCGTGATCTACTTGGCAAGGAGTAGCGAAGCGGTTTGAGGTACTTGGGCGTTTTGCTATTAGTCGATAATCGTCGCGAGGTATGTGAACCTCTTCCTATCTTTTCTAGCATGATATGTGTATAACTATGTAAATGCGGTGAGCGTCACATGTGTTAAAGGTATTTGATTGGTTTTAAACATAAAGTGTTATAACGGCTTTATGGGAAGTTAGTTATAACGACTTTATGTAGGTAAGAAAATGTTTTGTGGTTTTAAAGGTAAGCGATTTGACTTATAAGCGACTTGATGTGTGATAATAAAGAACTTGAAGTATTTCAGAAGAATCATTTTGAAAGAAGAGTAATACTTGGTTTTGAAAACATAAGAGTTATACTAGCTCTATGGAAAGTTAGGTATAACGTCTTAAGAGAGGTAAAGAGAATGGCTTACTGATTTTTAGAAGTTAAGAGACTTGATCTTAAAAGATAAGAGACTTGACTTGAATGAATTAATATGAATTTTGTGTGAAACCTCATTCGTGAGAAATGAGTACTTGGTTTTTAAGAGGAGAAATGTTTTACTGATTTCGGAAATCAGAATGAGTATCGACAAACCACTGTAGCGTTAATAAAGGAAAATGTATTGAATAATGAAGTATTATTAAAACCAATAGAAACCTCCATCTGCATAGAAACTAAGATGAGACGAAATGATATTACATTTCCTAGATCATGACTGCTTAATAAGATTGATTATAAACAAGAATAACCTACTCACATATAAGGCATATGTTTCTCAAATTGTTTAAAAGAGAATTATGTTTTAAAGGATCAAAACTACGAACTACGAAACCTTTTCGAAAACGAGAAACTTGAGCATTTGAAATTAGGCAAACTTGAACGTTTGGAAAATAATGTTGTTACTTGATTTTACAAAGGAAAGCATTTTGGTTTTCTTAACAATGTTAGTCACTCTATTTTTATACTACGGGTATCGGGTGACCTTTATAAAAGAAATGGATCTTTTAAAAAGAATTTAACTTATGTAATACTTTGGGGTCAGAACCTGGACTTTGGCCTAAAATAAACTTGAGTTGTGTGTAACTTGCCTATGTTTGTGTTTGACAACCTTGTTGTGCAAATGTTGTATTTCTATACCACCGCGTCTCTCGATGGAGGGCCGGCTGATTTGTTGTGAACGATTCTTCACCGAGTCCCATGGGATAGGCCGGGACACGTATTTCATCTGATTTTTCACCGAGTCCTATGGGATGGGCCGGGACACGTATTCCATCTGATTCTTCACCGAGTCCCATGGGATGGGCCGGGACACGTATTCCATCTGATTATTCACCGAGTCCCACGAGATGGGCCGGGACACGTATTTCATCTGATTCTTCACCGAGTCCCATGGGATGGGCCGGGACACGTATTCCATCTGATTCTTCACCGAGTCCCATGGGATGGGCCGGGACACGTATTCCATCGATTATTCACCGAGTCGCGAGATGGCGGGACACGTATTCATCGATTCTCTGCAGAGTCCGTAGGATGGGCGGGACACGTATTCGCATGATTCTTTCAGGAGTCCCGGGATGGGCGGGACACGTATTCCACACGATTTATACCTAGGCTGGCGGTGAGGAAGGAGTTCCACGGGCGTGAGGATGACTTGAGGCGTGAGTCACGACTTGACATATCGCTTTTATGTTGTGAATCGTAGTTTGGTTATCATACATGTCTCTGCTTTATATAGACTATTATGATTTCATTCTGATATTTCTGATTTCACATACTTGGTACTGTTATCTTGACCTCCTTGAAGTGCGTTCATCCGCATGAGTAAATCATCGGTTGTGGATCTCGCCATAGGATCAAAGTTCGGCGTGTTAGGAAGCCGTTTCTTGGAGGCTTATCTTTTGGTATGTTACCACAGTGCAGTAAGTTCTTGTACATTCGGGGTATGGCGGGCTGTCCGCCATAGTTGTCATTCATTCTTAGAAGTGCATGAAATGCTTGTTGTGGCGGGGTTGTAAAAAGGATTAAACTGTTCGGGTTTTTATGTTTATATACAGAAGGCAACTGTTTTGGTTGGCCTGTTTATTTAATCAAATCTCTTATTTCATGTTTATGTTTTATTTCCGCTGATTTTCTCTGATGTTGTATCACTAGGGTGCCCGGGGTAAGGCACCAGTCACGGGCCCGGGTTCGGGTCGTGACACTAGTCTTACTCAAATCACAATTTCAACATAGACCCTCTTAACTATTTCTCTTGCAAATAAAGACGCTCCACATAGCCACAACATTACTTAAGCATAATTGCTAAATTTAAAAACTAACAATTAGGCAAGTGGGTTACCTGGAGGTGCAGGGAACAAGTGAGGATACTTCTTCATCATGTCCTCTTCCGCTTCCCATGTCATTTCCTCCCTGTTCTCGTTCCGCCATAAGACCTTGACGGAAGCCACATCCTTTGTCCGAAGTCGCCTAACTTTGACGATCGAGTATCGTATGGGACTCTCTCATACGATAACCCTCTGTCACTGGACATCACGAATCGGTGCACTCACAGATGGATCTCGATACATTTACGCAACATAGATACATGAAAAAGCTGGATGTCTCGCCTCGGATCGGACGACGAGTCCAACTCATAGCAACCTTGCCTACCTACGGACAATCGATAAGGCCCAGGTACCTTGGGCTAAGTTTCCTTTCTTTCCAAATCTCATCACGCCGCCGTGGGTGATACCTTCGAGAAGACCCAATCATCTACCTTAAACTCCAAGTGTCGGCGGATGATCTGCGCATCGACTTACGTTGACTACGGTGTGATAACCGCTCTGGATAAGCCGCGCTTATCCGGCACTGCTTTGAATCAAGTCTGGCGACCAGTGAACTTCTCCCATCAAACCGACTATCGGTGACTGCACTTTTGTCACACCGAAAATCGGGCGTGGTAGTGCCTTATCCGGGCACCCTAGTGACACAACATCGGAGAAAACCTGGAAAATAAAACTTTAAACAAGAAACAAGATATATGAACATAAAGCAGGCCAACCCAGCGGTTACGCTTCCAATAACATAAATAAATACAACTCTTTCAAAGCGAGCAGTTTAATCCTTTTTACGAACCACACTTGGCGATTACTACTGGACCTAAGATTTACAACAACTATGACGGGACGGGGCCCGCATACCCACAGATGTACAAGAACCTACAACTCGGGGAACACATACCAAAAGATAAGCCTCGGAGAAAGCGGAGCTTCCCAAAATTGGCCCGAGATCTAGGCGAGGATCCACGGCCGATGTACCTCTACTGCGGCATGAACGCGGCCGAGAAGTCGATCTGGCAGTACAGTATGTGAAAGCGTAAAATCGTAAATGAAATCATACTAGTCTATATAAAGCGGAGAACATGTATGATAACTTATTCTGATTCACAACATCAGCGATCATGTCGATCGGGGACTCACGCCTCAAGTCATCACTCAAATATAACTATGGGTCTCACGCCACAACATCAATCATGTTCGCATCGGCGCGTGCCGGACTGCGCCGGTGTAGACATGTCCACGATGCAACAATAATACGATGCCCTACGGCGCGTGCCGGAATTCTACCTCGGTGTGAACGCGTCCGTATGGCGTTAATAAAAATATCTTGGGTGATCAACCTGCGCGTAGCCACATGCCCGGAATTCTACCTCGGTGTAGACATGTCCGTGTAACCACAATAACAATATATCGGGTAATCAACCTGCGCGTAGCCACATGCCGGAATTCTACCGGTGTAGACATGTCCATGTGACATCAACAACAAAGCAAGAATCAAAATGGAAACATACGTGGAATTCTCCATCACCGCCAAAGACGTCCAAGTAAGTTCTCGACAAGTCAACCGGCCTATCGAGACGCGGTAACAGAAATACAACACTTGCAACAAAGGCTATCATCACAAGCATAGGCAAGTTTCACACAACTCAAGTACTTTCACATAAGTCACACAATACGTAGTATAAAAATCGTGACTATCTTTTTAAGTAAACAAGACACTTCCCCTTTTGTAAAATCAAGTAACAACATTATTTTCCAAGCGTTCAAGTTGCCTAATTTCAAATGCTCAAGTCACTTATTTTGGAAAGGTTTCATAACTCATAGTCTTAATCTCTTTTAAAACAATTGAGTAACATATGTCATATATGTGAGTAGTTTATTCTTGTTTATAACGATCTTATTACTGACCGTGATCTAGAAAATGTAATATCATTTTGTCTCATCTTAGCTACATGCGGATGGAGGTTTCTCCGGTTTTAATACAACATCATTATTCAATACATTTTCCTTTATTAACGCTGCGATGGTGCGTCGATACACGTTACGATTCGAAATCAGTAAAACATTATCCCTTTTAAAAACCAAGTACTCATTACTCACGAATGAGGTTTCACACAACATCCGTATTAAAACAAGTAAGTTAAGTCTCTTAACTTCTAACATCAGTAAACCATTTTCTTACCTACATAAAGCTATTATAACAACTTCCCGTAAAGCGGTTATAACACTTTATGTTTAAACCAAACAAATACACTTAGTACAATCGTCCACCGTACTACATAGTTACACACATATCATGCTAGACGGATAGGAAGAGGTTCACATACCTGCGGCGAGTATCGACGATAAGCAAAATGCTCCAAGTACTCTGACGCGCTAGCCACTTTCCACTCGCCGAGTAGAATACGCTACTCTTAGTCTTTCGCTAAAAAGGTCACAAACGTCTATTAACTTCAAAACACAAGGTTCCATTTCTCTCAGAAAATTGGCGGCACCTCACACGCGGCGTAAATCTCCTCCTCTATCGAGTAGGCTGCCCAAGCTTGACCGGGTTACGTCTAACGGGCGTGTACCATTCTACTCAAGAATACTACACAAGTCTCTGCGATCTGATCTATGTAAATCTGATTCGATTACATATATAGTATACCTCGACTATATATTCTACAACATGTAATCTCCATTCTGATAAGAAATTGAAGCATTTACCTCGACAAGCCCAAAATTATCCAAGTTATAATGTCGATCCCGAGCAAGTTTAGCTCTACTCAGTGCGCTCTAATCCGCTCAAACAACCCTTAGAAGTTCTAACCAACTTACTCAAATACTTGAACACTATGAAGATTTCCTTAGGGTTTCGGTTTGAGACTAAAAGGACAAAGGTAGTATTCAAGACTCTACGTATAGAGTAACTTTTGGAATACAACAAGGTAAAGGCTAAGGTATTTTGGGCATTATAACAATACTCGGAGAGTATTTCTACCAAGGGGGTGTATTATACGAAACAATCTAGGCTAGGGGGTACCCTAGCAGCTTATGAGGGGAGGAGGCTCTGCGGCCTGAGGCCACTCGAGGGCGGGGAGGGAAGGCTTAGGACGAGAACACACTCGAAGGGAGGAGAGGGACTCAAGACTTGGAAGATTTTGGATGAAGAAGTCTTGAGCTTAGGGGTATTTATAGGAAAACCAAAGGCGACGATGGCGAATCAAGCCAAGTGCAAGGCAAGTGTAAGGCCAAGATCAAACCAAGTGCACCTAACCCTACTCCACAAAACAAGCCACAAAACATTGCACAAAACATTGCACAAAACAATGCCACAACAAGGCACGATCGGCGAGCGCCAGCCCTGGCGTCGGCGAGGGTGACAAGTGTCACCTGCTGTTAACCAAAATGTTCGCCGCTCGGAAAAATCCGCAAAAATACAAAGCGATATAGCGGAATTTTCCCTTCGCGCAAGTTCTGTAAGCGTTTAGTCGGCGACTCTAGCAAGGGTGTTGTGCCTGAGGTAACCGGCGAAGCCACGCAGGGGGTGACACGTGTCACCCTCCTATTGGCCCTCATAAAGCGTCTTAGAAAAAATATCCACAATGGCCAAAATCTCGAAAACAAAGTGGGCCCATGGCAGTAAATTTCTCCGTGGGCCCAGCGTGACCATTTCAGAAAATAAAATTCCATAATTCTAATATAATCTAAGAAGCCCCAAATTCCAAATCACTGGGAACCCGATTCCTTCAACGAACATTTTCCTTACAAAAGCGGAAACTTTTAGTGGAAGAATCACCTCTTTCTTCCTTTCGATTTTTTCATGCGTGCTCTCAAATGCGTCGTCCTCGCATACATACCACGAGAATACGGGGTATAACATTCTCCCTCGCAGAAACATTCGTCCGAATGTTCCTTCTCAAGACGGATATCGAAGAAGTTCCTCAACAAGTTGTCAACGCCTTGGCGGCAGCGCGAAATAACACACGTTCTCTTCCTTACTCGTCGTGCCGCTTCTCGAACACTTGAACTCTCCCAAGACGTACCATACTTGGTCATTACTTCCGTTCCCAAAAATCTGCGAGTCACTACCTCCAACTTGGTCATCTTACTAACCTCGAACTTCGCTAAGGCCATTCCGGCCTTTACGAACGCTGCAGTCGAACGCGTCCACGAACTCATACGATGATCATACAAACTTGGGCCTAGCATCCTCGTGACCCTACCACTGGCGGGACCACGAAACCGACCCCACCTTAATCCGGGCTCACGGGTTGACCGTATCACGTCCTCAACCCGACCAGCAATCGCGTCACGCCGCGTTTCCGACGCGGAACAATCACGCTAAATCACGTCATGAAAGCTACCACTTCCATCTCACATTACCCGTGGGTGATCACTGCATAAAACCACGAATACTACGCACTCGATAAAGGTCAAACATAAGCGAATCTTTTACTCGAGGCGACGCCTCTAAGGTCTCAATCGTGTGATCTAGGGTTACACTTACCATGCCCCATACTTATCCTCGACTAAGCATGTTTTCTAACTCACAATTAACACAGCGCCATTCGTACATAGCACATAATAATGAGACCATCATAACAAGCATACCAAAACTCAGAGGGTTAAGGATATACGAAGCTACCACTCCACTCTAATCATAGGCACGCCTGCAGGCATGCTATGAAGGCGATGAACCACCAGCGATCCGTGGTGAGTCGTAACATCCGTGCTACCGCTTGGTGGACAGTTCCTGCCAAAATGGCCTGCGCCGCCAAAATAACAAGCTCCCTGGCACGCGACACTCCCGAAATGCGGTCTACGCATCGACCACCGCGAGGTAGGGGTGACGCGTCAGCAACACGCCGCCGCGGAAACACGAACCGCGGAGCCACGACGCTCCGAATACTCTGGATGCTCTGAAGGTTGTGGAGGACCACTCTGCCTTTGGCGGAGGTACAAAACTAGTATCTTCTGAGGCGGTCCGCCTCGAAAGTCCTGAGGACCTGTTGTTCGGCCTCTTCTGGCGATCTTGGTCATTCCGTCGACCTCTCCGTGCCTCGCATCGGTCGTGAGCTTGCGTGCGGGCAATGTCCATGCGGTGAAGAGCTACACTCGAACAAGCCTCTGTCAAGCAATCATCTAATCCGGTGGCGTGGCGGTGCACTCTATCCTCGTGGTCGCCACTAAAGCGGGGACATCCGAGGCAACGAGTCAAACTCCACGTTGTACTCGAGCTGTCGCCAGCTCTGTCTCGGATCACAAATCTGCCGGCGTGCCCTCGCCATGCGGAGGCGAAGTGAGTGAGGAATGCCTCCGAGAACTCGTCCCATGGTGAGGCGCGTGCTCTCCCGGGACAATTCCGAATCAAACCGATCATTGCGGTATCCGCGCGGCCGTCTGAACCTAAGACCACCGGCTCGGTCTCGAAGCCTTGATCACTCTCTGACCATGTAGCTGCGGATGAACTCCTGCGGATCATCCTCGAGCCTCGACCCGTAAAACTACGGCGGGCTCTGACTCGAGAAAGTCCATGACCTCAAACTATACGCTCGGGGTGAACGGCTGGTGCTCTGGCCCAGGCTGGGCTGCTGCGTCCGGCCTATCCTCATATCGGCCACGACCACGACCCGCTGGGCCGTCTCGCGTAACCCATCTCCTGCCCCGGTGTGGGGTGGAGGCTCAGTCTGCGTGGTCTCAGCTGACGGCTGCTGCGACTCTAAGCTTCTTTGAGGTGGCGGCGTCCTGAAACCCGCCGTCGAAGCCTGACCTCAGTCTTGTCAGGGCTGCGCCACCGTACTCCTCTGTATCTCACTAGCGGCACCCTCGGTGCGCCTTGCCATACGGGCTCTGGTTGCACTAGCGGCGAGGCATAAGCGGTAAAAGCGAGATCGTCGGAGGGTCCAACTTACTGACTCTAAGGCACGATCTCGGAATGAGAAGAATGAAACCAATCCTAAAT
This sequence comes from Przewalskia tangutica, assembly GCA_029844215.1. NCBI lineage: Eukaryota > Viridiplantae > Streptophyta > Magnoliopsida > Solanales > Solanaceae > Przewalskia > Przewalskia tangutica. The sequence goes on along the minus strand of CM056730.1, from coordinate 3,837,912 downwards.
GTCCTATAGCCTCACGATTATAGATGTGGTGCCTGACACGCGATAATCAAGACTACTGAACCGCGATGCGTAGACACTTTCAGAGGACTAAGCGCTCCGATACCACTTTGTCACGCCGAAAATCGGGCGTGGTAGTGCCTTATCGGGCACCTAGTGACACAACATCGAGAAAACGGCGGAAAATAAAACTTTAAACAAGAAACAAGATATATGAACATAAAGCAGGCCAACCCAGCGGTTACGCTTCGATAACATAAATAAATACAACTCTTTCAAAGCGAGCAGTTTAATCCTTTTACGAACCACACTTGTGATTACTGGACCTAAGATTTACAACAACTATGACGGGGCGGGGCCCGCCATACCCACAGATGTACAGAACCTCTGACTCGAGAACCACATACCAAAAGATAAGCCTCGGAAAGCGGAGCTTCCCAAGCGGCGAGATCCTAGGCGAGGATCCACGGCCGATGTACCTCTACTGCGGCGTGAACGCGGCCGAAGGAGTCGATCTGCAAGTACAGTATGTGAAAGCGTAAAATCGTAAATGAAATCATACTAGTCTATATAAAGCGGGAGACATGTATGATAACCCATTCTGATTCGCGACATCAAAGCGATCATGTCGATCGGGGACTCGCCCTCAAGTCATCACTCGAATATAACTATGGGTCTCACGCCCAGCATCAATCATGTTCGCGTCGTGGCGCGTGCCGGAATCTGCGCCGGTGTAGGCATGTCCACGATGCAATAATACGATGCCCAGCGCGTGCCGAATTCTACCTCGGTGTAGAACCGTCCGTGTGACATTAATAAAAATATCTTGGGTGATCAACCTGCGCGTAGCGTGCCCCGGAATTCTACCTCGGTGTAGGCATGTCCATGTAACCACAATAATATATCGGGTAATCAACCTGCGGCGTAGCGTGCCGGAATTCTACCTCGGTGTAGACGTGTCCGTATGACATCAACAACAAGACGATAATCAAAATGGAAACATACCCGTGGAATTCTCCATCGCGCCGGACGTCGAGTAAGTTCTCGACAAGTCAACGGCCTCTGTCGAGACGCGGTAACAGAAATACAACACATGTACAATGAGGCTATCAATCAAGCATAGGCAAGTTTCACACAACTCAAGTACTTTCATAAGTCACACAATACGTAGTATAAAAATCGTGACTATCTTTTTAAGTAAACAAGACACTTCCCTTTTGTAAAATCAAGTAACAACATTATTTTCCAAGCGTTCAAGTTTGCCTAATTTCAAATGCTCAGTCACTTATTTTGGAAAGGTTTCATAACTCATAGTCTTAATCTCTTTTAAAACAATTGAGTAACATATGTCATATATGTGAGTAGTTTATTCTTGTTTATAACGATCTTATTACAATGACCGTGATCTAGAAAATGTAATATCATTTTGTCTCATCTTAGCTTCATGCGGATGGAGGTTTCTCTTGGTTTTAATACAACGTCATTATTCAATACATTTTCCTTTATTAGCAGCTGCGGTGATGTCGATACGTTCGATTCCCGAAATCAGTAAAACATTATCCCTTTTAAAAACCAAGTACTCAATACTAACGAATGAGGTTTAAAACAACATCCATATTAAAACAAATAAGTTAAGTATCTTAACTTCTAAAATCAGTAAACCATTTTCATACCTACATAAAGATATTATAACAACTTCCGTAAAGTCGTTATAACACTTTATGTTTAAACCAAACAAATACACTTAGTACATCGTCCGCGTACTACATAGTTACACATATCATGCTAGAACAGATAGGAAGAGGTTCACATACCTCGCGAGTATCGACAATAAGCAAAATGCTCCAGTACTCTGACGCACTGGCCCTTTCCACTCGCCGAGTAGAATACGCTACTCTTAGTACTTTCACCTAAAAGGTCACAAACGTCTATTAACTTCAAAACACAAGGTTCCATTTCTCTCAGAAAATTGGCGACACCTCACACACGCACATGCAGCGTAAATCTCCTCTCTATCAGTAGGCTACGGCTTGACGAGGTTACCGTCTAACGGGCGTGTACCATTCTACTAAACAATACTACACAAGTGCTGTCAATACGATCCTATGTAAATCTGATTCGATTCATATATAGTATACCTCAACTATATATTCCTGACATGTAATCTCGATTCTGATAAGAAGTCGAAGCATTTACCTCGACAAGCCAAAATTATCCAAGTTATAATGTCGATCTGAGCGAGTTTAGCTCTACTCGTGCGCTCTGTCCGCTCAACAACCGCCAGAAGTTCTAACCAACTTCTACTCAAATACTTCAACCAGTATGAAGATTTCCTTAGGGTTTCGGTTTGAGACTAAAAGGACAAAAGGTAGTATTCAGGGCTCTACGTATAGAGGTAACTTTTGGAATACAACAAGGTAAAGGCTAAGGTATTTTGGGCATTATAACAATACTGAGAGTATTTCTACCAGAGGGGGTGTATTATACGAAACAATCTAGGCAGGGGTACCCGCTAGCCAGCATGAGGGGAGGAGGCTCTCGGCCTGAGGCCACTCGAGGCGGGGAGGGGAAGGCTTAGGGCGAGAACACACTCGAAGGGAGGAGAGGGACTCAAGACTTGGAAGATTTTTGGATGAAGAAGTCTTGAGCTTAGGGGTATTTATAGGAAAACCAAAGGCGACGATGGCGAGATCAAGCCAAGTGCAAGGCAAGTGTAAGGCGAGATCAAACCAAGTGCACCTAACCCTACTCCACAAAACAAGCCACAAACATTGCACAAAACATTGCACAAAACAATGCCACAAGGCACGATCGGCGAGAGCCAAACCGCCCAAGGCGTCGGCGAGGTGACAAGTGTCACCTCTTGTTAACCAAAATGTTCGCGCTCGGAAAAATCCGCAAAAATACAAAGCGATATAGCGGAATTTTCCTTCGCAGATTCTGTAAGCGTTTCGTCGAAAACGACTCTAGCAGGGTGTTGTGCCTGAGGTAACCGGCGAGCCACGCAGGGGTGACACGTGTCACCCTCCTATTGGCCCTCATAAAGCGTCTTAGAAAAAATATCCACATGGCCAAAATCTCGAAAACAAAGTGGGCCCAGCCAACCGTAAATTTCTCGTGGGCCCAGCGTGACCATTCAGAAAATAAAATTCCATAATTCTAATATAATCTAAGAAGCCCAAATTCCAAATCTGGGAACCCAATTCCCTTCAACGAACATTTTTCCTTACAAAAACCGGAAACTTTTTCCGTGGAAGAATCACCTCTTTCTTCCTTTCCAATTTTTCTGTCGTGCTCTCGTACGTACGTCCTCGCATACATACCCTGAGAATACGGGGTATAACAACTTTCTCCCGTATAAGGCCTCATAAGGGGCCATCTGGATACTAGAATGGTAGCTGTTGTTATAAGCAAACTCCACAAGAGGTAAATGATCCTCCATTTACCCACGAAATCAATAACCTGACGCATGATATATCCTCGAAGTGCGGATCGTGCGCTCGGCACGTGTCGGTCGTCGGATGAAGCGCGATCTTGAGACTCGCGTGTGTCCCTAATCCATACGGAAAGACCTCAGGAAGTTAGCGAAGCGGGCTCCCGTATGCGAAATGATCGATATAGGCACTCTGTGCGATCTCACAATCTCTCGATATACAATCTAGCATAATCCTCGTAGAAAAAGTCGTCCGTCGGCAAAAGTGGGCTGATTTCGTCGACGTCGACAATAACCGGATGGAATCATGTTTCCTCCGAGTGTGAGGTAACCGCGTAATAAAATCCATATTTACCACCTCGGCTTCCAGTCGGAATATCGATAGCACTGCGATAGCCAGCGGGCTTCGGTGCTCAACGTTGACCTGGCGACAATTCGGGCTGCGCCACAAACTCATGGCGTCCTCTTGAGCCATCCCACCAATACACACATCCGAGGTCATGGTACATCTTAGTCAACCGGATGAATAGAATAACGGCATTGTGTGCCTCACGAAATCTGGGCGAAGTCCTGTCACATCGGGGACACACAGTCGGTCCTCAAACCTTAGCACCCCATCAGGCGCTACCTCAAATAGACTTTTCTCCTTCTGAAGAGCTGTATCTCGATACCGTACCATAATCGGATCCTCATACTGTCGCCTCTTCTCGCCAACGATGGAAGACTGGGAACCTCTCGAACCCCATCACTATCGGAATCAACCAAGCGAACCCCGAGGCTCGCTGCGATGTAACTCTCGGACCATATCCGCTTCTGCAGGTGTACATCGCAGACGGACTACCCATCGACTGCGACTAAGGGCATCTGCGACTACATTAGCCTTCCGGGTGGTATAGGATATCGACATCGTAATCCTTAAGTAGCTCGACCACCGTCTACGCCGTAAGTTCGACTCCTGCGGGTGAAGATATCTGGAGACTCTTGTGGTGCGTGTAAATATCCATGAACTCCATACAAATAATGTCTTGAGATCTTGAGGCATGAATCAGCTGCGCGACTCTAAGTCGTATGCGGGATAGTTCTTCTCATGCTTTACGGTGTCGAGATCGTAAGCTATAACTTTGCCGTCTTTGCGTCGGACGTACCCGACAAACGACGCGTCATCACGATAAACCACATATCCGTCTAAACCCTGCGGAAGAGTAAGGATTGGCGGTCGTCAATTTCTCCTTGATGGCGGAAACTCTCACCATGACCATCCGTCCGGGAACCTATTTGCTTTATGAGTCGGCTAGTCAAAGTCTTTGAGATGGAAGCAAACTTCTCCACAAATCTTCGATAATAACTCGAGGCCCAGCTGCGCACCTCGGTTGGTGTAGTGGGTGCAGGCCAAGTCTTGGCTGCCTCGATCTTTGTTGTATCAACCGAATACCATCGGCCCCGATAACATGCCCTAAGAAAGCCATGAAGCGACCAAAACTCGCGTTTGAGAACTTGGCATACAATTGCTAGGTCGGAGGACTCGATACCGTCTTAGTGATCTGCGTGTTTCTGCTGCGTGCGCGAATAAACGAGGATATCATCAATGAATACTATAACGAACATATCCAGAATGGCTTGAACACGCATTCATCAAATCCATGAATCTCTGGGGCGTTAGTCAACGAAAGACATCACCTGAACTCAGTGCCCATCACAGGGTCTGAATGCGATCTTTGGGATATCTGTCTCTCTAACTCGCACTTTGATGATAACGGACGCGGATCTATCTTGGAGAAACACCTTGCACCACGGTGGTCAAACAAATCATCAATCACAGGAAGGGGTATCTGTTCTTGATAGTTACCTTATTGATTTACTGTAATCAACACATATCTGGCGTCATCCTTCTTCTTTACAAATAACGGCGCTCCCGAGGAGAAACACTTGGCACGATAAAGCCTTTTTCCGGCCAAATCTTTGGTGGTCTTTCAATTCCTTCAACTCGCGGTGCCGTCCTGTATGGCGGAATAGATATCGATCGAGTGTGCGGCGCCATATCAATGCAAAACTCAATCTCCTGCCGGGAGGATACAGAAGCTAAATGCGGGAATACGTCGGAAACTCTCTAACGGCCGGGGCGATGAAGGTCGGTATCTCGACCTCGATGTCGAATACGAACCATATGGTAGATATACCCGCCGCACCATCTTCCAGCCTTGAGGTAAGAAATAAACCTACCGCCGGCGCATGATATTCCTTCCACTCGATAACGGCTCGCGAAGCTGGGCCGTGCGATCTCTCTACGGTCCACATTGGCATAGCAAGATGCTAGCGATCCATACCCATAATCACGTCAAAGTGCATCATAACCAACTCTATCAAGTCGGCTGAAGTCGGCGGCCGGTATATAGTCATTGGCAAGCCTTATATACGGTTCGACTACCACCGAATCACTGCGGCGTAGCCACGCCAAGGTTTTATGGACTCGGGCTCTATCCCTATTCTACCAAAGATATGAGGAGATATATAGGACAAGGTAGAACACGGATCTATCAAAGCATATACATCACAAACATGAAACCAATAATGTACCTGGCGACATCCGGTGACGCCTCACGGTCCTGGCGGTGGACATAGCATAAATGCGGTTACGAGGACCGTGGGCCAGGACCCCACGCGACCTCTGCCGCGGCTCTTTGGCCGTGAACACCCGCCTGCAGGGGCGCATGCCGTCGAAGATGAAGATCCGACAAGCCCACGACCGGTGAACCATAACACTCCGCCACTGCGGTGGACAATCTCTCTTCAAATGGCCTGCCACAAGAGTAACAAGCTCGGAAGGAACACGACACTCGCACAGGTGAGACTACCGCATCGAGCACACGAGATGGGGTGGTCTCGATCGATGTGATCTCTGCTTCCTGAAACCGCGAAGTCCTAGAGCCTTGACCGCTTCACCGAATGACCGGTGATCGGACATCCGCTGAAAATCGAGAAGGAGCACTCTGTCTTTGGTGAAATGTGGACTGGTCTGCTGCGAGGTTGTCGCCTCAGCGCCACGAGACCTGCTTTGTCACAGCCTCTTGGCTGGCCTAAGTCTAGCCGATCCTCCTCTCTCTGTCCTCTATCCCTGCGCATACGCTGCGTCTGCAATATCCATACCGGTGAAGAGCGCTCCCAAGCATCACGATGTCATATGACGGTCTAGCCCTATCACATATCGATGAACCCGATCGCCGTATGCTACAATGGTGTGTGCATACGACCAGGAGTCAAACTCCAGTTGTACTCTCGATAGTCCTCTGCATTACGCCTCGAGGTCAAGAATCTATCCACGCGGGCTCTCGCCGTCTCGGGAGGCGATAAGTGATCGGGAAGGCCTCTGTGAACTCCTCCCAAACGGTGGAAGAGCATCCTCACGCTTTAGACAACTCCATGACTCAAACAGTTCAACGCAATATCGCGTAACGGTAAGAGACTAGCATGTGGACTCGACCTCAGAGGCCCTAAGCACTGCGTCGTCCATGTATCGCCGAACAAACTCACGAGGATCCTCGCCGGACCTCGAACCATAGAACTCGGGTGGATGACAACCAGAAATCCGAATCAAGTGGCTGTTGGCTCTCTGGGTTGGTACATGCGCTCTGTCGTATTGCCCTGCTACTATCTTTGGTCAATAACCGGATCTGCTCCGTAATCTCATACTCGGCCACGGGTGTGGGGCTGGAGGCTCGGTATCGCGGTCTCGATGGCATTATTCTTTGCCTCGAACTCATGAGAAATTTGGCGGCGTCGTGGAACTCGCCGCCCAAACATCATCTCCGGTAAAGGCGGGCTGTGCCTGCGTGACCTCTGCGTCTACTAGCGACTCACCGGTGCCTTGCCGCCACGGGCGCGGTTGCCTTACGTGGAGGCATAAGCGATACATAAAGGAAAATATCGGAGGAGTTCAACCTATAACACGGCTCTATTGCGATCTTAGAGTGAAAGAATGAAACGATCCTAAATATCCTGCGACCTCACGATTATAGATGTGGTGCCTGACGCGATAATCAAGACTACTGAACACGGTGCAGACACTTCCGAGGACTAATCGCTCGATACCACTTTTGTCACGACCCGAGCCGGGGCGCGGCAGTGCTCTACCGGGCACCGTCGATTATCATCGAGAGAATAGCGGTGAACATACATAACACACAGCACGTATATAGCAAACATCACCGCTATCCGACAAGCGCGCTTTCATAGATTAAACTTAATCAAAAGTAAGCGATACAACTTGTTTCTGACCCAAACCACAAGCGTGACTACGGACCTCAGGAATAGCAAGCGTGGCGGGCGGGGCCGTAGTACCACGAATGTACATAATACCTATGGCGTGGGGAAAAAAACCGTACTAACAAAACAAGCCTCGGAGAATGGAGCTTCGACACGAGCGATGTGTTATACCCGTAGTTCCGAGGTATGTATGCGAGGGCGTGCGTGCGAGAATACTGTGAAAGATTGGAAAGGAAGAAAGAGCGATTTTCCACGGAAAAGTTTAGGTTTTGTGAAGGAAAAAGGTTCGTTAATGGGGTGGATTCCCAGTTTGGTATTCGGACTTCTGGAATATTAGAGAATTATGGAATTTTATTTTGGAAATGGTCACGTGGGGCCACGGGAGAAATTCTGATTTTGTGGGGCCCTTTGTTTTGAGATTTTGGCCATTGTGGATATTTTGGAAGATGTTTTATTTTGGGCGATAGGAGGGTGACACGTGTCACCCACTTTAAGTGGCTTAAGAATGGCATTTGTCTTGTCCTTTGGTTAGAGTCGTTTTCGACGAAACGTTTTATAACTTGCGAAGGAAAATTCGGCTATGTCTTTTCTTATTTTTGCGGATTTTTAGAGAGGCGGAACATTTTGGACCAACGAGAGGCGGCGCACCACTGCGTTGGTGAAGCGGTGGGCGCAGTGGGCCGTAGGCGAAGTGGGAGGTCAGTGGTAGATATTTTGGTAGATTTTGTGAGGTTTTAAGGAGTAGGGACTAGGGGCACTTGGGCATATCTTGGCCCTACACTTGTGTAGCACTTGGCTCAATCTTGGCCGTTGGTTGGCCTTGGCTTGTCTATAAATACCCTCTCCCTTTGATGAATTCTTCATCCTTTCCTAAATGTTTCTAAGTGTTAAATCTTCTCCCTCCCCAGTGTTGAGTTCGGCCAAGAGGCCTCCCTCTCCTGAGGCCTTGGCAGAAGTACACCACTCCTAGTAGTGTGGTAGTGGGTACCCACTGTGAGTTGCTTTAGTATAATACCACTTTGTGGTGTAGAAATACTCTCAAAGTATTGTTATAATGCCCAATTACCTTAGCCGTATACCTTGTAGTATTCTAAGGTTATACCTATACAAAAAGCAGGAAATACTATTATACTTCCGTCGGTCCTGGCAGAAACCACAGGAAAATCTCCATAGTCAGTTGGAGTATTGTGTAGAAGTTGGTTAGAACTTCTAAGGGTGGTTTAGAGCGGGTTGGGCGCTCGGAGTTGGAGCTAAGCGATTGCCGGGATCGACTTTATACTTGGATAATTATGGGCTTATCGAGGTAAATATCTTGTCCTCTATTGTAATTGGAAATTACATGTTGTTAGAATATATAGTTAAAGTATACTATATAGAATCGACGTAGTTAGTTGGCAATGTCTTTTGACTTAAGCAAGAACTGAATCGTATTCTGATGACTTGTGTAGTAATCTTGTGGAGTAGAATTGTACCGTTCGGGTAAGATGTATAACCCCGGTTGGCTTGGTAGCGGCCCAGTGAGAAGGAGAGATTCTGTTTGTTGCGGGAGAGTCTGCGAATTTTACGTAGAATGTTCTACGATAAGATCTTAATGTTAATAAAGCGCTGTGGCCTTATAGGTTGAAGTACTACGTGTGGCGCGTTACTTGGCTTTAGGAGTAGCCAAGCGGTTGGGAGTACTTGGGCGTTTTGCTATTAGTCGATACTCGTCGCGAGGTATGTGAACCTCTTCCTATCTCTTCTAGCATGATATGTGTGAACTATGTAGTACGGTGAGCGTCGTGTACTAAATGTATTTGATTGGTGTAAAACATAAAGTGTTATAACGGCTTTATGGGAAGTTGGTTATAACGGCTTTATGTTGGTAAGAAAATACATGTGGTTTTTAAAAGGTAAGCGATTTGAACTATAAGCGGCTTGTTATGTGTTAATAAAGAACTTGAAGTATTTCAAAGAGTTTTGAATCATTTTGAGAGAAGAAGTAATACTTGATTTGTTTTGAAAACTTAAGAGTTATACTAGCTTTATGGAAAGTTAGGTATAACGTCTTAAGAATGTTTCTTGATTTTGGAAATCGAATGTGTATCGACAAACCAACTGCAGCGTTAATAAAAGGAAATGTTTTGTGATTAAGTATTATTAAAACCGGTAGAAACTTCCATCTGCATAGAAGCTAAGATGAGACAAAATGATATTTCCTAGATCATGGCTGCTGTAATAAGATTGTTGTAAACAAGAATATCCTACTCACATATAAGACTTATGTTTCTCAGATAGTTTAAAAGAGAATTATATTCTTAAATGAATAAGACTATGAACTACGAAACCTTTCTAAATAAGAAACATGAACATTTGAAATTAGGCAAACTTGGACGTTTGGAAAATAATGTTGTTACTTGAGTTTTACAAAGAGAAGTGTTTTGATTTACTTCAAAAGATAATCACTATATTTTCATATACTGAGGGTATTGTGTGACTTTTGTGAAAGTAACGTATCTTTTAAAGAGTTAATGTATGAAGTACTTTGGGGATAAAACCCCGAACTTGTTAGCATATAGTAGAAGGTACCTGGTGTGTATAACTTGATTGTGTTGGTTTGTGATAGCCTTGTAATACCTTCTTGTTGATTTGATAAGTAAACATGCTAGGATCTACGTGTGTTAGTATCTTGTGATGTTTGTGTAAAGGGGTTTTCCTTTGTTGTGCTTATGTTGTTTAACGATAATTCGTTATGATAGTATTATACATCACTCATCTCTTGAGATGATTAGGGTTGCTGCCCTCCGTCTGGGTAGACTTCGGCGGTCGATGGACCTATGATTCGAGACTACCTCATGCGGGTCGAGGGCTTTATCGCGGGCTGCGGAAGTTCGAGTTAGGATCACGGCCGCTTGTGGTCATGCGGTCACTTGTGGCGTGCGGACGGCGAGTCGAGATCTTTGCCGGGAGTAGCTACCTCGATGCGGGGTTATACCATGCGGGCCGATCGATTGGCCTATGCGGAGCTGCGGAAAGTTCGTGGTTAGACGCGCATTAGATCTGCGGGCAAGTGGTCGCTTTGATCATGGCGGTGCAGCGAGATCTTATGATCTGATTCATGACCTTGTTGATGCGTGGGTGTTAGTAGTCGGCTATGCCTTCGTGCCTACATGCGTGTTATTATGTACGCAGTGGGACACGGTGTTCGTGTGTGTTCCTTGGTCTTTGTTATATCATAAAGCTGCCGTGATGAGGAAGGTATTCCACGGGCATGATTGATGTTGTGGGCGTGAGACCCATTGTTATATTTGAGTGATGACTTGAGGCGTGAGTCACGACTTGACATATCGCTTATTATTGTGAGCGTAGTTTGGTTATCATACATGTCTCCGCTTTATAGACTATTATGATTTCATTTCTGATATTTTTAGTTTCACATACTCGGTACTGTTATCGACCTCCTTGAAGCTGCGTTCATGCCGCGGTAAAGGTACACGCGATCATTGATCCTCGCTCTTGGTCACGATTCGGCGTGTGGGAAAGCTCCGTTTCTCGGAGGCTTATCGATGGTATAGTCCTGTTGTTGTAGGTGTTTACATTCGAGGGTATGGCGGGGCCTGTCCGCCATTGTTGTCGTATCATTTCTTAAGTGCAGTAATCTTGTTGTGGCGGGGTTTGTAAAAAGGATTAAAGCGTTCGTGTTGGAAAAAGTTGTTATTTATATATATCAGAAAGGCAAGTTTTCTCAGATTATTGTTTCATATTTCATAATATGTCTTGTATTGTTTATGTTCATTGATTACTCGATGTTGTATCACCAGGGTGCGGGGTAAGGCACGATCCACGGGCGAGAATCGGTCGTGACAAAAGTGGTATCGAGCGATTAATCCTCGGAAAGTGTCTGACGTATCGATGAAGTCTTGATTATCGGTGTGTTGTGCACCACGCCAATGTCAGGAGGCTATAGGATATTTAGGATTGGTTTCTATTCTTCTCACTCGAGGTCGTGCCTTAGAGCGTGTTTTTAAGTTGGACCTCTAAACGTATTTCTTTCCCTACCGTTATGCCTCGCGTAGGCAACCCGGCCCGGGAGGCGGCGGCCGAGGAGCTGCGAGTAGAACACTGAGGGTTGCGAGGGCACAGGCCCAGTCATTACCTAGAGTAGTGCTTCCTTCGGGGAGTTCTGCGACGTTACTAGCCCCGTGAGTTTAGCAGCGGCGGCGGTTCCTCTGCGGTCATGATATTTGAACCTTGATTCGCGGCCAGAAGCAGAGAATGTAGATTGCAGGCGACCTGTTACTAGCCGTGGATTTGGCTACGAGATTATACCGATGTACGCGAGTCTTGATGACTACCTAAGAAAGGGTTGTGCAAGAGTAATTCTTGATTGGGCTTGAGCATGGCACGTGTGCGGGCTTATGCGCAGCGGCGAAAGCGTAGAGATCGGCGGGTTAACGAGGGCGGCGAGAAGAGGGCGGGCGTGAGTCGCCGGTAACTTTCAAGGTGAGTATACCTTAAGTGCTATGTTACGATAGCGTGTGTTAGTTGTGATTAGAAATCATGGTGGGTTAGCAAGTAAGATTTTGGAGGATAGAAAGTGTGAGCCTTAGAGCTTTATACGCAAAGACCTTAGAGGTAAGGCCGTCTCGGGTAGAGGCGTATGTTTATGTTTGACCCTTATAGGAGTGCATAGTGCACGTGGTGTGTTTGGGGATAGGTCCACAAGTAGTGTGAAATGAAGAGGTGGTTGAGCTAAGAAGACCGCTAGGTTTCGTAACGTGATTAGTGAGATTGTTCCGATCGGGAGCTAGTATTGTGCGGCGTTGCGGGTCGGGTTGAGGCCACGTTGCGGGTCAACCGCGGCATGTATGGCGGTGGGGTGCGGTTGTGGTGGTCCCGCGTGGTAGGGTCACGAGGTGCTAGGCCCAGTTTAGTTAACCAACGTCTGAGTTCGTGGATGCGTTCGGCCGGTGGTCGGGCGATGGGGCGACCATCCGTGTTCTTGATCGGGGCCGTTCACTTGGCGATGTTGATTTATCGAGAAAGGTTGTAAAGGCTGCACGGGTGCCTACCTTCACCTTATGACAGTGGAGCCAGTTTACGGCTGTTTTGTTTACGGAAGTTTTACCAAGCATGTGTTAAGAACTGGTGAGTCTCGAGAATCGCGTTCGCCTCGGGCGGTCGTGGATTTGAGGGTAGTTGTGAGATTGTTGTCTCTGTGGAGAGGCGTTTGAGCTACCATTTCGGTGTTCGGATGTCGCCTTATGAAGCCTTGCGGGCGGAAGTGTAAGTTCTTGGTCGATTGGTTCGATGTTGGCGGGGTTGAGATAGTTGGTTGATCTTGTTCCGGATTTGTGGATAGTGAAGCTTGTCTAGAAGAAGTTACGCGGCTCGGAGAATCGTGCGGATAATCGGCGGCGACGCAGAGTTGAGTTGACGGTCGGTCTTCTTGAAAGTACCACCGGACGAGTGTGTGAGTTTTGGAAAGCGAAGGAACTTAGCCCGAGTTACTTTGGGCCTTTGTGAGTTCATGTGAAGAATAGGCGGGTTGCCTATATGTTAGCATTTGCCGTCCGACTTAGGAGGAAGGGCGTCCGTCTTTCGTATTGTTATGTTCGGGAAAGTATCGAAGATCCATCGAATGTTCCCGATTAATGATGACCTCGTTAGAATAGTAACCGAGTTTTGGATACTAAAGCGATGCTCGAAATATGGTAAGAATCGAGTGTCACGGCGAACGGTGATCGCGTGCGGCCGGTACCATTTGTTGGAGTCGTTGGAGCAAGGCTCGCGACAAAGTGACAAAAGTAGTATTATTTGTGGTGATGTTAGAGGTGTTTCCTCGTGGACTTGGATGTAGGTATTTTGCGTGGGTATTTCTGTGGCTAGCTGTGGCAGGATTGTTTCGTAAGTATAGTAGTGAAGACTATACTGGCACGCGTTCGTTTTGGGACTTAGAAGGAACATTCGGGACGAATGTTTCTAAGGGGGGAAGAATGTTATACCCGTAGTTCCGGTATGTATGCGAGGGCGTGCGTGCGAGAATACTGCGAAAGATTGGAAATGAAGAAAGAGGAGATTTTTCCACGGAAAAGTTTCCGGTTTTTGTGAAGGAAAAAGGGTCGTTAATGGGAATTGGATTCCCAGTTTGGTATCTGGACTTCTGGAATATTAGAGAATTATGGAATTTTATTTTGGAAATGGTCACGTGGGGCCCACGGAGAAATTTACGGTTTTGTGGCCCACTTTGTTTTGAGATTTTGGCCATTGTGGATATTTTGGAAGATGTTTTATTTTGGGCGATAGGAGGGTGACACGTGTCACCCCTTTAAGTGGCTTAGTAGAATGGCATTGTCAGCATCACTTTGGTTAAGTCGTTTTACGAAACGTTTTACATAACTTGCGAAGGAAAATTCGGCTATGTCTTTTCTTATTTTTGCGGATTTTTAGAGAGGCGGAACATTTTGGACCAACGAGAGGCGTGACTTGGCACCTCTCGTTGGTGAAGCAAGGTGGGCGCGTGGGCGAAGTGGGGAGGTCAGTGGTAGATATTTTGGTAGATTTTTGTGAGGGTTTTAAGGAGTAGGGACTAGGGGCACTTGGGCATATCTTGGCCCTACACTTGTGTAACACTTGGCTCAATCTTGGCCATTGGTTGGCCTTGGCTTGTCTTATAAATACCCTCTCTCCCTTTGATGAATTCTTCATCCTTTCCTAAATGTTTCTAAGTGTTAAATCTTCTCCTCCCCTTAGTGTTGAGTTCGGCCAAGAGGCCTCCCTCTCCCAGAGGCCTTGGCAGAAGTACACCCTCCTAGTAGTGTGGCGTGGGTACCCACTGTGATTGCTTTAGTATAATACCACGTTTGTGGTGTAGAAATACTCTCAAAGTATTGTTATAATGCCCAAATTACCTTAGCCGTATACCTTGTAGTATTCTAAGGTTATACCTATCTGAAAAGCCCGAAATACTATTATACTTCCGTCGATCCACAAAACCAAACCTAGGAAAATCTCCATAGTCCGTTGGAGTATTGTGTAGAAGTTGGTTAGAACTTCTAAGGGTGGTTTAGAGCGGGTTGGGCGCTCGGAGTTGGAGCTAAATGATTGCCGGGATCGACTTTATACTTGGATAATTATGGGCTTATCGAGGTAAATATCTTGTCCTCTATTGTAATTGGAAATTACATGTTGTTAGAATATATAGTTAAAGTATACTATATATAGAATCGAACGTAGTTAGTTGGCAATGTCTTTTGACTTAAGCTCAAGAATCTGAATCGTATTCAGATAGACTTGTGTAGTAATCTTGTGGAGTAGAATTGTACGTTCGGGTAAGATGTATAACCCCACGGTTGGCTTGGTAGCGGCCAGTGAGAGGAGGAGATTTCTGTTGTTGTTGCGGGAGAGTCTTTGCGAATTTTGTGTAGAATGTTCTTCGATAAGATCTTAATGTTTATAAGCGCATTGTGGCCTTATAGGTTGAAGTACTAGGTGTGGCGCGTTCTACTTGTCTTTAGGATTAGGCGACAGTTGGGGGTACTTGGAGCGTTTTGCTATTAGTCGATACTCGTCGCGGTATGTGAACCTCTTCCTATCTCTTCAGCATGATATGTGTGAACTATGTAGTGCGGTGAGCGTCATGTACTAAATGTATTTGATTGGTGTAAAACATAAAGTGTTATAACGGCTTTATGGGAAGTTGGTTATAACGGCTTTATGTTGGTAAGAAAATACATGTGGTTTTAAAAGGTAGCGATTTGAACTATAAGCGGCTTGTTATGTGTTAATAAAGAACTTGAAGTATTTCAAAAGAGTTTTGAATCATTTTGAGAGAAGAAGTAATACTTGATTTGTTTTGAAAACTTAAGAGTTATACTAGCTTTATGGAAAGTTAGGTATAACGTCTTAAGAATGATTTTCTGATTTTGGAAATCAGAATGTTTATCGACAAACCACTGCAGCGTTAATAAAAGTAAATGTTTTGACAGATTAAGTATTATTAAAAACAGTAGAAACTTCCATATGCATAGAAGCTAAGATGAGACAAAATGATATTTCCTAGATCATGACTGCTGTAATAAGATTGTTGTAAACAAGAATATCCTACTCACATATAAGACTTATGTTTCTCAGATAGTTTAAAAGAGAATTATATTCTTAAATGAATAAGACTATGAACTACGAAACCTTTCTAAATAAGAAACATGAACATTTGAAATTAGGCAAACTTGGACGTTTGGAAAATAATGTTGTTACTTGAGTTTTACAAAGAAGTGTTTTGATTTACTTCAAAAGATAATCACTATATTTTCATATACTCCGGGTATTGTGTGACTTTTGTGAAAGTAACGTATCTTTTAAAGAGTTAATGTATGAAGTACTTTGGGGATAAAACCCCGAACTTGTTAGCATATAGTAGAAGGTACCTGGTGTGTATAACTTGATTGTGTTGGTTTGTGATAGCCTTGTAATACCTTCTTGTTGATTTGATAAGTAAACATGCTAGGATCTTTACGTGTGTTAGTATCTTGTGATGTTTGTGTAAAGGGTTTTTCCTTTGTTGTGCTTATGTTGTTTAACGATAATTTGTTATGATAGTATTATACATCACTCATCTCTTGAGATGATTAGGGTTAAGCGCCTCCGTCGGGGTAGACTCAGCGGGTCGATGGACTATGATTCGAGACTACCTCATGCGGGTCCAGGGCTATGCGGGCTGCGGAAGTTCGAGGTTAGGATCGGCCCTTGTGGTCATGCGGTCCTTGTGGCTACGCGACGGCGAGTCGAGGATCTGCCGGGGAGTAGCTACCCTCGATGCGGGGTTATACCTCATGCGGGCCGATCTGATTGGCCTATGCGGAGCTGCGGAAAGTTCCAGGGTTAGACGCGTACATTGATACTGCGTTCATGTTGTCAGATTTGATCATGTGAAGTTCTAGACAGATCTTATGTTACAGTTTATGTCATTGTTGGTACTGTGGGTGTTAGTAGTCGGCTACGCCTTCGTACTTACCTGTGACGTGTTATTATACGCAGTGGGACACGGTGTTCGTGTGTGTTCCTTGGTCGTTATATCATAAAGCTGCCGGCGATGAGGAAGGTATTCCACGGCGCATGATTGATGTTGTGGGCGTGAGACCCATTGTTATATTTGAGTGATGACTTGAGGCGTGAGTCACGACTTGACATATCGCTTATTGTGTGAATCGTAGTTTGGTTATCATACATGTCTCGCTTTATAGACTATTATGATTTCATTTCTGATATTTTTAGTTTCACATACTTTTTGTTATCGACCTCGCCGGGCTGCGTCACGCCGCAGTAAAGGTACACCGATCATTGATCCTCGCTCTTGGGTCACGATTCAGCGTGGGAAAGCTCCGTTTCTCGGAGGCTTATCGATGGTATAGTCCCCTGTTGTTGTAGGTGTTTACATTCGTGGTATGGCGGCCCGCCTCCCGCCATTGTTGTCGTATCATTTCTTAGAAGTGCAATGCTGTATTGCGTGTGGTTTGTAAAAAGGATTAAAACTGCTCATGTTGGAAAAAGTTGTTATTTATATATACGCCGAAAAGGCAAGTTTTCTCAGTTATTGTTTCATATTTCATAATATGTCTTGTATTGTTTATGTTCGTGATTACTCGATGTTGTATCACTAGGGTGCGGGTAAGGCACGATCACGGGCCGGAATCGGTCGTGACACGATGATCCTAAGAGCGAGGATCCACCGCTGCTTACCCCACCGCGGCATGAACGCGCACGAGAAGCGGGTCGACACAATATGTACTAAGTATGCGAAACTGGAAAATACTGAAAGTACCTCATAAGTCTAAAATAACTGGAGACATGTAAGATAATCAGTTTACAGAACACTATGCCTTACTAACAATGAGAATATCAAGCATATACTATACTACATGAAAATAGGAAGCTCATGGTCAAAACAAGGTCATCCGCCCCGCAGTATAATTAAACACTCCTACTCCTGGGACTATTTCACCCGCATGGGTCATGTGGACCCGCATGAGGTATTCCTCGCATAGGATGTACACACCCGCATGAGACTATTTCACCCGCATGAGCCCTACGGACTCGCATGAGGTATTCCTCGCATCGTGGGTAGCAAATCCACAGAATATGCAAATGCCACAACCCGGGGAATGACCCCGTAATAAATAATAATATATCATTAGCACAAACCGGCTATCACACATAATACAAGAAAGTTAAGAAACCCTTCAACTTCTTATTAGTCTTGTTCATACACATTCTCATTTTAGTTTACTTAAGGCACTAACATGTCTTTATGAAATCCGAGAATTTAACCCAAAGTACTATGTACTCCTACTCTTTTAAAACCTTAGGCAATTAACGCCTTAAAAATCAATTTGCCTTCCACACTTCAAATCATTTATCCGTACTCATTTAACTTAGAGTAAATCTTCCTTTGTTAACCTTTCATAAAGCTAATATAACCAACTTCCCATAAAGTCATTATATTAACGTTATACCTTAGTTAAATACATTTTCCTAAACCCAAGGGACTTACGCTTTTAAAAAGAAACAAGAATCACATACTTAAACACATCAAGTCCCTTAACTTTGAAAACTCAAGACATCCTTAATACTTTTTAAAGAAATGAGTTAATCCCCCTTACTCACAAAACTTGACCATCCTTAAAACAAGTAAGGGATATCAAAACCTTGTACGGCTATCGTACTACATAGGTAAAACCATTCATGCTCAAGAGATAGGAAAGTTCCACATACCTCTTCGGTCAATCCACTTGCTAAGTCCAAAATACCGCCCGTAGTATGTCAACCTATAATGACCATAATACGTTTATTAACCTCTAGTTACAACGTAGAATATTTCAAGTGCAAAGTCACTAAATTCTATGGAAAATCGGGCAGCATTTCCTTTGTTTATACATACTTTGCCACCTTTTTTTCAAGGCCGAATTCAACATCCAAACGTCACTTTTAAGGCCCAACAATCCAAACATTTCAAAGGGGATTACACACCTAATCTTGGATATGTAAAATTCTGCCCCACAATGCATATTTAACAAAGTCAATAAGCTAAAGGTAATATCTAGGCTATAACATGCTTACATATCATTCTTATCCAATCCTTTCATATCTAAACCATATTTCTTGCATGCAATGTATCTAAGAGCAATATTTTCAACTACAAGTTCTTTCTTCTTCACATGCAACACCAAAAACTAGCAACAAGAGAAAGAATTGTTACCTTAGAGCTTTAGCCAAATTAATCCAACAAATTTACTAGCCTCCTCTCCGAAAACACCACCACAATAATCCCTACAAGCTTGCAAATAAGTTTCCTTCTTGCCACAATTTTTAGATTTTTCTCAATCCTTGATTTTCTCTTGATTTTCTAGAGAGAAGGAAGAGCTTCTAATTTAGAGAGAGAGAAGAGCTTGAAGAATGACCAAGTCTTGAAGACTTGGTCAATAAATAGTACATGCAAAAATCAGATGGGAGGACACTTGTCACCTCCCATGGCCTTTTTAAAACAAAGCAGTTCAGATTTTTCCACTCACCTCGCAGAACCGCGCCGGCCGCGCGGCACTGCCGGCGCTGCGCTGAAACTTCTGCCAACCCTCGGAACTTCCGGCGCCGCGGCCCTGCTTCCCGGCGCCGCGTCCCTGTGGCTCCTGTCCGAATTATTTTTCTGTCCGACTGCGCACTGAACTTGTAACTCCCATTACTTTCTACTCCGATGTCCATCGACGAACGGTTGGTTGCGTTGGGAACTAAACTCAACGAACTACGCACTAGGCCTTGGAAACACCTAGGAACTCATAATGCAACTAGGCATAAACCGCCCCAAAGTTGACTAAAAACCCGTCCGAAACAATCCGTCAACCTATCCTTCTAAAATTTTAAGTCTTAATCCCTTTCGTACGCTCTCATACGCATGGCCAGAACTACGGGGTATAACAGTAATCAAACCCGTGTTTCCCATAATGTTGTCCAGAATGATGGACAACATTCAGGTATGTCTCACTGTTTTCAATTGACATGGATCTTATGGGTCCAATTGAGGTAGACAGTTTAGGAGACATGTGATATTCCTATGTGATAGTAGATGATTTTTCTAGATATTCATAGATTATTGTTTAAGGAAAAATCACAAACTTTTGACATGATTAAACTTTTTGCACTCTAGAATTAGGAACATGTTTTATTCTCCTATTTTTTTGGATTAATTTCGACCATGGAAAAGAATTTGAAAACATCTCCTTCACAAAAATTCGTGAGAAAAGAGAAATTTTCCATGAGTTTTTTCTGCTCCCAAAAACTCCTTAACATAATGGGTAGCACAAAGAAAGAATAGAACATGGTAAAGAATGACTAGAGTTTTGCTGAATTCTAAAATTGTCAAAATATTTTTTACTGCATGTCACATCACTAATAGAGTCTACTTAAGACTTGTAACAAAGATGACACCCTATGACCTAATATATGGAAAGAAACATAACTTGTGTTACTTTCATATTTTTGGGTGTATTTATTACTTTTTAAATGATAGAGATTATCTGGCTAAGTTTTACTCTAAGAGTGACAAAGGGATTTTTGTTGGTTATTCCCAAAATAGTCATGTTTACTGAGTGTACAATCTAAGGACAAAAACTGTACAGAAGAAGACTGATGAAGTCGATAATACAGGTGGAAATGCGCAGAATGCTGAAACTCCAGATGTTGCTCCAAATGTCACGACATCCGAAGCAACATCTGAAGCAGAATCAGAGACCACATAAGGTGTGAATGAGGAGTCAAATGCTGAATTGCTAGATCAAAGGGACCCCTCATCAAGGATTAGGAAGAATCATCCAACATGTCAAGTGATAGGGGGAGTGTTTGAAGGAAGTAGAATAAGAAGCAAAGAACCACTCAATTACAAAAATATGGTAAGGTATGTGTGTATGTCTACCATATACCAAGAGGTTTGTCTTCCTTGTTCTATATGTGCTTTAGAACCTATGTTTAGTGTTTATGTTTGTGCGTGATTCCAAGCCTATCCAAAGTCTCCCACTTAAATGCCGTAAAACGTGTCATTAGATATGTTGTCGGTACATGTGAGTTGGAAATTTAGTATTCCAAAGACACTAATCCTAATTTAATAGGACATAGTGACTCGAATTGGGCTGGTGATGTGGATGATAAAAAATGTACAAGTAGAAGATATTTTTATCTTGGCAATAAATCTTTTTTTGGTAGAGTCGTAAACAAAATTGTGTCTCACTTTCAACTGCTGAATCTGAATATGTAGCAGTTTAAAGTTGTTGTTCTTAATGAATATGGCTAAGACACATGTTAAACGACTATGGTTTTACTAGCAACATTTGTTTTTGTACTATGATTAGACATCATTTTTTAAAAGAGATTTGATTGAAAAACAGTTAGTTCAAATTAAACATGTTGATATTCTTCATCAACTAGCTGATACTTTTATAAAAGTTTTGGATCATGAGAGATTTTCTAGTGTAGAAATCCCGTGGTCTTTGTAATCTCTATTTTGGACATTTTTGGTGAATGTCGGCTGGAATGTCTCTAAACATTTCGGGTGACATTAACCTGTGTAATATCAGAATATGATTTTCAGTATTGTTTTTGGCTGATTTTTGTTCACACATGTATGATTTCCAAATAAGAACGTGATTTTAATGTGATACCGTTCTCTGCGATGATATTATATATCATAAAAATGGAGTATCAAAATAAGACAAAGCCTTTTTAATTCTCGGCAACTGTGCAATACGGGCAAAACCCTTGAATTGATATCGTTCCTATACTATAGGAGTATCAAAGTGCTTAAACAAAGAAAAAAATTATGAGGATGCTAAATAAGTATTCTTATTTTTTTACACGAAAATGAATTTGTATGTGTTTTATGATTAGATCTAGGACTCAATGGGAAAATGCTACATTGGTCTGGAGGTTAAACTCATAAAAACATATATGAAACGTGTCTTGATTTGTTGCCGAAAGGAAGATGTTCTTGAAGGATCATGATACTGGTGTTGTACAAAATGTTACCAACATTACTGTTGACATTTTCAGATAATGATATTTGTTGGGATGCGATGTGTAACTGATTTTTGAAAATTCAGTTATTTTCCCCTATTTTTGTGCCTTGTTTTAATAGGAATTTCAAACTTTAAATTGATAAGATTAATTTTTATTCCTACTTTGATGTCTAGTTAGTTTATCTCAACATCTTATGTGTAAGTTATTGTGTAAAATTGACACACCTAAATCTAAGAGATTTTTGTTGCTTAGAAAGATTTGTCATGTATATAGATATTCCTCTTATTTGTTATTTTTTTATCATCTTCGATTTTCCCTATAAAAAAAATTTAGCTATTCTACCAAGTTTATAAATCATTCTTTACTTGTTTGTCATTCTTGTTATCTTTTTGTTTTTTTTCTCTCGAAAATAAAAATAAAATATATATATATAAAAATGGGAAGATCACATCACTTTGGTATATACAACCGATGGAACACTCAAGCCCTTCATCTTCCAAAATTCCTCAAAACCCTCTCCACTATATTCACCTATGGAAACTTTCCAATGTCAACACCAATGTTAGCCAACACACCAACAAATTTTCCTATGAGTATTAGCCCTCCAATGAACATTGAATCTTCTGAGCATGTTGAACCACAACAAGCAACCCCACTGGTTTCCTTCTTCACCATCCACAGAGGACTTGTCTAAAGCTACAGTATTGGGTAAGAGACTAAGATCCTCCACCTTCTCTACTTGTCGAACGAGTATATTGTTTGAGAAGAACAATTCGTGCAGAGCCGAGCAACAACAGGTTAAGGTCCAGATGTGATATTGTTATATCTGCTTGCTCGAGCAGTGACAGTGACGACACGAACTTGGTGTTCTCAACTGAAGAGAGTGAAGAAGAAACAACTGCCTATGTACTGCAAAATGTGTCTCAATAAAATGAGATTTTTTTTGGTGAAACTCCATTGAAACAATTCTTCCCAAAGGAAATTTCTAGATATGCCAAATCGAGTGTTGCTCTGAATATTGCCACTGATGCTACAACATCTTAGGCAACATTTTAGCCAACATCAGAAGGGACACAAACTCCAACATCCTCCAGCAAAGCTGAATCTGACTCAGACCTTCAGGTATGTATCTACTTAGACAAATTCTATTCTAAACTAATTCTCATAATTAGGACTGGTACAAGAATATAATTGTTAGGGCTGAAAAAGTAATAGATATTGCCTCTTGTTCAAATATGATTTGGTAGAGTTCTTAAAAGAAGTACAACTCATAGGATCTGTTACTGAGAAGAGATCATATGTTGATAGAATAGTCAGGTTGTTGTGTGCTATTTTGAGTTCTGTTGTAGAGAATACATCCTCGAAGAAGTTTGGGAAGGTACATCTCTATAACAGATTATATTTCTCACACCTGTTGTTTTTAAACCAATGTATGAGAATTAAATATTGCGGAGAATGTTAGAGAAGCAGGCCCTGTCGTTTTGAAGAGTAGAGACATAATCATCGATCGACCTTGGAAAATGGAAGGAAATAGTGCAGATGTTGACAGGAATGTCACCAACATTTCTGGCAACACTGGTCCAAGACAGTCTCCACTGTTTGCTGAATAACTTGTGATTCAAATTGCAAAGATCAACCAACAAATCTCTAAGGTTGATACTGTGAGGAATGCTCTGATTCAAGTCAGAGACCATTTTATGGTGTTGTTTTCTTCACAAAAAGGGGGAGAAAATGATATTCATATGCTACTACTGTCGAGAGAATGAAGATGCTACTGTCAAGGGGGAGATAATGAAGCAGAAGAAGTGCTAATGCAGGGGGAGTAGAAGAGAAAGAAGAAGCTGAAACTAGCAAAGCTGCAGCTGCTCGTGGCCCTGGTACTGATGCAGGGGGAGATAAGCAGTAAGGTGTGTCGACTCAAGTAGAAAGAGGCTGGAATCTACTACTTGATCAACCTACAGAGAGACTGTTGCGATGATGTATTACTGAGCTGCTGCAGAGATGTTGTTAGATGCTACTGGATGAAGTTTTTTTTATTATGTGTAGGTTGAGCAGAATGAGTTATGCATGTGCAGAGAAGGAGTTATGCAAGAGTAAAAATCTGATGGAAAGTTGTTACTGCTGCTGTGCTGGAAAGATGCTACTATTATATGTTGTTGTTATGTGCTGAGAAGGAACTATGCAAGAGTTACTGCTACTGTGCTGAAAACTACTACTGCTGATGGTTGAAAATGTTGTTTTGTGAAGAAAGGCAAAAAGGATGAGAATATTAATGTTTTGCCTTTCCTTTACAGATTATTTTCTTCACAGATTGCAACTGATGCTACTCATTGGTGTTGAAGATATGGGCTGTGTATAAATCTGTATAAGTGGATGATATGTGTATATGTGCTAACATCTTTCTTCTTTTCTAATCATATATAAATGGTATATATATGTATATCTTGTATATGTTGTGTTTATATGTCATTACAGGTTGAGGGGGAGCATTTGTGTGAATTTGCCATTGTTAGGTCACTTATGCTTAGTTGGTTAAGTTTTGTGAAGAAAGACAAAAAGGGGGAGAATGTTAATGTTAGGATTGGTATCATGACATTTTTCCTAACATATCGTTTTCCAGTAAATGTAGGAACAGATGTCTTGACATTTGGGCTGACATTCTGGTAACAATTTTGCCTATCTTCATGGACTGTTTTTTAGGAAACTGTGACCTTATTTAAAACATGACAAATTGACTTGACAAGGAATATTTAAAGCAGATTATGATCGATGAAGACCAAGTACAAGTGGAGCATAACTTTAGGAGCAAGACGTGGAAGAAAAAGTCCAAGCTGTTGAGAAATTCTCTCCTCAAGTTTCTGCCACACGTGACTACTTTTAGCTCAACCTCTACAACCAATTGATGAGCTTTTCAAGGAGGACTATCTACTATAAATAGAGAGGGTTGATCAGTGAATCAATATCCAGAAATAAAATGTAAAAATACCAAGAGAGCTCTCGGAATTTCTTCTCAGAAATCTGGATCACAAAATGTTGTCTGAGTTTGTGACGACATTCTGCATGACATTTCAGTCGCTATTTCAGATTCTAGATTAGCTTTGTATGGAGCGATTGTAATGAGATGTTTGTCACTTCTATTTAGATAGATTTTTCAGGCATAATTCATCTGCGACTTAACCTTTTTTATTCCTTTTGTATCATCTTGTAAATCTTGTAAAGAAAGGAATATATCAATTATATATACATATATATACAATACTTTGATCATTGACCATCATGAGTTATATTAATATATAACCTATGAAAATTAAACCTTTGTGTCTTTATTATTTCCGCTGCATTTTACTCTTCGAAGGTTTTATTCTGTTTTTTAACTGAACACTATTTTTATCGAAATGTAAATCGATTATGTCGACGATATGTTCACGACATTTGCAAAGCTCAAAGATTCGAATTGAGTTAATTTCTAGTTTATTTTTATTATTCCATAGTTGTACCCCCGGGACCCAACACACTGTTCAGTTGTATCCAACATTATCTGATGTCACGTGTATTTGACTATATTTGAATACATGCAACCTTTATTTCTTTGATTACATGTGTATTCAAAATGATTGTATTCAGTGAATTTAAATACACAACAAAGCTAAGTATTTTAGTGTATTTATATATTGATATATCCTTTTGTTTTGACTGTATTTGAATGTATTCGAGTTTCGATCTGCAAGGTCGCCGCCGACGTCGCAAGGTTGAATGTATTCGACTGCATTTGAATATATTTACACTTAGCAAATGACAAAATGAAGAAAATACAATGTAATTAAAAAGGAAGAATATAATAAAAATCGATCGGATCTGTGGTGCGAAATACAAAATACCACTGTATTTACACTAAAAAAATGAAGAATACTTCATATCCTTTTTAAAAATACACTATATTTACTCAGATCTGAGATACAAGAAGGAGAAGAAGCCATATATTCTGGTCAAATATAAAAAATACACTCAAAAAATGATGAATACACTTAGATCTGATATACAAAAAAGAGAAGAAGCCATATATTCTGGTCCAATATCCTGTCAAATACAAAACAATACACTAAAAATGGTGAATAAACCCAAATACATCTGAGATACAAGAAGAAGAAAAGCCATGAATTCCGTCCTACACCTTCATAAATGCCAGCAGGGCAATCAGTTAGAATAAAATCAGGTACACATTCATCACGAGCTTTTAAGGCATCCACTAGCCAAACCAATGCTTACCACCAAACCCAATTGGCAATTTAGATCTTGGCTTGGAAATACATAACAACTTAAAATAGACCACTTTTTATCACGTACAAGTGTGTGATCAAGTCTATAATCACCGTTAAGAACCTCCACAACAACGTAATTAACCCAATTTCTAACCCTAGAAGTATCTCAAGGTTACGTAGGCCCACACCACAACCAATAGCCACTATAAAGAACCTTAAATGGGCTAAGGAGATACCGATAATTACGGTGGTAGTGGTTTTACCAACGCCGCCTTTGTCGGAGGTAATCTAAAACAACCTTTAAACCTCTCTTACCATTATAGAAAATTTTGACTTTATCTATTAACACAATAATATAAATTATCGATGGGAGAGATTCAATTCAATTGTACCCTTTTATTAAACTTAACTCCTCCAATGATGTTGTACCCGAGTTACTATATTGTCATGCATTCATTTGTTTCGTGTAAATATTTAGTGCGAGCAACTCTAGGGTTTTGAGCCTTGGTATGAAAAAAATCATGGCAAAAAGTGCTTCTCCTTTTAATGGACCTTACCCGTGTGAAGAGTCCCACATCCATCCTTAAGGAATGGGCCATTTGAGCTAGCTAATTTTGGGGTTGAATAACTAGACATATGGAGTATATCACAATTCGCATTTTTCGATCTTGGTAATAAACTCGTGATATACACGGATATATGTCATGTATATCACGAGCTGATTGATGAAAATGGGCAATTAAACATGTGATATACACGATATATACATGCCGTATATATCACAGATTGGTGGTATATTTTAGGACTTATTCTGTTGTAGTTAAATTAAAATTGTACATTTATCATAATTGTATAATTATTGTACAAGTAGAATAAAGTTTTGGGAGTAGAATAGGAATATGATTTTCCATATTATAGAAATTGTAAATTGTATATATACTCATTCATTAATGAAAATAATCAAGGGGATTATTTCTTTCATGGTATCAGAAGTCTAGGTTTTTCATACCTCTACCATTTTTTTTCGCAGCTTTCGGTTTCCGAGCCATTGTCTCGGGTTCTGTGCCCATATTCTCTCTTTTCTTCCCAAATTAGTCCAAATCCTTACTTCACCTTTTGTTATTTAGTTTTGTCTAAGAACATATTTCATCCTGCCCTTACTATTTCCAACATCAAGAACCACATCCCTATTGTTCTTGAGATGGAAAACGTCCAGTATTCGACGTGGGCAGAGTTGTTCAAAATTCACGCAATCTCACATCAAGTCCTCCATCACATAATTCCTCCCGCTACCCCTACTCCCACAGAGGATCCTCAGTTATGGATTACTCTTGATGCTACTGTCCTTCAGTGGATTATTCCACTATTTATACCTATCTTTTATAGACGATCATTGAGCCAGACACTACGACTATGGCTACATGGAATAGATTGCGTGATATATTCCAGGATAACCAACATTCCCGAATTGTCACCCTTGAGCAAGAATTTTCCCAAGTCACCATGAAAGATTTCCCAAATGTTTCGGCTTATTGTAAACGACTCAAGGAATTGGCGGACCAACTCCACAACATTGGAGCGCCTGTTACCAATAATCATCTTGTTCTACAAATAGTTGTAGGCCTATCTGAGGCCTATAATGGCGTTAGGACCATCCTCCGTCAAAGTAATCCACTTCCACCTTTTTATCAGGTCCGTTCGATGTTCACGTTAGAAGAAGCCGACTGGGCAAAAAGGAGGCTACCGACGCCCAAAAAGGAGGCTACAAACAGTGACAAAAATGACTACGTTACTCCATGCATGTGCAACCCCCCTGTTAAGTTCAATCATTGTTCTTGCAAAAGAGGAAATAAGAATAAAAGAGTACAACAAGATCAGATTTTATTGCTAATTAAAAAGACCTATGAGAAAAAGACCTGCATTATAATTTATATATGATTCCTTTTTAATTTCTTATTATCAGTGTAGATGATTTGAGATTTTGAGTTCATCTCCATATACCGCGCTATTAAACTTAACTCCTTCAATGATGTTATCTACCCTAGTCATTCTACCGTGATCATATAATTTATTGATTTGGAATAAATATTCGATACGGTTAAGTATCAAGTTTGAGCCTTAGAATAGAAAAGATCGTGGTAGGAAGCACTTCTCCTTTTAATACCCGAATGCCAGAACTCAAATCGAAACAAAAAAAAGTTTGCAATAAGCTATCTCATTACTAGAAATAGATGTTTTTTCACCGACATTCAGTAAAAATTTCGTGCTATAAAAATATGATTTTCTACCTCATTCCCAACGAATTAAAAAAATGCATGGTGAAAAATAGATTCCCATTGAAACATTTTTAATTTTTTCGTGTGAAAACATACACTACCATTTAGGGTTTTCACCGTCATTTAGCAAGAAATAGCAACTGAATATTTTTGAGAGAAAAATTCAGTGGGAAATAGAATTTTTTTTAGTAGTGCATCCATTATTAAACTCTCAAATTGGTGACAAAAATGACCCCCCCCCATGCATGCATGTGCAAGTTGCAACCCCCTTGTTAAGTTCAATGATTGTTCTTGCACAAAAGGAAACATGAACAAAAGAGTACAACAAGAAATTACTAATTAAAAAGACCAATATGATGGGGGAAAAAAGACTTGCATTAATATATAATTTCTTTCTTTTTTCCATTGTAGATGATTTGAGTTCATCTCCATATGCATCAATTGCAAGAAATGTCGTCGAATTTCCAGCCTGAAATTAATTTCAAAATCAAGTTGGAGGTATTTTAGTAATCCCTTGACGCTGTAATTCATTCAACACACTGTCTATTGATGGTGGTTTGAGTCCTATAGGAAGCTGTGGCTTTGATAAAACAAATTCGAGAGCTGCATCTATGCTCTCTTTTGACTGTCACAAAATCAAGAAAATATGTTAGGAAATCACAAAAAGTTTGATGCATTATTTAAGTTAAATTATTTTTTACTTTTATTTGGTATGACAATATCCTTTTGATTGCTACTATATGTTGTTTCGTTTCTTGTACTTTTACTATCTTATTTATTTGTAATGACTATTGCTCCTACTTTTCAAACGGCATAGCTTATTCATTTTCGTTATTTTCTTTTTCAGACTACTTTAAAGTGATGTCCTTATGTCGAAAGTCTATTTAAAACAATCTCTCTATCTCTCAAGGTAGGAGTAAAGTCTGCGTACACTCTACCCTCATCAGATCACACTTTATGGGATTTCATTGGGTTGTTGTTGGTATGACAATAATTTGTTGGGCTTAGATAGAGAATCATGGTTAGCAAATATTTATATAACCGGTCTCAACAAATTGTTCGAAACTGAGACAATATATTATGGTCGTTCAGAGAGAGAAGACTCACGGGATGATAATCAGAGGGAAGTTTAGGTGTTGCATGTCTTACTCCATTGTCAACTTTGATGATGGCAGGGGGTGGTGGGATGCCAGGGACCATAAGAGGTGCTGCAAATCTCTGCATCAAATTGATATAAGTCAAAACTTTCTTACAACGGTTTTCTTTTTTTCAAAATTTTTACATTGATTATTCTGTTTACATCAATTCTAAGTGGTACCAGCATGCAACTGAAAAATAAAACTTGATAGAACAATAATTGTTGGATTTGATAGTTACCGTGGGCGCTATTGGTGCAGGAAAGCAAGGAGTGCCTGGTGTAAGAGAATTTGTTACCTGCGCCAATATAAAATAGAATATGAGTTATGTATCATTTTATGTGAAAGTATTTGACTCGATAGAAAATTGTAGAAAATGTAAATATGGATCTTGGGCCTAACTCAACCCGAAAACTAACTTGTAGGGTGAGAATTGTTCAAGTCCATATAAGGAGTCAATGATCTTATTTCATATAAGATGTGAGACTCTTAATACTCTCCGCATGCCCAAAAGATCTTGGACCTAACTCAATGTCAAAAGCTAGTTTGTAGGGTGAGGATTGTCCAAGTCCATATAAGGAGTCGATGATCCTATTTCATATCCGATGTGGGACTCTTAATAGAAAAGAGATTAGTATGCAAAGCATCATTTTAAATGAGTGCTTCAGTTCATTTTATTTTCTCTCATATATGTCTTTTTATATTAAGTGAATTAAATAAAACCATATCATTAAACGTAAAATCGGGATACTAAGATCGAATAGTTTCCATACAGTGAAAATTATCCATCTTCTTAGGTAGATTAAAAAGAAAATTATATCACATGAAATAAAATAGGACGGAGGGAGTATAAAAGTGTATGAAATTGAGAGAAAATAAAATATTTCATTCGTTTCAACATATTTAATTTTGTATTAATATATTAGAAATAATGATATAAGAATCATATAGCCAAACATATATCAAGCATATATATATATATATAAAGATTATAAATTTTATTTTTTTCTTATTTAAACTTTATATCAAGTTAAACTATATCAAATTAACAAAGAGGAAATAATAAGTGAACAAAAAAGGAACTCACTCCTTGATAGTGTGGATGCAAAAAAGAATTATTTCTAGGTGGATGCCCCCAAACATGTAAGGGTCTAATGTGAGGCATGGGTGGAAAACCCATGGTTGGTGGTGCAGGCCATGGGTTCATCATATCTCTCCTTCCTCCTCCGACTACGAGGGCACCGTCGTACATTTGCTTCCTCTGGCTCCAGCTTGCCGCCTCGACTTTTCTCGCTAGCAAATGTTTCCGATGGACTCGATATTTCTATACATATATAACAAGAATTTAAATTACATATATTGATAAGGTAAATAATTTATATAAATGTCATCAAATAATTGTAATTGATTATAGCATATAATAATGAGCTTTAAGCTTGAAATTTTTAGCAAGTTGTGTTCCAAAATAAGATACTCCTTACTCTTAATTTGACTTGATGCGACATTTGAAAATATATGTTTTTTATTACAAGTATGTTTTTTTTTTAAATCAAAATTATGTATAATATATCAAGAGTTTCACATTGGGAAATAACTCCATACGGAGGATTCGAATTCGACATCTCTTATTAGGTATAATTTTCCCCTTAATGCGCCACATATTAAAATGAAAAGAAGAAAGCTTACTTGAAGATGGCTAGCAATGTTATGGCGAGTGAGACCATCAGTTGCCATAAGTTCTAAAATTCTTGATGGAACTGCTTTATCTACACCTAATTGCTCTACTGCTTTTACAAATCTCCGATGTAGCTCTGGCGTCCAATCCACCTTCACATAATTCAAGAAATTAAACTTCCATTTTATCTAAAAAAAATAATTAAAGAACAAATTAAATAAAGAGAAAAATTAACTTTCCTACTAGCAATATTATAAAAAATGGATCTTAGGCCTAACTCAACCCCAAAAGTTAGTTTGTAGGGTGAGAGTTGTCGAAGTCCATATAAGGAGTTCATGTTTCCATTCTATTTCCGATGTGGGACTCCTAACACTTCCCCGCACGCCCAGACCTCGTTAACTGGAGCATGAACAATATAATTTGGGAGCCAACATCGGTGAACAAAGAGTTGGAATGAGTCTGTCTCTGATACTATGTAAAGAATGTATCTTAGGTCTAACTCAACTCCAAAAATTAGCTTGTAGGGTGAAAGTTGTCCAAGTTCATATAAAAAATTCATGTTCACATCTTATTTTCGATGTGAGACTCTTAACAAATATATAACACCCTAATTGATTAAAAGATATCAGACACATAAACCTCTTTAAAATGTGAGATTTTATTTTGAAATAAAACACTTAACTTGCTAAATATGTAATTTTATTAGTTCATTTAAAGGATATAAACCTCCTTAATGTTTGAGATTTGTAATCTTAAAAATTAGATAGATTACCTGTTGCTAGAATATATAAAGGTGACCTGATACAAGATTTTCAAAACCCTAAATTCTAAGCTTGAAGATGATATATATATATATTTTTTGGAGTTTACCTTCACTTTCCTCTTCCCTTCAGAATTCTTGATTTGCCCAGATGTTTCTTGGCTTTATCATTTTCCTTTGACTCTTTTGTTTTCACATTTGTAGCAGACTCTTCCTTCTTATGTTCATGCTCTGATGATGGAGCTTTTTCCACTTCTTCTTCTTTTCTGGTATTATTATTATTATTAGTATTATTCATACTACTATCAGATTCCTCAGAGCTACTAACTGAGAATTCAAGAATATCCAAATCCGGCAGCAAATCTCCGTCGTTGATCCCCTCGAAAAGGTCATCAAAATCGATGGTGTTGATTAAATTCCCATCGTCGAAATCCGAGAACAAATCATAATTTTCCCTTTCATTTTTGTAGCTCAAAGGTGCAGATACAGCAAGCATCATTCCAAATACTACAACTACTTAACCTTCAAGCTTGAAAATACGATAGATTATCTGCTAGTAACCTTGAAAATAAGACAGATTATTTTTTACAACAGATATTCAGGTCACTCAAAGGAAATCGAACATGTAAGTCTCCTTAAAATTGTGAAATTTTTAATCTTGAAAGTAAAGATAGATTACCTACTCACTCAAAGGGTATTAAACTTTTTTAAAATATAATCTGAAAAATTGAAAACGATTGTTTGACCCCCTCTTATGTCGCGTGAGTATGTAAAACAACAATATAGGATGAAAATTAGTGTGCAGAAATTGGAGACACCAAAAGAGAAAGAATTTAGGTTTTGGATTGGAACTTAGTAGAGGATTTTTTTGGGGGTGGATTGAAACTCTTTCTTGTTTCATTTTTGTTGTTGTTGAGGTAATGGAAGTTATAAGGGGAGTGTGGAGGGTCGAATGATCTGATGTCCACCACAACTTGTGTTGAGGGTGTGTCTCTGATTTGTGTTTTTTTGTCTTGTTTTCACTTGTTCTCAATTTTTTTTAAAATATTTAAAGTGTTTGTGGATGGCCTTTTTTCGAACATAGAAAAAATCTAGTATTACAAGAGCTGGTGAGTTGTTTTTGTTTTTTTGTTCATTTGATTAAGATGAGAACAAAGTGAAGGTTTCAAGTTGACAGAGGTAGATCTCGAATTTAATTAAATATTGATTTCTATAATAACTTTAAATTAATACTAGCTAGTTTAATTTACAGTCAAATATTTTTAGATATGTATAGTTTGAAAAACTAGTGGCAAAATGATTGGATATGACCTCCACTCTTAATCAAGGTTTTGAGATTGAGCTTCAAAAATGCCAAATATTCTGGTAGAGAGTAGTTTACTTTTTTCCTCTTGTTTATCCAGTTCAAATTCGAATTAATAAGACTAATAAACTTGGATATCAGTTAAACCGAAAGAAATTGATCTCACTCTATAAATACAGTACACTTGAGGCTGGAAGTGGATGTATGTATAAATAGTGACAGAACCATAATAAATAAAGGGGGATTATTATTCACCTGAGCCTCGGTGAAGCTTGTGAGCTAGAGTCTGATCATGCCTATTATCAAAGCTTTATTAAGGTGAACCAAGAACGAATATAAAGAAGCTGTTGAATATGCTTGTTCCTTATAAGATTTCAGATGTCTTTACCATAGATGAAGGTGCTCTATTTATACTAAAGCTAAGCTATGAGCACTACAAAAAAAATCTACAGTGACGGTTTTACGATGTTTTAGCATTACTTTCTGATCAATGAGCGTTCGTGATAAATGTGTGACGGTTTTATTAACCGTCACAGTTTTGTGACAGCTGTGACGGTTATTTCAACCGTCACATATTTTTGTGACGGTTTTTAAAATACGAATTTAATTTTTTTTTATAAATAATTTATACCCGACTCGACCCAACCCAATTTATTTCTAAACCCAATATCTCTAAAAACTACATTTCTTTACTCCTTCTCCACAAAAATCAAACACAGCGCAATCCTTTAACTCCCAAAGCGTGAAGCTTCTGATAGAATGACGACTTTCGCGCCGCTACAATAACTTTGCTCATATTTTTGTCTTTTCCGGCCAACTCCAGCGGTTGTTGCCACCGAGAACACATCCATTAGACTCGTCTCAACACCAGCTTCAAGTCTATACCAGTCTCGACCTTCGACTCAACCAAAAATCCCGTCGATTTTAGCCCGCAAAAATCTGGAAATTTTTACCCCCGACGGCGATTTGTACTTTCCGGCTAACTTCGGTCGACTCGAAGGTTGAGAGTGGTTGTTCATCTACCTTAGATCTATACTTTGCACCTACCCTCTTACTTCGATTCAAGTTATTTTGAGTCAAATTTCAGATCGAGTTTTCGCAAATCGCGATTTGAGTTTCCGACGTGGTCCGACAATGGCGAGCTTGAAAGTGGTACTAATAGATTCGTCACAGTCTCCTCTTTATTCTACACTAATTATTTGGTCTCGATTTATCCCAAACTATTTTAGTAATGCATTGTGACTACCATTGTTGTAGTTTTGAGTTTCTAATTTTGTTGTGAGCATTTCATTGTTATTGTTGAATGTTTTTTTTTTTGCTATTTTAATCGAAATGACTTTGTGCTATTAACACTTTCATTTTAAACTTTGTTGTCCGCGTATATTAATAGGTGAGGATGGTAGATTTTGTGGAGTTTTGGACATCAGTGTTGTGGAGAATGTTCATAAGCATGGTAATTTTTAGCTCACATTTTTCTTATTGATAAATGTCCCTAGTGTAATCTAACCAGCTTTTTCCTTTAAAACTTCCAGGTGATATATCACTTTTACCTGACGCGTCGATTGGTCTCGTGGTTACCAAAATGGAAAGTATGTTCATAACTTTTTATGTTCTTTGCCAATAACTTTTTGGAAGTTCAAATGTAGTTTGCTTTTATGTTATTTCATTACCTAATAAAAAATTTGGTGATCATATATAGATGGGAAGAATCCTTCTGTTGCTGCAATTCAAGAATTTGCTCTTGGAGGTGGCTTGAAATTGGCTATGATTTGTTCTCTCTCCTCTAGTTTTTTCATTTAATTTAGTCCTTCATTGTTCTCAAAATTTCATATAACTGTTTTCCTGAATTTAAATTGTGTAGGGGTGTAGTGCTCGAATTGCCACCACAAAATCTGATCTTGGTTTACCTGAGCTGAGGCTTGGAGTTATTCCCGGGTGTGGAGGTACATTTCCTTTATGTTTACAATTTGGCGCCTTTCCATTTGAAGTAGTTTTCTATTGAGAAACTCGAACATGTGTTTTTAGGCACCTAAAGGCTTCCAAGGTTAGTTGGGACCTCAACGGCGGTTGACATGTTGATGATAAGTGTCATTTTTGAAACATACACTATGCAATCAGTCTTTGTAGTTTAGATGATAGCATAAAGATGCTGAAGCTTTGTCTAAATATTGAATAGTCATCCAAGACCATAACTTCTGAAGAAGGAAAAGAGTTGGGTCTTATTGATGTCATTGTCTCTTCAATTATTATTACATGAAATTGACGGTTTCATTAAGTAGCATGTTAAACATCGAAAAACAATAACATGTCATTGACTCATGCTTAAATATCCAGAAGAGTGATGATTGTGCAAATTGATTGGATTGAATTGCCATCTTTTCTCCTGTCCTTTCGTCCCCTCCCATGCACAAAACAAGACCCTTTTTGCAAAGGGATACACTGTTGAAATCTCTTATATTAAGTTATGTCACTTGCATTGAGATCATTTTCAATTACCTTAGTGTATATTGCTTCTATTTGCAGGTTAGTGTTATTGGGCTATTTATGATACACGGTGCTCGCAACAGACTAGATCTGGCGAGCGACTTGATCGAGAGATAGTATGCAACTTCTTGTTTTTTTGTTCTTCTTTCCTTGCAGGACGATTCTTTGCAATACTTAAATTTGAATCGCACTTTTGAACTATTTATTGTGTTGATGTGTTCGCCGCAAATATCTGTTGCAATCTTGACTAT
The DNA here is from genome assembly GCA_029844215.1 of Przewalskia tangutica. Classification (NCBI taxonomy): domain Eukaryota; kingdom Viridiplantae; phylum Streptophyta; class Magnoliopsida; order Solanales; family Solanaceae; genus Przewalskia; species Przewalskia tangutica. The sequence goes on along the minus strand of CM056730.1, from coordinate 3,802,041 downwards.
TTACACCCATGTTGGGAATGTTTTACTAGCACATTCAACTGCTGGTTGAAATGTTATACTCCGAAAGGAGGTTACTACATTCATTCAGTTGTTATACTTCATCATTAAAAACAGACGCTATACCTATGAATGGTTTCTATCCATTTTGGAACTTTGCCACAAGCTGTTGCTCTAAAAGAACAATAGCTACATTTTGGGATGCTGAAACAGATTGCTGCATTTGGTGATTTGAGGTAAATGATCTGATGGATGGTTTTTCATTCTGCTACTGATTTTGGGCCATTTTTGCTATTGGTTTTGGCCATTTTGCCGCTATATTTTGGGCTATTTGTTGCTGGATTTTTACCAGTTGCTGACTTGCTGCTGGTTTCTTGGCAAAAATTGTTGTTATAGGACTGTTTCAGACAGTTGCAATACTTCTGAAATTTACTGATTTGAACAGATACTACACTTGGTTTCTGTTGTGTTCTCGAGCTCACTGTTGCTCTGTTTTTAAATCTGTTGCTGTTGCATTTTAAGCCAAACAAGCTTCTTTGTTTTATGGCACATTTGAGCCGTTCTTTTGCGGATTTTGAGCGACTCTGCTGCGATTTCTAAAAGGCAAACAGATCGCTACACTTGATAAAAATTCTACTGATTTGAACACGATACTATACTTAGGCCAATGAAATTAAAATTGAGGTCGCGTCCCTTCGATTTTGGTATAATCACTGATTTGAACATGATACTACACTTAGGCCAATGAAATTAAAATTGAGGTCGTGTCCCTTCGGTTTGGTATAAATACTGATTTGAACATGATACTACACTTAGGCCGATGAGAATAATTTATTTTGAGGCTATGACCCTTCCGGAAAGGTTGTCCCTCGGTTTGCTTTCCTTCGAAAAAGGGCGATGATGAGACTTATGAATTCTTTCACACATCTATGGAAACCAACATGCGTTGGCAAGACGACTAATGACTGACGAGTCACTAGTTCGCAACCACGACATGATTGGAATGTCTTTTACAAAAATATATATCTGAGCCTTCCGTAATATTGTTTTATATGGATCTGAATGTTTTACTCGCATTTATTTATTATTTACTAAGTGTTTTTGCAGGTACCCGGAGACGCATCCCAAAGTTAAAGCCTGCGCAGAAAAGAAAAAAAATAAAAGTGAAATACCTCTAAGTTCTCTTCACTCCCTCTTTATATGATTTTTGCTTTCGTTACAATCTTGTTAAATATATATCTTATTTAAATATCTGCATGCCTAGTTTAAATATCTCTTAGTTAGTTTAATAAGTCTGAACCTTCTATAATTAAAACTCCTATTGTTTTATACGGATCTGAAGGTTTTACTCGCATTTATTTATTTTTCTAACTTCATTTCTTTTACACTTTGTGAGGAACATTCGAACAATACAACATATCAAAGTGAGATTCTATAGAGATGAAGATTTGCTGGAATCGCACAAGTTTTCAATGGCTGGGTTCTCATATTATATTTTTTTGTTGTATTTGATGATAACATTTGTTGTTTTGTAAAACAATTTGTAATGTTTCGATTTAATGTATTAGAACAATTTCATTATGTGGGTAACATTTTAGTTATAATATGCTTACAATTCTAATATATTTTTATTTAATAAATTAAAATTAAAATATTAAAAAAAATCGCCAAAAATAATTTCCCCGCCAATTTAAATTAATTTTATTTAAAATTTTCCGCCAAAAAATATTATTTAATTAATAAATTGCGCGAAAAAATTTAAAAAAAAAAGAGGGAAAAGTCAAACATCACATTTTGTGACGGTTTATAACCGTCACAAAAAACTGTCATGAATTTATGACAATACCTACCGTGACACTTATAAAAACCGTCACAACCCTTTCGTGACGATTTTTAACCGTCACGGTATGTCTTTTTTGTAGTGGAGGTGCATGATTCACGAATCCGCTATCTTAATCATCAACCTTTATGTTGTTGTAATAAGAGCAATAAAGGGTAATAGTGCACATTTAAGACCCGAGGAAGACTTGAAATTTCTTGAAATGGCTATACGTTGAACTACATGACGTGTGACCGGTGAGCTGACACCCTTCTCTGCGCCCTTTATAATTTCAATCTCCGGAGGCGGATGACCTAATTATTTCTCCGGAGCCGCGTATACTTCTCCAGAATCTCTCGCTTGATGACTCGAATTTGACCTGTCGTCATCATCACATGTCATCTTATGATACGACTACTTGGTGTCTACGAATTTTACTAATACACTAGTATTATGTAAACTATTGCTGATTTTTATATGGAAATAAAATCTTCATAAACCCAAATTAAATGACCCTTAATGATATAGTAATAATTGAGTTCCAGCATCTAAGAAAAATTCGGTCCGGTCCGGTCCAATATACACTAAAAACTGAAAAAAACTCGGACCGGACCGGACCGATGATCGAATTTTCAGAAACGTAGGACCGAAGACCGAACCGAAAAATTTGATCCGATCCGGTTCGGTCCAGGGGTTATTTTCGATCCGGTCCATTTTTTGTGCAGCCCTAATTGCAGTAGATGTAGATATCTCACTTTCTATTGGGCCATTTTCTTTGCACTTATTGACACTTATGCCCCTATTTGTGTTGGTCTTTAATTTTTGCCCCTAATAATAAATAACTTTTTTCATAGGACATAAAATAATTATACACTTATGATAATATTACAATTTTAATTATGGTACAAGTTTAATATCAAGTATACATAAAATCAATCGATGTACACGGACAAAAACCGCGGCGCTGGACTTCATTTAACATCGAGCTAGACATAAATTCAATTGCTAAGAGGCAAAGTTAAATAACCAGCCCATTTGAAGGGAAAAATTAAAGACCAATCCATTTGAAGGGTTTTTCGTGCAGTTTCTTCTTCAAATTGCCCTCTGTCCCTTTAAATTGGATTAGCCATAAATCATTTCAAGTTTCATACTTTGAAAAGGAACTAGATTGGGGTCACCCATATATGTCAATCTAGATCTGTATTAAACATAAATAAATATATAATTTATTATATATTTAATATAGTAATTTAAAAAGTAGAATAGACACGACGATTAGAACTCTCTTAAATCGTTTTGTCACTTCACTATGTTTAAATTAAATGAGAATATATACAATGATTAGGACTCTCCTTAACCGCTGTATGTATGATCACTTCACCATATTAAAATTAAAGGAGATTAGATACACCGATTAGGACTCCTCTAAACTGTTGTGTCACTTCACCATATTAATTAATAAGAAAAATAGACACTACGATTATGTGACTTCACAATGTTACAACGACAATAACTGAAATCCCACAATATAGGTTTGAAAATGATAGAATGTATACAGACATCACCTTCACCTTAGTAGACATACCGACTTTAAATTTTTAGCTTATACGCATTTTTAATTATCACATAATGTAAGTTCAATCATATATTTTGAAACTAAAAAAAAGGAAATAATTTCAACAACGTTATTGAATGATCTTGTCATTCATTGAGAGAAAAAGAAGACACGAGACCTGTTCTTTTATTTGTTTTTGTTTTTGGGTAATTTTTAAATTATAATTATATTATTATAGCTTATTAGATTTTTTTTATTTATACAAAAATAATCTTATCGAATCAATTTGAAACTAAAAGTAAATTAATACGTAAATTAATTTGTATTTTAATCAATTAAAATTTAATTTATTGTACCAATATACTCTTTGATAGTGTAGACAAATATAAGGATATTTAAGTCATTTTAATAGAAACGGCGCTTACGGTCACTTTTTAACCTAATACTTCAACTTCTTATTATCAGTTTCAGCACTTCTATTCAGGTACGTAACTGTTTATTTATTACTATCAGTTTCAATACTAAAAAATACTTATCAGCACTTATAATACTTATCAGCTAAGTCAAGAGCCCATTTGAACATGATCCCCCTCTTCAAAAAAATATTAATTTTAAAACGTTTGGTTATACATTGAGATTTGTTTTTTTAAAGACGAGTTTCAAGTTTGAAAAAATGTTATTGACCTATTTTTCAAGTACAATTTTTTGTTTTCACTCATATAATTTTTATTTTTCTCCAAGTTAAATATATGTCCCAATAGAACTTCAACTTCCATATTGCACTATTAACCATTCGGATTGAAGAGCAGGTACTAATATTTCAGATTGGTGTATTTCAGTTAAAATACGTGAAGTAGCAAAGCCTTCGGTAAAAATAGCACTTGGGCCAGTTATTTTACTTAAAATTAAAATATATTTTTTAAATACAGAGTGATTTTCCCCGTTTGGATATCAGTTATCTATACGGATCAGAAAACGTGCGAAATAACACATTTTTGGAACCTACAATAAAATCTCATAATTTAGGATCAATTCATTCAACATTTCTTTTTTAGAGGACAATTTTTCACATCTAAATTATGTATTAGATATACTAATACTCCCGTTCAACTGGAAATTAATCTTGATTCAAACTCCTGGTATTCGAACATTGGCTCGAGACATTTTCTCTACCCCTTCTTACCCTGAAAAGACAGGGACACCTTACGTTCTTGAACTGATAACCATCTTTCGGCTAACCTAGCCTCCTCCGTCCCTCGGGATCAACCAACTTGAACAAGTATAACTTGACCCAATTTGAGGGGCGGTCCATTTTTGGCTATACATACATTTTCACAAATAAACTGTCCATGACTAATTATTTTAGATGTCTCTTCAATTATTTATTAAAATTATTTTTAAATACTATTTTTTTTTCAAATATCACATTTTTATATCCAAACGTCTACTTTCGTTGATTTTTTTGTATATAGAAATTTTTTATGTTTGATTTCATGGCAAATCAACTGTTGTTCTCTAGAGCCAAACTCTTCGTATTTGCTCCAATTATATATGACAGTTATAATGAAAAAGATACAAGTGAAGGAAATACATTATTATACAAAGAAGAAGACATTATTATATTAATACGACCATCAAACGATATGATGCAATGAATGAGGTTGCTCCTTGCTTAACTACAGGTCTTGGATTCGAGTCCCGGGTTAAAACATTCTTGATAGAGAGTGCTTCTCCCAGAAATGGGCTCTACCCGGAGTGAATTAAGATATAGCCGGGCTTCAATGCGGATACCGAACACCGAATGGAAAATAAAAAAATTATATTAATACAAATAATGTAGAGGAAAAATATGGCTTAATGCATGTGTGGACCCTTAAACTTGTCCAAATTTTTTATTTTGGCACATTAACTAGGCCTTGCTCCTATTAAACCACTGAACATGTTCTCAAGTGTGTCTATTAAACACAATCCAACTGACGTGACATAAAACGGGAGCTTCATTTTTTTAACGTTGCTTCATATTCTGCTACTATAAGTTGTTTTGGTTCTTGGTTTGAATTAGTATGCATAAGAGTTGAGCTTAAGATCTACTCCCTCCGTTTCAATTTATGTGTCACCATTTGACTTGACACAAAATTTAAGAAAGGAAGGAAAACTTTTGAAATGTGTGATCCAAAACAAGTCTTATATAAATGTGTGGTTGTAAATCATTTCATAAAGTTAAATTGTTTCTAAATAAAAAAACGTGACATTCTTTTTGGGACAGATAAAAAAAAATGATGTCACATAAATTGAGACAGAGCGAGTATGTGAGTATAGAGAGTGGACTGTTTTAATTGGTAGAATTTCCACGTAGGATGCGCTTGACATTCACGCGCAAGGTTAAAAAAATTGAAAATCCCAATGTATGTCATGTCAACCGGATTATGTTTCACAGACACACTTGAGAACGAGTTCATGAATTTAATAGAAACAAGATTTAATTGAGGTGTCAAAATAAAAAAAAACGTGTAAATTTAATGATCCGCATATGCATTAAGCCAAAAAATATACATATCTTTTCCTATACATGCATGATATGAAAGAAACCCTCGAATTTTGAAATCATTATGGAATAAAGTTGACTTTTAAAGAGATAACTTTTTTGCAGAGACACATTTTTGGATCTGCAAAATGAAGCTGGAATTTGAAATCATTATTGGAATCAAGTTGACTACAAAATTATGCATATATAGCTATGAAGTAATTATAGTTAGTTAAATATATTCACATAAATTGAAACAGAGAGGGAAGGTGTCGGAATATTAATTGTCATTAGCAGATCGATGTAGCTTTTAAATTACGGGTTTCACTCAAACCATGCATTATTAACACTGGATATATTGATATAAAATAAAATAAAAAATTAGATTCTAAACTCATAAATTTAAAAATACAACAAATTTAATACTAAAAACTCCAAAGGTCAAACTCCAACAAATTTAAATTCTAAATTCGCCTTTTTTTAACGACTAGGTGTCAAGTCACTATGAAGGACCCAATTAACTTTCATGAGGCCAGAGACAATTTTAGTGTAACTATTGGATCAGCTTTGAGGGGCCAATGCATACATTGTTTCTTTCATTGTTATTAAAAGACGTTTAATTTCTCTAACATTTTCATATCATTTTATTATATTTTATTATCCTCCTAAAAAAAAAAAGATGACCTCTTTGTCTCTTTTTAGAAAGTACCATTAACAAATGTGTCATTTAAAAAATCAGTTTCTGTGATCCAAAATGGTCTCTCATCTTTTAAAAATGTCGTTGACGCGTGAGTGTAAAGCATCACATATAAGAAGAGTGGTGTTATATGTCTCAAGGTGGTATTAAATTTATTTTTTAAATATATAAATAGATCGCCCGATTAGTTAAAGTGTGAACTTGACATTTCGGGATAATTCCGGGAGAAAACCATGTGACCTCATGGTTGTACGTTTCTTTGGTGAAGTGATGAATGATTAGATTAGATAGTAATAATTGAAAGTTAGTGTGTCAAAAACAAACCAATCTTTGTGTGATATAATTAACATCATATCTTATCAACTCTTTAAGTTTTGTTTCTCTTTAGAAACGGAAAATATACGACATACGTTGTGGGTAGGGGTGTACAAAACAGGACCGGACCGGAAAACCGGACCGGAACCGGACCGGAATGGACCGGACCGGTCCGGTCCTCGGTCCGTCAAAATGGTGGATTCCGGTTTTCCGGTCCGGTCCGGGTAAAAACCGGAATTTTCCGGTCCGGACCGGAATGGACCGTTTTTTTTTTATAAATTGAATTTCCAATATTGAAATTGACATTCCCGGATGCGGTGCCACGCAATTTTTACGTTGAAATCAATTGTACATCGCGAGATATTTAGATTTGAAAAGGGGAAAAATGTAACGATTTGGGGGAAAAGTGAAATTGAGAGGCAACATGGACGTTTTTGGAGAAATCGGAGGAATCAAACTGCTTAGACAGTTTGGCCACCCCCGTATCGAAAAAATACGTGAAATCAAAAAAACAATTAGGTAAAACGGACGTCCGAGCGCAAAGTTATGACCATATAAAGTTTGATCAATTTTCAACCTATATTTCTTATGTCAATACGTCCGGTGGGGAGAAATTTGTGGGTATGCAGGTGGATGGGGGCTGGCGGGGTGGTGGTGGGGGACTGGGCAAATCATTGGTCCCATTCGGTCCGAGTAATCTGTAATTTCTGTCTTGATCTTGGTCGTCGGTTTAACCTTTGGCACCTAGTTTCAGGAATGTCCAAATTCCAAATAGAAAATAGAAAATATAAATGTGGTGTGTAACTTAAATTAATGAGTAGTTGATGGTTAGTATCTGAACCAAGTACATTTGTGATTTTCTTTAAGTTAGTTATATTAATGAAATAAAGTTTATTGAAGGATAAGGAAAAAAACAAACATATTTAATGAGATTGATAAACGAACATTCTTAAAAATTTATAATTTAATTGCATTTAACAAAAAAAAAAAATCCGGTCCAACCGGTCCAAAACCGGGGCCAGGACCGAATTTCGATTCAGGGACGGACGAATATTCCGGTCGGTCCTCGATCAAAATTTCTCGGATTCGGTTCCGGTCCATTCGGTTCGGTCGGTCGATTACGAATGGGTGAACACCTTAGTTGTGGGATTTCACTGGATATGTGGTTGTAAAATGTCGTAAAAATAACGACATTTGATGCAAAATGTCATTAAGACAACGACATTTGACATAAAATGCCATTAAACCAACGACATTTGACGTAACTGTCAAAAATATATTGACATTTGAAACAAATGTCATATTATTAGTCGCAAATTACCGACATTTACGCCTAATATTAGAAATCTAAATATTTTTAAATTATTTCATCACTCTTTATATTTAATCCATAAAATAATTACGAAATGAATAAATAGTAGTAATTATATAATATATAACATATGAGTTAGAAACAAAAAAATGTGGTTAAAATTATTTTTAAGTTAGTTAGAATTAAGTAAATTAAACAATTAAATAATAGAACTATTGAACATTTTAACCAATAAAAAGAACTATTGAACATTTTGTTGGAAATTTACTAATTGTGGAATTAAGTTTAACCCATTATTTATGAGTTATGACTCAAACAATTGGGATCCCGCACGTTGGAAACATTGTTTTCACACGTGTACACATAGTGTCAAGTATCGTAAATTTCATTAGTGAAAGAGATATTGGTACGTAAGTGAAACGTTTGAGACATAAAATGATGGATGATTATTGGCCAAATGACACGTGTTTCACGTTGATAAATGAAGGAAAAAGTGTACGATGTGTAAGATCGAACCGGGTCGGAAAAGGGTCGCGACGCTAATTCCCTGTTTGATTACTGGAGCTGAAGCGCCGCGGCGCTGACGAGACAGTGTCTGACCGTTGGAATCCCAAAAATATGGCTGTTGAGGGGGTTTCAATGGCATTAAATCCACCCATTAATGGTCATTACTTGGACTATTATTTGCAATTAACTTGGGGATTAAAGTCATCCATTACATGACAATTGAATGTCATTATGGGGCATTGAAAGATCTTCTTACACACCTATATATAGAGGCCTTTGGCTCAATACATTGGACATAGAGATACACACTCTACACTTATATGATTTCAGATTCTCTGAAATCTTTTCCTCTCCTTTAATCTTTCACTCAAATATCTTTCTTTCCTAGTGAACACTTTAGTCTCCTTTGCTCACTTGTTTGATTGATATTTTATCTTGAGAGATAAGTTGTCAACCCACCGTTAAAGGATATACGGGGCAATATTATCTTAAGGAAAGAATGAAAAATCAATAGACTCAGCAAACCATTTTCCTTGTTTAGTTTCTATTAGTTTCAGGATATCAAGGCCAAGAAGCTTGTTACAATTGGAGCAAACACTCAAGAACTATTCAAGAACGTAGATTCAAGACGGATCAAGAATCAAACTTTGTTGTGGTTGTCACAACTCTTGTTAGGCTTCAAGCTTATTGTATTGTATCGTAATTGTTTATCATTTCTAATCACTAGTGGTAGTTGTACACTATTCCCGACATCCATTGTAATTACTCACAATCTTAAGATAATATTTGTACTAGTGCTAGGAAGATGTATGTCAACAAATCTGGTCCAAGTTTTGGATCTCTCTTTGACGATGGTTACAAATCTATTTTCGTCAAAGGTGAGATCTCAATTGTTGATCTTGAACTTGAAGATACTGTTGATAGTCATGTTGGCAAGGCTAAAGGCCAAAGAAGAGTTGTTATCACCGCTCCTGAGAGTGGTGTAAACAAGTGTCCACAAGAGGTTGAAGATATCAACTGGGACATGAGAAGAAGGCTATAAGTGATGTTCTATCTTTTAAGAAGAAGCCATCTTATGGTAAAGAGGATTTGGACACGTGACTAACGTGAGCCAAATTCTAAAAGTATGAGTTAATTATTGTTCCTTGTCAATAATGAGATTAAAAGATAATTTCTGAATAAAAGTGAATGAAACAAGGCTAGGAATATGAAGAGTTTTTCTTTAAAACATATATTCCTTACACTTTAAAATCAGAAGTTTAATCTCACCATCCTTCCCGTTGAATATTGGACTATTATGAATAACAGTCTAAAAGATATGGACTTAGATTGTAATAAACTGAATTTATGGACAATCCTAAGCAAGAGAAGAGGACTAAAGACACGGACTAGAGGACTAGAGACAAACCTGTCACCGTTTTCGACAGAAGATCCGTCTTTTGACAGGATAGTATTGGACACTCAGTCATACAAAGCCTACGGGCGACTGGAGTGGGTCAAGAGTTTCCAGATCTTGAACGATCTGAAAGGCCAAAAGAAAGGCAGAAAAGAAAGTGGACACTCAGTGGGCTAAGGCAACTGGAGTGGGCCAGAGTATCTAGATCACATATGATCCGGTTACGCCCTAACCATGAGCAAGAGGTTGTTCATGTGAAGCAATGCTGCCTTCAAAGTAGAAGAAGTTGTCCACAAAAGGACTTAAGGGAATGAGATCACTCTTAAAAGAAGTGATACATATCCTAAACTTGATGTCAAGGACGTTGTTGGTCAATATGGCTTGAGTTTTTCACCTCATTTCCCGCAGGTCGATGATAACCAAAAGTAGTACAGTAAAACTATAGCTAAGTGGATGATATTTGTAATCCGTGCATCCATGCCATCATAGATTAAGACACGTTAAATAGAAAGTCATTCAAAATCCAATGAAGTTGAAATTATTGTCGTCTGTCGACTTAAACCCTCAAATGAATGTGAGGTAGGTGAAGAGACAAAATCACCTTTCCGTTCCGTCAAAAGGAATAGCGAAAGAAGTACCGCTCCTCTATAACATAGTCACGCCTACGTAGGTGATTTGACGCTTGTACAAATAGAGGGGAAAGACAAGAACGTTGTGATTTTCATCGACGATGGTACAACGTATTGCATCCTTTGTTGGAAACAAAGATGAAACCCCGTCGGAGCGCTGGAGAGCCGCGACGCCTCCATCAAGAGCAGGGGCTCTAATCACAGGTTTGGTTACTGGAATCGAGGTGCCGCGACGCCTTGGTACAGGGTCGCGACGCCGGTGACGGTACTGAGCAGCGCCTCCCAGGAAGTGTCACGGCGCTTCGGAAGCAGAAGCTGGAAAACCTGCGGCTTGAGGAATTCGTAGGGATGGAGTGGGAGAATGTGAAGCATCATTTATCAAATGACTGCTCCTTACTCACCTCAGTATAACGACATTAGCCAAGCGCAGATCTGTATGCCCAAGACATTTAGGACAAGGCGATCCTTACCGCTAATGCGATTCTCACCGGAATTCCGCATAAGGATAAGGATAACCCTCCGCGTGAAACATGGAAAAAATCCCATATACAAATGTTGTGATATGGGATAGTGTGGCAAGTGTTGAGACACTAAATCCAAAATTGGTCAAGTAGGACCTAAGACTATAGATTGCATATCCACTAGATCTGCAAATAACAGGAGTGCTTATTGCATCTTGGTGACAAAGAATGCTGAATTCTTTGAGGATAACTTTCCTTGAGAAGGAAAAATAAGTAATTGCTCAAGGTTAAGAAGAACCCGTGAGTGCCTAATTGTACGGGACTAGATGTTCCAGATCTATAGGACTCTAAAGTTGCTGACTATCCGGAGCTTAATGCTCTAGATCTGCAGAACTAGGGGATTCTAGACGTTGAACCGATACAGAGCAAAAAGAGGAGACAAAGGCTTGATCCATACCTTATAGCTTACATGGTTGAGAATGAACCATGGATAATTGAGAATTGTCATCTCCAGAAGCGTTGCTTTGGAAATAAGCTAAAAGAGATGAATAGACTCCATCAGATAGAACCACACTTGGGTGATGGTTGATCTTCCTCCGGGAAAAAAACCTTTGGGTTGTAAAAGTGGATACTCAAGTTGAGTACAAAGTGGATGGATCTATTGACAAGTATAAGGACTCAGCTACATGGACATGTGCTCTTATGTGAATAAATTAATATCCAGGGCTACTGCAATCTTGCATGGCATGGAATGGATGTTGAGACAAACTTCCTAACCGGAATGTTGGTTTGATGAACTGTTGGGCTTCTTCCTAAACTTTCATTATGATTCCAGAAATTTTTACATTATGGTCCCAGAAATGTTTACATTTTGGTCCTAGAAGTTTCAGATAAAACAGAAACAATTAATCTGACTACAGAGACATTAATTCTGAAACTAGAAAGCCAACAGTAGGAAAACCAAAGGTCCGAAAGTGGAAGAAAAAAGTATTACGGAATAACCCGATGGGTATGTGGTTCCAAGAAAGAGAAGAAAGTCTGTTGACTTGTCAAATATCTGTGTGGGATGAAACATGCCCCAAAGCATTGTCATAAAACATTTGATAGTACTCTACTATCGAAGGGTTTATCCACAAAAATGTGTGACAAATGTGTCTACATGAAAGATAGTTCTGATCCGTTTATGATAGGCCTTTACGTAGACGACATATTGATCACTAAAAAGTAGTCCTAGGTTGATCCTAGAAGTATGTTGAAATAATATTTCGACATAAAGTGATAAGGGTAGTACAAATGACATCTTAGGAAATTGTGATTTCTAAGATATCTAACGGACTGGTCTAATTCTAAACTTACATGTGAGGTGTTTTGACAGTCTCGTTTAAGTCACCAATGGATATGAATCATGGGATGTGATTGGAATCATGGTGCCCCATATATCATGAGAGATATGCAAGTCACATGTAGTTCGGTGCATCTTACACTGTACAAATGACCTGATATCGGCTCACAAAGTAGATCAGTTGAACTCAGGTTCACTAGAGATAATAAATAGAAGGCGTTAAATCGAATGTGACGACATCTGAATTATTCGCTTAACTATAGAGTATGATATTCTGGATGTCCATTAGTTCTGGGAGAACACAATGATGTGAACTGGACATCAGACTTGAAGGACACCAAATCCACAAGTGGATGTGCGTGGTGTGTCTTAAGGAAATCCTCTAAGCTTGCATCGACTGAATCGTGATGGAATCAGAGTTTATCGCTTTGTACAAAGCATGATGGGAAGTTGAATAACTGCATGACCTTTAGAGGATGTCCCTTATTGGGAATAACTTGTGCATGCATCAGTTGTACACTATAAAGGCACGAATGACGGCGTCTGGACATATCTGTCACAGACATAAGACGAATGACAGTTGATCGGGTGACACATCCTTGATTACTTAATCAAAGGATATAGAAGACTGATCGGTGTATTTTATATACACCTTTTGAGTCAGTCTAGTTAGTCTTTTGTCCCGTTTTGTACATACAAAGTGTCGTATTAGGATAGATTTTCTTTCTTTTGAGTCAAAGTGGCTAAAGTGGCCAAATGGCGGAAAAGGAGCGAAAAGAGGGAAAAAGAGGAGGTACTAGAGTAGAAACGGAGAAAGTGGCAAACGAGGTGAAATCGGAACTGCGCGCCTCCTGCGATCGAAGCGGCGGCGCCTATTATTGAAGCTGCAGAAGATCCAGTACGCGGCTCGAAGACTGAAAGCGGGCCGGCGCTAAACATCCAAAGCCACAGAGGTTGCGGCCATGGCCTCGAACAGCGAATATCGGCGCGGCGCCAAAACACCAGTATTGCAGAACTTTAGCGCGCCAGCGACAGTGTGGCATGGCGAGCGGAAAAAAATTAGGTCTTTTGACGGATTTTGGGCGGCACGGAAGGAAAAGAAGGAGGCGTTTTAAAACTATATAAGGAGAACCCAGGCGGTTTTGAGGTTCCTCTTTCTTACAACTCAAGATTCTTGACTTGGAGTTTGGATACCATTAGCTTAGTAATTTCTTTTCCTTTCCTTTATTTATTTCGGTTTTGCATGATGAACTTTGAATTAGTTCTTGTCATATTCATGGCTGGAACTAATTCTCTTATAAGACTTTATGTTGAATTCTTGAACCTTATGTTATAAAGTAATGCATGCTTATGGTTATTATTCTTATTGAGAGATCTATCCAATAATTGAGTTGAATTCTTGGTAGCTAATTGACAACTAGTTATCACTATATGATTTCTAATCAGTTACGAAAGGAGGATTGTGAATATCTTGTAAGTTGGGTGACGGTCTTGAATTGGGGATGAAAATACCTCAATTAGATTTGTAGCGTTGATGAGAGGCTTAACAACCCTAATTTTGCGCATTGTGCGTGACGGTCAACTAGGTTTTGTGCTTAATCCTCCTATAGAGTTACCCTTATCGTGAAAGTTAGGTAAGGAACAATCTGGGGTTGAGTGTTTATATAACCCTAACGGGAGTATAAAGCGATTTCGTAAACCCGCTTTCTCCAAGAAGAACACCATAAGTAATGCATTAACAAGTAACATAAGCGGATAGTAAGGATACATAGAAGCCCTATTCTCATCACACCTGAAGTAAGTCTTTACATTTAAATAGCTTTTGAAATTCTTAGTTATAAACAACCAATCAAATATTAATTCGCCAAATAGATACTAGAAAATAGATCACTGGTACTTGAACCCTAATCCTAGAGGACGATATTCGGTCTTATCTAAGACTATACTACTTGATACGATAACGTGCACTTGCGTTTAAAGTGTGTGCATATTACGCGCATCAAGTTTTTGGCGCCGTTGCCGGGGATTAGGCAATAGTTCAATATCAATTTTATCTATTTTTAAATTCTAATTTGGTTTTAATTTTTATTTTTATTTTTTTTATTTTATTTTTTATTTTTTTTAGTTTCTACGAAAATCAGGGTGCCGTGATTCTTTGTTTGTTTTTTATCTTTCTCAGGATATCAGTTTATGCGAAGGAGAAGAGGAGCTGACACTCTTGTTCCCTTGATCCGAAATTGAGAAAGCTGCAAGCGAGCGAAAGAATCGGTAATTGCAACGTTGATAGAAATGGGCGGTGCTCCCAATAACGAGGATGAGAGAAGGGTTAGGTGAAAATCAACTTAACCGGAGATCCTCGGCAAGTGCCAATAGATATGGAGGATAGGGTTGAATCCGGCGAGAAAGAAATGCAGGAGATTATGTGCTACCAAGAGTGAATGGAGCACAGACTTGCATTAGGCTCCCTGATAGAGCCAACAATTTGAGATAAAACCAGCGATTACGAGCATGGTGCGGCACTGATGCGATTCGGATCGCCATCGGAGGATCCACATATGCACATAGCAAATTTCTTGGAGCTATGTGCACTTTTCGATATAACGGCGTTGCGATGATCTGCGTCAGTTGAGGCTCTTTCCCTTCTCACTCGAGGATAAAGCAAAAGTATGGTTGAATTCCTGCCCGGTGATTCGATATTTACATGGCACGGTGGCACGAAATTCCTAGCCAAGTTCTTTCCACCGTAGCAAGCGGCAAAATTAAGAGGAGTTGAACAACTTCTATCGGTGATGGAAGTCCTTATATGAAGCATGGGAGAGATTCGAGGATCTACAGAGGAAGTGTCCACACCATTGCGTTGAGTTGTGGAACTTGGTTCATATTTTCTACTGGCCGTGGCAAGACAACCAGAACCATCATAGATGCAACGCGGTGGAGCATTCATGAGGAAAAGCCCACGACGCCCGCGAGTTATTAGAAGATATGGCCACTAACAACCGTATCCTTGAAGAGGCAACCGGTGGGAGAAGAAGCGTGGGTCCATGAAGTAGATCTTATTCTCGCTTTGAGCGCACAAGTGGCTCTTCTAGCGAAACAATTGCGGCAACATCTTGTGTCGATGAATCTTTGTGCAAGCTGAAAAAGCGTGAGATATGTGGCCCACATACATTTGATAGGTGTCCTTCAGCGGATCCCAACAACATCCCAATGGAGCAGGCAGAGTGTCAGCGGTAGGTAACTACGGAGGCAGCGAACAACCCCTACTCAAACACTTATAATCCAGGGTGGAGGAATCACCTAAACTTCTCATGGAAAGGAGATCGGGGCGGCAAAATCGATGCAGGCGGCCAAAAAATCGATGCGGGGCCAGCGAACCAATATCGGGGCATCGAGAATCGGTATAGGGGCGATGCAGAACCAGCGATGCAGAATCAACGACCGCTTCACTCAGCCCCCGGCCTCAGCGGCTCAATGCACGGTCGTGAGAAAACCAGATGAGCTTAGCGGCCATGACAGCACTTGCAGCGCCAGACGCGGTTTATAACGAGAATCTAGATCCTCGTTGAAACTTGGAAACACAGTAGGGCGGTAGCAAAGCAGCAAACATCGAGCCGTGGGACATTGCCAAGCAATCGAGGTAAATCAGAGGAGCGATGTAAGCGATGCGGTTGAGAAGTGGAAAACAATTGGAGCAACAGCCGCCTCAGCCAATAGTTGAGAGGGAAGCAGAGTTAGAAAAAAATAAGGTGGCTGAACCTAGCCCAGTGATAGAAAACTCGGAGAAGAGTATCTGAGAAAGATTCCTTTCCCGGAGATTACAAAGGAAGGTCGATAAACAATTTTCCAAATTCTTGGAGGTATTCGGAAGTTGCACATCAACATACCGTTTATAGAGGCTTTGGAGCGGATGCCATCTTATTTCAAGTTCATGAAAGAAATCTTGGGAAAAAGAGGAAGCGGCGAATATGAGATAGTAGCACTATGAGAAGAGTGTAGTGCTATCTTACAAAAGAAATTGCCACCAAAGCTAAAGGACCTGGAAGCTTTACACTACCATGCACGATGGGCGGGGTGACTTGCAACAGAGCCTTGTGTGATTTAGGGCGAGTATAAATTTGATGCCATATCGGTTTTCAAAAGATTGGAGTTAGGAGAAGCGAACCCAGCTGTGAGTCTGCAACTAGCCAGCGGGACGGTGGTTCATCCACGAGGAAGATCGAGGATGTGATTGTGAAGTAGGAAAATTTTTCTTTCTGCGATTTCCTCGTTACGGATATGGAAGAAGATGCGAAATCCCGATCATATTGGGAGGCCATTCCTAGCAACGGGTAGAGCCTTGATTGGCGTTGAAGAGGAGAGCTAACGCTAAGAGTGGAGAAACGAAGAGATGGTGTTTAAAGTCTTTAAACACGCGTCGTTGAGCGAAGCGTAAGTGGGTGTTTTGCAATCAACACCACCAGCCCCATGCGAGCCATTGCAATGCAACCAAAGAGTGATGAGCCCGAAAGCAAGCATGGTTTCTTTGAGATGACACTAAATGAGGTAATTGTTAGGAACTCCCTACTACCGATAATGCTAAAAAGAAAAGGAGAAAAGGAAACGCCAAATGTGGCGGAAATGGATTAGTTGGGGACTTAATCCACCCGGGGCTAGTAAGTCTAAGGAACTTGCGTCCGGCTAAAGAGCGTTAAAGACGGCGTTTGTTGGGAAGCGACAGCGTTTTCAATTATGTTATTTTAATTTCTCTTTAAGTTTATTTTATTTTTGTCTCGAAACGATCTCACGGTCTTGGAGTCTTGTGTTTTGTGCTGTGATTGACAGATACAGGGAAATAAACTGAAGAAAAGCAAGGATTTCGAGCGGGTAGCCTTGCGGCAGAGCGTAGCGCGAAAGATCTGAAGAGGTGCGGAAGTTTAAGCGCCGCGGTGTCGATTCTGAGAATTCGAAAATACTTTGATCCAAAAGCCCTACCGCCAAATCAAACACCAAGGGCTCTCCTCCTCACGAAATTAAACTACCCACCGCCACGCGATTTTTAGCCAAAAAGCGTAAGTCTTTTTGTCTTTTA
The DNA here is from genome assembly GCA_029844215.1 of Przewalskia tangutica. NCBI lineage: Eukaryota > Viridiplantae > Streptophyta > Magnoliopsida > Solanales > Solanaceae > Przewalskia > Przewalskia tangutica. Next base: position 3,784,419 of record CM056730.1, on the reverse strand, counting down.
GTTTTTCCTTTTAGTCTACACATTGGGGACAATGTGTAATTTAAGTTTGGGGGTGTGTTTTGTGTTTTAGTTTTATTTGTGTGTCATGTTATGTTTTATTTAAGTCTTTTTATTTGTTTCATGTTTATTTTGAGTCACCAAAATTTTTCTTTTTTGAGTCATAATTGTCTGTCAAAGATCATGTATGCTGTAGTTGCTAGAAACACCTAGTGAAGTAAGGTGGAATAATGTAAAGGAATGGAAGCAGCTATCTAAACACTTAGGTTAGAGATGCCAAAAACTCATGAGAATGTCTATTTGGAGTCTCTTGCTTGAGTTATGTATGCTAAATGATAAATGCTTATGTGTTATGACTGCTTGCTATTTGAGGCGAAATAGTTAGGATATGCATGTTAGGGAGATGACTCAGACATTTCTTTGATAGCCAATTCTTACCATTCTTTTCTATCCCGTACTTTAAAAATATCACTAGTTAGCCCCATTGAGCCTAAAATTTGAAACTTCTTCTTTGACACCCTATATTCCCACAAAGTGTACCATAAGTGAAATTATGAAACAGTAGGAGTACATTGTGTTAAAAGAAAACAAAAAGAATGAATAAAGTCATTGCAGATACAAAAGTAATAAGAAATAGGCAAAAGCCTAAGTTTGGGGCTTTGTCATTATTATATACTTCATTCTCCCAAAACAAAAGAGGAAGGATAGAATTGAAGTGAAGTAAAGAATCAAAAGAAAAAGGAAAAATTGAAAAGCCAAAGAGCTTAGTGCAGAAAAATGAGCCTAAATGCCTATCTTTACCAACCCCTACCTAAGCTACATTACAACCCCAAAGTCACGAAGATCTCTTTTATGTATATCGAATTAGTGGAGAATAGCAAGTAAGCATGCCATAGGAATTTTTGAATTTATATGCATACTTGAGTAATCGACTTCCATTTAAGCATGATAAGTATGAGTTTGCGAAATATCTAGCTCGATGTGTTGAAATTCCATGCTATATGTTCTGCGTATTATTACGCTAACCTTCATGTTTTTCTAGTTAACATTCATGCAGCAAAAGTGATCAATGGCGAAGTCTTTATTTTCTTTGTTGATTTTCTTATTTATTGAGTCTGCCATTTTATTTCTTTATTTTTATCTTTGCTCGAGGGCGATCAAAAGGTAAAGTTTGGGGTTATTTGATATGTGTATTTTATATACACCTTTTGAGTCAGTCTAGTTAGTCTTTTGTCCCGTTTTGGACATACAAAGTGTCGTATTAGGATAGATTTTCTTTCTTTTGAGTCAAAGTAGCTAAAGTGGCCAAATGGCGGAAAAGGAGCGAAAAGAGGGAAAAAGAGAGTCTTAGAAAGCGGAGAAAGTGGCAAACGAGGTGAAATCAGACTGCGCATGGCCTCGCGATCGGAAGCGGGCGCGCTATTATTGAAGCTGCAGAAGATCCAGCGCCGCGCTCTCGAAGACGAAGCAGGGCGCGCCTAAACATCCGAAAGCCACGGGAGTTGCAGTGCCGCGGCTCACCGAACAGCGAATATCGAGGGCGGCGCCAAAACACCAGTATTGCAGAACTTTAGGCGCGCCGCCGACAGCATGGCGACGCGGAAAAATTAGGTCTTTTGACGGATTTTTGGGCCAGGCCTGTAAGGAAAAGAAGGGAGACGTTTTAAAACTATATAAGTAGAAACCTAGGCAGTTTTTGAGTGTTCACCTTTCTAGCACAACTAAAGATTCTTGACTTGTAGTTTGGATACCATTAGCTTAGTAATTTCTTTTCCTTTCCTTTATTTATTTCTTTTGCATGATGAACTTTTAATTAGTTCTTTTAATTTTCATGGCTAGTAACTAATTCTATTTTAGTTCTTTCTATGTTGAATTCTTTAACCTTATGTTATAAAGTAATGCATGATTTTGGTTATTATTCTTATTGAGAGATCTATCCAATAATTGAGTTGAATTCTTGGTAGCTAATTGACAACTAGTTATCACTATATGATTTTCTAATCAGTTACGAAAAGGAGGATTGTGAATATCTTTGTAAGTTGGGTGAAGCGGTCTTGAATTGGGGATGAAAATACCTCAATTAGATTTGTAAGCGTTGATGAGAGGCTTAACAACCCTAATTTTGCGCATTGTGCGTGGCCAACTAGGTTTTGTGCTTAATCCTCCTATAGAGTTACCCTTATCGGCAAAAGTTAGGTAAGGAACAATCTGGGGTTGAGTGTTTATATAACCTAGCGGGAGTATAAAGCGATTTAGAAACCTGCTTTCTCCAAAAGAAGAACACCATAAGTAATGCATTAACAAGTAACATAAGCGGATAGTAAGGATACATAGAAGCCCTATTCTCATCACACCTGAAGTAAGTCTTTACATTTAAATAGCTTTTGAAATTCTTAGTTATAAACAACCAATCAAATATTAATTCGCCAAATAGATACTAGAAAATAGATCACTGGTACTTGAACCCTAATCCTAGAGGACGATATTCGGTCTTATCTAAGACTATACTACTTGATACGATAACGTGCACTTGCGTTTAAAGTGTGTGCATATTACGCGCATCAAAGACCCTTTAACCAAAAAGGACTACCTAAAGATCAGATGTTCTGCCTGTCTAGGGGAATGAGCTTAAAACCCAATCAATAAGAACCGATATAGTAGACACCCAACCTTACAGACTGGAGATCCCAAGAATAAGGTTCAATGGATAAACTAAATTGTAAAGGTTCAGTTGAGCGCTTCGGTGGAAGCAAGAGCACTTCGGATTATGAGTTCTTAGAACACATGAATCCAAGGCCGTTCCCGTGATAGACATTAAGTGTCACATGCAGAGGGGGTAAAGGTTAAGTTTCCAAAACCTTCAAATAACCCTCAACAATTGAGGTAAGGTTTGGGGAAACTTTTAATGGTGCCTAACACTTGTGTAGTGAGGTATTGCACGATACCTTGTAGGAGACTGTTAGGTGTATTTTATATACACTTTTTGAGTCATTCTTAGTTAGTATTTTTACTCATTTCATTTGTGTTTAGTATAGTATTAGTTTTTTTTCTTTCCTTTGAGTCACAACGGTCATAAATGGAGAAACGTAAAAAATAAGATGAAATTGCACACTAAAAGGGCCAAGAAATGAAGCCTAAGAAGTCCCGGTAAGTATAGAAGAAATTAGATGAAGTCCGGACGAGAAAAGGACAAGGTTTCGGAAAATATTTGTTGCAGACTTTTAGCACCGCGGTGCCAAAAGATCTGCGAGTTGAGGTTGGCTTAGACTTCCACAGGGTGCTGCTGCATGACTGCGCATCTGAATTTTGCAGATCCGAACCGAAATTGGACAGGGGTATAAGGGTACAAAGCAATATATTTTATAAGTATAAAATCTTATACCCTAGGTCATATTATTCATTCTACTTCGGGGGGAATCATTGTACATATTTCACAACACAACTCTTGGAGGCTACAAGATTGGAGACCTAGTTCAAAGTATTTTCTTTCTCTTTTCTTTGTTTTTATTTCAGTTCATGTTGGAGTTTGTATTAGTTCTTAGTGTGACTATGGCTAGGAGCTAAACACTATATTAGGGTTTTCCTTATGAATCACTTGAAACTTTTATTCATGAATTAATGCAGTAGTTTAATTTCGTTTTCACTTGATTAAGATTTAGTCAATATTTGGTATGAATGTTTGATAATTAATTGATCACTAATTATCATAACCTATATGATTTTGAATCAAAATTCTGAAAGGTGAGATTTGGATATGCGGTAATTGACTAGACATAGGTTAAAATCGCGGACGAAAGTACCCCGATACTTGTGTAGCATTATAGGTTACTGTTCTTAATCCTACTATATGGTAAATCCTATCATAGAAATATAGAAGGGTTCTGCACTGGGGTTGAGTGATTATATTGCCCTAACCGAAATATAAAACAGTCTAGTTAACCGCTATCTTAACGAAGAAAAAGAATCATTTTAGTTGCATTAAGGATTGAATAAAGTGGATAGTCGAGGATATTGGAAGCCCTATCTCTATCATAACTGATTAAACTTAAGTAATTTAGTTTAATTTCTGCACTTAGTCTTAGCTATTAGATAAAAATACAAACAAATTAACGTTCACCAAATAGAAACCATAGCTTAGATAATCGGTACTTGATAACTAGTCTCTGAGGACGATATTCGGTCTTACCAGACTATATTACTTGAGAACGATACGTACACTTGCGTTAAGCACGTGTAAATCGGCTAACAAGTTTTTGGCGCCGTTGCCGGGGACTGACGTATTTTTAATATCGATTTATCTATTCTTATTTCTAATTTGGTTGTTCCAGGAATAAGTTTCTAACTTGTTCTGCGAGCATATTTTTATCACTTTTTGTTGTTTTTTCTTATTTTGTAGGTAAAGTTCGTGTGTCAAAAAAAAATAGGACACATGGACTATTACAACTATCAGGGGCAGCAGATTCAACAGCAACAACCTAACCCATATGTTCCACCGGAAGATCGAAATGAGTCACAGGCAGCCATACTCAAGCTCACTAAGTGCCTGGCTCAGTTTATGGCTGAGACAAGGGTGTCTGTCAAAAATTTGGAGACACAAATAAGGCAGCTGATGGATATGATGATCAATACACCTCAAGTAAGTCTGCCTAGCGACACTATTGTGGGAAGTGGTAAGTAGAATGAGGAACCTGAACCACATCAAGTTGTTGAGGAATTAGGAAAGGTGGTTGTTCTAGAGAAAGAAGGGGTTACTGGAATCTAATTTTCACTTTTTTGGATTCTTTGGAGTTCCTTTTTGCTGAACCCATTGCAGAAGAAACACCACCAGATGTCTTTCTTGACCTCGACGGAAGGTCCATACCCTCAAGGGAACCCCCAAAAGTCTAGAGATCCATGGAGTTTCATTATTCTCTGCACTTTAGGGAATTTTGAATGCAAGCAAGTATTGGACGATTTGGGGGCAAGCACAAAAGTACTACCCTTTTCTGTGTTCTATAAAAATGGTGTAGGTGAAGTGAGGCCGGCAAAAATAACTGTTTGGATTGCAAGTCGTTCGCAGAAATCCACTGGGCACTAGTAAATGTTAAATGTGTCCGGCTAAAAGACGTTAAAGACATCGCTTGTTGGGAGGCAACCTAATATTTATTAATTATGTTATTTCAATTCTTGTTTTAGTTATTTTATTTTATCTTGAACAGTCTCACATTCTTGGGTGTTGTCTTATGTGTTGATCATAGGTGGACTATGGAAAATGATCAAATACGCTGGAAAAGATCCACGGTGCTGCAACCTCAGAGAACCATGATGCCGTGCAATTTTCAGAATTTCTCATCCCAGACCTCCGTTATGACTGATGTGTTGTGTCAGTAAGTTGTCCCTTAGTCTTTACACCTTAGGGACAATGTGTCGATTAGGTTTGGGGGGATGTGTCTTATTTTGTTTTATTGTTTTGTGTTTTGAGTCTTTTGATTTGTATTTGTGTGTTTTTTAGTCATAATTTTTTTTATGGATAATATATGTGGTAGTTGCTAAAGATATTGAATAGATAAAGTGAGATAATGTAATGGAATTGAAAGCAAAATCTGTGTGCTTAAGTTAGATATGCCAAGAATTCATGACACCTAATTATTTGTAATATTTGTGTTTAGCCTATGCGTTGTCAGTTATGGAAAGAAAAGTTGAAAATGTCTAGAAAATATGTTTGCTTGTTATTTGAGGCGAAATAGTTAAGATGTACATGTTTAGGGAGATGATTCAGACATTTCAAGTATCGTAAATTTCATTAGTGAAAGAGATATTTGTACGTAAGTGAAACGTTTGAGACATAGAATGATGGATGGTTATTGGCCAAATGACACGTGTTCCACGTTGGTAAATGAAGGAAGAAGTGTACGATGTGTAAGATCGAACCGGGTCGGAAAAGGGCCGCGGCGTCACCACCACCAGGCTGCGGTGTCGCGGCGACCCACTAACTGAGCCGCGACGCTAATTCCCTGTTTGGCTCTTTGAGTGAAGCATGGCCTGGCGAAACGATGTCGGCCGTTGGAATCCCAAAAATATGGTTGTTGAGGGGGTTTCAATGACATTAAATTCACCCAATAATGACCATTACTTGGACCATTATTTGCTGAATTAACTTGGGGATTAAAGCCATCCATTACATGACAATTGAATGTCATTATGGGGCAATTGAAAGGTCTTCTTACACATCTATATATTGAGACCTTTGGCTCAATACATTGGACATAGAGATACACACTCTACACTTGTATGATTTCAGATTCTCTGAAATCTTTTCCTCTCTTTTAATCTTCCACTCAAAGATCATTCTTTCCTAGCGAACATTTGAGTCTCCTTTGCTCACTTGTTTGATTGCTATTTTATCTTGAGAGATAAGTTGTCAACCCACCGTTAAAGGATATACGGGGCAATATTATCTTAAGGAAAGATTGAAAAATCAATCGACTCAGCAAACCATTTTCCTTGTTTAGTTTCTATTAGTTTCTGGATATCAAGGCCAAGAAGCTTGTTACAATTGGAGCAAACACTCAAGAACTATTCAAGAACGTAGATTCAAGACGGATCAAAAATCAAACTTTGTTGTGGTTCTCACAACTCTTGTTAGGCTTCAAGTCTATTGTATTGTATCGTAATTTTTTATCCTTTCTAAGCACTAATGGTAGTTATACATTATTCCCGTACATCCATTGTAATTACTCACACATTTAACTTTTCGCTACAATTCTAACTATAACATCATAACTATATCAAATAAAGTATTATCATAAGTTTCAATACAATTTAAGTAACTATATAATGATATCTAATTAAATTTGAGTAAATAAGTATATTACATCTAAGCAATTGTGTGCTTGTATTTAGTCGGTCATAGTGTTACTGTATTTATTTACGGTGATAGTATTTGTATGTAAAAAGGAAAATATAGAGATATAAAAGAAGAATGCATCTGGCCAAGCCAAAAATCCCCCCAAACCCATCACCCTCTTCCTTTAAGTAAAGCATTAAGTTAATTTTGTTTGATTTAATTTTCTAAATCTAATGAATGTTTTCAGGTAACAGAAGGAGTGAAAGAAATAGTTGAACAAGTGAAGAAATCGCTTGATTCTAGCATTGTCTAATTGTAATGTCGTAGCCCTTGTTTCTTGTAATGTCATTTGGGCATTAAAACACAAATTAATCCTTGTAGGTTTCTCTCTCTTAACTTCTGTTTTTCCTTTTTAATGCCATGTTTGATATCCGTTTCGTGATTCGATTAATCTAAATTCGCGTCCTGATTTTCCATTTTGAAGGGCAAAACGCTCCCCTACGATGTAAATAGTACTATAAGTCACAATATTAATAATTTAAAGTACTTAAAAGACATACGAATAAATAGTGATCAAAGATTTTCTTGTTTGACTCACGAAAAAAAATATCATACATAAATTGAGACAAATTGAGTATTTATTGGCGCGAGGCCAAGCACATCTACACGAAAAATAGAAAAAAGTATATATTTCAATTGAATACATTTTTTCCGGATTAGTTGAGCTCCAAAATGAACATTGGATACCGTGTGGGAAAGAAAAGAATAGACTAAGGGGTTCTTTATTTTCTTCTTTGGAGCTTTGTTTAAATACTTTTTTGTAATTAAAAGCACCTAATAAAGCAAGTGTACTTAGCGCAGCTTATGGGAAACGCAAATATCCATAAATGGAGTTGCACAACAATACAGGAGAAATCTTTCAATGAGGGGGATGCAAACAGCTATTGCTTAAACAAATTATTGTTTTCTAATTAACTAGTCTATTTATCAACCATAATGCGTAATATACCCCATTCAAGGTCAACAATCTTCGTTTTCTTGTTCCAAAAAAAGATGGAATCTCCCACCCAGAAGCCCCACACCCCGGCCCGACAGAGTTGGTGGAGGAGTTAAATCATGATTCGCAAAGGCTAGACCCGTGTCAACAATCTTCATTTTCTTGGTGGCAAGTGAGGGGGGAGAGGGTATTTATACACTACATATCAGTCCAAAGTGGTCCATCTAAAAAGATAAACCTAATATTTTTTCTTCTTCAAATTTTAGCCAGTATTTATATAATCAGTGTGTTTACGAATGTAACAACGACGAAAGACCTATTTTGGAACCTATCCAATAAATCTTGGACCATGATTAAAAGAAGCATATGCAAGGATACGTAGGAAATATTCAGCAGTGAAGATATACAAGATGAAATATTCCATTAGGGTTGTGCAAGAACTTTGCCTTTATTTTCTTAATTGTTTACTTAGATTAAATATGAAACCTCCCTCCCTACTTTATTTAGTGTTTATTTCTGGGTTTCGGTTGTATGAAAGGATATGAACTCTATCTGTCATTGTAATTCTCTATTTCAATCCAATTTCACTTCATCAGAGTGCCAAAATTTTCTAACAAAAAACTAAAACAACGAGATACTTTCACACCAAAAATTGCTAAGACATATCAAGGCCGAGGACCCCTCAATGGGTTCTAATTCGTTTGAGGGGAGGGCGGGGGAGGAATCAATCAAAAAGCTTATTGATTTAATTTCAGAGAACTAAGACATTAGCTTAGCTAATGTTCTGGGAGAATATAGTCAATATCCTAAAGGACGAAATAATTTTATCAGGTAATCTGTGAGAAATTGGCAGAACGAGTTGTGGGAGTCCTTTCCAAAGCAACAGAAATATGGGAGTTAAACACACAGATCCTACATGATTATTCATATATTAAGCATACATTTATAAATCTGATAAAGATTGGTCATGTCAGATCAGTCACTGGCCTTTTCACAATAATTTCTCATGCAAAATGTTTCCATATTCAAGAGTTCAAATAACCAAGAATTACCATCTATCCGGTCGCTATGTAAACATGGAGGGTCGTCCCACAATTTTAACTGGCTGGCAAGAAAATAAAATGTTGAAAGTTGAAACAGCAATCAGTTATGCTATCCAAGTCACTTTCTTGCAGTGTCCGTCGCTATGTAAACATGGAGGGCCGTCCCACAATTTTAACTGGCTGGCAAGAAAATAAAATGTTGAAAGTTGAAACAGCAATCAGTTATGCTATCCAAGTCACTTTCTTGCAGTGTCCAAGTTCAAGTCCTGAAGGTTGAGCAACAGATCATCGGCACTCAAGTACACCTTGTTCGCTGCATGTGAGATAGTTTGGGCAATTTCTCTGGCTGCTTCAATCTTCCTCAGCGTGATAAATGCTGGATTGTTGGCAATAGCTTGACCAATCAGCTGAGCACTCTTAGCCTCTCCCTGCAGAACAGCAAATAGGAAGTCAATACTACTGCTACGTAATGCTTCTCTATTCCCATCCCCACCCCACCCCACAGCCCAACCCCAAAAAATAGTAATAAATAGAACGGAATGGAAATTTTTAGCCAAAAATGATTTTCTGTAGTTTAGCTTTCTATTCTTATTTATCGGCAGACATTATTTACGCAGCAACAGATAAATGGACTGTGGAGTAACTAAAGATTAAATTAAACGGGAGATGTGAATTGGGGAAATTATACTGACCTGAGCTCTGATAACAGCACTTCGCTTATCTTGCTCAGCTTTTTCCACAACAAACTTTGCCCTCTCGGCTTCTTGAGCAGCCACTTGTTTTGCTTCAATTGCAGCTGTAAATTCTTTTCCAAAAGTCAGGCTTGTTATGGATACATCATCTAGAGCAATGTTGAAGTTGGCTGCCCTTTCTGTCAAAATCTTCCTTATTTCTCTGCTAACATTCTGCAAAGTACAAAAGACAAGAAAAAATAGAACATTTGCAGCTCATTTCTTTCCCTATTCCAAAGAAAAGAGGCAAGTATCCAATAAGCTACAGCACAATGGGCCTAATCACAGTGAAATGGTACAGGTAAGAGGTATTGCCAGCTATAGCATAAATTACTTCCACCAAGAACATCAACTAAATACACAAGGCCTCTTGCACGTACCTCTCTTTGGGTGATGAGCTGGCTAGCATTGTATTGAGCAACCACAGCCTTCAAAGTTTCATGAATAATTGAAGGTAGGACTCTTTCATTGTAGTTTTCACCAAGAGTTCTGTAAACAGTGGGTAGTTGGTCTGGAACTGGACGAGTGAGAACCCTAAGACCAATTTTTACCTGTGCAATAAATAGAAAAAAGACTATGTTAAATCCCGTACTTCTAAGCGTTCAAACTTTCTGTCCCTAGGATAAAGCCACTACATTTTGTCCTTCATAACTTTGCAATTGTTATAAATGGTTCCCCTCATTTTCCCAATTTTGGTTTCTTTCTTTTTCTTTTTCTTTTAGTCCTTGGGGAATGGGGATGGGAGGAAAACAAGTGTACAGCGAAAAACTTACCATCTGAAGATCACGACTTCCTGAAGTGCTCTCCACAAGGTGGGGTCGTGCACGGACATCATATATGACTGGTCTTTCAAACCAAGGAATCATGAAGTGTGTCCCTTCTGGATAAACCTACTCATAAACCACTCAACACAGATTAAAAACACAAACACAAACAAGGGCACGTATCAAACATAAAGCAGAGAAAAAACATGGTTGAGGGGCCAAAATAGACATTTACATTTAAACAAAAAAACCATGAAAAACTATGACAATCTTTTCATATATTAAAACAGAAAAAAGAACGGCAAACAGAAGGCACATAAATTCACCTTCTACCTAATAAGTTTCTCAACTTACCATGGATAACATAGGCATAAATTTGGAGCCACTGATGCTAACAAAAAGTCAATCCAATTAATACTGAAAAAGAGGTCAAAAATGTCATCAGGGTCTGAAAGAACAAAAGGCAAGAATACCTTATCTTTAACACCAATAATACGGTTGAAAACAATGGCACGATGCCCACCCTCAACATTATAGAGACTGTTGGCAACTCCATACACACCAAGACCAGCAATAACTCCCAATTTGATCAAAGCAGAAGCTGCACCACCACCAGGCATCTTGGGAACCTTAACATTGTTGAGATTCATCTTACCAGTTCCTGAAATAAACCAATCATATTCATATTTTCTGTTACCAAAAAATCAAAAGCCTACTGGTATGAAAAAGTAATGCTCCATGTGCATTCTGAAGAGCTTTAACAAACAAGCACACAATCAGACACCCTCATGATTGGTCAGCATGGAATTTTATTCTGGGAGCTACAAGATTCAACTAGAGCTAAAGTGTTTTAATAAAGGACTTTTCTCCTCGATTTCCAATATGTGGGTAAATATACTTCAAAGGTAGAAGGATGCACTTTTCGCATCAACAGATTGTGATAAAAAAAATTGTAAGTCGCGTAGCTTCTCTATCTTCTAAAAGAATAAAGCTTAAGCTCTTTCACAGATCTAAATAAGAGGAATGAGCAAAGCACTCATTGTATAATGCAGCATTAGTCTTCCGAATCCCCTACATTCTACTAAGTATATGTAGATGGAGCAAAAGGTGTTTAAATAAGTAATGCCCGTTTATTGATGCACCTATAATCCCAAAAATGCTTCAAGCAGAAAATATCAACCAATCAATTACACCACAGTACCAAATTAACTTGTGATCAGTTATAATAAATCGTCCATATCCTCTATTCCAGCTAATTTCATTCCAATACTCAATAATCTGTTCTTAAGCCTAATCAATCGAAATTTTTACAAAATATAATATGCAGAAAGCGTCATCCGAAACCCGAAATCATAATAAATAGTTAGCTTAAAGAGCATGAAATTGGGTAAAAATGGAACTCTAATGGACGACTTACAAGTATACAACAACAACATACCCAGTGAAATCACACAATGTGGGGTCTGGGGAGGGTAGACTGTACACACACTTTAACTCCACCTTGATAGGTAGAGCGTCTGTTTTCGGGAGATCCTCGGCTCAAAACAAAGCATAATCACAGGCAAAACAAAGCAAGATAAACGATCAGACGAGAAATTAAAGCATTATGAACATACAGAGAATAAAATCGAATACGCCATGGTAGTGCATTCTAACAACAGAAAGAAGTAGTTAACACAACTAAATAAGATAAACAAATTACACTGAAGAACACATAGTAGCATGAATCAAACTACCGGAGACTATAAAACACTAACGCGCCTATAAGTGTGATAGGCTAATCGAGCCTACAATAATAACACTAAACTTATATGTAGACAAATAAGTAATGCCCGCTTATTAATTCACCTATAATCCTAAAATATGCAACAAGCAGAAAAATCAACTAATCAACAACGCCACAATACCAAGTTAACTTAGAATCAGCTAAACTAAAATCTCTGTTCCAGATAATTTCATTCCAATACTCAATAATCTGTGTTAATTCCAAATCAATCTCAAATTTGACAGAATATAATCATGAAGAAAGCACCATACGACCCAAAATCATAATAACCCGTTAAGATTAAAGAGCATCGAATTGGGTAAAAAAATAAAACCCTAATGGACTACATACACAAGTAATATGTAGATGGAACAAAAATGAAGATTAATTTACCTGATCGAAACGTATTGGATGAGTTAGGGTTAATGAGAGAAGCGACTCAAAAAGGGTATACGGGAACTTGGAGAAGGGGTTTAAGGTTTAGGAGTTTAGGGCTTTAGCATTGGGCTCTGGTACGATAAATAGCCTTTCAAAAGCCCACTCTGAGCGCTATGATAGGTGGCCCATATATTGTCGAAAATGTGTTGGAAGAATTGAGGGATCATTTTTTTGAGCGGATTGTTTTTCAAACGCTCATTTAATAAAAATATCCACACATGTTTCGTAATACATAATTTCTGTAATATTTTTATCTTTGAAAATTGAATTTTTGTCTCGCTCGGCATAAATTATATAAGGAATTAAGTTATGAACATGTTAATGTTAGGTTTTGTGTCATGACATTTTTCATAACATATCATTTTCAGAGCTAAATTAAAATCAGAAAATGTTGGACCAAATGTCTTGACATTCGGGACGATATTCTGGTAACTGTTTTGCCTATCTTCACGGACATATTTCAGTAAAGTGTGACCTTTTTATCACATGACAATTGACTTGACAAAGAGTCTTTGAAGCAGATTGCAAACGAGGAAGACCAAGTCCAAGAGGTAGCTTAACTTAAGGAGCAAGACGTGTGAAGAAAAAGTCCAAGCAGTTGAGATTTTCGTGCCTCAAGCTACTGCTTCACGTGCCCACTTTTAGCTCAACTTCTACAACCAATTAATGAGCTTTTCAAGGAGGACTCTCTACTATAAATAGAGAGGGCAGAAGAGTGGATCAATATCCAGAATCAAAATGTAAAAATACCAAGAGATCTCTCGGGATTTCTTCTCAGAGATCTGGATCACAAAATGTTGTCTGAGTTTGTGACGACATTATGTCTGACATTACATTCCCTGTTTCAGATTCTAGATTAGTTTTGTATGGTGCGATTGTAATGAGATGTTGTGCACTTCTATTTAGATAGAATTTTCAGGCATAAGTCATCTGCGACTTAACCTTTTTTTATTCTTTTTGTATTATCTTGTACTATTGTAAAAGAAGGAATATATTCAATTGTATATATATATATATATATATATATATATATATATATGCAATACCTTTGGTAATTGACCATCATGGGTTATATAAATATATAACCTATGAAAATTAAACATTTGTGTTCTTTATTTATTTCCGCTGCAATTTAACTCTTCAAATGTTTTATTTTGTTTTTACCGAAATGTTGTTAGTTGTGTGAGACGACATTTCTGCTGACATTCGCAAACTGTTCCAGCATTCGAATTTGTTTATTTCCATTTTGTTTTTATTACTCCATAGCATAACCCCCGTGACTCAACAAGTGGTATCAAAGTCGGCACTTAATACAATAAGTGTTTGGTCCTTTTATTCAAAGTTATGGATCCGGCTAATCAAAATATTGGTAGACTTCCCATTTTAAATGATACAAATATACCTATTGAGGATTCACCTACGTTCTCACATCAAATCAATTGATGTTAGGGCATGGAGATCTATAACCAATGGGTATGTTGTTCAAATGTTGTCACCGGATGATGAATGTGACATTCTTGTTAAACATGAATCCAAATGGACGACGAAAGAAACCAATAATGTTAGCTTAACGAAATGGCCTTAAATGTATTTTTTTGGGTTGATCTTTACATGTTTAAATTCGTTCAAAACTGCCCGACGGCTAAGATCTTGTCTCTTTCTTACTTTGCTACCAAATCCTATTAATTAAATAATCATTGTTATTGAAATATTATCTGATATGGTAGGTGTAACATCCATTATAGATAACAAGGTCATATTATAAAATTGATAATAAGAGATTTACCGAATATTGTTAAACTATTTGTCAACAATGATTAGCTCAGCTGGAAAATAACTGTTTTACCATGTAAAACATAATTTAATCATTGTATTTTTCAACTATATATAGATGAATGGGTGAATATTTATCTCTATTATGTGGAAATATGGGTGAATTCAGAGAACAAGCTACGCATTCTCCATGACGTTAATCTTAATCTCTCCTTAATTTTGATGCTTCTCATAGCTTGTTTAGTGCTTTAATTACATGATATAAATTGTCTAATTAATGGATTTTGAGATTGTGTATATTATAGTCTATCAATTACAAATGCACTTTTAGATGCTAAACTATAATACTACAATATGCAAAATTCACAACACCAAATTAAGAACAAGAACAAATGTTAAGACACAATTATCAGTGTAAATATTTGTTAAGAGTCTCACATCAGATATGAAATGAGAACATGGACTCTTTATATGGACTTGAACAATCCTCACCCTACAAGCTAGCTTTTGGGGTTGAGTTAGGCACAAGATTCATTCTCTTCATGGTATCAGGGCCAGATCCATTCCAATTCTTTGTTCACCGATGTTGGGCCCCCAAATTATATTATTCACGCTCCAGTTAACAAGGTATGGGCGTGCGGGGGAGTGTTAAGAGTTCCACATCAGATATGAAATGAGAACATAGACTCCTTATATGAACTTGAACAATCTTCACCCTACAAGCTAGCTTTTGTGGTTGAGTTAGGCCCAAGATCTATTCTCTTCAATATTAGCTCATTCCATAACTATTGCATATAATCAACCATTAAGAGATCTCGGTGATAGTTGAGATTTCTCTATTTTTAATCAATAGTCTCAGTCGAGTCCTGCATATGAAAAATTAAGCTGCTACTGTTGATGATCATATATATAATCTCGGTATTTCTTCTTGTACTTGTCGAATAGGAGTAGAAGATAAGGATTTGCTTAGCTTTTTGGTATAGTGAAAAACTAACATGACATAACATGAATTAATTAAGGATAAACCTCAATTAGTGACCTTAATCAAGAATTGGAGTAACTTTGTAGTCACTAAATCCAGCCTCTAAAAATATTTTTGCCCAGCCTCTTTAAGATCTCTCTCTTCCAGTGACTAAAACCGTCATCAACATATCAAAGAAAATTTGAGTTTCAATTGATTCATCATCTCCTATTTTATTATCAACCATCATGTCAATAATTATCACTTTTCCACCTTTTTCCGGTATTGCTTCTTTGCATTTCTTCAATATTTTCACACTTTCTTTGTCGCTCCAGTCGTGTAATATCCACTGCAATCTCATAAGTTAGTACTATTCAACAATTATCATCAAGAGTATAGTGGGATAGACGAGATCCCTCCACACCTAATCAAAGGTCTCGTGTACGAGCTTTAAGAGTGAAAAAACTCTTCATCATATAGCACTTTCCCTTCAACTAGCCTCTGGATTTAATCGGACCAATAAATATCAATACCAGATGGTTATATCAAAAAAACAAAACTATCATAATATCTTCAAAGGGAAATATATTTAAAATATAAAGTAAGATATTTTCTGGCAGATCAATAGCTGCAAAGCGGGAGTCATACTCTAATAAATATAAGAAAAAATGTCTAAAATACATCTCAATATTTGCCCCGATTTGTTATAACACACTTAATCTCTATGATGGTCATGTTACCCCATAAATATATTTTTAAAACAATTTCTTTGATATTTATCTGAAAAAATTGAACCAAAATCCAATGGGACACAAGCCAAGACTCGATTACGAAAGAATATAGTGATTCACAAGATCAAATTTTAAGAGAATCAACTAGGGCTGGCCAGTGGGCCAGGCCGGGCCCACCGGGATCGGGACTAGCGGGATCGGGACGGGGTCGGGGTGGAGAGGAGGCGGGTCGGGTGGGCGGGGACCGGACTAGCGGGACGATGAGTGTCCGTCCCGTCCGTTAGGCGGTCGGGGCCAAAGTCGGATTTTTTTTTTTAATTTAAATTTTTCACTAAATTAAAAATACTAAATTACTAACAAAGTAACATTAACATATAGTCATATAGTGATAGGCATAGACACATATTATACTATTATAATATTATAGTATTATAATTACACTCATATATATAATATATTTATAAAGTATAAAGTATAAACTAAATAATTAAACAAAGACAAGAAGAGTGTAAAAAAAAACATCCCAAGGCTGTTTTTGTACCTCTTATATTATTAATTATTTCATTAAAATATACAAGATTCAGAATTACAACATTGTAGTGTACTGTTGTTGAAAAAAATTGCAAAAGACATAAAAAAATTAAAAAATTGCAATGAAATAAATTACCAATTTGAAAATACTTTTTCTAGTTTCTTTATAATTTTATGTGGTTCTTCGGTTGAAATTGGTATATCTTGGTCAAATTGTTCCACGTCGCTACTCATGCCTTCAGATAAAATGTCGTTGTAGTTTTCGTCTTCTTCTTCGTTAATCTCTGGTTGACCGCACCTCCTTCGCTCCGCTCGTATCCAATCTCTGAATAGTACCGCCATCTCCAAGCTGTCTCCGGCTAATGAGTGTCTGTGCTCTCCTATTTGAAATCTGCCTGCAGAAAAAGCGCTTTCAAAAGCGATTGATGACGCTTGAATGTTCAAAATATCTCGGGCCATCATTGAAAGTGTCGGAAATGTCTTCTCATTCTGCATCCAATATTTCAGCAAGTCTTCCTTTCCTTCTTCATTGATAGCTGCTTGGTAAGGTAAATTACCCTGCAAAACAAAAACATCGAACTCGCTAATTTGGTTAGCACTGCTACCACACACGTTATTTACGAGGCTTTCAATAGAATCAATACTAGCCGCAGAAGCAAGATGTCTTTTTTATTGTGTTGAAGAAGAAGATGGTACGAAAGCCGGTTGGTTACTAGCACTTTCTTGATGGTAATGCCGATATACTTTTTTTGCATTCATCTTCTACGCTATTCAACACTTCTTCTAGCGTTTGTTCAATAGGTGACTCAACATTTAAATTTTTGGGAGTTGGAGGTGGTAGTACGTCCATACAGTTATAAATATTTTCAATAAGACTTTTACAACCCTCTACTTTAATAGTCGGGTTTAATACAACACCAATAATATAAATAGGGGGAATAGGAATAAAATATTTCTTTAATTTCATAAACATTTTTTTAATAGCTTCCTTATAAGCAGATTTTTCCATATATTCTTTAAGAAGTAAAAATATTATAGCTATATAAAATAACATAGTTGAAATAGTAGGATAATATAAAGTAGAAAATTCTTTTGTTGCTCGTTGAAAATTCTCTAGAAATACAATAAGTTAGATTTTGATTATGGGCGTTAAAAAATAAAGTGATAGGTTTTCTATAGTTATAAGCAACAACTAGTTGGTCATATAAAGAATTCCACCTAGTAGGTACTTCTCTTCGGGAATTTTTCTGTAAGATAGTCCACAATCGTGACAAGTTTTTTTATATTCTTTTCTCTGTTGAATTATATTATTTTTAAAAATAAAGTGTATAGCAAATTGTATTTTTTCCAGAATATCTTGAAAAAGTGAAAGATCATCCTTTACAACTAAGTTATAAATATGGCACGCACATTTGATATGAAAATGTTTTGGAAAAGACGAGTTAAAATTTCTTTTAAAATATAAATAACAGAATTGTTAGAAGATGCATTATCTAATGTAATACTCATAACTTTATCAGTTATTCCGTAATAATTATGGCCAGCCCTAGAATCAACTGTTTTCTCCATGAAAAAAGTTAAGAGTGTAGGATAAAATTATAATTTTTTGTTTTGTTCGAAGAGTGAAGACCTGAAATGACCAGACTCCTTTATTTTTGTCTTTTGTTCAACACGTGTTTGAATTATTATCTAGCTTACTCAATAAATATAAAAAAATCCTTAAAAATATATCCAGGAAGGTAATAGGACCCCGTAAAAATTAAGTGTGTTATAGCAAATCCAAACAAAGGTTGAGGTGTATTTTAGACATTTTCCCTAAATATAATTTTAAATAAGTTCGTTTGTACTTACAATATAAAAAGATGAATTTAAGTTTATACCTGGAAAATTGACCTACTCATAGAGTAATTTGTAAGATGATATTAATCTCTCGTGGGGAGTCTTTCATTAATATCAAGGTATATATAGAGTACAATATTCATCCCTTATACAATAGGAATCCTAAGCCTATACAAAAGAGAAATCCTAGTCTTACCATAATTATATTTACACAATATATGGAAATATTCTAATTATGGGTAGGAAATATATTGTTTCCTATATTTACATGTTTACACACCCCCTCAGTCGGAGCGGAGGAGGCCGGAACATTGTTCAAACTTATTTTTTAATTAGTATTATTAAACAGTTATAGCTAACATTAATTTTCTGTGGGATTCGACTCTGTACTTTTAGACCGGATTATATTTACAGCGACCATTTATCTTTTTTAGGACTAGAGTTGGGCGTGATCAAATTTTGACACCGTTATCGGGGAACTAACGATTTAGTTATAGTTTTAAATATTGCTACGTTTTAAGTTTGAACATTTTTATTTTTATCTTTTTTATTTTAGTTATTTACTAAAAAAAACATGACATCTTGAAATTATTGGAGTTTACGTGTTGGTAATTCAAGTTTTGATCGTCCTTATATATATTGTGTTGGAAATCACACGTGGCAAAATTATCAAAATATTCCCAAGGTTGAGTTTTGTGCACCAACTCAATCTTATTTATGGAATGTGTATGATATGTGTGGCGGTCAAGATAGTCACTTTTATGACTGCTTATATTTCTTATCCTCCCCAAATCCTTATCATAATGGTTCTACTTTTTCATATGAAGTTAATAGGAACAAAGAACCAAGAGATGTTGATATCACTCTAACAAATCGGTTCAAAGAGGACGACTACGCCCCCTTATATCAAAGGGGACGATTTTTAATCGCCCTCTTTAGTTAAATAAACTTAAATGTCATTTCTAAAGAAATACAAAATCGATATTCACTATTTTATAAGACAGAACGGTTTTGAATCCGAATATTTCGGATATCCAAAAAATCGGATATTCATAAGTTTGAATATTTATGTTATGAATTTAAATTAGGAAAAAATCTAAGAGGGTAATTTATGATGAACGAAAGTCTATAATGCGACTTAATTTGAAAGGAGGGCTTTTAATATTTCATCTATTAGTAATAGAAATAATAGATCAAAATCACCTTTAATTAAAATGTTATATATATTATCAACACTACAACAAATTGATTCAAATATATATATATATATATATATATTATCTATTTATATTTTGTAGTAATTTGATTTTTTTAATAAAATATGATAGATAAATTTAAACATCGAAACATTTATGGGAAGTGGAATAAAAGTTTAGAAATAAATTAAAATTTCAAAAGTAAGAAAAATACATATTTATTTATATCTTATTAAAAATAAATAATAAAAAAAATATTAGTGCGTCATAATATTTATATACTATGATATATGCATTCAGTGAAGATTGAATGTTGAAAAACGAGAAAGAAGAAAACTAACGTTTGAAAAAGAAAATATTTGAACGTGATAATTAAATTTGTTATTTCATTTGTACTCATTATAATATTTTACTTGACCATGATATTATGTGTAACTAATTATCATAGGGCGGATAGCAACGGAGATGGAAAAATCACGAGAGATGATATTTCTCATCGTATTTTATATTTTGTTCATTTTTTACTTTTGTATGTCTCTTAAAATTAATAAATGAAGTATCTATTTTTCTATAATATTCATATTAATTAGTGTATAGTTTGAAATATAGATTTGGAAAATGAATAATTAATATTAAGGATAAAACAAAAAGAAAAGTTTGTCTTTCTCTTAATATGCTAAAGTACACAAATAAAAGATGAATTATTTTTAATATAGTGGACAAGTAAAATTAAGCTCGAGTAATAAATAGGAAGTTCGCTTAGCTTTAACAGAAAATATATAAGCGTAAATTAAAATTTCTTAATAAAATGTACTAATAAAATATTTATAATTCTGGCGACTTATCCATCCACTAACTTTAACACGTTCTCAAAATGTGAATTATCAGATAAATTTAAATACTAAGGGAAAAAGCTCACTATAATATTATATGTCATCGAACTATTATAAATAACGTATTATGTCACTCGTTAATAGTTTAGTTCATTTATGTCATCATCGTCATCAAAGTGGCTCATTCATGTTATTTTTTATTAATGCCGGTTTTACAATATCGACATCGGCATTAATAAAAAATTGCACATAAATAAGTCAAATTATTAGCGAGTGACATAAATAAGTCATTTTTAATAGTTCGATGATATATTTAAAAAATGCCTATTAACATTCCAGCCACTTCAATATTCTAGCATTTAACAGGTCCCTTTATTAAAGAGTAATAGGAATCCAACTTTTAATTCTAAAATAGTTCTTAATTTTGATCTTTAAAAGACAAAAGGTGGTGGATTTTTCAATCGTCACAAGAAGAGGATGAGGAACAACCTATCAGATTCTTAACTCTATGATCTCATCCAAATTATGTGCCCCCTGGGTTTGAGTAGAGCTAAAAATAATTAATTCAAACTTGAAAATACAACATAGAGTTTACACAGGGGTGAGACAATGTGTCGGTTATGGACTTCGGTCGAATTCAGTAACTTTGATTCATACTCTATATTTATCTTCAAAATTTATTAAATATGTACAAATTATAAATTTAAAACCAAGTAACTTGAAAAAAAATAGAATTCAGAACGCATAAGCTTCAAATACTGGCTCCACCACTAGATTTATGGAAATATGATTAGCGATTGAATTTGTCGTTTAGCTAGGAAATTTATTCGTTGCTAATTCCTGAACTTTTTGGTAGTGAAAATTGCACATTTACTATCAGTTATAACTTTCGACATGATGATAAGCACTTGATTCGAACAAGTGATATCTAAAACAATATTATTATTTTTGTTGACGAAGGAACCCGCAGCCGTTGTTCTTTCGAGTGCGCACAGAGTAAACCCCGGACTGACGCAATAGCCTGCAAACCACGTCAGCCAGTTAAACCACACTTGGCAGTTGTGTGTGATGCACTCCAAGAGCGGCGGGCGAGCGTTACGCGGGGTTCGAACTTGTGACCAAGCTCTCCCACACCACCCAATGAGGATACCCTCTGCCTTTAAGACCAACTGGTCTAGGACTTCGGATCTAAAACAATATTATGAATTTAATTACCAGGAACAATATGTTGTTGTGGCATGTGTTGGTGGAATTGGGGGTGGGGATGGGGGGAGATTGTTGGGTAACGCCAACATCCTTTCTACTATGATGTCTAGATAATTGATCGAGGTGTTCTAGATCGAAATCATAATCTAATATAACGCTTGTTTGATAAGCTTGGTTAAGAAAACAAATTATGCCTTTATAATACTATAATTTGTAGCACGATAATAAGTGTTTGATCCTAACAAAATGAAGATTGTGTCGATTTCATAAGGCCTATTCGTACGAGTTTTCAAATTCTCCGGAGGACAATCTCATTGTTTTGGTATAATTACTCACTTAAGGACAGACTATTTTAATTTTTCTGAATCTAGGAATTTTCTTTTCTAAAAATAAATAAATAGGAATCACATAAGCCAATGCCTATCCATGAAATGCGGAGAAAATTTTGGAAAATATTTAAGCTTTCTCATACCTCACTTTGTGGGATTTCACTTGATATATTGTTGTTGTTATAATCTAGACTTTTCGATTATCAATACTAGACTCTCGGAAAAAGAATTTCATTTCATAATCGATATGCTGAACAACAGGCTCAAGGATTAGAAAACTAATTTCTTGAACATTGCTAGAGTGAAATTGGGGAGAGGACAAGATGCGAAAACGAGGCTGAGATGATTCGGACATGTGAAGAGGAATTGCCTGAATGCCCCAGTGTAGAGGTGTGAGAGGTTGGCTATGGACAGTTTCATGAGAGGTAGAGATATGTCAAAGAAGTATTGAGGAGAGGTGATTAGACAGGACATGATGCACCCAACTCACCGAGGACATGACCTTAGATAGGAGGTTATGGAGGATACAAATTAGGGTACAATGTTAGTAGGAGTTGAGCGGTGTCTCATTTATCATTTTCATACTAGTAGTAGTATTACTCTTGTAGCTTCGTACCCTTTGATTTATGTTACTACATATTGTTTCTTGTATGTCGATTATCGTGAAATTTGCATGAAAACCAAAATCAGACGAGGCGAGGCCGAATTTTGAAGTCAGGCCAAAGCCAGGACGAATTTATCGGTCGGTCCGCTTCAAAATACAAATTAAAAGGACCGAAGACTGGATCGAATTTACTGGTCCGGTCCTTTTTTTGTGCAACCCGAGATTATCGTATTAATTTGTGGTAGTTATAGCCCTTTTTTGAGATTGCTCTATCATGCATTTATAGTCCGTCGCTATCGTGATTTCTATTTTTATATTGTTTTGTATTGTTTGTCCTTGTGCCGAGGGTCTACCAGAAACAACCTCTCTGCCTCCCAAGACAGGAGTAAGATTTGCGTACATTCTACTCTCCTCATACACCACTTTGTAGGATTTCACTAGTACTAATTATTGGGTATGTTGTTGTTGCTAGAGTGAAATTCTGGTGAGAGCTCTTAATCATATGTCTCGGGTTTGAATTCTGGATATGAAAAGAATCATGATACATAGTGTTTCTGCTTTTAAATGAACCTTACACGACGAGAATCTGAATCAGTAAAGGCCCCAAATGCGGATATCATATATTTGGGTGGAAAACCGAGAAAAAAAATGTTAGCTCATAACCTCATACTGTAAGATGTTGGGATAATAATTTCCCTTAGGGATTTCTTTCATTAATCACAATATATATAGTTGCACAAAGGTGATTCTTAATACAGTAAAAATCCTAAGTTACCTATACTGTGAATATTTGAAAAATATTCGCTAACACACCCCCTCAGACGGAGCGGGAGGAGGCCGAATGCTCAGGATGGATCTGAAATCTGTGAACAGTTGTCTGGGTAGTCCATTTGTGAAGATGTCTGCATACTGATAAGAGGAAGGTACTGATGCGCGAAAAGATGCACACACTTTAACGCAAGTGCACGTTATCGTGACAAGTAACATAGTCTTGGTAAGACCGAATATCGTCCACAAGGATTAGTGTTCAAGTACCAATTATCTATCTTTTGGTATCTATTTGGTAACCGATATTGATTTTGTTGTTTATAACTAACAGTTATAAAAGCTAATTAACTATATGTTTACTTCAGTAGTGATGAGAATAGGGCTTCCATGTCTCCTCAACTATCCGCTTAAGTTACTTATTAATGCAATGAATTATGGTTCTTCTTCTTTTGGAGCTAGCAGGTTTACGAAATCGTTTTATACTTCCGTTAAGGCTATATAAACACTCAACCCCAGTATTGCTCCTTTCTACCTTTCGGTGATAAGGACGACTCTATAGGAGGATTAAGAACAAAAACCTAGTTAACTGTCACGCGCCATGCGTAAAATTAGGGTTTTTAAGCCTCTCATTAACGCTACATAAATAATTGAGGTATTTTCATCCTCAATCCAAAATATGTCTACCCAACTTACAGCATATTCACAACCTTCTCCTTTCAAAGTTTGATTAGAAATCATATAAATAATGATAATTAGTGATCAATTAATTACCAAGCATTCAAAGCAATTATTGGATAAATCTCAACAAGAAGAAGAATAACCATAATATGCATCAATTCATAACATAAGTTTCTAGTGAATTAACATGGAAAGCCCTACAAAAGAATTAGTTCCTAGCCATTGACATGACAAGAACTAATTCAAGGTTCAACATACAAAACTGAAATAAAGGAAAAGAAAAGAAAAGAAAGTTACTAAATTATGGTCTCGATCTTGATCCAAGAATCCTTGTGTTGTGCGAAAGGGAACCCTTAAAAAGCGCCTAGGGTTCTCCTTTTATAGGCTCAAACCGCCTCTAACTTTTCCGCCAGGCTGGCCCAGAAAATCGTCATTAAACCTGATTTTCCCGCATCGCCAGCCGCGCTATCGGCGCATGGCCGGAAATCTGTGATGCGTCCGGATGATTTGGCGCCGCGGCCGATCTCTGGCACGAGGCCAGCGCGCTGCAACTTCGTAGCCTCTCACGATGATTAAGCGCGCCCTGCACTGTTGGCGTAGGCGCGATCTGCGTTTCTGCCTCGTTCGCCACTTTCTCTGCTTTTACGCTCTGGAACCTCCACTTTTGCCCTCTTTTAGCTCCTTTTCCGCCATTTGGCCATTTTAACCACTTTGACTCAAAAGAAAGAAAATATATCCTAATACGACACTTATTTGTACAAAAAGGGACAAAAGACTAACTAAAAACGACTCAAAAAGTGTATATAAAATACACCGATCAAATACCCCCAAAGTTAACCTTTGCTCGCCCTCGAGCAAAGATAGAAAGAAAAAAGATTACAGACTCAAAGAAACGAAAAATAAAATACTCACTGACATTGATCACTTTTGCTGCATTGATGTTATCTAGAAAAACATGAAGGTTAGCAGAATAATATGCAGGAACATATAGCATGAAATTTTTAGCACACTAAACACATTAAGCTAGATATTTTGCAAACTCATTTTTATCATGCTTAATGGAAGTCAACATACTGAATCATGCTTGTAAAATTCAAAAATCCTATGGCATGTTTACTTGCTATTCTCCACTAATTCTGGATATGCATAAAAGAGATCTTCAGGACTTTAAGGGTTGTAATGTAGGCTTAGGTATAGGTAGGTAAAAATAGGCATTTAGGCTCATTTTTGTGTACCATAAGCTCTTTAGCTTTTCAGTGTTTCCCTTTTCTTTTGATTCTTTTCTTCACTTCAAATCAATCTTTCCCCTCTTTTGTTTTGGAAGAGTGAAGTGTATAATAATAATGGCACTCAAACTTAGGCTTTTGCCTATTTCTTATTACTTTTTTTTATTGGGGTGCATCAAAGTTGTTCACTCTTTTTGTCTCTTTTTTAACACAATTTATTCCACTATTTCATATTTTTACTTATGGCACAATTTGTGGGAATATAGGGTGTCAAAGAAGAAGTTTCAATTTTTAGGCTCAATGGGGCTGACTAGGGATACTTTTAAAGTCAGAGATAGAAAAGAGTGGTAAGAATTGACTATCAAAGAAACGTCTGAGTCATCTCTCTAACATGCATATCCTAACTATTTCGCCTCAAATAGCAAGCAATCATAACACATAGGTTTTAATCATTTAGCATGCACAATTCAAGCAAGAAACTCCAAATAGACAGACTTTGTGAGTTTTTGGCATATCTAACCTAAGTGTTTAGATGGTTGCTTCTAATTCCATTACATTATTCCACCTTACTTCACTAGGTGTTTCTAGTAACTACAACATACATGATCTTTTGACAGACAATTATGACTTAAAAGAAAAAATTTGTGACTCAAAAATACACAAAAACAACAAAAAGACTTAAACATACTTATAACAATACGACACAAATAAAACACTCCCTCCAAACTTAAATCACACATTGTCCCCAATGTGTGTAGACTCAAAGACAATAAAAGAGAACAAGACACTTACAGACTTGGCTAAAATGGTGGTGGTGGCGGTGACATTGGATAGTGCATTGAATTCCGTGAGGGGAGAAGAGCTCTGGATTTTTGATTTGGCGACAGGGCCTTCGGATCGGGGCGTCTTAAAGAAATTCAGATTTTTCCGTTGTGGCGCCGCGGCTCTGCAAATTGGCGCCGCGGCGCCCAAATTCCTGCGTTCTTCTGAATCTTCTGCGCCGCGGCACTGCTCCTAGCGATTTTCTGTAAATCTTGGCTTCTCTTCAATTTTCGCCTTGCTCCTGGCTCTCACCTGTCAACACAACACAGACACTACCTCCGTGAGATTGTTCTAAATAAAGATTAATTGCATTTAAACTAAATAACTGAAATACCTTGGGTTGCCTCCCAATAGCGCTGTCTTTAACGTCTTTTAGCCGGACGAAAATTCCTTATTATTCTAGGGTGTGAGAGGTTACTAAGTTCATGTATTCCATTTCATTGATCAGATAGGGTTTTAACCTCTGTCCGTTTACCTTGAAGGAAGCTCCCTCTCTCCCTTTTATTTCAATTGCACCATATGGGAATACTCTTACCACCGTGTATGGTCCTGTCCAACGTGATTTTAACTTGCCTGGAAATAATTTCAACCTTGAGTTGAATAAAAGCATTTGTTGTCCTTCTTGGAAGTCCTTCGGTATCAACCTCTTGTCGTGCCATACTTTCGTTCGTTCCTTGTAGATCTTTGCATTCTCATAGGCATTGTGCCTGAATTCATCCAACTCGCTTAGCTGTAGTAACCTCCTCTGTCCTGTTGCCTTGGCGTCCATGTTTAACTTCTTCATTGCCCAATACGCTCTGTGTTCCAACTCTACTGGCAAATGACATGCTTTACCAAAAACTAACTTATAAGGTGACATACCAATTGGTGTTTTGAATGCTGTCCGGTATGCCCACAATGCGTCATCCAGTTTGATAGACCAATCCTTCCTTGAGCCGTTCACCGTCTTTTCTAAGATGTTTTTCACTTCCCTGTTCGATACTTCTGCTTGCCCATTCGCTTGAGGGTGTTAAGCAGTTGTTGTGCGGTGGTAGACTCCATATCGGGAAAGCAATGAATTCAGCTGCTTGTTGCAAAAGTGACTTCGCCGTCGATGATGGCTCTGAGTCCGAACCTTGTGAAAATATTCTTTTGAAGGAATTTTTGAACGATGCTTCTGTCGTTTTATTTTGTGGCCATCGCTTCTACCCATTTGGACACATAATCCATCGCCGTAAGGATATATTGATTTCCAAAGGATGGCGGGAACGGTCCCATGAAATCGATTCCCCATACATCAAATAGTTCCACTTCTAATATCCCTTGCGAAGGCATTTCGTTTCCTCTTGAGATGTTCCCTGTTCTCTGACAACTATCACATTTCTTCACAAAGGCATGGGAATCCTTAAACAGTGTTGGCCAATAGAATCCGCATTGCAGTACTTTTGCCGTTGTTCTTGATGCCCCAAAGTGTCCGCCACATGATAGGGTGTGGCAATGGGTGAGAACCTGGTGCATCTCTTCCTCTGGTATACATCGCCTGATGACCTGGTCGGCGCAGTGTTTGTATAGCATAGGTTCCTCCCAATAGTAGTGCCTTACCTCGGAGTAAAACCTCTTCACTTGCTGTCTTGTCAATTCTGGGGGTAGTACCTTAGCTGCAAGAAAGTTAACAAAATCAGCGTACCGAGGTAAATTAGAATTCATACTTACTTGAAACAGTTGTTCGTCTGGAAAGTGATCATTTATTTGCACATCTTTGGTGTTCTGGCTCTCTGTGTTCTCTAGTCTTGACAAGTGGTCTGCAACTGAATTCTCTGTCCCTTTCTTGTCACGAATCTCCACGTCGAACTCTTGTAGTAGCAAGACCCATCGAATGAGGCGAGGTTTTGCATCCTTCTTTGTCATCAAGTACTTTATGGCAGAGTGGTCAGTGTATACTATCACCTTATTCCCAATCAAGTATGGCCTGAATTTCTCAAATGCATATACTATTGCTAGTAGTTCCTTTTCGGTAGTCGCGTAATTTAACTGTGCGTCATTTAGAGTTTTACTAGCATAGTAAATGGATCTAAATACCTTGTCTATTCTCTGTCCAAGCACTGCTCCTACTGCATAATCGCCAGACGCATTAGTTCAAATGGGAGCTCCCAGTTTGGTGCAATGACTATGAGTGCTGAAATAAGCTTCTCCTTGAGCGTCTGAAACGCGGATAAGCATTCCTTATTGAAGTCGAAGGTAACCCCCGTCATTAGCAATGTGGAAAGAGGTTTTGAGAAATCCTTGATGAATCTTCTATAGAAACCTGCATGCCCAAGGAAACTTCTGACCCCTTTTGTCGATACTGGAGGTGGAAGATTTTCAATCACTGAAATCTTTGCTTTGTCTACCTCAATGCCTTGGTTTGATATTTTGTGTCCCAGAACAATCCCTTCTGTTACCATGAAATGACACTTCTCCCAGTTTAGCACAAGGTTAGATTCTTCACACCGGCTTAACACTTCTTCTAAGTGCCTCAAACATTCCTCGAATGATGCTCCAAAGACCGAAAAATCATCCATAAAGATCTCTATGGTCCTCTCTACCATGTCTGAGAAAATTGCCATCATACACCTCTGAAAGGTTGCTGGTGCATTGCATAGTCCAAATGGCATCCTTCTGAATGCAAATGTACCAAAAGGACAAGTGAATGTTGTCTTTTCCTGATCTTCTGGCGCTATTGCAATCTGGTGATACCCTGAGTACCCATCCAAAAAACAGTAGTAGTTGTGCCCTGCAAGTCTGTCCAACATTTGATCTAGAAATGGCAACGGGAAGTGGTCTTTTCTGGTTGCCTTGTTCAGCTTGCGATAGTCAATGCAGATTCTCCATCCAGTGACTGTTCTAGAAGGAATGAGTTCGTTCCTTTCGTTTGTCACCACTGTTATTCCACCCTTTTTAGGCACCACTTGTACTGGACTCACCCATGTGCTGTCAGATATAGGGTAAATTACTCCTGCATCGAGCCATTTCAGGATTTCCTTTCTGACTACCTCTTTCATGTTTGGGTTTAGTCGCCTTTGGGCTTCGATGGATGGTTTGCTCTCCTCATCTAGACAGATCTTATGCATTACCGTTGACGGAATTATCCCTTTTATGTCTGCCAATGTCCATCCAATGGCCCGCTTGTGATCCTCGATTACTCTAGCAGTTTATCAATCTCTTCGGTGGATAGGTGGCGTGAAATGATCACTGGTAAGGTTTTCTCTTCACCTAGGTATTGGTATTGTAAATGATTGGGTAGGGTTTTTAACTCTAACTCTGGAGCCTTCTCTGTGGATGGTAATGATCTTTCTGGCATCTGTCCAAGCTCTTCATACTTCCTCTTATCCCATTTCTCATAAACATTCATCCAATTTGCATACTCCATCAGATCTGGATTGTTTCTACTATCATCATCCCATTGAGTCAGTACTTCTTCAAGCGTATCATCATGTCCGAACTCCTTGGCTGACACTGCTTCTTCGATAAAATCAATGGCTGAGCAGTTATCCTTGGCATCTGGAAAAGTTGCTGCTCGAAAAACATTAAAAATCACCTCTTCTTCATCTACCCGAAGCTTCAACTCCAATTTGTGAACATCAATGAGGGCCTGTCCTGTGGCTAAGAAGGGTCTGCCAAGTATGATCGGGATTCCATCGTTATCTTTTATGTCTAAGATAACGAAGTCAGCGGGAAAGATGAACTTGTCCACCTTCACTAAGACATCTTCGATGACTCCTCTAGGATGAACTATGGAGCGGTCAGCTAACTGCAAAGTGATGTTTGTGGGTGTTGACACCCAATTTTGACCCTCCCGTCCAGCCATTAACCATAAAATTACACTAATTTTGTAAAATAATTTTTTAGGATTTTTATAATAAAATACAACAATAAAACATTAAATACAGGCATAAATAAATAATTTAATAATGGCATCGCGTCTTACGTAGAGTTTTAAACACTTAGAGTCCCGCGCCCGCATTAACTAACTTTAAGCTTTGTCGTAATTCTTAAATAATTAATAAATGCATAAAATAAATAATTTAGCGATAACGTCGTGTCAGGTAGCATAGCCGCATTTATTAGTAATCATTTGTGATTTAAAATCAATTTTAATCTGATATATGCATTTAATAGCACCGCATTTATAAAGCTTTAAACGATTCTTAAATATCGTACTTGCATTCAGCATTTAAGTAATTTAATATAAACTCAATGCAATTTTAATTTAACTTCGCAATAATGCATAACAATAAGATTTTAAATAATAGCGTCGCATTCTAAAGTATTAAGCATTAATTAAATAGCACGCCCGCATTTATTTTTATAACAATTAGATAATTTAATCACAATTAATTAATTAATTAACTCCTAATTAAAACTACCTAACTAATGACCCACTTAAAATTAATACCTAATTAAAATGCCACACTTTAAAACGCAGCCCAACTAACCCTATATCGCCCCAGGCCCAGTTTTCCTTTACTCCGGCCCACGCCCGATCAGCCCACACACCCCCTTATTTCCCCTTGCCCGATCCGGAAGCCCACGCCCAATCTATTTCCTTCAGCCCTTTACCTTCCCTGTCGACTAAACGAAAGCCCTGCGAAAAAAACCCTAAAGTAAGAGCTGCCCCAGCTCCCAGCTCCTTCACCCGTCGCCGCCATGCCCGGATTTCTCGCCGGAGAATCCGGGATTTCTCTTTACCCACGTACCCAGCCAACGGTTCTTACCATAACCAAAAACCGAATCACTTCAAATCAGCAAAATATCCTCCAAATCCTTCCAGAATCAAAACTTACCATAACCCGTTCAAGCGAAAATCAGCACAATCTCAGCCAAAAATCAGCCTTTATTACTTACCAAACTTAGACCCAAATCGTAGCTATAAATACAGAACCACTATGCATGCAATAGGCATCGCTGAGGAGACTCAGAAATCAGGAGGCACCCAAAACCGATGGCATCGATTACGCCCTCTAGCGATGAGTCATCGATTGGTGAGCGAGACGAGAAGACACAACATCGATTGGAGACTCCAGCAGAGGGCAACAACACGCATGAAGAGAGTGGAGCAGAGGTCGAGTCGGGAATCGCTTTCTCAGCAGCAATGACAACTCAGGAGAATAGGTAGTTCTAATACCCCTTTTCTTTTAATTCCAGCTAAAAATCAGCGAGCAAACCTTGTCCCTTTCATTCGCATCGCAAACCCAAAACCCGTCGATTGGACCGACGACTTGATACGCCGCGGTCATTGTCAGAGAAGGTAAAATCAACTCTCTCTCGATTTCGGTTCATTTCTGCATTTCTGTGTGAAGTCTGTATTTAAATAATGTGTTAGATAGTTGAAGATAATGTTGGGAGACTGCGAGGTAGATAATTATCTGTTTGTGTGGTTTGCTATGGTGTTGAGGGATGAGAAAATTCTGAAATGAGTTTGAATCATGGGTATGTTGCATTTGTTTGTTTACATTATAATGGCGACTGTCGGGTAATAACCAGGAATGAGATCAGCCCTGTTGAAATTCTGGCTTAGATGGTCTTGCATATCTAAGTTAATCCTTATATGATTATATATATTGTGGTATATGGATCTCCCCTTTATAGTTGAGAATCTGAAATACTACCAGCCTTCCCACCAATGCACTAACAGTCCAATTTACATCATAGATCTTACATATAACTGTATTGGTTACATACATGTGAATGCTAGCATGTCTAAGTTAACCATAAAGCGCATATGTGCTTCTTAGGTTATTTCAGAACCCGTTAATTGGGCATATTGACATCTATGTCCAAATAGTCATCCGAATTAAATTAGGCGAAAGTAGTTAATCTGATTGTTTAGTTGTCGCTTGCTATTAGTCTTAACAAGAATCGAGCTTAACTAAATTATAAAAATCAAGTAGTATTAATCGATTGTGATTATTAGATTAAGTGACAACTTATCTGATTTTCGATTATAACTAATAAGCTTATTCGGCTACTGTTTGCCTAATGTTTATCAACCTGCTTAGCTAGATTGAGTATTCATTATGTTAGTCTAAGATAGTATAAATATACGAAGCTCCTTAAGATTGCATAATCTGTGTCTGAGTAATGTCTTCTAAACATGATTGATGTCTTCTCTTAGCCTTGAAGTATTATTCTCATGCTTGCTGTTTAAATTTGTTTTCCTGCCTAACTGCCTTTCTTGTGATCCGATGAAATCCTTTTGCTCCTTGAATCGGTTATGACATGTTAGTTTAGCGTCGTACCTGTTTACATTCTGTCTGCAAGTTCAAAACATCTGTAAGTGGAAGTAGGCATAGATATAGTGAGAATGATAGCGGCTAAATGAGTATGTGTTTATCTGCCTCAGTTCATGCTTAGCTTATCTTGATTACCTGAGCTGCCTACTAAGATGTATATGTTTGTCTTATTTAGATTTCTAAATTAGTACATCTAGAAAGCCTCCTAAGCAATAGAAATAATCGGTTGCTATCGGTTCTGCCATCGCTTTGTTTGTCGGTACTATTGTTTTGGTGTTTAGTCTGCTTTTGGCATTCATTGCTTCGCGAGTAGTATTTTGCCATCGTAAATTTAAATCTAATGACGTTATTTTCGCTATTGCTTTGGTGTTGCTTCCGTGATTTGTTGCCTTAAAGAAGACCCGTAAACTTAAAAATTATTGGTCCTGCCAGTTATTATTTTCCGGCTAATTACCAACCTGACCTATTTCTTGCATTTCGGGTCTGCTTATTATTAAGATGAAGTGATTCATATGTGTTTAGATATTGTGTCAATGATTGCTTGATAAAGATATAAAACATATACTAATCCTTTTCTTTCTTATTTTTTTTACATGGCATGCATCGGGAGAATAATTAAGAGTCTCGGTACGAGACTCGCAATGGTCCCCATATCACCAACCGCATTTCCGCCGCAGGGCTTCCAAACAACTACAAAAATAGATGTTGTCGCCATCCGCCCTAGACGCTACAACTACTCCAGTCTCATTCCTCTCTTTGTTTATTTACGCATTTATTTATTTGTTCATTTATTATTGTCATATTCATTAACCTTGTAACTAATAGGATAATTAACTCTAAATACATTGAAAGGGTAGTGTTAAGGAAAATTCATCCCTTATTTATCCTAGGTTCGTCATATATCTAAATCCAAATGATTCAATCAATCTTAGCTATGCTTTAGTTAATATACTCCTTCTTATCTACTCTCAAGAAAATTAAAAAAAAAAGGATTTTTTTTCTCATAAACTTTCCATAAGCATCATAGGAGTAATTTACTAATTTACCACGTTTCTTAGTATCTCTAAACGTTTTGCATACACAAATAAAAGTTATTTCATAATTAAACTTTATATATAATAGTCTTAACCTTGCATATACTTATAGGAGTAATTTATCATTTTGCTTTTTTGTCAAATAAAATAAATTCATGTCTTATAAATGTATAATTAGCTTTACATATTTTTGGTGAAGTATTAGAAAAACCCTTTTTATTCATCAAAAATATATTTTTTTTAGATACCTGCCACATCCTTTACTTAAATAATCTTTTGCTAAAACGTACATTCTTAGCATAAATAATTAACCCTAGGTTTGAACGGATAACCGCAAGTTAGCGGATCCTTTAGGGTGCCTAACCCCTTCCCTTTAGGATAATAAAGAACTCTTGCCCAGAATCTCATTAAGTTTAGCAGACCATTAAAATGGAGTTAATGTTACCTTAAACTAGTTAACATTTAGGTGTCCTAATTCACCCAAATTAATTAGGTGGCGACTCCGCGAACCCTTAGCATTTTTGCACTTTTAGCACCCTTTAGCTTTAAAATTAATCTTTTAGCACCTTTAAGCACTTTTTAACGATTTAGCATTTTATTATTTATTTTCTAACATTTTTATTTAAGCAGGGCTTTTATTTTAGAAAGTCGCGGCCGGAAAAGGGCGCGACAGTGGGTTTGACTTCTCCCATTCCTAGTTTGCAGAAAACTAGATAAGACATCAGATTTATGCCTGCTCCCAAATCGCACAATGTTTTCTGACATTCAAACTTTCCAATGGTGCATGGGATGGTGAAGCTCCCTGGATCTTGTAACTTCTGAGGTAGTTCTCTCTGTAGGATGGCACTACATTCCTCGACCAACATCATCGCTTTCGTAGTCATCTATCCTCCTCTTTTTGCTAAGCACATCCTTCATGAACTTTACATAGCTCGGCATCTGCTCTAATGCTTCAGCAAACGGGATATTGAGTTGCAATTGTTTGAGAATCTCCACGAATCTAGAGAATTGCTTGTCAAGAGTACATGTTTTTAACTTCTGGGGATATGGTACCTTCATCTGGGGTGCGGTTGCTACGATTCTGCCAATTTTCGCCTGGTTCTGGCGCCGCGTTCTCGTTTCGCGGCGCTCAAACTCCCGCCCTCTCTCAGAATCTTCGCCGCGCCGCTTTCATCGGCGCTGGCCGCTGCCGCGAACTTTCTATCTCCGTGATTCGCATCCTTCGTCAATTGCACGACATTGTGTTTCCATATTGCCTACCCTGTGCAGATTGCTCTTCTGCGTTTATGCTCAATATGATCGCGAAGTTCTCCTATTTGCTTTCCAACTTCTTCATGGCCATTCTCGCTTGGCCCATGAACTGATTTTGATACCTAGTGAAACTGAGTATGGCTTCTCGTAATTCCTCCCTCTCTTCCTCTATGGTTGGAGCTCTATCATATTGACAGTAGAAATCCATGTCTAAAGGATTCCTGAGATGAATCAAAACCAACAACGAATCACGGCACACTTGTTTTTACAAAAGAAAATAAAATAAAATAAATAATTTAAAGAAACAAAAATAAAAACCAAATTAAAAATTAAAAATAGATAACTTAATATTGAACTATGCCTAATCCCCGGCAACGGCGCCAAAAACTTGATGCGCGAAAAGATGCACACACTTTAACGCAAGTGCACGTTATCGTGACAAGTAATATAGTCTTGGTAAGACCGAATATCGTCCACAAGGATTAGTGTTCAAGAACCAATTATCTATCTTTTGGTATCTATTTGGTAACCGATATTGATTTTGTTGTTTATAACTAACAGTTATAAAAGCTAATTAACTATATGTTTACTTCAGTAGTGATGGGAATAGGGCTTCCATGTCTCCTCAACTATCCGCTTATGTTACTTATTAATGCAATGAATTATGGTTCTTCTTCTTTTGGAGCTAGCAGGTTTACGAAATCGTTTTATACTCCCGTTAAGGCTATATAAACACTCAACCCCAGTATTGCTCCTTTCTACCTTTCGGTGATAAGGATGACTCTATAGGAGGATTAAGAACAAAAACCTAGTTAACCGTCATGCGCCATGCGTAAAATTAGGGTTTTTAAGCCTCTCATTAACGCTACATAAATAATTGAGGTATTTTCATCCCCAATCCAAAATATGTCTACCCAACTTACATCATATTCACAACCTTCTCCTTTCGAAGTTTGATTAGAAATCATATAAATAATGATAATTAGTGATCAATTAATTACCAAGCATTCAAAGCAATTATTGGATAAATCTCAACAAGAAGAAGAATAACCATAACATGCATCAATTCATAACATAAGTTTCTAGTGAATTAACATGGAAAACCCTATAAAAGAATTAGTTCCTAGCCATTGACATGACAAGAACTAATTCAAGGTTCATCATACAAAACTGAAATAAAGGAAAAGAAAAGAAAAGAAAATTACTAAATTATGGTCTCCAATCTTCAATCCAAGAATCCTTGTGTTGTGCAAGAAAGGGAACCCTTAAAAACTACCTAGGGTTCTTCTTTTATAGGCTCAAAACCGCCTCTAACTTTTCCCTTCAGCCCGCCCGTAAAATCGTCATTAAACTCGATTTTCCAGCGTCGCTGCCGCGGCCAGCTCGCTATCGGGCGCCGCTGTTCGCTATCGGCCAGCGCGCCGGAAGTCTGTGACGTCCGGATGATTTGGCGCCATGCCCGATCTTCGCTGCGGTGAGCGCCATGGGCTACCGCAACTCGTAGCCTCTCGATGATTAGCCGCGGCCGCACTGTTGGCATTTAGCCGCGTACCGACTGCCTCGTTCGCCACTTTCTCTGCTTTTACGCTCTGGAACCTCCACTTTTGTCCTCTTTTAGCTCATTTTCCGCCATTTGGCCATTTTAACCACTTTGACTCAAAAAAAAGAAAATCTATCCTAATACGACACTTATTTGTACAAAAAGGGACAAAAGACTAACTAAAAACGACTTGAAAGTGTATATAAAATACACCGATCAGGTACATGTAGAATTTTGACAAGACCACGTGCCACATTCTCACGAACAAAATGAATATCCATCTCAATATGTTTGGTCCGCTGATGCTGGACCGGATTATGAGACATATAGATAGCAGATATGTTATCACAATAGACTATAGATGTCTTACGCAATGGACAACTCAGCTCCAAGAGGAGATTCCGAATCCAACAGATCTCAGCAACTACATTAGCAACACTCATATACCTGCTGGATCGATCGATAATACGGCTTGTCGCCGCGTACTCAAGAGATCAGATTATCCCTTAAGAACACACAATAGCCTGAAGTAGAGCGTCTCGTGTCCGGCACCCTTCCCAATCAACATCTGTGTAGGAAAGTAACATGTTCAGAGCGGAGGGGTAGAGATGCAACTCATAGTCAGGAGTGCCCTTAATGTATCTGATAATACACTTAAGAGCAGCAAAATGAGGTTCCCTCGGAGCATGCATGAACAGACACACCTGTTGGACGGCATATGCAATGTCGGGCTTGGTGATGCGCGAAAAGATGCACACACTTTAACGCAAGTGCACGTTATCGTGACAAGTAATATAGTCCAGGTAAGACCGAATATCGTCCACAAGGATTAGGGTTCAAGTACCAACTATCTATCTTTTGGTATCTATTTGGTAAATTGATATTTGATTTTGTTGTTTATAACTAAGAATTATAAAGACTAATTTATCTAATGAGTTTACTTCAGTTGTGATGGGAATAGGGCTTCCATGTCTCCTCAACTATCCGCTTATGTTATTTATTAATGCAATGAATTATGGTCTTCTTCTCTCAGAGCTAGCAGGTTTACGAAATCGTTTTATATTCCCGTTAAGGATATATAAACACTCAACCTCAGTATTGCACCTTACCTACCTTTCGGTGATAAGGATAACTCTATAGGAGGATTAAGAACAAAAACCTAGTTAACCGTCACGCACCATGCACAAAATTAAGGTTTTTAAGTCTCTCATTAACGCTACATAAATAATTGAGGTATTTTCATCCCCAATCCAAGAATGTCTACCCAACTTACATCATATTCACAACCTCCTCCTTTCGAAGTTTGATTAGAAATCATATAAGGATAATTAGTTGTCAATTAATTACCAAGCATTCAAAGCAATTATTGGATAAATCTCTCAAAGAAGAATAATAACCATAAGCATGCATTAATTCATAACATAAGTTTCTAGTGAATCAACATGGAAAGCCCTATAAGAGAATTAGTTCCTAGCCATTGACATGACAAGAACTAATTCAAAGTTCATCATACAAAAACTGAAATAAAAGAAAAGAAAAGGAAAAGAAAGTACTAAATTATGGTCTCCAATCTCCAAGCAAGAATCCTTGTGTTGTGCAAGAAGGGGAACCCTTAAAATCTGCCTAGGGTTCTCCTTTTATAGGCTGAAAACCGCCCTTAACGTTTCCCTGCAGGCCTGGCCCAGAAAATCGTCAAAACCCTGATTTTTCCCGACGGCGCGCCAGCTCGCTATCAGCCGCGCCGAACTTCGTGGCACCGGGTGATTTACGCCGCGCTCCGATCTCGCTGTTCGGAGCCGCGCGGCCGCAACTTCAGAGCCTTTCGATGTTTAGCGCCGCGCCCGCACTGCTGTTGACATGAGCCGCGTACTGGGACTTCGCAGCCTCTCGATATCGGGCGCCGCGCCGCTTCGATCGCAGAGGCGCGCAAGATCGACTGGGTTTTTGCCTCGTTCGCCACTTTCTCTGTTTTTAGCTCTGGAACCTCCTCTTTTTCCTTCTTTTAGCTCATTTTCCGTCATTTGGCCATTTTAACCACTTTGACTCAAAAGAAAGAAAATCTATCATAATACGACACTTATTTGTACAAAAAGGGACAAAAGACTAACTAAAACTGACTCAAAAAGTGTATATAAAATACACCGATCACTTGGTGAAAGTGAGGTACTGAAGAGCACATGCAAGACTTCGATAGAGAGTAGGATCAGACACTGGATCACCCTCAGAAGCACTGAGCTTGGATTTCGAATCAACATGAGTAGGCATAGCCTTGTAATTCGACATCTTAGCTCTGAACACAACTTCTTATGCATACTTACACTGACTCAGGAACATAGTATTTGCAGATCTAGTGACTGATATACCCAAGAAGTAACTCAGCTTGCCCAAATCAGTCATAGCAAATTCAGTTTTGAGAAGAGCAATAATGGCATTTTTCAACTTATCAGATGAGGCAGTGAGAACAATGTCATCAACATATAATAGCAAGTAAGCGATGTCACTACCATGATGAAAAATGAACAGAGAGGTGTCACACCTGCTGCAAATAAACTCAATCTACATAATATACCTGGCAAACCGGTCATACCAAGAACGAGGTGTCTGCTTTAGACCATAGAGTGACTTTCTGAGACGACAGACATAATGAGGAACAACCGGATGAACAAAACCAGATGGCTGATGCATGTACACAGTTTCTTTAGAAACCCCATGAAGAAATGCATTCTTGACATCCAGCTGATGAATCGTCCACTTCTTACCCATAGCAATGCTAAGAACAGTACGAATCGTAGCCGATTTAACAACCGAGTTAAAGGTATCACCACAGTCAATTCCCTCAGGTTGATTAGTGTCATTTGCCACAAGTCTAGACTTGTAGCATTCCAAAACACCACTATCTCTGAATTTGTGACGAAAAAGCCACAAACATCTGATCACATTCACCCCGTCTGGTCTAGGGACAAGATCCCAAGTATGCTGCTTAGTTAAAGCATTATATTCCTCAGACATGGCTGCATTCCAATTAGGGTTAAGTTTGGACAATTTGGGTTATTTGGGAGTGGATAAATGGTTTGGACAGACAGGTTAAACTAGACTTTAGGTTTGAAAATCCCGTGTTTGGCACGAGTTTCATTTGGTGACTGGGGACATTGGGTGGTGGCATTGTTGAAGTGACAGGTTCAGAGGTTAGTTCACTGGAAGGGAGGCACCGCGGTGCATCCTCAGGGGACCGCCGTGCTGAATGCGAGGGAGGAGCAGTGAACTCAGTGGAAGAGGGGCACCGCGGTGCATCCTCGAGGGATCGCGGTGCTAAAAATTCTGCAGGAAGAGGGGGCTCACTGGAAGGCAGGCACCACAGTGCATCCTCGAGGGACCGCGGTGCTAAAAGTTCTGCAGGAAGAGGGGGCTCACTGGAAGGCAGGCACCGCGGTGCATCCTCGAGGGACCGCGGTGCTAAAAGTTTTGCAGGAAAATGGGGCTCACTGGAAGGATGGAACCGCGGTGCATCCACTGTGGACCGCGGTTCAGAAGTCAAAATTTTGGTAAGCTGACTTAGAACGGTTGGGGATATGACTGGTTCATCAAGAAATGAGTAGTCTGGTTTCCGGTATTTCTGAGGGTTTGAAAACGGAAATATCATCTCATTGAATGTGACGTGACGAGAGATGTGAATTTTACGAGTGGACAAGTCATCGCACAGATAACCCCTATGATTGGGTGGGAAACCAAGGAATACGCAGGGTGTAGTTCGAGGAGCCAACTTATGAGGGGTGGTGGAGGTACGATTGGGATAGCACAGACAACCGAAGATCCGTAGGTGGTCATAAGAAGAAGTTCTACGATATATAATGTATGTGGGGGTCTTCTTTTGTAATGTGCTAGTAGGTAAAATATTTAGAAGGTATTCTACCACTTTGACAACATAGACCCAGAAAGATGATGGCAGACAGACATGAAATAGGAGGGTACGAACCATGTTATTAATAGTACGAATAATTCGTTCAGCTTTACCATTTTGAGGTGAGGTGTAAGGACAAGAGAAGCGGAACACCATGCCTTGTTGGGAGCAAAAATTATGGAAAGCCGAATTATTAAATTCACGTCCGTTATCACATTGAAATGATTTGATGGATTTTTCAAACCGAGTTTTAATAAATCTGTGAAACTCAAGAAATTTGGCAAAATTTCAGATTTGAATTTTAGAGGATAAATTCATACAAAATGTGAGAAATCATCCAATAGCACAAGATAGAATTTATGACCTAGAGAGCTAACAACAGGAGAGGTCCACAAGTCAGCATGAACAATGTAAAATGGTGAAACTGTAATATTCATTGAAGACATGAAAGGAAGACGAGTATGCTTGTCAAACAGACAAGAAAAACAATGTTGAGCAAGTTTTTCATTATTACATTTAATACGCTGATTGTTTCTAAGAAAAGAAAAAACATGATCTCCTGGATGCCCAAGCCTATTGTGTCAGGTGGATGAAGATAATGCAGCAAGGGAGACTGGTTGTTGAGTTCTGACAGTAGAAGAGTTTGTGAAGGGGTAGAGGTCTCCCACACTATTGCATCGAGTAAGAATTCTCCCCGTATTGAGATCCTTCACAGAGAAACCAAAAGGTTCAAAATCTACAGACACCCAATT
This sequence comes from Przewalskia tangutica, assembly GCA_029844215.1. Taxonomy (NCBI): domain Eukaryota; kingdom Viridiplantae; phylum Streptophyta; class Magnoliopsida; order Solanales; family Solanaceae; genus Przewalskia; species Przewalskia tangutica. Next base: position 3,743,635 of record CM056730.1, on the reverse strand, counting down.
ATTACGAGTGAATTTCCTAACAGATATCAACTTTTTAATAATTTGAGGGGCGTTGAGGACATGGTTAAGTGAGAAGGGTGGATGGGAATTTTTGATTTGTGTATTGCCATAGCCTGTAATTGAAATGCGGTGACCAATGCCAACAGTAATGTATTGAGGATACTTTAACTGAAACAGTTGAGAGAAATTACCTGAAGAGTTGGTCAAGTGTGATGTGGCTCCGGAGTCCATATACCAATTATTGGCAGGCGGTTGCAGAGTGAGTGTGTTGAAAGCTTGGCCCAAATCAGTGGGTTGCATCTTCTGGGCTAAAGGAAACTGTTGAGGAGATGGGCCTGTTGGTGCTAGACCGAGGATACTGGGCCGCCACTGCTGCTGCTGGACATTCGGCCACTGCCGGGTATTCGCCATCGCCGCTTTGTTGGGTATTCGCCATCGTTGAGGCAGCGTACGATCGCCGCTACTATGTTTTTCCTTTGCCTCGACCCTTTCCCTTGTTTCCTTGTCCGCGACCTCTGTTGCCTCTGCCTCCACCGCGGTTCTGCTGCTGCTGATGGTCCAGCGGTGGTGGAGCAGTGGTCGGCGACTGCAAGTTTTCAACGGCTAATGCTTTTTTATAGTGCTCATCATGTTTAGCACGTCGTGTTTCTTCCAACAACAATTGAGAACGTGCCTTGTTGAAAGATGGAAGTGGATCAGCCTGTTGAATTATTGCTGCAAGAATATCATATTCCTCCTTTGGTAATCCTGCAACAAGTTGTAGTACCATCTTAGTCTCAGAAACAGATGTCCCAACATGAGAGAGTTGGTCAGCAATAAGTTTCAGTTGCTTGCAGTATTCGGTCATGTTGTTAAAATTCTCAAGGAGGGTGTTGTTGAACTGCTCCTCTAAATACACCGCCCTAGTATTTTTGTTATCCTGAAAAATTTCCTCCAAGCGTACCCAAAGTTTGCGTGCCGAAGCACCTGTTTTCAGGATAGTACACAACAAGTCCTTAGAGATGGTACCATAGATCCATTGTTTGACGATAGCGTCAAGACGGCGCCATGTTGAATCATCAATGTCAGAGGGGCGAGGGATTGACGCATCAATATGGTCGAGCACGTTGTACGCACAAGCATGAATATAAAACAGTTCCACCCACATAGAATATTGACAGTCTTCTTGATCAAGAATAATAAGGACAAAATTCTTGATGTTTGTAACAGCAAAAGCCGGATGAAAAGATGACTTTGTGGAGGGAAGTGCGGTGTCATCTATGCCAGAGGTAGAACCATTAGATTTAGGAGAAGTGGGAGGAGACATGATAGCCACAGGTTAGAAATTTCGAAAGAGAAGGCACCGCGGTGGGGGGGATTGGCGGCGGCCGAGAGGGGAATTTCTAGGGTTTTTTCGATCTTAGGCTACTGATACCATGTAAGATGTTGGAATAATTTTCCTTAGGGATTCCTTTCATTAATCACAATATATATAAGTTGTACAAAGGTGATTCTTAATACAATAAGAATCATAAGCTACCTTAAATACATGATACTAATAAATACAATATATACTGTGAATATTTGAAGAATATTCGTTAACACATACGACACAAATATCGCGACAAAACTCCTTGACATTAATATATAAAACCATATAACAAAAATACAAGCAATATGGCTTAACTGCTACTACATCAACATGCCCAAGAACATTTTACACACTTTACTCCACGAGAACTACTCCTATTTAATAACCTTACAAGCAACACCAACCCACCTTACACACTTTATCACCCTTAAATACACATATTATCTAGGTGAAAATTTATTTGCATGGTGTTTACACCAATTCAATGAATACATGATATATGTCTTGTCTTACACTCTTATTGTTGAATCATAGTTAGTTAATACATATTCTAACTTTAATTTTTTACTTAACCATGGTAAAGTAATATAATTTGATGTAAATATCAAGTATGGATAAGTTTTAACCTATTATCTCGCATCCCGAAATAATCCAAAATACTTAAAACAATGCAATTAATTACCCAACTACCCGAATAAATCTCCACCTACAAATTTTTACTATAACACAGTCTAAAGAGCAGTAAAATCCGAGTTTTTCAAGTGCAACATCCTATTCCCTCCGTCTCAAATTATTTGTCGTGTTAATTCATTATACGCTTGACGCTCTTTAAAAATATTAATTAGGAGGGATTTGACTATTTGTTGTTGTTGTTGACTATTTTGCCCTTATAAGAAATAATCTCTCTTCATTTAATATCTACTTTATTTATGTGGCATGTCTCTATAATTGAGGAGTTTGTAGTCAAAAAAAAAAAAAAAGGAGTTTGTAGTCTTCAAGAACAATTACCACTAAGAGTAAAGGATAATAAATTTTGTCTTGAACTTCTAAAATAAAAAATAATTTGAGACAACTACTTTTAGAAAGCACGACAGATAATTTAAGACTGAGCGAGTAATATTTTTCCAAATATAGTTTTTCTCCTTATCATTGTGAAGTTCATTCCTGGTAATTATTCTTTGATCCCTCTCAAAGTTGTTTTCCATCATTAACTCGGTGATGATTTCTTTCCAACTGCTTTTAATTTTTTTATTTTAGTTGCGGAGAAAGGATGCTGAAATAGATGTGTGGGCATACAAGGAGGGATATAATTAGAAATGATGATATTCGGGACAGAGTGGAAGTGCCTCGGTGGAGGATAAAATGCGGGAAGCGATGTTGAGATGGTTCAGGCATGTGCAGAGGAGAGACACAAATGCCCCAGTGCGAATGTGTGAGAGGTTGACTATGGACGGATTTAAGAGGAGTAGAGGGCATGTGCAGAGGAGAGACACGAATTCCCCAGTGAGGATGTGTGAGAGGTTGACTATGGACGGATTTAAGAGGAGTAGAGGTAGGCCGAAGAAGTATTGGGGAGATGTGATTAGACGAGATATGGCGCAGGTTCAACTTACTGAGGACATGACCTTAAATAGGGGGTTGTGTAGGACACTGATTAGGGTAGAAGGATAGTAGGTAGTCGAGCGTAGTCCTACTTACGCTTACAAACTGATAGTTGTAGTGTTATTATTGTAGGCCCGCTTAGCCTATCATACTAGTAGGCGCAATATGACTTTATAGTAGTGTTTGATTTCTACTGATATGTGTTCATTAGTGTACTTTGTTTATCTTATGTACATGCATCAGTTACTACTTCTTTTCTCAGAATGCGCTAGCATAGCTTATTTGTTTTTTATACCGCTTTAAATTTCTTGTCCGGACCTGACCGTTTCTCTTGCTTTGTTTGTGCTTATGCTTTGTCTTGAGCCGAGGGTCTCTCGAAAATAACCGCTCTACCTACCAAGGTAGAGGTAAGGTCTGCGTACACTCTATCCTCCCCAGACCCACGTTGTGAGTTTTCACTGGATATGTTGTTGTTGTTGTTAGTTATTTTCTAAGAAACCTGATTTTAGTTTAGTTCATTTATAGTGACAGAAAGAATTAAAAAGACGTGTAACTTGACTACGTAATTTCATCAACCTAAATGACCATTTAATAAATTATCTCCAATTGTCTTGCTTGTTATTGTTTCTGAATTTTAATCACTTTTCAAGTTTTTCTTATTACATAGGGGGTAGGGGAAGGAGAAACGGGGAGGGGATTACAACGTGGGGATACGAACTCTCACCAACAAGATGAAAGTTCAGGTAGTCAATCAACTGAACTACTAGATCCCTACTCTTTTTTCTTCCTCCTATCACGTCGTTCTTGCAATGCCTAAATTGCCTCTGCTGCATCAGTAGCCTCAACTTTATTGTGATGGGAGGATTAGAACTAGGACAAAATAGTAACAGAAGATTCATATAGTCGAGTAGACAACTTTAGTGTGATTGGAGAATGAGAACTAGGACAAAATGGTTACACAAGATTCATATAGTCTAACGCGAAAGCCGTTGCGCAACAAGCAGCAGATGAGCGCACTAGCGCGAAAGCCGTTGCGCAACCCTCGCATCAGTAGGCACAACTTTAGTGTGATTGGAGAATGAGAACTAGGACAAATCAATTACAAAAGATTCATATTGTCGACTACCTCAGCCCCGATCAATGGTAGGGATCTAGTAGTTCATTTGGTTGACTACCTGAATTTTCACCTTGTTAGTAAGGATTTAAATTTCTACGTTGTAATCCCTTCCCCATTTTCCTTTCCTCTACCCCTATGTAATTAAAAAAAACGATCAATTTGAGAGTGAGATGTAAAGTATTTGAAGGTACCAGCGAATCCAAACTTTAAACTTTATGGGTTCAAAATTCTAGCACAACTCATTTGATTTACTTGACTTTGAAATTTGTTACTTATACTTAATTAGCGAATTTTCTAACTCATATACAAGGTCTGAACTAAGCTACTGGACTCGGGTGAACCATAATCTAATGCTACACCTGCCCCTGTTGGTAATTCTGAAGATCTGCTACCCTTATTTCTATCAGTTCTTCTTCTGTTATTTTGAAATATGAAATAACTTATTGTTATGTGAACTTGGCCTTTGAGGTTTGTTTGTTAACAAGGCAAATGCACTGTCATTCAAATTTCAGGATATCTTAAGGAGCATCTACACACACACACATATCATTTATAACATACCAGAGGGTCAAATAACATTTTATTTATGACTAAAAGTGTATCCTTTAATGATGCAACAGAAAAGGTGAAATACACTTATTTTCATTCTAAGAAAAACAATGCAAAATAGCATTTTGTTATTCATGGAAAGCACATTTGTTGCAAGAATAAACCATGCTGTGACATCCTCTTTTACTTCCTGTAGTATATCTATGAACGTCGATCTAGTTTTGTTCAGAAGACCAAGCATTGGCTTCAACCCAATTGAAAGCAATCGGGCTCAGGAAGGCGTCAGGTAAGCCGAATGAACTGACCAAGGAAAGCGCATGTGGCCTTAGTTCACTGCAGAGCTTTGCAACTTCTTTTCTCACCATCGCAGCGTTGTCCGTCGACAAGTATCCGTATCTGAGGAATGCAGCATCCTCTTCTAGGGTGACCAAAGTATACATTGATCTCACGAGCCCCAAAACATTCTGCAAGAGAATTCACGGTTGAACACAACACGATTTCGATATTTATACAATATTAGAAAACACAATTTTCTCAAGTCCCATTACGTGCTCAAAGCAACAATCTGATTATTTTCTTGGCAGCAAGACGTTTCACGACTTTGTCCACTTCACCTACCCCTCCTTAGTTAAATAGTTGTGTCTAACGACTATTTCATTTTCCACACTCACATTGGTACCCCTACAAAAATGAACTAAAAACCCATTTGGCTATGAGCGTTATTCACTTTATTTCAAAATCAGTTTTTGGTTATAAAATTTCAAAATCCAACTTGGAGTTGGATTCCAAATTTGGTAAAGTGCTCCCAACCTGTTTTCCAATTCCATCTTCATAAATTCCAAATAAGGTGTTCTCTTCACTCCTTTGCAAAAAAAAAAAAAAAAAAACACAACTCCAACTTCATAAATTTTATTTGAAAAAAATTGGAATCTATGGCCAAACCCCTACTAAAAGACAGTTTGTCAATACCTTAAGGGAGGCAGATGTGACGGATGCCTCTGCCTCGAGGAAAGTATGGAGAACTGCTCGGTCTGAGAAGGCTCTCCCGAGGTCTTCAGCAAGCTGATAATTCTGGCAAGGGGGAAAAGCCGATTAGTAATATGCAAGCACCCAATACAAATTGAATAAGATTAGGATAAAAGGAAGAGTACGCTTACCAAAGTAAAAGCATATTCTTTGCTTTTTCCCTGTGCCTGGCATAGTGAAACTTCAGCAGCAAAACGTTCCAACAGGTCTCGTTCTCGTAGGCAGAATATGTCGTTCTAGAAGAGAAAGGCAATCAGAATGTCTGACCTGATAATTGATTCATCTAAAATGAAACAGTAACAAAACACTTCGTCACCTGGAATTGGGCTTGCATCATCGTAGAACTTGTGAGTTGTGAAGGTACGACGGGACGAGAGTTGTTCATGTGTTCTAATCCCAATCCTTTGAACGGCTTCTTACTCCTTTTGGCTGCCACATATTCCCCAAAAAGTGCCTTGCTAACCTGCCATTACAAGTTTTCCATCGAACAAAAAAGTTACCATGCAATAAAATAAAATAACCATCTTTTGACAAGATATTCCTATCTACTTTCAAGATCCATAATTAGTGCGAAGAGTAGGCCAATGAAGAAATACCCCGAGCTAAACCAATTAGATATAACCTTCTACTGCTATGAGCTAAATGAGTTTTTCGTTGACCGCGATCTTTTTATATGCCTTTTAAATATTTCAAATTATCAATCGTTGTGGCTTATACTACTTTTTACGTAGCTTTCATGTATGTGAATTTTATTTAAAAAAATTTAAAGATACTGTGTCAAAATTCACGGTCAAAACTTAAAAGTTTGACTCTACGTGGTGCAAGATATTATTGGAACAGAGAGAGAACGAAAAATCTCCTTTTACCTAATGCTGATGCGAAAATCAATGATTTTATCAACTTTTCAAGTCAAGAACCACGCATGCACTTGAGAATGTTATAGAAGATTCACATTAGTATAACATTAAAATTTCAATTTATCCGGGTCAGAATAAACTACATATGTAAAACAAATAATCCCTCCGTCCCAATTCGTATGACACTCTTTCTCTTTTAATCAATCCCGAAAAGAATGATACATTTCTATATTTAGTACTAACAACATAATTTTTAAATACTCATTTTTACCTTCAATGAGATGATTTAACGCCACAGACTCATTTTAGAACACAAGATTCAAGTCTTCCTTTTTTTCTTAAACTTTGTACTCAGTCAAACACCTTCACATAAATTGGGACGTACGGAGTAGCTTTTTAACCATACCTGTTGCATAAGAACATTGTTGTCACCCTCAAAAGTAGACTGCACATCATATTCACCTTTTAGCTGGCCAACCCGATTTTCAGTCTTCAACCCTTGGCCTCCACAGGCTTCACGACATTCCTGATTCGACATTTAAAGTACCTTATAAAGTCATGGAAGAAAGTTAACTGTTTAATAATCCAATTCTTCTTGTGTGATTACTACCTGAAGAGTTCGCATGTTATGCCAACTTGCAGTAGCTTTAAATGCACTTGAAACAACATGAATAGTTTTGTTCATCTCAGGTGTCCTCTTGACATACATCTTTTTCAAGTAGTTACAAGCAAAGCTCATAGCATATCTGCAAAGAGACAAAGTTGGGTTGAGCAAGCGGGCGGTTGGTCATAAATTGAGTGATATTTCGAAAAATACGTACTCCTTTGAGGTTGAAAAAAGGTATTCGGAAGTTGAAGTTGTGTTTGAACATGCATTTCGGAAAAAGTTGAAGTCATGCGCGTAGAAAAAAAATGACTTGAAAAACTGGTCAAAACAATTTTCTCAAATTTGAAGAACACATCTTCAAATTTGAAAAAAGTATTTTAAAAACTAACCAAAAAGTCATTCAAATGCATAACCAAACAATGATTTGAAAAAAAAACAAAAAGAAGTCATGTCCAAACGGGCTCTAATTAGGGAGACCATAAAGTTTTACCAACATGGTTGACAACTCATGATATGTACCCCTTAAGTGGCTTTGAGAACAAACTATAAGAAAAACATGACAAATTAGTAAAGGAAAACAAATGTGGACTAAATTTTGAAAAGCTTATTATACAAGAAGTTTCAACTAGCAAGCATAGAAGAGTTTCCATACATACTTATAGCCAGAGTGTTAACTACGGAGCGACAAAATGGACATTAGAAAGGTTAAGAATAATAGTTCAATTTAAAAGAGAAAACAACAAATAGTTTTGCTTATTTTATCGATGTATCTGTCGAAAGAAAACAAAACAAAGGAGGAAAACCATAAACAAAAGAAATATAGTACAAGAGGACGAAGGGGAGAATGCATGGTAGAATTAAAACAAGGGAAAAACCTCAAACATCCCATCGAACTACCGGAAATGGCTCATTTATGCCACTCGTTAATAGTTTGGCTCATTTATTCCACCGTTACCAAAATGACTCATCCATGCCATTTTTCCTTACCGTCGACGGTAATGAAAAATGATATTGTGAAACTGGTGTTAATGAAAAATGGCATGGATGGGCCGTTATTTGATAACGGTGATGGCAAAAATAGCCAAATTATTGACAAGTGACATAAATGAGTCATTTCCAATAATTCGGCGGCATATTTGAGCTTTTTCCCTTGAAACAAATTAGTGCAATTCGGCGAGCATTTACGTTTTTGCAAGAAGAGGAAGAAGTCGACGTTGATGACTTGGGTAATCAAGTATAAGAACTTCTGGTCCATTAGGAGTATCTGAAAATGCTCTCCTTGTCAGCGAGTATCTTATTGCAGTTGCCAAACCAATCTGACAAAGCATGACAAAGAAGATAAGATGCCACAAAAACCTTTTTTTTGTGTAGCTTATGAGTGTAAACAAAACACTTGTATAGAAACAACTGTCGCTTGTCTTACCTTTGCCGTGTAAGTTGCACTAACTGCAATTGTCACACGACCAGATGTCAAAGGAGCCAAAAATGCTGCAAATCTCTGAGAACAAATTGTCAAAAGTCAGTTTGCTAACAAACAGTTATTCATAACATCCCAAAATTCAAATACTATATAATTGATGAAGGAAAATGGCAAGGCAGGAGGAGCTTAATAGCCTGTTTGGCCACGCTTCCAAAATTTAATTATTTTGAAAAGTACTTTGGGAGAGTAGCAGTTTGTGTTTGGCTAATCAATTTGAAAAACACTTTTGGCAATATTAACGCAGTACTTTGTGCTTGGCCAATGTTTTAAAAGGGCTTCTAGGGAAAAACTACTTATTTAGCTTCTGAAGAACAACTTCTGCTCTGCTCAAAAACACTTGTTTTTTCTCTAAAAGTTTGTCCAAACAACTCAATTTTCGAAAATAAGCACTTTTAGTTTCCCAGAAGCTTGGTTAAACAAGCTAGCAAATCAGCGTTTCTTGATGAACTGTTAAAACTGTAACAATATCCTACTATAGATCATAAAGAATCACAAATACATAAGTTATCAACATTATGCTTCCCTGGAAAAGATTTGCATGAAGCTTGGCAGGGGAATCAAGCACAACAAATATTGGGGAATCGTTGCCTAGAACAAATTAAGTTTACCTGGTCAGGGTCCTTAATAGCAGTAAGATATTTCCCATCTGGAGAAACATCCGCCACTGAATTTAACAAGTTTTCTCTGGGTACCCGGACATTGTCAAACCTAGAAAATGTGATTTCACAAAGATATTAGCTTCTAACCGCCAAAATGAAGTACAATTTACTGCACTTAAAGCTAAGTTCAAGTACAGTTCTTATATACCAGATTCTGCCGTTGTCAACTCCATTCAAGCCAATCTTGTGACCACAATCAGCTATACGGACGTTTGGGCAAATGTTTCCATTTTCATCTCTGATCTGAGCGATAAAAGCATGGACCCCTTGATTTTTCCCATCAATGATGAGCTGAGAGAAAACTATCGTATGTGTTGCATGCTACAATACAGTCGAGAGAAATGATATCGATTTAAAATACGGTTCAAGCAAGTCGACAAAATAAAAACACCAATCAAATAACATGCCAAAATAGCTTTTGAGGAGAGTATAATGTACTCCCTCTGGACTGCTTTACCATGGCCTATTCACTTTCGTTATTTTCATTTTCATATTGCTTTGAATTGCTTCACCTTTTTTATGTTTTCTCTTGAGCCGAGGGTCTTTAGGAAACAACCTCTCTACCTTCCTAGATAGAGGTAAGATCTGCTTACACTCTACCCTCTCCACCCTCTCCGGACTCCACATTGTGGGATTTCACTGGGTATGTTGTCGATGTTGTCTTAGTTTGACTTGGCACGGAGTTTAAAAAAGTAAAGACTTTTGAATCTTGTGGTCTTAAACTAACGACATGTACTCCCTCCGTATCAGATTATGTGCAGTGTTTCTCTTTAAACGCCCCTTAAGAAAACATTAATTAGGAGGGGATTTTGACTATTTTACCCTTATTTATGTTTTAAGATATAATCTCTCTTCATTGAATATTTACTCTATTTATGTGTCATCACCCTATAATTGAGGTGTTTGTACTTTTTAAGACAATTACTACTACGGGTAAATGGGGAAAAAGAATTAGTTGTCTTGAACTTCTAAAATGACAAATAATTTGAGACAACTATATTTAGAAATCACGACAGATAATTTGAGACTGAGGGAGTATAATGTACCAAAATTATCTTAACCTTGTCGTCTTAAACATGTCATGTGAGATGTTGAAATTAAGGAGTACCCAAAGTAGGAAAGACACATTCCTTTTTAAATAGAGTAAAAAGGGAAGTAAGTAGAAACAGAGGGAGTAGTTACATTAGCTGCGCCTCCAATCCAATACTTCTGAGCTGATTCACAAGGAGTATTTATGACAAACTCTCCAGCGCTAGAATCATACATTGTGACTGTTTCAATACCTCGAACCTGAAAAGTACTTGCAAAAGGATTCAGTTAGAATTGTAGAAACAATGAACAATACATTTACTGACTACGGTCATATACTAGTCATATACTCTCTGTCCCAATTTATGTGAAGATGTTTGACTGGACACGGAGTTTAAGAAAGAAATGATGACTTTTAAAACTAATGGTCTAAAATAAGCCATAGATATTTGTGTGGCTACAAATCATCTCATTAAGGGGGTAAACTGGAAAGTTTGAAATTAAATTATTACTAAATATAGAAAGATGACATTCTTTTGGGACCGACTAAAAAGGAAAGAGTCGCATGAATTGGGACAGAGAGGAGTATACTGTACAATTAAAAAACCTTCACATACATTACTTCCATGCCCCAACTCCGTCATCGAGAAGCAACCTTTAACCACGTAATTCTCTGTATCCTTCAACCACTTATCATGATGTCGTTTGGTACCAAAAAACTGGATCGCACCGCCCCTGAATCAATCAAACAAAAAAGCTAAATGATATTCTACTAACCTGGAAAATTAATTTATGCACCGACAACCAACCAATCAAGATTGTCCCCACAAGAAATTTTAACTGTTTAGGTTCTTATTCATATTCCTAAATTTATCTTTTCACCAACATAAAATTTGTCCAATAATGTAATTTTCAAGAAAGCTCAGTGATATGTAAATACCCCAGAAGTATAACGGAAAATATAACATACATTGTACAGAAAATTCAATGTCTACTTAGATTTTCACAAATTCAATCAAGCAATCAAGAATGTCGGTACTGATAATTAATATAGACCCACCGGTAAGCTTTTCTTAGTCAATTAATCAAGCAATCAAGAATGTCCATACGGGAAAATTAAATGTCTACTTAGATTCTCTCTTATTCCTATTCCAAAGTTACATCTTTTGACAACCATGGTTAAAAAATAGTGGAATTATAAGTTCTCTGAAATAGACAAAAGACGACTCATATAACTGACCCAACTAATTTGAGTGAAAAACAAACAACAACAACCAATATAGCACAATTATCACTCAGTGAGATGCGGTGGGATGGACTTGATCCCACCACACTTAACAAAAGTCTCACCCTTAACCATAGGTCTCGGGTTCAAGTATAGGGAATGAAGAACTTCTCCCCTGGTGGGCTCCACACTTAACCAGAGGTCTCACCTTTGACCGTAGGTCTCTGGTTCAGCCTCGGGAATGGAGAATTATCCCTTAGTGGGCTCCACACTTAATCATAGGTCTCACTCTTAACCACAGATCTCGATTTCAAGTCTTGGGAATGAATAACTTCTACCTTAGCGGGATCCACACTTAATCAGAGGTCTCACCCTTAACCATAGGTCTCGGATTAAGCATCGGGAATGGATAACTTATCCCTTAGTAGATTTCACACTTAACTAGAGGTCTCACTCTTAACCATAGGTCTCGGTTTCAAGTCTTAAGTCTTGAGAATGAGTAACTTCTACCTTAGTGGGCTCCACACTTAACCATAGGTGGAAAACTTATCCCTTAGAGGGTCTACCCTATAAGTATCCGAATTAGTTAGGCCAGTCAGTTTGAGAAATGGCTGGCCAGTGGGCCGGGACGACCCGATCCCGCCACGACCCCGGTATAAAAAATATAAAAAAAATTACGGGACGACCTAATCCCGCCAGCCCCGACCCGATCCCGCCCCGATCCAGCCCAAAAGTCCCCTTTGCAAAAAATAGTCGTTGCACCAACGGCCATTTTACATTTTGGCCGTTGTGCAACGACCATTTTTGGCCTCCCCTACCCCCTTGATATTTATTTTTAACCCCTAAGTTATTATATTTACACTTTAACCCAATTTACCAACTATAAATACCTCATTTTCTCTTCATCTTTCTCACAAATTTTTCAACAATCTCTCTATCAATCTCTCTATAAATCCACATTGTCTACTAAATATTCAATTTTATTTATTCATTTGGGAGTGAAGTTGACAATTAGCTTGAGGATCATCCATCGAGCAAAGTTTTAATTTTCACCCTCTCGATTACACGTCGACGTTACGTCGGCGTTTGGTACATTCGTTCATTCATTAAATTATTATTGTTTCTTAATTTTATTTAGCGCACTTAATTTCATTATATTTAACTAATTATTAGCATAATTAAAATGAAATCAATAAGAGGTATGCTTAAGGGTAAGGGTAAAGCTTCTTCTACTAGGGGTAACAAGGGTCGGGGTACTTTTTCTAGTCATCCTATTCCTAGACAGGATGATTTTGTTGATACTGAAGATTTCTGAAATACCATATGGTTTAGACGAGGAGATATTTTCTGAAACTCAACAAGACGTTAATTTAGGAGATGATCTAGATGACACACCCACTAGTGCACCTTCAACTGAAACATCTCCTATTCCCCCTAGTATGAGACGAAGTCCAGCAAAACAACCATTAAATCAGATGCATGGCAGTTTTTTATTAGGGACGTAGAGAATCAAGTACCTATATGTAAAATTTGTAAACAATATTTTAAATTTAAAACTGAAAAAGGTAGCGGTGAGACGAGGGGTTTAATGAGACACATAGCACAAAAACACTCAGCTAGGTATGCCCAATACGAGGCTCAAAAACCGGGTGCGCAAGCGCCGTCTCCATCGGGACAAGGTTCACATACTGTTTCGGACCAAGTCCAGGGTCAAATTAACCCTATGACGGGGGGATTTGTAGGCCCTAAATACGATAAACATAGAGATAGGGTATTATTATTACATATATAATATGTATATTTTTTATATATTAAACATTTATCGGATATTATTTCAGTGGGCCCATACAATATAAAATCCTAAAAAGAAAAGGCATACAATGGAAAATACATACCATAGGAAAAACTGGACACCAATCTTGATGGCAAGAGAGTGAACAAATATACCAACAACATCCAAGAGAGCCAATTTCATCAACTTATATCTGGCCCTTTACCAGTCAACCATTTTTCGAAAATCCCATGTTCAAAAAGGTACCAAATTCTACTCATAGTAATTTCCCTTTGATGTTCCTTTAACTGATTGTAATCAGGTCGAATAAACACTTTTCCACCCCTTTTTATTCGGTTAAAAAGATTTCTTTGTAACATTATTAAGCTCACGTGGATGGACGTGATCCCTCCACACTCATCCAGAGGTCTCACCCTTAATCATAGCCCATAGGTCTCGGGTTCTACGTCTTGGGAATGAAGAACTTCTCCCTTAGTGGGCTCCATACTTAATCAGAATCCTCGGGAATGGAGAACTTATTCCGTAGTGGGTCTACCCAAAGATCTCACCCTTAACTATAGGTCTCTGTTGCAAGTGTTGGTAATGAAGAACTTATCCCTTAATGGGCTACACACTTAACCAGAGGTCTCATCCTTAACCATAAGTCTCGAGCTCAAGCCTTAGAGAATGAATAACTATCCCTTAGTAGGTCTACCCAATGGGTATCCGAATTAGTCAAGACTAGTCAATTCCATATACTAAATGGTTTAAAAAAGGGCAAGTTACACATTTGGCCGGTCAGTCCAAAATAATTACAATTACTAGCCAAATATACAAAAACATACACTATTATGTATATTAATATTTAATATACAAAAAATTAAACATTTACCGGCTATTATTGTTTCGATGGGCAGCATACAGCGTAAAAAATCGGAAAAAAGGGTACACAATGGACAAAAACATACCATAGTAAGAAATGGACACCAATCTTGATGGCAAGAGAATGATCAAATATACCAACAACATCCAATAGAGCCAATTTCCTCAACTCATCTTCAGGCCCTTTACCAGTCAACCATTTTACAAAAACCCCGTGTTCAAGAAGGTACCAAATTCTCCTCATAGTAATTTCCCTTTGCTGTTCTTTAGAGTGATTGTAATCAGGTTGAACAAACACTTTTCCACCCCTTTTTATTGGGTTAAAAAGATTGTTTTGTAACATTAAACCATAGAGCCAATCCCTTTCCACCAAATTGTGACCATCCATTAGTTTTCTCATTTCTTTAATGTCAAATATGGATGATGGTTCTGAAAGTTCAGGTGGGTTGTAGCTTAGACATGGAAATGATTGGATTATTGAATTGGGTATTGGGGTTTCTTGATTTAAGTGTCTGCTTAGGACTTTTGTTCTGAAATTGATTTTCTCCATTGATGAAATATTGGAATTTTCCATTCTTGATCGATTTTGTGTAAGCAATTCAAGAAATAGAGATAACAACAAGGGAAAATGCTAGTGATTGAATAATTGTTTATATGATAAGAGTGGATCTAAGAAGAAAAAATGGTATAAATACGGTGTAGGAGTGGTGGCATGCGTGGCTTTGAGGACAAGATAAACTTCTGGAAGGCCAAAATCAGTGTGAAAGCTTACCATCTTGGTCAAAGGGTGTGTTTGGTACAAAAGATAACATTTTTCACATGAAAAATTTCTTTAAATAACAATAACATACCCTGATATTACAAATGGGTCAGAAAAATATTGGATGTATGCATATATTAGTCCATCTTTATTAGACCGAGAGATTATTTTTTAAAGATCCATATTTTCTTTTTGAAACTAATTATATTTTTTTGTGTTTGGTAGGTAAGAAAAAATATTATCTAAAAATATATGTATAAAATTTAGATAAATACTATGAAAGGTGGCGTGAAGATGAGATGTGTTGAAGGGTGGAAAAGATATAATTAATGAATAATGCAACTTGTGGAAATTTATTTTCCCTATTTCCATTAGAAAGTCATTTATTATTTTTAGGGTATGTTTGGCCAAGCTTCTGGAAAAGCGTTTCTGTTTCTCAGAAGTAGTTCTCCAAAAACTATTTCTGAAGAATCAGTTAGGTTGTTTGGCCTATAATTATAAAAGTGATTCTGAGAAACAGAAACAGTTTCTGTTTGGCCAACATTTATGTAAATTTACTAGACTATTCTTTTTAATAGATTTAAAACTATTTAAAATATTTTTTTTCTATCATATGTTTTTAAAAATTAGTATATCTTTACAATTTAATAAATTTTAAAAAATATATATTTTATTACAACATTTAATCAAAAAATAATATTATATTGTACATAAGAAATGTAACGACAATATAATAGTCAATGACTCAAATATGTCCAAACTTACCCCCGCCCTACCTACCCTCACTCCATCCTCAAATTTCTATGTCATATTTTTTTTACTTTTATAAAAAAATATGAATATTTTTCTTCCCCTTACCCCCGCCTTACCCCCCAACTCCACTTCATTGCCCTACCTCATCCTCAAATTTCTATTTCATATTTTTTGTTACTTTTATAAAAAATATTTGAAAATATGAAATTTTTTCTTACCCCCCTCCCTCGCCCTACCGCTACCCCCACCTCCACCCCCACCCATTGCCCTACCCCATCCTCAAATTTCTATTTCATATTTTTTGTACTTTTATAAAAAAAATATTAAAAATATGAATTTTTTTCTTACCCCCACCCCTATCCCCACTCCACCCCATTGCCCTATCCATCCTCAAATTTCTAATTCATATTTTTTGTTACTTTTATAAAAAAAAATGAATTTTTTTCTTACCTCCTGCCCTACCCCTACTCTCACACCCCACCTCTCATTGCCCTACCCATCCTCAAATTTTTATTTCATATTTTTTGTTACTTTTATAAAAAATATATTAATTTTTTCTTACCCTCCACCCTACCCCTATTCCCAAATGAGGATAATATATGAGATTAAAAGGAATTTTGTTAAATTGGTCCCAAAAAAAATTCAACGAATGAGCAAAAGGGACTTCTTCAGAAGCACCAAATTGTTGTTTCTGCTTCTATTCCCATCTAGAAACACTTTTTGACTTCTGATAAAAGTGTTTCTACTTCTGAAATGAGGGTGTTTGGCCAAATAAGTGTTTCTGAGAAATAAAAACACTTTTAGAAGCTTGACCAAACACCACCTTAAGGAATCTAATTTTCTAGAAAACGTATTTTTTAAAAAATTTAATCAACCAATCTTAGTGATGCACTTTTTAACAATTATAATTTACAGTAAATTCAAATTTGTTTCAGTAACAAGTTTCTAAATTTAGGGTCTTTAATGTGAATTATTAACAACCCACAACCACAAGTCTAGAGCTTTAGTATGAAAAAAATATATCAAGAAAAAAAATTCTTAAATTGTATATCAGGGTGGATGTGACTTTATGTTATATGATTTATTTGAATTCGATAATTTTAACGCGAAAATATAAATTTATATATTTACATTATTGTACGTTGTACACTATCTAATCAATCAAATATAATATTCATTAAATCACGGTTAAGAGAACACCTTCTTAAAAATTGACGTTTGTGAGAAATTCATGAACGCTAATCTTCTTAAACTAGCAAACCTCAATTAGATCACTATGCCAACCGTGCTAAAATCTCTATTTTCTCACTAAAAAATGTTTAGCAACTATTTCCTATTAATTGTTGGTGAAAAAAATCTAAATAAAAGTGTTTTCATACGAAAAAATTAAAAAGTTTTACAGCATTTCAATAGGAACATATTCACATTTTTCCAGTGAGTTCGATTCAGTTGAAATAAGATGGGAAATCATATTTTATAGCATAAATTTTTCATTAATGACACTGAAAAGAATCTATATTTCTAGTGATAATAAAAAAGATTAGAGCAAAGTAGATTGGAAGATTTTTTATTTACAAGAAATGTGAAGTTGGCATATTAAGATGGAGGGGTGGATGTCCTGTGGGCGAGGGATTTCGCCATGGAAGTGCGGTAACATTATATTATTTTATTAAACTCAATAAACACATAAATTGCCCATGCTTCTTTTCTTTTTTCCATAATATATTGCCCTCAAACCACCCCCACCCCCACCCCCAAAGTATAGCGGTTTTCTTGTGTGGCGTGCAACGTAATCTGTTTCCGCTCTTCTAGGTATGATTGTCTTTCTTTATTATTCTTATCCTATTCGAATAAGGTCCTATCTTGTCCGATACCAAGAGAATTATCATATTTCATTCTAATTATATGTGTTCCAAAATAATACGTAATAAATAAGAAAACAAGAGATATAATTAAAGAAGTTGGGGAGTGAAAGAATTTTATTGATATACAAATGAACGGAAATGACTCCTATTTATAGAAGAAAATAAGATGTTGCTAGGTTTTTCAGAAGTTGAAAAGTTCCGCTCATTAAGTATAATGTATGTTGATGTTGAATGAATGTTGTGACAACATATGTAGTTGTTCAGGACAATATCGCTTATGAATATAAAGATGTTGTCTGCGATGTTGTGACAATATTTCTGACAACATTTCTGTAACGATTTTGTCTATTCTTCTGGTCAAAACATGTTGTGTTACTGTGAGTAAAAAAATGACCTAGACAAGCTTACAATGATGTTGTGTTTAAAATGTGGTAAAAGAAACAGTCAAAGCTTGAAGAAGAAGCAGCATGAAGACCAAGTCCAGAACGTTGAGCTTTCATGGAGGAAGAACCGATCCAAGCTGCAGCCTTCTTTTACTCAACCTCCGCAACCAATCAGTGAGGATTTCAAGGGAGGTTCCACACTATAAATATATGAGAATTTCAGAGTATCGATATCCAGAATTAAACGAGAAGAATCACAAGAGAGCTCTCGGATATTCACCTTAGAAACTGGATCAACACACTTAGCCTAAAGTAGTATAACAACATCTAGTCTCATATTACTATTGTTGCCCATATTCTAGATCAAGCTTATAGTTCAAGCAATTGTAATGAAGATGTTGTATTTGTATTTTTAGATCTTTTAACTTTAGGCTGAAGTCATCTGCGACTTCACTTTTGTTTGTAATTTCTTTTTCCACATCTATTGCTCAATCTTGTAAAAAGAAATTAAATTTGTAATTGTATATAATATATACAATACTTCGGTCATTGACCATCAAGAAATATATTAATATATATCATTGAAAATATAAACCTTGTGTCTTTTACTTTTCCGCTGCATTTACTCTTTAAATGTTTATAACTGTTTTATCACGATGTTGACACAACATTGAAGGCAACATCCAGAAATTATTTTCACTATTCCAGATGTTTAATTTTTAATCTTACTTATTTTTACTTATCCGTAGCCCCGGACCCAACAATATACATTCTCCATTTCTAATGTTATGGGAACATGCGTTTTGATATTAGAGACGGTGAGAGCGGGTGATCGGTATATTTTATATACACCTTTTGAGTCTGTTTTAGTTAGTCTTTTGTCCCATTTTGCACATATAAGTGTCGTATTAGGATAGTTTTTCTTTCTATTGAGTCAAAGTGGTTAAAATGGTCAAATGGCGGAAAAGGAGCTAAAAGAGGGCAAAAGAGGAGATGCCAGAGCTGAAAACAGAGAAAGTGGCGAACAAGGCCAAAACCAGACTAGCGCAAGGCCTCGCAGCCTGTGCCAGGCGCGGCGCCACTATTCGTAGAAATCGCAGAAGAACCAGCGTCGCGCGCCTCGCATGCAGCAGCAGCCGCGCGCGCCAACATCCGAGATGCCAGAATGCAGGCCGCGCTCGCATGCAGACAGCAGCATCGCGCGGCGCCAAAACATCCGATGAAGCAGACTTCCGGCCATGCGGCGTCAGATGCATGGCGCCGACGCAGAAAAATTAGGTCTTTGACGGATTTTTGGGCCAACTGCAGGAAAAGAATGGAGGCGTTTTAAACCTATAAAAGGAGAACTCAGGCGCTTTTGAGGTTCCCTTTCGCACAACTCAAGATTTTCTTGCTAGGAGATCGAGACCTAAACATTAGTAATTTCTTTCCTTTTTCTTTTCTTTAATTCAGTTTTTGCATGATGAACTTTGAATTAGTTCTTGTCATATTCATGGCTAGGAACTAATTCTCTTTGTGGCTTTCTATGTTGAATTTCTTGAACCTTATGTTATAAATTAATGCACTTGTGGTAATTATTCTTATTGAGAGATCTATCCAATAATTGAGTTGAATTCTTGGTAGCTAATTGACAACTAGTTATCACTATATGATTTCTCAGTTACGAAAAGGGGATTGTGAATATCTTGTAAGTTGGATAGACATTCTTGAATCGGGGATGAAAATACCTCAATTAGATTTGTAAGCGTTGATGAGAGGCTTAACAACCCTAATTTTGCGCATCGCGA
Source organism: Przewalskia tangutica (assembly GCA_029844215.1). Classification (NCBI taxonomy): domain Eukaryota; kingdom Viridiplantae; phylum Streptophyta; class Magnoliopsida; order Solanales; family Solanaceae; genus Przewalskia; species Przewalskia tangutica. Next base: position 3,723,932 of record CM056730.1, on the reverse strand, counting down.
CGGCCAACTAGGTTTTGTGCTTAATCCTCCTATAGCGTTACCCTTATCGTGAAAGTTAGGTAAGGAACAATACTGGGTTGAGTGTTTATATAACCTAACGGAGTATAAAACGATTTCAGAAACCCGCTTTCTCCAAAAGAAGAATACCATGAGTAATGCATTAGTAAGTAACATAAGCGGATAGTAAGGATACATAGAAGCCCTATTCTCATCACATCTGAATTAAATCTTTATATTTAGTTAGCTTTCATAACTCTTAGTTACAAACCAAACAATCAATCATTAATTCACCAAATAGATACTAGAAAATAGATAGTTGGTACTTGTTCCCTAATCACAGAGACGATATCTTGGTCTTATCCAAGACTATACTACTTGATACGATAGCGTCAAGTTTGCGTTTAAAAGTGTGTGCATATTACGCGCATCAAGTTTTTGGCGCCGTTGCCGGGGATTAGGCAATAGTTCAATATCAAATTATCTATTTTTAATTTCTAATTTGGTTTTAATTTTTTTTTTATTATTTTTAGTTTTTACGAAAATTCAGGTTGCCGTGATTTGTTTTCTGTTTTTGATCTATTTCAGGCAATCAGTTTATGCGAAGGAGAAGAGGAGCAGACACTCTTGTTCCATTCAATCCTGAGATTGAGAAAACCTGCAAACAGAACAGAAAGAATCAACGAATTGCAACTTTGATAGAGATGGACGGTAATCTAAACAATAACAGGATGAGAGAGGGGTTAGGTGAAAATCAATTTAACCCAGGAGATCCTCAGCAAGTGCAAATAGATGTGGAGGATAGAGTCTGAATCCAGCCAGAAAGAAGTTTGGGAGATTATGTGCTACCAAGAGTGAATGGAGCACAGACTTGCATTAGGCTCCCGCACAGAGCCAACAATTTTGAGATAAAGCCGCAATTCGAGCACGGTACAAAGACACCGCAATTCGGAGGACTGCCATCGGAGGATCCACACATGAACATAGCTAATTTCTTGGAGCTATGTGCTACTTTCAGATATAACGGCGTTACTGATGATGCCGTCAGATTGAGGCTCATTCCTTTCTCACTCAGGGATAGAGCAAAAGTATGGTTGAATTTCCTGCCAGCCGATTCGATATTCACATGGCACGAGCTGGCACAGAAATTTCTAGCTAAGTTCTTTCCGCCTTGTAAAGCAGCAAAATTGAGAGGGGAGTTGAATAACTTCTACCAAGCTGATGGAGAGTCCTTATATGAAGCATGGGAAAGGTTCAAGGATCTACAGAGGAAGTGTCCACACCATTGCATTGAGTTGTGGAACTTGGTCCACATCTTCTACAACTGGCCGAGCAAGACAACCGTAACCATCATAGATGCAAAGAACAGTGGAACATTCGAGGAAAACACCACGACGCCATGAGTTATTAGAAGATATGGCCACTAACAACCATGTCACCGGCGAGGAGAGGCGACTAGTGGAAGAAGAGCGGGTCCACGAAGTAGATGCTATCACGCCAATGCCCAGTGGCTCTTCTAGCGAACAGCAGCAAAGATACATAGGTGTCGATGAATCGCATATGCCCAAAAGTCGAGATATGTGGCGCCCACATACATTTGATAGGTGTCGCCAATGGATCCCAACAACGTATCAATGGAGCAGCGAGTGTCGCAAGAGGTAATTATCGAGGCAATGAACAACCCCTACTCCAACACTTATAATCCAGCGAGGAATCACCCAAATTTCTACGGAGAGAGATCGGGGCAGCAGAATCCAGCACTGTGGCCAGCAGAACCAATATTGTGGCGCAGACCGTGATAGGCGAGATCAAAACCAAGAAGACGAATCAACACTCTTCACTAAGCCCCATACCTCAATAAAGAACGCGCTGGGCCAGCAAAGCAATGCAGACGATTCGAAAGTAGTCAGAATAAAGATCGCCAACGCCAGACGCAGCTTTTGATGTGTGTAGAGCCTGCTCGTAAATTTGAAACACAAGTAGACAAATTAGCAAAGCAGATAAACATCAAAGCCATGGACATTGACAAGCAATACAGAGGTAAATCCGAGGAGCTAAGCGGTAAGGCAATGAGAAGTTGGAAAACAATGAGGAGCACCACCAAAGAGTTGAGGAGAAAACAGATTAGAAAAGAGAAGGTGGTCGCCTAGCCCGTGATAGAGAAAACTCGGAGAAGGAGTATACAGAAAGATTCCTTTCCCAGAGGTTACAGGAAGGTGGTGGATAAACAATTCTCCAATTTTTGGAAGTATTCAAGAAGTCAGACATCAACATACCCTTCATGTAAGCATTAGAGCGTATGTCATTCTATTTCAAGTTTATGAAGGAGATATTGGGGAAAAGAAGGTCGACGAATATGAGATAAGAGCACTAGCAGAGGAGTGTAGTGCTATTCTCAAGAAGTTGCCACCAAAGCTTAAGGACGGAAGCTTCACACTACCTTGCACAAGAGGGGTGACTTGCAACAGAGCTCTACGCGATTTGGGGCGAGTATAAATCACGCCTATCGCTTTTAAAAGGTCGAGTTGGGAGAGGAAACCAACCACCGTGAGTCCGCAACCAGCCGACAGTGACAATGGTCACCCACGGGCAAGATTGAGGACGTGATTGTGAAAGTAGGAAAGTTCTTCTTCCCGCAGATTTCTCATCCTCGATATGGAAGAAGATGCGAAATCCCTATCATATTGGGAGACCATTCCTAGCAACTGCAGAGCCTTGATTGACGTTGAAAGAGGAGAGTTAACGCTAAGGTGGAGAATGAAGAAATGGTGTTTAAAGTTTTTAAACACGTCATCGAGCCAAGAACGTAAGTGGGTGTTTTGCAATCAACACCATCAAACCCCACGCGAGCCCTTACAGGCAACCAAAGAGTGATGAGCCCAAGAAAGGTGCATGGTTTCTTGAAATGACACTAAATGAGGTAAATGTTCTAACTCCCTACTACCGATAATGCTAAAGAGAAAAGAAGAAAGGAAACGCCAAATGTGGCGGAAATGGATTGTTGGGACTTAATCCACCCTGGGCTATTAAGTCTAAGGAACTTGTCCCGCTAAAAGACGTTAAAGACAACATTACTGGGAGGCAACCCAATGTTTTCAATTATGTTATTTTAATTTCGTCATTAGTTTAATTTTATCTTGTCTAAGAAAATCTACCAGATTGGATCTTGTTGTTTGTATGATTGATGTGCAGGAAATTAAACCGGGACGGTGTCAATAAAAGCCGGATTCCCGTAGTGCGTAGGCGCGGCCAGAGCGGCGCGCCAAAAAGATCTGAAGGATCGGAAGTTTAAGAGCCGCGCGCCTACGAGCAGGCCGCGGCGCAGAGAATTCCGCAAAGTTGCCGAGTTTAGCCGCGCGCCTGCAGAGCAGGCCGCGCGTAAAATTCGGGCGAGCGCAGATGATTAGGCGCCGCGGCGCCAAAAGTAGGGCCGCGGCGCCGAAGCGGGAAACCCAGAACTTAAAACGCCCAAAAATCAGATACGAAGGCCCTATCGCCAAATCAAAACATCAAGAATGATCCTCCCCTCACGATACAAAGCATTATTCGCCACCACCACCACCATTTTAGCCAAAGTCTGTAAGTGTATTTTTCTTTTATTTTCTTTAAGTCTTGCACACATTGGGGACAATGTGTGATTTAAGTTTGGGGGTGTTTTATTTGTGTGTCATGTTATGTTTTATTTAAGTCTTTTTAATTGTTTTATGTTTATTTTGAGTCACCAAAAATTTTTCTTTCTTGAGTCATAATTGCCTGTCAAAGATCATGTATGCTGTAGTTGCTAGAAACACCTAGTGAAGTAAGGTGGAATAATGTAAATGAATTGAAGCAACTATCTAAACACTTAGGTTAGATATGCCAAAACTCACGTAACTGCCTATTCGAGTTTCTTACTTAAGTTATGCATGCTAAATGATAAATGCTTATGTGTTATGATTGCTTGCTATTTGAGGCTAAATAGTTAGGATATGTATGTTAGGAGATGACTCAGCATTTCTTTGATAGTCAATTCTACCATTCTTTTCTATCCCAGACTTTAAAAATATCCCTAGTCACCTATTGAGCCTAAATTTGAAACTTCTTCTTTGACACCCTATGTTCCCACAAATTTTACCATAAGTGCAAATATGAAATAGTGGAATCAATTGTGTTAAAAAAGAGACAAAAAGAGTGAATGAGTTTGTTGCACCCCAATAAAAAAGTAAGAAGAAAGAGGCAAAAGCCTAAGTTTGGGGTGCTATTAGTATAATACACTTCACTCTCCCAAAACAAAAGAGGGAAGGATAGAATCAGTGAAGGAGAGAATCAAAAGAAAAGGGAAAATTGAAAAGCCAAAGAGCTTATGGTACAGTAAAACGAGCCTAAATGCCTATCTTTACCAACCCCTACCTAAGCCAACATTACAACCTCAAAGTCCTCAAGATCTCTTTATGCATATCCGAATTAGTGGAGAATAGCAAGTAAGCATGTCATAGGAATTCTTGAATTTATATGCATGATTTAGTATATGGACTTCCATTTAAGCATGATAAGTATGAGTTTGCGAAATATCTAGCTCAATGTGTTGAAATTCCATGATATATGTTCCTGCATATTATTCTGCTAACCTTCATGTTTTTCTAGTTAACATCTATGCAAAGAAAAGTGATTAATGATGGAGTCCTTTATTTTTCATTCTTTGAGTCTTTTATCAGATTTCTTTCTATCTTTGCTCGAGGCGAGCAAAGGTTAAGTTTGGGTATTTGATCTGTATTTTATATACACCTTTCGAGTCTGCTTTAGTTAGTATTTTGTCCCATTTTGCACATATAAGTGTCGTATTAGGATAGTTTTTCTTTCTATTGAGTCAAAGTGGTTGAAATGGCCAAATGGCGGAAAAGGAGCTAAAAGAGGGCAAAAGAGGAGATGTCAGAGCTGAAAACAGAGAAAGTGGCGAACAAGGCCAAAACCTGCACGGCGCGCCGCCTCGCAGCTGCAGGCGCGCGCCACTATTCGTAGAAATCGCAGAACGGCACATGCGCTACTCGCACAAAGAATGAGGCCGCGCGCCAACATCCGATGCTACAGAATTGCAGCCGCGCCGCATGACAGCGAATATCGGCCGCGGCGCCAAAACATCCGACGAGAACTTCGGCCGGCGCCGACGCGTAAAAAAATTAGGTCTTTGACGGATTTTTGGGCCAGCCCGCAGGAAAAGAAGTGAGCCGCTTTAAACCTATAAAAGGAGAACCCAGGCGCTTTGAGGTTCCCTTTCGCACAACTCAAGATTTTCTTGCTAGAGATCGAGACCTAAACATTAGTAATTTCTTTCCTTTTTCTTTTCTTTAATTCTTTTTGCATGATGAACTTTGAATTAGTTCTTGTCATATTCATTACTAGGAACTAATTCTCTTATAAGGCTTTCTATGTTGAATTTCTTGAACCTTATGTTATAAATTAATGACGCCATGGTAATTATTCTTATTGAGAGATCTATCCAATAATTGAGTTGAATTCTTGGTAGCTAATTGACAACTAGTTATCACTATATGATTTCTAATCGATTACGAAAAGTGGATTGTGAATACGCCGTAAGTTGGATAGATACCTTGAATTGGGGATGAAAATACCTCAATTAGATTTGTAGCGTTGATGAGAGGCTTAACAACCCTAATTTTGCGCATTGTGCGTGACGGTCAACTAGGTTTTTGTGCTTAATCCTCCTATAGTGTTACCCTTATCAGCGAAAGTTAGGTAAGGAACAATACTGGGGTTGAGTGTTTATATAACCCTAACGGGAGTATAAAACGATTTCGTAAACCTGCTTTCTCCAAAAGAAGAATAACATAAGTAATGCATTAGTAAGTAACATAAGCGGATAGTAAGGATACATAGAAGCCCTATTCTCATCACATCTGAATTAAATCTTTATATTTAGTTAGCTTTCATAACTCTTAGTTACAAACCAAACAATCAATCATTAATTCACCAAATAGATACTAGAAAATAGATAGTTGGTACTTGAACCCTAATCCTAGAGGACGATATTCGGTCTTATCCAAGACTATACTACTTGATACGATAACGTGCACTTGCGTTTAAAAGTGTATGCATATTACGCGCATCAGCGGGGTGATAAAATAATTTGGATTCGGACATGTTGAGATTGGTTGGAAAAATAAGCAATGGAGAACGAAAACAAACACAACAAAAATCCGAAAAAAGAACGAATTTTGTTGGTAGATGAAATTTTCGGCTAGGGTTTGTGGAGGAGTTGTGGTGGCCGAAAAATTTGTACTAGAAGATGGATCTTTTTCCTAAAACTCTTGATACCATGTTATAAATAGAGATAGAATTAGATGATTTTCCTCCTCTTTTTCATTTACAAAAGTCTCAATATATACAAATATGGAGAGAAGATTATTAGTCTTAATCTTCTCCTTATTAATCAAATCTATCCTAATATAAATTATACAATTTACCTTACATAAATGATTCTATCCTAATTATCATTTAATTACAATAATAATTCATAAATGAATTATTCTAAATTATCCTTTAACAATTGGTTATTGTTTGTTGGGTTTTGGATAAGATGTGAATGTTAAATGGAAGAACTCAAAACGGAGGAAAATGAAAAGTTACTTTTACAAAGATCCATGTCGTCGGGGAAAGTAAGACTAGTGTGTTTATATCTAAAAACATTTCTTTTAGCTCATAAAGAATTTAGAAGAGAGTCTCCATGTCGTCGTCGTTCGATCGACTTTGGTTCAAATTTGGATGAGATATGATTGATTGATATATATTTTTAGATCAAGTTTATTTTATTAATATTAATTTCTTTTTATTAACGTTTTACTACGGCTTTCATAATAGTAATTTAATTTTTCCTCCGTTTTATTTTGGATGTATCTATTTTTTGCAAAAACCCATTTCCGGAAAAGCCACCTGAAAGAGTTGTATCTCTTCAGATTGGACTCAACCTTCAGTCTATAAATATTGTTCGTTCCTTAAATTTTTTTCTTCTAAAAATTTCTGCAGTTCTTTCTTCGAACATGTATTTTCTGCAGACAGAACATGTATGAAGTAACTGACTGGTTATTTAATGTCATTTTTAAGATGGTAAAAATATCTAAAAAATAGAGATGGAGTACAAGAATTCTTTATAAACAGATTACTGATTAAGTTTTTCCCAATCAGAATTCTATGTCTAAGCAAGCCAAATTAATAACTTGGTATCCTCTTGCAGCAATATCAAGCAAAAGCTGAATCTAGCCAAAAAAAAAAAAAAAGGGATATAAAGAACTGAAAATGGAAATACATGAAAAAGAAGAATTAGAACAACTTTAGGGGTCCAGTTGCAAAAAAAAACAATGACTTCTACTCTTAATAGTCCATGGAAATTTCCCGTCGTTAACACTCAAAAATAATTTAAGTGTTTAGCCGAATTCATTGACAGCCGAACTGTTTCAGAGTCGAATTTACTCCTAGTCTTCGACTACAAGAACTTCATCGGCTACTAAGACATCTTAGCCGAGTTGTTAGTTAGAGGTACGACTAGGACCTACTCAGATGATGCCTCAACGACCAAGTCAAAAGGGTTTTCGGACCCCTAAAGGCGGTAACGACCAACTACAACTAAAAGAAAGGGTCATTATCCGAGTAAGAGGAGTAGAGGGCGAGAAAATCGGCACCACCTCCCCAATAGTCGACCATTGAACTTAGTGGGTTACTTGATGGCTGGCATGGGGATCATGTTGTACAGTTTTTCTTCTTTTTTGTACTATAAATATGAACATTCTTTGTATATACATAGAGGACCAATCAATCAAACAACTCAATTTTTATCTATCTCTATCCTTTACTTTACTTTATCATTTACTTTACTGTACTCAACTGCATTCATGTTTCTTACCTCTTAATTTACTCATACCACCGTCCTAACGCTTTCTAGAGTAGTTGGAAAACTCATTGCTGAAAATTAGAGTTTCATTTCCAGTCCAAACCGCTTAAGTTAAGAAATCAATTTGTCTTCCAATACGGTTAGCCGATAAAACGACAGATAACATAATTCAGGGCGAGAACAAATTTGTCACGCCCAGTGGGATCATATGTGAATTAATAGCAAAGTTTGATTCTCTAGGTCAGGATCATGCTTGGCGTATGCACCTAAGGCCCGGTAAGAAAATGAACCCCGAGTCCAGTCCACATCCTAAACAAAATCCTCCCAAAAGGAACAACGAACCAGCATCCTCCTTGGGTATGCCTACATCGGTTGATACCCCTCCACTTCCTCCATCAACCCAAGTTGTGGAAGAATCTAGCCAATCTGAAGGTCAACCATAATACCACGTCTTTTATTAAACAACAGATTGACTTGGACATCCACAATATTATGTACTAAGCTTCTAAACAGTTGGCTGACATTGTGAAGCCGATGGTACATAATGAGGTTCAACAAGCGAGGGAGATGGAAACTAATCGAATGCACTCAGGAGAATGTTCGGCTAGTTCTGCCATCCTTCTGACGAACGATGTTGTTCAGCAGTTACTTTTATTTAATAGAATATTCAATTCGAAGATAAAATATCAAATCACAGATTTGCGCGAAATCCATGTTATTTTCATTCAACCGCTACAAGATCAACAATTCCATAATCTTGGGACATGACTCATGGTATTGTTCCTCAGCCGCATATGCATCAGCTATGGCTACTTAGGCGCAACCGATAGCGCACCTAGGAACACAAGCCCAATCGTCTGGCAGCTAACACGCTGCATGGTCGCCGCCGAACCTTGGGGGGGGGGGGAAATGTGTCACTTGACCAAGCGAGTCTGCAGTATGGGTAGATCAACATGGCTCGGAGACCAGTTCAGGCTCCAGGACACTTTGGATTGCCGCCTATTATGCTTTATGTTTCTACGAACGACCCTACGATGCAGGCAAACAATGTTGGCCAGCCGAATTGGTAGTCGATGACCCCTAGCTATGACTTAGCTTGGATATCTGATGACGATGTTTACAGTGTAATACCATTCCAGCATTCATTGCCAATACCCAGTCATACCTTCTAGGAAGCATAAATTTTCTAAGAACGGTCGACGTTCGATGAGAGCAGCCATGTAATACTATTCCACCTTGTCCTCAAGCTCCGTTAGCCGTTCCCAGCGCTCAGGTTGCAGGTGTTGGTGGCCATACCCAATAGCAGCAATGGTGTATTACCCACACCTATTGGTAATGGTCAGCAGACCACCTACAACCTTCAAACCATGTCCAACAAAGTACATAATGGAGGCCGTCAGTGCTGAACGCCTACTAGCCCAATCCAATCGAGAATCGGCGGGGGAGTCACAACTGATAAACACATAAATTATTGCTAATACCATGCGGATGTACTTCGACATCCAACTAAAACCTTTGGACATGCATATTTATAAAAAGCCTTACCCCGATTGGGTAGATCGGACAACACATTTGCCAAGGGGCTTTAAAACACCGGAGTTTGCCATTTTCTCTAGCGACGACGACAAATCCACTATCGAGCACATTGGTAGATTCACTGCCCAATGCGGAGAGGCTGACCATATTGAGTATCAGAAGTTGCAGCTATTCACTATCTCTCTAACGGGAACAATCTTCGCATGGTACTTCTCTTTGGCTCCTGATTCCGTCCAGAGCTGGGCTGATATGGAAGATTGCTTCCATTATAGGTTCTATTGGCCCCAACCTCAGGTTATCTTGACTGATATAACGAATCTCAAGTAGCATGTCGATGAATCGGCTGCCGATTTTATCTAGAGGTTCAGAAAGAAGGTTATGAAATGCACTGTACACTTCTCCGAGTCTGAGTGTGCCCACATGATAATCAACAACATACACCCTCAATTAAAGGAGAAGTTGGTGGGATAATCCTGCTCTGACCTGAGCCAGTTAGCTGAAAAGGTTGGCCAAATAGAGTAGTACGTCCATGAGAAGGAGCGGAGAAGAGCCAGCCAAATCGAGGCTCCCACTTGGTATCCATCATTGAAGCGGATGAGTCTGACTCAGAGTCTGCCGACTTCATGGAAGATGCAATTATGGCCGAGATTGTTAGGGGTAAAGTTTACTCTTGCCTAGCCTTGAAAGTCATAAAAGGCAAGGAGACGAGTTCATTCGATGACAGGGTCAGTTACTCGTTTGACATCATTAAGGCAGATCAAATCTTTGATCATCTACTCAAAGATAAGTATATTCATCTGCTTGATGGTCATAAGATTCCGCATGCCGAGGAACTCAAAGATAAGAAGTACTGCAAATGGCATAATTCATACATTCACTCTACTTCTAATTGTGTGGTTTTCAGACAGGCGATCCAAAAGGGCATCAAAGAGGGAAGGTTCAAGCTAGCCGACAAGCGTATGGCCGAAATGTCCATTGATATTGAATTCTTTCTCGCGATACCAATATCTATGGTATTCTTTTGCTAAGCCCAATGAGTCAAGGGACACCAAAAAGAGACAACCGATGAGAAGGGTGTGGGTCCCAAAGAAACATACCGAATGTGAGAAGGCCAGAAAGACCTTTGTGTTAAACTGGTTAGGCAGACTACATGACATTCGTGATGATAGACAGCTAGCTAGGAGCAATTTTCATGGCCATCATAAATACTCGAGGGACGTTGAGCGAAAACTTTAGGAACAAACCATGAGGTTCAGAAGGGTTCCTATCAGCGCTAGGCGTAGGCCTGGGGGAAAGTACAGATGTCAACCAACCGGCAACCGAGCATGCCTAGAGTAGATGAAGAACCACTCCATAAAACCAAACAAAAGGTGGTCGAGTTTAATGTAAACGATGGTGTTTCGTCCTTACGTATCACGATGAGAAATAAGGACCAGACGAGACCCCAGGGAATGATTAAACCAGCCGCCAACACAGAAGAGGGGAAATGGTCTGTCAATCAGGCTCCTGGAAAGAAAGAGGCACCACCAAGAGTTACATCCAGGACTCAGAAAAGAAAGATGAAACGTGCCAAGGCCTTGCGTAAGATGCAATAGACTGCATCTAATTTTCAACACCAAAGCAGACAAAAATCATGAGATTAGTGACCATTCAACTCAGTTGCTTCAGGGGTAATGTCGCTTGAAGGAGAGACGTTGGGTCAACCAAAGCTGGATGAATAGCCTACCAATAACCCGATGGAGGAACCCCGACAAGAGAACATGGCCCCGGATGGACCTCTAACTGAGGTGATCCCGTGCAAAGGATTTAGTCAGAGGATCCTCAACCGATCCCCATTTGTCTCCATGAAATGAAATATATGAGTTTCTGGTAAGCCGAATTAGATGAAGGAGGGGACTCCATCCTCAATTTATTCAACCATGACCTGGCTGATGAGATATGTGTAGACATTGAAATGGTCAGCCTAATCCCACATGAGTTCTGGGTCAGCCGCTCCGCGCTGGATAGCCTAGAAGGTGATGTTTGCATAGAAAACACAGAATGGGCAACAATAGTAGATACCCCAGCTAGGGATACTTTGAGAATCATATTTGGTGCACCTACAGAAGATATGGTTAAACACCTCAAACCCATTTACGTCAAGGCTTATATTAACGACAAAATTATTAGTCGGGTGCTTATCGACAATGGGGTTGTGCTGAATGTAATATCGCTACTTACCTTGAATGATCTTAACAAAACAAAGAAGGATATCGTCCCAACTAACATGAAAATGGCTAGCTTTATGGGAGAAACATCTGAAGCATTGAGGATTCTAGTAACAAAAAATCACTGTAGATCCTAAGACGGTCAGATATGCCTTCTTTGTAATAGATGGCAAGCCGTCCTACACCATTCTACTGGACAGAGACTGGATTCTCACCAGCCGATGCCTTCCTTCTACCATGCATCAAAAACTCATCTTTTGGGAAGGTGACAAAATAAAAATTGTCCCAGCGGATGATAACCCGTTTCGACCAGGGGTTCAGAACGTAGAGGTTGTCTTTTATTTACCCTATGTGGCTCCCATAGCCGTCACGGAGCAGTACGAAGAAGGATCTTGGGAATCCCATAATCTTACCTCGCGAGGGTTTGAAATAAAACAATTAGTCAAACCATGGCTTACCTTGGAGGATTTAAATGGTTGAGAAAACCCAAATCATACGTGACCTATAGTATTGAATGATCGCCCTAAGTTCTGAGACAAGGATAGTTGAGGCATCGTAGATGGAGAACCACAAAAACGAACCAACGCTTGCAGCCGATGAAGTTGAGCCGCCGATGGAACTTGAATCACCCATACGAAAGGCTATGCCTAGTTTTGAGTCTCAAGATCTTTCGAAGATATCAACTTGGGAACTGAAGAAATCCTTCGGCTAACACATGTTAGTGGCTTACTGAAGGAAGAAGACAAACAAGGCATAACAACCCGTCTACTGCAGTATAAAGACCGCTTCACATGGGATTATCATGAGATGCCTGGTCTGGCACATACTTTGGTAGAACATAGATGTTTCAAACCCCAAAAACAGCCGCCCAAAAGGTACACCCTCAACTGATGCCTCAAATCAAAGCTGAGATGGAACGATTGCTGAAAGTCGGGTTTATCAGAATGGCTAAGTATGTGGAATGGTTTGCAAACATCGTACCAGTCAAGAAGAATAATGACAATGTGCGGGTATGTATTGATTACAGGAACCTAAATCTAGCCACTCCTAAAGATGAGTACGTCATGCTGATAGCCGACATGCTAGTCAACTCAGTGCCACTAATGGTGTATTGACCTTCATGGATGGATACTGTCTATAATCAGATATCGGTAGCCAAAGACGACATTCACAAAGCCGCTTTCAGTTATTCAAGAGCGTTGAACATTTACGAGTGGATAGTTATGCCGTTTGGGCGATCAGGAATTCCAAATCTACCGCCACCGGGACGACACATTATCGACTAAACTATGGCCAAGATGCAATGTTGTCATTGGAAATTAATGTCAAATACTTACGGGTGACCAAGCATAACTCTCTATATTTAAAGGAATATCAACAGGCCATGATAATGAAGTTAGACCAACTAGATGAAGATCGACTGATGGCCCTAGAGAAAATCGAAGCCGATAAACGTAAATGGCTAAAGTATACAATAAATATGTCAAGCCTAAGAGGTTTACCGAATGAAACTTAGTTTGGAAAACCGTTTTGCCGACTGTCGTAAATTCAGCAAATGGTCACCAAATTGGGAAGGACCTTTCATAGTAAGCCAATGGATCGCCGGCAACACATATCGACTAATAAATATGCACGATGAAGAAATGGATAGGAATGTAAATGACAAATATCTAAAAAAGTACTATACTTCGATTTGGGACATGCATGAATAAACGACAGCCTTGGAACTGATATGTGGTAATAAAGATACCTCGATTGAAAGGGAAACCCAATTCAGAAGTAATCATTATTGCACGACCGAGGCGCAGAGGATCGTGATACGCACGTATCACAACCAAACGACAACTACTTTCGGATACATCAACTCAACAGTCACACTCGAGTTAATGTAGGGGGCAATTGTTAACACTAAAAAATAATTTAAGTGTTTAGTCGAATTCAGTGATAACCGAACTGTTTCAGAGCCAAATTTAATCCTAGCCCTCGACTACAAGAGCTTCATCGGCTACTAAGACATCTTAGCTGAGTTGTTAGTTAGAGGTACAACTGGATCCACTCAGATGCAGACGCCTCAACAACCAAGTCAAAAGGGTTTCCGAACCCTAAAGGTGGTAACAACCAATAACAGCTAAAAGAAAGGGTCATTATCCGAGAAAGAGGAGTAGAGGTCGAGAAAAGCGACACCACCTCCCCCATAGTCGACCATTGAACTTAGTGGGCTACTTGATGACTGACATGGGGATCATATTGTACATTTTTTTTTCTTTTTTGTACTATAAATAGGAACATTCTTTGTATATACAGAGAGGGCCAATCAATCAAACAACTAAATTTTTATCTATCTTTTCCCTTTACTTTACTGTAGTCATCTGCATTCATGTTTCTTACCTCTTAGTTTACTCATACCACCATCCTAACACTTTATGAAGTAGTTGGTGAACCCATTGCTGGAAATTAGAGTTTCATTTTCAGCCCAAATTGCTTAAGTTAAGGAATCAATTTGTCTCATAATACGGGCAACCGATAAAATAACAGAGAACAAAATTCGGGGCGAGAACACCCGACGATGGTACTTAAGTACGACTACAACTATGAAATACTTATCGAAAGAGGAGGAAAGAGCGTATACTCAACTCTAAAGTTATGGCTTCGCTTGACTTGATTGGATCAACTAGGTTTACGTTTGTTACGGAACCGACCACACTTGACTCTATTTGTTAAGGTACCTTTCCTTGTTTTAAAATTCTAAATTAAACACAACAGTCCCTCAATTATTATCAAACTCCAAAATGGGGACGACGACTCTCACTGTGCTTCCAAGTCTTCTCCTCGTCATCTCCTTTCATGTCTCCCATTCCTCAACTATCGGCATCCATCCTCTAGGTTTAACAAATTGGTTAAATCAACTTTAATAAATTATCGAATTTTAACAGTTTGTGTAACTGATGATTTTTGTAGATGAGAAGTACTATGCTTCGGAGGTGATTAAATGCAAAGATGGCTCTAATTCCTTTACCAAAGATCGCCTCAACGATGATTTTTGCGATTGTATCGACGGAACTGATGAGCCCGGTAAGCAATTGAATTGTGCACTTTTGATCCCTTTCTTTGTGAATATTCACAAACTTACTAGAATTATTAATCACTACACCACTTAGTTATTCATGTGTTATGATGTTGTTACTTCATGTTTGACAGTAATATAGTTCTATAAATAGTTAAATATTACATATTTTCTAACCGAAGGACCAAAACACACAAAGTAATTTAAGGCTAAAGATGCCGAGTTATATATCAAAAGGATCAAAAGTAGAATTTACCAATAACTTAGGAACCAAAAGTGCTATTATCCCTTTATTTATTTTAGGTGTGCAATATGCTCGAATGACGTTGAGTTCTTTTTCTTGGAGTAAACATGTGGAGATATTCTATCAATGTATTACAACCTCTCTTTATGTGTGTTACTATGTGTTGCTCCATTTGCTTTATATCTGGATATTTTGTTGTCTTATTTTTCTTGCAATCATGCATGTACTACTCTACTTTTGAGCCGAGGGTCTATCGGAAACAACCTCTCTAACCCATAATGATCGAGATAAGATCTGCATACATCCTACCCTCTCCAGACCCCACTTTGTGGGATTACACTGGGTATGTTGTTGTGTTACAGTGAGACTCAAGTGCAGACCTATGTTGCTCTGACCATATTGAATTGTGTGAAACATATTTTAGATGTTTAATCTGTTGAAGGAGAAAACTTTATTTATTTTAGGTTCTTAACATTCACTTGTTCTCTACTTGTGTATGATATATTGATTTTGTTCGTTATATAGGCGTTAGGAATTTTGTCGAAGTTATGTATGCACATTTAAACGATATTGGATTTAAATCCATTATAAGTTGGACTATATCTTAAATTCAAGATATACTAGTTCAAATATGGACTAGTATAATTGAATTATTCCCTCCGTTCACTTTTACTTGTCCACTATTCTAAAAATTGATTTTTCACTTTTACTTCTCAAATTTAGCATATTAAGAGATTTTCCTATTTTACACACAACATTAATTACTCACTTCAAATCATTTTCTAAGTGTCAATAAGATTACGCAATTCATATGGGTATCATGGTAAAATATGACTTCATTTATTATTTCCTAAGGGGTGTGCAAAGTTCATTGTGGACAAGTAAAAGTGAACGGGAGTAATTATTTAAGTACAATATAATTAAGATGTATTTTCTCAATGAAGTAGGAGGATTTGTTATCTGTAGACTTAATGTATGGGAAAAATTACGTCACTCACACCCAAGTGCGAAGAAGTTGAGATCTTCCTTAAGCTTCGATAGATGCCCGCAAGGACTGACATTGTCAAAGAAAACCTCTCGGCATAAACTATTAAGCTTGAAATCTTGAAGACACCGGGACAGATGATGTCAACCTTCTTCACTTGAAGAACAAACATAGATAGCCAACATGCGAGTGTGAAAGCAACCAAGTTTCTCTCTTCATTAAGAAACTCTTCCACGTCTACCTCGGTTAAGGGAGCATTCTATTCTACAGTTTGCGGCAACAAATTACATGTCATTGAAGCCAGATAAATTGTTATCCCATCTTTGGCTTATTAACCAAATGAGACGCCCGTTGCGGAGGAATGTTATACCAAAAACTCACCCAATCACGGATGGATCCTTTGAAAGCTGATAGAACACTTATAACAAGTATGCACAAGTTTTAGGCACAAATGGCTTCCCTGTGTTGATCTGTTTGCATTAACTCCTATGTCGAAGGGTCATACTTCATCACAAAAAACTACATATACTGGAAGGCTTCCAAGCATGCAGAAGTCCCACAGTAAGATGGATAGCTCGTCGATGCCAGTATAATCGTGTTAGTTGACAAACGCCAAAGTTTGCAAAAGCCTTGCAAGACACTTTCATTAAGATCATATGTGAATAAAGAAGCAAAATTGGCATTATACACCTTGATGCGTTCCTCAACCTCCTTGCTATGGCCAAGGACGTCTTCCGCTCATTCCCAAAATAAGTCTGTGTGCTGAACCTCGCCGAAGCTGGAATTATGATAATTCAAGTGGCAACCTTGATTGGAACGTTTAATGCTAGCAGATAATACTTTCTTGTTGCCATAAAAGGTTTAAAAAGCAAAGAAAAGGTAGCCCGGTGCACAAAGTATACCGCGTTAGCAGGTTGCGGGGAAGGTCCGCACCCCAGGGGGTGTGATGTAGCCCGTACACAAAGGTTCTTGTGTTGAAGTCATCAACTCATGACATGAAAGATGTATCTAATAGCTCCAAAGGTTCTAATGAAGGTTTTGCCACTTGGAGCTATCTTCATATCGGTTTCAGCGAGGTTCGGTACACACTTGTTATTGTGAATGGGTAGAAGACCTCCTTGGTTGCAACAATGAGGTTTTGGAATGCATCAAGGTGTACGATGCCATTTTTGCTTCTTTGTTCACATGTCATCTCAATGAGAACGTGCTGCAGGCCTTTTGCTAACTTTGATGCCTGTCAACTAACATTGTTTGGAATGATATCTGTGAGCTCTCCAACTTACTGTGGGATCTGCGTATGCTTGAAGGCTTTTCCTGTGCATGGAGTTTTCTATGCGAAGTTGTCCCTTCGGCACAGATATTGATAAGAAAACGATTTTCTGTTCATGGAGTTTTGCAATGAGTGGGTATCATGCTTGAGTAACATTTTCTTTTGAATAAATTGTATTAAGTTGATGTCTTCTTTCTTATAATGTACGTTTCACCTGTTTTTACACCACACTAAATTTAACTACTGCAGGTTTTGGTTTTTTTTAAACACATTTTACAAATTCAAAGCATTTCTTTTTTGTATCTTAAAAGTAGAAAATTTTGAACTAGATGTACTGTGGAAATTGTTGTACAATTTTATGTATTTTGCATCGTCATATATCATGATCAATCTCATGTGCAGTAGAGAAATATATTTTACCAAAATGGAACTAATTTGTATAATATATTTAAGAGGAAAAACTCAGTGATGTTATGGACTGGCAAGTGGTAACTGTGCTACGAGTATCTGCCTAATTTTTTTTGAAGTGATTGCATTGCTAAACATGGACTTACCATCAATTAGTGCAAATATTATTCTGATGTCCAATGGGATAATGCTAAAGAAGAAGATCAGTCAAAGAAGAAGATCAGTGTAGTCTAATTAATCACAGGCATCTCCGATCATGGTCAGCATTTAAATAAGCGTCATCTTTCTGCCGTTTCTTTCATTTAACTTAAATAATATTTTGCTTGTAAGAGGTAAAATGGTGGCATAAAATCGAACAGTTGACGTTATCTACCAAAAATGCCAACAAGGGTAGTCTTAAAATGGAGAAGGGATACGTAAAATATGTCATTTTCTTTATATACGCTAGCCTAAAATTGTTTTGCTCTGCGGTCAATGAATCTTCAAATATATCTTGGCAGATATAATGTATGATAGTTTTGCATGGGTTTAGGAAGAGAGCTCCGGTAGTAACTCCAAAATGTTAGCTTATACTAGCTCCATTAGATATGATGGGTGAAAGTGCTTTGAACAGTTGGATGCACTACTAGTAAAGCTGCGTATCACATCTTTCATTCTTTTCTCTTTTACTTGTATATTTTCTGTGGCTCTTTGCCATCTATTTTGATGGTTTTGCAGTTCCGAAACATACATAACATTGATATATATTTTGTTTGAGTTCTCCTGTCAATTAAATCAGTCTCTCCTTTGATACTTGATAGGAACGGCTGCCTGTCCTGCTGGAAAATTTTATTGCAGGAATATGGGCAGTACGCCTAAATTTCTGTTCTCTTCTCGTGTGAATGATGATATTTGTGGTAAGCACTCCTGGTTAAGCTATTGTTTTTTAAGAAATGTTTTTATATAATTAATTTTGCTTCCATTCATGTATTGTTGAAAAGTTTGTCCTCTATCTACCATTCTACCCTGTGGGTCTTGCTTGCTGATTTAAGATATTTTCAGATTGTTGTGACGGAAGTGATGAGTATGATAGTAATGTCAATTGCCCCAATACTTGCGTAATGGGTGAGGAGTTTTCTTATCAAAAAACAAGAAGGTATGGCTCAAGAAAAAAACATCTCCATCGAATTGGTGGAAAAGATGCTAATATGGATGATTCGGCTCAAAGACTCCAAGGTAATTCTATTCTTCCCCCCTTATTCAGTAACCTCTACCATGAACTATGAACTAACTATTTGATCGTCATTGGCTCATTGCAGGTCTGAAGATACTGGTACTTGTACAGGTGGTACTTATCATTATATTTCTGGTTTCCCGAAAATTATATCGGCGATCCAGGTCAAAAAGAAGACATTGACGCCGTATTTCATTGTCTCCCAATCAATGATTATTTGACCTAACTTTAGAGAGCAGTTGTGCTCTGTAGGCATAATCGTATGTCTAAGAGATGGCTGCAACCTGAAGGTCCAAGTTGCTGATTGTTGACGTTCTTCTTTTAATGATTCTTACATACATCTATCTGGAGACGGGATTGTGACAACTATTAAGTCCTGCACCAGTCCTCGAAGTATCATGTTATTAAGTGCTCCTATGAACTTTTGACTATCTTGGTTGATCAAATTGACAGCTAAGTTGCAAACTGCAGCGAATCTTTCCGCCTTCGAGCTCATTGCATTGGGCATGTATAGAAAATCAGTTTTATTTGGTATTTGTCTGCTCTGACAATTTATGTACGACATCATACAATCTGAAGTTGTATATTGTGTTTTTAGATTTTTCTGTAGATGCATATATAGAAAAAAGGCTTGTAATTTGCAAGATTGGAGCTTCTCATATTACTTTTGAAATCTATCGGTCTTTTGTATTGAAGGTGTATGTTTCTTGTTGTGCGAAAAATTTCAAGTGTTAAAATTGTATCCAAATATACTTTTGTATTCCGTAACCTTTGATTTATGATTAGTGTCGTCTTAACTCAAGGAGAGAAACTTCTTTCACATTAATAGTTCTTCAAGAGTCCTTATTAAGAGGACGGCTAGCTTTCGTGGCAATGACACACATCACTCTAATCACTAAACCCACTATTAAAACACATTACTCTCATCAGTCTTGTGCTTGTGCTTTGTCTTGAGCCAATGGTCTCTCGGAAACAACCGCTCTATCTGCCAAGGTAGAGAGGTAAGGTCTGCGTACATTCTACCTTCTCCAGACTTCACGTTGTGGGATTTCACTGGGTATGTTGTTGTTACTCTCATCAGTCTTATTACCTAAGTGAAAGAATATAGATCGAAATTCCCGGTTTATTCTGATCTGTATAAAACATTTATGCTGAGTTTGTAAATAAGGTTGAGTAATTGGTGAATCCCAAAGCGAGTTTCCCATTCGTCTCATCTTCATATCTCTGGCCATATCACTTGAGCCAACTTGTAGCTCTTGAGCATATGATCAGTCTGTGATACTTCAAATACTGTTGCTCCAGACTTGCATAGGCGATCTGACATAGTGTGAAAAGGAGCATAAAGTTCAAGTGAGCATTGAGCATTCCAAAATGCCTTTTTAGTTATGAATTTTGTGGATTAAGGTTGTGTTTGTGGTCAATCTAGTCATGGTATGTAGCTCTGATGCTCATGTATATACACCATTCTAGTTGGTCATTGTTTTTTATCATGAATTCCTGATGGTTTGGCTGCTTGTTTGACTTCATCTTTCGATTACTTCGTGTTTATATGTGGATATAAAGAGAACAGTACCTGCACAAATGTAGGGAGACAATACCGCAGGTATGCAATAACTGACACAATTCTCTTACATATTGTGTATCAGCCAAACAATAACAGTGTAATCCTACAAGCTAGTGGAGTCTGGGGAGTGTATCAGCCAAACAGTTCACCTAAAAATTGGACTAAACCCAGTCTTCCAGTTATACAGGTAAAATACTACAGCCCAGAAAGAAACAAAGAAAGCAAAAATCATCATCAACCTCTGGACATTCCTGTTCTTCACATGGACAAGAACATGAGTCATAAACACCAACAGCAACCCGAAAATCGTGTACAAGAACCCACCCGACCGTAAACCCCTCAGCGCCCAACTGCATCCCAGATCCTTCATAAAAGAAAACCAACTTTCCTGGATCATCTCTATCCACCATAGCAATAGGTATCTTATTGATAATGTTATACATGGTACCCGAAACACTGAAGAAGTACACGAAAAGCGACCCCACCATCCATATGTTCTTATTATGCAAAAGGGTGTTTCCAGAAACAATCTTTTTCACTAGGAATGGACTCAAGATTATCCCCAGAGCTTTGATACGACTCATCTTCTGTTTCTTGGAAATAAGACCTGGCCGATGAATTGGACCAACATGTTGTTTACTTTTTGCCTCAACGAATTCAGCCATCGATTCAGCATGCCCGGAGAAATCAGAGTACTCCATTCGAATAGAATCCGTTTCGAAATCAGTAGAAAAAAATATGATATACACAAACATATAGTGAAAGTCTTCTGGCAAAATAAATACACGAAATTCCTATAGCTTGACAAATAGTTTATCAAAAGTGTTTCATGTTCTACACTACTACTGTGTGTGTACAAGAAAATGGAGAAAAGGGTCTCACCATAAATGGCTAAGAAAATGGAGAAGCACCATGGAATACATACAGACCAAATATCAATCGTAATCATACATAATATCACTCTCTCTCGTAATGGCAGATCCAACCTTGAGTTCGTTGGTTAGGCGAAAAACTAGTACAAAAATAACTACACATGCATTTGAGAACTGACTAGCCCAACTTAGAGCTAACAACGTCTAAATTCTGGATCTGCCACTCTCAAGATCATCTGTACAATCTTGAACAGAACAAGATTGAACTCGAAGACCTCGAGATGATCTCTCCCTGCTAAGAATAATCCTTCTAAACGAGCTCAATCTCGAGCTTGATCCATTCACTGCAAAAAAAAAAAAAAATTAGCTACAACTTCTCTTGCTACACTGAAAATCCGTCGCTAATTCTATTTAACGACGGATTATAGAAAGTTTTGTTAGCTATAGACTAATTAGGAATAGATTAACAACGAATTTTATAGCTAATTCCTGTTTTTTTTTAAAAAATATTTTACCTGGTGATGAAGTCCCTTCAAGATTCACAACTATAGACAAACTTCCACTGTGGAGTGGTGGCGCTGAAGGCGGCATACGACTAACAACGCCCTCCCTAGGCTCAGGCAATAGGCGACGTTCCGCCTCGGTCCGACATATGGGGCAGGTTGAATGACAATTAAACCATTTGTCTATACACTCTACATGGAAATTGTGCTTGCAATTAGGCAAAATCCTAACCAATTCACCATCTTCAATAATACACAAACAAATTGAACACTCAATATCATGTTGGTCACTTTTCTTATAAAAAAATATTGGTAGTGAAGTTATGACGGACGGGTCAAGACCATTTTTGGGTGGCTCAACTTGTGACAAGACACTTGTCACGTTGGAAATTTGAGAAATTCTAGTAATGGAAGGCGTCGCCCGGCCTTGGGCCTGGCGACGTCTGATCAAATATCTAATGTACATATGGAGAATAGTAGCAACGAAAACAACTATGGTTATTGAAATCAAGGCAGCGATCATGATTTTGCTGTTGATATCATTTTTGTTTTTGTGATGAACAAATGGATTATCATCTTCATTAACAACAAAGCCCATGGAGATGGTGTTTAATTTTTGACAAGTGATGAGAAGAGTGATTTAATTTTATGTTTAAGACTTCGATTTTTTAGTATAAATATTGGATTTTCTATGTGTGTGGTAATTTTAACTAATGAAAAGCGTGTTTTCATGGAAATTGAAAGGAAACAAACAATGAAATTGTATAAGTACATGTTTTCAACTAGTGACTAATATCTTATAGTAGTACTATATATAATTTCTTTTCTCAGCAACACTTGATGTTACAAGAGAAGTTTCCACATAATTTCCTTTTGACAAAAAGACCAGACTTTTTTCTTTTTCCATTTTATTGTTTTCTCCCGCTACTAGAAAATCTCTATTTTTTTGTTGAATTTTTCATTGAAAAATGTTCGGTGGCTATTTTTCACTGAATGACGATTAAAAAAACCCTAAATAGTATTGTTTTCACACGGTAAAATTAAGAAGTTTCCCGGCGTTACAATGAGAACCTGTTTCCCATCATGCGTTTTTCAATTAGTTGGTTCAGTAAAATGAGGTGGAAAAATCATATTTTATAGCACAAATTTTCAACTGAATGTCGGTGAGAAAAACCTCTGTTTCTAGTAGTATTTTTTTCTTCTTTTTAGAATCATTTTCATGTTTCGTTTTTAAAAGAGAAAAAAAGAATATTTAAGAGCCAAATGCACTTATGGCCTTCATCTACAAGTAATATTTATGAGTCATCGTACATCACATACACAAACCCAATTGAAAGAAACAGACCAACAACTATTAGATTTAACAAATATTTCAAGAAAGAGCACAATTTTGGGATGACACATTTGCGTTTATCATTATTATCTTACACCAAAACCATGCATGCTCGTGCCCATGTCTTCGATCTTCTTCTGGTTTCTTGCTAAGGGTCCACCTTTTAAACTATTGATTATTTACCATAATTAAATATCAACAATATTTAATAGTATTGCTATAATATATTTTAGGGAAAATGGGCATATTTACCCTCCGTCAAAGTTTGAGGACAAATATACCCTTTCCGTTATTAAACTTGTAGAATTTGCCCAAAATTAAGAGATATGCCACATGGATGCCACGTGGAAGACACATCAGCAGGTGGGACCCCGTGGGTGGTCAGACACATCAGATGGGTTGCAGGTGGTCAAACGGCGCGCCATTGCCATTTGCCGATGAGTCAGGAAAATCTCAAAGCGAAATTCGAACCGGGATTAAGTGTAGGTTGTAGAGAATGTTGAGACGAACACGGTGGTACCACCCATCGCCCTCGACGCACTGAGCCGAAAAATGCCAATAAACCGTCGGAAAATTTGATTTGGTCGATCGACGATCGAGGCAATTGATGGTTGTGAGTTGGTGTAGAATCGGGGCGCGCGAGTTCTTCAATTCGGTGAGTTCTTTGGAATTGAAAGCGTCAATTGAGCCGCGACCGCCGAGGCGCGCGGCCACTACTTGGAGGCGCGACTTACTTGGAGGCCGAGCCGCCTACCGGTTCGTGGTGATTTCTGATTCATTTCATCTTTACACATTATACACTCCTTCCTTCATTTAACGTGAAATCATTCGTCATTTGGCCAATAACCGTGTATTACCTTACGTCTCAAATAATTCGTATACGTACCAATATCTCTTCCATTAAGGAAATTTTGATCCTTGGCACTACGTGTGCACATGTGTGGAAACAAAGTTTCCTACGTGCGGGACCCCAATTGTTTAATTCATAATTAATAGGATTTACTTACGTTTAATAAATATTTCCAACAATCCCCTCTTGGAAGAGATTTTGGTGCACGCACATGGTGCCTTTCTAGCAATCACTTGGCGGAACGATGTTGCATCCGGAGAGGTAGCCGGAGCTTTGAACCTTCCACAGTAGAATACCATCGGGCATATTTAATGCGCGGTGAACGTGATGTCTTGAACCGTCAGTGTTTAGTATATGCCAAATCAATGGTACCAACACAACACCTTTCCTACTCAATCTTTCTAGTGTTTTGTCCATCATGGGCCGTGGACACCCTTGGATTCTTAAGTGCGTTCATTTGAGGCGGCCTGTCCTCACACTTAAATAGGTGGTTCCTATAAGGTATCCTGTAATACCCCGCTACATAAGCGTTAGGAATCATTAATAATTTCACCAACCTAACTGTTACACCTCATAAGTTTAAGACGATAATTAAGAACGTCATTAAGGATTAAGATTTCCAATTATCAAATTTAAATATATTTTACGTGCTAATACAGATTAATTATTGGTAATGGCGAATACGACGTCGGAAATTTCTTTAATAATAATGGTTTATATATACATATATATTTCATCATGGATTAGTGACGTATAGAAGATATGATGATAAGAATTTAAGGCAACGGGTGTTTGAGATTAATAGGAGTAGGATTAAGATTTATTACTTGAGAATTGTCTTGACTAAAGAAGGCTTTTAAGGGCCAAAGTGTAATTTAAAAAAAAATTATTTTCAGATTTGGATTTAATACTCAAACCCTTTTTCATTTCAATTCTATTTTCATTCTTAAACACCCAAATCTTCATCTTTTCTCTCAATTCCAATCCGAAAATCTCACTATCCATAGCCAAGAATTTAAGTCACATTGCCATCTTCTTACTAGATTAATCCATCACAATTAGAAGCCAAATTTTGATCCAAAACTGTGGCCAAATCGGGCCACTGCCAACAGCCCCTAGGTCTCGGTTTTTGTCCAATTTTTGGACAAATATGTGGATGAAAATTGTGTAGGAATGATGTAGTAACACCATAGATTGTTGCATGTTGATTTGGAATTAAAAAGGGGTGAAGTTGGGCAAAAAGAGAAGCCAAAAAGGGCACGAAACAGTGGCAAAATCGGGACTGCTGGGCAGAATTTTGTTCAACTTTGGAGGGGTATATCTCCTCGTATATTAGAGGGTTTTGGGTGTTTAAAAAGCCTAAAATGAAGTTCGTCGAGTCTAGTTTCCAACGCAATAAACCACTCGTCGATAGGATACTGGAGTAGAGGGTTATGGACGTTACAAGTTCAGATGACGAAGCAGTAACTAAAAATCGGGACTGTTTTGGGGATTTAATTAAGGTATGAAATTTTTTCAATCTATGTTATAATTGAAGTTGCATATTGTGATAGTTGAAGTAATGGACTTGTGTTAGAAAGAAATCTTGAATTTAGACATTGCATGTGGATAATTTGAATGTTGTAGCCGATATTAGGACTAATGTTACTAATCTTGGAATTGTCGTATTCGATTATTGTGTTGTGAAATTCGTCGCTACTTGGCATGTTGATATTGGAAGAGAATCTTGACATACAAGTTATAATTGTTCATAAAGAATTATTGGAACAAGATTGGACTCTAAGGAATTAAGAAAAGGGTTGGTTTTGTAAATATTGGCCAAAGACTTGCTTGTAATTTTTGGATATTATCGCGTCAAGTTAGGGGCTGATTTTGTGAAGTTTAAATGTTGGGAATTTGACTATGAACATGTATATAAGTTATGGTAATTACTAATACATGTCTTAAAGGAAGTAAAGTGTAAAAAGGGTGTTATGTTACAAATTATAGAACTTGGTTATTGTTGTTGTCATTAGAGTTGATGGATTATTTTAAGATTGTTCTAATATGGACTAAGGACTGAATTGACATGAGAAATTGGTGTAGTAATCACCTGGTTTGTTGTAGTTGTGATATCGCTTAAAAATAAAAGAGAAGGAATACGTTATGATGACATAAATGGAATATCTGAGATTATTATGGTTATATATTTGAGTTATGACTTCTTTGTTGGTATTCTTTGGCTTGGTTTGAAATTTGTGGATGTACATATAAACAGGGGAAGTGCTGCCCAAATTTCTGTAGAATTAAGGAAGTCGTTATTCAAATAACTTACGTTAGGAGTCCTACAATTAATGGTCTTATTATTATTATTATTATTATTATTATTATTATTATTATTATTATTATTATAAGCTGACGTACTAGACGAGGCGCATCCTCGTTTTACATTGGTTGAGCGACTAAGAGGTATGTGAGACTATCCTTCTTTCTTTTGGCATGATTTTGTGAAACAAACTTTCATTTGACATGATTTTAATAAAAGTACGGCGGACGTACATGATTTTCTACAAAGTTAGTTTTAAAGGAAATTTTTATGACATGTGCCTATGATTTTCAGTAAAGAGCTTATTATGATGATATTATCGATAGTCAAAGATGATTTCTAATTGCATATAGTTGCTCATGATATCTACTCGTGTCAAGTTTTATTACACATTCACCGAGTCTCTCACATAGAGGGCCGACACTATATTGTATGTTCCGGATTCGAGTCCCGGCTATTATTATTATTATATTACTTTGGTTCGAGTCCCAAGCGGGTTCAACTCCCGAATTATTATTATTCCATGGATTAGCTCTCCATGATGCGGGTTCGAGTCCCATGACATTATATTATTCCATATACACTTACGTGGGTTCGAGTCCCACGATATATATACTTACTTGGGTTCGAGTCCCATGATATATATGTACCTAGACGGGTTCGAGTCCCGTGCTATTATATCCTGAGGATAGGAGTTCATGATTTTGGCAAGACCTGCATATTTTGGAAATGTAAGAACTGATTTTCATTACTCTCATTTGATAAGGCACATTTATACTGTTATGTTGATTTCATACTTGCCCCCTGTTATACGTTGAACTGTTATGATTTCAATTACTGATATTTTCGATTTCACATACTTGGTACATCTATCGTCGACCCTCTTTTCGGGGTGCGTTCATGCATGATGCAGTGATCGGTTAGGTGACCCTCCAGTTTAGGACATCTATCAGCTGCTAAAGAGCTCCCTTGTTCCGGAGCCAACTATTTTGGTACAGATCCTTACATTTCAGACTTATGTATATTTTGGGCACGACGGGGCTGCATGCGTCATATGTCGATATCGTACTCTTAGAAGTGCATGAGCGATTGTGGGTTGGACGTTTGTACCTTGTTTTGGTTTTTGATGTTGGTGTACTCTGTGTTGGGGCGTTCCCGGTTATATTTGTTGTTAGCTAGTGGCAGCCTTGTCGGCTTGCTTATTTTGATTATTCCTTTGTGTACATAATGTTAGTTGGTGGAAGCCTAGTCGGCTAGCCTATTATGATTGTCGTGTTGTTGTTGATTTGATAGCCTTGTCGGTTCGCCCATTTTAGGGAGATGTTGTAAAAGCAGCGTTGTGCTGCCGAAATTTATATAGATCTCTGTATTAGAAGGATTAACAGTGACAGGCCAGTAATGACGTCCAATTAGGACGTTTAGTCGCGGCCCGTCGGGTCGGGTCGTGACACTAACCTCAACTTTTGAGGATCAATAAAGGTTTGGAAACTTATCCTTTACCCCTCTTACATGTAGCACTTTTTGTCTATCACGGGAACAACCTTGGATTATGTTTCTTAAGAAAGACACATTATCCGAAGTGCTCTTGCTTCCACCGAAGCGCTTACGGAACCTTTACAGTTTAGTTTACAAAAAAAAGCGTTCTTGTTCACGTGAACAAGTGTGCACACTATGGTCCGCTCCTGCTTGTTATAGAGGCCGGAACAAAGCGGAATAAGCCAATGTTTGATGCTACTAGGATCGTCTAACAACTTGCTTTTCAAGGCTCTATATGAAACAAAGCCCATTAATGACTCAACCTGTGTTTGGCCCCTTTATCATAATATTTTGATGTTTAGACAAGTGATAAAAGCTCTTTCAATGGTCTTTGACTGATGATATGTCTATAGTATGATTTTCTTTGAAAAAAATATAAGAGAGTTTAATTATGGTAAACTTATCTGTATTTAAATTACATTTTCATTTTTGTTGTTGATAGATAAAATGAGTTCCGTTGAACATAGAGAGATGTGAATGAGAAGAAATGGAAAATCTTAATTATTTCTCTCAAGCTTAGTTGGGATGTATAGTAGGGTACAAACGGTTGGAAATTTACTAAATGTGAAATAAATTAATCCTATTAATTATGACTCGAATAATTGGAGCCCCGCACATCAGAAACATGGTTTCACACACGTATACATAAAGTGCCAAGGATCGTAATTTCCTTAAATGGAAGAGATATTGGTACTATACGAATTGTTTGAGACGTAAGAGAATAGACGGTTATTGGCCAAATGACAAATGGTTCACGTTGGTAAATGAAAGGAAGAAATGTGTAAGAGATGAAACGAATCAGAAACCGCCACGGAAATACGGAGAGGCACCGCGGTGCCACAAGGATAGGACCGCGGTGCTTGGAGGCACCCTCCACCTAGGACCGCGGTGCAAATTCGGTTTTCAGGTTCCAATGACTTACTGGAATTTAGGAACCGCAGTGCTTCGACGTTTTTCAGTAACGTTGGAGGCGAATTAAGGCTGATTCTTGAGCTGACTTTGGAGAAATTAATCTCTATTATTTGGCTATTGATTTCAGCCATTACTAGGCTGAATTAACCTCAATATCAATGGTCATTACTTGACATTGATGGTCATTCATTTGGTTAATTGAGAAGACAAATTCATCTACCCATAAATTGATGTCTTTGGCACAATTGCAAAACACATTCACTGAGCAATTCTCTAAAATTGTCTTCCTCTCTTGCAATCACAAAACACTCAAAGATCTTTCTTCCTAAGCAAACTCTTGAGTTCCCTTTGCTCATTTGTTTGATTGTTGTTTTATCTAGGAGATAATTTGTCATTACAACCGTTGAAAGGATATACGGGACAATATTATCTTAAGAATAGATCAAGAATTTGGTCGACTCAGTAAACCCTCTTATTTGATCATTTCCAGATTTCTAACATACTAGTTGTTGTTGTTATATTCCCATTTCCTTTATTTTTACACTTTATTCCCACACAAACTTAGTCATGTCGATTGTTTACACAGGCAAGTTAACTATATGTAATATTTTTATTTATATTGGTGGAAATTAATTTAAGTTAATAAGATGTTACTTATGTGTTTGCAACATGTTACCTTGGATATTATTATAAAAAGTTTTATTTATTTATATGAATATTTGAATAAATTTAATTCAAAATCCAAAAATATTGTACTGCTAAGCAGTTATTCATTCTTTATCTGTTATAAAGACTTTGAAATTTTTGTTTTTTTTTAATATAAATATCATACTTTCCAAATGAAAATAAATTTTTATAATTCACTATTAGTTTTTTTTTAGGGCATAAAGCAAATGTTTTACCAGCCTACCTCTGGATTTGCACTCAAGTAGTGTTAAGTGCAGCTGCAATCAGTATGTTGTAACTATCATTCATCAAGACTGACCTTCACTTAATCAAATTTTAGCCTGATGAGCATGAAAGCTTAAGCCCGGCAGACAGTTGTAGAATCAGATCTTTTATTAAGGGGATTCGAAATATGAAGAAGTAAACATATAAAGAATCAAAGGAGATTCAACGTCTATTATAAATATACACTTTGTATATGTAACTGAAGGAGTTCGGATCTATGATTGGACATAGAATGTATCTTCCATATTTTTTGAGATTGTGAGATATCAAGATTTTTGTAAAAGGAACCATAGTAATTGTTCAGAAGATTTCAATTTTCAACCATAACGGGTTAATCTTACGTAGTTTACTATCTCCGGTCAGACCTCTTTATAACAGTCATTCTTTATAATTAACAACATTTCATTATAATGATCAAGTTTTCTTTGAAACGTATTTTCATGTTATGTTATATTATATGTTCTATATAAGTATTAATTGACTATAACAAAAAAAAAAATTGGGACAAATGACGCTAAAATATGACTCTATATATGTCAAACTTAAGGTATATATTCCTCCAAATCTTACGAAATTTACTGCCTAGAATTGAATGTATCTTCGATATTGTTTGGATTTTGCATCTACTTCAAATAAAAGGTGTAAATTACGTGAAGACCAAGACTTGCTTTCTTGATCAAATTGAGCAACAACGTACTTTTCCAAGTTCCTACTCAATTCAACTGAATATTATTGAGGGCCGTTTCAAATATTTTGGGCGCATTACAATTCGTAAAGTGGATCCTTAATCGCCAAGCACGAGAATTATGGCCTTTACAAGAAATTCCGCTATTACTATTTAATAAAAAATGAAAAAAGAGACTCTAAAAATTTTCGTTTTTCGAGGGCCTTGTGGCACACCTCGTACGAGTCCAAAAACGGCTTTGGTAACTAATATCCTCTGAAATGATATACACAAATAGGCAGATAAATGAAGAAATATACTTTGTGCCGAGACTTCATTACTAAGTCTAAAAGCAAATATCAATTGTCACTCATGATTGAACCCAATCTTTTAAGAAAAAAAAAACAATAAGTGGGAAATAATGCAATATTAATTCTAAATTAATAAGATTGCTGCAGAATAGAAATAAAGCTACATCACAATGATACAACTTTCTTCACTTATTTTTTTGATAGTTCATTTGAGATAATCTCTAAGTTTTACAGAGAGTATGCATCTTTGGTTAGCTTTTTCCTGCCGCCTACTATCTAGTTGTAATCCTTATTATGTTAGCCCTAATCATGTTTAAGACATGAAATTGAATGCTTTTTACACCCTAAGTAATCAATAAATAGAAAAGTGAGGAGGGTTCTTTGGCAAAACAAGACTGATAAGCTAGTTTAAGGGTCGTAGCCGAAGAATTCCTATTTCATGAGTTATTAGGGATCTATTCTCAAGAAAGAATGAAATCATTACTAGAAATCAATCATTTTATAGATATGTTCGTCAAAAATTAGTTGGAAAACTGAAATTTACGAGCGAGAGTCTGATTAAGATTCTGCTGGAACTGCGCTCTCTATTAAGAGCAGACCCCTTTCCAGTCAGTCCACTAACAACGGTATGCATTAAGTTCCTTATAAGAAAAAGGATACTTTACATCGTAAAATGAACCAACAAAGCCGATGCTATTGAATCTGCAGTTAAGGAAATATCACCATTTCTTGGAATAAGAGCTCTGGGACTTCATGGCTTTGAAGGAGGGTTAGCCTAGCCCTAAGCCTTTTCGGAATAGAATGCTTCTTTGACAGAGCACTTCCTGCAGAAAGTCAGTTACATCTCAAACAAGTTTTTTTTTTCCGATGAATTTTCAACGGGACGTCAGAAATTAATTGATTTCTACTAATCAATGATTTGACTTCTCTTACCTAATAATATCTTAATCGGAATAGTAAGACAAAGTTTCTTCTGAAAAATATTTTCCTTCATAGCAAACATACCCTCAAATAAAGTGATTTTTGGGTGATATATATATAATTACCTGATGGATTGAACACTAACTTTTTTTATTCATTCAATGAGAACTTGAAGAGCCAAAAGAGGGCTTAATGCAAACAACTCCATTCACTTCTTCACCATGAATTCTAGGAGGAAATTGAAAATCTCCATTGAAATGGTTATTGGACATTGATGATTGATGTTCTTCACTTGCCATTAACTTTTGTTCCCAAGCATGATGAATCAATTGTGAAAAACTGGACTGATGGGGTGCCCTAATTTGGGAAAATGTACCCCCTTGGGAGAAAAATGGTTGATGGGGTATTATCCAATTTGCAATTCTTGAATTATTATTATCATAAGTTGCTTCAAAGCTAAGTATATTTGGACTAGGACTTGAGTTTTGGTCATGTTGTAAATTGGTGTGAAGTGATAAACCAAGATCTTGATCATCAGCCTGGATTGAATCTCTTGACATTACAATATCATGTGGAAAGGTTAAGAAATTCGTTAATGATGTCCCGGAATTCAACGGGAAGAACGATTTCGAGGTATTTGCAACAGATTGTGTCTCAGCTACTGGCTCCGACATCATGTATGAAGAACTACTGCTCGGATTTTCTGCTAATTGCCTTTGGAACAACAATCTATTGAAGATTTGGATTAGCGGATTGTAAATAACTGATAAGTATTAAGTGCTGAAATCAATTTTATAAAAAATATTTTATGTGTCTGAAAGAAAATGTTGAAAACTGATAATAAATTATTGACGTGTTTGGTAAAAAAGTGCAGACAAGTTATTTTTTGGTAAATTGTCTAAAATAAAAATATTATTAATATAAAAGATGGTTAAAAACTAATTTAATCAGCTTATAAATTTAGCCAAAAATCGTCATAATTATATATATAAAATATATAATATTTTTAAATGAGCCGCCACAATATACGTAAGAATTCATACCTAGAAGAAGAATTTAATAGTGGTTCTAAGCCAATATTCCCACTTGAGCCCACATCAACTTCAGTTCTTGTGGGTAAGTTATTTGCTACATCTTGATTATTTGGGTTCAATGGAGGTAATTCAGCTAGCTGATCAATGGCATTTTTTGCCTTCTTGATTAGCCAATCCACAGCTTTGCTTGGCCGGTCATAGCCTAACCGGTCCTGCATGCAGAAGCGGATCGATGTAATGTAATTCCAATCGGTTCAACTGAATTTAATATTTTTTTACGCATAATATAAATATATATTTTAATAAAAAAACTAAAATTTTCAGCAATATATCAAGTTTTAAACCCATAATTGCAAAAATGCAAATGAAACACAGATAAAAAATCTATCAAATTTAAATCACTACAAAAGAACATAAATTAGTGCACGTAACTTCTATAGCTAAACAACAAAAATACGCCGCTAATTCTATTTTTTATTTTGTTTTCGTAAATTTTGAATTCGCCTTTACCTGCACGTCATAGAATTGAATAGCAGTGTGAGCAGATAACCGGACCCTTCGGTCTCTTGGACCTTTTGAAGTATAGACTTTGCTATGCCGGTCTTTCCGGCCGGTGGACCTGAGAATGTGGCCACCATCGACTTGTATTATTTCTCCTCCGGTTGCTCTCTTCATTAAAAAATCTTTTGCAGTGAGAACTCCATAACTAAAATGGAAAGTGAAAATATATATAGACAAAGAAAAATTAATTTATAATGTATCGCAAAAGAATAAGAGGGCTGGGCCCTATATATATAAAGGGAGAAAAGAGAAGTGGTTATCAATTTAGCCCCTGTTTGGCCAAGGTCTTCAAAGGGTTTCTGAGAAACACTTTTTTGGCCAAATAGGCCATTCTGTAAGATAAACATTTTTTCGTGTAAAAAGTGTTTAAATGGAAAGAGGTTAGAAACACCAAATTGGCTTTCTTATAAGTCATTTCGAGAAACACATTTTGCCCTTTTTTTTTTTACCTATTTACCGTTTCATTCCACAAAATTCATTTTAATCTCATATAAAATCATTATATAAAAGAGAAATTTGATAATGAGGTAGGGTGGGGGAGGGGTGTGGGTAGGGCGGGGGAGTGGGGTAGGTAGGCGGGGGAAAAAATAAATTTTTTAATAAAAATAACAAAAAATATGAAATGGAAATTTGAGGATGGGATAGGCCAATGGAGTGGGGTGGGGGTAGGGGGTGTGGGTAGGCGGGGGGGGGGGGGGAGGGGTGGGTAAGAAAAAAATTCATTTTTTTTTATAAAATTAAAAAAAAATATGAAATAGAAATTTGAGGATGGGGTAGGCCAATAGGGTGGGGTGGGGGTAGGGTGTGGGTAGGGCGGGCCGGGTCTTTTCTAGAACCGTATACCTTGTCTCATAATCAGTGAACTTCTTGCTGAGATAGTATATGACTCTTTCCTTCCTACCCGTTTCATCGTGGGGTGGGGGTGGGGTAAGATAAAAATTCATTTTTTTTTATAAAAGTAACAAAAAATATGAAATAGAAATTTGAGGATGGGGTAGGGGAATGAGGTGGGGTGTGGGTAGGGCGGGGGGTAAGATTTTTTTTTTTAATAAAAGTAACAACTTCTTTAGAAACAGTTTATGCAGAAAAGTTAGCCAAACATGAAACTATTTCTGTTTCTCAGAACTACTTCTACTATTATTGGTCAAACACTCTAACAACTTCTCCGTAAAAGCAGACTACTTTCTGAAATGTAAATACTTTTTCGTGTTTCTACCAAATAAAATTTGTTGTTGACTCAAGAATATCTGCTCAAGTAAAATCTTGGGTTTAAAGTTACTAGAGGAAACCTAATTGGTTGGCTGAAAGTATGAAATCTTTTTTGTGCGACTTTTGGTAGGATTCGACAGCTCTAGATGTCTACGCTAGAGTCTAGACTTAAAGGGTGTGTTTTGGTACCAAGGAAAACATTTTCCATATTTGTATGTTTGGTTGATTAAAATAATTGATTGTCTAGACTCTAGAGTATTGTATTAAAAAGCAAAGAATCCAAATTTCATAAATAATATTTGATTGTCTTCTCCCCACTCTGGAACACCCACTCCATCCCCATCCCTGCCGCCAACTGCCACACAACACACCTTCCACCCCACATGACCCCAACTCCATATGCACCCCTGAGGCCCTGACGCCACCACTCTTACCCTCATCTCGAACCCCCTCCCCCCATCCACCCCCATTTGACCTCCATCCTCCAAACTCATGTTGAGTTCCACATCGATGGTTAAAGGGTACTTGATATCTTTATATTATGATCTTAGACAATACTCACTATTTGAGCTAACTTTTGGGATTGAGTTAGATCAATGATTATTGTATTGTTTATGCTACAGATGTTAAACCCTAGGCATGCAGAGGGTATTGAGTCTCACATCACTGGGTTAAGGCGCATTTGGTCTTGTTATGATCTTAGACAAACCTTCCTCCTAGAGTTAGGTCCAAGGTTGATTTCTAATCACCCACACCCCCACTCTTCCCATCTCACTCTCATAATGTTTGTCTAAATTATATTGAACTTTTTATCATTCACTTACCAAAAATTAAGTACTAAATCACTTATTTTCGAAGAAAATTTCTAGAAAAATATGTTATCTCTTTTATACCAAACACACCCTTAGAGTTAACAAGAGAGTTTTGAGAATGGAAATAAAAGAAGGGATGCAAACAAAATTAATATTGGAACAATTGGTTTTAGAGAACGACTTGTCTTTGGCCTCTAATCAGATGATATTGAGAGATATACATATTTTTACCCAAACCATGCCCAGCCCTAATATGGATACTCACAAGTAGATACTATTTATGTTATTAGTTGAAAAATAGTTACTGTCATAAAGTTTTAAATTAAAATTTCAGCATAATATGTTAAGAGTTTCACGTGTGAAATATAAAACTTTATGATAGCGATATTAACAGCTTTTGTTTCCACTGCTCTTTGTCCTTTCGTAGTTTAATTTCTCTTTAAAGTAATGCACTTGCAACAAAGAAAAGGACAACAAATTAAAGGACAACATTTTCTTTGAAATTATGAATCGCCGGGAGCTCGTATGAGAGTTTGTTTGACTGCTCTAACTATGGCGGAATATTTCCGAGATGTTAATGAGCAAGACGTACTTCTATTTATTGACAATATCTTCCGTTTCGTCCAAGCAGGATCCAAAGTATCGGCCTTATTGGATAGAATGTCTTTCGCTGTGGGTTATCAACCGACCCTGAGTATCGAAATATTTAAATGCACTTCAACTCAATTCAAAATACTCGTAGGTAGTTTCAATTTCAAATATTCGTTTATCAGCTTCAATAAAATATTGTCCAAATGTGCCCTTCCCAATCGAGGTGGATTTAAAGTATAATATATGAATTTATGGGAATTCATTAATTTTTATTCAAACTCAATTATATTTTTAAACATTCACTAATATTATAAATTTTAATCGTAAACCTAATTATTATTATATATTAATTTAAATCGCTATAAAAATTCGCAAAACTGAAATCTCGAGTCTACCTCTATAATACCAAATAAAAGAATATAATTACCCTTCTAGGAACGGAAGATCTTTGTAGTTGTATATGATGGTGAAAGATATAATTTACCACATGCAAGTAGCAGAGGCTACCACCAAAGAAGAGGCAAAGGCGTGCCAATTCTACATATAATGCAATTTTGTACTATAGATAGTAAAAGAGATTCGGAGTGGAGCGATAAATATTCTTTTATTTTTAATCAGATATCTCAAATTCTAATCATGTATATAAAATTATCTTTATTAGAAATTACTTTACCCTCTAATGTAAAACTTCGTTATATGATTCTAAAATTATAATCAAGCCCGAATACAAATACCGGATATCAAATTATCAACAAAAATAGATAAAAGAGAGAAGAAGATGATGATTGATTCTTGCCCACAAACTCCAAAGGACAAGGAGTGCGTTAGGCAAAAAAAGCATCTCTCTCCCAATAAAGAAGAAGACTTAATAGTGTTGGTGCTCTCTTTTTCTTGCTCTTTATTCCTTTTTTTTTTTTGACTAAAGAATCCGCAGCTGTTACTCTTTTGAGTGCGCACAGGGTAAACCCCGGACTGACACAATAGCCTGCAAATCACGTTAGCCGATTAACCACACTTGGCAAATCATGTGTCACAGGCTTAACCAAGAAGATTTATGCAGGGGATCAAACTCGTGACCTTGCGGTCCCGCGCTCTACTGATACACCAACTTGACTACCCTTACGGGTTCTTTATTCCTAGTTGATAATGACTTGCTTTCATTTTCACTTCATTTAATTATTATTTGCATTAGATTTCATTCCATTTTCCCCTTTCATCACAAACGCGCCACCGCCCTTCACTTCTTCTTTGGACACTTGGAATTTTCATTGGGTTAGAGTAATCTCAATGCGTATTATACTATTTTCTCATTTTAATTTATGTGAATTTGTTTGATTGAATGAGGAGTTTAAGAGTGTAAAATATTTATTATAATATTTGTATAGCTATAAAAAAATTAAAATTTGTAAGTTTAAACATGTCATGACATTTGTAGTTACTATGAAACTTGTCACTAAAGATAAAATGTGATAAATACCCGTGATATACACCCGTGATATACACCGGTGATATACACGGTGTATATCACGGGGCAGAATGACATAAAATGTGTTGTTACATCCGTGGTTTATTCATACCGTGTATATCACGGTTTAATGGCATAATTTTGGTAGGTTTAGTTGTAATTAAATTAGAGTTGTACACTTATCATAATTGTATAATTATTGTACAAGTAGAATAAGATTTTGAGAGTAGAATAGAAATAGGATTTTCTTATTATGAAAATTGTAAATTGTATATATACTCTTTCATTAATGAAAATAATCAAGGGATTATTTTTCTTTCATGGTATCAGAAGTCTAGGTCTCACATAATTCCTACACTTTTTCCGCTACTGTTGCTCGTTTCCCGAGGACCATTCTCTCGGTTCCCGAGCCTGCTCTTGTTCTCTCTTCCCAAATTTCCTCTACTACCCTAATTCACCTTTTGTTCTTTCGTTATGTCTACTTCATAGAACATGTTTCATCTTGCCCTTACAGTTTCCAATATCAAGAACCACATCCCTATTGTTCTTGAGATGGGAAACGTCCAATATGCGATGTGGGCGGAGCTTTTCAAGATTCATGCATGTTTGCATCAAGTTCTTCATCATATTATTCCTTTAGCCGCAGGCGAGGATCCCGCTTGATTGACGATATTATGGACTACTCGATGCTCGTTACTGCGATGGATTTATTCCACTATCTCTACGGACCTCTTGCAAATAATTCTTGAACCCGATGTTACGGTGATGGAAACTTGCAATAGGTTGCGTGATATATTCTAAGATAACAAAAATTCTCGTGCTGTTACTCTCGAGCAAGAATTTTCTCATGTTCATATGGAGGATTTTCTGAATGTCTCCGCCTATTTCAAATTACTGAAAGAGTTGGCGGACCAACTCCGCAATGTTGGTGCGCCCGTTAGCAATAATAGTCTTGTTCTCCAGATGGTTGCTGACCTATCCGAGGCCTATAGTGGCGTTAGAACTCTCCTTCGTTAGAGTGATCCTATCCCACAATTCTATCATGCCCGGTCTATGCTTACGTTGGAAGAAGCCGACTTGGCTAAAAAGACAGCTAATAGTGCAAATCCAATTGCCATGCTGACAATTTCTTACGCTACTCCATCATTCTACGATAATTTCGGCCAAAACCGCAACAACGGTGGAGGCAAAAATGATAAAAATTAAAGAATAACCGATATAATAATGACGACAATCGAGGTGGGAATAATAGGGGTGGCCTCGAGGCAATGGGCATGGCTTGACTAGTCGCGACCACAGGGTCCATGGCCGCCCATGCCCGCTTATTACCGCAAACCTCCTACCGAAGCGGGTCCATATCCCAACATGTTCGATTTTTAGCCCAATGATTGATCGATTTCTCGACGGTTTTAGGCGTGGCAAGAGTGTGCTTGGGCGCCTTAGCTCGCCAGGCAAATCATGAAACGGGCCCCACTCCGACAGATATTGAAGCCGCTATGCACACACTTGGATTAAATCATCCGGATACGAATTGGTATATGGACACTTGCGCCACTTCCCATATGACATCTGACTCAGGTACTCTCTCGTCCTATTGCAATTTGAGCAAACATCGTGATATTATGGTTGATAATGGTCATACAATTCCAATTCGTGGTCACGGTAGTGTAATTTTGCACCCTCATCCGCCACTAGTCTTGCAAAATACCATTCATGCCCCTAACTTAATTAATAATTTGGTGTCTGTTCGCAAATTTATCACTATTAATTGGGTTTCTGTTAATTTTGATCCTTTTGAGTTTTCTGTGAAGGATTTCAAAACGGGGATATCTCTTATGATATGCAATAGTAGGGCGATCTTTATCCAATCACCACCACAAATTCCGTCGGTCCAGCCGTGTCCTCCACTTTTGCTGCTCTTGCTCCATCCTTGTGGCATGCACGTTTGGGTCATCCAGGGTCACCCATTATGTCGTCTTTACATAAAAACAGTTTTATTCATTGTAAGGGTACGTGTAGTACTCCAATTTGTCCGTCTTATCCGTTGGGAATACATGTTAGATTACCTTTTGTAGCCTCTACATCTCGCACTTTAATGCCTTTTGATATTATTCATAGTGATTTATGGACATCTCCAGTTTTAAGTTCCATGAGTCATCAATATTATGTTCTGTTTTTGGATGATTATTCTAATTTTTTGTGTACTTTTCCGTTAGCGAAAAATCTCAAGTATTTTCCACTTTCGTCAATTTTAGGGCATTTATCCGTACCCAGTTCGAACATGATATAAAAAATATTCAACGTGACAATGACAGAGAATACTATGATGAGGTGTTTCAGAAATTTTGTGTTGCTAATGGCATTGTTTTTCATTTTTTTGTCCACATACGTCTTCACAAAATGGGAAAGCCGAACGAAAATTTGTACGATTAATAATATTGTATGTACCCTATTAGCCCATGATTCCGTCCCTCCATCATTTTGGCATCATGCACTACAAATGACTATGTATCTCCTTAACATACTTTCTAACAAAGGATTAGCTTTTAAATCTCCACTCCAAATTCTTTATAATAAAATCCATTTATACTATCATCTTAGAGTCTTTGAGTGTTTTTGCTATCCACTTTTTCCGTCCACTACATTAACAAGCTTCAAGCCCGTTCTACCGCATGTGTGTTTTTGGATTATCCATCAAATCATCATGGTTACAAGTATTTTGATTTATATTCTAATAAAATCATTATCAGTCATCATGTTATATTTGATGAAACCCAATTTTTGTTTGCCAAAATGTGTAATACCGTGCCTGACTCGTACATGGTTTTGGATGACGGGGTCCCACTTTATATTTTACGTCAACTCTTGGACCAAACCGAGCCAACTGAACTGCCAGTAGGTCCACTACCTGCTGGCCCATTACCCTCATTATCCACTGCTTTGTCTCTTCCAGATTGGTCCAGTTGGCCTGTTATCCAACCCATTGCCAATTTGGCCCATGCTTCATCCCAGCGACCCTGTCCACTTTCCAGTTTTGGGCCAGCAGACCCACTGCCTGCTGGCCAGTCCGTCACGTGTCCAGTGGGCCTGCTGGCCAGTCCGTCACGTGTCCAGCAAATTCTCAAAATTCACTCAATTCTTCCTCGAGTCATCGATCGGTTACTCGTAGTCAACGATGTATTTTTAAACTAAAAAGTCATTTTAATCTAAATTCTAATGTTCTTAAATCCCCCTACCCCATAACCCAGTATCTACATTAAATGACCCGAATTTAAAAATGGCTATGACTGATGAATATAATGCTCTTTGTGTAAATAAGACACGGGTGTTGGTACCCCATCCTTCTGGTGATAATATTATGCGGTCTATGTGGATTTTTACTCATAAGGATAATTTGACGGTTCTTTTTGATCGGTGTATTTTATATACACTTTTTGAGTCATTTTTAGTTAGTATTTTACTCATTTTATTTATGTTTAGTATAGTATTAGGGTCGTTTTCCTTTCTTTTGTGTCACAGCGGTAAAAAATGGAGAAATGACGAAAAGAAGAGAAAATGAGCTTAATTGAGATGGAATTGCACACAAAAAGGGCCAAGAAATAAAGTCTAAGTTCCGGAATTATAGAGGAGATCGACGAAGACAGGACGAACAAAGGGCGAAGAAGCGAAAAATCGGAAGAATTCCGTCACGAGCAGCGCTTGGCGGCAGCCTTGTGGCTGACCACTAAGCCGTCCAACTATCTACGATTTTGGTAGCGCGCTGATCTGCGAACATGGCGCGGCGGAATTGTGAAGTCTTTGGGCGGGTGACATGTTTCAGAATCCTAAAGGGATAACTTTTCCTTCTTAAAGGGATAACTTTTCCTACCTAAAGGAAAACCTTTTCCTACTTAAAAACCCTTACCTAAAAGGATTCTAATAACTTTTCCTACCTACACAAATCCTTAACCCTTCACCAAAAGGATTCTTTGGCTATAAATACTCTACATCATTAGAAGAATAATTCATTCTCCATTCCACCATTCACCATTCTACATCCATCCTTCCACCAATCCATCTTGTAAATATTCCACAACACAACCCTTGGATGCTTGGCTTGGAGACTCGTTCTTAAGTATTTTTCTTTTCTTTTCTTTTCTTTATTTCAGTTTTGTATGATGAACATGGAATTAGTTCTTGTCATGTCAATGGCTAGGAGCTAATTCTCTTATAGGGCTTTCTATGTTGAATTGCTTGAAACTTATGCTATAAATTAATGCATGCTTATGGTTGTTTTTCTTATTGAGAGATCTATCCAATAATTGAGTTGAATTCTTGGTAATTAATTGACAACTAATTATCACTATATGATTTCTAATCAGATTCTGAAAAGGGGGGATTGTGAATATGCTGTAAGTTGGGTAGACAGGCTTGAATTGGGGATGAAAATACCTCAATTAGTTTTGTAGCGTTGATGAGAGGCTTAACAACCCTAATTTTGTGCATTGTGCGTGACGGTCAACTAGGTTTTTGTTCTTAATCCTCCTATAGAGTTACCCTTATCAGCGAAAGTTAGGTAAAGAACAATACTGGGGTTGAGTGTTTATATAACTCTAACGGGAGTATAAAACAATTTCGTAAACCTGCTTTCTCCAAAAGAAGAACACCATAAGTAATGCATTAGTAAGTAGCATAAGCGGATAGTGAGGATACATAGAAGCCCTATTCTCATCACATCTGAAGTAATTCTTTATATTTACTTGTCTTTAATAATTCTTAGTTATTGTCACGACCCGAACCCGGGCCCGTGACTGGTGCCTTACCCCGGGCACCCTAGTGATACAACATCAGAGAAAATCAGCGGAAATAAAAAACATGAACATGAATTAAGAGAAAAGATAAATAAACATGCCAACCAAAACAGTTGCCTTCATCATATATACATAAATACCCGAACAGTTATCCTTTTTACAAACCCTGCCTTGTGATTACATGCACTCTAAGATTTTTACAACTATGACGGGACGGGGCCGCCATACCACGAATGTATAAGAATCTGACTCGAGTAACATACCAAAAGATAAGCCTCGAAGGAACGGAGCTTCCAATACGCTGAAAGGTGATCCTAAGCGGGGATCGGCACCGATGTACCTTTTACTGCGGCGTGAGCGGCCCGAAGGAGGTCGATCTGGCAATTGCAGTATGTGAAGCGTAAAATCAGTAAATGAAATCATAATAGTCTATATAAAGCGGGAGACATGTATGATAACCAAACTACGATTCCTGACATAGAAGCGATCATGTCAGTCGTGGACTCGCGCCTCAAAGTCATCCTCGTGCGTGGAACTTCTTCCTCACCGCCGTGATCTAGGTACAAATCATGTGATACGTATAACGGTCTCGGCCCATCTTATGGACCCGATATAGAAAGCGTGTGAAATACATTCCGGATGAACCGGTAGTCAAGTGATATACATTCGGATGAGCCGTGTCAAGTGAAATACATTCGGATGACGTGTAATCAAGTGAAATACATTCGGATGACGGTAATCAAGTGAAATACATTCGGATGACGGTAATCAAGTGAAATACATTCGGATGACGTAATCAAGTGAAATACATTCGGATGAGCCGGTAGTCGAGTAGAACACGATACTTGCAACAAGGCTATCACACGTAACATGGTCAAGTTTCATAACAACAAGCATAAGCAAGTTACACACGACTCAAGGTACTTTCATTTTATGTCAAAGTCGGATTTTAACCTTAAAGTACTACGTCAGTTAAATTCCCTTTAAGATCCATTTCTTTTACAAAGGTCACCCGATACCCGTAGTATAAAATTTGAGTGACTAACATTGTTAAGTAAACCAAAATGCTTTCCTTTGTAAAATCAAGTAACAACCTTATTTTCCAAGCGTTCAAGTTTGCCTAATTTCGAATGCTCAAGTTTCTCATTTTAGAAAAGGTTTAGTAGTTCATAGTTTTAAATCCTTTAAAACATAATTCTCCTTTAAGCGTTTTGAGAAACCTATGTCTTATAAGTGAGTAGGTTATTCTTGTTTATAATCAATCTTATTAAGCGGCCGTGATCTAGGAAATGTCATTTTGTCTCATCTTAGCTTCTATGCGGATGGAAGTTTCTCCGGTTTTAATAATACTAAATCTGTCCAAAACATTTCCTTTTATTAACTGCGATGGTTTGTCGATACATTACGATTTCGAAATCAAGAAACATTTTAAGCCGTTATACCTAACTTCCCATAAAGCTAGTATAACTCTTAAGTTTCAAAAACCAAGTATTACTTCTTCTCTCAAAATGATTCAAAAATCTTTTGAAATACTTCAAGTTCTTTATTATCACATAGCTTGACCAGTTATAGTTCAAATCGATTTACCTCTTAAAAACCACAAGTACTTTCTTACCTACATAAAGTGTTATAACCAACTTCCCATAAAGCCGTTATAACACTTTATGTTTCAAACCAATCAAATACATTAAACATATGCGTCTACCGTACTACATAGTTATACACATATCATGCTAGAACAAATAGGAAGAGGTTCACATACCTCGCGACGATTATCGACTAATAGCAAGCGCTCCAAGTACCTCAAGCGTCGGCTACACTCTCGATCAGCGGATCACTCCACACGTAGTACTACAACCTATAGAGGCCACTGGCGCTATTAATATCTTTAGATCGGCGTAGAATATTCTACGAAAAATTCGGCAGACCTCCCAGCAGCGTAAATCTCCTCCTCTATCGGTAGCTACCAAGCCAACGAGGGGGTTAACACGTCTAACCGGGCGTGTACAATTCTACTACGGTAATGTTACACAAGTCTCATGTAATACTGATCTATGTAATTACTGATTCGATTCTCTTCTTTAAATTCAGCTTAAGTCGCAAGACATTCGTAAGTATTATTCGAGCTTAAGTCAAAAGACATTGCCGCACAACTATGTTCAGTTCTATATATAGTATACTTAACTATATACTCCTACAACATGTAATTTCCAATTACAAATGAAGGTCAAGAATGTTTACCTCGATAAGCCCAAAATTATCCGAGTTTATATGTCGATCTGAACAACGTTTAGCTCTACTCGGCGCTCGATCCGTTCCAACCAACCTTAGAAGTTCTAACCAACTTCTAATTATGACTTCAACTACGGGTGAAGATTTACTTAGGGTTTCGTTTTTGTGGTGAGGAAGTATAATAGTATTTTCGGGCTTTTGTAAAAGTGTAACCTTGGGAATACTACAAGGTATTTGGGCGAGGTATTTGGGCATTATAACAATACTTGGAGTATTTCTATACCACAAAAGGGGTATTTATACGAGACAACTAGGCTAGGGGTACCCGGCAAAACACCTCGAGGGAGGAGGTGGCTCGGCCAAGGGCTCTCAAAGGGGAGGGGTGTGGTGAATGGCTCGAGGAGAGGAGTATTTTGAGACTTAGTTAGATTGCTCAAGTTTTTGGATGAAGAAAGTCTTCAACTAGAGGGTATTTATAGGTCAAGT
Organism: Przewalskia tangutica; assembly: GCA_029844215.1. NCBI lineage: Eukaryota > Viridiplantae > Streptophyta > Magnoliopsida > Solanales > Solanaceae > Przewalskia > Przewalskia tangutica. The sequence continues at coordinate 3,679,224 of CM056730.1, read as the reverse complement.
GAAGGCCAACCAATGGCGAAGATCCATCAGTGTTAGGCAAGTGTAAGGTCAAGATTAAGCCGTATGCAACCTTATCCATCTACCCAAAATATCCTACCAACTCCTTGACCAAAAATAATGCACAAAAAGCGTGCCAACCTTCCCACTTTCGTCAGTCCACTCCTTCCGATTAGAGGGTGACAAGTGTAAGCCCTCTCGTTGGTCCAAAATGTTTCGTCTCTCGGAAAAATCGCAAAAATTATAAATGACATAGCGGAATTTTCCTACGAAAATGGAAACGTTTCGTCGAAAAACGACTCTGTCGGGTGTTGTGTACAAATTTCGAAACTAGCCAACTTTAAGGCTCAAATTATAATACGTGCGCTCACGTACATACTGCGGAAATACGGTATAACATTCTCCTCCTTAGAAACATTCGTCCGAATGTTCCTTCTCAAGACGGATAACGATAAAGTTCTTCTAATAAGTTGCACAACGCCAACTGGTACGAAACAACACGTGCGCGCAAATACTTATATCCAAGTCCACGAGGAAACTCCTCTAACATCACAAACTTTTGTCACTTTGCGCGAGGTTCTAGTGTCACTCGGCGACCCAACAAATGGTGCCGGTGCGTCGATTCCCGAGGTCTAAAATATACATCCTTCGCGCCTTCTCCTTTACAAGAAATGATCATATCTATGCTCGCAATACATGCGCCTCTACCCTTACTCGTCGTACTCTTCTCGAACTCTTGAACTCTTACGTATCGTACCACACGATCATCACTTGATTCTCCAAACCTTGGAGTCACCACTCCAACTTGGTTATCTTACTAGCCTCAATCTTCCTTAAGGCCGCTTCCGGCGTTCACCACCCGCGTCAGGTCGAACATATCCACGAACTCAGGCGATGGGCATGAAAACTTGGGCCTAGCACTCGTGACCCTACCGCTGGCGGGACCACCTGAGCTTACCACCTCATTCCGGCTCACGGGTTGACACGCAACACGTCCTCAACCCGAGCCTCTGTCACGCCGACTCTCGTTTCTCGATCCGAACAACCTTGCTAATCACATCATGAAGATACCACTTTCATTTACCCAACCAGAGACTTATCACACAATATATTCTAGGCATAAAATGCACTCGACAAGGATCACTCGCAAAATCTTGTACTCGAGCGGCGCTTACATCTAAGGTCTCAATGTAATATTCTAAGGTTCATCATTTTCTCACCCTGAGCTTACCCTTTTCCCCAACCAGGTTCCTAAATCACATTTTAGCACAAAGCTATCCGAACATAACACTTAACACATTAACATAACATCAAAACATACAAGCCTCTAGATGGTTAAGGATATACCTGAAGCTACCGCTCAACTCTAATCATAAGTACGCCTGCAGTATGCAATAGAAAGGCGATGAACACGCCATCGATCCTAGGCTGCGCAGTGCCGGTACCTCTCCTATAAGCACGATCTCTCGTCACGGCTCGACGCGGCACAGTGAAGCAAGCACCGATAAAAACGACATTTCGGGATGATGTTTGCCACATCGTGCCTGGCTGAGGGCATGAATCCTGGCGGCTAGCACACGTAAACTCGTGAACGAAGCCCTGGAGCTCGACCAGCTCGAATACCGAACGACCAAGAAGGCGTGGAGGACCACTGCATCTTGGCGGAGGTACATAACTAGATCTGGCTGAGCGGTCCGCCTCGAAAGTTACCAAAGGACCTGCTGTTCGCCTCTTCGCGATCTCGGCCATTCCGTCGACCTCTCCGTGCCTCACATCCTAGTGCATGAGCTTGTATGCGGGCAATGTCCATGCCGGTGAAGAGCTACACCCGTACAAGCCTCGCCAGTAATCGTCGGCCGGTGGCGTGGCGGTGTACTCTGTCCTCCATATCCGCTACTACGGCGGAACATACCGAGCTAATGAGTCGAACTCCACATTGTACTCTCTAACCGTCGCGATCTGCCTCGATGTCAAAAATGCCGGCCCGAGCCTCCTCATCTGCGAGGCAAGAAATGTGCAAGAAATGCCTCGAGAACTCGTCCCCAAATGCTGGAAGTGCATGCTCTTCCGGGGCGACTCCGCGAATCAAACGATCAATGCGGTATCACGCAATCGATGCGAACCCAATACCACCGACTCGCCTCGAGGCTCGATCACTCATGATCCATTGTGTTGTCGGATAAACTCACGAGGGTCGTCGCAGCTCTCGATCCATAGAACACCGGAGGCTCTGACTCGGGAAGTCGTAGCCTCAGTATGCGCTCGGGGTGAACTACGGTCTTCTTTGGGTGAGGCTGCTGCATCGGCCTATCCTCATATCGGCCACGACTCGGCGATGGCGCCATCTCCTTGTACCCCATCTCATCGGCTCCGGTGTGGGTGGAGGCTCAGTCTTGTAGTCTCGGCGACCAGCTGCTGCGGCTCTAAACTCTCGGTGTTGGCGGCGTCGCGAAACCCGCCGTCGAATCTTGTCTCAGTCTTGGCCGGGCTGCGCCTCGTACTCCTCGTATCTCACTAACTCCTCGATCGCTTGCCCATTCGGGCTGGGTTGCCTTACGCGGAGGCATAATCGGTAAATGAAAGGAATACGTCGGAGGGTCCAATTTATCACACGACTACAGGCACGATCTCGGAATGAGAAGAATAAACCAATCCTAAATGTCTGCGGCCTCACGATTATAGATGTGGTGAACAACACACCGATAATCAAGACTACTACTAGACACGATCAGACACTTTCAGAGGACTAATCGCTCACGATACCACTTTTGTCACGACCGAACCGGGCGTGATCGTGCCTTACCGGGCACCTAGTGATACAACATCAGAGAAAATCAGCGGAAATAAAAAACATGAACATGAATTAAGAGAAAAGATAAATAAACAGGCCAACCAAAACGATTTGCCTTCATCATATATACATAAATACGACAGTTATCCTTTTACAAACCACCGCCACAATGCTACAGACCTCTAAGATTTTTACAACGGTATGACGGACGGGGCCCGCCATACCACGAATGTATAAGAATCTATGGACTCGAGTAACATACCAAAAGATAAGCCTCGAAGGAACGGAGCTTCCAATCTGTTGAAAGGTGATCCTAAGCGGGGATCGACGGCCGATGTACCTTTTACTGCGGCGTGACGCGGCCCGAAGGAGTCGATCAGTACAAGTATGTGAAGCGTAAATCAGAAATGAAATCATAATAGTCTATATAAAGCGGGAGACATGTATGATAACCAAACTACGATTCAACATAGAAGCGATCATGTCAAGTCGTGGACTCACGCCTCAAAGTCATCCTCACGCGTGGAACTTCTTCCTCACTGCGCGATCTAGGTACAAATCATGTGATACGTATAACGAGTCTCGGCCCATCTTATGGACCCAATATAGAAAGCGTGTGGAATACATTCCGGATGAACCGGTAGTCGATGAAATACATTCCGGATGAGCCGTAGTCAAGTGATATACATTCGGATGAGCCGTAATCAAGTGAAATACATTCGGATGACCCGGTAATCAAGTGAAATACATTCGGATGACGGTAATCAAGTGAAATACATTCGGATGACGGTAATCAAGTGAAATACATTCGGATGACCCGTGTCAAGTGAAATACATTCGGATGACCGGTAGTCGAGTAGAACACGATACTTGCACAACAAGGCTATCACACGTAACATGGTCAAGTTTCATAACAACAAGCATAAGCAAGTTACACACGACTCAAGGTACTTTCATTTTATGTCAAAGTCGATTTTAACCTTAAAGTACTACGTCCGTTAAATTCCCTTTAAGATCCATTTCTTTTACAAAGGTCACCCGATACGTAGTATAAAATTTGAGTGACTAACATTGTTAAGTAAACCAAAATGCTTTCCTTTGTAAAATCAAGTAACAACCTTATTTTCCAAACGTTGAAGTTTGCCTAATTTGATGCTCAAGTTTCTCATTTTAGAAAAAGGTTTCGTAGTTCATAGTTTTAAATCCTTTAAAACATAATTCTCCTTTAAGCGTTTTGAGAAACCTATGTCTTATAAGTGAGTAGGTTATTCTTGTTTATAATCAATCTTATTAAGCGACCATGATCTAGGAAATGTCATTTTGTCTCATCTTAGCTTCATGCGGATGGAAGTTTCTCGGTTTTAATAATACTAAATCTGTCCAAAACATTTCCTTTTATTAACGCTGCAGTGGTTTGTCGATACATTACGATTTAGAAATCAAGAAAACATTTTAAGCCGTTATACCTAACTTCCCATAAAGCTAGTATAACTCTTAAGTTTCAAAACCAAGTATTACTTCTTCTCAAAATGATTCAAAAATCTTTTGAAATACTTCAAGTTCTTTATTATCACCGAGCCAGCCAGTTATAGTTCAAATCAGTTACCTCTTAAAAACCACAAGTACTTTCTTACCTACATAAAGCTGTTATAACCAACTTCCCATAAAGTCGTTATAACACTTTATGTTTCAAACCAATCAAATACATTAAACATATATGCGTCTACCGTACTACATAGTTATACACATATCATGCTAGAACAAATAGGAAGAGGTTCGCATACCTCGCGACGATTATCGACTAATAGCAAAACGCTCCAAGTACCTCAAACCGCTTCGGCTACACTCTCGATCAAGCGGATCACTCCACACGTAGTACTACAACCTATAGAGGCCACTGGCGCTATTAATATCTTTAGATCCCGACGTAGAATATTCTACGAAAAATTCGAAGACTCTCCCCGCAATGGCAGCGTAAATCTCTCCTCTATCGAGGCGGCTACCAAGCCAACCAGGGGTTAACACGTCTAACGGGCGTGTACAATTCTACTACACAATAATGTTACACAAGTCTCATGTCTGATCTATGTAATTACTGATTCGATTCTTTTCTTTAAATTCAGCTTAAGTCGCAAGACATTCGTAAGTATTATTCGAGCTTAAGTCAAAAGACATTGCCGCACAACTATGTTCAGTTCTATATATAGTATACTTAACTATATACTCCTACAACATGTAATTTCCAATTACAAATGAAGGTCAAGAATGTTTACCTCGATAAGCCCAAAATTATCCGAGTTTATATGTCGATCTGAACAACGTTTAGCTCCTACTCGGGCGCTCGTCCGTTCCAACCAACCCTTAGAAGTTCTAACCAACTTCTACTTATGACTTCAACTACGGGTGAAGATTTACTTAGGGTTTCGTTTTTGTGGTGAGGAAGTATAATAGTATTTTAGGCTTTTGTAAAAGTGTAACCTTGGGAATACTACAAGGTATTTGGGCCAGTATTTGGGCATTATAACAATACTTGGAGAGTATTTCTATACCACAAAAGGGGTATTTATACGAGACAACTAGGCTAGGGGTACCACGGCAAAACACCTCAAGGGAGGAGGTGGCTCTCGGCCAAGGGCTCTCAAAGGGGAGGGGGTGTGGTGGGCCAGCTCGAGGAGAGGAGTATTTTGAGACTTAGTTAGATTGCTCAAGTTTTTGGATGAAAGTCTTCAACTAGAGGGTATTTATAGGTCAAGTGAAGGCCAACCAATGGCGAAGATCCATCCAAGTGTTAGGCAAGTGTAAGGTCAAGATTAAGCCGTATGTGCAACCTTATCCATCTACCCAAAATATCCTACCAACTCCTTGACCAAAAATAATGCACAAAAATGTGCCAACCTTCCCACTTTCGTCAGTCCACTCCTTCCAATTAGAGGGTGACAAGTGTCGCCTCTCGTTGGTCCAAAATGTTTCGTCTCTCGGAAAAATCCGCAAAATTATAAATGACATAGCCGGAATTTTCCTACGAAAGTGTGGAAACGTTTCGTCGAAAAACGACTTAATCGGTGTTGTGTACAAATTTGAAACTAGCCAACTTTAAGGCTCAAATTATAATACGTCTGCGCTCACGTACATACTGCGGAAATACGAGGTATAATGATTATATAAACAAAACAATCAAACATTAATTCACCAAAAAGATACTAGAAAATAGATAAGCGATACTTGGACCCTAATCACAGAGGGCGATATTCAGTCTTATCTAAGACTATACTACTTGATACGATAACGTGCACTTGCGTTTAAAAGTGTGTGCATATTACGCGCATCAAGTTTTTGGCGCCGTCGCCGGGGAATAGGCAATAGTTCAATATCAAATTATCTATTTTTAATTTCTAATTTGGATTTAAATTTTTATTTATTTTTAGTTTTAGTTTTACGAAAATTCGAGTGCCGTGATCTTTTGTTGGCTTTGATTCGTTCAGAACACTTTAGATATGGATTTTCTTGTCCATATGATGAGAGCCAACCATAGAGAGCAGAGGGAGGAATTACGAGAAACTATACTCGATCTGCGAGGTTCCAAGCTCGATTCATGGGCGAAATAAGGTCGGGCATAAAGAAGTTGGAAAGCAAATAGCGAACTCGCAATCATATTCAACAACGAACAACAAATTGAGAGCGAACCAAATCCAACTATTGAGGAATCTGCAAGAGCGGTTGGTGTAGAGAAGGAGAAGAGTGCAGATCCAATTATTCACCTTCGATTCCTTGGAAAATCTTTTTCTTGTACCTATTGCGGAAGAAACACCACGGTATCAAAGTTGACTCCCAAACAGGAAGTCAATACCATCAAGGCACCCCAGAGTTGAAAGATATAGGGAATCTCACTGATCCCCACATTAGAGAGAACCTAAAAGACAAGCATGTCTTGTATACTTGGGGGATAATCGTATATTTGAGGCCACTTGTTTGAAGCAATTGTTGTAGTTGAAGTGAGACACTGCAACAATAACTCTGCGGATTGCAAGCGATTCGCAGAAGGATCCAATGGGCACTCGGAAGGTTAATTGCGTCCGGCTAAAAGGCGTTAAAAACGTGACTTGTTGGGAGGCAACAATGTTTTTAATTATGTTATTTTAATTTGTCTTTATTTTATGTTATTTTGCTTAGAAACGATCTCACGGTCTTGGGTTCTTGTTTTGTGTTGTTGGATGACGTGGATGAAAGCTAAAGCAGGAAAAAGGAGCAAAAAATAAAGCAATGAAAAAAGGAAAAACGATCGTCGGCTTGGCCGTAATCGAGGCAGCGGCCGGAACTCCAGAGGAGCCACAGTACTAGCAGCGCCGCTGAATCTCGAGGCGCCGGAACTTCAGTGAGCCATATTTCCGTGCAAATTCCAGAATTTTTCATCCTAGACCTCCGTTATGACCGCTGTGTTGTGTCAGTAAGTTGTCCTTTTTCTTTTATTTTCTTTGAGTCTTGCACACATTGGGGACAATGTGTGATTTAAGTTTGGGGGTGTTTTATTTGTGTCTTGTTATGTTTCAATTAAGTCTTTTTTTTTATTGTTTTGTGTTTATTTTTGAGTCACAATTTTTTTTTCTTTTTTTTTTCTTTCTTTTTTCATAATTGACTGTCAAAGATCATGTATGCTGTAGTTGCTAGAAACACCTAGTGAAGGAATGTGGAATAATGTAATGAAATTAGAAGCAACTATCTAAACACCTAGGTTAGATATGCCAAAAACTCACAAAAATCTGTCTATTTGGAGTTTCTTGCTTAAAATTGTGCATGCTAAATTATGAAAACCTATGTGTTATGATTGCTTGCTATTTGAGGCGAAATAGTTAGGATATGCATGTTAGGGAGATGACTCAGGCATTTCTTTGATAGCCAATTTTTACCACTCTTTTCTACCCCGAACTTTAAAAGTATCCCTAGTCAGCCCCATTGAGCCAAAAAAAATTGAAACTTCTTCTTTGACACCCTATATTCCCACAAATTGTGTCAAAAGTAAAAATATGAAGTAGTGGAATAAATTGTGTTAAAAAAGAGACAAAAAAAAAAGTGAATGAGCTTGTTGCACCTGATAAAAAGTAATAAGAAATAGGCAAAGCCTAAGTTTGAAGTGCTTGTCATTATTATATACTTCACTCTCCCAAAACAAAGAGGAAAGATAGAATCGAAATGAAGAAAAGAACAAAAAGAAAAGGAAATCTTGAAAAGCTAAAGAGCTTATGGTACACAAAAATGAGCCTAAATGCCTATTTTTACCAACCCCTACCTAAGCCTACATTACAACCCTTAAAGTCCTGAAGATCTCTTCTATGCATACCCAGGATTAGTGGAGAATAGCAAGTAAGCATGCCATAGGATTTTTGAATTTATATGCATGATTTAGTATATTGACTTCCATTAAAGCATGATGAATATGAGTTTGCGAAATATCTAGCTTAATATGCTGAAATGTCATGCTATATGTTCCTGCATATTATTTTGCTAACCTTCATGTTTTTCTAGTTAACACTAAATGCAGCAAAAGTAATCAATGGCAGTGAGTCTTTTATTTTCGTTCTTTGAGTCTTTTATTTATTTCTTTCTATCTTTGCTCGAGGGCGAGCAAAGGTTAAGTTTGGGGGTATTTGATCGGTGTATTTTATATACACTTTTTGAGTCATTTTTAGTTAGTATTTTACTCATTTTATTTATGTTTAGTATAGTATTAGGGTCGTTTTCCTTTCTTTTGTGTCACAGCGGTCAAAAATGGAGAAATGACGAAAAGAAGAGAAAATGAGCTTAATTGAGATGGAATTGCACACAAAAAGGGCCAAGAAATAAAGTCTAAGAAGTTTCGGGAATTATAGAGGAGATCAGACGAAGACCGGACGAACAAAGGACGAAGAAACGAAAAATCCGGAAGAATTCCGTCACCAGAGCCGCGGCGCTTGGCAGCAGCGCCGCGGCGCCGACCACTGAAGCCGTCCAACTATCTCTGATTTTCAGGCGCATGGCTGATCTGCGAACATGGCGCGCGGAATTGTGAAATCTTTGGGCGAATTTGACATGTTTCAGAATCCTAAAGGGATAACTTTTCCTTCTTAAAGGGATAACTTTTCCTACCTAAAGGGAAACCTTTTCCTACCTAAAAACCCTTACCTAAAAGGATTCTAATAACTTTTCCTACCTACACAAATCCTTAACCCTTCACCAAAAGGATTCTTTGGCTATAAATTCTCTACATCATTAGAAGAATAATTCATTCTCCATTCCACCATTCACCATTCTACATCCATCCTTCCACCAATCCATCTTGTAAATATTCCACAACACAACCCTTGGATGCTTGGCTTGGAGACTCGTTCTTAAGTATTTTTCTTTTCTTTTCTTTTCTTTATTTCAGTTTTGTATGATGAACATGGAATTAGTTCTTGTCATGTCAATGGCTAGGAACTAATTCTCTTATAGGGCTTTCTATGTTGAATTGCTTGAAACTTATGCTATAAATTAATGCATGCTTATGGTTGTTTTTCTTATTGAGAGATCTATCCAATAATTGAGTTGAATTCTTGGTAATTAATTGACAACTAATTATCACTATATGATTTCTAATCAGTTACGAAAAGGGGATTGTGAATATGCTGTAAGTTGGGTAGACAGGCTTGAATTGGGGATGAAAATACCTCAATTAGTTTTGTAGCGTTGATGAGAGGCTTAACAACCCTAATTTTGCACATTGTGCGTGACGGTCAACTAGGTTTTTGTTCTTAATCCTCCTATAGAGTTACCCTTATCAGCGAAAGTTAGGTAAGGAACAATACTGGGGTTGAGTGTTTATATAACCCTAACGGGAGTATAAAACAATTTCAGTAAACTGCTTTCTCCAAAGAAGAACACCATAAGTAATGCATTAGTAAGTAGCATAAGCGGATAGTGAGGATACATAGAAGCCCTATTCTCATCACATCTGAAGTAATTCTTTATATTTACTTGTCTTTAATAATTCTTAGTTATAAACAAAACAATCAATCATTAATTCACCAAATAGATACTAGAAAATAGATAACTGATACTTGGACCCTAATCCTAGAGGACGATATTCGGTCTTATCCAAGACTATACTACTTGATACGATAACGTGCACTTGCGTTTAAAAGTGTGTGCATATTACACGCATCACTTTTGCGAGACATAAGACTCGTCTTGTAGGTGATGGAAAGACTCAGCAGCTTGGAGTGGACTATGGGGAGACATTCAGTCCGGTTGTTAAACCGGCCACCATTCGCGTTGTTCTCAGCCTTGCACTTTTGAAATCTTGGCCTATTCATCAATTAGATGTGAAATGTGCTTTCTTGCATGATGATCTTTAGGAGACTGTCTACATGCATCAGTCGTTGGGTTTTCAAGACCCCACTTATCCACATCATGTCTGTTTGTTAAAGAAATTCTTATATGATTTTAAGCAGGCCACATGAGCTGGTATAAGCGGTTTGCTGACTATCTCTATACTATTGGGTTCTTGGACATCAAATCTGATAATTCACTGTTTATTTATCATCGTGGGTCTTCTATGGCCTATATTTTGTTGTATGTGGATGATATTATTTTGATTTCCTCCTCTGATGTGTTGCGCCGGTCAGTCATGATGCTGCTCAGTTCTGAGTTTGCTCTGAAAGACTTGGGACCCTTGAGTTATTTCTTAGGTATTGATGTCACTCATCATGCAATGGGTTATTCTTGTCACAAAAAAAGTATGCTACTGAGATTATTGAGCGAGTCGATATGTCCTCTTGTAAGTTTACTTCTACGCCAGTTGATACTAAATCGAAGCTCGACGCTGCGATCGGCGTACCATATGAGGACTCCACCCACTATCGCAGTCTTGCAGGGGTACTTCAGTATCTCACTTTTACACGACCGAAAATTTTATATGTCGTACAACAAGTTTGTTTGTTCATGCATGATCCTCGGATTGACCACATGAATGTGCTCAAATGCATTATCCGCTACCTCCAAGACACTCTTGATTATGCCTTACATATGTTTCCGTTATTGGTTTCTACACTTGTCTCTTACACAGATGTTGATTGGGGTGGTTGTCCAGACAGCAGACGCTCTACGTCCGGTTATTGTATGTTTCTTGGTGATAACTTGGTCTCATAGTCTGCCAAGCGACAAAATACCTTATCCCGCTCTAGTGCAGAGGCCGAGTATCGAGGGGTGGCCAATGTGATTTCTGAATCATGTTGGCTCTGTAATCTCCTCTTAGAGCTTCACTTTCCAGTTCACAAAGCTACTTTGGTTTATTGTGATAATGTTAGTGTTATATACCTTTCTGGCAATCCGGTCAACATCAGCGCACTAAATATATTGAGATGGATATCCATTTTGTTCGCGAAAAGGTAGCTCGTGGACAAGTATGCAGTGGCGAACGCAGGAATATTTCCAACTGGGTGCACACATTTAATAAATAAGAGATAGGAGGGTCACCATACATTATATATACATAAATCTAAAATTTTAACCTGGCTAAACAGTGTAATTTTCTGACGAAAGTGGGTGCACTTGCACCCATAATGGATGTTGTGCGTCCAAGTATGCATCCTACATGTCTCTTTCAGGTATCAAATTGCAGACATCTTTACCAAGAGCCTTCCATCGGTTCTATTTGAAGATTGTAGGGACAGTCTCATCGTACGAAGACAGCCCGCTCTGACTGCAGGGGTGTGATAAATACCCGTTCTATCGGGGACAAAGCGCTCCCTAACAAAGACGACTGCACTCGAACCCCATAGTACATCTGATTAAGTATGAATATTTGTCACTCTACCATAACTTTTATTGGTAAGTAAACTATCGTTGCTAATAATTAAAATTATACATATGAAAAAATAAAGATTAATTCATAATTTTTTATACATCATGTAAAATCATGTAATTTTAACTTAAATAATTAATTCAACTTCACAAGCATTATGTTTGACGACGTCTCTGAGTAAAATCTTAAAGAAAGATTTTTGTTACCCATTTTATAGAGGAAGGGGGCTGGTTTATCGCCAGATTCAGAAGTTGACGTGTGCTTGCATATATGTATATCTTTATATGTAAATATGAAAGAACCGAGACTCAAGGGTAAACCTCTCAAAAGGTTCCATCCTCTCCCCTGTATTGTTCTCCGACGATATTTTTTTAAGCGAAAGAATATATATATATGCATAAATTTAGTAATTAAATCATATTAAAATGGAATAATATCCATGTTTTCTAATAATTATATGCCACATTTTTTTCAAGAATAGATTGATGCCAATGTATAACAGTTTGGGGGAAAAAAGAAGCAAAAGTGTCACTCATCTAAGGAATTATTGGTGAATATTTGATTCTGTCGTATATATTGGATGCATGTAGATGACAGCCAACTCTTAGTTATTACTTGAAAATGATTTTATTCTTACTCTTCTACTCATTAAGTTTTGACACCAACTTCTTTCATTTTCATTTCTCTAACATGTCGAAGTTTCGTTTTAATTAATTTTATATACATACGACGAATATACGAATTCTTTGTTTTCAAGATCTGAACTCGAAATATCTAATTAAGGTCAGCGGAATCTCAACTATGATAATAGTGTATATATAATATCTTGTATTATTATGGTAAGATTCTATGAAATTTTAAATTATTTTTTGCTTCAATCTATTTTCTGATTAAAATAAACACGTGAAGAAGCCGCAAGAAAGTGCGTGATCCAAGAAGCAGATTCCAAAGCTGACCTACTCATGAATTTTTCCCATAGATAATTAGGAGAGAACTTGTGTTATAAAACATCACATCATTTCATCGAACCAACTCATTGGAAAACACATGGTGAGGAATACGTTTTCATTGAAATATTTGGAATAATTTTTTTTATATTTCCGTGTGAAAACACTACTATGTTTTCTTTTCACTAATTCAATCAATTTTTTTGGAAATAACCACTAAATATTTTTAATGAAATTAAAATTAGTGGAAAATAGTGATTTCATAGTAGTAAATATTTCTATGTAGTTAACCCTAGTCGTTGTTTGTTTCCCACGAGAAACATTAAAAGAAAACCTCTTTCTTATACTGATAATAATGTATTTATAGGGCAGACACTTTAGGTTAAGCTGAAGATTAACTAATAGGTTAACGGCTAATTTATGCATTCCTTATAAACGAATCGGATCCAATAATATTTTCTGACAGCAAATGTGAGTAAATTTCTACAGAAGAGAAGATATATATGGAGGGTATGCATTAAACTTCAAAGAGAGTGACAGTGGAGAGTCACAGTCATCTTGACAACTTGCATGCACATATGGATATATAGATCCAGACATTCATATTTCAAGCCTAGAGAATGATATTTCACTCACGTTTGACATATATTAAATGGCACTATACCAAAATTGTAACAATGTATTTAAGATGTGGTGGTTTCAGATTTTAGACAGTCGAATCTGAATTGTTTTGAAAGGCTTAATATATAGATAGCCCTTTTAACTAATCAGTAAATTTTATTTTTGATACTTGAACTACAATTTATTTTGACTGAACATCTAAACACATAATAAATTATTCCGATTAGACACTTCAAACTCAAATTTTGGAAAAGCTTTTGCGTGTATTATCAAACACTATCACATAAATAACTTAACAACATAAAATATATCATTTCCTTTAATTATACACATCAACCTGAATTGGTACATGTTAAATATATAATTTACGGATATTGATTGTTGATTGTGCGCAAAATTGATTGATTGAAGAAGAAAAATTGAGAAATTAGATTAAGAGGACGAAGGGGAAAAGAGACGAGAGAGAGAGGAAGAAGAGAGATATTTGTGGAGTAAGAGAAAAATGAATTCTTATTCTTCAGATATCACATGTAATGTGTATTTATACACTTGTCTACAATACTCCATCTATGAGATATTTCATCTAAACTAACTTTGACCATGATTAACTAAACCACAGTTCCTCCTCAAGCTAGGCACTGAAAACAGAGTTTTCAGTCTTAGCTTGGTAACAATAGCAAAATACTTCTACCAATCAAGCAGTATATCGTAAGAACAGAGGAATTCCGAGACTAATTCCATGGAACTTCATATTGCCGTCTTCATTTTTATTTTCTGGTGAGGATCATAACCAACAAGATTAAAGTCAGCAACATATTCAACATTTGTCTGAAGTGGCAGAACCCATAGCTGAGATGAATCTAAGTTCTCAGTGTACCGAAACTAAGATTCCTCCAATTGCTCCTCTAATATCCATATGGTTAGCAAACTGGATTCTGGTACATTTACATGCGGTGAATTTCCAAATGCAGTTGACTCTGAGGAAAACGCATCAGCAAGTTTAGCAAAGGCAGCAACAAGATTAAAGTCAGCAGCATATCCAACATTTGTCTGAAGTGGCAGAACCCATAGCTGAGACTTCTGAATCTAAGTTCTCAGTGTACCGAAACTCAGATTTCTCCAATTGCTCCTCTAATATCCAGATGGTTAGCAAACTGGATTCTGGTACATTTACATGCGGTGAATTTTCAAATGCAGTTGACTCTGAGGAAAACACGTCAACAAGTTTAGCAAAGGCAGCAACAAGACCACTAATTTTAGGTATAGTTGCAGCCTCTTCCACAACACTAGTAGCAGCCACATCATACACAACTATGGAACCAGCAGTCCCAACAACATTAGCAATAACTGCAGCTACAACAACACCAGCAGCAGTCGCAATAACTTCCACAACATCTGCAATATTTTACAAGCAGAACTCCTCATTTGATTAGGTATTATTCAGTGGTTGAGTTACACTTGAATGTTCCCCCTTTCTTTGTTCCAATACGATTGACATTCATTGACACTTCTTCAGAGTCAGAACTTGAATAACTGGAAGAAAATGCATATTTCTCAATCATTGACCCATCAATTATTTCGCAAACACATAACATAAGGGTTTTCAGATATTTCTTCTGTAATGCATCATAAACATCTTTTTCCATCCAATCAATAAGTCTACGTGAATCTGCATCCATTTTATAAATGAGACGCTATTAAAACGCATGTATTAGATTAAAATTAGTTTAATAGGAGTTTAAATTATTGGCATTAGCTTTTTGATCTTCATCTCTAAGGCCGGAGCAGATTTATCACTGAAATATTTCTCAGGAAAAAGGCCTCTGATGTACCACCAACACCAACAACATCAGCACTGTCCATAACACCACTGTACTCTTATCTGGAATCAGATATAGAAGGCAAATAACTATTTCTGAATTGCAACACACTTCGGTTACATGTGAATATGAATCATGAGGACAGAAGAACTCCTTCAATGTTCTTAAACCAGAAAAATCAGCACTGTATTACCAGCATTAACATTTAACAGCAGGAGCTACAACTCCCACAACAACAACGGAGAATCCCTTCTTCTCTAGTCACACTCGGACTAGAGAATCCCTCGATTCTCCCTATGCAAAAACGACGACAAGAACCCCTCGTTCTCTAGTCACACTCAACTAGAGAATCCATCGATTCTCCATACGCAAGCTTTTATAATAAGCTCGGAAATGCAGTGGAGTCTCCCTCAATTTCTAGTCCAATTCCGACTCGAAATTCCTCGATTCTCCTGTCCTGAGCTAAGCAAATGAAAACAGGAAATCTAACAATTGATTGACCTGTAAAATAAGACTCTGTGAATTGAGCTTCAACTCAATCCCGATTGCTTCCGACGAAGTATCCCTTAGTTCTCAGTCGATTTACGGCTGAAAACTCCTTGATCCTTCTATTCGCAACCGGAAGGAGTACACGCCTTTGAAATGCGAAAGTAACACTCACCGGAATCCTAAAAATCTGAGATTGTCGTCGGAACTCAATTGAAGATAGTGTAGGTATTAACACTACACCGAAAACCAGAAAACAAACTCTAGAATTTTGAAACGAACAGCCGTAAATCTCGACGAATAACACTGTCGCCAGAATTCCGATAATCACCAGAAAACCACGATGGTAACACCAGACGAGACTAAAACATCAGATCTATCAAGATTGTGGCTTTGATACCATGTTAAATATATAATTTACGGACATTGATTGTTGATTGTGCGCAGAATTGATTGATTGAAGAAGAAGAATTGAGAAATTAGATTAAGAGGAAGAAGGGGAAAAGAGATGAGAGAGAGAGATAGGGATAAGAGAGATATTTGTGGAGTAAGAGAAAAATGAATTCTTATTCTTCAGATATCACATGTAATGTGTATTTATACACTTGTCTACAATACTCCATTTATGAGATATTTCATCTAAACTAACTTTGACAATGATTAACTAAACCACAGTTAACTAATATCTCAACAGTACATACTCAAGGTTTTATGTTTTATTGGGGTTTATGCATATTATTAAAATAAGTGACATATTTTAAAGTTGTTAACTTATCGATGTAATTGACACTATACACACAAAAGCTTTTCTAAACTTTGAGCCCGAAGTGTCTTATTGAATATTTTAGCACGTGTTTAAATGCTCAACTGAAATATGTCTTAATTTGAGTGCGTAAATGAAATATATATCTAACTCTATCGATCTATACTTATTTTTTGCATAAATATATCAAGTTCAATTATAAAAAAAAAAACTAGATTCTAGCACTTGTTTATATTTGTTAGCTACACTTGTTTCATCTGTTAGGGGTTGCCCTGAATTTCTTCCTTATTTAAATTTTATCATAATTGTGTTTTACTTCAAAAAGAATTTTTTGATGGAAAACGTTTTCTTTGTGGGAAAGGATTCTACCATATTTATCATTTTCTTTGAGAAGAAGCTTTGGACTTCAATAAATAGGACCCTTTCTTCTCATACATAACACAATGACATCCACAATGTAATCGTGTAGCGAGTCTTGTTTAGGAGAGATTTTTCTCTCAATTATTTTTAGGCAATTTTTTAGGGATAAGGCACTATCCCGCCCCGCCCCCCCCCCCCCCCCAACCCGAACTATACCCGAAGTTGCTACGACATACAATTCCTTTACGTGGGTCCTATTACCCCCCCCCCCCCCTAAACTTTTTTTCATAACTCTTTGCACCTTTATTGCTAACGTGGAGCACTGCGTGAGAACAACTCCTTCAAGAGCGTGAAAAATTAAAAAAATGTCTCTAACCTATACGAAATGGCCACGTGTCAGTCCAAAGCTGATTTTCAAGAGCTCTTCATCCCAATTTTATCAATATTTTCAAGAGCTCCAAAACTAATTTTTGGTGTCAAAATTCAACAAAAACTAAGCTAAATCCGCACAATCAAGCTCAAATTTCAACTACAACAATATCATTACCATACCACAATAATCAATTTGGCCATCAACCAAATTTTTTGACAAACCCATTTTTTTTGTTCTTCAAGATTTTTCAAGGTTCAACAATGGTGAATTCAATTTTTTTTCATTTTTGAATCTCATCAACAACTAAGTATTTAGAATTAATTTAGCACTTGAATCTCAACTTTAAAACTTCAACAACCTTCGAATATGTTCAACACCTCTAATAAATTTTCAAGTTCATACAAAATAATTGTCTTTTTTATTTTTCTAAATAGAAAATAATATTTCCATCACATTTCGGAATTAAAAAGAAAAAAAAAGAAAATGAAATAGACTTTTTTTTAAATACGAAATTACATTGGCAACACATGTATTTCACTTTCTGTCAAATGGTTGGTTCTCTATGCCACGTTAGCATTTAGGGTGACATTTATTACACTTTTAAAAAGTTTAGGAGGTAATAGGATCGCCGCAAAGGTAAGGTATGTCGTAGCAACTTCGGGTATAGTTCGAGGGGGGGGGGGGGGTAATAGTGTCGTATCCCTTTCTTTTATATTAGTTTTTCATATATAGGTCAACTGGACAAATCATATTAAATATTATGTTTCTTTAGTATAGTTTTCTTTGTCATCTAATTTATCACTGTCAATGTTTGCAATTGTTAGCTTCCGCATGACGCCCTGTTATTTCGAACCCACCAAGTGGTATTAGAGCCAAATTAAATGGTTTGGCGAGATTGAAGACATGTTTTAAGCGTGTTCAAATTAAGTTGCAACCAATTTCACGATATATATTGAAGATTTTATCTAGGAGTACAGCATGTGGAGATGATTTTTCAATCATATTTTTAACATCTCTACTGCTGCATCTTTAAAAATAAAGCAAAATATTTTAAAACCAATTTTAACCCACAATATTTTAAACCTTATTTTTAATCATGGCAAGCATCAGTGATAAAGATTATGTGAAGAAGAAGAATCAAGATTATTTTTCCAGAAAACCCAGGCTAAGGGGATATTTGTTAGGGTTAGCCCTGAATTTCCTTCTTTATTTGAATTTTACCATAATTGTGTTTTACTTCAAAAATATTTTCTTTGTGGAAAAAGATTTCACCATATTTATCCTTTTTTTGGAGGAGAAGTTTTTTACTTTTATAAATAAGAGATTTTTTTTCCATACATAACACAATAACATCCACAATGTACTCGAATAGCGAGTCTTGTTTAGGGGGAGATTTTCTTTCAATAGTTTTTAGGCTTTCTTTTATATTAGTTTTTCATATGTAAGCCAATGGGTCAAATCATATTAAATATTATGTTTATTTAGTATAGTTTTCTTTGTCGTATGATTTATCGCCGTCAAAATTTGCAATTATTAGCTTTCGCAGGACTCCTTGTTATTTCGATCCCAACATCATCTTCTGTAATTCTCTTAAAATATGAGTTCTATGCTACATACAAACACATAGATATCTGTGAAAATTTTCGAACAGAACCAAGGGAAGACCCTTAGTAAAGATGTAAGCAATCTGATAACTTGAAGGGATATGCAAGATACATACTTGTCCACGAGCAACCTTTTCGCGAATAAAGTGAATATCCATATCGATATGTTTAGTGCGCTGATGTTGTACATGATTCCCCGGGAGATATATCACACTAACATTATCGCAATATACCAATGTAGCTTTCTGAATATGAGAATGAAGCTCTAAGAGGAGGTTACACAACCAATATGACTCAGACACCACATTGGAGACCCCTCGATATTCGGCCTCCGCGCTAGAGAGTGATAAAGTAGCATGTCATTTAGCTGACCACGAGACCAAGTTATCATCGAGAAACACACAATACCCAGATGTATGGGATAAAACAGGCTTTTTGGGCCTGGTACAAGAGTTTTGTCATCACCTACAAGACAGGTCTTATGTCTTTCAAAACACCCATCAGATTTTTCTTTATTAGTAAAAATCCACATAGACCGAATCACATTAACATCAGGTAGATGTGGAACCAACTCCCACGTCTTATTTTTAATAAGAGCATTATATTCATCATCCATATCCATTTCCAATTCGGGTCACGAAGGGCAGACACATGATTACGTGGCAGAGGGGATTTAGTACCATTAGAGTTGAGATTAATTTGTCGCTTTGGTTTAAAAATTCCCCATTGGCTACGAGTAACTAGTTGTGAAATAGGACTAGGAGTGGTTTAGATTTGGGTGGGAGCAGTGGGTTGGTCCAGTTCCTGGCTGGACTGATTTGGCAGTAGGCTGCCACTGGCTGGGCCTGGCAAGATGGGTCGAGGTCCAAGCCTGACAGAGACGGTCTGCCGATGTGTTGGGCCGGCTGGCGTAAGGCACTGGACAGGTTGGGTTGGGCCAACAGGCAGTGGGCCAACTGGTCCATGTGCCTCGGTGTGCGTTTGGCCAAGTGATGGACCACATAAGGTGAAATTCCATCATCCAAAAAATCATATGAACGGGACGTTGAACTATGCAACTTAGAAAATAGAAATTGGGTTTCATTGAAATGACATGTCGACTAATGATGATTTTATTAGAGGATAGATCATAGCATTTGTAACCATGATGATTAGATGGGTAGAAAAAAAACACAAGCGGTAGAGCAAACTTGAAGTTTATTTATGGTAGTGGAGGGAAAGAGAGGATAACATAAACACCTAAATACCCGAAGATGAGAATAAGACGAGTCTTTTTGATAAAGAATTTTGAGTGGAGATTGGTAGGCTAATCCTTTGCTAGGGAAAATGTTGAGAAGGTAAGTTGTCATTTGTAATGCATGATGTCAAAATGAAGGCGGTAATGATGCATGGGCTAGTAAAGTACGAACAATATTATTCGAAAAGATACACCATTAACCTTACAAAATTCCCGAAATGGTCCATTATCAAATTTCCTTCCATTATCACATTGAATGTTCTTAACCTCCCGTTCAAATTGAGTACGTATGAATGCTCTAAATGATATAAATTTGTAATAAACTTGAGACTTTTTAGATAACATAAATGTCCACAAAAAATTAGAGTAATCATCCAATAACAAAACATAATAACGGTGGCCCGAAGAGCTCAAAATAGGAGATGTCCAAAGATCACTATGGATAATATCAAAATGTAACATAATAATAGAATTAGAAGCAACAAAAGACAATTTAACATGTTTCCCAAGAGAACAAGAATGACAAACATTAGAACTAAAGAGTGCGATTACACTCAATAAATTTAGAGTGTCTAGGGGAGTCAAAAGCAGATGCGATCGGATGACCCAAACGTGCATGCCATTAAGAAGACGCTAATGCTTCAAAAGTTGATGGTGTGGCTTGATTTGTGGTGATGATGGTCGTGATGGGATAAAAGTCGCCATGACTATCACATCTCATTAGATGCATCTCCGTCCAAAAATCTTTCACACAAAATCCAAAAGGATCAAATTCAACAGAAACTGAGTTATCAGTTGTAAATTTCCTAACGAACACCAAGTTTTTAATTTATTGAGGGACATGAATGACATTTTTCAAGGCTAAAGATGGGTTTGGGGGAGACAACTTTATGTGACTATATCACGAATGAATGACCATTACCAACAATTATGCCATGATTTTTGTTCAAATTTAAATAAGAAAAAATATTACCTTACGCGGATGTCATATGCGAAGTAGCACTGATATCCATGTACCAATTTGTATCAGGAGAATTTAGCCAAGTGTATGTATTGCTGCCTCGATATCCGTGTAAGTCGGGGAGGCTGTTGGACCTGTTGTAGTGAAGGTCTGCTGTGGCCGAGGCTTAAGAGGCGGGTTGCTTCGCACATGCGGCCGAGGCCCAATTGGCGATTCTTCCTGCCGAGGCCGATGGGCTCGAGTGCTATTGGGTATGGGCACAGTGGGATGGGCCAAGGCCACTACCCATTGGCTCAAGGCTGCTTCCAGGGGTGTTGTACCCTGACCCCTGTTGTCCGCCACCACGTCCGCCATTGCCGCCACCACCGCGGTCGTCGCTGTGATTTTTGCCAATGTTATTGCGGTTTTGGCCCTTTTTTCCACCACTATTGTTACAGTTTTGACTATAATTTTCATAGAATGATTGAGAGTCATCGGTTTCTCGGAACGTGGCCGCTATCATGGAAAAACAGAATGTGCTCCGGTTGCGGCCTTTTTAGACAACCCCGCCTCTTCTAGAGTGAGCATGTAATGAGCTTAATAGAAATGTGGGATAGGATTGCTTTGCGAAGGAGAGTTCCAACCCTATTATATGTTTCGGTAGGCCCGCAACCATTTGAAGAATGAGATGATAATTTGTGATCGGTGCTCCGACATTCTTGAGTTGATTTGACAATTTCTTGAGCCTTTGACAATATGCGGAGACATTCGGAAAATCCTCCATAGTTGCGTGAGAGAATTCTTGCTCAAGGTTTATGACACGAGAATTTTTGTTATCTTGGAATATATTACGTAACCTATTCCAAACTTCCATCATCGTTGCGTCGGTTTCGATAATTGTATGCAAGAGGTCCGTAGAGATGGTGGAATAAATCCATTGGAGCACCGTAGCATCAAGGGTTGCCCATAACTCCATATCATCATCGGTGGAATGCACATTTTCCTTGCCTTTTTTTGATTTAACGATGTGATGAAGGACTCTATGAGACCTTGCGTGAATTTTAAAAAGTTCTACCTATGTCGCATATTGGACATTCTCCATTTCAAGGACAATAGAGATGTTGTTCTTGATGTTGGAGACTACAAGAGCAGGATGAAAGGTATTCTTTGTTTTAGACATGACTGAGGGGGAGAAGAATTGGGCGGTGGAGGGGAGGTAAAGCTGAGTAGGGCACGACGGAATTTTAGTGAGGTGGGAGGAGAGGAAAATTTGTCCTAGACTTCTGATACCATGAAAGAAAATAATTCATTGATGATTTCATTAGTTTAATTAGCTTATATACATGATATACAATAGTCATTCTAGACTATAATTACGGAAATCAAATATACATCTAACTAATACAAAAGATTACTAACAATATTTAAAGATATAAAAGATCACTAATAATATTCACAGAATATATTTTCATATAATCTATCATGTTCATTCTTATATGGCTCGAATGGCAACTACAGGAAGAAATGGTCATATGTAGCCAATTTTCACACTATTATTTAAGTTATATTTATTTTTTAAATTTATTTACCTTATAGCCAGTGTTGACGAATTTCCGACATTTGTTATAATAGTGTATTTCTAATCTATAGATAATATTGAATAAAAAACTGATTAGGACTATTTGTTTGAGCTAAAAAATTGAATTTACTTTGCTGGCTGCAATGACGCTTAGAAAATATTTATTGTTAGAGTTCTTGAGAAATTGTAATCGGTAGCTTAAAATTAGAAGTTGGTATATACTATTTCTTATTCAAATTCCTCGAGTGCTATTATTTAAAGTTGAAATCATATAAAACATTTTTTGAACGGGAAAAATATAATTAAATTATCATATGAAAATCAAAATTGTTGCGGTTTGAAGACGCGGGTCTTGAAATTTGATTCTTAAAAGTGAGTTTAAATTAAATTAGTACGGTTGAAAAAACTTGAAAATAAGGATGATGACGGGCGATATTATATTATTTTCGCACTAGAACAAATATCTAAGAGTAAAGTTCATGCATAAATGTATAAATATCAAATTTATGTCAGATCTGCACACTTTTATCACGTCCTGAATCATGGTCTGGGTGTAACACAACACTTTGTGTCTGGATGCATGTGACCGAGCGAACCAAGATTGGATCAACATGTGGTATAACTGAAAGCAGAATATAAATGCACAGCCACGTTGATCTACTAAAAAATCTGCTGAGATATCATAAATGCGAAAATAATCTGAATAAGTCTGAATGCATAAATAAGTAGCCAACAAGGCTAGCACCTAAAAGCATGCTAAACATCTAGCTGACTGCGAATTAGTCTACGAAGCCTCTAAGGAGTACTGAAATATTGGTTGTTCATCGGGACAAGAAATACTATAAAGACTGAAATATGATAACACCCCGAAAGACTGGGGCTCACCAAGTAGCTGATGCGTGAATCCTTGCAAAGGAATCGTCAACCTATAATCGCTACTTGCATTGCGAGATGAAGACCTCGGGCAAATGACGTTAGTACATTGCACTAGTATGTAAAGCAACTAAAAGATAGAACTGTAAATGCTGATACTGAAACTGAACTGAGAACTGAAGTGAACAAGAAGTAAAGAATATGAATACTTCCTGTTCTGAAATAGAAAATCACCAGCTTTAACTGAAATAATAAACAATATACATAAAAGAACTGAGAATCATGTTTAAAGGTACAACACTGACATACTAAGCAATGATTCGCTGAGACATGTATTCATGAAGCTCATTATGAAGATTGAGGCTTTAACTAGTTTACAAACATGCTGAGTATTCTAGACTGAGGCTCATTGGTATCAAACAAAAGTCTATATTGATTACGTACTGAGCTCACAACGTTCGGAATGAAAGTCATGAACGAATCACGAAACTAGAGAATAGAAGTTCTGCAACTATTCAAAAACTAAGCTTAACTATATTTATGAGACAATTCGTAACGTTGTAAAAGAACGTGGCGTTGAGAGAATTATTAACATTCCCAAACGTAAAGAGTTAGCCTTACATACCTTAACTTTGGGTTTTTGAGCGTAATACAACATTTGTCACTTTTTTCGACTTTAATCTATATCAATACATGTCAATGGAATCAATATTAGCAACAAATTATCACGTTTTGATCATGTAGCCATTTTATCAAACACTTGGTGGCCATAAAGTTCCACAAGTTTCATTAATGGAATTTTCTTCACCCAAATCTCATTCTATTACTTCTAGGTGATTCTAAAATCTTAAATAGGTATAATTGACATCATTCTTCATCACCCATATGAATATAACAATTATAAGGCAACAACCCAAAACCCTACCATAGTCCATACGATTCTCTTTATCAAACCCATCAACTAATGTTTCAAGAACCCACGGTTTATAGTCATTAATCCAATGATATGATTAATTAAAGAGTAAAGATGATACCTTTTTGATGTTCAAGTTGCTTGAATCCTAATACTAGGACTTTCTCTCCAATGGATGGGACTCAATCAATATCAAGAAATTTTGAAGGGGAAAATCATGTTAACAAGGAATTAGGGACTTAAATTCATCCTAAAATAATCATAGAACTTACATTGGAGGATTATTGAGGCTTGTGACTTGTTCTCACTAGGGGTGCACAATTTTCGATCCGGACCGAAAAATCGGACCGGACCGACCCTCTTTGGACTGGACCGAACCGGATCGAGATTATCGGTCCGGTCTTCGGTCCTTTAAAATTCTTGTTTCGGTTTTCGGTCCGGTCCAGGGTCGGTCCGGTCCGGACCGATTTTTTTAATTTTTTTTATAATATATATATATATATAATTTATATAATTCCTAATATATATAATATATTCAATATATATAATTCCTAATATATATAATATATATAATTCCTAATTTTCTAAATTCCTAATATATATAATTCCTAATATATATAATTCCTAATTTTCTAAATTCCTAATATATATAATTTATATAATTCCTAATATATATAATTTCTAATATATATAATATATATAATTTCTAATATATATAATATATATTATATATTCTAAATTCCTAATATATATAATTCCTAATTTTCTAAATTTCTAATATATAATATTATATAATTAGAATGGGTTAAGGGCGTTTTTTTAAAATTGAATTACCAATACTAAAATTGACATTCTCGGACGCGGTGCCACAAAATTTTTACGTTGAAATCTATTGTACATCGCGAGATAGTTAGATTTGAAAATGAGAAAAACGTAACGATTTGGGGAAAAAGAGAAATTGAGGGGCAATATGGACGTTTTTGGAGAAATCCGGTGAAGCAAACGGATTTTAGTCGGTTTGGGATTATTCGTCTCGAAAAAATACGCGAAATCAAAAAAAAATTAGATCAAACGGACGTCCGAGCGCAAAGTTATGACCATTTAAAGTTTCACTAATTTACAACTTATATTTGATATGTCAATACGTCTGGTTGGGGTAGTGGGTGACGGGGGAGTGGGGGGCCGGAGTGGTGGGGGACCGCACAGGGAGTGGGGATTCGGTCCATTCGGTCCGATGGATCGGACCGGAAATGACCGGACCGGGACCGAAATTGTCCGGTCTTGATCTGAGAATCCGAATGTTCGGTCCTCGGTCCGGTCCGGTTCGGTCCGATCCGGTCCGGTTTTGACCCTTTGTGCACTGATGCGCGTAATATGCACACACTTTAAACGCAAGTGCACGTTATCGTATCAAGTAGTATAGTCTTAGATAAGACCGAATATCGTCCTCTAGGATTATGGTTCAAGTACCAGTGATCTATTTTATAGTATCTATTTGGCGAATTAATATTTGATTGGTTGTTTATAACTAAGAAATTCAAAAGCTATTTAAATGTAAAGAATTACTTGGATGTGATGAGAATAGGGCTTATGTATCCTTACTATCCGCTTATGTTACTTGTTAATGCATTACTTATGGTGTTCTTCTTTTGGAGAAAGCGGGTTTCTGAAATCGTTTTATACTCCGTTAGGTTATATAAACACTCAACCCCGATATTGTTCCTTACCTAACTTTCGATAAGGGTAACTCTATGGGAGGATTAAGCACAAAAACCTAGTTGGCCGTCACGCCTGATGCGCAAAATTAGGGTTGTTAAGCCTCTCATCAACGCTACAAATCTAATTGAGGTATTTTCATCCCCAATTCAAGACCGTCTACCCAACTTACAAAGATATTCACAATCCTCCTTTTGTAATCGATTAGAAATCATATAGTGATAACTAGTTGTCAATTAGCTACCAAGAATTCAACTCAATTATTGGATAGATCTCTCAATAAGAATAATAACCATAAGCATGCATTACTTTATAACATAAGGTTCAAGAATTCAACATAGAAAGCCACATAAGAGAATTAGTTCCTAGCCATGAATATGACAAGAACTAATTCAAAGTTCATCATGCAAAAGCGAAATAAATAAAGGAAAGGAAAAAGAAATTACTAAGCTAATGGTATCCAAACTCCAAGTCAAGAATCTTGAGTTGTGCGAAGAAAGGAACCTCAAAACCGCCTAGGGTTCTCCTTATATAGTTTTAAAACGCCTCCTTCTTTTCCTTCCAGTGCTGGCCCAAAAATCCGTCAAAGACCTAATTTTTCCGCGTCGGCGCGCGCCTGCTTGTCGGCGCGCGGCTAAAGTTCTCGCAATACGGTGTTTTGGCGCCGCGGCCCTGATATCTGGCTGCGAGGCGCGTGGCCTGCAACTCTGTGGCTTCTCGGATGTTTAGGCGCCGCGGCCCTGTTTCTGGTCTCTGAGGGCGCCGCGACGCTGAATCTTCTGCAGCCTTCGAATAATAGCGCGCAGCCCGCTTCGATCAGCTGCGAGGCGCGCAGTCTGGATTTCAGCCTCGTTTGCCACTTTCTCCGTTTTCAGCTCTAGTACCTCCTCTTTTTCCCTCTTTTCGCTCCTTTTCCGCCATTTGGCCACTTTAACCATTTTGACTCAAAAGAAAGAAAAACTATCCTAATACGACACTTTGTATGTACAACACGGGACAAAAGACTAACTAGACTGACTCAAAAGGTGTATATAAAATACACCGATCATGCACCCCTAGTACTCACTGCCTCTAGGGTAATGTTTGAGCTTTAGGGAGTTAGGAAAATAAACCCCAAACTTCAATATAACTTAAAAATGCTAAGTTTGAAAATTAGGCTAAAATTTCCGAAATGTGCATTGGGCTCGTGCCGCACATACAACGTGCAACCCTCCGCAGATAAAAAAAAACAGATCATTGATTTCCCATTCTGGGCCCACAGCGCGTGTCCAACGTGGATGCGCGACGCGTGACTAACGTGTGTGGTCTATCTCTTTCAGCATTTTTATAATGTACATAACTTCTTATACAAACCTAGGCTTGGTCTGATCTTTACATGGATGTAAAGGTATTTCGATGTACTACAACTTTTATTAAGGAAGCTTTTTTAAAATCCCATTTAATCACGGGGTTATGGTTGGTTGAAGTAGACCCCTCAGCCACTTTCGCAAAATGTGAAACCTTCTCAATTTTGATTCATTTTCTTAGAAAGAGTCAAGAACTAGTATGGAGACATGAGATGTTACACTTTTCAAGCGATCAAACTTTAAAAAATTTAGTTTAAAAAAAACTTTAAAAAATCTATAACATTTAGCTATATCTTAAATTAAGGATGCTAAATTCGGCTATATGTGCACTTACCACCGACGAAAGAGGGCCTTGGCCCAATGACCTTCCAAATTCTAGAATGAACAATTTTTCACGAGTCACGTCCACGTCCACTACCACGCTCCACCCTCGACGCGTGGGTCACATCTGCAAAGACCAAGACAAATGTCGATGCTCCGATCAACTCGAAATCCAGCTCGTCGATCTCTCACCTTCTTCATGATGACAAAATTCTAGCCCTCCATTCTGTCATGACCAACACGCGACTCGCATAATTGAAAAAAGTGACATATTACATAATTGACATTATACCACAAAACTTCTAAAATTTGTGCCCGAAATGTCTAATCGAATATTTTATCATATATCTTAATTTGAGTGACTAAATAAATAAAATATATATGTATCTAACTCTATCTATACTTATGTTTTGCATAAATATATCAAGTTCAACCATAAAAAAAACTAGATTTCTAGCATTGTTTATATTTATTAGCTACACTTGTGTCATCTTCCATAATTCTCCCAAAATATGAGATCTATACTACATAGAGACATATAGATATATGTTTGAAGAA
This sequence comes from Przewalskia tangutica, assembly GCA_029844215.1. Lineage (NCBI taxonomy): Eukaryota > Viridiplantae > Streptophyta > Magnoliopsida > Solanales > Solanaceae > Przewalskia > Przewalskia tangutica. Next base: position 3,651,164 of record CM056730.1, on the reverse strand, counting down.
TCTCTTGTATTAGGTTAAGATATTAAAAGAAAAAGGATCCAGATTATTTAATATGTTCATTCTTACATGGGCTTGAATGGCAACGAAAGGAAGAAATTGCCATTCTATAGCCAAAATCAAATTTATGTTAGACCTTCATACTTTTCAAAGCGATTTAACTTTCAAAAATTATTTTCTTTAAAAAAACTTTCCAAAATTTATAACATTTGGCTATATATTAAATAAGGGATTCTAAATTCGGCTATATGTGCACACTTACCATCGACGAAAGAGGACTTTGGCCCAATGACCTTTCCAACACTAGAATGACCAACATTTCACGAGTCACGTCCACTACCACGCGCCACCCTCGACGCGTGGGTCATATCTGCAAAGACCAAGACTAATGTCAACGCTCCGATCAGTTCGAAATCCAGGCCATCAATCTCTCACCTTCTTCACGATGACAAAATCCTAGCCCTCCATTCCGTCGTGGCCATCACGCGACTAGCATTTCGCATCTGCTCCACTTACGACCACTATTCTTCTCCGATATTAGGAAAAAAAACAGAAAAATCGAAGTGAGAGAAAGTAGCTCGACCGATAGAGAGAGAAAGTGTGTGAAGATCTACTAAAGGTATGTGTTCAATTTGTAGTAGTTTTAGTAATATTTTTGAATGTTTAAGTGTTAATGGAAAATATTGAGTTGATCTAGTCCAATTTAGCTTTGAAGATTAGTCAAATTAACTCTCAAAAAATGATATTTACGGCATATTAGTTTCTCAACTTGCGAGTATGTAACAATTTGATTTTCGTTTCCCTGAGCTGTATATTTGTGCTAAGATGATCGTTTCTGCTTAACGACTGTTTGTTTAGGGTTTCTTTCTGTGTACATATACTAGTGTGTGCTTCTGCGTGTTTTTTCTGTGTAAACTTAGCTTGCTTTAGTGGAAATTCATTGTATTTTTTTTAATCAGTAGTAGTTTCATTTGGTGAGAAATCACTCAATTTTTTTTAAGAGCGAGAGAAATTTGACATATATTTATGCAATTGCTTTTCTGAGCAATTTCAGTTAAGGTTTTGTTGTCGAATGTATGACTTTGGGGACAATGATGAATGGTGAAAGTTGAGGATCGAAAGAGCAGCAGAAAATGACTGAAAGAAAAGTCTACAGCCGGAAGTCGTTTAAAGGGTTGAATAATGTAGGTGATTTGTTACAACATCCACATTCTCAAATCATAGGTTTGGAAGATGCCAATCCGTCTCAAAAGATAGTTGGTTCAGAAGGTTCTTCGAGTCTGAACCGTTCTCTAATATTGGAGAATACTGGAATATTGGCAGGTAGCGGGCAAGAAAATAGTGCTAGAATCAATTTATCGTTCAGGTCCAAGCGGGAGATGAGAGAGCTAAGAAGGAAGCTGCAGAGTGAGTTGGACTTGGTTAGGAGTTTGGTGAAGAAGATTGAGGCAAAAGATGTACAGAAAAATGGCCCTGGAATTGACAAGGATAGTGGGGCCCGGAGGGTACAGTCAGACGTGTCAAAAATGGCACCTTTGAATCAGTTAAGTGTATCGGTTGTGGAGAACAGCCATGGTGTGGGTGATAACGTGGAGAAAGAGAAGAGGACACTAAAGGTAAACAAATTTTATAGGAACTCAGATTTTTTATTAGCCAAGGATAAATTTCCCCCAGCTGAAAGCAACAAGAAGTCAAAAGCAAATGCAAAGAAAGCGAGTGGGCCAGAATCTGGATTATCAAATCAAATGCTAAAGAATTGTCGTGCTTTGCTTGAAAGATTGATGAAGCACAAGCATGGTTGGGTGTTTAACCAGCCTGTTAATACAAAGGCTCTTGGTTTACATGACTATTTTGACATTATTAAGAATCCAATGGATCTGGGAACTGTGAAGTCCAGGCTGGAAACAAATCGGTATACGTCTCCTAAAGAATTTGCTGAGGATGTGAGACTTACATTTCAAAATGCTATGACGTATAATCCAAAGGGCCAAGATGTTTATATGATGGCCGAGCAACTTTCCAAGATATTTGAGGAAAAGTGGGGCCCTATAGAGGCTGATTATATGCGCGAATTGAGATTGTTAACGGACTCTGGAGGAAAAGTGGGCCCCAAGAGGACTTTAGACAGGTCAGAATCAACGACCAATCCCATTGGGTCGAAGACTAAATCTGTTGCTATCCCGCAATCTGGAAGGACCCCTGTACCAAAGAAGCCGAAAGCAAAGGATCCCAATAAAAGGGATATGACATATGATGAAAAGCAAAAGCTCAGCACACGCCTACAGAATTTACCTTCTGAAAAGCTTGAAAACGTTGTACAGATAATCAAAAAGAGGAATTCATCTCTTTGCCAACAGGATGATGAGATTGAAGTGGATATTGACAGTGTTGATACTGAGACCCTATGGGAGCTTGACAGGTTTGTTACCAATTACAAAAAGAGCTTGAGCAAGAACAAAAGAAAAATTGAACCTACAGATCAAGAAAGAAGGGAAGCTGAGACGAATGTTCAGGCGAAGGTAAAGTATTGAACATTATTTTTGCTGATATAATCCTCTTATTTTTTTGTTTGGGTAATTTTCTTTTGCTTTATGTTTTATCCTCTTCTTGCTATTTTGCAGAATGCTAGCCCAGTTGTGGTAGAAATTCTGAAAGAAAGCAAAGCAGGTAATTTTAAAATGTGAGAATTGCCAACTCTTAGATATAAATTGGAGATAATTATTAACTTAGTTGTATGTGCTAGCAGAAGAGAAAGGCATTTCCTCCAATCCTGCTCAACTAGAAAATCAGGAGAAAAATATTAGTCAACCAAGCAGCGCTAGCACTGACTCGGTGTCATCATCAAGTGGTAGCTATACTTTTCTCTTTAATTTTTCTCTTTCTCCTTCACTTTGTTTTGATTTGCCTCTTTCTTTTGTGTGTGTGTGTGTTGGGGGATGGAGGTTTGGGGTGTCAAGATTGGATATTTTTTTAGTCGAAGACTTCATTTTCCCTTATTGTTTCACGTCAATTGCAGATTCTGATAGTGAAAGCTCCTCAGGAGGTGGATCTGATGCAGAACATTCACCAAAAAGTTGACTCTGTTGTCCAGATACAATGTTCTCTCTTTTGATGTCTCATGGTAAATGCTGGACTCTGTTTCCTAAGTCGATGCTAACTAAAATCTCTTGACTTGCTGCCTTAAGTGATACAATTCCTCTTAGCATGGCTGAAAACTAAAGGAAGTTCTTCGCTTGGTTGACCTCCAATAGGTTTCAGATGCAGAGAACCTTGTTGCATAGTTATATCCTGTCCTCTGCAAAATCAAGTCACTTAGTTTTGGAGTTTTAACACGTAGTTTGGTTCTTTGCTTTCTGTTCCCGTTAATGTGCCAGTCCTGCTAAATAGGCGTATATTTGTCTAGACATTGATCATGACTACATATAACATAGGTTTTTGGCAGGCCAAGGAAGTCCAAAAAGATCGATTGAGTTGTTAAGAATTCTTGGTTTCATATGTTTTCTCACCCTTGATTTCAAAGTGATACTCAACATTAATGTCTACACAAGCATATTGATTATAACACTCCTTCACTTGCCTACATGCTTAACCATGTTAGAAATGGATGTCTATATCTTGGTTGAAAGAACTATTCGTGATGAGTGAAAAATTCTATAATGAGATCAGATGCAGTTATATACATGATTTTCTATTTTCATTCTTTGTTTTTAAGTTTATTAGTCAGAGGTTGATAAAAGAGTAAAGATAATGTTTTGGACCTTTAAGTTCTAAAATCCCTCAAACATAGAAAAGTGTTAACTCTATAGTCATGTATTTTTCCAAACATTGAAGATGTGCGGAAGATCATGGTATAAACTTATAAGGCATGCTATGAAACTTTATAAATGAGTGAATGAGAGTAATAAGGATATTACAAGGGAGATAGAGACACCTTTTAGGTTTATACCTGGTAGATTTATAACAAAAGCTATATTATTTTGCTATAAAGACTGATGGAAATTTAAAAGAGGAAAAGATTATCTCCAATTGGATGTTCCTTGATGTTTTGGAAATACATAATAAAGTGTCATTAAAAGTCTTTGTGGGTGCTTACGAATAATAAAGTTCAAATAAAATGTTTAAATATCATAAAGGAATGTATCGGAGTGCCATGCTTGCGAGATGAGAAGGTTTTTGAGATATTCAATTTATTGAGTGATACCAAACATGAATTGCTTGAAAATCTCTAGAATAATAGAAGCTGACTAAGAAAGTTGGTCAAAAGTGTGAAAACAGTTGGAGGAAATATAGAGGAGTTTCCTGTAGACCATTGCTTTACATTGGATGTAGACCATTGCTTTGCATTGGATATTCCCTTGAACCCTATTTATTTATCTTATTACTAGTTTTAGCATGTACATGCATGCACATGTTTTTTTGCTCCTGTCAATAAAAAAGTGTGTAGAATATATAATAAAAATGAATTTTGAATTTAGACTTGAACATATTAAGAAAACTGATTACCTTATGCACTAACCCCCCATTATACAATAACTAGTTCAAATGAGTTGAACAACACACACACCATCATCCTTCAAGTTTGTCTAGTCTCTAAGTGTAGTTTATTTACAAATTCCTTTATAATAACAACAACAACAACATACCCAGTGAAATCTCACAATGTGGGGTCTCGGGAGGGTAGAATGTACACATACCTCAATATAATAATTAGTTTATATGAGTTGAATAACACGCACACCAATCATTTTCAATAATTTCAAGTATTTAAGTGTAGTTTGATTACATATTTATGACAGAGAATGTAAAATAATATCAAAATTATTCTATAATATTTTTTTGTGAGATAAAGAGAATTGATTACCTGAACTGGTGAAACTGTGAAAATTTTGGCTAGATTCAAGGACGTCAATTGCCAATGCTATTCTTAAATAACACAATTCTTAAATGGTGTAATATATATAGTACAATAATTAAATGAGTTAATCAAATTTATTTTTTCTTAAAAAATATGAGTAACTCGAGCTGACATAGCAATTAATAATTATAATTATAAAATATTGGGCAAAGTACTCTTGAATTACTTTAGTTTTAAGACTCTAGAAAATCAAGAATTTGAATAATCCTAAAGTGATTAATTGTTGAATCCTAAATCTAGTACTCCATCTGTTTCAAAATGTTTGTCTTACTTTCCTTTTTGGTCCGTTTAAAAAAGAAGGCCTCTCTTTTTTGGCAACTCTTTAATTCCAACTTTTCACATGAGTTTAAGATCACAAGATTCAAAAGTCTTCTTTACTTTCTTAAACTTCGTGCCAAGTCAAAACCATACAACAATTTTGAAACGAAGGGAGTATATATTTTCCTTTTTTATCCGACGACCATGTTACATTAAATGTTGAATCTATTTCATCTACTTTTTTGATCGTAGATAGCTAATAAGCAAGTGCTGAAACTGATTTTATAAATAAACAGTTATGTGTTTAGATAAAAGTGCCAAAACTGAAAATAAGCGGTTAATGTTTTGGTAAAAAGTTGTTCTTTTGTTAAAATGTCTAAAATACCCTTAAATTTTTAATCAAAAAATACAAATTTAGAAGTACCATCGTAAAGAAAGGAGGAACAATGGATATGAGGTGAAGAGAAAGTTCGGGATTTTGTTTTGGGAAGGGTACTTCTAGAATTAAAAGAATATTAAGAAAAAACTAGTAAAACTTGTCAACCACAAGTGTTTATAAGCTGAAAAGTCAGGGATGACCAACTCATACCTTATAGCTGATTTTGACTTACAACACTTGGATTATAATCATTTTGAATATTTACCAAACACATAGATAAGCTAAAAAGTGCGTATAAGTCAGTTTGATCAGCTTATTCAAATGCCTTATAATTTTTAAATCTGAGACCTATGATAAGTCTAATGATAAGCTCAACGACAATGTTACATTGGTTTCTGAATCCTAAACATAAAGTGATAGTTTGGAGTTGAATAATTAATTGGTAAAATTTAACAACAAAAAAAGGAATCATAAAACATAAAAGGAGCTCAAAGTGCTTGAACGTATCCTAATGTGAATTTACTGTGTTATTACTTTTCATTACAAATTTGGTATATTACTTACTTTTAATTATCCAAAATTTAGTTAATTTTGAAGTCCTAAATATTAGAAAAAACTAATTAAATTACAATTTTGTCTAGTGTGAAATTTGTTCTTAAAGGGTAAAAGAGTCTAATGATATCTTTTTTTGGTAACTGAAGATTTCATCAATCACCAAGTAAAGATTTACAAAGCAGCTACACTAACTCAGCGAGCTTAATCTCACAGAATTCTACAAAACCAAGAAGTGAAAAAAACTCACTGGCTCAAAGGACACACCTCATATGAAGGGTTTTCCTTATCCAGTTAACACTTGGAAACATCTAATGATCTAATCTAGTAGTCTAATGATATTTCTCTAAGAAGATGTGTGTTTTTAATATATTATAGATTATAATTGAGTTAATCAATCATATACAAGCAGAGGCGAATCTAGGATTTCTGGAATCTGGAACAAGGGTTCACTACTAAAAAAAAGAAGGAAAAAATGTATTAAGTGGGACTTGATCCCTAGTCCTCTTGGTAATAACTCAATCTTAGACCAAGTGCATCATTTAGCCTTTTTGTAGCATGGGTTCCAACAGATAGTATTATACTAATTTTAGGAAATGTATACATAAAATATCTAATTTTACGGAGAGACTATGTATTCACGTGCCCCAATTTTAGCACCTAACATCGCCCCTGTATACAAGATGTGTTTTAATGTGCATGATGTTTGTAGATGATTGCGCTAATTGACTAAATAGCAAGGGAGTCCATAAAAAAATTAAACTATTGAAAGGCACTCTAGAGTATAGGTGCTTTAAGATGGATAGAAGGAAGAGAGTATATTCAGTACAAGTTTAACTTTAACCCCATATGAATAATGAAGTTAAAGTCAGATTAGATGAGATTGTAGACTTGGTAGTGTCTAAATGAAAACATATAAATATCTAGGCTCAGTCCACAAGAGAATGATATGATGGATGAAGATGTAACACATCACATCATTAGGATAGGGTAGCTGAAACAGAGGAGTGCTAAGAGAGTATGATAGGATAAAAAGTTTGTGAGACCAACAATGTTATTGTGAATTCCGAGTTCGATTCTCGGAATGCCCTCTCAAAATGCCACTTTTACCTCATAAAAAAATGTTATTGTGAATGAATTTTGGGATTTAAGGTTCGATATGTTAGTGTTGTAAAAATGTGGATGTCAAGTGGATATACAATCATACAAATTGCAAAATATTAGAAATGACTGCAGTCGATAGCTGCTGCAAACAACACAGAGAGGAAAATGAAAGAATATCACTTGAGATGATTTGACCATATCGTATGTAAACATACCGATGTCGTGGTGGTATGATGATTGAAGGATCTAAAAGGGGAGACAAGGTAGATCTAATAACACATTAAGATAAGTTGTCTCGAAATCTATGCTGACTTAATTAACAAAATGCAAAAGTACCATATAGTTAATACCAGCTGTTTGGATTAAGAATTAGTTGTTGTTACACTTACATTAGTCCCGGTGTTTGTTTGAAAATAGAGTACTTCTAGTTGTAGGAGACTAGAGACCCCCTAAATGTTTTAAAGAACCTTTTTAGTATTGGAATAGGATGAGCATGAAAAGAGTAGAATGATACAGAGGATACAATTCAAAAGAGTGGAATGATAAAGGATTCATATAGTTAACCCCAATTAGTTTAGGATCGAGTTATACTTTATTGATTGATCTTGTGAATTACATGGAATGGATGATTTATCGAGGTTAAGGCACCCTTAAATTCCTAAAGGTTAGCAGTCAATCAGAGAGATAAAGAATGCCAAACATAGAATAGTGCAACTTAACATTTTGGTCTTGTGGTTGGTGATGTAATTTTTCTTCTATTTACTGAGAATGGATGACTTGCTGAAGGTTAATATAACATTGATGACCCTGACTTGGCAAATGAAATATAACCTGTGTTATATGACTGATGATTGATGAATGTACTTTGAGTCTTGCCGGCAATGAGTTTTATGCCTTTTTATGTCGGGGTAATATAGTCCTCTTTTACTGTGTCACATATAATATCTTAAGAGTTGAAAACATATTAATTCCCTATCCAAGAGAGGGCCTTAATATGAATTCACATACATCAGAAGGCAATGCAGTTATAACGTGGTGTTGGTAACACGAATGTTGGAAGTGTCACCTGTGTGAAATTTTATAGGTCTGAACATCATAGTTACGTAACATGATTGACAAAATGGTTGGTTTTCAGTTGAACTGCCATGATATCCTTTTGGGAGAAGATTTTGAGGTTCATATATCCTGGAGGGAAAAGATTTTGAGCACCCCATAGTCTTGTTGCTCTACCAGGGTGGTTTGGTCAAAGATCAAACATTAAACTCGGACATATCTACTCTTTAGATGAATCAACCTTTGAAAATCCTTACAACTGAAATTTTCTCAGTGATGCAAAATACAAATTAGATAATATATATTACTCCATGTTGATTGATCCAAGTTTCCCAGAACTAGAGTTACTATAGTTAATCTTATTCTTGCTTTCCCTTCCATTGTATGTAACACTAATTGTTAATATTTCTCTCCAATTTGCTAACGTTTCTAAGTTTGTGTGCAGATTTCAAAGTTGATGCAGATGGTAGTTGCATATGCTGGCTGGTTTCAAATCGTATAATAGTAGCATCTAGTTTGTAGCTTGTATATGTATTCCTGATTTGTGCAGTTTGAAATATTGTTCAGCTCACACGGACCTGTACCCAGTGATTGGATCGCTTGAATGTGGTGTAAACTCTTATCTCTTCCTAACTTTAGGTACTCTCTGTACATATCTCATGTTTCAGTTAAGTAAATAAATCAATCAGGACAATTAACTAATATCCATTTTCCAATTTTAATATTTCTAACAACGGTTTCCTATTAATTAGGATCTGTTATGTAGACCTTTTATCCCTTATCATTTTGCTTTTATTTTTTGCCTTAATTAGTTGTCTGCGTGCTGTATTGTGAGTAGGGGCGGCAAAATGGGTAAAAAATATGGATATCCGTCTGACCCAATCCATTTAAAATGGATTGGATATGGGTCAACCCATATTATCAACTTAAAATATGGATAATTTAATGGTACAACTTCATTGAAAATAGAGAAAATGGTCATATTTGTCATCTAACTTTCAGAAAAGGGTCATATTTGTTCTCCGTTAAAGTATGAGATCAAATATGTCATTTTCGTTAGCAAAGTTGTTATATTTGCCCTCTGGTAGACGGAAATCCCTGGATCCACGTGAATGCCAGATTGGATCCACGTGGACGGTGGGACCCATATTCGTATTGAACATCCGCCTCCACCGCCACACCTCTTCTCCGATGCCAACACTGCACTAAGTTCAAAGACAAAGGTAAACACCTTCAAACCACCATAATCACCACCTATTCCACCATTATACTACATAAACAAGAAAAGAAAAATTAGAACACAACTTTATTCTAAATCGGGACATATGTATTCTCCGGCAAAGGAATTGTTGTCTCCCAAACCGATTTAAAAATGCTAACTACATTAGGTTTTCTTAATTTTTCATTAGCACAGAAAGGTTTAGATTTTCTTTTTCTTGGCCGCCAATGGTGATGGTCTTGTTAGCGGCAGGGAATGGGGGACAAAGCTATAAGAGTACAACTTCTATAAAAAAAACAGGGGAGACGACGATGAAGATAACTGGTGCAACAGTGAAAGAGGATGAAGCTGAAGGCGCCGATTTCCGGCGACACACCACCGACTGAGGAACGAGACCACCATAAAACGAGTAGGGACCTCCTGTAGTTTAATTAGAGTTCAGTGTTACTAAGATTTTGTTATTGTATGATTTTTTTGTGTTGATACTAAGATTGGGGGTGGGGGGAGTTAATCGGACGGAGAAATTATACTACTACTAAGTGGTAGTGGATGGTGACTATTATGGAGGCGGCGGAGGTGGCGGTGGCTGTGGCTGTTGTGGCATTGTGGTGGTGGTGGTCGGCAGATCTGGTGTTTGTCGGTGGTTGCAAAGCAGTGGTGGTTGTAGGGAGTTGTGATGTTGTGGTTGTTGTGGCAGATCTCGTGTTCGCCGGAATGTTTGGTCGGAGCTACGGATCGTCGACGATGGCGGTGGAGCGGCGGCGATTGTTTGGTGTGGATCCCACCTGCCATGTGTGAACAGTGTCCCACCGTCGACGCGGATCCGACGTGGCATCCACGTGGATCCAATGAGGCGTCCACATGTGATTTCTGTCCACCGGAGGGAAAATATAATAATTTTGCTAACGGAAAAGACATTTGATCTCATACTTTAACGGATGACAAATATGACCCTTTTCTGAAAGTTGGTATATGCCCATTTTCCCTTGAAAATAAGGAAAAATGACTTTCTTAATAACATTAAAGAAAACAAGTCTCGCAAGTGGCATTTCACCAACGACCCACCACCCAACCCACCCCACCACCACCCAACTCAACTCATCCCCTCCAAAAAAAGTTTTTTTTTTAAATTTTTAATATTTTTATTTTCTACACCACTCACCCCCACCCACACTCCACCATCCTTTTAAAAAATTATTTTTTCTTTAAAAAAGTTTTTATTTAATTTTTATACCTCCCCCTTACCCACCCTGACCCCACCACTACTCCAAAAAAAAAATTGGTTTTCTACCTCCCCCCCCCCCCCCCACTTTTATAAAAACTTGTAAAGAATAAAATATTTGCGTGATTAAATTTGGTGCGGGATGTGTAATGGGTTGTGGTTATAGGGGGGGGGGGGTAAGGGGGCGGGGTGGGAGTAAGATTTTTTTTTATATAAAAATAAAATAAAATATATGAAGTAGAAAATTTGGGAGGGGATTGAGTGGGGCGGTGATGTGGGGTGAGGTTGGGGTAGGTGATGGTGTGAGATAGAGATGAGTGAAGATGAAGTGTACTCGAGGGCGGTGGTTGGAATTTGATTGGGGAGTGTGTGGGGTGAGTGGTGGAGGGTTGGTGCAATGGGTGGGAATGATAGGACTTGAGTGGGTATTTTTCGAAAAATGTTTCTTGGAGTTCGTGTCATTGAAAACTTTAAAATTATATTCTTCTCGTAAATGTTAAGGTGCAATTATGTATTAGGGATTGAATTTGTGGACAAGATGGTAAACTAATTTTCTCCATATTAGCTACATGAAATCAATATCTTTAAAATAACTTTAGATAATATGGATAAATATGAATATACATATTATCCGTCGGGTTAACTCATTTTTTATCCGTGTTAAATATGGGCAGATTGTTCTATTTTTGTTCAACCCATTTTTACCTGCCTATATCTGACCTGCCTAGGGGTGTACAAAACAGGACCGGACCGGAAAACCGGACCGGATCGGAACCGGAATGGACCCAGTGAATGCTCTTGATGGTTCTCCTTTGTGCCATCCTTGCTATATTAATGACGCCCATGATAACCCTTCTAGTACTTTGCATGATCAAGTTGCTGATACTAGTTGCAAGACTCTTCCTTTGATTGATCCTGCCCATGTCCACAATGATGATGGCCATTCTAGTCCTTTGCCTGATCAAGATGATGATGCTAGTTGTAAGACTCTTCCTGGTGAGGTTGCTGATTCTGTTGTTGATAGTGAAGATCTATCACCCGATGGAAGAATTACGGATGTCTTAGCACAGATACATGGCGAGGATGACATTGAAGAGTTTGGAGATGCTGCTCAAAATGGCTATGAGACTGTCAATGAAGAAGTTGTTTGAGAAATTATTTAAATTTTTTTTAGAACAATTATTTAAGTTACTTTTTGAACAACTATTTAAGTTAAGTTACTTTTTGGAATAATTATTTAAGTTCCTTTTTATATAGTTGCAAATTTCTCACCATTAACAATTCATTAATGTCAAATATTGAACAATTTCGCAATTTTCATTGTCACAATTCACTAAGTTATTATAACGAATATTTTGTGTAGTGCGTATAGTGGTGAAATAAATTTGTCTAACAATTTGTCTAATGAGCCCTGTTGTTGTTGTAATTTGTCTAATGAACATGTTATTATAACATATGTTTTGTCTATTGAGTCTAGTGATGAAATAATTTTTCCTAATAATTTTCATAACGACGCAGTTATTATAACGACTATTTTAGCTACTGAGTCTAGTATTAAATTTGCCTAACAATTTGCCTAAGGAACCTGATATTATAACGAATGTTTTGTCTACTGATTCTAGTGTTAAATTTGCCTAACAATTTACCTAAGGAACATGTTATTGTAACGAATGATGTGTCTAGTGAGTCTAGTATTAAAATAAATTTGCCTAATAATTTTCATAATGAAGCAGTTATTATAACGACTGTTTTAGCTAGTGAGTCTAGTGTTAAATTTTCCTAACAATTACATCCCTAGAAACAGACTTCATACTTAGACTTATTAATTAATGATAGAATCATTCATTATTATTATCATTTAATAATAATGAATATTGCAATTAAGTAGAATATCAAGTATATATGGTAGGATGCAATATATTCATCAGCATCGACTCTGGTCTTCTATACTAATGCTGGCTGGGGAGGATGTCCGGATATTAGACGCTCCACATCAGGACATTGTATTTTTTGGGAGACAATTTGGTCTCCTGGTCCTCCAAGCGCCAGCCCACGTTATCCAGGTCTAGTGCCGAAGCAGAATACAGACGAGTGACTAATGTAGTATCTGAATCATGCTAGCTACGGAATCTACTACTTGAACTTCATTGTCCCATTCCAAAGGCCACGCTAGTCTACTGTGACAATGTCAGTGCCATATACCTCTCTAGCAATCCAGTCAATCATCAACGCACAAAACATATAGAACTGGATATTCACTTTGTCAGCGAAAAAGCTTCACGCGGACAAGTACGGGTGCTCCATGTCCCTTCACGCCATCAAATTGCAGATATTTTCACTAAAGGACTTCCGCTTATATTATTTGAAGATTTTCGGGACAGACTCAACATTCGATTACCTTCCGCTGTGACTGCGGGGGAGTGATAGAATCAGTCATTATTATTATCATTTAATAATAATGAATATTGCAATTAAGTAGAATATCAAGTATATATGGTAGGATGTAATATATTAATTAGGCAAGATAAGATAGTAATAATTAGCCTTAATATTGGATCTCTAGGAAGATAATTAGGCCTTAATATTCTCTTGTCATTTATGTCTTATGATTGTATATTTACCCCATTTGGGAGAATGAAATGAATAAGGAAGATTTACAATTTCTAAATAATTCTTACAATTAAGTTATAGGATTTTGTATAGAATGAAGTAGTTATTATAACGAATGTTGTGTCTAGTGAGTCTAGTGTTGAAATAAATTTGCCTAACAATTTTCTGGATCTCGAGATTCGTTTCATTTCTCTGGCTAGGAATAATAATAAAAAACTAGAAATAGCTGATTCTAGATCAATATCAATAAAAAGCAGGTTCTAGGGAAAGTGAATTTGAAAGCAGTCTCTTTTTAAAGAGAGTTAGAAAAGGACCGCTTCGCCAGCAAAGCTGCCTATAATGCCAACAAACCCAATGTCCCCAGGGCGCATTTACGACACTTAAAGACTTGGTTGACACGAGCACAACACTCGGCGCATTCGCGCCTCCCATCCGCACGTGAGAAATTGGAAAGCGCAACTGTCATCGGCTCGAAGCACACTTTCGCAGACTGTGGCGCGCCTATCACCCCGGCATAAAATGTCTCCAGACACTTATTTAATTAATAAACCTTTTAAAACACAAAAGAGTCGACAAACTCTTCTATTCGAGTCTCCCCGGTGACCGCGGGTGACCCAACCTTGCTGCTTCCATCAGTCTCTTATCCTAAGTTTCTTTCTCTGCATGAATCAAGTTCTTCGACAGGACCATCCCAACCGAGGGCTAATCATAGATCTACTATGGTCTTTTTTTATATTCTTTTATCTTATTTCTGGTTAAAAGTCCTTTCTGAAAGCATTATGTTGAGTCACTCTCGAACAACGTAGCAGTTCGAATTGAACTATTCAATTATTCTAATTGGCAAGTTGTTGCTAGCTAGAGAAGTTATATGAAGCCTACGCTCTGGATCCCTTACCCAAGGAATCTGAGCTACGAGGTTCCCGTTCTCAATTCTGTCTTTCTCTTTGCTTCTTCCTTTCCTTCCAACAAGTATAGTTGTGTAGTTGTTTTAAGGTGAGTAGCTTTCCACGCCCTTCCTTTTAAAGCTCCGTGGTTTGGGCCTACTTTTGAATCCGGGCCAAGGATCATATATTTTATTTTTGGTTAGCGGATAGCCTTTTTCTAAGCCCACCCTCCAGTACTAGCCTTAGCAACGAGGCAGCAAAGAGAGAGCCTTTCCAGCATCTCGGGAATTGTTTGTCACTTCGCACCTTGACGTTTTCTCCGCTCGGGAGAGGAAAGACCAGGAAGCATCTCCTGCTAAAAAATTTCGACGAACTGGCAGGAGATCAAGGGTAAGCCCAAGAAGAGTTGCTCCTCGCAGGAAAATAAAGAGACATTCTTAACCGGCCTAGAAAGTGGCTATCGACTGTTTTAGCTGGTGAGTCTAGTGTTAAATTTGCCTAATAATTTTTCTAATAAAGCAGTTATTATAACGAATGTAGTGTCTAGTGAGTCTAGTGGTGAAATATTTATGTACATTTCAAACATATGCAAACACCATGTTGTGGAATTTCACTGGATATGTTATTATTGTTGTTGTTCAAACATATGCAAACACAAGAACTGTCAACAACAACAAAACAAAACATAACTTAAATATTCATATCTTTAGATAAACATAAATATTCATATATTTAAATAAAGAGTCCCATACTGCCATTCAAATACATTAAAATTTAAATATAAGAAGGGGAGTTGGGTGGGGGTGGGGGGCTGAATAAATCATCCATTTCAATCCACGCCAAAAGGCATAGGGGCCTTAACATGCGAGCAATGCGCCTGATGTTCATATCTTGGCGCTGAGCATCCTCGTTGATGTTGTACTAGGCGATTAAGATCAACTCTTATGTTGAGACAGTCAGAACAAACGTTTCGGTTGTTTCTCATTAGCAACATTTTGGATCAAGTGAGAAGAGTAAGATAAAGATTGCAAGTGAGAAGAGAAAGATAAAGATGACAAGTGAGAAGAGTAAGAGGTGTGGGTGTTAAATTTATGAGTGAAAAAGTGTTGTTTCGTGCTTTAGTCATCAATTACATCGATTGATGCAATGATCCATTAAATCACAACATTTTACGAAGTGAGTTGACAAGGGGAAGATGAACAACTGGAGTCTATTAATAATCTGTTTCTATGATACTAATGTAGCATATGCTAATAATATAATATAATTATTAATGTAAGGTTTAAATTAAATATCACTTAAATTTGTAAAAACATAAAACGATGACTAAAAATATGTTAAAAGGCATGAAATTGGTGACTTGATATATTAGTTATTAGAAATAATATGTAATTACACATTAACTACGACATAGATTACACTTCAAATGTTAGATAACTCTTTGCAAACTTGTAATGTTAATATTAATTTCTATGTTTTTTGTAATATTTCAACAATAATGATTTATTGGTGTAATATTTCAACAATAATGATGTTTTAGGTCATGTAAAAATAAAATACAATGAGATAACTATTTTGATAATTATGTTTTTAATTAAAAAAGATAATTTATGTATTAATTTGGGGTTTTGTGTTTGTGATCTTGACTATTCTAATAGATTGTTCATCTGGATACAATAAATTCACCTGCACACGTACTCTAAATAATCATTGCATATATTAATATGAGTACACACCTTTTCAGGTCACAAAGTACCTAATTAAGTAGTGTGTTTCAACGATTATCAATACCCAAATCTTGATAAGCTTAAAAGGTAAATACCAAATTTATTTTTATAAATTAAACATAATTTTAAATATCAACATATTTGGATTTTTTCGGGATAAATATAATAGCAATGATCCCTACAGTGTAGTAAAATTCAAATATAAACTATTAGAATACACATTTATGAAACCTCTCGTAATAAGGTGTTGCTTCACGTAAGAGTGTCTTGTTCGGGTTAAATTAAAGCAATAGTCATGTAGTAAATCCAAATATAGTCTATTATTTTACACACTTATGCAACCTCTCGTAATAAGGTGTTGCTTCATGTAAAGGTGCCTTATTCGGGTTAAATTATTAAAGCAATAGTCATGTAGTAGAATCCAAATACAGTCTATGAAAATACATAATTCTGAAACCTCTCCTAATAAGATGTTGCTTTACGTAAAGGTGTTTTGTTTGGGTTAAATCATTAAAGCAATAGTCATGTAGTAAAATTCAAATACAGTCTATTAGAATACATACTTTGAAACCTCTCCTAATAAGGGGTTGCTTCACATAAATATGTCTTGTTCGGGTTAAATCATTAAAGTAATAGTCGTGTAGTAAAATTCAAATACAGTCTATTAGAATACGTGCTTCTGAAACCTATCCTAATAAGGTGTTGATTCACATAAATGTGTCTTGTTCGGGTTAAATCATTAGAACAATAGTCGTGTAGTAGAATTCAAATACAATCTACTAAAATATACACTTATGAAACTTCTCCTAATAAGGTGATGCTTCACTTGAAGGTGTCTTTTCACCTTTCAAAGTGTCCTTTCAATTCTATAAATATCATGCTTCACTAATTGTAGTGACATTCACAATTACACTTCTTCACAAATTTCACTAACCAAAAGACCAGACGACAAATTTGATATGAATCAAGGGAACAACTTATCAAATGGTGTACCACATGGACTATCAAATAGACTACCAAATGACATAGATCAAGCACCCCCGACTATGTAAAACGAATGATAAACCGCTTGTTATGAAATTTTAGAGGTCTAGAAATTGACTTAAAGGATATAAATGATGAGATCAATGGTTGCAACACTAAACATTGGGGTTATGACGGATGGTTTGATGAACTCAACAATGCCGTTAGAATAATAAAGATGATATTCACTATACTTTTTGAGGAAAGAGGGCAGGTTCTTGCAGAATTTAACAACCCTTTGGATTCTCCCCCTCCTAAGGTAGATTTCAACATCCCTACCAATTCTATCCCTTATGTCTAATTAGTTTTTTTAGTATATACCATAGTTACTATTCTCCCCCTGATGTAATCATTCACATTATATTAATGCTAATGATAATATTGTCTATTACTATTTCATATTACTTACAGTTTTCAAGATAAATTTATTCCACCCATGTTCAAATCCTAAATTAGACTATACCATTCGTCAATTTGTCCAGTTTTAATTCTAAATATTGAATATCTTCAGTTCTAATAACTGGTAAGACAATTTAGTGGTCATTTTGCATATCGCCCAGTTTGAAATCTAAATAGTGAATATTTGAAGTTCTAATAAATGTAAATGCGGTGTAATGATAAATTTGACGATAGGTCTAGTTTGAAATCTAAATATCAGTTTGCCTATCATCAATTCTAAATATGTAACATGTAACATAACATGAACAATAAATAGTTCAATCTCTCAATATCTTGCAATACAATAAAAGTTGCAAGTTCACAACACAACACAACAAATTCAAATTAAAAAAATCAGAACACAACATAGAAGATTATTACAACAACTTGAAGGAAAATAAACCAGTCTCTATTGTATGATAAAGCTTTTGGGCAAGTGGTCTTCTTGTGGCCATATTGTTTGCACATTGAGTATTTATATCTCCTCTTCCTGAATATAGATGCTTCATCGATATTCATAGTATGATTTTGATACCTTTTTCGCGATCGATGATTTGTTTTCATGAAAGCTAGCATCAATACATTTATAAATGCCTTTGTGATTATTGATGTTTGCCCACGGAAAAAAATTGTGTCATTGATAAGACTTTGGTTGAGCTAGGTTGTAGCATAATCTGATGAGCCATATTTATTTAAACCAATGGAAAAACGTCGTCATTTTCTCGGTAAGGATTATTCTTAAATTCTTCAACAAATAAAGAGAGTGGTGATGGGGATGATGTTGTTGCCGTGACATTTGAACCTACAACATAACTCTCTGTCACATTTATCCTTAGAATGGACCTAGAACCATCACAAGCAATATCAATAAGATACAGACGAACATGATATTCCATCTTTATGAATGAGGGAGCTATTTTTTTCCTAGTAGATGCAACACTAATCATATAACTAATCGTCACGTAGCTGGGCGAGCATTTTAGCTGACCACTTTCAATGACGCTTTCAACCAACTGCTTATATGTACCTGCCCTTTGAATTTCAATTGTTTTTTTTTACCTTTATTTTTTAATGTCAAATGAAGTCTCCACCCATGCACCATAATATTCTCCACCTACTATAATATTATCCTCCATAACAAGTAAACTAGACTAATAAAAGAACAACTCGTCTTAAATAACTTCAACTAAACTAATAAAATAATAGCTCGTCTAAAATAACTTCAACTAAATAAATCCAGCCTCTTTAGTGAACTCACTAATTTCTTTTACAGATTTACTAGAGGAATATAGCGTGGAGATAAAAGGACCATTCAATCATTTGGCTAGAGATGAAGCTGGTCTTCCACAAGAATGGTACGTTGACAGTTTGATAGATCACATTTATTCTCTGATAAAACTGAAAATGCTGTATTGTTGGTACCTAGGTATGATCCTTCTTCGAGTGTAGACGATAAACAAAAGAAGCTATCTCAGGTATTCGAATCCTTCGACCTCAAGATGGGAAATATAGAAAAGCTCCTACTTTCCTAGACGATTTTATATTCTCTATTTTCGAATGAAGTTTGAGGATATGGAAAACAATGCAGGTTTATGATCGATTGGAATGCATAATTGCTATGGAAAAGGAGAACTCGAGTCTGGACACTCCAACCCGATGATTCCTATATGGAGGAACTGATTCTACTTGAAGCACATATTTTCGCAACAGCAAGCACTCCAGCTAAAATTCCATAAAGCTGGTCTGTCAATTGTAAGTTGACTGTATACATCTTTGATCCCACAACCCGAGCATGATTTATTGTCACAACTCTAACCTACTTGGCTCAGCTCTAGTACTTCCTGTTATCTGAAAGCAAGAACCAACACTTAATCTGAATTTTGCTGAGTCGAGTGATGTCACCCTGTCTTTAAGACAAGATTGTCCTGCATATATCTTTTTACGTTTATAGGCAATAGTCTCTCAAGATAAAACAGCTACTAACACTTGAACAAAGGAAATTCAAGTGTTTCTCTTGAAGAACTTTTAGTATTGAAGGAATGCTAGAGAGGAAGAAATTTTCAGAAATTTTGCAAGTGTTTAACAATTGAGTCAAAGGCCTCAATTTATAGTGTAAGATTTAGTCTCTTCAAGTGTCAAGTAATGGCAATGAATTACTCATGTAATGACACCCATTTATCAGGAGAATAATGGCTGAAAACTGCTGGAATGAATGCCATTGAGGCCAACCCAAACGTCACAAAAATCAGATTTTCGTTCCAGACTTTTTGTCTGGGTAGCGCCGCGGCTCGGCCTCGGAGGCGCCGCGACGCTTCGGCTCCAATAACTTTCTAGCCGAATTAGAGTCGCGACTCCCCTCGGAAGCGGCACGGAGGCGCTCCCTGTTCCGAGGTGGCGCCGCGACCCTTACCGACCCGTTCCAATATTTACGCTACACATACTTCTTCCTTCATTTACCAACGGAACGCTCGTCATTTGGTCAACAACCATCCATCATTCTATGTCTCAAACATTTTACATACGTATCAATATCTCTTTTACTAATGAAATTTACGATTCTTGGTACAACATATGCACGTGTGTGGAAACGACGTTTTCGACGTGCGGGCCCCAATTATTCGAGTCATAAATAACGGGATAAACTTTATTCCATGATAAATTTCCAACACTTCGAGCATAAGTTTTATGTAACCAAATCGGTCAGCCATCGCAGAAAGCCTAGACTATTGACCTCACAAGCTTAAATTTCCAGCTAAGCTCCGATGGTTCGTCGAAAGATTTTTTTCTTTTATGGCTGGATTCCTGGCATCAAACTGGAATGAAGATTACCAGAGGCGGATATACGATGTATGGTATGGGTTTGAAAGAGCCCAATAAGTTTGGCTCAGATCATATATATATGTGTGTTGGGAATTTCACCAAGTCTGTACATATAATAATCTGTGAAAATAATAACATAAAATGGATTATGAGTTCGGTGGAAACCAAGGCGACGCTAGAACCTATAAACTTCAGATCCGCCTCTAAGGATCGCCTTACTTTCATGATCAGAACACTGACACAATATTTAAATTTTGAAGATTTCTCTCCTTTCCAGATTCTAGTCATGTTGTAGTATAGCTATTTCTTTGGCAGGGTGAAATGTTTGGTTTAACAAGTATAGCTATTACATTTTGTAAAATAGCTAAAATGTTGAGATCTGAGTGTTTAACTTAAGATCCCATTTATCTACCACCAAGGGATGGTGTGATAGTTGTGATTCCTCCCCCTTAGATAGAGATCTCGGGTTTGAGTCCTTAGAATGAAAAGTTTTTGTTTTGTTAGGAACATTTTAGCCCTTCATAGCACGCGGATCAGGATTAGTCGGTCCAGTAAGCTACGCATATCGGATGGTTAAACCAAAAAATGAAAAAATCAATCCCATTTATCTGTGGGAGGTTGTTCGTTTAATTGTCCATGTTTGATGCTGATCATCATAATTTTCAGTATATCCTTAAATTAATTGCAGGCTGGTTCATAACTTGTTCATTTCCTCTTATTTGATTAGTGCTATTTCACTTTGACTCTTTGGCTGCGATTTTGAGACATTAGTAGTACTAAATACTGTGTTTTATACCACTCTTTAGCAAGCAGTCGCGCTCGTAGTTGGAGGTATAGGTAGAGTTCAACAATAGGTTTATCTAAACTCAATAGTTTCAACTCGAACTTATTCACTATATAAGTACAAATAATTAATTTCGAACACAATTACTTAAATGAATTGTAATAAAATTTTGAACTCGAACTCATAAGATTCAAATCGTGAATCGGTTTCTGCTCGTGGTCTTGTCATATTCTATTAGAAATGAATTTTAACTTTTCCTTAAGGTAGCAAAAGAAGAATTGAATTCATACACCTATAAGATCCAATTCACGAGATGAATGAATTACTTTCACATCTTTGAGAAACAAACATGAAGTGTGCAATTATTTTTTCATAATAAGGTTAATTCTAGGTATAAAAATAAAGATATCTGGTAAAAATGACATAAAATAAAAAATAAATTTATAAAGGACTACAAAATTAATTGACATTTGTATAAGGTAACCTAACATCAACTAACTATTTATGGTAAATCTAATTGGCATATGTATACGTAACTTGCTATAATTGATCAAGATATATTGATAGTACAGAAGTTATTTTTCGCTATTAATATTGTTAAATATACATAAGTATACACATGTATACTTATGTATATTAGGCCCTATATCAAAACAGCCCATCACAGGCAATGGCCAGTGGGCTGGTATCGGACAACAGCCCATCACGGGCAGTGGAAGTATATTATTACAGCTCAATATTTTGTATATTAGGAAAGTGTATTGTAATATATTTCTGCATTTTAAAAAGAATAATTTATAGGCTATCCAAAAAGAATAATATATTTCCCCTGAGAGATTATAACCCATACATTACACAATTGGTAGGCTATCCAAAAAGAATAATATATTTCTGCATTTTAAAAAAGATTAATTTTAAATCTTTCATGTTATCTTTAATGAAATGATTTATAGTTATACAAATGTTTATAGCTTATTTTAGATCAAAGTGGATGCTAGTTTGGTCATACATTTAGTAATTACGTCGGGTCTTAAAGTTTTCAGGAGAGATTATATTCATAAGCATCACTTTCAAAGAGAGATGATATTCATGTTTTATCATGACTTTTTATACTGTTTTGAATTGTTTGCTTTTACATGGAATGTCTGCCGAAAACAGTTTGTCTAGCTCTAAATTTAAGGGTACACTTTGACTCCCGAGACTCCCAATTTGTGAGATTTCTCTGGTTATGATATTGTTGTTGTGGCTTTCAAGTAAAGGATAAAGCAAATAAACGTGTCCATCAATACATCCGAATCTATAACCAGTACATATTATTATTATCAAGCACAAATTGCAGAGAGAATTCTCATAGAAGACTAAAAGAGGAAGAGTAGTACTAAAAAATTCAGCAGAAATAATGTGTTGTGGAGAAGGCTGTAGGCCATTGGCCTTTCTTCTAGGCCTCCCTTTTGCTTTGCTTTCTCTTATCGTCTCTCTCGTCGGTATCATCATCTGGATCGTCGGGTTCGTTCTATTTCTTCTTCTTCTCTTTTACTCCTTTATCTAGAAAACGAAGTGAATTCAGTATTTAAATTTTATAGGTTATGAAATGTAGGACGGTAACTTCAAATGCTAGTAGCTGCCTCTTAAAGTTAATCTGAAAAGTGAAGATTTTATTATTTTTTTAAAAATGTATTTTAATTGATAGTGGGATCAATTTTAGTGAAATTGTTTTTATTTGTGTGAATTATGTGTACAGGTTGACGTTGAGTTGCATATGTCCGTGTTGCCTCTGTGTAACTGTGATGGTTGAATTGGCGCTGGAGTTAATAAAAGCCCCAATTCACGTTATGCAGTGGTTCACTTATCAAATCCCTTGTTGAGGCCTCTTCTTCGTTGTAGAAATTTAATTTCTTTTATATGATTTTAAAAGATCATGTAGTTGTTGATTGATGTTATTAGCTTCATTAATATTTTATGTTACGTAGAATTCACAAGATCCTTTCCAAGGTACTTTGTTATCGGTAGTCAAATATTTGCTTGGCTTGCTTTTGTTACTGAGCTTTTACGTTAACACATACCTTCAGTATTTGAATTTGAACTTTTAGTATTTGAATTTGAACTTTATGAGTTCGAGCATGTTTTCATTCCATTATCGAGTTAACTGGATCTGATACCATGTAAAGAATGAATTTTGGGTCTAACTTAACTCCAAAAGCTAGCTTGTGGGGTGAGAATTATCAAAATCCATATAAGGAACACATGTTCTCATTACATTAATGATGTGGGAGTCTTAACACATCTTAATAATTGAACACAAACCACAATAAGGGTAAATAAATACCTTCATTAAGAACAAGCTTTAGATGACCCAACAAAAAGGAGTAGGATGCTATTGATCTGTCTTTTGCTAGCAGAAGAATGTCTCTCTGCCAGACATATTACAGGACTACAAGCGTATAAACTCCGACTAAACATACATCACCCTTAAAAGAAAAACATCAGCAATTACGAAAACAAGTTTCAGGCCCCCTCAAAACTGACCCTTGGAAAGAGCAAAAAAACCACTTAGACAAGATGCTCAAAATGCACAAAATTTCTATTGTGACTGATCTTCTTTCTTCTCCATGTGCACTGATCCACCACTTTGAGGGTGCCCACGTCCAGCAATAAGATCTGTGGCTGTCTTGCCTATTTCCACTATAGTTTCACCAATGGCTTTTAACAGTCCTCCCGGCTTCTGCTGCTTGATTTCCTCTCCTCCTGCGGATTCACATTCTTGAAAATCATCACTTCCTTCTGCTTCCCACTTTGTTTCTTGCTTTTTCTTACTAATAAATCCGCCTTCACTTTCTCCCTATACAGATTTAAATCAAACAGTACATGATGGTCATGGCACGGGTGAAGTTAAACTGAAATCAGTACGAACATTAGTGTCAAAACATAGAATAATAATACTAGAAAAGCAATAACAACTTGCTTGACGTGGAAGCATGTAAAGAGGTTTCTTGAAAATTGTCATGTAAAGACTGTTTCCTGAAAATAGTCGAAATCTCTACCACTGAGGGAAGGGAAAAATAATAACAACACTGTCTAGGGATTCAACTAAGGACATCAATGGTAGCATTCAACAATTGCTTGCTTTTCCACATACCTGAATAAGAAACATATACTGTTGTGGAGGGAGGCATGTTAAAAACGCTTCTTAAACTCTTCCACGAGGACTCCGGATTTCAACTAAGCCACACTAGTGGTAGCATTCGGCAATGTTTACTATTCATCTATAGATTTCACCTTCTAATCAATCTCTCTTTCAAATACTTTCCAATTGACACTCAAATATTTCCCAATTGAACCATTTCTTATGTTATTGTTTTACATAGGGTTACTCAAAAACATAGAAATATCAAATATCTAAGAAGTGTACCGAGCAAAGAAAACAGAATTACTCTATTTTTACCTGGTCGTATGATCTCTTAGCTTCTAATTCCCCCTCTGCTTCAACTTTCTTTCTAGCTGCATACTCTGCTGTACTTCCTTCAGCTGAAACTACATAATCCTTTGCACCAGCCACCTTATTCTCTACATACCCCACAGCACTCATTCCAGCACCAGCAACCACATCCTTTGCGGCCACCGCCTTTTCCCCGGTATACCCTGGGACACGGAATGTCAAACAGGCGGATTGGCTAAATTTAGACCGGTCAAAATAGAATGAGTGAATAAATAGCAGGTCAAATATGACCCGCCCAAAAATTATTTGGGCTAATGGATTGGTTGAAATAGGCTAACAAACAGGTCATAACCAACCGTTCAAGTTTTACTAAAATTTAACTTTTCATTTATTTTTGATCATTTACTTAAATACCTAACAAAACTTTTTCTCCCTTATTGCAACTGTATTTAGCATATCAAACAAACAAAATACCTTCTAAAATATTAACAAAATTTCTCATAAGTAAATCTGACTTGTATCTGAAAATGAATTGAATTGTTAAATGACCCACTCAAACTTGAGGGGTCGGACTGATCGGTGTTTTTATGGGCTAATTTTACCTGCAACATTAGAAGCAACACCAACCACAGCTTTGGTGGTGTCTGCAGCTTTTTCAGCTGTATAATGTGCAGCTCCCCAGCCAGCCACTGCAGCTTTATCCTTCACAGTTTCAGCTACTTCCCCTGCATATCCTAATGCTCTTTTTCCGGTTTCTAAAGTGACGTCTTTCGCTTCTGTTGCCTTCTGCCCGACATAGCTTGCCACATTCTTGGTCTTTTCCGCCGTGTCCTCTGCACTTTGCAGGGTATAGTCTTTAGCCTTTTTTGCTGATTGAGCTGCAGTTTGTCCAGCAGTTGAAAGGGTATCTGTAGTAGCAGCATAAGCTTGATGACCCTTATCAAGAACTGTGTCTTTAGTATAATCTTTAGCCTTTTGTGCTGATTGAACTGCTGTTTGTCCTGTTCTTGAAAGGGTATCACCAGTTGCAGAATAAGCTTGATGACCCTTCTCAAGAGCCGTAATTTTAGTATGATATAGAGTTTGGCCTGCACTTGAAAGAGTATCTTTATTATGCATTTACATAAGATGTGATATTTGAAAAAGAAATATTGAAAATCGAGTTGTATTTGGACATACATTTAACTTGAAAAAGTTGAAATTTTGTGAGTTGAGAAAAATTCACTTGAAAATCTAGTCAAAACCAATTTGAAAATTATATAGATATGACACTTAGACCTAACTCAACCCCAGAAGCTAACTCATATTGTGCAAGTCCATATAAACAGTTCACCAATCCGATGCCTCACTGTTTCCTAACAGTATGGGACTCTAACCCACTCTAACACCCCTTCACGTCCGGGCCTATTGGATCGTAGACATATAACAAGGGGGTCCAAACAAGGACGGACCAGGCTTGATACCATGTAAAGATATTAGATACGGGACTTGGGCCCTGACTCAACTCAAAAACTAGAGAAAGATTAGCCAAGTCCATATAAGCAGAACGTCAATCCATTCCTAACCAATGTGGAACTCTAACCCCCTCTAACAAGGATCTATCTTCAAATTTTAAAAGAAAAAATGAGTCCAATGTATAACCATATACACTTGTGAAAAAAACAAAAAAAACTGTATGGACAAACAGGAGCTTAGATGAAGCATAAAATTGCTTACCCGTCTCAAAAGCAGTGTCTTCAGCATAATCTTTAGCCTCTCCTGTCTTTTGCAGTGTATAATCTTTAGCCCTTTTTGCTGATTGAGCTGCAGTTTGGCCAGCACTTGAAAGGGTGTCTGTAGTAGCAGCATAAGCTTGCTGACCCTTCTCAAGAGCAATGTTTTTAGCATAATCTGCAGTTTGTCCAGCACTTGAAATGGTGTCTTTAGTTGCAGCATAAGCTTGATGACCCTTTTCAGCAGCTGTGTCTTTCGCCTTCTTTGCTGATTGAACTGCAGTTTGTCCAGCACTTGAAAGGGTATCTGCAGTAGCACCATAAGCTTGATGACCCTTGTCAAGTGCTGTGTTATTAGCATAATCTGCATTCTGTCCAGCACTTGAAATGGTATAATCTTTAGCTTGTTGTGCTGATTGAACAGCATTTTGTCCTTTGCTTGAAAGGGTATCTTTAGTTGCAGCATAAGCTTGCTGACCCTTATCAAGTGCTGTGTTTTTAGCAGCTCCAGCCTTGTCAGCAACATAGTCATGTCCACTTTGAATTCCATGTGCCATACTGTCTTTGGCTTGTGCACCTTTTTCTGTTGCATAAGCACCTGCACCAGAGGAAGATTTAAGAATGTCAGGATTGAGTTCAATTGAAATCATCATTTATTCATAATCAACATATACCATAGGTAAACATGTGAAAGATCCTGAAGAAATAGTACACCACACTAAGTTTTGAACAGAAAATCTTGAATCTACTAAATATAAAAGTCCGTATAGCCTGATAGACACTCATACTTGCACCTTTTTGACATTCAGCCCCTTAATCCACTTGTTTTTATCCGGATTCCTCAACTTGATCACTCCTTGGAAAAATTAATTTTGATCGAGTTAAGGTGTCCGGATGAAAATATGTGAAAATAGGGAGTCGAGATGTCAAAACGGTATAAAAGAGTTTTATCTTGACACCTCAACTTGATCAAAACAAATCTTTTAAATGCCTCAAGAGGGACTTAATTTTGATCGAGTTGACGTATCTGGATAAAAACCTATATAGCATATGTTAGACTACTAATAATGCAACTATAGTATCTATTTAGGCTACTAATAATGCAACTATAGTATCTATCGAATTTAAAATCTTGAATCCACCTCTGAAAGACATCACATAGAATATTGGAATTAAAGAGAGAGTTAGCAAATATAAGGATGAGATACTCTTTTTGTTTGGTCAGACGAAAAAAGAGTAGAACACTTAAATTGAAATGGATGGAATATTTAAGTACTTGGAGGTCCCATTTCAGTGTCTTACTCCTCAGTCTGTCCCGTGCGCCTCTTTTCATATTTAGTAAGTTTGACAATTCAAACATGACAAATTTATAACTACAAGATTCAAAGAACATTTGAATACATTAAACATTAAGATTCAAAAGTCGCTTTATTTCTTAAATTCCGTGTCTATTACCTTAGTTTGTGTCAAACTAAGACACTTAAATCGGGATAGAGAGGTTACTAGTTTTGAACTCATTTTTATAGACCACAAAAACTAGAACTTATTAAATTTAAATCATGAATCTGCTTCTGACCTGTAGAACCAAGTCCATGACTTGCCGATTGTTTCACATTATGCAATGCCGCTTGTGTAGAGTTCTCCATTTGGCTTTTGTGCTTTGTATCATCAGTACCCTTCTGTCTCTGTCCATGTACTTCAAACTTAACACCTCCTGGCCTCTCTTCAAATCCATGTTGTTGCTTCTTTTGATGTCCAAAAGAATGTTTCTCATGTTTATCAGAAGCATTTGAGACATGAATTGCACCAGGACCAGCAAGGTGAAAATCAGTTCCAACTTGGACTTTTACAGCACTAGTACCCCTTTTGGGGTCTCTTGTTTTCTTGACATAGATTTGATGTTCATCAGTAACATTTTCTTTTCTTGCTTGCTCTGAAGCCATTGATGATAAAAAAAAAACAGTACAACTTTTTAATCAACTGGTATTGGTTGTTTATAGACTTGAGACTTGAAAGATGTGTGAAATGAGAGTGATACATAGAAGGGGTTTAAAAAGAGAAACAGATAGGGTGTAGATTGTTGACAAGTGGTTCAATTGGTGATGAGTGTTGAGTTTTATGACATGCAACGTGGTGGGATATGGTGAATTTAGAGGAACTATGTTAGTCAGTCAGCAGTTACCTTGCTAACGTGTCACTCACTGAATTTTCCTATGTAGCAATTTTTATCTTCTTTGTTTTATTTTGGGACATAAACTTTTCATCTTCTTTGTGTTTTTGTGAGATCAATATTATATATATTATATTGAAATAAGAATGTCACACGGCCAAGACCGTCACAGTGGCCCCATTACCATGACTTCTCATTAATCAATTATGATATATTGTATTATTCTGATATATTAATTAGTTTTGTAATTTTATTATAATTATATATTTAGTTTTTAAATAGAATAAAAATTTAAATATAAAATAAAAAAATAATTTTTCTATTATAACTTATATATATATATATATCTTTAATCGATAAAAATAATCTAACAAATTATTTCTTTCAATCAACCTGTCAACTATGTCGAATTTGCCTACTTTGTTATTTGTCATCTCTTCTTTTTTATTTCTGTTTTTATTTCAGGGTCGTTCCTATACTTTTAAGGAATCGATACGAAAAAAATGTCATTTTTTATTTACATGAAAAATTAAAATTAATTAATTAATATTAAAAAATATATTGATCAAAACATCAAATAAATATATAGTAAATACTATATACGATTCAATATTTTCAATTTCAGTGCAATAAATTATAATAGTACGAAAGAAATACCTTAAAATCATTACATGAAATATTTATAAGAAAAATTATCATTACATTAGGCATAAAAATTGATCTCCTTGCATTTTTATCTGCAAAGTCATCAAGCAATCTTTCATAATCGAGAAACAAAAAGATAATTCAATTTGTGGAAACATTGCTTTTGATTTTTCTTGTGCCACTGTTGCAATATCATGGTGAAAGTTGCACTAAACCAAATAATCATAGTTTAACCATTTAAAAATGAATAAATCTTTGGAAAACTTTATGAAGGTATTACATATTATTTTTTATATATCACTTATATATTGAGAACCCTTAATATTGAGATTTGAAAATTTTGAAATCCTAAGCAAAATGGAATAAACATGTATGCAATTAATTCATGTTAATGGTGAATTAGAGTAAAATAATTCTCAAAACAATAACTTACCAAAAAAATATTTACTTGGAAGTTGAGAAATCTACAATAATGAATGGGGAACTTCTTTTTTTTTTTTTGATTGTATTTGTGGTGAACTCAATGGATGTTTGTTTTTTTTATTTAAAGAGAGAAGGGGGTTGTTTTTTTGTTTATAGATGGAGGATGATTGGGCCATGAAATTTGGGCTCGAATTTGTTTTGTGCGGGGACTGGGCTGGGAATTGAACTTTGGGGACTGTTTTTATTTAAAGAGTGAGTGTGGACGATTGGGACATGGAATTTGAGCCCAAATTAGTTTTGGACGGAGGCTGAACTTTGCCCCAATTTATTTTTTGTGTTTAAAAAAAAAACTTTTGTTGCTCACTGGATTCAAACACGCGACCTCTCACTAGCTAATGAATTTTGAAGAAAACCTTCAACCGCTAAACTACAGCTCCCACTGATAAGATTGAAATCATGTTTAATACATATCTTAATAATTGAAACAAAAAATGGGCGAGGCGGGGCGGGAGGCCCGCATGCGCCTTGACCGCCTGAGGACGGCCTGCTTGATTCAATTCATGTTTTGTGTTCATGCGCGGTGTTGACTTTATTAGAAAGCACTTTACACTCAATATGAAATGTAATTAACAGATAAGTTGACGTTAATAGCAGATTTGATTTCTCACTAGAAAATTTGAATTTGAATTTGAATTTAAATTTAATCAAGACCGAATAAATACACAGAAGAAGGAAAGAATAGAAGATGTAACATCGTTTGATCCAAGTTAAGAAAAACAACGAGAATATAAGAATTGATATAATTGAAAAGCAATGTGAAACTGATCAAATAATTTCATAAATCTTTCTTTAAAAGAATGCTAATTTTATCCTACAACATGGACTAAGGCATACTTTCATGCCTAAAGATCTTATGCACACTTTACAATTCAAATATCAACCTTCTTATTTTGTGACAAATACAAATCAATCAAACTCCTAATCAACATAAAACAATACAACTTCCTAATCAAATAGAATAATGGTTACACATTGCAAGAAATAAGACTTTCTGTAACAACTTTGTCGCCACTATACTCTACAAAAGACTTCTCCTGACAACTTGAATGTCGCTAAAAAAGATAGTTGAGTCGCTGAAACTTATTCGTGACAACCCCAAAAGTCGCATAAAATGTTACTTATTGCGGCAACTTCAAAAGTCACCATTAAAACTACCACTTTATGTGATGAATTTGTCGCAACGCTCCAAAAGACTATTCGTGACGATATGAAAGTCGCGCTTGTTAGAATTCATATTATTTATAAATCCTTGTAAGACAATAACAAGAGTAAAGAAAAGAGAATACGACTATTATTGATAGTGAATTGGTAAGTTAAAGAAAAACAACCACATCCCTTTATATAGAGTAATACAAAAGATATAAAGGAAAAACAGACGATGTGGGACAAATGATATTCTCCAATTCTAAGGCTTTCGATGTGGGACAGGTACGTTTGTTAACAGCCCCTCTCAAGCTTGCGATTGTGTAGAGAGAAACATCGAGAGTTTGCCAAGAAAGAACCGATGACGATGTAAGGTTTGTGCCTTTGTGAAGAAATCTGCAAGTTGCATCGAAGATGAGACAAATGGCAAGGATAGAGTGCCTTGTTGAAGATGATATCGAATAATATGACAATCAATCTCAATATTTTTGGTACGTTCATGAAAGATTGTGTTGTGTGCAATCTGAATAGAACTCTTATTATCGCAGTACATCGGTGTCGGTGAGGAAATAGAGACACACATATCAGTCAATAACCAACGTAACCATACAATCTCACACGTAATAGAAGCCATATCACGATACTCTGCCTTGGTTGAGGAGCGAGAAACAACATCTTATTTCTTACTTTTCCATGAAATGAGTGAATCTCCAAAGAATACACAATACCAGTAGTGGATTTCCGATCAGTCATGTTACTAGCCCAATTAGCATCAGAAAATGCACGAAGCTCCAAGGATGAGGTCGATGGAAACAAGAGACTCTGATAAATCATTTCTCGAAGATAGCGAAGAATACGCATAACGGCAGCTCAATGTACAGATGTAGGAGAGCAAACGAACTGACTGACAATGTGAACAACATATGCAATGTTAGTGCGAGTAATGGTGAGGTACACCAAACTCCCCACAACTGAACGATATAAAGTGGTATCAGGAAGAGGATCCCCGTCAGTAGGTGTATATCGTACATTAACCTCAAGAGGAGATTCAACTATACGAGTATCTGTGAGACGGGCCAGCTCAAAAATATCTGCAGTGTACTTAGACTGAGAAATTAAAGAAGATATCCCTTCTCAGAATAAGCTACCTCAATGCCTAAAAAGTAACGTAGATGACCTAAATCTTTCATCTCAAAATGGCGAGACAAAATAGATTTTAGGTTTGCAATACCATCAATATCATCACCTGTAATGATCATGTCATCAACGTACAACAAAAGCAAAATACAACATGCAGTGGATGATTTAAGAAATAACGCTGAATCATGAAAGCTGGAAATAAACCCAAGAGATGATGCTACAGTGGAGAACTTGTCGAACCAAGCTCTTGGAGCTTGTTTGAGACCATACAAAGCTTTCTTAAGTCTGCACACCTATCCTGGACTATGTGACACGCCAGGTAGAGGTACCATGTAGACTTCTTCTTGAAGATCCCCATTCAAAAAGGTATTTTTAACATCCATTTGTGAAACATGCCAATGACGAACAGAGGCCACTGCAATAAGAATCTGGACAGATGTCATATTTGCAACAGGCGCAAAAGTCTCTTCATAATCTATACCATATTCTTTAGCAAAATCCTTTGCAACCAAGCGAGTTTTATATCGCTCAATAGAACCATCAGACTTGGTCTTAATCTTGTATACCCATCAAGAACCAATAGTTTCGTACCAGTTGGTAGAGAAATCAAATCCCAAGTACCAGTTTTGTTCAAAGCAGTTAGTTCCTCATTCATAGCCTTTTGCCAAAGAGGATTATGAGCTGCCTCAGAGTAGGAGGTAGGCTCACAGAGAGAATTAATTGAAACTAGAAAGGATGTGAATGATGGAGCATAGCAAGAATAATCAAAATCGGATACCTGAGTAGATCGTAGAGTGCGTTTAGGATAGCGAGGTGGATCTGGATCTGCAACTACAAGAGGTTCTGAAATAGGCGTAGGAGGGGGATGAGTATCAATATCATGGGACCTGCCAGAAGACTGAGAAGGAACAGATGATATAGATGTAGAATCAGATGGGCAATCAACATTAAGGTCAGATTTTGTCATGTCAAATGAGGTAGGTGTTAGCGATTTTCCAAATGCTCACGCAAGTGTACGTATCGTTACAAGTAATATAGTCTGTAAGACCGAATATCGTCCACAGAACTGGTTTTCAATTACCGAACATCTACTCTATGTTATTTATTTGGCTAGTGATAGTTTGTTTGGGTTTTTATCTAACACTACTAGCTAGAGTAATTGCAAGAGTTAAACTAAGTAAGCTTTGGTTTAAATCAGTTATGGTGGTAATAGGGCTTCCAGGCTCCTCAACTATTCACTCTTTCACGTGTTAATGCAATGCTAATGATTCTTCTTCATATTAAGATAGCAGGTTAACTAATCTGTCATCATATTCTGGTTAGGACATACGAGAGCTCAACCTTGTGCAGAAACCTTCTATATTTCTATGATAGATTTTACCACACAGGAGGATTAAGAACAATAATCTTAAATACTACACAAGTATCGGGGTACTTTCGTCCACGATTTTAACCTATGTCTAGACAACTACAACATATTCAAATCTCCCCTCTCGGATCTCGATTCGAAATCATATAAGTGATGACAATTAATGGCAATCAAAACAATATTGAATAGATCTTAATCTGCTGAAGAAGAAATCAATAACTATGCATTAACTATATGAAAGAGTTTTAAGAAGATTCAATTGGAAAACCCTACTAAAGTAATTAGCTCCTAAACATTGTCATGTCAGGAACTAATATAAAATCCAACATAAACTGAATTGAAATAAAGAAAGGAAAAGAACTTGAATGTCGTCTCCAATTGTGTTCTCTAATTCTTGTCTTGTGATGTGTGTTATGAGATATGAGGTAGAATAATCCCTAAATCTGTCCCAAGGGTTTATTTATGTTGTAAAAAACGTGTGCCTTGGACCCTTTTGCCCCTTGCAAATTCTGTTTCGGACTGGAAATTAACGCATCGGCACCGCGATCCTGCAGAATGGCACCGTGGTGTCGAAAGTACTGCAATTTCTCAGTAATTATGGCACCGCGGTCCTGCATAATGGCATCGCGGTCCTGCAGTCTTTCGTCCGGATCTGCTAACTTTCGTCCTTTTTGCTTCGGGAGCTTCTTTTCTGCCCACTTTTAGCTTCTTTTTGCCATTTTGTCATTTAGAATTGTTGTTATTCAAAAGAAAGAAAAACAACCCTAACAAGACACTTATTTAAACGAAAATGGGAAAAATACTAATTAAAAATGACTCAAAAAGCGTATACAAAATACGTCTAACAAATACCCTCAAACTTAACTTTTGCTTGCCCTCGAATAAAGATCAAAACAAAATCAAAGAAACAAAAAAAAAGACTCAAAGACTCAAATCAAGCAACTGCACAAAGTTACTTAGAAAAGCATGAATGTTAGTTAGGATAATATGCTGTAACATATATAGCATGAATATAGAAATCTAAAAGTTCAAGCCAGATATTTCGCAAATTCATTTCAATCACAATCAATGGAAGCATGAACCCCTAACCTATGCATGTCAATTTCATTTAGTTATATGGGTCTGTTTACTTGTTATTCTCCACTAAGCATAGACATACATACTAGAGATCTTCAGGACTTATCAGAGTTGTAATGTAGGCTTAGGCAGGGGTAGGCAAGATTAGACATTTATGCTCAATTTACATACCATAAGCGTTTTACTCATTCAACTATTTTGTCCTTCTTTTTTGTATCATTTTCAATTCATACCTATAACTCTCTCTTTCTCTTTCTGAGAGCATGAAACACATTCACATAGGCACCCCCAAACTTAAGCTTTTACACTTTTTCATTGGTGTGCATCAATTTTTCACTCTCTTTTGGTATTTCTTTTTCACTCTTTTTCATCCCTGTTTTCACTTACTGCTTATGACACACAAGGGAATCATGGGGTGTCAAAAGAAACAACATATTTTAGGCTCAAAGGAGATGACTAGGGACAATTTACTGCATGGTAGGTAACGAAAGGTAAGAAGGGCTAACAAAGAAATGCCTGAATAATCTCCCTAAACATGTACATCTTTAACTATTTCACCTCAAATAACAAGCAAGCAGACTCATAGACATTTTTCATAATTGAAAACACATAGGCCAAGCACAATTATCCTAAATAATTATATTTTCATGAATTTTTGGCATATCTACTTAAGCACACAGATTTTTAGTTTCTAATTCTATTATATTATCTCATTTAATTCATTAGGTATCTTCGACAACTACAGCATGCATGATCACACAAAAAATACGACTCAAAAACACATAAACAAACAACGAAAAGACACAAAACAAAAGACAAAGTAAGATCCCCCCCCCCCCCAAACTTGATTGACACAATGTCCCTAATGTGTAAAGACTGAAAATTAAAGGGACAACTTACAGACACAAAACAACGGTCACAACGAAGGTCTGGGGGAAGAATTTTTGAAATTGCACGGCTTGGGGCCCTTTGAACTTTTGGCGCCATACTGCCATGCCATGCTACTGATGACGCGAATTATTCTCGAAGTTA
Source organism: Przewalskia tangutica (assembly GCA_029844215.1). Classification (NCBI taxonomy): domain Eukaryota; kingdom Viridiplantae; phylum Streptophyta; class Magnoliopsida; order Solanales; family Solanaceae; genus Przewalskia; species Przewalskia tangutica. Next base: position 3,615,972 of record CM056730.1, on the reverse strand, counting down.
CGAGCCGCGCCTGCGATTTGGCGCGCGCTGCGCGCTTGTTTCGCTCGCATTTTCTCAATCCTCGCTTTATCTCACATCCACAAACACTCAACATACCAGATCGTGAGACTGTTCAAGTCAAAATAAAACAAACTAAAACAAAAATTGAAATAACATAATTAAAACATTGGGTTGCCAAGTAGTGATGTCTTTAACGTCTTTTAGCCGGACGCAGTTCACTTACTAAATCAAGGGGGTAGGGTATCCCCTCCACATAACCATCTCAGCACCAATCGCTTTCTCTTCCTCCTCTTCTTTTTCACAGTGTTATTTTCAAAAACATTTACTATCTTGGCATCTTTCACCATTTCCTTGGCCTTACTCACAGGTTCTACGCTTTGTTTTAATGGTATCCCACGAGCATCAGTACTCGTGAGGCTTTTCTCAGGCACAACCTTGTGAACTATCCAATAGCATAACATCTATCCATAACTTGAGGTTCAGTGGGTGGCTTGAAAACTTTGAAGGTCATCTCTGGCTCAGGTGGTGGCTTGAACACTTTAAAGGTCATCTCTTCACCTTGAACTCTGAGTTTTAGCTCTCCTTTTTCAACATCAATCAATGCCCTCCTTGTGGCTAGGAATGGTCTTCCAAGGATCATTGGTATCATCTCATCTTCCTCCATATCAAGAATGAGGAAGTCTGCAGGCAAGATGAATTTGCCCACCTTTACCAACACATCTTCAATTATTCCTCTTGGGTGCATAATAGAGCGATCAGCTGGCTGCAAGTGGACTGTTATTGGTCTTGCTTCCCCCAAACCAAGATTTTTAAACACAGAAAGGGGCATAAGGTTGACACTTGCCCCCAAGTCACACCGGTGCAGATGAAGGAGATGCTAATACGGAAGTAGAGGCCTTATGTACCCCTTTTAGAGTTTTCAAACATGTTTCTTCAGCCATAAGTTCATTTACCATATCTTCAACAGATGGTAAGGGTTTGCGGTGCAACAAGCCTGAACGACAATTCTCAAATCATTGCACTAGTGCACGAATTTCAGATGTTAACTGATATTTAACAGCAAAATTATTCTGCACAAACAATCTTGACAAATAGTCCCAAATATCTTTAGCAGTTTTGAATTTAGTCAATTGAACATCAATTCTTTGTTCAACGGAGTTATTAATCCAAGTAATAATCTTTGAATTATTGGTCTCCCAAGTCTTAAATTTCATCAAAATTTTCATCTCCAATTTTAGGGCATTTGACTTTTCCAGACATATAATCCCAAAACCCTTTTCCCTTAAAAAAATTTACCATGACATAGCTCCAATAGAAATAATATTTTCCATTTAACCGAATACCAATAGATTGCAAAGAATTATCACCTCCAGTCATTATGAATTTTAATCAGAAAAAAATTTCCAAATAACAAGCAACAATTTCAATCTAACCAATCAAAAATGCAGAAGTGGTGGAACCGGTCAGAACAAGAACCCAAATTTAATAAAAACGAACACAAATAGCGAAATCTAACCAAAACTAACAAGATAGGCGGTAGAACCAGCCAATATTATAATGCAATAATTTATGTAATAGGCGGTAGAACCGACCAATATTATAATGCGAAAATTTATATAATAGGCGGTAGAACCCACCAATAATTTAAAATAATATTAATTTAAAATTAATATTATTTTATTCTCTCTGATACCATGTTAGAATTCATATTATTTATGAATCCTTGTAAGGCAATAACAAGAGTAAAGGAAAGAGAATACGACTATTATTGATAGTGAATTGGTAAGTTAAAAAAAAAACTACATCCCTTTATAGAGAGTAATACAAAAGATATAAAGAAAAAACAGACGATGTGGGACAAATGGTATTCTCCAATTCTAAAGCCTTCGATGTGGGACAAGTACGTTTGTTAACAGCGCTAAAGAATAATCAAGTCGCCAAACTTATTTGTAATGACACCTAAATATCGTCATAAAATGTTAATTCTCGTGACGGTTTCAAAAGTAAACTATCACTTTTTGTGACGACATGTTTAGTGCGGTCACAATAAAAAGTACTACCGGATTCTGTACTCATCAGTCTTGGATCCTCACATTAGACAGTTTCATTTGGTGATGAAAGAAAGACTTTATCCCAAAACCATTACTTTTTTTGTGGCGACTAAAGAGGTCATAAAAAGGTGATAGTTTCAATGTTGATCTTTAAAGTTGCCATTGAAAGTAACTGTTTTTGCAAACTTTGGGTCACCACGAATAAATTTTAGCGACGAGACTATTCTTCACCTGTCTTTCAGGTCATCTTTCTTTGTGGCAACACTTTCAGAGCGGCCACAAAAGCTCTTACCTTTTGTGGCGACTAAAGGGGAAAAAGGTATATAATTCATTTTTACAAAACTTGCAGCATTTTTTTCTTTTCTTCTGACAAATTATTGAGTTGTACAAGGTTGTCCTGGGAGAGCACGATCGCTCATGACCCAAAAAAATCAGTTCCAAACTTCACAAATTATATGTTCTCTTCCAATTTCCAAGCAGATGGCTAACAAACATGTCTCAGCAATTATGCAAAAAGTTAGTATGGCATGGTGGCGGTGATAGTTCTGTGTCTAGGATCAGTGAGAACTGTCAGGACATTGGCAAAACCAGTTTCCTTCATCACTCTTTCAAGATCAGTCAAGTAGTATTCATCCAGAAAAGGTTCAGTACTCTTCATCAATGTAAACAGCACTGGTGGTAATTCCTGTACAATTGAAAAACCAAGAGAAGCTGGACTCAGTGGCAGACATTTGCTGAAGAGAGTTCAACTGAATCCCCTTGGTCGAAAATTTATATTTTGTATATAGGTGAAAAAATGGTTTTAATCTGTGTGGATTTGTTGAATCCCCTAAATATAACAAAGGCTAATAGCACTTTTGGTCCCTGGGTAAATTCTGATTTTGGTACTAGTGATTTATGATTCGATACATTTAACCTTCAATTAGTTAAAATGTGTACTTTTGGCCCCTTATGTAGGAAATATGTTATATTTACATCATTTTTACAAGTACATTAGCCTCAAATATGGAGTAATAATACAAGTTTAACACAACACATGGGTAATTAAGTGGTGAACCGGTTAAGACTTCAGGAAATTTGTGATTAATCACAAGCAAGGGGATAAAAGTACACATTTCAAGTAATTGAAGGTTAAATGTCAGATATCACAAGGACTAGAATCAGAATTTACTAATAACTAAGGGACCAAAAGTGCTATTAACCCATATAACAAAGCATTTTCTTGAACCCCTTGATGAAATTCCTGCCCCGGACTTTAGCTAGACTAATATATAGTTTGTTCGTAATTTGTGTTTGAACTGTTGAGTAAAGCAGGCCAACAAATTTGAAACTTTTATGTCAAATTGTTTGTGTTTGAAAATGCATAATTGAAAGAACAGATGTACCTGAAGAATCTTCGACTTCGGCTGCATAAAAAAACAAGAATATATAATAAGACTGATGTAAAACAGTACTAATAGCAATAGTTATCAGTTAATTACAGCGATCTGATTAATTACCGAGTTATCAGTTATAGCAATAGTTCCTCCAGGTCGAAGAACACGGAATGACTCCTTCACTACATTTCTTATTGCTCTTTCAGGACATTCATGAAACTGTACAAACATTAAGAAAGTCAGGACGGTTTTGTGAATATACACGTCGAACAAAATCTGCATCCCTCATTTTGTTGTTTTACGATTATAGCTGATATCCATCAACCATTAGTAGGCGTTTGGACAATGAATTGACCTTTGATAATTGAATCTTCCAATTTTCATGTTCAAATCAGGGGCGGTTCAATACTATTAGTGGTCTAAAGTCAAACTTCGATCAAAGACCTTAATATTTTTATTTAAAGAAAAATTTATATAATATAAAACAAAGATGGGATCAAGTAAGGACGCAACTACAACTTATTCACAAAAGCCAAGATGATTTCCAGCTCCATTCCCTCCTTCACTTCAGCTTCAGGTCGACAAAGAAAGATTTCATTGCTTGATCATTCAGATCATGCGCTACCTGCTCTTTTCTCTGGTTTAACCAAATAGAGTTGGTTTCCCAGTCAAAATAGTTTTTATTTGAAATTAATTTTTCTATTTTTTGAGATGCAAGACTCTGAATAATCCTTTTATAATCGATTTCTTTTAGTAATTCTTTTTAATGGATAATATACCTAATCCATTCAATCTCTCTTAAGACATGATTGATCTTAAGTAAGACTTTATCAATTTTAGTTTTGATTTTTTCCGTTGAGTAAACTGTTTCTGGAACTGTTAACATTATTCTATAAGCAATATAGGCATTTGGAAAAGAATCAAGTCTTTTTATCTGATTGAGTATATCTATTAAAGTATTATCATCTACTTGTATTATCTCCCTTAACACTTTTAATTCAGAAAATAAATCTAAACCTTTAATATCAGAATGACTTATATTTTAAATAAATTTAAACCATCAATATTTTAAGTAATATATGCCTATGTAATAGAAATATCAAGTACAATAAACTTTAATTGAAAAATAATACTAAAAAATGAAGAAACAGAACCCGGTTCAAGTAACTTGATCTCAAAACAAGAATTTGTTGCTTCATAAACTTTCAGTAATGGTTGCTATTCAAGAAAATGCAGATAAATAATCACACTTTTGACTTTTGCTCTTGCTTGTTTCAAGAATAATATTGTTAAAGAGAATTTTTTTAAAGGTTGAAGGAACAAAGAGAAAAGAAAGAAAGAAAGACCACATCACCTCTTAGGGATATTAATTTCACTTCAAACTAGAATAAGGCTACTTAACGCCCGTAAAGTTTAAGTCGTAAAGTGAGTTTAGCGGATAAGTTTGAGGGGGAATTTATATTTTTTCTTCTCGACGTCGTATCGACGAACGGTTTAATGTGTTGAAAACTACTTAAAACCTTCCTTTATTTTATATTTGACCATCCCGGCCACTTATCTAACAACTAATGAATTAATGTTGCTTTGAGCAGTCACAAAGATCATATATTCTGAAACAAAGTATGTTATCACAAATTTTGCTTTAGCATTCATATGAAACATAAGACAGTAAAGTATGTGATTTATCTTTGCAGTTAGCTAGGCAACATACCACATAAGCAATTGAAACAAGGTCAAATGATTTGGAAGGCAAGCCAGTGTTTTCACCATTTGCGTGTATCCAGCTGATACTATTCTTTTTCTGACGTTTCTTTTCTTTAAATTGAGCAACTGAAAGAAAATAAGGTGAAAGATCCAAACCCTGCAGAAGACAATCATCAATAAGAAAGATACTAAATAGTTAAGAATGACCTTATCATAAGTTATCAACAAGAAACTTTAGTATAGATGCGTTTCAATAGTTATGAGTTCGGCGTGTGTATCTATCTTGTCTTCTCTTTCTCGTGAATATGACATAAATTACCCTTTATATTTGAAGGTAGGTTCAAAATAGTTCTTTAAGTATGCATCGAACAACTTTGGTCCTTTACGTTTGCCAAATATTAACACTTTTAGTGACCGAACTCTCTGTTAGATTTGACGGAAACTATGAAAATAAAGGAAATTAGCAGGAAACATATGAGGTACAAGTTTTGTAGTTTGTTTTATTTTTTATTTATTTCTAAAGGTTGGTACAACTTTTTGAGATGTAATTCGTGCTATTTTTTATATCATTTAAGTGTCTAGTTCAATTTTTTTTTGTCGCATATTTTCAAATTTGATGGGACTTCCTTAGTGTTCTATCGGAAACAGTCTTTCTACCCCACAAAGGTAGAGGTAAGGTTTGCGTACATCTTACCTTCCCAAGACCCTCTGTGGGATTACACTGGGTATGTGTTGTTGTTGTTGTTGTTAGTGTTTATGGTTAAATCCTTTCTTCCACAATTTCCGTCAAATCTAACGAACATAGATTGTTAAATATTTGATGGAGACTAAGAGTGCTAATGTTTGGCAAACTTAAAGGACCAAAACTATTCAGTGCATATTTTAGGGACTATTTTGAACCTACCCTCAAACATAAGGTGCCATTTTTGTCATTTTCTATCTCTTTCTCTTATGCAGATGAAATTATAAATGTTTGTTCATACTCACAGTCACTTTAGCAGAAGGATATCTGTCTGCAATATATCTTGTGCTCACACCAACAGAGCATCCAATGTCAACAATGTCTCTGATTGAGAAGTCTGCTGAATATTGCTGATGATGTTTTTCGATTGCGTCAAGCCAATTTCCGCGTACTATCTGGTTTGCTTCATCAAGTGAAGACGCATAAGGTATTGCACGTCTCACCATCGACATAGTTGCGGCCTCTACTTCAGCTGCAGCCTACAGTAGTTAATTAAGTTTCACTCAGTGTCCGTAAACTTAGAGATCACACGTTTAGGAGAAGTACTTGTTTTTTAGTAATTCATATGCGGAGGATCATATTTTTGACAAAATTAGAATAACGTATATCAGAAAAAGGAGCAAGGGGAAAGAAAGATTGTATAGAACCAGGTGAATACTAGAATCAGTCAGATTTAGGTTAAAGGCATTAACATATTAGTTTCCGGGACTAAAATGCAAAACCAAAAGCAGTACAAAATAACTTGAACTTCTAAGAAGCTTCATAATCAATGAAATCAAAACTATATAATCATAAGCAGACAACCAAAAGGACATATCATAACCTCTATTACTTGATCACCGGACAAACAAAGAACCAGCTGAAGCACAAATAACCAATAAACTAAAATGAAACCAAAAGCCATTTAGCCCAGATGACTTGACCAACAGAAACTCAAACGTAATATAACATGAAATTGCACGGAAATCTAACTGGAAAATATCGAAACTTTCAATGTGCCACTTTTTAGGGGCACAATGACTTCTTACCAGCCAGGAGAGGTTGCCTTCGTCATACGCATGGAAGGGATTGAGATAATCTGGAAAGAAGAAATCATTGTGTCAACCAGTTTGTCTGTAGTAAACGTGATCCAGTACAATAAAAGTTTAAATTAAAAGGCTGCTTTCCAGTTCTTAAACAACAGATTGTAAGGGGAATTCGTATTACAGAAAACAATGGTTAGGCCTAGGGTCCCTCATGTAATATTTTTCAAGTTAATAAAACATATTACCTAGAGCTCCCAGTTTGGAATAAGCTGATTCCTACCAATAGCTAAAAATCGAGCCTTTCAATGTCCTGAGATGAGATGTTGCGAGGGCTTTTAAAAGTCAACAGGAGCTAAACACAGACATCTAGTAAAATAGCATATGCTAACAGATGGCTGGCTATACGACGTTTAGCCAGTTTTGCGTTTTTTATCTTGAAATCGGATTGCACATAAGGGACAGATATCAAGCAGCAAGATTATTATTTTCTTCAGTGAAATATGTAAGTAAAGGCTAATATGATTGTAGCGTAAATTGTCAAAGCACCAGGTACATATATCTACGATTGAGATGTTTTCGACCTTTGAATATCATGCACCCGTACTCCATAGTACATTCAAGTTTCCACCATTATTAGATAAGTACTGTATAACTTAAGATGTATGCCTCCTCTGCAACACTAAATTTCTTTAAATAGCTAGTGCGAGGTCCACCAGTGCAAATTTGTTTCAACATGGTTCCCTTCTGGATTTACCCATTCTGTTCTTACACCTTAAATAAGTTACACAAAGCAAAAACACTTCATCATAAACAATCAATTAATCAGCTTCTACTTATTTGTCTTCTCCCTGACTAGGACTACAACCACTAGCCTTGCCATGCATGATGCATGAGTGGAGCAAAAAGAAACCAATGGAGAGTTCTTTTCTATTTTGGGAAGAAATACTTTGATTGCCTACTGAATATTGATACATCTCTTTCTTGTTCCACTGGCTAAGATCAAATTACGCGCGCTTAAGAAAAAGGAAAATAAATATATTAAAAGGTTTCATAAGAAACTTACAATCAGGGTACACAATGGCAGGATTCTGGATGCTCTCTAACTCTTTGTAAACGTCCGAATCCAGTATCTCCTTTGTCATCTCCCTCCATGGTATATTAGTTTTTTCAGCTGTACTGTTCAAACCCCCATTAAATTAGATCAATTCACTTCCATTCCAAGAACTTCTCAAGAAAAAAGAAATAACATCAGAAATACCAAAACTGTCACATTCTTCAAATAAATATTTAAAAGTGCTTTTTTTAAAATTTACTGAGCTAATTCACACATTTCAATATGGTATCAGATCAAACAAAGTTATGAGTTCAATTACGTCCCTACATATCAACAAAAAGTACCTACTCGTAGCTGATTCAAGAAAAATAGCACATGAGTAACATACTACAAAATTATAAGAATAAAGAAAAAAGAGTAAAAAATACTCATTTACTATATGGAATGTCTTTAAGGCCTGGATATAAAAAAAAAATCTTTTAAAAAAAAAATCAAAACAATGTTTGGTCACACATTAGAATAATTTTTGGTTAGTTTTGAATGAGTTTAAAGTGTGTTTTTCCTACTCACAATACTTCAACTTTTTTACAAGTGAAATGCATGTTCAAACATGTCTTCAATTTCCAAATTTGGACCTTTCTCATAAATAAATACATGAAATAGTTTATTTTCTAACTGTACCCAAGGGTGTGGTATAGTGATCAATAATGTGTATTGAGAACTATGAGGTCTTCGGTTCAAATCCCAGCTAAGGCAAAAACATTTAAGTGATTTCTTTCCGTCTCTTTAAGTCTCGATAGTCAGATCTGCTGAGCTAGAAGCCGAATACAGGTTCAGTTGAACCCAGTAGCTATTGCCTCAAACATTGTATTTATGTCCATTAAATATGTAGAAATATCAAGTTTAGAACCTAGTCACATTAACACTTGAAGTGGTCGTTTTAGAATCCAGAACCCATAAAATTGGAATCCTAGCTGCCTCTCAGGTAAGTCAAGGCGCACAAGCTGACCTGGACACCATGATAGTTGGAGCTAGTAGATATCCGTGGAATTAGTCAGCCCCGGACACCACGGTTATAAAAGAAAATAAAATAGTTCATTTTCTAACTGAGTTAAGTCTATATTCATACAATTCAACAAAGAGATAGTGGGCATGAAAGTGATCAGACCTTATAAGAACCTGTCTAGCACCAAGTTTGAGCACAGAAAAGAGAGGCTTAATAGAAATAAGAGCTCCAACAAGACGTGAAAGTGGAGTTTCTCCTGTCCATTTAGGTCTTTCAAGTTGTCCTTCTTCAAACACCTCTGCACTTCCAGTACTGCTAGAAGAAGCAGATACTCTAAAACCCAAAATTCTTCTTCTTGTTGCATTTTTCAGTAATGGGTCGTGGTTTAAATTGTTAGTTATACTGAAGAAATTTGGATTTGTAGTGTTATGTTTGAAGCTGAAAGTCATTTTTTTGCTGTTCACCTGTTATTTTTGTTCCAACTGAAAACTGTTTTGTTTCTTATCCATGTTTTGTTTGGTTTTTTCTTGTGGTTTGAATGAAGGACTATCAAAATCTATAAAATCTTAATGGACCAACTAGAAGGAAACACATGTATTTTCTATAGTAAATGATAAACGTCCTTATATTTTGTATTTAATCAAATGTTCGACAACTCTTGTTACGTTAGAGACTTTGAATTAGTAATATTTGTGTGAATCCTGATTTTCAAAATATAAAAGAGTAAACATATAAAAATAGATGAGGTAATTCAATATCTATTAAATATATAATTTATAAAAAAATTAATCTTACATATATAATTAACTTTTTCGACTAATGGAATTCAAATGAAGATATTCTTGAGTTGACGATAGAAAAACAATAAATCGACACAATAATTGTATTACGTGAGTCATGATAAATTCATGTTGTGCTCAACCTAGCGATCTTGTTGCTAACGTATAAGATTAACATGATTCCTAATATTCACTCATATAAACTTATTCCTTGAAGTGTTATGGGATTCCACACTATATCAAGTATTGTTCTTCTTTCCACATTTACGTTATATCAAACTATTTTACTATCTTTTTTACTGCATAGTGACTTGTTGGGCGTCTTAACACAGCTTAAGTGTCATATTTAGATCATGACAGACGTAAATAATCCCATCCCACACCGATGTGGGACTAACACCCCACGCACGCAGCACGCCCCAAGAATATTAACTGTAAATTAAATGAAAAAGGGAAGCAACATATTAAAAATTTGGTGATCAAACTGATATCCTCCATCTAGCTGCGGCAGTCATAAACTAAAACCACCTATAGACCAAATCAATCAACTAAATGACTGAACAACTCACTCTATTAGGGAGGGAAATAGCACTGGGATGCAAAATTGAACCATGTCCAGACATCCAACTGATAACCAAACTAACTATAACAAGACACACCGATAAAACAAGCATCTATTAGGACCCTAAAGAACAAGCACCCGTGTGTATCATCCTCCCCTGTACAAATACACATAGTAAGACTTTAGCCCCTCACTGCAAAAATAGAGGAGAAGATATGGTTCAGAATAGGTTGAAAGGTTAAATACTCGGGCGTAGGTGAAAATTATAAAATGTTTGAACAAAGGACCAGAAAGATGTACGAAGAACTCACCTCGGCACTCTCAGCTCCTGCTTTGCTTGTGGCAGTTTCTCCCTTTTGGGCATCTTCTGTTGAGAAGGAATACAGAAATGTGAATTAGAAAGTATCCTTTCAATGTTAGCAAAGGCATTGTATTCATCTAATTGAATTTCTGTACTGCCATAGATGACCTATGTGTTATGGCCTTGTCAGCACCAAATGATCTGTTGCGCTGTGATTATGATCCCTCTTCAAAGTCATTTCGGTTGAAGAATGTTAACACAATTAGATGCCAAAATTCCAATCTCAAATGCCTCAATACAAGTAGGAACATATGTGAAATACTGAAGCCTCGCAAAGAGTACAATTGGCTAATCTTAGAACATTGGAAGTCTTAACCTACTAGTTGAAGTAATCCCAATCCCATCTTTAATCAGTAAGCGACAACAGAAGTATGAAACGTTAGTGCAACTCCGTTCTCACTAGATTATCCTATGTCCGAAAAATCATTGGATAAAGCAAGAGAAAAAATCCTCAAACAGAGTTCATAGTTCAAACAAAGCCCAGCGGAAGTAGTTTCAGCCTTCAACAGAAAATGAAAAAGAAAATACAGAAAAGTGCACCGTGTTAGCACCATAACAAGCCAACTGAAACCGCACTCACAAGTTGTAGATTAGACTAACATCAAGGCAACTTAAGAATATGACTTGAAGTATACCTGAATCCTCTGGAATATCAGTAGTCCACAAGGTGAGATTGTCCCTTAGAAGCTGCATAATCAAGGTGCTATCTTTGTAGGACTCCTCATTCAGGGTGTCCAACTCTGATATTGCTTCATCGAAAGCCTGCTTTGCAAGGTGGCATGCCCTGGAGAAGACAGATTACAATCAATTGAGATTACATACAGGTCACGACTACATTTCAAGAAAATGATAATCCAAAAATAACAGACCTTTCAGTAGAGTTCAGAATCTCATAGTAGAAAACTGAGAAATTCAAAGCCAAACCCAGCCTAATGGGATGGGTAGGTGGTAATTCAGCCTCAGCAGTAGTTGTAGCTGACTGCACATGAGGTTTAGAAGGAACAATAAGAAGAATGAGATAAACAGATTCACTTGTTGTGTGATAAAAAAACAGCTATTCAAACATGAGGAAAGAGGTTATGCATAACGTTTGTAATGCTGAAAAGTAAAACAATAATAAGATGAACTCCCATAAGGACATCATATTTTTATGAAAAAAGACATTGCTTTCTAACGCCCAAGTACCGAAACTTGGGATACAAAATGTACTGTTCTGCAAAATTTAAAAGATTACAAAACAGAAAAAGGGGGAAAAGTACAGAACACTTAAGTATCACCTTTTTGTTTTGTGCTGCATCATGAAATTGAAAGAATCAAGAATATATAAAGGACCCTAGCTCATGTGGCAAACAATTTAACCCCATACTTGTAGGCTGTAACCAATACGTCACAGCTAGACTCTCATCAATGGTATCGAATTACTATCAGTTATCCTCCCAGCTAGCACATATATATTACCAAAGGGAAAAAGCAGATTTTTAACCAAAAGGAAATGAAAGTATCCCTCTCAGCCAAGATCCTTTCAAGCCTTCATGCATCCAGGAAGAACAAACGAAAGGATTTTTCTCATGTGTAGAATAGTCTAACTGAAGAGCAATTCTATCGAAAAGACCGTCCATCCTAAAATTGACATCTAGCCACTCAAAAGAGTCTCTCTTGCAGTAAGGAGATCAATCTGTCAGTTCTTGCATAAAAAGCACTGAACCAAAAAAAAGGGGGTGGGCACTGATATATCATATATGTACCTCTGTATTTGCTACAAGAAGCTAGGTACAAGCAACCAGTACCTCTTTCTTATCGTCACCACTTTTGAACTCTGCAAGATAGCGATAATAATCCCCTTTCCTATAAACAAAGATAAACCAAACCAAACCAAACCAAAATGAACAACAACCACTGAATTTTAGAACTTCCCACGTCACCAAATACAATATTTCCTACTCAAGCTAACTAATGCAAGAGCCTCACATCTTATAGTAAAATACAGATGATTCGCCAGCAGGACATGAGGGAATAAGATGCTCATCAATCACAGTCATGATATCACTGCAAATGTTGGTGAGCTCCGTCTCAACCTTATGCGGGTACTTCCTTGATCCGTATTGCATTCTGCTCATTTCCTCTTGACTCCTCCTTCTGCTCAATAGAGGACAAGATCCGCCATGATGCTCTCCTCGCACCTACGACATTCTTATAACCAACAGAAAGCAAATTCCTCTCCTCCACGGTCAATTCAACGTCCACATTCGCGACCTTCTTCATTGCATCAACCATCTCTGTAAAATAATGTCTAAATATAAAATTCTAACCAATTAACAACAAGAAACACCTAATTCAGTTTTAATTGCTGAGAAGAAGGGAGGGAAAAAATTAAACTAAGTCAATACACAGCGAAGCACTCAAATTTTACTGGAAGTACTCTTATTGGTTTAATCCATACTTTTACTTTATACACATTATAAAGTAGTACAAATTCTAGGAAGAACAAAAACGTCATACAACAACGAACGATCTGATATTTTTTTCATCCATTTCCATCCAATCAAGGAAGACTATTTCCATATCTTTTTTATAGCTGTCCGGATTTTGATGAATGGTGAGATAACGAATGCATTACTCTCGTTCTTTCTATTAAAATATTATTAATACCAATTTCAGTATATCTACTAATCAACATATTTCCTCTTGCAATTTCTTTCTATGAATAGTATTTTGACTATTGCTAAAATAAATATGTTCTGGTCAGGAGCTCAAACACCAATACAATAACAAATTGAAAATCACCAATAGTATAAGCTTGGCGAAAAGAAAACTAGTGTTGTCTCTATAATTTAGGTTGTATGAGTACTCAGATCATAACTAGTGTAATCAGTGGCGGACGCAGAGAATTTTCCAACCGGGTGCACACATTTAATAAAGTTTACAAATCATCCGGGTGCCCAAATTTAATAAAGTTTACAAATCATAATTGTCCCCTACGCGTTTTTATATTTTGAAAACGTTTAATTACATCATCATTTGTAACACTCTTAAGCAAATATTTTTCAATAAAACATACAAGACAATCATTTAAAAATTGATCACAAATTCGGTTTCGTAGATCCGTCTTGACAATATTCATTGCAGAGAAGCATCTTTCCACGCTTGTTGTTGCTACCGACAAAATCAATGCGAACTTCAAAAGTCGACACACCAATGGGTACGACAAGTATTTTCGTGTAGATCAACAAGCCTCTCCAATCGACTGAATCTGTCATCTGATCGCAAATTCATAATATATGTCTCTAGTTGATTTTCAAGTATCATACAATCAACTAGAGAGAAGTCACCCGGATAAAACAGGGCCATTCATACCAATTTTGCTATATTGAAATCAACAAAATCATTACTTGGATTCAAACAAGCAACACAAAGAAGCAACTCATAATTGACCTCATTGAACCGATCATTAATCTCTAAAATTTGTTGATCCATAATGGCATTAAAACATTCCACACGATAATGAAAATCGTTAGTAATATTTGTCTTACGCCGAGGACGGTGACGATTAACATATTCAGCATTCATATCCACACAATCAATCTTGTTATCATTACAAAAACCAGTAATCTTACCTAGAAGAGATTCTCATCCATCATTTCTTGCCGCTTGTAATTTCTGTCTAGTTACTTTAACAAGTGTCATAGCATTCAAAATATCTGTATCTTTCCTTTGCAAAGCTAAGGACAACTCATTTGCGAACGAAAGTACAGTCAGTATCAATTGCAAATTAAAGACAAAATCAAATGATTGTAAATATCCCAATAAAACAACTGCTTGAACTTTTTTCAATGAATCTGTAGCATCACACAAAAGAACTTCAAGAACTTCAATAACAGAAGAAAACAAAGCAACCAAGTTCAATAATGATTTATAATGAGACCCCCAACGTGTATCCACAACCCTCTTAAGACTTAATTCTTGATTTAATCCCTTCCCTGTCTCAAGCAAACCACTCTCGATTCCTTCCGCCACTTTTTGTGCTTGTTTTTGTCGAATAATGTCTTTACGCTTACAAGATGCTCCAACAACATTTAATAAAGTGGAAATCATGTTAAAAAAGTCTGCAATATCAACATTTTTTCTAACCACAGCAATAAGAGCTAATTGAAGTTGATGAGCAAAACAATGAACATAATATGCAGACCGATTTTCATTCATAATCAAAGTCTCCAACCCTTTCTGAATTCACCATTTATATTACTTGCACCATCATAACCTTGACCCCGAATTTTCATCAAACTCAAACCAATATCAGCAAACACATTATCAATAGCAGATTTCAAAGACAAAGCAGAAGTCTCCATCACATGCACAACACAAATAAACCTCTTGAACATTCCCACAATAGTTAACAAATCGCAAAACCACAACCATTTGTTCTTTGTCAGATACATTACTAGACTCATCCACCATTAATGCAAAAAAATCATCTTTGATCTCTTCAATTATTTTTCATACTATCTCTTGTGCAAAACAATGAACAATATCCTTTTGAATATGCGGAGAAATCATTTGACAATTTTTTTGAGCATTTCCCATAATGACTTTACGAACATAATCATTTTGATCAGCACAAAACTTAAATCATTTCAAGAAAATTCTCTCTATTTGAAGAATCTTCAGTCTCATCATGACCACGAAAAGCCAACCCTTGGTTCAATAAAAATCGACAAGAATCAATTGAAGCACCTAATCGAATTCGATATTCATTTCTCACAATGTCTGATTGTCTATGAAGAGCAACTTCAATAGATTGACTTTGTCTCATTAGATCATCACATTTCTTTAAACACACATAATGAGCACTATTAACTGCACCAATGTGATAATAAATAATACAGTATTATTTTGAAAAATATTTTAGTGTTGAAGGTGGGTCACGTACGTTGCTAATGAAAATGATAGGTGGGTCACGTTGAAAATGATAGGTGGGTCACCTTGTAAAACGACGTCGTTTTACAAGGTGATAAAAAAAATGAAAGTGGCATCACTTGCACCCAGTTTGGTGCAAGTGCGCCCGCCTCTGAGTGTATTAAGCAGAAAACATAAAGATCAAAAACATTGGTTACAGTTTATAATTATCACAAAAAAAACATCAATTGAGAAGATATAAAATCTGAAGAAATGAAGTTTCATTTTTCGATCCTAAAAGTTTGTCCAATATCAATTAAGTAACCACCCTAACTAATCAAAGAACAAAAACATCAATTAAGAAGATAATTTTTTTGAAGAAGCAATGTTTGATATTCCGTTTTGAAGGTCGTCTGAGCAATCAGATATGAAATCAGTCAAATTTAAACATATAAATACAACAACAGTGTAATCCCACAAGTGGGGTCCGGAGAGGGTAGTGTACACAGACCTTACCCCTGCCTTGGGAGGTAAAGAGGATGTTTCTGATAGACCCTAGGCTCAGGAAATTTAAACATATAAATAAATAAATAATTGAGATCAAAAAATCGATATAGACAAATATTTATCTCTCACTATATATATATATATATATACCTAACCATCATATCGTTCAGCTTGCTCGGCGAGCTTAGCGATGTAATCAGAAGCTTATGCATCTAATTTTGCACCAGTACAGTATGATTTTTCTATATCATCTATGAGTGTTTGATAAAATCTGAATAAACAAAGTTTGATAATCGATTTTGAAAGTTGTTTGAGTAATCAGATACAAAATCGGTCTAATTAAACATATAAATTTAATATATATATATATATTATTGAGAACAAAAAATCGATAAAGACGATCTTTTCTATCTTATGCATCTAACTTTGCACCAATACAGTATGATTTTTACTATATAATCTGAAGAAATGAAGTTTGATATCAAAGCAAAAAGATTAGTAATTTGATACAGACAAAAAGTTATCACTATAGAGAGAAAGGGAGAGGAACCCTAACCATCCTTAGCGATGTAATCATAAGCTTATGCGTTTAATTTCACACCAGTACAGTATATCAGATATAAAATCAGAAAATTAAACATATAGATCAAACAAAGTTTTATATCTATAGGAGAGAGAGAACCTAACCATCATATCGTTCAGCTTGCTCGGCGATTTTAGCGACGTAGACGAAGTTCTCGCGATCGTTTGAAGAAGCCGCGGCCATATCCGACGAACAAGGTTGTCTACACTGAGCCAAAGGAGATTCCTTCTTCTTCTACACTTTACCCTTTATTTTTGTGTGCGTCTGTGTGGAAATAGCAAGTGAAGGGCTTTGATTCTGTTGTACGAGAATAAGGCTGATATTTAAAATTGCTAACTATAGGATATTAAGATAATATGTCACACTGAAAGTTTGGGATTAATATGAAGATTAGGAGGGATATGTCTATCTTCGAAAATCAATTCGGATTTATGTGGGGCGAACAACTACAAAAGTCATTCATCTCGTAAGAAGAGGATTGGAACAGTATAGGAATAGGAAGAAAGACTTACACATTGTGTAAGTTTTTAAAGAGGTTTTATGGAGATGTTTGAAGTGTAAAGTGTACATGTGGCTTATATTAGAACAATAAAGAACATGTATGATGGAGTTAGACCCCGGTAAGAAAAATCAAGGGTGACTTAGAACACTTTCCGGTCATAATTAGTTGCATCAGGAACAGCCCTTAGCTTATTTCTATTTTTCTTAGTGATAGACAAATTGAGGTGGCATATTCAAAGGGAGGTGACATGGTGTATGTTATTTGCATATGACATAATATTGGTCAACGAGACGTGCACTGGAGTTAGCAATAAGCTGGAAGTTCGGGACAAACTTGATAATCTAAAAGTTTTTGCAAGACTAAAATAGAGCACCTGAAGTGTAAGTTTAATGACGTAATGCATGAAGCGGAGGTAGAAATAAAGATGGATACGCAAGTCATACCCATGAGAGGATGTTTCAAGTATCTTGGGTCTATAATATATAAAAACATGGAGATTAATGATGATGTTGCACACGATATTGGAGCGGAGTGGGTGAAATAGAGCCTCGCATCCAAGGTATTGTGTGATAAGAATGTGACACCAAGGCTTAGATCTACATTATTGTATGAGGCATAGTACTAGCCAGTCAAGAACGCTTACGTTGAAAATATGAAGGTACTGGATATGAGAATGCTCATATGAATGTGTGTACTAGAAGAGATACGATTACGAACGAAGTTATACAGAACAAAGTGTGAGTGGCCTCCATGGCGGATAAGATGAGGGAAGCGAGACTGAGATATTTCAGACATGTGAAGAGAAAGTGCACGGATGCACCAGTAATGAGGTGCAAGAGGTTGGCTATAGCAGAGCTTACGAGAGGTAGAAGTAGGCCGAAGAAGAACTAGAGAAGGTGATTAGACAGGACATGACACGTCTTCAACTTACTAAGGACATAACCCTAGATATGAAGATACGGAAGTCGAGAATTAGGATACAAGGGTAATAGGTAGCCAAATGTTGTTGTACTTTGGTGAGAGAGGCAGGGGCTAGTCTCCTCTGCTCACTCTCTATATTTAGTAATATTAATTAGTATTGGCTTAGTATCTTATTCTTCAATTTTTACTATTATCTTTTTCTCTTTGCTCTGATCATCATAATATTTTGCTGCTGCTATCTGCTTTCAAGTCTGCTTTGATTTCACTTCATTTGAGACGAGGGTCTATCAAAACAGTCTCTCCAGCTCATAAAAATAGGAATAAAGTTTGCGCACATTCTCCCTTCCCCACATCCTACTTGTGAGACTAGTTGGATATGCTATTGTTGTAAATAGAAATATTACAAGCCTTGACTGTTTTGAGATATATGGTTACCAAATAATCATTGTTCAAGAAAAAATTTGAAATATAACGTTAAGCTATCAAAAACATCTAAACTGCACCATTCCTTAACTAACGTATCTGCTAATTCATTCGCTTCCTTATAGATGTGGATCACCAGCTCTAGATGTTAAAAAGGGGTCTTGAATTATATAATGAGTTATATTAATTGATGGTGGAAGGTTAGTGGCGGAACTAGAATATTCATTAAGAAAATTCAAAATATAAAAAAGTAAAAGACACGAATAAGTTAAGAAAATTAAATATACATAAACATAATTTTAATTTTGTATATACAACGTAATTCAGTTGATACCCTATTTGTTTTTTAAACTAGATCGTGGGAATTTACATTTCTCTATGATTCAATTTATCAAAGGAATTTTTGTTCTCTCTTTTAGTTTTTTTTTGTGGATAGAGAATCTCATGATATGGTCTAAAAATTCGATTGTAGTGCTTCTGATCCTAAATTTAGTGGGTTGCCCTGTGTTTTCTTACAAAATAATTTACGTTTCTATCAAATACAAGTACAAATTAAAGATGAATCAAATCTATTGTTACTTTGAAGTCTTTAAAAATCTAATTTCCTCAAGAAATGGCCAATTGAATGAAAAGAAAAAAGATTCTTCAAACTGTGGTTTTCTTATGTATTAGACTTGATGTTGCTCAAATTCTTCAAAAATATTGTTGATTGCATATTGAATCCTTCAAAAAAAGTACTTTTGTGAGGATCCGATATGAGTCTGAGCAATATAGATTAGAAAAGTGCTTCTACATGGATAGAAACTAAGAATCCACCAAACAGTATAAAGAACCAAATTTTCTATCTGTTCCCTCAAGCAAAAAACAGAAAGTAAATAACACACGATATTTACGTGAAAAACTCCTTGCTCAAGGGATTAAAAAACATGACCTACCAAATAGTATTTTCAACTTCACTAACTGAGCAACTTCAGATTACAACCTAGGAATTAAACTATTAATTCCTCACCCCTTACAATACATCTATTGTAAGCCCCTTACAATAACTCTATTGCAAAGCTACAAACTTTGACTCTAACTCTAGCCAAGAACACAAACCTACAAAGGTTGAAATCTTTCCTATTATGACACTTCTTAAAAGTAGTATAGGATTATAATAAAGAACAAAATGACAAAGACTCAAAACAAACTAAGGAACTTAAGACATCTTCAGTGTCGGGATCTGGGCCTCAGTTTGCAAACGTCTCTGTTCTTGGAAGTCTATTTCAGATATAAAGGGAGTTCAAATGTATTGCCTTCTTTATTCACAAGTAATTCAATCACATATTTAATTAATTTGTCATGTCTGTCAAAAATAGTATTAAGCTTTTGGGGCATAAAACAGATAGGAACCATAACTTAGTTTTGATAAAAGGTCAAACTGTTGGAAAGAAAAATAAACAAGATCCAGGGCCCTTTAAATAAAAAATCGACGGGCCGCGAGTCCGGGAAGTGCTTAAAAAAAAAAACAAGATCCTCATATAGTTGTGCCATAATTAAATTGTAACAAAGAAAGCTCAACAAGACACTCAGATAATTGTGCCATATCAAACTCGACAGTGTTTTTTCCCCGATAACTAAATTTCGTCAATGTCCTAGACCAAGAAAGGAGTCTATTCCACTTCTTGTAGGTAATCGTCTATTTCAGCTGGTGTGAGAACTCTGCAAAGAAATGAACCAGTAGCTTAATAACCATCTCAAAAAGAGACACTGTTTTTAAATTAGATAGTTAGGTCTAAGAAAACACTTGCCTGAATACTTTGTCATTGCCAATGATGCCAATCTCGATGTTTTTTCCGGAGATCTGCCCCTCAAATCTGGATGGATACAGAAAGATTACGGTTAAGCATCTACTTGGAGGCTCATAAAGATTAAGGAGGGAAATCAAAATATTCAAATGTAATGCAGGGCGCGACTAGTGAGACCAAACTCGTTTTAGGAGTGGAAAACGGGCAGGTCGGAACAGATATGGACGGGTTGAAAACAAGTTAAACAAAAATAGATAAAATATCGGGCCCTCCCATATTTAACACGGATAAAAGTGGGTTAACCAACGGATAATATGCACAAGCTAAAAGCCAAAATAAACTTAGACTCACGAAAAAAAATACTCTCAGAAAGCAAGAACTCATGAAAAATAACAAATAGGTATTTGATAAAATGGATATCCATACTATCCATCTCGAGTTTCATTTTTTTAGTGGATAATATCCATATTTGATCTATTTTTAAAAAGTCGGTTATCCAGCCCATATTTAATGGGTCGGATAGGATGGTTACTTGTTTTTTTAACTATTTTGCCAGCCATACTTCGTAATAAACTAAAGGGTTCAAGTGCATGAAAATTTCTGTGCATCCCAAGTAACTCCTGTTTTAATTCGAATGTTAACAAACGAATCAAGATAACAGAGGGGGTCAGAATCACATCCTCTTCCAAGAATAGTACTGGGACTTGTAGAAACACACCATACCGAGGGGAGAAATTCATGACTACAACAATAATGCATATATGAAAAAAAGGTAGATGCTTACCCCTCCTTCAGGGTCAGTATAGCAGTGTGTACAGCATCATCAAGTTCCAATTCCTCCGTGTACCTGGGAGAAGCATGAATATCAGTTTTAAAAGCAAATAGAAGTTCACCAGTTATTATAAGAACCACTTCAGATTGGCTATTAGTTGATAAATAACATGATGGTCCAATTTTTAATGTAATAATGTAGACAACATTTTACAGGTGGAAAAGGAAAAATACTTTACATCCTTCTGGGGCTACAAGAGTTTCAACAATTCCAACCGCCAGTGGCTGCTACCTATGTAGCACGGACACGTGAGAGGTGTCCGATAGGACACGGACACGTGAGAGGTGTCCGATAGGACACGGACACGGACACGTGAGAGGTGTCCGATAGGACACGGACACGGACACGGACACGGACACGGACACGTGAGAGGTGTCCGATTTTGAAAAATAGGGGACACGACATGGCAGGGACACGGCGGTAAAAATAAATTAAAAAATATTTTTATATATATATATAATATAATATAATATAATATAATATAATATAATATAATATAATATAATATAATATAATATAATATAATATAATATAATATAATATAATATAATATAATATAATATAATATAATATAATATAATATAATATAATATAATATAATATAATATAATATAATATAATATAATATAATATAATATAATATAATATAATATAATATAATATAATATAATATAATATAATATAATATAATATAATATAATATAATATAATATAATATAATATAATATAATATAATATAATATAATATAATATAATATAATATAATATAATATAATATATAATATATAATATAATATATAATATATAATATATAATATATAATATATAATATATAATATAATATAATTAATATTATTAAAGCTTCACATTCATAAATAAATTATAAATTTAATTCAAATTTGTTATATACCAAATAACCAAAATACCAAATTAAATATGTACCAAATTAAAAAGAAACATTCATAACAAATTGACAATCAATCAAATAGTCAATACATAATTCATAAGACCATAGTCCATAAACTAATACATAAGTATGTCCCAAGACCCAAATTCAAATAAATATAAATTTACTTAAAATAAATCAAATAAAATTAAAACTAAACTTTTTCTAAAAAAAAATAAAAAATATTGTCCCTGCCGTGTCCCTCTTTCCCGTGTCCCCCGCGTGTCCCTGCCGTGTCCGGTTTTTTTTTTTTGCTGGGCCCACTCGGAAACGTCCCGGACACGTGTCCGAGGCGTGTCTGAGGCGTTTCGTGTCCGAAACGGTGTCCGACACGGACACCTCACCCTAAATGAAGTGTCCGTGCTTCATAGGCTGCTACTATCAGCCAGCAATTAGCAAAAGTTAACTGGTGGAGCTTTGCATCAAACATGACCAGTTATTTACCACCTCTTTCACTTAACACTCTGCTTTACTTGGAAGTCTGGTTCATTCATTCATGTGAAACTCGCAGACTTTATAATTCCATGAATTCATCAATCAGTAGAGACTATACTAGACCACACTCCCTTACCCTTTTTCACCACCCTCCGACCCACCTCTTGTCATGATGGTTGGTTCATAATTACACTTAACATCCAAGCGAAGTAATAAGAATCATAATAGGTGATGACTGATGAGACTAAGATTATTCAAATTCTTATAAAAGCCGCATGGGATCTTTTACACAAAAAAGAATACAAAGAGATGATTTAACAATTGATGCGCTAGCTCTGCTGGCTGTCTTTCGACTTTCAAATTCTACCTCACTTGATTGTTGCAAAGAGATACAGGCTCCTCGCTGACCAGTTTGACCTCCAACTAATACAAAGTTATACTCGCACTCTATAACATATACACCAATGTTTCCACAGCAAATCAAATGTCACAACCACTTTCCAACTTTTGATAGAAAACAGAAGCACGCGGTATTAAGAACGTGAACAGTTAAAGATGGAGAAAATTCGTAGTAAAAAAGGACTGGGCGGAATTGGATGTTGGCGGGCATTATCAGAAGATAGTATAGTGTCATGGGATATATTAAGAGTTTTTAGAGTTTAGTTCACAAAGTAGTATTCAAGAAGAGCCTTTTAGAACTACTAATGGTATTTTCTATAACTTGATATGTGCTTGAAGTGTACCTTTGAATGAGTAACTGTGATTGGAGTACCAGTACAACAAAAGTCTGATCAACTTGTGAAGCTAAGCTCAAAATGAGAAAGGGGTACAAAATCCGATGATAAACTTACCTCTTCTCTAGAAATGTCTTCGCATTAGACACATTCTTCCCCATGGCTGAAGCCTTCCAAGAGAAGTATGAACCTGATGGATCCACCTAAATGAGCAAAAATAAACTGAATATCAGAACAGCTCTAGCATCATAACTCAGGACCCTGTATAGGTTAAACAGGCCATACAAAAAGGGGAATTCTCTACCATAATCAAGCAGGAGAAGTAACAGGTGAAGCATGGGAACGAATGTATAGACCAGCCAACATTAGGCAAAGTAGCTCATATGCACCTTAATAACAGTAAAGGATGTAAAGAGACAAGTGAATACACCAGAACAAGAGGTACACAATATACCTGATATAGTTGAGGACCCTTGTCATCATACCCAGCAACCAAGAGTGAAACACCGAATGGCCTTACACCACTGCACAGGAAAAAACAAAAAGGAGTAGAATTAAGAGATTGTACAAGAAGACTACATTGGAAAACTCCTCCTTGAGTATATGACATTAAAAATCACAAACAGATCTCCAAGGAAATCTAGTTTCTTCTCATAACATGAGCAGTGTGCTTTCCAATTGATACTTCTAACTCAAGCAAAACAGAGAATGGAAAAGTAGAATAGATACTAGGGAAGAACATTGAGACCCAAGAACACGAGAAGATAAAAGTTGTAGCAGTATTTTCACTCTCTACCCTTCTCACGTGATATTCATGTACAAGGTAAAGCTGCTACTTCTTTTCCAAATTCTTTACTACCAACACTAATGTACGAGTTTTAGAGTTTGCATGCCTTCAACTACAACTATGTAACCAAGGCTCCACTAGAAATGAAGGCAATGATGCTTTCAATATATGCATATGTCAAGGAATTGGTTTATTATACACATTTCTGATCCTTTTTTCTACCATTCATTAATACTATTTTATGGGAAAACGTATCGGCATATAAGTCACAAGCTACACAATTAGCAAATGTTGTCAAAGTATTGTGCTTCAAGAATTTTAACTGTGTCGAATCAGTTAAGAACAGGATGACTCCTTTGACTTTTACCGATAAATACATCATACTGATGATTGGCCATACTACCAAGTTAATAGAACGAGAGAGGCGAACCACGTCATTTAATAAGAAAAATTATCAAGGTTAGCCTTTGACAAGTCACAGATGTGTCAATAAGCCTCATAAGATAAAAACAACAGAAATTAAATTATCTAAAAAGAATAAACAAGTAAAAGACCCAAATTAATAATATAGGACACTCCGTGTTCAGTGAATTATGATATAAAACAGCAGTTACCCTGATTGGGTGAATTCCTGCATGACAGCAGCAGTTTCCCTCACCAGTTGCATGATAGGTATCGGTTCCTATATATATGCAAAAATAGTATACATTAGTTAAGCTTAAAAATCAACATCAAACAGGTCTGATGCAATACCAGTAATAATATACATTTGGTTGAAGGAGGAAACAACAACTACTACTACGCTTCGATCCCAAACAAGTTGGGATCAGCTATTTGAGTCTCAACTGACCATACTGCTCCTAGTTGAAAAAG
This sequence comes from Przewalskia tangutica, assembly GCA_029844215.1. Lineage (NCBI taxonomy): Eukaryota > Viridiplantae > Streptophyta > Magnoliopsida > Solanales > Solanaceae > Przewalskia > Przewalskia tangutica. Next base: position 3,591,089 of record CM056730.1, on the reverse strand, counting down.
GACAAAGGAAGAAAAAAACTCATCTTCTACCAGAAAGCAAGAAAAAAATGTACTCTTGACAGCACAGTATCAAGAAAACATACTCTTAAATACTCCTTCAATGTCCTAATTATGTTAAATGTTAAGTTTTAAGATAATTGTATCAAATGACAGCATATTGGACCCACAAGTGTTATTATGTCACACAGTAACTCCAAACACCACATAAATCAATCTTAGCAATGGAAAAAAACCAATTCATACTTTATAGAGTCGATAATATTGCTCAGCCTGCTTTCTACTTTTTCGCACCAGAACGCGAGAATCGGGGCCCATGCCACTGCAACAAAGATCACAAGTGTCAGTCAAGAATATGCCTTGACCACTAGAAAAATTGAGGTAGTAAAATTAAGTATGTTCAAGCTGGGTCCATCAAACTAAGTGACATTTTATCAATGAAAGCCCTTCCCCCCACATTTTATAAAGTATGTTAGGCTGACTCCAATTATTAACAATAATGGGGTTGGGATAATTAACTGAACTTGCACAATTTTTCATGGAAATTCTGCTCCCGAGTTCCAAAATCTATCAATTATAAGTGTGATTCACTGGGTCAAATATGAATAAATATCCAAGAGCCCCACCTCAATTTTTTGTATAGTTGAAAACAAAAGCCCATTCTATTGAAATGAACCTCTAGTCATTTCGTGGTTGACCATAAACATGTGACTAAAGAACCATGAACTAGGCCAATCAACAAAACTAACAAAAGAGGTCCCCACCACAGACGATGGTCATCCATAATCTGAAGAGAGTTTTACACACAACTCCAGGCATGTTCACCACGCATCCTTGTATCCTGGATTATGAAGAGGATAACTGGAGCAATAAAGATAAAGGATCTCACCTGTAAACTACTCCAATATTTGGTGTCAAAGTCTGAATCTTTTGCACCTGAATTATACATATAAAAGAGAGGGGATGAAGATGGTAACTATGACAAATGTTAAGGGATATACAGCGTAAAAGTGATAAATCTATTGAAATTCCATGCATCCCAAAACACACCAGTTAGTCACGAAACTTGGTACAAATACAGAATCAAGAAAACAGGAAGAACGAAATCCACAGTACTACAGTACAGAGGAGAAGCATTTAAGACCAACAACCATGACTTTGAATGCACTTGTTGATATGCCGTTAACCTTGTGACAGTATTTTGAGATATTTGGAGACTTACTCTCCATAGCAGTAAAATGAACACTACTAACATCTTTGTGCAACCTTAACATCTAAGAAGATTCCTACGGACTGATTACTAATTAAGCACAATATAAGTTCTTGCAATCCAGATGAAGCCATTAGGATGCCACACCAGGGATTTGTGAACACAAGTACAATCTGTTATGACTCATGAGTAGACTACAAAGGATGATTCTGAGGAGAAATACTTACAGATGTTTCATCAACCAGGATAGACGGTAATTTCTTCTCGGTTGCAATTACAACACCATTAGCGGCTGCAATCATCCAATTATAAATGAAAAATCACCACAAAAACTAGAAATTTATAGTGAAATAAAAAGGAAAAACACTTATCCAACTTAATTACAAGGATCCTTTTAATGATACATAGAGCGATTATAGTAGAATATGTCTATCAAATTACAGATACATTCTTGACTAAATGAAAGGCCTCAGCACCGGGATCTGATAGCATCATCTATATTGCAAAGGCCATTGAGATCCAGGTCAATTATGATAAGTAAAACGGACAAGATCTCTTGAAAGTCGAGATCTTCTGTCAGTGGCATGCTCAAAATAAAATTTATTTATGCCAACCAACATAATGACTGGCAGAATCTTTGGCTTTATGTCAATACTGCCAATATGTCAGTAATTGGACATTGCTAGTTAACCATACACTTAAGTACCTATAGACAAAAGATGCACTTATTATAACTTGAGTTACCTTTAATCCCTAGTGACGTTTGACCCGATCCAACTGCTGTCAAGGCATGTTCGATCTGAACCAGCTTTCCAGATGGACTATGTCACAACAAACCATGATAAGAGAAATTGCAGTCATAAGAAGAAAAGGAAAGCATAAATTGATCTGCATATAGTGGCTATATCCCTACCTGAAAGTGGTAAGTGAGAAAGAGTACTGACTATCACCCATTGAGGATTAAATGCTAGTCTTCAGTAGACACCCTGAAAGATAACGTGCCAAGGGAAGGTGCTATCAGAAAGTAAAATGGAATTGTATTATATCTTTAATTTTTTGGTGTAAACAACAATGTATAGAGGATACAGATCAACTTGTAGATTTATTAGGAGCCTTGTAACTTCTTGGAGGTGGACAGTATATCCTTAATGCTGAGGAATACAACATTACCAGTTTTCAGGAAAAAATGGGGCTATCAGAGTTTAGGAGTCATTGACTTAATTCCCAGTGTGTCCTATTTCTTTGGTTGTTGAAGAATCATTTTGAACCACGAACACAATTTACCAAAAATGTGAATGACAAGAATCAATTGCCACAAAAAAGACTTTCTAGACAGAAAAATATTTTGCTCTTTTTGGAATTCTATTGACAGATCTTTAACCAATAAAGGAACTGACCATTCTTTTCTTTTTTATTTAGTTATAAAGAACCACTAAGGGAGATGACGGCCAAATGCCAGCAACAAAACTTGGGTCAAATACCTAAATCACTGTCTAGTTGGTGGGTTTAGATGAGATCTGCTAGACAGTGCTGGGAGTTTAATCTTCCTCATTTTCCTATGGTATGTAATCATAAATACTTCCAGCAAAAACAAGAAAGGTGCAGAGCAGAAAAATATCAAAGAACCCTTAACACATAAATTACCAGTCTAAGTCAAGAAAAAAGTTGCAGAAATTAAAAGATGGGGGTAGGAGTAGGGAGCAAGAAACCCCAACATGTTTCCTCTTACTCCTTCTATTTATCATTTTATGGGAAAATAGAGAACCCTAGAAACAATTTTTTAACTTACCTAGTTCATCTCTTTAGCTCCAAACATTTTGCTAAATAAAGTACAATCATGATTTTACTGTTTGAAACAAACCAGCAAACCTAAGTATGTCAACTATAATAAAAAACCACGAACACACAATGCTAAGTTCATAACAACAGAAACAGATTCAGTAGTTTAGCCAAAAGCAGGATAAAATATGATTAGACTTCAGCTTAATTAATTTAAACAAAAATGCAGAAATTAAAATATAGGGGTAGGAGTAGGGAGTAAGAAACCCTGGAAAAAAATTTAACTTTTCTAACTTCAAGCAACAACAACAACAGCATACCTAGTATAATCCCACCAGGTAGGTTCTAGGGAGTGTAGAGTGTAAGCAAGTCGCTGTTTCCGATAGACAACGTTTCTAACTTCAAGAAAATTACGAATTTATTGTTTGAAACGAATCTAAGTATGTCAACAATCGAATACTCACAAGAACATAATACTAAGTTCATTAACAACAGCATTAGATTCATAATTTTAGCCAAACAGAGATTAAAGTATGATTAGACTTCAGCTCAACTTAATTGAGAGAGATTTTAACGGCGAGAATAGCAAGTTTGAAATAGGGAAAAATAAAGAGAGGGATTACCGGATTCCGACAGTACCACTGGCGAACGAGCAGAGGAGTGTGACAGAGGATCTGAAATTGAGTTATATTACATGAATATTTAATGTAATCAATCCTTTTTTAATATATTTTATGACTCAATGTTCGAGTCTATCTTTTTTTTTTTTTTTTTTTATAATACAGGTCTTGTAGCTTTGCACTCATATTATTAAGACATGCACAAGACTTCAGACAGCTCCTGAGCGATGACCGCCCTTCAAAGACTCCACCACTAAGTAAATCGCGGGATGTGCACCCGTTACGTCCACGGATCGTTGATCCCCCACAACCCCAATCCACAAGGCTTGGCGGGAATCAAACCCACACTTCAACATGCCCCGCGGCTTTTAGCGCCCAGGCTTAATCACAAGTATATGCCCCGGAAGGCGATGTCCTAGAGAGAATCGAACCTGTGATCCTAGGGTCACAAGTTCAACCTTCGCCCAGCAAGTTGAACGATTCGGACAATGTTCGAGTCATCTTGCTGGTACCTTAATTATTACACGTGAATAATATATATATATATATATCGGATATCGGATATCGGATATCGAGCGAAAAATAAAATAAAAAGTACTAGGTAGATATTAATTCGTAGTAATTATTTACTTTAACACCAACTAGTTATTTATTTTTTTGGTACATTAACACCAACTAGTAGAAACTGGCAAGTGGCAACCTTTAACACACAATTAGAGATTTACTAAAATATAAGTAGGACAAAAAAGAAACTTAGATAAACAATGTTTATATATTATTTGTTTGATAAACGTATTCATGTAGACATTCTTGCCACTTAATTATTGCAAATATTGTCAATTCGATGCAAGAAAAATTTATTTTTTCTTTCCTTTAAACAAATTGGTAAACAATTCACTTAATATCAGTGTTTTAAAAGGCGGGGTGAGACGAAACGTTTTACTTAGCACGGGGCGTAAACTCAGCTCATGAATCTTTAAAATTTTAATTTATAAAGTAGTAAACTAGTATAATAACACAAAAAATTATAAAAAATAAATTAATAGTTTAAAGAAAAATATATACATAATTAAAGAAACTCATAGAAAAAAACTTCTAACATGAAAATAAAACTTATCAGTAATATAACTAAAACATCGCTCCTTCATGAATTAAATAAAATTACTTTCAAATAGCGAATTAATAAAATGTGATAATTTTGAGACACTGGACAAAAATATGAAGACCAATGACAAGTGAAGATGTAAAATTCGACTATATATTTTTTAAAGAAAATTATTAAGTGATAATCACCCTCACGGTGTTCTCAAATAGTAACTATACAAAAATACAACTTGTTATTTGAGTTAATCTTAATCTTCTTATTTTTATAGATGAAAAAAACTATTAAGCATCATTGATTTATTACAAAATTAAAAGGATCAACAATGTTAATTACGACTTTGACACATAATTTGTGTATTATTAGGCGAGCCCCGAACGCTGGGCGTTAAGCGTTCTTATGGAGTACGGTCGGACGCTTAGGACATAAGCCTCACAAAACTAAGCCCCACACGTAAGCCTCGAGGCATTTTGCAAGTGCCCCACCCCAAGGCGAGCACCGAGGCGAGTCCAAAAACTGCCTTTTAAAACACTGGTTAATATAATGTTGCTTCAAACACATGATTATTGTAATAAATTAATATGCCTCAATAAGGCAAACAACTACTAGTTGCACTCATAATGTAATGTTAGTTGGATCCTCATCCTCATGATATATATTATGGGCTGCTAGAATTTTTAATTCCGGATTTTTATTACACATCAGTCTAATAAAGCCGATAATTAAAAATAACTATATAATCTTTATGTAATTACAAATTTTAGTCTGTATACATCGTATAATTAATGTATATTTGGTGTGTAATCAGTGTTATATTGATTATACACTTATTATACATGGCATATACATGAACAATAGCTACAAACTTCTATGGCTTGGCCGGTGAATTTTATTTTAACCGGGTGACTAAAAATGTTAAGATTCCCTTTTTTCACCAATTTGCCTCACTATTTTACTTTTAGTGAGTTTATAAGTTCAGTTTGAATGAAATGCTCTCCTCAGCCGAAAGAATGAATTTTGGCTTAACTCAATCCAAAAACTAGCTTGTAAGGTGAGGATTGTCCAAGTCCATATAAGAGTTCATGTTCCCATTTCATATCTGATGTGGGACTCATAACACTCCCCACACGTTCATACCTTGTTAACTGAAGCGTGAATAATATAATTTGGGGTCCAACATCGGTGAACAAAGAATTGGAATGAGTGTGCTTTGATATCATGTAAAGAATGAATTTTGGGTCTAACTCAACTCAAAAAACTAATTTGTAATGTGAGGAATATTGTTCAAGTTCATATAAGAGTCCATATTCTCATTTTACATCCGATGTGGAACTCTTAGCTGGTAAATAAGAAAACTCACTTGTATAAATAAGTTTAGAATACACAAATTAAACAGCTTAAATAGGCTGAGGCCTCTATAATAGTAATAGTAAAATGATGATGAAGTAATAGTAATTTTAGAGGGAATTAAACAGTCAAGTTTAGAGGGAATTAAAGAGCCAAATGATGATGAAGTAATAGTAATTTTAGAGGGAATTAAATGCCATTGATTACTTCCAATGGTGACTTAATAGGCAATAAGATTCTTCCACCTTTGCGTAGCAAGTCCCTTCTATCCACGCAAAATCCTGCTTATAAATGTAATTATATCAGTAAAAATACGGATTTAAGTTAGCTAAATTGCCAGCATAAGCTTCTGCTAGTGGCGGGGCGGCAAGGCCATGTTGTTCAGTTGGAAGTCTAAGCCAAGAAGGTACGAACGAATTGACGGGCCCCTTTAGAAGATAGAGGGCGACTTCACAGATTTTTTACATTTTACCTTAGATATTTTATTGTTGTAAAGACTTTTTACATCATGAATTCATCGTTATAACATAAAACTATTCTATTTTTCAGGTTATCATATCTGATTTGCTATGAAGTAATCAACTTAAACAGATATCAGACGCCGGATCTTGCGGCCGAAGCGCTCGCTTTATGCCCCAATATTTTTGGAGCCTCATTTTAAAAATTTATGAACTGATTTTTTTAAAATTAAAAGGAAATGAAAATTTTAAAATAAATTTAAACAATTCAAAGCGCATGAAACTGTTTTTAATTTTTAATTTAGTAATAATAAATATATTTGGACAGTTCGAATAAAAAAAAAGATCACTATAGCCTCAAACGAAACTTAAAATGCAATAGTCACTCAGATATTGATAATTTAGATTTATTTTTTGAAAGTAAAAGTGTTAGGGAAAATAGTACAAGTAGAAGATAATATTTCAGTTGATACACTCAATGATATAAGAGGACTTGATACTTCTCGAAATATTGTTATTACTTATAGAATAATGTTATAATTTCAGTTGATACACTCAATGGTATAAGAGGACTATGAGTAACTGGTCGATGACTCGAGGAAGAATTGAGTGTATTTAGGAAAATTCGACGTGATGGATCGCACAGCAGCTGGCTCCGCCGCCCAACATCGAACGAGGATCGAAGAGGCAGCGGGTACAGGACCATGTTTCGGCAGCTGGTCGACAATAGGCCCACTGGACCGATCTAATCCAGAAGAAACAGAGGGTATTATTAGTTGAGTGGGTATTGGGCCAGCAAGCAGTGGACCTGCTGGTGGGACAGCGGGCTCTGATTTGGCCAACAGCTGAGGTAGAACATATGGTGGGACCCCATCATCTAAAAAATCATACGAGTCAGACACGGAACTACATACTTTGGTAAACGGAAATTGGGTTTCATCAAATATAACATGACGATAATCATGATTTTATTAGAGGATTAATCAAAACACTTGTAACCACGATGATTTGACGGATAACCTAAAAACACACAAGTGGTGGAACAGGCTTGAAGCTTATTTAATGTAGTTGACGGAAATAGGGGATAGCATAAACACCCAAAGACTCTAAGATGAGAATATGAAGGAACCTTATTGTAGAGAGTTTGGAGGGGAGATTTAAAAGTGAATCTGTTGTTAGGAAGTATGTTAAGTAGATAAGTAGTCATTTGGAGTGCATGATGTCAAAAAGATGGAGGTACGAAAGCATGTGCTAATAAAGTACGGACAATATTATTAATCGTACGAATTTTTCATTCAGCCTTTCCATTTTGTGAAAACGTACGAGGACAAGAGAAATGAAAAATTATGACATTAGCATCACAAAATTCCCGAAATACCTCATTATCATATTATTTGTCATCATCACATTGAATATTTTTGATATCACGTTCGAAGTGGGTACGGATGAATGCCCTAAAATTTGTGAAAGTGGAAAATACTTGAGATTTTTTCGCTAACGGAAAAGTCCATAAAAATTATAATAATCATCCAAAAAGAGAACATATTAACGATGACCCATAGAACTTAAAAATGAGATGTCCATAAATCGCTATGAATAATATCAAAAGGCATCAAAGTGCTAGAAGTAGAGGCTACAAAAGTTAATATAACATGTTTTCCTAACGGACAAGAATGACAAATTGGAGTACTACTCATACCCTTACAATGAATAAAATTGTTTTATTTAAAGAAGACATAATTGACAATTCTGGATGACTCAAATGTGCATGCCACAAAGAAGGAGCAAGAGCAGTAAAAGTGGATGGTACGGTTGGGCTGATGGAATTTGCGATGGTGATTGGATAAAGATTGCCCCTACTGTTGCATCTCATAAGAGGTATCCCCATTTTGAAATCCTTCACAAAAAACCTAAAAGGATAAAAATTAACAGAAACTCAATTATCAGTGGTCAATTTACGAACAAACATCAAATTTTTAATTAAGTTAGGGGCATGAATGGTATTTTTTTAGGACAAGAGGCGGATGAGGAGGGGACAAAGTTGCACTACCCAACCCATGCGCCCGATTCACTATATACTAATTCCCTCCTGGCCTCAGGCTTCACCGACCATGAATTGGAATAGTATGACCATTACCAACAATTACCACAATTTTTGCTCAAATTGTAATAAGACGAGAGAGTACCTGAGTCGGATGTCATATGAGAAGTGGCTCCGGTGTCCATGTACCAATTTGCATCCGGGGGGTTTAATCAATGTGTGTGCATTGCGGCTTCAATATCTGAAGGAGTGAGGCCCGCAACACGATGGGCCTGGGTTGGCCGAGGCCCGAGCACACCCGCTTGTTGCCCCGACCCAGAAAAACTCGGACCGTTTGTGTTTGTAAATTGGGCCCGGGCCACTGCAGCCGATGGTGGCGCAGGGGGCCATCGCCGCGACCATCGACTGGCCTGTGGTCGCGCCATAGCCCCAAGGCACACCTCCGTTATTTTCATCCCGATTTTCGCCATTATTTTTCCGATTTTTAACATTTTTGCCTCCACCATTGTTGCGGTTTTGACCCAAATTCTCGGAGAATGAGTGAGGACGTCGGATGTGGTCATCATGACGACATGATTTGCACCAGATGGGGCTGTCGGAATGTTGGAAACTCTTCCAATTACATGTTCTGCAGAGTGAGTAAAGTCGTCTTTTGAGCTAAGTCAACCTCTTCCAATGTAAGCATGGACCGGTCGTGATAGAATTGTGGTAAAGGATCACTTTGATGAAGGAGAGTTCCAACGCCACTATAGGCCTCGAATAGGCCGACAATCATCTGAAGAACAAGACGATCATTGGTGACGGGACACCAACGTTGCGGAGTTGATCGCCAATTCCTTCAGCGTTTTATAATAGGCTGAAACGTCCAGAAATTCTCCATGTTAACATGAGAAAATTCCAGCTCAAGAGTAACCGCACGGGAGTTTTTGTTATCTTGGAATATGTCACGCACCCTATTCCAAGTTTCCATTACCGTAGCGCCGGGTTCAAGAATTATTTGCAAGAGGTTCGTAGAGATAGTTGAATAAATTCACTGCAGAACGGTAGCATCAAGAGTTGTCCATAACACCGGGTCAACTTCTGGGGCAGGTTTCTGGCATGGGGATGATGTGATGAAGTACTTGATGCGAGCGCGCGTGAATCTTGAATAATTTCGCCCACGTCGCATATTGGACGTTTTCCATCTCAAGAACAATAGGGATGTGGTTCTTGATGTTGGAAACTACAAGGGTAGGATGAAACGTGTTCTTTGACGTAGACATAACGAAAAGAACAATAGGTGAAGAAGGAATTTGGGAAAAAAAATTGGGAGGAGAGGAGGTAATTGGGCTCGGATTCCGAGAGAAACGTCGAAACCGAGGCAGCGGAACAAAGTCTATAGGAATTTTGTGAACCTAGACTTCTGATACCATGAAATAAATATTCTCTTGATTATTTTCATTAATGAAATGAGTATATATACAATTTACAATTTTCATAATATGGAAAATCATATTCCTATTCTACTCTAAAAACCTTATTCTAGTTGTATAATGATTATGCAATTATGGTAAATGTACAATTCTAATTTAACTACAATAAAATATGTCATAAAATATACTACCAATCCGTGATATGTCGGCATGTATGTACCGTATATATCACGGGTTTAATGCCCATTTCCGTCAATCAGCCCGTGATATATACGGCATAAATACCGTGTATATCACAGGTTTATTATTATAGAAGTGCAGTTTATTGATATGATAGGACAGTGTAATTAAAATAAGAAATCTCAATTGCTGTAACTTTAACAGTAAGTATGATGAGTACTACATGTAGGATAGTTATATCGTCAATATAATACAATCTAAAGCATTAAATTATTACAAGGTTAAAGTCCTCCTTTCTATTTGCTCTGTGAAAAAAAAAAGAACATTAACGGCAATATTGATACTGTTTAGTTTCAATGTTAAGTTACATCACTTTCATTAACGATGAAATCGTGCCCAAATCACAACTGATATAATGAATATTGAAGGAACGAATTATCTTCTAGAATATTGTGGGAGAAATTAAAATTGTCTTAGATTTCTTTTAAATTGTGTTATTATAAGCTAGGTTTCTAGAGTAGTCATCTAGGTTTCTCGCATTTCTATTTGGTTTGAAGAAAATAGCATAATGATTAGATCAGTATTGTTTACTTTCCAAATCAAGTTATATCTTTTTTATTAACGTTAAGAGTCTCACATCTCGGATATAAAATGAAAATATGGACTCCTTATATGGACTTAGATAATCATCACCCTACAAACTAGCTTTTGGGGTTGAGTTAGACCCAAGATCCATTATTTACATGGTATCAGAGTCAGTCTCATTCCAATTATTTGTTCACCGATGTTGGACCCCCAAATTATACTGTCTACGCTCCAGTTAACGAGGTCTGGGCGTGCGGAGGAGTATTAAGAGTCCCACATCGGATATGAAATGGAAACATGGACTTCTTATATAGACTTGGACAATCTTCACCCTACAAAAGTTGAGTTAGACCCAAGATTCATTCTTTACAATTAATAAGTGAGAACGCGTTCAGATCGCACTAAAATATATTATGTATATTAAAAAAAAAAATTGACTTCACACTCACTAAATCACGACTAAAATTTAGTCAATAAAATACAATTTAAGTTACCTTAAATATATTATAAGGTTAAAGTCAGTTGAATTTATTCTTTCTATTCGCGCTATAAAAATAGTACAAGAATAATTATGTTGATATTATTTACCTTTAATATCAAGTTACGATGCTTTCATTAACTAGTGAAATCGTGATCACACTAAGATATATAATTATGATTATTAAAAAATGAATTGGACTTCATATTGACTAAATCACTAGCTAAAATAGCCTCTATAATGTAGAAGAAATTAAAATTATCTAGAGAATACGATTGAAACTGTATTATTACGGGCTAGGTTCTAGGATAGTCAATTAGGCTTCTCTCATTTCTATTGACTCGATAAACGAGCATAAATGATCAGAGTCGTCTCAAACATTTTGGAGTCATGTTCTAATTCGTAAAAGTGGATCCTTAATATAAGTAAATATACGATTTCAATAATCTGAATTTGGGCTTCCACATGCGCGCGCCACTGGAACTGAATCACTTTACTTTGATTGAGCTAAGACCTGCGAATTATGAGCTTTTACAGTAAATTCTGGCTAATACTACTTAATAAAAAATGAAAAAATGGACCCCTAAATTTTTTTGTTTTTCGGGGGCCCTGTGCGGTAGCACATCTCGCACGGGTCCAAAGACGGCCCAGATAATAATTATATCAATATTGTATACCTCCAACCTCAAGTCAAATCTCTTTTTATAATTAATGAAAACACTCTCAACACTATTTGTATATCGAAAAAGAGATTTGACTTAACACCCACTGAATCACTAGAATATAGTAACACAAATAAATCTAAACTACATTAAATAACTTATTATAAGATTGAAGTAAGTTGGGTTTTCGTCCTTTCTATTGACTATGTAAAAAGAGTACATTAAAAATTATAATGGCATTGTTTACCTTCAATGTAAGGTCACATCTTTTTTATTTACGTAATAGGAAATAACCAATTAGGTTTACGACGAAACCTAGAAATCGATCACTGATTCAATTTGTCTTCTTCTTTAGTAAGAAGAGTACTGCCTAAAGCAATGTGAGTTAAAGTGTCTATATGGGAACCGGCCTAAATTTCTGACAACAAACGAGTGGAATACTTTACCCGAGTAGGAGGGAAATGCAACGAGCACTAGCGCGCTTCGGCCTTCGAGCCTACGCTTGCTTTACGCGAGCAATGAGGATGCGTGTTACTAAGGCTTTAGGCTTGAGCTCTTGGAGTTGCTTGTTGGGAGTCTGCTTTTTCCCATGCTCGTCTTTTTTAGCGATCTAACCATCTCGAAAGCACTAGGATCTGGATCTGGATCTGTCATATTGACCGACTTTTAGACTTTGAACTGGCAAGTGGGGGTGGACGTGCCAGCGAATACCTCTTATTGATTGCTGTATTATATGGGATGTCATTGTATGTGACTGTTCCTCTGACATTTTCTTGCAATCTTCCTCCCAATATCTTGTTCAAGGTTGTTTTCGACCTCCGGAGGACAACAATTTGTTTTTCCAATCCTCAACGGGTGGTCAAGCCCTCGCTCAGAACTAAAGGATCCTTAACATCGCCACTCACTGCATAAGCTCATAGGGCAAGATGAAAAATATCCGGAAAAAGGCTAAACAGATCGTCAACTTCACCTTGGCATGCTTCCATAAAAGACAACATTGAACGAGAAGAGAACTAAAGCAAGGCTGGTGATGTGCCACTGTATGGAGGGGTCAGAGAGAGTAGAAGCGCGCTAGCGCGCAATAGCTGATGAAAAGCCAGCAACTTCGCGCTCAGATAGGTGGTTATAGATTATCTCGTTAAGCGCAAAAGGTAAAGTTTAAAGTTAAATTGTTGTCAAATAAGAAAATGTGTCATTCTTTTTTAGACTGACTACAAAAAAGTGTATCATATAAATTGGGACATGTAGTAGAATTCATCGGGGAACAAAAGGGCTATAGGATTGAGTTATCCCATGCCTCAGTTCATACTTTGCTAAAGCAACAAGCTTGAATTTATAGCATCTTCTAACTACAGAACATAATAATAAAAGTTACTTTCAGCTATCATTAATATCCCTATCTAAGTAAAATTAATGCACAAGATGTCAATGGCCTAGAATTGGAGTTCAGCCCTTTCCATAATATGAATTTTAAAGCTCCTCTAATTTGAAAACAACACCCAATTCTAAGTCAATATAGGCATAACATTTATTTTTTCACATCATTTTTACTACTTTAACAATAGTTAACTAACACATGCCATCGCCCAAGTTATCATTAAATCATAGGAGTAATTGATATGAACACCAGATACAAATAAGGTCTTTCCCTCCAAATTGTGTTGGCACTTGGCTTGAGAGCTAAACGCACAAGAAAGAGATTGAAAAGAGGACCATTAGACCTCGCTCTCGGGCCCAGAGGGAGAGCAAAGAAAGCCTTGGATCTTCGTCTATTGTTGAACCTGACTTTACTTTGACACGTTAGCCTTTCCCTATATCTTATTTAATCGGAAGAGTCAGTCGAAACTCAACTCAATTTCTTTCTAGTTCCACTAGCTACAAACCAAATTCTCACATATCTGTTTCTTTAATACAACATTCATTTGTGCATAGTTTAATTTATATAGTTTGCACAAACTGGACAAAAAGAGATATTACTTCAGATCATTGCTTGCTGATATTAGAAAATAGAAATGACCCGAACAAAACAGAGGAATATTTCTATATTTTGAGTGCAGGCAAAACGTACATATTTTCTAAAACTGGAAAATCATATGAAAGTGAAAACTTGAGCCGCACATCATTAATACCTCTACCATGTGTTCCTCTATACAAAGGAAAAGTGAAAATCCACTTAGCATAGTGAGTATTCGCAGTCAAGCAGTCGGGTGAGAATTTCCTCACAACTAGGTCGTTCGTTTGGCTCTGCCCAGCAATCTGCAAGAATAAGGTAATTATAAGCAAATCTCTATGATAAGCATTAATTGGTAATCTGTGTTATCACAAATTAAACTATATTGATAGTGTAACAATCTTTACATTGTCAGTATATACTCCCACTGTCCCAATTTATACGACACACTTTCTTTTTTAGTCAGTTCCAAAAGAATGACACATTCCCTTATTTGACAACAATTTAACTTTAAACTTTACCTTCGAGAAGATCTACAACCACACAAATATTTTTGGCTTGTTTTAGACCGCAAGATTCAAAAGTCTTCATTTATTTCTTAAACTTCATACCTAGTCAAACTATATCACATAAATTGGGACGGAGGGAGTATAACTTAAATCTAACTGTGATTACCTGCTATTAGTCTGCCGAGGGGTCCTTCAGGTATCTCTAACCTTGATCTTTCATTGGCAACAGCATAAACTACCTAAAAATAAAACAATGCAATTACTGGATGCAGCCATGTGGAAATACCAATGTCAATTTTCTAGAGCTAATTAACCTGTATCACGTTACAAGGCCAAATTAACATACCTGATCGGGTGGTATACCCTCCCATGGTCTGCTTAGGGTGCAAAGCTCCCACATTATCACGCCAAAGCTAAAAATGTCACATTTTTCTGTGAAAGGTTGATTTCGAATGAGTTCTGGAGCCATCCATTCAGGAGTGCCAGCGGACGTTGAGTCTCTCATAGATGCATCCATTATTATTCTTGAGAGCCCAAAATCACAAATTTTGACAGTCCAGCGCTTATTCACAAGGCAGTTTGCACTTTTTAGATCACGATGGACAATCTTCATCCGGTGTAAGCACATCAGCCCTCTTTAGCTCCAACAGAAACATGAATCAGTTAATATTATCATAAATCCCATCAGAGTATAAATAACATATCTGCTGTACTTTTTTCAGAGCTTTTAATAAACCAACCTGCATATATCCCGAAGCATATTGAGCCTCTTCTGCCAGCTAAGCCTATTCTTTTGACCACTTACATGGATCAAATAATATAAAGATCCCATCTCCATGTACTCAGTAACCATTGATAAATGTGGAGGGTTTGCACAGGCACCCAGGAACAATATAACTGTGAGGAATGGCATTTAGTTGAATCACACTAGCCTAATTACAAATATCATACTTCTAGGCAAAATTGGGAGTAAAAACTAAAAACCAGCACTTGAAAGAAACAAGAAAAGAGAAGTACCATTTGGATGCCGAAGTCGGCTGGGGAAAAAATGACAACACTTCAGTTAGAACAGTATAAAGCTGAAAAGTACAGAATTCATAAAGAAGATACAACACCTAAGGATAGAGATCTCATTGCAGAAGTCCTCCATATTTTCAGCAGTAAGATCTTGCTCCAGAAAAACTTTAATAGCAACCTCAGTTCCATTCCACTTGCCACGGAAAACTTCTCCAAAGAACCCTAGAAATATAACAAGAGTGTTTAGACCTCAAATTCTAGTACATGGGGTGGGGGAACCAGATTCATTGAAAAAATAGAAGCCAGCATCATATTCTAAAACTCCATTCATTCTACAGGTAACAGTACAATCATTTCTTTGTTTCAGATGAAGTGAATTAAAAAAAAAAGGCAGCCCGGTGCACTAAGCTCCCGCTATGCGCGGGGTCCGGGAAGGGCCGGACCACAAGAGTCTATTGTACGCAGTCTTCCACGGCTTGAACTCATGACCTCCTGGTCACATGGCAGCAACTTTACCAGTTACTCCAAGGCTCCCCTTCTAGATGAAGTGAATTAACAACATGGGAAAAAAATACATATCTGGTCCTTGCTCATTCAAGAGACAAGTAAATGACTCTACTTCCTTACAAGGTAATGTACAAAACTTTTCCTATACGCCCAATACAAATCCTTCTGAAATCTATCTGTATCAAGATCTAGTGTATTCTTCCACTTCAGTCACATACACAATTAGTTCCTTATTTGGGAAGGGTGTTAGACACTGTGAGGACCTTTCCCTAGTACAAGAAGACCGGATAGGATGCAACCTCTGGTGTACATTCAATCTGCAAGATCCACATCCAAGTTTCATAGCTTTTAGTTTGGTATCGCTGTGTTGTCCATGCCATAGGATCATCTGATAAGTAGCAACAAGCTCATCGCAGAGGCTCATGTATGGAACAACAAAGAATAGTATTAGGGAAGGAAGATTTAGATAGGAATCACCAGAATTAGTTTGTTATAACGTTTTGAAGAAACGACCAAACTCTTTTAAGAACCATTTTAATGGAAAACAGGATCTGAAAGCTGATAGAGACAGATGTTCAAGAAAACAAATAGCCACATCTCCATTTCTGGTGTCACTTTTAGTATGTCAGAATCAACAGAAGAACCTACTTCACCCTAACGTCCGCATACTTGTGTTCTTTTCTCCATAGAAGCCACATAATGTTGTCCATTTGTACATGAGTCGGGAGAAAGAAAAATGATAAGAGACATTTCACGTTAAGTACTAAGCTCGTCTTTCACATTGAAAGGTGCAGAACCATATTGGAGAAACTCTAACAGGATACATCAGCGAGGCACTAGAAACCGTCACTGTGTTCCTAATCTTCAATATGGTTCACTTTCTTGTCTTCAGCTCTTCAAAGATGTTCTACACTCGATGTTTACTTAGGTTAAATTGTAGTTTAGACGTGATCTCCCTCCCTCACTCACACAACACATATGAACCCTCATTTGCTTAGTTTTACTTGAATATGGTCCCCAGGTATCCATCCCTCTTTGTAGATTCCTCCACGGTCTGAAGTGAAGCAGATATATCCAAGTTTTATTTAATGTCATAATTAAAGCACAAAACAAAAGATTTCATGAATTATGATGAAAAAAGGATGAGCCTGGGTTGCTCCTACATTAAAGTTGGCAGAGCATGATCCACCAACAATAGCATTCTAGTTTACAAAGCATGAGATCAAGGAGCAAAGGGAGCAGTCTCAGCTAGCTCATTGCAGCCCTATAAGTGGCACTAAAGAAATATGTAATCAAAGAACTTAACAAAGAAAGAAAGAAAGAAAGAAGCTTAAACACATCAGACTGCAACAAAAATGCTTAAGAACAATGCTTACCTATCCCAACTCGAGTGCCAACAGTCAACTCCGAGAAGTCTATATTCCATTCTTCAAAAGGTAGAAGAGGCTTATTCTGATACATATGTGATTCTAGTATCCTGTTCCAGGTTGAGATCAATTCATCATTCATCCTATCTGGCCCATTTCTTTCTGGAACCTGCCTCCTCAACTCGTGGGGAGATGAGGGTAATGACATTGCTTTCTGCGAACTCATCTGCTCCCTTGAAAAAGCAAAAAAGTTAGAATGCAGATCCGACATTTCATCATGGTGAAAATCAGGGACCTAAATTGGACTCTAGTTAGTCAATGACTGAAACAAATAGAGATTAAAAACCATCAAACCACTGTTGGGCTAAAATCTGTGAGGTGAAGGAGTATTAGTTGACAATCAAACTTTCCGTAGTATCACCAAGAAAATCAGCTTATACACCTGGTACATGTCAGCGATCTAGAGAAGGCAAATGGATAGGAATGCGGCGACCTCTAGATTTGAACCTGAATTGAAAGTGAAAAGATAATGCTTTTTCATTTATTTCCCACAATTAGAGGCCCAACGAATCAGAGTTTTCACTAAAATCCAAACTTCAATAGTGTTACAAAGGGAAAAAGTCAGTGTTCTTAACCGAGAGGAACTATTAACACAAAGCCTAAATATTCATCCTCCTCCAACTCATTTGCAACAGTTCACTTCCCTCAAGTTCACCAGACCACCAACAACCCCTGACATTCCCTCACCAAAAAAAAAGAGGCAGAAAGAAAATACAATATTGGAATAAATAAGTAAACATATCATGTATGCAAATAAATACAAATGGAATAGAAGTGTTGCAACTTGTTCCCTCCAACAACTTGGTCAACTTTATCACTTTTCTTTA
Source organism: Przewalskia tangutica (assembly GCA_029844215.1). Lineage (NCBI taxonomy): Eukaryota > Viridiplantae > Streptophyta > Magnoliopsida > Solanales > Solanaceae > Przewalskia > Przewalskia tangutica. The sequence continues at coordinate 3,572,980 of CM056730.1, read as the reverse complement.
CAAATAAAAGTAACTTTATTTCAGAGATGGCAAAAAAGAAAAAACAGGTGAAAATATGTACAAGGCAAAAATTCAGAACTACCCTTTGTCAAACATCTAGGATCTGAGGAACTCAAGCAGAGAGTTAACATCATATACATCTGTCATCTTACACAAAAAAGGCAAAAAAATGCAAGGATCTGCATCTAATGTTATGTGCAGGGATTAGGTAAGCCTTCAAACCATCTTCTGTTCCACTGCAGCCAAATTGTCCAAAATAATGCATGCACGGATGGTGCATGTTTCTCAGTCTATACAACTTAAATTGATCAACTTTATCAACATCAAAGCTGATTTTTGAACTTAGAACTAACAAAGTAGTACAACTAGAGAAAGTTTGAGATCCAAGTTACTGTTAGACTTAAGAAAAGATAGTCTCCTATGTACAGTGAACACTAAGGGTGTGTTTGGTATGGAGGAATTTTTTTATTTTCTCATGTTTGGTTGGTCAAAATGTTCCACCAGGGAAGTCTCATAAATGACATTCAATGTTGATTGTCACTCTCCCACCCTCGTCTCCTGCCCCATTGTCCCACCCCCTACCTTACCTACCCGCCTCCTCGTACCTCACCCGCACTCCCCCCCAACCAACTCACCCCATCATCCCCCTCACCCCACCTCCTAGTTTTGCCTAGATTATATATAAATGCTCATGAGAAAATATTTTATGTTTACTTACCAAACACCAAAAAATAAGTAAGAAAACCACTTATTTTCCAAGAAACATTTGCTTTCATACCAAACACACCCTAGAATAAGTGTTTTTTCAAGTCCTCCCTGTGAATATGTGGCCTTACAAGTCCTTCTGTGATCTTGATCGAAGTAGTACTGACCTGCTGGATTGATTGGTAGTGACAGGGGCATCAACATATCAAATGACATGACTAATGATGTGGTCAATTAGATCATCGTAGACATCAGTTATGTGGAGCTTTATCAGAGAAAAAGTAAAAGTACGTGATGGCATTCCATATTCTCACTGAGAGTTTCATGTAACAAAAGGAAAAAACAAATAAATTGCAATCTTAAAAATGCGGTGTGTCAAACGGGGGAAAGGTGAGAAGAGAAGACCAAATTCATTCTCCTGCACCAAATAGGCCCTGAATGCTCTTTGCTTCTTGGCATTTTACCCACAAACCCAGAACAAAGGACACTATTAACACTGTAAATTCTTCAGTTTGATTGCAAAGCATCATTCTATGCATCTATTGAAACCGACTCATCACTCTATGCATCTATTGAAACTGCCTCTCAAATAGACTTGATAAAAATTAAAGAAAAAAAAAAGATAAGGCAAAAGTTAGAACAAAAACATAATGACTATAAAAAACAAAAATAAAATCATAATGAATATCAAGAAAACACAATGTGGAGTGCTCAATGCAATCATGGCAAGTATCACCCATAAAATTTTCATACTCATGAAAAGGAAAAATGACTTTAAAAGATGAGCACGCCAAATTATATCTAGCTAGAATAGCAGAATAGTGATCCAGCCTCAATGAACAAATGTCTATCTAAAACCACAGTTCAGTAGAAGTAACAGTCAGACAAGAAAGTCGGGAAGTTAAGCTTATTTGCCCTTCAATTATACTCCTTTACATTCTAAAAAGGGGGGAACTGAAAAAACATAAGTTTGCCGGTCATTGGGATCACGAATAAAACCTAACTGTTACCAGAGCAAAAGATATCAAAACTACTAGTGGTCCTCAAACCAGAGAGAAAAGGTAACATACATCTTTTTTCAGATCTGAAGCACCATCTCTGTTGTTTGAAGCATGATGATTTGAACTATTTTCCCCTTGTTCTTTCAAAAGTCGGTTCTGCTTAAGTGCTTCATTCATTGCTCTAACAGCCCTGGTATGGTTATGACCCAAAAATGACATAAGTACAAGAAAGTGGTACACAACAAGTATTTTAACAAGCTTCATGGTCAGCACCACATTATGGAAAAGAACTTCCAGGCACCCTTTCTAGGTAAGATATTCATTTTTTGGCCGTAAGTGGCCCTAGTGATGTTTGGTAGTTCTCTGGTAATGTTTATTGCTATTCAGAATTTTGTTTAATTTTCATCAAACCACCCACATTATTACTTTCACCACCATTATCTAAACATAATAACATTTCAATAAAGTAATACTCTTATTAAAAAACATTTCAATAAAGTAATATGTATTAGACATGTAGTTAGTATCATAGCAACATTTTTAAAAAAAGAATATATTAAAAAAGTTACTAAGCTTGTGGTCCGTCCCTTCCCCGGACCCCGTGCATAGCGGGAGCTTAGTGCACCGGGCTGCCCTTTATATTTAAAAAGTTACTAAGCTTACAACAAGAAAAATAAAGTTAGAGAAAACTTTTGAAAACTTTAAGCAAAATATGGAAGATAAGTAATAGAATAAGAAAAATAATTATTGAAAAAATCAGAGCATGGTGGCCTTTTTTAAAGAACAAATCTGTTATTAGAGTAAGTGATGGCAACAAAACAATTTTCTGGAAGGATAGGTGGCTGGGAAACAGAAGTTTGGAGGAACTATTTCCTGATATGTTTGTTGTGGCACAACATCAGAACAAAATAGTGGCTAAAATGTGGTCACCTCAAGGCTGGGATTTGATCTTCAGAAGAATGTTGAATGACTGGAAATACCTAGATTAGTTGAGCTATATAAGCATTTGGAATCTCTCTGAGGGCTGAAGGATGGGGTGGACTGCTTGTGGTGGACTGGGCATAACAAGGGGCAATACAAAGTGAGCTCAGGCTATAAGATCATGAACATGGCTGAGCAACAGACCTCTAACTGTCCATGGAGACAAATTTGGAAACCTAAAATACCTCTTAAGGTAGCATGCTTTACATTGTTGCTAGCTAGAGAAGCTGTTTTGACTCATGAAAACTTGAGAAAGAGGAGGATTATCTTAGTTTTCAATTGTTGCTTATGTTGGGAAGCAGTTGAGACAGTAGGACATCAGGTTTTACATTGCAGAATTACTGATCAACTGTGGAAGATTTTTATCAATCTCAGAGGCATATCTTGGACAATGCCTAGCAAGACACTCTTTCTGGCTGGGAGCTACAAAGAACGGACACCTCATTTAGAGTGAGGTGTCCGTGTCGGACACCATTTCGAACACGAAACGCCTCGGACACGTGTCCGGGACGTTTCCGAGTGGGCCCAGCAAAAAAAAAAAGAAATAGGACACGGCAGGGACACGCGGGGACACGGCAGGGACATGCGGGGGACACGGGAAAGGGGGACAATTATTTTTATTTTTTTAGAAAAAGTTTAGTTTTAATTTTATTTGATTTATTTTAAGTAAATTTATATTTATTTGAATTTGGGTCTAGGGACATACTTATGTATTAGTTTATGGACTATGGTCTTATGAATTATGTATTGAATATTTGATTGATTGTCAATTTGTTATGAATGTTTCTTTTTAATTTGGTACATATTTAATTTGGTATTTTGGTTATTTGGTATATAACAAATTTGAATTAAATTTATAATTTATTTATGAATGTGAAGCTTTAATAATATTAATTTTAGTATTTTATATATTATATTATATATATATAAAAATATTTTTTAATTTATTTTTACAGCCGTGTCCCTGCCGTGTCGTGTCCCCTATTTTTCAAAATTGCCGTTTCCGCGTGTCCGTGTCCTATCGGACACCTCTCACGTGTCGTGTCCGTGCTACATAGGCTGGGAGGAGGTTGGGATTGGAGCAAGAAATAGAAGTTATTGGAGGACCATTCCAGCTTGCATTTGGTGGAGTATCTGGAAAAAGGGACTCCAGATGTTTTGAGGATAGGAGTAACACTAGATCAAGCAAGATTGTATTTTGCTGCTCTGTTTTTGGTGTACAAAGAATTCCTATGTAAATGCAGAATCAATCCTAGAAGTCCTTGACCCATGATAGGATTTTGTTTTTCTTAACTTCTTAGTCTGCTTACTTTCTTTTGTAAAGGGGTTTTCAGTACTACCCAAGTGCTGGTCTATAATACAAAGTTGTTACCTGTTCAAAAAAAAAAAGTTTACAGCAAAAAGAAAGGGAGGAACAAATATTTGAAATTTCTTTAAATTTCAGATATAAGGGTCAAAGTGGAATCAATGATCTTTGTCTTGTTTTTATTTTGGAAAAACAAAAACACCTTTTCCTTACTTCTATACCAATTACCTCAGTTTGTGAAAACAAAAATACTTTTTCAAACAAGATGCTGCTGAGAAACTTCTTGAAGTTTGCCAGGAAAACAGATATCATGACACAATGGGAATCAAACACGTTCTAGTTTATACAAATTTATAAAGGTAAAAATGAGCCAATGTATAGAAGTGTTGTAGAAGTAGTGTTGATGTGACCATTATAGTAGAAATATTGACCTTACGATATCATCACCAATTTCTGGAGTTATACTAATGCTTCTTCTTCGTATTCTTCGTGTTTCTGATGTCGATGCACCCTCTGACCTGTGAAACAACAGAAAACTTAGCAAACATTTCTGACACAAAGTACAACTTAAGAGTATAGAAGTTTAGAACCTGCACATATTTTAACTTAGATGCACGCTAGCATTTTTGGTATTACCTATCCACATAAAAATGAAGTGGTGGTTAGCCCAACTATGTTGTATGGGGCAGAGTGTTGGCAGTCAAGCAATCTCACGTTCAGAAAATGAAGGTTGCGGAAATGAGTATGTTGTGATGGATGTGTGAGCGTACGGGGAAATATAGGATTAGAAATGAAGTTATCCGGGACAAGATGGGAATGGACTCGGTGGAGGACAAGATGCGGGAAGCGAGGCTAAGATGGTTCGGGCATGTACAGAGGAAATGCACGGAGGTCCGGTGCGGAGGTGTGAGAGGTTGGCTACGGATGATTTCGGGAGAGGTAGATGTAGGCCGAAGAAGTATTGGGGAGAAGTGATTAGACAGGACATGGTGCAGTTGCAGCTTACCGAGGACATGACCTTAAATAGGAGGTTGTGAAGCATAGGGATTAGGATAAAAGGTTAGTAGGTAGTAGGGCGTTTTCTCGTGTATCCTTTTATATTAGTAGGCGTAGTATTATTTCTGTAGTTTTTTATCCTTCGATTTTTGTTACTATCTGTTGTCTCTTGTACTTCAATTATCGTATTAGTTTGTTGCAGTTAATGTTACTTTTCTCCATAATGCTTATCTATAATATTTTGTCATGGCTGCTTTACTTTTATCAATTCTTGTCTGACCTTCTTTGTCATGCGAGGGTCTTTCGGAAATAGCCTCTCTACCTCCCAAAGTAGGGGTAAGGTCTGCATACACTCTACCCTCCCAAAACCCCACTTGTGGGATTACACTGGGTATGTTGTTGTTGTTTTGTTGAAAACACCAAAGATGAACAAATGCACAATTTTTTTCCATTTCAAAGACAGGTTTTAATTTTACTCTGAGATGCTCAGCAAAAAGGGGCAAGATAAATCAAAGTATGAAGCATGATTAAGCTTCTAACCACATAGGAAGTATTCCCATTGCAAGAAACCAGCAGCTGTTTCAAATTGACAGTAGCAACTGGCTCATGTAAACAGCATGTTGCAATTTTTTTGGTAAATCGACACCTAAGACGCACTGAAAAAACCTATCTTGATCACGAAAGGCATGCATCGATGGGAAAATTTTAAAAGCTTACAACTCATTGTGAGCCCAATACGAATTGAAGTAGCTTGATTAAGCTGCAGTCTGTCTAACGAATTAACGTTTCCTGTTAATTTGATTTAGCTGCAGACTACCTAACAAATTAACCTTTCCTGTTAAAATATTACATGATTTGATTAGGGATATAATTAAGAGTTTATTTTGTAATTATATACTTGCCAAAATGTATACATTGTAATTGCTATATTCCAATCAAGCTTGAGGGAATAATCAAGATTTTCGGTAAAGTACTCTCTAATTTCTTCATGATATCAGACCAGGGACAAAACCCCTGCTCTCTGAAAATTTCTGAGTCACTAAAAAAGTTAGTGTCGCCGGAGGGATCTTTTCACTGTCGGAGTCAGATCTCCTCTTACTAGGACTCTTCATGTCTCACCTTCCACCTAGAAAGGTTCATAGGCTCCCAGCAATTCTTCCCTGAAAAATCCACTGCCGGAAGACCAGCTGTTAACTCCTACATGCCAGCCCATCTCGCCTGAACCTGACCCACACGTCGGCGCACACCACATTTTGCGGTGACCTTTTTCCTCGAATCTTCTACCTACAGGATCACCAGATAAAGAGCACTCAAACCCAGTATACCACTATCCGAATCACTTTCTTTCACCTTCAGAATCCAATTCCTTTACTGTCAACCAGTCAAACCTACTGTTCCGGCACCCTCTCAATGCATGAATTTGTCTGTGGACCACGCATGGATAGGAATTCTGAAAGCCTTCACCGATTTGTGTTCGGATTTTGTTGCTATCATCTCTGTTCTGGCCACCGGAGACCACCCCTTTAGGATTAATCTTCTGCCATTCCAGAACCAATCACCAGCAATGATTCTGTTCGCCTCTAATATGGATGGGAGTTTGAATAGGAACTGATTATGGTTGATGAGTGACCTTGAGACCAGCTGCAATTTTCCACCTGCCTATGAAGCATTTCTGGGTCACCTCTGCGTTTGGCCTTTTTATTAAATGGGTCATTGAACTGACACCAAAGAGGCACTTCTTGAGCAAATGTTCTTGTTCCTCCTTTAGTGGATATGTACCTCCTCCCTGCCCTGCTGTTTACTGATTTTCATTGGTCACTGTGAGATTCTTGCAGCTTCCATATAAGACCTGGTGTCTGGTCTGTGTTATTGAGTAGGAATCTTGGGTCTATATGTGTCCCTACATATCCTTGTATCTTCCTTGCTATGCCCCCCCATCCTTTATTTTAACGGCCTTCTAGGATAATAACTGCAGATTTATTATCCCCTAAGACAGATTCTACTCTTACAAACCTGCCATAGCTATTAAAATCCTGGATCACTCTGAAAGTGTAAGCTTGTACTTTCCTGCCCCATCTCCTGCATTTATTACCAGGCTGGAGTTATAGGTGTCTAACGGGCTGACCCGGTCCGGACCGGTAGCCCCTTACCGGTTTTAACCGGTTCCGGACTGGTTACCGGTCCGGTTCACCGGACTACCGGGCCAACCGGTCCGGGTCGTTACCGGATTCCAGGTCGGCCCGTGCGGTTCCGGGTCAGAACCGGTCCTACCGGTCCGGTTTCTATTTTTTTTTATTTCTAGTATTTATTTTCTATAATATAAACTAAATTCAATTTAAATATGTAATATAATAATATAATATATAATTTAGTTGTATATATTAAAATTGAAACTTTAAAGTTAACTTTTTATTTTATAGTTTATAACTTTATACTTTATACAGTTTATAGTTTATAACTTTATATTGTAAATTTGTAATTATACTTTTATTAATTTATTAGATTTACGGCGCAGTCCCGACGCAATTCCCCTGTATAATCTATATTTTGATTAGATGATGAAGAACCTACAAATTTTTTACCCCTTGAACTAGATTTACGGCGCAGTCCCGACGCAATTCCCCGTAGTAAAGACATTATAAAATATTTAAATAATCAACAAATAAATATGACAATTTAATAAAATAATTAGAGAATGAAACGAATGTACCAAACTTCGGGATTCAGAATTCAATTGAAACTCGAAGCTCGAAGTCTTGCTACTTTGAATTTGAAAACTAATAATAATAATAATTTGAAAATTGATAATAAAGATGATTAAGAGAGTATGAGAAATTGAGAATAAGAGAATTGAGAGAAATGTTGTGTGATAAAAATGAAGAAAATGTAGAGAATTTATAGATTTTTTAAAGGGTAAAAATGTAATTAAAATGAATAAAAAAAAAAAAAAACAGGCCAACTGGCCGAAATGACGCTGGCAAGGCCCTGTGCCCTCCTCCCATGCCCAACGGTAACACTACCGTTTGGGAAAAAGTTTTTTTTTTTGTTACCGGTCCGTCCGGACGTTAACCGTAATGGAACCGGTTTTCCGTTATCGCCTAACTCCCGCCGGAACGGGTTTTTTCATAACCCGTGCGGGTTGGGGTTGGGGGCCAATCCAACCCCCAACCCGGTATGCCCTTACCGGTCCGGGCCGGGCCGGTTAAGCTACCGGGTCAACCGGTCCGGTTCCGGGTCAACCCGGACCGGTTGACAGGTTTAGCTGGAGTGATGCATGTAATAAAGCTTCGCAAACCCATCGAAGATTGTTTTCATCAATCTTAATCTTGCTAGTAAATATCCTTCTGCGTTCTGTGAAACTAAACCATCTTTCAACTTCCTCATTAATGCTAACTAATTCAAAGGTCTTTCTGCTCGAGATAAAAGTGATTCCCCAATCCATAACTAGGCAAAGATAGGAGACTCATCGGAAAGTTTTCAGTCATAGTTTTTTTTTGGGGGGGGGGGGGGAGGGATAGGAGAGAGAGGAAAACTGGCACACTCCCCAGAGAGAGAATATTCCCAAGCAACTTTGAAACAGAAATGCGTTTCCTGGCAGATCGCCTCTTTTATTACTTTTAACCTAAGTGAATGAACCGAAGGGTGTAACTGGGAGTCACTAAACATGAATGAGAAATACACCTGATATAGACCAAATCATGGGAAAACCAGAAGTAACAATATCATTGTTTCACATATGTAAATAATTAGCAGTTATATTCTCTGACGTAGCAGAAAACACGACTAAATACCTTGAAGTAGCAACATCATCTGAATAATCTCTGAAGGTTTTGCTATCACCACTAAGCATGGACCGTCCATGTACTCTAAATGAAGGATGCTCAGGACTGAAAGGATATAAAGCAATTGAAAAATGAGAACAAAGAGCACAGCTACACATTAGGATATTGGACAGCTAAGTTCAAGTAAATGGAGATAAAAGAGTCACTTTGATGTTTGCTAAATGCAGATTAAACATCTAAGTCCCAATTAATTCATTACATAAGTTAAAACATATTCTCTTGATAATCGTCAGGGATTGAAAACAAAAACCATGAGAAGCACTCAAAACTATATACACATAATTATTTTCCTCTATGGATCAATAAGTCATATCAAAATCTCACACATGAAGTTACAATGAGTCGAGGGTCTATCGGAAACAACCTCTCTACCCCACAAAGGTAGAGGTAAGGTCTGCGTACATCCTACCCTCCCCAGACCCACTTGTGGGATTACATTGGGTACGTTGTTGTTGTTGTTTTGAAGTTACAGTAGAAACTAGTCATTCAGGAGGTACCCAGAATGTAAGCTCTACCATGAGCATGTCAAACCCAAGTAGTGGGTTAATGTATTTTAACTTGTAACCATCATTTGTCCAAACAAAGCCTGGAAATTCCTTTCTCAGGGTCTTCTCTTAAACCAATAAGGGGCAAGTATTTTAGTTTAGCAAATTTCACCTAAATGTACAATCGTATTCTTTCATGGATGCTCATCCAATTTTAGAATAATTCCAGAGAACCAGACATTGTGTCACCAAATAAGATTCTGCTTTTGAAACTCGGAATCAAAACTTAGCAACAGCATCAAGGATAACAACATCGCAGGATCGTCCTCACTTGTGCCAAGGATCTATTGGTATAGGGTAAAAGACAATAGTATAATAGTATAATAATGTCAAATATTAAACTGGAACTAAATCAGATAAAAGCCAACCAATCATATTTGAAAACCCCGACAATATGCAATGTCCAATACACAAAGTACCTTAATCTCATAACAGAAAGACCTCAAACATTCTGTTTCAAAAGCATGTTATCCTTCGCACTCGACCTACCCAACATGATAAATTTGTCTTCATTTTATGCCCTACATGACCTGCTTGGCAGCATCGTTCTGATTATCCAATCAGGGATATGTTCACGAGAACAAAGTTTGGTAAAACTGAGTTCCATTGACGTTCAGAAGTGATGTTACCAGAAAACCTTACAAACTGAATACACATACCTGTGTCTGTTCCATAACCATTCTAATATCCACACCCAAATTCATGTAACATACTGAGACATGTGCAAGCATGAATATACCCTAACACCACAGGACTTTTAATAAATGCATTATCAGAAGTCCAAAAGATTGAAAAACTTATAGACAAAACGATATTAAATATTTAAGGAAAACATCAGAATATGAGTCTGGGCCATGAAAAAAGAAAACCTTGAACTTGCAGTCCTCGGTTCTGTTATAACATTCCTGCGACCTCTTCTCCAAACCGAAGTAGCAGTACTAGGTTCACTATGCGACAAACTGGTATGATTTAATAAAAAGCAAGCAAAATAAACCTTAGTTTTCAAAAGTAATCTGACAGATGGACCTTCAGAATGTCTTACATTCAAAGAAGGTCCTATTTAAATGTCTTTCAAGTGTTAAGCCATGGCTCTCATTACGAGCAAAATAATACCTCAGTTTTCTGTCAATTGAAGTATTAGAGCGCAACATCATACTTCTCAATGAAGATCCTGCAGCATTTGAAGATGCTTCAAATCTCCTCTGATACTGGAGGATCTCATCTTTTTCAGAACTGTCAAAATGGAAGATCAGTAAGAAGAAGTAGGCAACAAAATGTTTCTCCACCAAAGAGAAAGAAATTTCTAGGGGAAGATTTAATATGTCTACGAAGATTCTCATCACACGACAGAAGAAGAGTGTTTTTTGAATATCCAGAAGAAGAGTATAGAAACTAAATTGAAATTGAATATATTAAAATGAATAATAATTTTCTTCTAACCTATCAGTATCATTTCTCTCCGAAAACCCATAGAGGGGGCTGTTAGGCTCCAGAGGTGAATCACAGGAATCATTTTCTGCAGAATCACTCTCCCCAGCAGCTAAGTGGGTTAGGAAAATAGCCTTGGTTGTTCGTGGAATAAGTTGACCAGGAAAACGCATAAGGTCAACAAGTAGCTCCACAGAATTTAGCACAACTAGTATAGACATGTGCTTATAAGATTCTGCATATTCAGACACCCCTTCGGCAGGCAAACCCTGATTTCGGAAACATAAAACTATAACAAGTAAAATATAAGTAGATACGAAATGAAAGAAATGGTAGCAACATGTCATAATAAAAAGTAGCAAGACGATGTTTAGTCCTAATTTTAGAGATAAACAGAAATGTGCAAGCAAAAATAAGTTTTAAGCTCACCACAACTAGCCGGCTTTCAAGACCTACAGTATCTGCAAGCAATTTGAATAATATTGCTCGAGGACGGGATGAGCTATGCTTTATTTGACCCAACATCTGGACACCTTGGTTGTCAGAAATGCGAGAGGCTTCCTCAAGTGCAGCTTTAGCATGACTTAGTTCCGAGTTTGGTCGTTTGTAAACATCAGACACCTGTATAAGAAGGCATACAAGCAACAGAAAAATCACAACTGTCCATAGATTTAACTTCAATGTTTTTCCCTTTCTAAGAGTAAATGTTCAAGGTGTAACACTACAGACATCACATGCTCCACCATTTTAACACAAAAATGTTTTTGATTTCTTATGCTCCCCATTAGAAACTAAAAATTACATTTTAGATTCTTAGTTTACTTCGGAAACAACCTCTCTACTTACCAAGGTAGAGGTAAGGTCTGCGTACACTCTACCCTACTCAGAACCCACGTTGTAGGATTTCACTGGTTATGTTGTTGTTGTTGTAGATTCTTATTTTACTAAAGGGATAATCGAAATTTTGATCCCTGAGTTATTGACAAATTCTGATATTGGTCCTTGTGATATTTGGCTAAGCATATTTAACCTTCGAATAATTAAAATGTGTGTTTTATCTCTTTATATAGAAAATATGTTATATTAAGATTATTTTTGGAGCTATATTACCCTCAAATATAGAGTAATAGTTGGACTCACATATAACATTGTTGGTCTCACAACTGTTCAACAGAAATTGTTTTTGCCATTGTTATGTATGTTTATATTACATAATACTTCCATAGAACTCTATTTCATTCATCCTATTTTGATTTTATGGGTTACATTTTCTTCTATTATGTCATTCTACTGAAAGACTAAGATTGGACATCTGAATGACTGCATTTTAGGCACCATAATCCCATCTAATCTCAATTTATCTTTATTCTTCGTATACGGGCTAAATATTATCCTTATACCCATGATTAACTTATCTAAAACTACGGCGAACAAGCATGGACTTAAGGGACAAGTTAATATGCATATAGGAGGAAGAAAATATATGAATACCCACCAATCCAGCTATCTTTTTTATCATTGCTGCAGGATTTGAGTTCAAACCTTTCACCAGTGCAATAATCAGTTGCTTTAGCATTGAGAGCTTCTTGTCTTTCTTGGCATCCACAAGTATAACATCTGCTCCTAAACCCTCAAGCTCATCCAAAGTAGGAATGTCTTCAAAACGTTCCATTAGCCTTTTTTCCTGAGCCAAATTAGGAGAAGCAAAAGAATGGACACATTAAAAGTTTTAGCCATGCAATTCGTATCATATTTCTGTAGCAGCACCCACTTTAGAAGATATAAAAAAGTACAAAGGCCACTGAACAGATAAGTCCCAGAGAAATGTGTCCTTGACAGAAATGTAAAGGTCGATTTCAGGTATATTCCTTGGGAAATATAAAGGGTCAGATTATTTGAACAAGATACAATTGAGGCACTTGATGGACCTTGAGAAGACTGTAATCATACGGAAATATATATTCTGGATTAATAATTATAATGGGGAAGTTAACAAATATTTTCTATTCACGCAACTACCAGTACAGCAACTTCCCCTAAAAGAGGAAACATATGCTAATAGCCGCTTACTGCTTAAGGGTAGAGGTACAATATTGTTCATCAGGGGAAAAAAAGAGTAATGACGTTAGTTTTACTGGAGATGTAACATTCAAAATAAAATAAAGTAGAGAAAATGAAGCTACATCCATCCTCCATAAGAATTTAAAAATAAAATAACCTGGAAAAGTTTATGACATTATATGTATGACAAAAGGAAGAGTCGTATTCACGATATCACTTCTAATTTATCGTTTGTTTTTCCTTAACAGTGGAGAAATTTCTGTGTCCTCCCCTTCTATTATCCCTGTCCCAGAGTTTAGATTGTAGGATTGTTGAATCCCACTATCAAGAAAAACACTTAGATTTTAGATTGTAGGATTTTTTTTTTTAAAAATTAAAAGAGTAGGATTATGGTATGTATTGTTCTAATTACTTTTCAGACTGCAGCTCTATATGTCCCTTCAAGCTTCCTTTATCAGTGTGATTTCTTCAAAGATAATTGATAACAACTACTTCATAAAAGAACCTCTGTCAGCTACTCAGAAAAAATGAGGTAGATAACTCAAAGATTTCCTATATTTCCAATGAATTTAAAAACTAAAATAGGAAAATGGTTAAGATGAATTATCTTTTTTCAATGGATAAAATAATATAGATGTGGAAGCACAACTCATCAATCTACCAATGCAATGTTTATTTCTCTTATCCTATCGTTCATAGCGTACTTGTTGTAGTTACTGTTCCTTTCCCCTTTTTGACATGCTTTGTTTGTTGTATCCTGAGCTGAGGGTCTATCGGAAACAGTCTCTCTACCTCCCAAGGTAGGGGTAAGGTTTGCGTACATTCTACCCTCCTCAAATCCCACTTGTGGGACTATACTGGGTATGTTGTTGTTGTTGCTGCCTATCATTCATAGCATGTAACTTACTGATGTTACAAATTCATATCAGAAGTGCATCTATTATTAAATTTTAAAAGTGCATCAGTCGTATGCGATTAATATTCAATTAGTTCAGATCCTAGAGGGACAAAAGAGTTTTCAATCAAGGAGAATGAATATTGTGATACAAACAACAATACAAAGAAATCATAAGTTTCAGCACTCACAGGAACAACAGAGTAGAAACCATTTGGAATTGGTTCAGAAAGTGTTCCAGTTTTCCAGAAAATATGTGAAGCAGTCTGAGAGGATAACCTATCATATTCTCTCTCAGTTAGTTCCCGATTCCTCATAATTTCTTCTTTGCCATCAAGTGAAACGGATCCAAACTTTTCAGCAAAATCTGAAGGCCACCATGCACTATTGGGGTATCTATGCTCTAGAAGCCCAACTTCATCTGGTATCTCCTCCATGTCGATATATGGTTGAATTGCAATACCATCTCTTACCACTCCTACCCCATAAAGGAGCTTATAAATTTCGCATCTGTTTTAAGACAAAATATCATGATTTAAAAGTTTCTTCTCCTCTGATCTGCGCAAGGCTGATGCCATGGACCTGCAAAGTGAGAATTGGTTACCTCAAATTGAAGTGTTTTTTCAACGAAAGACTATCTATAATTCCTTTTAAGGTATTGCATGCACTCAAAAGAATCAGGGCTGTCGTCGGGAGCTGCAGAAGAACTCACTGAAGCCTTGGCACACCAAGTACCAGATTACTAAAAAAGATGCTCTATTACTTAAGAAGAGTAGTCCTTAAAAGAATAAAAAGGCCAGGTGCCCAGCAATCCAAAACTCATAATCTTACATAATTAAAACACTTCTTCCTGACCAGTATTATATAAGTCATGGAGACTGAATGCTTCTTGAGATACTTAAGATAATTGATCAAGTTTGAATTATTTCTCTATCTTCAGGTCTGTGAACTTTTTTCTTCAAGTACAAAGGTTGGCAATGTATTAAAAGGAGAAGGACCTAAACTAGGAGAAGTGTATTAGACACAATTCTCAACATATGCATCACAGAATCACTAGGAGAAGTGTATTAGACACAATTCTCAACATATGCATCACAGAATCATCTATGACGAGGTGAACTTTTTAGCTATTACTTGGCAAATTTGGTTTAAAGGAAATACAAAAGTTTCACATGCCTAACACATGGCCTCTTTGGGGAAATCATCTTACTAAACTCTATGTTGCTCGGACTCGGGTGCAGGTACTCGATATGGGTGCAGATCTAGAGGTTGGATTTTTTATCACATAAACTTTAGGTTGTGGGGGTATGGATCCGGGTGCGTAACAGGTGTCAACACACGGCTAATAAATGTATATTACACGACATATATAAGTATATATTTCGATTAATTAAAGTATTTGAACTAAAACTAATAAAATTTATTTCTTTAAACACCTAATTTTTTTTTTTGGTAATAAACTGTGAAATATTACCATTACTAATAAAGAAAAATACAAACTAAAGAGCATCTAGGAGCCACTACCACCTTCTAGGAAGGGTGAAGTAAACCAGCTAGACCTCAGGAAAAAACAGCAACTACCACACTAAGTACAAAACTGTTGTATCCAATATTGACATCCTCTAGCCCTCTTTGAACCTCTAATTAATTATGTTCTCTCCTTAAGCTCTTTTTGTATCTGTGCAATGACAAAACTTGTATCTACAGTTGAGTGTTTAAACAATTTCCAGTTTCTAGTTTGCCATGTACGGTATATCGTAGCTGCAACTGCTTCCTTTTTAAACTGTCTCCAATGTGTCCCTTTGATCCACTGTATGCTCCTTTTCACATCTCTATGAGTGACCTGTACTCCAGCCCAGTTGGTCAAGGCAGTGCTGACCTCTTAAATCCAGCTACAGGTGATAAATAAATGTTGGTGAGTCTCCTCAGCATCTGCATCACATATACAGCATTTGGTATCCTCAACTGGGATATTCAGCTTCTGCAGCCTCTCCTTAGTTGCAATTTATCCTGGAAGGCCAGCCACAGTATAATTCTTTGTCTAGGTAGCATAATTGAACTCCATATCATATCAGCTTCCTTCATACTAGTGAGTTCACCCAGCATTGCAACAGTCAACACAACTCCTAGAAACTGAGTATGCACCATTTGTTGTCAAAGTATATTGTCCCCTGTGATACCATGTAATCATCTGACGCTTAATGGAATTAAGCTTCCTCCAATACCAACTACTTTCCTGGGGTGGACAATGCTCCCATATATCAGAATTTGACTTCATATAAATTTCATTTACCCATTTCACCCATAATACATCTTTTTTGACAGCCAGTTGCCATAACAGTTTTCCACAAATGCTTTATTCCAGTTTCTACAACTTCTAATGTTCAAGGCCCCCATACTTCTTTGGCACACAAACTTTATACCAGCCTACTAGAGACATTTTCCTCTTCTTTGTATTACTTCCCCACAGGTACTCTCTAAATTTTCTATATGCTTCTTTCAACACACTTTGAGGCAATAAGAATCGTCAAACCAAAGAAATATATTCTCAGGCTAGCGCGAATATACCCTCCCTAACTAATAATTGCCTAAAAATGTCAAACCAAACAAATGAACACATCAAAACTAACACGGGTCAAACAATCAAATATACCCTCAGGATAGCGTGTGTCTAGGTAGGCACATCCAAACTACTACATTACTTAATGATTTATCATCATTGATTACTTTTAAGCTGCTTTTGGAATTTTACGACATCAATTCCCTAAATCATAAGTTCTCCACATCACCAAACTTGAGATCGTCTAGGTTCTAAGTTCAAATGCTGCTCACAAACTAACAGTTTGATCATCAATTCATTTTCCACGAACTCGCACAATCCAGACATTATCTATATACACTACTGTTACTCCCTCCGACCTCCATACCAATTTATGTGGCACCTTTCGCTTCCCGAAAGTCAATTCGACTAATATCTTTGAAGCTAAATTGGATTGGATCAACTTAATATGTTAAAATCAAAATTTAGATACTCAAATACTATACGAGAAGTACTAAACTTGCAATTTTTCTCATGTCAATGAAATTATACCGTTTGAATCTCAAAAAGTGAAAAGCGTCACATAAATTGGGACATAAATTGGCACCTTTCGATTCCCGAAAGTTAATTCGACTAATCTTTGAAGCTAAATTGGATTAGATCTAACTTAATATTTTAAAATCAAAGTTTAAATATTCAAATACTATACCAAACGTAAGTTGCAATTTTTGGCATGTCAATGAACCACAATTCTATTTTTTTAAAAGCAAAACAAAGAGAGTATAAAATTGAATAAAAAACGAGCTATAATATACAGAAATGTGTGAATATATATCCATTTACGAGAAAATCGAAGTTCGATCACCAATTCATTTTACATCGACTGGCGCACAATAAATTTCAGCACAAATACAGTTGTAATCCAGATTTTAACTATACACACAACTATTAGTATTTAGCAGCGCAATTTGATTTTTTTGAAGCAAAACAAAGAGAGTATAACATTGGACAATAGACGAGTGAGTTTACTATCCACTAGTACTACTATTAGCACAACAACTTGATTTTGAGGGGGAAAATTGAATATAAATGCGTGTATATATTTGCATTTACGATGAAATCGAAGGATGTAAATGCAATAAACAAAAGTGTGATCGGGGAATTTACCTACAGCCAGTAGATCTTAACGAAGTGAAATCTGAAGCTAATACAGTAGCATTTGAATCCAAAATGGATAGACGGGAAGACAGAGAGAGAGTGTGTACTCGTATTCCAAGGGTGTGTTTGGTATGATTCGAAAATTTTAGTGGTCGGTGCAGGCGGAGAGAGAAGTGGGGTAGGTTGGGTGTGGGTGGGTGGGTGGATGTGGGGTCCGTGTAAGTTTTTTTTTTTTTTTTTTTTTGTTGACGAAGGCGCACCGCTTACTCTTTCGAATACAAGACGCAGAAACCCCGATCGACGCAGCGCAAACCACGCCACCATGTAAACCACACTGGCAGTGCGCGATGCGCCAACCAAGGTTTATGCAGGGGATCCGTGTAAGTTGGAGTCTTGGAAACGTGTTTTTATGTTTTATTGATCCGAAAAATATTCTTCGATAAATTTGTAAGGAAAATATTGTCTTCTATTTTGAGAAAAATATTTCTCGTATGAATACATTTTTCGAGTAACTTTACGAAGCACTCTTACTTACTCACGACTGATAGGTCTAGAGTTTGAGTCACGCCGAACGAAAAAAATGTGGAAATACTATATATACCTCCAAAAATTAGAAGGGAAAAAAGTAATTTAATACAACAAAATAAGAGAATATACAAAAACATATTTTGAAAAACATTTTTCGTTATACCAAACACACCCTACGTTTGTGATATGTCATTGGTCACAAGTTTTGATAAAGGTGAATATAGTACGAATTACTAGTGAATATGAAAGGGATTAAATGTTGGACCACAACTAACTTTGAATTGGGATTTTGATATTGACATAGCTTAGTGATTGAGATTTTTGAGACATAGGTTAGCAATTTGGACCCAAATATGAAATCTAGCTACCCAACTTATAAAATAAGCTTAGTGCCTAGATTGATTTGGCAAATATGCTTGTGTAATATAGCAAGTTACGTGTGATTAATTAATCGTAACAAGTCAATTGATCCATAATGAAAGCACTTATAAATAAAAGTCATTTATCGACTATGTTTGTGTACTATTTCTTATTGTGAGTTATTCTAATCTAAAGATTAGTGCCTAGATTGACTTGACAACTATACTTGTATACTATACAAGTTGTCTAACCTAATTATATGTGAGCAATTAATCAAACAAATCGATCGATCCAATATAAAAGCACTTGTAGATAGAAATTGTTTGTCGATTAGTGGATTAGTATAAGTTGTCAATGGAAATAGTACAACCCATATTAAGCCATTTGTGGGTTTTGGATAATAGTCAACAAAATAATACAATAAAATAAAGTTCAAATGTTTCGAGAAGTTAATGTGAGTATAATAAAAACGAAATAAGTGAAGTAAGGTCATAGAGGAGTGCAAATCATGTGATTTGCATTCAATAGCCGGCAAAACATTTTTTGTTATAATTATTTTTATTTAGACTCCGGACTTAGCTCACTTGACAAAGAGTGAGAGGCTTTATGGCATAATTACAAGTTCAAGCCCTACATCAAACGAACTAAACTTAGTATTTAAGTGTAAATAGTAATGGGACGGTGTCATCATTCTCGAATTTCAAAGGTTGCAATTGATCCTAGAAGTTGGCATCAAATGAATTTCTCAGTATCAAAAAAGCCTCTCTCTTACCTAAGAATATGGGAGAAGAGAAAAGAAGGAAGTAATGGAATTTGAACCAATAATTAAATTCAAAACTTTCATTACAAACAAATCAGGCCATACTTAATGGAGTACTCACAAGAATACTACTCATTCAATAAGTCTAGGTGCAAAAGGGTGGCTCACCAACCTCCAATAACTTACTCTCTCTTTTTCACTATCTTCTTCAATTTAGCTTAAAAACATATATGCATGCAAAATGGATGAGTATAAAAAGCTACATTAGGCTAATTTACTATAGAAAGTTTGATAAACTCGAACCTAACTATCATCAAAGGATGTGGTGCAACGGATAGAGTTACTTCTTCCTTAATTGGAGGTTTCGGATTCGAGTCCTGTGTATGGAAAAATCCTTGGTAGGGATCCCCCTCCCCGAATAGAGCCCTAAGTGGCGCGAATTTGGATAATCGAGCTCCAATGCGGATACCAAACACCGAATATGGAAAAAAACTCCAACGTAACCAAATCAGGCTCCACTCAATTTTTTTTATCTTTAGAGATCAATCCACTTGCAAATTAGATGGAGGGTCCACAATCTACTATTTTAGGTGTCTTTTGAAATTTCATTATGCTTTTTTTTTAGAATTTAAATTGATTTTGATTTTAAGAACATAAAAAATGATTTAAAGACATGGAGACTTTGAGATTAAACATGTCTATAAGTAATTGATTTTCGCTATCCTAATTTAAGCTTTATTTAATTTTATTTTCCTAGTTAAAGTTACGATCATTGGCCAACTAATTACTTGTGTTTGGTAGGATAGAAAATAATGTATGCATTAGCTTTGTTTATTACTAATACTATGTTTGGTATCCTTTTTCAACTTATGTATAACTAATACAAGCATTAGTTATACATAGGGTTGTTCATAATAATCTGATCGATCTGATCCGTGATCCGGTCGACCCGATACGAAAATCGGATATCCGATCCGTTTTTTTGAGTTTTGGATATTTTTTGTATCGGATGTCCGGAAAAAATCAAATCGGATACGGATCACAATTTCTTTAATTTCGGATACCCGAAAAATTCGAAAAATCCAAAATATCATTTACTTTTTTCATTGGGCTGCCTGCTACAACTACTTATTTAAAATATTTCGTTGGCCCATCTGAAATATTTCTTTATGGCCTACTGAAATATTAGAGCCGTTCACTCTTCATTCTTCAATAGGGTTGTTTCTTCGGAGAGTGCTTTTAGCATCGGAGGACGTGTGTTTGATTCATTTTATACCTCTTTGACTTCAAAAATGGTGGAGGCTACTGTACGTGCTCAAGATTGGCTTCGAACTTCTCATGAGCCCTCTTGTGATAGAGAAAAGTTTGCTTGAGTTGGAAAATGATTAGTTTTATCTCAATTATTTTTAAAATATATTATTACATTTGTATTTTTGTTTACTTAATGCTAATACTATCTTTTTCCTTGTGATATTTCTGCAACCAATAATTGATCTTGATGAGTCGTTGGATACTTTTGAATGATGTTGCTCTGCAAAGCTCGAACTTGAAAGGACTGGGAGAGGAAAAGCTGAAAACTTGGAATTCACTGCCCTCAGTCATATGATGGATCACTGGATCACGTGGAAGGAAAGGAACACAATTTTTTTTTTTAAAGTAAAGAGGAATCAGTCATTAGCATTTAGAATGTGGAAGGAAAGGAACACAGTTCCTTACTGCATTTTTTTGGTGTGACATTACTAATACATTCTATTCGGGGTGAGCGGGTCTGAGTATTCTAACTTTTTTGAACTATCCGGACCCTACCCAGTAAAAGATCGGTTCTTAAATTTATTATCCGAAACATATCCGTAACAATCATTACCCAAACCCTGCGGTTCCGGGTAAGTTCCCGTGTACCCTGTAAATTTGAATAAAAAAATAACTTGGTGTTATTATACGGGGTTTAATCTTTCTCAAAATAATCTCTTTTTTTCATTTCATTTTGCCTTTTCTTTTCATAGTTTCAAGTTCTTGTACAAGATCCTAACTGGCTCTAGCAAAAATTAATAACGCCCCCATCTATAATTAGCTAGCTTTTGACAGCTTAATGTTACTTTTGTATTTGTTCCTAAGTAAATTTGAGTGGTTTAGGTATGTATTAGACAATAAAAATCAATTTCATTTACTCAATAGCTTTTTGGTTCTATGAAACAAGTACCTGGTGGCACTGGCGGATCCATTAGCAACATGGTGGTGCAGTTGCACCACCAGATTTTTTAAAAAAATTTGCCTTCTAGGCATAAAAAAAACAAAAATCTTCTAGGCATAAAAAATTAAAAAAAAAAAATTGCACCACCAAATTTTGTCTCCTGGATCCGCCACTGCCTGCTGGTGTTAAGATCAAGAATGATAAGTATGTGTTTGCACTACATAATAGTACCGAATTAATTAGACTGATTTACATAAATGTCCCTTTTTATGCTATTATTTAAAAAAATCCTTATTTTAAATAGTTGTGCAAATATCCCCTTGGGACTGATAAAATATTAGAATTTTTACATGAAATAGCTAGTTAGCTACTATCTAAATAAACACAAATTCAATCAATTAGAGGCTAGTAGTATGGCCTTTATTTTTCTTTTTTTTATTAACTAAAAAATAATGGAATTAAAAATAAAAATATTTAATATTTCATAGGTTTCGGGTATCGATTCCGGTTCCGAGTACCTTGTCTTTATTTGCCGGATTCGAAACCGGACCCGACATTGATCGGTTCCTAAATTTACTACCCGAACTCTACCCGTTATTATAATATATTTACCCGAAACCTATCCGTTAATGTCGGTTCGATCGGGTATCTGGATATCCTGTACTCGTGCTCACCCCTATTATTCATCATTATTTTTATACAACGAGCCTTATGGTACTACTTTAGTACTTGCCCCTTGCCTCGCCTTTTTGCACCTATCCTTCTTTACCTATAGCTCTCTTGTCTTAGTGACTTCCTCTTTTTTAGGTTTTCTTTTTTTGAGTGTTAAAATGATAGATTTTCCATACTTGTTTGGTTTGATTATGTCATACACTTGAAAGAATGTCAAAAACACACAGAGGTTTTGACAATATAACCATCATAGCAGATAGGATTTGGCAGGTTAGTGAAGTTTTTAGCCTTTCATCATCAGATATATTTCAGTTATTTGCATTAATAATTTAAATATTTTTTTCGCATATAGTTTAACTCGTGAGAGAAATATAATTGTTATTTTTATAGGATTAATAATAAATATTTTATCGTAAAAATTTACTTCTAATCACCTTATATGACTTGATTCAAGGTCATCAGGTGTAATTTCTTGTTTATGTTTGTAGTCCAGAGTACAAATTACACTAAAGATGATGTTGGAAATTTACTAATGTGGAAATAAGTTAACTCATTATTTATGACTCGAATCATTGAGGTCTCGCACCTCGGAAACGTCGCTTCCACACACGTGCACACGTAGTGTCAGTTATTGTAATTTTCATTAGTGAAAGAGATATCGGTACGTAAGTGAAACGTTTGAGACATAGAATGATGGACGGTTATTGGCTAAATGACGTGTGTTCCACGTTGGTAAATGAAGGAAGAAGTGTAAGATCGAAATCCGTCGGAAAAGGGTCGCGGCGTCCCCGCGGAGCCGGGGCGTCGCGACGCTTCGGAGGCAGTGAGGTCGACGGATGACGAAAAATTTCCGACTTTTAAACTGGTTTTGAAGCATTAATCCTCTATTACTTGACACTTGAATTAGGGGCAAAATTCTCAAAAGATTGGATAGACCAATTATTAAGGCTAATTATATGTTTTAATCACCTACAATATACCTACGATTTATACTTTTTAAGATTCTCAGTTCCCACGATAATCAATACTACTAAAATGTATTAAAGTATCATTGTGTTAAACGTTCTGAATTTCTTCAATAATTATTCCAATTCAGAAAGAAAGGAAAAAACACAACTAATTGTTGAAATTAAAGTGAGATAGACTAATCATTCAATTCTTTTACTCTTTATAGTGACAAAAAGATGACCTTTTTTTGTATGTATAAGATGAAATGTCCATAAAAAAAACAAGAATTATATATTTTTTGGTATATTGAAAAATGCTAAATGAAAATATTAAGTCTTTTTATAAGTTACTTTGCTTAAATAAGTCAAAATTCCATTTTCTTAATTTCATCTTCCCAAATTAGTAGAGCTTCTTCATATTTGCGACTTTTAATTTTTAGAAAGTCAACACACTTCCAACTGCAGCATCAATAAATGGAAAGTCAACACACTTCCAGATTTAGCATCAACTACATTAATATCAGCAGTAGCAACACAACAACAATGAGTAGCAACACAGCTGCAACACCACTAATATCAGCAATAATATGAGCAGCAGTAACCCCTGCTGCACAGTCCCAATAATCCCTTCCAACTGCAGCATCAATAAATGAAAGCTCATAGATTGCAACCTGCACAAGTTTGTCTCAGTCGCAAAGCATCAACATTATGTTAACATATTTTTGTTTGACTGCCATTAACAGCACTAGCAACAGCAGGCACAACAACTTCAACAGCCATAAACAACAACATATGTAGAGCAACAAGCTCAGTTGTACCCATGTCAGTCTCAACAATAACACCAGTAGCAGCTGTGGCATTATTCCAGCAGACTAACATTTTTCAGCAACCAAAACACAAATAGTAAAATAGCAGGAATTAGATCCCACTGATCCTTTTCCAACACCAAAAAAAACAATCGCAAAAAACAGTCCTGAAATCAGTCCTGCAGCAGCAGGAACATCAGCAATTGTATCTCTCAATTTCTGTCCTTAATTCGACAGAATAACCACTGGATTCATCTTGACGGAGAACTCCTCGTTCTCTAGTCTCACTCGGACTAGAGAATCCCTCGATTCTCTCTCTATGCAAAACTCACGGCAAAACCCCATCGGTCTCTAGTCTCACTTGGACTAGAGAATCTCTCGATTCTCATCATGCAAGCTATCATAATAAGCTCGGTTATGCAGCGGAGTCTCCCTCAATTTCTAGTCAAATTCCGGCTAGAAATCCTTCAATTCTCCTATCCTGAGCTACACATATAAAAACAGGCAATCCAACACTTGATCGACATGTGAATCACTCTTTGAATCGAGCTTTAACTCAATCCATATTTTCACCGACGAAGTATCCCTCAGTTCTCAATCAATTTGTCGCTAAGAACTCCTCGATCCTTCATCAATCTATTGAATATGCAACCTCAAATATGCAATTCTAACAGTTATACAACATTATACTCAATTCAGTAAAGGACAGTAACTTTCATCGAGCACTGTCACAACTAGCAAAGAACAGTAACTTCCATCGAGCACTGTCACAACTAGCAAAATCAGTATTCTCGTCAATAATTTCAATCGGTGTAGTAGCAACAATGACAACTACAACAACTCGATCAACACCAACATAGAATAGAAACTAACATAACAACAACTATCAACAACAAGCCACATTAGTAGCCACAGTAGAAACAACAACAACAAGCCAACACAACAACGACAAACTCGACATTTTTCCTCCAATTCGTCAACTCACCAACACAAATACAACTTTATCAACATTAAACGATTCACAAACACAGGAACCAGCACAAAAATGAAATTGAAGTTTTAGAAATATTTTCGGCGAACTTCGACGTCGATTATGTGTCACTCACAACAAAATCGATTGATATACTACAGAGATTACCTCAATATTCTGTCGATTTCGATTCCTCGACTCCTTTAATTCGTTCTTCGGTCGCGTGATTGATTTATTCGATTGCGACAATTCCTCCTCAATATGTTTCAGAAATCGATCGATCCAAAGAGAATCACTGTGTTGAGTCACTCTAATCTGGAAAACAACCGCTTCGATCTCTCAAGCGATCTTCAATTCTGATTTTTAGACGAAATCGCAATTTTGATTTTCAGTTCCTTCGCATCGCGATTTCGATTTTCTTCAGTTCTGGCTTCTGATTTTCACCTCAATATGTTCGATCAAACTCCTCGATGTTCAGTTCCTTCGCAATTTTTTATTTTTCCAAATAAAATTACGATTTCGTTCCTTCACGATTTTTGGATTTTTCGAATTCCTCACTGCATTGAATCGATCTATACCGAACTCAGCTCTGATACCACGTTAAAGTTTTTGGATCGATTCTGTTTGCTACTTCATTCTCTCAGTTATGAGAGCAGCAATGAAGAAGAAGAAGCACGATAGAGAATGAGACGAGAGAGTTTGGGAGCAACTTTGCTCTTTAGCGATATTTTTTATTAATTGCTCAAATGTAATTACAATAGGTGGGTCCTATTTATAGGCTAATCTAATTGCACTTGTAATGTCACAAAATATCTAATCACAAATATCTAATGATCATCTAATCAAAATATCTATCAAAATATCTAATTAACTCATAACAAATTAATATCCAACTAACTAACCATATATATATATATATATATATATATAATGTATATGTGGAATATCTCAACCGAAGCAAAGCTTGAAAACTTGATGAATTGGAGAATCAAAAAAAGAATTTATTCTTAGCTCATCTTTCTTAGTCTTTCTCTTTTTCTATGTCTTATCTCATTTTTTTCTTTTCTTGAAATTGGGTTTTGTATAGTTATTTTTAAATATTTATGTTCAATCATTTAGCCAGGAAAAAAATAATTTCAGGACAAGATCATCCATTTATTAGAGGTATTTTATATTTTTAATTAGTTCTCCTCTTTTTTAATTTTTTTTTTTTTATGTTCTTGCATGTCTTGTTTTTCTATGCACTTATCAATCTTTTCCTTGTTTTGATTTCTTGGGGTTTCAGTTTTGTTGCGAGAATTTTATCACTGCTCCATTAGATGACGGATTTTTTTTTCTGGGCATACATAGTTGAATTTCAAGAATTGTTCAAAGTTTCAATCTTTAATGAATTTTTTTATAAAGTTTGTAAGAATTTTTTGGGGTTTTGCAGAAAGTGTTGGTTTGAACTGTTTTCTTGAAAAAAAAGTTACTCTCTTCGTACCAAAAATATTTTCTTACTTTCCTTATTAGTTTGACATATTTTTATATTTAGAACAATTTAACTTTATGAGATAATTAACAGCCACACAAATATCTAAGACTTATTTTGGATCATCCGAAGCTAATTAGCGCATAGGCAGTGCTGCGCCGTCTGTTGTACATCACACATTTCAAAAGATTTTCTTTATTTTTTAAACTTTGTGTCAAGTCAAACTAAGACATTCTTTTGGGGACGGAGGGAGTACTATCTTTTTTTGATAGATTTTGAAAATCTTGAAAATGAAATGTAATTTATTTATTTTTTGTAAAACACAGTTGAAAGAAGGAAGAAAGCAAAATAACTTTTGCTAAAGCTCAAAATTTCCTTCTGTTATGTTCTTCTGTGAGTTATGATGTGCTTAGAAATGGAGAATTATGGAGTTTGTTTAGCTATTAAAGGAAAATGTATCTGGTTTTTAAATTTTGGATTCCAAAGGGCTATATTGTTAAGTTTATTGATTTTGCGAATGAAAGCTATGGAGTCTCTTTATTCTGGTTAAGGATTTGTATGTCAGTGTAGTTATATGATAATGTAAAAGACAAGCTTAACTTATGTAGTTTTGGAATGAAATGGACATGTATAGAATGAAATGAACACAATGGAGTCATATAGTCGACCCCAAGTAATCTGGAACTGGGGCGACAAGTCAGGTAGAGCGCCAAAGGGTTCAGAAGAACTTAGTAGCTTCAGACCAAACCCTATATTTGTGGTTGAAAATCTACCTTAATATGTATAAATAATTTATTCAGAACCAAGTAAGGTGCCTTTTCTAGAATCCAGAACACATAAACTTAGAATCCTAGCTCTGCTTCTTAGAGCTCCTTGGTTGGAAGTCTGAGTCAAAAAGGAAGCAATGGGTAAGGGCCAATGCAACACTCTTGGGTAGGGGGTTTCGAGGATTGGCGTTTACCATTACTGAAATTCGGAATTGAGGCTAAATTTACTGATTGGAAAAACACTGTCCTCAAGATTTATAGTTAAGGGCTTAAGGCTTGTAAAATGTATCTTTCTCTTCAACTCCTTTCCTCTTCTAAACACAACTTCAGAAAGAGGGTCAATCTTATTGTTATTGGCAAATGGAATTTTCATGAAGACACCTCTATCTATCTCAAGCGTGTTTTGCTTTGAACCATTTACCCAAGGTTTCCCCATAGAGTTCTCCAGAAAAATGTTTCTCATTTATGTTGATAGTAATTGCGAATAAGTAACTAGGGGGCGGCAAGTAAGCAGTGGCGGAGGGAGTGTTAAGCATGGACCAGAATTTTTAAATTTTTTTGCTTCCTAGGGCATAAAAAAAATGCGTACGCAAAAAATTATTACTTTTGCACCACCAAATTTTGTTGTCTGGATCCGCCACTGCAAGTAAGGAGGTAGCGAGATTGACCCGCAATTTTAGTAATAGGTTGACTTTCTTTCATTTTTTATGTATAGTGAAAGTCGTTTTCATTTTTAAAATCCATATCTATTTTCATAGAGTCGATCAAAGCATTCACGACGACATCTATTAGTTTACTTTAGAAGGACAGAGAGATTATACTAGTTTGCGTTGGAGCAGGAACAGAGCTCTAGAAGGACTTATCTTAGTTTGTTATAGTTAATATGAAGCACTGCTGCCCAAAGTATATGATCTTTCACTGCATGAAGAGGGGAAGAACAATGAAAGACATGCCATAAATTTCAAATATTCCAGCTTTTGGTGAATTTCTTCTAGCACAAACTAGTGAATATCTTCCCTGAGGGCTTAGCTCAATTTGCAAAGGTTGAAGGACTTGTTCGAGCCCTAAACAAGGGTGTGTTCGGTGTGAAGGAAAATGATGAAAAATGTTTTTCCGGAAAATAAGTGGTTTCTTATTTATTTTCTTGTGTTCGCTACGTAAGCAAAAAATATTATCCTAAAAGCATTTGTATATAATCTAAACAAATACAATGGGAGGTTGGGGTAGGGGGTGTTGGGTGGTGGGGATGGGGGCTACGGGGGTGGGGTGAAGATGAGGTGTGTTGAAAGGTGGGGAGGACACAATCAATGTGGAATGACATTTGTGCAACTTGTTTTCCCTATTTCCACCAGGGAAGTCATTTTCCTCATTTTCAAGGAATTAGTTTACTTAGAGAAATTATTTTTAAATTTTTTTGACAAACCAAACATGGGAAAATTGGAAAACATTTCCCCCATACCGAACACACCCTAAGTCTTGGTATTTAGGTGGAGAAGGGTAGAGGGACGGGCCCATTATCCCCGAGTTTCGAAGGTTGTGGTTGATCCTAAGGATTGACTCCAAACGGATTTCTCAGTCATAGAATAAAAATCTAGTGAATATATGGTTTCTTACCGACTAGCTTAAATAGATATTTTGTTCAATCTTAGCCAACATACGTGATCTTGTATACATTTTCCACAATTGCTTTGGAGACATGTAACTAATTTAACTAATTGTCATTTCTTCAGAAGAAATGGAAGTGTTACAAAATTACCTCTACTCTTTCATTATCTACAGATGTGAGGACTAACATCAATTTGAAAACGAGCAGCTGGTTCCTGTTGCGTTACTATTTTGTTGTTGTCATACATTGAAGAAATTTTTACAATTTGATTGTTGTAAATGCAGAAATAAGGTGGTGTTACGTTACTAAAGAATCTCATGGAGGACAAGCAATTGAAGTTTAATCAACCTCTTCTATCAGTTAGACGAATCTCTCCGGCGATGATTTCGCAGAGAGATGAGAAAAAGAAAGCTGACAATTTCTTTCTTGCTATGCAACATCCTCCTCATATAAATCAGAATTGAAGTCAGGCCTAGTGGGAAAGCCAGGAACCGTTCCTTTCCTCTGGGAACAGATCCCCGGAAGACCCAAGATGAGAGGGCCCCACAAACTCGTGTACCGGAAAAGCCTCCTACTGCCCCGAAACTCCCCCCTGGGTGGAAGTTAAGAGATAACCAGGACTTCGATCAAACAGGAAAAATGAGTTTAACTTCTTCATATGAAAATGTAAAGAAGATCGAGAGTTTTGACAGCTCGAAAGAAATGGCTCACGATAAGGAAAAGATTGAATCGGAGGATGGAGATGAAGCCTATTTGGATGCCCTGGATACACTTTCAAGAACCGAATCGTCTTACCTAAATTGTAGCATAAGTGGCTTAAGTGAATTTGATGAGCCAGAGTCGAACCCACAGACTAGGGATTTCATGATGGGTCGGTTTCTGCCAGAAGCTAAGTCCATGACTTCAGAAACACCTTACTACGTTCGCAAGAAGCAACCGCCTATCGAGGATCAACGGAGACAGATGATGAAGGTAATTAATGGGGATAGACGGCCTCAATTGCGCTACGGGCCTAATTTTACACTTTATCATTCCCAAGTCCATGAAGAAGAAGAAGAAGAAGAAAGTGATGATGACGGTTATGATAATGGAAATTTACCTAGTAAAATTTGTGGATTGTTGCCTCATTTTTGCTTGAAAAGTTCTTTTCGTCTTCTGAATCATGTACCTGCAATGAGTGTTAGAACTCGAATACCCGTGTCTCCTGTCAGTAGAACACGGACTGGATCCTCTTCGACTGCTTCTCGTAGCGGAACTGAGAATGAGGTATGTACTTCCATACTTATCTTCTTGGCCCCTTATTGCTCTACTTCATCCACTCGCGTGGTGCTAACTTTCTCGCCTAGATTTTTAGCCTGTTGACCAAGCTTCCAAAATCCACTTTTTTTGGAAAGTGTTTTTTTTTTTGTCAAATGTGCTTTTCGAAAAAGTACTTTGGGAGAAGTAGTAGTTATGTTTGGCTAGTTAATTTGAAAAACACTTCGTCAATATTAGAACAGTATTTTGTGCTTGATCAATGTTCCAAAAATACTTCTAGGGAAAAGCTACTTTTTTAGCTTCTGAAAAATAACTTCTGCTAAGTACTACTCAAAAACACTTATATTTCCCCTAAAAAATTGGTCAAACACCTCAACTTTCTAAAGTAAGCACTTTTGGCTTCCCAAAAGCTTGGCCAAACAGGCTAATACTTTGAATAAACTATAAATATAATTCTTGTACAGCAATCAACATCTGACGTAAGCGAGCAAAAGTCTGTGCTTGGATCCATAACAACTCAACAACACAAGGATAAGAGCGACGGCAAGGGCAGGACAGATTCAACTTATGCTCATGATCCTTACGATCATAAAACGATCCTTGGCACTACTGCAGAAGCATATATCAGAGAAATAGATGTTTTAACTCCTTCTGTAGAGAAAACTCTGTACATAGATATTGTGCATAAAATGGATCCGTCAGTTAAGATATCATGTTCTCCGGATACAAAACCATCTAAAGTTACAACATGAGGACGTTGAGATACTTGAAAAGATAATAAAACAAAAACCATCCATTGATTCTTCGCTTGATTCGTCTAAAGAAGCCTACAGATTATAGAGCTTCTTTAAAGCCATATTCTCCACGTTCAGCGGAAAAACTGAACAATGGAAGGGAAACGAAAGCACAGACAGCTACCAGTCAAGGTCAAGATTGTTATCAAGATGCAGTAACCTTAGCAAAGCCTGTCAGTGACGGTATAGAAAGAACCAGAAAACTGATTCAGAGAAGAGAAAAGTTAGAAAACTCATGCAAAGTGCACCCGGAGCTTCCTGTTCCACCACCTTTACCAAAATCTACATCAGATTCATGGCTTTGCCGCACTTTGCCTTCTTTATCGACAAAGAATGCATCTTCACGGACTTACATCGGGACAGGACTAAATCCTAATAACCAGTCTTCTAAGCCACTATCCAATGATCCCAAGTGGGAAACAATTGTTAAAATGACAAAGAAGCAACAGCATTTGTGAAATTCTGAATTCCGAGGTAAATTCCTTTTTTCTTCTAATGTAAGTTTTATGTTTTCTTGTCCACCCCCCCCCCCCCCCAACACCGGCATTGGAGTGAAGGGAACGAGTATATGCTAATTTTTTGATACTCCCTCTGTTCCACTTTATGCGGCATTTTTTAGTCCTTTCCAAAAAGAAATAACAACTTTCTAAATGTAGAAAAAATCTAAGTTAATATTTCTAATTTATCCATAGTGAAAAGCTTTTATAGCCGCACAAATGTTAATGACATGTTTATGACTAGAAGTTTCAAAAGTCTTCATTTATTTCTTAAACACTATGCCTATTCAAACTTGCACCACATAAATTGAAACGGAGGGAGTATATCACTTGAGCATGTTCTTTATTTTTCCTGTTTCTTAATTTCTCTACTTAAAATTTCAACATTCTATCAGGAAATCGGGGCGTTGAAACATATACAAGAAGCTCAGTAGTAGATGCAAAGGCTTTTCTGAAGTGATCTGGTTGTTTCTAATGCTTTCTTGTGCATATCGTATAGTGCAATTGGCGGAAAGGCGACCTATAAAATATATTATTTGCTGTATAGATTCTACATTTTCTTCAGTTGTAATGGCTTTATAACTGTCAACTCATATCCTGTAATTACATGATGCAATAAGAGTTATCTGTACATGTGATAATGAGATTCAATTTAAACTTAATCCCTTGCATGGGGGTGAGGGATTTTATAGAGAAACAGAGCCTATAGTGTAATATAGTTTCTTGTTGATGTGATGGAGATAGAGTGTAGTAGTCTACCTCACAATTGCATAAGGCAGATGTATTGATATTGGGAAAGCCCAGAATTTAAGTGCAGAAAAATAGAGGGGTGGGTCCACTATCCGTTGAGTTCAAACCGTGTGTTAGCTGGTTCGTGTAAATTTCTGGATAATAAAAAAAAAATGTATTGATAGCAGAAAAATCTACATCTTTGGTGTCATTTTATTTAGAGACAAGTTATGGAATATTAAGAATACAAGGATTGTAATGTAGAGCCAATTATCTTATTTAGATTCTTGGTTTGATGTATTAAAATTAACACTATTGTCATTGTGTATGATTTAGAATGTGTGCTTACCTTTTAACGAGAATTCGTTAACTAAAATGAGGTTAGTTTTGTCAATTCAATTACTTTAACCACAAATTATTTATACCTTAGTCTTATTCCACATCATATGTCGCATAGCTTATACAGTACCATTTATGAATTATGAAGAAAAGAACTTCTGATATGAAGCTCAGAGTCAGCCCCACAGGCTTCCATACACAAAATGCAGAGTGAGCAATATAACGACTACTTCATACTTGATGAACTAAATTTCAGACTCTTATACGATTGATTCAAGGACACCAGTCTTCCCTAAGATGATTTGACATCATCCTCACCTTCTTCCGGCTCATCACTAATAGTCTGTTAGTCTATTCAAGTCTTGCATCTGAAATTTATTGGTAATTGATATTTATGGAAAAAAAAACGTTAAAGCCTACGTCTAATTCAAAGTAAAGGTTGAACCTGAGCAAATGGCAGTTCAACAAGTCTTTCTAGCAAGTGCAACAACGCACCTGGATTTTCAAATCTTGAGAACTGGAACTCCTCTCGTTACCATCAAGTCGCTTTCGGCTCAAGCTGAAAACTCTTTCACCGGAATTCAAACTAAGCAGGCTTTGTTGTGGTGAGAAGTGAGGTTTTCCAATTGGATGTCTTAAACCACCCACAAGCATCCTAATGATTTCATTCATATTAAGCAAATTTTTGTAGAGCTAGTGTGAGTATCAGTTTAAGAGCAAACAAAAAAAGGGAGGTTGCTGATAAAAGGGGTAATAAGAGTCACATCCACAAGAAATGAACAAATAAAAGATTGGGATAGCCAGAGAGATGCTATGTGGCCAATTCGGAGCTTTTTAGTCTATAGTGGGAGCTTTCAGAAATCAGTTAGGAGGTCAAGATCATAGGACGAGAGAAGAATACCTATACTCGAGTATTACTCGAGGCACCTTGTGAGTACAAACCAGCAGGATTGGGCTACGCTTCTTGATGTGGCACAATTTTCCCATAACTTGCCAAAGATTGAAGCTACGGGGCATACACTAATTTAAGGTGGGATCAATAAATTAAGTATGGTATATTGATATGTACATCAGAAAATGGCCTATTCTAGAAAATACCAGTCATTTCCAAATTGTCGAGACATATCACAAATTCACCTCAATAATGCCCAAATTAACTAATCACTGTGTTCATGAAGTTGATCGATAGAACCAAAAATGAACCATCCTAAGGTTTGATGGCACGACCCCTGTATTGCCCTCGAAGGATGACAAAGTCATCAGGAGGTTGAAACTCTTCCAACCAAGTCACCTCTGAGAATATCTCCCCATCCACCTCGAGCTCACCTTAATGATGTAAAGTATTTAAAGTAAGATTTGTAATACAGTTGAAAGTTCATATACATATAAAAGGTGGCACCAGAGGAATTACCAGGTAGATCCCCTCGAGGAGACCTTCGGAAATAAGTACAATGACGTCCATCATCAGAAGAGTAAGGTGGAGAAAGGATATCAAAAATAGCACAAGGGGTTATAGCTTTGAAACAATGAATATTGCCTCCAGTCGTCGGATACAGTGTAGTTGTCCCGCATGGAGCTGTCATCTCACAATCTTTAAAAAGCTTAGCTGGTCTTGCACCTGAAAACATTAAATAGGTAATGAACATAGTAAAAATGCCAGTTCAACCTATAATCACAATTAGCAGTAAATCATTTCATGACAAACATTGACCCCAATCAGAAAATTTCCAGAAGAGCAACCCCTTCCAGCCAAATGACGCAACTTGCCAGCATCTATCTGGTAATAAATCATAATTTCAAGGATCTAGATTTGAGTATAAATTGAACATGTATGTTTTTTCTTTCTGTGCAGACGAGATATTAATGGTCACCATTTGTCCAGTTATCAATCTTCTATAAGCAATTCAGTTTACATGCAGTGCAACCATAAAGTTTACCTTTGTGCAAAAGTATTGAGATACATAATTCTGCAAGAATATGTGAACTGAACTCTTGTGCCTTGCTAGTCTAATGAACATAATGGTGATTATTTGTGAAATGGAATACAAATTTTGCATAGGATGTGAATGAAACTCTCGAATACGAAATCTACTAAACAGAAAAATGACTCTTACCAAAGTACCATCACAAATCATGAAACCTAGTTTCAGTCAGCAAGATCTTTCGTTATTGAATTCTTAATATAAAGCGTCGCTAGTGAAACTAGCAAAAAGAGAAACAAACACATTTTTGAGTTATCTTAATCACACTGGAACACAATAGCAAAGAGGAAAGGGTCAGTCAAAAAACACCAAGTCCAAGAGATGTAGATAGAGAAAATGCCTTCAAACTAATAAACTTCCAAAGAAAAAATCAAGCACTGATGTCGCCTCAAATTAACTGAACATCAAAACATCACATGAAACAACCCCATGTTCAGCAATGAAATGAAATTTCAACTAAAAGTATATTTATATGTCTATCAAGAAGGTAGTAGACATCTTTCGCGCAAAACATTCACTTCAAATAGTACACACCTTCGGATGGAACTGAAGGCCCCCCCGGACTATCGATCCAATCATACGCTTTCACATGTAAGGAACCATATATAAGCTTACTTAAAACGGTCATCCCAGGGTGGTTATGTAAAGGAATGATTGAAGAAGGTGGCATGCAGAATATTCCCATCTGTAAGAACATTCAACAGGCTAACGGATCTCAATTATGCAGTTTTCATATCTCCCCTTATAGAAGATAATCATTATTCTTAATGTAAAAAATAAAAAAGCTAACAGTTATGCAACACTTACAGTGAAGCCCTCGCATTCATGCAAGTGTAGGTATTTGATTGGCAGGATTGATCGTAAACCCTCATTACGCTCATGAATGGTACCTTTCCAACTCCTGACAAGTTGTGCCTCCTGCTCAAGACCTATATCAGAGGGCTTGATTTTGTCTGAAACAAAATGAACGGCGGACACACCAATTGCATGAGAATTTCAATAGTAGAAAAATACAAATCTGGGGTATCAGGCAAAAGATTCAACAAGTAACTGACATTTCACTTCATGGTCCCAATGCATAGTAGTTATATACATCAGAATTTAGAAACTAAGGAAAAGGGTCCCAAAATTATTTAAATCTGTCACTTCTGATATTTTATGCACTGTCTAACAAAAGAATGACAAACATGAAAATGTTTCAGACTTCCAGGAAGGAACAGTCCTCAGAAAAAAAGCTAGTATAAGTAAAAATTGGTCCCCATTTCAAAAATGAAATACAGAACAACTCCAACAACTTGAATAAAACCCGCATCAAACCAAATTGACTTGGCTCAGTTGGCTCAGGTTGCAGATGGGAGAAGGAGACCATTACTTCCCAAATTTAGCATCCTTACAGAAAGGGAAAAGTTTTATACAGAATCACGGACCTTAATCCCTTCATTTCCTAACAATGCGCCCCGACTCCCCTATTTTCTCTACATATAACTAATAGATCCAGCAAAACTCCTCGTTCCTTCAATCTCCCTCATAGTACCATAGCAGCCTCACATGGAGAACTGAGATTTCAGTGCTTTCCATAGACTTCTATTCCTCATTCAGTCCACGTAGCTGCTCCCAGCTGCTCTCCAATTCTCGCCTGTAACGAACAAGGTAAATCCATAATACCAATCGTTAGATAAATAGTACCAACCTCACCATTTTCATCTCTACCTTCTTAGCACCGATATAAACCCCTCTACCAACCCCTATCCACCACCACAGAAAAGAAAAAAGAACTCCTATCCGACCTCCCAGGAGCTGCATGACATCAATGCCATCTTACAAAACCAGTAACTTCATGATAAATTGATAATTAAGAGATGGATTACATTTATAGACTAATTTAAGTCTCATTGTTTGTTTTCCATTCTTTTTTACAACCAAGAAATCCGAAGGTCAGTGGTGCACTGTTCGAAAATCAGTGAATAATGGTCCTGTTCCTCTACCCTTCTCCACTTAAATACCGGGTTTTTGTTTGCGATAAGGTTCAAACTGGTAAAGTGTGCCTAACCACACATCAGAAGTTGTGCTCTTGCCACTAGACCAAAGCCCGGACAATTATTAGTTTTCCTTTTTTGCACAAAGGAGAAATGAAATAGGGCCACTGGACTCTATGAAATGAATCTTCATTTATCTACAAGGAGTGCAAACTCTACATACTTTGAGAGACTGCCGCAAGTATTTGGTGCTTCATTTGTGCTTTAATAATATAGCTGTATTCAAGTTGCTTTTTTCCTTTCCTTGCACTACTAACAATAATTTAGAAGGCATCCCAGCAGTCACAGATCTTATAATTCCAATAATAGAACTATATTGAGGTTGTTTCTTAACCACCTAAGAGCCCACAAATTGTAAGGTAACTTAGAGATGCACAAGCAATCCATATGAAGTTCTACAGCAACCATTTATGGCTATTGTTACCCATGTACTTTCTAATTTCTTAGTGTTAGAGTAGGTTAGGGTCCCACATTGGTTGGGAAAGGCCGGGTGGTTTACTTATATGAATTTGGACAATCTTCTCCTCATGAGCTAGCTTTTGGGGTTGAGTTAGGCCTAGGTGTCATATCTTTACATGGTATCAGAGCCAGGTCCATCCCCGTTTGGGATCGCGGTCCACGCTCCAGTTGGGCCTGGGCGTGAAGGGAGGTGTTAGAGTGGATTAGAGTCCCACATTGGTTGGGGAATGGACTGGTGATTTGCTTATATGGACTTGGGCAATTCTCCTCTCATGAGCTAGCTTTTGGGGTTGAGTTAGGCCCAGATGTCATATCTTTACACTTAAGGAAAAATTGTTACAAAATATTTGATACGCAAGCTTCACATGAGTCATACTGATAGCAACTAGCTAGTAGTTTTCCGATAAAAGATCATGTAGCTTTCGTTTCAATGATTTTTAAATATAACCATCTTTACCTTTCCTCTTTCATCTAGGACAGACTCCTCTCTGCCTCTCTGTAGTCCAAAACCTCCATGCCAATCCCACAGGCACTTACACATCTCCAACATCAAAACCCCAAATTTGCTTTCTTCTCTTTTTAAATCTCAATCAGCAACACCTATATTTGTTTTGCTGATGCAAAAATATCTAGAAACAATGCTTACATTTTCTTCCTACAATGTTGCGAAAATTGAACACTGACTTCTTTCCTCAGGTTTGCTTCAAGGATTAAAAAAAAAAAGGGGGGGGGGGGGGGGGTAACTTTAAAAAAAATTTAAAATGTCGAGTTATTCAGTTTGTTCTATCTGAATTTGTCCATTGCGACATTCCATATTTCTAAGTTATTGAGTTATATTGCCTAAATGTACCTGCAATCTGCAAGTTGATATTCCTAAACTAGTTCAGTTTTCTGGAAAATTATCTCTTAATTCAACAAAACAAGATGTCAATTAATACTCCACGTGGAACACAACAGCTTGGAGGCTAATTTGTAAGGAGGTACAGAAAGTGCAAAAAGGGTTCTTCAGCCATGAGTGCTGTCTAGTTAGTTTCGAGAGAATAACTAACTAGAAAGCAAAGAATTTCATTTTCAATGGAACCTACATTGACAGCTTGCTGTCACTCATTGTATCACAATGAACATGGAGTTATGCATTACGCTGAGTGTTGCCAGTCGCTGCCTACAGCATTGCTATATTCTGTCATGAAGTTAAAACAAAGTTACAAAGAAAGGAAAAGAAAAATTAATGCAAGCCTTGAAAAAGAACTAGGGATACAAGTTCGCTTGATTTTTTGGTGTTCAAAATCATTCCAAGGAGACTTTTAGTTTTGGTATTCCAGTTCCTTTCACATCAAGTTACTTTTAGAGGAGATAATTTTAGTTAAACTCAGAGTTGACTCATTTTCACACAATCCGAGCAAGTATCAGACATTTTAAGTTTGTCGGGAATCTTTTTAAAGAGGAAAGCTTGAGGTCCATTTGAATCCAAACAGCTAAGTGGAACAGAGAAGCGATTTGCAGAGAACTTATAGAGACTAGTAAGCCTTTGTAGAGATGCAACCTTATCCCTATATCTGATGCCTAATGAGTTCAGAGGGAGAAATCTTCACCTGTTTTAATTAATTATTCTATCTCTCTAAAGAAATTGTGATTGCAATTTTAGTGTTTAAAAGAACTCGGTTCTATAATTATTTGTCAGCCAAAGCTCCATTCCAGAATAATCATAAACTTAGAGAATAAATTTTAAAAGGACCTACTCATAGTTCACCGTATTTCGGCGTCCAAATAGCCCTTTGTTCATTTCGTTCTTTACTCTAAATCATCCCACCAAACAACAACAATATACCCATACCCAGTGTAATCCCACGTAGAGTGTACGCAGACCTTACCCCTACCTTGACATGTAGATCAAGCAAAGATCTCCACAAAAAATCCTTTTCAACCCAAGTAATCTCCCATTCAGGCAAAGATATCCACAAACAAGAGAAAAAAAAACCTCGAAGATGCCCGTGCAAATGTAAAAGAATCAAACTTTCAATTAATCTCCATGGTTTCCTAATTAATTTGTAAAAGGATCAAACTTCCATTTAAAATCTCCAAACTTTCCTAATCAACAATAAGAAAGTAGGAATGACATTGGAGTATCATGGGCTAAATTAAATGCAATGCTTAAGGTTTAAATACAAATCTGGAAGACTATAAATGACCATGAAAGATATTTCCTTCACCGTACCATGTACCAGCAGCAGAGAGCTCAAATACAAAACTAATGTGAATACTTATCCGATTCA
The DNA here is from genome assembly GCA_029844215.1 of Przewalskia tangutica. Lineage (NCBI taxonomy): Eukaryota > Viridiplantae > Streptophyta > Magnoliopsida > Solanales > Solanaceae > Przewalskia > Przewalskia tangutica. Next base: position 3,534,079 of record CM056730.1, on the reverse strand, counting down.
AAAGATAATGTTAGTTTGCTCGACAAGAAAAAATACAGATAAGCCTATTAATAACGCAGATAATAAAACACATCCGACTCATTTGCTACACGTGCAAGGCTGCACTCATCTTCAGTTTGCATGGTAGTACAACCAGCATATTTTTCTCATTTTTTAGAAAAATAAATTTAATGTTCTCCAACAGATTTTGTTGGAGGGAACTAGTTTTTACAAGGGTATTTATCCCCTGCGCACAAGGACAGTGATTTTTCCTTTTAACTGTTAAGACTTCATACTTTTAATGCTATACTACCGACAAAGACAGCATTTATCAACTTGAGAAAGACTGACAGAAATTATAGTGTCGAGTCTCTTCTTTTTATAATCAAATTTCTTGTGCCTAATCTCAAAATGGTGTAAGAAATAATCTCATCATCCCTGAGATTAGCATCAATTTGGGTTGGAGAAACTTTGCTAGAAAAATCAAAGAATTTGTAACAGAAACGATTAAGCAGAGGCCAGAACCAAGCAAGATCAACAATAAGGGGAGCTATGTCCAGGTAGCCCATCTTGAAGAATGGCCAAAAGATGAAATTAAAGTGGTGAATGATGATTTAGCCGCGCCAAACCAGTTTCGTATTGAAAAAATTCACTCAGAAGCAGGGTGGAATTTCATCGCAGATGTCTGTTGGGTTCTTTAAGAAATAATAAGCTAAAGACACCAAGCTCCAATGAAGTACAGGAATGGGCTGACAGATGTTGGAAAATTCCAGCAGGTGTAAACGTTTACGGAACTGAATGATGAATATTTTTTGTTTGACTTCCCATAGAGGATGGAAGCAGAGAGAATTAAAATGGGAAAGTGGATGTTTTACGATAATGAAATGTTTCTGGGTGGTGGTCCCCACTCCCCTGTCTCTACTTGCAGTAGGAAAAATTGCAAACCAAAGCAAGTATGGCTCAAATTAATGGGTTTTCCATCTCATCTATGGTCGGAGAGTATTTTCAAATCAATTGGTGATCGCTTTGGGGGTTTCCTTGGAGTTGACGAAGATACCAGTAGTAGACGCCATTTGAAGTGGGTTACAATTTGTATTAAGAATTCTAATATTCCCTTTCCGGCAAGTGTGGAGATCATTGCCAATTGGTGGAATCGACCTCTTGGATGGCAGAAATTGATCGGAGACTCGCCGGAATTTGTCGCAGGGATCGAAGAGTCGCAATGATGAAAGGAAGACGACGACTTCGAGTTCCAAAGAAAAACAGCTCTAGCATCTTCAGTACGTGTCTCACCCAGCAAGAAATGTGAAGAGGGAATTAAAGTTGTTGGAGATTGGTGTTGGTTTTAGGGGCAACCCAAGTAATGAGGGCAGAGGTAAGGGCAGGAGGTCTTATCTTTCTGATTAATGATGCTGAAAATTATATGTTGGAATGTCAGGGTTATCAATGATGCGAAAAAGAGAAACATGGTAAATCTGTTATTACATAAATGGAATGTCGATATAGTATGTCTGAAAGAGACGGAAATGAAAAGAATAGATCAATCTTATAACAGCCAAGTTGGAGGATCAAGATGGACAGAATGGGTTGAGTTGCATTTCTTCTAAAAATGTTGGAACATGGCCAAAGATGATGTTTGGAAGACAGCGGAGTCATTTCATCAAAAACACTTTTCTTAAGAGTCTGAATTCCACCTTTATTGCATTAATACCAAAGAAGAAGGGAGCAGTGGAAGTTAAAGATTTCAGGCCCATTAGTTTACTTGGAAGTGTCTACATTATTGCTAAATTATTGGCTGAAAGACTCAAGCTGGTAATTGATAAGTTAGTGCCAGTCAACCAAAGTGTCTTTATCAAAAGAAGGCAAATAGTAGATGCAGCTTTGGTGGCCAATGAAAGTATTGATCATTTAATTAAGATGAAGAGGAGGGGAGTTGCTTGTAAGCTTGATATTGGAAAAGCGTATGACCATGTCAGTTGGACTTGTCTGCTAAATTTGTTGAAGCAGATGAATTTTGGTGATAGATGAATTGACTGGATCATGTACTGCATATCCACTGTTAGATTCTCTGTATTAATTAACGGGAACCCTAATGGTTACTTTGATTCACAAAGAGGGTTGAGGCAAGGGGATCCACTGTCACCCTATTTATTTACCTTGGTGATGGAGATATTGAGTTTGATGTTAAATAAGGCTGTGAACATGGGCTGGATTACAAGTATGCGATTTGGAAGAAATGCGGCTGAAAATGTGACAATTTCTCATATTCTTTATGTCGACGACACTCTCCTTCTATGTGAAGCTGAAAAAGAACAAATACTTTATCTTAGAGAAGTTCTATTAGTGTTTGAAGCAGTTTAAAAATTAATTGGGCAAAGAGTAGTATTTTTAGTATTAATGCTGATGATTGCGTTGAGGATTAGCTGATATCCTGGGTTGTAAGGTGGAAAAGTTTCCACTGTCTATTTGGGTTTTCCACTTGGGGCAAAAAGGAATGACGAAAGGATCTGGCAAGGGGTACTAGATAGATGTGCTAGTAAGCTAACTCCATGGAAGAAATAATATTTATCCTTTTGGGTAGACTCAGCCTCATTAACAGTGTCTTGGATGGATTGTCAACTTATCTAATGTCCCTGTTCTCAATGCCTGTTGCGGTGGAAAAAAATTGAATTCCATGAGGAATCTGTTTCTATGGGATGGCAATGCCAATAGGAGGAGAAGTATAATGGCAAGTGGTTCAGGAGATAAGAAAGATGGGGGGTTGGGGGTCAGGAATTTAAAATTACACAATAAGAGCTTGTTACTCAAATGGCTTTGGAGATTCTACATGGATGGTAATGATATCTGGAAGAAGTTGATCTATGCTATATATGGTAAAAAAGTTGGGTGGAGCTCTCCTCCGATTCAACCAAATGTTAAAAGTGGATTCTGGAAGGATATTTGTAGGCTCTGGGAGGAGTTTATGAAACATGCTAAATTTGGAGGTTGGGAATGGGTGCAAAATAAATTTCTGGACAGATATTTGGGTGGGAGATGATAGCGTAAAGTATAGATTCCATATCTTTTTTGGTTGTTCTATTAATAAGAGTGGTTCTATTGCTGAATTTCATTCAGATTCAGGTTGGCATTTCAATTTTAGAAGGAATTTAAATGATTGGGAAATAGAAGACTTTTGTCAAATACTTCAACAATTGTACTCAGTCCAGCTAGATCAAAGTCGGGTGGATTCTTTGATATGAACAGACAGTAAAAAAGGGCAGCCCGGTGCACTAATCTCCCGCTATGTGCGGGGTCTAAGAAAGGGCCGGACCACAATGGTCTGTTGTACGCAGCCTTAAAGATAAGAAATTTTCAGTTAAAAGTTGCTACACTATACTGTTAAAGGAGTCAGGTAATTGAGATAATACTTGACCTTGGAAGATGATTTAGAAAACGAAAGCTCCAGTGAAGGTAGCTTGTTTGGGATGGACTGCAGCCCGGGGAGCATGTTTAACTCAAAACAATTTGCAGAAGAGGGGTTTTTCTTTATGCAACAAATGTTACTTATGTGAAGATGACTTGGAATCAGTAGATCACCTATTTCTTCACTGCAGGTTTTCTAGACAAAGCTGGGAACTATTTCTAAACCTTCGGGGCATCTTATGGGTAATGCCTAGAGATGTAAGGAGTTTATTAGATAGTTAGAAATTTCAAAAGGTTCCATAAGACTGAAGCAAATTTGGAAGATCATCCCACTTTACATCTCAAGAGTCAAGAATCGTGTTTGCATAGTCTGTTTTTCTGGTTAATAGGAATCTGTTAGTTAGTATGGACCAATACATGGATTTTCTGGAATTGTTAGGAGAAAAAGAATGATAGCTTGTCTGCTTGATCTTTGTATGATGAACCACCCTGTTTCCTTTTGTACCAGCTTGGTACTTTATTAATTAAATCTTACCTTATAAAAAAAATGATGGGCATAATTGTACTCTAACTTCTAAACAAAATATAAGGAACTAACAAGATCCAAAAATGCTCAGCTTTTCTACTTTTATGGATTGTCCTGATGTCAAGGCAATACAATCCATATTAAAAGTTAAAAACCCCAAAACAGCCTTCACCAACATGTAGAAATAAATACAGTAAACAGAAAGAAAGAAAATAGACAACTAAATCACGGGTTGATTGAAATCAATACACGTGGGCCAAAGAGATTGATAAGTTTTTATGACACCTACCTAAGATGGAACGGACTTTCTCAAGAGCATCTTCTGATATGGGTCCATTTGTAGAAAGTGATGCTTTACAGGCATTATAAAGCTTTTGTACAGCTGGCATGTTTATCAAACCGACCACCTTTGCCCTGACCGTCTATGCAAACAAACTTGTCTTGTAGCCAACAGCTCTAAGCTAACCCAAAGATTTGAAGGGTCCTCTATTTCTCAGAAGACCCTTCAAGTACAAATCAGGGACAAGCTGGACTTTTAACACAAACAAAAGCGATGATCGTATATCCACGTGGTGCTTAACGGATCCAGCTTTCTTTCCAGATTTCTATTATCATTGCCACCTACTAAACAGACAAAAACCGACCATTAAACTCTGCATTGAAGAAAACCACATAAATTTAGCACTGTAATCTGAATACGACTATTCCAGGATAGACTATTTAATACTAACCTAAATTCTATGTGGTGCTTAACAGATCCAGCTGTCTATTATCATTGCCACCTACTGAACAGACAAGAACCGACCGTTAAACTCCGCGTTGCAGAAACCACATAAATGTAGCACTGTAATCTGAATTCAACTATTCGATGAGAGACCATTTAGTACTAAACTATATTCCCAAAATAGAGATTCAAGCCCTATAAATAGCAAAAAAAAAATGACATATGAGGTTTCTCTATACCCAATATTCCAATTCCAAAAAAGCACGTCCATGAAAAACTAATTTTCCATCTAAGTATCCATTTTTCCTAATCCATACTTATAAGTAGATGAAAATTATAAACACTAACACTATTAAAATTATTTACACCACTAGGTGATTTCTTCCTACCTAAGCTTTGGTGGTCAAATTTACCCAATACCTGTGCCGCTGGGAGGTAGCAAATACAGAAAAGATAGTCAAGGAGCGAGCAGCCAAACACCACCGTCATAAGCAAAAGTTAAAATTATTTACACTATCAATGTAGTTTATCCTATAGCAGGTCACTTTTGCCTTAAGTTTAAGCTTACCAATAAATAGTTCCTACTAGTAACTACAGACACTTAGCACTAATTAGCTTTAACTAACCTATCTCTTTACACCCTAATTAGCTTTAAGTAACCTATCTCTTTGCGCCCTAATTAGCTTTAAGTAACCTATCCCTTTACACCTCCATAAACCCTTAGCAAACAATTGAAAACTCGATAGAGAACAAAAAGGAATTAAAGCAGCATGGAAATTGAGAAATAATGTATCAACTGATGTGAAAAACTCAATGATATAAAAAAACTATCATTCAATGATCAATGAATCGGAAATCAAATGAGCATATTACTATTTAGTTTCAAGTTCCAAAACTGCAAAAATCATGAAAAAAACACATGAATTTAACCTCACACAATCAATTACGCCTCATTTCAGTAAATTTAACCTCGCACACAATCAACTACGCCTCATTTCAGAAAATTAACCTACCGCAACATTCGTTATTCACATCTTATGCTTCGAAAAAATCATATATAGTTATCGCATGAAAAATCCAAGTTTCGAAGAGAAAATCGGTACCTTCGAGTGAATGTTGTTTTTATCTGCGCCTTTTGGGGATTTGGCTGGCCCTGTTTGTGCCCCTCGAATTATCTGACCTTATTTGATACGGGACTTATTCCATATTATATTCCCTTGATATTTGACGGTTTAGAGTGAACGTAATTTGGTAAGGTTTTTAATAATATCATTATTTTTTTGTTGTGTTAAATATACATACGATATACACGTGTATATTGTATGTATATTCAATCTCGGATTAGTGTATATGGCCGTGTTTATACTCTAGGCCTTAGGTAATATTAGTCACGGATTTTCTTAATAATTAGTGTACCATAATTGTAATTAGTATTGTACTCTTACCATAATTATAAGATTCTTGTACTACTAGAATAGAATTTGATATTAGAATAGGAATAGCATTTTCCTATTATGGAAATTGTAAATTTGTATATATTATCTTTCATTTAATGAAAATAATCAAGGAATTATTTCTTTCATCGTATCAGAAGTCTAGGTTGAGAACTATTTTCTAGTTTCCGTGCAATAATTTCTGATCCCCACAATTCTTTATTCTCAATCCCTCAATCAACTTTTAATTTTTCATTATGTCTACCTCCAAAACACGTTTCACCACCCTTGTTGTTTTTAACATCAAGAAACACATCCTTCTTATTTTTGAGATAGAAAATGTTCAATATGCGACGTGGGCCGAACTGTTCAAAATTCACGCACGTTCGCATCAAGTCATCCACCATATAATATGCGGCTCCTAAGGACACGGAGTTGCCTAAACGCGAGGATGATCCTAAGTTATGGACGACTCTTGATGCCACCGTCCTTTAGTGGATTTACTCCACTATCTCTACCGACCTGTTGCAGATGATTATTGAGTCGGACGCTACGACGTTGGCTTCTTGGAATAGACTGCGTGACATATTCCAAGATAATCAAAATTCTAGAGTTGTTACTCTTGAGCAGGAATTTTTCCATGTCAGCATGGAAAAAATTTCGAACATTTCAGCTTATTGCAAAAGGTTGAAAGAATTGGTGGAACAACTCCACAATGTTGGGGCGCCCATGAGTGAAGATCGTCTAGTTATACAGATGGTTGTTGGCCTATCAGAGGCTTATAGTGGTGTGTAAATGCTTCTTCGTCAAAGTAATTGTGTTGGTCCAACAGGCCCACTGCCTGCTGGCCATTCCGTCACGTGTCTCGATATTTTCCAAAATATGCCCAATTATCCCTCGAGTCATAGATCAATCACTCGTAGTCAACAGAGTATTTTTAAATCAAAATGACATTTTAATTTAACTTCTAATGTTCTTAAATCCCCTCTATCCCGTAACTCAGTGTCTATTTTAAATGACCCAAATTGAAAAATTGTTATGACCGGTGAATATAATGCTCTTATTGATAATAAGAAGTGGGAGTTGGTGCCCCGTCCATCTGATGTTAATGTTATTCGGTCTATGTGGATTTTTTCTCTTAAGAAAAACTTTGACGGTTCTTTAGCAAGGCATAAGACTCGTCTTGTAGGTGATGGTAAGACTCAGTAGGTGGGTGTGGATTATGGTGAGGCATTTAGTATGTGGTCAAGCCGACTACCATTCACATTGTGGTCAACTTGGCTCTTTCGAAAGGATGGTCATTCATCAGTTAGATGTGAAGAATGCTTTCTTACATGGTGATCTTAAGGAGATAATTTATGTGCATCAACCCTTGGGGTTTAGGGATCCCAAATATCCTCATCATGTTTGTTTGTTGAAGAAGTCCTTATATAACCTTAAGCAGTCTCCACGGGCTTGGTATAAGAGGTTTGCAAACTATGTTTCAACTATTGGATTCTTCACAACATGTCTGATAATTCATTGTTCATATATCGTCGTGAGTCTTCCTTGGATTATATACTATTGTATGTGGATGATATTATCTTGACTACTTCTTCTGATACATTACGCTAGTCTATCATGACAATGCTCGGTTCTGAGTTTGCTATGAAAGACTTAGGGCCCTTAAGTTATTTTTTGGGGATTGATGTCACTCATCATGCAGGTGGATTATTCCTATCCTAGAAGAAGTATGCAGCTGGGATCATTGAGATGGCTGGGATGTCATCCCTTAAGTCCACTTCCACCCCGGTTGATACTAAACAAAAGTTAGGTGATGTGGATGGCTCACCTTATGAGTATGCGACTGATCGGTGTATTTTATATACACTTTTTGAGTCATTTTTAGTTAGTATTTTACTCATTTTGTTGATGTTTAGTATAGTATTAGGGTCATTTTTCTTCCTTTTGTGTCACAACGGTCAGAAATGGAGAAATGGCGAAAAGAAGACGAAATAAGCATAATTGAGATGGAATTGCACACTAAAAGGGCCAATAAACGGTCTAAGTCCCGGAAGTATAGAGAGATCGACGCCCTGATTTAAAATCGACGACGAAACAAAAATCGCCAAAATATCACACCGGCGCCGCTACCGCAGCAGCGCCGCCCCTGAATTTTCCGAAAACTTGCGGATTTTTCGGCGCCGTGGCGCCCAATCTCAGGGCCACGACGTCGACGCGGGATTTTTTGACGTTTTGGGCCGAATTTGACACGTTTTCAGAGTCCAAAAGGGATAACTTTTCCTACCTACAAAACCTATATAATCCCTAAAACCCTGCTCATTATTCATTCCATCCATCAGACATACAACACAACCTGCGAGGCGAAGATTTGAGACCTAGTTCAAGTATTTTCTTTTCTTTCTCTTTTCTTTGTTTATTTCAGTTCATGTATGGAGATTGTATTAGTTCTTAGCGTGACTATGGCTAGGAGCTAATTACTTTATTAGGGATTTCCTTGTGATTCACTTGAAACTCTTATTCATTAATTAATGCATTAGTTTGTTTTCTTCTTCACTTGATTAAGATTTATTCAATAGTTGTTTTGATTGCTTGATAGTTAATTAGTTACTAATTATCATCACTTATATGATTTCGAATCGAAATCCGAAAGGAGAGATTCTGAATATGCTATAGTTGAATAAACATAGGTTAAAATCGTGGACGAAAGTACCCCTATACTTGTGTAGTTTTATAGGTTATTGTTCTTAATCCTCCTTTGTGGTAAATCCTGTCATCGAAAGATAGAAGGGTTATGCATCGGGGTTGAGTGTTTATATATCCTAACCAGAATATAAAACGGTCTAGTTAACCTGCTATCTTAACGTAGAAGAAGAAGTCAGTCTAATTGTATTAAGGATTGAATATAGTGGATAGTTGATGATCTTGAAAGCCCTAATTCTCCGTCATAACTGATTTAAATCATAGTATTTTCATAATTAGTTTATTTCCTGCATTATTAGTCTAGAATTCCAAACCAATTAACGTTAACCAAATAGAAACTAAAGCATAGATAATCGGTACTTGAAAACAGTCCATGAGGACGATATTCGGTCTTACCCAGACTATATTGCTTGTACGATACGTGCATTTGCATTAAGCGTGTGGATAAATCGCTATCACGTATATAGCACCAAAACCGACTAGATGCAACCTTTCATTAATGGTCATGACCCTAAATGAAGAGATGCATCGTTTCAGTTCAAAAACTGGAGTTCCTGGAAATTCCCGTTACAGGCGCCGCGACGCTCGAAATCTATCAGAGCCCGCAGGAGTTTTGGCGCCAGGGCGCTTGACAGCGCCATGGCGCTCAGCCAATATTTTCCATAATTTTTCGTCGATCACTTTTCCTTCTTATTCAAAACATGTTCACAATTGAAGACTATATTCAATACACTAAACTAGGTGTTACCTGGAGCCGCATGACTCAGGTAGACTCTATTCTTGTGCACGTGCCTATTTTGTATTGAAAATTTTGGATGCTAACATTCCTCTTAAAAATGAAGTGTCACACGGAAAAAGCGTTCTCTCTGTTTCTTTGAAATCCCTCTCAGTAATTAGCACAAAATAGTTGCACGGTAAACTAAAAATTGAAGAACGTTGGTAATATTATGAATTTTAAGGACATAATTAAAGAAAGTTTGGATTGCTGAACTCGAAAAATGCCTATTGATGCGCGGTAAGATGCACACACTTTAAACGCAAGTGCACGTTATCGTGACAAGTAATATAGTCTTAGTAAGACCGAATATCGTCCACAAGGATTAGAGTTCAATTACCAACTATCTATTTTCTAGTATCTATTTGGTGAATTTATGATTGATTTGTTGTTTATAACTACGAATTATGCAAACTATTTTAATATAAAGATTTACTTCAGTGGTGATGAGAATAGGGCTTCCATGTATCCTCACTATCTGCTTATGCTACTTACTAATGCATTAACTTATGGTATTCTTCTTTAGGAGAAAGTAGGTTTACGAAATCGTTTTATACTCCCGCTAGGGTTATATAAACACTCAACCTCAAGATCGCACCTTACCTACCTTTCTGATAAGGATAACTTTATAGGAGGATTAAGAACAAAACCTAGTTGTGATCACGCACAATGCGCAAAAATTAGGGTTGTTAAGCCTCTCATCAACGCTACATAAATAATTGAGGTATTTTCATCCCCAATCCAAGAATGTCTACCCAACTTACAAAGATATTCACAATCCCCTTTTCGTAACTGATTAGAAATCATATAGTGATAATTAGTTGTCAATTAATTACCAAGAATTCAACTCAATTATTGGATAGATCTCACAATAAGAAAAATAACCACAAGCATTAATTTATAACATAAGTTTCTAGCAATTCAACATGGAAAGTTTATAAGAGAATTAGTTCCTAGCCATAAATATGACAAGAACTAATTCAAAGTTCATCATAAAAACTAGGTGGCGATTGGCGGACGGGCCCACCGGGTCGGGTTTGGCGAAGTCGGGCGGTCGCGAGAAAAGGGGCGGGTCGAGCGGGGCTGGAGTGGTCTGCCGGGCGGGACCATACATGTCCCGCCCCGATCCCGGCCCCGCTGGCAGTGGGCCTGGACGGCCTGACGGCCTGCCTGACGGACTGTCGGGTTTTTTTTGTTTTTTTAATTTTTCACTAAATTAAAAATAATAAATTACTAAGTACTAACAAAGTAACATTAACATATACTTGTCATATAGTCATAATGTCATATACATATACTATAATATTATAGACTTATAGTATTATAATTTATAATTATAGTATTATAGTATTATACTCATATATATAATATATTTATAAAGTATAAACTATAAACTATAAAGTATAAAGTATAAAGTTATAAACTAAATAATTAAACAAAGACAAGAATAGTGTAAAAAAACATCCCAAGGTCGTTGTGCCTTTTATATTATTAATTTCATTGAAATATCAAATATACAAGATTCAAAATTACATTGTAGGTATCGTTGTTGAAAAAATTGCAAAAGAGTGCAAGCCATAGAAAAATTTAAAAATTGCAATGAAATAAATTACCAATTTGAAAATATTTTTTCTAATTTCTTTATAATTTCTTGTGGTTCTTCGGTTGGAATTGGTATATCTTGATCAAATTGTTCCACGTCGCTACTCATGCCTTCAGATAAAATGTCGTTGTAGTTGTCGCCATCTTCTTCGTTAATCCTGGTCGATCAGACCTCCTTCGCCTCCGCTCGTATCCAATCTCGAATAGTACCGCCATCTCCAAGCCGCTCCGCTAATGAGTGTACTGCTCTCCTATTTGAAATCTGCTGCAGAAAAGCGCTTCGGAAGCGACGACGCTGAATGTTCAAAATATCTCGCCATCATTGAAAGTGTCGGAAATGTCTTCTCATTCGCTCCAATATTTCAGCAAGTCTTCTTTTCCTTCTTCATTGATAAGCGCTGTAAGGTAAATTACCTGCAAAACAAAAACATCGAACTCACTAATTTGGTTAGCACCGCTACCACCGCACATTTTATTTACGAGGCTTTCAATAGAATTAATATTAGCCTAGCCACGTAAACCGCTTGTCTTTTTAGGTTGTGTTGAAGAAGAAGATGATACAAAAGTCGGTTGGTTACTAGCACTTTCTTCTGGTAATGCCGATATACTTTTTGCATTCATCTTCTACGCTATTCAACATTTCTTCTAGCGTTAGTTCAATAGGTGGTTCAACATTTAAATTTTTGGGAGTTGGAGGTGGTAATGCGTCCATACAGATTATATATATTTTCAATAAGACTTTTACAACCTTCTACTTTAATAGTCGGGTTTAATACAACACCAATAATATAAATAGGGAATAGGAATAAAATATTTTTTAATTTCATAAACATTTTTTAATAGTCAAAGATAAGCAGTGTTTTTCATATATTCTTTAAGAAGTAAAAATATTATAGCTATATAAAACAACATAGTTGAAATAGTAGGATAATATAAAGTAGAACATTCTTTTGTTGCTCGTTGAAAATTTTCTAAAAATACAATAAGTTCTCTAATTTTCTCCCAATCGATTCACAATCATATCATTTGGATTTTGATTATGGCGTTAAAAATAAAGTAATAGGTTTTCTATAGTCATAAGCAACAACTAGTTGGTCATATAAAGAATTCCACCTAGTTGGTACTTCTTCTGAATTTTTCAGAAGATAGTCCACAATCGTGGCAAGTTTTTTTATATTCTTTTCTTTGTTGAATTCTATTATTTTTAAAAATAAAGTGTATAGCAAATTGTATTTTTCAAGAATATCTTGAAAAAGTGAAAGACCATCCTTTACAACTAAGTTATAAATATGACACGCACATTTGATATGAAAATATTTTGGAAAAGACGGAGTTAAAACATTTCTTAAAATACTAATAGCGTAATTGTTAGAATGCATTATCTAATGTAATACTCATAACTTTATCGGTTATTCCGTAATAATCATGATGAATAAATATTTTCAAATAAACTCACCATGTGCCTACTATCTATATATCTATATGCTAAAATACGTTTTGCATAGACCATTTATAATCTATCCAATGACAAGTTACCGTTAAATAATCATGGCGTTAGTACTACGACTATATCGAAGTTAAAGCAACTTTGCAATTTAAATGATATAATGCATAACGTAAATCGTTGATATTCATGTGCAAATTTAAATACATCTCTTTAACGGTTGATCTAGGAAAACCTTTATAAGCGGATTATACATATCTCTAATATAATGAATAAAACCGGAGATTCAGAAATGAAAAGGCAAACCCTCACAAAGACTAATTTTGCTAGTCTTCCTATCTTTATGTTTATAATATTTAGGGCCTACAACTCCCCGTCATAGGGTTAATTTGACCTTGTACTTTCTCGGGACGATAGTATGTGAACCTTGTCCCGATTGAGAGGACGTTGCTCATGATTTTTCAATCATGTATTGGCGTACAAGGCTTTGTGTTTTTGCCAGTGTCTTCCTAAACCCCGTCCCACGTGACCTTGTCGATTTTAAAAGAATAAACATTTTTACAAATTTTACATACAATTACTTGATTAGCTACGTCCTGTCAAAATATTTCCATACAACGATTTTAATGGTCGTTTTTGGGACCTCGTCTCATAGTAGGGGATAGGAGGCATTTCACTAGTGGGTGTATCATCATCTTCATTAATAGGTGTATCATCAACTAGAGTGTCATCTAAATTAAATTCTTCTTCATTTCGGGATAATCATTTGTGTCAAGATCATATGGTATTTCAGAAACATTTCGGGATCTATAAAATCATCTTGTCAAGGAATAAGCTGGAACAAGAATACTAGAAGAAGTACCACTTGCCCTTGTTACCACCCTACTGAAGAAGCGACCACTTACTCTTACCCAAGCGTACCTCTTAGTCCTTTCATTTTAATTATGCTAATAAATAGTTAAAGATAATGAAATTAAATGTGCTAAATGAAATAAAGACAAAATAATAATTTAATGAGAGAACGAATGTACCAAACGCCGCGTAAGTCGGCGTGTCGAAGGTTGAAAATTGAAACTTTGCTCGATAGATAATCCTCAAGCTAGTTGCCAACTTCACTCCCAATTCTCAAATTAATAAATAGATTGAATATGTAGACAATGTTGTATAGAGAATTAGAGATTGATTGAGAGATTAGAGAGTAGAAAGATTTGTGAAAATAATAAGAAGAGGAATGAGGTATTTATAGGGGTTAAAAATAAATATAAAGGGGGTAGGGGGGGTAGGGGGAGGGGGTGAGGCCTAAATTGCCCGTTGTCCAAACGGCAAAATGTAAAATGGACGTGGGACAACGGCTATTTTGTGCAAAGGTCGAGGCGGGATTTGGGGCGGGTCGGGTGGGTCGGGGCGGGATCGGGGCTGGCGGGTCGGGCTGGCGGGACCATACTCGCCCATGGTTCGAGCGGTCCGTTTTTTTAATACGGTGTCGTGTCGGCCTGGTCGGGGCGGGGCGAGTCGGTCGGCGACCCGGCGACCACCCTAATAAAGCGATATAAAGTAAAGAAAAGGAAAAGAAATTACTAAACTAATGGTATCGATCTCAAGCAAAAGTCTTGAGTTGTGCGAAGAAACCCTAAAAGCGCCTAGGGTTCTCCTTTTATAGGCTGCAACCGCCTCCTCTTTTCCTTCAGCTGGCCCGATTTTCGTCAAAGACCTAATTTTTCAGCGTCGGCGCGGCCGAGTTCTGCAATCCGTCGGGTGTTTTGGCGCGCGACCGATATCTGGCATGCGAGTAGCGCGGCCACTGTATCTTCGTAGCTCCCGGATGTTTAGGCGTCGCGTGGCCGAGTCTTCGACCTCTGCGGATAGTGGCGCGCGCCTCGCTGATCGCAGGCGCGCGTGCGCTGGTCTTGATTTTTCCTCGTTCGCCACTTTCTGTTTCCGGCTCTGGCATCTCCTCTTTTGTCAAGACCAACCGGGCGTGGATCGTGCCTTACCGGGCACCCTAGTGATACAACATCGGAGAAAATCAGCGGAACATAAAGCATAAATATGAAACAAGAGACATGATAAATAAAAGCAAATAGGCCACCAAGCGGTTGCCTTCCAACATATATATATAAACATTTGAGCGATTATAATCCTTACACCGCCCACAGCGGTCTTCTGGACCTCTAAGATTTATACAACAACTATGACGGACGGGGCCCGCCATACCACGAACGCACAAGAACTTACGGACTCGGGGTAACATACCAAAGATAAGCCTCCGACGAAACGGAGCTTCCAAGCTGAAATGAGATCCTAGCGGGGATCGACGGTAGATGTCTTACTGCGGCATGAGCGGCCGAAGGAGGTCGATAACAGTACCAAGTATGTGAAAGCGTAAAAATCAGTAAATGAAATCATAATAGTCTATAAAAGCGAGAGCGGTATGATAACCAAACTACGATACAAACGTGCGATTATATCAATTGGTCTCACGCCCAACATCAATCCCGCGTGGAGTACCTTGCCTCTGCCGGCGATGCATGATATGATAACAACAAGACAACCATCCAAATGGGAGCATACGTGCGCTACGCATCGTGTCGTATGTCCAAGGAACAAATAAGACAACATTCCAAATGGAAGCATACCCGTGCGCTACGCATCGTGTCGATGAGTCGAAGGAAACAATAAGACAAAGATTCCAAATGGAAGCATACGTGCGCCACGCATCGTGTCGATATGTCCAAAGGGAAACAATAAGACAACAAGCGGTAATCAAAGTGGAAGCATACGTGCGCGCGATCGTGTCGGTATGTCCAAAGCGATTAACAAAAGTAACACTATCAGCGAGAACGTGCGTGGAATTTATGCATCGCTGCGGCCACGTCCAGTAAGTTCTCAACAAGTCAACCGACCCTCCATCGAGAGAGCGGTAGTATGAAACACAATTCTTGCACAACAAAGGCTATCACAACAAGCATAGGCAAGTTTCACAACAACAAGCATAGGCAAGTTTCACAACAACAAGCATAGGCAAGTTTCACAACAACAAGCATAGGCAAGTTTATACACAACTCGAAGTACTTTCATTTTATGCCCAAGTCCGGGTTTTAACCCTAAAGTACTACGTACGTTAAATTTCTTTTAAAGAGATCTATTCCTTTTATAAAAGTCACCCGATACCCGTAGTATAAAAAAAATAGAGTGACTTATATCTTTTAAGTAAACCAAAACAACTTCCATACTTTCCTTTTAAAACCAGATTAAGGCAACACCATGCTTTCTTTTTTTGACCAAAACACTTCTCTTTTTAAAGTCAAGTTACCACATTAAAACCAATGATAAAACCTTTCTTTTGTTTTCATAAGGTCGTTATAACCAACTTCCCATAAAACTGTTATAACACCTTATGTTTTAAACCATTTTAAGACAACACAATGCCTTTCTTTTCCCTAAAGTTCGGTTGCCTAATTTCATTACACAAGTCTCTTTTTGAAAAGTTTCATAGTTCAATGTCTTAATCTCTTTTAAAACAATTGAGTAACATACGCCATAGGCGAATAGGTTATTCTTGTTCATAATCAATCTTATTAAGCGCATGATCTAGAAAATGTAATATCATTTTGTCTCATCTTAGCTTCATGCGGATGGAGGTTTCTTGGTTTAATAATACTTAATTATTCAATACATTTTCCTTTATTAACGCTGCAGTGGTTTGTCGATACACATTCTGATTTCTGAAATCAGTAAAACATTATTCCTTTCAAAAACCAAGTACTCATTACTCACGAATGAGGTTTCACACAACATCCATATTAAGTCAAGTCTCTTATCTTTTAAGAATAAGTCTCTTAACTTCTAGACCATTAAACCATTCTTTTTATCTCTCTTAAGACGTTACACCTAACTTCTCATAAAGCTGGTATAACTCTTATGTTTTCAAACCAAGTATACACTTCTTTCAAAAAAGTTTCTTAATCTTTTAGAATACTTCAAGGTTCTTTATTATCACACATCAAGTCGGTTATAAGTCAAATCAGTTATCTTTCAAAAAAAAAACCACAAAACATTTCTCATTTACATAGAAATTATAACTAACTTCCGTAAAAGCCGTTATAACACTTTATGTTTAAAAACAATCAAATACATTTAACACGTCGTCTGGTACTACATAGTTATACACATATCATCTAGAACAGATAAGAAGAGGTTCACATACCTCGCGACGATTATCGACTAATAGCAAAACGCTCCAAGTACCTCAAACCGCTCGGCTACACTCTAAGCCAAGCAGATCACTCCACACGTAGTACTACTGACCTATAGAGGCCACAAGCGCGCTATTAATATCTTTAGATCCCGACGTAGAATATTCTACGAGAAAATTAAGGCACTCTCCAGCGGCGTAATTCTCCTCTCTATCGGGCGCTACCAAGCCAACGGGGGTTTACGTTTAACCGGGCGTGTACACTCTACTTCACAAGTAATGCTAAACAAGTCTCTGTAATACACCCTAAGTAATTACAGATTCGGTTCTCATCTTAAAGTTCAGCTTAAGTCGCAAGACATTGCGTAAGTATTATTCGAGCTTAAGTCAAAAGACATTGCGCACAACTATGTTCAATTCTATATATAGTATACCTTAACTATATATTCCAACAACATGTAATTTCAATTACAAATGAAGGTTAAGAGTGTTTACCTCGATAAGCCCAAAATTATCCGAGTTTATATGTCGATCCCGAGCAAGGTTTAGCTCCTACTCAGGCGCTCAGGCCGCTCAACCAACCCCAGAAGTTCTAACCAACTTCTACTTATAACTTCAACTACGGGTGAAGATTTACTTAGGGTTTCGTTTTTGTGGTGAGGAAGTATAATAGTATTTTCGGGCTTTTGTATAAGTGTAACCTTGGGAAAACTACAAGGTATTTGGGCGAGTATTTGGGCATAATAACAATACTTGGAGAGTATTTCTATACCACAAAGGGGTACCCACGGCTAAACACCACAAAGGGAGGAGGCTCTCGCCAAGGGCTCTCAAAGGGGAGGGGTGTGGTGGGCGAAACAACAAGAGGGAGAGGGAGGGATTTTCAAGACTTAGACAATTTTTGGATGAATAAGTTCATCAACTTAGAGGGGTATTTATAGGTCAAGAAATGGCCAACCAATGGCCAAGATCTATCCAAGTGTAAGGCAAGTGTAAGGTCAAGATGAAGCCATGTGTTTGTGGGTCCCACTTGCTCATCAACTACACAAAATATCCTACATAACCCTTGACCACAATTTTTGCACAAAAAACGTGCCAACCTTCCCCTTTGGCCGTCCACTTCCTTCCAATGTGAGGGTGACACATGTCACCCTCCCGTTGGTCCAAAATGTTTCGTCTCTCGGAAAAATCCGCAAAAATTATTAATGACATAGCCGGAATTTTCCCTACGAAAGCTGTGGAAACGTTTCGTCGAAAAACGACTCTTTTTGGCACTTGTGTACAAATTTCGAAACTTGTCAATTCTTAAGGCAAAAATTTAATACGTACGCCCTCACGTACATACTCTGGAAATACGGGGTATAACACTTTTGCCCTCTTTTTGCTCTTTTTCCGTCATTTGGCCATTTTAATCACTTTGACTCAAAAGAAAGAAAAACTATCCTAATACGACACTTATATGTGCAAAATGGGACAAAAGACTAACTAAAACTGACTCAAAAAGTGTATATAAAATACACCAATCAAATACCCCCAAACTTAACCTTTGCTCGCCCTCGAGCAAAGATAGAAAGAAATAAAATAAAAGACTCAAAGAAACGAAAAATAAAAGACTCACTGCCATTGATCACTTTTGCTGCATTAGTGTTAACTAGAAAAACATGAAGGTTAGCAAAATAATATGCAGGAACATATAACATGAAATTTCGGCACACTAAACACATGAAGCTAAATATTTCGCAAACTCATATTCATCATGCTTAATGGAAGTCAATATACTAAACCATGCATATAAATTCAAGAATTCCTATGGCATGCTTACTTGCTATTCTCCACTAATTCTGGATATGCATAAAAGAGATCTTCAGGACTTTAAGGGTTGTAATGTAGGCTTAGGTAGGGGTTGGTAAAAATAGGCATTTTAGGCTCATTTCGTGTACCATAAGCTCCTTAGCTTTTCAATATTTCCCTTTTTCTTTTTGTTCTTTTCTTCATTTCGATTCTATCTTTCCCCTCTTTTGTTTTGGGAGAGTGAAGTATCTAATAATGACAAGCATCCCCAAACTTAGGCTTTTGCCTATTTCTTATTACTTTTGTATTTGGGTCTGTGCAGACTTATTCACTCTTTTTGTCTCTTTTTTAACACAATGTATTTCACTATTTCATATTTTCACTTATGGTACAATTTGTGGGAATATAGGGTGTCAAAGAAGAAGTTTCAAATTTAGGCTCACTGGGGCTGACTAGGGATATTTTTAAAGTACGGGATAGAAGAGAATGGTAAGAATTGGCTATCAAAGAAATGTCTGAGTCATCTCCCTAACATGCAAATCCTAACTATTTCGCCTCAAATAGCAAGCAATCATAACACATAAGCATTTATCATTTAACATGCATAATTTAAGCAAGAAACTCCAATGATAGATTACATGAGTTTTTGGCATATCTAACTTAAGTGTTTAGATAGTTGCTTCAATTTCGTTACATTATTTCACCTTACTTCACTAGGTGTTTCTAGTAACTACAGCAATTATGATCTTTGACAGACAATTATGACTCAAAAAGAAAAAAAATTGGTGACTCAAAATAAACATAAAAACAATCAAAAAGACTTAAGTAAAACATAACATGACACATAAAGAAAACACCCCCAAACTTAAATCACACATTGTCCCCAATGTGTGTAGACTCAAAGACAGTAAAAGAAATAAGATACTTACAAACTTTGGCTAAAATGGTGGTGGTGGCGGTGGATAATGCATCGACCATTGGTTGAACAAGGAACTCATTGGGGCGCGGTAAGATGCACACACTTTAAACGCAAGTGCACGTTATCGTGACAAGTAATATAGTCTTAGTAAGACCGAATATCGTCCACAAGGATTAGGGTTCAATTACCAACTATCTATTTTCTAGTATCTATTTGGTGAATTTATGATTGATTTGTTGTTTATAACTACGAATTATGCAGGCTATTTTAATATAAAGATTTACTTCAGTGGTGATGAGAATAGGGCTTCCATGTATCCTCACTATCTGCTTATGCTACTTACTAATGCACTAACTTATGGTATTCTTCTTTAGGAGAAAGCAGGTTTACGAAATCGTTTTATACTCCCGCTAGGGTTATATAAACACTCAACCCCAGTATCGCACATTACCTACCTTTCGGTGATAAGGATAACTTTATAGGAGGATTAAGAACAAAACCTAGTCGAATCACACGCACAATGCGCAAAATTAGGGTTGTTAAGCCTCTCATCAACGCTACATAAATAATTGAGGTATTTTCATCCCCAATCCAAGAATGTCTACCCAACTTACAACATATTCACAATCCCCCCTTTTCAGAATCTGATTAGAAATCATATAGTGATAATTAGTTGTCAATTAATTACCAAGAATTCAACTCAATTATTGGATAGATCTCACAATAAGAAAAATAACCATAAGCATGCATTAATTTATAACATAAGTTTCTAGCAATTCAACATGGAAAGCCCTATAAGAGAATTAGTTCCTAGCCATAAATATGACAAGAACTAATTCAAAGTTCATCATAAAAACTGAAATAAAGTAATGTTGACACCCAATTTTGACCCTCCCGTTCAGTCTTAACTATAAATTATACTAATTCTGCAAAATAATTTTCTATAATAAAATGCAACAATAGCACCGCATCTTACGTAGAAGACTAAACACTTTAGGTATCGCGTCCGCATTTATTAATTTTAAGCCCTATCATAATTCTTAAATGATAATAATAAATAATTACATAAAATAAGTAATTTAGCAATGACGTCGTGTTAAAAAGAATATTCACATTTTTTACTAAAAGCAAGGCAATTTCGTAATTCGTAATTTAATTAATTTCAATCTAATACATGCATTTTTAATAGCGTCGCATTTATAAAAGCATTAGGCGGTCTTTAATATCATATTTGCATTTAGCATTTAAATAATTTAATAATAGTCTAAACCCCGTTCAGTTTTAATTTAACTTCGCGAAATACGCATAATAAATAAGTTTTAATAACGGCATCGCTTTATAAATATTAAGCCCTAATTAATTAGCACGCCCGTCTTTATTTTTGTAATAATTTAGATTAATAAATCACCTAATTAATTTAATCACAATTTTTAATTCCTAATTTACCACTAATTAATTTTACCTAAAACAAACCCCTAAAAACTAATACCCAAAAAAACTAACTCTAATACCTAAATAACTACCCCACTTACCCATACACCCATAAACCCTTTGCTTCCCTTCCCCATCGACCAAAATTTCATCAAGAAAATAAAAACCTAGAGCCCCTACCATCCGCGCCGCACAGCCCCTCCTCGCCTCCCATCACCCCCAACCATTGCCATACCCATACTGTCCCAACCAACTCCTCTCTGTCACCCGACACACGCCCATGCCCTGCACTCCCCAAAATCCGCGATTTGAACCAGCAAATCATCCAAAAATCAGACCTTTAACAGCTCTTTTTCGAATTCAAACCCCATATTTCACCTACAAAAGACCCCTTCGTTCTTCATTGGAGGGGACCCCTAAAATCAGAATTTATCTTGCATATCATCTATTCGTTCTTCGTTTTAGAATTCTTGCGTTTAAGCTTTGTTTTCTTCATTCGCACCCACATACATATTCTTCGAAATGAATCGACGAGTCGAACGCGCCTCGTTCACGCCTCAAGGTCGAAGACTCACCCATTTTTAGTTCTTGCTATTTAATATGTATTATATGGTCCGTGATTCGATGTTATATTAATTACTGTTTTTCGATTATTGGTCAGTGTTAATTTTGACATTATGTTGATTACTTTTCAAATTTATTCATCATCTTTGACTGTTGGTTTGTTGCTGGAGCTTATTAGCTCAGTTTTATGCGTGTTTGTTATACTACGACTATTCTTGAATCCTTAAGTGTGTTTGTCGAGTTGTCGTTTGCCGTTTGAGTTTACTAGGTTGCATATTGATATGCCAAGGCCATTATCGGTTTTTCCAAGCTGTTATTGAGCCTGATTAATCTCGAGTTTTCATCCTGTTCAGTAAAAATTATATCGCGATAAAAGGATGTTCTATAATGTTGGGCTTGTTTTTCCTATGATTCATGATACATATTGATATGAGATGTAAGTTGAAATAGGACTTAAAGAGTGACTGATTAGTACGCCAATTTGTTTTGAGTTATTTTACCGGCCAGGCTTGTTTATCCATGTGTTGGAAGTATCTATTTGAACATGAAAAATGAGTCATCAATATGCATTATATAGGCCATGCGATCTCATTATATGGTTGTTGCTTTTATCCTAATCTTCTTATCATTTAGATCTGTTGGGATCGCTTTAAACATATCTAAAGGAATGTGGGGTGTCACCGGAGTCTACTAAGTTCATTGGTAGTATTGTGACTATTTCTTGAACTTTTATGTGTATCTACCAAGTCGTCGCTTACTGTTTATAGTCACAACATATTCGCACAATACATCTAGGTTTGAATATGGTAAATGAGCCTAACCGCATGTGTAATATATATAGGCTACCGTTTCTCTTCGTGATATATGATTAACACGGATCCAAACAATTGGAAATTTGAACTTGTTGAACTATGTGCATTTGTTTAAAGTGATTGTTGAGTTGTGAACTTATGATTCTTGTAACATGAAATGATTAGAAGTTGTACTTAAATATTCTTAGCTTGTCAGGTTACCATTACCCGATCTCCTTGATGTATGTTGTTTGTTGTCTGGATAAATCATTTCTTATCATTGTGTGGAGATCCAACAAGTTTCAAGACTTCTTTTATTTTATTTTTATATTTTACCTTTGATTGAGAGTATGAACCCTCTGGAATGGTTTTAAGAGTATGTCCAACCTTTAAAGAACTATGTTAGGTTTGTCTATGCCTCATCGTTTTATTATATCCCCTAACACTAGATTGAGGCATAAAAATGAGTCAAGCACTTTGTCGAGCCAATTTTATCTCCGAATTGACTTCACTGTTGTCGGGATGATATTATCGTCTATTGGATTTACTTCATGGGTGGTTGTTTCGCTGCTGATTTCAGCTTTGTTTTCGTGATCGTTCGATCGATTTTTAGCCATTTCGCCATCGATTTCGACTATTTTTTGGCTTGATTTTTGGCCTTGTTGTTGCTGGTTTTCTGACTGATTTTCTGGCTGTTTCGCGGACTGGTTTTTGGTCATTTTTCGGACTGATTTTCAGCCACATTATTTATCGCTTGACTGTTTATGACTGATTTTGGCCATTTTCGGACTGAATTTCAGCCCCATTTTTACTGGTTTTGGCCTTGTTTGACTGCTGGTTTTGGCCAGTCTCCGGACTGATTTTTGTCTAGTTTTGCCACTGATTTTTACCGCTCATCGGACTGATTTTTCGGTCATTTCGCCATCGATTTTGGTCATTTCTGGATCGATTTTGAACTTGGATCGGTTTTCACTGCTCGTGATGATTTTCAGCCCATGTTCGGACTGATTTTCAGCCCTGTTCAGACTGATTTTCAGCCCATGTTCGGACTGACTTGCACCCCCGCTCGATCGCTTTCGGTTTGATCTTTGGGCCATTCTCATCGATTTTGGCCTTTCTTTGCTGGTCTGGGCCACTTTTGGACTATTTTTTGGCCATTTTGCTATTAATTTTTGAGGCTTTACTTTGCTTAGATATGTGAGTAAATAAAATATATATATGTGTTTAAGTTTACTTGAATACTTTATTTATTTGCATTATTGTATACCGTTTGCGCCTATACTAATCCTCTTCTTTCTTTGATTTACATGAAATGCACGGAGCAACGAAGAGTCCCGTTATGAGACTTATCCTCACTCGCCAAACGAAGACCCGCTCCGTGTTCCTTGCATTCTTCCGCCTCAGATTTTCAAACAACGGCATGGTTGACGATGTCAACTGTCCCGAGTCGCTTCTTATTACTATTCCTTAATTCCGCCATTTACTTTGATGTAATTTAATTTATTGCACTTCTATAATTTGTTTAGAATAGGTAGACTTAGGATTAATAACTTAGAAAGGGGTAGTTCTAAAATCGGAAACCCAACGCTAGCTCATTTTAGGCTCGTTATGCGTGTCTAAGCTCTCAAAACAATTTAGTTATTTTCTTATGCATCATGAGCATTACAAAATAATATGATTTCAATTTTTATTAAACTCCTAAAAAATAATCAATTTTTGCAATAAAAATCCTCTTTATTATCAAGTGCAAAACCCATTTTTAAATCAAGTTATTCAAATAGGTATTTTCATAAAAAGATTAATTTTTACATGCAACATATAAATTCCCAATAAACCATTTTTGTGCATTTTTAATAAACCTCATGCAATTTTATCAAATATATGCATACATCTTTCAAATAAATATCTCAACATCTTTTCTTAAATTTTATGCTTTCCCAAAACATGCATTTTTACATATAGTAATTAACCCTAAGTTTGAGCGGACAATCATAGTTAGCGGATCCTTTAGGATGCCTAAACCCTTCCCTTTAGGATAATAAAGAACCCTTACCTAGAATCTCACATAGCTTTCGCACTTTTAAAATGGAGATCATTCGTAGTATTTTATGCTACACTTTTAGTGTCCTAATTCACTATAATAATTAGTGGCGACTCTTTAAAATGCATTTAGGAATCCAACCATGCGTAGCAGTAATCCCGTTCCGGCTCCTACGAATTTAAATGGGCGTATGATAAGCGACTCTAATCGGGATATTTAGGTTCTTAACCATAACAAACATAGGTTAATTCATCGTGCTTTATTTTTCTTATCCGCTTAAAAATGCTTCTTACGTGTTTTACATTCATTTGCTTTTATGTTTTGTCTAAATTATTCTACTTTACATATAAATATTTGCATATTATATTAATCTATTTGTTACCGCTTTCCTTAAACCGACATTCCGCTCATATTTCTTCCACTGAAAATTCACACAATCACACACTCACGCTGGTGTGCTTCGCGACCCGCAAATTTCTTTCAAAATATCCAAATTTTAGGAGAGTTGGCGCTGCGCGAGTTAGATCGTTCGTTCGATCACCGCGTAGCCTTCTCACTCGAGTTGTCCGCCTGAACTCAAGGCCTAGAAAACCAAATCTTAGAAACTTAAGATAGAGCTATACCACCCTTTTTAAGGCATGACGATTTACCCTAGGTGGATCAATCCTTGGCATTGACACCACAATTAGAAGACACCAAATGGTCAACGGTTATTATAACCTGCGCCCAAAAGCATATTATGTGTTGCATAGTCATGATAAACAAAACCAAGCCCAAGTTGAAATGCCTAAAGTGGGAAAATGCATACTCATTTTTGTATTATTTCTTTTAGATGGAACCTATCCTCGATCGAATGGTGAATGGGATTAGAGCAAATCGAGGACACGGTGGTCAAAATTCGACTTAGGTAGTCGATGGCAATCGGAGAGGTCGATGCCTCACCTCATTAATCGACATCTCTCCCGATCAAGATTTGGTCGTCGAGCATTAATCCAATTTTGGGACCGGATCGAGTTACCTTCAAGTTCGTGGATTTCGAGATAACCCCACCTTAGAAGAAGTCACATTTTATCGCTTTAGCATGTCACGACGTAAAACCGCTTATTCCGCATGGCGATCGGAAAAAGCTCCTCCGTTATTTGGGTTTAAAGAACACTGCAGAATTGCGTTGCTTTGAAAATAATTGGGTTTCTTTAGACTACTCAGACGAGATATGGTTGCGAGACGGATACAAGTTGTTTAAAATGAATTTTACGACCGCTGCACCATCGAGAGTTAGACGTCCTATCATTTGCTATGGCTTTCCTAGGATTCTTTTATTTCCGCCGAGCATGGAAGGATCAGCACATGCATATGTTCAGTGGTTAGAGCAGTGTTCGATGATGTTGGTGGCAAACGACTCACTCTGACGCCCATGATCTTTGCAAAACTATTTAGAGCTTTGAATAGATGCAGAAGAGGTGAATCAAGCTTCTTCGCGCAGAATCTCATTTTGCGGATGGGCAATAGAACATTTTTATCGCTCAAACATGACGATGTATGTCACACGACAACAAGATCTCAACTTTTATGAAAGAACAAAGCGTTATGTGTCACCGCAAGACAGCAGGATCGGTACAAGATTTAGCATCCCGCAGAAGCGAATGTTCAATGGAAGTATCCATTGCTTCACATGGTCAAGCGGTCTACTTGAGACATAAGGGATTGTATTATATCGACTTATAGGTCTAAAGGGACTACAACCATATGCTCCACTACGCTGATCTCGGCGCTTGGCCATACACGCAAGTAATCCTCTCATAGCCGATACGAGCCTCCAAATTCAATTCGACCAGACCATCGTTCCCGAAGCCAAGCAGATCCTTTATGAATGGCATCATATTGACCAAGTGGAAGTTGGGAAGGACCAAGCAGGGGTCTCCCCAGAGTATCAAGCATGGTTTCTAGATCGCATGGAATATAGTTCGGCGGAGCAAGGCGTTGAGACATTATCGCAAGGAACGAATGAATGAGGATAATCAACTCGCGAGGCGTCATCACCCCGCATACGTGGGCCCTAATGCACGATGCAGTACGATACTTGGAACAGGCAGGGGTTATACCAAAGAAAACCCGAGCTTCACCACCGCTGGGCGCAATTTAGTTATAGGCTTTTGATGTATTATTGTTATAAATTGCAACTTTTTTCCGACTAAAGCATATCAATCTAAAGGCTTGGATTTTTATTATCATGATCTTGCATATGTGACGTTTAGGCTTACCTCTGGCATAAAGAGGTCCCCGCATGTTAGAAAACGTTTGAATGTGCTATGTGCAATATATCCGCTACGCACGCAAATTACGCTAACACCGCTTGTTGCATTTTAGAAAGATTTATCATCTTCCCAAAGGTCGGTTCGTATTTGACTCAACAATGCCGGAGCATCCACACTTTACCGTGTCCAAGGCAAGAAATGATGATATGACCGCTCGGGGCGCTCGAGCCAAATGGTTTGGGAATTATTCTGTCAATAAACGAAACTTCGTGAGAGAGGAATGACACGATCGGAAGAATGTATTGCATACCGCTACAACAGATTGCTGATATGCAGGTTGAGATGGAGAGGCTACGGAATCTGACCAACCTATCCATTAGTTTGAATACCCCCATGCCAGAGCAAAGGGCCACTACCTCGCAAACCATCCCAGAGCGACCTCCACCACCACATATCTCCCAAAACTCCCACAAAGACCGCGATTACAACCAAACCGCCGCCTACCAATCATCAACCCCACCTTCAAATGATCCTCCTACTACCCATGCACTCAAATTTCACCTACTTACTTCCCACAATCACCCTAATCGCCAGCCGACCAATACCCGCACACCATACCCATTACCAAATTTCAAAGAAACAACCTGCATAAATAACTTACACAATGAAACCCAGCCTTTTACTGCCCTCGCACTTCACCGAAGCGATCATTACTGAAGAAATGGAAAGGGAAGTCCGAGCCAAAATGGACGAGGCGTGGCGAGATTCACAGCGAAGGAAGCGATTCGTGGTACGCGATCGGATAAAGGTCACGGGCGACTAGACTACGAAGATCTTTGCACGCATCCGATGCGAGTCGGTGGATACAAAGTCAAGTTCGATCTATTTGATGGGAAAGGGAATCCCCGCGCACACTCGAGGTCATATCATGCGACAAGCTAATCGAGTAGGGAAGAACCCTGATCATTATGAAATTGTTCATTCAAGTTTGGCCGCGAGGCACTAGATTGGTACACCACCAGATCCGCGAAATGGCATACCGGAATCGTTGCCCAAGACTTTGTGAGCGATTCGGTTCAACACGGAAACCGCGTGGATAGATTCTATCTAATGAAGTTAGAGAAAAAGTCTACGAGACTTTCGCGAGTACGCCATGAGGTGGCGTTCGAGGCAAAGAAAGGCACCACCCACGCGAGAGTGAGATGACCACACTATTCGTACAATCTCGAAGGACGAACCTACTATGAGCGGATGATAAGCGTCATCGGGCGGAATTTTGCGAAGTTGTCGAATGGGCGACTTCGCAGGTTAAGGCATTAAGACAGCAGATTACGAACTGGCAAAGATTGCAGTACCAACAAGGCGATTCATCGTGGACGATCGGTACTTCGCAGCGAAGAAAGAGACGCCTCCCTTCCATGTTCATACAAGAACGTAAACTCAAGCATTCATAACATACCAAAACTCATCCTATCAAACCCCATGCTACCACCGCACCAAAACTTCACACCTCACTATACACCGCCCCACACCCCAACTACCACACAACCTATATATAACGCTCCTAAGCACCCATTTATCCGACCGCATCAACCCGCCCATCAAGCCCGCCAACAACATAGAGCACCCAACGCGCCTGCACCAAACACGAATTTTGAAGGAGACCATCCAAAACCCGCACCCCACCGGGCCGAACCCATACCCCGATATACGAAAGGTCATGAGTCGCAGTGCTTGATCCAACCAATTCGGGGAGGATTCCTAGCCCTATCCCAAGATGGTATGATGAGAATAAGCGTTGTGCAGATCACTGATAGCCTGGGCATGACATCGGAAGTTGCTACACCTCGTGGACAAAATCGGCGTTGATCAAAGAAGAGTAATTCACCAAGGATCACGCCCAAACGCGTGATAATCCCTTGCCAAACCACGACAATGCCAACGCACTTGATAACCCTAGATGAGGAATATAACTTGAGGAACCATCCGGTCGATTCAAGTGAAGGAAGAGCGAACCTTCGCTTGCCGCCTCGCCACCGATCCTCGAAAGAAAGCGATTTGAGTTAGAAAGCGGCACCGCCTAGACATAAGTGGTTCAATCACGCTTGCTCGACGCCGTGAAGGGGCCACAAATCAAAGTGGATCACAGAGAAACGGGAAGCGAGTCATGAAGTCACCGCCGCAGTATAACCAGATCGTGGAGGTATTACACACCGTAGAGACACCAAAGAGGTACCGCAAAGAAACCCGTGATGAGGTCAAGTCGAGGAGTTTTGGAGGAAGATGCCCACTAAAGAGTATTCCGTCGTAGAGCGCTTAAAGAAAACGTCGGTAGCATATCTCTATTTTCATCGCATGAATTACGCTTCACACAGATTGCATTAATGGAGGTATTGAAGGACGATACGTTCGCAGGTACAACAGACGAGAACTTAGCCTTTAGTCGACAAGTACTAGAGGCCCGCAGAATCGCCTTTCACGATGATGAGTTACTCCTGGTGGCGCTGACACAACTCAGATCAATATCACTATCCAAGTCGCGACAAGATTGTTTCAACAAGGTTGATTGATGGAGGCTCTACCGTCAACATTTGTCCCACGACGACGCCATCAAATCGGGGAAAGATTGCGGAAGATTCGTAGAAGTAATATCGTGGTCGGCGGTTTCGACGAGTCCATAGAAGTCGGCGCGAAATTGACCTCACGCCGTTGACGGCCTGCAATCTGTTGTGGAGTTTCAAGTGTTGAATATTGCTACATGTTACAACTCGTTGATAGGAAGGCCATGGATCCACGAGGTCGCGATCCGCCCACCTTGCATCGCCTAAAATTTATATGGAATCACCGGAAGTGGTAGTATTTGGAGATAAAAAGGAAAGCACCAACATCGACATGCAGCCTCGCCATAGAGGACGTGAAACGATTGGATGGCTCGTTTTTCATGTTAATGAGATCGAGCGCCCGGTAGGTCGGGCGTTGCACCGCCACGCTTCTCGCAACGGTGGCCAGGAAATGCTAAGAAATGGGTACGAGCGGCAGGGTCTTGGATCGTATATGGCGGAATCACGAGCCTATCGGTTGTTTGGGAAGAAGGACACTTTGGTTTGGGGTACCACCACCGAAGGATTTGGCGACCGCGAACCTCCTAAAAAGGGATACATTCCTCGCTGCGCCCATTCCGCCCGAGTCACTATTCACAAAGCCTACACCATCCAGATGCCGAGAGAAGATGACCTGATGATCTTGCAGCAGGTTCCGTAACTGCTCATGAAAGCAGGCAGATCGTTGTATGATCTCGTGAGATCACGGAGGAGCTCACCATTCGGGACGCAGAGCATGGATACAACCGAATAATTGGACTTGCACTCGCCCCGACCGTCCGAGAAGCTTGGTAGAATTTATAATTAGTTCTAGCGATGTGACTCTTTATCTGTAAAGAAAACAGACATGCATTTATGTTTCTTAATATGTTTTTAATCTCAAATTTTACTTTCATCATAAATTCCAGGATATTTTTGCGGATTTAAAATATTTTGCTTTTGTTAAATTAAATTCTTTAAGCATTTTTCTTTCAGCGATCATATTAATAAACATGTTGATAATGCGAATATGACATGTAATGAGACCAACGAACAAAGTTCAAATGGCGAGCATAACCCCGAGGAACAAGAGGAATGTCCGCAATCAGAACTTAGCCGAGAGTTGGATAACTTTGAGAATAGGCCTAAACCAAATTTGGAAGAAACAGAGTTAATAAACCTAGGCGATGAGGGAATTGTGAAAGAGACTAGAGTCGCCGCCACCTAAACGCCACACGTAAGAAAGAGTTGATTGAGCTCCGGAAACAATCCACCGACGTGTTTGCCTGGTCATATGAGGACATGCCAGGTTTGAGTACAGACATCGTCGCGCACAGGTTGCCTATTGATCCATCCTATCCCCCCGTAAAACAAAGGCCGAGAAAGATCAAACCGTATACGAGTTTGAAAGTCAAAGAGGAGGTGTCTAAACAGTTCGACGCTGGCGTAATTCGAGTTGCAAAGTATCCTACTTGGTTAGCAAATATCGTGTCAGAAAGAAGAAAGATGGAAAGTCCGAGTCTGCGTGGATTACGGGGACCTCAACAGAGCTAGCCCGGCGATGACTTTCCTCTTCCAAACATACATATACTCATCTATAATTGTGCGATGCATGAACTACAGTCGTTCGTCGATCGCTACTTGGTTATCATCGATCCTATGGCGTAAGAGACGCAGAAAGACAACATTCACTACCCCGCGGGGTGTACTATTATCGAGTAACGCCGCCTCAAGAACGCAGCGCTACCTACATGAGAGCCATGACTACCATCTTCCGTGACATGATCCATAAGGAAATTGAGGTCTATGTGGACGACGTCATCATCAAATCACGAAAAGCGGAGGGCCATTTGGCAAACTTGAAGAGGTTCTTCGAACGGCTAAGACAGTATAACCTGAAACTGAATCCTGCAAAGTGTGCATTTGGCGTTCCCGCTGGAAAGCTGTTGGGTTTTATAGTGAGTAGAAGAGGGATTGAGCCGACCTCGAAAATAAAAGCCATCCAAGAGTTACCCTCCAAAAGCAAACAGGACGTGATGAGCTTCCTTGGTCGTCTCAACTACATCAGCAGGTTCATAGCCCAGTCTACCGTGATATGCGAGCCGATATTCAAATTGTTGAAAAGGATGCAGCTACCAAATGGACAACCGATTGTCAACAGGCTTTTGACAGAATCAAAGAATACCTTTCTAATCCGCCAGTTCTAGTACCGCCAGAACCGGGGAGACCTTTGCTACTCTATTTATGCAGATTAGAAAATGCTTTGGATGTGTGTTGGGGCAACACGATGAAACAGAAAAAGGAGCGTGCCATATACTATTTGGAAGAAGTTCACAATATACGGCCCGCACTCACTGAACGCATTTGTTGCGCAGACAACTGGTCGCCCAAAAGTTCAGACATTATCTGTCAGCATACACTACTTATCTTATTTCAAGGATGGATCCGCTTAAGTATATCCTTCAGAAGCCCATGCCCACCGGAAAACTAACGAAATGGCAAATTATGCTGAGCGAGTTTGACATCGCTTCACGCCACGCAGAAGCCATAAAAGGACGTGCATTAGCCGATCATCTTGGCGAGAACCCTGGCCGATGATGAGTACGAGCCCTTCGAACCTATTTTCCTGATGAAGAGGTATTGTTTGTCGGAGAAGATATCTCAGAGGTTTACCCGGGTTGGAGAATGTTTTTCGATGGAGCGGCAAATTTCAAAGGAGTCGGCATTGGAGCGCTTTGATTTGAAAACAGTCAAGATTATCCGATCTCCGCTAAGCTCATTTCCATGCACCAACAATATGGCGAGAATATGGCTTGTATTAGGGCTCGAATGGCCGTAGATATGGACATACAAGAGTTGATGGTCATAGGTGATTGCACTCACCGATCCATCAGTACAGGTGAATGGGCAACCAAGAATATGAAGATACTTCCCTACCGCTTTTGCGTGAAGGAATTACGTAAGAGGTTCACCACATAGAATTTAGGCATGTTCCGAGGATCCGAACGAATTCATTGACGATTGGCAACCTTATCCTCCATGATTCAAAGATCCTGACAAGAATTACATCGATCCAATCACGGTGAGTGTCCGGAGCAGCGCTTATCGCTCCCATATAGATGAAGAAACAGACGGCAATCCATGGTACCACGACATCAAAAGGTACCTCAAAGCGGAGAATATCCGTAAGCATAACCAACATCCGTAAGAAAACACTTCAAGACTAGCAAACCATTTCTTTTGAATGGGAAATTGTACCGGAAGGACTCCAGACCGGGCTTATTGAGACGTGTCGATGCTCAAGAGGCGAGCAAGCTAGTAGAAGAGATACACGGAGGACACGTGGCCTCATACGAACGGCTTCACTTTGGCGAAAAGATTTTGCGGCGAGTTATTTTTGGATGACGATGGAAACAGTTGTATCCGCTTGTGCGTAAATGTCGCAATGCCGATTCACGGAGATTTGATTCGGTACCTACAAATGAACTTAATGTAACGAGTTCTCCTCGCCATTCGCGGCGGGGCGTGGATGTCATCGCCCTATCGAACCCGCCGCTCAAACGGGCGCGATTCATCCTCGTAGCAATTGACTATTTCACTAAATGGGTGAAGCATCAT
Source organism: Przewalskia tangutica (assembly GCA_029844215.1). Classification (NCBI taxonomy): domain Eukaryota; kingdom Viridiplantae; phylum Streptophyta; class Magnoliopsida; order Solanales; family Solanaceae; genus Przewalskia; species Przewalskia tangutica. Next base: position 3,501,307 of record CM056730.1, on the reverse strand, counting down.
CACACGGATCGACGAAAAAGGTGGTGGTCGACTTCGTCGCAACAACATCATTTGCCGATTTGGGATTCTGAATCGATTGTGACCGACAACGGAACCAACCTCAACAACAACTTGATGCGTGAGATATGTGGAAATTTTAAGATCACTCACCGTAATTCCACTCCCTATCGGCCTCAGATGAATGGAGCAGTAGAGGCACCAACAAGAACATCAAGAGGATATTGCGCAAGATGATCAAGAACTACAAACATTGGCGTGGAGAATTTGCCTTTGCACTTTGGGTTATCGCACCACAATCCGACCTCACCGGCAACGCCAGATCTTCTCCGTGCAGGAATGTGTCGCTACCAGCAGAGGTGCAAATACCATCGCTGAGAATCATCCGAGAAGCCGAGCCGAGCGGCCGAATGGATACAGGATCGCCATGAGCGATGATGTTGATTGTGAAAAAAGGTTGAATGCAATCACATGGGCACTTTATCGTAACGTAATGGCTAGAGCTTTTAACAAGAGAGTAAGGCGAAGGTTATTCAAGCCGACAATTGGTTTTGAAACGATATTTCGAATCAAAGTGAAGCTAAAGGAAAGTTCGCACCTAATTGCGGCCCTATACGGTTCATCGAGTATTAAGTGGAGGGCTCTAATCTTAGCCGAGATGGATGGCGAAGTATGGCCTAAAGCTATCAACGCAGATGCAATGAAGAGATATTACGCCTAGAGTAGTTGTTTTCCATGTAATCCCTTTACATTGTAAAAAGCGCATTCCCCGGTGGGATACGACAGAGCCCATATAGTCTCGCCACGCAAATTAGGAAGCACTTTACTTGTAATCGAACTACGTTATGACCGATTCCTTGGCGGATACGTGGCGCCATATCGGCCGGTCCACTTTAGAATTTTACCCGATTCATAATGAACTACGTCATGACCTGATTCCCTCATGGGGATACGTAGGCGGCCTAAATCGGCTTCGGTCACACCGTTAGGAATCCTCCCATTTGCCCGCATGCAACAAAAGGTGTTTGGTTATTCCAAAGGCGATATGAGCAATTCCCGCGGAAGTTAAGTTCCGCCCACGCACCACATAACGAAACTGAGGCAATTTTGCGCACCATGAAGAAGACCATAACAAGGACTCCAAAAGATGTTCGTTTGGTCAAAATACGTGTCATATTCGGCAAATTCGACGAAACTTTTTACATTTTTAACGCATATCATATAAATGTTTACTTCTAAAAGATGTTTTGTGCATACTTTATGAAAATATTTCGTTTTGGAAAATGCTTTTGGAACGCTACTAAACATCTCAAAGAGGTCAGACAGGGGTTACAGGTCCAAACAAATCGGGTGCACGGACAGAAAGGACCAAGACAGCGAAGTCAAATACGAATCGACCCCCCCCCCCCAAAACTCACAAATTTTCTTTGAGCGCAGGTCTTTTCATATTAACAAAAGCAGCAAATGCAATAGCCAAGCGAAAATACGTGAAGTTTCTTCGCAGAAGAAACAATGAGGCGTAAGATATGACAAAAATCCCAAAATTCAAAATCCGCATCAGAAGCAGCAGCAGCAGAAAGGGGCATCAACAATAGGCAATCAAAGTTCAGAGTTCCGCAATAAAACTTAGCGCATCAACTCGGGCATAAAGTCAAATTGGCAACCCACGCATCGCGCGACAAAGCAACATGACAATTCGTCGATGCGGCGTTCAACATGTCGGTCTGAGACAACATCTCAATATTCAGCAGGCGTATCAGGGACGACATCTCTACCCATAAAATTGCACTTCTCATATATGCTTATCATTTTGTTTAAACAGGTATACACTAACGTTTTCTCAATGCTTAGCTTGCAGGAGCATTTATTCTACAGGACCCGGCGGCACGTCCGAGCAACGGCGTTATCGGACATCGCGTCTACGCAACGGCGCCCGGCGGAATACGTCCGTGCAACGGCGTTATCGGCGATCGTGTCCAGCAACGACACCATCGGCGTGCGTCTACGCAACGACGCCCGGCAATATACGTCCAGTAACGGCGGCGTTATCGGCGTGTGTCGAGCGGCGACACCATCGGCGTGTGTCGGCAGCGACACCATCGGCGTACGCCTACGCAACGGCCGGCGGCGAACACGTCCAGCAACGGCGTTATCGGCGTGTGTCGAGCGGCGACACCATCGGCGTGCGTCTACGCAACGACGCCCAGCGAACACGCCCAGCAACGGCGTTATCAACATTGTGTCGAGCAACGACACCATCGGCGTGCGTCTGCGGCAACGCCCGGCGATCAACACGTCGCAACGGCGGCGTTATCAACATTATGTCCAGCAATGACACCATCGGCGTGCGTGCACGCAACGACGCCCGGTAATACGTCGAGCGGCGGCGTTATCGGCGATTATGTCCAGCGGCGACATTATCGGCGTGCGTCTACGCAACGACGCCCGGCAGAATACGTCGAACGCGGCGTTATCGGCGTATGTCCAGCAACGACATCATCGGCGTGCGTCACGCAACGACGCCAAGGCCAATACGTCCGTGCAACGGCGTTATCGATTATGTCCAGCAACGACATCGCCGCTGCGTCTACGCCAACGTCGGCATCGCCCGTCAACGACGGCGTGATCGGCGTATCTACGATAGCGCCCGGAAGATAAGTCCGAACGACGCCACGCGTGCGAACGGCGTCATCGGCGATATCACATCTACGCAAAGATGATTTCTATACTCTGAAATTGTATTTACGCTTTATTATTACGTCTTAGCGATTATGCACTAACTCTTTCTTGAGCCTTAGTCTACGGGCGATTGCGTGATGGACAACATATCGCATTCACAATCGCAACGCGTCTGCAATGACGAAAAACACAACATTGACATCGCATCAACACTGGCCGCATCACGTTTTGCGGGATAACATTTTCTACTCACGATTGCATTGCTTTTAAAAATTACGATCATCATTTTGCCTTATGATTTATGCACTAACCGCTTGTTTAAGTCTTAGCATGCGGAGCGAGAGCGAACGTGGATTTTCTCTTACTGACGGGACAATTTGTTAGGGCCAACCTTCCCAACAAATGGCGTAAGCGACCTCGGCGTCGGTCACTCATTCCACATCGCCATAAAACCCAAAGATCATAAGTCAATACGGTACACCCCAAGTTCAAGCGGTTTATTTTATTTTTACATCACATCAACCCGGTGTCGCCATAACCGACAACGGGACAAATTTAGTCTGCATTAGCCACCGGTGTTTTGACCATGGTAACCCAATGTCATCATAACTCGACCTTTGGGACAAATTTGAATTTTGCGTCACCTCGTCTTAATCGCCAACATTTTAATTCGAGGATCGAGACAAAATTGGCTTTAAGTCAACGTCTTTGTCGAAGACTCTTCCATCATCTCCATACAAAGAGGACAAGTTGTTGACACGATTTTGACCCTCGTTCGATCTTAACTATAAATTATACTAATTACGCAAAATAATTTTCTATAATAAAATGCAACAATAGCACCGCATCTTACGTAGAAGACTAAACACTTTAGGTATCGCGTCCACATTTATTAATTTTAAGCCCTATCATAATTCTTAAATGATAATAATAAATAATTACATAAAATAAGTAATTTAGCAATGACGTCGTGTTAAAAAGAATATTCACATTTTTTACTAAAAGCAAGGCAATTTCGTAATTCGTAATTTAATTAATTTCAATCTAATACATGCATTTTTAATAGCGTCGCATTTATAAAAGCATTAGGCGGTCTTTAATATCATATTTGCATTTAGCATTTAAATAATTTAATAATAGTCTAAACCCCGTTCAGTTTTAATTTAACTTCGCGAAATACGCATAATAAATAAGTTTTAATAACGGCATCGCTTTATAAATATTAAGCCCTAATTAATTAGCACGCCCGTCTTTATTTTTGTAATAATTTAGATTAATAAATCACCTAATTAATTTAATCACAATTTTTAATTCCTAATTTACCACTAATTAATTTTACCTAAAACAAACCCCTAAAAACTAATACCCAAAAAAAACTAACTCTAATACCTAAATAACTACCCAGCCCATAAACCCTATACCTTACCTGCCGCCCACTTACCCGTGACCCGACCATAAACCCTTGCTTCCCTTCCCATCGACCGGCCCTTCATCAAGAAAATAAAAAAAAACCTAGAGGCCCTACCTGCGCACAGATCCCCCCTCCTCGCTCCCATCACCCCAAATCATTGCCATACCCATACCTCTGTCCCAACCAACTCCTCTCTGTCACCCGACACACGCCCATGCCCTGCACTCCCCAAAATCCGCGATTTGAACCAGCAAATCATCCAAAAATCAGACCTTTAACAGCTCTTTTTCGAATTCAAACCCCATATTTCACCTACAAAAGACCCCTTCGTTCTTCATTGGAGGGGACCCCGAAAATCAGAATTTATCTTGCATATCATCTATTCGTTCTTCGTTTTAGAATTCTTGCGTTTAAGCTTTGTTTTCTTCATTCGCACCCACATACATATTCTTCGAGTGGAATCGGCAGTCGAAAGCAGCGCCTCGGTTATTGCGAAGAAGGTCAGTAAAACTCACCCATTTTTAGTTCTTGCTATTTAATATGTATTATATGGTCTGTGTGATTCGATGTTATATTAATTACTGTTTTTCGATTATTGGTCAGTGTTAATTTTGACATTATGTTGATTACTTTTCAAATTTATTCATCATCTTTGACTGTTGGTTTGTTGCTGGAGCTTATTAGCTCAGTTTTATGCGTGTCTGTTATACTACGACTATTCTTGAATCCTTAAGTGTGTTTGTCGAGTTGTCGTTTGCCGTTTGAGTTTACTAGGTTGCATATTGATATGCCAAGGCCATTATCGGTTTTTCCAAGCTGTTATTGAGCCTGATTAATCTCGAGTTTTCATCCTGTTCAGTAAAAATTATATCGCGATAAAAGGATGTTCTATAATGTTGGGCTTGTTTTTCCTATGATTCATGATACATATTGATATGAGATGTAAGTTGAAATAGGACTTAAAGAGTGACTGATTAGTACGCCAATTTGTTTTGAGTTATTTTAACGGTCAGGCTTGTTTATCCATGTGTTGGAAGTATCTATTTGAACATGAAAAATGAGTCATTGAATATGCATTATATAGGCTGTACGATCTCATTATATGTTGGTTGTTGCTTTTATCCTAATCTTCTTATCATTTAGATCTGTTGGGACTGTTTTAAACATATCTAAAGGAATGTGGGGTGTCACCGGAGTCTATTAAGTTCATTGGTAGTATTGTGACTATTTCTTGAACCTTTATGTGTATCTACCAAGTCGTCGCTTACTGTTTATAGTCACAACATATTCGCACAATACATCTAGGTTTGAATATGGTAAATGAGCCTAACCGCATGTGTAATATAGGCTACTGGTTTCTCTTCTGTGATATATGATTAACACGGATCCAAACAATTGGAAATTTGAACTTGTTGAACTATGTGCATTTGTTTAAAGTGATTGTTGAGTTGTGAACTTATGCATTCTTGTAACATGAAATGATTAGAAGTTGTACTTAAATATTCTTAGCTTGGTTGTGTTACCATTACCTGATCTCCTTGATGTATGTTGTTTGTTGTCCTGGATAAATCATTTCCCTTACTGTTGTGTGGAGATCTGAACAAGTTTCAAGACTTCTTTTATTTTATTTTTATATTTTACCTTTGATTGAGAGTATGAACCCTCTGGAATGGTTTTAAGAGTATGTCCAACCTTTAAAGAACTATGTTAGGTTTGTCTATGCCTCATCGTTTTATTATATCCCCTAACACTAGATTGAGGCATAAAAATGAGTTGAAGCACTTTGTCGAGCCAATTTTATCTGTCGAATTGACTTCACTGATGATATTATCGTCTATTGGATTTACTTCATGTGGGGTTGTTTATTTCTTGATTTGACTTTGTTTTGAGGAGTTACGGGTGATTTTTAGCCATTTAAACTCGATTTCGACTATTTTTGGCTTGATTTTTGGCCTTGTTGTTCTTGGTTTTCAGTGATTTTACGTTTTTAGCGGATAGTTTTGGTCATTTTGGACTGATTTTCAGCCACGTTATTTCTTGTTTGATTGTTTTGGACTGATTTTGGCCATTTTCGGACTGAATTTCAGCCCCATTTTTACTGGTTTTGGCCTTGTTTGATCTTGGTTTTTGGCGATCTCCGGACTGATTTTTGTCTAGTTTTGCCACTGATTTTTACCGTTCACTGGACTGATTTTTCGGGTCATTTCGCCACTGATTTTGGTCATTTCTCGGGGTGATTTTGATCACTTGGGTCGTTTTCAGCCACTGTTGGTGATTTTCAGCCCATGTTCGGACTGATTTTCAGCCCTGTTCAGACTGATTTTCAGCCCATGTTCGGACTGACTTGCACCCCCCCTGTTCTGACTGCTTTCGGTTTGATCTTTGGGCCATTCTGCTACTGATTTTGGCCTCTTTTTGCTGCTGGTCCTGGGCCATTTTTGGACTATTTTTTGGCCATTTTGCTATTAATTTTTGAGGCTTTACTTTGCTTAGATATGTGAGTAAATAAAATATATATATGTGTTTAAGTTTACTTGAATACTTTATTTATTTGCATTATTGTATACCGTTTGCGCCTATACTAATCCTCTTCTTTCTTTGATTTACATGAAATGCATCGGGAGCAACGAAGAGTCCCGTTATGAGACTTATCCTCACTCTCGTCAAACGAAGACCCGCTCCCGTGTTCCTTGCATTCTTCCGCCTCAGGATTTTCGAAACAAACGGGCATGGTTGACGATGTCAATCTGTCCTGAGTCGCTCTTTATTACTATTCCTTAATTCCGCCATTTACTTTGATGTAATTTAATTTATTGCACTTCTATAATTTGTTTAGAATAGGTAGACTTAGGATTAATAACTTAGAAAGGGGTAGTTCTAAAATCGGAAACCCAACGCTAGCTCATTTTAGGCTCGTTATGCGTGTCTAAGCTCTCAAAACAATTTAGTTATTTTCTTATGCATCATGAGCATTACAAAATAATATGATTTCAATTTTCATTAAACTCCTAAAAAATAATCAATTTTTGCAATAAAAATCCTCTTTATTATCAAGTGCAAAACCCATTTTTAAATCAAGTTATTCAAATAGGTATTTTCATAAAAAGATTAATTTTTACATCTGACATATAAATTCCCAATAAACCATTTATGAGCATTTTTAATAAACCTCATGCAATTTAATCAAATCTATGCAAAAATCTATCAAAAAAATATCAGCAACATCTTATCTTAAATTTTATGCTTTCCCAAAACATGAATTTTTACATATAGTAATTAACCCTAAGTTTGAGCGGACAATGAGTTAGCGGATCCTTTAGGATGCCTAAACCCTTCCCTTTAGGATAATAAAGAACCCTTACCTAGAATCTCACATAGCTTTCGCAGACCTTTAAAATGGAGATCATTCGTAGTATTTTATGCTACACTTTTAGTGTCCTAATTCACTATAATAATTAGGTGGCGACTCCCTTAAAATGCATTTAGGAATCCAACCATGCGTAGCGGTAATCCCGTTTCCGGCTCCGGTCGAAATGGGGCGTTACAGATGGCGACTCCACTGGGGATATTTAGGTTCTTAACCATAACAAACATAGGTTAATTACTGTGCTTTATTTTTCTTATCTGCTTAAAAATGCTTCTTCTGTGTTTTACATTCATTTGCTTTTATGTTTTGTCTAAATTATTCTACTTTACATATAAATATTTGCATATTATATTAACTGCTATTTGTTACCGCTTTCCTTAAACTGACATTCCGCTCATATTTCTTCCACTCTGGAAAATTCACACAATCACACACTCACGCGTTGGTGTGCTTCGCGCACCCGCAAATTTCTTTCAAAATATCCAAATTTTAGGAGAGTTGGCGCTGTGAGTTAGATCGGTTAAATCGATCGGCGTAGTATACCGCTCGAGTTGTCCGCTCGGGAACCTTGCGTCTAGAAAAACCAAATCTTAGAAACTTAAGATAGAGCTATACCACCCTTTTTTAAGGCATGCATGCATTTACCCTAGGTGGATCAATCCTTGGCATTGACACCACAATTAGGAAGACACCAAATTGGTCAACGGGTTATTATAACCTGCGCCCAAAGCATATTATGTGTTGCATAGTCATGATAAACAAAACCAAGCCTGAAGTTGAAATGCCTAAAGTGGGAAAATGCATACTCATTTTTTGTATTATTTCTTTTAGATGGAACCTATCCCTCAGATCAGAATGGTGAATGGGATTCCGAGCAAATTGAGGACATGGTGGTCAAAATTCGACTTAGGTAGTCAGATGGCAATCAGAAGGAGGTTGGGATGCCTCACCTCATTAATCGACATCTCTCCGATCGGCGTTTGGTCGAGCATTAATCGATTTTGGGACCCGGATCGAGTTACCTTCAAGTTCAGGGATTTCGAGATAACCCCCACCTTAGAAGAAGTCAGCTACTTTACTGCTTTAGCATGTCACGACAGAAAACCAGTTATTCCGCATGGCCAGTCAGGGAAAAAGCTCCTCCGTTATTTGGGTTTAAAGAACACCAGAGAATTGCGTTGCTTTGAAAATAATTGGGTTTCTTTAGACTACTAGACGAGAGATATGGTTGCGAGGCGGATCTGAAGTTGTTTAAAAATGAATTTTCTTTGCATCGACCATTGGAGAGTTAGACGTCCTATTGCATTTGCTATGGCTTTCCTAGGGATTCTTTTATTTCCGCTCGAGCATGGAAGGATCAGCACATGCATATGTTCAGTGGTTAGAGCAGTGTTCGATGATGTTGGTGGCAAACGACTCACTCTGACGCCCATGATCTTGGCAAAACTATTTAGAGCTTTGAATAGATGCAGAAGAGGTGAATCAAGCTTCTTTGAAGGCAGTAATCTCATTTTGCAGATGTGGGCAATAGAACATTTTTATCAGCGTTCAAACATGACTGATGTATGTCACAGCGCGGACAACAAGATCTCAACTTTTTATGAAAGAACAAAGCGTTATGTGTCACCAGTCGGCACAGAGGATTGGTACAAGTACTTAGCATCCCGCAGTAGCAGTCAGGTTCAAAATGGAGATCATTCGTAGTATTTTATGCTACACTTTTAGTGTCCTAATTCACTATAATAATTAGGTGGCGACTCCCTTAAAATGCATTTAGGAATCCAACCATGCGTAGCGGTAATCCCGTTTCCGGCTCCGGTCGAAATGGGGCGTTACAAGTAAAGAAAAGGAAAAGAAATTACTAAACTAATGGTATCCAATCTCCAAGTCAAAGTCTTGTATTGTGCAAGAAGGGGAACCCTTAAAAACTGCCTAGGGTTCTCCTTTTATAGGCTGCAAACCGTCTCCCTCTTTTTCAGTGCGGCCCGATTTTCGTCAAAGACCTAATTTTTCAGCGTCGGCGCGCGGCCTGCAGACAGCGCGCGGCGGAAGTTCTGCAATCCGTCCGGGTGTTTTGGCGCGCGGCCGATATCTGGCATGCGAGGCGCGCGCGTACTGTATCTTCTGTAGCTCTCGGATGTTTAGCGCGCGACCACGATTTTTTGTCTGCGAGGCGCGCCAGAGTCTTCCGACCTCTCGGATAGTGGCGCGCCCTCGCTGATCGCAGGAGGCGCCACGGTCTTGATTTTTCCTCGTTCGCCACTTTCTCTGTTTCCACTCTGGCGTCTCTCTTTTGCCCTCTTTTTGCTCTTTTTCCGCCATTTGGCCATTTTAACCACTTTGACTCAAAAGAAAGAAAAACTATCCTAATACGACACTTATATGTGCAAAATGGGACAAAAGACTAACTAAAACTGACTCAAAAAGTGTATATAAAATACACCGATCAAATACCCTCAAACTTAACCTTTGCTCGCCCTCGAGCAAAGATAGAAAGAAATAAAATAAATGACTCAAAGAAACGAAAAATAAAAGACTCACTGCCATTGATCACTTTTGCTGCATTAGTGTTAACTAGAAAAACATGAAGGTTAGCAAAATAATATGCAGGAACATATAGCATGAAATTTCAGCACACTAAACACATGATGCTAAATATTTCGCAAACTCATATTCATCATGCTTAATGGAAGTCAATATACTAAACCATGCATATAAATTCAAGAATTCCTATGGCATGCTTACTTGATATTCTCCACTAATTCTGGATATGCATAAAAGAGATCTTCAGGACTTTAAGGGTTGTAATGTAGGCTTAGGTAGGGGTTGGTAAAAATAGGCATTTTAGGCTCATTTCGTGTACCATAAGCTCCTTAGCTTTTCAATATTTCCCTTTTTCTTTTTGTTCTTTTCTTCATTTCGATTCTATCTTTCCCCTCTTTTGTTTTGGGAGAGTGAAGTATCTAATAATGACAAACACCCCCAAACTTAGGCTTTTGCCTATTTCTTATTACTTTTGTATTGGGGTGCAACAGACTTATTCACTCTTTTTGTCTCTTTTTTAACACAATGTATTCCACTATTTCATATTTTCACTTATGGTACAATTTGTGGGAATATAGGGTGTCAAAGAAGAAGTTTCAAATTTAGGCTCAATGGGGCTGACTAGGGATATTTTTAAAGTACGGGATATAAGAGAATGGTAAGAATTGGCTATCAAAGAAATGCCTGAGTCATCTCCCTAACATGCATATCCTAACTATTTCGCCTCAAATAACAAGCAATCATAACACATAAGCATTTATCATTTAACATGCATAATTTAAGCAAGAAACTCCAAATAGACAGATTCTATGAGTTTTTGGCATATCTAACTTAAGTGTTTAGATAGTTGCTTCAATTCCGTTACATTATTTCACCTTACTTCACTAGGTGTTTCTAGTAACTACAGCAATTATGATCTTTGACAGACAATTATGACTCAAAAAGAAAAAAAATTGGTGACTCAAAATAAACATAAAAACAATCAAAAAGACTTAAGTAAAACATAACATGACACATAAAGAAAACACCCCCAAACTTAAATCACACATTGTCCCCAATGTGTGTAGACTCAAAGACAGTAAAAGAAATAAGATACTTACAAACTTTGGCTAAAATGGTGGTGGTGGCGGTGGATAATGCATCGACCATTGGTTGAACAAGGAACTCAGCTCGTTGATTTGTTGCCTTGTTTCTTGTCACTTGTACTCTGTGTTCAAGTCTGCATCATCCTCATCCGATTACGATACAATTGCTCCATTGTGGGCGTTGGAGGTTCTGCTCACCGTGGTTGGCTGTGGCTAGGTCTGCCTCATGTGAGCCCTATTTCAGCTCATCTTCGTCCATGGCGGCCTCTGCTTCTTCTGCTGTTTGTACTCTCCGTCATTCTTTGGGGGCTTGGAGTGCAGGAAAGAGTGCACTATCCCATGGGATACGGGCGATTGGTTTCTTTCATGAGTGTCGGTGGGTAGGTTTGGAACGCACTCATGTGACATAGCTTGGTGATAATCGAGCCATGTCCCAATCCTTTGTTGTTACCAACCTGCTGATTTCTTCAATGCTCTGCACTATTTCTTTCCCCACATCAATCGTCAACCCCCTCATAATTCCATATATATCAGTTTGATCCTATCCTCTGGCACTCTGGTGAAGTGCGTGGATGGTGTTATACCCCGTATTTCCAGAGTATGTACGTAAGGACGTACGTATAAAGTTTGTGCTTTAAAGTAAGGCTTGGCCGATTTTATTTGTGCACAACACCCGATTAGAGTCGTTTTTAAAAGCGTTTCCACGACTTTCGTAGGAAAATTCCGGTATGACATTTCTAATTTTTGCGGATTTTTCCGATAGCGAAACATTTTGGACCAACAAGAGGCGACACTTGTCACCTCTCATTGGATAGGCTTGGGCGGTCAAGGTGGGCGAATTGGGTGAGTTTTGTCAAGTAGTAGGTAGGATATTTTGGTGGTAGATGGATAAGGTGCACTTGGCATGATCTTGGCCTACACTTGCTATGCACTTGGCATGATCTTGACCATTGGTTGGCCTTTGCTGAACTATAAATACCCCGCTGGAAGACTTCTTCATCCATTCCAAATATTTCCTAAGTGTTAAAATCCTCATCCCTCCCTTTGTGTTGAGTTCGTGAGAGCCTCTCCCCATGTCAGAGTACCCCTAGTGGGGGTAGAGAGGTATACACCCTCTCCTTGTGGTGCTAGTAGGGTACCCCTAGCCTAGTTGTTTCGTATAAATACCCTCCTCTTGGTAGAAATACTCTCAAAAGTATTCATTATACCCAAATTACCTTAGCAGTATACCTTGCGGTGATTCTAAGGTTATACCTATCTGAAAAGCCAGTTATACTATTATACTTCCGTCGGTCACAAAACAGAAACCACTAAGGAAAATCTCCATAGTTAGTTGGAGTGCTATGTAGAAGTTGGTTAGAACTTCTAGGGTGGTTTGGAGGCGGGTTGAGCGCGGAGTTGGAGCTAAACGTTGCCCAGGATCGACATCTACTTGGATAATTATGGGCTTATCGAGGTAATTATCTTGTCCCCCTAGTGTAATTGGAAATTACATGTTGTAGGAAAATATAGTTGAAGTATACTATATATAGAACTGAGCATAGCTTTGTGGCAATGTCCTTGGACTTAAGCCTGAATTAAAAGAAAGCGAGCTGTAATTACGTGGGATTGTATTCTGATGAGACTTGTGTAGTTTGTGGGTAGGGAAGGGCTGCGATTTCCGTAGGATCTTGCATCTAGATTTATTCTACCGAGTAGTCTAGACTTTGATAGACTTGTATAACTGTATAGGTTGAATGTTCTGCGAGTGGCGTGTCTACTTGAGAAGGTGGACGGCTAAGCGGGTTATAGCGATGGAAGCGATTTGCTAATAGTCGATAATCGTCGCGAGGTATGTGAACCTCTTCCTATCTCTTCCAGCATGATATGTGTATAACTATGTAGTACGGTAGGCGACGTGTGTTAATTGAACGTAGTTATACGGCAATGTCTTTTGACTTAAGCGAATAATAATAATCTTGAAGTAGTTCAGAGAATTAAGAACTGCTTTTAAAGAAGAGTAATACTTGGTTTTAAAATCTTAAGAGTTATACTAGCTTTATGGGAAGTTAGGTATAATGGCTTAAGAGGATAAACGAATGATTTATTTATTTTAGAAGTTAAGAAACTTGATCTTGTAAGATAAGAGACTTAACTTAAATAAATTATATGAATTTTGTGTGAAACCTCATTCGTGAGTAATGAGTACTTGGTTTTAAAAGGGATAATGTTTCTTGATTTGAAATCGAATGTGTATCGACAAACCAACTGCAGCGTTAATAAAGGAAAATGTATTGAATAATTAAGTATTATTAAAACCAGTAGAAACTTCCATCTGCATAGAAGCTAAGATGAGACAAAATGATATTTCCTAGATCATGGCTGCTGTAATAAGATTGTTATAAACAAGAATATCCTACTCACCTATAAGGCTTATGTTCCTCCGATTGTTTAAAAGAGAATTACATTCTTAAATGAATAAGACTATGAACTACGAAACCTTTCGAAAATGAGAAACTTGAGTAATTGAAATTAGGCAAACTTGAAACGTTTGGAAAAGAATGTGGTTACTTGATTTTACAAAGATAAGTGTTTTGATTTACTTCAAAAGATAATCACTCTATTTTCATATACTACGGGCATTGTGTGACTTTGTGGAAGTAACGTATCTTTTAAAAGAGTTAATGCATGAAGTACTTTGGGGATAGAAACCCGATCTTGTTAATCATATAGTAGAAAGTGCCTTGTGTGTATAACTTGATTGTGTTGAGTTGTGATAGCCTTGTAATACCTTCTTGTTTATTTGATAAGTAAACATGCTAGTATGCTACGTGTGTTAGTATCTTGTGATGTTTGTGTAAAGGGGTTTCCCCTCGATTGCGCTTAAATAGTTTCACTATCAGCCGTTATGATTGGTATTGTACCACTCACCTTGGTATTTCGGAGGTTAAGCGCCTCCGTGCGGGGTAGACTTCGGCGTCTAGTAACCTATGATTCGAGAATACCTCATGCGGGTCCTGAGGGCTATCGCGAGCTACGAGAGTTCAGGTTAGTTGCGTCCTTTATGGGCACGCGGTCTATGTGGCCACGCGATTTGCGAAGTCCAGCGGATCGGGAGTAGCTACACCGATCACGGGGAATACCTTATGCGGGTCATTAGGATGGCTTTACGCGAGTGCGGGAAGTTCGAGGGCTAGACGCGCGCATTAGATCTGCGAGGCGAGTGGCGGCTTTGATCATGTGATGCAGACAGATTTCATGATCTGATTTATGACCTTGTTGGTACGGTGGGTTTTAGTAGTCGGCTATGCCTTCATACTTACCGTGACGATTTTATTATGACACAGTGGGACACGGTGTTCATGTGTATCTCTTGGTGCTTTTATATATCATGCTGCCGTGATGGGAAAGGTATTCCACGGGCATGATTGATGTTGTGGCGTGAGACCCATATTTATGTATTTGAGTGATGACTTGAGGCGTGAGTCCCGGCTTGATATATTCGCTTATTTATTGTGAGCGTGGTTTGGTTATCATACATGTCTCCCGCTTTATATGGACTACTATGATTTCATTTATCGTATTTTGATTTCACATACTCTGCACTGTTATCGACCTCGCCCGAAGTGCGTTCATGCCGCAGGTAAAGGTACACCAGTTGTTGATCCTCGCTCTTAGGGTCACAGTTCAGCGTTTGGGAAGCTCCGTTTCTCCGGAGGCTTATCTTGGTATAGTCCCCTGTTGTTGTAGGTGCTTACATTCAGGGGTATGACGGGGCCCTGTACCGTCGTTGTTGTCATTCGTAAGTGCAGTAATCTTGTTGTGGCGAGTTTGTAAAAGGATTAAAGCGTTCTTTTGAAAGAGTTGTTATTTATATATATGCCGAAAGACAACTTTTCTTCAGAAACATGTGTTTCCTTTGCATTATTTTATATTGTGGTTTATGTTCCGCTGATTACTCTGATGTTGTATCACTAGGGTGCCCGGGGTAAGGCACCAATCACGGGCCCGGGTTCGGGTCGTGACAAAAGTGGTATCAGAGCAGTTAATCCTCGGAAAGTGTCTACAGACCGTATCCAGTAGAGTCTTGATTATCGGTGTGTTGTGCACCATGATAATCGTGAGGCTATAGGATATTTAGGATTGGTTTCTATTCTTCTCACTCGAGATCGTGCCTAGAGAGCGTGTTGTAAGTTGGACCTCTAACGTATTTCTTTCCCTCAACGTTATGCCCCGCCAGGCAACCCGCCCGGGAGGCGGCGGCCGAGGCTGCGAGTAGAGTTCGAGAGGGTTACGAGGGCGAGCCCAATCATCACCGAGTTAGGTGCTTCATTTGGGGAGTTCTGCGGCGTCGCTAGCCCCACCGAGTTTAGCAGCGGCGGCGGTTCCTGCTGCGGCCATGATATTTGAACCTTGATTCCACGGCCGAGCAGAGAATTTAGATTGCAAAAGCGACCTGTTACTAGCGATGGATTTGGCTACGGAGTATACCGATGTCTGCGAGTCTTGATGAATATCAACGAGAGGTTGTGCAAGTAGCTCTTGATTGAAGCGAGCATGGCACGTATGCGGGCTCGTACAGCGAGAAACGTAGAGATCGGCGGGTTAACGAAGGGCGATGCGAAGAGGCGAGCGGCGAGGTCCTGGTAACTTTCGGCGCAGTCACCTCACGCGTGGATTAGATTGTGCACATCCACGATGCGAGAGAGGTCCTCCACGGGGTTCGGGACGTTCGGGGTATGCAGGAGTTGGTCGAACTCGGGGCTTCGGTTCCGCGATGTGCACGTCATCCCGGAGAATGTCGTCTTTTAGTTGGTACTTGTTGTACCTACGACCGTCAGGGTCTGTTGTCGGAAGAGTGTCTTTGTAGGAGGACTTAGCCTTCAGGGTCGGTGGGTAGTTTGTCATCTTCCTTAGCTATGCGCCCTACGGGGCAGGTTTGTTTAGAACGACTAAGGAGAGTGAAGCAGTAGATACATGCATATCTTTAACCCTCGAGGGATTAGTATGTGTGATAAGATGAGTATACCTTAAGGGTTATTGTGTAAATTATGATTAGAAATCTTGGTTAGTTAACCAAGTAAGATTTGGGGGATTGAGAAAGTGTAAGCCTTAGAGCTTTATACGTAGAGACCTTAGAGGTAAGGCCATCTCGAGTAAAAGACGTATGTTTATGTTTGACCCTTATCGGAGTGCATAGTGCACGTGAGCTATGTTTGTGGGATAAGTCCCTGAGTAGTGTGGAATGAAAGAGGATAGTTGAGCTAAGAAGACCGCTAGGTTTTCGTAACGTGATTAGTGAGATTGTTCCGGGTCGGGGAGCTAGTGTTTTGCGCGTTGCCGGGACGGGTTGAGGCCATGTTGCGGGTCAACCCGCGACCTATTTGGTGGTGGGGTCAGTTTGTGGTGGTCCCGCCTTGTGATAGGGTCACGAGGGTGTTAGGCCCATGTTTAGTTAACCAGCGTACAAGTTCGTGGATACGTCCGACCAGTAGTCGGGCCGATGGGGTCAGCCCGTCGTGTCTTTCAGTCAAGACCGTTTACTCGGCAGAGGGTTATGCGAGACGTTATATCAGAAAGGTTGTAAGGCTGCACGGGGTGCCTACCTTCACCTTATGACAGACAGTGAAGCCCAGGTTGTGGCTATTTTCGTTTTCTGAAAGTTTTACCAGGCAGGGTTAGGAACTCAGGTGAGTCTCAGAATCGCATTCGCCCTCGGGCCAGTGTTTGATTTTCAGGGATAGTTGCAAGGATTGTTGTCTCCTGTTGAAGGAGTGTTTTTAGCTACCATTTCAGTGTTCGGATGTCGCCTTATGAAGCCTTGTAGGGGCGGAAGTGTAAGTTGCCGGTCGTTGGTTTGATATTGGCAAGGTTCAGATAGTTGGTTCAGGCTTGTTCCAAGCGGTGTGGATAAGTGAAGCTTATCTAGAGGAGGTTTTGGCGGCTCAAAGGAATCATGGATTATCGGCGACGACGCCAGAGTTCGAGTTGACGGTCGGTCTTCGAAGGTACCACCGATTAGGGTGTGACGAGTTTTGGAAAAACAGAGGAACTTAGCGAGTTACTTTGGGCCTTTTGAGTTCATGTGAAGAGTAGGCGGGTTGCACATATGTTAGCATTTGCCATCCGACTTAGGAAGCGGTATGTCGGTCTTTCGTATTGTTATGATCAGAAAGTATCGGAGATCCATCCAGTATTCCCGATTAATGATGACCACGTTAGAGATAGTAACCGAGTTTTGGAAAGCGAGCGATTTCGAAATGTGGTAAGAGTTCGAGTGTCTGACGACCCTCGGGGATCGCATGCGGCGGTACCATTTGTTAGGTCACGGGTGACACTAGAACCTCGCGGCAAAGTGACAAAAGTGGTATCACGACGAGTAAAGGAGAAACGAGCATGTATTGCGGCGAGAGATGTGACCACTTCTTTTGTATGGAGAAAGTGCGAAGGAATTATATTTTAGACCACTTGGATGGGAGGCGTTTGTGATGTTAGAGGTGTTTCGCCGTGGACTTGGATGTAAGTATTTTGCGCAGTGTTGTTGTGGCGGTTGTGGCGGGATTGTTCGAGTAAGTATAGTAGTGAAGACTATCTTGGCGACGCGTTTGGTTTGAGACTTAGAAGGAACATTCGGGACGAATGTTTCTGAGGAGGGGAGAATGTTATACCCCGTATTTCCAGAGTATGTACGTAAGGACGTACGTATAAAGTTTGTGCTTTAAAGTAAGGCTTGGCCGATTTTATTTGTGCACAACACCCGATTAGAGTCGTTTTTCGACGAAACGTTTCCACAGCTTTCGTAGGGAAAATTCCGGCTATGACATTTCTAATTTTTGCGGATTTTTCCGATAGACGAAACATTTTGGACCAACAAGAGGGCGACACTTGTCACCCTCTCATTGGATAGGCTTGGGCGGTCAAGGGTGGACGAATTGGGTGAGTTTTTGTCAAGTAGTAGGTAGGATATTTTGGTGGTAGATGGATAAGGTGCACTTGGCATGATCTTGGCCCTACACTTGCTATGCACTTGGCATGATCTTGACCATTGGTTGGCCTTTGCTAGACCTATAAATACCCCCCCTTTGGAAGACTTCTTCATCCATTCCAAATATTTCCTAAGTGTTAAAATCCTCATCCCTCCCCTTTGTGTTGAGTTCGTGAGAGCCCTCTCCCCTCGTCGAGAGTACCCCCAGTGGTAGGCCGGTAGGTATACACCCCCTCCTTGTGGTGCTAGCCGTGGGGTACCCACTAACCTAGTTGTTTCGTATAAATACCCTCCTCTTGGTAGAAATACTCTCAAAAGTATCACATTATACCCAAATTACCTTAGCCGTATACCTTGCAAAGATTCTAAGGTTATACCTATACGAAAAGCCCCGTTATACTATTATACTTCCCGATACCACAAAACCAAACCCTAAGGAAAATCTCCATAGTTAGTTGAGTGCTATGTAGAAGTTGGTTAGAACTTCTAAGGGTGGTTTGGAGCGGGTTGAGCGCATGAGTTGAGCTAAACGTTGCCCAGATCGACATCTACTTGGATAATTATGGGCTTATCGAGGTAATTATCTTGTCCCTCAGTGTAATTGGAAATTACATGTCAGGAAAATATAGTTGAAGTATACTATATATAGAATCGAGCATAGCTTTGTGGCAATGTCCTCGACTTAAGCTGAATTAAAAGAAGAGAATCAATCAGAATTACGCAGGATCAGACATGAGACTTGTAGTTTGACGCAGGAAGCGGCCGCCCAATTTCCGTAGGATCTTGCATCTAGATTTATTCTACCGAGTAGTCTAGACTTTGATAGACTTGTATAACCTGTATAGGTTGAATGTTCTGCGAGTAGCATGTGCTACTTGAGAAGGTGGACCAGGCTAGCCGGGTTATAGCCGTGGAGAGATTTGCTAATAGTCGATAATCGTCGCGAGGTATGTGAACCTCTTCCTATCTCTTCCAGCATGATATGTGTATAACTATGTAGTACGGTAGACGTACGTGTGTTAATTGAACGTAGTTATGCAAATGTCTTTTGACTTAAGCCCGAATAATAATAATCTTGAAGTAGTTCAAGAGAATTAAGAACTGTTTTTAAAAGAAGAGTAATACTTGGTTTTAAAATCTTAAGAGTTATACTAGCTTTATGGGAAGTTAGGTATAATGGCTTAAGAGGGATAAAACGAATGATTTATTTATTTTAGAAGTTAAGAAACTTGATCTTGTAAGATAAGAGACTTAACTTAAATAAATTATATGAATTTTGTGTGAAACCTCATTCGTGAGTAATGAGTACTGGTTTTTAAAAGGGATAATGTTTTACCGATTTGAAATCGTAAATGTGTATCGACAAACCAACTGCAGTTAATAAAAGAAAATGTATTGAATAATTAAGTATTATTAAAACCGAGAAACTTCCATCCGCATGTAAGCTAAGATGAGACAAAATGATATTTCCTAGATCATGGTCATGTAATAAGATTGTTATAAACAAGAATATCCTACTCACCTATAAGGCTTATGTCCTCCGATTGTTTAAAAGAGAATTACATTCTTAAATGAATAAGACTATGAACTACGAAACCTTTCGAAAATGAGAAACTTGAGTAATTGAAATTAGGCAAACTTGAAACGTTTGGAAAAGAATGTGGTTACTTGATTTTACAAAGATAAGTGTTTTGATTTACTTCAAAAGATAATCACTCTATTTTCATATACTACGGGCATTGTGTGACTTTGTGGAAGTAACGTATCTTTTAAAAGAGTTAATGCATGAAGTACTTTGGGGATAGAAACCCGATCTTGTTAATCATATAGTAGAAAGTGCCTTGTGTGTATAACTTGATTGTGTTGAGTTGTGATAGCCTTGTAATACCTTCTTGTTTATTTGATAAGTAAACATGCTAGTACGCCACGTGTGTTAGTATCTTGTGATGTTTGTGTAAAGGGTTTCCTCGATTGCGCTTAAATAGTTTCACTATCACCGTTATGATTGGTATTGTACCACCACCTCGATCGCTTCCGAGGTTAAGCCGTCCACGCGGTAGACTTCAAAGCGTCTAGTGACCTATGATTCGAGAATACCTCACGCGGTCCTGTGGCCTACGCGAGCTACGAGTTCCGTGTTAGTCGGCCCTTTATGGGCACGCGTCCATGCTACGTGGATCGCGAAGTCCAGCGGATGCCGGAGTAGCTACCGACGCGGGAATACCTTACGCGGTCATCGGGATGGCCTATGCGAGTCGCGGAAGCCTGTGGCTAGACGCGACATTAGATATCGCGGCGAGTGGCGGCTTTGATCATGTGGCTGCAGACAGATTTCATGATCTGATTTATGACCTTGTTGGTACGGTGGTTTTAGTAGTCGGCTATGCCTTCATACTTACCCCGCGACGATTTTATTATGACACGTGGGACACGTGTTCATGTAGATCTCGTGCTTTATATATCATGATCATGGCGGTGGGAAGGTATTCCACGCATGATTGATGTTGTGGGCGTGAGACCCATATTTATGTATTTGAGTGATGACTTCGGCGTGAGTCCCGGCTCGATATGACGCTTATTTATCAGGAATCGTGGTTTGGTTATCATACATGTCTCCCGCTTTATATGGACTACTATGATTTCATTTATCGTATTTTGATTTCACATACTCTGCACTCAGATCGACTCCTTCGGGCCGCGTTCATGCCGCAGTAAAGGTACACGATTGTTGATCCTCGCCTAGTGGTCACAGTCATTGCGTTGGGAAGCTCCGCTTTCCGAGGCTTATTCGTATAGTCCTCGTTGTCAGAAAGTGCTTACATTCAGTGGTACGACGGCCCCGTCCCGTCGTTGTTGTCATTCGTAGAGTGCAGAGTAATCGTTGTGGCGAGTTTGTAAAAAGGATTAAATCGTTTCTTTTGAAAGAGTTGTTATTTATATATATGCCGAAAAGACAACTTTTCTTCGTAAACATGTGTTTCTTTGCATTATTTTATATTGTGGTTTATGTTCCGTGATTACTCGATGTTGTATCACTAGGGTGCCCGGGTGCACCGCCACGCCCGGTTCGGTCGTGACAGATGGAATCACGCGCGCCGATTTAAATATAGCCAACCTTTGGCTACTTTGTTGAATCGCACTGCTCGGTTCTTGACCCATTTCTTCCAATATCAAAACAACTCCTGGTAGCTCACTGTTTGCGGCGATATCCCGCTTTATGTTGTCGGTGCTGCACCATGTTCTAAAATGGCTCCGATCACCAATTCCTCCTTCAACATCAATCGCTTTTCAATTGTATATTGATATCTTACCGCCACGCACGCAGCGCCCTTACAAAGCATCCCCTTTCCACCTTCTCGGAAAATTGGCATAAAATTCACGCACTATCATTGTTGTGTTTATCGGGTGCTATCTTCTCCGGGTTCACAAATTTTCCCACTCCCTTAACTTCAATCATCGCCCGAATGGGCTCATAAACATCTTCTTCCCATATGACTCCTCGGTAGTCCATTCCCTTCTCGGTATTAAGTGGTCAGTATCAAGCTTTTTGTATCTTTGGTAGGCTTGGTAGCTCACAAACCTATTTTCATCGTATTGTGGGGTTGGGGTGGATGTGGAGCCTCTTCTCTTCCTGGTGGCCATGGTTTAAAAATAGTTTATGGAGCTTTTCAATTTAGTGACACAAATGTTTCCTACACAATCTACAACTAGCAGCGAACACAACACCCCCAAACTTCAACTTTCCTACCCAATACCCACACTCCTTTTCTACTCTTTTCTCCAAACTTCACAATCAACTTTTCAGTACATTTGTGGGCAAATTTTTGGAATTTCGTGGGTCTTTGGAGAGGAAGGGTTAGGTTTTTGAAATTGGATTTGGGGAAAATCTGATTCTGGGCGTTTTAAGTTCTGGATTCCCGCTGGCGCGACCTGCTTTAGCCGCGCGCCAAACTCTGCGCCCTTCGGGACTTTCTCGCGCGGCCACATTCTGGCGCCGACGCCTAACTTTGGCAAATTTTTCGAATTTTCAGCCGCGGCTGAACTGCGCTGTTCAATTCTTTTTCAGCCGCGCGCTACCCGCTTCGAAATTCGCTTTTCTTCGCTTTTTCGCCCTTCGCTTTATTTCCTGCACCTATCAATCACAAAGACAAACACAAGAACCCAAGACCGTGAGATTGTTCTAGACAAAATAAAATAAACTAAAGATGTAAATTAAAATAACATAATTGAAAACGTTGGGTTGCCTCCCAACAAGCCAATCTTTAACGTCTTTTAGCCTGACGCAATTAACCTGCAGTAGTACTCATTGACCCTTCGCGAATCGCTTGCAATCCGCAGATTTATTGCTATAGGTCTCAATTTTCCTATAACTATTTGTTCAAACAAGAGCCTTAAACATATAAGTATCCTCCAAGTACACAAGATAGATTTGTCTTTTAGGCTTTTTATAGAGTCTGAATCCGTGAAATTATCTACATCTCTTAACTCTGGGGGTTGCCCTTGATGATATGTAATACCTATTTGGGAGTCATTAGTGCTAGCTAGTGGTGTTTCTTCTGTGATAGGTGCAGGAAAAAGAATTTCCACAGAATCCAAGAAGGCCAATAATTGGATCCCTGAAATCTTTTCCTTCTCTACACTAACTACCTTGCCAGATTCCTCAATAGTTGGGTGTGGTTCAGGCCCTTCAAGTTTCTTGCCACCCCCCATAGGTGCTGATTGATTTTCTTGCATTTCGCTGCCAAATATGATCGCGAGTTCTCCTATTTGCGCCCAATTTCTTTATGGCCAATCTCATTTCGTCCATGAATGCGCTGATACTTAGTGAGACTGAGTATGACTTCTCGCAATTCTTCTCTCTTCCTCTACGGTTGGAGCTCGATCATATTGACAGTAGTACTCCATATCTTCAGGATCCCTGAGATACATCAAAACCAACAAAGGATCACGGCACCCTTGTTTTCACACAATAAATACATAAAACAAAAAAGATTAGAAAAACTATACATAAAACCCAAATTAGAAATTAAAAATAGATAAATTTGATATTGAACTATTGCCTAATCCCCGGCAACGGCGCCAAAAACTTGATGCGCGGTAAGATGCACACACTTTAAACGCAAGTGCACGTTATCGTGACAAGTAATATAGTCTTAGTAAGACCGAATATCGTCCACAAGGATTAGGGTTCAATTACCAACTATCTATTTTCTAGTATCTATTTGGTGAATTTATGATTGATTTGTTGTTTATAACTACGAATTATGCAGGCTATTTTAATATAAAGATTTACTTCAGTGGTGATGAGAATAGGGCTTCCATGTATCCTCACTATCTGCTTATGCTACTTACTAATGCATTAACTTATGGTATTCTTCTTTAGGAGAAAGCAGGTTTACGAAATCGTTTTATACTCCCGCTAGGGTTATCTAAACACTCAACCTCAAAGATCGCACCTTACCTACCTTTGGTGATAAGGATAACTTTATAGGAGGATTAAGAACAAAACCTAGTTGACCGTCACGCACAATGCGCAAAATTAGGTTGTTAAGCCTCTCATCAACGCTTACATAAATAATTGAGGTATTTTCATCCCCAATCCAAGAATGTCTACCCAACTTACAGCATATTCACAATCCCCTTTTCAGAATCTGATTAGAAATCATATAGTGATAATTAGTTGTCAATTAATTACCAAGAATTCAACTCAATTATTGGATAGATCTCACAATAAGAAAAATAACCATAAGCATGCATTAATTTATAACATAAGTTTCTAGCAATTCAACATGGAAAGCCTATAAGAGAATTAGTTCCTAGCCATAAATATGTCGAGAACTAATTCAAAGTTCATCATAAAATCGAAATAAAGTAAAAAGAAAAAGAAATTACTAAACTAATGGTATCCAATCTCCAACCAAAAGTCTTGAGTTGTGCAAGGGAAACCCTTAAAAGCGCCAGGTTCTCTTTTATAGCCGCAAACCGCCTCCTCTTTCCTTCGTGCCCGCCCGATTTTCGTCAAAAGACCTAATTTTTCCGCGTCGCGCTGCCTCGCAGACAGCGCGCTTGGCCGCAAGTTCCGTCCGGGTGCTTTGGCGCGCCCCGATATTCGCTGTCGAGAGCGCGCGGCCAGATCTTCTGTAGCTCTCTGGATGTTTAGCGCCGCGCCGATTTCTTTGCTCGAGGCCGCGCACCAGTCTTCGACCTCTCGGATAGTGGCGCCGCGCCCGCTGATCGCAGGAGGCGCCGCGGCGCTGGTCTTGATTTTTCCCTCGTTCGCCACTTTCTCTGTTTCCAGCTCTGGCATCTCCTCTTTTGCCCTCCTTTTGCTCTTTTTCCGCCATTTGGCCATTTTAACCACTTTGACTCAAAAGAAAGAAAAACTATCCTAATACGACACTTATATGTGCAAAATAGGACAAAAGACTAACTAAAACTGACTCAAAAAGTGTATATAAAATACACCGATCACCTATCAATTGTTATACTTCTTACCTCCCTCACACCTACCCCCCAATAGAAAAAGAAATGGACTTCTCATTTATGTTTGGGCCGAATGAATCAAAGTTAACTTTTGTTTAGTTGTTCACCCTTACGCGGCGCAGGCGGGCTTTGATTAGGAGAATAAACGATTTTGGGAGGATTTGGACGAGGTGGTGGGAGGTATATCACTCACTAAGAAGTTATTTGTTGGAGGGGGATTTTAATGGACATATTGGCTCACTTTCGGGGGGTTATGACGACGTGCATGAAGACTTTGGCCTCTGGGACAAGAACAGGGAGGCGTCTTACTCCTGGAGTTCGCTAAAGCTTTTTGGGATGGTGATAACCAATTCGAGGTTCATGAAGAAGGAAGAGCACATGGTGACTTTTAGGAGCTCAGCGGCTAAAACCTAGATAGATTTTTTGCTCCTTAGGAAGGTTGACAACGACCTTTGTAGAGGCTTCAAGGTTATACTGAGTGAGTATCTTACAACTCGACATAAGCTTTTAGTGATCGATTTGGAAATCAAGATAGAAAAGAAGAGGAGGGTGGTGGATGACACGCTAAGAATCAAATGTGGGAGTTTGACCATGGCTAGTGCAAAGGATATGGATGAGAGATTGATGGCCAAGAGGGCTTGGGGGAGTAGTGGGAATGCGACGGGTATGTGGGACAGGACGGCCAGTTGTATTCGGAAGGTAGATAGAGAAGTGCTAGGGGTCTCGCGGGGTAGCTGTGGTGGGCATCGCGGGGACTGGTGGTGGAATGGTAAGGTTCAAGAGAAAGTAGAAGCAAAGAAAACGTCGTATGCGAAATTGATAGAAAGCAAGGATGAGGTGGAGAAGTGGACGAATAGATAATTGTATATGATGGCGAGGAAGGAGGCAAAGCTAGCAGTTACAGCGGTGAAAACGATGGCTTTTGAACGACTGTATGTGGAATTAGAGGAAAAATACAGGGATAAGAAGTTGTACAGACTAGCCAAAGCGAATGAGATGAGGCCCGTGACTTGGATCACGTGAGGTGCATCAAGAACGAGGACGACAAAGTACTGGTGGAGGATGCACATATTAGATGGATGTGGCAATCATACTTCCATAAACTCTTAAATGAAAAAGGAGATATAGACATTGTGTTGGGAGATCTGGAGCAATCGGAAGGTATCGGGATTTTGGATATTGTAGAAGAATTAAGGTGGAAGATGTTAAGGGTGTTGTTTGCATGACACGCATGGGGACGGGCGACCGGGCCTGATGAAATCCCAATTGAATTTTGGAAGAGCGCAGGTAGGACAGGTTTGAAGTGGTTGACTGAGTTGTTTAATGTCATTTTTAAGACGGCGAGAATTACCGAAGAACGAAGGTGGAGTACAATGGTTCCTTTGTACAAGAACAAATGTGACATCCATAGTTGCAATAACTATAGGGGTATCAAGCTGCTAAGCTACACTATAAAAGTCTGGGAAAGGGTTGTGGAGATGACGGTCAGAAGAGGTATGCCTATTTCCGAGAACCAGTTTGGATTCATGTCGGGGCGTTAGACTACATAAGTCATTCATCTTATTAGGAGGTTGGTGAAACAGTATAGGCAGAGGAAGAGAGACTTACATATGACTTTCATAGATGTCGAGAAGACATATGACAAAGTCCCTAGAGAGGTTCTATTGAAATGTTTGGAGATTAGAGGTGTACATGTGACGTACACTAAGGAGATCAAGGATATGTACGATGGAGCCAAGACCAGGGTACGTGTCATGCCCCGAACCCCGGGCCCGCGACTGGTACCCTACCTGGGCACCCCTCTATACATACTACAAGAGTAACACGCGGAAGATAATAACACCTTTTTTTTTTCTTAAAGCAAAGGCAAAGCCGATAAGGCTGCCGTATATATATACCATACCCAACTGGGTCTACACTGTACAACAACGTAAATATAACTCTCACCAGTCCAGCCCACATATGAATATAGACCTCTAAGAATTTGACAACAACTGTGACGGGACAAGGCCCCGTCGTACCCCTGAATCTACCTAGCCATAATGATAAGCTCCGGAATATTGGAGCTATCCGAAAAGCTGAACAAGGATCCTAAGCTCGCGGATCCACAACTAAGTACCTAGACTCGCGGACATGAATGCAGCCCCCCGAAGGAGGTCAGTACAACAAGTACTAAGTATGGAACTGAAATAAAGTACAATATTAAAATCATGGATGTGTACAAGAATTACAGGGGCAAGCATGAAAAGCAAATACCAGATCCTACCGTGTCACATAACCTAAAAGCCAACTGCACCTCGTATCGCTGTACTATAATAACTCCAAGAGTCGACTGTGCCCTTCAAGGATATAATATCACACAGTCCAAATATAAAGCAGGAAACAAGTATGATAACCACATCAACAGTACATTGAACTTTACAAACAATGAGAGCAATAAAAGTCGATTTAGCCGGTTCAAAACAAATAGGCGCCGATGATCAAACTAGGGCCATTCGCCCATAATATCATAGTGTAAATCTTATTCTTGGATTCTCTTAGCCCGCATAGGTCACGTGGACCCGCATGAGGTACTCCTCGCATCAGGGGAAGCAAACCCACTCAGAATTCATAGACTCGTCCCGCATGAGCCCCTCGACTCGCGTGAGGTATTCTCGTGATAGACCTGGCCCCGCATGAGCCCCTTGGACCCGCATGAGGTACTCCTCGCATCGGGGGGAGCAAACCCGCGGAATATGAGCAACGCAACATGGCCAGAGGGTTGACCCCACAACAAATCATAAAATACAAACGCAACCGGCTAATCGTAAACAACATAGGCAAGTTAAGATAAGCTTTGACTCTCATTAGACAAAATGAAGGCACCATCTTTTTGAACAACCAAGGCAATACCATGCCTTCTTTTTAAAACAAATAAGACAATACCATGCCTTCCTTTCTGAAATAACCAAGACAATACCATGCCTCTTTTTTAAAACAAACAAGACAATACCATGCCTTCCTTTCTGAAATAACCAAGACAATACCATGCCTCTTTTTTAAAACAAACAAGACACTAACAAGTCTTTCATTTATAACACCAAGGTACTATCAAGGCAAAAGTAGTATAACTATCATTTACACAAGCCAAAGTACCATCAAGGCAAAAGTAGTATAACTATCATTTACACAAGCCAAAGTACCATCAAGTTACTTATTCAACAACTCAAGCGACCTACACTCTTTGTACTCTAGTCACTTCCTTCATGTACTATAATGAAACCAAGTTCATTTTTATCAACCATTTTAGACTTTTCCTAAAGACCGTTATAACCACTTCCCATAAAGTCATTATAACAATCCTTACGAAACTAAGGTACTATCACATCATTCTTTTTCAATCATCATTAAGGCGTTATCACATAGTTCATTAAGGATTAAGATCCATTATAAGCATTATTTTGAAACCATCATTTGAAATATTTAGATACTTATCATATCAAGTATCTATTAAAAACATGATTTGGAAAATCAAGGCACTAGTTATCATGTACTATTTCTAAAACATCTTTTTTATTTAGAAAATCAAAGTGCCGTATATCGCGTAGGATTAAAATCCAAAGAAGATATGTACCTTTATTCTTTAGAAGAAGGATCGTCTCATGAAATATTAGGGCGTTGGACCCAAAAGTTCTACGTACATCTATTCTTTATAAAAGAATCCTTTAAACCAAGTCACTTCTCCTTTTTTAAAATCAAGTCCCCTAACTTGAAAATAAAGTCTCATAACCTTTAAGGAAATCATCTCATAACTTTGAAAATCAAGTCTCATAACTTTAAATCAAAGTCTCATAATCTTTAAGGAAATCAAATCTCATAACTTTGAAAATCAAGTCTCATAACTTTAAATCAAAGTCTCATAATCTTTAAGGAAATCAAATCTCATAACTTTGAAAATCAAGTCTCGTAACTTTAAATCAAAGTCTCATAATCTTTAAAGAAATCAAATCTCATAACTTTGAAAATCAAGTCTCATAACTTTAAATCAAAGTCTCATAATCTTTAAAGAAATCAAATCTCATAACTTTCAAAATAAATATTCATTGGACCGTGAATAGGTTATACACGTTTATAACGATCTTGACCATTGAGCCATGATCTAGAAAATGTAATACAATTTTGTCTTATCTTAGTTTCTATGTAGATGGAAGGTTCTACTCATTTCAATATAATTGATTAGCGATACATTTTCAGCAACGCTGCAATGGCTTTTTCGGTCCCTTTTTCACTAGTGTAGTAACTTAGCAAGGTCAACTAGACTCCACTACTTCTTAACGACTCTTACCAACATCCCCCATAAGACTTGGTAAGAACTTAGGAATATTCTAGACATGATTTTAGCCTAAAATATATAACATGAATACTTCCTAATTACAAGACAAGTACTTCAAGAAGGCAAGTCACGTATACTCCAAATAACAAGGCAAGTATACTTCAAACAACACGTCATGTATACTCCTAACAACAAGGCAAGTATACCATAAAAATACTCATGTCTTATAGAAGAGGAAGTCCACATACCTCGCGACGACTAACCATTTCGACACGTAGCAAAACACTCCAAGTACTTCAACTTCATCGGCTTTTCCTTAAGCCAAGTAGACTATGCTACACGTAGTACTTCAACCTAAAATGGCCATAGTACTTCTATCAAAATCTTACTTACTATTTTAAGACTTATACCAATTAAATGCCCTCTAATTCTACGGAAAATCGGGCAGCACTTCCTTTGTTTCTACATACTTTTACACCTTTTCCAAGGTCCATATTCATCAACCAACAAGCCATATATAAGGCGCAACCAACAGTTAACCAAAGGGGATTACACGCCTAACTGGACGTGTAAAATTCAGCCCCTTAATCTACCAAAACTGTCCATTAAAAGTAGTCCATAGTCCAATATAAAAACAGTCCATAGTCCAATGTAAAAATAGTCCATTAGTCCACTAATACAATCCATTAGTCCAGTCCTTTAGTTGGTGTTCTTGGCCAACTACTGCAATCAAAACTGTCCAGTTTTCGGCTAGCATGCCAAAATTATTTCATTTCTTCTTTTATAATCCCAACTTATATTCCAATCTTTATATAAGTTATATTAACTTGTTATCAAAGATTCCTTCATGTCAACAAGTAATAGGTAATGTTTTACAACTTTAATGGCTAGCATGCCAATTTCGATTTTAACATCTTAATAAGGTCCAAATCTGTTCAATCTTCCTTACACATATCACATACTCATTTATATACTACTATAACATGTAATCTCCAATTACATTAGAAGGACAAAAATTATTACCTTAATAAGCCCAAATTATTCCAAGATCTAAAAGTCGATCCTTAGCAAATTTAGCTCATAATCCTTACGTTCCAATCCACTCCAAGCAACCCTTAGAAGTTCCTAAACAACTTCTCTCCAAGATTCATCCAAAAATATGAAGATCACCTTAGGGTTTCACGTCGCGACTAACGGATTAACGTAGTATTTCTGAGATTTTTGTGTTGGGATATTCTTAGAACACTACTAGGGACACTTGGTTCAAGTATTGGGATTAATCAACAACAATTAAAGAATTGTTCTTCACAAAGGGGGGGGGGGGGGTGCCGAGAGCTATCAAGAGGGAGAGAGTATATTTTGTCTTGAAAATTATTCTAAGTGTTGAAGAAGTCTTGCTACTAGTGTGTATATATAAGACAACCAAGGGCTAGGATTAAAGCAAGTGTGTGGTTGAGATTGGGGACAAGTGTGTGTGGGTCCCATAAGTCACTTGTCCAACAAATATCTTGGGACACTTAGCTTGCCATTTGTCTTCACTTGTCTCGCCCAACATGGGCCACATGGGGTGACACGTGTCGCCCTCCTATTCGTCCAAAATATTTTCATCTCCCAAAACATCCATATTAGCCAAAATCTCTAAAAGTATTGTGGGCCCCACAAAACCGTAAAATTTTCCCGTGGGCCCCACGTGACCAATTTTAAAAATCCATAATTCGATTATATTCCAAAAAGTCCAAATCCCAAATTTGAGAACTCAATTCTCCTTATTAAACACTTTTCCTTCACGGGTTTCGAGATTTCTTTTAAGGAAAAAACGCATCTTCTATCGTTTCACGATTTAACCCTTATCATCTTATGTACGTTCTCTTATTCTTGTGTTGAAACTACGGGGTGTAACAGTACGGGCAGTAGGAGGAGACTCGGAACACTTTCCAGTGATGATTGGGCTGCACCAGGGATCGACTCTTAGCCCATTCATATTCACCTTGGTGATGGATAGACTGACGTGATAAATCCAAGGGCAGGTGTCATAGTGTATTTTATTCGTAGATGACATAATCCGAATTGATGAGACTCACAGCGGAGTAAACGCTAAGCTGGAAGTTTGGAGACAGATGCTAGAGTCTAAAGGGTTCAGGCTAAGTAGGACCAAGACAGAATACTTGGAGTGCAAGTTCAGTAACGGGAGCGACCTTGAGACTGGTGTGGATGTGAGACTTAATACTCATGTCATTCCAAATAAATGAAGCTTTAAGTACATCGGGTCTATTATCCAAGGGAATGGTGAAATTGATGACGATATCACACATCGTATTGGGGCAGGGTGGATGAAATGGAGGCTCACATTGGAGTCTTGTGCGATAAAAATGTGCCACAAAAACTTAAAGGCAAGTTATATAGGGTGGTGATTAGACCGGCTATATTGTATGGGGCGGAGTGTTGACCAGTCAAGACTTCGCACATCCAAAAGATGAAAGTTGCGGAGATGAGGATGCTGAGATAGATGTGTGGGCATACAAGGAGGGATACGATTATAAATGATGATATCCAAGACAGAGTGGGAGTGGCCTCGCTGGAGGATAAGATGTGGAAAGCGAGGTTTAGATGGTTCGGACATGTGCAGAAGACAGACACAAATGCCCCAGTACGGAGGTATGATAGGTTGGATATGGACGGGTTCAGGAGGGATAGAGGTAGGCCAAAGAAGTATTAAGGAGGGTGATTAGACGGGATATGACACATGTGCAACTTACTGTGGACATGACCTTAGATACGGGGTTGTGGAGGACACAAATAAGGATAGAAGGGTAGTAGGTAGTTGAGCGTAGTCCTACTTACGCTTACAAACTGATAGTTGTAGTGCTATTATTATAGGTCTGCTTAGCCTATATACTAGTAGGCGCAATATTGCTTTATAGTCCCCCGTCGTTTGATTTTTGTTGCTATGTGTTCTTTAGTGTACTTTGTTTATCTTATTTACCTGCGTTAGTTGCTGCTTCTTGTTTTTTTCTAGAATGCGTTATCACATCTTATTCGCTTTTGTTACCATCATTTTCATACTACTTTAAACTTCTTGTCTGTGTATGACCGTTTATCGTGCTTTTCTTGTGCTTTATCTTGAGCCGAGGATCTTTCGGAAACAACTGTTCTACCTACCAAGGTAGAGGTAAGATTTGCGTACACTCTACCCTCTCCAGACCCTACGTTGTGGGATTTCACTGGGTATGTTGTTGTTTGTTGTTGTAGTTGTCCACCCAATTAAAGTTTAAAAACATAGTAGAATGGGATAACTTGTTCCAAGTAAAGTCCATGAATGAATACCTATGTTGAAATCGGTAAGCTGATGTGCTATTATTGGGTTCCATCCTCTGTCAATTATCGACTCGAGAATGAACGAATTCACTTGACTTCAAAATAGATGTTTGTGGTAATGGCAGACTGACAGATCAGCTCCTGACAAGAAGATATCTCGATACGAAAATTATAGGGACAATGGCGTTTGATGTGCTAATTTGACTTAGTTACTGCATTGACTTGGTTATAGTAGGAAAGAAGAAACAATTATTACAAAGTTTGGTCAAAGAATCATCTGTTAGATGTATCCAAGCATTACAATATGGATATACCTCTTTTAGAAATTTTATCTGCACTTGGTATTTACATCAAATACAATAACATATCCCGTGTAATCTTATAAGTATCTGAAAAGGATAATGTGTATGCACTATACAGACGAGATAGAGAGGTTATTTCCGTTAGACACTCGAGTCAAGCTCAAACTCCTCTTCAGCATACGCCCCCTGCTCACCCCTACCAGCAAGCGTAGACTAGTTTTTGCTCAATGTTCTATCTATACATTTCCAGATATCATTGCTTCGATTCGTTCTGCTCGCTTTGGAGACTAAACAATGGAAATAATCCGTAACTTGCTCATTCACAATTACTACCATAAGAAAGTCACCCTTATCTCTAAAAGGTGCTTATGTACTTCCCGATTTTCTTATGTTATGGGAAAAAAGTCACTTGAACTCCTCTCCTTACAGTCAAATGACTTTGAGTTCCTTTGGCGCCCCTAGCCGAGCGGTCCTCGCACAAAATACCTTTTGAAATTCTATTCTCTATGCTAACCTTGATGACTAAAAGGGGTTTGCTAATATAAAGTTGCTCTTAATTTTCTTTTCATTTAGACCAGTCCTCTCAATAAAGTATCAATTCAAGTAGCATAAAGGAGAGTCCCTTTGGATACATCCGAAAAGATTGAGACGATACAGAGAAAATTAACACGGTTCTCGTGCAAAGATAACACACATGAATTGATGAATGAATCCAATGTTTGAAGAAAACAATTTGCATGAAGAACGAAAAGAACCATAATAGTAACATTCTCAACAGTTCCCTGATTATTCAAATTCCATCCACGAGTTAAATTATTACTACTAATATTTACCAAATAACCAACATTTTCAGTGTAAGTCTTGCCTGGTGGAATGCACAGATAGCCTATTTGAGGACTGCTATTTAAGGAGAAGCTGGATTTCATAATTGTTTTGGTAAATTTAGCCACTTTTAAGTCAAGACTCACATGTCTGAAGTTGAGATAAACTTCATATATTTATGCCTAAATTCATAAAGATCTACTCCTTTTCTATTTTTGAAGTCTCTTTAGCATATGGTAAGCTAATAATATAATATCCTTTGATATAGATTCTAATCAATTGGCTGACTTGGTGAAATTCAGTGAAAGAATAGTGTGTTAAATGATTTTTGTTTTCTTTGAAGAATCTAAATTCTTAATAATATGAGCAAGTTTTCATGCTAAAACATACTTTGATGCTAACCAATGACACCATATTAATTTCAAGGTTAGATATGCAAATTTAGAATTAAAAAATAAATAAAATTAAAAATCAGATTCACTAGATTTTGATCTAAATCAGGCAATGATAACTTTTCTGTTCAAACTCCTTATAAAAACAATTGGTTACAATACTGATTTTGGTCTGAAAATTGCATTACTGATTACAAGTTAAATAATTTTAAAAGTCGAATATAAATTAAATGGCAGGATGAAAACTTGTTACCTGATGCAATTCCTCATGCTACCTATACAAGATGAGCCCAGATCATAAAAAGGTCCATCCAGCAAAAAGAGAAGGGTGGCCCAACCCCAATTTAACAATTTAAATATTCTTTTACTACTATATATGATTGTACATTGATCAGAGAACATATTCCTTTATGATATAAGTAGCCTAAAAATACCTCCATCGCCGCCAACCATAGCTCTCGGCCGTCATCCCCACGGAACCCTAGTATTTTTTTCCAGCCATTCTCTCTCCCTTGTCCTCCTAAATTTCATAATCCATGGCTGACAAAATCAAATTTCATCTTGCACTTGCAGTATACAACATCAAAAAGGCAAGCCACCTCCGGCTACTGTGTGTTCTTAAGGGATAATCTCATTTCTTGGTTTGCCAAGAAGCAAGCCACCTTATCCCGTTCAAATGCAGAAGCAGAGTATAGAGGCGTTGCAAATGTTGTTGCTGAGATTTGTTGGCTCCGAAACCTTCTTTTGGAGCTTCAGTGTCCCTTGTGTAAGGCGTCTTTGGTTTACTGTGATAATATATCCGCCATATATCTATCTCATAATCCGGTTCAGCATCAGCGAACCAAACACATTGAGATGGATATTGATGTGCGATTTATACACACGCTAAACGCAAGTGCATGTATCGTGACAAGTAATATAGTCTAGGTAAGACCGAATATCGTCCTCAAGGACTGATTTTCAAGTACCGATTATCTATGCTTTAGTTTCTATTTGGTTAACGTTAGTTGAGTTGGAATTCTAAACTAATAATGCAGGAAATAAACTAATTATGAAAATACTTTGATTTAAATCAGTTATGATGGAGAATTAGGGCTTTCAAGATCATCAACTATCCACTCTATTCAATCCTTAATACAATTAGACTAACTTCTTCTTCTACGTTAAGATAGCAGGTTAACTAGACAGTTTTATACTCCTGTTAAGGTAATATAAACACTCAACCCCAATGGAGAACCCTTCTATCTTTCGATGACAAGATTGACTACAAAGGAGGATTAAGAGCAATAACCTATTAAGCTACACAAGTATCGGGGTACTTTCGTCCACGATTTAAACCTATGTTTATTCAACTATAGCATATTCACAATCTGCCCTTTCGAATTTCGATTAGAACTCATATAAGTGATGATAACTAGTGATCAATTAATTATCAAACAATCAAAGCAACTATTGAATAAATCTTAAATAAGTGAAGTAGAAACCAAACTAATATATTAATTCATGAATAGAGTTTCAAGTGAATCACAAGGAAATCTCTAACATAGTAATTAGCTCCTAGTCATAGTCACGCTAAGAACTAATATAATCTCCATACATGAACTGAAATAAACAAAGCAAAAGAAAGAAAAGAAAAATACTCAAGAACAAGTCTTCAAGCCTTCTAGCATCCAAGGATTGTGTTGTGGAATATTTACAAGATGGAATGGAATGGAATGATGGATGGAGAATGAAATTGAATGGTGGATGAAGAATGGAATCGTAGATGGAGAATGGAATGGAATGGTGGATGGAGAATGGAATCTTTTAGGTAAAAGGTTTAGGAAAAGTTATGGAATCCTTTAGGTAAAGGGTTAAGGAAAAGTTATGGACTCCTTTAGGTAAAGAGTTAAGGAATATGTAGGTAGAAAAAATTATCCCTTTTGCACCCTGAAAACGTGTCAAATTCGGCCCAAAACGTCAAAAATACAAACAGAGCGCCGTGGCTCGCAATGCGCCAGTCGCTCAAAATCGCAGAGTTTGGACGACTTGATGGTCAGCGCGTACTGATGACGGCATTCTTCCGGATTTTTCGTTTCTCCGTCCTTTGTTCGTCCGGTCTTCGTCTGATTTCTTCTATATTTCCCGGAACTTCTTAGGCTTCATTTCTTGGCCCTTTTAGTGTGCAATTCCATCTCATTTATGCTCATTTCATCTCCTTTTCGCCATTTCTCCATTTCTCCATTTCTGACCGATGTGACACAAAATAAAGGAAAACAACCCTAATACTATACTAAACATAAATGAAATGAGTAAAATACTAACTAAAAATGACTCAAAAGGTGTATATAAAATACACCGATCAGATACACACTGTATTCGTGAGAAGGTTGTTCTCGGTCATGTTAAGGTGTTGCATGTGTCTTCTTCGTACAAGTATGCAGATATCTTCACGAAAGGTCTTCCTAGACAGCTATTCCTCGACTTCAGATCCAGTCTTAGCGTCCGACCCCCTCCCCCTCCGACTGAGGGGGCGTATTAACGTATATTCACCAAATATACTCCATATATTTTGTAATATTTAGTGTTGTATAATTATGATAGATATATGATCCTTATTATATTAGGGTTCCACATTATACACACTATATATATTTGTATTAATGAGAAAAACTCCGGCAAGAAAAATTAATACAATGTTACATGTTTTATTCTAAGTCGTTGGTTTGTTTAACATAGGTCAAATCTTAGTAACTACATGCATAACTAAATGGAACATTTTCTTGAGGTAAAATTTTAAAGTATATGATAGATTAAAAGATAATAATTTTGGGACATATTATCTAACATGTGAATATTAGGTAAGACAAAGACGATGATCTTCAAAATATCTACAAGTATTATTTTGAGATAATGGTTCAAAAACACTTAGAATTATCACTTTTTGCCGAATTTCACATCAAAACTAATCAGTTATTTCCTTTTCATACATGAATTATCATCGTCTATATATTAAAACACACCTAGATAATAGTCCAGATAGGAAAAGAGAACAATTAATAGTTGGTTTAATCAACTTTGAGGTATGTTTCAATACATAAATGATGATAATAGTTCAGTTAGAAAAATGGAACATCTGATAGTTAAAGTATGAAATTTACGAAAAAGTAATAGTTCAAATATGTTTTTGACCATTAACTCTATTATTTTCAATAATTGATGTTTTATTCAGTACATTTTTATCTGCATGCATAATAATCAACGTGGAGAACGTGGAGCTTGTTAGGAAGTCATTCTAAAGCTATAATAATTGACTCAAAAGACAATTCTGAACTTGTTAGGTAGTCAATAATATTTTTATTCTCATTTTGAAAACTTTTATACACATGTTTTTTCAGTTTTTTAAAAGAAATGAAAATTAAAGGATTTAGTTGGAGAAATATTTAAATTACTTTCTCCGTCCCAAAATACTTGTCAAGTTCAGCTATTCGAAAGTCAAACTACATGAATTTTAATTTGACCAACATTTTAAGTTATATTTTTTCACCATAGTGATATGAGAAAATGCAACTTATAGTACTTTTCATATAGTTTTTGAATATTCAAATTTTAATTTTAAAATATTGAGTTATAGCCTATTTGGCCAAGCTTATTTTTTCTCAAAGGTGTTTATTTTTTTCAATAAGTACTTATTTTTAAAAAGTGAGGTGTTTGATCAATAAGTGTTTTTGGGAGCAAATAAGTGATTCTGGTAGTAGCATAAGCAGTTTTTCACTTTTTCATAAGAAAAAAAATAGCTTTTACCCAAAAGTAATTTTTTGAAAAACAACACTTTTTAAAAGCTTGACCAAATAATAATTCATGCTCAATTTTTTAAAATTAAACTGGTCAAACACAAACTGTTTTTTGACAAAAATACTTTTTTGAAAAAAAAAACACTTTGTAAAAAATGCTTTTAAAAATAAGCCAATTTTAGAAATTTGGCCAAACATGTTATTAATCTAATCCAATTTAACTTCAAAATTGTCAAATTAACTGATTTCAAAAGCAAAACGTGACAACTATTTTGAGACCGAATGAGTATAAGTTTACTCTTTTTTTTGTTGACGAAGGAACCCGCAGCCGCTACTCTTCGAGTGCGCACGGGGTAAACCAAATCAACTAGTGTTAGATAAAAACCAAATCAACTTATTGTTTGCCAAATAGATAACCTAGAATAGATGTTTGGTAATTAGAAATCAGTCTCTGAGGACGATATTCGGTCTTACCAGACTATATTACTTGTAACGATATGTACACTTGCGTGAGTAATTGGAAAATCGGCCTAACAGGGATATTTTAATATATACCCTTGAAAATATAAACTTTTATGTCTTTTACTTTTCCGCTGCATTTATACTCTTAAGGTTTATTCTGTTTTTTATCAGTGTTTTCAGAAATATTGTCTCAACATTGTAGGCAACATTTGAAACTGTTTCAGTGATTCTTGTTGTTTCAATTTTAATCTTATCTATCCATAGCCCCGGGACCCAACAAGTGGTATCAAAGCCAACAATTGACACAATAAGCGATTGCTCATATTATTCTAAGCTATGGATCCAGCAAATACAAAATATTGGTAGACTTCCCGTTGGTTCAAATTATGCATATTGGATCGTCTATGTTCTCATATCAAATTAATTGATATTAGGACATGAATATCTATAACACATGGGTATGTTGTATCAATGTAGCCGCCAGATGAGGAATGTGACATTCTTGTTACACCCAAATCCAAATGGACGGCGGAAGAAACTAATAATGCGAGCTACAATGAAAAAAAGAACTTTCGAGGATGGAAGAAACGGAAGACGTAAAATCCTATTTTGAAAAGTTGAATGGCGTTTTTAGATTTATAATGTTGGAATTAATGTCGTAACATTTGTGATAACATATTTCATGTATGTGAATATGTTGGGACAAATGTTGGACAACATTCTGCCCAACATACCTTCTAATATATGTCAAGTGTTTGGTGTTTCTTTAACCAACACCCAACTTGTGGTAAAAACTCTCTGTTCTCTTCCTGAGAAGTTCAATATAAAGATTTAATGTTGTCTTGCTCTCTCGAAAATTCATTTCGATGGTGAGAAAGATCAACAATGATAGGTTTAAGTCTAAATCCAAAGAGTACCAAAGTCAAATCTTTAATCATCAATCCACTAGATTTTCTCCAAATA
Source organism: Przewalskia tangutica (assembly GCA_029844215.1). Classification (NCBI taxonomy): domain Eukaryota; kingdom Viridiplantae; phylum Streptophyta; class Magnoliopsida; order Solanales; family Solanaceae; genus Przewalskia; species Przewalskia tangutica. The sequence goes on along the minus strand of CM056730.1, from coordinate 3,462,436 downwards.
CACAAAAAGGTAACTAAAGAAATTCAATTCGGATCATACCAAATTTGATCTCAAGCAAATTGAGTCCGGACATGCATGCTCAAGATGTGGTCATTATGTTAATAAATGTACAAACACTCTTGAAAATTTGGTAAGAGTCGGTGAGTTTTTCTTAGTGATGATGAAGAAGGAGATCCAGAACCAAAATCACAAGCAATGTTGGCTGTTGTTTTCGAACAGTTTCTGTCCGATAACGAAGATGTCATCGACAATATTGTGTCAACATCTGTGGCAACATCAGCAACAACATCTGCGGGAACATCTCTAAGGTATGAATATTGTAACTTTCCAGATGTAAATTATTTTAGCAATTTTGTTTCAACTAGTGTGGCTCAATGATTGGATCAAGTTGACTCTCAAGATGACATGATTAAGCATGTACAAAATCTTTGTAAAGCTTTAATCATTGAATTTGAGCAACGTGACTCAAAAGTCAAATCTTTAACTCGTGAGAATCATGATTTAAAAGGCACAATTATCCATTGAGAGGTAGCACTTACCAAAAATGATCTCTAATTTGGTAAGATTCGTGTAAAATTTGGATTCTGCCGTAGACACTTTCCAGAAGCTCAACACGAGGATCTTAAAATTGGATGAAATTCTTTATTTCAGTAAGTCTTCATATGCAGGTATTGGATATCAAAAATCTCTTTAAATTGTTTATCCTAGTTTCGTTGATAAAAATGAGAAAATATTTTTAAATGAAAGATTGTCTTGTCTAAATCAAATAATAATATGAAGTATGTGGGTAGTTACTTAAATTTCCTTGGAAATATAATGACATACTACTTCAAACTTTAAAATTCTGTGAAGAAGGTGTTGCCTAAAATGTCGTCTAAAATGTTGTTCAAACATTTCAGACAACATTCGAAGCTACATTTCTAAACATACAAGGAGAAAATATTTTAAGAGAGATTGAGTTCCTAAAATGGTCTTAACTGGTAATATCTACGTTACTGCATTAAAGAACTAACATTACAGGTTATTAGTACTTTGATTGTGAGTATTCATGCCACATGAATAGTACGAAACACTTTATGAAGAATTAAGAGTCGTTCACTAGAGGTTACGTGATTTTTGGTGGGAGTAAGATCAAGTTTTTTTTGGGTAAAAGAATGTTGAATGGTTCCTGATATACCAGCCTTGAAGAATGTACTTAATGTTGATGGCTTAGTTGCTAACCTTCTTAGCATAAGTCAGCTTTGTGATGATGATCTCAACGTAAAACAGTCTCTGAAGTTTGTATGAAAGATAAGTAAACATATGTTGTCCTTAATGTTGCCCAACACGACGGACAAATATCTGTGTATATCTCTCTGCTTTCGCTATCAGATGTGGATCTAATGGATCCAATTGAAGTACACAAGTTACGGGCATGAGGTATTCCTTTGTTATTGTGGTTGGTTTTTCTAGGTACACATGTAGATATTTCTTTAAACGAAAAATCATGAACCTTTGATATGTTTAAAGCTTTACACTCTAGAATTATGAATCTGTTTTGTTCTCCTATTTTTGAATTAGGTCCGATCATGGAAAAGATTTTGAAAATCGTTCTTTTGCAAATATATGTGAAAAGAAAGAGATTTTCATGAATTTTATGCTCCCAAAACTCCTCAGTGGAATGGGGTAGCAGAAAGGGCGAAAAAAACCTTACAAGAAATGGAAGAGGGATTTTAAGTTCTAAACAAATGTCAAAGAAGTTTTTTTATGGCAGAAGCCTTAAACACCACATCTCTAATAGAGTCTACCTAAGGCCAAGTACTAAAATGACATCATTTGAAATAATAATTGAGTTACTTTTATATCTCTTTTGGGTGAATTTGATACATCTTAAATGACATGTATCATTTGGCGAAGTTTGACTCTAAGAATGAGAAAAGAATGATTATTGGCTATTCACAAAATAGTCAGACTTATCATATGTACAATCTGAGGACCAAGACCATACAAGAGTTGGTCAATGTTATTTTTTGTGATCTTACTGATGTGACAGGTAAGTCATCAGAAAACAGCATTGCAGTTACAGCAGAAAAAGAGCAAACTGCAGAATCAGATGTTGTTCCAATGTTGTCACAACATTAGAGGCAACATCTGAATCAACTGAAGAGACCACAAGGTTCGAAGGTGGAGGATGAGTCCAGAACTGAAATGCTAGATCAAGTATGAAGATACCCTCCATCAATGATTAATAAGAATCATCCCTCGGACCAGGTGATATGGGGAGTTTTTGAAGGAATTATAACAAGAGAGAAAGAGTCAATCAACTACCGAAAGATGGTAAGGTATGTGTGTATGTCTACCATATACCAACATGTTAGTCTTTTTTGTTTCATATCTACTTTATAACCAAAAATATTTTGGAAGCACTAAAATATGATTTTTGGATTCAAGCAATACAAGAAAAGCTTGAGCAACATTCTCGAAATGATGTCTGAGATCCGGTTCCAAGTCTTAACAATTCAAATGTTATTGGAACTAAATGGATCTTTAAAAATATGTCAGACTAATAGAGAACTATAGTTCAAAATAAAGTTCGTCTAGTGGCTCAAGGCTATACTCAGGCTAAAGATATGGACTATGACGAAACATTTGCACCTGTGGATAGAATTGAATAAATTAGACTTACCCTTGCTATTGATTGTTGTCTAAAAATTATCTTGTACCAAACGGATGTTAAAAGTGTCTTCCTAAATGATTTTTCTTGATAAGGAAGTCTATGTTTTGAGAATCCTCACCAACCACATTATGTATACAAGCAAAAAAAAAAATGCTTTGTGTAGGGTGAAACAAGCTCCTTGTGTGTGGTATGGTCGTTTGATTAGACTTCTACTTGATTTTGGTTTTAGCCGTGATGAATCTGATAGAACTTTATTTACAAAACGTCATGGTGTAGATATTATCATTGCTCAAATTTATGAAAATGACATAGTTTTTGGCTCGACCTCACAGTCGTACCTTAAGACTTTTTGTCGAGGCTATGTGATCAACATTTGAGATGAGCATGATTGGGGAACTAACTTATTTCTTAGGCCTGCAGATAAAGCAAAGTGAAGATGAAACTTTCATCTCACAAACCAAATACGCCAAGAATCTAGTTAGAAGATTTGGATTAGAGAATACTAAACATATGAAAACTCTAATGGACTTCTCGCAAAAAGGTATGTAAAGATGATGTTGACGAAGATGTTGACCCAACATTATATCAATCCATGATAGGTAGTCTTTTGTATCTTACTGCTAGTTGTCCAATATTATGTTTAGTGTATTTGTGTGTGTATGTGTTCAAGCCTGTCCTAAAATATTCCACTTAAATGCCGTGAAACATATTAATCGATATGTTGTTGGCACATATGAGTTGAGAATTTTGGTATTCCGATGACACTTATCCTAACTTAATAGGATTTAGTGACATGGATTGGGCTGGAGATGTGAATGATAAAAGAATACAAGTAGAGGATATTGTTTACAATGGCAACAATCTTATTTACATGATATACGACATTTTACCAAGACTCTAGATCATGAGAGATTTTCTAGTTTGAAAAAGAAAAATATCTTGGTATGTGTTTTAAATAAGGTTGTTTTTGGTGATTTTTGCTTGAAATATTGCACAACATTCTGGACAACATTTACTGTTTTGTCAATATACTTTGGCGATGTAACAGTATTATGCATGCATTTGGTCATTCAAGTATGATGTTACAAGAACAAGAACTGAGAGATGATATTGTTCTCTGCGATGGTGTATATAAATTATTTATATATATCATAAAAATGGAGTATCAAAGGTAGGCAAAGCCTCGACTAAAGATTTGGCAATGTTGAAAATAAAAAAATAAAAGAGCAAAGCTCTAAATTGGTACCGTTCCTATTGTATAGGAGTATCATGTGCTTAAAAGAAGGTTGAAAATACCTCAAAGATTATTTTCATTTTTTTAAGACATAGAGTATTCTGTATATGTTCAACTAAGTTTGATTAAAGACACGATAGAAAATGTTACATTGGTCCAGGGATAAAACTCATAGGGAATATCTATAGAATGTGTCTAATGTTAATGTCAAATCTAGAAGTTCATGTGGTGTCATAATACATGTGTTGCCCCAACATTACTGACAACATCACGATCCAATATATTGATTGTTCTTTCAGAAAATTAATTTTCTGTTGTTTATTATGCCTTATTTATTCCTGTTTATTTTTGAAATGAAAATCATTAATCTCAAATCCCGTTTAATACTGGACATTTTTTGTTTTTAAATTCAAAAATCAATTTTATGTCGTTAATGTCTTAATTTGAGGAGTGTAGAATCTTAATCTACACTACCTACTTTTTGGAAAATATTGTTGTGAGTTGCTTAAAGAAATGTTGCATTGTGTATAATATTTCTCTTGTTTGTTATTTTACATGTCATTTCAAGATTTTTTCCCGGAAAAAAAATTTGTTTTAAATTTAAAAAAAATTTGTTTTAAATTTATATAAAAATAAAAAAAAGGGAAAAATCATCTCCTTGGGTTGTTTTCTATCTATCCGATGAACTCATCGTTTCACACTCTAATCATGGATAATTGTTATCCTGATTAATTCCCAAAATCCCCTCCTAGATATTCACCAACAACATATCTCTCCAATGTCGACAAAACTGTCAAATACCACTCCATCCAATGAACATTAGCCATCCGTCGAATACAAAGAACTCAAGCTCAATACCTCTCAACAAACTGGACAATCATCTTCCTCTAGAATATAAACATTGACTTGAACTGAAAGAATGAAGTAGGAAATGACGATGTTGCCAGGAATGTTATCAACGATCTAGGCAACACTGTCTCCATTTCATGATACTGCTTTCTCTACAAAAAAGGGAAGAAAATATTGTTCTATGCAAGGGGAGGAAGCTGAAGTTGTACAAGCTCTACTATACAGTGGAGACTGCTACTACTTACTGAACATAAGGATGTTGTCTGCGATGTTGGGACAACATCATATGGTGCTGCTTCTCAGACTGATGCTGATGTTGCTGAATAAAGAGCAAGGGGAAGATTGATGATGTTGAACCTGAACTGTTCATGTTTGGTTAATGTGTGGGTTTTGTGAAGAAAGACAAAAATGGGGAGATTGTTAATGTTGAAATTAGTGTTGTAATTTGTGTAACAACATATCTACATATATGTATGAAGATATGTTGGGACAAATGTTATGCAATATTTTGACCAACATTTCTTCAAAACTGGTTTTGTCTTACTTTACGCTGATGGATATTGATATGTGTGGACAATGAGACAGTTCTATTTTTGGCCTGTAAATATATATGTATATATTTTATTTGTGGATGATGTATGAATGTTAGTCTCTTTGTACTTACAACAATGTTGTATGTATGTTGTGACTGACAAACATATGTTCTTACTAACCAAAATTACAATACAATACTTGAAACTGGAGATTGAGGGGGAGCATGACTACAATCTTGTTGAGTTTGGAATGTTAAGGGAAATATTCGCAATCAGTCGTATCCTAGGCATTTTAGGTTTTTTGTATGGAGTTTTGTGAAGAAAGGCAAAAATGGGGAGATTGTTGATGTTGTGTGAGTGTTGTGACAACACCAGGTTTTATGCCTGGACAACATCTTGCAGTGTTCTACAGATGTTGCCTGCAGTGTTGCGCAATATCCGCAGTGTCCTGCAGATGTTGTCTCCGATGTTGCCGCAATATCTCACCCAACATCTTTGGAAACGATTTTGCCTATTCTTCCGGCCAAAATAGTATTTGTTACTGTGAGTTAAAAATGCCCTAGGCAAGCTGAATATGGAGTTGTGTTTAAAACGTGAGAATTGAAGGAGTCAAGCTTGGAATCAAAGCAACTTGAAGACCAAGCAACTTGGAGACCAAGTCAAAGCTGTTGAGAAATTCAAGGAGCTGGAAGAGGTCCAAGCTGCTGCCCTCTTTCTCTCAACTTCCACAACCAACCAGTGAGAGTTTCAAGGAAGTTTCACACTATAAATATAGGAAGAACTTCAGAGTATTGTCATCCAGAATCACAATGTAAAAATACCAAGAGAGCTCTCGGGATTTCGCTTCAGAAATCTGGATCAAAACATTTTATTTTAGCCTAAGTATTTTAACAACATATGTCCCACATTACAATTGCTATCTCTATTCTAAATTAAGATCAATGTAAATGCAATTGTAATGAAGATGTTTTATTTGTCTTTTTAGACTTTTTAACTTATGTGAAGTCATCTGCGACTTCCTTTTTTGTAATTTCTTTTTTGTTTGTATTGCACAATTTGTAAAAAGAAATTCATTTGTAATTGTATATTATATATATAATTCTTTTGGTCATTGACCATCAAGAGATATATTAATATATACCCTTGAAAATATAAATCTTTGTGTCTTTTACTTTTCCGCTGCATTTATACTCTTAAGGTTTATTCTGTTTTTTACCAGTGTTGCCAGAAATGTTGTCTCAACATTGTAGGCAACATTTGAAACTGTTTCAGTGATTCTTACTGTTTTGATACATAGCTCTGGGACCCAATAATTGGGATCCAAATAATAAGGCGTTGTGAAGAAGCTAACAATTGTAAATCTTGAACGACGACGATGAATGAGACAAAGAATAAAAATATATATGATAGGTAAACATTCAACATAACTCTTTCATAAAACACTATAGTGATGGTAACTGAAATAGGAAGGATCTTTTAATATTAGGATATTAGAACAAAGGAAATTTATACTAACAATATCTATTTAATGTGATCAAACAAATATTGTAAGATAATTATTTTTCATAATTGAATTTTTTAATTATTGGCAATACATACAAATTTAAATAAGAAAATTATAAAATTTCATGAAAAGCTAGATTTTGAACAACCGCTAGATTGTCATCTTGTGAGGAAGTTCTTATTTATTGCGAATATACTCAATCCCTGACATTGGTTGTTCTACTTCATGATGTTGCCTTGGTTACTGACTTGAAAGTCACCTTTGAACCAAGCAGGAGCTTTCCAAATTCAATTTCAAAAGTATCATAACGCAGGAAAAACTCCACCACCATTAGCCTCCCCAATAGCACTATCAGATCTTTACCAGGACATTGTTTATCATTCACAGTTGGTTCAATTGTCTCCTTACCATTTGACCAGTACACATACTTGAGCAATGCCTCTCCAGCCCCGACAAATCTATCTGCATTAAACTCATTTGGGTTCTTAAAAACTCTGGGGTCCTTTGTGGCCACTGGCTGATACCCAAAAATCAATTCATCTTTCTTGATCAAGAACGATGCCTCATGGTTAGAGACAATTATATTTTTTCTGGCCTTTACAGTTTGGAATGGAACTGGAGGGTCCATTCGTAATGTCTCATACACCACAGACTTAACCAACGTCATCTTCTCCAGTGCTGAAATAGTGACCCCTCCAGCTTCCTTAACGGCAGTTCTAGTTTCTTTGGCGAGCCGATTGTGTAAACTTGGTCCTGCTGATCCAATCCACTTGATCAAAGATGGGAAGAACACTTTCATGCCACCATATGAATTGAACCCTGCAAGAAAAACAAAGTTATGGCAGGCTTCATCTCTTTTCACTCCAAGCTTCTCAGCTTCATCTAAAATAGACCCCATGGAGTTGTAAAAAGCATTATATAGTTTTTGATGACCAGATTTTACAAGAAAGTATGGTAGAGGGAAAGTGTGCAGAACCAAATCTTCAAGGAAGTTTGGTACAAATTTGAGGCCTAGTGATATCAACGGAGCCAACTGAAAGAACACCCACTTATCTACAGTTTTTGGTCCATTAGTACCAAGACTCGTTTCGGTTGGACTTTTTCCCTCACAGAACAATTTAAAGTTGAATTCAAATGATAGGTTATCACTGAGGGGGTTGAAGTAAGACGTTCCTTTCTCAGACAATTCTTTTTCAAGGCTAGTAAACATCTCAGAGATTGAGCTAACAAAGATGGGGATGAATTTGTCATGCAACCTAGCTAGTGTGGACAAGAAAAGGCCTTTCAATGTGGTGTGTTTGGGATCAGTGGTGCCAAGAAAACCACAAACCTTATAACCACCATTATAAGCAGGGGAAGACATGAAAGTGCCTTCGAAGTAGTTTTTCTTATCAACTTGGGTGTTGTCAAAAAGGATGGGATAACTTACAGCATCCAGAAGGACAATGACTTTGGAGTTAGGAGCATTGAAAGGACCAGGAGGGGCATTGGTTCTAAAGATAGTAGATCCGTATTTTTTAATGCGAGACCTGAAAAACTCTTCAGGACCTTGGTTGTAATGGAAATCATAGCGATCCTTTATTGCCCCGAAGAAAGGAAGGCCATAATCACCTGGGATTTCTTTCATAGGAAGCTTTGCAACTGAAGAGTCGATGGTAATATCCATTAATAATCTTTCTTACGATGTTAGATCTTATGTTTGTAGGAGGTATATATAGGATATGGCTAGAAGTGATCATTTAATCCTAACGTTCTTCACGTGGAAGAGTTTAGTAGTGAACTTGTATTATTTTGAGGTGCTGCATGTTTATGGTTGGTTAAATATTGTAGGCCAAGACATGAATTCACTCTTTTCTTGGAGAAACCAATAATAGTCTTTTATGGGTCCCTTATTATATTATATAGTACACTAATTAATGTGCCTATCTACCCTATAGTTCATGGATCACGAAAATCAGGTCACATCAAAGTTGTGATAGTCTAATGCTCAATTTGGAACTTGCTAGAGACTTAGGTACGTTGGATATCTACACTAATACCAAGTGACTTGTTACCAATATATTTACATGGGATATTGTCGCTAGGTCATTCTCAAAGTTACGGTGAACTCAAATTCAGTTCTGTGATGTGTTAAGCAACCAGAAATTAACTTTTTTTTTTGTTAAAACAAATGAAGAAAATGATTTGATCCTAAAACTATTCGATTCATGATTGAAGATTGAAGAGAGACACGAATAGAAGAACACTTGACAATATAAATTTAGATCATATCTACCGATCCAAGATTGGCTTACTTACTTGATGATACACTTGTAGACTTTTTTGACATAAGAAATGTTATGTAAGCAGTGGCGGATCCAGGAGACGATATTTGGTGGTGCAATTTTTTTTTTTAAATTTTTTATGCCTAGAAGGAATTTTTTATTTTATTTTATGCCTAGAAGGCAAATTTTTTTAAAAAATCTGGTGGTGCAACTGCACCACCATGTTGCCTTTAGATCCGCCAGTGTATGTAAGGCACCTAACTCTCTTTGCACAGTAATATAATAATATCATTCTTGATACTTAGTCGTCTCATTGTTAAGTCGTTAGCAGGGGCGGATTCAAGTGGGAGAGAGGGTTTTTTCGATCGAAAATTACACTATATATTCAAAATTAAAATTTTATTTTTATGTATATATAGTCGATGTTGAATCTCCTTGACTTTGTCTTTGAGTTTTTACTTATTCATATTTTAAACCCCATTAACGAAATTTTTGACTCAATGACTACTTCACTACTTTTTACAATATTTATTTTTACCAAAAACCAATCACTCATTACTAAAAACAAAGGTTTTTTCTATCGATAAACAACAACAACAACATACCCAATGAAATATCACACTGTGGAATCTGGGGAGAGTGGGAGGATAGAGTGTACACAAACCTTACATCCACCTTGTTAGGTAGAGCGACTGCTTCTGGGAGACCCTCGGCTCAAGACAAAGCATAATCACAAACAAGACACTCAAAACAAAGCAGGAGTAAAGCAAGAGTAAGAGTAAAGCAAGAGAAACGGTTGTTCGCGATATTTGTATGCTTACGCAAGTGAACGTATCACTATATAGTAATAATCCCGGTCAGACCGAGTATCGTCCACAGAGACTGATTTATCAAGTACCGAATAACTAATCTATGATTTCTATTTGGTTAACGTTAATTGTGTTTGGTTTTTGAACTAATAATACAAACTAAGAAATAAGCAATAATAACTAGGATGATAATACTTTGGTTTTTAAAACAGTTATGTAGAGAATTAGGGGTTTCAATCTCCTCAACTATCTACTCTTTCACTTGTTAATGCAAGATTAATGACTCTTCTTCTTATTAAGATTGCAGGTTAACTAAGATGTTCTATATTCCGGTTAGGATATAGAAAAACTCAACCTTATGCAGAAATCTTCTATATTTCTATGATAGATTTTACCACACAGGATGATTAAGAATAATAACCTTACACTACACAAGTATCGGGGTACTTTCGTCCGCGATTTTAACCTATGTCTAAACAAATATAGCATATTCAAATCTCCCTTTTCAGATCTCGATTCGAAATCATATAAGTTATGCCAATCAATGACCAGTTAATTATCAAACAATCAATACAAATTGAATAGATCTTAAATAGATGAAGAATAAATCACTAACAATGCATTAACTTATGAAAAGAGTTTTAAGTTGATTCGATGAAAAACCCTAATAAAGAAATTAGCTCCTAGACATTGTCATGCTAAGAAACTAATTGTCTTCAATATAAACTGAATTAAAGTAAGAAAAAATAAAAGAACTTGAACAATAGATGTCTCTAATGGTGTTCTAGCCTCCGTTCTCCACCTCAAAAGTATTCCCCTCCTAAGAATTAATCCATAGGGCTTATATATGTCAAAATCTCATTTTGGATCATTTTGCCCTTTTAAAAATCAACTTTTCTTCGCAAAAACATGTGTCGGCGCCGCGGCTCTAATTCGGGAAAAATTCACTGGAGCTCACTGGAAATATGCGCCGCGGCGCTTGCAACGGTAATTCTCGTCCTCAGCTCTCTAAAATTATGCGCCTCAGCTCTTCATTCTTCGGCCGCGACTCTCCTTCATCTCTTACGCCGCGACGCTCCACCTCTTTTGTCCGGATTTCGTCATATTTCTTTCATGTTTCCCGAAACTTTTTAGGTTGATTGTTTGGGCTTTGCTTGTGCACTTTCATCCTCAATATCAACTTATTTCTTCTTAAATTCGCCATTTACCACCTAAATCGCTTATGACCTGAAAACATAAAACAAAAAGCATAATACTGTACAAAACAGCTAAAACACATGAAAGACATCCTAAAACAAACTCTAAAACAGTCCTAAATTGACTTAACAACGGTCATACTTCGATAAGGAATTAAAGCAGTATAGAATGCATTCGAACAAAAGGGAGCAGTATCTAACACACCTAAATAAGCTAGAAAAAATACATTAAAGAACAAATAGGAGCAGAAATAAAAGTACAGTCTCAATATTTCAAGACTCTTTCTCAACCTAGCATATCCCTTACTCCACTATCTCTTGCCTCTGTCTCCGATCGAAAACATGATCCTAGTCTACCATCATTCATCACAAACACTAAAGTAAATATAAAATAATAGACTACTCAAACGCTTACCCTAAGACAGAAAGTGGTCAAAGTGAAAGCACAAGTTAAAGTTAACAAGAATTCAGAGGCACGTAGAACTACAAGAATGCTATAACTAAAGGCTAGAAGGGTAGATGCAAGAACGTAAAATCACGAACTAGAATAAATGTTAAACAAGACTAAAAGCAGGGATGCATAAGGCTTAAGAACAGAAGATAAAGTGGATTTCGAAATCACCAGTTGAATAGGCTAAATCAAAAACAAAAAAAAAACAAAAAAAATGCAGAGCAGGAACTTGAGACAACAGCTAAATCACAAACTAAGCGGACGAGAACTAAATATGCAAAACAAGCAGCGAGTAGAAACCAATAGGTAATTTCAAATTCCAAATAGTAACAACCAACTAGCTTGATTTCAAATAGCCGAGCAGTGAATAGAAATCGACGTAAGGTAAATCCCAATCGCAAAATAAAAATAATCAAATAGAAGATAAAGACGCCAAGATAGTCAGGGATGAATAACAAAATAACACAATATCAAATAAAAATCAGTGCAAGAAAAAATAGAACCTGGGTTGGGTTTAGTCGAGGACTGCTATCGGAATCGGAGAAATTCAGCGGTGGGAAAGATTGGAGGAACTGGGTTACCTTGGACTCGTCGCTGGAACAGTATTGTGGGTGGTTCCCCTGCCAGTTCACTGCAAAAAGAACAAAGAAAACAGGGATTGGGGTGGGGATGATTGGTGTCGAGAGAGATTTTTTTATCGATATTAATGAAAAAATTGTGTTACAAACATAATTTCCCACCACATTTATACCTAATCAGCTCATTAAAAAAACGCATGGCGCGAAAATAGTTTTCATTGAAAGGTTGAAAAATTCTCTAATTTTTCCATGTGACAATACTACTATTTAAATTTTTTCCACCGCATTTAATAAAAAATAGTCACTGAATATTTTTTTACGGAAAAATAGATTTTTTTTTAGTAGTGACCAGGTGAACAAGACCCCTACCATGTGCATCTAAAATTATTTGTACATGAGAGGGATATAAATCTTACCTCAAGAAACTTTTCACAACACATATAAAGGAGGAGAAATCTATAGGGAAATAATGTACTATTTTCAATAATTGATGTCTAATTCAGTACACACACTATCATTTTGTAAGTTCTTTTTTTTTTTTTTTGTTAGACGAAGGCGCAATTCCGCCGCTCTTTCGAAGTGCGCGTAAGGTAAACTCGGATCGACGCAATAAGCGCAAACCACGTCGTAGCTTAAATCACACTGACAAGCCAGTGTGACTTCAAGAGGCGAAGACAGGTCAGGCGTTACCCTGAGGTTTCGAACTTGTGACCAAACTCTCTCACACTACCCAATGAGGATACCCTCTGCCTTCAAGACCAACTGGTCTAGGGCTTCGGATTATCATTTTGTAAGTTGACTTATACAATTTGACACTGCGTAGAGAAGTTGAGGTATCTAGATGATCATAAGATGAAGTGTTCAACCGACGGTAAATCTAAAATTTAAGTATCCAATCTATATAAATATTTTTGTTCTTTCTGAAAATTAAGAAAGTGTACTTTGTTATCTTCAAAAGTAACTGCTATTAATATTTTCAATCATTAATGCTTGAATACTACTTAGTACGCCGTATATATATATCGACTACATGAGTAATACAAGTAAAAACCCGATATAGGGTTGTGGAGCACCATAATTGATTTAAAAGACAATTCTGGGAATAGTTAGGTAGCCAATAATAATATTCATTCTCATTTAAAGCATAGCTTATACACAAGTTTTTCATTTCTCGAGTACGTTTAAAGAAAAATCCAAGTTTATTGGCATAAAATGGATTATAAGAAAATTAAATAATTTTGCATCTCAAAATGTTGGAAATAAAGGTTTCACACAAATATAAGTATATGTTTTATTTAAATTAGGCTTGTATTAGAGTTTGATCCTTGACCACAAATATCGTTGAGACGCCCTGATCTCGGGTTCATTCAAATCTTGTATATATAGAGTTTTAAATCATTAAAACATATATTATTCTCTAAAAATTAAAGTGACCTTTTACCAATATTTTGTAACTATTGTGCTACCCAACTATGAAGTCTTGGAGTAATTGGTAAGTTGTTGTCATGTGACCAGGAGGTTATGTATTCAAACTGTAGAAACAACCTCTTGCAGAAATGTGAGGTAAGACTACGTACAATAGACCCTGTGGTCCGGCCCTTCACCGAATCCCGCACATAACGATAGTTTAATGCACCGGACTACCGTTTAATGTACTACCCAACTATCACGACAATAGTTGTCACTTGTCAATGCACTATATATAAGAAAAGTGATTAACACCTATAGAACGTGGATCACGAAAATAAGGTCACTATCACGAAAATAGGAACGTTGACATGAATGTTATTTTATTATTATTATTATTATTTTTTTTTTTTACGAAGGAACCCGCAGCCGCTACTCTTTCGAAATACAAGCAGCAGAAACCCCGACGCAATACCGCAAACCACGCCACCGATTAACCACACTTGACAAGCCATGTGATGTGCTCAACCAAGAAGATTTATGCAGGAATCGAACTCGCGATCTCGGTCCGCGTTTCATCACACTAAACTTAATTCTCATGCGTGAATGTTATTTTTTTGTTAGGTAGACAACAACATTTATCTAAAAGTATAAACATGTTTTAAATTTCGTTAAATGAAACAAACAAAAAATATATTAGTCAAGAAAAAATGTGATTAATATTCAAGTTGCGTTTTCTTTTTTCGATTGAAATATTCTATATTAAAAAATTACTGATCTGGTTTAACATTGAAGTTGCGTCAATCACCATCCAAATGATAGTCCCTTAAAGAGTGACATGAAAAAACTGTTTGGAACAAAATAACAAGTCGCTAACTATTGTAAATCTTGAGCGGCGATAAATCAGATAATAATATATTTATAAAAGTATAAAAGCTATCGAGAAAATAATCTCTTCTCAAACAAGACTCTTTTAGTTATTATATTGTGAATGTTATAGTGTTAATATGAAGAAAAATATTTCAATTTATAAAAATTCAAAGTTTTTTTCTCCAAAAAAAAAAAGAATTAATTTTTCTTTTAGAAGTAAAACACAATTATAGTAAAAAAAATCCTAATAAGACAAGAAAATCAGGACAAACCCTAATAGAAATCATCAAATGGTGGTATAACTCTAGAACTGAAATTCAAATGTTTAGTTTAGAACTATTTCTTTAGAACTATGATTATCCTTAATAATTGTGTTCACTTTAGAAAATTTCAAATGTTTAGTTTAGAACTATGATTATCCTTAATATGATTATCCTTAATAATTGTTGTTCACTTTAGAATATTTTCTATATCTGCGCGAATATAAGTGATTTAACAGACAAACTTAAATTGGTCTTCTTTTATATAAAGATTGCAAAAATATATGCATTATGTTACTGAGAAACCTTACGCCGAAGATTTACGGGAAAAACAACCTCTCTACCTTTTAAGATTGGAGTAAAATCTGCATACGCTCTACTTTTCTTATACTCCACTTTGTGGAGTTGATTTTACTGAATATGTTGTTGTTGTATGTTACTGAGAAACTTAGTATTGAGATTGTTAATTGAAGCTCAAGATCTTCAACAATAGTGAATCGTGTTATAGCAGAAGCAATTAAATAGAAGAAAGAATAATAATGAATGTAAATGACACAAACGATTTAACGTGGTTCCCTAACAATGTGTTAGCTACGTCCACGGGCAGAAGGGAGAAAAACTTTATTGATCTTAAGGAATACAATTTTTGGGATTTCTCTGGATTGTATTTCAGATTGCTTATTAGGTTATGACCTATGAGGTTTATATAGAGTACCCCTTACACAGACTAAGGAAAAAATTTCCAAACAGAAAAGGAAAAAGGTTTTTCAAACAGGAAAAGAAAAGGATTCTTAAACATGGTATAAACCTAATACGTCCGGATTCAAGGCATATTTCAACAAATCTCCACCTTGACTTGAATCATCTCACAAATAACAGATGTACCAGATGCACCATTATAGTGTCATATGTACTAGACTCTTCTCGCCTGCATTTTGCCCTCGCGGCAATCAAGAACTCCTAACATCGAAAGCAAGTCCAAACAAGATTGAACTTGCAGCAGAACCGACTTTGTGAACATATCAGCTGAGTTATCAGCAGTACCCACTTTGTTCACCTTGATTCTCTTCTCACTTCTCAGAAAATGATACCTCACATTAATGTGCTTAGTCCTCTCATGATGGATTTGATCCTTGGCTAAACAGATTGCACTGAGACTATCACAATACATTATGGCCTGATCCTGATGTAGACCCAGATCGCTGATCAATCCTTTCAACCGCATTCCTCATCGGGTCGCTCATAATGCCATGTACTCTTCTTCTGTAGTCGACAAAGTCACTGTAGGCTGCAAAGTAGCTTTCCAACTGACAACTGAACCACCAAGAGTGAAAACATAACCACCAAAGATCTTCATCACAACATCTCCAAAGATAGTCTGAGTCCAAAACCCTATCACCAAACACTCTGTATCACCTCCATAAATGAGACCAACATCAGACGTACCTTTGAGGTACCGAAAAATCCTCTTCACAACTTGCCAATGTTTTTTGTCAGGCTCACTCATAAACCTGCTAACAACACTAACAGACTGTGTAAGATCAGGTCTAGTGCAGACCATTGCATACATCAAGCTTCCTACTGCACTAGTATAGGAAACTCGAGACATATACTCCTTCTCCTCAGTTGATTTAGGTGCAAAGACAACATACAGATGTGCATTTGCAGCACTGGGAGTATCTATAGGCTTTGCTGTAGACATGCCAAACCTTGACAAAATCTTCTGAATGTAGCCCTTCTGTGAAAAGAAGAGCTTTCCTCTGCTTAGATCCCTATAGATCTCCATTCCCAGAATTTTTTGGGCTGCACCCAAATCCTTCATATTAAACTCAGCACTGAGAAGATCCTTCAAGGATACTCTCAAGACGAAGGAATTGACTATGATGAAACCTTCGCTCCAGTTGCTAGAATTGAGTCAGTTAGATTGTTGCTTGTCATAGCTTGCTGTTTGAAGATCAATCTCCATCAAATGGATGTAAAATGTGCTTTCTTGAATGGATATATTGATAAGGAAGTGTATGTTGAACAACCTAAAGGATTCGAAGATCCTCACCATCCACAATTTGTATACAAGCTGAAAATGGTCTTGTATGGATTAAAACAAGCTCCATGTGCATGGTATGATCGTTTAACTCAGTTTTTTCTTGAATTTGGTTTCAAACGTGGTGTAGCTTATTGTACTTTGTTTATAAAACACCATGGAGTAGATATGATCATTGCTCAAATCTATGTAGATGACATAGTTTTTTGTTCGACTTCACAGTCCCATCTTAAGACATTTGTCGAAACTATGTCCTCAACATTTGAGATGAGCATGATAGGGGAATTAACCTTTTTCTAAGGCTTACAGATAAAGCAAAATGAGGAGGGAATCTTCATTTCCAAGAGCAAGTATGCCAAGAATTTGGTCAAGAAGTTTGGATTAGAAAATACTAAACATATGAGGACTTCAATGGGATCAACACAGACTATATGCAAAGATGATGTTGGGAAAAATGTCGACCCAGCTTTATATTGTTCTATGATAGGTAGTCTCTTGTATCTCACCGTGAGTCGTCCTGATCTAATGTTTAGTGTATGTGTGTGTGCTCGATTCCAAGCCTGTCCCAAAATCTCCCACTTAAATTCCATAAAACGTGTCATCAGATATGTTGCCGGCACATGTGAGTTGAAAATTTGGTATTCTAAAGATACTGATCCTAATTTGACAGGATACAGTGACTCAGATTGGGCTGATGATATGGAGGACAGAAAGAGCACAAGTGGAGGATGATTTTACCTTGGCAATAATTTAGTTTTTTGATATAGTCGCAAGCAAAACTGTGTTTCACTCTCAACTGTAGAATCTGAATATGTAGCAGCTGGAGTTGTTGTTCTCAATTAATATGGTTAAGACACATGTTAGACGACTATGGATTTTTAAATAATGTATTAGTTTTGTATTGTGATAATATGAGTGCCATTAACATTTCAAAAAATTCAGTTCAGCACTCTCATACAAAACATATAGATATTAGACATCATTTTTTGAGAGATTTGGTTGAAAAACAGCTAGTACAAATTGATTATATTGACACACTCCATCAACTAGCTGATATATTTACAAAAACTTTAGATCATGAGAGGTTTTATAGCTTGAAAAGCTCTCTTGATCTCTGTACTTCTGAATTCGGCACTGTTGGGCGAATGTCGTCTGAAATGTCTCTAACATTTCGGGTGACATTTACCCTTGTAATATAAGAATCTGATTTTTAATATTTTGTTATGACTGACTTTTTGTGCATACATGTATTGTTTTCAAATAAGAACATGATTTTAATGTGATACCGTTCTCTGCGATGTTATTAGATATCATAAAAAGGGAGTATCAAAATAAGACAAAGCATTCGTAATTCTCGGCATATGTGAAAATTGGGCAAAACCCTTGGAAATTGATACCGTTCATATACTATAGAAGTATCAAAGTGCTTAATTAAAAGAAATTATGAGGATGCTAAATAAGTATTCTTATTTTTGACGCGTAAATGTATTTCGTATGTGTTCTTTGTGATTAGTCTAGGACTCACTGGAAAAATGTTACATTGGTCTGAAGATTGAACTCATAAAATCATATATGAAATGTGTCTTGATTTATTGCCAAAATGTAAATGTTCTTTAGAGATTATGATACATGTGTTGTTCAAAATGTTACTAACATTACTGGTGACATTCTCAGATACTGATATTTGTTGGGATGCAGTGTGTAACTGATTTTGGAAAATTCAGTTGTATTTTTCCCTACTGTGTGCCGTTGATTTTTGAACATATCTTAATGTTTTTTTGTTGATAATGATCTAATCTAGATGTCTATCTTTTAAAAACTCTAAATTTTAAGAACAAGTATTGGAATACAATACAAACTCTTAAAATCTGGAAACAAAAATATTTTTGCCAAGTGTATAAATGTATCTTCAATTGCTAATCTTTCTAGTTCATTTTTTTTCCCAGAATTTTTTTAAAAAACAAATGAGAGAAATTTGTCACATCGTCTCGGTTTATAATCAGAGAACCGATGGATCCCTTCCAAAACACACCACTTTCCCAAACCCTCAAAAACCCTAACACTCCTTCATCTTTTTCACCATTCTCACCAATGGATACATCACCAATGTCACCCAAAATATCACCCAACATTCCAGAACACACACCAATGAGCACAAGTCCGCCAAAGTGCTCAGCCATTGTATTGAGTGAGTTTCAATAGCCACTCGAAACAGCTTACCAGGAGATACCAAAAACTCAATCGACTTGGAGAAAACTCCTGATGTCACTGTTCTACCAAAGAGGGAAAGTACATCCAAGTTTCCCACTCGAAGGTCCACTCGCAACTTTGAGAGAAATTTCAACAGTGCTGAATCTGCTGCAAAAAGACCGAAGGTCGATACCGCTGCTTCTGTCGTATCTAGATGTGATTGGACTGAGTCCGACTTCAGTTGGACCACGGAAGATGATGAGGAGAAGACGCCATCGGCTGAACTACCAACAGAAACTCCGGCATCACTATCGTATTCCAATCTCTTTGTTCCTAATACTGTGGATTCGAGTGAAGAGCAGGAAATCCCAGATGATACGCCTTTAAAGAAGTTTTGCCCTAGAAAAGTCTTGCAAAAAGCAGTGATTGAAGAGTCATCAGAAGATATCTCAGATGTTGCTGAAAATGTCACAACATCTCCATCAACATCTCAACATGAGACAAAAGAATCAAGTTCTCCAACTTCATCGAGCAAATCTACAACTGAATCGGAGAATGAGGTACATCCTTACTCAGATAAATTTCTAACTAAAGAAAAGTCTGAACATTGATCATGGTTTAAAATTTAGAACTATCAGAACTGAAAAAGTTGTGGACATTGCATCATGCACTGAATATGGCCTGATGGACTTCTTTACTGAAAGAAATCTTCTAGGATCTGTCAATAACAAGTGTCCATACGTTGAGGATATTGTGAGGTTGTTTTATGCTAATCTGGAAACTAAGATGGAGAAGGTCGAGTCAAAGAAATTTGACAAGATTTATCTCTATGAAAAGTTTTACGACTTCACACCTACCACAATCAACCAATGTTTGAGTCTAAGTGATGGATTGAAAAAAGAAGAAAGGGATGTTGTCAATGACAGAGATGAAGTGATTAACTATATCACTGGAGGTGTTTTGAAAAAATGGGTCTCAAGGTGTCCTGTATCGAAGCTTACCGCATTATTTGCTATAATACACAAAATTGATATATACAATTGGGTCCCCTCAATGAACGAGTCAATTGTAACTATAGAGCAAGCAATACTCCTTTACAAGATATGAAAAGGATTACGAGTCGATATGGGAAAGACAATCTTTCAACAGATTGTAAATTTGGCTGAAAAGGACTCCAACATAATCCTACCATTTTCCTCCTTGATCTTTAAGGTTCTGACATCTCAAGGGTTCAAACCACCAAATAAAGATATGATAAGAAAAGAACCTGAAGTATATATTGTTAATAAAACAGTACTGAGGAGCCAAAACAGAATCATTGATCTATCTTGGAGAAAATAAGCTGGAAGTGAGGATGTTGCCAGAAATGTTCCTGACATTCTAGGCAACATGTCGTAGTCAGTACTGTCTACTGCCTGGTTGGTAAGAGAAATTGCAAAAAATTTAACTCGCAGATAGATGGAGTTAATCATGTCAGGGCAGCATTAGTTCAAGTCAGAGATCACTTTTAGTTTTTGCTTTCTTCCCAAAAAGGGGGAAATGATGATGGTACTCATGGTACTGAAGGGGATGAAACAGGGGAGACAAAGCTAAAGCTGGACAGGCAGAAGAACAACCTGAAATCAGCAGGGCTGCAGCTACTCGAAGTAGAACTCGTCGATCATCTGGTACTGTTACAGGGGGAGGAAGAAAGTGAAGTCGACTGATGTAGAAAGAGGTTGAAATCTACTACTTCTGTCTGATTTCAGAGAAGACTATTGTTGTTGATGAGTTGTTGCTGCTGATGTGTTACTATGATGTTTTTCTAATGATTTGTGTGGACTGGATATCTAATCCAGTAGAAATTTGTTGGGATATTTTGTTTTTGGTTATAGTATTATGTTTGGTTTGTAATGAAACTAATTGGTTCTGCTTTGGATAATGCTTCTGTTAAAGCTTCATAAAATGACATATATGTGTATATTGTATATATTGTGTTTGTATGCCGATTTCAGAGGGGGAGCATTTGTGTGAAATTTGCCATTGTTAGGTCACTCACACTAAGTTGATTTTGTGAAGAAAGATAAAAAAGGGGAGAATGTTAATGCTAGGATGCGTGTTATGACATTTTTCCTAACATATCATTTTTTCAAAAAATGTCGGTACAAATGTCTTGACATTTGGGCTGACATTCTGCAACGATTTGCCTATCTTCACTTTACGCTTTTCTGAAACTGTGATTTTTTTATCACGTGACAAATTGACTTGGCAAGGAGTATTTGGAGCTGATTACAAACGAGGAAGACAAAGAGGAACATAACTTAAGGAGCAAGACGAGGAAGAAATAGTCCAAGCAGTTAGAGATTTTCGTGCCTTAAGCTACTGCCTCACGTGCCCCTTTTTCAGCTCAACTTCCACAACATGTTGGGGAGTCTTTCAAGTGAACTCTCTACTATTAATAGAGATGTCACTTCAAGGATTCAACATCCAGAATTTTAGAGTGAAAACGATATAGAGAGATCTTCACAAATATCAATCAAGTAGACTGGATTGCTGTGTTGTCTGTATTTGTGACGACATTCTGTACGACATTATAATTGCTACTTAGATTCTAGATTTGTTCTTTCATTGAAGCAATTGTAATGAGGTGTTGATCACTTCTATTTAGATAGATTTTTCAGGCATAAGTCATCTGCGACTTAATCTTTTTTATTCCTTTTGTATCATTTTGTAACATTATAAAGAAGGAATATATCAATTGTATATATATATATATATATATATATATATATATATATATATATATACAATACCTTTGGTCATTGACCATCATGAGTTATATTAATATATAACCTATAAAAATTAAACGTTTGTGTTCTTTATCTATTTCCGCTGCACTTTAATTCTTTCAAAGGTTTTCTGTTTTTATCCAAATGTCATAACTTATGTCAGACGATATTTTAGCTGACATTTGACACTATTTCTGCATACGTTCAGTTCTACTTTGCTGTTTATTTTTATTTAATCCATATTATTACTCACGGGACCCAACACTTTGTTTCTATGATTCTGTATATAACATGCTTATCTTGCTTTCCCAACAACTTATGTTCAAAAATTTACTTCGATGAAACAAAACAAATCACGACATCAATCCCAGTTCAGTCATTCCGGTCAGATCTGATGGCGAGCATCCTTGTCAGTCAGTCTATTCCCCTTATCCTCATTGCTTGACTGCTTCGAGCATGATCTCATCATCTTATAGAGAACCTTTGATAAGTGTAATATCAACGATGGAAAGGATATGAAGCTTTTCGAATTTATGTGTATTACAAAGTGGGCAGTTGCCAACAAGACATAATATGGGTTGAGATAAGTTAAAACCTAGATGGCCAATTAGTCAGTCCGATGATCAATTCCTAATATTTTTACTTCATTTTCCTTCGAAAACAGCCTCTCTATCTACCAAGGTAGATGTAAGATCTGCGTACACTCTACCCTCCCCAGATCTCACGATATGAGATTTCACTGGGCATGTTATTGTTGTTTCCTTAGGTTGCCGTCGTCCCCAAACCGAGGGTTGACGACTCGTGAAGGAGATAGGTTTAGCTCTTTTCATTTAAAAGACCAAAATGCCGCTTTAATTATTGTGTTCTAATGTATAAGGATATTTGAGGACACACACAAAATGGAATATAATTCAACTTATTATTGTGGGGAATCATGACAAATGAGTTGGTTGCCTATCTAAATTTTTATTAATTATCTATTTAATTTCTTGGGTTATAAGTTCAAATATGTTGTAGTAATAACTTATAGCTATTTATTGATACAAATAAATGAAACTATGGTGAAAAAATATTATACATCCTACAAGAACTTAAACTCGTGATAAATAGTATGTTTGGCCAAGCTTTATCTTAAGGTGACAAATGAACGGGTTGAGTAAAAAATGGATATATTAAAATGAGTTAAGTTAATAGTTGGGTCATGACCCAACCGCCCAAATATTCTTTGAGTCAAAATGGGTTGGGTCAAGATTGGTTAAGTAACGGGTTATAACCTAACCCGTCGAAATTAACTCAAATTTACCTTTTTATACCAAACTGCTCTTTAGAAGATAAAATAAAGCGTCCGGTAATATTAATACTGTGTCATTTGACTACTTGAATTATGTGGTTCCTTGATGCAATTTGCTTAAGGACCTGTAAATATTTTGAAATGGAAATGAATCATTTTATTCCCTGTTTGCTTTATTTCACTAATGTTGGTTGATCATTTATTTGACTGCTTTTCTTTATGTTTTTTCTCTTAAGTTTTCTGTTGTATTCGATTAATTAACAGTTTATCTTATAAAGATTTAAAGATAGGCTTTAGTGGGAACTTACACTTAGGCTGATGTATTATGTCTGACATCGAAGTTGGTACACCAGATCGAAAATGAAAAATCTTTTATAACTTCTACTTAATCTTTTATAACTTCTACTGAATGTTTGTGGTCATAGTTTTCGATAAGAAATTACTCCTAGTCGTGTTAAGAGTCCCAAATCGAATATGAAATTCATATATGGACTTGGACAATCTTCACCTTACAAGCTAGTTTTTGGGGTTGAGTTAGGCCCAAGATTCATTCTTTACATGATATCAGAGTCAGACTCATTCCAATTGATTGTTCACCGATGTTGGACCCCCAAATTATATTATCCACGCTCGAGTTAACAAGGTCTGGGCGTGCGGGGAGTGTTAAGAGTCTCAAATCGAATATGGAATGTGAACTTCTTATATGGACTTGAACAATTCTCACTTTACAAGCTAACTTTTGGGGTTGAGTTAGACCCAAAATTCATTTTTTATATGGTATCAGAGTCATACTCATTCCAACTCATTGTTCACCGATGTTGGGGCCCCAAATTATATTATCCACACTCTAGTTAACATGATCTGAGCGTGCGGAAGAGTGTTAAGAGTCCTACATCGGATATGGAATGTGAGCATGGACTCCTTATATAGACTTGAACAATCTTCATTTTACAAGCTAGTTTTTGGAGTTGAGTTAGACTCAAGATCCATTCTTTACAGAAAGATGCATAATTGATATTAAACTATTGTTGGGTTGTCAACCAACCCGTTAAGTTACATCATTCTGACCCATTCTAACCCGCTCTAGTTGGGTTCAAACACCTCAAATCTCTAAAATAAGCATTCTAAATATTAAAAAAATAACTTTTAATTTTTCAAAACTTGGCCAAACATGTAATAATAGTAGTGCTATTATTACACATGACTTGTACATGCTAGTTGCTACTCCTAATTGCTAAGCTAAGATTCAATAATTCAAATTGCATCTAAAAGATTCAAATAAATAAATTTGGGCACCAAAAAAGAGCAGAAATAGAAAATAGAATAAATCACTACGCACCAATTGTTTGACTATATTCTATGCATGTTCCTTATTTTATCTATTTATTAATTGCTTTTTGGAGTGGGCTCTTAGATCATGCAAAGTAACTGACCAAATCAACTTTCATAATAAACTTTTAGGACCACAACTATGATTTAATTAGTCGAGGACCACGTAGATAGTATATTCTGAAACTTAAAGAAATAGAAAATTTAAAGCACCATTATTAGGGTCGTCTTTGGACCCGTGTGAGGTGTGCTACTGCACAGGTGCCCCGAAAAATGAAAACATTTAGGGCCCTTTTTTCATTTTTCATTAAGTAGTATTAATCAAAATTTATTGTAAAGATCCATAATTAGCAGGTCTTAGCCCAATTAAGAACCTAGTTTTACGAATTAGAACAGGGCTCCCAAAATGTTTGAGACGGCCCTGACCATTATCATAAGATAATATACTTTTGCTTGTGTTCGAAGACTGGCTTTATTTATATATTTTATTTTTATTTGATTAGAACGAAAATATGCTAATCTAGGAGTTAAATACGGACTTGAGATACGTAAGAAATACGCGCCACCTGACATTGCAACAATAAGAAAGAGATTAAACCCGCAAGGGTAGCCAAGTTGGTGTAGCAGTAGAGCGCGAGACCGCAAGGTCACGAGTTCGATCCCCTGCATAAACCTTCTTGGTTGAGCCTGTCACACATGGCTTGCCAAGTGTGGTTGTTAATCTACCGACGTGGTTTGCGTGCTATCACGTCGGCCGGTTTATCCTGTGCGCACTCGAAAGAGTAGCGGCTGCGGGTTCCTTCGTCAAAAAAATAAAATAAGAAAGAGATTAATTTAATAGTAATTGTACAACAAGAAAATGTAGTAAGAAATTTTAGTTTTAGACAAAAATGGCAAAAAAAGAAACACAACTTGGAGCGAGGGGACATATGCACAATATAATATTTAAGAATTATAGCAGGGGTGGGTGGGGGTGGAGGGTGAAGTAGGATGCTTATCGATCGGTTCGATTCGATTTTATGTGTTATCTGTTTGATTTATAAATATCCTCAATCGATAACCAAACTGATAAGATATTCGTTGTCGATTTTCGGTTTATCGATTTTTGATCCTTAACGGTTCGGTTTTCAGTTTAACCAATAAAAAAATCCTCCGCTAATTCTTTTGTTGCTTTCTCTTGATTTCTTTTGTTCATGTATATACTGTGGCACATTCAATCTAATGTCAACTCAACAAAATAAACCAAAATAAAATACACTAATTAAAGCATATTATACTTAAACATATTCATTCTATCGTCGCAGAAAGGCAATAAGCCCTAATTTCGTTCGAGAAATAAGAGAATAAGGCATAAGCGTGCTTGACTGTCTGTTGTAAGAATTTTAAATTTGGGTTTTTATTTAAAAACAAACATTCAACGTCACAATTATATAATTCAGGATGAAAAGGTAATTTTAATATATGCTTATTGAGTTATCGATTTAATCATAAACTAAATTCTTAAAATCGAAAATCGAATCGATAACCCGATAAAAAATTATAAAATCATTTATGTTAAGAGTCACACATCGGATATGGAATGAGAACATGAACTTCTTATATGGACTTGGACAATCCTCACCCTACAAGCTAGCTTTTGGAGTTGAGTTAGGCCCAAGTTCTATTCTTTACATGGTATCAGAGTCAGACTCATTCCAACTTTTTGTTCGTTGATGTTGGGCTCCCAAATTATATTGTCTATATTCCAGTTAACAAGGTCTGGGCGTGCGGGGGAGTGTTAAGAGTCACACATCGAATATGGAATGAGAACATGAACTCCTTATATGGACTTGAACAATCCTCACCGTACAAGCTAGCTTTTGGGGTTGAGTTAGACCCAAGATTCATTCTTTACCGTTTACAAACGGTTAATCCAATAACCCGACACCAATAAATAAATAATGTTTTTATTGATTCGGTTTATTAGTTAAATTGGTTTTTGCACACCCCCGAGGAAGAGTTACACTTTAAGGGTCGGTTTGGTAAGCAGGAAAATATTTGATGAAAAAATGAATTATAACTTTTTCATATTTGATTGGCCAAATTGTTTGAACAAATATTTTCCCTAAATTTACATTTTTCAGAAAAAGTTTAGGAAGTCGTTTTCCCGAAAATCCATATAGATACAGTGTTTTCAGTGAAAGCATGTATCTTTTTAACAATTTGGTTTTTAAGTCAAATAAAACTCAAAATTCGGTAGTTTGTTTGTGAAAGACTATCATTAAGATGTGCGATAAAATTAAAACTTCTTAATTTAAATACACATCTGAATATCAAAATCGGTATACTAAATAAGTAAGACCGTTTGTTTTCTCAATTTTGAATGTACAAAATTTATCTTTATTTTAAAAGTAATAAATATAAATTTATATTAATATGGTGGCTAATGGTAAAATTTATATTAATGGTAGCGATGACTAATGGTGATGGTTGTGGGTACCAACTAGGGGTGAATGATTGTGGTGGTTGTTGATACGTGGTAGCTAATGATGATAATGTATGACAGTAATAATTAATAGTGTTAGCTGATGGTGGTAGTTGGTGATGGTGGCTGAAAATTAGGGTGTTTGTTAGTGATAGCTAATGAAGGTTTAGATGATATATAGTGATGGTTAATAATATATAGTGATGGTTGATGGTAGTGAACGATGATAGATGATAACGGTGGTTGATAATAATGATTGTAAATGATGGTGATTATTTATTATGGTGATCAGTGATATCTTAATTATATTAATTAATTAAGATTTGCTAAAGTTCGCATACAAGCTTCATACTAGCTATTTGTACACAAAGTTAAACACTCTTTCCAGTCTCCTTCCCTTTAATTATTGCACGAGATAAGGAAAACGAGATTTTTAAATAATAATGTCCAAGTAGGGCACCCCATAACATTTTACATTTACATCAATATTTAGGTATTTCACCTCCTATAAATTAGAATTGAGAGAAAATATATAGTATGATGTATGAGATAATTATACTAAATAAATGGAGGGAGTCTTTTTTTTTTTGTTTTTGTTTTTAATAAGCCATCACCTTAGACTGTGATCCCTTTGGTGTGTGTGTGGGGGTGGGGGGGTTAGACTTGACCTCTATCATGTCTATTAATGCAAAAAATTACATATGTCAGAGGGGGATATGGACCAATACCTCTAACCAAGAAAATTTGCCCAACTTAATACCAAAAATATGAGAATAAGGATTAAGCCTATGCATTATCCTTCTCTAGCAACATATAAACCATTCAACTCATAAAAATTATCATAATTTCTTCTCATAGAAGATACCCTCTATTGATCTAGTTGAATCAAACCTTTAACTTCCTGAGGTAACAGATTATGGGAAGTGTAAAAGGTTTTTCTTCCACTGGCATATGCAAGTTTAGCAAGAAAATTAGCAACACCATTAGCTTCTTTGTAACAGTGCTTGAACATTCCGTTTCATTGCCTTTGGTCGCATTATGGATAATATTTTTCAGCTTCACGTTGGTAGCGGTCTTCTGATTGAGAATATCAACGATAACCGTGGAGTTCATTTCAATCATAATATTGTTGAAGCTATTTTCCTTACACTACTTGATTGCATACTCTGCTGTTTTTGCTTCTGAGTAATTGTTGCTGCAACATTCAACAGGTTTGGAAAAGGCGATGTAGAAGTCACCATTGTTGTCTCTTATAATGCCACCTATACCAGTTTTTCCTTCGAAGGAATAGCGAAAGAGGCACCGCTCCTCTATAACTCAATCACACCTACATGTGTGATTTAAAGCTTGTACAAAATAGAGGGGGGACAAGTATATTGTGACATTCATTGACGATGGTACAACGTATTGCATCTTTTTTTTTTGTTGAAAAGCAAAGATGAAACTGTTGAAGTGGATGAGCGCTACAAATCAGAAATTGAGAAGCCTACGGATTGAGGAATTCGTAGGGATAGAGGGGGAGAATGTGAAGCATCGTTCATCAAACGACTGCTCCTTACTCACCTCAGTCTAACGGTGTTAGCCAAGCGCAGATATGTACGCCCAAGATATGTGGGGCAAGGCAATCCTTACCGCTAGTGTGATTCTCAATAAAACCTCGCATAAGGATAAGGATAACCATCCATGTGAAATATGGAAAGAATCTCATATGCAGATGTTGTGATATGAGGTGGATTGGTAGAGATTGGAATACCGGAACATGTCAAGTTGGACCTAAGACTATAGATTGCATATCCACTAGATCTGCAAATAACAGTAGTGCTTATGGCATCTTGGATCAAAGAATGTTGAATTCTTTGAAGATAACTTTCATTACGAAGGAAAAGATAGTGATTGCTCAAGATTAACCAAAACCCACGAGTGTCTAGCTGTCCGGAACTAGATGTTCTAGATCTACAGGACTCGAAAGTTGCTGACTATCCGGAACTTAGTGTTCCAAATCTACAAAACTCAGAGATTCTAGATGTTGAACCAAGACGGAGCTAAGATGGGACAAAGACTTGTTCCAAGCCTTCTAGCTTGTATGGTTGAAAATGAACAATGGACAATTAAAAAATCATCATCTCCAGAAGCGCTGCTTTGGAAAGAAGCTACAAAGAGAGAAACAGACTTCATCAGATAGAATCATACTTATGTGATAGTTGATCTTCCTCCGGGAAAAGAACCTTTGGGTTGTAGAAGTGGATACTCAAGTTGAGTACAAAGTAGATGGATCTATTGACGAGTGTAAGGCCTCAACTATTTGGACATGTGCTCCTCTGTAATTAGCTTAACATCCAGGGCCACCGCAGTCTTGCGTGACATGGATGTTAAAACAGCTTTCCTAACCGGAGAGTTGGTTTGATGGACTGTTGGGCTTCTTCCTGAACTTCCATTTTGGTCCCTGTAATGTTTACATTTTGGTCCTGGAAGATTCAATTAAAACAGAAACAATGAATCTGACTACATAAATATTGACTCTGAAGCTAGAAAGTCAACAGTTGGAAAACCAACAGTCCGAAAGTGGAAGAAGAAATTAATATGGAACAACCCGAGAGGTATGTGGTTCCAGGGCTAGAGAAGAAAGTCTGTTGACTTGTTCAATCTCTGTACGGACTGAAACA
The DNA here is from genome assembly GCA_029844215.1 of Przewalskia tangutica. Taxonomy (NCBI): domain Eukaryota; kingdom Viridiplantae; phylum Streptophyta; class Magnoliopsida; order Solanales; family Solanaceae; genus Przewalskia; species Przewalskia tangutica. The sequence goes on along the minus strand of CM056730.1, from coordinate 3,433,079 downwards.
GGCCCGGAGCAATGACATGAAAACTTTGATAGTACTCTATTACCGAAGAGTTTCTCCATTAATGAGTGTGACAAATACGTCTACATGAAGGTAATTCTGACTCATTCATGATATGTCTTTACGTAGACGACATGTTGATCACAAGGAATAGTCCTAGTTTGATCCTAGAGACTAAAAGTTGGTTGAAATAATGTTTTGACATGAAATAATATGGGTAGATCAGATCACTTATTAGGAATTGAAATTTATAAGACATTTAACGGACTGGTCTAAATCCAAACTCATTTGAAAGGTATTTTGATAGTCTCGTTGAAGTCACCAATGGATATGAATCATAGAGGTGATTGGAATCATGGTGCGCCTATATACCAAGAGAGATAGACGCAGGTCACATGTAGTTCAATATAATTTACACACTACAGATGACCTGGTATCGGTTCATAAGAGTTGAACTAAGATTCACTGGAAATAATCGATAGAATGTGTTAAATCGGATATGCCGATATCTGAAATATTCTCTTAACGGTGGAAGCAAGAGCACTTCAGATGATGATTTCTGTAAAGAAATATGAGTCCAAAGTCGTTCCCGCGATAGACCTTAAAGTGCTACCTGCATGGTGGGTAGAGGTTAAGTTTCTGAAACCTTTCATGATTCTCACCGGTTATGGTTAGGTTTGGAAAACTTTTAATGGTGTCTAACACTTGTATAGAAGGATACCTTGTAGGAGACCACCTATTTACGTGCGAGGACTGACCGCCTCAAATGAACGCACTTAAGAATCCAAGTGTGTCCACTGCCACAACGGACAAAACAATAAGAAAAACAGAGTAAGGAAAGTTGTCGTGTTGGTACTGTTGTCCTGGCTTACACTAAACATTGATGGTTCAAGATATCACGTTCACCGCGCAGTAAGTAAGTCCGATGGTATTCAACTATGGAATGTTCAAAACTACAACTACCTATCCAGATGCAACATCGGTCCGCCGAAAGATTGCTAGAAAGACACCTTCTGAGTGCGCCAAAATCTCTTTCAAGAGGGGATTGTTGGAAATTTACTAATGTGGGTTTAACCTATTATTTATGACTCGAACAATTGAGGCCTCACACGTCAGAAATATCGTTTCCACACATGTGCACTCGTAATGTCAAGTACCGTAAATTTCGTTAGTGAAAGAGATATTGGCACATGAGTAAATATTTGAGACATAAAACGATGGACGATCGTTGGTTAAATGATGTATGTTCTACGTTTGTAAATGAAGGAAGAAAAGTACAAAGTGTAAAATTGAATCGGGTCAGAAAAGGTCGCGATGCCACCGCAGAGCCGGGGCACCACGACGCCACCACCACCAAGGTCATGGCGCCGCGGCATCTGAAGGTTGAATCATGGCGCTAATTAGTCTTTTGGCTACTGGAGTCGCGACACCTCCCTGAGGCGTCGCGACGCTAACGAGGCAGTGTCTATGCGAACGGAAGTCCAAAAGTTTGGCTGATTATGAGAACGTTTTGGAGCATTGAAATGTTAGTTTATCCTCCATAAATCAGACATCATTTGGCTGCATTACTTGGTGAATTAAGTGGCCAGTACATGACACTTAAATGACCATTACATGGGCACTTGAAGAGGCATTCTTACACTACTATATATTGAGGCCTTTGACTCAATTGGAGAACACAACACTCATATTTACACTCAGATTTTCTGAAACTCTTCATCTCTAAGTATTCTTTCAAACACTCAAGGTTCTTCTTGAGAAACACTTGAGTTTCTTTTGTTCATTTGTTAGTTGATGTTTTATCTTGGGAGACAGTCGTCCATAAACGTAAAAGGATATATACGGGGCAATAAAGTCTGAAGGACAAAGTGAATATCACTTGACTCAACCTCGCCTCTGTAACGCTACCAGATTTAGTGTCTTTTAGTTTCAGGTTATCAAAATCAAAGGGTTTACTACAGTTGAACGAAGATCCAAAGATCCAAGACTTCAAGAGTTCAAGAACGAAGATCAAGATCACAAAAGCTTATTGTCGCCACAATTCTTGTGGGCTTCAAGTTGTTGCTATTGTAATAATTATAGCTTACCCTTTCGAAGCACTAGTAATAGTTGTTTACTATTCACATCCATTATGTTCATTACACTTAGCCCATTAAAATTGCTTAGTCCTTAACCTTCACCATCTTTAATAGATAAAGTATTGGATATATTAAGAAGACTTCTAATTCCTACACCATCTTCATCTTTGGGATAACATAAGGTTTGCCAGGAACTCCAGTGGTATTTCCTTTTTTCAATAGAAGACCTCCAATAGAATCTAGCCATATGATTCTCAATAAGCTTAATAGTACCTTTGAGAGGATTCAAAGAAGATAAAGTATAAGTACGCAAAGAGTGGAGGACACTTTTGATCAAACACAGCTCTCCCACCAAATGTGAGCATTTTTTCTTGCCAACTATTCATTCTTTTAACTATTCTAGCCACCATGCCATTAAAATTCTCTATTTTCTTTCTACCAGTGTCCGTTTGGTTGAGCTTTTGTAAGGCCAAAAGTGCTTTTGGCCTTTTTTTGAAGTGTTTGGCTGCAAATCAAAAAAGTATTTTTGGTTAGCCTCTATTTTTAAAAGCTCAAATTTTGAGCTTTTGTAAGTCCATTTTTAAGTCAAAAATTTTTTTTATTGATAATCAAACACCTAACAACTTTTTGATAAAAAGTTCTACTTCTAAAAGCTTTACTTCTAAAAGTTTTTTTTAATAAGTTGTACCAAACGGGCCCTAAATTGGGCAGCCTAGATAAGTGAATGGAAAAGACTTCTCACTTCTCCATATAACCAGTGCATTATCTAAGCCTATTACTTCTGTAAAGTAGTCTTTGCACTAGTTAGGAAGAAACTTTTACTCTCATTAACCTTTTGTCCCGAGGATTTTTCATAGTGTTTAATCTGCTTCATCATTAGCTTAACAATTTTTGAATTCCCACTAGTGAAAATAATAATATCATCTGCATAGGCTAGGTGATTTATCTGAGGACCTCTCTTATTCATAGTGAAAGGAACAAATTGTTGTGAGTAGAGCTGGGAAACTAAATCACCTTACTTGAGACCTTGAAAAGAATCTAAGAATCCTTGTCTTGTTCCATTGATAAAAGAAATAATTTCTTCATTATTTTCATTAATGAAAGAGATATATATACAATTTACATATTTCCATAATAGAAAAACTACTCATAAAACCTTATTCTATTTGAAGACTAACTATACAATTATGGTGAGAGTACAATATAAATGATACTACAATATTTACATTACATAAGTGGACCCCACATGGGCAGAGCCATTGGGCCGAGACAGGCTGCCTGGCTGTCGAGAGCCATTGGACCAAGACCTTCAATATACATACAATATACATGTATTATGTATATTTAACAGATAAGTATGAAATACCATACATTGGAGATAATTCTTCTAATCATATCAATCCACTCTTCCTTAAAGCCAAATTGCTGCAGCACCTTGAATAGAAATGACCATGAAAGCCCGTCATATACCTTTGTCATCAATGGCGGATCTTACAAGGAGCGGGAGAGGGCCACGGCCCCCTCAATTAATTTTTATTTTTTTATATATATCTCAAAATACACTATTTTATATAACTTAATTTTTGTCCACAATCACAAACTCTAGCCTCCTTCTTCACTCTTTATGTGGTTCATACTTCAACTCCAAATCTTCTTCTTTATATCAATGTAAGTTGACACGTAACTGAATTTTTTGTATAGATTGATTAAGCTCATTTTTCATTGTGCTCTTCTTGGGATATTTTTGTTTTTTTGTTGTTGTTTTTTCTTTCAAATTTTATAGTTTTCATGACCTTATATCAATGTAAGTTCCTTCTTGTTTAGGTTTCTCGCCGGAGCTAGGTTGCTGCTAGTGCTGGTATCGCCGGCAGTAGCTGTGACGGTCATGAATTCTTGAAATTTCAATCAAATTAAGTAAAGTTCAAAATTTTCCCAAGAAAAAACCAAAATATCAAATGGGTAATTCAAGATTTGGGGGGGGGGGGGGGCGGGGAAGGCAAAATATGAAAAGAGTCGTTCAAGATTTGAGAAAAAAGGAAAAGGAAAGACCAAAAAAATCAATAGGGTTAGTTGAAAGTAAGCCTTAATAATGAGTTTTTAGGAGAAATTTGTATTGAAATATGGTGGGCTGTGTAGTTTGGAGATGTTGATGTTATTTTTTTGAGCTATTTTTAGGTTAATGATTGTGTACAGAGGTGTATCTTGTATGTATAACTTAGACAAAATAAGAGATTTTATATTCAGTTTGTGTTCCTATCCAGTTTGCTCGTAGAAAACAGATTAATGCTTTCACAAATTAACTATTCTTTTATGTCTGTTTCTTTGATAATTGATTTATGTTTTTTTAGGAGTGGTAGTTGGTACGATGTTCCAACTTTAAAAAATTGATTCAATTCGTTTGCTCACGTTTCAAGCTTGTGCTTTTAGAGACCATGCCGAATCACTAGGATAAAAAATAGATTTAACTTTCCTAAAATTATCAAACTCTTATTATTTTGGACAAGTTGCCATATCAAGTTTCATGACCATATTACCCACATTTGTTAGGCTTACTAATGTCATGTACAATTTCTTGTGCGTGATTTTCAGTAATATACTGAAAAAAATTAATGGAAATGGAGAAAGATAAAATTACCCACTCGATATTTATATCAAATCAATAAAAGCATAATATATGTTTGTATATACATCTTTATAATCATAGTTAATTAATATATATTTTCACTTCATTAAATTACCTAACTATTTCCTCCGTCCCAAAAAGATTCTCTTACCTTTCTTATTAGTTTGTTCCAAAAAGATTGACGAATTTTTATATTTAAAATAATTTAACTTTATTGATAATTTACAATCATTCAAATATCTAAAACTTATTTTGAATCACACATTCTAAAAATCTTATTTAATTTATTAAACTTCGTATAAAGTCAAACTAAGACAATCTTTTTGAGACAAAGATATAATATATCCATAATATAAGACATCTTTATAAAAAAGACGAAAAAGATGTAAGGTCTAATTTACCTTTGTGCCTTTTTTATATCCCATTTATGTTTTTTCTTTTTCCAAGTGGCTTTACCCCTTTGGTGACAGAAATGGGCACCCATCAAGCTAATGGTCTTAATTTGAAAGCTCACATTTTTTTCATCTTCATGGTCAGCGATTATCGCCTATATATGTACTAATTATTATGTATCCAACAATTATTTAAATTTTGTCTGAATATTCATTATCCAGCACTTTCTTTATATATATTGGTGGATCACTTTTTTTTTTTGAACAAACAAACCCAACAAAGGTTCTTGTTCAAACCCTAGACTTCACGAATCTTGATACTTCCAAGATCGAGTCTTTTTGTTTGTTTTTCTGCCAAGAATTTAAAGGGTTTTCTGCTAATTGAGTCTCTGAGGTGGGTTTTGATTTTCACCAAAAAATCATGTACTTTTTTGTTGTTTTTGTTTGTTTAATTTATGTGAAAATCAAGATTTTAGAATGCTGTATTTAGATTTGGTGGCATTAGTTTAAAGATCATCCATAAAGGTCGAGGTAAGGTTGCGTATATCCTACCCTCCCCAGACCCCAGTTTGTGGGATTATACTGGGTATGTTGTTGTTGTTGTTTAGGTTAAAGATCATATGTTTAGCTAGTTTCTTCATATGGGTTTGTCTGATTTATTTCAATTATTGGGTTTTTTTAATCTTTCTATTTTTGTCTGTGGTTTGGATTTATGGTTTGTGACTGATTGGGGATATATTGGGGTAGGGTTTTACTTAGCTAGTTGTATGTAATCTCGTAGTGTTTGATGTATTGCAATGAATTAGGCCGAAAAGGAAAGGAATGAATATAGAGGATTCATACAGACCACCATACTAGTTTGAGACTGAGGCATTCTAGGTTGCTGTTATTTGTGTGTAACTTTTTTTTTTATAACTGTGGTGTCCGGGCCAACGTGAGTGCCTTGACTAATTGCACGGGATACCTGACACCCCCCACCAGGTAACTCTGTCCAACAAGGCTAGGACATATGAGAAGAAAGTTCGTCTGATTTATTTCAATTAGCGTTTTTTTCTTTCTATTTTTGTCCCTGGTTTGGATTTATGGTCTGTGACCAATTGGGATATCTTGGGTTATGGTTTTGTGTTTGAGCTAGTTGCATGTGAAGTTCTAGTGTTTGATTTATTGCAATGAATTAGGCTGAGAAAGAAATAAATTTATATGAAGGGTTCATATAGACCGACCCTACTAGGTTGAGACTGAGGGATTCTTATTGTTGTTATTTGTATGTAACTATTTTTTTGATAACCGTGGTGTCCGGGCCAGCTTGCGTGCACCTCTACTAATTCCATGAGATACCTGCTACCTCACACCAGGAACATGTAGGAGGTAGGAGGTAACTCTGTACACCAAGGCTAGGACAATGGGAAAAAATCACTTGGGGGTCGTTTGGTCGGGTGTATATGAATAAACTGAATTGGGTGTTTTAGAAATGCTGAGATTAGTAATGTTGGGATTAGTTATGCTATACTATAGTTAGTTATGATGGAATTATTTTTTATCGACTATTTGGTTTGTTGTGTTAAATAACATGCATTGCATAATTTCTAAATAGTACTGGATAGGATGTATTAGAATAGGAATAGTATTGATATTGCTAATGCGATGGTTTAATATGTATAAATATAGTACTGAATAGGTATTTATACATAGGTTGAAAACACTATCAAACAAGGGATTAAATAATACCAAAGCTAATACTGTTATTATTTTCTCTAGTACCTCTGACCGAACGACCCGTGTGTTTTTGTTTCTTCTAGGATTTATACCCGAGACGTTATTTGTATAACTTGTATTGTTTGATGTCGTTGCAGGTAATTAAGAACTATCCAATTAAGGGGTTGAGGCTGCATTGTAGGGAGACGTCTTTGTGCTTGGAAAAGACATCGAAGAATATTAGTAAAAATGATTTCGAGATCGTATACCAACCTTTTAGATTTGGCATCTGGGAATTTCCCGACAATGGGACGAGAGAGGGACCGGAGACGGATGCCACGGGTGATGACAGTACCCGGGAGTATTTGTGAGCTGGATGATGACCAAGCTCATAGTGTTTCATCTGAAAATCCGTCTTCGCTAGCCGGTGATCGGATGATTGTAGTGGCAAATCTTTTGCCCCTGAAAGCAAAAAGGAGACCAGACAATAAAGGCTGGAGCTTTAATTGGAACGAGGACTCGTTAATTTTGAGACTTAGGGATGGTTTACCTGAAGACATGGAAGTTATATATGTTGGTTCATTATGTGTTGACGTTGACCCTGTTGAACATGATGATGTTTCTAATTATCTGTTGGAAAAGTTTAGATGTGTTCCTGCGTTTCTTCCGCCGAATATCGTTGAAAAATATTACGAGGATTTCTGTAAGAGGCATTTGTGGCCACTTTTTCATTACATGTTACCGTTTTCGCCTGATCACGAAGGTCGGTTTGATCGCTCTATGTGGGAAGCATATGTGTCTGCCAACAAGCTTTTTTCGCAGAAAGTAGTTGAGGTTCTGAATCCTGAGGATGACTTTGTTTGGATTCACGATTATCATTTGATGGTTTTGCCTACATTCTTAAGGAGGCGGTTCAATCGTTTGAGGATGGGTTTTTTTCTTCACAGCCCGTTTCCTTCGTCCGAGATTTACCGGACTCTTCCCGTTAGAGAGGAAATACTCAAGGCTTTGCTCTGTGCTGACATCGTCGGGTTCCACACTTTTGATTACGCACGACACTTCCTCTCTTGTTGCAGTCGGATGTTGGGTTTAGAGTATCAGTCTAAAAGAGGTTATATAGGGTTAGAATACTATGGAAGGACGGTAGGCATCAAGATTATGCCGGTCGGGATACATATGGGTCATATTGAGAACATGAAGAAACTTGCAGCTAAAGAGTTAAAGCTTAAGGAGCTAAAGCAGCAATTTGAAGGAAAAACCGTGTTGCTTGGTGTCGACGACCTGGATATTTTCAAAGGTATTAATTTAAAGCTTCTAGCTATGGAACACATGCTTAAACAGCATCCGAAGTGGGAAGGCCAGGCTGTGTTGGTCCAGATTGCGAATCCTACGAGGGGTAAAGGAATAGATTTAAAGGAAATACAGGCTGAGATACTCGAAAGTTGTAAGAGAATCAATAAGCAATTTGGCAAGCCCGGATATGAACCGGTAGTGTATATCGATAGGCCAATATCGAGCAGCGAACGCATGGCGTATTACAGTATTGCGGAATGTGTTGTTGTTACGGCCGTGAGGGACGGGATGAACCTAACTCCTTATGAGTACATCGCTTGTCGACAGGTAGGGGTGTAAAAATGGGCGGGTTGGTCTGAATTTGGGCGGGTCAAAATGGGCTAAAAAGTGGGTCATAACCCAACCCGCCCAATTCTTACAAAGTTTTAATTCCTTTGTTTGTTCTTTTATAATTTTTTGGTACCTAATAAAACTCCTCACTTGTGGGATAACACTGGGTATATTGTTGGTACCTAACAAAACTATTTTATCTTTGTTATGGTTGTATATTAACATATCAAATAAGAAAATGTCTTTTTAACAATATTTTGATAAGATTTCTCATGAGTCAATTTGGGCTACATATCAGCCCAATTTTTTGATGGGCTGAGATAATAAATGGACGGGTCAATGACTAGCCCAAATTTGGGCGGGTTGGACAGGTTATATTCTCACGGGCTGATTTTTCCATCTCTATCGACAGGGAATGTCTGGTTCAGAAGCTGATTCAGATGTGGACGGACCTAAGAAGAGCATGTTAGTTGTATCTGAATTCATCGGGTGTTCACCTTCGCTGAGCGGGGCGATCCGGGTCAACCCGTGGAACGTTGAAGCAACCGCTGAGGCAATGAATGAGGCGATATCTATGGCTGAACCGGAAAAGCAGCTACGTCATGAAAAGCATTATCGTTATGTTAGTACCCACGATGTTGGTTATTGGGCGAGAAGCTTCTTGCAGGATATGGAGAGGACTTGTATAGATCACTTCAGAAAAAGAACGTATGGCATTGGTTTGGGTTTTGGGTTCAGAGTTGTGGCCTTAGATCCGAACTTTAGAAAGCTTTCAATTGATGATATTGAGTCGGCTTATATTAAGTCTAAGAGCAGGGCCATATTCCTGGATTATGACGGAACGATGATGCCTCAGAACTCTATCATTAAGTCTCCAAGTGCTGAAGTTATCTCAATCCTGAATAGAATTTGTGCTGATCAAAACAACATTGTCTTTATTGTTAGTGGAAGGGGAAGGGACAGCCTGGACAAATGGTTTTCTCCTTGTAGGAAGCTGGGTCTTGCAGCAGAGCATGGCTACTTTTTGAGGTGTGTTTTTGTTCTCTTTCCCTTTACAATATAGGGTTAATAGCATCTGTGGTCCCTCAGTTGTGGTAAATACTAATTTTAGTCCTTGTGAAATCTGACTAAGCACATTTAACCTTCAATTATTTGAAATGAGCATTTTTTATTATTTTGCTTATGAATATTCACTAATTTGCAGGATTATTATCCGTCCTGTCGTTTAATTATCCATTTGTTATATGTTAAACTTGTATCGTTACTCTATAGTTGTGTGTAATTTCCTTCTAAAGATAGCATGGATATAACATATTTCTTACATAAACGAACTAAGAGCACTCATTTTAATTATTTGAAGGTTAGATGTATTCAGTCATTCACAAGGACCAAAATCAGAATTTACCAATAACCAAGGACCAAAAATGCTATTCTCTCTACAATATATGTTCAATGACATCTGCGTGCATGCTGGTCATTCGACTCGAACTGTTTGGATCACATTATTTTACACAGTATGGATCATCTTGTTTGAGGTTGTTTGCAATAGAATGGTTTCTGTTTCTATGATTGGTTCCATTTTCATTTTTCTGGTTTCTCAAGCAGACTGTAATATGCTGCTGAAGGTATAATGACAAAACAGATAATGGGTACTCCAGGTGCAATTAATGGTACATACTTTCTTGACACACTTCTAAGGGTGAGAGAATCCTGTATGGCCGACTTGTTTCAAAAATTCGAAGTCATTTTACGAAACTATTGTACTATAGTCTTTTTTTCCTACTCTTACTATGTAATATGAATACACATGCACCCCGAGGGTGTGGCCTAAGTGGGTGGGTTGAGAACAATGAAGTCTCAGGTTCAAATCCCAGTTGAGTGAGCCAAAATAGTAGGTGATTTCTTCCCATCTGTTCAAGCCTTGGTGGAGAGTTTTCTACCTATGTGGGTGGGAGGTAGTAGGTACCCCGTGAAATTAATCGAAGTGCTTCTGACCCGGACCCCTGCAGTTTTACAAAAAGAATAAATACACCGGTTAATTAACTTATTATCGTGCCTGCTCAAACAATGCCACATAAAGTGGGCTGAAGTAATGGTAGTGATTTTGAGGATTACTATATGAACACAACTGGAAGTGTTAAATATCTGAAGCCATATTGCCTTATCAGAAAGATTTCTGAAGCTATACTGGTTGTTCATCGTATATCCTGCTTAACCGGACATGATCCAAACTGCTTATCCCTATCTCAAGGTTGGTTTGATGAAACTGAGGGTGTGTTTAGAAATCCACCTTGGATTGGATTTGGATATAATCGGGGCTGGTCTGGACACCATCGTTGTATTAAAAAAGTATTGAAGTAGTTATGGTGAAGTTAGCTTGATAGGGAGAACATCATATCATAAAGGAAATTTGTGGGTCAAGGTGCATTTAGAATGATATTTTGTCTTCTCTCTCAAAACTAAAATGGTTATGGTAAGTGTAACACTATTTAGTCTTTCTCTTTTTGATGTCTCTTTCTCTTGAGGAGCCTTCTTTCCTTCTCTTTCCTTCTCTTGAAGCTACCCTCAAACATAAGGGACCATTTTTGTCATGTGCCCTCCTTGTATTGGGAGTGCTTAGTTGGGGGTTTGCTGCTCCAAAGGTCGCCGTTTAGCTCCCTTTAATTTTGCTGATATTTTATTTTCTAATGTCACAGGTGGTCGCAAGACAAGGATTGGGAAACGTGCAGTCAGAACTCTGATTTTGGTTGGATGCATCTTGCTGAACCGGTAATGCAGTCCTATACAGATTCTACAGATGGCTCTTGCATTGAGAAAAAGGAAAGCGCTATAGTGTGGCAGTACCGTGATGCGGATCCTGGATTTGGGTTTTCTCAGGCAAAGGAGATGCTTGATCATCTAGAGAGTGTCTTAGCAAATGAACCTGTTGCTGTGAAAAGAGGGCAGTTCATTGTGGAAGTCAAGCCTCAGGCATGTATACTTAATCCCCGTTACCAAATTGGTTTGTTTCATTCTTATATTCCAAGATTTTCTTTCATCAAAGCTTAAGTGGCATCCTTATATAAGTGAAGTCCATCGTGTTGATATTTTATGCAAGGTAAGGTTGCGTATAATAGACCCTTGTGGTCTGGCCTTCCCCCGACACCGCGCATAGCGAGAGCTTAGTGCACCGGGCTGCCCTTTTTTTCTAGTCAAGTATTTTAAATAATGCTCAACAGGTTGAATTTATTCACGGTGTAAGATTTTCTCTTTTCTGATTGCTCTTGTCAAGATTCACAGCATCTAGAATTATCTTCGTATTGATGATGTTTGACTTATCCACTTTGGTAGATTTGCAGTCATTCAATTGTCGTTCCTGACACATGGTTTGAGTAACCTTAATCTTCTCATTTTCTTCCTTTCTTAGGGGGTCAGCAAAGGTTTAGTTGCCGAAAAAATCTTTACGTCTTTGGCGGAGAGAGCAAAAATGGCAGATTTTCTGCTTTGCATTGGCGATGATCGATCTGATGAGGATATGTTTGAGATCATCGGTGATGCTTTATCCAGAAATATTCTTTCTTATGATACCAAAGTATTTGCTTGCACAGTTGGACAAAAACCAAGCAAGGCTAAATATTATTTGGATGACACTTCAGAGGTTAGATTTATGCTAGAGTCTCTTGCCGACGCAACTATTACTCCAGCGACTTCTTCCGATGAAGAAGCTGAGGACTCTGCTTGAATAGTTAGTTTATCCAGAAATATCCTTCCTACTGCATGTATATTCCAGGTTGGGCCAGTGGCTTCATCTCTTTGATAGTTAGTTTTAGGTTTTAAGAAAATGGAATTACAAATTTCCGCCTCAATCATTCTTTCCTTTTGACATTAATCCATTGATCCATTCTTTTACCCCTTGCCTGGAAGTATTTGTGTGTGAGAAATGGAGTACTGAAGTTGATTGCAGATTCTCAGTGCATCTTAAAATGTGGGACCCATTGAAGGAAGGAACCCAGACACAGATGGAGGCATGGTATCAACTATTTTACAAGATTGACTGGTGGCAGTGAATTTTGTAGAACTACAAGTTTTGATCACTCCTGAATTATGCTGGAATCAATAAAGTTCTCATTATTCTGGCAGCTAACATTTATTGTGCGGATTGGTTGTCTTGCGACTGCATGATACATCGATGGTTAACTTTTCAAAGTACCTTGGAGTTTATGTAGATTTCAGGTTAGACAAGAATTCTGTCGATGGACATGGAATCGGTTGTGGTAAATAAGCACCAACATGTAGATCGATCGAGGCAATGGCATTTTGGCGATCTTATTGTACAGACTCTTTAGTGATGAAAGGGATATTTTATCACCTTGTTTTTTCTTTTGGTTCATTTGGAAAGCATTGTGTTGATACAAGTAATGCAATAATATTATGTTTCTATAAATTGGTAACCTTGTGGCATTTTTTACTAATATGATATCACACTCTTTCGGTGTGTCGATCGTTCATTTTGTTATGATGACTTGTGAGTACCATCTCCATGGTATTTTTCTGTTTCTGTTCTTTTCCCTTTCCCGTTTACATGTAAACCATGTCTAGACTCCTGCTGCAACGATCTTTTCTGATTAAACGAGAAAGTGCTTTTATAGTTATCGAAACTTGAGTTATTTGAATAACGTATTTGGGACCGTAGGTAGGGGTGGATATTCGGTATTTGGTTTGGTATTTCGAAAGTCCGAGTTTGGTAATCGGTAGTTGAAAGAAGATACCAAACCAAAATAGTTTAGTTCGGTAATCGATAGATCAAACTTCGATTTGGTATTGTATTCGATAATACCGTTTAGATGTGCCTTAGTAAATAAGAAGTCAAATTAATATACCTAAACAAAAAGTAAATTATTAATAAAGTACATCTACGCAGAACAATGCAAGAATAATGAGTCATTCAAGCAATCGTGACAAATTTGTATAAATAGGCATATAACTTCAAAACTTATTCCCTCACTGTCCATTGCAGACTATTCTTTTAACTTCTTTATACAATACCAATAACACATAATAAGGGAATTATAAGTATATGAAGAAGCATATTCAAATTTAACTATTTTTTATTGATATTTGATGGGCCTGTTAAGTATTAGATATATGGAATATGGATTATAATTAGGGGTATACTTGTATTCAATAAATAATTTGGTATTCGGAATTTTTCAAGTATCGAACGATATTGATATCTCGTACTAAACTCAAACCCGAATCCCGTAAATTTTAGTCTGCTCCCGAATACCGTATCAAATATCAAATTTTGAATCCCGAATTACCAAAATTTCGGGTTCAATTTGGTAATTCAGATTTCGGTAATTTATGCCCATCCCTAACCGTAAGTCTATTATAATTCTTATATGTATGATACTCATAAAGTTGGAATAATCACATAAATAGTTGCATTAATAGTTATTTTCAGTCTCAAATCTGTAAAGATACTTCCATTATAAGTGGTAGTGAGAATTACGATGACATGCAAGGTAAGACTGCATACAATAAATTTTTGTGGTCGGACTTTTTCTCGGATCTCGCGAATAGCGAAAACTTAGTGCACCGGACTTCCCTTTTACATTTTATAAGGCCATTTGTGGTGGAAACTGAGATCTTCGTAAATCTTTCCAGTGTTATCTTTCTAGATTCTCTATTCCAGTTCTTTCTAGATGCTTTTGGGGCTAGACCACTAGGGCTTGGGGCTCTGGTCTTATGGTAAAATACAACTTGTGATGTGTGAGCTTGTGTTAGGTGTAAGTCACCGGTACAAACTTATCATAAACAAAGCCTATTGTTTAAGTGAAGAAAAGTAGAGGGGACGAGTGGGTCCAGGGTCTAATAGCTGTATCTATTACAAGTCATTTTCTATCTTGATTTTGCGTTTTATTTCGGGCGATTTCACCGACGCGTGTTCCTTTCAAACCTTAATTTTAAGAAATTTCTTAAAATGAAAAAGCGGTATGTATGATTGATGTATGCCTGGACACTGGTCCAGAATGATATCATGCATGATAGATCATGGGTAAGCATTTTTGACATTAAAGAAGAGTCCTCCTCGTCACTAGGGGCGGACTCATTACTTATCGAGTTTTGATCGTATGTCACTTGACCCTCGAAATTCTCGGTTATAAATAAAATAAAGATGTTTTTTGGGCCAAGCGGGTGTGTACTATATTCAAATCAGTTGATGTAGATCAGGTGAGCTGCTTGCTTGCAAAGTAAAAGGACAACCAACTGATAATGATGATTTCTTTTTACCATTATGGCCATAAAATTTTATCTCCCCCTATTCATAACTTGTCTTGAAAAATATCCTTCATGCTCCAAAATTGATTAATTTGGTGTATGTCTTTAAATTCATCAATGATAATTGGGTTTCTATTGATTTTGATCCGTTTGGATTTTCTGTGAAGGATTTCAAGACGGGGAGTCCTCTCATGAGGTGTGACAGTAGGGGAAATCTTTATTCAATCACACCAAGTCTCAGTTTCTCGCGTCAGAGCCATACCTTCCACTTTTGCAGCTCTTGCTCATTCCTTGTGGTATGCTCGTCTGGATCATCCAGGGTCGTCTATTTTGTCTGTCTTAGATAAAAATAAACTTATTTTTTGTAAGGGTACGCATAGTATTCCAAATTGTCAATCTTGTTCCTTAGGAAAAATTATTGAATTGCCATTTGTAGACTCAACTTCTCATACTTTAATGCCATTTGATATTATTCATAGTGATTTATGGATGTCTCCTGTTCTGAGTTCTATGGGTCATCAGTATTATGTTCTATTTTTGGATGATTATTCTAAATTTCTATCAAGAGTCTAGGTTATTTTTACCTTGCTTCTGCTCCTCTCTTGTCTTGATTTCTGTGACCTTTCCTACCCCCCTCTCTCAGATTTCTTTTCTCTCCAACCCGAGACATACCAAAAAAATATCCCTTCTCCAAAAATCCTTGTTCATTTCACTATGACTGTTAAGAACATGTTTCATCCGACCCTAACGGTTTCTAACATCAAGAGCGTTCTTCTTGTTGTTCTTGACCTAGAAAACGTTCAATATGGGATGTGGGCATAATTGTTCAAAATTCATGCAATGACACATCAAGGTCTCCACCACATCATCCATCTAGCTACAAATACGGAGGATCCTACGGAGGCTGTGCCCACCAAACATGACAAATTATGGGTCACGCTTGATCCAAAAGTTCTCAGGTGGATTTATGTCACTATCTCCCTTGACCTTTTACAGATGATTATGAAACCCAACTCCTCAGTTATGATTGCTTGAAATCGATTGCGTGATATCTTTCAGGATAACAGTCATCCACGCATTGTCACCCTTGAATAATATTCTCAAGTTGCTATGGAGAATTTTCCAAACGTTTCATCTTATTGTAAACGACTCAATGACTTGGTGGATCAACTTCGCAATGTGGGTGCTCTTGTGAGCAATAGTCGTCTCGTTCTACCGATGGTTGCAGGACTATCCAAGGCTTATAATAGTGTTGCTTCGACCCTTCGTCATAGTAACCCACTTCCGGATATCAAGCCCGCTCAATGCTTACGTTGGAAGAAATTGGTTTGGCTAAGAATCAGCTATCGGTACTAGCCCCATCGTCATGATGACGTCCTCCACAAATTCTTCAAGTTTTGATGAACATTCGAGCCAAAATCGTACCCATGGTGGCGGCAAAATAATCGTAAAAACAACGAGGAAAAATTACGGGGGCAAACACGACGACAACGAGAATGGTAGCCAAAACAGTGGGCCTCGTCCCCACGGCAGTAGGCCCCCGACCCACTGTCCCAGCAGCAATGGGCCCCATGGCAGTGGGGCTAGAGCAGTGGGCCATGACCCAGCAGCCCCTATTTTTCTGGACCGGCAGTGTCCAGGCCCATGTCAGCAGCCCATCAGTCAGCAGGTGTGGTACGATACAGGGTCGGGGCAGCATGATGGATTGCTTGGACCCCGACCCACACAAGCATTCTTGGTAGTGGGACCCACACAAACCGACATTGAAGCCGTGATGCACACACTTGGATTAACTCAACCAGACCCCAATTGGTATATGGACACCGACGCCACTACCCACATGACATCCGACCGCGTACTTCTCGCCTTATTCCAATTTGAGCGATGTCGTGGTATAATTGTTGGTAATGGTAATGGTAATTCAATTCCACCGTGGTTATGGTCATAAAACTTTATCTCCCCATCCACCACTTGTCTTGAAAAATACTCTTTATGCCCCAAAATTGATTAAAATTTTGGTGTCTGTTCGTAAATTCACAACTGATAATTGGGTTTATGTTATTATGATTCTTTTGGGTTTTCTGTGAAAGATTTCAAGACAGGGAACCCTCTAATGAAGTGTGATAGTAGGGGAAATCTTTATCCAATCACACCAAGTCTCGATTTCTCAAATCAAGCCATGCATTCCACTTTTGCAGCTCTTGCTCCTTCCTTATGACATGCTCGTCTAGGTCATCCGGGATCGTCTATTTTGTTTGTCTTAAATAAGAACAATCTTATTTCGTGTAAGTATACGCGTAGTACTCCAAATTGTCAATCTTTGTCTTTAGGAAAAATTGTTAAGTTTTCATTTATGGACTCTAATTCTTGTACTTCAATGCTATTTGATATTATTTATAGCGATTTATGAACATCTCATGTTCTGAGTTCATTGGGCCATCATTATTATGTTCTCTTTTTAGATAATTATTCTAAATTTTTATGGACGTTTTCAATAGCGAAGAAATCTCAAGTTTTTTCCATCTGCCAAATATTTAGAGCTTTCATTAAAACCAAATTCAAACGCGAAATAAAGAATATCAAATGTGATAATGACAAAGAATATGACAATGGGGAGTTTCGGGAATTTTGTGCTAACAATGGAATTAATTTTTGATTTTCTTGTCCTCATACATCTTCACAAAATGGAAAAGTCGAACGCAAAATTCGTACTATTAATAACATTATCCGAACTTTCTTGGTTCATGCTTTCGTACCCCCGTAGTTTAGCATCATGCTCTACAAATGACTACCGATATTCTTAACATCCTTCCTTCCAAAAGTTTGACATATTCATCCCCTCTTCAAATTTTATATAATAAGATTCCCTTGTATACACATCTTAGAGTCTTTGGGTGTTTGTGTTATCCATTTTTTCCATCCACAACAATTAATAAACTTCAGACCCGTTCTACCCCTTGTGTGTTTTTAGGTTATCCGTCAAATCATCGTGGTTATAAATATTTTGATTTATCCTATAATCAAATCATTATTAGTCTCCATGTTGTGTTTGATGAATCCCAATTTTCGTTTGCAAAAGGTAGCACTCTCATGCCTAGTTCGTATAATTATTTGGATGATGATATATCTCCATATATTATTCAGACCTGGTGAAGGTGATATACTGTAAAGCTTCGGCTAAGCTGCGGTACAATGTTGGGTTGGCAAACGGTTTGCTAGATGTGGCACTCAATTTTGACTTGGTGTCGACAAGAGTTGCTGAAGGTTTGCACGCAGACATTCCAGCTCGTTCCACGATCTCTGAGGCATATTTTTTCTGGGAAAGAAATAATCCACCTGCATGTCGTGTTACTGCAATACCTAGAAAGTAGTGTAGTGGGCCAAGATCCTTCATAGCAAATTCAGAACTAAATTGTGATATGATACTCTTGCGAAGAGATTCTGAAGATGCTGTCAGGATAATATCGTCTACATATAAAAAGAGATAAGCAATATAAGTACCATGTTTATAAATAAACAGTGAATTATCTGAGCGGTTGTGTGAGAAACCCCTGTCGAACACAAAGTCTGCAAACCGCTTGTACCAAGTCCTGGGGGCCTGCTTGAGACCATATAATGTTTTTTCAGCAGACACACATGATTTGAATATTGAGGATCTATGTATCCCAATGGTTGGTGCGTGTAGACAGTCTCACTCAAGTGTCCATGAAGGAAGGCATTTTTAACGTCCAATTGATGAAGTGACCATCCTCTGGAGAGAGCTAGGCTGAGAACTGTTCTGATTGTCGTCGGTTTGACCACTGGACTAAACGTCTTCCCGCAATCTATTTCAATCTGTTGGGTCTTGCCATCACCTACAAGACGGGCCTTATGCCGCTCAAAAGAACCATCAGATTTTTCTTTATGACTGAAAATCCACATAAACCGAATTATATTAGCATTAGATGAACGTGGTACTAACTCCCATGTCCTATTTTTAATTAGAGCAAGATATTCATCATCCATGACCATTTTCCAATTCGGGTCTTTGAGAGCAGACACTGGGTTACGAGGCAAAGATGATTTCGAGACCTGAGTGTGTAGACTATATTTGGCATTGGGTTTGACAATTCCATGTTGACTACGGGTGACCGGACGAGTGACATGACCATTGGACTGGACGCCGCTGGCCAAGGACGGGGCAATGGACTGGACGCCACTGCCCAATATTTTAGTGTCGTGACTGGTAGTGGGCTGGCAGGCTATTGTGGACGGCCCAGTAGATGGAGAAGGGGCATTGGGCCTTGGTACCGCCGACGTCTCCGGACTTCCTAACGTTGCCGTTGGGGGCCATAGGCCCCTACTGCGGGTCGGAAAGCGGACGGCGGGCGTATGTGTCGCTTCTAGCCCGAATTCTGATTTAGAGGCGTTCATTCATAAGCCAACACACGGTAGCTTCGCGCCACTGGCTTTTCAACCAAGCGATAACCAATTGTGTGAATCAACGGTTTCTCTCGTACTAGGTTGACTAATTAATATGACAATAATCATCCTAATTAATATGACAATAATCATCCTACCTATTTTACTTATTATCAAATATATATTGATTCTACATTAATACTAATAATATTGACAGAATATCCTTAATGATAATCTAACAGTCTTGAACTACACTCATGCTTATAATTATTAGTCTTGAACTACACGTGCAAGAAAATAACGATCGTGAAGCTATGACTCAGCTGCTTCACATATTATAAAGTATTGGAAGAGCCTAGGTAAGTGATAATTATAGGAGGCTGATAGTAGTAGGGTTCCAGATGCCATCTCTAGATTGAGATCTGTAGGATGTTAGGTACTTCGACTGCCTTGTATCAATATAAGATAAAGGGATGGTAGGCTTAGTAGTAGGGCTCTAACTTTCAACTATCACCATTATGAGCAATACGTTTCAATTCTACATACATATACACCGAGATTGACTTCACAAGTAGGGTTGTTAGCGGTCCGGATACTCTCGGTAATTATCCGAGAACCGGATCGGTAAACCCGGACCGATACTCGGACCGAAACCTTAACGGTCCGGATACGAGTACCAAAAAATTATCCGGACCGATAAGGAGTCGGACCGGTAACCCGATAAAATATCCGGTAACACCCCACCAGCCACCCCCGCGCGCTCATCCGACCCCAAACAGCCCTAATTATATTTAATTTCAATATTCCCTAATGTTCGACTATTTTACATGTTTTAAATATATGTGAGGTAGACTTTATGTTTTAATTTGAAGCATTGACATATAAATTAGTTGTAAATTAGTGAAACTTTAAATGGTCATAACTTTGCGCTCGGATGTCCGTTTCACCTAATGTTTTTTTTGATTTGACGTATTTTTTCGAGACAGGACCGGACAAATGGCTAAATCATTTTGATTCAGCCGATTTCTCCAAAAACGTCCATCTTGTCAATCAATTTCACTTTTCCCCCAAATCGTTACGTTTTTCCCCTTTTCAAATCTAAATATCTCGCGATATACAATAGATTTCAACGAACAAATTTCGTGGTAATGTGTCCGAGAATGTCAATTTCAGTATTGAAAATTCAATTTAAAAAAAATAAAAAATATCGGCCCCGGACCCGGAACCGGACCGAGAACCGGACCGATAAGGTTTCGGTCCAGTCCCGGATCTGGACTCTGGACCGAAACCTTATTGGTCCGGTTCTCGGTCCGGAGCGATAAGCTTATCGGTCCGATCCGAATATCAAGATACCCGGACCGGACCGATAACACCCCTATTCACAAGTAGCAACAAAGCATGTGATTTAGACCTGTGTTGCTCAGCTACCCCACCTGTGTCGATCATCCAAAAATGCACTACTTTTTTATGAATATGACGGTATTTTTTAAAACAGTCCGTACAACATAGACTTGGACACATTCTAGTATTCCACATAATAATACAGGCAATTCAAGAAAGAGGTTGTCCTAGCCAGAAAGTGTGTATATGTCTTTTTTTTATAAACAATTTCAAAGCTGGTACTTTGAAAGTATTTTGAGTTTGTGACTGACATAACTTGGATACGTTTAGAGTGATGACATTTGTCCATGTTCTTCTATGTGAGATTTAAATGAGACCTTAAATGCAACCTGCAGCATATGCAGCTGACCTCATACTCTTTCACCCCTGCTTATATTAACTTCTGTCCTCATCACTATTTTTTTTTATAAACGTGATGTCTTAACTAGCTTGAGCGCACCTCAACTAATTCTACGGGGTATCTACTACCTCCCATCAACACATGTACATCCTCATTTCTCTTCATATATATATATATAAGGACATCCCGGTGCACTAAGCTCCCGCTATGTGCGGGATTCGGAGAAGCCGGACTACAAAAGTATGTTGTACGTAGTCTTACCTTGCATTTCTGTCAGAGGCTGTTTCCACGGCTTGAACGCATGACCTCCTTGTCACATGACAACAACTTTACCAGTTACTCCAAGACTGATATATATATATAAATACACACACATAACAATATACCCGGTGTAATACCATATATACACATCTCTTCTCTTGTATCACTAGGCATAAATTAAATTCTTTAAGTCTTTAACCATGCATGGTGACCAGACTAGCTTGTGCTAATTCCATGGGGTACCTGCTAGCAGTGCGCTACGTCCTCGTTACTTTTATATACAACTCTTGTCTTGTACACTAGCATCAATTAAACTCTTTAACCATGGTATTTGGACCAACTTATGTGTGTCTCAACTAATTCCACGGGATAATTGCTATCTTCACTAGCACAAGTACGTCCCATTACTTTGTATATTCAACTCTTCTCTTGTATCACTAGGCATTAGTTAAACTCTTTAACTATGATGTCTGGATCAATTTGGGTGCAACTTGGCTACTTTCACGAGGTACTTGATATCTCATCGTTACTCTTTATATACACTCTTCTCTTGTATCACTAGACATCAGTTAAAACTCTTTTACCCCTCCCCCCTCTCTTTTCTCTCATTCAGTTCTCTTGAGAGTAAACCAAGATGGAGAAGAAGAGAAGCAATCAGACTTCTCTAATCTTGTGGGCTACAGTTGCTGCATTACTCTTGCAGGATTTGGTCATTCCTGTCATTTCTTGCAGAAGTCCTCCAAGAAGTCTCTCCTTAATTACCTCTCTATATCATGCAGTTTTTGCTTCAAGTCTTTTTTTTACCTATCTGTTTTCAAATATATTGCAAGAAGCTACTTTCTTTAACTAATTACAAGCTTAATATTTGCTAAGATAGTTGAAGCATAACCTATAAAAGGGAAAACTAACAAATAAGAAACATTCTTGCTACTAGTAAATGTTTGCTGAGTCTAGATATTTAAGATAATAATATGTCTTGCCAAATTAGGATTAGATTTTTGCTTGTAGAAAGGTTCATGCAAACCTCCTCTTTTCAATCTCACAATTTTGATTCCATTTTGAGAGAATTGAAAAAGTACTATCTCGTTGAAAGATTCTATAAACACATTTCTTTAGATAAAGACTCAGTTTTCCCTCTTTCGGATAGTAAATCTTTCTTAGAACACCTACATTTAAGTCTTTTTATTAGTTTATAACTTACTCGTTTCGAATTTTTAAATCAAATTTCTTATATATTTTTTTCATGACAGATTCGCGAACACCTCCATCACATAGATCAGGAGGTGGCTCTGGAAAATCACCTTCGCATGGAAGCGGTAGCCATGGAGGAACACCACCAGCTAACTGTGGTAATCCGCCAAGTGGAGGGGGCAAGGGCGGGAAGACTCCCACCCCAGCTCCTCCTTCGGAAGGAACTGGAGGTGGTTACTCTCAGCCATCCCCTCCAACTCCAACTTCTGCTGGAAGTCCTCCAAGTACTCCAACACCAAGTACCCCTACTACACCCACCACCCCCTCCACACCCATCGTGCCATCACCTCCGGTTGAGCCCAATTCACCACCTTCTGGAGGCGGTTACTATCCCTCCCCTCCAATTTCTGGTGGAACCCCACCAACTACTCCTATCATAAGCCCTGACACTCCGAGCACTCCCGATATATCCACGCCTTCAGCTCCATTTGACCCCAATTCACCACCTTCTGGAGGTGGTTACTATCCCTCCCCTCCAACTTATGGTACCCCTTCCACACCAACAATTGTAACCCCACCAACTACTCCTATCATTGGTCCCCCGAGTACTCCTGATATATCCACGCCTTCAGCTCCATTTGATCCCAATTCACCACCTTCGGGCGGTTACTATCCCTCCCCTACAATTTTTCCTACACCTAGTACCCCCACTTTACCAATAATTCTCCCACCAACTACTCCTATCATCAACCCGGGCATTCCAGGCACCCCTGGTATCTATATACCTCCACCTCTGTTTGATCCCAACTCGCCACCTTTCTCAATCGAGTAAGTGAATTGTGTCATCAGCTTTACATTGTAGTATGCAGTCGAGAAAATGATAAAAATGGTCCCTTATGTTTGAGAGTAGGTTCAAAATAGTCCCTTAAGTATGCGCTGAACAATTTGGTCTCAGTTATAAGGGACCATTTTTGTCATTTCTCTATGCAGTTCCTTCGAGGACATCCAATAAATTGATTATGCAGCATATTAACGTGAAATGTTATGAATTGTGCAGTTACTGGAGGACTAACCCGACTTTAATATGGGGCTTGTTTGGCTGGTGGGCAACTGTTGGTAGTGCATTTGGTTTGGCTGGTAGTGCTCCAGGGCTCGGGTCAAACTTCAACCTGCTGCAAGCACTTACGAACCCTCGTTCCGATGGCCTTGGAGAACTTTACAGGGAAGGAACAACTTCTTTACTGAACTCCATGGCGAGCAAGAAGTTCCCTTACACTACTAAACAAGTTAGGGATAGTTTTGTTGCAGCACTTAGTTCAAACAAGGCTGCTGCAGCTCAGGCAGCGAGATTCAAGTTAGCCAACGAGGGGCGACTCAAGCCTAGAGCTTGAAACATCATGTTTCAAAAATCACCTTGTATCTTTCACTTATGTCCAGTTTAATTATGATTTCCTGTGAGATTAGTTTAGGGGTTGAATTTTAATGTTTCAAGAGGATACTAACTCATGATCAGGTATATGTAAATTATAACTTTGATGTGTTATGTGAATGTTGTATCCAGATTTGATAAACATTTGATTCTCTCCTTTGCAGAAATCATATGTCCAAAATAAACAATAACATATATTTGTGTAGAGCCACCTAGCTAAAAGAGGTCCCGGTGCACTAAGCTCTCATTGTGCGCGGGATTTGGGAAGGGGTCAAATCACATTGTTTCTATTATACACAATCTTAACTTGAGTTTATGCAAGAGACTGTTTTCACGGTTTGAACCCACAATCTCCCCGACCTTCCCGTCACAGATAATACCACAGCACTGCCGTTGCTAACAAACTTCAAAGATGAGTAGGAATTGATGATGAATACCTGCATATAGGAGCACATGAGACCAATGCAATGGCTTCTCTCATAGTGTTCGTTCATAAACCAAGCTCCAAGAGTTTTATCATTCATTCAATGTGCATTATTTGTGTCCGAATGATAATCCAAAACCCTTCAAATAAGCTGTTAAAAGTTAAAACTTGCAGAGTGACCACAAATTGATTTAAGAGAACTCTTTGAGAAAGGGATATTTGTATTAAGCCATTGATGCTTGAAAAGATACAATCATCTTCATGAGATCTTGAAAAGATTGCTGAATGTGTTAAATATGCATAATATTACCGTGATATACACTTAATGTATATCACAGTTTTGGTCCAAAATCAGTCCGTGTACTTACCAAATTTTTTGTATAGTTTTAGGTAATATTTTAGTGTAAGTATTACCTGTTGAGTGTATTTTATACACTCTTTTGAGTCCTTTTTAGTTAAGTATTCTACTCTTTTCGTTTGTGTTTAGTATAGTATTAGGTTGTTTTTCTTTTATTTTGTGTCACAACAGTTATAAAGGAGAGAATACTACTTTTGAGGACGAAATAAGCTTAATTGAGATGCAAATTGCACAAGCACAGCCCAAGAAATGAAGCCTAAGAAGTGCCACGAAGAATGGAACAAATCAAAGCGAACTGCATTTAATATCGAGAGGCCGCGGTGCACGGCCGCGGCAACTGCGATCTTTATCGAACCGTGTCAAGATAATTAGGGTCGCGGCGCAAAATTTACAGAAAGTCCAAAACTAAATCACCGTCGAAGGCACCGTGGTGCCTGGAGGCAGAACCGCGGTGCCATATTTCTAGTAAGCTGCCAGCGATTTCGTGATGAATTTGCACCGCAGTGCCTAGCCACAGAACCGCGGTGCCGACGCGAGTTTTCCAGATTTTTGGGCTGAATTTTGACACGATTTTCAGGGTTCGAAAGACAACTTTTCCCAACTATAAAATCCCTAAACCCTGAATCTTTTAGATATTCTACATCCTACTTTGGAGAGGCTAAGAAGGAGGCTACAACACAAGATTGGAGACAAGACTTGTTCAAGTTTTTTTCATTCCCTTATTTTATTTCAGTTTATGTTGGATTGTAATTTAGTTCTTGACATGACAATGTTTATGAGCTAAATACTTTAGTAGGGTTTTCCATCGAATCCTCTTGAAACTCTTTCATATAGTTAATGCATAGTTATTGATTCTTCTTCAGCATATTAAGATCTATTCAATATTGTTATGATTGCTTGATAATTAACTAGCTATTAATTGTCATCATTTATATGATTTCGAATCAAAAGTCTGAAAGGTGAGATTTGAATATGCTGTAATTGTCTAGACATAGGTTAAAATCGTGGACGAAAGTACTCCGATACTTGTGTAGTATCATAGATTATTGTTCTTAATCCTCCTGTGTAGTAAAATCTATCATAGAAATATAGAAGGTTTCTGCACAAGGATGAACTCTTGTATGTCCTAACTGGAATATAATGACAGATTAGTTAACCTGCTATCTTAATAAGAAGAAGAGTCATTAACACTGCATTAACACGTGAAAGAGTGTATAGTTGAGGAGATTGGAAACCTTATTTCCTTCATAACTGTTATAAACCCAAAGTATTATAATCTTTAATTTATATTCTGCACTTAGTCATAATTATTAGTTATAATTGTCAAACTAAAGAACGTCAACCAAATAGATACCATAGAATAGATAACCGGTACTTAATAAACCAGTCTCTGTGGACGATAACTCGGTCTTACAGATCTTTATTACTTGAATGATACGTACACTTGCGTAAGCATCTAGAAATATCGCAACAAGTTTTTGGCGCCGTTGCCGGGGACTGACGTACTGTTAATATCGATTTATCTACTCTTATTTCTAATTTGGTTTTTATTTTCAGTCTTTTTTATTTTTATTTTTCTTTAGTGTTGTGCTGTTTTTGATTAGTCTCAGGAACTTAGTTTATGCGAAGTAGGAGAGTAGCTGACATTCCTATCCCTCTGAACCCTGAGATTGAGAGATTGTGCAGACAGAACAGGAAAGAGAAAAGAGCAGCTGATTCCTTAGCAATGGGAGATCAGCGAAACAATAATTTGAGGGATGATGAGTTACCGTCTGTTTTAAGACAAGTCCCTGCAGAAAGGAGCTTGGGGGACTATGTGATGTCAACCATTACAGGGGTACAGACTTGCATAAGGCTTCCAGCTGTTGAAGCCAATAATTTTGAAATCAAACCAGGCATATTGCACATGGTTCAAAGTTCAGTTCAGTTTGGGGGATTACCGTCTGAAGATCCTCACTTGTATCTAGCACCTGGAGCTGTGTGAAACTTTCAAATACAATGGAGTTACTGATGACGCCATTCAGTTGAGACTTTTTCCATTCTCACTCAGGGATATAGCAAAGTGTTGGCTGAACTCATTACAGGCGAACTCCATCACTACATGACAAGACTTAGCCCAGAAGTTTCTTTCCAAGTTCTTCCCCCAGCTAAGGCAGCGAAGCTCTGAGTTGAGTTGAATAAGGGAGAACCACTATATGATTCATGAGAGAGGTTTAAAGATTTGCAGAGGAAGTGCCCACATCATGAGATTGAGAAGTGAATGCTAGTCCACATATTTTATAATGGGCTGTGTGGTACAACTCGTACCATCATTGATCTTTGCGGGAGAATGCGTTACGCGAGAAAGAGTGTCAATGAGGCACATGATTTGCTAGAGGATATGGCCACAAACAAACATCAGGGGGCCGATGAGAGAGCAATGAATAACATAAAAGTGGTTGGGATTCATGAGCTAGATGTTATCACTGCATTGACTGCACATGTAGCCACTTTGACAAAACAGATGCAGCAGAGTACCATGTCAGTTACAGCAGTTCAGACACCAATGAGATGTAAAATTTGTGGGGGTCCCCATACTTTTGATAGGTGTACAGCAGTGGACCCAAGTAATGTGCCCATGGAGCAGGTTCAGGCAGTGGAAAATTTTCAGAGGCCCTACAACAATCCATTCTCCAACACATATAATCCGGGGTGGAGAAATCACCCAAATTTTTCATGGAAGAATGAACAAGGGCAACAACCACAATTTCAGGCATCATCCTCACAACAGTTCAGCCCAGCAAACCCACAAGAGAAGTCAAATGACATAAAAACAGCACTCTTGACCTTGGCTAATTCTCAGACTCAATTCATGGCTGAAACTAGATCCTCAATTTCATCCTTGGCCAATACCCAGACATAATTTATGACAGAAACCAAGCAGTTCATGACAGAAACAAGACCCTCTATTAAGAACTTGGAGAATCAGATGGGCAGTTGGCAGGGAAGTTGAATGACAGACCCCAGGGGACTCTCCCTAGTGATACAGTGATGAACCCCATGGAGCCATGCCAAACAATTAGCTTGAGAAATGAAAAGCAGTTATAGCAGTGGGCACCCCGACCAGTGGTTGAAAAAAAGAAGGATGTAAGGAAGACAGTTGAGGTAGAAAAATAGGGGGTTACTGATGATCGTCCTACTTTAGAGAAGGCTCCGCCCACAGTGATGAGGGAGTACACAGACAAAATTCTCTACCCTCAAATACTGCAGAAGAAGGTCTTGGATAAGCAGTTTTCAAATTTTTTGGAGGTATTCAAAAAAATGCATATCAATCTTCTATTCATTGAGGCCTTGGAGCAGATGTCATCTTATGTGAAGTTCATGAAAGACATCCTGTTTAAGAAAAGGAAGCTGACAGACTATGAGACAATTGCGCTGACAGAGGAGTGCAGTGTTATCTTGCAGAAGAAACTCCCACCTAAGTTGAAAGATCCAGGGAGTTTTACCTTACCTTGCACCATAGGGAATGTTACATGTAAAAGGGATTTATGTGATTTGGGGGCAAGTGTCAACCTGATGCCCCTCTCTATGTTTAGAAGACTTGGTTTGGGGGAGGCGAGACCAACAACAATCACCCTGCAGCTAGATGATCGCTCAGTTGTGAATCCCCAAGGAATAATTGAAGATGTGTTGGTACAAGTGGGTAAATTCATTCTTCCTGCTGATTTCATCATTCTAGACATGGATGAAGATGAAAATATGCCCATGATCCTTGGGAGATCATTCCTAGCCACAGGAAGGGCCCTCATTGATGTTGAAAATGGGGAGTTAAGGCTCAGAGTCCATGGTGAAGAAATGGTATTCAAAGTTTTCAAGCAGCCCACTGAACCTCAAGTCGATGTTAGATGCTTTGCTGTTGGTGTAGTTGATAAAAAGGCTCCTCATGAAAAGTTCCAAGGGTACTGATGCCCATGATGGTAAGAATTTTGCACCCGTAAATGATGTTATGGATGAGAACAAGGGAATGGACCCTCCTAAAATGAGCCATGTGAAAAAGAAAAGGAGAAGGAGGAGGAAAATGGTGCTAAAGTGGATATGCGGGGGGGACACTCTACCCCCTTGATTTAGTAAGTAACATACGTCCGACTAAAAGACGTTAAAGACAACGCTACTTGGGAGGCAACCCAATGTTTTAAATTATGTTATTTCAATTTTTATATTTATTTATTTCAGTTTGTCTTAAACAGTCTCACGATCTGGTATGTTTAGTGTTTTTGGATTACAGACAAAGGCAGGGACTGACTCCGAAGAGATAAGGGCAAAAAATGCTGAAAACTAGAAAAATCGAAGGTGTGAATAAGCACCGCGGTGCCTCCTTCGGGCAGTGTGCACAGTAATTGTTCTTCCCTATCAACCTCCATTATGATCGTTGTGTTGTGTCTGTAAGTTGTCCCTTTATTTTTAGTCTTCACACATTGAGGACAATGTGTCAATTAAGTTTGGGAGGATCTTACTTTATTTTTGTGTTTATTTTTGAGTCTTTTTGTTTGTCTTATGTGTTTTTGTGAGTCTAATTTTTTTTTATGGATCATGCATGTTGTAGTTGCTAAAAATATTGAGTGGATAAAGTGGGATAATGTAATGGAACTAAAAGCGATAATCTGTGTGCTTAAGTTAGATATGCCAAAATTTCATGACATCTAATTATTTGGGATATTTGTGCTTAGTCTATGTGTGTCAGTTATGGAAAAAAAAGTTGAAAAATGTCTAGAAAATCTGGTTGCTTGTTATTTGAGGCGAAATAATTAAGATGTACATGTTTAGGGAGATGATTTAGGCATTTCTTTGATAGTCCTTCTGACAATTCATTACCTACTCTGACATGAATTGTATCACTAGTCAGCCCATTTGAGCCTAAAATATGATCTTTCTTTGTTACCCTATGATTCCTTTGTTGTGACATAAGTAATAATGAAAAACTATTGGAATGAAAAGTGTTGAAAAAGAAAGATGAAGAGAGTGAAAAATTTGATGCACCCCAATGAAAAAATATGCAAAAGTTGAAGTTTGGGGGTGCTTGTTATTTATAATGTATCTCATTCTCTCAAAAGAAAAGAGGAAAAAATAGGTATGAGACTCAAAAAGAAAGTCAAAAAGAAGAAAAAAGAGTTGAATGAAAAATGCTTATGGTACGTAATGTGAGCCTAAATGCCTACTTTTACCTACCCCAGCCTAAGCCAACATTACAACCCTTGAAAGTCCTGATGATCTTTAATATATATATCTATGATTAGTTGAGAATATAAAGTAAACAGGTCTATAGAATTTTGGAAAAAATGGAATGAAATTGACATGCACAAGTTAGGTGTTTGTATTCCAGTGATTATGATCTAATTGAATTTGCGAAATATCTAACTTGAAATTCTAGATTGCTAAATATTCATGCTATGTATGTTCTAACATATTATTCCAGTTTCCAATCATGATGTTGATGAAGCATTCTATAGCTACGTGATCCATTTCATTGAGTCTTTTATTTTATTTTATTTTATTTTGTTCTTTGTTTAGTGCTTTACTCGAGTACGAGTAAAGTGTAAGTTTGGGGGTGTTTGTTGAGTGTATTTTATACACTCTTTTGATTCCTTTTTAGTTAAGTATTCTACTCTTTTCGTTTGTGTTTAGTATAGTATTAGATTGTTTTTCTTTTATTTTGTGTCACAGCGGTTATAACGGAGAGAATACTACTTTTGAGGACGAAATGAGTTTAATTGAGATGCAAATTGCACAAGCACAACACAAGGAATGAAGCCTAAGAAGTGCCACGAAGAATGGAACAAATCAGGCGAACCAGACGAAAATCAGAGAGGCACAGCGGTGCCTGGCCAAGCAGCACTGCGGTGCCTGGCCAAGCAGCACTGCGGTGCTATCAAACCGCGGTCAAGATAATTAGGGTCGCGGCGTAAAATTTACAGAAAGTCCAAAACTAAATCACCGTCGAAGGCACCGCGGTGATTGGAGGCAGAATCGCGGTGCCATATTTCCAGTAAGCTGCCAGCGATTTCGTGATGAATTTGCTCCGTGGTGCGTAGCCACAGAACCGCGGTGCCGACGCGAGTTTTCCAGATTTTTGGGCTGAATTTTGACACGGTTTTCAGGGTCCGAAAGGCAACTTTTCCCAACTATAAAACCCCTAAACCCTGAATCTTTTATATGTATTCTACATCCTACTTGGAGAGGCTAAGAAGGAGGCTACAACACAAGATTGGAGACAAGGCTTGTTCAAGTTCTTTTTCTTTCCCTTATTTTATTTCAGTTTATAATGGATTGTAATTTAGTTCTTGACATGACAATGTTTAGGAGCTAAATACTTTAGTAGGGTTTTCCATCGAATATTCTTGAAACTCTTTCATATAGTTAATGCATAATTATTGATTCTTCTTCAGCATATTAAGATCTATTCAATATTGTTATGATTGCTTGATAATTAACTAGCTATTAATTGTCATCACTTATATGATTTCGAATCAAAAGTCTGAAAGGTGAGATTTGAATATGCTGTAATTGTCTAGACATAGGTTAAAATTGTGGACGAAAGTACCCCGAGACTTGTGTAGTATCACAGATTATTGTTCTTAATCTTTCTGTGTGGTAAAATCTATCATAAAAATATAGAAGGTTTCTGCACAAGGTTGAACTTTTGTATGTCTTAACCGAAATATAATGACAGATTAGTTAACCTGCTATCTTAATAAGAAGAAGAGTCATTAACACTGCATTAACACGTGAAAGAGTGTATAGTTGAGCAGATTGGAAGCCCTATTTCCTTCATAACTGTTATAAACCCAAAGTATTATAATCTTTAGCTGCACTTAGTCATAATTATTAGTTATAATTGTCAAACTAAAGAACGTCAACCAAAAAGATATCATAGAATAGATAACCGGATAAACCAGTCTATGTGGACGATAACTCGGTCTTACATATCTTTATTACTTGAACGATACGTACACTTGCGTAAGCATCTAGAAATATCGCAACAATTACATTAATTAGTCGTGTATACTTACATAATTATAGTTGGGTGTTGCGGCTGACTCACTATTCCTATTCTAATACCAAAACCCTATTCTAGTAGTACAAGAATCATATAATTATGGTACGTGTACAAAACTAATTAATGTAATACTTACACTAAAAATATTATCTAAAACTATACATAAAATATGGTAAATATACAGACTGATTTTGGACCAAAATCGTGATATACATTAAGTGTAATCATGAGTAGTAATCATTTATGTCTTGAATATAAAACTTGTCAATAAATATTTTTTGAATAGAGAACTTGTCAGTTTTTGTCTAAGGTTATAGTTGGAAAAAAGTAGTCAATTTATGTCTTGAATTTCTAAGATGACACTTATTATGAGATAATTTTTTTTAATGCTAAAGTGACACTTATTATAGGAAGGAGGGAGTAGTAAACATCAAATGTAATATTGATACACGGAAACACAAACAATAAATGAATTTTTTTGAGAGTTACAATTACTTATACCAAGAAAAATTAATCAAATTCTCTTCAATTCAAAAGCATCTTAATAGTCATCCGTTATTGATATATTTAAAAAATAAATCATCATCACCTTTAATTTATACTCATGCAGTACGTTAACCAAACGTTACTTAGCCATTTTGCCAGCCTCTTCATTGCTGGAAGTTAAAAATTAGCATTGAATAATTTCATTTATAAATTTAATGAATGAATATGTGAAATGAAAGCTCAAGAGATGCAGGATCTCTGCGAGGTGTGCTACCGCACAGGGTCTCCCGAAAAACGAAAAATTTTAGGGTCTCTTTTTTTATTTTTTATTAAGTAGTATTAACCAGAATTTACTGTAAAGACCCATAATTCGCAGTTCTTAGCCCAATTAAGAATCCACTTTTACGAACTAGAACAGGACCCCAAAATATTTGAGACGACCCTGAGTCTTAAATAAATTAGTGATACACATCAATGTTGGGACTGTAGTGAACTTTAATTTTCCCCTTTCCTGTATCTGTTGTTTCTCTGTGGAAATATTTCAAGTAAATGACAAAAGATTACTAATATTAATATTGTTGATTATTTATAGGTTTTTTCCACAGAATTATTATTTATAGCACAACATTAATTTTGAGGCAAATTTCTTTGCTACATCACTGCCTATGAAAGTTTACACATGCTTCGTTAGCCTAGTATATCAGCATATAGTGTTTTAATTTTCTCATTCAAATATTGTAGTTGTACTATATATAACTCAATTGTTTTTATTTTATATCATTAAGTATATCGATATCCATTTCATTTCTTTTTTATTAGGCATTTGTTATTTCATAAAAGTGTAGTTAGTGAGACTTGTCTTGAGCCGATGGTCTCCCTAAAACAACCGTTCTATCTATCAAGGCGAAAGTAAAATTTGTGTACATTCTATCCTCTCCAGACTCCATATTATGAGATTTCACTTGATATGTTGTTGTTGTTACCTCTATCACAAGAAGGATGAAGTTTATAGTGCTATAGAGTTGTAATTTTTGGACATTAATACGAAGAGTTCCAAGAGATTAAGCAAGTATAGAAGCAAACTGGAAGAACCACATATATAAGTGGATTCCAAATCTTAAATAGGCCAAAAGAGAAAATTTAAAAGATCGAAATATCCTTCAAAAATTGAACGACTTTTTACCTTTAATCAAACATTATTGTAACAACTTCCAAAATAGAATTTTAAAAGAAGACACAATACTCCTGTGATTTCGTAAGATCAAGTAATTCTTTTCTTCTTCACTCTGTATCCCTTCCTGTATAGTTCATGGTTCCCCATCATATGTGTTTTCTTTTAAAAAGTATACTAATATGTTCTTATCTATTAGCACGTGTACTAGTACATCATTATCATATTTTGTATTATATAATTATGGTAGAATTGGGATCATAAATTACTATGTAAGGAGTCTTTTCTCATTAATACAAAATATATATAGATGTACTATATTGAATCATTCTATAATTAGGATCTCAATTCTATCATAATTATACAATACAAAATATGATAATTTATGTACTAGTACACGTGCTAATATTATCAATAAATTACATTACTTTATATCATTAATTTTATGTCGTTATTTACTAAATAATTAGGAGTATATGTGCACGCACGTATCGAAAACTAGTATATATATATATATAAACACATGTGTATTTTTATATAAAGAATTTTAAAATTTTATGGTAGATATTAATATTTTGCCCTCTTGATTGTAGTTTAGTTTCTTAATTTGTCTTTGCATTCTAGTTTGATTTGTAGTCTATATTTGATAAGTCCAAAAATCTATTTTTTAGAAGAAAACCGACCCCTTATTTATGACAATCCGTCTT
Organism: Przewalskia tangutica; assembly: GCA_029844215.1. Lineage (NCBI taxonomy): Eukaryota > Viridiplantae > Streptophyta > Magnoliopsida > Solanales > Solanaceae > Przewalskia > Przewalskia tangutica. The sequence goes on along the minus strand of CM056730.1, from coordinate 3,399,208 downwards.
CCATAGGGAAAAAGTATTGATTTAATTTTGTGAAAGTTCCTAAGCTGAGTTGGTCTAGGATCTCAATTAATAAATAAATACACTATTAGTTGAGACCACTTCGTTTTCCATCCATCTCAACTATTTTAATTATGGAGGATATTGTTTTCGAATACGAACATAATCCCACCTCCTATGCTAGTATCACAATTTTGCAATTACCACAAGAACAAAATACTAATAATATTTCTCTAGCTCCCCCATTGGTTATCCCTTTAATTTCATCTAATTACTACCCACGACGTACATTATTATAGACCACCTCATGACCTCCCTGAACAACTCCAATATGTACTAATTCATGTCAAATTACTTCGTCTCAAACTCGACCCTTATGTATACATGTCATACGACACGTTCCACGATGTCATGCAACGGAATCTCGAGAATTGGGGCGGGGAGTTTGAGAATAATTATCGTTCATGATATGATAATGAAAGTAGCTGAAATTGTTGGTGACGAGTCTAACAAGGGTCGCTACGTAGTGGAGATGTCCGTTCGTGTATCTTTATGCATTGATTTTTCCAATTATCCCCTTAAGAATCAGTTGAGTTGCCCATGCGGACATCTTTATGCATTGATGATTATGTTGATAGGAGGGTTTCATCGGAAGAATTGTTGCGCCTCAATGCGGTGTTACATGCTAGTACGTCGTCCATGTTGCAGTTGCTGAAGAGAATGGAGGTTGATGAAAATGTTGTGAACGATAATTGTGTTGTTTGTTTCAAAGAGCTTCGAAAGGGGAGAGAGTTGTTGCGCATGCCTTGCTCACATTTGTTTCATGGAGATTGCGTAATGCCCTGGTTAAAAGAAAATCATTCTTGCCCTATTTGTCGTTATGAATTCATAACGAAGTTTCTGTTTTCTTTTCCCCCTTCCCGTAAGAAGCATTAGTTGGATCTGTATTTGTTTGACAGAAATAGTTTGATGTAATTAAGGAAGTTGAATTGAATACAACACTTTGAACAAGATGAGAACTCCAAGCTCACTTACATTTATGAGAGAAACAGCAAAAAAGTATCTCCACCATGCATATTATACTGGAGTTCCATCAACTCCAAGAATAACTCATGGAGTTTGAGATGTTAAATAAACTCTAGTATTAATTCCTGAAGTTTTCCATGTTTTAGTTAAGGATATTTTTGGTCATATGTAAAATTCGAATTAAATAGTGGCTACTCTTCCAATAGAATTGAAACGGTGGTTAAACACTAATATCAAGCTCAAAAGTTGGTCATCCCAACTAATTTTTACGAAGAAAATCCCTAAACTACCTTAGGACCTTGTTATAAGTTTAGATTAGTTGATTATAAATAGTTAATAAAATAAGCATAAGTATCAAAATTAATTTTATAACTAAACGATCACGTGATTGCTTTGAATTACTTGTTCTTGTGTCGAGCGTCTATCGCAAACAAACTTTCTACCTCCCAAGTTAAGGTTTGTGTATACTCTACCCAGACTCCAATTTGTGAAATTTTACTGGATATGTTATTGTTGTAAGCAATTATATATTTAGATAAAAGTGCTAAAGTTCATAATAATCACTTAATGTGTTTGGTAAAAAAAATATAGATAAGTATCTTTGCAAGGAAAATGTAGGCGAGCTTACAAAGTTAATTTCACATCTCATAAAAGTTTTTTTGTAGTTGCTGTGTAGACATATTAAGTTGGTATTCTTCAATTGTGCAGATTCTATCAGTTAGAAGTTATGTTGTAAAAATTGTTCCAGATTCATTTTTTTGCCAGAATATACCAAATATTGAAAAAGACTGAAATTAGAAAGTTACTACATATGGTTCTAGTAAGGTTTCATTTCATAGTAAGCAAAAGCCCTACAAAATTCCTTGGATATTTTCTCTAACTATTTTTTATCAGTCTTTAACCAGAATAAATCACTGCTATCTCCCTTTATTAGGCTGCTATGGTCCAACTCGAGGCCGGAAGTACTAAACAGCAAACTATACCATCTCCCAATAGGCTGGAGCATGGGAACGAAAACTGCAAAAATCCACGAATACCTCGCAATTTTTGTCTCAGCTAGTTCAGATGAACGAATTGCAGACCATAATGAGCAGGAGTTAAACAAATTCTGAATGATTCTCCCTTGCGGAAAAGCCTTACAAGATTTTGACATGTTCAATACCATAAAGAACCCCAAAGGCGAAAAGAAAACTAGATACAGATAAGTCAGTTAATTGATACGGGCAAAGATGGCGAAAAGCTGTTAGATTCTTGAACAAAAGAACCCATCTTGAACTAATTTATGGGAGCTCCGGGAAAGCAAACTCTTCAAATAAACTAATTTCTACAAAATTCTTAACAGGGAGAGAGGGAGACCGTTTAGAAGGTGCTAATATACACAGATTAACACAAAAGCATACCAAAGATTTGTTCTTATTTTGCATCATAGCACAGGGCCAGACTGACGGTGCTTGATGAAGCCTTCGAATCTGTTGAAGAAGGATACAGCATTATTCTTTACAGCTTATATAGAATATATCATAATTGTAAACTACACTATTGAAAAAATTAACCTTCAAATTCATCGCGCATCCAGTCCTGGGCACACATCAAAGCTTGCAAAGTATCTGATCTTAGCGAACTGCGATATGGTTCAAGAGCCTTATTCCCAGTGTTGAATACATACTCCAGTGAAGTTTTTGACATCGGCATTCCTAGGATATTGCGTGCCATCATGGACAGAATAGGATACCTTGGGGTGTGAACCTTCCACCAGTTTAATATGCTAAAATCAGGTTTTCTAGGGAACAATGGTTCCTCCAAATATTTGTCCAAATCTGATTTAATGTTGTTTCTCTGTGAGGTCTCATAGATAAATTTGTCAAAGCCTGTCAGCCGATCATTATTAGCACCAACTTGAGATGCTTCAGCTTGACCATTAGGAGCTAATGGTGAGTAAATAGCATGGCCATTATACAGAGCCTTCATACAATCTGTGACAATATCAATGCAGTCTGGAGCACTATCACCATATATTTGTGGATAATAATATTGAACCAATTGCATCTTATATTGTGGGTCTAAGATCGCTGCAATAGCCAAAGCCAAGCTACATTTTTTCCAGTACTCATCAAATCTGCTTTTCAACTTTAGAGCCAAAGAATTAACAAAATCATCCGAGTTTTGACACCACTCAATCAACTGCAAATGAATATCACAGATCTCATGGAAGTATGTATTTGCAGTGGGATACTTGCTTCCTGCAAAAACATTGGAAACTTCAACAAAGAGCTTTAGGAAGCCAGCAACGGCACTTATCCTATCCCACTCTGTCACAGTTGGACACGTTGCATACCGAGAATCACTTTCTTGCAAAAGGGGAAATGCGTCTTTGTACTCCAAAGCAGTTTCAATCATGATATAAGTTGAGTTCCAATAAAATGAATTATCAAGATTCAGGCACTTCTGAGGATTAACCCCAGCAATTTGAGCCATCTCATCGAACTTTTCTTGTGTTGCCTGTGAACTTCGAACAAACCGAATACTTTCCCGTACCTTGTGGATTATCTGGCTTGCTATTTCTAAGGTATCTTGGACCATCAACTTGACAACATTAGCTGCACAGCGCGTATCAAATAATTGACCATCACAATAAAGAAACCTGTGTTGACAAAGCTGCTCTCTAATTCTACTTACAATTTTGTCATATGTCGAGTAGTTATCAAAAGTCACCGAAAACAATTTCCGGTCGATATCCCAATTTCTTAGACTAGTCATGATAACTTCTGACAGCATATCTTCTGTTTGGGAAGGCTCAGTTGTTAAAAAATTCAGAATCTTCTTTTTAAGCTGCCAAGAGTCATCTATGTAATGTGCCGTCAAACACAAGTATTCAGCATCGCCATTAGCAGTCCATGTATCAGCACTAAGGCTGATTTTCCCAGGCAATTTGTCCAACTCTTCATATACTTTCTGTCTCTCCATCAGGTAAATTTCCCGGCAGTCAGCCTCAACTCCATCAAAGGTTGCAATGTCGAACAAGGGTTGAAGATTTCTGACAAATATACGGAAACCACTATGTTCAACCATAGACAAAGGATAGCCATGTAATATGATCATGCGAGCAAGATCAAGCCGGCTTCGCCTATTATCAAAGTTAGCAATCCCATTGTTGAGAAACCCATCTCTTGTGTGTCCTTGTTCAAGCTTAGTCCTCACAATTCTTACTGCTTCACCATTTCTCTGCTCTTGATCAAAACTATAATTCGAGATGGCAAGGGTTCCTTCCTTTTTCTTTCCGCGTGTAAGCAACTCTTTTATGTCATGGTTTGATCTCCTACGACATCTGATCAAATGATTTCTCAAATGTGAAGTCCCACTGGTACTAGACCCGCTAAGTTTCCTTTTACAGTGCCTACAGATAGCCATAAAAGTATCCCCTTTTTTTACTCTATCAAAGTCATTCCACACAACAGATTTCAGCCTACTGGAATTGACTATGACTGCTTCCTCCTCTATCTCCATTGCTGTAGCAATACCTGGGATATTTTTTAGGAGAAAATGCCAAGACAATTATTAGTTCTAAACCAGAATAAATGAAGAAACAACACAGCTTCAATAAGATACGGTAATTGAAATCACACAGTTTTTATATTACCAATTGGAATACAATGTTTCAATCACACAAGCACAAAGACACCATACATATCTTGCCAGAAAACCAATAATTGGAAGGTCTCAATGCACATAATTAGGAACCTCAACCTCTAAAAAAGCTTTGATAAAGAAATAATAAGTAATACTTGGGAGATAAAAGGAAGACGTATTAACCATCAAAGACAGAGCTATATTGCATGAACAATTGAATCCTCTTGGTCAAAAAATTATAGGGTAAAAATATTATATAAATTGTTGAATCCCGTTGACATAAGAAAATCTTCTAGTGTAGCAGTAAAGGTCGCTCCTAAATTGCTTCAAGTTGCAGGTTCGATAGCCAGATTTGACATTCTTACATTTTTTTAATCTCCTTGTTAGAATGCTTGACTGTAACACTGCTAACCATATACTTTAATAAACAGCTTGTAAAATGGCTTCTAACTTAAATAAGATCCAAAGAGCTAAAATTTTAAAATTAAAGGATCCTCTCTGGTGCAGGATATCCTAAAATTAGTAAAGTTTTGTCAATCAAGAAGTGGTAAAAATAAACTTATAACAAATGTCATAGGCAAGAAAAATGGAATCAAACTCGTGAAGAATTCCAATGAAAACAACAACATACCCCGTATAATCCCACAAGTGGACTCTGGGCAGGGGCGGATCTACTGAGTTTGAAGTGGTTGTTCAAAAAAAAATCAGAGCGTTGTATAAGGGAATGAGGATGCTGTGCTTGTTAAAAGTGAAAAATAGCACTGCAAAAAATGTGCACAGCTTGCACACTGTGGCTCCGCCACCGACTCTGGGGAAAGGTAAAGTATACGTTGACCTTACCCCTACCTCGTGGAGGTAGGGAGGCTATTTCCGAAAAACCCTCGGCTCAAATATTGTATATCAAAGCAGTTAGAAAAAGAAAATACAGAATTAAAGAGGCCATAGCAAATAATATGGAAAGCATTTCATAACATTCAGAAAAAATACAACTAATCTAGCCAATAACACACCGAAATTCCTCTTAAAATTTACAAAGCACAACAACATTGTTTGCAAAAATTCCTCGTTAATTTACAATGCATTGGAAACCAAAGATTGCAACTTTAAGCACAAATTAGTGCTCCAAAGGCAAAATTCAAAGAGTATTAGTGTAAACAACACCGAAATTTGCACTCCCCAACCCGGGTATCCATGACCCAGTAACCCGAATCCTAACCCGATTCATTATTAGTTAGGGTATTAAAAAAAGGAAAGTCGGGTCGGATAAGCAGAATTAATTAAAACCCTACGGATATCGGATCGGGAAACTTAAACTAATATAAAATACCCGAAAATATAACCCATAATTCGTTCGGGTTTAAACAAAAACTAACAGTTGCAATTATAACACTACCATATATGGGGTATAGAGAGAGAAACTCTGTGTGTGTGTGTGAGAGAGAGAGAGATAGAGAGAGAGACTTACGAGAATTTGAAGAAATTTTTGGTGTTGTTTTGTTACAGAGAGAAATTAGGGTTTGTTTTTGTGTGAAGGAAATCAAATAGTGAAGGTGTAACTGTGTGTGAGAAACGAAGAGATGAGAGAGTGAAGTGAGCGTAACTTGGCAAGGAAGGGTGCCAACCCGAAGAGACACAATTAATTGGGCCTACTGTTTGGGCTTCGAGGAATTAGGCCTAAATGAACAGCTTCGATCTGTTTGGCCCAGTTTCTATAATGGGAAAAGTACATAGTGTGGCCACCAGTCCCAAAAGGCTCAATTTTAAATAAATGATCCGAAATGACCCTTAAAACCCAAAATAAAGACAAACTTTGGCCAACACCTAAAAAAATTCATTATACACACTTCTCACTTTTCCTCCACCTTAAATGACTGGTGCTCTATCTCCAGCCACCACCCTCCACCTTAAACCCTTCTATGCACTCTTGTTCTTCAGAAAATACCGCCCATGGCGGTATTACATTAGGCGAAGTGGCTAAGTGCACACCCTTTGTCAGATTATACAGTGTATATAGATTAAATATTAACTGTTATGAGTATATATTTGTAAAGAATGAATCTTGAGACTGACTCAACCCCAAAAGCTAGATTGTAGGGTGATGATTGTTCAAGTTCATATAAAGAGTTCATGTTTTCATTTCGCTCCGACATGGGACTCTTAACACTCCCCGCTCGCCCAGACCTCGTTAATTGGAGCGTGAACAATATAATTTGGGGGCCCAACATCGGTGAATAAAGAATTGGAATGAGTCTGACTCTAATACCATGTAAAGAATGAATCTTGGACCTAGTTCAACCTCAAAAGCTAGCTTGTAGAGTGAGGATTATCCAAATCCATATAAGGAGTTCATGTTTTCATTTCATTTCCGATGTGGTACTCTTAACATGTAAAGAATGGATCTTGGGTCTAACTCAACCGCAAAAGCTAGTTTGTAGGGTGAGGATTGTCCAAGTCCATATAAGGAGTCCATGTTTCCATTTCATTTTCGATGTAGGTTTCTTAACAATATTTAATTTTGCACAAACCTTGACGCAAGCGAGAAGAAAAGTTGCACATCCTTCACCAAATTTCTAACTCCGCCATTGATTACCGCACAAATTCAATTACCTTTACACACGGTGTGTGGCCGACTTTGAGAAGGCTGACAAGTTTAAGCAATCACCTCCTCCAGGTTTGAGCGTGCAAGATCTGTGAAGTAGGATTTATGCTTTTGATAGAGTTGTGGGGCGTTGAAGAATTTGAAAGAAGGTGTATCATTGCTTCAAAAAAGGTGGAATCTCCCATCCAAGGAGCCACACACTCCGGTCTGACAAGTCTGTGAAGGAGGTAAATCATGGTGACTCAATTGATTTCAAAGGTTAGACCAGTAACATGCTGCGCATAAGAGACCCTCCTTTATTTTAAGAAGAAACCCCCACAATATCGCTGACGAAATTTAATCCTTGATCATTGATTTAAATATCTCATTGAAACCAATTGAGTTGCCCAAACGGACGAAAGAAGGTGTATCATTGTTTACCTTTGCAATTGTCTTGCCCTGTGGCATGTCTAAAGTTTTAAGCTTTTAGATAGATATTGATTATTGCTACTTTATGCTCATATTGACAGTAATGTTGAGTCTTAATGATCCCAAATAATTTATGATTGTTAGAGAAAAAAAAAGTGTATCATTAGTTGTATACTGATTATATGTTGATTATATATTTATTATAAATAAATTATATAATAATAATATATTATATATATATATATATATCTATGTATATATATATATAGACTATAAGATAGATATTCTATACAATAATGATACAATTTCTATACGTATGATACATTTTTTATGTACATATACAATAGTAATACATATTTTATACAATAATGATATAGTTTCTATATGTATGATACATTTTCTATACATATACAGTAGTGATACATATACTACAATGATACAATTTATAAATATATGCTGAAATTAGTTGAAAATAGCTAAAAATAGAATTATTTTAAAAAGGCTAAAAATGACCTTTAAGATTTTTGGGCTACCGGCTGTGAATAGTTTCATCCTAATGACTATTTATGTCCTTATCCCTGATATATTTTGGTTTGGATATTAATATATACCCTTGAAAATATAAATCTTGTGTTCTTTTATTTTTCCGCTGCATTTACTCTAACAAGGTTTACCACGGTTTATCTCAATGTTGCCTCAGATGTTGACCCAACATTTAAGACAACATTCCGTATCTGTTTCTAGTTTACTAAGTTGTCGATTCATTTTCTTACTCAAAATTTACTTATCCGTAGTCCCGGACCTAACAATACTATTTTTATTAACGTCAGCGTTAATAAAAAAAAAAACATTGATGAGCCATTTTGGAAACGACAATGGCATAAATAAGTCATTTTGGTAATGACAATGACATAAATGAGTCAATCTATTAATGAGTGGTGAGTCATTTTTTATAGTTCCATGGCATATTTGAGTTTTTTTCCAAAAAAATCAATATTATTTTACATTTCGACTAAATTTACAACAAGGTCACTATAAATTTGTTTTCTTTTATGATCACACGAAGTGCAGATAAATTGACTAGTTATTATATGTTTGAATAGGCTATTGCTATCATTTTTTGTAAAAGGGAAGAAGATAATATATAACACAACAACAATAACATACACAGTGTAGTCCACAATATATAACACAACAAAGAAGGATAAAAGAAATAAAACGCACAAAAAGGATGAAAGAGGCAGGAGATAAACATAAAGCAAATTAATAATATCATGAAACACTTCATTCTTACAAAACACCATTTTACGTACATAGCTACTACACCAATCTTTAAAACTCCTACTTACAATACAACTCGACTCAAAAGACACACATTTCTTTTTTTTCTTCGGAAGACATATCTTATATATTAACTAGTCATTACAACATGTGATCATTTTCCTCAATGTCTGATTTGAAGTGTCATTAACATAATAGTCATATACAAATGATGTCCAGGAAATAAAACGTAGTAGAACAGTAAAATCAATACTATTACAACCAAGTTTAATTTAGACAAACGATACACATTTCTACAACTTGTACATAATTAATAGAGCACCATATTGAGGTTGAAGCAATAATGGATGAGGAGCATGAGCATAAGATGGGGAGAGTTCAAATGCATAGTGTTTGAGAATCATGGTCATTGCCATTTTTGCCTCTAACATAGCAAAGTTTTGGCCAATGCATATTCTTGGACCCCAACTAAATGGTAAAAATACAACTTGTCCTTTTGTTTCTTTTGAAATTCCATCACTAAATCTCTCAGGATTGAACTCCATTGCATCATCTCCCCATATTTCGGTATCATGATGCAACAACATTATTGCTAAAATGAGTTGCACCCCAGAGGGTAAACACAAATTCCCCAACTTTGTTTCTGTGTGTACCATTCGATTAATCACATATGCTCCTGGATACAATCTTAATACCTCATTTAAGATCATAGTCACCTATAAAATAAATAGATCTAAAGTTAATATTGTTATCAAAATGTCGGGATCAAGCACTTGCTATCAATCTATCATGCCAAATGCTATATATAGCTGATAGCAAGAGCACAACTTTATTTCTTAATCAAGTTCATTAAGCAAGCATCATGTTCAACCATAAATCTGACTCCGACCATCCCTACTTCCCTAGCTTATCATTTGGGCCTTGCCATAAGCATGATGATGGCGTTATCTGATAAAACTATGCAAAGCTCAGTGAATTGAGCTCTGCCATTGAAATGTCTGAAGCAGCACGAGAGAGAAGGGAGAGGGAGAGCTGCCAAGTCTTTTCTATTTTCTGAATGATGATGAAAAATGTCCAACATGCTTACAATATAGAAGTAAGAAGGAACGTAAAAATGGGCCTCACAATATGGGCCAAGAATGTGAAATGTAACAGGCCTATGTATCACTTAACCAAATAACCTACTAGTAATGTATATGAATGTATACGAGTATTGTATATGAATGTATACTAGGTGTTATTCCTCAACACGCCCCCTCGAGCTAGGACCTAAAAACAGGTTCTTTAGGCCTAGCTTGGACAGCAGATAATCATGGCGACCATGCGTCAAACTCTTTGTGAGAACGCTACAGTCGCTTCATCGTGGATGTAATGCGTGGATCACCTCGCCGCACTTTCTCGCAAATGAAGTGGCAGTCGATGTCGATATGTTTGGTCCGCTCATGAAAAACAGATTTGTCGCGATCGCAGGGCGATTTCATCATCGCGACGTAAACCGGCGATGAAATATGAACACCTAATGCTGAGAACAAACCAGAGAGCCATACAATTTCACCATCGTAGCAGTTCCTATATTCACCAATGAGCTTCGAAACAGTGGGTTGTTTCTTCGATTTCCAAGAGATGAGAGAATTCCCAAAAAAAACGAGATAACCAGTAACCGATCTTCTAGTATTAAGGCATGATGCCCAATCAGCATCACAATAGGTAGTAAGGTTGGTAGTCATCGCCAGATATAGAGGCCAACGCTCGAGCTTGTTTTAGATATCGACTACTCGATGGCGGCAAGAGATGAGATGTTTTGGGGACATTGCATGAATCGGCTTAGGCTTGACAAAGGAGATGTCGGGTCTTGTGTTGGTCAAGTATAGTAGCCTTCCAATAAGTCTCTGATAGACTGTGGGATCTTCCAATACTGGGTCATTGGTTGCAGATGAACCACCAGGACCATGTTGATCATATACGACTGATGTCAGCTTAGTATTGAGCTCCAGAGGTGATCTTGCTGGCTTGCCAGCTGAGAACCCAAGGTCAGAAATCAATTCAACTGTATACTTCCTCTGATGCATCACGATACCAGTGGCATTTCTTGCAAATTCAAACCCCAGAAAATATCGCAAGAACCCCAAGTCTTTGATTTTGAAGTTCTGCTGAAGAGCTTGTTTTGTCTCCTGAATGAGTCCTTCATCGCTTCCTGTGATAAGGAGATCATCCACATATATAAGTACAGTGACTGTTCTGTCCCCAATCTGTTTAGTGAGTAAGGAGTGATCTAATTGACTTTGAACAAATCCTGAATTTTGCAAAGCAGTTGTCAATTTTATATTCCATTGCCGAGAAGCTTGCTTTAGTCCATAGAGTGACTTGATCAACCTACACACCTTTTCTTGCTGAGTATCAAAACCTTGAGGCATACTCATGTACACCTCTTCATTCAAGTCACCTTGTAGGAATGCATTGTATACATCCATTTGATATATGTTCCAGCCTTTAGAAACGACCCATCAAATCATCGCTCTCACAAATACCATCTCGCACAGTGAAAAGTATCTTGGTAGTCAACTCCCTCCCTTTGATTGTAACCCTTGGCAACCAATCTAGCCTTAAATCTTTCCACTTCTCCATTTGCCTTGTATTTGACCTTGTAAACCCATTTGCATCCAATGGCTTTCTTATGTGCTGGAAGATCAGTGACTTCCCATGTATTGTTGTTTTCTAAGGCCTGCATTTCAGCTTCATCAGATCTACCCATCTAGCATCCTTCACTGCTGAAGAGTAGGAAGTTGGTTCATGTTCAACCTCAAGCTTAGCAATATAACTCTGATATTTTGCAGCTATTCCAGCATAGCTAAGATTGTTTGACATAGGATATAAGTTGCCCTGTCTATTCTCTGCATCTTCTGTGTGTGGCACTTGTATGAAATCTCTCAACCAAGCAGGTTGCCTTTTATTTCTATCTGATCTCCTCAATGGTGGTTCACTCGTAATCGAGCGGATGATCGTATCTGCAGGATCGTGAAAAGTGGCCGCATCTGTAGGATCAGGAAGGGAACTATCATCTGGTTGTATTATCAATTGCACATTGTTTTCCTCCTGTGTCCTTTCTTCAGCTGTTGAGATGTTATGGTCTGCAGCAACATCATCTGGGATCTGTTGGAAGGCATCAATGTCAGTGTCTATTGCACCTTGCTGTGATTGTCTTGAGTGCATATTAGCCTCAGCAGTCAGTGGTTTCTGCTGCTGGAAAGGAAATATATCCTCATAAAAGGCAACATCCCTGCTCACAAACAAAACATTGTTAGAAATATTCAGCAACCTATACCCCTTCTGTCTGGTAGAGTACCCCAGCAATACTGCCTTGATGGCTCTAGTATCAAATTTGTCAGCCTTCACTAGATTAGATGCATAGCAAATACATCCAATAACCTTTAAGTGAGATAGAACATGTGCTCTTTTGTACAATTTTTCAAATGGTGAGATATTGTCCAAAACCACAGATGGTAATCTATTCATGATGTATACAGCAGCTTCTACACAGTCCCCCCAAAATCTGGCTGGTAGATGACTCTGAAACTTGATGGCTCTTGCAAGTTCAAGTATGTGCCTGTGTCTCCTCTCAACTACTCCATTCTGTTGAGGGCTATAGGGGCAAGTTGTTTGATGTACAATTCCCAATTGTGCAAACAAGTCTTTACAAGAACTGTTTAGGAATTCTGAGCCATTATCTGTCCTGACAGATTTGACTTGTGAATCAAATTGAGTTTTGATCATCAGGAATAATTCTTTTATCATAGAAGGCACATCTGACTTTAAATGTAAAAGATAAATCCATGTCCATCGAGTAAAGTCATCCACTACAGTTAGAAAGAATCTCATTCCAGTATATGTGAGAACCTTGTATGGTCCCCAAACATCAAGATGTAGTAATTCAAAAGGAAAACTAGTCATACTTCTGCTAGTAGGAAATGGCAACCTAGTTTGCCTTGCCATTGGACATACATCACAGTGTTGAATTGTAAACCTAGAATCATTATTGAAAGCATTAATTTTCCTAAGTATACTCATTGGGACATGACCTAATCTCTTATGCCATAAGGCAGCTTTCATATCTCCTGTGCTCACTCTTGACATGTGAGCCTTTGCATCCACTAGTTTATCCTGTTTCCTTGCTGAATCCAGCACATACAAGCCATCTACTTCTCTACCAATCTCCTTCACCTTCCCAGTGAAGAGATCCTGCAACACAAAGAAGTCAGGGAAGAACCTCGCACTACAATTCAACTCCTTAGTCAACTTAGACACTGAAAGTAGGTTAAATTGAAAGCTGGGTACACAAAGGACATGTTCTATGAGTTCACCTCCTATCAGTCTACAATTTCCAGTTTGTGTAATTGGAGCAAAACCTCCATTAGGCAGTTGGACATGTCCTGAGTTTTCTATCAAGTGAGATGTCTCAATCATGTTCTTATTTTTTACCATGTGATTAGTAGCTCCTGAATCGACTATCCATGGACTACTGTTACCTTCAACATGAGTAGATTTACCTGCCATACACACTTTTGCAATGGCAAAAGTGCAGTACTGCTTTCCTCAATCGATGCATCACCGATGCATCCTCTCCAGCTTCGTGCTGCGATTCCTCACCATCTGATGTAGTTGTTCCTGTTGGTAGGTAGAAGACTGAATTAAACCATTCCCTTCATTCTGTGTTGCTACGACTGCATTGACCTTACTCTTCCCTTTATAATCTGTGGGATATCCTACTAGTTTGTAGCACTTTTCCTTAATGTGTCCCTGCTTCTTGCAATAGTCACAGTAATAGAGCAATTTATGGCATCCTTCCCTGTTGTGTCCCTTCATATGGCAATAATCACACGATGCGTATGTATTGAACTTCTTATTTTTGTTGTTATTGAAGGAGGCCCTGCCTGCGAGTGCAATATTATCGACTGAATTTCCCAAATATGAGATCTGTTTTTGGCTTTCATCCTGTGCTATCATTGCATAGGCTTGATTTACACTAGGCGTAGGAGACATTAACAGGATATGACTCCTCGCCTGGTTATAACCATCGTTCAGCCCCATAAGGAACTCCAGCAGTCTCTGATTTCCCAGATGAACAATGTATTCTCTAGGATTTGTGCACTCACATGTAGGGAGTGGTATGATCGAGTCCATCTCGTCCCATAAGTCCTTCATTCGAGAGTAGTACTGAGCTACTGGTGAAACTCCTTGATTGAGCATTGTTAATTCCTTTTTTAGCTGGTACACTCGTGAGAGGTTGACTTTGTCAAACCTTTCCTTCAAATCCTTCCATACAGCAGCGGCACTAGATCTATACAGAATTCCACTCAGCAGATTTTTGTCTACATTCTTCATTATCCACGACATTACCAATGCATTGCATCTATCCCACTGCCTCATGTGATTGGGCCCATACGTGTCGCGCTTTATAGATCCGTCGATGAAACCAGTTTTGTTCTTCATCAGCAGTGTTAGTTCCATCGCCCTACTCCAGAGAGTATAGTTTTCCATCTCTATCAATTGGATGTCCACCTGCAGTACTCCGACACTGTCTGACGCACTCAGGAACAGAGGATGGTTATGGTCGATGGTTTCAGAATCTGCATGCGAACCTTTCTCTATAGTCGCCGATGGTGTGTTCTCCATGGATCTACTACTTCACAGCTAATTTGCTGAATGTTTGTCAGGAACTTAGGATCGAAATCAGGAAGAAGAGAAAAAAAATTTGAAAAATTGTAAACACAGAGATCGACGAATATGTCGATCACTGATCTAAATCAAAGGCCTAATTGCTAGAACAATGTCTGATTTGTCCTGCATGGCTCTGATACCATGATAAAACTATGCAAAGCTCAGTGAATTGAGCTCTGCCATTGAAATGTCTGAAGCAGCACGAGAGAGAAGGGAGAGGGAGAGCTACCAAGTCTTTTCTATTTTCTGAATGATGATGAAAAATGTCCAACAGGCTTACAATATAGAAGTAAGAAGGAACGTAAAAATGGGCCTCACAATATGGGCCAAGAATGTGAAATGTAACAGGCCTATGTATCACTTAACCAAATAACCTACTAGTAATGTATATGAATGTATACGAGTATTGTATATGAATGTATACTAGGTGTTATTCCTCAACATTATCCAACACAAAATATATGTCTATCTGTGATTTCTGTCTATCTGTCTAAGTCTTGGGTGGACAAATAATTTTCCCAGTACTTGTGCTGATATATTGTAGATAACTCAGTCGAGATGTGGGTAAACTGGAGCGAACACTACCATTATCAAAAAAGAAAACAAGAAGTTCAAAAAAATTGAACATGCAGACAATACTTGCTATTTTTAGCTGATTCAACTTGTCATAGTCAAGTTCATCACTTCCAAACACTTGTAGAACCTCTTCTCTAGCTCTTTCTTGCCAATCAGGATATTTGCACAACAAAATCATTGTACATGCAAGTAAAGTTGAAGTAGTCTCTTGCCCAGCAAAATAGAATAGTTTACACTCGTCAATGACTTCATCAATGCTCATACCAAATTTCTTATTCCCATGTTGTTGGATTTCTTTTAAATTGGATGCCAATAATATACCCAATAAGTCATCTTGTGATTCTCCAGCTTCAATCATCCTCATTCTTTTATTGATGATTCCCAATACAAGTTCTCTTACTTCATTGAAGATTTGCTTTATCCTTTTAGTTGGCAAAAACCTACAATTTCAAGAAATTTAAGTAGTACAAATTTGCAAACAAGAAAAGTATTCTAGTGGTGATAGTTGCTAGGACAATGGTAATAGTAATAGTAACGCAAAGGTTTAAAGACATGTAAATGTTTTTGTTGAAGATAGTTGAAGTCTTTCCACGAGTAAATGAAACAATGATAAAAGCACGATCTCCGCGATTCAACTAATGAAGCCATGCAATGTTGTATTTAAATGAGGAATGCAACACAAAGACTTCCCGCGGTTCACCCATCCTAGCTCTCACTTAAGCACGCTTAACTTCAGAATTTTTATGATATCCGGTGCGTTAGTATTAATATGATTATATTCACACAATGTTGTATTCAAGAATAACTCTCTAAAATATTTAAAATTTCCAAGAGGTCCCAACCATATTTTGTAGACCAACTGTTTTATTGAAAATTTATATAACAGATTAACTTTAGAAAATTTAAAGAAATAAATAACTATACCTCCATCCTGGGATGTATAGGCGTGACACTTCTGAAACTAGTTGAAGTTGTTCCTTTTGAAGTTCAAAAATCTTTCTTCCTTCTTCGTAATAACTGCCAAAAGCAGTTCTTGAAATGGCATCACTTGTCAAAGGTTTGAAGATATGGCCACACATCTATCTCTGATCCTTCTTTCGAGATAATTTTCTTCCATTTGCTCAATATCTCACTAACCGTCAATTTGAATGCAGGAAGCATATGCTGCACATTTTATAATAAGAATCCAACCTTAGGTTTGCCAAACATAAACGATAAGAGTTTAACTTCGATAAATTGACGGTAAGTATCAAGTTGTTATGACACAAAATATAATTATAGATAATCGCCCATTAAAAGTTGTTAATAGCCTATAAAATAAGACAAATTTAACTTTGAACTTCTTATTTTACACTTAAAGTAACTAGGGTCAGTCTAAGTGAATCACATAAACCGGAAGAAAGGGGAGGTCAAAAATTAATTATAACAAAGTTTTCATTAGAGATAGCACCCATCACTGGCCATTTTCAGTCCTGTCTTAAAAAAGAACCAATTATCGTAAAGTTTTAAATTTTACAGGTGAAACTCTAAGATATTATCAGCTTAGAATTTCACTTATAAAATTTGAAAACCCGGTGATATATAGTGACTATTTTTCCAATACAAGAACTTGAAAAGTGACTATTTTGTAAAATTTATTCTGAAGTTTGATAGTAGTAAAACCTTCAACTTGTCAAGGTGAAAAACAGGATTGAGAAGCCTTCTATGTGTGGCCCATTTATCTGTTTCGTGGTTTGCAAGTCCAGATATTACCAACTTAGAGAGTGGGCTGCTACGTGCCTTCTGATAAACATAATTCTTCGTTAGCAGGTCCTTTATAAGTTAAGGTTCCGTGATTAGGACAGCCGGTCTTGGCCCAAGCCACACATAACAATTCTTACCTACTATACGTGATGTGTAGGTTAGATACGCACGTCAAGAGTTCAAATCCTACTGCAGACAAAAGCTTGATATATAAATGGAGAAGAATAGTGCGTTTATTATTATAGCATGTAAAATTATTTAACATTAAAAATTAAGAGTCTTTATACATTTTCTGTTCATCTAAAATAATTTTTAGATGTTAACCACCTTAAAATATGATATATGTAATCTTTAAAAATAGGATATATGATTTACTATAATAGGTAAATATGACCTGATAGTATCAAAATAGCATACATCCATGATATTAAAAAAATCATGCATTATCAGGTCAACTGAAAAATAACAAATATTCATTTTTAGTCAGTCTAAAAAAAGAATGATATTTTTTCATAAATAATAATAGCTTAACTATCTTTCCATTTTACCCTTAATAAAATGATTTATAATCACAAAAATTTCAGTGACTTATTCTACAGCACAAGTGTAAATATACTTAATTCAACCCCGAAGATAGCTTATGAAGGAATGATTATCCAAGTCTATATTAAGCAAAACACCAGTTCATTTTCTACCCAATATGGGACTCTAACCCAATTTTTATAACAAGTTTTAAGTCTTCTTTTTTTTCTAAAACGCAAAGTTAAATATATTCCCATAAATTAGAACGAATGAAGTAGTAAATATTACCCATAATCAGGGGTGATAAATTAACTCATGAAATCATGGCCCGTCCAACCCATTTAAGTTTGGGTGGGCCATTGACCCTCCCATTTATTAGCCCAGCCCAATTTTAGCCCAATATATTTTAGCTTACTAATAATTAGGCTCATAAATCGACCATAGAAACCTTGTGAAAATAGTTTTAATTTTTTTTATTTGATATGTTATATATAAGCCATATTATGAAGAAAATTATTTTGTTATATACTTAAAAAATTATATGAAGCAAACAAAATAAAATTTAGTTTTGAACCTTTTTAGTCTATTTTAGCCCAAGTCATTTCAACCAAGTAACGTTTAGACGGGTTATTTATTAACTCGGTCCATTAAAATTCGCCCAAACCCAACCCAACCCGGATAGCTAACACCTCCTAAATTATTACCCATAATAAGCGGAACTAGTTCCTTGGAAAAAAGAGAAGATTGGAATTGTGAAGACATACCATAACTTTTGATGGTTTTGTAAATGAAGGGGCTAACTCTAGGCCAAATCATGTCATGTGAGAAATCAATAGGCTTTGATATTACTTCTTCAAACATCTTCTTCATCTCTTTCATGTCCCCAAACAAAAACTTGTAAGAATTTCCTTTGAAACCTTGTTTTCTTAGGCTTTTCTCCAACTTTTTTAGTTTGAACCCAACATAATTCAAGATTCTCCATGCCCATCTTAAAACAAAAATAATTGCAAATGAAAGTATTGCCATTTTGAAGTTGTAATGTGATATCTCCATATTGAAGGCCTTATCCTATCCACTCACTAGCAAACATTTAGCTCTATCTGGTCTTTATTATGATATTATTGTATATATACTATCAGTTGCGGATTTACTCTAAGCATGATGGTACATTTGAATTTTCATCAAAACGGTGTTGTTTTGGTGTTTAACATGATTTTTTTTGCTATGCAAAAAATTATTACTTCATATGTTTACACCACCAAATTTTGTTGCATGAATTCACCACTAGTATATATACTAGTATGATTGATGAGAAGAAGGTGAATTTTAAATGAAAAGCTTATATTAGTCGAACAAAATCGACACACGTCTTTGAAAGTTCAGAGAAATCCATATTGCACGTCATTTTCTCTTGGACTTGTCTACTCTTAAACCTCCTTTTCATTTCCTTACCCAATTTATGACTATTTAACTAGACATGAAAACTAAAAAAAAAAGTTTGGAACGTATAGTCTAAAATAAATCTTAGATATTCATGTGGTTATAAACTATGTATCTCTTTAAGATTAAAATGAAAATTTTAAAATTAAATTATTTTCAAATGTAGAAAGATAACATGATTCATTTTAGTTGGAATAGACTAAAAAGGAAAGTGTGTCACGTAAATCCGATAAAACGAAAATCTTAATGTTAAAATATTTTAAAATATAAAAGAATGGCATTCTTTTGAAACATCTTAAAAAGAAAGTGTGTCACGTAAATTAGAAAACATAATAATTCTTTTACAATTAATTAAATGAATAAATGAAGCTAAATACAATGGCGAAACTAGAAATTCTAAATGTGATTTACAATTTAATAAAAGAATGATACACAGAATTTGAACCTATATATAAGGTTCAAAATTCATGATTCAAGGTTCAATTTATTATAATTCGAAGTTCAATTCAATTAAAGGTTCAATTATATAAATTCATCAAGGTTCAAGATTTATAATGTGGGAAACAAATGTGTAATAATAAAAAATATCAACCACAATACTAAATAAGAAATCTGGAAATGAATAAGTAAATTGGCTTGCTGAGTCGATTGGATGAACAATATATCCTAAAATAATATTGCCCCGTATATTCCTTTAAACGGTATATTGACAACTTATCTCCCAAGATAAAACAAAAATCAAACTAATGAGCAACGGAGACTCAAGAGTTCGCTTTAGGAAGAAAGATCTTAGAGTGCTTGATTGCAAGAGAGAAAGAATATATTATGAAATTGTGTCAATGTGTCAATTTATAGGTGGATGATTATGTCTTCTCAATTAACCAAATGAATGGTCATCAATGTCAAGTAATGACCATTGATATTGAGGTTAATTCAGCCTAGTGATGGCTGAATTCAATGGACAAATAATGGAGAGTAATTGCTCCAAAGTCAGCCCAAGAATCAGCTTTAATTCTCCTCCAACAAGATCAAAATCGGCGCGCTTCAGAGGCGCGCGCCGCTTCGAGAACTCTTTGAACCGAAATGTCATTTAGAGTCGCGACCCTTTTGGGAGGCGCCGCGGCACTTCAATTTCAGTGAGCTACTGGAATTGAAATGACATTTAGAGTCGGGGCTCTTGGGAGGAGGTGCCTCGGCGCTCCAAGCACCGTGGCCCTGATTTTGTCGCGCCACGGCCCTTCTCGGCTCCACGACGATTTATGATTCGTTTTATCTTTTACACATTTTATTTTTCTTCATTTCATTTACCAACGTGAAATCATTGTCATTTGGTCAATAACCGTCTATTCTCTTATGTCTCAAACAATTCGTATACGTACCAATATCTCTTCCATTAAGGAAATTACGATCCTTGACACTTTATGTGCACGTGTGTGGAAATCATGTTTCCGACGTGCGGGGCCCTAATTGTTCGAGTCATAATTAATAGGATTAACTTTATTTCACGTTTAGTAAATTTCCAACAATCCCCTCTTGAAAGAGATTTTAGCGCACGCACATGGTGTCTTTCCAGCAATCATTCGGCGGATAGATGATGCATCTGGAGAGGTAGCCGGAGTTTTGAACCTTCCATAGTAGAATACCATCGGACATATTTATTGCGCGTTGAACGTGATGTCTTGAACCGTCAGTGTTTAGTATATGCCAAGACAATGGTACCAACACAACATCTTTCCTTACTCTATCTTTCTTTATGTTTTGTCCATCGTGGGTCGTGAACACTCTTGGATTCTTAGGTGTGTTCATTTGAGACGGCCTGTCCTCGCACTTAAATAGGTGGTCTCATACAAGGTATCTTGCAATATCCCGCTACACAAGCGTTAGGAACCATTAAAAGTTTTCTCAACCTAACCTCAACTATTGAGGATCATTAAAGGTTTAGAAACTTATCATTCACCAATCTTACAGGTAGCACTTTTGGTCTATCACGGGAGCGGCCTTGAATTATGTTTCTTAAGAAGAAATCATTATCCGAAGTGCTCTTGTTTCCACCGAAGCGCTCAACTAAACCTTTACAATTTAGTTTTCCCATTGAACCTTATTCCTGGGATCTCCAATCTGTAAGGTTGGGTGTCCACTATACTGGTTCTTATTGATTGGGTTTTAAGCCCATTTCCCTAGACAGGCAGTACATCTGATCTCTTGTCATTCCCTTCGTCAAGGGATCTGCGATATTTTTCTTAGATTTTACGTAATCAATAGAAATAACACCCGAGGTGATCAGCTGCCTAACAGACTCATGTCTCCGTCGAATATGACGAGACTTGCCATTGTATATAGAACTCGTGTCCTTCCTAGAGCCGACTGACTATCGTAGTGGATCATTACATAAGACACGAGTTTATCCCAACATGGGACATCCTCTAGAAAACCATGAAGCCATTCAGCTTCTTCTCCCGCTTTGTCTAAAGCGATAAATTCTGACTCCATCGTGGATCGGACAATAAGTGTTTGCGTAGAGGATTTCCAAGACACAGCTCCACCGCCGATTGTAAAAATATATCCACTGGTGGAATTGATATCGTCACTATCAGATATCCAGTTTGCATCATTGTACCCCTCTAGTACAGTTGGATACCTCGAATAGTGTAACCCAAACTTTAACGTGAACTTCAGGAACCGTAGTACCCTATTCAACGCTTTACAGTGATCCTCACTTGGATTTTGGGTAAACCTAGCCAATTTATTAACTGCATAAGCGATATCAGGTCGAGTGCGGTTTGTGTCATACATCAAACTCCCAATCACCTGGCGTACGGGTACACCAAGATGCTTGTCAATCTTTTGACTTTTATCCAATCGTGTCATTACTGGTGAACTGTCGAACATCTCAAATTTCTTCAGCACATCTTCAATGTAGTGAGATTGAGACAAGACCAGTCCATTAGATGTCTTAGAGATCTTGATCCCTAAGATGACATCTGTGACACCCATATCTTTCATGTCGAAACATTGTTTTAACATGTTCTTAGTCTCTAGGATTATCTTAGGACTGCTACCAGTGATCAACAAGTCGTCTACATAAAGGCATATCATGACGAACGAATTGACATTTCCTTTCATGTAAACACATTTGTCACATTTATTAATGGCGAACCCTTTTGATAGTAGGATACTATAAAATTTCTCGTGCCATTGTTTAGGGGTCTGTTTCAGCCCATACAACGATTTGACAAGCCGACATACGTATGGATGTCATTCTAGACACCGGAGCGTAGGTGTCGAAGTAATCAAGACCCTATTTTTTTAGATAGCCCTTGCCTACCAACCTAGCCTTGTACTTGTCAATAGATCCACTTACAACCCAAAGGTTTGTGTCCCGGGGGAAGTTTAGCCAACTCTCAGGTGTGGTTATGCAGGATAAATTCTATCTCACTTTTTAAAGCTTCCTTCCAGAGCGGTGCTTCTGGAGTTGACAAAGCTTCAACGATTGTCCGTGGTTCGTCCTGAACCAAATAGACTTCAAAGTCTGAACTGAAGGACTTGTCCTTCCGGGCTCTTTTGTTTCGCCTTGGTTCCATCTCTGAGTCTTCCAAGTCCTGAGAATCTAGAATACTGGATTCCGGATAATCAACCACTTCAGAATTCACTAGATCTGAACCGTTTGGATTTAGGTAGTCAGAGACTCCTAGATCCTCAGAAGTTTGCTCATAACTTCATTTGTGAGAGGTTATGTCGTTTTACTTAAATGGAAATGTGTCTTCAATGAACCACGCGTTCCTTGATTTCATGATCGTACCTTCATAAATGTCTGGTACATCCAACTTATGCACTATGAAGCGATAAACACTACTGTTATTGGCATATTCGATGAATATACAATCCACAATCTTAGGTCCAATCTTGATCTGCTTTGGCATAGGTACTCTTACCTTGGCCAGACAACCCCATACCTTCAAATATTTGTAGGTAGGTTTCTTTTCTTTTCATAACTCGTATGGAGTCTTGTCCTTACCTTTGTGTGGGACTCTATTAAGAATCTTATTTGCGGTAAGGACTGCTTCTCCCCATATGTGTTGGGGATTGCCTGAATTGATGAGTAAAGCAATCATCATTTCCTTTAGTGTTCTATTCTTGCGTTCAGCCACACCATTTGATTGAGGTGAGTAAGGGGCCCTTGTTTTATGAACTATACCCGATTGGGTACAGAATTCATCAAAAGACGCTACATATTCTCCCCCTCTATCGCTACAGATTGTTTTAATCCGTCTACTTAGTTGGTTCTCAACTTCTGCTTTGTAGCGTCTGAATGCTTCAAAGGCTCCATCCTTACGTTTTAGTAAGTAAAGGTAACAAAACCTTATGCCATCATCTATGAAAGTCACAAAGTACTTGTTTCCCCCTCTAGTTTGAGCGAACTTCAAATCACATATATCAGTGTGTTTAAGTTCTAGAGGAGTGATTTCCCTTTCGACGGATCTAAAGGGATTCTTGGAGAGTTTTGCCTCTACGCACACCTCACACTTACGTTGAGGGTTTATGTCGATAGACAACAATAATTTCAACTTTACTTTTGAATAGATTGATAGTTAACATGTCCTACTCTATGATGCCAAAAATCAGATGACTCAATCAAGTAAGTAGAAGACTCAATTTTATTGATAGTTGAAACAATAGACATTATAGGTGCAGCATTAACCTTAAAGAGGTCTTCACAGACGAAGCCCCTTCCTACAAATATTCCGTTTTTAGTGATTACAAACTTGTTAGCCTCTAACACTAGCTTAAAACCAGCATTTACTAACACATGTCTAAAAATTAAATTTCTTCGAATTTCTGGGACATGCATCACTTCCTTCAAAGTCAGCTCCTTCCCGGACGTCATCTTTAGGACCACCTTTCCCACCTCAGCACCTCTGAAGAAGAATTGTTTCCTATGAACAACTTCTTATCTGTGACTGGTGTATAAGTGGAGAAGACTTCTTTATTGGAACATATGTGACGGGTGGCACACTGTGTCCAACCACCACTGTACCGAATTCTCAACGAAGTTTGCTTCAAGAACCACCGCCGAGAACTCCTGAATCATATCGTCTACGAGTGTGTCTTCGACGATGTTGGTATTGCCTTTGTTCTCGCGTTTGAGCCTGAGGCAGTTTTTGGCCATGTGACCAACTATACCACATTGGTTGCATTTTCCATTGAACTTTTCAGTTGTTTGGGTCTTGCATACCTTCTAGAACTTTCGCTTCTTACTTGAGTTTTCTTTGACTTCAGTCAGGTTCGCCTTATCCTCAACGGGTTGTTTCCCCTTTGGCATGACCTTCTTATTATCCTCCTGAATCTGGAGTTTGACAATAAGTTCGTCTAAGGTTATCTCATTCGTTTTGAGTTTCAAATAGTTCATAAATTCAGTCCACGAGGGAGGCAGATTCTCGATCAACGCCCCAACCAAGAATTGTTCGTTGGGCTTTAATCCTTCCAAATCCAGGTGATGTAGAATCATTTGAAATTCATGGACTTGGAATGACACACTCTTGTTGTCCACCATTTGAAATTTCGGGAACTTCCCAATGTTGAACTTCTTACTACCCGCATCTTGGGTGTTGTATTTCTTCTGAAGTTTGTCGCATAACTGTTTGACAGTTTTAACGGTGCAATATATCGTATAGAGAGGATCGGACAAACTGTTTAGAATATAGTTCCTACACATGAAATCACTATGTTTCCATGCTTCGCGAACCATCATCATGTCTTCAGCGACATGGTTACCTTGGACCCCTCTCGCCAAATCATTTGGCTGAGGGTCCACGTCTTCCCCAACTAGTGGAGGATCTTCGGTTAAGAAACGTGACATTCCCATAACCGTTAGGAAAAACAGCATCTTTTGCTGCCATCACTTAAAGTGTGCACCCGTGAACTTTTCAGAACGCTCATGGTGAAAACCAGTGGGAGTAGGGGTCGTGGTACCCCCTTGAGCAGTTGCAAAGGTGTTGGGAACACCTCTAAGAGAAGTATAGGCGTTCTGGACGCCTTGGGCAGTGGCATAGGCATTATAAGTGTCTGGAGCAGCAGTGGAGGCATTGATTGTGTTAAAAACGGTGTTGAAACTAGTTGTGCCAAAGCTAGCAGTTTGGAAGGCATTAGGAATTCCATGATCAGTGGTGACACTAGAAGTGCCAAAATCAGTAGAGTTGAAGGCAGCGGTAGTGCCTTGAACAGTGGGATTGCCTTGAGCATCGGTAGGATTTTCAGCGTTGAGTTGGTTGAATTGATGTTGTCCAGTCATATTGTTGTTGAAACAACGAATATTATCTTAAGCTTGTGGGAAACAAATGTGTAATAACAAGAAACGAAAAATGTATCAACAACAATAGTAAATAAGAAATCTGGAAATGAATAAGTAAATTGACTTGCTGAGTCGATTTGATGAACAATCTATCCTTAAGATAATATTGTCCCGTATATTCCTTTAAACAATGTATTGACAACTTATCTTCCAAGATAAAACAACAATCAAACTAATGAGCAAAGGAGACTCAAGAGTTCGTTTTAGGAAGAAAGATCTTAGAGTATTTGATTGCAAGAGAGGAAGAATATATTCTGAAATTGTGTCAATGTGTCTTTTGCAATTGTGCATCAATTTATAGGTAGATAATTATGTCTTCTCAATTAACCAAATGAATGGTCATCAATGTCAAGTAATGACCACTGATATTGAGGTTAATTCAGCTTAGTAATGGTTGAATTCAATGGCCAAATAATGGAGAGTAATTGATCCCAAGTCAGCCCAAGAATCAGCTTTAATTCGCTTCCACCCAGATCGAAAGCGTCGCGACCCTTCGTGTTGCGCCATTTGCTTTGAAGAACCCACCGAACTGAAATGTCATTTAGAGTCGCGACCCTTCTGGGAGGCGCTGCAGCGCTTCAATTCCAGTGAGCTTGCTACTGGAATTGAAACGACATTTAGAACCGGGGCTCTTGGGAGGAGGCGCATGGCGCTTCCAAGACCGCTACGACTTTGTCGCGCCGCCTTCGACCCGCGATGATTTCTGATTCGTTTCATCTTTTACACATTTTACTTTTCTTCCTTCCATTTACCAACGTGAAACCATTGTCATTTGGTCAATAACCGTCTATTATCTTATGTCTCAAACAATTCGTATACGTACCAATATCTCTTCCATTAAGGAAATTACGATCTTTGACACTTTATGTGCACGTGTGTGGAAACCATGTTTCCGACGTGCGGGGCCCCAATTATTCGAGTCATAATTAATAAAATTAACTTTATTTCACGTTTAGTAAATTTTCAACATATAATTCACTTAAGGTTCAAAATTCAGTTCAAAGTTCAAGATTCAATTCAAAGTTCAAGGTTAAATTCAAAGTTCAAGGTTAAATTCAAATTTCAACCTAAACAAGAATGATAATAATGTAATTAATCTAAACCCAAAGCTAAACAAGATTGCCCTAAACAAGAACAGATACTAATTAAACTACAATGTATAAGAGATCAATGATTTTTTTACTTGGAGGGGCTGGACGATGGCTAGAGAGGGTGGCGACATCGGCAAAGGCAACGGACGGAGTGGGTCAAAAGACTCAAAAGTATGTATAAGTTGAAAATCACCCGTTTTTTAGGTGGAACGCATATTAAAATACTCCTCCAGAAATATGATATGGTGCATGAAAATCACGTTCTGAAAGCTCTTTCAAAGAGTTCCAAGTAGTAGTTAGGGTTGTTATCGGTCCGGCCTGGGTATCGACATACTGGAACCGGACCGATAAGGTTACCGATAAGGACCGAGACCAGACCGATAAGAATTCGGTCCTGAAATATGATAAGATTTTTTTTTATAAAAATTTATGCTTTACTACATTTACTGCTTTACATAATACATATTAACAAACTTAAAGCAATATATAATAGCAATATTCCAAGGATTAATAAGATAATTACCGGGTATCGGACCCGAACTGGTAACA
This sequence comes from Przewalskia tangutica, assembly GCA_029844215.1. Classification (NCBI taxonomy): domain Eukaryota; kingdom Viridiplantae; phylum Streptophyta; class Magnoliopsida; order Solanales; family Solanaceae; genus Przewalskia; species Przewalskia tangutica. The sequence goes on along the minus strand of CM056730.1, from coordinate 3,372,285 downwards.
TATAAGTTATCAGGTAATTAGACAGAGTTTCCGGATCGGATCCTTATCGGTCCAGATCCTTATGTCTAGTACCGTACCGTTAACTTTTCGGTCCGAATATCGATCCGAATATTTCAATTCGGTTCTCGAGTGTATTCGGACCGATAACAGCCCTAGCATTAGTACATGTTAAAAAATTCACTTAGGTGGAACTCATTAAAATATCCGAATATTATATGCTACGTGAAAATCACGTCGAAGAGTTTCAAGTAGACGTACACGTTGATAAAAGGTAGAGTTACTTTTAATATATCAGTATTTCGCGAGTTTCGTGCCTAAATTATTTGTGATTTTCATTGTGCCAAGTGAACTCATTCTTTAAGACGTTTTTTTATCTCTTACGCGACGGGAATAACGAATAATATAGATATGATACTCGCAAAATGGTGATAATTTAAGAGTCGCTCTTTAAAATTTTGCATTTGGAGCAAGCTGGTAAAAAGTTCAAAAGCCCCCAATTTTAAGATTATTCAGATGAGGCTGGAAAAGGAGACCCTCAATTCGATCAACGGCGACCTTCTCCGGCGAAACCGAAATTAAGGTTTATTGCGATTTTTACGAGTTATTTTGCATTATTATTTTAAGTTGCCCCTATGATAATGGAATCAAATCTTAATTTAAGGTTTTCCATATCCAATCAATCAAATAACTAAGCCTCAATTCCAGATTAGTTTGGTGTCGGTTGTGAATTGTCTATATCTATTCAAAGTTCTTTTCAAGTACTTTGTATTCTGACCAAAAAGATAATCAATTATGATAAATAAATTCTGTTATTAGATTCAGAATATTTTTCCTTTTACATAAATTATAAAGCTACAAATTGTTGATATAGCCATATCTGAATAAAAAATTTGGATTGAGCTATGTAGTCTAGAGTTGCCTGAATTAGATAACCGTTAATGATTTTGACACCATAGTATCTGTATTTGGTTGTGAAGTAGGAATAGTTACTAGGATAAACCTGGTGGGACGGTTACTAATAATTCATCGCACTGTTGATTTAGTGCAATTGGGGAGATAGACGAGGATGACACTCATCGTATTGGAGCGGAGTGGATGAGATGGAAGTTCACATTTGGTGTCATGTGTGATAAGAAGGTGTTGCCGAAACTTAAAAGTTAGTTTTGTAAAGTAGTTGTTAGATCGACTATGTTGAATGAGACAGAGTGTTGGCAAGTCAAGAACTCGCACGTCTAGAAGGTGAAAGTAGTGGAAATGAGGATGCTTAGAAGGATGTGTAGGCATACCTGAAGGTTTGGAATGAGGATATACGGGACAAAGTGGGAGTGACCTCAATGGTACACAAGATGCGGAAAGCGAGTCTGAGATGGTTTAGGCATGTGAAGAGGAGGAGCTCAGATGCCCCAGTGCGGAGGTGCAAGAGTTTAGCAGTATTAGGTCTCCAGAAATAAAGGTAGGTCGAAGAAGAACCGGGGAGAGATTATTAAACAAGACATGACACATCTTTAGTTGATCGAAAGTCGAGAATTAGGATAGACGGTTAGTAGGTAGTTTGAGAGTTTTTTCTCTCATTTGGGAGAGCAACGTTCTCGTTTAGATCACCTTATCATTACTATTCTTTCGTTAGCGTATTCTTATATTTTTACTACTATTGTTATTTCTTTACTATCCATACTATAGGGGTATCAAGCTGCTGAACCACACTATGAAAGTTTGGGAAAGGATCGTGGAGATGAGGGTGAGAAAATACGTGTTTATTTCTGAGAATCAATTTAGATTCATGCCGGGGCGTTCGACTACCGAGGCCATTCATCTTATTAGGAGGTTGGTGGAGCAGTATAGGGAGAGAAAGAAAGATTTACATATGGTTTTCATCGACCTCGAAAAGGCATACGACAAAGTCCCTAGGGAGGTTCTATGGAGATGTTTGGAGGTTAGAGGTGTACCTGTGGCGTACACCAGGGCTATTAAGGATATGTATGATGGAGTCAAGACTATAGTACGGTCAGTAGGAGGAGACTCAGAACACTTCTCAGTGACTATGGGGCTGCACCAGGGATCGACTCTTAGTCCATTCCTATTTGCCTTGATCATGGACGGACTGACGCGACAAATTCAAGGGCAGGTACCATGGTGTATGTTATTCGCAGACGACATAGTCCTGATTGATGAGACTCGCAGCGGACTGAACGCCAAACTAGAGGTTTGGAGACAGACTCTGGAGACTAAAAGGTTCAAGTTGAGTAGGACCAAGACAGAATATTTGGAGTGCAAGTTCAAAAACGGGAGCGATCCTGAGACAGGCGTAGAGGTGAGACTTGGTACTCAGGTCATTCCGAAGAAAGGAAGCTTCAAATACCTAGGGTCTATTATCCAAGGGAATGGAGAGATTGATGACGATGTCACGCATCGTATTGGGGAAGGGTGAATGAAATGGAGTCTCGCATCTGGAGTTGTGTGACAAAAAGGTGTCAACTAAACTTAAAGGCAAGTTCTATAGGGCGGTGGTTAGACCAACTATGTTGTATGGGTTAGAGTGTCGGCCAGAGGATTGATGTTATCCGGGATAAAGTAGGAGTGCCTTCGGTGGAGGATAAGATGCGGGAAGCGAGGTTGAGATGGTTCGGGCATGTGTAGAGGAGAGACACAGATGCCCCAGTGCGGAGGTGTGAGAGGTTGTCTATGGACGGGTTCAGGAGGGGTAGAGGTAGACCAAAGAAGTATTGGGGAGAGGTGATTAGACGGGATATAACGCATGTGCAACTTTCTGATAGGGGGTTGTGGAGGACACGGATTAGGGCAGTAGGTAGTCGAGCGTAGTCCTCTTTACGCTTACAAAATGATAGTGTAGTATTATTACTATAGGCTTAGCTTGTCACACTTATAGGCGCATTATTTCTCTATAGTACTCTGTAGTTTAATTCCTGATGCTATGTGTTCTTTAGTGTAATTTATTCATCTTATTTAGTTGTGTTAGCTACTGCTTCCTTTTTGGTAGAATGCCCTACCATTGTGTATTTGATTTTTATTATATGCTGTCCAAAATACTTTAATTTCTCGTCTGATTATTTATCATATTTTTTTTTGCTTGCTTTGCTTTGCCTGATTATTCTTTGTTTTGAGCCGAGGGTCTCCCGGAAACAGCCGCTCTACCTACTAAGGTGGAGGTGAGGTGTGTGTACATTCTACCCTCTCCAGACCCCACAGTGTGGAATTTTCACTAAGTATGTTGTTGTTTTTGTTGTTGTATCCATACTATATCTGCTATCATTACTTTTATTTTCTTAGTTATTTTCCTCACATCCATTGATGGGATGGTTTGGAGGTCGCAGATTAGGGTAGAAGGTTAGTTAGTAGTTGAGTGTTCTCTCTTTTCTGCGGGATAGGCTTGGTGGTCATATCTATACCTACTTTCTTACTAGTAATATTAACACTACTCTCATAATTTCTTGTTCTTCGATTCCTGCTACCATCTTGTGCTTCAGTTATCACATTATTTTATTACTGTTCTTTTTATTAATGCTATGCTTTCCATATCGAATTATTTCGTTGTTGTTACTTCTTTCATTTATGTATTCTCCTTTTCAAACTGTTTTGAAATGCTTTACTTGGACCGAGGGTCTATAGGAACCTCTCTATATGTGGGGATAAGGTCTGCGTACATTCTACCCTCCCAGACCTCTCACGTGGGATTACACTGGATATGTTGTTGTTTGTTGTAAATATATCCATATGAAATTTTTTATTATGTATCTCACACAATTGATATTACTTGTGCGAGACTTCTTATGTCTCACAAAAAAGTGGACCCAAATCTTACACTTTTGGATCCATTTGAAGCCTCACACAACTAGTGTCAGTTGTGTGAGACACATAATAAAAATTTTCCATACCGGGTGGGGGAAAAACCAAGATGGGCCCAAAGTAAGGTGAAGAGCCCAAACAACTGATGAATAAAGTGTAGCCCAAGCTGCCTAGGGTTCTGATAATTTCCACCGTCGCGTTGCCCTTATAAATGCAGCCACCAAGTGTTTAAAACTTGCATCTCCGCCTTTCTCCTTCAACTCTCTTAGATGTTTGCAGCTTATAGTTGTGTTACGCCAAATTGATTTTTGTTTCTTTTCAAACCTTTTTTGAGAATCATTTTTATTGAGCCGAGGGTCTTTCAAAAACCTCTCTACCTCGCAAATGTAGCACTCCACCCTACCCAGACCCCACTTGTGGGATAACATTGGGTATGTTGTTGTTGAATTAATGCAATCAATTATGGGGTATCATCAGTGATGAACTTTGCCTCTAAATTAGTAAGCATAGTTTCTCGAACTGTATACATTTTAGCTTTCTGCTAGATTTTCATTTAAGGGGTACTTTCTGCGTATAATTAGCGGGTAATATCTGTTTGGATGGTCTCAACGTGCTCACATCAAAGATTGCAATTTGCGGTTAATAGTTAAAAGATCACGTCTTTTAAACCTTGTTTCCTAGATAGTCTTCCATCTTTTCCTATCTTGCATCATCAGTTTTGAAAATTTTGAAGCTTTCTCATTAAACCTTGTTTCCTGAATGAATAAATAAATAAAGATTCCTATTTCCCGTGGATGTAGTTATATTCGGTGCCTATATACTCCATCCAATTTGTATTGGATAACCACTTTTCTACATCAATGTTAAGCTAACGCAAGTTCTGCTTCTGGTAACATCATTATTTTTTCCCTTAGATTATTAGTTTCCTTTTCAAAGACTTTTTTCATTACACCTGACCCATTTTCATGCTTCTAGTAACATCAAATATTACACCTGACCCATTTTTCATTTGTCTAAAGTTGAGATCCATCAAAGACTTTGTTTAACAACTTTTAAGTATATGATCTGTTGGTTTAAGCTCATATTTTTTGGTTATCTGTTTTTTTTAAAAATTCTTTTTCTCCATTTTGTTAGCTTCTTTTCCTCTATTAGCTACTTTTTAATTTAAAAAGTATTGAGGGATTTGCTTAATATTATTTTTATTGAGTTCTTGATTATTTATCTATGCAAATTTAATATTATTTGTTTTGTATTAAATTGCTCTTCGGTTGAAAATAGCGTGCTTCGCTTCACGCTTCTCACTTCGGTAAAGCGAGCCCTCGTCGCTTTTGTTCCGCTTCTTGCTTTCCAAAACACTGCAAGCAATGAAGAGAGAACATTGCAGGGATACATGTATACAACTAATTTTTAGATGGATAACACCTCTAGCCCCTTTCACCCACTTGACTATGTTGGAGAAAGAATTTAGCATCTTATTGATTTCATGCTTGCTTATCCTGAAATCTCAGTTGGTCTTGAGGAAGCCAAAACCAACCCAATTAATTGGGCCGACTTCAAAGTTGTTTTTCGAGTTCAACCATCTGAATTGCCTTTAAATGGCTTTTTAGATATCACATTATGAATCATAGCATAATAGCGAAGCATGCCATCATCATCGTCATAAGCAACCCAGACTTGATTATCATCCAAAGATTTTTCCGTTCTATCCTTGTCAAAATTATGGAAGTCAAGATCAGTAACAATCATTGACTTAACTTTTGGTTCCAAATCAACAGGTGCAAAAGACAAGAGACTTTTTCTGCTCGCACAATATTTTGAAATCCACCACTGCATCATTAGCAGTTTTATCCCTTCTCAAATCATTTGTGATAACTTTAGGAGCAGTTTGCTTCTTCTTTTCCACATCTTTTTTCTCCTTATATGAAGTTCGAGAAGCCGCAGCTGCTTGCACTCATTCTTTAAGCTTCTTGCTAATCTCCATCTTAGCCTTTTTCGCCACCATATTACGAATTTCTGAATCGGACAACTCCCTTGAACATTCTCTAAGATGGAGATTAGCAAAAAGCTTAATGAATGGACTGCAATTGCTGCTTTTCGAACTTCATATAAGGAGAAAAAAGATGTGGAATAGAAGAAGCAAACTGCTCCTGAAGTTATCACAAATGATTTCAGAAGTGACAAAACTGCTAATGATGTAGTGGTGTATACCAAAATATTATGCGCGCAGAAAAAGTTTTCTAGTCTTTATTGCACCTGTTGATTTAGATCCAGAAGTTAAGTCAATGACTATTCCTGATCCTGACTTCCATAATTTTGATAAGGACAGAATGGAAAAATCTTTTGATGATAATCAAGTCTGGGCTGGTGATGATGGAATGACGCGCTATTATGCTATGATTCACAATGGGATATCTAAAAAGCCATTTTAAGTGCAATTCAACTGGTTGAACTCCAAAAACAACTCTGAACTCAGCCCAATTAATTGGGTTGGTTCTGGCTTCCTCAAGACCAGCGGAAATTTCAGGATAGGCAAGCATGAAACCAATAAGTTGCTCAATTCTTTCTCCCACAAGGTGAAAGGGGCTAGAGGTGTTATCCAGCTAATTTCAGCCTTGTTCAATCTTCTGGAAACACAATATTTCAGTGGCTAACATTTATGATCTTATCGAGATCCTGATTAGCAAATATGGGATCATCTTAACTTGGTAAGTAGTATTAACTAGTGGAGAAGGTTTATATTTATTAAAGTCATTTAAGAAAAGTTAAGGGTAATAGTCTTTTCACAGCACTTAGTAATGACACTCACGTGTATACATTTGCAGACGCTTCCTTCTTTCTTTCTACTTTAGCGATGTGTTTCTGATTGCAAGCTCTCTCTGGAAGTGTCTGTGTTCTTGCTCTCATGTTCTTGACTTCTTGCTACAGGTTTGTTTATTTTCTTTTTAAATTTTTGCACATATTTTCTCTCTTTTTTCTCCGTCTTTTCGGGCTCATTGGGATCTCTTCGTATTTCCTACTTTCGCATTTCCAAGCTCCACTTCTCCTTCAATCTCTATGTCATATGTAGATACATTGTTGTGAGTGATTTTAATTGTCCATATTCTATTTCTTTCCTCCTTTCGGTTTCTCCGTGTCACTCTCTCTATTCACCACCGCTATCTTCCATTAATTTTTGTCGGCCTATCCACCTTCCACCTTCCTTGTGTTTACACCTCTTCGTCTTTTTCTTTATCTAACATTGCTATCTTTTAATAAAGCCATGTTTATCTTTGCTTTGGTGGTGTCTCTGATAGTCCTTATCTTTTTGCTGATCTGAACGATTTTTGTCTGTCTCTCTCTTTATGACCATGCTTAATTAGTAGAGTTTGAGTGCTTCAATTCCGGGTGCTAAATTTCCTTGTTCCTTTGATCTTGTAAAATTTGTTGAGATCCGCTAGGCATAAGGCTAAATTTTTGGCACTTTTTTTGCCATTATTTCTTAATAAGCACGATGATGATCTCTAAAACCACTTTCCGGTAGCTTAGGTGGTTCTTGTATGACTCTAGTTTTTATCTATCTAAGCCTTGGTCAACTGAGATACTTGGTACTTGTTGTTGGTGTAAGGTAGTAGATATCCGGTAGAATTAGTAAAAAAAAAACACAATGGTATCGGCTGATCTACCTGGTGATGAAATGACAAACATTTTTTCAAGACTTCCTGTTGAAGCTCTCATGCAATTCAGGTCTGTTTGCAAATCTTGGTGTAACCTAATTAGAGATCCTCATTTTGTTAACATGCATATGAATCAACATTCATCATTTAGGGAACGTGGCTATTTGATAAGTAAAGATATAATCTTAAATTTCGCGGAAATTAAGGAGTGCAAAGATATAATCTTAGATGTCGCGGAAATTAAGGGGTGTTGCACTTTGTACTCTGATGAAACTTTCGCTGAGCACAAGAAAATGGAATTTCCTTTGTGGGAATCAACTAAAAGTTTCGAAATCATTGGCTGTTGCAATGGCGTTCTCTTTCTTCTTTACCCTTTAACTCCTCGATCTTGTAGCAAAATGTACTTTTGTAACCCAGCCACAAAAATAATCAAGAATCTTAGTAATTCCCCCGTTCAGCTTCCTGATGTTCATGTTCATGTAGCGTTTCGGTTTGGGCGGGTCCCTCGGTTGGATGAATATAAGGTGGTTAGAATTTTGTATACTGAGCAAATGAATCTAATAGACCCCCCAAAGCATCCTCTGTTGTTGAAATTTACTCATTGAAAACAGGCTTGGACAAAGATTGAAATTGAACTTTCATACTTTATTACCAGCCATAGGGCCAACACATTTCTAGATGGATGTGCATATTGGGTTGCACGAAAGGTTATTAATGAAACTGAATATGATGACTTCGTTGTATCTTTCAATATGGCTGACCACGTTTTCGAAGAAATAAAGCTGCCAAAATCTTGCCTCGATGGTGCATTAACTGGGTTGTTAGCAGTCTTTCGTGATTCACTTTACCTATTTGTTCATGGCCCAGAATCACTAGATTGGTGGCATGTATGGATGATGCAAGAAGATTGTTCCGGAAAGATTTGGTGCCATCAGTTTAAAATTGATTGCTCATTAAAAATCTGTTGGCCCTTATGCTTAATGAAGTATGCCTGAGGTTATATTCGAATCCATTGAGGGGCACCTTTCTCTTTAAGACCCTAGGAACCAACAATTTCAAGAACTTCACTTCCAAGGGAATCCTTATATGATAGAACTATTTACATACAAGGAGAGCCTGGTTTTACTTGATTAGGAACTAAATATTGGCCTAGCGAATTTCATGATGACGGAAATGAAGAACTTGAGAGCCAAAGTCAGAGTCAAGAAATCTTCTCGCATGTAATCTTGACTTGTTTTCGTCTTGTTTCTGAAGGTTTACCTGTTATTAGTTTTCTACATGATGGTTAAATTTGGTTTTTAAAATTAGTCACCTCTGTGTTATATGTATAACTTTATGAGAAAAATCAAAGACATAGTAATTGTGCCGTTGTGTTGTACATCACCCTGCACAGAAGTCATTTTGAAAGGTGTGATCTATAAAGATGAATTGTCTCAGAAGCTCTTTTACTGCTAGCTTTCATTACAAAGAGTCCATGCAACTTTGATACTGTTAGTAATAATGTATAAGGGCTTATATTTATGTGTTTACAATGCTAGAAGAGATTTATGCTTCTAAATGAACCAGAATTTTCATATTCTTTATCTGAAGCATTAAATTTCGTCTTGTTCATGCATAATCCGGAGTATGTACGTCATACAGTTCTTGAACTTTAGTCTTTTATAATGGATCACTTCAGGAATCCAAAAAATTTAAAACTAGAGCTCAAAATTTGGATATATCTGTAGAAACTTGTCTGAATAATCAGGCATATCTGCAGGATTGGAGAAATGGCAGATTCAGGAATCAGCATGAGGTATTAATAAGCCGTACCCATTGCTGAATAAGAGAGGCTTCGAGCTAGCAAGCAACTACAAATTTATTGAAAATTCCTCTATTTCTAAGAACCCCCTTTGGCATGTGAAATGCTTGTGTGGTGAATTAGGTCTATTTGTTTTCGGTCTTCATATTTTGATAATGAAGAATGTGTCTTAGAGTTTTGGAAAGATCTCCACATTGACCTCTACTGAATCTGCTGCATCACCTGAAGAATTGTGAATCATATACCGTGTGATGGACATACTATGACCTCTTGGAAGTATTGTAGTAGATATCAAGAGTTCATTACGTTGTTACTAAATAACATGTTTAAATAAAAGTCGCACCAAAAGCTGATTTTTATCATTGGGAGGAGTTTAAGTTCTGAAGTATGGTTTGTGCAACTGAGACGTCCTCAAAATATACTTTTCCATCCGGGAACTGTTTGCGTTCCCACCCTTTTCCCTTTCTAAGCATTGTTTTATCATTGTTGCTTCTGTGTTTCCTTTTTCATTTTTATTTTCCATTTCTAATATGCTTTTAGTCTTCCTCAACCATCACCATCCAATGACAGAGTGTGTAAACAAAGTCCCACATGGAAAGTACAAAAGAAAAGGAAGCTACTTATAAGATGTTGGATACTCTTAATGGTGTGAGGTTTTCTGGGGGGAAACTGTGCAGACTTGGCCTAAAGCAGACAATGTCACAACCATGTTAAGAGTATTTTTGGGTTGTTTTAGCCAAACAGTAACACACCCAAAAACCTTTCTGAGATTGAGCAATGCATGTTGTTAAGAGCCCCATGTATGAATGAAAGTCCTGGTCTTAAAGTAAGATTCAAAATGTATCTCATCATCATAAAAGGGCCACATAGTGGACTTTCACCAACTGGCCGTGCCCGGCTGGTGGCTGCTCAAATAAAATGTATATTTTGCTAACTGAAGAAAATTTGACACCATCAAGGATGCTCAGTGCCTTGGCATCATGATGCAAGAAAAAACAGTAAGAGGTTATATGCTTCTTTATTCTTTGGTGGATCTGCCATTTCTGTTTCAATCTGTTCTGCACCCTAAGATGTCTTATTCTCCCATTCCCGTTCTATTTCTGCATCCAATAAGGTGCAAAACTTAATGATCTTTCTTGGTTCTTCATACAGGTTGACAGGTCATTTTCTATTGCAGATATTTTGAATCTTGGCGACTGGGAACAGTGCACCGGGGAACTTTACGAGTTAGCAGGAACAAACTCTTTACTGATCAATAGCTCTTTCAAACTCGTTGTTGATGGCTGTTGTTTGATGTATAATACTCATGTATATGAAGCTCACAGTTTGAACTAGCTTGTTTTGTATGATGGATTACTGCTTTTTTCACTTGTGAAGTGGTCTTTCTCTCCTCTATTATCCTCTAATCCGTACATTTTATGATAATGTCTGGAATTCATAACTGATGATAGGTGTATTGAGAGGTGCTCCTTGCACTTCAATTAACTAGACAGAAAGAGCATATTTTTGTTTTTATAACAGTGGTGTCTAGGTCAACTTGTGTGCACCTCGACTAATTTCACGTGTACCCTCCTACCTCCCGCCAGCACATGTACCTGATAATTATGTCCATCTAAAGAATCATGTTTCATCATTTGAATCTATCCTCTAGTTTTGAGATAAGCCAGTAAAAAACTAAAGTGCATTGGCAGGACTTGAAACCAAGAACCTATAACGTATTCTAGCTATAGAAACAACACCCCAAAACCATTCTTAAAATTGAGCAATTCAATGTTGTCAAGAGCTCCATTTGTTTGATCTGTGTTTCCTTCTCATGTTGGGACAAATTTCACACAGACAAGAAAAGAAAGTTTCACAGTAGTATTTACACCTTTAGTAGCAAAAATTAAGGCAGGAATTGAAGTTGTGGCTTCCAAGTCAAATTCACAATTACAATTACTACATGATGTGGCCATGCCAACAGATTGAGTTCTCCAGCTTAAAAGCAATGGTGGCAAATTGGCGGGTTAGATCGGATATGGCCAGATTGAAAATGGGTTAAATAAACACGGATCAATTATCCCACTTGCCTATATTTAACACGGATAAAAAAAATTACCTGACGGATAATATAAATGTCCATATTACCCAACTTTGTGACTATTCTTCTCCATTATTTTTTCTTAAACTTCATACAATTAAATTAAGACTTCCCTAATAGAAAAATATTTTATTTAAAAAAACTAATACCTTAAAAATGAGAAAAATGACTTCTCTAATGAAAGTAAGAAAAACAAGTTCACAAGTGACATTCCATATTAAGGGTGTGTTCATGGAGGAAAACATTTTTTCCGAAAAATGTTTCTCAATTTTTTCATGTTTGTTTGGTCAAAAAAATTGCAAAATATTTTCTTTAGAAAAACAAGTCTCACAAGTAGCATTCAACCAACTACCCATCACCACCAACCCACCCCGCAACCATCCACCCCACCAAACCCCAACCACTCCCATTACCTCACACCCCCACCTCATCCCCACCACCCAATTCACCCCACAACCCCCTCCAAAAAGGAAAAAATTAAAAGTTTTGGTTTTCTACACCCCCCCCCAACCATCCACCACCCTCCAAAAAATTTTAATTTTTGCAATTAATTTTTTTTAAAGTATATTTTGTTTGTTTTTTACACCACCCTTTCAAAAAAAAAATTAAAGAAAGGTTTTTTTTGTTTTCCCCACCCCCGGAGAATGTTTTTCGTTAACCAATCGAACATGAGAAAATAAATAATAAATTCACTTATTTTTCGAGAATACCTTTTTAAGAAAAACATTGTCCTCCGTACCAATAGATTTATCCATATTTTAAGTGGATAATATGGGTCGACTCATATTGATGGGTTGAATATCCAATTCAGTTTTAAATAGGTTGGATCGGACGAAACTAGCCATTTTGCCACCCCTACTTAATTTTACAGTACTCCTATTTTTCTCTTCACGTATAACAAACACCTAATTCCTTTGCAACAGAAATCATGTATGGTCTATTTTCTCCCTTTAAAACCGTGCATCTCTTAACAAGATCCAAGTAATCTTCCAATCGTTGTTCAATCTCATGAATTCCACTCTCTTTGGTCAAAATGGCATTTAAATATAGATGCTTCTATCCTTGTATTTCATCCTAAAAAGAAATAAGAGTTTTCTTCTCTTTCTCTACAAATATTCTTTCTTTAGTTTATTATTTTATAACACGTCATCGAGTTTCTAATCTTTTATTAATGTTTAATCTACATTAATCTACCATCTTTGAAAGCTTGAAAATATCGTCAGTGGCTTACTGAAAATCAAGGTGGTAAATTCTCTCTGTGGAGGAGATCGGTTTAGTATATGTGATTAGATATGTCTTCAATACTTTATGAGGTTTGTGACTCCTTATATATCAAAAGATAGAGCTGGCCAATACAAGTAATGTAATATGAGTTTTTTTTTGCTTATTCATGATTTAATATTTTTATCAACACTTGCTTAAGCTATTATGTATACGTATTAATATGCAGTAGCTATTTTGATGCTTGTTTTTATCATGACTATTTAAATGATAAATTATAGAGTGAATAACAATAATATTAACTCTTCCTGAACTCCGACAGAGTCCCTAATAAATGTTCAACCACTAGATGTGGTAATATTTTTATAGTCTTATTGTGATTACAATTGAAGTTATGTTAGAGAGAAATTTTCTACGTTATACATATGTCTCGATTTGCTTCTGAAGTGACAATATTTTAAAAGAGGTTCTAAGTTATTATTACTTGATATGTTTAAAGCACGTTGAAATATGTTCCATTCCTGAATAATGAGAACTTTTGATAAATATTATAAGTACATATCTATTCCCTGAAGTGGATGTGATGATTAGTAAAGATTATAAAGACAGACATGCCCTTTATTGTAAAAATATCATAACTCACCTCCAGAAGAGGTAGGATAATTGAGAAATAATATTCTAAATATTTTATGTTTTGCTCCTGAAGTAGCAAACTTAGAATTTTGCTCCCGAAGTATCAAACTCAAAAATCTGCTCTCGAAGTAGCAAATATTAAACTATACTCTCGAAGTAGTAGAAACTTTAATTTTTACTCTTGAAGTAGTAAATCTGAAATTTAATCATGAAGTACTGAATTTAAAATTTATTCCCGAAGCAGTAAGTCTCTGAAATTTACTCTCGAAGTAGTAGAACTCTTAAATTTACTCTCGCATTAGTAAATTTTTGAACTTCACTTCCGAAGTAGTAGAATATTAAACTCTACTCTTGAAGTAGTGGAAACTTTAATTTTTACTATTGAAGTAGTAAATCTGAAATTTACTCATGAAGTACTAAATTCAGAATTTATTCCCGAAGCAGTAAGTCTCTGAAATTTACTCTCGAAGCAGTAGAACTCTTAAATTTACTCTCGCATTAGTAAATCTTTGTACTTCACTTCCGAAGTAGTAGAATATTAAACTCTACTCTCGAAGTAGTAGAAACTTTAATTTTTACTCTTGAAGTAGTAAATCTGGAATTTTTACTCATGAAGTACTAAATTCAAAATTTACTCTCGCATTAGTAAAATTTTGAACTTTACTCTCGAATTGATAAATATGCTCACGTTTTAAGAACAAAACTACCATATACACGGATATCAAATATAGTCCATATGAGAATTGAGAAGAGTTATATTAATTGAAATGATAAAATCTTTCTAAGGGCAGATGCCGTTTTTATAGCCAAAAGGACCCTTCGAATTATCAATTGTAAACTCTCTTTATTTTGTGATTCAGTATGTTAGCATATTTATTTTCTTTCTTAATAGCCGTTAGCATACCTTGCTTCACCGTACTATTATTTTTATTGTTTATATTTTTCGTCTAAATCAAATTATACATATGTTTAAATGTGTTATTATTGAAATACTATGAAGTTCTAATATCCTCTTAAGAATTTGATATCATGACATATGAAGATGAAATTAACATTCTAAAAAATGAATATATGCAGTTGATAATTAATTAAGAAATCTGATCACATGTATATTGTATTGTTAGAGAAATGTTATTTTGTGTGTAAAGGTCATTGTTGTACATATCTGTCGTATGTTAAATCATCAGAGTGTTACTGTAGCATCTTTGATTATAAATATTCTAATGTTAATGGTATTCTCCCCTGAATAAGATGTATGAAATACTAAAGTTTAGAACTTACTTTTCATCATTTATAAATTGTATTGTCCTTAAATGTCCATTTGATTACTATTTACTTCATGACACCAGCAGTGTCTAACTATAACTTCTTTTATGATACCAGCAGTATCTAAACAATATTTGGTTGTACAAAATTAATAATCAAGTACTCCAGAAGAGCTAACTATTTATCTAGAAGATCATGACATCAATAGTGTCCAAACAATATGTGTGATTATGGAGAATAAAATAGAGGCTCCTGAAGTGCATGTATATTATGTCATTCGTTCTAGATTATAATATACAAAGTTATTATGATCGAAGCACAAGTTATAGTAAACCCGAAGTTTACTAAAGTAAATGACTATCTTATTGAAGCTATAAATGATTGGATGACTAAATCATAGTGGGTAAGGAATATGTATTTGAAATGTTATCCTCTTTATTCTTCAAATTGCATTACACAAATATTAGCATGATGAAATCAAATTTGTTTGTAATCATTAAACGGATTAAATGAACTAAGATTGATGTACTGAAATCACCTTAATAAATATTTATTGATCAGGGGTACAAAGATGACACTGTTTACCCTTATTCCTTTACGATATTCAAAATCTTTCATAAGGTTGTGCAAGCTACTGACTTGAATGTGATTGAAAATTTTGAAGAGTTTTCGAAAAGCAGTAGACTACCTGCTAAAAGAAGTTGAAATGCGAAAATTAGATTGGTCCTGAAATACCATATATTTATTCAATTGATGCATTTATTTATCTTGCTATAGCTATAAGCATGATAGAATTTCTTCCTTACACGAAGATATTGAAATAAGATCAATTGCATATTGTCAATTTGATGAGAGATTTTTTTTTCAAAATTAGGGGGAGAGAATAATGAAATAAAGGGAAATTTTGTGAAAAAAATTCATCATCGTCTCATTTTGATCTACGTGCTTCTATTAGTGAGCAAGAAGTCCAAAAGATTATTCACTTGCATAAATAGCAAATCAAATGTCAGACGCATTTACAGATTTGAAAAGGATACTGAATCACATATCCCTATAGAGAATGTCTCAATTCAGATTGATGTCCTTGTAGGACCATCTACTAGTGTCATAGAAAATGAATCCAAAAACACGTCTGAAGCGTGATAGACCATTGTGTTCTAAGGATCAAAATCCTAGAAAAATAAAAATAAATGGTCAACATGACACTAAGAAAGAATCTCATAAAGAAATGCAAGATATGATCAATCCTGATATTCTTGAAGAAATCAATGAGCCGCAAAATCAAGAAAATGAAGAAATATCAATAAATCCAATTGATGTTATGACTATTGAATCGCTTGGAAGTAAATGTGGTTTGAAATACTCACGACCTATCGGCTCAGAAGGAGTTAGGAGAGATTCTTAGCTCATCTACAAATGTGATGGAAACGAAACAGAAAGTTTAATTTCTGAACTAGCTAGGGTGAGTGGTGGAGAGAAAACTTTTGTAAACCTAGTGAATAATGATTTGTTATTTGAGTTTATACGAGGGGTTTTATTAGAGATTTTTTAGAGTCCAAAAAGATGTGAGGAATATGTATTTTGACCCCTAAAATTTTTTGGTTATTATTATATTTAATAGTGATTTTTTCCCAAAAATATATGATCTAAATTTTTTCAAAAAATAATGCCCTAAGCCATTGCATTGACGGCTTTGGCTCAGGACCGATACCGGAGAGAGGAGGCAGAGAAACATTTCAGTATTAATTTTGAACCTAGAAGGTCACCCTTAATTATATTTCCCAATATATTGCCCTTGAATACAAATTTGATAGGGTGAAAGAAAAAAAATTAAAACGTGTTAAATTTAACATTTTTATTTTGGCCGTGCAAGTTGGGTCAAAAGATCAAAAGCACCCCCAATTTAAAGATTATTATTCTAAATCACCCGGCAATTTCAGACGAAGGAGACCCTTGGATTTATTCTTGGGGTCAATTCGATCAACGATAACTCATCTCCCTCCGGTTCGAACGCGGCGACACCGAATTTAAGTTATCCTCTTTCTTTTTTCCAGCGATTTTAGCGGATCAAATAGAGAGTATTTCAACTTCATAGAAGAATAAATGTACTTCAATTTGACATAGTTCATTGCGAGTTAATTCGCATTATTATTATTATTAGTTACCCCTATGATAATGGAATCAAATCTTAATTAAGGTTTTCCATATCCAATTAATCAAATAACTAAGCCTCAATTCCAGATTAGTTTTGGTGTCGGTTGTGTGAATTGTCTGTATCTATTCAAAACTCTTTTCATGTACTTTTATTCTCACAAAAAAAAATTAATTATGATAAATAAATTCTGTTATTAGATTCAGAATATATTTCCTTTTACATAATTCTAAAGCTAAAAATTGTTGCTATATCTGAATAAAATTTGGGATTGAGCTATGTAGGCTAGAGTTGCCTGAATTAGATAATCTTTAATGTGCAGCTCAGCATACCCTAAATGATCTTGACACCATAGTATTTGCATTTGGTCGCGATCTACTAGGTTAAACCTGGTTGGACGGTTACTAATAATTCATTGCATTGTTGAATTAGTGCAATGGGGAGATAGACGAGGATGTTACTAATCTGGAGTGGGGTGGAAGAGATGGAAGCTCACATCTGGTGTCCTGTGTAATAAAAAGGTGCCTCCGGAACTTAAAGGTAAATTTTACAAAGTGGTTGTTAGACTGGCTATGTTGTATGGGGCAGAGTGCTGACAAGTCAATAACTCGCACGTCCAGAAGGTGAAAGTAGCGGAAATGAGGATGCTTAGGTGGATGTGTGAACATACCAAGAGAGACATGATTAGGAATGAGAATATACGGGACAAGGTGGAAATGGCCTCTATAGTGGACAAGATGTGGAAACGAGACTAAGATAGTTTGGGTACGTGAAGAAGGGGAGCTCATATATTCTAGTGCGGAGGTGCGAGAGGTTAGCAATATTAGGTCTCCGGAGAGGTAGAGGTAGGCCGGAGAAGAACTAGAGAGAGGTTATTAGACAGGACATGACAGATCTTTAGCTCATCGAGAACATGACCCTAGATAGGAAAGCATGGAGGTCGAGGATTAGGGTAGATGGTTAGTAGGTAGTCGAGAGATTTTCCTCTCATTTGGGAGAGTGGTTCTCGTTTAGAGCACCTTATCATTACTATTCTCTCGTTAGCTTATTCTTATATTTTTACTACTATTGTTATTTTTTTCACTTTTGATTATCCATACTAATTCAACTGTCATTAATTTCCTTTTCTTAGTTATTTTCCTCACATCCATTGAAAGGAGGGTTTGGGGTCGCAGATTAGAGTAGAAGGTTAGTTAGTAGTTAAGCGTTCTCTCTCTTTCCTGCGGGGTAGGCTCGGTGCTCGTATCTATACCTACTTTCTGTTAGCACTATTCTCTCTCATAGTTTCTTGTTCTTCGATTTCTGTTACCGCCTTGTGCTTCGGTTATCACATTATTTTATTACTGTTCTTTTTTCTGAATGCTATGCTTTTCATATCTCATTACTTCATTGTTGTTACTGCTTTGATTTCCGTATTCCCTTTTTCAAATTGCTTTGAAATGCTTTACTTGGACCAAAGGTCTATAGGAAACAACCTCTCTATCTTTACGAGGCGGGGTAATATTCTGCCCTCTCAAAACCCCACTTGTGGGATTACACTGGATATGTTGTTGTTTGTTGTAAATATATCCATACGATTTTTTTTGTGTGTATCTCATACAACTGATATTAGTTGTGTGAGACTTCATTTTTCTCACAAAAAAGTGGACCCAAATCTTACATTTTTGACGTCCATTTCAAGCCTCACACAACTAGTGTCAGTTGTATGAGATACATAATATTTTTTTTTCCATACAGGGGGGAATATAACCAAGATGGGCCGAAATAACGTGAAGAGGCCAAACAACTGATAAATAAAGTGTAGCCCAAGCTGCCTAGGGCTTTAATAATTTCCACCGCCGCTTTGCCCTTATATATGCAGTCACCAAGTCTTACGAACTTGCATCTCCGCTCTTCTCCTTCAACTCCTCTTAGATTTTTGCAGCTTATAGATGTGTTATGGCGATTTGGTTTTTGTTTCTTTTCAAACCTTTTTTGAAAATCACTTTTCTTGAGCCGAGGATCTTCTGAAACAACCTCTCTACCCCGCAAAACTAGGGTTAAGGTCGTGCGCACGCCATCACAGGGTATGTTGTAGTTGTTGTTGAATTAGTGCAATCAATTATGGAGTATCATTAGGGATGTACTTTGCCTCTAAATTTAGTAAGTATAGTTTCTCGAACTGTATAAATTTTAGCTTTCTGCTAGATTTTCATTTAAGGGGTACTTTCTGCGTATCATTAGTGGGTAATATCTGCTTGGATGGCCTCAACGTGCTCACGTCAAAGACTGCAATTTGCGGTTAATAGTTAAAAGATCATGTCTTTTAAACCTTGTTTCGTAGATAGTTGTCCATCTTTTCCTATCTTGCATCATCAGTTATGAAAATTCTGAAGCTTTCTCATTAAACCTTGTTTCCTGAATAAAGAAATAAAGATCCCTAATTTCGTGTGGATGTAGTTATATTCGGTGCCTATATGCTCGATCCAATTTGTATTGGATGACCACTTTTCTACGTCAATGTTAAGCTGTTGCAAAGTTCCTTTTGGTAACATCATTATTTTTACCCGTGGAAACAGCCTCTTGCAGAAATGCAAGCTAAGGTTGTGTACAATAGACCCTTGTGATCCGGACCTTCCCCGGACCCCGCGCATAGCGGGAGCTTAGTGCACCGGGCTGCCCTTTTTTATATTACTTCCTTTTCAAATGTTACAAAATCAAATATTACACCTGACCGATTTTTCATTTGTCGAAAGTTGAGATCCATCAAAGACTTTATTAACAACTTTTAAGTTTATGATTTGTTAGTTTACCGTAGCTTTTTTTGGTTATCTGTTTCTCTGTCTTTTTTCAAGCCTTTTTCTCTGATTTGTTAGCTTTTTTCCTCTTTTATCTGCTTTTTAATTTAAGAATCCCAAGGTAGGGGTAAGGTTTGCGTACACTCTACTCTATCCTCTCCAGACCCTACTTTGTGGAATTTCACTGGGTCGTTGTTGTAAAGATTTGCTTAATATTACTCCCCCGTCCCAATTTATGTGGTACCATTTGACCGGCACAGAGTTTAAGAAATAAAGAAGACTTTGTTATGTTTACCAAATTGCCCTTACTTTTGTGCCTACTTTTGTTGACTTTTCTTCACAATAGGTACATCTTCAAAATTAAGTAGACCCAACAAGGGTAAAATAAGGATGGTGCCATTAAATAATTGTCAAATAAGGAAATGTGACATTCCTTTTGGGACAAACTAAAAGGAAATGGTTCCACATAAATTGGGACGGAGGGAGTATTTTTATTGAGTTCTTGGTTATTTATCTATGAGATTAATATTTTTTATTTTTGTATTAAATTGTGTTTCAGTTGAAATGGTGTTTTCGTTGAAGCGAGCACTCGTCGCTTTTTTCTGCTTCTCCCAAAATACTGCAAGCAATGAAGAGAGAACGTTGCAGGGATAAATGTATACAGCTAAATTTTATCATACTTGTGTCCGCTAGCCCATTTCACCCACCTGAATTTGTAGGAGAAAGAATTGGCGTCTTATTGATTCCATGCTTGCCTATCCTGAAATCTCCCCCGGTCTTGACGAAGCCAGAACCAACCCAATTAATTGGCCGAGTTCAGAAATGTTTTTGGAGTTCAACCAGCTGAATTGCACTTTAAATGACTTTTTAGATATCACATTGTGAATCATAGCATAATAGCGCGACATGCCATCATCATCGTCATAAGCAGCCCAAACTTGATTATCATCAAAAGATTTTTCCCTTCTATCCTTGTCAAGAGGAACAATCATTGACTTAACTTTTGGTTCTAAATCAGGTGCAATAAAGACAAGAGACTTTTTATGCTCGCACTATTTTTGAATCCACCACTGCATCATTAGCAGTTTATCCCTTCTCAAATCATTTGTGATAACTTCAGGAAAAGTTTGCTTATTATTTTCCACTTCCCTTTTCTCCTTATATGAAGCTCGAGAAGCAGCAGTTGCACTCCATTTTTAAGCTTCTTTCTAATCTCCATCTTAGCTTTTTTCGCCAGCATATTTTACGAATTTCTGAATTGGACAACTCCCCTGAACGTTCTCTAAGATGGAGATTAGCAAAAAGCTTAAAGAATGGAGTACATGCTGCTTCTCGAGCTTCATATAAGGAGAAAAAGAACGTGGAAAAGAAGAAGCAAACTGTTCCTGAAGTTATCACAAATGATTTGAGAAGGGATAAGAAAAAGAACGTGGAAAAGAAGAAGCAAACTGTTCCTGAAGTTATCACAAATGATTTGAGAAGGGATAAAACTGCTAATGATGCAGTGATAGATTCCAAAATATTGCGAGCAGAAAAAGTCTCTTGCCTTTATTGCACCTGTTGATTTAGATCCAAAATTAAGTCAATGTCTGTTCTTGATCCTGACTTCCATAATTTTGACAAGGACATAACGGTAAAATCTTTTGAAGATAATCAAGTCTTGGCAGCTTACGATGATGATGATGGAATGCCACGCTATTTGCTATGATTCCCAATTTAATATCAAAAACCATTTAAAGTGCAATTTAGCTGGTTGAACTCCAAAAACAACTCTCAACTTAGCCCAATTACTTGGGTTGGTTTTGTCTTCCTCAAGACCAGCGAAAATTTCAGGATAGGCAAGCATGAAATCAATAAGACGCTCAATTCTTTCTCCCACAAGGTCAAGTGGGTGAAAGGAGCTAGAGGTGTTATCCATATAATTTCAGCCTTGTCCAATCTTCTGGAAACACGATATTTCAGTGGCTAACATTTATGATTTTATCGAGATCCTAGAGCTACTCCAACTCAACTCTATACCATGATATGGAAGATTAGCCTGCTGCTGGATTGAATTACCTAGCTCGTAGCATAATTTGCTGTTTTGATAGCCTTAAGTTTTTGACTTTCTGTTTTTCTTACAGTTTCACTTAGTCTGTAGTTAGGCTCCTTGTAAAGTTGAGTCTTGTCCGTATTTTGAGAAACAGGTGGTCTGCCCTGTTTGGTTTTGTAATTCTCACTTTGGTATTAATAAAATCTTTTTATTTACCAAAAAAAAGATTATATTAACTAGTAGAGAAGGTTTGTATTGAGAACCAAGCTCCACTTCCCCTTGAATATCTATTTCATATGTAGATACACTGTTGTGTGATTTTAATTGTCCATATTTTATTTCTTTCCTTCTACTTTCCTCCTTTCAGTTGCTCTGTGTCAGTCTCTCTATTGACCATCGCTATCTCCCTTTAATTGTTGTCGGTCTGTCCAACTTCCACCTTCCACCTTCCTTATCTTTACCCCTCTTCCTCTTTTTCTTCAACCAACATGTTTATCTTCGATGAATCCATGTTTATCTTCGATGAATCCATGTTTATCTTTGCTCTGGTGGTGTCTCTGATAGACCTTATCTTTTTGCTGATCTGAACAGTTTTTGTCTGTCTGTCTCTCTCTCTTTATGACCTTGCTTAATTAGTAAAGTTTGAGTGCTTCAATTTCTGGTGCTAAATTTCCCTGTTCCTTTAATCTTGTAAAAATTGTTCAGATCCGCTAGGCATCATGCTAAAATTTTGGCACTTCTTTTGCCATTACTATCCTAACAAACACAATGATGATCTCTGAAATGAAGAGCCTGGTTTTACTTGATTTAGGAACTAAATCTTGGCCAAGTCTTCATGATGACGGGAATGAAGAACTTGAGAGCCAAGCTCAGTGTGAAGAAAGCTTTGCAGGTAATCTTGACTGGTTTTCGTCTTGTTTCTAAAGGTTTACCTGTTCATTAGCTTTCTACATGAAGGTTAAATTTGGTTTTAACATTAGTCACCTCTATGTTATATGTATAACTTTATGAGGAAAATGAAAGACATAGCAATTGTGATGTTGTGCTGTACGTAACCCTCCGGGGCGGAGCCAATATTTGATCTTTATGGGTCTCAAATTTAAGGATAGCAACATCGTAATTGGGTTTTGATTTTAAATTTTGTACATATCTAGTGTATCTCTTAATACAATGATAGGTTTGAACTAAAGCTATTGGATTCAGCCGAGCCCATATGTCGGCTTCTAGCTCCGCCCCTTGTCACCCTGAACAGAAGTCAAGTTAAAAGGTGCCATCTATAAAGATGAGTTGTCAAATGAGCTCGTTTACTGCTAGCTTTCGTTACAAAGAGTCCATGCAACAAATAATCTTTTGCAATTAGTAACATGTTTGATAATGAAGCAGCTAATAAGAAATTGCATCGTGATTGAGTTGACACTCTTTCCAGATATCCTACCGTGAGCGTGCACATGAAATTGCACATGTTTGTAATAGTGTATAAGAATTTCCGTTTATGTGTATAAAATGCTAGAAGAGATTTATGTTCTAGATGAACCACAACTTTGATACTCTTATCTGAAGCAGTAAGCTTCCTTTTGTAAGCATAATGCTCCGGTATGTATGTTGTACAGTTCTTGACTTAAACTTCTATGCCTCTATGTTTGAATGATGTGTAATTTAGTCTTTCTAAGGGATGATTTTAAGAATCCTAAAATTAAAAAAATAGAGCTCAAAATTTAGAAGGGATTATCTACCGATACGTGTCCAAATAATCAGGCATATCTACAAGATTGGAGAAATGGCGGATGTATTAGTAATTAGTTTCAAATATTGTTATACTGATCTTAGTTGATGATAAGTATGCAAAACAAGAAGCTTTTGAATAAGCGAGTCTTTCCCTATATGAAGTTTTTCCCTTTCCAGCTCACCCTATTATTTGCTGTTCTCTTGTGCAAAATATTGAGGTTTAATTTTTTGTTGTGGTTTCCTACGCTGCAAAACAGGGAAATATAGGAGCACTTTTAGCTAGATACAGTATAAGTCAAATAGTTCTATTCCAACATATAAGAGATGCTAATTAGAGAATGCGAAACTTTGGTTACCAATTCTCAGATTGTTGCTTTGTGATTGTGTTGCCATATTGCACTCTAAGTTGTGCGAACTGGTAAGCAGTTGTACACTTTGCTGAATAAGGGAGGCTTCAAGATTGCAAGCAACTAATACATTTATTCAAAGTTCCTCGATTTCCTAACCCCTTCGGCATGTCATATGCGTGTGTAATGAATTAAGTCATTTAGCTTTCGCGCTTTCGTATTTTGATAGTGAAGACGTGTTCTAGTAATTATATCTTGAACTTTTAGGAATGATCTCCGCATCACCTCTACTGAGGAATTGTGAATCATATAAGTGAGTTGGGCATAACTATGACCTCTTGCTACTTGCTAGTATGAAGTAGATATCATCATGTGCGGAGCTAGTGTAGTGCAAGTGGGTAATCCGAACTCCATATACTAGGTCTTTTTTTTTTGTATATATATATAATAAATGTTGAAACCCCTTGGCTTCTTCATATGTTTACTTCTTTATATTTTGGTACGGCCAGTTGGTGAAAGTCCATTGTGTGGCCCTTTTCTGCTGATGATCTTACATTTTGAATCTTACTTTGAAGACTTGGCCTTTCATCCATACATGAGGCTCTTAACAACATTGCATTGCTCAATCTCAGAAAGGCTTTTGGGTGTTACTGTTTGGCTAAAATAACCCAAAAATACTCTTAACATTGTTGTGACATTGTCTGCTTTAGGCCAAGTCTGTACGTTTCCCTTCAGAAAGCCTTACACTATTAAGAGTATCCAACACCTTATAAGTAGCTTCCTTTTCTTTTCTTCTTTCCGTGTGGGACTTCGTTTACACACACCCATGAAGTTCATTGTTTGAACTATCTTTGTTTTTTATGGTGGATTACTGCTCTTCCACTTGTGAACTGGTCTTTCTCTCTTCTCTACTATCCTCTAAATTGTACATTTTTAGAGAATGTCTTATTTTTCTTCTTAACTATCAGTTACGGTATATGAAGAATGACATTTTGGTCCTTTTTGTGTAGGATCTCGTTTTTTTCATGCCGATGACACAGGTTTGATTCCCGTAAGGGATAGATACTCTTTCCCAATCACTTTCAACAAGTGTTCATTTTTTAGTGATTGCTCACTATCTTGTTGAAAAAGATGGTCCGGAATCTCTGAATAATGAACTTTCTTTACTTCATAACCTTAACCTTAGATGTCCTTTCATAGATCTTCTTCGCTTAAGGACTAGAAACGGTTGTAGTGGTTTTCCTTTTCCTTTATCCACACTATTCTCTGACCAAGACAGATCTTAAGGGGTCGTTTGGTTAGTGGGATGAGATAGACAAGGATATGCTATGAGATTATTTTATCCCACCTTCTATATACTTATCCTACCATTTATACTAAAATGATGGGATAAAATAATATTGGGACTAAATAATACCCATTATCAAATGCAGGACAAAATAATCGCATAGGATATCTCGGTATTATTATCCTTATCCCACCAACCGAAGGACCCTTAAGGGAACTTTGACCATTTGATTTGAGTCCTAATTTTCTTCCGGAGCCCCTTTCTAATTCATAACTGATAATAGAAGTGTTGAGAAAACTCCTTGTTCTTCAATTAGCTAGACAGAAAGAGCATCTTTTTTGTTTTTATTAACCGTGTGTCTGCGTTAATTTGCGTACACCTCGAATAATTCTACATATACTTGCTATCATTGCTATCTCTCATCAGTATAGGTACCAATAACTTTGTCCGTCTAGAGCATCCTGTTTTATCATTTAAATTTTAATACATCTAGATTTGAGAGAAGCCCACAGTGCGGGGTGTTGCCAAAATAAATACTCCATCCGTTCACTTTTGCTTGTTCACTACACTAAAAATATATTTCACTTTTACTTGTCGCTTTTAGCATATCAAGAGAAGACAATTTCTTTTTCCCTGTTTTACTCATAGTATTAATTACTTATTTCAAATCATTTTTCAAATTCATTAAAATTATGCATCAATTAATATGAGTATCATGATAAATTGTGTATTTTATTTATTATTTTTTAAGGAATATGTAAAGTCAATAGTGGACAAGTAAAAATGAACAAGATGAAGTATAATCTAATTGCCAACAACTCCTTTGGAAAGTAAGTTAAAAAATTGCTAAATTACAAGTTTCTTTTTTTAATTCCAACTCTGTAACATTTATGTCACTCTTAATTCCGTTGGTTTTAAATCTAATAAAACATCACATCATCACTAGTGGAAGCTTATTGTATTCCACAGTGATGCTGGTCGTTGAATTCCAAAGAAAGTGACAACAAAAGTTGTTGTAGGTCTATCTCCTGAATTTCTGGGTACTTTCATTGCCATTATATAGTCAAGAAAGTTACTTAAGGACAATATATCCAAAGATACTGAGACTAATGCATATAGTTAAAGGATATAACAATATGTGATTAATTTATTTATGTAATGGACGCTTGAAATTACGTGCATATTTTTTAAAAAAAATTGGGCAGATGTGTCCAACAGGAATGTTTGTTTATGTGTCCAAGTGCTCAATCGAGACAGATTTTGAGAGATTAATTTATTTATGTAATGGGCACTCGAGACCACGTGCAGAAACTTTTTTCAAAAATTGAGTGGACTTGTTCCTATTAGTGCTCAATCGAGACATATTTTGAGAGATTAGTTTATTTATATAATGGGCGCTCGAGATCATGCACATAAACCTTTTTCGAGTTTTTATTTCATTTTAGAAGGTTTTATCTATGAAAATAAAAATTATAGAAATGGAGTCATATTTTTAGGATACAAATCTTGTTTTTATTTTCAAGAAAAAGGAATATAAGAAATATTTTTTCTTAATTTAGTATAGCTAGTTAAGTTATTCTGATTTGTATTATAATGATCTTTGCATTAGTTTACATTAATATTTTTCTATTTACATTTTTGATGTATTGGGGAGGGGTGTGGGGGGGGGCAAAGGCTATAAAGAGACTCTTGCTTATCTTAGTTCTTAACAAACTTTCTCAACCTCATTTACCTTGACACTGCACATACTGTGCACAATACAAATTCTCCACTTTTCTTCCTGGGCATGTTCAGGTTCAATGAACTAATTCATTTCTTCCTTTTAATTCCAGTTTCATTGTTTCTATTTTTCAAAGCTTAGTTGTTTGTTTGGGGTGATTTTCCATTTACTTAATTACATGGATATCATGCTTAGTTTATAGTGATTGTGCTCTTCTGCTTTTGGATTCCCTTAGCTGTCAGCCGATGGTCTATATCAGAAACAACCCTCTCTACCCCAGAAAGGTAGGGGTAAAGGTACGCGTACACCTCACCCTCCCCAGACTAACTTGTGGGAATATATTGAATATGTTGTTGTTGTTGTAATTCCCTTAGTTGCCTATGATGTTGATGGGAATGGGAAGGAACAAGTTTGAAAATCATGTAAATGGGTGATCTCAATTGAATGAACACTGTGATAATTCTGATTTAAAAAAGGACTTGATTTCATGGAGGTTGTCATTTTGTTTGTTTGTAGTTGAACTGATATGATCATACTAGGCTCGTCAAAAAATAGGAAAATGTTAAGATATTGGGGTGGTACGCAAACTTTAGGTACGTTTAATTGCTTATATGCTTTATATGCTTATATGTTGTTGTATAGATTTATTTTCTCGCATTTTCTTTTACTTTGTGTTGCAATAATTTAGACACTTTTTGTGTGCACGTTTTTGCATGTCTTTAAAGTTTGTTCAATTGAATTTCTAGCTAAGCCAAAACGAGTCAATGAAGCGACCGTGCTAGAACACACGACTCGACGGGTGCCTAACACCTTCCCCTCGGTCAATAGAATTTCTTGGCACACCATACCTCATTGTCAAGTGGTGACTCCTGTTTTTTAAAATAATCCCTTTTTGAAACACATTTTTTGTCACTTTCAGTCTTGAAAACCCATTTGATCTTTAGAATCGAAGACTTCTAAATTAGCTATCGTTCATTACTTTTCAGGAGTTCTTGGCCGTTGGATCAGATGCATCACTTTAGAGGACTCATAAGCAAACTATCATTCTCTGCCTCTGGAGAAAGGCTTAAGAAAGAGCATTATTTGAAGAATGGAAGTGCAGTGTTAGAGGAGTTTATTGCCTTATGCGACGGAAAATGTCGAATTCCCCTCCGTTACTTCAGTGCGATAGAAATCGAGAGGGCAACGAAAGACGCAGAAGGTAAATTATACATGATGTACGGAAGATATATGGTAAAGGGCTTACTAGACAAACGCCTTGTTTTGGTTAATGTCACTTGCTCTAACAGAAATTCCAGTGATATATGCCGAGATATAGCAATTACTTCTCAGATGAGCCATCTTAAGAACGTGCTCAAACTTATCGGCTACTGCCTAGAATATGCAGAACCCGTTATGGTGTATGAATATATTGAGGGTATAACTCTTTCCGATTTACTTTTTAATAAGGGTAATTTAATTATAATGATCATGCTAGAAATTCGTCAGTACCTTGGGGAAGTAGATTGTGGATTGCCAATGAGATCGCTTCAGAAATTGTTTATCTCCATAGCGAATTTACTACACCCATCATTTATAGAGACCTACACTCACAAAAGGTGTTTAATAGATCATAGTGGAGTTGCCAAATTATTTGATTTCTCATTCTCCATATCATTGCCTCCGGGAGAATTAGAAGTAGAAGCTCAAGATGGTGCCCGTGCAACATGTGGGCATACTGATCTAGAATACTGCAGATCGGCTATTGTCACTCAAAAAACTGATGTCTTCGGCTTTGGAAATGTTCTCTTTCAGCTATTGACTGGAAAGAGTATGTATATGGTTGACGGTAAACATTCATCGACAGTGAAAAGTGTAATGTAATGGATATAGTGGATCCTGCCATCTTGGCCGGAGAGAGTGAAATTCATGAGATCCGTCAACAATTGGAAGACTGCTTGGATCCTGTGAAGAGATGCACGGCTTCAAAGGGAGAAGATAGACCATACATGATTTATGTTGCAAAGGAATTACTCCGAATTGAGAAGTGTTTTCGTGCCCTCAGTACTACAACAACAATAACATACCCAGTGTAATCCCACAAGTGGGGTCTGGGGAGAGTGGATTGTACGCAGAACTTATCCCTACATTTGTGCGGGGTAGAGTGATTGTTTTCGATAGACTCTCGGCACAGAAAATCATTTTTCAAAACAGGGTTTGAGAAATACAAGAGTGAAATAGGAGTACTGTAAAATTCGATTGCACCTTTACTTTGAAGCTGGAGAACTCAATCTGTTGGCATGGCTACATTCATGTCATGATAATTGTGAATTTGTGATTACTACTTGGAAGTCACAACTTCAATTCCTTCCTTAATTTATGCAACTATAAGTGTGATTACTACTATGAAACTTATATTTTATATTCCTGTCTGTTTGAAATTTGTCCTAGCATTCCCAATATGAGAAGAAACTCAAATTTCAACACATGGAGCTCTTGACAACATTGAATTGCTCAGTTTTAATAATGGCTTCGGGGTGTTGTTTCTAAACTTTATTGGTTCCTGGCTTCAAGTCCTGTCAATGTATGGTCTATCTTCTCCCTTTGAGAGTGTACACCTCTTACAATATCCAAACAGAACCAATGTACTAACCGATAAATATGAATTAAATGACATTCATTACCTACCAAGATGGAGGTGCGGTCTGTGTATATTCTACCCTCCCTAGACCCCCCATTTTAGGATTTCACCGGGTATGTTGTTGTTGTTGTACTTGACAAAGTTCACTATATGGTTTGATGGTCGTGCACACCACTTTTCACAATTAAGATCCCTAGGTATTCTAGATCTGAACCCACATTATCACACTTAAGTAGGGCACTAAGCTATGAATTCGACCTGTGCCTCTAACTAGCTTTTGAGTTTTAGAAATATATAATAGTTTTTTCAAGGGGTATACATATTATATATTCCGTCTGTCCTAACTTATATGACACTTTTTTTTTAGTTAGTTCAACAAAGAATGACACATTTTTCAATTTGACAATAATTTAACTTTGAAATTTACCTTTTACGTTATAACCACACAAATATCTTTGACTTGTTTTAAACCACAAGATTCAAAATCTTCTCTTATTTCTTAAACTTCATACTGAGTCAAACTACATCATATAAATTAGAACGGAAGGAGTACAAAAAAAACTCTATAGTTAATGGGTCAATGACCCCCCTCACGTCCATGTAGGTCCGCGTCTAGGTGCAGGTAAGTTTTCGAACACAGTACCAAAAAACTAAAAGAAATATCTTTGAAATTTATGATTTTAAACATTTGAGTCACAATATTTTGTGGCTATAAAAAGTATACGCCGTTAAGAAAAAATAATTTATTAATGAGGAAGTAATGTCCCATAAATAATGATAAAATGAAACAAAAGAACAGTAAACAACATCACTTGGAATTTCAGCCAACAACCTTACTACAATTACCTTGCTATTCTTGATGCCTGTATAGCATCAAAGTCATTATCAATAGACAAATCTGTAAGAATATGGAATAATTTTCAGTTTGTTATAATTAATAATTAAAATTGATAAGGATTTTTTGATTGAAAAAATTCATACTGCTTAGTTATATATCAAGTTGTATTTTCTTATGTCATTAGAAAAATAAAATTTGGAGATTCAAATCCAAGAATCATTCATGCATTCTATGTCAATAGTAAATGGTTCCTATTTTCAGAAAGTTGAATTTTGGATTTTGCGACTGAAAATCCACATTTTATTTTTCAATAGAAAGGTAAGAGAAAGTTTTAAACATTATGAATTTTGAGATAGAGAACCGGAAAGCTTTTGATGCGAGGAAAGTCAGTCTATAAAGACAGACCTACCCCTCCCACAGGAACTGGCTCGAGGAGTTTCTTTCATTAATCACAATATTTATAGTTGTACAAAGGTGATTCTTAATACAGAATCCTAAGTTACCTTAAATACATGACAATAATAATTACAATATATACTGTTAATATTCGGAGAATATCCGCTAATACTCCCCCTCAGACGGAGCGGGAGGAGGCCGAACGCTAAGGCTGGATCTGAAGTCTATGAACAGTTATGCAGGTAGTCCTTTGAAGATGTTCGCATATTGATATGAGGGCACACGGGCGTATTTTGACTTGACCAAGTGCTACCTTCTCACGGACGAAGTGGATATCCATCTCAATATGTTTGGTCCGCTGATGTTGGACCGGATTATGAGACATATATATGGCAGAAATATTATCACAATAGACTATAGACGCATTACGCAGTGGACAACGGAGCTCCAAGAGAAGATTTCGGAGCCAGACCTCAACAACTACATTAGCAAAGACTCTATACTCGTCAAAGATCGAGCGGATAAAGTGGCTTGCGCCGCGAACGAAGAGATGGGGTTATCCCATAAAAAACACAATAGCCGGAAGTAGAGCGTCGCGTGTCCGGACATCCTGCCCAATCAACATCTGTGTAAGAGAGCAGCCTGGTCGGAGCGGAGGGGTCGAGATGCAACCCAATCTGTGTAAGAGAGCAGTCTGGTCGGAGCGGAGGGGTCGAGATGCAACCCATAGTCAGGAGTACCCTTAATGTATCTGATAATACGCTTAAGAGCAACAAAATGGGGTTCCCTTGGGATGCATAAACAAACACACATGTTGAACTGCATATGCAATGTCATGTCTTGTAAATGTAAGGTACTGAAGAGCACCTGCAAGACTCCTATAGAGAGTAGGATCAGACACCGGATCACCATCAGAAGCACTGAGCTTGGATTTCGAATCAACCGGAGTAGGCATAGCTTTGCAATTCGACATCTTAGCCCTGTATACAATTTCCTCTGCATACTTACGCTGACACAGGAACATATTATCTGCAGACCTAGTCACTGATATACCCAAGAAGTAACTCAGCTTGCCCAAATCAGTCATAGCAATTTCAATTTTGAGTAGAGCAATAATGTCATTTTTCAATTTGTCAGAGGAGGCAGTGAGAACAATGTCATCCACATATAACAGTAAGTAAGCAGTGTCACTACCATGATGAAAGATGAACAGATATGTATCACACCTGCTATATACAAACCCAATCTGTATAATATACCTGGCAAAATGATCATACCAAGCACGGGGTGCCTGCTTAAGGCCATAAAGTGACTTCCTAAGACGACAAACATACTGAGGAACTGCAGGATGAACAAAACCTGGTGGCTGATGCATATAAACAGTTTCTTTCAAATCCCCATGAAGAAATGCATTTTTGACATCAAGCTGATGAATCTGCCACTTTTTAGCCATAGCAATACTAAGAACAGTACGAATCGTAGCCGGTTTAACAACGGGCTAAAAGTATCACCACAGTCAATGCCCTTATGTTGATTAGTACCATTTGCCACAAGTCTTGCCTTGTAGTGCTCCAAATCACCACTGTCTCTGAATTTGTGACGAAAAAGCCATAAGCATCGGATCACATTCACCCCCTCCTGTCTAGGTACTAGATCCCAAGTGTGTTGTTTAGTTAAAATATTATATTCTTCAGACAAGGCCGCAATCCAATTAGGGTCTAGTTTGGCCAATTTGGGGTTCTTTGGAATTTGAGAGATGGTTTGAGCAAACAAGTTAAACTGAATTTGGGGTTTGAAAATCCCGTGTTTAGCACGAGTTTCCATTTGGTGACTGGGGACAGTGGGTGGCTGCATTGGCTGAGTATCAGGATCGGAGATGGGGAGTATAGAGTATTTGCCGTCGAAGGCGCCTCGACGCTGCGATCAAGGGCCGCGTCGCCTGAGGTCCAGTGTTCACTGGAAGGTTGGCGCCACGGCGCATCCCCGAGGGGCCGCGACTCTGACGACGGTAAAGAATCAGTTTACTCACTGGAAGGCCGGCGCTGCGGCGCCTCATCAATGGGCCGCGACGCTGTTAGCGTTGATGACAGAAGATGAGATATTTTGGTGGTTCCATGAGTGAGTTGACTGAGAATGATGGGAGAGATGACGGGCTCATCAAGAAAGAAGTAATCCGGTTTTCGGTATTCTGAGGATTTGAAAACGGGAATATGGTCTCGTCGAACGTGACGTGAAGGAAAATGTGGATCTGACGAGTAGACAAGTCATAGCATAGATATCCCCAATGGTTGGATGGGAAACTGAGGAATACACATGGTGTAGTTTGGGGAGCCAACTTATGGGGTGGTGGTGGAGGTAAGATAGGGATAGCACAGACAACCGAAGATTTGTAGGTGGTCATATGATGGAGTCCTACGATATAGAATTTCGGTAATGGTTCTATTTTGTAGAGTGCTAGTGGGTAAAATATTGAGGAAGTATTCTACCATTTTAACAGCATATACCCAGAAAGAAGGTGGTAGACAGGCGTGAAAGTGGAGGGTACAGACCATGTTATTGATAGTACGGATAATTCGTTCAGCTTTTTCATTTTGAGGGGAGGTGTAGGGACAAGAGAAACGGAACATCATGCCCTGTTGGGAGCAAAAATTATGAAATGCTGAATTACTAAATTCACGTCCGTTGTCACACTGAAATGATTTTATGGATTTTTCAAATTGGGTTTTAATAAACTTGTGAAACTCAAGCAGGAGATTTCCACAAGTTATCATGAACAATATCAAATGGTGAAACTGTAGTACTCAATGAAGACGTAAATGGAAGACGAGTATGATTGCCAAGCGGGCATGAAAAACAGTTTTGGGCAAGTTTCCCATTATTACATTGAATACACAAATTATTTCTAAGAAAAGAAAAGACATGGTCTCCTGGATGTCCGAGCCTATTGTGCCAAGTGGATAGAGACAATGCAGCAAGGGAGACAGGTGGTTGAGTTCTGACAGCGGAAGATTGAGTGAAAGGGTAGAGGTCTCCCACACTATTGCAGCGCGTAAGAATTCTCCCCGTATTGAGATCCTTCACATAGAAATCAAAAGGGTCAAAATTGACAGACACCCAATTATTGCGAGTGAATTTTCTAACAGATGTCAAATTTTTAATAATTTGAGGTGCGTAAAGGACATGGTTAAGTGAGAAGGGTGGATGGGGATGTTTTATGTGTGTTATCATAACCTGTAATTGGAATGCGGTGACCGTTGCCGACAGAGATATATTGAGGATACTTTAACCGAAGCAGTTGGGAAAAATTACCTGAAGAGCTGGTCAGGTGTGATGTGGCTCCGGAGTCCATATACCAATTGTTGTCGGACTGTTGAAGATTGAGTGTGTTGAATGTCTGGCCCAAATCAGTGGGGGCCAGAATTTGGGCCTGCGGAATCTGCTGGGCTGACATCAAGTGTGCTTGCTGATTCAATTGCTGGGATTGCCTCTGTTACGTTGCTGGACCGAGGATACCATGCCTCCAATTCTATTGTGTAGGGACATGCAGGCGAGGCCCAGTTAGCGAAATTGGGCCACCCTTGCTGACCAGCCCACGGGAAATAGAGATTCTGAGGGGACGGCGACGGGCCTGCCTGTTGGGCCTTTTGGCCTCTGTCACGGCCCTTGCCTTTGTTACCATTCTCGCGGCCCTTGCCGCCACGTCCTCCGCCACGACCCTATTGCTGCTGGTGGTCCGGTGGTGGTGCAACGGTGGTGTTGGCCGGCGACTGCATATTTTTAATGGCTAAGGCTTTTTGGTTGTGTTCATCTTGTTTAGCACGTCGTGTTTCTTCCAATAACATTCGTGAACGTGCCTTGTTGAAACTTGGAAGTGGATCAGCTTGTTGAATCATGGTATCGATTGTGTCGTATTCCCCTTTCGGTAGACCTGCAACAAGTTGTAGTACCATTTTTGTGTCTGAAATAGATGTTCCAACATTAGAAAGTTGGTCGGCAATGAGTTTCAGTTGTTTGCAGTATTTGAACATATTGTTGAAATTCTCGAGGCGCTTGTTATTAAATTTCTCCTTTAAATACACCACTCGAGTATTTTTATTGTCCTGAAAGATCTCCTCCAAAACGTACCCATAGTTCACGCGCCGAAGCACCTGTTTTCATGATAGTACACAGGTCTTTTGAGATAGTTCCATATATCCATTACTTGACGATGGCGTCTAGACGACGCCAGTATTCAATTTTTGCAGGGCGAGGAATTGAAGCATCAATGTGATCGAGCACGTTGTATGCGCAAGCATGAATACATAATAGTAATATTGACAGTCTCCTTGGTCAAGAATGATGGGGACAAAATTTTTGATGTTGGAAACAGCAAAAGCCGGATGAAAATGAGAGGATGAAGACAATGAGGGGGTGTCAATGATGCCAGTTGTAGAACCAGTAGCTTTAGGAGAGTTTGGAAGAGACATGGTAGCCACAAAAAAATTGGAAAAGAGAATGTTGCCGCCGAGAGGGGGGGTTTCGGCGGTGCTTTAGAAAATTTTAGGGTTTGGGAATTTTGGCTCTGGATACCATGTAAGATATGGAATAATTTTCCCTTAGGGATTTCTTTCATTAATCACAATATATATAGTTGTACAAAGGTGATTCTTAATACAGTAAGAATCATAAGTTACCTTAAATACATGACAATAATAATTACAATATATACTGTGAATATTCGGAGAATATCCGCTAATAAAATCAATCCATCAACACATACTAAAGAACAATCAATCTAACTTGTTTCTATGCTTCATGAAGTACACTCGATCTTGCACGCCAAGTGTTCGATAAAATTCCTGAACCAGATAGAAATAATAAAACCATATTATGGAACCAAATGATTAGAGCATATGCTTGGAATGGACCCTTTGAGAAGACTATTGATTTGTATTATGAAATGGTGGAGTCTGGTGTGGGACTCATAAAATATACTTACCCTTTTGTGATCAAGGCTTGTTCTGCTTTGCAAGATGTAGAAAATGGCGTCGAGATTCATGAACATGTAAAAAGACGCGGGCTTGATGGTGACGTGTATATTTGTACAGCTTTGGTTGATTTTTATGCGAAATGTGGGTTATTGGTTGAGGCGCGACAAGTGTTATATGGAATGTGTCAAAGATATATTGTGGCGTGGAATGCGATGATTTCGGGGTGCTCAGTAAACGATTTGTATTTGGAGATGATGGCATTGGTTTTGGAGATGCAAGAAAACGGGTTAATTCCGAATTCGTCTACAATCGTATCCATTCTTCCTGGTATTGCGGAAGCAAATAAGTTGCGTGTAGGGAAGGTTGTTCACCGGTATTCTATGAGAAGGGGGTTTGTTAATGATGTAGTTGTTGACACTGGAATTTTGGATGTGTATGCAAAATGTGGTTTGTTGAACTACGCGAAGAGGATTTTTAGAGTCATGAGTATTAAGAATGAGATCACGCGGAGTGCAATGATAGGAGAATATGTAACATGTGATTCTACATAAGAAGGATTGGAACTTTTGAGCAAATGAGGATGGAAGATATCAGGTCTCCTTCTCCTGTCATGCTTGCCACTGTCGTTCGAGCATGTGCTAAGTTAAATGATTTGAGAAGAGGAAGAAAGATGCATGGTTATACTGTTAAGTCGGGGTCCAATTCGGATTTGATGGTGAGTAATACTCTTCTTTCTATGTATGCAAAGTGCGGGAGAATAGACAATGCGCTTAACTTCTTTGAAGAGATGGGTTTAAAAGATTCTGTTTCTTTAGTGCTATAATTGCAGGGTGCGTCCAGAATGGCCATGCAGAAGAATCTTTGCGCATTTTACGAATAATGCAATTGTCTAGGGTTGATCCAGAATCTGCAACGGTGATGGGAATTTTACCAGCTTTTGGCTGCTCTACAACGTGGAGTTTGCGCTCATGGTTACTCGATAGTACGTGGATTTACAGAGGATGTTCCTGTTTGTAATGCTCTAATTGACATGTACTCCAGATGTGGTAAAATCGACGTTGCTAGGGTTGTATTTGATATAATGAATAAAAGGGATGTCATCTCGTGGAATACAATGATTGCTGGATATGGAGTTCACGGTCGTGGAAGCGAAGCAATTTTACTGTTCTACAACATTCAGACTGTAGGTCAAATGCCAGTTGAGACTTGAGATTACTTTCATCGGTCTCTTATTTGCTTGCAGCCATTCCGGTCTTGTTGCTGAAGGGAAATATTTGTTCTTCCGCATGTGTCAAGAATTCAAAATTAGCCCTCGGATGGATCATTACATGTGTATGGTGGATCTTTTGGGGCGTAATGGTCTTTTGGATGAGCCTATGGTTTCATCCAGAATATGCCTTTTAAACCGGACGTGCGTATCTGGAGTGCTTTGCTTGCTTCTTGTAGAATCCACAAGCATATTATACTAGTAGAAGAAGTATCCAATAGGATCCTAAATCCAGGACCAGAAAGTCCGGGTAATTTTGTTCTTTTAACTTATATAATACTTCTGGGAGATGGGATGACACTGCTCATGTTAGAGTTAAGCAGAAGGACTCGGGCTTTAAGAAGAGCCCGGGATGTAGTTGGATCGAAATAAACGGTGTTGTCCATGCATTTGTTGGTGGGGATCAGTCCCACCCACATTCAGCTAAAATATATGAGAAATTGAAGGAACTTTCGACGGAGATAAAAAATTGGGGTATAGTGCGGAATCAAGTTTTGTCTACCAAGATGTTGAGGAAGAAGAGAAGGAACAGATTCTGCTTTATCACAGCGAGCCTAGCAAGTCCATACTCGTTACTAAGAATTTGCGAGTTTGTGTCGACTGCCATAGTACGCTGAAATATTTAACGCTGATTACGGAAAGAGAAATTACTGTGAGGGATGCGAGTCGATTTCATCATTTCAGAGATGGATTATGCATCTGCGGGGATTTCTGGTGAAGAAGGATTGGGACTGTTTTTGTGGCTTGGTATAGAACTAAGTTAGTTTTCTTCTAGACTCTACTAATTCAGCATTGCCTATCTCAACTAGGTTCCGTTACACCATTTTGACGGTTCTTGAATTCACGAGTACATTAGTTGGCAGATTTTGACAGCATACCATAATTCAGATGAAAGTGCAGATAAATATAGATCATGTGTCAGAAAGTGTAAACACGTATATTATAGAAACAATTCTATCTCTATCCATAATTAGAATATTTTCATATATTGTGTAAATATAATTATGGTAAGACTAGAATTCCTCTTTTGTATAGGTTTAAGATTCCTATTTTATAAAGGATGAACATTGTACTCTATATATACTTTGATATTCCCCAAGGGAGATTAATATCGTATCAAGAGCCTAACACAAAACCCTAGAATTTTTCTTTGTGTGAACTGCTGCCGCCGACCAGCCCCCCCTCGAGCAGTTCCTCTGCGGTTCCTCCCCCCCTCCTCCCAAAATTCTTGGTTTTTCTTCTTCTTTTCTCTCTTCTCTAAATGGATACTCAGGATTACGCTTCTGATTCTTACGCATCTACCTCCACAAATCCGGCTTTTGTGTTTTTTTAGGAGATAATCTGATTTCTTGGTCTGCCAAGCGAAATCTACCCTATCTCGCTCCAGTGCCAAGGCTGAGTACAGAGGCGTTGCAAATGTAGTAGCTGAGATTTGTTGGCTCAGAAATTTACTGTTAGAACTTCAGTGTCCTTTGCGTCAGGCATCTATTGTGTACTGTGATAACATCTCTGCCATCTATTTGTCTCATAATCCGGTTCAACATCAGCGAACCAAGCACATTGAGATAGACCCACACTTTGTTCGTGAGAAAGTTGCACTAGGTCATGTCAGAGTGTTACATGTTCCATCATCCTATCAGTATGCATATTCCATCTATTTGTTTCATAATCCGGTTCAACATCAGCGAACCAAGCACATTGAGATAGACCTACATTTTGTTCGTGAGAAAGTTGCACTAGACCATGTCAGAGTGTTACATGTTCCATCATCCTATCAGTATGCAGATATATTTACCAAAGGACTTTCCAGACAGTTATTTCTTGACTTCAGATCCAGTCTCAGCGTCCGGCCTCCTCCCGCTCCGACTGAGGGGGTGTGTAAACATGTATATTATAGAAACAATTGTATCCCTACCCATAATTAGAATATTTCCATATATTGTGTAAATATAATTATGGTAAGATTATGATTCTTCTTTTGTATAGGTTTAGGATTCCTATTGTATAAAGATTAAACATTGTACTCTATATATACTTTGATATTAATGAAAGACTCTCCAACGGAGATTAATATCATAAAGATTTGACGGATGCAGCATGTACTGCTATGTGCTGAGAACTCAACATCGCAGAGCTTCTTGATAAGAGGCTCTTCTTTTAGATATAGACAACGGTAATCATGGTTATTCAGTTCTACATTTTGACTGGAAGATGAACTTTTTGATGCCTTGCTCACTGGTCATGTACCAGATTGGAGTAGTTCTTCCTTTTCGAAAACTCTGGTCCACTAATTGGAGATCTGATATTTACTTTTGGTCAGTAACATCCTGGAGCTTCTTAGAAGCTACACCGTGGTTGGAAAATGCATGATGATCAAAGTTTTTGATATTATGAACAATCCATTCAGGTGAAACTTAGGAAAATGCCGGAATTCTGCCATCATGCAGGCATGCACTTCAAGCTGAGATTTTGAGTGAGTAGTTCTATCGTTCTTATATGCATCCTCATGCTAGGATTTATGCAAATTAACTAAAAAGAAGCATTGACTGGAAGGAGTTGTGACTACTCGCACAGTTGGTGATATTTGCGCAAAGAGCTTGGCCACACTAAAGATTTGATGCTTATGAGTTTGGAATTCTAGTCCTTTTAAGTTACTGGGTTCTAAATTAATAATTTATACATATAGGATTTGAACTAAAGCTACTGAATTTGGCTGAACCCATAACCCGCATTCTATCTCCAACCCTGATTGCTAGAAATTGATATCATTGCTTCTAAAACTGCAAGGGTTCATTATGTACTCCCAAGACAATAAGTTAAGGAGAGGGAATCTTTTTAAGCCATTCTCAAAGTGTACTCCTTGCAGGAATATGTAGTTAGTACATATAAGTTCTTGCTGAGCCTCATTCTTCTTGTTATTCTCCAACTATTTGTACCAATCCCGCGGATACCTTCAGTCATTTTTATCCAGTAGTTGACATAATATTGCTTGTGCACCATGTATATGAGGGTACTGATGGCTTCATTAGATGTTGCTCAAACTCTTCAAAATGCTGATGGTGGTGTGTTGGGTCTTCCAAAAGTATTACATTTTTGAGGATCCTAGGAACTCGAGTATTTGTTGACTAATGCATGGTAACAAGTTCATCCTCACAGTAATTTTTCCTTTTTCAATACTTTTCCAATCATTTACATTAAGCTTATCACAAGAATAAGAACCAGAAAGATAATTGGTCAATCAAGCATCTAAACTGACATTGATGGTTGAAAGAAATAATGTCTTGAACGAGGTATATATACAAGTTATATATAGGAAAATTTTACTCCTACCATACATCTAAAATCTTATTTTATTTGAAGACTAACTATACAATTATAGTAATAGTACAAATCTAATTATACTACAATATACTTTCCTAATATACATAATATTTGAAATGTCACAGACTGGGATATTTGGAATGTCACGGACTGGACATATATTGGGGCAGTGGGCTTATTCCGTGGCAATATATATACATACAATATACTTTATATTTAACACCCCTCCTCAGTCATAGCGGACGGTCTTCGTACGCTGAGACTGTCTCTGAAATCTTCAAAAATGACCGAGGGTAGACCCTTTGTAAAGATGTCTGCAATTTGATATCTGGAAGGGACATGACAGACGCGTACTTGTCCACGAGCTACCTTCTCTCGAACAAAATGGATGTCCATCTCAATATGTTTAGTGCGTTGGTGCTGAACTGGATTCCCAGAAAGGTAGATGACACTAATATTATCACAATATACCAAGGTAGCTTTCTTAATAGGACAATGAAGTTCTAATAGAAGATTACGTAACCAACATGACTCGGAGACCACATTGGCTACCCCTCGATACTCGGCCCCTACACTCAAACGTGAAAGCGTGGATTGACGTTTGGCAGACCATGAGACCAAGTTATTACCAAGAAACATGCAATAGCCAGACGTAGAACGCCTGGTGTCAGGACAATCCCCCAATAAGCATTTGTATAGGAGACAAGTGTAGACGCCGACGAAGGATACAAATGCAAGTCATAATCAAGTGTTCCCTGAATGTGCCTAAGAATGCGTTTGAGCGCATTCATTTGTTCAATCCTGGGATCATGCATAAACAAACACACATGTTGTACGACATATGTAATATTAGGTCGCGTGAACGTAAGATACAAGATGACATCCAAGCCCTCTCAATGATCTCAGTTGTATACTTCCTCTGTGATAAGAACAGTCCACCTGCATGACGAGTGACAACAATTCCCAAAAAATAACTCAATGGCCCCAAGTCTTTCATGACAAACTCAGAACTGAGCATTGTTATAATAGACTAGCGTAATGCATCAGAAGAGGTAGTCAAGATAATATCATCCACATATAATAGTATATAAGCCATTGAAGAACTCCGATGATATATGAATAATGAATTATCAGACCTACTGTTAGAGAACCCAATAGCGAAACATAGTCAGGAAACCTTTTATACCAAGCCCGTGGAGACTGCTTAAGCCCATACAAGGACTTCTTCAACAAACAGTCAAGATGAGGATATCAAGTATCCCTAACCTCAAGGGCTGATGCATATATACTGTCTTCTTGAGATCACCATGTAGGAAAGCATTCTTCACGTCTAGCTGATGAATGAGCCATGTTTTCGAAAGAGTCAAGCTGAGCAAAGTCCGAATTGTAGCCGGCTTAACAACCGGGCTAAATGTCTTACCACAATCAACATCAACCTGCTGAGTCTTACCATCACCTACAAGACGGGTCTTATGCCTCGCAAATGAACCGTCAGAATTATCCTTATGAGCAAAAATCCACATAGACCGAATAATATTAACACCAGATGGACGGGGTACCAACTCCCACGTCTTATTATCAATAAGAGCATTATATTCATCGGTCATGGACCAGTGACTGTACTGGGGTCAGTCGACTATGGTAGCGGCGTGGGACCAGCGGGCAGTGGGCCCGCTAGAGAAGTTTGGGTGCGGGATATGTCCGAAAATGCAGTGCAACACGTGTGTCTCTTCATGCATAATCCGATGGATGGACATATACATGCACTAAAACACATTGTGCGATATATTCAGGGCACTCTGAAATATGGATTACATCTTTATCCGTCTTCCATTTCCAAACTTGTTACTTACACAGATGCAGATTGGGCAGGATGTCCAGACACCAAGCGCTCTACCTCTGGTTACTGTGTCTTTCTCGGTGATAATTTGATCTCATGGTCCTCGAAGACAAGCAACAGTATCCCGCTCCAGTGCTGAAGCTGAATATCGTGTTGTTGCTAATGTTGGATTCGGAATCTGTTACTTGAGTTTCATTGTCCTATTCTGACAGCCACTTTGGTATACTATGATAATATTAGTTCAATATATCTCTCCGGAAATTCGATTCTTCATCAACGCACTAAACACATTGAGTTAGATATCCATTTGTCTGTTAAAAAGTGGCACGCGGACAAGTGCGAGTGTTACAAGTCTCGACGCGTCATCAGATTGCAGATATCTTCACAAAAGGACTTCCGCTGGTATTATTTGAAGAATTTAGGGACAGTCTCAGTATTCGCCGACCTCCATCTTCGACTGCGAGGGAGTGTTAGAATATCATTAAAGATATTCTGTCAATATTATTAGTATTAATGTAGGATCAATATATATTTGGTAATAAGTAAAATACGTAGGATGATTATTGTCATATTAATTAGTATGATTATTGTCATATTAATTAGGATAATTGTATATTGATGTATATATTTTACCCTTTATGGAAGAATACATTTGAGGAAAATCTTCCAAACTCTTTGACTAATAATTATAAGCATGAATAACAAATATATAGATAAAAATTGAAAAAATTATGATAAAGTGAAATATCAATTTTGTAATATTGCCACTTCTCGATTACGCTCATTCGCAAGGAAACGTATATGTTAAGGCCTTGATAACGATACTGTAGCTACAAATTTATGTCAGGGGATGGAGGTCTCTTCTTTATTTCCTGACAAGTGACAACATTATTTATCCCAGGTTTTTTAAGGTTTGGGATTGTTGGAGAAACTTAATTAATTTGGTGATGTTTCTGTTTCTTCAGCTCTTAGCAAACTCTACAAGTTGCTAGCCAACTAATGGCACCATTTCTTTTTTAGTCAATTTTAATAAAATGTTATATTTCTATATTTAAAAATAATTTAACTTTATGGGATGATTTATAGTCACACAAATATTTAAAACTTATTTTGGATCATAAATTTCAAAAGTCTTTTTTTTAACTTTGTATCAAGTCAAATGATATCACATAAATTAAGACGAATGAGTAATAAGTATTTTGGGACAAACATTTTTAATAATATTAGACAACTAATATGGGACTGAAGTAGTAAGTAACCATCTTTAAGTAGTATCATATCCAAAGGTATGAAGTTGTTTCCACAAAGGAGACACTTGGAAAAGTGCATGAGTAAGACTAGTATTGAGCTGACATGAGTAATATGAGACTTTATGCCTTCACAGTTAGGTTGGTGAAAGAATACACATTGAATTGCTTGTAGATAATGAGAAATCATCATTATTTTCCCTCCTCTTGGGACTTTGAGCTTTTAAATTCTCTATTTCTGTGTCAAGCCCCCCTTATGACTAAAGTTGTTCAGATAGATGGGTCAGATTCTCCAAAAGTAATTTATTTTTGAAGAATCTGGTATGAAATAAATGCAGCTAGAAAAAGGAGCAACATAGGCTGCAAAAGATGTGCAACTCAATGGAGTTGTAATAAATGCATAGAGATAAGACCATCATTTAATATGAGGAGACACCCATTTCCCTTTGGCATTATACTGCAGCTTCAAAATAACTCAATGTTGGCCTGTTTGTCATATATGTGACTTACTTACTATTGCTATTGAACTAGGAATGATTGCTTGGTAGATGTTTGGTGGTGTGATGAAGTTAACTGAATAAGTCAAGCACTCAAGCTTGAGCAGTATAATTAGGAAATGTTGTACAAATAAAAACTGCTCAAATGTAATCAATAACATATGTTACTACCTTCTTTTTTCTTTTTTCTTTTTTTTTCTTTTTTTTTGGAAGAAAGCATGGAATAATTATTCCATAATTGAAGAGGCTTTTACCAGACTTCAACGTTCTCGCTTATGTTATTAATACTCACTTGTCCTCCTGACTTGAGTATAGTAATAGAAATTGTCCGCGTGGGTGTATTTCGATTGGTTTGAGCGGCGATTCTCTAAGAA
This sequence comes from Przewalskia tangutica, assembly GCA_029844215.1. Classification (NCBI taxonomy): domain Eukaryota; kingdom Viridiplantae; phylum Streptophyta; class Magnoliopsida; order Solanales; family Solanaceae; genus Przewalskia; species Przewalskia tangutica. The sequence goes on along the minus strand of CM056730.1, from coordinate 3,328,416 downwards.
AGGCGAGTTGGCGCAGCGCATGATGTTAGTTCATTTCTTTTGTGAGGATGACTTGTGGACCACAGCACCACTGTGCCTCCTACTTAGTGGGCCGCTGAATACCATGATTTACCTTCCACCGTCTACGTCAATTCGGAGGTGGAAGCAATGGGCGAGATTTCGCCTTATCCCAAGTAATAGAAATTCCAGTAATATGGCAGGCCCTAATGCTCTATTTTACCTTGAAGTCTACTATGAACAATAGACACTCCCCTTATCCTATGCAATGTCTATTTTACCTTGACATTTTCAATTCTCCATCTATGTAATATCTTTTCATATTTTACATAAAATTTATTTTTCTTAACTTAGGCATTTATATATTTTATTTAAGTTAACATTATAAGTAAAATAATTGTTTTATGAATTTCTAACAAAATCGAAAACGATAAAACAAATAGTATTTGTTAATAATGGAATATTTACTGAATTATGATTTAAAATTATTTACAATATAAGTTGATAATATTTTAGGAATTTGTTATAAAATATACCTCTATTTCTATTAATTAGTTTTATATTACCTCATTAAAATATGTTTGTAAAGTTACTAATTCTTTTTCTTTTTTTTGGTTTTTATATAAAGTTACTATTATCTGTAACTTTCACTTATATAAATAGATATTAGAGTTTTGATTATTATTTTTTATTCTGCTCATTTATTTTGTTATAGAACGTTATTGACGTATATACTCAATTAGTATTTATCATTTTCTTGTCTGAAAAATAAATTATTCTCACCCGTGGTTAATATCATCAAAATATGTAACATGACCAAATTTCTCTTAATCATTTTATCAAATCTCAGACATTCAACACGTCTCTCTCTAGGTGTGAACTCGTTTCTTTTTTTATGGATCAAATTAACAACTCGGACTTGTTTAGTATTGAATTGGAATCAAGACAAAAAAAGTTCTTCTTGAAGAATCTACTTCAATCGATATGCCCTTAGGCACGGCCATATTTCAATAAATAGATATCCGTGTTATGATACAAGTTCTCCGGATCTATGCTTATTTTCAACTCCCCGAAGCATTTCGTCGATTACTACACCCTTTCTCGTCTCTGGGTGCCTAGGTATCCACCGTTTTGATAAAGAGAATAATCTTATCCTTTGAGAATGTTCATGAAATATAGGGAGCGCCGAATGTACGAAGACTTTATTCCAACTTTGTAGGTCAAATTAACATGTGAATGTTTTTGGTTGGTGATGATGAGATATGAGTCTGATAATTATATTTGCTCTGATTCCATAATTAGCAAATTGTCTTTTTATACAATCTTAGGTAAATTTTATGTCATAAATTAACTTTTAGGTCAAGATAAATGTTTTTTATAAGTTTGAAGATTGAGAAAATGTAGTGATATAATATTTCCAAATTTTATCTTTAAAAGCTCTACACAGACAAGGGAATTCTTTCCTTTCCAGTTTTTGTTGCTTCAAAATCATTAGTATGCTTTTCCATATTCAATCAGATAGCAAGTATAGTGTAATCACGTTACTCAAACTTTTCAAAAATGTCACTAGGCGCATCAGATCCTCTAAAAGTAGTGCTTATTTGGAAGATCATATAAGGGTATAGCGGCATTTTTGGAAAGTCTGAACAAATAACATGTCAGAGTGAAAACAAAAGACTAATCCCTAATATAATACAAGCTAATTGAGGATTAGATTTTCATTGAAGTTTGAATAGGAACAGATTGGTCAAAATTTCAGAAGATATAAATCTGGATAGCTTTTATATGCAAAAAATACTTCATCCACTATGAATCATTGCTAGTATTGTCAAAATATGATACAAAGCTTGATATGCTTCGCGGACCGATGGCTTCATTCCCTACTTAAGGAACAATGTACTTACAAAGTTCACATGTTCCGGGAAAGCAGAAGGAACAGAAAACTCAACCAGGTTTAACAGTTGAACACCTCAAAAACTCCGAAGCAAGCTCGAATCTTACTTCTCTATCTGACCTGCAGAAGATATACCAAGAAACAGTCCGAAATCAACAATTGGAACAACATGGGCAGAACCATAGCAATTGAACAGTTAAAAAAAAGAGCAAGGAAGAATGGGTCAAGCATCAAGCAAATACAAGTCTAAAAAAATACACCCTTGCTCCAATTCTGCGCACAATACCTCGGTTTCTCCTCACCAAAAAACTAATGATAATTTCAAAACGACATATGAAGCCAAGTAAAAGTGAATGAGTAATATAAAATTGCAATTTGCCTTTGGCTTCATGTTCTATTGAAAACCTCTAGTAACTCGGCAAATTCTGGAATATTATAAATACAATGTTACTCAAGTGGCTATCCCTCCAACTGCCAGAAGAGCACCAAATCTTCCTTCTATCTGAGCTACTCAAGTGGCTATCCCTCCAACTGCCAGAAGAGCACCAAATCTTCCTTCTATCTGAGCTCCTGAACACCACCCGCCCTTTATCATTTCTTGTAAAATCCAAGCTCTTCCCCCTTTATTCACCCTGATTACCTCATTGCCTAACAAAAAAGTTTCAGCTTCTCAATCAATAAGAGATGCACCTGTGAATCCTCACTCTCACTGGCAATGAAAGCTTGATCTAGTCCATCAAAACATGACCGTACAACGAAGCGAGAACGCTTATGCCCCTTATATTTGGCTATGAATTTAACACTTCCCTCTATACTCCAAAGATGAATTTCTTGGTCCAAAGACTTATATCTATTGTCTGCGGACAATACAAATGAAGGTTTTGTTTGATCCTCCTGAGTTATTTGCTCAGCTTTTAATTCCACTCCAAATAATAGTATCATATTATCTTTACAAATAGACACAATGTGTTTCCCATCACTAGTTATCCCCAAATCTGCTATTCTACTAATCCTATGCCCTTTCCAACACTCCAGTTCTTTCCCTTCAAGACCCCACATGTCTGAATGACTTCTTCTATTCCCAGAATAGATGAATAAATTTCTGAAAGTAAGTCAATTTTATAGCATTTGATACTATATGTTTTGCATGTCTTTGTGGCCCTTGTTTCTAGAGTTAGACTTGACAGATAAAGAAAATATTAAACCACCAAGATCCACAATAAAGTGAATAAACTACAGATATAAAATGACTACGGAGTCCTTCGCAACTGAAGGTCATATGCACCAGATAACTAATATGCAAAATTCATCAACTTTTTCTAGGTTTGCTGCAAAAACTATAGGCACCTTCTTCGATTTTGTTAATGCGTGAACAACTAAATAACTAATATGCAAAATTCATCAACTTTTTCTAAAGATATCTACTTTCCTCCTATTATAATCTCACTGCTCCAAAGTTACTCATTCTAATAACAGATCTCTTGGTTCCCCTGTGAAGGGAGGGGGAAGGGAGAGAAATATCCTACTCAAAACTACACCTTAACATCATCCAGCTTATATATCTATTAGAAGTTCCATTCACCACATAAGTGGCTGCTCTGAGCAAAATATATGTAAAAAGATTCAACCTGTCAGCCTACAAAAGAGTTTAGCTTCAACTATATAAGCAGATACAGAGTTAAATAGAAAACTCTAATTACAAAAGTGACATAACATGTGAAACAAAACAAAATGCCAGAGACAAACAGAAGCTCCTCAAATTTCCCATTTTAACCAAATGAACACAAAATAATAAGAGGATACACAACAAGTCGATACAAAATCAAGAAATGAGCATTATGGGTTCTAAATATCCTAATCAAAACTACATCTTAACATCATCCAGCTAATATATCTACTAAGAATTCTATTTACTACATAAGTGGCTTCTCTGAGCAAAAATATGTATTAAAAATTCAATCTTTCAGCCTACAAGAGAGTAGCCACTTATGGGTTCTAAATATCCTAATCAAAACTACATCTTAACATCATCCAGCTAATATATCTATCTACTAGGAATTCTATTTACTACATAAGTGGCTTCTCTGAGCAAAAATATGTATTAAAAATTCAATCTTTCAGCCTACAAGAGAGTAGCTTCAAGTATACAGAGGGTTAAATAGTGAATGCAAAGTGCCATACATGTAACAAAAAATAAAATGCTAGAGCCACCTGAAAGAAATAATCCCTTGATTATTCTTATTAACGAAAGACATATATATACAAGTTACAAGGAAGATCCTCTTCCTATTCTACCTAGAAATCTATATTCTATTTGAAGACTAACTTTACAATTATGGTAATATTACACTACTAATTAAGGTAACAACCTAAGTCTAATATTTACCAAATACACAAGGAAAGGGGAAGGGCCCCACACGGTACATGGGCATGGGCCACACGACTGGACCCACTGTTTAACACACCCCGCAGTCATAGCGGGCGGTCTTCGTACGCTGAGACTGTCTCTAAAATCTTCAAAAAGAACTGAGGGAAGACCCTTTATAAAGATGTCTGCAATTTGATATCTCGAAGGAACATGGCAGACGTGTACTTGTCCTTTTGCTACCTTTTCTCGAACAAAGTGAATATCCATCTCTATGTGTTTAGTACGCTGGTGCTGAATTACCAGAAAGGTAGATGGCACTTATATTATCACAATACACCAAGGTAGCTTTCTCAATGGGACAATGAAGCTCTAAAAGAAGATTTCGTAACCAACATGATTCGGAGACCACATTAGCTACCCCTCGATACTCGGCCTCTGCACTTGAACGTGAAAGCGTAGATTGACGTTTGGCAGATCATGAGACCAAGTTGTTACCCAAAAACATACAATATCGGGCGTAGGCCGTATGGTGTCGGACAACCACCCATCAAGATCGTATAGGAGACCAATGTAGACGTCGACGAAGGATACAAATGCAAACCATACTCAAGTGTTCCCTGAATGTACCTAAGAATGTGTTTGAGTGCATTCATATGTTCAACTCTGTGATCATGCATAAACAAACACACCTGCTGTACAGCATATGTAATGTCTGGTCGTGTGAACGTCAGATACTGAAGGGCGCCTGCAAGACTACAATAGCTGGTCGGATCCTCATACGGAGAGCGGTGCGGCGCTGACTTGGATTTAGTATCAACTGGAGTAGAAGTGGACTTACAGGATGACATCTCAGCCCTCTCAATGATCTCTGCTGCATACTTTCTCTGTGATAAGAACAAGTCACCTGCATGACGAGTTACAGCAATCCCTAAAAAGTAACTCAAATGGCCCAAGTCCTTCATGGCAAACTCAAAACTGAGCATTGTAGACTTGCGCAAAGTATCAGATGGGGCAGTCAAGATAATATCATCAACATATAACAGAATATAACCATGGAAGATCCTCGACGATATACGAATAATGAATTATCAGACCTACTGTGAGAAAAACCCATAGTCGAAACAAAATCAGCAAACCTCTTATACCAAGCTCGTGGAGACTGCTTAAGCTCATACAAGGACTTCTTCAATAGACAGACATGATTAGGATATCTAGTATCCATAAATTCCAAAGGCTGATGCATATACACTGTCTCCTGAAGATCACCATGTAGGAAAGTATACTTCACATCTAGCTGATGAATGGGTCATGATTTCGAAAGAGCCAAGCTGAGCACAGTGCGAATGGTAGCCGGCTTGATCACTGGGCTAAATGTCTCACCACAATCTACACCAACCTGCTGAGTCTTACCATCACCTACAAGTTTAGTCTTATGTCTTGCAAATGAACCATCAGAATTTTTCTTATGAACAAAAATCCACATAGACCGAATAATATTAACATCAGATGGACGGGGTACCAACTCCACGTCTTATTATCAATAAGAGTGTTATATTCCTCGGTCATGGCAATTTTCCAATTAGGGTCATTTAAAGCAGACACAGGATTATGGGTAATGGAGATTTAAGAACATTTGAATTTAAATTGAAATGTCTGTTTGGTTTAAAAACACTCATTTGACTACGAGTGACTGGACCATGACTCTGGGCTGAATTGGGTGAATTTTGGGAATTTTCGAAAATATCTGAAAATCTGTCAGCGTCGCGCTCTGGGACTCGCGTGTGCGCCGAGAAATCTGCGCAGGCCCGCAGAGTTTTGGCACCGCGCGCCTCTCTATGCATGGCTGAGGGCGGGTTTTGGGGAACCTGCGTATTTTCTGGCAAACCTGAAAAATATCGGAGAACATAGGGGGAGATAGCATAATCCAAAAAATTATAGGAACTAGACACGGGTTTTTCTACTTTAGAGAAGGGAAATTGGGATTCATCAAAGAGAATATGACGACTAATGATGATTCATTTAGAGGACAAATCAAAACATTTATAACCACGGTGATTTGACGGAAAACCCAAAAATACACTGAGGTAGAGCGTGTCGAAGTTTGTTGATTGTAGTGAATGGAAAGCGATGGATAACATAAGCATCCAAGACCACAAGATGAGTGTATGGCGAGTCTTATCAGATAACACTTTTAGAGGGGATGAATATGTCAAGCCTTTAGAGGGAAGAATATTTAGGAGATCGGTAACCATTTGTAGTGCATGATGCCAAAAGAATGGAGGAACGGAAGAATGAACCAATAAAGTGCGGACAATATTATTAATGGTACGAATTTTTCGCTCAGCTTTCCCATTTAGTGAAGATGTATGAGGACAAAAAAACGAAAATTTATCCCATTTTGAGCACAAAACTCCCTAAATTCTCCATTATCATATTCTTTGTCATTATCACATTGAATGTTTTTTATTTTCCATTCGAATTGCGTTTTTATGAAGGCTCTAAATTTTATGAAGATGAAAAAAACTTGAGATTTTTTTGCAATTGAAAACGTCCATAAATATTTAGTATAGTCATCTGAGAATAGAACATAATAACGATGACCCATAGAACTGAGAATCAGAGATGTCCATAAATCACTATGAATAATTTCAAATGGCATAGAAGTATTCGAATTTGAAGCCACAAATGGTAATTTAATAATCTTTCCCAAAGCACAAGATTGACAAATTGGAGTATTACGCGTACCCTTACAAGAAATAAACTTATGTCTATCTAAAGAAGACAAAATAGACGACCCCGGATGACCTAGACGAGCATGCCACAAGGAATGAGCAAGAGTTGCAAATGTGGATGACATAGCTTGACACGAGACGCTTAGACTTGGTGTGATTGGATATAGGTCCCCCCACTGTTACACCTCATGAGATGACTCCCCGTCTTGAAATCCTTCACATAAAATCCAAATGGATCAAAATTAATAGAAACTCAGTTATCAGTTGTGAATTTACGGACATATACTAAATTTTTAATTAATTTTGGAGCATCAAGGGTATTTTTCAGGACAAGTGGTGGATGAGGAGGGGACAAGGTTTTATGACCATAACTCTTAATTGGAATAGAATTGTCATTACCAAAAGTTATATCACGATTAGTACTCAAATTGGAATAAGACGAGAGAATACCTTGATCGGATGTCATGTGGGTAGTGGCGCCGGTGTCCATGTACCAATTAGGGTCCGGTTGAGTCAAGTCAAGTGTGTGCATCATTTCTTGATGTCGGTCAGTATGTCCCGGCTGCGCGTGAGCTGATGGGGCGAGGCCCAGTATACTAGGCTGCGTCATCGCCCATACGTTGTCCGAACCCGAGTGCAGGTGAGGAGATTGGCCGAGGCGAGTATCTGGCGGATCTTGAGCGCCACCGTAGAGGTGGAGCCGCGTGTGAGTGATGGGACCATCGCCATCGCCTGTCGAGGCCCTGGGCTCCACGGCTCTTTATTGTTGTTGTCAGTTGTCGCCGCCACGATTCTTGCCATTATTCTTCTTATTCTGGTCTTTCTTACCACCTCCGTTGTTGTGACTTTGGGTCACGATGGTGGATGGAAGGAGAAAAATCGAAGCGATACCATACCGACATGATTACTCTCAATCGCCGCTTTAGCTGCCGCCTTTCCAACGATGTAAGCGTGGAACGGGCACGATAGAACTCGGCGTGCTACTCTGTTGAATAAGCAAGCAACACCATTATAGGCCTCGGCGGGCTGCAACCATCTGAAGAACGACGATCGTTAGAAAGCAGGAGAACCCACGCGTTGCGAAGTTGATCCGCCAAGTCCTCGAGGCGTTGGCAATAAGAAGAGACGTTGGGAAAAATTTCATAGCCACTGCGAAAATTCCCGCCAAGAATAACAATTCTAGAATGATATTATCTTGAAATATGTCACGCAAATGGTTTCACGCCGTCATAGCTGTAGAGTTGGGTTCCATAATCGTCTGTAAGAGATCCAAGGAGATAGTGACATAAATCCACTGAAGAACCTTGGAATCAAGCATGTCCCATAATTCTGGGTCTGCTTCTTGAGTGGGCACATTAGATGTAGACGCCTTATCACCCTCCTTTGAAGGAGGAGGAGGGATGATGTGGTGAAGAACTTTATGTGTTTTAGCATGAATCCTGAATAATTTCGCCCACGTCCCATATTGGACGTTTTCAAGATCAAGAACAATAGGGATGACGCTCTTGATGTTAGAAACCGAGAGGGCAGGATGAAAAGTGTTCTTATCAGCCATAGGAAATAGCAAGATTCAGAGAAGGGATGAGAAAGGTTTTTGGAAGAGAAGAACCCACAAAACTCGAGAATTAGGGCAAAATTTTGAAAAAAAAGTGAAGAAATTTTGAGGAGCGGAAGCAGGGTAAAGAGAACCTAGACTCTTGATACCATGAAAGAAATAATCTCTTGATTATTCTTATTAATGAAAGGCGTATATATACAAGTTACAAGGAAGATCCTCTTCTTATTCTACCTAGAAATCCCTATTCTATTTGAAGACTAACTTTACAATTATGGTAATATTACACTACTAATTAAGGTACAAACCTAAGTCTAATATTTAACAAATACACAAGGAAAGGGGAAGGGCCCCACACGGTACATGGGCATGGGCCACACGGCTGGACCCACTGTTTAATATCACCGGAAGCTAAAATTTTCCATTTAACAAAATGAACAGACCAAGATGGAAGGAACAGAACAATACAAAAAAGGGGCTACACAGCAAGTCTATACAAAATCAAGAAATGATCTTTACAGCTTCTGTCCATAAATTACACCTTCAAATCATCCAGCTTATTTCCTTATCAAAACTACACCTTCAAATCATCCAGCTTATATATCTACTAAGAGTTCCATTCTCTCATAAGTGGCTGTTCTCAGCAAAATGTGTAAAGATTCAATCTTTCAGCCTAAAAATAGTAGCTTCAAGTATATACAGCAGATACATAAAATGTCAGAGCCAAACAGAAACTCCTCAAATTTCCCATTTGACAAAATGAATACAAAATAATAAGAGGATACACAACAAGTCGATACAAAATCAAGAAATGAGCTCTATGGGTTCTAAATATCCTAATCAAAACTACACCTTAACATCATCCAGCTAATATATCTACAAGGAATTCCATTCACTACATAAGTGGCTTTCCTGAGCAAAAATATGTATAAAAAATTCAATCTTTCATCCTACAAGAGAATAGTTTCAAGCATAAAGAGGGTTAAATAGTGAATGCAAAGTGCCATAACATGTAACAGAAATAAAATGCCAAAGAAGCTAAAATTTCCCATTTAACAAAATGAACAGACCAAGATGGAAACAACAGCACAACACAAAATCAAGAAATAAGTTTTATGGGTTCTGTCCATTTCCAGAACCTTAACAAAACAACAGCAACAACAAACTGAAAGAAAAATATGCAAATTACTACAAAATGATAAAAAGGGTGTTTAAAAATCTACCTTTCTTGGTAAAAAAAACACCTGCCAGAAAAATGTACTAGCAGCAATGCCATAGCCAAAAAAAACTTGGGGTTAGTCCAAACAAACCCTAATTGGTCAAAGAGTGAGAAAAATGTATATAAACAAATTTCAACACACACACTCTCTCTCTCTCTCTTTTCTTGAAAAAAAATAAAGATTTGTTCTTTCTCTTTTATTTGTCTTAAACTACACCATTAAAGGCACTGAGTTTCAACAGTGTTGAAGATTTGTGTGTTGGGGGGTTTAAGAAGTGGTTTTTCTTTTTCATTTTCCCCAGGTGCACGAATTACGAGGAAGAAAAAAGAGAGGGGGCCAAAGTTGCATGGGGAATAAGTTTGAAACGGCTAGCACACTGCACACATAGCACCAGGCAGGCAGTAGAGCTCCTAATTTTCAAAAGTAGTCAGAAATTGCTTCTTCTTCTTTCAACTAGTACTCAATGATAAAAAAAAATGTTTACTCAGCTTTTATTTTTTAATAAAAAAAGTGTCCCCGATCAAATTAAGAAAGAATTAATTTTATTTTTTTAGATTTAATACTTTAAGTGTTAGGTGATCAAATCACAATATTTATTTAATTAGGAACATTTAAATCAAATTAGCTATTTTAGAATACGCTATCATTGCATATTTGATTTTTACTATCTGCATATCCACATTGCTTTAATTTCTCGTCTGAATATAATCGTTTCTCCTATTTTGTTTTGCTTTGCTTGTTTTGCCTGATTATGTTTTGTCTTGAGCCGAATGTCACTCGAAAACAGTCGTTCTACCTACCAAGGTAGAGGTGATGTATGTGTACATTCTACTCTCCCAGACTCCACATTATGGGATTTCACTGGGTATGTTGTTGTTGTTGTTGTAAATCACCATATGATTGAAAACTAAATTAATTGGCTCTACAACATTGAATTCGATTAACGCATACAACATTCCCCTTCCTAATTTGTATTTGTTAAGATTGGACCTACTTAACTATATATGTTGATATTTTGTTATTTTGAGTTAGTTGGACTTAATTGAAATTAGTGTAGTAGATTGCTTTCTTAATAGCTTTTAGACTACTTGTATAAATAGGCTAAAGCCTTGGATGTTATAATTGAAGAAAAACTTTCAAAAATTGTTTCTCTCTCTCTTCTTTCTCCCTCTCGACTGCATTACGCCTTGCACAGCAATTCGATCTCCAAGCATTAGATCGAACATGCAAGCTTGCGATCGCACAGATTATAAAGATTAACATGGTATCAGAGCCTGGCGTGGCGAATTGAGTGTTTTTTTGTTGTATCCGTCGTGATTTCTGCGATCAAGTTCTGTGGTGAGGTTTGAGTTCTCGATCTTGTCAATTTCGAGTTCTATTGTGATATTCTACATTTTTTTCCTTTCTCTCTTCATATGGATCATGTCGCTAGTTATTATTCTAAAATGCAGGACATATGGGATGAAGTCGACTCCATAGTTCCAGTTCCAGTCTGTGATTGTACTAGTCTTAAATGTGGGGTCTGGGAGAGTAGTCCTAAATTGTACTACTGTGACTATTGTAAGAAGAATGGTCACATTAAAGAAAAATGTTACAAACTCAGTGGTTATCCAGATGACTACAACAACAGAAATAGGAAGAAAGTGAATGCTGCTATGGCTGGGCAGACACAGAAAAGGGATGTTCAGCTTGTCAAACAGACAGGGCAAGGACATTATCAGACACAACTATCTCAGGACCAGCATGATCAGCTCCATAACATGCTGAGATCCTGTTCTCCAGAGAAGTATCAACAGGTTGTTGCAATGCTTAATCAACATGCTGGTGGATCTTGTGGTAATACTTTTATTCCTAAAGCTCATATGGCAGGTACTCATGCCACTGAGGATATTCATAGTTGGATTGTTGATTCTGGTGCAACCAACCATATGGTTACTGATAAGAGGTTGATTGACAAACCTAAGCTTACAGATAATACAGGTCATGTGCAGCTGGTGATAGGGCAGCAATAATACAGACTGGTAGTTGCAGGTTGAATGGAGGTGATCTCATTAAGAATGTTCTATGTGGACCAAGTTTCAACTTCAACTTACTTTCTGTTTCAAAGCTGACCAGAGAATTAAATTGTAGTGCCAGATTCTTTCCTGATTTCTTTGTTTTACAGGATCTCTTCACTGGGAAGGTGAAGAAGATTGGTAAGAAAATAGATGGGTTCTACATGCTGCAATCTAGGAGAGGGGTGACATGACAAGTTCATTCAACTATTAGGCACACAATGGAGGAAATGCAAGCAGAACTATGGCACAAAAGGATGGAACATGTTCCAATGACTATGCTCAGAAAAATAGATGAGTTTAGTAACAAGTCCAAGTTTACAATAAGGCAATGTGACATCTGTCCTAGGGCTAGACAGACTAGGAAGTCATTCCCTATTAGTGTAAGCAGAACTGAGTTTCCTTTTCAGCTTATGCATCTTGATATATGGGCATTATATGGCTCCCACTCACAGTGGTATGAGGTACTTCTTGACTGTGGTAGATGACTTTTCTAGATGGACTTGGGTATTTTTTATGTGTGTCAAGTCTGATGTATGTACTATTCTTAAGAATCTGTTTACACAAATAAAAACTCAGTTTGACAAGAATGTTAAATGTGTAAGGACTGATAATGGGATAGAATTCTTTAATCATTCATGTTCTGAGTTATTCAGTCAGTTAGGCATCATTCACCAGAGTTCCTGTTTATACTCCTCAGCAAAATGGTGTGGTTGGGAAGAGGCATAGACATATCCTAGAGATTGCAAGGGCAATCAAGTTTCAGGGGCACTTACCAACAGAATTCTGGGGTGAATGTATCAAGGCAGCAGTCTATATGATTAACAGGATATCATCTATTGTGGTTGGAAACATCTCACCTTATGAGAAATTGTTCAACAAACCACCATCCTTAGCTCACATGAGAGTCATAGGGTGTTTGTGCTATGCAACTAATCTAGTGAAGAAGTACAAGTTTGACAGTAGAGTGACCAAGGCAGTTATGCTTGGGTATGCTACTAACCAGAAAGAATATAAGCTGATGGCATTAGATAATATGAACATCTTTATAAGTAGAGATGTTAACTTTCATGAAGACATATTCCCATTTGAGGAATTCAAGGCAGCTGAAAGGAGTGGTGGATCACATCCTGACAATGTTGATCCATATTCTGGATTATATGGAGATTATTCCGCTGAAGTTCTTGGAGATGGTTCAAGGCACATAGAAGGATCTGATATAACTAACTCTGTTGAAGAACTTTTAATCTTTGCTGCAGTGAAATGATGGTGATCGACACCGAAGGATCTCACGATTTCTTCTTATTTGATGTCGAACCACGCACCGGCGGGTGTAGGATGATACTGATCAGTCACATGCCACATCAAGAAGATCATCTAGACTAAGAAGACCACCAACATGGATGAAAGACTTTGTCTCAAACTCAGACACTATCAAGTATCCATTTTTCAATTATCTCAGTTATGTTGGCTTATCAATGTCCTACCAAAGTTGTATAGCAAAGATGTCTGAGGATTATGAACCACAAAATTATTCTGAGGCAGCAGGAGACAAGAGATGGGTTGATGCAATGAAGGCAGAGATCAAAGCTTTGGAGGACAACAACACTTGGGAAATAGTAGATCTGCCCACTGGCAAGAAGGCTATTGGTTGTAAGTGGGTGTACAAGATTAAGTACAAAGTCAGTAGGGAGATAGAAAGGTTTAAGGCAAGACTGGTTGCCAAAGGATATAATCAAAGGGAAGAAATAGATTATCAAGATACATTCTCACCAGTAGTCAAAATGGTTACTGTGAGGGATGTCATCGCAATTGCTGCAGCAAAGAGGTGGAGTTTACAGCAAATGGATGTCTTTAATGCTTTCTTGCAGGGAGATTTACATGAAGAGGTCTATATATGTATCCCACAAGGGGTGGTACATAAGCAAGGAAATGTGTGTAAGATCATCAGATCACTCTATGGTTTAAAACAGGCCTCAAGGCAGTGGAACTAAAAGGAATAGAATTTTTAATGAATGAAAGGAAGGAAGGAAGGTTATACGAATGACTTTGCAAGAGTAGTTTCATCGGTGGAAGGGAGGGAGAAGGTTACTTTAAATCTGTATGCCTTCTTTATCACCGGAATGATCAAAATAATAACCTAATAAATGAGGATGTGATATCGTATGGAGAGATTGAAGAGATTCCACAGAGCTTTGTCGGGAAGTTTGTCCTTGGCATACGCCTTCTTGCGCTTAGAATGACTGATCTGAGTATGCCTTTGTCTAGTCGATAGTCTGGTAGTGCGCAGATCAAAGACATAGACTCTCTCTTCAATCTGAAGAAGTCAGAGTCTTATAATAAAGCTTCCACTTTTGAGTCTGAAAATAAAGACAGATAAATCAAAGTAGACAAAATAGAGAAATAAAGACCCTCATTCATTAAGCTCGCCTTTTTTGGCTTCCCTAAAATAGAATATTTGGAAGTTGGTAAAGACCCGCCCTTTGTTTCAGTCAGAATGAGTCCCCGAGACCCCGGGACATTGGCTTCCGCCAACAGCGAGGTTTTTTTCTCCCGTTCCTCCAAACTCACAACATTCTCCTTATAGGATACCTAGAAAAATGTACCGGGAACAGCGTAACGATCTGGGCACTGTCTCAGAGAGAGGCTCGGTGAAATAGACATGTCTGTGAAGATGCGGACTACCTGCACCTGGACAGAAAGACCCTATGAAGCTTCATTGTTCCCTGGGATTGGCTTTGGGTCTTTCCTGCGCAGCTTAGGTGGAAGACGAAGAAGGCCTCCTTCCGGGGGGGCCCGAGCCATCAGTGAGATACCACTCTAGAAGGGCTAGAATTCTAACCTAACATAAAATTAGTCACTGCATTGATGTCTGCTGGTTTTCATCAGAGCCCCCTGGATTATTCACTGCACACAAAGAAGGTAAATGGGAAGATAGTGGTGATCTTGGTATATGTGAATGATCTACTCATCACAGGAGATGATGATATGTTGATCACAGAGATCAAGGCCACACTGCAACAACATTTTAAAATTAAAGACTTGGGTGAATTAAGGTACTTCCTGGGATTTGAGTTTGCCAGGAACAAAAGTGGAATAGTAATGCACCAACGTAAGTACTCTATGGAGTTGATTGCTGACATGGGGATGACAGGAGCCAAGCAAGCAGGGTCTCCTATGGAATGGAATTCCAAATTAACATCTTATGTATATGATAAGTATTTGCGAGATAAAGCAGATGGTTCAGATCTTACTGGAGGACAAACTCAGACCACCTTTTGTCTAATCTTTCTGAGTATCAAAGACTTGTTGGGAGGCTGCTATACTTAACCAATATGAGACCTGTTATAGCCTTTGCAGTTCAAAGTCTCATCCAGTTTATGCAGGTACCCAAGACCTCACACATGACAACAGCAGAAAGGGTGGTCAGATATGTAAGCAGGCACCATGCTTGGGCATTTTCATGCCTACTACAGATTCTAGAGTCATGTCTGCCTATTGCGATGCATATTGGGCTTCATGTCTCAACACTAGGAGATCAGTTACATGGTATTTGATATTCTTTGGTGCTTTCCTTATCTCTTGGAAATCGAAGAAACAACATACTATTTCGTGAAGCTCGGATGAGGCAGAATACATGAGTATGACATCTGTGGTTTCTGAGATTGTGTGGATTTCTGAACTGTTTGATGAACTTAATGCAAAGGTGCAGTTGCCTATTTCTATATACAGTGATAGCAAGTCATCTATCCATATTGCAGTAAATCCAGTCTTTCACGAGCGTACAAAGCATATCGATATCGATTGTCATTTCATACGGGAAAGATTCCAACAAGGTCTGGTATCTCCACTGCACATCACAACTGCAGAACAGCCAGCGAATTTACTTAGGAATGGATTATTGCATGGGCAGCACACTCACTTATTATCCAAGCTAGGTGTCAAAAATTTATTTTTAGCACCTAGCTTGCGAGGGGATGTTGAGATGGGACTTAACTATATATGTTGATATTTTGAGTTTGTTGGACTTAATTGGACTTAATTGAAGTTAGTGTAGTAGATGCTTTCTTAATAGCTTTTAGACTACTTGTATAAATAGGCTAAAGCCTTGGATGTTCTAATTGAAGAAAATCTTCCACAAATTGTTTCTCCCCCTGTCTCTTCTTTCTCCCCCTCGACTGCATTACGCCTTGCACAGCAATTCGATCTCGAAGCATTAGATCGAACATGCAACCTTGCGATCGCACAGATTATGAAGATTAACAGTATTTTACAGCACTAACATCTATCAATAATTTTAATTATATAATTAAATTCTACAGAAAATCAAATCAACAGCAGAAATGGAAAGAAAAAAAATGGAATTTGAATGTTAACTTGAGAAATAATGTGAGTTTGATTCGGCAATAAGGCATAAAGCCCAGTTTCGTGTCGTTATTCAGATTTTGATTCGGCAATAAGGCATAAAGCCCTACTGCCATTGAACTTCACCCAAAACCCACAAAATACCATCCAGGGCCTAAATTTGTACAAATGGGCTTAGTTTCGTGTCGTTATTCAGATTTTGTACCCCCATTTCCATTGTTATCCCCGTGTGATCTACATTACATGTCTGTAGAAGCAACTATCATTTTTTTATATTATGATGGATTGTCTACATCGCACCTTTTGGGGTGCGACATTTCTCCAAATCCTGCTAACGTTGAATGCTTTGTGCATCAAACTGCACAAAATAAATGTGAACTAAAATAATCTTCAACTTCTTTTTGTATCAGAACGCTCAAACGTCGGCTAATGAAGTTGCCTTGAAATCCTATCAAATTGTCAATGATTTACTTAAATTGTAGTAGTTTTACAATTCTTATGGTTAAATTATCTTGACGTCCTACTGAATTGAAAAGACTTACTTATTACTACTTACGACACTTATTGTTGAAGTACCTTAAGTTCTACTGAATTGTCAAGACTTGTAACATTTTATAGTGCATGTGGTTGAGTTGCGTTCAAGTCCTACCAGATTGTCAAGACTTACTTATAACCTTTTATGACGTATGTTATTGAATTACCTTAAAACCCTAACAAATCGATGAAATTTGAAGCTTGTCCAATTTTTCACAAAATCTCCCGAATTAACATGACTTCAAAATCTTAGAACTTTATCTCTACAAAGACATAACGACAATTGCTTCATAAGGAAAGTGTGCTCTTTGATCCATTAATTAATTTTTTTCAATATTAGTTATTCATATTCATTGAACACTAATGTTTTGTGTCATTGAAACTTGAGAATATCTCCCTCTCACGCACACACTTTATTGCTTTTAGTTAACATACTTGATAAATTGACATTTTATCTCAAGGTCAAAGAGAATCTTAGTTCCCTAAAGACTTCCTTATATGCAAGGTCTCATGATGTTAAAAGCTACCTTTTTTCATTTACTAAATAAGATTTCTAACTTTAGACAAATTAGCATTTTGCTCTTAAATACAATTCATTCCAACAAAATAACTTAATAAACCAAGATTAAGTATGTCATTACAGATTTAATTTCTATATGTTGATAGTGTAAAATCAAGTTAACAGTTAAAAAAAGTCATTTTAAATCGATAATTAAAAAGATACACAAAATTCTTAAACTGAAAAACACTAATTACGTAATTTGATATATTGTGTATTGTTAATGTTGGATTTTATGTTATGACATTTTTCCTAACACAACATTTTCAGTACTAAGTTAAAAACTAAAATGTTGGAACAAATGTCTTTGACATTCGGACCAACATTCTGGTAACAATTTTTTCCTTTCTTCACAGACTGAAACTTATCTCATGAGATTTTTACCACGCTGGTAAAGTGACCTGGCAAAGAACTTTGAGCAGAATAAAAACGTGGGAGAACAAGTCAAAGCTTGGAGAGCAAGACAAGTGAAGAACAAGTCAAATCAGTTGAGAGAATCACGCCTCAAGCTACTGCTTTACGTGCCCACTTTTAGCTCAACCTCCACAACCAATCGATGAGATTTTCTAGGACGACTTTCTACTATATATAAAGAAGGCAGAAGAGTGATTCGATATTCAGAAACTTACAAGAACGAGATCGAGAGAGCTCTCCAGATTTTAGATCAGAAACTGGATCAACAAGCGTTGTCTGAGTTTGTGACGACATTATGTCCAACATTATAATTGCTGCTTATATTCTAGATTTGTTCTTTTATTGAAGCAATTGTAATGAGATGTCATGCACCTCTATTTTAGATAGATTTTTCAGGCATAAGTCATCTGCGACTTAACCTTTTTTATTCCTTTTGTATCATCTTGTAATATTGTAAAGAATGAATATGAATATATATATATATATATATATATAACCTATGTAAAATTAAACATTTGTGTCTTTATTATCCGCTGTAATTTAACTCTTCAAAGGTTTTTCTGTTTTTATCTTAAGTGTCGGCAGTTCTATCAGACGACATTGTTAACGACATTTGCAAACTGTTCCAAGCGTACAAATATTTTACTTACTATTCTATAGTATAACTCTCGGGACCCAACAAGTAGTATCAGAGCCTACACTTGACATAATAAGTGTTTGGTCCTTTTACATAAACTATGGATCCGGCTAATCCAACAATTGGTAGACTTCCTATTTTAGATGGATCAAATTATGCCTATTGGAAAATTCGTCTACGCTCTCATATCAAATCCATTGATATTAGAGCATGGAGATCTATTACCAATGGATATATTATCCCCATATTGCCACCAGACGAGGAATGTGATATTCTTCCTAAGCCTGAGGCCGAATGGAGTGTGGAAGAAACCAATAATGAAGGTTTCAATGAAAAGGCCTTAAATGCTATTTTTACCTGGGTTGATCTCTACATGTTCAAGCTTATACAAAATTACTCTACATGTAAGAATGATTGGGATACTTTGCAAACTCATTATGAAGGTAGCTCAAGTGTTCGACGAACGAAGCTCCATATGCTCATGAGTAAATATGAACGTTTAAGGATGGAAGAGACGGAGGATGTCAAAACATATTTTAAAAAGTTGATCGACATCTCTAACGAATGTCAAGTTCTTGGTTCACCTTTAACCAACAATCAACTTGTGGAAAAAACACTTCGTTCCCTTCCTGAAAAGTTAAATATAAAGATATGTGTGATTGAATAAGCTCACAATCTTGCTACAATGGATCTTCATACTTTAATGAGTATTCTCAAAACTTATGAGATGAATATGGAGAATCAAAGGACATTGTATAAAAGCAAAGATATATCACTTCAAGCGAAATCCTTAGAGATTCACGTCGATGATGAGGATGAAAATCTGGAGGAATTGGTGATGGTGCAAATGTTGCCCTCCTTACTCGAAAATTTAATTCGATGGTAAGGAAGTTCAACAACAAGAATAGTAATTCTAAATCCAAAATACACCAAAACCAAAGCTTCAATCAAAAGTCCACTAACCCCCTTCCTATAGTACAAAGAGGAAACCAACTAAGGAGAACAAACTCAGATCGAACCAAGTTTGATCCCAGACAACTCGAATCTGTGCAATGCCAAGTGTGTTCAGGCTGGGGCCATTATGCAAATGAATGTGTGAATATCTTGAGAAAAGCTGGTAAGAATATGTGGATCTCTCTTAGTGATGACGAAAGAGAAGAGGAAGGAGACCAAGAAATAGAGTCACAAGCAATACTGACCATTGTTTACGAACAGTTACTCTCAGAAAATAAAAATGTCATCGACAGTGTTGTCTCAGATGTCACCACATTTGCGTCAACATCCGCTACGACATCTGCAGGTCCAGAAACATCCGAAAGGTATGAATACTTTAATTATCCTGATGTTAATTGCTTTACTAGTGTTATTGTTATACCCCGTGGTTCGGGCCGTGCGAGAAATTAGAGAAACACGCTCGTGGTTCAGCCGCGGCGCACGAGGCGTGGCCGCGCCAAGCGGTGAATCGCGAGGCGCTGAAGTTCCGAGCCGCGGCGCTGGAAGCAGGTCGCGCCGAAAAGATCCGGCGGTCCGCAGGAATGCAGCCGCGCCGGGACGCAGGCCGCGCCGAGGCGGAAATTTGGGCGAAAAACTTAGAAAGTCCGATTTTTGTTTTAAAAGAGGCCACGAGGGTGACAGTGTCCCCCATCTGATTTCTGCTACATGCATTATATTGACCAAGACTTGGTCATTTCTTTCAACTTTTCATCTTTACACTCCATCTCTCTCTAAGTTAAAAGCTCATCCTTCTCTAAATTCCCAAGAGGAATTCTAGCCTAAGGGAAAATCTGAAAAGTGTAATAGGAAGGAAAGGTTATTACAAGCTTGTGAAGACTATTGTGGTGGTGTTCTTGGAGAAAAGGCTAGCAAGGTGTTGGAATAAGTTTGGCTAAAACTTAAGGTAACATTTCTTCTCTTGTAGTTGGTATTGTGTTGCATGTTTAATAGGAAGAACTTGTAGTTGGAAAAAATGCACTTAGAGTAGTTGCATGTAAGAAATGGGGTTTGATTATGAAAGAATTGTTGTGGGATATTATGAGCATGTTGTTGCCTAAATACTACATTAGACTTGTTGGGTTAGTTGTTGTAACTTGTGGGGCTGAATTTTTACACACCAAAGTTTAGGTGTGTAATCCCCTTGGTGTTGGTTGGTTGTTGAGCCTTAAACATGGCATTTGAGCGTTAAAAATCGACCTTGTTAAAGGTGGCAAAGTATGTAGAAACAAAGGAAACGCTGCCCAATTTTCCGTAGGAAATTGGTGACTCTAACTTGGAAAAAATTCTGCATTGTAATTAGAGCTTGATAAACGTATTGTGGTCATTTTAGGTTGACATACTACGTGCGTAAATCGACTTAGCTTGTGGATGGACCGAAGAGGTATGTGGAGCTTTCCTATCTCTTGAGCATGATTAGTTGTACATGTAGTAATGCAGACGACAAGATTTGGAAATCTTCGTTTGTTATAAGTATTTGATACTTGCTTCGCTTTAAAAGAAAAGTATAAAAATCCTCGACTTAAGGGAATGTATTTTACTATTGTTTAACTCTAGTATAACGGCTTTATGGGGAGTTGGTTATATTAGTTTGTGAAAGTTTAATGGAGAAAGGTTTTGATGATTTGAACTTGTGGAAGGAAAATGGTTTTAAGGCATGAAGTGCCTAAGGTTTTACAAGAAATGAAGTCACTTAATTTAGAAGCTTGAGATAGTTTTAAAAGGAAATGTGACTTGTTTTGAAAAGAAATCGTAACTTGATACTATGGTGATTAGTATCTTGGAATTTTTGTATAAAAAGAGTTATTTCTTAAAAGGTTAGAGGTACATGATACTGGGTTAAATTCGAATTTTTATTAAAAGACATGATCGTGCCTTAGGTATACTAAAATGAGAGGATGTATTAATACTATTAATAAGTTAGGTGATTCTTAACTTGCTTAAGTTATGATAGGCGGTAGTGCTTATGTTGTGATGTGATAGGCCTAGAGTGCTTATGTTATGTTTAATAGCGGATGAGCTATGTTATATATATTTATATTGTTACTGGTAAACCCCGTTATTATTTATGCCATGGATTTGCTACCCATGACGCGAGCGCGCCAGTACTACGCGATCCGACCATAGGATCCACGCGTGAAATAGTCTCACGCGAGCACGCCGATGGTACTCATGCGGATCCACAGATCCATGCGGTGAAATAGTCCCACGCGGGTGAAATAGTCCTACGACGGCGGATGACCTCACGCGGGTCCACAGGACCTATGCGGGTGAAATAGTCCCGCGAGTAGGATTGCTTAATGATACTACAGGCGAGGTACTCGCTTTGATCACGAGCCTCCTATTTTTATGCTATAAAATGTATATTTGTTACTCTCATTATTAGTAAGGCACGGCAACATAATTTGGTTTTATCTATAACTTTAGTGTATTTTGGACTTATGATATTACTACAGATTTTCCGCTTTACATACTTAAGACGATGCAGATCGACTTCTTCCTGGGCCGCTCACGCCGCAGGTGAAAGGTGTGGTAGATCCTCATTCCTAGATCTTGTACTCAGTGTCGTGAGCTCCATTTCTTGGAGGCTCGACTTTTGGTATGGTTCTCCTGAGTCGTTGATATTTTGTACATTCAGGGCATGACGGCCCCGTCCCGTCATAGTGTTATTCATTCTTAGAGGCCTGTAGTCTTGTCGAACTTGGTTCGTTAAGGATGTAATCGTCGTTTATGTACTTTTGTTAGCCATTTTGGGGCTAGACTATTCTATATCTTAATGGTTGTTTATCTTGAGTTTACATTCCGCCGTTTTCTCTCGATGTTGTGTCACTAGGTGCCCGGTTAAGGCACCGGCCACGTCCGGTTCGGTCGTGACAAAAGTGGTATCGAGCGATTAATCCTGAAAGAGTCTACAGCCGTATCTAGTAGTCTTGATTATCGTGTGTTGTGCACCACATCTATAATCGTGAGGTCGCAGGATATTTAGGATTGGTTCCCATTCTTTCACTCTAAGATCGTGCGATAGAGCCGTGTGGTTAGTGGTCGCTCTCCCTAACAGTTATGGTGTTTGCCACGAAAGCAAAGAGCGACCAGGGAAGATTATGCGATTGCGTATCCAGTTGGTAATACTTGTAGTATAGTTGGTATTGTGACATACACTATACGGATTACGTGTGAGGTCACATATGTGTTGCCTAGAATGATTTTAGATTACCGTGATTTGGTAAGGACTAAATAGATACAGGAAGGTGTGAGCTAAGGAACTCTCATCGAGGTTTTACGTGCTAGTTTGAGATAATTAGGAGATGATGAGTTGTCGGAAAAAGTAATGGAACCTTAGAAGCTTAATTAAGGGCCCAAGGAGGCTATGTTTGTAAACTAAGCTACGTGGTATGCTTAAGAGGTAGTACGGATGAGATCCGTGTGGAGTAAGTAATGGTTGTTGTGATCAAGACGACACTACCATAGTATTATGAGAAGTTAGGTACCCGTTTATGGGTGGATCGGTTGATAGTAGTCCCGCCACGCGATGTGTCACGAGGAACAAGCCCGAGTCCGTTAATCGTTGTGCGAGTTCGTGGGCGTATTCCACCGGAACCAGTTGAGAGCCGAAATGGCCTTATATTGTTTGACTTAGTAACTCCAAGATTGGGGCCACTTTATTATGGAAGTTATGTACGTAAGCTAGAATAAGTTGGGAGTACGAAAAAGAGTACGACCGGTAAGGAAGTGAGCAACCAGGTGTGAAAGAAATAGAGCCCGAATCCATGAGAACCTTTGGAGGTAACTACACCCGTGAGTGATAGGTGGTAGCTGAGCGGGTGTATACTAATCACGAGACGACATACCATCTGGACCAGCAGAGTCAATTATGACAGACGTTGAGGTCATTATGAGTACGGACTAGTTGGCCTCTTGTTATGCCAACGTGGACTACAGAAGAGAGATTGATTCGGTACCAGTTTCCCGGTAAGTCGGTTATTGAAGTGGAAAAGAAGTGAAGTAGTAGTAACCAGTGAATTATCCTTCCTTCTTTGGCATCATTGTTTTTAATAAGTCGGTGTGACTTGTTCATTGGGAAAAATTGACGCAGAAAGTAAATAATACTTGGATTTGAAGGAATTTATGTTAAGTGCCCTCGAGGTACTTGGAGTTGGTTCGCGTGTGGCGGTGGCCACGACCTTCGGATAATTTCAAGGAAATGTGTAAGGCAAGAATAAAATAAGTACGGCGCACTACAGAAAAGTGAGGGCATCTTTGGTAGGTTTTGAAAATCTACACGATTTTAAGACGGCAGTGCGTAATGATTAGATATTTACAGACCACGAGAGGACCGTGATTAGGGTTGTGACTCAGTGGAAAGTTTATTGAAGGAGATAGTTCTCTCCCTACATAAAAGAATAGCCTTACGTATTACATGGAGTTATGTGTACCCATGTAGTTAGACGAAGGATGGGAGACGGTAGGTCTTCGATCGCTACGCCATAAGTTACCGCTTTAGATATCCGTGGAAAAAGTATTGTGTTGGGGGTAATTAAGAACGACGTTATTTAAATGGTCGTGAAGTGTCGTAAGAAAAATGCAGTAGTACGCATATTTGAAATCATGCGATTATGGATCAAATTAGAAACACTTTACTATTAATGAGCATAAGGTAGGTTATGACCAGAAGGATAAAAGAGAATACAACTATGGTTATGTAAGTTGCACGAGATACAGTTACCCCGGACTAGTGTAAGACCATTAGCAAGTAATGGGCAGTAGGAACACCTCGAGGAAAGGTAGTAGCATCTGTACTGACGAGAAAGATAGTAAGAGAATACGGAGGGGTAAGGGACCCCAGGACAACTTGAAATAGCTTATAAAGGAAAGACGAGTAGACACTCGAACGATAAGAAATCTTGACAAGTCATTGGATTATGTAATACCGTGAATTGAGGTTGAACACCGGACTATAAGCTCTACGAGCTGGGAGAGAATAATAGGATTACTACTTGACGAGAGCAAGGAAGTCTCCCCCTAAATTGTGATTGGCAGGAAGTCTTAGCCATGCGGCAAGCAAAGGAATCAGATCTAAGTGTAGTAACCAAGTTTGGTTGCAACAGAGAAAGGGGAAACAGGAACCATAATTGAGATTTAGGATGCCCGAATATTTCGCAAATACAAGAAAGGCTTCCAGTTATCGGAAGAAGTTGACCACGACTCTGATTCTAACCTCTTGAGAGACTAGAGGTTAGGTATTATTATGTCGTTGGGTGTTGGGCTAGGTTGTGTGCTGACGCAACACGATAAGGTTAGAGCTTATGTTTCCCGGCGGTTAGGGAAGCATAAAAGGAATTACGCTACTCACGATTTAGAGTCAGCGGCAGTTAATCGTACCTTGAAGATTTGGAGGCAATTCCTTATATAGATTTCATGTGGATATTTGTGCAGACCACAAGAGACTCGGTATATCTTCGATCGAGGCAATGAATTTGCGGCGAGACGATGATTAGGGTTACTCAAGATTGTGACATTGATATCCTATACCACCGGGAAGGCGATGTAGTTGCAGATGCCCTAGTCGCAGATCGATGGCGATGCATCGAAGTGCGGCGAGGAGGAAGGGCGAGGTTCGTGAGTTACATCGCCTAGCGAGCCTCGAGATTCGTTTGTTTGATTAGCGGTGATGGAATTCGGGTTGAGAGGTCGCCGAGTCTTCCATCGTCGAGGTGAAGAGGCGGCGATGAGGATCCGATTTTGGTACGATGCAGAGACGCGACTCTCGGGAAGAGAAGAGTCTATTTGAGGTAGCAGGATGGGGTGCTAAGATTCGAAGGTCGGTTGTGTGTTCCCGATGTGACAGACTTCGTCGGCCAGTCTCGAGGCCTGCGGTGCTCGTTATTCGATTTATCCGGTCGACTAAGATGTACCATGACCTCAGTGCATGTATTGGTGGGATGATTTGAAGAGGACGTGGCGGTTTGTTGCCATGTCCTAATTGTCGGCGAGTTAAGGTTGAGCACGAAGCGGTGGCTATTACAGCTATTGATATTCGATGTGGAAGTGGGAGGTGGTCAACATGGACTTTTTACAGGTTACCTCGCACTCAGGAGAGACATGATTCCATTTGGGTTATTGTTGTGGTGTGAAATCAGCCCATTTTCTTCGATCGGACGACGTTTTGTAGAGACTATGCCAGATTATATATTAGAGATTGTGAGATTGCCGCGAGTCGGTGTCGATTATATCAGATAGAGAGCCCGGTTCACGGCTAACTTCGAGGTCTTTCCGAAGGGATTAGGGACACAGTGAGTCTCAAGACGGCGTTTCATCCTCGTGACGGACGGACAAAGCCGAGCGCACTATCCGCATACGGCGAGGATATGCTACGGGCTTGTGTTATTGATTTCGGAGTAGCCGGGAGGATCATTTACCTCTTGTGGAGTTTGCTTATAACAACGATTACCATTCTAGTGTTCGGATGGCGCCTTATGAGGCCTTATACGGGAGGAAGTGCAGTCACCGATAGGTTGGTTTGAAGTGGGAGAAGTGCGATTAATCGGGCGATTTTGGTTCGTGACGATGGATAAAGTGAAGCTTATCCAGAGCGGTTATTAGCAGCCAGTCGGCGAAATCATACGCAGATCATCGGCGTCGACACTTAGAGTTTGAGGTTAATGATTGGGTCTTTCGAAAGTGTCACCCATGAAGGGTGTGATGAGATTTGGGAGGAAAGAAACTTCGGCCCAGTACATTGGGCGTATCAGTTGTCAGAAGAGTGGGCAAGGTTGCCTATGAGTTGGATCCGCCGTCCGATCTTGGCGGTACATCCAGCTTTTTCACATGTCTATGTTACGGAAATGCGTTGGAGATCGTCTAGAGTGCACCCGATTCAGGATATCCAGTGTGGAGGAGTTGTCGTATGAGAGAGTCCCATAGCGATACTCAATCGTCAGGTTAGACGACTCGGACGAAGGAGGTGGCTTCCGTCGAGTTTTATGGCGGAGCGAGCAGAGAGAGGAGATGGCGTGGAAGCGGAGGATGATATGATGAAGAAATACCCACACTTATTCCCTATACCTCCGGTAACCCCTTTCCTACTGATTGGTGTTAATTTAGTTGATTATGCTTGAGTAATGTTGTGGCTCGGGGAGCATTCTTATTTGCAAAGGAATAGTTAAGAAGGTATGTTTGTATTGTGTCTTGTGTAAGGCTAGAAGGACCATTCGGGACGAATGTTTCTAAGAGAGAATGTTATACCAGTGGTTCGCCGCGAGAAATTAGAAACACGTTCGGGGGCCTCAGAGCCATGGCGCGGAGCGAGCGTGGCGCGGCGGGTGGTGCGGTGAGTCTTTGAAGTTCAGCGCGGCGCTGGAAGCGAGGCCGCGACGTCGAAAGATCCGAGGGTCCACAGGATTTGCGGCGCATGGCGCCGGATCTGGCGCAGCGTGGCGGAAATTTGGGCGGAAAAACTTAGAAAGTCGATTTTTGTTTTAAAAGAGGCCATGGGAGGGTGACAAGTGTCCCCCATCGATTTACGCTACATGCATTATATTGACCAAGACTTGGTCATTTCTTTCAACTTTTCATCTTTACACTCCATCTCTCTAAGTTAAAAGCTCATCCTTCTCTCTAAATTCCCAAGAGGAATTCTAGCCTAAGGAAAAATCAAAAGTGTAATAGGAAGGAAAGGTTATTACAAGCTTGTGAAGACTATTGTGGTGGTGTTCTTGGAGAAAAAGGCTAGCAAGGTGTTGGAATAAGTTTGGCTAAAACTTAAGGTAACATTTCTTCTCTTGTAGTTGGTATTGGGTGTTGCATGTTTAATAGGAAGAACTTGTAGTTGGAAAAAAATGCACTTAGAGTAGTTGCATGTAAGAAATGGGGTTTGATTATGAAAGAATTGGTTAGGGGGATATTATGAGCATGTTGTTGCCTAAATACTACATTAGACTTGTTGGGTTAGTTGTTGTAACTTGTGGGGCTGAATTTTTACACACCAAAGTTTAGGTGTGTAATCCCCTGGTGTTGGTTGGTTGTTGAGCCTTAAACATGGCATTTGAGCGTTAAAAATCGACCTTGGAAAAGGTGGCAAAGTATGTAGAAACAAAGGAAACGCTGCCCAATTTTCCGTAGGAAATTGGTGACTCTAACTTGGAAAAAATTCTGCATTGTAATTAGAGCTTGATAAACGTATTGTGGTCATTTTAGGTTGACATACTACGTGCGGTAAATTGGACTTAGCTTGTGGATGGACCGAAGAGGTATGTGGAGCTTTCCTATCTCTTGAGCATGATTAGTTGTACCTATGTAGTACGGTGACGTCAAGATTTGGAAATCTTCGTTTGTTATAAGTATTTGATACTTGCTTCGTTTTAAAAGAAAAGTATAAAAATCCCTTGGACTTAAGGGAATGTGTTTTACTATTGTTTAACTCTAGTATAACGGCTTTATGGGGAGTTGGTTATATTAGTTTGTGAAAGTTTAATGGAGAAAGGTTTTGATGATTTGAACTTGTGGAAGGAAAATGGTTTTAAGGCATGAAGTGCCTAAGGTTTTACAAGAAATGAAGTCACTTAATTTAGAAGCTTGAGATAGTTTTAAAAGGAAATGTGACTTGTTTTGAAAAGAAATCGTAACTTGATACTATGGTGATTAGTATCTTGGAATTTTTGTATAAAAAGAGTTATTTCTTAAAAGGTTAGAGGTACATGATATTTGGGTTAAATTCCCGAATTTTTATTAAAAGACATGATCGTGCCTTAGGTATACTAAAATGAGAGGATGTATTAATACTATTAATAAGAAGTTAGATGATTCTTAACTTGCTTAAGTTATGATAGGCCGGTAGTGCTTATGTTGTGATGTGATAGTAGGTAGTGCTTATGTTATGTTTAATAGCGGATGAGCTATGTTATATATATTTATATTGTTCGTAAACCAGGGTTATTATTTATGCCATGGATTTGCTACCCATGATGCGAGTGCGGCGCTTGTACTCATGCGGATCTGGACCATAGGATCCATGCGGGTGAAATAGTCTCATGCGAGTACGCGATGGTACTCATGCGGATCCATAGGATCCATGCGGGTGAAATAGTCCCATGCGGGTGAAATAGTCCTATGACGAGGCGGATGACCTCATGCGGGTCCACAGGACCTATGCGGGTGAAATAGTCCCAGGAGTAGGATTGCTTAATGATACTACGGGCGAGGTACCCTGTTTTGATCATGAGCCTCCTATTTTCATGCTATAAAATGTATACTTGTTACTCTCATTATTAGTAAGGCACAGTGCAACATAATTTGGTTTTATCTATAACTTTAGTGTATTTTGGACTTATGATATTACTACAGTATTTTCCAGTTTTACATACTTAGTACGATGTGTCGACCCTTCTCGGGGCTGCGTTAAATCTGTGAGTAAGGAAGCGGTGGTAGATCCTCATTCCTAGGATCTTGTACTCAGTGTCGTGAGCTCCATTTCTTCGGAGGCTCGACTTTTGGTATGGTTCTCCCTGGAGTCGTTGATATTTTGTACATTCAGGGCATGACGGGGCCCTGTCCCGTCATAGTGTTATTCATTCTTAGAGGGCTGTAGTCTTGTCAGAACTTGGTTAGTTAAGGATGTAACTGTTGGGGTTATGTACTTTTGGGTTAGCCATTTTGGGCTAGACTATTCTATATCTTAATGGTTGTTTATCTTGAGTTTACATTCCGTGGTTTTCTCGATGTTGTGTCACTAGGGTGCGGGTTAAGGCACCGTCAGTCCGGTTCGTCGTGACAAAAGTGGTATCGAGCGATTAATCCCGGAAAGAGTCTACAGGCCGTATCTAGTAGAGTCTTGATTATCGGTGTGTTGTGCACCACATCTATAATCAGGAGGCTGCAGGATATTTAGGATTGGTTCCCATTCTTTCACTCTAAGATCGTGCGATAGAGCTGTGTGGTTAGGGTCGTCTCTCCCTAACAGGTTATGGTGTTTGCAGCTACGAGAAAGCAGCAGTGACCCAGGGAAGATTATGCGGATTGCGTATCCAGGTTGGTAATACTTGTAGTATAGTTGGTATTGTGACATACAACTATACGGATTTCTGTGTGAGGGTCACATATGTGTTGCCTAGAATGATTTTAGATTACCAGGATTTGGTAAGGACTAAATAGATACCGGGAAGGTGTGAACAGTTAAGGAACTCTCATCGAGGTTTTACGTGCTAGTTTGAGATAATTAGGAGATGATGAGTTGTCGGAAAAAGTAATGGAACCTTAAGAAGCTTAATTAAGGGGCCCAATGGGAGGCTATGTTTGTAAACTAAGCTACGTGGTATGCTTAAGAGGGTAGTACGGATGAGATCCGTGTGGAGTAAGTAATGGTTGTTGTGATCAAGACGACACGGTCATAGTATTATGAGAAGTTAGGGTACCCGTTTATGGGGTGGGATCAGTTGATAGTAGTCCCGCTACGTGACAGGTCACGAGGGAACAAGCCGATGCAGTTAATCGTTATGCGAGTTCGTGGACGTATTCCACCGGAACCAGGTTGTGAGAGCCGGAAATGGCCTTATATTGTTTGACTTAGTAACTCCAAGATTGGGGGCCAGCTTTATTATGGAAGTTATGTACGTAAGCTAGAATAATTTGGGAGTACGAAAAAAATACGGCCGTAGGAAGTAAGCAACCAGGTGTGAAAGAAATAGAGCCCGAATCCATGAGAACCTTTGGAGGTAACTACACCCGTGAGTGATAGGTGGTAGCTGAGTGGGTGTATACTAATTGCCGGAGACGATACAGTCATCGGACCCTAGCTGTTATGTGACGTTGAGGTCATTATGAGTACGGACTAGTTGGCCTCTTGTTATGCCAACGTGGACTACAGAAGAGAGATTGATTCGGTACCAGTTTCCCGGTAAGTCGGTTATTGAAGTGGAAAGGAAGTGAAGTAGTAGTAACCAGTGAATTATCCTTCCTTCTTTGGCATCATTGTTTTTAATAAGTCGGTGTGACTTGTTCATTGGGAAAAATTGACGCAGAAAGTAAATAATACTTGGATTTGAAGGAATTTATGTTAAGTGCCCTTGGAGGTACTTGGAGTTGGTTTGGTGTGGCGGTCAGGGCCACGACCTTCCGGATAATTTCAAGGAAATGTGCAAGGCAAGAATAAAATAAGTACGGGCGCTGCCGGCAGAAAGCTGAGGGCATCTTTGGTAGGTTTTGAAAATCTACACGATTTTAAGGCGGTGCGTAATGATTAGATATTTACAGGACCACGAGAGGACCCGGTGATTAGGGTTGTGACTCCAGGGAAAGTTTATTGAAGGGAGATAGGTTCTCTCCCCTACATAAAAGAATAGCCTTACGTATTATGGAGTTATGTGTACCCATGTAGTTAGACGAAGGATGGGAGACGGGTAGGTCTTCAGTATCGTCATGCCATAAGTTACGGTTTTAGATATCCGTGGAAAAAGTATTGTGTTGGGGGTAATTAAGAACGACGTTACGAAATGGTCAGGGAAGTGTCGTAAGAAAAATGCAGGTAGTACGCATATTTGAAGCATGCGATTATGGATCAAATTAGAAACACTTTACTATTAATGAGCATAAGGTAGGTTATGACCAGAAGGATAAAAGAGAATACAACTATGGTTATGTAAGTTGCACGAGATACAGTTACCCCGGACTAGTGTAAGACCATTAGCAAGTAATGGGCAGTAGGAACACCTCGAGGAAAGGTAGTAGCATCTGTACTGACGAGAAAGATAGTAAGAGAATACGGAGGGGTAAGGGACCCCAGGACAACTTGAAATAGCTTATAAAGGAAAGACGAGTAGACACTCGAACGATAAGAAATCTTGACAAGTCATTGGATTATGTAATCCGCGGTGCCGAGGCGCGTTTTTCCAATTCTGGGCCGAATTTGACACATTTTCAGGGTCCGCAAGGGCTACTTTCCCCAGCAATAAAACCCTAAAACCCTGCTCATTACCTGGCATCTGGGATCTTACATCTCACATCTACTTTGGGGGAGAAGAAAGGAGGCTACAACACAGGATTGGAGACAACTTTGGTTCAAGTTTCTTTTCTTTGTTTTTAATTCAGTTTATGTTGGTTTGTATTAATTCTTGACATGAAGATGTTTAGGAGCTAAACACTCTATTAGGGCTTTTCTTATGAATATCTTGAAACTGTTATTCATGAATTAATGCAGTAGTTTGATTTCTTCTTCGCTTAATTAAGATTTAGTCAATATTTGGTATGAATGTTTGATAATTAATTGATCACTAGTTATCATAACCTATATGATTTCGAATAAAAAACCGAAAGGAGAGATTTGGATATGCTATAATTGACTAGACATAGGTTAAAATCGCGGACGAATGTACCCCGATACTTGTGTAGCATTATAGGTTACTGTTCTTAATC
Organism: Przewalskia tangutica; assembly: GCA_029844215.1. Lineage (NCBI taxonomy): Eukaryota > Viridiplantae > Streptophyta > Magnoliopsida > Solanales > Solanaceae > Przewalskia > Przewalskia tangutica. The sequence continues at coordinate 3,296,695 of CM056730.1, read as the reverse complement.
CTCCTATGTGGTAAATCCTATCATAGAAATATAGAAGGGTTCTGCACTGGGGTTGAGTGATTATATGTCCTAACCGGAATATAAGACAGTTTAGTTAGCCGTTATCGTAGAAGAAGAAGTCATTCTAGTTGCATTAAGGATTGAATAGAGTGGATAGTCGAGGATTTTGGAAGCCCTGATTCCTTCATAACTGATTTAAACCAAAATATTATCATAGTTAGTTTATTTTCTGCAATTACTTAGCCTTAGTTATTAGATAAAAATATAAATCAATTAACGTTCACCAAATAGAAACCATAGCTTAGATAATCAGTACTTGATAACTAGTCTCTGAGGATGATATTCGGTCTTACCAGACTATATTACTTGTGACGATGCGTACGCTTGCATGAGCAGTCGAAATATCGCTAACAAGTTTTTGGCCAAGTTTGACTCTAAAAGTGACAAAGGAATTTTTGTCGGTTATTCTCAAAATAGTCATGCATACCATGTGTATAATCTTAGAACCAAAACTATACAAGAGTCTGTTATCGTTGTTTTCGATGATTGTGCTGATCTTGCAGGAAATAGGCCTGAAAATAACGTTGTGATAACAATGGAGAATGAGCAGAATGCAGAAGATTCAAATGTTGCCCCAAATGTCACGACATCTGGAGCAACACCTGAGTCTGAACCCAAGAACACAGAAGGTGAAACTGAGGGATCAAATGCTGAATTGCAAGACTCATTACGCAGGGATCCCTCATCCAGGATTAGAAAGAATCATCCTATAGGACAAGTGATAGGAGAAGTGTTTGAAGGGCTAAGAATAAGAAGAAAAAAGCCTCGGAATTACAGAGATATGGTCAGAGTGTATGTCTATCATGTATCAGAAGGTAAGTCTTTCTTGTTATATATCTACTCTAGAACCAAAAAATGTCGGAGAAGCACTCAAGGACAATTATTGGATGTAAGCTATGCAAGAAGAACTAGAATAGTTCATCAGAAATGAAGTCTGGGATTTAGTTTCTCGTCCAGAAGATACGAATGTTATTGAAACTAAATGGATCTTCAAGAACAAGACTGATGAATCTGGAACTGTAGTAAGAAATAAGGCTAGACTAGTTACTCAAGGATACACACAGGTCGAAGGAATTAACTACGATGAGACCTTTATTCTTGTGGCCAGAATTGAGTCGATTAGGCTGTTACTTGCAGTAGCTTGTTGTTTGAAGATTACTCTATATCAGATGGATGTCAAAGGCGCATTCCTGAATGGCTATCTTGACAAAGAAGTCTATGTTGAACAACCTAAAGGGTTTGAAGATCATCACCATCCACATTTTGTATACAAGCTGAAAAAGACCTTGTATGGGTTAAAACAAGCACCTCGAGCATGGTACGGTCGTTTAACTCAGTTCCTTCTTGAATTTGGTTTTAAACGTGGTGAAGCTGATTGTACATTGTTTATAAAACATCACGGAGTAGATATGGTCATTGCTCAAATCTATGTAGATGACATAGTATTTGATTCGACTTCACAGTCCCACCTTGAGACATTTGTCGATGATATGTCCTCCACATTTGAGATTAGCATGATAGGGGAATTAACCTTTTTCTTAGGCTTGCAGATTAAGCAAAATGAGATGAAATCTTCATCACCCAGAGCAAGTATGCCAAGAATTTGGTTAAGAAGTTTGGATTGGAGAATGTTAAACAGATGAGGACTCCAATGAGATCAACACAGAAGAAATACAAAGACGATGTTGGCGAAAATGTCGATCCAACATTGTATCGTTCTATGATAGGTAATCTTATTTATCTCACTGCCAGCCATCCCGATCTAATGTTTAGTGTTTGTGTGTGTGCTCGATTCTAAGCCCATCCCAAAATCTCTCACTTAAATGCCTTAAAACGTGTCATCTGATATGTTGCCGGCACATGTGAGTTGAGAATTTGGTATTTCAAAGACACTAATCCTAATCTAATAGGGTATAGTGACTCGAATTGAGCTGATAATATGGATGACAGAAAGAGTACTATTGGAGGATGTTTTTACCTTGACAATAATCTAGTATCTTGGTATAGTCGCAACAAAATTGTGTCTCACTTTCAACTGCTGAATCTGAATATGTAGCAGCTGGAAGTTGTTGTTCTCAATTGATATGGTTAAGAGACATGTTAGACGATTATGGTTTTTCAAATAATATCTTGGTTTTGTATTGTGATAACTTGAGTGCAATAAATATTTCCAAAAATCCAATTCAGCACTCTCGTACAAAACACATAGATATCAGACATCATTTTCTAAGAGATTTGGTTGAAAAACATCTAGTTCAAATTGAACATGTTGACACTACTCATCAACTAGCTGATATTTTTACAAAAGCTTTGGATCATGAGAGATTTTCAAGTTTGAAAAACTCTATTGGTCTCTGTAATCTCTGAATCGGCACTGATGGGGGAATGTCATCTGAAATGTCTTTAATATTTCGGGTGACATTTGCCTCTGTAAATATCAGAATCTGATCGTGTTTACTGTTTTTGATGGTTTTAATTTTGTGTTCACTCAAGTATGATCCTAAAAAAAGGTAATAACATGTTTTGAAAGTGATACCGTTCTCTGCGATGATATTAGATATCATAAAAAGGGAGTATCAAAATAAGGCAAAGTCTTTTACTAAAAGTTTGACAACTGTGCAAATGAGCAAATCTCTTTGAAGATGATATCGTTCCTATTCTATAGGAGTATCAAGTGCTTAAATGAGAAATTGTGAGGATGTTAAATAAGTATTCTTATTTTTTGACACAAAAATAAATTTTGTATGTGTTTCTATGATTTGATCAAGGACAATGGGAAAATGTTACATTGATCTGGAGATTAAACTTATAAAAGCACATATGAAACGTGTCTTGATTTGTTGCCAAAAGTGAAAAAGTTCTTGTGGGATCATAATGCTTGTGTCATCCAAAATGTTGTTAACATTACGGTTGATATTCTCAGATGATGATATTTGTTGGGACACTGTTCATAACTGGTTTTTGAAAATTCTGTTATTTTCCTATTTTTGTGCCGTTATTTTTTTTTTATTGATGTTTATCTTTTTCATAAAATCTAGGTGTAAGTAATTAACTAAAACTCAAACACCTAAAACCAAGATTTTGTTTGCCAATGTATATAATATTCCTCTGTAATTTTTCTGTATTCTCTGTTGATTGTTTCCGGAAAAAAAATTAAAAAAAAACAATCATCACATCGTCTCGATTAAAACAAGACCGATGGAACACTGAACCACCCATCCATCTTCCATCTTCCAAAATCCCTTGAAAACCCTAACTCTTCATCTTCATTCTCTCTCTAATCTTCCCTGGTTAGAACAAAAATGTCAAACCAAATGGCACCAATAAGCACAAGTCCGCCATTATGCACAGATATTGTAGTAAGTGTCTTCCAAGAACCCTTAGCCATAAGCTACCCTGGAGATAACGACACCCGATTGATATAGATGCAACCTAGATATGTCTACTCTAGGAAAAAAGGAAAACACCTCCAAGTTTCCTACAAGGAGATCAACAAGAGTGTTTGAAAGAAATGTCGAAACCCAACCTGTTGCAAAGAAGTCAAGAGTTGAAGATGAGGCTTTTGTTCCTGCTAGACCTAGCTATAGCTGGGACAATTCAGACTATGATTGGTCCAATGAAGATGATGAAGAGAAGACACCTTCTGATGGTAAACAAACTGAAACCCCAGCATGAGAATCTTGTTTCTGATGCGGTGGAGTTGTCCGAAGAAGAAGAAGTGCCCGATGACACCCCATTAAAAAAGTTCTGTTCCAAGAAAGCTTCCAAATCAACAAAATCAAGGGCTATACCAAATGTTGTTTCGGATACCTCAACAACACCTCAACCAACTCCTGAGAAGTCACAATCTCCAGCTTCCTCAAGCAAAAAGGAATTAGACACAGAATCTGATGAAGATGTAAGTTTCTTTTTTGATAAATTTCATTCCAAAACAAGTTTAAAGAATTGGACTTGGTACAAAAATAGAGTCATCAAGTCAGAGAAGATACTAGATGTTGCCTCATGTGCTGAGTATGGTCTGATAGAATTCCTTAAGTCCAGAAACGTCCTTGGGTCGTTAGTAAATAAATGTTCCTACATTTACGATACAATCAGGTTATTTTATGTTAATTTGGAGTCTGTTATTGAAGATACCAACTCAAAACACTTTGGGAATGTATACTTTGGTAAAAGACTATATCAATTTGCACCTGATGTAATTAATAAATGTTTGGATCTACATGCTATAGAGGATGTTGAGAATGATGACCCTGCAGTGGAAAATAGAGATGAGGTAATTAAGGTCATCACAGGTGGAAAATGGTAAAATGGGTATCTATATGTCCTGCCTCCAAGTTGACAACTTTGTTCTCGATCCTACACAAACTGACTATTCACAATTGGCTTTCTTCCATGAACGAGTTAATTATCACCGCTAAACAAGCCTCATTACTGTACAAAAGTGAAAAAGGATTAAAAGTTGACTTGGGGAAAACAATCTTTAATCAAGTAGTCAACTTAACTCAGAAAGAATCCAATTTAGTTCTACCCTTCCCCTCTTTAATTTTCAAAGTCCTTACAAATCAAGGTTATTTACCAAAGAAAAAGGACAAATTTGGAAAGGGTCCGGAGCTGTATAGTATAAATAGAGCAATTCTGAGAAGCAAGGATAGGGTCATTGATTTATCTTGAAAAATTGAGCAAAGCAGTATTGGATCCAGTGCTGGAGGAAATGTCACCAACAATCCTGACACCACAGAAGACTCTCCACTGACCACAAATTGGCTGGTCAAACAAATTGCAAAAATCAATCATCAAATTTTAGAAATGATTGATATTCAGGAAGCCCTGGTTCAAACAAGAGAGAGATTTCTTATGCTGCTTTCTTCCCAAAAAGGGGATATGAAGTGCAGAGAGAAAAAAAAGAATCTAGCAATGTTGCTGCAAATGAAGTGCAGAGGGAAAAGGAGAATCTAACAATGCTGCTACAAATAAAGTGCAGAGGAAAAAAGGAGAATCAAGCAATGATGCTTCTGCTTGTGGCCCTGGTATTGGTGCAGGGGGAGCAAAGCAGTGATACATGGTGAGTAATAAATAAAGTGATGCTGAAGCTGCTGAATAAATGACTGTATGCTGATACTTGCTGTTGTTGATTGAAGGTTGGAGTTGTTGATGTGCTTGTTGTTGTTGCTGCTAAGTCTATTTGATGAATGACTTAGTTATTTTTTTTGGCTATATGAAGACAATGGTTAAATGGTGATTAGTAATTTTGGTTTGTAAATATTCTAACTTTCGATTCTATGGATGATGGTATGTGAAATGATGATCTGTAACTAATCATATATATGTATATCATATGTTTTGTCTTGTATATGTTGTTTGTATGCTATCACAGATTGAGGGGGAGATTCATATAGCTATCAATTGCCCATAAGTCACTCGCACTAAAATGTTTGGTTTTGTGAAGAAAGACAAAAATGGGGAAAATGTTAATGTTGGGTTTTATGTTATGACATTTTCCCTAACACAACATTTTCAGTACTAAGTTAAAAACCAAAATGTTGGAACAAATGTCTTTGACATTCTGACCAACATTCTGGTAACAGTTTTGTCATTTCTTCACGGACTGAAACTTATCTCGTGGGATTTTTACCACGATGGTAAAGTGACATGGAAAGAAACTTTGAGCAGAATAAAAACGTGGGAGAACAAGTCAAAGCTTGGAGAGCAAGACGAGTGAAGAACAAGTCAAATCAGTTGAGAGAATCACGTCTCAAACTACTGCTTCACGTGTCCACTTTTAGCTCAACCTCCACAACTAATCGATGAGCTTTTCTAGGACGACTTTCTACTATATATAGAGAAGGCAGAAGAGTGATTCGATAACCAGAAACTTACAAGAAAAAAATGGAAAGAGCTCTCCAGATTTTATATCAGAAACTGGATCAACAAGTGTTGCCTGAGTTTGTGACGACATTCTATCCAACATTATAATTGCTTCTTAGATTCTAGATTTGTTCTTTCATTGAAGCAATTGTAATGATATGTCATGCACCTCTATTTTAGATAGATTTTTCAGGCATAAGTCATCTGCGACTTAACCCTTTTTATTCCTTTTGTATCATCTTGTAATATTGTAAAAAAGGAATATATCAAGTGTATATATATATATATATACAATGCTTGGTCATTGACCATCATAGGTTATATTAATATATAACCTATGTAAAATTAAACTTTTGTGTCTTTATTATCCGCTGCAATTTAACTCTTCAAAGGGTTTTCTGTTTTTACCTTAAGTGTCGGCAGTTCTATTAGACGACATAGTTAACGACATTTGCAAATTGTTTCAAGCGTACAAGTATTTTACTTAATGTTTGTTTTGTTTATTCCATAGTATAACCTCCGGGATCCAACATGTATATTGGAAATTTACTAATGTTGAATTAAGTTTATCCCGTTGTTTATGACTCGAACGATTGAGATCCCGCACGTCAGAAACGTAGTTTCCACACACGTGCACGCATTGTACCAAGGATCGTAAATTTTCTTAGTGAAAAAGCTATTGGTACGTAAGTAAATGTTTGAGGCATAAAATAATGGATAGTTGTTGGTTAAATGATGAATGTTCCACGTTGGTAAATGAAGGAAGAAGTGTACGAAGTGTAAGATTGAAATGGGTCAGAAAAGGGTCGTGACGCCACCGCAGAGCCACGACGCCACCACCACCAGGGCCACGACGCTAATTGGTTGGTTGGCTACTGGAGCCACGACGCCGAGGCGCTATCCACGCAGTGTTTGTGCGACGAAAGTCCAAAAGTTTGGCTGATTATGGAGACGTTTTGGAGCATTAAAATGTTAGTTTTTCCTCCATAAATCAGTCATTATTTGGTTGCATTACTTGGTGAATTAAGTGGTCATTACATGACACTTAAATGGCCATTACATGGACACTTGAAGAGACTCTCTTACACTACTATAAATTGAGGAATTTGGCTCAATTGTTGAGATGTACCAGACTAAACACTTGACACTACATTCAGATTTTCTGAACTTCTTCTTCTCTAGCATACGTTCATACACTCAAGGTTCTTCTTGACAAACACTTGAGTTTTCTTTGCTCGTTTGTTAGTTGATGTTTTATCTTGGGAGATTATTACCCATTAACGTAAAATTATATATACATGACAATCTTGTCTTAAGGATAAAGTGAATATCACTCGACTCAGCAACGCTTTTGTAACGCTACCAGATTTAGTGTCTCTTGGTTTTAGGTTATCAAGATCAAGGAGTTTGCTACAATTGGAATGAAGATTCAAGACGGATTCAAGAACTCAAAAGTGTGTTGTGGCCATAATTCTTGTTGGCTACAAATTTGTTGCTATTGTAATTCTTATTGTTTACCCTTTCAAAACACTTGTAATAGTTAGTTAATATTCTCGTGCATCCATTATTATCCAACAGTGTATCCTATTTTGAATGCCTCATAAAAGTTACTAAATAAATAAGGAATTTCTAATGGTTACATTGTTTTTACCTTTGTTTATTTCATCTCAATGTATTTGATGAATTACAGATAAATTATCTATATTTTATAGGAAAATTTTCATAATTGACTATACTTTGGGTTTTTAGGCATAGCTACACTTTTGCTAATTACATTTTGTAGTTACAGTAACTTGTATTAATATTTGGCTGTATTCAATTAACTTGTATTCAAATTCGGTTGTATTCCAATTCAGTTGTTTAAATTCGGTTGTATTACGCAATTACCTCCTTTAGCTTCACCTTCATCGCAAAAGAAGTTCACCAGTACAAACTGGTATTGCTACTTCTTCAAGTTCGCAACAATTTGGACTCTTGAATTAAATGGGCTATGCATTGTAATTATTTCAAATTATAGTTACTAATGATAAATACTAATAGATGTTAGTTATGTCATGTAAATTTTCCTATTTTGAAACCAAACACTTATATTTTATATATATAAAAAGAGAACCCATAACAATATCGTATATGATTCCCTTTGAAAATCGGGTCAGGTGTTTGATTTTAATTATCAACAAGTAATACTAAAAACGTATTCTTATTTGGTGTTTACACCAAGCTAATAGATTCGTTTGCATATAGACTTTTAACACTTAGCAATAGTTAATGGTAAAAACACATGTGCAAGTTTCCCTGCATATGACTCGTCCGTGCTTTTCGAGTTTCAAGAATGATTCTATCAGTGATTATGTACTAGACTTATGAGTCGGGTGGCGATGGTGGGCCGACCGACTGTCGGTCGGCAGGACCCGAAACCGACACGACACCGGTATTAAAAAAAAAAAAAAAAAGCGGGGCCGGGCTCGAGCAGGCGGGGCAGTATGGTCCCGCCCACCATGAGCCCCGATCCCGCCGACCCGCCCGACCCGCCGACCGCCCCAAATCCCGCCATTCGACCGCTGCACAAAATAGTCGTTGTCAACGGCCATTTACATTTTGGCCATTAGACAACCGCATTTTAGGCCTCCCTCCCCAACCCCTACCCTTTATATTTATTTTTAACCCTATAAATACCTCATTCCTCTTCTTATTATTTTCACAAATCTTTCTACTCTCTAATCTCTCAATCAATCTCTAATTCTCTTATCTCTATACAACATTGTCTACATATTCAATCTATTTATTAATTTGAGAATTGGGAGTGAAGTTGGCAACTAGCTTGAGGATTATCTATCGAGCAAAGTTTCAATTTTCAACCTCTCGATTACACGTCGACTCTACGTCGTTTGGTACATTCGTTCTCATTAAATTATTATTTTGTCTTTATTTCAATTAGCACATTTAATTTCATTATCTTTAACTATTTATTAGCATAATTAAAATGAAAGGACTAAGAGGCATGTTGGGTAAGGGTAAGTCGGGCTTCTAGTAGGGGTGGTAACAAGGGCAAAGTACTTCTTCTAGTATTCCTGTTCGATTATTCCTAGACAAGATGATTTTATAGATCCTGAAATGTTTCCTGAAATACCATATGATCTTGACACAAATGATTATCCTGAAATTGAAGAAGATTTTAATTTAGATGACACTCTAGTTGATGATACACCTATTAATGAAGATGAAGATGATGATACACCCACTAGTGAAATGCCTCCTATCCCCCCTACTATGAGACGAGGTCCGGCAAAACGACCATTAAAATCAGTTGTATGGAAATATTTTGACAGGGACGTAGCTAATCAAGTAGCTGTATGTAAAACTTGTAAAAATGTTTATTCTTTTAAAACTGGACAAGGTCATGGTGGGACGGGGGGTTTAGGAAGACACCTATTGCAAAAACACAAAGCCTTGCATGCTCAATACATTTTTGAAAAAGAAGGTGAGAAGACGTCCTCTCAATCGGGACAAGGTTCACATACTACTGTCTGGAGAAATGCAGTCAAATTAACCCTATGACGGGGAGTTGTAGGCCACTAAATACGATAAACATAAAGATAGGAAGCACTAGCAAAATTAGTTCTTTGTGGAGGGTTTGCCTTTTTCATTTCTGAATCTCTGGTTTTATTCATTATATTAGAGATATGTATAATCCTCCTTATAAAGGTTTTCCTAGATCAACCGTTAAAGAGATGTATTTAAATTTGCACATGAATATCAACGATTTACGTTATGCATTATATCATTTAAATTGCAAAGTCGCTTTAACTGATATAGGTCGTAGTACTAACGGCCATGATTATTTAACGGTAACTTTGTCATTGGATAGATTATAAATGGTCTATGCAAACGTATTTTAGCATATAGATATATAGATAGTAGGCACATTTGGTGAGTTTATTTGAGAAAATATTTATTGATCGCGATTATTACGGAATAAGCGATAAAGTTATGAGTATTACATTAGATAATGCATCTTCTAACAATTACGCTATTAGTATTTTAAGAAATGTTTTAACTCCGTCTTTTCCAAAACATTTTCATATCAAATGTGCGTGCCATATTTATAACTTAGTTGTAAAGGATGGTCTTTCACTTTTCAAGATATTCTTGAAAAATACAATTTGCTATACACTTTATTTTTAAAAACAATAGAATTCAACAAAGAAAAGAATATAAAAACTTGCCACGATTGTGGACTATCTTACTGAGAAAAATTCAGAAGAAGTACCAACTAGGTGGAATTCTTTATATGACCAACTAGTTGTTGCTTATGACTATAGAAAACCTATTACTTTATTTTTAACGCCCATAATCAAAATCCAAATGATATGATTGTGGAATCTTGATTGGGAGAAAATTAGAGAACTTATTGTATTTTTAGAAAATTTTCAACGAGCAACAAAAGAATTTTCTACTTTATATTATCCTACTATTTCAACTATGTTGTTTTATATAGCTATAATATTTTTACTTCTTAAAGAATATATGAAAAAACCTGCTTATACTGCAGCTATTAAAAAAATGTTTATGAAATTAAAAAAATATTTTATTCCTATTCCCTATTTATATTATTGGTCTTTGTATTAAACCGACTATTAAAGTAGAGGGTTGTAAAAGTCTTATTGAAAATATATATAAGCTGTATGGACGTACTACCTCCACTCCCCAAAATTTAAATGTTGAACCACCTATTGAACTAACGCTAGAAGAAGTGTTGAATAGCGTAGAAGATGAATGCAAAAAAGTATATCGGCATTACCAGCAAGAAAGTGCTAGTAACCAACCGACTTTTGTATCATCTTCTTCTTCAACACAACCTAAAAAAAGACAAGCAGTTTCTGTGGCTAGGCCTAATATTAATTCTATTGAAAGCCTCAGAAATAAAATGTGCGGTGGTAGCAGTGCTAACCAAATTAGTGAGTTCGATGTTTTTGTTTTGCAGGGTAATTTACCTTACAGCGATTATCAATGAAGAAGGAAAGGAAGACTTGCTTTGAAATATTGGAGCGAGAATGAGAAGACATTTCGACACTTTCAATGATGGCGAGATATTTTGAACATTCAGCGTCATCGATCGACACGAAGCGCTTTTTCGCAGGCGATTTCAAATAGGAAACCTGGACACTCATTAGCGGAGACGGCTTGGAGATGGCGGTACTATTCGAGAGATTGGATCTGGCGGAGGCGAAGGAGAGTCTGATCGACGATTAACGAAGAAGATGGCGACAACTACAGCGACATTTTATCACGAAGGCATGAGTAGCGGCGTGGAACAATTTGATCAAGATATACCAATTCCAATAGAAGAACCACAAGAAATTATAAAGAAATTAGAAAAATATTTTCAAATTGGTAATTTATTTCATTGCAATTTTAAATTTTTCTATGTCTTTCACTCTTTTGCAATTTTTTCAACAACAGTACACTACAATGTAATTTTGAATCTTGTATATTTGATATTTCAATGAAATTAATAATATAAAAGGCACAAAAACGGCCTTGGGATGTTTTTTTTACACTATTCTTGTCTTTGTTTAATTATTTAGTTTATAACTTTATACTTTATACTTTATAGTTTATAGTTTATACTTTATAAATATATTATATATAGGAGTATAATACTATAATACTATAATTATAAATTATAATACTATAAGTCTATAATATTATAGTATATGTATATGACATTATGACTATATGACAAGTATATGTTAATGTTACTTTGTTAGTACTTAGTAATTTATTATTTTTAATTTAGTGAAAAATTTAAAAAAAAAAAAAAAACCCATGACCGTCGTCCGTCAGGCCGTCAGGCCCTACCCAGCGGGGCCGGGATCGGGGCGGGACATGGTATGGTCGCCCCGACCACCCTCGGGCCCGGCTCGACCCGCCACTTTTCTCCGCCCGAGCCCGCCCGAGCCAGGCCGGTGGGCCGTCCATTTGGCGATGTTAGGCGCATGACATATGTTTGCATATAGATTTTTAAAACTTAATCATTGTTAATTAATATGTTTTTCACCTCATTAAATAATTTAACTATGATAAACTTACATGATTTAGTGTAAACCCCGGGTGCCGATAAATACCTTATCCGCACCCAGTGTTTACACCGAACCTATATATGTATGACATATATTTGCATATAGACTTTTAAAACTTAATCATTGTTAATTAACATATAATTGTTGGAAATTTGTCTTTGGTGGAGGTTGAGTCCGCCCATCTTCAATGACTTAAACATCATGGTTCCACATGTTGGAGAACTTGGTTCTTTACACGTATGTAATCTACTAAGAGAATAGATGACCGTAGGGCCAAGAATCGTCAAATTCCATTGAGAAATGAAAGAGATATTGGTCCGTGAAGTAAGGTGTTTGAGACATGGAAAAGTGGTGTGGGATAAATCTACCACATCGGTAGGAAAATGAAGATTTGTTCATAATATAAGTCTCAAAACTTAATAAGGGATTGGAACCCCAAGGGGTAACCCATGTGTTTGAAGGAGGGAGGACCTAGATGTGCTTGGGTTCGAGACTAGGCCCACACGCGCGTCACCACCACCCGCCCGGTCCGGGTCGTGGGCCGCGGGCTGTTCTGGACTTTATTATAATTACAGTTTGGTCCCTGAAGTTTCTGGAATGCATTTTTTGTCGGCGCCTCATGACCAGCGGCCGCGGCGCTAAATGTTCAGAGGGCATTCCAGTAACGGGAAAATCAGGGAATTGATGGCATTAACTTTTCTGAACGTTTGGCACTTATGCCACAATGATTTTGGCCATTATGGTGTCCATTAACAGCACTCTTAACACCTATTAATACCTCTCCTCATCCTTAAATATTATATAATCATTCCTTATTTCAGATTTGAGGATACACAATATACACAATGAACATAAGAGAAATACTCTCTACACTTGGATGATTTCAGACTTGATGAAATCTCTTCCTTTCTTGCAATCTTACGCACTCAAAAGACCCTTCTATTCTAGCAAATACTTGAGTTCCATTTGCTCATTTGCTTGATTGTTGTTTTATCTTGGGAGATAAGTTGTCATTACAACCGTTGAAATGATATACATGACAATATTATCTTAAGGATAGATCAAGAATTTGGTCGACTCAGCAAGCCAATTATATTGTTATATTTCCAGATTCTAAATATATTGTTGTTGTTGTTCTCAAGGGGCTTGCTGCAGTTTCAACCAACATCTCAACACTATAAGGAATTATCAAAGACCGAAGATCAAGATCATCAACACTTATTGATGTTGTGACAACTGATGTTAGGCTTCAAGTCTATTGTATTTAAATTGTAATTGATTATCCTTTCTAAGTACTAGTGATAGTTGTAAACTATTCACATACATCCACTGTAATATCCAACAGTCTTAAGATAATATTATACTAGTGCTAGAAAGAGGAGGGCCAACAATTCTGGTCCGAGTTTGGGTCTCTCTTTTACGACAGTTACAAATATATTTCGTCAAAGGTGAGATCTAAATCATTGATCTTCAACTTAAAGATGGTATTGATAGTCTTGTTGGCAAGGCTAAGGGTCAAGAAAGAATTGTTGTCACCGCTCCCGAGAGTGGTGGAAACAAGTGTCCACAAAAGGTTGAGGATGTCAATTGGAACTTGAGGAGAAGGATGGAGATGATGGTTCATCTTGTAGCAGAAAGCATCCATCTTCTAAGAAGAAGCCTCCATCTTATGATAAAGAGGATTTGGACACGTGACAAACGTGGACCAAATCCCAAAGGTATGAGTTAATTAGTTATTCCTTGTCAAAAATGAGATTAAAAGATGTCTGATTAAAATGAACTGAATAAGGCTACAAATATGAAAGTATATCTTTATATTTTCTACGCCTTAAAATCAGAAAGTTTAATCTCACTTACCTTCCCGTTCAAATATTGGACTGTTATAAACAACGGCCTAAAAGATATGGACTTACATTGTAATAAAATGATTTTATGGACAATCCTAAGCATGGAAAGAGGAATAAATACAAGGACTAGAGGACTAGTGATAATCCTGTCATCGTTTCTGACAGAAGATCCGTCTTTCGACGGGATAGTTCGGTCTTTCCTCCACTTCAAAAACAAAAAAGGGGCCTCCGGGCGACTGGAGTGGTTCAGAGTTACCAGATCTCAATAGATCTGAAGGCCAAGAGAAAGGCAGAAAAGAAATTAGACTCTCAGTCTGCCAAGGCAACTGGAGTGGGCCAGAGATCACATATGATCTGGTTACTCTCTAACCACGGGTAAGAGGTTGTTCATGTGAAGCAACGCTACCTTCAAAATAAAAGAAATTGAAGAAGTTGTCCTCAAAAGGACTTAAGGAATGGGATCACTCTTAAACGAGGTGATACATGTCCTAAACTTGGTGTCAAGGACGTTGTTGGACAATATGGCTTGAGTTTTTCGCCTTATGTCCCACAGGTCGATAATAACCAAAAGTGATACAGTAGAACTATAGCCAAGTGGATGATATGTTTGTAATCCATGCATCTATGTCATCATAGATTAAGACACGTTAAACAGAAAGTCATTCAAAGGCCAACGAAGTTGACAAGTGGATGATATGTTTGTAATTCGTGCATCTATGCCATCATAGATTAAGACACGTTAAATAGAAAGTCATTCAAAAGCTAACTAAGTTGAGATTGTTGTCTTCTGTCGACATAAACCCTCAAATGAATGTGAGGTAAACGAATAGGAAAAATCACATTTCCATTCTATCAAAGGAATAGCGAAAGAAGCACCGCTTCTCTATAACTTGGTAACCCATATATGGGTGATTTGAAGTTTGTACAAATAGATGAAGGAGACAAGTACGTTGTGATCTTAATTGATAATAATACAACGTATTGTATCCTTTGTTGTAAGAACAAATATGAAACGAGTCAGAAACACTGCGGAGCCGTAAAGGGTCGCGGCGCCGCCAGCCAGCGTCACGACGCCGACAACGTCAGAAAACTCTATGAAGTTTCTGAGCCACGGCGCTGACCAGGCCAAATTCAGGAACTGCGATGCTTTGAGAGCAGAAGCTAAAAATCTATGGATTGAGAAATTCGTAATAATAGAGGGGGAGAATGCGAAGCATCAGTGATCCAACGACTGCTCCTTACTCACCTCATACTAAAATGGTATTAGCCAAGCGCAAATCCATACGCCCAAGACATGTGGGGAAAGGCGATTCTTACCGCTAATGCGATTCTTAATAGAACTCCGCCTAAGGATTAGAATAACACTCCATGTGAAACATGGAAAGAATCTTATATACAAATGTTGTGATATGGGATAATGTGGCAAATCTCTTGTACAAATGTTGTGATATGGGATAGTGTGGCAAAGGGTTGAAACACCTAAGCCAAAAACAGGTCGAGTTGGACCTAAGACTGTAGAGTGCATATCCACTAGATCTGCAAACAACAGTAGTACGTTTCGCATCTTGGTGTCAGAGAATGCTGAATTCTTTGAAGTTATCTTTCCTTGAAGAGGGAAAAAAAGTAATTGCTCGAGGTTAACAAGAATCTGTGAGGGCCTGATTATACGGAATGAGACGTTCCAAATCTACAGGACTCGGAAGTTTCTGACTATTTGGAACTTAATGTTTCAGATCTACAAAACTCAGGAATTCTAGATGTTGAACCAAACCGGAGCAAAAGAGGGGACAAAGACTTGTTCCAAGTCTTCTAGCTTGTATGGTTGAAATGTACCATGGATAATTAACAAAGAATTGTCAACTCCAAAAGCATTACTTTGGAAAGAAGCTAAAAACAGAGAAATAGATTCCGTCAGATAGAATCATGTTATGGTTGATCTTCCTTCGAGAAAAGAACCTTTGGGTTGTAAAATTGGATACTCGAGTTGAGTATACATTATATGAATTTATTAACGGGTATAAGGCCCCGGCTACCGGGACATGTGTTCCTATGTGAATAGCTTAGACATCCAGGGTCATCATAGTCTTGCGTGACATGAATGTCGAGACAGTTTTCCTAACCGGAGAGTTGGTTTTAAGGACTGTTGGGCTTCTTCCTGAAATTCTTTATGGTCCCGGAAATGTCTACATTTTGGTCCTGGAAGTTTCAAATAGAACAGAAACAATGAATCCGACTACAGAAACATTGACTCTGATGTTAGAAAGCCAACAGTTAGAAAACCAAAAGTCCGAAAATGGAAGAAGAAAGTAATACGGAACAACCCGAGGGGTCTGAGGTTCCAGGAAAGAGAAGAAAGTATGTCGGCTTGTCAAATCTCTGTGCGAACTGAAATAAGCTCAAAGTTTTGGCACTAAATATTTGATTGTACTCTACTATCGAATGATATCTCCTCAAATGTATGTTTCTACATGAAAGGACATGGGTATTGCAGATGACATCTTAGGAGTTGGAATCCCTAAGATATCTAACAGACTGGTCTAATTCCAACTCCGTTGTGAGGAGCTTGACAGTCACGTTAAAGTCACCAATGGATTTAAATCATAGTATTGATTGGAATCATAGTGCACCTATATGCTAGGAGGTATATGCTCAGGTTACACTGCTATTGACCTAGTATTGGTTCATAAAGAAGATCAGTTGAACTAAGGTTCACTTATAATTCTGGAAATGATCAACAAAAGGCGTTAAATCATATGTGACGACATCAGAATTATTCGCTTATCTATGAATTATGACAGTCTGTATGTCCAGTGGTTCTGGGTGAACAAATGATGCAAAATGGACTTAAGACCTGAATAACACTAATGTGCATGGTGTGTCTTAGGAAAATCCTCTAAGCAAATCTTGCATCAGATGATTCATGATGGAATCAGAGGTCATGGCTTTGCACAAAACATGACAAGATGTTGAGTAACTTCACGACCTCTTAGAGGATGTCCCTTCTTGGGAGTAACTCGTGCCTAGGGATGTCAGTGGGGCGGGTAAATGTGGGTACCGCCCCGCACCCGCTCCAGTTGGGGCGGGTATGGAGGATGGTTTGGTGGGTGGTGGGGCGGGTATGGGTATCAAAAGTGCTACCCGCCATGGGTAGTGGGGCGGAGGTGGATTTCATATAAGACCCGCACCGTACCCGCCCCGCCCCGCTACCCGCACCGCCCGTACCCGCCTTTCTTCCTTTTTAATACCATACGTGCATTTCACTCTCAAGTTTAGCATCATTTCTCCTTCTCCAGTAAGTAAAACTCACTATATTTGCCTTACAAAAATCTCCTCTATACCACTTATTTACAAAGTACCAAACAAGTAGAGATATAAAGTATAACAAGACGAAGAGATGCATAAAAAATCGGACCAGATTGCGCGCCATCGATAATAACGGTGGGATAATTCATATTATTGTCACCGAATTTGCTATTCCAGTTGCCTTCAAGAATAAGATTCTGCGAGTTCGGGAATATGTACACCAGTGAGATTTCAGTACTTGCTCATGCCATCTTATACTTTTGTATATTTACCCTTTGTATTATCGCCTTTAATCTCCACATGGTCCGATTTTTCCTTCCATCCAATCAAGATTTAGTAATAATCGTAACCTTTTTTTTGTGTTTCTTCCTCGTATAGTTATACTATTTCACAGGTAATTCTAAAAGTGTTTTTCAGGGTGTTATCATGATCAGTTCATGCAAATGAAATCAACATTTTTTGGATCACCTTTTGATCATGAGATACTCTCTATATCTTCAAGATACTACATAGTATCTTTAAACTAGCTACTTAGGTTCATAGATGTTAGAGATTCACTACTAAAAAAAACAAAATTCTGCTATGCAGTTTCATTCAACTTATTTAGGTGGGTACCCGCCGGGTAAGTGGGTACCCGCCCGGAATAGGTGGGGCGGGGGCGGGTGGAGGAATTACTATCCGTGATGGGTGGTGGGGCGGGGATGGGGGTGAGTTTTAGGTGGCGGGTACGGGTATGGGGTACCCTTCCCCGCCCCCGCCCCGCCCCATTGACATCCCTACTCGTGCCTGCTCTAGTTTGACACTGTGAGAGCACAAATGATGGTGTCTAGACATACATGTCACAGACATAAGACCGTATGACATTTGATCGGGTGACACATCCTTGATTACAAATCAAAGGATATAACTGACCCTTTAAAGGTAAAGGGTTACCCACAGATCAAGATGTCTGACTGTCTAGGGGAATTGGCTTAAAACCCAATCAATAAGAACCAATATAGTGGACACCCAACCTTACAGACTGGAGATCCCAGGAATAAGGTTCAATGGGAAAACTAAACTGTAAAGGTTCAGTTGAGCGCTTCGATGAAAGCAAGAGCACTTTGGATAATAGTTTCTTAAGAAACATAATCCAATGCCATTTCCGTGATAAGCATTAAGTAATACCTGTAGAAGGGGTAAAGGTTAAGCTTCCAAAACCTTTAATGATCATCAACAATTGAGGTTAGGTTTGGGGAAACTTTTAATGGTTTCTAACGCTTGTGAAGCTAGGTATTGCATGATACCTTGTAGGAGACCACCTATTTAAGTGCGAGGACAGGCCGCCTCAAATGAACGCACTTAATAATCCAAGGGTGTCCACGACCCACGACGGACAAAACACAAAGAAAGATTGAGTAGGAAATGTGTTGTGTTGATATCATTATCTTGACATATACTAAACACTAACGGTTCAAGACATCACATTCATCCCGCAGTAAATATGTCTGATGGTATTCTACTATGGAAGGTTCAAAGCTCCAGCTACCTCTCCAGATGCACATTGATCAACCAAAAATATTGCTGGAAGAAGGCACCATGTGTGTGCACCAAAATCTCTTCCAAGAGGGGGTTGTTGGAAATTTACCTTTGGTGGAGGTTGGGTCCGCCCATCTTCAATGACTTAAACATCATGGTTTCACATGTTGGAGAACCTGGTTCTTTACACGTGTGTAATCTACTAAGATAATAGAAGACTGTAGTGCCAAGAATCGTCAAATTCCATTGAGAAATGGAAGAGATATTGGTCCGCGAAGTAAGGTGTTTGAGACATGGAAGAGTGGTGTGAGATAAATCTACCACATCGGTAGGAAAAGGAAGATTTGTTCATAATATAAGCCTCAAAACTGAATAAGGGATTGGGACCCCAAGGGATAACCCATGTGTTTGAAGGAGGGAGGACCTAGGTGTGCTTGGGTTCGAGACTAGGCCCACACGCGCGTCACCACCACCCGCCCGGTCCGGGTCGTTTGTCGCGGGCTGTTCTGTCATTATCTTTTTGGACCCCAGACTTTATTATAATTACAGTTTGGTCCTTGAATTTTTGGAAAGGCATTTTCTGTCGGTACCTCATGACCAGCGGCCGCGGCGCTAAATGTTCAGAGGGCATTCCAGTAACGGGAAAATCAGGGAATTGATGACATTAACTTTTCTGAACGTTTGACACTTGTGCCACAATGTTTTTGGCCATTATGGTGTCCATTAACAGCCCTCTTAACACATATTAACACATCTCCTCATCCTTAAACACTATGTAATCATTCCTTATTTCAGATTTGAGGAGACACAATATACACAATGAACATAAGAGAAATACTCTCTACACTTGGATCATTTCAGACTTGATGAAATCTCTTTCTTTCTTGCAATCTTACACACTCAAAAGATCCTTCTATTCTAGCAAACACTTGAGTTCCCTTTGCTCATTTGTTTGATTGTTGTTTTATCTTGGGAGATAAGTTGTCATTACAACCGTTGAAAGGATATACGGGACAATATTATCTTAAGGATAGATCAAAAATTTGATCGACTCAGCAAGTCAATTATATTGTTATATTTCCAGATTCTAAACATATTGTTGTTGTTGTTCTCAAGGGGCTTGTTGCAGTTTAATCAACATCTCAACACTTCAAGGAAGGATCAAAGACCGAAGATCAAGATCATCAACACTTATTGATGTTGTGACAACTGATGCTAGGCTTCAAGTCTATTGTATTGAAATTGTAATTGATTATCCTTTCTAAGCACTAGTGATAGTTGTAAACTATTTTCATACCTCCACTGTAATATCCAACAATAATTTCATCTTATTAAATCGTGTAACTATGATAAACTTACATAATTTTAATATAAGCATTGAGTGTGGATAAGTATTATGATGATTAATTAATATACATTATTGTCTCATTAAAATTACTTATTATAATAAATTTATATAATTTGATATTAACACCGGGCGTATAAGTATTTACAAGATATAGTTTAGATTAATTTACTCTTCTTATAGATACGTCTAAGACCAGAAATTCCCAAACAATTATTAATATTAGATAAGGTAGTTGCCAAGTCTTATACGATGTGTG
The DNA here is from genome assembly GCA_029844215.1 of Przewalskia tangutica. NCBI lineage: Eukaryota > Viridiplantae > Streptophyta > Magnoliopsida > Solanales > Solanaceae > Przewalskia > Przewalskia tangutica. The sequence continues at coordinate 3,276,415 of CM056730.1, read as the reverse complement.
TGAAATCAAAGATAATTATGGGGTTGCTTTCGTCTTAAAGTTTGACAAGGATATTAAGCATCTCCTATAGGCTATAATTTTATCGTTTTTTATTATATGAATAAGTGGTCTATCCACATTTTATGGCCTAATTTAATTAAAATAAATACATAATTATTGTGATCGTGATTATAATGAATAATGATATAACTAGATAAAACTTATAAGTATGTTATGTGAGTACAAATGTGTAGAACGGAAAAATAACAAAAACAACTATTTGTTAGAAATCTGAAAATGATCAAGTATGAAGGCTTGCTGAGTCGACCAAATTCTTGATTTATCCTTAAAATAATATTGCCTTGTATATCCTTTCAACGGTTGTAATGACAACTTATCTCCCAAGATAAAACAGCAATCAAACAAATGAGCAAATGGAACTCAAGTGTTTGCTTTGGAAGAAAGATATTTGAGTGTTTGTGATTGCAAGAGAGAAAGACAATTTCAGAGAATTGTTGAGTGTAAGATGTCAAGTATTTTTCCAAATGAGCCTTGTGTCTCATTTTATAGTGTGTAGATGATGACCCTCAAAATGGCTAAGTAATGGTCATGAATGCCATGTTAATGCCTTGAATTTGGAGTTACAATTCAGCCAAGTAATGGCTGAATTCATGAGCAAAATAATGGAGAGTAAATACTTCAAAGTCAGCCCAAGAATCAGTTTTTAATTCACCTCCAACGGATTGAAACAGTTGATGAGTTGCGCCGCCGGAGAGAGCGCGGCCGCCGATTCGAACTAATCGAACCGAACGTCAATTGAGTCGCGGCCGCCCGAGGCGCTGCGACCTTCAATTCCACCGAGTTCTTTGGAATTGAACGCCATCAGTCGCGGCCGCCGGGAGTGCGCGACTTTCGATTTTGTGGTGATTTCTGATTCACTTCATCTTTACACATTATACATTTCTTCCTTCATTTACCAACGTGAAATCATTCGTCATTTGGCCAATAACCGTCTATTACCTTACGTCTCAAACAATTCGTATACGTACCAATATCTCTTCCATTAAGGAAATTTTGATCCTTGGCACTACGTGTGCACGTGTGTGGAAACAAGGTTTCTTACGTGCGGGGTCCCAATTGTTCGATTCATAATTAATAGGATTTACTTTATTTCACATTTAATAAATATTTCCAACAATCCCCTTTTTGAAGAGATTTTGGTGCACGCACATAGTGCCTTTCTAGCAATCACTTGGCGGAACGATGTTGCATCCAGAGAGGTATCCGGAGCTTTGAACCTTCCATAGTAGAATACCATCGGACATATTTGTCACGCCCTTTTTCGACCGCGACATTCTAAAAGCGAATCTCCTGCTTAAAATGCATGTTAGAAAAATAAATAAAAATAACTAAATAGTTAAAAATGCTTAAAAGGTGCTAAAATGCAAAAGGTTGCTAGGGAGTGCTAAAATGCTAAAAGGGTTCGCGGAGTCGCCACCTAATTAATTTGGTGAATTAGGACACCTAAATGTCAACTTAGGTTAAAGTCAACACTAACTCCATTCTTTATGGTCTGCTAAACTTAGTGAGATTCCGGGTAAGGGTTCTTTATTAATCTAGAGGGAAGGGGTTTGGCACCCTCTAAGATCCGCTAACTTGCGGTTGTCCTGCCAAATCTAGGGTAATTATTATGTTTTTTAAAAATGCAAAATAAAAGCTCCTCCTGCTTAATAAAATGTTAGGAAATAAAATAAATGCTAAAAATGTTAAAATGTTTAAAAGGTGCTTAAAGTATTAAAAGGGCAAAAGGTGATATATGCTAAAGTACAAAAGAATGCTAGGAGGTGCTAAAATGTTAAGGACAAAATGTGCTAAAGGTGCTAAATGCCAAGGGGTGATTAAAAGTGCTAAAAAGGGCTAGAAATGCTAAAGAATGCTAAGATGCTTTATGGACTAATTATGTATACTGCTAGCTAAATTAATCTTGCTTAATCTGCGTACAATATTATATAAGAGGTTCTTTAAGATGATTCTTGAGAGTTTACGAAGAAATCTGTTATGAATTTTAATAAGAAGCAAAATATTGGTTTTATGATGCAAGTTAAATCATTTAAATTATTTTTTGCAGAATTTAGACATGCCTAATAGTCCTAAAAGATAAATAAAGAAGAAGTGCGTTTCTAAGTTTAAGTTACCTTCCCATCTCATGTGTTCAAAGGCTAATTGCTAGAAGTTCTCCTATTAATTACAAAATTAGATAATAAAATTACAATAAACAAATAAAGGCATAAAATGAGACAAGAAAGTTAAGAGAGTGAAGGGATTGGAGCGGATACCTCCGTCCTATTTGTTTTTCTAGGAGTTTCTGAAGCGGGAATGCGAACGCGGATGCGGGTTGCCATTTTGAAATGGCTTGCGACGAGTCTCGCCGTGAGACTCTTTATTTTGCTCCGATGCGTGCCATGTAAAAATAAAGAAAGATAAGGATTAGTACATGCCCAAATTTATCAAAAGTAAAGAGTAAGCATTTGGCTTAAACACATGATTTGCAACTAAGCACATAAGTATTGTTGGGGCAGCAAGTGATTGAAAACGACGGAAAGCAGATTCCAGTGGTATTCAGGGTACATGTTATGTGGGTTTTAATCCCAAACATAGAAATAAGAAGCAGCAGAGGGTAGGGCATAGACGCATACAGAAGTTCAAACTACTGGATTTGGGCTTCATTTACCATTGCAACTAAGTTGACATCTAGGAGTATGCATAGAGAATTAAATCCCTTTCATGTTCTTTCCTAAACATGTATTAGTCTTTGAATGAATAAGCTATATATATAATGACGAGATATGATAGGAAATGCCCTACAATGGCTTCTAGGTATTTATGATAATAACTTGATGCATTCAGAAACACAATGGATCGGCTAATCAGGCAAAAAATCTCACAACGCTTGTGACGTCTACTCATGCTCATGGATTACTCTCGACTGGTCCCGGGATAACATTTCACAGATATACAAGGTTGTTTTAAGCCAAACAAAAACGACTTGAACACTAGATCGCACACATAAGAATTTAATGAGATAACATGCTAATATAGGAACATCTTGAGTGGACTAACAGACTGGTAGTTTACTTGGCAAAATATCTGGCCATGAATGTCGCAGACCTCAAACATTAGCACATACAATAGAGCATACTGGTACAGATGGATAAATAAGAAGGTCAATCCTAGATGGCATACTACATGGTTAAAGTGAAGGCAGTTTCTTGGATCTCCTCATTCAGTATTCTCAAACAGACATGTTTCACATGAATTGGTCTATAACTTAGGTGTCAACTAAGTCATAGAAGGGGTTAGGTCCTCTACACAAATTGAGATAAATATGGACTTAAGTATCTTGATATAACAGGAAACATTCTTGGCATAAGCCTTACTCTGAACTAATAATCAATGAGCATTTTGCAGGCAAAAGCAAGCACCGTTACAAAGGGTAAAACAGATTATATCATGTACATGCTAGCTACATTAAACAGAGTTACAAGCTAAATACGAAATGCAAACAAAGACTAGAACTTAATAATACAGCAGGTTAGTAGCGTGATAATCTTAACTGAGAATGATTAACAGAATACGACAAGCCATAAAACATGGGAATTAACTAAGCAAGTTCAGTGATTCGCAATTGTAAACATTGATTTGACACATACTCAAATAATCGCACAGAGAGACATTATTCACACCGATATTGAACAACATTAAGATTGTAAGGGTAATGGTTTTACCTTCTCCGGACAGCGACCCGGGGCAGCGTATCAAGTCGTTGGTCCGCTCGGAAGGCTTGCTAATTTAATTTAAAGATGCAGAACACTAAGGGATTGCAGAAAAAATGCTAAAAGGGGATGCTTAAGAGGATGCTAATTTCTGAGGTGCTGACTCCTGCCTCCCGATGCCCTTGCTGTGTTCTCCCCGTCTCTGCTCTCTGTTTCTCTCCTCCCTCGTCGATTATTGCTATTGGAATGCTCTTCCTACTCTGCTCTCTCGTATCTGCCCCCCTAATAATGCCTATTGCATGTGCTTTTTATAGCCCCATTTGGGTTCCAAGTTAGGTAAACCCTTAAAGGCTGATTTCGTGCTGTGATTCGTGCTATTTCTAGGTGTGATTTGAATAGATTATGGTAAGGATTTGGTTACTGATTTTTCGACTAACTTGGTACTTATATGGTGATTTGCTGATGTATTTAGATGTGATTTTTGGTGAATGTGGTATGGGAATACTCTAGTTATGGTAAATTGGAAGATTTGGGTGCGAGATTCGCTGCATGTGAGGTGGAGCGTGGGAGGCTGCTAGGGTTCATCGGTTTTCTAGGGTTGAGGGACGAGAGAAAGACGAGGAAGAGGGTCACAGCCTATAAGGCCATGGCCTCGATGAGGTATCAGCGTGGCGCGCGATGGAGTCGCGGGTTTGGTATGTAATACAGTTTGGGAGAATTAAGGGTAGTGTTATAAATTAGGTGTATTAGTTTTAGGTTAGTTTTTTAATTATTAGTTAATTAGTGATAAATTAATTGTGATTAAATTATCTAGGTGCTTTATTAAAATAAATGCGGGCGTGCTATTTAACTAGTGCTTAATATTTTAGAATGCGGCGCTATTATTTAAAGTCTTATTAATGTGCATTATTATTTAAAATAAGTCATGAAATTGATTTGCGTATTAATAAATGCGGCTATGCTACTTGACACGACGTCATTGCTAAATTATTTATTTTATGTATTTATTATTAATTAAGAATCCTGACAGGGCTTGAAATCAATTAATGCGGGCGCGAGACTCTAAGTGCTTAATACTCTACGTGAGACGCTATGCCATTATTAAATTGTTTATTTATGCCTGTATTTATGTTTTATCGCTGCATTTTATTATAAAAAATCATAAAAATTATTTTACAAAATTAATCTAATTTTATAGTTAATGACTGGACGGGAGGGTCAAAATTGGGTGTCAGCGGTATCCTCTTTGTATGGAGATGATGGAAGAATCTTCGGACAAAGACGTTGACTCATAGCCAATTTTGTCTCGATCTTCAGAATTGCAAAAATGCTGGGCAGGTAGACAAGGCTGATGCAAAAAATCAAAATCTGTCCCAGTGTCGAGTTATGACGACACTGGGATACCATGGTCAAAACACCAGGGCGGGCTAACGCGGACTCAAAGCTGTCCCAGTGTCGAGTTATGATGACACTGGGCTATGGTGCAAAAGCAAAAAATAAATAAGCGCTTGAACACAGGGTACCGCATGGCTTATGGTGCTGGGTTTTATGGTGATGTGGAGCGAGTGGACCGACGCTTGAGGCCGCTTCTGCCATTCGTTGGGAAGGTTGGCCCCCCAACAAATTGCCCCGGTTCGCTGTAAGAGAAAATCCACGTTGTGCTCCTGCTCCTGCATGCTAAGACTTAAACAAACGGTTAGTGCATAACTGTTAAGGCAAAATGATGATGCATAAATTTTAAGCAATGCAACTGTGAGTAGAAAAATGTTATCCTGCAAAAATGTGATGTCTGCTGTGTTGATGCGATGCTGCAAATGTTGTGATTTCGCCCTTGCACGGACGTGTTGCGATTGTGAATGCGGATATGTTGTTATTGCTGCAACTGTCCCTGTAGACTAAGGCTCAAGAAAGAGTTAGTGCATAACTGCTAAGATAGAATAATAAAGCATGAGTAAGAAATGCAATTTCGAGAGTAGAAAAATCGTCCCTGCGTGGATGTGATATGCTGATGAGGGCGTCGTTTTTTGGGCTTGTTGTCTTGATAAGCGTAGCTTGGGCGTCTTTGACGCTGGCGTCGTCGTTTAAATGGGCGTATTCTTGCTTGGCGTCGCCGCCGCAGACTTTTGTCTTTGATAACGCCGTCGTTACTGGGCGTGTTCTTCTTTGGCGTTATTGCTTTGATAACGTTGCCGCTCGACGTTGCCGCCGGGCGTCATGCGTAGACTTGTTGCGGCCGATAACGCCGCGTTGCTGGGCGTGTTGATCTTTGGCGTCATTGCGACTTGCCGTGTTGATAACGCGTCGTTCTGGACGCGTCGCTTCTTTGGCGTCATTGCGTAGACTTCTGCGTGCATAAGCGTCGTTACTGGGCGTGTTGCTTCTTGGCGTCATGCGTAGACTTGTTGTCGCGATAACGTCGTTGCTGGGACGTGTTCCGCCGGGCGTCATTGCGTAGACTTCTTTGTCGATAACGCCGTCGTCGGCGTGTTCCGCTTTGGCGTCGTTGCGTGGACTTGCTCGCCGATAACGTCATTGCTCGACGTGTTCTTCTTGGCGTCATTGCGTAGACTTCTTTGTCGCGATAACGTCGTTTCTGGGCGTGTTGCCGCTGCTCGTAGACTAAAGCTCAAAAGGGTTAGTGTATAAATCGCTAAGACGAATAATAAAGCATGAATGAGAAAATGCAATTTTGAGAGCGAGAAAATCGTCCACTGTAGATGTGATATGCCGATGATGGTGTCGTTTCGGACATCTTTGTCCGATAACGCGTCGTTACTGGGCGTGTTCTTCGGGCGTCGTTGCGTGGACATAATGTTGATCACGTCGTTATGCGGGCGTGTTCTTGATGGCGTCGTTTCGGACTTCGGCCGATAACGCGTCGTTACTGGGCGTGTTCTTGTTGGCGTCATTGCGTAGACTTCTTTGTCCGATAACGTCGTTGCTCGGACGTGTTCTTCCGGGCGTCATTGCGTAGACTTTGTCGCGTCGATAACGTCGTTACTGGGACGATGTTCTTCTTGGCGTCGTTGCGTGGACTTGTTGTGCTGATAACGTCGTTGCCAAATGACGGTGCACTTTTTCCCATTTCAGCATGACATGATTAGGTTTGGATTTGTCTATCACTGCCACGCTACACATAATATGCTGGTTGGTCGTTGGGTTGAGAAACCCGTCGACAAGTTTGGTGTCTTCCTAATTGTGGTGTCGATGCCAAGGACCGACCCACCTAAGGTAAATGCATGCATGCCCTAAAATAAGGGTGGTATAGCTCTATCTTAAGTTTCTAAGATTTGGCTTTTCTAGACGCAAGGTTCCCGAGCGGACAACTCGAGTGAGAAGGCTACGCGGCTGATCAGACGAACCGATCTAACTCCGCGCAGGCGCCAACTCTCCTAAAAATTTGGATATTTTTTGAAAGAAATTTGCGGGTGCGCGAATCACACCAGCGCGTGAGTGTGTGATAGTGTGAATTTTCCAGAATGGAAGAAATATGAGCGGAATGCCAGTTTAAGAAAAGCAGTAAAGCAAATAGCAATCAAGATGAATAAAACAAAATACAGCACGCAAAAATTAAATGCAAAAATAATGCCAAATAATAACCCTAGGTCTGTTATGGTTAAGAACCTTAAAGTACGTGTTCATGCAAAGGTTATTTACGGACTAGTTATATACACTGCTAGCTAAATTAATCTCGCTTAACCTGCGTACAATATTATATAAGAGGTGCTTAAAGACGATTCCTGAGGGTTTAGGAAGAAATCTGTTATGGATTTTAATAAACAAAATGTTGGTTTTATGGTGCGAGTTAAATCATTTAAATTATTTTTGCAGAATTTAGACATGCCTAATAGTCCTAAAAGACAAATAAAGTAGAAGTGCGTTTCTAATTATGAATTACTTTCCACCTTATATGTCTGAAACTTAATTGTTCTAAATATCCTAAATATTACAGAAATAGAGTAATTAAATTACAATAAACAAATAAATGAATAGCAAGTAAAGAGAGAGGATGGGATTTAAGAATGCTCTTTACGACGGATGACGACGTCCTATTTGTTTTTCTAGGAGTTTCTGAAGCGGGAATGCGAACGCGGATGCGGGTCGCCATTTGAAATGGCTTGCGATGAGTCTCGCCGTGAGACTCTTTATTTTGCTCCGATGCGTTTCATGCAAAAGTAAGAGAAGATAAGGATTAGTATGAGCCCAAATAATAATCGATACAGGTAGATAAAATGCTCATATAATCTTTAGATATAGGGAGATATGACTGCCACATTAGCAAACTGATTTCGGCAAATTAACAAACTGATTTCAGCAAAAGATACATATGCACTGTTTTGGCCAATAAATGATGTGGTCGCAGTTTTAACAGAGAAGTTATTTAGATGTGCATCCAGAAATGCAGGTATATGCGAAACTGAACCGGATTTTCGACCATTATACGTATCCAGACACACACATAGGATTGAAAGGCAGAAAGACAAGCATTTTTATTTCAAGTGATAGGCAAGTATGCAATAGGGAGTGATTCCCTGTTCTTGAAGTCATTTTATCAAGTAAATAGATGGTGATTGCCGAGGGAAACAGTCAATTACACCAAAACACATATAGTATACCTACATACCTGCTACAATGAGTGCTCAAATATGCTGTGCATACACTAGTCAGATGTAGGCAGTAGGCAGTAGGTTGGCCCAAAAATGGGCCACTTTATGCACAGTTTATTTACTGCAGATTTTTTCAGAGAAGGGATTCTCATCCATTACAAGATTAGGAGCAAGCACCAAGATATTATCATTTTAGACACTGAAGTCTTTTTAGACATTAGGCTATACATGACTACCGGTTCATTTTAACAGAAGCCAAATAAGCATTGATTTCTGTCTACCTCTTTCAACTAAAGGATATGATGCAAATCACTTCCTAGCCAAAATACACATTAATGCATTCAGCCCTGATTTCAACAAGTGAGCATATCAAACTTGAGCCAGCACAAGACTAATCTATACATGTGATTCAAAGTAAGGGACATGATGCACATATGCAAGACAAAAACTTCAATAGGGATGCATGGCTACTTGGTTTAAAACTTAACAGTTAGCAGACCTAAGATGAACTCATATAAAGTTCAGGGGTGTCACGCCCCGACTTTTCCTAAGTCTTTACTTAGGGCGTGATGGCACCTGGACAATTATTTTCCACCAGGAGCACAATTTAATTCTCTTTATTTAGAAATTTAAACTTATATTCAAATACGGAGCTATTAATAAAAATAACAATAAAGACATTTGTTTATGACTTTATTGAAAATATAACGCGAGCCCATGCTCGTGCAAATATTGTTTCTATATAGACATACTGACAAATATTATTCTAAGTTGGAAGGGAGACCATTCCACACGGGCATTTCGAGACATCTGAACCGACATTCGAACTTGACGAGTACCAAGCCCAAGCAATGGACTTGGTATGACAAGAGGTCGCGGACGATCGCTAGCCTTGCGTGGAGCCTTTCCTCTATCACGCTTTCAAACATGTTAAATAAAGAGTCACTACCATCCGGGCCGAGTGAGAACCTTACTCGCAATTCAAAGTAACACCACAATATTCCAAGTGCAATCACATTATAACGTAATAAGCATATTGCAAAACATATCAGTTACAACATTTTTAAATATGCAACAACTCCTCATAGGAATTCTCGGTTAACTAACACTTCATTTTATCTCGTATTATATGTTAAGACATTCCCTGCATTTCCACATGTTTATTACATTTATAAATTTGTGAACGCGTATTCACTTTTCATATTTATATATAGGTGAACATGTATTCATCTTTCATATTTGTTGCGGCAACCCGATCCATTATATTTACGTATTTGTGAACACGTATTCACTTTACGTTTTGTTGCGCGCAACCCGATCCATTATGTTCACGTATTTGTGAGCGTGTATTCACTTTACGTTTTGTTGCGCGCAACCCGATTCATTATGTCTACGTATTTGTGAGCGTGTATTCACTTTACGTTTTGTTGCGCGCAACCCGATCCATTATATTTACGTATTTGTGAACACGTATTCACTTTACGTTTTGTTGCGGCGTGCAACCCGATCCATTATATATAAGTATTGGTGAACCTATATTCACTTTACGTTTTGTTGCGCGCAACCCGATCCATTATGTTTACGTATTTGTGAACGCGTATTCACTTTACGTTTTGTTGCGGCGTGCAACCCGATCCATTATATTTACGTATTGGTGAACATATATTCACTTTACGTTTTGTTGCGGCGTGCAACCCGATTCATTATATATTTATGTGAACACGTATTCACTTTTCATATTTTTCAGAAGATCAAATAAATACTATTCTCTTTTCTAACATTCTGTCATTCATACTTGTAACGATTATAACTTTTTAACCATAACTCCAACTAAGGTGTTTCTCAAGCGGAAACTAAGGTAAGACGGGGATCTTTCATTGTACCAAATTTCATTTAAAACTACTTTGGGTAACTAACACAAATTTATCCTCAAAACAGCCACATGAAATTTGTTTCGGCAGAATTTTTATTAAACAGCACCCAATCTTAGAATAGTCATAACTCCTAATCTATAAACCCGTTCAAGCCCCATAAAATCTCAAAACGATGAGAACAGAGAGATACACATCTCCATGTGAACCATTCTTTCATATTCCGTACCATTTGGTACAGTTTTACACTTTTATTCGCTGCCCTTCCTGGATCTCGATAGATCCGAGACAGAAACTTTAAACAGCGATAACTCTCAATCCGTAAGTCGGATAGACCCCCGTAAGGTCTCAAAATGTCCACAACAAAGAGATATAGAACTTTCATTTAGCAAAAATTTTCATATTCCCCACAGATTAGTACAGTTTTACGTTTCAACGTCCTGCCCTTCTGGACTCCGACGAATCCGAGGCAGCAACTTCAAACTACAATAACTCTCAACGCGTAAGTCCGTTTTAATAACTCTTTATCTATATCTGTCCGTAACAGAGAGATTTACAACCATGTAAATTTTCATATAATTCTAATAAGTAAAACTCAATAAAAACAGTTCGTAATTATGCCTTTCCGAATTTCGGCCAAATCTAAGGCAGGAACTTTGAACTATGATAACTTTCAAACCGTATGTCCATTTTACCTCATTTTTGGTTCTATATGATCATAATAGAGAGGTGTACCACTCTTCCGAATTTCATCAAATTCTAACAATTATAACTCAGTGAGAACAGTTCGTAAAGTTCATGACACAACTAGTTGTCTAAACAATCAAAAGTTCAATATTTCTTTTCAACACTCAATTCTTATTCTAACATGTATTGAACTTAAAATAAAGGATATTACCAAGAATTTCTGAGTGAGAAAACTCACCTTGTAAGTGTGAAGATTATTGTTGTGTGGTTGCTAAGATTATCCTTACTCTCTAGTATTTTGCTTCTTGTTCTTCTTGCCCTCTTGGTATTTTTTCCTCTTCTTTTCTCTTGTTTTTTTTCTGATTTTCTAACCTTTATGTTATGTACTTTGTTTGTGTGTAAATACAATGTATAAGTGGAGAGTTTTCTATAACCTATAGGAGGTGAAATGACAAGAGTTGGAGGGGAAATGAAAAGGGGGGAAGGGGAAGGGAAGGCCTTGCACGTACGTGCATGCTCCAAAATTGTTATTTTTTTATTTTTTTTTCTTTTGTTTTTCTTTTGTTTTGTTTTCTTATTTTCATTTCATCTATCTATTTATCCAACTTTAACACTAATTCTATCCCATGTAATTTATTCTTTATTTTCTTATATATATTTATTAACTCAACCACAACTATATATATTTTTTTTTTCCGGATTTCACAAGGGGGGCTCCATATACGTCATCTCAAACAGGAACATCAATAACAGTTAACATTAATTTGAGCAAATTCAGTGATTCGCTAAGCACAAGCAGCTGTAAATATTGATTTAACACACTCAACTGATCGCACAGAGAGGCATATTTCACACACTGATATTGGTATTGAACTAAACACATTGACACCCATAACTACGAACACCAGTAGCGATTAATTCTGAATAAACAGGTTCAACACAAACCAATGCACTTCACATCATACACAAATGGTATTCAACATAGACAACAGAACACATCATTCGAACAGGTTGTAAGGCGTAAATGAGAAATCTGAAAGAGAACGGGTTTACCTTCTCCGGACAGCGACCCGAGGCAGCGTATCAAGTCGTCGGTCCACTCGACGGGTTTTGGGTTTAAGATGCGAAAAGGGCAAGGTTTGCTTGTCGGTTTCTTTCTTTGGAATTAAAGAGAAGGGTTCGAACTTCCTATTCGCTAGGCTAGTTAGTCCGGTGGTCGCTCCTTCTGATGCTCTGCTGTGCTCTGTCGTATTGTGCTCCTCTCTGTGCTCTTCGAGTGCTATCTCCCTGGGCTCTGGACGATCGATGATATGGATCTCCTGCTCTCCCCCTCTCTGCCCTACTGTGCTTGACCTCTGTGTCTTCTCCAACTGAGCTCCGTCCTTCTAGGATTTCTATTAGGTGTATATGCTATGTTCACTCTGGATTTTCCCACTGACCCCCCGGTTGAATGCCTATTGCATGTGTGTTATATAGCCTAACTCTAGGTTCTAATATTGGTAAGTAAATAAAGGCTGATTCTAGGCTTGATATGTGTATGATTCGTAAGTGATTCGAGACGGTTATGGTAAGGAAATGATTGAGGAATTTGGGTGATGGATATGGTAAGCAATCGTTGGAGAAAGGAGGAATATTTGGGTTCGATTCGCCAGATTCTCAGGCGAGAATCACGGCAGGGAAGGTGCGGCGATGGGGCGAGGTGCGTGTGAATGGCTGCTGGTTTCTAGGTCTAGGTTTGGGCGATGAGGGAAGAAGGTTAAAGGTTTTCTGTGGGCTGCTGGTGGCAAAGGGTTGTCGACCTTGTTTTGTGAAGGTGATGTGCGTAGGTAAAGAAAAGGCTGAAGGGCTTTGGTAGATGGATGGGCAGGCGAATCGTATTAAATTTGGTAGAGGTGTATTAGTTTTAGGTATTTAATTCTAGGTATTAGTTTTAGGAGTTAATTAATTAGTTTTAGGCTTTTAATTAGTTAGCTAGTAGTAAGTTAAATTAATAAATTGTGCTTAAATTCTTTAGGTGCCTAATTGTTATAAATGCGGGCGTGCTATTTAATTAGTGCTTAATATTTTAGAATGCGGCGTTATTTATTTAATCTTATTTATTGTGCATTATTATTTAAAAATAAGTTATGAAATTGCTTTTCGTATTAATAAATGCGACTATGCTACCTGACACGACGTCATTGCTAAATTATTTATTTTATGTATTTATTATTAATTAAGAATCCTGACAGGGCTTGAAATCAATTAATGCGGGCGCGAGACTCTAAGTGCTTAATACTCTACGTGAGACGCGATGCCATTATTAAATTGTTTATTTATGCATGTATTTATGTTTTATCGCTGCATTTTATTATAAAAAATCATAAAAATTATTTTACAAAATTAATCTAATTTTATAGTTAATGACTGGACGGGAGGGTCAAAATTGGGTGTCAACAATATTTACTGCGCGGTGAACGTGATGTCTTGAACCGTCAGTGTTTAGTATATGTCAAGACAATGGTACCAACACAACACCTTTCCTACTCAATTTTTCTAGTGTTTTGTCCATCGTGGGCCGTGGACACCCTTGGATTCTTAAGTGCGTTCATTTGAGGCAGCCTGTCCTCGCACTTAAATATGTGGTTTCCTACAAGGTATCCTGTAATACCCCGCTACACAAGCGTTAGGAACCATTAAAATTTTCACCAACCTAACCTCAACTTTTGAGGATCATTAAAGGTTTGGAAACTTATCCTTTACCCCTCTTACAGGTAGCACTTTTTGTCTATCACGGGAATGACCTTGGATTATGTTTCTTAAGAAAGACACATTATTCGAAGTGCTCTTGCTTCCACCGAAGCGCTCACGGAACCTTTACAGTTTAGTTTTCCCATTGAACCTTATTCCTGGGATCTCCAGTCTGTAAGTTTGGGTGTCCACTATATCGGTTCTTATTGTTTGGGTTTTAAGCTCATTCATCTAGACAGGCAGAACAACTGATCTTTGGGTATTCCCTTCGTCAAGGGATCTGCGATATTTTCCTTAGATTTTATGTAATCAATGGAAATAATACCCGAGGTGATCAACTGCCTAACAGACTTATGTCTCCATCGAATATGACGAGACTTACCATTGTATATTGAACTTTGTGTCCTTCCTAGAGCCGACTGACTATCGTAGTGGATCATTATAGAAGTCACGGGTTTATCCCAACATGGGACATCCTCTAGAAAACCATGAAGTCACTCAGCTTCTTCTCCCACTTTATCTAAAGCGATAAATTCCGACTCCATCGTGGATCGAGCAATAAGAGTTTGTCTAGAGGATTTCCAGGACACAGCTCCACCACCGATTGTAAAAATATATCCGCTGGTGGACTTGATGTCGTCGCAATCAGATATCCAATTTGCATCGTTGTACCCTTCTAGTACCGCTGGATATCTTGAATAGTGTAACCCGAAATGTATCGTGAACTTTAGGAACCGTAGTGTCACGACCCGACCCCGGGGCCGCGACTAGTACCCTACCGGGGTACCCTGTCAGGTATATGTCAGAGAATAGCAGCGGAACATACATAAAACAAATCTGTATAAGGTAAACATCACTAGCAAGCCGATAAGGCCGCCTTTCATAAAATAACTTAATCGAAAGTGAAACAGTACAACTTATTCTTACAGCCCAAACCACAAACGTGACTACAGACCTCTAGGAATAACAACTGTGGCGGGACAGGGCCCCGCCATACCCCCTGAATGTACAAAAGCCTATAACCTCAGAGAATCATACCAAAAAGACAAAGCCTCCGGAGGGATGGAGCCTTCCAGGAAATGAACAGTGATCCTAAGAGTGCGGACCAGCAAGCTACGTATCTCGACCTGCGGCGTTTAACGCAGCCCGGGCGAGGTCGATAACAGTACCAAGTATGTGAAATCGAAAATGCGTAATGAAATCATAAGTGCGAAAATAAGTGGGGTCATGGATGAAATCAACTTACCTTTTCGTGCCTTACTAACAATGAGAGTAACAAGCATATGTATATAGTCGCATAAAAATAGGAGGCTCGTGATCAAACAGGTCCTCGCCCAGTAGTATCAATAAGCAATCCTACTCGGGACTATTTCACCGCACGGGGTCCCGTGGACCCGCGTAGGTATTCCTCGTGATAGGTGTACCGCACGTGGACTATTTCACCCGCGTAAGCCCATAAAGACTCGCGTGAGGTATTCCTCGCATCGTGGGTAGCAAGTCCACTAGCAGGTGGTATAACGATCTTGGGGACTTACCCTCGGATATACTCTTACCAAAGCGGATGGTATAACGATCTTGGGGACTTACCCTCGGATATACTCTTACACCGGCGGATGGTATAACGATCTTGGGTTTGTACTCGCCGGATATACTCTTATCTTTGGAGCGGATGGTATAACGATCTTGGGGCTTGCCCCTCAGATATACTCTTATACTGGTGTAGATGGTATAACGATCTTGGTCCTTGCACCTCATATATACTCTTACACTGTAGAAGGTGGTATTACGATCTAGGGGCTTGCCCCTCAGACATACTCTTACCCTGGAGTAGGTGGTATAACGATCTTGGGGCTTGCCCCTCAGATATACTCTTACCCTAGCTCAAACTGTTATCATATCATAATCATAAATAAGTTAAGAAACTTATAACTTCTTATTAGTCTTGTTCATATACCCTCTCATTTTAGTTAAGGCACGTAATCATATCTTTAATAAAAGAAAACCGGGAATTTAACCCAAAGTACTACATACTTCAACTCTTTCAAAAGTGACTCTTTTTCATGTATAAAACCTTTGGGCAATTGATGCCTTAAAATCAATTTGCCTTTCATAAATCAAATCATTTGTCCTTGCCTATCTTACTTGGAGTAAATCTCTTCTTGTTATCCTTTCATAAAACTAATATAACTAACTTCCCATAAAGTCGTTATACTATCTTTATACTTTAGAAATTAAGACCTTCTTATCCTTTCATAAGGCCGTTATAACTAACTTCCATAAAGCCGTTATAACTCCTTATAAACCATTTTGTTCTTTTATTAACCAAGAGACTTATACTTCTAACAAATCTACACAACTTTCAAAAATACTTCAAGCCTCTTATCTTTAGAATAATTCAATACTCAATACTTTCACACCAAGTACTCTATACTTTTGTAAAATCATACTTTTCCCTTAACCAAGGGACTTATACTTCTTAAAACAAAACAAGTCTTTATATATACTTAAACAAGTAAGAATACTAAATCTTGTACGTCTACCGTACTACATAGATACAAATACTCATGCTCAAAGGATAGGAAAGCTTCACATACCTCTTTGGTCAATCCACTTGCTAAGTCCAACTACCGCAAGTAATATTTCAACCTATAATAACCATGATATGTTCATTAACCTCTAATTTCAATGTAGAATAATCTAACTCAAAGCCACTAAATTCTAGGGAAAATTGGGCAGCATTTCCTTTGTTTCTACTCACTTTGCCACCTTTCTCAAGGCCGAAATTATCATCAAAACACCACATTTAAGGCTCAATCAATCCAACAATTCAAAGGGGATTACACACCCAAAATTCTGCCCCATAAGTTTACAACAATTCACTTAACAATTCTAAGGTAGTTTTTAGGCTACAACATGCTCATTTACTCTTTTAGCCAATCCTTTCATATTCCAACCATAATTCTCACATGCAATCAATCTAAGAGCCTTATTTCCAACTAAAAGTTCTTCCTACTTAACATGCAATACCAAATACCAACTATAAAAGAAGAATGGTTACCTTAGAGCTTTTAGCCAATTCACCCCAACAATTGCTAGCCTCTACTTGCCAAGAACACCACCACAACAATGTCAACAAGCTAGCTACAAGCTTCCTTTTCTTGTTCTTAACTTTCAGATTTTCTTGGGTTTTTTTAGAGAGAAGGAGGAGCTGATTTTTAGAGAGAGGAAGATGTTTGAGAGATGACCAAGTCTACAAGACTTGGTCAATATAAGCCATGCAAGCAAAATCAGATGGGGGGACACTTGTCACCCTCCCATGGCCTTTTTAAAAGAGAAATCAGACTTTTCTAAGTTTTTCCGCCCAAAAATCCCACCTCGGCCATGCTTCCTCGGCGCGGCACTGAAACCTCCGCAGTTTCGAACTTTCGCGCGCCATGCTCTGGCCAGCGGGCGCTGCAACTTCAGCGACCCTCGATTTTTAGGCGCGCGCCTGCATCCGGCGCCGCGCTGCCGCTTTGCACAAACGCATTTACGCCATTGCACACGAACTTGTAACTCATAACTTTACTCCGACGCCCTATCGATTTAGCGGTTGGTTGCGTTGGAATCTAGACTCAACGAATTACTCCCTAGGACTTTAAAATACTTAGGAACTCTCAATGAATCGGGTCATAACCCGCCTCAAAGTTGACTAAAACCCGTCCGGAATAATCCGTCAACCTATCCTTTGAAAATTTTAAGTCTTACATGCTTTCGTATGCTCTCATACGTAGGGTCAGAACTACGGGGTATAACACGTAGTATCCTGTTCAACGCTTTCCAGTGATCCTCACTTGGATTTCGAGTGAACCTAGCCAATTTATTGACTGCATGAGCGATATCAGGTCGAGTGCAGTTTGTGATATACATCAGACTACTAATCACCTGCGCATTTCGCTCCTGGCGTACGGGCTTACCCAGATATTTGTCAAGCTTTTGACTTATATCTAATGGTGTTGATACCGGTGAACTGTCGAACATCCCAAATTTCTTCAGTACATCCTCAATGTAGTGAGAGTGAGATAAGACCAGTCTATTAGATGTCTTAGAGATCTTGATCCCTAAGATGACATATGCAATGCCCATATCTTTCATGTCAAAACACTGTTTTAACATGTTCTTAGTCTCTAGAATTATTCCAGGACTGCTTCCAGTGATCAACAAGTCATCCACATATAAACATATCATGACGAAGGATTTGACATTTCCTTTCATGTAGACACATTTGTCACCTCCATTAATGGCGTATCCTTTTGATAGTAGAGTACTATCAAATTTCTCGTGCAATTGTTTAGAGGCTTGTTTCAGCCCGTACAATGATTTAACAAACTGACATACTTTTGTCTCTTGTCCTGGAATCACATACCCCTCAGGTTGATCCATATATATTTCTTCTTCCAAATCACCATTTAGGAAGACAGTCTTTGTCACGACCCGATCCCGGGCCCGTGACTGGTGCCTTACCCCGGGCACCCTAGTGATACAACATCAGAGAAAATCAGCGGAAATAAAAACTAAAACATGAGACAAGTCATAAAGTATGAAACAGGCTAACCAAAACGGTCACCTTCCTGAATATATACATATATATAAAACTGAACAGTTAAATCCTTTTACAAAACCCTGCCCACAACAGTACTACAGACCTCTAAGAATGTAACCATAACTATGACGGGACAGAGCCCCGCCATACCCCTGGATGTACAAGTAACTATACTGACAGGGGACTATACCAAAGATAAGCCTCCGGAGAAAACGGAGCTTCCCAAAATGCTGAACTGTGATCCATGGCGAGGATCCACAACCGATGTACTTACTGCGCATGAACGCAGCTCGGGCGAGGTCGATAACAGTACCAAGTATGGAAATCAAAATATCGTAAATGAAATCATAGTAGTCTATATAAAGCAAGAGACATGTATGATAACCAAACTACGATTCACGATAAGTAAGCGATGTCAAGTCGAGACTCACGCCTCAAAGTCATCACTCAAATACAACTATGGGTCTCACGCCCACAACATCAATCATGCGTGGAATACCTTCCTCACCGGCGATCTATGATATAAAAGCACCAAGGAATACACATGAACACGAGTCCCACTGTGTCATAATAAAACCGTGACGGGTAAATGCGAAGGCATAGCCGACTACTAACACCCACAATACTAACAAGGTCATAAATCAGATCATGAGATCTGTCTGACCGCCACATGATCGGCCGCCACTCGCGCGCAAGATCTAATGCGCGCGTCTAGTCCTCGAACTTCCCGCACTCGCATAGGCCACTCCAATGGCCCGCATGAGGTATTCCCGCGTCGAGGGTAGCTACTCTCCGCAACGCCCCGACTCGCGATCGCGTAGCCACATAGACCGCGTGACCATAAAGGTCGCACACTAACCTCGAACTCTCGTAGCTCGCACGGGTCACATGCACCCGCATGAGATATTCTCGAATCATAGGTCACACAGACTACTGAAGTCTACCCGCGTCGGAGGCGCCTTAACCCCCGGAATCATGTCAAGAGGTGAGTGATATAATACTAACATAACAGCTTATCGTTAAACAACATAAGCACAACAAGGGAAACCCCTTTACACAAACATCACAAGATACTAACACACGTAGCATCCTAACATGTTTACTTATCAAATCAACAAGAAAGTATTACAAGGCTATCACAAACCAACACAATCAAGTTATTCACACAAGGTACTTTCATTTTATGACAAAGTCCAGATTTTTATCCCCAAGGTACTACGTACGTTAAATTCTTTTAGAAGATCCATTTCTTTTACAAAAGTCACCCGATACCTGTAGTATCAAAATAGAGTGACTAACATTTTTAAGTAAACCAAAACAACTTCCATACTTTCCTTTTAAAACCAAATTAAGGCAATACCATGCCTTCTTTTTAGACCAAAACACTTCTCCTTTTAAAGTCAAGTTACCACTTTAAAACCAATGATAAAACCATTCTTTTGTTTTCATAAAGTCGTTATAACTAACTTCCCATAAAGCTGTTATAACACTTTATGTTTTAAACCAACTTAAGATAAAACAATGCCTTCTTTTAAACCGAAAACTCTTCAATTCCACAAGTCTCTTTTCTTTTAAAACCACAACAAGTATTCTTTTAAAACCCAAATAATGTACTCTTTTCAAAACAAGTAACCTATACTTAAAATCAAGTTACTTCTCTTTTTTCAAAATCAAGTCGTTTATAAGTCAAGTCTCTTATCTTTCAAGATCAAGTCTCTTAACTTTCAAAATCAAGTCGTTTATAAGTCAAGTCTCTTATCTTTGAAGATCAAGTCTCTTAACTTCTACAATCAATAAACCATTCTTTTACCTACATAAGGTCGTTATAACTAACTTCCCATAAAACTATTATAACACCCTATGTTTTAAACCAACCAAATCACTTAGCACATGTACGTCTACCGTACTACATAGTTCACAACAATCATGCTAGAAAAGATAGGAAGAGGTTCACATACCTCGCGACGATTATCGACAAGAAGCAAAAAGCTCAAAAGTACTGTAACCCTGCTAGCCTTTTCCACTCCTCAAGTAGAATACGCTACTCGAAGTACTGCAACCTATAAAGGCCACAAAACGCCTATCAACTCCTAGATCTCTTCGTAGAATATTCTAACTGCAAGATTCCTTATTCTACAGAAAATTCGTGCACCTCCCCGCTATCACATAAATCTCTCCCTATCGGGCCCGCTACTGTGCCAACAACTCTGAGGATTACACGCCTAACCTGACGTGTACAATTCTACTCCACAATAATACAACACCATCAGAATACAAATTTCATGTAAATACGGTTCAATTCTTTTCAATACTCATTCTATATATATAGTATACTCAACTATATATTACAACAACATGTAATTTCCAATTACAATAGGGGGACAAGATTATTTACCTCGATAAGCCCAAAATTATCCAAGATTAAAGTCGATCCTGAGCAACGTTTAGCTCCAATTCCTTACGCTCCAACCCGCTCAGCGACCCTTAGAAGTTTCTAAACAACTTCTCTTAACACGTCTACCACGCTAGGAAGATTTGTCTAGGGTTTCGTTTAGCGACTATTGGAATAAAAATAGTGTTTCCGGGCTCCTAGTATTAAAACAACTTTGGAATACTACTAGGGATACTAGGCCAAGGTATTTGGGATAATACAATAATACTCAAAGTATTTCTACACAAGAGGGGGAGAGAGGACGAAAACACCTCAAAGGAGGAGTATTTTTAGCCTTGGAAAGCTTAAGTGTGGGATGAATAAGTCTTCAACTTAAGGGTATATATAGAGGATTCAAGGCCAAGATCAATGCAAGGTGTGTGGTCAAGATTGGGCCATGTGTGTGGTCCCACCACACCACATGGCCAACGATTTGGCTTACGAGTGTCACGGCTAATCGGCGATGACAAGCTGCCAGCCACATTCCACCAATTTCGCCAAGGGTACACGGGGTGACACGTGTCGCCCCCCGATTCGTCCAAAATATTTCGTCTTCCGAAAATATCCAAAATACCGAAAATCTTAAAAACAAAGCGGGCCCCACAAAACCATAAATTTCTCCCGTCGGCCCCACGTGACCATTTTCGAAAATAAAATCCCAAAATTCTAATAAAATCTGAGAAGTTCAAATACCAAATCTGGGAATCCAATTCCCATTAACGAACCTTTTTCTTCACAAAAACCGGAAACTTTTCCGTCGAAAAAATCACATCTTTCGTTCTTTCCAAAATTATTGTCGTATACTCGTACGTACGTCCTCACATACATACCCTGGAACTACGGGGTATAACATTCTTCCCCCCTTAGAAACATTCGTCCCGAATGTTCCTTCTAAGTCTCTAAACTTACGTGCACCGGTAGTCTCCACTACTATACTTACAAAACCGATCATGCCACAACTGGCCAGAATATAACGTGTGCGCAAAACTCAAATCCAAGCCAACGAGGAATCACCTCTAACCTCACAAAAGAATTATCACTTCCGTTCTCATAACACATGTTTGCTTCTCTTCTTACTCGTCGTACTCTTCTCGTACACCTGAACTCTTTCTATTACACGTATATAGTTCAGTCATCGCTTCAGTTTCCAAACTTTGGAGTCACTACCTCCAAACTTGGTCATCTTACTAGCTTTAATTTCCTCTAAGGCCATTCCCGGCCTTCACGAACCGATTCTGGTCGAACGCATCCACGAACCCGTACGATGGTTACCTAAACTTGGGCCTAGCACCGCGTGACCCTATCACAGCGGATCACCACAAATTGACCACATCTCCTTTCGCCGCAGTTGACCCGCGAACGGTCCTTAACCCGACCCACTATCGCCCCAAACTCTCTCGTTCCCCGATCCAGAACAATCTTACTAATTCACGTCATGAAAGCTACCACTTCCATCTCACACTACTCATGGAATTTTTCCTACAATATATTTTACGCAAACCAAGTACTTCGACAAAAACCAACCGTAAAATCATCCCCTCAAGGCGGCCTTGCATCCAAGGTCCTAACTGTTATAAATTCTAAGGCTCACAATCGTCTCGCCTCAGACTTACCCTTTCTTAACTGCCCATGTTTTCTAATTCACACTTAACACAATGCTATCCGCACATAACACCTAACATGTACCCACCATAACAACATAAACAAGTCTCTTAAGAGCTAAAGATATCTCTCGCAACTCTTGTCTCACTTTCCTTTGTCGCCTAATCATAATCCCGCCTACAGGCGCTAGCTATATAAGGCGATGAACCACCACCGATCCCGAAGGTGAGTCTCAACATCTGCTACCTGCCTGACAACTCACCAAATGGCCTGCTGGCCACAAGCATGTTTGTCGGCGATGCGACACTCCCATAATGGAGTCTATTACAATGGCCACAACGAGGGTGACCTCATCCGACTAGACCCTTCTCCCAACAATCAACTCAGAATCGACCCAGGTGAGTCATCCTCTTGTATCCTCCTACTTGGACATCCTCCCATCACACGGCCCCGACGGCCATAGGTATAATAATCTCCCAAACTAGCACGACACCCTGAGGATTATCCTCAGCTCTCCATCCATAGGACTCTGGCGAACTGCAACTCCAAAAATCCCGAAGTCTCAGACTATCGGATCTAGGGTGAACCACTGGTACTGCCGGAACCACCGGCTTCCGTCCTCATTCTCACCACCACCAGCTAGTAATCGCCATCTCTGAACTCATATCTCGGCTCGCCGTGGTATCGAGGCTCGTATCGTGGCCTCGAGAAATCGCTGCCGCTCTAAACTCTTTGGGGCAAGCGGCGTCATAAAACTCATCGTCTCAAGTACTATCTCGTAACGACCGTGCCTAAGCCCTCGTACCTCTGTGTTCTACTCGCAGCCTCCTCACGCTTTGCCCATCTGGGCCTGGTTGCACGGCGAGGCATAATCGTACATAAGAATACGCGAGGAGTCCAACTTATAACACGGCTCTAAGGCACGATCTCGGAGTGAGAAGAATGGAAACTAATCCTAAATATCCTGCAGCCTCGATTATAGGTGTGGTGCACAACACGCCGATAATCAAGACTCTACTAGATACGGTGCAGAGACACTTTCCGAGGATTAATTGCTCGATACCACTTTTGTCACGACGATCCGGGCTGATAGTGCCTTACCGGGCACCCTGGTGATACAACATCGAGAAAATCGTGAAATAAAACTAAAACATGAGACAAGTCATAAAGTATGAAACAAAGCAACTAAAGCGGCCATCTTCACGAATATATACATATATATAAATCGAGCAGTTAAATCCTTTTACAAAACCCCGCCACAACAAGATTACTGCACTTAAGAATGTAATTATAACTATGACGGACAGGGCCGCCATACCACGGATGTACAAGTAACTATACTAACAGGGACTATACCAAAGATAAGCCTCGGAGAAAGCGGAGCTTCCTAAAACGCGAATCAGGATCCATGAGCGAGGATCCACAACCGATGTACCTTCACTGCGGATTTAACGCAGCTCAAGGAGGTCAAGACAACAAGTACCAAGTATGGAAATCAAAATATCAGAAATGAAATCATAGTAGTCTATATAAAGCAAGAGACATGTATGATAACCAAACTACGATTCACAATAAGTAGCAAATATGTCAAGTCGTGGACTCACGCCTCAAAGTCATCACTCAAATACAACTATGGGTCTCACGCCCACAACATCAATCATGCCGTGGAATACCTTCCTCACCGCAAATTTATGATATAAAAGCACCAAGGAATACACATGAACACCAGTCCCACGTGTCATAATAAAAACGTGCACGGTAAGTACGGCGAAGGCATAGCCGACTACTAACACCTACGGTACTAACAAGGTCATAAAGCGTATCATGAGATCTGTCTGCACCGCCACATGATCGGCCGCCACTCGCCAGATCTAATGCGCGCGTGTCTAGTCCTCGAACTTCCCGCACGCATAAAGCCACTCCAATGGCCCGCATGAGGTATTCCCGCGTCGAGGGTAGCTACTCCCGCAACGTCACGACTCGCACCGCGTAGCCACATAGACCGCATGACCATAAAGGCCGCACACTAACTCGAACTCTCGTATTCCGCACGGGTCACACGCACCCGCGTGAGGTATTCTCGAATCATAGGTCACACAGACCGCTGAGTCTACCCCGTCGGAGGGCAGCTTAACCCCCGGAATCATGTCAAGAGGTGAGTGATATAATACTAACATAACAGCTTATCGTTAAACAACATAAGCACAATAAGGGAAACCCCTTTACACAAACATCACAAGATACTAACACACGTAGCATCCTAACATGTTTACTTATCAAATCAACAAGAAAGTATTACAAGGCTATCACAAACCAACACAATCAAGTTATTCACACAAGGTACTTTCATTTTATGACAAAGTCCAGGTTTTTATCCCCAAGGTACTACGTACGTTAAATTCTTTTAGAAGATCCATTTCTTTTACAAAAGTCACCCGATACCTGTAGTATCAAAATAGAGTGACTAACATTTTTAAGTAAACCAAAACAACTTCCACACTTTCCTTTTAAAACCAAATTAAGGCAAATACCATGCCTTCTTTTTAGACCAAAACACTTCTCCTTTTAAAGTCAAGTTACCACTTTAAAACCAATGATAAAACCATTCTTTTGTTTTCATAAAGTCGTTATAACTAACTTCCCATAAAGCTGTTATAACACTTTATGTTTTAAACCAACATAAGACAAAACAATGCCTTCTTTTAAACCGAAAAATCTTCAATTCCACAAGTCTCTTTTCTTTTAAAACCACAACAAGTATTCTTTTAAAACCCAAATAATGTACTCTTTTCAAAACAAGTAACCTATACTTAAAATCAAGTTACTTCTCTTTTTTCAAAATCAAGTCGTTTATAAGTCAAGTCTCTTATCTTTCAAGATCAAGTCTCTTAACTTTCAAAATCAAGTCGTTTATAAGTCAAGTCTCTTATCTTTGAAGATCAAGTCTCTTAACTTCTACAATCAATAAACCATTCTTTTACCTACATAAGGTCATTATAACTAACTTCCCATAAAACTATTATAACACCCTATGTTTTAAACCAACCAAATCACTTAGCACGTATGCGTCACCGTCTACATAGTTCACAACAATCATGCTAGAAAAGATAGGAAGAGGTTCACATACCTCGCGACGATTATCGACGAAGCAAAAAGCTCCAAAATCGTAACCTCGCTGGCCTTTTCCTCGCCGAGTAGAATACGCTACTCAAATCTTGCAACTATAAAGGCCACAAACGCCTATCAACTCTAGATCTCTTCGTAGAATATTCTAACCGCAAGATTCCTTATTCTACTGAGAAAATTCGCACACCTCCACGCATTATCACATAAATCTCTCCTATCCGGGCCGCTACTGTGCCAACAACTCAGGGGATTACACGTCTAACGGGCGTGTACAATTCTACTCACAATAATACAACGATCTCGTAAATACATTTCATGTAAATCTGGTTCAATTCTTTTCAATACTCATTCTATATATATAGTATACTCAACTATATATTACAACAACATGTAATTTCCAATTACAATAGGGGGACAAGATTATTTACCTCGATAAGCTCAAAATTATCCAAGATTAAAGTCGATCATGAGCAACGTTTAGCTCCAATTCCTTACGCTCCAACCCGCTCCAAGCGACCCTTAGAAGTTTCTAAACAACTTCTCTTAACACTTCTACCAAGCTAGGAAGATTTTTCTAGGGTTTCGTTTAGCGACTATTGGAATAAAAATAGTATTTCCGGGCTCCTAGTATTAAAACAACTTTGGAATACTACTAGGGATACTAGGCCAAGGTATTTGGGATAATACAATAATACTCAAAGTATTTCTACACAAGAGGGGGAGAGAGGGACGAAAACACCTCAAAGGGAGGGGAGTATTTTTAGCCTTGGAAAGCTTAAGTGTGGGATGAATAAGTCTTCAACTTAAGGGGGTATATATAGAGGATTCAAGGGCCAAGATCAATGCAAGGTGTGTGGTCAAGATTGGGCCATGTGTGTGTGGGTCCCACCACACCACATGGCCAACGATTTGGCTTACGAGTGTCATGGCGATCGGCGAGGGAATGATGGCTAGCCAACATCCTGATTCGGCCAAGGGTGCCACATGGGGGTGACACGTGTCGCCCCCCGATTCGTCCAAAATATTTCGTCTTCCGAAAATATCCAAAATATCGAAAATCTTAAAAACAAAGCGGGCCCCACAAAATCGTAAATTTCTCCCGTGGGCCCCACGTGACCATTTTCGAAAATAAAATCCCAAAATTCTAATAAAATCCGAGAAGTCCAAATACCAAATCTGGGAATCCAATTCCCATTAACGAACCTTTTTCTTCACAAAAACCGGAAACTTTTCCGTCGAAAAAATAACTTCTTTCGTTCTTTCCAAAATTACTGTCGTATACTCGTACGTACGTCCTCACATACATACCCTGGAACTACGGGGTATAACAGTCTTAATATCCATTTAATGTATTTCAAGATCCCGCAAGGCGGAGATAGCTATGAACATACGTATGTATGTCATTCTTGACACCGGAGCGTAGGTGTCGAAGTAATCAAGACCCTCTTTTTGGCGATAACCATTGACTACTAACCTAGCTTTGTACTTGTCGATAGAACCATCTGCCTTTAACTTCCGTTTAAGGATCCACTTACAACCCAACGGTTTGTGTCGCGGGGAAGTTACGCGACTCGGTGTGGTTATGCGAGAATGGATTCTATCTCACTTTCTAAAGCTTCCTTCCGAGCGATCTTACGGAGTTGACAATGCTTCGACGATTGTCTGTGGTTCATCCTGAACCAAATAAGCTACAAAGTCTGGACCATAGGACTTGTCCTTCCGTGCCCTTTTGCTTTGCCTTGGTTCCATCTTTGAATCTTCCAAGTCCTGAGAATCTGAAATACTAAATTCCGGATCGTTAGCTACTTTAGAATTTACTAGATCTAAACCATTTTGATCTAGGTAGTCAGTGACTCCTAGTTCATCAGAGGTTTGCTCATAACTTCGTTTGCGAGAGGTTATGTTGTTTTCCTTGTATGGAAATGTGTCTTCAAAGAACCATGCGTTCCTTGATTTCATGATCGTATCTTCATAAATGTTCGGATGATCCGACTTGTGTACTATGAAGTGATAAGCACTACTGTTATTGACATATCCGATGAATATGCAATCCACAGTCTTAGGTCCAATCTTGACCTGCTTTTGCATATGTACTTTTACCTTGGCCAGACAACCACATACCTTCAAATACTTGTAGGTAGGTTTATTTCCTTTCCATAGCTCGTATGGAGTCTTGTCTTTACCCTTGTGTGGGACTCTGTTAAGAATCCTATTTGCGGTAAGGACATATTCTCCCCACATGGTTTGAGGGAGGCCCGAATTGATGAGTAGAGCATTCATCATTTCCTTTAGGTTCTTGCGTTCAGCAACCCCGTTTGATTGAGATGAGTATGGAGCCGTTGTTTGATGAACTATACCCGATTGAGTACAAAGTTATTCAAAAGTCGCTACATATGCTCCCCCTCTATCGCTACGGATAGTTTTAATCCGTCCGCCTAGTTGATTCTCAACTTCTGCTTTGTAGCGTTTGAATGCTTCAAAGGCTTCATCTTTACTTTTTAGTAAGTAAAGGTAACAAAACCTTGTGTCATCATCTATGAAAGTCACAAAGTACTTGTTCCCCCCTCTAGTTTGAGCGAACTTCAAATCACATATATCAGTGTGTATATGTTCTAGAGGAGCGGTATCCCTTTTGACGGATCTAAAAAGACTCTTTGAAAATTTTGCCTCTATGCACACCTCACACTTACGTTGAGGGTTTATGTCAATAGACGGCAATAATTCCAGCTTTACCAATCTTTGGATAGATTGATAGTTTACATGTCCTAATCTATGATGCCATAAATTAGATGTCTCAATCAAGTAAGTAGAAGGTGCAATTTTATTGATTGTTGAAACAGAAGTCATTACAGGTGCAACATTGAGCTTATAGAGGCCTTCACAGATGAAGTCCCTTCCTACAAAAGTTCCATTCTTAGTGATTACAAATTTTTTTAGCCTCTAACACTAACCTGAAGCCAGTATTTACTAACAATGGTCCAGAAATCAGATTTCTACGAATATTTGGAACGTGCATCACTTCCTTCAGAGTCAGTTCCTTCCCGGACGTCATCTTTAGGATCACATTTCCTACCTCCAGTACATCTGAAGAAGAATTGTTACCCATGAACAACTTCTTGTCTGAGACTGGTGTATAAGTGGAGAAGGCTTCTTTATTGGAACATATGTGACGAGTAGCACCTGTGTCTAGCCACCATTGCACCGGATTCTCAACGAGGTTAGCTTTAAGAACTACCGCTGAGAACTCCTCAATCATATTGTTGACGAGCGTGTCTTTAACGATGTTAGCCTTGGCCTTGCCTTTGACTTATTCTCACGTTTGCGCTTGCGGCAGTCTTTGGTCATGTGATCAACTATGCCGCAATGGTTATAATTTCCCTTGAACTTTTCAGTTGTTTGGGGCTTGACTTCTTTCTGGATCTTCCGCTTCTTGCTTGAGTTCCCTTTGACTTTCGTCATATTTGCCTTAGTCTCAGCGAGTTGTTTTCCCTTTGGAATGACCTTCTTATTGTCTTCCTGAATCTGGAGTTTGACAATAAGTTCATCTAGAGTCATCTCCTTCGTTTTGAGTTTTAGATAGTTCATAAACGCAGTCCACGAGGGAGGCAACTTCTCGATTAATGCCCAACCAAGAATTGTTCGTTGGGCTTTAATCCTTCCAAATCCAGGTGATGCAGAATCATTTGAAATTCCTGGACTTAAGATGTCACACTTTTGTTGTCCGCCATTTGAAATTTCAGGAATTTCCCAATGATAAACTTCTTACTACCCGCATCTTGGGTGTTGTATTTTTTCTGAAGTTTGTCTCATAACTGCTTGGCAGTTTCAACGGTGCAATATATCGTGTATAGTGGATCGGACAAACTGTTTAGAATATAGTTCCTACACATGAAATCACTATGTTTTCATGCTTCGCGAACCATCCTCATGTCGTCAGCGACATGGTTACCTTGGCCCTCTCCCGCCAAATTATTTGGCTGAGGGTCCACGTCTTACCCAACTAGTGGAGGATCTTCGGTTAGGAAACGTGACATTCTCATAACCGTCAGGAAAAATAACATTTTTGCTGCCATCTCTTAAAGTGAGCACCCATGAACTTTTCAGGACGTTCATGGTGAAAACCCGATGAGTGTTAGGCGATGGCGCCCCCGTGAGGAGTTGCAAAGGCATTATAGTTGTTGTTGACGCCTTGGGCAGGAGCAAAGGCACTATAAGTGCCCGGAGCAGCAGTTGAGGCATTGGTTGTGCCAAAGGCAGTGACGGTGGCACTTGACGTGCCAAAAACAGTGGCAGTGGCACTTGACGTGCCAAAAATAGTAGTTGGGAAGGCATTAGAAATTCCATGATCAGTGGTGACACTAGGAGTGCCAAAAATAGTGGAGTTGAAGGCAGCGTTAGTGCCTTGAGTAGTGATATTGAAGGCAATGGGATTGCCTTGAGCATCGGTGGAATTTTCAGTGTTGAATTGATCTTGTCCAGTCATGTTGTTGTTGAAATAGTGAATATTATCTTAAGCGTGTGAGTACAAATGTGTAGAACGGAAAAATAACAACAACAACTATTTGTTAGAAATCTGAAAATGATCAAGTATGAAGGCTTGCTGAGTCGACCAAATTCTTGATTTATCCTTAAGATAATATTGCCCCGTATATCCTTTCAACGGTTGTAATGACAACTTATCTCCCAAGATAAAAACAGCAATCAAACAAATGAGCAAAAGAAACTCAAGTGTTTGCTTTGGAAGAAAGATCTTTGAGTGTTTGTGATTGCAAGAGAGGAAGACAATTTCAGAGAATTGTTGAGTGTAAGATGTCAAGTGTTTTTCCAAATGAGCCTTGTGTCTCATTTTATAGTGTGTAGATGATGACCCTCCAAATGGCTAAGTAATGGCCATGAATGTCATGTTAATGCCTTGAATTTGGAGTTACAATTCAGCCAAGTAATGGCTGAATTCATGAGCAAAATAATGGAGAGTAAATACTCCAAAGTCAGTCCAAGAATCAGTTTTTAATTCACCTCCAATGGATTGAAACAATCGAGGAGCCGTGGCCCTTCAATTCCAGTAACTCACTGGAACTGGAACGTCAATTAGAGTCGCGGCCGCCGGGGCGCGCGGCTTCAATTCGGTGAGTTCCGGAATTGAAACGTCAATTAGAGCCGCTGACCGCCGAGGCGCCACGCGCGCCATGGCCGCGACCGCACATGGAGAGCGCGGCCCTTCTCGATTTCGTGGTGATTTCTGATTCACTTTATCTTTACACATTATACACTTTTTCCTTCATTTACCAACGTGAAATCATTCGTCATTTGACCAATAACCGTCTATTACCTTACGTCTCAAACAATTCGTATACGTACCAATATCTCTTCCATTAAGGAAATTTTGATCCTTGGCACTACGTGCGCACGTGTGTGGAAACAAGATTTCCTACGTGCGGGACCCCAATTGTTCGATTCATAATTAATAGAATTTGCTTTATTTCACGTTTAATAAATATTTCCAACATGCTATTTTGAATATTAAGGAGAGAATTAAGAGAGGATTATAACAAGTTTACAAGCTTTTATCAAATTATTTACGTGTTACGGAAATACTAAAAATATTTATAAGTTTAAATTAGTCATAAGTTGCTCTTTCTCAATTATGGTTTTTTAGTTCATAATATTTTTTTAGTTTGATAAAAAAAATTAACTATTTTATCCATATTTTTTTGTAATTTTCAAAACAAAATCCTTAATTCCCTTCCCATGCCATTTTCGTCATTTATCATTTTCATGTAAAATACTTTTAAAATTTTAGTTTTTTACTAAATTAAACACATCTCAAGACATTCCAGATATTTTTTTTTTTAAAAAAGTGTTTATTTTATTACCTTTTTTACAAAACATATTAACTACTTATTATCCGTCTAACACTTCGATTTAAATACAGAGTTGCTTATTTGTAAAATCTATTTTAGCACTTAAAATATTACTACTCAATTGCTTTTAATTAGTTAAGCCACACTGACATTAAAGCAAGATAAAATAATGATTTTTGGCACAAATATCTATATTTAGCGTTATTTTTTCATTAATTTTTTTTTTTTTGATAATCGAGGTTTCCAGGCTTGCGCATGACTACTTCACTGGTATTACCCAGACGTCCTCGAGGTGATGACACCGGTCCTTCAACAACATCACCAGTAAATCGCGGAATGTGCTCCAGTGGCTAGTTTCTGAGAGCGTACAACTGATCAATGAGACAAGGTCAAATTCCCCAACATGCAAAATTTCTTTGTGCCTACGGGGAATCGAACTCACGCTGTTCATGCCAGAGCGCCTTATAGCGCCCAGACTTTACCACTGGACTATGCCCCGGAGGACAGACTATGGTAGGGTAAACTTTTTAAAGTGACTGATTCCACCGCATTACGACCCTATACTCCAGAAAATCCCACCTCCGTTCTGGCCCTACGGATTAGTATACACCACTTGGCTTGCATGCGAACAGTGGAGGGATTTTTTTTGGGGAACACAGTTTCACTCTCACTGATCAGGGGAATCGAACACGAGACCCCAGTCAACAATACCCTGATGAAATGATCACTGGTCAGACACTTTGGATATTTTTTCACTAATTCTTAGTGCGGGGGTGTCATGTGTTCATGTCCATCCTCTGAAGATATTTTGTCCTTCCACGATGGATCCGCAACGCGCAGGTGCCGTACGTCGACGACCAGTTTTTCCATTTTTTGGTCTAGTATTTGGGGACTTAACCCTAACCTATAAATATCAGTTTTGAACGTGTAGATGACTGACACTGACTGGACATTATTTTGAAGATGTAGAGAACGTTTGAAGCTCTTGGGGAGATTCTACCGTCAGTTTATCTTTTTTCTTATTTCTTTTCATCGAATTAATGTTTCAAAACGTTGTTATGATGTGTTGTATGAACATGAGTGGCTAAACACTTTAATTCCGGGGTTATGATATTAACATGGAAGTTGTAGTTTGACAATGGTTTCTATCTATTAAATTTTCATTATTGAGTTGCTTATTTTTTTTTTGTGCTTAATCGTTTATTTATCTCGTCAATAGTTGAACTCTATTTGTGGTGCGTGAATTGAACTTGAAAAAGAAAACGTGCATACATAATAAAAATAAATAGAGCTTGTTCGTGACTCCAAAAGGATAATTGTTTCGCTAATAAGGATAAAGATATACCCTTTAACCTGTCTTAGTTGAATATGGAGATTCAAATGCGTTCTTGTTATTTTCTAACGATCATAGAGATCCAAAAGAACAATCGTTTCGCTAATGAGGATAGAGATATACCATTTATCCTAGCTTAGTTGAATACAGAGATTCAAATGCATTCTTGTGATTTTTTAACGAACCATTAGATATAGATGTTAGAGTAACTTGAATAGACTTGTAAACAATTAGAGAGATACTCATAAAGTTAATATTAACATGTCAACTAGTAACTCGGGAAATAAATAGGTAGAATGGTTAGAAATCTAACTGGATTGTCAATCGCCATAACCCTGAAACTCTTTCTTATCTGATAAAACTCAGCTCTCGCTCGTTTGAATTATTGTTTTACTATTTGTTTGCAATCAATAGTTTAGTTAAATTAAAAGTCCAAATTGTTACTCTCTTGAATAGTTACACCTGAATTTAGATTAGTTAAACAATAGAAAGTATAAGTCCCTATGGGTACGATATCTGGATTTCAATCATATATTACTTGTACGATCATGTATACTTGTGCATTTGGGAGCAACAAATAATAATTAATTCCCCTCCCCCCCCCCCCCAACCCTGATCTCCCCAAGTGGAATACCTAACGTGTCAGCTATAGCACTGCACAGGTCGATACGCCTCCTTATTTTTTCCTCAATAATATATGCATGAACACATAATTTATGAACTTTCAAAAATATTCATTTTAAAACATCACATTAACTGCAAATGTGTTTCAATTAATGGACTTATTTATAGAAAATCACTTTGATAATCACTGTTGAAAAACTTCGAATTTGATTTGTTTTTTTTTTCTTCAAATGAACAGTTACTTAAAACTAGTTCATGTAATATGTGTGGATAATCTTGTATAATTCTTAAGTTTTTTTAATAGCTACAATTAAGCAATAACTTCCAAAAGCACGTCAACTTATACACCGTTTAATAATTGAATTCATGTCTATTTTACAATAAATTAGTCAAAAAATCATTGTAGTTCATTATTTGTTGATGTCAACAACAACATACCCAGTAAAATCCCAAAATATGGGGTCTGAAAAAGGTAGAGTGCACACAAACCTTATATATATCTTGATAGATAGAGCTGTTATTTTCGAGAGTCATCATGATAAATTATATTATTCTATAATCAAATTGAATGATCTTTCTCATTTTATCAATAATGAGAATATGATATGACATCAACTGGCAATAATTCTCTATATATTACATTCATAATAATTCTCTCATCGCCTAAAAGAGCCAAAAACACTAGTGTACTATATTGCAATTTACACTTTCGATGACATGCAAAAAAGTGTCAAAATGACTATAATTGACATTACTCTAGAATAATATTATGTATATTAATATAGTATCATTTTATGTATGATAAGTAGTAAAATGATTATTGATTAGAATGATTATTAGAGATTATTGATTAGGAAGAATATTAGGGATTGATATTGACTAGAAAGATTATGCTTAATTTCCTCTTGTATATTGTGTATATATATCTTGTCCTTTATGAAAGAATACAATTGAGAAAAATATTTTAAACTCTTAAATGATCAGAAGCTTCCTAATTAATATCAATCCCTAATATTCTTTCTAATCGATAATCCCTAATAATTTTACTATTAGTTAACTTCCTCAAAATAGATGAATAAAATCTTATTCACATTTATTATTAGACCGTGTACACAATTATGTTTATATTATATTATATTATATTATGTTCAGTAACACAAAATTAATAAACACATGACGTGTCATTTTCACATGCTTGAAGCAATATAATTATAGTTAATAAGTGTATATCTTCACTTTAATTTATTGCTCGACCATATTAAATTTTATTAATTAACACCGAGTGATATCCATTCCAATTTAATTTCTATATACTTGGGAGCAAAAAGGCGAAATCCCTCGCCCACGTGATCCTCACCCCTCCGACCCGACAGAGATTGGTGGAGGAAGGTAAATCATCGTCACCGGCCATTAGGTGGAAAGCGCACGGTCTACAGTGCGCGAGTCATCCTCACAAAGAAGAAATGAACTCCCATCATGCTGCGTATCGGCTCGAACTGCCTTTTCTTGGGAAGAATCACCCCCTAAAACCAATTGAGCTACACCCATGCGGGTTTAATTTCTATATACTAACCATGGGAGATTTTGTTTACGCTATGTCATTAAAAGTCAACTAATGATTATTGTATGCATTACGTATAAATGAGTAAGAAAAACGTGAAAGATACGTTACTTATGTAACATGCTATATACGTGGAGAAGACCTTTATACCTATTATTTGTGGATACAAAATTAAGCCCCATCCATATTATATCACCGTCTCAAATATTTTAGGGGTTCTGTTCTAATTCGTAAAAGTGGATCCTTAATTAGGCTAAGACTTGCGAATTATGGATTTTTACAGTAAATTTTAGCTAATACTACTTAATAAAAAATTGAAAAAAAAAACCCTTAAATTTTTTCGTTTTTCGAGGGCCCTGTACGGTAGCACGAATTCAAAGACGACCCTGTATACGACAATCGAAATTTATATGTTAGTACTATATTAAGGAACTTAACTTTTTCTATATTAATTTTCTAAATTTTCTTTTAGTTCCGCTAACTATAACAAATTATGTATTGCAGCAATTTCACAAAAGATTAAGGAGATAATTGAATTTATATCTAAATTTAGAAAGAAAAAAATGATCAATTATGTTCCAAATTCCATGTTTAATGGAGAGGAAATTAGCAATGCTTTATCATATGTGTGAAAAGAAAATTAAATCTTTTCATCCACGTTGATCTATGCATATTCTTGAGAGCAAAAAGGCGAAATTCTTCGCCCACAAAGCCCCCATCCCTCCGACCCGACAGAGATTGGTGGAGGAAGGTAAATCATGGTTAGGGGTGCACAAAGGGTCAAAACCGGGCCGACCAAGACCGAATCTTGGATTCTCGGATCAAGACCGGACCAATTTCTCGGTCGGTCCCGGTCCCGGTCCGGTCCCGGTCACTCTTTGGGCCGATGGGCCATCGATCGCTCCCAGGCGATCCCCTCCCTGTGCGGCTCCCAGCCCAGCCCCCCCCAGCCCCCCCCCCCCCCCCCCCAGCCCACCCGCCAAGACGTATTGACATATGAAATATATGTTGTAAATTGATCAAACTTTATACTGCCATAACTTTGCGCTTCGGGACGTCCGTTTTACCTAATTTTTTTTTGATTTCGCGTATTTTTACGTCTGGGGTGGCCAAACTGCATAAGCTGTTTGATTCGTCCGATTTCTCCAAAAACGTCCATCTTGCCCCTCAATGTCTCTTTTCCCCAAATCGTTACGTTTTCCCATTTTCAACTCTAAATATCTTGCGATGTACAATAGATTTCAACGTAAATATTTCGTGGCACCGCGTCGAGAATGTCAATTTCAGTATTGGTAATTCAATTTTAAAAAATAAAACTGCCCGGAACAGGCAGGAATTATATATATATTATATATTAGGAATTTAGAAAATTAGGAATTATATATATTATATATATTAGGAATTATATATATTATATATATTAGAAATTATATATATTATATATATTAGGAATTATATATATTAGGAATTTAGAAAATTAGGAATTATATATATTAGGAAGGAATTTAGAAAATTAGGAATTATATATATTAAATATATTAGGAATTATATAAATTATATCTATATTATAAAAAAAAAATCGGTCGGACAGGACGGACCAAAACGAAATAAGTTTATTTAAGATCAAGACGGACCGATAATCTCGGTGGGTTCGATCCGGATCGAAAGTCGATCGGTCAGATTTTTCGATCGGACGAAAATGTGCACCACAATCATGGTACTCGGCCCACTGGGTGGGAGGCCGATGTCTGGTGCCAGCGAGTTATCCTCACAAAGAAGAAATGAACTCCCATCGCTGCTGTGGCTCGAACTCGCTTCTTGGGAGATCTATGCATATCCTAATCCACTTTTTTTGACTGATGAGGTGAGTAACATGTATATCATTTTCGTTCATTCCTATTCTAAAATACAATCTATTCAATCTCATGTACCTACTCTCCTGTTTGGTTAAACCATAGAAAACCAAACCAAGAATATTAGTTACACACAATGATGGGTGATCAGTTGAACACTGATAGATTATGAAAATAATCTTTAATTATTTTATAATTAATATAAATGATTTATATTTAGATATAAATATCATTAGTATATTATCAGTATATTTTATCATAATTATAGCCTAAATTAAGGCTTGTACACTTGTATATAAGAGGACATTATGGAATCATTAAGGAAAATAGCTTCTTCATGATATCAGGAGTAAAAAATTAATCCTAGCCAACCCTAATTTTTTCTCTTCTTTTTGGCGGCCTAATTCTCGGACGGAATCCTAGTTCCGTCGCACCCACCCCCTACTCGTCCAAAACCCTACATCTTTTCCTTATTTTTCTCTCTCCTTTCTCAGGTCAATGGTCGACCAACACAAAACTTCATCCCGCTCTTGCCGTAAACAACGTCAAGAACTTCATTTTGATAATAATTGAGATGGAAAGGAGCAATATTCCTCTTGGACAAAGTTATTCAAAATTCATTGACGAGCATACCAAGTCATCGACCATATTCTTCCTCCTAAGTCTCAATCGGGGTCATGGAAAAATCCACCGATATTGACATGACTTTATGGTCTCGCTTGGATATTATAATCCTTCAATGGATTTACAACACCATATCAAATGACCTTTTGCACACCACTTTGGAACTGGACTCTACGGCTCAACAAACATGAGAGCGTTTGCAAAATATTTTTCAAGATAACAAGATTTCTCACGTGGTATATCTTGAAAATCAATTCACTAATGTCAAATTGGATGAGTTTTCAAACGTCTCATGCTAATATAGAGTTATGTTACGTGTATAAGAAAATATTCTCATGCTAATGAAAATACATATATTCTCTAAATATTTACATAATATATGGGATATATTCTAATTATGGGTAAAGATTGTTTTGTTGGACACTACACGTTTACAATATATATAGAGACTGAGAGTATATGTAAGATGATATTAATCTATCTTGAGCAGTCTTTCTCATTAATATCAATATATATAGTGTACAATATACATCTCTAATACAATAGAAATCCTAGTCCTAATTACAAGAGGAATCCTAGTTTACTATAATTATATATCACTAAATATTTACACAATATATGAGAAATATTCTAATTATGGGTAGGGATTGTTTTGTTGGACACTACACGTTTTACATATATAAATATATAATTGCCTTGTTTTTTGTTTAAATATTTAATATTTAAAATCCACTAATTCGACTAATTCATATTCGCTTCTCTGATCCACTTTATTTGTCGTCCTTACTAAAAATAAATGCTCCAAAATAGTTATCATTTTAGAAAATTAAGATATAATTGAGTACATTCTTCTTATTTATCCTTAATAACAATTATTCTCGAAAGTAATAAATATTGACTAATTAGCATAGAACACCTAAGTGAAGATTAAACATAGATTATTTTTTGAAGAGAGATTAACATTCTAAATGATTAAAGATAATAAATAAAGATATGACAGTTAAAACACATAATTTCTCAAGAGACGTGTAAATAAAAATGTGACAAGTAAAGTGAACCGGATGGAGTAAGACTTTTTCCATCCCGACCATAAATTTGAGAGCATTAATCAATAATAGAAAAATCTCATTCATTCCAATATATCCGTTAGTTGTAAAATTGACCTTATTATCAACAATTAAATATGAAAGAGTCCCATATGTAAGTTCATATTTCTATATTATCATAAAATTTGATTTATTACATCTAGTGCATTTGATAATAATCACATCGTTAATACTTCAAGACCCTTCACGAGGAATCAAGTAAAGGAATTTCAAGATCTTGAAAGACACTTGATGATAATAAATATCTTGAAGAACCTTTTGGAGATGCCTACCAAATATTACAATATCATACAATGGAATGGAGATCAATATTTGAAGGATGCAGTTACCTGGAAGTAAGGGTGGCCAACGGAGCGGGGTGGGGCGGGGTCGGGGCGAGGCTGGGGTCGGGGTCCAGCGGGGCTGGAGGTAGGGCGGGGTCGGTCGCCGTCCTATCCCGATCCCGAGGGGTCGGGGTGGGGTAGGGAAGGGGTCGGGATTGGGTCATTTTTTATTTGTCTTTAAATTAAATAAATAACACACACAACAATATAATTTAATAAAAACATCTCAATGTTGTTTTTGTGCCTCTTATATTATTCAATAGAAGTATTTTTTTTTTTGGTAATATAATTTCAAAATTGCAACTTCGTGATATTGAAAGTTGCAAATAAATAACATAGTAAAATTACAATTAAAAGAATTACATTTTAAGAAACACGTTTTTTAGTTTCTTTATAATTTCTTGTGGTTCTTCGGTTAGAATTGGTATTTATTGGTCAAATTGATCGATGTCGCTTGCACATCCGTCGGATAAGATTTCGTTGTAGTTGTAGTCTTCTTCTTCGTTGATCTCCGGTTGGCCGCACCTCCTACGCTCCGCACGAATCCAGTCTCTGAATAGAACTGCAATCTCTAATGAGTCTCCTGCCAATGAATGTATGTGCTCCCCTATTTGAAATCTTCCCGCAGAAAACACGCTTTCAGACGTTGTTGATGACGCTTGAATGTTCAACACATCTCGGGCCATCTTAGATAGTGTTGGAAAATTCTTCTCATTCTCCCTCCAATATTTTAGCAAGTCTTTACGTCCCTCTTCTTTTTCAATTGCTTCGTACGGTACAACATCCTGCAAAACAAAAAGATCAAACTCGCTAATTTGGTTAGAAATGTTACCACTAAACATTCTATGTCTGAGACTTTCAATACTAGCCGCAGAAACAACTTGTCGTTTTTTAGGTTGTGTTGAAGAAGAAGAAGATGTCATGAAAGTCGGTTGGTTGCTAGCACTTTCTTGTTGGTAATGCGTACATACTTTTTACATTCAACTGGTATGCTAGACAACACTTCTTCTCTACTTTTTTTCAATAGGTGGTGGGTCATTTGGAATTTTAGGAGATGGAGATGGAAGTTTATCTATGCAATCATAAATAGTTTCAAGTGCTTTACAACCATCTATTTTAATAGACGAATTTAATACAACACTAATAATATAAATTGGGGGAATATGAATAAAATATTTTTTCATTTTTAGAAATATTTTGTTAATAGGTGCCTTATAAGCTGGTTTATCCATATATTCACTAATAATATAAATTTTATAGCTATATAAAATAACATTGATGAAATAGTAGGATAATAAATACCGGAAAATTCTTTAGTAGCTACATAAATGTTCTCTAAAAATGTTATAGGTTCAAAAATTGTATCCCAATCGAAATCTATAAGCATATCAATAGGATTTGGATTACGGGCGTTAAAAAATTGGGTTATAGGTCTTCTATACTCATAAGCAACATGTAGTTGGTTGTATAAAGAATTTCATCCAGTGCATACTTCTTCGAGAATTTTTCTGTAAGGTAGATGACAATCGTGACAAGTTTTTTTATATTCTTTTATTCGTTGTATTCTATTATTTTTAAAAATATAGTTTATAGCAAATTGTATTTTTTCAAGAATGTCTTCAAAAAGTGATATACCATCCTTTACAACTAAGTTATAAATATGACATACACATTTTATATGAAAATGATCTGGAAAAGATGGAGTTAAGACATTTTTTAATAATCTAACAGCAGAAATATTAGAAGAAGCGTTATCTAATGTAATAGTCATGATTTTATCACATAATAATCGCAAACTGAAAAAATATTATCTGAAATAAAAAGACTAGCGTGCCTACTATCAATATATCTATATGCTAAAATACGTTTTTGCATAGAAAATTTATAGTCTATCCAATGACATGTTACAGTTAAATAAGCATGGTTGTTAGTACTACAGCCTATATCAGATGTAATAGATACCTTGCCAGGAAAATGATATAATGAATAACGTAAATTTTGTTGATATTCGTGTGCAAATTTAAAATCGTATATCCTAACAGTTGATCTAGGAAAACTGTTATAAGAAGGATTGTACATTTCTCTTATATAATGAATAAAACCAGGAGATTCAGGAAACGAAAAAGGCAAACCCTCCACTGCAACTAATTTTGATAATGCTTCCCTATCTTTTTTTTATCGTATTTAGGGTCTACAATTGCCTCTGTCATAGGGTCAATTTGACCCTGTACTTGGTCCGGGAGAGTATGTGAACCTTGTCCCGACTGAGAGGGCATTGACCCACACACCTTTTTATCCTTATATTCCTCCCATTTATCTTTGTGAAATCTATTCAAATGCATAGTTAAACCTCCCGTCCCGCTCTGACCTTTTTCCATTTTAAATTTATAAACTTTTTTACAAACTAGGCATCTAACAACTTGATTTTCTACGTCCATATAAAAAAAACTCATACATTTGATGTTAATTTTCGTTCTGGTGGGTCTCGTCTTATACTAGGGGGTATAGGAG
This sequence comes from Przewalskia tangutica, assembly GCA_029844215.1. Classification (NCBI taxonomy): domain Eukaryota; kingdom Viridiplantae; phylum Streptophyta; class Magnoliopsida; order Solanales; family Solanaceae; genus Przewalskia; species Przewalskia tangutica. The sequence goes on along the minus strand of CM056730.1, from coordinate 3,235,231 downwards.
GCGGTTCAGTTTGACGTGCATTAGTGGGCGTGTCATCTAGATTAGTGGGTGTGCCATCTAGATTATCTTCTAAATTAAAATCTTGTTGAGTTTCATAAAATAGCTCCTCGTCTAAATCTAACGGTACTTCAGGAAATAATTCAGTATCAATAAAATCGTCTTGTCTAGGAGGAATAGGATGACTAGAAGAAGTAACTCTGCCCGTGTTACCCCTACTAGAAGAAGCCCGACCCTTACCCTTAAACATACTTCTTAATCCTTCCATTTTAATTATGCAAATAAATAATTAAAGATAATGAAATTAAGTGCGCTAAATAAATTGAAAAAACAATATTATAATTTAATGAAGGAACGAATGTACCCAACGCCGACGTAGTCGACGTGTAATCGAGAGATTGAAAATTGAAACTTTGCTTGATGGATGATCCTCAAGCTAGTTGCCAACTTCACTCCCAAATGAATAAATAAAATTGAATATTTAGTAGACAATGTAGATAGATTGAGAGATTATTAGAGAGATTGTAGGAAGATGTGTGAGAAAGAATGAAGAGAAAATGAGGTATTTATAGTTGAAAAATTGAGTTAAAGTGTAAATATAATAACTTAGGGGTTAAAAATAATATTAAGGAGGTTGGGGGTGTGGGAGGGGGGAATTTGGCCGTTGCACAACGACCATTGTTGTATAGCCGTTGTGCAACGGTAATGGGGAAGGGGAAGGGGAAGGGGAAGGGGTCGGGGTTGAGAAAATTTCGACTCGTGCAGAAACCGATCTGAAATCTCGTATTCGATCCCGATGCAGTCGATCAGTCGGGTAGCCCCGCCCCGTTGGACAACCCTACATGGAAGGCATATGATATATTTAGGCCTACATAAAGGGTATTTTTTACATTTGATGTAATATTTAGCCCTAGTATAAATACGTCACTATATAGCTTATTTTGACTAGATTATGTTGATGAATAGATGATTTTATTGGTTTAAGTGATTTTATTAAATATATTAGAGGTAACTAGATTCTAATTCTAATTATTGCTAATATTTTTTTAATATTTATGTCTAACTTTTAACTTTGCTTGCTTCCTATTTTCAATTCTTGCACTTTTTAATTTAGGTGTTAATGTGTTATGCATCCCAGCAAGTGATGGTCTTAAGCCTAGACTAAAATTAATAAGATCAGATTGTTGTGAGATACATAATGAATTTACGAGAATAATATATAATTATTACTAGTGCTTAGAAAAGATAAATAATTACAATACAACAGACTTGAAGCCTAACATGAGTTGTGACAACAACAAGTTTGATGATCTTGAATGCGTCTTTGAGTCTTGGATCTTGAGATCTTCGTTACAATTGCAGCAAACCCCTTGATCTTTATAACCTGAAACCAAAAGACACTAAATCTGGTAGTGTTACAAGGGCGCTGCTGAGTCGAGTGATATTCACTATGTCCTTAAGACATGATTGCCCCGTATATATCCTTTTACGATATGGGCAACTGTCTCCCAAGATAAAACAACAACTAAACAAATGAGCAAAGGAAACTCAAGTGTTTCTCAAGAAGAACCTTTGAGTGTATGAAAGATATGTCAGAGAGGAAGAAGTTCAGAAAAATATGAACTATACAAGAGTGAGGTGTGTTCTACAATTGAGCCAAAAGCCTCAATTTATAGTGTGTGTAAGATGACCTCTCATCTAGCCAACTAATGGCAATCAATGACCATGTAATGACACTTATTGAGAGGTGTTATTCAGCCAAATAATGGCTGAATTCGTATGTCGGTCGTGGGAATCAATGCCCAAACCACCTAAAAGTCGAAACTCTTCAAAGACCGACCGATGCGCCTCAAGCGTCGCGGCGCCTCAGCTCTAGTGGCCAGAAATCACATAAGCGCCGCGACAATTGTGACGGTGGCGCCGCGGCGCCCCGGCTCCGCGGTGACGCCGCGGCCTTTTCCGACTCATTTCGATCTTACATTTTGTACACTTCTTCCTTCATTTACCAACGTGGAACACATGTCATTTAACCAACGACCGTCCATCATTTCATGTCTCGAACGTTTACTCACGTACCAATATCTCTTTCACTAATGAAATTTACGATACTTGGCACTACGTGTGCACATGTGTGAAAACGACGTTTCCGACGTGCGAGACCTCAATTGTTCGAGTCATAAATAATGGGTTAAACTTCATTCAACATTAGTAAATTTCCAACAATTGTTTCATAAATAAATACTAATTGTCAGACAAATTAAAACGAAAATTTGCCACATAAAAAAAGAAAAGAAAAAGGGACTATATTAAGGATTTCTTTTTTTTCGGTCATGCTTCCAAGTTATTCTTCCTTAAAAAATTATGGTAGCTGGTTGCTACCATATTTTCTCGGTGGATCTTTTTAATAATAATAATAATGCTCAAATACCAACCACAAGCAAACAATATTGTCATTTCCATCACATATATAGCACCGTCAACGGACGCCAAAACAATTCAATTGCACCCAAATAGAAGAAAAAGCAATGGAAAAAAATATAACAAAAAATTAGTACTGTCAATGCATACATGCTTGTTCTTGTCCCCTCACTTTTATTTTTCTAGAGAAATTTTATTAATTTAAGAATCAAAATTACAAACATAAGTATATAAAAGACCGTCCGGTATATAAAGTATTCCGTATTCACGCAACATTCGAAAAATGTCGCACATTTAAAATGTGACTAATTTCACAGTTCAAATCGATAACTTTTAGGTCACACAACAAATAAAAAATTACTGTCACCTACATGTTATACTTCGAATACAAATATAAAAATATAGTATGTTAATTTAAGTTATCATATATTATTGAAGTATATCGTACACAAAATGCTTCTATTGTAGAGTATCGTCAAGATTCAAGATTCGTATTAGAAAAATAGAATTTGAAATTATTCTTGAAAACATTGCATGTTTTTTAAATAGTGGAGTTGGTACTTTTTGAAGTTCACTTATTATTGATAGATGATTTTCCTTTTTAGCTCAAAAGTACCTCTATAGGATGGTATAAATGAAAAAAAATAAAATAAACCTTTTTGGAAAATTAACCACTTTTTTTAGATATTTTGAAGCTTTTAAAAATAAAAAACATTGTATAAATGGGAAGCATGAAAAAAGAATTTTTAAAGAAGGATTTACATATGTTGATTATTTATTGAGTTTAGGGCTGACAATGGATCGGAGGTGGATCAGGTGGAGCTCAATCCGCCTCCATCCGCCAATCATCCATCCATCACCCGACCCATCCATCACCCTATTTTTTCTTCATCCACATCCAATCCATCCATCATCCACGGGTGAATCGGATGTTTCGCGGATTAATGAATTTAGATTCTTCTAATATGTAATTAATCAAAGAGTCTTCAATCCGCTATCACGTTAAAATAAGGAAAAATCAAATCAGTGGCCTTATTTGCGTTGGATAACTTTGTGATTCAAAGTTTTTTTGTGCGTTAGAAAATTACTCATTATTTAGTTATCATATCATATTTTATCTTAAGTGTTTGTATCTTAAAAAATAGAAAAGTAAAGTATTCTTTTTGTTTTTTAAAAAGAAATCAACAACTCATTAATCATGAATCTGTCTCATCAATTGTTAAAGTACGCATTAGCACTTTCTCTAGAATTTCTTCAAGTTCACTGAATTCATATACTTCTTTAAAATGTAAGATTTGAAATCTTGAAATAAGATATTTATATGCTATAACATATAAATATGATCTAATTGTGTAAAAATTATTTACACTAATAATTATACAGCTTATACTCATGTATATATATATATATATAATTAATTTATAAACGGATGGATGGATGGGTCGGGTGGTGGATTAGATGTATGTCCACCAGAATCCGACCCGATCCATCCGTCACCCGATTAAAATTCGTGTTTTATCGGATTTTTGTCCATATAATCGAGTCGGATGAATCAGATATCCATCGGGTCAGGGTGAAATTGTCAGCCCTAATTGAGTTACCAATTACATCAATGCTTATCATAAATTTCATCTATAATTATTAGAAGTACATTATAAGAGATTATGTTTACATAAATATTTTTATATCACACAAAAAAAAATTAAACTCTTACTTAAGTCTATATTGATAGTTGATAATCATAAAAACATTGTAGTGGAGAAATATGTAATCTTCAATTCCCAACTAAAATTTTTCTAATTTGGATTTGAGGTATGATAAAGTCATTTATAATAGAGTGCACCCTCAATAGAATTTTTGTGTTCGCACTATGTCAATGAAGTCACTTTTGGTAACTTACGTTCTTAATAAAAAAATCGAGTTGAGGACTTATGAATGAAATCATCTATAATAGAGAGTTTTTTTCAAATATGTGATTTTCCGATATAAATCTAAAATAATCGAGTCCAAGCTGATTAAATATAAAATCATATACTCTCTTCGTTTACTTTTACTCGTATACTTTTGATTTTATACTCTCTTTAATAATTAATAAATGAATATATTATTTTATTCTAATACTTATATTAATTAGTGTATAATTTTAATAGACCCAAAAATAATTTAAAATGAATAATTAATGTTAAGGGCAAAATAAATTTTTTAATCTTTATTGTGATATGTTAAATGAACAAGTAAAAGTGAAAATTTATTTTTAGTATAATGAATGAGTAAAAGTGTCGAAAGTCTATCTGAAATAATCTATTTACCTTCACGACAGAGGTAATATCTGCGTAAACTCTAATATTGTTACTAGATGAGTAAAAGTAAATTAGGAATACTCCCACTATTTAACCGTTCATGTGTCTCAATTTATATTGACACACTTTCTTTTTAATTAATTTTAAAAAAATGATATATTTTCTTATTTAATAATAATTTACTCACTCGGTCCCATATTAATTGATCATATTACTATAAATATTCATCCCAAATTACTTATATTCATTTACAAAATTAAGATATAATTAATTAATTTTTTTCTGCTTTACTCTTAAACATTAATTATTTTTTAAAATAATTAATATTGATTATAGTGTAATTAATTAGAGAGAAATAAAGATAATATAGTAAAAATACACTTTTATTTATGAATTTTTAAAAAGCGTGTAGATGAGAAAATGGTCAATAAATATAAACGAATGAATTAACTTTAAACTTTATTTTTTATGCTTAATAAATTTATAACAAAAAATAAATATCATTTACTTATTTCACACTACAAAATTCAAAAATTCTTTTTTTTTTTATTTCTTAAATTATTTGACAAGTCAAATCACGTCACATAAATTGATTCGGAGTAAGAAATATTGTTTTCCTTTTTAATGTTTTTGGTGTTCTATTACAATTACTATAGATACACTCATACAAGATACTTTCTTGAGTTTTCTTGTGCCCTCTCTCTAAGCTCCAATCATTCTCCTCTCTCCCACTTTTGTCGCCAATTTTGGTTTCTCTCTCTAGGACTTCACTGGTGTTGAAAGTGTACCAAGAAAACTATTTCCTTCTTCTTCTTTGCTGCTCTCAATCACCTCAACTGGGACTTCACTGGTGTCCAATTGCTAACGCTCCATGAGGTAATTCTTATTCCACCACTTAATTTTAGATACCCTTTTGGATTTTTATGTCAGTAGACTATTTCTATTTTTGGAAACTTTAACTGGGTGTTTGAGTTCTTGGTTTAATTCATTGAATTTCGTGTGTTTGTGTGGCCGATTGTGTTAATTCTTTGGTTTTAGGTGTAAAAAGTTGTTATCTTTTTTGCTGCTTTTGGCTAATTTCAGTTTTCATGTGAGGTAATAATGGAGAAATCAATTGTTTATTTAGTGTTCAGAAATTAAAGTAAATTCAGAGAACTTAATATGCTTATGGGGTTTGATTAAGTTCAGTAAAATATTTTATATTTGGAAATTTTAAGTGGGTGTTGGAGTTCTTGGTTGAATTCATTGAATTTCGCGTGTTCCTGTGGCCGATTGTGTTATTATTTGGTTTTAGGTGTAAAAAATTGTAATTTTGTGTTGGGTTTTGGGTAATTTCAGTTTTCATGGGAGGTAATAATGTTGAAATCAATTTAAGTAAATTCGGATAATTTAATGTGCTTACGGGGGTTTGATTAAGTTCAGTAGAATATTTCTATTTTTGGAAAGCTTAAGTGGGTGTTTGAGTTCTTGGTTGAATTCATTGAATTTCGTGTGTTTGTGTGGCTGATTATGTTGTTCTTTGATTTTAGGTGTAAAAAGATCTAATATTTATTTTTTGGGTTTTGGGTGATTTTAGTTTTCATGGGAGGTGATAATGTTGAAATCAAGTAAATTCAGATAACTTAATGTGCTTATGGGGTTTGATTATGTTCAGTAGAATATTTCTATTTTTGGAAAATTTAAGTGGGTGTTTTAGTTCTTGGTTGAATTCATTGAATTTCGTGTGTTTGTGTGGACGATTATGTTATTCTTTGATTTTAGGTGTAAAAAGATCTAATCTTTATTTTTTGGGTTTTGGGTGATTTTAGTTTTCATGGGAGGTGATAATGTTGAAATCAAGTAAATTCAGATAACTTAATGTGCTTATGGGGTTTGATTAAGTTCAGTAGAATATTTCTATTTTTGGAAAATTTAAGTGGGTGTTAGAGTTATTGGTTTAATTAATCGAATTTCGTGTGATTGTGTTATTCTTTGGTTTTAGGTGTAAAAAGTTGTAATTTTTTTGGGGGTTTGGACTAATTTTAGTTTTCATGGGAGGTAATAATGGTGAGATCATTTGTTTGTTTGCTTATTAGTTTCAGCACTTTTGATATGGGGTATGGTTGACCAGCAAAAAGTAAATTCAGTTTGATTAAGTTAAGTAGAAAATATAATTTTTGGTAATTTTAAGTCAGTGTTCGAGTTCTTGTTTGAATTCATTGAATTTCGTGTGTTTGTGTGGCCGATTGTGTTACTATTTTGGTTTTAGGTGTAAAAAGTTGTAATTTTTTTTGGTTTTGGGGTTATTTTAGTTTTCATGAGAGGTAATTATGGTGAAATTAAAGTAGAATTCAGAGCTAATGTGTTTATGGGGTTTGATTAAGTTCAGTAGAATATTTCTATTTTTGGAAATTTTAAGTGGGTGTTCGAGTTTTTGGTTTAATTAATTGAATATCGTCTGATTGTGTTATTCTTTGGTTTTAGGTGTAAAAAGTTGTAATCTTTTTTGGGTTTCAGCTAATTTCAGTTTTCATGGGAGGTAATAATGTTGAAGTCAATTGTTTGTTTAGTGTTTCTTTGCTAGTTTCAGTATTTTTGATATGGGGTATGGTTGAACAACAATTAAAGTAAATTCAGAGAACTTAATATGCTTACGGGGTTTAATTAAGTTCAGTAGAATATTTTATTTTTGGAGATTTTAAGTGGGGGTTTTCAAGTTCTTGCTTGAATCCATTGAATCTCGTGTGGCCGATTGTGTTATTATATTTGTTTTAGGTGTAAAAACTTGTAATCTTTTTTGGGTTTCGGCTAATTTCAGTTTACATGGGAGGTAATAATGGTGTAATCAATTGTTTGTTTAGTGTTTCTTTGTGAGTCTGCTTATGTGGTTTGATTATTTTCAGCTTTTCTGACATGGGGTATGGTTGACCAGCAAGTAAAGTAAATTCCAAGAACTTAATATGCTTATGGGGTTTGATTAAATTCAGTAAATTTTTGGTTAGGGTAGGGGTTACTAGTAAGGGAAGTAAACTCCAAGAGCTGATATTTTCCTTTTTGTTTTTGTCTAAATTGTCGGTTCTATTGTGGTTTTCCCAAAGCATTGAACTTTAAGCTAAAAGTTAGTAGCTGAGCTTTATGTTAGTGTTTTCATTACTTATATGACGATTGAAATTGTCGGTTCAATCGTGTTTCTAGTGTTTCTTTCTTAGTATGGTAACGGAATTTGATAAGTTTCAGTTGATGTTCAGTTTGGGTAGGTTTGACCAGTAGGGAAAGTAAATTCATGAACTATTTTTTTTCCTTTTTGTCTGAAATTGTTTCAGTTCTATTGCAGTTTACCAAAGCATTGAACTTTTAGTTAATATTTAGTACTACAAACAACTACTTCTCAATCCCAACCTATAAACTCCTCTATTTGAACCAATTTCATTTTAGTACTCAATAAGTTGTCTTGCTATAGAATTAGACCGTTCTTTAAATTTAGCAGCCGAGCTTATTATTAGTATTGTCATTTTTTATATGAATAGGTTGAGAAATATGTTACCAAAAAGATAAATAGGTTGAGAATGACATTTGTACTTCTTGTGGATTCTATTCGTTATTACAGGCTGATTTAATGTTATGCAAGCATTATAATGGCCTCACAGTGAAACGGGTGAAAGAGAAATCTTAACTTCGTGATGATATATTGAATGGTTTCTCTTTTGGTGCTTAATCCTCGATCAAGTATAGGATATTGCTCTTCCTTTTGTGTAACTGTTGGCAACTATGCCAGCAGTCTTTAGGTTTTTCTCTTATGCACTCAAATGCTCGTCATAGTAGAATACGTATGCCTAATTGCAAGTTTGAAACTCTAAATGCTATTATACTAATTATTTATGTTGGTTTGTACTTGTGTTGGAACTTTTGAGAACAGATCTTTTGTTTGTTAACTTATATATGTTAAAGACCTTTAGGTTAACTTGATGTGAACGGCTCACTTCCTGATACAAAGATGAATACAAAAAAGGGCAGCCCGGTGCACTAAGCTCCTGCTATGCGCGGGGTCCGGGAAAGGGCCGGAGAAACAAAGATGAATATGTACTGATTTTTATTTCATTCTTTGGGTTTAAGGGGAGTTTTGTGCAGGACTTTTTCCCATATATAACTGGTCAAAAAGACCTTTCCTAATATTTGTTTTTGAGAATGGTAACATAGACCTTTCCTAATATTTAGCTCTCCTATATCAAACCATATTACATATTTATTGAATAAAAGATTTTCTTACATCAAGCTACATTGCCAAGCTTATTAAAAGAGTTTATCTGATATTATTTGGCAAATCGCAATGTATAGCACTTATCGTTTTAGTTCTGGGTACTTACATTTTTGAATCATGCTTCTCATGGCATTTCATTTCTTAGTCATATTTGCAGGAACTGACTGACTAAATGGAGAAGCCTTTAAAGAAACCTTTGTCAGACGACTCTGAAGGTAAAACTATTCTTTTAGCCTATGAAAAGTATACGGTTTTGGTACAATTTTGCTCTGCCCTCGATGAATTCATATGTTTCATTCTTTTATGATCCAAATAGCTGCTTCAACAAAGATGAAGAATGCTTGGGCCATTCCCCTTGGATCTGCGGCATATCATGCATCAACTAATACAAGCTTGTTTTCTAGCTCATTGCCTGTGCTACCACATCCGAAATGTGAGTATAATCTTATTTCAATTATCTTATTGGCCTTCAATTTTGGTCCAAAACCTTTTAACTGGTTTTTCTGATGTGCAGTAAACTTCAATGAGTCCAAGCACTATGGTCAACCCATTGACGATAGCTCACCTAGCTTAAGCAAGCTTCAATTGGAAGATAAAATTAAAGACCCGTTAGAAGATATTGAGTCAAGTCCAGCCGGATTCTTGCTTCCAGGGGATGAAGATGAGCTACTAGCAGGCTTAATGGATGACTTTGATCTTAGTGGATTACCGACTCAACTGGAGGACTTGGAAGATGATTTTTTTGGGAGTGGAGGACTAGAAATGGAACCTGAGGATCAAAATAATTTACTTAATGGTTTTGCAAACTTAAGCATGTCTGGCCATTATAGTATTCCAAATGGTGCTGCAACCGTTGTGGGGGAACACCCATATGGAGAGCATCCATCAAGGACATTATTTGTTCGAAACATTAACAGCAATGTAGAGGACTCAGAATTGAAATCTCTCTTTGAGGTAATGCTTAACTTACCAGATCCTTTATATTCGCCTCTGTTAATTGGCTATCCTTTTTTTTCCGTGCTTCCTTTATTGCAGTTGAAAGTGCTTGTTGTTCATTCTGGTTGTGCAAGGGATATTTTCTTACGGACGATTTCATATGCTTCCTTGATCTATATTGATTTTGATGGGATACTTCTAACCTAGTATTACTATACCTTTTTTGAAGCAATATGGTGATATCAGAACTCTATATACTGCATGCAAACATAGGGGCTTTGTGATGATATCTTACTATGACATCCGAGCTGCTCGAACTGCAATGCGTGCTCTACAAAATAAGCCCTTGAGACGACGAAAACTCGACATTCATTTTTCCATTCCTAAGGTTTAAATCCACCCAGTATGTAGCAGACATATGCTAACATAGAAGGATAGTTCTAACTAATGTTCTTTATCACTGTATCCAGGAAAATCCATCAGAGAAAGATATTAACCAAGGAACTCTTGTCGTGTTCAACTTGGATCCATCGGTATCCAACGAGGATCTTCAGCAAATTTTTGGAGCATATGGGGAAGTCAAGGAGGTATCACTTTTACTTTATTGTTCACTTGATTCTTTTGTGTTTATCCGCAATTCTAAAATTTTTAACCTTCACTAAATCATGTTGTATGCAAAATGCAGATCAGGGAAACACCTCATAAACGCCATCATAAGTTCATTGAATTCTATGATGTCAGAGCAGCTGATGCAGCGCTTAAAGCATTAAATCGTAGTGACATAGCTGGAAAGCGGATAAAGCTTGAACCTAGCCGGCCTGGTGGAGCCCGTCGAAAGTATGTTCTGGTTCTTCGATGAAGAGCTTGCCTTTGTTTTCACCTTCCGTGTGTAACTTCGTGATGAAATTTATAAGCTAGCATTTCCCCCCAATTTACTAGTGCTTATGGACAGACATGCATGAGAAAAAAGGAAGAAAATTCAGTATGTAAATAAAAAAAGGCAACCCGGTGCACTAAGCTCCCGCTATGCGCGGGGTCCGGGGAAGGGCTGGACCACAAGGGTCTATTATACGCAGCCTTACCTTGCATTTCTGCAAGAGGCTGTTTCCACGGCTTGAACCCGTGACCTCCTGGTCACATGACAACAACTTTACTCCAAGGCTCCCCTTCAAATTCAGTTTGTAAAAGAAGCCCTAATAATTCTATGGATGAGTTATGACAGATGTCAATGCTGCAGCCACATAGTTTGCTTTGCCCAATATATAGTACTACGGTGCCATAATACTTTTTTTGTTTAGTAATATCTGATGATTGAATTTCACTAGAGACTTCACCAAGTTTAGTTCCCAAAAGGTGAATTTTCTTCTTTACTTGTATAATGTACTTTAGGGCCTTAGGCTGTTGACCGTGATGTTAGTCGTTTTAAGTTTTTTTACTACTTGTAGAAATTTGTGATCACTTTCCTTCTGCAGAGACTTATTATTAATTTGGTTGATCGGGAAAAAATCATGTTCTATCATTCAGATGGATGTGGTCTATTATGCAAGTTATTGACCAGTTCGGAAGAAAATTAATTTTCTTTTCATGTCTAGTTTGATGCAGCAACTAAGTCAAGAATTGGAACACGAAGAAATTCGATCATTTAGGCACTCAGTTGGATCACCGGTGGCCAGCTCTCCTCCAGGTATTTCCATTGGTGTAGTTGATGCTGTTTTTAATATTTTTAAATTTTTTGATTAAGTAACATAACGGCTGATAAAATGACGTGATAATGGTGTTATATCCAACAGGCAGCTGGTCAAACTTTGGCAGTCCAGTTGAACCGAACCCATTGCGAGATTATAGTCAATCACCTGGTCTACGAAATCTCAGCCCTGTAAATGGTAATCTTATGCCAGGGCTGGCTTCTATTCTTCCTGGACACCTCTCAAGTCCGAAGATTGCACCCATTGGTAAAGATCCTGCAAGGGTTGGCCATTTGAATCAGGTAACTAGGGGTGTCAAATGGGCGGGTTAAAATGGGTTGGGTTAATGACCCGCCCAAAAGTTACTTGGGCTGAAATTGGTTGGGCTAAAATGGCTTAAAAGCTGTCATAACCCAACCCAGCCCATTCTACTAAGTTCTAATTTCTTTGTTTTTGTTCTTTTATAATTTTTTAAGCACCTAACAAAAAAAATTCCCCTTCATTATGGCCTATAATGTATCAAAAATAAAAAAATATCTTTTGAAAATATTTTGACAAGATTTCTGTGGGTCAATTTGGGCTACATATCAGCCCAATTTTTAGATAGGCTGAAATGGCCCAATTTTTAGATAGGCTGAAATGGGCTGAGCTAATAAATAGGCGGTCATTAACCCGCTCAAACTTGAACGGGTTGGGAGGATCATGTTTTCATGGGCTAATTTTTCCACCTCTACAGGTAACTACTAGTCCAAAGTCGGTGCAAGGAGTGGGTTATCAACATTCTTTTTCAGTCCCTGAGCGGAAACCAGCTTTAAGCATGGGATCTACGTCATTTGGTAACTCTACGGCATCCGGTAGTGGAATGCTTTCTGGTCCACAGTTTCTTTGGGGTAGTCCCCCGATTCACTCGGAGCGTACCGATTCTCCTATTTGGCCAATAACTTCATCAATGGCACATCCATTTGCATCAAATGGAGAAGGACTTGGCTATTTCCATTCTCGTAGGCAAGGATCTTTCCTTGGATCACATCACGTGGGGTCTGCTCCATCCGCAAATCCTCTGGATAGGCATTTCGGTTTTTTCCCGGAGTCTCCTCAAAAATCATATATAAACCCACTTGGGGCAATGAACATGGGTGTTGCTCTTACTGGGAACTTTACTGAAAGTGGTTCTCCTAGCTCTAGAATGATGCCATTGACAAGGAATGGACCTATGTTTTTCGTAAATGGCTCTTACGGAGGAGCAGGAACAGTTAATGGTGAAGGACTAATTGAACGTGGTCGAAGTCGAAAAATTGAGAGTGGTGGTAATCAGATTGACAACAAGAAACAGTATCAGCTTGATTTGGAGAAGATCATGAGAGGAGAAGATACTAGGACCACTTTGATGATTAAGAACATCCCAAATAAGTAAGAATTGTCGAAATTGTAAATCAGAAACATGTGCGTTTTGGTATGATTTTTTAAAACTTAATAGTTTGTGTTTTTCTTCTTCATTTAAGGTACACCTCAAAGATGCTACTTGCAGCAATTGATGAGACTCATAAGAGTACATACGATTTCCTCTATTTACCAATTGATTTCAAGGTAGTGTCTTTCTTTCATTTGTTAACATTTTTCAATAAATTTAGATGGAAAATCTCCTCTAGAACCTAAACTTTTGACTGACTTGTATATACTGAAGGTAGACCTAATTGTTTCACTGTTTTGCTGCTTCAGAATAAATGTAATGTTGGTTATGCCTTCATTAACATGGTGTCTCCTGCACGCATCGTCTCCTTCTATGAGGTTTGAGTTTCTTTCCTAATTCCTTTTGATTGTTGTTTTTTGGTGTGTAGCCATCCCAATTTATGTGGCAGTGTTTGACTAGACACAGTTTAAGAAAGAACGAAAAACTTTTGAAACTTGTGATCTAAAACAAGTCATAGACATTTGTGTGCCTATAAATCATCAAAATAAGTGTAAAATGAGGAGTTTAAAGTCATTTTTCTTTTAAAAGAGGAAGTATGACATTCTTTTCGGGATAGACTAAAAGGAAAAGTATGATACATAAAGTGGGATATAGGGAGTATTTATTTGGCGAAAATTTTGCAACCATTGCATGTGGTGTATTTCTCTCCAGGAAAATTTTGCATGTATTATATTTGACTCCAGAACTAATCTGGATGTTCTATGTATTCTAGAATGACTTATAACCTTAGAAACTTGTGCAGGAATTCAATGGAAAGAAGTGGGAAAAGTTTAACAGTGAAAAAGTTGCGTCGTTGGCTTATGCACGTATCCAGGGAAAGGTAGCTCTGGTTACTCACTTCCAGAACTCAAGCTTGATGAATGAAGACAAAAGGTGCCGACCAATTCTTTTCCAATCAGAAGGCCAAGAGGCAGCTGATGAGGTACAATTAGTCAGAGTATAGTGTATCTTTGTATAACTGGCGGAGCCAGGATGTTTAGTTATTATTACCGAACCACAATTCATTTTGTTTACCGAGTTCTGAGTACATTATTTATACATATCAAATGAATTTTAAACACAAATTCAGAGTTTGGGCTAAAGCTACTGGTGCCAAACTCGTAGCTAAAGGGGTGGCTCCGCCCCTGGCTACAAAAACATCTAGTTTGTCTGAAAACAAGTCTATCCTACATAACTGTTCTCCTCTAGCAGTACTAACATGATGTCATATGCTTATAAACTGATTGCTTTTTTGGTTCGTCCAGGAAACGTTGCCATCCAGCAATCTGAATATTTGTATCCGTAGGCCTGATGGGTCATATTCAGGAGATTCTCTTGATAGCCCAACAGGTGATCTAGATGGCAGACCAGAGCTATTCACCGGAAGCAGCTGACCTTCATCGTTGTCAATGAATTCTAACTGTGAATAGAAATTCGAGTACATAATTTATAAATGAAAACCAGGAAACTGCATATAGTTACTTATGGTTATGTGTGCTAGTAGTGTCTGCTTTTTGGATGAAAGACACTATAGAGCATGTAGGTCGAATTGTTACCGAGTCATAGAACATTTTGTATATGTAGAATGATGACTGTTGATATTTTTAACAAAGGGGGAGTAAAATAAGGTTTAAGCATTCAGCCAACATGTGAAGTTTCTCTCGGCCGATGTGCTTTGCCAGTAGCAGCAATGCAGGGTCTCTCTCCTTTATACTTTTACTTTGGCTGTTATGCTTCTTGTTATGGTGGGATTCTCTCAACTAATGCATACTTTTTTTAAAAAATATTTGTGGGGCTGTTTCATAAGTGTATAGGATGGAGATTAACAGACCCTACATTCTTTCTTGAATCATGTAATGACTGGCTACTACTGTTGTATTTATCACATTTGTGGTTAAAATTATGCCTTTTATCTCCCTCCCAAGTACTTTTATATGTCAACAAGGCCCAAGGATGCTGTTGAAGAATGTTGGAAAAGTTGAATGCTTTTGTTGTCTCTGGAAATCAGTGTTATATTTTATCCTGGTTGATGGTCAGCATAAAGATAGTTAATTATGATGAATCTATTAGCAAATATTTTTCAAATATTCATAGTATATATTGTATTTATTAGTATCATGTATTTAAGGTAACTTAGGATTCTTACTGTAAGAATCACATTTGTACAACTATATATATTGTGATTAATGAAAGAAATCCCTAAGGTAAATTATTTCAATCTCTTACATTGTATCAGTAGTCTAACCCTAGAAATTCTTCTCTCAAAAACCGCCCCCCTACTGCTCTCGGCCGCGGTGCCCTCCCTCTCCATGAATTTCCAATCATGTGGCTACCATGTCTCCTCCTACCTCTCCTAAATCTACTGGTTCTACCTCTGGTTTAGTTGACACCCCTCTTCCTTCATCAAAATCTTTTTATCTGTTGTCACAAATATTAAGAATTTTGTCCCTATTATTCTTGATCAAGAAGACTGTCAATATTCTATGTAGGTAGAACTATTCTATATTCATGCTTGTGCATACAACGTGCTTGACCATATTGATGAGTCAATCCCTTGCCCATATGACATTGATGATTCAACATGGCGCCGCTTTGACGCTATTGTCAAATCATGGATCTATGGTACCATATCAAAGGACTTGTTGTGTACTATCCTGAAAACAGGTGTTTCGACACGCGAACTTTGGGTACGCCTGGAGAAAATATTTCAGGATAATAAAAATACTAGGGTAGTGTATTTAGAGGAGCAGTTCAACAACACACGCCTTGAGAATTTCAACAACACCAGAATCGCAAACAATGTAAACTTTTGCGACCAACTTTCGTGTTGGGACTTACGTATGCGAAACTAAGATGGTGTTACAACTCGTTGCAGGATTACCGAAGGGGGAATATAATACTCTTGCAACAATGATTCAACAGGCTGATCCACTTCCATCTTTCAACAAGGCGCGTTCACAATTGTTGTTGGAAGAAACACGACGTGCTAAACAGGATGAGCACAATAAAAAAACATTATCCGTTGAAAATTTGCGATGCGACCACGCTCGCGTTGAACCGCGTGCAGCGAAGCGCGATGGAGGCGAGAAGCGGCAGAGGCAGGAGGCAACAAGGAAAGTCGGCAAAGGAAAAACACATCGCCGGCGAGCTTCACGCCATCGGCGGTGGCGAATGCCCAACGGTATTTCAACGACATCGCCCGATGGTGGTCGAACACAACATCGCGAATGATGAGGCGATCCTGGCCCAGGCGATTTAGCGATGGCGACCGGTATTCGGTCCAGCGCCAGCACTCCATCTCGCCAGCAGCCCATCTGATGTCAACCCAACAATTTCAGTCCACTGATTTGGGCCAAGCTTTCAACACTCTCACTCTGCAACCGCATGACAATAATTGGTATATGGACTCCGGAGCCACATCACACCTGACCAACTCTTCAGGTAATTTTTCTCAACTGCTTTCAGTTAAAGTATCCTCAATACATTACTGTTGGCAACAGTCACCGCATTCCAATAGCAGGTTATGGCAATACACACATTAAAAATCTCCATCCACCCTTCTCTCTTAACCATGTCCTCTACGCCCCTCAAATTATTAAAAAGTTGATATCTGTTAGAAAATTCACTTGTAATAATTGAGTGTCTGTAGACTTTCATCCTTTTGATTTCTCTGTGAAGGATCTCAATACGGGGAGAATTCTTACGCGCTGCAATAGTGTGGGAGACCTCTATCCTTTCACAAACTCTTTCGCTGTCAGAACTCAACAACCAGTCTCCCTTGCTGCATTGTATCCATCCACCTGGCACAATAGGCTCGGGCATCCAGGAGATCATATTTTTTTTCTTAGAAATAATCAGCGAATTAAATGTAATAATGGGAAACTTGCCCAAAACTATTTTTCTTGCCCGCTTGGCAAACATACTCGTCTTCCTTTCATGTCTTCAATGAGTATTACAGTTTTACCATTTGACATTGTTCATGATAACTTGTGGACCTATCCTGTTGTTAGATCTCTAGGTCATAAATTCTATCTTGTTTTATTAGATGATTTCTCACATTTTGTATGGATTTATCCTCTCAAATTCAAATCTGAAGTTTTTTTGCTAAATTTCTTGAATTTCACAGATTTATTAAAACTCAATTTGAAAAATTCATAAAATCATTTCAATGTGATAACAGACGTGAATTTAATAATTCGGCTTTCCATAATTTTTGCTCCCAACAAGGCATGGTGTTCCGCTTCTCTTGTCCTCACACCTCACCTCAAAATGGTAAAGCTGAACGAATTATTCGTACTATTAATAACATGGTTTGTACCCTCCTCTTTCATGCATGTCTGCCATCATCTTTCTAGGTCTATGCTGTCAAAATGATAGAATACCTCCTAAATATTTTACCTACTAGCAACCTACAAAACAAGACCCCCACAGACATTTATATCGTATGACTCTTTCTTATGACCACCTACGGATCTTCGGCTGTC
Source organism: Przewalskia tangutica (assembly GCA_029844215.1). NCBI lineage: Eukaryota > Viridiplantae > Streptophyta > Magnoliopsida > Solanales > Solanaceae > Przewalskia > Przewalskia tangutica. The sequence continues at coordinate 3,217,724 of CM056730.1, read as the reverse complement.
TGTGCTATCCCAATATTACCTCCACCACCCCTTATAAGTTGGCTCCTCGAACTACACCTTGTGTATTCCTCGGTTTCCCACCCAACCATAGGGGTTATCTGTGCTGTGACTTGTCCACTCGTCAAATTCACATCTCTCGTCATGTCACGTTCGACGAGACGATATTTCCGTTTTCAAACCCTCAGAAATACCGAAAACCAGACTACTCATTTCTTGATGAACCAGTCATATCTCCAAACATTCTAAGTCAACTCACTCAAATATCGACTTCGGCACCGCGGTGCCATCCTTCTAGTGAGTCTTCTGCTTCTGCCTCGCAATTAGCACCGCGGTCCCTAGGGGATGCACCACGGTGCCTGCCTTCCAGTGAGTTCTATTCCTGCATCGCCTTTAGCACCGCTGTCCCTCGAGGATGCACCGCGATGCCACCCTTCCAGTGAGTTAATTGTTCCTCCCTCGCCTTTAGCGCGATCCGCCGAGATGCGCGCGGTGCCACCTTTCGATGAGCAAACCTCGGAACTGTCCTCACGCAATACCACCCAATGTCCCCAGTCACCAAATGGAAACTCGTGCCAAACACGGGATTTTCAAACCTAAAGTCCAGTTTAACCTGTATGTCCAAACCATTTCTTCACTCCCAAAAAACCTCAAATTGGCTAAACTTGACCCTAATTGAAATGCGGCCATGTCTGAGGAATATAATGCTTTAACTACGCAACATACTTGAGATCTTGTTCCTAGACCAGACAGATGTTTGTGGATTTTTCGTCACAAATTCAGAGATAGTGGTGTTTTGGAACTCTACAAGGCTAGACTTGTGGCAAACGACACTAATCAGCAGGAGGACATTGAATGTGGTGATACTTTTAACCCGGTTGTTAAATCGGCTACGATTCGTACTGTTCTTAGTATTGCTATGGGTAAAAAGTGGCTGATTCATCAGCTGGATGTCAAGAATGCATTTTTATGGGGATTTGAAAGAAACTGTATATATGCATCAGCCACCTGGTTTTGTTCATCCTGCTGTTCCTCAGTATGTCTATCGTCTCAGGAAGTCACTCTATGGTCTAAATGTAACGCCCCGAACCCGGGCCCGTTACTGGTGCCTTACCCCGGGCACCCTAGTGATACAACATCAGAGAAAACCAGCGGAAAATAAAACATGAATCATGAAACAAGAGATATAATAAATAAACAGGCCAGCAAGCGATTGCCTTGGTATATCATAATACGAGCAGTTTAATCCTTTTACAACCACACTTGTGATTACTCTGGACTTAAGATTTATACAACAACTATGACGGGGCGGGGCCCGCCATACCCCGAACGCATAAGAACTTACGGACTCGGGGTAACATACCAAAGATAAGCCTCCGCGGAACGGAGCTTCCCAAAACTGAAATGAGATCCTAGCGCGGGGATCGGCGGTAGATGTACCTCTACTGCGGCGTGAGCGGCCCGAAGGAGGTCGATGCAACAGTACCAAGTATGTGAAGCGTAAATCGTAATGAAATCATAATAGTCTATAAAGCGGGAGACATGTATGATGACCAAACTACGATATATAACATAACGATTATATCAAGAGCGAGGACTCGCCTCCAAATTATCACTCGTGCGTGGAATTTCTTCCTCACTGGCGATTTATGATATAACAATACCAAGGATTATACATGAACACCATGTCCCACTGTGTTATAAAAACCGACAGGACAAGTATAACTACCGATCCGACCGTACCAATGTCTGATACAACGAAAACACGGCCGTCACGGGGCAAGTGCGAGGCCGACTCTGGATACAAGGCGGTCACGCGGTGGCCGGGGCAAATCTGGTGACCACGGGGACCAGCGTATCCGCGAAACTTCGTCACTATCTTGAGCGGGGCAAGTCGGTGACTACCGGATACGGCGAATCGATCACGAGGCGGGGCAAATCGAGCCGACCACGGATACGGGCGAGCGGTAGAAACCTCAACGATCAACCGACCTCTATCGAGAGCGCGGTAACGAAACACCACACTTGCACAACAAAGGCTATCATCACAAGCATAGGCAAGTTTCACAACAAGCGTAGGAATGTTTCACCACAACAAGCAAGTTTCACATCACTCAAAGTACCTTCGTTTTATGCCAAAGTCGGGTTTAACCTCCTAAAGTACTACGTACGTTAAATTCTTTAAAAGATATCCATTACTTATCAAAGTCACCCGATACCCGTAGTATTAGAATGACCAACCCACATTCCTTTTCAAAATCAAGTAACAACATTCTTTTCCTAAGTTCCAGTTTGCCTAGTTTCAATTACTCAAGCTTCTCATTTTCAAATGGTCTCATAGTTCATAAACTTAATCACTTGATTCCTTTTTAGAACAATTGAGTAATATATGTCTCACGTGAGAGTAGGTTATTCTTGTTTACAACATTCTTATTACAGCAGCCATGATCTAGAAAATGTAATATCATTTTGTCTCATCTTAGTTTCTATGCAGATGGAGGTTTCTACTGGTTTTAATACAATTCATCATTATTCAATACGTTTTCTTTTATTAACGCTGCAGTGGTCTGTCGATACACATTCTGATTTCCGAAATCAGTAAAACATTATCCTTTAAATAAAACCAAGTACTCATTACTCACGAATGAGGTTTCACACAAACATCCACATTAAAACAAATAAGTTAAGTCTCTTATCTTATAAGATCAAGTCTCTTAACTTCTAACATCAGTAAACCATTTTCTTTACCTTTCTTAAGACATTATACCTAACTCCCCATCAAGCTAGTATAACTCTTTTTAAAACCTTTAAAACCAAGTGTTACTCTCCCTTCAACCCGATTTAGAAATCTTTTGAAATACATCCAGTTCTGTATTATACCTAGCGATTTATAATTCACATCGATTACCTTTTAAAACCACAAAGTATTTTCTTACCTACATAAAGTTATAACCAACTTCCCATAAAGCCGTTATAACACTTTATGTTTTAAACAATCAAACACGATTAACACGTATGCGTCTCGTACTATATAGTTCACACATATCATGCTAGAAGAGATAGGAAGAGGTTCACATACCTCGCGACGATTTATCGACAATAAGCAAAATGCTCCAAGTACTACAACGCTAGCCCTTTCCACTCCTCGAGTAGAATACGCTACTCTTAGTACTTTTACCTATAAAGGTCACAAACGTCTATTAAAATCTTAAACACACGTTCCCATCTTTCTCTGAGAAAATTGTGCACTCCATGGCAGCGTAAATCTCTCTCTATCGAGGCTGCCACCAAGCCAACCAGGGGTGCTACGCCTAACCTGACGTGCAATTCTCTACACAAGAATGCTACATAAGTCTCAGTAATACAACCCTAGGTAATTACGATTCGATTCTTCCTTTATTAACCTTACATGTGATTCTTGCTCAATTCTTCTTGAGCTTAAGTCAAAAGACATTGCCATAATACTAAGTATAGTTCCATATATAGTATACTTCAACTATATATCCTAACAAACATGTAATTTCCAATTACAATAGAGGACAAGATAATTACCTCGATAAGCCCAAAATTATCCAAGTTATAATGTCGATCTGAGCAAGGTTTAGCTCACTCCAGCGCTCCAAACCACTCCAAACAACCCTTAGAAGTTCTAACCAACTTCTACTCACATACTTCAACCAACTATGAAGATTTCCTTAGGGTTTCGGTTTGAGACTAAAAGGACAAAAGGTAGTATTTAGGACTCTACGCAAAGAGGTATCTTTGGAATACTACAAGGTACAAGGCTAAGGTATTTTGGGCATTATAACAATACTAGGGAGTATTTCTATACCACAACAAAGGGTATTATCTGAAAACAACTAGTCTAGGGGTACCAGGCTAGACCTCATGAGGAGGGAAGACCTCACCGGCAAAGGCCACTTTGAGGGGAGAGGAGCTCTTGGGCGAGTCGACAAGAGGAGGAGGGATTCAAGACTTGGAAACATTTGTGGATGAATGAAGTCTTCACAAAGGGGTATTTATAGCAAACCCAATGCCAACCAATGGCGAGATCAAGCCATGTGCGAGGCAAGTGTAAGGCCTTGATCAAGCCAAGTGCACCCTAAACCTACTCCACAAAACATTGCACCAAACAAGCCACAAAACAAGGCCAAAACAAGGCACAAAACAAGGAACCAATAGGCACAAAACGTGAGCCAAAAGATCGAAGCCAAGCGTGAACCATTCGTTCACGGGACGCCACTGCTTCCCGATGTGAGGGTGACACGTGTCACCTCCCGTTGGTCCAACATGTTTCGTCTCTCGGAAAAATCCGCAAAAAACAAAACGACATAGGCCGGAATTTTCCCTACGAAGCCGTGGAAGCGTTCGTCGGAAAGCGACTCTAGTCGCACTTGCGCCCAAATGTAACTTTGGCGAGCCGAGCGGGGTGACACGTGTCACCCTCCTATTGGCCCTCAAAGCGTCTTTGAAAAAAAATAACCACAATGGCCAAAATCTCGAAAACAAAGTGGGCCCACAAAGCCAGTAAATTTCTCAGTGGGCCCACGTGACCATTTCAGAAAATAAAATCTCAAAATTCTAATATAATCTATGAAGTCCAAATACCAAATCTGGGAATCCAATTCCCGTTAACGAACCTTTTTCTTCACAAATAACGGAAACTTTTCAGTCGAAAACTCACATCTTTCTTTCCTTTCAAAATTTCTGCCGTACACTCGTACGTACGTCCTCACATACATACCCTGCAACTACGGGGTATAACATTCTCCCCTCCTTAGAAACATTCGTCCCGAATGTTCCTTCTCAAGACGGATATCGATGAAGTTCCTCTAACAAGTTGTCAACGCCACGCAGCGCGAAATAACAGCGTTATCTTCCTTCCTTACTCGTCGTGCCCTTCTCGAACACTTGAACTCTCGGTATGTACCATACTTGGTCATTACTTCCGTTCGAAAATCTGCGGAGTCACTACCTCGAACTTGGTCATCTTACTAACCTCGAACTTCCTAAGGCCATTCCGGCCTTTACGAACCGCTTCGGTCGAGCGCGTCCACGAACTCATACGATGATCATACAAACTTGGGCCTAGCGTCCTCGTGACCCTACCACTGGCGGGACCACCCAGAACTGGCCCCACCCCAACCGGGTTACGGTTTGACCCGCAAATGGTCCTAAACCCGACCCCGACGCGCTGACTCTTGTTCCCGATCCGGAACAATCTTACTATTTCACATCATAAAGCTACCACTTCCATCTCACACTACCCGAGGACTTACCCTTTTCACTAACGTGTTTCTAAATCACATTTTAGCACAAAGCTAACCAAACATAACATTAAACACATCAACAACATAAACAAAACTCTAGAGGTTAAGGATATACGGCTAGGCGGTTGAGGCCGCTAAACTGGGAACTCCCCGCGACCTCACAGGGCCTTCGGTACGAACATCTGCACGCTACGGAAGGTGAAGAACCCAATCGCTCTAGTAGTCCATGCTATCCTACCGTGCTACCCCAGTGGACGATCTCTTGCCGGATGGCCTGCTGGCGCAAAAATAACAATCTCAGAGTTAGTACGACACCCTCCCTTATGAAGCTTTCCACAACGGCCACACCGAGACAAGGGCAACCTCATCCGGCGAGCACTCCGCTCTCGCGAAAATCTGAAACACAGGAGCCCCACCGCTCCCGAATATCACGAAGGTCGAAAGCGTGGAGGACCACTGCATCGACGAGGTACATAACTAGTCTGCTGAGGCGGTCCGCCTCGAAAATCACCAAAGGACCTGCTGTTCGCCTCTTCTGTGACTTTGGTCATTCCGTCGATTTATCCGCTCCTCACATCCAAGTGTATACGCTGCGTGCGAGCGATGTCCATGCGGTGAAGAGCTACACCGAACAACTCTGCAAGGCAATCATCGAGCCAGTAACATATCGGTGCACTCGATCCTCCATACTAGCTACTAACGCGGGGCGTCACGGCCAATGAGTCGAACTCCACATTGTACTCCCGACCGTCGCGGATTCTGCAGAACACCAAAAATCATCGGCCGAGCCCTCATCATGCAGGAGGCAAGAAATGTGCAAGAAAGGCCTCGAGAACTTCGTTCCATACATTGGAAGTGCATGCTCTCCACGGACGGCTCCCAAGAATCAAACGATCATGCGGTATCACGCGATTGATGTGAACCTAGCCACCGACTCGATCTCCGATGCCTTGATCACTCGCGATCCAGAATGGCGTCGGATGAACTCCTGGGGATCATCCTCAGGCCTTGACCCATAAAACTCGGGCGGGCTACAACTCAGAAAATCCCGTAGCCTCGAACTATCTGATCTAGGGTGAACCACTGGTGCTACTGGAACTGCTGCGTCCAGCCTATCCTCAAGTCAGCCTGACCACGGCCATTAGCGGGCCACTTTGTAACTCATCTCCTCTGCTCCGGTGCGGGGTGGAGGCTCAGTCTTGTGGTCTCTGCCGCTGCTACTCGCGAGATCCTCTGTGCCTTGCCCGCCAGGCGGGTTGCCTTTCGCGAGGCATAGCGGTAAAACGAAGTATGTCGGAGGGTCGATCTTATCACACATTTCTAAGGCACGATCTCGGAATGAGAAGAATGGAAACCAATCCTAAATGTCCTATAGCCTCACGATTATAGATGTGGTGCCTGACACATCGATAATCAAGACTCTACTAGACACGGTGCGTAGACACTTTCCGAGGATTAAGCGCTCGATACCACTTTGTAACGCCCGAACCGGGCAGATTCGGTGCACTTACCGGGCACCCTAGTGATACAACATCGAGAAAACCAGCGGAAAATAAAACATGAATCATGAAACAAGAGATATAATAAATAAGCAGGCCAACCAAAGCGGTTGCGCAAGGTATATCATAATACCCGAGCGGTTTAATCCTTTTACAACCACGCTTGGCGATCTACGGACCTCTAAGATTTATACAACAACTATGACGGGGCGGGGCCGCCCATACCTGAACGTCACAGAACTTACGGACTCGGGGTAACATACCAAAGATAAGCCTCCGACGGGCGGAGCTTCCCAGCTGAAATGAGATCCTAGCGCGGATCGACGGTAGATGTACCTCTACTGCGGCGTGAACGCGGCCCCGAAGGAAACGATCTGCAGTACAGTATGAAGCGTAAATCGTAATGAAATCATAATAGTCTATAAAGCGAGACATGTATGATGACCAAACTACGTATATAACATAACGATTCATCAAGCGAGGACTCACGCCTCCAAATTATCACTCGTGCGTGGAATTTCTTCCTCGCTGCCGTGATTTATGATATAACAATACCAAGGATTATACATGAACACCATGTCCCACTGTGTTATAAAAAATGTGTGACAAGTATAACTACGAATCCGACCGTACAATAATACAATGCAACCAAACACGGCCGTCACGGGGCAAGTCACGGCCGACTCACAGGATACCAAGGCGGTCACGCGGTGGCAAGCAATCTGGTGACCACGAGGACGGCGCGTATCACGAAACCGTCACTATCTTGAGCAGGGGCAAGTCACGGTGACTACGGATACCAGCCGAATCGACCACGAGGCGGCAAATCACGAGCCACCACCGGATACCAGGGCGAACAAGAAGAAACCTCAACTACCAACCGGCCTCTATCGAGAGCGGTAACACGAAACACCACACTTGCACAACAAAGGCTATCATCACAAGCATAGGCAAGTTTCACAACAACAAGCATAGGAATGTTTCACCACAACAAGCATAGGCAAGTTTCACATCACTCAAAGTACCTTCCGTTTTATGCCAAAGTCGGGTTTCAACCTAAAGTACTACGTCGTTAAATTCTTTAAAAGATATCCATTACTTATCAAAGTCACCCGATACGTAGTATTAGAATGACCAAACCACATTCCTTTTCAAAATCAAGTAACAACATTCTTTTCCTAAGTTCCGGTTTGCCTAGTTTCAATTACTCAAGCTTCTCATTTTCAAATGGTCTCATAGTTCATAAACTTAATCACTGATTCCTTTTAGAACAATTGAGTAATATATGTCTCACGTGAGAGTAGGTTATTCTTGTTTACAACATTCTTATTACAATGACCATGATCTAGAAAATGTAATATCATTTTGTCTCATCTTAGTTTCTATGCGGATGGAGGTTTCTCTGGTTTTAATACAATTCATCATTATTCAATACGTTTTCTTTTATTAACGCATTTGCGGTGGTCCTGTCGATACACATTCGATTTCAAATCGGTAAAACATTATCCTTTAAATAAAACCAAGTACTCATTACTCACGAATGAGGTTTCACAAACATCCACATTAAAACAAATAAGTTAAGTCTCTTATCTTATAAGATCAAGTCTCTTAACTTCTAACATCATAAACCATTTTCTTTACCTTTCTTAAGACATTATACCTAACTCCCATCAAGCTAGTATAACTCTTTTTAAAACCTTTAAAACCAAGTGTTACTCTCCCTTCAAAACGATTTAGAAATCTTTTGAAATACATCAAGTTCTTTATTATAACTAGCCAGTTATAATTCACATCAGTTACCTTTTTAAAACCACAAAGTATTTTCTTACCTACATAAAGTCATTATAACCAACTTCCCATAAAGCGTTATAACACTTTATGTTTTAAGAACAATCAAACACGATTAACACGTATGCGTCTACCGTACTATATAGTTCACACATATCATGCTAGAAGAGATAGGAAGAGGTTCACATACCTCGCGACGATTTATCGACAATAAGCAAAATGCTCCAATCTTACAACGCACTGGCCCTTTCCACTCCTCGAGTAGAATACGCTACTCTTAGTACTTTTACCTATAAAGGTCACAAACGTCTATTAAAATCTTAAACACGCGTTCCCATCTTTCTACAGAAAATTGGCAGACCTCCCGCATGGCAGCGTAAATCTCCTCTATCGAGTCGGCTACCAAGCCAACCGGGGTTAACACGTCTAACCTGGACGCGTGCAATTCTACAACACAAGAATGCTACATAAGTCTCATTGTAATACAACCCTAGGTAATTACGATTCGATTCTTCCTTTATTAACCTTACATGTGATTCTGCTCAATTCTTCATTCTTCAGCTTAAGTCAAAAGACATTGCCATAATACTAAGTATAGTTCCATATATAGTATACTTCACTATATATCTAACAAACATGTAATTTCCAATTACAATAGAGACAAGATAATTACCTCGATAAGCCCAAAATTATCCAAGTTATAATGTCGATCTGAGCAAGGTTTAGCTCCACTCAGCGCCCAAACCACTCCAAACAACCCTTAGAAGTTCTAACCAACTTCTACTCACATACTTGACCAACTATGAAGATTTCCTTAGGGTTTGGTTTGAGACTAAAAGGACAAAAGGTAGTATTTAGGACTCTACGCATGAGGTATCTTTGGAATACTACAAGGTACAAGGCTAAGGTATTTTGGGCATTATAACAATACTAGGGAGTATTTCTATACCACAACAAGGGTATTATACGAAACAACTAGGCTGGGGTACCCAGCTAGACCTCATGAGGGGAGGAAGACACCCGCCGAAAGGCCACTTTCGAGGGGAGAGGAGTTCTTGGGCGAGAGTCAACAAGAGGAGGAGGATTCAAGACTTGGAAACATTTGTGGATGAATGAAGTCTTCACAAAGGGGGTATTTATAGCAAACCCAATGCCAACGATGGCGAGATCAAGCCGTGTGCAAGGCAAGTGTAAGGCCTTGATCGAGCCAGTGCACCCTAACCCTACTCCACAAAACATTGCACCAAACAAGCCACAAAACAAGGCCAAAACAAGGCCTGAAAACAAGGAACCAATAGGCACAAGCGTGAGCCAAAAGATCAAGCCAAAAGCGTGAACCATTCGTTCACGGGCGTAACTGCTTCGATGTGAGGTGACACATGTCGCACCTCCCGTTGGTCCAACATGTTTCGTCTCTCGGAAAAATCCGCAAAAACAAAGCGACATAGCCGGAATTTTCCCACGAAAGTCGTGGAAAGCGTTTCGTCGGAAAAGCGACTCTAGTCGACTGCTTGCCCAAATGTAACTTTGGCGAAGCCACGGCGGGGTGACACGTGTCACCTCCTATTGGCCCTCAAAACGTCTTCAAAAAAATAACCACAATGGCCAAAATCTCAAAACAAAGTGGGCCTACAAAACAGTAAATTTCTCCGTGGGCCCCACGTGACCATTTCCGAAAATAAAATCTCAAAATTCTAATATAATCTATGAAGTCCAAATACCAAATCTGGGAATCCAATTCCCATTAACGAACCTTTTTCTTCACAAATAACCGGAAACTTTTCCGTCGAAAACTCACATCTTTCTTTCCTTTCAAAATTTCTGCCGTACACTCGTACGTACGTCCTCACATACATACCCTGCAACTACGGGGTATAACACTAAAACAGGCACCTCGTGCTTGGTTTGACCGTTTGACCAGGTATATTATGCAGATTGGGTTTATTTACAGCAGGTGTGACACCTCTCTGTTCATTTTTCATCATGGTAGTGACATTGCTTACTTGTTATTATATGTTGATGACATTGTTCTCACTGTCTCATCTGACAAGTTAAAAAATGACACTATTGCTCTTCTCAAAACTGAATTTGCTATGACTAATTTGGGCAAACTGAGTTACTTCTTGGGTATATCAGTTACTAGATCTGCAGATACTATGTTCCTGAGTCAGCGTAAGTATGCAGAAGAAATTGTGTTCAGAGCTAAGATGTCGAATTGCAAGGCTATGCCTACTCATGTTGATTCGAAATCCAAGATCGCTTCGGCGGTGATCCAAATTCGATCCTACTTTATCGGTCTTGCGCGCTCTTCAAGACTCACATTTACCAGGCCCGACATTGCATATGCCGTTCAGCAGGTGTGTCTGTTCATACATGCTCCGAGGGAACCCCACTTTGTTGCTCTTAAGCGTATTATCAGATACATTAAGGGCACTCCTGACTGGGTTGCATCTCTACCCCTCCGCTCCGAACATGTTACTTTCTTACACATATGTTGATTGGGCAGAGTGCCTGGACACGAGACGCTCTACTTCAGGCTACTGTGTGTTCTTAGGGGATAATCTTTTCTCTTTGTCTGTCAAGCGACAAGCCACGTTATCCCGCTCCAGTGCCGAAGCAGAGTATAGGGGTGTTGCTAATGTAGTTGCTGAGATCTGTTGGCTCCGGAATCTTCTCTTGGAGCTAAGTTGTCCATTGCGTAAGGCATCTATAGTCTATTGTGATAACATATTTGCTATTTATATGTCTCATAATCCGGTCCAGCATCAGCGGACCAAACATATTGAGATGGATATTCATTTTGTTCGTGAGAAGGTCGCACGTGGTCTTGTCAAAATTCTACATGTACCTTCCTCCTATCAGTATGCAGACATCTTCACAAAAGGACTACCCATACAACTGTTCACAGACTTCAGATCCAGCCTGAGCATTCGGCCTCCTCTCGCTCCGTCTGAGGGGGTGTATTAGCGAATATTCTTCAAATATTCACAGTATATATTGTATTTATTAGTATCATGTATTTAAGGTAACTTAGGATTCTTACTGTATTAAGAATCACCTTTGTACAACTATATATATTGTGATTAATGAAAGAAATCCCTAAGGGAAATTATTCCAATCTCTTACAGAATCGTCATAGTGATGAGTGATGGAGCAGGATATATAACATCTATATTGTCGATCTTAACTAGATTGGTATTGAGGCATAGTCGGTTGATTCATTATGGTTCGTCGGAGAAAGAACCTTTGAGGGATTGGTGGTCTTTGGGTTGTGTAAAGCGAATACCACCAGCAAGCAGTGGCGGATACATTCAAAGCAGAGTGGTGCAATTGCACCACCAAAATTTTTCACCATCATTTTTTTTAATACAAAACGACTTCGTTTTGTTGCCAATAGTGGCGTTTTGAGTTTACACAATATCTTTATGAAACTGCCTATTTGAAGTGGTATTGTAACTTAATTTACTTCAATTAAAATGAGTAGTTTATGCTCGATGACCTGAAATTCTATTCCCCTGAAATTGCATATTCGATGACTCTAACACTGTAACACATTGCCTTTATGAAAAGTTTGTCGTAGTTGAGACATCTGCTGCCTATTATTTGCATGACTTTCTTTATATATTGTTTTAATACAACTAGTCTGCTTGTTTGTTATATTGATTTCTTGATAACATTCGTAATTTTTTTTTTGCTTCGTACATTGCCTCGCAATTTTTTAGTTTTTGCTACGCAAAAACTATTACTTCGAATGTTTGCACCACCAAATTTTGTTGTCTGAATCCGCCACTGCCAGCAAGTAGTGTTAAAAACTTTGAAACACAGAAATATAGAAGAAAATCATCTTCAAAATATGCCTACTTTCAATAGCAAGTAATATCATATTGCCAACTTACTGAGACGTCCCTTCATGAAAATTGATGATAAAACTGTATTAGAAGAATGATATTTGCAGTAACAAAAATATGGCTTATCCCATTTCCATCCTTCATCTTCTCTCTTTAATCTTTGATATACTTGTGCGCATTTTTTACTAACTCCACAAGGGTATCTGCTCACCTAATGTCTTCTTCCTCCGTTACCTAAGACCGGATTCTCAACTCACTTCATTGACAGGCGATACCCATTCTCAACTCATTTCATAGGCAGGCGACACCCTTGGGTGCATGTAAAAAAAGTCTTAACTTCTGTTTTAATTGCTTGAAAACTATTTAATATTTATTACCGAGGGTCAGTTGGCACACAGTTTGAAACTCATTTGATTATGGAACCTTACTCTACTCTTTTCTTAGATACCAATCCTTTGTTACATGTTCGAACTCGAATCAGGCGCCTAATTCACATATCACGTGTTGCATTCTCACCATCAAACCAAAGCCCTATCAGCAATTGCTAGGAAACCATTTTATCCTTGTACTTTGATGTTGGCTATAGCATATGGCAAACAGTGACTGTTCATTAGGAAATCAGTTGGCATAGGTATGCAACAAGCAAGTTTCTGTTACAACAGGAAATGTCACAGCTATGCCAACTTATAAGATCCCTTACAAACATGTCAGTGAACAAGTTTTTCAACACTCTTCACTATAACTGATCCTGTCTAATGTTCTCAGATTTGAAGAGCATCAGCTATTGATCCGGCCAAACTAAACTTCGAACGGCGCCTTATTAGCGATGACTTTCACAGTATGAGGACATGAATCCGTGGTCCAAGTAAGTGAACGCTTTCTCTGAATCTTCACAACAAAAACATAGGCGACCGTCAAAAACTCAAATGATAAGTTAAAGAGATGCTAAACAAAAAGCAAGATTGATATAATTTCGGAGTTACCGTCATTCTTGTGAAGAAAACGCTCCCATGACTGCTTTGGTAAAATTCCATGGGTCACATAAGCACTAACTTTCGATGCACCATGAGCGGCCAAAACTTTCTGGGGTTGACCAAGCACCAAAGAAGTACAATATTAGCAACTTGTGTCATATGGATGTACTCATGAAAGTTGATTAGTGCCGCGTTTTAGTAACAATGCATTAAAGGTGGAGGCGTCGATAAAATATTCACGTCGTTAAGACCTTAAAAGGAGATTTCTGTAATCCAAGGATGTTATTAGTTTTGAAGTGAATGACTCTTATTGTGCACTCTCTTAACTTCCAACCTCCTTTCCCCTTTCTTTTTTCTTTTCTGGAGGGGGTGGGGGTTGTTCAATAATCCAATCTGATGTGGACTGTGGGGATCCTTAATAAGTTTGTTTCATCAAGTTATGTTTCTTTACCGTAATTATAGCCCAAAACTGTTGAGGGTAATGGCCATATGTACGTTATGGTCAATTGCGTCCAAAAATGTTGAGTTGGCAGATTATGGAAGAACAAATGGATCAGTTAAAACTTTAAGCCAAAGGAACGAAGAATACTACAAAAATACATAATTTTTTAACTGAAAAGAGAAGGCACCATGACAAGCATCTTTAGAGGGTACAACAAAAAGATCCAAGCCGAAAGTTAGGGTAGAAGGATAGCTTGAAATTCTTGGGTAACTTATAGATGGAGGGTTTTCTTGAGTTCAATGAAATTCAAGGAAGCCGTGAGTCACAAAGAAGTCAAGAGCGCATGAAGTGCCAAGATGCACATAACAAATTTTTTACTTGAAGAGAAGCTTCAAGACCTTCCTACTAAGGTGAAAAAACAGGATGTATTTACACGTATAAACTGGTAACTGGTAGTTGTAGTGTTATACTGGTAGTTGTAGTGTTTTTATTGTAGGTCTGCTTAGCCTATCATACTAGTAGACGCAGTATTGATTTATAGTCCCCTGTCGCCTTATTTCTGCTGCTATGAGTTCTTTAGTGTAATTTGTTTATCTTATTTACATATGTTAGTTACTGCTTCCTTTTTCAGAACGCGCTATCATGGCTTATTCACTTTTGTTACCATCATTTTCATACTGATAAAGATTTCGTGTCCGATTCTGACCGTTTCTCTTGCTTTGCTTGTGTTTATATTTGTCTTGAGCCAAAGATCTTTCGGAAACAGCTGCTCTACCACGATAGAGGTTCGGTCTGCGTACACTACCCTCCCAGATCTCACGTGGTGGAATTTCACTGGGTATGTTATTGTTATAGTATTCTAGGAGGATAAATGAGAACGGCAAAGCTGCTCACGGGAATAAGGAGAAGCAGTGGTTCGAATCCACATCATGAGACCATGTGGAGAAGCAAAAGTAGCTCAGCTTGAGGGAAATTCAAGAATGCAAATTCACGCCCAAGCAAAGCTGATTCGGAGTGAATTAGGGACTTAGTTGAGTCATTTAGGCGTGTAGGACTTGTATTAATAAGGTCTTAGTTGAGTCACTTAGGCATGTAGGACTTGTATTAATAAGTGGCACATGCTTGCCACACATTATTTTGCCTTATAGGTCATCTTAATGCCTTATTTTCTGATTTCTAGAGTGAGGTGCAGAGGCATTTCCGGAAGGTTCTAGGGCTGTCTTTTATTATGAATAACTTGTTTACAGTGTAAAGATCAGTTTAGGATGATTAACAAACATTCTCCCATGTGAGGCTTAAGAATCCCTACTGGTTCTTGAAGAACTTTCCATATTATCCATTCAAGTGAGTGACTCAGACCAATCAGAATGATTACTCAACCCCCAAGACATGTCCTTCCACCCCAAATAAAAACATAAATAAGCTAAAGAACACGGTAAAACCAGAGTTTCTTGAGACTAAAATTTGCAAAAAATGAACTAAACAAGCCAGACAAACCAAGAAAAATTAAAAGTTTCAAATGATCGTCACATACTGGGGAGTAAACACCTTTAAGTACTCTTGACTCCCTTATCAGATATACTCCCTCTGTTTCAATTTATGTACTGGGTACGGAGTTTAACAAAGTAAATAAGACTTTTGAATCTTGTGTTCTAAAACTAAAGATATGTGTAATTATGTGCAATATACCAAAATGCCCTTTAAATCTGTGGTATAAAACATGCTATGTGAGACGTTGAAATTAAAATGTTATTAAATATAGAAAGTGACATTCTTTTTGAAATAATCTAAAAAAGAAAGTAAGAGGCAGGTAATAGCATTCAATTAGGGTACCTCCAGACTGGACCAAATCATCGACAATGACCACATGACAACCAGCAGGATTACCCTCTTTTAGCCTAACGATTCTCTTATCACCTTCTCGTACTTTAGTGCAGATAACCTAAATAAGATAATCTGCTATTACAAAAAAGTTCAACTAGTAGTCAAAGTAGGAAATTCTAATTTTTAACTAACAGTGGGATAATCAACTATTGCTTGTGAAACCTCTTCCAAGCTCCATCATCAGGAAAAGCTATAACTATCTGGAAAATAAAAAGACATTAAGATATCACTACATCTCAAGGAAATTTTATTGGAAAACAAGGACAAAAAACTCACCTTTTCAGAGTTTGGAAGCAGCTGAAGCTGTCGCTTCAGCAGTGGAATTCCAGTATCAAACAGAGGCAGCACATTATCTCCAAAATAGAACCTCTCCTGCAGAAAAAGAGAGGTATATTTAAGAGAGATGGACATGGATAACTTGAAAATCTTTAGAGCACCTATATCACATAAAAGAATTAGACTTCGCAAGATAAATAAAGCACCAATATACTCTGCCGATGCATATATTGTTCGCCGGTAATGTTCAGCTCTTATAATCACCATTAGAAAGGTGAAATTTACAGTATAACTATATACATTTCTGGGAAACTCAAAAAAGTGTAACCTAAAAGCCAAAATAGGATGTATAACATGATTACGTGAAAGAAGAATTGATGCTTCCGCATGATCGCTAACTCCAATTATCAATTAAATTGAAGAATCTTAGACACAAATAGCAAAAGTGACCATCACAATGCGTGAAGAAATAAATCAACCAGCAATGCATGTATGTCATAGATAACTAAGCTGGTGGGACCACCCCTTGATATTGGAATATTTGATATTATTCTGGCCATGGTAAATGCAGTAGCCACATCTCCTTCTTCTTCCATCCTCTCAAAGGTACCGGTTGGAAAAAAAGGTAACACAAGTGTAAATGAGGCGACAAACAGCCTTGGAAGTGCGAATATCACAGAAAGCTGTTCGAAGATGACTGCAGGTGAACTGAAAGATGCTAGAAAAGCAACATGCTGCCCACGAATATCATGTGCATTGTTTATAAAGAGATTTGGGAAACCATCAGCAAAACTCCTGGCACATGAATCCATATTGGTTAGCATTTATTTGCAGGAAAGAGTCAATGCACCAACTATGGTACAAATAATAACAGAAAATGACAAAAATGGTCCCTTATGTTTGAAGGTAGGTTAAAATAGTCCTTTAAGCATGCACTTAACAGTTTAGGTCTTTTAAGTTTGCCAAAGTTAACACTTTTAGTCTCCGTCAAATATTTACCGAACTCTGTTAGATTTGGCGGTAACTTCTGACAAACTTAAAGGACCAAAACTTTTAAGTGCATACTTAAGGGACTATTTGAACCTAACCTCAAACATAAGGGACCATTTTTGTCATTTTCTCGTATAACATCACTTTAAAATTATTAGTATACCAAGTCAAATGCTATAGCATACACGTTGTAAATTGAAGGTCTGATTATTTGGCCAATTGCAGAATAAGCAGGAATTCGATAATCGAACTTTTGTGTAACCAATGCAAAAATGATGTTATAACTTGTAACCCTTTTCCCTTCGCCTGATTATTGTTTAAAACATTCATCATTTTTACCACTAAACTTTGGCGAATTTAGATCTTGCTGTGTAACCAAGAAAACCTGAAGGCCTGCTGATGCACGGTTCGGAGCTCGGTGGGTAATGGGCTCGTCACTCTATCGTTCTCTACTTAAATATCAGACTTTTGGCCCGCAGAGAATGCGAACTCGTGTCATGTGCCTAACTCACACTTCATGCGCCCTCAGAGGGACGAAATTTAAGGTCTTGTTATGCCATTCCTCAAACTTCAGCCTATCTGCCTATGCAAGTCTAGCAAAGGATAACCAGTCTAAAAAATCAAGATAAATGAAGAGGGTTGCGGAAGGTTGATGGTCATATACAAATAATAAAAAAAAATCCTCAGCTAATTTTACTACTCAAGCGTTTATGTTTCACTCTCCACTAGAAAATGTGGTCTATGGATCTATTCTTTAGTCTAAGACTATACCCAATTTTTATTTCCTTCATTTTACCCTGTTAACAAGAGCATCGTCCATCTTAATACAGAAATTGAGTCACAAGTTTCCCTCCCCCACCCCAAAAAAAAACTTTCCACAAGAAAAAGGAGGAACTTTGGTTTAATTTGACAAGGGCGGGGGGCTACAACTTTGCCTAAACCTGTATTTGCGTTTGCAAATCCACTATATGCATAAATAATTTATCAAGAACCTAGTAAGCTGATTACTTATTTTGGATTCGACCCACATAATATTATGCAGCACCCAAATCATATAGTATAGTGATTGATTTAGGTCTTCTCTCAGCGAATTCTACTACTCAAGCATCTATGTTTCACACTTCATTAGAAAGTGAGGTCTATGGATCTATTTGCAAACACCCAAATCAAATTTCCTTCATTTAACCCTTTTAACATGAAGCATCTCCCATCACAATACAGAATTTGAAACTCCCTATGTTACTCGGACTCGGGTGCGAGTGTCGGATACGGGTACGGATTCGTCATGATCCATATTTTAAGATTCGTGGGTACGAATCCAGGTACGGGTGCGGGGATTCGGCAAAAAATAATTCAAAATTCTAAAAATATAGTTATAAAACCTAAATGATGAGATATTATGTGGAAAACTTGAGGAAAAATATTGATTAAAGGAGAATCTCGGAAGGAGATAAAAGGAAAAGGCACTACATTTCAATAAACAAGTTCATGTTATTCCATTTTCCTCAATTTCACCATAGCTTAATCATTGAATCTGTCTGGAATTTCTCCCTCGCTTTTGGTCAAAGTACCCAAAATTGGTTGACCAGATCGGGCACAGATCCCACACCCACACCCATGTCGTGTCGACACGGGTGCGGCACCGAAAGTGAAGAGTCCGAGCAACATATAAAACCCCACACCTCCCCAAAAAAAAGCTTTAACAAGATAAAGGAGGAACCTTGGTTCCATTTTAGATTCGACCTCTTAACTTTTCTCTACACGGCTACACCCAATTCATATTTCCTTCATTTTACCCTTTTAACATGACAACATCACAATAAAGAACTTGAATTACTCCCCCAAAAAAACAGAAGCTTCTAACAATAAGAGGAACCTTGATTCGATTTTGGATTCGACCCACTTAATTTTTTGCAACACCCAATTCATATTTCCTTCATTTTAAATCTATCACAATACAAAATTTGAATCACCCCCCAAAATATAGAAGCTTCTAACAAAAAAAGGAGGAATCTTGATTCAATTTTCCATACCCACATTATTTTTATACATGAAACTCAAGTAAAGGTTTCGAATTTGCTTATATAGCAAACTGATGATACAAAGACATAATAAGAGATATAAAGGGGTGGGAAAGAGAGAAAAGAACCTCCAGTTAATAGAATGGAGGAGAATAGGGTCGGATTCAGAAGCGAAAACAATTTATCAAGAACCCATTAAACTGCATTTTCTAGAATCTAAAACCCATAAATTCAAAATATTAGCTCGTCGCTAATTTTGGATTCGACCCACTTAATTTTTCACAACACAACAACAACATACCCAGTGTAATCCCACAAAATAGAGTCTGAAGAGGGAGAAAATAGTCAATGCAGGATTACAAAGAAAGTAAGACAGCAAAATATCAAGATACAAAGCAAATCATATTTCCTTTATTTTACCCTTGTAACATGGCAACATCGACCATCCCAATACGGAATCTCAATCGCACCCAATTTTAACAAGAAAAGGAGGAATCTTTATCCTATATTGGATTCGACCTACTTAATTTTCACAACACGACAACAATATACTCAGTGTAATCCTACAAAGTGGGGTCTGGGAGGTTAGGAGTTACGCAGACCTTAACTCTACCTTTGTATGATAGAGAAGCTGTTTTCGATAGACCCTCAACTCAATAGGAAAATAGTTAAATGCATGATTGCAAGAAAAATAAGACAGCAAAATATCAATAAAAAAAGAAGAAGAAGCAATTTAAAGCATTTTATTCTATTTTGGATTCGACCCACTTAATTTTATACAGCAAAGAGATGATACAAAGACATAATAAGAGATATAAAGGGGTGAGAGGAGAGAAAAGAACTAACCTCCAGTTAATAGAGTGGAGAAGAATAGAGTCTGATTCAGAAGCAATTTTGCGAGCAACATCTTCCATCTCAACACAGTAGTACAGAAGCACTTGCTTCTTCTTCTTCTTTACTGTTTCATTCTCCATTTTTTTTTTTTTTTGATAATCCAGGTCTCGGGGTGGCGTTAGTACCCATATCACTAGTACCTGCACAAGTACTGGTACTAGGCTCTTGGAGGCGATGGAACCCGTCCTTAGCCGCCACCGCCGGGTAAATCGCGGGATGTGCACCCCGCATTCAGTGTCTGATCGCTACCAACGGATCAACGCTTCTGGTCTAACCCCTGCAGACTTGCAGAGAATCAAACCCACACTGCAACATGCCCGCGCGGTTAAACTAACAGGCTTTAATACGAGGCATATGGCCCGGAGAACGTATCCGCCGAGAATCGAACTTGTGACCCTAAGGCCACAAATTTGATTAATGGCCACTGGGCCACTATCAGCGGATTTCATTCTCCATTTTTTTTTTTTGATACTCCAGGTCTCGGGGTGGCCTTAGTACCCATATCGCTAGTATCTGCACAAGTACTGATACTATGCTCCTGGAGTCGAATGGAACCCGTTCTTAGTCGCCACCGCCAGGTAAATCGCGGGATGTGAGCCCCGCATTCAGTGTCTGATCGCCACCAACGGATCAATGCTACAAGGTCAGGCCCAGCAGGATTATGCGAGGAGTATCAAACCCACACTGCAACATGCCCGCGCGGTTAAGCTACCAGACTTTAATACGAGGCGTATGCCCCGGAGAACGTATCCGTCGAGAATTGAACTTGTGACCTAAAGACCACAAATTTGACTAATGACCACTGGGCCACTATCTTTGGATTCATTCTCCATCTTTGCACCGTGCAGAGAGAGAGCAAGACAGAGATTTGTCAACCGTGCAGGAGAGTGCTATTTGTGTGTCGTTTAAGGTTTTTGCCCAAGTGAGAAATTGACAAAAAATGATCCTCTATCTTTGCATAGGTTCAAAATAATTCTTAATAATTTTGATCGTTTAAACTTGTCAAGAGCGAGCACTTTAAATCTAACAAAATTATTAGCCAAACTCTGATTAAAAAATTTGATCAGAATAGTGGAAATTATCCGAAGCCTTAGATCAGTTGGTCTTGAAGGCAGAGGGTATACTCATTGGGTGGTGTGGGAGAGCTTGGTCACAAGTTTGAAACCCCAGGGTAACGTCTGGCCTGCCTTCGCCTCTTGGGGGAGTCTGTCACACCTGGCTTGTCAAGTGTGGTTTAACTGGCTGACGTGGTTTGCAGGCTATTGCGTCAGTCCGGGGTTTACCCTGTGCGCACTCGAAAGAGCAGCGGCTGCGGATTTCTTCGTCAACAAAAAAAAAAGAATAGTGGAATTTTTTTTAACCAAAAACAACATAAAAAATTCTCAAACCCCCCAAAACGCTCTTATACTATAATTGACACAAAAAAAAACAGATATTGCATCTCAAAAATTACATCAAATTCTTAGAATGGACCAAGAATAACATAAACTATAAAAACTGTACTTTTAATTCTGAGTTCCCGATACATATTTTTTACTTTCACAATTTCAATTGAATTTAATACTCAAAGTTTGATAAATACTTAGCAAAGATCAAAAGTGAGCACTTTTGACAAATTTAAATGATCAAAACTATCCAGAAAATACTTAAGGGGCTATTTTGAATCTACTATAAAACTAAGGGATCATTTTTGCCATTTTCTCATGCGCAAGTGCACAAATAACCAATCTTGAGACTTCGTTTAAATCATGACTAGAGATGGCAACGGATCCTGGGCCCAGGCCGGATCCGGTGGATCCAGATCCATTTTATAGGATATGGATCTTCAAAATTTGGACCCGACGGATCCGGATCGGACCAGGATCCATTTATGATGGATCAGATCTGGATATGAATCTTTGTCTTTGAGATCCGTATCCGGTCCAGATTCGACCGTGGATCCATTTTTTATTAAATAAATTATACATTTATACATCCATAAGAGTTAACTTAATCATGTTCTCTATGGATCATGGAAAATTATTCAGGACTAAATATTTCAACATTAAGTACCAAGTAGCTGATTGTACCTAATTGGATTTGGTCATCAAATCTTAAGGTTGACTGGGAGATAAAATGGGTTCAAATAGAGCTTAATAGTTAGATGATTAAGATCACAACTGACAACTAGTAAAGGATTAAAAGTAGCTGATTGCATAATTTAGATAATATTTCTTTTTGTTTCTGTAAAACTAAATTTTTCTTGTTTGGAAATGAAATGGGTTCAAATAGAGTGGAATAGTTAGATGATTTATATCACTAGTAATAACTAGTAAAATATTATCATGTAGTTGATTGAATGGTTTAGCTAACATTTTTTTATTTGCTTTTAGTGTTCAGTTTAAAATTTTAGTAAAAGAATGGGTTCTTGATGTATTTGATAGCAAATAGTTTCTTGTTTTTCCATTTTTCTTTCTGAAACTAACATTTAGTTGTTTGGAAATGAAATAGAGCAAAATATGTTAAGATTATTCAGATAACATATTGAATGTTAGAATATTATTAAGATAATTTTTTTACATGTAGATCCAGATCCGATTCGTGAATCCGGTGAATTCGATGGATCTGATTTTTATGAACCCGATGGATCTGGATCCGGATCTGAATACAGATATGAAAAATAGATCTGGATCTAATAGGATCCGGTCCAGATCCTATGCGTTGCATCCCTAAATTCATGACCTAAGTGAAATTTGTTTTTGTGAGTTTAGCCATTTTAGATTAAATATTATGGACAAATCTAATTTTGATGGTTTTGTAAAAACATCAGCAACATATTTTTCATTCTTGCAATAATTAATAACTATCTCCTTATCTTGAATCAAATCACGAATGAAGTGAATTTAATGTCAATGTGTTTGCTGCCGCGGATTTTTTTTGTTAACTCAATAGCAGACTTGCTATCACAAAATATTTTTGTAGGACTATTTTGCTTGTGTTGAAGAAACCCAAGCATCCTTCTCAACCATAATGCTTGCGTAGCACAACTTGTTGCAGCCAGCCATGTATTCTGCTTCAGTTGTTGATAAAGCAAACAACTTGTTGCTTTTTTGAAAATCAAGAAAATACACCAGACCTCAAATAGAATGCATACCCAGAAATACTTGTTCTTTGCATCATATCACCAGCCCAATCACTTCTTGGTATAATAATCTGTATTTGGCTAAATAATATTTCAACACAATCTGTTAATCACTTAGTGAAACAGATTACACGATATAAACATTACTTAACAGTAAATTGATCATGAAACAATAAACGAAAACATAATCTGTTTTGAAAAATAATTTCAGAATATAATCGAGCCCACTTAGTTCAAAGTGTGTCCTTAAGAAAATTATTCCCCTCACAGTACTCGAGGTTAACAGAATATCGCCTCTCAGGATAGAACGATTATCTTACCAGAACAGTAACACTCCAAATTCCTGTAGCGGCGAACCACTCAACGACAATATATCACACAGAATAAAATTTTCGAGTTGAAGATGAAATTCAGAGTTGAAAATGAATGATTAAATTCTTGGAACAATCAAGAATTTATAGGTTTGGAGGTACTGATTCTGAATGTTTGCAACCATTCAGAATAGTCACCTAATTTTGGAGGAAAATTCGAAAAAGAGAGGGAGAGTCGGACGGGTCGGGTTAATCCGTTTGGATTTATTTATTAATTAAATAATTAATTAATTAAAGAAACGTTTGTCCAAAAAGATTATCAATGAAGCGGCGACGAGCGGCGGCAGGACGCGCGAGGAGTCGCCCTCCGAACCCTTTTAGAAGGTGTAATGTAATATATACACATTTCTTTCCTTCTCTTTTTTCGACGTGGGACAAAAGAGCTTTTTACTCCCTTTAATTTTCATCACATCATTTCTCATTCACCAATATCAAAACCCAACATCACTTTCTATAAATCCAACAAGACTACTATCATTAGCCTTTGAATAAAATATGCCATCAGAGTGGTACCTTGAACATATCTCAAAATTCTCTTAGTTGTCTGTAAGTGTGATTGATGTGGAGATTCCATAAATCTGCTAATTAATTCAACTCTATAAGTAATGTCAGATATTATAGAAGTCAAGTACCTTAGACTCCCTACCAATTTTGCTAAAATGTGTAGCATCAACACCATTACAAGTTCCATCTTTAGTCCACTTCAATTTTTCTTCAACAGGGGTTAAAATTGGCCTGGTTTTATCCATACTAGACCTCTTCAAAATATCATCGAGTCGCATTTCATGGCGTTTCATTTAGTACCGGGGATAATTGGAAAAATGGCCAAGATCGAATCCCGTCAGCGGCAGAGTGGGAGTTACTTCTTGAAATAAAGGAGGGCCCCTTGTGCGCAGCGTGGTAGTGGTCTAACCTTTGAAATCAGTGGAGTTATCATGATTAACTCCTTCACAATCCTGTCGGACCGGGGTGTGGGGCTCCTGGGTGGGAGATCCACCTTTGGGAAAAAAATATCATCAGTATAATTTTTATGAGAGATAAAAATTCCACATTTCAATTAAGAAGCTTCAATGTCGAGAGAATAAGACATTAATCTCTAATCAGTCATCTTAAATTGGCTAATCATGGCCTCTCTAAACACAGAAATTAGTTTGAATTATTGTCAGTAAATATTAAATCATCCACATATAAGTACACAATGAGAATGTATCCACCAGACTATAATTTAATGTATAATGTATGCTCTTTATGGACATCTATAAAAATCATGTCCAATAAAGTAAGAACCAACGCGCGTATATCAAGTTTTAGGGGCTTGTTTCAACTCATAAGGCAAGTAAGGCTTAAACTCTTAATTTACTTACTTTTCATAAAAAATATATGGTTTGTGTTGTATGTATGAATTTAAATAATTTTGTTCGTGTGAGTGGAAAAACATGATCTAAAGTGGATAATTTCCAAATATCTAAAGTAATGACTGTATGAGGACTTTAGCGTAATTTCACTTAAATAGTTACTTGCTATATATGTTAAGTTTTGAATTGGTATTGATTGGATATTTGTTCCACTTTATCATATCTTCGGAGGGCCATACTCTGACATTCCCCATTGGGTTCGATTGGGGGTAGATGCCAAAATTATAAGTTGTCGGGTAAGAATGTGGGTAAATAATTCCCACTCCGGATGACGGGGTATGACATGGCCAAATACGTACCGTGTCGTGAGCATACATTCAGATCTAGTGTATTTCATGTGTTGCTTGTTTATACTTCATGATTTCAGCTTTTGCTTCAGTGTTTGTATATATTTAATATACTTTACTGATGTTTAATTATTTTTATGCATTATCAGGAATTTTTAAGACTTGTCCCAGGAGTAAGCTGAGAGTGTGTCGATGATCTTGTTGAGTCTTTTAGACTCACACTTGTTGATGTTGTATGTGTGCAAGTGGGATTAACAGAGACCAATTAGCCGACACCTGAATATTCCAGCTTTCTTTAGTCCAGTTCAATCGAGGTGAACCACCATTAGATCATGACGGCCTCTTCTTCGTTAGTTGACTTAGTAGTATTCCGAAATGCGTCTCGTACTTTTATATTCAGACTAGTAATTCCATGACTTAGATATTTTATGGGTTTTAAGGACAGACTCAATATTTGATTTCGCTTCCGCACTCAATTTATATTGTGAAACATTGAGTATTATTCTCCTTATATATGTTTAGCTTAGAGGGTTCGCCTTATGGGTAGAAGTTCGTCAGGTGCACTATCGAGACCTAAATGTTAGATTTTGGTTGTGACAATCTAGCTGCCAATTAATGTTTAATACCATACTTCTTCAAATATCACTTCTCAATATCTTAATAAAATATTCACTTTGCTTCTCTACATAAGTCTTGAAGCTCTTAAAAACTCCACATGCATCAAATTTATTTTTCAGAAAATATACTCAAGTCTTTCGGCTGAAATCATCAATGAAAGTAATAAAATACCTATTTTTGTCATTAGAAGGAACTTTAACTGAGCACAATTTGACTGAATCAACTCCAATAATGCATTAGCCCTCCAAGCTCTACCTTTTGAAAAAGTTCTCTGTACTTCTTTCCCAAAATACAAGACTCACACTTTGTTGCAAGAAAATTGAAACTCTCAAAATTCAGATGCCCAAAGCGTAGATGCCACAATCAAGTATCATCACAGTTCACAGAACTAAAGCAATGTAAATCACCACGATCGAGATAAAGAGGTTATAAGCGACAACTATTCATCTTTATTCTTGCAATTAATCATAACTGATAGTGCCCATCCCGTACTTAAAGCGCAAATCATAACATTTTTCTGTTAATTACCCGAAATTCAATAAATTGTGATGAAGACTTGAAACATAATATACCTCGGATATAAAATAAGAAGATTCATGTTAATGTTAGGTTCTATGTCATGACATTTTCCCTAATATATCATTTTTCGTACTAAGTCCAAAACAAAAAAATGTCGGTACAAATGTCTTGACATTCTGACCGACATTCTGAAAACAGTTTTGCCTATCTTCACGGGCAGTTTATCAGATAACTGTGATCTTTTTTTAAACGTGACAATTTGACTTGGCAAGGAGTAATTGGAGCTGATTAGGATCGATAAAGACAAATTTGGAGGAAACATGGAGATTTAAGTTGTAGTTGTTTATATAAGAATGTTGAAATATGAAGTTGAATTTTAAGGAGTAAAGAAATGAGTTATGGAAGTATATTGTTGGATATACTTGAAGACTATTTTATGTACATTGGAATGGAGCGTTAAGATGTTATTCTTATCACTAAGTGCATGTTGAGAATTGAAAAGAAATCTTGGAGTTAAGTTGTAATTAGTAATGTGGAAGTATTGAAATATGAAATTGAATTCTAAAAGAATTAAGAAAAGGTTGATGGAATTATTGAACGTGATTGTGTTGTATTAGGGACTACTTGTTAAGATTATAATGTTGGAAATCAAGCATATGTATTGTGGTAATCACCTATATGTGTCTTGGAAGAATTAAAGTTTAGGGAAGTATAAATTCCACCTTCTTGAATTCTTAAATGTTGATAGAAGTTTGAGATTGCTTTTATGAACTATTTTAACATGACTAAAGATTGAATAACCATGATAAATAAGTGTGATAGTCACTTGATTGTTGAAGTTGTTGTATTCCATGGATATAAAGAGAAGGAAGGTTATAGGATAGCATATATGAAGTATGTTGGGCTTAACTTAATTATATCATGGAATAATGTTGGCTTATTGGTGTTGGTTGGCTTGTCGGTAAATTGTGGATATGCATATAACCAGGGAAAGTGCTGCCCAAATTTCTGTAAAATAGGAAGTCGTTATTCATATAACTTACATTAGAAATCATAGAATTGACGAGCGTATTATTCCTTATTATAGGTTGAAGTACTAGACGAGACATACCTTAATATTGAATTGATTAGTTCGCCTAAGAGGTATGTGGGCATATCTTCCTTTCTTTTGGCATGATTTTGTGAGTTATTGATTCTTTATTCGACATGAATATTATACAAGAGAATGTTCGGCGGACGTACATGACTTCTTCACAGTCTTATTCTTAGTAGTTTGAATTATGAAAAGTACATGTGATTTTCTAGTAAGAAGTTTATTTAATGATTTTAATGAGAGTCAAAGAAATGATTTAAATTGCATACAATTGCTCATGATATCTACTCGTGCTAAGAGTCATTTCTCTACTTCACCGCGTTCCGGGTCAGGCAGATTCGTGCACGGATTTCAGGATGATTCACCGCGTCCCTCACTAGAGGGCCTGGCAGTTTATGTATATATATATATGATGATTCCACGGACAGACATCCGTGATGCGGGTACAGATACCCATGACAGTATATTCCACCGCGTCCCTCACCCAAGGGCCGGGCAGTTTATTCATTTATTTGCATCTGATGATTTTATGACTAAGCATGCATGAGTACTGGTATGACTATCATTCTTTTATGATACAGTTGACTCTCTACCTTACAGGACACAATTTTGATCTTATTTACATGATTTCATGCTTACATACTCGGTACATTATTTCATCGACCCTTTCCTGGGCTGCGTTAAATGCCGCAGTTCAGTGTTGAGATAGTGACCCTCCGGTCTAGAATTTTTGTACAAAGTTGGAGAGCTCCTTTTTCCGAGCCAACTAATTTGATGCAACCTTTATCTTTCGGACTTACGCATATTTTGGAGTACGATGGGGTCTGTCCGTCGTATGTCGATGTGCACTCTTAGAGTGCAGAAGCGATTGTGGGTTGGACGTTTGTACCTTGTTTTGGTTTTTGATGTTATTATACCCTGTGTTGGGGCGTTCCCGGTTATACTTGTTGTTATTTAGTGACAGCCTTGCCGGCTTGCTTATTTTGATTACTCCTTTGTGTACATAATGTTAGTTGGTGGCAGCCTAGTCGGCTAGCCCATTATGATTGTTGTTCTGTTGTTGATTTGACAGCCTTGTTGGCTCGCCCATTTTAGGGAGATGTTGTAAAAGCAGCATTGTGCTGCCGAAATTTCTATAGATATCTGTATTAGAGGGATTAAGATTGGCAGGTCAGTAATGACGTCCAATTAGGACGTTTAGTCGCGGCCCGTCGGGTTGGGTCGTGACAGTTATGACCGTTGTGTTGTGTCAATAAGTTGTCCCTATTTTTAGTCTTCACACATTGGGGACAATGTGTCGATTAAGTTTGGGGGTGTCTTATTTTGTTTTATTGTTTTGTTTTTTAGTCTTTTTTTGTGTTTAGTCTGTTTTATGTGTTTTTGAGTCATAATTTTTTTTTATGGATCATGTATGTTGTATTTGCTAAAGATATTGAATAGATAAAGTGGGATAATGTAATGGAATTAAAAGTGACAATCTGTGTGCTTAAGTTAGATATGCCAACAATTCATGACATCTAATTACTTGGGGTATTTGTGCTTAGCCTATGTGATGTCAATTATGGAAAGAAAGGTTGAAAAATATCTAGAAAATCTGTTTGCTTGTTATTTGAGGTGAAATAGTTAAGATATACATGTTTAGGAAGATGATTCAGACATTTCTTTGTTAGCCCTTCTGACCATTCATTACCTACCATGACATAAAATATATCACTAGTCAGCCCTTTTGAATCTAAATAATATCTTTGTTTGACACCCTATGATTCCTTTATTGTGTCATAAGTAATAACGGAAAAGTATTGGAATGAGAAGTGTTGAAAAAAACAATAAAAAGATAATGAAAATTTGATGCACCCCAATGAAAAATATGCAAAAGTTGAAGTTTGGGCGTGCTTGTTGTTTATAATGTGTCTCATTCTCTCAAAAGAAAAGAGGGAGAAAATAGGTATGAGACTAAAAGGAAAGTCAAAAGAAGGAAAGAAAGTTGAATGAAAAATGCTTATGGTACGTAATTCGAGCCTAAATTACTTTTATCTACCCCTGCCTAAGCCTACATTACAACCCTTGAAAGTCCTGATGATTTTTAATGTGTATGTCTATGATTAGTGGAGAATAACAAGTAAACAGGTCTATAGAGATTTGAGAAAGATGGAATGAAATTGACATGCATAGGTTAGGTGTTTGTATTCTCAGTGATTAATGATATAATTGAATTTGCGAAATATCTAACTTAAAATTCTAGATTGCTGAATATTCATGCTATGTATGTTCTAACATATTATCCCAACTTTCATCCATGATTTTGAAGAAGCATTGTTATAGTTATTTGATCAATTTCATTGAGTCTTTTATTTGATTTTGTTTTTGTTTTTGTTTAATGCTTTACTCGACGACGAGTAAAGTGTAAGTTTGGGGGTGTTTGTTGAGTGTATTTTATACACTCTTTTGAGTCATTTTTAGTTAGTATTTTACTCTTTTATTTTGCGTTTAGTATAGTGTTAGATGTATTTTTCGTTCATTTGTGTCACAGCGGTCATACAGGAGAAGATACTACTTTTAAGGATGAAATTGCACAAGAAAAGACTAAGAAATGAAGCCTAAGAAGTTCCGAGAAACATAGAAGAAATCAGACGAAGTCCGGACGAAAAAAAGACGCAATTTCGGAAAAAGATGCCGCAGGCGCCGCGGTGCCCAAAGTACTGCGCACTCTGATTTTGCCTCAGGTTTTCCGGCGCCGAGGCGGAAAATCTGATTTTCTGGGCCGAATTTGACACGATTTTTAGGGTCCGAAACACAATTTTACTCAACTATAAAATCCCTAAATCCTTACCTTATACAAAACTGATATCATACTTTTGGATGCTAGGAAAGGAGGCAAGACACAAGATTGGAGACAATTTTGTTCAAGTTCTTTTCTTTCCCTTATTTTATTTCAGTTTATGTTGAATTTTAATTTAATTCTTGATATGACAATGTTTAGGAGCTAATTACTTTAGTAGGGTTTCCATCGAATCTTCTTGAAACTCTTTCATATATTTAATGCATAGTTAATGATTTCCTCTTCAGCATATTAAAATCTATTCAATATTGTTTTGATTGCTTGATAATTAACTGATCACTAATTGTCATAACTCATATGATTTAGAATCAAAAGTCTGAAAGGTGAGATTTGAATATGTTGTGGTTGTCTAGACATAGGTTAAAATCGTGGGCGAAAGTACCCCGATACTTGTGTAGTATTTAAGGTTATTGTTCTTAATCCTCCTGTGTGGTAAAATCTATCATAGAAATATATAATGTTTCTACACAAGGTTGAGCTCTTGTATGTCCTAACCGGAATATAATGACAGATTAATTAACCTGCTATCTTAATAAGAAGAAGAGTCATTAGTATTGCATTAACATGTGAAAGAGTGGATAGTTGAGGAGATTGGAGGTCATATTTCTTTCATAACTGTTATAAACCCAAAGTATTATAATCTTTAGTTTATTTTCTGCACTTAGTCATAATTTTAGTTATAATTCTCAAACTAAAGAACGTCAACTAAATAGATACCATATGATAGATAACCGGTACTTGACAAACCAGTCTCTGTGGATGATAAACTCGGTCTTACAGATCTTTATTACTTGAACGATACATACACTTGCGTAAGCACTTAGAAATATCGCAACAGAAACAATTTGAGTTATATGCAGTGAACAAAGCGATCATGAGGAGCAAGGAAATAGCGATTGACCTCCCCTGGTAAAAGAGACAGAGAGGGAAAATGTTACCAGAAATGTTCCTAACATTCTGAGCAACACAGGTCCAAGACAGTATAAACTATCTCGCATTGGATAGTGGAGAAAATTACCAAACTCAACTTACGAATTGCTGAAGTTGATAATGTTAGAGAAGCACTAGTTCAAGCAAGAGACCATTTCCTACTTCTTATTTCTTCACAAAAAGGGGGAGAAGAAGAAGCTGAAGCTAAGCTGATGGGGAGCAGTTACACAAGGAGCAGAAGATGGCTGGTGAAGGCACGAGTAGAGAAGTTGTTGTTGTAGAAGATGTTGTTGTTAATGCAGAAGAAGGCATTAATCTTTGCGATCTGAGAGAAAAGCGATTGGAAGAAAAGTCTTCTTGTGAGACTAAGAGTAAGTGAAAGCGCTAGGCGAGGATGAAGGAACTTGCTCCACATTCTTCTCCAACAAACCCTATCAAGCTGCCCATCTTTCTCTCAACTTCTACGACGATTCATTGAGCATTTCAAGAAAGACTCTCTACTATAAATAGAGAGGCTACATCAAGGAATCGACATCCAGAAACTCGAAAAGAAAATATCAAGAGTGAGCTCTCAAAAGCTCACGATCTGAACACTGGATCACTGTGTTGCCTGCGACATTTTGTCCAACATTATAATTGCTGCCTAGATTCTAGATTTGTTATTTATTGAAGCAATTGTAATGAGATGTTGTCTATATCTATTTAGGTAGATATTTCAGGCATAAGTCATCTGCGACTTAAACCTTTTTATTCCTTTTTGTATTATTTTGTAAGATTGTAAAAGAAGGAATATTATATATATATATATATATATATATATATATATATATATATATATATATATATATACTTTTGGTCATTTATCATCATAGGTTATATTAATATATAACCTATGTAAATTTAAATCTTTGTGTTCTTTATTTATATCCGCTGCATTTTACTCTTCAAAGGTTTTTCTGTTTTTATCTAAGTGTCGTCACTTGTGACAGACGACATTGTCAACGACATTTACAAACTGTTTCAGCATACAAATTGTTTTACTTTCGATTTGTTCTTTAATTGTTCCATAGTATTAACCCCGGGATTCAACACAGATTATAAATAATCCAGGAATAAGAATGTTCATCAATTTTTAATTGAAGATTGAAAGTTCTGTTGTTCACATTGCAGGAGGTTTAGCCGTCGTCATTCACTAGATTACACTATTTTAACTCTTCACTTTATATATGTTACCTATAAATTTTGTGTATGTTTGGTTTGACTTCTGCCAACCCAGAATCACTTCTGAATGATTATTTTCGTGAAAATGAAAAAAAATGGTGTTTAGTTTCTCCTCTTCAGAATTGATTCTCCTCTTCAGAATTGATTCTGGCAGAAGCTACAATTCCTAGCTTCTGTCAGAATCAATTCTGTCATTTATTTCAATTTGAATTTTATCTTTTCCTTTATTACCCTCTTTAATTTTCATCAACAACTATATCCACCTTCATTATCCTCTTTAAATATCTAAAAATAATTATTAAAAAAAAATCAAATATCCACCTTCATTGCACTAAGTTTTATTATTTTTGCAGCTTGTACAATTATTGAAGGGATAAGATGAACGATCGAAATTTACATAATTTATATTTTAATATTTAAGTACTATATTGCACTGTTAATTCTATTATCTGTTTGTAATTTTTATTTACATACTTTAAATTCTAATATTTAAGTATTATATATTGCACTTTAAATTCTATTATCTATTTAACTATGTCAATTTTGATAATTCTACGTTCAAAAGCAATTTTGATCCAAATTATTCAAACATCATAAATTGATAACAATCACTTTTACATTGTTGCATCCAAACATAAATCACTTCTATCAAAGTCAATTTTGGCAAAATCAATTCTGACAGAAGCAATTCTCCTCAGAATTAATTTTGTCCACCGCAGAACCAAACACACATTAGACTCTTCAGTAACGCTGCTTTCGTGAAAAAAAGTATAATTGAAATTGAGGGTTTCTTCAAACAATAAAGGGTTGAATCAATTATTTAATCAAATGATATTGAACATGTTTTCAATCTCTTCTTCCGAACAAGTTGCTTTTTTTTGCCACTTATGTTTTTTAGCAATAAAATATTAAATTTTTGTTGTCATTTACGTTTTTTAGCAATAATATATTTATTGTTGTTAAAGTTTTGTTGTCAATTCTATACTTTCTTGTAGCAATTATCCTCCGGTGTCCACTATTCTTAATTAATTATTCACAAAACACTTGATAATAGAAATTGACCCCTTTTACACTGTGCAATATCCCCCAATATACTAAAATTAGCAGATATAGCTAGACTGGAAACTCCTTTCAAGAAGTAAAGAAAGGTGATCCTCCGCCCAATAGAGCCTAGCCCGAGCAGGAAAACGTATGCGCGTGACAGCAAGACAACGACAAGGAGTGGGAAAATCAAACGAACATGAGAAATATTACTCCTACGACATATACGCAAAGAAAAAATTATCATACAAAATATTTGGCGAGGAAAAAAGACAATGAAGAAAAAAAGTGAAGCAAAATCATAAAGAATCATTAAAAATTTGGAATTTTGATGCCCCAACCTCACTTCAAATAAATAAAAGCCCCACATCAATTTCTCTCATTTATAGCCATGTTCCTCTGTTGGTGCACTCTCTTAGGGGCATGTGCTGATCATGTTGCCATCAAATAATTGCTTGATCTAAATAGAAATAATTTACATATTGTGACAACTTCCAAATGTCATATTCTCTTACACAAATCCAAAGTCCTGGCAGGTTAGTGCTTGAAGGCGGAAGGTATCGCCGTTGAGTGGTGTGAGAGAGGCAGTCATGGTTCGAAACCCTGCAGAACGTCTGGCGTGCGCCGCTCTTGGGGCGCATCGCTGGCACACATCAAATGTGGTTTAAGCGGTGGCGTGGTTTCTGCGGTATTGCGTCGATCGGGGTTTCTGCTGTCTTGTATTTCGAAGAAGCGGCTTCAGTTCGCTTCAACAAAAAAAAAATAAAAATATTCTCTTACACAAAATTTAATAATTCACTTGAAGAATATATTTTTTTCCTTTTATTTGTATGGAGCTGAATGAGAAGAAACTATTACCACCAGTTCTATAACAGAGATGGATTTCAGAAGCAATCATCAACTATAGATTTTAAAATGATGACGAAACATATAACTTGTGTAATTTTTTTCAATTTTCAAGTCGATTCGATCCATTGGTTATTTACTTGATCACATACATTTTTAGAACACCTCTTTTTTATAAGTTTCACATAGATGCCAAGCTGGCGTTCCTAATGCATCATCTATCATTTTCTCATGCCAACCATTCTTCATCTCTTTGTTCAATCTTCTAACAAATCCTTCTTTTTTTCCCTCACAAAAATTCAAGATCTTTACTATGGTTCTTGTATCCTTGCTTTTCCAACAATTCCGGTTTAATTTCATTGGCTCGACTGATTCAGATTCTGATTCTGATGTTATACGTCCATAACTAGCCAAACTAATAATATATTCAATCATGCCATTTACAAGATTAGACGGAGCGTTACCTTGACCATCCCATAGCCATATACGCGCCATGCCTTTTTGCAACGCCAAAAACATATCACGCTTATAATTTGGACCTTCCAGAATCGAAGGACTTATATGTAGAACAAACTCATCGTTGTTTCGGAGCGGCTTAACAATGACAGAACCAGTCAAATTCCGGCTAGATAGTCGGAGGATGACATGTTTGACTTGCTTCTTGATCTGAGGTTGGCCAGAATCCTGATGATCATTGATAGGGTAAAGAATGTTTTCTACGAATTTACTAGTCTTCAAGATTAAACGTGTGGCCTCATCGTTTGACATGAAAAAAAGATCGAAACGCTTACTTGAAAATGTACTTTGATCATTGGCTTCATTGACTATGGTTATGGCAAAACCTTTAGAGGCTTCATAATTTGCCCATAAGGAGACTACTCCAACAAAAATGACCAAAACAAGCCTAAGAATTATATTTGCATTTGATGAAAATGTGATTTTGTAGTCATCATAAGAGTCTGTGGTGGTTGTTTGTATGAGAGGTTGAAGGAGATGTTGGTTTTTCTCTTCCATATATGGAGAGAATATAAAAAGGATGGAATATGAAAGATTAGTATAGAAAGAACAAGTTAGAAAATAGTAGAACAATAAAAGTATATGTATAGGTCACAATGAGTGGTTACTAATAGATAAAGGGTCCCTTTATAACTTCTTTTTTCTTTCTGAAATATTATACTTCTTGGGTTACAATTGCATGCAAATTACTGGAAAAACTGGGTTACTTGCAAAATTTTCAAAAGTATAAAAATAGTGAAGATAGGTATTGACTTGTTACATTCAACTACAATTGAGGGAACTTTCAGAAATGGGTTGAACTGGCCTGGGGCCAATCTTGTGATAATAAGGTAGCACCAACCACATATGCAGTACAGTGTTGAGAGAAATATTGATGACGTAAAAGAGTTTCTCTCATGAAATCAGATGAAAACAATAAAGAATGAAACATTAGGGATGTATTCGTAGAAAACAAGAATAGGAAAGTAGATATGTCCATACACAACGCGACACGTGGATATCTTGACAATGCTCACACGAGAAGTTCCAGATCCTTCCTATTAATTTTACACCATGTATATAATTTCTTTACAATTATTGATGGATCAACCCTTGATCCTGTAACAATTGAATCCCCTTCCTCATTATTCTCCCAAATATATAATATATATACATGGATCCTATGAAAGATTATTCTAGAATTGTAATCATCTTTTACCTAATTTATAAAGATCATTCTAAAAGACTAATCAAGACTAATCTAAATTAGGAGATGCTACTTAATGACATAATATTACATAATCAATTAATAATAATGAATAGAGGTAATTATGGAATTACCCCATAATTACCGTGTGCTATTAGTCCTCCGCATTCTTAGCTGAAGGTTCACGGATGCTAAGATTGTCTCGGAAGTCATCGAAAAGTACGCGCGGAAGCCCTTTGGTGAAAATATCAGCAATTTGATAACGGGATGAAACATGAAGAACTCTAACTTGTCCACGGGTAACTTTTTCGCGGACAAATAAGATATCCATTTCAATGTGTTTTGTGCGCTGATGCTGAACAGGATTGCCCGATAAGTATATCGCTCTCACATTATCACATTAAACCACTGTTGCTTTCTCAATCGGACATTATAGTTCTAGTAGCAGATTCTGAAGCCAACAAGATTGCCCCCCCCCCCTTGGTATTCTACCTCTGCACTCGATCGAGATAATGTGGACTGACATTTGGATGACCATGAGATGAGATTATCATCCAAGAATACACAATAGTCGGAAGTGGAACGACGTGTGTCCGGGCAGCCGCCCCAATCCGCATCAGTGTAGGCAGAAAGACTTGAGATGGAGGACTTATACAGATGAAGTCCGAAATGAAGAGTACCCTTAACATACCGCAGAATCTTCTTGAGAGCCCCCATATGTTATTCCTTCGGATCATGCATGTGTAAACAAACTTGCTGGACCGCATAGGAAATATCAGGCCTCGTAAATGTGAGATACTGCAATGATCCAGCCATGCTGCGGTAATGTGTGGGGTCACTATATGGAGTACCTGAAGCGTTACTCAACTTTGCCTTCGTGTCAACTGGAGTATGAGAAGGTTTGCATGAAGACATCTCTGCTTTGTCAATTATCTCTTCTGCATACTTCTTTTAACTAAGAAATATACCACCTGCATAGTGAATTACAACAATGTCAAGAAAATAATTCAACGGGACTAAATCTTTCATTGCAAATTCTGCTGCAAGAAGAGACATAATAGACTGACGGAGTGAAGTTGAGGATGCAGTGAGGATAATGTCATCAACATACAGAAGTATATAAGCCATATCAGTGCCCTTCCGATAAATAAAAAGGGACTGATCAGACTTGTTGTGAGAGAATCCCAATTTGGAAACAAAACCGACAAACTTGTTATACCATGCCCGAGGGGCTTGTTTCAGACCATATAAAGATTTTCTCAATAGGCATACGTGATCTGGACGGGCAAGATCGCAAAATCCCAATGCCTGATGCATATATACCGTTTCTTACAAGTGGCCATGTAAAAATGCATTCTTGACATCCAACTGATGAATGAACCATGATTTAGACAGTGCCAAGCTAAAAACAGTCCTAATAGTTGCAGGCTTTACCACCGGACTGAATGTTTCCTCGCAATCGACTTCCACCTGTTGAGACCTGCCATCACCAACAAGACGAGTTTTGTATCTCGCAAAAGAACCATCAGAATTCTTTTTATGGTAAAAAACCCACATAGAGCGAATTATGTTCACATTAGATGGTCGTGGTACTAAATCCCACGTCTTATTTTGAATAAGAGTAGTAAATTCGTCTAACATGGAAGCCTTCCAATTCGGGTCTGATAAGACAACTTTGAGATTTTTTGGAATTGGTGAGGGTTGGACTGAGGTGGTGAGGTTAAATTGGTGTTTAGGTCGAAAAATACCGCGCATAGCACGAGTTTCCATGGTCCGTTGAGGAGTGTTGGATGGTTGGGTAGTGTTGGGATTTTGGGTCGAAGCAATGGGTAGGAAAATTTCAGTATTTTGGGCTGAAGGAGTGTGTCCGGTGCCGGGCTGGGCCAAAGTAGTAGGAGGAGGGGGTGGGGTGATAGGTGTAGGGTTCAGTGAGGGTCCTACAATATTATTTTGAGAGTTGAGATGATACCTCAAAATAGGATGAATTTCGTCGTCTAGAAAATCATATGAAGGTGGGGATGCCGCTCGAGATGTTGCAAATGGGAAAGTGGATTCGTCAAATATGACATGACAAGAAATAATAATTTTATGTGTTGACATATCAAAGCATTTATATCCCCTGTGATTCTGTGGATACTCCAAAAATACTCAAGGAGTAGACCGAGCTTGGAGTTTTGAATGGTGGTGGACGAAAACAATGGATAACACAAACAGCCAAAAACTCATAAATGTGTAACTGAAGGGATGCGGTTGTACAATATCTGAGTAGGTGACACATTCGAGATTAGTCTAGGAAGAATATTTAAGAGATATGTAGCCATTTGGAGAGCATGGTGCTAAAAATTTGGTGGTGTGGACGAGTGCAAAAGGATAGAGCGAGTCATATTGTTGATTGTTCGAATCTTTCTTTCAGCTTTTTCATTTTGAGAGGATGTATGTGGACAAAAAATACGGACAAACATCCCATTTTGGATACAAAAATTCTAAAATTGTGCATATATAAATTTTCCCCCATTATCACTGTCACGACCCGACCCCGAGTCCGTGACCGGTGCCTTGACCCGGGCACCCTCGTGACACAACATCAGAGAAAACCAGCGGAAATAAACTCAAGGTAAAACAACCATAATAGTATAAACAGTCTAGCCCAAAATGGCTACCCCAAAAGTACATCAAATCGAACAGCTATATCCTTAAACAACCCAAGTTATGACAAGACTACAGGCCTCTAAGAATAAGTAACACTATGACGGACAGGGCCCGTCATGCCCCGAATGTACAAAATATCACAACACCGGAGAACCATACCAAAAGTCGAGCTTAGAAGAAATAGAGCTCGACACTGAGTAAGAGATCCTAGGAATGAGGATCTACCACTTTCCTACCTGTGGCGTGAGCGCCGACACAACGTGCCAAGTATGTAACCGGAAAATATCGTAGTAATATCATAAGTCAACGATGGTGAGTCATAGATAAAAATTAATTTCCTTGACCGCTGTGCCTTACTAACAATGAGAGTAACAAGTATAAAACTTATAGCATAAAAATAGAGGCTCACGATCAAAACAGGTACCTCGCCAGTAGTATCATTAAGCAATCCTACTCGGGACTATTTCACCCGCATGGGTCTGTGGA
This sequence comes from Przewalskia tangutica, assembly GCA_029844215.1. NCBI lineage: Eukaryota > Viridiplantae > Streptophyta > Magnoliopsida > Solanales > Solanaceae > Przewalskia > Przewalskia tangutica. The sequence goes on along the minus strand of CM056730.1, from coordinate 3,178,703 downwards.
CCCGCGTGAGGTCATCCGCCTCGTCGTGGGACTATTTCACCCGCATGGATCCTGTGGACCCGCATGAGTACCATCGCCGTACTCGCGTGGGACTATTTCACCCGCGTGGATCACGTAGTCGGATCCGCGTGAGTGCAAGCGCGCACTCGCATCATGGGTAGCAAATCCATGGCATAGATAATAACCCGGGTTTACCAGTAATAATACAAATATATAACATAGCTCATCCGGCTATCATACACAACATAAGCACTACTGCCTATCATACCATACATAAGCACTACTACTATCATATCACAACATAAGCACTACCTACTATCATAACATAAGAAAGTTAAGAAATCGCCTAACTTCTTATTAACATTATTAATATATCCTCTCATTTTAGTATCCTAAGGCACTAACATGTCTTTTAATAGAAAATCCGGGAATTCAACCCAAGTACCGTATCTTCTAACTTTTAAGAAATAACTCTTTTTATACAAAATTCCAAGATACTAATCACCATAGTATCAAGTTACGATTTCTTTCAAGACAAGTCACATTTCCTTTTAGAAATATAATAGGCTTCTAAATCAAGTGACTTCATTTCCTTTAAAACCTTAGGCAACCAATGCCTAAAAATCAATTCATCTTTCTTAGTTTCAAATCCTTTACCCGTACTTGTTTTAATTAGAGTAAACCTTTCTTTGTGAACCTTTCAAGAAAACTAATATAACCAACTTCCCATAAAGTCATTATGTTAGCGTTATCCCTTTGTCAAATACATTTTCCCTAAATCCAAGGGACTTAAACTTTTGAAATGAAACAAGTATCATATACTTTTAAAACAAGTGTAGATTATCAAATCTTGTACGAATACCGTACTACATAGATACAACTATTCATGCTCAAGAGATAGGAAAGCTCTACATACCTCCTTGGTCAATCCACTTGCTAAGTCCAACTACCGCAAGTAATATGTCAACCTATAATAACCATAGTGTGTTTATTAACCTCCAATTTCAATGTAGAAATTCCAAATTCAAGTTATCAATTCCTAAGGAAAATTGGGCAGCATTTCCTTTGTTTCTACTCACTTTGCCACCTTTTCAAAGGCCGATTTTTCAACATTCAAACGCCTTATTAAGGCCCAACAACCAAACCAACACAAAGGGGATTACACACCTAATCTTGGGTGTGTAAAATTCTGCCCCATAAGTTATAATAGTACACTTAACAATTCTAAGGTGGTTTTTAGGCTACAACATGCTCATAATATTTCTTTAGCCAAATCCTTCATATTCAACCTACATTTCTAGACGAATGACTCAAGAGCATTATTTACCACCATAAGTATTTTCTTCTTAACATGCAACTCTATAAACTAATAATAGAGGAAGAATCATTACCTTAGAGCTTTAGCCAAATTTTATCCAACAATTTGCTAGCCTTTCTACCAAGAATACCACCACCACCACCTTCACAAGCTAGCCACAAGCTTCCTTGTCTTTTAATTTTGATTTTTCTTAAGGCTAGAATCCTCTTTGATTTTTAGAGAGGGAGGAGCTTGAAATATTTAGAGAGAAGGAAGAGGTTTTTCAAAGAGAGAGATGACAAATGACCAAGTCTTTAAGACTTGGTCAATATATCGCATGTAAAAATCGGATGGGACACTGTCCCCACTCAGCCCTTTCAAAATAAAAATCGACTTTTCCTAAGTTTTCACTGATTTCGCCGCCGGCCATGTTCGTTTCCGGCATGGCCAAGAACTCTGCGAACCCTCGGATCTTCCGCGGCGGCCTGCTTCCGGCGCGCTGAAACTCAGCGACCAAGACTTTGCGCCGCGCTCCGACCGCGGCGCGCCTACAATCACCGCTTGGCGCGCGTTCGCCTCCGGCGGCCATACACAGACCGGTCATGTCCAGCGAACCACGGGGTATAACAATCACATTGAAAACATTTAATGGTTTTGCCAAACTGAGTTGTGATAAACACACTAAATTGTTTTAAAATGTTATAGCTTTGTGATTTCTGTCCTAAGGAAAGGTCCACAGAAAATTCAAAAAATCATCAAGAATGAGTAAATAGTACTTATGACCTGCAGCACTTAAAACGGGTGATGTCCACAAATCACAATGCAAATTATCAAATGGCATCATAGTAGTACTAGTAGACGCAGAAAATGGAAGTTTAACATGTTTACCAAACACACAAGTCTGGAAAACAGAAGAGTCCAAAGTTCTATTTCAAGAAATCAAATTATTCTTCCTAAATTGATTAAAAACTGGTGCCCCTGAATGTCCCAACTTATTGTGCCATATACTAGGAGAGATGGCCGCAAATGTGGAAGGTGTGACCCTGTAATTGGTGGAAACAGAGGTGATGGGATATAAGTCCCTCGTGCTATTACATCTCATGAGCGGCATCCCCGTCTGAAAGAAAAACCAAACAGATCAAAATTCACAGAAACATTGTTGTCAGTTGTAAGACGTCTAACAGAGATCAAGTTTTTAATTAATTTTGGTGCATGTAAGATATTTAACAAACATAAAGGTGGGTGGGGCGAGGGTAGGGTTACCTGACCAATACCACGAATTGGAATTTCATGCCCACTGCCGACAACAATATTTTTATTACCGCTCGTATTAAAATAAGATGAAAGATTATCTTGAGATACCGTCATATGTGATGTAGCCCTTGTATCCATGTACCGCGATTCATCTGAAATATTCAGATTCATGTGACTCATGGCTTGTTCAATATTCGTGGGTGCATAGCCAACAGAGGATGGTGCATGAGCTGCAAAAACATGTTGAGGTCGAGATCCAAGAATATCGGGTGGGCGATTGGAAAGAGGAGGCCTGGCCCAAGAAGAGGTCGAGAAAGGACATGGTGGAGCAGCCCACTGTGGGGCCCAGGCCCACTGTGGGGCCCAGGCCCACGGTGGGTACTGTCCCCACTGGCCAACGCCACCGCCAACAAAACCATCACATCGCTGCACCGCCATCGCTGCGGCCGCCGCTGCTTTTGTCCCCGCCCCGCCCACGTCCATTTCCACCATTATTTTTTCCTTTATTATTTCGATTCGAACCCCGTTTTTTACCATTATTTTGACGGGTATTTTGGCCACCCGAACCAGAATTTTGGGGTTCCAAATCAGTGGAAAAGGAGTTGGTAGATACGAGGGTCGTGTCACTAGTAGTTGTTCCCAATGATGCTTGCTTTGCCTTCCTTGTTTCTTCAAGGATTAACCTCGAACGAGCTTCGTAAAAAGGAGGTAACAGATTGCTTTGCTGAATGAACGTAGCAACACCATCAAACTGTTTATTCAATCCTGCAATCAACTGAAGGACTAACCTCTGATTTGTCACGGGCGAACCAACGTTGGACAGTTGATCCTCAAGTACTTGTAATTCTTGACAATAGGCTGAGATGTTAGAAAAATCATCCAACTTAATATTAGTAAATTGGTGTTCAAGATAAACGGCTCTATACATTTTGTTATCTTGAAAAATATTCTCTAATCTTTCCCACGCTTGTTTAGCCGTAGAATTGAGTTCAAAGATGGTATGAAGAAGATCATTTGAAATTGTGTCATAAATCCATTGAAGGACAATAGCATCTAAGCGAGACCATAATTTCTTGTCCACCGTAGTGGTATCCGTCGGTGACTCGGATGGAAGAATATGGTCAATCACCTCATAAGCATGACAATGAATTTTGAAAAGTTCTACCCATGAGGCATACTGCCTTTTCTCCATTTCAAAAGTTATGGAGATGAAGTTCTTGACGTTATTGACGGCAAGAGCGAGATGAAAGGTTTGTTTTTCGGCGATAGATTCCACTTAGGATCAAATAAGAAGAAAGGGAAGGTGTGGTATGATGAAAAGTGGAATGAAAAATACCTAAAACTAATATGTTAGCCGAGAGGAGAGAAACTGTTTTGTGGTATTGTCGGCTAAGTGGTTGCTTTAGGTATTAGATTAAGGGTTTAGGTTTAGTGGTTGCCTGGTTGAGGAAAACTACACCTATTTTTGGTCGAAAAAACAATTAAGGAGAGGAGTATATTTTCGGCCAAGAGAAGAAGAGAAAGAAGAAAGTTAGGGCAAAGAATCTTTGACTAATGATACCATGTAAGAATTGAATTCCCTTCCTCATTATTCTCCTAAATATACAATATATATACATGAATTTTATGGAAGACTATTCTAGAATTGTAATCTAATTTATAAAGATCATTCTAGAAGACTAATCAAGACTAATCAAAATTAGGAGATATTACTTAATGAAATAATATTACATAATCAATTAATAATAATGAATAGAGGTAATTATGAAATTACCCCATAATTACCGTCATATTAGATCCTGAGAGTAGCCGACGAATAGCCCCTTGTCATTCTTAGAGTCAAATTTAGTCAGTTTATCCCTGTCATTAAGAATATAGCACACACATCCAAAGATATGAAAGTACCTCACTGTAGTTTTTTTCCATTTAACAGCTCATAGGGTGTCATCTTGGTTCATGGCCTTAGGTAAACTCTATTTCTTATGTGACATGTTGTGTTCAAGGCTTCTGCCCAAAATCTCTTTGACAAATGCTTAGAACTCAACATCACTTTAGCCATTTTTTGTAAAATTTTGTTCTTTCTCTCGACAACTGTTAGGCGTATTTTGTATACGCCTTTTGAGTTATTTTTAGTTGGTATTTTACTCGTTTTTGTTGTGTTTAGTATAGTAGTAGGTTTGTTTTTCTTTCTTTAGAGTCACAGCGGTCAAAAATGGAGAAATGACAAAAGGAAGATGAGATGAGCTTAATTGAGGTGTAAATTGCACAAGAAAAGGCCAACAAATGAAGTCTAAGAAGTTCCGGAAAGTATAGAAGAAATCAGACGAAGTCCAGACGAGAAAATGACGAAAAATCGCAAAAACCAAAAGTGGACGATTCTGGCATCGCAGTGTCAGCCAGCAGGACCGCGGTTCCCAAACTGCTGCGAGGCTGATTGGCTACAGGACTTTCGGCATCGCGGTGCCGAGGCAGAAAAATCACGTTATGGGTCGAAATTTGACACATTTTCAGGATCCACAAATGCAATATTTTCCCAACTATATAATCCCTAAAACCCTGACCTTATAGGGAAGCTTGGAATCCTTGTACATATTCCACACACAACTCTTGGAGGCATCAAGATTGGAGACCTAGTTCAAGTTTTTTTTTTTTTTTTGCTTTATTTCAGTTCATGTTGGATTCTGTATTAGTTTTTAGCGTGACTATGGCTAGGAGCTAAACACTTTATTAGGGCTTTCCTTATGAATCGCTTGAAACTTTTATTCATGAATTAATGCAGTGGTTTGATTTCTTCTTAGCTTGATTAAGATTTAGTCAATATTTGGTATGAATATTTGATAATTAATTGATCACTAATTATCATAACTTATATGATTTCGAATCAAAAACCGAGAGGAGAGATTTGGATATGATGTAATTGACTAGACATAGGTTAAAATCGCAGACGAAAGTACCCCGATACTTGTGTAGCATTATAGGTTATTGTTCATAATCCTCCTATGTGGTAAATCCTATCATAGAAATATAGAAGGGTTCTGCACTGAGATTGAGTGATTATATATGCTAACCGGAATATAAGACAGTCTAGTTAACCGCTATCTTAACGAAGAAGAAGAATCATTTTAGTTGCATTAAGGATTGAATAAAATGGATAGTCGAGGATTTTGGAAGCCCTAATTCCTTCATAACTGATTTAAACCAAAGTATTATCATAGTTAGTTTATTTTCTGCAATTACTTAGCCTTAGTTATTAGATAAAAATGCAGGCTCTGAGGACGATATTCGGTCTTACCAGACGATATTGCGTGAGCAGTCGAAATATCGCTAACAGCAACCCCATTTTGTTGAAAAATCATCAACAATCACATAAGAATATCTCATCCCTCCTAGGCTATCTACCTCAATTAGACCCATAAGATCTATATGCAGCAATTGGAAACAATGAGACGTACCTGAATGTTGTCCGTCATGTTGGACAACATTATGAGAGACTCGGGTCTGCTTTCCCTTCAAACAATCTTCACACAGTGTTTTATCTTTTGGATCCAGTTTGGGAATGCCTCTGACAGCTTCAAATGAGATCAGCTTCTCCAAGGTGTCGTAGTTGACATGTCCCAACTTCTGGTGCCAAAGTGTCAAGTCACCTACCTTTGCGGAGTTGCAAAACTCTTGTCTACCTACTAGATAACAGTTATCTCCGGTTCGGGTTCCTGACATGACACACTTGTTTGCAGAATTTGTAACCTTGCATCCAAGCTTGTTGAATTTCACCTCGAGATCATCATCACATAGTTGGCTTATGCTAAGAAGATTAGCAACTAAACCTTCTACATGAAGCACATTCTTCAAGGCTGGTACATCCGGAACATTAAGTGTTCTTCTACCAATAATCTTACTCTTATTTCCTCCTCTAAAGGTCACGTACCCTCCATTGAATGCTCCATACTCCTTCAAGAGATTTTTGGTACCTGTCATATGACGTGAGCAACCACTATCGAAGTACCAAGAACCTGTAATGTTAGTACGCAAGGAAGTTATGCATACATTACATCTCAGATTCAGTTTAGGTACCCATTCCTTTTCAAACCTTTTCTTCCTTCTGTTCTCAGGCGTGTTGCTTTGAATGTTGTCAGTGTTGAGCAACATTGGTGACAACACTTTAGGCAATAATATGAGTGCAGAGTTTTGAAGTTTATAGCAGTATGGCATTAGATGTCCTGATCTTTTACTGAAGCTACATACAAACTTTGATCCAATCATAGTGATCTGAGAGTTACTCGCATTTTCTTTGAAATTTTTTATCCTCTCAGTTTGACTATGGATTCTGGAAGTATTGGTTTTTCTAGGAGATTGGTAACCAAGCCCAGTCCTTATAGGATTACTGAAGTTCAATATTTCATCCAGTTTGGAGGTTCCCATGTTGAACCTTTGAAATGTGGTCTCAACTGTGTTCAATCGTGCAGGAATCTTACCAAGCTCTAGATCCTTCTTGGTAAGTGTCACCTCTAATCGGTTGATTGTGCCTTTCAGATTGTTATTCTCAAGAGCCAATGATTTTGCTTTTGAGTCTAGTTGCTCTGATTTAGTGATTAAGACCTTACAAAGACTTTGTAATTCCTTTATCATTTCATCTTTGGAGTCAACTACATCCAAATTTACAGCCTCAGATGAAAATAAATCCACTAAAACAATTTACATCGGAATAATCAAAATATACATACCTCTCTGATGTTGCAGACATTCCAGATGTGGAATCCAGTGTTGTTCCCGATGTTGTGTTACACCTCGTAAGTTAAGACGATAATTAAGAACGTCATTAAGGAATTAAGATTCGAATATTTGTTATATAATATGGTTATATTTGCTAAATCCAGAAGTTAGTACATGAAGGATGTGATTCCGGATTTTTTTTATTACAACGAGCGTGACAAGGGAATTGAAAATGACTGTTATATATATGTCCCGTTATGAGTTAGTAACGTATATAAGTTACGACAACAAGAATCCGAGGCTTTATGAGACTTTTGGGAATTAAAGGAAGCATGATTAATTTAATTATACTATTAAGGGACCAAAGTGTAGATGGTAATTTTTCAAATTTTAGGCAACCCTTATTTAACTTATAAGCTTTCTCCTTTCTCATTTTCTTGTTCTTTCAAAATTCCAACCAAGAGCAAACCCCTCTCCTTTTCTTTTTCCCTTCAGCCGTGAGTCTCACCATTTCTATACAAAGATTGGAGCTTTTGAATTCCTCTACCAAAGTTAAGTTCCTATAAAAATTTCGAACCTAATTAAGCCCAAACAGTGAGCAAATATCAATAGCTCTAGCCGAGATTTTGGAGCAATTTTTCCAAGTTTTTTTTATCAAGAATTTAAGGAGGAAAAAATGTATGAATGAGGGATTAACATTGTAGGATGTTTGCATGTCAATTGGAAGTTGAAGAAGTGTAAAAATTTGGATCAAAATTGATAAAACAGTGCCCAGATTCGCTGGGACTGCTGGCCGATTCAAGCAAGGAAATTTCAGATTTTTGGAAGTGAAATTTGAAGGATAAACATGCAAGGAAGATGTATGAGAATTATAGATTGCATGCATGTTATTTTTGGTTGAAAAATTGGTGCAAAACAACGAAAAACAGTGGGCAAACCGAGAGAACTGGGGCAGAAAAATCGGGATTGTGGGCAGAATTTTAGTCAACTTTGGAGGGGTATATCTCCCCGTATATTAGGATTTTTTGGGTGTTTCAAAAGCTTAGAATGAAGTTCGTCGAGTTTAGTTTCCAACTCAACAAACCTCTCGTTGATAAGACACCATAGTAGAGAGTTATGGACGTTACAAGTTCAGCTAACAAAGCAATGACTAAAATCGGGACTGTTTTGGGGATTAAATTAAGGTATGAAAATTCTTCTTTCTATGCTATAATTGAAGTTTCATATTATTGTAGTAGAAGTAATGGACTTGTGTTAGGAAGAAATCTTGAATTTAGACATTGCATGTGAATAATTTGAATGTTGTAGCCGATATTAGGACTAAGGTTACTAATCTTGTAATCGTCGTATTCAATTATTGTGTGGTGAAGTTCGTCGCTACTTGGCATGTTGATATTGGAAGAGAATCTTGACATATAAGTTATAATTGTTCATAAAGAATTATTGGAACATGAATTGTATTATAAGAACTTAAGAAAGAAAATATGAAATTGGTAATGTTGTTGGCCGAATTTGTATGGAAATTAGTGGACATGTTGTATTGCAATTTAAGGGGCTGTTTTGGTGAAATTATGGTGACGGAAATATGAGTTATGCATATACATACACATTATGATAATCACTAATACATGTCCTAAAAGGATTAAAATGGAAAAGGTGTTCTATGCTAACTATAGTACTTAATCGCCTTGGTTATAGAAGTTGTTGAATTGTATAAGTATAAAAGAGAAGGAATGCACACTATGGCGTACAAGGAGTATTTGAGATTGTTTTGGTTACACCTTGAAATGGTGGTTGGTTATTGGTATTGTTGGCTTGTTGGTTAATTGTGGATACGTACATAAACAGGGGAAGTGCTGCCCGGATTTTTATAAAAATGGGAAGCTGTTATTCAATATAACTTACGTTAGATGTCCTAGAATTAATGGTCTTATTATTATTATTATTATTATAGGCTGACGTACTAGACGAGGCACATCCTAGTTTTACATTGGTTGAGCGACTAAGAGGTATGTAAAACTCTTCCTTCCTTCTTTTTGACATGATTTTAATGAAAGTACGACGGACGTACGTAATTCCTATAAGTTCAGTTTTAAAGGATAATTGTTGATTAGTGTCTATGATTTTCAGTAAAAGAGTTTATTATGATGAAATTATCGAGAGTCAAAGATAATTTTTAATTGCATATGGTTGCTCATGATATCTACTCGTGCTAAGTATTATTGTTTCACTCCACCGAGTCCCGGACCGGATCATGTTCATGCGCAGATTTACAGAATTCATCTAGTCCCTCACTAGAGGGCCGAGACACGTTATATACATATATACATATTTTATCGAGTCCCTCCATAGAGGGCTGAGACATGATATGCGCACATATATAGACTTCCATCGAGTCCCTCACTAGAGGGCCGAGACATGTTATACAGATTGATATACAGAAATAGACATAGTGACAGTATGAGTAAGCATTCATGATTTTTGATATAACTCTCATTTTTGTTAAGCTTGATGACTCTCTATCTTTACTTGACACAGTTGTGATTTCATTTTCAGTATTTCATGTTTTATATACTCAGTACATTATTTCAGATCGACCCTTTCCTGTCAGGTTCATGCCCGCAGTTTCAGGTGTTCAGATAGGTGACCTCCGCTAGGACTTCAGACATGATTGGAGAGCTCCTTTGTTCCGGAGTAAGCTATTTTGGTACAGATCTTCATCTTTCAGACTTATGCATATTTTGGGCACGACGGCCCCTGTCCCGGCCATATGTCGATCATACTCTTAGGTCCAGACGATTGTGGGTTGGACGTTTGTACCTTGTTTGGGTTGTAATGTTGTTGTACTCGTGTCAGGGCATTCTGCTATTCCCGCTTCGATCTAGTGGCAAATTTCGCCGCTTGCTTATTTTGACTATTCCTTTGTGTATATAATGTTGGTTGGTGGCACTAGTCGCCAGCCCGCTTTTGTTTGTTGTTCGTTATTGATTTGGCGGCACTTGGCTCGCCCATTTTGGGAGATGTTGTAAAAGGTGTTGTCACAAATTTCTATAGATCTCGGTATTAAATGGATTAAGAGTGACACGCCAAGAATGACGCTTTAATTAGACGTTTAGTCGCGCCCGTCGGGTCGGTCGTGACAGTGGTATCATAGCGATTAGTCCTCTGAGTGTCTGCACCGCGTGTCGCAGTAGTCTTGTGTATGGGTATGTTGTGCACCATACTTATACGCAGGAGGCTGCTGGACATTTAGGATTGGTTTCTACTCTTTCATCTCGTAGATCGTGCAATAGAGCTATGTCATTAGGATAATCTCCCTCCTCTTCCTTATAATTAATGTGGTTGCAGCTATGTTCCAAAAGAAAGCGACAGTGGTCCGGAAGGGAAAATCGGAATTTTTCGTACTTGACTAAGTGCGTCAAGCCATAAGGGAAGTGAAAGGATTTGAATAGAAGTATGAGGACCAGGTTTGGAGATACTAGGTCCACTTCAGGTAAGGTAACTCTTCAGAATCTTTTACGTACCGAATAAGTTAACCATTCATCACTTAAGGGATGTTATCGTAAAAGATTGGAACTAGGAGCAATGTCTGAGATTACGTATATGTACTGGACTATGTTGAAATTATGAAAAAGTACGACAAGTAAGAAATGAGTGAACAAGTGTTAAAAGAAATGAAGTTATTTATAATTACAAGTAGTAAAGAGATCTCTTTCAGACCATGAATGAGGTGTCGACTTGTGAAATGAATTGCAGTAGTCTCTTGCAATCTATCATTTAAACCCAACACTTGCGTCATGTCTAGTGTAATCACCTATCTCCAATACATCCTCGGCCTACCTCTACCCCTCATGTACTCGTCCATAGTCAACCTCTCACACCTCCGCACTGAGGCATTTGTATCTCTCATCTGCACGTGTCCGAACCATCTCAACCCCGCATCTTCCTGCATGTATCTTCAAGATTATATATGTAATTTCATTTTTCTTTCTGATGTTACTTCTTAATGTTTTACCTCTACCGTTCCTATTTCTTTCTTCTCTTTTAATGTTTTAACAAACATTATCACAACTCTCTTTCCCAAATCACTGAACCTAAAAGTTTTTCACAAGTTGTTTTATCACCTAATTGGCAAGATGCTATGACAAAGGAACTTGAAGCCTTGATTATCAATGACACATGAAAAGTTTTCCCTTACCTACTGAGAAAAAGGCTTTACCCTCCAAATGGGTTTACAAAGTAAATTGAACTCTGATGGTTCAATTGAGATATTGAAGGCACTATTAGTTGTTCGTGGAAATATACAACAAGAAGGAATCGATTTTACTGAGACTTTTAGTTCAGGGGTTAAAATAACTACCATTAGATGTGTGAGGACTTTATCAATTGGACGTCAATAATGCATTTATTCATAGAGAGTTAGATGAGGAAGTTTATATGCAGTATCCAATAGGTGTACAAATTATAGATCCTACACATATTTATCGTTTGAAAAAATCGTTATATGGGCTCAAACAAGAATCTCGTCGTTTGACGGCTGCTTTGAGTTATAAGGGATGTCATCATTCTTTGAACGACTTCATTTTACAAGTGTTCTGGGGATTCTATTTCTATTATCGCGGTTTATGTCGATGACATTTTACTCACCGGAAACAACAAAGAGGAATTAGATACTCTTAAATTATTTCTTTATGATGAATTAAGATAAAGGATCTAGGGGACTTGCACTATTTTTTGGGCATTGAAATCATTCGTGAACCTCAAGGTTTGATTCTCAGTCAACACAAGTTCATTTTGGAACTGCTTTCTAAATACAATTGCTTGGATTTAAAGCCAGCATCTTCACCCCTGGATCCCACTCACAAGTCACAAGTTGAGTGCTATTATGGACTTTCCACTGCCGGATCCTTCTGTTTATCATCGATTAATTGGTCAACTCAACATCTTAACACATACACGCTCAGATTATAATATGAAAGATTGATTAACTCCGCAAAAATATTATTATAGAAGATGACTGTTATTGAAAAATTTGACGATACATCCCCATATCTAAATCTTCTTTGTTGCTTGGGGCAAAAGGCGAAATCTCTCGCCCACAGGGCCCCACCTTCGGCCCGACAGAGATTGGTGGAGGAGGTAAATTATGGTGACTCAGCGGCCCACTAGGTGGGAGGCACAGTGTCTGGTGTTGGAACTTGTAGAAGAAGAAGAGATTAAGTGATCAAAATACATGCTGTGAATTTCAGCACAGTACTGCAATGAAACTACTTCGCAGAAGCCGCAGAATTCCGCGCCGCAACGCCGTGCGCGTGGTCGCGCACAGTATAACGAATTTTCAGATTTGAATGAAAAGTTGCAACTCTTCACATAGAGTCACAACCTTTGGTTAATAGCTGTTTATTGACGTTTGGTATGCTATAAATAGCATGTTGATCACTTGTTTTCATAAGCAACAATACAATTAACAAGATTAATCTTCAGATTTGAGAATCAAAAATCAATTGAAGAATAATTTCTTGTTGCATCTTCTTGTTCCTCAAAACTAAATTTCTGAAGAACACATATAGTAGATTCGCCAGGAGTGAAGTTCTTGTGCTAGAACTATCATTCAGATAGTTGTATCCTCAAGGCAGACGTCTGATCAACTGCAGCACAAACAGGGACGAATTTTTATCTTAGGTTACTGCATTTGCATGTCTCTATCTACAAACAAGTTAGTATGTGATGTTCATATTGTTGCTTTCCATTGTTGTTAATTTCTATATAATTGAAGTATCTATATAATAGTGTTGTTGAATTCAATTTCTTTGAATTATATATATTTATTGTGGTTTAAACATTGAAGGTCTAGATTGACACTAATACCTAGTGCCCACAAGGAGTCATCTCTCATAAAGCAGGAATAAAATTCACACACTGCGATTGTCAGGGCTCGAACATGTCTACTTGGGGGTAATCTAACACTCTGAAACCAACTGAATTACGCCCATGCGGGCTGCCTTGTTTCTCTTCTCATCAAGAAATCACCAATTGCAGGTGATAAATATTATTCTCTCTCCTAGTGATCCTTATTTTCCTAAATTGTTATTTTTTTAAATAATCTTGTTATGTTAATAATTAGGTAACAGTATTTATATACTGATTATAATTAGGAGGCCCTTTTCAGTACCTCAGATAAAATTTTCAACAATCAAAGGGGGCGCAAAGCATTCTAGAACCATTTTTTTTGGGCGGATTGCCCCTCAAACGCATTGGTCTTTAATTTTACCCTTTATATTTGTGATCTTTAATTTTTGCCCTTTCTATTTTTTATGAAAATATACAAGTTTATTTCGCAAGACATAGTCTATATAATATTCTTTTCTTCAAAAACTGAAATTTTAGCTCGCGCGACATAAATTATGTAGGAATTAAGTTATGCGACATAGTTTTATAGTAATTTTTAAAATTATATTGAGTGTTTGAAAATATATTTTATCCAGCATAGTTTGTGTGGATGTTATGATATATATGATGAAATTAAACGCTGACTATGCCTACCAAAATCTGAAATTATGTATTTTTTTCATATTATGTTGAGTGTTGACAGTTATGTCTTATCCGACATAATCTGTGGATTGTGTATGATACATATGTCGAAGATATAACACTAACCATGATGAACAAAATTCTAATTAAATTACTCCCTTCGGTCTCAAATTATTTATCATAATTATTAAAATAATCGTTTTAAATTATTTGTTATTTTAGAAATTTAAATCATACTAATTATTATTTTTAATCTATTTTACCCTTACTATTAATGAATATGACACATATAAGATAATTATACCATGATTAATTTATCCCAAATACAATTTTTGGACTCGGGAATGAATCTTGGGCCTAATTCAACTCCAAAAGTTAATTTGTAGGATGAGGATTGTCCAAGTTCATATAAGGAGTTCATGTTCCCATTTCATATCCGATATGAGACTCTTAACACCTAACAACTTTGAAATTGATTAATCAAAACTCACAAGTACTTTCTTTTAGCTAGGATTTGGGAAGATATTATTAGCCTTCAATAGTTTATTTCAGTGTGGGAGCAGTTGCAGACTTTGAATTTTCACTTTTTCACTAAAAGTCTAAAATCTTCCTTGAAATAGCAGAAAAGCCATAAACAGAGCCGCAACTATTGCAGAAGTCCATATTTACAATTGGTAAAAGGGTTAAATCACTCAATCATTATATGAAAGAACAATTTTATCTTTTGTTATATTATCAATATAAAAATACTCAACATTATCTAAGTAGTTTAAATATAATCCTCCACCGTTAAGGCTATTCAGGGTGAACGTCCAATCCAACGTGACACTAACATTTGTGAGTTGAACATCCATGATATGACATATCACACTCCAACCCATTTTACCCCATCTCCTTCATTTCTCGGGAGCAAAAAGGCGAAATCCTTCGCCATTGTGCTTCCCACCCTCCGACCGATTGGTGGACGAAGGTAAATAATACCAGATTGGCGCCACTAGTGGGAGACAAATGGTTCAGTGCGCGAGGCATCCTCACAAAGGAGAAATGAACTCCACACATGGCACGCTGCGCTCGAACTCGCTTTCTTAGAAAGAATCGCCACCTAACCAATCGAGCCTATACCCATGTGGGTTCATCTCCTTCATTTCTACTTTCACCGCTCGCACCTTCTCCTCTCAACCATCAATACTATCGTGACCACGTCCACGTGGGATGGTGGTAGTCAATGGTCACAGTCACAAACGAGGAACTTGTTCAACATTAACGCTTTTCAGTTTAAATATAAAAAAATATTTTTTCTAATTTTTTATGTTTTATTTTTAAATTTATAAGGTGTAAAATAAAGATCTCTTGAAAAAATTGACATAAAACTAAGAAAAATTGTCTTACTACTATTCTTTTAATGGTTTTCAAATTCTAAGAGAATCTTCCTAAATCAGCTATGTTGCAATCACAAATTAATTGGAGTATACCATTCGGTTTGTCGGAATATTCTTTGCCCAGTCAGTCTATTTCCGTCGAGGTGGGGCAGTCGCCTATAGGTGGTAAGGTAGGGTGGGTGGTACCGCTCTGCGGCCAATCTATCTATTTCTATTCCATTGTATTCAAACTCATTTTTATATTTTACATTTTTCTGATAAAGATTAAGTTTAGATGATTCATCATAGTTAACTATTTTAAGTTAATCATCAACCTATAGTATAAAGAAGAATAAACTTTGGTGTTGAAATTCTAAATGTGACAGTATAGTATACACAAAAATCATCTGCTTTCCCAAGAAGGTCATCATGGTTTCTTGTTTTTGACATGTAACTAAGAGCAGAACTTGATAAATGAGAATATGAAGAAGAAAGTTGGAATTTTTGCAACAATGAGTACAAAGATTCTCAGCAATCTTATATGTATTCTACTTCTCTTTGCGTTATTATATCTTCAGGTGAATGAAACTTCGTCTCTATCATCATGATTTTCATGTACCCCATCTCCTATAATGTCTGCATAAGTTCTCTATTATATTCTTCTGCTATTCCTATGCTTCACTCTCTTTGAAATTTTTGAAGTCTAATTGATCAAATCATGTTAATTTATTATGTTCTTTTTATATATTTTCTTTGTTGTCTTATTTATCGTCGTTCAAGATTGACTTTGTTAGCTTTTACATGACATGATAATTTCAATCCGAGCAATAATTACATAAACAGAAAACTTCATCTTCATAAGCTATGTTGCTCGGACTATTAAAAAATGTTGAGGGTGCATGCTGGCTCCTCAAATGTAATGCATTTTTGAAGGATACAAGACATATTAGGTAACATTTTTGAAGGATCCGGATAACATAGTCATGGTTAAAGTTCATTGGAAGTCACTCTCTATTATAGAAAGGGATCTTATTTCTTTCAAGTTGCAAAATCTTGTCACCAAGTTTTGAATATTTAATGCTCATTTGCTACTTTCAGGTACAATTGCAATACCAAGAGAATTGCAGCAGAAAATGTTATACCAAAAGGATATAACAACACCTATAACAACAGTCCCAACAGGAAATCCTACCACATCCACCCCTTTGCTGAATCGAACTGTCTCAAATCCTGATTCGACATTCACTAGCCCGACTAATCCAGTATCGACACCAGCAGTAACCAATTCTCCGGTTTCTTCCGGAGCGAGCTGGTGTATTGCTAGCCGAGCTGCTTCACAAACCTCCCTGCAGGTCAGTTACGGATCTAGATTAGATGCAACTAGGGGTAAATCCAATTCCAAATAGCTGCAATTTTGCTGGCACTGCTATTACTACCAACACTGATCCCAGTAAGCTACATTTGTTATTAATCATGCTATAAAGTGACTGAGTCAGAAATTTCAATAATTCAAGATATGAAGGAGTAAACACACGAGAAAGCAAAGATGATTCACTATATTGTATATATACATAAAAGAGATTGACCTATCTATATAGTATATTTTTCCGGCCAATGGATCAGGGTAGCTCCGCCACTGATGCCATGTGTTGTTGATAACATGTTATTAAGTGATTTTCTTTAAATTTGTTGTGTGCAGGTAGTGGTTCATGTCAATATCAATCAACAAGGTGTACCAATTAATTGTTATTATCTTTTTTAAATTTAACCCTGTTAGAAACAGAAAAATTAACTAATGTTTGTGATCAATTGCAGCACAAAAACATCTATTTTGAACACAACAAATGCAAGAGGATCAAGAATATTTGGTGCTGGACCAATCACACCATCTACTTCATCACCTGCCGTGACATGTAGCTCTTTAAGTTATAAGAGCTGCATCTTAACATATCTTGTCATACTGCTAGTTTAGCTAGAGACTGATCGATCTAAAAGCTTAAATAATTAGAGAGTCATTTACAATATTAACTGAATTCTCAATCAAATATTTATAAATATTATATGCTAAATTCGCCTCTGCTGAGTGATGTTACTTTAATTCCTGTAAAGCTGCCACAAGCTGCATGATCATGTAGAGAGGTTGCGATAGGAGTTTCCAAAATGGCATCTTACATGTTTTTAGAGGAGGATTTCCATCTATAGTTGTAAATGAATGAAACAGATCAATCTTGGGGATTGTATATTGTTTGCAAGAAACTCTACTTATATATAGTTTCAATATAAGCATATTTAATATTAACTCCTCGTTCCGCCCTTCCTATTGGGATAACAGCTTTCGGGCTTTGCCTGCCCTTTTTAATAAAAAATTCCGGCTCGGCCCGAGAAAGAAGCAGTTATTTGGGGAGTTAGTTGCTTAAGCGGTTACTGAATTATTAAAAATAGGGAATAATCGAAAGAAATAATCTCTTGATTATTTTTATTAGGCAAGAGTATATATACAATTTACAATTTTCATAATATAAAAATCATATTCCTATTCTACTTGTATAATAATTATACAATTATGATAAGTGTACAATTCTAATTATATACAAAAATGTCCTAAAATCAATGCTCCAAACAGTGATATACTTATGGTAAGTATATCATGGTATACTATTTATCACACCCCCGCAGTCATAGCGGGGGTCTTCGTAGTCTGAGACTATCCCTAAAATCTTCAAATAAAACAAAGGAAAAACCCTTCGTAAAGATGTCTGCAGTTGATACCTGGAAGGGACATGATAGACGCGTAGTTGTCCACGAGCTACCTTTTCGCGAACAAAGTGTATATCCATCTCGATGTGTTTAGTGCGCTAGTGTTGAACCGGATTACCAGAAAGATAGATGACACTAACATTATCACAATAAACTAAGGTAGCCTTCTGAATGGGACAATGAAGTTCTAAGAGAAGATTACGTAACCAACATGATTCAGATACCACATTGGCTACCCCTCGATACTCGGCCTCTGCACTAGAGCGTGATAAGGTAGATTGTCGCTTCGAAGACCAGGAGACCAAGTTAGTACCTAGAAACATACAATAGACAGACATGAAACGTCTGGTATCTGGACAACCACCCCAATCAACATCTATATACGAGACAAGTGTAGAGCCATAGTCAAGTGTGCCCTGAATGTAGCGGATAATGCGTTTGAGCGCATTCATGTGCTCAACCCTAGAATCATGCATAAACAAACGGACCTGCTGTACGACATATGTAATATCT
The DNA here is from genome assembly GCA_029844215.1 of Przewalskia tangutica. Lineage (NCBI taxonomy): Eukaryota > Viridiplantae > Streptophyta > Magnoliopsida > Solanales > Solanaceae > Przewalskia > Przewalskia tangutica. The sequence goes on along the minus strand of CM056730.1, from coordinate 3,160,283 downwards.
GGTCTCGTGAAAGTAAGATATTGAAGAGCTCCGGCCAGACTACGATAATGGGTAGGATCCTCGTAAGGTGAGCCAGCCGCAACACCCAGCTTGGATTTAGTATCAACACATCATTTTCTTTATTAGAAAAGTTACTTCTGTTTTGCTATTTCACTCAAAAGATCACTCAATCCGAAAAATAATATATCCGACCACTTTTCGATAATGTGACTCCTAATATTTTAAGCCAAAAACAAAACAAAAAAACATGAAACCCCAAAATATTTTAATCAAAACTGAGTACACATCCGAATATTAAGATAACAACAACATACCCAGTGAAATCCCACAACATGAGGTCTAGAGAGGGTAAATTGTATGCAGACCTTACCTCTACGTAGAACGACTGTTTTCGAGAGATCCTTGGCTCAAGATAAATTGAAATTTATAGATTGGCTGGCCCATGCAGGTCTCGAACCTGCGACCTTTACGTTATTAGCACGACGCTTTAACCAACTGAGCCAATGAGCTAGTTACATCATAATATTAAGACGTTATATTAAAATTTAAATGTTGAATAATAAAATCTATTTATTTTCTCAACGTCTGAATTTATAAAATATGTATTTATATAAAAATTATAAAATTTAAATAAAATACTAAATTAATCTAATACTATATCAATAAAAAAATTAAAAATTATATGTGCAGTTGGTGTTAGTGATGACTAACGAGGTGGCCAATTAATAATTGTGTTGGTTGATGGTGGTGGTTTGTGAGTAAGGATGATGACTGACCATATAATTAACAATGGTAGTTGATCATTGTAGTTGGTGGTGATAAGTAATAATTATGGTTGAAGATAGTGATATCTAATCGTAATGGTCAATGATAGTGGTGGTTGGTGATAAATAGTAATGGTTGATCTGACTAATGGTCTTCGTTGGTATTGATGATTGCAAATGACGGCTAATGGCAGTGACATGTAGGTGATTGTAGTGATTCGTGGCGGTGATGATCGTGACTGCGGATGATAGTTGTGATATGGTGATTGGTCATAGTTGATAATGGTGACCGGTGACAATGTTTAGCAGTAATAGTGAATGAAGTAGTAGTGTAATGATATCTTTGTAGAAATACTTTAATAGACATCTTAATGTTATTAAAATTTTGTTATAAAATTTTAATCATTCAGGTATTATTAGATTCATTAAATAATTGTACAATTTTTAAAAAAAAATCAACGTACTTAATGATTAAAATCTAAATTATTAAAATTTAACCTTAATACTAACAAATAAACTTAATATGAATATTTAAGATTAAAATTTTCATTAAGAGTAAACAAACAAGGCCTACTCCTTTTAAGCTCAATATGCCTAATATGTTACTCCTTATGTCCCATATTACTAAATATATATATATTCTAAATTACTTGTTAATTTATAAAATTAAAATAGAATTAATTAAAAAAATATTTTATTTTTAATATTAAATATTTTTAAAAATAATTAATATTGATTAGAATGAAAGTGGACAAGTATTACGAGACGGAGGAGGGAGGAACACTTTTTGTTCATAAAATTGTGTTAGTGAGTCCATTTGAATTAACACAACACTCGACCATTTTGCGCAGTTATGAAAGGTGGTATATATATATGAATTCCACTTGTCATCACCCAAATACTTAGGCATCAGCAATTTGTCTGATGCACTGTACACCCATTATCTATAAATAAGCATTTTTTAGGTTTTGATTGAAATCAAGAATCATTTTTTATCCGACCCATTTGAATCTGGGGTTCAATTGGTGTTCACACTCGCTACTCGTAAGTTTATCCTAAACGTTTATGTATTTGAAATGAAATGAACCCGAATCAAGAATTCAGAAGAATGTATGTATACATAGGATTTATAGAGGTTTAGTTGATTAATTGTGTGATTTGAAAGAATTTTCGTTTTTGTTTCTGTTAATACCATGTACCAGTGTTGCTTCTACTGAGGTGTTTTAGCATGAAGGGAATTGTTTTCCATGAAAAATGTTACTGTTTTCAGGAAAATAGGTGGTGTTATGGACTATATAGATAATAAATTCAGCAAATTTCATAGTGTTGTGATGAATTTTTGGTGTGTTAATGACTGATGATATGAAAGAATTTCCCTTTTGGTTCCGAAAATACCCTCTACTTTCACGGCAGGGGCGATTTTAGTTGCTATAATTGGGCACGTGAACACATGGTCTCTCCGTAAAACTAGATATTTTGTGTATATATTTTCTAAAATTAGTATAATAATATATGCTTGAACCCATGCTACTAAAAGGCTAAATGGTGCACTTGTCTAAGGTTGAGTTATTTACCTAGAGGACTAGGGATCAAGTCCCGCTTAATACATTTTTCCTTTTTTTCTTAGTGGTGAACCCATGTTCCAGAAATCCTAGATTCGCCGGTGTTACTTCAACTGAGGTGTTTAGCATGAAGGTAATTGTTTTTCGTGAAAATTATTTTTAAAGGAAAATAGGGCTGTTTCTGCTTATTTTCTAGTGTTTGGTTGGTGAATGGACGGTATGGATAAATTTTAGCAAATTGGATAGTGTTTTAATGAACTTTTTGAGTGTTAAAGATTAATGATATGAAAGAATTTCCCTTTTTGGTTCTTTCGATACCATGTACCTTCGCGGTGTTACTTTCACTGAGATGTTTAGCATGAGGGGAATTTTTTCCCATGAAAAAATGGTTTTCAGGAAAAATAAGTGTTGTCACTTGTTTGTAGGTGAATGGACAATACAGATAATAATTTCAGCAAATTGGATAGTGTTCTGATGAACGTTTTGAGTGTTAAAGATTTGATGATATGAAATGATTTTCTTTTTGGTTCCGTCAATACCCTGTACCTTCACGGTGTTACTTCAACTGAGGCGTTTAGCATGAAGGGAATTGTTTTTTATGAAAATCATGAAATAGGTGGTGTTCTTACTAATTTTCTAGTGTTTGGTTGGTGAACAACATAGATAATGATTTTAGAAAATTGGATAGTGTTTTGATGAGTTCCTTAGAGTGTTAAAGATTGATAATAAATCTAAGTGTTGGTTGGAGCAAGTGATATGAAGTAAGAGTTGGGCAACAACCCAAATTATTTGTTAAATGGGTTCATGAGATTATAGTACAGACTGACTTGGTCTTGGCAAAATGTTAACATTCACAATCCTCAGATGATACTACTTTTCCGTGATTCTTTTCTTGTTGTCTTCCTTCATCTTGTAATCTTTTTAACAAACTTGGGTCCATCAATTGCTGAGTATTTCAGGAATGCTGGCTAAGTGAAAAAGGAAAAGACGAAACAACATGAGTAGTGTAACTCATGAGAGTGCGGAAATGAACAATGGTATGAAGAACCGAGAGAATCATAAACAGCAACTGTCAAGAGATGTCATGCTGGGTAGTGAGCTATGGGCAGATGGCCTGCTTTGTGCCTTTGAATTTGTCGGTGGCCAACGGAAGACAAATGGCTCTGCCAGGGAACCTAAAAAACCACCATTATCTAAATATGGAGCGAGTAATTTCTCACCCCAAGATGCTGGCAAGGATCACATTATAGAACCTTATTGTACAACAGTAAGGTCTTCTGGTAATTATTGGATACCGATAGGCTGGGCTAGAATATCTGAGCTGCTTCAGACAGTGCATATTGATAGTGGTTGGGCGTCTCAGCCTGTTGATTTTACGGATGAGGAAGAAGATGATGTCACTGTAGCAGATGTTGCGGCTCCATACTGGCAACGTGCAGTGGGACCCACTTGGTGGTGTCATGTAGCTGCAGGTCACCCTTCCGTTAATGCATGGTTGAACAATGCTCAGTGGCTACATCCCGCCATAAGTATTGCCTTGCGAGATGAAAGCAAGCTGATCAGTGAACGTATGAAGCACCTTCTCTATGAGGTACTTATCTTCTACTCCATAAGTTTAGACTCGAGCAATTCCATACTGCCTCGACAACTTTTGGAAGACTTAACCTCATTTTGCTCCTAATAGCATCATGATTGCTAACCTATTACATAACCTCCCAGGAAATTGTGATAGTTTCCCTTTCTTTTAGTTTTTAGGATGTTCAAGCTCATAAGGATCTAAAAATAGGCGATTGTTCCTGAAAATGACCTAAAGGATGGTTGACTTTTGATAATTGTGAAAGTCTTGGGCAAAAGAGATGCAAGTAATCATGTTTTATGTTATAAAATTATTTGCCTCGCCAGCTACTTACTTCTATGCCTTCTAGAAGTAGCTTAATAACAAGGCCAATGTTACTGAAACGGTGGTTGGTCTGGCATATTCCATTTAGATAATAGTTCTTCCTGAGATTGCAAAAAGGAGGGGGAGGGGTCCGGGGTGACTGAGCATAGACAGCAAGTTGAAATTTCTTGCTAAATGGCTGCTTAAGGTTCTGGAAAACCGATTTTGATAGAAAAAACACTGAGGTTGCAGTTTGTCTGTTAACTTGGTGACCGGTCATTTGATCTTGTAAACTGTTATCTCTTCACAGTTTGACCTGAGTTACTTAGTTGTTACTTATCTCGCAAGAACATCATTTAGAGCCAGTGGATTTATCAACTTATAGCATCACAACACAAAACTATTTTGTGCTGTGTCCAGGGACTGCATGATTTTTCTTTGATGCTTCTTAATTTTATTTTTGTGAACTCTGATAAGAACACCAAAAATACAAATAGAGTGTAGTTTGAACAAAAATCTATGAAGGAAAAAGGAGGAAAAGTCAAACTATGAGAGACTGCATTTGCTTTTTCTAAACATTTGTTCTAGTTTTTATGCATGCTCTTAGTTGAAATCTAAATTTGGACCTGAAAATCTGGTAGCCTAAAACATACTTCCTCTGCAGAGAATCATGGATCATCTGTGAAAGGAAAATGAATATTTGTGAAAATGAAGAGGAATTCGTGACAAATCTTTGAAGGATATAACTCTAAAGAATTGCCTCTCGACTAAAATGATACTCCCGCTGTCCCAATTTATGTGACTTCCTTTCCTTTTTAGTCACCCCAAAAAGAATGACACTATTTATTAACAATTTAACTTTAAATTTTTCATTTAACCTTTAATGAGATGATTTTTAGCCACACAAATATCTATGGCTTATTTTGGACCACAAGTTTCAAAAGTCTTGCTTTCATTCTTAAACTCTGTGTCCAGTCAAACACCTTCACATAAATTGGGACGGAGGGAGTAGTTATATTTCCGTGTGAAAACTATGTCCGCAAATTTGAGCTTATATGACCTTCACTTGTTGCTTTGGGTGCAGGTGCCGGTTAGAGTTGCTGGCGGAATACTGTTTGAGCTCTTGGGGCAGTCAGTTGGTGATCCTTATATTGCAGAAGATGATATTCCAGCTGTTATACGATCGTGGCAATCACATAATTTTTTGTTAACTGCATTGCATGTTAAAGGATCTGCATCAAATATCAACGTGATAGGTATTGCAGAAGTCCAGGTTTGTCAATGATCATGTATAAAGCTATCGTACTGTCTATTAGCATGTTTGGCCAAGCTTCTAAAATCAGCTTATTTTGAAAAGTGCTTTCAAAAAGGTACTTTTTGTGAGAAGCAAGTTGTGTTTGACTAATTAATTTGAAAAGACTTTGAGCAACCATTAATGTTTGACTAAGCTTTTAAAAAGTGCTTCTAAGTGTATTTTCTAGGGATCTAGTAGCTCAATTGGTTGACTACCTGAACTTTCACCTTGTTGATGAAGGTTCGGACCCCACGTTGTAATCCCCTTCCCATTTTCCCTTCGCCTACCCCCTATGTACTATTTTTTTTTTTAAAAAGTGTATTTTCTCAAAAAGTGCTTTTCAAAATTACTTTTGGCGAGAAGCTACTTTTTTTTAGCTTCGCTTCTACTCAAAAGCACTTTTTCTTCTCCTAAAAGCTTGGCCAAGCACCTCAACTTTGAAAAAAGCACTTTTGACCTTGGAGAAGCTTGGCCAAATATGCTAATAATGTTGCATTTGGCATTACTAGAGAGAAGAATAAAAATCTTGAGGCTTAGATTTTTTGGTGATACACTCATAGTTTAATGATGTACTCGTAGGAATTACTCGCTGCGGGCTCTGGTAACGTCCCACGAACAATTCATGAAGTAATAGCACTCCTAGCTTGTCGCCTGGCTCGGTGGGACGACAGGTGTCAATTTTCTCTTGTTTCAATCAACCTATTTCTTTTTTGACTACATGTTCTAGTAAAAGAAATCCCATGTTTATTACTCCTATTTCTTAATTTGCCTAAATCTTTTGAATTCATTCTCCTTGTCTAATACAAAAAGCTTGAAGAAGCTCGAAAAGGGAGATAATTACTGATAAGCGTGTAATGTTGATTCTACATCAAATATATTTTTTCTTTATGTTCTTGGTCTCTTTGTTGGTTTTTAAGCCCTTTGGCGCAGGTTCCTTTTTTTTGATGTCTTATAGTTTTCCTTCCTTTTCGTATTTTAGCTCTTGCTTTTGTTACTTTACACAGAATTATGTTCTTGATATTGTTTCAGTTATTACTAGTTCCTCTGGATTTCAAAGAATCATATCTTCTTGTTTCGTACAATTCACCTTTTCATTTTTCCATCTCAGGGAAATGATGCATTTTCTTTTTCTCTTTCTTTCTTTAGATGGTATCAATTATACTAAACATCATCAGTAAAATTTATAAGTTGTCTTGAGTAAATAGAAATTGATCAAGATGTGAACTTAGTGCTTTGGGTGGGAATAACATGTTCATACCATAACCTTGATGAATACTTGTGTAAATTGTTCTAAACAGGGACTGTTCTTTTTTTCTTTTTCTTTTTAAGATACATTAAGTTGATTGTTCCCCCCATCTCCTGTCTTTGAACAATCTTTACATTTCAGGCTACTTAACTTTGTCAAAAGTTGAAACTTTTACTGTTAGTTTCCAATTGCTTAATACGCCATGAGCATGGTTGCACTTTATACAATACCACTAGCTTTTGATTTGTCATTTATGATGCATGACTAGTAGGTAGTTGAATATTGTCCCGCTTATCCTTCCATACTAGTAGTTGTAATAGTACTCTTATAGTTTCTTGCCCTTCGATTTCTGCTTCTATTTGTTGTTTCTTGTTGTTTGACTATTGTTTTACTTTGTGGTTGTTACTGCTCCTTCTTGTGGTCGTTATTGCTCTCTCATATAGTATGTTGCCATGGTTTATTCGTTTCTGTTATATCTTTTTTATACTTCTTTGAATTGCTTGTCCTTATCCCGATGGTCTACCGGAAACAGTCACTCTACCTCCCAAGGTAGGGGTAAGGACTGCATACGCTCTACACTTCCCAGATCCCACTTTGTAGGATTTCACTAGGTATGTTGTTGTTGTTGTTGATGCATGGATAAATTCACCTATAACTTTTGTCACTTTGGCTCATTGTCGCTTGGTATTCTGATTGTGAATTCAACTAATACACATTTTTTTAGGTTATATCGGAAGTATATTTTTGGGGCAGCTGATGAAGCTGAACTGAAGTTCATGAACAGGTTTTTCCTTATGATTATGAAATTGAAATTCCGCTGCCTTTGGTTTAGTTAATGACATCTAATAGAAACTTATGAGGTATCCCTGCTGGACAGGAGAAACCATGAAGATGTGCAGTTGTTCAGTGTAATTTTGAATCAAGAGATTAGAAGGCTGTCAACACAGGTACCTTTAGTTTCACGGTTGCAGGAAATTGATCCCTCAAAGCATAAAACCGTGCTTATTCCAGTTGATGCCAAAGCCAATGAGTAAAAGAGGAATGTAGGAAAGCAACTAAGAGAGTGTTTGGCTAAGCTTATAAGCTGGTCAAACTAGCTTATAAGTACTTTTTAGCTTATCTACGCGTTTGGTGGACTCCAAAGTGCATATAAGCCAAAAAATGCTTATAAGCCAAAATCCACCGAAAGTCATAAGTTGGTCATCCCTAGCTTATGACTTTTCAGCTTATAAGCACTTTTGGTTTGACCAAGTATTTTACTATTTTATGCTTAATATTTTTTTCTAATTCTGATGGAATGGTAAAGTTCAAGAGAAGGTGGAAGCAAAGAAAGTGGTGTATGCGAAATTGGTAGAAAGCAAAGATGAGGTGGAGAAGTGGACGAATAGGAAATTATATAAGATGGCGAGGAAGGAGGTAAAACTAGCGGTTACGACGGCTTTTGAACGCTTGTATGTGGAATTAGAGGAAAAAAGATGGGATAAGAAGTTGTACAGACTAGCCAAGGCGAGGGAGAGGAGGACCCGTGACTTGGATCACAAGGATGAGGACGACAAAGTACTGGTGGAGGACGCGCGTAGTAGACGGAGGTGACAGTCTTACTTTCATAAACTCTTGAACGAAAAAGGAGATAAAGACATTGTGCTGGGAGATCCGGAGCAATCCGAAAGGTACCAGGATTTTGAATATTGTAGAAGTATTAAGGTTGAGGAGGTTAAGGGTGTTGTTCGCAAGATGCGCAGGGGACGAGCGACCGGACCTAATGAGATTCCAGTTGAATTTGAAAGCGCGCAGGTAGGGCAGGTTTGGAGTGGCTGACTGAGTTATTTAATGTCATTTTTAAGACGACAAAAATGTCCGAAAAATGGAGGTGGAGTACAATGATTCCTTTGTACAAGAACAAAGGTGACATCCAGAGTTGCAACAACTATAGGGGTATCAAGTTGCTAAGCCACACTATGAAAATTTGGAAAATGGTCGTGGAGATGAGGATAAGAAGAGGCGTGTGTATTTTCGAGAACCAGGTTGGAATTATGTCGGGGCATTCGACTACAAAAGTCATTCATTTTATTAGGAGGTTGGTGGAGCAGTATAGGGTGAGGAAGAGAGACTTACATATGGTTTTCATCGACCTTGAAAAGGCATACAATAAAGTCTCTAGGGAGGTTTTATGGAGATGTTTGGAGGTTAGATGTGTACATGTGGCGTACATTAGGGCGATCAAGGATATGTATGATGGAGCCAAGACCAGGATACCGACAGTAGGAGACTCAGAGCACTTTTCAGTGATGATGGGGCTGCATCGGGGATCAGCTCTTAGCCCGTTCTTATTTTTCTTGGTGATGGATGGACTGACGCGATAAATTCAAGGGGAGGTGTTATGGTGTATGTTATCCGCAGATGACATAGTCCTGATTGATGAGATTCGCAGCGGAGTGAATGCTAAGCTGGAGATTTGGAGATAGACTCTAGAGTCCAAAGGATTTAGGCTGAGTAGGACCAAGACAGAATACTTGGAGAGCAAGTTCAGTAACGGGAGCGACCATGAGACAAGCGTGGAGGTGAGGCTTGGTACTCATGTCATTTCAAAGAAAGGAAGCTCAAGTATCTTGGGTCTATTATCCAATAGAATGGAGAGACTAATAACGATGTCACACATTGTATTGGTGCAGGGTTATGAAATGGAGACTCCATCTTGTGCGATAAAAATTGCCACAAAAACTTAAAGGCAAGTATAAGGTGGTGGTTAGACCGACTATGCTGTATGAGGCGGAGTGTTGGCCAGTCAAGACTTTGCACATCCAAAAGATGAAAGTTGTGGAGATGGGGATGCTGAGATGGATGTGTGGGCATACAAGGAGGGATAAGATTAGAAATGATGATATGCGGGAAGTGAGGTTGAGATGGTTCGGGCATGTACAGATAGACACATATGCCTCAGTGCGGAGGTGTGAGAGGTTGACTATGGACGGGTTCAGGAGGGGTAGAGGTAAGCCGAAGAAGTATTGGCGAGAGGTGGTTAGACGGGATATGACGCAGGTGCAACTTACTGAGGACATGACCTTAGATAGAGGATTGTGGAGGATACGGACTAGGGCAGAAGGGTAGTAGGTAGTTGAACGTAGTCCTACTTACACTTACATACTGGTAGTTGTAGTGTTATTATTGTAGCCCTACTTAGCCTATCATACTAGTAGGCTATGCGCAGTATTATTTTATAGTCCCATGTCCTTTAATTTCTGCTGCTGTATGTTCTTTCGTGTACTTTGTTTATCTTATTTACCTGCGTTAGTTACTACTTTTTTCAGAATGCTTTATCATGTCTTATTTGCTTTTGTTATTCTCATTTTCATACTGCTTTAAATTTCTTGTCCGGATCTGACCATTTCTCTTGCTTTATTTGTGCTTATGCTGTGTCACGACCCGACCCGACGGCCGCGACTAAACGTCCTAATTGGACGTCATTACTGACCTGTCAAACTTAATCCATTTAATACCGGGATTTATAGAATTTCTGCAGCATAACGCTGCAATGATAACCCCTTTCCACGTAGGCAAGCTGACAAGGCGGCATTACACGTGAATGAACCTGTCTCCCGAGGGAGTCGCAATTAACCAACACAATATATACAAGCAAGCCGACAAGGCTGCCACTAGATAACAACAGGTATATCCGGGAACATCCCAACACAGAGTAGAGCAACGTCGCAAATCAAAACAGAAGTACATACAACCACCCCACCGCTGTCTACACTTCAGAGTACAATCGACATATGACGGGACAGGGCCCCGTCGTGCCCAAAATATACATAAGTCTGGAATGTAAAGATTTGTACCAAAATAACTGACTCCGGAACAAGGGAGCTCCTTAGCAGCGGGTAAATGTCCTAAACTGGAGGGTCACCTAACCGATCACCAGACTGCGGGCATTTAACGCACTTTCGAGGAAAGTCGATGACGAAAGAATGTACCGAGTATGTAAGCATGAAATAATGTAAATAAGATCAAAATCGTGGCGCAAGGTAGAGTCAATCAGATCATAAAAGAATGAGAGTCATACCGCATTTCTACGCATGCTTAGTCATAAAATCATCGAATAAATCGCCCGCCAGCGGCGGACGCGTGGAATATCTCGTCATGGGTATTCAGATCGCATCACGGATGCCGTCAGTGGAATCATCATATAAATATACATAACCGTCCGACCTGCGAGGACGCGGTGAATCATCCTGAAATCTGTGCACGAATCTACCCGGCCCGGGACGCGGTGAAGTAGAGAAATGACTCTTAGCACGAGTAGATATCATGAGCAACTGTATGCAATTTAAATCATTTCTTTGACTCTCATTAAAATCATTAAATAACTTCTTACTAGAAGATCACATGTACTTTTCATAACTCAGATTACTATGAATAAGACTATGAAAGAGTCATGTACGTCCGCCGTACATTCCCTTGTATAATATTCATGTCGAATGAAATAATCAATAATTCACAAAATCATGCCAAAAGAAAGAAGGATAGACTCACATACCTTTTAGGCGGACTAATCAACTTAATGCTAAGATATGCCTCGTCTAGTATGTCAACCTATAACAATGATAATACGTTCGTCAATTCTACTATCCCTAACGTAAGTTATATCGAATAGCGACTTCCTATTTCTATAGAAATTTGGGTAGCATTTTCTCTGTTTATGTGCGTATCCACAATTTTCCAATAATCCAAATCAACCAACAATTCAAATCAATCAACAATCCAAATCAAACCAATAATCACTATCATTTCAATATGTAGTCAAAATTATCTCAAACATTCCATTTACGTCGTTAGTGCGCATACCTTCTCTTGTAATTATTCCATTTAACAACTTCAATAACCAAGACAACTACTACATTTATTTCTCATAGTAGTCAATCATTTAGTTACGTTAGAATTATTCATGGGAGCAATCCAATCTTCTAACATCGCCCATTCAAGAATATAAAATTAACACTTTAATCCTTTCAAGGCATGTTAGGTAACTACCTCAATACATATGCGTATTTGTAACTTATATTTAAACACTAATTCAGCTCGTAATACATTACCATAATGTTCAATAATTTCCATCAGCTTTTTGGTCATATCAACATGTTGTAATTCCAAAACTTCCCCTTCTAATTCTTAAAATTCCAATTCCTCTTGTAATTCCTTCATAAAATAATTATCTCTTAATTATCAAGGCTACGTCTCCATTCGCAACATGCGATTAGTGATAAAAATTTCATCACAACACTCCAATCCGATGCACATAAAGTAGTCTTCAAATTGGTCCGACAACATAATTCCATAACTCTTTCAAATTCAATTTCATATTTCAACATTCTTATATAAACAATTTACAACCTAAATCTCAATGTTTCCTTCCAATTTGTAGCATGCAATTAGCAACCATAACACAATACTTCAACTAAGACAACATGCAACTTCAATTATAGCGTGGAAGGAAGAATTTTCATACCTTAATTTAATTCCCAAAACAGTCCCGATTTTTAGTCACTGCTTCGTCAGCTGAACTTGTAACGTCCATAACTTTCTACTCCGGTGTCCCATCGACTAGAGGTTTGTTGCTTTGGAAACTAGACTCGACGAACTTCATTTTAGGCTTTTGAAACACCCAAAAACTCCTAATATACTAGGAGATATACCCCTCCAAAGTTGACTAAAAATCTGCCCAAAATTCTGCCAAGCAGTTTTCTGATTTTCTGTCCCAATTTCTTGCCCAATCTTTCACTAATGTTACCCCCAACATTCTAACATATTTTTCCTCAACAAAATTCATTCCAAAAATCAGAAAATTTGGGCTAAAAACTGGGCAGTGAACCCGTGCCACTCACTGTTTTGGTGCTAAACTTTTGGCTTAGAATTGTAGATGGATTTAATCCTTAGAAAGGGAGTGAATTAAGTCTTCAATTTGGCTATGGCATGGGTGAATTTTTGGCTAAGAGAGGAGAGGATTTGAGTGAGAGTTTTGTTTGAATGAAGTGGAAGATGAAGAGGTTTTTAGTTTTAATAAGAAATCTGAAAATTCTTTTATATAAATACACATTGGTCCCTAATTGTTTTCTTAAGTTAATTCCATCGCCCAAGTAATAAATCTTAATCTCACTTCTTTTAATCTCCGAAAATTTCATAAGACCTCGTATTCTCCATGTCGTAATTCTCATAATATGTTACTAATTCTTAATGGGAAAATATATAACGATCATTTTCCATCATTAACACGCTCGTAGTAACCAAAAAAATTTCGGAATCACATCCTTCAAGTACTAACTTCTGGATTTTGCATATATAACCATACTATATAATCAATATTCGAATCTTAATTCCTTAATGAAGTTCTTGAGTATCGTCTTAACTTACGAGGTGTAACATCCTTCCCCCCCTTAGAAACATTCGTCCTCGAATGTTCATCATAGGCCTCACGCTAGGAAAATTTCGGCAGTCTTCTTTATAACTATGCCTATCCACCTATATCCAACAAACCGACAGATGCCTCACAGGGCCACAATATAACACACATGCAATTCACCAATTCAAAATAGTTAAGTAAGGAATCAAATTACCTGTGAATATTCAACTGAATCTCATGTAACACTTTGAACAAAGTTAAAGAGCCTCCCTGCAGTACTATATTCCTTCATTTTAAATTTGCCACAATATTATAGCTGATACTACCTTGTACACCTGCTTCAAATTGTAATGGCATGTAGTGCCCACCATATATGCACTGCATGCTTAACGTGACGACAATTCATGGGTATACCCGCTGCATTGTTAAAATAGCTCCATATAGATTTGACAAACTCCCTTGTAAGAAACAAGTGACCTATCATTTCTTGATGTAAAACATTATATCAAAGATTCGATACTATATTAATTCCCATACTTTGCAACACTTCATCCATGAAATTTTAAATTTCCACACCATCCATAGAAGAAATATACCTTGAATGACATTCTTTAACCTACATTTACCTATATACCTCGTAAGGATAAGATCTTTATCTCAATAAATCCCATGCACTTGACACAAGAAATTTACTGTAACTTGTCATTATCCACCAAGGATTATCCATGTGGTATATACCAAGTAGTAGTGACACGTGAGACAATGTCATCCGTAGATATCGCCTCAGCCTCGACAAACCTCATCAATCCCCACGAGCGCTTCTTTGACATCTTCCACCCTTTCTTCAATAAGAAACTCGATAGTAGTACATAGTGTAATGTTTCCAATCGTGCGATTATCAATTCAAACCACTTTGTTTCCACTATATTTCTTGTTTAATGTTATCCCTTTCTCAAGAATCATTTTCAAGACACGAGGACCTCTTTCCATTGCACATATTGAGGTAATGCTTCTGAGTACTTGTTCCTAGAAAGTTAGCCCACAGAGAGTGGTCCTAAATCTCCACCATAGCTTTTCACACAATGCCTTGATATATCAAAATGAGATCCGAACCCCAATCCACTATCATCCTTAAGAAGTCCATCATAACCATGTAAACCAATGCCTAGCCTTAACATCATCCTTACTATACACCAGAAGAATATTACAACTATTTGTATGTATATCTTCGATCACACATTTTGCAAGTCTTAAAGCAGGCAGTATGTGTATAGGCACACTTGTGACACACTAGTAATCAACACTGCTTTACCTCATGGTGACAACAATATTTCTTCCCAAGCCTGTAACTTGTCTTTAATCTTCTTAATTAATTCAAGCATAACCTATCTTCCTCTTTCTAACATGTAATACTGGACATCCTCAATACATGAATGAAAATATTCCTCAGGAAACCAAGAATACCTTTTTCACTTGAATCAAGTTACTAGGAGTCTTAGCATGCATATAAACAGAACTCTCCTTTTATTGATCAAATGGCCAGAAGCTTCTTCATACTCTTTCAAAGTCTGCCTTAACTCTTTGTAAAATCATTCTATTTGCTTCGGTTGAAAATTCTTCAAACAACTCCTCTTTAAATCTAACAATATCCTCCAAAAGTTTCCTTACTCCATAATAATAGGGCAGTCTTGACATTCTTCAGTTTCGGTATAAAAGAAACAAAATCATCTTAATCAACAACAGTGTGTCAATTTCGATTTAGCGCTTAAAATAATGCTTCATATTATGTCAAAACCAAGCTAAAATAAATGTTTGCTAACACTCTATCGAACCTCTTAAAAGTAGAGTCAGTATCGGTTCTCTTATTCCACTACTTAAAAAGACTCCCTTTAAATCAGTTTCAAACATTTCACATGAATTAGTACCCAAATGAATTAGTACCAAATGCAAAGATCCTCACCCTCTGCAGGATATATCTGAAGACCGCCTATTGTCTCCCTTCCATTTATAATAACATTGAAATCCCCACTAACTAGCCAAGGATCCCGCATATCGTCGACAATATAGTATAAACTATCCCAGAGACAACATTCTCAATGCATCACTCTTTGCATTTACCATAATATATCTACCTAGTTCATGTAACTTCTTCCCCAGTGAGTCCTTAAGTTAGTCATGTTAATCATCCCTCATATTATCTCTGATTAAGTTTCTCTACTGATCAATATATTTAGGATAGACATATCCGCTTCCACTGTCGTGTTCTGCTCCACATTGGACATCATTGTCCCATCTTCCTTTAATATCACTGCGTTACTATTATTAGAGTTGTTACCATTGGTACACACCTCCTGTCTCTTGTCAACATTCCGCTCCTCATTAACTTTTGCTGCTACAAAAGCTCCTTCAACCTGTTCTTTAGTAGTAAGGGTTGCTTTTGATTCTTCTATCAATTGTGGGTCCTTAATGAGTTGTTTTACTTCTACCACCTTACCATCGTCGTCTTTCTTATTCTATTTATTTCCATATTCTTCCCCAGTATCTCTTTGTTCCTCCTTATTTGCATTATTACCGTTTGTCTCCTCAAGTGACATTTGTTTTATCCTCTCGTTGGACTTACTAACTCAGTTATGTCTTTGGTTGCGTCAACATTTGTCACTTTGGCTACATCCCACTGAGTATCTATTATCACTTCGTTGAATTCATCTATATCTTTGTACCTCTCTTATCTGTTTTCCATCCTTACATGGTAGTGTAGAAATTCAGGATTCAACCTTCACCTATTTAAAATATCTAAACTTATACTAAGTCTTTATGCCTACTTCTCATCCAATTAACCCAAGAGAATGTTCATATAGGCCTGGTTTCATGAAAGGCACCTTAGAAGCATGTAGGTTATCATCTCATTCTTAATTAGTAAGTGTTGTTATACACCCTGCTTGCCACTCATTTCACCATAATCCGCTACCTACTGCTTAAAATCCCTTATCTCAGTCTTAGCGACATGACACTTCACTCTTCTATTCCATTTTAATGCCCAGTTGAAATCACTCATTATTGCCTATAGTCCTTATATCTGGCCATGTAACCTTCCAATATATATCCACATTTCCCATTTAAGAGCCACATCATTAAACGCATACACTAAGGTCATATGGAAACTTTTCTTTGTACCCCTAAGTGTTACCCCGCAGTGTATCAATTATTCTGTACAGTTTAATATCTACCTCATAAAAATGAGGCCTCCACAATAACCCTATTCCTCCATTTGGATGCTCAGTAAGATTAGTCTTTAAAAGATCACCCACTACACAAGTTAAGCGATGTATTATGAGTTTCTTCCCTTTTTAACCTTTGGTTCCAAGAGACCAAATAACACCATCTTAGCATTCTGCGTGAACCAATGCATTGAAACTGTGCATGAATACATACCTTGGTTACCAATCCTTCAAATAACTTCTTAACTGAAAATATGAACTCCAGAGGTTACGATATTTAAAATGCTTGACACCACTACACACTAATGAGACGCTTATCATTCCCAAGTTCTAAGTCATTTGCGAAAGAAACTCAATTAATCCCTATGTCCAATACTAATGCTTTCATTCTTTTATATCAATCTTATTATTCCAGAAGTAATATCCCCTTCTTATTCTTACATGGGAACAATGTTCTTTTGGAGTTTCCTACCTTCACATAGTCCAGCAACATGATATACCATAAAATCGTCACAGATTCTAACAATTAGAGCCCAAAATTTAATTGGAGGTATGAAGAAGAAAAGAGTAGGTAAGCTTCATTTTCTATCTTTGGAAGGAAAAGTTCAATCTCGGTAACTATAGAGCAGATAACGTAGCATAACGGAGTACCAATTCGTAAGATAGAGACTACTGCAATTCATTTCACAAGTCGACACCTTATTCATGGTCTGAAAGGGATCTCTTTACTACTTGTAATTATAAATAACTTCATTTCTTTTAACACTTGTTCACTCATTTCTTACGTGTCGTACTTTTTCATAATTCCAACATAGTCCAGTACACATACGTAATCTCAGACATTGCTTCTGGTTCCAATCCTTGACGATACCATCCCATGAATGGTTAACTTATTCGGTACGTAAAAGATTCTGAAGAGTTACATTACCTGACGTTGACCTAGTATCTCCAAACCTGGTCCTCATACTTCTATTCAAATCCTTTCACTTCCCTTATGGCTTGACGCACTTAGTCAAGTACGAAAAATTCTGATTTTCCCTTCCTGCCAGCACGCTGCATTGGAACATAGCTGCAACCACATTAATTATAAGGAAGAGGGGGGAGATTATCCTAATGACATAGCTCTATTGCACGATCTACGAGATGAAAGAGTAGAAATCAATCCTAAATGTCCGGCAGCTTCCTGTGTATAAGTATGGTGCACAACATACCCATACACAAGACTCTACTAGACACGGTCTGTAGACACTCCGAGGACTAACTGCTCATATACCACTTCTGTTACGACCCGATCCGACGACCGCGAGTAAACGTCCTAATTGGACGTCATTACTGACCTGTCACACTTAATCCATTTAATACCGGGATTTATAGAAATTTCGGTAGCATAACGCTGCAATGATAACCCCTATCCACGTGAGGCGGTGAGCGGCGCTTGCGTGAATGAACTCGTCTCAGGAGTCGCGATTAACCAACTGATATATACTGGCAAGCAAGGCGTCGCTAGATAACAACGTGTATATCAGGAACATCCCAACACGAGTAGCAACGTCGCAAACCAAAGCAGTACATCTGACCACGCGCATTGTCTAAAGACCTGCAGAGTACAATACTGACATATGACGGGACATGGTCCCGTCGTGCTCAAAATATACATAAGTCTGGAATGTAAAGATCTATACCAAAATAATCGGCTCGAACGAGGAGCTCATGCGTGGGTAAATGTCCTAGCGGAGGGTCACCTAACCGATCACTGTACTGCGGGCATGAACGCGACTTCGAGAGAAGGGGGTCGATCTGAAATAATGTACCGAGTATGTAAGCATGAAATAATGTAAATAAGATCAAATTGTGTCCTGTAAGGTAGAGAGTCAACTGTATCATAAAAGAATGAGAGTCATACCAGTACTCATGCATGCTTAGTCATAAAATCATCAGAATAAACTGTCCGGCCCTTGGGTGAGGGACGCGGTGGAATATACTGTCATGGGTATCTGTACCCGCATCACGGATGCCTGTCCGTGGAATCATCATATAAATATACATAAAGCGCGACCTACAGGAGGGGCGGTGAATCATCACGAAATCGTACGCGAATGCGGCGGACGCGATGAAGTAGAGAAATGACTCTTAGCACGAGTAGATATCATGAGCAACTGTATACAATTTAAATCATTTCTTTGACTCTCATTAAAATCATTAAATAACTTCTTACTAGAAGATCACATGTACTTTTCATAACTCAGATTACTATGAATAAGACCATGAAGGAGTCATGTACGTCCGCCGTACATTCCCTTGTATAATATTCATGTCGAATGAAAGAATCAATAATTCACAAAATCATGCCAAAAGAAAGAAGGATAGACTCACATACCTTTTAGGCGGACTAATCAACTTAATGCTAAGATATGCCTCGTCTAGTATGTCAACCTATAACAATGATAATACGTTCGTCAATTCTACTATCCCTAACGTAAGTTATATCGAATAGCGACTTCCTATTTCTATAGAAATTTGGGCAGCATTTCCTCTGTTTATGTGCGTATCCACAATTTTCCAATAATCCAAATCAACCAACAATTCAAATCCAACCAACAATCCAAATCAAACCAATAATCACTATCATTTCAATATGTAGTCAAAATTATCTCAAACATTCCATTTACGTCGTTAGTGCGCATACCTTCTCTTTGTAATTATTCCATTTAACAACTTCAATAACCAAGGCAACTACTACATTTATTTCTCATAGTAGTCAATTATTTAGTTACGTTAGAATTATTCATGGGAGCAATCCAATCTTCTAACAACATCGCCTATTCAAGAATATAAAATTAACACTTTAATCCTTTCAAGGCATGTTAGGTAACTACCTCAATACATATGCGTATTTGTAACTTATATTTACACACTAATTCAGCTCATTTCCATCAACTTTTTGGTCATATCAACATGTTGTAATTCCAAAACATCCCCTTCTAATTCTTAAAATTCCAATTCCTCTTGTAATTCCTTCATAAAATAATTATCTCTTAATTATCAAGGTTACGTCTCCATTCGCAACATGCGATTAGTGATAAGAATTTCATCACAACACTCCAATCTGATGCACATAAAGTAGTCTTCAAATTGGTCCGACAACATAATTCCATAAGTCTTTCAAATTCAATTTCATATTTCAAAATTCTTATATAAACAATTTACAACCTAAATCTCAATGTTTCCTTCCAATTTGTAGCATGCAATTAGCAACCATAACACAATACTTCAACTACGACAACATGCAACTTCAATTATAGCGTGGAAGGAAGAATTTTTATACCTTAATTTATTCCCCAAAACAGTCTCGATTTTTAGTCACTGCTTCGTCAGCTGAACTTGTAACGTCCATAACTTTCTACTCCGGTGTCCCATCGACTAGAGGTTTGTTGCTTTGGAAACTAGACTCGACGAACTTCATTTTAGGCTTTTGAAACACCCAAAAACTCCTAATATACTAGGAGATATACCCCTCCAAAGTTGATTAAAAATCTGCCCAAAATTCTGCCAAGCCAGAAAATTTGGGCTAAAAACTGGACAGTGAGTTCCGTGCCACTCACTGTTTTGGTGCTAAACTTTTGGCTTAGAATTGTAGATGGATTCAATCCTTAGAAAGGGAGTGGATTAAGTCTTCAATTTGGCTATGTCATGGGTGAATTTTTGGCTAAGAGAGGAGAGGATTTGAGTGAGAGTTTTGTTTGAATGAAGTGGAAGATGAAGAGGTTTTTAGTTTTAATAAGAAATCTGAAAATTCTTTTATATAAACACACATTGGTCCCTAATTGTTTTCTTATGTTAATTCCATCCCCAAGTAATAAATATTAATCTCACTTCTTTTAATCTCCGAAAATTCCATAAGACCTCGTATTCTCCATGTCGTAATTCTCATAATATGTTACTAATTCTTAATGAAAAAATATATAACGATCATTTTTCATTTCCATTAACACGTTCGTAGTAACCAAAAAAATTTCGGAATCACACCCTTCAAGTACTAACTTCTGGATTTAGCATATATAACTATACTATATAATCAATATTCGAATCTTAATTCCTTAATGAAGTTCTTGAGTATCGTCTTTAACTTACGAGGTGTAACACTTTGTCTTGAGCCGAGGGTCTTTGGAAACAATCTATCTACTTACCAAGGTAGAGGTAAGGTCTGCGTACACTCTACCCTCCCCAGCCCCCGCCCCCACGTTGTGGGACTTCACTGGGTATGTTGTCTCAAAATATCTTTCCCAAAACAACACTCCCTAACTTCCTCTCACTCTGTATTCGTCGTTCCTCCTTTTCTTTATACTGATACTTTTAAATTTATAATTTTTTGCAAGAAAATTAAGGAAATTTTGGTCATTCTAACAAAAGAACAACTTATCAACATTTTTTACCAAGCACATCAACAACTTATTAACAGCTTCAGCACTTAAAATGTTTTCCAAACACTTAAAGCTTATCGACTATTTATTATCAGCTAGTCCTAACGGTCTCTAATTTCACACTAAGAAAGCTTATCACAAGCTGAGACTCTTCCTCCTTAGTCATATGCAAAGCATGCTGATTAATAGTGAAAAGACAACAAGACCAATTTGAACTTTTCTGCAAAAATATTAACACTATATATGTCATCCAAGTTTTCCCTACTAGTTGCCTTGATTTTTGCATGATATAGAACTATCCATAAACTTCCTCTCATCTTTGAGAGGATTTTGTATTTCAGCCTAGTGTTTAAAAGCGTGTTGTGTGTCTGAGTTGAACTAGCATTCTCTCTCTTTTTCTGCAAGGTTATACGAGTAAAATGGTCTTTACATGCAAGAGAAGAGATTGTATTCGAGCTTCTCCAACATCTTAGGGGAAATGCTGCAAGGAGTTTGCTTCAAGGAATAGTAAAAAGTACAAGACAAATGATTGAAGAGCAAGAAGCGGTTCGGGGCCGCTTATTTACAATTCAAGATGTCATGCAGAGTACTGTCCGTGCATGGTTACAGGTGCCATAAGTTTACATATGATAAATTCTATTCCGAATAAGTGATTTAAGTTAAAAACTTCCTTGTCTATTTCTTTAACTATCAAATGCGCTTGATAATGAAGTAAGCTATATCGGATCAGTTTAATGTTCCACAACACATCTACAACTACAACAAACCCAGTGTAATCTCACAAAGTAGGGTCTGGGGAGAGTAGGATATACGCAGACCTTACCTCTACCTTTGTGGGGCAGAGAGACTCTGATAGACCCTTGGCTCAACCACATCACATCTAGGCGATCTTATTTATGACAAAGAGTTAATATATTCTTGAATGAAAACATCTGTATGGTTAGCCAGTAAAACTGGTGGCAGGTCGCCTTTGGAAATTAATTGCTAGAGAATGAATATAACATGTCTTGTATAAGCAAACAGAGACTATTTAGAGTTTTCAAGTTTTTGAACCGAAAGTGTGTGTTTGTGCTGATTTTGCAGAAAAAAAGAAGTTGATTTTCCGTATACTCCGATTGAGCTTTTACTCTGAAACTCTTTAACTTCAGGATCGGAGCCTTCGAGTCCAACATAATCTAGGAGTTTTTGGGGGCTGTGGACTAGTTCTTTCTATTATAACTGGGCTTTTTGGGATAAACGTTGATGGAATTCCTGGAAACGGGGGATCCCCATATGCATTTGGCTTCTTCTCTCTCGCCCTCGTCTTACTAGGAGCTGGTTTGATTGCTATTGGATTGATCTATCTTGGATTGCAAAAACCATTCGTCGAGGAGCAGGTCGAGGTGAGGAAACTAGAGTTACAAGAACTCGTCAAGATGTTCCAGCATGAGGCCGAATCGCATGCTCAGGTTCGAAAGGATGGTTCAGGAACCAAGAAGCCAGTTGGTCCTACAGGAATAATATCAGATGGAGACAAATATGTTTTCATTAGTTGATCATAACATAGAAATGCCAAGTTTTCTTGTCACAACTGATAAAAGGAAGGAATTTAACTGTTAACTGCGTAGATAGAATACTTCTGTTGCTTTCATAAGCTGAATTGTACAGGGGCAATCCTAGTTGTTCTCTTTGTTCTATTTATATGACAAAACAGAAAGGAGGGCTAATTCCAAATTAAATGATAGTTGAACACTTAGATTTTGTTGCATTTGCATTTCTCTCAACTAAGATATGATATCATCATTCAAGACACAAAATCAACCAAATTATTCACAAATGTTCTCATCTTTGTTGGTTCTGGATTGGTTACATATGTTCTTGCTAGATGAGGCAATGGGAAAAAATCACATATAGTCACTTTTCAGTTCCCTATAATTGAAAAATAATCACTATTTTGGAGTTTCAAATATCACATGTAAACACTACAAGACATCACTCGTAGAATTTGAAACTCTATGACAATAGTAAATTTCAAAAGATGGGGTCGAAAAGTGGACGGTGGGTGCTATATTTCTATTCTGAGGCAATTGCTTGTTACAGGATTAATATTTTAAAGTTTCACTTGCGAATTTTGAAACTTCAAGAAAGTAAGGATTAATATTTTGAAGTTTCACTTGCGCATTTTGAAACTTCAAGAAAGTAACTATTTTTCAAAGACGGAGTTGATAAATGATAGATGAATGTTATTTCTACTCAATGCAATTGCTTGAAACAAGATCAAAAAAGTTTATTGATAAGTAGTTGGCTTGGTTCTAGCCGTCGAAATTGGTTGCTTAACCTCATAATTTTTTAAAAATAATTAAGTTGGATTTGTATAGGGCAAATTTCGTATAAGATAGATATACGAATTATAGTATGACATGTGGAGCACGATGATGAGTCAGGATCACGTCAGCCTAAGGTACAACCGACTAGATACGCGAGGTACCCAGAGTGACACAAGCATGACTGGTACCGGTAATACAAAAGGTTGAGAGTCGTTTGAATTGCAATGGACGACTGTTACTAAAATCGGTCATATGTCTTCCAATGGTGCTTTAATGACATTTATTGAGATATTGATTGTCCAATTATTATAATATTCGTTCTTCTGTATTAATGAGAGCATGTTTCGTGGGTTGTGTACCCGTGTAGTTCATGTATAAATAGGGCACATTGTTCCCTTGTAAATCATCACATTTTAGTTATTACAAGATCATATTCTGTCGATTTCTGTGCTTACATACAAGTTATCGTAGTTTTGTCCAGAAGTTGTCACAAGGCTCAGGTTAATCATCACTTTACTTTGTCGTATTATTACTTGTTTTCAGTATAATTCATCTAGAATTCATATCTAACATATCACTTGACATTCATGTATCTTTGACCACGTATACAAATTCAACTATAACGTTTTACAGGTAAACAATTTAGCGCCCACCGTGGGGCCTGGACAATTGTGGTGTCACAAGTGACCCCTCTACTAATCTAATTTTTTCTTTAAGTCTTATTCTTTGTTCAAATCAACATGAATATGAGAAAGCAGTCGCAATATCGGGGTAACACAAACAATCTTGGGTCGGATGGTTTGCCGATATGAATCACGAGACTCGAAGACCTGATGTTTACAGACGGAGTTACATCTGGAGACGGACATACTCGACATGAGGATGTTTCCACTGACGAAACACATGAAGAAGCTATACAAAATCTTCGGGCGCAGAACGCCGCAATAAGTGAGGAGTTGGAGCATCTGATGCGGTTTCAAGAGGAGTTCATGTCCAAAAATGCTGGCATTACTCCAACAGGGGAACCAATGCATCCACCAAATGCAAATGGAGAAACCGGTAGTGATCAAAGAAGATTAGAAAATGACGGTTCAAAGAGTGAAGCTACCCCTGGAAATTCATTTCAGGAGAAGGTCTTGAAATTCATGAAGAACATGACGAGCAAAGTTGATACCAATTCAGATAAGACGGAAAAAATTACCTAGGAGTTTCGGTGCTAGTTCAGCCAAACGTCGGGGGCTCCTCATGTGGTTGATGGTCCGGATGCGATGAAATACATTCAGTTGGCATATAAGCCAGAGGTTGTGCCCGAACTGATCCGTAAAAGGTTCAAAATGCCCTTTATAGCCAAATATGATGGAACTACTGATCCACAAGAGAATATACGGCCTATACTATGGCCGTGAAAGGAAATGATCTAAGAAAACATGAAATAGAATCGGTTCTGATAAAAAAGTTTACTGAAACACTTGCTAAGGGAGCTTTGACATGGTATTCACAACTCCCTGAGCATTCAATCGGTTCGCTCGCCTAGTTCGTCGACATGTTCATAAAGGCTCATGTGGGCCTGAAAGGTGAAGACACGCAAGACATCTTCGCATTGCGCAGGAGAGTCAGAACTCCTTGGGCACCTTTTTACACAATTTCAGAAGGAACGAATGTTATTACCGGCAGTCCCTGATGAATGGGTTGAGAAGGCTTTCACAAAAGCTTTGAATCCGGAAAGTTCGGATACCTCCCGGAAGCTCAAGAAAAATCTCTTGGAGCTCCAGGTGATAACTTGGAAAGATGTGCACAATCGGTATGAGTCCAAGATCTTGATTGAAGACGATATGCTCGGAACTAGGGCTGGGAGTATCTTTGTAAAGTCAGATAAAGAACCGAAATCGACCAGAATTCCTCGAAAAATTGTTACCAACCTTATCCTACCTCCGGAAAGCAGGGGGATGGACATAATTTTCGCTCTTTTGAAAAATCAAATAACAAAGGAGGTTCTGAACGAAACAATCAGGGATTGGTGAATTCTGATAAAGAAAATTTATCTAACTCTAATAAAGGTACTAGGTACCCGAAGTTATCCGAGTACAACTTTAGTATAGATGAAAAGCAAATGGTGGCGGTGTTGAAAATACATCTGGTGTCCCAGCCACTAAAACAAATGCAAGCAAATCCTAGCAAAAGAGACCAGTCCATTTTATATGATTTCCACAACACACACGGGCATAAAACTACAAACTACAGACATTTACGAGAAGATGTGGCAGGAATACTAAGCAGGGACCACCTCCAAGAGTATTTGAGGGAAAGGGCTCGTAGTAATTATGAGCGGGGACCACTTGCGAAAAATAAGTCAAATTCGACTGCACCACCCCATGTTATAAATATGATTTATGGTGGGTCAATGATTGTCGCTACATCTTTCACCGCGGCTAAGAAGACGAGCATTTCTGTAACCCGGGAGAAACGATTTAGTGAGGTACCTGATGAACATACTATCATGTTCACCGAAGAAAATGCTGCCAGTGTGATTTCTCCTCGCAATGATGCGCTGGTAGTCACGGTACCTATTGATTGCTTTCAGGTGAAGAGAGTTCTAATTGATCCCAGGAGCTCAGCTAATATAATTCGGATGAAGATAGTGTTAGAAATGAACATGGCAGACAAGATAGTTTTAGCTGCCAGAACTCTCTCAAGCTTCAATATGTCAAGTGAAATCACAAAATGACAAGTAGATCTACCGGTGGATGCGATGAGAGTTATTAAATTGACAAAATATTATGTCCTCGACGGGGACCTGAGGTATAATGCAATATTCATAAGGTTGTGGACACATGATATGAATGTGGTCCCGTCAACACTGCATCTGTTGGTGAAATTATCTACACCATAGGGAATTCAGCAATTCGGGGTGAACAACCCGATGTAAGGGAAATGTACTCCATAGAGGAACTAAAAGAGGCGGTAGACCCCAAATAACAATTGCAGGAAGCGAAACTGATACCAGAAGATGTTCACCGTGTTCTGTCGATGCAAACAAAATCAACCTATCCGGAGTAGGAGTTTTTGGATCGGTACAAAGTACCCATATATTTTCAGGTATTGAATGAATCAGATGCCACAAAGTCCACTGAAGATGAACTGTAACAGATTGCACTACATCCGGAAACCCCCGATAGGAAGAAATACTTGCGCACCAGGTTAACCCCGGGGCTCAATATTTGGTTCTTAAATATCTTATGTCTAACACTGATTATTTTGCATGATCTCATAAAGATATGACATGCATTCCTCCAAAAGTTACAACTCATAAGTTGGGCATGTATCTCAGTTTCCCTCAGGTACGACAGAAAAACTGACCGATTGTCGAACTTTGCAACAATTTTTTTTAAAAAGAGTTAGCTAGATTACTTAATATAGAGTTAATCCGGGAAGTAAAATATTCGGACTGGTTAGAAAATGTAGTCGTAGTACCGAAAAAGGGAAAAAAATAATGTGCATTGATTATAAGAATTTGAATACTCGTTTCCGCTACCAAACATAGATCATATGATCGATGTTATAGCCAAACACGAGATCATGAGTTTTCTCGATGCGTACTCCGGTTATAAACAAATAAGGATGCACCCGAAAGACTAAGAAAAAATATCCTTTTAAACTATTTTCGGTACTTATTGTTATAATGTTATGCCTTTTGGACTAAAAAATTCCAGGGCCATGTATCAAAGGTTAGTAAATAAAATATTTGAAAAATAAATAGGAAAAACAATGGAAGTATATATAGACGATATGCTTGTAAAAAGTCTTCGTGCATAAGACCATTTAAGTCACTTACAGGAAACCTTTGAGGTGTTGAGGGAATACAATATAAATCTAAACCCCGAGAAATGTGCTTTCGGGGTGGGCTCCAGAATGTTTTTAGGTTTCTTGGTTTCTCAAAGAGGGATCAAGATAAATCCTGACAAAATAAAGGTTATCGAAGATATATCGGACACACTTGAAGATATGAAAGCAGTATAGCGGCCGACCGGGTGAGTGGCGACCTTGAGCAGGTTTATCTCCCAATCGTCAGAAAAATTCCATAGGTTCTTTTCACTTATGAAGAAGAAGAACGACTTTGTTTGGACGCCTGAATGCCAGCAAGCCTTACGAGACATAAAAACTTACTTATTCAGCCCTCCACTCATGTCAAAGCCTAAGGACAGTGAACAACTATTGATATATTTGACAGTCTTAGAGGTAGCGGTAAGTGCAGTGCTGATACGGGAGAAAAAATGTACAGAATTTCCTATCTATTACGTAAGTAGAGTAATGTCAGGAGCCAAAACCCGGTACCCGTAACTCGAAAGACTAACTTTTTCCTTAGTAATGTCATCGCGAAAACTTCGACCATATTTTTAGTGCCACCCAATTGCCATAGTACTTACATTTCCTCTTTAAAATGTGTTGCATTAGCCCGAGCTTTTCGGACGCTTGGCTAAATGGGCGGTAGAACTAAGTGAATTTGACATTGAATATTTACCTCGGACTGTGATAAAGTCTCAAGTCCTTGCAGATTTTGTGGTCAATTTTAGTCCGGTAGTAACCCTCCAAGAGGAAAATAAAGCTATATTAGTCTCAGGGACTGCCCCCGGAATCTGGACACTTTATATAGATAGTGCCTCTAACGTTAAGGGGACTAGTCTGGGAGTGGTATTGCGAACTCCCATCGGTGAAACTTTAGGGCAAGCAATACACAACCCTCCGTTGACTAACAATGAAGCAGAGTATGGGGCTTCAGTTGTAGGTTTAGAATTGGCCCGAGAATTAGGCTCACAAATCATTAAAGTCAAGTGTGATACACTACTGGTAGTGAACCAAATCTAAGTGTTTGAAGCCAAAGAAGAACACATGTCAAGATACCTTGAAAAGACCTTGAAATGTTTGTCTTGTTTTCAAGAATGGACAGTGGTGCATATACCCCGGGAAGAAAACATAGAGGCATATGCACTTGTAAACTTAGGCTCTAACACAGAGGCCGATGGTTCTAAAATCGACTCGATTGTTCAGTTGGTGCATTCGGTGCTGGATCCCGTCCGATACGATGAGATAAATTCAACCAGCCTAACTTGGGACTAGATAAATGAATTCTTAGGCTATCTTGTACGCGGAAAGCTCCCGGAGGAATCAAAAGCATCCAGAGCTATGAGGACTAAAACCCCTAGCTTAGTGTGTGCCCCGACGAAGCTGATTACGTGATGAAGGAAGTCCATAAAGGCATTTATGAAAACCATTCGGAAGCGGAATCCTTAATAATCAAGCTCATGAGGGACATTATTATTGGCCCCGGATCAAAGAAGATACAAAAATATTTGTAAATAAATGCGATAAGTGTCAGCGCCATGCATAACTGTTACATTGACCGGGAGAAGAACTGCATTCGATGGTATTCCCGTGGTTGTTCATGAAGTGGGGGATGTACATTGTCGGACCCTTGCCAGCGGCACCAGGATAGGTATGTCAGATTATATTTATGACTGACTATTTCTCTAAGTAGGATGAAACTACAACTTATACAAAGATACTAGAGAAAAGGGTAAATGACTTCATTTGGCAACACATTATTTGTCGTTTTGGCATCCTGAATAAGATAACTTGTGATAATGACCGGAATTGTATCGGAGCCGAAGTCACTAAGTCCTAGATGGATTGAACATCAAGCGAAGCACCTCTAATACCTATCATCCCAGCGCAAATGGCCAAGTGGAGTAAACAAACAAGAACATAATCCAGAATTTGAAGAAGAAACTGGAAGTTGCTAAGGAAAACTGGTCGTCTATGTTGCCAGAGATATTATGGGCATATTGACCCACGCCAAAAATGAGTATCAGAGAAACTCCTTTTTCCCCAGTTTTCGGTGCAGATGCCTTGATCCCGATAGAAGTGGGAACTCCAAGCTTGAGATATCTCCGGTCTGATGATAAATCAAATGCAGAGTCAATGTTTGTACACTTGGATTTGCTCGAAGAACGTCGATATTACGTCCATATGGTAGCCCAAAAACAAAGAATTGAACGTTATAACCAACACATAAATCTCCGACACTTTAAATTCGGGGACTTGTTTCTTCAGAAGGTAAATCAGAGTACCCGAGAACAAAACACAAGAAAATTAGGTGCAAACTGGGAAGGATCGTACACGATCACCGGCAACGCCGGTAAAGGAGATTATCAGCTCATAGATTAACAAGAAAAAACTTCCTAGTAATTGAAATGTAAGTCATTTGAAGAAGTATTATGTGTAGTAAGATTCAACATGCGCTACACTCTTTTTTCTTCGTCCGATTTTTGTCCCAATTTGATTTTTCTGACAAGGTTTTTAATGAGGCAGCATCACAAAATAAGCGTGTTAGTTATCTAGCTACTGTGAAGAGCTATCCAATATCCGAGTCTTTATGGCATGAACTCTCAGATTCTGCGGGGACATATACACTAGGAATCTGAAATGGAGTCGAAGAAAATTTTATGAATTTTAACGCTTCGACGGAAAGCGCTTGATACAGGGGACTGCTCGAATATTCTAATTATATGTACTCGGACTGACCACACAATACGACAACCAAATTATTCTTGCACTTATCTTCGCATTTGTAAGTCAGAGGAATTAATAAAAAAATTGTTATGATTAATAAATATTTATCATCACAAGCATAAAAACGTATGTTATTATCTTAAACATATCAAAATTGTTGTGCCATAATGAATATGAGACGTCCTTTTCTACAACACCATTTAAAATAAAGAGCCTCTCTTATAACAAAAAAATTAAGGCTCCGGATACAAGAAGTACCGAGGGTTTAAGTTTTTCGAAACCAAGTTAAATTCGAAACTAACTTTGAAGGCCATGAAAAGCTTCGATTTAAAGATGAAAAGGAAAATACATCTTTGAAACTAAATTAAGGTCATAACTAATATTTCCTTTTGAAATTAAAAATAAATAAATGATGAAAATCTTGCACATAATTGGAAATGAGAAAGTTCTTCATTCATATTTTTCAGGACCAAAATAGATCCGGTTACAAAAGATACTAAACGGGCCCAAAGTGATCCGATAATAAAAATTAAAACTGAAAATAAACCGACGCAAAAGGTTACGGCCTACCCTTTCCGTAGTCTGTTGGGGGTGTTTCAAGTGTTGCCAACAAAAATAAGAAGGTCAAATAAATCAGTTATAGGGGATCATCATCATCACTAGCCTCTGCACCAACTTCCACATCTGAAATCCTCTATATCTCATCGTAGAGCTTCCAACGATAACATAACATCGTGGAGGTCAATTTCTTCGTCCAGGAGTTCAGAAGGGATATCAATCCAAGGCTTGTTGGCCTCTTCAAGGGTGTCCACGCGACTCTTTAGGACAGTCAAGTCTCTCTGAAGCTTCCATCTTTGAAATTTAGCCTGGAGCTCATTGATGGTGTGCTCGGAGGCATGCAAATGTCGTTGGGCTTCCGCCAAATTGGCTGTTAACCTTGTTGTCCTCTCTTAAAGGTCACGTAACTGGAGGTTAAGGCTTGAAGGAAATTCTCTTGGTCCCGAAGAGAGCTAATAACATCGTGCAAACAAAGTCAGAGGAAAGCTTGAAGAAAGCTCGAGTCTCTAAGATCGGCTTAGAGGTTTTCAACTTCTACCCTGAGATGTTGTATTCTTCCTTCAATTTCCTTTCTTCAGGGGAAGGGCCTGTCGCTTTAACCAAATTCGCAGTGGAGAGAGTAGAGACATGACCTTGAATACAAGAATTGCAACCGGTAAATGAGTGTAAGTTTGTAAAGAATAGTTAAAAGGAAGGAGTATTTTACATGTAAGAAGAAATTTTCAAGATGTGCAAGAGAAACCTCGAAGGTAGCATGGGGAGATTTCGAGAGAAAAGAAGCAGATGTCTCGACCTCAGTTTCAGAAATATGGATTGAGTTGTGCTTAGAAGGGTCCTCAGGGGGAACCCGTGTCTCCGCCTCCGGAGCATCCTGTCGGGGACTACCTGATCCGGTGCTTTCATTGGTCACTTTCTCCTCATCATCAATTTGAATAACACCCATCTTATCCTCCGCCTGCAGCTTTTTCCAGTATTCCATAAGTCGATGGCGGTTTCTCACCTTAGAACCAATTCCCACCGGAGTCTCGGGAACCTTATCTCGAACTTTCCATTTCCAGAAGCAAATTGGAGGATGTTCGACAGAACAACCGCACGAGATGACACTTTTTGGGCTGCAAACTTTCATACCAGGAGCCCTGCGAATGGCGAAAAGATGTTGAAAAGGAGTCCCGGGAAATCTTGGATGAAATACGTATAAAAGGAAAAGTTAGGGCTAAAGCTTATCGTAGTATTTCCTCTTCCAACACTCGGAGGTAATACACTTCCATTACCTGGTGATGTTGGGGGAGACATGAAGAAGACTTACCACCCACTCAAAAATCCATTCAATTAGTTGTGGCTCAACTAAAACGACCGAAAGTTATAACACTTGTATTAGAAAGGAATTTTCCTTTATTTGAAAAACCAAGCAAATAAGTTCGTAGGGAAAAAATACTCA
Organism: Przewalskia tangutica; assembly: GCA_029844215.1. Lineage (NCBI taxonomy): Eukaryota > Viridiplantae > Streptophyta > Magnoliopsida > Solanales > Solanaceae > Przewalskia > Przewalskia tangutica. Next base: position 3,128,636 of record CM056730.1, on the reverse strand, counting down.
CATAAAGGATTCCATTCTTCTGGGAAAGGATCTGAAGAAAGGTTGATGGATTTGATCGAACCAAAAGGTATGTAGTGTCATTACCTCGATAAAAAATAAAAAGTGAGTGATCACTTTTGCTGCACATGAACCCGATCTGTATGATGTACGTGGAAAATGTTCATACCAAGCCCGGAGGGCTTATTTCAAGCCATATAGTGACTTTCAAATATGACAAACATACTAAGGAGCCAATGGATGCACAAAACCGGATGGTTGATGCATATAAACGATTTCTTTCAAATCCTCATGTAAGAACACATTTTTCACATCAAGTTGATGAATCAGCCAGTTCTTTCCCATAGCAATGTTCAATATAGTACGAATGATGGTTGGTTTAACCACTGGACTAAAGGTTTCACCACAATCAACTCCCTCTTATTGTCCCGTGTCATTTGTCACAAGTCTCGCCTTATGGCATTCAAGCTCACCATTATCCCTGAATTTGTGATGATATCCACATACAACGAATCACATTGACCCTATTTGATTTTGGGATAAGATCTCAAGTGTGTTGTGTAGTGAGCGCATCAAATTTCTCACGTATGTTCACATTTCAATTTGGGTCAAGCTTGGCTAATTTTGAGTTTTTAAGTATAGGTGAGATAACTTGAGTTTATAGGTTAAAGTGGTCTTTCGGTTTGAAAATCTCGTGTTGGGCATGAGTTTCCATGCGGTGCGTAGGAATGTGGACTAGCCAGGTGAGATTTGACGGGATGGGGCTGGGTTGTGACTGATGTGGGCTCGGGGGAAGGAGATGGTCGATGGGAGCAACATGTTAGTCGACGGGGTGCGGGGTAGTGTCGGGGAAGATGACGAGGCAGTGGGAATTGAGTCAGGCTACTAGCTTCATGGATTACATTTCTAATAAGAGGGGAAGTGTATGAATCGTCAAGAAAGTCATAGTTAATGACTTAAAATTTTCGGACGTTTGCAAAAGGGGAAATGTTCTCCTCAAATGTGATATGACGAAAGACTAGGTTTTATTTGTGGACAAATCATAGCATAAGTACCCCTATGATTCGACAGTAACCCTAAGAAAATGCAAGGAGTAGTCCTAGGTGTTAATTTGTGAGGAGTCATGGAGGCGAGATTCGGGTAGCATATACAACCAAAGACCTGAAGGTGACCATAGAAAGGGATCTGACGAAAGAGAATTTTGATTGGAGTTTTGTTTTGAAGAGTACGCGTTGGTTATTTATTAATAATGTATGCTGCCATGTGCAGTGCATAGGCCAAAAATGAATGAAGGATAGAAACATGGAAGAACATAGTACATATCATATTGTTGATGGTGCACATGATTCTTTCGACTTTACCATTTTGAGGTGAGGAATGGGGGCAAGAAAATTGAAACAATATGCCATTGCCCGCACAAAATTTATGAAAGGGAGAATTATCAAACTCACGACTATTGTCTCATGTTCTTTTCAAATTGAGCTTTAACAATGCTTGAAATTCAAGAAAAATGGAGTAAACTTGGGACTTACATTTTAGAGGATAAACCCAAAGAAAATGAGAGAAATCATCCAAAAGCACTAAATAATATTTATGACCCAATTTTCTAGTAATGAGATATGTCCATAAATCCGAAGGAATGATATCAAAAGGAGAAAAAATTACACTCAATGATGACTTAAAATGAAGTCTAACATGTTTGCCTAAAGGACAAGAGTGGCAGACGTGGGTAAATTTCTCTTTATTACATTGAATGAAATTCTAACTTCTAAGAAAATTAAAAATTGGTGCTCCTGGGTGCCCAAGTCTACTATGTTAAGTGGATGGAAAGATTGCAACTAGAGAGGTTTGTAGAGTGACATGTGTAACATAATTGGATGATAAAGGATATAGGTCCCCCACACTATTGCATCTCGTAAGAGTTGTCCCCGTACGTAGATCCTTCACAGGAAAACTAAAAGGGTCAAACTCAATAGATACAAAATTGTCACTAGTAAATTTTCTAACAGAGATTAAATTTTTAATGATGTTAGGAGCATATAGGACATTTTTAGGGTAAAGGGAGGGTGAGGTAGTGGTGTTTGAGTGGTGCCATAACCTTGAATTGGAATGCGATTGCAATTTCCGACCAAAATAAATTGAGGATTGTTCAAATTAAATAGGTGAGGAAGATTACCGGAGTTACGGGTGAGGTGGAATGTGACGCTCGTATCCATGTACCAAGCATCATCAGAATGCTGTAGATTTATAGCGCGGTAAGCCTAACTCAGTTCGGTAGGGATCATAAGGCCATATAGATGCTGTTGTTGCTGTTGGGCCAGAGAGAGGTAGGCCTCATGATGTTGGCTCGTGTAGCATAGGTCTGGAGATGAGTCCAGGATGCTCGACTGTGGCTATTGACCGGTGTGATAGGCCGAGACTTTTAGATCGGTGTGCTGGGTTGGGACAGTCGGGTACGGGCACGAGAGAGTGGCCCAGTTCTTGGGGCTATTGGGTACTGACGTGGCCCATGGCATTGGGTCGGCCTACAGAGAGGGGTATTGGGCCGACTGAGTTTAACTTTTTGCCACGTCCTTTTCCTCTGCCGCCGCGCCAATTTCATGGGCCTCGTCCCCTACCGCTACCTCGTCCACCATATTGATTTTGGTGGTTCGTGTGTTGCGGTTGTCCAACAGGTGCATCAACGTTTGGTGGTACGTCGACCGCCAGCGCTTGTTGATTGTGCTCGTCTTGTTTGGTTCGTCTAGTATCCTCCAATAGTAATTGTGATCGGGCCTTGTTGAAGCTAGGGATGTGATCAGCTTGTTGGATCATCGTCGCAAATGTATCATACTCACCTTTCGGCAAACCATTAATTAGTTGCAACACCATATTTGTTTCTGGAATCGGATTACTAACATTAGATAATTGATCTGCAACTAATTTCAATTGTTTACAGTAGTCGGACATATTGACAAAGTTCTCAAGATGAGTGTTATTAAATTGTTCCTCCAGATACACGACACATATATGTTTGTTGTCTTGAAAGATTTCCTCTAGCCTTGTCCATAGTTCGTGAGCCGAATCACATGTCTTCATAATAGTATGAAATAAATCCTTGGATATGGTGCCATATATCCATTATTTGACGACGTGTCAAGTGGTTTACCCGTCGAGTTGTCGATGTTGGGTGGACGGGGGTGGTGGAATTGATGCGACCAAGCACGTTGTAGGCACATGCATGAATTTGAAATAGTTCAACCCACGATGAGTATTGTCCATCCTCTTGATCAAGAATTAATTGGTTTTTTTTTTTGATATTCGTCACGACAAAGGTCGGATGAAAGGTGTTAGGAGTGACGGGAAGAGGAAGATGTGTGACGGCGTGGGTGGAGGAGGAAGATCCGGGAGAAATGATGAAGATTGGTTGTTTCGGCGATGCAAAAAGAAGGGGGGATCTAGTTGAGTCAGTGTTACACCCCGTAATACTAGGGCTACTAATTGAGAACGTGATTAAGGATTTAAGATTTAAATTTTGGAAGGAAAGAATTATTACATTTTCTTAAGGAAAATTTCGAAAAAATGTGACGACGAAAAATTATTAAGTTGGAGTTTAATACTTCTAACTGGATTTGTGGGATTAGTATTGAATTACGGAGAATTGGAATTGATAATATGGGGTCCGCCGAAAATTTCACAATTTTGGAGGGGGGATCGAAAATTATAATATGTTGGACCAATCGGAAGGTGACACGTGTCACCCCTCCACTTGTCTTGCAAGATGACCACACTTTAGATATTTTGATAAGAGGAGGACAAGTAGACAAGTGGGTCCCACTCCACCTGCCCATACACTTGGCTTTACACTTAGAATAAATATCCAAGTCTTGCAAGACTTGAATTATTATACACTTACATCCATATAGCTCATCTTCTCCCTTAAGCTCCATATTTTTTGAGAACCCCTAGCCAAGAACAACAAGGGTTGATTAGTTTCTTTCTCCAAGATTAAGCCCTTAAACCAAGTGCTAAGCCTAGATTAATATTCTTTAAGACTTGTCACAGTTTGGCCGAAAGTTTGGGGTGAAACCCTAGCTTGTTCGTCGACTTTTTGGAGGTAAAACGTGAAGGGAAGTTGGTTATAAGGTTGTAGTGGATACATGTGAGTGATTGGATCTTGAAGAAGTGGAGCAAAACGAAAACTGCGGGCCATTATAGTGCGGACTGTTTGGGACGTTTTTGGTCACAAAATAAGGTAAAAATTCTTCCTTCTCTTGAAGTAATTGGATATTATTTATTGTTATAATGTATAGATGAGCTTGTGCTAAAACGAATGAAGGATAAAAATTATTTGGGCCATTTTTAATGCTTTGGCCGAGAGTGGGCAGTTTCGGGTTCCCTTAAATTTCGTTGGTTGTGTTGTTGTTATCTTCACCTATTGCATGTTATAATGGAGTAATATTGTTGTTAATAAGTTGATATAACTTATATAGAAGGTTTGGAACTTGAATTGGAATAAAAAGGATTAAGGAAAGAGTTATCGGATTGTAGTTGTCGGCCGTGGAATCTATAAAATTGTTGGACGTTATTATGCAATTTTTATGGACTGTTTTGTGGTATTAGGATGCTGGAAAATCAGCCACCTATATGCATGATTAATGTGATAATTGTTAATGGAAGTCCTAAGAGATTAAGGGTGTAGAAAGGTATTAAAAGACTTCACTTTGTACCCTTGTTGTTGTTGTTGGATATTGGACTGATTTTTATGGACTGTTTTGGTAGATTAAGGGGCTGAATTTTACACGTCAAGTAGGCGTGTAATCCCCTTTGGTTAACTTTTGATTGTGCCTTAAATGGGGATTGATTGTTGTTGAAATTGGGCCTTGGAAAAGTACGTATAAACGGGGGAAGTGCTGCCCAAATTTCCGTAGAATAAGAGGATCATTACTTGGTATAAGTCTTATACTAGTGTGTATGAAGTTGATATAATTTATTGTTGTTATAGGTTGAAGTACTACTTGTGGCATTTTCTACTTGGCGTGTGGAATAGCCGATAAGGTTGAAGTACCTATTCGGGGCGTATTCTACTTGTCGTGTTGGTTAGTCGTCAATGAGATATATGAACCTCTTCCTTCTCTCTTTTGGCATGTTCTTTGTGTGAACCATAACTGTGGTATTGTTTCAAAAGTTATTCTACTTTTAGAAGTTAAGGAGTATTCATGTTGTTGATTCTATGCTAAAGACATGTTTAAATTATTCATAAGTCCTTACCAAGTCTTATGGGAGATGTTGGTAAGAGTTTTTAGAAAGTATTGGAGTCGAATTGATCTTGCTAGTTACAACACTAATGAGAAAGGGTATCGAACAAGCTATTGCAGCGTTAAATGAAAAAGGAATCGACAATCAATTACATTGAAATGAGTAGAATGTCATCCATCTGCATAGAAGCTAAGATATAACCAGTTCGTTTTACATTTTTTAGGTTCTGATTAGATAAAATCTCATGATATATATTAATCACGACTCATAAATGAATTAATTTGCCAATTCGGATCGGTTATCACTGTGCAAATGTTTCCATAATGTTAGCCAGAAGAGTGAGGCGAATCTAGATTTCATGTGGTACATGAGGTGGTGGTAACTTGATGTTAAAAGTATACTTGTCTTGATTTTAAAAGTAGAAGTCACTTGGATTTAAAAGAGTAGGTGCCCTGATACTACAAGTGTTAGTGTCCTGGGGTTTTATAAAGGAAAGGATGTACGACGGACGTACATGGTATTTTTGGGGTTCAAGTCTCCAATATTACATGACGGGATAGTACTTTGGTATTTCTAAAGAGGAAGGCATGGTATTGCCTTGATGTTTATAAAAAGGAAGGTGTGGTATTGTCTTGATATTTCTAAAGAGAAAGGCATGGTATTGCCTTGGTGTTTATAAAAAGGAAGGCATGACAATGCCTTGGTTTTCTAAAGCGAAGGTTCATTTTAGTGGTTCTAATGAGAGTCAAAGATGATTTAAATTGTACATAGTTGCTTGTGATAGCTATAGGTGTACAATCCTTTACATTACACCAAGTCCCAGAATGGGCCAGAACATGTCGTACCTTATTTGACTTATAGCACATTACACCGAGTCCTAAAATGGTAGGAGCATGTAAATACATTGTATATATATTTCATGGGTAGCTCATGCGTGAGATGGTACACATTTCGCTGCGGTCTGAAGGACTCATGCGGGTTCAATTCTCGTGACACATTCCATGCACTAGCTCTCGTGATGCGGGTATCGGTCTGATTTTCTTTGCGGGTCTACAAGATCCATGCGGGTGAAATAGTCCCATGCGGGTGAAATAGTCCCATGAATAAGATCTGCATAATGATTCTATGGGCAGGTGCCCCTGATTTTGATGTGACTTTGATATTTTAACTTGCATATGTTTGCTCATATAACCATTCGTGTGGGTGTTATACTTCCACATCACTGCGTCCCTTACTAGAGGGCCGGCAACGTTGTATATATTTCATGGAGTAGCTCCCATGACGTGAGATGGTACACACTCACTGCGGGTCTGAAGGACTCATGCGCGTTCAATTCCAGGATACATTCCATGGATTGACTCTCCATGATGTGAGTATCGTGTACAGTACAAGACCCATGCGGGTGAAATAGTCTCGTGTGGGTGAAATAGTCCCATGAGTAGGATTGCATAATGATTATGAGGGAGATGATCCTGATTTTGACATGACTTTCATATTCTGAAATGGTATTTGGAAATGATACGGTTGATCTCACTTTTAAAAGACATATTTTAAAAAGTGCGGTGATCTGAAATGCAGTGATGCGATAGTTGATTAGTGCGATGTCTGATGGTCTGATGATCTGATTGGTACGATGATCTGAGTACATTTGACTCTTATTTTTTTATGGCACTGTATGATCTGGTATTTGAATTTTCATACTTGCTCATGTCATTCTTTTGTACAACTATGATCTTGTTTATTGTACTTCATATTTACATACTTGGTACCTTGTTGCACTGATCCGCCGGATTGCGTTAAATGCCGCAGTATAGGTACAGTTTGTGGATCATGAACTTAGAATCCTTGCCCAGCTTGTTGAGATGGCTCCCTTGTTCCGGAGCTTGTCATCTTGGTATAGGTCTTTGGTAGTAGGCTTGTGTATATTTAGAGTGCAGCGGGGCTTGTTAAATCATAGGATTCTTGTCGAACTCTTGAAGTGCATGTATTCGTATGAAATTTTGGACTTGCGTGAGTTGTAGTTCCTTTGGATTGTTTTATATATAATGACAGCCTTGTCGGCTTTGCCTATTTTACTTTTAAAAAAAAATGATGAGTTTTCTTTAGCTTCCGCTGGTTACTATGATGTATGAGTAGAAGGGTGCCTAGGTAAGGCACTAGTCGCGGTCCCGGGGTTCGGGACGTGACAGTCAATTTCAGGGTAAATATATGATTAGAGTTTGATTTTTGATACCATGTAAAATTGTGTAATTCTCATTATTTGGAGTCTTTTCATTAATGCAATTATATACTCCATGGTTTGAGTCGGCATATCTTATCATTGTGGTTATGAGAGATCGGGTATTATTGTTCAAAGATTATTTTTTTTTCCACTTGGATTTTCAATTCAGCCAAAAAATATTACTCTCTCATTCATTTTATACGACACTCTTTCCTTTTTAGTCTGTTGCAAAAAAAGAATCACATTTTTCTATATTTAAAAATACTTTAACTTTATGAGATGATTACAACCATAAAAATATCTAAGACTTACTTTGGACCATAAATTTCAAAAATCTTTCTTTATTGTATAAACTTCATGTCCAGTCGAACACTTTCATATAAATGGGACAAAGAAAATATTTTATAGGAAAAAACTCGAATATGTCATGGAACTATCACAAATGACTTATTTATGTCACTTGTTAATAATTTGATTCATTTATGTCATAACGTTATCAAAATGACTCATTCATAATATTTTTCATTTAATGAGTGTATAAATAAGTCAAACTATCGACGAGCTGTATAAATAAAACATTTTACATAATTCAATCATATATTTGAACTTTTTCCGTATTTTATAGGAGCTTATATATGAGGTGTAATCGGTAAAGGCAAAAGTGAACCATTTTGGTAACGTCACAAAAGCAAATAGAGGACAGTATTTCCAATAGCCGGAATCAATGGCGTCTCCGGCGATCCAAAGATCAACACACTTATCATCCTCTACACCTCCATCTCCTCTTCAACGCCTCTCAACTTTCAAAGACCGATCTACCCCTACTCCGACCACCCCCTCCCCACTCGATTCGTTCACATCCGATCCAATTTTCTCCTCATTTCTCTCCTCCGACTTCGATTCCACTCGTTTCTCCTCCGCCGCACTTTCCTCCGGCTCCGCCGCATCCCGTATCGAGAAGCTTCAAGAAGGTATCAATCTCCTTAATCACCAGCTCCGTACCGAAGTCCTTACACGTCATCACGATCTACTTAATCAACTCACTTCATTACGCGCCGCTGAACACGCGCTCTCCACTCTTCGTTCTTCCGTTTCCTCTCTTCAATCCTCACTTAAACGTACCCGATCCGAACTCTCCGACCCGCACCAAGTAATATCCGTAAAAACACTTCAGTTATCTAATCTTCATTCCGCTACTGAGCTTCTTCAGTCTACAATTCGGACTATTCGTTTGTCGAAAAAGCTCCGGGATTTGATAGATTCAGGTCATGAAAACCCAGAAAAATTGGATCTTTCGAAAGGGGCACAGTTGCATTTTGAGATATTGTCTATTTATAATGAGTATCATTTATCTGGGATTGATGTGGTTGATTTGGAGCTTAAATGGGTACTTGAAATTGGGGGAAAATTACGTTCCGAGGGAATGAAAGTATTGGAAAAGGGGCTTGAGGGTTTGAATCAAGCTGAAGTTGGAGCTGGGCTTCAAGTGTTTTATAATATGGGGGAGTTGAGGGGAACTGTGGATGGGTTGGTTAGTAATTATAAGGGAATGGGAGTTAAGAGTATAACGACGGCTTTGGATATGAAAGCTATTTCCGTTGGTGGGGGATTTGGTGGGCCGGGAGGCGTGCAGAGAAGTGGGACACCACAGTTTGGAGGAAGTGCTAAGGCGAAGGATGCGTTGTGGCAAAGGATGAATGGTTGTATGGATCAGTTGCATTCGATTGTGGTTGCTGTTTGGCATTTGCAGAGAGTTCTGTCAAAGAAAAGAGACCCCTTTACGCATGTCTTGCTGCTTGATGAGGTCATGCAGGTGTGTGAATGTATTTCTAGTTGATATGAATTGTTTTGAAGAATTTATATTATGCGATGCGTTTCTTATCGTGAGTTATTTGTAGACTAAAATGTCATGATTGAATCTGTTTCCCATGTTGGAAACTTAGAATTGCTAAAACTGCATAATAACTTTATAGCTAGATAGAAGCAATGGAACACCAACTTGGTACCAAATGAAATGAATATAACCTGATGTAGTTACATTCAGGATATCTAAAAGGAATACTCTCTGGAAAACAATGAAATCAGCTGAAATCATGTTAAGTACTAATAGACTGTCTTTATTACTTCCAATTATATATGTGTTTTGTTGTTGTGGATATCCTTTTTTCCGGATTCTGATCCTGTGTTTGGGGGTGAGTTGTGTGGAAATTAAAAGGAAAAAGATAGTTAATATTAAGTTTAGTAGTATGTGAACTGGTTTTGTGCTAGCAAAAGTACAATGATGAGTAACTTCATAAAAAAGGTATAGTATGGTGAGTACTACTTATTAAGGAATGGTTGAATCTGATAGCAAGTGAAATGATAGTTTCTTCTTTTGGCTACCCCCAGAGAGCTTTCACAAAGTTTCGTGACTCATGATAGTATTTAGCTTGAATCTGGTGCTGGTGCCCCGTTTTGGAAACTTAGGTTAGGTAAAACTTGATGAAATTTATATTTACTGATCAAGGAAAAGAATTTAATGGTTTAGGAAAGACAGAACAGTACAAACCAGAAGGAATGCACCCTCATTTTAGGTGGTGAAATATCATCTCCTTATTACTTTCTAGTGAGATTGCTTTGGTGTAAAGCTTGATAGTTCTTGCTTATCCAAACAAAAGCTTTAGAGTTTTAGAAGCTTGGATGAAAAAGTAACAGAGAGTAGCCAGTAGGGTTGTCTTACTGCAACAATTGCTGCCTCCTCCTTTCTGTGTAAAGGCTCACTCATCTGTTTGATTTATGCCCTCTAGCCACTAATTTACTTAATAATGAACTGGCCGCTGGCTAAGGATAGGAGGAATTTTCTAGATTTACTTTAATACTGTGAACTCTTATGTATGGCCATGCTTCAATTTTCCTTTTCTTTTTCCTCCTAAATATGGACTATGTTTTGATTGCAAATATGCATGTGATGAGACTTGGCCTATTCTAGAAATTTCACATAAGTTCATCTGGTGTTGTGTGATGGTGTGACGACATGGAAATCATAAGAAAGCAAGGATGGCATCCCTTAATAGTTAATAATATAACTGATTCAGAGATTTATTCCCCCCATGTGCCCAGTTAGAAACTGAATTGTCTCGATAACCCAAGCAATACTTTTTTGGGCTGGGGTGGGTGGGTGGGGCAGTAATGTCTCAAGCACGACCCTTCCTTGGGTACACTTGAGCTCTTGGTCAATTACATTTTTCCAACTGGATTCAAAATATAAAAATTCAAATAGACAATTAAACAGTGTTTCATTTTTTTTCATTCTTATAGATTGATTTGTCGTTTTTCCCATGTGTCTGCTTACATTACTACATATTTATCAGGAAGGTGATCCGATATTGACAGATCGTGTTTGGGAGGCATTGGTTAAATCTTTTGCTAACCAAATGAAGTCCACTTTCACCACATCAAGTTTTGTTAAGGAGATATTCACTGTTGGGTATCCAAAACTCTTCTCTATGTTAGAAAACCTGCTTGAAAGAATTTCACGTGATACAGATGTCAAAGGAGTTCCACCAGCTCTCAGTTCAGAAGCAAAGGACCAAATGTTATCCTCCATTGAGATATTCCAGACTGCTTTTCTAACCCTCTGTCTAAGTCGTCTTTCGGAACTCGTTAATACTGTATTTCCAGTGTCTAGTCGTGGCAGTGTTCCCTCAAAAGAACATATTTCAAGGATTATATCAAGAATTCAAGAAGAAATAGAAGCCGTCCAGATGGATGCTCGGTTAACTCTTCTTGTCTTGCGTGAGATCAACAAAGTTCTGCTTCTGCTTTCAGAAAGAACAGAATACCAGGTACCTTTTCAAATTTGTATGACAGTACGATCTTTGAAGAAAACACCATGTGTATAAATTAAGAAGCAAAATTGTATATCATGAGCTCACTTCCTATCTTCACGATTTTTATGTGATATCTGCAGTTTGCAGTATGTTGAACATTTAAAGTAGCCATTTTACACTTGAATAATACAATTCCTTTGTCGAGTGGTCGTGAGGAAGAGTTGCCAGTTCATTCATGAAGAATGTATACACCAGTGTATTTTAGCCACGCTGAAGGAAAGGTTATCTAGAAGAGTTGGCATTGAATCACGTTATTAAAAATATAGAAAAAAAGGATAGAATATTTGTTGATGCGAGTTCTGACAAAGTACTGCAGATCATTTTTCACGAACCTCAAAGGAAGAATCTTTTTCTTTTTGATCAAGAAACAAAGAAGTTTATCTATATGATACATCCGGTGGATGCAATATTACGTCAGGTTGACTTCTACAAAAAAATTAAAGAGCCAACAAAGTCAAAAAGCAAAAAAATTATTAGGGATCTTAGTTCTCCATATCAACTTCCATGGCCATCTTTCAATCATATTACCAGTTCTGACCAATGCTTCATATCCTGATGTCTTTGAACACTCATCGGCTGCCAATTACCCATCTTATTTTGTCATCTCTTTGAGAATTGATATTAGCTTGTTCCAGCTTGTTCATTAGGGCCATTAGAGACTCCAAACTCCCAGTCTTGACAATTACTCCTAAGTTGTATGTCCCAACAGTTATTACATCTATGTTTTGCAATGGTGGCATCTGGTAATGAGGCAATCTGATAAATTCTTGGAAATTCCTTTCTAAGGGCCGTTTGCTTGCTGGTTAGGAAGTGAGTTATTCAGGTATTAAAACCAGCATAAATAGTACCATATTTGGTTGCATTTTAGTTGCTATGTATAAAACTCAGCCTACCAAGTACGGTCGGTGTTTGGTTACCCATTTACAATCTCGCTTAACTAAAACTATACTATAGGTTATGTGTTAATTTATGTGTTATTTTATGCAGGGTAGAAGATGGAATAACAAAACCCTGCATAACTCTAATCAACAAGCAAACAACCCCTAAGGGTATTATTACCCATCCAAGGTCTTGCGGCATTATGATTTTCTCAACATTCCCCACCTTAAACCTAATATGGTTGCTGAATATTCCCCACAATTAGCATATGCGTTTCCACCTATGTTGCTCGGACTCTTCACTTTTGGTGCCGCACCCGTGTCGACACGACATGGATGTGGGTGTTGGTGTGGGATCCGTACCCGATCTGGTCAACCGATTTTGGGTACTTTGACCAAAATCAACGAGAAATTTCGGACAAATTCAATAATTTCTTTAATCAAAACAAAAGCTAAGGTGAAATTGAAGAAAATGGAATACCTTTATATATAGAAATTTCTATGTCATTCCTTTTTCTTTTATCTCCTTCCGGGATTCTCCTCTTGATCAATATGTTTTCCTCAAGTTTTTCACATAATATCTCATAATTTAGGTTTTATAAATTTTTAGATATTTGAATTATTTTTAACCGAATCCCCGTACCCGTATCCGCGAATCTTAAAATTTAGATCATGAAGGATCTGACCTCTAGATCCGCACCCGTATCGGACACCTGCACCGGAGTCCGAGCAACTTAGGTTTCCACAGCCCTACACCGTGTTCGAAAGAAAATATCTTCATGCTCCATTGAGTCCTCCAGAAAGCCTCGTATTCACCATTGTATCTCCAAAGCATTTCATTTAGTAGGCTTTGGTTGTGCATCTGCAGGTTTCTCACTTTCTGTTCCACCTAGATTTTTTGGTTGAATTAGCACATTCCATTTTATTAGATGGAATTTGTCTCAAACCTTTCTATAACCCCTTGCCAAACATTTGTTGCTTTATTTTTCTACAACCTCAAATAGAAGAATCTTGAATAATTTGTTCTATCCTACTAAAGTTTTCATGAATCTAACTTAAAAAATTAAGATACTTATCAAAACAAAAAAAGAAATGCAATGAAAAAGGAAATGAAGTTTATTCAAGGACTTACTACAACTACCCCAATTTGAATTAGTTTAGAGTACCATTGTTTGATTTTATCACTTTCTCCTCGACTTAAATTGGATGATATTACAATTCAAAATGAATATGCTTTGCAGACTGTTAGTTCCCAGTGTTCATAATTATGGTGTGAAGAGGAAAACTAATTTTACGCAAGTGATGTTTTTGAAAGGTATAGTGGAAGTTCTTGAAAAAGGAAAAGTTAATCAAAAGAACCTGATTGCTACGCAATGCAATCACGTCACCAAACAAAAGGAAAAAAGAAAATGCAATAGCTTAAGATTTGTAAAATGCAAACACTAACCAAGAAACTTTTTTTTTATTTTTATATTTCTCCCTTCCATCTTGTTTTTGCTCTTTCTCGTACTTTTCTGCATTTTAATAAAACTATGTTTTGTGAGGTCCTACATTTTCTGTTTAGGGTCTTTTGACTCAACTCCAACGCACTTAAAAAAGAAAGTACTGTAAGATTAATAGAGGAAGCATCTAGCAACTTCGAGTAGGTTAATCTTTGTATGCTATTGATACTCTAAGCTTGATGTCTGGAATGAGTAGAATCCCTTTTATTACTAGAACTATAAATGGTCGATATTCTTATGAGTTTGTTACACTGAACTTTTGTACCAACTGGCAAGTGCTACCTGTCTTTGTTTTCTTTTTCATTTTGAGGAAAAGCGGAAGTTTGCTCGGAGATTAATGGGTGCAGTTCAGCCTCTCTCTCTCTCTGTTCTTTGGCATAATTAGCAAATAATTTTCCTTAACTTGTTTCTCTATTCTTCGCACCCTTCCCTTTAGGCGGGATATAAGTGGTGAGTGGTTCGGGAGCTTCTGGTGATATCAGTAATGTTTCCATCCTCGATGAATCACTTTTTGAGAATTCCTTTACGTTATCGTCAGAGTAATTGGTTAATAAATTAATTATGTAAATGAATTTAGGCTCTGGATGCAAACTTTTACTCAAATTTTCATAGATTTACTTTGTCTACAGATATCTACAGGGCCTGAGGCACGGCAAATAACAGGTGTTGCAACTTCAGCACAGGTGAAGAACTTCGCATTATGCCAGCATCTGCAAGAAATTCATACGCGCATATCATCTATGGTGTCGGGATTACCAGCTATTGCAACCGATATTCTGTCTCCTGCATTGGGATCTATCTATGGGGTTGCAGGTGATTCGGTGACACCACTATTCCAAGCAATGCTCGATCGGCTCGAGTCATGCATTTTGCAAATTCATGACCAAAATTTCGGTAGTCTCGGCATGGATGCTGCTATGGACAATAATGCATCACCTTATATGGAAGAGTTGCAGAAGAGTATTCTCCATTTCCGTAGTGAATTCCTCTCCAGGCTGTTGCCTTCTTCGTCAAGTAGCATTACTACAGGTTGGTGTCAAAAGTTACTTGGGCTGAAACGGGTTGGGTTAGAATGGGTAAAAAGTTGGTCATAACCCAACCCTCCCAATTCTTACTAAGTTTTTATTCATTTGTTCTTTTAAATTTTTTAAGTACCTAATAAAAAAATTCTTTATTAGGAATATATATAACATATCAAATAAAAAAAGATATTTTTGAAAATATTTTGACAAGGTTTTTATGGGTCAATTTGGGTTACATATCAGCCAAATTTTTAGATGGGCTGAAATGAGTTGGGCTAAAATGGGCTGAGCTAATAAATGGACATGTCATGAGCGGGTTGGATGGGTCATATTTTCATGGGTTAATTTTGCCACCCCTAATTGTCTACAGGTTCAGAAACTATTTGTACGAGACTCGTGAGGAGCATGGCGTCCAGAGTTCTGATATTTTTCATCAGGCATGCTTCACTTGTTAGACCTCTCTCAGAGTCGGGCAAGTTGAGATTGGCCAGGGACATGGCTGAACTTGAATTAGCGGTTGGCCAGAACTTGTTTCCAGTAGAACAGGTCGGTGCACCATATCGAGCACTTAGAGCATTTCGTCCTGTTATATTCTTGGAAACATCTCAACTTTCATCATCCCCACTTCGTCAAGATCTACCACCAAGTGTCATATTGCACCATCTTTACTCACGCGGGCCCGAAGAGCTTCAATCACCCTTGCAAAGGAATAGACTTACTCCAATGCAGTATTCACTTTGGATGGATTCACAAGGCGAGGACCAGATATGGAAAGGCATTAAAGCTACTCTGGACGATTATGCTGCTAAGGTACGGTCAAGAGGGGACAAGGAATTTAGTCCTGTCTATCCTTTGATGATGGAAATTGGTTCCTCCTTATCTGGGAATCGTTAGATGAAGATGCACAGCTGGTAAATGCCCTTCAATTGTTTATTCAAATAATGTTTTTACATATGAACACATAGCAGACTATTATATTTCATTTCTTCATGAGTTGATTGTCATGTTAAACATTTATAGTAGTTACCCTGATAGTGCACAGATTCAAAGAGATGGATTGTAGTAGTAGTCAATGTCTCATTTTATATTTTCGTCAACGGCTCCCATTGGTTAACTAGTCAAACATGAGGAATGTTGTATTGAACATTTTGAACTTCTTAATGTTTTGAGATGCTCTTATGTAGTCTTCTTGGTCATTGGTCAATAGATTCTTTGGACAACAAGTTCAAATTTAGAGGCCTGTTTCTGTCTTTATTAAGAAAAAGCTGATTTACACTTCCTGCTTTGTTTCAAGTTTTCCAGGAGAAGGGAGGAGAGGTCATGTTCTTAGACAATCAATTAATAAGGCATTACACTTTCTGTTAGGAACTCTTAATATAATGCAATTAATGGAGAAAAAACTTGCAAATGAACAATCACATCCTTCTAAATTATTGCAAATATTTACTTTTATAAGTTGCTGTCTACATATGTTTGGTTTAGGCCATATGATACACACCACTGTCTATGATATTGGTCTAACATTTGAAATCAATTGAGTCACCATGATTTACCTCCTTCACAAACCTGTCGAATCGGGATGTGGGGGCTCCGGGAGATTTCACCTTTTGGAGCAATAAAGAGTAAATTCCTTAAAGATCACTCATGTATTATCACTTTTGTTTCTAGAATATCACCCAACTATCACTATTTTTCTCAAAATATATTGAACACACAAACTCCTCTTTCTCTCCTAGTTGACATGTCATGTCATTATTTTTTTTAACAATAAGTTTATTCAACTCATTCAATCCATTTAACTCAACCCAACTCAAATCTATTTAACTTACACCCATTTAATTCAGTTAGAAAACATCAAACAAACTTAAATTTTAATGAATTCTTCCACAGGTCACTGGAAATCTTATTCTCTTTCGTATATAATTACAGTTTCTCATTGGTTGTTCTCAAAATGTTTATTTTGTTTACCTTTAAAAGGGGTTTAAGCTTATTTGATGTTTTCTAACCCGATTAATACAATACATGAGTTGCTTGGTTAAATAGGTTGGGTTGAGTTAAATGAATTGAATAAATGTATTACTAAAAAAATTAAAAATTTATGTGACATGACATGCCAACAAGGAGTAAAGTAAAGTTTTGTGTGTTTAGTATCTTTTGAGGAAGGCCAAACCCATCTGCGGCCCCTTTTGATCGTTAAGATCTTTCACTTAGATATCTCAATTAAACTTTGTTCCATTTAGACATATGTGATAGGGTTCGACCGTGCAAATTAGACATTTTTCGCTGAATCAACCAAATATGTAATGTGTGTGTAACACACTCGCTGATGACATTGCATAATGACAAATTAAATTATGACATAGTGTCATTTGATCCATAATAATATAAAAAATTAATTTTGAGTAAAATTAATATTTCAAAAAAAATCTATTTTCTAAATCCTCCACATTATTAACACAAAGAAAAAACATTTACTAACAAAACAAAAAAAATTGAAATAATTTTCTTGGTATTTTTCACAATTTTCATGTGCATGTGTTTTTGTTCCAACCACAATTTTAATCCAAAATTTTAAGAAAAACTCCTTCAAATTTATTATAACTTCAACTAAAGATTCCCCACGAAGACCCGAAGACAACCCCAACATTAATTTCTCAAAATTTTCATCAGATAAAGTAACATATTTCAATGAGTTCCTTTGATTTTATTTTTTTACTAGGAGAGAGAACAAGAAATTGAGTTGAATTAAAAAATAATTGATTTTTTTCGATAGTGATAGTAGCATCGGCGATGATAGGAAGATGGTAGAAAAAGAATGAAGAAGGACGAAATAAAAAATAAAAAAAGAAAGAATATATGATTTTTGGCCTTTTCACGCGCCTGTTTGGAGTAAAATTCACACAACTTGCTAAGTCATCTAAAATGTCTAAATGACACAGTATGGGTCCACCTTAAGTGTCTAAAACTCTAAATGGAACAAGATTTACCATAAGATCTTGACGACCATAAGAGGCCGCCGATGAATTTGGCCTTTGAGGAAAATAACAATAGTTGGGTGATAATTTAGTCTTTAAGAAAAACAAGAGTAATATTAGAAGACAATTCTCAATACATGAGTAACTTTTTAAAAAATTTACCGCGACAAAATATGTCTGAATATTTGCTGCGTGCCTTTGTTGTTCTTCTACGTACATTATCATTTCATATTCTTTTACCCTTTCACAAATATCGTAATTAAATGAAAACAATAGACTGCCTAATAATACTAAAAAAAAGTACACTAACAATCCATGTAACTACAATTCGTGGAATATTCTTGATAATTAAATTACAGCTTAAGAGTAGAATGGGCTCTAATTTTCACACTTTAGTGTGAAATGTTTAGATATCACTAGTATACTTAGATATTCACTAGTATACTTAGTAATATACACATACAATGTTGTTAGTATTAGTTAGTGGTTATTTTCTGCAAAGTTATTATTATAAATAGTGAGGAAGTTATAATATTCAGTAGAGCAAAACATTATATTGAAAATATCAGAGTAGAGCAACTTTGCTCCCAAATAACTGCTATCCCTCTCATTCTCACAAACACTTCTTCTTCTCGATTATCTTGTAGTATGCAATTATAAACATGGTATCAAAGCCTACCGATTCGTAGGACCTTCGTATCACGCAATCGATTGAAGAAACCGATAGAAATTTCTGAAAATCAAAAAATAAAAAAACGTTGAAGAAACTGAAACTGCTCAATCGATGTGATGAGATTGTTCTCAATCGATTCAATAGTTGCGATTAAGGAACGAATTATAGAGGAGAAGAGATCGAAGGATGAAAATCGAAATCGTGAAATTGCGATTTTCGTAATTGAAATTGCAATTTTCGACTGAAAATCAGAAAAATCAAAATCGAAGAAGCAGAAATCTGCAATTGCAATTGCAATTGCATCGATCAGAAATCGATAGCAATTTCTTCTGGAAAATCA
The DNA here is from genome assembly GCA_029844215.1 of Przewalskia tangutica. Classification (NCBI taxonomy): domain Eukaryota; kingdom Viridiplantae; phylum Streptophyta; class Magnoliopsida; order Solanales; family Solanaceae; genus Przewalskia; species Przewalskia tangutica. The sequence goes on along the minus strand of CM056730.1, from coordinate 3,109,921 downwards.
GGAAAAACAGAGAAATCGCAACAACTGAAAATTGAAAAACGAAATCGCGTCCTTCGGAAAACAGAGAATCGCAGAAATCGAAATCGACAGAGTATTGAGGTAATTTCTATTATCGCTTTTGTCGATCGAATCATATGGAGATGTTTTTATTTTCTGCGGATACACTCCGCCTTTGGCTATCGTTGCGACGTCGCAGATCGCCGAGGATAGCCGAGTTGATGGAAATTCAACTTCATTTTGTATTTGTGTTGGTGAATTGACATATTGGAGAAAAATGTTGTTGTTGTGGTTGTTGATAGATGTTGTAGCTGTTTGTTGTTGTAGTTGTTTGTTGTGTTGTTGTGCTGTTGTTCTCTGTCAAGTGTTGGTGAGTTATCGTTAAAATCGTTTTTGTGTTGGTGTCTGTGTTGCTGGACACTGTGTTCTCTGATGTAGTTGACTGTTGAGGATGTGTTGGTATACAACAGTCGTAAGGAATCGAAGCAGCTTGTTGTTGTTGTGTTGGCTTGCTGCTTCTGGTTTACTGTTAGGAATGTGTTTTCACTATACAAATGCAGAAAAGAAAAAAATGGACAAGCTTACAGACTGCTGGTGTTTTATCAGCTTTGAAGTTACTGGAGGTGCAAAATTATGCACCACAAGAAACTGTGAATCAATAGGATTTCGGTTCAAAGAAACTGTGGTTCTGTTGCATATTCAATAAAATAGCTTGCGTGATGAGAATAAAGAGATTCTCTAGTCCAAGAGAGACTAGAGAACGAAGAGGTTCTTGCCGCTTATTAAAATTGCTTGCGTGATGAGAATCGGGAGATTCTCTAGTCCAAGAGAGACTAGAGAACGAAGAGGTTCTTGCCGCTTATCAAATTCTGCTGGTCTTGGTTCGTAATCAAAGTCAGAATGTCTGCGCCTTTGGTTGAACAAATTCATAGAGAGAATCGAGGGATTCTCTAGTCCGAGTGAGACTAGAGAACGAGGGGTTCTCCATTATTACGCAAGGTGAATTCAGTGGTTATTATGTCGATTCTATTTTGAGGACAGAAACTGAGAGATTCAACTTGTAAAGGTTGCGTCTGATGTCGTCAATGTTTCGACTGATGGCTGTTATTATTGCTGAATTTGTTGGCTTGTCGCTGACTGTTTCAACTGCTGGATATCTGGAATTGGAGTGGTTATCGAGAGGGCACAAAGTGTTGCTCCTAAACAAAGTGCTGCTGGCTCAAAATTGCTAGTTCAGCAGGACAGCCATTAAAATAAGCTGATGTTTTGATGGTTTATATCTTTGTTTGTTTTACCTACTGTTATTGTTGCTTAGGATCAGTGGGATTTAGTTGCTGAAAATGTTAGCTACTGCAGGCAGAATATATGGGATGGTGCAATTGCTTTTGTTAAAAATGTTGCTGGGATTTATTCAAATAGGAGCTACTGTTGCTAAATCTGCTGCTACATTCTTATTTTTTTGACTTTTATTAATGATGTTCGACAACATTGCTTCTCTGGCAGTTGCCCAGAATATGAGGGAATTGTACAGACACACACTTGGCTCCATACTTCTCTGAGTGCATCACTTCAGAGGACTTGGATGACATGAACATTGAGATTATGAGAAACACACTATACAAGGCGTCTGATTTGCTCTCGGAGCTGTCGTTGTTTCAGTGTTGAAGCGGTTATTCTTCTTTGGTATTTTCTGCTGCTGCGGGACTTTTTTTCTAATACTGGTGCTGCTAAATATTACGGATGATGATACAGATGCTCCTACAAAGGGGCTCACACAAGGTGAGGATGTTGTGGCTGTTGCAACTGGCGGTTTGTTGGTTGTGTTACTGCTAAGAAGGAGGTAAGGAAGCATATGAGAGTCTTATCGACCATGTTAGAAGAAGGATCCATTCAGGAAAGGCAACAATATCTTGGTCATCTGTGATTGTTACACCCCCGCTGGTGAACCTATTCCAACAAACAAGAGGCACAATGCTGCTAAGATCTTCAGCAACACACACTGATGTTGTTATTGAGGAATCATGGTATGGTCTTGAGCAAGAATACATCTTGCTGGAATAGGAAATTGATTGAATTCTTGGATGGCCTACTATAGGTTGTTGCTCCTGCAAATGAAAGAAAAAAAAGAAGAAAAAACCCGATATCTGAAGCTTGTTGGAAAGCTGCGAGTTATGAGGGATTGGTGGAAGTGATTTGGCATTGTCTCCAAGCTAGGACTGAAACTGATATTTTTAGTGCCTAGCTTGAGGGGGGATGTTGAGATATCACTAGTATACTTAGTAGTATTGAGATATTCACTAGTATACTTAGATATTCACTAGTATACTTAGTAGTATTGAGATATTCACTAGTATACTTAGATATTCACTAGTATACTTAGTAGTATACACATACAATGTTGTTAGTATTAATTAGTGGTTATTTTCCGTAAAGTTATTATTATAAATAGTGAGGAAATTGTAATATTCAGTAGAGCAAAACATTATATTGAAAATATCATAGAAGAGCAACTTTGCTCCCAAATAACTGCTCTTTCCTCTCATTCTCACAAACACTTCTTCTTCTCGATTCTCTTGTAGTATGCAATTATTAACATGGAATGAAACATTTTTTCAGCATCTTTTATTTAATTTCCAATTACCAATCTTGTGTTAATTAAATATTCATCTTAGTTTCTTTCAAAAGCCTTCAAATTTTCTTTCATATTATTACATCCTGGGATCCCTTCGATAAGAGCTAAGAAAGTGAAAGCCAATTAGTTACCTAGTTCGTATCTAAGCAAGAAACATGGGGAAAAGAGCCATGAGTACTCAAGTTTCCCAATTTTATCACAAAAAATGTAATCAACAAGAACAATAATATTCCTTGCAACAAGAAACAACTCAACAACTTGATAAAGCTTTTGAGACCCAAAATTTATATTACAAGTTCTTCAAATTTCAAGACCCTTGTTCAACAACTCACAGGCAATGAATCTATTGAGTATGAGAAAGAATCCGAGCATCCAATGCAGAATCTTAAGTCAACAGATGAAGTGATCCAGGATATTATGAACCCGTTCGAAACTTCTGACACAATCAGCGACAACGAGAGACAAGTGTATTCTTTGATAGAGTCACGTCAAGAAAGTATCAACCAAGAATTATCCGTAGATTCATCAGAAGGAGGTATATCATCATCTTTTACTGTCCATGAGCCTTCCATCCAGAAATCGTTGGTTACGGTGTTGGATTTGTTCCATCCAGAAAACTATGAACCCCTCCGCAAAATTCGATCACGGTCAATCAAGAAGAAGTGTATTCTTTAACAGAGTCTCATCAAGAAAGTATCAGGCAAGAATTATCCGTTGATTCATGGGAAGGAAGTATGCCATCATCTTTTACTGTACATGAGCCTTTTATCCAAAAATCGTCTAGTACATTGATCCAAGATATTATGAACCCTTTTGGAAATTCTGACACAATCAGTGAGAGACAATTGTATGTTAGTGTCAATCTAGACTCATCAATGAATAAGCATAATATTATTATAATAAATCAACATAACTGAAAATAACTACAATGAATTCAGCAAATTGAAACACATACTAACTTGATATAGATAGAGGCCTGCAATGACGCAGTGTCTTAAGACAAAAATTCGTCTCCACTTGTGTTGTAGTTCTTCGGACGTCTGCCTTGAGGATACAACTATCTAAGTGAGAGTTATAGCACAAGAACTTCACTTCTGGCGAATTTACTTTGTGTTTTTTTCAGAAATGTTCTTGAAGAAGATGAAGATCAGACAACATTTTAGATCATTAATTGTATTTTAATGATCGATTGTTATGTGTATTGTGTAGTATATCTTCTAACAACATGCTTTATATAGCATAAAATTCAACCATATGCAATCATTCATCAAAGATTGTGACCTTACATGAAGAGAGACAATTTTTGGTTCAAAAACTGGAAATTTCCGTTGCGCAGCGCCGTGGCGTTGAAATTCATGCAGACCTCTCTGAAGTTTCGGCGTCGTGGCGCTGTCCTTGGGCGCCACGGCGCTCGACAATTTTTCCATATTTTTGATCACTTTTACTCTTCTTCTTTTACAAGTTCCAACCGTGTATTATCTGACAGTCACATCAAGAAAATATCAGCCAAAAATTATCCGTAGATTCATCATAAGAAAGTATGTCGTCATCTTTTACTGTACATGAATCTTCCATCCAAAAATCTTCTGTTAGGATGTCGGATAGTTCATAGCATGCCAGGAAATAGATTTTTCAGCAGAAGGAAAATGGAATCATGGCTATTGGAGATAGAGTCATGTTCTAATTATCATCATCAAGAACAAGTGTCTGTTTGTAGTAATTATGATTCTTATTTGTCCAATATTTTCCAATACTAACATTACAGTGGCAGAATTTCGACGTTATGAGTTCTGAGTATACATGTCTAACGGATTGATCCGGACCAAACCGGTAGCCCGTTACCGGATTGAACTTTATCGGTCCGGTTCACTGACTTATCGGGCCTACCGGTCCGGTTCATTATCGGATTTCCGGTCGGCCCGTGCGGGTCCGGATTGAACCGGGACTACCGGTCCGTTTTTTTTTTTTTGTAAATTTCGAAAATTTAACTAAATTCAAATTAAATATGTAATATAATAATATAATATAGTTTATATTGTAGTTATATAAACTATATTAATTTTTTTTATTTCGAAAATTTATTAATTTATTAAATTAGTAGACATAAGTTAACAAATAACAACTAAAGAGATAATAAAATAAAAACTAATGATAATATGTAAACTTTCGAACTTTCATTATTCATAATGTTAATTGTTAATAAGAGTACATAATGAAGTAATAATAATTGTTATTTACATATTATGCATCCTTCTTGCAAGTTCTTCATAATTTATAGGTTGATTGAATTGGTTATGCTCCATAGCCTCTAAATCTGGAGTATTAATTCCAGTCCCGCTTGCGCTCTCGGTTTCTAAAATAATGTCAATTTCTTCATCTTCCGGAGAGTCAACGTCTTCATATCCTTGATTTCTTTTCTCTAATCTGATCCAATCCCTTAAGCATACTAACACTTCTATTGTGCTTCCGCCCAATGAGTGGTGTGTGTCTCCTATTTGATCTCGTATTTGGCTGAATGCACTTTCAAAGCCACTGTTGAGATATGCACATTAAGAACATCATGTGTCATAGCTGCTAGTACCGGAAATTATCTTTTGTTATCCTGCCACCATTGTAAAGGTTGAAAGTTCTTTTTCGGCTCCGTTGGCTTTTGCAAATAAAGCTGCATCTCATCACAATTTCGAGTTGTGTTTGCTTGTGTTGTTGCAAAAGTGCTCCATATAGATAAAAATTCATTTTCATCGTCTTCATCGAATCCTGCAGATGTAGACACAGAAGCAGAACTAGAAGAAATATTAATAGCAGAGTTATTGTTGTCATGTAATGTAGCATAATATTCATATAATTTAGCTAAATTAGTATCAAGTTTACATACGCAATCAAATGAATAAGGAGTTTCTGTTTCACCTACTTCATATAAGTATATAAACTAAATATTAAATTATGACAATCTACTTTTTTAACAGAAGAATTTAAGACTGCACCAATACAATAAATATTAGGAATATAAAAAAAAAATTAAACTTTTCAAACATAACTGTAACTGCAGCTTTATATTTTATATTTGATTTTAAGCCATAAAGTAAATATGAAATTTCAGCTATATGAGCTAAATCATTATAAACTGTTGGGTAATAAGATCCCGAAAATTCAACAGTAGCAGTGTAAAATTTACGTAATTTTTTTAAAAGTTCAGCAATTGATTTCCAAACATCATCGGTTAACATATAAATCGCGTTCTTACAATGAGCATTTGAAACATGTGTTATGAGGTCTTTATACTTATAACATTCTTTTAAAAATAAATAAGTATAATTCCATCGTGTAATAATCTCTTGTGGCATGAATTTAGGTCTCAAATCAAATTGTTTACATTTTTCTTTAAATTATATATGTCTATTTTTTCTATTATTACCTTGAATAACTCCAACAGCTCTTTTGACAATTTGTATTTCGTTGCAAATAACTCAAGACAACTTTTAATAATTAAATTATAAATATGACAAGCACAACGAACATGAAATATATCAGGAAGTGGCGGTTCTAATTCCGCTTTTAAAAGATCTACAACAGCAGTATTATTAGATGCATTATCGAATGATATACAAAGTATTTTTTTATAAAGATTATAATTTTTGGCATAAGCACAAATAATTTCGTTTATATATTTTCCAGTATGACTTTGATCCTCGTCATACGCAAAAGCAATAATACGTTTTTTCATTTTAAAATTTTCATCAATCCAATGACAAGTAATTGTTAAATAATCATAACCGTTTAAAGCATGCCCAATGACTGCAGTAAAACTAACTAGACATGCAAGATTAGTGAACAAATATTGCAAAAAAATAACATAATCATTATAAAGTCTAAAAATATCGGTTCTACAAGTACTACGAGGAACACATGTAAAACAAGGATTATATAATCTTTGAATATATGTAATTAAATATGAAGAATAAGCAAAAGAAAAAGGTAAACAACCTCCGACAATCATTTTTGCTAATTCAATGCGATCCTTCTTTGGATCGTACTTAGCCAACCCCCCGTTAATGGATTAAGTTGTTGTTGACCGGATTCTAAATCAGTGGCAACACCCCATTGTATCAGATGATCTTTCAATAAATAAAATGCCTACCTATAGTGTCCGTCCCCTCGTCACCACCCCCTCTCTTATGTTTGTAAGTTTCCCCACAAATATTACATCCAACTCTATCAGTGTCCCCAACTCTATCATAAAAGAGTTACACTTTACTCTTTTTTCTCCTTACTTCTGGTTCTGTAACTTCTGGTAAAGGAGGTATACGACTACCACTAGCAGTATCAACATTGACAGAAGGAACACTAGTAGGTGTAGGAGGTTCAGATTCTTCAAGTTCAACAATATTATCTAATTGAACGTTATCATATTCATTATCTTATATTCTAAAATCTTCTTGCATTTGATCATAATCTATATTTTGATTAGATGATGAAGAACCTATAGATTTTTTATCCCTTGAACTAGATTTACGGCGCAGTCCCGACCCAATTCCCCTTAGCAAAGACATTATAAAATATTTAAATAATCAACAAATAAATATGATAGTTTAATAAATAATTAGAGAATGAAACGAGTATACCAAACTTCGGGATTCATAATTCAATTGAAACTCGAAGGTCGAAGCTCGAAGTCTTGCTACTTTGAAAATTAATAATAATAATAATAACTTGAGAATTGATAATATAGAGAATTAAGAGAGTATGAGAATTGAGAATTGTAGAAATAATCGTGTGATAAAAATGAGAAAAATGTAGAGTATTTATAGATTTTTTAAAGGATAAAAATGTAATTAACAAAAAATTAAAAAACAAAAAAATAAAAATGGCCAAAAACGGTCTTAAGATCGTTGTCCCACCCCCAGCCCTCCCCCCAACGGTAATATTACCGTTGGGCCAACAACCCTTTGTTTTTTTTTTAATTTTTTACCTTACCGATCAGGTCCGGACCGGTTAACCGGTAAGGTTACCGGTTCAATCGGTCTGTGTTCTTACCGGATTTCTCTGTAACTCGTGCGGGTTGGGATTGGGGCCAAACCAACTGCCAACCCGGTAAGCCTTATATATATGATTGTTTGTGATATTCTATAATATGCATTTCTAGATGTTATATATATATTAATATCTCACACTATTAAATACAATGTAACATCTAGAAATGCATATTATAGAATATCACAAACAATCAACTAATAATTCAATAATTGCAAATGTCAAAATATTAATCTCTATTAATAATAATACGAATGTGTATAAAGTACATTGTTCTAATATAAATTATTTGTATGACATACATATATACTTTCCGTGAGAACCGGTACGAGGAGTGACATCACCCTCTTTGTAACGTGTAGTAGCTAGAAAGTAGACTAAAAAGCATCGATATGACATTTTTACGTTTATTTTTAAGAATTAAGTGTTCTTATTTGTATCCGCAAAATCATACAAGAAAAGTACAGAAAAATTGAACTTTGAAATCTTCTACATTATTTTCCAACTATATTGTTGATTCAAAGTCTCAACGGGTCCAAATAAATAGAGAACCGTCAGTCTACGTACTTAGAAGATTCCTGGTCTTTGTTTTTTAATACAAGTCACGGATAAATAAGACTACCACCAAGGCACATTGATGGGAGGATAAGATTCATTTATCCTTAATTATAAAATTCTTGGGTTCTAGCATTGTGAATAAAAAAGACGTGCGAGATACGAATTCAAATTAATCGGGACATCGGGTGTAAACAAAAAAAAAATAGAAAAGGATAAGTAAGACTGAATCTTATTTATTAAACTATTGAATTTGTAAGCACAACTTAGCTCCGTCAAAAAGAGTCCTAAGTTCAAATTCACCGCCACCCGTTATTAAAAAAACTTTTCACTTGCTTAAATTCATGAAAACTGTTAATGTTAGGGTCTGTGTTATGACATTTTTCCTAATATATCATTTTTCAGTACTAAGTCCAAATCAGAAAATGTCGGAATAAATGTCTTGACATTCAGCCGACATTCTGATAATTATTTTACCTATCTTCACGGACAGATTTCAGAAAAGTGTGACCTTTTTATCACATGGCAATTGACTTGGAAAGGAGTCTTTGAAGCAGATTGCAAACGAGGAAGACCAAGTCCAAGATGTAGCTTAACTTAAGGAGCAAGACGTGTGAAGAAAAAGTCCAAGCAGTTGAGATTTTCGTGCCTCAAGCTACTGACTCACATGTCCTTTTTTAGCTCAACTTCCACGACCTGTTGATGAGTCTTTCAAGGGAACTCTCAACTATAAATAGAGAGGTCACTTCAGGGATTCAATATCCAGAATTTCAGAGTGTAAACGATATAGAGAGATCTCCACAAATATCGATCAAGTAGTATAACTTATGAAAATTAAACATTTGTGTTCTTTATTTATTTCCGTTGCTCTTTAACTCTTTCAAAGGTTTGTCTGTTTTTATCCAAATGTCGTTACTTATGTCAGACGACATTTCAGCTGACATTTGACACTGCTTCTGCATACGTTTCAGTTTTACTTTGCTGTTTTGATTTTATTTATTCCATAGTATTTAATCCCGGGACCCAACAAGTAGTATCAGAGCCGACACTTAACATTATAAGTGCTAAGGTCATTTTACTTTAACTATGGATCGGGCTAATCCAAATATTGGTAGACTTCCTATTTTAGATGGATCAAATTATCCTTATTGGAAAATTCTCCTACGTTCTCATATCAAATCCATTGATGTGAGAGCATGGAGATCAATTACAAATGGATATATTGTTCTTATGCTCCCACCGGACGAGGAAGTCGACATACTACCTAAGCCTGAGGCCGAATGGAGTGTGGAAGAAACCAATAATGCAGGCTTCAATGAAAAGGCTCTAAACGCTATTTTTGGATGGGTAGATCTCTATATGTTCAAAATTATCTAAAATTGCTCCACAGCCAAAGAAGCTTAGGATACCCTACAAACTCATTGTGAAGGTAGCTCAAGTGTTCAACGATCGAAGCTCCGCATGCTCATGAGTAAATATGAACGTTTAAGGATTGAAGAGACGGAGGATATAAAAACTTATTTTGAAAAATTGATCGACATTTCTAATGAATGTCAAGTTCTTGGCTCTCCACTGACCAACAATCAACTTGTGGAAAAGGCACTTCGTTCCCTTCCTAAAAAGTTCAATATTAAGATATGTGCGATTGAAGAAGCCCACAACCTTGCTACAATGGACCTCCATACGTTAATAAGCATTCTCAAAACGTATAAGATGAGTATGGAAAACCAAAGGATATTGTATAAAAGCAAATATGTTGCATTTCAAGCAAAATCCTTAGAGATGCAAGTCAATGAAGAGGATGAAAATCTTGAAGAAATCAGCGATGGTGAAAATGTTTCCCTTCTTACTCGTAAATTCAATACAATGTTAAGGAGGTTCAACGATGATAAAAATAATTCTAAACCCAAAAAGCACCAAAGCCAATGCTTCAATCAAAGATTCACTAAAACCCCTCCTACAACGCAAAAAAGAAATCAACTTAGGAGAACCAACTCAGACCGTACCAAGTTTGATCTCAAGCAGCTCGAAAGGATACAATGTCATGCTTGCTCGGAATGGGGTCATTATGCAAATGAGTGTGCAAACACTTTAAGGAAATTTGAGAAAAGTCTGTGGGTCTCTCTCAGTGATGATGAAGGTGAAGAGGAAGAGGATTCATAAATGGAGTCACAAGCTATGATGGCCACTGTTTTCAAACAGTCACTGTCAGATGATGAATATGTCGCTGACTGTGTTGTCCTGAATGTCACAACATTTTCGGCAACATCAGCGATGACATCTGCAGGTCCAGTAACATCCGACATGTATGAATTTTTTAACTATCCAGATGTTAACTGCTTTAGTTATTTTATTTCTAGTAGTGAATCTAACTTTGAGACTCAAGTAGACTCAAATGACGACATGATTAAAGAATTGTAAAACCTTTGCAAGGACTTAATTGTTGAATCCAAGCAACTTGACTCAAAGTTAAAAAAAATTAACTCTTGAGAATGCATGTTTGAAAGGCACAATAACCCGACTAGAGGTAACCCTTACCAAAAAGGATCTTGAATTTGGTAAGATTAGTGTGAAGTTGGATCTAGCCGAAGAAACCTTCCGAAATCTCAACACCTGTACTTCCAAACTAGATGAAATTCTAAGTGTTAGTCAACCACAACATGCAGGTTTGAGTTACAAGAACTCCTTTAATGCTGTATGCTCCAACTTGTTTGACAAAAATAAGAAAGCGGGCTTAGTAAAAAAGAGAAATTTTGTGTGTCATCACTGTAATAATACTGGCCATTTAAAACCTTACTGCTTTAAATTGGAAAAGTCTAGGAGCAAAATGTCGTCGAAAATGTTGTCCAACATTCCAGACAGCACTCGAGGCAGCTTTCCAAATTCCGGTAACAGGAAAAAGGTAAAGAGAGTTTGGATTTTCAGAATGAATGTGAGATATAATGTAGCTATAACTGTGTTGAGGACTAACATTTCAGGATAGTGGTACTTTGACAGTGGATGTTCTCGACACATGACGGGGACAAACGAATGTTTAAAGAACTACGAGGCTCTAAGTGGAGGTAATGTTACATACGGAGGTGGAGGAAAAAGTAAAATCATAGGAAGAGGAACCTTAAGTGTTCTTAGAGTTCCAGCACTGAAAAATGTCTTGCACGTTGACGGCTTGATGGCTAATCTAGTCAGTATAAGTCAATTGTGTGATGATGATCTAGAGGTAAAGTTTAACAAGTATGCTTGTACAGTTACTAATGAAGCTAACCAATGTGTAATGACATGTACAAGAACAAGCGATAATTGCTATCTTGTTGGAGAGCAAGAGATTTGCAATAGTGTTAGGACCGATGACACGACCTTGTGGCATAAAAAAATAGGGCACGTCAATTACCGCAATCTTGAAAGATTAATTTCTTATGAGGCAGTAAGAGGCATCCCTAAACTAAGTCCTAAGGATAAAAGTGGTTTGTGAAGATTGTATCAAAGGTAAGCAAACCCGTGTCTCCCACAATGTTGTCCAGAATGACGAACATATATTCTTTTTAAAGGATAAGTCTCAAACGTTTGGCATGTTCAAGGTACTACACTCAAGAATAAGAAATATGTACCATTCCTCTATTTTTCGGATCAGGTCCGACCATGGAAAAGAGTTTGAGGATAGTCAGTTCTTTACATTTTGTGAGAAAAAAGGTATTTTCCATGAGTTTTCTGCTCCCAAAACCCCACAGCAAAATGGTGTAGCAGAGAGGAAAAATAGGACTTTACAAGAGATGACAAGAGTCATGCTGAGTTCTAAGAAGTTGTCAAAATGTTTTTGGGAAGAGGCTCTAAATACTGCAAGTCACATCACGAATAGAGTCTATCTTAGGCTTGGAACTAAAATGACACCCTATGAGCTATTGAATGGAAAGAAACCCAATTTGCGTTACTTTTATGTGTTTGGGTGTGTGTGTTAGGTTCTTAATGATAGAGATCACCTAGCTAAATTTGACTCTAAAAGTGATAAGAGAATTTTTGTAGGCTATTCCCAAAATAGTCATGCTTACCGAGTTTATAATCTTTGAACCAAAACCGTACAAGAATCTGTTAACATTATTTTTAATGATTTCGCTGATCTTACAAAAAATAAGCCAGTAGATGATGTTATAATAACAGTGGAGAATGTGCAGAATGCTGAAAATCCAGATGTTGCCCCAAATGTCACGACATTCGAAGCAACACCTGAAGCAGAAACCGAGAACACTGCAGGTACATATGAGGAACCAGAAGCTGAACTTCATGACCCAGTGCGCAGGGATCCCTCATCCAGGATTAGGAGAAATCATCCTACAGAACAAGTGATAGGAGATGTGTTCGAAGGAGTTAGAACAAGAAGGAAGGAACCACAAAATTATCGAGATATGGTAAGATATGCATGCATGCCCACTGTGTATCATAAGGTCAGTCATTCTTGTTATGTATCTACTTTGGAACCAAAGAATGTCAATGAAGCACTCAAGTATAATTGGTAGATACAAGCTATGCAAGAAGAACTAGAATAGTTCACCAGAAATGAAGTTTGAGATTTAGTTCATCACCCCAATGATACTAATATAATTGAAACTAAATGGATTTTTAAAAACAAATCAGATGAATCTGGAACTGTTGTATGAAATAAAGCTAGACTAGTTGCTCAAGGATACACTCAAGTTGAAAGAATTGACTATGATGAAACCTTCGCTCCAGTTGCGAGAATTGAGTCAATTAGATTGTTGCTTGTCGTAGCTTGTTGTTTGAAGATCACTCTCCATCAAATGGATGTCAAATGTGCTTTCTTGAATGGATACCTTAATAAGGAAGTATATGTTGAACAACCTAAAGGATTCGAAGATCCCCACCATCCACAATTTGTATACAAGCTGAAAGGGCCTTGTATGGATTAAAACAAGCTTCACGTGCATGGTATGGTTGTTTAACTCAGTTTCTTCTTGAATTTGGTTTCAAACGTGGTGAAGCTGATTGTACTTTATTTATAAAATACCACGGAGTAGATATGATCATTGCTCAAATCTATGTAGATGACATAGTTTTTGGTTCGACTTCACAGTCCCACCTTAAGACATTTGTCGATGTTATGTCCTCAATATTTGAGATGAGCATGATAGGGGAATTAACCTTTTTCTTAGGCTTGCAGATAAAGCAAAATGAGGAGGGAATCTCCATCTCCCAGATTAAGTATGCTAAGAATTTGGTCAAGAAGTTTGGATTGGAGAATGCTAAACATATGATGACTCCAATGAGATCAACAAATACTATATGCAAAGATGATGTTGGGGAGAATGTCGACCCAACATTGTATCGATCTATGATAGGTAGTCTCTTGTATCTCACTGATAGTCGTCCTGATCTAATGTTTAGTGTATGTGTGTGCGCTCGATTCCAAGCCTGTCCCAAAATCTCCCACTTAAATGTCATAAAACGTGTCATCTGATATGTTGCCGGCACATATGAGTTGAGAATTTGGTAATCCAAAGACAGTAATCCTAATTTAATAGGATATAGTGACTCGGACTGGATGGTGATGTGGAGGACAAAAAGAGTACAAGTGGAGGATGTTTTTACTTTGGAAATAATTTAGATTCTTGGTATAGTCGCAAACAAAAATGTGTCTCACTCTCAACTGCTGAATCTAAATATGTAGCAGCTGAGAGTTGTTGTTCTCAATTAATATGGTTAAGACACATGTTAGACGACTATGAGTTTTCAAATAAAATCTTAGTTTTGTATTGTGATAATATGAGTGCCATTAACATTTTGAAAAATTCAGTTCAGTACTCTCGTACAAAACATATAGATATTAGACATCATTTTTAAGAGATTTGATTGAAAAACAGCTAGTATAAATTGATTATGTTGACACACTCCATCAACTAGCTGATATATTTACAAAAGCTTTAGATCATGAGAGATTTTCCAGTTTGAAAAGATCTCTTGGTCTCTGTACTTTCTGAATTTCGCACTGTTGGGAGAATGTCGTCTGAAATGTCTCTAACATTTCGGGTGACATTTACCCTTGTAATATCAGAATCTCATGTTCAGTATTTTATTATGACTGATTTTTTTTGTGCATACACGTATAGTTTTCAAATAATAACATGACTTCAATGTGATATTGTTCTCTGCGATGATATTAGACATCATAAAAAAGAGTATCAAAATGAGGCAAAACCTTTGTAATTCTCGGCAATTGTGAAAATTGGGCAAAGCCCTTGAAAATTGATATCGTTCATATATTATAGGAGTATCAAAGTGTTTCATCAAAAGAAATTATGAGGATACTAAATAAGTATTCTTGTTTTTTGACATGAAAATAAATTTCGTATGTGTTTTATGATTAGATCTAGGACTCAATGGGAAAATGTCATTGGTTTGGAGATTGAACCTATAAAATCATGTATGAAATGTGTCTTGATTTGTTGCCGAAATGAAATTGTTCTTGTGGGATTATGATACCTGTGTTGTTCAAAATGTTGCTAACATTACTGATGACATTCTCAGATAATGATATTTATAGGGATGCAGTGTGTAACTGATTGTTGAAAATTAGGTTATTTTTTCCCTATTTTTTGTGTCGTACAGCTTTGAACAGCTTCTGTTATTATCTTTTTTAAGAATCAAATCTTGATATCTATCTTTTAATCTCTAAATTTTAGGAACAGGTATTGGAATACAATACAAACTCTTAAAATCTGGAAACAAAAATATTTTGTAATGTATATAAATTCATCTTCAATTAGTATTCATTCTTGTCTAGTTTTTTCTGAGAAAAACAAAATAAAAAAAAGGAGAAAAGGCACTCATCATCTCGGGTTAAATCATCAAACCGATGGATTTCCCTCAACACACTCCAATTTCAAAAACCCTCAAAACCCTCAAAACCCCTTCATCTTCTTCACCATTCTCACCAATGGATACTTCTCCAATGTCAGCCGAAATGTCACCCAACATTCCATAACACACTCCCATGAGTACGAGTCCCCCGTAATGCACAAATATTGTACTAAGTACCTTTCAAGAACCTCTTGAAACTGCTTATCCAGGAGAAGACAACAATCTAATCGACTTGGATAGCTTCCCAGATGTCACTGTTTTACCAAAAAGGGAAAGTACATTCAAGTTCCCCTCGAGAAGGTCAGCCCGTAATTTTGAGAGAAATTTCAGCCCTGAAATAGCAGCTAAAAGGCCGAAATTCCATACAGTTGTTCCTACTGGCTCGAGCAGTGATTGGAACGAGTAAGACTTCTCTGGACCACGGAAGATGATGAAGAGAAGATGCCCTCTGCTGAACAACCAACTGAAAACCCAACATCACCCTCACATTCTGAGCCCACGACTTCTGTTGAGAAAGAGTTGACTGAAGAATACGAGATTTCAGATGATACTCCTTTGAAGAAGTATTGCTCTAAGGGACTCTTGCAAAAAGTAGTGAGTGAAGATTTGTCAGAGGATGATCAACATGTTGCCAAAAATGTCACAACACCTCCGACAACATCATAGCCAGAAGCAGAAGAAACCAATTCACCCACCTCCTCGAACAAAAATGCATCTGAATCCGAGACAGAGTAAGTGATTACTAAGAGAAGTTCTTAACTAAAGCAAAGTCTAAACATTGGGCTTGGTATAAAAATAGAATCATAAGAACAGAAAAGGTAGTGGACATAGCCTCATGCACCGAGTATGGCCTGATGGATTTCTTTACAGAAAGAAATCTACTAGGCTCAGTAAACAACAAATGTCCATACATTGATGATATTGTGAGGTTATTCTATGCAAATCTGGAGCCTAATATGGAGAATGTCAGGTCAAGGAAGTTTGACAAGATATATCTCTATAATATGTTTTATGACTTCACACCTACCATGATAAACCAATGTTTGAATTTGAGTAATGGATTTGATGAAAAAGAAGAAAAAGATGTTGTGAATGATAGGGATGAAGTAATTGACTACTTAACTGGAGATGTCTTGAAAAGATGGGTCTCAAGGTGTCCTGCGTCTAAGCTTACTGCATTGTTTGCTATAGTACATAAAATTGCTATATATAACTGGCTCCCTTCAATGAACGAGTCAATTGTAACCATAGAGCAAACAATCCTCCTCTAGAAAATAGGAAAACGTCTACGAGTCAACCTGGGAAAGATAATCTTTCAACAAATTGTCAATTTGGCAGAAAAAGACTCCAACATAATCCTACCGTTTCCCTCCTTGATCTTCAAAGTTCTTACAACTCAAGGGTTCAAACCTTCAAAGAATGACATGATAAGAAAAGAACCAGAAGTATATACTTAACAAAAAAGTGGTGAAGAGCAAGGATAGAATCATTGATCTTTCCTGGAAAAGAGAAGCAGGAAGTGAAAATGTTGCCAGAAATGTTCCTGACATTCTAGGCAACACACAACAGTTTGTGCTGTTGACTGCTTGGTTAGCGAAAGAAATTGCTAAAATTAACTCGCAAATTAATGGAGTTGATCAAGTCAATGCAACACTGGTTCAAGCAAGAAACCACTTCTTGTTTTTGCTTTCTTCCCAAAAAGGGGGAGATGATGACACTATGTAGGGGGAGAAAGGAGGAGAGGAAGCTGAAGATGTGCAGGAAAAAGAACAAGCGGAAAGCAGCAGGACTGCAGCTACTCGAAGTAGACCTCGTCGATCACCTGGAACTGTTGCAGGGGGAGGAATGCAGTGAAGTCGACTCGACTGAAGTAGAAAGAGACTGAAATCTACTACTTCTATCTGATTTCAGAGAAGACTGTTGTTGTTGCTGTGTTACTGTGATGTTTGCTGATGTTCTGTGTTTGCTGGATATCTAATCCAGCAGAAATTGTTGGGATATTTGGTTTTTGATTACAGTATTCTGTTTGGTCTGTAATGCTACTAATTTGTTTTGCTATGGATGATGATTTATTTCTAATTCCATAAAAATGGCATATATGTGTATATTTGTGTATATTGTGTTTATGTCAATTTCAGGTTGAGGGGGAGCATGTGTGTGGATATGTCATTGTTATAGGTCTCTCACACTTAGTTGATTAAGTTTTATGAAGAAAGACAAAAAGGGGGAGAATGTTAATGTTAGGGTCTGTGTTATGACATTTTTCCTAACATATCATTTTTCAGTACTAAGTCCAAATCAGAAAATGTCGAAACAAATGTCTTGAGATTCGGGCCGACATTTTGGTAATTGTTTTGCCTATCTTCACGGACAGATTTCATGTTTTGCCTATCTTCACGGACAGATTTCAGGAAAGTGTGACCTTTTTATCACATGACAATTGACTTGGCAAGTAGTCTTTGAAGCAGATTGCAAACGAGGAAGACCAAGTCCAAGAGGTAGCTTAACTTAAGGAGCAAGACGTGTGAAGAAAAAGTCCAAGCAGTTGAGATTTTCGTGCCTCAAGCTACTGCCTCACGTGTCCTTTTTTAGCTCAACTTCCACGACCTGTTGATGAGTCTTTCAAGGTAACTCTCTAATATAAATAGAGAGGTCGCTTCAGGGATTCAATATCCAGAATTTCAGAGTGTAAATGATATAGAGAGATCTCCACAAATATCGATCAAGTAGACTGGATCACTGTGTTGCCTGTATTTGTGACGACGTTCTGTCTGACATTATAATTGCTACTTAGATTCTAGATTTGTTCTTTCATTGAAGCAATTGTAATGAGGTGTTGATCACTTCTATTTAGATAGATTTTTCAGGCATAGGTCATCTGCGACTTAACCTTTTTTATTCCTTTTGTATCATCTTGTAACATTGTAAGAAAAAGAATTTATTTAATTGTATATATATATATATATATATATATACAATACCTTTGGTCATTGACTATCATGGGTTATATTAATATATAACCTATGAAAATTAAACATTTGTGTTCTTTATTTATTTCCGCTGTTCTTTCACTCTTTCAAAGGTTTGTCTGTTTTTATCCAAATGTCGTTACTTATGTCAGACGACATTTCAGCTGACATTTGACACTGCTTCTGCATACGTTTCAATTTTACTTTGCTGTTTTGATTTTATTTATTCCATAGTATTTAACCCCGGGACCCAACAAAAACGAATCAGGCTCGTGAAGGGACGTGTTAAAGACATAACTAATTAAGTAAATAAAAATATAATATCTCTAATAATATAGTCCTTCAACATGAGATAGTCACATACTTTTCAACCCACCTTAACACTTATGATACGTTAAGATTGCTGTAATTGGATGGTGACATTTCCTCTTTGATGTAATTGTTGTGACAACGGTAATTACATTCTTTCACATGATTTTAGAATATAAATACAACAACAAGGTCACTCAAAATTGAAACCACAATCTCTAAAACATGAACTTTTAAGAATGTTATTATCATAGTTTGGTCCATTCTATCCATTGAAGAACAATGAAGGTACGTACAACACCCAAACCTCTCTATAATAACCATCTTTTATAATAACATTTTACTATTACGATCAAGTTTTTTTTTTAAATTGCTATTTCATTTTATGTTATATTATATGTTTTCTATGCACTGGCGGATCTAAAGGCAACATGGTGGTGCAGTTGCACCATCAGATTTTTTTAAAAAATTTGCCTTCTAGGCATAAAAAATAAAAAAAAAATTCCTTCTAGGCATAAAAAATTTAAAAAAAAAATTTGCACCACCAAATATCGTCTCCTGGATCCGCCACTGTTTCTATGACAACGTTTCACTATAGCAGCTAAAAAGTACATAAACAAGTGACATCGTTATATAGATGTTTGACTTTGTAATATTTTTCTTGGTAGCATCCAACAAATGTACAATAAACTCATTTACAGTTAGTTTTGCTGATTGTTTTTTCTCCCCTTTTTTTGGTGGTATTAATGCAGAACAAAATTGTCATTAAGGTGTCTATTAATGAAAATTTTCGTCCCACACTGAAGAAGTTTGTTGTGGATTTTGTGAAGTTAAAGTACTTTGTAAAATGTTGGGGGGACAAATCCCAAAATTTTAGCTCTAAAAATCAGAGCAAACTCTTGTCAATTGCAGCAAAAATACCAGGTAAGAGTATTATTTTATGACTCTTATGGCTTACTAATTATAGAATGTCTCCTTTAGGCAAACATGAAAGACAAGTGCAGCAAAAAATATTACTTGCTTAATTAGTTCTTAATTCCAATATTTTTATTTTGTGGTTAATAAGACTCCCTTTTAGAGGAATAATATGACATGTTTAAAGTTTAAACCAACAGGATTCATAGGGTATTTTTGATATGTTGTATACACTTTTAATCTAAGATCACAAAATATAAAAGTTTTTTTTACATTCTTAAATTTCGTATTTAATCAAATTAGTACACATAAAATGAAAGCAAAGTATAGAGTTTATTAGTTCTAGCATGACTCTAAGTTACAATTTAATATGAAATTAGAAAGGCTCAAAGCTAGCAAGAAGGAAAGGTGTTCAATTAAATTCTCTTTATTATAAAAGTATACCGTGCAAATAAGATCTAGTTGGTCTTAAAGGCAGAGGGTATCCTCATTGGGTGGTGTGGGAGAGCTTGATCACAAGTTCGAAACCTCAGGGTAACGCCTGGCCTGCCTCGCCTCTTGAGGGGAGCCTGTCACACCTGGCTTGCCAAGTGTGGTTTAACTGGCTGACGTGGTTTGCAGGCTATTGCGTCAGTCCGGAGTTTACCCTGTGCGGACTCGAAAGAGCAGCGACTGCGGGTTCCTTCGTCAACAAAAAAATACCGTGCAAATAAGGTAAAAAATAGTTTTTTAATATATAAACTGTTGATACCTCTTGATATGAGAAGAAAGATTCTAGAATAGTGGTAATAACAATTCAAAAGTTACTTTAGGTCTCAAGTTTGAATCTCTACTATAATATTCTAGTTTCTTTTTCTTTTTCTTGAATTAACTTTACATGAATTTCTGATTCCGCCACTAATTGGAGATACATCAACCATATACTAGCCCAGTTTGTACACATAATTGACATGAGAGAAAGAATCAAATCCATGCACCATCAAACGGTGTGGTGGACCGAATGTGATCCCTTTATCCTTAATCAGATTTCTCAGATATAAAAACTTCTAGTATGGTGTGCTTTCATCTTTATGGGCTTTATGCAACTAAAATTAATATTAATTGGACCACGTAAATTCTGAATACTAGATGATTATATCAAGAGAACAATTTCTACTAATTAATATTGGCTACCTTTTTTATATGAACAATTTGCAGGGCTAGAGAAAGTAGCTATAGAAGGAGAAGAAAAGAATGAGCTAGTGGTGATAGGTGAGGGAATTGATGCAGCAGAGTTGGTGACTATCCTGAGGAAGAAAGTGGGGTTTGCTGATGTTGTGAGTGTTGGCCCATTGGATGAAAATAAAGAAGAAGAATCAATAGCACCCTTAGTCTATGGCAATTATCTAATGCCTCCTCTTCAATTTTGGGAAGTTAAAGATCCCTACTACTATTTTGTTTGGTGATTTGTGCTTAATGGGGCTCAAGAATATTGAACTTTGAGCAATGATAACAAAATTAATTAGTATTTATTTTTATTTTATATGATTGTGTTTGACTGAACATAAAACTTAAGAAATTTAAAAAGTTCTGTAACAAAAATTACAATTTAAACCCTTTTGAACCCTAGGGACTAGAAAGACTGATGGGAATGTAGGGACTTAAAAGTTGGAAATTGGGAATAACGTTGCTCTCATCTTCTTTCTCTTAAGATTTCAAGTTCTCATAGATTTCTCAATTCAAAGTCTTGTGTAGCCTCAATGAAAGTGATATTTAATTGACCAAATAATCAATAAAAAGAAAATTCTGAGTTACAACTTATTAATCTTAGATTTTATATTGCCTGCATTAAGTTTGAATGGTTCTAATATCGTCCTATGAATTCATAATAAATTCGATTATGATAGTTCTGTCTAGACCTGTCCAAAGCTCGGGTTAGGCCGGGTCAGAGCCGGGTCAGGTGCCTTTTTTTTCCTACTTGTCCGATCCTGACCCGACTTTGACCCTATTTTTTTAATTGAATTTCCAATACTGAAATTGACATTCTCGAAAACATTACCACGAAATTCGTACGTTAAAATCTATTGTATATCGCGAAATATGTAGTGAAAAAAAGGTAAAATTAGAAATCGATTTGGAGGAAACGTCAAATTGATTGGGAACACAGACGTTTTCCTGAAATTGGATGCGCCAAACCGCCTTACGGCAGTTTTGCAAGGTCTCGTCTCAAAAAAATACGCGAAATAAAAAACAAATTGGGTAAAACGGACATCCGAGCGCAAAGTTATGACCATTTAAAGTTGCGTCAATTTACATCTACTTTCTTCTCTCCCTATATTATGCTTCACATTAAAAGATAAAGTTTACATCACATATATTCTTAAAACATGTAAATATTAATAAAGGAAAAATAATATAAATTATATTAAAAAGATTAAGTGGCGGATCGACGTCGGGTCGGGCCAGGGTCGGTAAAAAATTATGACATCGGGTTGGCTGACCACTACATAAGATCGGGTTCGCTTTGGTCGGGTTGCTCACGGTCGAAATAATAAACCGACCACGACCACTAGTTTTGGTCGGTCGGTAGGGTCCAGGCAGATGGACAGTCTAACTTTGGTCTCTAACATACCCATCTTTTCCTTAGAATGTTTCTCTGGAATCAAGTAACGGGCGACTTTTGACATTTCAATGTATCAACTGTCTTTGAAGATCAAGGTGTAGGACATAGACTCTTTACCTCATGAGACTATCCCGTAAAAGTATGGTAAAATGAATAAGATATTTCTTCCTTGTTAATCAAACGTATCGAGTTTGAGCCATGTCCTTGAAATTGAGATTATTATAGTCTATTTTGGCTCTATTGACATATGAGATGTTTGTAATTTTAATGAAATTAGGTGGAGTTGGTGTATGAAGTTATACGAGACAAGATTGGAGTGGCCTCCGTGACAAACAAGAATATAGAAGCGAGACTGAGATGGTTCGGGCATATGAAGATGATGTGTGAGGCTGCGCCAGTCAGAAGGTGTGAGAGATTGACGGTCGCAAGAGTTAGAAGAGAAGAAGGTAGACCGAAGAATAATTGTGTGAGGTGATTAGACATGATATGACACAACTTCAGCTGACTGAAGCCATGACCGTAGATAGGAAGATATGAAGGTCGAATATTAAGATAGAAGTTTAGTAGGTAGTTGAGTTTTGTCGCGATATGTGTAAGTAATGTGGGAACTAGTGTTAGACGATTTCCACGTGCTCACGCAAGTGTACGTATCGTTACAAGTAATATAGTCTGGTAAGACCAAATATCGTCCTTATAAACTGATTTCTAATTACCGAACATCTATTCTAGGTTACCTATTTGGAAAACGATATTTGATTTGGGTTTTTGTCTAACTACTAGAATAATTGCGATAAGTAATCTAAATTATTGAGGTTAAATCAGTTATGAAGGAATTAGGGCTTCCAAGATCCTCGACTATCCACTCTATTCAATCCTTAATGCAACTAGAATGATTTTTTCTTCTATATTAAGATAGCGGTTAACTAGACTGTCTTATATTCCGGTTAGGATATATAATCGATCAACCCCAGTGCAGAACCCTTCTATATTTCTATAATAGGATTTACCACATAGGAGGATTAAGAACAGTACCTATAATGCTACACAAGTATCGGGGTACTTTCGTCCGCGATTTTAACCTATGTCTACTCAATTATAGTATATCCAAATCAATCCTCTCGGTTCTTGATTCGAAATCATATAGGTTATGATAATTAGTGATCAGTTAACTATCAAACATTCATACCAATTATTGAATAAATCTTAATCAAGTGAAGAAGAAATCAAACTAATGCATTAAGTCATGAAATGAGGTTTCAAGTTATTCATAAGGAAAGCCCTAATAAAGTGTTTAGCTCCTAGCCATAGACATGCTAAGAACTAATACAAATACCAACATAAACTGAATTGAAAACTAAAGAAAGAAAAAGTACTTAGAACTAGGTCTCCAATTGTAGCCTCCAAATTGTCTTCAACTGTGTTGTGTGATAGAATGTCCAACCTCCCTCACTAGAATGATCCCTAGGGCTTAAGTATGTTGCAAATTTTGTGCCCTATGGACCCTTCTGCCCTTGGCCAAATTTCCTTCGGATTTCTGAATTTCCCGTTTCGGCACCGTGGTTCTACAGAATGGCACCGCGGTGCCGAAAGTCCTGCGGGTTCTCACGATCTTACGCGCTGCGATCCTGCTGAATAACCTTGATCTTACTTTACTTCGTCCGAATCTTCAATTTTCAACCTTTTGCTGCCTCGGGACCCTCCTTTTATGTCCATTTTTCGTTCCTTTTCGCCCTTTTAGCCATTTGTCTTTTTGAACAGCTGTGACTCAAAAGAAAGGAAAACGACCCTAACACTGTACTAAACACAAACAAAATGGGTAAAATACTAACTAAAAATGACTCAAAAATTATATACAAAATACGCCTAACAAATACCTCCAAACTTAACTTTTGCTCGCCCTCGAGCAAAGATCAAAACAAGAACAAAGAAACAAAAACAAAAGACTCAAAGACTCAAATCAAGCAGCTGCACAAGGTTACTTAGAAACACATGAACGTCAGTTGGGATAATATGTAGGAACAGATATAGCATGAATTTAGCAATCTAGAATTTCAAGTCAGATATTTCGCAAATTCATTTCAATCACAATCAATGGAAGCATGAATACCTAACCTATGCATGTCAATTTCATTTAGTTCTATGGGTCTGTTTACTTGTTATTCTCCATTAATCATAGACATACATTCTAGAGATCTTCAGGACTTTTCAGGGTTGTAATGTAAGCTTAGGCATGATAGGTAAAAGTAGGCATTTATGCTCAATTTATGTACCATAAGCGTTTTTTCATTCAACTATTTTGTCCTTCTTTTTGGTAATCAGTTCATACCTATCATTCCACTCTTCTCTTTTTGAGAGCATGAAACACATTCACATAGGCACCCCCAAACTTAAGCTTTTACATCTTTTTCATTGGGGTGCATCAATTTTTCACTTTCTTTTCGTGTTTTTTTTTCACACTTCTTTTATCCCAGTTTTTCAATTACTGCTTATGACACATAAGGGAATCACAGAGTGTCAAAGAAATAACTTATTTTAGGCTCAAAGGGGCTGACTAGGGATACAATTTATTGCAATGTAGGTATTGAATGGTAAGAATGACTAACAAAGAAATGCATGAATCATCTCCCTAAACATGTACATATTAACTATTTCGCCTCAAATAACAAGTAAACAGACTTCATAGACATTTTTCAATCATTCTTTCCATAGTTGACACACATAGACTAAGCACAAATATCCCAAATAATTAGATTTTCATACATTTTTGGCATATCTAACTTAAGCACACAAATTTTAGCTTCTAGTTTCATTACATTATCCCACTTAATTCACTGGACGTTTCAAGTACCACAACAAGCATGATCATAAAAAATAAAAAAAATTATGACTCATATAGACACAATAAAATAATCAAAACTCAATAAAAAAGACTCAAAAACAAACACACAAGAATGAAATAAGAAAGAACCCTCCCCCAAACTTAAACGACACATTGTCCCAAATGTGTAAAGACTCAAAAAATAATAAAGGGACGACTTACAGACAATAGCGGTTCAAAATGGTGGTGGTGACGTTTTCGTTGATGTAGAGAGAGGGAATGATTTGAGTTGATGTGGGAAGAGATTTGGGGTTTTAGGGCTTTTTATTTTCTGAAATCGCGTCAAGGCACTGCGGTCATGCATAGTGGCACCGCGGTGCCTAAAGTATTGTGACCTCTCTGAACATTCGGCACCGCGGTTCTACATAATGACACAGCGGTCCCGACCCGATTTCATGTTTTCCACCCTTTTCTTCGTGCTTAGTCTCCGATCCCCACACCTGTCATCACATCACAACAAAAAAAATACCAAAAGTGAGACTGCTCAATTTAAACTAATTGCATAATTTAAATCTTGGGCTGCCTCCCAAGTAACGTTGTCTTTAACGTCTTGTAGTCGGACACATGTTTCTTATCAAATCATTAGGGTAAATTAACCTCACAACCTATCCATTTAAAAATCATTCTCCTCTTCCTTACTCTATTCTTCTTTTTCACAGTATTGAGTTCAGTAGGATTTACCTGTTTGACAGCTTTCATTTCATCCATTTTTGTTTCAGCTTTTAAACTACCCTGTGAGTTCATAGCTGGCGAAATAATTCCCCCACATTTGGTTTGTGCTTGATGAGCTGCTGTGTCAGTTGTGCTCATTGTGAAGCATTTGTTGCTGGCCTGTGATTCAATTGTAGATTTGAAAACTTTGAATATCATCTCTTCTTCTTGAACCCTGAGGCTCAACTCTCCATTCTTCACATCAATTAGGGCTCTACCCGTTGCAAGGAATGGTATCCCCAAAATGATGGGTATTTCATCATTTTCCTCCATGTCAAGAATGAGAAAGTCTGTTGGGAAGAAGAACTTTCCCACCTGGACAAGCACATCTTCCACTATGCCTCTGGGGTGCACCACGATTCGGTCAGCCAGCTGCTGCAGATTAACTGTGGTTGGTTTGGCTTCCCCCAAACTCAATCTCTTGAACACAGACATAGGCATGAGATTGATACTAGCCCCTAAGTCACAAAGTTCCCTGTTGCATGTTACTTTGTCAATAGTGCAGGGCAGGGTGAAGCTTCCTGGATCTTTCAATTTAGGAGGCAGTTTCTTTTGTAAGATGGCGATGCACTCCTCTGTCAGCTTTACTGTCTCATAATCCGACAACCTTATCTTTTCCCCAAGTATCTCCTTCATGAATTTGAAGTATGCGGGCATTTGTTCTAACGCCTCAATGAAGGGGATATTGATGTGAAGCTTCTTAAATACCTCCAAGAACTTGGAGAACTGCCTGTCTATGACCTTCTTTTGGAGCCTCTGAGGGCGGGATTCTATCAGTGTATTGATCGGTGTATTTTATATACACCTTTTGAGTCTGTTTTAGTTAGTCTTTTGTCCCATTTTGCACATATAAGTGTCGTATTAGGATAGTTTTTCTTTCTATTGAGTCAAAGTGGTTGAAATGGCCAAATGGCGGAAAAGGAGCAAAAAGAGGGCAAAAGAGGAGATGCGAGTAAACAGAAAGTGGCGAACGAGGCTAAAATCGGACCAGCCGCGGCCTCCTGCGGCAGCGAGGCGCGGCGCCCATTATCGAAGGACGAAGACTCAGCGCGCGCCTACCGAACGAAGCGAGCGCGGCGCCTAAATTCGAGAGCTACAGAAGATACTGGCGCGGCTACCGAACAGCGAATATCGGGCGCGGCGCCAAAACACCGACGGATTTGAGAACTTTCGCGCGCTTGGCTCCGTGGCGCATGACGCGAAATTTTAGGTCTTTTGGCGGATTTTTGGGCGAACTGCGAGAAAAGAAGGAGGCGTTTTTAAACCTATAAAAGGAGAACCCTAGGCAGTTTTAAAGGGTTCCCTTTCTTGCCAAACACAAGGTTTTCTTGCCTAGGAGATTGGAGACCTAAACATTAGTAATTTCTTTCCTTTTTCTTTTCTTTAATTCAGTTTTGCATGATGAACTTTGAATTAGTTCTTGTCATATTCATGGCTAGGAACTAATTCTCTTATAGGGCTTTCTATGTTGAATTTCTTGAACCTTATGTTATAAATTAATGCATGCTTATGGTGATTATTCTTATTGAGAGATCTATCCAATAATTGAGTTGAATTCTTGGTAGCTAATTGACAACTAGTTATCACTATATGATTTCTAATCAGATTCTGAAAAGGGGGGATTGTGAATATCTTTGTAAGTTGGGTGAGCGATCTTGAATTGGGGATGAAAATACCTCAATTAGATTTGTAAGCGTTGATGAGAGGCTTAACAACCCTAATTTTGCGCATTGTGCGTGATCAACTAGGTTTTTGTGCTTAATCCTCCTATGGCGTTACCACTTATCGTGAAAGTTAGGTAAGGAACAATCTTGGAGTTGAGTGTTTATATAACCTAACGGGAGTATAAAGCGATTTAAATAAACTGCTTTCTCCAAAGAAGAACACCGTAAGTTAGTGTATTAGTAAGTAGCATAAGCGGATAGTAAGGATACATGAAGCCTATTCTCATCACATCCGAATTAAATCTTTATATTTAATTAGCTTTCATAACTCTTAGTTACAAACCAAACAATCAATCATTAATTCACCAAATAGATACTAGAAAATAGATAAGCGATACTTGGACCCTAATCACAGAGGGCGATATTGGTCTTATCTAAGACTATACTACTTGATACGATAACGTGCACTTGCGTTTAAAAGTGTGTGCATATTACGCGCATCAAGTTTTTGGCGCTGTTGCCGGGGATTAGGCATTAGTTCGATATCAAAATTATCTATTTTTAATTTCTAATTTGGTCTTTAATTTTTTTAATTTTTTTACGTTTTTCGCTATTTTTGGAAAATCAGTTGCGTGATTCGTTTTCTGTTTTTGATCTATTTGTGCAATCGGTTTATGCGCGAGGAGAAGAGGCATACACTCTTGTTCCCTTCAATCCAGATCGAGAAAACACGCAAGCGAGCGAAAGAATCAACGGGTTGCAACTTTGATAGAGATGGGCGGTAATCTAAACAATAACAGGATGAGAGAAGGGTTAGGTGAAAATCAACCTAACCGGAAGATCCTCATCAAGTGCGATAGATGTGGAGGATAGAGTCGAATCGGCCGAAAGAAGTTTGGGAGATTATGTCTTGCCAAGAGTGAATGGGGCAGACGTCGTTAGGCTCCTGCATAGGAGCCAACAACTTCGAGATAAAACCAGATTTTGAGCATGGTACGGCCTGTGTGCAATTCGGAGCCGTGGAGGATCACACATGCACATAGCTAATTTCTTGGAGCTATGTGCTCTTTCGGATATAACGGCGTTCGATGATGCCGTCGGGTTGAGGCTCTTTCCCTTCTCACTCGAGGATAGAGCAAAAGTATGGTTAAATTCCTGTCGGTAGATTCGATATTCACGTACGGTGGCACGAAATTCCTAGCCAAGTTCTTTCCGCCTTGCAAAGCAGCAAAACTGAGAGGGGAGTTGAACAACTTCTACCAAGCTGATGGAGAATCTTTATATGAGGTGTGGGAGAGGTTCAAGGATCTACACAGAAAGTGCCCACACCGTTCGTTGAGTTGTGGAACTTGGTCCACATCTTCTACAACGGGTGGCGATCTGACGGGACCATCATAGATGCGGCCGGTGGAGCATTCATGAGAAAAGCGACCACGATGCTCATGAGTTATTAGAAGATATGGCCACTAACAACCGTATCGGCTGAAGAGAGGCGACAAGTGGGAGAAGAAGCGTGAGTCCACGAGATAGATGCTATTGCTTGCCTTGAATGCCCAGTAGCTCTTCTAGCAAAGCGATTGCGGCAACATACGATGTCGGTGAACGCGGTACAAATGCCTAAAAGGCATGAGATATGTGGTGGCCACATACATTTGATAGGTGTCCTTGCGGATCCCAATAATATACGATGGGCGGCGGAATGTCAGCGATGGGTAATTACGGAGGCAACAGAACAACCCCTACTCAAACACTTATAATCCAGGGTGGAGGAATCACCTAATTTCTCATCAAAAGGAGATCAGGGCCAGCAGAATCAATATCGAGCGGCAGAACCGATGCGCAGCGAGAATCGATATCGAGAACGCAGAACCAATACGAGGCGATGCAGAACCAGCAGAACGAGAACCAGCAGCCTTCATTCAAGCCCGGCCTCAGCGATTGATGCACCGGTTCAGCAAGAAAAGCCAGATGAGCTTAAAGCAGCTTTGACAACACTTGCCAACGCCCAGACGCAGTTTATGACAGAAGCTAGATCCTCGTTCAGAAACTTGGAAACACAAGTAGGGCGGTGTGGCAGAGTCAACGTCGAGCCACGAGGGACTGCCAAGCAATACGAGGTGAATCAGGGAGCAATGTAAAGCGATGCGGTTGAGAAGTGGAAGACAATTGGAGCAACCACGCCGGCCCGATAGTTGAGAAGAGCGAGTTAGAAAAGGAGAAGGTGGTTGAACTAGCCCGGTGATAGAAAAACTCGGAGAAGGAGTATCTGAAAGATTCCTTTCCCCCAGAGATTACAAAGGAAGGCGGTCGATAAACAATTTTCCAAATTCTTGGAGGTATTCAGGAAGCTGCATATCAACATACCTTTTATAGAGGCTTTGGAGCAAATGCCGTCCTATTTCAAGTTCATGAAAGAAATCTTGGGGAAAAAGAGGAAACTGGCGGAATATGAGATAGTAGCACTCACAGAAGAGTGTAGTGCTATCTTACAAAAGAAGTTGCCACCAAAGCTAAAGGATCCTGGAAGCTTCACACTACCGTGCACAGTGGGCAGGGTAACTTGCAACAGAGCCTTATGCGATTTAGGGGCAAGTATAAATCGATGCCACTGCTCGGTTTTCAAAAGATTGGAGTTGGGAGAGGCTAAACCAACCATTGTGAGTCCGCAACTAGCACAGACGGAATGATGGATTCATCCACGAGGCAAGATTGAGGATGTGATTGTGAAGGTAGGAAAATTTTTCTTCCTGCAGATTTCCTAATTCTTGATATGGAAGAAGATCACGAAATCCCTATCATATTAGGGAGGCCATTCCTAGCAACAGGGAGAGCTTTGATTGATGTTGAAAGAGGGGAGTTGACATTAAGGGTGGAGAATGAAGAAATGGTGTTTAAAGTGTTTAAACATGTCATCGAACCACCACCATGAGTATGTGCTTTGCAATCGGCACCATCAAAACCCATGCGAGCCATTCTGATTGCAACCAAAGAGTGATGAGCCGAAAGCGGGCATGGTTTCTTTGAAATGACACTAAATGAGGTAAATGTCCGGAACTCCCTACTCGATAATGCTAAAAAGAAAAGAAGAAGAAAACGCCAAATGTGGCGGAAATGGATTAGTTGGGGACTTAATCCACCCCAAGGCTATTAAGTCTAAGGAACTTGCGTCCGGCTAAAAAGGCGTTAAAAACAGCGCTACTTGGGAGGCAACCCAATGTTTTCAATTATGTTATTTTAATTTCTATCATTAGTTTAATTTTATTTTGTCTAATAAAAGTCTCACGGTATTGGATCTTGTTGTTTGTGTGATTGTAGTCTGAGAAATTAAAGGGGACGAAAAGCCAAATGAAAGCCAGGATTTCCAGAAAAGCGGGTAGCGCCCTTGGCTGGGAGCGAGCGGCGCCAAAAGATCTGAGCAGGCTCGGAAGTTTAAGAGCGCGACGCCCGAGGCGGGCGCGGCGACAAAATTCGAAAAGTTGCTAAGTTTAGCGCGCGGCTGAGGAGCAAGGTCGCGGCGCAGAAAATCCCGAAGGAGCGCGGATGAGTGAAGCGTATGGCTAGCGGCGCGGCGCGCGTGGCGAAACTATGAGTTACGAGAGGATACCACGATCAGAAGGCCTATCGCCAAATCAAAACATCAAGAATGATCCTCCCCTCACGATACAAAGCATTATCCACCACCACCACCACCATTTTAGCCAAAGTCTGTAAGTGTCCTTTTTCTTTTACTGTCTTTGAGTCTTACACACATTGGGGACAATGTGTGATTTAAGTTAGGGTGTTTTATTTGTGTGTCATGTTATGTTTTAATTAAGTCTTTTCTTTGTTTTATGTTTATTTTGAGTCACCATTTTTTTCTTTTTGAGTCATAATTGCTGTCAAAGATCATATATCTTTGTAGTTGCTAGAAACACCTAGTGAAGTAAGGTGGAATAATGTAAAGGAATTGAAGCAACTATCTAAACACTTAGGTTAGATATGCCAAAAACTCACAGAATCTGTCTATTTGGAGTTTCTTACTTGAGTTATGCATGCTAAATGATAAATGCTTATGTGTTATGATTGCTGGCTATTTGAGGCGAAATAGTTAGGATATGTATGTTAGGGAGATGACTCAGGCATTTCTTTGATAGTCAATTCTTACCATTCTTTTCTATATCATGTACTTTAAAAATATCCCTAGTCAGCCCCATTGAGCCTAAATTTGAAACTTCTTCTTTGACACCCTATGTTCCCACAAATTGTACCATAAGTGCAAATATGAAATAGTGGAATCAATTGTGTTAAAAAGAGACAAAAAGAGTGAATGAGTTTGTTGCTTTGATAAAAAAAGTAATAAGAAAGAGGCAAAAGCCTAAGTTTGGGGTGCTATTAGTATAATACACTTCACTCTCCCAAAACAAAAGAGGAAGGATAGAATTGAAGTGAAGGAAAGAACCAAAGAAAAGGGAAAAATTGAAAAGTCAAAGAGCTTATGGTGCGAACAATGAGCCTAAATGCCTATCTTTACCAACCCTACCTAAGCCAACATTACAACCTCAAAGTCACGAAGATCTCTTTTATGCATATCCAGAATTAGTGGAGAATAGCAAGTAAGCATGCCATAGGAATTCTTGAATTTATATGCATGATTTAGTATATGAACTTCCATTTAAGCATGATAAGTATGAGTTTGCGAAATATCTAGCTCGATGTGTTGAAATTCCATGCTATATGTTCTGCGTATTATTCGCTAACCTTCATGTTTTCTAGTTAACATCTATGCAACAAAAATGATTAATGACGTGGAGTCCTTTATCTTTCATTCTTTTGAGTCTTTTATTGTATTTCTTTCTATCTTTGCTCGAGGCGAGCAAAGGTTAAGTTAGTGTATTTGATGGTGTATTTTATATACACCTTTTGAGTCTGTTTAGTTAGTCTTTTGTCCCATTTTGCACATATAAGTGTCGTATTAGGATAGTTTTTCTTTCTATTGAGTCAAAGTGGTTGAAATGGCCAAATGGCGGAAAAGGAGCAAAAGAGGCAAAGAGGAGATGCAGAGCAGAGAAAGTGGCGAACGAGGCTAAATCCAGACCAGCGCGGCCTCCTGCGACAGCGGGGCGCGGCGCCATTATCGAGAGGGCGAAGACTTCGGCCGGCTTCGAAGACGAAGCGGCGCGGCGCTAAACATCCGAGAGCTACAGAAGATACTGGCCGCGGCTACCGAGCAGCGAATATCGAGGCGCGCGCCAAAGCACCGACGGATTTGAGAACTTCCGCCACGGCGCCCATCAGCGATGGCGCCGACGCGGAAATTGTAGGTCTTTTGACGGATGTTTGGGCGAACTGCGAGAAAAGAAGGAGCGTTTTAAACCTATAAAGGAGAACCCTAGCAGTTTTAAAGGGTTCCCTTTCTTAAACACAAGGTTTTCTTGCCTAGGAGATTGGAGACCTAAACATTAGTAATTTCTTTCCTTTTTCTTTTCTTTAATTCAGTTTTGCATGATGAACTTTGAATTAGTTCTTGTCATATTCATGGCTAGGAACTAATTCTCTTATAGGCTTTATGTTGAATTTCTTGAACCTTATGTTATAAATTAATGCATGCTTATGGTGATTATTCTTATTGAGAGATCTATCCAATAATTGAGTTGAATTCTTGGTAGCTAATTGACAACTAGTTATCACTATATGATTTCTAATCAGATTCTGAAAAGGGGGGATTGTGAATATGCTGTAAGTTGGGTAGACAGTCTTGAATTGGGGATGAAAATACCTCAATTAGATTTGTAGCGTTGATGAGAGGCTTAACAACCCTAATTTTGCGCATTGTGCGTGACGGTCAACTAGGTTTTTGTGCTTAATCCTCCTATAGCGTTACCCTTATCAGCGAAAGTTAGGTAAGGAACAATACTGGAGTTGAGTGTTTATATAACCCTAACGGGAGTATAAAACGATTTCGTAAACCTGCTTTCTCCAAAAGAAGAACACCATAAGTTAGTGTATTAGTAAGTAGCATAAGCGGATAGTAAGGATACATAGAAGCCCTATTCTCATCACATCTGAATTAAATCTTTATATTTAATTAGCTTTCATAACTCTTAGTTACAAACCAAACAATCAATCATTAATTCACCAAATAGATACTAGAAAATAGATAACTGATACTTGGACCC
This sequence comes from Przewalskia tangutica, assembly GCA_029844215.1. NCBI lineage: Eukaryota > Viridiplantae > Streptophyta > Magnoliopsida > Solanales > Solanaceae > Przewalskia > Przewalskia tangutica. Next base: position 3,076,636 of record CM056730.1, on the reverse strand, counting down.
TAATCCTAGAGGACGATATTCGGTCTTATCTAAGACTATACTACTTGATACGATAACGTGCACTTGCGTTTAAAAGTGTGTGCATATTACGCGCATCATGTATTCCCTCAAAAGTGCTGGTGGAGCTTTCTCAACTGTAGGGTGGTCCTCAATGCCCCCTTTTTTTCTTTCTCAACTGCTTTCTCATGAACCACTGCGGGTTGGGGAGCAACCTGCTCCAACTGCTTTCCACTCCTTAACAACACTGCATGACACTGCTCTCTTGAATTGACCTCTGTATTTCTTGGCAGAGTACCATGCGGCCTGTTGGTTACCACCTTCGCCAATTTCCCAACATGCATTTCCAGCTTCCTGAGAGAGGACCTAGTTTCAGACATGAACTGATTCTGCGAATTGGTGAGTGTAAGCAATGCAGTCCTCAGCTCATCAAGCTTCTCTTGTTGTGTAGGTGGTCTAAAATGCTGGGATGAGGTAGCATGATTCTGTGCTTGCTAGTTCTGGTAATTACCTTGATATGGTTGTTGTTTGGCCTGGTCATTCCTCCACGAAAAATTAGGGTGATTTCTCCACCCTAGATTGTATGTGTTGGAATTATAAGGGTGCTGAAAGTTCCCAACTGCCTGAACCTGCTCCATTGGCACATTATTAGGGTCCACCGCTATGCATCTGTCAAAGGTGTGCGGTCCACCACAAATCTCACAATTTATCGACATCTGGACTGCATTCACAGACATAGTGTTCTGCCGCAGTTGCTTTGTCAAGAGGGCCACCTGCGCATTCAGTGCAGTGATAGCATCTAGTTCATGTACGCCCATAGTCTTCCTGCTATTCACTGACATGTCATATGCCTCTGGATGATTATTGGCATCTATGTCTTCTAGCAACTCATGTGCCTCATTGACACTCTTTCTCATAAATGTTCTCTCTGCTGCAGCATCAATGATGGTACGAGTAGTACCACTCAACTCATTATAAAATATGTGGACAAACATCCACTTCTCTATGTCACGGTGTGGGCATTTTCGCTGCAAATTCTTGAATCGCTCCTATACATCATACAACGACTCTCCATCTACCTGATAGTAATTGTTCAACTCTCCCCTTAACTTTGCTACCTTTGAAGGAGGGAAGAACTTTGCAAGAAACTTTTGGGCTAAATCCTGCCAGGTGGTGATGGAGTTGGCAGGCAGTGAGTTCAACCAGCTCTTGGCTATGTCCCTAAGTGAGAAAGGGAAGAGCCTCAATCTAATGGCGTCGTCAGTAACACCATTGTACTTGAAGGTGGCACACAACTCCAGAAAATTGGCAATGTGCATGTGGGGGTCTTCAGATGGCAATCCCCCAAACTGTACTGTGTTTCGGACCATGCTCAGGATGGCTGGCTTGATCTCAAAGTTGTTTTTCCATATTGCTAGGAGCCTGATGCATGTCTGTGCACCAGTAACCGTGGGCAGAACATAATCTCCTAAGCTTCTTTCAGCTGGGATCGGTATTGACTCCTCTACATTTCAGGAACCTCGTTGTTTGCCCCATTCTGATTCGGTGGTTGGTTGTCCATGGTCACTGAATCAACTATCCTTTTATTTCGCCTGTTTTGCTTGCACGTTTTCTCAATTTCAGGGTTGAAGGAAACAAATATATATGCTCCTCTCTTTCTTCGCATACACTAAATCCCTGAAATAAACCAAAATCAACAAACAAATCAAGACAACAGGGTTCTAACAGTAAAAATAAAAATAAAAATAAAGCCAAAGTAGAAATAAAAATAGATGGTTCGATATTAGAAGCACGCCAGTTCCCGGCAACGACATCAAAAACTTGTTAGGCGATTTCCACGTGCTCACGCAAGTGTACGTATCGTTACAAGTAATATAGTCTGGTAAGACCGAATATCGTCCTCAGAGACTGGTTTCTAATTACCGAACATCTATTCTAGGTTATCTATTTGGCAAACGATATTTGATTTGAGTTTTTGTCTAACTACTAGAATAATTGCGAGAAGTCATCTAAAATATTGAGGTTAAATCAGTTGAAAGAATTAGGGATTCCAAGATCCTCGACTATCCACTCTATTCAATCCTTAATGCAACTAGAATGACTTCTTCTTCTACGTTAAGATAGTGGTTAACTAGACTGTCTTATATTCCGGTTAGGATATATAATCGCTCAACCACAGTGCAGAACCATTATATATTTCTATAATAGGATTTACCGCATAGGAGGATTAAGAATAGTAATCTATAATGCTACACAAGTATCGGGGTACTTTCGTCCGTGATTTTAACTTATGTCTACTCAATTACATCATATCCAAATCTCTCCTCTCAGTTCTTGATTCGAAATCATATAGGTTATGATAATTAGTGATCAGTTAACTATCAAACATTCATACCAATTATTGAATAAATCTTAATCAAGTGAAGAAAAAATCAAACTAATGCATTAAGTCATGAAATAGAGTTTCAAGCGATTCAAAAGGAAAGCCCTAATAAAGTGTTTAGCCTAGCCATAGACATGCTAAAAACTAATACAAATACCAACATAAACTGAATTGAAAACTAAAGAAAGAATAAGTACTTAGAACTAGGTCTCCAATTGTAGCCTCCAAATTGTCTTCAACTATGTTGTGTGATAGAATGTCCAACCTCCTTCACTAGAATGATCCCTAGGGCTTAAGTATGTTGCAAATTTCGGGCCCTATGGACCCTTCTGCCCTTGGCCAAATTTTCTTCGGATTTCTGAATTTCCCGCTTCGGCACCGCAGTTCTGTAGAATGGAACCGCGGTGCTGAAAGTCCTGCGGGTTCTCTGATCTTCTGGCACCGCGGTCCTGTTGAATGGCACCGCGGTGCTGCTTTGTCTTCGTCCGAATCTCCAATTTTCAACCTTTTACTTCCTCGGGACCCTCCTTTTATGCCCACTTTTCGTTCCTTTTCGCCATTTTGCTTTTTTGAACCGCTGTGACTCAAAAGAAAGGAAAACGGCCCTAACACTGTACGAAACACAAACGAAATGGGTAAAATACTAACTAAAAATGACTCAAAAAGCATATACAAAATACCTAACACGCCAAAAACTTGTTAGATGATTTCTACGTGCTCACGCAAGTGTACGTATCGTTACAAGTAATATAGTCTGGTAAGACCGAATATCGTCCTTATAGACTGATTTCTAATTACCGAACATCTATTCTAGGTTATCTATTTGGCAAACGATATTTGGTTTGGGTTTTTGTCTAACTACTAGAATAATTGCGAGAAGTAATCAAAATTATTGAGGTTAAATCAGTTATGAAGGAATTAGGGCTTCCAAAATCCTCGACTATCCACTCTATTCAATCCTTAATGCAACTAGAATGACTTCTTCTTCTACGTTAAGATATCAGTTAACTAAACTGTCTTATATTCCGGTTAGGATATATAATCGCTCAACCCCAGTGCAGAACCCTTCTATATTTCTGTGATAGGATTTACCACATAGGAGGATTAAGAACAGTACCTATAATGCTACACAAGTATCGGGGTACTTTCGTCCGCGATTTTAACCTATGTCTACTCAATTACAGTATATCCAAATCTCTCATCTCAGTTCTTGATTCGAAATCATATAGGTTATGATAATTAGTGATCAGTTAACTATCAAACATTCATACCAATTATTGAATAAATCTTAATCAAGTGAAGAAGAAATCAAACTAATGCATTAAGTCATGAAATAAAGTTTCAAGCGATTCAAAAGGAAAGCCCTAATAAAGTGTTTAGCCTAGCCATAGACATGCTAAAAACTAATACAAATACCAACATAAACTGAATTGAAAACTAAAGAAAGAAAAAGTACTTAGAACTAGGTCTTCAATTGTAGCCTCCAAATTGTCTTCAACTGTGTTGTGTGATAGAATGTCCAACCTCCCTCACTAGAATGATCCCTAGGGCTTAAGTATGTTGCAAATTTCGTGCCATATGGACCTTTCTGCCCTTGGCCAAATTTCCTTCGGATTTCTGAATTTCCCACTTCGGCTCCGCGGTGCCGAAAGTCCTGCGGGTTCTTTGATCTTCTGGCACCGCGGTCCTGCTGAATGGCACCGCGATGCTGCTTTGCCTTCGTCCGAATCTCCAATTTTCAACTTTTTGCTGCCTCAGGACCCTCCTTTTATGCCCACTTTTCGTTCATTTTCGTCATTTTGCCTTTTTGAACCGCTGTGACTCAAAAGAAAGGAAAACGACCCTAACATTGTACTAAACACAAACGAAATGGGGAAAATACTAACTAAAAATGACTCAAAAAGTGTATACAAAATACGCCTAACAACTAGCATTTCCATCTCCTCTTCTCATTTTCTTCATAGTAGTACTTAGGTATCGCGTAGATCAATATTCCTATATGTGTATTACTTTATTTGTTCTATATGAAGGAATATGTTGCTTGATTATATTCATCAATAATGTACAATATATATAGTAGTACAAGAATATCTAAATTAGGTAACTAATCAACCTAATTACAATAGGAAATACAATTCTACCTAAAATATGAGACCTAATTACAATAGTAAAACAATTCTACATAAAATAAGAATATACAATTAATGAAAGAATATTCGAAAAATATTCTATTAAACCATCGCAGTCGAAGTGGGAGGTTCACGAACACTGAGACTGGCTTGAAAATCATCAAATAGTATGTGCGGAAGTCATTTGGTGAAGATTTCGACAATTTGATATCTAGAAGGAACATGAAGTTCAACTACTTGACCAGTAGCCACTTTTTCGCGAATGAAATGAATGACCATCTCAATGTGTTAGTGCGCTGATGTTGGACGAGATTGCCGGAAATATATATATCGCACTAATATTATCGCAGTAAACTAGTGTTGCCTTTTGAATCGGGCAGTGAAACTCAAGTAGAAGGTTACAGATCCAACAAGACACAGAGACGACGTTGGCGATACCATTGTACTATGCTTCGGCACTGAATTATGTTCGTCTTGTTTGGCACGTGTCTGGCGGGTGCAGGGGTGGTCAGCGGTGCGTCTATTACTAACACCTTCTGATTATGTTCGTCTTGTTTGTCACATGTAGTCTCTTCCAATAGCAACTGTGATCGGGTTTTTTTAAAGTTAGGAAGTGGGTCAGCTTGCTAGATCATCGTCGCAAGTGTATCGTTCTCACCTTTCGGCAACCAATTAATATAAGTTACAACACCACCTTTGTGTCGAAAATCAGAGTGCCAACATTAGACAATTGATCAGCAACTAATTTAAGTTGTTTATAATATTTAGACATGTTAGCAAAGTTCTCAAGACAGATGTTGTTAATTTGTTCCTCCAAATACACGATACGTGTATGTTTGTTGTCTAGAAAGATTTCTTCTAGCCTCGTCCATAAGTTGTGAGACGAAGCACCTGTCTGCATAATGGTATGAAGTAAATCCTTGGATATGGTGCATATATCCATTGTTTGACACCCACGACGAGTATTGATCATCCTCTTGATCAAGAACCAAATGGATAAAGTTTTTGATATTTGTGACAGCGAAGGCCGGATGAAAGGGGTTGGTAGAGGAGGAAGGAGGAGGATGATGTGAGACGTCTTATGTGAAGGAGGAGGAATCATGAGAACCCATGTTGCCGCCGGAAATTTGGGAAGAGAGGGGAGGGGCGACGAACATTCTTTAGGGTTTGGGGCGTTTGCTGCCGAAAAGAGAGGGGCCGGAAAAAAGAATTTTAGAGTGTTAGGGTTTGACTTTTGATTCCACGTAGAAAAATGTAATTTTTCTTCGTTGGAGACTTCTCAATAATACAATATTATGGTGTTTATAATATACAAACCTAATTGGAGAAGAATATCTATTTTACATAATTATACTAAAATAATAATTAAAGAATATATAGAGAATATTAATATCACATGCTTTCAAAATCACACTATGGTGGTGAAACCAAAACGAGTTCTGTGTAATTTTGTGCGTTTTAATAGATACGCATTTTCCATTTGTTTGAGAAGGCCATTTAATGCCCCCATCATGATTAAATTAATATATTAGCAGTTCGATATTATTATACAGGGGTAGCCACTGGCGTGGACACACACACAATTGGGTGCTGCACCCATTTTTTTTTATCACCTTGGCGGACACACACACCATTCGTTTTATAAGGTGACTCACCTATTATTTTCAACGTAATTCACGTATAGTGTTGGATTGATTGAAATACAAGGTAAAAATAATGTTGGAGAAGTGCTACTGAGAAAAGTTGAAATATAAGTAAGAAATTTTGCATATGAATATTTCTCTTTAGTTCCAGAAAAGTGGAGAAACAATCGCGATCCGCGTATATCAACGTTTATTTGAAACTGTCACAATTCTATAATGTGACTAGTTTTTATTAATTATCACTTTTCGAGATTAATGATCGGTTCAGTGAGGTCAATTCTGAGTTGCTTCTTTGTGTTGCTTGTTTGAATCCAAGTAATGATTTTGTTGATTTCAATATAGCAAAATTGGTAAGAATGACTCAGTTTTATCCGGATGACTTCTCTCTAGTTGATTGTATGATGCTTGAAAATCAACTAGAGACATATATTATGAATTTGCGATCAGATGACAGATTCAATCGATTGGAGGAGCTTGTTGATCTATCTACATTGCTTGTGCAAACACGAAAATATTTGTCGTACCCATTGGTGTGTCGGTTTTTGAAGTTCACATTGATTTTACCGGTAGCAACAACAAGCGTGGAAAGAGGCTTCTCTGCAATGATTATTGTCAAAACGGATCTACGAAATCGAATTTGTGATCAATTTTTAAATGATTGTTTTGTATGTTTTATTGAATTTTTTTTGCTTAATAGTGTTACAAATGATGATGTAATTAAACGTTTTCAAAATATGAAAACGCGTAGGGGACAATTATGATTTGTAAACTTTATTAAATTTGGGCATTCGAATGATTTGTAAACTTTATTAAATGTGTGCATCCAGTTTGAAAATTCTCTGCGTCCGTCACTGGAGGTAGCTAGGAAATATTTAGTAAGGAGATATCACACCATAGATATGAATCAACGTAAAGAAAATTCAATAATTTATATATCATAAAAAAATTATTATGATTAATAGTTTGTAATTGAATTTACCTCCCGTGGCGGAGCTAGAATTTTTACTAAGGAGGTTCAAAAATATAAAGAAGCAAACACACAAAAATATTAAGGGGGTTCAACAATTACTAAATATATATATAAAACTTATTTTAACTTATAATTTTTAGCCGAAGGAGTTCGAACTCCTCGGCCCTTACTGGTCTTCATGTTTTTGTCTTATGTCTCAAAATTATCATTATATTATTATTTTACTATTTGAAATTAATTTTGCTTTTATTCATGAAGGAATGTTATTTTAATTATAATACAAATAAATTTTATTGATTTTTTTTCCGGAGAGGTAAATTGCGTAGTATTATAATAATATATTTTAAGAAATTGTGATTCTTTTATTGTTTGAAAGTATCATGTTAGAGTTGATTTGACTCTCACAATAACTTTTGTATCATTGCATTATTTATACTTATAAAATCGGATTAGAAGTTCTTTTTTTCTATGAGTTTCTTTAATGTTTTAAAATTTTAAACTAATAATGTATTTTACTATATTATAAATTAAATATTTAAAGATTTATGAGGCTGACTCGGGGCTAAGTAAAATGACTCGTCTCATGACCCCGTCTTTTAAAACACTGATTGTGGTTAGGTATTACAAATTTTATTCTTGTGTTGTTACTTATTAGAATTAGGATATTATGATTAAAGCCACTGCATGTAACAAATGCAGCCTTGATTAATCTTTTGACATATTGGGCGATACCGGTAATTTTTATTCCTTTTGTTTTTCCTTTTAACTGAGGCTCAAAATATGTTGGCGCTTATGTGCGATTCAGTGTCATCATTAAAGCTCTAAGACATACTTTTCATTGTCAATGAGTCTATCTCGAAGAAGTAATACTAGATATTGATATTTTACTTTATCGTAATGTTTTTACAATTTTTTTATTCATATATTTGTTATTCATACTTATTATTACTCTCTCTTTCCCAATTTACGTGACTATCATTTTTTTTTGATATGTCAAAAAAGAATGTGTATTTTTATATTTAAAAATAATTTAACTTTATGAAATGATTTACAACTATACATTTATATAAGACTTATTTTTTAACACACATTTCAAAAGTTTTCATTTCTTTCTTAAAACTCAGTACCAAATCAAATAATATCATATAAATTGGGACGGAGGAAGTATTAGTCTTGGACTAAACATAGTATATATTTGTATTCTGCTTGAGCCTTTTTTCATTAAAGTCCATGTTTTATTTGCGTTTAAAGTCCCAGCCGGTCTTAGCTTTTTTGCGCTTTTGGCTTTTGATAACACTGCTGGTAAGTAGTGATTTTGGATCTGGCAACAACAATTGGAGCTTCTATTGTAATGGATTTTGTCGATATTGTGTGCCTTCTGAAGTACATGAGCTATTGACAATATATGCTGCTATTAAGTCCTGGCATTTGCATTTCTTAACTTAGTACACACAATCGATTGATTCATTAACTTCCCTTTGTTTTACGCCGAATTTGAAGTTTTTAATTAGAGATAATGGTCAAGAACACACTTTAAGTATTTTTTTTTGTGAGTTTCCTAATTAAACTATTTATAACACACACCTCGACTGGCTGGAAACTCACTAAAATGTGATATTCACGTGTGTTTTTGACAATTATCTCTTATTTTTTTTAATTTTTCAATTAATTCCTTTAATTATCTCATTTGACACCATTTTTAAACAAAAAAAAATGACGCACCATTAGATACTAGTCGAGGTGTGTTTTGGATAAATAGTTGGTGATAGTTTAGGTTAGGTTAGGATACTAGTCAAAGTGTATTTTTATTATTATTATTATTTTACATGATTTTGCATCTGATTAATTGGTTTTCTGTAATTTTGGTTACCGGCAATGTTAATTTGATTGCTCTTTCACTTCCTGTAATTGTTTTCTGTATTTTTTATGTGATTAGTAGGTTCTCTGATGAATAGGTTTTTGAGTATTTGGTAACCAATGATGCTATTTTGCACTTGTTGTAGATGGTGAATCGTGTTTTTGCACTTGTTGTAAGTATTGATACTGGATCTGGAAAAAACTATTGGAGGTTCTATTGTAAACGGATTCTTCTGAAATATATGAGCAAATGAGTATATGCTGCTGTCTAAGTACTAGCATTTCATAACTTAGTAGACATAAAATCGAATTTGCATGATTTTGAATCTGATTAATAGAATTTTCTGTAATTATGGTTACTCGCGATGCTAATTTAATTGTTTTTTCACTTCCTGTGATTGTTTTCTGTACTTCGCATCTGATTAATAGGTTTTCTGTATTTCGTTGACAGTGATGTTAGTTTAATTCTTTTGGTACTTCGTGTAATTCTGTACATGATTTTGCATCTGACTAGTAGGTTTTAATTTTGGTAACGTTTTTGCACTGCTTGTAAGTGTTTATTCTGGATCTGCAAAAAACAACAGGAGGCGCTATTGTAATGATTTTTTATCGATGTGGTGTGCCTTCTAAATACATGAGCTGTTTAGAGTTTATGCTGCTATTTAAGTCCTGGCATTTTGATCTTCTTCTATTCTTTTTCTGCATTTCAAAACTTAGTAGACATAAATCGCATGTTCATATGCTCTTGGTGCTTTAGGTTTGAGGAGGGTAGGATGTATTTAGTTTTATGCCTTTATGGCGGAATCAACCACTCAAGAGCATTGCCACGCATTATGCGAAAATGCCATGTACATACATATTGGTTTAGAGACTCTCAAACTCCACGTGTATGATTCTTAACTCTTGATTGTTTATCTGATAGTTTTTTGGTATGATTCTCAATGTTTTATTGCTATTTCTGGATTCATAGAATGCCTCTTTTTAGATTTTGTTGTGCCATTTAGGGTTTAGGGTCTGCGTACTTCCTCCCCTCCCCTAGAGGTAAGATCTGCGTACATTATTATTGTTGTTGTTGTAGTGCCATTTAAGAGTGCAACCCTTACATCCCCGTCTTTGAAAAGTCATCCCTTACAATGCATTAGATTCTTCTGTGTGATATCCATGCGTACATTACCTGAAGTCTTGTATGAGACATCACTTATAAAGATATAATATTTCTCTTTACAGGAGTTGGAAAGTCATGTCTTCTTTTGCAATTTACGGACAAACGATTTCAACCAGTCCATGACCTGACCATTGGGGTTGAATTTGGGGCTCGAATGATCAAAGTATGTATGTCTTAGAAACAATCATCTTAGGGACAGATGTACTTGAACACATTCATATTATTAATGAGACTAATATAATTTGGCATTTGCAATTATTGAATTATGATTTTGATTGCTTGTGATTATTCATTAATGTGCATTCCTTGAGCTTACGTTGTCATTGATAAAGTGAGATATTAATGATAGAACGTAACTCTCAAAATAACATTGACTGATAATCATTGAGAATGAAATATCAATGATATATTATAAGTCAATATGTGGTCTGCATCAATATGTGGTAATGATAAAGTGAGTATGTCTCACTTACTACTAGTATGATTACTAGTGATGAACACATAAATACTCTTAGAGGGTATTGGTATACCCTGCTGATAAACTATTTGTTATAAATGTCAAGATTATTATCAGCATGTGGGATATAGAGGTCCTTTGAATTGAGGTCAATACACACCTAATTTACAGAGTAATGTACTTTGACCCTGTCCTAAGCTTAAATTCCTTATAGGATAAGACATGACTTGAGTTGGGTACATTGCGATGTAAACAAAGGTGGTAGTTGAGCCAAGAATAGGATTCATTCCTCGATTGGATATTCGAGAGAGAACACTCAGCTTCTCAGTAATATTAGGTCGACCAAGTCATTGACCAATGCAAAAAACATATTTAGGATATGGTCTAGTTATCAACTAATATAGATGAGATAAAGTGATCATGGCCAATGGATAGACACATGTCAAATCCTAAGCTTGATCGAGTGTGTCGCGAATGAAAGAAATTTATCATCTCACATAAAAGTTGTGTTTACAGGAGTCATGTAAACGTACTTCACATATTGAGTCCGTCATATGACGCAGTCTAGGAGTTCCGTGCGAACCTTAATTTGATTAATGTCGATGTGTGAAGGCCTAAAGGGTCACACTAAGTCGATTGTCTTTTCGGTCTAAGGTATATTGAGAGAAGGTAAAATACTTGATTTAGAATCAAGATATTTAAACCAATAATAAATTATAGGATAATTTCTATTTAATGGAAATTATTTAATTAACTCAAAATTGGATTTTGGATTTAATTAAAATAAAACGTACTGAAAATATTTAAACAGGGCGGAAGCGCCGCGGCACTTGTACGGCCGTGGGCCCAGTTCGACTGGCCCACTGCATCTCGGATTTTGGGTACGGTTTTAAGCCTAATCCTAATCTGATTTGTAACCTAACCTCCCCTGTATATTCAGTACCTAACCCCATTATTTTGGTTACTGAAATTGATAACTCAATTCTTACTTTCTGAACTCAGAGTTCAAAAAATAAAATCTTCTCAAACCTGACAAGATTTTCTAGCTTTCCTGACAGAGAAATATACGCAAGGCTTGCGGTCGAAAGGATACTCGCGTCCCTTTAGTAAAGAATATCAACTGTAAGTTTATATCTTATGTCTTTACAGATTTCAATTGTAACATAATTATACCAGAGACGGAATTGTTGGCGTAAATAAGTTAAACAAATTTTTAAACTTTCGCTGTGCCTTACGTGTTTTAGACCCAACAAAACCCTACAAATCGACAACAAGCCAATAAAACTACAGATCTGGGACACGGTTAGTGACACAAATTTTCTCTTCCTCTGTTTTCTCTCAGTATGTTTTGTAGAATGTCAGGATAAATGCCTTATGTTTTTTTGTCATTTGGAGCTTAATTTTTTTTTGAAATGGTAAAAGTTTGGAGCTTAATCTAAATGTGGCCAAGTCCTCCTAGTTTTCATCTCTGGATGTGCTATCACTAAAGTCTAAAAGCTTTTTATAATGAATGTTCTTGTTTCAGGCTAGTCAAGAATCATTCAGATCCATCACAAGGTCATATTACAGAGGAGCTGCCGGTGCATTACTTGTTTATGATATTACAAGGTGGCACCAGTCTTTGTCACTTTGGATAAGGGAATTTGACACTTCCATAATGCATGTAACTGTAGGTTGCCAGGCATAAATTTTCTCTCATATTTTATAGGTGCCTAGGAGGTGTAATTCTTTATGTGTAATTTAACTTTGGTTAGAGATTCCTGTACAGTAACTTGCTGCCCAAAGATCTCATTTAAAGTGGTTGCATCTCAAATATATTGTAGTCTTTTGGCTAAACTAGTTATGGAACATCACATTTTAGTCTTTAAATTGTCATTGCGAAAAGAATATCTGATGATGTTCTGATCATGATAGCTAATATATTGTGGACTAGGAGAGGACTGGAAAAGTTGCTAAAGATAATAATAGAAGTGAAAAAGATAATGATGAGCATTGAACTTCCAGAGCAGCATCTCTGTCGGTTAGTGAGCTTTGGAACTATAGTTTTCAAGGCTTTTCGGTTCCTACATTTGTAATTGACTTAGTATTCTTTTCTGTCCAATTGACATCTTATGTGGGAGTAATTTTACACATCTGTTTTACGAAGTCCACTTCCATTAGAGAATGCAAACAAAGAGCAAAATATGGTATATATGAAATCAGGAGAGCCTGATTTGCATGTTTACATCTGGTTGCATTATTTTAGTTGGTCTCAACGTTTTTAATGTTTTCTCCTAAATAAATAGGAGGGAAACATTTAATCACCTTGCTAGTTGGTTGGAAGATGCAAATGCAAACATGTCAATAATGCTGATAGGAAACAAGTGCGATCTGGCTCATAGAAGGGCTGTAAGCACAGACGAAGGTGAGCAGTTTGCCAAGGAAAACGGCTTGATATTTATGGAGGCCTCTGTTAAAACAGCTCAGAATGTTGAAGAGGTAAGGATTTTCTCTGCTCTGACAGGTCTTTTAAGGTTTTAAGTCCAACCATGGACATTCTCCCTATTCAAATTTAAATTTGTGGTTGTTTACTGGACTATCTCTTTTCTGAATTATTCAGGCTTTCATCAAAACAGCCTCAACAAAATACAGGATGGAGTGTTTGATGTATCGAATGAGGTATGCCACATCTTGATTGCTGATTGTGAATATACTTACTATGTTTACTTTTGCAATTTTCTATTCATCCCCAAAATAAAAATGCACCTTGGTAAGAGTATTTTGGGAAATAGTAGAGAAAAACAGCAGTTGGCATCCCATTTAGTCTACCAAGTGATATTTGGTTCATTCTGGTCCTGTTACCAAATATTATGATATTATTATTTATATTGATAATTGAGAAATCTCTAAAGGCCAGCAGGCGCATGGTTTAGAACTTGGAGGATAATGGGCCCACCCTCTACCCTTTTCCACTTAGGTACCAGACTATGTTGTTACCAGATCTTTTTTATCTCCATTAGTTTAAAAAACATATTGGAAACAGTCGGAGGATCTTCTTTCCTGTAAAAATATTAGAGGATTCTATCCAAAACTAATCGGGTGAACTGGCCGACATTGCACATGAAACAAGATCAACCATCTATGGACACCCTCCTCCAGTAATGGTGGTCTGGTTCAAGGGCATATGTCCTCGCTATGTGCAGCTTATTGCTACTATTACGTACAGCTTCTGCAATCCCATTTTTCCTTGAAATTTTCATGAAATATAAAAAGAAATATCCAACCCAGATGAGCCCAGATACATTACATCATAAAAAGTTCACACATAATTATGTGAGCACTCTTTCATTCATCCAACTTTTGATCCCCTACAAGTAACTCAGAAGGAGAGTGGATGGTAAATTGGTGCTTGACTGAGAACCAGATTCTAGTACATACCACTTAGGAGTGACATGGCAAATTAGAATGTTAAGGGAAGTACATCTTCCTTACCATAACAGCCTCTGTGGGCATCATTTCATATTGGCCTCTGTGGGCATAATATGTTTAAATGTTATGCAATGCAAATGCGGTAGTACATATATACTGGCCACACAAGGGCATCTTCCTTCCTAACCATATACATATATATTTATATTGGCCCTTCTTCATGCATCTTCCTTCATATTAAGCCACACAGGCTTTATCAACATCATATCACAGCTTATCAGGTGGTATGCGTATCCCGTTTACGATCCCCAATATATAGTATTAGGTAAATCATGGATGCAATGCAAATGAAAATGTATGAATGACAATAAAAATACCCTGAGTGACATAATCTCCTTGTAACTTCGGCTAACGCTGCAAATATCAACATTTTTTTTTGTATGCCTCAATAGGGAGTTAGGAACCTTTTTAAACATGATTGATGGAAGATTAAGGATGTGGAAGTTTACTAACCATAACAAAGGACATTACTTAATGAAATTAATCTTCATTCTTGTATTTCTAAGTAGCTCTTTGGATCCAACCTATGATACTGGCAAATGGGCATATCTTGGTCCTTGTTTAATGATCACTTTGGTACTGACAACAACCATTCATGACTGAATTCATTATTCTGAGAATAAATAAACAGAGGTTGCCTAAAGCTTTGTAAATGCTTTTGTGCCAACGAGAGTATTTTTTTCATCATGAATAATTCTCCCGTCTACTTTGATGTTTTGCAGTCCTATGGAATAAAAGTTGGATATGGAGGCATTCCTGGGCCATCAGGTGGAAGAGATGGAGCTTCTTCTCAAGGAGGGGGTTGTTACAGTTGAGAGTTAAAAATCATTCTTCAAACTTGATCACGTTCTTCGCGTCCATAAGGCGTCTTCACGGGTCTTTCTTTCTCATCTTTGAGAAGTTTTCTTTGATTTGTTTTAATGATGTTATCTGTGCAAAAATAAGCAATAGTCAGTAAATAGTGGACAGTACATGTTTGTGCGCCGCATGTATAATATTCCACATTATTAAATGTAAATAGAATTTCCTATCTTGTGTGCTTGTGTGAATGAGAACATATTGAGCTCCACTTGCCCGTCCTTCTCCTCTGCTCCAAGTTTGGGTGTCAATTTTCTATTTGTTGTCCAATATCATAACACAAGGTATAGGCAAAGCCAGGTTCATTGCCAAGAGTAATTGGCACAAATAGCTTTTACTGATCAAAGATGAAATCTTTTAGAATGTAGAAAAAGATGATTACTTTTAAAGAGTATTAGTATTACCTCATGATGTAATGAGAATTTGTGAGAACTTAAAAGGATTAGTATTTCACTCCTTTTTTGGCTTAACCTTCTCAATCACGTTTGATTTTATGTTAGTATTTATTGGAGCCTTGATGTATTTTTGACAGTGACAATTTGTGGCATTATTATACCCTTTTAGCTAACAGCACCATAATAAAGGTTAATCGCTTGAAACTCTCGATTTGATCCCCACTTCTTTTTTTTGGATAATTTATGTCTTCCCCCTTGTCTCATATTTCCATTTGTTGTTTCATAAAAATTGGCTGGATGTAAATTAGTGTTTGTGCTAGAATTAGGTTTAAATATAAATTCATTTTTTCAGTCTAAAAGCCTATATTGGTTTTGCAACTTGAGCAGAAATGATTATCACTTATTTCTATCTTTCTCTTTTTGTTTCTCTCATTTTCTTCTAGATTTTATCCTTATTTGTCAAGAATGGTTAAGCTTATCCTGCAATCCAGGTTTTACAGTATAACGAAGGATGGACGCTCACAGTAGACTGTAGCAGATGCCATGGACTTGGTTTTGAGTTATATTGCACACTGGCACTGTCTTCCAATGTTTACTTTTATCAACCTACTGGTAAGAGTACCTTCTAATAGAAATAAATAGGACTATATTTTAACGCATTCAAAGCAATTTAACAATGAGCATTGGTTTTAAGAAACTTGCCTAATACGGAGAATGACATGAATAGATGAAATTGCACATGAAAATAGAAAACAACTCCTGTCTCGTGTTGCTTATGTGAGCTTTTGGTTGGTGACTGTTACAAAGTTATATGGATTCCATTCCCAGTAAGCTCCCATTCCGGATTTGTGAATGTCTATCGATAATAGCAATAACAATAACTACGCTTAAGTCCCAAGCTAGTTGGATGGGATATTTGAATATTTACCAATCATATTGCTCTTTATCAACAACAGCATATTAGAAGGTTTAATCAGATTCTTCAATCTATTTGCCCTTTACTTTCAGGCTCTCTGCTGAAATTTTTTATGTTAAAGTGCTGTAGGATTATATTTTTTGTCTAGTACTGTTTTTCGGTTCGAAAATTCCCTTACCAATGCAACTAATATATGATTTCAAACCACCAAGGGATGTGGTAGGATGAATAAGATCCCTAGATATCTCGGGTTCGAGCCCCGGTAGGAGTGTTTCTCCCCTTTAGTAGCCTTAAGTGACGCGAATCTGAATTAGTTGGGCCAGTGAGTACCGGATACCAGATGGTTATACAAAAAAAATGATTTCAGCAAGCCTCATTAACTCAAAATATATATCAGGCCTTTTAAAATCACATGTCCCTTTTTTTAGCATTACAGATGACATGAAAAATATTATCTGCACATAATGTTACATTACACATACAGAGAAGGGGAAAGTTGGAAGAAAGAGTGGTAATTTGCTACTTAGTTTAGTGGAACTTGAGACTGGTCAAGACATTGTTGTTTACTGGATCAGCCAAATGATCAAGTAAGTTTTGGTAAGGCCCAACACCAGTAACCAGGCCTTGAATAAAATAGCCCAAAATAGCCAACATGGCAAGCCTTCCATTCTTAACTTCCTTGAGTTTCAAATCCTTCATGGACTTCTCATCTTTACCAAATCCAAGAGGGTTAAAGAATGGGCCACCAGGGTATGCTGGATCACCTGACCCACCCAAACCCTTTTCAAGGCCCAAGAAGTATTGTTTTCCCATTGAACCAGGCTTGGCCCAATCCTGGAATCTCCTGTGTTCAGCAAAGCCCATTAGTGCCATTTCAAGTACAAACAATGTGTAATTGTCAGCCCAATAGCTGTATGTTCCAGCTGGTGGGATGACACCAGTTTGGAACCATGGAAGTGCTGTTTCTGGTGGGATGAGACCAGCTTTTCCAAGAATCTCTGGTGCTATGGCTCCTACTGCTCCTAACATGGCGAACCGACCGTTGATGATTTCACCGTACGCTAGCCATTTTGGCTCGATGAAACCTCCCGTGCCCTCGGGGTCCAAGAGTCCCAAGGGATCAAAACCATAGTCACCAGGAAGGCTGTGGATCAACATAAAAAATTTCAATAAGTGGACTTAATATAGCATCTTTAGGTTATGTTGCTCGTATTCTTCAAAAAAACTTATGATTATGTCGGATCCTCCAAAAGAATCCGACACGAGTTTGATAACATTTCTGGAGAGTCCGAGCAACATAGTTTTTAGGTTGAGTTCAAGTTATATAAACTGATAGTGTAAATCATTTTTATATTATCTGTGCAATTTAACTAATTATAGCAAGTCATTGATATGTTTTTCAGGATACTATATTAGGCTTGATATCGAGTGTTACCTATATTAATTGTGAGTCAACTTAACCTTCTTTACATCTGTGTCGCTCGACTGACACCGCTAGGTGCATGTCGGATTCTTCAAAATAGTGAGTTTTTGGAGGATCCGCTACGAGTGAGACAACATTCTTGATAAGTCCAAACAACTTAACTTTATACTGTTAGTGCACAGAACATAAACTCTTGTCGATTATCATATATGTTCACCAACTCAACCTGGCCATTGAAAGAGCTGGGTTTAAGTCTCATAGATCTTACCTGCCATCCAAGTATGAAAGGCTTTGCTTGGATGCAAACCAGAGAGGCCTATTTGCTCCTTGCTGTAAAACAGAATTAAGTTGAATCAATACTTGTGTGTTGTTTTAATACTGATGTATCAATCAGCAGAATTATTCTAAACAAATTATTATACTTTTTAAGAATTCAAATTCATTTACTTGCTCTCTTCCATTTTATTTAATACTTTTTGTTTTTAGTTTGTTCCAAAAATAATGTCTTTCTTTATTTGAAAAATCTTTAACTCTAAACATTCATTTTACTCTTAGTAACATGTTCTTATAGCCATAAAAATATCATGGCATATTAGATCCACAAGTTCCAAGAGTTCTTTTGATGTGTACCCGAAAAAGTCTTTCTTTGTTTGTTTCTTAAACTATACACACATGAGTTAAAATACCGTCATATGAAGTGAAAGGGAAGCAATAATTATTTAACGTTAAAGAGCGAAATGCTAGGTGTTTTGAAGATAAAGGAAACTCTATTAGGAGATCAAGATGAACCGTTTACTTTTGTTTGGTGTAAAGTTCAGGTTGGTTGGTGAGCCTAGAGATAGGAGACTATCTAGCTTGGTTCGGACAACACTTGTTGGGTTAAATATCTTTTTGTTGGTAAATGTTATGGCCTAAATGTTATCCTGTCTTCACCTCGATAGTTAGACCACCACAACCTTAAAGTCTATACGCGATAGATAAATCTTGAAATTGTTAAGCCACATGGTTTCTATGAGAAACTCGATACTCTTTATAATTATAAATTTTTACTTAGCAGACACACTTAGTACCTGTTTGACCAAGCTTTTGGAAGTGTTTCTCAACTTGAGAAACACTTCTTAGGTCAAACAGGTACTTTTCGAAAGTAGAAACACTTTTTAAAAAAGCCAAAAATTGTTTCTAGATAGGAAGAGAAACAGAAACACCAATTTTGTACTTCTCGAGAAGCCCTTTTTGCCTCTTAAATGATTTTTTTGACTCATTTACCCTTTTCTTTTCACAAAATTCATTTTAATCTCATATAATATCCCCATATAAAATAAAAATTTGAGAATGAGGTAGGGCGGGGGAGGGGGTAGGTGTGGGTAGGGGGTAAGAAAAATTAATATTTTTTAATAATGTTTTTTTATAAAAGTAACAAAAAATATGAAATAGAAATTTGAGGATGGGGTAGGGCAATGGGGGAGGTAAGAAAAAAATTCATATTTTCAATTATTTTTTTATAAAAGTAACAAAAAATATGAAATATAAATTTGAGGATGGGGTAGGGCAATAGGGTGGGATGGGGGGAGGGTAGGAGTAGGGGGGGTAAGAAAAAAATCATATTTTTGATAAATTGTTTATAAAAGTAAAAAAATATAAAATATAAATTTGAGAATGGGTTAGGTAGACGGGGGTAAGAAAAAAATCATATTTTTTTATAAATTGTTTATAAAAGTAAAAAAAAAAAATGAGAATGCGGTAGGTGAAGGTAAGAAAAAAAATTATATTTTCAATCATTTTTTATAATTCATATGTGGGGTTAGGGAGGTGGGGGGGGGGGGTAAACTGAAAGTATATATGTCCTAGAAACAATCATTTTAGGAGCACATGTACTTGAACACATTCATATTATTAATAAGATTAATATATACTTGGCATTTGCAATTATTGAATTATTATTTGATTGTTTATATTATTCATTAATGTGCATCCCTTGAACTTACATTGTCATTAATAGTGTGAGATATTAATGATAGAGTGTAGTTCTTAAAATAGCCTAGACTAATGATCATTGAGAATGGGATATCAATGATATGTTATAAGTCGACATGTGGTTTGCATCACATTCTTAGAGAATGTAGTATATCTCACTTCATCGCAAGCAATAGTTGCTAGTGATGGACACATGGATACTCTTAGAGTATTGGCATACCTGGCGATAAACTATTTGTTATACATGTCTAGAGTATTATCGCACGCGAGATAGAGGTCCTTAGACTTGAGGTCAATATCACCTTGTTTACGGAGCAATGCACTTTGATCCTGTCCTAAGCTCAAATGCCTTATAGGTTGAGACGCGACTTGTATTGGGTGCATTACGAAGTAGATTGAAGGTGGTAGTTGAGCCAAGAATATGATTCATTCCTCGATTGGAATTTCGAGAGAACACTCAGCTTCTCAGAGATGTTAGGTCGACCAAGTCATTGGCCAATGCAAGAGACATATCTAGGATATGGTCTAGTTGTCGACTAATATAGATGAGATAAAGTGATCAAGCCATTTGGATAGACACTTGGCAAATCTTAAGCTTGATCGAGTGTGTCGCGAATGAAAGGAATTTATCATCTCACATAGAGGTCTGTTTACTTGAGTCTTGTAAACGTACTTCACATATTGGGTCCGCCACGCCGCTCAGGAGTTCCGTGTGAACCTTGATTTGATCAGTCTTGGATGTGTGAAGGCCTAAAGGGTCACACTAAGTCGATTGTCTTTTCGATCTAAGGGTATATTGAGAGAATGTAAAATATCGGATTTTGAATCAAGATATTTTATTTTATAATAAATTATGGGATAATTTTCATTTGATGAAAATTAATTAATTAAGTTAAAATTAAGTCTT
This sequence comes from Przewalskia tangutica, assembly GCA_029844215.1. Taxonomy (NCBI): domain Eukaryota; kingdom Viridiplantae; phylum Streptophyta; class Magnoliopsida; order Solanales; family Solanaceae; genus Przewalskia; species Przewalskia tangutica. Next base: position 3,056,094 of record CM056730.1, on the reverse strand, counting down.
GGATTTAATTAGAACTAAAACGCGTAAAATAAATAAAGGAGTCAAGATAACAATGGGGCCCACTGATCGCCCATCAATTTGGATTTGGGTCAGGTCTTGAAGCCTGATCCAAATCTGATTGGGTTTAGGATTTCCTCACTATATATTTGGCACTTAACCCATAATTTCATTAGAACTCATTTTTCCACTTTCTGAACTTAGAGTTCAGGAAATAAATCCTCTCAAACCTCTGCCAAGATTTCCTAGCTTTCTTGGGCAAAGGAATATACTGAAGCAAGACTTGCACCCGGATTAACAATCGCGTGCGCACCTTTTAGTAAAGACTATAAGTTTTTCTTTTATGTCTTTGCAGATTTGAATTATCGCATAATCATACCAGAAACGTTTGTTGGAGCAAGTAAGTTACTCAAAATTTTAAACTTCCGATGTGCCTTACTTGTATGTTTTACACCCAACAAATCTCTACAGTGGTATCAGAGCCCAGGCTGGTTTAATGATTATACGATAATCTTTAATAACGATATGTGGGAAATTAATTGTTTTGATTTAGAACTGATTTTCGGAATTTTAAAAAAAAAAAAAAAATTGGAATAATAAGAATCGACATCGCTCCGCGAATAAGCAGGCAATCATCGTTCGCGGAATAAAGGCGGATTTCAAAAAAACATTTTTTTAGGTCGCTGGAACCACGACGGATTCGGTTTCCGCCACCACGCACGCAAATCGTAAAGTAATAATATCATCGTGTTCGTCTCGACGAGAGGAATCTAATGGTGGTAGTGTTACACGACAACGATCACCGGAAAAGGAGCACCACCGACGGTTTTAGAACCACGGCGGCCCGGATTCCGCCACCGTTACCAAATCGTGGTGAAAACCACCGCGAAGTTCGTCCCGACGTGTGCCATCGCTTGGTGTGTTTTAATTCCGTCAATTTCGCCCCGAAATTCGAATCCCAAATTTGATTTGGAGTTGGAATTGGTTTTGAAAATTTGAAATAGTAAAGGACCTTTTGCAAATTAAAATTAGGGTTTTAAATCAAGATTGGTCCTTTAACAAATCAAAATATTTTAAGTTCAAAATTACAAATTAGTTCTGAGATATTTTCGAAATTTTAGAAGTTTTTAAAATCACAGATTCACCACAGGTCAATCAGTAAATTTAAAAGCGATTTGGTCCTGGTAAATCAGTAAATATTTTAAGGTTCTGAAAATTGCAGAATACTCAAAATTAAATTTTAATTTCGAATTGTTAAGGATTGTTTGGATGAGCGTAAAATTCAAAATTGAAAATTGAGTTTAAATTTTGAATTTAAATATTTCCTAAATTGAAACAAAATTAATTAACCCACAATTATTGTTATTTAGCATATTATTTGATAATGTGTGCACAAATTAATTGTTTCTCCTAATTGTTTAATTGATTGTCATTTAAATAATTAGAATAGAGTCCGCAATTATTATGCAGGTAGCGCTACCAAGAATTGTTTACTTTCAATGACCGCTATAATTGTCTGGGTAGACGGCGCCCAATATATGATTAAAACCATCTTATATCATGCCTATTGGGTTTGATGGTTTCCCATCTAAATGTGTTTAGAAATTGCATGATAGGATTTCATATGATGTATGATATAATAGTTGATCTTGGTCATAACCCTGAATTAAAATGTTCCCCAAATTTAATACAAGTCTCATTTAAAATGAACGCGTCGTCCGTTATAATTGATTGTGGTGCAAAATCCTTTTCGGCGAGATGAGTATTTATGCCCCAGCATTTGCTCTAAGTCTACGAGGACTCAGACCCTTTCATAGATGCATATAAATGTTGTAGTATGTGATAAACTTTCGTGAGTATTTACACCACAGTGTTTGCTTGATGAAGGCTAAGCCCACTTAGATACATAATTGCAGTCGCATAACGGGGTTGACTTGCTAGGCTGTCTTGGCGCCACCAGTGTCGGACAGCCGAGGGACGCAGATCGAATTGTTTAGAACATTCGGTCAACCAAGAGTTGCAAGTTGTTTGCAATTGGTTTAGAGACCTACCAGATCGTGTTGTTGAAGTTATCACCAAAGAAACGCGGAGACAACATGAGTTTGGATCTTGGCCCATTATGACCGTATTTGATATGAGTCTGTATTCTTTATGGGGTAAAAGAGTATATTAAAATAGTGGGAGCTAATTAAACTAAAGACCATGTTAGTTAGTTAATGAATGTGTTCAATAGAAATTATATTAAAGCATTGATTTCAAGTCTATCTTTTCTTCAGCTACAATGTCGAATCTATCACTTAAAATGTTGGTTGAAACGAACAAGTTGAATGGAGCCAATTTTCCTGACTGGTTAAGAAATCTGCGTTTGGTACTGTGATTAGAAAAGATTGAGTATGTATTGGATACATCACTCCCTACAGTCCCTGCTGAAGATTCTGAAGAGTATGCTCTGTTTGACAAAGCAGCCTATCAGAAATATATTGATGATTGATACGCGGTAAGATGCACACACTTTAAACGCAAGTGCACGTTATCGTGACAAGTAGTATAGTCTTGATAAGACCGAATATCGTCCTCAAGGATTAGGGTTCAAGTACCAACTATCTATTTTTTTGTATCTATTTGGTAGATTGATATTTTGATTTGTTGTTTATAACTAAGAATTATAAAAGCTATTTAACTAAAAGGGTATACTTCAGTGATGATGAGAATAGGGCTTCCACGTCTCCTCACTATCCGCTTATGCTACTTATTAATGCAATAACTTATGGTCTTCTTCTTTTGGAGAAAGCAGGTTCACTAAATCGTTTTATACTCCCGTTAGGGTTATATAAACACTCAACCCCAGTATTGCACCTTACCTACATTTCGGTGATAAGGATAACTCTATAGGAGGATTAAGAACAAGAACCTAGTTAACTGTCACGCACAATGCGCAAAATTAGGGTTTTTAAGCCTCTCATTAACGCTACATAAATAATTGAGGTATTTTCATCCCCAATCCAAGAATGTGTACCCAACTTACAGCATATTCACAATCCCCTTTCTAACTGATTAGAAATCATATAGTGATAATTAGTTGTCAATTAATTACCAAGAATTCAACTCAAATATTGGATAGATCTCACAATAAGAAAAATAACCATAAGCATGTATTAACTCATAACAAAAGTTTCTAGAGATTTAACATGGAAAGCCCTATAAGAGAATTAGTTCCTAGCCATAAATATGACAAGAACTAATTCAAAGTTCATCATAAAAACTGAAATAAAGTAAAAGAAAGAAAAGAAAATACTTAATAATGAGTCTCCAAGCCTTCTAGCATCCAAGGGTTGTGTTGTGGAATATTTACAAGATGGATTGGTGGAAGGATGGATGTAGAATGGTGAATGGTGGAATGGAGAATGAATAATTCTTCTAATGATGTAGAGTATTTATAGCCAAAGAATTCAGGGATTTTGTAGGTAGGAAAAGTTATTAGAATCCTTTTAGGTAAGGGTTTTAAGGTAGGAAAAGTTATCCCTTTAGGTAGGAAAAGTTATCCCTTTAGGTAGGAAAATTTATCCCTTTAGGATTCTGAAAACATGTCAAATTCGGCCCAACACTTCATAATTTCGCGCGCCGCAGCTCAGAATCAGCCATGCATCAAGATCAAGAACTTTCGACTTTTCAAAGATATCAGCGCCATGGCCATTGTCAGCTGGCGCGGTGACATTTTTTCCGCAGATTCCGCTTGTCGTCCTTTTTCGTCCGACTTCGTCGATCTCTTCTCTAATTTCGAACTTAGACTTTATTTCTTGGCCCTTTTAGTGTGCAATTCCATCTCTTTTATGCTCATTTCATCTCCTTTTCGTCATTTCTCCATTTTTGACCGCTGTGACACAAAAGAAAGGAAAACGACCTTAATATTGTACTAAACATAAATGAAATGAGTAAAATACTAACTAGAAATGACTCAAAAAGTGTATATAAAATACACCGATCAACGATGCTGTTGCAGCACAATGTGTTATGCTATCTTCTATGACTCCAGAGTTACAAAGACAACATGAAAATATGGGCCCCAACGAGATGCTAGAACACTCAAGAGTTCTATGACTCGCGCCTCGCATAAACGAGTATGAACCGCTGAGAGATCTTTTAAGTGTAAGCTAAACGGCGGGGTCGTGTCACAACATGTTTTGAAGATGATTGGATTAATTGAGAGGTTGACTTGATTGAACGGCCGCTGCGTGAATGTTTCTGTTAATCTAATCTTGAACTCGCTTCCTGGTTTCTTTGAGAACTTCATTGTGAATTACAACATGAATGGAACGAAAGCAAGTCTCCCTGAACTTCATAATATGTTGAAGACCTTCTAGTATTCCACCTCCAAAGGTAAAGTTGTGCTCATGGTGGGCTCATCTAGCAAGTTCAAACCTAAGGGTAAGAATATGCAGAAGAAGAAGGGTAAGGCGGTTGCCGCCAAACCCACAGCTATGAAACCTAAAGGAGTTGTTGCTGCTGATGTCTGCGTCAATTGTAAGAGAAAGGGACATTGGAAGAAGGACTGTACAGCCCCAGGGGGAGACAAGGCACAAGGTGTTGGCCCTGCTGGACAAGGTATGTTTGTTATTGAAATAAATATTTCTATAACTAATTCTCACTGTTGGGTATCGATACCGCTGTGGCTCGCACATTTGTAATAATGTGCGGGGCTAATCGATGCAGAAGGTTGACTGGGAAGTAGATCTACGCGTTGGCAGTGGAGCTAGAGTTGATGCAGAACGCGTGGGGACTTATAGACTAGATTTACCTTCAGGCTTTTGTTTAGAACTTAATAATTGTTATTTTGTCCCGTCTTTGACGAGAAATATTATTTCTATCCCTATGTTAGACATTGAGGGGTTTATCCTCACATATTACCAATGGAAACTATGTTTTGTCTTATAAAGGTTCTGTTTGTGGAAATGCTCCGCTTGTGGATGGATTGTATGTTCTAAACTGTAGCCATGAAATTTTCAATATACAAAATAAAAGAGCTAAAATAAGTAATAAAAGAAATCCCACCTACTTATGGCATTGCAGACTTGGTCACATCAATGAATCAAGGATAGCAAGATTGAGGAAATTAGATTACTTAGAACCATTTGACTTAGAGTCATATGGTGATTGCGAATCTTGCTTAAGAGGAAAGATGACAACCAAATCACTTTCTGGGAAAGGAGTACGTGCCAAAGAGGTGCTTGAGTTAGTCTATACCGATGTATGTGGGCCTTTTCCAACTCAAGCTAAGGGAGGCTTTCTTTATTTCATCACTTTTACAGACGATTTCTGAAGGTTTGGGCATGTGTATCTTATGAAGCATAAGTCTGAAGCTTTTGAGAAATTCATGGAGTACAAGTCAGAGAAGCAACTTGAAACAAGTATTAAAACTCTTCGATCGATCGAGGAGGTGAGTACTTAAGTAAAAATTCTAGATTACTCAAGCTTCGTGGAGTTCATTCAGAATGGACACTTAACGCCACAAATGAATGGTGTTCTTGAGAGGAGAAATCGTACCTTATTAGATATGGTTAGATCCATGATGAGCTTCTCACTCTACTAACATACCTATGGGATATGCATTGCAAAGCTCAATCTACATTTTGAATAGAGTTCCATCAAAGTCGGTTGAGAAAACTCCATATGAGATATGGAATGGCAAGAAGCCAAAGACTTAAACACACGCGACTCGGGGTGCCCCGTATATGTAAAGAAGTTGCTCATCGACAAATTGGAATCTAAAAGTGAGAAGTATTATTTTGTAGGGTATCCTAAGGAAACAAGAGGTACTACTTCTATCTTCCCGAGGAACATAAAGTAATTGTTTTAAATGCAACTTTTCTTGAAGAAGACTATGTCTACAAGGAACGAGTTGCAACAAGATAGAACTTGAAGAAATTCAAGAAGTACAAAATAATGTAGAGAATGACTTGTCAAATAACCTAGACAAGGATTCATGGGAGTATTTGATGATGATTGGGTACTTAGAGTACGCCTTCACCAAATGGGAGTGTTGTGAGGGATACTGCAGAAATGCAAGACCCTCATGCACAACCAATGATAGATGACACAATAGTTGTGCATCATCCTATTCAAAATGATATTCCTGAAAGTTCTCATGGTGGTGGATTGTCCAACACACAAACATCTTCTCAAAATCAAAATACAAAGCAGACATCAAACGCAGAATGTTCAACTCAGAGGATCACTAGGACTCATCGTGCAATCGAAAGACTTAATCTCCTTGTTGAAACACATAATGAGATAGATATTCTGATGATGATGAGCTCATTACCTACAACGAAGCAATGTTAGACATTGATTCACGAGAGATGGCAAAAGCCATGAAATCGAAATGGAGTCTATGTACATAAATCAAGTATGGAACTTGGTTGACTTGCCACAATGCGGTTAGACCCATAGGATGCAAATGGGTCTTCAAGAAGAAGATTGATGCATATGGCAAAATACAGACTTATAAAGCAAGATTGGTGGCTAAAGGTTATAATCAGGGTCGATTATGATGAAACCTTTTCGCTTGTTGCAAAGATTAAGTCCATTCGGATTTTGCTTGCTATATCTGCATACTATGATTATCATATTTGGCAAATGGATGTTAAAACTGCCTTCCTCAATGGTAATCTAATTGAGGATGTGTATATGATACAGCCAGAGGGTTTTACATCTAAGACTCAACCCAAAGCAGTATGCAAACTACAAAAGTCCATTTATGGACTTAAGCAAGCCTCAAGAAGTTGGAACATTTGTTTTGACAAAGCAATCAAATCGTTTGACTTTGTTAGAAGCAAGGAAGATCCGTGCGTTTATAGTAAACGCACAAATGAGAGCATTGTCTTCATTGTTATATATGTAGATGACATATTGATAATGGGAGACAATAAAGCTCTCATGCAATCATCAAAGAATGGTTATCCGTAACCTTCATGAAGGACTTGGGTGAAGCTCGCTACATTCTTGGAATTAGAATCTACAGAGATAGACCTAATAGATTGTTGGGCCGTCACACCGTATACATAGACAAAGTGCTAAAACGTTTCTCTATGGAAAATTCCAAGAAAGGGAATCTTCCTATGGGTCAAGGCATCAAGTTGTCAAGGAAGGATTGTCATTCCACAGTTGCAGAACTTGAACGCATGAAGAGAATCTCATATGCTTCAGCTATAGGATCAATCATGTATGTCATGACCTGTACAAGGCCAGATGTGGCCTATGCACTTAGCATGACTTGCAAATTCCAGCAGAATCCTGGGGAGGAACACTGGAAAGCAGTCAAGAGTATTATTAAGTATCTTAGACGAACTAAAGAATACTTCTTAGTCTATGGCGGACAAGAAAAGCTAGTAGCTACTGGGTACACTGATGCTAGCTTCCAGACAGATCTTGATGACTTCAAATCTCACCGTTATGCTTCTTTTAAATGGTGGAGTAGTTAGTTGGAAGAGTTCCAAGCAAGCTACAATCGCCGATTCGACAACGTCGAGTACATTGGCCGGATCTAAGTGGTAAAGAAGTTGTCGCGATATCCGAGTTCTTAAAGGAATTAGGGGTTGTTCCAAGTATCAGTTGTCCAATAACGATTTATTGTGACAACACTGGTGCGATTGCTCAAGCTAAGGAACCAAGATCAACGAATAGAAACAAGCATGTACTAAGGAAATACCACATACTCAGGGAGATGGTGGAGACAAAAGAAATAAAGATACTATATTCCCACCAAAATAATCTAGCGGACCTATTTACTAAACCATTAAGCTTGGTCAAGCATAATGGTCATTTCAAAATATGGGCATTAGATACATCGTGATCGCTCTAGGCCAAGTGGAGATTGAAAGTATATATGTCCTAGAAACAATCATTTTAGGAGCACATGTACTTGAACACATTCATATTATTAATAAGATTAATATATACTTGGCATTTGCAATTATTGAATTATTATTTGATTGTTTATATTATTCATTAATGTGCATCCCTTGAACTTACATCACATTAATAGTGTGAGATATTAATGATAGAGTGTAGTTCTTAAAATAGCCTAGACTAATGATCATCGAGAATGGGATATCAATGATATGTTATAAGTCGACATGTGGTGCGTATCACATTCTGTAGAATGTAGTATATTTCACTTCATCGCAAGCAATAGTTGCTAGTGATGGACACATGGATACTCTTAGAGGAGTATTGGCATACCCCGCCGATAAACTATTTGTTATACATGTCTGCAGATATCGACGCCGAGATAGAGTCCTAGACTTGAGGTCAATATCGCCTTGTTTACGAGCAATGCACTTTGATCCCGCCCTAAGCTCAAATGCCTTATAGTTTGAGACGCGGCTTGTATTGGGTGTTCTGAAGTAGATTGAAGGTGGTAGTTGAGCCAAGAATAGAATTCATTCCTCGATTGGAATTTCGAGAACACTCACCGGATATGTTAGGTCGACCAAGTCATTGTTAACGCAAAGAGACATATCTAGGATATGGTCCAGTTGTCGACTAATATAGATGATATAAAGTGATCAAGCCATTTGGATAGACACGGCAAATCTTAAGCTTGATCGAGTGTCGCGAATGAAAGGAATTTATCATCTCACATGAGGTTTGTTTACTTGAGTCTTGTAAACGCATTTCACATATCGGGTCCGCCACGCCGCCTCAGAGTTCCAGTGTGAACCTTGATTTGATCAGTGCCGATGTGCGGCGCCTAAAGCGGTCACACTAAGTCGATTGTCTTTTCGATCTAAGGGTATATTGAGAGAATGTAAAATATCGGATTTTGAATCAAGATATTTTATTTTATAATAAATTATGGGATAATTTTCATTTGATGAAAATTAATTAATTAAGTTAAAATTAAGTCTTGGATTTAATTAGAACTAAAACGTCTGAGAAAATAAATAAAGGAGTCATATGATGGGCCGATTCGATCGCCTCGATTGAATTTGGGTCGGTCTTGGCTCGATCCAAATCGATTGAGTTTCTCACTATATATTTGGCACTTAACCCATAATTTCATTAGAACTCATTTTTCCACTTTCTGAACTTAGAGTTCAGGAAATAAATCCTCTCAAACCTCTGCCAAGATTTCCTAGCTTTCTTGGACAAAGGAATATACTGAAGCAAGGCTTGCACCCGGATTGACAATCGCGTGCACACCTTTTAGTAAAGACTGTAAGTTTTTCTTTTATGTCTTTGCAGATTTGAATTATCGCATAATCATACCAGAAACGTTTGTTGGAGCAAGTAAGTTTACTCAAAATTTTAAACTTCCGCTGTGCCTTACTTGTATGTTTTACACCCAACAAATCCCTACATAAACAATTCATATTTTTTATAAAAGTAAAAAAAATATGACATAGAAATTTGAGGATGTTGTGGGGGTGGAGGGGTAGGTGTGGGTAGGGCGGGGTAGGTTTGGACATATTTGAGTCATTGACTATCATATTGTCGTTACATTTCTTATGTATAATATAATATTATTTTTTGATTAAATGTTGTAATTAAATAAAAAAAATATTAAATTGTAAAAATATACTAATTTTTAGAAACATAGGATAGAAAATAATAATTTAAATCTATTAAAAAGAATATTCTAGTAAATTTGCATAAATGTGCCAGAAAGCTGCTTTACATTTCGGAAATCTTTTATAATTATAGGTCAAACACCCTAACAGATTCTCTAGAAACAGTTTCTGCAGTTCTAAGAAACAGAAACACTTTTCTAGAAGCTTGACCAAACAGGCCCTTAGTGCGCTTGACTTTCTTCAAATTTTCTTTTTTAACTAAAAACAGAATTTTGTAAATGATGATGAAGCAGTAATAGAGCTCATGCTATTTAAATGTTAAACAATGATGTTATATTTCTATATCAAACTAAATCTCAACCATTACTTTAATACTTCAATTTCTGCCTATACAAAAGTCAATCTAACATCTTAAGCTTCGTTTCTAGTTAAACTATGTTGCTCGACCCTTCCAAAATATTGCCGCACACATCCTTCAAAAAAGCATAACTTTTGGAGGATCCAACATCGACAATATTTTTAAAGAATCCGAGCAACATAAGTTAAACATCGTCATATAAAATGTAGGAGATAAAGAGTACTTATTATTTACCCTAACGGGTGGAGTGGAAGCAGCCCTTACAACAAAGGAAGCTTTTCTAGAAGGGGTTTGTGAACTTCTTGATCCAAGAATCTGTCTTGCAGCCTCAGCTGAACTGCTAACTGATGATGAAGAGATCAATGCTTGAGTTGCCATATTGTTTTTCCTGGTTAAACTGACTTCAAGTTGAATGCTATGAAAGAAGAAGAATAAATAAAAGGTGGCAAGCAAATGCCACCAAAGTATTTTTGTGGGGCTAGATGAAAAGAATGAAATTGTGGTGAATATAACAACTTCTGAATATGAAGATAAAGTTAGGATCTTGTTGACAAATGAGAAGAGAACATGTGGATTTATTAAATCAGATAAGAAATATTTCACTCCTAGTCAGAAATGAAATCTCAGATACTCTTGTTGGCTGTTGCCATCTGCCTTCTCCTAGATTTACTAGTGTATATAGTGTTTTCATGACATGGTGGAAATGAAAGAAAAGGAAAAGGAAATTTATGTTCTTTTTTCGGTTTAATTAAAAGAAGAGAAGAAGAAAAAATAATTTGAGGTGAAGGGTAAATAAATTGAGATTTTCACGCTATATATAGCTGTTCAACAAAATAATAGCCGAAAATATATATAATTTTTGTTCTGAACTTAACGAAATGGCTCATATATGTCATTCGTAAAATGAAGGGTTTATATAATGTCACGTGCCAAAATCTGATAATAGTAGAGTTCTGTTAGTGAATAATGACTTATATGACGTAAAATGATAAGCGATGACATTTTTTAGTCCAACTATTAATGAGTGGAATGAAAGCCTTTTCTAATTCGATGACTTATTTGAGCATTTTCACTTTCTAATATACATGGTTAGTTAACTTAATTATCAAGTTAGAATCGTATAAAGCACTAACATATTACGAAGTAAAAACCAATACGAGAGCAAAAACTTTCTATGCCTTATGCGTGCTTTCATGACAGTGTTTGTTTCAATATGGCTTGATAATTGAGTAAGTATGAGAAAATTGACAGTGTTTATGTGCCAATATGCGTGCTTTCATGTCTATTAGCATTATAAGGGTGGAGAAAATTGTTTATTTCATTATACTGAATAGATGGAATATGCGTCAATCCCAAATTAGTAGAGGTCGGCTATATATAGAATCCTCTGTATCTATTCAGCTTTACTGAAGGTGTGTGCTCACAAATTCGGTATTGTGAAGGATTCATTGTAGTTAAACAATTATTAAGTTGGTTGTCGACCTACTTCAAAGAAATAATTATCAAGCTAGAGTTTTTGTAACTTGCTGTTTATCTCTGTCTGGCTCTTTTCATTTCTGTGAATTAGAAAGGGGGTTATAAGGTGTTTGTATTACTAACATGGAAACTTTTTTTTGAGAGCTTGTTCAGAGAAACATAGAATGAACCAAAAAGAGTAGAAAGCCGCATTTACATCAGGTGTCATTTCTGTCGCCTTAGGAGACGATGGTCTGTATGGGTTTGGGGAAGTTCTAAGGGTGGGCAGCTTGATCTTGGCAAAGGAATCACCACTTTCTGGAGAAGAGATAGTTAAGGTGGTCATCCAATCATGCTTAAGGTAGAATAAGTTCTACTTGTCAAAGAAAGAGGTGGAAGAAGTTTAAGTGAGAACACATAAAGTTGTGAACAAGAATAATAACTAAGGGTGTGTATGGCAGGAGGTCAATTTTCTCATGTTTGGCCACAAATTCCTTAAAATAAGGAAAATGATGATAATCATTGGAAAAACAAGTAAGTTATATTTATAGCCGGGTTGGCTAAACTTTTAAATCAACTTTATTTTGAAAAGTGGTTTTCAAGAGAGTACTTTTAGTGAGAAATTGTTTGTGTTTGACTAATCAATTAAAAAACACTTTTGAGCAGCAACCAAGTATTTGACCAACATTTTAAAATATGTTTTAATAATCAAAGTTTGAGAACAGACATTTTACAAGATGATTTGCAATATTGACCCTAGGGGTGGTGGTCTTGAACTACTCAATTGTGGACATTTTAATAAGTCCCTCTATCGAGCGATTCAACAAAAGACAGAAAGAAATCCACTATCTCTTTTACGTCAAGCAATACGTGAAGTAAGACTCGATATAGCAGTAAAAGCAAAAAGAAGATTCAATCGGACGACGAATTCTTACGTGGTCCAAGGAAATCAAAGGTCCGCTTCCACGAATGAAATCTATATTTAATCTCAACATATCAGAATAGCTTATATAGTCATGATTCATGTCCATTTTTATTTCTCTCTCATTTTTCGGATCTGATTGTAACAATGGAGAAGTAGACAACGACAGGTTCTCTGCCCCTGCGGGGATGGAGCGACAAAAGTTTTTTTGAGAATTCAAGAGAAAGTCACGGCGAGACGAGCCGACGAATTTGCTTAATTAACCACAAGTTTTATATGGAGAGAAAAATTGCATGTGCTCAATTATTCACACGTTAATACAAACTCCTGCCCAATAAGGAATAGTACATTATATTATCTTCATTATTGGTAATTTCTTCAAATGTTCTGGTCTCTGCCTCATTGTCAAAGGTATGTCCACTGTACATCTAGAACTTATGCTCAATGAGCAATATAGGTTAGTTTTTAAAATATTATTAAATGGGGTCAAAAGTTCAAAATTATCTAAATTATCCAAGGAGAAAATTTAGTTAAGTGTTGAATATTATAGCAGTTCTCCGAAATACCTTTAAAAATGATTTTAATGTTCGCATCTAAAAGTGCGGTCCAGTGGTTAATAAAGTAGGTTGAGTATCATTAATTAAAATTCAAGTTTAAAATTTAGTGGAGGCAAAACTATTACTCTATTCATTTCAAAATGTTTGTCTTACCTTCATTTTTTGTCTGTTTCAAAATGAATGTCTCTTTCCTTTTTTACAACTCTTTAATTTCAACTTTTCACATGACATGTTTAATATCACAAGATTAAATGACATTTTGGTACATTCTACATATCTTTAATTAACCATCACAAAAATCCAAAAGTCATTTTTACTTTCTTAAACTCCGTGTCAAGTCAAAACCAGACAAACATTTTAAAACGGAGGTAGTATGTGATTTCTCCCCATTTGTTCAAGATTTACTGGACAAGGTTGTCTGTATCTATGTTCAGTGGCGGAGGTTAAGAGGGTTAAAGCGCAGCCCCTAATTTATTTTTTTAATATATATATATATATATATTTTTTAAATTTATTTTTTATATAACTTAGTTGTTTTTGTCCTCAATCACAAACCCTAACCTTAACCTTCCTCTTCACTCTCTCTAGTTCTACTTCTATCATTAGATAATTCGCTTCCATAAACAGTGGCTTGGCTGTCAATTAGCAACTTCTCATGAACTATTAAAGAAAAACACAATTACTCATCTCATGTGCTGGACAAAGTATCACTGATTCAGCAACTTCTTTCTTTTGCTTACTTCCCTTTTCTTTTTTCATTCGAATTAGATTTCAGTCTACATGATTCAATTATTAATGATTTCAAGTCTTTAAAATAATGAAGGACGACACTTTAATTCTAGGTACGTCTTTCCTTTTATATATTATATTTTTGTTGTATTGATGTTATTTTGAATCTTTGATAAATTAAATTTTGTTCTTATAAATTTCAATTATAATATTTTTGTTAGTAGTATCGCCCAGTGGCGGAGGTACATACAAGCATTGTGGTGCAGTTGCAAAACGACGTCGTTTTATACTAAATACTATTAGCGATGATGTTATTATGGAACATTTTCAACAAATGGACTCTAGACGATTTTCTTTGTAAATGTAAGAATATTTATTATTTGCATAACTTTCTTTATATATTGTTTTAATACAACTAGTCTGCTTGTTTGCTACATTGGTCTCTTGATAACATTCGTAATTTCATTTTTTTTTTGCTTCGTACATTGCCTCGCAATTATTATTTTTTTGCTACGCAAAAAATTATTACTTCGTATGTTTGCACCACCAGATTTTATTGCCTGGATCCATCACTAGTATCGCCCCCCTTAATATTTTGGGCAAGATCCGCCACTGTCTATGTTGATGGAAGGTAACATACATATATCTCATGAATTTAATCGAAATGTGTACAAGTGACCCAGACACAACCATTATTAAAAAAAATATCTATGTTCTCCATAATGTATCAAATAAATCATTGGGTGATCTAAAGGCAAATTGGCTCATGTTGTCAGTATGAAAACAATAAAGAAATATGTATATATATAATCCATAGTTATCAAGGTGCCTTAATTTGTTTGCATAGAAATGTGTGGCAATTACTTTGAAGTTCACTAAATTGACACACTATCCAACCTCTCATCCAAGTTCATTAATAAGTAGTGGCCATCTCTCAACAATCTCCCACTCACTTCATTTCTTTTCTCCATTCCCATAATCTTATTGAAGTGTGGTAAAGGGAAAGAAAAAGAATTTCCAATTATGGGTGGTTTGACACAAGAAAATGTTGTGGAGGATGAAAATTATGGAAGCAACATGGCTGAGACAATGCTGAGATTGTTGCCTATGGGCCTATGTGTTGTGGCACTTGTCATCATGCTCAAGGATTCTCAAACCAATGATTTTGGTTCACTTTCTTACTCTGACCTTGGAACCTTCAGGTAAATATTAATTTTTCGAGTTTTAAGTTTTATGCATTGACGTTATGAAAATATTTAAACGATCAAACCACTCATAAGATAATTATTTCTTAGTAGTTTTAAGTTTTATGCACAAACCTCATGTACCTATATTACTTCCAAGGAACCTCATGTACCTATTTTGGTGAAATGTTGAATGTGGTGCAGGTACCTAGTTCATGCAAATGGAATTTGTGCAGCTTATTCACTTCTATCAGCTATAATTGCAGCTCTTCCTCGTCCTACAACCATGCCTAGAGCCTGGACATTCTTCCTCCTTGATCAGGTTATTTTATTACGAAGAAAAATTATTTAGTGACTTTTTATACAAAAAATAATTTAGTAACTTTACTAACACTTAAAAGTAAGTTGAGTATCTTTTTGTTACAATACATAATTTAGTGAGTTTAGTACAATAAAATGAACGTGAGGGACCATCCATAAAACTAACCCCTAATTCTGCAGTAAGCCTATCTTTTGAGTTCGGCTTTTGCAAAAATAATACATTATCAAGTCACTTAAAAGATAATTACAGACACATGTCAATAATAAGAGGAGTTAGTATCCTAGCAAATAACCTGCAATAACACTATTAATTTATACTATTCTCTCCGATTCAAAATAAGTGTTGTTTTAGTTTAGATAACCGAATTTGGTCCAAAATGAGTATTGTGTTAGAAAATCAAGAAAGCTTTAATAGTTCTTTTCAAATTTTAAAAGTCTTGAGGAGATATACAAGTCAATTCAGGGGAAAAGAAAGGATAATTTAATCAAATAACTCTGATTATCAATGCCATTAAATGGTTTTCTTAATATATGTACAATCATAAATGACACTTGTCTTTGGACTGAAGGAAGTAACCGTGTAAAAAGCTTTTTATATTGTCAGCAGGATCGGAGCTAGAAGCCGACCTATGAGTGCACGGCTAAATCCAATAACTTTAATTCAAACTCAGTATTTATATAAATAAATTTACTAAATATATACAAAAAACAAATTCAAAACAATATTACTTACATCTGATATCGCTTTTCCAGAATTTAAAATTCTGACTCCATCTTTGATTATCAATGCTTGTAGATGTTGGCATACATAATATTGGCTGCCGGAGCTGCATCAATAGAAGTGGTATATTTGGCATATAAAGGGGACACATCTGTTACATGGAGTGAAACATGTGGTTCATTTGGAGGTTTCTGCAGGAAGGCCACTGCATCTGTTGCCATCACATTCATTGTGAGTCTTTGCTATGTTGGGATTTCTCTGCTTTCAGCTTATAGACTTTTCAGCAAATATGATGCACCAGTTGAGCACTACAATAACAAGAGAGGTATAGAGATAGCTAACTATTGAGATGAATGAATAAATGGTCATTGTATGAAGATGTTCATATATGGGTTTAGTTCATATGGGGCACTAGTTTTTTGGTTTCACTAGCCTATATACACTGCAGAATGTAATAACTATTACTCTCTCTGTTTCATTTTATATGAAGATGTTTGATTAGCTCAAAGTTCAAGAAAGAAAGACAAAGGCATAACACCTCAAGATCACTCTTGAACTTGGCACCATTTATACGGTGCACTCACACCTGAACTTTTAGTAAGAAGGAGGAATTGGCCCAAAATATGGATGGGGTCAAGACGCTGTCAGGCACCGGCGGCTGACTCCAGTGCCCCAAAATCGCACAAAATTATCGCCTATTACATGACTCACTAACTCTGCCTGGGTGTGATTTGTCTTAATTATAACTGAATTTGGAACTTTGATAGAGTTCAGCCCCTCCCCCGGGACGCTAACCCTTGAGTGCACGTGAGGTTGATAAAATTTGACAAATCAGTTTGCAAATGGCATGACTACAATGATTTACTTGTTTTAAACGTGGTAAAAATAAAAAAATTGGGTGCAACTTCATTGTGTTGCCAAGCAAGAAAAATGTAGCTCAAATAGTGGAGTTTCAGACATTTTGACCGCGGGAAGGTGAACTTTGCAAAAGTGCTTATTTGGTTGGGAAGAATAGGACTTCTGACTCCAAGCCTACCCTACCTGAAATTTGCAGCTATTGATGTAGCCTCTTATCGATACTACTAGTCTTCTCGCTACCTACTAGAAAAATCCCATCAAGATAGATCACCTATTTGTATCTATTTAGTGATCAGCCCGCTAGTTTCTTTGATCCCACTCGGTCTTCCTTTTCTATTTTCTTCTCTACCTATCCAGAAAAATTGTCGGCCTACGAATGTGATTTTGATCCTTCCGGTGATGCCATAAGATTTTATCTAACAATTTATAAAGGTAAAAAAAACTTTATTATTCAAAATAACACATGAACTAAAAGATATCCACGCGACAGCAAGTCACACCTCCTCGGAGTGAAACATATGGTTACTATGGAGGTTTCTGCAGAAAGGCAACTACATGTGTTGCCATCATATTCAGTGTAAGCCTTTGCTATGTTAAGATTTCTCTGCTTTCATCTTACAGACTTCTCAACAAATATGATGCACCAGTTGGGCACTACAATAACAAGGGAGGTATAGAGATAGCAACTTATTGAGATGATGAATAAATTAAATGGTCATTGTATCAAGATGTTCATGTATGGCTTTAGGTCATTGGGCACTAGGTTTTGGTTTCAGTAGCCCATGTACACTGCAGAATGTAATAAATATTAGACTCATGCATGCTTTAACTAATAGTCATGAACAGATATGCTTGCAACTAGCAATAGAAAGGTTAGTCATGAAATATATGACCAAACCATTGAGAATGGGCAGAGCAATGTGCATAATTGCATAAATAAGTGACGACAGAATCCAAATTCTAGACACCTCCACAAGACTATAACTCTCAATCTAACTCAACCACAAGGTTACAATAGGTAAAACTAGGATTTTACTCTCAAAATTCACTAAGGGAAGGAAAATTGTAAAAGCATTCACACAATTTACTTGAGATTGCAAAATACCAATGCATATATAAGTTGGCAATTCCGTTACATCCTATTTTGAAACTATAGAATGATTGAGAATTTACATTCTCAAGGAAAACATAAGTCACACATGAAGATCTTAGTATAATGAGTGTTCCACGAGATACAACCAGAGTGACTTTACATTGAACTTTCCCTTCCCACTAAGAAAGCCCATGCTGAAAAGCGAAAACATGCAATGGTGACACTGAAAAGCATAGTTTCTACACAATAAGCTCCTACACATAGTGACTTAAAATATTAAACTGCTTGCAAATTCCATGGTTCTCTTATACATGTAGTAACCTCCTTGTACTTAATAAACCCAACAAGTTATCACCCAAACTTCTACAACTATTCTTCTTTATCCTTTTCCGAAGTTCTCTTTACAGGTACACAATCATAATACCTTCTACAACTCAAAAGAAGTAAAGCAATTCCAGGCAAGCTAATTGGAAAAGAAAATGATTAGCGCCTGAAATTTAGGCATCAAAATTGCAACACTCCCTGAAGTTCCCATCTTTTCAAGATCACCAATATAATCCGACGCTTTTTGGCTCAATTGACCGTGGATATAAAGTTGAACGATATAGATGATTCATACTGCGTCGTGCCAAACTAGTTTCGGATAGAGGCATTCTTGTTGCCGTTTTGGTGATCTAATTCAAGCTAATAACCTAATTGAGTAGAACAAACACAATCACAAACATCAAGATACTAATTTCCTTGGGAAAAACTACTCTACATAAACCTAACCACTACAATATCAAAAAGAGTTGTTTCTTACAATGTTTCTAAAACATCTATTAATGCGAGGTGAATTTAAATTAACCATCAATATTCCCTACCAAGAGAGTGACTCTGCACCAGCTCTAATAAAACACTAGCATATGTTCTGCAAAGCCTTACGCATAGAATGCTTAAATTCAATGTTTTTGTTTAGAAAAAGGGCTCATATTTACCCTTGTATTATAGGAAATATCTTAATTTTATTGTTCTGTTATACTCTGAGGTCATTCATACCCTTGCGGCCTTGCCGCTGACAAATTATTTGCCTTTACTCCTCTAATTTT
Organism: Przewalskia tangutica; assembly: GCA_029844215.1. Taxonomy (NCBI): domain Eukaryota; kingdom Viridiplantae; phylum Streptophyta; class Magnoliopsida; order Solanales; family Solanaceae; genus Przewalskia; species Przewalskia tangutica. The sequence goes on along the minus strand of CM056730.1, from coordinate 3,037,242 downwards.
TACTACATCAAACAACAATAACATACCCAGTGTAATTGACATAATGTAAAGTATAGTATAATGGACGACAAAACTACAATATATCATATAGTATAGGCAATTTTTAGCCCTTTCCCCTTTCGTTTATAACATACGCGTCTCATAAGCTTGCGGAATCCTTAAATCCCCTGAGTTTTTCTATAACATGCTACCGACAAGCTTGAGCGAATCCCTAAATTAGTGAATATAAACACATAAAAGTCAAAACAGATAAAAGGATTACAAAGCAAAAGAGGAAAATAAATACTTAGTCCAACACTCCTTTTAGTCTTAATTGAATAACCTAACAGAGTTAGAACCAACAGAACCACAAGCCTTATGCTATTTTTCTATTCTTAAGAAGAAGAAAACTACTGGAACTGAACCACTATAATATCAAAAAGGGTAGTTACCTACAATATCAAAAAAGGTTGTATCCTACAACTGAAATATAGCTGTCTGAGACTAACTTATTTGTATTCTTGAAATTTGTATCAACCCATTTTTTTGATAACCTGGAGCACGGGCCAGTTTGCGCACATAGGTACATGTTATCTCCTATAGGATACCGGGTAACTCTGTACATCGAGGCTTAAATAGATGTGACGTAGTCTCTTTGTCTCAACTAGGACCGATTGAACCCGAGACCTCATAGTTCTAAACTCACTTCATTGACCACTAGGTCACACCCTTGGGGCAAATCAACTGACTTTTCTTATAAAGTGATGTCTGAACAAGCTTATGCAAATCACTAAATCAAAGTATAACAAAGCATAAGAGGAAAATAAATACTTAGTCCAACAATTGAAATATAGCTGTCCGGGTCTAACTTGTTCGAATCCTTTGAAATTTGTATAACTAACATTTTTTTATAACCTGATGCCTGGGCCAGTTTGCGCACATGAGTACATGTTATCCTATATGATACCGGGTAACTCTGTCCATTGAGACTTAAATAGATGTGACACCTAGTGCTTTTGCCTCAGCTTGGATTAAAAAATACAGGTTCATTATATTCATTTGTTTAAAAAATATCTCCTTCGAAATATAGGTGAAAAATACATTAAAAACACTGTATTTTACACTAAAAAATAATGAATACACTCAAATCTTAAATATTACATCCGGTGATCAGCTCCGGCAGCGGCGAATAACAGAACAGGGAGTGAGAGAGAGGAAAAGAGGGAGCAATGGGTGTTTTGGACGTGTAAGTGGTTGTTTTAGGCCGAATGGGGGTCGCCGGAGCTGGTTTTAGACGAAGATGGTAGTGGGGGTGAGATCAGAGATCGGTTGTTTTGGGAGAGAGGGAAACTCAGGGCCGTCCCTGGGGCGGTCAAGGTGGCGCCGCCGCACATGACCACCCGGCCGGCGGGGCCTCCGCCCCAGATTTTTTTTATATGTTTAAAATACTAAGATATATATTAAAAATGTAGATATGTAGCTTAGTGGTTGAGGGCTCCATCCAAAAGTTATTCACTAGTGAGAGGTCGTGTGTTCGAATGCAATGAGCAGCGCAACAAAGGCTTTTTTTTTATAAAACACAAAAAACAGGCTCCCCTCCCCCTTTAAACAAATTTAGACTCAAGTTACAAGTCCTCGGCCCGACTGCCCCCTCCGGCTCCCTCCCTCTTTAAAACACCACAAATACAATCCAAGAAAAGTCCCCCATTAATTATTGTAGAAATCTCAACTTCCAAGTAAAAAAAAATTTGGTAAGTTATTGTTTTGAGAATTATTTTGCTCTAATTCAGCATTAACATTGATTGATTGCATCAATATTTATTCCATTATGCTTAGGGTTTTAAATTTCTAATATCTATATTATATTTAATTTAGGGTTCTCAATATTACATTAAATTAATTGTGTTTAGCTTTAGATTTTACATTACTTTTATTGATAATGTATGTAATGAATGACTTGTATTTACATGATTACATTAAATTTGGTTTGTCTTTTTGTTTTTAATAGGAGAATTACAAATGTCTCCTACCCGAAAATATTTGTCTGTACATGAAAAACGTAAAAAAAAAGACACGAAGAAGAGTTCATCAAGTCTCAAAGAGGGGCATTAGATAGATTTGTCCAAACATTCTTAATTATGAAATATTGCTTGATGACTTTGCAGATAAAAATGCAAGAAGATCAATTTTTTATGCCTAAATATAATGATAGTTTTTCTTATAAATCTTTCATGTAATGACATTAAAGTATCTCTTTCGTAGCATTATAATTTATTGTAATGAAATTGAAAATATTGAATCGAATATAGTGTTTACTACATATTTATTTGATACTTTGATCAATAATTTTTTTAATATTGATTAATTAGTTAATTTTAATTTTTCATGTGAATAAAAATAATCTCTTTTTATTTTTTGCACCGGGTCCTTAAAAGTATAGAAACGTCCCTGGGGAATAAGTGGTCGGTGATAGTAGATCGGGTGGTTCATCGAGTTTTGGTTGTGTGGTGGTTGGGCGGCGCTTGGGAGGGGGGGGGGTGAGCAGTAGAAGGCGCTGGTTGGAGGAGCAGTGGAGGGACGGTGGGGGTTGATGATTTCGTGGTGGCTGGAGATGGAGAATGTGGTGGCACATCTGGTGGCTACTGCTGAAGTTTCACTGACAGTGGTGGTTGTCCGAAAAATTTAGGAAGGAAGAAGGGACAGTGGTGGATATGGTAAAAGAGGAAAGAAGAAAAATTGAAAGAATTTGGAGAAGATGAAAATGTAGTTACTAAATATAAATATCTCTTCTCTACACTAAGTAAATGTCGTAAATTAAATCAACAACTTTATTACGCTTAGAAATAGAGAATATTTCCTTTAATTCCACTGCCTATATAGGAAAGTGCTTATTCAACATAACATAACAAAAAATAAAAGCATGATCACAGTGCTCATTCACCCCTGTTGAAAATATGGTGGTGAAGAGTAGTATCAAAAGTAATTCTCTCTAAGACTAAACTCATCACTTGCTGCAGTTATTAGCTATGTTGTTCGAATTCACCAAAAATGTTATGGTATTCGTGTTGGATCTTTAAGGATCCGATACAGTTAACAGTATTTTTGAAGAGTCTGAACAATATAGGTTTCAAGACAGAGTAGTGCTTTATTTTCTTGGAGACAATACTATAGGTAGTTTCTGTAAGGCCATAGCCTAGTACTAATAAGCTAAGATAGAACAGACTCGGGCTCCGAGGTACCTGTCTCTTTCAAGTTTTTTGTCGAGAGAAGATGAAATAACGGATACATAAGCTTCTTCTTCATTGATGGTGTCCAATTTTTTAGAAAGTGGACATGATTTGGGCATAGAGATAATTTTTTGTGGAGCAACTTCTGTTGAGAATCTCAGAATTTTGTCCATTATTGTAATGTTACAGCTTGTTTGTTCAGAAAACAAGAGAGAAAGAGGGGAAATGGTTTAAGATTGATGAAGGGAAAGAAAGTGGTAGTATGATAAGAAGTTGGAAAAAGTTGTGATAGCTCTTATCAAACGTATTGCATTTATAGAAAAAGTGAGAACTACACTTGTTAAGGGATATGGTGGGTGGTTAACTAACTAACACAATCATATAAATCAAATAGAAAAAAAAGAAGAAATAACATAAGGATTTATTAACTAGGGGTGTATCTTTTTTTTTTTTTTTTGTGAAGGCGAACTGCACCGCTACTTTTCGAAATGCGCAGAAACCCCGGCCGACGCAATACCGCAAACCACGCCACCGATTAACCACACTTGACAAGTCATGCGCGCTCAACCAAAAAGCGCGATGCAGGATCGAACTCGCGACTATGGCCCCGCGCTTCATCGCATACATTAACTGCTACTGCGGTAGAACTAGGGGTGTATCTGAGTAGAGGGGTATGGGTTCACGTGAAGTCGTGGACCCAATGCTCTTCTCCGTAAATCATGTAGAGTAATGTTATAGTTTTATAAGATTTTTTCAAGGAAAAAAGTTCAAATACGTCATACAACTATTGAAAATGACTTATTTATGATATTCATTAATAGTCCAAAACGGTTTATTTATGTCATTATCGTTACCAAAATATCTCATTCGTGTTATTAATGGTATTGTAAAACCGATGTCATTGAAAATGGCATGAATGAACCATTTTGATAACGATGATGACACAAATGATCTAAATTATTAAGAAGCGATATAAATGAGTCATTTTCAATAGTTCGATGACATATTTGAGTTTTTTCGCTTATTTCAATATACGTTGTATGTAGCGAGCACTTTACTCCTTAATGATGTATTATAACAAATTAGTCGATTCAATGAATCTCGAATATTAAATATTAAAAATAAAACCAATTATAGGAAAACATATTGTTGTATCGTGCTCAATACGTTGTTCCCCTTTAACATAAAATACCAAACTACATAGCCGTCCTCTACTTTTCTCATTAATTGCTTGAAAAGGCCTTGTTTGGTGGAAATTGACTAAACAGTAAAAACCCTATATAAGGGGAACCAATTCTTTTTGAAATTTTTGAAGTTGGATTTGTGTTTGGCCATAGTTTTTATAAACAATATTTTGTTTTTCAACAAGGTTTTGATTATTTTTCAAATTTCAAATACAACTGAAGTCGTATTTGGAATTTTCATTGCCAAACATAGATTATTTTTTTTAAATTCGAAAAAGTGAATTATTCTTATGGCCAAACGGGTTTAGTTAAAGACTAAGGGGTCGTTTGGTGTGAAGGATAAGCAAAATTAATCTTGAGATAAGAATTTAGCAATTTCTTATCCCTTGTTTGGTTACTAATCCTGGGATAAGTTACCTCAGAAATAAAAATAGTACCGGGATAACTTATACCTGCCATATGGTGAAATAAGTTATCCCATGATTGTAAATAAACTTCTTCTTTTTAGAAATTATGCAATGCATGTTACTTCTAATACAACATATCAAACAATCAATAAAAAATAATTTCAGGATAACTAATCCAACATAATTAATCTCATCATAGCTTATCCCAACATAACTTACTTTCGAACCAAACGATCCCTAAGAGCTAAGCTTATAAGGGATTCAATAGAGTATAAGAACCGGTTTGAATGAGCTTATGACTTTTGACTTATAAGTCAAGAGCCATAAGTTATAATTCTAACTTACGATTTTTAGCTTATTTTTGTTAATTTGATTTAAAAACAAGTGCCTAAAGGCATTTTTTTTATTTTTTAGTTAAACACTACAAAAATGCTTAAAAACTACTTTGGCTTAAAATACTTAAAATAAGTCAAATTAAAGCTTTCAATCTGTGCTCTCTTTTTCTAATCATTTTTTCCTTTTTGTTTTTTGTTTTGATGGACTTCTGTAGTAGCTGAGAGCCATTTTTTCAGTTTCGTCGGAAGCAAAAGGCAAAATTTCTAGCCCTCCACCCCCGGTCCGACAGAGATTGATGGAGAAGGTAAATCATGGTGACTCAGCGACCCACTAGGTGGGAGGCCCATTTTTTAAGTTTCCTTATAAGAGAGAAATATGACTTGAAAATTAAACTATGATTTATTCGATTTTCCCTATTTGATTCCAGTCTGCTTAGTGACTTCAAGTGGAAAGAAGTAAAGCTATTTTACATTGAGAACATCCTTAGTGTCCTTTTGTCGTATTAAAATCCAATAAAACCCTTCTCACCTTTAAGTTAATATTTTCTTAATCGGCGCGTGCAAATGACAAACATGAAACCTGACAAAGACTGAAAAAATATAATTTATAGTCACGTAAATATCTATAGGTTATTTAAAATTTTAAAAATATTTCTTTCTTAAATTATTCAATCACATCGCCACATAAATTGAAATATAAGGAGTATCTAAAATACCACAAGTCCACAACCTTGTTTGTCATTTCAAATGAATTAACGTACACCACACTAGTCAATTTTTGCTTTTGCTTTTCTATCTAGTATTCAATATTCGTATTGAGATTCTAATTAATTCGGATTTGCATTTTGTAAAACCCATGTAATTAGAGAGAAATGCTCAAACATGATTATTTTTTTCATATTCAGAACCCAAAATCTCTAATTAAAGAAGGAATCATATCCATTCCACCACGACCTCGTTTGTTGGTGGCTTAATTTATATACATTAGTGCTTTATCGGATGCCAGTTTCCATACAAGAATTTTACAAGCAATAAAAGTGAATTCTTCTGCCACATCACTTAAGAGGACTTGACCTTTCTAAGAGGCAAGCCTCTTTTTTGCTTTAGTGACAGGAAGATGTATACATTTCAGGAACATGTATACCTTCCAAAATACAAGTGGAAGTGGGGATGCATTACAGCATTAGTATGGTGTTAATTGTGATGAGATTTGATGCTGACAATATATGTCATAGCTAGTGGTACAAGAAGTGACACCGTTAGAAAATTAAGGGGTCGTTTGGTTCATAGTGTAAATGAATGGATCTTGAGCCTAACTCAACCCTAAAAGCTAGCTTGTAGGGCGGAGATTGTCCAAGTCCATATAAGGAGTTCATGTTCTCATTCCATATCCGATGTGAGACTCTTAACACTCCCCCCGCACGCCCATACCTTGTTAACTGAAGCGTGAATAATATAATTTGGGGGTCTAACATCGGTGAACAAAGAATTAGAATGAGTCTGACTCTGATACCATGTAAAAGAATGGATCTTGGGTCTAACTCAACCCCAAAAGTTAGCTTGTAGGGTGAGGATTGTCCAAATCCATATATGGAGTTCATGTTTTCATTTCATATCCGATGTGGGACTCTTAACACTCTCCGCACGCCCAGACCTTGTTAACTGGAATGTGGATAAAATAATTTGGGGGCCCAACATCGATGAACAAAGAATTGGAATAGGTCTTACTCTAATACCATAAATAATGGATCTTGGGTCTAACTCAACCTTAAAAACTAGCTTATATGGTGAGGATTGTTCAAGTCCATATAAGGAGTTCATGTTCTCATTCCATATCCGATGTGGAACTCTTAACAGTGCACTTACACCACCAAACTTTATCGAAGTGATTGCAAGAAAAATATGACAGCAAAATAACAATAGACAAAGCAAACGAAGAAACCAATAGTTAATGCACATTGAAGAATAAGAAACTATGCGATTACTAAATAATACTACAGTGAGAAAATACGAAAGAAAATATTATTATTGAATTGTGTATCTACATTATTACATTGAGTCATATTTATAGATACTACATCCCAATCCTTTTCCATGTAGGATACTATATACAAATCTTATTCATATTCCTATTCTAACACTCCTCCTCAAGTTGGTGCATAAATGTATTTAATACGAGGATCACTGAGTGACTTGGTGAAAATATCCGCATGTTGATCACTCGACTTCACAAATTTAGTAACAATATCTCCGGAACAGTCAATCTCAATGTGCTTAGTCCTCTCATGAAATATTGGATTTGATGCGATATGAAGGGCCGCTTTGTTATCACACACAAGTTCCATTTAACTGATTTCTCCAAATTTTAGTTCTCTAAGCACTAAGGTACAAGGAAAGCTCAAAGGAACTCAAATTAGTTAGAGAATCACTAAACACGAAGCGCCAACAAGTTGGGGATAAAGAAATCCAGATTTCAAGATACGTCAGAAATTGAATGAGAAAGAGATGTCGATTCGAGGTACTTTTGAGGAATTTGAGTATGGGACTGTCCTCGTGCTAAATTTCACGAATTTGACAAGGAAAAAGAAAGAGGAAATTTTGATGTTGGACCAAATCCGGGCGTGTTATGACGATTAAGATGGTATGCCTAGACTATATGCCCGAGTTGAAAAGGTCTTTACTCCTAGATTTAAGTTACAAATGGTCTGGTTAGAGGCTGATGCAGAAGAAGATCATTGCACAAATCATGAGGTACAGGTTAGTTGTGGTAGATTTATACTTGGAAGCTCTATAGACGTTTCAAATAGCATTATATTCTCTCATCGAGTGAAATGCAAAAGACATACAGGGTAATTATCCGATATATCATTAGTGTATAAAACACGAGCCTTTAAACTAAATAACATGTCTGAAGTAACGAAACAAGGGCATCAAGGGATAAATAGATAATTGAGTGTCAACCTTCTCCCACTATTCTTTGGCCTTTTCCTTTTCATCAACCACAATAGACTTTTGCGTTAAGTGATATCGAACACCTTGACCTTTGCACCACAACTCAACCGAGGAAGCCCAAGCTAAATAGTTTGAACTTTCCATTAACGGTTCTGAAGTGATCATAGAGCTTAAACTTTCAATTCCCATATTTTTGGAGCTAAAACTATCAAATCCGAAAGACATCTTGTGAAATTGAAAATTTATAGCCTAAATCTGGAAAATATAGGTCGTCGAAATCTGGGATATATCAATACCTTTTGTCATCGGAAATCAGATTTGACCACCGAAAAGTGGTCGAAATCAGAAAAATATTATATGGGTAGTCTCGAAATGAAGAGGCGGTGCAACTGACAAAAAACCTACCAGAAAAGTGGCTGGTAAATGTCAAACACGCCGGCGCGTGAGACAGACGTGTCGCCGTAGTTTGGTCTGTTATCGGTGCGTGTGGGCGCATGACTGGTCAGATGTCGGAGCAGTTAACTGGGCTTTGCTCATCGTACCTTTTACGAGTGTAATGTCAGTGTTTGTTTTTTTATTACACTGAAGGAAAAAGAAGATGACGCAAAACAGTGTTGTACAGTCGTCGAAGTTGATATTCACGGGTGTCTGACTGTATTTTCGGGATGTTTCTCCCCTAATGCTCTATACCATGTGAGAAAATATGGGAGAAAATATTATTTTTGAATTGTGTATCTACATTATTACATTGAGTACTATTTATAGATATTACATACCAATCATTTTCCATATAGGATACTATATACAAATCCTATTCATATTCCTATTCTGACAACTACTAAGGCACATCGAAGGCTCAAAGGAACTCAAATTAGTTAGAGAATCACTAAACACGAAGCGCCAACAAGTTGGGGATAAAGAAAGCCAGATTTCAAGATACGTCGATGACTTGAAACTCATGGAGGATAAATTGAATGAGAAAGAGATGTCAATTCAAGGTACTTTTGAGAAATTTGAGTATGGGACTGTCCTCGTGCTAAATTTCACGGGTTTGACAAGCTAAAAGAAAGAGGAAATTTTGATGTTGGACCAAATCCGGGTGTGTTATGACGATTTAGATGGTATGCCTAGACTATATGCCCGAGTTGAAAAGGTCTTTACTCCTGGATTTAAGTTACAAATGGTCTGGTTAGAGGCTGATGCAGAAGAAGATCATTGCACAAATCATGAGGTACAGGTTAGTTGTGGTAGATTTATACTCGAAAGCTCTATAGACGTTTCAAATAGCATTATATTCTCTCATTGAGTGCAATGCAAAAGACATGCAGGGTAATTATCCGATATATCCTATAAAAAGGGAGACTTGGGCTGTTTGGACCTCTGAACGACTACAAGACCTTAATTGACAGTTTAAATATGAGATTGTGGAGGTACTTCTTGATTTCGTTGATGATGTTAGTATACCAGCAATGGAATTACACAGATTTTCCGTAAAGTTCCCCCCTTTAAATTGACACAAAAAGTAAAAGAATGTCTGGTTGAAGAGTCTTTTGAACTTGATCTTGCTTCTCTACAAAAGCTGGATTTCTTAAAGTTCAAAAAAACACGCAGACATTTCCTTATCAGAGAAAGAAATTAAAAACATACCACATGTCACAAACCAAAAACTACACCAGAGCAAAGAAGAGAGAAAAATATGATGTGTGGACCGTCAACAGACTATGATCAATGGGTTCAACTGAAGCACATGAATATGTTTCTGGGAACTATCAGGCATCAGATGTTAATGCGACAATGCCGATGCGTACTTCTAAGAGGAATAATGGAAGACAAAGAAGGGACAAGACTTGCAATGTCATCACTGTCACATGAAAGGAAACACAAGGGAGGTTCTTTTTTATAGTCGTGGGCACCTCGATTAAATTCACAGGGTACTTTGCACCTTCCAACCAATACAAGTATCGAGTAACTATATTTACCAAAACTTCGATAGATGAGAATAAATAACCTAGTGTTTTTGCTGGTTAGGCCACACCCTTTGGTGCAGGAAACATAAAGAAGAATTGCTACAAGACATTAGGATAACCTGCGAACTTCAAGTGAAAAATAAAGTTATGGTGGACGTCAACAATGTAGAGAGTTCAGTAAATCTCAAGGATAGCTTGCAGATGTCACAAGGTACCTATAGACCAGTTCAGACCTACCCTGGACAATTCTTCACGAAGGAGCAATATGAACAGATAATGAAAAACTTCTGGACATGGACGGAACACCAAATCCTATGGAAAACATGATAACCATGTTGACTTGATTTAAATGTGGCAAGTGAGACTTGGATGATTAATACTGGTTCAAGATAGCTCGAGAGCTCCGGAAACTTTAGTGTGATTTATGAGTGTGCCCTAAACTAGTGTGATCCTGAGGTGCACTCTACCCCCTTTCCACCAGATCATTTGAAGTTTTTTCTTTTCTTTTTCCTTTAAGTCAGCACATCATTTGAAGTTACAAAATAATAAGAATTAAGATGAGGAAGAACAACACATCTGTTCATAGTATTCATATCCTGATGGCATAAAGTAGGAACTAAGCAGTCATTTCTACTAGCAACTCATATATCTTATGAGGGTCAGGCAGAGACTTAGAGACGCTCTCCCTCTGCATGCATCTCTTGCCCCAAGCAACAAGCTTCGGGCACTCGGCCTCGATGCTGAAGTTGCCAAAGGTCTCATAGGCATAAAATCAGCTGTAGAATCCAATCATAGCGATATCCACAAAACCAAAGCTTTCCCCTCCAAAATAAGGCTTGTCATCCAACGCTTCCCGCTCCAGTAACTAAGTGAATCTATGAAGTCCTTCTTACCTCCCTCCATCTCTTTTCTTTTGATAAACCATAAATTTCTCCCAAAATCATACAACTGCAATTTCAAGATTTCCCATATTGAAAGTTATCTGTTATGCTCACATAAAAGAATATCAATAAACTACATTATCTACCTTCTTTGCCATTTCATTATGAGAGAATATTCACTACTAAAAAAACAGGAATTAGAGACGGAAAAGTTCTATAGCTAAACAGCAAAGTCCATCCCTAATCCTATTTACCGACGGATTATCAAAAAATCAGTTAGCTACGATCTATTTAGCAATGGATTAGCGACGAAGTTCGTAGCTATTTTCATTTTTTTTTTTTTGTAGTGGATGATTTCAAGATTTACCTTCTTGGCAGTGTAGTCAGCCCAGGAACCGGGATTTTCCTGTGGATAGGATTCATTTTTTGAAGCAAAGGACTTTTGTTACAGCTTAACATATCTTCCTCCTTGTACTCGTATTCGATCCCCTTTTCAGCTAGCGCAACCTTGACCCTCACAGCAAAGTAGCTAGGCCAGAAGCCCAATAGAAGCACCTTATCAAACTCCATTCCTATGTTGTGAGAAAACTCAATCTTGTTAACAACTGTAGAAAAGAAAATAGTTTAGCTAAGAGAGGCATACTTGAGGTTCTATAGGTGATATAGATGCCTTGAGAAGTCTCATACTTGAAGGCTCCAACAACAATAACAACAACTACATCTCAGTCCCAAACAGAAGTCGACTATATGAATCTCCACTTCTTCATTTGAGCTCACTTCATAGTTCATATCATGATAGAATCCTCATAATACAGACATGGCGGAGCCACAGCTCCTTCACCGAAACCCGTAATCCACACAACCAATTCTAAATACCTTATATTTACAGCATAAACACACCCGAATTTAATCTTCTTCATATTTTCTATCACTCCAAATATAAGGAACAACATATGTAAGGGGGGATTAAGGCAGAGCATGAAACAATTAGTAATAGTAATTAGAGAATTAAGAACGTACCTTCAATTTCACTAATTAGTTAAAGAAATACAGGTAATCCTTCTTTAAGTTAGTTGGAGTTAACAAATTGCATAGAAAGAAAGGATTTGAGGCTTGTCATTTGCAGTTCAAGACTCAATAAAGAAAATGAAAACAAAGACTTGCAAACAGACGGAGTAGATATTTAGCCTTTATATTTTTACTCGGTCATAATTTAAGTGTTTTAGTTTGATTATACACGAAATTCAAAAAATAAAAAGGAATTTTTGAATCTTATAGTTTTAAATTAAATATGTGTATAATTTACTAAAATATCCTTTGAATCTTGTAGTTATAAACTTGTCATGTATGATGTTTGAATTGTCAATGTACTGAATATAGAAAAGACACTTTTTGGAACAGACCAAAAAAGAAAATAAGACACTTAAATTGAGACGGAGAGAGTATATAGCTTCTAACTTACTGTTAAAGTATATATGGGCTTAGCCGTGTGAGCCCATCAGCCGTGGGGTCCTTCCCCTTTTCCATTGTATATTTGGTAAATATTAGATTTAGGTTTGTACCTAAATTAGTAGTGTAATATTACCATAATTGTAAAGTTAATATTCTTATAGAATAGGGATTCTTATGTAGAATAAGAAAGAGGATCTTCCTTGTAACTTGTATATATATGTCTTTCATTAATAAGAATAATGAAGGGATTATTTCTTTCAAGATATCAAATTGCAGACATCTTTACAAAGGATCTTCCCTCGGTCATTTTTGATAATTTTAGAGACAGTCTAAGCGTACGAAGACCGCCCGCTATGACTGCGGGGTGTGTTAAAGTATATATGGGCTTAGCCGTGTGAGCCCATCAGCCGTGGGGTCCTTCCCCTTTTCCATTGTATATTTGGTAAATATTAGACTTAGGTTTGTACCTAAATTAGTACTGTAATATTACCATAATTGTAAAGTTAGTATTCTTATAGAATAGGGATTCTTATGTAGAATAAGAAAGAGGATCTTCCTTGTAACTTGTATATATATGTCTTTCATTAATAAGAATAATGAAGGGATTATTTCTTTCACCAAACTATCGAAAATGACTCATGTATACTACTTGCTAATAGTTTGGCTCATTTGTGTCATCTCTGTTATTAAATTGGCTCATTCGTGCCATTTTTCATTAATGCCATTGTAAAAACGACATTAATAAAAAATGACATAGATAAGTGTTAAATTTTTAAATCTGTATGAACAGAAGAAGAAAAACAATGAACGAGAAGCAAAGAAAAACAGAGAAGGATAGAACATAGGAGGTAAACAAGAGAGAGAAGAGGATATTTTTGGGGCTCCAATGAGCTTTTGAATATATTTTCTATTATTTACTCTCTAAACTAAGAAATACAAGTTAGTCCCCCATTTATAAGAAATAACTAATTATCCCACTAACTATCTCCTAATGACAAAATATCTAATCAAAACAAATATCTCTAATCAAAATATCTAATGATCATTTAATCAAAATAATATCCAACTAACTAACCACATATATATACAATGTATATATGTGGTATATCTCAACAAAGGTTCTTCATTATTGTTGTGGGAGTTGAAGCTCCTGCAGTTAAATGCAGAAACTGCTGAATTGTTATTGCTAGGATCAGTGGGAATGATTCAGGATATTTTGTTGTCTGTTTTGGTTGCTGGAAATAGTCGGTGCTACTGCAGTGTTTGCAGCTGAGGTTGCACAGGACTGATTTTGTGTTGGTATTGTATGGGGTACTCGCATGAATAGTTAAGATCAGTGGATTCTGAAAATGAATTTGCTGGAAGTGTCTTTGCATTCTTTGGAAAATGTTGGAGCGATTCTTTGGAATCAGGCCTTCTTGATTCTTTGGAAAATATTCTGCCAGTAGCTCGGAATTTTGCTCACTGGTGGTGATGATTACTGCTACTACTTCTAGTTCTTATGCTCGGCTGGGATCTCAAATACCATGGGATGCTCATGATTGTTGACAAGTTGAGGAAAGTAGGTGCTATTATTTTGGGGAAAGCAAGTCTAAGTGAATGGTATAAGTTTCGTTCTCTTAGTGGAGTTTCTAATGGCTGGTGTGCTCGATCTGGACAAGGAGTGAATCCTTATTTCCCATCTGGATCACCATGTGGATCGAGTAGTGTCTGTGCAATATCTGTTGCAGTAAATATGGTGACGGTCTCTCTAGGAACCTGAGTTGGAGATAGTCTTGTCTGTGAGAGCCACTTATAAGGATGCTACTGCAGGGGGGTGTTGAGATACACCAAGTGTATACCACATATATACATTGTATATATATGTGGTTAGTTTGTTGTTAGTTAGATACTTTGGATTAATTAAATATTTTGTTATTAGTGGAATATTATTAGTATGGGTCTAATTTCCTATAAATAGGACTAGATATGAGCTTTAAAAGGAAGGGCGTGGAAAGCTACTCGCCTTAGAACAACTACACAACTATATTTGTTGGAAGAAAAGGAAGAAGCAAAGAGAAAGTCAGAATTGAGAACGGGAACCTCGTAGCTCGGATTCCTTGGGTAAGGGATCCAGAGCGTAGGCTTCATATAACTTATCTAGCTAGCAACAGCTTGCCAATTAGAATAATTGAATAGTTCAATTCGAACTGCTACGCTTCAATTCGAACAGCGTAGCAACTCAACTATCAAGTCGAATTCCAGTTTTCACTCTTATATAAACTATTATAGAAGAACAGCTACGCAACTCTCCTTAGAACAGCGTAGCAACTATACTATAAGGAAAGAAATGAAAGCATAACTCTTTGCTCGCTTTCCACTCCTTATAGTCTTAAAAGTAGAGATTTGGTTGGTGTTCAATAACTATACAATAAGGCAACTATACTATAAACTTTGAACTGCTACGCAACAAATATCATAGTGAAATGAGAATAGCGTAGCAACTCAACTATCAAGTCGAATTCCAGTTTTCACTCTTATTCAAGTCGAATTCCAATTTTCACTCTTAGCCTTGTTATAATAGATTTGAAAACGAGAAATTGATTAAGAGAAGAAGAAATCGTTGCGTAGAGAAATGGCCACTAAGAGAATGATTGTTATACCCCGTGGTTCAGGCCGTGCGTATGGGCCGCAAGGAAGAGTTAGGACTCAAATCGTAAAAATTCGGTCGGGGCCTCAGCGCGACGAGGCGGGCCGGCGCCAAGCGGAATTGGGGCGCGCTGAATCGTGCCGCGCACGAAGTTCCGAGAGTCCGCAGTCATGGCCAAGGCGCGCCAATCAGTAGGCCGCGAGCCGAGGCGAAAAACTTAGGAAAATCGATCTTTTCTTTTAAAAGGCCATGAGAGGGTGACAAGTGTCCCCATCCGATTTTGCATGCATTATATTGACCAAGTCTTAAAGACTTGGTCATCTTCCATCTCTCTTAGACAAAAGCTCTTCCTTCTCTTAAATATTTCAAGCTCCTCCTTCTCTCTAAGATTCCAAGAGATATTCTAGCCTTAGGAAAAATCTGAAAAGTAAAAAGAAGGAAGCTTGTGGCTAGCTTGTGAAGGTTGTTGTGGTGGTGTTCTTGGAAATGAAGCTAGCAAGTTGTTGGAAAAATTTGGCTAAAGCTCTAAGGTAATGATTCTTCCTTTATAATTAGTTTTTAGTGTTGCATGTTAAGAAGAAAGAACTTGTGATAGTAAATAATGCTCTTAGAGTCATTGCATGCAAGAAATGTGGTTTGGGTATGAAGGATTTGGCTAAAGAGGTTATGTGAGCATGTTGTAGCCTAAAAATTACCTTAAACTTGTTAAGATTAATTGTTATAACTTATGGGGCAGAATTTTACACACGAGTTTAGGTGTGTAATCCCCTTTGTGTTGGTTTGGATGTTGGGCCTTAAATGTGGCGTTTGAGTGTTAAAAATCGACCTTTGAAAAGGTGGCAAGTGAGTAGAAACAAAGGAAATGCTGCCCAATTTTCCATAGGAATTAGTAACCTTGAACTTGGAAATATTCTACTTTGAAACTAGAAGTTAATAAACGTATTATGGTCATTATAGGTTGACGTATTACGTGCGATAGTTGGAATTAACAAGTGGATCGACCAGAAGAGGTATGTAGAGCTTTCCTATCTCTTGAGCATGAGTAGTTGTATCTATGTAGTGCGGTATCGTCAAGATTTGATAATCTTCACTTGTTTTGAAGTATATGATACTTGTTTCGTTTTAAAGGTATAAGTCCCTTGGACATAGGGAAATGTGTTTGACTAACGTAAAATCTTAATATAACGGCTTTATGGGAAGTTGGTTATATTAGTTTGAGAAAAAGGTAAATAAAGAAGGGTTTACTTTACATAAAATAAGCAAGGGGAAAATGAGTTGAATTTGTGGAAGGTAAATTGTTTTAAGGCATTAATGGCCTAAGGTTTTAAAGGAAATGAAGTCACTTGATTTAGAAGCTTGGGATATTTTCTAAATGGAAAATTGTGACTTGTTTTGAAAGTGGTTATGACATGATACTATGGGTATTAGTATCTTGGAAGTTTTATATAAAAATGAGTCATTTCGAAAAAGGTTTACGGTATGTGATACTTGGGTTAAATTCCCGGATTTCTCTTAAAAAGACATGTAGTGCCTTAATGAGCTAAAATGAGAGGATTTATATTAATAATGTTCATAAAAAGTTAGAAGATTTCTTATCTTGTTTATGTTATGATAAGCCGGTAGCGCTTATGTTATGTATACTAGCCGGTTGTGCTGATTTATGTATTATCATTGTTATTACTGCGTATTCCATGGATTTGCTACCCATGATGCGAGTGCGGCGCTTGTACTCATGCGGGCCCACTGGGTCCATGTGGGTAAAATAGTCCCATGCGGGTGAAATAGTCTCATGCGGGTCCACAAGATCCATGCGGGTGAAATAGTCCCATGCGGGTGAAATAGTCCCATGCGAGGCGGATGGCCTTATGCGGATCCACAGGATCCACGTGCGGTGAAACGATCCAAGAGTAGGATTGCTTAATGATACTACGCGAGAGATCATGTTTTGATCATGAGCCTCCTATTTTTACGCGATATTATACTTATACTTGTTACTCTCATTGTTAGTAAGGCACGCTGCAACCTAATTTGATTTTGATCTATAACTTAGTGTATTTTGGACTTATGATATTACTACGGTATTTTCGATTTTACATACTGCACGTTGTGTCGACCCGCCCTAGCTGCGTTCATCTGAGTAAGGAAGCGGTGGTAGATCCTCATTCCTAGGATCTTTTACTCAGGTGTTAGGAGCTTCATTTCTTCGGAGGCTCGACTTTTGGTATGGTTCTCCCTGGTGTTGTTGATATTTTGTACATTCAGGGGCATGACGGGGCCCTGTCCCGTCATAGTGTTACTCCTTCTTAGAGTGCAGTAGTCTTGTCATAACTTGGTTTGTTTAAGGATGTAGCTGTTGGTTTTATGTACTTTTAGGGTAGCCATTTTGGGCTAGACTATTTATATCATTATAGTTGTTTATTGTGAGTTTATATTCATTGGTTTTCTCCGATGTTGTGTCAAGGGTGCGGGTCAAGGCAGGTCACGGATCCGGTCGTCGTGACAAAAGTGGTATCGAGCGATTAATCCTCGGAAAGGTCTGAGCCGTATCTAGTAAGTCTTGATTATCGGTGTGTTATGCACATCTATAATCGTGAGGCTGCAGGATATTTAGGATTAGTTTCCATTCTTTCACTCTAGATCGTGCAATAGAGCCGTGTTATAGGTTGAATTTCCTCGACGTATTTTTCTGTGACGATTATGCCTCGCAGTGCAACCGCGCCCGGCGAAGCAAGGCATTAGAGGAACTACTAGTAGGCACCGAGGTTACGTGGCACGTGCCCGATCCTTACCGGATGAGGTGTTTGACGGCGAAGTTCTACAACGTCGCCAACTCCACAGAGTCCGAGGCGGCAGCGGCCATCGAGACCGCGGTACCGAGCCTCGATCCAGCGGCCAGGCGCAGGATATGGGCTACAGAGATGGCGATTCGGCGTGATCGTGGCGAACATGAGATAAGTGAGACAGCGATTCATTGCACCGTAGTTCAACCAGAGTCGCTAGCGAGGCGAGGACTTTTGGCCGCAGCCCACCGAGTTTTATGGGTCGAGGCACGAGGATGATCCTCGTGAGTTTATCCGACGATACTGGATCGTAGGGTGACGGGGCTTGAGACCGAGTCGGTGGTACTAGGTTCGCATCAGTGCGGACACCGCGATTGATCGGTATGATTCATGGAATCGTCGAGGCGTGCGCTTCAGTGGGACGAGTTCTCGAGGCGCATTGCCATTTCTTGCCTCCGCGAATGAGAGGCTCGGACCGATAGATTTTTGACACCGAGACGAGGCGAGTGGCGGGCGGTCAATCTGGCGTGGAGTTTGACTCATTGGCTCGGTATGTGCCCGCTTTGGTAGCGAACATGGAAGACGGTGCACCGCTATGTCACAGACTCGATGATCACTTGGCGAGTTGCGAGGTGGCTCTTCACCGGGCATGGGCATTGCGCGTGCGGCATATGCGCAGGTGTGAACGCAGCGAAGCGGATCGGCAGTATCGCGAAGAGGCAGACGGCGAGGGTCCTCTGGTAGTTTTAGGGTAGACAACCCCAAGCAGATCGATTTGCACCACGGCCGTCGAGCGCTCGCTCCACCATCTTCGGGGCGTCTGCAGTATTCAGGAGCGGGAGCGGGGTTCGTGGCTTCGGTTCCAGAGGACCAGAGTTCCGTCGAATAAGTCCACCTATACCGGTGTGGTCGATGTGGCGATTGCCATTATGGGGTTGTCGTGTTACTCCGTGAGCTTGTTATTCTCGCGGCGGAAGGGCCATTTGAGAGAGATTGTCAGGCCCAGGCGGCGGGAATATGATGGCTCGGTAAGCGAAGTGCGTGGATCTTCGTCTTGGTGCATCGCCCGGGCGAGGTGTTCACGGGCAGAGCGCGGCGGTCGTGGCGGGGTTCTAGTTCAGCGGTCCTCGAACCGCATCTATGCTATGTCGATCGTCGGGACCGAGGCGCCACCGATGTCGCCACAGTACATTATTGGTTTCTTGTTGTGATGTATATGCTTTGATAGATCCGTGTTCTACCTTGTCTTATGTATCTCCTCATATTCTTTGGTAGAATAGGGATAGATCCCAGTCCATAGAATCTTTTGAGGTGGCTACGCCGTAGGTGCTTCGGTGGTAGCGGCGGGTATATAAGGCTTGCCCGATGACTATAGATGGTCGTCGGACTCTGACTTGATAGAGTTGGATATGCGGACTTTGATGTGATTATGGGTATGGATTGGCTAGCGTCTTGCTATGCCAACGTGTCGTAGAGAGAGACTAAATGCGGTTCCGGTTTCTGGTGGCCGGTGATCGAGTGGAAAGAATCTTTGCATCGCCGGGTAGGTTTATTTCTTACCTCGAGGCTAGGAAGATGGTGCGAAAAGGGTATATTTACCATTTGGTTCGGTATTCGATCATCGAGTGAGATCTGGACCTTGATCGATTCGGTTGTTAGCGAGTTTCGCACGTATTCCCGCACGAGCTTGGGTATCCTCCCGAGAGGAGATTGAGTTTGCATTGATTTGGCGCTGACACTCGACCGATATTTATTCCGCCATACGAGAATGGCACCGCCGAAGTTAAAAGAGTTGAAGGACCGGTGAAAGATTTCTTTGGAAAAAGGCTTTATCGGGCTAGTGTTTCTCCACGAGGCGCCGGTGTTGTTTGTAAAGAAGAAGGATGGGGCCAGCTGCGTATGTGTATTGATTACTGTGCGGTGAATAAGGTAACTATCAAGAACGAATATCCCTCCCGTGATTGATGATTTGTTTGACCATTGCGAGTGCGAGATGTTTTTCCAAGATAGACTGCGTTCGTTTATCATCAAAGCGAGTTAGAGGCGATATCCCAAGATCGCATTCGGGACCCAGTATGGGCACTATGAGTTCAGGTGATGTCTTCGGATTGACCAACGCTCCAAATGGTATTCATGGATTTGATGAATAGGGTGTTCGAGCCATTCTTGGATATGTTCGTTATAGTGTTCATTGATGATATCTTGGTGTATTCGCGCGAGCGCAGAGCATCTGATCATTTGAGGGCGGTATTAGAGTCCTCGTGGCCGGCGATTGTATGCCAAGTTCTCGAAACGCGAGTTTTGGTGGCCGGTGGCTTTCTTAGGACATGTTATCGGGCGATGGTATTCGGGTTGATACAACTAAGATCGGCGATCAGACTTAGCCTAGACCCACTACACCTGCAGTAGCGTTCTTGGGCCTTGCAGTTATTATCGGAGGTTTGTGGAGAAGTTTGCCTCCGTATGGCGCCTTTGACTAGCCGACTCGGAAAGCGGCTACATTTGATGGACGGATGCTTGTGAGAGAGTTTTCATCGAAGGAGAAATTGACGACCGCCTTGATCCTTACTCTTCGGAGGGCTTAGATGGATATGTGGTTTTATTGCGTCGTCGGTGTCGGGCTTGAGTGCGTCTTGACGCAAAGACGCAGCAGATTATAGCTACGGCGTCTCGACGGCTTAGGAAGCATGAGAAGAACTATCCCACACATGACTTAGAGTTGGCGGTGATTCATGCCTTCAAGATCCGGAGACACTATTTGTATGGGGTTCATGTGGATATTTACGGACCACAAGAGCCTCAGATATCTTCACGGAGGAGTGAATTTGCGGCGCAGACGGTGGTTGAGCTCGCAAGGATTATGATGTTGATATTCTATACCACCCGGGGAAGGCCATGTAGTCGCAGATGCCCAGTCGCAGATCGACGGGTAGTCTATCGATGTACCTCGGGAAAAAGGATACGGTCCGAGAGATTCGTCACCAGCGAGCTTTGGGGTTCGTTGTTTGATTCGATAGTGATGGAGTTCGGGTTCGAGAGGTTGCCGAGTCTTCCATCGTCGAGGTGAAGAGGCGGCGATGAGAATCGATTATGGTGCGGTATCGACGCCGCTCTTGAGACGTAAGAGTCTATTTGAGGTAGCGTCTGATGGGGTGCTAAGGTTTGAGGGCAGACTGTGTGTTCCCGACGTGACAGACTTCGCCAGATTTTGGGGGAGGCACAGTGCTCGTTATTCTATTCACCCGGGGTCGACTAAGATGTACCATGACCTCAGGTGTGTGTATTGGTGGGATGGCCTGAAGAGGGACGTGGCAGGTTTTGTTGCACAGTGTCCTAATTGTCAGCAGGTCAAGGTTGAGCACCAAAAGCCCGGTGGGCTATTGCAGGCTATTGATATTCCGACTTGGAAGTGGGAGGTGATAAATATGGATTTTATTACAGGGCTACCTACCACTCAGAGGAAGCATGATTCCATTTGGGTGATTGTCGACAGGCTGACGAAATCAGCCCATTTTCTTCCGGTCAGAACGACGTTCTCAGCTGAGGACTATGCCAGATTATATATTAGAGATATTGTGAGACGCACGAGTCGGTGTCGATTATATCGAGATAGAGAGCCCAGTTCTCGGCTAACTTCTGGAGGTCTTTTCAGAAGGGATTAGGGACCAGAGTCTCGATCGCATTTCACCTCGGTCGACGGACGGTAGCGCACTATCCGCACACTCGAGGATATCTGCGGGCTTGTGTTATTGATTTCGAGGTAGTGGGAGGATCATTTACCTCTTGTGGAGTTTGCTTATAACAACGGCTACCATTCTAGTATTCGAGATGGCGCGCATGAGGCCTTATACGGGAGAAGTGCAGTCACCGATAAATTGGTTCGAGGTAGGAGAAGTTCAGTTAGTCGGGCCAGACTTGGTTCAGCAGGCAGTGGATAAGGTGAAGCTTATCCATGAGCGGTTATTGGCAGCCCAGAGTCGGCAGAAGTCGTATGCAGATCAGCGGTGTCGGCACTTGGAGTTTTAGGTACATGATTGGGTTTTCCTGAAGGTGTCACCCATGAAGGGCGTGATGAGATTTGGGAAGAAGGGAAAACTTATCCCAAGGTATATTGGGCCTTACCAGATTGTCCGGAGGGTAGGCAAGGTTGCCTATGAGTTGGATCTGCCGTCCGATCTAGAGGCAGTACATCCAGTGTTTCATGTGTCTATGTTGCGGAAATGTATTGGAGACCCATCTAGAGTACATCCGATTCATGAGGTTCAGGTAACAGAGGAGTTATCGTATGAGGAGAGTCCCATAGCGATACTCGATCGTCAAAGTTAGCGACACGGACAAAGGATGTGGCTTCCATCAAGCGTCTTATGGCGAACGAGAGAGGAGATGGCGAGATGACGCGAAGGATGACATGATGAAGAAATATCCTCACTTATTCCATATACCTCCAAGTAACCCACGTTCCTAAATTGTTGGTCTTTAAATTTAGTAATTATGATTGAGTTTTGTTGTGGCCATGTGGAGCGTCTTTATTTGAGTCTATGTCGATATTGTGATTTGAGTAAGCCTAGAAGGAACATTCGGGACGAATGTTTCTAGGGAATGTTATACCCGTGGTTCAGCCGTGCGTATGGGCCGTCTGAAAGGAGTTAGGACTCAAATCGAAAAATTCGGTCGTGGGCCTCGCGCTGTGCCGGGGCGGCGCGCGCCAAGGGGAATTCGGGCGGCCAAGCGCGCGAAATTGGGCAGCGCCGAATCGTGCCATGCACGGAAGTTCCGGAGTCCGCAGTTGCGCGCCGCCAGGCGGAAATCGCGGAAAAACTTAGGAAAATCTGATCTTTTCTTTTAAAAGGCCATGGGAGGGTGACAAGTGTCCCCATCCGATTTGCATGCATTATATTGACCAAGTCTTAAAGACTTGGTCATCTTCCATCTCTCTCTTAGACAAAAACTCTTCCTTCTCTCTTAAATATTTCAAGCTACTCCTTCTCTCTAAGATTCCAAGAGATATTCTAGCCTTAGGAAAAATCTGAAAAGTAAAGGCAGGAAGGAAGCTTGTGGCTAGCTTGTGAAGGTTGTTGTGGT
This sequence comes from Przewalskia tangutica, assembly GCA_029844215.1. Classification (NCBI taxonomy): domain Eukaryota; kingdom Viridiplantae; phylum Streptophyta; class Magnoliopsida; order Solanales; family Solanaceae; genus Przewalskia; species Przewalskia tangutica. The sequence continues at coordinate 3,014,367 of CM056730.1, read as the reverse complement.
GGTGTTCTTGGAAAGGAAGCTAGCAAGTTGTTGGAAAAATTTGGCTAAAGCTCTAAGGTAATGATTCTTCCTTTATAATTAGTTTTTAGTGTTGCATGTTAAGAAGAAAGAACTTGTGATAGTAAATAATGATCTGAGAGTCATCAGAAAGAAATGTGGTTTGGGTATGAAGGATTTGGCTAAAGAGGTTATGTGAGCATGTTGTAGCCTAAAAATTACCTTAAACTTGTTAAGATTAATTGTTATAACTTATGGGGCAGAATTTTACACACCCAAGTTTAGGTGTGTAATCCTCTTTGTGTTGGTTTGGATGTTGGGCCTTAAATGCGGCGTTTGAGTGTTAAAAATCGACCTTTGAAAAGGTGGCAAGTGAGTAGAAACAAAGGAAATGCTGCCCAATTTTCCATAGGAATTAGTAACCTTGAACTTGGAAATATTCTACTTTGAAACTAGAAGTTAATAAACGTATTATGGTCATTATAGGTTTACGTATTACGTGCGATAGTTGGAATTAACAAGTGGATTGACCGAAGAGGTATGTAGAGCTTTCCTATCTCTTGAGCATGAGTAGTTGTATCTATGTAGTACGGTATACGTACAAGATTTGATAATCTTCACTTGTTTTGAAGTATATGATATTTGTTTCGTTTTAAAGGTATAAGTCCCTCGGACATAGGGAAATGTGTTTGACTAACGTAAAATGTTAATATAACGGCTTTATGGGAAGTTGGTTATATTAGTTTGAGAAAAAGGTAAATAAAGAAGGGTTTACTTTATATAAAATAAGCAAGGGGAAAATGAGTTGAATTTGTGGAAGGTAAATTGTTTTAAGGCATTAATGGCCTAAGGTTTTAAAGGAAATGAAGTCACTTGATTTAGAAGCTTGGGATATTTTCTAAATGGAAAATTGTGACTTGTTTTGAAAGTGGTTGTGACATGATACTATGGGTATTAGTATCTTGGAAGTTTTATATAAAAAGAAGTCATTTCGAAAAAGGTTTACGGTATGTGATACTTGGGTTAAATTCCCGGATTTCTCTTAAAAAGACATGTAGTGCCTTAATGAGCTAAAATGAGAGGATTTATATTAATAATGTTCATAAAAAGTTAGAAGATTTCTTATCTTGTTTATGTTATGATAAGCCGGTAGCGCTTATGTTATGTATACTAGCCGGTTGTGCTGATTTATGTATTATCATTGTTATTACTGCGTATTCCATGGATTTGCTACCCATGATGCGAGTGCGGCGCTTGTACTCATGCGGGCCCACTGGGTCCATGCGGGTGAAATAGTCCCATGCGGGTGAAATAGTCCCATGCGGGTCCACAGGATCCATGCGGGTGAAATAGTCTCATGCGGGTGAAATAGTCCCATGCGAGGCGGATGGCCTTATGCGGATCCATGCGGGTGAAACAGTCCCAGGAGTAGGATTGCTTAATGATACTACGGGCGAGAGATCCTGTTTTGATCATGAGCCTCCTATTTTTATGCAGTATTATACTTATACTTGTTACTCTCATTGTTAGTGTTAGTGTTAGTGTTAGGTTCTGTGTCCTAACATTTTCCGTAACATGTCTCTTTTTGGTGTTAAGTAAAAACAGGAAAATGTCATCCCAAATGTCGTGACATCTGGGAGGACATTTCTGGCAAGAGTTTTGCCTATCTTCACGGGCAGATTTCTGAAGCTGAGAAGATTTTATCACGTGAATGTTTGGCTTGGTTAGGAGCTAAGGAAAACACGATAATACTTAACAAGACCAAGTCCAAGGAGAGTGCATAACGGAAGGAGCATTCTCAGGAAGACCAAGTCAAATCTGTTGAGAATTTTAAGGCTGAAGAACAGCTCCAGCCAACCCTATTCTGCTCAACCTCCACCGAGAATCAAGGAGCCTCTCGGGTGAACTCTCCACTATAAATAGAGGGTTCACTCCAAGGCTTTGACATCCAGTTTTTGCAGAAGAAAATTCAGATCTGAGACGTCTCAAATATTGCCTCAAACACAGCTGGATCGAGCAGCCTGGTTTTGTGATTACACTTGTTCAAAATTGCGAATTGCTTTCTTAGATCTATACTTGTTCTTTCAATTCAAGCAATTGTACGAGGGTGTTTTTCACTTCTATTTTAGATAGATTTTTCAGCTTAGAAGTTAGGATTTAACTTCTTTTAATCCCTTTCTTTTTTACTGACATCGCTCATTCTCGAGGATTTGTAAGATTGTATAATTTTATACAATAAATTTTTGGTCATGAGACCACTATAAGTTATATACAATTATATAACTTATGAAAAACAATCTGGTGTCCTTGATTTATTTCACGCATCTTAACTCGCTTTTTAGTTCTGCGTTTTGTTAATGTTCGATTCGTATCACGTAACATTTTTGGGAACATTCCTTACTGTCTTTAAGTTTGCCTCTGTTCTTCTTTGCTGAAATTATTTATTCCATAGTTTAAGTTCGACAATCCCTTACAAGTGGTATCAGAGCCGACACTTGACATAATAAGTGCTAAGGTCCTTTACTTAACTATGGATCCGGTAATCCAAATATTGGTAGACTTCATTTTAGATGGATCAAACTATCCTTATTGGAAGATTCGCCACGTTCTCACATCAAATCCATTGATGTTAGAGCATGGAGATCTATTACAAATGGATACATCGTTCTATGCTTCCACCGGACGAGGAAGGCGACATTTTGGTCAAGCTCGAGGCCGAATGGACTTTCGAAGAAACTAATAGTGCGAGCTTTCAACGAAAAGGCACTAAATGCTATTTTCGGATGGGTTGATCTTTATATGTTCAAACTCATCCAAAATTGCTCATGCGCAAGGATGCTTGGGATACTTTACAAACTCATTGTGAAGGTAGCTCAAGTGTTCGACGAACGAAGCTTCGCATGCTCATGAGTAAGTATGAACGTTTAAGGATGGAGGAATAGGAGGATATTAAAACCTATTTTGAAAAGTTGATTGATATCTCTAATGAATGTCAAGTTCTTGGTTCTCCATTGACCAACAATCAACTTGTTGAAAAAGCCCTTCGATCTCTTCCTGAAAAGTTCAACATTAAGATTTGTGCGATTGAAGAAGCACACAACCTTGCCACAATGGACCTACATACTTTAATGAGCATTCTCAAAACATATGAGATGAACATGGAATCTAATCAACTTGAATCAAAGGTGAAAACTCTAACTCGTGAGAATGCAGATTTGATAAGTACCATTACCCGACTGGAAGTGACTCTTACCAAAAAAGATCTTGAATTCGGAAAGATAAGTGCAAAGTTGGATCTGGCTGAAGCAACCTTCAAAAAGCTTAACACAGGCACCTCCAAATTAGATGAAATCCTTAGTGTTAGTCAACCTCACTGTACTGGTTTGGGCTACAAGAATCCTATCAATACATTATGCTCCAACTTGTTTGTTAAAAATGGGGAAATGAACCGTAAGAAGGGTAGCAACTATGTGTGCAATTATTGTAATAAATCTGACATTTAAAACCTTTTGCTTTAAGTTACTAAAACTCGTAAAGAAAAGGTCTTCCGCACGTCACAAGAACTTGAGACAAGACTCTAAGAGACTCCTCTATCTACAAAAATCGTAAGGTAACAAAAAAGGTTTGGGTTCCCATCAAGAAAACAAGTTGTAATGTAGCCATAACCGCACTAAGGACCAATATCTCTGGATCGTGGTACTTTGACAGTGGATGTTCCCGCCATATGACAGGAACAAAAGACTGTCTAAAGAACTACGAAGCTCTAAATGGAGGAAATGTTACATATGGAGGAGGTGGAAAGAGTAAGATAATAGGAAGAGGAACTGTTAATGTCCCTGGAATTCCAAAGATCGAATAATGTCTTGACGTTGATGGTCGATGGCTAACCTAATTAGTATAAGCCAACCGTGTGATGACAACTTAGAGGTAAGATTCAATAAACACGCATGCACGATCGGATGAAACTAACAAATGCATAATGACAGGTACAAGAACAAGTGATAATTGTTATCTTGTCGGAGAACATAAGGTATGTAATAGTGTTAGGACTGATGACACAACATTGTGACATCAAAAACTAGGACATGTCAATTACCACAACCTTAGAAAATTGATATCTTATGAGGCGGTAAAAGACATTCCTAAACTAAGTCCTATGAGTGAAACCGTGGTGTGTGAAGATTGTCTCAAAGGTAAGCAAACCCGTGTCCCTCACAAAGTTGTTCAGAGTGATGGACATTTCTCAGGTACGTCTCATTGCTTTCAACTTTTACATATGGATCTTATGGGTCCAATCGAGGTAGATAGCCTAGGAGGCATGAGGTACTCCTTTGTGATTGTAGATGACTTTTCAAGATACTCTTGGATATTCTTTTTGAAAGAAAAGTCTCAAACGTTTGACATGTTTAGAATATTGTACTCTAGAATTAGAAATCTATATCATTCCTCTATTTTTCGGATAAGATCTGATCATGGAAAGGAGTTTGAAAATAATCAATTTTCTACATTTTGTGAAAAAAAAGGTATTTTCCATGAATTTTCTGCTCCCAAAACCCCCCAACAAAATGGTGTAGAGAGGAAGAATAGAACCCTACAAGAAATGGCTAGAGTCATGCTAAGTTCTAAAATCACAAACGTTGGGCAGAAGCCCTAAACACTGCAAGTCACATCTCTAATAGAGTCTATCTTAGACCAGGAACAAAAATGACACCCTATGAGATCTTGAATGGAAAGAAACCAAATCTACGTTACTTTCATGTTTTTGGGTGTGTATGCTATGTTCTAAATGATAGAGATAATCGAGCAAAGTTTGACTCTAAGAGTGATAAGGGAATTTTCATAGGCTATTCTCAAAATAGTCATGCTTACCGAGTGTACAATCTTCGAACCAAATCCGTACAAGAATCTGTTAACATTGTTTTTGATGATAATGCAGATTATGCAGGAAATACACCAGTAACAGATGCTGTCGTAACAATACAGGAGGGGCAGACCACAGAAAATGCAGATGTTACACCAAATGTCACAACATCTGCAGAACACCAGAATCAAGATGAGAACACCGCAGTTCTCACGAGGATTCTGGTGAACTTCGTGATTCAAGACGCAGGATCCTCATCCGTAATCGAAGAAACCATCCCGAGCAATGTAATAGGAGAAGTATTCAAGGAATAAAACAAGGAGAAAAAGCCAAAAATTACCGAGACATGGTGAAGATGCGTGTATGTCCACCATACATCACAAGGTAAGTCAATCTTGCTATGTTTCTACTTTGGAACCTAAAAACATTAATGAAGCACTAAAGGACAGTTGGTGGATACAAGCTACGCAAGAAGAACTAGAACAGTTCACCGTAAATGAGGTTTGGGATCTAGTTCCTCGCTCACGAGACTAAGGTAATAGAACTAAATGGATCTTTAAGAATAAATCGAACTGAATCAAGTATTAGAAATAAAGCTAGACTAGTGGCTCAAGGATACTCTCAAGTCAAAGGTATCGACTATGATGAAACCTTTGCTCAAAGAGCTGTAATTGAATCAATTAGATTATTACTTGCCATAGCTTGTTGTTTAAAGATAACTCTTCACCAAATGGATGTGAAAGGTGCCTTTTTGAGCGGATATATTGATAAGGAGGTATATGTTGAACAACCCAAAGGATTTGAAGATCCTCACCATCCACAACATGTATACAAAGTTAAAAAGGCCTCAGATGGACTAAAACAAGCTCCACGCACGTATGGTCGCTTAACTCAATTCCTTCTTGAATTTGGTTTCCAACGTGGTGTAGTGATTGTACTTTATTTATAAAACACCATGGATCAGATATGGTTATTGCTCAAATCTATGTAGATGACATAGTTTTTGGTTCGACTTCAATGTCTCATCTTAAGACTTTGTCAAGCTATGTCCTCAACATTCGAAATGAGCATGATAGGAACTAACCTTTTTCTTAGGCTTGCAGATAAAACAAAATGAGGAGGGTATCTTCATTTCACAAAGCAAATATGCCAAGAACACGGTTAAAAAGTTTGGATTGGAGAATGCCAAACATATGAAGACTCAGATGGGATCAACCTGGACTATATCCAAAGATGATGTTGGGAGAATGTTGACCCAACTTTATACGATCTATGATAGGTAGTCTTTTGTATCTCACCGCGAGTCGCCCAGATCTTATGTTTAGTGTTTGTGTGTGTGCACGATTCCAAGCATGCCCTAAAATTTCCCACTTAAACGTCACAAACGTGTCATAAGATATGTCACGACACGCGAGTTGGAATTTGGTATTCCAAAGACACTAATCCTAATCTAATAGGATATAGTGACTCGGATTGTTTGGGGATGTGGAAGATAGAAAAAGTACTAGTGGAGGATGTTTTTACCTTGCAATAACTTAGTTTCTGAGTATGTCAGAACAAAATTGTGTCTCACTCTCAATCTTTGAATCGAATATGTAGCGTGAGTTGTTGCTCTCAATTATTATGGCTAAGACACATGTTAGACGATTATGGTGTTTCAAAAATATCTTAGTTTTGCTTGTGATAATATGAGTGCCATCAATATATCTAAAAATCCTGTTCAAAGACTCTCGACAAAACATATAGATATAAGACATCACTTTCTTGAGACTTGGTTGAAAAACAACTAGTTAGAATCGATTATGTTGACACTTCTCATCAACTAGTGATATTTTTACAAAGCTTTAGATCATGAGGTTTTCAAACTTGAAAAACTCTCTGCCTGCTCAATATAAAAATTAACATCACGCAAGGTGTTATCCAAATGTCCCCGACATTTGTGGTAACATTCATCCATGTAAAATCTGAACCGCTTCTTTCGGTAAATGTTAAAGTTGTTTTGTGTTTCTAACGTCATGACTTCTCAAAGGAACACCTTTTAAAATGATACCGTTCTCTCGATGATATAAAAATCATAAAAAGTGAGTATCAAAAATAAGGCAAAGCCTTAAATTCCTAAGAATTGTAAAATGTCAGCAAAGCCCACAAAATTGATACCGTTCCTATTCTATAGGAGTATCAACATACTTATAATTTATATCATGATAGACACAAGATCTTATCTATTTGGACTCAATATATATTGTTCCACTAATTTAGAGACAAAACTCTATAAAGTGTCTTGTTTAGTTGCCGAAACTGCTGTTCCTATGAGAAAATGACTCCCGTGTTACACAAAATGTGCTAACATTTCTGGTAACACTCAGATTTCAGCATTTTTCAAAAGACGTGTGTCGATTAATGTTGAGTTGGTTTTTGTTGAAAAATTTCTCTTGGTTTTGATGTCTATTTTGAAACAACCTCTAAACCTTAGGAACTAGTCTTTGTATAGAATTTAAACACTTATGTAGATAGTTTTTGCCAAGTGTATAAATACCCATTCACTAAATACTAATTCTCACTTTCAAAGAAACTTCCTCCGAGAAACAACAACAAAAAAAAAAAAAAAGGTGGGAACGAAATTTTCGCACATTACCCACGATGAATCCCTCGCACAACACATCTCCCTCACAAACTTCTCCCATTCCCGTAACCTCCGAAAACCCTAACTTCTCCTTCTCTTCTTCCCCTTTCTCTCCAATGGATGTCTCACCCATGTCACCGAAAATGTCACCACGGCCCTAACACTCTAACGAGCACAAGTCCACCATCAGGCATGATTGGTGATAAGTGACTTCCAAGAACCTCTGGAAATCGTCTATCCAGGGGAGACAAATAATCCTATCAACTTAGAGGAAACCCCGGATGTTTCCGTCCTCCCAAAGAGGACAAATCAAGCAGCTTTTCCCACTCGCAGATCGGTCCGAAACTTTGAGAAGGCCTTTGGCAGTGGTGAATCCTCCACCAAAAGGAAGAAGTCAGCGACTCCTCCCTCTTCAAGCTCCAGTTCTGCTGATTCAGAGAAGACTCCTTCGGTTGAGTCCCAACCTGAATCTCCTGCTTCACCTTCCTTCACAACCGCCGTAATCCGGTGAAGATGAAATTCCGACGACACCTACAAGAAGTTTTATCTCAAGAAATCTGGTCATGCTTGGAAACAAAATCATCATCAACCCTCAAGATGTCACGAGAAAATGTTATGACATCTTCGGATCATCTATCCACAAAACTTGATTCCAGCGCGAGGTCTCACAAGCGGTAGCTCAATCTGCGCCCGAGGTAACCCCTTTCTCTCCCAAGTTTTTAATGACCCAATCACTCAAAACATCGTCTTGGTTCAACGGTCGAGCCATTCGAACCGAGAAGGTGTTGGACATTGCGTCTTGTAAGAGCCACTGTCCGTGGATTTCTTCACTTCAAGAAATCTACTAGACTCGTGAATAACAAATGTACTTATGTAGACAAGTTAGTGAAGTTATTTTATGCAAATCTAACAAGTAAAATAGAGAAACCCAAGTCGAAACACTTTGGGAAAGTGTTTCTCTATAACAAATTTTATGACTTCACACCGACTACAATTAACCAATGTTTGAATAGAGTGAATGATGATGAGAGGGCAGAATGGGAAGTGATAAATGACAGGGATGAGGTGATTTCATACCTCACCATGAGTTGTGAAGAAATGGGTTTCAAGTGTCCAACCTCCAAACTCACCGCCTTATTTGTTGCTTTTGCACAAGTTAATGATACACAACTGGTCAGGTTCTTTGAACAAATCAATTGTAACAATTAAACAAGCATTGTTCCTATACAAAATAGGAAAAGGTTTTAGTGTTGATATAGGAAAAACAATCTTTCAACAGATTGTAAATATGGCAGAAAAGGAGACAGGTATCATCCTTCCCTTTCCCTCATTGATCTTTAAGATACTAACCTCACAGGGATTCCAAGCCCCTAAGGATCCGCCTGGAAAGAACTCAAGTATACGTTGTTAATCGACGATCCTCAAGAGCAAGAGCGAGTCATTGATCTTTCATGGACGAATACGGTGAATTGCTAGTGTTACGAAATGTCCTGCACATCTCCTGAATATCTCACGCCTTCGACAATCGCTGGCTGGTGCAAGAGATTGCAAAGCTCAATGCCCAGATCGCAGAGTGGACCGTGCACGGTAGCCCCGGGAAGCTAGGGAACGTTACCTATTTTTGCTTTCTTCCCAAAAAGGGGGAGATGGGCAGTCTGGTCCAGGGGGAGCAACTGACAGGGCTGAATGCTCAAACCAGAGGGGATCTTGATACAGGGGGAGATGAAACCAGAAGACATCTGAGGCCGGGTAATGAGCCGGGAAACAACTAAGGTCGTTGTGTTTAGATCGCTAAGTAGCAGCTTGTTGAATGCTTATTAGTTGTGGATCGTAGTTATTTGGCTTGATTTGAGACATTTTAATTTGCTTATATATTGCTATTTATTCTATCGTTTATGTGTATATTGATGGTTTCAGGCATTAATCTTTTAGATGTATACTCGCATTTGCATCATACTCGATTCGAGTAACTTATCGCACATAGTGTATATATCGTGCTTTATAACCGCTTTGAGTTGAAGGTTGAGATATTTGCTTGTGATAAAATCATTAAACTATTTAGTTTTGTGAAGAAAGGCAAAAAGGGGGAGATTGTTAGTGTTAGGTTCTGTGTCCTAACATTTTCCGTAACATGTCTCTTTTTGGTGTTAAGTAAAAACAGGAAAATGTCATCCCAAATGTCGTGACATCTGGGAGGACATTTCTGGCAAGAGTTTTTTTCCTATCTTCACGGGCAGATTTCTGAAGCTGAGAAGATTTTATCACGTGAATGTTTGGCTTGGTTAGGAGCTAAGGAAAACACGATAATACTTAACAAGACCAAGTCCAAGGAGAGTGCATAACGGAAGGAGCATTCTCAGGAAGACAAAGTCAAATCTGTTGAGAATTTTAAGGCTGAAGAACAGCTCCAGCCAACCCTATTCTGCTCAACCTCCACCGAGAATCAAGGAGCCTCTCGTGAACTCTCCACTATAAATAGAGGTTCACCCAAGGCTTTGACATCCAGTTTTTGCAGAAGAAAATTCAGATCTGAGACGTCTCAAATATTGCCTCAAACACAGCTGGATCGAGCAGCCTGGTTTTGTGATTACACTTGTTCAAAATTGCGAATTGCTTTCTTAGATCTATACTTGTTCTTTCAATTCAAGCAATTGTAAGAGGGTGTTTTTCACTTCTATTTTAGATAGATTTTTCAGCTTAGGTTAGGATTTAACTTCTTTAATCCCTTTCTTGTTTTACTGACATCGCTCATTCTCAAGGATTTGTAAGATTGTATAATTTTTATACAATAAATTTTTGGTCATGAGACCACTATAAGTTATATACAATTATATAACTTATGAAAAACAATCTTGGGTGTCCTTGATTTATTTCCGCTGCATCTTAACTCGTTTTTTAGTTCTGCGTTTTTGTTAATGTTCCAGTTCATGTCACAGAACATTTTTGGGAACATTCCTTACTGTCTTTAAGTTTACCTCTGTTCTTCTTTGCTGAAATTATTTATTCCATAGTTTAAGTTCGACAATCCCTTTCAGTTAGTAAGGCACAGTGCAACCTAATTTGATTTTGATCTATAACTTCCGTGTATTTTGGACTTATGATATTACTACAGTATTTTCCAGTTTTACATACTTGGTACGTTGTGTACTGACCCCCTTCCTCGGGGGCTGCGTTCATGCCGCAGGTAAGGGAAAGCAGGTGGTAGATCCTCATTCCTAGGATCTTTTACTCAGTGTCGTGAGCTCCATTTCTTCGGAGGCTCGACTTCGTATGGTTCTCCCGGTGTTGTTGATATTTTGTACATTCAGGCATGACGGCCCCGTCCCGTCATAGTGTTACTCCTTCTTAGAGGTCTGTAGTCTTGTCATAACTTGGTTTGTTTAAGGATGTAACTGTTCGGTTTTATGTACTTTTGGGGTAGCCATTTTGGGCTAGACTATTTATACCATTATAGTTGTTTATTGTGAGTTTATATTCCGTTGGTTTTCTCTGATGTTGTGTCACAAGGGTGCCCGGGTCAAGGCACCGGTCACGGATCCGGGGTCGGGTCGTGACAATGATCTCTTTGACATAGCTTTTCAATCAATAAAGCGACGGGACCAATGAGCCTACATAGCACCCACTGGCATTTATGTCAGGTCGTAGTCCGGTATCCTTCGGGCGTTGTAAGAAAGAAGATGCTATGTCTCTGTTCTCATTCCCCATGGGGGCCATGAACTATTGAAATCACAGAAGAGCGTTTTGGCTGCCAATATCGCGACTTCCTCTGTTCCAAAATGTATTGACCTTCTCTTCTGCCTTTCCTCACGTCTTCACTTCTTCTCGATTGCCTCTTCCCTTGCAAACTTTAACATGATATCAGAGCCTATGATTCGTAGGAGGACCTGCATAATCTAGGATCCGAAATTGATTGAAAATTGAAATTGAAACTGTTTTGAATCGATCGAGATTAAGCAATTGATTCAAATCGAGGAGAAGAGATCGAAGAAGGAAATCAATTGAAGGAGATCGATCGATGAAAACAGAAAATCGAAAATCAAATTGAAGGAGATCGATTGAAGGAGTTCAATTCAAAAACAGAGAATCGAAAATCAAATTGAAGGAGATCGATTGAAATCGAAAACAGAGAAGTTCGAAAAATTAGAAAAATCAGAGAATCAAACATTTTTTTTGCTAAAAAAAAAATCAGAAAATCAAAGGAGACATACTTTTGAGGTAATCTCTATAGTATATCGATCGATTTTGTTTCGAGTGACAACAGAATCGACTGAGAATTAAAGTCGATTCATTCTATTTTACTTACTGTTTTCGATTATCGCATTTGTCGATTTATTCGGATGGAGATATTATCATTTTATGCGGATACACTCCGCCTTTGGCTATCGTTGCGACGTCGCAGATCGCCGAGTATAGTCGAGTTTATGGAAACTCAACTTCATTTAGTTTGTGTTGGTGAATTGACGAAATTGGAGGAAAATTGTCGAGTTCGTCGTCGTTGTTATTTCCTGTTCCAGATTCTAGAACTGTGTCGTTTGTTGCTTGTGTTGGCTGGTTGTTGCTGCTTCTACTGTGGTTGTTAGTTTCTATCCGTGTACGTGTTGGTATTGTTGCTGCGGTTTCTAGTATTGAAGCAGCAAGCAGTTGGTGAAGCAAATAATGGATTTTTAGTTGCTGTTGTTGGTGGAAAATGATGTGCAGTAGCAGCTATTGCTATTTGTGATCGCTGTGTGCAGCTGCATTATTAGTTGTTTCTCATAGTTGAATATTACTACATGCACCTGAGTCTGTTGGTGTAGATATTGATGCTGGTGCGACAGCTGTCGTTTCAGGGTGAGCAGTTGGTGTAAGTGTAGCTATTGCAACTCATGATAGGGATATTAATGGAGGAGTTCTATGGTTGAGTGGATCATAAGAGTAGGAAATGTCTATCGATAGGAGGATCGAGGAGTTCTTAGCGACAAATAGACTAAGAACTGAGGGATACTTCATCAGAGACGATATGGATTGAGTTGAAAATCAATTCAAGGATTCAAAGAGTTATTCACAGTCGATCAAGTGTTAGATTGACTGTTTTTATATGTTTAGCTCAAGATATGAGAATCGAAGTATTTCTAGCCGGGATTGGACTAGAAATTGAGGGAGACTCCGCTGCATATCCGAGCTTATTATGAGAGATTGCGTGATGAGAATCGAGGGATTATCTAGTCCAAGCGATACTAGAGAACGAGGGGTTCTGGCCGCTTATTGAAATAGCTTGCGTGATGAGAATCGAGGGATTCTCTAGTCCAAATGAGACTAGAGAACGAGGGGTTCTTGCCGTGAGTTACATAAGGAGAATCGAAAGATTCTCTAGTCCGAGTGAGACTAGAGAACGAGGGGTTCTTCATTATTGTTGTGGGAGTTGAAGCTCCTGTTTGTTGCAGCTGTGTTGCTGCTTTTACTCACTGTTACTGTTGCTTAAGATCAGTGGGATGTTTTGGTTACTGGAAACATGCTGGAACTGATTTTTGTTCCTGCTGCTGCAGGACTGATTTTTTGCGACTGTTTTTTATGTTGGTGAAGATGTTGTTTTCAGGGGTGCAACTGCTGATGTTATGGTTGCAAGTACTGAATGCGACTTTAATGCTGCCAGTGTTGTTATTGCTGGATATTGTTGGTGCTGTTGTGCACAGCAGAGGAGGGGAGCAGAGGAGGAAAAGCCTCATCACTGCTGGGATGCTTAGTTCCTGCTGGTGATATGTTGCTGCTGGAAAACTGGAATATGGTGCAGCTGCTGTTATTAAAACTACTATTTTATCAGTTTGTGCTGATCTTTCGAACTTCCATCTTGGTATGGAAATCCATGGTTATTCAATAAGGCTTCTAATGGATAAAAATACTTTAGTGGGAAACGGGCTGGTTAATATGTACATGAAGTGTGGTTGTCTATAGAAGGGAACATAGTATTTCAGGGAATAGGACAAAAGGATTTAATTTCATGGAACACAATGATTTTTGGTTTTGGCTTTGGAATGCATGGACTTGGTGCTAATGCCCTAGAAACATTTGAACAGATGATTAGTGATGGAACTAAGCCAGATGAAGTTACTTTTGTTGCTGTTCTTTCTGCATGTAGTCATGCAGGCCTAGTTGATGAGGGATGTAAAGTTTTGATCAGATGAAGAAAGTACTGGAGGTGAAGAATTGTACACCACAAGGAGCTGAGCATGAACCCGCTGATGAGGTTTCGTGTGGCTGCTGGGATGCGAACAGTAGATGGAACACTGGTGTGGCTGCTGGGATGCGAATAATAGATGGAACATTGGTGTGGCTGCTGTCTAATATTGCTTTCAAGCTAGGACTGAAACCGATGTTTTCAGTGCCTAGCTTGGAGGGTGTTGAGATATACCACATATATACATTGTATATATATGTGGTTAGTTAGTTAGATATTATTTTGATTAAATGATCATTATATATTTTGATTAGAGATATTTGTTTTGATGAGATATTTTGTCATTAGGGGATAGTTAATGGGATAGTTAGTCATTTCTTATAAATAGGGGACTAACTTGTATTTCTTAGTTTAGAGAGTAAATAATAGAAAATATATTCAGAAGCTCATTTGAGCCCCAAAAATATCCTCTTCTCTCTCGTTTACCTCTTCTGTTCTATCCTTCTCTGTTTTTCTTTTCTTCTCGTTCATTGTTTTTCTTCTTCTGTTCATATAGATTTAGAAATTTAACAATAAGTCATTTTGGTAACGACGATGTTCATCCATTTTGGTAACAGTGAGCCAAACTATTGATGAGTGACATAAATGAGTCATTTTCGATTGTTCGGTGGCATATTTGAGCTTTTTTCTTATTTTTTTATATTATGAAAATATGAAATGAGCTTAAATAAATAAGTGAAGATTCATATAGCCGATCCTAACTTATTTGGGATTGAGGAATAGTTATGCTTGGTGTTGCTATTATAAATAAGAAGGGATAGAGATTAGTGGTTGGTATATAGTAAAAAAAATAATTAGCATATATTCTAATGTAACATACATTATATTAAACCTGTGTATTGGCCCATACCTGTTTTTGAAACTTTGAATTTTGTAATATTATCTGCGTAAAAGATAAAGTTTAAAATTTAAATTATTGTCAAATAAAGAAAAATATCATTCTTTTTTAGACTGACTAAAAATAAAAATATGTCATATAAATTGGAACTGACTAAAAATAAAAATATGTCATATAAATTAGAACTGATTAAAACTGAAAGTGTGTCATATAAATTGAGACACAGGGAATATCTATATTTGTAGAATGTTAGTAGAAGACTGGAACATTTCAACATTACCACTTAGAAATAGTCAAAATTTAAAATTATGGCTCCACATTTCGTTAAAACATTAGCTGAAATAATAGATTAATATATAAGCTAATTATAAAAGAAAGTAAGGTATATGGTAGAATTAAATAGAAAAAGTTTTAGGTAAAGGATAAAATAGAAATATTAAATACGTCTTTCATCTCAATTTATGTGATATTATTTGACTGGACATGAAATTTAAAAAATAAAAGAAAGACATTGTTATATTTACCAAGTTGTCCTTACTTTGTTGTCTACTTTTGTTTACTTTCTAGACAATAAATAAGCAACAAGGATAAAATAAGGATGATGCCACTAAATAGTTATCAAATAAGAAAATGCGATATTCTTTTTGTGACAAACTAAAAAAGAAAACGGTATCACATAAATTCGAACGGATAGAGTAATAGGCAATGTCAAAATAAGAAGAAGAAAAAAAGTAACGGTGTGATTAGACCAAATTGGTTGTTACACAAAATGAGACTTTTCGTTGTTACATGATAATAGATTTAACGAAACAATTCAATAAAATTTAAATAACAATCAAAACAAAATATTGTAATTAGAGTAACAATAAAATACAAGTAACAACCATCCAAACGAGTTAGTTATGGTCTAATCTCTTAAAAGGTATCCACAACTCTTGGATTCCTTAGTCTAGCCAAGACAAACAAAACTTCATTAATCTAAGCAAACTAGCCTACAATTGCAAAATATTTTTTTACTAATTTAATCATATTTATCCTCTGCCTCTTTACTTTTCTGAGTGAAAATGACACCTTTAGGGCACGATTATTACGTTGTATTAAATTGAACTGTATTGGACAAAAAAATAATACAGTGTTTGGTGGGCATTTTCAGCCGCACTGGACTGTACTATTTTTAGAAATAGTACAATTCAACTGTCATTTTTGAGACCCCTAAAAATAGTACAGTCCAACTGTCATTTTTTAGACTCATCTAGCAGGTAGGTCTACCCTGGATTATATAAAAAAATTAAAATAAAAAAATACAGTTTATTATATATTAATACTCTAATACCGTCCATTATATATTAATACAATTCAGTCTAATACAGTACAGTACATTCTAATGAAATTAGTACAGTATAGTGCGACGTACCAAACGAGCCCTTAATGCTCAATTTTCTACAATTCTTGAATAAGTTCAGGGGGGAATGCTTAGAATATGCCTCCAAATTCCAATTCAGGGAAATATCCATTCCTTCTGCTACTTTTACATATAGGATTTAAATATTATACACTGATAGCTTAAAGTAGGAATCAGCATCTCTACGCCATAAAAGTAAGGTAGCCTCTGCGTATATCATATACTCCAGTGTAGATTACACTGGATATGTTGTTATTATTGTTGTTGTATATCTTAAAGAATCATTACACTATTAGTACAATTTAACTCGTTATAACAAGATCACTCTCGTTTTACATAGCTTGATGATACAAAAACAACATATACACTGTCACTGCTTTAAATATTGCGTAACCTGATTTTCCCGTTCAACGTGCCAGGTAGAAATAGTCAAAATCTATGAAACTCTGGCTCCAGCACATTTCGTTAATACATAAGCTGAAAAACAAGAATCCGGCAATTCAAGAACAGATTTTTATATAAACTTCTAAACTCCCAACTAATTAACCAAGTGATCATATCACTGTTAGAATTTTTATTAGTTGAGACTTCTTTTTTGTCAATTAATTAGTTTTCTTGATCAAGATATGGCACATGAAGAGGTGATTTTATTAGACTTTTGGCCTAGCATGTATGGCATGAGAGTCAGGGTAGCACTAGCTGAAAAGGGTGTCAAATTTGAGTACAATGAAGAAAATTTGGCTGGAAAAAGTCCAATTCTTTTGGAAATGAATCCAATTTTCAAGAAAATACCAGTTTTGATTCATAATGGAAAACCAATTTGTGAATCACTAAATGTAGTCCAGTATATTGATGAGGTATGGAAGGACAAAGTTACATTTCTTCCTTGTGATCCTTATGAAAAATACCAAGCTTTGTTCTGGGCCGACTATGTGGAGAAGGTAACAAAATATTGTTCTTTCAAGAGTTTATTTTTCTATACTCTGATAGCAGATGTAGGCTTTCCCGGTCTTTCGGAAATAACCTCTCTACCTCTCAAGATAGGGATAAAGTGTGCATACAACACTCTATCCTCCTGAGACCTCATGTTGTGAAATTTCACGGATATGTTGTTGTTGTTGATAACTTGATGAGTTCAACCTTTAAGATTCTTACCGCTGAACCTATTGCACTTATGAAATTATGTGTTCCGAATTGATATTTGTTGACAATTTGATAAATTTGTACATGTAAATCTATACAAGTGTCGAAAATCAAGGGCTCAATTGAATCCGTTAAATGCATGGTGCATCCGCCAGCGCTGACTATATAGAATAATTTAAGTCACTTCAAAAATAGCTAACATGTAATTGTCCATAAAAGTAGAATTGGTAACTTGAAAAAAATTCCATATGCTTATCAAATGTCAAGTCTCAAAAATAGACAATCCGGTGCACTAAGTTCTTACTACGCGGGGTTATGGAGAAGCCTTCCCTTGCATTTCCGCAGAAAGTTGTTTTCGTGGCTTGAACCCATGACCTAGTCACACGAAGACAACTTTTACCGTTGTGCCAATGCTCCCCTTCATAGTATCCAAACACTACAACAAATCGGTTCAAAGAGGGCGACTGTAGTCGCCCTCTTTGGTTGGAATATCGCCCCCCTAGATCAAAGGGGGCGATTTTTAATCCTCCTTCAAGTCGCCTTATTACGTCCGTTGTCTTAGATAAAAAAGAGCGATTTTTCAAGTCGCCCCCTTTGGTAAGGACCAAAGAGGGCGATTGTAGTCGCCCTATTTAAGATTCATAAAAAATGGTGATTGTAGTCGCCCTCTTTGGTAAGGGCCAAATAGGGTGATAACAATCGCCCTTTTTGATGAATCTCAAAACAGTCGCCCTCTTTGGTAATGACCAAATAGGGCGACTCTATTTGGGATGGTTCAAAAAAGAGAAAAAATTAAATGCACCAATTGGGATTCGAACTCTGGTCTGAACTGTGACACTGTACTATTCTACCACTAGACCACTAGTTATGCAATATTAATCACCACAAATACAACCCCTGCCAAGAATCAAACCCGGGCATCCTCTGTGGAATTGTGTCATTCTACCACTAAACCAGTCATCAATACTTGTTATATTTATACTCATCATAATCATAAATCCCTTGAATTCGAATCTAAATATTTCGGATATCCAAAAAATCGAATATTCATAATTTTCGGATAATTTCGGATCGGATCCGGATTCGGATATCCAAAAAAACGGATATTCGCAATTTTCGGATAATTTCGGATCGGATTCGGATCTGAATATTTCGGATATCTAAAAAATCGGATATTCGTAATTTTCGGATAATTTCGAATCGGATTCGGATATCCAAAAAATCGGATATTCGTAATTTTCGAATAATTTCGGATCCGAATATTTCGGATATCCAAAAAATCGGATATTCGTAATTTTCGGATAATTTCGGATCGGATCCGAATATCCAAAAAATCAGATATTCGTAATTTTCGGATAATTTCGGATCGGGTTCAGATTCGAATATTTCGGATATCCAAAAAATTGGATATTCATAATTTTCGGATATTTTTGGATCGGGTTCGAATTCGAATATTTCGGATATTTGGATCATTTAGGATCAGATTCGGATCCGGATAGTTCGGATATCCAAAAAATCGGATATTCATAATTTTTAGATAATTTTGGATCGGATTCGGATCCGAATATTTCGAATATCCAAAAAATTGGATATTTGTAATTTTTGGATCGGATTGCGAGACTTTGAGTTAAAAAGAGATTTAATCACGTTTGAAATTTTTAATCTTTAAAAGTAGATTTCAAATTGAACAAAAATTATATTTCTTATATCAAGAAGGGCGATTTTCTCAAGTCGCCCCCTTTGCTAAGACCAAATAGGGCGAGTTTGGTCGCCCTATTTAGCCTTCCAAAAGGGGAGACTTGAGAAAATCGTTCTTCTTGATCTAAGAATTATAATTTTTGTTCAATTTGAAATCTACTTTTAAAGATTAAAAATATCAATTAATATTAATAGTTTGTCAAATAATATATACAACACATGATGTTCTTACAAATATGTGCTTTTAATTTTCATAATTAATTAAATTAAAATATATCTAATTTGAAAATATACTATTATTTTTACAATATTATTTACAAATATGATATTATTAATTAATATATTTTCAAGACATAATATGTAACTTAAATACCTAATTTAATATATCATTTATAATGACGCATATTTGTCAAGTATTTATTTTTATTTTTATTTTTAATTGTGTAATTACATATGTGACTTTTTGTAATTCTTAGATCAAGAATGACGATTTTATCAAGTCGTCCCCTTTGCTAAAGCCAAATAGGGCGAGTTTAGTCGTCCTATTTGGCCTTAG
This sequence comes from Przewalskia tangutica, assembly GCA_029844215.1. Taxonomy (NCBI): domain Eukaryota; kingdom Viridiplantae; phylum Streptophyta; class Magnoliopsida; order Solanales; family Solanaceae; genus Przewalskia; species Przewalskia tangutica. The sequence goes on along the minus strand of CM056730.1, from coordinate 2,995,035 downwards.
CAAAGGGGGCGACTTGAGAAAATCGCTCTTCGTAATGTAAGAATTATAATTTTTGTTCAATTTGAAATCTACTTTTAAAGATTAAAAATATCAATTACTATTAATAGTTTCATAAATAATATATACAACACATGATGTTCTTACAAATATGTGCTTTTAATTTTCATAGTTAATTAAATTAAAACATATCTAATTTGAAAATATACTATTATTTTTACAATATTATTTACAAATATGTTATTATTAATTAATATATTTTCAAGAAATAATATGTATCTTAAATACCTAATTTAATATATCATATATAATGACGCATATTTGTCAAGTATTAATTTTTATTTTTATTTGTGTAATTACATATGTGACCTTAATTAGCTTTGTAATTGTAAGATCAAGAAGGACGACTTTCTCAAGTCGCCCACTTTGGTAAGGACAAATAGGGCGACTAAACTCGCCCTTTTATGTATACCAAAAAGGGCGAGTTTAGTCGTCTTCTTTGCCTTCTCAACCAGGGCGATTTTTCGTCGCCCTCTTCGCTTCTCAACCAGAAGTCGCCCTCTTTGGTTAAATAAACTTAAATGTCATTTCTAAAGAAATACAAAATCGATCTTCACTATTTTATAAGACAGATCGGATTCGGATCCGAATATTTCGGATATCCAAAAAATCGGATATTCGTAATTTTGGATATTTATTTTATGGATTTAAATTAGGAAAAATCTAAGAGGGTAATTTATGATGAACGAAAGTCTATAATGCGACTTAATTTGAAAGGAGGGCTTTTAATATTTTCATCTATTAGTAATAGAAATAATAGATCAAAATCGCCTTTAATTAAAATGTTATATATATTATCAACACTACAACAAATCGGTTCAAATATATATATTAACTATTTATATTTTGTAGTAATTTGATTTTTGTAATGAAATATGATAGATAAATTTAAACATCGAAACATTTATGGGCAGTGGAATAAAAGTTTAGAAATAAATTAAAATTTCAAAAGTAAGAAAAATACATATTATTTATATCTTATTAAAAATAAATAATAAAAGAAAATACTAGTACGTGATAATATTAGTACGTCATAATATTTATATACTATGATATATGCATTCAGTGAAGATTGAATGTTGGAAAACAAGAAAGAAGAAAACTAACGTTTGAAAAAGAAAATATTAGAACGTGATAATATAATTTGTTATTTCATTTGTACTCATTATAACATTTTATTTGATCATGATATTATGTGTGATTAATTATCATAGGGCGGATAGCAACGGAGATGGAAAAATCACGAGAAATGATATTTCTCACCGTATTTTATATTTTGTTCTTTCATAAGGTCTCGGTTATTTATATCTTATTAAAAATAAATAATAAAAGTAAAATATAAAGTGGATTAAAAAGGGAGACTTGAAAAAGTCGCCCCTTTGGTGATGGCCAAAAAAGGAGACTTCAAGTCGCCCCCTTTGGTGAAAATAAAAAGGACGACTGTATGTCGCCTTTTTTGGTCCGAACTAAAAGGGCATTTTTTAGTCGCCCTTTTTTGTTTAAAAAAATCTCCCTCTTTGAGGCGATTTGTTGTAGTGAAATACTAAGGCAAGGACATGTCTAGTATTTTTCCTTTAATTCAGACTATGTTATATATGTGGCAAAACTTTAAAAATGCATATATATTTTATAGATCGCACCTAATTCTGAACTCACTAACTCTAAATTTTGCGTGCCAGGTGTTTGAGTCTGGGCGTAAGCTATGGATGGAAAAAGGAGAACAACAAACAAGAAAGAAAAACTACATAGATAGTTTGAGGATGCTGGAAGAAATTCTTGGAGATAAATCTTATTTTGGAGGTGAAAATTGGTTTTGTGGACATTGCACTCATAGGAATTTGCAGTTGGTTTTATACTTATGAGAAATTTGGAGAATTCAGTACAGTAATTGAGGTCCCAAAGATAATTGAATGGGTAAAAAGGTGCATGCAAAAGGAAAGTGTTTCCAAATCTGTTGCTGAACCCCTCAAGGTTTATGACTTTGCTTTGCAAATTAGAAAGCATTATGGAATAGAGTAAGATAAATCTTGGTGAATTTGGAACTTTTGTCTATTAATATGTGAACCGCCTCATCTAAAAGATTAAATTATTAGATATAGAATGCATTTATTTAATTTTTATTTCCAAAAGATTGTCCTTGACCAAAGGACCTGGTTGCAAAATTAACTTCAGACATACTGATTTGAAGTTTGGACAAAAATGTTTGAAGTTTCACTTCTTGTCTAATGTTTCACTATAATGTTTGAAATTGGTTGCATCTTCTTAATGGGCTGGTTTTTTAATTTTCCCTTTAGTAATCAAACTTATGTTAGGGTCTTAGGAGGCATAAGTTCTTTCAAGGGAAAGAGATGCGGTTAAATTTATGCCCCCGCGAAAAAGTTACTCTTGTGTTTCAATTTATATGATGAAGTTTAGATTTTAAGAGTTAAATCAGAAAAAAAATTACCGCAATTTATTCGTATGCCTTTCAAATATTTTAAATTGCTAACTATTGTGATTTATAGTATTTTTATGTAGTTTCTAAATATGTAATTATTTATTAAAAAATTTAAAAATTATATGTCCGAATTCACAGTCAAAAACTTTTGTAAACCAATTTCTGACCCTTTAAAGACTGTCTTAAAAGATTATCATGTTTGGCAACTTAAGACTAAACATAAAACCATATTATAATCAAGACAACTTGCTTAAAAGATTAAACTAAATCATACTTGTAAAATAAGCCAGATGCAGTACAACTTTGAGTAATCTAATTAGGTGTATCAAGTGATAGCTCAACTTGTATCATACAATGTAGGCTTCAACTCTTACTAATTCTGTTCAAATATTGGCAGTCATAACTCTTGATTTCAAGCTTAATACAAGGAACTGCTTCAAAATTTAATACATCTGAAATCTATTTTAATATGTCAACAGTCAGCAGTCATCGATGTCTATGTCCAACCAAAATAATATCAGTGTCCAACCTTTTGGCGTTTAAAAGAAAAGGTGTGATCCTCTACATTATACATCACTGTGGCTGTTTCTCTTTCTTGTGCTCCAATGTCTCGAATTCAAAAGCAGCAGAAACAACCAGAGAATGAATGTCGCATCCATAGACAAGTTTCTCACTTGAATATCACCATGTTTAACTTTAAGCTTCTTCTAAAGCAAACAATATGAAGCAGCATGCAAATAATGCATCAATTTTAAGAATGAACCAACCCCTCCTTGCCGAAAAGAAAAAAAACATGCAAACTTTTGCTCCTTTACATGCATGATTGCTCTTCACATAGATTTACGCGTTGGACGTTGAAGATGATACTAAAGGTATAGATGAAGCAGCTTGAGACTCGTCTGAGCTTACTCTGGAAGCTTCCTTTTTTAACTTGTGACTGTTATATGCAGCTACACCTGCAATAGCTGCAGAAAACATCTTTACTATATTATTATGCGCTCACAAAATAGTACCATCAATGTTTATATGTTTCATCATATGCACAGTATGAACAACAACAACACACCCAGTGAAATCCCACAATGTGGGGTCTGTGGAGGGTATAATGTATGCAGACCTTATCTCTACCTTGATAGGTAGAGCGGCTGTTTTCGAGAGACCCTCAGCTCAGGACAAGCAAAGCAAAAAACAGACCGGTCAAAAAATTAAAGCTGATAGCAAACGCGAATACGCCATGATATCGCATCTTGAAAGATAAGCATAAATGAAATAAACTAAGTACATTAAAGAACGCATAGCAGAAGAAATAAAACTAGAGAAGACTATAAAGCAATACTACGCTTATTCGTATGATATGCTAAGCATGCCTATAATAATAACACAACAACTATCAGTTTGTAAGTGTAAGTAGGACTACGCTCGACTACCTACTACCCTTCTACCATAATCTGTGTCCTCCACAACCCCCTATCTAAGGTCATGTCCTCAGTAAGTTGTGTCTGCTCCATATCCCGTCTAATCACCTCTCCCCAATATTTCTTCGGCCTTCCTCTACCCGTCCATAGCCAACCTCTCATATCTCCGCACCTCCGCACTGGGGCATTTGTGTCTCTCCTCCGCACATGTCCAAACCATCTCAATCTCAACCTCGCTTCCCGCATCTTGTCTTCCACTGAGACCACTCTCACTCTGCCCCGGATATCATCATTTCTAATCATGTCCCTCCTCGTATGCCCTCACATCCATTTGAGCATCCTCATTTCCGTCACTCTCATCCTTTGGGTGTGCGAAGTCTTGACTGACCAACACACTGTTAGGATTTGAGTCTCAAATCTTACCTAATCAGAAAACAGTAAATAAGCGAAGAACAAATAACACACACAGTCCACCCTCAATACAAGAGTTACGTCCACTTTGTCGCTGCAGATTCTACTATAATCAAATAGGGAGTTTGAGTTTACAATTCTCTATTTCTCTATTGCTCGACCTCTCTTAGAAAGAAAAACGACGCTCTAGTTTATATATAGCGAAAACTAGGGCAAACATAATCAGCGTTCAACACTCTGCATAGGGTCTTCATAGTGTCCGCGGTGAATAGACTCCACAACTCAACAATCACCCACTTGGAGACTAATTTCAATCATCTGTCTCCATATGCAGCGGCGACTCTCCTCATCCAAGGAGTCCAACTTTATCATTCTAAGACGGCCTTCGGCGATGTCATCGGATTCGACTCCAGGATCTTCTCCAAAGACTAATACTCCATCGTCCAAAGTTGATCTGATGAAATGGTACCGAAGTTGTATGTGCTTCGTGCGAGCATGGTAGACCGGGTTCTTTGCCAAATGAATGGCACTCTGGCTATCACATCCAATTTTCGTAGAAAGTTTGTAGCCACATAATCTCTTTCGTGGCATCCGTCACGGCAACGTACTCAGCCTCACAACTAGAGAGAGCTACTATCTTCTGCAACTTTGAAACCCAACAAATCGCAGTACCTTCGAAGGTATAAACATACATGGATGTGCTCTTTCTGCTATCAACATCACCACCATTGTCAGCATCAACATATCCCTGCAATCTTGTCTCTGACTTTCGGAAACACAAAGCTGAACTTGAGTTGCCCTTCAGATACTTGAAAATCCACTTCACAGCCTCCCAGTGTTGCTTTCCCGGATTGCTCATAAACCTGCTAACAACTCTCACTGCATGTGCAATGTCTGGCCTCATACATACCATCGCATACATAAAACTACCAATAGTAAAGGCATAAGGTACCTTGTCCATATGCTCCTTCTAGTCCTCGGTAACAGGCGGCTAATCCTTTGACAAATGGAAGTGTCCAGCTAAGGGAGTACTGACTAGCTTGGCATCATCCATGTTGAACCTCTTAAGAACCTTCTTCACGTATTCTTCTTGTGAGGGCTTGAGAGCTTGAGGCCTTCCTTACTTCTGATGATTCTCATCCCAAGGATTTGCTTTGCGGCTCCCAGATCCTTCATAGCAAATTCTTCTGACAGCTTCTTCTTCTTCAGCCTATCAATCTCATGTAGGTGTGCTCTTACGATCAGCATGTCGTCAACATAAAAGAGCAGTATCATGTAGGAGTCTTCAAATCTCTTGAAGTAACAAGAGTGATCTGCTTCGCACTTTAGGAATTCGGCTTTCTTCACAAATTTGTCAAACTTCTTATACCAATGTCTTGGAGCCTGTTTCAGTCCGTACCTGCTATTCTGAAGCTTGCACACCATCTTCTCTTTCCCTTTAACCTCAAATCCCTCTGGTTGCTTCATGTAGATTTCCTCCTCTAAGTCATCGTGAAGAAAATCAGTTTTCACGTCCATCTGTTGAAGATGCAGATCTTCCTTTGCTACCAGCCCAAGAACAGTTCTGATTGTCACCAACTTGACTACGGGAGAGAAAATCTCTGTGTAGTCAATGCATTCTTTCTGTTGAAATCCCTTCACAACCAGCCTTGCTTTATAGCGCTTACTTACATCGTGTTCTTCCTTTATCAGGTAGACCCATTTGTTATGCAATGCCATTTCCTCTGGTAACTTAGCTAACTCCCATCAGCAGTGAGTCCATCTCATCTTCCATTGCCAGCTCCCACTTGATCGATTCATCAACTTGCATCACTTCTTCGTAACATTCTGGCTCCCCTATGTCAGTGAGAATGTAGTTGAGGGACGGAGAGAACCGGCTTACTGATCCTGAATGATCTGCGTAATTTTGTGATCGACGTCCGTTGATTTGTTTCAGAATTAGCATTTTCATCAACCTCGCCATCACTGGCTTGTTCCTCTGCCGCAGTAGTACCTGGTTGGCCGAGAACTCTCCCGCAACTTGTACTTGTACAACACTTGTTCATTGAAGACAACGTCCCTGCTTCGAATGATCTTCCGATTTTGGTCATCCCAGAATCGATAACCAAACTCGGTGTCATCATAGCCAATAAAATAACACTTCTTGAATTTCGGATCAAGTTTACTTCTAGCAGTAGCATCAATATGAAGGATAAGCAACCAAACACTTTCAGAAAAGAAATATTTACCTTTTTTTCACTCCAAGCCTCTTCCATTTGTTAGGGCGTTGTAGGAATAGTCTTCACCATCTTGATCCATTATCAGCATAATACTGTTTGAAGTCACCATCAATGTATTCTCCATTGTTGTCGGATCTCAGGCTCCTCAACTTGAGGTTTGTCTCATTCTCGACCATGGCTTTCCACCATTTGAAGACAGTGAATACATCAGATTTATTTTCATAAAATAGACTCATATCTTCTTGGTTGAATCATCAATGAAGGTCACGTAGTAATGTTATCCTCCGAATGAGGAGACAGTAGCAGGTCCCCACACGTCAGTGTGTACCATTTCAAGCTTCTCAGCTTTCAATTCTCTACCTGCACTTGAAAAACTTACTCGCTTCTGTTTTCCGAGAATGCAGCTCTCACACATGATGATCCGCTGACTTCAGCTCCGAAATCATGTCGTTAGTCACCAGAAGATTCATCCTTTTCTCGCTCATATGTCCCAACATGCAATGTCACAGCTCTGTCTTCTGTGTTGTCAATAACAGCAACTGTATCACGACAAGCTCGTCGTCATATAAAGAGTACCAGTTTTTTTACCTCGACCAACCACCATATCACCCTTCGTCATCTTCCAGGACACATTACCAAAGTTAAGATCATGTCCCTCATCATCAAGCTGACTCACTGAGATCAGATTACGCTTCAAATTTGACACATGTCTGACCTTTGTGATCTTCCACACATTTCCATTTGACATCTTCAAATTAATGTCTTCAATACTAACCACGTCTAAAGGCTTACCATCTGCCAAATAGACCTTCCCGAGATACACACCAACATAATTCATCATTATATCACGATGTGGGATGGTGCGAAAAGACGCTCCTGAGTCAAGCACCCAATAGTCGATCAGGTTGTCAACAGACAGCGCATCACCAATGTCTTCAGTGGCAGCATTGATTCCACCCCCCTTGTTGTCCTCTTTCTTCGGTGCCCTGCCATTCCTCTTTATGTGACCTGTTTTCCCACAGTTCCAACACACAAGTGTTCGCCCGGATTTTCCCGCCATTTGCTTGACTTCGACTTTCCCTTATTTCGATTGTAGTTTCTGTCATAATTTCTGCCTCTATTCGCAACATTCAAAGCAGAACTCGTCGATGCCTCACCAGAATCTATCCTACGAACCTCCTCAGCAAGGATATGATCTCTAACATCGTTGAATTTCAGTTTATCACTGCCAACAGAATTACTAACCGCTGCTCTCATCGGCTCTTAGTTATTCGATAGAGACGTCAGCAAAATTAGGGCTTGCACTTCATCGTCAAACTTGATTGCAACAGATGACAATCGTGTTGAATTCATTCACGTGCGTTGCAATAGAAGCACTTTCCTCTATCTTTAGATGAAAGAGATTCTTCATGAGAAATACCTTATTGTTTGCCGAAGGTTTCTCATACATGTTAGACAGAACCTTCATCATGCCAGCGGTGGTCTTCTCCTTCGCCACGTTGTGAGCAACGTTCTTCGACAGCGTCAATCGAATGACTCCCAGAACCTGTCTGTCAAGGAGATTCCACTCTGCATCATTACCTCCTCTGGCTTCAGACTCAACGGTTGATGAATCTTTCTGCCGTACAAATAATCTTCAATCTGCATTCTCCAAAACGCATAATCTGTACCATCAAATTTCCCGATGTCGTGCGCCGAACCATCTTCGCCTTCCATCGTTTTCCGAATCGCAACACAACTTGTCTCTCTGATACCAGTTGTTAGGATTTGAGACTCAAATCCTACCTAATCAAAAAGCATTAAATAAAGCGAATAACAAATAACACACACAAATTTATAGTGGTTCACCCTCGATGCGAGAGCTACGTCCACTTTGTCGCTGCTGATTTTACTATAATCAAATAGAGAGTTTGAGTTTACATTATAAAAATTACCCTAACTATACCCTCCACTAAATAACATTACATTATAAAAAAAAAATCAAAGGGCTCCGCCCCCTACAACCTGTCAGGTCGTTCCACACTCTGCGTAGGGTATTCATAGTGTCGACGGTGAATTAGGCTCCACAACTCAGCACACTCCACCCCATACAAGATTGGGATTACTCCAAGTCTAACAATCTTGAGACAAAAAACATAAAATAAGTTCTCAATTGACATGAAGCTCTTGACAGTGTTTATGAATAGCTAGCTTCCTTTCAATGTATTCATCAAGAACAATAAGGTCGTTACCGAGGTCTATAGCCATCAGTTGTATCAGTCTTCAAGATAGCTCTAGTGTAGAAGTTACGATTATATCACTCACACGAAATGCCAACTTTGGAAAAATTAAAGCAGTTGCACATGGTCAAATAAAATACAGAAAGATATTCCGCAAGGACTAGAAGCAGCGTTGGTTCAATTATACAAATCCATAGTGATAAAGCAAAGGGATTAACCAGTTACCATGCACAGAAAATGAATCAAAGCAATAAGAAGATGATGAATATTATGCATAGCAGCACATCATGATGTAAGGAAAATGGCTGGAATTATTTAAATAGTTAAAGTAATATGTTTCTTGGCACCAGATAGATAGTCAGAAAATTACCAATAGCATAACCACAAAGATTAATAAGTGTCAGCTTCGTATCAGCAAAAAGTAGTGCAGATAGCAGTACAACCACCCAATCTTTGACAACTCCAGCGACACGAATGGTTAGGGCACTTGTATGTGAGATCACCAAGAAAACAGAAAGATTCAGGGCAAAGGTACATATACAATTTAGAGTTAGAACAAGAGGGTGAAAGGTCCATGTTAGTTGTTCGTCCATCTTTGGTTTCTCCAAAAAGATCCATGGAACTAAAAGGCAAAGAGCGCTGCATTGTGTAACAAGAGAGTTCCATTACATTGTCATTTTATAATGTTATAAAACATAACATAATATTAAAATTCAAAAAAGCAGCCAGCTTTCAGATAATAAATGTACTTGCCTGCATGGGCTAACATAGTACATGACAGATATGGGGTTTAGCTTGAGGCCCTTCCGTTTTACCAGAATCTCCATAAATATAAGCCTCAAAGCTTCTCCAACAACACCTCCCATTTGGTAGATAACACCAACCCAGTTAATATTTATTTCTCCATACGAAGCTACTAGTACGCCAAAACTGATTACAGACATTATGAGAAGCATCCTGCAGCTCATCATTTCGAGTCCAGCAGCAACTCCAAGGATGAATACAGCTACTGGCACTGCAGATGAGGCCCAAAAATGTGAAATCATTACCGACACAAATGAAAGTATAGAGTACTTGAGCAGGCTGTCCACCAGCCCAACATCTAAAGTCTAAACATCAGGCATGAAACATCCTCCGACACTTCATCTATCAGCATATCTCTATAGTGAAGCTTTACATACCTCTAACATCTACTATGAACTACAGAATATAAGACAACTTGACAGCAGAAATACTTACTGATTGCTTTCAACATCTGAGCAAATGAAACAGAAATATAAAGGTAAGCAGTGTTCCCAAGCCAAAGCGTCATAGCAAACATAGCACCAATTGGGATGACCGAACTAATATATCTGCATATTAAAATCTTAATTAGCTGCATTGAATGATAGTCTTCAAAACTAAAGTATAATGGACAAAAGCTTAGAAGGAAAAATGGTAGTGCAGTAACAAACTATTGTCTACTTCTGTTGTATGGATTTTGAGCATAAATGAATATGCTAAATTTAACAGAATCTTCAACTTCAGGTAAGTTTCTAGATTATACTAATAGGTGAGAAAGACAGGTAAATGCAAAAAAAAAATCTATATTTTGTCCATACACGCTTCGTTATTGATAACTACGCCATGCAACTCATTTTAGTAATTTATCCGAACTAATCAATTTTATGCCAAATTAAATGTCTGATTTAGCATACTTATAAATATGAGGATTGAAACTATGTGGCGCTCTGTCACATAATGTAAGAACATGTGGTGGCAACAAATTCCCTTTCATCATTTAGGAATGAATAAAAGTATAATTTTATTAAGAACTATATCTGTAACAGGTGCAATACATGGCATAATTCTTCAAAGACAGTGTACATCTTTAACCAACAAGCCAAGGAGTTTGCAATGTAATGACCAGCTAAACACTCCCGTCTTGGCTTACCAACTTCTAAAAGGCAGGCTTGGATTGCACTGAAGGCAGCCCGAAAGAGAATGGCAATGAAACAGCAGAAGGCTGAGATTTACATAGAATTTGGTAGGACGAAATCTAACTAAATGAGCCATTTTAAAGAAAGAGAAGTCATACTCCCTCCGTCCCAATTTATATGACACACTTTCCTTTTTAGTCAGTCCCAAAAAGAATGACACATTTCCTTTTCTGGCAATAATTTATCATAAAATTTTACCTTTTATGCTTAACGAAGTGATCTATAACCACACAAATATCTTTAGCTTATTTTAGACCATAAGATTCAAAAGTCTTCTTTTATTTCTTAAAGTCCGTGCCGAGTAAAACTACATCATATAAATTAGGACGGAGGGAGTAAAAGATACTCCTCCCATTCCACTTTATGTGGCAACATTCGGAGTAGTCAAGATACTTAATTTTCGGTGTGAACCTGAATTCAAAATGTTTAAGAAAAATGTGGTCAAAGAACCTCTTTGACTCTCCAAATAGTAATGTTACCAAATAAATCGGAATAGAGGGAGTAATAAGGTTCTTGGCTATAGAACTCGATATCCAAAACATTAAACATGACAGATTTCACATGCACTCACATGTCTAGAGTCATTCCTTCCTCAACCTTCATTATCTGCAAAGAAATGCCTAAGTTAGCACTACTAGTTTCCAAACAATCAGTAAAAAGGTGAAAATTTCATACCTTGAGAACTTTGGTAAGCACAAAACATAGTACTGAGGAGAAGACCATGTGAAGTAGCGTCAGCGCAAGAGGATATGGGAAGTTTATTTCTTTTGATGACAAAACCCACTGCAATGAACAAATTATGCAGAGACAAAGGAGCCGAGAAATGTCAGACATGTGAACTATTCTTAAAGCAACAACTGATAAGTGTAGTCAAAAGAAATAAAACTAGATAAAAGCCAACAATGATACATCTTTATCTCATTTTCATTTTATGGAAAGGGAAAACGCAAAATATCAAGGTATCAGTCAAAGCATAGTGGCCACTTCTTTAGAGAAGCCTGATATCTACATATTGGTTTAAAGTTTTTCATTGCCATTAGCAAAGGACTGATTCACAGGCAGTCAACTCATCAAGGAGGTTTAGGTGAACAGAGTTACCCGGTACATGTACCAATGGAAGGTTGCAGGTATACGGTGTAAGAATCCAGGTGCGCACAAGTTGGCTCAGACACCAACACTCTTAAAAAGAACAAATTTTAAAAAAGAGAAAACTTTGTGCTTCATGTGTAAGAATGGCTTTTTTTACTAAATCCTTGAATCTACATATATCTCTTCCGCAACAGGGAAATAGAGAAAGTAACACATATCTATAAACCAGCCAGAATGCCTCTAATCCGTAAACGTAGACACAACCCTAGAGGTTTTACATTACTCAGCAACAATATCAAACTTGTCAATTATGTAACTATGGTGTAAAGGTCAACTTGCGCGCACCTCAACTAATTCCACGAGGTACATGCTACCTGCTTGTTGGACGGATATCGTTTTTGTCTCTACTGGAATTTGAACATGAAACTTCATGATTCTCAATTCTCTTCATCAGTTGCGGATGTAGCATGATAAGTGGGGGCTCAATTGAACCCCTAACTTTCGACGCGGAGCATAAACTTATGTGTGAACAATTATTGAAATCGCAATAAATAGTAGGCATGAACCCATAACTTATAAAATACAACGAGTTCAAACTAAGAATCTTAAAATGTTGAACCCATAGAGTTTAAATCATGAATCCGCCTCTGCTCTTCATTGATCACGAGGTCACACCCTAGGTGCACTTATGTACTCAATTTCTAGCTACAACTATTTCTCACTCCTTGGCAAACCGAATGCAGAAGCAATTAAACATCCTTAATGCAACCAAATTAATCAATCAATCAACAACTCAATCTCAAACTAATTCAGGTCAGCTATTTTAATCCCCTTATCCATTCAATATTAGATGATTTATCTTAGTTTTGCCTATTTTTGCGCAGCCAATATCTCTATCCAAGAGATAATACAATATACAAGTATAAAATTGAAACAAATTAGCGCATCAACTACTGTAATTTTCAAAAGAAATAGAGATATTTATGTACCTTGTTGAAGAAGATCTGACCACTAGAAAGGGCAATATAGAGAAGTATGTATGCATAAGTTACAACACCTTCGCTCATCAATTTTATATCTCGATCCGCCATTGCTTAGCTAGAATTCAGTGATCACGCTCAGTAGTTTTAGCTTCACTTTTGTGCACATCAACTGTTTGTGAAAATGACAAAGAGAAAAGTGAAAGCTGAGGAAAAATGACAAAAGGAGATATTATCGTTGAGTCTTGTGTGTGTGTGCGTGCTTGAAGAGTGTATAGTGATGGAATTTTAGCTGGATCGGCTTGCTTCTTTTAACAGTTTTCTATTGTCCTCAAAACAGTATAGTATAATGATTTTGTTATATTCACGAGTCTGGGAAAAACTTTAAAATGAAGGGAATAACTCGATTTCTATAATCTAGTTGACTTTTTTTCTTTCTTATGATTATAGTGTTCGGATCAGCTCGGGTGCAACTCGATTGTAGTCACCACCAACAATAGGTACCCCTGAGACCTCGTCGTACTCGACCCGCTTCATTGACCATTAGGTCACACTCGGATTGGATGACTAGTTTGACTTTTGTTATAACATGGTGTTCAGAATTTGTGCATATTTTAATTATGCGTAATAAATAAATAGACATCTTAACTTGGCCTCAATTGGTAAATAGATACCTTCAAAATTTATGTTCCACGTCACGTAGGGGGTCCACAAGACATAGTGAGAACGAGTTGAGATGTTTAGATGTGCATTTTTAAAGTTAGAATGTTTAATTGTAAGTTGAGACCAAGTTAAGGTGTCTATTTATATATTATGCCTTTTAATTATGTTTTGAGTGTTTCATTGGATATATGTTACTCCCTCCGTCTCAATTTAGGTGTCTTGGTTTGACTAGGGACGAAGTTTAAAAAATAAAGAGAGACTTTTGAATTTTATGGTTTTAAATTATAAGTGTGTATAATTTATTAAAATATTCTTTGAATCACGTGACTATAAACTTGTCAGGTAAGATATTTGAATTGTCAACTTACTAAATATAGAAATAAACACTCTTTTTGAGACATACCAAAAAAGAAAGTAAAACACTAAAATTGAAACTGAGAGAGTATCAAATTGATTTGCATATGGTTACTTCATTGCTAAGATATCTATTACTTTTTTTTGTTGTGTGAGTTTGAACATGAGACCTCGTAATTCTCTCATTTTATTGACCATTAAGCTATATCCTTGATCATATATGGCATAGCGTGATTATTATGGAGTTTAAGAAAAAACTAAAGATTTTTAAAATTTGTTAATCTTAAATAATATCATTATCATACTCCCTATATCCCAAAAAATTGGTCTACTTTCCTTATTAGTTTGTCCCAAAAATATTGGTTCATTTCTATATTTAGAAACAATTTAACTTTATGAGATCATTTACAACCATATAAATATCTAACATTTATTTTGAATCACACATTTCAAAAGTCTTCTTTTATTTCTTAAACTTTGTGTCAAGCCAAATTAGGTCAATTTTTTTTAAACGGATGAAGTAATAATTTATTGTTATAAAACTTTTAAAACTTGTGACGACGGAGGGATAGATATGTTAGAATACTTGTGCGTCTATACAAGATTATCATTAAGGATAAGAAGAAAAGTTAAAATTAAATTTATGTGCAACTTAATTTTATACCAATATGGTTTTTATAATACCTTTAGGAGTCCATTTGAAATAAACTCAACATTTACTAACAGGCACCTTTTAAAAATTAACAGCCACATTTGGAAGCTGCATAGGCCGCGTCGCACTGGCCACCGCCCCCATTTGGGTGTTATGGTAGTTGCGTTGCATTGTCAACCACGCTTAATCTTTTGATGTAGAACATAAATTTATGTGCAGAAATTCACTATATTTATAATAAATAATAGCTATGAATTTATAACTTTAAAAACATAACGGGTTCAAGGTTAAAAATAAAGATTGAACCCACAAAGCTTAAATTCTGGAGGTGGGATAACACTTGTGTTTCACAAAATTTTCTCCTAAATAAGACTCTCAAAGCTCTTAAGATTACATTGTAGATGGTATCAAGTGAGAGAGAAGAAGCCTCAATTTATAGAGTCTCAAATCTTTTCCATTAAACAGAGGCAGGACATGTTTATACTCAACTGCCTAACCAACTTTGCATACCGTGAGCCCAATTTTCACATATGGAAAGCCTTAATTTTTTTTTTATTTTGATATTCAGGTTCTCGACTTGCGTCAGACTAGTTCTAGAGGTTGTAGTACCGGTCCCTCAATACTACTACCAATAAATCGCGGGATGTGCTCCAATAACCAGGGTTTGAGAATGGACAACTGACAACACCTACAAAGATCAACTCAGAAGAGAACATAATGCTCTCACTGAGAATCGATCTCACGCTGCAAGTGTTCAGAGCGCCTTAAGTCTCCCTCCTTTGTCATTGGACTGTGCCCGGGACTGAAAAGCCTTAATTCTTGCTCGCATGGTGTATGGATGTAACCACTGTAGTTTGTCCGCATGGGCAGCTCAACTGGTTCTCAAGGGGGATAATTGGAAAAATGGTCAAGATCGAATCCCGTCAGCGGCAGAGTGAGGGTTATTTTTTGAAATAAAGGAGGGTCTCTTGTGCGCAGCGTGATAGTGATCTAACCTTTGAAACCAGTTGAGTTATCATGATTAACTCCTTCACAATCCTGTCAGACCAAAATGTGGGGCTCCTGGGGTGAGAGCTCCACCTTTTTTGGAAAAATGTAACCACTATAGTCAAGTGGCACTAATGCGGAGGAGTTCATATTCACAAATAACCAATTGACTTACTTTGGGCCCTTTTGGCACCACACCGAACTTGTGGGGCAGCCTGTCTTGATACTTTCATTTAATATATATTTGTCTTTTTAATTTTTTTGCACATAGACTCACTTCGGATATACTACTTGACAAAATTTAAATGTCTGAAGTTTTATATGGCTAAAGTTTAGAAAGAAATGGTTGGAACTTAGTCATTTTTCCCTGAATTCAATCATTTCTGTCCAAAGTTTATGCATATATGATGGAGTTCAAGCATAGATGATTGAATTCATGCAAAAATGACTGAACTACAGTTAGATGTGGTTGAAGTTCAAGCATATATTAATATTACTGAACTTCAAGAAAAAAAGGATGTCTGAATTCTGAAGCGAGATAAAAATGACAGAACTTCAACTATATACAATTTCAGACACAATGTGTGAAGTTAGACTTTGTTAACACTATCTTAAATGATTACACATGTAAAAATAAATAAAAACAGGCACATATTAAATAGCATCGTTAAAATGAGTAACCTTACACTTTGCCTCTTGAAGAGTCTCAATGACTATAGAAACAAAACATTATGGGTTTTTAGTTGGCATTTGGAAATAAATCTAGTTGAAATTTGAAAAAAAAAAAATTGATCATAAAATTGAAAATGGTATTAGAAAGTTGAGATTGTGTTTGAATATGTATTTTATTGAAAAACAGTTTAAGTTTTGCGAGTGAAAAAACTAAAGCTTAGTGTATAAACAAACAATATTAATAAACGATATAATACATAAACAAACATTCAAATTTGACATCGGCTATAAATAAGTACTCCAACTTTGAGAGCGGATATATTAGACACCTCAACTTGAATAAAGTTGCATCGGTAAACACAAATTTCTGACAGGTCTAATGTGTGAGCTACAAATGCTCCTACGTGGATTAGTGAACCAATCAGAAGCTGGCAACTATTTTACACGTAGAATTGAGATTTTTTTTAAATAAGGTAAAATTAAAGGGTGAAAACATCGGTGTACTGTCAACAAGGGTGTATAATGAGTTGTTGTCATTGTAGGCCTTGATGGCAGCTACATTTTGAGGTTTACAACTCTATTTCTAAGTTTTTGCACGAATTTTCTTCAAACGGACTGATCTTTAATTTTTGCCCCTTTTATTTGTGGTCTTTACTACTTAATGAAAATTTGTGGATGAAGGTACCCTTACCATCTCTCAAGACCTGCTTCACTCCGACATAATTTGTGAGATATTATGATGCTAAAATATAATTACGACCCCTCTGTTTTTTCGGTTACAGCAAGGAAGATTTGGGCCAAGATATTAATTAATGACAAAGGGATATTGGTATCGGCTAATTTTAATCGGTGCATGTATTAGAAACTTTGTCCACCACAACAAAGAAACAAATATAAAGAAATTGCCTACCTTGATTTATTTATACTAGAATTTGAACTTTAATATTTCATGGTTTTCTTCCACTTGGGTGCTTTTTGAGAACTTCATCTGTTTCGAGCTTGCTCATATTAATCGAAAGGTTACGATAGACTAATATCCAACGTAAAACTAGTTAATTCAAGAAAAAATTCATATATAGATGATTGATCTCAATTTGTTCGGGATTGAGATGTAGTTAATATTATAGCTATCAGTGGCGGACACAGATAAAATTGGGTGCACACATTTAATAAAGTTTACAAATCATCCGGGTGCCCAAATTTAATAAAGTTTACAAATCATAATTGTCCTCTACGCGTTTTCATATTCTGAAAACTTTTAATTACATCATCATTTGTAACACTCTTAAGCAATTTTTTTTCAATAAAACATACAAGACAGTCATTTAAAAATTGATCACAAATTCGGTTCGTAGACCCGTCTTGACAATATTCATTGCAGAGAAGCATCTTTTCACGCTTGTTGTTGCTACCGGCAAAATCAATACGAACTTCAAAAGCCGACACACCAATGAGTACGACAAGTATTTTCGTGTTTGCACAAGCAATGTAGATAGATCAACAAGCCTCTCCAATCGACTGAATCTGTCATCTGATCGCAAATCCATAATATATGTCTCTAGTTGATTTTCAAGCATAATACAATCAACTAGAGAGAAGTCATTCGGATAAAACTAAGTCATTTTTATCAATTTTGTTATATTGAAATCAACAAAATCATTACTTGGATTCAAACAAACAACACAAAGAAGAAACTCAGAATTGACCTCATTGAACCGATCATTAATCTCTAAAATTTGTTGATCCATAATGACATTAAAACATTCCACACGATAATGAAAATCGTTAGTAATGTTTGTCTTACGCCGAGGACGGTAACGATTAACATATTCAGCATTCATATCCACACAATCAATCTTGTTCTCATGGCAAAACCCAGTAATCTTACCTAGAAGAGATTCTCATCCATCATTTTTTGCCGCTTGCAATTTCTGCCTAGTTACTTTAACAAGTGTCATAACATTCAAAATATCTGTATTTTTCTTTTGCAAAGCTAATGACAACTCATTTGCGAACGAAAGTACAGTCAGCATCAATTGCAAATTAAAGACGAAATCAAATGATTGCAAATATCCCAATAAACCAACTGCTTGAGCTTTTTTCGATGAATTTGTAGCATCACACGAAACAACTTCAAGAACTTTAATAACAGAAGAAAACAAAGCAACCAAGTTCAATAATGATTTATAATGAGACCCCCAACGTGTATCCACAACCCTCTTAAGCTTAATTCTTGATTTAATCCCTTCCCTGTCTCAAGCAAACCACTCTCGATTCCTTCCGCCACTTTTTGTACTTGTTTTTGTCGAATAATGTCTTTACGCTTACAAGATGCTCCAACAACATTTAATAAAATGGAAATCATGTTAAAAAAGTCTGCAATATCAACATTTTTTCTAGCCACAACAACAAGAGTTAATTGAAGTTGATGAGCAAAACAATGAAGATAATATGCAGACCGATTTTCATTCATAATCAAAGTCTTCAACCCTCTGAATTCACCATTCATATTACTTGCACCATCATAACCTTGACCCCAAATTTTCATCAAACTCAAACCAATATCAGCAAACGCATTATCAATAGCAGATTTTAAAGACAAAGCAGAAGTCTCCATCACATGCACAACACAAATAAACATCTCTTGAACATTTCCACAAGAGTTAACAAATCGCAAAACCACAGTCATTTATTCTTTGTCAGATACATCACTAGACTCATCCACCATTAATGCAAAAAAATCATCTTTGATCTCTTCAATTATTTTTGGTACTATCTCTTGTGCAAAACAATGAACAATATCTTTTTGAATGTGCGGAGAAATTATTTGACAATTTTTTTGAGCATTTCTCATTATGATTTTAGGAACATAACATTTTGATCACCACAAAACTTAATCATTTCAAGAAAATTCCCTCTATTTGAAGAATATCCAGTCTCATCATAACCACGAAAAGTCAACTCTTTGTTCAATAAAAATCGACAAGAATCAATTGAAACACCTAATCAAATTCGATATTCATTTCTCACAATGTCTGATTGTCTATGAAAAACAACTGTAATAGATTGACTTTGACTCATTAGATCGTCACACTTCTTTAAACATACCTAATGAGTACTATTAACTGCACCAATGAGAATCCAACCTAACTTTTTTATTCCAAGTAGAAAAATCTTCAGTTATAAATGTCCCACCACCTTGATTGTTGATTTGATCTCTAAACAAATAACAACACAAGCAATATGCTTTATCTTCTTTCATGCTATACTCTAACCAATTAGCATACTCATCAAATCAATCTGGAATAAAACGACACATTTTATTTTCCATCATTTTCTTAGGAAAATCATGGCCACGGGGTTGACAAGGCCCCTTTAATAGATAAACTCTTCTAATTTCATCAACCTGGTTTGAGTGAAATCAGATATCTTTTCTCTTTCTGCAGGATATGAAGGAAGACTATTCAAATCAACAAAAAAATTCCTAGTTGAAGTTATGGGAACAGACGGTTGAGTACTAGGAGATGCACCACTACTACTGGAACCACCAATTCCAATTTCTGTCAATTTTCGTTTATAAAATCTCTCCATATTCCCTTAATAGTCAAAAACTTTTAACCCTGTTGAAGAGACAAAAACCAAAATTCACAATTTAAAGATTACAATTTAAACAACTAAAGATGTAACATGTAACAATAGCACAAATAACAAATTCACAATTTGCACCCAAATAAATATGCAAATAAAAAAAGCTCTAATTTTGAATATATCAAGCCCTAATTCCAAGTTTTCTGGAAGTAAAGAGAAATATTTCATATGCAAAATTTCTTACTTATATTTCAACTTTCCTCAGTAGCACTTCTCCAACACTATTTTTGCCTTTCATTTCAGTCAATCCAACAATATAGGTGAATCACGTTGAAAATGATAGGTGGATCACCTTGTAAAACAGACGTCGTTTTACAAGATGATAAAAAAAAATGGATGCACTTGCACCCAATTCGGTGTGTGTGTCCAGTGATAGCTACAAGCCTACAACGACTCTCAATACTCATAATTACTTTTATTTATTATCCGCATTTTAAGCCCTCTTATTTTGACTAGATAATGACAGTGGCAAGAGGGGCCATAAAATGACAAAATGCGACATAGAACTTATTACTGAAAGCAAACTACGAACATGCAAGTTCAATAGATGAACACATTTTGGAAAATTATTGAGGTGATGTGGTTTTAAATACACACCTCGACTACCAAAGGATAGTGTGGTACAACGGATGGAGCTGCTCCTTCCTTAACTAGAGGTTTTGGGTTTGAGCTTTGGGTATGAAAAAATTAGAGAGCGCTTCCCCCGAATTGGGTCATACGCGGCGTAAATCTGGATATAGTCGTGCTACAGTACGAGTACTAAACACCGAGTGAGAAACCAAAATAAAAATAAAAATACACACCTTCAAATAATTGAGGAGTACATTAATTGTATCGAACACCCTCGTTATTGAAATAAATTAGTATCATCAAATAATGTGAGGTAAACTAATGAAGGACAGGGTTGAGCCATCAAAGGATATTTGTTAGGATTTGACGACCCAAACTCATCTAAACAGAAAACAGTAAATCGGCAAAGAACAAAATAACACACAGATTTATCGTGGTTCACCCTCAATGCGAGAGCTACGTCCACTTGCCGCTGCATATTTTCACTATAACGGAGTTCTGATTTTACAATCTCTCTTTCTCTCTTCTGCTACACTGTCTCACGACTCACCATTTTACTCTCAAGAAAGAAGATATTTTTCTATGTACAATTCACTCTGTAGTGGTACTACCTAGAAGGTACGGCGCCCTAATTTTTATAGCCAAAACTAGGGCAACATAATACAAGCCTGAAATTTCTAAGGCACCCTCCAGTAAATAGCATTAGGGTTTTAAACCCGCCGCCCTACTTTCTCGAAAAAGATTTTTCCCGCCTTATGGACAACCGATTATAATCGCTTCTGTAACATGTGATAACAACAACCAATCATGACAAAAGATTGCGTTTAGGGTCTTTATAGTGTCGGTAAATGAATTAGGCTTCACAACTCAATAAAATTGGCGTACATTCTATCCTCCCCAGTCCCACTTATGAGAATATACTGGGTTGGGTATGTTATTGTTGTTGTTGTTGTAGTAGTAGAGAGAAAAGGGATAAATGTATCTAATAGGGGAAAAAAGCATAGATGGTATATTCTTTTACTACTCTATCACTTTGAAGATAATTAAATTTTCTTTATTCAATCTTCTTGATATTTGATTCATCGAATTTAAATAGTCTTTAACGGTGACTGTAATGTTTGGCTCAAAGTGTATGCATATTCTTATATATAGATTTAAACGTTAGTAATTATTATGTTTGATGTCTCTTCTATTATATGTTAAGATTTAACAGAAAACCCAAATTTCAAGGAGTAGTCTATCAGATGAAATAGTCCATTCAACCTATAAATTCATTAATATTAATGGAGGACAATTGACACACAATAAATTGAACAGAGACAGCCTAACCAACTTGTTGTACTGCGAGCGCAATTTCAACATGTAAAACATTACTTCCTCGTTCTAATTTATTTGAAGGTTGATCAATTTTGAGCAGGGACGAAGTCAGAATTTTGATCTAGAGGGGGCCTATTTATATTTAAACATAATTAAAATATATTATTAAAGAAATTAATATATATTAAAAATCATGACAATCACAGATTCAACAATGACCTCGGCGAGTTTTCATTTTTTGAAACGTATCTATGATATCTTCATTATCAACTTCAGCAAATACGTATTTCTCAATATAGGTAATCATGTCATTCAACCATTGATCTCTCATACTGTTTCGTAATTTATTCTTCACAATCTTTATTGCAGAAAAAACCCTCTCTACCGTCGCAGTAGCAATAGGTAGTGTCAATATTAATTTCAAAAACAAATAA
Organism: Przewalskia tangutica; assembly: GCA_029844215.1. Taxonomy (NCBI): domain Eukaryota; kingdom Viridiplantae; phylum Streptophyta; class Magnoliopsida; order Solanales; family Solanaceae; genus Przewalskia; species Przewalskia tangutica. The sequence continues at coordinate 2,972,932 of CM056730.1, read as the reverse complement.
ACTAGAGAGAACACCTTATCTCTTCTTGTTTCAACCATTTTCTCTGCAAGCTGACTAATATCCCTTTTAAATTAGAAAATTTTGTTGTAGTACGCATATCGACAATATAAGTCTCAAGTTGATCATCAAGTACCACCAAGTCCATCTCAGAAAAATTATTTGGATAAAAAGTAGCTAAGTGAATAAACTTGTTCTTGTCAAAAGTTGAAAATGAGTCACTTGGATGTAAACATGCCATGGAAAGAAGCAACTCAGTGCTAGTCTCATTAAAACGACTCTCCAATTTCATAAGTTGCAAATCTTTGACGGCACAAAATATCTCAACACGATAGTGATGTAAATTTGTTATCTTCGGATCTTTTCGTCGCGACCGTCCATCACAAACGAACATTTGTGAATATGAGTGAGAAAAATGAAGAGATAATGAGTCAATTCATGGACCACACAAGTTTTCTTTATTGTTGGAGACTTTTAGTTGTCCACACTTTAAAAGAAGAAGTGTAAAGAATTGAGGAATATATTGTAATATCATAAATATTACTAGTAGTATACTAGAAAAAACTTAAATTTGAGGGGGAGCCCGGGCCCACCCTGGTTACAATTGTAGGTGGCTCCGCCCCTGGTTTTGGGAGTTAAAATAATTTTTTTCTTTTAACTTAATTTTAAACATAGATTCTTCGAGTTTTATAATAAATTTTATATATTTAAAAACTATATAAAAATATTATAAGTCTGCGTAATTAATAATTTATAATATATAAAAAGAGTTGGAGAAAATAATAGTAAAAAGAGTTATTTGACTACCCTGATCAATCTTTAAATAAATTGGGACGGAGGGAGTATTTGTGGCTCAACAAAGAGATGAATGTAAATAAATTACCTAGCTTGAATTATTTTTATTAGAATTTAAACTTTAATATTCATAATTTTCATCCATTTGGCTGCTTTTTTCAGATTTCCGCAAGCTTGCGCATATTAATCGTTTCAAACTCAGATAAAGAAGAAAGGTTACTACAATTGACAGCCAATATTAAATTAGTTAATTTATGATGAATTATAATATAATTCGAGATTAAATTAAATAGAGAAACATACTCAATGAGTGTTTACATAGCTAGCCGATTTCAAAATATTTGATATTGATGCATAGTTATTATTGTTAGGGGGCGAAGCTAGCATAGAAAGTATGGGGTTCGGTAGAACTTCGTAGCCTTTGATCCGACTTTTTCATAATTATTGACAAATTTACTAAATATGTCCATGTAATAAATTTTAATACCCATAAACTTTGAATCTAAAACTCATAAAATTTGAATCTTTCATATATAGTCAAACATCTCTATAACAACATTCTTATATAATATCATCTCACTATAAAAGTCAAGTTTTTCTCGGAATAGATTGTTTTCATATAATATTTACCTCTTTATAACATTTTTTTACCTAAAACAACAACAATCATCATTATACAGTACACTATTTGTAAAATCCCCCTTTATAACTACAATCTTCTTTTTTGGTAATATACACTATTATCTTTCTTAATTTTAGCTAATGAATTATGCATATTGTTTTAGATTTAAAAATTAAAAATTAAATTTATGTATCTCTTTTGTCTATAATAACCAAATAAAATTTAAATGTTGAATGTTATTATAGATGTATAACAGTCGTTGCTATAGCAGTTAAAAAATCTCGAAACGAACGAGGTTGTTATAGAAATATTTAACTATACTAAAAATGATTTCAATGGTTAAATTGATCTTTATTTTCATTGGGATGAAGTGACATAGGTCTTATCATATTTGTTTAGAGTTTTGCCCCATTTTATGATTGAAGGAGTATAGGATGACATGACACACCACCTTTTCTTTTACTTATATTATCCGCCTTTTAAGCCTCTTATTAAAGAGAGTGGGCATATGATGTATGACAATGACACAGAATTATTAACTATAAACTACAAATATGTAAGTTCAAATATGTGTTAAGAGCTGGTTTGGTACGTCGTACTGAACTGTATAATTTTACATGAATTGTATTGTATTGTAATGGATTGAACTGTATTAATATATAATGGACGGTATTAGAGTATTAATATATAATGGACTATATTTTTTATTTTATTTTTATTTTTATTTTTAGTACAGTCCAGAGGACCCATCTCTCAAAAATGGCAATTGGAGTGTACTATTTTTAAAAATAATACAGTCCAGTCCGGCTGAAAACTCCCACCAAACACTGTATTATTTTTTTGTCCAGTACAATCTAGCGTAATACAACGTATCAAATGTGTCCTAATAGATGAACATTTTGGAAAATTATTTATGGGATGATAAAAGAGGCAAGTGGTAGCATAGAAAATACGGGTTTTACAATTCATAATATAACCTAATTTTATTTTAAATGGAGAAACATTTAATGAGAATTCATATAGCTAGTCAATCCAAAATATTTGGGGTTGAGACGTAGTTATTGTTGTAAGGGCAGAGCTAGCATAGGAAGTACGGTTCGCCAGAACTTAATATTTTTTATCTGAATCCTATATTTGTTGAGAAATATATATAGTAAACTTTAGAACTTATAAACTTCAATTTTTTTGTTGTGAAGGCGAATGCACCGCTACTCTTTCGAAAGACAGTAAACCCCGACCGACGCAAGAGCGCAAACCACGCCGCCAGTAAACCACACTTGGCAAGCCATGTGTGACAGGCTCAACCAAGAAGGTTTATGCAGGGGATCGAACTCGTGACCTTGCGGTCCCGCGCTCTACTGCTACACCAACTTGGCTACCCTTGCGGGTTATAAACTTCAAATTTTGAATTTGTCATCGTTAGAGTACTCTTTTCGCATTCTTCCACTAGGTACAACGATTCTCAATTTTCCACACCATTTTCTCTTAACTAAATATCGGCATTTTAACTAGATGATGACAATGGCAATGAGTAGCGTGGGTATAAAATGATAAAATGTTTGACAAAATGACACATAGAATTATTAATAAAAACAAACAACGAACATGCAAGTTCAAATATGCCACATAGAGACCCGCAAGAAATGGCCACAGAAGTTAGAAATGCGACCGCGGGGCCACTTAGCGAGTTTGATCCTCTGCATAAACCTTCTTTGCTTGTCACACACGACTAAGTGTGGTTAAGACCTACGACGTGATTTGCGCTTATCATACACCGGTTTTCTGCACGTACTCGAAAGAAGAGGCACGCGGCTCCTTCCAACAAAAATATGCCACATAGAGTTATTACTAAAAACAAACTACGAACATGCAACTTCAAATATATCTTAATAATTGAACATTTTGGAAAATTATTGATGGATGATAAGAGAGGCAAGTGGTAGCATAGGAAATACGGGTTCAACAATTCATAATAAATTCCCATAATATAACATGAGATTAATTTAAATGGAAAAACATAATTACTAAGGATTTATATGGCTAATCATCAATCCAAAATATTTGGGATTAAGGCATAGGAAGTGGTTTGGCATAATTCGGTATTTTCGGTCTGAATATATATAATCTTGTATATTCCTTGAGAAAGACATATAATAAACTTTAAAATTATTAATAAACTTCAGATTCCGAATCCGCCATCTCTAGTAATTGTTGAGTGCTCTTTTCACATTTTTTCACTAGGTACAATGACTCTCTATTTTTCACACCATTTTTTCTTAACTAAATATCCGCATTTTAAGCCTCCTATTTTAACTAGATAATAACAATGGTAAATAGTCGTGAAAATAGTCTCTTGCAGAAATACAGGGTAAGGGTAAGGTTGCGTACATTAGACCCTTGTGATCCGACTCTTCCTCGAATCTCGTGCACAGCAAAAAGCTTAGTGCATTACAAGAAAAATAGGCTACGGTGACAGTTCACATGCGACAGAAATGCAAGTGTCACATCTTTTTACTAAATTTATGTTTTTTTCTTGACATTCATGTGACAGATTTTTTAAGTGTCATAAAATTATGATATTGTGTGACGGGTTTTTTAAGTGTCATAAAATTATGACATTTGTGTGACCGTTTTTTTAAGTGTCATTTATTTATGACGTTTGTGTAACGGGTTTGTAAAATGTCACATAAATAAGTGACTTATGTTTTAAATTGATCAAAAATGACGCGTTTGACTGATTAAAACGACACCCTTCTTATTATTTATTTAGCACTTTTTTAATTCAAATTAAGACCTACACGATTTTTATTTCTTTTTTAAAATTGTTTTCATAAAAACAAACTAAACATTGTCGTTTTAACATTATACAAAATAAAAGATCAAAAACTATAGAGTAATACTAAGTGTCTTCACTCTTCACGCTCACACAGTTAGGTTTTGTTCCTCCACTATACTGATTCTCGCTGGTTTGATTTTTCTTATTTTATCTTAGCTATTAATTTGGAAAAAATATATCAATTTTACTTCCTATTCTTTTTTTTAAATCAATTCTATGCTCACACAGTAAACCACTATATTTTATTTTTTAAAATACCAATTAACTAAAACAAAAACTCTGTACAAATAACCTAATGAACCCTATTCTACCCAAAACCAATTAACACCTTCCAGTAAACTCCTTCTCGTGCTCCTTATCACTAACAACAAACTAGGAACATGCAAGTTTCAAATATGTCATATAGATGAAACATATTTTGAAAATTATTGAGGTGATATCATGATAAAAATGTGATAAGCACAAAAGAGATAAGTGGTAGGGAGCCACTCATCTGTCCTCCTAAGAGATAAGTTTCTAATATATATAATTGGTTTAGGCTCACCTTCTTTGTCCTCTTCCTAATTTCTAATATATAATTGGTTTCTCCATATAGCTTTGTCAGTACTATTTCTTGGTTTTTTTTCTATATCCTTTTTAAACTATAGTTTCTTCAGTCTTCTCCACTGCTTGGGAGTACTCCAAGGTTTGCTCTAACTTCCTTTCTCTTTTTTCTTCTCAAGAATCTTGAATTCTTTATTACTTGTAGCCAGCCAAGCTACATAAACGGAAGGGTGGTTAGTTAAAAGTACACCCCTCGTCGGAAAATTATATTGTCTTTATAAAAAATAATAATGCATATATAGATATATATTATATCTTACGTTGCTCAGACCCTTAAAAAATGTTGTCGTATCCGTATCGGATCCTCCAAAAATGCATATTTTTTGGAGGATCCAACACATACCTGACAGTATTTTGAAGAGACGAAGCAATACTTTTGATCTTGAGTTAGACCCAAGATCCATTCTTTACATGTTATCAGAGTCAGACCCATTCCAAGTCTATGTTTCAGTTAACGGGGTCTGGGCGTGCGGGGAGTGTTAAGAGTCACACATCGAAAATGGAATGAAAATTTGGACTCCTTATATGGACTTGAACAATCTTCCCCTCATAAGCTAGCTTTTGGGGTCGTTATAACTTCAACACCCTTTGAGCTATATTTGATGCATGCATGTTTATACCTCTTTTTGTTCAAGATAGATAGGAAGTACCTCACAATGTCCTACTTGATATCATCTTTTATCTTTATTCTTGTTTTCTCTTATTCAAGTGATGTGTTTTTTCTTTCAGCAAGCTTAATTCTTTCTAATTGTTTCATGTTTTCTTCCAAGTATGTGAAATGTTGCATCTTTTTCATAGATAGATATATAATCCAGTATTATCTTATCTATTACTCTTTCTATCCCACTTTATGTGATGCAGTTAATAATTGGAGAGTCAAGGGGTTTTTCTTTGACTGAGATTTTTCCGTATGTCCTTTAAATATTTTGAATTGTCATTTGTTGTACTTTTTATGTAGTTTCTAAATATGTAAATTTATTTCAAAAGTTTGAATACAAAATGGTTCAGTTGTTCGTGCCTGTAACACTTCCGGGCACGAATTTAGTCCCGCAAGCTTCTCTATAATGTCGGTTGCATAGCACCCCTTGTTTTTTTCTTTCCCTCATAAGCCTCAGCTACTTACATAACACGGGCCTTTGACGTCTCCCCCATATCTATGGAACCTTATCTTCTTTAGTGATGTATGCGCAGATCGGATCTATGTCCGAATTCACATAATTTTTTTGGATAGTTTGACCTTCGTACTCCGAATCGTCTCACATAAAGTGGGACGGAGGGAGTATTATGTAAATATGGTAACCCCATTATATCCTAGATGGATAATCAATTATTGTCTAAGTAGACTTTACATTTTTTGTGCACCCTTTAGCTTGATGATCTTCTTTGTTTTACATCATAAGATTTTACAACTTTATTGGACAGTACTAAAGCCTGTTGAAATGTTGTGATTTATCACTTGACGTAATGAACTTATATTATTTTAAATAATTTATATCTGGGGTCTGATTACTGATATATGTTGTTTTTGTTTTGTGTTATTCAAGAATCTTGAAGGGGAGCATAAAAAACTATAGATGGAGGAGATTACCAATGTGATGGAGTATGAGGCTGTTGCCAAGAAAAAGTTGCCAAAGATGGTGTATGACTACTATGCATCTGGAGCAGAGGACCAATGGACTTTGGCTGAGAATAGAAATGCCTTCTCAAGAATTCTGTAAGTTGCTCTAGCCATCATAGATCTAAGTTCTAAATTGCGGTAACTGAATGTTATCCACTATATCAGTTATGTCACAATTTTTTTGTCACATTAAAGTAACTTAACTTTACCGGCTACAACAATAAAGTCATAAAATTTACCTGTTATAACAGTAAAATCACAAAACTATATGTTGTTACATAAAGTAACTTAACTTTATCCACTATCATTAAAGTGGCTAAAGTTTAGTGAATTCACTGTCATCAGGGGCGGATCCACCGTTATGGTGCCGGGTTGATTTGAACCCGGTACTTTCAAAGCGGAAAATAATTTATGTATAAAAGTTTGATAAAATTGCAACAACATTAAATATGAACCCACACCTTTAAAAATATGTTGGATTAAATGTGAAAAACCTTAAAAGTTGAACCCATAGAGTTTGAATTCGGGATCCGCTCTGACTATCATAATGTTTTCTGACTTTTGGATAAAGTTAAGGAAAAACAGATAGTTTTGTTACCTCACTGTTATATCAGATAAAGTTGGGTTACTTTAATGTGGCAAAAAACAGTACTTGTGACTTTATTGTTATAGTGGACATAGTTCAGTGATCATATGTGAAATTAACCCAAAGAGATCGTTCAGGATGACTTTTGGCTATCATCCAATATCTACATATTTGTTGTATTCATGAGCTTTTCTTTGTCTGTTTATGCAGGTTTAGGCCCCGTATTCTTATTGATGTTAGCAATATTGACTTAACCACAACCGTGCTCGGCTTCAAGATCTCGTTGCCTATCATGGTTGCACCAACAGCTATGCAGAAAATGGCTCATCCTGAAGGTATACACTGATTCTTACAAGTATCTTCATATTTTAATCCTTTAGTAATGTCGCGATATAAGTTCTTTTACCAAAAAATTGGTAGTGTTTAGTAATAACGTTCATATGCTCAATATTTTAATTACTAGAGTTTTTATCTCTGATGACTTTGGTTGATTAAATGTAGGTGAGTATGCTACAGCAAGAGCAGCATCAGCAGCAACAATTATGGTGAGTTTGTTGTGGTGTGTCAAGTAGGACTTTGAAACTCTGCTGTCCACATTTACAACACAAATAGGCTATTAAGCGTGTCGAGTTATTGATGAAACGGAAAGGATATTATCACTAAAAGGATATACTAGAACCCCTTAGATGATATGCATGATATCTGAATCACCATCCAAGTAGCTCAGTCAAGATTTAAATTCTTGTAATGTTGTTCTTTCACTTTGTTGATGCGTCTCGCAATTCTTGTTGCAGACATTGTCATCTTGGGCAACTTCAAGTGTCGAGGAGGTTGCTTCAACAGGACCTGGTGTTCGTTTTTTCCAGCTCTATGTAAGAAATGAAATTGCAGTTAAAGTATATCAGAAGTACACACATATATATATACTACTATAAATATATATGTTGTCTGGAATATCCAGGTGTATAAGGACAGAAAAGTTGTTGAACAGCTAGTGAGAAGAGCCGAAAGGGCAGGTTTCAAGGCTATAGCTCTTACTGTTGATACCCCGATATTGGGACGTCGAGAAGCTGATATTAAGAACAGGTGCATATTCCAATTGTATTTAGTAATAATTTAACTTCAAACTTCCTATTTTACCCTTAATCAAAATGTTTTGCCATAGAAATTTCTCTGACTTATTTTAGACCACAAGTTTCAAAAGTCTTCCTTTTTCTCTTAAACCCCGTCTCCGGTCAAACACCTTTATATAAAATGGGACGGAGGGATTGCTTGTCTTTTCAGCTAAGACACTTAAGATGAAGCTCCCCAAGTTAATACACTGTCCGTCCTTTGCAGATTTACTTTGCCACCAAATTTGACACTGAAGAACTTTGAAGGACTGGACATTGGCAAGATGGACAAAGTGAGTGGAGAAACCGGAGTTTATTCTGACCCGTTGTTCTAAATAATTTCTAAGATTTTCATGTGTTTTCTTAACAAAAATTATGTTTGCAGGCTGATGACTCCGGACTGGCTTCATATGTCGCTGGTCAAGTTGATCGCTCTTTGAGTTGGAAGGTACATCAACTTCCTTAGCATCTCAGCCTACATATACCATGTTACTGTTTTTCTGTCTTCTTGATGCTTATGTAGCTCAAGAACTACAACTTTCAAAAATCGTAAAGTAGGTAGAAATAGATAAAAGTGAACGCTCCATCTTTCAGGCGCTTGAATTCACGGGAATTGTATTTTCAAAACTATTTGGCATGATAAATATTACTGTCCAAAAAGAATGCCCTGAGATGATTTATAGGTACATAACTATCTACGACTTATTTTAGACCTCAAGTTTCTAAAGTTTTTTGTTCTTTTCTAAACTTTGTGCCTAGTCAAAGTGCATCATGTAAATTGTGACAGAGAGAGTAATTGTGAAACTTGCCTATCGGTTGAAACTATAGTCACTATCATGTGCTTTAAAATGAACCTCAACCAGATTTGAATAATTTCTTTATGGATATTTTAACAGGATGTTCAGTGGCTCCAGACAATTACTTCACTGCCAATCCTGGTAAAGGGTGTACTTACAGGAGAGGATGGTCATACCATATCACTCTTAGTAATATCTCATCTATTATTTAGTTTAATACTTGTGAATATTAGTGGTGAAACACTTTTTACTTTGGACCTGCAGCTAGGATTGCAGTTCAGTCTGGAGCAGCTGGTATCATTGTGTCGAACCATGGTGCTCGCCAACTTGACTAGGTCCCTCCACAATTATGGCTCTTGAAGAGGTATCTAACTTGTTTCTAGCTTACTGATTATTGTTTTGGTTCATCTCGCCTCGTCTGTCCTATGGAATTTGTGTTGTTTTGAAAGCTTTTATACTTTTCTTGACATGCATTGCTTTCATGTGAATATTTAGGTTGTGAAAGCTGCACAAGGCCGTGTCCCCGTTTTCCTGGATGGAGGTGTTCGTCATGGAACTGATGTCTTTAAAGCTCTGGCACTTGGTGCCTCAGGCGTTTTTGTAAGTACAACATAGCAAAACCTCAATCTTTTGTTGTTCATTAGTCACTTCCATGCTAAGTATTGTCGTTTTTAAACTTTAAAATTTCCATTTTAGGATTAGAGGCGGATGGAGCCTATCGTTCTATGGGCTCAACGACCCCATTATTCCCTATTTGGAATATAAGATGTGAAAAATCACTAAAATTTCAACAAAATATTGAAATCTGAATCCATGAATTCCAGTTTTCAACAGTACAATGAGTCAGTGCAATGAATGCATCAAGTTTAAATCCTAGATCCGCCTTAGTTTAGGACCATTCGGGAAGTGATTGTGATTTGTAAAGCTCGTATATCTTGACATACCGTCAAGAATGACATGTCCAATGGAAGTCTAATTGACATTTTCAGTAGAAGTAAACTTCCCCTTGTGACAATCTTTCAAGGGGGTCGTATATATTGACAGAAGTGGATTCAGAATTTGAAATTTAGGATTCCTACAACGACCTCAAGTTAATATACATTAAAAACTGGGTTCACAGTCAAACGTTCATAGATATTTAGTGAACTTCGTAATACATATTGGGCAAAAGTTACTGGATTCATGTGAACCATGTAACTTCTAAGCTAGGTCTGCCCAAGTATATAAGGCCAGCTTTTTGAAGAAAGGGGAGACAGGGCAATCATTGACATACTATTCTTGTTTCTTCTTATAATAACTCACATGTTTTAGAGAAAAAATGATCGTTTGTGGTCTCTTCTGCAGATTGGGCGACCAGTTGTTTTCTCATTGGCTGCTGATGGAGAAGCCGGTATCAGAAAAGTACTGCAGATGATGCGCGACGAGTTTGAGCTAACTATGGCATTGAGTGGCTGTCGTTCACTGAAGGAGATCACTCGCAACCACGTCGTGGCTGATTGGGAGGCTCCACGGGCTTCTCTTCCCCAGCCAAGGTTATAAACATAAAACCTTATGGTGTCAAATTGTTTCACCAAAGGCTAAGTATTATTAGTTCCATATGTTTTGAATAACTTATGTTTCATTGGCACACTCATTTATGCGTGATGAGTTTGCATATGTTTTGATGATAGGTACTTGTATTAGTTCCATATGTTTTGAATAACTTACTTATCTTTCATTGGAATAGTCATTTATGTGTGATGAGTTTGCATTTGTTTTGATAATGTAAGGTATTAAATATTCCCAGTATTGTAAGATATATTTCTGATAAATGGCCAGAGATGCATCCATTGTTTTCAATGTTTTGAAAATGCTCTGTTGTTATCATTATTGTTGTATTCCGATAGTTAGAGGCAGATTCAAACTTTTGAGGTTCTGGATTCTAGAAATTACAGCTTAATGGGTCATGTATAAATTATTTATACATATTAAGTAGTAGATCTTTTACATGAATACAAAGATTGACTCAAAGTTATTGCGTTCTGCCGAACCCGTAACTAGAACTCCAATTTTGGGGAGACACAATAGAATCAAACAATGATCTTCTCACTCTCGGTGACAAAGTGATTAACTTTGAAATCGAGAATAAAGAAAGTTACAACTGGATGATTTATGGTCACCCTCCGAAATCTTCCTTCTGTGAAAAGAAGGAATGATTCGAAACTCCCTAAGACCTCATCCAACGTTATCGGGAAATTCGCAGAAGATCGGTTGGCGTACTAGACCAGTTTTTTTATTTTTTTTGTCCATCATTTCGTATATTATACGTAAAGAATTTGGGTAAGGTAAAAGGTTTCTGATACATCTGGAAAAATCGAAACCAAGACTAGAAATTTTTAATAAACAGGATCAAGAATCATTACTCTTGCGTTTCGACACAAGAAAAAAGGATTTTTCTACTCCTTTCTTGTGTCGAAGACTAGGAAGACAAATAATCACTCCTAGAATTTTTTGCTCCTCGCATTTATCCCCCGCTTCCTTATGTCTAGTATTTAGACAATTTTTTCTGCGAAACTCGTAACTATAATTCTAACTCCGTTACTGCCGATAGTTCTTCCCGCTACCAACTTTATCCGTTTCTTGAATTTAAAGACACATCCTCTCCACTTTTTCGAATTCTTGAAATATATATTTTTAATTCATTCCTTCCAAATATCATAGACACAACTACTGCACAACTGGCCTGGGTCCCACTGGGGGAGGGCCTGGTCGGGGTTTGGCCAAGTGGCGGTCGGGGTCTATCACCGTCCCGTCCCTATCCCGAGGTGTCGGGGGTGGGTCGTTTTTTTTTGTTCTTAAATTAAAAGAATAACACACACACAACAAGAATACAAGATTGTTTAATAAAAACATCTCAAGACTGTTTTTGTGCCTCTTATATATTTAATAAATGTATGATTTTTTTGGTAATACAATTTCAAAATTGCAACTTTGTGATATTGAAAGTTGCAAATAAATAACATAGTAAAATTACAATTAAAAGAATTACATTTTAAGAAACACATTTTCTAGTTTCTTTATAATTTCTTGTGGTTTTTCGGTTAGAATTGATATTTGTTGGTCACATTGGTCGACGTCGCTTCCACCTCCGTCGGATAAGATTTCGTTGTAGTTGTAGTCTTCTTCATTGATCTCCGGTTGGCCGCACCTCCTACACTCCGCACGAATCCAGTCTCTGAATAGAACTACAATTTCCAATGAGTCTCCAGCCAATGAATGTTTGTGTTATCTTATTTGATATCTGTCTGCCGAAAAAACGCTTTCAGACGCTGTTGATGACACTTGAATGTTCAACACATCTCGGAACATCTTAGATAGTATTGGAAATGTCTTCTCATTCTCCCTCCAGTATTTCGCAAGTCTTCACGTCCCTCTTCATTAACAATTGTTGTGTACGGTAGAACACTCTGCAAAACAAAAACATCAAACTCGCTAACTTGGTTAGAAATATTACCACTAAACATTCTATGTCCGAGGCTTTCAATACTAGCCGCAGAAACAACATTTCGTTTTTGAGGTTGTGTTGAAGAAGAAGAAGAAGATGACATGGAAGCTGGTTGGTTGCTAGCACTTTCTTGTTGGTAATGCGTATATACTTTTTTATATTCATCTCGTATGCTAGACAACACTTCTTCTCTAGTTTTATCAATAGATGGTGGGTCATTTGGATTTTTGGGAGATGGAGGTGGAAGTTTATCTATGCAATCATAAATAGTTTCAATAAGTGTTTTACAACCGTCTATTTTAATAGACGGATTTGATACAACACTAATAATATAAATTGGGGGAATAAATAAAATATTTTTTCATTTTTCGAAACATTTTTAAAAAAATATAGTTTTACCAAATTGTATTTTTTCAAGAATGTCTGGAAAATGTGACAGACCATCCTTCACAACTAAGTTATAAATATGACATGCACATTTTATATGAAAATGATATAGAATAGATGGAGTTAAAATATTTTTTTTAATAATCTAATAGCAGAAATATTAGAAGAAGCGTTATCTAAAGTTTCTTCTCCGGATCGATTGAAATCCGTAAGGCAGAATGTAAAATGATAAAACTGTAATAATTGGAATAGGGTATGAAAGATTGTTTCAAACTAGAATCCTAAATTTATCTTTTCTCGTCAGTTTGATACCTTACGGGGATTAATCCGACTTACGGATAAGAAGTTATGACAGTTTTAAGATGGTACCTTGTTTTACAAAAAATCTGGTGAGACTAGTTACATGTGGCTGTTTTGCGGACGAATTTATACTAGTTACCCAAAGTATATTCAAATTAAAGTTGGTACAGTGAAAGATCTCCGTGTTACCTTCGTTTCAGCGTAAGAAACACCTTAATTGAAGTTACGGTTGAAGAGTTATAACCATTACAAGAATGATAGACAAAATGTAAGAATATATATATAATGCAAAGTGAATATATGTTCACAAATATGTAAATGCATTTGTAAATTCATCGGATCGGGTTGCACGCCGCAATAAATATGTAAATGTATCGGATCGGGTTGCACGCCGCAACAAATATGTAAATGCATCGGATCGGGTTGCACGCCACAACAAATATGTAAATGCATCAGATCGAGTTACACGCCGCAACAAATATATAAATGCATTTGTAAATGCATCGGATCGAGTTGCACGCCGCAACAAATATGTAAATGCATCGGATCGAGTTGCACGCTGCGTAAAACATGTATGTTGGTTAAGCTGAGTAATTACTGAAATGAGTTAAAAGAGAATATTATTGTGTGAATACTTGATTATGATACATTGAAAATGCTGAAGTTTCTTTTATAACATGGTTATTGTGTTCTAATATGTTTGTACTTAAAGAGATTACTTTGAATTATAGGGTGAGGTTCTCACTCAGCTCCGGATGGTAGGGCTGACTATTTTATTTAGCATATTTCAGGAAAGCGCGATAGGGGAAAAGCTTCGCAACAGGGTTAGCGATCATCCCACAGCCTTATTGTTCCACCAATCCATTACTTCGGATTTGGTGAAAGTTATTTTAGAATAAGTATTTTTAAAGAATTAAGTGTCGTTATCTTGGGGAATCCCCCACATGAAATTGTTCTTTGTAAACTTCGAATTTATTTATTATATATATTATTCCCGCACTGAAATACATGTTTAATTTAGGAAGAAAAAAGAAGTTAATGATTCGCCTGGAAAATGGATAGTTGTCCAGGTGCCATCACGCCCTAAGGAAAGACTTAAGAAAAGTCGGGGTGTGACAAATCCTGATGCAAGTCTGCACACCAGTGATTGTAGGTAGAACGTAGTCTTTCAAGCTCCTCTCAGCAGGAAGCTGGACTCGTTCTCTCATCTCTGCTCCTTCATTCAGTCTGTTCTGATTTTGTTGATTTTCCATTGCTAAAGAATCAGCAATTCTCTTCTCTTTCCTGTTTTGTCTGCACAATCTTTTAATTTCAGGGTTCAAAGAGATAAGAGTGTCTGCTCCTCTCCTACTTCGCATAAACGAATTTTCTGATTGATAAAAAAGCAACAAACAGATCACAACAAAATGTTCTAAAATAAGAAATAATAAAAAGACAAAAAATAAAAACCAAATTAGAAATAAAACTAGATAATTCGATATTGATAGTACGTCAGTCCCCGACAACGGCGCCAAAAACTTATTGTGTTATTTCTGTATGCTTACGCAAGTGTACGTATCGCTCAAGTAATATTGTTACCCCGAAGTTCCAAGACATGTATATGAGAGCGTACGTGGGAAAACAAGACTTTAAATGTGGAACGAAAGAAAGATTTCTTTTTCTTAAGGAAAATTATCCGAACCTCGTGAAGGAAAGGTTTATTAATTGGAATTGGGTTCTCAAAATTGGTATGTGAGACTTATAGAATTTATTGGAATTATGGAATTTTATTTTCGGATTTGGTCATGTGGGGCCCACCTAGGAAATTTTACGATTTTGTGTGGCCCACAAGGTTTTTGATATTTTGACCAATTATCGATATTTCGGGAGATGAAATATTTTGGACCAATAGAAGGTGACACGTGTCACCCCCACATGGCCCATGTTGGGCGAGAAAGAGAAGCCAAGTGGCTAAAGTGTGGGCTAGATATTTTGTTGGAAAAGTGGACTAGTGGGACCCGCACATAAGTGTCCACAATCTCATCCATACACTTGTTTTAATCCTCTCCCTTGGTTGCATTATATATACACATAGAGGTTCAAGACTTCAACACTTAGTGAAATTTCAAGAAAACTTTTCTCACTCCTTAGAGGGCTCTCAGCCAAGGCCCACTTCCAAGACAAAAAATTCTTCAATCCTTGTTGATAAATCCCCATATTCAAACCTAAGGTCCCTAGTGGTATACTAAGCATATACAACCCCATAAATTCCGGAAATACTATGATAATCCATTAGTCGCACCTTGAAACCCTAAGGTGTTCTTCATATTTTGGGTTGGAACTTGAAGAGGAGTTCTTCATAAGCTTATAGTGATTGCGGATTGGAACGTAAAGAAAATGAGCTAAGGATGGCTAAGGATCGACTTTTAACTTGGATAATATTTGGGCATATTGAGGTAAGGATCGATTGTCTTCTTAAGGTAATTGAAGATTTCATGTTGTAGTAGTATATAAGTAAGCTTGTGATATAAAGAATGAAGATTTAAAAAGGTTTGGACCATATTGGAGGGTTGAAGCCGAGACATGACATGTTAGCCATTGAAGTTGTTGATCATTCTTATTGGTATTACCACTTGTTACACGTTATATAATGAAGGAAATATGGTTGTTGATAGTTAGTATAACTTATATAACATGTTGAAATGAGAATTGGATTAAAAGGAATTAAGGAAAAGGACTTAGGATTTATAGTTGTTGTGGCCGAGAATACCCTTAAAATATTGGACTGTTTTATATGAATTGTAGGGCAGAATTTTACACGTCCAGTTAGGCGTGTAATCCCCTTTGGTTAGTTGTTGGTTGTGCCTTAAATGTGGCGTATTGGTTATTGATTACGGGCCTTGGAAAAGGTAGAAAAGTACGTAGAAACAGGGGAAGTGCTGTCCAATTTTCCGTAGAATAAGAGACCTTGTACTTAGTATCATTCTACGTTAGAAACTAGAAGTTGATAGACGTATTATGGTCATTATAGGTTGACATTCTACGTGCGGCGTATTCGACTTAGCGTGTGGATTAAGTCGAAAAGGTATGTGAACTATCTCCTCTTCTTCTAGCATGATTCCTTATTGTAAAGTGAGTAAATCCTACTCCTTAAATGATCTATTCCTTGATTGTACTTGGATTTTCTAATATAGAAGTTGTTCTGTATACTTCTTTGATTGTACTTTGGATGTTTAAAATGGAAAGTTGTTATAATCCATTCCCTTGATAATATTTGGGTTTCCAAAAGTAAAAGTTGTTTTACTTGAAGTATTTAGAGTCTTAAAAAGAAAGTGGTTCCTAATCTCTTAGATAGTACTTGAGTTTAAAAGTGTAGTAACTTGATTTTATATGTTAAGAGACTTGAATTATTTTAAAAAGTTATAATATTTGGTTTTCTTTTTTGGAAGATGTGATAGTGCCTTAGTTTCCAAAACCTAAAGTTTGTTATAACGGCTTTAGGGGAATCAAAAGAGTGGTTTGCTTGATTGATTTAAAAGAGGATAAATGACATGATTTAAAGAGAAGTAACTTGTTTTAAAGGTGTGAGTTACTTAAGATTTGAAAGTAGAAGTCAATTGATTTCAAAACCTTTAATTGAATTTCTAATGGTGTAACTTGATTTGAAAAGTAGACGTGGCTTGATACTACGAGTGTTAGTGTCTTGGGGTTCATAAATGAATTTAGTTTCATTGTAGTACATGAAAGAAGTGACTAGAGTATAAAGAGTGTAGGTCACTTAATTTGAAGAATAAGTAACTTGGTGTTGCGAGGCTAGTGCCTTGGGATTTTATAAAAAGGAAAGGACGTGCGGCGGACGTACGTAGTACTTTGGCTTGCTTAAATGATAATTATTCTATTTGTGCCTTGATAGTACTTTGGCTTGCCTAAATGGTAGTTATCCTAATTGTGCATTGATAGTACTTTGGCCTGCTCAAATGATAGCTCATTCTATTTGTGCTAATGAGAGTCGTTGATGATTTAAAAATTGTGTAGTTGGATCATATGAGAAGGTCCATGATCACAACATAAGCCTTATTGTGAAAGTTGTATAGTTGGATCATGTGATAACGTCCATGATTGCGACATACATCTAATTATAAATAAGGGTCAAGGATGATTTTCTTGCATATGGGTTGCTCATATAGTCATTCGTGCAAGTGTCGTATTTTCACATCTCCGCGTCCCTCCATAAAGGGCCACCAACATGGTACATATATATCATGGAGTAGCTCTCATGACGTGAGTCGGTACACACTCACTATGGGTCTGAAGGACTAGTGCGGGTTCAAATCCCGGAACATAATCCATGGACTAGCTCTCCGTGATGCGAGTATCATGTACTGATGCTCATTGCGGGTCCACATGACCTATGTGGGTGAAATAGTCCCTTGCGGGTGAAATAGTCCTATGGTGGGATTGCATAATAATTTTGAGGGCGGATGACCCTGACATTGGCATGACTTTCATGTTTTGAAACGGTAGTGATTTCATTAATGAAAGGGTGCAGTGTATTCATGACTTAAAGTGAAACAGTTAGTCTCATTGTTAAAAGCATAACTTAAAAGGTAAATATGATTGCATTACTCTCATATTTGCAAAGCTCAGTGTACTGTTATCTTGAGTTATCATATTTGCTTCCTGTTATATTTGGATTATGTGATCTCCTTTACAATACTTATTGTTTCATATATTGGTACATTCTTCGTTCTGACCCCATTTCTCCGGAAGTTGCGTTAAATCTGTGAGTTTAGGTACGCAGTTTGGTGATCTGCAAGTGTAGGACCCTTGCTCAGAGTTTTTGGACAGCTCCATTTGTTCCGGAGCTTATCATTTTGGTATAGATCCTTCATTACAGGCTTTTGTACAGTTATGAGTATGGCGGGGCCTTGTCCCGTCATAGTTCAGTAAAACTCTTAGAGGTCTGTATTCATATGTGGGATTGGACTCGTGTACAGTGTAGTTCTTTTGGATTATATATATGGCAGCCTTATTGGTTTTGCCTTTGCATGATTGTTGGTTTTATAAAATTTAAAAAAATGAGGTGTTATTTAGTTCCGCGGGTTACTTGTGTCAGTTAGGTAGAAGGGTGCCTAGGTAGAGCACCAGTCGCGGGCTCGGGGTTCGGGTCGTGACAAATATAGTCTGTAAGACCGAGTTATCGTCCACACAGAGACTGGTTTATCAAGTACCGAATATCTAATCTATGGTATCTATTTGGTTAACGTTCTTTTGGTTTGTGATTATAACTAAGAATTAAAACTAAGCAAAGTGCGGAAAATAACTAATGATGATAATACTTTAGATTTAAAACAGTTATGAAGGAAATAAGGCTTCCAATCTCCTCAACTATACACTCTTTCACTTGTTAATGCAATGCTAATGATTCTTCTTCTTATTAAGATAGCAAGTTAACTAATCTGTCTTATATTCCGATTAGGACATATAAAAACTCAACCTTATGATGAAACCTTCTATATTTCTATGATATATTTTACTACACAGGAGGATTAAGAACAATAACCTTAAATACTACACAAGTATCGGGGTACTTTCGTCCACGATTTTAACATATGTCTAAACAACTACAACATATTCAAATCTCCCCTCTCGGATCTTGATTCGAAATCATATAAGTTATTAAAATTAATGGTCAGTTAATTATCAAGCAATCAACACAATATTGAATAGATCTTAATATGCTGAAGAAGGAATCAATAACTATGCATTAACTGTATGAAAGAGTTTCAAGAGATTCGACATAAAACCCTAATAAAGAAATTAGCTCCTAGACATTGTCATGCTAAGAACTAATACAAAATTCCAAACTGAAATTAAAATAAAGAAAAGAAAAGAACTTGAACAATTCGATGTCTCCAATTGTAGCTTACCTCCTTCTTGCCTCTTCCAAGTATGATATCTGATATGACAGGGTTTAAGAGTTTTATATCTGAGTAAAACCTTGTTTCGGACCCTTTTACCCTTCAGCAGATTCGGCCCAACTTTCTGAAAAACACACGTCGGCACCGCGGTACTGCGGCGCAGCGTCGCGACTCTAATTCAGCCGAAAGCACTGGAGGCTACTGGAAATATTGCGCCGCGGTGCCTTCGACGGTGATTTTTTGTCCTCAGCTACTGGAATTTTTACGCCTCGACTCAACACTTTTGGCGGTTCAGTATTGTGCGGTCATAACGGCCTTCGCGCGGTGCCTTCTGTTTTCGCGGATTTATTTTATTCTTCTCGGGACTTCTTAGGCTTCATTTCTTAGGCTATGCTTGGGAAATTTCATCCTCAATTCTGTAGTTCCTCCTTTAGGATCGTTGTGACTCAAAATACAGAAAAAACAACCCTAATACTATACTAAACACAAACGAAAAGAGAAAAATACTTAACTAAAAAAGACTCAAAAGAGTGTATAAAATACACTCAACACTTTGGGAGGTAGAGATATAGACTATTCTGGCAGACTCTCGACACAATGACAGTATATACATGTCACACCCGAACCTAGGCTTGAGTGTCACACGACACTCGGTGTCTGACTGTATGTGACCGAACAAATCAACTGGCTGGCTGAATCAACATGTGATATCAAAGCATACTGAAAACAGAATTAAACTAGCACATGTTGATATACTAAAAAGTCTTAATGATATAAATCACGATCTGCTGCAAGTTCTGAAATAGTCTAAGAGATAACTGTAGCCAACTAGGCTAACATAAAAACACGTGACTTTGTCTAACTGTCATTATAGTCTATGAAGCCTCTAATAGAATACTGAAAACTGACTATTGTCGAGATAAGGCCTCCGACATATCTGACTATCTGTAAATAAGTTGTAAAAGACTGTAAAAGACAATAAGGCCCTGAAAGAACTAGGATTCACCAATCAGCTGATGCTGGAGATCCTAGTGAGCAAATGCGTCGTTCTGTAAATCGTTACATGCATCGCGAGATGCAGACCCATGCAAATAGACGTTAGTACATTTGAATTGTACTAGTATGTAAAGCAACTGAAAGAAAGAATTGTAAGCAAGGTGTTTTGGGGAAAGGATAGCCCAAATAAATACATGTAATAAATACTGAAAATGATAACTTAAATGAACAAGAGAAGTGAAATTATGAGTACTTCCTGTTGTGCATCTGAAATATCTATTTAACGATATTTATATGTGGGGCCCCGGTCTAATAATAAATGAATAAACTATGGCCTTGGCCAAGTAAGTGCGCCATCTATGACCTTGGCCAAGTAAGTGTGCCATCTATGACCTTGGCCAAGTATACGTATATATGAGACTGTGCCCTTGGGCAATCACATATGTTCAATAATCATTAATTATTATTAAGGAACTGAGATTTCTGAAATAATGAACATCACTAAACTGAGACATGTTTTCATGAATTGATTATGAAACCTGAAGCCTTAACTGTTCTAGACCTACTGAGTTTCTAGACTGAGACTCATGAGTATCAGACACGAGTCTATATTGATTACGTTATGAGTTCACAATGTTTGAAATGAAGATCATGAGAATAATTAATGATTCACGGAACTAAGGCATAAGTATGTTCTGAGGCAATTCGTAATAGTCAATAAAGAACATGGCGTAGGGAGAATCATCAACATTTCCAAACGTAGAGAATTAGCCTCACATACCTTAATTCCCTGCTCTTGAGCGTAATATAATGTCCTTCAACCCTTTCAATTTTAATCTAAAGCAATACAAGTAAAATGGATTTCATATTAGTAAGAAAAAGCATGCTTTGATCATCTAAGCATTTTATCAAACACTTGATGGACATAAAGCGCCACAACTTCCATTAATGGTATATTCTTCACTCAATTCCCATTCTATTACTTCTGGGTGATTCTACGATCTCAAATAGATGTAATTAACATCATTATTTATCACCCATAAGATTATAACAATCCTAAGTCAACAATCCAAAACTCTGCCATATTTCATATGATTCTCTTTATTAAATTCATTAATGTATCTCCCAAGAACTCATCAATTCACAACTACAAATGATTATAAGGGTAAAAGATTACCTTTTTGATGCTCAATCTCCTTGCATTTGAATGCTAGGGTTTCCACGTCCAACGATGACGTCTCAATCAAGGTTCTATGAATTAGAAGAGTTTAATCACGTTAGAAGGGTATTAGAGACTTGAATTCAACCTAGATCATCATAAAACTTACATTGAAGGGTTCTTGAGGCTTGGTACTTATTTTTTGTGCCCTTAGGATGATATTTCGTGATTAGGGATGTTAGAGAGGTAACCCCAAACTTAAATAAGAGTTAAAACACAAAAAATCCAATCGCGCAGAAGCAGGTATATAGCGGGACCCCCTGTAGATCAAGAATTCAGAGAGCATGATTTCTTATGCTCGACTCGCGACACGGGGCCATCGCACGAGCCCTCACGACGGCGCATGGCCATCACGGGTGGTCATTTTCGTCTTCTGCGTAGTGTTTGTGTGATGCGCATAGCTTCTTGTACATAGCTCCGTTAGACTATCACAATATACCGTTGGAAAGGTATTTTAAAGATATACAACTTTTATGTTTTAAGGTTTTTCAAATTCTCAATGTATGTTCATGAAATCGGACTGGAAGGTAGACCTTTCATAAACTTAGTCGATTCTATTGAATCTTATGCACCTCAGTGTCTATCTTGATTCCAAAACAACTATTTCCACCCAAACTCATCCCGGTGGGACTTTTTGATGGCTAAAATGTCATGTTAACACTCATTTAACACATTCACACCTAATTCAAATTTACGGAGTGTTACAATAATACCATGAAAATAATACTATAAAAACATGATAAAACTGTCTGAAAAGGGAACCACGACTACACAAATTAATACGATAATCAAAGTACAAGAAACAATATATAGTAGCAGAAATAGAAAGAGTAATACTACGACTACTAGCTAGTATGAAAGGATAAGTAGGCCAACGCTCCAGTACCTACTAGCCTTCTACCATAATTCGTGTTCTCTATAACGTCATATCTAAGGTCAGGTACTCGGTAAGCTGGATTTGCGCCATTTTCTGTCTAATCATCTTTCTCTCATACTTATTCAGCATTTAGTCAACCTCTCACACATCCGTACTGAAACATCCGTGCATCTTCTCTGCATATGCCTAAATCACCTCAGTCTTGCTTCACGCATCTTATCTTTCACCGAGGTCACTTTCATCTTGTCATGAATGTCTTCATTTCTAATCATATCCTTCTAGTATATCCATACATCCATCGCAATATTCTTATTTTCGCAACCTTCATCTTCTTATAATGAACGAGTTCTTCCTTTCTTTATATATTAAATTTTTATTTTAATTAAAATTTTGACTCCAACTTCATATAAAATACACATGTCATCTCTTAGAATTTTGATGGCAGTCGTAATAAATCTTTTTTCCAACAATTCCTCGGTATGTGTACACAATACGCAAGTATACACAAACACCAACTAAAACAAGACTTGCAATTTGCAAAGGCCAAAGCCACATGTTCTTTTCTTGATTAACTTTTGTGTAGCCCGGTTCACTAAATTTTCGCTATGTGCGGGATTCAGAAAAGAGCCGAATAGTCGAACCGCACGAATCTATTGTAAATCGTCTTACCTCATATTTCGATAAAATACTATTATTTCGATAAAATACTATTTTCATGGCTTCAACCAGGACTTCCAAGTCACATAAGAGTAACTTTACTAGTTATTATAAGAGTGCCCTTTAGCAGCAACGCATGACCGACCACCACCACACACAAATTCACTACTCAACCTATGATCAAATTTGTCACAAAAACCCCTTCTTAGTTCTCTCTCTTTTCTTTCTCACTCATCACTTTGATTCCATTTCCATTTTTTTCCCATTCACTACTCAACCTTGAGTTTTTGATCTATACCCACACTGTATTATACATTTCCCTATATCAGGTCACATAAAGATTGATTTTTTGCTGAAAAAAATCTGATCTTTAATTTATTAGAATAAAAAAAAAATCTTTTTTGTTTGAGTTTTTTTGCTTCTGGGTTTGTGGTATTTTTTGGGTTTGTTTCAATGGCTGATGAAATAGCAGTGGTTGAGGTTACTGAGCAAAATGTGAAATGTGAATCTGTTGTAGTTAATAATGGTGTTAAAAAAGACACTGATTTGATGTCAAATGGAAAACCAGAATATGAAATGCAACAAGATATTGTTGTTCACATGTTGAATAATCTCAAGTTGAATCCAATGGCTAAGGAATTTGTTCCTTCTTCATATAATCGTGATCAGATAATTTTCAACAATTTTGTGACAGATGATAAGACTCTGGGAAGAGGTGATGATTACAGAAATAACAGAAGGGTATAGCTTCAATTTTTTTAATTATTGTTAATTTAGCATGGTTTTAATCGTTTTCTAAAGGTTGTTAGAGTTCTTATTTTATTGTTTTTTTCTATTATAAGGTGTTTTTCATGACTGAACAATTGTTAGTTGGAGGATTACTTGGAAAAATTTGCAATTTTGATGTTGCTATAGTCTGATCCATGATGAATTATGTCAAAATTTGTGAACATGTAGGGTGTGTTTGGTATGAAGGAAAATGTTATATTTTCCAGGAATATTAGTGTTTTTTTTCTACTTATTTTCTTGTGTTCGATAAGTAAGCAAAAAATATTATTCTAAAAATATTTATATATATTGTAACAAAATACTATGGGAGGTGGGGGTGGTGGGGATGGGGGCTACGGGGGTGTGGTGAAGATGAGATGTGTTGGAGCGTGAGCCGTGGGGAGGACACAATCAATATGGAATGCCACTTATGGAACTTGTTTTCCCTACTTTCACAAGGGAAGTCATTTTTCTTATTTTTAAGGAACTTGTTTTCCTAGATAAGGAAATATTTTCCTCCATATCGAACACACCCGTAATTTCCTTTTATACAAGCATTCTTTTTAAAGCTTTTATCTTTAGGATATCTCTCTCTCTCTCTCTGTGTGTACACATTGGTTTTTGCAGGTAATAGTTGGAATGAGGGAAATTTAACTGTTATTTTCATACTTGTTTGAGAAATGGTCATATTTGTTTGGTAAGAAATGTTTTTTTGGGGGACATTCCATGTATTTGGGGCACCATTGATCCTGTGAGGAATTTTTATAATCACTTTCCACTTTAAGTTGTTGCAACGGTCCAAATGCTTTTTTGACATTAATCCTTTTCAAGGGCTGCTGATTGAACAGAATTTTGAAACCGGGGTTTCACAACTATCGGGGAAACGTGGAATGTATAAAGGTATAAAATTGCAAAAAAAGGTTGATGACCATTGGTCAATTAGTAGGCCATTTCTGACATTCCATTTGGTATAAACAGAAAATTGACATTAATGATTTGTCAATTGCTGCTGCTTAGCTGGTTTGAGTGGATGAGTACCATCTAAGCACGCGGTAGTTGTGCCATTCAATTACATTGGATCATTATAGTGGATGTCGTGGAATTTGTCGTTTCAATCTGAATGTGCATGTGCTAGTTGTGCCATTTCATTACATTGGTCGTTTGTGATACTGAACAGAGCTTTTGCTATATACAACAATAACATACCCAGTGAAATCCCACAACGTGAGGTCTGGGGAGGGTAGAGTGTACGCTGACTTTACCTCTATCATATACGGCAAATCAATGTTACGATCAGATCATTAAATTTGCTTACCTTCAAATGAGAAAGTGAATAATAGCCAGTGGCAGCGATTTTACTAGTGGAAAACCACTAAAAGATTATTTTTTTGATAAGGTAAGAAATATAATTAAAAATATTTTACCTACTTAGCATTTTTTTAAAATTCACTATGGCGTCATGTTACTCAATTTCTTTCTTGTTTAATGCCTTAATCACCAATCTAAATCATGAACAACCATCTCAAGTGATTGAGTTTGTCATGTTATCTTGTGTGCCGAAGTTGCTTTCTTTTTGTCTCACTTTCCTTCTTTTTTTTTTTAAAGAAATTGACATAAGTAGCTGCCCACCAAAATAATAGCCAGCAAATGTATATTTTTTGTATATTAATGTACAATATACATAAAATATACATTTTTGATACATAAGATTGTATATTTGGCTAGCATATATTATTTTTGGCCGAATGGCCAGATGTGTAACTTGTCCTTCTTTTTTCACAGAGAGGAAACAACTTTAATCAGGGCAGAAGGAGAATGAACAGTAGATCTTTTAGAGCTCAAAGAGAAGATAGCATTAGGCGAACAGTCTATGTCTCTGACCTTGATATCAATGTATGTAAGGATGGACAATTGTTGAATTTTGTATGATGTTTTATATTAGTATTTATGTCATTTCCCCCCTTAAAATATAGATCACGGAAGAGCAGCTTGCTGCGCTATTTAGTGCCTATGGACAAGTAAGTCACTCTGCCCTTCTGAACATTGACTGAATCATCATATTAGATATTTGAGTTCTTATGTGCGTGCTTCTTTTAGTAACTTGAGAAAGCAAGAAAACAAGTAATTCCCTTCCCTGTAAAATGATTAGAGTAGATTACTCCTCTAAGCATAACATAAAGAAAAGCGGCCAGCCGGTTATATTATATATATATATATATATATATATATATATATATATATATTAAACTGTGTATTTCTTCTGACTTTTCTGAAAAGCTCATAGTTTCTGCTTAAAAAGGACCACTCCAGTTGGGGAACACAAGATATAGGTCTTGGAGTAGATCCCACATTAGCCGCAAGACGTTGGTCTCTAACTAGAAAAGTAAATGTTTGAGCAAAGTGAGAAGGGCCTCCTTGCTTTATTGATTTGAACCACTGCCCTCACCCCCTATTTTTTTGTTGTTGATATATTAAGTAGGCATTTTGCCATAGAAACCAAAACAAAATTCACTTTTTTTGAAATTTTTGAAGTTGGAGTTGGAGTTGGAGTTGTGTTTGACCATAATTTTTGCAAATAATATTTTGTTGTTGAAATGTACTTTTTCATCAAGGTTTTGGTTGTGAAAAAAGTGGAAAACAAGGTTTTGGTTGTTTTTCAAATTTTCATGACCAAACACTGATTTTTGAAAAAAGTGAAAAAAAAATCCGGAAAAAAGTGAATAATTCTTATTTTTGAAAAAAGTGAAAAAAACATTTTATTATAAATTTTTGTATTTCCAGTCCCCATTTAGCAGAAAATCCATCTCCTTTTAGCAAGTTGCACGCAAATAAGAAGTTTGCACCACTTCACTTTTGTGAAGATGTTTTGACTAAAGGGAACTAGCCCTCATGTATGCAAAGATTTACACATCTCAAATGCGCTTCCTATGGTTCCCTATATAGAGGAACTCGGATTGTTGGTTCGTGTTGTCACCTAACTTCCATCATCACTCTCAAGAGAGTGCAGTTTGGTACTTTGGTTTATGTGGGATCTGCATGATACTTGATTTCCCCGGGCGTAGCATTTTTGCCTACACCTCATGCTTTGTCCTTTCAAGTTGCCTGAATGAGAATTGACTCCATACACTATTTCAACTATCTTCTATCAGGACTGGAAATCTGTGAAAGAAGTTTGATAGGTATAATAGATTTAATATGTTTGTTTTGGGGCTACAACGTGTGGGTAATTGTTGAAAGAAGTCATGATGTTTATGTACCTGTTTGTCATCTTAATTTGCCTTTTGCAATGACTTAGTAGAATGTTTCCGTAAGTATACCGTCTTCGTATAACTTCTTGATCTGTTACTCTATTAAAGAGTGTAAGAGCGGCTGTTTTCATTTTGGCGGTGCTTATTTGCAGGTTGTTGACTGCCGAGTTTGTGGTGATCCACACTCCCGTCTTCGCTTTGCTTTCGTGGAGTTTGCTGATGAATGTAAGTACTCCCTCCATTATAATTTATGTGATGGTGTTTGAGTGAGCAAGGATTTCAAGACTTCTAAAATTTGTAGTCTAAAATAAGACATAAATATTTATAAAATCGATATTTTGAAGTTAAATTGTTACTAATAGAAAGGTGTCTTTTTTGGGACTGACTAAAAAGAAAAAAGAGTGTCATATAAATTAGGACGGTGGGAGTAGTATAATTTGACTTGAAGTTCTTAAGATTGCTGAGCATTTGAAACTAATAATGTCATTTGGAATCATTTTGAACAGATTCTGCAAAAGCTGCACTTAGTCTTTGTGGGACAATATTAGGGTTCTGTCAACTCAAGGTTCTACCTTCGAAAACAGCTATTCTACCTGTGAATCCTACTTTCCTTCCAAGGGTATGCAAATCTTTCGCATTTCATTGTACTTGTATGTGGAGAATATTACCAAAAGAATTTGTTTTATGGTTCTATCTCATCCTTGTAGAGTTGAGTTCATCTAATTGCTTTGTGTTGTTTCATATGCAGTCGGAGGATGAGCGTGAGATGTGCGCGAGGACAGTCTACTGTACAAATATCGATAAGACGGTACAGTGTTTCATGTTTTTTCTTGACTGCGTCTTTCTATTGGATATTTTTGGAGGTCACACAAGTTGTTAGTGTTATCTTGCTCAGGCTGGTTAAATTGTATTTTGCTTATTGTAGTACTTGCTACTTAATTTCATATTTGAGAAATTAATTTACTCTATGATCAACAGGTTTCTCAAGCTGATGTCAATTTCTTTTTTGAGACAAGATGTGGTGAGGTCAGTATGATGTTCAAAAGCTTTCAATAAGATGGGAGGAGAGTGTGTATTTCAATTTTCTCATGTTTGGTTGGTCAAATGTTTTGGTAAATATTTTCTCTAGGAAAACAAGTTCCTTAGAAATGAGGAAAATGACTTCCCTAATGGAAGAAGGGAAAACAAGTTCCATAAGTGTCATTCCACAAAATCCACACTGGTTGTGTCCTTCCTACCCTCCAACACATCTCACCTTCACCCCCACCCCCTTAGCCCCCCCATCACACCACCCTAACCCCACCCTACCCCCAGTGTTTTCCTAGATTATATATAAATACTTTTGGGACAATACTTTCTGCTTACTTACTCAATATCAGAAAATAAATTAGAAAACCACTAATTATCAAGGAAAACATTTTTCTTCGTACCAAACACACTCGGAATCTTGACTTAAGAGATGAAATTGAATGATAATTCTTTCTTTGCAGGTTTCTCGTTTGAGGCTTTTGGGGGATCAAGTGCACTCTACCCGTATTGGTTTTGTTGAATTTGTTATGGTACGTTGTTTCTTCTGTGCGATGTGTATGCTAGGATTAAGCATCAATGACCCATTCCTATCTGCACACTTGCCTTTTGAGAATATTTTGCAAAATCTAATAGTCTTTTCTGTTTCAATTGTTAAATTTTGAGTAGTCTGACATAACCGAAATAACCAGAACTGAAATTACAAAAGATCCAACTGAACCGAATTTGTTTCCCTGTTAGGTTTCGGTTTGCAATCTTACAAACAAAAAAACTCAAACCAAAATTTTCAATAACCGAACGATGTCCACCCAAAGTAGACTTCCTATCTCCGCCTCTTTCTCTCTCTCATGCATTTTTGTTTAATTGTGTCATGTGATTTCTTAATGTCATGTCACCATTAGCTTTGTGCACTTTTAATGTACTTGTTGTTATTTCTTTGGTGCTCTTTACCCATGGGGGAAAGGGTTTGGGGGGGGGGGGGGGGAAAAAAGGGGACAGGAAGCTCTTTGCTCTTTGGTTTGAGAGGATTTTTCCAGATTCTTTTTGTTTATTTGAAAAAGTTGTGTGAGAGACAATAATAAAATACACCACAACTTTTCCACAAAACAAGAAACAACCCTCATTATTTCCATTTGAACTTTCCCCTTTTTTATACTTTCTCAGTTTTGACCCTCTTCTCTTTTCGAGAATTGTCTTTTTCAAATATGATATATTTTCTCCTTTTATTGTAAAAACTACAATTATCCTGTTAGTTTATAAAGGAAGAAAAGGAGGAGAACAAATTGGAAGTGAGTCTTGATTGTACTTTTATAAAGACCATCAGTGGAGCAATGTTTGCCGCCAAATTTATACTTGAAAAATGTGCAGGCCGAGAGTGCAATTTTGGCA
Organism: Przewalskia tangutica; assembly: GCA_029844215.1. Classification (NCBI taxonomy): domain Eukaryota; kingdom Viridiplantae; phylum Streptophyta; class Magnoliopsida; order Solanales; family Solanaceae; genus Przewalskia; species Przewalskia tangutica. The sequence goes on along the minus strand of CM056730.1, from coordinate 2,943,715 downwards.
TTGGATCTTTGTGGTGAGATGTTGGGATCCCAACCTATCAGGTAAAGTCTTATTTAGCAGTTGCTTCAGCTGGTCCACATTAACTTTTTTTCCTCATGAATACATTTTTGTCTTTCCTTGTTGCATCTTTCTACTATCGGCATTTTTAGTAGTTTGAGGCACCAGAATTATGCGTTTAAGCCCTGAATGACTTTCTTCTCTCCCTGTCAAGAATTATCATTATTATCTCAGTCCATGCTTTCCACCTCTCTGTCATCCGAAATAAAAACTACATATAATGCTTACGTTTTAAAAGGTGAGCGGCTTGCATGCTTTATGCTAGAGTGTAAATCAGATAGGTATAATTTTTAGACAGAAACGAGGGAATGTTACTGATTGTTGGTCCCCTGTTTCAGGTTATATATATAATCGCATATTCAACTCTATAGACTAAATTGTAGTTAGTTAAGGACGATCGTTTCCAATGTGCATCGAATAAAAAGTACTATTAAGTGATAGCATCTTTAAGTTAATCTAAATACATGTATATCACTTAATTTTAACAAGATATGACTAAAACATGCGACTAAATCCCTATCTCTATTCTAATAATTAGTACAATGTGATGGAGTCTTACTTAAAATAAATTAACAAGCCAGGCATGCATTTTAAAAGGATTATTCTTGGAGTTTGAATATGCTGGAGCCTCAAGGATATTATTATAATCATAGAGATCATCAGCTTATAATATAACAAGTGATTATTAGTCAAATGTATGAAATGGAGTAAAAATGAGAGTTGCGCACACAAATGTTTTTTTACGAAAGCGGTCATCAAAGGGTGTAGCCTAGTGGTCAATGAAGTGGTTGAGAACCATGAGGTCTTAGGTTCAAATCCTAGTGGAGACACATTTCTTTTCATCTGACCTAGCTTTGGTGGATAGAGTTACCGGGTACTTGTTGGTGGGAGGTGACGGGTATCTCGTGAATTTAGTCGAGGTGCGTGCAAGTTGGCATAGACACCACGATTATCGGGAAAAAAGAAAAAAAAGAAAGGGGTCATCAAAAAAATATATTTTAAACTTGTTCTAGGGCTATAATCTGGCTTGTAATTTTGTATTTAAGGCTATTCTTGAAGCGTCTTTCTTCTCCCTCGCAGAGGTATTTCAATATATCTAAAGTGTATGATTTATAACTTTTCAACTTTGCTAATGTTGTAGGGTGAGTCCTTCGAAGACACCGGTGAGGCCATGAGTCTCCGGCCCTCCAATGCATTAGGTGATGCTCGGAAGCTCAAGGTCTTGAAAGAGATAAGTGCAAGCTCGCTCGGAAGACTTGATATCATAATCGGAAAGCAAAATGAATATGTTTCTATAATGTCCATCTTCCGCTTTACCTTGCCAATTCTAGTACTTTTTAGTGCTGCTGGACATGTCTATTGACCTTTGCTTTTGCTAGTGTGTTAATGGTAATGCCCTACCTTTACTACAGTTAGCTTGATTAATCAATACCCTTTTGAATCTTTTTTTGATAACAGAAAAATTCCCAAGGGCCATTGGCTCACGGTTCGAAACTCAGTGGATGATGGGTCCGTCCTCTACCCATTCTACTTAAATATCAGGCTTTGGTCTTCGACAGAGTCCGAATATACCCTTTTGAATTTTCACAATCTACATCAAGGTATAGTAGTTATAGAGGCTTTCCCTGTGGTTTATACAATATTATATTTACATCTATTGTTTTGATTTTTTATAACCCTATCTTTAAACCTATTTATCACGGTTCGAAACTCAGCGGATGATGGGTCCATCCTCTACCCATTTCTACTTAAATATCAGGCTTTGGTCTTCGGCAGAGTCCGAATATACCCTTTTGAATTTTCACAATCTACATCAAGGTATAGTAGTTATAGAGGCTTTCCCTGTGGTTTATACAATATTATATTTACATCTATTGTTTTGATTTTTCATAACCCTATCTTTAAACCTATTTATCATTACTACAACAACATATCTAGTGAAATCATATAACGTGGGGTCTGGGGAGGGTAGAGTAGAGTGTACGCAGACCATATCTCTACCTGGTATGTATAGCGGTTGTTTTTGAAAGACCTCCGGCTCAAGACAAAGCATAAACACAACCTATTTATCATTAATATAATTAAAATATGAATTCACATATTTGATCTTACTTCCAATGAATTAATTCCATCAATCTATATTACAACAACAATATACCCAGTGAAATCCCACAATGTGGGGTCTGGGGAGGGGTAGATTGTACATAGACCTCACCTCCATCAATCTATATTAATTTTAAAAATTATCTTTGAAATATATTTATGATTATAAGTTCGGAGTACTTTGATGTGTGCCAAAATTCTTTCGTTTATTTTTTCCAAACCATGTGTTACCAATAACCATGTAAAATGGTATGGATGAAGTATACTATACAATATTTGATCAAGCGTTCGAAGAACTAAAAGAACAAAGTACAAACCAAAGCTCAAATTCCAGCATAGGTAATATTAGATGATTACTTATTATTTGTATGAGTTTTCGTAGACAAAATTATCGGTACGTGCATGATGAAAAATAACAAATATTTAGTGGATAAATTGTAAACGTGTATAATTAGATATTCTACCATAATTAGAATATATCTCATATATTGTGTAAATATTTAGTGATATATAAATATGGTAAATTAGGATTCCTCTTGTAATTAGGACTAAGATTCCTATTGTATTAGGGATGTATATTGTACACTAATATATTGATATTAATGAGAAAGACTTCTCAAGGAGATTAATATCATCTTACATGGTATCAAGAGCAAGAACCTAAAGAACCTAGAATTTTTCTAGCCTTGGCCGCCACCACCCCTCCTCGGCAGCCACTCCTTTTTCACAAAAAAATCTTGGTTTTTCTATACCATTCCTCTCTTCTATAAATGGATCCTCTTGCTTCTCCCACACTTTCTGATGCTTCCTCTTCCACACCTCCCACCACCAACTCATCACCATCTTTCCATCCGGCTCTCGCCGTTACAAACATCAAGAATTTCATCCCTCTCATTCTTGATCAGGAAGATGGTCAATACTGGTCGTGGGTCGAACTCTTTAAAATTCATGCATACGTTTACCATGTCCTTGATTACATCGGCGATTATGTTACTCGCCCCCGGAGATTGATGACACAAAATGGTGTCGTCTTGATGCTGTGGTTAAACAGTGGATATATGGTACTATATCTACAGACCTACTTCTCATCATCATGAAAACGGGGGCTTCTGCCCGCGAGTTATGGACAATATTGGAAGAAATTTTCCAAGACAACAAACACAATCGCGTAGTGTACTTGGAGGAGCAATTCAACAACACACGTCTGAAGAATTATTCCAATATGTCTGAATACTGTCGACAACTGAAACTAGTGGCAGACAAATTTTCTAATGTTGGTACGCCCATGTCCGAAACAAAGATGGTGTTGTAATTGATTGCAGGCCTTCGTAAAAGAGAATACGACACCCTAGCCACGATGATTCAACAGGCTGACCCTCTTCCCAATCTTAACAAAGCCCGCTCGCAATTACTATTGGAGGAAACTTGTCGTGCTAAACAGGTTAAGCACAATCAGAAGGCGTTAGCTGTCGAAACGCAACCCCACAGTCATATTCCCGCCGGCCAAACCTCGCTGGAAAATTCCCAACCGCGACAGAGGTGGCAAAGGTCGCGACGGCACTGGATGTCGTGGTCGTGGAAAGGGTCGTGGCTAGCAGAACCAGCAACAACAACCATTACACGCTTCGGTTGGGCCATGAGCCTCAACAGCCAAAGAATAACTCTTCAACCCAGATGCTCGGCAAGGGTTGTTGGGCCCACCCAAATTTCCTGGCCAACCCAAGCATCAAAGAATAATCCCACTTTATGTAAGGCCGCCCAAAGAACCCACTCCTAGCATGACTCCCACTGATTTGGGCCAGGCCTTCAGCCGCCTAAACTTGCAGTCATTGGACAACACTTGTTACATGGACTCGGGAGTCACATCTCACCTCACCCGGTCTGCAGGTAATATATCCAAAATGTTTAGTTTAAAGCATCCTCAATATATTACAGTTGGCAATGGTCACCGCATTTCAATACAAGGCTATGATACATCTTACACACAACCACCTCATCCACCCTTCTCTCTTAAAATGTCCTATATGCCCCACACATCACTAAGAACCTAATTTATGTCCGCAAATTTACTCGTAATAATTATGTCTCTGTTGACTTTGACCCTTTTGGTTTTACTGTGAAAGATCTTCATACGGGGACACCTCTTACGAGATGCAATAACAACGGGAGATCTATATCCATTCTCATCCACCTCCGCTGCCAGATCTTGCTCTTCCGTCTCTCTAACGACTATTTCTCCATCCACATGGCATAATAGACTTGGTCATCCAGGAGCCCCACTTTTTTATTTTCTTAGAGACAATAACTTTATTCATGTAATAATGGGAAACTAGTCCAACACTGTGTTTTTTGTTCTTTAGGCAAACATATTCGTCTTCCGTTTAAATCATCTACTAGTGTTATTTTTGCACCGTTTGATATTATACATGCCGATTTATGGACATCTCCTATCTCTAGTTCCCTCGGTCATAAATATTATCTTGTGTTGCTAGATAATTTTTCTCACTAGATTTGGGTATATCCTCTTAAATTCAAATCGGAAGTGTTTGCCAAATTTCTTGAGTTTCGAACTTTTATCCAAACACAGTTTGAAAAAGGTATAAAATCTTTTTAGTGCGATAATGGTCGTGAATTCAATAACTCCACCTTTCACCGATTTTGTACAAACAATGGCATGGTTTTTCAATTCTCATGTCCTCACACCTCCCCACAAAACGGAAAAGCTGAACGAATCATTCGCACCATTAACAATATGATTCGTACTCTATTGATTCATGCATCTCTTCCTCCGTCATTCTGGATATATGCCGCAAAAATGTCAGAATACATTCTAAATATTCTCCCGACAAGTACCCTTCACAATATGACTCCCACTGAAATCCTCTACCGTAGAATTCCTTCTTACAATCATTTACGGATATTCGATTGTCTTTGTTATCCTAACCTTGCCTCCACCGCCCCTCACAAACTAGCCCATCGGACCACGTCATGTGTCTTTGTAGGCTTCCCGCCGAACCATAGGGACTATCTGTGTTATGACTTGTCCACTCGTCAAACCCACATTTCTCGTCACGTCATGTTCGACGAGACCATATTTTCGTTTTCGAATCCTTAGACATTCCAAAAACCGGATTACTCCTTTCTTGACGAGCCTGCCATCTCTCCCATCATTCTCAGTCAATTCCAGTCAGCGTCGCGACCCATCGAGAGGCGCCGCGGCGCCAACCTTCCAGTGAACAAAGTGCTTCCACACCGTCGTCAGCGACGCGACCCATCGATGCGGCGCCTCAGCTCCAGGCCACTGGACCTCGAGCGCGGCGGCCCCTGATCGCGGCGTCGCGACGCCTCCGACAGATTTTCCACCACCCTCACCATATCCGACCATACCATCCGTCACAACCAGACCCAACGGGCCGCGATCCGGTGCCCTACCTGGGCACCCTTATACCCATCTGTCACATAATCACACGGATACCAAGGATAATATAATAATCCATAAATTATCTCAAAATAGGCAAGCTGACAAGACTGTCACTATATACGGGAACATCCCAAAACGAGTACAACAGTACAGCTGGCCAAAACACATATACAAATACACATCTACCACCTACAACTGTCTACAGACCTCTATGAATACGATAATGAAATATGACGGGACAGGGCCCCGTCGTGCCCCTACATATACATAAGTAAAAAATAAGGTTCTGTACCAAAATGACTAAGCTCTGAATCAATGGAGCTCTCCAAACAATTAACAGAATCCTAGACGGAGGATCACCAAATCGAGTACTGCACTGCATGAAACGCAGATCCCGGGAAAAAGGGGTTAGTACGAAATAATGTACTGAGTATGTAAAACATGAAGTACTATAAATAAGATCATAACTGACCAAAAGATAACAGGAGACAATGTAATAGTCAAAATACCAATACAACTGTGTCATATAAAAATGAGAGTCAACTGTGCCCTTTTAATAATGAGAGTCATATACATAAATATATACCGTACCCGGCCCGCTAGTGAGGGTCTCGGTGTGAATGAAATTATATACATACCGTACCCGACCCCCTAGTGAGGGTCTCGGTGTGATCATATAATGTGCACATACCGTACCCGACACATTATGGGACTCGGTGTGAAATCATCATATATGTACATATCCGGCCCGGAACTCATTGAATTCATATAATCATATCCAGCACGAATAGAATATCATGAGTAACTTTATACAAATTAAATCATCATTTGACTCTCAATGGAATAGATAGAATAACTATCACTTTAGAAAATTCAGGCACTATCATATCATGTATCACTAAGAATTAGGATTCAATGGAGTTATGTACGTCCACCGTACATTCATTTTATAAAAATCATGTCAAAAGAAGTAAGGATAGTTTCACATACCTTTTAGTCGAACTAACCAACTCAATATTAGAATACGTCTCGTCTAGCACTTCAACCTATAATTATGGTAATACGTCCGTCAATTCTAAGATTACTAGCATACTTTATATCGAATGACGACTTTTTTTTCTATAAAAATTCGGGCAGCACTTCTCCTATTTATATGCACATCCACAAATTACAAACAAAGCCAACAATACCAATAACAAGATGCAACTTAAAGATATAACCAAAACAATCCAAAATACTCCATATACGTCATCATAATACATTCCTTCTCTTTACGTTCATGGAAGACAACAACTACAACAACCAATGTGATTAATTCACTTTTTTCTCTTGTTAATTCATCCCCTTAATCCATATTAAAACAACCTTTAAAAACAGTCCATCAACTCTAGCAACAACAACAAGAGTGCAAGTCTTATAGTTTGCAACATAACACCTTTCTACACTTTAATTCTTTTAAGACATGTACTAGTAATTACCACAACATATATACATGTTTATAACTTACATTTCCAGCATTATAACTCCGCCAAAACAACCCCTAAAATACAACACAACATGTCCAATAATTCCATACAAGTCTCGGCCAACACCCATAATACCAAACTCTTTTCTTAGCTCCTTAAAATCCAATTCATGTTTCAACATTTTCATATAACAAATTATAACTTTAAACCTCAAGATTTCTTTTCAATTTCAACATGCAATTAGTGACAAGGAATACAACAACAACACTCAAATCTAATGTATACAAAAACAGTCCCAAATCGGTCCAACACAACACCAATACAACCACATACATTTTCTTACTTCCAATTCTCTTAATATGAGTTCATCTCTTAACTATAACACCATATAACTCCAATTACTCAAATAAGAAGAAGAAATCTTACCTTCAAATAGCTAAAACAGTCCCTATGATTCTCGGTTTCACTGCTCCAATTCTTGCACCATTTCTTCAATTTTTAATTACATGTATGCATCCTTTACAAGTTGGAGACCATCTTACTTACTTGTTTTCCTTCCATAATGTTCTTCTTCAATTCTAGAGTTGTTGGAGCAGATTTTTGGAACTAAAAATCGGCCAGAATGTCGTGACCCACTGTTTGGGAAGTTTACCTTGGCTTGGAACTTTGTAGAGGAGTTTATTCTTGAAAGGGGAGTTGATTAGGTCTATAACTTGGCTATGGAAGGTGAGGGAAGCTTGAAAAATCTGTGGAGGAAGATGAGAAGGTGTGAGGGATGTTGGTTTTCGAAAATGAAGGGGAGGGAGGGGAGGTACACGGTTCTAAGGGCTAATGGCCTATGCATGTTGGGCATTTTGCCACTTGGAGGGCACAAGATGCCATGTGTATTCCACTAGTCTCCCACTTATCCTTCTTGCTACTAAAAATTAGTCCCATACTTAGATAAAATTCTAAAAATTTCGAATGGACCCATGTTTCTCAATGTCAAGATTTTATAATACAACACTAAGTCCATAACCCCGTTGAAAAAGTTTAATTACTAGTATTAATTAAACACACCCTGGGCCATGGCTATTGTTTAACACACCCTCGCAGTCATAGTGGGTGGTTTTCATACGCTGAGACTGTCTCAAAATCTTCAAAAAGGACCGAGGGAAGACCCTTTGTAGAGATGTCTGCAACCTGATATCTGGAAGGGACATGGCAGACGCGTACTTGTCCTTTAGCTACCTTCCCTCGAACAAGGTGAATATTCATTTCTATGTGTTTAGTACGCTGGTGCTGAACTGAATTACCAGAAAGGTAGATGGCACTTATATTATCACAATATACCAAGGTAGCCTTCTCAATAGGACAATGAAGCTCTAAAAGTAGATTTCGTAACCAACATGACTCAGAAACCACGTTGGCTACCCCTCGATACTCGGCAACTACACTAGAACATGAAAGCATGAATTGACGTTTGACAGACCATGAGACCAAGTTATTACCTAAAAACATGCAATAGTCAGACGTAGACCGTCTGGTGTCAGGTTAACCACCCCAATCAACATCTGTATAGGAGACTAGTGTAGACGTCGACGAAGGATACAAATGCAAGTCATACTCAAGTGTTCCCTGAATGTACATAAGAATGCGTTTGAGCGCATTCATATGTTCAACTCTAGGATCATGCATAAACAAACACACCTGCTGTACGCATATGTAATATCAGGTCGCGTGAACGCCGATATCGGGCGGTGCTCGCAAGACTACGATACCGGCCTGGATCCTCATGTAGAGCCACCGCAAAGACCCAACTTGGGTTTAGTATCAACTGGAGTAGAAGTGGACTTACAGGATGACATCACATCCCTCTCAATGATCTCTGCTGCATACTTCCTCTGTGATAAGAACAATCCACCTCCATGACGAGTTACAACAATCCCCAAAAAGTAACTCAATGGGCCCAAGTCCTTCATGACAAACTCAGAACTGAGCATTGTCATAAACGACTTTCGCAAAGCATCAGAAAAGGCAGTCAAGATAATATTATCAATATATAATAGAATATAAGTCATGGAAGATCCCTGACGGTATATGAATAATGAGTTATCAGACCTGCTGTGAGAGAAATCCATAGTCGAAACATAGTCAGCAAACCTCTTATACCATGCCCGTGGAGACTGCTTAAGCTCATACAAGGACTTTCTCAATAAACAGACATGATTAGCATATCTAGTATCCATAAACCCCAAGGGTTGATGCATATACAATGTCTCATGAAGATCACCATGTAGGAAAACATTATTCATATCTAGCTGATGAATGAGTCATGATTTCGAAAGAGCCAAGCTGAGCATAATACGAATAGTAGCCGGCTTGACCAGCGGGCTAAATGTCTCATCACAATCCACGCTAACCTGCTGAGTCTTACCATCACCTACAAGTCGAGCCTTATGTCTTGCAAACGAACCATCAGAATTTTCCTTATGAGTAAAAATCCACATAGACCGAATAATATTAACACCAGATAGACGGGGTACCAACTCTCACGTCTTATTATCAATAAGAGCATTATATTCATCGGTCATGATAATTTTCCAATTAGGGTCATTTATGGGAGACACATTATTACGGGGTAAGCGAGACTTAAGAACATTAGAATTAAAATTAAAATGTCTTTTTGATTTAACAATACCTCGTTGACTGTGAGTGATTGGACCATGACTTGGGGCTGGATAGTGTGAATTTTGGGAATTTTCGAGACAGATGGATCGCCGCAGCAGCGGGCGTCTTGGCCGAATTTCGAAATTGCCGGCGCGCCGCGGTCTAAGGCGCGCTCCCCGGCGAACGATGCTTTCTGGAATTTACGCCGCGACGCACCTCGGCGGTCGCAGCTACGATGACGGATTAAATCACCGTAGCTCTCGGACGATCGCACCGCGACGCCTCCTGCGACCGCGACACCGAGATGAATTATGGGATAACTCTGGAAAAACGGAGAATATAAGTGGAGATATCATCATCCAAAAAATCATACGAACTAGGCATGAGTTTTACAACTTTAGAAAAGGGGAATTGGGAATCATCAAAGATAACATGACGACTAATGATGATTCATTTAGAAGACAAATCAAAGCATTTATAATCACGGTGATTTGACGAATAACCCAAAAATACGCAAGGAGTAGAATGTGCCTGAAGTTTATTGATTATGGTGGATGGAAACAGTGGATAACATAAGCATCCAAAAACCCTAAGATGAGAATACGAAGGAGTTTTATTGTATAGAACTTGAAGGGAGGATGAATATGTCAAACCTTTAGAAGGAAGAATGTTAAGAATATCGGTAGCCATTTGGAGAGCATGATGCCAAAAATATGGGGGTACGGAAGCATGAACCAAGAAAGTTCGGATAATATTATTAATTATACGAATTTTGCATTCAGCTTTCCCATTTGGTGAAGATGTATGAGGACAAGAAAAATGAAAATTAATTCCATTATGAGCACAAAATTCCCGAAACTCTCCATTGTCATATTCTTTGCCATTATCACATTGGATATTCTTGATTTCTCGTTCGAATTGAGTTTTAATGAAAGCTCTAAATTTCTGGAATATGGAAAAAACTTGAAATTTCTTCGCTATTGGAAACATCCATAAAAATTTAAAATAATCATCTAAAAATAGAACATAATAACGGTGACCCAAAGAACTAAGAATAGGAGATGTCCATAAATCGTTATAAATAATATTAAATGGAATTGAAGTAGTAGAAGTATAGGCGACAAATGACAACTTAATAATTTTTCCTAAGGAACAAGATTGATAATTCGGGGTACTATACGTACACACTTACATGAAATAAATTTATTTTTATCTAAGACAGACAAAATTGACGGTTCTGGATGACCTAGACGAGCATGCCATAAAGAAGGCGCAAGAGCTGCAAAAGTAAAAGGCATGGCTAGACGCGAGGAACCAAGACTTGGTGTGGTTGGATAAAGATCCCCCTACTGTCACACCTCATGAGAGGACTCCCTGTCTTGAAATATTTCACACAAAACCCAAACGGATCAAAATCAATAGAAACCCAATTATCAGTGGTGAATTTACGGACATACACCAATTTTTTAATTAGTTTTGGGGCATGAAGAGTATTTTTCAAGACAAGTGGTGGATGAGGAGGGGACAAAGTTTTATGACCATAACTCTTAATTGTAATTGAATTGTCATTAACCACAATTATACCACGACATCGCTCAAATGGAATATGACGCAGAGTACTGGTTAGATGTCACGCTGGTAGTGGCCACGCCCATGTACCAATTCGGATATGGTTGAGTCATCTCAAGTGTGTGCATTATTGCTTCAATGTCGGTCTGCGTGATGGGCTTGAGGAGGGCGATGCCCAAGTATATCGGACTGCTGGTGTCACGACCCGACCCGGTCGCGATCGTACCTCACCGGTACCCTATCGTGCATCGAGAATAGCAATGAACATACATGAAACAAAATCTGTATAAGGTGAACATCACTAGCAAGCCGATAAGGCCGCCTTTCATAAAATAACTTAACCGAAAGTGAAACAAAGACATCTTATCATTACACCAAACCACAAACGTGACTACGCACTTCAGAATAACAATCGTATGACAGGCCCGCCATACCCCGATTGTACAAAAGTAAATAACCTCGTGGAATCATACCAAAAGACAAAGCCTCCGAGGACGGAGCTTTCGGAAAATGAACAGTGATCCTAATAGTGCGGACGGCCAGTTACGATCTCGACTGCAGATGAACGCAGCCCGGGCGAGGTCGATAACAGTACCAAGTACGTGAAACCGAGAAAATCCGAAAATACCTCATAAGTCTAAAATAATCGGGACATGTATAAAATCGGTTTACGTAACACCGTACCTTACCAACAATGAGAAAATCACCATATACTATACCGCATGAAAATAGAAGCTCATAATCAACACGCCCAAGTAAACTCATATAGACCATGGAAGCATACCCGTGGAATCCTTCATCACCGACGCACGCCCAATAAACTCATACTAAGACAATGGAAGCATACCCGTGGAATCCTTCACATCGGCAGACGTCCAATAAGCTCATACTAAAACAATGGAAGCATACCCGTGGAATCCTTCATCATCGGGCGGACGCCCAATAAACTCAACAGTGGTATGACGATCTTGGGCTTGCCCTCATTCATACTCTTACCCCGGAAGGTGGTATAACGATCTGGGGCTTGCCCTCATTTATACTCTTACCGCTTCATATCGCATGCCGGAATCCTTCATCGTAAGCATGTCCAAGGTGCATACGTGGAATCCTTCATCATCGCAGACGCCCAAGTAAACTCATAATCGAACAATGGAAGCATACGTGGAATCCTTCATCATCAAGCAGACGCCCAAGTAAACTCATAATCGAACAATGGAAGCATACGTGGAATCCTTCATCATCAAGCAGACGCCCAAGTAAACTCATAATCGAACAATGGAAGCATACCCGTGGAATCCTTCATCATCAAGCGACGCCCAATAAACTCATAACTTCTTTAGGCTTTCATTAACATACAAAATGAATCTCATTTTCATGACCTTATTCAAGAAAACCCAACTCTTTAACCTTTCATAAAGTTATTATAACTAACTCCCATAAAGCCGTTATACTAACTTTATGCTTTAAAGCTTTAGACGCTCATACTCTTTCATAAGATCACATAACTAACCTCCCATAAGGCCGTTATAACTCCTTATGTTTCAAAAGATTTCGTTCTTTTTATTAACCAAGAGACTTATACTTCAAATCAAACTCACACAATTTCGTAATACTTCTTCATGTCACGAAATCCTTATCTACCTTATTTAGGTTAAACCATTACTTAGGAATAAGTGGTTAGCTCTCTAACCCAACCAACTTAGACATTTTCAGAAAACAAGTCAAGTACAACAAATAGATTTACTTCATTTAAAACACGACGCCTACCGTACTATATAGTTCAAACTACTCATGCTCAAGAGATAAGAAAGCTCCACATACCTCTTTGGTCAATCCACTTGCTAAGCTCAACTACCGCAAGTAATATTTCAACCTATAATAACCATGATATGTTCATTAACCTCTAATTCCAATGTAGAATAATCTAACTCAAAGCCACTAAAATTCTATAGAAAATGGGCAAGCATTTCCTTTGTTTCTACTCACTTTGCCACCTTTCTCAAGGCCGAATTTACCATCAAAACACCACATCAGAAGGCTCAATCAATCCAACATTTTAAAGGGGATTACACACCCAAATACCAATTCTGCCCCATAAGTTTACAACAATTCACTTAACAATCCTAAGGTAGTTTTTAGGCTTCAACATGCTCATAAACTCTTCTTAACCCATTTTTCATATTCAAAACCCATTTCTAGCATGCAATGACTCTAAGAGCATTATTTACTACCACAAGTTCTTTCTTCCTAACATGCAAAACTAAATCTAAAGAAAGAATCATTACCTTAAAGTTTTAGCCCAAACTTATTCCAAATATTGCTAGCTTCCTTGCCAAGAACACCACCACAACAATGCCCACAAGCTAGCTACAAGCTTCCTTTTTGGTTCTTAACTATTCAGATTTTTCTAAGGGTTTTTAGAGAGAAGGGGGAGCAATTTGAGAGAGAGAGAGAGAAGATGAAAGATAGAAAATGTCCAAGTCTTGGTCAATATATTGCATGCAACAGAAAATCAGATGGGGGGGGGACACTTGTCACCCTCCCATGGTCTCTTTTAAAACAAAAACCAGACTTTTCTAAGTTTTTCCGCCCAAAAATCCCGCTGGCCGCAGCCACGCCAAGGCCAAAACCTCCGCAGCTCTCGATCTTTCGCCGCTGCCCTTATTCCGGCCATGCGCGCTGCAACTTCAGCGACTTCAGACTTTAGGCGCCGCCTCGTGATCCGGCGCGCCTGCCGCTTGGTCCAAACGCATTGGCCCGATCACAGACCGAACTTGTAACTCCTATAACTTACTCCGACGCCATATCGACGAACGGTTGGTTGCGCTGGAATCCAGACTAACGAACTACGCCAGGCCTTTAAAACACTTAGGAACTTCAATGTACCGGTCATAACCCGCTCAAAGTTGACTAAAACCGCCTAATAATCCGTCAACCTATCCTTTGAAAATTTTTAAGTCTTACCCCTTCGACGCATCAAACGCATGACTGAACTACGGGTGTAACATTCTCCTCTTAGAAACATTCGTCCCGAATGTTCTTTCGAGCCAATCTAATATCCCCAGGTACTCTCGTACTTTACACTAATGGAACTTTATTATGCCACACATGGTCCTAAGATATCGCATACACACATATCCACTCATCACTATCACACAAGACAACAGACTCCGGCGGTGCACTAACGCTATCTTAATTCTTTTCAAGGCCTAAAAGGATTCTCTTATCGCATTTCCAACTCATCGCTAGCATACATACATAACCCTAATATCCTCCACTCACGGCATTCCATCATACAACAATCCTATCATGCATACTAATCTCTAGCGGTCAAAGGTATACCGACGTCATATAAGGGTCAAAGGACCGCTTAAAATCGGGAACCGCTACCACGACCTTGCCAAGGCCCCGCGGTATGAACATCTGCTTCAGCCATTGAAAGTGAAGAACCCGCAATCGATCCAATAGATTGTGCCATCCCACCAAGGCTACTTCGCCTGACAGCCTCGCTAAATGGCCTTGTTGGGCCGCAGTGTAACAATGTCGCCGATCTAGTCCGACACTCAAAATGAGATCTACCACAATGACCACATCGAGGCAAAGCGTGGCCCTCGCATACTATCTTCTGATACCGTGAACTTGTCGCCCGAGCCTCGACCGCCCCGAATATCCTCGACGGCCAAACCACCCACGGAAGACCGGAAGGGGCACTGAATGTAGACCCAACTCGCCACGAGGCCGCCCACCCCGAAAGCTATCCCGAAACCCCGCTGCCCCGCCTCTGGGTGGCCGACTCGGCCGCCTCACTCTCCCGCCTCAATCCTCGCAAACGCCGCATCCCGGCAATATCCATACCGGGCCAAGAGCCACCCTGCATACGCAAGAATCATGTAACGATCTAACCCCATCACATACGGTGAACTGGTCCGCCATGTTTGCTACAATAGGGGCGATATCCGCCAATGAATCAAACTACAGATTGTATTCTCGATGGTCTTCCCATTCGTCTCAATGCCAAAACCTATCAGCCGGGCTCTCTCGCCTCTGAGGCAAAAGTGACCGAGAAGGCTTCCGTGAACTCATCCCAAGCACCGGAGTGAGCACCCATACCTTTGACAACAACCACGACTCAAACCAATTCAACGCAATATCGCAGAACCCAGTAGAAGCTAACACAACGGACTCGCCTCCGAGGCCCTAAGCACTGCGTAGTCCGCCGCACTTGTCGGATAAACTCCCGAGGATCCTCCTCGCACCTCAACCATAGAACTCGTGGATCACAACTTAGAAAGTCCCAATCTTAAACTGCTTGGCTCTAGGTTAGCCACGGCCTCGCAGATCGCTCGCCACAATGCTAGTCAACAACCCGACCGCTTCCCATAATCCCTATACTCGCCCCGCGTGGAACGAGGCTCGTACCGCGGTCTCGATGAGCGGCTGCCGCTCGAACTCGAGGCCGGGCGACGCGTGGAACTCGCCGCCAAACATCATCTCCGGCAAAGATCGGGCTCGCCTCGTAGCCTCTCGCCCCGCTTGCAGTTCCTCAATCGCTTGCCCTTCCGGGCTCGTTGCTTTACGTGAGGCATCATCGCTATAAAAGAATACGCCGGAGGAGTCCAACTTATAACATGCCTCTAAGGCACGATCTCGAGTGAGAAGAATGGAAACCCATCCTAAATATCTCGCACTTCGACATAGATGTGGTGCACAACACACCGATAATCAAGACTCTACTAGATACGGTCTGTAGACACTTTCCGAGGACTAACTGCTCTGATACCACTTTTGTCACGACCCGACCCCGGGGCCGCGACTGGTACCCTACCGGGGTACCCTATCAGGTATGCATCAGAGAATAGCAGCGGAACATACATGAAACAAAATCTGTATAAGGTGAACATCACTAGCAAGCCGATAAGGCCGCCTTTCATAAAATAACTTAACCGAAAGTGAAACAGTACATCTTATCATTACAGCCCAAACCACAAACGTGACTACTGCACTTCAGAATAATAATCGTATGACGGGGCCCGCCATACCCCGATTGCATAAAAGTAAATAACCTCGTGGAATCATACCAAAAGACAAAGCCCGAGGGACGGAGCTTTCGGAAAATGAACAGTGATCCTAATAGTGCGGACCAGCAAGTTACGATCTCGACTGCGGCATGAACGCACTTCGGGCGAGGTCAAGATAACAGTACCAAGTATGTGAAACTGAGAAAATAATGAAAATACCTCATAAGTCTAAAATAACAGGGGACATGTATAAAATCGCCACGTAACACGCACCTTACCAACAATGAGAAAATCACCATATACTATACCGCATGAAAATAGGAAGCTCATAATCAACACGCCCAAGTAAACTCATATAGAGACCATGGAAGCATACCCGTGGAATCCTTCATCACCGACGCACGCCCAATAAACTCATACTAAGACAATGGAAGCATACCCGTGGAATCCTTCACATCAAGCAGACGTCCAATAAGCTCATACTAAAACAATGAAGCATACGTGGAATCCTTCATCATCGCGCACGCCCAATAAACTCAACAGTGGTATGACGATCTGGGCTTGCCTCATTCATACTCTTACCCCGGGCATGGTATAACGATTCGGGGCTTGCCTCATTTATACTCTTACCTTCATATCGCATGCCCTGGAATCCTTCATCGTAAAGCATGTCCAAGGTGCATACCCGTGGAATCCTTCATCATCAAGCGACGCTCCAAGTAAACTCATAATCGAACAATGGAAGCATACCCGGAATCCTTCATCATCAAGCAGACGCCCAAGTAAACTCATAATCGAACAATGGAAGCATACCTGGAATCCTTCATCATCAAGCAGACGCCCAAGTAAACTCATAATCGAACAATGGAAGCATACCCGTGGAATCCTTCATCACCAAGCACGCCCAATAAACTCATAACTTCTTTAGGCTTTCATTAACATACAAAATGAATCTCATTTTCATGACCTTATTCAAGAAAACCCAACTTTTAACCTTTCATAAAGTTATTATAACTAACTCCCATAAAGCCGTTATACTAACTTTATGCTTTAAAGCTTTAGACGCTCATACTCTTTCATAAGACTGCATAACTAACCTCCCATAAGTGCCGTTATAACTCCTTATGTTTCAAAAGATTTCGTTCTTTTTATTAACCAAGAGACTTATACTTCAAATCAAACTCACACAATTTCCGTAATACTTCTTCATGTCACGAAATCCTTATCTACCTTATTTAGGTTAAACCATTACTTAGGAATAAGTGGGTTAGCTCTCTAACCCAACCAACTTAGACATTTTCAGAAACAAGTCAAGTACAACAAATAGATTTACTTCATTTAAAACACGTACGTCTACCGTACTATATAGTTCAAACTACTCATGCTCAAGAGATAAGAAAGCTCCACATACCTCTTTGGTCAATCCACTTGCTAAGCTCAACTACCGCAAGTAATATTTCAACCTATAATAACCATGATATGTTCATTAACCTCTAATTCCAATGTAGAATAATCTAACTCAAAGCCACTAAAATTCTATAGAAAATTGGGCAGCATTTCCTTTGTTTCTACTCACTTTGCCACCTTTCTCAAGGCCGAATTTACCATCAAAACACCACATTGTAAGGCTCAATCAATCCAACATTTTAAAGGGGATTACACACCCAAATACCAATTACGCCCATAAGTTTACAACAATTCACTTAACAATCCTAAGGTAGTTTTTAGGCTTCAACATGCTCATAAACTCTTCTTAACCCATTTTTCATATTCAAAACCCATTTCTAGCATGCAATGACTCTAAGAGCATTATTTACTACCACAAGTTCTTTCTTCCTAACATGCAAAACTAAATCTAAAGAAAGAATCATTACCTTAAAGTTTTAGCCCAAACTTATTCCAAATATTGCTAGCTTCCTTGCCAAGAACACCACCACAACAATGCCCACAAGCTAGCTACAAGCTTCCTTTTTGGTTCTTAACTATTCAGATTTTTCTAAGGGTTTTTAGAGAAGGGGAGCAATTTGAGAGAGAGAGAGAAGATGAAAGATAGAAAATGTCCAAGTCTTGGTCAATATATTGCATGCTGAGAAAATCAGATGGGGGACACTTGTCACCCTCCCTTGGTCTCTTTAAAACAAAACCAGACTTTTCTAAGTTTTTCCGCCCAAAAATCCCGCCTCGGCGCGCGGCCACTTGCGGCGCCAACCTCCGCAGTTTCTCGATCTTTCGGTCGCGGCCTCGCTGTCCGCCATGCGCAACTCTCAGCGACCGCAGAACTTTAGGCGCGCGGCCTGCATCCGGCGCGGCCTCGCGCTTGGTCCAAACGCATTTACGTCCGATTGCGCCGAACTTGTAACTCTCATAACTTCTTACTCCGACGTCATATCGACGAACGGTTGGTTGCGTTGGAATCCAGACTCAACGAACTACGCCAGGCCTTTAAAACACTTAGGAACTTCAATGTACGGGTCATAACCCGCTCAAAGTTGACTAAAACCGCCTTAATAATCCACAACCTATCCTTTGAAAATTTTAAGTCTTACCCCTTCGCACGTACTCAAACGCATGACTGAACTACGGGTGTAATGGGACCGCCCATGTAAGTGTTCGAACCCGAGTCCGAATCGAAGAAGCCGGGCGCGACGCCAGATGAAGCTGAGATCTTGCGCGCTGTAATCTTTGGTCGCGGCACTGGGACCCACTACCACAGTGGGCCTCACTTCTGTTGTTGTTGACGGTTGCCCTCGTTGTTGCCGCCGCGATTTTTGCCATTATTTCTCCGATTTTGGCCCTTTTTACCACCACCGTTGTTGCGATTGTGGCTCGAGTTGGTGGAACCAGAAGGAGAAAAATTGGACTCAGTTGTCATGACGTCAGAACTAGCCCCAATAGCGACCTTCTTAGCCAATCCGACTTCCTCCAATGTAAACATGGATAGGGCCTGATAAAATTCCGACAGGGGGTTACTCTGACGAATAACCGAAAAAACACCGTTATAAGCCTCTGACATGCCTGCAACCATCTGAAGAACAAGATGACTATTGCTCACAGAAGCACCCATAATGCGAAGTTGATCTGCCAAGTCCTTGAGTCACTGACAATACGAAGAAACGTTAGGAAAAATTTCCATAGCAACTTTAGAAAATTCCTGCTCAAGGATAACAATGCGAGAATGACTGTTATCTTGAAAGATATCACGCAATCGATTCCACGCCTCCATAACTGTGGAGTTGGATTCCATAATCGTCTGTAAAAGGTCCAAGGAAATAGTGGCATAAATCCATTGTAGAACCTTTGCATCAAGCATGACCCATAAGTTTGGATCGGCTGCTTTGGTGGGCACAACCGTTGTAGTCGTCGTATTACCCTCCGTAGGAGGAGCTGGAGGGATGATGTGGTGAAGAACTTGATGTGCCATAGCATGAATCTTGAATAATTCCTCCCACGTCCCATATTGGACGTTCTCTAAATCAAGAACAATAGGAAGAACACTCTTGATGTTGGAAATTGTGAGGGCAGGATGAAACGTATTTTTATCAGTCATGGTGAATAAAACACAAGATTCGGAGAAGGAAATTTTGTGAGAGAGGACTTTTGAAAGAGAAGGGATGCGACTTTGGGCACAAAACCGAGAGAAGGGTCGCATCTTTGGGCAAAAATCCGAGAAGGATAGAGAGAATTGAGGAGCGGAAGCAAGGTAAAGAGAACCTAAACTCTTGATATCATGAAAGAATTAATCCCTTGATTATTCCTATTGATGAAAGACATATATATACAAGTTACAATAGGAGAATCGTATTCCTACTTTACATCTAAATTTCTATTCTATATGGAGACTAACTATACACTTATGTTAATATTACAATCTTAATTAAGGTATAAGATTAATATGGATAATATACCAAATATACAATTTGCACTAGGATTCCACGGGTGGGACCCCTTGGTCGTGGCTACTGTTTAACACTGACATCATTAGCTTGACCTAGAATCTAATAATAAAGTGATACTAGTGAATATATATATATATATAAAAACATCATATATGTTACGGTTCAGTTTTACGCAGAATATAAAAGTTACTGGATAACTTGTTAACTGTTGAGATTATTTTTACTTTTTAGAGTCGTCATCTACTTTGTAAGGAAAAATAGGAAAAACAATTATTTAAAGGGTTTTTCAAAATCAAGAGAAAATCCTCAATCAACCAGAGTTCGTGTAAATGTTCAAATGATCCTCCGGGAGAAGGTGTTAGGCACCCCATTATTGATGATCCATAAAATACGATTGGCATCTAATCTTATATAATAAAAATTGCTTTACAATACTTATGTGTTTAAAAATATTGTAATATAATAGTCATTTAAATCATTTCTCACCAAAACTTTTACACACGCACAATTGAGCACAAATTCCTTTAAAACCCTTTGGAAAAAAAAAACAAAGAAGAGTGTTTTATTTCTTTCCAAAATTCCACTATGTTAAGAGTAAGTAGTAAACTAAACATATAAGTACATATATTCGTTTTTAGGAGGTCAACCCTTTTGGAATTTGGTTCCTTACACTTTTTGATTCGATGCTTTCCTTGGCGAGCTGTTATGCTATTACTAAACTTGTTGAATAGATGAAATATAACCAAGGTACATTTCGCCCTTTTTTTATTTAATTTTATTAGTGACAACGAAAAGACTTTTAAGCCTGGGGGCGGTGAGGGGGACAAGCAGGGCATATAGCCCATAAAGAGGTTCTTATTTCCATTTTTCGACTCTCATCTTGTTAACTGATTTAACCGCAATACTTATCCAAAGACAGGACAAATTGTTATATTTATGTCAATGTTAAAAAATCCACAAGTCATTCTCTTTTTGCAAATTTAATCCAAGTTACTTCGAAATCAATCCTTCTAACTTATTTCAAAATATTAGAGCATATATTTTTTATTATTCGAGAAAAATATGATTCATTATTTAAAGCGGACAAAACTATAGCAATTCTTATGACTATGTTCTAATTTAAGGTTTCAATAATAATTAGAGTTATACAATTAGCAAATATAAGGCAAAAATAAAATGAAATTCAGCTAGTGGGTATACCAGTCCACTAGTTACCGCGTACAAGGAATAAAAATCCTATTAATTCTACTTCATTTTCACTCGTGGTTGGGCCTTCTATCATTTGTACTCATGGTTGGGCCTTCTAATCAACCTGACTCGATGAAAATGACATGTTGGGCTCGTAGGTCCGACGGCTCACAATATCGGCAAGGAGGAAGATATGTGGACCCGTAGGCCCAAGATCATGCCATGAGAGGGGAAACACATGTACAAGTTAGAACACGTCTAATTATATCAACTATAAAATAAATACTTTATCCTACATATTAATTGGTTAAGACTTGACAAACAGTAGGCCATAAAAATAAACACTTAAAACAATCCTATTCAGATTTGGACTCAAAACAACCCACTGGAAGAAACACGCAAAACAGGCCCAACTGACAGTTTAAGGGCCATTTTATAAGCCCAAACCCAATAAACGATATTTCTATTCAAGAAGCCTAAAATGAAATATGCTAAGAAAATACTCAATATACAAGTCAATATATGCCAAGAATGATCAGAGACATATTGATTCAACATAAGGCAACCTTAGTTCTTGTTCAAGGTTTAAGTGAAAACAAGCACAAACAACCACACTCTTCCAGTCTTCTCAAGTTTATCTATGTGAACATTTAACATTTAAGAAACAGCAAAGCACTTGAATCTATGTGAACATTTAACAAACAGCCACTTGAATTTCAATTGTGGCCAAATAGACCGATTTTAAAATCAATTTAGGCTAAAATCAAAACAAGCTTTAAATAAAGCCAAATTATTTCATAATTTAAAATAATTGAGGGATAAAATAAGACGTTATTCGACACTATATTCAACAACAACAACAACATACCCAGTGAAATCCGGTCTGGGGAGGGTAGAGTGTATGCATACCTTACATTTATCTTGATAGGTAGAGTGGTTGTTTCCAAGAGACCCTCAGCTCAAGACAAAGCACAAGCACAAGCAAAGTAAGACAAACAAAACGACTAAGCCATAATAGCGAATTCTGAAAAAGAAGTAATAATTCATGCAGGTAAATAAGATAAACAAAATACACATAGCAGCATAAATAATGTGTCTAGTAGTATGATACACATAACACTACAACTACTAGTTTATAAAATATTTATCAAATTAATATAATTAACGCAAACAATTAATTAAATAATTGTCCTATTTAAATTATAAAAACTTATAGATATTTCTTAAAAATATGTAAAAATGTGCTAATGATATACAATGATATATTTGATAATATTTTGTCAAATATCATGGCAAAATGTTACCGAAATAACTTCGTAAAATCATTTTCGATTTATGCAATGTATATCTCACTCCATTTATAACTCAAAAATTCTGCATAATTAAATAACGTATTAGAGGGTAAAAATTAGTGTCAACAATATATTTATTAGATTTATGTAAACATTGTACACATATATTTTGGAATATTGAGATTTCAAGAAAATTATTGGCACTTTCAAGAATAAATGGCATTAATGACTAATGAGGATGACTTTAAACTTGTATTATTAACAAGACAACTAATTAAAAAGAGTGTGAGCAAAAATATACATTTTTTTATCTATGGGAAATCAATTGAACTGTGTTTTGAGCCCATATTTGAGCATATTGACAACCCATACTTGCTAACATAACAAGGTGTGGACTTCACACAAAAAAAAACAAATCAGTATGATGATGAGGCTATACTACTTTCTGAAATAGGACCTAGCTATTTTCAGCCTGTCTAAATTTCCCAAAGCATAGTAAATATAGGTAAGTTGTCCGCACGAGAACTGGTTCTCAAGGGGATAATTGAAAAAATGGCCAAGATCTAATCCCGTCAGTGGCAGAGTGAGGGTTACTTCTTGAAATAAAGGAGGGCCCCTTGTGCGCAGCGTGGTAGTGGTTTAACCTTTGAAATTAGTTGAGTTACCATGATTAACTCCTTCACAATCCTGTCGGACCGGGGTGTGGGGGCTCCTGAGGTAGGAGATCCATCTTTAAATTGGAAAAAAGGTAAGTTGATAAAATATACTTCAATCTCTCCCGAAAAGATTTTCCTACTTTTCTTATTAATATGTCTAAAAAAGATTGATATTTTTCTATGTTTAGAAATAATTTAACTTTATAAGACGATTTAAAATCATAAATATCTAAGATTTATTTTGTACCACACATTTCAAAATTCTTCCTTTATTTCTTAAATTTCATGTCAAGTCAAACTAAGACAATATTTTTGAGACGGATGGAGTATAACAACAACAACAACAATATACCCAATATAGACCCACAATTTGGTCTGGGGAGGGTAGTGTATACACATACCTTACCCCTACCTTAGGAGTTAGATAGGTTATTTCCAATACCCCTACGCTCAAGGAAAAACATATCAAAACAGTATGAAAAAAATAATGAAAGTAACGAAGCCACATCAAAATACTGAAGATAGTATGACAAAACCTTCAACAGTAACTACAACAATATAATACTATAATTGACGTACAAGAAACAACTTATATTCACATAAATCGAAGAACAAGAAACTCCAAGACTAATACTACGACTACTAGCCTTCTACCTAATTTGTGTTCTCTCTATAGCCTCCTATCTGAGGTCATGTCCTTGGTAATATGAAGTTGTGTCATGTCTCGTCTAATCACCTCTCCTAGTACTTTTTCGGCTTACCTCTACCTCTCCTGAAACCATCCATATCCAACATCTCACACCTCCGCATTTGGGTATCCGTGTATCTCCTCTTCACATATCAATCATCTCAGTCTCGCTCCCGCATCTTGTCCTCCATAAAAAAACCTCCCACTTTGTCTAAAATATCTTCATTTCTAATCATATATCTCCTAGTAAACCCACACATCCATCTCATCATTCTCATGGCTATTTATTAAATTGATGTAAATTGTGGGTGTGTACAATTTTTTTTTTTTTTTGGAAAATTGAGATTTCAAGAACATATATAATTAGCACTTCCAAGAATAAATGACATTGTAATGAGGATGACTTTGAACTTGTATTAGTATTAACAAGAAAAGTAATTACAAAGAGTAAGGAAACAAAAGAAAAGAATAAGAAAATACACTTTTCTATCTATGGGAAATCCAATGAACTATGTTTTTAGCCCATATTTGACAACCCATACTGCTAACAAGTGTGGGACTTCACAAATATCATTATGATGAGGCTATACTATTTTCTCAAATAGGACCAACCTATTGTCAGAAAGTCTAGATTTGTATGCTGATTTTTTGTACTCAAACCATGTAAATTCTTTGTACAAGCTGTCTTGATCCCCTTTCATTAATAGTGATGACAATGGTGCTATCTTTTCACTCAACGGTGGTCCTCCAAAATAAATCATTGATAGCCTTGATTTTACACTGTTGGCCAAAACCCTGTGTTTTACACTCTTAAACCTCCCATTTGTCATCACCTGCAAAAAAAAAATCACTTGAAATACGTAATAATGTAAAGGTTCTTCTCACTTTCAAGAATCTATGTAAATGATATCCACTCCCTTCCATGGCAATCTAGTGAAAAATACAATTAAACCTAGGATATATAAATCATGTCTTATCATTCTAATTATTCACCCCAACTACTTTTCAATGAGCAAATAAGATTTCTCCGTTCTAAATCAAATATTTTATGTTAGAGCCTTGAAAATGAAAAAACCATGTTAAAGAGTATTTTTTCTTTACGCAATGCAAATCTGAATTAGTCGGGATCCCACAACGTGCACAATGGGGGAATAAAGGTAGAAGCTTCCACTATTTAAAAAAAGTAGACTCTACCAAGAAATAGAGGGTTATACCTGCAATGAATCACCAACATTTATGAAGAAAGAATTTTGATCAGGTGGCACAGAAATCCAATGGCCATCAACAAGTGAAATTTGAAGTCCAAAAGTATTATTGGATCTTAATAAAGAAATAACTTGTGGGTCTGTATGTTCTTCAAATCCAATCAAATTTTTGCCATTGAATTCTTGAGCTTCATCAGGACATGGAGGGTAATGATTGAGCCTAAAAATAGAGTCGCTTTTTTCATCCATTAAAGGTTTACTGAATACATTCTTTGGATGAATCTTCAATCCATCTGCTAACATTTCAAGAATCTCACAAGCCATTTTCTTCATTGCTGATACATAATCATTCACTGCATCTCTGCAATAACATAGCAATTGTCAGAGTAATAATATCTTATCTCTCTAACTGTTAAGCAGTGTGATGGGATGAAGTGGCGAAGTTAATAATATCTTACCTTATATCTTCTGGATTAACACCCAAAATAGATGCAAATTTCTGGTAATTGAACTCAGAATTTGTTGACAATAGAATATATTCAACCCAACCAACATCACCATTAGGTCCAATCTTTTTACTCCCATAGCCAAAAGGGTCAGGTGGCCCTGCTTTTTCTTTCTCAATCAAAGGAGATGAGAAGAATTTAATGGCTTCTAATTCAAGTTTACTTATAAATTCCATAGGAACACCATGGTTAACAACTTTAAAGAAACCAAAATTTTCACAAGCTTGAACTAGTTGGTTCTTGCTATCTGGTTTTGAAAGGTCAATTAATGGAATATTACAAGGGGAAAATGATTTACATGAGTTCTTGATTATGGAGGACTGGTCATTTACTGGTGGCATAGACAAGACCACCATTTGTGGAAATTAAGATATTGGTTTGATGTTTCTCTTGGGGGTTTAAGGAGCAATTTCTTTTCTTTTTTAGGTGATGAATTTTGTATGTGCTAAGAAGCAATATATGTGAAGAAGTGTACACTTGGCTGCAAGGAATGATTTGCTATTTATACACAACTTTTTGGAGTTCAATCACCGCCACCAAGTGTATAGGGGTGGGGGACGTAAGGAGAACTTAGATAAAATGATAAATAGAAATGATCACATCACCTTGTTTATGACTAATTTTATTATATAAATAGATAGATTAATTTATATCCAATGATTTATTGTCTAGTCTAGTAGTCTGTAGATGCAACCAAAGAAGCTGGGAAAGAGAGTTTTTAAACCGATATATAAATGAACTGAATTGGTTTTTTTTTTTTTTTTATAGAGGGACTGAAGCTGCTTTGTAAGTTACTTCAAAGAAATTATGTATTTGAATGAACAATCACAATATAATGTACGTACTAACAATAGTAACATTGTTTATTTGTACCATGATTGAATTTTCATTACGCAATTCTTTTTTAAAAAAAAATTCTCCCCTTTTGGTATATATCGGTACGGGGTCGAGAAAAAAATCGACTCCGACACCGACTTACCTCGCCCCAGTCCCGACCCCTTTCCAATTACCCCCGACCCCTTCTAGTCGTTGCACAACGGCTTTGCTCAATTTGGCCGTTGTGCAACGGTCAAATCCCCCTCCCCCAACCCCCCTAATATTTATTTTTAACCTTTAAGTTATTATATTTACACTTTAACCCAATTTTTTCAACTATAAATACTTCATTTTCTCTTCATTCTTTCTCACAAATCTTCCTACAATTACAATCTCTCTAATAATCTCTTAATCTATCTCTCATTCTCTCTACATTGTCTACTAAGTATTCAATTTTATTTATTCATTTGAGAGTGAAGTTGACAACTAGCTTGAGGATCATCCATCGAGCAACGTTTCAATTTTCAACCTCTCGATTACACGTCGGCGTTTGGTACATTCGTTCCTTCATTAAATTATTATTGTTTCTTTATTTTAATTAGCGCACTTAATTTCATTATCTTTAACTATTTATTAGCATAAATTAAAATGAAAGGATTAAGAGGTATGTTGGATATGTCTGGTTCTATTAGTAGGGGTAACAAGGGCAAAAATACTTCTTCTAGTCATCTTATTCCTCTAGACATGATGATTTTATTGATACTGAACATTTTCCTGAAGTATCATTAGATTTAGACGATGAGTTATTTTCTGAAAATCAACAAGAGTTTAATTTAGAAGATAATTTAGATGACACACCAACTAATCTAGATGACACGCCCACTAATGCACCTCAAACTGGAACGCCTCATATTCCCCCTAGTATGAGACGAGACCCATCAGAACGAAAATTAACATCACATGTATGAACTTTTTTTTTATAGAGACATACAAAATGAAGTTGCTATATGCAAAATTTGTAAAATTATTTATAAATTTAAAATGGAAAAAGGTCAGAGTGGGACAGGAGGTTTAACTACGCATTTGAATAACAAACACAAAGCTAGGTGGGATGAATATAAGGTTAAAATCAAGGGTGAGTCAATGCCTTCTCAGTCGGGACAAGCTTCACATACTGTCCCGCACCAGGGACAGAGTCAAATTGACCCTATGATGGGACCGTTGTAGGCCCTAAATACGATAAAATGAAAGATAGAAAAGAATTATCAAAATTAGTTGCAGTGGAGAGTTTGCCTTTTTCATTTCCTGATTCTCCTGGTTTTATTCATTAAATAAGATCAATGTATAATCCTGCTTATAACGGTTTTTCTAGATCAACTGAGATGTTTTTAAATTTGCACACGAATATCAACAATATTTACGTTATTATTTATATCATTACCCTGAAAAAGTATCTATCACATCAGATATAGGTTGTAGTACTAACGGTCATGATTATTTAACGGTAACATGTCATTGGATAGATTATAAATGGTGTATGCAAAAACGTATTTTAGCATATAGATATATAGATAGTAGGCACACTGGTATTTTTATTCAAAAAATATTTTTTCTGTTTGCGATTGTTATGATATAACTGATAAAGTCATGACTATTACATTAGATAACGCTTCTTCTAATATTTATGCTGTTAGATTATTAAAAATTGTCTTAACTCCGTCTTTTTCAGATCATTTTCATATAAAATGTGCATGTCATATTTATAACTTAGTTGTAAAGGATGATATATTACTTTTTGAAGACATTCTTGGAAAAATTTAATTTGCTATAAACTATATTTTAAAAAATAATAGAATACAACGACTAAAAGAATATAAAAAAACTTGTCACGATTGTGGTCTACCTTACAGAAAAGTTCCCGAAGAAGTATGCACTAGATGTAATTCTTTATACAACCAACTACGTGTTGCTTATGAGTATAGACAATATATAACCCAATTTTTTAACGCCCGTAAGCGAAATCCTAATGATATGCTTATAGATTTCGATTGGGATACAATTTTAGAACTTAATACATTTTTAGAGAAATTTTATCTAGCTACTAAAGAATTTTCCGGTATTTATTATCCTACTATTTCATCAATGTTATTTTATATAGCTCTACTATTTATATTACTTAGTGAAAATATGACAAAACCAGCTTATAAGGCACCTCTTAAAAAATGTTTCTAAAAATGAAAAAAATATTTTATTCTTATTCCCCCAATATTTTTTATTAGTGCTGTATTAAATCCGTCTATTAAAATAGACGGTTGTAAAAATCTTATTGAAACTATTTATGATTGCATAGATACACTTCTACCTCCAACTCCTAAAAATCCAAATGACCCACCACCTATTGAAAAAACTAGAGAAGAAGTGTTGTCTAGCATTTAAGCTGAATGTAAAAAAGTATATGCGCATTACCAACAAGAAAATGCTAGCAACCAACCGACTTCCATGTCATCGTCTTCTTCTTCAACACAGCCTAAAAAACGACATGTTGTTTCTGCGGCTAGTACTCAAAGCCTCAGACAGAGAATGTTTAGTGGTACCGTTTCTAACCAAATTAGCGAGTTTGATGTTTTTGTTTTGCATAGTGTTGTACCGTACGAAGCAAATGAAAATGAAGAGGGACGTGAAGACTTGCTAAAACACTGGAGGGAGAATGAGAAGAATTTTCCAACACTAGCAAAGATGGCCCGAGATGTGTTGAACATTCAAGTGACATCAACAACGTCTGAAAGTGCGTTTTCTGCGGGAAGATTTCAAATAGGGGAGCACATACATTCATTGGCAGGTGACTCATTAGAGATTGTAGTTCTATTCAGAGACTGAATTCGTGTGGAGCGTAGGAGGTGCAGCCAACCGGAGATCAGCGAAGAAGAAGACTACAACTACAACGAAATATTATCTGACGGATGTGCAAGCGACGTCGACCAATTTGACCAAGATATACCATTCCAACCGAAGAACCACGAAAAATTAAAAAGAAACTAGAAATGTGTTTCTTAAAATGTAATTCTTTTAATTGTAATTTTACTATGTTATTTATTTGCAACTTTCAATATCACGAAGTTGCAATTTTGAAATTGTATTACCAAAAAAAAATCATACTTCTAGTCGAATAATATAAGAGGCACAAAACAGTCTTAAGATGTTTTTATTAAACTATCTTGTTGTGTGTGTGTGTTATTTATTTATTTAATTTAAAGGCAAATAAAAAAAATGACCGCACTCACCCACCCCGACCACGGATCGGGACGGCGGGCCGCAGACCGCCACCCGACCTACCCCTAGCCCCGCTGCACTCACCCGCCTACCCCTAGCCCCCGCTGCATCGACTCACACCCGACTGACCCACTCCACCCCGACCTGCTGCCACTCGATGCAACCAAAGAAGCTGGGGAAAGAGAGTTTTATTGTTCTTCAAACTGATATATAAATGAACTGAATTGACTTTCTATTTTCAGAGGAACTGAAGCTGCTCTTTAAGCTACTTCAAAGAAACTATGTATTTGAATGAACATCCACAATATAATGTATGTACAACAACAGTAACATTGTTTATTTATACCATGACTGAATTTTCATTACGCAATTCTTTTTAATTTTCTTTTTCTCCCCTTTTTGAGTTATCTCAGTGCCACGTCATATCTAAAAAGGCCAACTTCATCAAAATGTCATATTCAAGAATGATTATATGACAAAAAAAAATTGAAGTGGTAGTTATGTATTAAGCCTAATATTTATTAGTTCCGATAAAATTAGTCCATAAAAATATAATAGGCATATTTATTAGCTCATTCATTTAAAGCAAGCCTTATGCCGTAGGAGGAGTATCTATTATGCTCAATCAGGACAACTGTCTACCCTCTAGGAGAGGATGCTATGCAAGAAATTAGGCACTAAACTAAGGTTTAATATTGCTTATCACTCACGATAATCCATATTATAACATCACCACCAATAATAACATACTCAGTGTAATTTCACATGTGAGATTTTGAGAGTGTCTGCGATAAACTTGGATTTAGATAAATAAATCTGCAATCACAAAGCAAATAAATAAAAGAAATAATTTTATTAATCGATTGGTGAGTAAAACTACGTTGTTATCCCCTGATTCTAATCTCTGAGTAGTTCTTCGTGATTCGACGGTCGTAGTAGCGTTTCTCTCGAACTTAGAAAGATGTTTACCTCCTTAGATGTGTTGATCTACAAGAACGCTGAGTAGCCATTTGGATTGATCTCCGAGAATGAAGGGGTGTGATAGTGAATATATTTTATATATATTCACAATATTTTTGTAATTAATATTTAGTGTAATTAAGATAAAATAAAGATCTTAATTCTGTTAGGACTACAATTGTATTAAAGTAAAATAGAGATCCTAATTCTATTAGGACTACAATTGTATACTCTATATATATGACATTAATAAGAGAACTCCATCAAGGAGATTTACACTATTTTACATATTAGAAGCCAAAAATCCCTAAACCCTATTTCGGCCAATTTTCTCGTCCTTCAGCGTGTTTCTCATGTTGTAGGCGTAGTTCTCCGGTGAATTTTTGGCCTCCACCTTGCTCTTGAGTTCTTCATCCTCTGCCTTGTACTTCTCAGCTTCCTGGACCATCTTCTCAATTTCTTCCTTCGACAACCTACCCTTATCATTGGTAATTGTGATCTTATTCTTCTATCTAGTGGTCTTGTCCTCAGCATAGACATTCAAGATACCATTTGCATTAATGTCGAAGCAGACAGTGATCTGAGGCACACCTTTAGGAGCGGGGGGAATATCAGCTCATTATATACGGCTGATATTGCTTGAATACACCTCATATATATATCCCAAACCCCTTTTTTTTTCCTTTTCTGGCAGCCCTAATGGCGTCACCCGCGGCCCACACATCTTCTCACGCTTCTGCTTCCTTAACATCCGGCATTATAAATTATCAGACGCATGCCCAATACCCGACTCAGTGGGCCAGCCCACTTCCTCAGCAACAGTTTCAGCATGAGCCCAGTCACCTAGTCCCGTTCCAGGTCAGATCTAGCAGCAATAGTGAGGCCCACTACCCAACGGCGCAACACACTGTCTAATCACCAGGCCCACTACACATCGACCCATGTAATAACACGATAATACATGGTATATGGATACGAGCACCACGACTTACCTCACAAACAATTCTGGTAATATTTCTCAACTACACAATTTAAATACTCATCAATCTATTATGGTCGGAAATGATCATCACATTCCAATACAAGGATTTGGCCACACTCTAACCCCTCCACCGCATCCCCACTTCTCCCTTAAAAATGTCCTATGTGCCCCTAACATTATCAAAAATTTAATCTCTGTCAGAAAATTTGTCACCGATAATTCTGTATCCATTAATTTTGACTCATTTAGTTTTTTAATAACGGACCTACGTACGGGGAAACTTCTTCCAAGATGCAATAGTGAGGGGATATCTATCCTTTCCTATCCACGTCCACTACCAGTGTCAATCCTTCCACATCTCTAGCTCACATCTCCTCCTCAACATGGCATAGTAGACTTGGACATCCCGAGCCCATATTTTTTATTTTCTTAGAAACCACAAGTTAATTCAATGTAATAAAGGGAACATTACACATAGTTGCTCCTCTTGTCATCTAGAGAAACATGTTAGACTTCCATTCACATTTCTTTGAGTATTACTTTCTCTCCATTTGATATTATTCATGCGGATTTATGAACATCTCCTATAACCGGCTGCAACCTAGGTCATAAATATTATTTGATATTTTTGGATGACTTCTCTCGCTTCCTTTGGGTCTATCCGCTTGAACTTAAGTCTCAAGTCTACTCCAAATTCCTTCAATTTCGTACATTGGTTAAAACACAATTTGAAAAAGACATTAAAATATTTCAATATGATAATGGTCGTGAGTTCAATAACTCTCATTTCATAATTTTTGTCTCTAGATATTATGCACTTTAATTCAATAGTTTCACGAATTTATCTATTAAAAATCACCTTACAAAGTTCATTTTTATATATGTCATCGGCTTTGGCAACGAGCCAAGTCGATTTGGGACTTGGCTCGGCTTAATTTGATTTTGGTCAAGTTTAGCTCGACTAGGCTAAAGTTCAGTCAAAGCTCGACTTAGTCAAGTTTGGACTCGATTAAGCCAATTAGGCTCTTGGTGAGCTCAACTCACTCGGATCGGACACTCAAAATATATATGGACTATATAATAACGGTTGGAAATAGCTACTGGGTCGGGTTTACCCATAAGGGTTGTTAATTAACTAATTAGCTTGTCCTCTTTCTAAATTCTAATCGTTAGCGTATAAATATATCATTATAGGTGTTGGAAAATACAAGTTCTTTTTCATATTAATACTACCGCTAGAGTTTAACAAGAAAGAATAGTGTTTGTTATACGACTGATAAAGAGCCACGACAGTTGGTGGTTATCTTCAACATACATTTGTAGGCGTCGACGTTGCTCTTTTAGAAAGTAGTTGGTTATTTCCTCAACACGTGTGTTATTTTGTTGTCATTTGTGCCAATTATTGTTGCATGTATTGTCATCCTAGTTATGTCCACATTTGTAAGAAACTGCTATTTGCTTCTGATGATGATTGTATATAGGTTAACTGCATCAAAGATCAAGTTGATTCAGATATTAGTTATGCGAGATTGAATGCAACATTATAGTACTTACCGGGTGGATTTATAGCTCAATATGTTGGACACGTGAATCTATGATCTCTCCAGTAGATTATATACTTTATGTATATATTTTATAGAATTGATCTAATATTATCCGTTGACACTATATGATTAACAAAGAATGAATTACAATGATTAATAGATAGGAATTATTATTAGTATGAGATGGCAATTAACAATAAAAATTATCATGTAACGATTACTTACTTTAAATATATATCCATTTTCCTTGTATTAATAATAGACATATTCTTAATTATTTCACATTTTATAATCTCAACGTAAAGTAATACATAAATTTTGACATATACAAAGACATTATTTTTCAATCCCACTAAAGCATGGGTGCTGTAGGGAGGGTCCATGACACTGGCAATGGGCTGCTAGATTGACTGGTACTTTGACAAGGTGTTATGTCAAGAGAGAAAAATGTCCTTTTGATCAGTCTTTGTCGACCCCCTCTGCACATTTAATTCAACCCTGAAAATGATTTAAGAGACAAATGGTCCCATATATATGGGGATCTTTGTATATTTGGGTTCTTTGTATTTTATTATGAAAGGTATATGCTCCCATCTTTACTTCTTCCAATGCTACGATATATGCTACTTAAATTTTCTAACATTTGATGCTTTATATCCTAATTGTTGGCCAAAACATCTCAAAGATAATAATATTATCAGTTTTGGATCAAATCCACACAATTTCCCACCAAGGCCTCGTATTATTACGAATATGACTACACTTTATATGTAACTTTTTTTTTCCTTTTAACTATTAATATAAGACTTTATTCGCACACCTAACAATCTTCTCCTTATAGCTATCAAAATGAATCAACCTATAGCCCTGGCGAGGAACGTAACTTGATGGGCTAGGACGGTCGGCCTGTGGCCAGCCCAACCCAGACCTAAGCGGATCACAGGCTAGGACGGTCCAAGTTAGAGTGTGCATTAGGGAAGGTTTGGAATAGTATAAAGGGGCAAGGAAAACAAAACATGAAAGATGACCTAGATTGAACTAGGCATAATATCTAAGGAGTATCATTCTTAATATGTAGCGAAGTTGACTATGATTTATATATAATAGTTGTAGCTCTTGAAGTCTAGCTTTCAAATGTACAAATCGTACCAGATTTAGAGATTTCTACAAAATATTATGACCTTTTTACTTTTGTTGACGAACGAACCCGCAGTCGCTACTCTTTCGAGTACGCACAGGGTAAACCTCGGGCTGACGCAATAGCCTGCAAATCACGTTAGTCGATTAACCACACTTGGCAAGCCATGTGTGAACCTTTTTACTGAATGATAGCAGAATAGTCAGCCAACCTCCGGTTTGAATCATCAGTGACAACAAATGAACACCACGGATGGATCCGTCGCCACCAATCCAATTCGTGAAAATGTACGGAT
Source organism: Przewalskia tangutica (assembly GCA_029844215.1). Taxonomy (NCBI): domain Eukaryota; kingdom Viridiplantae; phylum Streptophyta; class Magnoliopsida; order Solanales; family Solanaceae; genus Przewalskia; species Przewalskia tangutica. The sequence goes on along the minus strand of CM056730.1, from coordinate 2,908,996 downwards.
AAAGAGGATGAGAAGCCTAAAAATCAAGGGAAATCTGTGTCAACGGTTGCCCAATCGTTGCAATGGTCTACCCATGCTTATAAAATGAAAAAATAGAAGAGGAAAGAGAAATTAGCTTCAAAGTTCAAGTGTAAGGCGTCCCTGTTAACCCCGAAAGTCGACCTAGGTTGTTCCTCCAATATTTAAGGTGGGTTTTAACACGATCAAATTGGATTATCATTCCCTAACATGGGGTTCTAACAAGATTATATTTTAAAATCACTAGATTATCACAAGAACTCAATGTAAGATGATATTAATCTCCCTTGAGGAGTCTTTCTCATTAATATCAATATATATAGTGTACAATATTCATCCCTTATACAAGAGGAATCCTAGTCCTAATTACAAGAGGAATCCTAGTCTTACTATAATTATATTTACACAATATATGGAATATATTCTAATTATGGGTAGGGATTTTATTATACTACTATACACGTTTACACACCTCCTCAGTCGAAGCGGGAGGAGGCCGGACGCTGAGACTGGATCTGAAGTCAAGAAATAACTGTCTGGGAAGTCATTTGGTAAATATATATTCATCTCAACGTGCTTGGTTCGCTGATGTTGAACCGGGTTGTGAGAAAGATAGATTGCAGAGATGTTATCACAGTACACAATAAATGTCTGACGCAGCGACATCAAGTTCTAACAAGAAATTTCGAGCCAACAAATCTCGCTACCACATTTGCAACGCTCAGCATCGGGCCTCGATCGAACGAAAGGGTGGCATGTCGCCTGGCAGACCATAAAATCATATTATCCCCTAAAAAAACACAAAAGCCAGAGGTGGAACGTCGCGTGTCCGGACACCATGCTCAATCTGCATCCGTATATGAGAGTAACTTGTTTGGTGCAGAGGGGTAAAGGTGCAAACCATAATTAAGTGTGCACTTAATGTATCGGATGATACGTTTAAAGGTAGTGAAATGAGACTCCATGGGGGCATGCATAAATAGACATACCTGCTGAACAACATAAGCAATGTCTGGTCTTGTAAATGTGAGATACTGAAGTGCACCTGCAAGGCTCCTATACATAGTAGGATCGGAGACTGAAGCACCATCCATAACACTGAGCTTAGATTTCAATCAACCTGAGTAGTATAACTTTGCAATTCGTCATCTTAGCCTCAGACACAATCTTCTCTCGCATACTTACGCCACACGTTAACACGTGGTCGCGGACACTGTCACTGATATCCCCAAGAAATAACTCAGTTTGCCCAAATCAGTCATTGCAAATTCGGTCTTAAACAAAACAATAATCTCATTTTTCAACTCATCGGAGGAGGCAGTAAGAACAATAGCATCAACGTACAGTAATAAGTAAGCAATGTTACTACCTCGATGGAAAATGAAGAGTGATGTATCACTTTTGCTGCATACAAATCCAATCTGCAAAATATACATGGCAAAGAGATCATACCACGCACGGGGCCTGTTTTAGGCCATATAGTGACTTACGGAGATGACACACATAGTAGGATCTGGATGACGAGTGAACCCACGCGTGATGACGTAGATCGCTTTATCAGGTCCCCATGTAAAAATGCATTAGTCACATCAAGTTGATGTATCGGCCAATGTTTGCCCATGGCTATGCTCAGAACTGTGCGAATGGTAGCCGATTTGACAATCGGGCTGAATGTCTCACCACAATCAATGCTCTCCTGCTGATTTATGTCATTAGCCACAAGTCGTGTCTTATACCTCTCAAGATCTCCAATGTCTCTGAATTTGTGATGAAATACCCACATACAACGGATCACATTCACCCCCTTCGGCCTAAGTACTAGATCCCACGTGTGCTGCTTAGTCAAAGCATTGAACTCATCATATATTGCCGCATTCCAATTAGGGTCTTGTTTGGCTAATTTGAGATTTTTGGGAAGTGGAGAGATGGTTTGAACAGACAGGTTAACTTGGACTTTGGGTTTGAAAATCTCGTGTTAGGCACGAGTTTTCATATGGTGAGTGGGGACAGTGGGTGTCTGTGGTGGGATCCGATACAGAGGGTAAGGTCAGATAAGGGGAGGGTGGAGGAAGTGTCGTCGAAGGAGTCGCGTCGTCGTGATCAAGGGCCACGACGCCTGAGGTACAATGCTCTCTGAAGGTTTGGCGCCGTAGCGCCTCACCTTGGGGCCACGACTTTGACGATGGTGAAAAATTGTTTTGCTCACTAGAAGGTTGGTGTCGCGGCGCTGACGCTGACGATGGATTACTGGGTAGAGAAGGTGATTTTTCAGCGGTGCTATGATCTAGTTGACTGAGAATGAGAGGAGAGATGACAGACTCGTCAAGAAAGGTGTAATCCAGTTTCTGGAATTTCTGAAGATTCGAGAATGAGAATGTGGTCTCGTCGAATGTGACGTGATAAGAAATATGGATTTGACGAGTGGACAATTCATAGCAGAGATAGCCCCTATAGTTCGGCGGAAAACCTAGGTAGACACATAGAGTGGACCGGGGGCTAGTTTGTGAGGGGCGGTAGAGGCAATGTTAGGGTAACATAGACAATCGAATATCCGTAAATAATCGTAAGAGGAGACTCTGTGATAGAGGATTTCTGTAGGGGTCATATTGTGAAGAGTGCTAGTTGGGAGAATATTTATAATGTATTCTGACATCTTAGCAATATATACCCAGAAGGGCGGAGGGAGGGAGACATGAATCAATAGAGTGCGAATCATATTGTTAATGGTGCGAATGATTCGTTCACCTTTACCGTGTTATGGGGAAGTGTGGGGCAGGAGAAACGAAAGACCATGTCATTATTAGTACAAAAGTGGTGAAACATAGAGTTGTTGAATTCACGACCATTATCGCACTGAAATGATTTTATACCTTTTTCAAATTGAGTTTGAATGAATTTTCGAAACTCAAGAAATTTGACAAACACTTCTGATTTAAATTTGAGAGGATATAACCAAACATAGTGGGAAAAATCATCTAGTAAGACAATATAATATTTATGACCGAGAGAACTAGCAATATGTGATGTCCATAAATCGGCATGTATAATATCAAATGGTGCAAATGTGACACTAGTAGATGATTTAAATGGAAGATGAGTATGTTTGCCTAAAGAACAAGAAACACAGTTTTGGGCAAGTTTTCCATTATTACAAGTGATGAAATTATTGCCTCTAAGAAAATTAAAAACTGGGGCTCCTGGATGACCAAGTCTATTATGTCATGTTGATGAAGAAATAACCGCTAGAGAGACGGAAGAGCAAGATCTGACAGCGGAGGTGGAAGGGAATGAATAGAGATCCCCCATGCTATTGCATATCGTAAGAGGTGTCCCCGTATGAATATCCTTCACAGTGAAACCAAAAGGATCAAAGTCAACAGAGATAGAATTATTACGAGTAAATTTGCGGACAGAAACTAGGTTCTTAATGATGTGTGGGACATATATGACATTATTAAGGGAGAAAGGTTGATCATATCGATAACACTATTTCTCGCCCTCCGGAGGTTGATGATTCTACATGGCATCGTCTCGACGCTGCCGTCAAACAATGGATATATGGTAGTATCTCTCAGGATCTTCTCCTGACTATCATGAAATCTGGCGCCACCGCCAGTGAATTATGGATTCGTTTGGAGGAAATTTTTCAGGATAACTGTTAGGCGTATTTTGTATACACCTTTTGAGTCATTTTTAGTTAGTATTTTACTCATTTCGTTTGTATTTAATATATTATTATGGTCGTTTTTATTTCTTTTGAGTCACAACGGTCTAAAATGGAGAAATGACAAAAAGAAGATAAAATGAGCTTACTTGAGATGGAATTGCACACTAAAAGGGCCAAAAATGAAGCCTAAGAAGTCCCGGGAAGTATAGAAGAAATCAGACGAAGTCCGGACGAGAAAATGACAAGGTTTCGGAAAATATTTGTTGTGCTGCAGTACTTTCGGTACCGCGGTGCCAAAAGATCCGCGAGTTCAGTCACATAGACTTCCAGACCGCAGCGTTATTCTCGCAGGATCACGCCGATGTGTAATTTTGCGCATCCGAGTAAATCGCATGCGGGTATAAGGGTCCAAAGCAATATAGTTTATAAGTATAAAACCCTATACCCTAGGTCATATTATGGAGGCTAGCTTGGAATCCTTGTACATATTCCACAACACAACTCTTGGAGTCATCAAGATTGGAGACCTAGTTCAAGTTATTTTCTTTTCTCTTTTCTTTGTTTTAATTCAGTTCATGTTGGATTTTGTATTAATTCTTAGCGTGACTATAGCTAGGAGCTAAACACTCTATTAGGACTTTCCTTATGAATTGCTTGAAACCTTTATTCATGAATTAATGCAGTAGTTTGATTTCTTCTTCGCTTGATTAAGATTTAGTCAATATTTGGTATGAATGTTTGATAATTAATTGATCACTAATTATCATAATCTATATGATTTCGAATCAAAATTCTGAAAGGTGAGATTTTGATATGCTGTAATTGACTAGACATAGGTTAAAATCGCAGACGAAAGTACCCGATACTTGTGTAGCATTATAGGTTACTGTTCTTAATCCTCATATGCGGTAAATCCTATCATAGAAATATAGAAGGGTTCTGCACTGGGGTTGAGTGATTATATTTACTAACCAGAATATAAGACAGACTAGTTAACCGCTATCTTAACAAAGAAGAAGAATCATTCTAGTCGCATTAATGATTGAATAAAGTGGATAGTCGAGAATTTTGGAAGCCCTATCTCCATCATAACTGATTAAACCAAAGTAATTTAGTTTAATTTCTGCACTTAGTCTTAGCTATTAGATAAAAATACAAACAAATTAACGTTCACCAAATAGAAACCATACATTAGATAATCGATACTTGATAACCAGTCTCTGAGGACGATATTCGATCTTACCAGACTATATTACTTGTGAACGATACGTACACTTGCGTTAAGCATTTGGAAATTCGCTAACAATAACAAGCACACTCGTGCTATGTATTTGGAGGAACAGTTTAACAAAACACGTCTTGAAAACTTCTCCAACGTGACTGAGTACTGCAAGCAGCTAAAACTTGTGGCGAATCAACTCTCCAACGCCGGCACGCCTGTCTCTGAAACTAAAATGGTGTTACAAATGATTGCAGCCCTTCCTAAAGGTGAATATGATACTTTGGCCACCATGTTTCAACAGACGGATCTGTTACCCAGTTTTAACAAAGCTCGCTCACAGTTGTTGCTCGAAGAAACCCGTCGTGCTAAGTAAGATGAGCACAATCAGCAGGCATTACGTTATAGACACATGCATGAATGCGAAACAATTCAACCCAAGGAGAATACTGAAAGTTTTCTTGATCAAGAAGAATGAGAATGCAGTTCTTGATATTGGTAACGGTTATGACTGGGTGAAAAGATGATTTTGGTGTTTCAGTGATATCGGCGGAGGAGGAGGCTGTAGGGGATTCAGGAAGAGTCATGATAGTGGATGTAATTTAGGAGAGAAGAAAAGAACCCTAGAAATTTGAGAGAGCAACGCGACCGAGAAGGAGAAAAGGGGGGGGGGGGGGGGGGTCGGCGGCGTAGGAAGCAATTTAGAGAGAGGGTAAGGTTTTGACTCTTGATACCATGTAAGATGATATTAATCACCCTTAGGGAGTATTTCTCATTAATATCAATATATATAGTGTACATATTCATCCCTTATATAAGAGGAATCCTAGTCCTAATTATAAGAGGAATCTAGTCTTACCATAATTATATTTACACAATATATGAAATATATTCTAATTATGGGTAGAAATTTTACTATATTACTATACACGTTTACACTCAAGAATAAAGTTTATCCTCAAACTTAAAATCACTAGATTATCTACACCACGACGGTATTCAGTGAGTAAAAATACCCCTCCTACTAAAACTGAAACAAATCATAGAAAGAAACATGAAATGTTACAGAATCAAAAGGAATTGATCATTCTATGCCTCGTTTAAGTTTTAATAAGAGGATTATTTTACGCACTGATCGTTAAAAGTAGAAAAACATTTGTTAACAACATTTTGTTGTCTTATGTTGAATGATGTTGCCTGATGTGCTTTTCACAACAAACATAAGTTGTTGCATGTCATTGCAATAACATTCGATACGAAAAGTTTTCGCAACAACAAGTTATTTTTTGTTGCTATTTACGTTTTTAGCAATAATATATTAAATTTTTGTTCCCATTTATGTCATTGCTAAAGTTTTATTGTTAATTCTACACTTTCTTGTAGTGGATATACCGTTGTGGTGTACTGACAATTTTTTTCTTTGTGATCTACATTGATACAATGCAGGCACATGCTATAGAGACGTGACAAGCTATGAGTTAGGATCTCCTTCCTTTCAAGCTGATTTTGGTGAGCTCCATTTCAAAACATGGACTTCATGGGTTTCCTTGCTTTCAATCTTTTGCATTGCCTTTATTTTTAGTTGAGAATTAGCCGGGGAGTGTGTCCCGAGCAATCTACATGTACTCTCTATAGGCTCCATAGACAGAGTCATAAGTTAGATCAAGTTAAGACATTAACCAACCTTTTTTATTTTATTTTCTGAACTTCTTGTTTGTCTCCGAATGATTGCCTCAGAAACAATGCATTACCTACCAGTAGAGTGAAGTAAGATTCGTACATTTTACCCGATTTTATGGGTATGTTGTTGTTGTTCCTACTCAAAGTAATTCTTTTTTTTATTTATTATATACAAAAGAGAGTATGTGAAATAATAAGTCAAGTTGGCGATGGGGCACTACTAAACGTGGAACATTTTACTTCTCAAAATAGCTTTTCAAATCTTGTTTTCTATCCAAATTAGCTCTTAGACTAAAGAAGACGTATTATAATATGCAAGTGTACCTTTTGATCAGTCTTTGTCTACCCCTTTTGAAAATTTAATTCAACTCTGAAAATGATTTAAGAGATAAATGGTCCCATACATATGGGGATCTTTATTAGGATTTGCATATTCATGAGTTCTTTATATTTTATTGTGAAAGGTATATGCTCTCATCTTTGTACCTTCTTCCAATGCTACTTACTTAATTAAAACTCCTAAAAAATTTAAGATTATGTTAAATTGCCTATTCCAGAGTAACGACTTAGAACATAGATCACTTCAATAAGGCTAAAAAGATCTTTAATTTTCTAACATTTGATATATTATATACCACGGCAGAATCAGAATTTTCACTAAGAGGGTCCAAATATGAAGAAGTAAACATACAAATAAGTTAAGGGGTTTCAACATATACTATATTGTACATAAAAAAATTAATTTTAACCTTATATATAGTGTGTAATTTTCTATCGACATTCTCCTACTTGACTCCGCCCCTGGATACATATGTCCTCTGAAATGAAACAGTTGGAATAATACAATTTAAAATTTAATGAAAGTCTTAATATAGTGTGATATTGTTCGTTTTGAGTTATGTTTGTATGAATCTTCCTCAACGGGTTCACATCATTAAGAGTATGCATAATTTATGTACCTTTTTTTTTCATCTACTAACGTGAGATTTTGTTTGCACACCAAACAATTTTCACTTCAATTAGAAATGGTCGCCGACCGGCCTCGCCCGCCCCGACCCCCCGACCATTCGACGACACGACACCGATATTAAAAAAAAAAAAAGCGGGACTGGCTCGAACCGGGGCGATACAGATGGTCCCGCCAGCCCGACCGCCAGCCCCGATCCCGCCCGACCCGCCCCGACTCGCTGACCACTTTGACAAAATAGCCGTTGTCCAACGCCATTTTACATTTCGTCGTTGACAACGGCCATTTTAGCCTCCTCCCCAACCCCTACCCCTTTATATTTATTTTTAACCCTATAAATACCTCATTCCTCTTTTTATTATTTTCACAAATCTTTCTACTCTCTAATCTCTCAATCAATCTCTAATTCTCTATACAACATTGTCTACATATTCAATCTATTTATTAATTTGAGAATCGGGAAGTCGCAACTAGCTTGAGGATTATCTATCGAGCAAAGTTTCAATTTTCAACCTTCGATTACATCGCCGACTTACGTCGGCGCTTGGTACATTCGTTCTCTCATTAAATTATTATTTTGTCTTTATTTCATTTAGCACATTTAATTTCATTATCTTTAACTATTTATTAGCATAATTAAAATGAAAGGACTAAGAGCATGTTGGGTAAGGTAAGTCGCTTCTTCTAGTAGTGGTAACAAGGGCAAGGTACTTCTTCTAGTATTCTGCTCCAGCTTATTCCTAGACAAGATGATTTTATAGATCCCAAATGTTTCTGAAATACCATATGATCTTGACACAAATGATTATCCCGAAATTGAAGAAGATTTTAATTTAGATGACACTCTAGTTGATGATACACCTATTAATGAAGATGATGATACACCCACTAGTGAAATGCCTCCTATCCCCTACTATGAGACGAGGTCCCAAAACGACCATTAAAATCGGTTGTATGGAAATATTTTGACAGGGACGTAGCTAATCAAGTAAATTGTATGTAAAACTTGTAAAAATGTTTATTCTTTTAAAAGCTGGACAAGGTCGTGGTGGGACGGGGTTTAGGAAGACACATTGCAAAAAACACAAAGCCTTGTATGCCCAATACATGATTGAAAAATCGGTGAGCAAACGTCCTCTCAATCGGGACAAGGTTCACATACTATCGTCCCGGAGAAAGTACAGGTCAAATTAACCCTATGACGGGAGTCAGAGGCCCTAAATATGATAAACATAAAGATAGGAAGCACTAACAAAATTAGTCACGTGGAGGGTTTGCCTTTTTCATTTCTGAATCTCGGTTTTATTCATTATATTAGAGATATGTATAATCCTCGCTTATAAAGGTTTTCCTAGATCAATGTTAAAAGAGATGTATTTAAATTTGCATGAATATCAAAGATTTACGTTATGCATTATATCATTTAAATTGCAAAGTTGCTTTAACTTCGATATAGTCGTAGTACTAACGCCATGATTATTTAACAGAATCTGTCATTGGATAGATTATAAATGGTCTATGCAAAAACGTATTTTAGCATATAGATATATAGATAGTAGGCACTGGTGAGTTTATTTGAAAATATTTATTCAATACGATTATTACGGAATAACCGATAAAGTTATGAGTATTACATTAGATAATGCATCTTCTAACAATTTCGCTATTAGTATTTTAAGAAATGTTTTAACTCGCTTTTTCCAAAACATTTTCATATCAAATGCGTGTCATATTTATAACTTAGTTGTAAAGGATGGTCTTTCACTTTTTCAAGATATTCTTGAAAAATACAATTTGCTATACACTTTATTTTTAAAAATAATAGAATTCAACAAAGAAAAGAATATAAAAACTTGCCACGATTGTGGACTATCTTACGTAAAAATTCAGAAGTACCAACTAGGTGGAATTCGTTATATGACCAACTAGTTGTTGCTTATGACTATATAAAACCTATTACTTTATTTTTAACGCCCATAATCAAAATCCAAATGATATGATTGTGGATACTGATTGGGAGAAAATTAGAGAACTTATTGTATTTTTAGAAAATTTTCAACGAGCAACAAAAGAATTTTCTACTTTATATTATCCTACTATTTCAACTATATTGTTTTATATAGCTATAATATTTTTACTTCTTAAAGAATATATGGAAAAACCTGCTTATACTGCAGCTATTAAAAAAATGTTTATGAAATTAAAAAAATATTTTATTCCTATTCCCCCTATTTATATTATTGGTGCTGTATTAAACCCGACTATTAAAGTAGAGGGTTGTAAAAGTCTTATTGAAAATATATATAATTGTATGGACGCATTTACCACCTCCAACTCCCAAAAATTTAAATGTTGAACCACCTATTGAACTAACGCTAGAAGAAGTGTTGAATAGCGTAGAAGATGAATGCAAAAAGTATATCGGCATTACCAAAGAAGAAAGTGCTAGTAACCAACCGACTTTTGTATCATCTTCTTCTTCAACACAACCTAAAAAGACAAGCGCTTCGTGGCTAGGCCTAATATTAATTCTATTGAAAGCCTCGTAAATAAAATGCGGTGGTAGCAATGCTAACCAAATTAGTGAGTTCGATGTTTTTGTTTTGCAGGTAATTTACCTTACAGCGATTATCAATGAAGAAGGAAAGAAGACTTGCTGAAGTATTGGAGCGAGAATGAGAAGACATTTCCGACACTTTCAATGATGGCGAGATATTTTGAACATTGGCGTCATCGATCGAAAGCGCTTTTTCTCGCAGATTTCAAATAGAGAGCACAGACACTCATTAGCGGACGGACTTGGAGATGGCGGTACTATTCGAGATTGGATACGAGCGGAGGCGAGGTGCGATCAACCGTAGATTAACGAAGAAGATGGCGACAACTACAACGACATTTTATCGAAGGCATGAGTAGCGGCGTGGAACAATTTGATCAAGATATACCAATTCCAACCAAGAACCACAAGAAATTATAAAGAAATTAGAAAAATATTTTCAAATTGGTAATTTATTTCATTACAATTTTTAAATTTTTCTATGTCTTTCACTCTTTTGCAATTTTTTCAACAACAAGATACTACAATGTAATTTTGAATCTTGTATATTTGATATTTCAATGAAATTAATAATATAAAAGGCACAAAAACAACCTTGGGATGTTTTTTTTATTCTTGTCTTTGTTTAATTATTTAGTTTATAACTTTATACTTTATACTTTATAGTTTATAGTTTATACTTTATAAATATATTATATATATGAGTATAATACTATAATACTATAATTATAAATTATAATACTATAAGTCTATAATATTATAGTATATGTATATGACATTATGACTATATGACAAGTATATGTTAATGTTACTTTGTTAGTACTTAGTAATTTATTATTTTTAATTTAGTGAAAAATTAAAAAAAAAAAAAAAAACCCGTCGGCAGTCCGTCAGGCAGGCGTCAGGCCCACTTCTACCCAACGGGGCCGGGATCGGACGGGACATGGTATGGTCCCGCCCGACCACTTCTCCAGGGCCTTGACTCGACCCGCCTTTTCTCCGCCAGACCCGCCCGACCCGCAGGCCGGACTGGGCCGTCGACCATGGCCACTTTGAATTAAGTTTCACATAAAGCTATTAAAACGAGTCAACCTAGCCCTCGCCTTTTTTAGAAAACACTTTATCATGTAAAACTATCCGTCGTAAACTCAAAAATAGTCGGGCATCAAGATAAATCTCGGATATTGAGTGGAACAAAAAAGATTAATTCAAGAAGCAATAAATGTAGAAAATCTCACATATCAATTTCGAAAAAAACATGAATGGAGCAAAATGAACATCACCAATGATTTCACTTATTCTTGGATCCTAAACCAACAAGTCGCATACATGAAAAAAAAGTAGATCCCCACCAAACAATTAACATTAAACATTCTTTATTTAAGATTATATATCTTTTGTTTCACATCTCAATTGATATACATTAATATCAACTAGGGTTGGCAATGTCGGCCGACCGACTCGGCCCCGACCCGACCCACCCCGAATTCACACGACACCGATAAAAAAAAAAAGCGGGGCTGAGGGCTCGAGCAGGCGGGACAGTCCCCGCAGTTCGACCACAGCCCCGATCCCGCCCCGACTCGCCCCGCCGCCCGACTCGACTGCACAAAATAGCGGTTGTCCAACGGCCATTTTATTTAGTAGTTGACAACGACCATTTTAGGCCTCCTCCCCAACCCCTACCCCCTTTATATTTATTTTTAACCCCTATAAATAACTCATTCCTCTTCTTATTATTTTCACAAATATTTCTACTCTCTAATCTCTCAATCAATCTCTAATTCTCTATACAACATTGTCTACATATTCAATCTATTTATTAATTTGAGAATCGGGAGTGAAGTTGGCAACTAGCGAGGATTATCTATCGAACAAAGTTTCAATTTTCAACCTCTCGATTACACGTCGACTCTACGTCTGTTTGGTACATCGTTCTCATTAAATTATTATTTTGTCTTTATTTCATTTAGCACATTTAATTTCATTATCTTTAACTATTTATTAGCATAATTAAAATGAAAGGACTAAGAGGCATGTTGGGTAAGGGTAAGGGTCGCTTCTAGTAGGGGTGGTAACAAGGCAAGTGGTACTTCTTCTAGTATTCTGCTCCATTATTCCTAGACAAGATGATTTTATAGATCCCAAATGTTTCTGAAATACCATATGATCTTGACACAAATGATTATCCCGAAATTGAAGAAGATTTTAATTTAGATGACACTCTAGTTGATGATACACCTATTAATGAAGATGATGATACACCCACTAGTGAAATGCCTCCTATCCCCTACTATGAGACGAGGTCCCAAAACGACCATTAAAATCGGTTGTATGGAAATATTTTGACAGGACGTAGCTAATCAAGTATTGTATGTAAAACTTGTAAAAATGTTTATTCTTTTAAAACTAGACAAGGTCATGGTGGGACGGGGTTTAGGAAGACACACATTGCAAAAACACAAAGCCTTGCATGCCCAATACATGATTGAAAAAGCGGTGAGCAAACGTCCTCTCAATCGGGACAAGGTTCACATACTATCGTCTGGAGAAAGTACTGGTCAAATTAACCCTATGACGGGAGTTGTAGGCCACTAAATATGATAAACATAAAGATAGGAAGCACTAGCAAAATTAGTTCTTGTGGAGGGTTTGCCTTTTCATTTCTGAATCTCTGGTTTTATTCATTATATTAGAGATATGTATAATCCGCTTATAAAGGTTTTCCTAGATCAATTAAAAGAGATGTATTTAAATTTGCACATGAATATCAAGATATTTACGTTATGCATTATATCATTTAAATTGCAAAGTTGCTTTAACTTCGATATAGTCGTAGTACTAACTACCATGATTATTTAACGGTAATTGTCATTGGATAGATTATAAATGGTCTATGCAAAACGTATTTTAGCATATAGATATATAGATAGTAGGCAATAATTGGTGAGTTTATTTGAGAAAATATTTATTCATCGCGATTATTACTAATAACCGATAAAGTTATGAGTATTACATTAGATAATGATCTTCTAACAATTCGCTATTAGTATTTTAAGAAATGTTTTAACTCCGTCTTTTCCAAAACATTTTCATATCAAATGTGCGTGCCATATTTATAACTTAGTTGTAAAGGATGGTCTTTCACTTTTTCAAGATATTCTTGAAAAAATACAATTTGCTATACACTTTATTTTTAAAAATAATAGAATTCAACAAAGAAAAGAATATAAAAACTTGCCACGATTGTGGACTATCTTCTGAGAAAAATTCAGAAGAAGTACCAACTAGGTGGAATTCTTTATATGACCAACTAGTTGTTGCTTATGACTATAGAAAACCTATTACTTTATTTTTAACGCCATAATCAAAATCCAAATGATATGATTGTGGATACCGATTGGGAGAAAATTAGAGAACTTATTGTATTTTTAGAAAATTTTCAACGAGCAACAAAAGAATTTTCTACTTTATATTATCCTACTATTTCAACTATGTTGTTTTATATAGCTATAATATTTTTACTTCTTAAAGAATATATGGAAAAACCTGCTTATACTGCAATTTATTAAAAAATGTTTATGAAATTAAAAATATTTTATTCCTATTCCCTATTTATATTATTGGTCTTTGTATTAAACCCGACTATTAAAGTAGAGGGTTGTAAAAGTCTTATTGAAAATATATATAATCTGTATGGACGTACTACCACCTCCAACTCCCAAAATTTAAATGTTGAACCACCTATTGAACTAACGCTAGAAGAAGTGTTGAATAGCGTAGAAGATGAATGCAAAAAGTATATCGGCATTACCAGAAGAAAGTGCTAGTAACCAACCGACTTTTGTATCATCTTCTTCTTCAACACAACCTAAAAAGACAAGCGGTTTACGTGGCTAGACCTAATATTAATTCTATTGAAAGCCTCGAAATAAAATGTGCGGTGGTAGCGATGCTAACCAAATTAGTGAGTTCGATGTTTTTGTTTTGCAGGTAATTTACCTTACCAAGCGCTTATCAATGAAGAAGGAAAAGAAGACTTCTGAAGTATCGAGCCAGAATGAGAAGACATTTCGACACTTTCAATGATGGCGAGATATTTTGAACATTGGCGTCGTGACGCTTCGAAGCGTTTTCTGCAGTGATTTCAAATAGAGAGCACGACACTCATTAGCCGGAGCGGCTTGGAGATGGCGGTACTATTCAGAGATTGGATACGAGCGGAGCGAAGGAGGCGTGACAACCGTAGATTAACGAAGAAGATGGCGACAACTACAACGACATTTTATCTCAAGGCATGAGTAGCGACGTGGAACAATTTGATCAAGATATACCAATTCCAACCGAAGAACCACAAGAAATTATAAAGAAATTAGAAAAAATATTTTCAAATTGGTAATTTATTTCATTACAATTTTTAAATTTTTCTATGTCTTTCACTCTTTTGCAATTTTTTCAACAACAAGATAATTACAATGTAATTTTGAATCTTGTATATTTGATATTTCAATGAAATTAATAATATAAAAGGCACAAAAACAAATTGGGATGTTTTTTTACACTATTCTTGTCTTTGTTTAATTATTTAGTTTATAACTTTATACTTTATACTTTATAGTTTATAGTTTATACTTTATAAATATATTATATATATGAGTATAATACTATAATACTATAATTATAAATTATAATACTATAAGTCTATAATATTATAGTATATGTATATGACATTATGACTATATGACAAGTATATGTTAATGTTACTTTGTTAGTACTTAGTAATTTATTATTTTTAATTTAGTGAAAAAATTAAAAAAAAACAAAAACCCGCCAAGTCCGTCAGGCAGGCCGTCAGGCCGTCAGGCCCGACTGCCCAACGGGACCGGGATCGGGACGGGACATGGTATGGTACCCCCCGACCCTCCAGGCGCCCACTCGACCAGCCCGCTTTTCTCCGCCCGACCGCCCGACCCGCCAAACCCGACGGTGGGCTCGCCCCGCCATCGCCAGCCTTGATATCAACCACACATACACTTATAGTACCTTTTCTGAATTAGCAAATGCTAGTAGATGTCATGGTACGTAGATATTAGAGTTTATTGCTTAAATAATTATTGAATTATAATAAGTGCATGTTTGGATTGACTTTTGGGTATCCAGAACATTTCTGAGTACCTACTTTCGTAAAAAATCATAAAATTGACATGTTTGATTGTCAGAATTGATTCTGGCTGAATCAGTTTTGCCATTTATTTCAATTTGAATTTTACCTTTTCCTTTATTACCTCTTTAATTTTCATCAACAAATCTATCCACTTTCATTACTCTATTTAAATCTAGAAATAATTACTAAAAACATTCAAATATACAACTTTCATTATCCTCTTTAAATATCTAGAAATAATTACTAAAAAAATCAAATATACTACTCATGTTCTGTTTTAATTAAAAAAATCAATACTACTAAAGTTGACATTTGTTCATGTGTAATTGCAGATTGGAACTTTAAACTCCTCAAACATTCTAACGTTGTCCGATTATACGAGGATTATCATTCTCTTTTTCCTATTGTTTTCTTTCAAATACTCCGAATATTATTACTATAATATATTATATTTTGAACAAACAATAAATAAATATACCCAAGTTGAAGTATCGAAAAGTTTTATTATTTTTGAAGAATTGCCTGAAGCGCCTCCTCCCAAGGGTCGCGACTCATGTGGCATGAAAAATCACTGGAACTTAGGCGCCGCGGCTCCTTCCCGAAGGACCGCGACGCCTAGGCTCCAGTGATTTTTCACGATTTAGAGTCGCGACGACCAACTGAAGGGCCATGCCCAAGTTCAATTTTGAAAGAACAGATTTGCAATTTTACGTCGCATGCCCAAATTCAATTTTGAAACACAGGTTCAAATAGTCGTCGCAACAATGACTATACACAAATTTATCAAAAGGAATGCAGAAACGTATATTGATTTTAATATTTATAAAGATGAAAGCACAATCATTCACCATGATGATTATCATAGATCATCTAACTTGGATAAATCACAAATTTTTAATGTAGCTTCTTCATCAGAGATGGATCACGTTCGAGACTTAGTCCCCAATCAAATTATAGAGTAAATGCAAAATTAGTATTGTAATAATATTTAAATACTATTTGCACTTTAAATTAGTATTGTAATAATATTCTACTAATATTTAAACAATATATTGCACTTTAATTTCTATTATCTATTTGTAATTTTTATTTACATACTTCCATTTTTTAATAACTTTTATTTATATATATTGACTAAATGTCCATTTTGGTAATTCTACATTCAAAAACAATTTTGATCAAAACTATCAAAACATAAATCAATTATAACAATCACTTTTACATTGTTGCATCCAAACATAAATCAATTCTGTCATAATCAATTCTGTCAAAATCAATTCTGTCCACCGCTAATTCAAACATAGACTAAATAAGTGAAAAGGAAACCAAGGATTAAAAACAAAAGACAGAATGAGTTGTCTAATCTATGAGAAGCTTTCCCCTTCCGTAAGCGCATAGAAAAGTGGGTCCTCAATTGTTGACAAGACTCTTTATCGAGAAAGATTACTTTTGTTAGGCCAAGAAATTGATAGCGAGATTTTGAATCAACTTGTTTGGGGAAAAAAAGGTGAAATCCCTCGCCCACAGGGCCCCACCTTCGATCCGACAGAGATTAATGGAGGAGGTAAATCATGGTGACACAGCGGCCCACTAGGTGGGAGGCCGCGATGTCGATGCCTACATGAGTCATCCCCACAGGAGGAATGAAACTCCCATCATGCGTTGCAAGACTCGAACCTGCCTACTTGGGATAATCTACCACCCTGAAATCAATTAAGATACGTTCATGCGGACTTAGAATCAACTTGTTGATCGTATAGTATATTGCAGTATCAAGAGTGGGACCAAATAAAGAGCATTTGTAGTGGTATGTATACATCAACAACCTATAATTAGGTCATATGCTTATTAGTCTGATAAAGTGCATCAAAATGATTATGTTATAAGTCATTTTTTTATATCAGAAAAGTAAGTTATCTTTGCTATTTCACGGAAAAGGTCATTCAAGCTGAAAAGTGATATATTCCAAAAAGTTAAATTTTCTCCCTCAAATTGGTGGTCTTTAATTTTTGCTCATATTTCTCATTTAATGAAAATTTATAGGTCAAAGTACCCTTTATTCACTGGTCTACAAAACATAGATTCAAGGTTCGAACCCCTGCATAGTAAAAAAAAATAAAAAAAATCGCAATGTAAGATTTCATAGAAACTATGTATATTCGGTCAAAGTTGCATAAAACTATGCCCTGTCCTGCATAGTTTTGTAGAACTAGCCGGACAAGACATAATCTTAATTTTCTACAAAATTATGCCCCTTAAGGCTGCATAGAAACTATACACCTTAAGACATAATTTTCATGTAACTATGTCTTAAGGCATAATTCTTTAGAATAACTTAATTTCTACAGAACTATGTCCGTAAGGAATAGTTTCAATGCAACTTCAGACATACGATATATGAAGTTAGTTTTGATATAGTCCAGCTTTAGACACAATATCTGAAGTTTCATATGACTGAAATTTAATAATTTTTATCTGATTTCAGTCATTTTCATATGAAATGTATGCATATATTGTTGGAGTTTAAACAAAAATAATCAAAAGTCAGGCAAAAATAACAAAAAATCAACCATTTTCACCTGAACTTCACTAAAAATGCACTCGTATGTAACTTTACACATTTTATCTAAAATTTTAATTTTGTCAAACCTAATTTTCAAATACCGAATATCTGAAATGACAACTTTTTAAAAGGCGGCACAAATTAAATAGTATGTCAAAATAGGTTATCCCGTGAAAAGTTTACATTTTCGGTTAGAAAAATAAGTTTTGTATTTACGCATAGGCCCAATCACATAAATGAAAATCTGCACCATTCATCCAAAACTTTGCCTCTACATGCTACTCTGAGTCGCTTCGCGTCTTCTGCCGCCGGTCGCCGCCCCCGCCTCTGCTCCGTCCGTCTTCCTCGTCGTCCGGTAAGTTACATCATCGTGTACTTTTTTCGAAAAGAAACAATTGAATATTAAGAAAAATATTCAACTATACACACCGTAATTGAATCGAGATTAGTTCGAAACTTGAATTCTACTTGTTGAAGACGTTTATTTCGATTATTACTCTCTGTATTTGAACTTTTTGAGCTCATGGTCTTAGGTTAAATGAATACTTCTCAATCTCTGATTTGTGCTTGTTGAAGTCGTGAGTTCTATTATTAGTAATTTCGTATGCTTGAGTTGAAATTCTGTCCAGTTATCCATTTTTCCTCGAGAACCTTACTAATTGCAGCTCCGACTTTGATTCTGTCTTCTTTCATGCTTATTGAGTATGCCTATAGGACTTTCTTACTGATCATTGGAGCCTGTTTGGCCAAGCTTAAGCGGTGCCAAAAGTGCTTATTTTAAAAAATTGACGTGTTTGGCCAAGCTTTTGGGAGAAAATAAGTGTTTTTGCGGAGTAGCAGGGGCTATTTTCAATAGCTAAAAAAACAGCTTTTCTCCAAAAGGACGTTTTTGAAAAGCACTGTTGAGAAAAATACACTTAGAAACACTTTTTAAAAGGTTAACCAAACACTAATTGTTGCCCAAAAGTGCTTTTGAAATTGATTAGCAAAACACAAACTATATTAATCAAATGGATGAACAATTTGATTCTGCCTTCTTTCAGTAGAATTAAAATTCAAATCAATCAACTCGATGAGTGGTTCCAGTAGAACAACTAAACTTAGAAGATCAGTTTACTCTCTGTGTGCCTTACGCTTTGGAGTGTATGAGCATTGGTTGAATGAGCGTGTAACTTTATGCTTACTTCATTTCATAATTTTTCCTAACATTCAAAGTAATTTTTTTCAAACTCCCTCATTAATTCTATATTCCTATTCTTATCCCCTTTCCCCTGTTGTTGATCTTCTAAGTTTAGTTGTTTAGTTGGAACCACTCATCGAGTTAATTGATTTGAATTTTAATGTTGTTGAAATTGGTGGTGAATGGCGATATACTCCTATACTAATATCAGTCTTTTGAGCATGTGTTTGCTGGTGTCAAACTGTCAATTTTCTATTGATGGTAGCATACAACCATAATTTTTGTGACTGCTGAACTGGATTTTATTACAAAACAAAATGCTGTTAGATAGCATACACGCTGTAATATGAGTAGAATTTGGAAATTGCAGTATCAAACCCAATGTCTCTAAGATTTAGATTTTATTTGAAGTTAACTAACATAAGTTCAACATAATGAAAATAATTCTGAGGATAAAATGAATTGCTTAACCACCGTATAAAAGTTGTAGGCTCAATTTCTTTTGTAAAAAAATAAATTTGACTTTCTGATACTCATTTTCTGTTTGAGAAAGAAGCCCAATTTGACAGGCCCGAAACCCAAAAACCGAACTGGATATACTTTGGTTAGGAGGTTTCGGTTACTAATATTACAAAATTGGAAATCAAACAGAACTTTTGTAAAACGGAACCGTACTGATTGAGGCCCAGCCCTAGCCTAAAGCAAAGGCTTTACTAGCCTCCCCTTGAGCCGCCCCTAGTGACTAATAAAACAAAATAAATCTGGTGAAAAATTACCTGTCAAAAGCACTGTTTGCTTCTTAACTCCCTTTTCAGTGACTTGATTCAGTTATTGTTGCATGTTGGTTTGAATTTACTGTCTTAATAGAACTCACTGTGGAGCCGTCTTGGATCCGCGGACAAAATGGAAGAATCCAAAGAAGAAACGAAGTCTTTCAAAGAATTAGGAGTGTGTGATCAATTGATTGAGGCTTGCGATAATTTGGGTTGGAAAACCCCTTCTAAGATACAAGCTGAAGCTATGCCTCATGCCTTTGAAGGTTTTTAAATATTCCTTCTTTATATTTTTCATCTTTACGGTTGCCACATGTTCTTGTGGATTTAAGCTATTATGCTAATAAATCAAATAGGTTTAAATTTCTAAACTGATTATCCTATTGGGTTTTATGTTTGATTTTGGGTTGTGGGGTTGCGAAACTTCCACTATCAGTTTCAAAAAACTTTTTGGCCTTGGTGATTTTTTTCTTAATTAAACAATTTGATTGGGTTTTGTTCCAGGAAAAGACTTAATTGGTCTGGCGCAAACGGGTTCTGGAAAGACTGGAGCTTTTGCAATTCCTATACTACAAGCTCTATTAGATTCTCCGCATGCATTTTTTGCCTGCGTTCTCTCCCCAACAAGGTTTCTTATTCTTTTGATTACTTGTTTTATTTTGTACAAGCTTTTTAATGATTTAAAGTCCCAACTTTTTTCTTTGCGTATTCCAGAGAGCTCGCGATTCAAATTGCTGAACAGTTTGAAGCTTTAGGATCCGGTATTGGAGTAAAATGTGCAGTGGTGAGCTTACACATGCACAGACAATTCATTTCCCTTCCAAATGTAATCCATAGGCTGGATGACCACTTGCTAGACATTATTTTGATTAAATGATCGCTGGTATATTTCTTACAGCTGGTTGGAGGGATAGATCAAGTACAACAGAGCATTGCCCTTGGGAAACGGCCTCACGTTGTTGTAAGTACTGATATATCTAGTACCACATTTTAATGTCTGTTTTTAAGGTGAAGCAAGTAGTAATGGAGCTACAGATGGTAAAATCTCTTTGCCAAAAGATAAATTATAAGGCAATCCTATACGAGGCAGAGTTGGTGGTGTAATATATAAAAATTCCAGGCTAAATGTCAAATAACTACTTAGTTACCTTACCCCAATTTATTTGACAATGCATTCCCTTCTCAGTTTTTTTTGTTAAATTTGTTGCCAATAATTTGTTGCTATCAAGGTTTTACTGGATGTTAGTTACCTTTTTTTTCTTAGATTATGTGATAGGAAATGTGCTTATGTTTTAACTTTTGCAAAATGCCTTGCCTTATACAGAAGTCTTTGAATTATTAGTATTCATATCTCCTTTGTCAGAGGTACTTGATGGTTGTACAAGGTAGATGGTTAATCCTTTCAGCAATCTAAGGAAACAAAGTGGTGTGCCTTTGGTGTTTGTTCAAAGTTTGAACCATTTTCATTCAGCACTAAGACATCATCCTAGGATTGTAAGATCTGTAACCTTTATTTCCTTATGAGAGGCTCCAAAAGAAAGATCATGTTATAGAAGTCCGGAGGGGAAGTAACAGGATATCAAGTTATCAACTTTTTCTTTTGATAAGGTAAGGTAAGTAGGATATCAGTGTATCAACTATTAATTTTTGATAACCGTGGTGTTTGGACCAGCTTGCGTGCACCTCAACTTATTCCATTGGATACGTGCTACCTCCCACCATCAACAAGTACCAGGTCCTTCAAGGCTACAGCCTTTCGAACCTTAATCTTCAGAAATTCCTGAACGAGAAAGCGGTATGTATGGTTGGCGTATGCCTGGAAACTAGTCCAGAATGATATCATCAACTGCACGATAGACCATGAGTAAGCACTTTTGACAAAGGCTACATATGGAAAGAAATCACCTAGTGTTTTTGTCTTTTGAGGGATTTGTATCTGAGACCTCATGGTTCTCTTCCTACTTCAATGACCACTAGGCCACACCAATATCAACTATTAAGTGTGTTGAGGTGGGCAACCATCTGAGAAGATTTTCTAACTCACCTGCTATGAAGAACTTCAAGTCTACCGGGGAAGTATGTGCTGAGATGAGCAACCATCCGCAGCTTTGTCTAGAATCAGATGTCCAGCTGTGTAGGAAGACTCACTCTCCAAGGGCGGTGTTGGGTGTACTGTAGTACTTCACAGGAAACCGCTTAGTCCAAGACGGCTACTCTTATCCGTCTAGGCCAGCAATCCTTCCCCTGGATTGCGAGAACCTTTAATTTGTCGACTCCTAAAGCAAATCACTCAATTTGGACTAGATACAACTCCGGACACATTGTAAATTTGTAATGCGTTCCAACAGTTTCTCTTATCTCTATGAGAACTTTTTGTGCAAACTCAACCTTTTCTTTTCAATCATGGAGGTGGCTTTGTCTTAGCCTCTCAAACTCTGCCTTGTTGCAAGTAGGATAGTTTCTCTGGTGGACTATTTGGAGGGAAAGAAGCAAAGATGCTTTTTAATCAAAAAGGAAAATATTAACAAGGTGAAGTACAACAGTGTTCTTTGTTATCTCTTTGGTTCAAGTTAAATGATGTGCATGATATTGATATTGATAGTTTACTAGATTTTCTCAACCAGTCCACATGTTTGTGGAGTCAGGGGCTATGCTTTGTAAGGTTCCTGATGTATTGTTCTGCAAAGAGAACTATTAAGTGTACTCAATCAATTCAGTCGCTGGCATATCTTTTAACATGCAGACATCTATTATGTTCCCTGGTCAGCAAAACTAGTTTAGCCTGCCATGCAAACGATTTTTTTACACCAAATTTGCGAAAGCTAGGGGTAAGGTGTACGTACATCCTACACTCCCCTGACCCCACTTGTGGTATTACACTGGGTATGTTGTTGCGAAACCTATTGTAGGTTGTTACAGATGTTATCTTAAGCCATATGCTTAATCTCTGACATTCTTAAATTTGAGTGCTTTTTTGTGTGATGTCTGGTGTAGGTTGCAACACCTGGTCGTCTCTTGGATCATCTTTCCAATACTAAAGGATTTTCTCTTCGTACGATAAAGTACTTGGTAAGTTCGTCCATTGTCTTTTGCTCACAAATGCTCCAGAGATGTCCTATTTTGTCTGTTATGCTTTTTTTTTTCCGTCTTTAGGATGAAAATCTATGAGCGCAAATGTTGATTCATTGCATTTGATTGAAGGATATGTTATATATCACTGTTGCACATTAAAAGTGATATATTCTTCATGTTCAAGGCTAGGTCTTATCTAATCAATTTTAGTTAGCTAAGAGCATGCATGCGTACTCTGAGTCATGAATTTATACATGCAACAGGTATTAGATGAGGCAGATAGGTTGCTAAATGAGGACTTTGAAAAGGCCCTCGATCAGATCTTGAATGCTATTCCTCGTGAACGAAGGACTTATCTATTTTCTGCTACAATGACCAAAAAGGTTAGTTTTTCAAATGTTTTATGGGAAACCTTGTTAATTGTAAATGTTATATTCTCTGTTTGTGGGCAATTTCTCTTGCTAGATTCCTATTAAGAGAAAATCCCTTCTTATAAGGTTGAATATATCTTTTCCCCAGTATTTGGGGGAGGAAAAGTGCTTTCGTGAAGAGTTGGCTTTTTTTGATTTCCTAAAATCGTCATTTTGATATTTATATATGATAAGATACCAGAAAATGGAGGAGCTTTTACTTGTATTTCATCTTTTTCTCGTTTTGGCATGCAGCTAATGATCAGTTATCATTGTTATGGAAGTAGTTGCACTTACACTTTATATCATAGTACCAATATGATTCTTACATGAAACTATCCGAGATGAGAAGGGGGGAATGCTGTAAATGGCAAGTTAATTTGCTTCTGCTCCGCTGGGCTCCTTTAAGGAATCGAATTTCATGCTTAATAGTTTCTGTCTGCTGTGCCACTCTTGATGAAACTTAGTGAATTTTTTGCATGGAAAGTCTGATTCTAAATAGATATCTCTACGTTGAACTACAGGTGCGGAAACTTCAGAGGGCTTGTTTGAGAAATCCTGTTAAGGTACAACAATGCCAATTGTCACCATATAATTTGTAGTGCTCAAGAGTATTTTCTGCAACTTTGTTTATAACTTTTCAGATTGAAGCTTCTTCTAAATATTCCACTGTTGATACACTGAAGCAGCAGTATCGTTTTCTTCCTGCTAAGTATAAGGTTAGTTCTTCAATGACAAGATTCTATTTTAGGTTTGTTGTAAAAAGTAAGATAAGCGGCTAGCATTATATCCAGCAAGATGTAAAATAGTATTTTTAAAGGTCCTTAATGGCAAATCCTTTTGTTTTGGCATTAAAAAATATCAGAACGACTAGTTTTGCTAATGCTTGGTATTCGTGGGACTGAATGCTCTAGAGACAGTATGCGAGTAATAAACCTAAACGAACCCCCTAGTTGAGGGATTAGAGATGTAGTAATTGCTTTGGTTTACTGAACTATGATTTATGGTCCCACTATAATTTTCAAATAATGACTTCTGGTCTGACATTACTATTTTGTCCATGGTTCACAGGACTGCTATCTTATCTATATTCTGACTGAAATGTCTGGCAGTACATCAATGGTTTTCACTCGTACATGTGATGCAACTCGTCTTCTTGCTTTGATGCTTCGAAATCTTGGCTTGAGAGCCATACCAATTAGTGGTCAGATGACTCAGGTATACTCTTGAACTTCAAGGCGTATTTTAACAGGTTCACACTTCTCTCTTTGCTGGTTCTATTTCATAGCACACAAAAAATCATTTTTTTACTTGGACAGGCAAAAAGGCTTGGAGCTCTAAACAAATTTAAGGCCGGAGAGTGCAATATCCTTATCTGCACTGATGTGGCCAGTCGAGGACTCGATATCCCATCTGTTGATATGGTTATCAACTATGATATTCCAACAAACTCAAAGGTGGATCTTTTTATTCTTCCTGCTTGTAAAGTTAATGCTGTTTTTTATGCTCATTGGGGGTGGTCCAGGATTTATCTGTACTTGACTTCAGACTCATCATTTCAATCTGAATAATCTTAATTTTGTTTTCTGATACGTTTTAGTCTTATCACTGTATATGCATGGCCTGCAGGATTATATACACAGAGTGGGAAGAACTGCACGGGCAGGACGTTCTGGGGTTGCCATATCATTAGTGAATCAGTATGAGTTGGAGTGGTATATACAGATAGAAAAGCTTATTGGTACGAAATACAGAAATATTATATTTCTGAGACTCTAGTATCCCCCCCCCCTTTTTTTTTGGCTGCTGCTACATATTGTTTTCCAAACTAAAATTCGATAATCTTCAGGGAAGAAACTACCCGAGTATCCTGCAGAGGAAGAGGAGGTTTTGCTACTCTTGGAGCGTGTTATGGAAGCCAAGAGGATCTCACTGATGGTATTTGTCTTTTCGGTGTTTTTTTCTTTTCGGGGTGTTGGGGCGGGTAGCACTAGGTGGTCAACTTGTGCATGCACGGTTAAAGACGTTAGTTATGCTGATTGAATCAAGTGAAATGAGCCCTAATTTTTATTATTAATTTCGCTTTTATGACTTGATACTATAGTGAATTCTCCTCATTCACCGCTTTCATTACGCTCAAGAGTTAATGTCATAAGGTAGAGCTTGTAGCACGAAGCATATTTTGATTTTTGAGTGTGTATTGGATCTAGAGCTAATATTCAGAACACGTGTCTCTTATATGCATTTCTCGGTTGGAGAAAAGTTGTTAGAGGTGACATTTAAACGACTTCATGAATATCTTATAGTTGCTCATATTCCCGATGTCTGCATGTTGATACACTATGTTGCCCGGACTCTCCAAAGATGTTGCCACCTGTCTTGGATCTTCCAATAATGCACAATTTTGGAGGATCTGACACGCACTTGTCAACTTTTCTGAAGAGTCCGAGCAACATAGCTGATACATATTATTATTATATTGGTTAGTTAGGACTTTTATGGAGGATTTATGGTAATACATAATGCTTATACATTGCACAATGTAGTTATTAGATACTAGTAATTAACATTTACAATGTATATTGATGCAGAAAATCAAAGAAACTGGTGGGAAAAGGAAACACAGAGGTGGTGGAGATGATGGTGACAACGAGGAGGTTGAAAGATACTTGGGAGCTAAGAAGGGGAAGGGAGGGAAGCTATCAAAGAAGCCAAAGAGAAAATGAGGGAATTAATTTAGCAATGTTAATCCAATTTTGACTTGGTTATTTCTTTATTATTATTCTTCCTTCTCTTTTGGGGCTGTAATTTAACATATGTACGATCTTTCTAACATGATTTATGTGTTTCAACTTGATGAAATACTTAGTTTAGTGCTCCATGAGTAAAGTACTCTTGCATGACAGTAAAGTACTGTCTTTCTTCAGATTGGGATTAACAGAGAAAGAAGGTATTAATACAAGTTCAGAGTTGTTCAGGATAATAGATCCCGGTAAAGTTTTATAAAGTATTTTTTTTTTTAAAATTAGGTCCAAATTCAGTGAGCTAATGATGTATTTTTTTTTTCTTTTCCAAAATTATAATTTTCTCATCGCACTAGGGAAAGAAAAGAAACAAAAAATAGTGAAAACCGGAAAAAAGCAAGGAGAAAGTGTCATCCACCGATGATGAAAAGGAGTTAGGGCAACCCTTGGTGCTACGGTCCTATAGTGGATTTATTCCACCTTCTCTACGGACATCTTGCATACAATTATCGAACCCGACGCAACAACAATGGAAGCTTGAAATAGGTTGCGTGATATATTCCAAGATAACAAAAAATTTCGTGATGTAACACTTGAGCAAGAATTCTCTCACACAACTATGGAGGATTTTTCGAATTACTCCGCATATTGTCAAAGGCTCAAGAAATTGTCGGATCAACTCAAGAACGTCGTAGCATCGGTCACGAATGATCGTCTCGTTCTTCAAATGGTTGCGGGCCTCACCGAAGCTTATAATGGGGTTGGAACTCTCCTTCGCCAAAGCAATCACCTTCCTCCGTTCTACCAAACCCATTTCATGCTCACTCTTGAAGAGGCGAGTTGGCTAAAAAGGCCACAACCGGAGTAAATTACAACGTGGTGGCTACCACGTCCCGACAAACAAATGATTCTACCTTATTTTCTAAAAATTATACTCAAAACCGTAACAACAGTGGGAAAAATCGCTACGGCAGCCGCAGTGGTGGCAAGGGGGTTGGCGACAGGGGTTGCCGTGGAGTGGGGAATAGCCCTCGTCTCATGTAAGACAACTAAATGCACCTCGAGGTGTTGCCGAGGAACTGAGGGACCTTCTCGAGCACAGGATAGGTAATTGAGAGATAGAGCTAGCCTATTCGTTATGGGAAGAAAAGGAACCTCGGTGACCCAGAGATCGCAGAGTCCGCGCCCGTGCCGAAAGTGAAGAAGCTTTCCTCTCCTTCCTTACAATCAAGCGAGTGGCTTTTCGATATAGGGCTCTCGTGCCAAGAGTCGGCGAAGAAAGAAGCTGGGGGAATCCATGCTCAATAGAGGCTTCTTTAACGGATAGGCTGGTGATCCACAACACATGGTTTCATCCCGAATCATCCATGAGATTTTTTCAATAGAAAGAGCAGATCCGAGTTCTTCCCGGTGGGAGTCACGAGGCTACCTACCTTTCTCAGTTGTTAAGTCTGACTACGCCCGCAACTGACTACTTATTGTTTAACCGAATAGGAAATGAAAAGTCGTACTACAACAACTGTAAATAAACATTCCCTCCCCGCTCTGAATTTGATCGACTTGCATTAGAGCGAGCCGGCGCTCGTCGATCGCCGGCCGCCGCACAACACAATTCGAAAGAGTTGCTTTCAGCTTTGACTTTCACTATGAGAATTGTTCAAGCAAGTCGAACGAATGTGAGAGCGAAAAGACCCCGAGCTGCGGAACTAACGAGTCTGATCAATAGAGTCCCCCGTGCTACCGAGTTTTGAGCAGACTACAGATCCATGCGACACTCTTTTTGATAATATATGTGAAAGAATAATAGTGTTAGTCCAACCATTTCCCAAGGGAAGGATTTTTGTTTGCAGTGGCGGACGTGATGGCAGCCAGCAGGGTCCGAGCAGTAACAACCTTGGTCTAGCGGGCAGTAGTGGCGTTGGCCCATTCCTACTTGTATGTACCCAGCAGCTTCTTGGCAGGGCCGTCTCAAACATTTTGGAGACATGTTCTAATTCATAAAAGTGGGTCCTTAATATAAGTAAATATACGATTTCAATAATTAAAAAGTTATTTTAAATTGTAAATAACAATCCAATACAACTTCAAGTTAATCAATCCCTACTTTGATTGGGCTAAGACCTGCGAATTATGAGCCTTTACAGTAAATTCTGGCTGCTGCTACTTAATAAAAAAATGTAAAAAGGGGCTCCTAAATGTTTTCATTTTTCGGGGACCCTGTTGCAGCAACACATCTCGCACGAGTCCAAAGACGATTCTGCTTCTTGGGCCATTCCCAACAACCATAATTTCCGGAAATGCACTAAGATTGAAACTGGGGCTACACTAAACCTTTTCTCGTCCGTGCTTTCCGAGGCGCTGCCTGTGACTCAGCATGGGAGAAGGGGGCGGAACTGCACACTTTTCCGCTGTAGGATTGAGTGAGGTGACGAGAAGGGTGGCGGATTTACCCGGTGTGAGATATCACATTGTTCGAGGAACCCTAGATGCTGTCGGAGTAAAAGATCGTCAACAAGGGCGTTCTAGTGCGTTGTAGATTCTTACTTAGTAGGGACCTTTGGATTCGACCGATGGGAGGATAAATCCTTTGAAGGGCGCCTATTTACCAAGCCTTTTCTCGACGCTCGGCCGAAGTGAATTCTCACAACAACAAGGTCTACTCGACACCTTTTTGAGTAAAAAGAAAGATCGGCGTTTCAACCTAAGAGCTGATATGTCTCCAACCGCGGAGGCAGAGACATGGTCTTCTTGGGCCTAGACCACAGCAGACCTTCAAAGCAGCAGCCCCACTGACTCCCACGGATATCGAGGTAGTGATGCATACTCTTGGGCTAAATCATTCAGATGCAAATTGGTATATGGATACCGGTGCTACTTCTCATATGACATCCGTGCAAGGTAATTCATTGTCTTATTTCAATTTGAGCAAAAATCGTGGCATAATTATTGATAATGGTCATTTAATTACAATTTGTAGTTATGGTCAAATCGGTCGAGTCCATAAACAACTGAGCAATAAGACTAAGAGTCTTGTATACATTAGCAATTTCAACTATATGATCAGGGTGTAGAATTTTTTGTTGGGTTCGTGTACGCAGCGGGAGTTGAAAATTTTATGTTTCAAACCCAACAAACGACGAACTGTAGGATGATTATGTAATAATAAACATGTAAACATACAACATGTAGTGTAACCATAATACTTCGAAAGAACACTTACGGTTTGTATAAATCTGGAATATTTTAGTATAGCGTCCGAGGATGCGCACGCAACTGTTCCTCGATTGCAAGTTCCAAGAACTGCGATATAATCCTCTTTCAGACAGCTAGGAAATCCGGCAGAGGTTCGAGAGAGAATATTTAATTCTAGGTCTTTAAGACTTAGAATGATATTAGAATGATTTGTGTATATGAATAATGAAATGAATACCCTTTTATAGTTGCGTTTTAGGGTTTAACCTTTTAGTGACGACTTTTCGATCTTTGTGACGACTTTTTGATCTTTGTGGCAATTTTAGTCGCCACAAAAAGTCTGATTTTTTTTACATAGTGAATGGGCTGAACAACTAGCGCTTGGCAATAATTTGGGCCGAAGGGCCAACTAGTGCTATTAAGCTCAAAATAGAGCCTTTTTGAGAACTTTACATAACTACACAATCTTAAAAAAGACATTACATTGTTGAAGGACCGGTGACATCACCTCGAGGACGTCTGTATAATACCAGTGAAGTAGTCAGACGCAAGCCTGAAAACCTCGATTATAAAAAAAAAAGACATTACATATTTTTAGCATAAAAAGTGTCACGCCCCGAACCGGGCGTGGATCGGTGCCTTACACAGGCACCGCCTACCTAATCGACACAAGTAAATCGCGGAATTAAATAACACCTCATTTTTTTTTAAAATCAACGTACATGCAAGGGCAAAGCCGACAAGGCTGCCACATAATATACATAATAAAATGTATTACACTGTACATGAGTCCAATCTCACATATGAATACATGCCTCTAAGAGTTTTACTGAACTATGACGAGACAAGGCCCCGCCGTACCCATAAATGTACAAAAGCATGTAGTGAAGGATCTATACCAAAATGATAAACTCCTGAACAGATGGAGCTATCCAAAACTACGGCGGTCCTACACTGCAGATCACCAAATCTGCGTACCTAAACTGCGGCGTGACGACCCGAAGGAGGTCGATGCGAAGAATGTACCAAGTATGTGAAACAATAAATCGTAAAGAAATCATAACGATCATACAAAAGCAGGAGACATGTATGATAGCCAAACTACGATTACACAATACATAAGCATCATATCAAGTCGTGGACGCGTGCCAAAGTCATTACTCAAATATAACCATGGGTCTCACGCCCATAATATCAATCATGCCCGTGGAATCCTTCCTCACTGCCGGCAGTCCATGATATAATATAACATCAGTAAGCACACTGAACCTTGCAATCATGAGAGTAATGCAATCCTTTTTATCTTTTAAGTTATGCTTTTAACAATGAGACCAACTGTTCCACTTTAAGTCATAAACACACTGCACCCTTTCATTAATGAAATCACTACCGTTTCAAAACATAAAGGTCGTGCCAGTGTCAGGGTCAACCACCCTCTGTGTTATAATGCAACCTATCATAGGACTATTTCACCCGCAAGGGACTATTTCACCCGCATAGGTCATGTGGACACGCAATGAGTCATCGGTACACGATACTCGCATCACGGATAGCTAATCCATGGCTTATATATATATCACAGGAATTTAAACCGCCCGAATCAAATACCGACCCACCGTGAGTGTGTACCACTCACCCCCATGTGGAGCTACCCCATGGTATCTTTGAACCAAGTTGCCGACCCTTTATGGAGGGACGCGGAGATGTGGAAATATGACACTTGCACGAATGTCTATATAAGCAACCCATATGCAAGCAAACCAAGACAATACCATGTCTTTACACAAATCAAGACAATTATCATGCCTTTATTTTTTTCCCCACAAACCAAGACAATACCATGTCTTTCCTCTTTACATAAACCAAGACAATTACCATGCCTTCTTTTTACATATACCAAGATAATTACCATGCCTTCTTTTTACATATCCCAAGACAATTACTATGCCTTCTTTTTACATATCCCAAGACAATTATCATGCCTTCTTTTTACATATCCCAAGACAATTACCATGCCTTCTTTTTACATATCCCAAGACAATTACCATGCCTTCTTTTTACATAAACCAAGAGAAATCCTTATTTAAGCAAACCAAAGTACTATCAAGACACAAATAGAATAATTCTTATTTAAACAAGTCAAAGTACTATCAAGGCACAAATGGAAAAATTCTCATTTAAACAAGTCAAGTACTACGTACGTCCATTCTTTTCAAAAGATTCCTCTTTATATAAAACCCCAAGATACTAACACCCGTAGTATCAAGACATGTCTATTTTTCAAAATAAGTTACTACGCCTTTAGAAATTCATTTCAAGGCTTTGAAACCAAGTAACTTCTAATTTTCACAATCTAGGCAACTCATGCCCATCAATAAAAAATAGACAACTCTCTTAACTTTCCATAAAGCCGTTATAACCAACTTCCCATAAAGCCGTTATAACCCTTTATGGTTTTAGATAAATTCATTCTTTTTATAGCCAAGAGACTTATACTTTTAAAACCAAATATCATATACTTTAGAATTCAAGTTACATAACTTTCAAAATACTTCAAGTCTCTTAACTTTAAATTATGTCACTTTTTAAATCAATTAAGTAAATCACTCCTTTGACTCCCCTAAAGTCATTATAACAACCTTTAGGTTTTGGAACTAAGGCACTAGCCAAAAGATTTGGAAACCACTTCTTTTTCAAGACTCTATGTACTTTACGTAAAATACTTTCACTTTTGAAAATCCAAACTTCATTAGGGTAATGGATTATAACAACTTCCAATTTAAACATCCAAAGTACAATCAAGGAAGTATATAGAACAACTTCAATATTAGGCAATCCAAGTACAATCAAGGAGTGGATCATTTAAAGAGTGGGACTTACTTACTTTACCATAAGGAATCATGCTAGAAGAAGAGGAGATGGTTCACATACCTTTTCGGCTTAATCCACAAGCTAAGTCGAATACGCCGCACGTAGAATTGCCAACCTATAAAGGCCACAACACGACTATCAACTTCTAGTTTCTAACGTAGAATAACACTAAGTATACGGTCTCTTATTCTACGGAAAATTGGGCAGCACCTCATTTGTTTCTACGTACTTTTCCACCTTTTTCAAGGCTCGATAATCAATAACCAACATGCCACATTTAAGGCTCAATACATCAACCAATCAAAGGGGATTACACGCCTTACAATACGTGTAAAATTCTGCCCCACAATTCATACTAAGTAGTTCAATACTCAAAAGCCATTCTCGGCTAACAATATAACAATTCCTAAGTCTTTTCCAATTCTTTTTCAATCCAAGTTGTTAGGTCTAACATGTTATATAGTCATAAACAACTTTAACAACTATAATTCCTTCTTTATATAACATGCGGCGACTAAACTAATAATCAAATCGAATTGTAATCTCAAAGGCTAAACATGCTAGTTTCGGATTAGGGTTCCAATATCCATAACACTTATCCAACTTCAATATATACATCTCATGCTTGCTAATATCCATAGCTACAACAATAAGTAATCTTAATTACTAAAACGACAAGATTGTTACCTTTATAAGCACTTATAAATTCCAAGATTCAAAGTCGCTCCTTAGCAATTTTTAGCTCCTTTCCTTTACGCTTCAATCCGCTATTTGAAGCCTTTAGAAGTTCACAACCAACTTCTCTTCCATTTCCAATCCAAAACTATGAAAACGACTTAGGTTTTCGCCTTGCGACTAACGTGAAAACGTCGTTTTTCTGAGATCTTTCCATTGAGATATCCTTACAATACCCTTAGGGACCTTGGGTTAAAGTCTTGTGAATAATGAACAAAAATTACAAAAATTTTGTGTGGGAAATGTCACAAACCCGAGAGCTCCTCTTGCTAAGCTCAAGTTCTCTAATTTTTTTCTAAGTGTTGAAGACTTGGTCTTGCACTAGTGTGGTATATATAAAACAATGGAGGGATTAGATCACAACACTTGTGTGGCTTGGATGGAGGAGATTAAATATTTAGCCAAGTGGACAAGTTGACTTGGTCAATTATCTCAAGCTAGCAAGACTTGATCTTCTACATTGGTCAATGACCATTTTACCCTTGCTAATTTTCGTCCAAGACCATGGGGGGGGGGGGTGCCACGTGTCGCCCTCCCATTCGTCCATAAAATTTCATAACCCTCGTGGGCCTCACAAAACGTAAAATTCCTCGGGTGGGCCCCACGTGATCAAATCCGTAAAAATAACTTTCCATAATGATAATACCTTTTATATTCCTCAAATAATGCATTTTGAGAATCCAATTCTCATCAACGAACATTTTTTCCTTTCCGACGTTCGGAAGATTTTTCCGTCGGAAAAACAATTCTTTCTTTCATACCAATTTCTCAAGTCTTGTGTTCTCGCGTCTATTCTCTTATACATGTCTTGGAATTACGGGGTGTAACAAAAAGTAAAAACTGACATATCAAAAATAGCCAAGAGAAACTTACTTTCTATAATAAATCCTAATGACAATGGGTTCACGTTGGTAAATGAAAGGAAGAAAATGTGTAAAAGATGAAACGAATCAGAAATCGCCGTGGAGCCGAGAAGGGCCGCAACACAACAAAGTCAGGGTCGCGGTGCTTGGAGCGTCGCGGTGCCTCCTCCTAGAGCCCCGACTCTAAATGCCGTTTAAATTCTAGTAGCTCACTGGAATTGAAGCACCGCGCGCTTCCCGGCGGCCGCGACTTAATCGACGTTTGATTCGGTGAGTTATCGATACGCAGCGCGGCTTCGATCGCTTTGATCCGTTGAGGCGAATTAAAACTGATTCTTGGGCTGACTTTGGAGCATTAATCTCCATTACTTGGTTATTGATTTCAGTCATTACTAGGCTGAATTAACCTCAATATCAATGGTCATTACTTGACATTGATGGCCATTCATTTGGTTAATTGAGAAGACATAATCATCTACCTATAAATTGATGCCTTTGGAACAATTGCAAAAAACACCACACTTAACAATTCTCTGAAATTGTCTTCATCTCTTGCAATCACAAAACACTCAAAGATCTTTCTTCCTAAGCGAACACTCGAGTTCCCTTTGCTCATTTGTTTGAATGTTGTTTTATCTTGGGAGATAAGTTGCCATTACACCGTTGAAAGGATATACGAGGCAATATTATCTTAAGGATAAATTGAGAATTCAGTCGACTCAGCAAGTCAATTATTTTGTTGATTTCCAGATTTCTAATTTGTTGTTGTTACATTCTCATTTCCTTTATTTCTACATTTTGTTCTCACAAGCTTAAGATAATATTGGATGTCAACAACAATATGACTGGACAAGATCAATTCAACCAATTCAACGCTGAAAATCCCACTGATGCTCAAGGCAATCCCACTGCCTTCAATCCCACTACTCAAGGCACTAAAGCAGCCTTCAACTCCATTGGTTTTGACACTTCTAGTGTCACCACTGATCATGACATTCCTAATGCCTTCCAAACTACTATTTTTGGCACTTCTAGTGCTACCACTGCTTTTGGCACAACCAATGCTTCCACTGCTGCTCCGGGCACTTATAGTGCTTATGCTCCTGTGCAAGGCGTCAACATCTATGCTCATGTTAGAGGCGTTCTCAACGTCTTTGCAACTGCTCAAGGGGGCTCCACTGCCCCGACACCCGCTGGTTTTCATAATGAACGTCCTGAAAATTTTATGGGTGCTCACTTTATGCAATGACAGCAAAAGATGTTATTTCTCTTGACGGTTATGTGAATGTCA
This sequence comes from Przewalskia tangutica, assembly GCA_029844215.1. NCBI lineage: Eukaryota > Viridiplantae > Streptophyta > Magnoliopsida > Solanales > Solanaceae > Przewalskia > Przewalskia tangutica. The sequence goes on along the minus strand of CM056730.1, from coordinate 2,874,030 downwards.
CATTTCCTAACCGAAGACCCTCCACTAGTTGGGGAAGACGTGGACCCTCAGAAAAATGATTTGGCGGGAGGGGGCCAAGGTAACTATGTTGCCGACGACATGAGGATGGTTCACGAATCATGGAAACATAGTGATTTCATGTGTAGGAACTATATTCTAAAGAGTTTGTCCGATCCACTATACATGGTATATTGCACTGTTGAAACTGCCAAGCAGTTATGGGACAAACTTCAGAAGAAATATAACACCCAAGATGCGCGTAGCAAAAAGTTCATCATTGGGAAATTCCTGAAATTTCAAATGGTGGATAACAAAAGTGTGTTATCCCAAGTCCAAGAATTCCAAATGATTCTACATCAGCTGGATTTGGAAGGGTTAAAGCCCAACGAATAATTCCAAATGATCGAGAAACTGCCTCCCTTGTGGACTGAGTTTATGAACTATCTAAAACTCAAAACGAAGGCGAATTATATATTCATCGGATATGCCAATAACAGTCCGTTGGAGGCGAATTAAAACGGATTCTTGGGCTGGCTTTGGAGCATTTAATATCCATTACTTGGCTATTGATTTCAGTCATTACTAGGCTGAATTAACCTCAATATCAATGGTCATTACTTGACATTGATGGCCATTCATTTTGTTAATTGAGAAGACATAATCATCTACCTATAAATTGATGCCTTTGGAACAATTGCAAAAAACACCACACTTAACAATTCTCTGAAATTGTTTGATTGATGCTTTATCCCTTTGCTCATTTGTTTGATTGATGCTTTATCTTGGAAGATAAGTTGTCATTACACCGTTGAAAGGATATACGGGGCAATATTATCCTAATGATAGATTGAGAATTCAGTCGACTCAGCAAACTAATTATTTTGTTGATTTCCAAATTTCTAATTTGTTGTTGTTGTTGTTAGATTCTCATTTCCTTTATTTCTACACTTTGTTCTCACATATATATGTCAAATATATATCCTAATATATGTGACATATTCAAGAAATATATTTATTATATTATATTATATAGTACTAAAAAATTATATGTAACATACTCAAGAAAGAATTTTATATTATATCAGTTATATATTATTAAAAAATAAAAAGAATTAGAATGAAGAAATATTCTAAAGTTGGATCATCGTGACAATGGGAGAAAGGAAAATAGGCGAGAATTAGGGAATCCTATTTATTATAGTAGATATAGCTTTTTACTGAGTATGTTCGATAGAACTCATAACTTTAGCTTAAACTATACATTTATATTAAAATTTTATTTAACATGTATAAATAATTATCCAAGATCCAGTAAATAAAAAGAATTATGATTTAACATTTATAAACTAAATTTTATAAATAGTGATCACTTTTTCTCCCATTATTTTATGCGAATTTATATGAGAATGGAATATATTTAGGTATATTAGCAAATTGTTGGATTAAAGGGAATCACATCATGTGGTTTATTATTTGTTCAATATGTACCATCCAATTCTCTATCTTGCTCCATGTACATCCACTATCTTAAATTGCTTTGCTTTAATATTCTATCCTTTAATTAAGCATATCATTACTTTGATTATACATGTCAAAAAAACTATTTTCTCTTCAAAATATATACATTATCACCAATTAAGTTTGCCTCATCCAAAATATTTTATCTGTTCCAATTTACGTGATTATGTTTGACAGGATACAAAATTTAAGAAAAGAATTGTTTTTTTTAAAAAAAAATTACGGTTTAAAACAAATCATAAACACTTAATGATTATATATAAATCATCTCATTAAAAGTAAAATGTGAATTTAAAAATTAAACTATTTTTAAATAAGAAAATATGACATTCATTCATGTGTTTTTTATATGTATCATATAAATTTATTTGTAAGTAACTCATAGACGACTCGATTATGTATATTTTACACTACCAATGCATTTAATATATGGACAACCTGATTATGTAAAAGAAAAGTAATACGTAACTTAGTGATCAAAATTTTTCCAAGTGCATAGACACAAAGAAGAGTACATTTTTTTTTAGGAAGGAACCCACAACCGCTACTATTTCGAGTGCGCACAGGGTAAATCTCGGGCTGACGTAATAGCCTGCAAACCATGCACAAAGAAGAGTACTTGATTGCTAATATATAGTCACTCAATTATTGAAAATTGTGTAATAAAATCAGGTTTTATTAAGAAAAATCACTCAACTATTGAAAATAGTAACAAAGACATTTTTAGAAAAATCACTTTACTATTGTTATATCACACCAAATATATATTGCTAGCGGAAAAGTGTATTTTCAGTAACAATTTAATGATGTAAAACACAAATTAAAACTAAAAGACAAAAACATAAAACCGAATCACTCATTAAAAATAGCATGTTTGAACTAGGTTCGACATGATAATTTTGAATATATCAAACATGTTGGAATAGTTTTAGATCCCCTAAATTAATTGGTGCTAGGAATCATATATTATACGATTTTGAAGGGTGTCAAGCATTTATTTGCGTAGGTATTTTGTCTTTGATAGGGGGCACTTTACCCTTAAAGTAGGACTTTTTGTTATTGTCAATCTAGACCTTCAATGATTAAACCACAATAATATATATATAATTCAAAGGAAATTGAATTCAACAACACTATTATATAGACACTTCAACTATATCGAAATTAACAACAATGGAAAACAACAGTATGAAAATCACATACTAAATTGTTTGTAGATAGAGGCCTGCAATGACGCAGTGTCCTAAGACAAAAATTCGTCCCCAATTGTGTTGTAGTTTTACGGACTGTCTGCCTTGAGGATACAACTATCAAGTTCTAACAAGAGATGATCTTCAATTGATATTTTAATTATCAAATCTGAAGATTAATCTTGTTAAAATGTATTGTTTTATATGAAAACAAGTGACCAACATGCTATTTATAGCACTAATTTCGATCAGGTGCAGCCTTTCTTCAAAGGTTGTGACCTTATAAGAAGAGATGCAACTTTTCATTCAAAACTGAAAATTTCCGTTACGCAACGCCGCTGACCTGCGTCGTGGCGAAATTCTCGCGCTTCTCGAAGTTTCATGACGCGCCCTGATATCGACTCCGCGTGTACGCTTAAATTCACAGCGCGTATTTTTCCGATCACTTAATCTTCTTTAATCTTCTTCTTATACAAGTTCCAACAATACCCCATATTTTCTATTCACACATCCAACAATACCCCACATGTGGATGAAAAATAAGATAAAGAAACTTATCATCATTTCTGTCAAACGCGATATGACATGCATCGGAGACGGTGTCTTTTGGACTTGAACCGCTCGTAGTGAATACCTATCGGATCGACTTGTGAAGTAGTGGACGTAATGCCTTGAACTATTCACGTTTTGTAGTAAATCGAGACATCAAGTATCACACACATCATACCAACATATTTTAATTCTTACGGTTGTGTTCTTTTCGGTCATGAACAACTCCTATCTTCATAAGAATTTCTAGAGAACTTAGCCATCTCAGTTCTCCCAGATGCGACCTCAAATCAATCTCACATGGGTAATATTAATCAAGAATAGTTTGTACTATCCTACAATAATGGCTATTAATATTATTAAGAACCGAAGTTCAGCCCTATATCTTCAACGGATTAACACACTTGGTACATCATAGGAACGAGCATATGTGTGTTTTACGCTCCTTGAGTCTTCCCCAGCTAGTTTGCCTTTTGAACCTAAACCATGGGATCTCCAATTGTGATAGGTAAGGTTTCCACCAGTTAACAACTCATTGTATTGGCTTTAAGCTCATTTCTGTCGATGTAAATACGACTTGCTCTCTTGTAAGGTCTTTTGTCAAAGGATCCGCTATATTGTCTTTTGACTTTACATAATCAATGAAAATTATTTCATTCTTCAGCAAGCATCGTATTGTATTATGATGTCGTCTTATGTGCCTTGATTTGCCATTATATATTTGATTCTTTGCCCTCGTCAGGGCAACCATACTATCACAATGTATGAAAATGGCGGCCACTGGCTTTGTCCACAACAGAATACCTTCTAGGAAGTTTCTTAGTCATTCTGTCTCTTCGGCAGCTTTATCCAAGGCTACAAACTCTGCTTCCATAGTTGATCTCGTATTTACCGTTTGTTTTGATGATTTCCATGATACCGATACTCCACCAAGTGTAAATACATACCCACTTGTGGACTAACTTTCTGAATGGTTTGAAATCCAATTAGCATCACAATATCCTTCTAACACAGGAGAATATTTTGTATATTGCAACTCATAGTTCATTGTATGTTTTAGGTATCGTAGTGCCCTTATTAGCGCTACCTAATGATCATTTTCAGGATTATGTGAGTATCGACTAAGTCGACTAACTGTATATGCCAAATTCGGTCTCGTACAATTCATTATGTACATCAAGCTTCCAAAAACTTGTGTATACTCCAATTGAGACACACTTTCACCTTCATTCTTTTTAAGGTGACAAGCGGGATCAAATGACGTAACCACCGGTCTATCATCATAGTGTTTAAATTTTCTAAGGACCTTCTCAACATAATGAGATTGAGTTAATATATAACCCTCAAAATTCCTTTGAATTCTAATACCAAGAATGATATCCGCTATTCCCATATCTTTCCTATCGAAAGTGGCATGCAACATCTTATTAGTTTGATGAATTACATCCTTATTTGTTCTCATAATTAGCATATCATCCACATACAAACATATAATGACATATGCATTATTACATTCCTTAATGTAGACACATTTGTCACATTCGTTTATTTGAAAACCATTTGATAATAATGTATTATCAAACTTCTCATGACATTGTTTTGGCGCTTGTTTAAGTCCATATAACGACTTAACCAACTTACAGACTTTCTTCTCTTGACCTTTCATAACAAACCCTTCGGGTTGTTCCATATATATTTCTTCATCTAGTTCACCATTTAAGAATACAGTCTTCACATCCATTTGGTGTATTTACAAATTGTGAATCGCTGCTATAGCAATTAACATCCTTATAGACGTAATCTAGACACTGGTGAGTAGGTATCGAAGAAATCTGCACATTCCTTTTGTCGGAATCCTTTGGCTACTATTCGAGCTTTATATTTCTCTATAGTGCCATCAGGTCTTAATTTCTGTTTAAATATCTATTTATGGCCTATTGGTTTTTTTTCCTGGAGGAAGATCAATCAAAATCCACGTATCATTTTGTACAATGGATTCTACTTCAGTTTGGATGACCTCCTTCCAATAAGGTGCTTCGGATGATTCCATAACAACCCTATAAGTTTGAGGTTCTCCTTCAACGGAAAAGGTCATAAAGTCTAGTCCAAAATTTTTGGCCATTTTACCACGTTTACTTCTCCTTGGTTCAGAATTTTCTACTTGAACCGATGAAGTAAGATTATCATCATTTTGAGGCAGTGTCCTCTTCTTAGAATTATGAACACTTTTATCCTTGTCTTTAAAAGGAAAAATAACCTCAAAAAATTCGGCTTCAGCAGATTCCATAAGTGTGTTTTTGTGAATACCTTCAACATCGGAATGATACACCAAAAACTTATATGCCGCACTATTATTGGCAAGACCAACATAATTGCAATCAACTGTTTTTGGTCCAAGTGTAGTTCTCTTTGGTAATGGAACTTGAACTTTTGCTTGGCAACTCCACACTTTCATCCTTTTGAAACTAGGCAATCTTCCATTCTATAATTCGTATGGAGATTGATCACTTCTCTTTTGTGGAATTCTATTCAATATCATATTCGCAGTAATTAATACCTCACCCCATAGACTTAGAGGTGCACCCGAAGTAACTAACCAACATTGAATTTATCATATTCTTCAATGCTCTATTCTTTCGTTCGACAACTCCATTTTGTTGTGGAGTATATGGCGTCGTGGTTTGATGAATTATACCATGAGTAGAACAGAATTCCTTGAACTCATTTGACGTATATTCACCACCTCGGTCTGACCTTAGAATCTTAATTCTTTTGTCAAGTTGGTTTTCCACTTCTGTTTTGTATGTTTTAAACATATTCAAAGCCTCATCTTTGGTATGTATTAAGTATACATAGCAAAATTTACTGCAACCATCGATAAACGATATATAATAGTTCTTTCCTCCACGAGAAGGGGTTGCTTGGTAATCACATAAATCATTATGAATCAAACCAAACACTTCATTTGATTTCACAACAGATTTGTGAGGATGACTTGCATATTTAGACTCTATGTATACCCCGCATTTGTTTATTTTGTTCATGAAACATTTTGGCAACATGCCTATCTTTACCATTTTTTGTAAGGAACGATAATTTACATGACCTAATCGAGAATGCCATAAAGAAGAAATGGAATCAATCACATACTCAGAAGCAGTGCTATTGCCTGCGTTTTCATTGATAACGACAAATGTCTTAGTACATACAACACTTAGTTTGAAGAGCCCCTCAGTGAGGTAGCCCTTGCCTACATACACCCCACCTTTGGTGAGTACAAATTTGTCAGATTCAAAAACTAACTTAAAGCCCTTGTTGCTAAGAACAGGGCCAAAAATTAAATCTTTACAAATTTCAGGCACATGTAGAACATTGGTGAGTACAAGATCATTGGCGGAAGTGAGCCCCAACATCACTTTCCCTTTGCCTTCCACCTTCACAGAAGCAACATTTCCAACGAACAATGGTTCTCCATCCTTGATGGCTTGGTAAGATGAAAACATGTCCTTATCTGAACATATATGCATAGTTGCACCTGTGTCCATCCACCAATCGGTTGAATTTGTAACCAGATTTGCTTGAGCAGCCACAACCCCAACGAATTGGTTCTTAGTTTCAGCCCGGTTGGATTGATTGACATTACTCGGACTTCCAACACCACCACCTTGACTCTTGCGAAGGCGAAAATCTTTTGCCTTGTGCCCCGGTTTTCCACATACCCAACATAAGCCTGGTTGTGATTTTTTGAATGCATTGTTCCTTTGTGGGGCTAGTGCATTCCTCCCGGTTGCAAAAGATGGTTTGACACCAATAAATTTGCCATGCCTTTCTGAAATTTGGCCTTTAAAGCATTGTCTTCTACCATGTTGGCATTAGGCTCCAATGAAACAACATCAGCCCTTTCATTCTTCCGGTTGTCCTCTTCAACACGAATTTTCAGAACCGATTGTTCAAAATTCATTTTCTCCGTTAGATGCTTCAAATAAATCTTAAAATCCTTCCAAGAAGGAGGTAATTTCTCAATAATATCACCAAAAAGAAAATATTGATTAATGCCCATACCTTCAACCTCCAGTTCATGAACAATAACTTATAGTTCCTCCACTTATTTTACAACTGCTTTTGCATCGGTCATATTGAAGTTTAGAAACTTTTCGATGACGAACTTCTTGGAACAAGCAACTTCAGTTTTGTACTTGTTCTCAAGTGACTTCCATAACTCCCGTGTTGTCCCGAACGTGGAGTATATGTCATAGAGAGTATCATCCAAGGCATTGAGAATGTAGTTCTTACACAGAAATTCTTGTGTCCACCAAGTCTCAATCGCCTTCAGCCTTTGCCTCCTCAGTTGGAGCATTCTCTCCTTCTCCCTCCGGCAATGCCGTTGGAGTCTCAACAGTCAACACATTTTCCACATTAAGAGTGGTCAAATAAAAGAGCATCTTTTGTTTCCACCGTTTGAAATCATCACCCTTGAATTTCTCGAGTTTCTCCACATGGTTTTTCACCATTGATGATCCAGATTGATCCATCCTTTTGCAAATCAGGAAAATGTATTCTCTGAAAATTTTGCAAGCTTCACACAGTCAGAAAAATAAATTTTCTGAGGAATTTTTGTCTTAGATTGTTATTGTCAATCTAGACCTTCAATGATTAAACCACAATAATATATATATAATTTAAAGGAAATTGAATTCAACAACACTATTATATATACACTTCAACTATATCGAATAAACAACAATGGAAAGCAACACTATGAAAATCACATACTAACTTGTTTGTAGATAGAGGCCTGCAATGACGCAATGTCCTAAGACAAAAATTCGTCTCCACTTGTGTTGTAGTTCTACAGACGTCTTCCTTGAGGATACAACTATCTGAGTGAAAGTTCTAGCACAAAACTCCACTCCTGGCGAATCTACTATATGCGTTCTTCAGAAATTTGGTTAAGGAAGAAGAAGAAGCAACAAGAGATGATCTTCCATTGATATTTTAATTATCAAATCTGAAGATTAATCTTGTTAAAATGTATTGTTGTATATGAAAACAAGTGATCAACATGCTATTTATAGCACTAATTTCGACCAGGTGCAGCTTTTCTTCAAAGGATGTGGACCTTATATGAAGAAATGCAACTTTTCATTCAAAACTGGAAATTCCCGTTACGCAGCGCCGGAATTCCTGCGGCTTCTCTGAAATTTCAGCGCCGCGACGCTATGCCTTAAATTCACAGCGCGTATTTTTCCGATCACTTAATCTTCTTCTTATACAAGTTCCAACACTCTTCACCACAAATTCAAATTAATTTGGCTTAAAAGCCGTATTGGAGACAGAGTGAGAAACACAAAATAAAAGGAATATAATATTAATTACTTTTGTGTGGCTAAATGGCATGTTTCCTTTTTGTGCCTATTTAAAGGCCAAATCTTCTTTGGAGAGAACCATTGTGAGCTTTGCCTACTCTTTTAACTTCAAATTTTCTTTCCCAAGGATACTAGTTAGTTGCTAATTTTTCACAATTACAATATGACAACTTTGGTACCTGATAATATGGCATGCATCAAGAGTTGCAATGACTTGAGCAACTTTGAGCTCTCTCAAGAAAACCGCGCCCTTCTCATGTCATTGCTCGATGAAAGTCAAGCTCTAGATGATCATGGGTATTACCACGACGACGAGAGATTAACGAGTGTGATTAGATCTCTTGAAGTCGAAATTGATCAACGTACGATGAAGGGTCATGATTTGTTTCAAGAAAATAATCAAGGGGTTGCCAATTTTGAGTATAATTGGCAATCTTGTGATGATCAAAGTAAAAAAAAATCAGAATCTAATGGTATTGAGGGGTTCAACTGGATGGAAATTGAGATGGAGAATTTTTTGTATATGGAAACAAGTAATAAAGATGAACATGAGGTTGATGGTGTGTCTGAATATTGTTATGGTGTTTGCTTAGAGGAAAACAATTACAATTCTTTTTTGTGGGAGGAACAATATCCTCAGCATTAAGACTATATAGGTTGAAGTTATTACCTATTCATATATAAACTCACTTTCCAAATAAGAAGATTCTTTTCCTTCTTGTGAATTTAGACACTGCACATTTGCAGTCCTACTAGCCCGACCTAATGATTTCGAAGGCGAATTCAAGATTTAAATTTGATGAGTTCATTTTAATAATTTTTCACACATATATGTTGTGTTAAGACAGTCAATTTGTTCTGTTATTAGTCCTGTTTATTGTTATGTCTTCTAAGTTGATAGTATATAATAATAATGCCTTTAATGTCTACATATGCTTATGGAAGGAACCAGACAGCTAATAGAATTATATAGAAGCCCTTCTTGCATGAGAATTATACGAAACAGCAAACATTATCTAAGGCAAAACTTAGACAAGTTTGTTTATTTCGTACTTAATGGTCAACTCAACATCACACATCCAAATATTAACTAGTACTTTCGTCTCAAAAAGATTGACCTAGTTTGACTTGACACAAAGTTTTAAAAAAAAAGAATGATTTTTGAAATGTGTTATCCAAAACAAATCTTAGATACGTGTGTGCAATGACGGATCTTACCAATTTTTTTATAATTTTTTTTTATATATCTCAAAATACACTATTTTATATTACTCAATTTTTTTTGCCCTCAATCACAAATCATAGCCTCCTTCTTCACTCTCTATGAGGTTCATACTTCAACTCCAAATCTTCTTCTTTATATCAATGTAAGTTGATACATAACTGAATTTTTTGTGTAGATTGATTAAGGTCATTTTTCATTGTATTCTTCTTGGGATATTTTTATTTTTTTGTTGTTTTTTAGTTCAAATTTTATAGTTTTCATGACCTTATATCAATGTAAGTTCCTTCTTCTTTAGACTTCTCGCCGGAGCTAGGTTGTTCTAGTGCTGGTATCGTCGGCGGTAGCTGTGGCGATAATGGATTCTTGAAATTTCAACCAAATTAAGTAAAGTTTAAATTTTTCCCAAAAGAGAACCAAAATATCAAATGGGTAATTCAAGATTTGTGGGGGGGGGGGGGGAAGGCAAAATATGAAAAGGGTCGTTCAAGATTTGCGAAAAAAGGGAAAGGAAAGACCAAAAAAATCAATAGGGTAGTTGAAAGTAAGCCTTAATAATTAGTTTTTAGGAGAAATTTATATTGAAATATGGTGAGCGGTGTAATTTGGAGATGTTGATGTTATTTTTTGAGCTATTTTTAGGTTAATAATTGTGTACAGAGGTGTATCTTGTATTATAACTTAGACAAAATAAGAAATTTTATATTCAGTTTGTGTTCCTATCCAGTTTGGTTGTAGAAAACAGATTAATGCTTTAACAAATTAACTATTCTTTTATGTTTGTTTCTTTGATAATTGATTTATATTTTTTTTAGGAGTGGTAGTTGGTACGATAGTCCAACTTAAAAAAATTGATTCAATTCGTTGGCTCACGTTTCAATCTTATGCTTTTAGAGGCCATGACGAATCACTGAGATAAAAAAAAAATAGAGGTAACTTTCTTGAAATTATCAAACTCTTATTATTTTGGAAAAGATCCGCCACCACCCCCTTAATAATTTGGGCAAGATCCGCCACCACCCCCTTAATAATTTGGGCAAGATCCGCCACTGCGTGTGTGGTTGTAAATGATCTCATAAAGTTAAATTGTTTCTAAATATATAATTGAGCCAATCTTTTTGAGACAAACTAATAAGAAAAGCAGACCAATCTTTTTGAGACGGATGGAGTACATAAATATTATGAAAACATGATATTCATCAATTTTAGAATCTCAGATCGCACATGATTTGTTGGATCATCAACTGATCTGCCCATGTAGTAGGATCAAGTTGTTGACATTTCATCTGTATATTTGTTGGCCTATATAACTAAGTCCATAAATTACACATTGTTATTCACATTCTCATTTCACTTCCAAATTCCCACATAGCAACTAAGAATTCTACCATTCTTTTGTACTTCCATTCCTCCCCTATACAAATGACTTCAATGATGTTGAATTCTCAAAAATTGACACTGATATTCTCATGTCATTTCTTGAAGAAAGTGACAAAGGAAAAATCAGACAAGTGATCCAGTCTTTGGAAGCAGAAATTGCTCCTGTTCTGATAAATGATTCTAATTCATTAAAGGAGTGAGAATTCTCTGATATTTCGAGTGAAGTGAAGAGTAGTTGTTCAACATCAGCTGATCTTGAATTTGAACGGATTGATTCGGAGATGGAATGCATTACCTCTAGTAGTGACATGAGTATCTGGTGCACGGATCGTTATGGAGATAGTACTGATGATGTGATTGAATTTATAGACACGATCGAATTTTCTCAAACGTACGATGGAGTTTCGTTAATGGAGGACCATGATCAGAACTCCTTCTTCACCTGTGAATCTATGCTTTTATGAGTAGTCTTATAGATAATCTTTATGCAGCTATCATGTAACTTGTAAATCCCATTAGAACGTGCTATTACTCTATTTTTCAGATTAACGTATCAAATTTGTTATGAAGAGTTACAAAAACTTTACAGAAACTTAAACTCGTATAACTTAATTTAACCTGACAACACAAAAAATTTATACGGTGTAAGTGACAAAAACTTAAACTCGTATCTATATTAAGCATAAGGTTGATAACTTTACAAAAAGAAGATAATTAACATAGTGCAACTGATTAAACCACAATGAAAATGTTACAACACTCTGTTTGGATGGCATTACCCATGGTTTCTACTATGTATAGTATCGTATTATATTATATTGTATTGTATTGTATTATACTATATTAGTAATGAATATAATGTTTGGATAGATTGCATCATTTATTGTGGTCTAATAACATTTTTTATTGTATGGTTTGACTGTGTGATAATACATATATTACTAAAATATCCTTAATTACAAAATAATTTATTTATATATATTAGTGGGTGAGTGGTGGGGGTGCTGGAGGGGGTGGCTGGGTGGGGTAGGGTAGGGTAGGAGTATAATGAGTAAATGAAATACGTAACCACGCAAAAACCATCAAGTTCGTGGTTAAAAAATTGGACTTTTCCATAGTTATATAACCACGAAATTACAACGGATGTACAACCCCATACAATATAATTTTTAAGAACGAAAACAAACATGTGTTTAATAGAAAACAATATAATAATGAACCACCGGAACAACCATCCAAACAAGGGGTTAAGATTTATATATACTAAAATCATGGCTATCTGCAATACATATTTTAGTGCATTAGGCTCGGACAACCATTTTACACTATCAGGGTCATCAGGGTCATCTTTACTTATTGTATCAGTTAATCTATTTTATTTTTAAAATTATAAATCTCACAATTTATAGAAGTTTACATGTATAAATACTCTGAGTAATCATTAGTCTAGGCTATTTCAAGAACTACACTCGAATAAACAGACCTTTATGTGAGATGATAAATTTCTTTCATTCGCGACACACTCGATCAAGCTTAAGATTTGCCAAGTGTCTATCCAAATGTCTTGATCACTTTATCTCATCTATATTAGTCGATAACCAGACCATATCCTAGATATGTCTCTTGCATTGGCCAATGACTTGGTCGACTTAACATCTTTGAGAAGCTAATGTTCTCTTGAAATTCCAATCGAGGAATGAATCCTATTTTTGGCTCAACTACCACCTTCAATCTACTTCGTAATGCACCCAATACAAACCGCGTCTCAACCTATAAGGCATTTGAGCTTAGGACATGATCAAAGTGCATTACTCCGTAAACAAGGTGATATTGACCTCAAGTCTGGGATCTATCTCTCGCGTCGCGATAATCTCTACAGGCATGTATAACAAATAGTTTATCAGCAGGGTTTGTCAATACTCTTCTAAGAGTATCCATGTGTCCATCACTAGCAACTATTGCTAGCAGTAAGTGAGATATACTACAGACCACATGTCGACTTATAACATATCATTGATATCTCATTCTCAATGATCATTAGTCTAGGCTATTTCAAGAACTACACTCTATCATTAATATCTTACACTATTAATGACAATGTAAGTTCAATGGATGCACATTAATTAATAATATAAACAATCAAATAATAATTCAATAATTGCAAATACCAAATATATTAATCTTATTAATAATATGAATGTGTTCAAATACATCTGCTCCTAAAATGATTGTTTCTAGGACATATATACTTTCATTTACACTATCAGGGTCATCTTTACTTATTGTATCAGTTAATCTATTTTATTTTTAAAATTATAAATCTCACACTTTATAGAAGTTTACATGTATAAATACTCTGAGTGACCTAACAGTATAAATAATTCTTTTTACTTTGATAATTTTATTATAAGGTAAGGTGTGCTGTGTGCACCCTTTCCATTTTTCTCATAACACCAACATGCAGAGTCTCATCAACTCATATAGAGTTAGACCAATGTTTTCACTTGGTTACACACCCTTAATCTTTCAATATCTACCATATTTTCCACCTTCACATCAATTCTCATCATCCCAAATACAAAATTCCAATGAAATCAACTACAAAGATTGGTTAAGCCCAAATGAAATCATCAAAATTTTCCAAAATCTCAAAGACCCAAATTCAGCACTAATTCTACTCAATCAAATCTCAAAACGTAAAGATTACAAACCCAATGAAGCAATTTACAGTACAGTTGTCAAGAATCTGGCAACAGCGAAAAATTTCGATGCAATTGAAACCTTAATGGAAAAAATCAAGAATGAAAGAAAATGTAGACTTTCTGATGAATTTTTCTATAATGTTATTAAGATTTACGGGCATTTAGCTGGTCGAATTAATAAAGTGATTGATACCCTTTTCGATATGCCTAATTATAAGTGTTGGCCTAGTGTTAAAACTTTTAATTTTGTACTGAATTTGCTTGTGAATACTAAGCAATTTGATGTTGTTGGTAAGGTTTATATACGTGGTTGCGAATTGGGTGTGGAGATTGATGCTTGTTGTTTGAATATTATCGTTAAAGGGTTGTGTCGTTGTGGGGAAATTGATGCTGCATATAAGGTGTTTGATGAATTTCCTAAACAGAATTGTCAGCCTAATGTTAGGACTTTTTCGACTATAATGCACGCTTTATGTGAGCGTGGTCGTGTTGATGAGGCGTTGAGTTTGTTAGAGAGGATGGAAAAGGAGGAGGTCGAACCGGATGCTATCGTGTTTAACACGTTGATTTCGGGGCTTAGGAAGCAAAAAAGAGCTGATGAGGGAATTGAGATTTTGAAGAAAGTAATGCTGAAAGGTTGTGATCCAAATCCAGGTACTCAAGTGCGGATCTAGCCATATTGTGCGGGTTCATGTGAACCTAGTAACTTTAAACTTTACATATATATTAAGAATTCAATTAGATATCTATAATTATTTCATTGTGAACACAAGTATTATTGTATATTAACTTGGGATCGCTATAGGAATCCATAAACTTCAAATTCTGGATTTGCCTCTACAGGTACTTATCAGGAAGTGTTGTGCACTTTGCTTGATGCCAAGAGATTTATGGAGGCAAAAGATTTTATGGCTGCCATGATTGATAAGAGGATGAATCCGAGTTTTGAGTCTTATAAGCTGCTAATACATGGGCTTTGTGATGGTAAGTTTCTTGGAGATTTAGATTGGGTGTTGAGGCAAATGGTGAGACATGGATTGGTGCCGAGGATGGGTATGTGGAGGAAGATTCTTGGTTGCTTGTTTCCTGATGGAGATTGTTGTACTACTTGTTCTTATGATGAAATTCTTGCAGACTAATGTACAATATTTAGAAACGTGACCCATTGGTCTCACAAGTCCTGTATGCATTCTTTTTCACTGTTAAATTCGCACAACAAATGGCTGAAAGCATAGTAGCTATCATAGCTCTAGCTCAAAGTAGCCGTAAGTGCTGCTACTTGAAGACTTGCAGAGTTGGAGAAAACCTGATATTAGGTTCATTCCTTTAACAACAGCTCCTGTTTCAACCAGACGAAAGTTGTTGGGGAAACAATTATGCTCGAGGGGAAAAGCTCGATACTTGAAAACAAAGCCTCCATTGAGGAAGTTTGGCAAGAGACTCTCAGTTGTCCTTGGAAAGGTTCTGTAATATTAAAGCCATTGCAATCTTGTTTAATGCCATTGCAATCTTGTTTAATAGACTCATACTCCAACAAAACCAATTGAGGGACTTGAACTACAGAGGCGGATCCAGAAATTAAACTTGATGAGTTTGACTTGTAAGATTCATAGCCCTCGACTAAGTTTACTTTTAAAATTATTGGTTCAAATCTCCCCACAAAGGTAGAGGTAAGGTCTGTGTAATCCTACGCTCTCCAGACCTCACTTGTGGGATTACTAGGTATGTTGTTGGGTTCAAATCTAATATTCTCCATTGTTTCAGTTTATGTGATCCTATTTCATTTTAAGGCTATTCCCAAAAGAAAGATTCCTTTATAGATTTGGGAATAGTTTAACTTAACATCCTATTTTACCCTTGTTGACAAGTTTTTGTTTCACATAAATGTTACGTCATGAATAAGATCACAAGTTTCAAAAGTCTTAATTTTTCCTATAAACTTCGAGCCCAATCAAATAGGTTTATATAAAATAAAACGGAGGTAGTATTTATTGAAATTTTAATAGTTTTGTAAATAAAACTATGTTCTGAGTCGAAAATATTGGGTTAGAATGAACCGGTCGCCGATGTGCTACATCCGCCCTTGCTCCATTGCAAACTCTGTTTAAGATGGAATATGATACTTTCTGATGTGAAAGAATAAAACTTATTGAAAGATTTAAAGCTGATACATCTTTTTAATTTCAATGAGCTACAAACTTGAACAATATATTCCATTTTATAGAAAAGAAAAAAATTGAACAAGATATTCGATACTGAGACATGTTACACAGAGATATTGCCAACATGTTAGTTTTTATAGGACATATATAGCATGATAATTAAGCCCAAAACAAATTTTAACTTAATTAAATCCATTTGACTAATTTCTACCAATTGATGCCAAATACATTTCATTTGTTAATCATCAAAACTTCAGAAAATTCAACAAGTACTTATGCATTATGTAAAGCTTAACACAACCGATATAAGTAATCAAGCAGCAACCATGAGCCGATAGTCTCATTTCACCTTGTGGTAATTACTGACAAACTGGAGCCTAATCTTTGTAAGTGTTGAAAGCACACCTGTCTACCGGTTGACCCGGTCCGAACCGAATGACCAGTACCGGGTTGAACCGGTTCCGGTCAATCGGTTACCTGTCCGAATTCCCAGATTACCGAGCCTACCGGACCGGTCCCTTACTAGATTTACGGTCGGTCCGTGCGGTTCCGGGTTGAACCGGTCGGACCGGATTTTCCTTTTTTTTTTTAATTTTGAAAATGTAAATTAAATTCAAATTAAATATGTAATATAATATAGTTTTATATTTTATAGTTTATAACTTTATACTTTATATTGTAAACTTTCGAATTTTCATTATTCATAAATCATAATGCTAAAAAGAGTACATAATGAAGTAATAATAATTTTATTTATATATTATATTCTAACAAGTTCTTCGTAATTTATAGGTTAATTGAATTGTTGTGGCTCCATAGCCTCTAAATCTGGAGTATTAATTCCAGTCCCGCTTCCGCGGTTCCGCCGCAACTTGTGATGTTGTAAAAGTGTTCCATATATCTAAAGATTCATTATCATCGTCTTCATTGAATCCTGCAGATGTAGACACAGAAGCAGAACTAGAACGAAGATTAGTAGCAGAGTTGTTGTTATCAAATGATGTAACTGCAACTTTATATTTTATACTTAATTTGTTGTTAACCAGTGTGTCGGATGAACTTTCTCTACATGCCTAACTATATTGCCCGTCCCCCTGTCACCACCCCTCTCTTATGTTTATAAGTTTGTCCACAAATATTATATCTGACTCTATCAATGTCCCCAATTCTATCCTAAAAGTTCCACATTTTACTCATTTTCTCCTACTCGTTACTTCTGGTAAATGAGGTCTACCACTAGTAGTACTAACATTGACAGAAGGCACACTAATAGGTGTATGAGTTTTAGTTTCAATAATATTATCTATATGCACATTATCATATTCATTATCTTCTATCAAAATCTTCTTGCATTTGATCATAATCTATATTTTGATTAGATGATGAAGAACTTTTATATTTTGTACCCCTTGAAATAGATTTACCTTTACCCATTGATCTCTTTATCATATCCATTATAAAATATTTAATTTAAATTTTAATTTAAATAATCAACAAATAAATATGACAATTTAATAAAATAATTAGAGAATGAAACGATTGTACCAAACTTCGGGATTCAGAATTCAATTGAAACTCGAAGCTCGAAGTCTTGCGTTTTGCTACATTGAAAATTAATAATAATAACTTGAGAATTGATAATAGAGATAATTAAGAGTGTATGAGAATTGTAGAAATAATTGTGTGATAAAAATGAGAAGAATATAGAGTATTTATAGATTTTTTAAAGGATAAAAATGTAATTAAAAATAAATTAATAAACAAAAAAAAAGAAGGGCAAAACGGTCAAATGATCATTGCCCCACCCCACTCACCCCCCCCCCCCCCCAAACGATAGTACCGTTGGGCCAACAACTATTTTTTTATTTATTTTTAACGTTATCGATCGGACAGGTTAGCAGGTAACATTCTGGTTTTAGATTCTGGGTCGGGCCGGTTAACCGATACATTCTGGGTTTTCGTTACCGGTCCGGACCGGATTGGTCTTACCGGATTTTTTTCATAACCCGTGTAGATTGTGGGCCAAACCAACCCCCAACCCGTTAAGGCTTATCGGTCCGAATCGGGTCCCTTACCGGATCGACCGATCTGGTTACCGGTTAACCCGAACCGGTAGCCACCCATAGTTGAAAGAGTATCTTCCATGCTAATTTTTGCATCAGGTATTACTAAGATGCAACTCAAAAGCTAATCTCATGATAGATAACAGACACTGCATCTTTGTGTCAGTTTGTTCACTTTGTTCATCCCCTGGTTGCACCAACTACCCCCACCCCACTTCCATCCATCTTTAAATTTCTATTCATATTTTTTGTTACTTTTATAAAAACAATATTAAAAATATGAAATTTTATCTTACCTCCGTCCTACCCAAATCTCAATTTTTTTTTTTTTTTTTTACTTTTATAAAAATATTAATTTCTTTCTTACTCCCATACCCACACCTACCCATCCACCCTAACCACACCTACCCACCCCCACCCCATCCTCAAATTTCTATTTCATATTTTTTTTACTTTTATAAAAATATGAAATTTTTCTTACCTCCCCCTACCGCCCTAACCCCACCTACACCCACACCACCCTCACCCATCCTTAAATTTCTATTTCATATATTTTGTTACTTTTATAAAAAAAAAAATATATATATATATATATAAAATTATCTTACCTCCCCCTACCCCCCCCCCCTCCCACCTTACCACAATCTCAAATTTCTATTTTATATTTTTTTTACTTTTATAAATAATTTATAAAAATATGAAATTTTTTCTTAACCCCTCCACCCTACCCACCCCTACCCTCCATCCCACCTCAAATTTCTATTTCATTTTTACTTTTATAAAAATATAGAATTTTTCTTACCTCCCTACATTTCTAACCCCACCTACCCCACCCCATCCTCAAATTTTTATTTCATATTTTTTGTTACTTTTATAAAAAAAATTAATAAAAAAATCGTACATCCCCCTACCCTCCCCCTCACCCTACCCCAATCTCAAATTTCTATTTTAATTTTTTTTTTTTACTTTTATAAGCAATTTATAAAAAAATATGATTTGTTTTCTTACCCATACCCACACCTACCCCCTCCACCCCCACCCCATCCACAAATTTCTATTTAATATTTTTGTTACTTTAAAAAAAAAATTAATAAAAATATAAAAAAATTGTACCTCCGCTACCCCTACCCCAATCTCAAATTTATATTTTATATTTCTTTTACTTTTATAAATAATTTATAATTTTTTTTTTCTTACCCCCTCTTCCCTAACCCACCGACCCCCACCCCACCCCCATTCTCAAATTTTTATTTTATATTTTTTTACTTTTATAAATAATTTAAAAAAAATATGAATTTTTTTCTTATCCCCGCCCCTATCCACACCTACCTCTTCCACCCACTATCATCCTCAAATTTCTATTTCTTATTTTTTTTGCTTTTATAAAAAATGAAAAAATTCTTAAAAATATTATTCTTATTTTAAAAATAAAGATATAGAAAAATCAAATATCATACAAAATAAAATAACATAATAGAAGGTAAGTTTGAAATTTGTAAAAGTAATGGGTTGGGTTATGACCCATCATTTTGCCCTTCTTGACCCGCTCATCTTAGCTCATGTAAGTTTTGAATGAGTTGGGCATTGGCCCATCTCCAACTTCCGCCCAACTTCAACCCAAATGGCCCATCTGCCACCCCTTAATTTGGTAAACTAAAAAATACTCATTTCTTCATCAAAAACTTGGTCAAGCAGCTTCATTCTTTAAACACCTTTCAAAAGCTTGACCACACAGATTATAAGTTTCAATACTAAGTAAATGCAATCATACCTCTCTTTAATAGTAATCCTCTATGAGAATATTTCACTATAGCAATCAAGCTTTCTTTAAAACATTTATTCAAATTATGTTGTATTATATGTTTTCTATAATAACATTTCACTATAGTGGTCAGACGAAGCCGTTATAGAAAGGTTTGATGTATTCATTTGTTGTTGATCTATCCTGCAATCTCGAGATTTTGAACGCTACAATTATGGAATCCCTTTCATGGAGGTGTGTGTGTTATGTACCACATTAGACTTGAACTTCATGAGTGACAACATTGTGCTTAGCTTCGTTTTTAGGGTGTGGAGCTATCTTCAAAAGTTGTAAATCACTAATAAGGTTGGTATATTACTATTAACTAGACTATCCTATACGTAAGATATTGGAATAATTTCCTTTAGGGATTTCTTTAATTAATCACAATATATATAGTTGTACAAAGGTGATTCTTAATACAGTAAGAATCCTAAGTTACCTTAAATACATGATACTAATAAATACAATATATAATGTGAATATTTAAAGAATATTCGCTAATACACCCCCTCAAACGGAGCGGGAGGAGGACGAATGCTCAGGCTGGATCTGAAGTCTGTGAACAGTTGTCTGGGTAGTCCCTTTGTGAAGATGTCTGCATACTGATAGGAGGAAGGTACATGTAGAATTTTGACAAGACCACGTGTGACCTTCTCACGAACAAAATGAATATCCATATCAATATGTTTGGTCCGCTGATGCTGGAACGGATTATGAGACATATAAATAGCAGATATGTTATCACAATAGACTATAGATGCCTTATGCAATGGACAACTTAGCTCCAAGAGAAGATTCCGGAGCCAACAGATCTCAGCAACTACATTAGCAACACCCCTATACTCTGCTTCGGCACTGGAACGGGATAACGTGACTTGTCGCTTGAAAGACCAAGAGATAAGATCATCGCCTAAGAACACACAATAGCCTGAAGTAGAGCGTCTCGTGTCCGGGCACCCTGCCCAATCAACATCTGTGTAGGAAAGTAACATGTTCGGAGCGGAGGGGTAGAGATGCAATCCATAGTCAAGAGTGCCCTTAATGTATCTGATAATACGCTTAAGAGCAGCAAAATGGGGTTCTCTCGGAGCATGCATGAACAGACACACCTACTGAACGACATATGCAATGACGGGTCTAGTAAATGTGAGGTACTGAAGAGCACCTGTAAGACTTCGATAGAGAGTAGGATCAGACACTGGATCACCCTCAGAAGCACTGAGCTTGAATTTCGAATCAACAGGAGTAGACATAGCCTTGCAATTCGACATCTTAGCTCTGAACACAATTTCTTCTGCATACTTACGCTGACTCAGGAATATAGTATCTGCAGATCTAGTAACTGATATACCCAAGAAGTAACTCAGCTTACCCAAATCAGTAATAGCAAATTCAGTTTTGAGAAGAGCAATAATGTCATTTTTCAACTTGTCAGATGAGGCAGTGAGAACAATGTCATCAACATATAATAACAGGTATGTAATGTCACTACCATGATGAAAAATGAACAAAGAGGTGTCACATCTGCAAATAAACCCAATTTGCATAATATACCTGGAAAACCGGTCATACCAAGCACGAGGTGCCTGTTTTAGACCATAGAGTGACTTCCTGAGACGACAGACATACTGAGGAACATCAGGATGAACAAAACCAGGTGGTTGATGCATGTATACAGTTTCTTTCAAATCCTCATGAAGAAATGCATTTTTGACATCCAGCTGATGAATCAGCCACTTTTACCCATAGCAATGCTAAGAACAGTACGAATCATAGTCGGTTTAAAAATCGGGCTAAAAGTATCACCACAGTCAATGCCCTCCTGCTGATTAGTGTCGTTTGCCACAAGTCTAGCCTTGTAGCGTTCCAAAACATCACTATCTCTGAATTTATGGCGAAAAAGCTACAAGCATTTGATCACATTCACCCCCTCTGGTCTAGGAACAAGATCCCAAGTATGTTGCTTAGTTAAAACATTATATTCCTCAGACATGGCCGCATTTCAATTAGGGTCAAGTTTAGCCAATTTGGGGTTCTTTGGGAGTGGAGAAATGATTTGGACAGACAGATTAAACTGGACTTTAGATTTAAAAATCCTGTATTTGGCACGAGTTTCCATTTGGTGACTGGGGACATTGGGTGGTGGCATTGGTGAAGTGACAGATTTCGAGGTTTGCTCACTGGAAGGGTGGCACCGCAGTGCATCCTCGAGGGACCGCGGTGCTAAAGGCGAGGGAGGAACATTGAACTCACTGGAAGGGTGGAACCGCGGTGCATCCTCGAGGGACCGCGGTGCTAAAGGCGATGCAGGAATAGGGAACCCACTGGAAGGCAGGCACCGCGGTGCATCCCCTAGGGACCGCGGTGCTAATTGCGAGGCAGGAGCAGGAGACTCACTGGAAGGATGGCACCGCGGTGCATCCACTGGGGACCGTGGTTCCGAAGTCGATATTTGAGTGAGCTGACTTAAAATGTTTGAGGATATGACTGGTTCATCAAGAAATGAGTAGTCTAGTTTTTAGTATTTCTGAGGGTTCGAAAATGGAAATATCGTCTCATCGAAGGTGACGTGACGAGAGATGTGAATTTGACGAGTGGACAAGTCATAGCACAGATAACCCCTATGATTGGGTGGGAAACCGAGGAATACACAAGGTGTAGTTCGAGGAGCCAACTTATGAGGGGGTGGTGGAGGTAAGATTGGGATAGTACAGACAGCCGAAGATCCGTAGGTGGTCATAAGAAGGAGTCATACGATATAGAATGTCTGTGGGGGTCTTGTTTTGTAGGGTGCTAGTAGGTAAAATATTTAGGAGGTATTCTACCATTTTGACAGCTTAGTCCCAGAAAGATGATGACAGACATACATGAAATAGGAGGGTACGGACCATGTTATTAATAGTACGAATAATTCATTCAGCTTTACCATTTTGAGGTGAGGTGTGAGGACAAGAGAAGAGGAACACCATGCCTTGTTGGGAACAAAAATTATGAAAAGTTGAATTATTAAATTCACGTCCGTTATCACATTGAAACGATTTTATGGATTTTTCAAACTGAGTTTTAATAAATCTGTGAAGCTCAAGAAATTTAGCAAAAACTTCAGATTTGAATTTGAGAGGATAAATTCATACAAAATGTAAAAAATCATCTAATAACAGATTTGATATTCGCTAATACTATCTAGTACTTTCGACTTGAATTATGTATATATGTAAAAAAAAAAAATACAGCACTCCTTCCTTTCCAATTTATGATACAAATAGTGCTTACTGGACATTTTTCAGTCCTGTTCTTGAAAAATAGTTATTATTATGGAGTTTCAAATTCCACGCTTTCACCGGCCACTTTTAGGCCTAATCTTTGAAAAATCATCACAGTTCTGGAGTTTCAAATTCCATTAGATAATAGCGCTCATTTACCACTTTCATCCCTATCTTTTAAAAAAATAGCCATAGTTTTGGAATTTTTTTACAAGGTATTTTACTTGTGAAATTTGAAATTCCGTGATATTGATTTTTTTTCAATTACAGAGACTGAAAGGTGGCCATTTGTTAATTTTGTCCCAATTTATGTGACCTAATTCCTTTTTAGTATGTTGGAAAAAGGACGATCACTTTCTATATTTGAAAACAATTTAACTTAAACTTTTCATTTTAGCTTTAGCGATAAGTTTTTAACCACATAAATGTTATGATGTGTTTAAGATTACAAGTTTCAAAAGACATAACACAAATGTCAACGTTATATTTAAAACAATAATTTTTTTTCTTTTCTTGAGTAGGCTCCTCATCCAGCCAAATAGGTTCACATAAGTTGAAACATAATTATACAATCGATTAACCCGCAAGGGTAGCCAAGTTGGTGTAGCAGTAGAGCGCGGGACCGCAAGGTCACGAGTTCGATCCCCTGCATAAACCTTCTTGGTTGAACCTGTCACACATGGCTTGCCAAGTGTGGTTTACATGGCTGACGTGGTTTGCAGGCTACTGCGTCAGTCCGGGGTTTACCCTGTGCGCACTCGAAAGAGTAGCGGCTGCGGGTTCCTTCGTCAACAAAATTATACAATCGATTACATCACACTACTAATTCTAAACACACTGATGCAGGTTGACAAGACTCTAAATTCTGAATCCGCCCTGCCTCTGGAGCATGTGTATTGGAAAAAGAAAGAGTTGTCAGATAGTTTTACTCATCATCTGAGATTTTTGAGGATTAGAGGATTTACTGGAGCAGAACGTGAAATCAGACTTATAACTCATGTTAAAAAATATGCTTCTGTATTGGAGAAGTTAGTAATTCAGTGCAGTGATTTTGTTTCAACATAAGGAGCAGCAGCTACTATGGGATTACTGGCAGTGCCCAGAGCCTCTATTAATGTGTCTATAGTCTTGAATATATGCCTGGAAATTATTGATATTTATTTGTTATATCCAACGAGTAATTGATTAGTTTTAGTATGAGCAGTGATAATTCATATAGTCGACCCTGACTTATTTGGATTGCGACGTTGTTATTGTTATCGTAATAAACATGAAATACATGCATGATCATTCACATTTCACTTATAGATGATTTTTTCTTTTAACTATGCATATATTTCATCCTGTATTAGTTGCTTTACATGGTATATAAGTATATTGAACTAGATTCTGATTCTTGGTTACTTGTATATTTCAGGGCTAGATTTAGCATTTTTATCGGCGTTTATTTTCTAATTTTATGTGATATATAGGCATAGTAATCAGTTTCTTTTTACTAAAACTGAAATATATTGAAAATTGAAATGACCATCTGTGAAACTAATATACAAGGAACTAATTCCGGGATTAAATTTGAGATGAAGTTTATCCCACGTTTGGTTGGGATAAAATTGTGATACTGGAATTGTAATGTTATTTTTATCCCTTTGGGGATGAGATAACTAATCTCGGTATAACTTATTCCCAACGAAAGGACACTTAAGTACAATACCATACAAAAGATTTTGCACCACTGATATAAGACTTCTTTAAAAGGGTTATTGTACAGGACTGTATTTTGAGAACTAATTGCCATATGAGCCAACTCTCTCTCCCTAAAGTAACATATTACATCTTAATATTTAGTCTTAAATAAGAAGTGGTCACACAAAAATGAAAAGAAAAAAGATAAAAAAATGGCCTCCTTATTTAGATGCATATCGTAGTCAGGGCTTCATTCATAGATACAGCTGCCATAACCTGTCATTGTCAAGATTCCGTGATTGATCAATCACCAATGTTGCATAATACCATCAAGATTGCATATTTTGCATTTCTAAAGAAGATAGATGTTAGTGGAAAGTAATATTAGTGACCTTATTTACTTATTAGTCCGCTCTAAAAAGATTGATAATCTCTAAATTTGAAACAATTTCACTTTAACTTTTCATTTTGACCCTTAACGAGGAGCTTTCAAGGCCACGTAAATGTTATGACATGCTTTAGACCAAAAAAGCTCCAAAAATATTTTAAATTGTTTTTTGTTAGAAATTTGTGTTTGGTCAAGGTTCCAAAAGCGTTTCTTCAAAAAACTACTTGCACCATAAAGGATTTGACTAAACACTTCAACTTACTAAAATAAATACTTGACCAATCACGCTATAAGTATCGATGAATCAAACTGTGTCACATAAAAATCCTAACAAAGGGAGTAATTAAATATTACAAAAAATAGAGACTTACTTGGATCTGTCAAGACAACTAAGGCAGAATTACCAAAGTGACAATTCCAATGGTTCCTTCCTTTAGCTTGATAATAAAGATTCATGGCAATAGAAGCATGGTTCATGAGATTATCTGGTGAAGAACAAGTGCAACCCTTTTGCAAGATCCTACAATCCACTTGAGAACATGCATAAGTTATGTTTTCTTGTAGTGTTTTTTCATCTGATGAAGGTTTAGCCACACACCAAGTTTTCTGCAAAACCAATTAATGTAAAAAAAACGATTAGTAAGTCCTTTCACTTATTGTTAACTTGTAATTTTCCTATTTAAGTGTATGTTTTTGAGTTGTTCAAGTTACCTGTTCATTTGCTAACACCAATGTCCCCACTGCACAAACAAGAATGGGACAGTAATAAGTACTAGTATCATTAAATTTGGTAGAATGGACCACGAACGTCTATGTTGTTTGAACTCTTCAAAAATATTATTGTATCAGTGTCAGATTCTCTAAAAATACACTATATTTAGAGGATCCGACACGCACTTATCAACATTTTTAAAGAGTAGTCCGAGCAACGCAGGCCAACACTAAAGATAAGGCAATAGATTGTACCGATAGCATAAAAACATGTATTACACTGTCATCAACTACCAGATAGACACACTATCATTGTGATCAAATAGACACGTCTTGTTGGTAAACTGTATCTCATTATAAATCTCTTTAGTTGACATGGTAAAATGCACGTTGTACACTGAAATTTGAGCGCGTAAAAACCCTTTAAATTTGAACATGTGAAACCCTTTTATGTAAGTAATTCAGTCGCGGATATACAATATATGTAGGTTTCGCAAAATCCAGTAATTTTGACACAAACCTATTTATGTAATGAAAATTTCACTAAACATATACATATACATATACACTGAGAAAACATAAGTGGATTGTGAGTTTTGTGGCAAGCGAGAGGTCACCATAACCCATAAACTTCAAATTCTGGATCTGTTTCGAATGTCATGAGATAAGAATTTAGCAATTCCTTATCTTTTTTGGTTACTAATCCTGGGATAAGTTATCCTCCCATGAATAAAAATAGTATTGGGATAGCTTATACCTTCCATGGGATGGAATAAGTTATCTCATGATTATAAAGAAACTTCTTCTTTTTAGAAATTATGCAATATATGTTACTTTTAATATAACACACCAAATAATCAATAAAAAATAATTTCAAGATAACTAATCCCAGCATTACATATCCCCGCATAATTTGTTTTCGAACCAACGACCCCTAAGTGACAAGTTAGATGACTTAAATCCTTAAAATAAATGAACACATTATAGATATGAGAAATGAACAAAATAACATGTCTAAATCAAATGTCAAAAGTCAGATGCCTCTGTGTTTTTCCTAGGGAAAAGAGTTAAAATGTTTGTGTACAAACCTGAAATGTGGGACAAAAGTAGGAAAAGGATGACAGTTGCTTTAGCCATAGATGATAATAACGAGTGTTGTACTTGTTGAAAATGAGAGAAAAACAGACTATGATTGCTTCAAATTTGCAGAGAAACTGATGTTTAAAGTAATTGTTGGGGTTTTCAGTCAGGAAAAGGTACAACATTTTAAGGAGAGGAACAGGCAGAGGCTTAACGGCTATATTTACTGAATTTGAGAGCCGTTACAACTTAAGTGGAATCTATATGATGCTATTTTGACTTTATTACTAACTTGTAGTGCCTATTTCTAATTATTAAAGAGACATTACTGTTATTATATATGCAAATTGTCTTTTATATTCTAATAATCAAAAGCTAGCTAATTTTACTAACCGTTTGGGTTGTGTTATTTGGTAGAGATGGTTGTATGGTCGGAGTGGTGGTGGTGATTGACAGTGGTGGTGATTGTGATGATAAAGGTGTTTTTGATGGTAAATGGCTGATAGTTGTGGTCGGAGATGATGATATGGTGATTCGTAACTGATGATATTTAATCTTCCTTGGGGAGTCTTTCATTAATATCAAGGTATATATAGAGTACAACATTCATCTCTTATACAATAAGAATTCTAAGCCTATACAAAAGAGGAATCCTAGTCTTACCATAATTATATTTACACAATATATGAAAATATTCTAATTATGGGTAGGGAATATATTGTTTTCTATATTTACACGTTTACACACCCCCTGAGGAGAGGTCGGGACGAGGCTGGATCTGAAGTCAAGAAACAACTGTCTGGGAAGTCCTTTGGTAAATATGTCTGCATACTGATAGGATGATGGAACATGTAACACTCTGACATGACCTAGAACAACTTTCTCACGAACAAAGTGTAGGTCTATCTCAATGTGCTTGGTTGATCTTGAGAACCGGATTATGAGACAAATAGATGGCGGAGATGTTATCACGAGACCTGATAGATGTCGACATCGCCGCGCTTCTTTTTCGACCGCGACATTATTTTCTAAACTCCTGCTCAAATAAAAGGTTAGAAAATAAAATAGAAAATGCTAAATAATTAAAAAGGCTTAAAGGTTTTAAAAAAAATGCTAAAAGGTATGCTAAAATTGCAAAAAAAAAGGCTAAAGTTTAAAAGGGTGCTAAAATGCTAAAAGGGGTGCTAAAAGTGCAAAAGGGTTGCTAGAATGCTAAAGGGTTCGCGGGAGTCGCCACCTAATTGGTTTGGGTGAATTAGGACACCTAAATGTTTAACTAGTTTAAAGTAAAACATTAACTCCATTTTAATGGTCTACGAAACTTAATGAGATTCTGGGTAAGGGTTCTTTATTAATCTAGAGGGAAGGGGTTAGGCACCCTCTAAGACCCGCTAACTTGCGGTTGTCCTGCCAAACCTAGGGTTAATTATTATGCTTAAAAAAGGGGTTTTAAAATATAAAAAAGTGCTTCAAAATATTTAAAAAGGGAGGCATGTTGAATAAAGTTGCAAGACTAAGGCTATAAAGAATATATATAAAGTTTTAAAGTGGGCGTTTATATATGCAATGTTGGTTTATGATCAAAGATATGCTTTTAAAAATCAAATATATATGATGTAGTGCAAGAGGTGGTTATTTTGTAATTTTATGATAAAAGGCTATTCAACATAGATTATTTATATCATGCTAATAAAAGAGCTTATGGGAAAATCAATTTATTTTATGATGAATTTTATAGGAAATAATACGCGAGTTGCAAGTTAAATTGTTTAGTAAAGCTTTAGACATGCATGACAAGCCCTTAAAAGTAATTTAAAAGTGCATTTCCGATTTTAAAACTACCCACCCAATTTATTGATTCCAAGGCTAATTGTTCTCAGATTCCTATTAATTACAAAGTTAGCTAATTAAATTTCAACAAATAAACAAACAAGTATATATAAGGCGTAAGAGATTAAGAGGCCAAAGGATGCTCTTTTGGGGGATGACAACCCCTTTGTTTGGGAATTACGAGGCGAATGCGGTGTACAGATGCGGCACTCATGCGGTGTGGCTTGTGAAGAGTCTCAGAATGAGATTGCTCAATGCATTTTCATGTAAAACAAGAGAAGAAAAGGATTAGTACATACCCTAAACATTTAGCAATAAATAAGCATTTTAGCAAACATATTTCCTATCAAACCCAGTGTATCCATGGAAAGAACAATGAGAATCAAGAGCAAAGCAGCGATGAGCAACGAAGCAAGCGAAGGGACTTAAACCAAATATATGTATAATTGTTATTATATTACTTCCAAAAACGAAACAAAGACATTCCAAAGAAGAAAGTCAAAGCAGTCAAACATTTTAAATAAGAACGGGCTTTAAAATGCATACAGAGTGGAGAAAATATGAGACTTGAACATGAATGAATACATATACTTATGCTTGTACTCTTACATCCGGAGATGTATCCTCGATTTAAAGCAAACAGGCTAAGTATGCACTAACATATTCGATTTTAAAACCAAAGAAACAAACAACTACATGATATTCAAAACAAACACCTACTTCATATCCTTTTTAAGCATATTGGGTGACATACTAAATATTCAGACAGGGTATTCGCTCGATATATGGAGTATGTGTACTTGATACACAATCCTTTTATCTTATGACTTCAAAAACTGAGACAAGGGAACTTCCAGCAAACTGATGCAATACGGCCTATGTATACCATACAAATCTTCAAAGAACTATCTCTATAGGACTCATTTATTCAAACTGCATTGATTCTTTTAAAACAGACATGTGAACAAATGAGATGGATTAGAACAAGCAGGCAAAGGCTATCATCACTTCTAATTAACATGAAATTCATAGACAAACATTTTAGGACCAGAACAGAAACATGTGTACCTATTCTCTGACATTTTAGGCGATCAGACACAATCCGGTAGATCAAACCAGTGGCTATGCAACATGTATTGAGTAAAACAAGTTGCAGGCTACTATGGTAGAATTATTATTTAGCATATACGATCTTCGTGGTGATCTTAAATGAGTTCCATATTCACATAATTGACTTAATGCATATACGATAATAGCTCAAACTTGTCATGTTTAGGACACGCAATTTCGACATAGCCCAAATACATTAACACAAGTCAGAAAAGAGTAGTACAACTGCGTATTAGGCTCGGAATAGTCATTTCACATACCAAGCTTCTTATCATGTTTCCTATTATCAGCGATTAACAAGGACATAAGAGACGTTATTCATCGGATCATATCACAGAGCAAGCATATTCAAATCCATAAGGAAACAAATAATCCAAGGTATGTAAAAGGAACAAAACCACAACTGCAAATCGAAATCCGACAATCACAGGTTGTGACTCTCAAAGAAACAAGAGTAACCAGTCCTTAGGCCAAACTATCTGGACCATGGTCTTTACTACACCAGTATCCAGATGGCATATTAATCCCGTAATATAATCCTAACCCAGTATCCTACCTGTTTAACCGTCAGATAAACATGGTCGACACACCACAAAATAGCAGCGAATATGAATTTAATCGATAACTTGAGATGCAAAGGTGCCTCAGTTGATTAAATAGTTTGTCATATTGATTAATGCAATAATACAGACAGACTACCACATATGTCACGAAAACATAGAAATGCCGAGATGCAACGAAATCAATAAGGAATGGAATTTACCTTCTCCGGACAGCGACCCGGAGCAGCGTATCAAGTCGTCGATCCACTCGACGGGCTTTAGGTTTGCGATGCGAATAGAGGGGCGAGGTTTGTTTGCTGGTTTCTTGGCTGGAAAAGAAAGGATTCTTAACTGCTGCTAAGGGGGTGTTCGACAGTGAGGAAGGTGCTACCTCACTGAGCTCTGTCGTCTTCCTCCTTGAGCTCACTGCCTATCGCTATTCGACTTTTCGCTCTTCGCCTCATCGTGCTTATATAGCCCCCGTTTGGGTTCCCTATTAGGTAAGGTTTAATACCATTTAATGCGAAATCTTGGTATTAATCTCAGTAGTTAAGGGACGATTTTGTGCGATATTGGCTGCCTATTTTGGATTGATTTGCTACTGATTTTGTAGATTCGAATGGGTTCTGATTTGAAGGGATTTGGTTCGGTTATGGTAAGGAAATCGTTCGAGAAGGTGCATGGGTAAGGAAAGCTGGCTAGGGTGCGTGGGTAAAGGGAAGCCCGGATTCTCCGGCGAGAAATCCGGGCGGCGACGAATGAAGTTTTTCTAGGGCTGCGTTTCGTTGTTTAGTCGACAGGGAAGGGACGATGTGAGGGTAAAGGAAAGGCTGAGGGCTGCTGGCTTTAGGCGTGGGCTTTAGGGAAATAAGGGGAAGAAGAGAATGGGGCCTGGGTGTTGGGCCTGCGGGTAAGATAAATAGGTGGGCTGGGTAGAATTAGGAGTTAATTAATTTAATTAATAGTTTTAGGCTTTTAATTAGTGATAAATTAATTTAATAAATTGTGCTTAAATTATCTAGGTGCTTTATTACTCTAAAAAAAATGCGGGCGTGCTACTTAATTAATGCTTAATGCTCTAGAATGCGACGCTATTAAAATCTTATTATTGCATTATTGCGAAATTAAATTAAAATTAAAGTTGAGTTTAGATTAAAATATTTAAATGCTAAATGCAAGTGTGATGTTTAAAGCTTTTATAAATGCGACGCTATTAGATGCATATATCAGATAAAAATTGATTTTAAATTACAACTGATTACTAATAAATGCGGCTATGCTACCTGACACGACGTTATCGCTAAATTATTTATTTTATGCATTTATTAATTATTTAAGAATTACGACAAAGCTTAAAGTTAATTAATGCGGGCGCGAGACTCTAAGTGCTAAAAATTCTACGTAAGATGCGATGTCATTATTAAATTGTTTATTTATGCCTGTATTTATGTTTTTATTCGCTGTATTTTATTATAAAATCCCTAAAAATTATTTTACAAAATTAGTGTAATTTTATGGTTAATGGCTGGACGGGAGGGTCAAAATTGGGTGTCAACAGATGTCCCTCTTTGTATGGAGATGATGGAAGAATCTTCGGACAAAGACGTTGACTCATGCTTGATTTTGTCTCGATCTTCGAGAATTTGCAAAAATCTTTGGCGGTAGCAAAGTGTATGAAAAATCAAAATCGTCGGTGTCGAGTTATGGCGACCTTTGGGTTACCATGGTCAAAACACTAAAGCGGGCTAACGCGGACTCAAAGCGTCGATGTCGAGTTATGGCGACCGGGCTACCAGTCAAAACTAAGAAGCGGGCTAACGCGGACTCAAAGCGTCGATGTCGAGTTATGGCGACCTTTGGGCTACCATGGTCAAAACACAAGGCGGGCTAATGCGGGCTTAAAGATGTCGATCGAGTTATGATGACATTGGGCTATGGTGCAAAAGTAAAAGAACATGGCGGCTTGAACACGGAGTGTCTGCTATGGCTTGTGGTCTTTGGGTTCTACGGTGATGTGGGCGAGTGGGCCGGCGGCAGAGGCGCTTACGCGATCGTTGGGAAGGTTGGCCCGGCAATTGCCGGTTATTGTAGAGAAAATCCACGTTGTGCTCACGCTCCTGCGTGCTAAGACTTGAACAAGCGGTTAGTGCATAAGCTTAAGGCAAAATGATGATGCATAATTTTAAAGTAATGCAAGTGAGTAGAAAAGGTTATCTGCAAAATATGATGCTGCTTTGTGTTGATGCGATCTGCAAATCTTTGTGATTTCGCCGCTTGCGGGCGTGTTGCGATTGTGAATGCGGATCGTTGTCGCTGCTGCAATTGTCCTGTAGACTAAAGCTCGAAAGAGTTAGTGCATAAGCGCTAAAGACGAATAATATATGAGAGAAAAAAAATGCAATTTTGAGAGCAGAAATCGTCCTGCGTAGATGTGATATCTTGACTTGTCGTCGTTTCGGACTTATCGTCATTTCGGACTTCGTCGTCGTTTCGGACTTGTCGTCGTTTCGGACTTGGCGTCGTTTTGGACTTGGCGTCGTTTTGGACTTGTAAATCGTTTCGGACTTGGCGTCGTTTTGGACTTGGCGTCGTCTTGGACTTATCGTCGTTTTGGACTTGGCGTCGTTTGGACTTGGCGTCGTTTTGGACTTGGCGTCGTTTTGGACTTGGCGTCGTTTTGGACTTATCGTCGTTTTGGACTTGGCGTCGTTTTGGACTTGTCGTCGTTTGGACTTGTCGTTTTTGGACTTGGCGTCGTTTGGACTTGGCGTCGTTTGGACTTGGCGTCGTTTTGGACTTGGCGTCGTTCCGGACTTGGCGTCGTTTTGGACTTGGCGTCGTTTTGGACTTGGCGTCGTTTTGGACTTATTCTTCTGCTCGCAGACTAAAGCTCGAGGAAGAGTTAGTGCATAAGCGCTTAAACGAGAATAATAAAGCATGAATGATAAAATGCAATTTTGAAAGCAGAGAAAATCTTCCTTGTGTAGATGTAATATCGCGATGATGGCGTCGTTTGGACTTCTTTGTCGCGATAACGTCGTTGCACTGGGCGTGTTCTTCTTTGGCGTCGTTGCGTGGACTCATTGTCTTGATAACGTCGTTACTGGGCGTATTCTTCTGGCGTCGTTGCGTGGACTTCTTTGTCTTCGCGTCGTTATGCGGGCGTATTCTTCTTGGCGTCGTTGCGTGGACTTCTTGATTACGTCGTTATGCGGGCGTGTTCTTCTTTGGCGTCGTTGCATGGACTTGCGATTACGTCGTTATGCGGGCGTGTTCTTCTTGGCGTCGTTGCGTGGACTTGCGATTACGTCGTTATGCGGGCGTGTTCTTCTTGGCGTCGTTGCGTGGACTTGCTTTGATTACGTCGTTATGCGGGCGTGTTCTTCTGGCGTCGTTGCATGGACTTCTTGATTACGTCGTTATGCGGGCGTGTTGATCTTTGGCGTCGTTGCATGGACTTCGATTACGTCGTTATGCGGGCGTGTTCTTCTTGGCGTCGTTGCGTGGACTTCTTGATTACGTCGTTATGCGGGCGTGTTCTTCTTGGCGTCGTTGCGTGGACTTCTTGATTACGTCGTTATGCGGGCGTGTTCTTCTTTGGCGTCGTTGCATGGACTTCTTGATTACGTCGTTATGCGGGCGTGTTCTTCTTTGCTCACCATAGGATAGATGCTCATGCAAGCTTGAAAACATTAGTGTATACTGTATAAATGAAATGATGAACCGCATACGAAGTGCAATTTTATGGGTAGAGATGTTGTCCTGCTACGCGGATAAATGCGAGATGTCGTCCTTGCGTGGACATGCTAAATCTTTGACGAATTGCCATGATGCCTCTGTTGTGTGCGATGCGCGGGTTGCAAGTTTGACTTTATGCAGGGATTGTGGCTAGGTTTTGTTGCGGAACTTTGAACTTTATTCTTGATTGTTGATGCTCATTTCTGCTGCTGCTTTGCTTTCTTTGCGAACTTTGGATTGTTGTCATCCTCTGCCTTTGTTGCTTTTCTTCTTCTATCTGAATAAACCTTTCGTAGTATTTTCTATTTCGCTATTGCACTTTCTCGCCTCTGTTAATATGAAAAGACTGCGCTCGAAAGAAAAATTTGTGAGTTTTGGGGGTCGATTTGTATTTGACTTAGCCGCCTTGTACCTTGACATCTGAGTGCCTGGTTTGCTTGGATTTGCGACCATGCAGTTTCCTACATTGTCCCAGTTTGAGAAGGTGTCATGCTGCTCTTCTTTTCTGAGACCCCTGCTTTGCTTATAGGAACCAAGACAGGTTTCGACTCGTTCCGCTCAGATGCCCGTGCCTTTGATCTTGTGAAGTATTGATGCTCTGCCATTGCTTAGTCAAATACGAACCGACCTTTTGGGGAGGATGATAAATCTTTCTAAAAATGCAACAAACGGTGTTAGCATAAAGCACATAATTTGCAGGTATGTAGCAGATATATCGCACATAGCACATTCAAACGTTTCCTAACATGCAGGGGGACCTCTTTATGCCAGAGGTAAGCCTAAACGTCACTTATGCGAGATTATGACGGATTTGTCCAAGTTGTCCAACTATAATGCCTTTGTTGGAAATGGCGACCAAATGACGGTGCACTTTTCCCGATTTCAGCATGTCATGATTGGGTTTGGATTTGTCTGTCATTTCCACGCTACACATAATATGCGGGTTGGTCGTTTGGGTTGAGAAACCCGTCGACAAGTTTGGTGTCTTCCTAATTGTGGTGTCGATGCCAAGGACCAACCCACCTAAGGTAAATGCATGCATGCCCTAAAATTAAGGGTGGTATAGCTCTATCTTAAGTTTCTAAGATTTGGCTTTTTCCTTGAGTTCCCGGCGGACAACTTCAGTGAAGGCTACGCGGCTGATCAGACGAACCGATCTAACTCCGCGCAGGCGCCAACTCTCCTAAAATTTGGATATTTTTTGAAAGAAATTTGCGGGTGCGCGGAGCACACCAGCGCGTGAGTGTGTGATTTGTGTGAATTTTCCATAGTGGAAGAAATATGAGCGGAATGCCAGTTTAAGGAAAGCAGTAAAGCAAGTAGCAAAAAATAACAAAATACAATACACAAAAATTAAATGCAAAATAATTGCCAAATAATTATCCTAGGTCTGTTGTGGTTAAGAACCTAAAATCCCCAGCGGAGTCGCCATTTCTGTCGCGCCCTTTTTCGACCGCGACATTATTTTCTAAACTCCTGCTCAAATAAAAGGTTAGAAAATAAAATAGAAAATGCTAAATAATTAAAAAGGCTTAAAGGTTTTTAAAAAAAATGCTAAAAGGTATGCTAAAATTGCAAAAAAAAAGGCTAAAGTTTAAAAGGGTGCTAAAATGCTAAAAGGGGTGCTAAAAGTGCAAAAGGGTTGCTAGAATGCTAAATGGTTCGCGGGAGTCGCCACCTAATTGGTTTGGGTGAATTAGGACACCTAAATGTTTAACTAGTTTAAAGTAAAACATTAACTCCATTTTAATGGTCTACGAAACTTAATGAGATTCTGGGTAAGGGTTCTTTATTAATCTAGAGGGAAGGGGTTAGGCACCCTCTAAGATCCGCTAACTTGCGGTTGTCCTGCCAAACCTAGGGTTAATTATTATGCTTAAAAAAGGGGTTTTTAAATATAAAAAAGTGCTTCAAAATATTTAAAAAGGGAGGCATGTTGAATAAAGTTGCAAGACTAAGGCTATAAAGAATATATATAAAGTTTTAAAGTGGGCGTTTATATATGCAATGTTGGTTTATGATCAAAGATATGCTTTTAAAAATCAAATATATATGATGTAGTGCAAGAGGTGGTTATTTTGTAATTTTATGATAAAAGGCTATTCAACATAGATTATTTATATCATGCTAATAAAAGAGCTTATGGGAAAATCAATTTATTTTATGATGAATTTTATAGGAAATAATACGCGAGTTGCAAGTTAAATTGTTTAGTAAAGCTTTAGACATGCATGACAAGCCCTTAAAAGTAATTTAAAAGTGCATTTCCGATTTTAAAACTACCCACCCAATTTATTGATTCCAAGGCTAATTGTTCTGTATCTCCTATTAATTACAAAGTTAGCTAATTAAATTTCAACAAATAAACAAACAAGTATATATAAGACGTAAGAGATTAAGAGGCCAAAATGATGCTCTTTTGGGGGATGACAACCCCTTTTGTTTGGGAATTCTGAGGCGGAATGCGGTGTACAGATCACGGGCACTCATGCGGTGTGGCTTGTGAAGAGTCTCGTAATGAGATTGCTCAATGCATTTTCATGTAAAACAAGAGAAGAAAAGGATTAGTACATACCACTAAACATTTAGCAATAAATAAGCATTTTAGCAAACATATTTCCTATCAAACCCGGTGTATCCATGGAAAGAACAATGAGAATCGATGGCAAAGCAGCGTTGAGCAACGAGAAGCAAGCGAAGGGACTTAAACCAAATATATGTATAATTGTTATTATATTACTTCCAAAAGCGAAGCAAAGACATTCCGAAGAAAGTCAAAGCAGTCGAACATTTTAAATAAGAACCGGGCTTTAAAATGCATACAGTGGAGAAAACATGAGACTTGAACATACGATGAATACATATACTTATGCTTGTACTCTTGTACATCCGGAGATGTATCCTCCCGATTTAAAGCAAGCAGGCTAAGTATGCACTAACATATTCGATTTTAAAACCAAAGAAACAAACAACTACATGATAGTCAAAACAAACACCTACTTCATATCCTTTTTAAGCATATTGGGTGACATACTAAATATTGACAGTATTCGCTCGATATATGGAGTATGTGTACTTGATACACAATCCTTTTATCTTATGACTTCAAAAAGCGAGACAAGGGAACTTCCAAGAAGCGATGCAATACGGCTATGTATACCATACAAATCTTCAAAGAACTATCTCTATAGGACTCATTTATTCAAACGCATTGATTCTTTTAAAAGCAGACATGTGAACAAATGAGATGGATTAGAACAATGAGCAAAGGCTATCATCACTTCTAATTAACATGAAATTCATAGACAAGCATTTTAGGACCGTAAGTAAACATGTACCTATTCTCCGACATTTTAGGCGATCGACACAATCCGGTAGATCAAACGGTGGCTATGCAACATGTATTGAGTAAAACAAGTTGCGAGCTACTATGGTAGAATTATTATTTAGCATATACTGATCTTCATGGTGATCTTAAATGAGTTCCATATTCACATAATTGACTTAATGCATATACGATAATAGCTCAAACTTGTCATGTTTAGACACCGCAATTTCGACATAGCCCAAATACATTAACACAAGTCAGAAAAGAGTAGTACAACCGCGTATTAGGCTCGGAATAGTCATTTCACATACCAAGCTTCTTATCATGTTTCCCTATTATCAACAGTTAACCGGGACATAAGGAGACGTTATTCATCGGATCATATCACAGAGCAAACATATTCAAATCCATAAGGAAACAAATAATCCAAGGTATGTAAAAGGAACAAAACCACAACTGCAAATCGAAATCCGACAATCACAGGTTGTGACTCTCAAAGAAACAAGAGTAACCAAATTAGGCCAAACTATACGGACCGTGGTCTTTACTACACGATATCGGATGGCATATTAATCCCGTAATATAATCCTAACCCAGTATCCTACCTGTTTAACCGTCAGATAAACATGGTCGACACACCACAAAATAGCAGCGAATATGAATTTAATCGATAACTTGAGATGCAAAGGTGCCTCAGTTGATTAAATAGTTTGTCATATTGATTAATGCAATAATACGCATGCATACCACATATGTCACGAAAACATAGAAATGCCGAGATGCAACGAAATCAATAAGGAATGGAATTTACCTTTCTCCTGACGACCGGAGGCGTATCAAGTCGTCGATCCACTGGCGGGCTTTAGGTTTGCGATGCGAATAGAGGCGAGGTTTGTTTTCTGGTTTCGCTGGAAAAGAAAGGATTCTTAGCCGCTAAGGGGTGTTCGACGGTGAGAAGGTGCTACCTCCGAGCTCGCTGTCTTCCTCTCGAGCTCGCTGCCTATTGCTATTCGACTTTTCGTTGCTCTACGCCTCTTGTGCTTATATAGCCCCGTTTGGGTTCCTATTAGGTAAGGTTTAATACCATTTAATGCGAAATCTTGGTATTAATCTCGGTAGTTAAGGGGACGATTTTGTGCGATATTCGCTATTTTGGATTGATTTGCTACGATTTTGTAGATTCGAATGGGTTACGATTTGAAGGATTTGGTTCGGTTATGGTAAGGAAATCGTTCGAGAAGGTGCATGGTAAGGAAAGGCGCTAAGTGCGTGGGTAAAGGAAGCCGATTCTCGCAGAAATCCGCGCGACGAATGAAGTTTTTCTAGATTTGCGTTCGTTGTTTAGTCGACGAGGAAGGGACGATGTGAGGTAAAGGAAAGGCCGGCTTGGCTTTAGGCGTGGGCTTTAGGAAATAAGGGGAAGAAGAGAATGGGGCCTGGGTGTTGGGCCTGCGGGTAAGATAAATAGGTGGGCTGGGTAGAATTAGGAGTTAATTAATTTAATTAATAGTTTTAGGCTTTTAATTAGTGATAAATTAATTTAATAAATTGTGCTTAAATTATCTAGGTGCTTTATTACTCTAAAAAAATGCGTGCTACTTAATTAATGCTTAATGCTCTAGAATGCGACGCTATTAAAATCTTATTATTGCATTATTGCGAAATTAAATTAAAATTAAAGTTGAGTTTAGATTAAAATATTTAAATGCTAAATGCAAGTGTGATGTTTAAAGCTTTTATAAATGCGACGCTATTAGATGCATATATCAGATAAAAATTGATTTTAAATTACAACTGATTACTAATAAATGCGGCTATGCTACCTGACACGACGTTATCGCTAAATTATTTATTTTATGCATTTATTAATTATTTAAAAATTACGACAAAGCTTAAAGTTAATTAATGCGGGCGCGAGACTCTAAGTGCTAAAAATTCTACGTAAGATGCGATGTCATTATTAAATTGTTTATTTATGCCTGTATTTATGTTTTTATTCGCTGTATTTTATTATAAAATCCCTAAAAATTATTTTACAAAATTAGTGTAATTTTATGGTTAATGGCTGGACGGGAGGGTCAAAATTGGGTGTCAACAGACACAAAGGACACTGAAATTCTAACAGTAAGTTTCTGAGCCAACAAATCTCAACTACTATATTTGCAACGCCTCAGATCAAATTTCGACCTCGGATCTAAATAGGCGACTGCCGTTTGGCAGACCAAGAAATCAGATTATCCTCTAAGAAAACACAAAAGCCGGAGGTGGAGCGTCGCGTGTCCGTACACCCTGCCCAATCTGCATCCGTATATGAGAGCAACTTGTTTGGCGCAGAGGGGTATAGGTGCAAACCATAATCAAGAGTACCCTTAATGTATCGAATGATACGCTTAAGAGCAGTGAAATGAGACTCCCTGTGGGCATGCATGAATAAGCACACCTGTGGAACAACATAAGCTATGTCTGACCTGGTAAATGTGAGATACTGAAGTACACCTGCAAGACTCCTATACAGAGTAGGATCAGAGACTGAAGCACCATCCATAGCACTGAGCTTAGATTTCGAATCGACTGGAGTAGACATAACTTTGCAATTCGCCATTTTAGCCCTGTACAATATCTCCTCTGCATACTTACGCTGACACAAGAACATGTGATTGACAGACCTGGTCACTGATATCCCCAAGAAATAACTCAGCTTTCCTAAATCAGTCATTGCAAATTCGGACTTAAGCAAGGCAATAATCTCATTTTTCAATCTATCTGAGGAGGCAGTCAGAACAATATCATCCACGTACAGTAATAAGTAAGCAGTGCTACTACCTCGATGAAAAATGAAGAGTGATGTATCACTCTTGCTGCATAAAAACCTAATCTGCAAGATATACCCGGCAACGCGATCATACCACGCACGAAGAGCCTATTTCAGGCCATATAGTGACTTACGGAGACGACACACATAGTGAGAGATCTGACGGGGTGAACCAGACGGACGATGTACATCTGCTTCTCTCAGGTCCCCATGTAAGAATGTCATCTTCACATCAAGTTGATGGATCGGCCAGTGTTTTCCCATGGCAATGCTCAAAACTGTGTGAATATAGCCGGTTTGACAACCAGGCTGAAGGTCTCTCCACAATCAATTCCCTCCTGCTGGTTTGTGCCATTACCCACAAGACGGGTCTTATACCTCTCAAGATCCCCATTATCTCTGAACTTTTGACGAAAAAGCCACATATATCGAATTACATTCACCCCCTCAAGTCTAGGTACTACATCCCATGTGTGCTGTTTAGTTAAAGCATTGAATTCCTCATACATAGCCGCATTTCAATTAGGGTCTTGTTTGGCCAATTTTGGATTCTTTGGAAGTGGAGAGATGGTTTGGGCAGACAAGTTGAAATGGATTTTGGGTTTCAAGATTTCATACTTTGAACGAGTTTCCATTGAATGAGTAGGGAGCGGTGTGGGAGTGGTGAGGCGGTTGGTAAAGTCGGATAAGGAGAAGCGGGGTGGCCGGAAGAGTCAGCTCTTAGATCGAAAATAGAAGGTTGAAGGCTTGACTAAGTTTCTCAGCCGCGCGCCTCATGTGGTCGCGGCCGACCAGATTCCCAAGATTGCCATCGAAATTAGGCGCCGCGGCGCCTCCCCTTGGGATCGTGGCTCTGACGACGGAACAGAGGACGTGTGCTGTTCGAGGATGAGGGGAGATGTTACGCCCAGTAATTCCAAGAGGATGAGATGAGAACGTACGAAAGGAAATAAGATTCGAATTTGGAAAAAGAAAAAAAAATTGGCACAATATTTTTGGACAGTTTTTCAGTCAACTTTGGAGCAGTATATCTCCTAGTATATTGGGAGTTTTTAGGTGTTTCAAAAGCCTAATATGAAGTTTATAGAGTCTAGTTTCCAACGCAACAAATCGCTCGTCGATAGGACATCAGAAGAAAGGTATGGACGTTACAAGATCAGCTGACAGAAGAGACAGGGTCATGCGCCACGACGCCGGCTGCAGGGCCATGGCGCTGAAAACCCTGAAATTGTCTGAAGTTGCAGCGCCACGGCGCCGGCTGAAGGGCCGCGGCGCTGAGGCGGGATTTTTTGCGAAAATGGGGCAAAATTAGAAGATATTTATGTAAAGGACCTATGGGATGGCGACAAGTGTCCCTCCCAACTTGTAGAACAAGATATAGGCTATATTATGACCATGTTTTGCAAGACTTGGTCATTTGCAAGAATTCATCCATAGAAATTTTCCTTCTCTTTCTCTAAAAGTTTATGAAATCCTAAGCTTAAATGAGATTTTTGGAAAGGCAACAAGAAGGAAATATGTTGGCAAGCTTGTAGGGGGTTCGTAGAGGTAATTTTTGCGGGAATAAGAAGTGTTGTGGAAAGAGGCTAAAGTGGGCGAGATTGTTAGACTGTATT
Source organism: Przewalskia tangutica (assembly GCA_029844215.1). Taxonomy (NCBI): domain Eukaryota; kingdom Viridiplantae; phylum Streptophyta; class Magnoliopsida; order Solanales; family Solanaceae; genus Przewalskia; species Przewalskia tangutica. The sequence continues at coordinate 2,831,973 of CM056730.1, read as the reverse complement.
GGGCGAAATACCAAGGTAAATTCATTCTCCTTCTTGAAATAAAATATGTCATGTGTTGTAGAAATTGGAGAAGGGTATTGTGATAGTAAAATGGATATAAAAATTGAATGTTGCCATGTCATAAATGAAAGTATAAAGGGCAGTTTTCGAGCCTCTAATTTGTTGGATTTATACGGTCGTTGTCTTCACTTTTATGTGGGGTTTATTGAAGTGATTTTAGTAGTTGATAATTGATCATGTGAATTATGCATTGAAGATTGATAAGTGTTATAGAATATTGGGAGCCTAAATCCGAGCATGAGCTTATTAGCCATTGAAAGTACAATACAAATTGGTCGATAGTTATAATCGTCGCATGTTATCTAAAGAAGAGATTTTAGTTGTTGAAATTGGTTGCGACTATATAACATGTTGGAACGACAATATGGATTGAAAAGGAATTGGAAAAGATTGTATGTGGTTGTACATTGTAGCCAAGGATGACATTTAATAATGAACAGTTTTATGTAAATTGTGGGGCAGAATTTTACACGTCCTGTTAAGGCGTGTAATCTCCTTTGGTTAGATGAATTGTTGAGCCTTAAATGTGGCGTTTGGTTATTGATTTCGGGCCTTGAAAAAGGTGAAAAAGTATGTAAAAACAAAGGAAGTGCTATCCAATTTTCCGTAGAATTAAGTCACTTTACACTTGGGATATTCTACGTTTGAAGTTAGAAGTTAACAGACGTATTGTGGTCATTTTAGGTTGACATACGACGTACGGCATATTGGACTTAGCAAGTGGATTGAACCGAATAGGTATGTGGAACTTTCTTATCTCTTGAGCATGAGTAGTTGTAAATGCATAGTACGGTAGACGTACGAGATTTAAATGAACTTAGTTTCATTTGATATCCTTGACTTGTTTTAAGAATGTCCAAGTTGGTTGAGTTAGAGAATTAACTCACTTGTTTTAAAGATATCTTAGTTTCTAAAGTTAAGAAACTTGATTTCTAAAGTTAAGAGACTTAAAGTATTTTGAAAGTATATGATACTTGGTTTTTGAAAGTATAAGTCTCTTGGTCATAAAAAGAATGTAAGTGTCTAAAGCATAAAGTTAGTATAACGGCTTTATGGGAAGTTGGTCATAATAACTTTATGAAAAGTTAAAGGAATGGTTTACTCTAGTGATGTAAATAAAGATAAATGACTTGAAATGAAGAAAGACAAATTGATTTAAAGGCATCAATTGCTTAAAGTTTTCAAGTAAAAAATCAATTGGTTTAGAAGCCTATAAATGTACTTCTAAAAGGTATTGTGACTTGTCTTGAAAGTTAGATATGACTTGATACTACGGTTATTAGTATCTTGGAGTTTTATATGAAAAATAGTCATTTTAAAAGAATAGAAGTACATAGTACTTTGGGTTAAATTCCCGGATTTCTAATAACATGTTAGTGCCTTAAGTTAAATAAAATGAGAGTACATGATAATTAAGGCTAATAAGAAGTTAGGGGATGTCTTAACTTGCTTATGATAATTATGATAAGCCGGTTGTGCTTATGTTATGTATGATAAGCCGGTGGTGCATATGTTATGTATGATAGTCGATTGTGCTAGTGATGTATTGTTCATTACGGGGTCATTCTCCGGGCTTGTTGCATTTGCATATTTCGTGAATTTGCTCCCCACGATGCGAGGAATACCTCATGCGAGTCCGTAGGGCTCATGCGGGTGAAATAGTCTCATGCGGCGCGGACCAGTCCTATGCGAGGAGATTACCTCATACGGGTTCATACGACCTATGCGGGAGGATACAGTCTATGCGAGAAAATTACCTCATGTGGGTCCATACGGCATATGCGGGTGAAATAGTCCAGGAGTAGAATTGAGGAATAATACTACGGGCGGATGACCCTAGGTTAATCATGAGCTTCCTGTTTTAAAACCAGCAAAGTTTATTCTTGTTTACTCTCATTGTTAGTAAGGCACAATGTACTGTTAATGTGGTTATCATACATGTCCCCAACTTTATTTTAGACTATTATGATTTCATTATAGTACTTTCAGTTTCACATATTTGGTACATGTATCGACTTGACCTCTTTCGAGTGCGTTAAATGCCGCAGTAGAGTTATCTGATTCTCGATCCTCACTCTTAGGATCACTGTTAGCTGTTGAGAAGCTCCATTACTCCGGAGGCTTATCTTTGGTTCAGATCCCTGGTATTGTCGGTTGTTGTACATGGTATGACGGGCCCCTGTCCCGTTACAGTTGTTATATAAAAATTCTTAGAGGTCTGTAGTCATATCTTGTGGATTGGGTTGTAAGAACAAAGATGTATATTTTTCGGAAGGTGACCTTATCGGCTAGTCTGTTGATATTTACTGTCTAGTATATTTTTTGAGGTTATGTATGTTCCGCTGCTATTCTCTAATGTATACCTGTAAGGGGTGCCCAGGTAGAGCACCAGTCACGGGTCCGGGGTCGGGTCGTGACAGGGGAGATGGCAGACTCGTCAAGAAAATAGTAGTCCGATTTTTGGAATTTTGGAAGATTAAAAAACGAGAATGTGGTCTCGTCGAATGTGACGTGATGTGATATATGGATTTGACGAGTCGACAAGTCATAGCATAGATAGTCCCTATAGTTTGGCGGGAATCCTAGGAAGACACAGGGAGTAGACCTAGGAGCAAACTTGTGAGTGGCGGTATAACTGAGGTTGGGATAACACATACAATCGAAAATCTGTAGATGATCATAGGAGGGGACTCTATGGTAGAGGATTTCGGTAGGGGTCATATTGTGAAGAGTGCTAGTAGGAAGAATATTTAGAATGTATTCTGACATTTTAGCAGCATATACCCAGAAGGAGGGAGGGAGGGAGACATGAATCAATAGGGTGCGAATCATATTGTTAATGGTATGTATGACTCTTTCAACTTTACCGTTTTGTGGTGAGGTGTGAGGGCAGGAGAAGGGAAAAATCATGCCATTATTTGTACAAAATCGGTGAAACATAGAGTTATTGAATTCACGACCATTATCGCACTGAAATAATTTTAAGCTTTTTCCAAATTGTGTGTGGATAAACTTGTGAAACTCAAGAAATTTGGCAAACACTTCCGATTTAAATATAAGAGGATATAACCAAACATAGTGTGAAAAATCATCAAGCAACACAAGATAGTATTTATAACCGAGAGAACTAGAGATAAGAGATGTCCATAAATCGGCATGTATAATATCAAAAGGAGCAAGTGTAACACTAGTAGATGATTTAAACGGAAGACGAATATGTTTGCCTAAAGAGCAAGAAATACAATTTTGGGCAAGTTTTCCTTTACAAGCAATGAAATTGTTGCCTTTAAGAAAATTAAAAACTGGGACTCCTGGATGACCAAACATATTATGCCAAGTTGAAGAAGAAACAACTGCTAGAGTGACGGGAGAGCAAGATCTGACAGCGGAGGTGGAAGTGAATGGATAAAGATCCCCCGTGCTATTGCATCTCGTAAGAGGTGTCCCCGTATGGAGATCCTTCACAGTAAAACCAAAAGGATTAAAATCTACGGAGACAGAATTATTACGAGTAAATTGGCGGACAAATATGAGGTTCTTAATCATGTGGGGGGCATATAGGGTGTTTTTTTAGGGAGAATGGTTGATGAGGAGGTTGTGTGTATGAGGTACCATACCCTTTAACTGGACTGCGTTGTCCACTACCAACTGTAACATATTGAGGATGCTTTAAACTAAACAGTTTAGGGATAGTACCTGCAGATTAGGTGACGTGAGATGTGGCGCATGAGTCCATGTACCAAGTATTGTCAGGCTGTTGCATGGAGAGGGTGCTGAATGCTTGTTCCAACTCAGTGGGTGTCATGTCGGATGAAGGCTGCAAAAACCTGACCTTGCATGAAGTTGACCTGCTGCGAGGCTGGAGCGGGGCCCAACAAACCAGTGTAAAAGTACGGATTGTAGGGCTGCTGGTACTGGAATGGACTCGGTGCCGCGACTCGACCTGGTGCCGCGCACTTGTGCGAATGCCGGCGAGCCGCGCCCGGTTGTTCTGCAATCCTCGCTGCTGCCGCCGTTCTGCTGGCCGCGATCTCGCCACGACCACGCCTCGCATCGCGCCCTCGCCACATTTCCACCGCGTCCCTGCTGCGGTTGATATTTTTCTGGCGGCTTTGGATCTTGAGGGCGCGTTTCGACCGCTAATGCCTTACGATGCTCATCACGCTAAGACGTCGAGTCTCTTCGAGCAACAACTGCGAGCTTTGTTAAAGCTGGGTAACGGATCTGCCTGTTGAATCATGGTGGCCAAAATATCATATTCGCCTTTAGGAAGGACAACAATCAATTGTAACACCAGTTTGGTGTCAGTAACAGGCTCGTCGACAACATCACGTTGATCCGTCAGTAGCTTTAACTGTTTGCAGTACTCAGTCACATTGGAAAAGAAAAGTTTTCAAGACGTGTATTGTTAAATTGCTCCTCTAAATACACAAAGACGCGTGCTTATTGTCTGAAAAATTTCTCCAAACGATTCCATAACTCGCGGCCGTGGGCGCGATTTCATGATAGTAAGAAGAAGGTCACGAAATACTACCATAAATCCATTGTTTGGCGTCGCCTGACGACGCCAAGTAGACTCATCAACCTCCGAGGCGAAATTTTGTCATCGATGTTATCAAGTCCGTTATAGAGACACGTGATTACGAAACAGATTCAACCAGGAGAATCGATCGCTTTTCTTGATCAAGAAGAATGAGAATAGAGTTTTTGATGTTTGTAACAGTTAGAGCTGGATGAAAAGAGGATGACAACGTAGTGGTGGGATTTGTGGAGGTAGAAGATTCAGAAAGTGTGGAAGATTCAGAGATAGCCATTTAGAGAAGAGAGGAATGAAGAAGAAAACCTAGAATTTGTAGGAGGCCATGCGAGTTCAGGGGAGGGTTCTCACGGTAGGAAGAAAGAGTTCTAGGGTTTTGGGTGTTTGACTCTTGATACCATGTAATATGATATTAATTTTCCTTGAAGAGTTTTTCATTAATATCAAGGTATATATAGAGTACAATATTCATCCTTTATACAATAGGAATCCTAAGCCTATACAAAAGAACAATCCTAGTCTTACCATAATTATATTTACATAATATATGGAAATATTCTAATTATGGGTAAGAAATATATTATTTCCTATATTTATACATTTACAGTCACGATGGTGGTAGAAGTAGTTGGTAGTTGTGGTTGATAGCAGTGACTAATAGTGAGGGTGATAGTGTTGTATAATTGTGAGGGTGAAGGTGACCGGTTCGACAGTGACTGATAGCGATGGTGGTGATTGTAATGGTGAAGGTGGTTGGTAATACTGATTTTGCAATAGTGATGATGGTGCTTGTGTAGTGATGGCTGACTAGTGGCGGAACGGGTGATGTAGTGGTTGTACACTGGTGGCTGGTGGTGGTTGTGTACAATGTAGTAAACAATTATTTTTAAAATTTATTTCAACAACCTCCAAGTAATATTAAGATTTTGTTTATTATTCAGATCTATTTGCTCATGAGGTGACCGAATTTTAATAAAATAAATGCAAGGGGTTCAGACCTCCATAAATTGTAATCAAATGAGGATTAAGCTTAATCCCATGCTATGAATTAGGATCACTTCACTTTCTCATTCGCATAAAGGTGCAAACTGTGACTCGTAACAACCTATTAATATATATATTTAAAGTATTATAGTTGATTTAGGATGCGTTTTATGAATTTAATTGAACTTATTATTTTAATTTGAATTAATTATAATATATATAATTGATAAATTTATATTAATTCTAAATTCATTAACTCTAAATTCTAAACTCGTCTATGTAAAGCAGCATAGATTAGAGTTGGAAAGCAAAAGATAATGAAACACAAAAACATAGGTAATTTTGTTCATTTACTTAAATTTTGGTGGATGAAGTTACTTGATTATGCCGACGACAAATAATAAAATGATTGTGTGTGAGTGGGATGAGAAAATACAAATTTAACATATTTTTTTTTCATATGCAAATATCGTTGTCCGGTTGGTTAAAAGGTCAATTTCGTCGATGTAAATTTTGGTTCAACGATCGACGTTCAAATCAAAAATAGAAAATAAAATAATCAATAAGCGTGTGACCTGATCATAATACCACTACTATAAATAATACCACTACTATAGAAATTAAAAATAGGCAAGACGTGATGGAACAAGGTCACAGAGAATTGCATCTTCTTTGAATGTCTTTGTCGAGTTAGTTCAAAGGCCAACTCGTCAAGGTAAAACGTGATGGAATAAGGTGGGCAACACTCGTACTATTGAAATGATTCGTCAGTAGAGATGTTCTCACAAGTGCCCTTTTTTCCAATGATATTATAATTCCTATTTCTATTCCTTTATTCCCTCTTTTGGTCTATTTACATTCCAGAAAATTCATACGCGGAGAATTGCATCTTCTTTGAATGTCTTTATCGAGTTGGTTCAAAGGCCAACTCGTCAAGGTAAAATCAGGTTGAGTATGGACGTAACAAATTCAAATATCATAAGTATTCTTTTTTGTTGTGAAGGCCAGCCGCTATTCTTTCAGTACATGCAGAAACCCCGACCGACGCAGAAATGCGAAACCACGCCACCATGTGAACTACACTCGATGCCTACGCATGCGCCAACTACGCGATGCAGGTTTATCGCGAACTGGCGCCCCGCGCCATCAAGCACTAATTCTGTGGCTGATTCATGCTTGCGGTTAAATATCATAAGTATTCGTTCAATAAAATAGTTGATAGGCGTGAAAACTGATTGGAACATTGTCATTATAAAATAAAAAAAGGCAAGACATGAAGTAACAAGGTCACAAAAATTTGCATTTTTTTTGCTTGCAACTTGGTATTGTCTCTTTACTTCATCTCCTCAGCTCCCAATGTAGCTTTAAACAATCTTTTGATTGCCCCCACCCCACCAATAATTCATCCATTTGCACTGTATACAGTACACCAACCCCCTCATGGGTTAAATTGGCAACCATGTAAAGCAACCATGGCCGTATAAAAAACCATACCAATCAAAGCACAGTGAACGGATAATTTTTTTTCCTTTTTCTCTCTTTTTCATTCCAGGCTTTTTTTCTTTATAAAAAGACCCCTATATTTCTCAAAACTCCTCTCCTTTCTCACTTCTCTTCTCGGTTCTTCCGCCTATCCTCTATCCATCGCCATTAGATCTTCGAAACCCATTAAGGGTTTGTTCTGAATTCACTGTTTCTTTCAAAATTTTGCTACTTTTTTGCTCGAGTTATAGTTTTTTTTTTTGTAGTAGTAGTGTGAGAAATCTTTGTGGATGAGTAAGTTGGTAGTAGAGTTTTAACAGTATGTTTAGGTATTCCTGAATTGGGGAAAAACGACGACGTTTTTGGGGTTTTGACATACTAAGCAGCTGTCGGTACTGCAATTACAGCTGAATTGGGCGAGAACGACGACGTTTTGGCTTTGATCTGATCTTTTTGTGAAGTGGGTGCTGTATAGTTTTTTGAGATTATTGGTGTACTGGGTTGTTGGAATTTCTCAAATTAAGATGCAACAAGATCATCGCAAGAAGGTTTATCTCTGAAAATTTGATTTTGTTGTACTAAACTAGAGATCTTGAAGGAATATGAGGGTCTTGTTGTTAAAGTTATTTGCTTTTCGAGAGTGTTGAAGTGTTAATTAGCTCAACAATGTCTGTGTGAATTGGATATTTAAGTACCAAAAAGTAAAATATTGAACGGACTAATCATCTGTTTTTTGGTGTTATTTAAATTTTTAATACTATTAAATCTCTAGCTGCATTACCCTTGAAGATTAGTACAAGCATGGTTTAACCCTTGAACATTATTACAAAAATGGTTCCAGTTACTACTTTCTGATAGTTTTAAGAAATCCTTTCTCCTCCTTAGGAAAAAACAAAGCAACCTTATGGCTCAGAAGGGGGACTAGATAGACATTTGGACATAGATTTGGTTGAAACTTGGAAGAAAATTTTTTTGAAGTCGAAGTTGTGTTTGGACGTGCATTTCAGTTGAGAAAAAGTTGAAATTTGTTAATGGGATTACACTGAGTATCTCGTTGTTGTTTGAAAACTGGGCAGGACCAGTTTTTCAAACTAACCAAAATTTCATTCCAATGTGTAACCAAATAATGTTTTGAATTTTTTTATGAAAAAAGGAAAATATTTTCTCCAAACGGCTCCTAGGATTCTTACTCTTTACTTCATGACAATTGGTCTGTTTGTTGAATGTGATCGAATTCTTAATCTTAATGTTCTGGACTTTTTCTTCAATTTCTTACTACTTATTGACTTTTTCTTTAATTTTTCAGAATACCAAAGAAGTGGAGTTCTTTACAGAGTATGGAGAGGAAAATAGGTATAAAATTCTGGAAGTTATAGGGAAAGGAAGCTATGGAGTTGTTTGTGCTGCCATCGACACTCATACCGGAGAAAAAGTGGCAATTAAGAAAATAACCGATATATTCGAGCACACCTCTGATGCAATTCGGATTTTGCGCGAAATTAAATTGCTTAGACTTTTAAGGCATCGTGATATCGTGGACATTAAGAGAATCATGTTACCACCTTCAAAACGAGACTTCAAAGATATTTATGTTGTTTTTGAGCTTATGGAATCTGATCTTCACCATGTCATTAAGGCTAATGATGACTTGTCACATGAACACCATCGCTTTTTCCTATATCAGATGCTACGAGCACTGAAATATATGCACACAGGTAAATTTATATAGTGAATGTGGTAACTAGTCCTTTTCTTTATTCCCTCTCAGTGGGTATGAGGTTTCTCAATTTCCCATGTCTGACTTATTTGTGTTTGTTTCAGCAAATGTGTACCATCGCGATCTTAAGCCGAAAAATATATTGGCAAATGCAAACTGTAAACTCAAAATTTGTGACTTAGGATTGGCAAGGGTTGCATTCAATGATACTCCGACCACAATACTTTGGACGGTATGATTTGTTGAAATGTATTTTATTTGTTATTATCTTCAGTTTTGGATGTAATTTATTGACTTTTTGTCATCTCACCATGCAGGATTATGTTGCTACAAGGTGGTACAGGGCTCCTGAACTATGTGGATCTTTCTTTTCCAAGGTATTTCATGCTAACAATGTGCCTTTTTCTTTGTCTTCTATTTAGTAATTTTTTAATAGGTGGTAGTTTTTTACGTATCAATGCACTCTACATCCCATCCAATACATCCATCCCCCAGGTCCTGGAAAAGGAAAAAGGGTAAGAAGTGAAACCACCACCAAAGATAGTGCACATAATTAGTTGAAGCTGAGAGTTGAGAGGAAATGACAAAAATGGTCCCTTATGTTTGAGGGTAGGTTCGTATAGTCCCTTAAGTATGAACTCAACAGTTTTGGTCTTTTAAGTCTGACAAAAGTTAACACTTTTAGTCTCCGTCAAATAATTTTTGTAGTTTCTATTATTTTTTATTGATTTCTAGAGTCTGGTGCAGCTTTTTGAAGTGTAATTTCTGCTATTTTCTTATATCTTTTTAGTGTCTAGTGCAGTTTTTTATGTTGCATATTTTAGGTTTTGATGGGTCTTTCTTGATGTTTATGGTTAAATCTTTCTTTTTCCCACTATTTTTGTCAAATCTAACGAACATAAATTGTTAAATATTTGAGGGAGACTAAAAGTGTTAACCTTTGGCAAATTTAAAGGACCAAAACTGTTAAGTGCATACTTAAGAGACTATTTTGAACCTACCCTCAAACATAAGGGACCATTTTTGTCATTTTTTCGGAAAGTTGACATGAATAATTATGTGTTCCATTTGTTTGTCCGTCTTAGGATTGCAGGTTTGGTCATTCTGTAGTCAATTATGCACTAGGCCAGGGATAGAGCAAATTATACAGTTAGTTGTTTTACCGGTTTTAGTTGGTTCAGATGCCGTTGGAGTATCATGTGTAGACTCTTTTTTTCCAATAGCTATAGGAAGTGAAAAGGTACTTGTCCCGCTCTTCTTGCAGCGTCTGATGCTGATACTGTTAGAAGCTGTGGTATTTTGGTAATTATAAGTGTACTTGAGTGATGTGTAGATTAAAACCGTTCTTGTTCAGGGAGGATTATTGAACTCTCCTGGAAGTTGAATTATCTATTCTTTAGGTAACTGTGTCAGGTCCTGCGTTTATTTTTCTGCAGGAATTTGCTGATGTTTTTGTAGATTTGTTTTCTAAATCTTTATATTGTGCTTGCATTTCCTTCAGTATACACCTGCCATTGATATTTGGAGTATCGGCTGCATTTTCGCAGAGGTATTGACAGGAAAACCATTGTTCCCGGGAAAAAGTGTTGTTCATCAGTTAGATTTGATGACTGATCTTCTTGGGACACCGGCAGCTGATACCATATCTGGGGTAAAAACCTCTCTGTCTATTTGTTTTTGGGAAAAGGGTCAAATTTACCCATCTACTTTTGAATATTGTTTACATTTAACAGAGGTTATATGTACATAATATTCGAAAGTAGTGCGGTAAATTACTAAGTTTGACCCTTTTCCCATTGACTTTTGGTGGATGAATGGATGTCAGCCTTATCTTGCAACGCTATTTCATACTAATAGCGGAGCATCCTCTCTTGAGTGCAGGTTCGAAATGAGAAGGCAAGAAAGTATTTGACAAGCATGCGGAAAATGAACCCAGTTCCTTTTAGTGAGAAATTTCCTAATGCAGATCCTCTGGTGCTCCGACTGTTGCAGAGGTTGTTAGCATTTGATCCAAAGGATCGACCTACTGCTGAAGAGGTAATTTTGCCTCCAAATATATCCATGATTTTAACATGAGCATAAATGTATCCTTCTATTCTCATCCTCATCTTGTTAGTAGTTGGTTCTGATTTTGGTTCTACTTGTTCCCCTCCACCCCCACCCTCTTTTCTTTGGGCAAGTTACACATTTGGCCGGTCGGCCAAAAATAATTACATCCGCTAGCCAAATTTACAAAAAATGTATAGTATTTTGTATCAAAAATGTATATTTTACGTATATCATATATTAATATACATTTGCTGGCTATTATTTTGGCGGGCGGCTATTTATGTCAAGTTCTCCTTTTCTTTCAGGCTTTGTCCGATCATTATTTCAAGGGATTGGCCAAGATTGAGAGGGAACCTTCATGTCGACCAATCTCAAATCTGGAATTTGAATTTGAGAGGCGAAGGGTAACAGAGGAGGACATTAAGGAACTAATTTTTCGGGAGATATTGGAATATCATCCTCAACTTCAAAAGGATTACATGTCCGAAAATGATGGCACAAATTTTCTCTATCCTAGGTTCTAACAAGCTCCTTGACTCCTGATTATCTCTACTTTCAGTTAGCTCATTTGATCTTATCTCACTTTGTGGAAGTTGTTTACATTTGCAGTGCAAGCAGTCAGTTTAGAAGGCAATTTGCTTATCTTGAGGAAAATAACGGTAAAAGTGAGCCAGTTATTCCTCTTGGTAGAAAGCACGTCTCTCTTCCACGGTAAGATTATACAGGATTCGTTTTGTCAACTCTTCATGTATGTTTCTCTTTGGAGAAAATGACAAAAATGGTCCCTTGTCTTGGGTAGTAGGTTCAAAATAGTCCCTTAAGTATCACTAGAGCAATTTTGGTCCTTTAAGTTTGTCAAAAGTGTGCACTTTTGGTCTCTGTCAGATATTTACAACTTTCCTTCATGTATGCTTCTCTTTGTCTTTGTTCTTGTGTTGCTTATATTTCTTGAGAAGTGATTGTGATTAAGAAAGCAGGATAAGTTGCTTACAAAGTTTTAAAATTGTTCGAGTTCTTGGAAATAACACTTAAAGTGTTTCATAGTGGGAAATACTTTCCTTCTTGCTGTCTCATATTCACACATGTTCCTAAATGTGTGCAGATCTGCGGTCAATTCCAGTACCATTCCCCCAAAAGCTAGGCAGAACTTCCCTGTGATTGATCATACGCAAGTAACAGAAAAAGCAGCTACTGATAGAGTCGCAGAGAAAATCTCAGGAACTATACAAAACATTTCACGACCACCACATCGAGTCCATGCAGGTACAGTTAAACATGTATTTACCATTTGGTCTTCTAGCAGCCTATGAGATATTATGTCAAATGCCTGTCGATGGAACAATGTCAATTATTTTACATGTGTAACTCAACTCAGTTATGGTAAAAAGCCAAGAAAATGACTTAAACTTGTCCTTTATCTTTGGTAGTAGGATCAAAATAGTCCCTTAAGTATCACTTGAACAGTTTTGGCCCCTTTATGTTTGCCTAAAATAAGCACTTTTGGTCTCCGTCAAATTAGTACCAAACTTTGATTGTTAAATTTAACCGGAGCTGTGGGGGGGGGAATTAACCAGAAATTTCCATCAAAATTTTAGAAACCACAACATAAAAAACTCTACCAAACACAAAATAGACAAAAAATAACAAAAATTGCACCCTCAAAAAGTTGCACCCTACTCTTGAAAGAGACCAAAAACAACATAAACTACAAAATTTATACTTCTAAATGTGATTTCCCGTTATATAATTTTTATTTGCACAGTTCTGATTAAATTTAATAATCAGAGTTTGCTAAATAGGAGACCAAAAAGTGCCCACTTTTGGCAAACTTACAGGATCAAAACTACTTAAGTGATACCTAAGGGACTATTTGGAACCTACTACCAAAGATAAGGTGGACTATCTAACTTATCCTCCCATGTAGTGGAGGGAATCAAAGACTGATCAGACATGATCATGTCTACTCATAGCCTCGGCGGGGGCCTAGGCGGGTATATTCCTAGGCGGGACGGTCTGGGGCGCTTAGCGCCTAGGCGGCCTCCCAGGCCGTTTTTTAGAACACTGATGTTAAATGGATTGTTCTCTAATAGTCATTCTATCCGTTTCAGCCAAACCTGGGAGAGTTGTAGGGCCAATTTTTCCATATGATGGAAGAGTGCTTCCTCATGGCATTTCTTCACATTATATGTTCAGGATGAACCCTGGGAATCGAGAGAAATGTGGGACAGAAGCCAAGGACACCACTCAAGTTAGACCCGTACCTGCTCAATGCAACATGAGTGTTGAGATGAACACCAACCCGTATTATCAGACACACGAAAAAGTAGCACAGTTGGGTGGTCCAATTGGAATAGATGCAAAACTACTACAGGCACAAACCCAATTTGGTGCAGTCGGTACAGCTGCTGTTGCCGTTGCTGCTCACAGAGAGGTTGGCACCGTCCAGTATGGTCTGACTTAGCAGACTGTATCCTGATTTTCTTTCAAGTAACGGAGTAATCCATGTTGGAGTTGAAAGAATTCAAGGTCTGCATGTTCGTCTAACCAAGCAGAACTATCGGAGATTTGAGGAGTAATTTGTTACACGGTTGATGAAACATGCATCACACATGACGTATGATATCTGGTTAGGTCTCTTTGCCAAAATTAGGCATTTCTCAGTTCAGTTTACCCTGTAAATTGGTAGCTACTGCATTATTGATTTTATTAATGAATAAAAGTATTGTTCTTCACGCCACCTTTTGCTTCATTGCCTGACATTTTCTCTTCTTGACGAACCTTGTCGTCGTGCATTTATCCATGAATTGTTTCGAATACTCACAGGTAAAACACCCACCTAAGAATACAAGGTTGTCAAGTTGGCAGTGACATCCTTAATCAATAAAAGTCCAATGAATTTATTATTTTGTCATCATTTTGGGGAAATAATTGAGAATTTGGTTGTCATTTTGGAATCCTTTTTTCTACTTCGTTATATTGATTCTTTATATGTCAAAGTCACTAACTGTCCGTTCTTCATATTCATTGCCACTGACAAAAATTCTCTGTACTTAAATGGCTAAATAAAAAAAATCAAAGAAAGCTATATGGGTGTCTAAAAATACCAATAAACATCAAAAACTCAAATAACCAGAAGACAATACTTGATAATTTCCCAAAGAAAGGAACATCAAAAACTCAAATACTCAGAAGACAATACTTTTTAAATACCCCCCCCCCCCCCCCCCCCAAAAAAAAGGAACACCCATAACACAATAATACCAAAAGAAGCAGCATAAGCAGTTCTTGATTAATCTAAAAATTATTTAAAGTAGAAAAAAAATTCAAGAAAGCCATATGGGTGTCTAACAAATACTAACCTGAGGGGTAAATTTGGATTTCTTTTCTTGAAGAATCTGGACATGTAAAAGCCACTCATCTCATGTTAGAGCTCTGTTAATGGTAATGGCAAATACGAGACTTTTTCCTATTGGCAAGGAAATGAATGGACCAAGAGGTCCAAGTGTGGACCTTCTTCCTAAAAAATATACTTTTGCTACATATGAACATTAAGTCTTGCCTAGATCGGTCACCTGGTAGAAGTAAAGGGACTGGAAGTCTCTCAACATCAAGTTCCCATGTTCTAGGATCACCTATTTAGCCTTCACCCTTCTTTGTTGGATATCCATATTCTCCCCAAACTGGATGAGGCAAAATCTGCAGAATTTCCTGAGGTTGAGGGTTGCTATATGGATCACACAGGTTATAAGGTTTCCCAAGATTTTCATCATTTCCTGGAGAATAGTAGTAGTGATAAGCCTCATAGAGGAAGTTGTTTTTGTCCGACAGATGGACAAGAGTCCCGTTAGGGAAGGTGTGGTAGTGTGGACGGGATCCCGGACTATTCAGATTGCAGCATGATTCTATAGCAGGATTTATGATTATCTCGTTGTATCAAGTGACATCGACATCCTCATTGCAAGGTTTACCATTGTTCTTCCAACAACCACCCCATGAGGTAAAGGTGGAGCCAAGATTTCTAGTTTATGGGGTTCTGGATCATAATTTGTTTTGCTTACTGTGTTCTAGATAGAATATTCATACTTATGAAATAAATTTTTTAACATAAATACAGAATTTGAGCCTAAGCTACTGGATTCAGCCGAACTCGTAACCGCAATGCTTGCTTCACCCTGGTAAAATTAGCTCCTCGCTCCCCAGCTTTCCTTATTTCCAATGTATCTGACTCTGAAATTAGGGTAAATGCTAACTAATGAAGCATACAAGAAAAAATAATGAATTGCATGGTCAGGAAAGGAAGATAGAAAGGCCATTAATGAAAGCAATTTCCCTTCTGAGAGTAGAAGATAATGAAGGATATTTTTGGGGTTAATTTCATGGATGGTCATCAAAAGTGATAAAACTATTTTTTGTAACAAAAAACTACTCTAAATATTTTTATGTTAACAGAAAATAAGAGCGCCTGAAAATGTTGGATCTAGTCCAGAGACACAAGTAGGTTATCGCTTCAGCAACTCACTTTACATGATATACATGTGCCACTACTTGAAAAAAAAACATATTTCAAACCATGCTAAAAAATCATGATGTGTGGTAAATAGGGCTGTTATCGGTCCGGATACACCCGAGAACCACACGAGAACCGAACCGAAATATTCGGACCGATACTCGGATCGAAAAGTTAACGATCAGGATACGAGTACCAGACATAAGGATCCGGACCGATAAGGATCCGGTCCGGCAAGCCGGTCTAATTACCCGATAACTTATATGTTATCAGGTCTGATACCCGGTAACTATCTTATCAATCCTTGGAATATTGCTATTATATATTGCTTTAAGTTTGTTAATATGTATTATGTAAAGCAGTAAAGCATGATTTTTTATAAAAAAATTATAAGTAAAGCAGGAATTTCAATATTTCGGACCGGAAACAGTATCCAGAACCGGTCCGGTAACCTTATCGGACCGGACCGGTAACCTTATCGGACCGGACCGGTAACCTTATCGGTCCGGTACTAGATCTCTTTTCAGGACAGAATTCTTATCGGTCCGGTCTCGGTCCGGACCGGTAACCTTATCGGTCCGGACCGGTAACCTTATCGGTCCGGTTCCGGTATGTCGATACCCGGATCGGGCCAATAACAGCCCTAGTGGTGAAAGATACCGGGTCCTGAGACATTTTATTTTGTTCGTTTTGAGTATTTTAGGCTACCCCATCGATCATCTAAGTCTGATATCATATTGTACACAGTTAACATGTTTTAAACACACTGATACACTTAAATGAGTCCCAACTAGTTATATGATATTATGGGGTCTTACAAAATTCTATGTAAGGCTTATAATAGTAAGATTTGGCTTTAAACCACTAATTTTATTGAGTTGTTTCTGCCTTAGTCACTCGCACTATGCTCAATAGAGCCCGGTTAACGCTTCTAGTGCTAATGGATATATCTAAATGCTAAGTACTCCATCTGTTCACTTTATAGCTTTGTACTCCTCTAATAAATAAAATATATATTTTATCATAATATCCATGTTAATTGATGTATAATTTTAATAGACTTGAAAAATAATTTGGAAATGAGTACTTAATGTTAAGGGTTAAACAAGAAGAAAAACCTTTTTCTTCTTAATATGTAAAAATAAAAATTTATTTTTAATATAATGGACAAGTAAAAGTGAACGGATGGGAGTATATCGTAATATTTCATCTTTGTAAAGTTATCCAAAATAAAATGTTTCATATGTAATTTGCATGGTCATAATTAATAGGGGTACAAGTCTTTCAGCCTGGACTATATTATGGCATTAAAATAACAAATGAAGTGGAGTATACTATATTGCCAAGATGTTGCTTCATACATTTAAAGAAATATTGGAAATAAATATTTTACGAAATTTAAAAAAAAAAAAAAAAAAACTGAAAACATACTTGGGAGCAATAATTGCAAATAAAGTCTTATGTAATAACATCAATCAGTTTCTTGAAAAATCATAACTAACCATTTGTGACATGTTAAATCACAATAATAAAAATCTAAATATGACATCATTGGGTCTATCTCATAGGCGGATCCCGATTTAAGTTTTATGACTTCAACATTTAAGCTCTTATAGCGTTGAACTCATTGTATTGTTAAATTAATTGATTCATATATATTATTCGTTGAATTTTTTATGGATTTTTACACATAAATTATGCTCTGCAACAAACGTATTGGGTTCAGTGAACTCGATACCGATACTCTGCATCCGTATTTGGATAGACAAGCAAAGTCAAATTGGTAGCTCAAAAGAAAAAGAAGTTATAACCCTATATTACATTACACCTTCTCGAGCTGCTAAAAGGGTTGAGAGGCAAGACCCTCGCCGCCGTCGCCGCTCGCTCGGCCGCCGCTTTGGCCGGCGGATTCGCCAACTTGGCCGGCTTTGGCCGCCGCCGCTCGGCCGCCGATTCAACCTATATTTGTTATGAAAGTTATAACTTTCATTGACGACTGCACTCGATCATCGTATGTATTTGCTTAATAGTAAGGATGAAGCAATTAATGCATTTAAGCAATACAAGAACGAAGTGGAAAATCAATTGAATAAAAAGATCAAAATGATTAGAAGTGATAGGGGTGGAGAGTACGAATCTCCTTTTGCAGAGACATGTTTGGAATATGGAATTATTCATCAAACTATCGCCTTACACACAATCAAATGGAATTGCGGAAAGGAAAAACCGAACATTAAAGGAAATGATGAATGTCTTACTAATTAGTTAGGTTTCTGCAGAGCTTGTGGGGAAGCTATCGCTACGACTAATCGAATACTCAGCGAGTACCCAACAAAAAACCTGATCTATTCCATATGATCTATGGAAAGGAAGAAAATCCAACTTGAAATATTTCAAAGTGTGGGGGTGTTTAGCAAAGGTCAAGTTCCTTTGCCCAAAAGGTAAAAATCGGACCAAAAGCGTGGATTGTGTTTTTATTGGCTATGCTACAAACAACAAAGCTTGTCGGTTTTTGGTTCACAAATCTGACAATCCGAAATTCATGTTAATACGGTAATTGAATCGGATAATGTGAATTCTTTGAAAACATCTATCCGTATAAAGCGAATGTGAGTCGTCAAGTGAAAGATCCAAACGGCAGCGGGAAGAACCAAAGGAAAGTATACCAAGCAAAGAGGATCTAAGGCGTAGCAAACGTCAAAAGACATCTACTTCGCTTTGGACGGACTTTGTAACATTCTTGCTTGAAAATGAGCCTCAAACATTTAAAGCAGCAATGTCATCTTCTGACTCAACATTTTGGAAAGAAGCAGTCAATAGTGAGATTGAATCGATTTTAAACAACCATACATGGGAGTTAGTTGATCTTCCTCCTGGAAATAAACCTTTAGGATCAAAATGGATCTTTAAAAGGAAAATGAAAGCTGATGGCACTATTGACAAATACAAGGCAAGACTTGTGGTCAAAGGTTATAGACAAAAAGAAGGTCTTGATTACTTTGACACATACTCGCCGGTGACAAGAATAACATTTATTCGGGTGTTAGTGGCACTGGCGGCCGTATATGGTCTTGAAATCCATCAAATGGATGTCAAGACAACTTTCTTAAATGGAGAATTGGAGGAAGAAATTTACATGGAACAACTTTGAGGTTTTGTGGTTCCTGGTAAAGAAAGGAAAGTGTGCAGACTTGTGAAGTCACTTTATGGACTTAAACAAGCACCCAAACAATGGCATGCAAAATTTGACCAAACAATGTTGGCAAATGGATTTAAGATTAATGAGTGTGACAAATGTGTTTACATTAAAAAAATACTCCAAATCATGAAGTCATTGTTTGTTTGTATGTTGATGACATGCTGATAATGAGTAAAAATATTGTCGATATAAATGCTACAAAGCGTATGCTCGCTGTTGACACCCAATTTTGACCCTCCCGTCCAGTCATTAACTATAAAATTACACTAATTTTCAAAAAAATAATTCTCTATGATTTTTATAATAAAATGCAACAATAAAACATTAATACAGGCATAAATAAACAATTTAATAATAAATAATAAATACATAAAATAATAATCTAACACACGCGTTTTAATAATAGCATTCACAAAAGAATTAAGAAGTCCTAATTTTTATTTAATGAGTCTTAATAACGACATCACTTTATAAACATTAAACACTAATTAAATAACACGCCCGCATTTATTATAACAATTAGATTAATGAAGCACCTAAATAATTTAATCACATTTGTTAATTTAAGTTATCACTAATTAATTAATAATACACTTACCTAGAATTAAATACCTAAAACTCACCACTAATTAATTAATTAACTCCTAAACACTAATACCCTAATTAACTAACCCAGCCCACTCCCCACTTAAATTACCCGTCGCCCCGGCCCAAAACCCGCAAGCCCACACGCCCCTGCCCTTTATACCTTACCCACAGAAGCCTTTACCTTTCCCCTCGTCGACAGAACCTAAAAAAGAAACCAAAGAACCCTAAAGGCGGCCGCTGTCGCCGAGATTCTCGCTGAGAATCGGCGACCTCTCCTTACCTTCCTTACCCATGCACATCCGGCGGATCTTCCTTCAAATCGTACCTTATCGAATCACTACAAATCGCACAAAATATCCTTCAAATCCCTCAATCTTTTCCTTACCTTACCTGTTCAAGAAGCACGAATCAGCACCAATATTAGCCCAATCTCAGCCCTAATTGCTTACCAAAATTAGAACCCAAGGATGGCTATATAGGGCGCATGCAAAAGGTCAGAGATCACCAGCTCGGGGATCGAGAGCACAAGATGGCGGATCGGGGGCATGCAAAAACCTTTACATATTCTGAAATCTCTGCCCTCAAAAATGGCATTTTTGCAGTAAAACACCAACCAAGAACACCCTCGAACAGTCGAAAGACCCAAGCTTTTTTTTATTCGCATCGCAAAACCAAAACCCGAGCGAGTAGACGACTTGATACGCTGCCCTGTCACGTCCTAGAAGGTAAATTCATCGCCCCTTGATTTTCCATTCGATTTATATTTTTGATCTGTTTGATTGATAATGTGCTTGTCAAATGTGTCCAGTATAGTTTAACTACCATTTATATATGTGAAGTCGCTTTAAATCATGTTGATGAATTTACTGCTAGTACTCATAACCACGATATGTTCACTGAAGTATACAATTCATATGTGTCTTTTTTTGTAAATTGATGTTCTATGTCTGTTTTGATACCACTGAAATCTGCCCCCCAATTGAATCTGAAAGTGACTAACAAATCGCAAACTGGTCGGACAATCTGGAAACATGTCGATAATCTGTTTATATGCAGTGTAAGATAGGTTTGGTTTTAAATCTTTATTAACATGTCTACAAACTCATGGGTATGAATCAGGGGGTAGCAAAATGTGGAAGGTGATAGGAAGTAGCGTGTGTGTGTAGGCGTATAAATTTGGACTCATGTTTATCATTTAAAGACTCAAATGCTGAAGCATGACTTGTGTTATTAAACTTGTAATTAGATCATTCTTAAAAAGCATTATCTGTTGTTCTGGATAAGATAAGCCAGTCAGCTAGTTCAATCACATGTTTGATAACCATTCCGACCATATTATGCCCTGTTTCTGAAGTATCCATCATTAGCGTGCTCATAAATACACCTCTGCTTTCTTTGCACGCCACCCCTATTTGTAAGTTTGTTTAAATAATATTGCATTAGTATCTTTACCCGATTACATCACTTGAGCCATTTTTCCAAGTTGCAATCCTGTTGCCTTATCTGATTAAGATGACAATAATGTTTCACGTAGTAGGATACATCTGAACTGTTTGGCTTTGAAATTGTTTGAATAAGGATTCTCATGTTCAAAATTTCATGAATCTGTAAACCGGCTTAGTACTTCACATCAAGCATATTGTTGATGAACTAGTAAACTCGCTTGTGTGTTTGTCATAAGTCTTTTATAGGGAAAACCCAGACATGTCATACTGGGCTAGTTGCTTTTCTCACCTGAGCATGTTCATATTCTACATATTGATAGTTTGTTCTCTTTGGTTTTGCTGCTATATATATGATACACTATTCCATCTTAGTTTTCTTCCCATGTTTCACCCCTCATCCGAGTATGTGTTACTTGTGCGTCAGAGCTAAAACATGTTCCATACAGGATGCTGCCTCTGTTAGATAAATTGTTGTACGCCTCGTCTGTTTTACATGTTTCTTATTCGCGTTAGAAGGCTAAAGCATTTCTTGTTTACGTTATGATTCTCCTAAATGATATCTGACAATTCCCTTTGGGCCTTTGTTGGTTTGGACTTGTTAGTTCATATTTTGACTAATATTTAAAATGAAACCATATACATGCTTGAGTTACATGGTTATTTGTCTATTCTCTGGGATATATACTAATCCTTATCTTTTCTTTTTACATGAAACGCACCGGAGCAAAATAAAGAGTCTCGCGGCGAGACTCATCTTGAGCTACTTCAAAAGAAGGCCTGCGTTTATGTGCATTCATCTCGTATAGAAAATTCCAAACCGCGACGAAAGGGACATCGTCATTCTTCGAGTCATCCCCTTTCTATTTATATCCTCTTTCATTTATTTGTTGTAATTATTTGCCTAACATTTACCCTTAACATTAATATATATTTAGAATAGTTTGAGCTTGGGTCGCCCTCTAAGTAAACCATTATTAGCTTAAGTTATAATTAAACCATTTGCTTGCGTACGTTAAGTCATGTAACTAAGACATTATTTCCTACCTAATTCCTAACCCAAAGAAATTAATTTTCTCATAAACTCTTTTACTAATATTATATAAATAATCTATCGTTTTCTTATTTAAGCACTTTATATATCATGTCACATATATATTAGCAAAAAATTAAATTTTGCAAATACGTGTGTACTTTTCCTAATAAATCAATTTATATTTTATAAACCATGTCATGCTACTTTATGTTATTTGAATGTGTCTTTCATGAAAATCAATTCTCGCATTATTCTTTTTCTTTCATACTATGCTTTTATGGCAGTGAATATGTATTTTAAATAATGTCTACTTCTACCCAAGAATTAACTTATATCTATTCTTATAGAATAAATCCTATAAGTCCTTTATGTTATCAAAAATACACTTTATATATCTGCAAATATCTTTTACTTAGAATATTTTCAAAACATGCATTTCTCTAACATAATAATTAACCCTAGGTTTGGCAGGACAACCGCAAGTTAGCGGATCTTGGAGGATGCCTAACCCCTTCCCTCTAGATTAATAAAGAACCCTTACCCAGAATCTCATTAAGTTTAGCAGACCATAAAAATGGAGTTAATGTTTTACTTTAAACTAGTTAAACATTTAGGTGTCCTAATTCACCCAAACTAATTAGGTGGCGACTCCCTAGCAACCCTTTAGCATTTTTAATATTTTAAACACTTCTTTAACACTTTAACTTTCTTTTAGCATTTTATTATTTATTTTCTAACATTTTACTTGAGCAGGGTTCGCTTTTATAAAGTCGCGGTCGAAATCGGGCGCGACAGAATGGCGACTCCGCTGGGGATTTAAGGTTCTTAACCACAACAGACCTAGGGTTATTATTTGGCATTACTTTTTTGCATTTAAATTTTGTGTGCTGTATTTTGTTTTATTTATTTTAATTGCTACCTGTTTTACTGCTTTCCCTAAACTGGCATTCCGCTCATATTTCTTCCACTCTGGAAAATTCACACAATCACACACTACATGCGAGGTGCGCTGGGTGCATCAGCAAAATTCTTTCTTCAAAACCCAAATTTAGGAGAGTTGGTAACATACGTGGAGTGTCCAGTCTAACTGGTGGCCGCGTAGCCTTCTCACTCGAGTTGTCCGCTCGGGAACCTTGCGTACAGAAAAGCCAAATCTTAGAAACTTAAGATAGAGCTATACCACCCTTTATTTTAGGGCATGCATGTATTTATCTTAGGTGGGTCGGTCCCTGGCATCGACACCACAATTAAGAAGACACCAAACTTGTCGACGGGTTTCTCAACCCAACGATCAACCAGCATATTATGTATAGCGTGGCGATGATAGACAAATCCAAACCTAATCATGTCATGCTGAAATTGGAAAAAGTGCACCGTCATTTGGTCGCCATTTCCAACAAAAAGCATTACAGTTGGGCGACTTGGACAAATCCATCATAACCTCGCGTATTTGACGTTTAGGCCTACCTCTGGCATAAAGAGGTCCCAAACATGTTAGAACACGCACTTGATTTGCAATTTGCTTATTAGTATATATTGGCTGCAATTTTTTGCATATTATACTAACTTGGTTTGCTTCATTTGTTAAAGGTTTATTGTTGTCTAGCTTATCCCCAAAAGGTTGATTCGCGTTGACTGGTAGAAGCACAATCATCCAATAAATGACTAATCCAGAAGCACCAGAACAAAACAACTTAAGACTCGTCCCCGTTCCCGTAGAGGATGCAGAGGCGTTGGAAAGGAGAAACACCAATGATCAAAACCTCGCCACACTATTGCAGCAAATGAAAATCATGCAAGCCGAAATATTGGAACTACGTGTGACCTGATTCCCTTGGCGGATACGTAGGCAGCCACATCGGCTTCGGTCCCACCTTTTAGAAAAATCCCAATTTCTCCTTTGCTTGTAATTGGAACTACGTTCGACCTGATTCCCTTGGCGGATACGTAGGCGGCCACATCGGCATCGGTCCCACATTTAGAAATTTTTAATTTCACCCAATATTCGCTTGTAATGAACTACGTCATGACCTGATTCCCGTGGAATACGTGGCGCCTAAATCGGCTTCGGTCACACCATTAGGAAACTTTCCCTTCGTTCTGAAAATAACAAGAATACACATAACATACAAGCAACTCCATTAAGACCCATTTTAGGCCAAAACGCCCTTTGCATATTCAAAACTGGGACAATGTAGGAAACCAGACAGGGGTTGCAAGTCCAAACAGGCCAGGCACGCAGATATCAAGGAACAAGGCGGCGGAGTCAACGCGAATCAACCGCCCCCCCTCAAACTCACAAATTTTTCTTTGAGCACAGGTCCCTCATATTAGCAGAAGGTACAACAAAGTTCTGCATACTAGCAGAAGCAGAAAATACAACAAAATTCTTCGTAGCGTGAGGCGCATAAATATCAACAATCGAGTTCAAATCCCGCAACAAATTATAGCGCATCACCGCCTAGAGTCAAATCAGAATTACGCATGCACAAACGCACGACAAAGACATCATGACAATCCACATGGTTCACAAATGCATCACAACAAAGACATCATGGCAATTAAATCGGTAGATCCAGCATGTCCACCCAAGGACAACATCTCAGCATTCACAACACCCCACATATCATACATGGAAGACATCCTTATTCACATAATTGCATTTCTCATATATTTATCATCTTGCTTTACCAGTTATACACTAATTTTTCTCAAGCTTAGCTTGCAGGAACATTTATTATACATGAGCATCAGCAACACGTCCGAAAACGACGCTAAGTCCGAAAACGACGCCACGTCCGAAAACGACGTCGAGTCCGAAAACGACTCCGAGTCCGAAAATGACTCCGCGTCCGAAAACGACGCTAAGTCCGAAAACGACACCACGTCCAAAAACGACGTCGAGTCCGAAAACGACTCCGCGTCCGAAAACGACGCCGCGTCCGAAAACGACGCTAAGTCCGAAAACGACACCACGTCCAAAAACGACGTCGAGTCCGAAAACGACTCCGAGTCCGGCGACTCGCGTCGAAAATGACGCTAAGTCCGAAACGACTCCACGTCCAAAACGACGTAAGTCCGGCGACACGCGTCCGAAACGACGTTGGTCAAAACGACTCGAGTCCAAACGACTCGGTCAAAGCGACACCACGTCCAAAAACGACGTCGAGTCCGAAAACGACTCCGAGTCCGAAAACGACTCCGCGTCCGAAAACGACGCCACGTCCGAAAACGACGCTAAGTCCGAAAACGACACCACGTCCGAAAATGACGTTGATTCCGAAAATGACTCCGAGTCCGAAAACGACTCCCAGTCCGAAAACGACACCACGTCCAAAAACGACGTCGAGTCCGAAAACGACTCCGAGTCCGAAAACGACTCCGCGTCCGAAAACGACGCCACGTCCGAAAACGACGCTAAGTCCGAAAACGACACCACGTCCAAAAAACGACGTCGAGTCCGAAAACGACTCCGCGTCCGAAAACGACGCCACGTCCGAAAACGACGCTAAGTCCGAAAACGACGCTAAGTCCGAAAACGACGCCACGTCCGAAAACGACGCTAAGTCCGAAAACGACGACAAGTCCGAAAACGACGCCAAGTCCAAAACGACGCCAAGTCTGAAAACGACGCCAAGTCCGAAAACGACGTCATCATCAACATATCACATCTACGCAGGGACGATTTTCTCTGTTCTCAAAAAATTTCATTTTTTCTCATTTTATGCTTTATTATTATTCTGTCTTAACAGTTATGCACTAACTCTTTCTTGAGCTTTAGTCTACAGGGGCAGCAGCAACACGTCCAGGCAACGACGTCATCAACACAACAAATCCAAAGGCAACGACGTCATCAACACAACAAGTCCAAAAACAGCGACAAGTCCGAAAACGACGCCAATAGCAACACTCCAATACAACAGATTCGCTCACAAAGTCAAACTGCAACAAGTCTACATCAAATACATCTTGCAAAAAACCACAGGCTACATCATTTACACTTTAATTATTTCATCTAGTTTCGATTACGCATGAATTACGACACAACTCCATATATAAAACAATTTTTATCTATGCCCTAGGAGGCGTCCGCGCATCGTCTATCTGACAACGAGCGTTTGCATTTCGCTCTATCTGGCACGACAACGCCCATACAAGGCGTCATTTGCATTTCGTCCATACAACGACGAACATCTCGTGATCTGCCTATACAAGAGCGTATCATCACATCATTTCATTATATAGTATATACAACTGACTACAACCACAAATACGTAATTCACATTCTTACATTATTTTGTTTTGAAGCTTATGCACTAATGCTTCTATCTTAGCTTCAATCTACAGGAACCGCAAAGATGGAGCACAACGTGGATTTTCTCTTACAATAACCGGCAATTTGTTGGCCAACCTTCCCAACAAATGGCGTAAGCCGCCTCAGCGTCGGCCTACTGCTCCACATCACCATAAAACCCAAAGACCATAAGCCATAGCAGTACACCCTGTGTTCAAGCCACATTCTTATTTTTATTTTTATTTTTAGCACCTCACCGTGTCGTCATAACTCGACTAATCGACAAATCAGTCCGCATTAGCCCACCTTGGTGTTTTGACCATGGTAACCCAGTGTCGTCATAACTCGACACTGGGACAAATTTTGAGTCCGCGTTAGCCCACCTTGGTGTTTGACCATGGTAGCCCAGTGTCGTCATAACTCGACACTGGGACAATTTTTTTGAATCCACATCAGCCTTGCCTAATTGCCCAACCTTTCAATTCTGAGGATCGAGACAAAATTGGCTATGAGTCAACGTCTTTGTCCGAAGATTCTTCCATCATCTCCATACAAAGAGGGACAACTGTTGACACCCAATTTTGACCCTCCCGTCCAGTCATTAACTATAAAATTACACTAATTTTCAAAAAAATAATTCTCTATGATTTTTATAATAAAATGCAACAATAAAACATTAATACAGGAATAAATAAACAATTTAATAATAAATAATAAATACATAAAATAATAATCTAACACACGCTTTTTAATAATAGCATTCACAAAAGAATTAAGAAGTCCTAATTTTTATTTAATGAGTCTTAATAACGACATCACTTTATAAACATTAAACACTAATTAAATAACACGCCCGCATTTATTATAACAATTAGATTAATGAAGCACCTAAATAATTTAATCACATTTGTTAATTTAAGTTATCACTAATTAATTAATAATACACTTACCTAGAATTAAATACCTAAAACTAACCACTAATTAATTAATTAACTCCTAAACACTAATACCCTAATTAACTAACCCAGCCCACTCCCCACTTAAATTACCCGTCGCCCCGGCCCAAAACCCGCAAGCCCACACGCCCCTGCCCTTTATACCTTACCCACAGAAGCCTTTACCTTTCCTCGTCGATGTAACCTAAAAAGAAACCAAGAACCCTAAAGGCGGGCCGTCGCCGTAGAGATTCTCGCCTGAGAATCCGGCGACCTCTCCCTTACCTTCCTTACCCATGCACATCCAGCCAGATCTTCCTTTAAATCGTACCTTATCGAATCACTACAAATCGCACAAAATATCCTTCAAATCCCTCAATCTTTTCCTTACCTTACCTGTTCAAGCAGCACGAATCAGCACCAATATTAGCCCAATCTCAGCCCTAATTGCTTACCAAAATTAGAACCCAAGGATGGCTATATAGGTGATGCGCGTAATATGCACACACTTTTAAACGCAAGTGCACGTTATCGTATCAAGTAGTATAGTCTTAGATAAGACCGAATATCGTCCTCTAGGATTAGGGTTCAAGTACCAGTTATCTATTTTCTAGTATCTATTTGGCGAATTAATATTTGATTGGTTGTTTATAACTAAGAATTATTAAAGATAAGTAAATATAAAGAATTACTTCAGATGTGATGAGAATAGGGCTTCTATGTATCCTCACTATCCGCTTATGCTACTCATTAATGCATTACCTATGGTATTCTTCTTTTGGAGAAAGCAGGTTTACGAAATCGTTTTATACTCCCGTTAGGGTTATATAAACACTCAACCCCAGTATTGTTCCTTACCTAACTTTCACGATAAGGGTAACTCTATAGGAGGATTAAGAACAAAAACCTAGTTGGCCACGCACGCAATGCGCAAAATTAGGGTTGTTAAGCCTCTCATCAACGCTTACAAATCTAATTGAGGTATTTTCATCCCCAATTCAAGATCGCCACCCAACTTACAACATATTCACAATCCCCTTTCGTAACTGATTAGAAATCATATAGTGATAACTAGTTGTCAATTAGCTACCAAGAATTCAACTCAATTATCGGATAGATCTCTCAATAAGAACAATGACCATAAGCGTGCATTAATTTATAACATAAGGTTCAAGCAATTCAACATAGAAAGCCTATAAGAGAATTAGTTCCTAGCCATGAATATGACAAGAACTAATTCAAAGTTCATCATGCAAAACGAATTAAAGAAAAGAAAAGGAAAGAAATTACTAATGTTTAGGTCTCCAATCTCCTAGGCAAGAAAACCTTGTGTTTGGCAAGAAAGGGAACCCTTTAAAACCGCCAGGTTCTCCTTTTATAGGTTTAAAAACGCTTCCTTCTTTTCCTGCAGTTCGCCCAAAAATCCGTCAAAAGACCTAAAATTTCGCGTCGGCGGCGCTGCTTTGATAGCGCGGCGCCGGAAGTTCTGAAATCCGTCGGGTGGTTTGGCGCCGCTCGATATTCATTCGAGGCGCGCGTACTGTATCTTCTGTAGCTCCTCGGATGTTTAGCGCCGCGCCGCTTCGATCTTCGAGGCGCCACCGAGTCTTCTCTGAATAATGGCGCCGCGCCCTCGCTGTCGCAGGAGGCGCCGCGCTGGTCCGATTTTAGCCTCGTTCGCCACTTTCTCTTCTGCTCGCATCTCTTTTGCCCTCTTTTTGCTCCTTTTCCGCCATTTGGCCATTTCAACCACTTTGACTCAATAGAAAGAAAAACTATCCTAATACGACACTTATATGTGCAAAATGGGATAAAAGACTAACTAAAACAGACTCAAAAGGTGTATATAAAATACACCGATCAAATACCCCCAAACTTAACCTTTTCTCGCCCTCGAGCAAAGATAGAAAGAAATACAATAAAAGACTCAAAAGAATGAAAAATAAAGGACTCCCTGTCATTAATCACTTTTGTTGCATAGATGTTAACTAGAAAAACATGAAGGTTAGCAGAATAATATGCAGGAACATATAGCATGGAATTTCAACACATTGAGCTAGATATTTCGCAAACTCATACTTATCATGCTTAAATGGAAGTTCATATACTAAATCATGCATATAAATTCAAGAATTCCTATGGCATGCTTACTTGCTATTCTCCACTAATTCTGGATATGCATAAAAGAGATCTTCAGGACTTTGAGGGTTGTAATGTTGGCTTAGGTAGGGGTTGGTAAAGATAGGCATTTAGGCTCATTGTTCTGTACCATAAGCTCTTTGGCTTTTCAATTTTTCCCTTTTTCTTTTGATTTTTTCCTTCACTTCAATTCTATCCTTCCCCTCTTTTGTTTTGGGAGAGTGAAGTGTATTATACTAATAGACACCCCCAAACTTAGGCTTTTGCCTCTTTCTTATTACTTTTTTTTTTTTTTTTTTTGGGTGCAACAAACTCATTCACTCTTTTTGTCTCTTTTTTAACACAATTGATTCCACTATTTCACATTTTTACTTATGGCACAATCTGTGGGAATATAGGGTGTCAAAGAAGAAGTTTCAATTTTTGGGCTCGATAATGACTAGGGATACTTTTAAAGTTCGGAGTAGAAAAGAGTGGTAAAAATTGGCTATCAAAGAAATGCCTGAGTCATCTCCCTAACATGCATATCCTAACTATTTCGCCTCAAATAGCCAGCAATCATAACACATAAGCATTTATCATTTAGCATGCATAACTCAAGTAAGAAACTCCAAATAGACAGATTCTGTGAGTTTTTGGCATATCTAACCTAAGTGTTTAGATAGTTGCTTCAATTCCTTTACATTATTCCATCTTACTTCACTAGGTGTTTCTAGCAACTACAGCATATATGATCTTTGACAGGCAATTATGACTCAAAAAGAAAAAAAAAATTGGTGACTCAAAAAAAACAAATAAAACATAACATGCCACACAAATAAATTACCCCCAAACTTAAATCACACATTGTCCCCAATGTGTGCAAGACTCAAAGACAGTAAAAGAAAACGACACTTACAAACTTTGGCTAAAATGGTGGTGGTGGCGGTGGATAATGCTTTGAATTCCGTGAGGGGAGGAGTATTCTTGGTGTTTTGATTTGGCGATAGGGCCTTCGGATCAGGGTATCCTCCATAACTCATAGTATCCGTTGTGGCGCCGCGACCGCTTTAGCGCGGCTTAATCATCTGCGCTCGCCGGGATTTTCTGCGCGCGCCGCTCACCGGTGCCGCGCGCTAAACTCGCCAACTTTCGGAATTCTCCGCCGGCCCGCTCGCTGCGCGGCTCTTAACTTCCGAGCTGTTCAGATCTTTCGCGCGCTTCGCTGCCTGGCGTATGCTCCGCTTTACCCGCTCAAAATCCTGGCTTTCATTTGGCTTTTCGTCCCCCGGTTTAATTTCCTGTACCTGTCAATCACACAAACAACAAGATCCAATACCGGTAGATCGTTCTTAGACAAAATAAAATTAAACTAATGATAGAAATTAAAATAACATAATTGAAAACATTGGGTTGCCTCCCAAGTAGCATTTGTCTTTAACGCCTTTTAGCGGACGCAGTTCCTTAGACTTAATAGCCTTGGGGTGGATTAAGTCCCCAACCAATCCATTTCCGCCACATTTGGCGTTTCCTTTTTCTTCTTTTCTTTTTAGCATTATCAGTAGTAGGGAGTTCCGGGACATTTACCTCATTTAGTGTCATTTCAGCAAACCATGTCTGCTTTCTTGGGCTCATCACTCTTTGGTTGCACTGTAATGACTCGCATGAGGTTTTGATGATGCTGATTGCAAAGCACATACTCATTGGTGGTGGTTCGATGACATGTTTAAACACTTTAAACACCATTTCTTCATTCTCCACCCTTAATGCCAACTCCCCTCTTTCAACATCAATCAAAGCTCTCCCTATTGCTAGGAATGGCCTCCCTAATATGATAGGGATTTCTGCATCTTCTTCCATATCAAGAATTAGGAAATCTGCAGGGAAGAAAAATTTTCCTACCTTCACAATCACATCCTCAATCTTGCCTCGTGGATGAACTACTGTCCTGTCGGCTAGTTGCAGACTCACAGTAGTTGGTTTAGCCTCTCCCAACTCCAATCTTTTGAAAACTGATAAGGGCATCAGATTTATACTTGCCCCTAAATCGCATAAGGCTCATTGCAAGTTACCACCGCTGTGCGGTAGTGTGAAACTTCCAGGATCCTTTAGCTTTGGTGGTAACTTCTTTTGTAGGATAGCACTACACTCTTCTGTGAGTGCTACTATCTCATATTCCGCCAGTTTCCTCTTTTTCCCCAAGATTTCTTTCATGAACTTGAAATAGGACGGCATTTGCTCCAAAGCCTCTATAAAAGGTATGTTGATATGCAGCTTCCTGAATACCTCCAAGAATTTGGAAAATTGTTTATCGACCGCCTTCCTTTGTAATCTCTGGGGGAAAGGAATCTTTTCTGTATACTCCTTCTCCGGAGTTTTCTCTATCACTGGGCTAGGTTCAACCACCTTCTCTTTTTCTAACTCTGCTTCCTTCTCAATTGTTGGCTGAGGTGGCTGTTGCTCCAATTGTCTTCCACTTCTCATCGCTTTGCGCACATCGCTCCCTGATTTACCTCTGTATTGCTCGTGATGTCCCTGGCTCGATGTTTGTGCGCTTTGCTACCGCCCTACTGTGTTTCCAAGTTTCAACGAGGATCTAGCTTCATCATAAATCGCGTCGGGCGTTGGCAAGTCGCCATAGCCGCTAAGCTCATCCGCTTTTCTTGCCGAATTGGTGCATCAATCGCTGGTGTGGGGCTTGAATGAAAGGCTGATTAGTTCTGCTGGTTCGCTGCTGACCCACTGTCTCGGATCGTTGCCCTGCTCGGATTCTGCTGGTTCGCATCGATTCTGCTGCCCCTGATATTGATTTTGCTGGCCCTGATCTCCTTTCCATGAGAAATTTGGGTGATTCCTCCACCCGGATTATAAGTGTTCGAGTAGGGGTTGTTTGTTGCCTCGTAGTTTCATCGCTGACACTCGCTGCTCCATCGTAAGTTGTTGGGATCCGAAGGGCATCTATCAAATGTATTTGGGCCACCACATATCTCACAACTTTTAGGCATCTGTCTGCGTCATCGACATCGTATGTTGCTGAATCGCTTTGCTAGAAGGGCGGCCACTGGGCATTCAAGGCAAGAATAAGATCTATCTCGTGGACTCCCACCGCTCTTCTCCCACTTGTCGCCTCTCTTCGATGATACGGTTGTTAGTGGCCATATCTTCTAATAACTCACGAGCATCGTGGGTTGTTTTCCTCACGAATGCTCCTGCGGTGCATCTATGATGGTCCCGGTTGTCTTGCCGACCCGTTGTCAGAAGATGTGGACCAAGTTCCACAACTCAATGAACGTGTGGGCACTTTCTTTGTAGATCCTTGAACCTTTCCCATGCTTCATATAAAGACTCTCCATCACTTGGTAGAAGTTGTTCAACTCCTCTCGCTTTCTTTGCTGGCGGGAAGAACTTGGCTAGGAATTTCGTGCCACCGTGCCATGTGAATATCGAATCGGCTGGCAGGGAATTCAACCATACTTTTGCTCTATCCCTGAGTGAGAAGGGAAAGAGCCTCAACCTGACGGCATCATCAGTAACGCCGTTATATCTGAACGTGGCACATAGCTCCAAGAAATTAGCTATGTGCATGTGTGGATCCTCCGATGGTAGTCCTCCGAATTGCACAGTGTGCTGTACCATGCTCAAAATTGCTGGTTTTATCTCGAAGTTGTTGGCTCCTATTGCAGGGAGCCTAATGCATGTCTGTGCTCCATTCACTCTTGGCAGCACATAATCTCCCAAACTTCTTTCTGGCTGGATTCGGACTCTATCCTCCACATCTAGTGGCACTTGATGAGGATTTTCTGGGTTAGGGTGATTTTCACCTAACCCTTCTCTCATCCTGTTATTGTTTAGATTACCGTCCATCTCTATCAACGTTGCAACCCGTTGATTCTTTCTGAATTGTTTGCAGGTTTTCTCGATCTCTGGATTGAAGGGAACAAGAGTGTCTGCTCCTCTTCTCCTTCGCATAAACTGATTGCCTGAAATAGATCAAAAACAGAAAACAACTCACGGCAACCTGATTTTTCGAAAAATAGCGAAAAACGTAAAAATTAAAATAAAAATTAAAGACCAAATTAGAAATTAAAAATAGATAATGTGATATTGAACTATTGCCTAATCCCCGGCAACGGCGTCAAAAACTTGATGCGCGTAATATGCACACACTTTTAAACGCAAGTGCACGTTATCGTATCAAGTAGTATAGTCTTAGATAAGACCGAATATCGTCCTCTAGGATTAGGGTTCAAGTACCAGTTATCTATTTTCTAGTATCTATTTGGCGAATTAATATTTGATTGGTTGTTTATAACTAAGAATTATTAAAGATAAGTAAATATAAAGAATTACTTCAGATGTGATGAGAATAGGGCTTCTATGTATCCTCACTATCCGCTTATGCTACTCATTAATGCATTACCTATGGTATTCTTCTTTCGAGAAAACAGTTTACGATTTAAATCGCTTTATACTCCCGCTAGGGTTATATAAACACTCAACCCAAAGATTGTTCCTTACCTAACTTTCACGATAAGTAACTCTATAGGAGGATTAAGAACAAAACCTAGTCGACCGTCACGCACCATGCGCAAAATTAGGGTTGTTAAGCCTCTCATCAACGCTTACAAATCTAATTGAGGTATTTTCATCCCCAATTCAAGATCGTCACCCAACTTACAACATATTCACAATCCCCTTTCGTAACTGATTAGAAATCATATAGTGATAACTAATTGTCAATTAGCTACCAAGAATTCAACTCAATTATCGATAGATCTCTCAATAAGAACAATGACCATAAGCACGCATTAATTTATAACATAAGGTTCAAGCAATTCAACATAGAAAGCCTTTATAAGAGAATTAGTTCCTAGCCATGAATATGACAAGAACTAATTCAAAGTTCATCATGCAAAACTGAATTAAAGAAAAGAAAAAGGAAAGAAATTACTAATGTTTAGGTCTCCAATCTCCTAGGCAAGAAAACCTTGTGTTTGCAAGAAAGTGGAACCTTTAAACCGCCAGTGGTTCTCCTTTTATAGGTTTAAAAACGCCTCCTTCTTTTCCCTTCAGTTCGCCCAAAAATCCGTCAAAAGACCTAAAATTTCGCGCGTATGCGCTCGCTGATGGAAAGGCGCTAAGTTCTCAAATCCGCTGGTGTTTTGGCGCCGCGCTCGATATTCGCTGTTCGAGTAGCCGCGGCCAGATCTTCTGTAGCTCTGATGTTTAGCGCCGCGCCCGCTTCGATCTTCGAGAGGCCATACCGAAGTCTTCGCTTCGACAATGGGCGCCGCGCTCGTTGTCGCTGCAGGAGGCCGCGGCTGGTCCGGATTTTAGCCTCGTTCGCCACTTTCTCTGCTTTCACTCCGACATCTCTCTTTGCCCTCTTTTTGCTCCTTTTCCGCCATTTGGCCATTTCAACCACTTTGACTCAATAGAAAGAAAAATTATCCTAATACGACACTTATATGTGCAAAATGGGACAAAAGACTAACTAAAACAGACTCAAAAGGTGTATATAAAATACACCGATCAATAGGGCGCATGCAAAAGGTCAGAGATCAGTCAGGCTCAGGGGGATCAGTAGAGCACAGTAGGCAGGGGATCGGGGGCATGCAAAAACCTTTACATATTCTGAAATCTCTGCCCTCAAAAATGGCATTTTTGCAGTAAAACACCAACCAAGAACACCCTCGAACAGTCGAAAGACCCAAGCTTTTTTTTATTCGCATCGCAAAACCAAAACCCGAGCGAGTCGACGACTTGATACGCTGTCTCGGTTCGCTGTCCGGAGAAGGTAAATTCATCGCCCCTTGATTTTCCATTCGATTTATATTTTTGATCTATTTGATTGATAATGTGCTTGTCAAATGTGTCCAGTATAGTTTAACTACCATTTATATATGTGAAGTCGCTTTAAATCATGTTGATGAATTTACTGCTAGTACTCATAACCACGATATGTTCACTGAAGTATACAATTCATATGTGTCTTTTTTTTTTGTAAATTGATGTTCTATGTCTGTTTTGATACCATCAAATCGCCCCAAATTGAACTCAAAGTGACTAACAAATCGCAAACCGGCCTGGACAACTGAAACACGTCGATAATCTGTTTATATGCAGTGTAAGATAGGTTTGGTTTTAAATCTTTATTAACATGTCTACAAACTCATGGGTATGAATCAGGGGGTAGCAAAATGTGGAAGGTGATAGGAAGTAGCGTGTGTGTGTAGGCGTATAAATTTGGACTCATGTTTATCATCTAAAGACTCAAATGCTGAAGCATGACTTGTGTTATTAAACTTGTAATTAGATCATTCTTAATAAGCATTATCTGTTGTTCTGGATAAGATAAGCCAGTCAGCTAGTTCAGTCACATGTTTGATAACCATTCCGACCATATTATGCCCTGTTTCTGAAGTATCCATCATTAGCGTGCTCATAAATACACCTCTGTTTTACTGCATGCCACCCCCTATTTGTAAGTTTGTTTAAATAATATTGCATTTGTATTTTTACCCGATTACATCACTTAAGCCATTTTTCTGAAGTTGCAATCCCTGTTGCCTTATACAGTTAAGATGACAATAATGTTTCACGTAGTAGGATACATACAAGGAACTGTTTGGCTTTGAAATTGTTTGAATAAGGATTCTCATGTTCAGAATTTCATGAATCAGAACCGCTTAGTACTTCACATCAAGCATATTGTTGATGAACTAGTAAACTCGCTTGTGTGTTTGTCATAAGTCTTTTATAGGGAAAACCCACACATGTCATACTGGGCTAGTTGCTTTTCTCACCTGAGCATGTTCATATTCTACATATTGATAGTTTGTTCTCTTTGGTTTTGCTGCTATATATATGATACACTATTCCATCTTAGTTTTCTTCCCATATTTCACCCCTCATCCGAGTATGTGTTACTTGTGCGTCAGAGCTAAAACATGTTCCATACAGGATGCTGCCTCTGTCAGATAAATTGTTGTACGCCTCGTCTGTTTTACATGTTTCTTATTCGCGTTCCGAAGGCTAAAACTGTTTACTGTTTCTGTTATGATTCTCCTAAATGATATCTGACAATTCCCTTTGGGCCTTTGTTGGTTTGGACTTGTTAGTTCATATTTTGACTAATATTTAAAATGAAACCATATACATGCTTGAGTTACATGGTTATTTGTCTATTCTCTGGGATATATACTAATCCTTATCTTTTCTTTTTACATGAAACGCACCGGAGCAAAATAAAGAGTCTCGCGGCGAGACTCATCTTGAGCTACTTCAAAAGAAGGCCTGTGTTTATGTGCATTCATCTCGTATAGAAAATTCCAAACCGCGACGAAAGGGACATCGTCATTCTTCGAGTCATCCCCTTTCTATTTATATCCTCTTTCATTTATTTGTTGTAATTATTTGCCTAACATTTACCCTTAACATTAATATATATTTAGAATAGTTTGAGCTTGGGTCGCCCTCTAAGTAAACCATTATTAGCTTAAGTTATAATTAAACCATTTGTCATGCACGTTAAGTCATGTAACTAAGACATTATTTCCTACCTAATTCCTAACCCAAAGAAATTAATTTTCTCATAAACTCTTTTACTAATATTATATAAATAATCTATCGTTTTCTTATTTAAGCACTTTATATATCATGTCACATATATATTAGCAAAAAATTAAATTTTGCAAATACGTGTGTACTTTTCCTAATAAATCAATTTATATTTTATAAACCATGCCATGCTACTTTATGTTATTTGAATGTGTCTTTCATGAAAATCAATTCTCGCATTATTCCTTTTCTTTCATACTATGCTTTTATGGCAGTGAATATGTATTTTAAATAATGTCTACTTCTACCCAAGAATTAACTTATATCTATTCTTATAGAATAAATCCTATAAGTCCTTTATGTTATCAAAAATACACTTTATATATCTGCAAATATCTTTTACTTAGAATATTTTCAAAACATGCATTTCTCTAACATAATAATTAACCCTAGGTTTGGCAGGACAACCGCAAGTTAGCGGATCTTGGAGGATGCCTAACCCCTTCCCTCTAGATT
Source organism: Przewalskia tangutica (assembly GCA_029844215.1). Classification (NCBI taxonomy): domain Eukaryota; kingdom Viridiplantae; phylum Streptophyta; class Magnoliopsida; order Solanales; family Solanaceae; genus Przewalskia; species Przewalskia tangutica. The sequence goes on along the minus strand of CM056730.1, from coordinate 2,794,949 downwards.
AATAAAGAACCCTTACCTAATCTCATTAAGTTTAGCACCATAAAAATGGAGTTAATGTTTTACTTTAAACTAGTTAAACATTTAGGTGTCCTAATTCACCCAAACTAATTGTGTAACTCCCTAGCAACCCTTTAGCATTTTTAATATTTTAAACACTTCTTTAACACTTTAACTTTCTTTTAGCATTTTATTATTTATTTTCTAACATTTTACTTGAGCAGGGTTCGCTTTTATAAAGTCGCGGTCGAAATCGGGCGCGACACTCGCTAGCAAATTTGACATGAAAGACTTAGGGGTTGCCGATTTGATCTTAGGAATTAAGATCCATAAAACTCCACAAGGTCTAGCATTATCACAGTCACATTATATTGAAAAAGTACTTGACAAGTTCAAGTATTTAAATTTAAAAGTTGCAAAGACTCCAATTGATGTAAGTTTTGCACTTCAAAAGAATGAAGGTGAAAGTGACTCACAATTGGACTATGCACGAGTTTTGGGAAGTTTGAAGTATATTATGAATTGTACACGACCAGATATAGCATGTGCTATAAGCAAGCTGAGTCGATTCACGAGTAATCCCAATCAAACTCATTGGATGGCAATGAAACGAGTCTTGGGATATTTACAACACACCCAAAACTATGTTTTGCATTATAATAAATATCCCGCAGTACTTGAGGGATATAGTGATGCAAATTGGATCACCAAATCGTTTGAAGTTAAATCCACGAGTGGATATGTTTTCACCGTCATGAGGAGCAGGTGTCTTGGAAATCATCAAAATGCATACGACGCCCGCTTCTACAATGGAATCAAAATTTATAGCTTTAGACAAGGCCGGTGAAGAAGCTGAATGGCTCCGGAATTTCTTAGAAGATATTCCGTTCTGGCCCAAACCTTTGGCTCCTATATGTATACACTGTGATGCCAAGCAAAGAATAGGTAGGCAGTGAGCGAATGTATAACGGAAAATCTCGCCACATACGACGGAGACACAATACCGTTAGACAACTCCTTCAGTGGCGTTATCACAATTGATTATGTAAAGTCAAGAGATAACGTGGTGGATCCGCTTACAAAAGGCTTATCTAGAGAGGAGTTGGTAGATCATCAACGGAATGGGTTAAGGCCAAGGACAAGTCATCATGGCGTAACTCTACCTAGCAGATCGAGATCCCAAGAGCTAGGTTCAAGGAGATCAAACAAAGTCAGGATCGACGCTCAACATTGTCAAATAACTCAACCCATTCTCTGATGAAGACAATGTTCGTAAATAAGGATAAGACTTTACGGCTTGTTAATGAGTTAATAAAGCATTAAGGTTTTTAACGGTTATCTAAATCGCGATGTATGACCAGATAATGTGGCTATAGGACCACATGTTTAGAAATCACCTATGCGAGTGTTAAGTGTAAGCCGCTTTAAAGGGAATGACAAGAAAGGCCCATTCTCTATGCACTCACGAGACCAGCGGTGTTCATCTTGAAACGAACACAACCGTGAGAACCATAAACGGTTGAGGGTTGATTGTGTGTCTTATGTTGTCTAGGTATACAACAAAGTTCGACGGCTCAAAGATATCAAATCTACCGATTGATCGAGTATATCCGATATAAGTTCACTACGGAAAGTTCAAAGGAAACCTACTTATCCAGACGCAACCAATTCTCGCCAGTATATCACACTCGTCCGCATTCTTCTATCTTATAATCATTCCACATTCATGTGGGATTGTTGGGTTTTGATATTGGTGAATAGGAAATGATGGGATAAAAATTAAAGAGGTAAAAGGCTCTTTTGTCCCACATCGAAAAGGAAGGAAAGAGAGGTGTATATATTACATTACACCTTCTCGAGCCGCAAAGAGCTGTTGAGAGGCGCGACTTCGCCGCTGCCGTCGCCGCCGCTTCGCCGCCGGCTTCGCCGCCGGCCGCCGCCGGCTTTGATTTGGATTTGGATTTGATTTGATTTGATTTGGATTTGTCAAAAGATTGATTGATAATCTTTTTGGACAAACGTTTCTTTAATTAATTAATTATTTAATTAAAAACAAATCCAAACGGATCGACCCGCGAATTCGTCCCGCTTCTCCTCTTTTTCGAATTTCCCTCCAAAATGAGGTGACTATTCTGAATGGTTGCAACCATTCAGAATCAGTACCTCTAACCCTATAAATTCTTGATCATTTCAAGAATTTATTAACTAATTCATATTCTAATCAATTCTGAAGTTGCTCTTTGTTGACACCCAATTTTGACCCTCCCGTCCAGCCATTAACTATAAAATTACACTAATTTTGTAAAATAATTCTTTAGGATTTTTATAATAAAATACAACAATAAAACATAAATACAGGCATTAATAATTAATTTAATAATGGCATCGCGTCTTACGTAGAGTTTTAAGCATTTAGAGTCCCGCGCCCGCACTTATTAACTTTAAGCTTTGTCGTAATTCTTAAATAATTAATAAATGCACAAAATAAATAATTTAGCGATAACGTCGTGTCAGGTAGCATAGCCGCATTTATTAGTAATCATTTGTAATTTAAAATCAATTTTAATCTGATATACGCATTTAATAGCACCGCATTTGTAAAAGCTTTAAACAATTCTTAAATAACATACTTGCATTTAGCATTTAAGTAATTTAATCTAGACTCAATTTTAATTTTAATTTAACTTCGCAATAATGCAACAATAAGATTTTTTAAATAATAGCGCCGCATTCTGAAGCATTAAGCATTAATTAGATAACACACCCGCATTTATCTTATAACAATTAGATAATTTAATCACAATTTATTAATTTGATTTATCACTAATTAATTTTACCTAAACTAACTCCCTAAACTAACTCCCTAAACTACTACCCTTTAACTACCCAGCCCACTACCGCCTGGCCCAAACCCGCAGCCCAACCCCACGCCCAGCGCTATTTCCCAGCCCACGCCCCATTTCCTCTAAACCCATTACGCCCAGAACCCCGCCCAGCAGCCCTTATCTCCCCTTCGTCGACAATACCCAGACAAAAGAAAACCTAGAACCCTAAAAATCCCGTCGCCGCCTCCTCGCCCACACGCCCTAAAATCTCGCCTTCCTTAACCAGATCACTTACCTTCCTTACCCATGCAAGCACAGCCAACGACATCTTACCATAACCAAAATCAGAACCTTACCATAAGTCGTCCAGTAAGAATCGATACAAAATCATACACAAAAATCAGCACGAAATCAGCCTTTAATTGCTTGCCAATATTAGAGCTGAACGGAGGCTATATAAGTGAAGCCATGGTTACATGCAAAGTCAGTCAAAAAAGAGGGAGAAGAAGGCAGGAGACCCATATCGTCGATCACCATCAATCGCGAGATTACCTTTAGATCAAAGCCTAGCATCCCTTCCCGGCTTTCGCTTATTGTCATTGATTCTTGCAAACAGTTCCCTTCGCGAACTTCCCGTCGACGATTCTAGAAAAACATTTGTCGTAGCCTCTGTTAGATGTCTACAATAGGTCTGGAAATACTTTTATTTCCTTTATTCAATTGTCTAATTGATACTATGTGTCTTATGTGACGGTGTTCAGAACATTTTGTTCAAACTTGCTCAACTCGATCGTCGGCGTGTTCAGATAGGTCCATTAGCGAGCCTTCAATGTTTTGTAGGCCAACTCTGTTTGAGCATGAACGTATGCTTCTATAGTACTTTCTCGAGGAATGATCGAATGCAACGATTGTATAAGTGGTCATAGATCCATTTTGTTGGTCATGGTCGATCATTGTAAACATTGACTTGAATATTCGCTTGAACCGCTAGTATGCGACGGGATGTTAGCGGGAATGCATTGACATGTTAAATCCAAAGAAAAATCAATATTAATCATGAGGAACCGTTAAACCGAAATTCATTACATATGTCGCTTTCTTGTAATTTTCTAAACAAATATTTCTCCTAACAAATAGTTAGCGGAAAGAAAAGGGATTACGAGGTCTAATCCGAATTTTAAAATCAAACCAACATATAACAACAACCAATACTTAAAAGGATTATGTGTTTACATGTATGTATAATTATGTTCCTGCATTCAAGATTCAAACCTCTTGCTCATTTTCCAAAAGATCATAAGAAAGACTATAAGCCCACATACATGCCAACCCAAATTTCAAAAGAATTATGCCTATGTGTTTGTATATTTATATGCTTGCATTCAAAAGATTCAAATCCTTTACTGCTTTCTAAAATATCACTACTATATTTTAATAACCTAAGACCGACTCTCCAATCAAAAATGTTACTAAGATCAAGGATATACGATTTACAATGTCGTGTTATCCTCCGATAAAGTAACAAACACTTTAATGGTAAAATAAATCCCCGCGCTCTCCTCTCTAAAAATGGTAATGTATTTATCAGAAGCTAACTATACAAGTATAATAATCTATCATAATATTCATTATACTTTGTTTCACCTGTCTCGGGTCTAATTAAAGTTTACATTGTGTGGGAATGATAAATAAAATCATCAGAAAGCGTAATTGTATACTAAATGATGAACAGAGTGCCTTATACTTATATTCGTGGTCGATCGCATATATACGTGTTTAAAATTGCCTACGTGAAGCATATGTGCATCATACTCGATTTCATCCCGTAATAAATGTACCATATAGCCATTCGTATGTTATATTCAACAAGGTTTGTACTTTTGAATGAGCTAGCTTAATATCACATGCAATCATGTCGATCCGTATGGATTTAGGCCTAGTCAAGTAGTCTCGCTGGCATTTCACCGAGTTAAATGCACGAGAAGTCTTCCTATAGAGTTCTCATGATATGAGATGTTCTCAAAGGTCATCCTTTATGTGTGATTAATACGAAATGTTGCGGTAATCCCGTAGGATTGTTGGAATTGATTTTGATTATTCTGTGCCACGTCAGCCATTTTTAGACCAATGTTTAGCATATGTCAGTCTGATTTTCAGCCTTGCTTAGACTGATTTTCTATCCCCCTTTGTTAGGACTGTCTGCTAGATACTATGGCTACTGATTCTAGATCACCTCTCCCTGTCTGGGATGATTTTTGACCCTCTGTTTGGACTGTTTTCTAGCCACTTTGCTGCTGGTTTTGGATTACTTTTTTGGCTGCATTTTATCTGTAAATGTGCTCTAATGCTCCGCTGTCGCTTTCAGAACTCAATTCCTTTCAAGTTTGTCCATTTAATCAGCTTCGTGGCCTATATGATCAAATCATGTGCTAGTTAACTGGTTCATCTCAACCCAGTTATTACTTAGACCTGTCGATTGGTTTAGGATATTTTTAAAACAAATGTTAACTGTCATCAAAATATATTAGAGGATTATCATATATTAAGCTATGTCATGATGTTTCTGGATCTTTAAATGCACTTATAGAATTGTTGCTTAGAATGACATATGTCTCAAAGCTTGTTTAGACTTCCCATAGGCTCGATTTGTACTCTTGGCTATTTAAGGTTTAGTTCCAACACAACGTTAAGCGTAAGGGTGAATTATACAAGTCTGAAATTTGATTGGCTTGCCTTGATAATCTTGAGTATATGTCCTCAGTTATAGAGTACATGTTACACTTAAAACGAACCTGCATGTTAATGCTACGGTAGTATCTTCGGGTGCCCCATGTTCGATTCTAAATTGCTATAACTCTTTCCTAATATTGTTTTAGCCTTTGCGTCATAACTCTATGCTTATCTAAGTTTATTATCTATTTGGGTCATTACAATTTCGAGACACTCTAACCATTTTCCTCCTATTTTTCATGGCATGCATCGGGAGAATAATTAGGAGTCTCGGTATGAGACTCGAAATGGTCTCCATAGCATCAACCGCATTTCCGCCGCGGGGCTTCCAAACAATCATAAGATAGATGGCGTCGCCATCCGTCCTAGACGCTACAACAACTTCAGTCTCATTCCCCCCTTGTTTATTTACGCATTTATTCATTTGTTTGTTCATTATTGCCATACTTATTAAACTTGTAACTAATAGGATAACTAACTCTATTAGCCTTTTGGAATATGTGGGAAGGGTAGTATAAAGACGAATCCGCTCTTTGTTAATTCTAGATTCGTCGTACAAATCTAAATCCAAGATAAATTAATTAATCCCAGTTATGCTTTAGTCATGTAGTCAAAAAATACAACTCCTTACCTAGAAAGAAAGAAAAATAGACTTTCTTATAATTTCTTCATAAGCAACATAGGAGCAACTCGTTACTTTTCTTAATATCATCAACGTTTCATATACTTTTTACAAAGACAATTTCCTAACTAATTCTATATGCTTATAGGGATAATTTGTCATTTTTTACTTTTGTCAGATAAAGAATGATTTCATAATTAACCTTAGGTATAAAAGTCTTAAATATACCTATAGGATGTAATTTATCACTTAATAAAACAATTTCATGTACTATGATTTGCATAATTAATATTTCGTGAGTCTTATAGAATCCCTTTAGTTATCAAAAAATACTTTCTTCTAGATATGTGCTACATCTTTTTTCACCTAAAATAATTTTTTTTTTTTTAAAAAATACATCCCTTAGCCAAATAAATTAACCTATGTTTGAACGGACAACCGCAAGTTAGCGGATCCTTTAGGGTGCCTTACCCCTTCCCTTTAGGATAATAAAGAATCCTTACTCAGAATCTTATTTAGTTTCACAGACCTTTAAATGGAGTTAATGCTGACTTTAATCAGTTAGTATTTAGGTGTCCTAATTCACCCAATTAATTAGGTGGCGACTCCCTTTAGCACTTTTAAGCACCTCTCTTAGCACTTTTACATTTTAGCACCCTTTTTGCACTTTGGCATTTGTTATTTATTTTCTAACCTTTTATTTAAGCAGGAGTTTAGAAAATAAAGCCGCGGCCGGAAAAGGGCGCGACAGAAATGGCGACTCCACTGGGGATTTTAGGTTCTTAACCACAACAGATCTAGGATAATTATTTGGCAATTACTTTGGCATTTAATTTTTGTGTGTTGTATTTTGTTTTATTTATTTTTTGATTGCTACCTGCTTTACTGCTTTCCTTAAACTGGCATTCCGCTCATATTTCTTCCACTCTGGAAAATTCACACAATCACACACTACATGCGAGGTGCGCTGGGTGCATCAGCAAAATTCTTTCTTCAAAATCCAAATTTAGGAGAGTTGGTAATATACGTGGAGTGCCCGGTCTAACCGGTGGCCGCGTAGCCTTCTCACTCGAGTTGTCCGCTCGGGAACCTTGCGTCTAGAAAAGCCAAATCTTAGCAACTTAGGATAGAGCTATACCACCCTTCATACTAAGTCATGCATGCATTTACCTTAGGTGGGTCGGTCCTTGGTATCGACACCACAATTAGGAGGCCCGCCCAATTGTCGAAGGGTTTCTCACGACCCAACGACCAACAACATATTATGTGCTACGTGATATTAATGGACGAATCCGAGCCCAACGTGACATGCTAACATTGGGAAATTTTTGCATTTTTACTTCTATTTATGTATAGGATGAGCAGTATTCCAATAATCCCGGAGGTCAGAATGGTAAGCGGTGTTCCGACAAAGCTAAAGGTTTGGTGGGAGAATTTCGACGGCAGCAGTAAAATGATTATCAGAAGCAAATTAGGTTGTCTCACGGCTTTGTTTGACATCGCTCCGGATCAACATATAGTTAGGGCCTTAATTCAGTTCTGGGATCCGGATAAGGCAGTGTTCAGGTTTCGAGACTTCGAACTCACCCCCACGTTGGAGGAGATCAACTACTTCACGAGCCTAGCTTACCAAGACAGAGGGCAAATCATCCCTTATAATCAACTGAAAGAGATTCTTGCATTACATGGGCCTAAAAAACACAAAGGAACTCCGTTGCTTCGAGAACAATTGGGTTTCCCTAGATTATCTGTACGAGAGATATGGTCGCCAAGATAGCTATCAGTCATTCCGAAAGGAGTTTTCTTGCAGTTTGGGACAATGGAAAACTAGACGACATACCGCATTCACCATTGCTCTATTAGGCACTCTAGTGTTTCCCCTTGAACATGGACGGATCAGTACTTGCATATGTTCTGTGACCCGGATGGTTTTTGAAGGCATTAATGGCACGCAACTTACTTTGGTTCCCATGATTCTAGCTGAGATATTTCGAGCTCTAGGAAAATGCAAGCGGAGGGAAACCAATTTCTTCGAGGGATGCAATCTCATCTTACAGATGTGGGCCATGGAACACTTTTATCAGCGATCGAATATGACAGACATTTGTTTTAGCAATGATTATAGGATTGTAAGTTTTACGGCGGGATGAAGCGGTTTGTTTCACCCGTCGGCATTAGTGGATCGTATGAATTTCTGGCATCCCGCACTAGCAACCAAGTGCAATGGAGGTACCCACTGCTATCCCGTATCAACAAAGCCTATGTAAGGAGCAAGGACCGTTATTACATCGAGCTCATTGGATTAAGGGGGCTTCAGCCATATGCTCCGCTGCGTGTACTCCGCCAGTTTGGTCAAGAACAGGTAATCCCGCTCCAATCAGACATGAAGGATTCAGAGGTCGCGTTTGGGGCAAATTGCACTTTCCCCAGAAAGAAGCAAATCCTTGAAGAATGGAACAACGTTGAGAAAATAGATGTCAAATACGAGCAAGCAGGAGGTACGCCTGAATACTGTGCATGGTTCAAGGAAGATTGCAGCAGTCCAAGCCCCAGGCAAGCCGTGTTTGAGGATATCGATACGACCAATCGGGTAAAAGTACGCAGATTAGGAACAACACCGTTCCCCGAGAGGTGGGACCAACTTCAAAACATCATGCAATATTTGAAAGATGCGAGCGTGGCCTAGCAACACCACCGCCAATGCGTTAAGCCAGCACAATATAGCATTAGGAATAGATCTTTAGTTTTAACATTTTCATTGTTGCAATTTAATTATTTTTAGTCCCAATAAAGCATTTCTCCGATGGCTCGGACCAATCCATCATTATCGCATATATGACGCTTAGGCCTACCGCATAAAGAGGTCCCCGCATGTTAGGAAACGTTTGAATGTGTTGTGTGCAATATTATCCGCTACATAATTGCAAATTATGTTCTTATGCTAACGCTTGTTTGTTGCATTTTTAGAAAGATTTATCATCTTCCCAAAGGTCGGTTCGTATTTGACTCAACAATGTCTGAGCATCCACACTTCACCGCATCCAAGGCAAGAAATGACGATATGATCGTTCGTGGGCCCGAGCCGAATGGTTTGGGAATTGTTCTGTCGGTAAACGAAACTTCGAAGGAGGAATATCACCATCGGGAAGAATGTATTGCTCACCGCCGCAATGATTGTCGATATGCGAGTTGAGATGGAGAGGCTACGGAATCGACCAACCTATCCATCACTTTGAATACCCCTATGCGAGCAAAGGGCCACTATCCCGCACCACCCTGCATCGACCTCCACCACCACATATCCCCAAAACTCCCACAAAGGCCGCGATTCGACCCAATCGCCTCGCCCACCCAATCATCAACCTCACCTTCAAACGATCCTCATCGCCCGTACCTCCGCCTCCGCCTACTCACTTCACCATAATCAGCCCTAATCGCTAAGCCAACCAATGCCCACGCACCATACCCACCGGCCAAATTTCCAAGAAACCACCTGCATACCTAACTTACACAACGAAACCCAACCTTTTACCGCCCCCGCTTCACCAAAGTGGATCATTACGAGGAAATGGAAAGGGAAGTCCGAGCCAAAATGGACGATGGCGTCCGAGAGATTCACGGCTGAAAGAAGCGGTTCGTGGTACGCGATCGGATAAAGGTCACGAAGGACTAGATTATGAAGATCTTTGCATCGATCGGATGTGGAACGCCATGGGATATAAGGTGCCAAGTTCGATTTATTTGATGGGAAGGAAATCCTCGCACACTTGAGATCATATTGCGACAAGCTAATCGGGGTAGGAAGAACCCACGGCCATCATGAAGTTGTTCATTCAAGTTTAACCGTGAGGCAATAGATTGGTACACCAGCCGAGATCCGCGTAAGTGGCATAGTTGGAATGCATTGGCCCAAGACTTTGTGGAGCGGTTCGGATTCAACACGTAAACCGGTGTGGGCGGGTTCTATCTAATGAAGTTGGAAAAGAAATCTCTGGAGACTTTCAGAGTACGCCATGAGGTGGCGTTCGAGAGCGACAAAGGTACAACCACCCATGGTGGAGAGTGAGATGACCACACTATTCGCATAATTTTGAAGGATGCAACCTATTATGAGCGGATGATAAGCGTCATCGGCGAAATTTTGCAGGTCGTCGAATGGGTGACTTCGTAGAAGAAGGTATTAAAACTGGCAGGATTACAAATCTGGCGGCATTGCAGGCAACCAATAAGGCGATTCGATCGTGCGATCGGGGTACTTGAGGAAGAAGGAGACGCTTTCCTTCCATGTTTGTACAAGAACGCAAACGAAGCATTCATAACATACCGTAACCCACCCTATCAAACCCCATACTACCACACCAAGAAACAAAACTTTACACCGCACTATACACCGCCCACACCCACACGGCCTCATATATAACGCTTCCAGCACCCATTTATCCATTTCGCGTCAACCCGCCCATCAAGCCCGCCAACAACATAGAGCACCCAATGCGCCTAGACCAAATGCGAATTTTGAAGGAAAACCATCCAGAACCCGCACCCCACTGGCTGAACCCATACCCCAGATATACGAAAGACTGCGAGCTGCAGGTTTGATCCAACCAATTCCAGGGAGGATTCCCAGCCCTATCCCAAGATGGTATGATGAGAATAAGCGTTGTGCGTATCACTGATAGCCTGGGCATGACGGAAGTTGCTACACCTCGGGGACAAAATCAAGAGTTGATCAAAGAAGGAGTAATTCAATGAAGGATCTCGCCCAACGCGTGCATGATAATCCCTTGCGAACCACGGCAACGCCAATGTGCACTGATAGCCCGATGAGGAATACAACTTGGAGGAACCATCCGATCGATTCGAAGTGAGGAAGAGTCGAACCTTCGCTTTACGTCGCCCCACCAATCCTCGAAAAGCGATTTGAGTTAGAAAGGGCACCGCGAGACACAAAGGTTCAATCACGCTTATTCAGCGCCGGAAGGGCCACCGATCAAGATGGATCGCGGAGAAAGTGGGAAGCGGGTCATAGAAGTCACCGCTGCGGGTATAACCAGGTCAGGGAGGTATTACACACCTATAGAGGCAGCCAAGGAGGCACCGCAAAAGAAACCCGTGACAGAGGCTGAAGTCGAGGAATTTTGGAGGAGGATGCCCACTAAAGAGTATTCCGTCAGAAGCGATTAAAGAAAACCTCAGCGCATATTTCTCTACTATCATTGTTAATGCATTCTGCCTCACACAGGACTGCATTGATGGAGGTGTTGAAGGATGCATACGTTCCGGAGGGTACAACAGACGGGAACTTGGCAGCTTTGGTCGGACAGGTACTAGAGGCCCGCAGAATCACCTTTCACGATGATGAGTTACCCGCTGAGGGCGTCAGACACAACCTCGCATTGAATATCACCATCCAAGTCGCAGACAAGATTGTTTCAACAATCTTTGATTGATGGAGGCTCACCGCCAACATTTGTCCCATGACGACCTTTGAAATCGGGGCGCATCGTAAGAAAATTCGTGAAAGTCATATCAGAGTCAAAGGTTTCGACGGAGTCCATAGAGGGGTCGAAGGCGTAATGGACCTCACACTGCGGATCGGACTCTGAGTCGTTGTGGAATTTCAAATATTGGATATTGCTACATGTTACAACCTGTTGATAGGAAGGCCGTGGATCCATGAGGCTGGTGCAGTCCCGTCCACCTTGCATCAGTGCCTAAAGTTTATATGGAATCACAGTGAAGTGGTAGTATTTGGAGATAAAAAGGGGAGCATCAACACTGATTATGCAATCCCTGTCATAGAAGACGTGAAACAGTCGGATGGTTCGGTTTTTCATATTAATGAGATCAAAAGAGCAAGTAGGGTCCGGCCATTGCAGCTGCCACGTTCTCTCAAAATGGTGGCCAAGGAAATGTTAAGAAATGGATACGAGCCCGGCAGAGGTCTTGGAGTCAGTATGAAGGGGATCACAGAGCCTATCGCTTATTTGGGAAGAGACACTTTTGGTTTGGGGTACCAGCCCACTCCGAAGGATTTGGTGACCACGAACCTCCGGAAGAAGGGATACATTCCCTTGCCTGCGCCCATTCCGCCCTTGAGTCAGTCATTCGTCAAAGCCTACACCATCCAGATGCCGAGAGAAGATGACCCAGATGATCTTGCAGTAGGGTTCCAGAATCTGTTCATAGGCGATGATGAGGCAGATTGTTGCATGATCGCAGGAGATCACAAGGAGGAGCTCACCATTTGGGAGGCAGAGCATGGATACAGCCTGAATAATTGGACTTGCACCCCTGTCCTGACCGTCCGAGAAGCTTGGTAGAATTTATGATTAGTTCTAGCAGTGTGACCTTTTTATCTAGAAAGAAAAACAGACATGCATTTATGATTCTTAATATGTTTTTTAATCTCGCAATTTTACTTTCATCATAAATTCCAGGACATTTTTGCAGCTTTTTAAAAGATTTTGTTGGTGTTAAAATTAAATTCTTTAAGCATTTTTCTTTCAGCGATCATATTAATAAACCTGTTGATAACGCGAATATGACATGTAATGAGACCAACGAACAAAGTTCAAATGACGAGCATAACCCCGAGGAACAAGAGGAATGTCCAAATGATCGAACTTAGCCAAGAGCTGGAAAACTTTGAGAATAGGCCTAAACCAAATTTGGAAGAAACAGAGTTAATAAACTTAGGCGATGAGGGAACCGTGAAAGAGACTAGAGTCAGCGCCCACCTAAACGTCACACAGAGGGAAGAATTAATTGAGCTCCTGAAACAGTACACCGATGTGTTTGCTTGGTCATATGAGGACATGCCAGGTTTGAGTACAGACATCGTCGCACACAGGCTACCTATTGAACCATCTTACTTCCCCGTAAAACAAAGGCCGAGAAAGATCAAACCAGACATGAGTTTGAAGGTCAAAGAAGAGGTGTCTAAACAGTTTGAGGCAAAGGTAATTCGAGTTGCAAAATATCCTACTTGGTTAGCAAATATCGTGCCGGTAAAGAAGAAAGATGGAAAGGTCCGAGTCTGCGTGGATTACAGAGACCTCAACAGAGCCAGCCCGAAGGACGACTTTCCTCTTCCAAACATCCATATACTCATCGATAATTGTGCGAAGCATGAACTACGATCGTCGATCGCTGCTTTGGCTATCATCGATCCTTATGGCGTAAGAGACGCAGAAAGACAAGATTCACTACCCCGCGTGGTGTACTATTATCGAGTTATGCCGCTCGGTCTCAAGAACGCAGCGCCACTACATGAGAGCCATGACCACCATCTTCCACGACATGATTCATAAAGAAATTGAGGTCTATGCGACGACGCCATCATCAAATCGCGAAAGCGGAGGACCATTTGGCAAACTTGAAGAAATTTTTCCAACGACTAAGACAAGATAACTTGAAGTTGAATCCTCGCAGCGCGATTTGGCGTTCCCGCAGGAAGCCGCTGGGTTTTATAGTGAGCGTAAGAGGATTGAGCTAGACCTCGAAAATAAAAGCCATCCGAGAGTTACCTCCTCCAAAAGCAAAAAGGACGTGATGAGCTTCCGCCGCCTCAACTACATCGCGAGTTCATAGCCCGCCACCGTGATATGCGAGCCGATATTCAAATTATTGAAAAAGGATGCGGCTACCAAGTGGACAACAGTTGCCAATGTGCTTTTGAGAATCAAAGAATACCTTTCTAATCCGCCGATTCTAGTACCTCCAACCGGAGACCTTTGCTACTCTATTTGTCCGTGTTAGAAAATGCTTTGACGCGTGTTGGGGCAACACGATGAAACAGGAAAGGAACAGGCCATATACTATTTGAGTAAGAAGTTCACGGCGTATGAAGCTCGTTATACTCTGCCGAACGCATTTGTTGCGCATTAACTCGGGTCGCCCGAGTTCGGACACTATCTATCCAAGATACACTACCTATCTTATTTCGAGAATGGATCCGCTTAAGTATATCCTTCAGAAGCCCATGCCCACCGGAAAACTAGCGAAATGGCAAATTATGTTGAGCGAGTTTGACATCGCTTCACGCCACGCAGAGCCGTAAAAGGGCGTGCATTAGCCGATCATCTTCCGAGAACCCAATCGATGAGTACGAGCCCTTCGAACCTATTTTCTGATGAAGAGGTATTGTTTGTCGGAGAAGATATCTCGCAGGTTTACCCGGGTTGGAGGATGTTTTTGATGGGCGGCAAATTTCAAAAGTCGGCATTGGAGCGCTTTGGTTTGAAACAGTCAAGATTATCCGATTTCCGGCTCAGTTTCCATGCACAAACAATATGGCGGAATATGAAGCTTGCGTATTGGGGCTCGAATGGCGTAGATATGGACATACAAGAGCTGCCGGTCATAGGTGATTCAGACTTACTGATCCATCAGGTACATGGTGAATGGGCAACCAAGAATGTGAAGATACTTCCCTACCTATTTTGCGTGAAGGAATTACAGAAGAGGTTCAGCCACATAGAATTTAGGCATGTTCCGAGGATCCAGAACGAATTCGCTGATGCATTGGCAACCTTATCCTCCATGATTCAGCATCCGGACAAGAATTACATCGATCCAATCACAGTGAGTGTGCTGGAGCAGCCGGCTTATTGCTCCCATATAGACGAAGAAACAGACGGCAATCCATGGTACCATGACATCAAAAGGTACCTCAAAGCAGGAGAATATCCAGAAGGCATAACCAACATCCAGAAGAAGACACTTCGAAGACTAGCAAATCATTTCTTTTTGAATGGGGAAATTGTGTACCGAAGGACTCCAGATCTGGGCTTATTGAGATGTGTCGATGCTCAAGAGGCAGGCAAGCTAGTAGAAGAGATACGGAGGGGCGTGAGGACCTCATACGAACGGCTTCACTTTGGCGAAAAGATTCTGCGGCGAGTTATTTTTGGACGACGATGGAAGCAGTTGTATCCGCTTTGTGCGTAAATGTCGGCAATGCCGATTCACGGAGATTTGATTCGAGTGCCTCAGTGAGCTTAATGTGACAAGTTCTCTCGCCATTCGCAGCTTGGGGCATGGATGTCATCGGCCCATCGAACCCGTTGCTTCAATGGGCGCATTCATCCTCGTAGCAATTGACTATTTCACTAAATGGGTAGGCGTCATCACACGCATCGATGTGAAAAAGGTGGTGGTCGACTTCGTTCGCAACAACATCATTTGCCGATTTTGGGTTCCCGAAACAATTGTAACCGATAACGGAACCAATCTCAACGATAATTTGACGCGTGAGATATGTGGAAATTTCAAGATCACTCACCGTAATTCCACTCGTCGACCTCGGATGAATGGGCGATGAAGCGGCAACAAGAACATCAAGAGGATATTGCGCAAGATGATCAACAACTACAAACATTGGCACGAGAATTAGCAATTTGCACTATTGGGTTATCTCACCACAATACGAACTTCTACCGGGGCAACGCCGTATCTTTTGGTGTATGGAGCGGCGTGCTACCAGCAGGTGGAAATACCATCGTTGAGAATCATCCAAGAAGCCGAGTTGGCGAAGCAGTGGATCTGAGGATCGTTATGAGCAATTGATGTTGATTGACGAAAAAAGGTTGAATGCAATCTGTCATGGGCAGCTATATCAAAGCAGAATGGCTAGAGCTTTTAATAAGAGAGTAAGGCCAAGGTTATTCAAACCGGGACAATTGGTTTTGAAACGCATATTTCCGAATCAAAGTGAAGCTAAAGGAAAGTTCGCACCCAATTGCGCGGCCCTATACGGTCCATCGAGTACTAAGTGGAGGGCCCTAATCTTGGCCGAGATGGATGGCGAGGTATGGCCCAAGGCTATCAACGCAGACGCAGAAGAGATATTACGTCTAGGAGTATTTGTCTTCGTGTAATCCCTTTATATTGTAAAGCTGCATTCCTCGGTGGGATACGATAGAGCCCATATAGGGTCTCGCCGCTGCAAATCAACGAGCCCTTTACTTGTAATCTGAACTACGTTATGACCTGATTCCCTTGGCGGATACGTAGGCGGCCATATCGGCTTCGGTCCCACTTTTAGAATTTTACCCAATTTCGCTTGTAATGAACTACGTCATGACCTGATTCCCTCATGGGGATACGTGGCGCCTAAATCGGCCGGTCACACGTTAGGAATCTTCCCATTTGTTTACAGCAACAGGGGTTTGGGTTATTCTAAAGCGATATGAGCGATTCATCACGAAGTTAAGTTCCGCGCGTGACACATAATCGAGCGACTTTGCGCACTAGGAAGAAACGCAACAAGGACTCCAAAAGATGTTCGTTTGGTCGAAATACATGTCATATTCGGCAAATTAGACGAGGCTTTTACATTTTTTACGCATGTCATATAAATGTTTATTTCTAAAGATGTTTTGTGCATACTTCATGAAAACATTTCATTTTCGGAAAATGCTTTTGGGGCACTACTAAACATCTCAAAGAGGTCAGACAGGGGGTTGCAAGTCCCAAACAAGCCAGGCACGCAGATATCAAGAAACAAGGCAGCGAGGTCAAATACGAATCGACCCCCTCCCCAAAACTCACAAATTTTCTTTTAGCGCAGGTCTTTTCATATTAATGTGCGAAAACGCAATAGCCAAGCGTAAAATACGACAAAGGTTTCTTCAGATAGCAAAAGCAAAAAGCAACAAAGGCAGAGGATGACAACAATCCAAAGTCCGCAGCAAAAGCAGCAGCAGCGGAAAAAGGGCACCAATAATCAGCAGTCAAAGTTCAGAGGTCCGCAACAAAACCTAACGCATCAGCTCGGGCATAAAGTCAAAATTGGCAACCCACGCATCGCACACAGCAAAGGCATCATGGCAATTCGTCAGCTGCAACGTTCAGCATGTCCGTGCAAGGACAACATCTCAGGGATGACATCTCTACCCATAAAATTGCACTTCTCATATGTATTTATCATTTCGTTTAAACAGGTATACACTAACGTCTTTTCTCAAGCTTAGCTTGCAGGAGCATTTATTCTACAGGAGCAGCAACACGTCCAGGCAACGACGTCATCAGCATTATGTCAAGGCAACGACATCCTCAGCATTGCGTCTACGCAACGACGCCAGCAGCAATACGTCGTAACGACGCGGCGTTATCGGCGTGTGTCCAAGCAACGACACCCTCGGCGTTGCGTCACGCAACGACGCCCGGAAGAACACGCCCAGCAACGACGCCATCGGATTATGTCAAGGCAACGACATCTCGGCGTGCGTCTGCGCAACGACGCCCGAAGAATACGCCCAGTAACGACGTTATCGGCGTGTGTCCAGCAACGACACCATCAACATTGCGTCACGCAACGACGCCAAAGAATACGCCCGTAACGCGGCGTTATCGGCGTGTGTCCAGGCAACGACACCATCAGCATGCGTCTACGCAACGACGCCAAAGAAGAATACGCCCAGTAACGACGTTATCGATTGCGTGTGTCAAGCAACGACACCATCAGCATTGCGTCTACGCAACGACGCCGGCGGAATACGTCCAACGGCGGCGTTATCGGCGTGTGTCCAAGCAACGACACCATCAACATTGCGTCTACGCGCGACGCCGCCAAAGAACACGCCCAGTAACGACGCCATCGCGGCGTGCGTCTACGCAACGACGCCCCCCAGCAATACGTCCAGGCAACGACGTATTCAGCCTCGTGTCCAGGCAACGACACCATCAGCATTGCATCTACGCAACGACGCCAAAGGCAAAGACGTCCAGCAACGACGTTATCGGACACAAGAAGTCCAAACGACGCCATCATCAGCATATCACATCTGCACAGGGACGATTTTTCTCTGTTCTCAAAATTGCATTTTTATCATTCATGCTTTATTATTCTGTCTTAGCAGTTATGCACTAACTCTTTCTTGAGCTTTAGTCTACAGAGACAATTGCAGCAAGGACAACGTATCCGCATTCACAATCGCAACACGTCCGTGCAAGGGCGAAATCACAGCTTTTGCAGCATCGCATCAACACAGCAGGCATCATATTTTTGCAGGATAACCTTTTCTACCCACAGTTGCATTACTTTAAAATTATGCATCATTATTTTGCCTTGATTATGCACTAACCGCTTGTTCAAGTCTTAGTACGCAGAGCGCGAGCACAACGCGTGGATTTTCTCTTACAATAACCGGCAACTGTTGGGGGGCCAACCTTCCCAACGATTGGCAGAAGCGGCCTCAAGCGTCGGTCCACTCGCTCCACATCACCATAGAACCCAGCACCACAAGCCATAGCAATACACCCCAGGTTCAAGCCAGTTATATTCTTTTACTTTTTGCACCATGGCCCAGTGTCATCATAACTCGACACTGGGACATCTTTAAGCCCGCAGTAGCCCGCCTTGGTGTTTTGACCATGGTAGCCCAGTGTCGTCATAACTCGACATCGGCTTTTGAGTCCGCGTTAGCCCGCCGTGGTGTTTAGGCCATGGTAACCCAGTGTCGTCATAACTCGACACTGGGACAGTTTTTGATTTTTGCGTCAGCCTTATCTACCTGCCCAGCATTTTTGCAACTCTGAAGATCGAGACAAAATTGGCTATGAGTCAACGTCTTTGTCCGAAGATTCTTCCATCATCTCCATACAAAGAGGGACATCTGTTGACACCCAATTTTGACCCTCCCGTCCAGCCATTAACTATAAAATTACACTAATTTTGTAAAATAATTCTTTAGGATTTTTATAATAAAATACAACAATAAAACATAAATACAGGCATTAATAATTAATTTAATAATGGCATCGCGTCTTACGTAGAGTTTTAAGCATTTAGAGTCCCGCGCCCGCACTTATTAACTTTAAGCTTTGTCGTAATTCTTAAATAATTAATAAATGCACAAAATAAATAATTTAGCGATAACGTCGTGTCAGGTAGCATAGCCGCATTTATTAGTAATCATTTGTAATTTAAAATCAATTTTAATCTGATATACGCATTTAATAGCACCGCATTTGTAAAAGCTTTAAACAATTCTTAAATAACATACTTGCATTTAGCATTTAAGTAATTTAATCTAGACTCAATTTTAATTTTAATTTAACTTCGCAATAATGCAACAATAAGATTTTTTAAATAATAGCGCCGCATTCTGAAGCATTAAGCATTAATTAGATAACACACCCGCATTTATCTTATAACAATTAGATAATTTAATCACAATTTATTAATTTGATTTATCACTAATTAATTTTACCTAAACTAACTCCCTAAACTAACTCCCTAAACTACTACCCTTTAACTACCCAGCCCACTACCGCCTGGCCCAAACCCGCAGACCAACCCCACGCCCAGCGCTATTTCCCAGCCCACGCCCCATTTCCTCTAAACCCATTACGCCTAACCCCGCCAGCCTCTTATCTCCCCGTCACGACAATACCTGCAAAAGAAAACCTAGAACCCTAAAAATCCTGCCGCCTCTCGCCACACGCCCTAAAATCTCGCCTTCCTTAACGGATCACTTACCTTCCTTACCCATGCAAGCAACCAACGACATCTTACCATAACCAAAATCGAACCTTACCATAAGTCGTCCAAAGAAGAATCGATACAAAATCATACACAAAAATCAGCACGAAATCAGCCTTTAATTGCTTGCCAATATTAGAGCTGAACGGAGGCTATATAAGTGAAGCCATGGTTACATGCAAAGTCAGTCAAAAAAGAGGGAGAAGAAGGCAGGAGACCCATATCGTCGATCAGTCATCAATCGCGGAGATTACCTTTAGCAGTCAAAGCCTAGCATCCCTTCCTGGCTTTCGCTTATTGTCATTGATTCTTGCAAATGTTCCTTCTTGCGAACTTCCGTCGACGATTCTAGAAAAACATTTGTCGTCGCCTGGTTATTGTCTACAAAAGGTCCGAAATCCTTGTCTTTCATTTATTCAATTGTCTAATTGATACTATGTGTCTTATGTGATGGTGTCTGTAACATTTTGTTCAAACTTGCTCAACTTGGATTGGTCGCTGTGTCTAGATAGGTCCATTAGCAGTAGCCTTCAATGTTTTGTAGCGTCAACTCTGTTTTGAGCATGAACGTATGCTTCTATAGTACTTTCTGAGGGAATGATCGAACGTAGCGATTGTATAAGGGTCATAGATCCATTTTGTTGGTTGTGTGCTGACGGTTGTGTAAACATTGACTTGAATATTCTGTTTGAACCGCTAGTATGCGACGGGATGTTAGCGGGAATGCATTGACATGTTAAATCCAAAGAAAAATCAATATTAATCATGAGGAACTGTTAAACCGAAATTCATTACATATGTCGTTTCTTGTAATTTTCTCTAAACAAATATTTCTCCTAACAAATAGTTAGCGGGAAAGAAAAGGGATTACGAGGTCTAATCCCGAATTTTAAAATCAAACCAACATATAACAACAACCAATACTTAAAAGGATTATGTGTTTACATGTATGTATAATTATGTTCCTGCATTCAAGATTCAAACCTCTTGCTCATTTTCCAAAAGATCATAAGAAAGACTATAAGCCCACATACATGTCAACCCAAATTTCAAAAGAATTATGTGCCTATGTGTTTGTATATTTATATGCTTGCATTCAAAAGATTCAAATCCTTTACCTGTTTTCTAAAATATCACTACTATATTTTAATAACCTAAGACCGACCTCCAATCAAAAATGTTACTAAGATCAAGGATATACGATTTACAATGTCGTGTTATCCTCCCGATAAAGTAACAAACACTTTAATGGTAAAATAAATCCCCCGCGTTCTCCTCTCTAAAAAATGGTAATGTATTTACTGTAAGCTAACTATACAAGTATAATAATCTATCATAATATTCATTATACTTTGTTTCACTGTCTTGGGTCTAATTAAAGTTTACATTGCGTGGGAATGATAAATAAAATCATTGTAAAGCAGAATTGTATACTAAATGATGAACAGGAGTGCCTTATACTTATATTCTGTGGCTGACTGCATATATACGTGTTTAAAATTGCCTACGTGAAGCATATGTGCATCATACTCAGATTTCAAATCCCGGAATAAATGACCATATAGCCATCCGTATGTTATATTCAACAAGGTTTGTACTTTTGAATGAGCTAGCTTAATATCACATGCAATCATGTCGTATCCGTATGGATTTAGGCCTAGTCAAGTAGTCTCGTTGGCATTTCAGTCTGAGTTAAATGCATGAGAAGTCTTCCTATAGGAGTTCTCATGATATGAGATGTTCTCAAAGGTCATCCTTTATGTGTGTGATTAATACGAAATGTTGCGGTAATCCCGTAGGATTGTTGGAATTGATTTTGATTATTCTAGGCCACTGTTTGGGCCATTTTTAGACCAATGTTTAGCATATGTCAGTCTGATTTTCAGCCTTGCTTAGACTGATTTTCTATCCCCCTTTGTTAGGACTGTCTGCTAGATACTATGGCTACTGATTCTAGATCACCTCTCCCTGTCTGGGATGATTTTTGACCCTCTGTTTGGACTGTTTTCTAGCCACTTTGCTGCTGGTTTTGGATTACTTTTTTGGCTGCATTTTATCTATAAATGTGCTCTAATGCTCCTGTTGTCGTTTCTGTAAACTCAATTCCTTTCAAGTTTGTCCATTTAATCTGCAGTTCTGTGGCCTATATGATCAAATCATGTGCTAGTTAACTGGTTCATCTCAACCCAGTTATTACTTAGACCTGTCGATTGGTTTAGGATATTTTTAAAACAAATGTTAACTGTCATCAAAATATATTAGAGGATTATCATATATTAAGCTATGTCATGATGTTTCTGGATCTTTAAATGCACTTATAGAATTGTTGCTTAGAATGACATATGTCTCAAAGCTTGTTTAGACTTCCCATAGGCTCGATTTGTACTCTTGGCTATTTAAGGTTTAGTTCCAACACAACGTTAAGCGTAAGGGTGAATTATACAAGTCTGAAATTTGATTGGCTTGCCTTGATAATCTTGAGTATATGTCCTCAGTTATAGAGTACATGTTACACTTAAAACGAACCTGCATGTTAATGCTACGGTGATATCTTGTGGGTGCCACATGTTGATTCTAAATTGCTATAACTCTTTCCCTAATATTGTTTTAGCCTTTGCGTCATAACTCTATGCTTATCTAAGTTTATTATCTATTTGGGTCATTACAATTTCGAGACACTCTAACCATTTTCCTCCTATTTTTCATGGCATGCATCGGGAGAATAATTAGGAGTCTCGGTATGAGACTCGAAATGGTCTCCATAGCATCAACCGCATTTCCGCCGCGGGGCTTCCAAACAATCATAAGATAGATGGCGTCGCCATCCGTCCTAGACGCTACAACAACTTCAGTCTCATTCCCCCCTTGTTTATTTACGCATTTATTCATTTGTTTGTTCATTATTGCCATACTTATTAAACTTGTAACTAATAGGATAACTAACTCTATTAGCCTTTTGGAATATGTGGGAAGGGTAGTATAAAGACGAATCCGCTCTTTGTTAATTCTAGATTCGTCGTACAAATCTAAATCCAAGATAAATTAATTAATCCCAGTTATGCTTTAGTCATGTAGTCAAAAAATACAACTCCTTACCTAGAAAGAAAGAAAAATAGACTTTCTTATAATTTCTTCATAAGCAACATAGGAGCAACTCGTTACTTTTCTTAATATCATCAACGTTTCATATACTTTTTACAAAGACAATTTCCTAACTAATTCTATATGCTTATAGGGATAATTTGTCATTTTTTACTTTTGTCAGATAAAGAATGATTTCATAATTAACCTTAGGTATAAAAGTCTTAAATATACCTATAGGATGTAATTTATCACTTAATAAAACAATTTCATGTACTATGATTTGCATAATTAATATTTCGTGAGTCTTATAGAATCCCTTTAGTTATCAAAAAATACTTTCTTCTAGATATGTGCTACATCTTTTTTTCACCTAAAATAATTTTTTTTAAAAAAAATACATCCCTTAGCCAAATAAATTAACCTATGTTTGAACGGACAACCGCAAGTTAGCGGATCCTTTAGGGTGCCTTACCCCTTCCCTTTAGGATAATAAAGAATCCTTACTCAGAATCTTATTTAGTTTCACAGACCTTTAAATGGAGTTAATGCTGACTTTAATCAGTTAGTATTTAGGTGTCCTAATTCACCCAATTAATTAGGTGGCGACTCCCTTTAGCACTTTTAAGCACCTCTCTTAGCACTTTTACATTTTAGCACCCTTTTTTGCACTTTAGCATTTGTTATTTATTTTCTAACC
Organism: Przewalskia tangutica; assembly: GCA_029844215.1. Taxonomy (NCBI): domain Eukaryota; kingdom Viridiplantae; phylum Streptophyta; class Magnoliopsida; order Solanales; family Solanaceae; genus Przewalskia; species Przewalskia tangutica. The sequence continues at coordinate 2,771,505 of CM056730.1, read as the reverse complement.
TTTTATTTAAGCAGGAGTTTAGAAAATAAAGCCGCGGCCGGAAAAGGGCGCGACACTCTTCAACTCGAAAATTTCATTCTGTGTGATATACTGCCGTTGAGTGGTTCGTTGCTACCGGAATTTGGAGTACTACTATTCTGGTAAGATAATCGTTCTATCCTGGGAGGCGATATTCCGTTAACCTCGAGTACTGTGAGGGGAATAATTTCCTTAAGGACACACTTTGAACTAAGTGGGATCGATTACATTCTGAAATTATTTTTCCAAAACAGATTCTGTTTTCGTTTATTGTTTCATTTATGTTATATGTTTCACTAAGTGATTAACATATTGTTTTGAATAATTATTTAGCCAAGTACAGATTATTATACCAACAAGAGTTTCTCTGTTACTTGTTGCTGCAGGTCAACTTACAGGCGAGTCCGCCGGGTGACACAGCCACAACTCTGGACTCGCCCGTGTGGCAAAGGCCGATACTTATGGGTGAAAAGTGTGAGCTGCCGAGATTTAGTGGGCTAATTTTGTATGATGAGAGGCAGGCAGGCCAGTTCATCATTCATCGTCGATCAAGGGCCACTGTATAATAAGGGCCACTGTTGAACCCTGTAGACCATATTCTTTGTTTTAATTTATGTTGCAGTTTTTGACTTGGTATATAGTTCAAAAAATATTTTAGAACTTGTTAGTTTAAATATCCAATGAGATTTCTATAAAAAGCATGCTAGTCTTCGAGAGCCAGACTGGAAATGATAATCCCTACGGAAAGATAGTTGGCTGCCATCCTAGACTATTCGATATTATGCTTATTGGCCCATGGAAATTATCTAAACCGAGCGGATCAAACCTTTCTTCTTCCTACTCAAGCTGATGACGAACCTCATTATTTAGCGGCTCTTCAAAGTCAGAAAATAGGATAAAAAGTTAAATTGCCTCAAATATATAAATACATTATTCTTTTTTAAATAAAATAATAAGAAAAGAAAGAGTGACGTAGATTATATTCTAGATCATTCGGAAGGGCTCCGTAGAGTTTTGGGGTGTAACGTTGTGGTACATCTGTCAGCGGCGGGAGTCTCACATCCGAGCGAAGAGCCTCCCGCCTGACTTTTTAGATACGAGTGAGTGAGCGCTTTTAATTTTTGCTATGAATGAATAACCTCTCCATTTATTTTCAAACTTGCTCTTCAAACCATCAAATACGAGATTCGTCTCCTTCTCAAAGATTTGATGAAATGACCCACCCGGCCACCCCACCCAAGAGTGCTTATGTTATGCCACATAAAAATTACACATAAGGAATGGCAATATTTATTCGAGTAGAAATTTTTCATAATTAAAATCTTTTTAAATTTACACCAACTACTCCATGTATTTTTCTAGTTTTCAAATAGAGCATTTTCTTCATGTATTTTGTTGCTTTTTGAGTAGGAGGGGGAGGTTTTAGGCGTGGATTTGGCCATGTTCTTCCTTTTTCTTACAAAAATAGTAAGAAAATCCTAGTCTAGGTGTCAAAAAAATTATACTCCATAAATATTTATTTGACTTATCTATACATTGAATTCTCTTGACAAATGATAAATATTACATTATAGCATTTTCTTGAATTTCTTTGCTATAATTCAGGGTTACGTCACTGCATGATACACTTCGAGTAGAAAATCATATTCATAGGTGTCAAAGAGTGAAAGAGACATTAGATTCTCCTATCTTTTATTTATGTACAACAACAACATACCCAGTGAAATTTCCAATATGGGGTCTGAATAACTTTTACGTAGATGCCACAAAATTGAGTTAAAAGTACTTAATTGCATAATAATGTATAGGGCACATGGTAACATGTCAGACTGTTGTAATGTAATACACATTCTAACATTATTTTCTGATTTAATCATGATAAAATTATATGATTTGATTTAATTTTGGATGAAAATAAGTCTTTATCTATTAACATAAATATTGTGTACAAATAAAGTTTATTACTCTGTCTTAACAAACGGTGGAGGACTCATTTGGAGAGTTGGCAAATTACTTTTGGAACCTTAGTTGAAAGGAGCACGTGAGATGGCTATAAATAGAAGAGGAATTGTTGTCTTAGGGTTATGATATGAAGTTTTCTCTTTATTTTGTTAGAGTTGGTTTGGTACATCTTATTAAAAAGAGCTTATAAGAGTAAAACTTATAGGAGTAGAGCTTTTTCATGTAGAGTTTTTATCAAAAAGTTGTTAGATGTTTGGTTGCCAATAAAAAAAGTATTTTTGTATAAAAAATAAAAAAGTTGTTAGGCCAAAAGAAGCTCTACTCCTGTAAGTCTAAATTTTAGACTTATGACACCCATAAACTCTACTTCTTTTCCAACCAAACACATCTAAAAAAATTCATAAGTACTTATTTTAAAAAATAAGCACTTATGAGCTTTCCATAAACTCAACCAAATGGGCACTTAGTTGATTAGGTTAATTCCGGAACCTCCATCCATTCTTCCTTTTTGTTTCTTCTTCCCTCGAAAGAGTTGATTACTGGTTTGGAGATGAACTCTTATATTTATACATGTAATTCGAATTATCCATTTCAATACAATAAAAGTTCATTACACTATCTCAAAGGTTGATCAGTTTGAGGAGTCAAACATCTTTTTTTTAATTATGATTTTCTCAAACTCTTTTTATATATTATGAATTATTAATTATGCATACTTATAGTAATTTTGTGTAGTTTTTAAATATGTAAATTTTATTATAAAATTACTCAAAAATATATGTTTAAAATTAAGTAAAAAAAAGTTGCTTGATTCCCAAAACTTATCAACCTTCAAACAAATGGGACCGATGAAGTATTTTTTTATTTGACGTTTTATGGGTGGGACCCATTGTGAGGAGGTAGTTGGTACATGTGGAATGAATGAAATCCACGTGGCGTACTCACCTATTATCAGAGCATTATTGTATTTCCGATTCCCCCTTTCATAATCAGCTCATCTTTTGGACAATAAACATTTTTTTTTGGGTAAATGATAGTAACAATTTTGATACCTCATATATTTTTTAATTTGATCTTTGAAATATATGATTTAGCATAGGTACTCTTCAACTAATTAAAATGTTAGACAATATGGGCCTCACGTCCGGCCCATATTCCAATTTCCAGATTTGTTAATATTTTCCCTATTATATTTGGTATATTGTAAATTTACTCTTGTACCTAAATTAGTATTGTAATATTACCATAAGTGTAGATTTAGTCTCCTTATAGAATAGGGATTTAGATGTAAAGTAAGAATATGATTCTCCTATTGTAACTTGTATATATATCTTTCATCAATAAGAATAATCAAGAGATTAATTCTTTCATGGTATCAAGAGTCTAGGTTCTCTTTACCCTACTTCCGCTCACTCAAATTCTTCTCATATTCACGATTTTTTCTCTCACAAAAACTGAGACATCTCTTCTTCTTCCTCGCAAATTCCCTTCTCCGAATCTTGTTGTTCTATTCCCTATGACTAATAAACACAATTTTCATCCTGCCCTCACAGTTTCTAACATCAAGAGCATCATACCTATTGTTCTTGATCTTGAAAACGTCCAATATGGAACGTGGGCAAAATTGTTTAAGATTCATGCTTTGGCACATAAAGTCTTCCACCACATCATTCCTCCAACTCCTCCAAAGGAGGGTGATAAGGCGGCTACGTCTACGACGGTTGTGCCCACTAAAGAAGCAGATCCATAATTATGGGTCATGCTTGATGCTAAGGTTCTTCAGTGGATTTATGTCACTATCTCCTTGGATCTTTTACAGATGATTATGGAACTCAACTCCACAGCTATGACAGTGTGGGATCGATTGCGAGACATATTCCAAGATAACAGTCATTCTCGAATTGTTATCCTTGAGCAGGAATTCTCCCAGGTGGCTATGGCGAGTTTACCCAACGTTTCTTCTTATTGCAAACGCCTCAAGGACTTGGCAGACCAACTCAACAACGTGGGTTCTCCTGTTTCTCAAAGTCGTCTAGTTCTTCAGATGGTTGCAGGCCTGTCAGAGGCTTTTAGCGGTGTTGCTTCGGTTATTCGTCACAGTAACCCCTTGCCAGGATTTTATCAATCCCGTTTTGTGCTTACTTTGGAGGAAGCCGGATTGCCTAAGAAAGTGGCGATTGGGGCCAGCCTTATCGCCATGATGACTGCGTCCAATTTCTCTCCTTCCAATCCAGCCAACGTGACTCAAAATCAGAACAACGGGGGTGGTAAGAAGGGCCAGAATCGGAAGAATAATGGCAAGAATCGTGGCGGCAACAACGGAGGCAACCGTCAGCAGCAACAACAGTTCTGGAGCCCACAGGGGCTCCCTGGACAGTGGAAGTGGGTCCCAGCGCCACGGCTCCACAGTAATGTTACACCCCGTAAGTCCAGGACATGTATAAGAGAATGTACGTAAGGAAACAAGACTTGGAAATTAGTACGAAAGGAAGAATTGTTTTTCCGACGGAAAACCTTCCGGACGTCGGAAAGGAAAAATGTTCGTTATTGAGAATTGGATTCTCAAAATGCATTATTTGAAGAGTATGGGACTTGTTAATATTAGGGAAATTTATTTTTACGGATTTGGTCACGTGGGGCCCACCCGAGGAATTTTACGTTTGGTGGGGCCCACGAGGGTTACAGAATTTTATGGACGAATGAGAGGGAGACACGTGGCACCCCCACATGGTCTTGGTCGAATTATTCCAAGGGTAAAATGGTCATTTACCATGGTGGAAGATAAGTCTTGCTAAGCTTGACATTGTTGACTTGTCAACTTGCCACATAAGCTTGATCCATGTGATTTTCATCTTAGCCTTACAAGTGTTATTATCCAAGCCCTCCATTATGTTATTAGTATACTACTTGTGCAAGACTAGCTCATTTACACTTAGAATTATTTGAAAAACTTTGAAGACTCCACTAAGAGCTCTGGCGAAGGGTTTTTTTAGAGACAAATTTTGTAGTTTTGATCCATTAGCCACAAGACTTAAACCCAAGGTTCCTAAGAGTGTTGTAAGGATATCTCAATAGAAAGATTTCGGAAAAAACGTATTTTCACGTTAGTCGCAAGGCGGAAACTAAGGGAGTTCTTCAACTTTGAAGTTGGAACTTGAAGATGGGTTCTTCATAGGCTTCTAAGGAGTGCTTGGAGCGGATTGGAACTTAAGGAAAGGAGCTAAGAATTGCTAAGGCGCGACTTCGAATCTTGGAAATTTTTAAGGGCTTTGAAAGGTATAAATTTTGTCGTTTTAAAAGTTAAGGCTTACTTATTGTTGTAGCTATGGATTTTAGCAATCATGTGCTATATAGTATGAAGTTTGATATGTTTATTGGCTATTGGAACCCTAATCCGAAAACTAGCATGTTTAGCTTAAATATTACAATTCAAGTCGATTATTAGCCTAAGCGTCGCATGTTGTATAAAGAAGGAAATTGTAGTTGTTGAAGTTGTTTAGACTATATAACATGTTAGACCTTAGAACTTGGAATTGGAAAAGGATTGGAAAAGACTTAGTGTTGCTATGTAAGTTGGCCGAGAATTGGCTAGTGTGCCTTAGACTATTTCGTATGAATTGTGGGGCGGAATTTTACACGTATTGTAAGGCGTGTAATCCCCTTTGTTTGGTTGTTGTTGGAGCCTTAAATGTGGCTTGTTGGTTATTGTATTCGGCCTTGAAAAAGGTGGCAAAGTGAGTAGAAACAAAGGAAGTGCTGCCCGATTTTCCGTAGAATTAGAGACTAAATACTTAGTATTATTCTACATAGAGACTAGAAGTTAATAGTCTTGTTGTGACCATTTTAGGTTGACACTTCTACGTACGGCGTATTCGGCTTAGCTTGAGGATTTAGCCGAAAAGGTATGTGAACTATCTCCTCTTCTAGCATGATTCCTTAGAATAAAGAAAGTAAGTTCTACTCCTTGAATGATCCATTCCTTGCTTGTATTTGGATTGCCTAAAATAGAATTTGTTCTATGTACTTCCTTGAGTGTACTTTGATGTTTAAATTGTAAGTTGTATAATCCATTTCCTTAGTGAAGTTTGGATTCTTAAAAGTGAAGGTATTTTTCTTAAAGTACATAGAGACTTAAAAAGGAAGTGGTTTCCAAATCTTTTGGCTAGTGCCTTAGTTCCAAAAATCCTAAAGGTCATTATAATGACTTTAGGGGAGTCAAAGGAGTGATTTACTTATTTGATTTAAAAGAGGAGAAATGACATGATTTAAGAGAAGTAACTTGTGTTAAGGGTGAAGTTACTTGAGGTTTAAAAAGTAGAAGAAAACTTGTTTTCTAACTATTAAGAGACTTGAAGTATTTTGAAAGTTAAGAACTTGATTTGTAAGTATGTGATACTTGGTTTTAATAGTATAAGTCTCTTGGCTATTGAAGGAATGGATATGTCTAAAACCATAAAAGGGTTATAACGGCTTTATGGGAAGTTGTTATAACGGCTTTATGGACGGTTTAGAAATTTGTCTATTTTGATTAATCGGCATAAGTTGCCTAGATTGTGAAAATTTGGAGTTACTTGATTTCAAGCTTTGAAATGAGTTTTCTAAAAGTGTAGTAACTTACTTTGAAAAATAGACACGCCTTGATACTACGGGTGTTAGTATCTTGGGGCTTTACATAGAAAGGAGTCTTTTATAAAAGAATACGTATGTAGTACTTTGGCTTGATAAATTGAGAATTTGTCTAAGTGTGCCTTGATAAGTACTTTGACTTGTTAAAAGAGAATTATTCTATGTATGCCTTGATTAGTACTTTGGCTTGATAAATTGAGAATTTGTCTAAGTGCCTTGATAAGTACTTTGACTTGTTAAAAGAGAATTATTCTATGTATGCCTTGATTAGTACTTTGGCTTGATAAATTGAGAGTTTGTCTAAGTGTGCCTTGATAAGTACTTTGACTTGTTAAAAGAGAATTATTCTATGTATGCCTTGATTAGTACTTTGGCTTGATAAATTGAGAATTTGTCTAAGTGTGCCTTGATAAGTACTTTGACTTGTTAAAAGAGAATTATTCTATGTATGCCTTGATTAGTACTTTGGCTTGATAAATTGAGAATTTGTCTAAGTGCCTTGATAAGTACTTTGACTTGTTAAAAGAGAATTATTCTATGTATGCCTTGATTAGTACTTTGGCTTGATAAATTGAGAATTTGTCTAAGTGTGCCTTGATAAGTACTTTGACTTGTTAAAAGAGAATTATTCTATGTATGCCTTGATTAGTACTTTGGCTTGATAAATTGAGAATTTGTCTAAGTGTGCCTTGATAAGTACTTTGACTTGTTAAAAGAGAATTATTCTATGTATGCCTTGATTAGTACTTTGGCTTGATAAATTGAGAATTTGTCTAAGTGTGCCTGGATAAGTACTTTGGCTTGTTAAAGAGAATTATTCTAAGTGTGCCTTGGTAAGGACTTTGGCTTGTAATTAAGGATTTGCCTATGTGTCTTGGAAATAGCGGTTGTGTGCTATTGTTATATCGGTCGTTTCGGTCATTCCGGGTTGGTGGCATTTGCATAATTAGTGGATTTGCTACCCACGACGAGGAATACCTCGCGAGTCCGTAGGGCTTATGCGCAGTGAAATAGTCCCACGCGGGCGTCCGACCTATGCGGGAATACCTCACGCGAGTCCGTGGGCTTATGCGGGTGAAATAGTCCTATGCGAGAATACCTCACGCGGGTCCACGCGGCCTATGCAGTGAAATAGTCCTGCGAGTAGGATGGCTAAATGATACCGCGCGGATGGTCTGTTTTGATCATGAGCTTCCTAGTTTATATTGTAAGGATACTCATCGTTTACTCATTGTTAGTAAGGCACAATGTGTTGTAATTTGATTATCATATATGTCCCCGATTTGTTTGTGTTACCCTATGGTCATGCTTTTACGATGTGGGATTCCGGCATGAGACCACGTGGTATTTAGGACACGGTGGGGACCGGTGTTCATGTATCCTTATTGGTGTTATTACATCATGGATCGCGGTGAGGAAGGATTCCACAGGCATGATTGATATTATGGGCGTGAGACCCGTGGCTATATTGAGTAATGACTTTGAGGGCTGCGTCCCCGACTTGATATGATCGCATGTGTTATATCGTAGGTTGGATATCATACATGTCTCCCGCTTTGTTTAGATGTTATGATTTTATTACGATACTTTCATCGCTCACATACTTGGTACATTCTTCGTCTCGACCTCCTTCGGCCGCGTCACGCCGCAGTTTAGGTACGATTTGGTGATCGGCAGTGTAGGACCGCTCGAGTTTTTGGATAGCTCCTTCATTCGGAGTTTATCTTTTTGGTATAAGTTCTTTCGATGTGCTTTGTACGATTATGGGTACGGGGCCTTGTCCGTCATAGTTGATTTAACTCTAGAGTCAGTATTCACGTGGGATTGGACTCGTATGCGGTGTAGTGTCTTTTGTTTATGTATTATATGGCGGCAGTCGGCTTTGCCAGACGCACGTTGGTTTTAAAAGAAAAAAATGAGTTGTTATTAATTTCCGCAATGTACTTAATTGTTAAGGTAGAGGTGCCCGTGTAGGCACGATCCACGCCGGTTCGGGTGTGACAATCTGTGCCGCGGCACTTACGTCGCGGCCACCAAGACAGCATCGCGTCCAACTTCTACCTGTGTCGAGTCGTGTTTGAGACCAGACGGCAAAGAATGATCCATTATACTTGGGCCTCTCCCCCATCAGGCCCACCACGCCGCGGGCCCTACTCAGACCGACATTGAAGCAGCGATGCACACACTTGACTTGACTCAGCCGGACCCTAATTGGTACATGAACACCGACGCCACTACCCACATGACATCCGACCAAGATACTCTCTCGTCTTATTCCAATTTGAGCACTAATCGTGGTATAACTGTTGGTAATGGAAATTTTGTTCCAATTAAGGGTTATGATCACAAAACTTTGTCCATTCATCATCCATCACTTGTCCTGAATCATATCCTTCATGCCCCAAAATTGATTAAAAATCTGGTGTATGTCCATAAATTCACCACTGATAATTGAGTTTCTATTAATTTTGATCCTTTTTGGTTTTCTGTGAAGGATTTCAAAACGGAGAGTCATCTCATGAGGTGCAACAGTAGGGGTGATCTTTATCCATTCACTCCAAGTCTCAGCGTCTCGCGTCAAACCGTGTCATCCACTTTTGCAGCTCTTGCTCCTTCCTTGTGGCATGCTCATTTAGTCATTCGGGGTCGTCTATTTTATCTTTTTTAGATAGACATAAGTTTATTTCTTGTAATGGTACACGTAGTACTCCACTTTGTCAATCTTGTGCTCTGGAAAAGATTATTAAATTACCATTTATAGCATAAAATTCTAATACTTGAATGCCATTTGATATTATTCATAGTGATTTATGGACATCTCCAGTTCTCAGTTCTATGGGTCATCGTTATTATATTTTATTCCTAGATGACTATTCTAAATATTTATGGACGTTTCCAATTGCGAAAAAATCTCAATTTTTTTCCATTTTCATAAAATTTAGTTCTTTCATAAGAACACAATTCGAACGAGAAATAAAAAACATTCAATGTGATAATGACAAAGAGTATGACAATGGGAAATTTAGGGAGTTTTGTGCTCAAAATGAGATAAATTTTCATTTTTCTTGTCCTCATACGTCTTCACAAAATGGAAAAGTTGAGCGGAAAATTCGTACCATTAATAATATTATCCGCACTTTATTGGTTCATTCTTCCGTTCCTCAATTATTTTGGCATCATGCACTACAAATGGCTACCGATCTCCTAAATATTCTTCCCTCTAAAGGTTTGACATATTCATCCCCTCTCAAAGTGTTATACAATAAGACTCCGTCATATTCTCATCTTAGGATTTTCAGATGCTTATGTTATCCACTGTTTTCATCCACTACGATCAATAAATATCAGACACGTTCTACTCCTTGTGTGTTTTGGGGTTTTCCGTCAAATCACCGTGGTTATAAATGCTTTGATTTGTCTTCTAAACGAATCATCATTAGTCGTCATTTTCTCTTTGATGAATCTCAATTTTCCTTTTCTAAAGTAGAAACACCCGTGCCTAGTACTTATGATTTTTTGGATGAGGATGTCTCCCCCTATGTTCTCTGTCATTTTTTTGATTTGTCCGAAATAACATCGTCAGCGCCGCGGCCCTGCACAGAGGCGCCGTAGTGCCAAAACACGAGTCGGCCATGGCCTCGCATGAATAAGGCCATGGCGCCTCCGACGGTACTTCCAGAAATTCTCAAAAATTCCCAAAATTCATCAAATCCAGTCCAGAGTCATGGTCCAGTCACTCGCAGTCAACGAGGTATTTTTAAACCAAAGAGACATTTTAATTTAAATTCTAATGTTTTTAAATCTTCCTTACCCCGTAATCCTGTTTCTACCTTAAATGACCCTAATTAGAAAATTGCCATGACTGAGGAATATAATGCTCTTATTGATAATAAGACGTGAGAGTTGGTACCCCGTCCTTCTGGTGTTAATATTATTCGGTCTATGTGGATTTTTGTTCATAAGAAAAATTCTGATGGTTCATTTGCAAGACATAAGGCTAGACTTGTAGGTGATGGTAAGACTCAGCAGGTTGGTGTGGATTGTTGTGAGACATTTAGCCCGGTGGTCAAGACGGCTACCGTTCGCACAGTGCTCAGCTTGACTCTTTCAAAATCATGGTCCATTCATCAGCTAGATATGAAGAATGCTTTCCTACATGGTAATCTTTAGGAGACAGTGTATATGCATCAGCTTTTGGGGTTTAGGGATACTAGATATCCTAATCATGTATGTCTATTGAGAAATCCTTATATGGACTTAAGCAGTCTCCACGGGCTTGGTATAAGAGGTTTGTTGATTTTGTTTCGACTATGAATTTTTCTCACAGCAGGTCTGATAATTCATTATTCATATATCATCGGGGTTCTTCCATGGCTTATATATTGTTATATATGGATGATATTATATTGACTGCCTCTTCTGATGCTTTGAGAAAATCTATTATGACAATGCTCAGTTCTGAGTTTGCCATGAAAGACTTGGGCCCTTGAGCTATTTTTTTGGAATTGCAGTCACTCGTCATGCATGTGGATTATTCTTAATACGGAGGAAGTATGCAGCAGAGATCATTGAGATAGTTGGGATGTCATCATGTAAGTCCACTTCTACTTCAGTTGATACTTGTCACGACCGACCGGGCGCAATCGTGCCTACGGGGCACTCACGTATATACATCAGAGAATAGCAGCGGAACATACATACACATAAACCTGAATATAGCAAACATCACTGGCTAGCCGACAAGGTCGCCTTTCATAGATATACTTAGTCAAAAGTAAAACAGTACAACTTGTTTTTATAGCCCAAACCACAAATGTGACTACTGCACTCACAGGAATAACAATCGTGGATTTAACAGGGCCGCCATACCCCCTGAATGTACAAAAGTCTATAACCTCAGGGAACCGTACCAAAAGATAAAGCCTCCGGAGAAATGGAGCTTTCCCAGAACTGAACAGTGATCCTAAGAGTGCGGATCAGCAAGCTACGAACCTCAACCTGCGGCATGAACGCAGCCGGGCGAGGTCGATAACAGTACCAAGTATGCGAACGGAAAAAATATCAAAAATACCTCATAAGTCTAAAATAATCGAGACATGTAATATAATCGGTTTACGTAACAACGTGCCTTACTAACAATGAGAATATCAAGTATATACCATCCGCATGAAGATAGAAAGCTCATGATCAAAGCCGGTCACCGCGCGCAGATGTCATTAAGCACTCCTACTCCTGGGACTATTTCACCCGCATGGGTCATGTGGACCCGCATGAAGTATTCCTCGCATAGGATGTACTCACCCGCATGGGACTATTTCACCCGCATAAGCCTCAACAGACTCGCATGAGGTATTCCTCGCATCGTGGGTAGCAAATCCACGGAACATGTGGTATAACGATCTTGGGGATTTACCCCTCATTTATACTATTACCCTGAAGAAGGTGGTATAACGATCTTGGGGGTGTACCCCTCATTTATACTCTTACCCCTCATACTGCATGCCTCTAATCCTCATCGTAGCGTGTCGAGTGCATACCCATGGAATCCCACATCACTGACGGTATGTCCAAGTAAACTCATACTAAGACCATGGAAGCATACCCGTGGAGTCCTCCATCACTGACGGTACGTCCACGTAAACTCATACCAAGACAATGGAAGCATACCCGTGGAATCCTCCATCACTGACGGTACGTCCAAGTAAACTCATAACTTCTTTAGACTTTCATAAAAAAAAATCTCATTCTTGACCTTAAGGCACCTTCTTAATGCTTAATCAAATCCGAAGAAATTTAACCCGAAGTACCATGTACTTCTACTCTTTCAAAAGATCCCTTTTTCACATAAAAATTCCCATTTTACACTCTAAGCAATTGATGCCTTTTAAATCAAGTTGCCCTACTTAATTTCGATCCTTTCATCTTTGTTTACCTTATTCAAGAAAACCAACTCTTTAACCTTCCATAAAGTTATTATAACAAACTCCCCATAAAGCCGTTATAACTCATTATAAACAATTTTCGTCCTTTTATTAACCAAGAGACTTATACTTCAAATCAGTTTACACAATTTTCAAAATACTTCAAGTATACCAAAGGATTTACTTTATTCAAAACGCGTACGTCTACCGTACTATATAGTATAACTACTCATGCTCAAGAGATAAGAAAGTTCAATATACCTCTCCGGTTAAACCACTTGCTAAGTCCAATACACCACACGTAGTACGTCAACCTATAACGACCATAATACGTTTAATAACCTCAAGCTATAACATAGAATATTCCAAGTTAAAAATCACTAAATTCTATGGAAAATTGGGCAGCATTTCCTTTGTTTCTACATACTTTGCCACATTTTTCAAGGCCGAATTCAACACCCAAACGCCACTTTGAAGGCCCAACAATCCAAACATTTCAAAGGGGATTACACACCTAAACTTGGATGTGTAAAATTCTGCCCCACAATGTACAACAACTAACTTAACAACTTTAAGGTAAAATTTAGGCTACAACATGTCCACATCCTAACCTTGTTCAATTCCTTCAAATCCAAATCATATTTCTTACATGCAATTCTTCTAAAAGCAATTTTTTCAACTACAAGATCTTACTTCTTCACATGCAACACTAAAACTAGCTACAAGAAAATAATTGTTACCTTAGAGCTTTAGCCAAATAATTCCAACAAGCTTGCTATTCTCCTTTCCACAAACACTACCACAATACTTCTACAAGCTAGCCAACAAGCTTCCTTCTTGCCACATTTTTTTTCAGATTTTCCTCAAGCTTTGATTTCCTCTTGAAATTCTAGAGAGAATGGAGAGCTTCTAATTTAGAGAGAGAGAAGAGCTTGAAAGATGACCAAGTCTTGAAGACTTGGTCAATATAATCAGATGGGGACACTTGTCACCTCCCATGGCCTTTTTAAAAGAAGAAATCGATTTTCCTCGGTTTTTCCGCGAATTTCCACGGCTGGCCTGCGGCCGGCCATGCTAAACCTCCGCCACCACGTAACATCCGGCCGCGACGCTGCAACTTCAGCGCTCCCTCAGAATAACCGGCGCGCTGCCCAGATCCGCGCCGCCCCGTGGCCCCGATCAAACACTTTCCCGCCCAATCACAGACCGAACTTGTAACTCCCATAACTTTCTACTCCGATGTCCTATCGACGAACGGTTGGTTGCGTTGGACACCAGACTCAACGAACTACATGTTAGGCCTTAGAAACACCTAGGAACTCATAACACAACTGGACATAAACCACCTCAAAGTTGACTAAAAACCTGTCCGAAACAATCCGTCAACCTATCTTTCGAAAATTTTAAGTCTTACTCCCTTTCGTACGTTCTCATAGCATGGCCCGAATTACGGGGTGTAACAATACTAAACCCAAGTTGGGTGCTGCAGCTGGCTCTCCGTATGAGGATACGACCCGCTAACGTAGTCTTGCAGGCGTCCTTCAGTATCTTATGTTCACGCGACCAGACATTACATATGCAGTCTAGCAGGTGTGTTTGTTTATGCATGATCCAAGAGTTGAACATATGAATGCGCTCAAATACATCCTTAGGTACATTCAGGGAACACTTGATTATGGTTTGCATTTGTACCCTTCATCGACGTCTACACTAGTCTCCTATACAGATGCTGATTGGGGTGGTTGTCCTGACACCAGACGGTCTACGTCTGGCTATTGTATGTTCCTTGGAAATAACTTGGTCTCATGGTCTACCAAACGTCAATCTACGCTTTCACGTTCAAGTGCAGATGCCGAGTATAGAGGGGTAGCCAATGTGGTTTCCGAGTCATGTTGGTTACGAAATCTACTTTTAGAGCTTCATTATCCTATTGAGAAGGCTACCTTGGTATATTGTGATAATATAAGTGTCATCTACCTTTCTGATAATCCATTTCAGCACCAGCGTACTAAACACATAGAGATAAATATTCACTTTGTTCGAGAGAAGGTAGATAAAGGACAAGTACGTGTCTGCCACGTCCCTTCCAAATATTAGATTGCAGATATCTTTACAAAGGGTCTTCCCTCAGTCTTTTTTGAAGATTTTAGAGACAGTCTCAGCGTACGAAGACCTACCGCTATGACTGCGGGGTGTGTTAGAGAATATGGGCCTCACGTCCAGCCCATATTCAAATTTCCAGATTTGTTAATATTTTCCCTATTGTATATTTGATATATTGTAGACTTAGTCTTGTACCTAAATTAGTATTGTAATATTATCATAAGCGTAGATTTAATCTCCTTATAGAATAGAGATTTAGATGTAAAGTAGGAATAGGATTCTCCTATTGTAACTTGTATATATATGTCTTTCATTAATAAGAATAATCAAGGGATTAATTCTTTCATGTTAGAGAATATGGGCCTCACGTCCAACCCATATTCCAATTTCCAGATTTGTTAATATTTTTCCTATTGTATATTTGGTATATTGTAGACTTAGTCTTGTACCTAAATTAGTATTGTAATATTACCATAAGTGTAGATTTAGTCTCCTTATAGAATAGAGATTTAGATGTAAAGTAGGAATATGATTCTCTTATTGCAACTTGTATATATATGTCTTTTATCAATAAGAATAATCAAGGGGAAATATTAACAAATCTGGAAATTAGAATATGGGCTGGACGTGAGGCCCATATTCTCTAACATAAAATTTGTAAGTTTGATCATTTTATGCACGAAACACGTTATATTTGACCAATTTTTAGAAGTATATTACTTCAAATATAATGCAACAATACAAACTCAATATCACACATGAGTAATCAAATGGTACAACGATTAATAATTCTGAAAAAATATGATTATTTCCAAATAAAAGGATTAAAATTGTATATATAATCAAGTAATTAAAAATTAAATATATGTAATGAAATTTCATAATAATCAAATAAAAATGTTATCATTAATTGAGGGATCAAAAGTGTCCGATATCAAATGGGAACTACAAGCAAATAGAACACCTTTCAAGAGTATCAATATTGTCACATGAATGTGATGTAACAAGAAATCGGCGGTGGAATAGACAACAAAGCCACACTCTTGGTCCCTCAATTATTAATAAATTGTGTTTTTTTAACCTTTTGATATATGACTCAATACATTCAATCTTCATCTGAAGCCCTAGACCAGTTGGTCTTGAAGGCAGAGGGTATCCTAATTGGGTGGTGTGAGAGAGTTTGGTCACAAGTTCGAAACCCCAAGATAACGCATGGCCTGCCTTCGCCTCTTGGGGGAGCCTGTCACACCTGCTTGCCAAGTGTGGTTTAACTGACTGACGGGGTTTGAAGGCTATTACGTCAGTATGTGGTTTACCCAGTGCGCACCTTCGGATAGCGACTGCGGATTTCACGTTAAATAAAAAAAATACATTCAATCTTCAATTAATTAAAATATGTGTTTTAATACTTTTAAGTAGGAAATATGTTATATTTTAAATTATTTTGTAAGTATATTAATTCTCAAATATTGAGTAATATACTAATATTACAAGTTTAAAGTAATATATGAGTAATTAAATTCTTGAACAATAACAACATACCCAATGTAATATTACAAGTAAGGTCTGAAAATGATAAGATGTACACTTACTTTACATCTACATTCATTGAGAGTTTATTTTCGATAGACCTCGACTTAAAGACTTAAATGTAGTGTAATAAAAGCAGTATTAAAAGAAAAATAACTACAGAAAAATAAATCTCTATAAATATAGAAAAACATTCTTTCTTGTCTGAATATCTCTCTAAAGCCGAATACACGCCATTTTACTCTCAGACTCTCAGTTGGGGGTGGATCCTGATCGGGATTTTAATCAGTAAGTTAATTTCATCAATTTCTCTTAATCGTTAATTGATTTTGTTCATAATTGATTGATTCCGTTTTGATCTCGATTGAGCAAATATTTTCATATGATTCGTAATCAATTTGAATAGAAGAAAATGACGCTAAAATGACTTCCTCTGTACACGCTAAAAAGACCTTAGCTAACAAGGTGGAGGTATAGTCTGTGTACATTCTACCCTCTCAGACCCTGCGGTGTGTGATTTCACTGGGTATGATGATCGTATAGCATTTGTATCTCAGTTAGATCTGTTTAATTTTTTATTTGGAATTGCTTAATTAATTCAGATCTAATAGAGATAAGCATTTGAATTGCTGATCAGTAATGCAGAAGTTCATAAATCATGTCGGATCTAATGATTTTGTTCTTTTGTTTCATTATCTACTTATAATTCATTGGGATCCTGGGATGAGATTTAGAGAACATCTAGTTTTGGAGTACTTGATTTGCCTTACAAGACAAAATTTGGAACGAAATGAACACGAATAGAGTAGAATATGTAGAGAATTAACATTGGGGACTTCGATTAATTTTGGATTAGGAGTAGTCGATTGATTGATGGATTAAAAAGAAGATATTTGTTTGTCTTTCTATGTTGTTTATAGTTTTGTTTTCATTGCATGCACACAAATTTATACTCTGCGTCATTGGGTTAAGCTGAACCCATTGCTGGCATTATGCATCCGCCTCTGCATGTAGGCCTGTTCATCAGTTGGATCGGATTTTTAGCACATTTCGATTATAATTTCAGATTTCGGATTTTGTAAAATGCAATTCGAATCCAATCCAAATTAACTTTGAATCGGATTGGATTTTTGATATTTGGTTTGGGTAAACATTTCAGATTTTCATATGGGATTTTACGCCTTATTAAGATGCTTATAGCACTGTTGCAGCGCGCCAACATCCCAACATCTAGTTCATAATCTTCATCAATCAAATGTATAATAAAGTTCATTAAACAAAATCATCAACAAAATAAACTTCAATCATCAACAAAGTAAATTGAACTCCCAAACACATGTCTAATAACCTAGAAGGGAAGTGTATTTCGAGTCAGATTGGTTTCAAATTGTACCAATCCGTATATCTGAATTTTTTAAAAACATAATCCATATCCAAACCAAATATCCAAAATCCGAACATCCCAATAGCACAGATCATTTTGTCTCGAATATATCCTAAAAGTTGCACAGTGCACACCCTAAAAGAAGGTACAACTGATGAAGGGTGGAATGGAAGCATGTTAACCCCCCCCCCCCCCCCCAAGATGTTGACGGTTTGTTGATTGCTTTATGCTTTTGTTGGTATATATAGTTGTTCTTCTTTTCGAGTTATATCTGCTTGCTGTTCAATTTGATGAAATTAATCTTTTTACTGATGGATCTGAGTTTACTATAAAACCTTACCATTAATTTGGAATTTGTCTATCTTTAGAAGCTGCAACAAGATGTCAACGTACACCCCTAAGAATATACTCATTACTGGAGCTGCTGGATTTATTGCATGTCATGTAGCCAACAGGCTTGTGCGGAGCTACCCCGACTACAAGATCGTTGTCCTTGACAAACTTGATTATTGTTCAAATTTGAAGAACCTTATTCCTTCCCGATCTTCCCCTAATTTCAAGTTTGTTAAGGGAGACATCGCCAGTGCAGATCTTGTCAACTATCTTCTCATCACCGAGTCCATCGACA
The DNA here is from genome assembly GCA_029844215.1 of Przewalskia tangutica. Classification (NCBI taxonomy): domain Eukaryota; kingdom Viridiplantae; phylum Streptophyta; class Magnoliopsida; order Solanales; family Solanaceae; genus Przewalskia; species Przewalskia tangutica. Next base: position 2,753,333 of record CM056730.1, on the reverse strand, counting down.
CTATAATGCACTTTGCTGCTCAGACCCATGTTGATAACTCATTTGGTAATAGCTTTGAGTTCACCAAGAACAACATCTATGGGACCCACGTGCTATTAGAGGCCTGCAAAGTTACCGGTCAGATCAGAAGGTTTATCCACGTCAGCACGGACGAGGTTTACGGGGAGACCGATGAGGATGCTGTTGTGGGAAACCACGAAGCCTCACAACTCCTTCCTACTAACCCATATTCCGCCACAAAAGCTGGAGCCGAAATGCTTGTTATGGCTTATGGTAGATCATATGGGTTACCTGTTATAACCACTAGAGGGAACAATGTCTATGGACCTAACCAATTTCCTGAGAAACTAATCCCGAAGTTTATACTTTTAGCCATGAATGGAAAGTCCCTTCCTATCCACGGAGATGGTGGTAACGTTCGTAGTTATCTTTATTGTGAGGATGTTGCTGAGGCTTTTGAAGTTGTTCTACACAAGGGAGAGGTCGGCCATGTTTATAACATTGGAACTACGAAAGAGAGAAGGGTGATCGATGTTGCCAAAGATATATGCAAACTCTTTAACATCGATCCAGAAAAACACATTCAGTTTGTGGAGAATAGGCCGTTTAATGACCAAAGGTACTTTTTGGATGATCAGAAGTTGAAGAACTTGGGTTGGGACGAGCAGACCATGTGGGAAGAGGGTTTGAAAAAGACTATTGAATGGTATACCAATAACCCTGATTGGTGGGGAGATGTCTCGGGAGCATTGCTTCCCCATCCTAGAATGCTGATGATGCCCGGTGGCATAGAAAGAAATTTGGATGGAGCTGAGAAATATGATTCAGGATCTACCGAATTCTCGGGGAAGTCCAACGAAACCCAAACGGTAGCTCCAGCTTCAAAGACCAGCAACGTGCCTCAGAAATCCCCTTATAAGTTCTTGATTTATGGTAGGACCGGGTGGATTGGTGGTTTGCTAGGGAAATTGTGTGAGAAACAGGGGATTCCGTACGAGTATGGAAAGGGACGTTTGGAGGATCGCTCAAAGCTTTTGACAGACATTAACGCTGTCAAGCCCACACATGTATTCAATGCTGCTGGTGTCACCGGTAGACCCAACGTTGATTGGTGTGAGAGTCATAAACCAGAAACAATTCGCACAAATGTTGCTGGTACTCTAAACTTGGCAGATGTTTGCAGAGAGCACGGCCTCCTAATGATGAACTTTGCCACTGGTTGCATATTTGAGTACGATGCTAAGCACCCAGAAGGTTCGGGTATCGGGTTCAAAGAAGAAGACACGCCCAATTTCGCTGGTTCTTTCTATTCAAAGACCAAGGCCATGGTAAGCACCCGTTAAGACTTTGACCCATAATACAACATCATTCTCTGATTTAGACATTAATAGGTTTTCTTGTTTTCTTTAACTAGGTCGAAGATCTGCTGAAAAATTATGACAATGTTTGCACACTCAGAGTTCGCATGCCAATATCTGGAGACCTCAGCAACCCTCGCAATTTCATTACCAAGATTAGCCGCTACAATAAGGTGGTCAATATTCCTAACAGTATGACCATATTGGATGAGCTTCTTCCGATTTCAATTGAGATGGCAAAGCGTAACCTCACGGGCATATGGAATTTCACAAACCCTGGTGTTGTGAGCCATAACGAGATTTTGGAAATGTACAAGAAGTATATCGATCCAGCATTTACGTGGGCCAACTTCACATTGGAAGAGCAGGCCAAGGTAATCGTTGCAGCTCGCAGTAACAACGAGATGGATGCATCGAAGTTGAAGAAAGATTTCCCTGAGTTGCTACCAATCAAAGAGTCACTTATCAAGTATGTTTTTGAACCTAACAAGAAAATCTCTGCATAAAAAGGCTGTTGTTCTCAAGGATATTGTATGCTATTTTAGCCATTATTCATTATTAGTACCCCGGATTCTCCATTGTTTTAGATTATCATTAGTGATTACTGATTAGAGTTCACTGTTATTCCTTGTTATTTTTGTATGAATTCATAATATTTATGTTTTCTTTTCCGAAGATTTGGATAGGTTGTTCCCCTGTATTTGTGGTCAACTGAGTATGCTTAGGGGTGTAATTTGTTGAATCTGATATATGAAATTATGAATTTTTTCTTGCTCAATCATTTTTTTCCTTTTTCACACAGTGATTGATTAATTGCTTTGTACTTGTATTTTAGTCGCAACGACTGAAGTTAGCATTCATTGTCACAAAATAATACTGTGTTGGAACGATGGAAGTCATTTTCATAGAAAATATTTTCCGGTGTTTGATTGATGGATGAAAAATAATTCTTAAAAAAATACATACTTTTTAAATATTTATAAACAATTCAGAGAGTGTTTTCACGAAATTTTTAACTACAAAAGATTAATAATCAGTGTGTTTTGATGAAATTTCCAAGTACAATAGATTATTAATAATGTCTAAGTATTAGTTGGAGCAAGTAACATGAAATTAAAAGTTCAGCTTGTCAAGAAAATGACTTCCGCTTATAAGTTAAGTAGGTTATTTTACTCCTCGTGATGTAAAATGTTTTCCAATAAAAAAAGTTCTAATGACAAAACACCACAAAATTAATTTCATATAAAATGTTTTCCAGAAAAATTACTCCCATCATTCCAAATACACCCCAAAAGTAACCTCGCATTTGTTGAGTAGCCCAGTACACAACATCCACACGTTAGCAAAAAAAAAAGAATAATTTGTCAGAGAAAATCTTTTATATATGACTTTTTGCGAGAAACAACTTTTTTAAAAAATTTGAGTAATGTCAGATCTTAATAGTTTTTTTTGTTGCGAGAAATAACATTTTAACAGAAATACTATTTTCCATTCATTAATTAACTCTCCTTATTTAAAAGGTCATGTGTTAGTCACACGTGTATTTTTTCTCCCAAAAATACCTCGTCTCCTCTAATGATATATTCCCTTTCCCTTAACCCTTACCACTGATGACATAATCACCCCATCAAATTTCTTTAACCCCTCTCTTTTTGCCAAAAACATTTGCATTACATACCTCCTAATCCATCCCATTAGTTGAAGGATTGATTTTGTTCTTGTCTCCCTCAAAAACACATTATTGAAACTTTCACAGTTGTTTAAAAGCATATCTGATTTTGATGATGTACTGAAACATACCTCCTAATCGTTGTAAGCCCCAATTTGTTGCAATCTAAAGTGTAAGGGTTAAGGGAAAGGGGATATTTTTTTGGGGGGAAATACTCATGTGACTAGCACATGATCTTTTAAATAATGGGAGTTAATTAATGAACGAAAAATAGACATTTCTGTTAAAAGATTGTTTCTCGCAACAAAAAAAACTATTAAGGTCTTACATTGCTCATTTTTTTTAAAAGGTTGTCTCTCGCAAAAAACCATATATAACTTTGACAAATTATCCAAAAAAAAAAAATGATACTCTGCTGGGGGATCAAACACAAAAACTTTGGTTTCGTAGACCAGAGCCTTATCCATTGGGCCACAGAGTCCTTGTTGAATTTCCTTTTCACTGACTCAATAAACTAGCATGAAAATACGCTGTGATAGTTTAATCATATGACATTTTACGTTGAATTCTCTGAACAGTGCATCAAGTTACTGTATCTGTATGTATCCATGTTAGTTGCCATAGCTGCCATCAAAAGGATCTATCATCACGTATGCTTCCTTTATCTCTTTCTGACTCGAACTCGAAGATATGGACTTTGTAACTTCTCACTATTGAGGATTCTTCTAGCTTCCATATTCAATGGCTCCCTTATCTAGTGCATAGTTGGCTAATGAATCTTAGATAGGACATGAGCTTAGATAGGAAGATATTAAAGTCGAGAATTAGAAAAGAAGATTAGTAGGTAGTTACATGTTGTGAGGGAGGGGGTTAGTATCCTTCTCTCCTCTCCTTTTTTTTAGTAATATTCAGTTATCGAGTAGTTTTTTATTCTTCGATGGTATTATTATTTGTTGCCACATTTGCTTTGTATCTTGCTATTTTACTGTCTCTTTTCCTACAATCTTGCGTCAATTACTTTTCTTCTGAGCCGAGGATCTACCGGAAATAATCTCTCTACCTCACAAAGGTAAGGATAAGGTTTGCGTACATCTTACACTAGCCAGATCCCACTGGGTATGTTGTTGTAGTTGGCTAATGAGTCTGCTAGCTTACTCCCTTCTCTTAGTGTTTGTAAGTTGAATATGTCTTCTTATGATATTTTTTATCGGTTTTATCCATATAGTAATATTCAAAGTTTCTTCAAGAGCATATATGTGTTCGCAAAACGATTTTCTTTGAGCGGGGAAGTATTGCAAAATCTGAGTGCCTCCTAAATAGCCAGTGTTTTTGCTTTTGTTATTGGGGTGGGATGTATGACCTATTTCCTCTGCCTGTGCATACGCGTAATCTGCAGCTGCATCTCGAATAAAATGTGCATATGCGCCCCATTAACTCTTTTTTTATAACCAAGAAATGCTCAGTAGTACACAATTCAACATTCGATAGATAACAACGGCTCATCTACCCTCTTCACTTAAATAGCCACGACATGTGTGGTTGTGCTCTTACCATTAGACTAAAGCCCGGGCGCTGGTGAAACAAATTATGCTAGGCCTTATCGATCTCAAAAACACATGATGAGTGACTGGACTGGCATTACTTACTAATTGGCTTTCAGCTCATCAAAAAAGTCGTAATAAAGAAATATTTACTTCATGTTAAGATGACTGTCTTGAAAAGAGGGAGGGGGAGGAAAAAGAAAGCCACTACATATAAAGCTAATTAAAAGACACATCTTTGATAACATCACATCTGAACACAACCTTCCCTCTAAATCGTCGCCTAGGAGAACTTATTTTCCAGTTCATGCAGAAATCCCCCAACCCCCGAACAACATATCTCGACTGCAATCAACATTTACAATTGATAAAACAAGATCACAGAAATTGTTCCTAAAGCAATACTCATATTTAAGAATAAATTTAATCTACTCTCTTTGCACTAATTTGATACTTATTAAGTTTAAAGTTACTGAAAGACATCAAACACTGGTGTCTTGATCCAATGATCCTCCAATCAAACCTTGCTGAGGGATAAACAATAAATTAGAAGATCAACACACACACAAAGGCTGGCTTGGATTAGGAAACAAGTTGTGAAGATAAGGAAACATACCAAGTATGCTCTACTTTGATTCCACTGAAAGTGGCACTGCAGTATAGATGTGAGGCGCGTTGGTTTCTGGTAAGTGAAGTTCAATCATCAATTAAAAAATAAACAGCAACTCGTTACCAAAATGACAAAATGATCCCTCATGTTTGAGGATATGTTCAAAATAGCCCCTTAAGTATGCACTGAACAGTTTTGGTCCTTTAAGTTTGCCAAAGGTTCAGTCTTTTAGTCTCCATCAAATATTTAACAATTTATGTTTGTTAGATTTGATAGAAACAAGGGGAAAAAGATTTAACCATAAACACCAAGAAGTCGCATCAAATCCTAAAATATGCAACATAAAAAACTGCACCACACTACAAGGATATAAAAAATACTAGCAAAAATTAAACCTCAAAAAGCTACACCAGATTCTAGAAATAAATCAAAAATAGCAGATACTACAAAAACTAAAACTCTAAATGTGAGTTTCCCGCTAATTTTATTTTTTTCATAGTTACCATCAAATCTAACAAACAAAGTTGGATAATTATTTGGCGGAGACTAAAAGTGTTATCTTTTGGCGAACATAAAGGACAAAAACTGTTAAGTGTATACTTAAGGGACTATTTTGAACCTACCCTCAAACATAAGGGACCATTTTTGTCATTTTCTCTAAAAGGTTTAGTAGAAGAAAATATAATTCAGATGCAATTACCTTCAGATTCCATGCGCAACCAGTCTTGACCACATATCAAGGCTTCTCTAGCATCTGGATTCAGTGAACTGCGATGATGGTCAAGCACCCTACCTCTGTTATTGAATGCCAACTCCGGCCCAAGAGTGGATGCAGGAACTCCCAAGATATCACGAGCCATCATTGATAATGTAGGGTACCTTGGTGTGTGAACTTTCCACCAATTCAATATGCTGAAATCATAATTGCGTGGAAAGACTGGCTCTTCCAAGTATTTGTCAAGATCGGACGTTAAATTGTGATTTTGTGAAGTTTCATGAAGAAACTTGTCAAACCCCCTAAGTCTGTCCCTTGTACCAATAGTTGTACTGGTTAAGCTGCCAGAAGCGCCAGCTGTATCTGGATCAAGCAAAGATGAGCCCATAGCATACTCATTGGAAAGCTCTCTTATAGCATCAGATATTTCTTTGATCTGATTCGAGGCATCAGAACCGTAAATCTGAGGATAGTAATACTCCATCAACTTCATCTTGAACCTGGGATCAAGTATTGCTGCTATTGCCAATGTCAAACTGCACTTGCTCCAGTACTTGTCAAACTTTTCTTTCATCTTCAGCGCTATATCACTAAGAAAATTATCAGGATTTTTACACCATTCGATCAACTGGATGTGAATGTCACATATTTCAGGGAAATATAGGTTGGCAGTTGAACATTTATTTGCCGTGAAAAAGTTAGTAATTTCAACAAAAAGTTTCACATAGCCAGCAATAGCACTAACACGATCCCACTCTGTTTCAGATAAAGCGCTAGTGTAGGAAGGATCTTGCTCTTCTAGTAACGAGAAGGCTCCCCTATAATCTAAGGCAGCTTCAAGCATCAAGTATGTTGAACTCCACTGCTGTCCGCAATCAAGAATCAAAGGTCTCTCACCACTAATCGCAGCTTGTTGAGCAATCTCATTGAATTTTGCTAGGGTTACTTGTGAACTCTTAACATGCCTTATGCTTTCTCGAACTTTGTGGGTCACATCTCGAAGTGCTTCCATGACGTCGGAAACAATTGATTTCATTAACTGTACTGCACAGCGCATATCAAACAATTCACCATTCTTTAACAGAGGCCTGTTTTGAGAAAGCCAGTCTTTGATCCTAAAAATCATCTCATCATAGCCTGTACAGTGATCGAAAGTCATAGAAAACAACTTACGATCAATGGCCCAGTCTGTCAAACTTTTTATAACAACTTCTGAAAGTATGTCATCTGTGTGAGAAGGGTCCGGTGTGATGAAATTCAGCATTTTCTTCTGAAGCTTCCAGTCTTCATCAATGTAATAAGCAGTCAAGCACAGATACCGTGCATTTTCCGACGAATCCCAAACATCAGCAGAAAGACTAATTCTTCCATGCAAGTTATGGATCGCTTCATACACCACCTGTTTCTCTTTTGCATGAATTGTCATACAGTCAAGTTCAACAGTACTGTTAGTCAAAACCTCAAATTGTGGCTGTAAATTCTTGACGAATATTTTGAATCCAACATGGTCAACCATGGCTAAAGGATAACCATGTAACATAATCATACGGGCAAGATCCAGACGGCTCCGCTCTTGATCAAATCTAACACTGCCAAGATTGATAGGCATGTTAACTTCCTCTCGCTTTATCTCTTGATCAAACTTAAAGGTTGTCACAGGGCTAATGGTTTCTTCTTTCCTTTGCCCTTCTTCATAGGAGACAACTGCAACAGTAGTAGTTTCTTTTCTCTTTCTCTTCGCATCAAGTATTGAGGAAACATCATAGTTGGATCTTTTTAGACACCGCAACAAATGATTCCTCAGATGAGTTGTTCCACTGTTACTTGATCCACTAAGCTTCTTTTTGCAATGCACACAGACAGCATAACAGATATCTGCCTTTCGAACTCTTTCAAAATGGTTCCATACAACGGATGTCAACCTCTTTGGTTTCTTTATTGGGGTCTCAGTTGGAATTTCCATGGCATGGATGAAGACAAACTAACCAATCTGTTATCACAAAAATGGTTTGGTCTAAATGCTGTTAAATGACAAAACAAGTAGAACGCAATGGAAAAATTTAAGGAATTGAAAAAGGTTTGTACTTAGAAGTTATTAACCAAATACAGCATCTGAGAAAGGAAAAGAGAAGAAAACTAAAATTCTGAGCCTCATAATACTGTTCTGATCCTTGTAGACATTGCTGTAGGTTCTGTTACTTAGAAAAAAGGAATATGCTTTAAATTTTTATGTATTCAATCTTGAAAGGAACCAGCCTAATACTCATTTATCTGATTTATGCTCAGACACTCTGTATGAGCTTTTCTGTGTACAACAGCATGCCCAGTGAAATCCCACAACGTGGGGTCTGGGGAGGGTAGAGTGTACGCAGACCTTACCTCTACCTTGGTAGGTAGAGCGGCTGTTTCCGGGAGACCCTCGGCTCAAGACAAAGCATAATCACAAGCAAAGCAAAACAAGAGAAACGGTCAGACACAGACAAGAAATTAAAGCAGTATGAACATGCTGATAACAAAATCGAATACGCCATGGTAGCGCCTTCTGACAAAAGAAAGCAGTAGCTAGTGCAGATAAATAAGATAAATAAAGTACACTAAAGAACACATAGCAGCAAAAATCAAACTACAGGGGACTATAAAACAATCGGCCCTACAGTAATAACACTACAACTATCATTTTGTAAGCGTAAGTAGGACTACACTCGACTACCTACTACCCTAATTTGTGTCCTCCACACCCCCCTATCTAAGGTCATGTCCTCAGTAAGTTGCACCTGCGCCATATCCCGTCTAATCAAATCTCCCCAATACTTCTTCTCCCTGCCTCTACCCTCCTGAACCCGTCCATAGCCAACCTCTCACACCTCTGGGTCATTTGTGTCTCTCCTCTGCACATGCTCGAACCATCTCAACCTTGCTTCCCACATCTTATCCTCCACCGAGTCCACTCTCACTCTGTCCCGGATATCATCATTTCTAATTATATCTCTCCTTGTATACCCACACATCTATCTCAGCATCCTCATCTCCGCAACTTTCATCTTTTGGATGTGCGAAGTCTTGACTGGCCAACACTCCGCCCCATACATTAGTCGGTCTAACCACAACCCTATAGAACTTGCCTTTATGTTTTGGTGACACCTTTTTGTCGCACAAGACTACAGATGCGAGCCTCCATTTCATCCACCCAATACGATGTGTGACATCGTCATCAATTTTCTGTGTATATCACATATTTTCTAGAAGGAAGTTTGACATAACATTTTTATTTCATAACAACTAAATCTCAGTACCAAACAAATTGGGGTAAGTTATATGAATCCTCATTGACCAAGTTTCTCCATTTAAATAAATCATCCAACTTTTTAATAATGAAACAAAAACAATAAATTGAGAGAAAAATAATGATTAGTAGCATATATGATCTTTTGTTTCCTCATTCTTTTTCTTTGCTAAGGGTGGGGGTGACAGTGTCCAGAAGAAATGGGAAGTGCAGACAAGAAATCAGCAGTCTCCACACAACTAAAGCTCCACCGAATTACAAAAGAAGGCTATACTTAATTGACGCGAAGCACTCATTGCACCATTCGTCTACAATATAAATGTAAGTTCTTCTAAATCATAAACTCTACTAAAAAGAAGCCAAAGACTAGTCACCAGAAAAGCTAGCCACCAGAAAAGAAAATGCTTTGAAAGTTTGACCGGCTTTTAAGCCAATCCAAACACCCTCAAATTCTCCTATTCAACAGGATGAAAACGGGTCTGATAGAAGTGGCATTTCCCTAAAAGGCATGTGTTCACAAAATTCACAACAACGTCGATTCACGATACTCGCCATAGTAGCTTGACATTGGAAAAATTATATGCATACACACCCGCACACCCACCCACCCCCCACAACTTACGCTCATTAACCAGCTCAATTGATCTCCAACAATTAGCATCATTGTACCTGTGGTGAATTTCGTATTTCAACAAAACTTATATAATTTTCAACACCCACATGATCCAAATTCCAAATCCCCAATCATAACAACAAAACTGGACATTCCAACTCACATAATCATAACCCACACAAGAAAGACATTAAAAGAACAATCTTTGCCTAAAAGGTCAATCAATCAGTCAACAACGCCTCAATCTCTAACTAAGCTCATTAACCAGTTCAACCAATCCCCAACAGTTGCATCATTGTGTCTGTGGAAGTTTTGATTTCAAATAATTTCCAACACCCACATGATCCAAATACCCAATCATAACAACAAACTGGATATCCCAATTTACATAGTTATAACCCACACAACAAAACATTTAAAAACAATATTTGCCTAAAAAGTCAATCAATCAGTCACTACTCCTCAATCTCAGACTCTTGAGATCCGTTATATAAATCCTCTACATCCATTCAACTCAATCCAGCCACAATATATTTTAAAAAATGTTCAAAAAAGCAAAATGTTCAGAAAATTTCTATTATTGTGTAGTAGTAAAAAAATAAAAATAGATCATCAAATTGAGCTCAAATATATGTACTCAGGAAAAAAATTGGGATAAAATCCGGCAATAATGGAGAGAAAAATACAATCTTTGCCTAAAAAGTCATTCACTCAGTCAACTACACCTTAATTTTAAGCTACCTGAGATCCGTTTATATAAATCATCTATATCCATTCAACTCTATTCGACCCCAATATATTAAAAAGCAAAATGTATAAAAAAAATCTAGTACTATGAAGTAGTAAAATATCAAAAGATATCATAAAAATTGAGCTCAGATAGATGCATTTCAAAAGGATTCGGGTTAAAATCCGTCGATATAGACAGAAAATTTCTATTATTTTGAAGTAAAAGATCAAAAGAGATAATTAATATTGAGCTCAATAGATGTACTCGAAAAACATTCAGCAGTCACAGCACAACTAAAGCTCCACCAAATTGACATGAAGCACCTATTGCACAGTTCAATTATATTATACCACGGACAAACAACGCATAAAAACAAAAGCAATGGAAATGCAAGTTTTTCTGCAGCATAAGCTCTACTAAAAAGAAGCCAAAGATAAACAACCGCAAAAAATAAAATTATTGTATTCAGCTGAAAACGGTTCTGATAGAAGTATCATAACAACATTCCCCTAAAGGACATGTGTCCACAAAATTCACGACAACGTTGATCCAAAATACTTGCCACATCAGCTTGACACTGGAAAGTTTAATGCATACACCCCCCCCCCCCCCCCTCCCACACACACACACACACTCTTAAGCACATTAACAGCTCAACCGATCTCCAACAGTTAGCATCATTGTTTTTGTCGTGAATACCGGATTTCAACAAAACTTATTTCCAACACCACGTGTTCCAAATCCCCAATCATAACAAAAGAACTGGACATCCCAACAATTTACATAAATACAACCCACACAAAGAACATTAAAAAAACAATCTTTACCTAAAAAGTCAATCAATCAGTCAACTACGCCTCAATCTCAACCTACTTGAGATCCATCACATAATCCTCTACATCCATTCCACTCTATTCGTCCCCAATATTATTAACCAGCAAAATGTCTAAAAATATATTATTGTGAAAAAGTAGTAAAAATCAAAAGAGATCACAAAGATTGAGCTCAAATAGATGTACTCGAAAAGTATTCCGGTTGAAATACGGCTTTAACGGACAGAAAATTTCTATTATTGTGAAGTAGCAAAAAAATCAAAAGAGATCATCAAAATTGAGCTCAAATATATGTATTTCAAAAGGATTCGGGTTAAAATCCATCGCTAATGAACAGAAAATTTCGACTATTGTGAAGTAGCAAGAAAATCAAAATAGATCTTCAAAATTGAGCTCAAATAGATGTACTCGACAAAAATTCGGGTTAAAATCTCAATTTATATAATTCACAAGGAGACATTAAAAAGCAAACTTTGCATAAAAGTCCAATAAATCAGTCAACTACACCTCAATTCCAAACTACTTGAGATCCGTTAAGTAAACCTTCTACATCCATTCCACTCTATTTGGCCCCAATATATTAAAAATGTTCAAGAAATTTCTAATATTGGGAATATGAAGTAAAAAAATCAAAAGAGATCATCAAAATTGAGCTCAAATAGATGTACTCGAAAAAATTCGGGTTAAAATCCAGCAATAATGGACAGAAAACTGGACATCCCAATTTACATAACAAACCCACACAATAGAACATTAAAAATACAATCTTTACCAAAAAAAAAGTTAATCAATCAGTTAACTATGCTTCAATTTCAAACTATTTGAGATCCTATATATTAAAAAATGTACCAAAAAAATCAAAAGAGATTATCAAATTGAAGCTCATAACAACAAAACTGGACATCCCAATTTACATAATTAAAACACACAAAAGAAAACATTAAAAATACAATCTTTGCCTAAAAAGTCAATCAAGTCAACTACACCTCAATTTCAAACTATTTGTGATCCTATATATTAAAAAATGCACCAAAAACTTCATTAAAATTGAGCTCAAATATATGTACTTGAAAAGGATTCGGGTTAAAGATCCGGCAATATAATGGACAGAAATGCGAACCTGGTAAAGTTATGAGAAAGTGATTAGGGTTAGGGTTTGGATTTGATTATACGGAGAAGAGAATATTGAACCGGATGTGATACCGGGAACCGGGAAGATCCGGTAAGAATGGCCCGATTGCGTGATTCACACATTTCAAGGGTCCGTTTTGGGGCTGTAAGTGAATTCGGGTCGGGTTGGTTTTAGGGTTACGTAGGTGGATTAGGTAAATGGATCTTGTCTCTTTCTTTTTCCTTTTTTGTTGAGATATTTTTTCTTAAGCTTCTGGATTTCATTTACAGAATGAAGAATATCACTTTTGGCCCATCAATTATTGATAAATTATAATTTTGATCCTTGTAATATATAATTCGATATTGTTAACCTTCAATAATAAAACGTGTGGTTTTGGTCCATTTACGTAAGAAATGTGTTATATTTGGACTAATTTTAGAAGTATATTGCTCTCAAATATGGTGTAGTGGTACAAGTTTAATGTAATAAATTGGTAATTTAACGATGGAACGGTTAATAATTCTCTATTCATTAGCAAAAGTCATCATACATAACAATCCACCTATATGCTGATCAACTCAGATACTGAAGAAGTGTTAAGGCACAGTTTGACCAAGTCTCAAAATGTCCATCAGCACCGATTGACAGAAGCCTTTATTTTATCTGGTATTACTAATTGTGAAGGAACTGAGTCCAACGCGTATAGCGTAATAACCCTCATTACAACAGTCAAGTGTAAATTTGTCATATCGCCTTTCCAGACACTCTGATTCACAAACTCGCATGACGCTTTTAAGGCACATTTGCTGCATACCTGAAGTAAACACATAATGTTTTAGATCATAACGGGAATAGGGAGGAAGGGGGGAAAGAAATTTGAGAATGTCCCGAAAAAGGAAGATTTACTATCTTATAGCTTGTTTGGCCAAACTTTTAAAATCTGCTTATATAGAAATGTAAGAATGGATCTTGGGCCTAATTCGACTCCAAAAGCTAGCTTGTAGGATGATGATTGTCCAAGTCCATATAAGAAGTCTATGTTCTCATTCCATTATCGATGTGAGACTCTTAACACTCCCCCGCACGCTCAGACCACGTTAACTGGAGCGTGAATAATATAATTTGGGGGCCTAATATTAGTGAACAAAGAATTGGAATGAGTGACTCTGATACCATGTAAGATGTTGGAATAATTTTCCTTCGGGATTTCTTTCATTAATCACAATATATATAGTTGTACAAATGTGATTCAGTAAGAATCCTAAGTTACCTTAAATACATGATACTAATAAATACAACATATATTGTGAATATTTGAAGAATATTCGCTAACACACACCCTCGAGGCGGGAGGAGGAGGCGAATGCTCAGTGGATCTCAAGTCGTGAGCGGTTATGCAGGTAGTCCTTTGTGAAGATGTCGCATCGCGATAAGAGGAAGGTACGTAGAGTTTTGACAAGACCATGTGACACCTTCTCACGAACAAATGAATATCCATCTCGATATGTTTGGTCGTGATCTTTGACCAGGATTATGAGACATATAGATAGCTGTTATCACAATAGACTATAGATGCCTTACGCAATGGACAACTCAGCTCCAAGAGGAGATTCCGGATCCAACAGATCTCAGAAACTACATTAGCAACACCCCTATACTCTGCTTCGGCACTGAATCGGGATAACGTGGCTTGTCGCCGCGGACAAGAGATCAAATTATCCCCAAGAACACACAATAGCACAAGTAGGCGTGCGTGTCCGGGCACCCTGCCCAATCAACATCTGTGTAGGAAAGTAACATGTTCGAAGTGGAGGGGTAGAGATGCAACCCATAGTCAGGAGTGCCCTTAATGTATCTGATAATACGCTTAAGAGCAACAAAATGGGGTTCCTGGGCGATGTAACAGACACACTGGCCGACGACATATGCAATGCCGCACGGTGAAAGTGAGTCTTGAAGAGCACCTGCAAGACTTCGATAGAGAGTAGGATCAGACACTGGATCACCATCAGAAGCACTGAGTTTGGATTTCGAATCAACAGGAGTAGGCATAGCCTTGCAATTCGACATCTTAGCTCTCAACACACTTTCTTCTGCATACTTACGCTGACCCAGGAACATAATATCTGCAGATCTAGTGACTGATATACCCAAGAAGTAACTCAGCTTTCCCAAATCAGTCATAGCAAATTCAGTTTTGAGAAGAGCAATAATATCATTTTTCAACTTATCAGATGAGGCAGTGAGAACAATGTCATCAACATATAATAACAAGTAAGCAATGTCACTACCATGATGAAAAATGAACAGAGAGGTGTCACACCTGCTGCAAATAAACCCAATTTGCATAATATACCTGACAAATCGGTCATACCAAGCACGAGGTGCCTGCTTTAGCCCATAGAGTGACTTCCTGTGACGACAGACATAATGAGGAACAACCGGATGAACAAAACCAGGTGGTTGATGCATGTATACAGTTTCTTTCAAATCCCCATGAAGAAATGCATTCTTGACATCCAGCTGATGAATCGTCCACTTTTTACCCATAGCAATGCTAAGAACAGTACGAATCGTAGCCGATTTAACAACCGGGCTAAAGGTATCACCACGATCGATGCCTCGCGATTAGTGTCATTTGCCTGTTCAGCCTCATGGCGTTCCAAAACACCACTATCTCTGAATTTATGACGAAAAAGCCACAAACATCTGATCACATTCACCCCCTCTGGTCTAAGGACAAGATCCCAAGTATGTTGCTTAGTTAAAGCATTATATTCCTCAGACATGATTGCATTCTAATTAGGGTCAAGTTTGGTCAATTTGAGGTTCTTTGGGAGTGGAGAAATGGTTTGGACAGACAGGTTAAACTGAATTTTAGGTTTGAAAATTCCGTGTTTGGCACGAGTTTCCATTTGGTGACTGGGGACATTGGGTGGTGGCATTGTTGAAGTGACAGGTTCAGAGGTTAGTTCACTGAAATGGTGGCACCACGGTGCATCCTCGAGGGCCGGGCGCTTTGGCGAGGAGAGCGAACCATCGGAAGAGGAGCACCGCGCATCTCGAGGATCGCGTGCTAAAAGTTCTGCAGGAAGATGGGGCTCACTGGAAGGCAGGCACCGCGGTGCATCCTCGAGGGACCGCGGTGCTAAAAGTTCTACAGGAAGAGGGGGCTCACTGGAAGGATGGCACCGCGGTGCATCCACTGTGGACTGCGGTTTTGAAGTCGAAATTTGGGCAAGCTGATTTAGAATGGTTGGGGATATGACTGGTTCATCAAGAAATGAGTAGTCTGGTTTTCGGTATTTCTGAGGGTTTGAAAACGGAAATATCGTCTCATTGAACGTGACGTGACGAGAGATGTGAATTTTACGAGTGGACAAGTCATAGCACAGATAACCCCTATGGTTGGGTGGGAAATCGAGGAATACACAGGGTGTAGTTCGAGGAGCCAACTTATGAGGGGTGGTGGAGGTAAAATTGGGATAACACAGACAACCGAAGATTTGTAGGTGGTCATAAGAAGGAGTTCTACGATATAGAATGTCTGTGGGGGTCTTGTTTTGTAATGTGCTAGTAGATAAAATATTTAGAAGATATTCTACCATTTTGACAGCATATACCCAGAAAGATGATGACAGACATGCATGAAATAGGAGGGTACAGACCATGTTATTAATAGTACGAATCATTCGTTCAGCTTTACCATTTTGAGGTGAGGTGTGAGGACAAGAGAAGTGGAACATCATGCCTTGTTGGGAGCAAAAATTATGGAAAGCCGAATTATTAAATTCATGTACGTTATCACATTGAAATGATTTGATGGATTTTTCAAACTGAGTTAATAAATCTGTGAAACTCAAGAAATTTAGCAAAAACTTCAGATTTGAATTTAGATTTATTATCCATACAAAATGTGAGAAATCATCCAATAACACAAGATATAATTTATGTCAGGAGAAGTCCACAAGTCAGCATGAACAATGTCAAATGGTGAAACTGTAATATTCATTGAAGACATGAAAGGAAGACGAGTATGTTTGCCAAGCGGGCAAGAAAAACAATATTGGACAAGTTTCCCATTATTACATTTAATATGCTGATTGTTTCTAAGAAAAGAAAAAACATGATCTCCTGGATGCACAAGCCTATTGTGCAAGGTGGATGGAGATAATGCAGCAATGAAGACTGTCTGTTGTTGAGTTCTGACAGCGGAAGAGTTTGTGAAGGGGTAGAGGTCTCCCACACTATTGCATCGAGTAAGAATTCTCCCCGTATTGAGATCCTTCACAGAGAAACCAAAAGGGTCAAAATCTACAGACACCCAATTATTACGAGTGAATTTCCTAACAAATATCAACTTTTTAATAATTTGAGGGGCGTAGAGGACATGGTTAAGTGAGAAGGGTGGATGAGGATTTTTGATTTGTGTATTGTCATAACCTGTAATTGGAATGCGGTGACCATTGCCAACAGTAATGTATTGATGATACTTTAACTGAAACAGTTGGGAGAAATTACCTGAAGAGTTGGTCAGGTGTGATGTGGCTCCGGAGTCCATATACCAATTATTGTAAGAATGGATCTTGGGCCTAACTCGTGGCCGTCCTGAGTGATAATCACTTTCACTGCTAAACCTCAGTTCTGTGCCTAATTTATTCCGTAGCACCCTCTATTCCAAAAGCTAGCTTATAGGGTGAAGATTGTTCAAGTCCATATAAGGAGTTCATGTTTCCATTTCATTACCGATGTGAGACTCTTAACAAGAAAAGTGTTTTTTTCATAAATGCTTTTCAGAAAAAGACCCCACAAAGGTAGTGGTAAGGTCTGCGTATATTCCACTCTCCCCAGACCCCACTTTGTGGGATTACACTGGATATGTTATTGTTGTTGCTTTTCAAAAAAATACTTTTGGAGAGTAGCAGTTTGTGTTTGGCTAATAAATTTGAAAAATGCTTTGTGTTTGGTCAATGTTCTTAAAGTGCTTTTGGAGAAAAGCTACTTTTTTAGCTTCTGCTACTGCTCAAAAACATTTATTTTTTTCCCGTAAAAGCTTGGACAAACACCTCACTCTCTAAAATAAACATTTTTTTCAAAAAAACACCTTTCACTTCCCAGAAGCTTGGTCAAACAGGCAAAAAGATTCCTAAGAGAAAAAGAGACTCACATTGTCTTCTTGAATTCTGAAATATGAACGCAACTTCTTAGCAGAAAAAACAGTCTTCTTTGCAATATCACTGCCAGACAACCATCTGAACAACCAACTCAATAGATTAAGGAGCTGAATGAAAGTGGATATAAAGCAGTGTTTAAACCAAAAAAAGAAGAAAATTCTGAATAATCATCTTCCCAACAATGCAATACAGGCCACATGCCGGAATTCGTAAAAAACAACGTTTCAATGCAGATGAAACGTTTATCAAGCACTTCCCAGATGATTTTCTACTCCCGCTAACACAGGTACCGAGATACTCTATCACCCAGTGGCTCAAATTAAAGGCTCATAAATAAGAAAAAAAAAGAACATGGAACCGGTGGCAGTCAACTAACCCTTTGCCTAGAGTTAAGGTCAAGGCCCTAAGGCCAACGTGTCTCAAATTCAAGTCTTATTTCATTCTTCTACATCTATATTTTTGCTATTATCTCGTTAGAATGTAATTCTTGTTCAGTCATATGGTGATTGTACTTTGTATTCTGCCATATAGTGATTGTACTTTGTATTCTTAGTTCTATCACAAATAGCTTATATCATAAATAGAAGGACAAGAATAAAGTAATGAAATAAAATTTTCCTCAGTTTTTCCTCTTCCCTTTTGAGTGGATCGGGAGAGGACCACCAATTGCACCTCAAGCTCTCTGGAACTCAACAAACTCTTTTTATGTATTAGTCTTTTCCTTTGTAACTCTTCTTTAGGTATTAATCTCCTCAGGTACCTTTCTCCCCATTACTGTGATGTCTAGCTGTTTCTCACTATCAACTAATTAATAACACTTTGACAAAAAAGGGGGAAAAAGGAAAAAGAAATACGTGCACATCTGAAATTGAAATTCTATCAAATATGACATTCTTGAAAGATTTTGGTAGATAAACAAAACACATATCAGACTATGCTAAACCTCAAATAATAAACATAACACACAGAAGACTAATCACAATCAATATGAAAATGGGAGAAATGTAACTAAAATTTGATCCTTAGCAATCTCTTGGTGATATCTACCAAACTGTTTAGCTGCATATTTTAGGAAATGCATAGCAATTCTCGAAGCAAGTAATATCAAACTGCTTCCTAGGCAAAAAGTTTGAATCTTTAAAGCATCCTTCATTGTATAAATGTGTCACAAACATCACCATATCAGGTGAAAGCTCTTTGTACACCGTATGATACTCTATAGTCAACGGCGTTAACTTTCTTGATTTAACCCTCTTACCCCCCCTCATTCACAAACAATTCATGTAACTTTTTACTCTTCCCTCATTTTCCGACACCCCATTACCATACCATTTCTAGCCTCCTCCTTATTATAAGCATAGACAAATACTTTCATATCAAAACACAAATTAGACTATGCTAAACCTCAACGAATAAACATAACAGGCAGACAACAAATCGTAATCAATACGAAAACGGGCAAATTTAACTAAATTTGATCCTTACTTAGCAATCTCTTGGTGATCTCTACCAAACTGCTCAGCAGCATACTTCACGAAATCGCGAGCATAGCTATTCTCGAAGCAAGTAATATCAAACTTCTTCCTAGGCAAAAAGTTTGACTCTTTAAAGTACCCTTCATTGTATAAATGTGTCACAAACATCACCATATCAGGTGAAAGCTCTTTGTACACCGTATGATCCTCCATAGTCAACGGCGTTGACTTTCTCGATTTTACCCTCTTGTAATCCCCCTCATTCACACACAATTCATGTAGCTTTAGCTATTATCGAAGCAAGAAATATCAAACTTCTTCCTAGGCAAAAAGTTTGAATCTTTAAAGTACCCTTCATTGTATAAATGTGTCACAAACATCACCATATCAGGTGAAAGCTCTTTGTACACCGTATGATCCTCCATAGTCAACGGCGTTGACTTTCTTGATTTTACCCTCTTGTTATCCCCCTCATTCACACACAATTCATGTAGCTTTTTACCCTTTCCCTCATTTTCCGACACCCCATTACCATTTCTAGCCTCCTTACTATTATTAGCTTTTTCATTTTTTCGCTTCTCCATTATCATATACTTTCATTTTTTTTCTTCAATAATTAGCATACTGAATCCTATCAAAAATGTAAGTAACAACAAACAACAACATACCCAGTGAAGTCCCACAACGTGGGGTCTGGGAAGGGTAGAGTGTACGCAGACCTTACCTCTACCTTGATAAGTAGAGAGAATGTTTCTACCTTACCTCTATCAAAAATACAAGTGTTGAAAGATTTGGTAGCTCAACAAAACACAAATTAGACTATGCTAAACCTCAATGAACAAACAAAACACACAAAAAAGCTAATCGCAATCAATATGAAAATACGCGAATGCGACTAAAGTTAATCCTTATTTAGCAATTTCTTGGCGATCACTACCAAACTGCACAACTGCATACTTCACAAAATTGCGAGCATAGCTATTCTCGAAGCAAGTAATATCAAACTTCTTCCTAGGCATAATGTTTGAATCTTTAAAGTACCCTTCATTGTATAAATACTTCACAAACATCACCAGGTGAAAGCTCTTTGTAAACCGTATGATCCTCCACAGTCAATGGCCTTGAATTTATCGATTTTACCCTCTTATGATTTATCCTCCTTATTCACAAACAATTCATGTGATTTTTTACGCTTCCCCTCATTTTCCGACACCCCATTACAATTTCTAGCCTCCTCTTTCCTATTGGCTTTTCATTTTTCCTCTTCTCCGTTATCATGGACATTATCAGTTTATGAACTGTTAGCTTCTAGGCTTGCATAAGGCACAGACAAATGCTTAACACTTTTTTCAATAATTAGCATATTTAATTCTATCAAACACGTCATATTAGACTATGCTAAACCTCGATAATTAAACATAACACAGAAAAATAAATGCAATCATAATGAAAACGGGCAAATATGATCCTTACTTAGCAATCTCTTGGTGATCTCTACCAAACTGCACAGCTGCATACTTCACGAAATCGCGTGCATAGCTATTCTCAAAGCAAGTTATCTCAAATTCTTCCTAGGCAAAAGGTTTGAATCTTCAAAATACCCTTTATTTTATAGATGTGTCACAAACATCACCATATCAGGTGAAAGCTCTTTGTACACTGTATGCTCCTCCATAGTCAACCGCGTTGATTTTCTTGATTTTACCCTCTTCACAAACAATTCATGTAATGTTTTACTCTTACCGTTAGGGCTGCACAAAGGGTCAAAACCGGACCGGACCGGACCGAACCGGACCGGACCGAGGACCGAGAATTCGGATTCTCCGGACCGAAGACCGGACCGAATTTCTCGGTCCGGTCCGGTCCGAGTCATTTTCGGTCCGGTCCGGTCTACTGGACCGAATGGACCGATCCTCTCCCAGGCAGCCCCAATGGCCCAGTCCCAGCCTCCCACTTCGGCCCACCCGGCCGGCGTATTGACATATCAAATATAAGTCGTAAATTAGTGAAACTTTAAATGGTCATAACTTTGCGCTCGGACGTCCGTTTGATCTAATTTTTTTTTTGATTTCGCGTATTTTTTCGAGACGAATAATCCCAAATGCTTCACCGGATTTCTCCAAAAACGTCCATCTTGCCCCTCAATTTCTCTTTTCCCCCAAATCGTTACGTTTTTCCCATTTTCAAATCTAAATATCTCGCGATGTACAATAGATTTCAACGTAAAAATTTCGTGGCACCGCGTTCGAGAATGTCAATTTCAGTATTGGTAATTCAATTTAAAAAAACGGACTTTAACCCAATTCAAATTATATATATATTATATATTAGGAATTTAGAAAATTAGGAATTATATATATTAGAAATTATATATATTATATATATATTATATATATTATAAAAAAAAATAAAAAAAATCGGTCCGGACCGGACCGACCCTTGACCGGACCGGACCGAAAACCGATTTATGAAAATACAGGGACCGAAGACCGGACCGAATTTCTCGGTCCGGTTCGGTCCGGTCCGAACAAGTTCGGTCCGGTCCGATTTTTCGGTCCGGACCGAATTTTTTGCAGCCCTACTGACCGTCATATTCCGACACCCCATTACCATTTCTAGCCTCCTCCTTACTATTAGCATAGACAAATTATTATTTTTCAATAATTAGCATACTGAATTCTATATAAAATGTTGCTGTCGACAAATTTTGGCAGATCAACAAACACAAATTAGACTATGCTAAACCTCGATAAATAAATGTAACACGTACAAAAATAATCGCAATCAATATGAAAATGCACGAATGCAACTAAAGTTGATCCTTACTTAGCAATCTCTTGGTGATCTCTACCAAACTCCACAGCTGCATACTTCACGCAATCGCGGGCATAACTATTCTCAAAGCAAGTAATATCAAACTTCTTCCTAGGCAAAAAGTTTGAATCTTTAAAATACCCTTCATTGTATAAATGTTTCACAAACATCACCATATCAGGTGAAAGCTCTTTGTACACCGTATGATCCTCCATAGTCAACGGCATTAGCTTTCTTGATTTTCCACTTTTACTCTCCTCCTTATTCACAAACAATTCATATAATTTTTTACTCTTTCCCTCATTTTCCAACACCTCATTAGCCTTTTCATTTTTCTTCTTCTCCCTCAAAATCCTTACTTCTTCCTCGAATTTTCTTAATTTAGACTTTAGTCCCTTGTTTTCACTTTCACTTTCACTTTCATCCTCATTTTCTGATTGTTCAGTCTTTTCTAATAGACCAACAGATTCTTGAAAAAAACACCCAATGGTTTCTTTATTTTTTTCTTTTCTGTACTTGTTGATTCTTGATGAAACTGAGCTGAAGGGTAAAAGGGTCTTAAAAAATATGAAGAAAATTGATATGGGGTTGAAGGGTTTAAGCATGTTGATGTTATTGGGTTTAGTTTATGGAGTTGAAAATTTGTTAGAAAACGTAAAGATTGGATCTTTTTTAGGTGTATCATTGGTGGTTATTTGGTTAGTGAACTATAGAAGGAAGAAGAGAGTTCTGCCATTAGAGGGGTTTTAGAGCAAATGAGCAATATGTCTATGGGTTGAAGCTGATGACTGTAATTTGAGTTGTTGTTTGGGCCAAAAAGAGTATGTGCGTCGAGTTCCTTGTGGGCTAAATTCCACTATTGAGTTGGACTGAGAATTTCGAAACTGATAATTCATTTTTTACATCTCATTTACTTTGATTGCATCATTTAACTAATGCCACCTTTTTAAATATTTTGTACATAGAACATTGTCTGAACTGAAATTCAGGCACATAGAGATGAATCATTTTTGCCTCATTTTAGTACTTTTATTATTCTGTCTTTTATATCAACTAATTCCATTATTTTAATTGAATTTTAGTCGTATATAGTGAAAGTTCAATCATTAATTCACACATACTAATGAAATTTAATCATTTTTACTTGCTTCAACCATTTTAATCATATATATATATTCGGTTATTTTTACTTTATTTCATTCATTTTTTATATAACTGATAAAGTTATTGTCATTTAATCCTTTCTCGGACCTCGCGCATAGTCTGGACTCTTTTTTATTTGAAATTATTGCACATATCAATCTGTCCATGGTCATTGGTAGGGCTGTTAGCGATTCAGATACACCCGGTAATTATCCGAGAATCGGACCGGTAAACCCGGACCGATACTCGGACCGAAACCTTAACGGTCCGGATACGAGTACCAAAAAAATACCCGGACCGATATGAGGCCGGACCAGAACCCAGAACACCCCAACCCCACCCCGTCCCCCACCCCACTCCACCAAGAAGCCCCCACCAAGAAGCCCCAACCACCCCTCATGCCAGCTCTAATTAGTTGTAAATTAATGAAACTTTAAATGGTCATAACTTTGCGTTCGGATGTCCGTTTGATCTAATGTTTTTTTGATTTCGCATATTTTTTAGAGATAGGTAGGACAAACTAAAAGCGATTTGAGCGACTAATTTCTCAAAAAACATCCGTCTTGCCAATCAATTTCACTTTTAACCCAAATTATTACCAATTGCCCATTTTCAAATCTAAATATCCCGCGCTATACAATATATTTCAACGTAAAATTTCGTGGTAATATGTCCGAGAATGTCAATTTCAGTATTGGAAATTTAATTTAAAAAAAAACAAAACGGGCCGACCCGAAAAATTCTTACCGGTCCGGACCGATAAGCTTATCGGACCGATTCCGATAAGTGTATACCCGAACTGGTGCGGACCGATAACAGCACTAGTCATTGGGGAGGAGAAAATATTTTCATCTCTCATCATACTCTATCCAAATGGGGACTACTTTTGGATTTCATGTTTCACAATTTTTATCCAATTAATGGCTACTGTGAAACCCCAGCTCATCGAAACCCAATTGAATTTCCATACTTGCCCTTCGACTGATCCTTCACTTAGTTACCGGCCGGTCATCGAAATTGTTAGTCATCCCGGCGACGAAGCTTCCGGCCGTCTCAACAACGCCAGTGATGTCTCCTACATCGCTGCTTCTTATGTCAAATTGCTGAAATGGCTGGTGCTAGAGTTATTCCTCTTGTATATACTGAGCCTCCTGAAATTCTCAATCAAGTAAATATTATACTTCATCTCCCTTTAATTCAGCTTTAATTACTTCATCTGTCCCCAATTTATGTGATTGTGTTTGACTGAGTAAAAGCAATACTTCTGAAATTTGTGGTCCAAAACAAACGTATGTCTCCGTCCCAAAATATTTGTCATGTTTTTCTTTTTAAAAGTGAATTTGACTAAATTTCAAAGCTAAATTATATTAGATTAATTCAATATTTTAGAATTAAAATTTAGATATTCGAAATTTATACGAAAAGTACCGTAGATAAAAAAAATATAGCTTAAATTGATACTTTTACTTTTGAATAGCGTAATGCGACAAGTATTTTGGGACAAAGAGAGAAACAAATATAGAAAAGTGTGTTATTTTGGGACTGACTAAAAAGGATAGAGTCTCACATAAATTAAGACGGAGAGTAGTGTTTTAGGAAAATCTATCTTATACATTGGCGTAAATAGGTCTTAATAGAGAGGATTCATATAGTTGATCACAACAACTTAGCTGAAATGGCTGGTTCTAGTGTCATTCTGATTATATATACAGAGCCACCTGAAGTTCTCAATCAAGTAAATATTATACTTCCTATCCCTTTAATTCAGCTTTACTCACTCGGCTCTCTATTCCAATTTATGTGATGGTGACTAGGTCCGAAGTTTAAGAATGATTGGAAGATTTTTAAACTTATGATTTATAACAAGTCATACATATTTGTGTGACCATAAATTATCTCATGGTAAAGTGTGAAGTTTAAAGTTAAATTATTATTCCCTCCGTCCCAATTTATGTGAAGGTGTTTGACTGAACATGTTTAAAGTTTGTGGTATAAAATAAGCAATAGATATTTGTGTGGCTATGGATCATCTCATTAAAAATAAAATAGGAAGTTTAAAGTTAAATTATTACTCCCTCCGTCCTAACTTATGTGAAGGTGTTTGTCTGGACACGTTTAAAACTTGTGGTATAAATAAGTCATAGAAATTTGTATGGCTATAAATCATATCAGTAAAGGTAAAATAGGAAATTTAATGTTTAAAATGTTCCTAAATATAGAAAGATGTCACTTTTTGGAACAAACTAAAGGGAAAGAATGTCACATAAATTGGCACAAATGGAGTACTAAATATTGAAATTGTAACACTCCGTAAATTCGAATTAGGTGTGGATGTATTAAATGAGTATTAATGTGATATTTTAGACATGTGAAGTGCTACCGGGATGAGTTTGAGTGGAAATAGTTATTTTGAAATCAAGACGAGTAGTGAGGTGCTTAAGATTCAATTCTATCGACTAAGTTTACGGTACGGCAGGTCTGCCTTCCAGTCCGATTTAGGGAACAGCCATTGAGAATTTGAGAAAACTTAAAACATGAAAGTTGTATATCTTTGAAATACCTTTCCAACGATATATTGTGGATTCCAAACAGAGCTGTGTGCTGGAAGTTATGACCATTTTACCGAATACTGTGCAGAAGCCGACATGACCACCCACGATGGCCACACGCCGCGCGTGGGCGCGTGCGATGGCCTCGCATCGCGGGCTGGTGGCACAAAATTGCCCTCTCTGAACTTTTGACCGGCAGGGGGTCCCGCGGTGGCCCTGCGTTGCGAGCCCATAGCAAATGGGCCGGGTTTCGGGTCAAAACTTTAGATTTTTGCATTTTTCTTATATTTAAGCTTGGGGTTTATTTCTCTAACATCCCTAATCACGAAATATCACCCTAAAGTCAAAGAGAACAAGTCCCATGCCTCAAGAACCCTCCAAGGTTAAGTTCCCCAATGATTCTAGCATGAATTCAAGTTCTTAGTACCCTTCTAACTTGATTAAAATCTTTCTAATCCATAGAATTGCAATTGAAACGTTATTGGCGGACTAGGAGCCCTAGATTTCGAATTCAATCTTCTTGAACATCAAAAAGGTATTATCGTCATCCCTTAGTTGGTTATAGTATTGGATTAATGATTATAAACCTTAGATTTTTTAGATAAGCTAATGGGTTTGATGAAGAAAACCGTATGAACTATTGTATGTGTTGAATTGTTGACTTAGGTTGTTATAAGCATATGAGTGATGAAGAATGATGTTGATTATATCTATTTGGGATTGTAGAATCACTTAGAAATAAGAGGATGTGAAATTGGGTGTAGAAACACCATTAATAAGGGCTATGAAGCTTTATGCCCACTAAGTGTTTGATAAAATGTCTAGATGGCCAAAATATGAGAATTGTTGATAATGTTGATTCCATTGACATATGATATAGATTAAAGTCGAAAGAAAGCGACGAACATTGTATTACGCTCAAGAGCAGGAAGTTAAGGTATGTGAGGCTAACTCTCATGTTTGGGAATGTTGACGATTTTCCCTACACCACGTTCTTTATTGATTATTACGAATTGCCTCAGAACGTAGTTATGCCTTAGTTTCCTGAATAGTTGCAGAACTTCTATTCTCTAGTTTTGTAATTCGTTCATGATTGTCATTTCAAATATTGTGGACTCATAACGTAATCAATATAGACTCGTATTTGATATTCATGAGTCTCAGTCTAGAAACTCAGCAAGTCTAGAAACAGTTAAGGTTTCAGGTCTCATAATCAGTTCATGAATACATGTCTCAGTTAGTGATGTTATTTATACCGGTAATCTCAGTTCCTTAATAATAATAATACTTACGAATATTGAACATATGTGATTGCTCAAGGGCACAATCTCATGTATACGTATACTTGGCCAAGGCCATTGACTGACGCACTTACTAAGCCAATGCCATAGTTTGTGCATTTATTATTGGGCCAAGGCCCCACTTATAAAGACAGATTATCAAATGTTTCGGATGCAGAACATGAATTACTCATAGCTTCACTTTTCTTATTCATTACAATTATTAGTTACAGTTCAGTATTAGTACCTGTTTATTGATTTGGTTTGTCCTTTTCCGAGCACTCTTGTGTTACATACTAGTGCAATTCAAATGTACTAACGTCCCTTTGCTCAGGGCTTGCATCTTGCGATGCAGTCGCAATAGCACGCTAGGATCTTCCGTTGGTTCTTCAGGTTACAAATTCAGTGCTAATTTGGTTGATCCAGAATAAATGGTTAAACATTCCATTTGGGAGTTTGATCTTGACTTCTATACGGAATTAATTTTCACTCGGCGCGCTAGTTGGCCGGGACACTACTATTGTCTTAATAAAGTTTTAACTCAGTAAAATATTCTAATGATGAATATCTGAACGTCCACGTCCGCTATAGTATGAACTTGGTCTGAGTAGAGTGAATGGATACAAAACATTTGTATATCCGATGTCAATTAGTTTGGGTTTGAAGCATAGTTTTGATTGACTGATTGACCTTCTCACAAGTTTCTAAAACTACTTAGTTCCTTATTGTTGGAAGTGTGTCACCATCTTATCTAAAAGCAAGCTTACTCTGTTATAGAGAACACACTTATATTTACTTAATTATGTCTTCAACATGGCCCCTCACATGCGGGTCTGACTCTTTTTTATAGGCCAAAGGCGTCGATTTTTTATAATTGGTGGCTGTAAGATTCGAATCTAGGATATTTGTTTGCTCTCATACCATGTTGAAGTATGCGACTATCTCATCTAAAAGCTTACCATCGTTATATAGTTGAGGTAATCAGTTGTGATCTTCCTTATATGGTCTTGGACAATCCTCCCTCGTGAGGTAGCTTTTGGAGTTGTGTTAGGCTCAGGCGCAAAGTCCATCTGTTACATGGTATAACAGTCAAACCTATCCATCCATGTTGTTGTGTTTCTTAATGTTGGGTCTCCATATTATGTTATCACACTCCAATTGACCAATCTTGGGTGTGCGGGAAGTGTTAAGTCCTATATTAGTTGAGAGAATGGACAATCCTCCCCTTATGAGCTACCTTTTAGGGTTGAATTAGCATAAGGTCCATTTTTACACATATAAAGCTCTAATTGAAGATCTTTCTTGTGTTAATGAATAACAAAAATCCCTTCGATTTCCTCCAAGTCTTTCACTTTCATTATCTTTTATTTTGTATATTTTCATTATGGCTGTGTACATATTAGCACGAAGATATCTAAAGACTACTATGTTATCATAAAGACTTGACAAACGTGCTATTATCTGTCATCTTCGCATTTGTAGTTTGGCATATGTTAATTAAATGTCTGTGCAGAAACTTAATCTAGTCAATGGCGTTATCTTCACTGGAGGGCGGACCAAGGAGGGTCTGTACTTTGAAGTTGTTAAAGGAATATTCAAGGTAACTTTCTCCTGCTTGTACACTTGCCTCTAATCATGTCACTGCTGCTGCATTTTTCCTTCACTTGAAAAATCCCCTGTATGTGTACCTGCATGATACCTGGATCAAAAGCTTGACACAAACAGATTCCCTAGATATCTGCGAGCTTTTATTCCTTAATTCACATACATTTTCTGCTAATTATTTTTGTTTAGATCGAAGGTGTATGTATCAACATTGTTGTACAATGATTGTAAGCTTTCAGGTGTTTGTATCAACATTGTTGTACAATGATTGTAAGCTTTTTCCTTATATTGCAGAAAGTTCTGGAGAAGAATGATGTGGGTGAGCATTTCCCTCTTCTTGCCATCTGCTTGGGTTTTGAACTTTTAACAATGATCATCTCCAAGGTAATGAAGGTGTATGGGAAGATAGAGTTGGTACTTTTAAGTTTATCAAATGCACTTAAATTGAGAAGTCGGAACTGTTTAACACAACATAATTTGTACTATAGACACTTGATGTGAAATTATCTGGAGTAGCGAACAAAACTTTAACAAGGTATAAGATTTCTATGGAAGTCAAAAAGAGCTTATGCATTTCGGATAATGTTTAAGCTCCTAATACTTGTGCATTCTTAATATATCCAGAGATTCAAGTATCTTTATGAATAGGTTACAAAGATGCTCGTAATTTGTGGTATGCATGCAAGTTTATTCGGTTATTCTACAGTAGTAATTTTGGATACTGCTCCATGGGCAGTTTTGAGGTAGAACATAGAAAAGGGTGTTGGATCATATCTTGATGAGGAGTAAGATATTGCAGATAAGATCAGTAATCGATATTGAATCATACATTCTGGTTCTATCGGAAACAACCTCTCTACCCCACAAAGGTAGGGGCAAGGTCTCCGTACACCCACCCTCCCCAGACCCCACTTGTGGGACCATACTGGGTATGTTGTTATTGTTAGTTACTTGGACATTACATTTGCTGTTTCTTTCTGGTTTAAATTTGTGTAGTGAGTTCTAATTCATTTTTATCTATGCCCAATTTCACAATATTCTAATTAACTTTAGTTGACTATAATTTCATGCCTTGTTGATATTCTGTTAATTACTTCTGGAATAAATTTGCAAAGTACTGGACTCATCACAGTCACTTTGTTTCTCTCAAGTAACCCATGACCCAAACACATGACGTGAGATATCTATTCAGGCCTTTTTAAGTAGTATAGGGGATCATTATTCCCCAATCCAGAGTAAACCAAACAACTCCGATCAATGTTTCACTCGTATTTTCTTTTGTTCTCATGAGTTTATATCAACATGTTTTTTTTTTTTGGATGTAATAGGACAATAACATTCTTGAGGAATTCAGTGCGACGCATCAAGCGTCTACAATACAATTTGCAGAAAATATAAATTTTGAAGGAACAGTTTTTGGAAGGTATAATTTCTTTTTCACGCCCTTTCATGTTGTCGACTAGTATTTTCTTTTTCCCGTCTCTTCTCTTTCTTCCTTCTCTTAGTTCCTCCTCCATTTTCGTTCCACTAGAGAAAATCCCAGATTACCCTTATTCAAAAGTTTAATGCAAGATTTTAAAAGAAACTTCAAGTTGAAGTGCCTGATTGACAGAATAATAAATAGTGCCTGTGTGTTTCAGATATTATTTGACAACTATGTCGACAGGTTTCTAATGTGCGAAGGGGTCTATGGTAACTCTAATTTTAACTTTTTCCTGCAGGTTTCCCCCTGTGCTGCTAAAGAAGATGAGTACACATTGTATTGTGATGCAAAATCATCGTGTGCGTTTTACATGATCGGTTTTTCTTTTCCTTTTGTCGCACCTCTGTGTACTTAATGAGATCACGATTGCTCCTGACTGGTACTTTATAGTAAAAGTATTCCAGCGCCTTTGCGTTGTTTTATGTCTAATAGGACTTGTATCAGGTCGGAAACGTGTAGAAATGCCGGGATTCTTTGGTTTCACAACCAATAATTGGACATCTTTGTTGTTGACTTACCTGCCTTGAGATTACATCCATATCTGTTTCATTACCTGCAAAATTTATTCAAGCTGCTGTTTGCAGCTCCGCTGCACTTTCTTAGGACAACATTATTCATATTCCTAATGAGTATTGGTCATCGGTAGTAACCTTACTTGAAGATGAACTGGACTTTGTTGCTATTATGTAGGACAAATTTTATCCTGATTTGTTGGTAGTGTATGCTCATTAGGCCAGAGAAATACCCTTATGGTTATTAAGAACCTTTTCAATAGGTTAAGATCGTATGGTTGTAGATCAAATCATTCTTCCAGTGATTAGTGATCAAAACATAAAGCCTATGCAATTAGTGCAATGACGAGGAGAGAACAGTTTCAAACGAATTCATGCTAATCTTAGATGGATTCTGTGTATGATAGATATTACCATTTGGCTTTCAGTTTTTATCTGTATTTATGCTAGGACCTTAGTTGGCACTTTCTGAATGCTGTGATGAGGCTGAAAGATTGTCTTCTCATGCTACAGTTCGGTATATCACCGGAAAGGCTTCAAGCAAATAAAGATTTGTGTAGCTTTTTCAGGGTATTGACGACTATGCTGTTAAGAATAACAAGGTACATGATGTCTTTTATCCCTTTACCGCCTCTGAAATATCTGTGAGAATCTCATCATATTGTACGGAGTCTAGTATAAACTAGTTGAACCTTTTTGTTTTTGATTTGTGTAAAAAATTGATTCAGGTCTATGTCTCCAGTGTTCAAGCACAAGGCTATCCCATAACTGCACTACAGTGGCACCCAGAGGTACTGTCTTTGGATACTGTTGTCTGGTCTGCCTAGCTATTCCCTTGACGGGAATGGTTGAACTTAATGTGATAATTCAAACTCTGACGCCATTTTCCATCCGAAGTTTGAAATTTAACTGCATTAGTTCCTCATGGCATTGCAGAAAAATGTTTTCGAGTGGGGCTCATCACAGATTCCACGTACCGAGGATGCAATTCAAGTAACTCAACATGTTGCCAACTATTTTGTCAGGTCAACACCTTTTCTTCTCAGTATTCTTGTCCCGCAGGGATGGGGGATTCTAGAGACAGTTCATACCCAACACGCAATAGGGAGGCAGGAAAACATTTTCCAATTTTAAATATATTATCTTAGCATTTTATTTTTGGAAATGATTTTTGATGTGACTTGTTTACAAAATGAACCTGCAATAAATGTTGCAGAAAGCTCATCAACATTAACCCAGAATTATTAGCTCGTTTTTCAGTTCTTTCCCGCTCTGTTTGCAGTAGGCAGTGAGCCAAAGTTATCCCGGAACCTGTCAAATTCCTACTTACTGTTTTGCCTCTTCTATTTGATTGTTTTTTTTCCTTTGTAAATTGCAGTGAAACTAGAAAAATCTTCTAATAAGCCGGTGAATAGCAAAGTGCTTGACAACCTCATCTTCAGTTACAGTCCCTCTTATGCTGGGGAGGTTCGGTTAGTCCAAAGCACCCTCTTACTGGTTGAGATTCTTGAGAATTAGCAGGACGAAATTCAAGATTCTCGTGTCCGTGTAATGTAGGGGGAGTTTTGAGGAGGTCTACCTCTTCACTCCGCGTCCCACGTTGAGCTCTCTGTAGATGCAAGCGAACTGCAAAAGCATTGAACAGTTGCACGTCCTAAAAATTATATATGAAGAGAGTCGACATAGATCGTCTTCAGTCTCCAGTTCTCCAACGACCCCTGGAATATGAATAGCTTTAGACTACTTGTATGATGATTGTTTATAATTCTTCCAGCCTCCACCTTCCATATAAAGGTTTGCATGATTTGAATTGGGCGCACGTCTGTGAGCCTTCATGTTTGTGGAATCTTTTGAGTCCAAATCACCATGGACTCACTGAAACCCACAAGTCATTGTACTAGTAAATTAAGCTTGTCTCTTGTCTGGTGGGATGTGACTACACATTTCTTTAAATTATGAAAGAATCTTTTGTACTAGGAAGTAAGAAATTATACTGATAACATTCAACCACCATAACTTAGTAAATTGTTTGCTACGACTAAGTACTTTCAACATGGATCAATGTTGTTTTTCTCAGACAACAGTGTGGTATGGTAAAATTTTCACGGATTCCCACGGATTCCCTATTGACACACCGTCACTCAATTTGTATCCGTTTTTAATTTCTTTTGCACGTCTTACCACTTTAGAACAACTTTAAATATGCGGTATGAAGTATTGATAAGTCAGGCATTTGTGGCAGAAATGGTTGAAAAGTGAAATTGATTGATTTTCAACCATATGAAACTTAGAACGTTTTGACAGACGCCGCATGTCTGCAGTTATTTCAAAGTGTTGAGACTTGTAAATATTCGGGCTTCAGCCGTTTGTTATGTCACTAAAAGATTTCAAGCATACAGTTGTAGATTCCGATAACATTTATGTCCTAGGGCCCGCAGGATAAATTTTCGACAAGTTTGATTTTGGGAAATATTTTGTCAATACATTACAATTTTAACATATTTCACTATACTTTTAATTTGAAAATATCATTAATTCCTCGATGGTATTATTCACTTTTCGCTCACTGTATAACAAAAAAAGGTATTTTTAATCAAAAAATTCATGGTGGGAAGTGATCTCAATTTCTTTTAATGAATTTTACACGGTGTGAATTTGAATATTCGGAGTCCGGTGTCGTGATAGTGGTGAGAAACTAAAATAAATAAAATTATTATTTATCATTTACACTAGATTACCCATCAACACTATTAGATATAGTTACTTGGTTGGGTGAATACTTTTTACAAGATTAAAACATCTAGCTTAGGATATGTTTGGCAATGAGAATTATTCAATTTTTCGAATGTTTTTTATTTTATTTGAAAATTAGCATTTGGTCATGAAAATTCTAAATACAACAACCAAAACTCTGTTTTCACTTTATCAATTTCAGTATTTAAACAATTAAATATTTTATTTGCAAAAAATTATAATCAAATATAACTCTTAACTTTAATTTTTTTAAATAAAGTGAAAAATATTTGATTTGTATTGCCAAATGTAGGAGATGGCAACGGATCCTGGACTCGGTGGATCCAAATTCGTTTTATAGGATATGGATCTTCAAAATTTGGACCCAATGGATTCGGATCGGACCCAGATCCATTTATGATGGATCAGATCTGGATATGGATCCAACGGTTAAATTATGTTCTTTATTGCAATGTTAATTATTTCTAATATTTATTGTTTCACTGTTTCATCATTTTTAATTCTATTTTCATCTGTCTAAACTTATTCTTTTTGTATTGTCACCGTTGATCTGGATCCGGATCTGGATAGAGGTAGAAAAAACGAATTTGGATCTGTATCCTATAATGCCTAATTAAACTCTATACAAAATATTTGTAGGCTAAGTTCCCTAGCCCGCACTGATCCTTACAATATATAAGCCCCCGATTCCTTTACAATGGCGGGAAATCCCTTCTTTGTCAGAGTTGACTCGACCCGAATATGGTGGATATCGAAACCCTAGGCATCGTCGATGAGATTCAAGCTCTTGTATCGGACAAACTACAAGTGGTACATCTCTCTCTCTCGTTTCAGTTTTTTCTCCCTTCTAAGATGAGCTTTCAATAGTTAATATTTTTAATTACCATAGTAATTGAGCTATTGAAGGTGATTTTTGATTCCGTCAATTCCTTATTTTTATTAATTTCATTAAAAAATGCCGTTTTTCATTGATTTACAAAGCTCAGTTGTTTTAGTTAAGAAAGTTTTTAGCGTGCAATTAATATTATAATTTTCATTGCCATAATAATTGACCAATAGAAGGTTCCATCAGCTCCTTACAACAACAACATAACCAGTGGGGTGTGGGGTCTCTAGAGGGTAGGATGTATTCAGGTGTTACCCCTACTATTAGCTCCTTTACTTTTGATAATTTCGCTAAAAAGAACTAGAAAGATGCCATTTTTCATTGATTTAGAAAACATAAAAAAGGGGCAGCCCGGTGCACTAAGCTCATTATGCGGGGTCCGTAAAGGCACCACAAGGTCTATCAGATGCACTTACCTGCATTTCTACAAGATTATAGTTGTTTAAATTCAGAAAGTTGCTAATTTTGAAAGGGAAAAAAAGAAGCTACTTTTCTTTGATGAGAAAGCACAGATTTTTTTTGGTTCAGAAAGTTGTCTATTTGCATTAGTTGTAGAATTTCAGAGGGAAGGAGACCATTTCTTAGTACTTCACTTTCCTGTTGTTTTTAAGATAAGGTCTTGTTGTATTTCTAATGGATATGATACATGACCCATTGAAGGTGATATTTTGTTCCATCAGCTCCGTAATTTTGTTAATTGCACTAAAAATTTAGAAAAATGCAATTTTTCATTGATTTACAAAGCTCAGTTGTTTTAGTTCAGAAAGTTTTTAGCTTGCAATTGTTATAGTATTTCTAATTGCCATAATAATTGACCTATAGAAGGTTCCATCAGCTCCTTATAACAACAACAACATACCCAGTTTAATCACACAAGTGGGGAGGGTAGTTACCCCTACCATCAGCTCCTTTACGTTTGATAATTTCGCTTAAAAGAACTTGAAAGATTCCATTTTTCATTGATTTAGAAAGCATAGTTGTTTAAATTCAGAAAATTGCTAATTTTGAAAGGAAAAAAGAAGAAGCTGCTTTTCTTTGATGAGAAAGCACATATTTTTTGGGTTCAGAAAGTTATCTATTTGCATTAGTTGTAGAAATTCAGAGGGAAGGAGAGCAATTCTTGATACTTCACTTTCTCCTTGTTTTTGTTTGTTGTGGGGGCTTGGTGGGGGGGGGGGGGGGGGGATAAGGGTGATTTCAAAAATTCTAGCTGTAGAAGAATAGAATTTACAGACGGGAGAGAGAAGTTGTTTCATTTAATGAATCCAGATTACCTCGAAATGAAATGGAATCAATTACAAGATGAATCAACTAGCTGCTCAACTAGAATTGTAACTAACTTCAGAATATCAGTTACAATCCTAACTAACTTCAACAAACTAATGTAGCTTAGAAATGTTCAAACCACTTTTGCCAGCTCAGCATCTCTGCATATTTACCTTTATCTTAGCAGCCGCATCGTCTAGGATTGCATCATTGGGGTGGGGGGCTGGGGTCAGATGTCATTCTCAGTACGTGAATTGCTGATCATTATATAACATGGAAACCCAAGTTTTTTTAACTACGTCTGTGTTATTTTTCTTTGGTGAAACAGAAATATGTCTCACATATGCAGAAGTTCTTTTGATTAGTCGTTAAAGTAAAATTTTCATGTCTAATAATATGGGCAAAGAAAAAGAGTTTCTCATTCGCCAAAGACTTGGCTTTGTCCCCCTTTTTACTAAATTATACTCTAATTTCTGCATTATGCTATAACATCAAAAGAAAAGAACTGTTTTTTGGGGGGGAGGGGGATGGGAAGGGGGTGCACGGCGTAGGAACAAGATAAGAGTAATCATCTAAACTTCAATATATAATGGGCTGCAGGTTTCATACAAGTGGCTGAGTCGAAATTTCTTGGTGTCCTCAGATTCTGCAAAGAGGTGAGCTTTTAATGAATTCTTCTGAAAAATATATTTTCATTTGCCCATTTGGTAATACTAAGGATATTTGCTTGTTTACAACAGGTTGCTTCAGGAATTTGCTGAAAAGCATGGAGATGGTCTTGAAGTGGTCTACAGCTTGTCTGGCTGGTTGAAAGATAACCCTTCAACCTACCATATAAGACTTGTCTCTACTCCTAACCTTGCAGGTTGGATATCCTTTTAAATTTCACTTTGTAATGAAATAATTTGTTTGACAGGATGTGAGCTCTATGGTATATTACATTATCACTGTCATAACATCTCTATCCTTAATATCATTTTGCATTGGAGGGCGCTGAGCTCAATGCCCCCTTCCCCGGACCCCGCGCATAGCGGGAGCTTAGTGCACTGGGCTGTCCTTTTCATTCTCTTACCAATTTAGCATCTTAGTTGGAACCATATGAAGGATGTTCGTGATATATCAACTTCAAAACTTTGTCAAGCCAGTATTGGGGGCTGATAGCTGAACTAAATTCCCGTTAGTTGCTTCATTGTTTTGCCATATGTCTAAAGACTGATATGTATATTCTTGGTGCCACTTCTCTGTTTAATACTAAAAATCTGAGTTAGTTATTTTAATTAAAAAAGGTTTTGTCCATAGAGAAACATAGCTCTTGTAACATTACATTTAAGGCTAATATTTCTCTTTATTATAACCGTGTTCTTAATTTACTTTGATTAGTTACAGTGAAAGAATGTTTGACATTCAGAAGCTTAGTACTTGGTTCAGCTCATGCTAATGACAATATCTGCATTCGTAAACATCTAGAGCCCTAAAAGTGATACAAGCTTTAAGTTCGGGCTTTATTGGTGTTGTTGGAGATTCTGTTCAGATCTAGCAAGTAGTTTGAGTCTATTGATCCTGCTAGAGACTAATAACACGGATGAAGAGTTTGAGACTATGACTAGACCAATGCCCTTTATCCAACTCAGTATCTCCAATTTCATGACATCAAAAAACCGGTTGAATATGTCAATCCTGATGAAGAATGCATTACGATGATTCTTTGTTACATAAGTTTGTTTGCAGATTTCTTATCCTCGTCCTTTTTGAGAAGTTGACGTTTGGCTGAATTAAGCTAGCATGTTCGAACTGTCATTTTACCTTTGCTTAAAGCTTTTTATGAGTGTCATTTTAATGGAGATATGCAAGAAGTACAGTTGTATGTATTCCTACTTTTTCTTCATGCGCTTTAGTTTTGTGGCAAGTTGTTGCAACTATTATCAAAGCTCAAGCGGCTAATTTCTATGCAGAAGCCAAGAAAGAATTTTCGGACGATTGCTCAGTCCAGGTCTATAGCGTGCAAGTTTGCATCCCAAAGGATCCAGTGGCCCTCTGGAATGCTGAATTTGTCCAGGCCGAAGAGCTCTTTAGGAAGCCCCTCTCAGTTGATAATTGTTTGCTTGATAACAGGTATAGTATTATATTTCAGAGTTTTCAAATCTAAGCCTTTATCTCTGCTCTGGAGTGAACATCTTTTTTCCCACACTTGATGCAAATAATTAAGAATTTTGAGAAGTATTCATTATTTCAAAAATAGTTAGGTAATCCATGTTATGAAATGCACTTGTGCTGGGTGGTGTTGGTTCTCTATCTAATGCTCACTGGTATTCTAGGTTTTGTGGAGTTTCAAATCCTTTCGTCCAGCGCAATGGTGGAGGAACAATTCCAAGCACTACTACTGTTCCTCAGGTGAAAAGTGAAGCATTAGGACTTCGTAAAAGTAACTGTACTGCTCAAGTGCAACCTGAACAGAAAAAGGTTCAACTACCAAGTCCTAGTGCCAGTGAGAGTCGTGGCACATCAGGTCCTGGAGAGGGTAGTAAGCTTGTTGCAGATAAACACAAAGTTGCTCAACTTCCGGCTGCTAAGAAGGCAGTTCAGTCTGACAAAAGTTCTTCCAAAAATGGCGGGTCATTGGCTAATATGTGGGGCCGTGTACCTACAAAGCCAAAAGTTGACAGTGTCTCAGCTTCTACCAGTGATGCCACACCAAATCCTGCTGGTTTGTCCCTTTGGCTGTTTGGTCTCGTCATTGAAATAATACTCTCTTTTGATTCTTTATCTTGGATTAGGCATTGTACTTGTCCTTAACTGACTTCTTTTTAGTTTGGAACTAATGTTACTTAGGTAATGAAGCTCAAGCATGTGCTCCGCAAAGAGTAGAAGATAGGATCAGTGATGATGATGATCAACAAGTCAACATCAGGAGAACATCAAATGGTGAGGGGAACAGAAAGAGGAGGGTAATTTTCGATTTTTCTGATGAAGAAGATGAATTCAAGGATGCCGTCAACCTAGCGTCACCTGATCCTCCAAAGCAGAAATCTATTATAGGATCAAAACAAACTCGTAGTAGTCCAGAACTGGAAAGGCAGGAAGTCAAGAAAGTAAAAGAGGCTGACAGCAAGAGTCATGAACAAGAAAGAAAACCTTTATCTATCAGCGAGCCGAAGAAGTCTGAGATTATCTCTGAACATGCCGGCCTTAAGAATGCAACTGTAAAGGATGAAGTGGCTGCTGCTGCTCCAATTTCCCCTAAAAGGAGAAAAGTATTGAAGACACGAATTGATGAACGTGGAAGAGAAGGTATGACTTATAGTGAAATATAATCGTCTAAATTGAGTATAACAACTTGACACTTGGGTTAGGGTCATGCGTTTGAGGCAAGAAAGTTAAAAGTGGAAGTCTACCTTTAAAGTTTCTTCATTAAAAGATAAAGAAAAATTAAAGGCATCTAATAATGTATTTTGTATGATAATTCAAGAAAAACTTATGTCATGACCCCTCTGATTGCTTGCCTTTCAGACCCTTTAGAGCAGTCTTAAGAAAGCTCCTAGTGAATAAAAGATCAATTCTTAATGAGCTATGTAGTTGACTCATCCGAAAAGATTGCACTGATATTTTTTCAGATCCTGTTCTATCATTCACGGATTGTTTATTCTTGATCCATATTCTCTTATTTGATAATATGCATGCTCATTTTCTTTCACATAGAAAATATCACTACTAATTTCTTTACTCAAGAGCAGCCAGATCCTATGCTTTAATGTGCTAGTATAACTGCCTAAAGGATTTTCTTCCCTGCATTGATTCATTTGCTTACACTCTTCAGTGACCGAGGTTGTTTGGGAGGGTGAAGATACAGAAACAAAGGCTGATGGTAATACAATGAAGAAAACTGACAACAATCCAGCTAATAGTACTGGTGACAGGTGAACAGATTCATTTTGTCTTTTTATTGATGTCACGATAGTGCACATGGTTGCTCGTATGTTGGACAGTCCAAGTCCTAATATGTTAAAAGAAAGGTCAAATACAGACCGCCTAAACTACCCATCAATAGATCACACACTTAGATGAGGTGTATAAATAAAATAATGGCAATTTTAAGGGTCCGTGTATGTATTCGGCCTAAAAGAAATGTCATTAACGACATCTAATTGGAAGTATGTGCATGTTAGAGGCTTGTAGAACATCGAGACTAGTTAGCCAAACATGCAAAAGCTTTCCTACATTTTTCAGCTAAGAAGATCTTGAGATATGGTCACCCTCACGTTTTATGTACAAATGTTAAACAAGTGGGTTACATTATTGTTGTGGCCTTAGATATCAGCCAATATGTGTGTGAAATGGGTCTGTAGATTCCAAATATTTTTTATTAACTTAGCCAAAGGTTTGATCAAAGGCGGATTCAGGATTTGAATTTACTGGGTTCAACCTTTAAAGTTCTCAATGCTAAATTCATTGTACTTCTAAAGTTATAGGTTAGAATTTACTATTTGTTGAAATGTTAGTGGGTTTTCACCTGTACATCTATGTTCCATGTCAGAAACTATTATGTTCAGTTGAACCCATATAAAATAGGCTCCATTAGTGTATACATTTGATTATGGATTATTCTCTCTACTTGTTGACGTGACTTCAGTCGTAATTATTGCCTTCAACGTTTTTTAGCCTTTTCTAGTCAACATCCTTTTCTGATTTCCTCTCTGGTTGTTTGCAATTTCTTAACATTTCTTTATAAACTGCAGTACTGTGTATTTACCCGACTTCGATTTATTTCAGACCACCTATCACTAAGAAGTCTCCCGCGCTGGGAAGTACTGCACCTACAAATCAAGCCGGTAAAGCAGGAAACAAGAAAGCAGGAACTAAGGATCCTAAGCAAGGGAATATCCTATCATTTTTTAACAAGAATATTACCTGATGAGTATACGAATATTGCTATTGAAACATTATCCTTCTCGCCTTTTTGCTAGCAAAATTATTTATCAAGCTTTCGAAATTGGAATTCACTAGCATTTCCTTCTCAATTGATATCATAGCTAGTTCATTCAACCTTTCTTGTGACATAGTCGAAGGAAGATATGACTTGATCAACTTCAGTTTTGAAAAACTTCTTTGGAAGCGACTGTCACTGATATAGTTAACAAAATTCTATAAGCAATTGTGGCATTCGGGTAGCAACCTTTCATACTCTTCAAAGAGTTCAACATCTCAATTGTTTTTTATTTTCGCGGGTATGCATTCTTTTAGAACTCTTAACTCAAGAAATAAGACATTATCATCGATATCAGAAACAAAATCACGCTTCAAAAAAAAAATCAGATTAATGCATGAAGTCTTCAACATGTCGTCATCGCTCGCGAACTTCAATTTCTAGAGTGAGTGATGGAGAGAAAGCTTTTGTACAACCTAGTGAATAATGATTTGTTATTTGAGTTTATATGAGAGGTTTTATTAGAGATTCTTTAGAGTGCAAAAGATGTGAGAAATGTGTATTTGACTCCTAAAGTTTTGATTATTGTTGTATTTAATAGTGTTTTTTTTTCAAAAAAATATACCTTAATTTTATTTTTCAAAAAATGATGCCCTAAGCCATTGCTTTGACTCAGGGCCGGTACCGACGGGGAGCAAGCTAAGTCAGAGTAAATATTTTTACCAAAAAAAAAGGTCAAACAAAAGATGTGTTTGCAAGTAGAAGGGGTGCTTGATATTTCTACCTAATTATTGTAAGAAATTATTGAAGAAGTGATTTAAAGTTGGACAAATTGAATTATGACATGATATTTAACACATTACATTTTTTTAAGAAACTTTTGCAGTCCATCATGACCTTTGTTTATTTATAGCAAGCTACCAACAATGTATAAATTTATTGTCTAATATCAAATTAACTTGACTAACACCAAAAGATAACTCTTCATAGCATATTAGCAAATAGCAATCAAAGGTGTTCACATACAAAATGCTTATAAATCTAAAAGGCTTGATCACTCACAATTTATGATTCTTTTTTATCTTAAACATGTTTAGTTTTACCAATTGTTTTTTAAATGATTTTATCGCTAAACAAAGTGATTGCAATTTGAAAAATAGAACAATAATGTGCTCTATCTATCTAGTCAAAATTGCATAGAAAAGTAGTCATCGGGGCACAGTCCAATGGCAAAGGAGGAGGATTAAGGCGCTCTGGACACTTGCAATGTGAGATCGATTCTCAGTGGAATCATTCTGCTCTCTTCTGGGGTTGATCTTTGTAGGTGCTATCAGTTGTCTGTTCTCAAACCATGGTTATTGAAGCACATCCTGCGATTTACTGGTAGTAGTGTTGAGGGACCGGTACTAGTACCTCCAGAACTAGTCTGGCGGGGACCTAGATATAAAAAAAGAAGAGAAATTTGTATATATCCTCATCAAAACTTCTCTTTTTAGATATATCTCCATCACAACTCTAAATTTAGTTATATCCCCATCAAAACCCAATTATATTATTTATATCCCTAATTCTTCATTTAACCTCTTAAAATTTATAACAAATATTAATAAAATGTTTTAAAGATTGTTTTGTCCTCCATCAAAATTACGGTACTAACTCTCTCCCTTTCTTTTTCTCTGTCGTTCTTATTGAGGTGCACCCAATATTCATTACCATATCATATGACACCTAGAGCTCAGGAGCGCGCAATATATATATTTATTTATATTTGAGTACTAGTGAAAAGTTATAACATCTTACCATATGTGACGTAGGAAGAAAACCATAAATGCACGTGAACTCAGGGTCCTACCTAGATCACTGGTTGAATCCTCTAAACAAGTGGCAAATATGCATTCCACCATCTTCTGAATACCCTTGCAAGAATTTTAGCTCCGTCACTAATTAGGGGAAATATTAAAGAAGAAATGAAAAGATAGTTTTGGTAATTTTTTAAATATACATCCGATATACATAATATACATGTGTATATCAGATGAATAGTATTTCGGGTTATCACAGGCCCACGGTTGGGCATGTAATTAAACTTGTACATTAATTAGGTGATACGAAGACTGAAATTTCATTAAAAATATTTAAATTTTAAAATATATATATTTAAAAATAAACATTTGAAATATAAAATATACTTTGTAGTAAATAGCGAGTAAATGATGTTTAGACGACTTTTCAATCTTTATTTATATATGTCGAAATTCTTGTAATATGAGATCGAATGTCAAAATTGTTATATATATTTTTACTATTTATTAGTATCTGTTAGAAAATTTATTACCTACTTTTACTCATATCTTCGATGAACCTCGATACAGGCGTACACAACTGAGCATTCTTCGTGCCAAGTGTAGCCCTGTCTAAATCTTGTTTATATATGTACAAAAAGAAATCAAAGTTAGTATTAAAAAAATAATATTTTCAGAAATCACTACACTCTCAACCATAACTGTCTCTGGGGCAGTCAAGGTGTCGGCGCCGCACAAGCCCCCGGCTGACGAGGTCTTCGCCCCAGAATTTTTATTTTTATTTTATTGATTTCAAATATTAAGATATTTATTAAAAATGTCACCAATCTTATCAGTGAGAGCTATAGCCTAGCGATTGATGACTTCCTTCAAAAGTTCTTTCCTAATTAGAGGTCTTGTGTTTGAATCCAATGAACAGCGAAAAATTATTTTTTAAAATACAAAATCAGATTTGATCCCAAATCCCAATCAGTCGGCTCAAGTCTCAAATAGTGGTCCGCCTCTTTAAACAAAAAACAAACTTTTTTTCCTTTTCTCCCAATGTCCCAAATCCCAAACAAAATTCTTTTTTTTTCAACTTTTTATGTGAATAGAAAAGGTCGTCTTTTTGTTTTTCACATCGATCCTTAAAATTATAGGAACTACCCTGCCCTCAACAAAGAAATAACTCATACTACGACTATTCCAATCACGTTTTCACAATGAAGATAACTAATATGAACGTGCCGTCGCCGGAGATCGTCATCCAGCCGCAGCCAGCACCGGCTGCAGGGTGCCGGCTGCAGGTGAACAAAAGGACAGTTCGTTGAACAGGTGCTGTGTAAAGATTATTGACTGTAAAGAACCAAAAAATCAGGTGTTGTTTTCCGTTCCGATGGTCG
The DNA here is from genome assembly GCA_029844215.1 of Przewalskia tangutica. NCBI lineage: Eukaryota > Viridiplantae > Streptophyta > Magnoliopsida > Solanales > Solanaceae > Przewalskia > Przewalskia tangutica. The sequence goes on along the minus strand of CM056730.1, from coordinate 2,709,821 downwards.
TCGTGAATGGTTTATGTTACTTCATTAACCTTGTCTCCGTCATGTTCGTCTGTCACCTTGGCAAGCTTGAACTCGCTGCATCAAACCTCGCTAATTCATGGGCCATGGTTACTGGTTTCTCTTTCATGGTATGTTTGTGTATTATGCATATGTTTCTCCCAAACATACATGTAACGTTAAGTTTAAAGCAGTCGAGAAAGCTCGAGAGTTTCCCCTCATTCATTACTAAGCCAAGGTCCTAGGTCTCCGAGCCGTATAAAAAGAAGGGAAAAGGGGCATATTTGCCCTCCAATTTTGAGAAAAGGGGCATATTTGCCCTCCGTCAAAATTGAGGGACAAATATATCTCTTCTGTTAATAAACTTCCACCATGTGGGCATATTTCATCACCATTAACTGCGATGCACAGGTGGAATCCACGTGGACGCCACCTGTGCGGCACCTGGATGACCCGACCCGATAATTACCCGACCCGTCCCTAAATAAATCCAATACGCGAACACCCAAGTCTTTCTTCTTCAAATTTGTGCCCTAGAAATCAGCCACTTCATTCTCCAGCAACAGCAACATCGATTGCCTTCTTCCAACATCAATATTTCAAGCTTTGTCTTTGTCGTCAATCACTACTCTTCCAGTACAGCGAGCTCTTCTTCCCCAAAAGCGAAAATCGAAGCTGTCAAGGTTCTAAATTTCATCAACTTCCGTCTTAACATTCAGGCCTACTAATCGCGTACGAGAAGGTTAGAAATTCTTGAACTTTATGTGTTGAATCGATACTTATATGGTTCTAAGTCTTTCGGCATTCTAATCGACACTTGAATTTCTGCAAATTTCGATTAAGTTATAGTCAATAGTGTTTGTTTAAGTTTATTAGTTAATACAATTGTGTCGTCGACATATAAATGTCTAATCGACACTTGAATTTCTGCAAATTTTTATTGTTTGAAGTTTATGTGTTAATTGTTGACACCCAATTTTGACCCTCCCGTTCAGTTCTTAACTATAAAATTACACTAATTTTGCAAAATAATTTTCTATAATAAAATGCATCAATAATATATTAATACATGCATAAATAATTAATTTAATAATGGCACCGCATTTTACGTAGAGTACTAAGCACACCTTGAGTCTCACGCCTGCATTCGTCGTTTTAATGACAAGCATTTTCATTAATATCATTCGTAATTTAAGCCTTATTTTCCATTAATTGAAACTCGAATAATCCTTAAATAAATAATTACATAAAATAAGTAATTTAGCAATGACGTCGTGTTAAACAGAATATTCACATTTTTTACTAAAAGCAAGGCAATTCCGTAATTTGTAATTTAAATTAATTTAATCTAATACATGCGTTTTTATAATAGCGTCGCATTTATAAAAGCATTAAGCAGCCCTTAAATATCATATTTGCATTTAGCATTTAAATAATTTAATAATAGTCTAAACCCCGTTCAGTTTTAATTTTAACATCGCAAAATACGCATAATAAGTAAGTTTTAATAACGGCATCGCATCCTAAAATATTAAGCACTAATTAAATAGCACGCCCGCATTTATTATTATAGCAATTAAACTAATAAAGCGCCTAAATAATTTAATCACAATTTTTAATTCCTAATTTACCACTAATTAATTTTACCTAAAACTAACTTCTAAAACTAATACCCAATTTAAACTAATCAGCCCACCTAAATAACTACCCAGCCCAAACCCGCGACATGAGCCATCTATTTCTCGCCCGCCATGACCCATAACCCCAAAGACTCTTCACTCTTTCTTCACCCCCCTCCCTTAAACTAAACCTAAAACTCAACCCCTACCCTTTGCCCCCAACGACCCCCCCTCCTTTCACCTTCACCCCTGTCGCCACAGACCCTCCCCATACCTCTGTCCTGACATCAACGACTCCCCTGCACAACCCATGCCCTACCCCCATATCTTGAACCCATACTGTCCCCCAAATCTAATCTCGAGTTTTTCCTTTTCTTTTCAATTTGAATTTCAAATTGAAACCCTCAATTGTGGCTATAAATCTGACCCTCGAGTTTGTGTTGAAGGGCCCCTTTTTGGAAGGAAAAATTGAAATTCAGGTCTTGGTTTGAAACAAAGAACAAAACTCACATTTTTGCTTTCGATCGAATTTCGGGTTTTCAAAATCAAGAACAAAAACAGATTCTTACTACTTGGAAAGTGTTGGAAAAATCATAAAGAAATACCTTTTCTTTTACTCTCAAGTTTTCGCATTCAAATGAGACGCATACCCTTAAACTTTCGCCTCTTTTCAATCGCATACAAACAATTCTCGGCGGAATCGACGAGTCGAAGAACGCCTCGGTTCGCTACCTGAAGAAGGTAAATGCGACTCCTTTTAAATTTCTTGTCTTAAATTACTTAATATGATGTGTTTATGCGATTGACAATTATTAAACTCGTTTTAAGTTACTAGACATATTAGTCGGTTGCTTGAATCTGTTGGGTTAGTCTCTGAGCATGTTTAGTTAAGTTGGGTGTTTATTCGTGTTTATCAGTGTGATTATTGAGCATGATTAGATATTGTTTATGTCCATTAGGTTAAAATCAAGCAGAATTATTGACTGATTATGATTATTAAGTTAAGTGCTAACATATCTGTTCTATAATTATAACTAATAAGTATGTTAAGTTGCTATTGATATTTAAAGTGATATATCCAGTATATAGTCTGACTTGATCACGTGTTTAGCTTAGGTTGAATGATGTTGCATATTGTGGAATTGTTATCCCTGTTTGGAGGTATTTCCCCTCTCTATTTCCAGCAGATTCACTAACAGACATGTCCTGCCCTTGTTTTATCTGAATGTCTCTAAGCTTGATCTACCCCTATAAGTGAACCTGTTGTTTATACCATGTTAAGTGCATTACATTTAGCATGTTCTGTTTGATCTTCTGATTATGTGTTTCCATTTAGGATGTTTTCATGACTAAAATAATTACACCTTTAGGACATATGAATTGTTCTATTTAAAATGAATTAAGGTATATCCTGCTGATTTGAACTATGTATGAATCTTGGCTTGGTTTATTGAGGCTTATTATTGCTTGGTTGCTTGAGTCTTGGTTCTTTGTGCATTTATTGAGTATTTTGCTAAGTCTAAGGATTATGTTAGTGTAATTCTGAATCAATGTGGTACTAATGTGATTAATCTTTCCCTTTCACATGTTTACTATGACATTATCTCCCAGGGTTGCATTTACCCTCAACTTGTGCCAATGGCAAGTCTATTTGAGTAGTTTGTCCATGTCTTGTATCAAGTTTAAATATATCTAGGAGCTGAAACAATTATTGTATGCTTGAATGCTTAAGTGCTAGATAAATCCATTCATATATCAACTTACAAGATTAAATCATTTAGTTTGAACACATAAATAAAAATGACTTTTCAACCCGAAGCTTCGAGGTCTGTGGATTGAAACTTGTTTAAATTGACACATTCCTATATTAATCTTATGCTAGTTGAAGTTGATATGTTCACTTGCATATACAGGTGTTAGATACCTAACCTGCATTCACTTAACTCAATTGTCTTTGCATTGTATCACATTCGGCTAAAGAAGATGAAATAAAGAAATATTCATACTTGTCCACCTTGTCTAACCTTTAAATCATATTCTTGTGCTATTTTCATGTCCCTGTGATGATTAGGAACCAGTAGGCTATCAACATGGTCAAAATTTTAGTGTAAAAAGAGTTCTATATTTGGTTTTTCCATCTGCTGTTTAGACTGATTTTCAGCCCCTGTTCAGACTGATTTTTTAGCCCCCCGTTCGGACTGATTTTCAGTCCCCTGTTTGGACTGTTTGCGGACTGACTTTGGTCATGTTCGGACTGATTTGCACCCCCCTGTTCTGACTGCTTTCGGTTTGATCTTTGGGCCATTTTGCTACTGATTTTTGGTCTCTTTTTGCTGCTGGTTCTGGGCCCGTTCCAGACAGATTTTGGCCTCGTTTTATTGCTTGTTTTGGCCAGTTTTAGAACTGTTGTTCGGCATTTGTTCTTTTTTTCGCTATTCCTGATCGGTTTTCTGGCTATTTTTAGACTGATTTTCTGGTTATTTTGTCACTAAGTTTCGACTATTTATCTATTATTTGGCGAAGTTTATAACATATACTAATCCTTTTCTTTTTCTTTCTTTTACATGATATGCATCGGGAGCAACAAGGAGTCTCACTACGAGACTCATTACATCCGGGTTCCACAATCATTGCATCTTTCCGCCTCAAGATTCCTAAATAAATAGGGCGGGATGACTTTGTCGCTCTTCCTAGTCGCGTCAACTCTTTAAAAATTCCGTCGTTTATTTTCTGATTATTGTGATTTAATTATGTAATCCTGTATAATCATTAGAATGTTTAGAATAGTTGAGCCTAAAATTAATGAGGGAGGGTAGTTAATAATATAAAATTTGCAGATAGTTTATTTATCTTTTAGGTCCGTTATGCATTTTTAAGCTTTTCAAAACAAGTTAGTCATTTTATGCATCATTAGTATTGCAAAAAATAAAGTTTCAAATTTCATTAAAGTCTTAGAAATAATTCATTCTTTTCATAACAAAAGTCTTCTCTTATTATCCATTGCAAAACAAATGTTTTATAGATTTACGCCATACATATATATACTGCTATAAAAACTATATTTTGCGTATAATATACACTTTTCGAAAGAACTACTTTCCATACATTTTACAAACAAAACTCATGCCAGTTTTATGGAAACTATTTATATCTAAATAAGTATTTGCAACCTCTTTTCTTAGCTTTATGCTTGCTTCAAAAACACGCATTTTTTAAATAATACTAACCTAAGTTTGACCGGACAACCGCAAGTTAGCGGATCCTTTAGGGTGCCTAACCCCTTCCCTTTAGGATAATAAAGAACCCTTACCTAGAATCTCACATAGCTTTCGCAGACCTTTAAAATGGAGATCATTCGTAGTATTTTATGCTACATTTTTAGTGTCCTAATTCACTATAATAATTAGGTGGCGACTCCTTTAAATGCATTTTAGGAATCCAACCATGCGCAGCAGTAATCCCGTTTCCGACTCCGGTCGAAATAGGGCGTTACATTAATCGATACAATTTTTATTGTTTGAAGACTTAGAACCAACTGTCAGGTAACTGTTAAGTGCATACTTGAAGGTTAGAAATTTTTATTGTTTGAAGATTGAAGTCCTATGCTTCTTATTCTACTTCGAAAGTGTAAATTTGGTTCGTCGATGAGTTTTGACAGTCTTTGTTTCGATTAAGTTATAGTCGATAGTGTTTGTTTAAGTTTATTAGTTAATACAATTGTGTCGTCGACATATAAATGTCTAATCGACACTTGAATTTCTGCAAATTTTATTGTTTGAAGTTTATGTGTTAATCGATACAATTTTTATTGTTTGAAGACTTAGAACCAACTGTCGGGTAACTGTTAAGTGCATACTTGAAGGTTAGAAATTTTTATTGTTTGAAACCAACAATTTTTTTTGACGCGAATGTTGTATTTTTTTTTTGCAGATCATTGTCATGGAAAGACTTGTAGAATGTGAATTAGATGTTGATGTCGCAGCGGAAATGTGAATTAGATGTTGATGATTTTGATGCGACTAACATTGCACAACATTCTGAGTCATATTGCATTGATGTTGAGGCCGGCACAGACTGTGACAGTGCCAATGAATCATTAAACTCTTCTGATAATGAGTCTAGTGATGATGATTTTGATGTTGAAGAATTAGAGCTTATTAGACTTCAGAATAAAAGAGAGATTACACAAAAGTTAGAGCATTTCAAAACTATATATCCTAAAATGTACTTCAAAGATATCATTGAGGCTAGAATGCTTATGAAGCTTTATGCCTTGTCGCAAAATAAAGGGTTGGTATTGTTGAAAAGTGACAAATCCAGGGTTAGGTACAAGTGTGTTGAGGGATGCCCTTTTAAATGTTCCATCAGTAAATGCAAGAACGGGATCGGGGTTTCAGTTAAAACATTGGTTAATGAACACAATTGTCCACCAACATTTGAATGCAAAAGAGTAGATTGTGACACAATAGCTCATTATTTCCAAAACAAGCTACAAAATGATCCAAAAGTGAAGGTCAAAGAGATGAGGGTAGAACTGAAAGTCGTCTTTAATGTCAATGTTAGTCTTCATAAGTGTAAGAGGGCCAAGAGAATAATTTTGGGAGAACTTAGTGGCAGTTACAATGATGAGTATAATAAGTTAGAGAGTTATGCTAATGAATTGAGGAATAGCAACCGTGGAAGTGATGTTGTAATCAACATATCTAGGGATGCACTTGAAACGGGAGTACGAAAGTTCCTAAGAATGTATATATGTTTTAATGCAATGAAGAATGGATTTAGTGGTGGGTTAAGACCTTTCATAGGATTGGATGACACATTCTTGAAAGGAAAGGCTAAAGGGCAACTGTTGGTAGCTGTTGGTCAAGATTCAATGAACCATATTTATCCACTAGCCTGGGCAGTAGTCTCTAAAGAGAACAAGGTCACTTGGAATTGGTTTTTAGGACTACTAAAGAATTCACTAAACCTGCAGCAAGGCCAAGGGATCACCATCATGTCTGATATGCAAAAGGTAAAATATTTCTGATTTAAGTACCATGGCTAAAATTGAAATTCTGAAAATTCTGAAAATTCTGAAATTCTGAAAATTATGAAATTATGAAAATTCTGAAATTCTGAAAATTATGAAAATTCTGAAATTTTGAAAATTCTGAAAAACTGAAAATGCAGGAATCTTAAAAATTCTGAAAACTGAAAATCTGAAAAACTAAAAATTTGATGTATATATGCAGGGTTTAATTGATGCAATCCAGACAAAGTTACCTGAAGCTAAGTATAGGTTTTGTGCTAAACATATAGAGCACAATTGGTTGAAAATATGGGGTGGTTCTGAAGCATTGAAGAAGAAGATGTGGCATTGTGCATGGAGCTCTTATCATGAAGAGTTCGTTGACCATTTGAAGGTTATAGGTGAGATGGATCAGTCAGCTGCTGAGAATTTATTGACATACCCAGTTGTGACTTGGGTTAGAGCCTACTTCGACACAACTTGCAAGAATCAAAATGTGGATAACAACATCACAGAGTCGTTTAACAAGTGGATTACGGAGGCGCGCAAGCCAATTATCAAGATGCTTGAAGATGTTAGATTAAAGGTAACACTTGACCCTTTCAATTTAGTTTTAAGACACGGAATTAACACCTTAACATTGTGTAGGTAATGGCCATGTTGGTAGCGAATGAAAGTCAAGGGCATAAATGGGCTACGGAATACAGTCCTACAACATTAGAGATTTACAAGGACTTTGTGGTTATTGCTGAAAATTGTGAGGTACATTTTAGTGGTGATGATGGGTTTGAAGTGTCTGAGGGAACCGATACACATATTGTCGATCTAATGGCAAAGAAATGTAGTTGTAGGACATGGGAACTTAGTGGTATCCCATGTCCTCATGCTATAAGAGCATACAAGCATAGACACAAGGATCCTATTGCCGAGGGAGCCATTCACCCATATTTTAATAAGTCAACCTACTTGTCAATCTATTCACACAAACTTCAACCAGTTAGAGGGTCTAAATTCTGGAAATATGAAAAGAGTCATGATATGGAACCACCAGAAATGTGTAAGATGGTGGGTCGACCCAAAGTTAAGAGGGGAAGAGTGAGGAAGGAAAACTTGAAAAGACAAGGTGAATGGTCCGCTTCAAGGAAAGGAAAACCTATGACATGTTCTACATGCCATCACAGTGGACACAATGCAAGGGGATGTGATAAGGTAACACTCTACACATCTCAATCAGTTGCTGGTGTCTCGTTTTTCAATTTTTAGTTGCAAATATGCTGTTGCTGTCCTGTTTTTTCTTTCTTTAGTTGCTCTGTGGTGTTCTGTTTTAGTTCCACGTGTTCTTTTAGCTTTCTTTGTCCCCGTTTTTCTTTCTTTAGTTCTTTGTTGGTGTTCGCTTTAATTCTTTGGTGTTCTTTTTTTAGCTGCGTCACATTTTTCAATTTTTAGTTCTTCTTTGTGGTGTTCGATCGATCAATTTCTTGGTGTCTCATTTTTCAATTTTTAGTTGCTGATGCTGTCCTGTTTTAAACAGCAGGCTAGTAAAGGGAAACAACTTGCAAGGAATAAAAGCAGCAACAGTAGCACATATTTACTCCCGGCAGCAGAACGAGAACCAGAAGAAAGTTTTGTAGCATCAGAACCAGAAGAACGTCTAACTCAATGCAGCAGCACCACCGCTATGATAGAAGCAGAACCATCATTAAGGCCAAGATCATTTTCGGAGGCAAATACTAGAATACTTGAAAGGATGAAACAAAGATTAGCTACACCAACAAGAAAAATATCCATCGTTGGTGATTCTACTTCAATGAGTGAGCCAACCAACTTGCCTTATCAACCACGAAACAAGGCTCTTGTTAAAAGAGAGAAATTGAAGACATGGAAGAGAAATAGGCAGTCCGACACATGACGAAGACATGAATTACTGATACCTTGGCCATGCGGTTGCTGCACTTTTTTTGTTCATGTTGCTGTTATATAGCTTAGAGGTTGCCTTGGCCACGAAACAAGGCTCTTATATAGCTTAGAGGTTGCTGCACTTTTTTTTGTTCATGTTGTTGTTGTTATGCTGCTGCTGTGTCAATGAGATATTCTCTTGAATTATTGAATCCTCTTATATAGCTTAGAGGTTGCCTTTGCTGTTTATAGCATAGTAGAATCCTCTGTTCACTGTATTTTTCTTTTCCTTTTCATCTAATTATAGTTGATTTTGGCGACTAATGCATACTGTTAGACTGTGGAGAGTGTTCTCCCAAGACCATCCTTACAATGATTAAAGAGCACAAGTATTGGAGTATAGCCAATTTCAAGAAAATTCTTTGTTCTAATTTGGTTTCATTTGATTTTGGTGTTGTGGTGGATGCACCAATATGAGCTTAAATTAAAAAAAATTGAGAATTTGTATAGTCAATCCCCACTGGTTTGGCGATAATCCTCTCATTCTTGATCGGCGTTTTAATCATTAATTCTATATGAAGGGGATGTTCAGCATATGCACCAATTTCCCTCTTAGTTTGCAAGTTCATCTAAACTCACTACTTTTGATATTGAAAATAAATTTATGTGTAAGAACTGGTGAACGATTTGATCGTACTTCCACTAAGATGGTGTCTGTCACTTAAACTTCAAATAATTGATCATCTGCATATTGTCAATGGTTCAATAAGGTAAATAGCTTATATAACAAAAGGTTCGTCTATCAAAATAATGCAAGAAAAATGAATTACAACCTGCCCAAAGAGCAAATAAGGTTGCTCGGACTCTCCAAAAAATATTGTCGCACCCGTGTCGGATCATCCAAAAATGCACTACTTTAGAGGATCCAACACGCACATGGTAACATTTTTGAAGAGTTGGAGCAACATATATCATTACTATTAAAACTTTAATGCTGGAGCAACAAGTCAATACGCCTTAGTGTTAGACACCAGCAAAAGAAGTGAAGTTTTCTTTGAGGAAAAAAAAAGAATCTTTAAGAATCCAAATCACCGAGTGACAGAGAAAGAAGATGGAACAAGATTGGCGATTGATAGAAAAATGTAACATAAACACAAGTACAGGTATAACAACCCACAAATTTGCATTTACATGTTGAAAGCAGCATACTAACTGATCAATTACACTAGATAGCATTCAAAAAATTCTATAAGAAATGAGAATGATTCTTCAATAACATTTAACTGCCATTAAACTTCAATACACAACTACAAATATTAATTTCTAAACATAAAATTAAAAGTTCTTACTCAACTACAAATACATAATCATTTCATAATCGATGCCGCAACAAATCCAACAAATAACGCCCATGAAATCATCATAAACACGTGCATCTTCAAAACTTTGTTCATTTCAGCTTGATTTATACTCTTCAATGCAACGATTTCTGCTTTCAACATATCTCTTTCACTCTTCAAATCTGCTATTACATTCTTAAACACATCCAATGACGACATTAATTCGCCAGAGAAACTTTCAATATGTTCCTCATCCTCCCATTGCCAATATCCACAAGAACTTCTATAAGCAAAAATGAAGAAGAAAGAAAACAAAATCAAACAAACAAAAATGTCACAAAGTATTAGATTAAAATTACTTACCTTAGGTTTGGGGTATTTGAAGAATTTCCTTCCGGGATTTGAAGTAGTCCTCGAAATAAATTGATTCGCAGTCATACCACAATGACACCTCCTTTGTGAAGAACAACTAACTTGAGACATTTCTTACTTGCTAAACATAAACACAATTGTATTAACTAATAAACTTAGACAAACACTATCGACTATAACTTAATCGAAACAAAGACTGTCAAAACTCATCGACGAACCAAATTTACACTTTCGAAGTAGAATAAGAAGCATAGAGCTTCAATCTTCAAACAATAAAAATTTCTAACCTTCAAGTATGCACTTAACAGTTACCCGACAGTTGGTTCTAAGTCTTCAAACAATAAAAATTGTATCGATTAACACATAAACTTCAAACAATAAAATTTGCAGAAATTCAAGTGTCGATTAGACATTTATATGTCGACGACACAATTGTATTAACTAATAAACTTAAACAAACACTATCGACTATAACTTAATCGAAACAAAGACTGTCAAAACTCATCGACGAACCAAATTTACACTTTCGAAGTAGAATAAGAAGCATAGGACTTCAATCTTCAAACAATAAAAATTTCTAACCTTCAAGTATGCACTTAACAGTTACCCGACAGTTGGTTCTAAGTCTTCAAACAATAAAAATTGTATCGATTAACACATAAACTTCAAACAATAAAAATTTGCAGAAATTCAAGTGTCGATTAGACATTTATATGTCGACGACACAATTGTATTAACTAATAAACTTAAACAAACACTATCGACTATAACTTAATCGAAATTTGCAGAAATTCAAGTGTCGATTAGAATGCCGAAAGACTTAGAACCATATAAGTATCGATTCAACACATAAAGTTCAAGAATTTCTAACCTTCTCGTACGCGATTAGTAGGCCTGAATGTTAAGACGGAAGTTGATAAAATTTAGAACCTTGACAGCTTCGATTTTCGCTTTTGGGGAAGAAGAGCTCGATGTACTGGAAGAGTAGTGATTGACGACAAAGACAAAGCTTGAAATATTGATGTTGGAAGAAGGCAATCGATGTTGCTGTTGCTGGAGAATGAAGTGGATGATTTCTAGGGCACAAATTTGAAGAAGAAAGACTTGGGTGTTCGCGTATTGGATTTATTTAGGGACGGGTCGGGTAATTATCGGGTCGGGTCATCCAGGTGGCGCACAGGTGGCGTCCACGTGGATTCCACCTGTGCATCGCAGTTAATGGTGATGAAATATGCCCACATGGTGGGAGTTTATTAACAGAAGGGGTATATTTGTCCCCCAACTTTGACGGAGGGCAAATATGCCCCTTTTCTCAAAGTTGGAGGACAAATATGCCCCTTTTCCCTAAAAAGAAATAGTAGCTAGGTTATTGGGTCCCGGGGCTACGAATTAATAAAAAAACGTAAGATTAAAATCGCAAAAACTAGAACAACAAAAACAGTCACTGGATGTTGCCTTCAATGTTGTGTCAACATCTGAGGCAACATTGTGATAAAACAGTATAAATCTTTGTAGAGTAAATGCAGTGGAAAAAGTAAAGAGACACAAGGTTTATATTTTCAAGGGTATATATAAATATATTCCTTGATGGTCCATGACCAAAAGAATTGTATATATTATATACAATTACAAATGAATTTCTTTTTACAAATTGACCAATACAAACGAAAAAGAAATTACAAACAAAAGTGAAGTCGCAGATGACTTCAGCCTAAAGTTAAAAGGTCTAAAAAGACAAATACACCATCTTTACTACAATCGCTTGAACAATAAGCTTAATCTAGAATAAAGATAACAATTGTAATGTGGGACTAGATGTTGTTATACTACTTTAGGCTTGATGTGTTGATCCAGTTTTCTAAGGTAAAATCCGAGAGCTCTCTGGGAAATTCTTCTTCTACAAATCTGGATATTGATACTGTGAAGCTCCCCTCTATTTATAGTGTAGAGCTTCCTTTGAATCCTCACTGATTGGTTGCGGAGGTTGAGTAAAAGAATGCAGCCGCTTGGACCGATTCTTTCTCCTGAAATATCTCAGCGTCTTGGACTTGATCTTCACGCTGCTTCTTCTTGTCGCGCCCTTTTTCGGCCGCGGCATTTTTTAAATAAACTCCTGCTCAATAAATAAAAGGTTAGAAAATAAAAAATAAAATGCTAAAGGTTTAAGAAGTTTAAGAGGCTTAAAGGTTAAAATGCTAAAAGGATGCTAAAAGTGGAAAAGAGGCTAAAGTTTTAAAAATAAAAAAGGGTGCTAAAATGCTAAAGGGTTGCTAGAATGCTAAGGGTTCGCGGAGTCGCCACCTAATTAATTGGGTGAATTAGGACACCTAAATGTTTAACTAGTTTGAAGTAAAACATTAACTCCATTTTAATGGTCTGCTAAACTTAATGAGATTCTGGGTAAGGGTTCTTTATTAATCTAGAGGGAAGGGGTTAGGCACCCTCTAAGATCCGCTAACTTGCGGTTGTCCTGCCAAACCTAGGGTTAATCATTATGCTAAGGAAGAAGTATATATAAAAAAATATTAAAAAAAAAAAAAAAAACGTTTAAGAGGAAGAGTATAAGATATACTTTCTAAAATATTTTTTGCAAGGGTTTATGTATAAAGCCAAGGTCAGTTTAGAAAAAGATGCAATTAAGATGCCTAAATACTATATTAGCTATAGGTATAACGGGAGTAAAAATGTGTGCAAGTATTCTCTTACCTAAGGGGTATGTATTGCTTATCGTGAGAATATAATGCTATTGTGATAAGAGAGGGCGTGTCTATTATGCTACAAAGATAGGTCTTATTAGGTTTTAATAGGAAATTGTACCACGATTTTTCTTTAAGAATGTCTAGGCAAATGATATTCCAGCTTGTTATGCAGGTGTAGATTATGAAGCGGTTTATCACAACTATTAAGCAAAGGCAAAGTGAGCCTAAAATAATTAGCTTAAGGTAAGCAAGTCAAACTAATTTCTAGCTATTGATTCAAAGTTTAACTATTCTGAATACTAATTAATTAGTGTGCGTTAGACAATTAATTTACAACAAATAAATGAGGCGGGAATAGAAAAAACAATAAAGGATGACTCGAAGGAAAGGTGATGTCTTTCGACGGCGATTCGGGATTTTCAAGGCGGAGATGAAGATGCACACAGATGTAGATCCTTGTTTGTTATAACTCATGATGAGTCTCGTGACGAGACTCTTCGTTTGGCTCCCAGGCGCGCCATGTAAAAGAGAAAAAAAAATAAAGATTAGTACACATCTTAATTATTTGAACCATAATAGAACAACACACACACACACGATATGTGCTTATGCAAGCAGTATACAGAGATATATAAGCCGATCAGTAAACTGAGGTCAATTGTTGCAACAACAGAAAACAGACCTACGCAGTGGAGTTCAGTGAGGTTAACATGTAGAGAATAATCTCATGGTTCAAATCGCGATGTGCTTGAATATTAACAATTAGAGGCATATAGTAAAGTAGATGGCTGAATCCTGGTTCCTTTTAAGCACGTGTTATAGTGGCAACAAAGAATGACGGCAATCAAAATCAGGCAGTGACAGTTTATGCAAGCAGAGCCAATATTCATTCAGACAGGGAAATTACAGACATGTAAATATTCATTCAAACAGGAAAATTATAGGCATGCCGAGATTATAGGATGAATCATGTCTAAAAGCATACCCTACCACAGGAAGTGAATGTAGAATGATCATGCATAGCTTAAAATATAAACAGAGATGGATAAGAAATCAGATATCCCACATATGCATCTCCAGCTTATTTGAAAGCAGTAGGTAAGCATTTTTCTTAAGCTGAAGTAGAGACATATAGGCATATTTTATGGTTTAGATTTTTAGCGCAGAGAAGTATTCACTTAGAAAATAATGGACTGATTTAACAAGCATGCTAGACCTTTGACAACCAAATAGGCCATTCCAAATAATGCTTAGGCTAGCGAGGCCCAATTATGTGTTACAGGGAGGGGCTATGTTCACAGAGGGGCTCATATGTCAAACAGATTTACTAAGGCAAAGGACTACAAAGTTCGAGTCAAGCACATATATTGGTAATATACACTGTGTAATCTCATAGTAACACCTAAATCACGCTGAAAGACAAACAGGACAAGTCATTACATCGATTTTATATTACTTAATGCTAGATGGAACTTCGATAGACATACTTAGGACATTCGCCCTGGTTTGAACAATCTACAATCCGGTCTATAATGAAATAACATTAACTAATCCGAGCTCATATCACACAACACAGATTTCGGGTATTGGTTTGAGGACAGGCATTTAATAGCTTCTGGCCGAACTAACTAATTACGCCTCGATATGATTCATTTGCCGACTAACACCCTTAACTCCTGTCCTATAATGCAAACTTCATGGTTAGACATATTAAGCGAAAAGATTCAGATAATAACCATCAACAAATTTTGAATGGTTTAACACGCACAAGCTGAATTAAACCAGCATATTTCAACAACATATAACCATTACACATGTCACGAAACACATATCGAATGAGAAATATAAAGGGAAACGAATTTACCTTCTCCGGGCAGCGAACCGAGGCAGCGTATCAAGTCGTCGATTCACTCGGAGGATTTATTGCGGTTCTGCGAAGGACGGAACTTCTCCAAAAGCTCGAGAATTCTGGTTGTCTACTCTAGAATGCTAATTTCGAATGATTCTTGCCCTGTCCCCCCCCTCGATTGCCTTTGCATGTGCTTTATATAGCCCTCGTTGGGTTCTAATTAGGGCTGAGATTCTTATGCCTGATTCGAAGGATTATTTGGTCCTAAAGAAGGGTGGTTTTGATTTGGTTGTTATATGGTAAGGTTTGATTTCTGAAGTTTCGGTTATGGTAAGAAATCGTTCTGATTTAGCGCGATTGTTTGCTGATCTTGAAGTAAGATTTGGGTGCTGTTCTTATTGGCTGATTCTTTGCGATTTGCGGCGAGATTGACGGGCTGAGGGAGATGAAGGCAGCGGCGAATTTCCTAAGTTTTTTCTAGGGTTATTTCGTTTAGGGTTTTCTTTATGGGCGCGAGGATGACGGGAGAGATAAGGGGTGAAGTGGGATGTGGGTCGTGAAAGTAGATAAAGGGGCACAGGGAGTTGGTCGCGGGTCTTGAAAATTAAATGTGAAATTGAAGGTAAAGCAAAGGGTATTGGGCTAGTAATTAATTAATTAGGTATTTTAGGTGGGTTACTAGTTAATTAGTGGTAAATTAAATTAACAGATTGTGCTTAAATAATTTTAGATGCTTTGTTAGTCTAATTTTGAGGTTAAAATTATTACAATAATAAATGCGGGTGTGTTAATTAATTAGTGCTAAATATTTTAGAATGCGACGCTATTATTTAAAATCTTATTATTGTGCATTATTGCGAAGTTAAATTAAAAATGCATTGAGTTTAGATTAAATTATTTAAATGCTAAATGCAAGTATGATATTTAAGAATCGTTTAAAGCTTTATAAATGCGGTGTTATTAAATGCATGTATTAGATTAAAATTGATTTTAAATTACAAATGATTATTAATAAATGCGGCTATGCTACCTGACACGACGTCATTGCTAAATTACTTCTTTTATGTATTTATTAATTATTTAAGAATTACGACAGAGCTTGAAATCAATTAACGCGACGCGGACTCTAAGTGCTCAAACTCTACGTAAGACGCGATGCCATTATTAAATTATTTATTTATGCATGTATTTATGTTTTATCGCTGCATTTTATTATAAAAATCCTAAAAAATTATTTTACAAAATTAGTCTAATTTTATAGTTAAATGACCGACGAGGGTCAAAATTGGTGTCAGCAATTTGTCCCTCTTTGTATGGAGATGATGGAAGAATCTTCGACAAAGACGTTGACTCATAGCCAATTTTTTCTCGATCTTCGTAAAAAAAATCTTTGGCGGTAGACAAGCGGTGACGCAAAAATCAAAATCGTCCCGATGTCGAGTTATGACGACACCGGGCTACCATGGTCGAAACACTGCGGGCTAACGCGACTGAAGTCGCCCGGTCGAAGTTATGACGACACCGGGTTACCATGGTCAAAACACGGCGCGCTAACGCGACTTAGCCGCCCCGATGTCGAGTTATGATGACACCGGGCATGGTGTAAAAAGTAAAAGAATATAAGCGCTTGAACACGAGTGTCTTGCATGGCTTGTGGTGCTGAGTTCTACGGTGATGTGGAGCGAGTGGACCGACGCTTGAGGCCACTTCTGCCAATCGTTAGGAAGGTTGGCCCCCCAACAGATTGCCGGTCATTGTAGAGAAAATCCACGTTGTGCTCCCGCCTCGCACGCTAAGACTTGAACAAGCGGTTAGTGCATAATCGGTAAGGCAAAATGATGATGCATAATTTTAAAGTAATGCAACCGTGAGTAGAAAAGGTTATCCCGCAAAAATATGATGCTCTGTGTTGATGCGATCTTTGCAAATCTTTGTGATTTCGCCTGCACGGACGTGTTGCGATTGTGAATGCGGATACGTTGTCCTTGCTGCAATTGCCCCTGTAGACTAAAGCTCAAGAAAGAGTTAGTGCATAACTGCTAAGACATAATAATATATGATAAAAATGCAATTTTGAGAACAGAGAAATCGTCCCTGCGTAGATGTGATATCTTGACTTGTCGCCGTTTTCGGACTTGTCGTCGCCGGACTTGGCGTCGTTTTGGACTTGGCGTCGCTTTCGACTTGGCGCTGCCGACTCGGCGTCGTTTTGGACCGGCCGCTTTGGACTGGGCGTTGCTGACTGGCCGTTTTGGACTGGCGTCGTTTTGGACTGGCGTCGTTTGGACTGGCGTCGTTTTGGACTGGCGTCGTTTTCGACTTGGCGTCGTTTTGGACTTGGCGCCGTTTTGGACTTGGCGTCGTTTTGACTTCATTGCCGCTTCCCGTAGACTAAAGCTCGAGAAGAGTTAGTGCATAAATCGCTAAGCCGTAATAATAAAGCATGAATGAGAAAATGCAATTTTGAGAACAGAGAAAATCGTCCCCGTAGATGTGATATGTCGATGATGGCGTCGTTTTGGACTTGCAGGCCGATAACGTCGTTGCTCGGACGTGTTCGCCTTTGGCGTCGTTGCGTGGACTTGCTGATCACGTTGTTGTGCGGGCGATGCCGCCGGGCGTCGTTGCGTGACTTGCTTTGGCCGATAACGCCGTTGTTTGGGCGTATTCGCCTTGGCGCTGCGTGGACTCTTCGATCACGCCGTTGTGCGACGCGTTCTTTGCCGCCTGTAGAATAAATGCTCCTGCAAGCTAAGCTTGAGAAAACGTTAGTGTATACCTGTTTAAACAAAATGGTAAGCATATATGGGAAGTGCAATTTTATGGGTAGAGATGTCATCCCTGATACGCCTGATGAATATTGCGATGTTGTCTTTGCACGGACATGCTGAACGCTGCAACTGACGAATTGCCATGATGCCTTTGTTGGGCGCGATGCGTTGGTTGCAAATTTGACTTTATGCCCACGCCGGTGTGCTAGACTTTGTTGTGCGTTTTGAACTTTGATTGTTGATTGTTGATGCACCTTTCTGCTGCTGCTGCTTTTGCTGCGGACCTTGGATTGTTGTCATCCTCTGCCTTTGCTGCTTTTCGCTGTTTCTGCTAATACGAAGAAACTTTTCGCCGTATTTTCTGCTTCGGCTATTGCACTTTCTGCTTCTGTTAAATATGAAAAGACCTGCGCTCAAAGAAAATTTGTGAGTTTTGGGGGGGTCGATTCGTATCTGACTTCGCCGCCTTGCTCCTTGATATCCGCGTGCCTGGCCTGTTTGGACTCGCAACCCCTGTTTGGTTTCCTACATTGTCCCAGTTTTGAAAAGGGTGTCTGGCCTAAAGTGGGTCTTAATGTAGTTGCTTGTATGCTATGTGTATTCTTGTCATTTTCAGAACGAAGGGAGTTTTCTAATGGTGTGACCGAAGCCGATTTAGGCCGCCTACGTATCCCCATGAGGGAATCAGGTCGAACGTAGTTCATTACAAGCAAAACAAAAGAAAACATTATTAAGGCTTAAATACGAGTTTTTAAATTATTCTGCTAAACTAAATTGCTCTTTCTTATCTGGGCTTTAGGCGACGGAACAAGGTGCGAATCCAACCAATACGCCTTCTGCTCGCATCATGGCCGGGCCGGGTCTTCGTGCTCTGCCGGTATCTCCTTCTTTTGGCTTCGCGTGGTGCCTTGGATAAATAATCGATTCAGCGAGCGGGTTCTGGCAAGGGAACACCTCTCTTCCTTTGGGGTTCATTGTACTCATTGGGGTAAGCCTCCTCCACCTGAATGA
Organism: Przewalskia tangutica; assembly: GCA_029844215.1. Lineage (NCBI taxonomy): Eukaryota > Viridiplantae > Streptophyta > Magnoliopsida > Solanales > Solanaceae > Przewalskia > Przewalskia tangutica. Next base: position 2,691,256 of record CM056730.1, on the reverse strand, counting down.
CTCCCTCCTTGATCAGCTCCCTTACTTTGTCTCTGAGTGTATAACACCTTCCCATGTCGTGTCCGATGGCTCCGGAATGGTATGCACAACTTTTGTTCCCATCATGAGCTTTGGACTTGGGATTGGGCACATTCCTTGGGATTGGCTGGAGTATCCCTGCAAACCTCAACCTCTCGTACAACTGCGACAAAGGCTCGGCTAAATGGGTGTATATTTTGGCTGGCCTTTCTGTGAAGATGTTTGGTGGGCGGGCTTTTGGCTGTGGCGTATAAACATATGGGTATCGCAAAGGGTTGCCATATGCATTGCGAAAATGGGTTTGTGGTGGCCTTTGGTTTGTGTTTAGCTGGAGTACGTTAGGCATTCGATTTTGTGTGGAATATATGGGTGCATTGTATATTGGTTGAATGGGATATGTAGTAGCGGCATCGTAATAATTTGGAGGTTTTGACGCTTTGGTTATTTGCAGCGACGAGTGCTCTGGTGAGGTTCTTGAGCCTTTTGATTTCGACTGCAGGTTGCCATTTCTTGTGGTAATTGTGCGAGTTGCTCGACCGATCTATGCCGCTTTCTTCTCGAGACCCTGCTGCCTATAGGAACCAAGACAGTTCGACTCGTTCCGCTCAGATGCCCGTGCCTTTGATCTTGTGAAGTATTGATGCTCTGCCATTGCTAAGTCAAATACAAATCGACCTTTGGGGGAAGATGCTAAATCTTTCTAAAAATGCAACAAACGGTGTTAGCATAAAGCACATAATTTGCGGGTATGTAGCAGATATATTACACATAGCACATTCAAACGTTTCCTAACATGCAGGGGGACCTCTTCATGCCAGAGGTAAGCCTAAACGTCACTTATGCGAGATTATGACGGATTTGTCCAAGTCGTCCAACTATAATGCCTTTGTTGGAAATGGCGACCAAATGACGGTGCACTTTTTTCAATTTCAGCATGTCATGATTGGGCTTGGATTTGTCTGTCATTGTCACGCTACACATAATATGCTGGTTGGTCGTTGGGTTGAGAAACCCGTCGACAAGTTTGGTGTCTTCCTAATTGTGGTGTCGATGCGAGACCAACCCACCTAAGGTAAATGCACGCATGCCCTAAAATAAAAGTGCTTTATAGCTCTATCTTAAGTTTCTAAGATTTGGCTTTTACGACGCAAGGTTCCCGAGCGACAACTCGAGTGAGAAGGCTACGGTGATCGAACGAACCGATCTAACTCATGCAGCGCCAACTCTCCTAAAATTTGGATATTTTTGAAAGAAATTTGCGGTGCGCGCGAGCACACCAAATAGCGTGAGTGTGATTTGTGTGAATTTTCCAGAGTGGAAGAAATATGAGCGGAATGCCAGTTTAGGGAAAGCGGTAAAGCAAGTAGCAAAAAATAAACAAAATACAATACACAAAAAAATTAAATGCAAAATAATTGCCAAATAATAGCCCTAGGTCTGTTGAGGTTAAGAACCTAAAATCCCCAGTGAAGTCGCCATTTCTGTCGCGCCCTTTTTCGGCCGCGGCATTTTTTAAATAAACTCCTGCTCAATAAATAAAAGGTTAGAAAATAAAAAATAAAATGCTAAAGGTTTAAGAAGTTTAAGAGGCTTAAAGGTTAAAATGCTAAAAGGATGCTAAAAGTGGAAAAGAGGCTAAAGTTTTAAAAATAAAAAAAGGGTGCTAAAATGCTAAAGGGTTGCTAGAATGCTAAGGGTTCGCGGAGTCGCCACCTAATTAATTGGGTGAATTAGGACACCTAAATGTTTAACTAGTTTGAAGTAAAATATTAACTCCATTTTAATGGTCTGCTAAACTTAATGAGATTCTGGGTAAGGGTTCTTTATTAATCTAGAGGGAAGGGGTTAGGCACCCTCTAAGATCCGCTAACTTGCGGTTGTCCTGCCAAACCTAGGGTTAATCATTATGCTAAGGAAGAAGTATATATAAAAAAATATAAAAAAAAAAAAAAAAACGTTTAAGAGGAAGAGTATAAGATATACTTTCTAAAATATTTTTTGCAAGGGTTTATGTATAAAGCCAAGGTCAGTTTAGAAAAAGATGCAATTAAGATGCCTAAATACTATATTAGCTATAGGTATAACGGGAGTAAAAATGTGTGCAAGTATTCTCTTACCTAAGGGGTATGTATTGCTTATCGTGAGAATATAATGCTATTGTGATAAGAGAGAGGACGTGTCTATTATGCTACAGCAGTAGGTCTTATTAGGTTTTAATAGGAAATTGTACCACGATTTTTCTTTAAGAATGTCTAGGCAAATGATATTCCAGCTTGTTATGCAGGTGTAGATTATGAAGCGGTTTATCACAACTATTAAGCAAAGGCAAAGTGAGCCTAAAATAATTAGCTTAAGGTAAGCAAGTCAAACTAATTTCTAGCTATTGATTCAAAGTTTAACTATTCTGAATACTAATTAATTAGTGTGCGTTAGACAATTAATTTACAACAAATAAATGAGGCGGGAATAGAAAAAACAATAAAGGATGACTCGAAGGAAAGGTGATGTCTTTCGACGGCGATTCGGGATTTTCAAGGCGGAGATGAAGATGCACACAGATGTAGATCCTTGTTTGTTATAACTCATGATGAGTCTCGTGACGAGACTCTTCGTTTGGCTCCCAGGCGCGCCATGTAAAAGAGAAAAAAAATAAAGATTAGTACACATCTTAATTATTTGAACCATAATAGAACAACACACACACACACGATATGTGCTTATGCAAGCAGTATACAGAGATATATAAGCCGATCAGTAAACTGAGGTCAATTGTTGCAACAGTCGGTAAACAGGACCCACAGACAGTGGAGTTCAGTGAGGTTAACATGTAGAGAATAATCTCATGGTTCAAATCGCGATGTGCTTGAATATTAACAATTAGAGGCATATAGTAAAGTAGATGGCTGAATCACGTTCCTTTTAAGCACGTGTTATAGTGGCAACAAAGAATGGCGGCAATCAAAATCGAGCGGTGGCGGTTTATGCAAGCGAGCCAATATTCATTCGCAGGAAATTACAGACATGTAAATATTCATTCAAACAGGAAAATTATAGGCATGCCGAGATTATAGGATGAATCATGTCTAAAAGCATACCCTACCACAGGAAGTGAATGTAGAATGATCATGCATAGCTTAAAATATAAACAGAGATGGATAAGAAATCAGATATCCCACATATGCATCTCCAGCTTATTTGAAAGCAGTAGGTAAGCATTTTTCTTAAGCTGAAGTAGAGACATATAGGCATATTTTATGGTTTAGATTTTTAGCGTGAGTATTCACTTAGAAAATAATGGACTGATTTAACAAGCATGCTAGACCTTTGACAACCAAATAGGCCATTCCAATAATGCTTAGGCTAGCGAGGCCCGATTATGTGTTACTGAGGAGGGCTATGTTCACAGAGGGGCTCATATAAGCTGAAACAGATTTACTAAGGCAGTGACCACAAAGTTCGAGTCAAGCACATATATTGGTAATATACACTCAGGTAATCTCATAGTAACACCTAAATCATGCTGAAAGACAAACAGGGACAAGCGTCATACTGATTTTATATTACTTAATGCTAGATGGAACTTCGATAGACATACTTAGGACATTCGCCCTGGTTTGAACAATCTACAATCCGGTCTATAATGAAATAACATTAACTAATCCGAGCTCATATCACACAACACAGATTTCGGGTATTGGTTTGAGGACAGGCATTTAATAGCTTCTGGCCGAACTAACTAATTACGCCTCGATATGATTCATTTGCCGACTAACACCCTTAACTCCTGTCCTATAATGCAAACTTCATGGTTAGACATATTAGCGAAAGATTGGATAATAACCATCAACAAATTTTGAATGGTTTAACACGCACGTGAATTAAACCAAAGTATTTCAACAACATATAACCATTACACGTGTCACGAAACACGATCGAATGAGAAATACAAAGGGAAAGCAATTTACCTTCTCGGCGTGACAGAAGCGGCGTATCAAGTCGTCGATTCACTCGGAGGATTTATTGCGGTTCTGCGAAGGACGGAACTTCTCCAAAAGCTCGAGAATTCTGGTTGTCTACTCTAGAATGCTAATTTCGAATGATTCTTGCCCTGTCCCCCCCCTCGATTGCCTTTGCATGTGCTTTATATAGCCCTCGTTGGGTTCTAATTAGGGCTGAGATTCTTATGCCTGATTCGAAGGTGTTATACCCCGTATTTCCAGAGTATGTACGTGGGGGACGTACGTAGAAATTTTCGAACTTCTTTAGGCTTGGCCGAATTCTTTTTGTGCACAACACCCGGTTAGAGCCGTTTTTCGACGAAGCGTTTTCCACGACTTCGTAGGGAATTTCCGGCTATGTCGTTTATAATTTTGCGGATTTTTCAGAGGCGAAACATTTTGGACCAGCGGGAGGGTGACAAGTGTCACCTCGCATTGGATGGAGTGGGGCGGCAATTTGGGCGATTTGGTGAGTGGGGTTAGGTAGGATATTTTGTGCAAGTTGTTGTGGTAGATGGATAAGGTGCACTTGGCTTAAATCTAGCCTACACTTGCACCACACTTGTCTTCATCTTGGCCATTGGTTGGCCTTCACTTGACCTATAAATACCCCTTAGTTGATGAACTTCTTCATCCAAAAATTGTCTAAGTCTTGAAAATCCCTCCTCTCCCTCAACCTTGTTCTCGTCCAAACACCACCCCTCCCCCTCTTGAAGGCCTCGGCCGAGCCACCCTTGCACTAGTGGCTCTGGCGAGAGCAACCCCACTAGCCTAGTTGTGCTAGTCAAAATACTACCCCCTTGGTAGAAATGTATTCTACAAGTATCGTTATAATGCCCAAAATACTTTAGCCAAATACCTTGTAGTACTTTCCAAAGTACCCTTTCTGAAGCTTGGAAAATACTATTATACTTTCCTTTAGCCACTAAACGAAACCACAGGAAAATCTTCACCCGTTGTTGAAGTATTAAGTAGAAGTTGTGTAGACACTTCTAAGGGTTTCTTGGAGCGTTTTGGAGCGCACGGAGTAGGAGCTAAACCTTGTTCAGAGCAGCGTATAAACTCGGATAATTTTGGGCTTATCGAGGTAAACATTCTTGACCTACATTTGTAATTGGAAATTACATGTTGTAGGAATATATAGTTGAAGTATACTATATATAGAATGAACATTATAATTACGCGGCAATGTCTTTTGACTTAAGCTGAATAATACTTACGGCAATGTCTTGCGACTTAAGCTGAATTTAAATAAGAGAACCTGTAATTACATAGGGTGTATTACTGATGAACTTGTAGCATTCTTTGTGTAGTAGAATTGTACGTCCGGTCGGACGTGTTAACCCCTGGTTGGCTTGGTAGCCGCCTCGATAGAGGAGGAGATTTCTGTTGCGGGAGGTCTGCCAAATTTTATGTAGAATATTCTACGTCGGGATCAAAAGGTATTAATAGGCGCTTTGTGGCCGCTATAGGTTGTAGTCGCGTGTGGGTGATGCTTGGCGAGAGTGTCGTAGCGGTTTGAGGTACTTGGAGCGTTTTGCTATTAGTCGATAATCGTCGCGAGGTATGTGAACCTCTTCCTATCTCTTCTAGCATGATAAGTGTGAACTATGTAGTGCGGTAGCGTCACGTGTGCTAAATGTATTTGATTGATGTAAAACATAAAGTGTTATAACGGCTTCATGGAAAGTTGGTTATAATAGCTTTATGTGGATAAGCACATACTTTGTGGTTTTTAAAAGGTAACTGATTTGAATAATAACTGGCTTGATATGTGTTAATAAAGAACTTGAAGCATTTCAAAAGATTTATGAATCGTTTCGAAAGAATGAGTATTACTTGGGTTTTGGAAGCTTAAGAGTTATACTAGCTTTATGGGAAGTTAGGTATAACGGCTTAAGAATGTTTCTTGATTTGGAGATCGAATGTGTATCGACAAACCACCTGCGTGGTAATAAAAGGAAAATGTATTGACTAAAGAAGTATTATTAAAACCAGTGAAACCTCCATCTGCATGAAGCTAAGATGAGACAAAATGATATTACATTTCCTAGATCATGGCTGCTTAATAAGATTGATTATAAACAAGAATAGCCTACTCACTTATAAGACATAGGTTTCTCAAAACGTTTAAAGGAGAATTATGTTTTAAAGGACTAAAACTATGAACTACGAAACCTTTTTCTAAAATGAGAAATTTGAGCATTCGAAATTAGGCAAACTTGAACGTTTGGAAAATAAGGTTGCTACTTGATTTTACAAAGGAAAGCATTTTGGTTTACTTAACAATGTTAGTCACTCTATTTTTATACTACGGGTATCGGGTGACCTTTGTAAAAGAAATGGATCTTAAAAGGAATTTAACGGACGTAGTACTTTAAGGTTAAAATCCGGACTTTGATATAAAATGAAAGTACCTTGAGTCGTGTGTAACTTGCTTATACTTGTTGTTATGAAACTTGACCATGTTACGTGTGATAGCCTTGTTGTGTAAGTATTGTGTTCTACTCGACTACCGGTTCATCCGGGAATGTATATCACTTGACTACGGGTCATCCGAATGTATATCACTTGACACGGCTCATCCGAATGTATTTCACTCGACTACGGCTCATCCGAATGTGTTTCACTTGATTACCGGTTCATCCGAATGTATTTCACTTGATTACGGTTCATCCGGAATGTATTTCACTTGAGGACCGTTCATCCGGAATGTATTTCACTTGACTACTGGCTCATCCGAATGTGTTCCATTTCGACTACGGTTCATGGGATGAGCAGAATGTATTCCACCCTTTTCTATATTGGGTCCATAAGATGGGCGAGACACATTATCGTATCACATGATTTGTACCTAGATCCGGCGGTGAGGAAGGAGTTCCAGGCGTGAGGATGACTTTTAGGCGTGAGCCCACGACTTGATACATCGCTTCTATGTTGTGAATCGTAGTTTGGTTATCATACATGTCTCCCGCTTTATATAGACTATTATGATTTCATTTACTGATTTCACATACTTGGTACTGTTATCTTGACCTCCTTGGGCTGCGTTCATGCCGCAGTAAAAGGTACATCGGTATCGATCCCCGCTTTAGGATCACCTTTCAGCGTATTGGAAAGCTCCGTTCCGGAGGCTTATCTTTTGGTATGTTACCCGAGTGCAGATGCTTATACATTGGGGTATGGCGGGCCCCGTCCGTCATAGAGGTTGTAAAATCTTAGAGTGCAGAGTACAAGTGTGGGGGGTTTGTAAAAAGGATAATTGTTGGTATTTTTGTATATTTGATGAAGGCAAGCTGTTTTAGTTGCTTTATTTATCTTTTCTCTTAATTCATGTTCATGTTTTTATTTCCGCTGATTTTCTCTCGATGTTGTATCACCAGGGTGCCCGGTAGGCACGATCCACGCCCGGTTCGGTCGTGACAAAAGTGGTATCGAGCGATTAGTCCTCGGAAAGTGTCTACACCGTGTCTAGTAGAGTCTTGATTATCGGTGTGTTGTGCACCACATCTATAATCGTGAGGTCGCAGGACATTTAGGATTAGTTTCCATCCTTCTCATTACGAGATCGTGCCTTGAGGCGTGTGATAAATTGGACTCCTCCGACGTATTCCTTTCCTTTACCGATTATGCCTCCGCGTAGTGCAACCTTGAGCCCGATGGGCAAGGCAATCGAGGAGTTAGTGAGATCTGAGGAGTACGAGGCGCAGCGTCAAGACTGAGACGATGCCGACGGCGGGTTTCGCGACGCCACAAGACCAAAGCGAGTTTAGAGCGCGGCGATGGGCTGCGAGACTCTGATACTGAGCCTCCCCCACACCGGAGCCGATGAGATGGGTACAAGGAGATGGCCCGATTACTAGCGGTCGTGGCGAGATATGAGGATAGTGACGTGATTCAGCCCCGATAGCACCGTAGTACACCCCGAGCGCATTTGAGGCTACGTGACTTCACGAGTTGTAGCCTCCGGTGTTCTATGGATCGAGGCGAGGCGACCTCGGGAGTTTATCCGACAGCACACGGATCATGAGAGTGATCGAGCCTCGAGGCGAGTCGGTGGTATTGGTCGATCACCTGCGTGATCAGCTTGGTAGTTTGATTCGTGGGAGCTGTCCCGGGAAGAGCATGCACTTCCAGATTTGGGACGAGTTCTCGAGGGCATTTCTTGCACATTTCTTGCCTCCACAGATGAGAGGCTCGGTAAGCGATTTTTGACGTTGAGGCGGGGCAGGCGGACGGTTAGAGAGTACAATGTGGAGTTCGACTCATTAGCTCGGTATGTTCCAGAGTAATGCGGATATGGAGGAGAGTACACCGCCACGCCACGGGCGACATTGGCAGAGGCTTGCGGTGTAGCTCTTCACCGGCATGGACATTGCCCGCACGCAAGCTCATGCACTAGGATGTGAGGCACGGAGAGGTCGGCGGAATGGCGAGATCGCAGAAGAGGCGAGCAGCGAGGTCCTTTGGTAACTTCGAGGCGACCGCCAGCCGTGAGCCTAGTTATGTACCTCCACGATGAGTGGTCCCCGCCTTCTCGGACGTTCAGGGTATTCGAGGCGGTGAGCTCGGGGCTTCGTTCACGGTATACGTGAGTGCTAGCGGCGGGATTCATGTCCCCGGTGTGCACGATGTGGCAAACATCATCCCGGAATGTCGTTTTTATCGGTGCTTGTTTCACTGCGCGTCGAGCCATGTGACGATCGTGCTTATAGGAGAGGTACCGCGCTTAGCGCAGCTACCGGATCGATGGCGGGTTCATCGCTTTCTACGCATGCATACTGCAGGCGGACTTATGATTAGAGTGAGCGGTAGCCGGGTATATCATAACCATCTAGAGGCTTGTATGTTTTGATGTTATGTTAATGTGTTAAGTGTTATGTTTGGATAGCTTTGTGCTAAAATGTGATTTAGGAACCAGTTGGGGAAAAAGGGTAAGCTTTGAGAGGTGAGAAAATGATGAACCTTAGAATATTACGATTGAGACCTTAGATGTAAGCCGTCTTGAGTACAAGATTTTGCGAGTGATCCTTGTCGAGTGCATTTTATGCCTAGAAAATATTGTGTGATAAGTCTCTGGTTGGGTAAATGAAAGTGGTATCTTTCATGATGAGATTTAGCAAGGTTGTTCGGATCGAGAAACAAGAGAGTTGGCGTGACGGAGGTCGGGTTGAGGGCGTGTTGCGTGTCAACCGTAACCCGAATGAGTGGGGTCGACGGGTGGTCCCGCCAGGTGGTAGGGTCACCGGGTGCTAGGCCCAAGTTTTGATGACCATCGTATGAGTTCGTGGATACGCACGACCAGTAGATCGTGAAGGCGGGAATAGCCTTAAGGAAGATCGAGGCTAATAGGATGACCAAGTTGGGAGGTAGTGACTCAAGTTTCGAAACTAAAGTGTGGTACGTATACTGGAAGAGTTCAAGAGTTCGAGAAGAGTACGACGAGTAAGGGTAGAGGCGAGCATGTATTGCGAGCATAGATCTGATCATTTCTTGTAAAGGGAGAAGGTGCGAAGGATGTATATTTTAGACCTCGGGAATCGCATGCGATCCAGGTGCAGTTTGTTGGGTCGCGAGTGACACTAGAACCTCGCGCAAAGTGACAAAAGTTTGTGATGTTAGAGGTGTTTTCTCGTGGACTTGGATATAAGTATTTGCGTGCATATGTTGTTTAGTGGCGATTGTGGCGTTGGCAACTTATTAGAAGAACTTTATCGTTATCCATCTTGAGAAGGAACATTCGGGACGAATGTTTCTAAGGAGGGGAGACTGTTATACCCCGTATTTCCCGAGTATGTCCGTGGGGGACGTACGTAGAAATTTTCGAACTTCTTGAGGCTTGCGAATTCTTTTGTGCACAACACGGGTTAGAGTCGTTTTTCGACGAAACGTTTTCACACTTCGTAGGGAATTTCGGCTATGTCGTTTATAATTTTTGCGGATTTTTCCGAGAGGCGAAACATTTTGGACCAACGGAGGGTGACAAGTGTCACCTCGCATTAGATGGAGTGGACGGCAATTTGGACGATTTGGTGAGTGGGGTTAGGTAGGATATTTTGTGCAAGTTGTTGTGGTAGATGGATACGGTGCACTTGGCTTAAATCTAGCCCTACACTTGCACCACACTTGTCTTCATCTTGGCCATTGGTTGCCTTCACTTGACCTATAAATACCCCCTTGGTTGATGAACTTCTTCATCCAAAAATTGTCTAAGTCTTGAAAATCCCTCCTCTCCTCAACCTTGTTCTCGTCCAAACACCACCCCTCTCCTCTTGAAGGCCCCCACGAGCCCCCTTGCTAGTGGCTCTGCCGAGAGCAACCCCACAGCCTAGTTGTGCTAGTCAAAATACTACCCCCTTGGTAGAAATGTATTCTACAAGTATCGTTATAATGCCCAAAATACTTTAGCCAAATACCTTGTAGTACTTTCCAAAGTACCCTTTTACGGCTTGGAAAAATACTATTATACTTTCCTTTAGCCACTAAACGAAACCCTAAGGAAAATCTTCACCGTAGTTGAAGTATTAAGTAGAAGTTGTGTAGACACTTCTAAGGGTTTCTTGGAGCGTTTGGAGCGCACGGAGTAGAGCTAAACCTTGTTCAGAACGACGTATAAACTCGGATAATTTTAGGCTTATCGAGGTAAACATTCTTGACCTTACATTGTAATTGGAAATTACATGTTGTAGGAATATATAGTTGAAGTATACTATATATAGAATGAACATTATAATTATGCGCAATGTCTTTTGACTTAAGCACGAATAATACTTACTGCAATGTCTTGCGACTTAAGCACGAATTTAAATAAGAGAACCGAATCGTAATTACATGGGTGTATTACGTAGACTTGTGTAGCATTCTTTGTGTAGTAGAATTGTACACGTCGGTCGACGTGTTAACCCCTGGTTGGCTTAGTGGCGGCCTCGATAGAGGAGGAGATTTCTGCCATTGCGGGAGGTCTTTGCCAAATTTTACGTAGAATATTCTACGTCGGGATCTAAAGGTATTAATAGGCGCTTTGTGGCCTCTATAGGTTGTAATCTGCGTGTGGAGTGATCGCTGATCGAGAGTGTCGCCGACGGTTTGAGGTACTTGAGCGTTTTGCTATTAGTCGATAATCGTCGCGAGGTATGTGAACCTCTTCTTATCTCTTCTAGCGTGATAAGTGTGAACTATGTAGTACGGTGAGCGTACGTGTGCTAAATGTATTTGATTGATGTAAAACATAAAGTGTTATAACGGCCATGGAAAGTTGGTTATAATAGCTTTATGTGGATAAGCACATACTTTGTGGTTTTTAAAAGGTAAATCGATTTGAATAATAAGCGGCTTGATATGTGTTAATAAAGAACTTGAAGCATTTCAAAAGATTTATGAATCGTTTCGAAAGAATGAGTATTACTTGGGTTTTGGAAGCTTAAGAGTTATACTAGCTTTATGGGAAGTTAGGTATAACGGCTTAAGAATGTTTTACTGATTTCGGAGATCAGAATGTGTATCGACAAACCACCGCAATGGTAATAAAAGGAAAATGTATTGACTAAAGAAGTATTATTAAAACCGGTAAACCTCCATCTGCATGAAGCTAAGATGAGACAAAATGATATTACATTTCCTAGATCATGGCTGCTTAATAAGATTGATTATAAACAAGAATAGCCTACTCACTTATAAGACATAGGTTTCTCAAAACGTTTAAAGGAGAATTATGTTTTAAAGGACTAAAACTATGAACTACGAAACCTTTTTCTAAAATGAGAAATTTGAGCATTCGAAATTAGGCAAACTTGAACGTTTGGAAAATAAGGTTGCTACTTGATTTTACAAAGGAAAGCATTTTGGTTTACTTAACAATGTTAGTCACTCTATTTTTATACTACGGGTATCGGGTGACCTTTGTAAAAGAAATGGATCTTAAAAGGAATTTAACGGACGTAGTACTTTAAGGTTAAAATCCGGACTTTGATATAAAATGAAAGTACCTTGAGTCGTGTGTAACTTGCTTATACTTGTTGTTATGAAACTTGACCATGTTACGTGTGATAGCCTTGTTGTGTAAGTACTGTGTTCTACTCGACTACCGGTTCATCCGGGAATGTATATCACTTGACTACCGGGTCATCCGGGAATGTATATCACTTGATTACCGGTTCATCCGGGAATGTATTTCACTCGACTACCGGTTCATCCGGAATGTGTTTCACTTGATTACGGTTCATCCGGAATGTATTTCACTTGATTACGGTTCATCCGAATGTATTTCACTTGAGGACCGGGTTCATCCGAATGTATTTCACTTGACTCTGGTTCATCCGAATGTGTTCCACTCGACTACGGTTCGTAGGATGAGCAGGAATGTATTCCACACTTTTCTATATTGTTTCCATAAGATGGGCCGAGACACATTATCGTATCACATGATTTGTACCTAGGCTGCCGGGTGAGGAAGGAGTTCCACGGGCGTGAGGATGACTTTTAGGCGTGAGCCACGACTTGACATATCGCTTCTATGTTGTGAATCGTAGTTTGGTTATCATACATGTCTCGCTTTATATAGACTATTATGATTTCATTCTGATATTTCTGATTTCACATACTTGGTACTGTTATCTTGACCTCCTTCGGGCTGCGTTCATCTGCCGAGTAAAAGGTACATTTGTCGATCCCGCTTTTAGGATCACCTTTCAGCGTATTGGAAAGCTCCGTTCCTTCGGAGGCTTATCTTTTGGTATGTTACCTTGAGTCTGTAGATGCTTATACATTCAGGGGTATGGCGGGGCCCTGTCCCGTCATAGAGGTTGTAAAATCTTAAGTGCATGCTTGTATTGGCGGGTGGTTTGTAAAAGGATAACTGTTGGGTATTTTTGTATATTTGATGAAAGCATTTGTTTTGGTTGCTTTGTTTATTTATCTTTTCTCTTAATTCATGTTCATGTTTTTATTTCCGCTGATTTTCTCTGATGTTGTATCACTAGGGTGCCCGGGGTAAGGCACCAGTCACGGGCCCGGGTTCGGGTCGTGACAGAAGGATTATTTGGTCCTAAAGAAGGGTGGTTTTGATTTGGTTGTTATATGGTAAGGTTTGATTTCTGAAGTTTCGGTTATGGTAAGAAATCGTTCTGATTTAGCGCGATTGTTTGCTGATCTTGAAGTAAGATTTGGGTGCTGTTCTTATTGGCTGATTCTTTGCGATTTGCGGCGAGATTGACGGGCTGAGGGAGATGAAGGCAGCGGCGAATTTCCTAAGTTTTTTCTAGGGTTATTTCGTTTAGGGTTTTCTTTATGGGTGTGGGCGACAGGGATGACGGGAGAGATAAGGGGGCTGAAGTGGGATGTGGGTCGCGGGCTGAAAGTAGATAAAGGGGCCTGGGGAGTTGGGTCGCGGGTCGTGGGCTGCTGAAAATTAAATGGGGTGGGCTGAAGGTAAAGCAAAGGGTATTGGGCTAGTAATTAATTAATTAGGTATTTTAGGTGGGTTACTAGTTAATTAGTGGTAAATTAAATTAACAGATTGTGCTTAAATAATTTTAGATGCTTTGTTAGTCTAATTTTGAGGTTAAAATTATTACAATAATAAATGCGGGTGTGTTAATTAATTAGTGCTAAATATTTTAGAATGCGACGCTATTATTTAAAATCTTATTATTGTGCATTATTGCGAAGTTAAATTAAAAATGCATTGAGTTTAGATTAAATTATTTAAATGCTAAATGCAAGTATGATATTTAAGAATCGTTTAAAGCTTTATAAATGCGGTGTTATTAAATGCATGTATTAGATTAAAATTGATTTTAAATTACAAATGATTATTAATAAATGCGGCTATGCTACCTGACACGACGTCATTGCTAAATTACTTCTTTTATGTATTTATTAATTATTTAAGAATTACGACAGAGCTTGAAATCAATTAACGCGGACGCGGGACTCTAAGTGCTTGAAACTCTACGTAAGACGCGATGCCATTATTAAATTATTTATTTATGCATGTATTTATGTTTTATCGCTGCATTTTATTATAAAAATCCTAAAAAATTATTTTACAAAATTAGTCTAATTTTATAGTTAAATGACTGGACGGGAGGGTCAAAATTGGGTGTCAACACTTCTCCAAGTATTTGACTGTTTCTTTTACCGCTGTTTAAACACATCAACATTGTGAGCTTGCCTAGGTCATTTTTTACTCACAGTAACACGTCCTGTTTTGGCCGGAAGAATAGGCAAAATCGTTACAGATATGTTGTCAGGAATGTTGTCACAACATCGCAGGGAACATCCTGAAGATGTTGTCCTGAGCTTTTCCAGATGTTGTCACAACATCCTATCCAACATCAACAATCTTCTCCTTTTTTTCTTTCTTCACAAAACTCCATACGATGCTAAAATGACTAGGATACTGATTCCCGATGTAGCCCCTACATTCCAAGAATCAGTAGGATCAGTGTTGTGCTCCCCCTTAACCTGCAGTATAAAATCTCAAGCAATGTTGTATCGATGTTATGATTAGTTAGGAGTTATGTTATATCCGTTGTGACTTTCTTACAACAGTTGCGTAATTGGTCTACAATGAACATTCATAACAATCCACGTCAGGCAAACATATACAATTTGTTTAGAAATTAATCACTAGTATATATGTGCCAGAACAAACCAAAATATCCCATTGTTAAATATTACAAACCAAAAAATAATTTCATTGTCTGTGAATCCAACATTCAAATAAAAAACAGATTAACAGATTATCAGCCTTCAACAATTCATCATTCCAATCCATTCATCGATCAACAACACCTATCAACATCTTCATCTCTACGAAACTAGCAGTCAGTAGTCAGCATTATCATCATCTCAACTCATCTTTCCATGCATCATAGTTTGGCCCTGCACCCTCAGTAGCTCCCCCTGGTTGTATGCTTCCAGCAGCATCAGCAGCATCATCTTTCCCTTTTTGTGAAGAAAGTAATCCTCATAGTAGTGACTGGCTCGCACTAGCTCTTTAATTTGCCTGTCAATTTCAGCAATGTGCTTTCGAAGCCAGTCTGGGGACATTGGGACCTTTCCATGATCAATGTTGCCAGGAATGTTGGCAACATCCTACGATGTATCACAGTCCCATTCTTCTCTCTTTCAGGGCAGATCAATCACCCTGTCCCTGCTGTTTACAACTGATCTCTGTACTGAGTAAATCTCTAAGGCTAGACTCAGTTTGTCTCCTTTCGGAGTCTTAAAGCCTTGGTTGAGCAGGATTTGGAAAATTAAGGAGGGGTATGAAAGGGCAGAGTTGCTTTGCTTTTTGCCAAATTGGAAACATGGTTGAAAATAAGGGTTCCTAAGTCAACCTGCTGGTTCCTTCCAAGTTTATAAAGTAGTGATGCTTGATCAAGGGTTACAAATGTCTCGTTTGAGAGAGGGTAGCCAGTTGTTTATAGTCAGTTTGTGCATGGTGGCAACAATGCAGTGAGCTTAGAGACAGGACTGCGAGGGGCCCAAACAGTAATCAGCTTCCCCGTAAGGTATTTGATCATTGTATTGAGTTCTTCGACAGTGGGGTTCGGTTGAGACTCTCTTTCATTAATACTTATCCCAAGTGTGGAGTTGATAATATCGGGTGTAAAGTTGTATACTTTATTGTAGAGGTACACTTTCCCAAATTTCTTCGAGTTGGTGTCCCTCACAGCAAGTTGCAGATTAGCATAGAAAACCCTAATTACCTTCTCACAATAAGGCTTCTTTCCAAAAATAGAGCTCAAGATTTTGCGACTACTCAAGAATTCGACTAAATTATTGGTGGAAAATGAAGTATGGTCAATCACTTTTCTCCTCTAACTCCTCTATTCTTAAACCAAATCTATCTACCAGTGTGAAGCCCCAAATTAGTGTTACAATAACAATAAACATTATTGAGTCTATGTGATTATGTTACAACCTTATTCACATTCGAGGACGAATGTTGCTTAAGGAGGAGAGAATGTAAAATCCGGGAAAAAAAATAATAATATATAGTTGTGGTTGGGTTAATAAAAATACATATATATAAGAAAACAAAGAATAAATTGCATGAGATGGAGTTAGTGTTAAAGTTAGATAAATAGATAGATAAAATGAAAATAAGAAAACAAAAAAACAAAAACAAAAGAAAAAAGAAGAAGATGCATGCAGCAAAGTGCACGTCCTTCCCCCCCTTCCCCCCTTTTCATTTCCCCTCCAACTCTTGTCATTCCACCTCCCATAGGTTATAGAAAATTCTTCTACTTATGCATTGTACATGACACAAATAAAATACCTAGCACAAAGAATAGAAAATCAGAAAAAAACAAGTGAAAAGAAGAGGAAAAAATATCAAGAGAGCAAGAAGAACAAGAATCAAAGTACTAGAGAGTAAGGATAATTTTAGCAACCACACAACAATAATCTTCACACTTACAAGGTGAGTTTTCTCACTCAGAAATTCTTGGTAACATCCTTTATTTTAAGTTCAATACATGTTAGAATAAGAATTGAGTGTTGAAAATAAATAATGAGCTTTTGATTGTTTAAACAACTAGTGCGTCATGAACTTTACGAACTGATTTCACTGAGTTATAATTGTTAGAATTTGATGAAATTCGGAAGAATGGTAACCTCTCTACTATGATCATATAGAACCAAAAATGAGGTAAAATGGACATACGGTTTGAAAGTTATCATAGTTCAAAGTTCCTGCCTTAGATTTGGCCGAAATTCGGAAAGGCATAGTTACAAACTGATTTCACTGAGTTATAATTATTAGAATTTGATGAAATTATGAAGAATGGTACACCTCTCTATTATGATCATATAGAACCAAAAATGAGGTAAAATGGACATACGGTTTGAAAGTTATCATAGTTCAAAGTTCCTGCCTTAGATTTGGCCGAAATTCGGAAAGACATAATTACGGACTGTTTTTATTGGGTTTTACTTATTAGAATTATATGAAACTTTACATGGTTGTAAATCTCTCTGTTACGGACAGATATAGATAAATATTTATTAAAACGGACTTACGAGTTGAGATTTATTGTAGTTTGAAGTTGCTGCCTCGGATTCATCGGAATCCAGAAGGGCAGGACGTTGAAACGTAAAACTGTACTAATACGTGGGGAATATGAAAATTGGTGCTAAATTAAAGTTCTAGATCTCTCTGTTGTGGACATTTTGAGATCTTACGGGGGTCTATCCGACTTATGGATTGAGAGTTATCGCTGTTTAAAGTTTATCCCTCGGATCTATCGAGATCCAGGAAGGGCAGCGAATAAAAGTGTAAAACTGTACCAAATGGTACATAATATGAAAGGATGGTTCACATGGAGACGTGTAGCTCTCTGTTCTCGTCGTTTTGAGATTTCATGGGGCTTGAACGGATTTACAGATTAGGAGTTATGACTATTCTAAGATTGGGTTTTGTTTAATAAAAATTCTGCCGAAACAAATTTCATATGACTGTTTTGAGGATAAATTTGTGTTAGTTACCCAAAGTAGTTTTAAATGAAATTTGGTACAGTGAAAGATCCCCGTCTTGCCTTAGTTTCCGCTTGAGAAACACCTTAGTTGGAGTTATGGTTAAAAAGTTATAATCGTTACAAGTATGAATAACAGAATGTTAGGAAAGATAATAGTATTTATTCGATCTTCTGAAAAATATGAAAAGTGAATACGTGTTCACATAAATATATAAATATATAATGGATCGGGTTGCACGCCGCAACAAAACGTAAAGTGAATATGCGTTCACAAATACGTAAACATAATGGATCGGGTTGCACGCCGCAACAAAACGTAAAGTGAATATGCGTTCACAAATACGTAAACATAATGGATCGGGTTGCACGCCGCAACAAAACGTAAAGTGAATATGCGTTCACAAATACGTAAACATAATGGATCGGGTTGCACGCCGCAACAAAACGTAAAGTGAATACGTGTTCACAAATACGTAAATACAATAGATCGGGTTGCACGCCGCAACAAATATGAAAAAATGAATACAGGTTCACCTATATATTAATATGAAAAGTGAATACGAGTTCACAAATATATAAATGTAACAAACATATGAAAATGCAGGGGAATGTCTTAACGTATAATACGAGATAAAATGAAGTGTTAGTTAAACTGAGAATTTCCTATGAGGAGTTCTTTGCGTATTTAAAAATGTTGTAACGATATGTTTTGCAATATGCTTATTACGTTATAATGTGATTGCACTTGGAATATTGTGGTGTTCTTTGTGAATTGCGGTGTAAGGTTCTCGCTCACCCGGATGGTAGGGCTGACTCTTTATTTAACATGTTTCAGGAAAGCGTGATAGAGGAAAGGCTCCACGCCAAGGCTAGCGATCGTCCCGCAGCCTCTTGTCATACCAAGTCCATTGCTTCGGGCTTGGTACTCGTCAGGTTCAGAATGTCAGTTCCAATGTCTCGGGAAATGCCCGTGTGGAATGGTCTCCCTTCCGACTTAGAATAATATTTGTCAGTATGTCTATGTAGAAACAATATTTGCACGAGCATGGGTTCGCGTTATGTTTTCAATAAATTCATAAACAGATTTCTTTATTGTTATTTTTATTAATAGCTCCGTATTTGAATATAAGTTTAAATTTCTAAATAAAGAGAATTAAATGGTGCTCCTGGTGGGAAATAATTGTCCATGTGACATCACGCCCTAAGTAAAGGCTTAGAAAAAGTCGGGGCGTGACAACCAGAGCATGATTTATTTTGGAACATAGGGGAGTAAGGCATTACTAAACAAATTCTGTGTGCTCATGTCCTGATGAGGTGGGTGCTGGTGTTGCCTCGGATGTTGGGGCAACATAGTCAGGGTCCTTCTCCTCGTCTGTTGCCTTTGATGTTGAGGCAACATTTTCAGCAAAATTCCAGAAGGTTCTTCGGACCCCTTTAGGAATGAAGTTTCTCAAGGGTATGTTATCTGACATTTCAGCTTCTTCTTCTTCCTTTTCAGTTGCAGCTTGTGGAATGGAATCTAATGGAGTGGATGTTAACAGAGAGCTGGAAGAACTGTGCACACCAAAATCAGTGTCAATGCTGCAGCTTGTGGAGGTGTCAACAGGCTGAGTCGATTCTTCAACAGGAAAAGTCAATTATCTTTTCCCAAAAATAATAAACCACCTCGAAATAAGGGCAGGGTCATTCGCACAAATGCTATTTTGGGGTGGTCTTTAATTTTTTCCCTTTAAATTTGTGTTCTTTAATTTTTGCCCTTCATTATTTTTGGTGCGGTATAATTAGAATTTCGACGACTTAATTAGTGTTTAACTTCAACATATATATCATAATATCCACACAAACTATGCCGGATAAGACGTAATTTCTAACACTCAACATAATATGAAAAAGGTATAATTTTTTATTTCGATGATATAATTAGCCTTTAACTTCAACATATATATCATAACATCCACACAAATTATGTCGGATAAGACATAATTTTCAACACTCAACATAATCTAAAAAATTAGTATAAAACTATGTCGCATAACTTAATTCCTACATAATTTATACCATGCAATGTAAAATTTCAATTTACAAAAAAAATATTATAGAGATTATGACTGGCGAAATAGACCTAAATATTTTCATAAAATAAACAACATACGTAAAAATTAAAGACGGGCATTCCTGCGAGTTGCCCAAAATTAGCCACTAAATAGCCAGGAGCCCAAACGAAAAGCACAGATTTGATACAGAAGAGAGAAGAGTGTGTGTGTTGGAAGAAAATGCCCGGAGAAGCCGCCTCGAAAGTCAGCCGACTGTTATACTTCGCCGGCGCCGGATGTAAAATTAATACTTAATTACTCTGTTTATTCTTATAATTTCAATTTATCCCTTTCCGATTAACATTTTTTCTTCTGATCTCAGTTTTGTGCACGATTGCGATTAACAAGTGGAGAGAATGGGAAAAGAAGCCTACGATGCAAAAGCATCAGCAATTGGAAAATCCATCAGATTTGGTGCAAAAATCAATGGAATAACACTCTACGCCTAATTTTTCCAAGTTTTTTTTGCGAGGCAAGTAATTTTTAGCATCATTTTTGGATAATATCATGTTTAGAAAATATTTAGACAAGCTTGCACTCATTTCAACTATTCTGTTGGATACTTACTACCTTCTACTATTACAAGTATCGAATGACTTGCATATTTTCATTTTGACAATCATAGTGTTCGGATCAACTTATTATTTGTGTACACTTCGAGTAATTTCATGGAGTACTTTGCTACCTTCCACCGACACAAGTAGCAGTGTGTGACTAGTGAGGTTTTTATAAGGCCAATAATACTTTGCGAAGAGACAAAGTTCTAAGTTAACATTGAGTTTTATCCTTTGGCATTTTGACCTCTTGTACATGATTGATTGACTATTATGTGACACCCTAGCTTAAGGTAGAGTCCCACGTCGGCAAAAATCTAGGAAATATGTTGGGTATATAAGTAAGTAGGTGTTACACCCTAGTGAGCTGTTACATATTATACGTCATCTAATCCATTCATTTACTTCTGGGATCTTTTATGGACAGAGCAAAAAGCGACTTTTATAAAGTGAGAGTGCAAAAAAGTTTAATGTTATATATGGTAAATTCCAACATTACATCTTAGTTTAAGCCACATATGTTTAAAGAAAGATTCAAGATTTAAAGTTTATGGATTTCTGCTACAACCTCAAGTTAATATACAATAATAATTGTGTGCATAACGAAATATATATACAAGGTTTGGACAGAAAATATTGAATTCCCGTGAATCTGTATGTTAGACTTTGTATCCGCCACTCGTTGTGGTTGTGTATGGTGCTTGTATCTTTTAATTGTTCATATGCAGTGATATATATAATACTGTGCCGACTGACCATGCTTTATATGGGGCTCTGCATAGTTAGGTCTTGGCATTTCCTTGTGAATATCAACCAAGTGCTCTATTATGTTAGACATATATAAGCTACTAGAGCTGGTTAAAAAGTTATTCAATATGTTGGTGAAAAGTAGCATGTACCGAATGTTTGTGGCTGAGCATGGCTTATCAGACAACTATACAGTATGAGATTGTTTGGTTGGTGAACAAGTTATATCGGGGTTATCATACGAGAATTAAATAAAGATGAAATTATATATGGATTTACTTTTTTTTGGGGTAAAAACAGAAGATCACACTTTCTAATTGGTGGAACAGTGGTGATAAATGGATGTACCTTTGAAGATTGGATGACACATTTTCACAAAATTTACGTATATGCTTTTCACAATATATATACTTATCCAAAAGGTGTTTAATTTTGAATTAGTTCCATATAAACACCAATAATACTGACAGAAATACAAATCATACAATTTTGTTTACATTGCATCCTGAACTAAATCAAGAATCAAAAGATACAACAAGAGCTTTCTCAAGTTAAAAATACAACAATCCACTTTTACTACTACACTTTATTTAATTTTGTGAAGTTTCACTCCAAGAGCTTTCTCAAGTTGAGATACCATCTTTTTATTTGGAATTGCCTTTCCATTCTCATAATCCTGAATGATGTTCATCTTCACAATGAACATAGGTTATAAGATTAATTTTGTCGAAAATTAATAGAATCCCATGAAATCATAGTTTCTTTTATATGGATCGCAAATAGAGATGGACGTGTTCAATCTGTAATAATACTAAACTCATTGTACTGTCGAAATTATGGTTCAGAATTTAATGTTTGTTAAATTTTAGTGTTTTTGACACGTATACGAGTCAGAGATATATACCTGAGCAAGTTGAGCCTGAGACACAAACTTGTTTGTTCAAGCTTGCACAATGATCCCCTTCAATTTAGCTTTGTATACATCTGGGGAAAAAATAAATTGTAACACATAGGATGTTGTCAGCTGATCGAAGCAACAAAAAGAATAGGAATTAGCTATGACATTTGTCTCCTATCTATTTAGCTGCTAAATAGCCCATAGCTAAAAGCTATTTAACGGTGGATTTTTATTGTTTAGAGATAAAAGGTATTCGTCTGAATTCCTGCTCTTTTCTATAGTGTATTCTTAGGAAAGAGAAAAGAATACATTTCAAAAAGTTTAAAAGTAGGTGAAGTAAAGACATTGCAAACCTATGCCCCAACAACAGAGAAAATTTCATAGAGATTAATTTTACCTTGAAGATTCACACCAAGAGCTTTTTCCAGTTTAGAAATTATCTCTTGGCTTGGAATTGCCTTTCCAAACTCTTACTCCTGAATTATTTGTGACTTCACTTTTATATTCTGCAAAAACAAACAAACATGAATTATCATATATATTTGTTTAAAGTGTTGAAACCATAATTAAATAAATAGGAGTGTTTGTTTGGCAGCTTAAACTTTTAGATGAGATTGTCACATATTTCAATATAAACTATAGCAGCAATCAGACGATATGATCTTAGCACCAAAGGATTGCTGTGTGGGGTGGTAACTATCCCTCCAATCAAGGGTGGAGCCACAATGGTAGTTACGAGCTCAAGCCTTGTATTTGTCTTAAAATAATTATTTAACATGAAGAAATAATTTGTCCAGAGCTTAGTAAGATAAAAGAATTATGGTCCTGAACACATTAAAATCTTGGCTTCACGTCTGCCTTAATCTTTAACTAGATGTCACGGGTTTGAGCTCTGGGAGTGAAGTCACTTAAAAATAAAAATAAAAGAGTATCAGACGATCTTTGTTTTTCTATGTGAAAGTGCAGAACTAGAAGGAAAACACCCTTATTAGGCCCGACACAACGTGAATTGTAGTTAGGCAGGTCAGTGAATACCGAATAACATATGATTATAAAAAGAGAGGAGATATACCTTAGCAAGTTGAGCTTGACTTAGATTCTTCCTGTTTCGAGCTTGCAAAATGGCATCCTTCAATTCAATTGGTTTGTTGGTTTGATGTACAACAACTGTGTTTCCAACAGGATGTGGCCGGGGACGTTGCTCCACCACCCATAACGTGAAACGATAACGACAAGAGATTGAAAAAATAAAAGCTGAATGAAAGACAGTTTTATATGAACAAGGACGAGCTTTTTCACGAAGAAAGTTTCGCACTCAACTAATGAGATTTAACTTAGAAAGTTTTTGAGCATACAGAAGGAAGAACTAAGAAGGGAGATGCACTCAATTTGATCAGATGAATCAAAGGTGTGTTCTTGAGAAGAAAAAAAAGCGCACACAATATATAGGAGATGATTAATTGATTCCGTGGTCAATTGAGAGGAGATATATAAATTTTCCTCCTATAGCCATGTCTTAGTTACACAAAAATATTATATAAATAATAGTATTCCTCGTACTACAATCAAACAACAACATACCTAGTGTAATCCTACAAGTGAGTGAGGTCTGAGAAGAATAGAATGTAGCAGACTTTATCCCTATTTTTGTGGGGTAGAGGGGTTATTTCCGATAATTCTCCCTACTACAATCATGTGGTATATTTCCTGGGCACCTTCTAGCCATGGGCGAAGCTAAGGACGTAAAGGAAAATTATATTATAATATAGGATTACAATTATATTTATGTATATATAAGTAATTGTTGATTATCTTGACTTCTTTGCGTGTTTAATTATTTATATTTTGATTTCCTTGGTAAAAATCTACCACTGCTAAATTCTAGCTCGTAATTGCTAATTTTCCCCATTGAACTTAGCCTTGGTAGATCAACTCTGACAAAGCAAGGGCGTGAAACGAGTACTTTTAGCTGCTTCTTATTATGGCGGCTATGTTTTTGTGGCTTTAAAATTTATTGACCTGATTAATCTTGATACGTCCGCTTAAAGGATAGGTCTTCCTTCTTTTCGAAACCAAGATTTTTTATTTAGAATAGAGAAATCTCAATCATTCACAACAATTCTGATGATTCTTTCCTTGATATGCACCTTCTAGACAATTGTTTAGGCGATGATTACTGACAAGTCCAATCGGTCGATATAAACTTAAATACAGTAATCATTTAACATATTGTAAAAGTGGTTATCAAATATTAATTTTGGTAGTTAATATTATTTCTTTTAACGAATTTTTGTTATACGTACCGTACGTCATTACAATCAACTTTTCATTTTATGTACGGACTCTACAGTAAAACCTCTATAAATTAATAATCTTGAGACCATGGAATTTTATTAATTTAGAGAGATATTAATATATCGATAAATTAATATTTTATTAATTAAAAGAGAGACTTTTTAAATTCAGCAAATTTAGTACATATGTATTGAAAATAAATGAATTCATATATGTTTCATTGATTATATTCATGTATCAACCAATTCTTTGTAACTAATTAAATATATTCATGTATAATATCAATTCATTGTATACAATTAACTATTATATTCATGGACGCATGTATCAATTCATTGGAATTACTTAAATAATGTATACATGTTTACATTAATTCGTTGCACTTAAATAACTATTATAGCCAATTAAATATATTCATACATAATGAATGAAACATATACTATATAAATCTCAATATGGAAATAAAATAATTCATAACACTCAACCATGTCTTCTCATCTAAAAGGCATCGCAAAATCATCCATGAATGATCAAATGCGTAAAACATTATGTGAGTATAAGAGAGATCATCTCACATGCACTCAAAAAGATTTACAAGAGTGGGTTGATGAAAAATATCGTTTGAAAGTTAGTCAAGGTACAATATCAAACACTCTCAAAAGATCATCAGAGTACCTTTCAGCCAACTTTGAGAAGGGTGGGGATATTAAGCGACACAAATCGGCGAAATATCCAGATATGGAGAAGGTTCTTTATGAATGGTTTCTTCAGTACCAAGATCGAGTCAACATGACCGGAGAGTTTATTTTGGAGAAAGCAAAGAATATAATGAAGCTTTTGCATCCTCAACACCCTCCTAAACATCAATTTTCTCAAGGTTGACTTGAAAAATTCAAGGTAAGACATGATATTAAATCATTTCGTCGTTTTGGAGAAAGTGGTTCGGTTGACATGCAGGACATGGAAATGAAACTGGAGGCTATAAGGGAGAAAATAAACCAATTTCCCATGAAAGATGTTTTTAATTTGGATGAAACATGTCTGTTTTACAGGTTACAAGCTGATCACTCTCTTGCAACCAAGCAACTTGAGGGAAGAAAGCACGACAAAGAGAGGCTTACAATTATTATTTGTTGCAACGAAGATGGTTCGGAAAAAAATCATTTATGGATTATTGGAAAATATGCAAAGCCACGTTGCTTCAAAATATCAACATGAGTAGCATCAATTGTCATTATCGTGCCAACAAGAGGGCATGGATGACTAGTGTGCTTTTTGATGAATATGTTCGCTGGTTTGATCACAAAATGAATGGCAGAAGAATCTTGTTGATGGTTGACAATTGTCCAGCCCATCCAAAAAATATTGAAGGGTTACAGAATGTTTGAGTTGTTTTTTTTTTGCCACCTAACATGACATCAAAGATTCAACCATGTGATGCAGGAATAATTAGAGCTTTCAAGATGCACTATCGTAGAAGATTCTACAAAAATTTACTGGAAGGTCATGAGTTGGGGCTACATAATCCTGAAAGATTAATGTTTTAGATGCCATCAATTTTGCAGTCTCCGCTTGGACAACCAATGTTTCTCAAGTGTCAATAACAAATTGCTTTCGGCACTGCAAAATCCGTTCAAACGAAGAAATCTCAAGTGATACAAACTTTGAAGAAAGCCTACGTGTGCTTGAGAATATGGTCAAGGATGTTGGTTATCACAATGAAATGGACGTCAACAAATTGTAGACTATCCGGGTAAAAATGATGAATGTTCAATGGTTCAAAGTTTAGAGGAAATTGTTGCTGATATTATTGAAGATCCTACTAATGATGAAGCTGAAGATGATTCAATATCGTTGGAACCAATCACGAGAAAGGAGGCTTTGAACGCGACAACAACTCTTCAAAATTTTTTGTTGCAACTAGAGAACTTCGACACCGGAACTCTTGACTGCAATTAAAAAAGTTAGGGATGAAATCTAATTAGATTTAAATTTTAAGAAAAATCAAGTAACTTCATATTTTAGCAAATTACCATAATATTTATAATTGTAATATTTATGAATTATTAATTTAGAGTTTTAATGGGACCTAATATTTATAAAGAGATTTTTCGAAAAATTATTATCTTATTATCTTATCGAATTTGATGATTTTTTACAAAGGCCCAAGTCGGGACCGGAAGATTTTATTATTTTAAAGAGTTTATTAATTTATAGAGTATTAATTTATAGAGGTTTTACTGTATTATAAAGTACAGTATTTAAGAAAGAAAAAAAATACATTTTCAGTGGTGTGTATTTTTGCGAGTTCATGAGCTGTGGAACTGTACATTATTCTGATTTAAGTATTATTCTTTGGCTGTTCAGACAATATTAATGTACTGAGGGTATTGTTGAAAATTCCTCGTACTAGCTAGAAGCTTTTCTACTGGTCGTTAAGGGATCTAGGTGGCTATTTGTTCTTTTAGGAAACATTATAAATAAAAGAAATAAAGTAACATTTTGGTCCCTTAATTATTGGTAGATTAATTTGGTTTTAGTCGTTTTGATTATGTAAATTTTAATTGTGTATTTTTTATTCCTTTATGTACGAAATATGTTATATGTGAACTATTTTTAGAAGTATGTTATCCTCAAATAGGTCATAACAATACAAACTTAACATAATTTATGAGTAATGAAATTGTGAAATAGTTAATAAATCTAGAAATTTGTGAGTATTTACTAGCAAAGATATAAAAAATGCACATCGCAAGTAATTGAAGGTTAAATGTACATTTTCAGATATTACAAGGATCAAGATTAAAATTTTATAATAATTGAAGGACCATAACTGTTATTAGACATAATTAAAGTCTAAAAGTACACTAAGCTCTTATGTGTGGATTCAAGGAAGAGTCGGACCGTATTGGATCTTATGTGTGTAATCGTAATTTGCATTTTTACAAGATATTATTTTCACGGTTTAAATCAATGACCTTATGATCACATGACATCGTTATTGTTGTTCGCTCAAAAACTCAGATTACTTGTGTGATAGTAATTTATTTATTTTTAGACCTACTACTACTAGCCTATAGTATGCTTAATACTTGGGAAAGATGATTAGCAAATTTTAAAAAGAAACTTTTTTGAAAACTTTCTTCCTTTTTTTGGGCACTTTCTTGGTGATTAATCGCCTACTCCCTTTCGATCTGTATAAAATTAAAAATATTTCATTAACTTGACTTTACCTAGTACTCCACTATATATAAAGGAGACCTAAACGAGGTCTCTTTTATATATTCAATTAACTTAGCTTTACTATTACTACTAATAAATAAATGAGACTTATAAGTAGGTCGTTGTCCCACATGTATTAGTAATTGTAATTACATGTCCTATCGTTGAGGGTTGTGAAGACTCTTAGGTAACTTAATTAAGAGGCATTGCTTGAACTTTAGTTTTTCCATTAGCTGATGTTTTGCTTCGTTAATCTTTTATTGTACGGACATTTTAACCTTTTTGTACTGCATGTTTAATTATTTATTAAGACTTACTTTCAACTAACCCTATTGATTTTTTTGGTCTTTCCTTTCCCTTTTTTTCGCAAATCTTGAAAACACCTTTTAATATTTTGCTCCCCCCCCCCCCCCCCCCCCATAAATCTTGAATTACCCATTTGATATTTTGGTTCTTTTTCGGAAAAAAATTGAACTTTACTTAATTTGGTTGAAATTTCAAGAATCCATGACCGCCACAGCTACCGCCGGCGATACCAACACTAGCACCAACCTAGCTCCGGCGAGAAGTCTAAACAAGCAAGCACTTACATTGATATAAGGTCATGAAAACTATACAATTTGAACTAAAAAATAAAAACAAAAAAAAATATCCCAAGAAGAGTACAATAAAAAATGAGCTTAATCAATCTACACAAAAAAATCAGTTATGTATCAACTTACATTGATATAAAGGAGAAGATTTTGAGTTGAAGTATGAACCACAAGTGAAAAAGTAGGCTAGGGTTTGTGATTGAGGGCAAAAAAAATTGAATTATATAAAATAGTGTATTTTGAGATATATATAAAAAAATAAAAAATCGAGGGGGGCCGTGGCCCCCTCCAGCCCCTTCTAAGATCCTCCATTGTCAACTCCAATCACGATGAATGACTGCGAGAGATTGACAAAAGTACAACCACAAGACCACACTTTTGTGACTCAAAACACAATCAACAAGAATCCAGAAGGCTAATATTTAACCAAGGCCTTTCGAGAAATAAGTGAAATTTTAATCCAAAACGAATAATATCATATTGTATTGAAAGTATCTTTGAGCTGATTTAGCCCCAATAATTTTTAGAGGGTGGCTGGTTTTGATTTACAACAATAACAGGGTTTATAAGAGGATGTAACTTTTTTTGAATTTAAAATAACGGTAGGGTTCCTAAGAGGACAGACTAGTTTTAATGGCACGGTTTTTCCGAGAGGACGTTGCTGATTTTGATTTAAAATTGTGGCGCGGCTTATTCCAAGAGGACGTTGCTGATTTTGATTGACAACAGATGTACTTTCTATTCCACGAAGACGTTGCTGATTTTTAAGGAAACTACATAAAGTTCACATAACACCTATAATTAAGTTCCTTGGTTTAGAAACTACACTGCTGACTGAAGGGCTAATTGGAAAATGATAGAGCAGTGCAGTCCTATGAAATCCGTACAAGAGGAACTTCAAAATTTCCACAGAAGAAACAACTAATTCAATGAAGAAACCCGTATTCACGAATCCAGGCAAAACGATAAGCAAACAGAGTGATTAAAGAGAAGTTCATGTACATGACCACTTTTTAGGAATCAGTTCAAGACAGTGAGAATCCATAAGGCTAACTTGTATCATTGCACTTCATTTCTTTCCACGAAGTTTTGCACCTAGAGCTCTCTCTAGTTTAGAGATGATCTGCTGGTTTGGAATTGCCTTCCCAGACTCGTATTCTTGGATGATTTGTGGCTTCTCATTTATCAACTGCAAAACAACAAAGGGCCTTGTCAGATTTACTTTGTTACAAATTAACCGTCTTATGTGATATTTCTCTTTCTCTCTTCTTCTTTTTTGTGGGGGGTCCAAAGTGAGAGGAAGAGGTATATACTTGAGCAAGTTGAGCCTGAGTCAGCTTCTTATCTTGTCTTGCTTGCATGATGGCTTTCTTCAATTCGGTTGGTACCTTTTCATCTGAAAAGACAAACCCAAGTAACTTAGGATACTTCAAAGGAGAATAATACAATGAAAAATAAACGCAAAAATAACATTCGAACGAAGCCATAACTGCTCAAACATCCCAGGTAATAAAATATCAGACAATGATTAGGGGAAATAAAAGAAAGAACAGATTTACGAAAGGAAATAAGGGAAATAGAAAAAGAACAGGGAAAGAAAGACATAGTGAAACGCTATAATCTAGAAGAAACTTCATAGAGATGACTAGTGAACTAATTTCTTAGTTTTTTTATAATTTAGAATGTGAATTCGTCCTGTTTCTGAAGTGTAATGTATGCGCAAAAAGAGAGGGAGGGGGGGAGGGAGGGAGGGGGAGAGAGAGAGAGACACACACAGAGAGAGAAAGTGACAGAGAGAGAGAGAGAGAGAGAGAAAAGACCAAAAGGATGTCAATATAAGCTTGATCATGTCTCAAGAAAGATTGCATTATTTCCTGATTGACTTGAGACGATAAGAATCATTGAAATTTTCAAATGCACAAGAAGTACACAATGTATTTTAGGAATGTATGCTCCTTAAGTATTTCAAAAGGGAAGATACTGCATGCCCATCCCAGATATGAAGGGCAGAATAAAGCAAATACAGAAGACATCAGAGCAATCAATGCATAACTATGACTTTTACTCACAGACAAAAAAGAGATTAAGAAATGTAATTGTAAAACTAAAAGGTATAACTCAAACTTACGAGACAAATTCTCAGTATCTTCATCAAGTTTCCTGGTGTTCAAAGATGTACTACTAGAGGCAGCCTTGTTTGATCCTGCATTAGCTGCATTAGAAGACAGGTATCGTGAGAACAGCTTATTGATACAAGCAAATTCCATGAGCTTACAAAAGCAAGAACAGGTGATTTGGCAGCAGTAAAGGGTACGAAGCATCTGAATATTTCAACTTATAAAACACCGAATAGAAGAGAGTTTCTTAGCCAGAACGAGAACACTTCAATCAGTTAATTGTGTTCACACTTGAATGAACCCATTTTTACGGAAGCTTCCACACTAACAATGAAGCTTTTATCCTTTAGCAATTAGCCAATCTCAAATTTACATGAAAGTAGGTCAAATCAGACAAAAATTTAAATAGGTGCAACTCTGGTTTTATAACTCTATTAATAAGAAACAACATGAACTGATGAAGAGGGAAGGACGATGATTTCCAAGAGAGACGCTCTAATTAGAAAATTCAAATTCAAATTTACAAATTGTCCAACTTCAGTTATAATTTGAAAGGAATTTAAGATATTACCATAATCTAATTTCTCCTGGTTTCTCTTTTACTAGTACTTAGCAAATATTGATTAAGCAAAAAACTTCAGGAATATATAGATTACTCTACCAGCACAGCAGGATGATAATACAAGATCAATCAACACCAATTTAAGCAGTACAATTACATGTTCAGTATTTGCAAAGGTAGTATGAACTACTGACTTCCAGGAAAATCAATCGAGTAGCGCATAAACTGCACCTAAAGCACAGCAATGATTCTACAGTACAGTCTTGATTAGCATAATTGAAACTATTTGTTAAATAGATTCATGTCCGATAAGGTAATAACAATCGTAAGCTAGTTGAATTTGGCTATATGAATCCTCCACGTACATTATGTTATGCACATAAGAATCAAGCAATGCAATTTAGGAGCATGAAAACAAGTATTGTGCAAACAATGAAACAGCTTAATGACTACAACTACAATCCATTCCGTTATAAACAGAAAGAGAAGTAGTAAACACAAGCACACGTATTATACAGATAAACAAACTAAAGTAACAAAATTGCAAGCAATAGCTACACAGCAACTAACAATAACTTCAATTCCGCCTCAATTCCAAACTAGTTGAAGTCGGCAAAATGAATCCACTATATCCATTATGTTGCCCAGATACTACCAGAAAAAAAATCAATCAATACCAAATAGAAGCTAGAGATGAAAACAAGTAATTGAGCAAACGATGAAACAGACTAATGGCTACAACTATGCCTCAATCCCAAACTTATAGAGGTAGCTACAAATTCTCTATATCCATTCCGTTAGATACAGAATTATGGAGTAACAAATAATAAAAAAAAAAAGCTGGAGATGATAAGGTGAACACAGGTCAACAAAAACTACTACTACTACACACAATCTCAAACTAGTGTAGGTAAATTCTCCATATCAATTCCCTGAATACCACAAAGAGAGAGAGAGGGAGGGAGGGAGGAGGGGAGAGAGAGAGAGAGATAAACAAGCAATACGAAAGGAACTAGGGAATTTCTATTAAAACTGTGTTCAGGAATCATACTTCACAAAAACAGCTCAACAAACACATTTTACAAAAAACAGTATCTACATGAGATGGATCAGAGATGATAGGATCAGGCTAACAGCAACAACAACTACTACACCATCTCAAACTAGTTGAGGTAAATTCTCCAAATTCTCCATATCGATTCCCTGAATACCCAGAAGAAACGTAGATAGAGAGAGAAAAACAAGCAATACAAAAGGAATTAGGGATGATAAAAGTGGCCAATCAATTGAAAAAACTGAGTTCAGAAACCTACTTTACAAAAACAGCTCAACAAACAATTTTTCACAAAGAGTTCTATATGAGATTGTAAGCTGAACACAGTCTAACTACTACACCACAATCTCAAACTAGTTGAGGTGAATTCTCCATATCAATTCCTTGAATATCACAAAGGTGTAGAGAGAAACGAGCAATAAAAATTTAAAAAGGAACTAGGGATGATTAAAGTAGTTTATCAATTGAAAAAAACTACACAATCTCAAACTAGTTGAGGCGAATTCTCCATATCTAATCACTAAATTCCACAAAAACAAAAAGGAGAGAGAGAGATACAAGCGATAAAAAAGGAACTAGAGTAAAGTAGTTTTTCAATTGAAAAAAAAAACTGAGTTCAGAAATACTACTTTACAAAAGCAGCTCAACAAACACTTTTTACAAAAAGTTCTAAGGTGAACAGTCTAAGTACTACTACTACTACACAATCTCAAACTAGTTGAGGTAAAAAGGGCAGCCCGGTGCACTAAGCTCCCGCTATGCGCGGGGTCCGGGGAAGGGTCGGACCACAAGGGTCTGTTGAGGTAAATTATCCATATCAATTCCCTAAATACGTCAAAAACAAAATGTAGAGAGAAACAAGCAATAAAAAAAAGAGCTAGAGATGATAAGGTGAATACAGGCAAACAACTACTAATACTACACCACAATCTCAAACTAGTTGACGTGAATTCTCCACATCAAATCCCTCAATACCACAAAAAAAAGGAGAGATAAACAAGTAATACAAATGGAGGTAAGGATGATCAAAGTGATCTTTCAATCTAAAATCTGAGTTCAGAAATCCTACTTTACAAAAACAGCTCAACATATATTTTACAAAAACAGTTCTACACAAGAAGGTAAGAACAACAATTACTGCACCACAATCTCAAACTAGTCAGAGCTGAATTTTCCAAATTCTCCATATCAATTGCCTGAATATACCAGGAAAAAAAACAAAAAGTAAACATAGAAACAAGCAATAAAAAAGGAACTAAGGATGATAAAAGTGGTTTATCAATTAAAAACCCTAGTTCAGAACTCCTACTTCACAAAAACAGCTCAACAAACACATTTACAAAAACAGGAGATGGTACAGAGATGATAAGATGAACACAGACTAACAACAACTACTACTACACCACAATCTCAAACTAGTTGACATGAATTCTCGAGAATCAAGCAATACAAATGGAGCTAGGGGTGATAAAACTGAATTCAGAAATCCTATATAACAAAATCAGATCAACGAACACTTTCTACAAAAAAGTTCTACACGAGATATCGCACGGAGAGGAGAGCGTATTCAGATATATACATATATATATATATATATAAGGAAGGATAAGATGAGATACATTTCTTGACGGTTTCGATTTCGGCGCCGGAGCGACGGGCGGCGTTGACGGCTTTCTCGTCCTTGCGAGCGGCGGCGGTAGGCGCCTTTTTCCGGATTACTACCGGCTCCCAGTCTTGTGATATTCCACTCATCTTTTGTTTTCTATTGAAGAAAAGCTTCGTCTCGTAGTTATATATAGGGAGAGGAGGGCCTTTTAGGAATTTTATTGATAGGATCATAGGGAATTTTATTGATTTGTATGTTAAAATAATTTTATTAGTAGTAAAATTTGATTAGTCACCGTTTTTCTATTAAAACTAAGGTGTTTGATTCTGGTTATTAAGATATTCTAAGCTTGCTCGATAAAAAACTGTGATCGGATTGTTTTACTCAGCGTTTGAATGTGTATTACCTTTATTTAAAATTAAATAATATTTCACTTTATGTCATGAAATAATTGTAAAGTTATATTAATTTATATGATGTATAAATTGTTTTTTTGATGGACCGCACTCTAAAAACTAGCAAGGTGGCAGCTTATCGAGAGGGTGGACGAGACCAAGGTTGTGAAGTAGTGAATAACGGTAGTCATGGTTCGTAGAGGATGTTGGCAATGGTCGTTGTGTAGTGATTGGTGACGGTGACTAGTGGTAGAGGTGGTTGTGCAGTGATTGTGCAGTGTTGGCCAAATATGATGAATGTGTGGTAATAACGGACAATGTAGCTAAATAGTGGTGGTTGTGCGATGAAGATTGATTGTAAATGTGGTTGGTGGTGGTGACTAGTGATGGAGTTGTGTTTCGCAGTGGAAATTGATGCTGGAGGTGATTGGTGGCTTTGGCTAGTAGTGGACTAGGGGTAGCCATTGGTGGTGGATATGGTCTTACGGAAACTTTCGAACCACATTGGTTATCCAACATGTATCTTCATAGTTGAAGCACAAGCACTGCATGCTCCCATAAATTATTTTACTCTTAGTAGTTAATTTACTCTGTATTAAAATGAAATGAACTCAAATAGGAAGGACAATTACAGATCATTTCAACGACGACCCCAATTATTGTGGGATGAAAGGGTAAGTGATTAATTGATCCATCACGTCTCCTCAGTTAAGCGTGCTTGAATGATAATAGTTGTAGCCTGTAGGACGGCTGATCCTCTGAGAAGTCCTCGTGTTGGCATTATAAATCCGAAAGAGGAAAAAAAAACTGATTGATTGATCCATCAGAATAGTGCTACCATTGAACATGGGGGACAGAGAGAACCACTAAAGCATAGGGCCTCCCCAGTACAAAAAGTTCATCAACAGTAAAGTCACTGATGAGAGCATATTCTTCGTAATTTCACTTCCACAAGAAAAAGAAATCACTAAGGTATCATCACATTAACAATAATGTTTTCTTAGACAAACTGGCTCACCGAACCTAGATTACTAACCTAAAGTTTTTCCCTAATTCAACTTACAATCATCTTTATCATGAAAGAGATGACCTCCTGGAACGAGAGAACTCGAAAGCATAAACCGTTTCACCTTGCATCTCAAAGTTCTTGAATATAAGGCCATTCAACATTCAACTCATGTCGCTAACCATTGTTGTCTCTTTCGAAACATCATCCTTCTGACAATTATTTTCTTCGTTCACCACAGTCGTATCCTCTTGCATTGGTTCCTGGATGATAAATATTATCCATGTTTCAGATCAAAAGTAATGAAATCGAATAAATGAATTTGTTAGATGTCTAAGAGAGTAAGAGGGAACTATAGTAGCTAAATGATGATACAACTGGGATTCTTGGATATTGCAAATCACAAGAAGTGAGAACTCCATGCTGAGAACCACTAACCTCTTTGGCAATGAAGACAAATTCGTCCATTCTCACCTATATAAGTAGGGTCAACCGGACAAGTTAACTATGTGAATATGCTTCATAATAAAAAATGCCTTTTAACATTTGTGATTTGTATCATATTTGC
Organism: Przewalskia tangutica; assembly: GCA_029844215.1. Taxonomy (NCBI): domain Eukaryota; kingdom Viridiplantae; phylum Streptophyta; class Magnoliopsida; order Solanales; family Solanaceae; genus Przewalskia; species Przewalskia tangutica. Next base: position 2,656,046 of record CM056730.1, on the reverse strand, counting down.
CCTTTGTTAACCTATCGGCTTGTTAACCTATCGGCTTATAAATGCCCCTAATGTTATATGTTGTCTCAAATATACCCCTGAACAATTAAAAAGGTCTAAATATGCCCCATGCACTAACGGTGGAAGCCACATGGGGACATATTTGGACCTTTTCAATTGTTCATGGGTATATTTGGACCTTTTTAATTGTTCACTAGGATAAACTCCTATTTACGAGCTATCTATCATCTACTTATCTAACTTATATTCAGAAAAGGCCTTATCCCGTGTGGACTGCTAACCAGGTTGGAGGACCAACCCTCTCTCCTCTCTCAGCCATACTCACGAGTCACCTACTTCCACAATTTTGTCTAGGATTGACTCCTTTTTGTGATGAGCTGTCTCTGATCTACAGATCTAACTTATAATTAGAAACTTTATTTTATTAGCTAAATATTAAAAGACAGCCGAGGGTCTCCCGGAAACAGCCGCTCTACCTACCAAGGTGCAGGTGAGGTTTGTGTACATTCTACCCTCCCCAGACCCCACATTGTGGGATTTTCACTGGGTATGTTGTTGTTGTTGTAAATATTAAAAGACAGATATACTGAGTTTCTGGAAGAGATACGAGAAAAGTGGTAGTCCACAAATTATTCATCTAAAAAACGTAACATAAATAAGCCAACAACCCAGAAACAGATTTAAATGGAACAAACTTCCTATGAAGAATTGCTAGACAAAAAGCCTTACCGGACAATTGGATGCACCCTCTGCATTCTCTTTTGTTGTTTCAAGAATATCATTGCTAACATCTTCCAAGCTTCGATTTGCATTGGCTTCACTCGTGGAATTGTTCTAAAGACAGAATAGAGTCAGCTCCCATACTGTCAAATTTATAAGGTAACTGACAAAGCATATAGAAGCTGCATAGAACTAACCTCTAAAACTGTGGAGCCACCACCATTTTCTTGCTGGTTTTCATTACCAAAAGGCTCTTTTTGCTGAGATAATTCATTGCTGCCAATATTTACAGAATCTGTCGTATTGCTATGACCACTCAAACTGTTCTTACCACCATCACCCTCATTCCCCTGCAATATTTCAAAATGTTTACGAATTCAATTTAAAAGGGGCCAACAAAAGAAATTTGTTATAATTCTATTTCCTTGTTCACCCCCCCCCCCACCCCAAAAAAAAATGAATTCTCCACTGTCAATTTGGTGATGACTATCATCGAATCAACCTCTTCTAAACCCAAAGTACATGGGTCGACAATATGGATTCTCTATTTCTTCCTATTTGTCCAGGCCTGGGTAGACAGAGCTACCCGATACACCGGTTGGTGGCAGGTAGCAAGTACCACGTGGAATTAGTTGGCTCTGACACCACAATTACAAAAAAAAAAAGTATAAATACAATGAGGGATTTTCTAAACTAACAATCACAAAATAAGGGATGACAACAACAATTATGCCTTAAGCCAAATTGGTAATAGCTACGTCCAATTAAAACCCAACGGAAGATCAGTAAACAACTTGAACCTTCACGATTTAACAAAATATTCACCAGATAAAACAATGGTTAGAAGCCTATTAATGGTTAGAAGCCTATTAATGAAGGGGAACCTTGGATCAACGATAAAAAATTCTCCGTATGACCTATAGGGGTTCGAGCCGTGGAAGCATTCACTAATGCTTGTATTAGGGTTAGGTTCTCTAAATCACTCCCCGGGGTGCGGCCCTTCCCCTGCTAACGTGGGATGCTTTTTGCACTGGGCGGCCCTTTATAGAAGCCTATCAGTGTCACACTCCAAGAATTTCATATATGACGCCTTTTGTTCGTGTTGACTATAGCAATTGAATGCAGAAGTAGAGCCACATAATCCTAAAACCTCTTCTTTGACCTTTTCTTACCCACCCCACAACACGCAAGACAACTGATTCCCCACTATCACGGTTCTTATCATAGTGTTGTCGCAACGCAGCATCCTCCGCAAACGATTTCACAAAAAAGTTATAATTCTTGACCCCCCCACTTCCACCTCCGCGACATCCTCATCATCATTTTCAGTATCATCATCATCCTCAACATTGTTTGAGTACTCAAGTATTCAGATACAGCCTTCAGAGACTGGGCCTGGTTCACGACAAAACCGGACAGTTCTTCAGCAGTAGTGGGCAAACGTGATTGTGAATTAGATTTGTGGACAGCATTAGATTTTTGGACAGCTAACCATGGTCCTACTGTCAAAATCTTGTCTACGATTGACTCCTTTTTGTGACTAGCTATATCTTTCATCCACAAATCTAAATGAAATTTAGAAAACCTTTTAAAATATAAGCAGTTAACTACATTTTAATAAAATATTAAACACTGGATATACAGGAGTTTCTGGAAGAGATACTCACAACAAAGTAGTAGTCCACAAATTATTAATCTCACAATAAGGTAAACAACCAAAAACAACATATCCAGTGTACTCCCACACAATGGGGTCTGGAAAAGGTAGGATGTCACAAACCTTAATAGACCCTCGGCTAAAAAGAACGTAGTCAATGCAGGAATTCAAGAAAAATAAGACAACAAAATATCATAATGCAAAACAAATAAAACAGCATATAGGAATACACACATAGGAGTATGGGTCTACGCGAAACCTAAATAATACTACAAAGAAAGAAAAAAGAGGCGATGAAGAGGCTAGCTCCCTATCCATCTCACACAGTGTGACACAACTCAACTAGCAACTAACCTTATATCCTAATCATCGACCTCCAAATCTTCTTATCTAGGTCATGTCCTCAGACAGCTGAAGTTGTGTCATGTCATGTCCTATGTAGCACGGACACGTGAGAGGTGTCCGATAGGACACGGACACGGACACGGACACGGACACGTGAGAGGTGTCCGATAGGACACGGACACCGGAAACAACAATTTTGAAAAATAGGGGACACGACACGGCAGAGACACGGCTGTAAAAATAAATTAAAAAATATTTTTATATATATATAATATAATATATAAAATACTAAAATTAATATTATTAAAGCTTCACATTCATAAATAAATTATAAATTTAATTCAAATTTGTTATATACCAAATAACCAAAATACCAAATTAAATATGTACCAAATTAAAAAGAAACATTCATAACAAATTGACAATCAATCAAATATTCAATACATAATTCATAAGACTATAGTCCATAAACTAATACATAAGTATGTCCCAAGACCCAAATTCAAATAAATAAATTTACTTAAAATAAATCAAGTAAAATTAAAACTAAACTTTTTCTAAAAAAAAAAAAAAAATTGTCCCTGCCGTGTCCCCCTTTCCCGTGTCCCCCGCGTGTCCCTGCCGTGTCCGATTTTTTTTTTTGTTGGGCCCACTCGGAAACGTCCCAGACACGTGTCCGAGGCGTTTCGTGTCCGAAACGGTGTCCGTGCTTTGTAGGTCATGTCTAATCACCTCTCCCCAGTTCTTCTTCGGCCTACTTCTACCTCTCCTAACTCCAGCTATCACCAATCTCTCACACCTAACTGGCGCATACTCACAATAAGGTAAACAACCCAGGAGTAGATTTTCATAGAACCAATTTTCTATGAAAGATACCACACAAAAAGCCTTACCGGACAATTGGACGCATACTCCTGTGTTCTCTTTTGTTGTTTCACGAATACCATTGCTGACATAGTACCGCGGAAAGCCGGGTGGAGGAGAGAAGGGACTCCCCCAAGAGAGCCTTTTAAAAATTATTATGCCAGACGTCCCGATTTGTTTCATCTATTCCATGTCCGGAACAGCTGAGGAAGACCTTTCATCAAGGCCCGATCCCATTGGCTTCCATTGGGGAGTTGTGCTAAAGACAGAATACAGGTCAGCGACCACTAACATAATCTCATCCTATACTTTAAAAAACCAACCATATAGAAGCTGCATAAAACTAACCTCTAACGCTATGGAGCCACCACCATTTTCTTGTTGGTTTTCATTACTAATATAATGTTTTTGCTGAGATAGTTCATCACTGCCAATATTTACGGTATCTGTTGTATTGCTTAGACCACTCAAACCATCTATACCACCATCATCCTCATTCCCCTGCAATGTTTTATTGGAGTTGTCGTTATTGGGGTTTACCGTTGTGAAAAGATTTGTTCATTTTTTTCCGCCTGAAGTGGGTGATTTTGATTCTGGGGCTGATTTGAGAGAAAATGACAAAAATGGTCCCTTATATTTGGTGCAACAACAACAACATACCAGTGAAATCCCATAACGTGGGGTCTGAGGAGGGTAGAGTGTACGCAAACCTTACCTCTACCTATTTCCGAGAAACCCTCGGCTCAAGACAAAGCACAAGCACAAGCAAAATAAGACAAATAAAGCGAATAAGTCATGTTATCGCATTCTGAAAAAGAAGCAATAACTAATGCAGGTAAATAAAACAAACAAGATACACTAGAAAACACATATCAGCATAAATCAAACAAACTATAAAACAATATTGCGCCTACTAGTATGATAGGCTAAGCGGACCAACAATAATAACACTACAACTACCAGTGTGTAAGCGTAGGTAGGACTACCTACTACCCTTCTATCCTAATCTGTGTCCTCCATACCCCCAATCTAATGTCATGTCCTCAGTGAGTTGCACCTGCGCCATATCTCGTCTAATTACCTCTCCCCAATACTTTTTCGGCCTAACTCTACCCCTCCTGAACCCGTCCATAGTTAACCTCTCACACCTCCGCACTGGGCACTTATGTCTCTCTTCTGCACGTGCCAGAACCATCTCAATCTCGCTTCCCGCATCTTATCCTCCACCGAGGTCACTCACACTCTGTCCCGGGTATCATTATTTCTAATTTTATCTCTCCTTGTATGTCCATACATCCATCTTAACATCCTCATCTCCGCAACTTTCATCTTGTGGGTGTGCGAAGTCTTGACCGACCAACACTCTTGCCTCATACAACATAGTCGGTCTGAACACCACCCTATAGAACTTGCTTTAAGTTTTGGTAGTATCTTTTTATCGCACAAGACTCCATATGTGAGTCTCAATTTCAGATGTGAGTCTCAATTTCAGATGTGTGGCATCGTCATCAATCTCTCCATTCCCTTGGATAATAAGTCTGAGGTACCTGAAGCTTCCTTTCTTTGGAATGACCTAAGTACCAAGCCTCACCTCCACGTCTATCTCAAGGTCGCTCCCGTTACTGAACTTGCACTCCAAGTATTTTGTCTTGGTCCTACTAACCCTTTACACTTTAGGGTTCGTCTCCAAACCTCCAATTTAGCGTTCCATCCGCTGCGAGTCTCATCAATTAAGACTATGTCGTCTGCGAATAACATACACCATGACACCTCTCCTTGGATTTGTCGCTTCAGTCCTTCAATCACTAAGGAAAATACGAATGGGCTAAGAGTTGATCTCTGGTGCAGCCCCATCATCACTGAAAAGTGCTTCGAGTCTCCTCCTGCTGTCTGTACCCTAGTCTTGACTCAATCATACATATCCTTGATCGCCCTAGCGTACGCCACATGTACACTTCTAACCTCCAAACATCTCCATAGAACCTCCCTATGGATTGTCGTATGCTTTCTCGAGTTCGATAAAAACCATATGTAAGTCTCTTCCTTTCCCAAATTTTCATAGTGTGACTTAGCAGTTTGATACCCCTATAGTTGTTGTAACTCTGAATATCACCTTTGTTCTTATACAAAAGAATCATTGTACTCCCCCTCCATTCTTTAGGCATTCTCGTCGTCCTAAAAATGACGTTAAACAACTCAGTCTGCCACTCCAAACATATCATGTTTGCGCTCTTTCAAAATTCAACTGGGATCTCATCAGGCCCGGTCTCTAGTCCCCTACGCATCCTGTAAACAACACTCTTAACCTTAATGCTTCTACAATATTCGAAATTTCGGTACCTACAAGAATGCTCCAGATCTACCAGCACAATATCTCTATCTCCTTTTTCGTTCAAGAGTTTATGGATGTAAGATTGGCACATCCGCCTAATATGTGCGTCCTCCACCCGTACTTTGTCGTCCTCGTACTTGATGCACCTCACGTGATCCAAGTCACGGACCCTTCTATCCCTCGTCTTGGCTAGTCTGTATAACTTCTTCTCCCCGCTTTTCTCCTCTAATTCCACATACAGACGTTTAAAAGTCGTCGCTTTCGTCGCCGTGACCACTAGTTTTGCCTCTTTCCTCGACATCGTATATAATTTCCTATTCGTCCACTTCTCTACCTCATCCCTGTTTTCTACCAATTTCGCATACGTCACTTTTTTCGCTTTCACCTTTTCTTGAACTTTACAATTCCACCACCAATCCCCTCGATGCCCACCACGGCTACCCCACGAGATCCCTAGCACTTCTCTAGATACCTTCCGAATGTAACTAGCAGTTCTTCCCCACATACCGGTCGCATCCCCACTACTTCCCCAAGCCCCCTCGGCCATCAATCTCTCCCCCATCTCCTATGCACTAACCATGGTCAAACTCCCCCATTTGATTCTTAACATGTCATCCACAACCCTCCTCTTCTTCTCCATCTTAATCTCCAAATCAATCACCAAAAGTTTATTCGGGTTGTAAGGTTAGAAATAGTCCCTTAAGTATCAACTGAGCAGTTTTAGTTATATTGTAGGATAGTAATAGTTGGCATATCTGCACCATTGATTAGGGCTGTACAAAAGTCTGTCCGGACCGAAAAAATGGACCGGACCGGTAATTTTCGGTCCGGTCCTTTGAAATATTTTTTTTGGTTTTCGTTCCGGTCCGAATTTTAAATATATATAATTCCTAATATATATATAATTTCTAAAGAATTACGTGGATTCTACTTTGGATGTCAACGCAGGCATATGACGAAATGTGTTAATTTGAAGATGGGACACGAGAGCCGTTGCGCAACAAGCAGCGGATGAGCGCACTATATATTTAAAAAACCGGGTGCCCGATTTTTTTTTTTTTTTTAAAATTGAATTTTCAATACTGAAATTGACATTCTCGGACACATTACCACGAAATTTGAACGTTGAAATCTATTGTATATCACGAGATATTTAGCTTTGAAAAGGGAAAAAACATAAGAATTTGGGGAAAAAGTGAAATTGATTGGCAAGACGGACGTTTTTTGAGAAATCGGCTGCTCCAAACCGCTTTAGCAGTTTGTCCGGCCCCGTCACGAAAAAATACGCGAAATCAAATTTTTTTTTAGATCAAACGAACGTCTGAGCGCAAAGTTGTGACCATTTAAAGTTTCACTAATTTACAAACCTATATTTGATATGTCAATACGTCCGGTTGGCGGGGTGGGGTGGGGTGGCTGGCTGGCTGGGAGGGGGGGTGTTACAATAAAAATAGAATTATAATAATTCGGTCAAACTAACCGGACCAGACCGAATTTCCGATAAATTCGGTCCGGTCTTCAAACCCTAATGTTCTGATTTTTGGGTCCTCGGTCCGGTTTTAACCTTTTGTGCAGCCCTACCATTGATTACTTACCAATCCTCCTGATTCAACAACTGTTTTCTTCTCCTTATATTTGGCTGTATAACATCGCCTTTTAAGAGCTTTTCTCCTGGCAGATCTACTTTGGCGCTGACAGAGAGAATTGACATTATAAGTACTTGAAGACAACTAATCAAATCTTTAAAAGTAAATTTGAGAAATGAGATTTACCTTGTTTTATATTTCATATTGGATATGTTAGAATATGAATAGGATTGGGATATAGTGTCTATAAATAGGAATCAATGTAATGTTGTAGATACATCAATTCAATAATATTTTCTCCTATAATTTCTCATATGGTATCAGAGCTTTGGTGAGAAATATCCGGAGAAGAAAACTCAGTCCAACAGTTGTTGTGCTTCAGGGAACCAACTTTCTATGAAAAATGAAAAATACCAGACCAGAAGCCTTACCGGACAATTGGATGCACCCTGTGTGTTCTCTTTTGCTGTTTCAAGTTTACAATTGTTGACACTGGCTTCAATTGGGGAGTTTTGCTAAAGAAAAAATATAAGTCAGCTCTAACACTGACATAATCTCACCGAATACTTTCAAAGACAAAGCATATAGAAGCTGCATAAAACTAACCTCTAACGCCGTGGAGCCACCGCCATTTTCTTGTTGGTTTTCATTACTAAAAGACTGTTTTAGCTGAGATAATTCATCACTGCCAATATATACAGTCTCTGTTGTATTGCTTAAACTGTCTTTACCACCATCATCCTCATTCCCCTGCAATGTTTTATTGGACCCGTCATTCGAATTAACCAAACTTGAAGTCTGAAGTCCGGAGCCTAATACCTGAAGAGAGATCCGAGTCCAAACAGAATATTATTTTGGCTTGTGTTGATACAAACAATCCTAGACTTTTCTAGCATACACAGAATCATTTTCGTCTCTTCATTTTACGAAATATCTTATGGTTCTCTCTCATGTACTTTCTAGGGATTTCCCCTATACTCTCTCAATTTCCTGTTTGATTCTCGGTGTTTTCATATTTCAAAATGTTCACATTCAATTTATGAGGCAGCAATACTTGAACAGCCAGTATGTCACTATGCTTGACTAAATCAATGCAAACTAGTACGGTTGAGCTTATATCGTCATGGTTTAATCAATACGGAAACTTGACCACAATGATATTAACTTATTCATGTAAAACGGGACAAACCAGAACAACGACTACGCCTTAGTCTCAATCAAGTTGGGGTTATATATGTAAAATGGGACAAACCAGAACAACGAATACACCTTAGTCCCAATCAAGTTGGGGTCGGCTATATGAATCCCCCACTTCTTTAAGCTCATTTCATAACATCATCATACTAAATAAATAAAAACGAAAAATAAGTTTAACTATATATAAATAATACTAATAATAATGATAATACTAATAATAATAGTAATATTAGAAGCTGTCTAACAAGTCCAGAACTTATTCTCAACTAGTAGATATCACCTATATGGATCTTTCCCTTCCATTGTGTCCTATCTTTTGCTAAGTCTGCATTGATACCAAGGGTTTCATGTAAAAGGGGACAATGAAAGGAATTTATTATAGTTCTATTTCCCTGTTCTCGCCTCGCCCTCCCCCCAACCAACACCTACCCCAAAAAGAACCACCAAAGAAACTCCCTTTCTGAAAATAGTCTAAGCTCTCAACATTGCCAGCATCTTGACATCCGGGCTCAATTCTTCTTAGATGAAATCAACACAAACAATTGGCGATGACTATTATTCAATCAGTTATCACAAAGTACCCGGGTCGACAATATGAATTCTCCACATGTTCTACTCTTTTGGGCATCGTTTCATTCCAACACGTATAAACACAAATTACGGGTTCTCTAAAGTCTAAACTAAATACTCTCTATATGCTCCACTCTTTTGGGCTGAAGTTCGTTCCAACACGTATAAAGACATTTTACGGGTTCTCTAAAGTCTAAACTAAAGATTCTCTATTCAACTAATCTATAAAATGCATAATGCAAACTATAACAATTAACAACAAAGATTATACCTTGATAAAACTAATGGAATAACAGTAAATTACCTGACCCTCCGCCAGTTTATCAGAAGAGTCACTAGGCTTAGTATCAACTGCAGTTAAAACAATCAAAGGAAGCCTAGTAATGTCCCATCCAAGAATTTTACAAATGACCTGTCCATAAGCCCTATGCGTCTGCCTCGTATTTGTATTAGCTATAGTAACTGAATGCTGAACAAGCGCCACGCAATCCTTAAACCTCTTCCTCCACCCCTTTTTACCAACCCCACAGCACACTAAACAACTAAATCCCCCACCACTCTCCTTGTTCTTCTCATAATACTCCCTCAACCCACCATCCTCCTCAAACAACTTTAAAAAAAACTCGTAATTTTTCACCCCCTTTTCCTCATCCTCATCATCATCATCATCCTCAGCATCAATCGAATACTTTAAATACTCCGATACCGCCTTTATAGCGGGTTGTTGGGCCTGGTTCGACGCAAAATTAGCTAATTCTTCAGCAGTGGGCAAATGGGGTTGGGTATTTGGTTGTGGAGTGAAGCTACCCCACCCGGATTCGGTTACCGGAGACGATTCAGATGGTTTCGGACAAGGCCATTCGATACCGGAATCTATTATAGCTTCTTTTACCCTTTTCGGGTTCTTCTTTTTTCGTTTCTTGAATTGGGTTGAACTGGAGGGTTGTAAACTTACTGGGGTTCGAATTGGGGTTTGGTATGGGGGAGGGTGGGTTGGGATAGGGGGGTGGGGGTGGGGGTGGGGGTGGAGGTGGGGGTGGGGGCGAGGTGGACCTTGATGCCATAAAGAATGGAGGTAGTGAACTTCTTGTATTAATCTTTGTTCATCGTATCGATTCATTGGGAAACGTGACATTTTTTGAACTATTTGGGTAAATGGTGCAAATGGGTTTTGGGTGATAGTGTTAGGAAGATGGATAATTGCCGGAAAGTTAAGGGTTATGGAGAAAATTTATCGATTCTGGAGAAGAAAAATGTGTTCTTGAACTGAAAAAATGGGATTTGTGGTGTGTTTGCAGAGTACTGTTTCTGTGACAAGTGTTCGTACTTGCTTTGGGTTGCGAGTGGTGAAATATAAACAGTGTTGTTAAGCAAAAGTTTAGGTTCAAATTGACCTAAACTTTCTAAAATAGTTCGGAATACATCTTTGGAGCAAACTCGCTTCGAGGACTCCATCCCTTCGACCCGAGAAATTGGTAGAACAAAGTAAATTATGGTACTCAGCGGTCCACTAAGTGAGAGACACAAATAGTTCGAATATATCCTTTATTAATAATAATATGGTCAAGTATATAGTTTTACTTTTTAAGTGTTAAGACTTAGTGGTAACTTCTAGGGATGAGTTAGATTCAAAATTCATTTTTTACATGGTATCAGAGTGACTTTTTATATTGATTTGGACAATACTCACTGTACAAACTAGTTTTTAGGATTGACTCGGATATGGCTTCTGATATCATGTAAATAATAATTCTTGGCGTTGTCGATCATAAAGTCGTGTTACGATTGCATATCCGTCTGACTTCTGATAAGATTGATCTAAATATACCCTTATTCACTAAGGCGAGAACTTCGAACATGTGGGCCTTTTTAAAGTGGTGAAAATGTTAAATTCACCAATACAATTATGCAATATCGTCCAAATTTACTCTTGAACTTCGTAAATTTATGCATATTTCATTTTTTTAGCCACCATCCATCATTACCATAATAGTTATAATTCTCTACATAATTGTACTGATGCTTAACCACCGTAAACTCATCTTGACAACCATAATGTTGGTGTAAATGATTTAGAAGCTAAATATTGTATATCTAAATTTGTTAGCATTAAGAGATTGATATGGAGTTATGAAATCTATATTTATCATCTGAAAAGAATTGAAAAAAATTAATGATATGAGTATATTTAATCGGTGTTTGCCATGAAAATCAAATATTCTTCACTTTATTTGAAATTTTGAAGTTGAAATTGTATTTAGTTATAGATTTTGCAAAAAATACTGGTTATTTGAATATATTAAAAGTGAAATAACTATTTCAGGTATATTTCAAATTCAACTTTAAGTTATCTTTGAAATTAATGGTCAAATGATTCCGGAAAATAGTGAAAAAATCTCATGACCAAACGGTCCTTAATCTTAATTATTAATAATGGAGGACAAAATTGACCATTTTGAAAAGTTCAGGACAAATTTATATATTTCCCCAGTTCTCCTTAATCAAGTTGATGAGTTATTTCCATTCAACCCCTTAGATCAACAAGACAATAGTAAACAAAGCAAACCAGAAAATGACTTCATTATCATAAAACTTCATTCTTTACTCTAAATCTACAGTATATTAACCAGCTGATGCTCAAAACTCATCATCAATGGCCCTTATTTTCCACAGCAACACTTAGACAGCAATTCATCACTCAGCTTAATTCTTTACCCAATAATGCCACTCTTTGAAGTCACAAAACCAATAAAACTACCCAAAACCAAACCTTGTTCACACCTAATTCTTGAACATGATTTTGGTTTCACTTATGGAAAACCACCAGTTCTTGCAAATTACCCCCCCCCCCCCCCTTTAAATTGCCCATCTCATAAATTTACCAAGATTGTGTTGGAATGGAAAGCAACTTGTAAAGGAAGGCAATTTGATCCATTTTTTGGTGTTTGGCTTAGTGGGGTTGAGATTTTTAGAAGCTGTACTGCTGAGCCAACTGCAAATGGGATTATTTGGACTGTGAAAAAGGACATTACTAGGTATTCTTCTTTGCTTATGAAAAATCAAAATCAAAATCAAACTCTTGCTGTTTAATTAGGGAACATTGTTGATAGTACCCATACTGAGGGTTTAATTTTACCATGTAACTTTTTGTGACATTTCTATCCTGCTGAAGTAAAACATAGGAGAAAATGACAAAAATGGTCCCTTATGCTTGAGTGTTGGTTCAAAAGAGTTTCTTAAGTATGCGTTTAACAATTTTGGTCCTGTAAGCTTGCTAACTCTATCGGTTAGATATGACGGGAACTATGATTAGCAGGAACGTACATTTAGAGTCATAATTTTTGTAGTTTTTGCTATTTTTAATTTAGTTCTAGAGCAGTGGCGGATCTTAGTAGGGGCTGGGGCCCTTCAAAAAACTTATTTTTTATATATTGAAAAATGTGACATTATTTTGTGAACAACATGATATTGATTCTCTTGATTGTAATGATGTTTATATAGAGCGTCAAGGGTGTGCTCGTCATCAGAAGGAAGGATCACATCACAGTGGATCAACATTTTAGAGTGAATCTCTTTTGTGTTACTATTGATCAACAATTGCTTAAATTGAATCACATGTTTAATGTTCAAACAATGGAGCTTTTGAGCCTAAGCAATAGTTTGATTCCTAAAGATATTTACGAAGCATTTAATATGGATGATATATATGCTCTTGTAGAAAAATTCTATCCAGTGGATTTTAGTGAGCAAGAGAAAACAAATTTGAATTTCAACACTTTATTCTTGAGGCTGTTAGTCATCCAAAATTGAATAACTTGTCAACTATGTCTGAATTGTGTAAAGCTTGGGAAAAAATAGGGAAGACGAACATATTACTTGATTGACCGGATAATCCACCTTTATCTTAACTCTTCCCGTTTCTACGGCTGCTACAGTAATATCATTTTCAGCAATGAAGATAATCAAGACAAGGTTCTTATAAATTTCAATTATAATATTTTTGTTAGTAGTTACCGCCCCCTTAATATTTTGGGCAAGGTTCTAGAGTCTGGTGCATCTTTATGAGTGTGGTCGGTATGAAGGAAAGTGTTATCCATGAAAAATGTATTCCAGAAAAAATAACTGGGTTTATTTTCTTATGTTCACTCGCTTAAGTCCTTCAAAAAGTTCTCATTCCAGTGGTATTCTGACAATGTCGATCAAGGAAACCAAAGCTATGCCTCTATATCGAATTTGACATTGGGATTAGAGGACTAGAGGGTAAAGGCTTCCAACTATGGATCTTCGGTTAGTTCTGTTAAAAATTTGTAAAAAGCGCAGGGCTGTATCCTTGTAAAGGGCCAGTTAGTAGTCAAAGGACTTGGGAGTACTCAACAAGTATATAAGTATAACAAAGGTTCGTGCTGCTACTCAAGGAACATCAGCAGCTCAAATTGCGGAAAAAGTACTAGGTCTCATTGGCCTCTTTGAGGATTGGCAAATGGTGGTCTCTTCCTGGTTGAAATGTCTAATTGCAATCTCATATGACATTTCCGAATTCCTTTGTCTTTCACTCCTTTGCTGCTGGAGTTCCTCTATGTGGACTGATGTGATCGGATTTTACAACAGTGTCATGGTCTTCGACTTATGATGTAAATGACATTTTTTGTGTTGTGGTGTTGTCCTCTGCAATGCCTCTTTTATTTTTGCACTTGTTAAATCTTTATCTTTTTAACTTTATTAATGTATGCCGGTCTACTAACAGTTTGTCTCCTAAATTTGACTTTACCTATTTACTTATGTTGTGTCTCTTCGAACACAAGGGAATTTTGCATCTTTGTGAGAGTTTACAGGCTTAACATGCTGGTAAACAATAGATTGCTTCTATCTTGGTGTTTTTTCTTTGTGGTCTGGTTCCAGTAACGACAGCTACTCTGTGACAAGGACTAGATTACCCCCCCCCCCTCTATTGTCAATGCCTTGGTTGGTGGGTCGGAGATTTATGTAAAGTGAAAGTTGTATAGATGTTTCTACATACAACTACATGTTCATGCAAGAATTTGTGTTAAGCTTTCAATGACTTGGGCATTTCCAGCGTAGTTTCATTTGCATTTAGGTATTTGAGAAATGTATACTATGTGTCTCTTCCTATTGGTTCAAATGAAAATGTTTCAGGTTGAGAAGTGCTATATTTTTGGTGCTTTATCTTCTCTTTAGCTCGAAGCAATATTCTAAGGTATTTTTTTCAGGAACTTGCTAAATCTTGATCTAGTGGGAGCAAGTATGATTTGTAATCCTATGTTCAGAATGAAATGATCAATTTTGATTCAGATATGGTCTCTGGATTTTGTTGGTTTTAAGAAGAGTCTCTGTATTTCGTTAGTTCGGACAAGGCCTTCCTTTAATAAGTACTACTTGATACTCAGATTACTTCTGCTGTTATTATATGTCATTGCACTTTGATCATGACTCAATCTCAATTAGTTGAGGTCAGCTATATAATTCTAACATTATCTATTCAGCTTTGTTTAAATTCGAATTTACTATTTAGACGATTCATCATAGTTTAGACTATTTCAATGTTGGCTATCAACTTGTCGTAATCCTCCACTTTTATCTGAATTTAGGACTGGTTTGTTTTATGAAATTGAGATGACTACGCTAAATGTCACTGCAGTTCAAATGATCTGATTTTCCACAAGGAAAATCGGAGAATACCAAGAAGGATGCACCTACTACTTCTATAAAGAATGGTCTAATTTGTCCGACTAATAAGGTGGTTCTTGTGGAACCAAAATTGAGAACTAGTGATCTTTAAATATGGATACAATCTTGCAATTTATATATTTTATCTTTTACGCTTAACGAGATGATGTATAACCATGCAAATACTTTAATTTATTTTAGATTACAAGATTCAAAAATCATTCTTTTATTTATTAAAATCCGTGCCTGTTAAAAGTCACAATTCAAATATGAAATGAATAATTAGTCGTTATGTAGGTTGAACAATCCTCTTCTTAGTCTTTCCCGCCCCGTCAAACTACTTATACGGTGAACCAGTAACAAAGAAAAAGAAAGATAAGAGAGCAGAGGGATCTCTCTTAATAGCCATGGCTTTTTCTCCATTAACAACTACAAGGTTCGAGCTTCTTTCTACACACAACCTTTCCCATTTCCATTTCTCTATTATTAATGAATTCTTTCTCTGTACACAATTTTTGACTTAATGCATTTTTGTGTGCAGTGGGTGTACTAGTTATTGCAATGTTGGATTAGGCTGGAAATCGTCCAGATTATTTGTCCAATTAGGGTTTCTTTCAAACGGGTCAAATGGGGTTTCTGCTAAACCCGCAAAGCTCAATGCTATTAAAGTCTTTCGGGCCTGCTCCACTTCTTCTTCCTCTGGTATAATTTTTGGCCCCTGTAGTTGACTTTCTTGTTTCATATACTTTTATTCTTAATGTAGCTGTACTGTTTCAGGCATGATTCCGTTATTTTTTAGTAAAATTTACATATTTATACTGCATTTAGAGGTACTATTATAAATCATAATTGTGTCATGTGAAATAGGACGGAGGGAGTAACGTTAGTTGACTTTTAGGTGTACATTTTGCTAAGATCCTCACTTATAGTAAGTGGTAACGGAGCCAAGATTTTCACTTAGGGGAATCAAAATAAAGAGAAGCCAAGGGGATTCAACTTCACGCCCATGCTAGTAAGCTATGGTTCTGGTTTGTTGTCGAGTAAATCAAGATCTTACTAATAAAATATTCACCAAATAATCTTACATTAATTGTATATCTCTTATTTTAGGTAGAATTGTATTCCTATTGTAATTAAGTCTCCTATTTTAGGTACAATTATATTTTTCTATTGTAATTAGGTTAATTAGTTACCTGGTTTAGATATTCTTGTACTACTATATATATTGTACATTATTGATGAATAAAATCAAGGAACATATTCATTTATGGTATCAGTAGCCTAACCCTACACAAAAATACCCACTACACCGTTGACCCCCTCTCGCCCCCCTCCCCCCACGACGGAACCCTAGTTTTTTCGACCACTCCCTCTCCCTTCTCCTAAATTTCATCAATCCATGGCTGACAAAATCAAATTTCATTCTGCACTTGCAGTCAACAACATTAAAAACTTCATCCCTGTGACTCTTGAGATGGAAAAGGGTCAATACTCCTTGTGGGCGGAACTCTTCAAAATCCATTGTCGTGTCTACGAAGTTATCGACCACATCATCCCTCCTAATCGAAGTCCCCAGACCTACCCTCGACTTCGACTTCTGATGATGCACTTTGGTCTCGTTTGGATGTCGCTGTCCTCCCGTGGATATACGACACGATCTCTAATGATCTATTGCACATAATCATTGAGACCGATGCCACTGCCCGCCAAACGTGGGAGCGTTTGAAAAGTATTTTTCACGACAACAAAACTCAACATGCGTTATACCTTGAAAATCAGTTCAAGGGCGTTCATCAGGACGATTTCCCAAACGTATCTGCATATTATCAAGAACTCAAGATGCTTGCCGACCAACTCTACAACGTTGGCGCACCAGTCACTAATTAGCGATTGGTCATGCAACTTATTGCAGACTTGAACGAATCCTATGACGGCGTTGCTACCATCCTTTAGCAATGCACGCCGTTACCACCGTTTTATGAGGCCCGTTCAAAGCTAATTCTTGAGGAAACCCGAAAAATCAAATGCAACACCACTCAGGCCAACATTGCAGACGCAACCCTTACCAAGACCGGCCCTTCACACGATGGCGGGCCTCCAATTCCTACAAGATCGCAGGCAGAGACCCACAAAGAGTCGGATCAACCCTCGACAAGCGCGGCAGTCCGGCAAGGGCCGCGACGGACGGAATTCCAGCAGCAACGGCGGCGGGAAGGGCGATCCCGCCAGAAACAAAAGCAAATGATCGCGGCAAAGGACAACAACCTCTGAAAGGGCATAAAAACTAGTGGTTAAAAACTTAACCGAACTGCCGGTTTGGTTCGATTTAAATTCGGTTAAAAAACATTAAAAAAATCGGTTCTTTAAAAAACCGAATCTATCAGGGTTAAATGATTCGGTTCTTTAGTATTGGTGATGAACCGAACCGAAAAATCGGGGGTAAAATTGTTTCATGTTTTGAACTTTTAATTTATGATATGAACTTTATATTTTGGAGTTTTGACTTTTATTTTGTAGGACGTAAACTTTAATTTGGAGTTTTTTACATGTTTTAAGAATATATATTGAAAAAACCGATATGTTCAGGTTTTATAAAAAAGTTTGATTCGGTTTTTTAAAATAAAAACCGAATTTTATTTGGTTCATACTTTTTTAATACAAAACCGAACTGAATACGCCCACCCTTATCAGCGTACGCCGTGGGATGCCTACCCGCCGTGGGCCACCGTCATGGGCCTCTCCTCATTGTCCGTATCCGACATCCTCATGGACTCCACCTACGACCCGACAGGTCCAACTTGGCATTCTCGGCGCACGTCCACAACTGGCCTACACAACATAGCCCCCCCTCAACTTATGCACCAACTGACATTGAGGCATCTATGAACACAATGTCACTCAACGCCCCATACGAAAATTGGTATATGGACACAGGCGCTACATCTCACATGACGCATCACAAGATACTCTCTCATCTTAACTCAATTTGAGTAATTTAAATTGGAATATTATTGTTGGTAGTGGACAAGACATTTCTATTCGTGATTTTGGTCATTCATCCTTATCCCCGCCACATACACCACTAATTTTAAAAAATGTCCTTCATGCCCTTAAACTCATTAAGAATCTAAAATGTGCGACGTTTCACAACTGATAATAATATTTCCCCTGACTTTGATTCTTTTGATTTTTCTGTGAAGGGTTTTACGACAGGGAGATGAATAATGAGATGTGATAGCACCGGAGATCTCTACCTATTTCAAACGCCGTCAACAAAGCAACCTCAGTTCCATCAACCTTTACTGCTCCTTCGTATTCCTTATGACATTCTAGATTAGGACATCCGAGGAAATTTTGTTTTACGCTCCCTTACGAACAATAATTTTATTTAATGCAACCGTATTTCTAAGACTCCCATATGTGAACCCTGTGTTTTTGGGAAACATGTTAAATTACCATTTATGCATCCACAAATTGTACTTTAATGTCTTTCGAGATAATACATAATGATTTGTGGACTTCCCCTGTTTTAAGTACGACTGACCATCGATATTATGTGTTGTTTTTGGACGATTATTCCAATTTTCTATGGACTTTTCCAATTGGTAATAAATCTCAGGTCTAGCTCATTTTTTCCTCATTTAGTGTTTTCGTAAAAACCCAATTTGAAAAGAGCATTAAATGTTTTCAATGTGACAATGGTAAGGAATTCGATAATAACCAATTCAAATAGTTTTGCTCCTAAAACGGTCTTACCTTTCGTTTTTCCTACCCTCACACCTCCTCCCAAAATGGTAAAGCTGAGAACCATAAACAACCTAATTCGTGTCCTACTTGCCCACGCCTCAATTCCCCCTCAATTCTGGCATTAACTCTCCATGACCACCTATCTCCTCAACATAATCCCAAACAAGTCTCTAGTTCTGCGGTCGCCGACTCAAGTTCTGTTTCGTAGGAACCCCTCCTACCAACACTTGCGTATTTTTGGATGTCTCAGCTATCCTCTCTATCCGATCACTCACAAACTCCAACCTCGGTCTACTCGTGTGTGTTTCTGGGTTACCCCACCAATCATCGTGGTTACTCATATCCAATTTGATGAGTCTCAATTCCCTTTTGCTTCACTAAACTCGCCACCTCGGCATTCCTACGACTTCCTTAATGATGGCCTGAACCCCCTTCTAATTCATCATTTACATAATCCGACGTCCCAGTCCCCGGCACCCGAATACACCACGGTGAGACCGCAGCCACCTCTCGGCAAACCGAGCCTCGGCTAGCCGATCCTGCCACCCCTGCCCTTCCTTCTCTTCCCGGCAGTTTCGCGGCACCCCCCTCCTTCCATCCCGCGTCCCGAGGCACGCTCAATGGAAACTTGTGCCATGCACGGAATTTCCAAACCTAAACGGTTGTTTAACCTATCTCTTTGTGTCAGTTGTCCCTTCCCCTTACATCTCAGCAAATGTACTTTGAGGGGGTTGGAATTGTGTATCCTGTTTGATGGTGGAAAGGAAGAAAGAGCTTTATGCAGACTTGATGGAAAAAAAGAAAAGAGCTTTATGCAGAATCAAGCTTCTCAAAGTCGAGTCTTAACTACTTTGGTCCATCCGTGGGTGCAGGAGCACACATCCATTGCTACACATTGTTAGCATAGAAATGAGAGAGAGACCGGGGGGGGGGGGGGGGGGGTTTACCATAGGGGGATATTTTATGAAAATTGACCCTAGTGCTTAATTAGGGTCTCTAAAGAGGTGAGAAGCTAGAGAAGTTGGATCCCTTTGTTCAGTTGTCTTAAATCGTTGTTACAAGCAAGCTGCGACTTTAGTCAGGATTCAGAATGGAATTTATGGTTGCTTTCTCTTTTGTATTGTGTTTCTTTGTGCGCAGGCTGGAGTTTGCAGGGTATTGTAATGTTTCCATTGTGTAAGATTTACCATCTTAGGAAAATCAACTTGATCATTGCTGTGTAGCATTACATTTTCTCAAATACTTCCATCACTCTTCAAACTTGGTGTAAAAACAATAGAGTACCTTCACAATTGTATCTTGCTCACTATGACATGTGTATTGATTGTTTCATATTAGTACCTTCTTATCAAATAGGTAATTTTTTTGCAGACCCTTTCGAGAAGTCAATGGTATATAACTTGTTTCATCCCTCTGTATACTAGCTTATGATTGTGCTTCTTGTATAATATTAGATTAAATTTTGTTGATGTCTTTAGGTATTGTAATGTTTCAAAATGTTTGTTTCGTTTTGACTTGACACGGAGTTTAACAAAGTAAATAAGACTTTTGAATCTTGTGGTCTTAAATTAAAGATATGAAGAATATATCAAATGCCCTTTAATCTTGTGGTCTTAAACATGCCATGTGGAAAGTTGAAATTAAAAAGTTGCCAAAAAAGGAAAGAGGCAAACATTATGAAACATGCCAAAAAGGAGAGTAAGACAAGCATTTTGAAACGTAGGGAGTAAGCAAATACTGAGATTAACTTAAAATGGTGCTCTAGTCCCCGATTCAAGGTGTTAACCCTTGTAAACTGCATAGTAGATGATTTTTTTCCTGATAAGTGTGGTGTCTGGGTCAGCTTTCCTCGACTAATTTCACGTGATACCTGCTACCTCCTATTCGACTAATTTCACGTGATACCTGCTATCTCCTACCAGCAATAAGTAACTCTGTCCACCAAGGCTTAAACAGATGGGAAGTAATCACCTTTAGTAGATCCATTATCTTTTCCCTAATAATGCAAAAGCTCTCTCGTTGTAAGAGTGCATGGTGTTTCTATGGGGGCTAGGTCAAGCTATCAGTTCTCTGTGGCACTTCATTTCAGTTCATCTTCCAGGTTCTTTTCGGGGCACTCAAACTTTGTGCTTCCAAATGTATGTGTTTCAGATCCACTTTTGGTGAAAGTTGCAAGAAGAGAAAAGCTGAGTCGTCTGCCTGCATGGATGATGCGTCAAGCAGGAAGGTATATGGCTGTTTACAAAAAGCTTGCAGAGAAACATCCATCCTTCAGAGAGAGATCAGGGACAACTGATCTCATCGTGGAAATTTCTTTGCAGCCCTGGAAGCTTTTCATCCAGATGGAGTAATCATATTTTCCGACATACTTACCCCCCTACCCGCATTTGGTGTCCAATTCGACATTGAAGATGTGAGAGGCCCAGTCATTCAGTCTCGCATTCGTTCCGAAGAGGGATTGAAATCATTGCATTCCCTTGACCTGGAGAAACTACAATTTGTCGGAGACTCACTTAAGATTTTGAGGAAGGAGGTATCTTTATTAATTCCATGCTATTTTATGCTGATAGGATTCTTACTACGATGTCTCTTGATGTAAAGTTTAATGGGACAAAGTAGAGAAAATAACAAAAATGGTCCCTTACATTTGAAGGTAGGTCCAAAATAGTTCTTTAAGTAAGTACTGAATAGTTTTGGTCCTTTAAGTCTGTCAAAAGTTAACAATTTTAGTATCCGTCAAATATTTAACGATTTTTGTTCGTTAGATTTGACGGAAACAACCGAAAAATATATTTAACCATAAACACCAAAAAGTCACATTAAATCCTAAAATATGCAACGAAAAATGCACTAGACACTAAAAAGATATTTGTTGAAAAAAGTAGCAGGAATTATACCTCAAAAAGTTGCACCAGACAAGAGAAATAAATAAAAAATAGCATAAACTACAAAAATTGTACCTCTAAATGTGAGTTCCCGCTACTCTTCTATTTTCATAATTCTCGTTAAATTTAACCGACAGAGTTCAGTAGATATTTGATGGAGACTAAAAGTGTTAAATTTTTGGCAAACTTAAAGGACCAAAATTGTTCTGTGCGTACTTAGGGACTATTTTGGACCTGTCCTAAAACATAAGGGACCATTTTTGCCATTTTCTCGGACAAAGTAATAAAAGCTAAAGGATTCCCACAAAATGTCAGGTTGGAGAGCAAGCTGCAGTTTTGGGTTTTGTTGGAGCTCCTTGGACAATTGCTACCTACATAGTTGAAGGAGGTACAACTCGCACGTATACGACAATTAAAGACATGTGCCATACCGCTCCACATGTTTTGAGAACTCTGTTATCTCATTTATCAAAAGCAATTGCTGAGTATATTGTTTATCAAGTGGAGTCTGGAGCTCATTGCATCCAGATATTTGATTCATGGGGTGGACAACTCCCACCTCATATGTGGGACCAGTGGTCAAAGCCTTATATTGATGAGGTTTGTTACTCCCTCTGTCCCAATTATGTGATACACTTTACTTTTTAGTCCATCCCGAAAAAGGATGATACATTTCCTTATTTTGCAACAATTTAACTTTAGTCTTTAACCTTTACTTTTTACGCTTAACGAGATGATCTATAACCACACAAATATCTTTGACTTGTTTTAGACTACAAGATTCAAAAGTCTTCCTTTATTTCTTAAACTCCGTGCCGAGTCAAACTATATCACATAAATTAGGCCGGAGGGAGTACTAAATATAGAAAGGGGTCATTCTTTTTTGGACTGACTAAAAAGGAAAGAGTATCACATAAATTGTCCCAACAGAGCGAGTACATAGATGTTTGGATCAGAGGAGAATTCTTTGAGCGCTTTAATAGTCGGTTTTGTCGAGATGTCATTCCTTTATTAGTCATTACGTAAACTTTCTCTCATTCTATTTCCTTTTTGAACACCTCTCAGATTTTTGAATGCAGATAGTACAATTAAAAGAAAGTGCCCACGAACACCTCTTGTGCTCTACATCAATGGAATTGGTGGACTTCTTGAACGGATGAAAACAAGTGGAGTTGATGTAATTGGACTTGATTGGACAGTGGATATGGCAGATGGAAGGAAGCGGCTGGGAACGGACATCGGTATACAGGGGAATGTGGATCCCGCTACCTTGTTTTGTCCTCTTCCTGCACTGACAGATGAAATTAAAAGGTTTGTTGCATAACTGGACGTTAAGCTATAGTCATCGTTAACAAAATTACGAACTTAATTTGGAAATCCAACCTCCAATAATCAGGCATGTTCTATCCCAAATGACTAACGGAAATTAAGAAAACAAAGTTGATATTGAAAATCAGATTTTTGATTGACAACGATCATTCTTTTCTGAGTGAACAAGGAAATTCTTTTTGTAGTTATCGAAACTCAAGTTATTTGAATAATGTATTTAGGAGCAAAGATCCCTACTATAATTTGAACATGTATGATTCTCAATAGTTGGAATAATCACATCAATAGTTATCATCATGGTTTCATATTTTATCTTGAATTTTTTCTTTAGAAAAATATTTTGCTTTGGTGTAATGATTTTTAGAGGCCATGGCACGTAAATTTGTTTATGTCTTTTGCATGTACTACTTTATCTTGAGCAAATGGTGTCTGCGGTTTAATGATTTTAGAGGGCATGACATGTAAACTTCATCTTTTTCTCCAATGATGAAACAATGAAAAATACGAAAATTGGAGGGAGGGAGTCGGTTTTAGAGAGTTCGTCTATAAGGCTTCACTCAGAAATGGAAGTGGCCCGCCAGGCGTTCAATATCTCTTCTAGTTCTGGAAGAAATATCTGATTATTTTTCTTTGGACAGGGTTGTCAAGAGTGCAGGGACAAGTGGACATATCCTCAATCTTGGCCACGGTGTGCTCGTCGGTACGCCTGAAGAAGCCGTCGCTCACTTCTTTGATGTTGCTAAAAGCTTCAATTTTGACAAGGTTGAATCTGAGGCAGATAAAGTTGTAGCTTGAAGACAACAATTTTGTACCAACAGCTGATGTGCAGAGCAATCTTTGTTCATTTAGTAGCTGGGCTAGGATGCTATTTCACCTTAGGTCCTTTAAGTTGGTAGAGGAGACTAATGCTTGTGAATAAAGTAGCATCTTTATTTAATCTTATTTCTTGGAAATAATTGAGCAAATTTGTTATATTATTAGTTCTATCGCCTTGGAGCAATGATGAAGTTGTCTTTGTGTGACCTATATGTCACAAGTTTGAGTTGTGAATCAATCACTATGCTCACATCAGGATAGACTGTCTACTTCACACTCCCTTAGGATGTGGCCTTTTTCTGAACGCGATGCGCACCGAGAATGTTTTACTAGTTCTTTTGTCATTTTCTTGTCATTAGCTATAAGGTCAATTTTTTCTACCCAATCATCTTGCATTAGATTCTTAACTATCCAATAGAGCAAAGTGACATATGATCACCAAGGGGTGGGGTGGAAAGACTGGAACTCCTCCACATGAACCAAAAACCTCAAATTCAAGCTCTTGAAATGGAGTACTTCTCGATACAAAATGTTTTGCGTTTAGTGGGATTATATGACGCAAATTTAGATCAATTCGGACTAATTGGTTGCTTAAAAAATAAAGAATTTTAGTAACTTATGGCACTGAAAGTTGGGAATAATCAAACTAGCATAATAAATCAACTACGTGGCCTCAGGGTAGATTAAGAATGTTAAGTTTATGAGTTTTGAATTCTAAGTTTATGAGTTTTGAGGTTCCTGAAGAAGGAGGAACACTTCGTGACTTTTCGTAGTTCGGTGGCTAACACTCAAATAGACTTTTTGCTCCTTAGGAAGGTTGACAAATGTCTTTGTAGAAACTGCAAGGTTATTCTGAAGGAGGATCTTACAACCCGACATAAGCTTTTGGTGATGAATTTGGAGATCAAGATGGAGAAGAAGAAGATGGTTATGAATGACATGTTAAGAATCAAATGGGGGAGTTTGACCATGGCTAGTACAAATGAGATGGGGAAGATGTTGATGGCCAAGGGGGCTTGGGGGAGTAGTAGGGAAGCGACCGGTATGGGGATAGGACGACCAGTTGCATTCAGGAGGTAGCTAGAAAAGTGCTAGGAGCCTCACGGGGTAATCATGGTGGGCATCGAGGGGATTAGTGGTGGAATGGTAAAGTTCAAGAGAAGGTGGAAGCGAAGAAAGTTGTTTATGCGAAATTGGTAGAAAGCAAGGATAGGGTGGAGAAGTGGACGAATAGGGAACTATATAAGATGGCGAGGAATGAGGCAAAACTAGCGGTTACGGCTGCGAAAACGACGGCTTTTGAATGTCTGTATGTGGAATTAGAGGAGAAAGGCGGGGATAATAAGTTGTACATACTAGCCAAGGAAAATGAGAAGAGAGCCCGTGATTTGGATTACGTGAGGTGTATCAAGGACGAGGACGACAAAATACTGGTGGAGGAAGCGCATATTAGGCGGAGGTGGAAGTCTTACTTCCATAAACTCTTGAGCGAAAAAAGAGATGGAGACATTGTGCTGAGAGATCTGGAGCATTCTGGTAAGTACCAAAATTTTAGGTATTGTAGAAGCATTAAGATTGAGGAGGTTAAGGGTGTTGTTCACAGGATGCACAGGGGACGAGCGACCGGGCCTGATGAGATCCCAATTGAGTTCTGATTGAGTTTTTTAACATCATTTTTAGTATGACGAGAATGCGCGAAGAATGGAGGGGGAGTACAATGATTCCTTTGTACAAGAACAAAGGTGATATCCAGAGTTACAACAACTATAAAGGGTATCAAGCTGTTAAGCCACACTATGAAAATTTGAGAAAGGATCGTGGAGATAAGGGTGAGAAGAGGCGTATCTATTTTCGAGAACCAGTTTGGATTCATGCCGGAACGCTCAACTACAAAAGTCATTCATCTTATTAGGAGGTTGGTGGAGCAGTATAGGGAGAGGAAAAAAGACTTACATATGGTTTTCATCGACCTCGAGAAGGCATACGACAAAGTCCTTAGGGAGGTTCTATGGAGATGTTTGGAGGTTAGATGTGTAACTGTGGCGTACACTAGAGCGATCAAGGATATGTATTGTTACACCCCGTAATTCCAGGACATGAATAAGAGAATATACGTAAGGAACACAAGACTTGAAATTGGTACAAAAGGAAGAATTGTTTTTCCGAAGGAAAACCTTCCGAACGTCGGAAAGAAAAAATGTTCGTTGATGAGAATTGGATTCTCAAAATGCATTATTTGAAGAGTATGAAACTTATTAACATTAAGGAAATTTATTTTTACGGATTTGGTCACGTGGGGCCCACCCGAGAAATGTTACATTTTGTGGGGCCCACGAGGGTTACGAAAATTTATGGACGAATGGGAGGGCGACATGTGTCACCCCCACATGGGCTTGTTCGAATTATGCCAAGGGCAAAATGGTCATTTGACCAATGTATAAATGACCAAGTCTTGCTAATTAAAGAGCTTGATATTGTTGACTAAGTCCAAGGGCCACTTGGCTTGATCTTTTCCATCCAACCCTAACAAGTGTTCTAATCTTGGCCATTGAAGGTAGCAGTATATCATCCTAAGTAGCAAGACTAGTTTTAACACTTAGAAAAATATTGCAAGAACTTGTGTGTTTTTGGTGTAGCTCTCGGCTAAGCTCTCAAATGGAAGAATTTTTTTTTCAATTGTTGTCCAATATTCACAAGACTTTAACCCAAGGTTCCTAGGGGTATTGTAAGGATATCTCAATAGAAAGATCCCGGAAAAATGACGTTTTTATGTTAGTCGGAAGGCGAAACCCTAAGGTGTTCTTCAACTTTGAAGATGGAACTTGAAGAGGAGTTCTTGTGAGCACTAGGAGTGCTTGGAGCGGATTGGAACACAAGAAGATGAGCTAAAAGTTGCTAAGTATCGACTTTTACGCTTGGACATTTTTAGGGCTTATTGAGGTAAAATCTTCATCTTCTTAATGTAATTGAAGATTACATGTTATAGTAGTTAATAAATGAGCATGTGGTATATATATTGAGGTTTGAAAAGATTTGGATCATGTCGACGTGTTAAAAACCGAAAATGGACAAGTTAGCCATTAATGTTGAAATCGATTTGGTCGATAATTACGATCGTCGCATGTTAAAGAAGAAAGAATTTATTGTTGTTGTAATTGTTATTATGTATATAACATATTGAAATAACAACTTGGATTGAAAAAGGAATTGTAAGGAAATTGATATTGTTATGGATAGTGTTTTGTCGAAAATGTGCCTTAAGGAATTGACAGTTTTATATTAATTGTGGGGCAGAATTTTAAACGTTCTGTTAAGGCGTGTAATCCCCTTTGGTTAGCTGATTTGATTGAGCCTTAAATGTGGCGTTTGGTTATTGATTTTCGGGCCTTGAAAAATGTGGAAAAATATGTAGAAACAAAGGAAGTGATGTCCGATTTTTCGTAGAATTTAGTGACTTTGCACTTAGAATATTCTACGTTTGAAGCTAGAGGTTAATGGACGTATTATGGTCATTATAGGTTGAAGTACTAAGTATAGTGTATTCTACTTGAAGGGTGGAATAGCTATCAAGGTTGAAGTACTTTGAAGCATTTTGCTACTTGTCGATAATCGTCGCGAGGTATGTGAACCTCTTCCTTCTTTTGACATGATTCTATGTATGGAATATACATGTGGTATTATTTCATGTTTCCTTCTACTCTTAGAAGTTAAGAGGTATGTATGTTGATTTACTCTATGTAATGGTTATGTCTAAGTTATCCTAAGTTCTTACCAAGTCTTATGGGGGATGTTGGTAAGAGTCGTTAGGAGGTATTTAGAGCCAAGTTGACTTGGCTAATTTACGACACGAATGAGAATAAGTATCGAACAAGCCATTGCAGCGTTAATAAAGGAAAATGTATCGACAATCAATTAAATTAAAATGAGTAGAATTCTCCATCTGCATAGAAGCTAAGATAAGACAAAATTGTATTACATTTTCTAGATCATGACTGCTTTAATAAGATCGTTATAAACAAGTATAACCTACTCACACACATAAGGCATATGTTACTTAACTTAAAGAGTTTACGTTATGAAGTGTTAAGACTATGAACTATGAATTCTTAAAAGGTTATGAGACTTGATTTTAAAAGTATAGGATACTTGAGTTGGAAAGTATTGACTTCTTGATACTCTAAGTTAAAGAGACCTGATATTCTAAGTTAAGAAACTTGTTTTCTTAAAAGTTAAGAGACTTGAAATATTTTGAAAGCTATGTAATTTGATTTGAAAGTATAAGTCTCTTGGTTATAAAAGGAATGAATTTGTCTAAGACATAAAGAGTTATAACGACTTTATGGGAAGTTGGTTATAACAACTTTATGGAAAATTAAAAGAATGGTTTTCTCCAGTAATGTAAGCAAAGAAATGACTTGAAATAAAGAAGGGCAAATTGGGTTAAAGGTACCAATTGCTTAAGGTTTTAAGGAAAGAAGTCACTTGATTTAGAAGCCTATAAATGTATTTCTAAAAAGGTATTGTGACTTGTCTTGAAAAGTAGATATGACTTGATACTACGGTTATTAGTATCTTGGAGGTTTTATATGAAAAAGAGTCATTTTTAAAAGAATAGAAGTACGTAGTACTTTGGGATTAATTCCCGGATTTTAAAATGACATGTTAGTGCCTTAAGTAAACTAAAATGGGGGTGTTTATAAATAAGGTTAATAAGAAGTTAGGGGATTTCTTAACTTGTTTATGTTATGTATGATAAGCAGGTAGTGCTTATGTTATGTATGATAAGCCGGTAGTGCTTATGTTATGTATGATAAGGCGGTAGCGCTTATGATATGTATGATAAGCCGGTGGTGCTTATGTTATGTATGATAGCCTTTGGGGCTAGTGTTATGAGTATAAATGCGGGGTAAACCCCCAAGACGTTATACACATCCTGAGTATAAATGCGGGGTAAACCCCCAAGACGTTATACACCTCCTGAGTATAAATGCGGGGTAAACCCCCAAGACGTTATACATTCTGAGTATGATTGCGGGGTAAACCCCCAAGACATTATACCTCTCCATGGATTTGCTACCCATGATGCGAGCATGACGTATTTGCTCATTGCGGGCCCGTAGGGCCTAAGCGGGTGAAATAGCCCTGTGCGGGTGAAATAGTCCTATGCGAGGAATACCTTATGCGGGTCCACACGACCTATGCGGGCAGATACAGCCTATGCGAGGAAGTTACCTCATTGCGGGTCCACAGGACCTATGCGGGTGAAATAGTCCCAGGAGTGGGATTGCTAAATGATACTATGGGCAGGTGACCCTAAGTTGATCATAAGCTTCCTATTTTTTTATGCAGTATACCTTTATGGGCAGACTTATGTGACTTTATCGCGTCCCAGATTGGGCCGGGCAGTATAGGCGTCCCTCCGTAAAAAGGGCCGGATTTATGTTATGAAAGGTAAGTAAGTTATATGGTAATGAACTTGATGCTTTTTCCTAAGTATGTACGTAAGCATTTGACTATAACTCTTATTGAAAAATGGGAAAAAATAATAAGGTACGATTAAGTTCACGAGATGGTAATGACACGGTAGGATCTGGTATTTACCTTTTTTATACTTGCCCTGTCATTCTTTTGTACAGTTATGATTTGTTTACTGTACCTTATTTTTTCGTTCCATATTAAATTTTTGTTGTCTTGACCCAGAAATTTGCGTTAAATGTCCGCAGATTTAGGTACACAGTTGTGGATCCGCGAGCTTAGGATCCTGGTTCAGCTTTTTTTAGATGGCTCCAATGTTCCGGAGCTTGTCATGGTTATGTATATGCAGGGGTACGGCGGGGCCTTGTCCCGTCATAGTATTTGTCCAAAATCTTAGAGGTTTGTAGTCACATATTGTGGGTCAGTTTGTAAAGGAAAGGAGGCAACTGCTTTTGGTTTCACATTTAAATGTATCCAGGAAGGTAGCCTTATCGGCTAACCTGTTGATTTTAATTTTGTTGATTTATTTTATAAGTTTCATGTATGTTCTGCTGATTATCTCTGATGTATACCTGTAAGTGCCTGAGTAGGGCACGATCGCGAGCTTGAGGGTCGGGTCGTGACAAAAGTGGTATCAGAGCAGTTAGTCATCGGAAAGTGTCTACAGACCGTGTCTAGTAGAGTCTTGATTATCAGTGTGTTGTGCACCACATCTATAATCAGGAGGCTGCAGGACATTTAGGATTGGTTTCCATTCTTCTCACTCTGAGATCGTGCGATAGAGCTGTGTTGTTAGAGTCGTCTCTCCCTAACGAGTTATGTTGGTTGCAGCTATGAGAAAGGCAGCAGTGACTCAGGAAGGACTATGTGGATTGCGTATCCAGGTTGGTAATAATTGTAGTATAGTTGGTATTGTGACATACAACTATACGGAGTTATGTATGAGGGTCAGCCGCGTGTTGCCTAGAATGATTTTAGATTACCAGGATTTGGTAAGGACTAAATAGATACCGGGAAGGTATGAAACACTAAATGAATTCTCATCAAGATTTATGTACTAATTTGATATAATTAGGAAATGATGAGCTGTCTGATAGGGTGATGAACCCTTAAGAAGCCATGTTAAGGAACTTAATGGAATGCCATGTTAATAGATTAAGCTACGGGGTAGGCTTAAGAGAATTGTACGGATGAGATCCGTATGGAGTAAGAAATGATTGTCGTGACCAAGACAACCTAGTTATGGGATTATGAGAAGCTTTTGTACCCGTTTACGGGGAGACTGGTAAGGTAGGTTTGGAGCATGGAAATTGCGAGCCTAAGAATATTGATAACCGCCGAGACCTTAGGTATATGAGGCCTTCTCGGTCAATAAGATTTTATTCAGGCTAAGGGAAAGAGTTAAGTGCGACGGTGAGTCTGGGTGAGGACCTGTTACGGGTCTCCCATAGCCTGAAATGGAGTGGGATCAGTTGGTAGTAGTTCCGCTACATGACAGGGTCACGAGGGTGCAAGGCCCAAGTCTAATTAAATTGTTTTACGGGTTCGTGGACGCGTTCCACGGAACAGTCGTCGGCCGGAAATGGCCTTATATTGTTCGATTTAGTAAACTCCAAAGATTGAAGGCCAGATTTAGTATGGAAGTTATGTACGTATGCTAGTATAAGTTTGGAAGTACGGAAAGAGTACGACCAGTGAAAAAATGAGCAACCAAGTGTAAAGAAATAGAGCCTGAATCCATGAGAACTTTTCAAGGTGACTACACCCGTGAGTGATGAGTGGTAGTTGAGTGGGTAAATGAGATTTACCCGGTGAAGATACAGTCGTCAGACCCTAGCAGACCTAGTAGAGATGAATACAACAGACTTTGAGGTCATCATGAGTATAGACTAGTCGGCTTCGTGGGTGCCAAGGTTAACTGTAGAGAGAGGTTGGTTCGATTCCAGTTTCCCGGTGAGACGGTTATAGAACGGAAAGGAAGTGTTAGTAATATGTAAGTTATTCCTTCATCCTTTGACATGAAATTGTGGAGTCTATGTGACTTATTGTATTGAAATGATTGATTTGAATTTGAACGTTAAGAGGCGGAGACAAAAATGTAGGTTTATTGAGGGATTTTATGTTAAGTGCTCTCGGAGGTACTTGGAGTTCAGGTTGACGTTTTAGTATAAGTATGGTTATGTGGCCATGGGTGGCATATGTTGTATGAAGGGTGTAGTAAAAGGAGACTATGTCGCTATCTAATTAGATTGAACTCCGAAAGAACATTCGGGGACGAATGTTTCTAAGGGGGGAAGAATGTTACACCCCGTAATTCCAGGACATGAATAAGAGATTGTACGTAA
This sequence comes from Przewalskia tangutica, assembly GCA_029844215.1. Lineage (NCBI taxonomy): Eukaryota > Viridiplantae > Streptophyta > Magnoliopsida > Solanales > Solanaceae > Przewalskia > Przewalskia tangutica. The sequence continues at coordinate 2,624,493 of CM056730.1, read as the reverse complement.
GGAACACAAGACTTGAAATTGGTACGAAATGAAGAATTGTTTTTCCGAAGGAAAACCTTCCGAACGTCGGAAAGGAAAAATGTTCGTTGATGAGAATTGGATTCTCAAAATGCATTATTTGAAGAGTATGGAACTTATTAACATTATGGAAATTTATTTTTACGGATTTGGTCATGTGGGGCCCACCCGAGAAATTTTACGTTTTGTGGGGCCCACGAGGGTTACGAAAATTTATGGACGAATGGGAGGGCGACACGTGTCACCCCCACATGAGCTTGTTCGAATTATGCCAAGGGCAAAATGGTCATTTGACCAATGTATAGATGACCAAGTCTTGCTAATTAAAGAGCTTGATATTGTTGACTAAGTCCAAGGGCCACTTGGCTTGATCTTTTCCATCCAACCCTAACAAGTGTTCTAATCTTGGCCATTGAAGGTAGTAGTATATCATCCTAAGTAGCAAGACTAGTTCTAACACTTAGAAAAATATTGCAAGAACTTGTGTGTTCTTGGTGTAGCTCTCGGCTAAGCTCTCAAATGGAAGATTTTTTTTTTCCAATTGTTGTCCAATATTCACAAGACTTTAACCCAAGGTTCCTAGGGGTATTGTAAGGATATATCAATAGAAAGACCCGGAAAAACGACGTTTTTACGTTAGTCGCAAGGCGAAACCCTAAGGTGTTCTTCAACTTTGAAGAAGGAACTTGAAGAGGAGTTCTTCATGAGCTTCTAAGGAGTGCTTGAAGCGGATTGGAACACAAGAAGAGGAGCTAAAAGTTGCTAAGTATCGACTTTTTCGCTTGGACATTTTTAGGGCTTATTGAAGATTACATGTTATAGTAGTTAAGAAATGAGCATGTGGTATATATATTGAGGTTTGAAAAGATTTGGATCATGTCGACGTGTTAAAAACCGAAAATGGACAAGTTAGCCATTAATGTTGAAATCGATTTAGTCGATAATTACGATCGTCGCATGTTAAAGAAGAAAGAATTTATTGTTGTTGTAATTGTTATTATGTATATAACATATTGGAATAACAACTTGGATTGAAAAAGGAATTGTAAGGAAATTGATATTGTTATGGATAATGTTTTGTCGAAAATGTGCCTTAAGGAATTGACAATTTTATATTAATTGTGGGGCAGAATTTTACACGTCCTGTTAAGGCGTGTAATCCCCTTTGGTTAGCTGATTTGATTGAGCCTTAAATGTGGCGTTTGGTTATTGATTTTCGGGCCTTGAAAAAGGTGGAAAAGTATGTGGAAACAAAGGAAGTGATGTCCGATTTTCCGTAGAATTTAGTGACTTTGCACTTAGAATATTCTACGTTTGAAGCTAGAGGTTAATGGACGTATTATGGACATTATAAGTTGAAGTACTAAGTATAGCGTATTCTACTTGATGGTGGAATAGCTATCAAGGTTGAAGTATTTTGGAGCATTTTGCTACTTGTCGATAATCGTCGCGAGGTATGTGAACCTCTTCCTTCTTTTGACATGATTCTATGTATGGAATATACATGTGGTATTATTTCATGTTTCCTTCTACTCTTAGAAGTTAAGAGGTATGTATGTTGATTTACTCTATGTAATGGTTATGTCTAAGTTATCCTAAGTTCTTACCAAGTCTTATGGGGGATGTTGGTAAGAGTCGTTAGGAGGTATTTGGAGCCAAGTTGACTTGGCTAATTTACGGCACGAATGAGAATAAGTATCGAACAAGCCATTGCAGCGTTAATAAAGGAAAATGTATCGACAATCAATTAAATTAAAATGAGTAGAATTCTCCATCTGCATAGAAGCTAAGATAAGACAAAATTGTATTACATTTTCTAGATCATGGTTGCTTTAATAAGATCGTTATAAACAAGTATAACCTACTCACACACATAAGGCATATGTTACTTAACTTAAAGAGTTTACGTTATGAAGTGTTAAGACTATGGACTATGAATTCTTAAAAGGTTATGAGACTTGATTTTAAAAGTATAGGATACTTGAGTTGGAAAGTATTGACTTCTTGATACTCTAAGTTAAAGAGACCTGATATTCTAAGTTAAGAAACTTGTTTTCTTAAAAGTTAAGAGACTTGAAGTATTTTGAAAGCTATGTAATTTGATTTGAAAGTATAAGTCTCTTGGTTATAAAATGAATGAATTTGTCTAAGACATAAAGAGTTATAACGACTTTATGGGAAGTTGGTTATATCAACTTTATAGAAGATTAAAAGAATGGTTTTCTCCAGTAATGTAAGCAAAGAAATTACTTGAAATAAAGAAGGGCAAATTGGGTTAAAGGTACCAATTACTTATGGTTATAAGGAAATAAGTCACTTGATTTAGAAGCCTATAAATGTATTTCTAAAAAGGTATTGTGACTTGTCTTGAAAAGTAGATATGACTTGATACTACGGTTATTAGTATCTTGGAGGTTTTATATGAAAAAAAGTCATTTTTAAAAGAATAGAAGTACGTAGTACTTTGAGATTAATTCCCGGATTTTAAAATGACATGTTAGTGCCTTAAGTAAACTAAAATGGGGGTGTTTATAAATGAGGTTAATAAGAAGTTAGGGGATTTCTTAACTTGTTTATGTTATGTATGATAAGCAGGTAGTGCTTATGTTATGTATGATAAGCCGGTAGTGCTTATGTTATGTATGATGCCTGCAGAGCGCTTATGATATGTATGATAAGCCGGTGGTGCTTATGTTATGTATGATAGCCTTTGGGGCTAGTGTTATGAGTATAAATGCGGGGTAAACCCCCAAGACGTTATACACCTCCTGAGTATAAATGCGGGGTAAACCCCCAAGACGTTATACACCTCCTGAGTATAAATGTGGGGTAAACCCCCAAGACGTTATACATTCTGAGTATGATTGCGGGGTAAACCCCCAAGACATTATACCTCTCCATAGATTTGCTACCCATGATGTGAGCATGGCGTATTTGCTCATTGCGGGCCCGTAGGACCTAAGCGGGTGAAATAGTCATGTGCGGGTGAAATAGTCCTATGCGAGGAATACCTCATGCGGGTCCACACGACCTATGCAGGAGGATACAACCTATGCGAGGAAGTTACCTCATTGCGGGTCCACAGGACCTATTCGGATGAAATAATCCCAGGAGTAGGATTGCTAAATGTTACTATGGGCAGGTGACCCTAAGTTGATCATAAGCTTCCTATTTTTTTATGCAGTATACCTTTATGGGCAGACTTATGTGACTTTATCGCGTCCCAGATTGGGCCGGGCAGTATAGGCGTCCCTCTGTAAAAAGGACGGATTTATGTTATGAAAGGTAAGCAAGTTATATGGTAATGAACTTGATGTTTTTTCCTAAATATGTACGTAAGCATTTGACTATAACTCTTATTGAAAAATGGGAAAAGATAATAAGGTACGATTAAGTTCACGAGATGGTAATGACACGGTAGGTTCTGGTATTTACTCTTTTTATACTTGCCCTGTCATTCTTTTGTACAATTATGATTTTTTACTGTACCTTATTTTTCCGTTCCATATTCGGTACCTGTTGTACTGACCCCCTTCGGGGGGCTGCGTTCATGTCCGCAGGTTTAGGTACACAGTTGTGGATCCGCGAGCTTAGGATCCTTGTTCAGTTTTTTTTTAGATGGCTCCAATGTTCCGGAGCTTGTCATGGTTATGTATGTGCAGGGGTACGGCGGGGCCTTGTCCCGTCATAGTAATTGTCCAAAATCTTAGAGGTCTGTAGTCACATATTGTGGGTCAGTTTGTAAAGTAAAGGAGGCAACTGTTTTTGGTTTCATATTTAAATGTATCCAGGAAGGTAGCCTTATCGGCTAACCTGTTGATTTTAATTCTGTTGATTTATTTTATAAGTTTCATGTATGTTCTGCTGATTATCTCTGATGTATACATGTAAGGGTGCCCAGGTAGGCACCAGTCGCGGGCCCGGGGTCGGGTTGTGACATGTATGATGGAGCCAAGACTAGGGTACGAACAGAAGCAAGTGACTCATAGAACTTTCCAATGATGATGGGGTTGCACCATGAGAGGTATCATGGTGTATGTTATTCGCAGATGACATAGTCCTGACTGATGAGACTCGCAGCGGAGTGAACACCAAGTTAGAGGTTTGGAGATAGAATCTGGAGTCTCGTTCAGGTTGAGTAGGATCAAGATAGAATATTTGGAGGGCAAGTTGAGCAACGGGAGCGACCTTGAGACAGACGTGGAGGTGAGACTTGGTACTTAGGTCATTCCAAAGAAAGGAAGCTTCAAGTACCTAGGGTCTATTATTCAAGGGAATGGAGAGATTGATGACGATGTCACATATCGTATTGGGGTAGGATGAATGAAATGGAGGCTCACATCTATAGTTTTGTGCGAAAAAAAAGTGCCACCAAAACTTAAAGGCAAGTTCTATAGGGTGGTGGTTAGACCGACTATGTTGTATGAGGTGGAGTATTGGCCAGTCAAGACTTCACACATACAAAAGATGAAAGTTGCGGAGATGAGTGAGATGGATGCGTGGGAATACAAGGAGAGATAGGATTAGAAATGATGATATCCGGGACAAAGTGGGAGTGGCCTCAGTGGATGATAAGATGCGGGAAGTGAGGTTGAGATAGTTCGGGCATGTGCAGAGAAGAGACACATATACCCCAGTGTGGAGATGTGAGAGGTTGGTTATGGACGGGTTCAGGAGGGGTAGAGGTAGGCCGAAGAAGTATCGGGGAGAGGTAATTAGACGGGATATGGCGCAGGTGCAACTTACTGAGGATATGACCTTAGATAGGGGGTTGTGGAGGACACATATTAGGGTAGTAGGTAGTCGAACGTAGTCCTACTTACGCTTATAAAATTATAGTTGTAGTGTTATTATTGTAGGTCTGATTAGCCTATCACACTTATAGGTGCATTATTGTTTTATAGTCCCATGTAGTTTGATTTCTGCTGCTATGTGTTCTTTAGTATTTTTTTTTAATCTTATTTAGTTGTGTTAGCTACTGTTTCCTTTTGTTAGAATGTGCTACCATGACGTATTTGATTTTGTTATCAGCATGTTCATTTCATACTGCCTTAATTTTTTGTCTGGCCGTGTTTCTCTTGCTTTGTTTATGATTATGCTTTGTCTTGAGCCGAGGGTCTCTCAGCAATAACCGCTCTACCTACCAAGGTCTGTAAGGTCTACGTACACTCTATCATTTTCAACCCCATAGTGGGATTTTACTCGATATGTTATTATTGTTGAGTTTTGAATTGTAGGACAGACAACAAATGGGTTCGAAATAGACTATTTATCCGAAGTCATAACTTCAAGTCTTCAACGGTAGTTCCTCCCCTGATGACAAGAATCCCCCACCCCACCCCACAGATTCTTTTCCAAACTCATGCAACAATGACTCAGCAAAATCCCTTACATATGTTTGACCAAATATAAAAGAAAAAGACCCCTCAAATCTAGTGCATCCTCTCATTATTTTTCTCTGTTTTTGTATGCGTCACTATTATGTGGTGCATCAAGCATGATGAGGAAAAAAATGATTTATAAAAAAGACAAGAAATAGGGTGATTAGCAGACTGAGTTGAAGGTCTTTGGATCTTGAGGAGCATAAGATACATTTGATATTATAGTAAGATATCTCTATAATAATTATTCTTTATAATAATATTTTATTATAACAATTAAATTTTCGTTAGAATCGAGTTTAATGTTATGTTATATTATATGCTCTTTATATAAAATATTTCAAAAATGTACTTACAAGCAACATCATTGAGGAGAAATTTGTGTTGGTAAATAATGGATGTACGGGGAATAGTAAATTACTATTACAAGTGCTTCGAAAAGATAAACACTAAAGTATTACAATAGCAACAAAACAAACTTGTAGCAAACAATATTTGTGGCTACAACAAGCTCGTGAGTTCTTGAATCGTTCTTCAATCTTCATTCAAATTGCATCAAGCTCCTTGAATCTTGATAACCTGAAATCAAGAGACACTAAATCTAGAATAGTTACAACGGTGCTGAGTCGAGTGATATTATTCACTCTGTCCTTAAGACAAGATTTTCCCATATATATATTTTTACGTTAGCGGTCAATTGTCTCCCAAGATAAAACAACAAACTATCACTTGTGCAAAGCAAACACAAGTGATTCTAGCAAATAAAACAAACACGAAATGATTGCTGAAGAATGAAAAAGAAAAACTTTTGTGAACTGATTTTTATCAAAACTTGTGTATTATGTTGTGCTCTTTCTCAAATCAGAATAAGGTTTCAATATATAGTGTTTAGGATGAGGAGAGGTGTTAAGAGGGTTGATGCACAATGAAGGCCAAAAACATTAATGCCATCAAAACCTATTGGTTCTCTTTGCTGGCAGCTCACTGGTCATGAGGCGCCGTGACGCTGGAGCATTGGAGCCGCAGCGCTTGCCAAAGATAATATCAGAAGAAGCCTGCAGCCCGACCTGGACCGGGCGGGTGGTGGCGCGTGTGGGCCTAGCCTTGAATCCAAGCACATCTAGGCTTTCCCTCCTTCAAACACATGGATTACCCTTTGGGGTCCCAAATCCTTATCCATTTTTAGGCTTATAAGATGAACAATTCTTCATTTTTCCACCGATGTGGTAGATTTGTCCCACACCATATTTTTATGTCTCAAACACCTTACTTTGTGGATCAATATCTCTTTCATTTCTTAATGTAATTTGACGATCATTGACCCTACGGTCATCTACTCACTTAGTAGATTATGCACGCGTGAAGAACCAAATTTTCCAACATGCGAAACCATGATGTTTAAGTCATTAAAGATGAACGGACACAACCCCACCAAAGATAAATTTCCAACAATTTGATTGTATATAAAAAAGAAAAAGAAAAGCACCTTGTAATTCTGAGTAAACATGGACAACCTTTTGAAAAAGCTAAAGGTATGTTTGTTTGTTTTAGGTTGATTTGAATTTAAGGTTGCAAAAGAACATAGTACGGTGCCAATTAGGAACAAGACAAAAAGGGATCAGTTGAGGCCAGCTTAGTTGGTAAAAGATTCTTACCTGTACCGTAAGGTCACATGTTCGAATCCCCTCGACAGATATCACTAGAATCATGCCTCTCAAAAAATTCCTCTGGAGTTTCTTATGATGGGGCCGCAGTGCGGTGGGGCTGGCTAGTATAAAAAGTTTACCCTCAAAGTTTGTCCTCCGGGGCATAGTCTAGTGGTAAAGTCTGGGCGCTATAAAGCGCTCTGGCATGAACAGCGTGGGTTCGATTCCCCGCAGGCGCGAAAAAATTCTGCATGTTGGGGAATTTGATCTTGTCTCATTGATCAGTTGTACGCTCCCAGAAACTAGCCACTGGAGCACATCCCGCGATTTACTGGTGATGTTGAAGGACCGGTGCCATCACCTCAAAGACGTCTGGATAATACCAGTGAAGTAGTCAGACGCAAACCTTAAAAAAAAGAAAAAAAAAAGGAACAAGACAAAAAGGGTGACTAAGGTTTGGGAAATCTCTTAAAAAGCTGAAAAATGATGACATTGAGGATCTCCATGAACAGATGATACAATGAAAATTAATATATGTACACATTCATCATGAAAATCAAAATAGAACTAATATGTCATGTTCCTTCTTTATATTATTCATTAATTGGATATAATAATACAGATACCGGTTCCTCTCTTGTAATCATGAGATCATCAACTTTCTTGACATTTCGACATGGACATGCGTGAGGCACCGTCTTTGTGGACGAACCTATGACTTGGTGAAGACCTATATTTTCTGTAAATAGTAGCTAAGTTTGATCAGTGAGTCAACCTATTTTTTCATTATAGTCATGTCGATGTTAATTGTTCACTTAAGGACTCGAAATATAAAAAAATGTAGACATATGAAAAGCAAGAGAATCAACATATAGTATATATAGATAAATAAAATTTCACCTATTTGTGCAGTATAATTTTTACGGCGAAGAAATGTCGATTAACTCTCCTTGAACAATTTACCATCGGATGGAGTCATCAGGTTACCACTTTCTTGACCATCCGACATTGGGCAGGCGTTATTGACCTGTATACAAGGTCTCACGACTTTGCCAAGACCTATAAGTTTTTTAGACTTAATTAAAACCAAGAAAATTTCACCTTAAAATAGGATTAGTAATTTCTAAAATGGAGAGTAATTACAATAAAGTAAATGTCCCTATCAATGAAAAGTTGGAAAAACAGTAGGCCCCGGCCTCCAATAATATATATATATTTTTTATATTCATTTTTCTGGCTTACGTTAGACTATTCATGGAGATAGCAGTTTCAATCTCTCGACACTATTACCCGTAAATCACGATATATGTTTATTTGGTATTGCTCTTCCCTTTTGACTTTATTCTAGGTTTCTAAGAAAATTTAATTTGTACATAATCTCATTGGTTGTTTAAGAATTAATTAACCATGGTTACTTCCATGAGAATATTTCTTAAGATTATCACCTTCTTTGACACGGTTAGAATGTCTTGAAGCTTTTTGTTGTACTTTTCGTTTTTGAGTTTAAATAATGAACACCATTTACATAAATCCTCAATGTAAAGAATTTTTTATATTATCAGTTAATGTGTGGTGTATATTATGTGAAATTAATTCGTCCAAGTTATTGAGGAGTTGAGTTTACTATTCAAAATCACTACCAAGAACCATGCAATGTTTTAATTTTGTTTGCACGGAGAATACACGTGAGAATTTGCATAGAACGTAAACTCAAAATAATATGTAGACATGTAACTATATTTAATAGCATTAATTGATAAATAATCTGCTATAATGAATTAAAATAAATTGATGATATAAAAATTTCATTATACTATCGGTGAATATAACTTAAATCCTATTACTTTATGCAGACCGGAAGTTCTTATATTCATCATTCACAATTGGTGAAAAAGTTCTTAGACAATGATTTGAAAATTAATAGTTAGGTAAATCGACAAGATAATTTTGGAAATTTAATTAATTAATTATAATCTGTACGAAGAATGAAACACTACTGAATGATCTGGAAACTGAACATGTCATGTCCAAAATAATGCTTGATTAACAAATATTACAACATATATATATATATATATATTGTTGGATATTTGTGTAGTAATAAGAAAATGGGAAATGTAACAACAACAACTAATGTGAATAATGTAACTTGTCTTGCTGAGTCGATTGATGAACAATTTGTCCTTAAGATAATATTGTCCCGTAATTATTTTCTACTGTGGTATGACAACGTATCTTCCAAAATAAAAGAGCAATCAAACTAATGATCAAAGGAGACTCAAGAGTTCGCTATAGAAAGAAAGATCTTTGAGTGTTTGATTGCAAGAGAGGAAGAACAATTTCCAGAAAATTGTTAAGTGTAGAATGTCAAGTGTCAAGTGTTTTGCAAATGAGTCATAGGCCTCATTTTATAGTGTTTGAGAAGATGACCTTCCATTAGCCTAATGATGGTCTTGAATGACCATGTAATGACCTTGAATATGGAGTTACAATTCAGCCAAATAATGGCTGAATTCATGAGCAAAATAATGGAGTTTTAATGCTCTAAAGTCAGCCCAAAAATCACCTTTAATTCTCTTCCAATGTTCTGAATCGCGCGTGCGTGCTACGGAGGTTGCGCCGCGCGTCGAACTTCGAGAGTTTCGACGTCGCCGCGCCGCGACTACGAGAAGTGGCGCGCGTGCCGAGGTCGTTTCTTGTGGCGTCGCGGCCTGTTTCCGACTAGTTTCGACGTTTACACTTTGTACACTTCTTCCTTCATTTACCAACATGAAACCAACGTCATTTGGACAATAACCGTCTATTACCTTATGTCTCAAATAATTCGTATACGTACAAATATCTCTTCCATTTAAGGAAATTATGATTCTTGACACTATATGTGCATGTGTGTGAAAACAGCGTTTCCGACGTGCGGGGCCCCAATTGTTCGATTCATAATTAAATAGGATTAACTTTATTTCACGTTTAATAAATATTTCTAACAATCCCCTCTTGGAAGAGATTTTGACGCACGACATGGTGCCTTTCTAGCAATTATCCGGCGGATCGACGTTGCATCTGGAGAGGTAGCCGCAGCCTTGAACCTTCCATAGGAGAATACCATCAGACATATTTATTGTGCGGTGAACGTGATGTCTTGAACCGTCAGTGTTTAGTATATACCAAGACAATGATATCAACACAACAACTTTCCTACTCAATCTTTCTAGTGTTTTGTCCATCGTGTGCCGTGGACACCCTTGGATTCTTAAGTGCGTTCATTTGAGGCGGTCTGTCCTCGCACTTAAATAGGTGATCTCCTACAAGATATCATGCAATACCCAGCTGCACGAGCGTTACGAACCATTAAAAGTTTCCCCAACCTAACCTCAATTATTGAGAATCATTAAAGGTTTGAAAACTTATCATTTACCCCTCTACAGGTAGCACTTTTTGTCTATCACGAGAATGACATTGGATTATGTTTCTTAAGAAGAAATCATTATCTGAAGTGCTCTTGCTTCCACCGAAGCGCTCAATTGAACCTTTACAGTTTAGTTTTTCCATTGAACCTTATCCTTGGGATCTCTAGTCCATAAGGTTGGGTGTCCACTATATTGATTCTTATTGATTGGATTTTAAGCCCATTCCCCTTGGCATGCAGTACATCTGATCTCTGGTCATTCCCTTCGTCAAGGGATCTGTGATATTTTCCTTAGATTTTACAAAATCAATGAAAATAGCATCCGATGTGATCAAATGCCTAACAGACTCATGTCTCTGTCAAATATGACGAGACTTAACATTGTAAATAAAACTTCGTGCCATTACTAGAGCCGACTGACTATCGCAGTGGATCATTACAGAAGTCAAGGGTTTATCCCAACATGGAACATCTTCAAAGAAACCATGAAGCGATTCAACTTATGGATGAGTCTTGCCAATTTATTGACTGCATACGCGATATCAGGTCGAGTGCAGTTTGTGATATACATCAGACTCCCAATCACCTATGCGTATCGCTCCTGGCGTACGTGCACACCAAGATGTTTGTCAATATTTTGACTTCTATCCAATGGTGTCGTTACCGGTGAACTGTCGAACATCTCAAATTTTTCAGCACATCCTTGATGTGGTGAGATTGAGACGAGACCAATCCGTTAGTTGTCTTAGAGATCTTGATCCCTAAGAAAACATCTACGACACCCATATCTTTCATGTCAAAACATTGTTTTTAGCACATTCTTATTCTTTAGGATTACCCTAGGACTACACTCAGTGATCAACAAGTCGTTTACATAGAGGAATGTTATGCCTAATGAATCAGTCATTACTTATGCCTAATGAATCGATCATTTCCTCTTCATGTAAACACATTCGTCATACTTGTTAATAGAGACCCCTTTCGATAGTAGGGTACTATCAAATTTCGCATGCCATTGTTTAGGCCTGTTTCAGCCTGTACAATGATTTGACAAGCAGACAGACCTTTATCTCTTGTTTTGGAACCACATACCCCTCTAGTTGGTCTATGTATATTTCTCCTTCCAAATCATCATTTAAGAAGACTGTCTTAACATTCATTTGATGTATTTTAAGATCCTGCAAGGCGGCGATAGTTGTGAACATACGTATGGATGTCTTAGATTTTTACTTGTATATAGACCCATTGACATTGTTGGTTCTCAACTTTTGTTTTGTGGCGCTTAGATGCTTTAGAAGATTCGTCTTTACTTTTAAGTAAGTAAAGGTAGCACAACCTTGTGCCATCATCCAAGAAAGTCACAAAGTACTTGTTCCCCCTCTAGCTTGAGCGAACTTCAAAACACATATGTTGATATGTGTGAGTTATAGAGGAGCGTTTTCCCTTTAGACGGATCTAAGGGGACTTTTTGGAGAGTCTTTGCCTCTATGACCACCCTTGGATTCTTAAGTGCGTTCATTTGAGGCGGCTTGTCCTCGCACTTAAATAGGTGGTCTCCTACAAGATATCATGCAATACCCAGCTGCACGAGCGTTACGAACCATTAAAAGTTTCCCCAACCTAACCTCAATTATTGAGAATCATTAAAGGTTTGGAAACTTATCCTTTACCCCTCTACAGGTAGCACTTTTTGTCTATCACGAGAATGACATTGGATTATGTTTCTTAAGAAGAAATCATTATCTGAAGTGCTCTTGCTTCCACCGAAGCGCTCAACTGAACCTTTACAGTTTAGTTTTTCCATTGAACCTTATCCCTGGGATCTCTAGTCCGTAAGGTTGGGTGTCCACTATATTGATTCTTATTGATTGGGTTTTAAGCCCATTCCCCTTGGCATGCAGTACATCTGATCTCTGGTTATTCCCTTCGTCAAGGGATCTGTGATATTTTCCTTAGATTTTACAAAATCAATGAAAATAGCATCCGATGTGATCAACTGCCTAACGGACTCATGTCTTCGTCAAATATGACGAGACTTACCGTTGTAAATAAAACTTCATGCCATTACTAGAGCCGACTGACTATCGCAGTGGATCATTACAGAAGTCAAGGGTTTATCTCAACATGAAACATCTTCAAAGAAACCATGAAGCGATTCAACTTATGGATGAGTCTTGCCAATTTATTGACTGCATACGCAATATCAGGTCGAGTGCATTTTGCCAATTTATTGACTGCATACGCAATATCAGGTCGAGTGCATTTTGCCAATTTATTGACTGCATACGCAATATCAGGTCGAGTGCATTTCCGACGTGCGGGACCCCAATTATTTGATTCATAATTAAATAAAATTAACTTTATTTCACGTTTAATAAATATTTCCAACATATATATATATATATATATATATGATTTCGATTCACATATCCTCAATAGGTTAGATCATTCCTTAGTCACTTCATTTCAGACGGTAGCAGTCTTAATTGCAATGAAGTAACAACTATGTGTCAGTCAAAAACAAAAGATATTCGTCAGATGAATCCTCACTATTATATTTTTTCAATCTAAATTCATTTTTATCAATATTATACAAACTAAAAACTAGAGTAAAAAATACTTGAGGTTCTCTATATTTATATATACTGGCATTTAGCAAAAAAATATTAGGCATTGTTATAAGTTATAACTCAATATGCAGGTAGTCTGTTTCTCAATCAAAAGAAATATATCGAAGAAATAATTGACAAAGCCGGGATGTCTTCCTGCATACCTTCACATACTCCGGTTGATACAAAGTCAAAATTGAGTAACTCTACATGTACTTCATACAGCGATCCAACTCATTACCACAACCTAGCAGGGGGGCCTTACAGTATCTGACCTTCACAAGACCCAATATTTCTTATGCGGTCCAACAGGTATGTTTACACATGCATGATCCGAAGAAATAACATATGGGGGCCCTCAAGAGAATTATGCGGTATGTTATGCGGTCCAACAGGTATGTTTACACATGCATGATCCGAAGAAATAACATATGGGGGCCCTCAAGAGAATTATGCGGTATGTTAAGGGTACTCTTCAATTTGGTTTGCATCTGTATAAGTCATCCATTTCGAGTCTCTCCTCCTATACAGATGCGGATTGAGGTGGCTGTCGGACACACGTCATTTCACCTCTGGTTATTGTGTGTTCTTGGGGGACAATCTTATTTCATGGTCGTCAAAACGACAATCCATGTTGTCTCGATCGAGTGCTGAGGCAGAATACCAAGGGGTAGCCAATATGGTTGCTGAATCATGTTGGTTATGTAATCTTCTGTTAGAGCTGCATTGTCCGATTGAAAATGCAATCATGGTTTATTATGATAATGTGAGCGTGATATACGTATCCGATAATCATGTTCAGCATCAACACACAAAACACATCGAAATAGACATCTTATTTGTCCGAAAAAAGGTTGCACGTGGACAAGTCTGTATTTTTCATTTACCGTCCCGTTATCATATTGCCGACATCTTCACAAAGGGTCTTCCGCATGTACTCTTTGATTATTTCAGGGACAGTCTCAACATACGAGAACCTCCCGCTAAGATTACAGGGAGATTGTTAGAATAATTATGTGGCATTTCCATAATTATATCTAATCATTATTAATCATGCATATGATGAATATTGTAATATCTTTAATTTAGGATTGTAATCACATTAGTTAGGGTGATTTTAAATTAGAATCTTATATTTTCGGCTAATTAGATAAGTCTTTCTTAAGACTAACATTATACCTTTGTATATACATTTTATCATTGAAAGGAAATAAATTCAAGAAATCAATTGCTTACGACTATATGGTATATACATGTATAGAATGAGTTTGAATTTTATTTTTCCTATTCATAGCTAGGGGTTAGGGTGATTCTTTCCCTATATGAGATTTACTTAATAAAGAAATCTTTTTATGGAGTGGCCCCTACATAACTACAAATAATGCTTCAAGTTATGGTTATCACATCAAATGTCTAGCTCTCAATTATCCTAAAGCTATGAAGAAAAACCTCATCATCCTTCCTTAGCTAGTTATTAGGACATGATATAATATTGTTGGGCCAATAAAGCTTCAGGACACTTTTATATGGTGTGATATTGTTCGTTTTGGGTTAAGTCCGCACAATTTTTTTCAAAAGGTCTCACACTATTAATAGAATTATACACCTTATATGTAAGTTCTTTTTTCTTTCCACTTTCGATATGAGACTTTGTTCGCACACCCCAACAATCTCCCCCTCGAACTAAGTTTCATAACCATTCACCAGTTATGGGCTAATTTGAAGATTCATTGTGTGTCACCACATCATCCTTCAAGTATTCATGGCCGCCAAAGTCCGCTGCTACTTTGTTGTGTAAGCGTCTTCAATCTACGGGTAAAGGTACCAGCCCAATAGATGGGTAAAGACACTAAGTCGGGCCCCACGCCACACTCCATCTTCATACTTATCCCATCAAATTATTGGCTCTGATACCAGTTGTCGAGCTTAATTGGCCCAACAAATATTCCATGGGTAAGGTGGAGTGGGTTCCATCATATTAATCAAAGATTGGGTATGTAGTCGTCTTTGTCAGATAGTATTTTACCGTCATGTGGGACTTTCTCAAATCCAAATTTAATCGGCTCTAATACAAATACAATAAAAGATTGAGTAGAAAACCAAAAAAGAAAAGAAAATGAAGAGTGGTTAATGATGCAAATATAAAATGAACAAATGCATGTATTTGCTACTGTTTAAAGTTTGAAGTCAGATAAAAGATTGATTTGACTCGAATTTTGAAATGATCTTGATTAATCTTATATCGACTACTGATACGATAGGGGAAGTTTTTCTTTTTTCACTACTATTGAGTCAGTGGAGGTTCGTCCATGCCCAATTCTATGGGTAATTCATCCTATCTTGTCTAATCACTCAGAGCAGATAAAAGTATTATGTTCAAGTCTTACCTTCAAACCTCTTATAAGAAGGCTTGTTGCAGATAATAAATAAGTAAATGTTTTCTTATAGTTCAAATTTTTGGATAAGTCAATTATAGATAACTAGTAATGTAAATTTGATCTTGATCTGTTTAATAGGTAGCTTGCAATCTATCTCATTTTTCAGATTAAAAATCTTACTTATTATGAAAAGTTACCTTTTTTAAAAAATAGAAAATCCTCAACTGCTAGTTTTCGAGTACACGTAAGGTAAATCTCGCTCCAATATAATATCCCATAAACCACACAGGAGAGGTAGACCGAACTAAGAAAGCCCCTTGCGATGAGCTCGACGGAAAAAACATGCAGTGTTTCAAACCAAAAACTCTTTATTTGAGAGATCACCTGCTCAACCAACTCGACCACTCTTACGGGTAAACCAAAATTATACTTTTTGAGTGATATGATAATATAAACATGTGAGTACAACAAGAAGTAAGTAAATGTTATAAAGATTACAAACTGGAAACAAGAACGAAACAATTTTTTTGACAATTCGCTGCGTCGAGTGATGTCACTCTGTCTTTAAGACAAGACTGCCCCGTATATATCATTTTACATTTAACGGCAATAGTCTCCCAAGATAAAACAACAACTTAACAAATGAGCAAAGGAAACTCAAGTATTTCTAGAGAAGAACTTTGAGTGTATGAAGGTTGCTAGAGAGGAAGAAGTTCTGAAAATTTCTGAGTGTCTTTCAATTGAGACAAAGGCCTCAATTTATAGTAGTATAAAAGAGCCTCTTCAAATGACCATGTAGTGGCCATTTAAATGTCATGTAATGACCATTTAATCCACCAAGTAATGCAGCCAAATAAGGGCTGATTTATGGAGGAAAAACTGATATGTTAATGCCCCAAAACGTCCCCATAATCAGCCAAAATTTTAGACTTCCGTCGAACAAACATTCCCTCGAAAGCGCCGAGGCTCTGTTGAATTAGTGTCGCGGAGACGCGACTCCTGTAGCTCGGGGAGGGAATTAACGTTGCGGCTCACCTCGGAGGCATCGCGGCCCAGCAGGGTGTAGTGTCGCGATGCTCCGACCTCCGTGGCGGAGCCGTGGTCCTTCTCGGCTTCGCGACTCTTTTCCGACCCGTTCCAACTTTTACACTATGTACACTTCTTCCTTCATTTACCAACGTAGAACACTCATCATTTGGCCAACAATCGTCCATCATTCTATGTCTCAAACATTTTACTTACGTATCAATATCTCTTTCACTAAGGAAATTTATGATCATTGGTACAACGTATGCACGTGTGTAAAAACGTTGTTTCCGATGTGCGGGGCCCAATTTGTTCAAGTCATAAACAATGGGATAAAATTTATTCCACGTTAATAAATTTCCAACAATCTCCTCTTGAAAGAGATTTTGACATATGTAACACCTCATTTTAACCGGAGTCGAAACGGGAGTACCACGTATGGTAGATTCCTAGATGTATTTAAGGAGTCGCCACCTAATTATTTAAGTGAATTAGGACACTTGATTTATTGCAATAAAAATACTGCAATTATTCTCCGTTTAATGGTCTGCGAAATTAATGAGATTCTGGATCAGAGTTCTTTATTATCCTAAAGGGAAGGGGTTAGGCATCCTTTAAGATCCGCTAACTTGCGGTTATCCGTTCAAACCTAGGTTAATTATTTATTGTCTTTCTATTCTACCTATTCTAAGCATTTTAGATAATTTACAATTAAATAAAATGCAATACAAAATAATAAAACTAAAATTAAATGCGACATAAGATAAAACTTTTGGGGACATCTTTTAGCCCTTTTTAGGCCTTCTGCATAAGATGATCTCCGGGTACCTACATAAACACTTAGTGAAAGTGTTAGTAAGAATAAATAATTTTAAAAGCAATAACAAGAATTAATAAGTAAAGCTAAAAATAAATCCGTCTTTGTACAAGGAGGCCTTGGAAATCACACGGAGATTCCTTCATCGACCAATATTGCTAAAAATAATAAAATAAATAAAACTTTCAAATCCGCGTCGAAACAGTAATAGTTTTAAACACGGAGGGCTCAGATATAAAAATATAAAGTGGGATGACTTAAACAAATGCAGTGCGAATTCGCCCGCCAAAGACACGTGTTGGTTATCCGGTGTAAGTGGAAGAAATCATCATTGCCCAGAAAGCTTCATTTATTTTATTTTCCGTCTTTGTAACTGTGGAGGCCTCAAAAATCGACGGATAACTTTTTCATTGGCCAGTGTAGTATCAAGTTCAAAATCAGTAAAAAAATACCAAGTGTAGTATCTTGTTCAAAAATCAATAAAATACCAAGTGTAGTATCTTGTTCAAAATTAATTTATTAAAATAAAGGGCAGAATTGTCCAGAAATCAGTCCGAAATCCAACGGAACAGTAGCAATAATAGGAAAACAGTGAACCAACACTAGTTCGCGAAGCAATGAAACGAACAACTTAGCAACAGTGGTCCATAATCTATCCTAAAAAAAAAGTCAAGCCAGTAGGATAATAAAGACTCCGGCGAGATACTCATATATCCAGCCAAACCATAGTTCGCCGGAACAGTAACGGCAGAGACAACCAAGATCGTCGGGGTTTTAAAGACTCCGGCGAGATACGAAAAATGCAAAAATCAAGCCATACTGAAACCAACAAGATAAAAGCCAACAACATCACCGGAATAAGGCCAAATGAAGGTCGCCGGAGTTTTCAAACTCCGACAGGATATCAAAATCGAAAGTCAGTCCAACAAAAGATAGTAAAACGATAACCGCCAGTCGACAAACACACAGAAAAATAGTAACAGAAGTAGATATAACAAACACATCGACGGAGACGGTGAAGGGAGAAGAGAGGCGGCGTCACTTCCACGGCTAATGCCGGAGCGACGCCGCCGTGGTGTGACAGCAGGCAGTGGGGATCCGACGGGATGGGGTTCGCTGGGAACAGTGGTGTTGTGGTGGGGTGCTGGTCGGCGATGGATTCGCTGGTTCAGTGAAAGTGGTGGGTTTGACGGGTCAGTAGTGATGTTTGGGGTTCGGATCTGGGCGACGGGTGAGGGTTGTTGGTTCGCCGGAGCACTGAGCTCCGGCGGTAGGCGATGGGAGTTTCAGTGGGTGTGACAGTGGTGAGGGAGAGGGCTGCTGAGGTGATGTTGCGGCTAGGCTTTTCTTATGGGCGGCTGAGGGTAGGTCTGAAAAATGGGGTCGGCGGCGGCTAGGGTATGTTTGAAGGGGGGGGGGCTGCTGAGGTTTTTAGAGAGGGAGAGGGGTGTTGCGGCTAGGGTATGTGAGAGAGAGAGACCAGACGGCTGGGGGTGATGGTGAGAGAGGGATGGTAGAGGAGTGTTATTGCTGGGAGGGGAGACGGCTAGGGTTAAGAAGAAGGAGAGGTGAGGGCGGCTGAGTGAGGTTCTGGGCGGTTGAGGGTAGGAAGTAGGGTGAGAGGGGAAGAGGAGAGTGAGAGAGAGTGGGGTGGTCTGATGGGTTTGTGCGGCTGATGTAGAAGTAGGGTAGGTTTTTAAATGGGGGGTAAGGTTTTATTTATAGGAGGTATTTAGGTTTAGGGTTTTGGGTATTGTGTTTTGGGTATTGGGTATTGGGTATTGGAGGGAAAATATGAAAGGTGTATTGAGCCTCAGTTTGGGCTTCGGTTTTTGGCGGATTGGACTGGTCCAGATTGTGCCTTGGACTGGACTGGTTTGGCAAAAAATGCAAAATGAATTAATTATTTAAAAGAAAATTATTTAAAGATACAAAATTATTAAAATGCAAATGTCGATGCAATAATAATAAAATACAATATTTAGCAAATATTTAATGCCTGATTAAAAGTAAAGACGGGATGTCAGTTAATTATTTAAAGAGATGCAAAATTAGTAAAACAAAAATGATCGCGCAACAATAATAACATAATATTTAAAAATGTTTAATACCTAATTAAAGTAGAAACATGATGTCAATTTACAAAAAATAAAACAACATAGAATGTTAGGTAAAAAAACATACAAAAATGTCAAAAATGGTGATAAAATGCGGTAACCTAAAATGCTTAAAATTGCAAGAAATGACTAAAATATGGGTCAAAATTGGGTGTCAACAACGTACTCACAAGGTGCCTTTCTAGCAACATTTCAGCGGACCGATTTTGCATCAGAAGAGTTAGGTTCTGCTTTAAAACTTCCTTAGTTGAATACTATCGGACTTACTTACTGCGCGATGAACATGATATCTTGAACCGTCAGTATTTAGTGTAAGCCAAGTCAACGGTACAACATAATAAATTTCCTTACTATGTTCTTCTTTAATGTTTTATCCGTTGTGTCGTGGAAACTTCTTGGATTCTTAAGTGTGTTCATTTGAGGCGGCCTGTCCTCGCACTTAAATATGTGGTATCCTACAAGGTATCATGTTATATCCCACTTCACAAGTGTTAGGAACTATTACAAATTTCCCCAAACCTATCTTCAACCGTTGAGGATCATTAAAGGTTTTGGAAACTTAACCTCTACCCACACTGCAGATAGCACTTAATGTCTATCTCGAAAACGGCCTTGGGTTTATGTTCCTTTACAAAAATCATTGTTACACCTCGTAAGTTAAGACGATAATTAAGGACGTCATTAAGAAAGTAAGATTCGAATATTAGATATAAAGTATACTTACATATGTTAATACGGAAATTAGTATACAAGGAATGCGATTTCAAAATAATTTTGGATGTAACCAGTGTGACGATGTGGATTAATAATAGTACTTGTATATCCCAATAGAGGTAATGGACTAATATCATATTACAAATTATGACATCAAGTATACGAAGATTTTATGAGTTTTTAGGATTTAAGTAAATTGGGATCGAGAATTATTTACGTGTATGATTGATAAATTTCACGGAGTGAGTCACTTGTTTTAAATCAAGTGGCATGTTGCCACATAAGGGGCAAGGGATAAGGCTACAAAAAAAAGATAGACAAAAATCAATTTTCTCTCATTCGTTCAAGTAACCAACCGCCGTCGAAAGAAAAGGAAAAAAAAAAGAAAAGAATGGGAATCAGGGACTTTAGGCGTTTGGCCATTAGAGATTCCAACTAATATTTTTTCTTTCTTTGTTTGCCACTGCTACAGAGAATTTCTGCAAATTTCTTTTGCCAAAGAATACACCCAAATCAGTGGGTAATTCTCGGACTGCTGGATCGAAAGTTAAGCCAAGAAATTTCAATTTTTAAATGAAGTTTTTGGAAGAAAAACATGTGAAAATGATGGTAAGTTTATAGAACACTTGCATGCAATTGGAGTTGAAGAAAAGATTAAAATGGTGCAAAAATAGGGGCCTTTTACCGTGACCAGTGGACTGTTTTTGGGCTCCATTGTAAGGTAAAAATTCTTTCTATGAGTGGTTGATAGCCCCGGTCTTGAAAATCGGTATAGTTTTGAATAAAGAACTATCGAGGGTTCGAATCCCTCTGTATTTGAAAGATTAAATGATGATGTAGTTAAGAGATAAATTTATGTTAAAGAAGAATTGGAAATAAGAGATTGCATGTGAATATTGTTGGTGTTGTTGAGCCAAAAGGAATGGCTATTATCGACTTTTATGAACTATCTTTGTATACATTGAATTCGATTGTTGTTATTGCTATTGTCGTCACTAATTGCATGTTGGGAATTGAAGAGAAATCTTGATAGTTAGGTGGTAATTAGTTTTATGGAAGTACTGAAATATGAACTTGGATTTTAAGACTTCAATCAGATTTTAGGGAGTTAAGGAAAGGGCTTTGTTATAAAGGATGTTGGCCGAAAACTTGCATGAAATTGTTGGGCATTGTCGTAATGCATTAGGGGTTGTTTTTGTTAAGATTATAATGATGGAAATATAGGTTATGAACATGTAAATGCGATAGGGTAAATCCTACTAAATGTCTTAAAGGAATTAAGCATAAGAAGATGTTACATTGCACTCTCGATGTTGTGGGATCATGAACTGTTTTATGAACTGTTTTAACGTGATTTAAGGGCTGAATTAGCATAAGAAATAGGTAAAATAATCACCTTGGTTGTTATTGTTGTCGTATTGCATAAATGTAAAAGAGAAGGAATGTGTTATGATGGTGTAAATGAGATATTTGGAATTGTTTTGATTATATCCCTACGTTGTGATTGTTATTTGGTATTGCTGGCTTGATTTGTAAGTTGTGGATATGCACATAAATAGGGGAAGTGCTGTCCGAATTTTTATAGAATAAGAGAGTCTTCATTCAATATAACTTACGTTAGAAATCATAGAATTGACGGACGTATTGCCCTTTATTATAGGTTGAAGTATTAGACGAGACGTGTTCTAATATTGAGTTGGCTAGTTCGACTAAAAGGTATGTGAAACTCTTCCTTCTTTCTTTTGGCATGATTTTTATAAATGAACGTACGGCGGACGTACATGATTCCTATACAGTCTAATTCCTAGTAATATGTGTTATGAGAAGTGCCTTTGATTTTCTAGTAAAAAGTTCATTTTAGTGATTTGATTAAGAGTCAAAGTGATGATTTAAATTGTATAGTTACTCATGATACTCTATTTGTGCTGGATATGATTATAAGAACTCACTGAGTCTCTCACTAGAGGGTCGGGATACGGTATACGTATATATATATATGATTATTCCATGGACAAGTATTCATGATGCGGGTATAGATACTCATGATAGTATATTTATGACTATTCCATGGACATGTATCCATGATGCGGGTATAGACACTCATGATAGTATATGTATGATGATTTCATGGACAGAAAATCATGATGCGGGTATAGATACCCAGGATAGTATATGTATATATATATGATTATATGGACAGACACTCATGGTTTTGATATGACTCTCATTTTTTTATAAGGCACATTCGACTCTCCTATTGTTATATACGGCACAATTGGATTTGGTATTTGATTCTCTTACTTGTCTCCTGTACGTTTTGGCCAATTATGATTATCTATTTGCACTTTACGTTTCATACACTCGGTATATTCTTTCGTACTGACCCTCCTTTCCTCGGGGGGCTGCGTTTCATGCCCGCAGGTACAGGTACTCAGTTTGGTGATCCTCCAGTCTAGGATTCCTGTTCAGCTATTTGGAGAGCTCCATTGATTCAGAGCTTGTCATTTTGATACAGAACTTTATTCTGACTTATGTATATATTTAGGGGCACGACGGGGCCCTGTCCCGTCATATGTCGTTATCATTCTCATAGAGGTCTGTAGACAGTCGTGGGTTGTACGTATGTAGAGTTGTGAACCTATTTTTGTATATGTGTTGTTGTACTCTGTTTTGGGAGGTTCCCGTATATAGTGACAGCCTTGTCGGCTCGCCTATTTGATATACTTGATTTAGATGTGACTCCTCTGGGGGAAACTGAACATCAATCAAATAAGTAGGTTTATTTCAGGTAAGACAGTCTTGTCGGCTTGCCTATTCGGACATATGTTATGTTTGCAGTATTATGCTGCCGGATTTCATATTGTCCTTAGTGTCAATCTGATTTCATGTGGCAGGTTAGTATAATGACGTCCAATTAGGGCGCTTAGTCGCGGCCCGTCGGATCGGGTTGTGACAATCATAATCCGAAATGCTCTTGCTTCCACCGAAGCACTCAACTGAACCTTTACAACTTAGTTTTCCTATTGAACCTAATTCCTGGGATGTCCAATCAGTAAGGTTGGGTTACCACTGTATCAATCCTTATTGTTTGGGTTTTAAGCTCATTCCCCTAGACAGACGGAACATCTGGTCTCTGGGTATGCCCTTAGTCAAAGGATTTGTTATGTTTTCCTTTGATTTTACATAATCAATGGAAATGATACCCGTGGTGATCAACTGCCTAATTGTCTTATATCTCCGTCGAATATGACGAGATTTGTCATTGTACATAGAACTCTATACCTTTCCTAGAGCCGACTGGTTGTCGCAGTGGATCATTATAGAAGGTATGAGTTTATCTCAATAAGGAGCGTCCTCTAAGAAGTCACGAGGCCACTCAACTTCTTCTCCTGTTTTGTCTAAAGTGATAAACTCCGACTCCATCGTGGATCGGGCGATGAAAGTTTGCTTAGAGGGTTGTAAATATATATCCACTGGTGGACTTGGTGTTCTCTATATCAGATATCTAGTTTGCATCACCGTACCCCTCTAATACAACTGGATATCTCGAATAATGCAACACATAAGTTAGCGTGTATTTTAGGTACCGTAGTACCCGATTCAGTACTTTCCAATGATCATTACTTGGATTACGGGTAAACCTAGCCAACTTGTTGACTGCATAAGAGATATCAGGTCGGGTGCAATTTGTTATGTACATCAAACTCCCAATAATATGTGTATATCACTTCTTGCATACGAGCGCACCACGATTTTTATCTATCTTTTGATTCATATCCAGTAGTGACTTAATCGGCGAACTTTCGAACATCTCAAACAATTCAATGCTTTCCAATGATCATTACTTGGATTACGAGTAAACCTAGCCAACTTGTTGACTGCATAAGAGATATCAGGCCAGGTGCAGTTTGTTATGTACATCAAACTCCCAATCATATGTGTATATCACTTCTTGAATACGAGCGCACCACGATTTTTATCTATCTTTTGATTCATATCCAGTAGTGACTTAATCGGCGAACTGTCGAACATCTCAAACTTTCTCAATACATCCTCTATGTAGTGATACTGAGATAAGACCAGTCTGTCAGACGTCTTATAGACCTTGATCCCTAAGATGATATATGTGATACCCATATCCTTCATATCGAAGCATTGTTTCAACATATTCTTAGTCTCTAGTATCAAACTAAGACTGCTCTCTATGATCAACATGTCATCTACGTATATACATATCATGATGAACGAGTCAGCATTACCTTTCATGTAGACACATTTGTCACACTCATTAATGGTGAAACCCTTCGATAGTAGATTAGTATCAATTTTTTTATGCCATTATCTAGGGGATTGTTTCAGCCCGTACAGAGTTTTGACAAGCTGACATACTTTCGTCGCTTTCCCTGGAACCACATACCCTCGGGTTATTCCATATAAATTTCTTCTTCCAAATCACCATTTAGGAAGGTTGTCTTGACATCCATTTGATGTATCTCAAGGTCACACGATGCTGCGATCGCAATGAATACTCATATGGACGTTATCCTAGATACCGGAGAGTACGTGTCAAAGTAGTCAAAGTCTTCCTTCTGTAAATAGCCCTTGACTACCAACCTGACCTGGTACTTGTCTACAGACCCATTTGCATGATACTTTCTTTTGAGTATCCACTTACAACCCAACGGTTTGTTTCCCGGAGGAAGATCAACAAACTCCCAAGTATGGTTGTGCAGGATGAAGTCTATTTCACTCTTAATAGCTTCTTTTCAGGGCGATGCTTCTGGACTTGACAATGCTTCAACAATCATCTGTGGTTCATCGTGAACCATATAAGTCACAAAGTCCGGACCGAATGATTTATCCTTCCTAACTCTTTTACTTCATCTTGGTTCCATCTCTGAAGTCTCCATGTTCTGAGAATATGGAACTCTAGATTCCTGATATTCAGCCACTTTGGAGTCTACTAGATATGAACTACCTAGATTCATGCAGTCAACGACTCATGGATCCTGAGAGCTTTGTTCATAACTTCGTTTGCGAGATGTTATGTGTTTTTCCTTTCTAGTAAACGTATCCTCAAATTGGGCATTCCTTGATTCCATGATTGTACCCCCATGTATATTTGGTACATCTGACTTATGCACTAAGAAGCGATAAACACTACTGTTATTTGCATATCTGATGAAAATACAATCTACAGTCTTAGGTCCAATCTTGACATGTTTTGGCTTAGGTATTTCAACCTTTGTCAAACAACCTCACACCTTCAAGTATTTGTAGATGGGTTTCTTTCCCTTCCATAGCTCGTATGGAGTTTTGTCCTTACCCTTATGTGAGACTTTATTAAGAATCGTATTAGCGGTAAGGACAACTTCTCCCCACATGTTTTGGGGAAGACCGGAATTGATGAGCAAGACATTCATTATTTCCTTTAACGTACGGTTCTTGCATTCAGCAATACCATTTGATTGAGGTGAGTATGGAGCCGTCATTTGATGAACAATGTCCGATTGGGCACAATATTCCTCAAACGGCGCTACGTATTCTCCCCCTCTATCGCTACGAATTGATTTAATCCGTATACTTAGTTGGGTTTCAACTTCTGTTTAGTAGCTTCTGAATGCTTCAAAGGGTTCATCCTTACTTTTCAATAAGTAACAATACCTTGTGCTATCATCTATGAAAGTCACAAAGTACTTGTTCCCCCCTATAGTTTGTGCGAACTTTAAATCACATATATTTGTGTGAATAAGTTCTAGAGGAGCGATTTTCCTTTCAATGGATCTAAAGAGAATCTTTGTGAGTTTTGCCTCTACGCACACATCACACTTACGTTGAGGGTTTACGTCGATAGACGGCAACAACTCTGACTTTACCAATCTTTGGATAGATTGATCGCTTATATGTCCTAATATATGATACCATAAATTAGAAGACTCAAACAAATAAGAAGAAGCTTCAATATTATTGATAGAACACATTACAGACATGACATTAACTTTAAAGATGTATTCACAGATGAAGCCCCTTCCCACAAAAGTTTCATTCTTGGTGATTACAAATTTATTGGACTCAAACACTAGCCTAAAACCAGCATTAACCAATAAAGGACATGAAATTAAAATTTTATTCTAATATCAGGGACATGCATCACCTCATTCAGTGTGAGCTCCTTGCCAGAAGTTATCTTCAGGACCATATTTTCTACCCCCAGCATGTCAGAGGAAGCGTTATTGCCCATGAACAACTTCTTGTTAGTGACTGGTGTATATGTGGAGAAGGCATCTCTATTAGAACATATGTGACGGGTAGCACCCGTGTCCATCCACTATTGTATGGGATTCTCAACCAGGTTTGCTTCAAGAACCACCGCCGAGAACTCCTCAATCATGTCATCAAGAAGTGTGTCTTCGACGATGTTAGTATGTGCCTTGCCTTTGGCCTTCTCTTTTTGCTCAGTCTTGAGCATGCGGCAGTCTTTGATCATGTGACCAGGCTTCCCACAGTGGTGGCAATTCCCCTTGAACTTCTCTGTCGTCTGAGTCTTGTCGTCTTTCTGAAACTTACGCTTCTTGCTTGTGTTCTCTTTGGCCTCAATCAAATTTGTCTTTTCCTTAGCGGGTTGCTTTCCCTTAGGCATGGACTTCTTATTATCTTCCTGAATCTGGAGTTTGATAATAAGTTCCTCAAATGTCATTTCCTTTGTCTTGAGTTTTAAGTAACTCATTCCACAAAGGAGGTAACTTCTCAATTAGTGATGCAACCAAAAATTGCTCGTTTGGTTTCATACCTTCCAAATGCATGTGATGTAGAATCATTTGAAATTCCTAGACTTGGAACATCACAGTTTTGCTATCCACCATTTGAAATTTCAGGAAATTCCCAATGATGAATTTCTTAGTACCAGCATCTTGTGCATTGTACTTTTTCTGCAGTCTTTTCCACAACTCTTTGGCGGTGCATACGGTGCAATACACCGTGTAGAGAGGGTCAGATAGATAATTCATAATATAATTCTTAAACATGAAATCACTGTCACTCCATCCATCAAGAACCATCTTCATGCCATTAACGACATGGATACCTTGGCCCCCTCCAGCCGTTTCACTTGGCTGAGGGTCCATTTCATCTCCAGTCTGTGGAGGATCTTCTTTTAGGAACCGAGTCATTCCCATAACAATCAGATAAAATAACATCTTCTGTGTCATCTCTTGAAGTTGGAGCCCATGAACTTTTTTAGGCGCTCATGGTAGAATCCAGAGGGTGGAGGAACTGCAACGTTCCCTTGGGCAGCAGGAAAGGCATTGTGTGAGCCTTGAGAAGCAATGGGGAATGCATTAGATGTGCCTTGAGCAGCGATGGGGAAGGCATTGGGTGTGCCTTGAGCAACAATGGTAGATTCGGAAGCGAATTATTCTCCTCCAGTCATCTTTCTTCGCACTTACAATAAATATTGTCTTAAAATTGTGAGTACAACAATTGCAAAGGAACAGGAAGTAAGTGAATGTTACAAAGATTACAAACTGGAAATAAGAACAAAACAAATTTCTTGACAATTAGCTGAATCGATTGATGACACTCTGTCTTTAAGATAAGATTTCCCCGTATATATCCTTTTATGTTTAACGAGCAATAGTCTCCCAAGATAAAACATCAACTTAACAAATGAACAAAGGAAACTCAAGTGTTTCTAGAGAAGAACTTTGAGTGTATGAAGGTTGCTAGAGAGGAAGAAGTTCTGAATTTTTTTGAGTGTCTTTCAATTGAGTCAAATGCCTCAATTTATAGTAGTGTAAAAGAGCTTCTTCAAGTGACCATGTAGTGGCCATTTAAATGCAATGTAATGGTCATTTAATCCACCAAGTAATGAAGCTAAATTAATCCACCAAGTAATGAAGCCAAATAATAGCTAATTTATGAAGGAAAAACTGACATGTTAATCCCAAAACGTCCCCATAATCAACCAAACTTTTGGACTTCCATCGAACAGTCACTGCCTCGAAAGCGCCGCGGCTCCAGTAGCTTGGGGAGGGAATTAGCGTCGCGGTGCCGCGGACCAGCAGGGTGTAGCGCCGCGGCGGAGCAGCGGCCCTTCTCGGCTCCGCGACTCTTTTCCGACCCGTTCCAACTTTTACACTATGTACACTTCTTCCTTCATTTACCAACGTGGAACACTCGTCATTTGGCCAAAAACCGTCCATCATTCTATGTCTCAAATATTTTACTTACGTACCAATATCTCTTTTACTAAGGAAATTTACGATCCTTGGTACAACGTGTGCACGTGTGTGAAAACGACGTTTCCGACGTACGGGGTCCCAATTTATTCGAGTCATAAATAATAGGATAAACCACGTTAATAAATTTCCAACAAAACATTTACTTACATTATCAACATATAGAAATTATACTGCAATGAGATTCTTATAGAATTCCTTGTTACATCCTCCTTTTTCTTTTTGTTAAAAATCTATCTGGTTTCACCCTTTATCCATATGGAAAACCAACAATAATAATAGTTAAGTGAAATTTTGAAAGAAAATACTCAAATGGGACCATGACTTTTTATTTTTTCCAAAATAGAAGTAGCCATCGCTACATACACACCTTTCATGATTGTCACATTCCGAAATACTAGAAAAAGTGATTTTCCTGGCGTAACAGACTCTCATTTGTCTGATTGAAAAAGCCTTATTATTTCATTTGCTGCTTTAATGTTATGTTTACCAACTGAGGGTCTTTGGGATTCTTTTATGAGTTTTAAACTTCTAAAAATACACCAACAAGTGTTGTGATGGGATGGATATACACTACTACATTTCTGACCTAATGCGACGCTTCAGATAGGTCTAATGCGATGGATACACGCTAAAATTCGTAGTTGTTGCATTAGATAAGCTAATGCAACGGCTCTATGGTCTAATGCAACGGCTCTATGGTCTAATGCAACGTCCCAATATGACCGTCGCATTAGCCTATCTAATGCAACGGCTCTGGAAGGCTAATGCGACGGCACATTCGTTTTAATATCCCCAAATTAGACGACTTTGATTTCATTTCACCTGTGATTCAACCCTTCTCTCTTCTTCAATTCCTAATCCCTAGCCGTCGCATCCCCTTCCCCCAGCTCGACGTCACATTACCCTACCTCGTCGTCGTCGTCGCCTTACCCTACCTCTCGTCGTCGTCGCCTTACCACTGCTCGCCATCGCGTTCAGCAGGCTACTCCATCGTCGAACTGCTCTTCCCTCTTCTCCAAGGTTAGATTATGTTTTAGCGTCGTTTTACCTTCCCCTTTCATGTGTTACCATTATTAATTCAAGGTTAGATTAATGTATGTGTATAGATTTTCTCAGATTTTACAGTCGTTGCGTCGTCGAACTGTTCAAATCGAATTTCTCAGATTTTATTCATTGTTCTTCCAACATTTTGTTTATTTATAAATTATATTTCCAAATTAAATTACAGAGAATGTTTGTACGTAATTTACCGTCGTTGCGTCATCGTTTTACATTTTGTTTACTGTATGTTTTTCCAGATTTTATTTATTAGTCTCCTAAATATTACATTGAGGAAATGGATTGTGGAACTAAGGAGTGGTGGATGACTGCCAAATGGAGTGATGAATATGAACGAGGAGTAGACGAGTATATTAAA
This sequence comes from Przewalskia tangutica, assembly GCA_029844215.1. Classification (NCBI taxonomy): domain Eukaryota; kingdom Viridiplantae; phylum Streptophyta; class Magnoliopsida; order Solanales; family Solanaceae; genus Przewalskia; species Przewalskia tangutica. Next base: position 2,594,724 of record CM056730.1, on the reverse strand, counting down.
AAGGCGTTTGCTACAAAGTCTCAAGGAAACTAAATTTGTTGTCCATGTGATAGTTGTCACTATCGTTATTGGAAGCATGAGAATGTTGTGAGAGATCACGTAATATGTAATGGATTTGTGCCAAGAATAGATAAGTTATCTGAATTAGGGATCGAAATTGAAAGAGAAAGAACTAATCTGGATCATGATGAACAATCAAATATGGATGATTGCAATGATGACATAACAGGGTTGTTGAATGATGCTCGTGATGTTTTTACAGAGGGGCCGAATGACGAAGCAAAAAAGTTTTTCAAGTTAATTGAAGAAGGTCAGGAGGAACTATATCCCGGATGCAAGAAACATTCAAAGCTTTCATTTATGATTCGACTATATAGAGTCCCTTCATTTTTAATTAGAAGTCTCAATTTCGACCCCGAATATGGAAAAAATCCTATTAAGGAGCGGATCCATCTTAAATGAGTCTTACGCAATAAAAATTCAAATTAATCGGGCTCTAACATTGATACTGAACATCAAATGAAAAACCAAAAAAAAATAATCTAAATATACTAAGACAACTAATTGGTTGGAGTTATCAAGAAAGCTCACCTTATTCTAGTATTGAGATAATTTACATCTCTCCTTAGATTTTCTTTTCTTCTTTTTCCATCACATGTAATTATTTGTATATTGGTTTTTGAAGAAATGTGAGGTAAAATTGCGTATAATAAACCCTTATGGTTTGACCCTTCTCCGAACCCCGAGTATAGCGGAAGCTTAATGCACTGGACTGTCCTTTTTTAATTATATTCATACCTCATATGATCTAAAGATTAATAGACAAATTTTACACTATTAAATTACTTGAAAAGTAACTATAAGTCATATTTACGCCAGCCTTTCAACCTCATGAGCATCAAGCTTTATTGAGATTATAAATAATCTAGATTAGTGTCATGTAAGATTTATTTAAACTTATCAAGGATTTCCATTTTTAGGGTTCTACCCGAGGTCTTTGCTAAAGTTCTTTTAAAAAAATTCTTGTGTTGGGTGTATAGACAAACTCTCACATTGGTATAGTTAAACCTCTCTATAATGACTTCATTTATTCCGGTACTTTTTGACTGCTATAGAAATGTTATTATGAAAACATATAATATAACATAACATGAAAGATCGATTTTATAGAATACATGATTGTTATAGTGATCAAATATTGTAATAAATTATGACTATTATAGAGAGGTCTGTGGATTTGGAAAGCTACATATAAGATGTATCAATACTCTCGCCCTTTGAGAAAAAAACATGTTGAATTGGCCCAAAATTAAATGGATAGTACCACACCATATTGAAAGTATCTTTGGCCTGATTTAGCATATCAATTTATATCATAAACTATTGTTAGATGAGACAAGTAGGAAATGACGAATTGATAGTGCGAGGCTTGGTCTACCTTACCATATTACCAAAGATAGCTTGGAGACGGACACAAATGAGAAGAAGCTAGCTAGGCTCTAAATTTTGGTGGTCATAAATGCTCGGGCATGTAGGCGGCATACAATAAATCTCATAAATTGGCCCATGGATCGTGGTAATAACTAATAAGTCACGTGGATTGTAGAGATATCACTACAATGGAATTAGCTATGAAAATTGTTGCTATCAGTTTTGCTTGTATAGTTAACATAAATTTTCGAATATTTGTCGCTAATTCGTTGCTAAATAGGATTAGCGATAAATTTTATTGTTTAGCTACAAAATTTATCAGTCGCTAATTCTTTATTTTAGTAGTGAATGGGCCACGTACGTCTATTGGGAGATTGATTGTAGCAATGAGCCACATAAGTAGAATTTAGTTCGATGGTAAGATTGTTGGATGTGCGAATAAAATTGAAAAAATTGAGAAATAATATAAGGTGAATGAATACTCTTAATGGTGTGAGTGAATTTAGCCCGAAACAAACAACATTATACCATATTAAACAAAAAATTGGATTGATTTAGCACAACATCTTGTTTTCTAGATTCGTCCTTTATATACAAGCGTCATTAACCGTATTCACACGGTCTTATACAAGTCACTTTACTATAGCTAGTAACCATAGGATTAATTTAAAGTGCTTGATTTTGCTAATATTCCTGATAATGAATGCATGTATGATGTTAGCACAATTATAAAAAAATGAGGATTTTTTTTCTAAAAAGCCATACTTATTGCTAATGGTACAATTAAAGAAAAAAACAATATAGTGAAAGAAGAAAAGATGAACTAAAGCACTTTCATTTGGACCCCATATCATGTCTCCTCAATGTCCCCATGATTAATTTGATTTATTCCAAGTTTTCTCGACTATACAAACTTCTTCTTCTCTCTTTCTCTCTTCTTCTATCATATTTTCATAGCTCGAAAAAATAATAATTCATCCTAGTGTTACAAAATATGATGTCAAGTAAGAAAATAAGGGAAGTAGGAGAAGGATCATCATCATCAAGTGGTGGTGCTATTGCTATAGCATCACCCAATAACTATCATCGTCAGCCATCACTAGCACCAATACCACAATTGAGTCGTTACGAGTCACAAAAACGTCGTGATTGGAACACGTTCGGTCAGTACCTTAAAAATCAACAACCACCCGTATCGTTACACCAGTGCAACTACAACCACGTGTTAGATTTCCTCCGATACCTCGACCAGTTCGGAAAGACTAAGGTTCACTTACATGGTTGCCTATTTTTTGGGCAACCCGAACCGCCTAGCCCATGTACGTGTCCACTAAGACAAGCATGGGGTAGCTTAGATGCCCTAATTGGAAGGCTTAGAGCTGCTTATGAAGAAAATGGTGGTTTGCAAGAGACTAACCCTTTTGCAAGTGGTGCTATACGTGTATATTTAAGAGAAGTGAGAGATTCACAAGCTAAAGCAAGGGGAATTCCATATAAGAAGAAGAAGAAAAAGAGGTCAAGTTTGCAAATTAAGGTTAGTAACAACAATGATGGTGCTACTACTGCAACGTTTCAGCTTCAATCTTCTTGATTGCTATGGAAGAAAAAGGGTAAAATTTTAAGCTTTTAATTATAAGAAGAGAATTTGCTTTTTTTTTTTTTTTAAGTGGATCGTACGTAGTTTTTTTTTTCAAATGTTATGTTATGTAAAATATAGCGCTATACATAAAATACTTTTGAATTAAGGTAATTTAATTTTTCTATGATGCTTGGATCGGATATTATAGACATTACGGATCATTATATTTGGAAAATTTTCATTTAATGAGCTCGGGGTCTTTGTCTGAATGCTAAAGGATCATTTCGTCATGCTTTCACTGTTTGTATTCGTGCTAGAAATCGTTATGCTCGTAGCTTTGCCACACTTTCATTGTTCGTATTCGTACTGAAAATTGATAGGCTTGAGGCTTTGTCAGTTAACCCTAAACTAGAGTTCCAAAATCGAAACCCTAAATTTACATAGCTTACTTTTAATTTTTGAGTGAAAAAATGGAATTTTACTCGATGAATAACTTGTGAGCATTATCAATTTTGGTTTAATGAGAAAACACTCTCTCTCTCTCTCTAGAAATGTCTAGTGCAATATTAGATTTGGGGGGTCTTACGGTTGAATTTTTTAAAATAAAATAGAGTATATTATAGGTATGTGGAGGTTGTATTTTGGTATATTCAAGTACGAAAAAATATATATTATAACATAACATGTCCCTTTGGAGATCTTCCAAACAAGAAATAATCACTTCCATTTTTGTACTACATACTATAAGTTATAACAATGTCATTTTCGTTAGTTTTCCTGTACGTATATATATTTTTTGTCTATTCTAGAAGAGTTTCATCACTTTCGTTTGAAGATAATCAAGATTTTTTTTTATATTATCAGTATATAGACGTTAAATACTACTATTTATATGGATTCATATTGCTATAGCATTTGAAATTTCTAGTTCTTCCTGGCAATTAAGTACTACTCCATACATTTGTGGGAAAATGTTTATGAGTTTCCACTTTCCATTTCATTGACAAATTTAGGATTTAGATGTAAGTTGTGTGTTGAAAATGTAACTCTGACATAGAAATAACACTAGATATAATCGCTTTGAGCACTCTTATTTAAAACATATGCATTTCCTAAAAATTATTTCAAGAGTCAGGTTTGACTAACTTCAGACCGTTCATGTTACGTTGTTATTTTTCTTCTTCTTCAGACCTTTGGATCTGTTGGATTCCGTGGGTTACACTGTGGATTAATTAAAATTAAACAGAATGATACAAACGGTATGTTGAAACGATTATCGAATGTCGTGAAATGTAAATGCGACAAGTGACGACACTATGATAAAACTTAAGAACAACCTTTGTAAGAGTTTAAAATGCAGCGGAATAAAGTAAAGAACACAAATGTTTAATTTTCATAGGTTATATATTAATATAACCTCAATGACCAAAGGTATTGTATATATTTATATACAATTGAAAATATTCCTTCTTTACAATGTTACAAGAAGATACAAAGGAATACAAGGGTTAAGTCGCAGATGACTTATGCCTGAAAAATCTATTTAAAATAGAAGTGATCAACACCTCATTACAATTGTTTTAATGAAAGAACAAATCTAGAATTTAGGCAGCACTTGTAATGTCGTACAGAATGTCTTCACAAATACAGGCAATACTTGTTGATCCAGTTTTCGATCTCAAAATCTGGAGAGCTCTCTCGATCTTTTCTCTTGTGATTTTCTGGATATCGAATCCTTGAAGTGACCTCTCTATTTATAGTAGAGAGTTCCCTTAAAAGACTCATCGATCAGTTGTGTAGGTTGAGCAGAATGTGGGGCACGTGACAGTGGCTTACTGCTGAAAAATCTCTAACAACTTGGACTGTTTCTTCCACGTCTTGCTCCTCAAATTATGCAACTTCTTGGTCTTCATCGATCCTGATCTGCTTGAAGACTCCTTGCTAAGTCAATTTGTCACGTTTAAAAAGGATCACAGTTTCCTGAAAAAACTGTCCGTGAAGATACGCAAAATTGTTGCCAGAATGTCGGCCAGAATGTCAAGACATTTGTGCCGACATTTTCTATTTTGGACTTAGTACGAAAAATGATATGTTAGGAAAAATGTCATGACACAGAATCTAACATTAGCAGGATCAAATTTGGACCGTTGGATATCGATTTAAATTTTATCGATATATACCTATCAAACATCACTATCAGGTCATTGTCATTCGAAAGATATGAAGTCTCCTTAAAATAAGATATGTTAGTTGTGACAACACGTAAATATGACTTGATGATGTAAAAATTATCTATAATGACAAATTATCTATAATGACAGTGCATATTACTTGAACTCTATATATGTATGTAATGTTAATGTTCATGTTGTTTGTGTTAATTAGATCCCTTCTGTACATTCTTTGGGTGCTTAATTACAATATCATATTCTTTGAATTTCACAAACGAGTTTGATCTATGATGTTCTGTGTGCTTTTAGGTGTTGATATCTTCTTGTAATTGCATAGATCTAATTACACTTGCCATATTTTTCTTTCTAGTTTATTGCGAGAAAATAAAAGATAACAATTAGATAGGCAACTTGCTTGATTGCTGGATGGTCTAGCACTATATATATATATATATATATAATCATAACTCGTTAAATGTGTTTTAATTTTTTACAACAACTGATCATTTGTTGTGAATAAATTTGATTATTCAGACTTTATACATAATTTTGAAAGTATTAAGATATCATTCACTTGAAGTTTTCCATAAATACACCCTTTTTACGACCCTAATCTATTGTTACATAAAATCTTTATACATAACTTTGATAATATTAAGATATCATTCACTTAAAGTTTTCCATAAATACGACCTTTTTACGACCCTAATCTGTGGGAAATATGTGTAGAGACAAAGAAATGGGAATGCAACAACAACAAGTGAGTAAGAAATATGGAAATGATCAAATATGAGGGTTTGCTGAGTCGGCCAAATTCTTGATCTATCCTTAAGATAATATTGCTCCGTATATCCTTTCAACGGTTGTAATGACAACTTATCTCCCAAGATAAAACAACAATCAAACAAATGAGCAAAGGGAACTCAAGTGTTTGTTTTGGAAGAAAGATCTTTGAGTGTTTGCGATTGCAAGAGAGGAAGACAATTTCAGAATTGTTTAGTGAATGTCAAGTGTGTTTTTGCAAATGAGCCAAAGGCCTCATTTTATAGTGTTGAGAAAATGACTTTCCAATTGCCCATGTAATGGCCTTGAATGACCATGTAATGGCTTTAATTATGGAATGTTAATTCAGCCAAATAATGGTTGAATTCATTTGGGATGTAATGAAGATTTAATGCCTCAAAACCAGCCCAAGAGTCATGTCTTTTCGTCTCCCGTCGCAGCCTCTGGACTACCAACGCCGCGACCCTTAGATTTTATGTAATCAATGGAAATAATACCCGAGGTGATCAACTGCCTAACAGACTCATGTCTCCGTCGAATATGACGAGACTTACCGTTGTATAATGAACTTCGTGCCCTTCCTAGAGCCGAATGACTGTCGCAGTGGATCATTACATAAGACACGGGTTTATCCCAATATGAGACATCCTCTAGAAAATCATGAAGCCACCCAGCTTCTTCTCCCGCTTTATCTAAAGCGATAAATTCTGACTCCATCGTGGATCGGGCAATAAGAGTTTGTCTAGAGAATTTCCAAGACACAACTCCACCACCGATTGTAAAAATATATCCGCTGGTGGACTTGATGTTGTCGCTATCAGATATCCAGTTTGTATCGTTGTACCCCTCTAGTACCGCTGGATATCTTGAATAGTGTAACCCGAAATGTATCGTGAACTTTAGGAACCGTAGTATCTTGTTAAACGATTTCCAGTGATCCTCACTTGGATTTCGAGTGAACCTAGCCAATTTATTGGCTGCATGAGCGATATCAGGCCGAGTGCAATTTGTGATATACATCAAACTACCAATTACCTGCGCATATCGCTCCTGGCGTACGGGCTTACCAAGATGTTTGTCAAACTTTTGACTTATATCCAATGGTGTTGATATCGGAGAACTGTCGAACATCCCAAATTTCTTCAGTACATCCTCGATGTAGTGAGATTGAGATAAGACCAGTCCATTAGATGTCTTAGATATCTTGATCCCTAAGATGACATCTGCAATGCTCATATCTTTCATGTCAAAACACTGTTTTAACATGTTCTTAGTCTCTAGGATTATCCCAGGACTGCTTCCAGTGATCAACAAGTCGTCTACATATAGGCATATCATGACGAAGGATTCGACATTTCTTTTCATGTAGACACATTTGTCACCTCCATTAATGACGAACCCTTTTGTTAGTAAGGTACTATCAAATTTCTCGTGCCATTGTTTAGGGGCCTGTTTCAGCTCGTACAACGATTTAACAAGCCGACACACTTTTATTTCTTGTACTGGAACCACATACCCCTCGGGTTGATCCATATATATCTCTTCTTCCAAATCACCATTTAGGAAGGCAGTCTTGACATCCATTTGATGTATTTCAAGATCCCGCAAGGAGGCGATAGCTATGAACATACGTATGGATGCCATTCTAGACACTGGAGCGTAGGCATCGAAGTAATCAAGGCCCTCCTTTTGGCGATAGCCCTTGACTACTAACCTAGCTTTGTACTTGTCGATAGAACCATCTGTCTTTAACTTCCGTTTAAGGATTCACTTACAACCCAACGGTTTGTGTCCCGGGGGAAGTTCAGCCAACTCCCAGGTATGGTTATACAGAATGGATTCTATCTCACTTTCTAAAGCTTCCTTCCAGAGCGGTGCTTCTGGAGTTGACAATGCTTCGACGATTGTCCGTGGTTCATCCTGAACCAAATAAGCTACAAAGTCTGGACCGAAGGACTTGTCCTTCCATGCCCTTTTGCTTTGCCTTGGTTCCATCTCTGAATCTTCCAAGTCCTGAGAATCTGGAATACTAAATTCTGGATCGTCAGCTACTTCAGAATTTACTAGATTTGAACCGTTTTGATCTAGGTAGTCAGTGACTCCTAGTTCATCATAGGTTTGCTCATAACTTCGTTTGCGAGAGGTTATGTTGTTTTCCTTATATAGAAATGTGTCTTCAAAGAACCATGCGTTCCTTGATTCCATGATCGTATCTTCATAGATGTCCGGATGATCCGACTTGTGCACTATGAAGCGATAAACACTACTATTATTGACATATCCGATGAATATGCAATCCACGGTCTTAGGTCCAATCTTGGCCTGCTTTGGCATAGGTACTTTTACCTTGGCCAGACAACCCCATACCTTCAAATACTTATAGGTAGGTTTATTTCCTTTCTATAGCTCGTACGGAGTCTTGTTTTTACCCTTGTGTGGGACTCTATTAAGAATCCTATTCGCGGTAAGAACATCTTCTCCCCACATGGTTTGAGGGAGGCCTGAATTGATCAGTAGAGCATTCATCATTTCCTTTAGTGTTCGGTTCTTGCGTTCAACAACCCCGTTTGATTGAGGTGAGTATGGAGCCCTTGTTTGATGAACTATACCCGATTGGATACAAAGTTATTCAAAAGGCGCTACATATTCTCCCCCTCTATCGCTACGAATTGTTTTAATTCCGCCTAGTTGATTCTCAACTTCTGCTTTATAGTGTTTGAATGCTTCAAAGGCTTCATTTTTACTTTTAGTAAGTAAAGGTAACAAAACCTTGTGTCATCATCTATGAAAGTCACAAAGTATTTGTTCCCCCTTCTAGTTTGAGCGAACTTCAAATCACATATATCAGTGTGTATAAGTTCTAGAGGAGCGGTTTCCCTTTCGACGGATCTAAAGGGACTCTTGGAAAGTTTTTCCTCTACGCACACATCACACTTGCGTTGAGGGTTTATGTCGATAAACGACAATAGTTCCAACTTTTTCAATCTTTGGATAAATTGATAGTTAACATGTCCTAATCTATGATGCCATAAATTAGATGACTCAATCAAGTAAGTAGAAGGTGCATTTTTATTGATAGTGGAAGCAGAAGGCATTACAGGTGCAACATTAAGCTTAAATAGGCCTTCACATATGAAGCTCCTTCCTACAAAAGTTCCATTCTTAGTGATTACAAATTTGTTAGCCTCTAATACTAGCCTAAAACCAGCATTTACTAACAAAGGTCCAGAAATTAAATTTCTTCGAATTTCTGGGACATGCATCACTTCCTTCAGAGTCAGCTCCTTCCCGGACGTCATCTTGAGGATCACCTTTCCTACCCCCAGTACCTCTGAAGAAGAATTGTTTCCCATGAACAACTTCTTGTCTGAGACTGGTGTATATGTGGAGAAGGCTTCTTTATTGGAACATATGTGACAAGTGGCACCTGTTTCCAACCACCATTGCACCAGATTCTCAATGAGGTTAGCTTCAAAAACCACCGCTGAGAACTCCTGAATCATATCGTCTACGAGCTTGTCTTCAACGATGTTAGCCTTGGCCTTGCCTTTGGCCTTATTCTCACGTTTGAGCCATGCGCCTTTTGGCCATGTGACCAACTATACCACAGTGTTTACAATTTCCCTTGAACTTTTCAGTTGTTGGGGGCTTGCCTTCCTTCTGGAACTTCCGCTTCTTGCTTGAGTTCCCTTTGACTTCCGTCAGGTTTGCCTTTGTCTCAGCGGGTTGTTTTCCCTTTGGCATGACCTTCTTATTGTCTTCCTGAATCTGGAGTTTCGACAATAAGTTCGTCTAAGGTCATATCCTTTATTTTGAGTTTTAGATAATTCATAAACGCAGTCCACGAGGGAGGCAACTTCTCGATCAATGCCCCAACCAAGAATTATTCGTTGGGATTTAATCCTTCCAAATCCAGGTGATTTAGAATCATTTGAAATTCCTGGACTTGGGATGTCACACTTTTGTTATCCACCATTTGAAATTTCAGGAACTTCCCAATGATGAACTTCTTACTACCCGCATCTTGGGTGTTGTATTTCTTCTGAAATTTGTTCCATAACTGCTTTGCAGTTTCAACGGTGCAATATACCGTGTATAGTGGATTGAATAAACTGTTTAGAATATAGTTTCTACACATGAAATCACTATGTTTCCATGCTTCGCGAACCATCCTCATGTCGTCAGCGACATGGTTACCTTGGCCCCTCCCCGCCAAATCATTTGGCTGAGGGTCCACATCTTCCCCAACTAGTGGAGGGTCTTCGGTAAGGAAACGTGACATTACCATAACCGTCAGAAAAACCATATCTTTTGTTGCCATAGCTTAAAGTGAGCACCCATGAACTTTTTAGGACGCTCATGCTGAAAACCAGCAGGTGTAGGGGCAGTGACGCCCCCTTGAGCAGTTGCAAAGGCGTTGGGAATGCTTCCAACAGGAGCATAAATATTGTTGACGCCTTGGGCAGGAGCATGGGCACTATAAGTCCCCGGAGCAGCAGTGGAAGCATTAGTTGTGCCAAAACCAGTGTTGACACCAGTTGTGGCAAAAGCAGTGGTGGCACTCGTAGTGCCAAAAGCAGCGGTAGCACTAGAAGTGCCAAAAACAGTAGTTTGGAAGGCATTAGGAAGGCAACGTTAGTGCCTTGAGTAGTTGGATTGAAGGTAATAGGATTGTCTTAAGCATAGGTGTTGTTCATGGAGTTGAATTGATCTTCAGCAGACATGTTGTTGTTGAAAGCTGCGAATATTATCTTAAGTTTGTGGGAAATATGTGTAGAGACAAGAAAATGAGAATGCAACAACAACAACAAATGAGTAAGAAATCTGGAAATGATCAAATATGAGGGCTTGCTGAGTCGATCAAATTCTTGATCTATCCTTAAGATAATATTGCCCCGTATATCCTTTCAACGGTTGTAATGACAACTTATCTCCCAAGATAAAACAACAATCAAACAATGCAAAGGGAACTCAAGTGTTTGTTTTGGAAGAAAGATCTTTGAGTGTTTGTGATTGCAAGAGAAGAAGACAATTTCAGAATTGTTTAGTGAATGTCAAGTGTGTTTTTGCAAATGAGCCAAAGACCTCATTTTATAGTGTTGAGAAGACGACTTTCTAATTGCCCATGTAATGGCCTTGAATGACCATGTAATGACTTTAATTATGGAGTGTTAATTCAGCCAAATAATGGCTGGATTCATTTGGGACGTAATGGAGGTTTAATGCCTCAAAACCAGCCCAAGAGTCATGTATTTTCGTCTTCCGTCGCAGCCTCTGGACTACCAGCCGCCCTCGCATGAGGCCGCGCGCCACAACTCGTAGAGTTGCGCCGCTGCCTCGCAGCTTTACGCCGCGGCCCGATCATGACTCGTTTCATCTTTAACACATTATGCACTTCTTCCTTCATTTACCAACGTGAAACCATTTGTCATTTGGCCAATAACCGTCCATCAACTTAAGTCTCAAACATTTTGTATACGTACCAATATCTATTCCACTTAGAAAATTTTACGATCCTTGGCACAACTTGTGCACGTGTGGAAATCATGTTTCCTACGTGCGGGACCCCAATTATTTGAGTCATAATTAATAGGATTAACTTATTTCACGTCTAATAAATTTCCAACATAATCTATTGTTACATAAAATCTTTATACATAACTTTGATAATATTAAGATATCATTCACTTAAAGTTTTCCATAAATACGACCTTTTTACGACCCTAATCTATTGTTACATAAAATCATGACACGCAATCCGAATCATAAATCTTTAATTAACCACTAACCATAATCTTTTAATTGACCACTAACCATAATCTAGTATGCTAATTCAAGTGTTTGAATGTTATAAATAATCATTCACCTATAATGGAAGCAGGCAAATATTAAATCTCTGTGATTCAATTCGTTGACTTCCAGATCCTTGCTTATACTATATGATCGATATGATTAAAAGTATGTTTGCTGGTCTCAACTTGGAGAAATTATATAAATATTTCCAACACCCAATGGCGATATTTTTTTTAATTTAACTATTCGATATTCAGAATTTACCGATCCGATCGATTTAAATTTGCAATGCGTGAGGGTCAACAATCCCTAATGGAAATTTTGATAAAATAGCATTCACTGGCCACTTTTTGACACTATTTTTGAAAAATCATTACTCATGAAGTATTATAAAGTTTCGCCTATAAATATGAAATTTCATGATAGTGATTATTTTTCAATTATAATAGCTGAAAGTGATTAGTTGTGAATTTTATCATCGTCGAGGTTCGAACTCAAAACTCAGGTTGAAAATGAAGAGATTTTATTCATCTCGTCACATCCCTCGATCAGGAGAGGATGCAACATAGTAGTACCGAGTTCATTTGAAGGAATACTTCGATAAGGAGCATAAATTTATGCGTAAAAATTTATTAAAATAAAAATAAATAGTACTATGAATTCATAACTTTAAAAATATAATAAGTTTAATGATAAACTTCTTACAAATTGAACATATTAAATTTAAATCTTAAATCCGTTTCTAACCGATGTGAACTAATATACATAAGCAAAAGAACTTTCCCATAAATAGTCGACACGTAGTAGTGCCACAAAAATTTACCTCGTTGAGTATTACAGCTGTGGCACTAATCACTAATTAATATTTTCCTAATTATAATTGTGAAGACAGTGTGACAAGCATCACCATTCAACTGCACTACACATAATGCTTAATAATAGTATTATCCAACTAATTAATACTAATGTGCTTTAATTTGTCACTCATGTTTTTGTTTTTATTTTTTCTGTTCGTGACTCTTTCCTAGTCCTTTCATTTTTTGTTTTGATCTTTCTAGTGTTCTTCTTTTATTCTTTTGTACTTTTGCCTTAGTTTCAACTTTTAAATTTTATTTTCAATCAAGATCTTTATTATGGATTTTTGGAGAGATGAAAATAACAAGAAAGAAAATATTAATGAAAATTATCTCATTTAAATTTTATTAATCATAAGCCTTAATGTAAGATATAAAAATAAAGTAGTAGACTCCTCCTACAACTAAAGTTTAAGACTCTTACTAATATTAGAAAATTGAATATTATACTGAATAAACTTTTAGACTCTTCCTATAACTAAACAACTACTTATTCTAGAAAACTGTAGCAGTAACAGATGCAAAATCAAACACTGTTCCTTGCTTTTGTTGTTGCAGTCTAAGGAAGTAGGTCATCTCTACTTTCTTCTTCTACTAGCAGGGCTTGTGAACTGTATTGAGTTTCTTTGAACTTGCACATTTTTATAACATGACATGTTTGTTTGAAATTTAACATATTGCGTCAGATCTCCACCAACAAAAATTTTCTAAGTGTGTTTTCTTTTTGAAGTATTTGCAGGGGGAATAATCAGCTTTTTTGTTTTGGTGTTTTGCATAAAAAATATCTTCAACAACTTTAATCTGTCCGGAAGCTCTTCTTTGTTCTTGTGCTTGAATAACACTTATTAATTCTGCAAAAGAGATAGTAGAAAGATCCTTAGACTCTTCTAGAGTGGAAACTTTGGACTCAAATCTCTCTAGAATAATCACAAGAATTTTTTCAACTATTCTATTATTTTTAAAATCCTCGCCACGTGATCTGATTATGTTGACGTATTAACCATCCGAAGTAGTAGCAGGCCAGGAACTGGTCTTTCTATCTTCTGCCAGGTAAGGGGGTTAAGGGATCCTATATGGTCTCACCCTCTTGCATCCTAAGAGATTCAAAATCTCTTTTCAAATTCAAGATATGATTTTGTCCGACTCGTTCACTTCTTTGATATTCTTTTTCTAGTTTTCCCAAGCTTCTTTTGTTGTCTTACATGCAGCCGTTTTCTTGCTCACGCGCATCCGTTTTCTTGCTGCAGCCGTTTTCTTGGCTGTAAAGAATAGAATTCCTTCCTCCCTTTCTTCCCCGTCTTTCGTTTTTCAGCTTTTAAAAAACTCCTGCTCGAGCTACTCGGCTAACTCTGGTTCGCTTTTCCAGGACAGCTTCTATTTTTTTTTGACCGGGGGCGGACGTCTCGTCCTGCTCTTTTTTTCGATCAAAGAGAAAGGATTCGGGCACTGTTCACAGTTCCAAATTCGCAATAATTTTAGACAAGATAGAATCTATAACTGAATTTTGAATTACAATTTTGGCTTTGCATTGTTTTATTTTATCTTCTGCATGAGTTTTGATTTCGGCAGAAGTAGGATTTTCAAAGAGTGTTTGTATGGATTTTTCTTCCATTACAACTTCCCACAAATCATATGCTTCAAGATAAGATTTCATCTTCACTGTCCAAATTTGATAATTTTCACCACTGAAGCTTTGTGGAGCAATCAAAGAGAGACTATTACTTGCCATGGTTGAAAAAATATGGTTAAAAAGTAGTATGGATTGAAAATTGCTATTGGTTGAAAATAGCCCTGAGCGTTAAAAATAAGCACATGTTAAGATAGGTTGAAAATAGCCCTGAGCGTTAAAAATCAGCACAAGTTAAAATGGATTGAAAATATGTATGGGTTAAACGTAATCAGAAGTTCTTCATTGAATGCACATACCTATTAAGATTAATGAAGGTGTTGATACCAATGTTATGAATTTTTGGAGAGAGATGAAAACAACAAGATAGAAATTATTAATGAAAATTGTTCATCTAAATTTTATTAATCATAAATCTTTATATATGCACAGAAATAAAGTAGTAGACTCCTCCTACAGCTAAAGTTTAAGAGTCTTACTTAAATTAGAAAACTGAATAATATACTAAATCAACTTTTAGACTCCTCCTATAACTAAAATGTTAATGTTAGATTTTGTGTCATGACATTTTTCCTAACATATCGTTTTCATTACTAATTTAAAATTAAAAAATGTTGGAACAAATGTCATGACATTCGGACCGACATTCTGGTAACAATTTTGCTACTTCACTGGACAGAGCCTAAAATCGTGGAGTTTTACCACAACGGTAATTTTGACTTGACAAGGAACTTTAGAGCAGAAGAGAAACGTGGAATACCAAGTCCAAGGAGTAGCTTAACTTGAGGAGCAAGTAGGGTGAAGAACAAGTCAAATCAGCTCATATTTTCATGCCTCAAGCTATTGCTTCACGTGCCCACTTTTAGCTCAACCTCTACAATGAATTGATGAGCTTTTCAAGTAGGACTCTCTACTATAAATAGAGAGGTAAGAAGAGTGAATCAATATCCAGAAACTAAATGTAAAAATACCAAGAGAGCTCTCGGAATTTCATCTCAGAAATCTGGATCATGAAATGTTGTCTGAGTTTGTGACGATATTCTGTCCGACATTACATTCGTTGTTTCAGATTCTAGATTAGCTTAGTATGGAGCGATTGTAATGAGATGTTGTGCACTTCTATTTAGATAGAATTTTCAGGCATAACTCATCTGCGACTTAACTTTTTTTATTCTTTTGTATTATCTTGTAAATCTTGTAAAGAAAGGAATATATTCAATTGTATATATATACAATACCTTTGGTCATTGACCATCATAGGTTATATCAATATATAACCTATGAAAATTAAACCTTTGTGTTCTTTATTTATTTTCGCTGCACTTTAACTCTTCAAATATTTTATTCTATTTTTACTGAAATGTTGTCAGTTGTGTCAGACGACATTTTTGCCGACATTTGAAATTGTTCCAGCATTTGAATTGATTTTACTTTCAGTTTGTTGTTTACTGTTCCATAGTATAACCCCCGGGACTCAACATAAATAACTACTTATTCTAGAAAATCATAGCAGTAACAGATGTAAAATCCAACACTTTTAACTCAAGTTATTAATCCCATTTAACGGAAAGAGTAACTCTATTTTCACCTTGAATAATTAAAATTCTTAACTTTTACATAAGAGTTTAACTTCTATACTTTATTAACATTATAGATTTTTTCTTAGAGTGTCATGCCATTTGAAAGATAATTATAGGTAATTGTTCATAAAAATATAGAATTAGTAATCGAAGAAACTAAATGTGGAATTAAGTTTATCCCATTATTTATGACTCGAGCAATTGAGGCCTCGCACGTTGAAAACGTCGTTTCCACACACGTGCATATGTAGTGCCAAGTATCGTAAATTTCATTAGTGAAAGAGATATTGGTACGTAAGTGAAACATTTGAGAACATAGAATGATGGACGGTTATTGGTCAAATGACGTGTGTTCCACGTTGGTTAATGAAGGAAGAAATGTACGATGTGTAAGATCGAAACTTATCGAAAAAAGGGTCGCGACGCCACCGTAGAGTCGGGGCGTCGCTGCGCCACCACCCCAAGGGCCGCGGATCAGCGGCGCCCCAAAGGTAGGGCCGCGACGCTTATTCCATGTTTGGCACTAGAGCTCAGGCGTCGCGACGCTTCGGAGGCAGTGTGATCGACGGAAGACGAAAATTTCTGACTTTTGGGTTGGTTTTGGAGCATTAATCCTCCATTACTTGGCACTTGAATTCAGTCATTATTTGGCTGAATTATAACCTCTCATTTAGTGCAATTACATGGTCTTTATTGCCATTAGTTGGCTAGATGAGAAGACATCTTACACACACTATATATTGAGATCATTGGCTCAATTGTAAGACACACTTCATACTTTTATAGTTCAGATTTTCTGAACTTCTTCCTCTCTAGCATATCTTTCATACACTCAAATGTTTTTCTTGAGAAACACTTGAGTTTCTTTTGCTCATTTTTTTAGTTGTTGTTTTATCTTGGGAGACAAGTTGCCAATTACCGTTAAAGTATTTATACGGGGCAATATTATCTTAAGGACAGAGTGAATATCACTCGACTCAGCAGCGCCCTTGTAACACTACCAGATTTAGTGTCTTTTGGTTTCAGGTTGAAAAGATCAAGAGGCTCGCTGCAATTGTAAGAAGATCCATAGATCCAAGAGTCAAGAACCATTCAAGATAGAAGATCAAGATCACAAGACTTGTTGTTATCAGAACACTTATTAGGCTTCAAGCCTATTGTATTGCAATTATATTGTTTATCCTTTCAAAGCAATAGTGATAGTAATTTACTATTCTCGTACATCCATTGTGTAACTCACAGTAAGTTCAAGTCGGAAATATAGCGGGGGTTCTCAAGCTTAGGAGGGGAGACATTTTCGATGTCGTTAGAGTGTGTGGCAACGTGAGCCAACGTCGCATCAGAAAGGAGGAGAAGACGGAAGGCTGTAAATTTTTCAACACTATCCGTATATATGAATTAAATCTTTTACAAAAAAATATTACACAGTAATTGTCAAAGATTACCTCAGTTAATTGTATTTATGCAAACTTGTCATTGTTTTTCTGCAGTAATTAAAAACTGAGTGGATGTCTCTGTCTATCATCTCATTTCACATTTTCACTTGAAAACAGTTTCCAAATTTAACACTTTGCAAAACTAAGCCAATGAATGGGAACTATACTTTCTTTTAGGTAATCAATAATCACAACAAAAAAGAAATAGTCACAACTAGCTAGCTCATTGTACAAGAATAAAATAAAATTACTTTTGTTTATTGGCTTCACTCCCCATTTGATTAAAATCCTAAATGGTGTGAACTAAAAAAGTAATTATAGTAATTACTATTGAAAATTAATGAAACTTAATTTGTGGAAACTCGTTGCTTTTGTATATAGCATTACCAAACAAGCAAAGTGTTTGGACTTCTCACATATTATCTTTTTTATGACGGTCGTCTCAAATATTTTGGGGATCCTGTCCTAATTCGTAAAAATGTGCCCTTAATTAGGCTAAGATCTGCAAATTATGAATCTTTACAGTAAATTTTGGCTAATACTACTTAATAAAAAATATAAAAAAGGGGTCCTAAATTTTTTCATTTTTCGGGGATCCTATGCGGTACCACACCTCGTACGGGTCCAAAGACGACCCTGTTTTCTAGATTACTAAATTAGGCCTTGCTATCAAGGGCGGATGTACAGTTCAGCATGCGGATTTGGCATAATTCAGTAGTTATGGCCCACTAAAAAATAAAAATTAGATACGAAATCCGTTGTTAATCTATCGCTAATGCTTCTGGCTAATAATATTTTCAAATAAACAGTCGTTTAATTGAATTGACGATGGATTTTTTTTGCTATTTATTGGCGATAAAACTTGTATTATTGTCTTAAATGTTTTATTTAATATGTAAATTTATTAATTTAGAACTGATCAATAACTTAAAAGGACTATAATCTCGAACGTATAAACTTTAAATCATGAATTCATTTCTGTTTACCATAGGCATTATTGTAAGTCACCTAACCCAATTATGAAGTAGATTTTTTTTTCATTGTATTTTATTGAAACTAGTTAGTTTATTTAATATAAGGCATAATTAAAGTTATTCTTTGATGAGTGCATAAATTAGTTTTCAGTTTCTTAAAAAGATAGTAGTTGGTTTAAATAATTTCACAGCTAATTAGGAAATATACTTGTTCAGAAGGTTTAATCAAACTTAATTCTGATTTGATTCGATAATTAGCTGTACATTCAAAACAAGTATATGCATTAGCCCCACTTAGTTCCTACTAATCCATCTTTATGCACCAAGTTATTTTTCATTTGTTAAATTAAGTAACCTATTTAAGTGGCCTCTCTATATTTCTTTTGCATCTTAAATTAAATGGTTATTACTATCACTCGCTTATAGTTTGCAAATAATTACGAATTAAGGAGTGGCTTCTTAAGATTAAACATCTTAAACTGCTAATTTGTTATTGCAAATATAACAATAATCATCCTAAATATGATATTATTCACCAGCTCACACTTATAGTTGGAAGTGATAATTAGCTTGATGGTTAATCAAGTAGAAGTGTTAAATTTTTATTGCTACCAAAGTTTACTCATAGAAATTCAAGGAGTGGATCATAGTGTTAGATGATATATTTATTTTGATTCCAATTAGGTCCGTGTTTGTTACGATGAAAGTTATTTTTTGAAAAATAATATTCGAAAAATAACTTATTTTTCTAAAAAAAAATGTTTTTCAATGTTTGGATGGAGAGTGAAAGAAATTTTAGAAAAAGTATTTATTGAAGATTGATAATAAAAAGTCAAAATATCGGTTAACCCAATGACGGAAAGTTCAGAATAGAGATAATCGTGAATTAAAATGAATGTGAGTAAAATATGTGGTAACAAGGAAATGAGAATGAGAACAACAACAACAAATAGAATAGAAATCTGGAAATAAACAAACAGGGATGACTTGTTGAGTCGATTGATTTTTCAATTTATCCTTAAGATAATATTGTCCCGTGTATTCCTTTAACGGTTAGATGGCAATGTATCTCCCAAGATAAAACAACAATCAAACAAGTGAGCAAAGGAGACTCAAGTGTTCGCTTAGGAAAGAAATATGTTTAGAATATTGCAAGAGAGGAAGATAATTTCTGAAATTGTGTGTTCTTCAATTATGCCAATGACATCAATTTATAGGGTGATCAAGATGTCCTCTCAAATGGCCAAGTTAATGGTCTTCAATGCCATGTAATGACCTTTAATTTGAGGTTACAATTCAGCCAAATAATGGCTGAATTCATGAGGCAAATAATGGAGACTTAATGCTCCAAAGTCAGCCCAAGAATCGCCATTTCGCCTTCAACGGCCCGAAATACTGGCGCCGCGCGCTTCATGTCCTCAGAACTCATCGAGCCTCGAAGGGCCGCGACGCCTAAGTTCCCGTAACTTCCCAGTGAATTTTACCGTCACGAGCGCCACGGCTCTAGGAGGAGGCGTCGCGGTGCTCCAAGCGTCGCGACCCTTCTCGGCTCCGCGGTGATTTCTGATTTGTTTCATATTTTACACATTGTACACTTCTTACTTCATTTACCAATGTGAAACCATTGTTACTTGGTCAATAACTGTCTATTATCTTATGTCTCAAACATTTTGTATACGTACCAATATCTCTTCCATTAAGGAAATTACGATCTTTGGTACAACGTGTGCACGTGTGTGAAAATGATGTTTCCTACGTACAGGGCCCCAATTTGTTCGAGTCATAAATTAATAGCATTAACTTTATTTCACGTTTAATAAATTTCCAACAATCCCCTTTTGAAAGAGATTTTGGCGCACGCACATGGTGTCTTTCTAGCAATCATCCGGTGGATCGATGTTGCATCTGGATAGGTAGTCGTAGCTTTGAACCTTTCATAGTAGAATACCATCGAACTTACTTACTGTGCGGTGAATGTGATGTCTTGAACCGTCAGTGTTTAGTGTAAGCCAAGACAATGGTACCAACACAATATCTTCCTTACTCTATCTTTCTTTAATGTTTGTCCGTCGTGGGCCGTGGACACTCTTGGATTCTTAAGTGCGTTCATTTGAGATGACATGTCCTCGCATTTTAATAGGTGGTCTTCTACAAGGTATCCTGCAATAACCCGTTACACAAGCGTTAGGAACCATTAAAAGTTTCCCCAACCTAACCTCAATCATTGAGGATCATTAAAGGTTTGAAAGCTTAGCTTTTACCCCCTCTACAGGTCACACTTTATGTCTATCACGGGAATGGTCTTGGATTATGTTTCTAAGAAGAAATCATTATCTGAAGTGCTCTTGCTTTCTCCGAAGCACTCAACTAAACCTTTACGATTTAGTTTTCCCATTGAACCTACTTCCTGGGATCTCCAGTCTGTAATGTTGGATATCCACCGTACCAATTCTTATTGATTGGGTTTTAAGCTCATTCCCCTAGACAGACAGAACATCTGATCTCTGGGTATGCCATTCGTCAAGGGATCTACGATGTTTTCCTTAGATTTTACGTAATCAATGGAAATAATACTCGAGGTGATCAACTGCCAAACAGACTCATGTCTCCGTCGAATATGACGAGACTTGCCGTTGTACATAGCACTTCGTGCCCTTCCTAGAGTCGACTGACTGTCGTAGTGGATCATTACAGAAGACACGGGTTTATCCCAATATGGGACATCCTCTAAGAAACCATGAAGCCACTCAGCTTCTTCTCCCTCTTTATCTAAAGTGATAAACTCCGACTTCATCGTGGATCGGGCAATAAGGGTTTGCCTAGAGGATTTGCAAGACACAGCTGTTATACCCCGTAGTTCCAGGGTATGTATGCGAGGACGTACGTACGAGAATACGACAGAAAGATTGGAAAGGAAGAAAGAGGCGATTTTTCCACGGAAAAGTTTCCGGTTTTTGTGAAGGAAAAAGGTTCGTTTATGGAATTGATTCCCGATTTGGTATTCGGACTTCTGGAATATTAGAGAATTATGGAATTTTATTTTCGAAAATGGTCACGTGGGCCCACGGAGAAATTTACTGGTTTTGTGGGGCCCGCTTTGATTTTGAGATTTTGGCCGCTTTTTGATATTTTCTAAGACGAAATATTTTGATTTAATCGGGGCGACACGTGTCAGCCGCATGTGGCACCTTTGGGCCGAAATTTGTGTGTGCACAACACCCGGTGAGAGGCGTTTTTCGACGAAACGTTTTGACAGCTTTCGTAGGGGAATTTCCGGCTATGTCATTTAGTATTTTTATGGATTTTTCCGAGAGACGAACATTTTAGACCAACGAGAGGCGGCACTTGGCACCCTCATTGGTGGGCAAAGTGGGCGCATACAACGGACGATCGGGAATGGCAAGTGGGAGATATTTTTGGTAGATATTTTGTGTGCAAGTTGGCAGTACACATGGGTGAATCTTGGCCCTACACTTGCCTAACACTTGGCTAGATCTTGCCATTGGTTGGCCTCGGCTTGCGCTATAAATACCTCTCCTTTGATGAACTTCTTCATCCAAAATGCCTAAGTCTTGAGCCTTCCTCCCCCTTTTCGAGAGTTCCCCACAGTGGGGTAGCCGGTGGGTAGCCACCCCTCCTTTGTGGTGTACGTGGGTACCCCTAGCCTAGTTGCTTTCGTATAATACCCCCTCAGTGGTATAGAAATACTCCAAGTATTGTTATAATGCCCAAATTACCTTAGCCTTATACCTTGTTGTATTCTAAGGTTATACCTTTACGAAAAGCCCGAAATACTATTATACTTCCCGTCACTACAAAACCGAAACCCTAGGAAAATCTCCATAGTCAGTTGAGTATTGTGTAGTGTTTGGTTAGAACTTCTAAGGGTGGTTTAGAGCGGGTTGGGCGCCGGAGTCGAGCTAAACGATTGCCCAGATCGACTTTATACTTGGATAATTATGGGCTTATCGAGGTAATTATCTTGTCCCCTATTGTAAGTGGATATTACATGTCAGGAGTATATAGTTGAAGTATACTATATATAATCGAATTGTAATTACATAGGATCAGACATTGAAGAGACTTGTGTAGTAGTACCTTGTAGTAGAATTGTACCCTTTAGGGTTAGATGTAATACCCCCCCCCCCCTGGTTGGCTTGGTAGCCTACCGATAGAGAGAAGATTTACGCTGTCATGGGGGGAGTCTTTGAAATTTCGTAGAAAGTTCTACGATGAGACCTAAATGTTAATAAGCGCCTTGTGGCCTTATAGGTGGAAGTACACGTGTGGCGCTCTACTGCTTACGAGTAGCCGACGGCGAGGTACTCGAGCATTTTGCTATTAGTCGATAATCGTCGCGAGGTATGTGAACCTCTTCCTATCTCTCAGCATGATATGTGTAAACTATGTAGTACGCAGACGATACGTGCTAAATGTGTTTGAGTGGTTTAAAACATAAAGTGTTATAACGCTTTACGGAAGTTGGTTATAACGACTTTATGTTAGTAAGAAAATACATGTGGTTTTTAAAAGGTAATCGATTTGAACTATAATCGCTTGTTATATGGTAAGAAAGAACTTGAAGTATTTTCACAAGATTTTTGAATCATTTTGAAAGGAGAAGTAATACTTGGTGTTTGAAAACTTAAGAGTTATACTAGCTTTATGGGAAGTTAGGTATAACGCTTAAGAATGCTTTCTTGATTTCGAAATCGAATGTGTATCGACAAACCATCGCAGCGTTAATAAAAGGAAATGTTTTGAATAATTAAGTATTATGAAAACCAAGAGAAACTTCCATCCGCATGAAGCTAAGATGACAAAATGATATTTCCTAGATCATGGTCATTGTAATAAGATTGTTATAAACAAGAATATCCTACTCACACATAAGGCTTATGTTTCTCGATTGTTTAAAAGAGAATTATATTCTTAAATGAATAAGACTATGAACTACGGAACCTTTCTAAAATAAGAAACGTGAACATTTGAAAGTAGGCAACTTGACGTTTGAAAAATAATGTTGTTACTTGATTTTACAAAGGTAAGAGTTTTGGTTTTCTTAAAAGACGATACCACTCTATTTTATACTACGTATTGTGTGACTTATGTGAAAGAAACAGATCTTTTAAGATTTTAATGTGTGAAGTACTTTGGGGATAGATACAGAACTTGTTAGTAGAAAGTACCTTGTGTGAATAACTTGATTGTATTGGTTTGTGATAGCCTTGTAATACTTTCTTGTTCTTTGTGATAAGTAAACGTGTTAGGATGCTACGTGTGTTAGTATCTTGTGATGTTTGTGTAAAGGGGTTTCTTGATTGTGATTATTAACTATCGCCGTTATGATAGTATGGTGGCATTCATCTCTTGAGATGATTCCGGTTAAGCCGCCTCCGACGCGGGTAGACTCGGTGATGCAGGACCATGATTCGAGAATACCTCACGCGGGTCCCGGGGCCTATGCGCGAGCTACGAGTTCCGGTTAGTGTACGTCCTTTATGGGCATGCGTCTCGCGCTACGCGGATCGCGAAGTCGGGGCGACGCCGGGAGTAGCTACCGACGCGGGAATACCTCATGCGGCCGATGAGATTGGCCTACGCGAGTGCGGAAGTTCGAGGACTAGACGCGCACATTAGATATCGCGCAAGTGGCCGCCTTTGATCATGTGGCGGTGCAGACAGATCTTATGATACGATTTATGACCTTGTTGGTACGGTGAGTGTTAGTAGTCGGCTATGCCTTCGCATTTACCCCGCATGCTTTATTAGACACGGTGGGACACGTGTTCATGTGTATTCCTTGGTGCTTGTATATCATAAATCACGGCGGTGAGGAAGGTATTCCACGCACGATTGATGTGGGCGTGAGACCCATTGTTAAATTGAGTGATGACTTGAGGTGAGTCCTCGACTGACATGATCGCTATTTATGGTGAATCGTAGTTTGGTTATCATACATGTCTCCCGCTTTGTATAGACTACTATGATTTCATTTACGATTTATTTTAGTTTCACATACTTGCACTGTCAATCGACTTCCTCGGGCCGCGTTCACGCCGCAGTTGAGGTACATCGATCGTTGATCCTAGCTCTCGTGGTCACGATTCGTTTGGGAAGCTCCGTTTCTCCGAGGCTTATCACGTATAGTCCCCGTCAGTAAGTGTTTACATTCGGGGTTTGGGCCTGTCCCGCCATTGTGGTCGATCATTCTTAAGGTGCGTAGTAATCCGTTGTGGCGGTGGTTGGTAAAAAGGATTAAGCTGCTCATTTGTAAAAAGTTGATGGTTACATATATGCAGAAAGGCAAGTTTTCACAGATTATTGTTTTATATTTCGTTATCTCATGTTGTTGTTTTATGTTCACTGACACGATGTTGTGTCACTAGGGTGCCCGGTAAGGCACCACCACGCCCGCCGGTCGTGACAAAAGTGGTATCGAGCGATTAATCCTCGGAAAGTGTCTACGCATCGTATCCGCAGAGTCTTGATTATCGGTTGTGCACCACACCAATAATCGTGAGGCTATAGGATATTTAGGATTGGTTTCTATTCTTCTCACTCGAGATCGTGCCTTAGCCGTGTTGTAAGTTGGACCCTCCGACGAAATTCATTCCCTTATCGTTATGCCTCCGCGTAGGCAACCCGCCCGGGAGGCGTGGCGCCGGCGGAGGCGAGAGTTGAGTTCGAGAAGGTTGCGAGGGCACAGCCCAATCATTACCTAGGTAGTGCTTCATTCGGGGATTTCTGCGACGTCACTAGCCCCAGCAGAGTTTAGCACAGTGACGGCAGTTCCTACTGCGTCCACGATATTTGAACCTTCAGTTCCACGACCGGGAACAGTGAATATAGATTGCCAAGAGACAACCTTGTTACTAGCTATGGATTTGGCTACCAGAGAGTATACCGATGTATCGCGAGTCTTGATGACTACCTAAGAGAAGGTTGTGCAAGAGTAATTCTTGATTGGTTGAGCATGGCACGTATGCGCTTATGTACAGCAGCCGAAAACGTAGAGATTGACGTTAACCAAGGCGACAGAAGAGGCCAGCAAGGTCCTTCGGTAACTTTCAAGGTGAGTATACCTTAAGTGCTATGTTCTGATAGCAGTGTGTTAGTTGTGATTAGAAATCATGGTGGGTTAACCGAGTAAGATTTTGGAGGATAGAGAAAGTGTGAGCCTTAGAGCTTAATACGCAAAGACCTTAGAGGTAAGGCCATCTCGGGTAGAGACGTATGTTTATGTTTGACCCTTATCGGAGTGCATAGTGCACGTGAGTGTTTTGGATAAGTCCCTATGTAGTATGAAATGAAAGAGGGTAGTTGAGCTAAGAAGACCGCTAGGTTTTCGTAACGTGTTTAGTAAGATTGTTCCTTCGGGGAGCTAGTGTTTTGCGCAATACCGGGTCGGGTTGAGGCCATGTTGCGGGTCAACCTGCGCGTATGCGTGGGTCGGGTCATGGTGGTCCCTCTTGTGTTAGGGTCATGAGGGTGTTAGGCCCATGTTTAGTTAGCCGCAAGTTCGTGGATGCGTTCGACCGGTGGTCGGGCCGATGGCAAATTTATCGTGTTCTTCGGTCAGGGTCGTTCCCTCGGCAGTGTTGATGTTATCTGAAAAGGTTGTGAGGTTGCACGGGGTGCCTACCTTCACCTTATGACGGACAGTGGAGCCCAGTGGTACTGCTTTCTTCTCGAGTTTGTACGAGCAGGCTAGAACTCAGTGAGTCTCTCAGACGCATTCGCCTCCGCCGTTGTTTTGATTTCGTGGTACCGTGAGGATCGTTGTCTCGGTTGAAGTGTTTAAGCTACCGTGTCGGTGTTCGGATGTCGTCTTGCGACGCCTTGAGGGCGTAAATGCAAGTCACGGCCGATTGGTTCGATGTTGGTGGTTCGATAGTTGGTTGAGCTTGTTCCAGCAGATCGTGGATAGTGAAGCTTGTCTAGAAGAAGTTCGCACTCGGAGGAATCGTGCGGATAATCGGCGGCGACACTTAGAGTTCGTGCCGACGGTCCTTTTGAAAGTACCACCGGACGTGTGTGACGAGTTTTGGAAACGAAGGAACTTAGCCCGAGTTACTTGGGCCTTTGTGAGTTCATGTGAAGAATAGGCCGTTGCCTTATATGTTAGCATTTGCCGTCCGACTTAGGAAGGACGTCCGGTCTTCAGATTGTTATGTTCGGGAAAGTATCAAGATCCATCCGAATGTTCCCGATAATGATGACCACGTTAGAGATAGTAACCCCGAGTTTTGGAAACCGGCCGTGACGTAATGTGGTAAGAGTTCGAGTGTACGAGATCCTCCGGATCGCAGCGCCGGCACCATTTGTTGGGTCGCCGAGCAAGGCTCGCGACAGAGTGACAAAAGTGGTATCGAGAGACTAAGTATATTTTGACCCGGAAGAGGTATTTGTGGTGATGTAGGTGTTTCCTCGTGGACTTAGATGTAAGTTTTGCGCAGTGTTTCATGGCCACCGTGCGGGATTGTTTCGTAAGTATAGTAGTGAAGACTATCTTCACACGTGTTCGCTTTGAGACTTAGAAGGAACATTCGGACGAATGTTTCTAAGGGAAGAATGTTATACCCGTAGTTCCGGGTATGTATGCGAGGACGCATTTGCGAGAATACACGTAAAGATTGGAAAGGAAGAAAGAGGCGATTTTTCCACGGAAAAGTTTAGGTTTTGTGAAGGAAAAAGGTTCGTTTATGGAATTGATTCCCGATTTGGTATTCGGACTTCCGAATATTAGAGAATTATGGAATTTTATTTTCGAAAATGGTCACGTGGGCCCACGGAGAAATTTACGCTTGTGGGGCCCGCTTTGATTTTGAGATTTTGGCCGCTTTTTGATATTTTCTAAGACGAAATATTTTGATTTAATCGGGGCGACACGTGTCACCCCACGTGGCACCTTTGGGCCGAAATTTGTTTGTGCACAACACCGGTTAGAGTCGTTTTCCTAAACGCTTTCCACGTAGGGAATTTCCGCTATGTCATTTAGTATTTTTATGGATTTTTCCGAGAGACGAACATTTTAGACCAACGAGGGCGACTGGCACCCTCTCATCAGTGGGCAAAGTGGGCGCACAATGGACGATCGGGAATGGCAAGTGGGAGATATTTTTGGTAGATATTTTGTGTGCAAGTTGGCTAGGTACACATGGGTGAATCTCGCCCTACACTTGCCTAACACTTGGCTAGATCTTGGCCATCGTTGGCCTTGTCGCGCTTATAAATACCCTCTCCTTGATGAACTTCTTCATCCAAAATGCCTAAGTCTTGAGAGCCTTCCCCTCCCCTTTTCGTGAGGCCCTCGTCGAGAGTTCCCCACTGGGGTAGGCCGAGGTAGCCACCCCTCCTTTGTGGGCGTGGGTACCCCTAGCCTAGTTGCCAGATAATACCCCTCAGGTATAGAAATACTCTCCAAGTATTGTTATAATGCACAAATTACCTTAGCCTTATACCTTGTTGTATTCTAAGGTTATACCTTTACGAAAAGCCCGAAATACTATTATACTTCCGTCACTACAAAACCAAACCCTAGGAAAATCTCCATAAATTGGCCGGAGTATTGTGTAGAAGTTGGTTAGAACTTCAAGGGTGGTTTAGAGCGGGTCGAGCGCTCGGAGTCGAGCTAAGCGATTGCCCAGATCGACTTTATACTTGGATAATTATGGGCTTATCGAGGTAATTATCTTGTCCCCTATTGTAAGTGGATATTACATGTCAGAGAGTATATAGTCAAGTATACTATATATAGTCTTCGAATCGTAATTACATGACCAGACATAAGAGACTTGTGTAGTAGTACCGTGGAGTAGAATTGTACCCGTTAGGGTTAGATGTAATACCCCCCCCCCTGGTTGGCTTGGTCGCCGGCCTCGATAGAGGAGAAGATTTACGCTGTCATGTGGGAGGTGCCGAAATTTCTGTAGAAAGTTCTACGATGAGACCTAAATGTTAATAAGCGCCTTGTGGCCTTATAGGTGGAAGTACTACGTGTGGCGCGTTCTACTTGGCTTAAGGAGTAGCCGACGGCTTGAGGTACTCGGAGCATTTTGCTATTAGTCGATAATCGTCGCGAGGTATGTGAACCTCTTCCTATCTCTCTAGCATGATATGTGTAAACTATGTAGTACGGAGACGCATACGTGCTAAATGTGTTTGAGTGGTTTAAAACATAAAGTGTTATAACGGCTTTACGGGAAGTTGGTTATAACAGCTTTATGTTAGTAAGAAAATACATGTGGTTTTTAAAAAGGTAACTGATTTGAACTATAACTGGCTTGTTATATGGTAAGAAAGAACTTGAAGTATTTTCACAAGATTTTTGAATCATTTTGAAAGGAGAAGTAATACTTGGTGTTTGAAAACTTAAGAGTTATACTAGCTTTATGGGAAGTTAGGTATAACGGCTTAAGAATGCTTTACTGATTTCGGAAATCAGAATGTGTATCGACAAACCACTGCAGCGTTAATAAAAGGAAATGTTTTGAATAATTAAGTATTATGAAAACCAGTAGAAACTTCCATCTGCATAGAAGCTAAGATGAGACAAAATGATATTTCCTAGATCATGGCTGCTGTAATAAGATTGTTATAAACAAGAATATCCTACTCACACATAAGGCTTATGTTTCTCAGATTGTTTAAAAGAGAATTATATTCTTAAATGAATAAGACTATGAACTACGGAACCTTTCTAAAATAAGAAACGTGAACATTTGAAATTAGGCAAACTTGGACGTTTGGAAAAATAATGTTGTTACTTGATTTTACAAAGGTAAGAGTTTTGGGTTTCTTAAAAGCGATCACTCTATTTTATACTACGTATTGTGTGACTTATGTGAAAGAAACAGATCTTTTAAGATTTTAATGTGTGAAGTACTTTGGGGATAGATACGAACTTGTTAGTAGAAAGTACCTTGTGTGAATAACTTGATTGTATTGGTTTGTGATAGCCTTGTAATACTTTCTTGTTCCGTGATAAGTAAACGCGTGTTAGGATGCTACGTGTGTTAGTATCTTGTGATGTTTGTGTAAAGCGGGTTTCTTGATTGTGATTATTAACTATCGATCGTTATGATAGTATGGTGGCATTCATCTCGAGATGATTCCGGGTTAAGCGCCTCCGACGCGGTAGACTCGCGGATGCGGGACCATGATTCGAGAATACCTACGCGGGTCCCGGGGGCCTATGCGCGAGCTACGAGTTCCGGTGTTAGCGACGTCCTTTATGGGCACGCGGTCGCGTGGCTACGCGATCGCGTTCGGGGCGACGCCGGAGTAGCTACCTCGATGCGGAATACCTCATGCGCCGATGAGATTGGCCTACGCGAGTCGCGGAAGTTCCAGGACTAGACGCGCACATTAGATCTGCGCGCAAGTGGCGGCCTTTGATCATGGCGGGCTAGACAGATCTTATGATACGATTTATGACTTTGTTGCAGCGGTGAGTGTTAGTAGTCGGCTATGCCTTCGCATTTACCTGCACAGCTTTATTAGGACACAGTGGGACACGTGTTCATGTGTATTCCTTGGTGCTTGTATATCATAAATCGCCGCAGGCGGCGAAGGTATTCCACGCACGATTGATGTTGTGGGCGTGAGACCCATTGTTAAATTGAGTGATGATTGAGGTGTGAGTCACGACTTGACATCGCTTATTTATGGTGAATCGTAGTTTGGTTATCATACATGTCTCGCTTTGTATAGACTACTATGATTTCATTTACGATTTATTTTAGTTTCACATACCGCACTGCCAGATCGACGCCGGGCTGCGTTCACGCCGCAGTTGAGGTACATCGCCGTTGATCCTAGCTCGTGGTCAGCGTTTGGGAAGCTCGCTTTCTCGAGGCTTATCGGTGGTATAGTCCTGTCGTAGTAAGTGTTTACATTCGGGGTTTGGCGGGCCCCGTCCCGCCATTGTGGTCGTATCATTCTTAGAGGTCCGTAGTACCGCTGCGGTGGTTGGTAAAAAGGATTGCCGCTCATTTGTAAAAAGTTGATGGTTATATATATGCGAAAGGCAAGTTTTCACTGATTATTGTTTTATATTTCGTTATATCTCATGTTGTTGTTTTATGTTCCGCTGATTACTCTGATGTTGTGTCACTAGGGTGCCCGGGGTAAGGCACCAGTCACGGGCCCAGTTTCGGGTCGTGACAACAGCTCCACCACCAATTGTAAAAATATAGCCGCTGGTGGACTTGATGTCCTCGACATCAGATATCCAGTTTGCATCGTTGTACCCCTCTAGTACAGTTGAATATCTCGAATAGTGTAACCCAAATTTTAGCTTAAACTTCAGGAATCGTAGTTGTCACGACCTGAACCCGGGCCCGTGACTGGTGCCTTACCCCGGGCACCCTAGTGATACAATATCAGAGAAAATCAGCGGAAATAAAAACATGAACATGAATTAAGAGACATGATAAGTAAACAGGCCAACCAAAATAGTTGCCTTTAGTATATATACATAAATACCCGAACAGTTATCCTTTTTACAGACTCTGCCCACAACAGTACTACAGACCTCTAAGAAGTGACAACAACTATGACGGGACAGGGCCCCGCCATACCCCTGAATGTACAAGAACCTACAGACTCAGGGTAACATACCAAAGATAAGCCTCCGAAGGAACGGAGCTTCCCAACACGCTGAAATGTGATCCTATAAGGCGGATCGGCGATCGATGTACCTTTACTGCGCAGATGAACGCAGCCGGGCGAGGTCGACAAAAGGTACCAAGTATGTGAAATCAGAAATATCAGAATGAAATCATAATAGTCTATATAAAGGCGAGACATGTATGATAACCAAACTACGCTCACAACATAAAAGCGATCATGTCAAGTCGTGACTCACGCCTCAAAGTCATCCTCACGCCCGTGGAACTTCTTCCTCACCGGCCAGCCTAGGTACAAATCATGTGATACGATAATGTGTCTCGCCCATCTTATGGACCCAATATAGAAACGTGGAATACATTCCTGCTCATCCTACGAACCCAGAGTCGAGTGAAATACATTCCGGATGAACCAGAGTCAAGTGAAATACATTCTCGGATGAACCGTAGTCAAGTGAAATACATTCGGATGAACCAGAGTCAAGTGAAATATATTCCCGGATGAACCGGTAGTCAAGTGAAATACATTCCCGGATGAACCGGTAGTCAAGTGAAATACATTTCCGGATGAACCGGTAGTCAAGTGAAATACATTCCCGGATGAACCGGTAGTCAAGTGGAACACAATACTTGCACAACAAGGCTATCACACGTAACATGGTCAAGTTTCATAACAAAAGCATAGGCAAGTTATACACAAATCAAGGTACTTTCATTTTATGTCAAAGTCCGGATTTTAACCCTAAAGTATTACGTACGTTAAATTCCTTTTAAAGATCCATTTCTTTTACGAAGGTCACCCGATACCCGTAGTATAAAAATAGAGTGACTAACATTGTTAAGTAAACCAAAATGCTTTCCTTTGTAAAATCAAGTAACAACCTTATTTTCCAAACGTTCAAGTTTGCCTAATTTCAAAAGCTCAAGTTTCTCATTTTAGAAAAGGTTTCGTAGTTCATAGTTTAAATCCTTTAAAACATAATTCTCCTTTAAACGTTTTGAGAAACATATGTCTTATATGTGAGTAGGTTATTCTTGTTTATAATTAATCTTATTAAGCAGCCATGATCTAGGAAATGTAATATCATTTTGTCTTATCTTAGCTTCTATGCAGATGGAGGTTTCTACTGGTTTTAATACCATACTTCATTATTCAATACATTTTCCTTTATTAACGCTGCAGTGGTTTGTCGATACTCATTCTGATTTCCGAAATCAGTAAAACATTATTCCTCTTAAAACCAAGTACTCATTACTCACGAATGAGTTTTCACACTTTTAACAAAATTCATATCAATACCATTAAGTCAAGTCTTACTCTTCTTTCAACAGGTCTTTTTGAAACACTTCAAGTTCTTTATTACTACCCATCAAATCCGTTATAAGTCAAATCAGTTACCCTTTGAAACCACAAAGCATTTTCTTACCTACATAAAGTTGTTATAACCGACTTCCCATAAAGCCGTTATAACACTTTATGTTTCAAACCAATCAAATACATTAAACACATGCGTACGCTCACCGCACTACATAGTTATACACATATCATGCTAGAACAGATAGGATGAGGTTCACATACCTCGCGACGATTATCGACTAATAGCAAAACGCTCCAAGTACCTCAAACCGTCGGCTACTCCTTAAGTCAAGTAGATCACGCCATACGTAGTACTTCAACCTATAGAGGCCACAAGGCGCCTATTAACATCTTAGATGCCAATGTAGAATATCTTACAGAAAATTCTGAAGATTCTCCTCCCGCAACAACAGCGTAAATCTCCTCTCTCTATCGAGGCCAGAACCAAGCCAACCAGTGGGGTTAACACGCCTAACCGGACGTGTACAATTCTACTACACAAGAATGCTACACAAGTCTCATGTAATACACCCTATGTAATTACTGATTGCCACTTCTTAAAATTCAGCTTAAGTCGCAAGACATTCTGTAAGTATTATTCAGCTTAAGTCAAAAGACATTGCCGACAACTATGTTCAGTTCTATATATAGTATACTTAACTATATACTCCTACAACATGTAATTTCCAATTACAATGTAAGGTCAAGAATGTTTACCTCGATAAGCCCAAAATTATCCGAGTTTATATGTCGATCTGAGCAAGGTTTAGCTCCTACTCCGTGCGCCCGACCCGCCCAACCAACCCTTAGAAGTTCTAACCAACTTCTACTTATAACTTCAACTACGGGTGAAGATTTACTTAGGGTTTCGTTTTAGTGTGAGGGAAAGTATAATGGTATTTTCCGGGCTTTTTGTAAAAGGGTACTTTGGAAAGTACTACAAGGTATTTGGCTAAAGTATTTTGGGCATTATAACAATACTAGGAGAGTATTTCTATACCACAACAAGGGTATTATACGAAACAACTAGGTTTGGGGTACCACTAGGCCAGACACCACAAGTGGGAGGGAAGCTCTCGCCAAAGGGCCTTCTCAAAGGGGGAGGGCGTCTGTTGGACGAGATCAAACAAGAGGGAGGGAGTATTTGAGACTTAGAAAGATTGCTCAAGTTTTGGATGAAGAAAGTCTTCAAGTAAGGGGAGTATTTATAGGCTAACCAAAGGCCAACCAATGGTCAAGATCAAGCCAAGTGCCATGCAAGTGTAGGGCCAAGATTAAGCCATGTGCAACCTTATCCATCTACCCAAAATATCCTACCAACTCCTTGACCAAAAACAATGCACAAAAACGCGCAACTTGCCCCTTTTCGTCCGTCCACTCCTTCCAATTAGAGGGTGACAAGTGTCGCCCTCTCGTTGGTCCAAAATGTTTCGTCTCTCGGAAAAATCCGCAAAAATTATTAATGACATAGCCGTAATTTTCCCTACGAAAGCTGTGGAAACGTTTCGTCGAAAAACGACTCTAATCGGGTGTTGTGTACAAATTTCGAAACTAGCCAACTTTAAGGCTCAAATTATAATACGTACGCGCTCACGTACATACTCTGGAAATACGGGGTATAACAGTAGTACCTTATTCAACGCTTTCCAGTGATCCTCACTTGGATTACGGGTGAACCTAGCCAATTTATTGACTGCATAAGCGATATCAGGTCGAGTGCAGTTTGTGATATACATCAGACTACCAATCACTTGTGCATACCGCTCCTTGCGTACGGGCACACCAAGATATTTGTCAATATTTTGACTTATATCCAATGGTGTCGTTACAGGTGAACTGTCGTACATCCCAAAGTTTCTTCAGTTCATCCTCGATGTAGTGAGATTGAGATAAGACCAGTCCGTCAGATGTCTTAGAGATCTTGATCCCTAGGATGACATCTGCGATACCTATATCTTTCATGTCAAAACATTGTTTTAGCATGTTCTTAGTCTCTATGATTATCCTAGGACTGCTTCCATTGATCAACAAGTCGTCTACATAGAGGCATATCATGACGAATGAATCAAAATTTCCTTTCATGTAAACACATTTGTCACACCCGTTAATGGCGAACCCTTTCGATAGTAAGGTACTATCAAATTTCTCGTGTCAATGTTTAGGGGCCTGTTTCAGCCCGTACAATGATTTGACAAGTCGACAAACTTTTGTCTCTTGTCCTGGAACCACATACCCCTCAGATTGGTTCATATATATTTCTTCTTCCAAATCACCATTTAGGAAGGCTGTCTTGACATCCATTTGATGTATTTCAAGATCCCGCAAGGCGGCGATAATAATAGACATACGTATGGATGCTATTCTAGACACCGGTGAGTAGGTGTCAAAGTAATCAAGACCCTCCTTTTGGCGATAGCCCTTGACTACCAACCTAGCCTTGTACTTGTCGATAGATCCATCTGCCTTTAACTTCTGTTTGAGGATCCACTTACAACCCAATGATTTGTGTCCCGGAGGAAGTTCAGCCAATTCTCAGGTGTGGTTGTGCAATATGGACTCTATCTCACTTTCTATATTTTCTTTCCAGAGCGGAGCTTCTGGAGTTGACAATGCTTCGGCGATTGTACGTGGTTTGTTCTGAACCAGATAAACTACAAAGTCTGGACCGAAGGACTTGTCCTTCCGGGCCCTTTTGCCTCATCTTGGTTCCATCTCTGAATCTTGCAAATCTTGAGAATCTGGAACACTTGATCCCGGATATTCAGCCACTTCAGAGTTCACTAGATCTGAACTATTTAGATCCGGGCAGTCAACGACTCCTGGATCCTCAGAGGTTTGCTCATAACTTTGCTTGCGAGAGGTTATATCTCTTTCCTTTCTAGGAAATGAGTCTTCAAAGAAACTTGCACTTCTTGATTCCATAATTGTACCTACATGAATGCCCGGTACATCCGACTTATGCACTACGAAGTGATAATCACTACGGTTATTGGCATATCCGATGAATATGCAATCCACAGAGGCCCAAATTTGACCTGTTTTGGCTTAGGTACTTCTACCTTGGCCAGACAACACCACACCTTCAAGTATTTGTAGGTGAGTTTCTTTCCTTTCCATAGTTCGTATGGAGTCTTGTCCTTACCCTTGTGTGGAACTCTATTAAGAATCTTATTTGCGGTAAGGACAACTTCTCCCCACAAATATTATAGAAGGCCTGATTTGATGAGTAAAACTTTCATCATTTCCTTTAGTGTTCGGTTCACGTTCAGCAACACTATTTGATTGAGATGAGTACGGAGCCGTCGTTTGATGAACTATACCCGATTGGGTACAAAATTCTTCAAAAGGCGCTACATATTCTCCCCATATCGCTACGGATTGTTTTAATCCGTCCGCTTAGTGGGTTCTCAACTTCAGCTTTGTAACGTTTGAACGCTTCAAAGGCTTCATCTTTACTTTTTAGTAAGTAAATGTAACAATACTGTTACACCTCGTAAGTTAAGACAATGTTAAGAACGTCATTAAGATTAAGATTCGGATAATTGATATAAGTTATATTTACATAAGCTACGAGCACGTCAATGAGAACTTAATATGATAAGTTATATATATTTCCATTAAGGATTATTACATATTATGAGAATTACGACATGGAGGATACGAGACCTTATGGAATTCCCGGGATTTAAAGGAAACAGGAATCAAGATTGAAAGAATTGGGGTTAAGATTTATTACTTGGGGGATTAAGTTAGTTAAGTAGACACTTAGAGGATTAAAGTGTAATATGAAGGGGGACCTAAATGAATTATTAAGAACCTGAAAATTATAAACATGCCCTAATAATTTCATTCTTCCACTAACACAAAATCAAATTTTCTCCTTCTCTTTCTTCCTTACCTTTGGACGATTTTTCCCCCTTTGTAGCAAGAAAAATTTAAAGCTTTTACTTCATTTTTCTTGGATTAAATTACCTTACACAATTAAGCCAAGAATTAGAGAATTTTGGACACAAAAACAGTGGGTTTCGACAGGACTGCTGGCAGATTTTGGGGCCGAAAAAATTCAAGTTTTGATGCAATTTTTGGGAAGCAAAACATGTGTAGATGATGGGTAAGCGTTGTAGATGTTTGCATGTTGAATTGAAGTTGGAAAAGTGAAAAATTGGGCAAGAAGAGGGTCCAAAAAATGGGCAGAAAATCGGGATTTTGGACAGAATCTTAGTCAAATTTGAAGGGGTATATCTCCTCGTATATTAGGAGTTTTTGGATGTTTCAAAAGCCTAAAATGAATTTCGTCGAGTCTAGTTTCCAACGCAACAAACCTCTCATCGATATGACACCAGAGTAGAGAGTTATGGACGTTACAAGTTCAGCTGACAAAGTAGTGGCTAAATCGGGACTGTTTTGGGGATTAAATTAAGGTATGAAAATTCTTCTTTCTATGCTATAATTGAAGTTGCATATTGTTGTAGTTGAAGGAATGGATTTGTGTTAGGAAGAAACCTTGAATTTAGACAATGCATGTGTCAATTTTGGGTGTGAGCCGAATTGGGTTGTTTCAGGAATATGTTGGATTCGTGTGTTGTGTTGTAAATTTCATCACTAATTGTGTATTAAAAATGGATGAAATTGTGAAGATTAAAGATGGATTCGTTATATGATATTGTTGGAAAGATAAGTTGGTTTAATAGTTAAGAAAATAGTTAAAATGGTTGCATGTTAATGGCCTAAAATTCATGGATAACTCTCGGACATTGTGTGACCTTTACGGACTGTTTTTGTGCAAATTAATTGTTAGTATTGTTATTATTATCGTCGTAATTGTATGATAAGATTGAAATAAACATTGGTACTTTGGGTTGTAATTAGTTATATAAGGTGACGCGAGATGAATTGGAATTTAAGGAACTAAGAAAAGAGTTTTGGAATCTCAGACATTGTTGTAACATTTTAAGGATTGAATGAACATGGTAAATAAGTGTGATAGTCACTTTGATGGTTGAAATTGTTGCCTTTCATAAATAAGGAGAAAGGAGACTGTATGATGGCGTATATGCAGTATATGGGACCTAATTAGATTACATATTGAAATGGTTGTGATTGTTGGTTTGATTTGGACTGTTGGTTAATTGTGGATACGCACATAAACAGTGAAAGTGCTGACCGAATTTTTATAAAAATGGGAAGTTGTTATTCAAATAACTTACGTTAGGATTCCTAAAATTAATGGTCTTATTATTATGATTATAGGCTGACGTACTAGACGAGGATCATCCTAGTTTTACATTGGTTGAGCGACTAAGAGGTATGTGAGACTATCCTTCTTTCTTTTGGCATGATTTCGTGAAACAAACTTTCATTTGACATGATTTTAATAAAATTACGGCGGACGTACATGATTTTCTACAAAGTTAGTTTTAAAGGAAAATTGTTATGACAAGTGCCTATGATTTTCAGTAAAGAGTTTATTATGATGATATTATCGAAAGTCAAAGATGATTTCTAATTGCATATAGTTGCTCATGATATCTACTCGTGTCAAGTCTTATTACACATTCACCGAGTCTCTCACATAGAGGGCCGGCACTATATTATATGTTCCGGGTTCGAGTCCCGGCTATTATTATTATATTACTTGGGTTCGAGTCCCAAGCGGGTTCAACTCCTGGTTTATTATTATTCCATGGATTAGCTCTCCATGATGCGGGTTCGAGTCCCATTACATTATATTATTCCATATACTTACGTGGGTTCGAGTCCCATGATATATATACTTACTTGGGTTTGAGTCCCACGATATATATACTTACTTGGGTTCGAGTCTCATGATATATACATACTTACTTGGGTTCGAGTCTCATGATATATATGTACCTAGACGGGTTCGAGTCACGTGCTAGTATATCCTGAGGATAGGAGTTCATGATTTTAGCAAGACTTGCATATTTTGGAAAGGTAAGAACTGATTTTCATTACTCTCATTTGGTAAGACACAATTATACTGTTAAGTTGATTTCATACTTGCTTCCTGTTATACGTTGAACTGTTATGATCTCAATTACAGTATTTTTTTCAGTTTCACATACTTGGTACATCTATCGTACTGACCCCCTTTTCCCCGGGGGGACTGCGTTCATGCCCACAGGTACAGGTGATCGGTTAGGTGACCCTTCAGTTTAGGACATCTACCGCTGCTAAAGAGCTCTCTTGTTCCGGAGCCAGTTATTTTGGTACAGATCTTTACATTCCATACTTATGTATATTTTGGGCACGACGGGGCCCTGACCCGTCATATGTCAGTATTGTACTCTTAGAGGTCTGTAGACAGTTGTGGATGATAGATGTGTTTTGGACTTGTGTAGAACGTTGCGGTTGAGCTAGCTGTATTGCTACACTTGTTTTGGGATGTTCCCGTATATAGTGGCAGTCTTGCTGGCTTGCCTATTGTGATTACTCATTTGTTTATGTGATGCTATTTGGTTGCAGCCTAGTCGACTAGCCTGTTGTGATGTTTGGATAGTTGTGTAAGGCAGCCTTGTCGGCTCGCCTATTTTGGGTATATGTTATAGATGCAGGGTTGTGCTGCCGAAATTTTCTATTACCATTAAGGGTCAGTTGATTACGTGACGGGTTAGTGTAATGGCGTCCAATTAGGGCGTCGGGTCGCGGCCCGTCGGGTTGGGTCGTGACAGAAGTGGTATTAGAGTAGTTAGTCCTCGAAATGTCTACAGACCGTGTCTAGTAGAGTCTTGTGTATGGGTATGTTGTGCACCATACTTATACACAGGAGGCTGCCGGACATTTAGGATTGGTTTCTACTCTTTCATCTCGTAGATCGTGCAATAGAGCTATGTCATTAGGATAATCTCCCCCCTCTTCCTACTAATTATTGTGGTTGCAGCTATGTCTCGAAAGACATCGACAGTGGCTCGGAAGGAAAATCAGAGTTTGAATAGAAGTATGATGACCAGGTTTGGAGATACTGGGTCAACGTCAGGTAAGGTAACTCTTCAGAATCTTTTACGTACCAAATAAGAAAATAAGTTCACAATTAATCACTTAAGGGGATGGTATCATCAGGGATTGGAACCAGGAGCAATGTCCGAGGTTACGTATGTATACTAGAATATGTTGGAATTATGAAAAGTACGACAAGTAAGAAATGAAGTTATTTGAAGGATTGGTAACCGAGGTATGTAATTGTGCACAATTTCAATGCATTAGTTCACGCAGAGTGCTAAGATGAGACTATTTGGTCTCTTGGAACCAAAGGTTAAAAAGGGAAGAAGCTCATAATACCTCGCTTAATTTGCGTAGTGGGTGGTCTTCTAAGTACTAATCTTACCGAGCATCCAAATGGAGGAATATGGTTATTGTGGAAGCCTCATCTCTATGAAGTAGATATTAAGTTGTACAAAATAATTGATATATTGCGGGGTAACACACAGGGGTACAAAGAAAAAAAATCATGTGACCTTGGTGTATGCGTTTAATGATGTGACTCTTAAAAGAAAACTGTGGTTAGACATTGAAAGAGTGAAGTGTCATGTCGCTAAGACTGAGATAAGAGATTTTAAGCAGTATGTAGCATATTATGGTGAAATGAGTGGCATGCAGGGTGTATAGCAACACTTACTAATCAAGAATGAGTTGATAACCTACATGTTTCTAAGGTGCCTTCCAAGAAACCAGGTCTATATGAACATTCTCTTGGGTTAATTGGATTAGAAGTAGGCATAATGTTACACCCCGTAAGTTCAGGACATGTAAAAGAGAATGTACGAAAGGAAACAAGACTTGGAAATTAGTACGAAAGGAAGAATTGTTTTTCCGACGGAAAATCTTCCGGACGACGGAAAGGAAAAATGTTCGTTGTTGAGAATTGGATTCTCAAAAGGCATTATTTGAAGATTATGGAACTTATTAAAATTATGGAAATTTATTTTTACGGATTTGGTCACGTGGGGCCCACCCGAGGAATTTTACGTTTTGTGGGGCCCACGAGGGTTACGGAATTTTATAGACGAATGAGAGGGAGACACGTGGCACCCTTATGTGGTCTTGGACGAAAATGCAAGGGGTAGAATGGTCATTTGACCTATGTAGATGATAAGTCTTCAAGCTTGACATAATTGACTAGTCAACTTGTCCACATAGGCTTAATCCTTGTGATATTCATCCTAGCCTCACATTTGTTGATATCTAGACCCTCCAATGTGTTATATGTATCATACTAGTGCAAGACTAGCTCACTTTACACTTAGAAAATATCACAACACAATTGTTCTTGGAGACTTGCTCTCGGGTTTGATGATTCTCCCACACAAAAAATTTAGTTTGTGATCCTTTGTTCACAAGACTTTAACCCAAGGTTCCTAAGAGTGTTGTAAGGTTATCTCAATAGAAAGATTTCGGAAAAAACGCATTTTTACATTAGTCGCAAAGACGAAACTAAGGGAGTTATTCAACTTTGAAGTTAGAACTTGAAGATGGGTTCTTCATAGGCCTCTAAGGAGTGCTTGGAGCGGATTGGAACCTAAGGAAAGGAGCTAAGAATTGCTAAGGCGCGACTTTGGATCTTGGAAATTTTAAGGGCTTGGAAAGGTATAAATTTTGTCGTTTTAGTAGTTAAGACTTACTTATTGTTGTAGCTATGGATTTTAGCAAGCATGTGTTATATAGTATGAAGTTTGATAAGTAT
Source organism: Przewalskia tangutica (assembly GCA_029844215.1). Taxonomy (NCBI): domain Eukaryota; kingdom Viridiplantae; phylum Streptophyta; class Magnoliopsida; order Solanales; family Solanaceae; genus Przewalskia; species Przewalskia tangutica. Next base: position 2,553,806 of record CM056730.1, on the reverse strand, counting down.
TTTGACTATTGGAACCCTAATCCGAAATCTAGCATGTTTAGCTTTAAGATTTCAATTCTAGTCGATTATTAGTCTAAGCGTCGCATGTTGTATAAAGAAGGAAATTGTAGTTGTTGAAGTTGTTTAGACTACATAACATGTTAGACCTTAGAACTTGGAATTTGTAAGAAGGATTGAAAAAGACTTAGTGTTGTTCTAGAGGTTGGCCGAGAATGGCTTTTGTCATATTCACTATTTCGTATGAATTGTGGGGCGGAATTTTACACGTATTGTAAGGCGTGTAATCCCCTTTGTTTGGTTGTTGTTTGGAGCCTTAAATGTGGCTTGTTGGTTATTGTATTCGGCCTTGAAAAAGGTGGCAAAATGAGTAGAAACAAAGGAAGTGCTGCCCGATTTTCCGTAGAATTAGAGACTAAATACTTAGTATTATTTCTACATAGAGACTAGAAGTTGATAGCCTTGTTGTGACCATTATAGGTTGACACTACCTACGGTGTATTCGGCTTAGCTTGTGGATTTAGCCGAAAAGGTATGTGAACTATCTCCTCTTCTAGCATGATTCCTTAGAATAAAGAAAGTAAGTTCTACTCCTTGAATGATCCATTCCTTGCTTGTATTTGGATTGCCTAAAATAGAATTTGTTCTATGTACTTCCTTGAGTGTACTTTGATGTTTAAATTGTAAGTAGTATAATCCATTTCCTTAGGGAAGTTTGGATTCTTAAAAGTGAAGTTATTTTTATTAAAGTACATAGAGACTTGAAAAGGCAGTGGTTTCCAAATCTTTTGGCTAGTGCCTTGTTCTAAAACCTAAAGGTCATTATAATGACTTTAGAGTCAAAGGAGTGATTTACTTATTTGATTTAAAAGAGGAGAAATGACATGATTTAAGAGAAGTAACTTGCGTTAAGGGTGAAGTTACTTGAGGTTTAAAAGTGGAAGAAAACTTGTTTTCTAACTATTAAGAGACTTGAAGTATTTTGAAAGTTAAGAACTTGTTTTGTAAGTATGTGATACTTGGTTTTAATAGTATAAGTCTCTTGGTTATTGAAGGAATGGATACGTCTAAAACCATAAGGGTTATAACGGCTTTATGGGAAGTTGGTTATAACGGCTTTAGGAAGGTTTTGAAAGTTGTCTATTTTGATTAATCGGCATAAGTTGCCTAGATTGTGAAAATTTAGAGTTACTTGATTTCAAGCTTTGAAATGAGTTTTCTAAAAGTGTAGTAACTTACTTTGAAAAATAGACACGCTGATACTACGGGTGTTAGTATCTTGGGGCTTTACATAGAAAGAGTCTTTTATAAAAGAATGCACGTATGTAGTACTTTGGCTTGATAAATTGAGAATTTGTCTAAGTGTGCCTTGATAAGTACTTTGACTTGTTAAAAGAGAATTATTCTATGTATGCCTTGATTAGTACTTTGGCTTGATAAATTGAGAATTTGTCTAAGTGTGCCTTGATAAGTACTTTGACTTGTTAAAAGAGAATTATTCTATGTATGCCTTGATTAGTACTTTGGCTTGATAAATTGAGAATTTGTCTAAGTGTGCCTTGATAAGTACTTTAGCTTGTTAAAGAGAATTATTCTAAGTGTGCCTTGGTAAGGACTTTGGCTTGTAATTAAGGATTTGCCTATGTGTCCGGAAATAGCGGTTGTGTGCTATTGTTATATCGATCGCCGGGTCATTCCGGTTTGTGGCATTTGCATCATTCCGTGGATTTGCTACCCACGATGCGAGGAATACCTACGCGAGTCCGTAGGGCTTATGCGGGTGAAATAATCCCACGCGGGTCCACCTATGCGAGGAATACCTCACGCGAGTCCGTAAGGGCTTATGCGGGTAAAATAGTCCTATGCGAGAATACCTCATGCGGTCCGAAAGGGCTTACGCGGTGAAATAGTCCCGTGCGGCGGTCCAAATTTACGAGGAATACCTCACGGGTCCACAAGACCTACGCGGTGAAATAGTCCCGGAATAGGATTGCTAAATGATATCGCGGGCGGATGGTCCCGCTTGATCATGAGCTTCCTAGTTTATATTGTAAGGATACTCTGTTTACTCTCATTGTTAGTAAGGCACAATGTGTTGTATTTTGATTATCATATATGTCCCGGATTGTTTGTGTTACCCTATGGTCATGTTTTTACGAGGTGGGATTAGGGCATGGGACCACGAGGTATTGAGGGCAGGTGGGACTTGGTGTTCATGTATCCTTATTGGTGTTATTACATCATGGATCGCGGTGAGGAAGGATTCCACGCATGATTGATATTACGGGCGTGAGACCCGTGGTTATATTGAGTAATGACTTTGAGGGCTGCGTCTCGACTGATATGATCGCTTATGTCATGCATCGTAGGTTGGCTATCATACATGTCTCTGCTTTGTTTAGATTGTTATGATTTCATTACGATACTTATTGTTCACATACTTGGTACATTCTTCGCATCGACCTCCTTCGGTGCGTTCATGCCGCGAGTTTAGGTGCAGTCGCGAGCGCAGTGTAGGATCTGCTCGGGGTTTTGATAAGCTCCTTCTACTCGGAGTTTATCTTTGGTATATGTCCTTGATGTGCTTTGTATAGTTTTGGGTGCGGCGGGCCTTGTCGTCATAGTTGATTTAACTCCTGCAGGTCCGTATTCATACGTGGATTGGACTCATGTACGGTGTAGTGTCTTTTGTTTATGTATATATGGCAGCCTTTGTCGCTTTGCCCTTGCACGACGCTTGTTTTAAAAATGAGGTGTTATTTGATTCCATGACTTACTTGTATTGTTAAGGTAGAAGGGTGCCCAGATAGGGCACCAGTCACGGGCCCGGGGTTCGGGTCGTGACACATAAAGACTTAGTATAAGTTCAGATACTTTAATTTGAATCCTGAATTTCTACAGACCATAACAAAAGGATGGAAAACAGATAAGAGATGTACAAAGATATAGATGAACTCAATGAAGTGATAATAGATATTCAGTGTGATGTAGCCAAAGTGACAAATATTGACGCAACCAAAAACACAACTGAGTTAGTAAGTCCAACGAGAGGATAAAACAAATGTCATTTGAGGAGACAAACGATAATAATGCAAATAAGGAGGAACAAAGAGATACCGGGGAAGAATATGGAAATAAATAGAATAAGGAAGATGACGATGGTAAGGTGGTAGAAGTAAAACAACTCATTAAGGACCCACAATTGATAGAAGAATCAAAAATAACTCTTACTACTAAAGAACAGGTTGAAGGAGCTTTTTGTAGCAGCAAAAGTTAATGAGGAGCGGAATGTTGACAAAAGTCAGGAGGTGTGTACCAATGGTAACAACTCTAATAATAGTAACGCATTAATATTAAAGGAAGATGGGATAATAATGTCTAATGTGGAGCAACAGTGCATAGGAAGCGGGTATGTCTATTCTAAATATATTGATCAGCAAAGAAAATTAATCAGAGATAATATAAGGGATGATTAACATGACAAACTTAAGGACTCACTGGTGAAAGAGTTACATGAACTAGGTAGATATACTATGGTATATGCAAAGAGTGATGCATTGGGAAGGTTGTCTCTGGGATAATTTTTACTATATTGTCAACGATATGAGGGATCATTGGCTAGTTAGTGGGGATTTCAATGTTATTATAAATGGAAGGGAGACATTAGGCGATCTTCATATATATCCTGCAGAGCGTGAGGATTTTTGCATTTTGTACTAATTCATGTGAAATGTTTGAAATTGAATTTAAAGGGAGTCCTTTTAAGTAGTGGAATGAAAGAGCCGATAATGACTATACTTTTAAGAGATTCGTTAGAATGTTGACAAACATTTATTTTAGCTTGGTTGGAGAAATGGAAGTGGAACATGTAATAAGAACAAGTTTAGACCATGTCCTTAGTTGTTAACTTATGGTGATCAATCTATGCATGTGAGTAAACCATTTAGATTCCTCAAGTTTTGGACAAAATATGAAGCATCCTTTTAGGCGCTAAATCAAAATTGGCACACTCTTGTTGAGTAAGATGATTTCGTTTCTTTTATACCGAAACTGAAAAATGTCGAGACTACCCTATTATTATGGAGTAAGGAAACTTTTGGAGATATTCTTAAGAAACTAAGTTTTAGGGAAGATATTGTTGAATTTAAAGAGGAGTTGTTTGAAGAATTTCCAACAAAAGCAAATAGAATGATTTTACAAAGAGTTAAGGCAGACTTTGAAAGAGTATGAAGAGGCTTCTGGCCATTTGCTAAATAAAAGGAGAGTTCTGTTTATATGCATGCTAAGACTCCTAGTAACTTGATTCAGCAAGAAAAATGCATTACTGGTTTCACAAGGGAAACATTTTCATTCATGTATTTAGGATGTCCAGTATTACATGTTAGAAAGAGGAAGATAGACTATGCTGAATTAATTAAGAAGATTAAAGACAAGTTATAGGCTTGGGAAGAAAAATTATTGTCACCCTGAGGTAAAGCAGTGTTGATTACTAGTGTGTCACAAGTGTGTCTATACACATACTGCCTGCTATAAGACTTTCAAAATGTGTGATCAAAGATATACATACAAATAGTTGTAATTTTCTTCTGGTGTATAGTAAGGATGATGTTAAGGCTAAGCATTGATTTACATGGTTAAAACTGTACTTGCCTAAGGATGATAGTGGATTGGGGTTCAGACCTCATTTTGAATATATTAAAGGCATTGTGTAAAAAACTATGATGGAAATCTAGGACCACCAACTCTCTATGGGTTAACTTTCTAGGGAACATGTACTCTGAAGCATTACCCTCAATATGTGCAACGGGAAGGTGATTCTCAGGCCTTGAAAATGGTTGTTGAGGTAAAGGATAACATTGAACAAAGGGTGAGACCGCTAACATTTGATTTGATAATCGTACCAAATTGGAAACATTACACTATGTACTACTATCAGAGTTCTTATTGATGAAAGGGTGGAAGATGTCAAAGAACTGCTACGTGGGGATTGATGAGGTTTGTCAAGGCTAGGAAAGTATCTGCCAGATGACATTGTCTCACTTGTCACTACATACTTGGTATATACCCTGTAGATAATCCTTGGTGGATAAGGATAAGTTCTAGTAAATTTACTGTACCAAGTGTATGAGATTTGTTAAGATAAAGATCATATCCTTCTGATGTATATAGGTAAATGTGGGTTAAAAGAGTGTTATTCAAGATATATTTTTTCCTATGGACGATGTGGAAATTTAAAATTTCAGTGGATAAAGTGTTGCAAAATATTGGACTTAATATAGTATCAAGATGTTGCTGATAAAATGTTTTTACATCAAGGAATGATAGATCACTTGTTGCATGAGGAGTTGTCAAATCTATATGGAGCTATGTTAACAATGCAGCGGGTATACACATGAATTGTCATCATGTTAAGCATGCAGTACAGATTTGGGGGAAACATTACATACCATTATAAATTGAAGCAGGTGTACAAGATAGTACCAGTCGGAATATTATGGTAAATTCAAAAATAGAGGAATATAGAACCGCATAGAGACTCTTTAACTTTGTTCAAGGTATTACATAAGATTCAGTTGAATATCCATAGATGATTTGATTCCTTACTTAACTATGATTTGGTGAATGATATATGTGATGTATATTGAGGCCTGCGTGGCATCTGTTGGTTGGCTTAATATAGGTGGATAGACATAGTTATAAAGGAGACTCTGCCGAAATTTTTCTAGCATAAGGCTTATTATGAACATTCAAAGACGAATGTTTCTAAGGGGGGAAGAATGTTACACCTCGTAAGTTAAGACAAGGTTAAGAATGTCATTAAGATTAAGATTCGGATAATTGATATAAGTTATATTTACATAAGCTATGAGCACGTCAATGAGAACTTAATATGATAAGTTATATATATTTCCATTAAGGATTATTACATATTATGAGAATTACGACATGGAGGATACAAGACCTTATGAAATTTCCGGGAATTAAAGGAAACATGAATCAAGATTGAAAGAATTGGGGTTAAGATTTATTACTTGGGGGGATTAACTTAGTTAAGTAGACACTTAGAGGGTTAAAGTGTAATATGAAGGGGGACCTAAATGAATTATTAAGAATCTGAAAATTATAAACATGCCCTAATAATTTCATTCTTCCACTAACACAAAATCAAATTTTCTCTTTCTCTTTCTTCCTTACCTTTGGACAATTTCCCCCCCTTTGTAGCAAGAAAAATTTAAAGCTTTTACTTCATCTTTCTTGTAATAAATTACCCTACACAATTAAGCCAAGAATTAGAGAATTTTGGACCCAAAAATAGTGGATTTCGACGGGACTGCTGGGCAGATTTTAGGGCCGAAAAAATTCAAGTTTTGATGCAATTTTTGGGAAGAAAAATATATGTAGATGATGGATAAACGTTGTAGATGTTTGCATGTTGAATTGAAGTTGGGAAAGTGAAAAATTGGGCAAGAAGAGGGGCCAAAAAAATGGACAGAAAATCGGGATTTTGGACAGAATTTTAGTCAACTTTGGAGGGGTATATCTCCTCGTATATTAGGAGTTTTTGGCTGTTTCAAAAGCCTAAAATGCAGTTCGTCGAGTCTAGTTACTAACGCAACAAACTTCTCATCGATATGTGATGCGCGAAAAGATGCACACACTTTAACGCAAGTGCACGTTATCGTAACAAGTAATATAGTCTTGATAAGACCGAATATCGTCCACAAGGATTAGGGTTCAAGTACCAACTATTTATCTTTTGGTATCTATTTGGTAAATTGATGTTTGATTTTGTTGTTTATAACTAAGAATTATAAAAACTATTTTAACTAATGAGTTTACTTCAGTTGTGATGGGAATAGGGCTTCCATGTCTCCTCAACTATCCGTTTATGTTATTTATTAATGCAACGAATTATGGTCTTCTTCTCTCGGAGCTAGCAGGTTTACGAAATCGTTTTATATTCCCGTTAAGGATATATAAACACTCAACCCCAGTATTGCACCTTACCTACCTTTCGGTGATAAGGATAACTCTATAGGAGGATTAAGAACAAAAACCTAGTTAACCGTCACGCACCATGCGCAAAATTAGGGTTGTTAAGTCTCTCATTAACACTACATAAATAATTGAGGTATTTTCATCCCCAACCCAAATATGTCTACCCAACTTACAGCATATTCACAACCTCCTCCTTTCGAAGTTTGATTAGAAATCATATAAGGATAATTAGTTGTCAATTAATTACCAAGCATTCAAAGCAATTATTGGATAAATCTCTCAAAGAAGAACAATAACCATAAACATGCATTAATTCATAACATAAGTTTCTAGTGAATCAACATGGAAAACCCTATAAGAGAATTAGTTCCTAGCCATTGACATGACAAGAACTAATTCAAAGTTCATCGTACAAAAACTGAAATAAAAGAAATGAAAAGGAAAAGAAAGTACTAAATTATGGTCTCAAGCCTTCTAGCATCCAAGGGTTGTGTTGTGGAATATTTACAAGATGGATTGATGGAAGGGTGGATGTAGAGTGGTGAATGGTGGAATGGAGAATGAATAATTCTTATAATGATGTAGAGTATTTATAGCCAAAGAATCCTTTAGGTGAAGGGTTAAGGATTTGTAAGTAGGAAAAGTTATTAGAATCCTTTTAGGTAAGGGTTTTAAGGTAGGAAAAGTTATCCTTTTAGGTAGGAAAAGTTATCCCTTTAGGTAGGAAAAATAATCCCTTTAGGATTCTGAAAACATGTCAAATTCGGCCCAAACTTCATAAATCCCGTCAGCGCGCCAGATATCAGCCGCGGCCAAAAATCAGCAACTCGGGACTTTCAGCACTTTGGCGCCATGCGCCGGCTGCCAGCGCCGCGTTCGTGACGTTTTTCGCGGTATCTCGTTGCCCTTTTTCGTCCGACTTGCCGTCAACTCTCTATAATTCCTAACTTAGAGTTTATTTGTTGGCCGTTTTTGTGGTCAATTTCCTCTCATTTTTGCTCTTTTTCTCTTCTTTGCGTCTTTTCTCCATTTCTGACCGCTGTGACACAAAAGAAAGGAAAACGACCCTAATACTATACTAAACATAAACAAAATGAGTAAAATACTAACTAAAATTGACTCAAAAAGTGTATATAAAATACACCGATCAAATACCCCCAAACTTAACCTTTGCTCGCCCTCGAGCAAAGATAAAAAATATAAACAAAGACACGAAAGAAAGGACAATGCAATGACTCAAAGATACTGATCATTTTGCTGCACAATTGTTACTTAGAAAAGCATGAAGGTTAGTAGGATAATATGTAGGAACATATAGCATGGATTTTTAGCATTCTAAACACTTAAAGTCAGATATTTCGCAAATTCAATTTAATCATGCTAAATGGAAGTAAGAATACCTAACTATGCATGTCAATTTCAAAATCCTATGGCATGTTCACTTGCTATTCTCCACTAATAATGGATACACATATTAGAGATCTTCATGGCTTTTCAGGGTTGTAATGTAGGCTTAGGCAGGGGTAGGTAAAAATAGACATTTAGGCTCATTGTATGTATCATAAGCTCTTTTGCTTTTCAATTCTTCCCTTTCCTTTTGGTTTCCTTTCTTCACTTCATATCTATATTTCCCCTCTTTTGTTTTGAGAGAGTGAAGTGTATTATGAATAACAAGCACCCCCAAACTTAGGCTTTTGCCTATTTATTATTACTTTTTCATTGGGGTGCATCAAAAATTGTTTACATCTCTTTTGTCTCTTTTTCAACACTTTATATTCCAAACATCTCAATTTTCACTTATGACACAAGTATGGAATTATAGGGTGTCAAGAAAATGACTTATTTTTAGGCTCAAAGGGGCTGACTAGGGATATAATTTGAATGTCAGGGATAGACAAAGAATGGTAAGAAAGGGCTAACAAAGAAATGCCTGAGTCATCTCCCTAGCATGAATATCCTAACTATTTCGCCTCAAATAGCAAACAAGCAGACACATATGTTTAATCACTAACAATGCATAAATCAAGCAAGATACCCCAAATAGTTTGATTTCGTGAATTTTTGACATATCTATCCTAAGTGTTCAGATGGTTGCTTCTAATTCCACTACATTATTCCACTTTTCTTCACTAGGTGTTTCAAGTAACTACAACATGCATGATCTTAAAAAAAATTATGACTCAAAAAATGACTCAAAAATTACTCAAAAATACACAAAACAATTCGAAACGACTCAAAAACAATAAAACATCCCCCCAAACTTAAATCACACATTGTCCCCAATGTGTGCAAGACTCAAAGAAAATAAAAGAAAAAAAAGACAACTTACTGACACAACACAACGGTCATAACGGAGGTCTAGGAGGAAAAATTCTGGAATTTGCACGGAAATATAGCTCTGAGTTCCGCCCGCCACGATATTCGGCGCGACGCTGCTAGTATTGTGGCCCTCTGAGTTCGGCGCGCGGCCTCTGAGCTGGCGCTGACGATCGCTTTTTCCTTTTTCCAAAGGCATTTTTGCTCCTTTTTCCTGCTTTCACTTTCACCCACCTGTCATCCAACAACACAAAACAAGAACCCAAGACCGTGAGACTGTTCAAGACAAAATAAAATAAAATAAAGACAGAAATTAAAATAACATAATTAAAAATATTGGGTTGCCTCCCAACAAGCGTTGTCTTTAACGTCTTTTCGCCGGACGCCTTTAACCTTTACGAGTGCCCATTGGATCCTTCTGCGAACTGCTTGCAATCCGCAGAGTTATTGTTGCAGGTCTCACTTCAACTACAACAATTGCTTCAAACAAGGGCCTCAAATATATGATTATCCCCCAAGTACACAAGACATGCTTGTCTTTTAGGCTCTCTCTAATATAGGGATCAGTGAGATTCCCAACATCTCTCAACTCTAGGGGGTGCCCTTGATGATATGGACTTTCTGTTTGGAGGTCAACATTGACAGCTGGTGGTGTTTCTTCTGCAATAGATACGAGAAAAAGATTTTCCAAGGAATCCAAGAAGGTGAATAATTGGATCTCTGCAATCTTTTCCTTCTCTACACCAACTATCTCGCCAGATTCCTCAATAGTTGGGTGTGGTTCAGGCTCCTCAATTTGCTTGCCACCTCCCACAGGTGCAGATTGTTGTTCTTGCATTTCGCTGTTCAAAATGACTGCAAGTTCTCCTATTTGCAGTTCCAACTTTCTGAGGGACTCTCTTGTCTCACCATAACCGAGCTCGGCACTTGGCGAACATAAGTATGTCTGCCTGCAACTCATTTCGATCTTCCTCTGAAATCTGTGGGTTAAGCTGTTGTTGATGACTCCACTGTTCCTGATAGTAGTAGTCCATGTGTCCTGATTTTTTTTTTTAACCTGAAAACTAAGAAAAATAACAAAATGTGATAAAAAGATGAGCAAAAACAAATAAAAATAAAAACAGAAATAAAACCAAATTAGAAATTAAAAATAGATAAAATTGATATTGAACTATGCCTAGTCCCCGGCAACGGCGCCAAAAACTTGATGCGCGAAAAGATGCACACACTTTAACGCAAGTGCACGTTATCGTAACAAGTAATATAGTCTTGATAAGACCGAATATCGTCCACAAGAATTAGGGTTCAAGTACCAACTATCTATCTTTTGGTATCTATTTGGTAAATTGATGTTTGATTTTGTTGTTTATAACTAAGAATTATAAAGATTGTTTTAACTAATGAGTTTACTTCAGTTGTGATGGGAATAGGGCTTCCATGTCTCCTCAACTATCCGCTTATGTTATTTATTAATGCAACGAATTATGGTCTTCTTCTCTCGGAGCTAGCAGGTTTACGAAATCGTTTTATATTTCCGTTAAGGATATATAAACACTCAACCCCAGTATTGCACCTTACCTACCTTTCGGTGATAAGGATAACTCTATAGGAGGATTAAGAACAAAAACCTAGTAAACCGTCACGCACCATGCGCAAAATTAGGGTTGTTAAGCCTCTCATTAACGCTACATAAATAATTGAGGTATTTTCATCCCCAACCCAAATATGTCTACCCAACTTACATCATATTCACAACCTCCTCCTTTCGAAGTTTGATTAGAAATCATATAAGGATAATTAGTTGTCAATTAATTACCAAGCATTCAAAGCAATTATTGGATAAATCTCTCAAAGAAGAACAATAACCATAAACATGCATTAATTCATAACATAAGTTTCTAGTGAATCAACATGGAAAACCCTATAAGAGAATTAGTTCCTAGCCATTGACATGACAAGAACTAATTCAAAGTTCATCGTACAAAAACTGAAATAAAAGAAAAGAAAAGGAAAAGAAAGTACTAAATTATGGTCTCCAAGCCTTCTAGCATCCAAGGGTTGTGTTGTGGAATATTTACAAGATGGATTGATGGAATGGTGGATGTAGAGTGGTGAATGGTGGAATGGAGAATGAATAATTCTTCTAATGATGTAGAGTATTTATAGCCAAAGAATCCTTTAGGTGAAGGGTTAAGGATTTGTAAGTAGGAAAAGTTATTAGAATCCTTTTAGGTAAGGGTTTTAAGGTAGGAAAAGTTATCCCTTTAGGTAGGAAAAGTTATCCCTCTAGGTAGGAAAAATAATCCCTTTAGGATTCTGAAAACATGTCAAATTCGGCCCAAACTTCATAAATCCCGCGTCGGCGCCATGACCTGTGACGGCGCGCGGCTGAAAATCAACAACTCTCGGGACTTTCAAGACTTTGGTAGCGCGGCTCCGGTGACGTTTTCGGCGGTCGTCTCGTTGCCCTTTTTTCGTCCGGACTTCGTCTGAACTCCTCTATAATTTCCGAAACTTCTTAGACTTTATTTCTTGGCCCTTTTTGTGTGCAATTCCATCTCATTTATGCTCATTTTCTCTTCTTTTCGTCATTTCTCCATTTCTGACCGCTGTGACACAAAAGAAAGGAAAACGACTCTAATACTATACTAAACATAAACAAAATGAGTAAAATACTAACTAAAATTGACTCAAAAAGTGTATATAAAATACACCGATCAATAGGACACCAGAGTATAGAGTTATGGACGTTACAAGTTAATATGACAAAGCAGTGGCTAAATCGGGATTGTTTTGGGGATTAAATTAAGGTATGAAAATTCTTCTTTCTATGCTATAATTGAAGTTGCATATTGTTGTAGTTGAAGGAATTGACTTGTGTTAGGAAGAAACCTTAAATTTAGACAATGCATGTGTCAATTTTGGGTGTGAGCCGAATTGGGTTGTTTCGGGCATATGTTGGATTCGTGTGTTGTGTTGTAAATTTCATCACTAATTGTGTATTAAAAATGGATGAAATTGTGAAGATTAAAGATGGATTTGTTATATGGGATCGTTGGAAAGATAAGTTGGTTTAATAGTTAAGAAAATAGTTAAAATGGTTGCATGTTAATGGCCTAAAATTCATGGATAACTCTCGGACATTGTGTGACCTTTACAGGCTATTTTTGTGCAAATTAATTGTTAGTATTATTATTATTACCGTCGTAATTGTATGATAAGATTGAAAGAAACATTGGTACTTTGGGTTGTAATTAGTTATATAAGGCGACGCGAGATGAATTGAAATTTAAGGAACTAAGAAAAAAGTTTTGGAATCTCAGACATTGTTGTAACATTTTAAGGATTGAATAAACATGGTAAATAAGTGCGACAGTCACTTTGATGGTTGAAATTGTTTTCTTTCATAAATAAGGAGAAAAGAGACTATATGATGACATATATGCAGTATATGGGGCCTAATTAGATTACAAATTGAAATGGTTGTGATTGTTGGTTTGATTTGGACTGTTGGTTAATTGTGGATACGCACATAAACAGAGGAAGTGCTGCCCAGATTTTTATAAAAATGGGAAGTTGTTATTCAAATAAGTTACGTTAGGATTCCTAAAATTAATGGTCTTATTATTATGATTATAAGTTGACGTACTACACGAGACGCATCCTAATTTTACATTGGTTGAGCGACTAAGAGGTATGTGAGACTATCCTTCTTTCTTTTGGCATGATTTCGTGAAACAAACTTTCATTTGACATGATTTTAATAAAAGTACGGCGGACGTACGTGATTTTCTACAAAGTTAGTTTTAAAGGAAAATTGTTATGACAAGTGCCTATGATTTTCAGTAAAGAGCTTATTATGACGATATTATCGAAAGTCAAAGATGATTTCTAATTGCATATAGTTGTTCATGATATCTACTCGTGTCAAGTCTTATTACACATTCACCGAGTCTCTCACATAGAGGGCCGGCACTATATTGTATGTTCCGGGTTCGAGTCCCGACTATTATTATTATTATATTACTTGGGTTCGAGTCTCAAGCGGGTTCAACTTCTGGTTTATTATTATTCTATGGATTAGATCTCCATGATGTGAGTTCGAGTCTCATGACATTATATTATTTCATATACTTACGTGGGTTCGAGTCCCGCGATATATATACTTACTTGGGTTCGAGTCTCACGATATATATACTTACTTGGGTTCGAGTCCCATGATATATACATACTTACTTGGGTTCGAGTCTCGTGATATATATGTACCTAGACTGGTTCGAGTCCCGTGCTATTATATCCTGAGGATAGGAGTTCATGATTTTGGCAAGACTTGCATATTTTGGAAAGGTAAGAACTGATTTTCATTACTCTCATTTGGTAAGGCACAATTATACTGTTAAGTTGATTTCATACTTGCTTCCTGTTATACGTTGAACTGTTATGATCTCAATTACAGTACTTTTTTCAGTTTCACATACTTGGTACATCTATCGTACTGACCCCCTTTTCCCCGGGGGGCTGCGTTCATGCCTACAGGTACAGGTGATCGGTTAGGTGACCCTCCAGTTTAGGACATCTGCCGCTGCTAAAGAGCTCCCTTGTTCCGGAGCCAGTTATTTTGGTACAGATCTTTACATTCCAGACTTATGTATATTTTGAGCACGACGGGGCCATGTTCCGTCATATGTCAGTATTGTACTCTTAGAGGTCTGTAGACAGTTGTGGATGATAGATGTGTTTTGGACTTGTGTATAACGTTTAAGCGGTTGAGCTAGCTGTATTGCTACACTTGTTTTGGGATGTTCTCGTATATAGTGGCAGCCTTGCTGACTTGCCTATTGTGATTACTCCTTTGTTTATGTGATGATATTTGGTGACAGCCTAGTAGACTATCCTGTTGTGATGGTTGGATAGTTGTGTAAGGCAGCCTTGTCGGCTCGCCTATTTTGGGTACATGTTATAGATGAAGCGTTGTGCTGTCGAAATTTTCTATTACCCTTAAGGGTCAGTTGATTACGTTACGGGTTAGTGTAATGACGTCCAATTAGGACGTCGGGTCGCGGCCCGTCAGGTCGGGTCGTGACAAATACCTTTGTGCCATCATCTATGAAGGTTACAAAGTACTTGGTCCCCCCTCTAGTTTGAGTGAACTTCAAATCACATATATCAGTGTGTATGAGTTCTAGAGGAGAGGGTTTCCCTTTCGACGGATCTAAAGGGACTTTTGGAAAGTTTTGCCTCTACGCACACCTCACACTTACGTTGAGGGTTTACGTCGATAGACGACAATAATTCCAACTTTACCAATCTTTGGATAGATTGATAGTTAACATGTCCTAATCTATGATGCCATAAGTTAAAAGACTCAAGCAAATAAGTAGAAGGCTCAATTTTATTAATAGTTGAAGTAGAAGGCATTATAAGTGCAGCATTAAACTTAAAGAGGCCTTAACAGACGAAGCCCCTTCCTACAAACGTTCCGTTTTTAGTGATTACAAATTTATTGGCCTTTAACACTAGCCTAAAACCAGCATTCACCAATAAAGGTCCGGAAATTAATTTCTTCGAATTTTCGGGATATGCATCACTTCCTTCAGAGTCAGCTCTTTTCCGGACGTCATATTTAGGATTACCTTTCCTACCCCAGCACCTCTGACAAAGAATTATTGCCCATGAACAACTTCTTATCTGTGACTGGTGTATATGTGGAGAAGATGTCTTTATTGGAACTAATGTGATGGGTAGCACTCGTGTCCAACCATCACTGCACCGGATTCTCAACGAGGTTAGCTTCAAGTACCACCGCTGAGAATTCCTCAAACATATCATCTAGGAGCGTGTCCTCGATGATGTTGGTCTTAGCCTTTCCCTTGGCCTTCTCTTGATTCTCATTTTTGAGCTTGCGGCAGTCCTTGGCCTTGTGACCAACTTTACCACAGTGATGGCAATTACCCTAAAAAAATTCAGTTGTTTGGGACTTACCAACCTTCTGGAACTTTCGCTTCTTGCTTGGGTTCCCTTTGACTTCCGTCAGGTTTTGCCTTAGCCTCAGCGGGTTGTTTCCCCTTTGGCATGACCTTCTTATTATCCTCCTGGATTTGGAGTTTGATAATAAGTTCATCTAAGGTCATCTCCTTCGTTTTTAGTTTCAAGTAATTCATAAACTCGATTGGAGGCAGCTTCTCGATCAATGTCCCAACCAATAATTGCTTGTTGGGCTTCAATCCTTCCAAGTCCAGGTGATGTAGAATCATTTAAAATTCCTGTACTTGGGATGACACACTTTTGTTGTCCACCATTTGAAATTTCAGAAATTTTCCAATGACAAACTTTTTGGCACCCGCATCTTGAGTGTTATACTTTTTCTGCAATTTGTCCCACAATTCTTTGGCAGTCCCAACGGTGCAATATACCGTGTACAAAGGATCGGACAAACTATTCAGAATATAGTTCCTGCACATGAAATCACTATAATTTCATGCATCGCGAACCATATTCATATCGTTAATGACATGGATACCTTTGCCCCCTCCCGTCATTTTATTGGATGAGGGTTCGTGTCTTCCCCAACTTGTAGAGGGTCTTCAGTTAGGAAACATGACATTCCATAACCGTCAGGAAGAACAACATCTTTTGCTTCATCTTTTGAAGTGTGCACCCATGAACTTCTCGGGAAGTTCATGGTGAAAACCAGCGAGAGTTGGAGCAGTAGTGCTCCCTTGAGCAAGTGCAAAGGCGTTGGAAACGCCTTGAGCAACAGTGTTGGCACTAGTTGCGCCAAAAGCAATGGAGTGAAAGACATTGGTATTGCCTTGAGCAGCGGCGTTAAAGGCAGTGGTATTGCCTTGAGCAGTGGTGGAATTTTCAGTGTTAAATTGTTCTTGTCCAGTCATGTTGTTGTTGAAACAGTCAATATTATCTTAAGCTTGTGAGTAAAATGTGCGGTAACAAGGAAATGGGAATAAGAACAACAATAACAAATAGAATAGAAATCTGGAAATAAACAAACAGGGATGACTTGTTGAGTAGATTGATTTTTCAATCTATCCTTAAGATAATATTGCCCCGTATATTCCTTTAATGGTTAGATGGAAACTTATCTCCCAAGATAAAACAACAATCAAACAAGTGAGCAAAGGAGACTCAAGTGTTCGCTTAGGAAAGAAAGATGTTTAGAATATTGCAAGAGAAGAAGATAATTTCTGAAATTGTGTGGTCTTCAATTGTGCCAATGACATCAATTTATAGGGTGATCAAGATGTCTTCTCAAATGGCTAAATAAATGGACTTCAATGCCATGTAATAACCTTTAATTTGAGGTTACAATTCAGTCAAATAATGGCTAAATTCATGAGGCAAATAATGGAGACTTAATGCTCCAAAGTCACCGAATCGATTTCATTTCGTGTCAACGATGCGGAAAGCGATCGAGCGTCGCGACGCTTCATGTCGATAACTATCGAGTGCGGCCGCCGGAAGGATCTGCGGCTCTAGGAGGAGGCGCAACGGCCCTTCTCGGCTCCGCGGCGATTTCTGATTTGTTTCATCTTTTACACATTGTACACTTCTTCCTTCATTTACCAACGTGAAACCATTGTTACTTGACCAATAACTGTCTATTATCTTATGTATCAAACATTTTGTATACGTATCGAGTCATAAATTAATAGAATTAACTTGATTTCACGTTTAATAAATTCAATAACTTCATATAAAACTGTCATTTTCCTCCTTTTAGGGAAATGTTTTCTCTCGAAAATATTTTCTGACAATCAAACACCAGAAACTTTAGAGCCAAAAATAGACCTAAATTCATAGGATTCTATAGGTAGTTATCTAGTGTTAAAAAATCAGTTTGACTCTTATTAAGCTTTTGTAATTATCTAAACTTTAACCATGATTAATCTTTGAGTCAATGTATAATGCAGAAAAGGCAAGAGTAAAGTCCTTGTAG
Source organism: Przewalskia tangutica (assembly GCA_029844215.1). Taxonomy (NCBI): domain Eukaryota; kingdom Viridiplantae; phylum Streptophyta; class Magnoliopsida; order Solanales; family Solanaceae; genus Przewalskia; species Przewalskia tangutica. The sequence continues at coordinate 2,536,540 of CM056730.1, read as the reverse complement.
AGATAGATCAAGAAAAAAATATGCGACAATGCATAGTACAAAAAAGTCAAGAATAAATTATTTATAGTGATGGATCAAGAAATTATTACTATGTGATAACTCATTTTAAAGATTGATTTCATTGATATGATTTAAAGTGGGCTCTATAATTGAGATAGGGAATTCCATTTGAGTTACTATTTGATAGTACATAATAAGTGAGTTTGAGTTAATTGTACTTGCGGCAAAAAATATTTACGTAGATCTTAATCATGTCGTAATTACACATAAAATTTTAAGATAAGTTAGTAGCCTGATAAAATAGTAACTAACATGATATGTGGACTTCCATTCCTAATTGTTTCATTTGATTGACTGATTAGAGGAAAAAGTATATGAAGTTTTACTTGTGAAATATGGAATTTCATCGGGCTCGTCTCAAACATTTTGGGAGCCTTGTTCTAATTCGTAAAAGTGGACCTTTAATTAGACTAAGACCTGCGAGTTATGAGTCTTTACAGTAAATTTTGGTTAATACTACTTAATAAAAAATGAAAAAAAAAAACCCTAAAAAATTTCGTTTTTCGAAGGGCCCTGTACGATAGCACACCTCGCGGATCCAAAAACGACCCTGAATTCCATATGTCAAGAAAACAATGGAATTCCAAGACAATAACATTTTTCAAAGATGAGTAGTCTTTAATTTTTGTCTCTGTTTCGTTCGACATAAGTTTTGTAATATTTTTATCTTCAAAAATTGCAATTTTATCTCGTTCGGCATAAGTTCTATAACATTTTTATCTTCGCATACTGAAATTTTGCCTCGCTGGACACAAATTTTATAGGAATTAAGTTATGCATCATAAGTTGTGTAGTATCTTTCAAAAATTATGTTAGAGTGTTGAAAGTTTATCTTGTCCAGCATAACTTGTATGAATGTTATGATACATATGTTGAGCTAAAAGTAAAACTTTGCCGAGCGAAATCTAAATCTATGTCGATTTTTCATATAATATTGAGTGATGAAAGTTTGTTATGTCTGACATAACTTTTATGGATATTATAATACATATAATGAAGTAAAGGTAAGATTTTATCGAGCGAAATTTACATTTATGACACGCTAAAAGTGATGGCCAAAAAATCAAAGACCACCCCGAAATAGGGGACATTTGTGAGAATGACACTTATTTCCAGGCTTTTTCCGACCTTTGCGATAAGATAATTCAGCCCATAGGGATTTGGAAGCCCAGTGGACAATCTCCCGTAGATGACTGGACCACTTTGGGATTCCACAACCAATTTTTGGGCAATTCAGGAATGTTCTTATTTTGGAGTGGTTTTTAATTTTGCATCTTAAATTGAAAAAAGAAATATTTTTACCCTTCGCCTAAAATTTCTAAGTTTCGGATTCGAACCCCTGTTCAGAAAAAAACTAAAAAAATTCGCAAAACATAGTTTAAAGTTCGCAAGATAGAGTTTGCCTGCAACTTATGCCTTATCCGACAGAGTTTTTCTTAAGATAGCAAATTACTTTAGGCATAAGACAAACTCTGTCTTGCGAATCCAAACTCAACCTTGCAATTTTTTTTATTTTTGACTGAACATGGGTTCGAATTCGAAACCTCAAGGTATTTTTGAGAGAAGTGAAAAAAAAATTCCAAATTTGAGGGACAAAAATTAAAGATCAGTGCCTTTGAAGGACAATCCGCGCCAAAAAAGGCAATTTTGTACTAATTCAGATATAGGGCATAAGTATGATTCTTTGGACTAAAAACAATTTTAATCAACAACAACATACTTAGTGTAATTTTATAAGTGGGGTCTGGGGATGATAGGATATACGCATACCTTACTTCTACCTTTTGGTTGTTTCCGATAGACCCTCGGCTCTTTAAAAACAATTCTTATCAATTGTAAATATTTGTTACGCAAAAAAAGCCTAATTATATCCCTTATAAAAGTACTAAATCACTTTTGAAGACGCTGAAAAGAATAAATATTATCTTTACAATCTGCTCAAAAACAATTATTATTTCCCATTTTTGACTGACTAACTGCTCAATTGTAGTCTATAGTTCATCATTTGATCGCTAAAGAGGCCCATATTTATGCTTGAGCCCATAATGAAACCTCAAACGAAAATAGGGTCCATTTAGGCACGAATCACTACATCAGTATTTGAAAATACTAAATTCTAAGTGAAATATTAGTTTGAAAGTGTATATCAAGTGAATCATTAATTTCCATTCATAAATTATCAAATTCACAAACTTTTAAGATGAAGTTTATTGTAAAGAATGGATATTGGGCATAACTCAACCACAAAAATTAGCTTGTACAGTGAAGATTGTCCAAGTCCATATAAAGAGTTCATGTTCTCATTTCATATCTGATGTGGCACAACATCGGTGAACAAATAATTGAAATGAGGCTGACTTTGATATCAAGTAAAGAATGAATTTTGAATCTAACTCAACCCAAAAGCTAGCTTGTAGGGTGAGTATTGTCAAGTTCATATAAGGAGTTCATGTTCTCATTCCATATCCGATGTGAGACTATTAACATTTATATTCAAACACATCTTTAATATCTACAAATTATTACTCGATCAACTTCAGCTTCCATTACTCTTCTTTTCAAAATTTAACTCAATTTTTTTCCAAACGACTATTTTGTATGATTCTCTTTTAATTGCAAGTGATATAAATTCATTATACAAGTGATATACGTCAATATGGAGGAGAAGATTCAATCATTTTACTGTTTTCTTTTTAATCCATTTGATTTCTTGTTTAAAATTATTGAGTACAAGAAGCTTCAATAGAGCGAAGGGTGTTATCGGAAATAGTTTATCAACCTCTCAAAGTTGGGTAAGGTCTGCGGATACTCTGCCCTTCCCATAATTCACTTGTGAAATTACATTGAATATATTATTGTTGTAAGAAGTTGCAATAGAAATTTGATCAAGAAATAACCTAGTCTCCAAATCTTAACATTTTGACTGGCCACCAGGATGATTAGTTCTTCGATTGCACAACTAATGTTCATACTTAAAGGAATTTTAAAAGAAAAAAGAATTGATGAATGATAATGAAAATAACCATTTAGCTTTTAATAATCTCAACACTACTATCAGTAAATCGCGGGATGTGCTCTAATAATCCGTGTTTGAGAACGGAAAACTGATAGCACCTACAAGGATCAACCCGAGAGCAGAATGCTACCACTGAGAATCGATCTCACGCTGCAAGTGTCCAGAGCGCCTTAAGCTCCCTCCTTTGCCATTGGACTGTGTCCCGGGGGCATGAATGCCTCATTTTCTAATAACTCAAATGAGAGGTATGGTATTTGCCTTTGCGCAATATTATTGTACTAATTTTATAATATGACGAAAATTAAATATTCTTGAAAGTTTGGATCCATAGGCTATAACACATCATATGCTGGCAGTTTTTTCGGATCTGAAAATTGTTAAATCTTAATCTTGTTTCCTAGAAGTGCCATCTCTAACTTCCAGAAAAAAAATTACACACTAAACTACATTAATTGATTATGGTTAAGTAATAGTATATTAAGTTAAAATATATATTATTAAGTGTTATGCGATCAGATCTCAATACCTATCATATCGAAATAGGGACATCTTTTTGTTTTTATACAAAGGTGTTGTTTGCACGCACCTCAAATAATTCACCTCGTACATGCTACAAAAGGTGGATTTATCGGCCGGTAACTTTGTCCACCCGTGCTTAGACAGATGGGAATAAATCAACTAACTTATTTCAAGTAATTCATGTAGAAATAGGATGAACAATGATGCAAAAGAGCTCTCTTGTACAATGACTTGCTTTTGTAGTATCCAAGTTTGCTAAAATAATGATTTTCTTTGCATGGACAGGAAACTTGGGCAACATACTTCTCATTATCATTCCAGCCGTCTGTAAAGAACAAGAGGGAGCCCTTTAGGGGATCCTGGTGTTTGTCACACATATGGAATGGGCTATGCTTCACTTTCGATGACAGTATGTGTCTCTTAAGTCTTAACTACTCTAGTTGGTTTCAAGGATTTTATTGCATGATGATTAGAAGGGCCTCTAACATTAAAATTATGACGATAGTACTTGTATAAATATGAATTCCCTTTTTGGCAAAAAAAATGATTTTTTATGCAAAGGAAATCTAATGCTTTCCCGGTGAGTCGGTGACCGTAGGTAAGGGCGATTTATCTATGGTCTTATGTTTATAATATTGTGAGAATATCTTCAAGTAAGAGCTCAAAGGAAGTTGAGATTAATGATTCCTCGGCCACTAGATATTCTAGAGAAGGCTCTATATCACAAATTGGGACATCAACAGAATCACTACTTCCATCGAAGGCCTTCAATGGATCCGAGCCCCCGCCAGAACAACTTGGGCTTCCATCCACCAGATTTGATCACAAAACTCAGGTTAATTATTGCTCCACATCTCAGTCATGGATACTCCAGGCTATGCAACAATCAGAGTTCTCCCACCCCTTACCCCACAGTCAGAAAAAAACACTAATTAGCAAAAGTGAGGGAGAAGATGTTAGATAGGAAAACTGAGCTGATGCTTACGGATAACATGAAGAGTGTTGGAACTTGTAGAAGAAGAAAAGATTAAGTGACCAAAAATACGCGAAAATTGCGCTGTGAATTTAAGTCACAGCGCCGCGGCGCCCAAGGAAAGGACCGCAGCGCTGAAACTCCAGAGAGCCTCAGGAATTCCGGCGCCGACGTGCAGGGCCGCGGCGCTGCGTAACGGGATTTTTCAGTTTGAACCAAAAGTTGCATCTCTTCTTCTAAGAAGAAAGGCTGCACCTGGTCGAATTTAGTGCTATAAATAGCATGTTGATCACTTGTTTTAAAGAGACAACAATACAATTAACAAGATTAATCTTCAGATTTGAGAATCAAAAATCAATTGAAGAATCATTTCTTGTTGCATCTTCTTCTTCCTCAAAACTAAATTTCTCAAGAACACATATAGTAGATTCGCCAGGAGTGAAGTTCTTGTGCTAGAACTATCACTCAGATAGTTGTATCCTCAAGGCAGACGTCCGATCAACTGCAACACAAGTGGGGAAGAATTTTTGTCTTAGGTCACTGCATTTGCAGGCCTCTGTATAAAACAAGTTAGTAAATGTTCTTCATTTGCTGGTTATATTATTGTTGATTTCAATACCTCTTGAATTATATTTCTATATTATTGTGGTTAAACATTGAAGGTCTAGATTGACAATAACAATCTAAGACAAAAATTTCTCAGAAAATTTATTTTTCTGACTTTGTGAAGCTTGCAAAATTTCCAGAGAATACATTTTCCTGATTTGAAAATGGATGGATCAATCTGTATCATCAATGGTGAAGAACCATGTGGAGAAACTCGAGAAATTCAAGGGTGCTGATTTCAAACGCCGGCAACAGAAGATGTTGTTTTACTTGACAACTCTTCACGTGGCAAACGTATTGATTGTTGAGGCTCCTATGGCTTTGCCAGAGGGAGAAGGGGAGAATGCTCCTACTGATGTAGAGAGAGCCTAAAGGCTGAAGGCTAGTGAGACTTGGGACACCCAAGAATTTATGTGCAGAAATTATATTCTGAATGCCTTGGATGATACTCTCTATGATGTTACTCCACGTTCAAAACAGTACGGGAGTTGTGGCAGTCGTTGGAAAACAAGTATAACGCTGAGGTTGTTTGTTCCAAAAAGTTCGTCATTGGCAAGTTTCTAAATTTCAAGATGAGCGATGCAAAGCTTGTTGTCAAGCAAGTGGAGGAACTTCATGTCTTTGTTCATGAATCAAAGGTTGAAGGCCTGGGTCTTAACCCGGATTTCCTTGTTGAGGGAATGGATTTTGAGCAATTGGTTCTTAAAATTCGAGTTGAAGAGTGTAACTGGAAGAGTGAAAGGGCTGATGTTGTTTCATTGGAGCCTAATGCCAATATGGTTGAAGGCAATGCTTCTAAGAACCAATTTATTGGTGTTATTGCTGCACAAGCAAACATGGTTACAAATTCAACCGATTGGTGGATGGATACGGGTTCTACAAGGCATGTATGCTCTGAAAAGGGCATGTTTTCATCTTACCAAGCCATCAAAGATGGAGAACCACTGTTCGTGGGAAATGCCGCTGCTGTAAAGGTGGAAGGCAAAGGGAAAGTGACGTTGAGGCTCACTTCCGACAATGATCTTGTACTCACCAATGTTCTACATGTGCCTTAAATTTGTAAAAATTTAATTTCTAGCCATGTTCTAAGCAACTAGGGCTTTAAGTTAGTTTTTGAATCTGACAAATTTGTACTCACCAAAGGTGGGGTGTATGTAGGCAAGGGTTGCCTCAGTGAGGGGCTCTTCAAACTAATTGTTGTATGTACTAAGGCATTTGCTGTTATCAATGAAAACGCAGGAAATAGCTCTGCTTCTGAGTATGTGATTGATTCCCTTTCTTCTTTATGACATTCTCGATTAGGTCATGTAAATTATCGTTCCTTACAAAGAATGGTAAAGATAGGCATGTTGCCAAAATGTTCCATGAACAAAATGACTAAATGTGGGGTTTGCATAGAATCAAAATATGCAAGCCATCCTCATAAATTTGTTGTGAAATCAAATGAAGTGCTTGGTTTAATTCATAGTGATTTGTGTGATTACCAAGCAACCCCTTCTCGTGGAGGAAAGAATTATTATATATCATTTATTGATGATTGCAGTAAATTTTGTTATGTATACTTAATACATACCAAAGATGAGGCTTTGAACATATTTAAAACATACAAAGCAGAAGTGGAAAACCAACTTGACAAAAGAATTAAAATTCTAAGGTCGGATAGAGGTGGTGAATATAAATCTAATGAGTTCAAGAAATTCTGTTCCACTCATGGTATAATTCATCAAACCACTGCGCCATATACTCCACAACAAAATGGAGTTGCCGAACGAAAGAATAAAACATTGAAGAATATGATAAATTCAATGTTGGTTAGTTCGGGTGCACCTCTAAGTCTATGGGGTGAGGCATTAATTACTGCGAATATGATATTGAATAGAATTCCTCAAAAGAAAAGTGATCAATCTCCATACGAAATATGGAATGGAAGATTGCCTACTTTCAAAAGGATGAAAGTGTGGGGTTGTCTAGCAAAAGTTCAAGTTCCTTTACCAAAGAGAACTAAACTTGGACCAAAAACAGTAGATTGCATTTATGTTAGTCTTGCCAATAATAGTGCGGCATATAAGTTTTTGGTGTATCATTCCGATGTTGAAGGTATTCACAAAAACACACTTATGAAATCTGCTGAAGCCGATTTTTTTGAGGATATTTTTCCTTTTAAAGACAAGGATAAAAGTGTTCCTAATTCTAAGAGGACACTGCCTCAAAATGATGATAATCTTACTTCATCGGTTCAAGAAGAAAATTCTGAACCAAGGAGAAGTAAACGTGGTAAAATGGCAAAAGATTTTTGACCAGACTTTATGACATTTTCCGTTGAAGGAGAACCTCAAACGTATAGGGCTGCCGTGGAATCATCCGAAGCACCTTATTGGAAGGAGGCCATCCAAAGTGAAGTAGAATCCATTGTACAAAACAATACATGGATATTGGTTGATCTTCCTTCGGGACAAAAACCAATAGGCCATAAATGGATCTTTAAATGGAAGTTAAGACCTGATGGTACTATAGAGAAATATAAAGCTCGGATAGTAGCCAAAGGATTCCGACAAAAGGAAGGTGTAGATTTCTTCGATACCTACTCATCAGTGTCTAGAATTATGTCTATAAGGACACTAATTGCTATAGCAGCGATTCACAATTTGGAAATACACCAAATGGATGTGAAGACTGTATTCTTAAATGGTGAACTAGATGAAGAAATATATATGGAACAACCCGAAGGGTTTGTTGTGAAAGGTCAAGAGAAGAAAGTCTGTAAATTGGTTAAGTCATTAGATGGACTTAAACAAGCGCCAAAGAAATGGCATGAGAAGTTTGATAATACATTATTATCAAATGTCTTTCAAATAAATGAATGTGACAAATGTGTCTACATTAAGGAATGTCAGAATGTATGTGTCATTATATGCTTGTATGTGGATGATATGCTAATTATGTAAACAAAGAAGGATGTAATTCATCAAACTAAGAAGATGTTGCATGCCGCTTTCGATATGAAAGATATGGAAATAGCGGATGTCATTCTTGGTATTAGAATTCAAAGGAATTCTGAGGGTTATACATTAACTCAATCCCATTATTTTGAGAAAGTCTTTAGAAAATTTGGACAATATGATGATAGACCGGTTGTTACCCCATTTGATCTCGCCTGTCACCTTAAGAAGAATGAAGGTGATAGTGTGTCTCAATTGGAGTACACACAAGTTCTTGGAAGCTTGATGTACATAATGAATTGTACGAGACCGGATTTAGCTTATACACTGAGTCGACTGAGTCGATACTCACACAATCCTGGAAATGAACATTGGGTAGCGCTAATAAGGGCACTACGATACCTAAAGCATACAATGAACTATGTATTGCATTATACGAAATATCCCCCTGTATTAGAAGGATATTGTGATGCTAATTGGATTTCCAGCCATTCAGAAAGTAAGTCCACAAGTGGGTATGTATTAATACTTGGTGAAGCGTCGGTATCATAGAAATCATCAAAGCAAACGGTCAATATGAGATCAACTATGGAAGTAGAGTTTGTAGCCTTAGATAAAACTGCCGAAGAGGCAGAATGGCTAAGAAACTTCCTAGAAGGTATTCCGTTGTGGACGAAGCCAGTGACCGCCATTTGCATACATTGTGATAGTATGGCTGCCCTGACGAGGGCAAAGAATCAAATATATAATGGCAAATCAAGGCATATAAGGCGACGTCATAATACAATACGATGCTTGCTGAAGAATGGAATAATTTCCATTGATTATGTAAAGTCAAAGGACAATATAGCGGATCCCTTGACAAAAGGCCTTACACGAGAGCAATTCGTATTTACATCGAGGGGAATGGGCTTAAAGCCAATACAATGAGTTGTGAACTGGTGGAAACCTTATCTATCATAATTGGAGATCCCATGGTTTAGGTTCAAAAGGCAAACTAGCTGGGGAAGACTCAAGGTGCGTAAAACACACATATGTTGGTTCCTATGATGTACCAAGTGTGTTATTCCGTTGACGATATAGGGCTGAACTTCGGTTCTTAATAATATTAATAGCCATTATGGTGGGATAGTACGGACTATTCTTGATTAATATTACCTATGTGAGATTGATGTGGGGTCGCATCTGGGAGAACCGAGATGGCTAAGTTCTCTAGAAATTCTCATGAAGAAAAGAGTTGTTCATGACTGAAAAGAACACAACCGTAAGAATTGAAATATGTCGATATGGCATGTGTGATACTTGTTGTATCGATTTACTACAAAACGTGAATAGTTCAAGGCACTACGTCCACTACTTCACAAGTAGATCCGATAGGTACTCACTACGAGCGGTTCAAGTCCAAAAGACACCGTCTCCGATGCATGTCATATCACGTTTGACAGAAATGACGATAAGTTCCTTTTATCTTATTTTCTATCCACACGTGGGGTATTGTTGGATGTGTGAATAGAAAATGTGGGGTATTGTTGGAACTTGTAGAAGAAGAAAAGATTAAGTGATCAAAAATACGCGAAAAATTGCGTTGTGAATGGGCCGCGGCGCTGACAGAGAGCCTCAGGAATTCCAGCGCTGCGTAACGGGATTTTTCAGTTTGAACCAAAAGTTGCATCTCTTCTTCTAAGGAGAAAGGCTGCACCTGGTCGAATTTAGTGCTATAAATAGCATGTTGATCACTTGTTTTAAAGAGACAACAATACAATTAACAAGATTAATCTTCAGATTTGAGAATCAAAAATCAATTGAAGAATCATTTCTTGTTGCATCTTCTTCTTCCTCAAAACTAAATTTCTGAAGAACGCATTTAGTAGATTCGCCAGGAATGAAGTTCTTATGCTAGAACTATCACTCAGATAGTTGTATCCTCAAGGCAGACGTCCGATCAACTGCAGCACAAGCGGAGACGAATTTTTGTCTTAGGTCACTGTTTTGCAGGCCTCTATCTAAAACAAGTTAGTAAATGTTCTTCATTTGGTTATATTATTTGTTGATTTCAATACCTCTTGAATTATATTTCTATATTACTGTGGTTAAACATTGAAGGTCTAGATTGGCAATAACAAAGAGAGGCCCTCTAGGGCTGGTAAATGACTAAATGGAGATGGTGAAATAGGGTTAACCTTCTAGCCAGAAGTTGTTGTAAAGGAGTCATCACATGATCTATGACACATTATGCTATGCAACATTAATGTTCTGCATTTCTGCTGAGATTACTCCATAGTAGGTGGTTGAGATGGTGCACTTCAGTTTTGAGTTTAAATGATGCACTCTGGTCTCATTTTTGATTGGTTGAGTGTTCTAAGAATCCGATTCCAACAGGATTTCACTTTCACATATCCGTACCATAATTCACTTATTTTGTGTCGAAGTTTTAACATCAATTAATTTGTTCAATGTTGGATCTTCTCAAAATACGAAGATGCTCTCTATTTAAGCATGGTTATTTTTCTTTCCTTAAGTTATTTACGCATCATAATAAGCACAATTATGCATCAATTTTGGATATTGATGTTTGAATTTTTGTAACAGGCACACCCTTGGACTAAACTAAAGCAGTACATTGAAAATCTTTCAAGGAAGATCAACCTGAAGAGGTTATTGGCCCCTTCAACCACTGGAGCGGTATTGTTCAATTGGTGTTCCTTTTTCTGAACTTGTTTATATTGCACAATTGTCCTAATTCTACTTTAGTGCTTCTAATATGTTGGGTGTAAGAGGAAGACACATTGAAGCTCTTTGGTCATGCAGTTGCTACTAATCAATGACATAAAACCTCAAACCTATTTTTTAAGGAGTAATATCAAGGCATGTTTTCAAACTATCCAACCCGAAAAATGTCTTTCTTATATTTTTTGTCTTTGAAGAATTCTTCTTATGAGAGGTTGTATTTTGGCAACCATTAATATACAAGCACCTGGTTCATAATCTGTAGGTTGGTTTTCAATGTGTTCTAAATTCTAAAGATCTTTAATTATTATAGGCATCTGTAGCAGCATTAGCACACACACACGTCAATGGGGTAGTTCATTGGTATCATTTGTCGATAAGCTGTTCCAAAAACAATGAGACGCGTGACTTAGGTTAGGGATTTTTTTTTGGGATAAGAAAGACTATTTTATGTTAGCATTTTATATGTACTCTAGACTTTAGCAGTCACCAGTATATACTTGCTGAATATAAATTTAAGGGCTCATTGTTCAACTTTGCCCCAGATTGCACTGACATGGTCAGTTTTCTACAGATTGCAGGTTTTATAGTTGGACTTATACCTCAGATAAGGAAGTTGATGATTGGTGATGTAGCTCCTCTACGTGTGATTGAAAATTCAGCTCTGTTACTTGGGTACGTCATATCTTACTAGTCTGTGTGAATAGAGTAGACCAATTGGTTCATTTTCTGAGAATCAATCAAGAAATAAATGCTTTACCTTGAGAGTGCCTGTATAAAATGCAATGGCTTTAGAATGTCATCATGCAGCAGTATATGATATGCTTTCTAGCTGCAGATAGTATGTTGGATGTAATGTCAGAAAATCTTTTGTAACGCATAGCGACATTAGATTGGTGTAGTCTGCGGTTTAATTATCAAATAGTATGTGTCTAATGTCAAAACTTGTGCTGCTTGGCTGCGTCACTGAATGTAATCCATAAAGCATCTTTGACTTGTTGAAATGATTGCAGGGATGGAGCCATCCCACTTCTAACGCTGATCATGGGAGATAACCTTTTGAAGGGTTTGAGGGGTTCAGGATTCAGAAATCCCTACTTGTTGGCATTATTGTTGTCAGATACATTGCCCTACCTCTGATTGGTATTATTGTAGTCAAAGGAGCTATTCAATTGGGCTTGGTACAACATGATCCAAAGTTATATCAATTTGTGCTTTTACTTCAATTTGCACTTCCACCAGCAATGAACATTGGTATGTCATTCAACTAGTTATCTGTCCTACTCTTTTCATGTTTCTTTTTCTTTTTTTGCTTGACCACAATTTCATAAACTCAGAGATCTCATGTGAAATTATTTTTTCAAACTTCCTGCTATTCGTGATTCACCTTCCCCCGTTAGCACTTAAAATTTTATGATGGGGAGGAGTGGAAACGTCAGGATAAAAATAACCACTCATGGCATTAATGCAAATGTCACTGTTGCAATACAGTCTTTAGATGAGATGACACAATGTCTTGTTTCACTTGGCAGGCACCATAACGCAGTTATTTGGAGCTGGTGAGAGTGAGTGTTCGGTGATTATGTTTTGGGCTTATGCATTGGCTTCAATATCTCTTACTGTGTTGACAACATTCTTCATGTGGCTGCTTGTAGCTTGACTTCATTTTTATATCAGACGTAAAAGTTGACATGTGCAGTGTTCTAGTTTTTGTCGAAATCAGACTCATAACAAACAGAAATCCGCAAAAACTGGAATTAAAAGGTTAACCCGGTTTGATATATAGCCATTAATAACAAGACCCGCACAAACACAGATTGCCTGCTCTAAAGCAAGACATTCTTGAAGTGATATATTGCAGTTGTGTTCAGCAACAAGGCACAGAATTAATCAAAGAGAAAAACAAAATAAAAGTAGGCACAGAGATTCTTAAATTTTGGAGACAATGTGCAGCTGAGGAAACTTCAAGTAAGCCATGGTAAAATGTATCATTGTCATTGCACATAATTGTGCTTACATTGATCCGATTGATATTGAAGACAAGGTTTTAAGGTGAAATGCATCATCATCATACTAATTGATACTACTAAAAGATGCTTAAGAAAAACAATAAAAGCTTGCAATGAAGGGGGTTAGATGGGTTTGTTGATTTTGGATGACTAGAAATTTGTCAGTTATCAAGTTGGAACTTCAACAGAAGGGTCATGTCATGTGCGGACTTCAGAGAGGAGTTTTGTCGAGATCATCAAAATAGGGATGATCTATAGCTTTCTTTGCTGAAATCCTCCTTGACGGCTCATAATGCAACATCTCCTGCAAACAAAAATTGTTGACATACCATAAATCATCCACACATTCTAACAGGCTAATCAAGTCAGACAGTTATCAAAAAGTTGAAAAACCTACATTGAGAAGGTGAATCCCCTCTTCATCTAGACCAGGGACAACAGTTGAGAGTGGCTGTGATTTCCATTGGGGGTATTCATGCCAGTTAACTAACTTGCTCACCCCGGGCCAGAGTTCTTCGTTAGGAGTACCTAGCAATCTGCACCACAGTTCTGTTATGATTAGAATAGTGGAACAGGTGAGGAACAAAGCTTTTTTTAATTTTTTTTTTATTACATAGGGGGTAGGGAAAGGGGAAATGGGGAGGGGATTACAACGTGAGATTCGAACCCTCACCAAAAAGGTGAAAATTCAGGTAGCCAACCAACTGGACTACTAGATCCATACAACGGGAGGAACAAAGCTCAAAGGCCAAAACAGGTGACTTTTAGCTCCAAACCTGAAAATGTGAAGCAGTTGTTGCAGCTCAGAGTCTCCTGGGAAGAGGGCTTGGTTTGTGACCAGTTCAGCTGAGGTTGTAAACAAACCACAAACAAAGAACAATTATAACTCCATGTTAATCTTTATCAGAACAACTCCATGTCAGTATATTACACAACCTAAAAGGAAAAAAGATCATTCGGAAAAGGAAGGATGAACAGGAGTTTTACCAAATATACAACCAACAGACCACATGTCAACTGCTGTGGAGTAATGAGTAGCTCCAAGAAGAACCTCAGGGGCTCTATACCACAGGGTTAATATCTGAAAAAAAAGGAACTTCATTATTCACGAACAGTGGATGTATAAAAAAGATAGCTAGTGCTGAAGAATAGTAAAAGTACCTCATGGGTATACTTCTTGATGGGCAGAGTATAGGCTCTGCCAAGTCCAAAATCTGCTAATTTGAGCAGATTTGTCTTGCGGTCCATCAGAAGATTGTGTGGTTTCAGATCCCTATAGCAAAAAAATGTCGACAAATTAAACAAGTGACCAAATCAAACCATGTTCTTATGACCAAAAGGCACAACAGTGGTTTTACCTGTGTAACACGCCATGGCCATGGCAGAAAGCAACCCCTTTGCAGAGCTGGTACATCAAGCTCTGTTTCAAAGAGAAGCAACTTATTCAGGGCCGTCTTTGGACCCGTGCGTGCGAGGTGTGCTACCGCACAGGGGCCCCCAAAAAACGAAAAAATTTAGGGCCCTTTTTTCATTTTTTACCAAGTATTATTAGTCAGAATTTACTGTAAATGGCCGTAATTCGCAGGTCTTAGCCCAATTAAAGGTCAACTTTTACGAATTAGAACAGGGCCGCCAAAATGTTTGAGCCTGAACTTATTAAACATGAAACTGCAAAGTGAGAAATGTGCCAAAAGAAGTGATACTGCACTGAGCATTTAGATTACAAACCTTAACAATTTTAGGGGGAATGTTTTCTCCCTTTGCGCGGAAAGTACGAATAAATTTCTTAACATCAGTATCCATGTACTCAAAGACCAAGTAAAGTACAGTCTTTCCTTCTTTGTTCACCCCTTGTTTAACATCCATCAATCTGATTATACAAAATACAGTGCAGCTTTATATCAAAACCACAACATACAGATATCGAATAAATTACAAACATATAGTGTGAATTAATTGAAAAATAGCTAATGAAACCCTACCTGACAATGTGAGGATCCCTAGAGAGCATTCTGAGGAGTGAGATCTCACGGAGAGTAGTTGGAGGAACACCTTCTTCGTCTTCATGTAGCCTGGTCTTCTTGAGTGCAACAATGTTTCCAGTAAGCCTATCTCTGGCTCTGTACACCTTTCCGTAAGTACCCTCACCAACCTTCTCCAGCTTCTCGAATGCCTCCATCGCCGATGCACCATTTTTAGCAACCTCCATTTTGGTTTTAGGGTGAAGTGAAGAGGGAGCCTCTCACTCACCCATTTTTATATACTTAACCGCCTACAACGGCACCATTTTTGAATTTCAAACGAGATTCTGTTTTCCTAATTCCACATTCGCCCCTCCTTTTTTGAATTGTATGGACTTTGATTCCATTTGGTCCTTAATATATAAATAGAATAAAAATAATTCTTAATATGTTTCAAAAAGTTTTAATAGCCTGTTTGCCCAAACTTTTAAAATAAATTTATTTTGAAAAATATTTTTGTAAAAAGCGCTTTTCAAAAAAATAATTTTGGTGAAAAACAATTTGTGTTTGATCAATTAATTTAAAAATCACGTTTGAGTAGTAATTAGTGTTTGGTCCAACGTTTAAAAATTATCTATTAAAAAGAATAGGTGTATTTTTCTCAAAAATGTTATTAAAAAGTGAAAAAGTTACCTTTTTAAGCTTTTGAAAAATAGCTTCTGCTGCATCCGAAAAACACTTATTTTATCCCTAACATCTCAATTTTTTAAAATAAAGATATTTTGAGAAAAATAAGCACTTGGAAAGAAAAAAAAAAGTTTGACCATACAAGCTATAAGTCATATCCAAAGATAGTGTCCTAGTGGTCATTAGTCAAATTTATGGCCTTAGGGTCACAAGTTCGATTCTCGGCGGATACGTTCTCCAGGGCATATGCCTCGTATTAAAGCCTGGTAGCTTAACCGCGCGGGCATATTGCAGTGTGAGTTTGATACTCGCACAATCCTCGCCGGGTCTGACCTTGTAGTATTGATCCGTTGGTGGCGATCGACATCGAACGCGGGCGCACATCCCGCGATTTACACGGCGCGACGCTAAGAACGGTTCCATTCGCCTGCGAAAGATAGCCAAGATTGCAGTATTAGCGATATTGCAGTCTTACGCCACCCTTGCGAATTATCAAAAAAAAAAAATATCACTACTTTTGTTGACAAACTAAACTGAAATACTCAACATGTGCAAGTGAGCTGTCACAACAAGATAAAGGTACTTTCTAGTATTAGCTAATTCTTTTCACCACATCATAATTTCTAATCTAACTTAAAAGAGCCATGAGAAAACTTTCTATGTTAAAAGCCTAGAATATCTTCTATTAGGATAATTAGGTTACGTATAGAGGAATATGTCGAGGGTCTCAGTTCATTTTGACAACAAAAGCAGTGGTATTTATTTATATAGCTTAAGATCAAATTCATTATTTTTTGAAATATATTTAGAACCATTTTCATCGTGTTTATAATTCAAGGACCATATGGAAACAAAGCTCATACGCTAAGGACCATTTTTGTCATTTTTTTTTACTTGTAAAGTTGTAACATTACTTTTCACATACCTAGCCGGAAAGAAAAGATAGAATACCATTATGTGATGATTAAGTGAAAACATTGATATTTCTCCTAAAGTGGGGGATTAAAAATAAAAACACATCATACTAGAAAAAACTTACCAACATTCGATGTTTTTACCAAAACTACATAAGATACCACGATTAGATTATAGATTTAGTTGGCAATTATTTGAACATAATTAATATAGAAGTGTATATAAAAGGCGCATACCATGTAAATAATGAGTTAATAAAACATTCTTCAAAATACCAGAGCAAAAGTGCACAAGAGAATGCAATTACTTGAGTTACATAACTTCAAAATTCTCGACCAATCCTAAACATATTTGTTGAAAGAACTTTTTTTTTGTGATTCCTTGCACAAGCATTCAGAAAATACCAGTTGGTGCCTACACATATCATTTGATGTATATACATAATGCAAGTCATCGATTAATCAATACTTCATTTATGAAGAACAAAAGGTCGCACAGCAGATACAAAAGCATTTCATACTCGTACAACACCTAGTTACCCCTTTGTACCTAAATACAACTCAGGTCAGATCTTAATTCAACCATATAGAGGAAACTGTTACATTATAATCCTTCCTCCAAAGCAAGACGATAACACATGCAATCCTGAGAGCAAAAAGTGCTCGAGATACTTGAGAGTCACAAGTTTCTCCACGGGTAGTGTATATATACAAAGAATTTGGAGTGCCTTCTATAGCTCAACTTATTCTATTTATCCTCGTACTCTGTACCTTCAAAGATATTCTCAGCTTCTGCTCCTCCAGGTCTCTCAAAATACTCTCAAGAACTTCTAAGACTCTACCAATATCAGGGTGAGGTGAGGCGATTGATTTGAATGTGGACCGAGTAGCTCAACAATTTCGCACGATAAGCTTCGCATGTCTCGGTTGCATTTACCACGGCAGTCGTTAATTCCTGAATTTTCTCATCTTGACTCTACAAAAGGTAAATGAAATGCATATTGTGTCAGTTGCACACTCAAATCATTGATGCATGAACGGTAAAAAGAGCATCAGAAAACTATTATTGAACTTCTATTAGGGAAACACAGTCTCCCGACAACGTAAAAGAAAATTAAAGCCCACAATGTCAAGTCGATCTACTAGTGAAATAATCTCCTTGTTTGACCATTGAATTTATGATTCAACATACTTCTTCAACAACAGGCCATGGTGCTGAAGATGAAGCTCTTCCAACGATGACATCGAGTTATAAGATATCTCCCCAAAATATTTATGAGTCACATCCACAATAGGACTGCTTCTTGACTTGCGGTGAAGAAATCATGTACTAAAATTGCTAAGGCTAATGTGAATCTTAATGTTTCTTACTCAACTCATAAAATCATAGGAATGACTTGGGCGTATAACTGGACAAAACTTCGGTGCATTAGTTTCAGACAACCTTTTTAGAGTTCCTCCTTGACAGTAATACAATTATACAAGTGACTAGAGTACAATTATAATAAATAAGAGTAAGAGTGATAATAAATGAAAAGTTGAACTTAAAATGAAAAAGAAAGGGCCATAAGTGCCTGCAATTACGTCACTCTTTCATCGTGTCTTTCTCTCTGCTCCTCTGTCTTAATGGTTTTTGTTGGGAGAAGATGGAAGAGAGGGTTTAAATGACTGCTGGAAAAGAGATCAATGAGATGAATATGACTATACATGGTGAGCAAGGAGAGGATGGCAACGGTTAAAATTAGAAGGGAGGATATGTTGGAGTAAAGCGAAAAGGATGGGTAGCATTAGAAGGCTTGAAGAGCCAAGGCAATTCGGACTTCAATGCAGATATATGAGTGAGTACGGACCAATCGAATATTGGCTCTGATAAACGCCTCATGCAAAAAACTCAAGCTATTAGAGATAAGACACTTGTTTTCATTTCTTTAGGTGTATAGACAGAAGTAATGCCAACTGCTATTGGTTTCAGTAAAAGCAAGCTTTTTTTTAGAAAAGAAAGTTCTAGGATTTAGGGGAAGTAGTTTCTTGTGAGACCAAGCATTCAAACGAAATCAACTTACCCACAAAAGCATCTCAGCGTAGCTATCCTCAAATGTAAATATGAGACGATAAATTCTACCACAGAATATAGGTGAGGACAAAGAAATAGCTAACAAACTTCATCTGACCTGGAAACAGTCTTGATGTTGATTCTTTAGACTAATCACAATCTAGGAAATATAGATTTAATAATACTCTCAAAGTCAACTAACATCAAATAAAAGTAATGCATGTGAAGATGCGACCAGTGAAAATCCATAAGGTGCCAAGGTGCAAGCAGTTATATTCATTAATCATTTGGTGTGGGCCTTCCGAGACAAAAAAGAAACAATTCGCTTAGAGTCTCTTGTTTAGCAGCTATGACAAATTCAACATCTCTTAGTTGCAACAATTAATAATCAAACAGATTAATAGCACAAACAATGAAAGAATTGAGACCAAATACAAGAGATTACTTATGAATAGAACCTTATTAGGAGCCATGAGACTTGAGAGTTGAATGGTTACGTAAAGCAACAGCAAAACTTGGCTATCCTAATAGAAGGAGAGAACGTTGAACCAACAACAAAGAACTAGTGATATTAAGTAATTAGGTTGTTCAGCCATTACTGAAGGTACAAGCCTGAACTTAAAGCACAAATAATGTTTTTCAAGGAGCTTAAAAATTTATAATGTCCCTTTCTCGTTTTCCTTTTCCTTTTTATCTTTTGGGTTGTGGGGGGATTGAGTTATCCACTACAAAGATAGCACGCCGCCAAAAGGTCACACAATTACCAATGCTTAATCATCAGAAGGAAACAAAAACGGTTAATACGAACTTGCAGTGAAAATAGAGTGCACAATATTTACCAGCAGAAAGAACATCCCACAAATTTCTGGGCGGAGCAGAAAGATTTCAAAGAAAAAGAAATTACCACCAAGCAGGAATCATCACAATCAGCTTGATTTCCATTCAAGTTGAATTCCTTTGCTTTGTTCATGTCTAGACTCTGTGGTAGTGATGGAGTACTGCACGTAGCAGTTGCAACCTTCTTGGAAGCTTCACGAAGAGCATCCATAGCAACTTGGTACACATTTTTCGAATCCACTCCTTCTTTGACATATTTAGTTGCTTCTTGGCTTAACTTTTCAAAGCGTTCAGTGAAGGACTCATTATGACTACTTGGCAACCCAAGTTCGTCTTCATCCCAAACAACATCACTCTTGGCTTTTCTTGTCCAACGTTTCAGTACATAATGAGATGGAAGCATCAGAACATTTTTCACTCTAAAAACAGCTAAAATATGCCTACAAAGAATACCTGAGAAGTCAAACAATTGGCAACTACATCTAGCTTTCTTCTCAAAGACATTATATTGTACATAATGAACTTTATGGTCCTCTCCAAACTTTACCACTTGATATATTACATCTGATCCTGTATCATTAATTACAGTTGCAGGATAAGCCAGAGTTTTCATTAGTTCTTGTTGGAACATCAAAAATATTTCCCTAGTATAAATGTTAGCTGCTTGTTTTTCCATCGGAGATGGGGTCTTCAAAACAGGAGCAATATTTATGGTATCACAAGACATAATTCCTTGTGGAGGTTGAGTCGGGCCAAAAGACATTTCCTGATGGACCAGCTTGAACAACATAAAAGAAATCAGGATGCTCAGCCTGCTTCTGCTTCAAATACTCAAAAATATATTGAGCACCACTCCCTAAAGTCCTCTGGCTGGTTTGGTTCATATAATTCTGACAATCAGATTTAGTGAAACCAACATTATTCACACCACCTGATTGCTTAATTAAGACAGACATAACGCGAGTAGCGCCCAAACCAACAGCTTGGAGGGTATCAATCAAGGTGCGGGAAGGACCAGAAACATGCCTATGTGATCGAAGCAAGTGGACTTGATCAAGGGGTACAAGCTCATGATTATGCTCTTTTACAAATTTAGTAATAGCCCACTTACCAGAAGTTTGTTTCTTGACAGTCAAATGAGCTTTACAACCAACCCTAGAGACAATTCGGTGGCGCTTGGGTTTATGTTTGTGTTCATCAGGTCTAGGGTTAAAACCCTCTTTGGAACACACCAATTGACGGTTACTAATAGTGTTGTTATCATGACGTGAACGTCGATAAGCGCTGACTCGAGTTCCAAAACCAACTCTGCGAGCATAGGAATTGTACAAGATCCGAGCAGCCTGCTCGAATTTCAATTCCATGCCCTCGTACGGTTCTTCCAACTCCTTTGAAGATTCCATAATAACACCTCTCACCTTCTTCTTTCTCTCAAAATGCAATTCTCATATCAATAGGGTGAACTTAGTATATTGCTCAAATTCTATGGTGTTTTTAGGACAGACTTGAGTATTGTTTAGGGATCAAACACTTCTGGATTTCTCCCACTATTTTTAACTTACTCTTAAGTTTCATTTTTCTTGTCCACTGTACTAAAAATATAATTTTACTTTTACTTTGTTCATCAGTAGCATATCAAAGAAATACAATTTCTTTTTTTTCTCCTACCCTTAATAATATCAATTACTCTATATTCATTTTCAAATTATTTTCTAAATCTATTGAGATGATACAATTAATATGAATATTATAAAATATATACTTTATTTATTAATTTTAAGGAACGTGTAAAGTCAAAAGTGATCAGATAAGTGCACGGAGAGAGTATTACTTTAGTAACAAATTTATGTAAATTAATGGTCAAATTTCATAATGACTTTTGATCTTCCTAGTCTAAGTCTTCACATAAATTGTGTTCTTTATAAGTTAAACCAAATCAATTACGATCGGATTTTTTTTCTATATCAAAATAAATCAAACCGAACCATAGTCGAGTTCTTTTTCAATTTGACTCAAATTATCAGTTTGATGCGGTTTGTCATTTTCTTTCACCGTTACCTGAAACATTTGTTGAGAAATATTTTTAGCCAACTTAGAAAGATAGGCATCGTAAGCTCCTAAGCATAAACTGAAAGTATAATTATGTCCTAGAGACAATTTATATTAGGACAAATGTACTTTATACACATTCATTTTATATCAATGGAGATTAATTTTATGGCATTTGCAATTATTGAATTATTAGTTGATTGTTTATAATATTCTATAAATGCATCCCTAAATGTTACGTGGTTATTAATAATGTAAGATATTAATATTATAGTGTAACTCTTAAAACAGTCTCGACTAATGATCATCGAAATAGGGATATCGATGATATGTGATAAGTCGACATGTGGTCTGGATCATATCCTTAGAGGTGTTGTTTGCACTTTAATTCATTTATTCATGTTTGACTAAGAATATGCTAAAATGATTCTAGAAAATATTGGGTTAAATTGAAGGGTCTAATATGCAACAACTTAAGGGCCAGGCAAGTACTTATATGTTCATATCCGAAGCCCTAGACCAGTTGGTATCCTCATTGGGTGGTGTGGGAGAGCTTGGTCACAAGTTCGAAACTCCAGGGTAACACATGACCTGTCTTCGTCTCTTGGGGCTGACGGAGTTTGCAGGCTATTACGTCAGTCCGTGGTTTATCCAGTTCGCACCTTCGGATAGCGACTACGAGTTTCACGTTAAACAAAAAATACTTATATGTTCATGGTTGACTTAACTACAATAATGTCTTTTGTATTTTCTTCTTGGCAGTTGGCAATTTGGTCTCGTCTACTTGATAGTCCACAATAATTCTCTTTTTCTGTCTTGAACATGAGTTCTTTTAACCATTTAGTATTTGTGATTTATTATTTTTATCGATGGTTTGACTAATTTAAATATATATTAGGTAAGGTTTGGTAAAGAGAAAGCGTTTTCACAAAAAAAAAAATCATTATGAGGACGTGAATGCGAGACCTTTAATTAGGAGTAAGAAGGCTCATTCATCCCATCATATTCATCGGAGTTTTTCCTTTTTAAACCATCCAATGTCCAAAATTCATTATTTGACCAATCAAGATTTACGTTCGTGTAGGATCTGTTAAATAGAAAACGCTCTTTATCAAAAATTTCTTCATTCTCAAGATTCAAATACGAGATTCCTAATTAAAGTAGAAGAATCTCATTCATTCCACTTCTAAGTTCATCTCAAAACTAAGGATGCAATACTACTTCCTTGAGAAAATGACCAAAATTGTCCTTAATAAATCAAGGTTTGGACTATTTTGGTCATACCCCTTAACAGATATAATCCTTAATATATGCAAAAAGTGCACTCTTTTGTCTTAAACTCTAAAACTAGCGACTTTACACCCAAAGAAAACAGTTAACGTTGACGTTAAGCTTTAAGGAATGCCTATACATTAACGACCTTTAAGTGTCCGTTTGGTTGAGCTTATTTTATGTTCATAAGTATTTTTTTTAAATAAATATTTATTAAAATATTGAGAGGTGTTTGGTTGAGCTTATTTTAAAATAAGCATTTATTCCAAGAATTCAAAATTTGGGCTTTTTGGAGTAGAACTTCTTTTGGCTTTAAATCTTTTGTTTTTTTGTACAAAAAACTTTTTTTTATTGACAACCAAACACCTAACAATTTTTTAATAAAAATTCTACTCCTATAAACTCTTTTTAATAAGCTGTATCAAACGGAGCCTAAGAAATGCATATATATGACCGTTTAGAAACTAACGGTGTTACCAAAATAATACTCTACTACCCCTATACATTATGAATCATTTAGAAATAATTTAACTTTAACTTTTCACTTTATTTTTATGAAATGATCTATATTTATTGATAAGTTAATGACTTATTTTAGATCATAAATTTTAAAAATAAATTATTTTTTTTCAAATTTCGTATTGAGTTAAACCGCCGCCTAAATTAGGACGGAATGAATAGTAAGTTACTGTAAATTAGATAAAGTGATTCACCACTCACTACACAACCACTAAAACATTATTATAAAAATAAATAGAAACAGACATAATTGATACCACTTCTTTTTGTATAAAAGGGCGGCTGAATATATATATATATATCTTATTTGTTTTCTATTATTTGGTTAGTCAATGGAAAACATTTTTAGATAAATATTGCATTTTATATTTCTTATTATTGTTAAAAGTTGATGTCGAAAATGGAATGGGAACATGAATTCTTTATATAGACTTGGACAATCCTCACCCTATAAACTAGCTTTTGGGATTGAGTTAGGCCAAAAATCCATTCTTTACATGATATAAGAGTCAGACTCATTCCAATTCTTTGTTCACCGATGTTGGACCCTCAAATTATATTGTTCACGCTCCATGTTCATCGATGTTGGGCCCCCAAATTATATTGTTCACTCTCCATGTTCACCGATGTTGGCCCCTAAATTATATTGTTCACGTTCCAGTTAACGAGGTCTGGGCGTGATGAGGAGTGTTAAGAGTCTCACATCGGAAATGGAATTGGAACATGAATTCCTTATATGGACTTGGACAATCATCACCTTACAAGCTAACTTTTGAGGTTGAGTTAGACTCAAGATCCATTCCTTACAATTATTTCTCTTAGAAAATAAGTGATTTTTAAGTACTTATTTTTATTATTATTTAGTTGGCGAGTGAAAATCATTTTTAAGAAAATATTTTTTGTGTGTATTTGGTTGGTTAGTAATGTTTTTCTTAGACACTATATGAAAAATTATGTGCCATTCATAAAGATATTAGGAGAATGATCTTACTACATACTTTAATTACTTGCACTTAAACAAAAATATAAAATTAATACACATATATAGATTGGTAGGATTTTATGTGCATAACATAACTAACTAACAAAGTCAAATTGGGTCGCTCTCAATTTTTTTTTTGTCTTTACATCAAATAATTTTCTTTAAAAAAACTATAAATAGAAAGTGAATAGGATTGGTTAGTATTCTGGGCTGAATCATCCTATATGCTTTTAATTTATAAAGTTGCAAGATTCATACGTCTCATAATATGTATAAACTATCTGAAGCCTTAGATCAGTTGGTCTTGAAGACAGAAGGTATCCTCATTGGGTGATGTGGGAGAACTTGATCACAAGTTGGCTCGAGTAACGTCAGAACGCCGCTCTTGGGAAATGCATCGCTGGCTTGTCAGTGTGGTTTAAGCGGCCGAGCGGGGTTTGCGGTATTACGTCGATCAGTGGTTTACAAGCACCTTCTGATAATTTGCGGGTTTCACGTTAAACAAAATAATATATATAAACTAATCATTTCATTAATTAGTTTAATAAATATTTAAATATCAATTATTAGTGGCAGCAAATAGAAATGATGATTCACTGATTCCTCCCAATATTATAAATGCATAATTGCTATTATTGTTCATAATTTAGTCATTCCATCTTTTTAAAATCGTTTTGTCCTAATTATTTCATGCGGATCCAAACTCATTATACAATGCTTATATACATTAAACATTACATAATGCATTTTATAATTTATGTATATTAACAGAATCTGTTAAACTTCAACATCTACTTGAACCTAAATTAATTATACATTGCTTATATACATTGTATAATTTACATATAATTAATAAATAATATGGGTGTAATTGATGTATATTCTGATTATACACTTTAAACTATTACACACATTAATTATACATCAAATAGCACCCATTACGATCCCCTGCATAAACCTTCTTGGTTGAGCCTGTCACACATGACTTGCCAAGTGTGGTTAACCGGCTGACGTGGTTTGCAGGCTATTGCGTCAGCCCGGGGTTTACCCTGTGCGCACTCGAAAGAGTAGCGGCTGCGGGTTCCTTCGTCAAAAAAAAAAAAAAAAAAAAAAAATAGCACCCATTACATACCCATTAGGGCTCGTTTGTTACGTCGCATTGGACTGTATAATTTTGCATGAACTGTACTGTATTGTAATGAACTGAACTGTATTAATATATAATGGACGGTATTAGAGTATTAATACATAATTAACTGTATTTTTTAGTATAATCCAGGGGAGACTAGATGAGTCTCAAAAATGACAGTTGAAGTGTACTATTTTTAGAAATAAATGCAGTCCGATCGATCGGTGAAAACTCACCAAACGTTATATTATTTTTTGTTGATGCGATCAGAATATGTCTGACGTCTGCAGCGTGTACTTATAACATTCTTTAAAAAATGGGTAGCCAGACTCTCGAATGCTTAACTTTGTCAATTTCTTAACTGATTTAGGATGAAGGGTACGGATGGGGAAACAAAGAAACATATTTTAGATCGGGTATTTATATAATCCCTAAAATTATGTAATTTAAAATCAATATCCCTATAATTTCTCCAAACTACTAATTATATCTGGTTAAAACCGGTTGAAAGGGTCTGAAAATTGATTAAAATGGGTTATAAGACAAAAAAAAAAAGATTTTATGTTCAGTTGTGGCATCAATAAATAGAATTTCTCCATCTTATATTAAAGATTTTATGTTCAAGCTTGAAAATAAAAATAATCCGGATATGAAATATTTTTTTTCTCCGGTAAGGAATCTCTTTAATGAGCTTTTACGCAATATAAATTTAAATTAATCCGATTTCATCAGAGCAAAAACCATATACCGAACACCAAGTGAATTATGTACGTAAAACTCAAAAACGGGTATCAAATACCGGATGAAAAGAAAAAAGAAAAAACACTTCATAGTAAACTGAAAGTACTCCATTTCAAACTGAACTTGAGGCATGAAATGAGCCAATCACATTAATTCAATAAAATAAATCCTAATATAAAAATTAGCACTGTACTGTAATAATGGCAAAAGGAGAGAGCCAAGGCCAAGAACCACTCTCCATCTATATATATATATAGCTCACATTACACTGCTTTTAGCATCACACAACTCTTCCCTCACAATAAAAAAAAGCCAAAATTTGCCTCCACTTGTAGGAAAGAGATTCTTGTGTGTGTGTGTCTCTTATTCTTCATTTGTACATCAAAAATTCAAGATTCAGGTACTCCTATATCTCTGTCACAGTTATACTCAATACCCACCTCTCCATTTTTCAAAAAGTTCAAAACTTTATCTTCATTTTCACTCACATCATGTATATACACTGTAAAATAAATGTCTTTATAAGCACATTTTATGTGTAATAAATCTTACCCATTGACCATTTCTGTACTCTAAATCATGTGGATCAGATCTCCTTAACAATTTTTGTGTTTTGATTTTGTAAATCCATCAATTGCAAGTTAGTCAGATTTGGTAGATGTGTTAAAAAATTCACTAAATAAGCGTAAATAATTGATATTGAACTAGTAAATCAAACAATCTAGTAGTAGAATATGGAACCCGAACCCATAAAGTTCAAATCTTGGAGTGGATGTAGAATCATACCTATGATTTCATTCAAATCGAGTAGTTTTGACTCAGACCTTGTATATGTGTTAAAATGAGTTGTTGAATTTGACCCCAAAACCATTTGGAGTTTATGTAGAATATTACCTATGAATTCATTCCAATAGAGTAGTTTTGACTCATACCTTTTATATGTGTTAAAATGAGTTGTAGAATTTGACCCCGAAACCATAAAGTTTAAATCTTGGAGTAGATGTAGAATCATACCTATGAATTCATTCGAATCGTGTAGTTTTGACTCATACCTTGTATATGTGTTAAAACGAGTTGTTGAATTTGACCCCAAAACCATAAAATTCAAATCTTGGAGTGGATGTAGAATCTTACCTATGAATTCATTCGAATAGTTGTTTTGACTCAGACCATGTATATGTGTTAAAATGATTTGTTGAATTTGATTCTAAACCCATAAAGTATAAATATTGGAGCTGATGTAGAGTCTTACTTATCTTATGGATTCATTTGAACACAGTAGTTTTGCTTTAGACCCTATATATTTGTTAAACGAGCTGTGGTAGAATCCGAACCCATAAAGTTCAAATCTTGGAGCGAATATAGAGTCTTACTAATAATTCATTCGAACTCAATAGCTTTGACTTAGACCCTGTATATATTTTAGAATCAATTGTGGTAGAATCTGACTCCAGACCTATAAAGTTTAAATCTTGGATTCGCCTCTGAGTGTGTTAGTTTATAAGAATTTAACTGAGTGGATCTGCCATCTGTTTTTTTCAATGTGACATAGAAATGTTTGCTTAGAATGGCCTAATCCTCCATATTTTGTGGTTTTTATGAATTTATTTTAACCCAGTAGCTTTGCTCAGACCTATATATGTGTTAAAATGAGCTGCAGTTGAATCTGAACCGGGGCCCATAAAGTTTAAATCTTGGATTCGCATCTAAGTGTGTTTAGTCTATAAGAACTTAACTCACTGGATTTGCCATCTGGGTATTTCTGTATGACATAGAAATGTGGTTTACAAAGGTCTAATCTTCCATATTTTGTGGTTTCTGTGATTTGTAAAAATCAATGATTTTCTTATTTGCAGGGTCTTTGATAGTTGAATTTGCGAGTGGATAGGGTTGTGAGACAGTGAGAAATGGCGACTCGGAATTTGGAGAAATTGGCATCAATTGATGCCCAATTGAGGGCTTTGGTGCCTGGAAAGGTTTCTGAGGATGACAAGCTTGTTGAGTATGATGCTTTGCTATTGGATAGTTTCCTCGACATTCTTCAGGATTTGCATGGAGAGGATCTCAAGGAAACGGTATATACATTATGCTTTTTTGTTTCACTTTTGTTGTTACAGCTTCACTTATTGTTCTATTTATGAGGAATTATGTTAAATCAAGGCAATGATTAGCCAATCGTCGGTCATCTTCCGAGCTTTGTTGCTCGAACTTTCCATAAATGGTGTTGCACCCATGTCGGATCCTCCAAAATACACTACTTTTGGCGGATCCAACAAGCACCCGGTAACATTTTTGAAGAGTCTGAGCAACATAGCTTCCAAGGTTTCAGATAAGCAAAGATCAAATTGGATTTGGTTTGGGGGGCGGGTGGGATGTGTTTTTCTTCCTTCTTCAATCTTTTTTCTTGTTTAAAGCTAAAGATTGGATCTTTATATTCATTTTGTAACAAAGATTGGATCTTTATATCTGTTTTGATAGAGTTGGACATACAATATTCAGTCTTCAACATTTTAAAACTAATTGTATTTTGTATTTATCTCGATATGCTTTCTTATTGGTGGATTACTCATAAAGTGGAGTTTGGATAGTTTGACTGAGGTAGTGGAAATATTCATTTTTTCTAGTCATTTGATGAGATCCTAAACTTGGTGTTGACTGAAGTGTCCTTTGAGTTGATTGCACTTAATTTACATAAATCAATTAAGAGCTGCTTGTAAGACCGGGCCCACGAGTTTTGGTTCAATGTCAATTGTCAAAGGTAGTAAAACATGGAATATGTAATAGGCGCATGTCACTGGTTCGAATTTGACTGTGGACCAAGTATGGTATTAAAGTGGATAAGGGTACAGGGGTGGACTCAATATCAACGGAGTTTTGAAGCTGAAAACAACAGATTTCTTGATTATCTGAAAAATTTAACCTCGTGTAAGACTGGTCAGTATTGATGTTTTTTTCCCTTTAATCTGACTATAGGTCCAAGAATGTTATGAACTTTCTGCGGAGTACGAAGGCAAGCATGATCCAAAGAAACTGGAGGAGCTTGGTAATGTGTTGACAAGTTTGGACCCGGGGGATTCCATTGTCATTGCTAAAGCTTTCTCTCACATGCTTAATTTGGCCAACTTGGCCGAGGAGGTACAGATTGCATACCGTCGACGACAAAAGTTGAAGAAGGGTGACTTTGCTGATGAGGGCAATGCAACAACTGAATCAGATATTGAAGAAACTTTCAAGAAACTTGTAGGGGACTTGAAAAAGTCTCCTCAGGAAGTTTTCGATGCTCTAAAGAATCAGACGGTGGATCTAGTCTTAACTGCTCATCCTACTCAATCTGTTAGAAGATCTTTGCTTCAAAAGCATGGAAGGTCTGCTCTTTAATTACCAATATTTTCTTCTCTTGAGCAGTTACAGACTATGTTGCTTGGTTTCTCTTAAAATGATGTGGCACCCGTATCGGATCCTCCAGATAAGTACTACTTTTAGAGAATCTGACACGCACCCATTGACATTTTTGAAGAGTCCGAGCAACATAGTACTTCGGTTTTTGTTATCTCTTGTTCTGACTTTTCTTATGTTTTAGGATCCGTGATTGCTTGGCTCAGTTGTATACCAAAGACATTACACCGGATGATAAACAAGAGCTTGATGAAGCTTTACAGAGGGAGGTAAATATCGATTTAGTTACTTGATGCATGTCATTTTCCCTGAATGAGTTTCTGTAGTTTAATCTTAATCTCTAGTGCATTTGTATAATGTTCGTGACTATTCTGTTAAGTATTTGGGTGCTTCAAATACATAAAATGTACTAGAAGTTCTTTATATTTTCTGACATAAATCTCCGAAAGATTAAACGCTCATAGAAAAGTATAGGATGTAAGGTAAAAGTGTTAACATGGCTAAAACATTTTCTGAAGTACTAGATATCTCCCATATAGATCTTTTTCTTCCTTTGTGCCTTATCTTTCTCCAAGTCTGCATGAATCCCGAGAAACTGTAGGTCCTTTGGTACAATATCTGATTTTTTCTACTTCATGTATGTTGATATATTTTGTACTAACCTCTTCTTTGTTTTCCCCAGCAATGTGGCCATTCATTTTCACTTCATTCTTCACTTTGACTTGATAAATATTGGTGGCCATCCATTTTCACTCCTTCATTCTTCACTTTGACTTGATAAATATAAGCAATATTTGTGTTTTTGCAGATTCAAGCTGCTTTCCGCACGGATGAAATTCGAAGGACTGCTCCAACTCCACAAGATGAAATGAGAGCTGGAATGAGCTACTTCCATGAAACTATTTGGAAGGGTGTCCCAAAGTTCCTTCGTCGTGTTGATACAGCTCTTAGAAACATAGGGATTAATGAACGTGTTCCTTACAATGCTCCTCTTATTCAATTCTCCTCTTGGATGGGTGGTGATCGAGATGGTACAATTTTTCTCTCCTAGAAAATGCTACTTTCAAATTATTTTAGTACGAGGTTGAGAAAGCAAAGTACAAGAAACGTTGCAACATTCCATTCAGATTTATAATTCTTTTTTAGGTTAATTACAGTAAACGCCCCTGTGCTATGACTCAGTTACGGATAGACCCCCTGTATTTTAAAATCAAACACTTACACCCCTACGACATTATCCCTATTCATAAACTAAGTTTTTGTTAAATTATTTATCTTTGTTTTAAAGTTTCATAAAAGTAGTTTAATTATAGTTTTAATTTGTCTTTTAATATACTTAGTTACGGATATACATTATAGCGGGTGTAAGTGTAGGATTTTCATAGTACAGGGGTGTAAGTGTGATATTTTAAAATATAGGGATGTATCCAAAGTTCGAGTCATATTACAAGAGTGTTTAATGTAATTAACACTCTTTTTAAATATATATATGCATACTCACACACACTCTTATACTTCTTTGGTGATGGATCTTGTGAAGAGTCCTCTTATGTTTGTCACTTAGCTGTTATCTGATACTATATGTAGGCAATCCAAGAGTGACTCCTGAGGTCACAAGAGATGTCTGCTTATTAGCAAGAATGATGGCAGCGAATTTGTACTATTCACAGATAGAGGACCTCATGTTTGAGGTATGAAAGAAATAATTGAAGCATTTTTCCCGATTTGTTCTTGATCCATCTTGAAGCATTGTGTCACTTTCCAAGATTTGTTCATGCTTCTAACTCATACATTCATTCAGTTATCTATGTGGCGTTGCAATGATGAGGTTCGTGAACGAGCAGCTGAACTTTACAGGTCCTCAAGGAGAGACACGAAGCACTACATAGGTAACTAACTATGTAGTTCATCAAGTAGTAGTCTCTTTCAATCCCTATTTGGATGGAACAATTGTATCATTCTAGTCTTCAACTTTTTCCTTATGTTGTAGAATTCTGGAAGACAATTCCGCCAAGTGAACCATATCGTGTAATTCTTGGGGATGTGAGAGATAAGCTTTATCAGACACGTGAGCGTACTCGCCAAGTGTTAGCCCATGGAATCTCTGATATTCCAGAGGAGGCAACTTATACTAATATTGAGCAGGTATCTACTACTTGTGACCCTTTCGATATGAAGAGCATTCTAAAATTAGCGGTAATAGAACTTTTGGTCCCTCAGTATGAGTAAATTCTGATTTTCGTCCTTGTTATATCTAGCGAAACACATTTAACCTTCAATTAGTCGGAATGTGTATCTTTAGTCCTTTTATGTAGAAAATATGTTATAAGGGCAGTGCACTAAGCTCCCGCTATGCGCGGGGTCCGGGGAAGGGCCGGACCACTAGGGTCTATCTTACCTTACATTTCTGCAAGAGACTGTTTCTACGGCTTGAACTCGTGACCTCCTGGTCACATGGTAGAAAATATGTTGTATTTGAACTTATTTTAGAACTATATTACAATCAAATATGGAATAATAATACAAGATTAACATAACAGTGGTGAAATGATTAATAATTATGGTACATTGTGAACATTCACTAACAGACGAATCAAAACTGCACATTTTAATTAATTAAAGATTAAATGTGCTTAGTCAGATATCACAAGGACTGAAATTAGAATTTATCAATAATTGAGGGACCAAAAATACTATTAACCCCTAAAATTAAGCAGGGAACAGTGATTAATCTTGAATACATCACTTTCTTCCCTTTGAATACTAATTTTGAGAAAATGATTCCTTTTGTCTGAATATGATGCTTATGTAGTTGTACATTTTATGCAGTTCTTGGAACCTCTTGAGCTTTGCTACAGATCTCTTTGTGATTGTGGTGATCGTCCCATTGCAGATGGAAGCCTTTTGGATTTTCTAAGACAAGTTTCTACCTTTGGACTCTCATTTGTTAGACTTGACATAAGACAAGAGTCGGACCGCCACACTGACGTTCTTGACGCCATTACCCAACACTTGGAAATCGGTTCATATCGTGAGTGGTCTGAAGAACGTAGACAGGAGTGGCTTCTCTCTGAACTCAGCGGCAAGAGACCTTTATTTGGACCCGATCTTCCAAAAACTGAAGAAATCGCTGACGTCTTGGATACCCTCCACGTCATTTCCGAACTTCCATCAGACTGCTTCGGGGCATACATTATCTCAATGGCCACTGCGCCATCTGATGTGCTTGCAGTTGAGCTCCTACAGCGTGAATGCCACGTGAAGAAACCTTTACGAGTTGTCCCACTTTTCGAGAAATTGGACGATCTCGAGTCTGCTCCTGCTGCTGTTGCGCGTCTCTTCTCCATTGAGTGGTACAGAAACCGGATCAATGGCAAACAAGAGGTCATGATCGGGTATTCGGACTCTGGAAAGGATGCTGGTCGGTTATCAGCAGCCTGGCAGCTATACAAGGCTCAAGAGGAGCTCGTAAAAGTTGCTAAAGAACATGGTGTGAAGCTGACTATGTTCCACGGTAGAGGTGGTACAGTAGGAAGAGGAGGTGGCCCCACCCATCTTGCCATATTGTCTCAACCACCCGACACTGTTAACGGATCTCTCCGTGTCACAGTTCAGGGTGAAGTTATTGAGCAATCGTTTGGGGAGGAACACTTGTGTTTTAGAACTCTCCAACGTTTCACTGCTGCTACTCTTGAACATGGGATGCATCCACCAGTCTCTCCAAAACCAGAATGGCGTGCACTTATGGATGAAATTACAGTTATTGCTACAGAGAAGTATAGGTCAATTGTTTTTAAAGAACCCCGATTTGTCGAGTATTTCCGCTTGGTAAGTGTGTAAGGAAAATGCTGCATCATATCTGTTCAAAACTACTCCTAGTAATCTCATTACCATTAAATATGATAACAGTTATTGCAATGAGCTAATTTGTTATTTTTTCTTTTGATAACGATTGCAGGCCACGCCTGAGCTAGAGTATGGCCGAATGAACATTGGAAGCCGTCCATCAAAGCGTAAACCTAGTGGAGGCATTGAATCACTTAGAGCTATTCCATGGATCTTTGCCTGGACACAAACTAGGTTTCATCTCCCCGTCTGGCTTGGCTTTGGGGCAGCATTTAAGTACGCCGTTGACAAGGATATCAAAAACCTACGCATGTTTCACGAGATGTACAATGGATGGCCGTTCTTTAGAGTCACTATTGACTTGGTTGAGATGGTGTTCGCTAAGGGAGACCCCGGTATTGCAGCTTTGTACGACAAGCTTCTCGTATCAGAAGATCTGTGGTCCTTCGGTGAGCATTTGAGGTCCAACTACGAGGAGACAAGGAGCCTCCTGCTCCAGGTAACTCTTCATAAATTCTGAAAAGTATCTATTACTATCAATTATTATGTCTGATTTGCTTGAAGAGGAGCCCTGAAGCAACGATAAAGTTGTCTTCGTGTGACCTATAGATCACAGGTTCACAGGTTACTGATACTTGTCTTGGGTCAGGGTAGGTTGCCTCACACCCCCTTGGGGTATGGCCCTTCCCCGGACCCTGCGCGTTCAGGATGCTTCGTTCACCGAGCTTCCTTTTTCTTTTAAATTTTTTTTGATTGCTTGAAAACTCATTGCTCTAAGTTACATTTTCAACTGTTCTTTCTTAATAGATTGCTGGACACAAGGATCTTCTGGAGGGAGACCCCTACTTGAAACAACGACTCAGGCTTCGTCACTCCTACATCACGACCTTGAATGTGTTGCAAGCGTACACTCTAAAGCGTATACGTGATCCAAACTACCATGTCACGCTAAGGCCTCATATTTCCAAGGAATACATGGAATCGAAGTCGGCTGCCGAACTAATTACGTTGAACCCGACAAGTGAATATGCTCCTGGCTTGGAGGACACACTCATCTTGACCATGAAGGGTATTGCTGCTGGAATGCAGAACACCGGCTAAACGCAAAGAACCTCGTTCGTGCTTTTCTAATTTTATACGCGAAATGCATCAATCTGGTTTACGAAAGATGATGTATTATTCGTCCTGTTGTGTTTGTGTTATGTTTTGAGGTGGTGTTGTATTTTGTCCACCCTAGAGATCATGTTTGATCGAGTTGCTGGCCGCAATGCCTTAAAAATAAGACTGCATTTGAGCAAATGTTGCACCAGCATGAACTGTAATCTCCATTGCTGGCTTAATGAAATATCCATTTTTATGGACCTTGTTTTTTTGTTAAAGTCTGGTTTTGCTAGAGTATTTTTCATTAAAATTTGATAAAATCTAACCTTTTGTTTTAGTTGACAGTACATAGTCAGGTAATGTCAGTGTATATTGTATCCATGAGCTTTATATTTGCTCGGAGTTCGCTCCTAGAAATATAACCCCTCACGACAACCCCACGAGCCTCTTATTCATTCCCATTGAATGATGGCAGGAGAGCAAATCCATTTAGAGGAACTCACATTGGGTTTAGGGATAATCAGGAACGAACAGATTACTTCGACCACATCAAGGTGGTATTCTACCGCTGAGTTCCTTTCCTTATGAGAAATAGAACTGACTAATCCTAAGTCTAAAAAAAAAGGAGAGTACAAAATTAAAGCCAACAGTCATAAGTTAAGAGCCTGTGCAGGGATCTACATCGTGCAAACAGTCATAAGTTAAGAGTCTATGCAGGGATCTACATCGTTATTGTCTGTTATCTGTTGCAAGCATCTTATCAATTATACACACTTCAAAAATTATTTGAGATGTACCATATGCTTACAATTTACAAATTTTGAGGTGAAGTTTACTGACTCTTGTAAGAATTCAAACTAACTTATAGGGTGTGTTTGCGTGTTTGGTATGATGAAAGTTATTTCTCAGACAAATTATTTTTACGAGGAAGTCATTATCTGGTGTGTTTGGTTGACGGAAAAATGTTTTTCAAAATGGAAAAAATGACTTTTCTCACTTCTAGGTGAAACTCATTTTCGTTACAACAATTTAGACTTTAAATTTTGTATCATTTTTTCAACTAACACTTAGATATTATTTATCTTTAGTACTCAATTTTTTTATCAATACACTCCGATTTACTAAGATCTTTATGAATCTTTAATATATTTTTCTCCTAAGAAACATTTTCCACGCACGAACCCAACATCGAAAAATACTATAGAATATTGTTCCAAACACACTCGTGGTGTGCTGGCTCGAGATAATAGATGTCCTGCAAAATTAATCAATGTAGAGACAAACTAATCTGAACAATACGATTATAAAAAAAATAGAAAAAGCGAAAGACAACGTGGTAAATTTATTAATAATTGTAGCTAATTGTTATCTGCTTCTGCGAGTTGAAATATGAAATTGTATTTGCTGAGGAGCAATACTCATTTTACCTTGTTGTATTATTGGTGGATGGTGACTGGCGATTTATAAAATAAAATTATATTAGATGAGGACATATGTTCTTTATTATAGTATCAATTAAATATGACTATTCGTGAAACTTTTAGCCGCATTTGCTGACCAATCTTGAAATATACTTTGTCTACACGGAAGGGATAACCACTTCGCGATATTGTGCTAATTCTAGTTTTGAATTACTTCAAACCTGTTTCATAGTGTTGGATTCCGGAGTTATACTATGAAATAAACAAAAAAAACAGTAAGTAAAATACTTGCACGCTTGAAACAGTTTGCAAATGTCGTTAAAAATGTCGTCTAATAGAACTACCGACACTTAAGATAAAAAACAGAAAAATCTTTGAAGAGTAAAATTGCAGCGGATAATAAAGACACAAAGATTTAATTTTTCATATATTATATATTAATATAACCTATGATGATACAAAAGGAATAAAAAGGGTTAAGTCGTAGATGACTTATGCCTGAAAAATCTATCTAAATAGAGGTGCATGACATCTCATTATAATTGCTTCAATGAAAGAACAAATCTAGAATCTAAGCAGCAATTATAATGTTGGACAGAATGTCGTCACAAACTCATGCAACACTTGTTGATCCAGTTTCTGATATAAAATCTGGAGAGCTCTCTCGATCTTTTTCTTGTAAGTTTCTGGATATCGAATCACTCTTCTGCCTTCTCTATTTATAGTAGAAAGTCGTCCTAGAAAAGCTCATCGATTGGTTGTGGAGGTTGAGCTAAAAGTGGGCACGTGAAGCAGTAGCTTGAGGCGTGATTCTCTCAACTGATTTGACTTGTTCTTTACTCGTCTTGCTCTCCAAGCTTTGACTTGTTCTCTCACATTTTTATTCTGCTCAAAGTTTCTTGCCAGGTCACTTTACCATCGTGGTAAAAATCCCACGAGATAAGTTTCAGTCCGTGAAGAAAGGGCAAACCTGTTACCAGAATGTTGATCTGAATGTCAACGACATTTGTTCCAACATTTTGGTTTTTAACTTAGTACTGAAAATGTTGTGTTAGGAAAAATGTCATAACATAAAACTCAACATTAACATTCTCCCCCATTTTGCATTTCTTCACAAAACCAAACATTTTAGTGTGAGTGACTTATGGCAATGAACAACTATACGAATCTCCCCCTCAACCTGTGATAGCATACAAACAACATATACAAGACAAAACATATGCTATACATATATAGGATTGTTCGAACCCAAAATATAGACTTATTTTGTCCAACTATTACAGCCCAAAAAAGAATAAATATCCAAACAGTAATCAGTTAAGTACATGCCCAAAAAGTAATATCCAGTCAGAATCATTCATTAATATCGAATCGCTGATCGCTTACTCATCCTCGATCTAGCGATTTGACAACGGCTCTTTGTCTTGCGAGCAGTTTACGCGACGAAGCCTTAGTCTTGTCGTGAACTCTTACTACCAATGCTTCCTCTCTGCATGGCCGTTTGATTTGCTCAACATTAGCAGCAGCATCTCCACGATTTGTGCCTTCACGTGATCCTCTGCTCCCGAACATCGGAGCTTCACCGCGTGATCCTCTGCTCCCCCGAACATCGTGATATCTTCTCCCCCTTTTTGGGAAGAAAGCAAAAGTAGGAAATGGTCCCTGGCCTGCACTAATGCTTCTCTGGCATTATCAACTACAACAATTTGTAAGTTGATGTTAGAAATCTGTTCCACTAGCCAATGATTGGTCAGGTTATACTGTCTTTGACAAGTGTTGCCCTGAATGAGAGGCATATTTCTGTCTACATTTTGCCTCTCTTCTTCTTTTGACCATGCGAGGTCAATCACTCTCTCTTTGCTTTTTTAGAATAGCTTTGTTCACAGTGTACAGTTCTGGAGCTTTGCCCAAAGTATCTTCCCTCAAAAGTTCTAGACCTTGACTAGTTAATATTTTGAAAATCAGGGAAGGAAAAGGTAGGATTGAAGTTGATGTTTTTTCTGCTAAATTGGCAACCTGAGAGAAGATTATCTTGCCTATATCAACTTTGAATCCTTTCCCTATTTTGAACAGCAGGGAGGCTTGTTCTCTTGTGACGATAGATTCATTTAGAGAGGGCAGCCAATTGTTGATTGCAATTTTGTGAAGGATTGAAAATAGAGCAGTGAGTCTTGACGTTGGGCATCGAGGAATCCATTTCTTGAGTATACCTCATGTGAGATATCCTATCATTGTGTCCTTATTAGCAACTCCTCTTTCTGTTGCTCTCACATACTCTTCATTAATTCTCATGCATTCATTTATGATTGAGGAGTGAAACTGAATACTTTATTATAGAGATATACCTTCTCATACTTCCTAGAGGAGGGATTCTCTATATTAGTGTCCAAATTGGCATAGAACAGTCTTACTACCTCATCAACATACGATAGTGACAGATCCTAACAATTATATGTCCTTCAAAAACTTAACAATTCCATATTCATTACAATTATCAACATCTAATTCTCTTTCTGGCTTAATTACCATATTTCTAAAATTTCTTCAGTTATCATGCTTCTTTTTCGTAAAAAATCTGTTGGAGAAAGCAGTTACCTCATTATCTGACCCAGATAAGTCATGATTTGCCGATTCTGATCCTTGAGGTGAAATAGGGGAGCCTGCTTCTGCAGATGTCGAATGGAATATTATTGGGGATGTTGTGACATCTGGAACAATATTTTCATCAGTTTGATGTCTGATTCTTTGAGTTCTTCCTCTTTGAATGAATTTTTCCAATGGTGTATCATCAGGAACTTCTTCATCTTCAGACGAATGCGTATTCGCAACAAGAGTCTCAGACTGGGATGGTGATGCTGGGGATTCAGTGTGTTTATCAACAGGAGATATGTCCTCTGCATCATCATCACTAGACCAATTAATGTCAGAGTCATCCCAGCTGTAGCTAGGGCTAGCAGGAACAAAAGCTTCTTTTCAACTCTTGATTTCTTTGCAACAGGTGGAGAGTTAACATCTTTTTCAAACATCCTTTTTTATCTTCTTGTAGGGAATGTAGACGTGTCTTCCCTTCTTCCTAACATAGTGACATTGGATGTGGCATCGATATCAATAGGATTGTTATTATCTCCTGGATATGCTGTTTCAAGAGGTTCTTGATAAACACTGAGCACGATTTCTATGCATATGGGTGGACTTGTACTCATTGGGGTTGTTTATGAGATGTTGGATGGCATGGATGTTGACATTGGGCTAATATCCATGGGTGAGTAGTGTGAAGAAGGTGATTGAAAGGGTTTAGGGGTTTCAAGGGTTTTGGAAGATGGATGGGTGGTTATGTGTTCCATCGGACTTTCAACTGAGATGATGTGATGATTGCTTCCCTTTTTTTATTTTTCTTATTTTTCGGAAACAAAGCAACAGAGGATACAGAATAGAATTAAAGAGGAAGATTATATACATTGACAAACAAAATCTTGGTTTTAGATGTTTGAGTTTTAGTCAAATACTTACACCTAAATTATATGAAAAAGATAGACATCAATAAGAAAAAAATAACGGCACAAAAATAGGAAAAATAACAGAATTTTCAAAAATTAGTTATGAACAGTATCCCAACAAATATCATCATCTGAGAATGTCAACCGTAATGTTGGCAACATTTTGGATGACACAAATATTATGATCTCACAAGAACTTTTTCACGTTTGGCAACAAATCAAGACACGTTTCATATGTGCTTTTATAAGTTTAATCTTCAGATCAATGTAACATTTTTCCATTGTCCTTGATCAAATCATAGAAACACATACAAAATTTATTTTTGTGTCAAAAAAAATAAGAATACTTATTTAGTATCCTCACAATTTCTCGTTTAAGCACTTAATACTCCTATAGAATAGGAACAGTATCATCTTCAAAGAGTTTTGCTCATTTGTACAGTTGCCAAACTTTTAGTAAAAGGCTTTACCTTATTTTGATACTCTTTTTTTATGATATTTAATATCATCGCAGAGAACGATATCACTTTCAAAACACGTTCTTACCTTTTTAGGATCATACTTGAGTGAACACAAAATTAGAAACCATCAAAAACAGTAAACA
Organism: Przewalskia tangutica; assembly: GCA_029844215.1. Taxonomy (NCBI): domain Eukaryota; kingdom Viridiplantae; phylum Streptophyta; class Magnoliopsida; order Solanales; family Solanaceae; genus Przewalskia; species Przewalskia tangutica. The sequence continues at coordinate 2,496,682 of CM056730.1, read as the reverse complement.
CGATCAGATTCTGATATTTACTGAGGTAAATGTCACTCGAAATATTAGAGACATTTCACCGACATTCCCATCGGTTTATTCGGAGATTACAGAGACCAAGAGAGTTCTTCAAACTTGAAAATCTCTCATGATCCAAAGCTTTTGTAAAAATATCAGCTAGTTGATGAGTAGTGTCAACATGTTCAATTTGAACTAGCTGTTTTTCAACCAAATCTCTTAGAAAATGATGTTTAATATCTATGTGTTTTGTACGAGAGTGTTGAACTGGATTTTTGGAAATATTTATTGCACTCAAGTTATCACAATATAGAACCAAGATATTATTTGAAAAACCATAGTCGTCTAACATGTGTCTTAACCATATCAATTGAGAATAACAACTTCCAGCTGCTACATATTCAGATTCAGCAGTTGAAAATGAGACACAATTTTGTTTGCGACTATACCAAGATACTAGATTATTATCAAGGTAAAAACATTATCCACTAGTACTCTTTCTGTCATCCACATCACCAACCCAATCTGAGTCACTATACCCTATTAGATTAGGATTAGTGTCTTTGGAATACCAAATTCCCAACTCACATGTGCCGGCAACATATCGGATGACACATTTTAAGGCATTTAAGTGAGAGATTTTGGGATGGGCTTGGAATCGAGCACACACACAAACACTAAACATTAGATCGGGATGACTGGCAGTGAGATAAAGAAGACTACCTATCATAGAACGATACAATGTTGGGTCGACATTTTCGCCAACATCGTCTTTGCATATCTTATGTGTTGATCCCATTGGAGTCCTCATCTGTTTAACATTCTCCAATCCAAACTTTTTAACCAAATTCTTGGCATACTTGCTCTGGGTGATGAAGATTCCATCTTCATTTTGCTTAAGCTGCAAGCCTAAGAAAAAAGTTAATTCCCCTATCATGCTCATCTCAAATGTGGAGGACATAGCATCGACAAATGTCTTAAGGTGGGACTGTGAAGTCGAACCAAATATTATGTCATCTACATAGATTTGAGCAATGACCATATCTACTCCGTGATGTTTTATAAACAGTGTACAATCAACTTCACCACGTTTAAAACCAAATTCAAGAAGAAACTAAGTTAAACAACCATACTATGCTCGAGGTGCTTGTTTTAAACCATACAAGACCTTTTTCAGCTTGTATACAAAATATGGATGGTGAGGATCTTCAAATCCTTTAGGTTGTTCAACATAGACTTCTTTGTCAATATAGCCATTCAAAAATGCGCCTGTGACATCCATCTGATGGAGAGTAATCTTCAAACAGCAAGCTATAGCAAGTAACAGCCTAATCGACTCAATTCTGGCCACAGGAGCAAAGGTCTCATCGTAGTCAATTCCTTCGACCTGTATGTATCCTTGAGCAACTAGTATCGCCTTATTTCTTACCACAGTTCCAGATTCATCAGTCTTGTTCTTAAAGATCCATTTAGTTCCAATAACATTTGTACCTTCTGGACGAGGAACTAAATCTCAGACTTCATTTCTGGTGAACTGTTCTAGTTCTTCTTGCATAGCTTGTATCCGACAATTGTCCTTGAGTGCTTCTCCAACATTCTTTGGTTCTAGAGTAGATACATAACAAGAAAGACTTACCTTCTGATACATGGTAGACATTAGGGATGTCAATGGGGCGGGGCGGGGGCGGGGGCGGGGGCGGGGGAAGGGTATCCCATACCCGTACCCATCACCTAAAACACACCCCCACCCCCCCCCACCACCCAGCACGGGTAGTAATTCTTCCACCCGCCGCCCACTTACTTCACGCGGATACCCACTTACCCGGCGGATACCCATTAATAAAATTCTCAAATAATGTCTAGCAATTGTTTTAGTCACCAAAATGAAAGTTATATAAGAAAAAGGAAAAAAAGGAATCTTTCCACTATGGTGTATCGAATATCAAGTCTAAAACCTTGCCAAAATATTATGAATATTAAAAAACAGTAAAGATGAAAATATTTAACAAAAAAAAAGAGAACAAAGAGAATAAGAAAAAGAAACGTGGTGCATTATGGTGCGGGTTAGCTCAAGTCACATTTTAAATCAAGAAAGGGCCAAATAAATTCGTAAATAGCCTAATTAAACTAATAGATGATACGGATATGGGCGGTGCGGGTACGGTCGGTGTGGATACGGTGCGGGTAGCGCGGCGGGGCGGGTGCGGGGCGGGTCTTATATGAAATCCACCCCCGCCTCACTACCCATGGCGGGTAGCACTTTTGATACCCATACCCGCCCCACCACCCACCAAACCATCCCCCATACCCTCCCCAATTGGAGCGGATGCGGGGCGGTACCCGCATTTACCCGCCCCACTGACATCCCTAGTAGACATACACACATATCTGACCATGTCTCTGTAATTTCGAGGCTCTTTTCTTCTTGTTCTTAGCCCTTCAAACACTTCTCCTATCACTTGTCCTGTAGGATGGTTCTTTCTAATCCTGGATGAGGGATCCCTGCCTACTGGGTCTTACAATTCAGCATTTGATCCCTCATTTTCACTTTCTGTGTTCTCGGATTCAGACTCAGATGTTGCTTCAGATGTCGTGACATTTGGGGCAACATCTAAATCTTCTGCATTCTGTTCATTCTCCATTGTTATCACAACATTATTTTCAGGCCTATTTCCTGCAAGATCATCACAATAATCGAAAACAACGTTAACAGACTCTTGTATAGTTTTGGTTCTAAGATTGTACACACGGTAAGCATGACTATTTTGAAAATAACCGACAAAAATTCCTTTGTCACTTTTAGAGTCAAACTTGGCTAGTTGTTCCCTATCATTCAAGATGTAACACACACATCCAAACACATGAAAATAACGCAGATTTGGCTTCTTTCCATTTAACAATCCATAGGGTGTCATTCTAGTGTCAGGCCTAAGATAGACTCTATTTGTTATGTGACTTGTAATATTCAAGGCTTCAGCCCAAAAATGTTTTGACAATTTCTTTGAACTCAACATGACTCTAGACATCTCTTGTAAAGTCCTATTCTTCCTTTCTGCCACACCATTCTGCTGGGGAGTTTTGGGGGCTGAAAACTCATGGAAAATACTCTTTTTCTCACAAAATGTTGAGAGCATATTATTTTCAAATTCCTTTCCATTTCCATGATCTGACCTTATTCGAAATATGGAAGAATGATATAGATTCTTTATCCTAGACTGCAATACTTTGAACATGTCAAAAGTTTGGGACTTTTCTTTCAAAAAGAATATTCATGAGTACCTGGAAAAATCATCTACAATCACATAAGAATACCTCATGCCTCCTAGGATATCTACCTCAATTGGACCCATAAGATCCATGTGCAAAAGCTGAAAACAGTGAGACGTACCTGAATGTTGTCCGTCACTTTGGGCAATATTATGGGAGACACGAGTTTACTTGCCTTTTTAGACAATCTTCACAAACCACTGTTTTATCTTTAGGACTCAATTTTGGGATACCTCTTACAGCCTCATAAGAAATTAATCTTTCAAGGTTACGATAGTTGACATGTCCCAATTTTTTATGCCACAATGTGGTGTCATCGGTCCTAACATTATTGCATATCTCTTGTTCTCCTACTAGATAACAATTATCGTCTGTTTTTGTACCTGTCATTACATATTGGTTAGCTTCATTTGTAACTATACAAGCATGCTTATTAAACTTCACCTCTAAATCGTCATCACACAATTGACTTATACTGACTAGATTAGCCAATAATCCATCAACATGTAAGACATTTTTCAAGACTGGAACTCCTGGAACATTTAAGGTTCCTTTTTCTATGATTTTACTTTTGCTTCCACCTCCATAAGTAACGTTTTCCCCCACTGAGTGCCTCGTAGTTCCTTAGGCAATCCTTTGTCCCTATCATGTGACGAGAGCACCCACAGTCAAAGTACCATGGACCTGAAATGTTAGTTCTTAAAGCAGTTATAGCAACATTACATCGCACATTCATTTTAGGAATCCAAACTCTCTTTAAATCTTTTCTGTTACTGGGCTTAAGAGTGTTGCTTCGAGTGCTGTCTGGAATGTTAGACAGTTGTCTTGGCAACATTATGCTCCTGGATTTTTCCAGTTTAGAACAATAAGTTTTTAAGTGTCCAGTCTTGTTACAGTGATGGTACAAAAACTTCCTTTCTTTTACAAAGCTCATTTTCTCGTTTTTGTCAAGCAGATTGGAGCATATTGCCAAACCTGCATGTGATGATTGACCAACATTCAGTATTTCATCCAGTTTGGAGGTACCTGTATTTAGCTTATTGAAAGTTGCTTCAGCTAAGTCCAACTTTGCACTAATCTTACCAAAATCAAGATCTTTTTTGGTAAGTGCAACCTCTAAGCGGGTTATTGTACCTTTTAAACCTGCATTCTCAAGAGTTAAAGATTTTAACTTTGAGTCAAGTTGTTTCGATTCTAGAATCAAGTCCTTACAAAGTTTTTGCAAGTCTTTAATCATGTCATCTTTAGGATCAACTTGATCGTCAAAGCTAGTCTCACTACAAAAAATAACACTAGTAAAACAATTAACATCAGGATAATTAAAGTATTCATACCTTTCGGATGTTTCTGGACCTGTATATGCCGTAGCAGATGTTGACGCAAATGTGGTGACATCTGAGACAACATTGTCGATGATATTTTCATCTTCTGAGAGTGATTATTCGTAAACAGTGGCCAACATTTCTTGTGACTCTATTTCTTGGTCTCCTTCCTCTTCTCCTTCGTCATCACTAAGAGAGATCCACAGATTCTTACCAGCTTTTCTCAAGGTATTCGCACATTCATTTGCATAATGACCCCAGCCTAAACACGCATGACATTGCATAGATTCGAGTTGCCTAGGATCAAACTTGGTTCGATCTAAGTTTTTCTCCTTAGTTGGTTTCCTCTTTGTACTATTGGAAGGGGGTTAGTGGACTTTTGATTGAAGCTTTGGTTTTGGTGCATTTTAGATTTAAAATTACTATTCTTGTTATTGAACTTCCTTACCATCGAATTGAATTTTCGAGTAAAGAGGACAACATTTGCACCATCACCAATTTCGTCAAGACTTGCATCTTCATCATCGACGTGACTCTCTAAGGATTTAGCTTGAAGTGCTATATCTTTGCTTTTGTACAATGTCCTTTGATTTTCCATATTCATCTCATAAGTTTTGAGAATACTCATTAGAGTATGAAGATCCATTGTAGCAAGATTGAGGGCTTCTTCAATCACACATATCTTTATATTGAACTTTTCAGGAAGAGAACGAAGTGCTTTTTCCACAAGTTTATTGTTGGTTAACGGTGAACCAAGAACTTGACATTCGTTAGAGATGTCGATCAAATTTTCAAAATATGTTTTGATATCTTCCGTCTCTTCCACTTAAACGTTCATATTTACTCATGAGCATACGGAGCTTCGTTCGTCGAACACTTGAGCTACCTTCACAATGGGTTTGCAAAGTATCTCAAGCATCCTTGCATGTAGAGCAATTTTGTATGAGCTTGAACATGCAGAGATCAACCCATGCAAAAATAACATTTAAGGTCTTTTCATTGAAGTTTGCATTATTGGTTTCTTCCACACTCCATTCGGCCCCAGGCTTAGGAAGTATATCACCTTCCTCGTCTGGTGGCAACATGGGGATAGTATATCCATTGGTAATAGATCTCCATGCTCTAATATCAATGGATTTGATATGAGAGCGTAGGTGAATTTTCCAATAGGCATAATTTGATCCATCTAAAATATTCTTGGATTAGCCGGATTCATAGTTTATGTAAAAGGATCAAACACTTATTATGTCAAGTGTAGGCTCTGATACCACTTATTGGGTCCCGGGGATTATACTATGGAATAAACAAAAAACAAACAGTAAGTAAAATACTTGCACGCTTGAAACTGTTTGCAAATGTCGTTAAAAATGTCGTCTGATAGAACTGCCGACACTTAAGATAAAAAAAAAAAGTAAAATTTGGAAAATAAAAATGGATAATTTACAGGGTTTAATTTTACATAGATTATATATTAATATAACCTATGATGGTCAATGACCAAGTATTGTATATATATATATATATATATATATATATTCCTTCTTTACAATATTACAAGATGATACAAAAGGAATAAAAAGGGTTAAGTCGCAGATGACTTATGCCTGAAAAATCTATCTAAATAGAGGTGCATGACATCTCATTACAATTGCTTCAATGAAAGAACAAATCTAGAATCTAAGCAGCAATTATAATGTTGGACAGAATGTCGTCACAAACTCATGCAACACTTGTTGATCCAGTTTCTGATCTAAAATCTAGAGAGCTCTCTCGATCTTTTTCTTGTAAGTTTCTGGATATCGAATCACTCTTCTGCCTTCTCTATTTATAGTAGAAAGTCGTCCTAGAAAAGCTCATCGATTGATTGTGGAGGTTGAGCTAAAAGTGGGCACGTGAAGCAGTAGCTTGAGGCGTGATTCTCTCAACTGATTTGACTTGTTCTTCACTCGTCTTGTTCTCCAAGCTTTGACTTGTTCTCTCACGTTTTTATTCTGTTCAAAGTTTTTTGCCAGGTCACTTTACCATCGTCGTAAAAATTCCACGAGATAAGTTTCAGTCCGTGAAGAAAGGGCAAAATTGTTACCAGAATATTGGTCCGAATGTCAACGACATTTGTTTTAACATTTTGGTTTTTAACTTAGTACTGAAAATGTTGTGTTAGGAAAAATGTCATAACATAAAACCCAACATTAACACATAGTTTTCAAAAGGTTGTGATATGTTATTAGTCAAGCGCTATACCATCCCTTTAGAATGAGTCTTTTTTTACATCTATAGAACCAAAAGAAGAAAGATCAGTGCATTAGCTATAGATCGATACTTGTAACTTGATTCATTACTCATTCCATATTGATTCGGCTTGGTTCCGTAAAAACCAAACCAAGATAACTCTATATACAAATATTAATTTATAATTTTTTAATAACAAAGGAATCTGACAAAACTTGACATGTACATAGTCCACATTGAAGGATTAATTGACTGTCAAGTTCAAAACTAATAATATAATGATGAAAATGATGACTGATGAATGATGATGCTTGGTGCTGATGTTGATTCTGATTATGTTATTTCTATTAAGTTTCCAGGTCGGTGGTGGATGATTGTTTCCCAGAAACTACCTAAGTCTACTTAGTCTTCTTTAAATGTATTTTTATTCTAACTTTATTGAAAAGTCCATTAAACTATATAGCAATTTCCCCCTCTCTCTCTATATATTATTGAACTCTTTGGACAAACTATTCAAGTAAAGAATCCATTCTAAGTTCTTCTAACATACCTTAGCTGAAGATCTTGTGCTTCAAGCTTGAAAAACAAAATGTCTCCTGAAGAAATGGCTAATGTGAAAGCTGTCGTTTCGACTGTTGCATCTGTTGCTGCTACAGCTATGCTCGTTCGGAGCATCGCCAACGACTTCATCCCAAAGGAGTTCCGAAGCTACTTCTTTGAGAGCTTCTACGATCTCTTTCGTCGTTTCTCTTCTCAATTCACCATCCTCATCCATGAATTCCAAGGACCGTCCCCGAACCTAGTGTTCGAGGCAGTTGAAGTCTATTTGGGCACCATTGTGAACTCTTCGACTAAGAGTATTCGATTAGGGAAGACGGAGAATGACAAGGGCCTCGTCATTACGATGGACAAAGATGAAGAGATCATCGATGTTTTTGAGGATGTCAAGGTAACTTGGCGAATGAACTGTAGCAAAATCGAGTCAGGGAGCCAGAACGATGAGATAAAAGATATGATTGCAGCTTTATGTTCGGAACTCAGATGTTATGAGCTGAGTTTCCTCAAGAAACATAAGGAAACGGTGTTGAAATCGTACTTACCTTACATTATGGAGAGATCAAAGGTCGCGAAAGAAGAATCCAGGGCTATAAAGTTGTACTCAAATTTCAGGAACTGGGGTTCTGATGGGATGAATCTCGAACACCCTATGACATTCGACACTCTGGCTATAGATGAAGAGATTAAGAGCACGTTAATTGATGACTTGGCGTGTTTTGTGAAGGGGAAAGACTACTATAACAGGATTGGGAAAGCCTGGAAACGAGGCTACTTGCTCTACGGCCCTCCAGGAACGGGTAAATCAAGCTTGATCGCTGCTATGGCGAATCATCTGAACTATGATATCTATGATTTGGATCTTACGGAAGTTCGTAGCAATTCAAATCTAAGGTCATTGCTACTCGGCATGTCTGGCCGTTCAATACTTGTGATCGAGGACATCGACTGCAGCATCAAGCTAGAGAACAGAGAAAAGGAGGAAGAGAAGGAAAATAAGCACAATAGGGTGAGTACATAAATCAATACTACTCCCTCCGTTTCAATTTGTTTCTCTTACTTTCTTTTCTAGTCTGCTTGAAAAAGAATGTCACTTTCTATATTAGTAACTATTTACACCCAACGTCCTACATGTCAAATTATGACACAAGATTCAAAGGGTATTTTAGTACATTACATGCATCTTTAGTTTAAAATCACAGTATTCAAAATTCTTTTTTTAAATTCTTTTTCTAAACTCCGTGTCGAGTCAAACAAATTAAAACAGACGGAGTAGTTCATTTTGCAGCTCATATTACATATTTTCTTACCTGAATTCATCCTCTGTCTGCATATGTTGCTTCTGTTTTCACCAGGTGACACTGTCAGCGATACTTAATTTTCTTGATGGGATTTGGTCGTGTTGTGGAGAGGAACGGATAATTGTGGTCACAACCAACCACATAGATAAACTAGATGCAGCACTGTTGAGACCTGGACGAATGGACATGCACATTCACATGTCATTTTGTAGGTTATCAGCGTTCAAGCAGTTGGTTTTCAATTACTTAGGGATTCGTCAACACGATATGTTCGCTCAGATCGGAGGGCTCCTAGAAGAAGTGGAGGTTACTCCTGCAGAAGTTGCAGGAGAACTGTTAAAAAGCAAGAATCCCACTATATCACTTCAAGGTCTCCTTGAATTTCTTGAAAACAAAATTGCAGAAAGAGAGAGGTTGAAGGCTGAGACGGATTTGACAGCGCAGAAAGGGGTACCAGAGGAAGAACCAAAAGATACAACACATCCAATCTATGGTCGACTCTTCAGAGAATCTGACTCACATTGTTGATCTCTAGATGAAGTGGAGGACTATTTTCTACTCTTCCTTTTTCTTCTTGTTTTCTTGAAGGAAGGCGATTGTAGAAACAGAGAGGGATGTTTATGCCATACCAACTGACAAGAATAAATATATTTAGAGTTGTTTTCTTAAAGCTGCGAACTACTTTGAGTTTTATCTACTTTTTCTTTCCAGCAAGATGCTTCCAAACATGGTTATTTTAACCCTATGTTTCATCTCACAAAAGCTTTACATGCCCACTCTCGGCGTAAAGAACTGCCAGAGTCGATGGAAATTGACATGACTAATGCTAACTTTCTGAAGGCGATGGATAGAGATATATATTGACAACTGAACCTCAAACCCAATCTACTTGAGGTCAGCTACATGAATTCCCAATAACCATCCGGTTCCTTTGGAGCTTTTCATCCAATACTCAATAATTTGTTTTTTCAGACAAAAGTTCTTTAAAACTAGGAATTCTCTAAATCTCACCCTTATCTCTACACAAACATATAATTCCTGATAAGACTGAAAAAACTCTAGCCAAACACTAGAGCTAACATATGTGAAATCTATTCATTTAAATCTGTGAAATCTTTTGCAAATTTAGATATGAAATACAAAAGCAAATTATAATTGATTAAACCAATTGTTCTTAGATTCATTTGAAGTGACAATGAGAACTTGTTCTAAATTTTGAAGATTCAGAGAATAAAAAATTTAGAATTTTGTCTTAAATCCACACGTCTCGATCCAACATACCCCCTGGATTTGTCGATCCAACAAAAAAGAATTGTCAGGGGGAAACATAACCTAATTTCACCACCAAAAATCCACTCTAGATCTTCTCAAATAGTCGAATATGCAGAATGCGTAGTCTTTGAAATTAATGTGTCAGTCAAATGCCGATTTCAGTAGGTTAACAAATCATCTGTCAAATATTCACCATAGCCTCATTCCCATATAATTCATCAAGGACATATACCAACATGCTAAGCTGACTTGAGGTACCAAAATGGCTAGCAAATGCTTTTGCGGGATGATACACAAATTTCTGGAAATATATTTAACATGTTTATATGAACTCAAGCAAAAAATTGTAAGTTGATATATACCTTTATATACCATTTCATACCAAGCAACTAGTTCGAGCATAAAAAAGTACACTTAGTCATCTAATATGGTGCATTAGTTCATACTATGTGCACAATGTTATACTCAGAAGCATACAACTTTCTCCTTCCACAAGTAGAGAGTGTGTCCTTACTCAAGAAGTTGGCAAGATCAATCATTTCTGGTTCCTGAAGTTAGCGATTTACAGTAAGAAGACTATTAACCTCAACTCTCAGAAGAGTTTACATTAATCGAATAGGCATTTTGGAGTAACTTGGACTGCATAAATAAGAGACGACAATCTTTCGTACGTTGGAAGCTGGCACCAGTCAAAAATTTAGAATTGATGAACGTTCTGTTGGTATAATAATCTGTACTTGGCTAAATAATGATTCAAAACAATATGTTAATCACTTAGTGAAACAATAAACGAAAACAGAATCTGTTTTGGAAAAATAATTTCAGAATGTAATCGAGCCCACTTAGTTCAAAGTGTGTCCTTAAGGAAATTATTCCCCTCACAGTACTCGAGGTTAACGGAATATCGTCTCCCAGGATAGAACGATTATCTTACCAGAATAGTAGTACTCCAAATTCCGGTAGCAACGAACCACTCAACGGCAGTATATCACACAGAATGAAATCCAAAAAGATTATCAATCAATCAAAAGCCGAAGCCGAAGACGAGCGACGACGACGGCGCGAGGGGTCCTTGCCCTCTCAACCCTTTTAGCAGCTCGAGAAGGTGTAATGTAATATATACACCTCTCTTTCCTTCCCTTTTTTCGATGTGGGACAAAAGAGCCTTTTACCCTCTTTAATTTTTATCCCATCATTTCCTATTCACCAATATCAAAACCCAACACGTTCACTTTCCACTTCTTCAGTGTACACATAATATGGTAAATTTACGACATCACATCTGCAATTAGCGAATTCATCCTAGTTAGGAGTTCCAGCTCCACATAAAGGTCAGGATCTATACAATTCAGTCACTACTCATTTGAAGAAATCTAGAATGCAAATCATTCATACGTGTGTTCTGAGAAAATATGGCTAAGTCAAATTAGATACAAAACGAAACCATCTTAGTAGAATATATCAATATAACACCACTTCTAAACTAGTGGATCTTTTAAAATATGCTTCATCCTTAGCCAGATACTCTTTTTCTTGACTAATTGTAATTAGTTGATGAGTATTTGAATGCTATAATTTGATTTCTTTTTTTTATCTTTAAATTTTTTGAAACTCCATTTGGACTAAGTACATGAAGCGGGGTAGTTTAATTTAACCCAAATAATCACAGTATCTTTTAACGGGGTTTAGCACTGAAAGTGTGTGTTTTGAGTTGTCTTGATAGGAGACAAGCCAATAGGACGGAAAAAGAATGGGATATAGGCATACAGCCTGCAACTTAAGAATTACAGTACACCATTAATAAAATTCTACTCCTATACTTTTAGTGAAAACTGAAAACCCAACTTAGTTTTCATATGATGAACAGATCACCATTGAGGAAAGACAACACTATAACTGAAAGTATATATGTCTTAGATGTAGGGATTTGTTGTGTGTAAAAACATACAAGTAAGGTACAGCGGAAGTTTAAAATTTTGAGTAAACTTACTTGCTCCAACAAACATTCCTGGTATGATTATGCGATAATACAAATCTGCAAAGACATGAAAACATACAGTTTATGCTTTTAATGTAGTCTCTACTAAAAGATGCGCACGCGATTGTCAATCCGGGTGCAAGTCTTGCTTCGGTATATTCCTTTGCCCAAGAAAGCTAGGAAATCTTGGCAGAGGTTTGAGAGAAGTTATTTCCTGAACTTTAAGTTCAGAAAGTGAAAAATGAGTTCTAATGAAATTATGGGTTAAGTGCCAAATATATAGTGAAGAAACCTAGCGTCATCGATTTGGATCAAAGCCAGGCGACCCAAATCCAAATTGCTGATGGGCGGTCGAATGGGCCCATTTGTTATCTTGACTCCTTTATTTATTTTCTGCACGTTTTAGTTCTAATTAAATCCAAGACTTAATTTTAACTTAATTAATTAATTTTCATCAAATGAAAATTATCCCATAATTTATTATAAAATAAAATATCTTGATTCAAAATCCGATATTTTACTTTCTCTCAATATACCCTTAGACCGAAAAGACAATCGACTTAGTGTGACCGCAGGCTTCACACATCCAAGACTTGATCAAATCAAGGTTCACGGAACTCACCAGGCGGTCGGTGGCGGACGATATGTGAAATGCGTTCTGAGACTCAAGTAAACAAACCTACATGTGAGATGATAAATTCCTTTCATTTGCGACACACTCGATCAAGCTTAAGATTTGCCAAGTGTACATCCAAATGGCGATCACTTTATCTCATCTATATTAGTCGACAACTAGACCATATCCTAGATATGTCTCTTGCGTTAACGATGACTTGGTCGACCTAACATCTCCGAGAAGGTGAGTGTTCTCGAAATTCCAATCGAGGAATGAATCCTATTTTTGGCTCAACTACCACCTTCAATCTACTTGTATGCACCCAATACAAGTCGCGTCTCAACCTATAAGGCATTTGAGCTAGGGCGGGATCAAAGTGCATTGCTCGTAAACAAGCGATATTGACCTCAAGTCTAAGGACCTCTATCTCGCGTCACGATAATACTCTAGACATGTATAACAAATAGTTTATCGCCAGGGTATGTCAATACTCTCTAAGAGTATCCATGTGTCCATCACTAGCAACTATTGCTTGCGATGAAGTGAGACATACTACATTCTACAGAATGTGACGCGGACCACATGTCGACTTATAACATATCATTGATATCTCATTCTCAATGATCATTAGTCTAGGCTATTTTAAGAACTACACTCTATCATTAATATCTCACACTATTAATGACAATGTAAGTTCAAGGGATGCACATTAATGAATAATATAAACAATCAAATAATAATTCAATAATTGCAAATGCCAAGTATATATTAATCTTATTAATAATATGAATGTGTTCAAGTACATGTGCTCCTAAAATGATTGTTTCTAGGACATATATATTTTCAATCTCCCACTTGGCCTAGAGCCAATCACCAATGTATCTAATGCCCATATTTTCGAAATGACCATTATGCTTGACCAAGCTTAATGGTTTAGTAAATGGGTCTGCTAGATTATTTTCGGTGGAAATATAGTCTATCTTTATTTCTTCTGTCTCCACCATCTCCCTGAGTATGTGGTATTTCCTTGGTACATGCTTGTTTCTATTCGTTGATCTTGGTTCCTTAGCTTGAGCAATCGCATCAGTGTTGTCACAATAAATCGTTATTGGACAACTGGTACTTGGAACAACCCCTAATTCCTTTAAGAACTCGGATATCGCGACAACTTCTTTACCAACCGATCCAAAGAATGTACTCGGCACGTTGTCGAATCGGCAGTTGTAGCTTGCTTAGAACTCTTCCAACTAACTACTCCACCATTTAAAATGAAGACATAATCAGACTGAGATTTGAAGTCATCAAGATCTGTCTGGAAGCTAGCATCAGTGTACCCAGTAGCTACTAGCTCTTCTTGTCCGCCATAGACTAAGAAGTATTCTTTAGTTCGTCTAAGATACTTAAGAATACTCTTGGCCTTTCGGTGTTCCTCCCGTGATTCTGCTGGAATTTGCAAGTCATGCTAAGTCATAGGCCACATCGGCCTTATGCAGTCATGGCATACATGATTGATCCTATAATTGAAGATATGGGATTCTCTTGTGCGTTCAAGTTCTGCTGTGGAAGGACAATCCTTCCGACAACTTGATGCCTTGACCCATAGGAAGATTCCCTTTCTTGGAATTTTCCATAGAAACGTTTTAGCAATTTGTCTATGTATACGGTGTGGCGGCCCAACAATCTATTAGGTCTATCTCTGTAGATTCTAATTCCAAGAATGTAGCAGGCTTCACCCAAGTCCTTCATCATGAAGGTTCTTGTTATACCCCGTGGTTCGGTCCGGACATGATCGGTCTGGCCGGCTGCAGCGCTGAGTGCCGCGCGCAGGCGGGTGATTGTAGGCCGCGCGGAAGATCCGGAGTCGCTGAAGTTTCAGCCAGCCGGCGCAGCGGAAGCGCGCCGCGCGGGAAAGTTCGAAAGTCCGCAGAGTTGCGCGCAGGCGAAATCTGGCGGAAAAACTTAGGAAAATCTGATCTTTTCTTTTAAAAGGGCATGGGTGGGTGACAATTGTACCCCCCCCCCCCCCCAACTGATTTTTGCATGCATTATATTGACCAAGTCTTAAAGACTTGGTCATCTTTCATCTCTCTCTTAGAAAAAGCTCATCCTTCTCACTTAAATATTTCAAGCTCCTCATTCTCTCTAAAACTCCAAGAGATATTCTAGTCTTAGGAAAAATCTGAAAAAAATAAAAAGGCAAGAAGGAAGCTTGTGGCTAGCTTGTGAAGGTTGTTGTGGTGGTGTTCTCGGAATAGAAGCTAGCAAATTGTTGGATAAATTTGGCTAAAGCTTTAAGGTAATGATTCTTCCTCTATTATTAGTTTTTAGTATTACATGTGAAGAAGGAAGTACTTGTGGTAGTAAATAATGTTATTAGAGTTATTGCATGCAAGAAATGTGGGTTGGGTATGAAAGATTTGGCTAAAGAGATATTATGAGCATGTTGTAGCCTAAAAACTACTTTAGAATTGTTAAGTGTATTATTATAACTTATGGGGCAGAATTTTACACACCCAAGATTAGGTGTGTAATCCCCTTTGTGTTGGTTTGGATGTTGGGCCTTAATGAGGCGTTTGAGTGTTGAAAACCGGCCTTTGAAAAAGGTGGCAAAGTGAGTAGAAACAAAGGAAATGCTGCCCAATTTTCCTTAGGAATTGGTAACTTGAATTTGGAATTTCTACATTGAAATTAGGAGTTAATAAACGTATTATGGTCATTATAGGTTGACGTATTACGAGCGATAGTTGGAATTAACAAGTGGATTGACCGAAGAGGTATGTAGAGATTTCCTATCTCTTGAGCATGAATAGTTGTATCTATGTAGTACGGTATACGTACAAGATTTGATAATCTACACTTGTTTTAAAGTATATGATACTTGTTTCATTTCAAAAGTATAAGTCCCTTGGATTGAGGGAAAATGTATTTGACAAAGGGATAACGCTAATATAATGACTTTATGGGAAGTTGGTTATATTAGTTTTCTTGAAAGGTTCACAAAGAAAGGTTTACTCTAATTAAAACAAGTACGGGTAAAGGATTTGAAACTAAGAAAGGTGAATTGATTTTTAGGCATTGGTTGCCTAAGGTTTTAAAGTAAATGAAGTCACTTGAATTAGAAGCCTATTATATTTCTAAAAAGGAAATGTGACTTGTCTTGAAAAGAAATCGTAACTTGATACTATGGTGATTAGTATCTTGGAATCTTTGTATAAAAAGAGTTTTTCTTAAAAAGTTAGAAGTACATGGTACTTGGGTTGAATTCCCGGATTTTCTATTAAAAGACATGTTAGTGCTTTAGGATACTAAAATGAGAGGATATATTAATAATGTTAATAAGAAGTTAGGGGATTTCTTAACTTGCTTATGTTATGATAAACCGGTAGTGCTTATGTATGATATGATAGGCCGGTAGTGCTTATGTTGTGATATGATAGGCTGGTAGTGCTTATGTTGTGATATGATAGGCCAGTAGTGCTTATGTATGATATGATAGGCCGGTAGTGCTTATGTTATGTATAATAGCCGGATGAGCTATGTTATATGTTTGTATTATTACGGGGTAAACCCTGGGTTATTATCTATGCCATGGATTTGCTACCCATGATGCGAGTGCGGCGCTTGCACTCATGCGGATCCGGACCACAGGATCCATGCGGGTGAAATAGTCCCATGCGAGTACGGCGATGGTACTCATGAGGGTCCACAGGATCCATGCGGGTGAAATAGTCCCATGCGGGTGAAATAGTCCCATGACGAGGCGGATGACCTCATGCGGGTCCACAGGACCCATGCGGGTGAAATAGTCTCAGGAGTAGGATTGCTTAATGATACTACAGGCGAGGTACCCTGTTTTGATCGTGAGCCTCCTATTTTTTATGCTATAAGATTTATACTTGTTACTCTCATTGTTAGTAAGGCACGGTCTGAGAAATTGATTTTTATCTATGACTCCAACTTATCTTTGAGTTGTGATATTACTACAGTATTTTCCAGTTTTACATCCTTGGTACGTTGTGTCGACCCCTTCGCCGGGCTGCGTTATCTGCGAGTAAGGGAAAGCGGTGGTAGATCCTCATTCCAGGATCTTTTACTCAGTGTCGTGAGCTCCATTTCTTGGGCTTCGACTTTTGGTATGGTTCTCCCGGTGTTGTTGATATTTTGTACATTCGGGGGCATGACGGGGCCTGTCGTCATAGTGTTACTCCTTCTTAGGCCTGTAGTCTTGTCATAACTTGGTTTGTTTAAGGATGTAGCTGTTCGGTTTATGTACTGTTGGGGTAGCCACTATGGGCTAGACTATATATATCATAAAGGATGTTTATTATGAGTTTATGTTCATTTGGTTTTCTCGATGTTGTGTCACGAGGTGCGGGTTAAGGCACCGGTCACGGATCCGGAGTCGGTCGTGACAAAAGTGGTATCGAGCGATTAATCCTCGGAAAGGGTCTGAGCCGTATCTAGTAAGTCTTGATTATCGGTGTGTTGTGCACCACATCTATAATCAGGAGGTTGCAGGATATTTAGGATTGGTTTACATTCTTTCACTCTAAGATCGTGCAATAGAGCTGTGTTATAGGTTGAATTTCCTCTGACGTATTTTTCCTGTATCAATTATGCCTCCACGCAGACAACGCGACCCGGAAGAGGCAAGCGATGGGAACTACTAGTAGGGCACGAGGGTTACGAGCACGAGCCCGATCCTTACCGGATGAGGTGTTTGGACGGCGAGTTCTACAACGCCGCCAACCCCAAAGAGTCGGAGGCGGCGGCGGCTATGAGACTACGGTACACGAGCCTCGGTGGTGCGGCTGGAAGCGAAGGATATGGGCAAGGAGATGGCGATTATTGGCGGAGATAGTGGCTAAGCGTGAGGGCGAGCGAGGCGGCGGTTCGGCTATACGTAGTTCCTCAGATCGATAGCATAAAACTTCGGGACTTCTTGAGCCGCGGCCGCGAGTTTTATGGGTGAGGCTCGAGGATGATCCTCGTGAATTCATCCAAGCGATTCTGACGGATCATAGGGTGATCAAGGCCTCGGATACCGAGTCGATTGTATTGAGTTCGCATCGGCCGCGTGATACCGCATGATGGGTAGTTTGATTCGTGGGAGCTGTCCCGGGAGCATGCGCTTTCAGTGTATGGGACGAGTTCTCGCGGCATTTCTTGGTCATTTCTTGCCTCGCAGATGAGGAGCACGCGGTAAAGATTTACGACAACGAGGCAGTGGGCGGGCGGTCGGGAATCTGGCGTCGAGTTTGACTCATTGGCTCGATATGTACCCACTTTAGTAGCAGATATGGATGACAGAGTGCACCACTACGTCACAGGGCTCGATGACTATTTGGCGTAGCGCGCGGAGTGGCTCTTGTAGAGCATGGACATTGCCGCATGCGAGCATATGCGCAGGTGTGAGCGCGCCGAAGCGGATCGGCGGTATCGGCGAAGAGGCGGTGACAGCCAGGTCCTCTGGTAGTTTTAGGGGTAGACAACCCCAACAGCCAGACCAATTTGCACCGATCGGTCCAGAGCGCTCCTCCACCATCTTGGGGCGTCAAAGTATTCGAGGCGGGGCGGGGTTCGTGGCTTGGGTTTCGGAGGACCAGAGTTCGGTCGAGATGAGGCCATCTATGCCTCGGTGTGGTCAATGTGGTGATTGCCATTATGAAGTGTCGTGTTCCTCCGTGAGCTTGTTACTCTTGTGGCGGCAGGGCCATTTGAAGAGAGATTGTCAGGCAGGCGG
The DNA here is from genome assembly GCA_029844215.1 of Przewalskia tangutica. NCBI lineage: Eukaryota > Viridiplantae > Streptophyta > Magnoliopsida > Solanales > Solanaceae > Przewalskia > Przewalskia tangutica. The sequence goes on along the minus strand of CM056730.1, from coordinate 2,478,402 downwards.
CGGAAATGCTATGGCTCACCCGATTCGATTCTTTGGGTCTTCATCTTGATGGTTATGCGCCGGGCGAGGGTGTTCCGCGGGCGGCAGCGCGGCGAAGTCGTGGCGGGGTTCTAGTTCGGCGGTCCTCGAACGCATCTATGTTATGTCGATCGTCGGGACCGGAGGCGTCACGATGTCGTCGCATGCATTATTAGTTTCTTGCTGTGATGTATATGCTTTGATAGATCCAGGTTCTATCTTGTCCTATATATCTCCTCATATTGCTGGAAGAATAGGGATAGAGCCCGAGTCCATAGAGTCTTTTGAGGTGGCTACGCCGGTAGGTGCTTCGGTGGTAGCTGAGCGGGTATATAAGGCTTGTCCATTGACCATAGATGGTCGTCAGACTCTAGCTGACTTTATAGAGTTGGATATGACAGACTTCGATGTGATTATGGGTATGGATTGGCTAGCGTCTTGCTATGCCAATGTGGACTGCAGAGAGAGGTTAGTTCGGTTCCGGTTTCCTGGTGAGCCGGTTATCGAGTGGAAGGGGAATACTGCATCGCCGAGGGGTAGGTTTATTTCTTACCTCAAGGCTAGGAAGATGGTACGGAAGGGGTATATTTACCATTTGGTTCGGGTATTCGAAATCGAGGTGAGATCTGGACCTTGATCGATTCGGTTGTTAGAGAGTTTCAGCGTATTCTCGGATGAGCTTGGGTATCCTCCGAGAGGAGATTGAGTTTTGCATCGATTTGGCGCCAGACACTCGACCGATATCTATTCCGCCATACAGGATGGCACCTGCCGAGTTGAAGGAATTGAAGGACCAGCTGAAAGATTTGCTGGAGAAAGGCTTTATCAGGCCAAGTGTTTCTCCCTGGGGAGCGCTAGTGTTATTTGTAAAGAAGAAGGATGGGACGTTGCGTATGTGTATTGATTACAGACAGCTAAACAAGGTAACTATCAAGAACAGATATCCCCTCCCCAGGATTGATGATTTGTTTGACCAGTTGCAGGGTGCGAGATGTTTTTCCAAGATAGACCTGCGTTCTGGTTATCATCAGGTGCGGGTTAGAGAGGCAGATATCCCGAAGACTGCATTTAGGACCCGGTATGGGCACTATGAGTTCAGGGTGATGTCTTTCGGATTGACTAACGCTCCAGCGGTATTCATGGATTTGATGAATAAGGTGTTCAGGCCATTCTTGGATATGTTTGTTATAGTGTTCATTGATGATATCTTGGTGTATTCGCGCACAGAGCATGAGCATACAGATCATTTGAGGACGATATTGGGAGTCCTCAGGGACCGACAGTTGTATGCCAAGTTCTCGAAATGCGAGTTTTGGGCGGCTTGATGGCTTTCTTAGGACATGTTATCGGGGCGATGGTATTCGGGTTGATCTGACTAAGATTGAAGCGATCAGACTTGGCGGAACCACTACCGACGGAGGTGCGCAACTTTTTGGGCCTTGCAGGTTATTATCGGAGGTTTGTGGAGAAGTTTGTTTCTATTTCAGCACCTTTGACTAAGCTGACTCAGAAGGCAGCTATGTTCCGGTGGACGGATACTTGTTAGGAAAGTTTCCAGTTGCTAAAGGAGAAGTTGACGACCTTGATTCTTACTCTTCCGGAGGTTTAGATGGATATGTGGTTTTATTGTGGCGTCGGTGTCGGGCTTGGAGTGCGTCTTGATGCAGACGGTAGAGTTATAGCTACGCGTCTCGGCGGCAGGAAGCATGAGAAGAACTATCCCACACATGACTTGGAGTTGGCAGCTGTGATTCATGCCTTGAAGATCTGGAGACATTATTTATATGGAGTTCATGTGGACATTTACACAAACCACAAGAGTCTCCAGTATATATTCAGCCAGAGGGAGCTGAACTTGCGGCAGAGGCGGTGGTTGGAGCTACTTAAGGATTACGATGTTGATATTCTATACCACCCAGGGAAGGCCAATGTAGTTGCAGATGCCCTTAGTCGCAGATCGATGGGTAGTGCATGCGATGTTCACCAGAAGAGGGATATGGTCCGAGAGTTACATCAGCTAGCGAGCCTTGGGGTTCGTTTGGTTGATTCTGATAGTGACGGAATTCGGGTTCAAGAGGTTGCCGAGTCTTCCATCGTCGAGGAGGTGAAGAGGCGACAGTATGAGGATCCGATTTTGGTACGGTACCGAGATGCAGCTCTCCAGAAGGAGAAGGGTCTATTTGAGGTAGCGCCTGATGGGGTGCTAAGATTCGAGGGCCGGTTGTGTGTTCCCGATGTGACAGGACTTCGCCAGCAGATTTTGGGGGAGGCACACAGTGCTCGTTATTCTATTCACCCGGGGTCGACTAAGATGTACCATGACCTCAGGTGTGTGTATTGGTGGGATGGCCTGAAGAGGGACGTGGCAGGTTTTGTTGCACAGTGTCCTAATTGTCAGCAGGTCAAGGTTGAGCACCAAAAGCCCGGTGGGCTATTGCAGGATATTGATATTCCGACTTGGAAGTGGGAGGTGATAAATATGGATTTTATTACAGGGCTACCTACCACTCAGAGGAAGCATGATTCCATTTGGGTGATTGTCGGCAGTGTGAAATCAGCCCATTTTCTTCGATCGGGGCGACATTCTCGATTGAGGACTATGCCGATTATATATTAGAGAGATTGTGAGGCGCGGAGTCGGTGTCGATTATATCGAGATAGAGAGCCCGGTTCTCGGCTAACACGGAGGTATTTTCGAAGGGATTAGGGACACATGTGAGTCTCGATCTGACGTTTCACCTCGGGCCAATCGACGGACAGCGAGCGCACTATCGAACAACGAGGATATCTGCGGTCTTGTGTTATTGATTTGAGGATAGTGGGAGGATCATTTGCCTCTTGTAGGTTTGCTTACAACAAGCTACCATTCCGGTATTCAGATGACGCCTTATGAGGCCTTATACGGGAGGAAGTGCAGTCACCGATAGGCTGGTTCGAGTGGGAGAAGTTCGATTAGTCGAGCAGACTTAGTTCGTGACGATGGATAAGGTGAAGCTTATTCAGGAGCGGTTGTTGGCAGCTCAAAGTCGACAGAAGTCGTATGCAGATCATCGGCGTCGACACCTGGAATTTGAGGTAGATGATTGGGTTTTTCTAAAGGTATCGCCCATGAAGGGCGTGATGAGATTTGGAAAGAAAGGAAAACTTCGCCCAAGGTACATTGGGCGTATCGATGTCCGTAGGGTAGCGGGGTTGCTATGAGTTAGATCTGCCGTCCGATTGGAGGCGGTACATCGATTTTCCATGTGTCCATGTTGCGGAAATGTATTGGAGATCCATCTAGAGTGCACGGTTCATGATGTCCAGTGACGGAGGAGTTATCGTATGAGGAGAGTCTATGGCGATACTCGATCGACAAGTTAGGCGACTTCGGACGAAGGGCGTGGCTTCGTCAGGTCTTATGGCGGGCGAGCAGGAGGAAATGGCGTGGGAAGCGAGAGGATGACATGATGAAGAAGTATCCTCACTTATTCCCTACACCTCCGTGTAACCCACTTTCCTGCTTGTTAGTTTTGATTTAGCAATTGCGCTTAAGTATTATTGTGGCCGTGGGGAGCATTTTTATTTGCAAAAGAGTAGTTAAGAGCGTCTACGTCGATTTGTGATTCGAGTAAGCCTAGAAGGAACATTCGGGATGAATGTTTCTAAGGGGGGGAGAATGTTATACCCCGTGGTTCGGATCTGGACCGCGGTCAGGGGCCTCAGTGTGGCTGAGCGAACGGCGCGCGGCGGGTGATTGTAGGGCGCGGCGCGGAAGATCTGGTCGCTGAAGTTTCATGGCCGCCTGGGGAAGAAGGGCATGGCGCCGAAAAGTTCAAAGTCCGCAGGAGTTGCGGCCGCAGCAGCCCAGTGCGAAGTGGCGCCGAGGCGGAAAAACTTAGGAAAATCGATATTTTCTTTTAAAGGGCTTGGGTGGGTGACAAGTGTCCCCCCCCCCCCCCCCAACTGATTTTTGCATGCATTATATTGACCAAGTCTTAAAGACTTGGTCATCTTTCATCTCTCTCTTAGAAAAAGCTCCTCCTTCTCACTTAAATATTTCAAGCTCCTCCTTCTCTCTAAAACTCCAAGAGATATTCTAGCCTTAGGAAAAATCTGAAAAAAATAAAAAGGCAAGAAGGAAGCTTGTGGCTAGCTTGTGAAGGTTGTTGTGGTGGTGTTCTCGGAATAGAAGCTAGCAAATTGTTGGATAAATTTGGCTAAAGCTTTAAGGTAATGATTCTTCCTCTATTATTAGTTTTTAGTATTACATGTGAAGAAGGAAGTACTTGTGGTAGTAAATAATGCTATTAGAGTTATTGCATGCAAGAAATGTGGGTTGGGTATGAAAGATTTGGCTAAAGAGATATTATGAGCATGTTGTAGCCTAAAAACTACTTTAGAATTGTTAAGTGTATTATTATAACTTATGGGGCAGAATTTTACACACCCAAGATTAGGTGTGTAATCCCCTTTGTGTTGGTTTGGATGTTGGGCCTTAATGAGGCGTTTGAGTGTTGAAAATCGGCCTTTGAAAAAGGTGGCAAAGTGAGTAGAAACAAAGGAAATGCTGCCCAATTTTCCTTAGGAATTGGTAACTTGAATTTGGAATTTCTACATTGAAATTAGGAGTTAATAAACGTATTATGGTCATTATAGGTTGACGTATTACGAGCGATAGTTGGAATTAACAAGTGGATTGACCGAAGAGGTATGTAGAGATTTCATATCTCTTGAGCATGAATAGTTGTATCTATGTAGTACGGTATACGTACAAGATTTGATAATCTACACTTGTTTTAAAGTATATGATACTTGTTTCATTTCAAAAGTATAAGTCCCTTGGATTGAGGGAAAATGTATTTGACAAAGGGATAACGCTAATATAATGACTTTATGGGAAGTTGGTTATATTAGTTTTCTTGAAAGGTTTACTCTAATTAAAACAAGTACGGGTAAAGGATTTGAAACTAAGAAAGGTGAATTGATTTTTAGGCATTGGTTGCCTAAGGTTTTAAAGTAAATGAAGTCACTTGAATTAGAAGCCTATTACATTTCTAAAAAGGAAATGTGACTTGTCTTGAAAAGAAATCGTAACTTGATACTATGGTGATTAGTATCTTGGAATCTTTGTATAAAAAGAGTTTTTCTTAAAAAGTTAGAAGTACATGGTACTTGGGTTGAATTCCCGGATTTTCTATTAAAAGACATGTTAGTGCCTTAGGATACTAAAATGAGAGGATATATTAATAATGTTAATAAGAAGTTAGGGCATTTCTTAACTTGATTATGTTATGATAAGCCGGTAGTGCTTATGTATGATATGATAGGCCGGTAGTGCTTATGTTGTGATATGATAGGCCGGTAGTGCTTATGTTGTGATATGATAGGCCGGTAGTGCTTATGTTGTGATATGATAGGCCGGTAGTGCTTATGTTATGTATAATAGCCGGATGAGCTATGCTATATGTTTGTATTATTACGGGGTAAACCCCGGGTTATTATCTATGCCATGGATTTGCTACCCATGATGCGAGTGCGCTTGCGACTCACGCGATCGGACCACGTGATCCACGCGGGTGAAATAGTCCCACGCGAGTACGGCGATGGTACTCATGAGGTCCACAGATCCATGCGGGTGAAATAGTCCTACGCGGTGAAATAGTCCCACGACGGCGCGGATGACCTCACGCTGGTCCACAGGACCCATGCGGGTGAAATAGTCCCGTGAGTAGGATTGCTTAACGATACTACAGCGAGGTACCGCTTTGATCGCGAGCCTCCTATTTTTATGCTATAAGATTTATACTTGTTACTCTCATTGTTAGTAAGGCACAGCAAGGAAATTGATTTTTATCTATGACTCAAATTATCTTTGACTTGTGATATTACTACGATTTTCCGCTTTACATACTGTACGTCAGCATCGACCCTTCCTGGGCCGCGTCACGCCGCAGGTGGAAAGGTGGTAGATCCTCATTCCTAGGATCTTTTACTCAGTGTCGTGAGCTCCATTTCTTCTAAGCTCGACTTTTGGTATGGTTCTCCCGGTGTTGTTGATATTTTGTACATTCACGGGCACGACGGCCCCGTCCCGTCATAGTGTTACTCCTTCTGAGGCCCGTAGTCTTGTCATAACTTGGTTTGTTTAAGGATGTAATCGTCGGTTTTATGTACTTGGGGTAGCCATTTTGGGCTAGACTATTTATATCATTATGGTTGTTTATTATGAGTTTATGTTCCGCTGGTTTTCTCGATGTTGTGTCACGAGGTGCCCGTTAAGGCACCGGCCACGATCCGGTCGGGTCGTGACGCTTCCGATAACCATTCTTTGATCGATTGCACGAGAGCTTTATTGTCTCCCATTATCAATATGTCATCTATATATAACAATGAAGACAATGCTCTCATTTGTGCGCTTACTATAAGCGCACGATCTTCCTTGCTTCTAACAAAGTCAAACGATTTGATTGCTTTGTCAAAACAAATATTCCAACTCCTCGAGGTTGCTTAAGTCCATAAATGGACTTTTGTAGTTTGCATCGCTTTGGGTTGAGTCTTAGATGTAAAACCCTCCGTTGTATCATATACACCTCCTCAATTAGATTACCATTGAGGAAGACGCTTTAACATCCATTTGCCAAATATGATAATCATAGTATGCAGTATAGCAAGCAAAATCGAATGGACTTAATCTTTGCAACAAAGTAAAAGTTTCATAATAATCGACCCAAGGCCGTTGATTATAACATTTAACCACAAATCTTGCTTTATAAGTCTGTATTATGCCATAAGCATCAATCTACTTCTTCAAGAGCCATTTGCATCCTATGGGTCTAACCCCTATTGGCAAGTCAACCAAGTTCCATACTTGGTTTATGTACATAGACTCCATTTCGGATTTCATGGCTTCTGCCATCTCTCGTGAATCAATGTCTAACATTGCTTCGTAGGTAGTAGCTCATCATCATCGTGAATATCTATCTCATTATGTGTTTCAACAAGGAGATTTTGTCTTTCATGTGCACGATGAGTCCTAGTGGTCCTACGGATTTGAACATTCTGTGTTTCAGTTTTTGCTGTATTTTGATTTTTAGAAGATGTTTGTGTGTTGGACAATCCACCACCATGAGAACTTTCAGGAATATCATTTTGAATCGGATGATGCACAACTATTGTGTCATCTATCATCGGTTGTGCATGAGGTCTTGCATTCTGCAGTATCCTCACAACTCCCATTTGAAGGCGTACTCTAAGTACCCAATCATCATCAAATACTCCACCGAATCCTTGTCTAGGTTATTTGACAAGGGTCATTCTCTACATTATTTTGTACTTCTTGAATTTCTTCAAGTTCTATCTTGTTGCAACTCGTTCCTTGTAGACATAGTCTTCTTGAGAAAGTTGCATTCTGGAAACAATTACTTTATGTTCCTCAGGAAGATAGAAGTAGTACCCTCTTGTTTCCTTAGGATACCCTACAAAATAATACTTCTCACTTTTAGATTCCAATTTGTCAGTGAGCAACTTCTTTACATATGCAGGGCACCCTGTGGTCACGTGTGTTTAAGTCTTTGCTTGCCATTCCATATCTCATATGGAGTTTTCTCAACTGACTTTGATGGAACTCTATTCAAAATGTAGATTGAGTTTTGCAATGCATATCCCCATAGGTATGTTGGTAGAGCTGAGAAGCTCATCATGGATCTAACCATATCTAATAAGGTACGATTTCTCCTCTCAGCAACACCATTCATTTGTGGCGTTAGGAGGTGTCCATTCGAATGGACTCCATGAAGCTTCAAGTAATCTAGAAATTCTTTACTTAAGTACTCACCTCCTCGATCGATCAAGAGTTTTAATACTTGTTTCAAGTTGCTTCTCTACTCGACTTGTACTCCATGAATTTCTCAAAAGCTTCAGACTTGTGCTTCATAAGATACACATGCCCAAACCTTGAGAAATCGTCTGTAAAAGTGATGAAATAAAGAAAGTCACCCTTAGCTTGAGTTGGAAAAGGCCCACATACATCGGTATGGACTAACTCAAGCACCTCTTTGGCACGTACTCCTTTTCCAGAAAGTGATTTGGTTGTCATCTTTCCTCTTAAGCAAGATTCGCAATCACCATATGACTCTAAGTCAAATGGTTCTAAGTAATCTAATTTCCTCAATCTTGCTATCCTTGATTCATTGATGTGACCAAGTCTGCAATGCCATAAGTAGGTGGGATTTCTTTGATTACTTATTTTAGCTCTTTTATTTTGTATATTGAAAATTTCATGGCTCTGATTTAGAACATACAATCCATCCATGGCAAGGCATTTCCACAAATAAAACCTTTATAAGACAAAACATAGTTTCCATTGGTAATATGTGAGGAAAACCCCTCAATGTCTAACATAGGGATAGAAATAATATTTCTCGTCAAAGACGGGACAAAATAACAATTATTAAGTTCTAAACAAAAGCCTGAAGGTAAATCTAGTCTATAAGTCCCCACGCGTTCTGCATCAACTCTAGCTCCATTGCCAACGCGTAGATCTACTTCCCAAGGTCCAACCTTTCACACAATTAGCCCTCGACATTATTACAAATGTGTGAGCCACAAGCGGTATCCAATACCCAACAGTGAGAATTAGTTATAGACATATTTATTTCAATAACAAACATACCTTGTCCAGCAGGGCCAGCACCTTGTGCCTTGTCTCCCCCTGGGGCTGTACAGTCCTTCTTCCAATGTCCCTTTCTCTTACAATTGAGTCGCATCGCCAGCCTATCTTGGCCTTCTTTCAACAACTCCTTTAGGTTTCATAGCTGGGTTTGGCGGCAACCGCCTTACCCTTCTTCTTCTGCATATTCTTACCCTTAGGTTTGAACTTGCTAGATGAGCCCACCATGAGCACAGCTTTACCTTTGGAGGTGGACGACTCGAAGGTCTTCAACATATTATGAAGTTCAGGGAGACTTGCTTTCGTTCCATTCATGTTGTAATTCACAATGAAGTTCTCAAAGAAACGAGCGAGTTCAAGATTAGATTAACGAAACATTCACAGCAGCCTTTGCTCCAATCAAGCCAACCTCTCAATTAATCCAATCATCTTCAAAACATGTTGTGACACTGCACCTTCGCCGTTTAGCTTACACTTAAAAGATCTCTCAACAGTTCATACTCCATTGCGAGACCGAGTCATAGACTCTTCAAGTGTTCTAGCATCTCGTTGGGGGCTATATTTTCATGCTGTCTTTGTAACTCTGGAGTCATAGAAGATAGCATAACACATTGTGCTGCAACAGCATCATCAAGATATTTCTGATAGGCTGTTTTGTCAAACAGAGCATACTCTTCAGAATCTTCAACAGGATAGGAGTGATGTATCCAATACATACTCAATCTTTTCTAATCGCAGTACCAAACACAGATTTCTTAACCAGTCAGGAAAATTGGCTCCATTCAACTTGTTCGTTTCAACCAACATTTTAAGTGATAGATTCGACATTGTAGCTGAAGAAAAGATAGACTTGAAATCAATACTTTAATATAATTTCTATTGAACACATTCATTAACTAACTAACTAACATGGTCTTTAGTTTAATTAGCTCCCACTATTTTAACATACTCTTTTACCCCATAAAGAATACAGACTCATATCAAATACGGTCATAATGGGCCAAGATCCAAACTCATGTTGTCTCCGCGTTTGCTGAGGCTGATAACTTCAACAACACGATCTGGTAGGTCTCTAAACCAATTGCAAACAATTTGCAACTCTTGGTTGACCGAATGTTCTAAACAATTCGATCTGCGTCCTCTGTCCGACATCTGGCGCCAAGACAGCCAGCAAGTCAACCTCATGCGATCGCAATTATGTTTCTAAGTGGGCTTAGCCTTCATCAAGCAAACATTGGGGTGTAAATACTCACGAAGGTTTATCACCTACTACAACATTTATATGCATCTATGAAAGGGTCTGAGTCCTCGTAGACTTAGAGCAAATGCTGGGGCATAAATACTTATCTCTCCGAAAAGGATTTTGCACCACAATCAATTAAAACGGACGACGCGTTCATTTTAAATGAGACTTGTATTAAATTTGGGGAACATTTTAATTCAGGGTTATGACCAAGATCAACTATTATATCATACATCATATGAAATCCTATCATTCAATTTCTAAACACATTTAGATGGGAAACCATCAAACCCAATAGGCATGATATAAGATGGTTTTAATCATATACTGGGCGCCGTCTACCCAGACAATTATAGCGGTCATTGAAAGTAAACAATTACTGGGCGCCGCCTACCCAAACAATAATTGCGGACTCTATTCTAATTATTTAAATGACAATCAATTAAACAATTAGGAGAAACAATTAATTTGTGCACACATTATCAAATAATATGCTAAATAACAATAATTGTGGGTTAATTAATTTTGTTTCAATTTAGGAAATATTTAAATTCAAAATTTAAACTCAATTTTTAATTTTCGGAATTTTCTGCTCATCCAAACAAATCCTTAACAATTGAAATTAAAATTTAATTTTCAGTATTTCGCAATTTTGAGAACCTTAAAATATTTACTGATTTACCAGTGACCAAATCGCTTTTAAAATTCTGATTGACCTGTGGAATCACGATTTTAAAACTTTTAAAATTTCAGAAAATATCTCAGGGACTAATTTGTAATTTTCAGAACTTAAAATATTTTCAGATTTGTTAAAGGACCAATCTACAATTTAAAACCCTAATTTTAATTTGCAAAAAGGTCCTTACACTATTTCAAATTTTCAAAACCAATTCCAACTCCAAATCAAATTTGGGATTCGGATTTCGGGGCGAAATTGACGGAATTAAAACACACCAAGCGATGGCACACGTCGGGACGAACTCACCGGTGGTTTTCACCACCGATTTGGTGGCCCACGGTGGCCGGAATCTGGGACGCCGCCGGCGGGTTCTAAAACCGTCGGTGGTGCTCCTTTTCCGGTCATCGTTGCCGTGTAATACTACCACCATTAGATTCCTCTCGTCGAGACGAACACGATGATATTATTACTTTCTGATTTCGTCGCCCGTGGTGGCCGGAAACCGTCCCGCCGTCGGCGGTTTCCGGCGACCTAAAAATTTTTTGTTTTTCGAAATCCGCACTGTTCACGCCGGAACAAAGCGTTTGCCATCGTTCATCGCTCCATTTTTTTAAATCGCCATCGTTCACCGAACAGTTGATCGCGACATCGTTTCACGTCCTAAAGAATAAGATCGCTTCATCGTGAGCGGATTTGATCGTTTCTAATTTTTTTTTCCCCGAAAATCAGTTCTAAATCAAAACAATCAATTATCCCACATATCGTTATTAAAGATTATCGTATAATCATTAAACCAGTCTGGGCTCTGATACCACTGTAGGGATTTGTTGGTTGTAAAAACATACAAGTAAGGCACAGCGGAAGTTTAAAATTTTGAGTAAACTTACTTGCTCCAACAAACATTCCTGGTATGATTATGCGATAATACAAATCTGCAAAGACATGAAAACTTACAGTTTATGCTTTTAATGCAGTCTCTACTAAAAGGTGCGCACGCGATTGTCAATCCGGGTGCAAGCCTTGCTTCGGTATATTCATTTGCCCAAGAAAGCTAGGAAATCTTGGCAGAGGTTTGAGAGAAGTTATTTCCTGAACTCTAAGTTCAGAAAGTGAAAAATGAGTTCTAATGAAATTATGGGTTAAGTGCCAAATATATTGTCACGACCCGAACCCGGGCCCGTGACTGGTGCCTTACCCCGGGCACCCTAGTGATACAACATCAGAGAAAACCAGCGGAAATAAAAACTTAGACATGCAAATAGACATGGATCAAGATGAAAGAAAATAGGCCAACCCAAACGGTTGCCTTTTAGCATATATATATACAAAGACATTTTGAACAGTTACAATCCTTACAACCCCGCCACACCAAGCATGCACTCTAAGATTTATACAACAACTATGACGGACAGGCCCCACCATACCTCGAATGTACAAGAACCTGCTGCACTCGTGGTAACATACCAAAGATAAGCCTCCAAGGAACGGAGCTTCCCAAGACATCGAAGGTGATCCTAAGCGGGGATCGACACTGATGTACTTACTGCGGCATGAACGCAGCCTCGAAGGAGGTCGATAACAGTACCAAGTATGTGAAATCAGAAATATCAGAATGAAATCATAGCAGTCTATATAAAGCAGGAGACATGTATGATAACCAAACTACACAACATATAAACAGTCATATCAAGTCAGGGACTCACGCCCTCCAAATCATCACTCGTGCCCGTGGAATTCCTTCCTCACCGCCGGCAGTCTATGATATGATAGCAACAAGACAGCAATCCAAATGGGAGCATACCCGTGCGCTACGCATCGTGTCAGTATGTCCAAAGGGAAACACTAAGACAACATTCCAAATGGAAGCATACCCGTGCGCTACGCATCGTGTCAGTATGTCCAAAGGGAAACAATAAGACAGCATTCCAAATGGAAGCATACCCGTGCGCTACGCATCGTGTCAGTATGTCCAAAAGGAAACAACAAGGCGGCAATCAAAATGGAAGCATACCCGCAGCGCTACGATCGTGTCGATATGTCCAAAGCGTTTAGCAAAGTAACACTATCAGCGAACGCGTGCGTGGAATTTCTCCGTCACTGCCGGAACGTCCAAGTAAGTTCTTAACAAGTCAACCGACCCTCCATTGAGAGACACGGTAGTATAGAAACACAATTCTTGCACAACAAGGGCTATCACAACAAGCATGGGAAAGTTTCACAACAACAAGCATAGGCAAGTTTCACAACAACTCAACGTACTTTCATTTTATGCCAAAGTCCGGGTTTTAACCCTAAAGTACTACGTACGTTAAATTCCTTTTAAAGAGATCTATTCCTTTTATAAAAGTCACCCGATACCCGTATTATAAAATAGAGTGACTTACATCTTTTAAGCAAACCAAAACAACTTCTCTTTTTTTTTAAAGCCAAGTTCCCACATTAAAACCAATGATAAAAACCCTTCTTTTGTTTTCATAAAGTCGTTATAACCAACTTCCCATAAAGCTGTTATAACACTTTAAGTTTTAAACCATGACAACACAATGCCTTTCTTTTCCCTAAAGTTCCAGTTTGCCTAATTTCAATTACTCAAGTCTCTTTTTAGAAAAGTTTCATAGTTCAATGTCTTAATCTCTTTTTAAAACAATTGAGTAACATATGCCATAGGAGAGTAGGTTATTTTTGTTCATAAATCTTATTAAGCAGCCATGATCTAGGAAATGTAATGTCATTTTGTCTCATCTTAGCTTCTATGCAGATGGAGGTTTCTACTGGTTTTAATAATACTTCATTATTCAATACATTTTCCTTTATTAACGCTGCAGTGGTTTGTCGATACACATTTTGATTTCCGAAATCAGTAAAACATTATTCCTTTTAAAAACCACGTACTCATTACTCACGAATGAGGTTTCACACAAAACTCATATTAATTCATTTAAGTTAAGTCTCTTATCTTATAAGATCAAGTCTCTTAACTTCTAAAATCAGTAAACCATTTTCTTTACCTCTCTTAAGACGTTATACCTAACTCCCCATAAAGCTAGTATAACTCTTTTTAAAACCTTTAAAACCAAGTGTTACTCTTCTTTCAAAAATGGTTTCTTAACTCTTGTGACATACTTCAAGTTTCTTATTATTCAGGCTTAAGTCAAAAGACATTGCTGCATAACCACGTTCAATTAGCACACGTCGTCTACCGTACTACATATTATTCGGGCTTAAGTCAAAAGACATTGCCGCATAACCACGCTCGCTTAGCACACGACGTCTACCGTACTATATATTATTCAGGCTTAAGTCAAAAGACATTGCATACAACCACGTTCGATTAGCACACGACGTCACCGTACTATATTATTCAGCTTAAGTCAAAAGACATTGCGTACAACTACGTTCCATTAGCACACGTACGTCTACCGTACTATATATTATTCAGTTTAAGTCAAAAGACATTGCCGTACTATATATATCTTCCTTTAAAATATCATGCTCAAGAGTATAGGAAGAATCACATACCTCGCGACGATTATCGACTATAAGCAAAACGCTCCACGGCTATAACCCGGCTAGCCTTGTCCACCTTCTAAGTAGCACATGCTACTTGAAAAACATTCAACCAATAAAGGTTATCACCATCAGAATACAAATTCCTATGTAAGTACGCTTTAACTTCTACTTATATTCTTCTCAAGTGATTTCATTCAATCTTTTCTCAGAATATCCTTCTATTACGCTTCAAATCTCTTCTATGAATCTTATATTCATTTCTACTATGACAGATGTAATTTCCAATTAAAATAGAAGGATAGTAGTATTTACCTCGATGAGCCCAAAATTATCCGAGTTTAAAGTCGCTCCTGAGCAACGCTTAGCTCCTACTCCGAGTGCTCTAATCCGCTCCAAACAACCCTTAGAAGTTCTAACCAACTTCTACTTAAATACTTCAACTATCAATGAAGATTTTCCTGTGGTTTCGTTTAGTGGCTAAAGAAAGTATAATAGTATTTTCTGGCTTTTGTATAAGTGTAACCTTGGGAATACTACAAGGTATTTGGGGCCAAGGTATTTGGGCATTATAACAATACTAGAGAGTATTTCTATACCACAAAGGGTATTATACGAAAACAACTAGGTGGGTACCCCACGGCCAAGCCTCACTCAAGGGGGGGGGGGGGTTTGCCTCGGCTAGGCTCTCAAAGGGGGGGCTTTGGACGATTTTTAACTCACAAAGGGGGAGAGATTTCAAGACTTGAAAATGATTTTGATGAAGAAAGTTCATCAACTAAGTGGTATTTATAGGTCAAGAAATGGCCAACCAATGGCCAAGATCAAGCCAAGTGTTAGGCAAGTGTAGGGTGAGGATTAAGCCATGTGTAAGTGGGTCCCACTTGTTCATCAACTACACAAAATATCTCACAAATATCCTACCTAACCTTGACTACAACAAAGCACAAAAACGCAAGGAACCCCATTGCCGTCCACTTTGAGGGTGACATACGCCACCCTCCCGTTGATCCAAAATATTTCGTCTCTCGGAAAAATCCGCAAAAATTCTCAATGACATAGCCGGAATTTTCCCTTCGCAAGTTTAGTAAAACGTTTCGTCGAAAAACGATTCTTTTCGGCACTTGTGCCCAACTTTTCGAACTTTGTCAAATCTTAAGGCTCAAATTTAAATACGTACGCCCTCACGTACATACTCTGGAAATACGGGGTATAACATTCTCCCCTCCTTAGAAACATTCGTCCCGAATGTTCCTTCTCAAGATGGGTAACGATGAAGTTCCTCTAACAAGTTGCCAACGCCACATATGGCCACAAAAATAACACACGTCCTCTTCCTTCCTTACTCGTCGTGCCCTTCTCGAACACTTGAACTCTTCTAGTACACGTACCACACTCCCGTCAACGCTTCTGTTGCCCAAAACTTTGGAGTCACAACCTCCAAACTTGGTCATCTTACTAGCTTCACTCTTCCTTAAGGCCATTCCCGGCCTTCACGATCCGCTTCTGGTCGAACATATCCACGAACTCATACGATGGTCGTCTAAACTTGAGCCTAGCACCCTCGTGACCCTACCACCTGGCGGGACCACCCAGAGCTGACCCCACTTCGCAACAGGCCGCGGGTTAGCCCTCAACATGGCCCCAACCCGACCCACTTAACGCATCACGCTCTTGTTCCCCGATCCGGAACAATCTTACCTATACAGTCGCGAAAGCTACCACTTCCATTTTACACCACCCAAGGAAATTTTCCCACAATTTCTCCACGTATACCTATACGTTCTGACAAGGATCACTCGCAAAACTTGTACTCAAGACGGCCTTACATCCAAGGTCTCAATCAGAATATTCTAAGGTTCATCATTTTCACCCCAGCTTACCCTTTTTCACTAACTGTGTTTCTAAATCACATTTTAGCACAAAGATATCCAACATAACACTAAACACATCATCATAACATCAAAACATACCAAACTCTAGAGGTTAAGGATATACACAAAATAGGCGGTTCAAAGGACCGCTAAAATCGGGAACTTCCACCGCGACCTCTACCGTGGCCCACGGTGTATGAACATCCCGCTCGCTGGAAGGTGAAGAACCCGCAATCGATCCGTAGTATGTGTTATCCTACCAGCTACCCCAGTCGGACAGTCTCCCTAAATGGCCCGCCGCCGCATGTAAAACAAACTCCCGACTAGCACGACACTCCCACCGCGAGTCTACCACTACGGCCACAACGAGGTAGGTGGCTTCATCCGCTAACACTCGCTTCTCCCGAAAATCGAACCTCGAGCCCCGACCGCTTCCACGAATACTCGATGCTCAAGATTGTGGAGGACCACTCAGATCGGGCGGAGGCGCATAACTAGTTCACTGGCCGAGGCGGTCCGCCGAAAGTCACCAGCGACCTCGCTGCTCGCCTCTTCTCACGACTCGTCATTCCGCCGATTTCTCCGCCTCACCTCCAAGTGCATAAGCTCAGATGCGGCAATGTCCATGCCCTGAAGAGCTACACCAACAACTCTCTCGCTAGGTAATCATCGAGCCCTCAGAACATATCGGTGCACTCGATCCTCCATACTAACTACTAATGCGGACGCATCGCCAACGAGTCGAACTCACATTGTACTCCCGAACCGCACGCCTGCTCGCCGCAACACCAAAAATATGTCGCCCGAGCCCTCTCATCCGCGAGGCAAGAAGTGTGCAAGAAATGCCTTTGAGAACTCGGTCCCCAAAAGCCGGAAGTGCATTCTCTCCCGACAGCCTCCCACGAATCAAACCGGGCCGATCGCGTATCACGCGCCGATGCGAACCTAGACCACCGACTCGGTCTCCGATGCCTTGATCACTCATGATCCGTCAGAATCGCTTGGATGAACTCCTCGCGATCATCCTCGTGCCTCGACCCATAAAACTCAAGCGTTACATCTCGTAAAAATCCCGTAGCCTCAAATCGCTCGCTCGGGGTGAACTACGGTGCATCTGGACTGAATCTGCCAGATTCACTTATCTCATATCGCCACGACTCGCCAAGAATCGCCATCTCAGTACTTATCTCATCTCGCTTCCAGCCGGACCTGAGGCTCGTGTATCAGAGTCTCAGCAGCCCACCGCCGCGCCTAAACTCACAGGCCTTTGGCGGTGTCGCAAAACTCGCCGTCTCAAGTACTATCTCGTGCATCGACGCTCGCGCTCGCATTCTCTCTCGCATCCCACCAGCGCCTCCTACTGCCTTGCCGTCTGGGCTCAGGTTGCCTTACGCGAGGCATAATCGTAAAAACGGCACGTCGGAGGGTTCAACTTATCACACGCCTCTAAGGCACGATCTCGTAATGAGAAGAATGGAAACCAATCCTAAATGTCCTATAGCCTCCTCGATTATAGATGTGGTGCACAACACACCGATAATCAAGACTCTACTGACACGGTCAGACACTTTCCGAGGATTGATCGCTTCGATACCACTTTTGTCACGACCCGAACTCGCCCGTGATCGTGCCTTACCCCGGCACCCTAGTGATACAACATCGAGAAAACCAATGAAATAAAAACTTAGACATGCAAATAGACATGGATCAAGATGAAAGAAAATAGGCTAACCCAAACGGTTGCTTTTAGCATATATATATACAAAGACATTTTGAACAGCCATAATCCTTACAACCCCGCCACACCAAAGGCTACAAACCTCTAAGATTTATACAACAACTATGACGGACAGTGGCCCCGCCATACCCCGAATGTACAAGAACCTACAGACTGTGGTAACATACCAAAGATAAGCCTCCAAGGAACGGAGCTTCCCAAGACACCAAAGGTGATCCTAAAATGGATCGACAATGACAGACTTTCTACTGCAGATGAACGCACTCGGAAGGAGGTCAAGACAACAGTACCAAGTATGTGAAATCAGAAATATCAGAAATGAAATCATAGCGTCTATATAAAGCAGAGACATGTATGATAACCAAACTACACAACATATAAACAAATATATCAAGTCGTGGACTCACGCTCCAAATCATCACTGTGCGTGGAATTCCTTCCTCACCGCAAGAATCTATGATATGATAGCAACAAGACAAAGAATCCAAATGGAGCATACCCGCGCTTACGATCGTGTCAAGATGTCCAAAGGGAAACACTAAGACAACATTCCAAATGGAAGCATACCCGCAGCGCTACGATCGTGTCGATGTCCAAAGCGGAAACAATAAGACAAAGATTCCAAATGGAAGATACCCGCGCGCCACGATCGTGGTCGATGTCCAAAAGGAAACAACAAGGCGGCAATCAAAATGGAAGCATACCCGCGCGCCACGATCGTGTCAAGATATCCAAAGCGTTTAGCAAAAGTAACACTATCAGCGAACGCACTGCGGAATTTCTCCGCCACCGCTTAACGCCCAAGTAAGTTCTTAACAAGTCAACCGACCCTCCATCGAGAGACACGCAGAGTATAGAAACACAATTCTTGCACAACAAGGGCTATCACAACAAGCATGGGAAAGTTTCACAACAACAAGCATAGGCAAGTTTCACAACAACAAGCATAGGCAAGTTTCACAACAACTCAACGTACTTTCATTTTATGCCAAAGTCCGGGTTTTAACCCTAAAGTACTACGTACGTTAAATTCCTTTTAAAGAGATCTATTCCTTTTATAAAAGTCACCCGATACCCGTAGTATAAAATATAGTGACTTACATCTTTTAAGCAAACC
This sequence comes from Przewalskia tangutica, assembly GCA_029844215.1. Lineage (NCBI taxonomy): Eukaryota > Viridiplantae > Streptophyta > Magnoliopsida > Solanales > Solanaceae > Przewalskia > Przewalskia tangutica. The sequence continues at coordinate 2,459,576 of CM056730.1, read as the reverse complement.
AAAACAACTTCTCTTTTTTTTTAAAGCCAAGTTCCCACATTAAAACCAATAATAAAAACCCTTCTTTTGTTTTCATAAAGTCGTTATAACCAACTTCCCATAAAGCTGTTATAACACTTTAAGTTTTAAACCATGACAACACAATGCCTTTCTTTTCCCTAAAGTTCCAGTTTGCCTAATTTCAATTACTCAAGTCTCTTTTTAGAAAAGTTTCATAGTTCAATGTCTTAATCTCTTTTTAAAACAATTGAGTAACATATGCCATAAAGTAGTAGGTTATTTTTGTTCATAAATCTTATTAAGCGACCATGATCTAGGAAATGTAATGTCATTTTGTCTCATCTTAGCTTCATGCAGATGGAGGTTTCTCTGGTTTTAATAATACTTCATTATTCAATACATTTTCCTTTATTAACGCCGCATGGTTTGTCGATACACATTCGATTTCCAAATCAAGAAACATTATTCCTTTTAAAACCACGCACTCATTACTCACGAATGAGGTTTCACACAAAACTCATATTAATTCATTTAAGTTAAGTCTCTTATCTTATAAGATCAAGTCTCTTAACTTCTAAAATCAAGAAACCATTTTCTTTACCTCTCTTAAGACGTTATACCTAACTCCCATAAAGCTAGTATAACTCTTTTTAAAACCTTTAAAACCAAGTGTTACTCTTCTTTCAAAATGGTTTCTTAACTCTTGTGACATACTTCAAGTTTCTTATTATTCAGCTTAAGTCAAAAGACATTGCCTGCATAACCACGCTCAATTAGCACACGACGCTCACCGTACTACATATTATTCAGCTTAAGTCAAAAGACATTGCTGCACAACCACGCTCGATTAGCACACGACGTCTACCGTACTATATATTATTCAGCTTAAGTCAAAAGACATCCGTACAACTACGTTCGCTAGCACATGTACGCCTACCGTACTATATATTATTCAGCTTAAGTCAAAAGACATTGCCGCACAACTACGTTCGATTAGCACACGACGTCTACCGTACTATATATTATTCAGCTTAAGTCAAAAGACATTGCCGCACTATATATATCTTCCTTTAAAATATCATGCTCAAGAGTATAGGAAGAATCACATACCTCACGACGATTATCGACTATAAGCAAACGCCCACGGCTATAACCCGCTTAGCCTTGTCCACCTTCTAAGTAGCACATGCTACTTGAAAACATTCAACCAATAAAGGTTATCACCATCAGAATACACCCATGTAAGTACGCTTTAACTTCTACTTATATTCTTCTCAAGTGATTTCATTCAATCCTTTTCGTAATATCCTTCTATTACGCTCAAATCTCTTCTATGAATCTTATATTCATTTCTACTATGGATATGTAATTTCCAATTACAATAGAAGGATGAGAGTATTTACCTCGATGAGCCCAAAATTATCCGAGTTTAAAGTCGCTCCGAGCAACGCTTAGCTCCTACTCCGAGTGCTCCAATCCGCCCAAACAACCCTTAGAAGTTCTAACCAACTTCTACTTAAATACTTCAACTATCAATGAAGATTTTCCTTAGGGTTTCGTTTAGTGGCTAAAGAAAGTATAATAGTATTTCGGGCTTTTGTATAAGTGTAACCTTGGGAATACTACAAGGTATTTGGGCGAAGGTATTTGGGCATTATAACAATACTAGAGAGTATTTCTATACCACAACAAGGGTATTATATGAAAACAACTAGCAGTGGTACCCCACGGCCAAGCTTCACTGCTGGGGTTTGCCTCACTAGGCTCTCAGGGAGGGCTTTGGACGATTTTTAACTCACAAAGGGGAGAGATTTCAAGACTTGAAAATGATTTTTGGATGAAGAAAGTTCATCAACTAAGGGGGTATTTATAGGTCAAGAAATGGCCAACCAATGGCCAAGATCAAGCCAAGTGTTAGGCAAGTGTAGGGTGAGGATTAAGCCATGTGTAAGTGGGTCCCACTTGTTCATCAACTACACAAAATATCTCACAAATATCCTACCTAACCTCGACTACAACAAAGCACAAAAACGCAAGGAACCCCATTGCCGTCCACTCTTTGAGGTGACACACGCCACCCTCCCGTTGGTCCAAAAATATTTCGTCTCTAAAAATCCGCAAAATTCTCAATGACATAGCCGGAATTTTCCTTCGCAAGTTTAGTAAAACGTTTATTTAAAAACGATTCTTTTCGGCACTTGTGCCCAACTTTTCGAACTTTGTCAAATCTTAAGGCTCAAATTTAAATACGTACGCCCTCACGTACATACTCTGGAAATACGGGGTATAACATATATAGTGAGGAAACCCTAAACCCAATCAGATTTGGATCAGGCTTCAAGACCTGACCCAAATCCAAATCGCATGGGCGGTCGAACCGGGCCCATTATCATGACTCCTTTATTTATTTTCGTGACGCTTTAGTTCTAATTAAATCCAAGACTTAATTTTAACTTAATTAATTAATTTTCATCAAATAAAAATTATCCCATAATTTATTATAAAATAAAATATCTTGATTCAAAATCCGATATTTTACTTTCTCTCAATATACCCTTAGACCGAAAAGACAATCGACTTAGTGTGACCCTTTAGGCCTTCACACATCGGCACTTGATCAAATCAAGGTTCACACGGAACTCCTGAGCGGTGACGGACCCAATATGTGAAGTACGTTTACAAGACTCAAGTAAACAGACCTCTATGTGAGATGATAAATTCCTTTCATTCGCGACACACTCGATCAAGCTTAAGATTTGCCAAGTGTCTATCCAAATGGCTTGATCACTTTATCTCATCTATATTAGTCGACAACTAGACCATATCCTAGATATGTCTCTTGCATTGGCCAATGACTTGGTCGACCTAACATCTCTGAGAAGCTGAGTGTTCTCTCGAAATTCCAATCGAGGAATGAATCCTATTCTTGGCTCAACTACCACCTTCAATCTACTTCGTAATGCACCCAATACAAGCCGCGTCTCAACCTATAAGACATTTGAGCTTAGGACAGGATCAAAGTGCATTGCTCCGTAAACAAGGCGATATTGACCTCAAGTCTAAGGACCTCTATCTCCCACATGCTGATAATACTCTAGACATGTATAACAAATAGTTTATCAGCAGGGTATGCCAATACTCCTCTAAGAGTATCCATGTGTCCATCACTAGCAACTATTGCTTGCAGTAAGTGAGACATACTACATTCTCTAAGAATGTGATGCAGACCACATGTCGACTTATAACATATCATTGATATCTCATTCTCAATGATCATTAGTCTAGGCTATTTTAAGAACTACACTCTATCATTAATATCTCACACTATTAATGACAATGTAAGTTCAAGGAATGCACATTAATGAATAATATAAACAATCAAATAATAATTCAATAATTGCAAATGTCAAGTATATATTAATCTTATTAATAATATGAATGTGTTCAAGTACATGTGCTCCTAAAATGATTGTTTCTAGGACATATATACTTTCATCAGAGACAATCATTTTAGGGACAAATGTACTTGAACACACTCGTATTATTAATAAGATTAATACATTTATGGCATTTTTGTAATTACTGAATTATTATTTGATTGTTTGTATTATTCATTAATGTGCATTCTTGAGCTAACGTTGGCATTGATAGTGTGAGATATTAATGATAGAGCGTAGTTCTTAAAGTAGCCTCGACTGATGATCATTGAGAATGAGATATCAATGATATATTATAAGTCGACATGTGGTCTGCATCACATTCTTAGAGAATGTAGTATGTCTCACTTACTACTAGTAATAGTTGTTAGTGATGGACACATGGATATTAGAGGGTATTGGCATGCCCTGCTAATAAACTGTTTGTTATACATGTCTAGAGTATTATTGGGAGATAGAGGTCCTTTGACTTGAGGTCAATACGCACCTGGTTTGTAGAGTAATGTACTTTGATCATGTCCTAAGCTTAAATTCCTTATAGGATAAGACATGACTTGAATTGAGTACATTGCGATACATACTAAGGTGGTAGTTGAGCCAATGATTCATTCCTCAAATGGATGTTCGAGAGAACACTCAGCCTCTCAGTGATATTAGGCCGACCAAGTCATTGGCCAATGTAAGAGACATATTTAAGATATGATCTAGATGTTGACTAATATAGATGAGATAAAGTGATCAAGCCATTTGGATAGACACTTGACAAATCCTAAGCTAGATCGAGTGTGTTGATAATGAAAGGAATCTATCATCCCGCATAGAGGTTGTGTTTACTAAGAGTCTTGTAAACGTACTTCGCACATTGAGTTCGTCATCGGCGCAGTCTAGGAGTTTCGTGTGAACCTTAATTTGATTAAGTGTCGATGTGAGAAGGCCTAAAGGGTCACACTAAGTCGAATGTCTTTTCGGTCTAAGGGTATATTGAGAGAGGATAAAATATTTAATTTAGAATTGAGATATTTTAAACAATAATAAATTATGAGATAATTTCTATTTGATGGAAATTATTTAATTAAAATTAAAACGTGCAGGAATATATGTTTTTAAAACATGGGGAGGCGCTGGCGCCTAGAAGGCAGAGTCGCGGCGCTGGTGCGGCAACCCACTGAATTTCAAATTTTGGACAGGTTTTAAAGCCTGATCCAAGTCTAATTTGGTTTCTCTCCTCCCCTATATATTTGACACTTAACCCATAATTTTAGAGTTACACTTTCTTACTTTCTGAACTCAGAGTTCAGATTTTAAAATCCTCTCAAACCTCTGTCAAGATTTCCTGACAGAGAAGTATACCATAGCGAAGGCTTGCACCCGAGGAGAAAATCGTGTGCGCACCTTTTAGTAGAGACTTAAGATAACATAAACTGTTAGTTTTCTTCTGTCTTTGCAGTTTTCAATTGTAACGTAATCATACCAGACGACTTTGTTGGGGCAAGTAAGTTCATAAAATTTTAAAACTTTCGATGTGTCTTACTTGTGTGTTTTAGACCCAACAAAATCCTACAATGGTATCAGAACCTAGGCTGGTTCAATGGTTACGTAACAATTGAAAGATATAATAATATGGGTTAAACGAAAATTGATTTTAAATCTTAATTAAAACAAGGCTATTTGATATCTGACATACTTGAATGAGCGATTGACCTTTTTCATCACCCTAAACTATCAACTACGCTAAATTGAGGAAGTCCTCCGTTCTAGCACGAATTGAGCCTTGTGGAGAAACCAGTTCATTGCGAACATGGTGCACGACGAAGAACGTGTAAGAATGAATGATAGTCAACATGTACGTTATTGATAATGGTAGGTGGTTGTAGAGGACTCGTGATCTGAACCCTAAATTAGATTTAAGGGTTTGGACGATTTTAGAAAATCAACACTAAACTGCTTTGAAAGGACGTCGGCGCCGCAGCGCCAGTTAGGGTTTTCACGACTGCGACGTGGCTCCATGTCGAAGCGTCGCGGCGCCGGTCACGGTAACTTCACGGATCGTGATTAAAAGCTTCGTTTTAAAATTCGAGACTTTCTAGAACTTAAGCGCTGCGGCCCTATGGTGGAGCACCACAACCCTAATTCACAAAACAAAAACGTAAAGTTTCTGCCTGTCGAGCGTCGTGGCTCCATGGTGGAGCGTCGCGGCGCCTGACGCCCAGAATGTTGAAATATCAGTTTTCGAAATTTAATCCATGATTTTTATTGCCCAGTATGTTGGTGTACTGTTTACATGCTAAATGATCGTCATTTACCTAAGTTTAGAGTCCGCAATCATACTTGGATAAGCGGCGTCCAAAACTAGTTTAGGTTCCGCAATCATGTTTGGATAGTCGGCGTTCAAAATTATTTTAGAGTCTAATATCATGCTTGGGTATGGGGCGCCCAAATACATGTTTAAATGTTTTGAGTAATGATTGAAATATGTAATAGCTGATCTTGGTCATAACCCTGAATAAAATGTTCCCCAAATTTAATACAAGTCTCATTTAAAATGAATGTGTTGTCCGTTATAATTGATTGTGGTGCAAAATCCTTTTCGACGAGATAAGTATTTATTCCCCATCATTTGCTCTAAATCTACGAGGACTCAGACCCTTTCATAGATGCATATAAATGTTGTAGTAGGTAATAAACCTTCATGAGTATTTACACCTCAGTGTTTGCTCGATGAAGGCTAATCCCACTTAGATACATAATTGCAGTTGCATAACGGGGTTGACTTGCTAGGTTGTCTTGGCGCCCCAGTGTCAGACAACCGAGGGAAACAGATCGTATTGTTTAGAACATGCGATCAACCAAGAGTTACAAATTGTTTGTAACTGGTTTAGAGACCTACCAGATCATGTTGTTGAAGTTATCAGCCTCAGCAAACGCGGAGACAACGTGAAACTGGATCTTGGCTCATTATGACCGTATTTGATATACGTCTTGTATTCTTTCATGGGGTAAAAGAGTATGTTAAAATAGTGAGAGCTAATTAAACAAAAGACCATGTAAATTAGTTAACGAATGTGTTCAATAGAAATTATGTTAGAATGTTAATTTCAAGTCTATGTTTTCTTCAGTTACAATGTCGAATCTATTACTTAAAATGTTGGTTGAAACGAACAAGCTGAACGGAGCCAATTTTCCTGACTGGTTAAGAAATTTGCGTTTGGTGTTGCGATTAGAAAAGATTGAGTATGTATTGGATACGCGACTCCCTGCCTTCTCTTGAAGATTTCAAGATACACCCTGTTTGACAAGGCGGCCTATCAGAAATATTTTGATGATGCTATTGCGGCACAATGTGTCATGTTATCTTCTATGACTCCTGAGTTACAGAGACAACATGAAAATATGGGCCCCAACGAGATGTTAGAACACTTGAAGAGTCTCTATGACTCACAGTCTCAGACAATGAAGTATGAACTGTTGAGAGATCTTTTTAAGTGTAAGCAGAATGAAGGGGGTCAGGTGTCACAGCATGTTTTGAAGATGATTGGGTTAATAGAAAGATTGGCTTTGATTGGAACGAAGCTACCCGTAACAGTTTCTGTCAACTTAATCTTAAATTCGCTTCCTGTTTCATTTGAGAACTTCATTGTGAATTACAACATGAATGGAACCAAAGTGAATCTCCCAGAGCTTCATAACATGTTAAAGACTTTCGAATCGTCCACCTCTAAAGGTAAAGATGTGCTTATGGTGGGCTCATCCAGCAAGTTCAAGTCTAAGGGTAAGAATGTGCAGAAGAAGAAGGGTAAGTCGGTTGCCGCCACACCCACAGTTGTGAAACCTCGAAGAGTTGTTCAAAAGAAGGCCAAGATAGCTGCTGATGTTTGCCTCAATTGCAAAAGAAATGGGCATTAGAAGAATGATTGTAAAGCCTCACGGGGAGACAAATCACAAGGTGCTTCAGGCCCTGCTGGACAAGGTATGTTTGTTATTGAAATAAATATGTCTATAACTAATTCTCACTATTGGGTATTAGATACCTCTTGTGGCTCACACATTTATAATAATGTGCAGGGGTTGATTGACAACAGAAAGGTTGGACCTTGGAAAGTAGATCTACGCGTTGGAAACGGAGCAAGAGTTGATGTTGAACTCGTGGGGACTTATAGACTAGATTTACCTTCAGGCTTTTGTTTAGAACTCAATAATTGTTATTTTGTTCCCTCGTTAACGGGAAATATTATTTATGTCCTTATGTTAGACATTGAGGGGTTTTCCTCATATATTATCAATGGAAGTTATGTTTTATCTTATAATAGTTTTATTTGTGGAAATGCATCGCTTGTGGATGGATTGTATGTTTTAAACTATAGCCATGAAATTTTCAATATTCAAAATAAAAGAGCTAAAATAAGTAATCCAAGAAATCCCACCTACTTATGGTACTGCAGACTTGGTCACATCAATGAATCAAGGATATCAAGATTAAGGAAATTAGATTACCTAGAACCATTTGAATTAGAGTCATATGGTGATTGTGAATCTTGCTTAAGAGGAAAGATGACAACCAAATCACTTTCTGGGAAATGGATACGTGCCAAAGAGATGCTTGAGTTAGTCCATACTGATGTATGTGGGCCATTTTCAACTCAAGCTAAGGGAGACTTTTTTTATTTCATTACTTTTACAGACGATTTCTCAAGGTTTGGACATGTGTATCTTATGAAACATAAGTCCGAAGCTTTTGAGAAATTCATGGAGTACAAGTCAGAAGTAGAGAAGCAACTTGAAATAAGTATTACAACTCTTCGATCAGATCGAGGAGGTGAGTACTTAAGTAAATAATTTCTAGATTACTTGAAGCTTCATGGAGTTCAATCACAATGGACACCTCTCGGAACGCCACAAATGAATGGTGTTGCTAAGAGGAGAAATCAGACCTTATTAGATATGGTTAAATCCATGATGAGCTTTTCAGCTCTACCAACATACCTATGGGGATATGCATTACAAAGCTCAATCTATATTTTGAACAGAGTTCCTTCAAAGTCAGTAGAGAAAAACTCCATATGAGATATGGAACGTCAAGAAGCCAGCACTTAGACACATGCAACCCTGGGGTGCCCTTCATATGTGAAGAAGTTTCTTACTGACAAATTGGAATCTAAAAGTGAGAAGTATTATTTTGTGGGGTATCCTAAGGAAACAAGAGGATACTACTTTTATCTTCCTGAGAGACATAAGGTTATTGTTTCCAGAAATACAACTTTTCTTGAAGAAGACTATGTCTACAAGAAACATAGTTACAACAAGATAGAACTTGAAGAAACTCAAGAAGTACAAAATAATATAGAGGATGAACTCTTGTCAAATGACCTAGGCAAGAATTCAGTGGGAGTATTTGATGATGATTGGGTACTTAGAGTACGCCCTTCAGCCAGTGGGAGTGATGTGAGGGATAATGCAGAAATGCAAGACTCTCATACACAACCAATGAAAGATGACACAATAGTTGTGCATCATCCTATTCAAAATGATATTCCTGGAAGTTCTCAAGGTGCTGGATTTTCCAACACACAAACACCTTCTCAAAATCAAAATACAACAAACACTGAAACGCAGAATATTCAACTCTGTAGGACCACTAGGACTCATCGTGCACCTGAAAGACTTAACCTCCTTGTTGAAACACACAATGAGATAGATATTTCATATAATGATGAGCCTACTACCTACAACGAAGCAATATTAGACATTGATTCACAAAGATGGCGAGAATCCATGAAATCTGAAATGGAATCCATGTACATAAATCAAGTATGGAACTTGGTTGATTTGCCAACAGGGGTTAGACCCATAAGATGTAAGTGGGTCTTCAAGAAGAAGATTGATGCATATGGCAAGGTACAGACTTATAAAGAAATATTGGTGGCTAAATGATATAATCAACGGCCTGAGGTCGATTATGATGAAACCTTTTCACCTATTGCAAAGATTAAGTCCATTCGAATTTTGCTTGCAATAATTGCATACTATAATTATGATATTTGGCAAATGGATGTTAAAACTATCTTCCTCAATGGTAATCTAATTGAGGAGGTGTATATGATACAACCAGAGGGTTTTACATCCAAGACTCAACCCAAAGCAGTATGCAAGCTGCAAAAGTCCATTTATGCACTTAAGCAAGTCTCAATGAGTTGGAATATTTGCTTTGACAAAGCAGTCAAATCGTTTGACTTTGTTAGAAGCAAGGAAGACCCGTGCATTTATAGTAAACGCACAAATAAGAGTATTGTCTTCATTTTCATATATGAGGATGACATATTAATAATGGGAGATAATAAGACTCCCATGAAATCAGTCAGAGAATGGTTATCCAGTACCTTCATGATGAAGGACTTGGGTGAAGCCTGCTACATTCTAGGAATTATGATCTACAGAGATAGACCTAATAGATTTTTGTGGCTGTCACAGTCCGTATACATAGACAAAGTGCTAAAATGTTTCTCTATGGAGAACTCTAAGAAAGGAAATCTTCCAATAGGTCAAGACATCAAGTTATCAAAGAATGATAGTCCTTCTACTGTTGCAGAACTTGAACGCATGAAGAGGATACCATATGATTCAGCTATAGGATCAATCATGTATGTCATGACCTGTACAAGGTCAGATGTGGCCTATGAACTTAGTATGACTTGCAAGTTTCAGCAGAATCCTGGGAAAGAACACTGGAAAGCAATCAAGAGTATTCTTAAGTATCTTAGACGAACTAAAGAATATTTATTAGTCTATGGTGGACAAGAAAAGCTAGTAGCTACTGGGTACACTGATGCTAGCTTCCAGACATATCTTGATGACTTTAAATCTCAATCTAGATATGCCTTCATTTTAAATTGTGGAGTAGTAAGTTGGAAAAGTTCCAAGCAAGCTACAACTACTGATTCGACAACAGAAGCCGAGTACATTGCTGGATCGGAAGCTGGAAAGGAAGCTATCGCGATATCTGAGTTCTTAAAAGAGCTAAGGGTTGTTCTAAGTGTCACTTGTCCAATAACGATTTATTGTGACAACACTGATGCGATTGCGTAAGCTAAGTAACCAAGATCAATGAACAGAAATAAGCATGTACAAGGAAATACTACTTAATTAGAGAGATGGTGGAAATCAAAGAAATAAAGTTAGACTACATTCCCACAGATGAAAATCTAGAAGACCCATTTACTAAATCATTAAGCTTAGTCAAGCATAATGATCATTTTGAAAACATGAGCATTAGATACGTTGAAGATTGGCTTTAGGCCAAGTGGGAGATTGAAAGTATATATATCCTAGAGACAATCATTTTAGGGACAGATGTACTTGAACGCATTCGTATTATTAATGAGATTAATATATTTATGATATTTTTGTAATTACTGAATTATTATTTGATTGTTTGTATTATTCATTAATGTGCATCCTTGAGCTAACGTTGTCATTGATAGTGTGAGATATTAATGATAGAGCGTAGTTCTTAAAGTAGTCTCAGCTGATGATCATTGAGAATGAGATATCAATGATATATTATAAGTCGACATGTGGTCTGCATCATATTCTTAGAGAATGTAGTATGTCTCACGTACTACTAGTAATAGTTTCTAGTGATTGACACATGGATACTCTTAGAGGATATTGGCATGCCCTGCTGATAAACTGTTTGTTATAGATGTCTAGAGTATTATCAACATGTGAGAGATTGAGGTCTTTTGACTTGAGGTCAATACGCACCTGGTTTGTAGAGTAATGTGTTTTGATCCTAGCCAAAGCTTAAATTCCTTATAGGATAAGACATGACTTGAATTGGGTACATTGCGATACAAACTTAACATTTGCTCGCCCTCGAGTAAAGATCAGAAATAGAGACAAAGACACGAAGGAAAATAAAATAAAAGGACTCAAAGACTCTGATCAATCTGCTGCACAATTGCCACTAGAAAAATATGAAGGTTAGTAGGATAATATGCAGGAACATATAACATGGATTTTTAGCATTCTAAAACTCTTAAGTCAGATATTTCGCAAATTCAATTCAATCATGCTCAATGGAAGTAAGAACATTTAACCTATGCATGTCAATATTAAAATTCTATGGCATGTTTACTTGTTATTCTCCACTAATCATGGATACACATACTAGAGATCTTCAGGACTTTTCATGGTTGTAATGTAGGCTTAGGCAGGAGTAGGTAAAAATAGGCATTTAGGCTCAACTTACGTACCATAAGCTCTTTTTCTTTCAACTCTTCCCTTTTCTTTTGATTCCCTTTTTAATCTCGTACCTATCTTTTCCCTTCTTTTGTTTCGAGAGAGTGTGGTGCATGATGAATAACAGACATCCCCAAACTTAGGTTTTTGCCTATTTATTTTATTTTCATTGGGGTGCATAAATTTGTTCACTCTCGTTTCGTCTTTTTTTCAACACTTTTCATTCCAAACATTTCAAGTTTTCACTTATGACACAAAATATGGAATTATAGGGTGTCAAAGAAAGATCTTATTTTTGGCTCAAAGGGGCTGACTAGGGATATAATTTTAATGTCAGGGATAGGAAATGAATAGTAAGAAAGGGCTAACAAAGAAATGTCTGAGTCATATCTCTAACATGTATATCCTAACTATTTCGCCTCAAATAACAAGTAAGTAGACACATAGGCTTAATCATTAACAAATGCATAAATCAAGCAAGATACTCCAAATAATTTGATTTCAAGAATTCTTGGCATATCTAACTTAAGAGTTCAGATTTCCTGCTTCTAATTCCATTACATTATCTCACTTTACTTCATTAGGCGTTTCAAGTAACTACATCATGCATGATCATAAAAAGAAAAAAATTAGACTAAAAAATAAACTATCAAAAATAAACTAAGAACCTCCCCCCCAAACTTAAATCACACATTGTCCCTAATGTGTGCAAGACTCAAAGATAAAAGAAAGACGGGACAACTTACAGACTTGTGGTTTAAAATGGTGGCAGTCGCGGTGGGTAATACATGATCCACTGATTGAACCTGGAGCTCAAGTCGTCAACTCATTGGTACAACTGTTGTTGATCCTCCCTTATATCATGTTGACCTTGTATCACTGTGTTCAGGCTTTGCATCATCATCCGCTGATTTATGAGCAATTGCTCCATCATAGGCACTGGAGGTTCCAATTCCAAGGGTTGATGGTGGCTACTGCCTGCTTCATACTGAGCCTCTGTCTCAGGCTCGTCCTCATCCATGGCCTCTGTTCTTTGGTCTTTGAGCCGAGCTCCTCTCTCCTAGATTCTTTGGGAGGGCGGCTCAGGAAAGCATGCACTACCCTATATGTCACAGGAGATTGACCCTTCTCATATGTATCAGTAACTAAGGTTGGGACTCCATGTCTAGCACATAAAGTGCAAATGAGAGATCCATGTCCCAACCCACCTGTAGTGGTCAACCTGCTGATTTCTCTAATGCTCTGCACTATCTCTTTTCTGACGTCAATCATCTTCCCCGTCATGATTCCATACACTATTTTATTCTATCTGCCGGCACTCTGGTGAAGTTCGTCGATGGAATCAGGCAGACACTGACGAAGTACAACCAACCCTTGGCTATTTTGTTGAACTGACATCTGCTCAGTCCCCTTGCTCCATTTCGTGCAATCTCATATTCAGCCCCTGGATAGCATAATGTAGCTGCGACGGTATCCCAATCGATGTGGCTGGCATATCTTGACCAACCTGTAAAATGGTTTCGGTTATAGCCTCGTTCTTCAGCACCTGCTGTCCTCAATATTTCGTTCACCACCTCAGCCGTCACAGGAACATACTGCCCTCTCACAAAACATCTACCATATGTCTGTTCTGGATAGATGGCATGGAAGTATTTCACCGTGATAGTGTTCTGCGGTACTATTTTCTCCGGATTGACGAATCTCTTCCACCCATTTGCCTCTATCATCGCCCGAATCAGCTCATAGACATCGTCATCCTCAAATATCTCCCTTTGGTACTCCATTCCTCTCTCAGGTATCAAGGTTCTAGTACTAAGCTTGTTATATCTGTCTTCTGCCTTTTTACTAGCGAACCTAGTGGTATCATATTGTGGAACAGAGGTGGATGCAGAAGCTCTTTTTTTCTGGCAGACATTCTTGAGAAATTTAGGCAGCGTTTATTTGTTTTTGTGAGGTTGCCCAACAACTCTCAATCACACAATCAACACAGCAACACAAACACAGCAATACACAATACAATTCAACCCCCAACTATACCCCAATCACGAGTACAACACTCAACAACAACTAGCCAACAACAATCTCCCAGACATAGCATAATACCCAACAATAAATTTCACACCCCCGAGCTTATGAATTACCTCTCTTAATTGCTTTGAAATTTCAAGAAAAAATATGAATGTTACCTTGGAAAGTGTTCTTCACAACTTTTTCTTGTTCCTAGTGATGGAATGAAGCAGTGGAATGAGGATTGTTGTTTATAATGGTTATGGGTGTAAGGAATTGAAGGAGTTTGATTGAGATTGGGTGTGGTTTATGGAAGGTTGGAGTGGGAGAAGTTAATTTCGTGGGTTTTGGAGAGTTTAGGTGTTTTAGGTTTTGTGTGGGAGAAGGAAATTCAACTTGGGGCTTTTATTTTTATTTTTTTCAAAATTTTCATCGCGGTGCCAGGGCCCTGAGATTGACGCCGTGGCGCCCAAACTTCCGCAACTGTACTCTCGGCGCCATGGCCCCAAAATTCGGCGGCATGGCGCCCAAACTACTGAGACTCTCTGGACTTTCAGCGCCACAGCCTTGAGATTGGCGCCGTGGTGCCCAAATTTCTGCGGCTCTTCTAATTTTTCGGCGCCACGGCCCTGAGATTGGGCGTCGTGGCGCTGTACTTTTTCTCCCCCTTTTCATTTTGTGCTCCACGTTTTTGTCCTTGTACCTCGTATCACAACATCAACAATAATACCAGACGTGAGACTGTTCTAACAAAGCTAAAAATGCATAAATTTAAAACCTTGGGTTGCCTACCAAGTAGCGTTGCCTTTAACGTCTTGTAGCCGGACGCAAGCTCCTTATCAAGAAGCCTGGGGTAATTTAATCCCACAGCCTATCTATTTCATGATCATCTTTCTTTTTAGCCTTCTATTTGTATTTTTTTTTTCTCAGAAGGATGTTTAGAAATACTTACCTGTGCTGGCGGACTGCTCTCATTGGTCTTGGCTTGTGTTGGCCCAAATGATGTGTCAGTTGTGCTGACTGCTAGACATTTGCTTATGACTGAAGATTCAATGGAGGGTTTAAATACTTTAAATATCATTTCCTCGTCCTCAACTCTCAGTTTTAGCTCGCCCTTTTCCACATCAATCAATGCTCTCCCAGTGGCGAGGAATGGTCGTCCCAAAATAATGGGAACTTCATCGTCTTCCTCCATGTCGAGGATGATAAAGTCTGCTGGGAAGAAGAACTTTCCCACTTTGATGAGCACGTCTTCAATGATGCCTAAAGGATGCACCACTGATATGTCCGCTAGCTGTAGATTCACTGTAGTTAGCTTAATCACTCCCAATCTCAGCTTCTTGAATACAAATAGGGGTAACAAGTTTATGCTAGCCCCTAGATCACATAATGCCCTGTTGCAAGTCACATTCTCTATCGTGCAAAGTAGGGTGAAACTCACCAGATCTTTCAACTTTGGGGGCATCTTCTTTTGCAAAATGGCACTACACTCTTCAGTTAGTGCTATGGTCTCATATTCCACTAGTTTCCTATTCTTTCCAAGGATCTCCTTCATAAATTTGAAGTAGGTAGGCGATTGTTCCAACGCTTCAATGAAGGGGATATTGATATGCAATTTCCTGAAAACCTCTAGGAACTTTGAGAATTGCTTATCGTGGGTCTTTCTCTGAAGCCTCTGAGGATAGGGGATCTTCTATGTGTACTCCCTTACTGGAACTGGTGGAGCCTCCTCTAAAATAGGGCGGTCATCAGTAACCCCCTCCTTCTCAATCTCAGCTTCTTTTTCAGTCCCCACTGCAGATTTAGGAGCAACTGGTTTTAATTGCTTCCCACTTCTCAACTGTACTGCCTGACACTGCTCTCTCGGATTTATCTCTATATTACTGGGAAGAGTGCTCTGTGGCCTGTTATTTGCCATTTTTGCCAACTGTCCAACTTGGGTTTCCAAGTTCCTTATGGATGACCTTGTCTCTGCCATGAACTGGGTCTGTGAATTTGTAAGTGTCAACAAAGTGCTCATGATTCATCCGCTTTTCTTGTGGGCAAGGTGCGAGCTTGTTGTGAAGATGATGCACGATTAAATGGTTCTTGATTCTGATCGCCTCTGTATTGATTCTGTTGCCTCGTCACCCTCAGTGAGAAGTTTGGGTGATTCCTCCACCCCGGATTGTAAGTGTTTGAATAAGGGTTGTTCTGGGGCCTCTGGTAATTTCCCACTGCCTGACATTCTGCTTGCTCAATAGGGATGTTGTTGGGGTTTGCTGATGGGCACCTATCACAAGTATGAGGACCCCCACAAATCTCACAATTTATTGGCATCTGAACTGCATTCACTGACACTGTGTTCTGCTGAAGTTGCTTGGTCAAGAGAGCAACATGTGCATTTAACGCTGTAATGGCATCGATCTCATGAACTCCTATCGCTCTCCTTCCACTTACCCCTCTATCATCTGGCATATAGTTATTAGTGGTCATGTCTTCTAGAAAATCATGGACCTCATGTGATGTCTTCTTCATGAAGGTTCCACCTGCAGCTGCATCAATGATGGTTCTTATTGTCCCACTTAGCCCATTGTAGAAAATATGGACCAAATTCCATAGTTCAATGCTATGATGCGGACACTTTCTCTGCATATCTTTAAATCTCTCTCAAGCCTCATAGAGTGACTCCCCATCAGTCTGGTAGAAATTGTTCAGCTCTCTCTCAGCTTGGCTGCTTTGGAAGGTGGAAAGAACTTTGCCAGGAACTTCTGTGCCAGATCCTGCCATGTAAATATAGAATCTGAAGGCAGGGAATTCAACCAAACCTTTGCTCTATCCCTGAGTGAGAAGGGAAAGAGCCTCAACCGGATGACGTCATCAGTAACACCATTATATTTGAATGTTGCACACAGTTCCAACAAATTTGCAATGTGCATATGTATGTCTTCAGATGGTAACCCTTCAAATTGAATTGTATGCTGCACCATGCTCAGGATCGCAGGCTTTATTTCAAAATTGTTCGCTCCTATTGCTGGGAGCCTTATGCATGTTTGTGCTCCATTCACTCTTGGTAGCACATAGTCTCCTGCACTTTCTTCCCGACACGAACTCTTTCCTCTTCATCATTCTGCAACCCTGGGGGTATTCCTTTGTTGGGTTGGTGATCACCCATCTCTTCATTCATCTCATTATTATTATGTCGATCCCCCATTGCTATTAAGTCCAAGATTCTATTGTTTCGCCGATTCTGCTTGCAAGTCTTCTCGATCTCAGGGTTGAAGGGAACAATTGTATCTGCTCCTCTTCTTCTTCGCATAAACTAGATACCTGAAATAGATCAAAATCAACAAACGGATCATGGCGCACGGTTCTACAAATAAAAGAAATAAAAGAAAATAAAAACCAAATTAGAAATTAACTATAGATAGATTGATATTGAACTACGCCAATCCCCGGCAACGGTGCCAAAAACTTGTTAGTGATTTATCCACACGCTTAACGCAAGTGCACGTATCATGACAAGTAATATAGTCTGGGTAAGACCAAATATCGTCCTCAGGGATTAGTGTTCAATTACCAATTTCTATCTTATGGTATATATTTGGTGATCGATATTTGGATGATTGTTTGTATCTATGACTATTAAATAATTATAAAAGTTAACTAATTTACTTTACTTAAATCAGATATGATGGAAATAGGGCTTCCAATTTCCTCAACTATCCGCTCGATTTAATCTTTAATGCAATAATAAAGGTTCTTCTTCTATATTGAGATAGCAGGTTAACTAAGTCGTTTTATATTCCGGTTAGGATATATAAAACTCAACCCCGATGCAGAACTCTTCTATCTTTCGATGATAGGATTTACCACAAAGGAGGATTAATAACAATAACCTATTAAACTACACAAGTATCGTGGTACTTTCGTCCACGATTTTAACCTATGTTTATTCAACTATAGCATATTTACAATCTCCCCTTTCGGATCTCGATTAGAAATCATAAATGAGATGATAATTTGTGATCAATTAATTACCAAGCAATCAAAGCAATTATTGAATAAATCTCAACTATATAAAGAAGAAACCAAAACCATGCATTAAATCATAAAAACGAGGTTCAAGTGATTCGAACAGAAAGCCCTAATTAAAGTTTAGATCCTAACCATAGACATGCTAAGAACTAAAAATTATCCAATATAAACTGAAAAATAATCAAAGTAAGAAAAAGAATTACTCAAGAACAAGCCTCCAATCTTGAAGCTTTCAAGAACTATGTGTTGTGTAGAGTTAGGGATTGTGAAACCCTTCAAAAATCTGCCCTAAGGCCTTTTTATATCCTCCAAAAACGTTCCCAACTTTTCCCTCTTGGTCTTGGCCCATTCCCATTCGGATTTGGCTAAAAATCTGCGTCGGCGCCACGGCCTTGAGACCGGCGCCACTCCTGCGGCTTGTCAGATTTTTGGGCGCCGTGGCGCCACGGCGCCGCCCTGTCCTTCGTCCGGGGTGCCAACTTTTCATCTCTCTTGGCTCTGGAACCTCTGTTTCTGTCCTCTTTTTGCTTATTTTCGCCAATGTGTCATTTTAAACCACTGTGACTCAAAAGAAAGAAAATATATACTAACATGGCACGTATTTATACAAAAATTGGCCAAAGACTAACAAAAGATGACTCAAAAGGTGTATATAAAATACGCCTAACAAACACTCAGCCTCTCAGTGATATTAGGTCGACCAAGTCATTGCCCAATGCAAGATACATATTTAAGATATGGTCTAATTGTCGACTAATATATATGAGATAAAGCGATCAAGCCATTTGGACACACTTGACAAATCCTACGCTTGCTCGAGTATGTTGAGGATGAAAGGAATCTATCATCCCGCATAGAGATTGTGTTTACTAAGAGTCTTGTAACATACTTCGCACATTAAGTTCGTCACCGGCGCAGTCTAGGAGTTCCGTGTGAACCTTAATTTGATTAAGTGTCGATGTGAGAAGGCCTAATGGGTCACACTAAGTCGAATGTCTTTTCGGTCCAAGGGTATATTGAGAGAGGATAAAATATTCAATTTAGAATTGAGATATTTTAAACAATAATAAATTATGGGATAATTTTTATTTGATGGAAATTATTTAATTAAGTCAAAACTGGATTTTGGATTTAATTAAAAATTTAAAATTAAAAAGTGCAAAAATATTTTTTTTTAAAAATAGGAGTAGCCGCGGCCAGAGGCGTAATCATGACACAAGGTGGCGGGCCCAAATCAACCGCCCACTTAATTTCGAATTTTGGACAGGCTTTAAAGCTTGATCGAAGTTTGACTTGGTTTCTCTCCTCCCCTATATATTTGACACTTAACTCATAATTTTAGAGTTACACTTTCTTACTTTCTGAACACAGAATTCAGAGGTTAAAATCCTCTCAAACCTCTGCCAAGATTTCTTGGCTTTCCTGACAGAGGAGTATACCATAACGAAGACTTGCACCCGAGGAGACAATCGCGTGCGCACCTTTTAGTAGAGACTTAAGATAACATAAACTGTAAGTTTTCTTTTGTCTTTGCAGATTTCAATTGTAACGTATTCATACCAGACGACTTTGTTGCGACAAGTAAGTTCAAAAATTTTAAAACTTCCGTTATGTCTTACTTGTGTGTTTTAGACCCAACAAAACCCTACAATAACAACAACAACGACAATGTAATCCTACAAGTGAGGTCTGGGAAGGGTAGAGTATACGCATACCTTACCCCTACCTCGTGGAGGTATAGAAACTATTTCCGATATACCATCGACCGTAACTAACATACTATAATAAATTCATTAAACTTCGTGAATAGTGTAAAAGAATCTTTATACCGTGAGTGTATACGGAGGATAAATCCTTATTCAATATTTATATGTGGGGGTAAAATATCAAACTAATTTAAAAAGCATTTGATTTAGATATCTGTTAAAATATGCAATACCACTGGAATTAAACGATTATACCCTTCAAATATTGCAAATTCCAAGCCATTCCAAGTTTGTAGCTAAAAGTTGTTACTATGTACTATTTTTACAACCACAAAGAAATGCAAAATGAAGAACGAGTCAATTGTTACCTTCACTTCACTATTAAAAATTTTAAAAAACAATATTATGTGGTCATATATGAAACTGTTACAGAAATTATCTCTCCACCATATTTTTCTCAGCTCTTTTTCACTATAAAAATGCCATTTCATTGTACTCAAACAGGACACACAAAAAAGAGAAGGAGCATTAAATAAAAGAAGAAACAAAAAAAGAGAGCAATAAAACACAAAAAAAAATCCAATTAAAATGGCAAAGGCTATTGTGCTCCTCTCTGCTCTTTGCATTGTGGCCCTTGCCAACTTTGCACATTGCCACCCTGAAGTCTTTGATGTTGAAGGCAAGGTCTACTGTGACACATGCCGTGTCCAATTCGAGACAAAACTCAGCCAGTACGTTGAAGGTACGGTTTTTTTCTAACAGTCGATGCATCTGATATGTTGTTTACAATACCAATTGCATTACATCAAGAAAAAAAGAAGAAGATGAAATTGCTTGTGACTCATTTTTTATCGAACAGAACTAAAAGCGCTTGTTTCGTTTTTTTCTTTCAACAGGTGCGACCGTGAAGTTGCAGTGCAGGAACATCACCACCGAGACCGAGACATTCTCGGTCGAGGGCGTCACCGACAAGGATGGAAAGTACAAATTGACAGTGGAAGGGGACCACCAGGAGGACATTTGTGAGGTGACAGTAGTGAAGAGCTCAAGGGAGGACTGCAAAGAGGCTGTGTCTGGTTATGAAAAGGCAAGAATTGAGTGCAGTGATAATGTTGGTATGCACAATGCTGTGAGATATGCCAATCCACTTTACTTCATGAAGGCTCAGGCTGTTGAAGGCTGCAAAGAAGTTCTTGATGAATTGGATTTATTCCCACTTGAATTCTAAGTTGTTGAAGTTTAATAGATGAATAAAACATAGCTTTTGCCCTTTTTGTTGATGGAAAATAATAAATAAACAATGAGGAAAGATGGATTTTCTTATGTATTATGTACTCTCATGGACTGAAAAGTTCCATGTATTGTTTAATGAGAAGATCTTGATCATATTTTAAGAAACTTGGTTTTCCTTTTGGTGTTTGGATTATGTATTTTTTGTTACTGATTTTTTTAAAAGAAAATATTGTGGTGTCAATTTGCACGCACCTCGATACTTCTGCTATTCCTGACACCGAAGATATTGTTTAATTTAGTAATCTCTTTTTTCTCAACACATAATAAGTTATTGTTTAATATAGTTGTTTCTCTCTTTGATGATTACCAATACAATTGTTTTCATATATAAAACAAGGGTCAATGGCTAACTCCACCCATTACAAGAAATATAAGTTTTTTTCATCGATATTTAGTAAAATCATTGTACTATAAAATATGATTTTTCACTTTATTCCTACCGAACCAGCTCACTAAGCAAACGTATGATGGGAAATAGGTTCCGTTGAAATGCTGGAAAACTTCTTAATATTTATGTGTGAAAACACTTAGATTTTTTTGCCACTGACATTCAATAGGAAATAGCCACTGAATATTTTTTAATAAAAAAATAGATTTTTTTTTAATGACATGTAAAAACTTGGGTGAATAGCTTAATTAAAAATAAATAAAAGCAATCATGTCCAAGTCTAGGAAGACACTAGCTAGTGGCGGATTTAAACTAGCTAGACGCAACGCAATTCACAAAACTTAATTGTGTCTAGCTCCGACTATGTATATAAATATCCGTATGTAAAAAAATTTAAAAACTGGCACACATAAAAAATCATAACTCGTTCTAAATTCTTCAATCATGTGAAAGAATTGGATAAACGTACAAATGTGTCATGATCATAATTAGAAGGTTGTTAGTTTGTTATGGTTATTAGTTGAAGTTAGTTACATATTGTTATGTTAGTTAGAAAGTTGTTAGAGTTTGTTGTGATGGTTATAGTTGATAAAAGTTGTTAGGAAAGTTAATGACAAGGGTCAAATATGTACATGTATATATATAGCCAAAAGGAGATATTTTGTAATATAACATACAAGAATATTCTCCCAAAACATATCTCTTCTGTGTCTTCCTCTCTCTGTCAATACGATCTTTTTTTGCTCATCTTTCTTCTTACATAGATTTATGTAGAGAGTGTTGGTGAAGATGTGTGTTCATCACACTGTGTACAATCAAAGTTAACATGATATCAGAGCAGGTTGATTGATGCAGACCAAGAAGAAGCTTTGACACATGCAGTTAAGCTTCGGGGGAGCCGTATTAAGCTTCGGTCTTAATAACATGTCTCTTCCCATAAATTCAATGTTCGGCAGACATAATTACCTCATACGTGCATTGATGAAAATAGCCAAATATTTGATAAAATAATCAAAATACGTATAATCCGATTCAAACATTAACACATATAAGTCAAATAAGAAAAATATACAAAACAAACATATATGATAATTCTAATTTATTTCATCGGATACTTTTCTTTTTATCTTTAATAATATGCTCTTCATATTTGTGAAATTTTGATGGACACAATTATCGGATTTGTGCAATGATGGAATATAGTAGATACTCAATTAAATAGTTAAAGTACGTACAATCTGAACTTGATATTCAATTTTTTTATATAAATGATATAATTTATTAAAAACAAGTTTTCTTTTTTAATGAACTTTTTTTATTATATTATATTATATAATAACATTTAATTATAATAAAAAAAAAATTAGACAAATAATATGGTTATAAAAGAGTTTGAATGTATTATTTTTTTGGTACAGAATTTTTTGCTTTTTGACAACAATAATGCAAATGATAAAAAGGCAAAAAGAGAGAATTTCAATCGAACCCTATTAAGCACAAGTTTTTAGTGAGAGAAACATTCAATACCCATTTTCTTACTTTCTCTCTCTAGAAAAAAAGTGGTCTCTTAGCGTAAACTTTACAATCGATTCAATATCAATGGCCAATAGCAATCTTCCTCGGAGAATTATCAAGGTGAATTTTTCTCTTTGTTCGATCCATCGTTTTTTTTTTCATGTAGAAATTTCTATTTTAGAGATCATTTGTGTTTGATCACTCGTTTATCTAGGGTTTTGATCTACTTGTTCGATGTACTTAGTTCGATTTAGTTTGGAATTTGATGTTTTTTTTTATTTTGAGTTCGATTTTAGTTTAAATTTAGATGATTTTTTATTTTTAGTTTGAATTATTTGTTTCAATGCATAAATTACGATTTTAGAACTATTTGTGTTTGATCACTTGTTTAGCTAGGGTTTTGATCTACTTGTTCATTGTTTTTAGGTCGATTTTAGTTTGAATTTTGATGATTTTGATTTTGACTTCGATTTAGTTTGAATTTTGATGATTTTATGTTTTTTATGTGATTATACAGGAAACTCAACGTCTTCTCAGCGAACCTGGTAAATATATCATTGTTGAAGCTGTATTAGCTTTTTTTATTTATTTATTAGAAGTGAAACTATCAGTATTGTAATGAAATTGATCAATTAGAGCTGAATGAATTTAGAATATAGATGATTTGTATAGATGAACTCAATTAGTTCGGGATTTAGTTGTTGTTGTTGTTGTTGTTTAATAAATCGTGCCAAACAATTCTTAACTTTGTCTTCAAATAATTGTGTTTAAAAGGTATTACAACAAAGATATCAGCTTGAAGCATTTGATTCCTCTCCTTTCATCCAAGATGCAACTTTGAGGCTTTTTTTTCCTCCTGAATTTGGGAATACACTTGAAGCATTAAATTTATTGAGTATTGGAATGAAATGGCCCGCAGAATATAGAGGATTTGTATAGCTGAACTCAACTAGTTCGAGATTTAGTTGTTGATGCTCAATAAATTGTGTCAAACTGTTCTAGACTTTGTTTCCAAACAAATTGTGTTTAAAAAGTACTACAACAAAGATATTAGCTCTTTTATTTATATATTAGAAGAGAAATTATTTAGTATTGGAATGAAATGGCCCCTGTTAGAGCTGAATGGATATAGAATAGAGGATTTGTGTAGCTGAACTCAACTAGTTTGAGATTTAGTAGTTTTTGTTGTTTAATAAATCATGCTAAACATTTCTTAACTTCGGATCCAAATAAAATGTGTTTATAAAAATACTACAATTGATATATCAGTTTGAAGAGAAATTATTGAGTATTGAAATGAAATGGCTCCAATTAGAGCTAAATGAATATAGAGTATAGAGGATTTGTATAGCTGAACTCAACTAGTGTGGGATTTAGTTGATGTTATTTTGTTTAATTGATCGTACCAACCTGTTCTAGATTTTGTCTCCAAACAATTGTGTTTAAAAGGTACTGCAACTAAGATATCAGTTTGAAGCATTAAAGTCATTTTTTTAACTACTTGAACCATTTCTCTCATTCCCTTTCATCAAGAATTCAAGATGCAATCTTTAAGTTTTCTTTCCTGAATTTCAGAATACACTTTGAAGCATTGAAGTTATCTTTTTAAACTACATGAACCTTTTTTCTCCTCTCTGTTAACCCAAGAAGCATTTGAGTTTTTTCCTTGAACTTCGGAGTATAGTTGACATGATTTGGTTTGTTAATTTTGGTATGAGCAAGTGTTATGACACTTGTTCATTAGATTGTGGGTTTGATTGATTTACGGCCTATGTTGATGAGATAGATTTAAAGTTTTTTTGTGTGGTATAACTTTGATTGCAGCACCAGGAATAAGTGCTTCTCCCTCAGAAGAAAATATGCGATATTTTAATGTCATGATTCTTGGTCCAACACAGTCTCCTTATGAAGGTAATTTGCTCAATCAATTATGCTATGTAAATGAAAGTCCATCTTGCTATTGTGCTTCACATTGTATAGTACATTGTGTCCTTTCTTTTGAATTGGATCCTCACTTGTAAATAGTTCTTGATAGGATTTTTCATGTTTCACTAAATCTCTTTTTCTTTTTCACGGTCCAACTTTCATTTGCCTACTATAGAAAAAACAATTCATTTGCCTACCGGTGGTCCCTCTTTCCTTATTTATCTAGTCTGTAGTCTTTGGTATCTGAGTTATATCTGGCTTTGGCAGGTGTTGTGGTGGATCTGTTTGATGTTGAAAAGATAAATGGAACACAAAAGCAACTTGTGTCACTTTCTAATTAATCCTGCTTAAGTTTAAATGAACTTGACTAGCTGACTGCAATACCAGTAGGATGTGGGGCTGCATTTGTCAATTTAATAAACTATAGTAGTTAAGTTGGTAAAGCTGTCCCAACTCCCATAGTTTCAGTATCAACACTGTACAGCATAGTGGAAAGCTAGCTGTCCTTTTACTATTTTCTTAGTATAATTCTAGTAGAAATGTGTTGACAATGAATGGCATTTAGATGAAAGGCATCTATCGTTAGCCTTCCAGTGTTTGCTTAGTTTTTTTCTGCTGTAATCTTCTTCGTTTAATTCCACTGCTTGCTGCTTTTGTGTAGGAGGTGTTTTCAAACTGGAACTCTTTTTGCCTGAAGAGTACCCAATGGCTGCGCCAAAGGTAATGAACACATTAATGGATGTTTTGGCAAGTTTCAAGAGATGCTCAGAATCTCAGACATGCTTTTCTAATTGCATATTCAAGAATTATATTGCTTGTGTTTATATGGAGTGGCATTTTTTATATTGTGCCTGAAATTCAGAATAGATGATGAAATACTTGATTTGACTGATTTATCCGGAAGCATTAACTGTCAACCTCCTTATACTTGTACCTGATCTCCCTTTGCAAATCATGTGTCAGCTCTTCTTTGTTGTTGATAGTGATACTCTTTGCTTTTTGGAGCTTTCCATCTCTAGATCAGCTATGAGACCGTCATTAGAAGTTATTTGCTTGAAGTTATTGTCTGTTGTCTTTATGTATAGACTTGTGATTTGCCGTTTAGAATTTTCTGATGTGCCTCTTTACATTTGAAATTAACTTCTAAAAAAATTCCACTTTTACCATCTCTATACTAATACGTAAATGTCAATTGAAGTATATGTACGGGTTTAGACTTTGTAATTCGATCACAATATTAGGTAATAAACTTTCAATTTTGATGTGTAATCCCATGGATATTAAAGCTGACGATGATAAAAAAAAATTGGCGTGATGTATCTGTTGGGACTTCGTTACACTAGTTTGGCATAAGTTAAGGCTGCTCTCCTAGATATATGGTTGTTTGCTCTTCTCTCTCCTTTTTCCCCTTTCCAGTGATGTGTGCACCATGGATGGGTTGTATTATCTATAACTTAAGCTAACTATAAGTTGTTCTAAATGAAATTATTTCTGTCAAATGTTTATTTTAGGAAAATAAGTACAAATCATTAGACATAACCCTTAAATGCCATTGTGAAATTTTTCCTAGAAAATTATCTCACTTCTACACAAGTTTGTACTGGACAAATTGACATAGATCACCAAAATCCCCGGAATTGTTTATGACCTTAATAATGGGTAGTCCTATTACTTGTGTTCTTTCTTTCAGAAGCTTATAACCTCACATCCATCAATTCAACTGGTTTGTTTTCTTGACTAGTTTTGTCTATCATTAACTGTAACTGTTGAAGGAGATTTTCCTGGTCACAATGGTGATTAGGACAGTAATAGTTAGTTTTTCTCTTACTTGGAAATTTCCTTTTGTTGCTGAGATACCTTTTAGTGTGAGTGATTAGGACACTAAAGCTGCGAAAATACTGTGTGCTTTCCGAAGTGCTTTTCATGTTTTGAGTTTTCTAGACGTGAAGCTTCCTTTACCTCATATCTCATGGTCTTTGCATGAGGCTTGCCCCTTTTTAAATGGTTCATGGGCTTTTACCTATATGCAGCATTTAGGTTTGATTGATAATATCGGCTGTAGACACTCTTTATCAAAAAAAAAAAATTGGCTCTAGAGACTGTATGCTCGTGTGAATTCTTGCAGTATGAATTAAAACGTGAATTAAGTTTTGCTAATTTTGTTGCCACTGTTAATTCAGTCATTGATCAAGTTGCATGCTATTAACAGGTTCGATTCCTCACCAAAATCTACCATCCGAACATTGATAAGGTTGGTTCTGTTATTCGATTTTGTTATACATAATTTTAAGCTACAAGCTACCTTGCTTATGTCGACCATCCTTATGAAGCTTGGGAGGATATGCCTTGATATTCTCAAGGACAAGTGGAGTCCTGCTCTTCAGATTCGTACCGTTCTTTTGAGGTATTAATATCAGATTATTTATGGATATTATTGTTCCTGAGGATCTAATGAATTTTATGAACATGATCACCAAATTTTGGCTTTTAATGCAGTAGAATTTAACAATATGGTTGTTCCGTTTTCAGCATTCAAGCACTTTTGAGTGCTCCAAATCCAGATGATCCTCTCTCTGAGAACATTGCAAAGCACTGGAAGTCAAATGAGGCTGAAGCTGTTGAAACGGGTAATTTGCCTTTACGTTCTTTCCATTATGTACCAGTAGTACAAAGTCGAAAGTTGAAGACACGATTTCAGTACATAGTTATATTCCAATTGGTCCTTGATTTAGTTTCCTTTCTTCAACCTTGCAGCTAAAGAATGGACACGTCTTTATGCGAGCGGTGCCTGAAGACCATCATTAAGTTATTTTAGAAAGGAAAAAAACCATACGTGGAATGTATTGTATCCACTGTTTAATCAGAATGGGACTCGGGAGGACCGAAAGCTGAACGCTTCGAATTACCATCTATAATTGTTTCCCTGTCCTTGAAATTGTATAATTGAACGTGGCGCCTTTTCTTGAGTTGAATTGGTCTTTACTTTAAGACCAGAAATGGTTCTAAAGAATTATCTCACAGAACACTGAATTGCGAGCCCTCATGAATTTGCTTAAGTTGGATACGTCCCACTTAAATTGCAGGTTGTTTCTGGGGTTGGTATTTCCTGCTGAGACGACTGTTTTTCTCTATCATTTTAATCCATGCGTACCCGATAAGAACCTCAAAACTGTGAGTTAAATCAAGGAAACAGAACTGACAACTAAAAACGGAATGGAGTCGCCTTTGGTAGGATTAGTGAGGTGGTTGTAGCTATCTTTCCATCCTTAGCCAAAGATTACTAACGGAAATGTAATTGCTTCTCGTAAGGAGCATTTTACTGTAAAGTGAGACTTCGATCCATAATGGGTACCAGACACAGTGGGCAGCAACAAAACCAACCGAGAATCGATGAGCTCCTTTTAAAAATTTAACCAAATATGTTTCTGCGAGGAAAGCCATTTAAATATCGGCCCTGCCACTAATGGAGAAATTTTCTTCCTCCATCTCCTCTTCCTTCCAATAAATTCGACCTATTGCTTATTTGTAGATGGATTTGTATAATTGAAGAAAATGATTGAACATCGTTGTTGGGTTAAGGTTGACGAATTGATTTTTGAAGATTTTTTGCATTTGACCATTGAAAATTGTTGCTTTGAGTGTTGAGCGGGTTCATCAAATTTGGAGTCATTTACATTTATCTTGAAGCAAAAATGTGTTAGTGAATTTGTGCTCAATAAGTTATGGTCATTTTCGGATTTGACATGGATCTTTAGGACTTTAGCCACAAATAATGAAAAGATCCTGACGCTTCATCGGGATTTAGCTTGAAATCCTGACGATCATCATGAATTGATGTGCTACAAAGGTAAGTTTTGCCCAATATCACATAAAAAATTCTGGAGATCCATTCAGAATTTGTTCCAGATTCCAACGAGAAGGTTATTTCTTGAGGCCAATTTATGTACTCTCCTTTCCTATTTATGTGATGTAGTTTGAATGTGTATGAAGTTTAAAAAAAAACTTGAATCTTGTGATTTAAAATAAGTCAAAGATATTTGTGTGGTTATAAATCATCTCATTAAGCATAAAAGATTAAGTTAAAGTTAAATTATTATCAAATAGAAAACGTGACATTCATTTTTGGAGTAACTAAAAAGCAAATTTTGTTATATAAAGTGCATTTGGCCAAACTTCAAAAAGTGTTTACATTTCTGCAAGTAGTTCAGTAAACTGCTTTACGGAGAATCGATTAGGGTGTTTGGCCTATAATTATAAGTCTTCGAGAAAGCAGCTTTCGTTTGGCAACATTTATGCAAATTTACTAGAATATTCTTTTTAATAGATTTAAAATTATTTAAAATATTCTTTTCTATCATATATTTCTAAAAATTAGTATATCTTTACAATTTAATTAAAAAAAATTATTTAATTGCAACATTTAATCAAAAAATAATATTATATTATACATAAGAAATGTAACGATATGATAGTCGATGACTCAATATGTCCAAACCTACCGCCACTACCCACACATATCCTCACCCCATCCTCAAATTTCTATGTCATATTTTTTTACTTTTATAAAAATATGTATTTTTCTTTCCCATACCCCCCGCCTACTACCCCAACCCCACCTCATCCTCAAATTTTTATTTCATATTTTTGTTACTTATATAAAAATGATTGAAAATATAAAAAAATTCTTACCCTCCCTACCCCATCCTCAAATTTCTATTTCATATTTTTGTTATTTTTATAAAAAATTATTAAAAATATGAATTTTGTTTCTTACCCCCGCCTCTACCCCTACCCCACCCCACCCAAATTGCCCTACCATCCTCAAATTTTTATTTCATATTTTTTGTTACTTTTATAAAAAAAAATGAATTTTTTTCTACCACCCACCCCATTGCCCTACCCATCCTCAAATTTCTATTTCATATTTTTTGTTACTTTTATAAAAAAAATAAAAAAAAAATAAATAAAATTTACCCCCGCCCTACCCCTATTCACAAATTTCTATTTTATACTAGATTAAAAGGAATTTTGTGAAAAGAAAATGGTAAATGATCTAAAAAAAAATCAATGAATGAGCAAAAAGGGCTTCTCGAGAAACACTTATTCAATTGGTGTTTCTGCTTCTCTTCCCATCTAGAAACACTTTTTGGCTTCTGAAAAAAGTGTTTCTACTTCTGAAAAGAGTGTGTTTTGTCAAAGAAGTGTTTTTGAGAAACAGAAACACTTTCACAAGTTTGACCAAACACCACATAATTTGACACATAGACATTAATAAAGACATGTCAATATCTGAAGTGTATGTACGACGAAATTTGTTCTCATTTATGCGTTAGCTTCACTGATTTGGTCAAACACCTTTGTCCCATAGGCCTATACCAATAATTGTATCTAATTCCTTGTGCAATTACCGTACATCTACTTAATTGACGTTACCTTACCATTAAGTGAGAATAGCAAGATCTTAATTTTTTTAATATTATTAATTAAGATTATGTGCAAAAAACAAATGGTAGTTAACTATGGTTATATATCAATAATTAGAGTTAAATAAAGTGACACTTGTCATTTGTTTATTAGACGGGTATAAACACCAAGTGGTGGTAAATTTTTACCCTTAACTAAATGGAATTTTCTTTTTCTTTTGATGATAAGCCTGCCCATGATTATTCTAAGCTTGACACAACTTATCATATTAAGTAAGAATTACAACGACATGACTAGTTCTTTTTCACCTACATTTTTTTTTGATATTCAAGTTCTCGATTTGCGTCAGACTAGTTCTGCAGGTAGTAGTACTGGTCCTCAACATCACTACCAGTAAATTGTGAGATGTGCTTCAATAACCAAAATTTGAGAACGGATAACTGATACTGAAAATCGATCTCACATTGCAAATATCCAAAGCGTCTTAAGCCCTCCTCTTTTATCACTGGACTGTACATCAAGTTATACTTTATTTTCATTGATGGGAATGGAGAGTAAATATTTGAGGGTGTGGTAAGTGGCTGGGATCATTCTCCCCTTG
Organism: Przewalskia tangutica; assembly: GCA_029844215.1. Taxonomy (NCBI): domain Eukaryota; kingdom Viridiplantae; phylum Streptophyta; class Magnoliopsida; order Solanales; family Solanaceae; genus Przewalskia; species Przewalskia tangutica. The sequence goes on along the minus strand of CM056730.1, from coordinate 2,429,027 downwards.
ACTTAAAGGTCTTGTATTTGAATTCAAGGAATGAATAACCTTTTGGGAGGACAGATTTAGAGACCTGATTACGAGTTCACTTGAGTCTAGTAGCTCTTGATACATATTAAAAATGTACAAAATATTTATAAATATTTAATTGTGAAATTACTTATTGTTGTAGTTTATTAGTTTGAGGTCGTTATAGAAACTCAACCTCTTCCTTTTAGTAGGAAGTGTATGTATTTTTATTTCAATATGAATTTGAATCAGTTAAAGTCATAAATTTTGAAATATTATGTACGGTTCATTTCATTTTATGAGATATTATATTATAATTAATATGTTCTCAGAGTAAGGTTGCCTTTTGTATTTGAAAAAACAAGTAAACTTAAACATAACTTAAATATATTATTATTTCTTGTCTTAATCGGTTGACGTGGTTTTGCGGTATTATCATACGGGGTTCTGCACTGTCATTTCGAAGAAAGAAAGAATACTTTTCCTTTCACAATAAAATATACTATTATTTTATTCTTAATGACATACTTTTATGCTATATAATTCCATGACATATTTAAAGGTTATAATTGTAGAAAATATAGTATCGTTTTTTTTTAATTTTGACATATAAATTGAAGGAAAAAGGATCAAACATTCCCTTTTTTTGTTTTATTAGCTAATTTTAGTCTTCATTAGCGATTATGAACAAAAATACTTCGGCGGTCTTCAAATTTCACACTTATACCCTATTTTGGATGAAAACCTTCAAATTCTTTTAAATTACCGGATTTTAAAAAACCGCCCGCCCTCTTTATTGACCCTACCCGACCCGCTTATCATCACCATTGTCAAGCTTCAACTTCAATTTCATAGAGAGAAAAAAAAAACTAAAATGATGAAACCCCAAAACCCACGTGAGATTTCACCTTTAAATCCAACTCCGCTTCTTGATTCCTTGAGAATTGAGATGTTTCCAATAGATTCAACAATTGAGAATTGATTGTGATTATAACTGGGGGATTGTAGAAAATTCAGAATCTTGATGATGAAGATGATAGAAGCTTAATGATGATGATATTTTTTCATTTTTTTCTCCGTGAAAGAAGCTTAAGTTTAAGCTTGATGATAATGTGATGATGATATGCGGGTCGGGTCGGGTCAATAAAGAGGGTGATTAATTTTGTAAAATCGGATAATTTAAGACGATTTGAGGGTTTTCATCCAAAATATGAGTATAAATATGAAATTTGAAGACCATATAAATCTTTTTATTAACAATCGCTAATGAAACTAAAATTAGTTAATAAAAAAAGTAGGGGTATATATTTAGGGTGTGTTTGGTTCGCGCATGGTAGACGGAATGGAATCCAGTAAAGGAATGAAAAGTAAGAAAAAAGAATTACTCTGATTGTCTCTACATGTTTGATTTTGGGTGGTTCGGAGTCCGGGGTGGTCTGGTTGGGGAAAGGGAATAGAAATACTTAGGGGATGGGGGGAATCAAACTAAGGAAAAGACCGAAAGGAAACGAAAAAATGAGTAAAAAGAATGAAAAAATAGAACAAACAAACAAAAGAAAATTAGAGAATTTCATTCCCTTTCTTTATTACCGGAAGTCCCAAACCAAACTCACCCTAATCATTTTTCCTAAATTGAAACAGTGTCATACAATGGAACAGTCAAAACATGAAAGATTGACCGTCAAATCTTACTGATGTATGTGATGTGAGTCATGCCATGTCACAATTTTGCAATGGTAACTGTGCTTTGAAAATTGCCAGTAATAGGACATGACTAAAGAGGAAAGTATTGGGATTAGTAGCTAATTGACATGACTCATCCATGTTGATATAATTATTAGGTCTATAACTACTACAATATTGAATGATAGATCTGATCTCATTGACTCGTCATATTTTCTTTTAAGTTTTCCCCTCCATAACCGACATCTTTTTTACTTAATGATTAACAAAAGAATTCAGACTTTACATCGTGAAATTTTACTGAATATATTATTATTATTGTTGTTATAATTAAAAGAGTGATCGAGTTGGTTGAGCAGGTCTCAGGTTCTGAACTTTCTGCAAGTTTAATTAAAATAAATTCAATCAGTGATCTAAAAAATAGTTGGGACGGACGCCTAGGCGCCCCCAGACCGTCCCGCCTAGGAATACATCCACCTAGACGCTAGACGTTCAGGCTCTGTCAAGTCTTCGTCTAGCATCTTTTAGAACATTAAATTCAATATAATTTGAAACAATAGGTATCAAAAATATTTTACTTGTCTAAGTGAAAACTCATATCTTTCCTTTCTTTTCCAAGTGTTATTACACATCAGTCTTGAAGAATCATTTGCTGCCTACTATTTCCAAGTGTAATTTGTACGGCAAGCACTATCTAGTTATGAGTGGGTGACAGTGACATTCTTTCAAGTGTCATTTAGCAACGTGTCTTCTATTCTTATCTCCAAATTCCATTTTTTCTTTAATTTTGCTGCCTCTCTTATTTTGGACTTTCTACACTGTTGTGTCCTTTTTCACACCTTTTCTTTTTCGTGATTTTATGTCCGGATCAGTTTGCGTGTATATCAATTATTAATAAAAAAAATTACTCGTATCAAATGTGTATACTGTATACCAAGCCAATTTCACTAATACAGATATGAAATAACTTTGCCTATGGAAGACAAATTTGGATCTTAATTTCTAAGTTGTGTACTCATTTCATTAACCGGTAGGTCATACTCATCTAGGCAAGGGGTTTTGCAATTATTGCTTCACATACAATTAAAGTTTGATTTTCAGGTTTGTGATTTTAATTTCAAGTAGTGGATTCAAGGGGTATATCAAGTAAGTAATTTAAATCCCTATTTAAGAGTTAAGAGCAACCCTATACACTTAAATTGCAGAGTAATCACTACATTCTAATGGCACTCATTTACCACAAATTTCAGATATAGTAGGATTGAAGGACCATACAATATACAGTGAATATATATACATCGAAAGAAAAAAAATACGTCGACGTATGGTACACTGGATATACTCTCCATCTGAAACATCACCATAGCATAACAGTGGAAAATTAAGACGAAATAGACTGTGTCGGGAAGTAGACGAACATAACCATAGATATACTCTCCCAGACAAATGACATTTACCAAAGTTGAGGTTCCACATCAATATACCAAGAAGCAAACATTAATTATAAACTTAAGGGGCGAACTCATTATTCACCGAGTTTTTAATGTGGCTCAGTTGATATGTAAATTATAGATAGCAATAGGAAAAATGAGAACTTTTATTGATATAATGATTAATAACATCATATTCATCCTCCTTTCACTAATCCGGTAACAACCCACCAGACATCCACAATATCCCTTTCCAAACAATGTTAAGACTCGGAACTAACATTTGCTCACCTATTTCTCAATTGTACAAACAAAATATTAAACTGTCGTCTTACAACAACTTACAAAATTTTAGGCCGTGATCTAACGTTTTCTCACAAGACAATTTGCTCAGTAAAGATCTTTAGACCGTGGTAAAAAAAGATCCATAAGTTGCAAGAAAAACAAAAAGGTCATTTACTAAACATACGTCCCGAAAAGGAACTGGTGAATTTTTCTGGTATATTACAGATCATGCATGTCTTGATTGGGTACATAACAAGGCAAAGGAATAGGAAAAAATGAGAACTTTTATTGATAGAATCCTTGAAAGCTAAGGAACATCCATATCACAAGTAACATCATATTCATACATCCACAATATCCCTTTCCTTGGCCTCCAAATAGTTTGTGTATATGATCATGTATATACATTGATATGATCCTTATCTAACTCCAGCCAGCCCAACTACTTTCTCTTATTTCTAACTGTTCAGCTACACTGCCATGATATCAATTCTACAATGTTCACTACTCCTAGGGAAGACAATGCTATAAATTTTGAAAAGTAAAAATGGAATATTACGTGAGACGGAAAAGAAATTGGAAACTAGACAGAGATGAGGAAGGAATGAATGAATGAACGAATGAGGGTTAAAAAGGAGACTAAACTTTCCCTCTGAAGACCAATAAGCACGGCTGAATCGGCGTATAGTACAACATTATGTGGTGGCTCTGATTATGTCACATGTATATGTAAATCTTTATAGGTGGGAGCAGAGAGAGGGTGTTCAGAGTAATCAGGCAATTGGAATGGCAAGAGAAGCACAATGAAATGGCAATCGTGCTGTCAAGTACTGTAATGCCTAACCGAGGACTCCAACACGTGTGGACTTGGACGAACCATCTCCTTCATGCGGCTGCCATTCTTGTAAATCTTAAATGTAGGTAGTATTCTAACATTCTCTGCTTTAGCGATCGTTGGGCTCTTTTCCACATCCACCTACAGTAGAAATCAGAAGACAAAATGTAAATTACTATTGAGTTTTCTTCATTCCTCTGTTGTACATTTAAAATCATTGAAAAAACTGAAAAGGTCCAAATATGCCCTTAAAGTATTTGAAATTGAGCAGTTATGACTTCTTTAAATAATGGACATATTTGGACCAACTATTGAACTATAAGGGCATATTTGGACTAACTATTAAATATTAATGAAGGATATATCTGCTTCATTTCAAATACTTAAAGGGCATATTACAATAGCAGCTTAGAGCAAGGTGCTTCCTAGGTCACATGTGAAAGTTTTGAATTCAGCACGCAACGCCCCAACCCCCCAACCCCCGCGTCTGAAATGCACGGTGTTGCCTATGATTGTTTACCTTGAGAAAATTTATTGAAGGAAATTTGGTGCTTAAGGTGTCCAAGAATGGGGATATCTGCCTGCATTGTAGGTTGGATTCTGCTTTAAAATGGACAACAGATGCACCTGCAGTTTCCAACTGTAGTTGTTCAGTTATATAGTAAACGATATGAAGAACGTTAGGATACGGATGCAAGAAAAGCATACCAGATGACGAAATCGCAGATCGGAACTGGTCAAGACCCGAAACCAACTGCACCTCCCCACCAAATTTCATATTGCTCACATCTTCTCCACGTGACTCCTTTAATGCAACTTGAGCATGGAATAATGATTCAGCAACCTCATTGTCATATGGAAGTTCCCTCCGTAAAACCTCGTAATCTATCACAGCTTCACTCCATCTTTCCAGCTATAATCCATTGCATACAGTCAAATTTTTGATTTTTTGCTCAGAGAAAAAAATAAAGAACTCTTCTAGGTCATATAGTAACACAAATTAAGATTTAAAGGTGGCATGTTACCTTGGCATTTGAGGCAGCTCTTCGAAGGAGAGCTTCAGTATAATTTGGCTGGATAAGGAGAGCTTGGTTGCAATCATGCAGAGATTTTTCCCACTGTTCGAGCTTATACCAGCAAGCTGCTCTATTGCAATACAGAACTAAATTTGAAATATTATACGTGAGCCCTTCTCCATAAGCAGCACAAGCTTCTGTATATCTTTCGGATTTAAACAAACTGTTGCCACGAGAACGAGCTCGCCCCACCAGCCTCACGTTTTTTAGTAAACCCGTAACTTCAGCACTTCCAAGATCAACTTGTGCAGCTCTCTCAATGGCAGTAACTGCACTTTCAAACCTGCAGATATACATGATCAGGTCTCTCATACTCCTGTTGAACCTCTTTTATTTCTAGGGATAATAGCACTTTTGGTCCCTAAATTGTAGGTTTATTCTGATTTTGGTCCTTGTGATATCTGTTTTTAGTCCTTTTACGTAAGAAATATGTTGTATTTGAACTACTTTTAGAACAATATTACCGTCAAATATGGAGTAACAATACAAGCTTAACATAATACATGGGTAATTAAGTGGTGGAACGATTAATACTTATAGTCACATATTACAGGGATCAAAATTAAAATCTATCAATAATTGAGGGACCAAAAGTATATTAACCCTTATTTCTATGCACATTACAACCTATGCAGTATTCATAAACTCACCTTCCCAGAGCCATGTCGATCTGAGCCTGAACAAAGAATATGTATGCTTCGGAGAGCATCCCAAATATTTTTGACTGGCATGCAGAAGCGGATGGTTCATACTTCCCAACTTTAGATAGGCACAAATCAGCATCCACTAATTGGTGTAGCTTCAAATAAGCTTCCGCTCTACATGCAAGTAGCTGTGAATTCAATATCAGCTATTCAGTACCAGCATTTGAATTTTCATTCACCAATTTGATCACTAGAGATGCTTTACCTGAGGAGATGCCTCAGCTCCAGAAGCAGCTGCTGCCTCAGCTTCTTTTAATGTACTCGTCCAATCTCCAAGTCTCCGGGCAGCAGTGCATTTGCTGATATTTTTCTCCACTGCTTGCAACTTCTGTAACTCGGCTTGATCTGGCTTATGACCTAGGGAAAAAAAGTGACTCCTTGCGTTTTCAACCTGTCCTAAACTGTAAGTTTAACACGAATGAGATCGTGCTCACAGTTCTAGGCAAAAAAGCAAGCCAAACTCCAATAATTGAATTCAGATAAGGAATTGGCAGAATTACAATCCATGAAGAAACTATGAGGTTTAATAATAGAATTGATAAAGAGGGGAAGAGGGGAAAGGAAAGAAAGGGATAAAAAGTAACTTCTCGGAGCAGAATCGAACTAAAAATGTACGAAGAAATATGAAATGTGAAAGAGGAAACAACAATAACATGTCTGCAAGTAGAGTCCTATAAACAAAGGGACAAACATAGCTAACAAGTTGAAGAAACAATGACCACAAACATCCAAACAGACAAAAATATTAACTCTAAATCCTCCAGAACAATCAGTTCTGGTTGATGGTAAATGCATCCTGTTGGCACCAATCAGCGCATATGTTGCATCGTTTGACATTTGTATGGTAATATACACACAACAAGCATCAATCAAGAAAGTTTTATATTAGCAAATAACAACCCCAGCAAAGATTTGATGGTAAATGCATCCTGTTGGCACCAATCAGCGCATATGTTGCATCGTTTGACATTTATATGGTAATATACATACACAACAAGCATCAATCAAGAAAGTTTTATATTAGCAAATAACAACCCCAGCAAAGATAATCAAAATAACACATTTCCCACGTAATGTCTAATATAACCTATAGAAATTTCACCACATTTCCACTATTGGTGATCAACAATAAGCGAACAGGCATGTAGATTCTAAATATTTGAACTTCTTATATCACTTACCTAAGTAACAAAGATAATCAAAACAACACATTTAACACTTAAGGAGCCGTTTGGCCATGAGAACTATTCACTTTTTTTCGGATTAATTTTTCACTTTATTCCAAAATAAGTGTTCGGTTATAAAATTTCCAAATCCAACTTGGAGTTGGATTCCGAATTTGGAAACGTGCTCCAAACCTGTTTTCAAACCCCATCTTCATAAATTCCAAATAAAGTGTTCTATATAAACACAATTCGATCTTCAACTCCAACTTCATACATTTTAAATAAAATGAAATATATTTGAAATCTATGGCCAAAAGCCTACTTAATCCAATACAACCTACAAAAAATTCACTACATTTCCAAGATTTGTCGATAACCAGTTCGCAAACAGGCATATATATATATTCTAAAGATTCGAAGTTTTTCATATTACATACCTAAGTAACAATGATCCTAACCGCTGGTGTGCTCTAACATATGATGGATCCAACCTAATAGCTTCTTCACATTCCCTCACAGCTTCCCCTAATCGCTTTAGACCAATCAATGCAGCAGCTCGATTACTATGTAATACAGCATTGCCGGGCGAAATCGCTATAGCTTTATCATAAAGTCTCATAGCTTCAACAAAATTACCCTTCTTGTAATTCTCATTACCAATTCTCTTCAACTCCTCCGAATCATTTCTCAATATCCCTCTTGAACTAATTCCGGAACCGGAAAACCCGCCGGATTTTGAAGAGTCACCGGATAATCCGCCGGAATTCGAAGAACCACCGGAATAACCGCCGGGTTTCAGGGAACCACTGGCACTGCCACGCATTATGCTACCGTAGCCGTAATTACACGTTCCGGACCCGACAATGTTAGTTCTTGTAGGTTTACTAGCCATACCGGTTTTTATAGTGTTACTGGACCGGCAAATATTTCCGGTGGGAAGTACATTAACGGCCGGAGAAGTAACGGAGCTCCCACCACCGGAGTAGATTAACGGGTTATGACTAGTTCTTGAATAGGGTCGTCCATGACCAGGTTTGAATGCACGTGCTCTAGTAGGAGAACTTTCAACTGAACCCGAAAGCTCACCGGAATGACTCGAACCGGACTTTTTATGACCCGAATAAGACGCATTAAGTCCACGTGATTTAGTAGGAGTACTCTCAACTGAACCGGAATGACTCGAATCGGACTTTATTGGACCCGAATAAGACACATTACGACCCGATATCGATCCAGATGAACTCGAACTAGTAGTAGTAGTTGAACTCAACCCACTAGTTCGGGTCAATAATGACGAAACGGGTGAACCCGAATCCAGTTCTGGAAAATCCGGCTTGTTTTCAATCTCCTCTTCATTACAACTCAATGATTTTTTCAACAGATCAGCTAAAGACGAAATGGGTTTTTTATGACCCGACATTATTCAAGAATGTAATTCCTGTACAATGTATCTTCAAATTCGAACAATGCTAGTGGATTGAACTGTAAGAAAATGGAAAATATGGGTATGAAAATGACATATACAGAGAACAATCTTTACTGTTCTCTGTATATGGGTATCTCGTGAATTGATGAATGTGAGTTGGGTTAGAGAGAGAAAGTGATGAGTTTAGAGAGAAAGAAGATTGTTGAAGAAGATGAAAGGAACTGTTTTTATATGTACTACAATACTTGATAGTTGATATATTAGTCATGATTTGTAGATTATTTAATCAATGATTAAATCATAAAAGTTTATTTTCAAGAAATATGTCTTGCATTCACTAATTTGTAGTAAATATCACGTGCATTTATTTTTGAGCTTTCTTGAGACGGTTTTCTAACTGTAAGGATATGAAATGACCAAACTCAGGGTTGTTATCGGTCCGGTTTTGGTATCAACATATCGAAATTGAATCGATAAGGTTATTGATCCGGATTGATAAGAATTTGATCCTGAAAATAGATTCGGGATCGGACCGATAAGGTTACCAGTCCGGTTCTGGATACTGTTTTCGATTCGAAATCGGTCCGAAATATTAAAATCCCTTACTGCCTTTACTGTTTTACATAATATATATTAACAAACTTAAACCAATATATAATAGCAATATTCCAATGATTGATAAGATAGTTACCGGGTATCGGACCGAGACTGATAACATATAAGTTATCGGGTAATTAGATCGGATTGTCGTATCGATAACAGCCCTAACCAAAAGTACAACGAATGAAAAATTAAATAATTTCAGATGATATATAAAAAATCGATCTTTTTCTGAAAAATAGTTCCAATAGATTATTCGATAGTGGAAAATTTGGAGGGCCCCGTGCAGTAGCACACCTCGAACGGGTCCAAATACGGCCCTGGATAATTGTAAATAACCTATCGAAAACTTTTGCTAATTATTATCATGTCTATATAATATATTAATATGTGATAATTAAAAGTATATGTTATATGGCGTTTGGACTAAGTTTTGGGTGAAGAATTTAGTTTTCGAGAAAATCAGTTTACCTCTCTAAACAAATCAAAATTGATCTTTTTCTTTTTTTTTTTCTCCTGAATTTGTTAGTTAGAAACGTTTTGGAATTAAATACAACCCAAATTAGTTTATCATGCTTTTATTTATTGATTATATGCATTCATTAAGTTAAGTATCAAAATAGAATACTAATTAGTGACGTGTTTAGAAGATAAGAGGGGGTTTTAATTAAGAGTTTGGCCTTCCACCAAATAGATGTTTTATATCTCTTTCATTTAGTGTCAAATTAATTATTAGGTATTGAAGATAAAAGGTATCGTCGTGCGATCAGTAGGGTATTGATTCATGTCGTAAAAATATTTTATTGCAGAAATACAAGAAAAATTATGTACATAAAACCCACTATGATACGATCTTTTCCTAAATTCCGCGTCTAGCAAGAGATTAGTGCATAATAATGTAAATCACATATAAAATAGAAGCAACCAAGATTTGTTTTTGGAGTGTTTAAGACGTAAAAGGTCATACAAAGATTACTTGACAACTAAGTATCATTAGTTTATGCAGGTAAAAAGTTGTAAATTACTTGTATAATTAGCATACTACTCAACCTTCTTACTACTATTATTAGTTTTTATTTGGATAACTAGTTTAGCATTCTCGATATACCTAATACCATTTTAGAGTATATAATAATTATAAACTCTAAGATGGTGATAATTTTTTTTTGTATAGTTTTAGCTAGTTCTTATTTTCTTTATGAATGTAAATGGTAGAATATGTCCCTCTCACTATTATTATTAATTAATTATGGTTTCTCTTTCTATTTGTACTATTTCTTTAGAGTATCAATAAAAAAATTACCCAAAGATTCGAGATTCAACTTTGGGTGGTAACCCCTCCCCCCCTCCCAAACCCCTAAAAGGGTTATTAGTGCCTAAAAATACAACAAGGAAATCAATAAAATGATTAATGCTGAGAATTAAGTTGAGTTGACAAATTTTTCGAGTTACGAATCTTGGGTGGTTCTCTTCTCGGAAAAAGAAGGTATATTAATGATTGAAAGTATCACATGAAATTTAGTTAATATAAAGTGTAATGTCATAAAATGTGGTTCGACGAATGGCCGATGAGCATGGATACCCGAATTTTGATCATTTAAGTCATGCTCGTAATGCATAAGAAATGATAAAGTGTAATCACTTTAAAATTATTTCAGACATGTAGTGATTGGAGTTATGAATTCGCATATCTAGAAATGTCTAAACATCAGTCATATAGTCATATATAGCTTCATACACGATGTCTGAAGTTAGGCCTCGATTATGAAATTACATAAAAAATGAATAATATGTAAGAAGAAGAAAAAATAGATATAAGTTAAATAGCGATGTCTGAAGTTATTTGTTGCTTTTTAATTTTCTAAAAATATTTTTTTGCTATGTTCCTATTACTCCAAATTATGTCATGTGGTTGTAATCAGTAATGATGGCTACATTATGTGATTGCATGAAACTTTACTTAAATGGGAAAAAAAAGGTCACAACATAGCCACAAATTAAACTTTACAAGTAAGATGAATGGGACTGGTGATTAGGCTACAAGGTGGCCATGTGTTCACCATTTTTCTTTTGGGCCACATGGTTATTAGGCGGCATCTACATCTGCCGGGCCATGCCCAATATCACATGCTTGTAGGCTTAGTCTTCCCAATTTTTGTACATTACAGCCCCTTACCCAAAAAATAATAGCCGATAAATCTATAATATATGGATATATGTCTGCAACTATATATAATTAATCTATATGTATTGATTAGGGGCTATAAAATTTTGGCCAAGCTTGGGCAACTCAATTATGTGTTGATATTATATTATTCATTCTCTAATTGGCATGCCTGAGCATGCGATGACCAGAGTGTTGAGTTATGTCCCACATCAATTGTGGGATAAGAATTTTATATCCTTATACTGGATAATTTTTATCTCATGAAGTAATTTTTGAAATTAAGCTAAGGCGAAACTCCTATCTTTAATAAGTAAGTACAATCTAGACTATTATCTTTTCTAGAGACGACATTACATGGTTTATACCCTAAAGAGTGAAACAAGCTAGGAATACGCATAATTAATTAAGTATAACATTCACATGTACAATATATATTGGTTGAGAGACTTTTTAATGACCTATATATAGGCTACACCAACTATTTGTTGGAATTCGAAGCAATCTTCTCCCTCTCCTTCTCTTTCTTCTCCTTCTTCCCCTTCTCTTTCTTCTCCTTCTTCCTTCTTCCTTCTTCCTTCCTCTCCTCCTTCCTCTCCTCCTCCTCCTTCTTCTTCTTTTCCTTCTCCTCCTTCTCCTTCTTCTCCAGAATTAGCTCAGGTGAAAGAAATCAACAGTGATGAAAGAAAGGAAGAAGAGAAGGGTCCTTTGAACAAAATAAAATATGAGACTTAGGATGTGTCGAAGTCTCTTATCTTGTCTCAAAGAAGCAAATGAGATACAACAACAAATGGACCACATTTGGGTCGTTCAGCCTAATATAACACTCAACCGGAATTGACAATGGCACGGGACCATTTACCTAAGGGTGGCCAGTGGGCCAGGCCGGGACGGTTGGGGGCGGGCCGGGATCGAACTGGGGAGGGGTTGGCGGGCCAGATCCGAGCTGGACGAGACCGAATCCCGTCCTGATTCCGATCTCGTTGGCTAGGGGGTCAGGGCGGGATCGGTATGGGGTGGGACGGGGCGTTTTTTTTTGCACTTAATTAAAAAAAAACATATATATAAACAACTCAATAATTGAACAAGAGTGTAATAAAAACATCTCAAGACTGTTTTTGTGTCTCTTATATTATTTAATAGAAATATGAACTTTTTCTAATACATTATAAATCTGGATGAAATTAATAAATTTCTCTTTATATATCTTCTCTCTTATAATAATTCTTTTTGTTTGTCATATATATGCCAATTTCATAAATGATGTACTCCCTCTTAAATGTTATACTAATTAATATAAGGGTAAAATAATAATTTTATTTTGATTAAACAAAACGATAAATATTTTATGATAAATATTTTGAGACGGAGTATATAAATATGTTAATTTCGCCTCCATGGACCTGAGTCCTATCTTATTCCCCACCCACTCGCAAGAAAAAGGAAGAAAAATGGGATGTATTCTGATAGTTCTGAAACCATAACTATTCCATACTTCATTAATGCTATCTGAAAATGAAATATTGACTAGTCTTGAACTTCCAAAAATAGAAAATTAAAAATACAGTTAAACCTCTTTATAATAGTAATATTTTGTTACAATAATCAAGTTTTTCCCGGAATCAATTTTTCATATTATCTTACATAATACTATATATTTTTATAATAATATTTTTCTACGACAGTCAGAGGATATTCGAACAAACGATGTTGTTATAAAAAAGTTTAATCGTATTTAGCTAGTCATTCAGTACATTAATGATGGAGATAGGGCGACTTTCATCACAGGGAATTCATCATTTATTATATGCATGTATATAATAAAAAGTTCAATCTTATGTATAGTGTAATTTTTTGACAAAAAATAAATCCCCTTCTACCTCTCTAACCCAACTCTGTAGTACATGGGTAAAATTAAAAATTGGAAAAGGGTCATATTTTCCCTCCACGTTTGGAAAAAGGTTCATATTTGTCCTCCGTTAATGTTTGGGATCAAATATCCCCTCCGTTAGTCTAAACTTATTGTATTTGCCCTTATTTAACAGATCTGCCACGTGTACGCCACGTCAGAGCCAAGTGGAGAACACGTGGTAAAGTGGGACCCACATCTTCACTCCAAAACATTACTCCATATGTTTAATAACCCCAATGTCTCTAACAAAGGTACGAAGATCACACACTGAAATACATATGTACATGTGGACAACATAAATACATAATCCTATAGAGCCAATTCCGCCGGCGAAGAGAAACTCGTTGTCGGCAGTAAAATCAGGCAAATTAAGATAAACTTGGAACGTACACAACAACCATAACTAAAAATCACAGGCCAAAATTAATTAAAAAGCTAATTAAACTCACTTCTTCCCTAAGAAATCACCAGCCATCTTAAGATAATCTGCTCCTCCACTCTTTTTTTCCTCCTTCTTATCCACTTCATCAACCGACGCCGACGCCGATTCCGATGCCGGAACCGGAGATTTTGTTTCTTCAGCATCCGCTGCGGTCACCGGAGACTTTTCTGCGGCGGTGTCGGAACCGTACTGGTGGAGATAAGTTTCGGTTTTTTCAATGTACTGTCCAACACCTTGAGTTTCATATAATTTTCCGCATTTTTGTGTAGCGTCGAGGACATCAGCAGCAGCTTCGGCCACCTTTTTGTTGTCGACTTTGGCGCCATCTTTGTTGAGTTGGCTTTGAGCGGCTTCAGCTAACACTTTTGCAATGACAAAAAGCTCAGTTGTGGTACCAGATTCCTCGTCGGCGGGTTTTTTTGGGCTCGTCGGTGGATTCGCCGCCGACGCCCTTAGCCAAAGATGAGAGAAAATTCATGATTTTTATGGTCAAGTTTTTTTCATAATCAATTTTTTATATTATATTACATCATATTATATATTTTTATAACAATATTTTCATATGGCGGTCAAAAGATATTTGAACAAACGATGTTATTATAGAAAAAATTAATTATATCTAATCATTTAGTGTATTGATGCTGGAGATTTGACTTTCACCGAAGAATTCATCATTTATTATATGGACGTATATAATAAAAAGGTTAATCTTATATATAGTGTGAATTTTTGATAAAGAAATATAGAATGAATCTCCTTCCCCTTCTAGCTCGAGTACGTAGGTGAAATTAATAAATCTCTCTTTATATCTCTTTTCTCTTATATTTCTTTTATTTGTTTCAAGAAACTGCAATGGCACATGAAAGACAGAAGGGTGCTCCAATTTATGGTGTCTTTATATTATAAAAGCTTGAAATAGTATGATAAGGGGTACGGTTCACACGGCCGTCTTTGGATTCGTGCGAGGTGTGCTACCGTACAGGGTCCTCCGAAAAATGAAAAATTTTAAGGTCCTTTTTTTCATTTTTTATTAAGTAGTATTAGCCAGACTTTACTGCAAAGACTCATAATTCGCAGGTTTTAGTGCATGTTTGGATTAGCTTTTGGGTACCCAGAATCAATTATGGGTACATACTTTCGTGAAAATCAGAAAATTGACATGTTTGGCTGGCCAAAATCAATTATGTTTGATTCTGGCAGAATCAATATTACCATTAATTTAAATTTAAATTTTACCCTTTCATTTATTACCCTCTTTAATTTTCATCAACAACTCTATCCACTTTCGTTACTCTCTTTAAATATCTAAAAATAATTAATAAAAAATATCAAATATACAACTTTCACTATCCTCTTTAAATATCTAGAAATAATTACTAAAAAAATATTCAAATATACAACTTTCATTGACCTCTTTAAATATCTAAAAATAATTACTAAAAACAATCAAATATACTACTCATGTTCTGTTTTGAGTATGTTATTGTTAATTTTAAGACCTTTCTCATACTTATGAATGAGAATATTGCAACTCATTTGGATTATCCTTCTCCTTTTTCTATTGTCTTCTTTCAAATACTCCGAATATTATTAATATTTTAAATGCGACAAAATGTGCTCTACAATTTTAACTGAAAATCGATTCCAAGGTACTTTTTAAAATAACTATTAAGTATAATATTATTCATTTTTCTATAATGTATTATTAATATAAATAAAGTTAGTCCAAGAATTTTAAATGAAGCCAGTCCCAAGAAATGCGGCAAAATGTGCTCTACAATTTTAACTAAAAACCGATTCCAATGTACTTTTTAAAATAACTATTAAGTATAATATTATTTCTTTTTCTATAATGTATTATATTAATAATACATTATAGAGTACATGCAAAATTAGTATTATAATAATATTTAAATATTATTTGCACTTTAAATTAGTATTGTAATAATATTCTACTAATATTTAAGTATTATATTGCACTTTAAATTCTATTATCTATTTGTAATTTTTATTTACATACTTCCATCTATTTATATGTATATTTTTATTTATATGTATGTCCATTTTGATAATTCTACGTTCAAAAGCAATCTTGATCAAAACTATTCAAACATAAATCAATTATAAGAATCACTTTTACATTATTGCATTCAAACATAAATTAATTCTGGCATAATCAATTCTGCCAGAAGCTAATCCAAACATATTCTTAGTCTAATTAAATTCATTTTTACGAATTAAAACAAGACCCCAAAATATTTGATACCGTCGTCGTGACGGTTCACAAAGTTATAAGAGAAAAACTCCAAACACAATGATCATCATTTGTCAGAACAAACTTGTTGATTGGTTCCCTTCCTTCACAGAAAACATAGCAAATTGAAATGCATAAAATTAAACTCAGTATCTTTAATTGTTTTTGTTGTATCTACGTACTCATTTCACATGTCCATGTAATAATTCATATACTTACAAAAATTGTCAATGATTGTCATGTACAACGAAAGTTAGTACGGAGATAAATTTAATCAACAAATTTTATCATCTATTATATGTTTGGAATTTGTATGAGATTTCTCCCACATCAAAGAAGTA
Organism: Przewalskia tangutica; assembly: GCA_029844215.1. Taxonomy (NCBI): domain Eukaryota; kingdom Viridiplantae; phylum Streptophyta; class Magnoliopsida; order Solanales; family Solanaceae; genus Przewalskia; species Przewalskia tangutica. Next base: position 2,412,709 of record CM056730.1, on the reverse strand, counting down.
ATAAGTGTAAAGAAATACCCATATAATTCATTAGCTCAGTTGGCTAGTGACTGAGCTAATAAGAGGTAGATCGTGGGTTTCAAACCCGCCTTAGCCAAGTAGAAGATGGGCCTTGGATACTAATAATATTATTATTTGAATTTTAAATTTTAAAGTCGGATAAAATTAAAAGGTGTTACTGTTCGAGACAGTTACAACCGCTGGAATGAAAAAGTTATGTTAAATCATGCCTTAGTATTTGATTTTCCAATTGCAGTATATTTTGTTTTTAAATTTCAATTACAATTATATAATTGTTATGGGCCAACTGTCAGATCCACATACAAGGCAAACAGAAGACATCAGCAGCAGGCCTAAACACAGTAGACAAACTCCAAGTTGGGTCAAGGACTTTCAACTTTAATGAATCCCTTTAAATTAGGTATTATTAATTAGTGGAAGTAGTAGTTGCAGTAGTTTGTGGGCAGTAAGTGATTATGGTAATTAGTAGATGTAGTTAGTTGATAATTAGTGGGTAGATCATGTGAGTTAGTCCTCCATTTAGAGTTTAGTGATAGTAGTGGGTATCTATTAATCATCTATATAAATAGGTGTGTGTTATAATGAAAAGACTCGTCTTTTTTGTTTGGCCAAAAACCTTGCGTACTTCATCTACGTAATTAGGGGTGGGCATATATCGGTTCATACCGGTTTTGTATCAAAAAATTCCGAATGGAAAAAATCGATTTAAAAAAAAAATGAATCAAACTATTTTTTAAAAAAAAGCCGATACGTTCGGTTTATATCGCCGAACGTATCAGATACATCGGTTTTTTTCTTAATTTTTTCAGTGGGCCAGGTCGATTTTTTTTTTTTGAAATTGAATTTAATTGACATTCACACCTACATTAACACTAAATTTGGACGTTGAAATATATTGTATATCGTGAGATATCTACTAAAGAAAAGGGAAAATTAGAAATCGATTTGGGAGAAACGTCAAACCGATAGAGAACTACTTCTCTCCCTAATTAACAACTAGTTTCTTCTCTCCCTAATTAATGCTTCTGTGATACGTTAATCAAGTTCGACTTTCATAAAAGTTTCATAGATTGACTTCAATGGCTATAATTTAAGAGATAGTAGTAGCCTAATATAAAAGTAAGATAAATTACTAATATGCCCGGTTTTTTCGGTTCGGTTCATACCGGGAAAAAAGAACCGAACCGAAATCGATTTTTTTTTTGGTTCGGTTTTTTCCAAAATCGTTTTTTTTAAAACGAGTAAAAACCGAGTTGAACCGCCGATTCGGTTCGGTTTTTTCGGTTCTACGGATTTTTTGTCCACCCCTATACGTAATTTTGGAGTGTTCATTCCTCACTCGAATTTGAAATACCGTCCCAATAATTTGCTGCTTTCATCCAGAGTATCATGCCTCCCAAGCAAAACAAAAATCCTACCACGAAGAATTCGATGCACTAAAGGATTCGGTGGCATCTCTCACCGAGGTCATAAACGACCTTCGAGCCCGTCTCGACGACATTAATCCATTCGCACCACCTCCCACCGTTCATACAAACCCATATTATCAAGAAGGAACCTCATACTCTCGGCCACAATCACCAACCAACCCCAATATCCGTAACTACCAGAATCTGTACCCCACCATAAAGACACCCAAATTAAACGTTCCTTTTTTTGATGGAACATACCCACTCGATTGACTTTTTCAAGCCGAACACTATTACAATTATTATAACGTACCTCCGGATTAACGATTAATGATGACCTCATTTTGTATGCAAGGAGCAGCTTTAAGTTGGTATAATGGATGTACTCTAATCACCAACTCGGGGATTGGAACTCATTCACGAGAGCCTTAGAAGTTCGATTCGGTCCAAGTTCGTATGAAAATCATCAAGCGTCCTTATTCAAACTCAAGCAAAGAGAATCTGCAATTGTGTAGATGGTTTGTCACCTGTCGCAATTCTAAATTGCTTCATTTCACGATTGCACGAGGAAATACAACAAGAACTTGCGGTTTTAAAACCACGAACAGTCACCGACGTTATCGGGATAGCCAAGTTAATAGAAGCCAAGCTGAAGGAAACCAAACCCAAAATAAATCCAACCCATTGTTATCTGCCCCACTCCCATTACCCGACAACAACCAGTGAAAACAGAACAACCAAACAATCCCCACCACTTCCCCAATTAACTGCACCCTCAAGACCACCCCAGAATCTGCCCGTAAGGAGACTCACTCAACTAGAAATCCAGCAGCGATGAGCAAAAGGGTTGTGTTTCAGTTGTGAGGAGAAATGACAACCTGTGCACTTATGCAAGAAAAACCACAGTTCCTCATTGTTGTGGTAAATAAAATTACTGATCATACATTCTCAACCATGGAGACCATAGAAGAGGAAGAAAGGGGAAAATAAGGAGATGACTGGCGAATCAGGCTTCCTTCAGCAGGAATAAATGTAAGAAACTTTCCATCTGTCCGTGGCAGCCTATTTAGGAGTCTCAACGCCGCGGACCCTGCGAGCCCACTGTGCTATTAAAAGGAAGTAATTTACAGCCTTGGTAGATTCAGGGAGCACCCACAACATCATACAACCACGGTTTGCGGAACAACTCAGATTGTATGTTCTAACACTTTCAAATATCAAGGTGATGTTAGGGAATGGAAAATTTTTGGACTACACAGGCCACTGCCTCGATGTGAAGGTACTTTTAGAAGGGCAAGAATTTCTTATTCCCTTCCTAATTTTACCAATTCAAGGATCCGATGTCATTCTCGGAGTTTAGTGGTTAAGCACTTTAGGGGCTTTTACTGCCGACTTTTCCATACCACAAATAAGTTTTAACCACAACGGAATGGTAATTCAGTTAACCAATGAGCCCGCATTAAGTTTGTCAACACCAGCCCAGCTGAATCGAATGATCACCACATGGTCTGTGTTATCCTTACATGCCATTACCTACAAGACCAGCCCTCATTCAGCAACACCTGAATTTGACCCTCACAGCCTTACCCCAGAACTACAGCAGTTGATAACCAAATACCACCACCTTTTACAAAATCCCACAGAACTCCCACCCAGCCGCAAACATGACCATCAAATCCATCTACAACACGATGCCAAACCAGTCAATGTTTGACCCTACCGTTACCCTCATTATCAGAAGGAGGTCATGACGAAGCTCATTGAAGAAATGCTAGAAAAAAGAGTGATTCGACCCATAAAAGTCCTTATTCTTCACTCGTGTTACTGGTTCATAAGAAGGATGGTACTTGAAGATTTTGTGTTGACTACCGAGTTTTGAATACTATCACGATTCGAGATTGATTCCTGATACCAACGGTAGATGAGATACTGGACGAGTTGAAAAGGGCTGTCGTGTTCTCAAAGATTGACTTGAGGTTCGGATATCACCAAATACAGATGGATACTCAAGATGTGCACAAAATAACCTTTCGGACCCGCGATAGACACTATGATTTCACTGTAATGCCATTTGGGTTGTCCAACGACCCCTCCACCTTTCAAGCAGCAATGAATGAGTTGTTTTGCGAACAATTGAGGTGTTTTGTGCTGGTTTTATTTGACGATATACTCATATATAGTTCTGGATGGGCGGAACATTTGGAACACCTCTCCAAGGTCTTTTACTTACTCCATACTCATAATTACTATGCCAAGTTGTCCAAGTGTGTGTTTGGAGAGGAACAAATACATTATCTGGGACATGTAATTTTCAGAAAAGGCCAAGTGTGGATCAGGATAAAATCCAAGCCATAATGAAGTGGCAGGTACCTTCTAGTATCATTGCTTTACGGGGCTTCCTAGGCCTCACTGATTATCGATGGTTCGTGCGGAATTATGCCACTCATGCCTCGACCCTCATTGATTTGTTAAAAAAAATGAATTTACATGGAGTCTCAATGTCACGACAGCATTCAGGAAATTAAAAGAATGTATGACCACCCATCCAGTTCTTGCTCTACCCGATTTTGATAAAGACTTCTAAGTCACGACGGACGCTAGCGGAAGTGCCATTGGCGCAGTCCTATCACAATCAGACCACCCTTTAGCAAGAAGTTAGTCCCGTGAATGCAGTCAACCTCCACCTACACGAGAGAGCTCTACGCCATCACTGAAGCAGTCAAAAAATGAAGGCATTATTTACTTGGGAGAAAGTTTATCATCTATACGTATCACAAAAGTATCCGTCACTTACTGTCTTACTAAACTGATCGGGTTTGAGTATGAAATCAGGTATAAGCCAGGTGTTAGCGATATTTCGACTGCTCACGCAAGCGTACGCATCGTTGACAAGTAATATAGTTTGATAAGACCGAATATCGTCCTCAAAGACTGATTTCTAAGTACCGTTCATCTATTTTATGTTATCTATTTGCAATCGATAATTGAGTTTGGTTTTGGTTTAACTATGATCGGTGTATTTTATATACACTTTTTGAGTCACTTTTAGTTAGTCTTTTTCCCATTTTTGTACAGATATGTGTCGTCTTAGGATAGATTTTCTTTCTTTTGAGTCATAATGGTTTAAAGTGGCACATTGGCGAAAAAGAGCGAAAAGAGGGCAGAAACAGAGGTTCCAGAGCTCAAAAAACTAGAAAGTTGGCGACCCGGGCGAGAAACAGGGCGGCGCAGCGGCGCCTCCAACCCGCAGCATCAGAGCGCCACGACACCCAAAGTAGAGAGAGCTGCAGGAGTTTCGGCGCCGCGGCGCCGAGCCGGGAATTCTCCCAAATCCGAATGGAAATGGGCCAAGTCCAAGAAGGAAAAGTTTGGAAATATTTTTGAGGCTATAAAAAGGACCTTCCTAGGTCAGAATAGGGGTTCCACTTTTGTCAATTCATCACAACCTTGGAGATCAAGATTGGAGACTACTTTTGTGTAATTTCTTTGTTCTTTATTTTATTTCCTTTTAGTTTATGTTGGATATTAGTTTAGTTCTTGGCATGCATATGGCTAGGAACTAACTTAATTTAGGGCTTTCCATATCGAATCACTTGAAACTCATTCTTATGAATTAATGCATGTTTTGGTTTCTTCTTATTATTGTTGAGATTTATTCAATATTTGTCTTGATTGCTTGGTAATTAATTGATCACTAATTATCATAACTTATATGATTTCTAATCGAAAGCCGAAAGGGGGGATTGTGAATATGCTATAGTTGAATAAACATAGGTTAAATCGTGGACGAAAGTACCCCGATACTTGTGTAGCTTAATAGGTTATTGCTCTTAATCCTCCTTTATAGTCAATCTTGTCATCGAAAGATAGAAGGGTTTTATATTGGGGTTGAGTGTTTATATTACCTTAACATGAGTATAAAACGACTTAGTTAACCTGCTATCTCAAAATAGAAGAGGAACCATAATTAATTGCATTAACAAGTAAGATGAGAGGATAGTTGAGGAGATTTGGAAGCCCTATTTCCACCATATCTGAAGTAAAATAAAGTAATTTAGTCAGCATCTATAATTATAGTTATAAACAATTCATCAATTATCGGTTACCAAATAGATACCATAGAATAGAGGTTGATAATTGGACAATAATCTCTGAGGACGATAACTCGGTCTTCTAGACTATATTACTTGTCACGACACGTGCACTTGCGTTTAGTGTGTGCATAAATCGTGCATCAAACTACTATAATAATTGCAAGAATTAACTAAACTATTTAAGTTGTAATCAGTTATGAATGAATTAGGGCTTCCAAAATCCCCGACTATCCACTCTATTCAATCCTTAATGCAACTAGAATGACTTCCTCTTCTACGTTAAGATAGCAGTTAACTAATTTGTCTTATATTCCGGTTAGGACATATAATCACTCAACCTCAGTGCATAACCCTTCTATATTAGTATGATAGGATTTACCACATAGGAGGATTAAGAACAGTAACCTATAATGCTACACAAGTATCGGGGTACTATCGTCCGTGATTTTAACCTATGTCTAGTCAATTACAGCATATCCAAATCTCTTCTCTCAGTTTTTGATTCGAAATCATATATATATATTATGATAATTAGTGATCAATTAATTATCAAACATTCATACTAATTATTGACTAAATCTTAATCAAATGAAGAAGAAATCAAACTACTACATTAATTAATGAATAGAAGTTTCAAGCGATTCATAAGGAAAGCCCTAATAAAATGTTTAGCTCCTAGCCATAGTCACGCTAAGAACTAACACAAAATCCATACATAAACTGAATTAAAAATGAAAGAAAAGAAATTACTACGAACTGAGTCTCCAATTGTAGCCTTCAATCCGTGTCTTGTGTTGTGTATGTTGTAGAATTACCAACTTTTCTCATATCATTAATCTCTAGGGCTTAAATATGTTTCGAATTTCGTGCCCTATGGACCAATCTGCCCTTAGCCAATTTTTCTTCGGAACTGAGATTTTCCGCACCGGCAATGCGGTTCTGCATAACGGCACTACGGTGCCGACACTCATGCAGTCTCTCAGTAATAATGGCACCGCAGTTCTGCATATTGGCACCGCGGTGCTGACAATCCTTCTTCCTGATTTGCCAACTTTCGTTCTTTTTGCCTCGGGAGCACCTTTTCTGCTCAATTCTCGCTCATTTTCGCCATTTTGCCTTTTTTGCATCGCTGTGACTCAAATGAAAGAAAAACAACCTAACACGGCACTTATTTTAAACGAAAATGAAAAAATACTAACTAAAAATGACTCAAAAGACGTATACAAAATCGCCTAACAAATACCCCAAACTTAACCTTTGTTCGTCCTCGAGCAAAGATCAAAACACAAAAAATAAAGAAACAAAATCACAGAGACTCAAAGACTCAAATCAAGCAGCTGCACAAGGTTACTTAGAAACACATGAACGTCAGTTGGGATAATATGTAGGAACAAATATAGCATGAATTTAGCAATCTAGAATTTCAAGTCAGATATTTCACAAATTCATTTCAGTCATAATCAATGGAAGCATGAATACCAAACATGTGCATGTCAATTTCATTTAGTTCTATGGGCATATTTACTTGTTATTCTCCACTAATCATAGACATACATTCTAGAGATCATCATGACTTTTCAGGATTGTAATGTAGGCTTAAGCAGGGATATGTAAAATTATGCATTTAGGCTCACTTTACGTACCATAATCATTTTTCTTACTCAACCATTTTGTCCTTCTTTTTGGTATTCTTTCAGTTCATATCTATATCCCCCTTTCTCTTTTTGAGAGCATGAAACAATTCACATAGGCACTCCCAAACTTTAAACTTTTACATTTATTTTTCATTGGGGTGCATCACTTTTTCATTCTCTTTTTGTATATCTTTTTCACTATTTTTCCTCCCAATTTTTCAATTACCGCTTATGGCACACGAGGGAATCATGGGGTGTCAAAGAAAACAATCTATTTTAGACTCAAAGGGGCTGACTAGGGATACAATTTATTGCAAGGTAGGTAATGAATGGTAAGAAGGGCTAACAAAGAAATGCATGAGTCATCTCCCTAAACATGTACATCCTAACTATTTCGCCTCAAATAGCAAGCAAGCAGACTTCACGGACATTTTTCAATTCACAGCACATAGGCTAAGCACCACATATTCCAAATAATCAAATTTTCATGAATTTTTGGCATATCTAACTTAAGCACACAGATTTTAGCTTCTCATTCCACTACATTATCCCATTTAGTTCATTAGGTGTTCCAAATAAGCACAACATGCATGATCATAAAAAAAATTGACTCACACAAATCACAAAAACAAATAAAATACTCAAAAATAGACACAAAAATAAAATAAAAACTCCCCCAAAACTTAAACTACACATTGTCTCAAATGTGTAAAAGACTCAGAAATTAAATAAGGACGACTTACAGACATACAACGGCTCAAAATGGTGGTGGTGGCGGCGAATATTGCACTGAGACGATATCTGTAGGAGGAGATTTGGAGATTCAGGGCCTTTTTATTATTCGGAAATCGCTAATCGGCACTGCGGTTCTGCATAGTGGCACCGCGGTGCCTAAATTCCTGCGACCTCTCTGATCTTCTGGCACCGCGGTGCTGAAACTCCTGATTCGGTGTTTTTCAGCATTTTTCCTTGCTTCATGTCCCATTCCTTCACCTGGTATCACAACACAATAAAAATACCAAAAGTGAGATTGTTCTAATTAAACTAAATTGCATAATTTAAAAAAGAAAAATTGGGTTGCCTCCCAAGTAGCGTTGTCTTTAACATCTTGTAGCCGGACGCAGGTTCTTTATTAAATCATTGGGGTAAATTAACCCCACATCTTATCCACTTAAGGATCATTCTTCTCTTCCTTACTCTATTTTTCTTTTTCACAGTAGTAGGTTCAATAGGATTTACATGTTTATCGGCTTTCGTGTCATCTACTTTTGTTGCAGCTTTCAAATTAGCATGTGGGTTCACAACTATAGGGATGATCTCCCTAGTTTTGGTCTGAGCCTGAATCGTCAGGTCGGTTGTGCCATCGCAAGCACTTGTTGGCGTGGACTCAATGGTGGATTTGAACACCCTGAATACTATCTCTTCTTCCTGAACCCTTAGTCTCAATTCCCCCTTCTCCACATCAATTAGAGCTCTGCCCGTTGCAAGGAATAATCTCTCCAAAATGATGGGTATTTCATTATTTTTCTCCATGTCAAGAAAGAGGAAGTCTGCTGGAAAGAAGAACTTTCCCACCTTGACAAGCACATCTTCAACTATGCCTCTGGGGTGCACCACGGTTCGGTCCGCTAGCTGCAGATTAACTGTGGTTGGTTTGGCTTCCCCCAAACTCAATCTCTTGAATACAAACAGAGGCATGAGATTGATACTAGCCCCTAAGTCACACAACGCTCGGTTACGTTACCAATAGTGCAGGGCGGGGTGAAGCTTCCTGGATCTTTCAACTTAGGAGGCAGTTTCTTTTGTAGATGGCGCTGCACTCCTCTGTCAGCGCTACTGTCTCATAATCCGCCAACCTTCTTTTCTTTCCAAGTATCTCCTTCATGAATTTGAAGTATGCGGGCATTTGTTCTAACGCCTCTATGAAGGGGATATTAATATGCAGCTTCTTAAATACCTCCAAGAACTTGGAGAACTGCTTGTCTATGGCCTTCTTCTGGAGTCTCTGAGGGTAAGGGATTCTATCAGTGTTTCGCTCAAAGGTGATGGTGGAGCTTTCTCAACTGTAGGGTGGTCTCAGTGACTTCATTTCTTTCTCAATCGCTTTCACCCTTTTCATGAACCATCATGGGTTGGGAGCAACTCGCTTCCAATCGCTTCACTCCTTAACAACACCTCGACATCGCTTCTCTTGGATTGACCTCTGTATTGCTTGGGAGAGTACCCTGCGGCCTGTTGATTACCATCTTCGCTAGTTACCCAACCTGCGTTTCCACGTTCATGAGAGATGACCTTGTTTCGGACATGAACTGATTCTGCGAATTAGTGAATGTAAGAAATGCAGCCCTCGGCTCATCAGGCTTCTCTTGCTGTGTAGGTTGTCTAAACTGCTGGGATGAGGTAGCCTGATTCAGTCCTTGCTGGTTTTGGTAACTACCTTGATATGGTTGTTGTTGGGCCTGGTCGTTCCTCCATGAAAAGTTAGGGTGATTCCTCCTCCATGGATTGTATGTGTTGGAATTATAAGGCCGCTGAAAGTTCTCAACTGCCTGAACCTGCTCCATTGGAACATTATTACGGTCCACCGCTGTGCATCTGTCAAAGGAATGCGGTCCACCATAAATCTCACAATTTACAGGCATCTGGACTGCATTCACAGACATGGTGTTCTGCTGCAGTTGCTTCATCAGAAGTGCTACCTGTGCATTCAGGGCAGTGATGGCATCTAATTCATGTATACACATAGTCTTCCTGTTATTGAGTGACCTGTCATCTGCTCCTTGATGATTGTTGGCAGCCATGTCTTCTAGTAACTCATGTGCCTCATTGACACTTTATCTCATAAAGGTCCCCTCTGTTGCAGCAATGATGGTACGAGTAGTACCACCAGGAATTATAAAAAATGTGGACTAACATTCACTTTTCTATGCCATGATGGGGGCATTTCCTTTGCAGGTCCTTAAATCGCTCTCAGGCATCATAGAGTGACTCACCATCCACCTGGTAGAAATTGTTTAACTGTTCCTTTAACTTTGTCGCTTTTGAAGGTGAGAAGAACTTTGCAAGAAATTTTTGTGCTAGGTCCTGCCAGGTGGTGACAGAGTTGGCAGGTAGTGAGTTCAACCAGCTCTTGTCTCTGTCCCTAAGTGAGAACGGGAAGAGCCTCAGTCAAATGGCATCGTCAGTAACGCCATTGTATTTGAAAGTGGCACACAGCTCCAGAAAGTTGGCAATGTGCATGTGGGGGTCTTCAGATGACAATCCCCTAAACTGTACTGTGTTCTGGACCATGCTCAGGATGACTAGCTTGATCTCAAAGTTATTTGCCCCGATTGTTGGGAGCTTGATGCATGTCTGTGCACCAGTAACCGTGGGAAAAACATAATCTCCCAAGCTCATTTCTGTAGGCGGTGGGACTTGTCCCATGGAAGTCGGTACTTCATTATTCAACCCCTCATCATGTACCGCGTTGTTGTTCTGCTGATTTTCTATGGCTAGTAAATCAGCAATCTTTTCTCACGCCTGTTTTGCTTGCACAATTTTTCGATTTCAGGGTTGAAGCGAACGAGTGTATCTGCTCCTTTCCTTCTTCGCATACACTAGATTCCTGAAATAGACCAAAATCAACAACAAAATCAAGGCAACGGTGTTTTAATAGTAAAAATAAAAATAAGGCCAAATTAGAAATAAAAATAGATAATTCGATATTAGAAGTACGTCAGTCTCCGGCAACGGCGCCAAAAACTTATTAGCGATATTTCGACTGCTCACGCAAGCGTACGCATCGTTGACACGTAATATAGTCTGATAAGACCGAATATCATCCTCAGAGACTGGTTTCTAAATATCGTTCATCTATTTTATGTTATCTATTTGGCAATCGATAATTGAGTTTGGTTTTTGTTTAACTACTAGAATAATTACAATAATTAACTAAACTATTTAAGTTATAATCAGTTATGAATGAATTAGGGCTTCCAAAATCCTAGACTATCCACTCTATTCAATCCTTAATACAACTAAAATGACTTCTTCTTCTACGTTAAGATAGCGGTTAACTAATCTGTCTTATATTCCGGTTAGGACATATGTTGACACCCAATTTTGACCCATCTTTTAGTCATTTCTCGCAATTTTAAGCATTTTTGGACACCGCATTTTAATCACCATTTTTGGCATTTTTGTATATTTTTTTACCTAACATTCTATGTTGTTCTATTTTTTGTAAATTGGCATCATGTTTTTACTTTAATTAGGTATTAAACATTTTCAAATATTATGTTATTATTGTTGCGCGATCATTTTATTTTACTAATTTTGCATCTCTTTAAATAATTAATTGACATCCCGTCTTAACTTTTAATTAGGCATTAAATATTTGTTAAATATTGCATTTTTATTATTATTGCATCGGCATTTGCATTTTAATAATTTTGCATCTTTTTAAATAATTTTTATTTTAAATAATAAACCCGTTTTGCATTTTTTTCAAAATCAGTCCAGTCCGAGGCACAATCTAGATCAGTCCAATTCGCCGAAAACCAAAGCCCAGACTGAGATCCAAAAATGAAGCTCATGTACACCTTTCATCTTTTCCCTCCAATACCCAATACCCAAAACTCTAAACCTAAATACCCTATAAATAAAACTCCTTCCTCTTTTTAAAACCCCAGCCGTCAGCCCCTCTCCCCATCTTTATCTAACCCTCAGCAGCCCCACAAAATAACAGCAGCCGCCCATCTCTCTTTTTATACACAACACACACGCACACACTTGACGCACCCCCAACCCATTGCTGCAGCCCTTCGCCGGAATTCTATCTCCGGCGAACCACCACCACTCGCCCAACACCGGCGAAACCACCACCACTGCCATCGCCGACCCGTCTCCCTCACTGCTCACACGCACACACTCACATCCCCATTCCCGTCGCGAACCTCACCACTGCTCACCCGACGAACCCCACTGCACCCATACTCCGTCGATCCATCACCACCATCATCGACTCCGTCACACTGGTTTTGATGAGATTAACTGGTTTCGATATATATTTTATCTTATTTTTTATACGTGTTTGTTTTATACTAGTTCAGTCGATTTTTGCAAGCATTGGCGTCGCTCCGGCGTTAGCCGTAGAAGTGACGACGCCGCCTTTCTATTGGTGTTCGAATCTGGCTGGAGTTGAACCCCGGCGATGCTATTATTTGTTCTTCAGGTGTGTTGGCTGATTTTGGGTCGATGGACTGATTTTATGACATTGAATCTGGCCGGAGTTTTTATAACTCCGCGACGCTATTTTACTTCATTTTTGGTACTGCGTCCGTTACGCTAATGGTGATTTTTACGATTCGGGTTGTCGATCCAGTAAATGTTTGACTCACGCTTCGTTTCATTCTTCTTTGTTTGTTTCACATTCTGGTCGATTTTAACTATGTCGGGCGGATTTTGGTCGTGTTGTACTGATTTTGGTATCTTTTGGACCATTTTTGTGTTATGTTGCTGCTGTTATTTCTCTGTTCGCAGACCTTCTTGTGTTCACTGATTTTACTGTGTTGCTATTTATTGTTCATCGGGTTCGGACTGATTTTTGACAATTATGCCCCTTTATTTTATTAAACTGATTTTGAACATGATACTACATTGGCCGATGAAGGAATCTCCGTCTGATTTCCAAGGTCTTCCCTGTACAAAGACGGATTTATTTTTGGCTTTACTTATTAATTCTTGTTATTGCTTTTAAAATTGTTTATTCTATTACTAACACTTTTACTAAGTGTTTATGTTGGTATCCGGAAATCATCTTGTGCAGAAGGCCTAAAAAGGGCTAAAAGATTTCCCGGAGTTTATTTCGATTTTAGTTTTATTATTCTGTATTATTTTAATTGTATATTATGTAAAAATGCTTAGAATAGGTAGAATAAAAGCCAATATATAATTGACCTAGGTTTGAACGGATAACCGCAAGTTAGCGGATCTTAAAGGATGCATAACCCATTCCCTTTAGGATAATAAAGAACTATGATCCAGAATCTCATTAATTTCGCAGATCATTAAATGGAGATTAATTGCAGTATTTTTATTGCAATAAATCAAGTGTCCTAATTCACTTAATTAATTAGGTGGCGACTCCTCAAAATCAGCATTATTGCTCCATCCAGGGAACCGCGCCAAAGAGCAATGTTGCGGATACCGTTCAGACCCCGAGGTCAAAAACGGGCGCGACAGCATGGCGACTCCGCTGGGGATAATCAGGTTCTTGACCATAGCAAATCTAGGTTTATTATTGCTTGACTTTATTTACTTTTATTTGTTTTAAATGCCTTAAAATTGCTTGCTTTAATTTTGTATGCTTAACCGTTTTAACTGCTATTTGTTTTTACTGTTTTCCCTAAACTGGCATTCCGCTCATATTTCCTCCACTCTGAAAAATTCACATTGTCACACACTACACGCGCTGGTGTGCTTCGCGCACCCGCAAATTTCTTTCAAGACACCCAAAATTTAGGAGAGTTGGCGCTTGCGTGGAGTTACATCGGTTCGTCTGATCAGCCACGTAGCCTTCTCACTTGAGTTGTCCGCTCGGGAACCTTGCGTCTAGTAAGCCAAATCTTAGAAAGCTTAAGATAGAGTTATACCACCCTTTTATATTAAGTCATGCATGCATAAACCTTAGGTGGGTTAATCCTTGGTATTAACGTCACAATTATAAATCCACCAAACTTGTCGAAGGATTTCACAACCCAACGACCCATTAGCATACTATGTGTAGCGTGATGATGATAGATGGATCCCAACCTGATCATGACACACTGAAATTGGAAAAAATGCACTGTCATTTGGTCGCCATTTCCAACAAAAGCATTAATGTTTAGAAACTTTGGTCAATCTATCCCAATCTCGCATTTCTGGCGTTTAGGCCGACCTCTGGCATAAGAGAGGTCCCATGCATATTAGGTGCGCGCTTGATTTGCAAGTTTTTGTTTACTATTGTTGTCGCTAGCAGTTCTGTACATATTATTTAATGCAATAATTACCCTTTTTGTAACTCCGGGCTCGAGCATTTGCATTTTTGCATTTTTTGCTGTCACATTGCAATCAGTACTTCTACTGCGTAAATCGCTCTTGAACAACGCGATTTGGACTTTGCGAAGCATCAACCACCAGTCCGGTCGAACCAAGCAGGGGAGTCTTTGACTATATTGTCATGCCCTTACATTTTATTATTTTTGTGGTTTGCCTGCTCTCACCCATTTGTCATAGTTTTTGCAGGAAAACCTCGCAAATAGTCGAGGGCAACCGGAAAAAAAAATCATCACAAGAATGAGCTGAAGTTATGTTGACGGAAAGAAGTCAACTTAGATTGGTATGGGTTGACTTCGTGGTAAACCATAGATTCTTTTGGTACCTCTCACGCACACCTGTAATGACATTCTTGCATGCTTGTAAGATAAGAACGAAACCAACCTCATTGTTTCATGTGCATTGTGTGGTGAGTTTTAGAATAAGTTCAATTGCATTGCATTGTGATCTAGAACTTGGCCCGAGTGTTTGTTGAGGCGAAATCCTGAGTAACACTTGGTGTGAGAAATGATCGTAGGCTTTCTTTGACCCGTTTGAGCCTTTTTCAGCCTACCAAATAATACTATCCGTAGTACACCCCTTTTGAGCCTAAAGCCTATTCTTCTGACAACCGCATATTACATCTATACCCTTTCTGAGTGCGTACGCACTATCCCTCTCTTGGCCCGACCTCCTTGAGCGCTTTAGAAATGTGCAAGTGGCTGACGAAATTCTGCGTCGAAGTTTGCAAAGACAAAAGTTGTCAAAGTCCCAAAAGGGAAAAGAAAACACAAATGACGACTTCACAAAAGAAGAAATCAAAAGCCCATGCATTATAAACAAAAAATGAATGAAATGAGAGAATAACTTTGGAAAAGTGGGCTCCAAACGAAAGATTCAAAAAGAAGTCAGTACAGAAAAACTGGGACAAAAAAAAAACAGATCAGCATTAAAGCACACAAATGTCAAGCACGAACGTAGTCCAACGCTCGAGGGAGGATTAATCACTTTTTACCCAAATGATATTCATCCCTTCCCCCAATCCTACATTATAAGCCCGTGACAAGCCCTACATGATCTTATACTAAGGGTTCTCACATTAGTGGATACTTACATGACGGTCAAGTCTATGGTATCACAATTGCATGCATTGAACATCTTTTTGAGTGTGAGCGTACTTCTCTAAACGCCCCAAAATTCAAAATACTGGAATATATGTGAGAAATGAGACTTTCTTCAGTGAGGGCATTTGAAACGTGAGATTACGTGTAGTTCGAAACCTTGGCTGCAAGCAAGTGTGTCGATACTTAGGTGACTGAGGTACCATTTGAAACTATAGGAATTACCCAGAAGTCAGTTTTGGTTAGACTGGAAGTAAATAACGGAATTCCTACGCACAATACTAATTGTTGGTATCAACTGAAGTCAAAACGTGATGTTGTCTTTCCACTTTTCAAAAAAAAAAATGCATATATAAAAATTCTCATTATTTGCATCATGAACTACGTCTTGACCTGATTCCTTCATGAGGATACGTAGGCGGCCACATTGGCTTCGGTCCACATTGTTTGAAAACCCATAAAAATCCTTATTCTTTGCACCATGAACTACATCTTGACCTGATTCCTTCATGAGGATACGTAGGCGGCCACAATGGCTTCGGTCCACATTGTTTGAAAACCCATAAAAATCCTTATTCTTTGCATCACGAACTACGTCTTGACCTGATTCCCTCAGCGGGATACGTAGGCGGCCAAATTGGCTCCGGTCTCATTTTTTAAAAAATTGTACAATCATTTTTGCATCACGAACTACGACTTGACCTGATTTCCTCAGCGGGATACGTATGCGGCCACATTGGCTTCGGTCTTATTTTTTGAAAATTGTACAATCATTTTTTGCATCACGAACTACGTCTGGACCTGATTCCCTCAGCGGGATACGTAAGCGGCCTAAGTCGGCTTCGGTCACACCATTAGAAATCTTTTCGTTGGCTCGCGTGCAACAGAATGCATTTTATTATTCCGAAAAGAGATATGAGCAATTTCCGCCAGGGTTAAGTCCGTGCAGAGACTAGCATGCAGCAAGCATTCGCAGCATCCATCAAGTCCGTGCAGGGCTACATCAGCAATCAACAGCGTTCAGCAAGCATTCGCAACATCCAGCAAGATCCGCGCAGAGCATTCATCAGCACTCACAACATTCAACAAGCATTCGCAACATCCAGCAAGTCTGTGCAGAGACTTCATCAGCATCAACAGCATTCAGCAAGCATTCGCAGCATCCAGCAAGCTCGCGCAGAGCATTCAACCAGCATTCGCAGCATCCAGCGAGCCCACACAGAGCATTCAACAAGCATTCGCAGCATCCAGCAAGTCCGCACAGAGATTGCATCAGCACCTGCAGCATTCAGCAAGCATTCAAAACATTCAACACGTCCGTGCAAGGAGAAAATCTCAGCATCTGCATCATCACATCAATACAACCGCCATCACGTTTTACAGGATAACATTTCTACTCATACAATTACATTGCTTATAAATTCATGCGTTATCATTTTTGTCTTACCAGTTATGCACTAACCTTTTGCTTAAGCCTGAGCATGCAAGCAGGAAGAGCCAAAGCTACAAAGTTGACGCGAATCAACCACTCCTTTCCTAAAACTCACAAGTTTTCTTTGAAGCAGGATCTTCATATCAACAAAGGCGGGAGGACAACAATAAGCCCATGTGGGTTACAAACGCACAACGCAGGCGAGTCACATAGCAGGTACGTCCATAAAACGACGTCATTTCATGTAAGCTCATGCAACGGCTTCATCTATGTTTCGTTTATACAACGATGAGCATCTGCATCGCGTCTATGCAACGACGTCATCTCATGTAAGCCTATGCAATGACTTCATCTATGTTTCGTCTATACAACGACGAATATCTGCATCGTGTCTATACAACACCGCCATCTCATGTAAGCTCATACAACGGCTTCATCCACGCTTCGTCTATGCAACGACGAACATCTGCATCGCGTCTATGCAACGACGTCATTTCATGTAAGCTCATGCAATAACTTCATCTGTGTTTCGTCTATGCAACGATGAACATCTGCATCGCGTCTATGCAACGACGCCATCTCATGTAAGCCTATGCAACAATTTCATCTATGTTTCGTCTATACAACGACGAGCATCTGCATCGTGTTTATACAACGCCGCCATCTCATGTAAGCCCATACAACGGCTTCATCCACGCTTCGTCTATGCAACGACGAATATTTGCATCGCGTCTATGCAACGACGACATTTCATGTAAGCCCATGCAATGGCTTCATCTGTGTTTCGTCTATGCAACGACGAGCATCTGCATCACGTCTATGCAACGACGTCATCTCATGTAAGCCTATGCAACAGCTTCATCTATGTTTCGTCTATGCAACGACGAGCATCTGCATCGCGTTTATGCAACGACACCCCATGCAACAGCTTCATCTATGTTTCGTCTATGCAACGACGATCATCTGCATCGCGTACATGCAATGACGCCAACAACATCTACAAACACCATGTCTTTTCCAGCACCACATCACCTGCAACCCAGTGTCAATCATACTTCGACACTGGGACAAATTTTGAATTTGCGTCGGCATTGTCTTTAATTTTGCGGCACACAAAGATCCTAGTGTCATCATGATTCGACACTGGGACAATTTTGAATCGGCGTCTACCTGCTTTAATTTTCTAGCATCGCAGCAACCCAGTGTCATCATAATTCGACACTGGGACAAAATTTTGAATTTGCATCAGCTTTGTCCATTCTTTTCTTGATCTTTGTTTTAATTCTGACGATAGGAACAAAATTGGCTACAAGTCAACGTCTTTGTCCGAAAACTCTTTCATCGTCTTCGGTCAAAGAGAAACAAGCTGTTGACACCCAATTTTGACCCATATTTTAGTCATTTCTCGCAATTTTAAGCATTTTAGGACACCACATTTTAATCACTATTTTTTGGCAGTTTTATATATTTTTTACCTAACATTCTATGTTGTTCTATTTTTTTTAAAATTGGCATCATGTTTTTACTTTAATTAGGTATTAAATATTTTCAAATATTATGTTATTATTGTTGCGCGATCATTTTATTTTACTAATTTTGCATCTCTTTAAATAATTAATTGACATCCCGTCTTTACTTTTAATTAGGCATTAAATATTTGTTAAATACTGCATTTTTATTATTATTACATCGGCATTTGCATTTTAATAATTTTGCATCTTTTTAAATAATTTTTCTTTTAAATAATAAACACGTTTTGCATTTTTGTCAAAATCAGTCCAGTCCGAGGCACAATCTGGATCAGTCCAATCCGCGAAAACCAAAGCCCAGACTGAGACCCAAAAATGAAGCCCATGTACACATTTCATCTTTTCCCTCCAATACCCAAAACTCTAAACCTAAATACCCTATAAATAAAACTCCTCCCTCTTTTTAAAACCCCAGCCGTCAGCCCCTCTCCCCATCTTTATCTAACCCTTAGCAGCCCCACAAAATAACAGCAGTCGCCCATCTCTCTTTTTATACACAGCACACACACACACACACACCAGACGCACCCCCAACCCGTTGCTGCAGCCCTTCGCCGTAGTTCTATCACCGGCGAACCACCACCACTCGCCCAACACCGGTGAAACCACCACCACTGCCATCGCCGATCTGTCTCCCTCACTGCTCACATGCACACACTCGCATCCCCATTCCCGTCGCGAACCTCACCACTGCTCACCCGACGAACCCCACTGCACCCATACTCCGTCGATCCATCACCACCATCATCGACTCCCTCACACTGATTTTGATGAGATGAACTGGTTTTGATTTTTATTTTATCTTATTTTTGATACGTGTTTGTTTTATACTAGTTTAGTCGATTTTTGCAAGCATTGACTAAATCTTAATCAAGTGAAGAAGAAATCAAACTACTGCATTAATTCATGAATAGAAGTTTCAAGCTATTCATAAGGAAAGTCCTAATAAAGTGTTTAGCTCCTAGCCATAGTCACGCTAAGAACTAACACAAAATCCATACATAAACTGAATTAAAAGCTAAAGAAAAGAAATTACTACGAACTGAGTCTCCAATTGTAGCCTTCAATCCGTGCCTTGTGTTATGTATGTTGTAGAATCACCAACTTTTCTCATAGCATTAATCCCTATGGCTTAAATATGTTCCAAATTTCGTGCCCTATGGACCAATATGCCCTTAGCTAATTCTTCTTCGGAACTGAGATTTTCCGCACCGGCAATGCGGTTCTGCATAACGGCACCGCGATGCCGAAACTCCTGCAGTCTCTCAGTAATAATGGCACCGCAGCAAGATATTGCACCAAGCGTCGATAATCCTTCATTCTGATTTGCCAACTTTCGTCCTTTTTGCCTCGGGATCACATTTTCTGCCCAATTCTCGCTCCTTTTCGCCATTTTGCCTTTTTTCACCGTTGTGACTCAAAAGAAAGAAAAACAACCTAACACGACACTTATTTTGAACAAAAATGGGAAAATACTAACTAAAAATGACTCAAAAGGCGTATACAAAATACGCCTAACACCAAGGAAGTAGAACCAAGTTGCTGATGCGTTGTCGAGGAGGGAGCATCCCCAAATCAATGTCATTACCGACCCACTGTATCCTAGATCACGCAAATGAAGGACTTTTATGCCACCTCTAAATTCAGAGCCGAATTTCTAACCAAATTCACAAGCGAAACAAGGGTCAATGAAAAAGTTAAGGTACACGATGGCTTAATATTTCTCGATAGGAAGTTGTATGTGCCTGATGAAATCGGACTCCTGTCCCAGTTAATAGAGGAATATCATTCGTCACCCTGTGGTGGCCATTCAGGAGTTAAAGCAACTCTGAGTCGCATATCGGCTGCATTTACGTGGCCAGCAATGAGAAAGAAAATTGAACAATTTGTGTGCGACTGCTCCACTTGTCAACAAAACAAAGCAGTGAATCACAAACCGTATAGCCTGCTCCAACCCTTACACATACCCAACCAAGTGTGGGAAGACATAAGTATAGATTTCATAACCCATTTCCCCCTGTCGTCAGGCAAGACTGCAGTTTGGGTAATTGTTGACAGATTAACCAAGTTCGCCCATTTTATAGCATTACCCACAAAATACACTGCCTCATATCTAGCCTATGTATTCCTCACTGACATCTACAAACTTCCCAGACTACCCAAAACCATAGTCTCGGATCAAGACCCGCTGTTTCTAAGCAAATTTTGGAAAGAACTTTTCTCACAATTAGGAACAAAATTGGCTTATAGCAGTGCATATCATCCAGACGACGGCAAATCAAGTCGAATCGCGATCTCCGCACCTATCGGTGTTGCTTGTCGCGATGTACATTGAAATTGGACCAGATACTTAGTCCTCGCGGAGTATTGGTATAATACCAGCCACCACACAGTCATCAAAATCACCCCTTTCCAAGTCATATATGGTCGATCTCCACCAACAACAACCTCATACTTACCTGGGAGCTCCCAAAATGAAGTCATCGACTCAAGTCTCACCCAAAGAAACTATTACACCCAGTATTTCCAAGACATTGATATGAGAACGTACGTAAGGAGATAAGATTTGAATTTTGGAAGAAAATAATAATTACATTTTCTTAAGGAAAATAATTTTAGAAAAAATGTGACGACGGAAAAATTATTAACTTAGAGTTTAATTCTTCTAATTGGATTCATGGGATTAGTATTGGATTATGAAGAATTAGAATTGATAATATGGGGTCCGCCGAGAATTTGACAATTTCGCGGGGCCCTTCGATTTTAAGATATTTTGGACAAATATTTAGATATTTGTGAAGAGGAAATTTTGGACCACTGGGAGAGTGACAAGTGTCCCCCATCCACTTGTCTTGCAAGACAAAAGTCTATATAGAGATAGAGATGAAGATTTAGAATATTTCATTAGATATTTTCATCTTCCAAAGCCCTCTTCTCTTACCTTGATGATCTCGAAAATCTCCAAGAAAATTTCAATAACAAGAGTGATTATTATCCAAGATTAAGAACACTAATCAAATCTTAAACCAAGTTAAGTCTCCAAGATTCTCCAAAATTCATTGGGCTGTGAGTTTGCTATTGAAACCCTAGGCTTGTTCTTCAACTTTTTGGAGGTAAAACGTGAAGGGGAGTTGATTATAAGCTTGTAGTGGATTCTTGTGTGTGATTTTAACTTGAAGAAGTGGAGCAAAACAAAAACTGCATGTCAAGATATAGCGGGCTGTTTTTGGACGGCTTTGGGTAATATTTTGGTAAGAACTCTTCTTCTTCTTGAAGTAATTAGATATTACATGTTGTTATGGTTAGTAGATGAACTTGTATTAAGAAGAATGAAGATTTAAAACGTGTTTGGATATTTTTGGGGATTGAAACCGTGAATAGACAGTTTCGGGTTCCTATGGAGTTGTTGGTTATTGTTGTTGTTATCTTCACCTATTGCATGTTAAAATAAAGTAATATGGTTGTTGATAAGTTGATATGTCATATATAGAAGTGTTGGAAATTGAATTGAAGTTTAAAGGATTAAGGAAAGAGTTATCGGATTGTAGTTGTTGGCCGTGGAATCTATAAAACTGTTGGATATTGTTATACAATTTTTAGGGACTGTTTTAGGGAGTTGGAATTCTGAAAATTCAGCCCTCTTTATATATGATTAAGTATGGTAATTGCTAATGGAAGTCCTAAGAGATTAAAGGTATAAAAAGGTGTTAAAAGACTTCACATTTTACCCTTGTTGTTGTTGGATATTGGACTGATTTTGTGGACTGTTTTTATGTGATTAAGGGGCGGAATTTTACACGTAAGGTAGGCGTGTAATCCCCTTTGGTTGTTGTCTTGTTGTGCCCTTAATTGGTGCCTTGGTTATTGATGAATTTGGCCTTCTTGAAAGGTGGAAAAGTACGTATATATAGTGGAAGTGCTGCCCAAATTTTTATAGAAAAAGAGAACATATACTTGGTATTAATCTACCTTAGAAAGTATGAAGTTGATAGAAGTGTTATTGTATTTATAGGTTGAAGTACTACATTAAGACGAATTCTAGTTATCAAGTTGGAATAAGCCGATAAGGTATGTGAACTATCCCTTCTTCTTTGACATTATTTGACTTTATAAAGTGAGTGGATTCTAATCCTTAATGATACTTGATTTGATCTTTATAAAGTTCTATTGGATCCTAATCCTTAATGATACTTGCTTTGATTTTATAAAGTGAGTTGATCATATTCCTAAATGATATATATTCCCTTGATAGTACCTTGGGTGTTCTAAAATGGAAGTTGATATATATTCCCTTGATAGTACTTTGGGTGTTCTAAAATGGAAGTTGATATATATATTCCCTTGATAGTACCTTGGGTGTTCTAACATGGAAGTTGATATATATACCCTTGATAGTACCTTGGGTGTTCTAAAATGGAAGTTGATATATATGTTCTCTTCATAGTACTTTGAGTGTTCTAAAATGGAAGTTGTTAGATATGTTCCCTTGATAGTACTTTGGGTGTTCTAAAATGGAAGTTGTTAGATATATTTCATTGATAGTACTTTAGGTGTTCTAAAATGGAAGTTGTTAGATATATTCCCCAGATAGTACTTTGGGTTTTCCAAAAAGGGAAGTTGTCTATCTATTACTTGATAGTATTTTGGGTTTTCTAGAATGGAAGCTATTCTACCTAATATTTCATAGTACTTTAGGTTCAATTCCCTAATATTACATGATATGTACGGTGAATGTACATAGTACTATTGTGTTTAATTCCCTAATATTACATGATATGTACGGTGAATGTACATAGTACTTTTGGGTTCAATTCCCTAATATTGCATGATGTGATTCTTTTTATAAGAATGGATGTACATAGTACTTTGGGTTCAATTCCCTAATATTACATGACATGATAATGCCTTGAGTTTTCTAAAATGATAGTTCATTCATTTTATTCTAATGAGAGTCAAAAATGATTTAACTTGCATATGGTTGCTCATGATAGCTATTCGTGCAAGTGTTATATTCCCACATCACCGCGCCCCTCACTAGAGGGCCGGCAACATTATATATTCATTGTGGGTTCAATTCCCGGGGCATTATATATGTTTCATGGATTAGCTCCCATGACGTGAGTAGATATGCTCATTGCGGGTTCAACTCCCATGACATTACTCCGTGGATTAGCTCTCCATGATGCGGATATCGTGTATAGATACTCATTGCGGGTCCACAATACCTATGCGGGTTCAATTCCCACGCGGGTTCAATTCCCATGAATAGGATTGCATAATGATTTTATGGGCAGGTGTCCCTGATCTTGACATGACTTGCATATTTTGAAAAGGTACAGTTGACTCTCATTACTCTATTTTTATAAGGCACAGTAGACTCCCTATACTTAAAAGATACAGTTGATTTTATACGATTGAGAAAGTACAGTTAGCTCTTATTCTTATATGACACGGTTGGATCTGGTATTTGATTTTTATACTTGTCTCTGTCATCTTTTGGTCAGTTTGATCTTATTTAATGTACTTTTTGTTTACATACTTAGTACAT
The DNA here is from genome assembly GCA_029844215.1 of Przewalskia tangutica. NCBI lineage: Eukaryota > Viridiplantae > Streptophyta > Magnoliopsida > Solanales > Solanaceae > Przewalskia > Przewalskia tangutica. The sequence continues at coordinate 2,388,862 of CM056730.1, read as the reverse complement.
TGTTGTACTGACCCCCTTCTCCGGGGGGCTGCGTTCATGCCCGCAGGTATTAGGTACTCAGTTGAGTGATCCGCGAGCTTAGGATCTCCACTCAGCTTTCATTGAGATAGCTCCACTATTCCGGAGCTTGTCATGTTGGTACGGAGTTGTATTATGGTATTATGTATATTTATGGGTACGACGGGGCCTTGTCTCGTCATTGTTGTTGTCATACTCTTAGAGGTCTGTATTCATATGTGGGATGGACTGGTGTAAAGTTGTAGTTTCTTTTGTTGTTATATATATAATGGTGGCCTTGCCGGCTTTGCCTATTTTATTTGCTTTAAAAAAATGAGTTATCTTTAGCTTCCGCTGGTTACATGTGATGTATGGGTAGAAGGGTGCCCAGGTAGGGCACCAGTCGCGGACCCGGAGTTCGGGTCGTGACAGAAACACCCTCCTGACCAAGCTTAAAGAAGCACTCCATAAATCTCGACAATAAATGGAAACCCATGCAAACCGAAAGCGCATGGCAAAGGAATTTTCAATAGGCGAATGGGTCTATGTTAAACTCCGCGCCTATAAGCAAGTAACTCTCCACCACACCAACTCGTCAAAGCTCTCAAAAAAATATTATGGGCCTTTTCGAGTGTTGCGAAATATTGGCGCAGTGGCGTATGAGCTGGACCTTCCTAATGGGTGTCACATTCATCCAATTTTTCATGTCTCGCTTCTCAAACCCACTCAGGAGAAACAATAGGCTTAAGTACGAATTTACCAAGCATAACCGAGGATGAACATGTCACGACCCGACCCCGGGGCCGCGACTGGTACCCTACCGGGGTACCCTGTCAGGTATATGTCAGAGAATAGCAGCGGAACATACATAACACATAACTTATAAAAAGGGGTAAACATCACTGGCCAGCCGATAAGGCTGCCTTCCATAAAACATTCTTAAATAAAAGTATAGTAGTACAACTGGTTCTTATAGCCCAAAACACATAGGTGACCACTGCACTTAAAGATAACAATCGGCGGGACAGGGCCCCGCCATACCCCTGAATGTACAAAATACCTATAGCATCAGGGAATATCCGTACCAATAAACAAGCTTCCGGAGGAATGGAGCTTCTGACACTGGAACAGTGATCCTAAGAACGAGGATCCACGATCTCCTTACCCTTACCTGCTGCATGAACGCAGAGAAGGGGTCGTTACAATATGTACCAAGTATGTAAAGTGGAAAAATCGTAATAATGATATCATAAGTCTAAAAGTAAGCCGGAGTCATGGAAGACAATAAAATACCTTTTATCAGGCCTTACTAACAATGAGAGTGACAAGTATATATATATAATATCGCATAAAATAGGGTCTTAGGATCAAAACAGGGTACCTACCTGTAGTATCAATAAGCACCCTACTCCGGGACTATTTCACCCGCATAGTCCCGTGGACCCGCATGAGGTATTCCTCGCATAGTCAGACTACCGCCGCACGGGACTATTTCACCCGCATAAGCCCATAAGGACTCGCATGAGGTATTCCTCGCATCACGGGTAGCAAATCCACTAACAGTGGTATAACGATCTTGGGGACTTACCCCTCAGATATACTCTTACCCTGAAGCAGATGGTATAACGATCTTGGGGACTTACCCCTCAGATATACTCTTACACTGAAGAAGATGGTATAACGATCTTGGGGCTTGCCCCTCAGATATACTCTTACACTGAAGAAGGTGGTATGACGATCTTGGGGCTTGCCCCTCAGACATACTCTTACCCTAGCTCAAACTGTCATCATATCATAATCATAAATAAGTTAAGAAAACTTATAACTTCTTATTAGTCTTGTTCGTATACCCTCTCATTTTAGTTTACTTAAGGCACATAATCCTATCTTTAATAAAAGAAAACCGGGAATTTAACCCAAGTACTACATACTTCAACTCTTTTAAACGTGACTCTTCTTTGTACATAAAAACCTTTGGGCAATTGATGCCTTAAAATCAATTTGCCTCTTCATATACTTATCTTACTTAGAGAGAGAGAGAGGTTTGAAAGATGACCAAGTCTTCAAGACTTGGTCAATATAAGGCATGCAAGAAAAATCAGATGGGGGGGGGGGACACTTGTCACCCTCCCATGGCCTTTTTAAAGAGAAATCGGACTTTCCTAAGTTTTTCCGCCTAAAATCCATGGCCACACCGCGCGCTGAAACCTCCGCAGCCTCTCACGAACTTCCGCGCGCCTCGCTGGCGCTGGCGCTGCAACTTCAGCGACTTCAAGATTTTCGGCGCCATGCGCGCCGCGGCCATGCTGTTTTGTCCGAAACACATTTACCGATCACATTGCGCCGAACTTGTAACTCTCATAACTTTCTACTCCGATGTCCTATCGACGAACGGCTGGTTGCGTTGGAATCTAGACTCCACGAACTATTCCCTAGGCCTTTGAAACACTTAGGAACTCTCAATGTACCGGGTCATAACCCGCCTCAAAGTTGACTAAAACCCGTCCGGAACAATCCGTCAACCTATCCTTAGAAAATTTTTAAGTCTTACCTGCTTTCGTACGCTCTCATACGTAGGGTCAGAACTATGGGGTATAACAGAACAGATGTACCTCAAACCAGAAGCAAACATAAATGAACGCACAGTTTGGAAGGAAAGAAGAAAGGAAGTTCAAGTCTTGGTTAAGTTCTAAGCCAAGTTAACCTTGCAATATAGTAAGTCACGATTTTGGCAAGAAAAGATCTTGAAACCCTAAGCTTGTATATGAACTCTTTGGAAGAAAAACATGAAGGCAAGATGGATACAAGCTTGTAGAGGTTACATGTGTATTTGTAACGTGAAGAAGTGGTGCTAAAGTGAAGTAGTGTGTGTCGTGTGTGTGGACTGTTTTTTGGCTAAGATTTTGGTTGAAGTACTACTTGAGACGTATTCTAGTTGTCAAGTTGGTGTAGCCTATAAGGTGTAGGTACTCAGTTTGTTGATCCGCGTGCTTAGGATCATTTCTCAGCTTTTGGGATAGCTCTATTGTTCCGAAGTTTAGTCGTTTGGTATATTTTTGCTATTACAGGCTTATATACATTCAGGGGTACTGTGGGGCCTTGTCCCATCATGGTTACTATTATAATCTTAGAGGTCTGTAGTCATGTGTGGGTTGGACATATGTACAGTTGCAATTATTTGGGTATTTTATATATACTCTGGCGGCCTTGTCGGCTTTCCAGTTTTATCACGTGAGTTGTGTTGTTATTTGAGTTTTATTCGCTTCCGTTGGTTATATGGGAGGTACGGGTATAAGGGTGCCCAGGTAGGGCACCAGTAACGGGCCCGGAATTCGGGTCGTGACAAAAGTGGTATCAGAGCAGTTAGTCCTCAGAATGTCTACAGACCGTGTCTAAGTAGAGTCTTGGGTATAGGTATGTTGTGCACCATACTTATACACAGGGGGCTACTGGGCATTTAGGATTGGTTTCTATTCTTTCATCTCATAAGATCGTGCAATATAGCTGTGTTATTAGGCTGGTTCCTCTCTAACCTGTTATTATGTTACAGCTATGCCTCCGAAGAAGACAACAGTGGACCAGAAGGGCAAGTCAGTAGCAGGAGCTGCTAGTCAGACTCATAGAGTTACTAGGGCATATGCCCAGTCTATGCCTGAGGATGTGCATCAGTTAGCGAGTTCAGTTACACCGCCAGTACCAGAGGAGCTTAGAGCAGCTCCAGAGGCCCCGATACTTGAGCCTCCAGCCTCACCGGCGGCAGGATAGGACTTATGGATACTGATCCACCATCGCTAGGATAGTAGCAGGACGGACTACGCATGCGAGCCGATAGCTAACCCCAGAGCAGATAGTTTGTGGGTCCGAGATTTCTTGAGTTGTAGTCCACCGGAGTTATATGGTTCGAGGCCTGAGGATGATCCTCAGGAGTTCATTCGCCAGATTCAGCGGATGATTAGGGTGATTAAGGCTTCGGAGACCGAGTCGGTCGTATTAGCTTCATACCGGTTGCGCGATATAGCAGTTAACTGGTTTGAGTCATGGGAGCTGTCTAGGGGTGAGGGTGCTCCTCCAGCTGTGTGAGACGAGTTCATGGAGGCCTTTCTTGATCACTTCTTGCCTTCTGAGATGAGGAGAGCCAGGGTTGACATGTTCTTGACTTTGAGGCAGGGTGGGAGGACTATTAGAGAGTACAACCTGAAGTTTGACTCATTGGCTCGGTACGTCACCACTATAGTAGCGGACATGGCAGTCAGAGTGCACCGTTACGTGATGGGGCTAGACCACTACCTTATTGATGGGTGCATGACAGTAGCGCTTCAGCCGGGCATGGATATTGCTCGTATCCAGGCGTATGCACAGGGAGTCGAGGAGCGACATAGAGGGCGCCGGATAGATAGAGGTCATGATAGGGACCAGCCTAAGAGGGCCAGGACGGTCGGGTTTTCGGGTGAGTTTCGAGGCGGACAGCCTCGGCAACAAGTGAGGTATGCAATCAGCCAGCACAGAGTATTCCTCCACAGTCTTCAGGCAGGAGGTTTGACCGTCCGGGGTATTCGGGAGCAGGTCAGGGCTGCAGGTTTGCATATATTCAGGGGTGCTAGCCAGATGAGGCCACATTTACCCCATTGTCCTCGGTGTGGTAGATCCCATTTTAGGGAGTGCCACGTTATTACAGGTGCTTGTTATTTTTGCGGCCGCCGGGGCCATTTGAGGAGATACTGTCCTTCCAGAGGTGGTACAGGGAGTATGGCACAGCCTACTGGGTCAGCTGCGGGATTTTCATCTTCTATAGCTATGCGCCCCCTAGGGCGAGATGTTCACGGGCCAGCATGCCGTGGTAGAGGTCGTGGCAAAGGTCCTAGTTCTAGCGGTCCTCCGAACCGTATTTATGCCTTGTCCAGTTGACACGACCAGGAGACTTCGCCGGATGTCGTCACATGTATATTATTGATTTCCTTCTGTGACGTATATGCTTTGATAGATCCAGGTTCTATTTTGTCCTATATATCCCCTCTTGTTGCTGGTAGAATAGGAATAGAACCTGAGTTTATAGAACCCTTTGAGGTAGCTACACCAGTAGGTGATTAGGTGGTAGCTGAGCGGGTATATAAGGATTTCCCGGTGATTATATACAGTCGCCAGACCCTAGTAGACTTGATAGAGTTGGATATGACGGATTTTGATGTCATTATGAGTATGGACTGGTTGGCTTCTTGTTATTCCAATGTTGACTGTAGGGAGAAGTTAGTCCAATTCCAGTTTCTCGGTGAGCCGGTTATTGTGTGGAAAGAAATACAGCGTCGTCGAGGGGTAGGTTTATCTCTTACCTCAAGGCCAAGAAGATGGTTCGAAAGAGGTATATCTATCATCAGATTCGGGTGTTCGATACGAAAGCTGAGGTACCAGCTCTTCAGTCAGTTCCGGTTGTTAGTGAATTCCCGGATGTATTCCCTGATGATCTCCCAGGTATTCCTCCCGAACGGGAGATAGAGTTCTGTATTGATGTTCTGCCAGATACCCGACCGATATCCATTCCTCCGTATAGAATGGCACCTGCTGAGTTGAAGGAGTTGAAAGACCAGCTGAGATACTTGCTGGAAAAAGGCTTCATTAAGCCTAGTACATCTCTTTGGAGAGCGCCGGTATTGTTTGTGAAGAAGAAAGATGGGTCACTGCGGATGTGTATCGACTATAGGCAGCTGAATAAGGTAACCATTAAGAATAGGTATCCCCTCCCCAGGATTGATGATTTGTTTGATCAATTGCAGGGTGCTAAGTGTTTTTCGAAGATAGATCTTCGGTCCGGTTATCATCAGGTGCGGGTTAGAGAGGCAGATATCCCGAAGACTGCATTCAGGACCCGGTACGAGCATTATGAGTTCAGGGTGATGTCTTTTGGGTTGACTAATGCTCCAACGGTATTTATGGATTTAATGAACCGGGGGTTCAATCCATTTCTGGATACGTTTGTTATAGTATTCATTGATGACATCCTGGTTTATTCCCGTTCAGAACAAAAACATGCAGACCATTTGAGGACAGTACTTGGAGTCCTCCAGCACCGGCAGTTGTATGCCAAGTTTTCGAAGTGTGAGTTCTGATTGGCCTCAGTGGCATTCTTGGGGCATATTATTGGAGCCGATGGTATTCGGGTGGATACTCATAAGATTGAGACAGTGAAGACATGGCCCAGAACTACTACACCTACTGAGGTGCGCAGTTTTCTGGGGCTAGCGGGGTATTACCGGAGGTTTGTGGAAAAGTTTGATTCAATCTCAGCGCCTTTGACTAAGCTGAATCAGAAGGTGGCTAAGTTCCAATGGACGGATGCTTGTGAGCAGGGCTTCCAGTTATTGACGGATAAGTTGACTACGGCTCCAGTTCTGACCCTTCCTGAGGGATTAGAGGGTTATGTCATGTATTGTGATGCTTCGGGTGTTGGGCTAGGTTGTGTGTTGATGCAGCATGGTAAAGTGATAGCTTACGCGTCCCGACAGCTCAAGAAGCATGAGAAGAACTACCCTACTCATGATTTGGAGTTAGCGGCAGTTATACATGCTTTGAAGATATGGAGACACTATCTACATGGGGTTCATATTGACATTTATACAGATCATAAGAGTCTCCAGTATGTCTTCATACAGAAGGATATGAACTTGCGGCAGAGACGGTGGTTAGAGTTACTTAAGGACTATGATGTTGATATTCTATACCACTCAGGGAAAGCCAACGTGGTTGCGGATGTTCTTAGTCGTAGATTTATGGGTAGCCTGATAGATGTACAGCCAGACAGAAAGGAAATAGTTCGTGAGATACATCATCTAGCGAGCCATGGGATCCGGTTGGTTGATTCTGATGACAGTGGAGTTCGGGTTCGAGAGGTTGCCGAGTCTTCCATCGTAGAAGAGGTAAAGAGGCACCAGTATGAGGATCCGGTTCTGGTACGGTATAGAGATGCAGCTCTCCGGAAGGAGAAGATTTTATTTGAGGTTGCACCTGATGGGGTGCTACGGTACGAAGGCAGGTTATGTGTACCTGATGTTGTAGGGCTACGGCAGCAGGTTATGGGAGAGGCACATAGTGCTCGGTATTCTATTCATCTGGGGTCAACAAAGATGTATCATGACCTTAGATGCGTGTATTGGTGGGACGACCTGAAAAAAGACGTAGCAGGATTTGTTGCTCAGTCTCCGAATTGTCAGCAGGTCAAGGTGGAGCACCAAATTTCTGGTGGGTTATTATAGGCGATAGATATCCCAACTTGGAAGTGGGAGGTAATTAATATGGATTTTGTTACAGGATTGCCTCTTACTCAGCAGAAGTATGACTCCATTTGGGTTATTGTGAATAGGCTGACGAAATCAGCCTATTTTCTTCCGGTCAGGACTACTTGCTCGACTGAGGACTATGTTAGGATATATATCAGGGAGATTGTGATACTACATGAGGTTCCTATATCTATTATATCAGACAGAGGAGCTCGGTTTACGGCTAATTTCTGGAGGTCATTCCAGAAGGGATTGGAAACACAGGAGAGTCTCAGTACAACGTTTCATCCTCAGACCGATGGACAGGCAGAGCGTACTATTCAGAAATTAAGGATATATTGAGAGCCTGTGTTATCGATTTCAGGGGTAGTTGGGAAGTTCATCTGTCACTCGTTGAGTTTGCGTATAACAACAGCTACCATTCTAGCATTCAGATGGCCCCGTATGATGCCTTATATGGGAGGAAGTGCAGGTCGCCGATTAGTTGGTTTGATGTTGGCGAGGCTAGGTTAGTCGGTCCAGACTTGGTTCAGCAAGCTGTGGATAAGGTGAAGCTTATCCGGGAGAGATTATTAGCAACATAGAGTCGACAGAAGTCGTATGCAGATAATCGACGTCGACACTTAGAGTTTCATCTTGATGATTGGGTATTCTTGAAGGTATCACCCATGAAGGGTGTGATGAGGTTTGGTAAGAAGGGGAAGCTCAGCCCGAGGTACATTGGGCCTTACCAGATTGTTTGTAGAGTAGGCAAGGTTGCCTATGTGTTGGATATACCATCAGATTTGGAAGCGGTACATCCAGTCTTCCACGTGTCGATGCTACGTAAGTGTATTGGTGATCCATCTAGAGTCTTCCCAGTAGATAACGTCCAGGTGATAGAGGAGTTGGCGTATGAGTAGTGTCCCATAGCCATACTTGATCGCCAGGTTAGATGGTTACGGACTAAGGATGTGACTTCCGTCAAAGTATTGTGGCAGAACGATAATAGGGAAGAAATGACGTGGGAAGCGGAAGATGAGATGATGAGGAAGTATCCTCACTTATTCCCGATGCCCACAGGTAATTCCAATCCCTACTTGACTGTTTTGATTTATTAATGAGACTATGTTTTGTATTGTGGCCATGTGAGGCATCTTTGTGTATAACTTGAAACTTATTGTGAACATTCGGAATGAATGTTTCTAAGGGGGGGGGGGGGGGGGGAGAATGTTACACCCCGTAATTCCATAGCTGCTAAGTGATAACATGATTATAGAAATAAGATTGGAATGTCGGAAGGAAAGGATTTTTACATCTCCTTATACGAAAAATTTTCGAGATTAATGTGATGACAAGAATTAATTTCTAGTAGATGAATTCCTTCCAATAGAATTGTGGACTAAGTGTTAAATAACTAAGTCTTGGCATTGGAAGACCAGGGTCCATCGAAATGTTGGAAAAAAATGGCTAAGTGTGGAAATAATTTTTTTGTGAAGAGAAATACATGGCCAATAGGAGGATGGCAAGTTCCCTCTCCACTTGTCTTGCAAAGACTCCACATAAATATATATAGATAAATCTTGAAGACTTAGAACAAAAGATCTTCATCCATACAAACCCGCATACCTCTCTTTTCTCTTGAGATTCTCGAAAATCACCATCCAAAGACAAGAACAAGATCAACTTATTTTCTTTCCATGATTAAGCACCAAGACTAAGTTCTAAGCCAAGTTAACCTTGCAATATAGTAAGTCATGGTTGGAAAGAAAAGATCTTGAAACCCTAAGCTTGTATATGAACTTTTTGGAAGAAAAACATAAAGGCAAGATGGATACAAGCTTGTAGAGGTTACATGTGTATTTGTAACGTGAAGAAGTGGTGCTAAAGTGAAGTAGTGTGTGTCGTGTGTGTGGACTGTTTTTGGCTAAGATTTTGGTTGAAGTACTACTTGAGACGTATTCTAGTTGTCAAGTTGGTGTAGCCTATAAGGTGTAGATACTCAGTTTTCTGATCCGCGTGCTTAGGATTATTGCTCAGCTTTTGGGATAACTCCATTATTCCGGAGTCTAGTCTTTTGGTACATTTTTGCTATTACAGGCTTATGTACAATCAGGGATACGACGGTGCCTTGTCCCGTCATAGTTATTGTTATACTCTTAGAGGTCTGTAGTCATGTGTGGGTTGGATATATGTACAGTTACAGTTATTTGGGTATTTTATATATATTGTGGCGGTCTTGTCGGCTTGTCAGTTTCATCACGTGAGTTGTGTTGTTATTTGAGTTTTATTCGCTTTCGTTGGTTATATGGGAGGTATGGGTATAAGGGTGCCCAGGTAGGGCACCAGTCGCGGGCTCGGGGTTCGGGTCGTGACATCTATTATTGAAAAAGTACCTCCTTCTTGAAAGGATTTTAAGGTTTATTTGAAGCATCTAACGGAGGAAATGAGTTTTGAGCAACTGGTTCTGAAAATTCGTGTTGAAGAGGACAACCGGAAGAATGAAAGGGCTGATGCTGTTTCATTAGAGCCTAATGCCAACATGGTAGATGGCAATGCTTCAAAAGCCAAGTTTTAGAAGGCAAGGACAAATTTGTTGGTACCAAGCCATCTTTTACAACCGGGAGGAATGCACGAGCCCCACAAATGACCAATGCATTTAAGAAACCACAATCAGGACTATGTTGGGTATGTGGAAAACCCGGGCGCAGGACAAAAGATTGACGTATTCGCAAGAGTCAATGTGGTGGTGTTGGAGGTTCAAGTAATGTCAATCAATCCAACCAGACTGAAACAAAGAACCAATTTGTTGGGATTGTGGCTGATCAAGCAAATCTGGTTACAAATTCAACTGATTGGTGGATAGACACATGTGATACTATGCATGTATGTTCAGAGAAGGACATATTTTCATCTTGCCAAGCCATCAAGGATGGAGAACCGTTGTTTGTTGCGAATGCTGCTTTTGTGAAGGTGGAAGGCAAAGGGAAGGTGACTTTGAGGCTCACTTCTGGGAATGATCTTGTGCTCACAAATGTACTACATGTGCCTGAAATTTATAAAAAAAATTAATTTCTGGCCCTGTTCTTAGCAACAAGGGCTTTAAGTTAGTTTTTGAATCTGACAAATTTGTACTCACCAAAGGTGGGATGTATGTAGGCAAGGGCTACCTCAGTGAGGGGCTCTTCAAACTAAGTGTTGTATGTACTAAGGCATTTGCCGTTATCAATGAAAATGCAGGCACTAGCACTGCTTCTGAGTATGTGATTGATTCCCTTTCTTCTTTCTGACATTCTCGATCAGGCCATGTAAATTATCGTTCCTTACAAAGAATGATAAAGATAGGCATGTTGCCAAAATGTTCCATGAACAAAATGACTAAATGTGGGGTTTGCATAGAATCAAAATATGCAAGTCATCCTCATAAATCTGTTGTGAAATCAAATAAAGTGATTGGTTTAATTCATAGAGATTTGTGTGATTACCAAGCAACCCCCTCTCGTGGAGGAAAGAATTATTATATATCATTTATTGATGATTACAATAAATTTTGTTATGTATACTTAATACATATCAAATATGAGGCTTTGAACATGTTTAAAATAACAAAGCAGAGGTGGAAAACCAACTTGACAAAAGAATTAAGATTCTAAGGTCAGACCGAGGTGATGAATATACGTCGAATGAGTTCAAATAATTTGGTTCTACTCATGTTATAATTCATCAAATCATTGCGCCATATACTCCACAACAAAATGGAGTTTCCGAACGAAAGAATAGAATATTGAAGAATATGATAAATTCAATGTTGATTAGTTCGGATGCACCTCTTAGTCTATGGGGTGAGACATTAATTACTGCAAATATGATATTGAATAGAATTCTTCAAAAGAAAAATGATCAATCTCCATACGAACTATGGAATGGAAGATCGCCTACTTTCAAAAGATTGAAAGTGTGGGGTTGTCTAGCAAAAGTACAAGTTCCTTTACCAAAGAGAACTAAACTTGGACCAAAAACAGTAGATTGCATTTATGATGGTCTTGCCAATAATAGTGCAACATATAAGTTTTTGGTGTATCATTCTGATGTTAAAGGTATTCACAAGAACACACTAATGGAATCTGCTGAAGCAGAATTTTTTGAGGACATATTTCTTTACAAACAAGGATAGAAGTGTTCCTAATAATAAGAAGAGGACACTGCCTCAAAATGAGTCAAACCAAAATGATGATAATCTTACTTCATCGGTTCAAGAAGAAAACTCTGAACCAAGGAGAAGTAAACGTGGAAAAGTCGTCAAGGATTTTGGATCGGACTTTATGACCTTTTCCGTTGAAGGAGAACCTCAAATGTATAATGCTACAATGGAATCATCTGAAGCACCTTATTGGAAGGAGGCCATCGAAAGTAAAGTATAATCCATTGTACAAAATAATACGTGGATATTGGTTGATCTTCCTCCGGGACAGAAACCAATAGGTCATAAATGGATATTTAAACTGAAATTAAGACCTGATGGTACTATAGAGAAATACAGAGGTCGTATAGTAGCCAAAGGATTTCGACAAAAGAAAAGTGTAGATTTCTTTGATACCTACTCACCAGTGTCTAGAATTACGTCGATAAGGACGTTAATTGCTATAGCAACGTTTCACAATTTGAAAATACACCAAATAGATGTGAAGACTATATTCTTGAATGGTGAACTAGATGAAGAAATATACATGGAACAACCCGAAGGGTTTGTTGTAAAAGGTCAAGAGCAGAAAGTCTGTAAATTGGTTAAGTCGTTATATGAAATTAAACAAGCGCCAAAGCAATGACATGAGAAGTTTGATAATACATTATTATCAAATGGTTTTCAAATAAACGAATGTGACAAATGTGTCTACATTAAGGAATGTAAGAATGCATGTGTCATTATATGCTTATATGTGGATGATATGCTAATTATGGGAACGAATAAAGATGTCATTAATCAAACTAAGAAAATGTTGCATGCCGCTTTCGATATGAAAGATATGGTAATAGCGGATGTCATTCTTGGTATTAGAATTCAAAGGAATTTGGAGGGTTATACACTAACTCAATCTCATTATGTTGAGAAGGTCCTTAGAAAATTTGGACACTATGATGATAGACTGGTTGTTACCCCATTTGACCCCGCTAGTCACCTTAAGAAGAATGAAGGTGATAATGTGTCTCAATTGGAGTATATGTAAGTTCTTGGAAGTTTGATGTACATAATGAATTGTACGAGACCAGATTTAGCATATAAATTGAGTCGACTTAGTCGATACTCACACAATTCTGGAAATGATCATTGGGTAGCGCTAATAAGGGCACTACGATATCTAAAGCATACAATAAACTATGGATTGCATTATACAAAATATCCTCCCGTATTAGAAGGATATTGTGATGCTAATTGGATTTTCAACCATTCAAAAAGTAAGTCCACAAGTGGGTATGTATTTACACTTGGTGGAGCATCGGTATCATGGAAATCATCAAAGCAAACGGTAAATACGAGATCAATTATGGAAGCAAAGTTTTTAGCCTTGAATAAAGTTGCCGAAGAGGCAGAATGGCTAAGAAACTTCCTAGAAGGTATTCCGTTGTGGACAAAGCCAGTGACCGCCATTTGCATACATTGTGATAGTATGGCTGCCCTGACGAGGGCGAAGAATCAAATATATAATGGCAAATCAAGACACATAAGGCGACGTCATAATACAATATGAAGCTTGCTGAATAATGAAATAATTTCCATTGATTATGTAAAGTCAAAGGACAATATAGCGGATCCTTTGACAAAAGGTCTTACACGAGAGCAAGTTGTATTTACATCGAGGGGAATGAGCTTAAATCCAATACAATGAGTTGTGAACTAGTGAAAACCTAACCTATCATAATTGGAGTTCTCATGGTTTAGGTTCAATAGGAAAACTAGCTGGGGAAGACTCAAGGAGCGTAAAACACACATATGCTTGTTCCTATGATGTACGAAGTGTGTTAATCTGTTGACGATATAGGGCTGAACCTTGGTTCTTAATAATATTAATAGCCAGTATGGTGGGATAGTACGGACTATTCTTTATTAATATTACCTATGTGAGATTGAATTGCGGTCGCATCTGGAAGAACTGAGATGGCTACGTTCTCTAGAATTCTCATGAAGAAGGAGTTGTTCATGACCGAAAAGAACACAACCGTAAGAATTGAAATATGTTGATATGATATGTGTGATACTTGTTATCTCGGTTTACTACAAAACGTGAATAGTTCAAGGCACTTAGTCAACTACTTCACAAGTAGACCCAATAGGTATTCACTACGAAAGGTTCAAGTCCAAAAGACACCTTTTTCGATGCGTGTCATGTCTCGTTTGACAGAAATAATGATAAGTTCCTTTTATCTTATTATCTATCCACATGTGGGGTATTGTTGGAACTTGTGTGGATTGAAAAAGGAAACAAGTGATTAAAATTCATTTTTTGGAATTTTGGCCGAAGGACCGCGGTTCCTGATGGAAGGACCGAGGTGTCTGCGCTCCAGTAAGTCACTGAAATTTTTGACGAATTTGCACCTAGGTGCCTTGTGGAGGAACCGGAGTGCCTTGTAGAGGCACCGGGATTCCTGGATGGCAGTAAGTCATTGAAAAGGAAAAATCAAATTTGCACCTAGGTGCCTTGTGGAGGCACCGCAGTGCCTTCGACGGAATTTTCCAGTTTTGAACCAAAAGTTGCATCTCTTCACATAGAGTCATAACCTTTGGACTAATGGCTGCATTTGGTCGAAATTCATGCTATTTAAAGTATGTAGATCACTTGTTTAACATACACAATACAATTAGCAACATCTAATCTTATGATTTAAGAATCAAATCATTTGATGATCATTGTTGCTTCTTCTTCCTCTTTAAGAAATTTCTGAAGAACACATAAAGTAGATTCGCCAGGAGTGAAGTTCTTGTGCTAGAACTATTACTCAGATATTTGTATTCTCAATGCAGACATCCGTTAAACTGCAGCACAAGCGGGGACGAATTTTTGTCTTAGGACACTGCGTCGAGCAGGCCTCTATCTACAAACAAGTTAGTATGTGTTTATGTTTTTGCTGAACATTATTGTTGTCGATTTCAATTTACTTGAATTATTTGTATATTATTGTGGTTTATACATTAAAGGTCTAGATTGACACTAACAATTTTCGACAAAAGCTGTTTGTAATGGTCAACCATGTACTGTATACTCAACATATAATAAGTGTATAATAAAGTATAATCAATATATAATATAGACACACTTATTAATTATTATACACATGTTATACAGGCTAAATTTTATATATGAAATAAAAATTAGATTCAGGCCATGAAAGGCATCGATCCAATTTCAAACATCCAAGTCTCCAAAATCTCTCAATATTACTCATTAACAAACCTGTCCATCCTTTGAGATATATTATTATATATCTATGAAAAAAACCACATGATGAACTATAAAGTATAAGTTTTTTTATAATATGGTATTAATCTCATTGGATTCCTTTGTATTTGGAAAAATTTAAAAAACATAAAAGAAAAAAAAATATTGTATGTGCATCATCAGAAATCAAATATAGTAATTAAAAGTTACTCAAGAAAGAGAATTTTCCTCATGTCTTGACATTGAACATTTTTGTCCTTATTAATTGCTTTTATATATATATGGTCCAATATGTTTGCCATTGGTCATTCTGTTGTTGTTCAGAAAAGACCCCTTTGGTCCTCCAACGTAAATTGGATAATGAAGGATGTGAACTTAAAATTCAGTGGAGCTGCGGTGTGGGTTGAATCACGGTGGGAGACTTTGCTTTCTCTTACGGGATAGGACTCAGAGGTGATATCCGTTGCTCTGTTCTCAAACCCTGGTCATTCAGGCACATCCCACGATTTACTGATAGTAGTGTTGAGGGACCGGTATTACTATCTCTACGAATAGTGAAGTAAGCCAAGAATGTGGATATCAAAAAAAAAAAGACCCCTTTGGATTCAGTTCTTACCTAAAACAATTGTATATAAATTTAAAATTTTGTGTTTGACATATTGTAATGTACCTGGAATAATGACATGTTAGATCAAAGGATACAAAAGGATATGTCAGATAATGCTATCATTGGAACTGTTTACGAGTTATCTATTAGTGCCTTATGGTTATTTTAAATGTCTTAATTTCATTAAGTACGTACGAAGTTTTAAAATACATAATTCATTTTTTTTAAATTATGATTTTAAACTAAATATGTGTATATGATATCTGTAGCATCTCGTGAATCTATATGAAATAGATATTATACAACAACATACCCAGTGAAATCCCACAACGTGAGTCTGGGAAGGATAGAGTGTATGAAATAGATACTATATGGAAATTAAATGAAGAACTATCTTCTTATAGCGGAATCTGGATCAAACTGATTGAACTGCGATTAAAATCACTGATGGCGATACCTCACATTATATTGAATGAACTTCCTATACCACAATCTAAACTGTAATATTTATGCGGTAGAGAATAGAGTGCGGAAAAATAGCGAGGATTCCATCTCTCTATGTTGGGAGCAATCTGACACCCTGGAACCAACTGAGCTATACCCATGCGGGTTCTCTCTCTATGTTAATCATACACTCAGTGTACTTATACAGGAGAGAGTAGGATACACAGTTATTATTAAAATTGTATCCACTCTAGTGTCCTTTTAGATCACCCCTTATGGGTAGACTTTTATTGCGGACAAGATCAAAAATATCATTTGAATCATTGTGATCTTAAACATGTTAGTATATATCATTATTATAAAAGTGTGTCGTTAAAGATTAAAAAGATAAAATGGCTTGCAACATGAACTTCAAACAGAAATGCCTATACTTCAGCATATGAAACTTCAGACAACGCTGCGTTGTCTGGAGTTATATGAAGCGGTAGACGTGCAAAAAAAAATTAAAACCAAGTACATGTAGCAGTGTCCAAATAGGATACCCGTGGAATTTTTATGTGTGATCCTTCTCCAAAAAATTGGTACCTGTTTTCTGGGCCAATAACCAAAGTTGGGGGCCCAATAACCCAATTATCCCAGAGGATGAATGGTCCAGTCCCATAAGAATCAAGAAATCCAACCTTGGTACAGTTTGGATCTATATATAGACAATATAATGTCTGGAGCATAAAGGTTGACTATCCATTACAGAAATCCCATGAGCAAGAAGAGCTGCAATTATGTAGCTTTATAGAATGGTTGTTGTAGTATTAACACTTTAATATGCCAATCATTTTTTGTTCAATTTTGGTACAGTTTCGGTCATCATGATATTCGTTGTAACTTGTAACACTTATAATAGCTCAATGACCTGCTTTTGTTGGTAAGTTAATACTACGACAATAACTAAGTTCATAGTCAAATAGTTATAGATATTGTGTGTGGACAAAAGCTACAGTGTTCATGTCAAGACGTAACTTACATTGTAGATCCGGCCCTGAATATGATGAAGCTATTTGGCATTGTTAATTTTGGTAAAGAACTCACATAATTGCAGTTGATTTACACAACTGAGAATTGAGGCAGACAATCTCATGCTCACAGACCAAACAGACAGTTGCAAATTGAAAAATCTCTTTTACTAAATCAAAGTTCCGATTGCTTTGTGCAACATCAATACAACAACAACTATGCATCGATCCCAAACAAGTCGGGTTCGGCTATATGAATCATCGATCAATGTCCATGTCACTCCATTTAAGTTTTGAGCAACATCAATGGAAATAATATATTTCTTATATCTCATAAGTGGCTTACAAAATGCACATGTGACTACCAGTGGAGACTAAAATCCAGCACTCACATTGAATTAAGCCCATTAGCCTGAAGAAAACCAGCTCTACTCATCATCTGATGGTAGAGTGGGACTCTTTGAGCAGACGTCCTTTGCATGAAGTTCCAACATTTTCTTCTCGGGATTACACAGACCTAAAGGATAAAACGAATGAAACACCGGTATCAGATAGTTGGCGAACAAGGAGAAATATCGTCAACGTCTGAAATCTTATCAAACTCTCAATGACATCTAGCAACAAAAAACATTTAGGCAATGTATATGTTAGCCTTGAACATAATCATATTAAAAGATTGTTACTTCCACCATCACTAATATATTTCACAAGATAGTAGTACATGTTAGTTATTCTTTATAGCAAT
Source organism: Przewalskia tangutica (assembly GCA_029844215.1). Lineage (NCBI taxonomy): Eukaryota > Viridiplantae > Streptophyta > Magnoliopsida > Solanales > Solanaceae > Przewalskia > Przewalskia tangutica. The sequence continues at coordinate 2,371,379 of CM056730.1, read as the reverse complement.
ATGGTAACACGTGTAGGAAATACACCAAAAGAAGCAGTTTTTCATCTGCATGAAGTTCCAACAAGTTCCAACGTTTTCTCTCGAGATTATACAGACCTAAACGGATAAAATAAATGAAACACCGGTATCAGATGGTTGGCAAGAACAATGTGAGAAATATTGTCAATGTCTGAAATCTTATCAAACTTCCAATGAAATCTAGATGGTTCAGTAGTGCGTTAATCGCACCAGATAAAAGTAATGCTTATGGAAAAGGCGTTATGCTCATAGAAATTTAGAAACATCATTAGGAGTTTCGTAGATTCTGGGATGAGCAATGTGCCGGCGGAATACATAGATCAATTATCAAGAAACCAGGTGTCGAAACGCAACAATAAACAAATAGGCAATGTATTTGTTAGCTTTTGAAACATAATCACATTATAAGATTGTTACTTCCACCATTCACTAGTAGTACATGTTGGATATTCTCTGTGGCAATAATTCTTTTGACAACTGATATTCTTTATAGCAATATGTGTACCACATGTAGGAAATGGACAATATGAAACAGTTTTTCATCTGCATTACGTTCATCATCTAGGATGCACCTACAGGAAAAACATTACTCCCTCCGTTTCAATTCAAGTGACTTACTTTCCTTTTTTACTCTGTTTGAAAAAGAATGCCTCTCTCTATATGATAATTCTTTGACTTCAACATTCTACATGATGTTTAAGATCATAAGATTCAAAGGGCATTTTGGTATATTACACACATCTATAGTTTATGACCACAAGATTCAAAAGTCTCACATATATTCTTAAAATCCGTGCCTAGTCAAACCAACACACTAAGTATTTGCTATTGTTCCAACACAAAGTAAATACCGCGAGAGCATATGCTAATGGTGTTCTTAATGAAAGATTGAGGGATAGACCTGAACACTTTGGAATATCCCACACAGCAATAGATGAAGCTGTACACTCTGGTTCACATAGTTGCTTATTGTTCTCATGATTGACATTCATTGCAAGCATCCAGGCTCCAATGGTAACATCCTCATTGCTAAACATTCGGAAACTGAGAATTCACAGGAAAAGGAGATAACTAATGAGCTATCACTCTTGACTGGAAATAAGCAGATAAAAGACTCGACAAAATAAAGAAATGAACCGCAGAAACAGTGTGATGTGAACAGTTACGTGAAAGCATATATCCAGCTTTTTACCACAAGGATCTCTTGTTAAATCTAGTTTTTGAATCTTCCAAATGCTCAATATTCTCAACTTGAAGAAAATTAAGAGCAATTTCTTGTTGCTGAAATGTACTGAAAAATGTCTATCTTTGAAAATTTTAGTTTTACAGAAAAATCATTTCAGCACGTCAAAGAAGTTGCCGAGACAGCCTCTTTTCTCCCGATATTATAACGATACTTAACTTCCGGTAACCTTAGCTTAGATTAAGCTACTCCATCAGTTACACTTTGTTGGGTGACAAAAATTACTTCAGAACAGATGAGTGACGGTAATAATCGAATAAACCACACTTGCCTGTTGTTCCTAAGGGCAACCAAACTTGCAACAACATCAGCAGAAAGAGCATAAATAGGACCATAAGCATGCAGAAAATACTCCTTCCCCAGGATAGATGAAAGTGGTTCATACCTATAGCAAATGAGACAATACTGAAAATAAGAACAATAATCCTGATAATAGACAACACAATTTTTCTTCACATTTAGTCATTGGTAAGTATTCATCTACATCTTCTAATCCTCACCATTATCACAAGCTTCACAGCATCTATCAACAGGCATAAGCTGCTAACGATAATTTTTTGGTGCGTTGCTAATGATCATTGTTGTTCTCAAATAAAAATAAATAAATACAAGGGGGAAGAATATGTCAAACAAGAATCAGAACTTCAGAAGTACAATTTTGGGAACGAGTTTGGGCATCTTCTTTAAGGGACATCATGTTAGTTATTATTATTTGTGCATTTTATAAGTCGAATTTGGGAGGTGGGAATCAATTCTACCTAAGGAAATACAGAGAGTAAGTTGTAATCCTAATGACTTCCAGTACCGAATTAGTTTTATTAAGCAAATCATATTTGAACTCCCATCTTAAAGTCCTGCCAAGTAAAATTTAGGATATTCAACTTTGAATGCTCTTCACACGTTTAGAGAAAATAAACTTGACAAAATTATCTTGCCAATTATATCAGCATATAGGAAACTCCTATGACACTAACCATTTGAGCTTGGGATCGGTGAAAACTGGACCCTTTTTCATGCATCCAAGGTATGTCTGTGAGTGAGACCGCTCTTTGGCCAAGAGCAATGAAAGGCGATCTGTTAATGGAATATCAAAGCAACACGAGTTCATTAAATATTACAGTAGCACAGTAATCATAACACACAGACCTAGATGGCTAGATTAAAGAAAATAACAATAAGAAAAACAAAGCTTCACAATTCCAGCTACCTGGCCGTAAATATATGTCATCATCAGCTTTAACATAGAACTCGGAATCATAAAGTGCATAGGCAGCCTTGAAAAAAGCTAAGCTGTAAAGAAAGCATCTTGGCGTAAGTGTGGATCGCAAACAGACGGAACTAACAAATAATAAATGTCAGAACTAACGTTTTGTATGGGAGCTTACTGTACTCTTCTTCGATGTCTAATAGTACAAAATCATCATATTCTGCTACCTCGTTCTTAAGCGCTGACATCTTGGATTTATCACTTGTTCTACCAATAACAAATCTAAAAGCCAAGCCAGTCGCTTCTTCTAACCTGCAACATTCATTTAGCTGGTTCAGCAAAATATCGTCAAGCATAGTTCAGAAATACTGGATAGTAGAACTACATATAAAAATAGTTCGATCAACTGCATATACACATATGTAGGCATGGTTATTGCAAAAAATTAATGTATTTTTCTAAAAAAACTCAAGAGGAAGAGTTGAATAGGGGAATGTATTAATAATTTTTTTGAGAAATTATTTATTTATTTTGAGAAATTAATCTGGATGTCAGTCATTCATGCTACAAGTGTCTGCAGAGTTATCAGTTAAACAAAAAAACAACTTTCCGCCCAAGAAGTGCCTGATGTATTTACTCTCGCAACTTCTTCCATTCTCTTTTGTCCTTGAACTTAATGACTCTACAGTAAGCATTAAGTCCCATTCCATTTTCGCGTGCTTTCTACAAACGACTAATCTACATCAGAGTCAATTCCCAATAAGTTCTTGCCGGTCAAGTTTCAGGACACAGTCAGATCAAATAGCCAGCATGTGACAAATGATTCGAAGAACATGAAATTATTTGAAATAGATTTTCATTATGGTTAGAAAGACAATAAACTATGTAGTAAGTACTCCCATCATATACTGCTGATTTTAAAAAATTATTTAAAATGAAACATTTTTTAATAACTATGGTGTCCGAGCCGGGTTATGCATACCTCTACTAATTCTACGAGGTATCTGCTGCATCCACCATAGTTGCACAGATGAGAAGAAATCACGTAGTATAACTCTGTCATTTTACAACAACAACAATAACAACGTACCCAGTGTAATCCCACAAGTGGGGTCTGAGGAGAGTAGAGTGTACGTTGGCCTTATCCCTACCAGAGGTAGGGAGGTTGTTTCCAATAGACCGTCGGCTTAAAGAAAGCAAACCAAAGCAATCCGCAAAAGGAGGTAATAGATGTAGAGAAGCCTAAAGCAGACTGCTTAATAAAGCATGGTAAAACCGTCTGAAAAAAATAACAATAAAGTAGGTGCAAAACACCGCCGATAAGACATAAACCAAACGACAAGAAACTACAAGAGTAAGCTCAACTACCTACTAGCCTTTTACCATGTCATTTTATAACAATAATACCTATTAGCCTAACTCAACCCCGAAGTTAGTTCATAGGGTGAGGATTGTCCAAGACCATATAAGGAGATCAATTACTCATTTCATATCCTATATGGGACTCTTAATACTCACCCGCACACCCAGACCTCGTTAACTAAAGCGTGTACAATATAGTATGGGGCCCAAGGTGAACAAAGAATTGAGATGAGTCTGGCACTGATACCATATTAATAATAGATCTAATCAACCTCAAAAATTAGCTCATAGGGTGAATATTGTCCAAGACCTACCAATCCATATCCGATGTGAGACACTTAACAATATAAAACACATACCGTAAGTATTCCTACTGCAACATTGTCCTTAACATACTGTAAGTATTCCTACTGCAACATTGTCCCTAAAGCTACATAAACTCAAAGAACCTGCCTTTTTGTTTTCAGAAAGAAAATGAAGCTACCTTAGGCTTATCAATCAGTCAATCAACTACCCCTCACTCGAAATAAAGGTCCTGCTCTATTTTGATCCAATAGCAGCAAGTTAAGATCTGAAACTAAAATCTGACACAATATCCTCTACATAAATGAAGTACTCTCTCCGTCCCAATTTAAGTGTCTTACTTTTATTTTTGGTATGTCCCGAAAAAGAGTGTCATTTGAGTAAGTTAACAATTCAAACATCCTACATATCAAGTTTATAACTACAAGATTCAAAATGAAATTTTAGTACATTATACACATCTAATTTAGAATATTCAAAAGTCTTTCTTTATTTCTTAAACTACGTGCCTAGTCAAACTAACACACTTAAATTGGGACGGAGGTAGTATGAATTAAAGAATATGTACATTTAGATAGATAAAAAAAGGCAATACTTTTGAAGCCCATTGTGATCGTTATTACTTATACACCCTATTCAGTATTATTTTTATACCTAGTAAGTTATGGCATTAACAATACATGTACCATTCGTATTCTAAGAATACGTATTCAGTATTATTTAAAAATTATGCAATGCATGTTATTTGATACGACAAATCAAACCGTCCACAAAAAATAACGTCAACCCAACTAATGTAAGCATTACTAATAATGTCAGCATTAGAGAAAAAGGGTATACTTTTGAAGCCCATTGTGATCGGATGGAAACCAAGTCCGCCGCAACGACTGTCGTCGACCAACCGACCCGAACCCGGTTTGAATTCCAACAAAACCCATAACTGTATGCTTCTTATACCCTCCATCAATAAGCCCACTTTCTCCATTTCCACTACTTACAGTTGTATCCCAAGTAACAGATACAGATCTGGGTTCAGCATATTTACAGTTGTAACCTCCTAAAATCCTCTTCGAAATCGTAGTAAACCCGAAAATAAACCCGGAAAAACCGATAAGGAAACATAGGATTAAGATTGTTGATCTACGGGAGTTGTAGTAGTATGATCGGGCAGTGAAAACTTTTTGGTTTGAAGGCATTTTTAGACTAAAGATTGGGTCTTTAAGGTTGTTCATATCAATTTTTTATCGTATTAGAGTACCTGAGAGTATATGAATGTACCTTACACAATCTACTTTTATACGCATATAATAATATTATGTAATTTGTATTTATTGAATTATTTGTTGATTGTTTATAATATTTTATAAATGCATTCCTACAGTTTACGTGTTTATTAATGATATGAGAATTAATATTATAATGTAACTTTTAAATTACCTCAACTAATGATCATCGAAATTGAGATATCGATAATATGTGATACGTCTGATATATGGTCTGCATCATATCCTTAGGGATGTAGTATGTCTCACTCGCTACGAGTTATGGCAACTCGTGATGGACACATGGATACTTGTTGAAGTATTGGTATGCCCTGATGTACTGTTTTGTTATATGTCTATAATGTCATCGGCATGTGGGAGATAAAAGTCCTTAGACTTGAGGTCAATATCACCTTGTTTACGGAGTAATGTACTTTGATCCTGTCCTAAGCTCAAATCTTATAGGTTGAGACGCGGCTTGTTTTGGGTGCATTACGAAGTAGATTAAAGATGGTATGTGAGCCAAGATTAGGATTCATTCCTTGAATATATATTCGAGTGAACACTCAGCTACTCATATGGTATTAGGTTGACTAAGTCATTGTCGTCTGAACGATATGCGTGATATGGTCCTCACAACAACTAATATAGATGAGTTATAATAATCAAGTCATTTGGATAGACACTTGACAAATCTTAAGCTTGATTGAGTGTGTCGGATTTTATCTTTCCCACATATAGGTTCAGTTCACATATATTTTGTGTAGCTAAACTTTACATATTGGGTTCGTCTTCCAGCGCAATCTAGAAGTTCTGTGAAGATCCTAATGTAATTAGTGACGATATGTAAAGGCTTGAAGGGTAACACTAAGTCAAATGTTCCGTCGATTGAAGGATGTGATTAGAAGGAGATTATATATATGTTCGGTTGATGACCGGGACATTAGAAATGGGAAAAGGCTGAAAATATGAACAGGACCGCGGTGCCTTTAATTTAGGACCGCGGTTCCGAAAACACGCACAGGCACCGCAGTGCCACTTAGTTTGGGCCGCGGTGCCTAGCCGATTTCGAACGGTCCGAAATTTTTAGTCAGTCCGGGGTTTTGCTTGCCTGGCCCACAGAAACCCTAAAGCCTTTGTTTGCAATTATAAATAGAAGGCTTACCTCTCATTCCAATTACACGAAACCTAAGAGAGGTAAATCTCTTCTAAAGTTCTGTCAGAATCCCTAGCATTCTTGACTTAGCAATTACATCACAGTTTCCAGAACTTACAAAACGAGGGACGTTTGCGTGTGCACCATGGACTACACAAAGCATCAAGAATCAACTGATTGGCTGATTATTTCAAAATGTAAGTCTTCCGTCGAAGTGTTTACATTTACTATGTGCTTTGTATTTTCATTACATATTATATTGCAGTTCGACCGTCGTCGGATTTGAAATATAAATTTTCAAATTCCGCTGCGTGTACGAACCTGACGTAAACTCCTACAGTGGTATCAGAGTTTGGGTTGTTCGTGTGATTTGTAATGATATTAATGATAATATGGGTTATGATTTGTTTAGATCTATAGTTTATGTTGTTAAAAGCTTTAAAACCCTAAACCTTTAGAACACATGGTCCTTGTGACCAGATCTGTTAATGCAATTATGTATTCGAACAAGTCAATCCAATAAATAACTCTTCTAAGTTAATATGTGTTATCCGGCTTAAAGCATGGTGCATTGAAACGAAGAACGGGAAGAAAATAAGATTTGATGGTCGATTAACATGTTGTTTTAACGGTGACGGTAATACAAGTGATATATCTGAAAGATCTGGTCCTAAACCAGTTTTAGGGATTCGAAAATTTCAAATTTTGTGTTTCTAGAGGTAAGACACCGCGATTCCATGATGGAGCACCGCGGTGCCTGCTAGGGTTTTGTGGTGGTGCCGGGATTCCTCGATGGAACACCGCGGTGCTGCCCAAATGAAGCCAGAGGCACCGCGGTCTTGTTCATGGGAGTCGCGGTGTTGTTCATCCAGAAACTTAAAATTAATTTTTCGGACAATCTGCCTTCGAGGCACCGCGATTCCACCTGTTAGGACTGCGGTGCCTGTGACGATAATTATGAGGCACCGCGGTGCCACATGTTAGGACCGCGGTGCTAATTAATTTTACAGATTCTAGTAGCTTACTGCCTCAGAGGCACCGCGGTGCCACCTGTTGGGACCGCGGTGCCGACGACAGTTTGTTAAATAAAAAAAATCGACAATCAGAAACAGAGACTTAGAAGTTTCAGATTCTGAATCTTAAGTTTAAGTTTTAGTTTCTGGAAATAAAGTTTTGAATCAAACAGATTTGGGCCTTTCGGGCAAATTTGTAATTCAAGAAAGTTTTCTGAAAGTTGATTTTAGGTTCTGGAAATTGCAAACAGGTCCCAGAAACTTGTAAATATTTTTTGAGATTTAGAATTGCATTTTCTGAGTTTATAGAGGTTCAGATTGAACTTTTAAATTCTTAAAGGACTAAACTGTAAATATTTAAAGTTTGCAGAATTCCTGAAAATCAGAATTTTGAAATCTGAAAATGTTTAGGGATTGTTTGGCATTTACATAGATTATAGAGTTTAGACAAATAGATTCATAGTTATCATTAATAGTATATTATTAAATAATATACAAATGTGTTAAGTGATTGAATGTGATGCATTTAAATTATTAGTTTAGCGTCATGATTATTATGCAGGTAGGCGCCAAGAATTGTTTAAATTCAAAATGACCGCTATAATCATGCGAGTGACGACCTTGATATGTGATTAAAATCATCTTTATCATGTCTGTTGGGTTTGATGGTTTCCCATCTAATTGTGTTTAGAAATTGCATGATAGGATGTCATATGATGTATAACTTGATTGTTGATCTTGAATGAATCCCTGAAAACTGAAAATGTTCCCCAAACATTAAATACAAGCCTAAATTATAACGCGTCGTCCAGTATAATTTTTAGGGTGTTAAATCCTTTTTGGCGATGCGAGTATTTATGCCAAAGCATTTGCTCTAAGTCTAAGAGGACCGATGCCCTTTCATAGATGTGTTAAAATAAAAGTAGATAATAAATTTTTGTAGGTATTTACACCAAAGTGTTTGCTTGCAAAGACTAAATTTACTTAGGCATTTAAACGCAGTCGTGTAATGGGGTTGGCTTGTTTAGATGAATTTTGGCGCCAAAGTGTCGGACCAGTCTAAAGACGTAAGATTAAAATGAAAGATATTTAATCAAACCAAGAGTTGTAGAGTTGTTTTACAATTGGTTGAGGACCTACCAAAGTGTGTTATTGAAATTATCAGCCAAAGCAAACGCGGATATAGCATATGTTTGGATCTTGGCCCATTATGACCTTTATATTAATTTAGGTCTGTATTCTACCTTGGGGTCGTAGAAGTATGCAAAATAGTAGGAGCTAATTAAGCAAAAGGCCATGTTAAATTAGTCTATAATGAATGTGTATTATTGGAAGAATGAATTGTTAATTGCATTTTTCTTATTCTATCTATATCTTCAGATCTTCAGAAATGTCAAACTTTTAGTTGAAAATGCTTATGGAATCCAACAAACTTACTGGACCCAACTTCATAGACTGACTCAGAAATGTCAGAATTGTCCTGAGACAAGAAAAAATTGAGTATACATTAGACAAAGTGTTCCCCATCGCTCCAGCGGAGGACTCTGCAGAGTATGCAACCTTCGACAAGGTTACTTACCAGAAACATTATAAGGATGTCACCTCAGTTCAATGTCTAATGTTGTCTTATATGTCACAACCATTGCAAAGACAACATGAAACTAAGGGCCCAACGAAATGTTAGCTCATTTGAAGAGTCTTTATGATTCGCAGAGTCAGACAATAGAGTATGACCTGCTCATAGAACTCTTCAAGTGTAGGCTAAATGAATGGGGCCAAGTTTCACCTCATGTGTTGAGGATGATTGAGTTGATTGAGAGGTTGGCCGCCATTGACATAGAGTTTCATGACAAAGTCTCCACCACCCTCATCCTGCACTCACTTCCTAGATCGTTTGAGAGTTTCATTGTCAATTATAATATGAATGGAACTAAAGCGACGTTGCCGGAGTTACATAATATGTTGAACACTTTTGAATTTTCGACCTCAAAGACCAACATATTCTGATGGTTGGCTCCTCTAGTCGCTCAAACCAAAAGGTAAGGGACAACAGAAGGGGAAGGGCAAAGCTGTTGTTCCGGCAGCAGCGATGAAGCCCAAGGAAGGGGCGAAGAAGAAGAAGAAGAAATTGTCGGCATCAGATGTTTGCATGAATTGCAACAGGAAGGGGCATTGGAGAAAGGATTGCACTACTCCATGCGGAGGAATGACACCAGGTACTAATGTGCAAGGTATGTTTGTAATTGAAATTAATCTATTTATAAATGATTCTCATTCCCGGGTACTTGATACCGCTTGTGGCTCACACATTTGTACAAATGTGCAGGGGCTAACTGATAGCAGGAAGGTCGGGCCTCGCGAGGTGGACCTGCGCGTCGAAAATGGAGCACGAGTTGTTGCTGAGCGCGTGAAACTTATAGGATAGATTAACCTTCTGGCAGAATTTTGTTGTTAAACAATTGTTTTTATGTTCCTTCTTTGACAAGGAACATTATTTCCATTCCTGTACTTGATTCAGAGGGGGTTTTACTCAAACACGTCTAATGACAATATGGCTTTGACTTTAGATAATGTTGTGTAAGGAATTGCGCCTCTTCTGAATGGATTGTATACATTAAACTGCCACGGGGAAATTTTCAATGTACAAAATAAAAGGGCTAAGTTAAATGAAAGAAATTCTACCTACTTGTGGCATTGCAGACTTGGTCATATCAATCAAACGAGGATAGAACGGTTGAGGAAATTAAATTACCTCGAACCATTTGACTTACAATCTTATGGTAACTGTGAATCCTGTTTGAAGGGTAAGATGACCATTAAACCTCTTTCTGGAAAGGGGATCCGTGCCAAAGAGGTGCTTGAGATGGTACATACGGATGTATGTGGACCATTTTCGACTCAAGCTAGAGAAGGTTTCTTGTACTTCATCACTTTAACAGACGACTTATCAAGGGTTGGATATGTGTATCTTATGAGACACAAATCCGAGGCTTTTGAAAAGTTTAAGGAGATTAAGTGTGAAGTTGAGAAACAGCTCTCAAAGAGTATCAAGACTCTCCGATCTGATCGTGGGGGTGAATACTTAAGTAAATAATTTCTTGACTACTTAAAGCTTCATGGAGTTCATTCCGAATGGACACCTCCTGGAACACAACAGATGAATGGTGTTGCCGAGAGGAGAAATAGAACCTTGCTTGACATGGTTCGTTCCATGATGAGCTTTTCAGCTCTTCCTACATACCTTTGAGGATACGCTATTTTGACCTCAATATATGTTCTAAACAAAGTTCCATCTAAATCAGTCGAAAAGACACCATATGAGGTATGATGTGGCAAAAAGTCATCACTTAGACACATGAGGCCCTGGGGTGTCCTGCATATGTCAAGAAGTTGATCACTAATAAGTTGGAATCCAAAAGTGAGAAATGTTACTTTGTTGGGTATCCAAAAGAAACTAAGGGATACTACTTCTATCTTCCTGGAGAACATAAGATATTTGTTTCTAGGAACGCAACTTTTCTTGAGGACGAATATGTCTACAAGGATGAGAGTGGCACAGAGATAGAACTTGAAGAAATTCAAGAACAATGTAACAAAGAGGTTGAATCTTTGCCCGATGATGAAGACAAGAATTCAGTGGGTGCTTTAGGCGAAGATTGGGTATTTAGAGTACCCCCTTCGGCCAGTGAGAGTGCTACAAGGAGTAATGCAGAAATGCAAGATCTTACGGCACAGACCTTGGGAGCAAGTGCACCAGTTGCAATTCCTCCCATTCAGGAAAGACATGAAAATGATATTTCTGATAGCTCTAATGTTGGTAGATCGACCAGTAGCAAGAACCTACTCACGATCGAACGTATTCAGAATCGAGCTGCAAGACAATCAACTCCATAGGTCTACTAGATCTCATCGTCCTCCAGAAAGACTAAATCTACTTGTGGAAATACATAATGAGCTAGATATTCTAGATGATGACGAGCCTAGAACCTACAGTGAAGCAATGCGAGACATTGATTCGAAGAGTTGGCAAGAAGCCATGAAATCCGAAATGAAATCTATGTATATCAATCAAGTGTGGAACTTGGTTGATTTTCCAAATGAGGTTAAACTCATAGGATGCAAATGAGTATTCAAGAAGAAGATTGATGCATATGGCAAGGTTCAGACTTATAAAGCTAGACTAGTGGCTAAAGGTTTTACTCAGCATCCTGGTGTGGATTATGATGAAACTTTTTCACCGGTGGCTAAGATAAAGTCTATTTGGATTTTGCTTGCGATAGCTGCACATTATGATTATGACATTTGGTAGATGGACGTCAAAAATGCATTCCTCAATGGTAATATAATTCAGGAAGTGTATATGAAACAACCCAAAGGTTTTCATGTGAATTCAGACAAATGTTGTGTGCAGGCTACAGAAGTCCATTTATGGGCTTAAGCAAGCCTCTAGGGGTTGGACATTTACTTTGACAGTGCTATCAAATCTTTTGATTTTGTCAGAAGTAAAGAGGATCCTTGTGTTTATTTCAAACGCAAGGATGAAGGTATTGTCTTCATTATTATATATGTTGTTGACATATTGATAATGGGAGACAATAGGGCCCTTATGCAGTCAGTTAAGGATTGGTTGTCCAAGACCTTCATGATGAAGGATTTAGGCGAAGCCTGCTACATTTTGGGAATTAGGATCTATAGAGATAGACCTAATAGATTGTCGGGACTGTCACAGTCAGTCTACATAGACAAAGTGCTTAGACGTTTTTCAATGGAGAATACCAAGAAAGACAGTCTTCCGATGGGTCAACGCATCAAATTATCAAAGAAGGACTGCCCTTCTAATGCTATTGAATTTGAGCGCATGAAGAGGATCTCATATGTTTCGCCTATAGGATCGATCATGTATGTCATGACCTGTACTAGGCCAGATGTGGCCTTTGCACTTAGTATTACTTGCAAGTTCCAGCGGAATCCTGGTGAGGAACACTGGAAAGCAGTCAAGAGTATTCTCAAGTACCTCAGGCGTACTAAAGATTACTTGGTATACCGATGCTAGTTTCCAGACAGATGTTGATGATTTCAAATCTTAGTCTGGTTACACGTTCATTTTCAACGGAGGAACAGTGAGCTGGAAGAGTTCCAAACAGGCTACTCGCGGACTGACCATCAAGCGAGTACATTCTTTGGATCGGAAGTCGCTAAAGTTCGCCGCGATTTCTGAGTCCTGAAGGAACTAGGGGTTATTCTGAGTGCTAGTTGTCCAATAACCATTTATTGTGACAACACTGGTGCCATTGCACATGCAAATGAACCAAGATCAACAAACAGGAACAAACATGTACCAAGAAAGTACCACATCCTGAGAGAGATGGTGGAAGCTGAAGATATCAAGATAGACTATATCCCCACATACAATAATTTAGCATACCCGTTTACTAAGCCATTAAGCTTGGTGAAGCATAATGGTCATTTTGAGAACATGGGTATTAGATATGTTGGTGATTGGCTCTAGGCCAAGTGGGAGATTGAAAGTATATGTATGTCCTAGAGACAATCTGTATTAGGACACAATGTACTTTATACACATTCATATTTTTATTAATGATAATTAATATTATGACATTTGCATTTGTTGAATTATTAGTTGATTGTTTATAATATTCTATAAATGTATCCCTAGAGTTTACGTGTTTATTAATGATGTGAGAATTAATGTTATAACGTAACTCTTAAATTACCTCGACTAATGATCATCGAAATTGAGATATCGATGATATGCGATACGCCGACATATGGTCTGCATCATATCCTTAGGGGATGTAGTATGTCTCACTTGCTACGAGTTATGGCAACTCGTGATGGACACATGGATACTTGTTGAAGTATTGGTATGCCCTGTGTTGATCGCTTTGTTATATGTCTATAATGTCATCGGCATGTGGGAGATAGAAGTCCTTAGACTTGAGGTCAATATCACATTGTTTACGGAGTAATGTACTTTGATCCTGTCCTAAGCTCAAATGTCTTATAGGTTGAGACGCAGCTTGTTTTTGGTACATTACGAAGTAGATTAAAGATGGTATGTGAGCCAAGATTAGGATTCATTCCTTGAATATATATTCGAGTGAACACTCAGGTACTTATATGGTATTAGGTTGACTAAGTCATCCACAACGAATGGATACGCTCGTGATATGGTCCTGTTGTCAACTAATATAGACGAGTTATAATAATCAAGTCATTTGGATAGACACTTGACAAATTCTAAGCTTGATTGAATGTGTAATGAATGAAAGAATTTTATCTTTCCCACATAAAGGTTCAATTCACATATATTTTGTGTAGCTAAACTTTACATATTGGGTTCGTCTTCCGGCGCAGTCTAGGAGTTCCGTGAAGATTTTAATGTAATTAGTAACGATATGTAAAGGCTTGAAGGGTAACACTAAGTCAAACGTTCCGTCGATTGAAGGATGTAGTTAGAAGGAGATTACCTATATGTTCGGTTGATGACCGGGACATTATAAATGGGAAAAGGCTGAAAATATGGACAGGAACGCGGTGCCTTTAATTTAGGACCGCGGTTGCGAAAACACGCACAGGCACCGCGGTGCCACTTACTTTGGGTCGCGGTGCCTAGCCGATTTCGGACGGTCCGAATTTTAGTCAATCCGGGGTTTTGCTGGCCTGGCCCACAGAAACCCTAAAGCCTCTGTTTGCAATTATAAATAGGGGGCTTACCTCTCATTCAATTACACGAAACCTAAGAGAGGTAAATCTCTTCTAAAACTCTGTCAGAATCCCTAGCATTCCTGACTTAGCAATTACATCACATTTTCCAGAATTTACAAATCGAGGGACGTTTGCGTGTGCACCCTGGACTACACAAAGCATCAAGAATCAACTGCTTGGCTGATTATTTCAAAATGTAAGTCTTTCGTCGAAGTGTTTACATTTACTATGTGCTTTGTATTTTCATTGTATATCATACTGCAGTTCGACCGTCATCAGATTTGAAACATAAATTTTCAAATTCTGTGCGAACCATCCTAACATACCAACAAATTGCTTGTACTCCGCAGAGAAATTGCAGGTACTGTCGATTCTTTAAGTTTGTACTGACAGTGATACACTACCTTGCAGTCTTGCACTGCAGTGAAGGATTAAAGTAGATGCAAGTTGTATGGACAGAAAATGCTACCATCATTTCCATTTGGTATGTTATTAACGAATATAATATTTTTAAATTTAGAAATAATTTAATTTTATAAATTAATTTAATTTTAAAAAAATTATTTTGAATTATATGTTTCAATTTTCTTTTTAAATTTCGTGTCAATTCAAATAATAACACATAATTTGAGACGTAAGACGTACCAAAAGTGATCCCTAATGTTAGACAGGTTCAAAATAGTAAAAAAAAATACACTTTTAATTTTCGTTAAGTATTTATAGAAAGTTTTATCAAATGCTAAATATACAACACAAAACTTACAATGGACACTAAAAAGATGCTCATTTGTTTCCGTTTATGTTACTTTATTTTTCTTGTCTGTCTCTGGAAATATTTTTCTTTCTATATTTAGGAACTACGAGATAAATTTATAACCATAAGATTCAAATGATATTTTAGTACACTATTCATATCTTTAATTTAGGATCACACGAGACTTTTGACCTAGTTAAATTAAGCCACTTAAATTGAAATGTAAAGAGTATAAAAAATGAGAGAAATTACACATCAAAAGCTCTACCAAACTCTAAATAACAACAACAACATACCCATGTTTGAATGAACTCATTTTGCTCTCCAAGCCCATTTGAGCCCGTTTCGGATTGAGATGCATCTTTCATCCCAACTGTACTAGGATAAAAAGTTCAGAAATATTTTATTTAATACCGCTATTTAATTTGTATTTAGTTTTTAAATTTGTATCTCCCATTTCAGAATACTTCAAATATTTATATCTTAACAAACTCAAATAAAAATATTTGAACTTCGGCCATATAAATCTTAATACATTTTGTTTGAAGTTAAGTTTTATAAAAAATTAACTTCAGACACTATATGTCTGAGTTTATATGCAGTTATTTAGTCATGGATAAATGTATAGAAAATATAAACTTAGAACATAAGTTAGCGATGTCAAAACTATGCCTGACCAACGGAGCGGGGTCAGGGTCTGGCGGGGCGGGGCTGATGGGGTCTGTCGCCGCCCCGTCCCGGTCCAGGAGGGGTTGGGGTCGGGGTTGGTCATTTTTTTATTTGCCCTTAAATTAAATAAATAATACACACACACACAACAAGATAGTTTAATAAAAACATCTCAATGTTGTTTTTGTGCCTCTTATATTATTCGATTAAAAGTATGATTTTTTTGGTAATACAATTCAAAATTGCAACTTCGTGATATTGAAAGTTGCAAATAAATAACATAATAAAATTACAATTAAAATAATTACATGTTAAGAAACACATTTTTTAGTTTCTTTATAATTCTTGTGGTTCTTCGGTTGTAATTGGTATATATTGGTCAAATTGGTCGACGTCGCTTGCACATCCGTCAGATAAGATTTCGTTGTAGTTGTAGTTTCTTCTTCGCTGATCTCCGGTTGGCCGCACCTCCTACGCTCCGCACGAATTCAGTCTCTGAATAGAACTACAATCTCTAATAAGTCTCCTGCCAATGAATGTATGTGTTCCCCTATTTGAAATCTTCCCGCAGAAAACGCGCTTTCAGACGTTGTTGATGACACTTGAATGTTCAACACATCTCGGGCCATCTTAGATAATGTTGGAAAATTCTTCTCATTCTCCATCCAGTATTTTAGCAAGTCTTCACGTCCCTCTTCATTTTCAATTGATTCGTACGGTTTAATACCCTGCAAAACAAAAACATCAAACTCGCTAATTTGGTTAGAAATGGTACCACTAAACATTCTATGTCCGAGGCTTTCAATACTAGCCGCAACATAACGTTTTTGAGGTTGTGTTGAAGAAGAAGAAGATGACATGGAAGTCGGTTGATTGCTAGCACTTTCTTGTTGGTAATGCGTATATATCTTTTTACATTCATCTTGTATGCTAGACAACACTTCTTCTCTTGTTTTTTCAATAGGTGGTGGATCATTTGGATTTTTGGGAGATCGAGGTGGAAGTTTATCTATGCAATCATAAATAGTTTCAATAAGTGATTTACAACCGTCTATTTTAATAGATGGATTTAATACAACACTAATAATATTAATTAGGGGAATAGGAATAAAATATTTTTTCATTTTTAGAAACTTTTTTTAATAGGTGTCTTATAAGCTGAGTTTTCCATATATTCACTAAGTAATATAAATATTATAACTATATAAAATAACATTGATGAAATAGTATGATAATAAATACCGGAAAATTCTATAGTCGCTAGATAAAAATTTCTCTAAAAATGTATTTAGTTTTAAAATTGTATCCCAATCGGAATCAATAATCATATCAGTAGGATTTCGATTACGGGCGTTAAAAAATTGGGTTACAGGTCTTCTATACTCATAAGCAACACGTAGTTGGTTGTATAAAGAATTTCATCTAGTGCATACTTCTTTGGGAATTTTTCGGTAAGGTAGTTCACAATCATGACAATTTTTTTTATATTCTTTTATTCTTTGTATTCTATTACTTTTAAAAATAAAGTTTATAGCAAATTGTATTTTTACAAGAATGTCTTCAAAAAGTGATAGACCATCATTTACAACTAAGTTATAAATATGACATGCACATTTTATATGAAAATGATCTGAAAAAGATGAAGTTAATATATTTTTTAATGATCTAACAGCAGAATTATTAGAAGATGCATTATCTAATGTAATACTCATAATTTTATCAGTTATGTCATAATAATCGCAAACTGAAAAAATATTTTCTGCAATAAAAAGACAAGTGTGCCTACTATCAATATATCTATATGCTAAAATACGTTTTTGCATAGAAAATTTATAGTCTATCCAATGACATGTTACAATTAAATAATCATGGTCGTTAGTACTATGACATATATTAGACGTAATAGATACTTTGCCGGAAAAATGAAATAACGTAAATATTATTGATATTTGTGTGCAAATTTAAAAACGTCTCTCCTAACCGTTGATCTAGGAAAACTGTTATAAGCATGATTGTACATTTATCTTATATAATGAATAAAACCAGGAGAATCAGGAAATGAAAAGGGCAAACCCTCCACTGCAACTAATTTTGATAATGTTTCCCTATCTTTATTTTTATCGTATTTAGGGCCTATAATTGCCCCCGTCATAGGGTCAATTTGACCCTGTACCTGGTGCGGGACATTATGTGAACCTTGTCCCGACTGAGAGAGCGTTGTCTCACCCTTCATTTTAGCCTTATATTCATTCCACTTAGCTTTGTGTTTGGTATTCAAATGCGTAGTTAAACCTCCCGTCCCGCTCTGACTTTTTCCCATTTTTAAATTTATAAATAATTTTACAAATTGTGCATCTAGCAACTTGATTTTCTACGTCTCTATCAAAAAAAGCTCATACAAGTGATGTTAATTTTCGTTCTGGTGAGCCTCGTCTCATACTAGGGGGAATAAGAGGCGTTCCAATGTCATCTAGATTAGTGGGCGTGTCATCTAGATTAGTGGGTGTGTCATCTAGATTATCTTCTAAATTAAAGTCTTGTTGAGTTCCAGAAAATAACTCCTCGTCTAAATCTAATGGTACTTTAGGAAATAATTCAGTATCAACAAAATCGTCATGTCTAGGAGGAATAGGATGACTAGAAGAAGTATTCTTACCCTTATTACCCCTACTAGAAGAAGCAATACCCTTACACTTATCCGTAATCATATGTTTCAGTCCTTCCATTATAATTATGCAAATAAATAATTAAAGATAATAAAATTAAGTGTGCTAATTAAAGTAAAGAAACAATAATAATTTAATAAGAAACAAATGTACCAAACGTCGACGTGTAATCGAGAGGTTGAAAATTGAAACTTTGCTCGATAGATGATCCTCAAGCTAGTTGCCAACTTCACTCTCAAATGAATAAATGAAATTGAATATTTAGTAGACAATGTAGAGAGGTTAGAGAGATTGTAGGAAGATTTGTGAGAAAGAATGAAGAAAAAATGAGGTATTTATAGTTGAAAAATTGGGTTAAAATGTAAATATAATAACTTAGGGGTTAAAAATAAATATTAAGAGGTAGGGGGGTTTGGGGTGTGGGAGGGGAGTATAGCCATTGTGCAACGGGTGGGAAAGGGATCGGGGTCGTGGAATTTTCTCGACCCCGTACCGAAACCGATATCGAGTACCTGTATTCGATCACGATCTGGTCGGCGGGTTCGGGTGGGGTAAGGCGGTCGGGTTGCCGTCCGTTGGGACCTTAGTCAAAACTGAATATGTATGCACTTTTCCAGTTTTCCATTATCATGCCTCCACACCCGAATTTCGATCAAGAAATTGCACGGTTTTCCCTTCGGTCGATCTTTAATTTTTGTCTATGCCTTCTGAGGCATAATTTCTTTACGTAATCCGGCAATTTATGTCGGATCACGTAAAGATTCCATTTGAGGGGGGAAAGCTAAAAACAAGTAGGACAAAAGTGCAAATGAGCTGAGTCGGGCCAGCAAGAACAACAACTTCAAGCCCGAACTTGATGCTAGGCCCAAACATGGACTCGTTTAGCTCTCTTTCCGAGCCCATTTGGGCCCGTCTCCGATTCGCACTTTTTCGACCCCCATTTCTACTACTAGGGTCTCCACACCCAACTTCACTTCCTTCTCATGGATTCCCCAAACCTTCACAGCTCGCCGCCTCCCGTCGCCGTTGACCAGCGCCGCCTGCAATTTACTTCGGTCGATTTACCTATCTCTCCGCCAGTAAGTATCTCTTTTCCTCGCCGTTGCACAGAAGTAGTGTACTATGATTTCAACTTTATCGGTTCTGAATTTTAGAATGACGACTTCAAGTGATAGTAAATGTGTTCTAAATCTAATATTTGTACATATTTAATGAATTTGTTAACACAAATACTACACTATTTGAACAAAAGCCTACTTTCCCCTCTGTTTGCACGTCGATTTTGTGAAAGAAAAGGAAATGAATGATCATTTTTAAGAGGAGAAGTTCTGTATATAATGAATCAGCTAGTCTTTTGACTTGTTGTTGAAAGAAAAAAGTTGTTTTTATGCTTGGTGTATCTGCTTCGTCTGTTTAGTTCATCTGTGTCCTATCCTTTTGCTTACAGGCGTCGAATTAGCCTAAAAATGCCTTCAGCTGGTTTCAGAGCTTCAGTGATGAATTTGTGATTATATGTTGAGTCTATTCGGGCTACGATAAAAAAAGTATTAGATTAAAAAAATATTAAGTTCGATAGTCGGGGAGTGAAAACAAATTCCTTTTTGTTTAACTTATCCGGTATTTGAAGCACAGTGGCCCTAGTAATCTCTATTCGAGCTGGATAGACTAATATGGGTGAATCACAGTCCACCAAGAAGTTCTTCATTCCCAGAATAACTAAAATAAGCTTTGAGATGGAACGTTAAAAACTTGCGATGCCAAATGTTTTTTCATAGAAGCTACTGCAGTACACATTTGATATGGTATGTTTCTTTAGGATTTCCATCTTGCTGAGCTGTGGGAGTATAAGCACAATTTAGATGTCATCAATCAGTTTATAAATCAGACTGTGTTGCTGACGAAGACTAATATAGTGAATTTACAAAGAATACTTATATCTGAGAAGTACAAAAGAAACAATGTGTTGCAACTTGCAACTAGTGATTTGTCAAGCTTGGTCCTTGCTTAGACAAAACTTCCAGCCTAATTCTTTGAAGTACCCGATTATAGTATATCTAGTGCTTGACAAGGTACTATACAATACTATGTATCCACTTTAAAATATGCCTGCAGCTTCCATTTTTTGTATATGGCGTTAAATTATAGGATCTTCCTTGAGGCTCGTTTTTGCAAAAGATAATGACCCGTTGTTGATGATATTTCATTTTATGAATTTGTACATGTTATCGACATACCACTGAGTATGATGTTGTTTGTTATTATCGACATACAGTGGTGTTATTGAGACATATAAAGAGCTCAAAGTTGAACATACTTACTTTTGGAATTAATTGACTTGTGTGATTTCATGTTAAATGTTTTACGTGCATCAGCTGCGTTGGATTTGCTTCATTGATTCATATTTGTAAACTGGTTGCTTTTATTTAGACGGCAGATGCTATTCCTGAGGGTATTGTGGATATAACCAGTCTGACTGAAGGAAGCACAGGCGAGAAACGAAAAAGAGAAGGAAGATTAAGATCTAGAGTTTGGCAACACTTCACGAAGTTAATAAAGGAGGATGGAACTTGTGACAAATGCAAGTGTAATCATTGCCATAAAATTTTCACTTCTTCGACCCGAAGTGGAACGACTCATTTGCTTCGTCATATAAGCGAAGGAATATGTCCGGTATTTAAGAAAGTCAAAAAGGAAAACTCGCCAACAGTTTTCAGCTATATGGGCGGTAGCATAGACCAAAAACTTGGTATTAACCCTTGGAAGTTTGATCAAGAACTAGGTCAACCTTCTTTCGAACAGTCAATTGATGCACATGATGACTTGTTAAACCCAATGGGGTTACATGATATTGAACGTCAAACATGTACCACGTCAGAAGGTGACTATGGTGGGGGCCACACATCAATGCCTGTATTTTCTAAACTTCATCCACAACCTGCTGTGAAGTCCCATCCTATTTCAGAACCATGGATGACTGAGTTAAGGGCTTGTGTAGGTAAACTCGTTGAACTCACAAGTGAACGAGTGTCAACAAAGCCTAGCATGGATAATAATAATAAGACTTGTGTGGCTGTTAGTACTCCCGATCTCTCTATTGCTTCTGCTGTGAAGTGCTTGAATGAGATGGAGGATATTCCACAATCAAGTGCAATGTATTTAGATGCTTTGGATATCGTACGGGATCCAGAAGAAAGAGAATGTTTCATTTGTTTAAACCCAGAGCCTCGTAAGAGATGGCTGCAAAGGATGTTACACCGTCGTTTTCCCTTACGCTATAGCAACAATGTTTGACCAACTGTAAGTAATCAACTATCAATTGCTAAAAAAAAATCAGCTTGTGGAGGATCATAGCACTTACTAAAGAACAAGGGAGATATCATTTGACAACCGCGTAAGTTTCTTCATGAACACTTTTTTAGTTCAAAGAAGTGTTTTCATTCCAGCGACGTTACAATACAGAAGACCGATTCAAAGTGAGAATGATATCAAGCTTTAGTTATTGACATATTGCCATGAGCTGTGTACTGTACAGTTTCTGTTGTTTCAGATAAGGATTCCATACTAGAAAAGGAAAATATTGGCAAGCTTAAAGATTGTGCAATTGAATATCAGAATATCATGGGTTATTCGCTTTCCTTATTTCCTTTTTAATACTGCTTTGAATTGCTTGTCCTTTTGCCGAAGGTCTATCGGAAACAACCTCTCTACCTCTCAAGGTAGGGGTAAGACCTGCTTTGTGGGATTTCACTACGTTGTTGTTGAAACGTGATGAGAATCTTATTAAAGAACAGCACTTGCAGAGTGCAATAAAATGTGCAATATGCATTTGAGTAATGTGAAAAATATTGAGTAAATTAATCATTCTATGTACTTCCTATACATTTTTCATTTTTACACCAAATGGCTAAGAGAATGTATAGTTTACTTTTTAGTTTCAACTGTAAAGGTATGTTTACCCAATTTCATCGCAAAAGGGTAAATATTGTGGAAAAGTCCATTCCTTCCATCTCAATTTATGCGATATTAATACTATTTAACCGTGCATAAAGTTTAATAAAATAAAATAAATTGAAATTTATGGTCTAAAATAAATGTTAAAGACTTTTGTGTCATTCTATAGCTACATAAATTGAAATTCAAAGTTAAATTATTTTAAATATAAAAATGTCAAATTTTCTTTGGATAGACTAAAAATAAAAGTGTGAGCACATAAATTGGGATTAAAAATAAGTTTAACGACATTTTAGAAAACCAAATATTTAAAATTTAGTGTGAATTCTCACATTATATAATTAAAAAATACGTAAACATAACATATTTCATACTTATTATGATTTCCAAAATTAGTATTACTATATAAATATGTAAAATTTTGAAAATAACCGCTTTATCTATCAAGGTGGAGCTAAAATCGTGGTATATAAATAATAATAATTAAACATGTGGATAGAGGTCATATATGAAAGAGTTCAGTTTTATTTTTGATAAACCCTTTGCTCACTACAATATATATAAACCCCTATGAGTCCCTCTTTCTCATTTAGGGTTTTACATATGGCGACTCGCTACCTAACTCGTTCTCTCCTCACTACTCTCTCTCGCTCATACACTTCTCTTTCTCTCTCTACACATCCACCACATTCCTTCTCTCTCCTCCGTCTCCGTCCCCGTCCACTCATCGCCGTTGCATCCAACCTCCGAACCTTCTCTCCGTCACCGTTACGGTCAAACTCGTTGCGAGGGTTTGCGACTCGCCAAACGTCGTCGTCGCTCAATGACCCGAACCCTAACTGGTCGAACCGGCCACCGAAGGAGACGATTCTGCTTGATGGATGTGATTTTGAACACTGGCTTGTTGTGATGGATAAGCCTGAGGGTGATCCGACTAGAGATGAGATCATCGATAATTACATCAAAACTCTCGCTACCATTGTAGGAAGGTTCGAATGAAATATACATTTCTTATTTCTTCTATCAACATAATTTAATCGATCAATTAATCTAATATGTCATAATCTATAGCTAGTTTGTGTCAGCGATGTGAATCCTTTATGACTTGTTTGGATGTTTGTTACATATTATTTCATAATGTATTGTATTGTTTTGATATATATATATATATATATATATATATAACGTTTGGATAGATTGTTACATAATGTCACATATTAAAGGATAAAATAGGATTAAATAATAAGCAAAGGCGAAATGAGGAAAAAAATAAGGTAACAACGCTATCTCACCTACCAGAGATGAGGTCATTGATAGCTACATCAAAACTCTTGCTACAATTGTTGGAAGGTTCGAATTAAAATGCTCTACATTTTTGTTTCTTATTTACGTTATTTAATCGATTAATTAAGCTATTATGCCTCAATCTCTAGCTAGTTTGTGTCGGTAATCCTTTAGATAGTTGCATTAAAACTCTTTCTACAATTGTTGGAAGGTTCAAATTGAAATGCTCTACAATTTTGCTTCTTCGTAACATCATTTAATCGATCAATTAAGCTAATATGCTTCAATATCTAGCTAGTTTGTGTCGGAAATTTGAATCTATGATTGTGAGAAGGTTCGAATTGAAATGCTCTACGTTATTGTTTCTTATTTACATCATTTTAATTGATTAATTAAGATACTATGCCTCAGTTTCTAGCTAGTTTGTGTCGGAAATATGAATCTTTAATATGCTGCAGCCTATGAGGGTAGCTATTTATTGTATTGTGTAATTGCTCAGAAATGGAGAGAAGGAGAAGGACATATGAATGTGTATGTAGAAAAAGTAGATAACCCGAGTATATTTAAATAGTTTTAGAAGTCAAATTATTGAGTGTTCCAAATGGAGCGGAATGTATATTGAGGATTCATCTAGCCAGTCCCAACTAGCTTGGGATTGAGCTTAGTTGTTGTTGTTTACTCTAAATAGTTTAAGAAACTTGCCTGTAATGATCTACATTTGTGTGTCTTCTTAACGCAATTTAATCTATCTATTAAGCTACTATGCCTCAATCTCTAGCTAGTCTGTGTCGGCTATATGAATCCTTTAGATAGCTACATCAAAACTCTTGCTACGATCATTGGAAGTTTCGAATTGAAATGCTCTCCATTTTTGTTTCTTATTTACATTATTTAGTCGGTTATTAAGCTACTATGCCTCAAGCCACTACGCCTCAATCTTTAGCTAGTTAATAATCCCATTTGCATTATGAATTTGAATAGTTTCTCTTTATTAATATAGTTTTTTTATCTTCCACCTTATATCTACAGCTTTGGGGGACCCCTTCCCTTTCCTTTGTGTTGCAGCCTATGCAGGCCGCTGTTTATTGTATCGTGTAAATGCTCAGAAATGGAGAGGACATATGAATGTGTGCCTGTAGAAAAGTAGAGAACTTGAGTATATTTAGGAATTTAACTAGTTTTAGAAGACAAATTACTGAGTGTTTGTATGAAACAGATGAGATCATCTATAGCTACATCAAAACTCTTGCTACAATTGTTGGAAGGTTCGAAATTGAAATGCTCTAATTTATGTTTCTTCGTAGCATCATTTAATTGATCAATTAAGCTAATATGCCTCAATCTCTAGCTAGTTGTATTTGGCAATGTGAATCCTTTATATGTTGCAGCCTATGCTGGCAGCTATGTGTTGTATTGTGTAGATGCTCAGAAATGTATAACCTCAGTATATTTAACTTTTAGAAGACACGTTACCGAGTGTTTGTATGAAACAGTTTAAAATGGAGCAGAATGGATATTGAGGATTCATATAGCCATTAGTTGCTGCTGTTGTTTACTCTAAATAGTTTAAGCAATCTGCCTGTAATGATCTACATTTTGTGTCTTCTTAACATAATTTAATCATCAACCAAGCCACTAAGACCCAATCTCTAGCTAGTTTGTGTCAGCAATATGAATCCTTTAGAGAGTTGATAATCCTATTTTCGTTTTTGAACTTAAATAGATTCCCTTTATTATTATACATATAGCTTTTTATCTGACAAAAGATGACCGGAAGACTGGACCTTCATATACCCAGAACGGTAAATTTTTGTTAGCACGAGAAGGAAAATGGAAGTAATAAGAGAAGGAAAAGGACATGAATTTGTGTGTCTGGAGATAATGTAGGGAAATTGAGAATTTTTTATTAGTTGTAGAAGACAGATTATTGAGTGTTTGTATAAAACAGGTTCAAATGGAGCAGGATGGATATTGAGAATTTATATAACTAGCTTGGGATTGAGGCTTAGTTGTTATGTTGTTTACTCTAAATAGTTTAAGCAATCTGCCTGTAGAATAAAAGTGGGTCACTTGCTGATGGGATACACCCAGATTGTATGAGTTCTTGGGCATCTGAAATATTTCCAAAGAAGTATAATTAATTACTGTGGTGGATTTACGTGATTAATATACCTTGCAGCGAGGAAGAAGCAAGGATGAAGATCTACTCAGTCTCGACTAGACATTACTATGCATTTGGAGCTCTTGTATCTGAAGAACTTTCTTACAAGCTAAAAGGTGATGCATTTTTTAGCGTCCTTTTTCTTTAGTCTTTTTTGGTTATGTCTTGGTCTCATCTCTAAGTATTTCTTAAAGGTAAAGAGGTGAAACTAAGCATTTGTTCTTTCATCCATGTGCAGAATTGCCCAAGGTTAGATGGGTGCTTCCTGATTCCTACCTGGATGTTAAAAATAAAGATTACGGAGGTAGGTAGTGACTAGTATTTGTTATCACAATTACGAAATTATGATATGATTTTATTTTATATTACCAATAAAAAACCACTAGGCATTCCTGACCTATAGACTTCATCGTGATTTCTTTCTTCAATTGTGTTTCTCTACCTGAATTAGTTTCCAATCTGCTGTGGATTTGCTTTCCTATCCAGTCCCTTTACATATATAACTTCTGGTGATCCTATTTTTTCTACATAGTTTGATTGACACGGAGATTACTAAATGTCAATTTGACTTATATGTGCATGATCTTAGTGAAGACTTAAAGTAATAGCTAAAGGAAATGCTAAAACTGTAGCAAAATATTCGTTAGTGAAAATGTAGTAGTTTAAATGAAGTTGAATCCTTGAAATTTGGGAAGGTACATATGATTTGTTAAAAGTAGTGTTATTAGTTGAAGTATGTCAGGAGTGTTCCAAGATGGGAAATGTCACATAAATTGAGACAAGGGGATTATTGGAAAATATGCAGTTGAAAAATGAAATGCTCGATTCATAATGGTAAATTCATTTATGATTTAATACATATGATAATTTATTTTGCGGGTAATGGCACAAGAGCAATTTATGAGAAATATGAAATACTCGATTTGTACTCATCAAAGGTTATTATCATTGCTACAACCTTATGTCAGGCTCTTCTAATCTTCTGGTAGCAGCATCACACTTGAATCACCAATCTTCTGCAGATTTTTGGCAATTGCATGAAGAGCTTTCATACATGTCTAGCTTGCCCCTTTTTGGATATAATCATGTTATTTTTTTGTAACCATTATTATATGACTGTTGTGGTGCATGTTACAGGGGAACCTTTTATCAATGGGCAGGCTGTACCATATGACCCAAAATACCACGAGGAGTGGGTGAGAAACAATGCCCGAGCTAATGAGAGGAATAGAAGGAATGACCGACCTCGTAACTTTGATAGGTCCCGAAATTTTGAGAGAAGAAGAGAAATGCAGAACCCTGGTTCCAACATGGGTGGTGGACCTCCCAATATGAGTAACGCACCACCCCCG
Source organism: Przewalskia tangutica (assembly GCA_029844215.1). NCBI lineage: Eukaryota > Viridiplantae > Streptophyta > Magnoliopsida > Solanales > Solanaceae > Przewalskia > Przewalskia tangutica. The sequence continues at coordinate 2,344,249 of CM056730.1, read as the reverse complement.
AACATGGGCGGGATGCAGCAGCCTAACATGGGAGGACAACCCAACATGGGCGGGATGCAGCAGCCTGGCATGGGAGGACACCCCAACATGGGCGCGATGCACCAACCTGGCATGGGAGGTTCGCAGCAGCCAAACATGGGAGGTGTGCCTCCCAATAACTATGGTGGAGCGCCAAACAATCCAACAAATTTTCAGTATAATGGTGGACAAAACAATGGAGGCGGAATGCCTTACCAAACAGGTCCAGGGCCAAACCAGAATTATGCTTCAAATACATCTGGTGGAAACCCTTATCAGAACCCAAATATGCCCCCTCGAAATCAGAACTATGCTCAGAATACGGCTGGTGGAAACACTCATCAGAATCAGAACATGCCTGGAAGAGATATGCCCCCTCCAAATCAGAACTATGCTCAGAATATGGCTGGTGGAAACACTCATCAGAATCAGAACATGCCTGGAAGAGATATGTCCCCTCAAAATCAGAACTATGCTCATAATACGGTTGGTGGAAACACTCATCAGAATCAGAACATGCCTGGGAGAGATATGCCCCCTCCAAATTTTTAATAGGCTATTGTAGATAAGGATGAAATTTGTATTTGTAGAATTTTATTGCACGAAATGAGAACACATATATCTAGTTGATAGGATGTTTGGTGCTAGTAATGGTGGAATGGTGCAATAAGATGTATTTTGTGGTGTGCACTATGCAATGTTAAAATCGTGCTCATCCTATTTTGTTTTCATTGCAATGCTACTATATGTACATCCTCTCAGCTAATTGATTCTCCTAACGAGTGTTCTAGCTTGTGAAATTATTTCATATGGTTTACAGTTGTGAATGATTGAACTTTTAGGACATCATTGCAGGAAGATTTACACTATTATGTGTACCAGATGTTTTCAAGGTGACAAGTAGATCTATTTTTGTTAGAAACCCTTAAACCCTTGTGTTGTGATGCCAATGCTCGTATCCGTCAAGCCTGAATATTATGCACGATATTCATTTTAAAGCACAATTACCAATATTGAACATGATATACAGCAGTAGTACTAGAAATACAGATCTTTTTTCCTCTCCTGTGATGAAGTATTCCTCTGTACTTGAAGGCAATTCATTAGATTGTGTAGATGTTTCGGACCAGATATGAAAACTCTTGACCATCTACCATCTAAACATCATCTAAAGGGAACCTTTTGCAAAGGATCCGCGTTTGTCTCGGTATTATCCGAAATTGCTTAATTTTGCCATCAGTTACACTTCTGTTTCATTCATACCCTTGATGTTAGCAGAATGTTTTGTATTTGCCCTTGTCATCAGTGGGGCTCCATCGTGAAATGAGTGAGATTTCACGTGTCCAATTTCCTCAAGAAAAAGGCCTATGTTTACTCAACTTTCAATTATGGTTCAGAGGTACCGTTTGGTTGGAGCTTCGTTAGTATGTTAGGAGCAAAATGCGACTTTTCCTTGACAGTGACATAATATTATATCAAGTCTAATCGAGGGCAAAGTTGTTCAATTTTGATGGTAGATGAGCACGTTTGACCCTTATTCCAAAGGAATTTGTCTGGTGTTGTCAAGATGTCCCAAGTATACATTTTCTATTGAATGATTTCATAATGTTAAGGTGAAGCCACTAGGACAACTAGCTGGACACATGAGACTTCTTATCTAAACTTGCAAATTGTATCTAAATTAATACTAGGACAAGTAGATACATTACAGTTGATGAAGCCAAGAACGGTTGCCATGGATCAATGATGGTTCAAGCACCTTCTATGTTGCTCGGACTCTTCAAAAATGTCGATGGGTGCGTCTCAGATACTCCAAAAATAGTGTATTTTTGGAGAATCCGATACGGGTGCGACAACATTTTGGAGAGTCCGGACAACATAGAGCGCCTTTGACTGAAAGGGCAAGTGTACGAGTCCAATTTTTATCATATGGAAAGGGTTGGTTCAAGCAACTTTGCTAGGGCCTTTAATAATTTTGTGGAAAAGGTTAAGACCTGTCCATTAATCAGCAAATATGGTCTTATGTTGGTTCCATTAATCAGGACAAGTAGACAATAAACGTATATAAATTTCATTTCATTTTGTGCTTATGCATATGACTAATACCAACAAAGTCCACAGCCTGGATCAAACTTAAAGTCCTATTTGTGCCCAGTAGTTGCTGATTGTTAAAGGTTACAACCATTAAACAGATCCACAAGAAGTTACAATGACATAAATGAGTCAAACTATTAAGACGCTTAAGACGAATGGCTCATTAAGACGCTTTTGCAGCCTGATGTTCTCGACTTCTTTTGTCTAAACCTGAAGAAAGAAAATTCTGGAAAAAATATATAAACAACAAAATATTTGTTCAATCAATTATATTCACTTTCTGAAATAGCCAGTCAACTACATTCTCATATTAACAACAAATTCCGGAAAAGAAAAGACTCTTGGCTATTCTAAATTTTTTCCAAGAGACAATGTGTGAAACAGTATCAATCAATCAATTACACACCATAATCCTAAACTAGAACGCGTATGATTAATCCTATTGTGATCATCACACCAAATACAAATTCCTAATATCCCTTGCACAACAAGGTAATTCGAACTGGCAGCGGGAGCACAAGCCTCCAATGTTGATGATCCACCGTTGTATAGAAAGAACTGATCTTTCAGCAACTCTTCTGCTGAAGGCCTAAGAGACACGGGAAGCAAACACTTTTCGATGATATCTTTCACTCTGGAATCCTTTACCTTTCCGAGGGACGCAGGCTTAACACCAGTGTGTATTTTCTTAAATATGTGTATCCGATTGTTGCATTCCGTATATGGATATTCACCAGTAACCATCTCAAGAAGACACATCCCGAATGGATATACATCCACCAGCTCATTGTATTCCCCATCATAGCACTCTGGAGCCATAAATTCAGGTGTACCCTTAGCCTCTTTCTCTTTCACGAAATTACCCTCCATAAGACGAATCGCCAACCCGAAATCTCCAAGCTTGACTTGCTTCCCATCACTATCAACAAACACATTGTCACACTTGATGTCTCTATGAATAATCCTCGGGCTCTGGCTATGAAGTGTTACTAATGTATATACATTGTAATCCTAGTTAGAATAGGTTATGGGAAAACAACTTTAGGAAATAAGATGGAGTGATTTATACGCTTAGTAATTAATCCTAGTTAGTATAGGTTAAGGAATAAAAAGTAACCCGCAAGGGTAGCTAAGTTGGTGTAGCAGTAGAGCGCGGGACCGCAAGGTCACGAGTTCGATCCCCTGCATAAACCTTCATGGTTGAGCCTGTCACACATGGCTTGCCAAATGTGGTTAATCGGCTGACGTGGTTTGCAGGCTATTGCGTCAGCCCGGGGTTTACCCTGTGCGCACTCGAAAGAGTAGCGACTGCGAGTTCCTTCGTCAACAAAAGGAATAAAAAGTAAACTAAATGTAATTACAGTTTTTGGTAAGTACCAAAATTGATGATGATCATCAGATATCATTCTACTACCCTTCACTTGTTTCCGTTCAACTGAAAAAAGAAAAAAGTTTATTCTAATAACTGTAATTTATTGTGAATTTCCATTATTGCTCCCAAAGATGTAATCTCCACCCTAGGAGCCCCACACCCGGTCCAACAGGTCTGTGAAGAGTTAAATCGTGGTGACTCAATTGATTTCAATAAATTTTCATTATTACCCGTATATGTGTGTGTGTGCATAATTAATATGAGAGAATTGATTCTTTTACTGTCACTTTTACCTATGAGTGGCGTAAGCTAAGTGTATTGAGGGGTATCCAATTGAATCCTCTTTAATTTGTAGAGAAATTACTGTGTAAGTAGGGTACATACTATTTTTTTTAATGTATATATAAATTGTTGAATTTTCTTGATAATCAAGTTTATTTACTTGTTATGCAAGTTTGGAAGGGAATTCTTGGACTAACTGATGAAGTTGTTGTCATGTGATATAAGGTAAGACTGCGTACAATAGATCCTTATGATCCGGCCTTTATTCTAACTCCGCGCATAGTGGGAGCTTAGTGCATCGAGCTATTCTTTTTTACTTATTGTGGAAGTTTGCATATTTTTGAATTCCTTATTAGAATTTCATGGCTCTGCCCTGACTTCTAGATTTTCCAGAACAATGCTAAACTAAATTGCACGGACTCTTTGTTTTTATGCCGAACTCGGCTCGACAAGAGGTTGGGACGGGTGCGGGATACGTTTCGGATTCGGTCAACCAACTTCGGATACTTTGATCAGATTCCATAGACAAATTTGGGAAGAAATTTGAGAGTTTGATTTCTCAAAAATGAAAGATAAAACAGATTTAAGACATGAGAAATGACATACCTTTAATATTAGTCCTTTTGTCTCATATTCGTTGCTTCATCTTCTAGTCCAAACGGAGAGAAACCAAGAATTCAATGGGTCGTGTTTTGAGTTCGAATTTCTAGTCCTTTTATAGCTTTATTTTTATAATTTTGAATTTTCTTAGTCGAATCTCCGAACCAACACCGGTATATATACCCACACGCACCCATATCTATACCTGAATCTGCACCCTCAAATCTTAAAATTTAGATTATGCCGAATCCAACATTCGAATCCGTACCGAGCAACTTAGAGGCTGAACATTATCTTAGAGGTCATTTCGTTAATAGCCATTAGATGCAAGAACACGAGTGTTTATTTATTAGTGTATCATACAAAAAAGAGATTTCCTCCCTTAAATTAAAGCTGGTAGAACAACAGAGATGATTTTCATAAGAAATCATCCTTAATTCAACAGTAGCAGCATGAAAAAAGAAAGTAGAAACAGAGGACCGGATGTATATATATAGAGAGAGCTTAATAGACTATATATATATATATATATATACGGGGCACGTGAATCCTATTAATTTGTGTACATATTATGTAAATGTGATCTAATATTATCTCCTAGGACTTGTGATTCAAATGGGCTGAATGATCCACTTGGTTGCATGCTGAGGTATTTAGCCAAAAAATCAAGGTTTGATTCCCACTTAAGTATTAATCCACTTGATTGCTGAGTTATTTAGCCAAAAATCAAGGGTTGATTCCCACTAACAATGCAGCAATTATATAGTTCATCATGCGAGAGACTGATATGAAAAATCAACAACCATGCCGAAAAAATGAAATATATCAACTTATCAGGTAGCTTTCCTGCCTCCATTTCGCCAACAGACAATCAACCAAGAAGGCATCAAGAGAATAAGCTTCCAAATATTGTCAACAGTCAATCAACCAAGAAGGCATCAAGAGAAACACTCCAACTAAACTGAGTTCGAATATGAGTTGAAGACCAACTCGACAAAGACATTGCATGACATGCGACTATGCGAGGGCAGGTACTACTATTGAGAGCCCAAATAACACTTCAGGAAAGAAGTTATTTTATCAAAGTCCAAAATCTCATCAACCCTGATCTACTTACTGAAAAAGTAAATGTGACATACAAACTATCTACCAAGAAAAATGCCCAAAACAAAAAAAAAAGTTACATAAGTACACTGTCTACGGTAATTTTCACTATATAGTTTACACTATACAATACATCGACAATACATGTTAACCTATCATAAACTGCACTGTGTCTTCGTACGCCCAGGAAGTTGCAGGACCTCATACAATCATGCCTAGTAGCTTTAACAACAGGGTAATCAAATGAATAAAATCTCAACACAAGATTTTTTCGCGCAAACTGGTCAAGCAATCTTGGGTATTTACAGGTTCTATATTTCTCCCATTACCATCGTAACAAATCTGATATAGAATTTCAGTTCCAAAACAACAACCACCTTGTATATGAAAGATCTGTTTATGCCCTCCCAGTATCAACAAGGAGCCACGCCTCATGAGTCAAACTTGAATGTCTGAAAAAGATTTCCTGCAAAACTAGAAAAGAACACTTCACAGACTGATGGAGGGGGAGGACCAAAGTTCACAACAACCAAACACTCAGGAGGCATCCAGTAAAATAAAGAAGTTATCAGATGAAAAAATGGATCACTATCAGGCAGCACTCAGAACATCAATACTAAACTGAGCATACAGAAAATAAGTCGAGTTGATTTTCCATAATTATGTTCTATTCTTTCTGTCATTAAGCGCAATGAGACTGCCAAAAAGAAGGTCCTACCATTCTTAGCTCCATTTACTTCTTGTCTATTCACAATAAGGAGAATACCCCGGAAAAAACGTAGGGGGGTTATATACTCTGAAACCTCTACTAATCATCAAATCCAAATTAATAACAAAGACGCCCCCAAATCAACATGTCGCAGTTGATCATATTTGAAATGCAAGGAAAAGTAGGTTAAGACTTCCAAGTTTGCTAGCAACTTTAACTCATTACATTTTTGGTCCAAGTCAGCTTTCTCATCAAAAGTTCAAACTAACATTGAAAGACGTACAAGCGGTCCAGGCTTTTGGTTTCGAAAGCTTTTCAACAAAGCAAAACATTGGTGTTCGATTTTGAAAACAGGGGTGGATTTGGAATTGAAAATTTCTCCAAAAGCAAACAAACAAGACTACATTTTCCTAAAACTAACAAGAACTTCCATTCTGAAAGCTCTGTTTTTAATATTATGACTTCAAATCTTTATTTTCCCTGACATCTTAATTTTCACAATTTTTCCGGAAGCTTGTTCTGTAATGATTCCCCTATATAACGACTTTAAAAAAAACTATTACTTACATATTTACAATTGTTTCCTTTTCTATATTGCTACAATAAATTGTTACCTGTATAATGCATGTGCATTTGATTGTTATAATATTTACTTGATAAAGATGGAATTTTTTTTTGATCAAGTAAAGATGGAATTGTTGCTCCGGACGATATAGTGACAGATTCATCAATCTGGAAAATGCCTAATTCAACACCATCATTTTCTTCCAAATTTTGACAAATATTGCCCCATGCCAGAAAGAAATTGTAAACCAAGCACGTAATTGTTTATTGAGAGATCCATACTAGACGCAGATTACACTACTATCACCACCACATCCATATTCTCTTTAGGTAATCCATTTCTTAGTCTTTGGATAACTAAACTGCTTTACTATTTCTTAGCTCAACCATCATTCCGAAAATAGTTAAAAACTGGACACATACTCGAAAGCATACTGCATGTAATCTGAACATTAAAAAAGTTGCAGGTTCACAGGAAAGGATAATTGTCACCCAAAAGAAGAAAAAAACAAATGTATTAGCTAATGAGCCTCTACTTACGTCAAAGACCCTTTCACATCCTAGGTCAGTGCCCTGCATCCGATCCATCTGTAGAGGAACTGTCGCTATCAGAATCTGCAAGCATAAACAAATCAAAATTACCGATAGGCTTTTTACTAGCTGCAAAACCATTACAGTTAAACATCAAAGATCATGCTTCATGCGTAGATGGAGGAGAGTAGCAACAGAATGAATCGTAATTTTTTTCATTAGTTGACTGAATGGTTATTACCGCTAGAGGATGATCCTGAATCACTGCTAGAACTGCTTGAGCTGCTGGAACTGCTTGCATTATCTGCCTGTCTCCCACCTTCTACATGAGTAGAAGGAGCACTAGTATGCATTTCACCTACTCATAAAGCAAAGAGACACGGGATATGATAAATATTTTCCATCTAATGTCTATCTCAGACAATGATTCCTCATAGAAAAGGACTTACCAGTTCTACTTTCTTTCACTGCATCAGCAACCATTGGGCCAGAACTCTACAATAAAATGTGAAAACTTAGAAACCCTGATCCACACTGGATAACCAGGTATTCCCTCCGTCTCAAAATACTTGTCCTCTTTATGAGTTCACATATATAAAAAACATTAGTTCTGCCTTGTACTTTTGAACATTTAGTGATGCTTGAAAAATGCAAATAACTAGTGCAATTAATTGCTTCTAATCTTTAACTTCTTCCCCCATTGGGTTTGAGATTAGCAGCATTTAAGAGGTGGTACATTATTGATGGAGTTAGCGCAAATATAGAGCAAATATTTATTGGGGGCGGTCACATTGTGAAATATTTTAAGAAGGTAAATTAGTCAAAATGCTGCCCTTATTAATGCTTTCTTAAGGGGCGCGTAAATGAAAAACACGACATGTATTTTGAGACGGAGGGAGTATTTGGAAAGGACAGAGAAACAACAAGAGAAATATGGGCATAGAAACTCACTGTAACGGGAGCACTCTGAGCAGTTCTTGCTCTGGCTTGAAGAGCAAGTTCAGCTTTTCTCTTGTACTTGCTTAGACTCTTTTTATAATTTGTCACAAACCTATCCAACTCCCACAGAGTTTCTGTATCAACACTATCTATATCTACTTCAATCTCCTCGTTATTCTGATTAACTGCTGAGCTCCTCTTCTTAATGATCTGAACAATTGCCTCAAGCCTTTCTGGAGGTAAACTCTCAAGATTCGTACTAAGTTTCTGCTTTTCTTCATAGGTCATGTCCCTCTTATCCGGATCCTTTGCTTTAGGTTTCTTCGGAACTGGTGGCTTCTTAATTGACTCAGACCTTTCCAAAGTTCTTACTTGAGGAGCATGTGTAAGTGCATGATAAGGCATAGGCTCATGAACAAAGGGAGGAATATGATGGAACTTTCTAGAAGTGGGAGTGGGCCCGTGAATATACTTGGCCTCTATTACAGCCCACCTCTCTTCAAAAATCTGTAACAACTCCCCAGCCATTACATGAACATCCTGCCCTTTAGGGTTATAAGTCATGGCATTGGTAAAGACAAGTCTTATATCCTCCGCAAATTCCTTCGGAGACTTGTACCAATTCTCAGATAGCCTAGCCTTTATAGTACCCAAATCCATAGGATGTCTAATGATATCATAATAATCATGCAGCCCAAGAGCCTTGACGTTTACCGGCTCATTGAACACCCAACCATGCTTATGTTTCATTAACCTCTGAAGCAGGTCACTACAACTCTTAAACAATTGTTTTCTATGCTTATCAAAGGCAAATCCATGCTTGTGCTTCTTCCCACTTCGGTTGGTCTTCAATTTTGTATTGCTTTCGGAAGGTAGTCTGTCCTTCCCAAGAAGGAACTCGGAGTTCTTGTAATACGGATTCGCCTTTGGGGTCCTTTTCTCCCGCTCCATGAATTCACCAACCACATTGTTATTTACAACAACTGCAAGCCTAGGTGGTGGACGGAACGGTCTTGGTTGAATTTGAATATGCCTCGCTGAGCCTACATCCGAATTCACTCGCATTATAGACCTATTCATCACATTGTCGCTAACCGTATATTGTGGATAATAACTACAAGAGACAATAGCACTACCAAAGTTACGCGAAGTCAGCTGAAGCTCCTTAGCTTCAAGCTTCTTCACGAAACTCCTAACGTGATCGAGTTCACTCTCTAACGTCCTTCTAAGATCACTAATCTCAACTTTCGAACTCGCCCCACTTAAACTAATCCTAACCCTATCTTCATCAACTCTAGAAGTGACAGGTTTAACAAACCCATTAGCCACCTCATCACTAGGCTGGCCACTACTACCGCCTTCCAGGACTACCTCTCGATTAACCTCCTGGGTTCCACCACCACCGACACTACTACTTTCTGGGATTACCTCTCTGGTAACCTCCTGGGTCCCACCGCCACCGACTTCTCCATTTGCACCTCCTACGCTACCTTCCCGCAATTCCACACCGTCGTGCTCATTTCCCGAGGTGAAATTAACAGTCAAAAGATCATGTGTTTGAGGTACTGCCTCATCCTGCTGATGCTGTATCCGTCGCTTTTCCGGTTTCTCCGCTAGTTTCGTTTTTCTTGCCTCTATGATTTGTGAAATTGTCTGCGAAACATCAACATCCTCGTTACGAATGCTCCTTTCTACCTCTAGGGTTTCAGAAATTGGAATGGCAACATCATTATTCTCGCTACGCTTGCGCCTTTTGTGGAATCTATCGGTCACCGGTGCTGCTGTCTCTACAACGGCGGCGGCGGTCGCCGGAGAAACGCCGTTTTTACGCTTTCTCCGTGTATAAACTTTGGTACCGTCGCCCCAACGGAGCTTCTCTTTAGAATTCAAATCATTAGTATCCGAATCCATACATGTACTCAAAATTCACACACCTCGTTCAATTAACAAGCCGAAATAAAAAACCCTAACCCTAAACACAAACCCAAAACCTGAAAAAAACGAACCAAATTAGGGTTCCCTACTTAGGAACTAGGGTTTCCAAATTAGGGTTTTGGAAATTGGGAGATTTAGCGAAGAGGAGAGCTCTTGAAATGAGAACAAAATTGTAGTATCACGCGCGAGTCAAATGTAACGTGCCGACACTGACAAGCTGGTTGGGTTTTGTGTTCAGTGTTCATTCATTTCAAGTACTCCTACTTCTTTTCTACGCGTTTGTTGTCGTTGTGTGCTTCACGTTTTTCAGTTTTATAATTACACTAGACACCCTGTAGTTTGACTTAATTACATATATAGCTCATCTATTTTTTTTGTTTCTCACCTGGTATCGGTAACCGCTTAGAGCCCGATCATATCCGAATTCGCGCCTCGTAAGGGGATCATAAGCGCCCACACCAAAGATTCTTCTATATTCAGAGATCGAACTTGAGATTTTTGATTAAGAGAGGAATAATCTCAATTACTAAATCACATCATTTAATGGTATATTTCATGTATTTTATTACCTAAATAAGGAGAAATTTACACAATATCTTTATAGTGCATGTGTATATAACTTAGAGGAGAGTGTATTACAAATGATGTTCAACAGTGTGTGTTTAACAGATACAATATACCTCTAGTTCAGATTTTTTTCCGACAACAAACAACCTTAATATACTAATGCATGGCTTCAAAAAGTTAAAATATGCCGAACATAAGCTACAATCCAATTAGAAAAAAATACAAACCTAAATAATCTTATGTAACAACGAAACAAAAAATTTGGTTAAATTATGTGCTATTATATTTCAAAATCTAAAAATATTTATAAACCGAAAAATCACAAGTTGAGGGTGATTAATTTATAATTTTTGATAGACTTTAATATAAACACTTTAAATGTTTACCAAATATGTACCTAGATCCTCTTTACATTATACTATACTAATAGTTACCAACTTGTAATTTAGTACTACATAATCTTAGTTATAACGTAATTGCTCAGAAAATAACATTGTATACGATGATAATCGGCACGACACGTGATATGATTTGGATATGGCAATCGAAGGAGGTGACAAAATTCTACACCGGATGAAGGTTGCACCAGGATGAGTCCGATTATTAAATCAAGACTGGGTAGCGACTGAATCAAGTGACACCGGATGGAGGACCGAGGAAGCTCAACGTGTACCCGTTCCGGATATGGCGCCAGTTGTTACTCTTTGTTCATTAAGTGGCCAGTATTCTCATTTAATTGTATTTGATTGGAGACTGATTCTCGGGCATAAATGTCTTGCATTCTTAACACTATAAAAGGAGTTCAACCTTCATGTTGGAAGGACATCCCATTCTCATTGGACATTTGCACGATTTTGTTCATTATAATCATAATTTTTAAGCTCTCATGTTGGCTCGGAACCGAAGCAGTTAAGCTAAGGGCCGAATTAATTTTGCTGAAGGAATTTATCTTGGTTCAGGGCAATTCAGGCTATATTTCTTATTTGTTATTTTTATTTACTTATTTACTGCTAATCGCTTATCACTTTATGTAATAAATTCATCCACGTATCCTTAAAACTACTTACAAATTCAACTGTACCTTTTTGGGTTAAACAATGTGACGCCCGCCGCGGGGTTAAGGATAATTCTGGTGATTTGTTCAAACTCAAATTTCACTTGTTCTTTTGAGATATTGTGAAAACATGTCAAGTACTTTCAGAATGACTAGTGAAATTCACGTTGAGGTTAGCAATCACGATGACAACAACAATTGTGACAATGGTGCTAACAATATCAATAATAACAATGACATTTCGTCTGTTGATCCGATAACTGGAAAACATCGTAATAACCCCGTGATTTCACCCCAATGATCTAAAAGGTCACGTAAGAAAATACCGGATGAGTCAGTTATTTTTCGTCTCCAACGGTCTTACTGGAGCCGAGGCACCGCGGCGCTTCATGTCCAGTAGCTCCCAGTGATTTTTGACGTCACAGATGCCGCGACCCTTGGGAGGAGGCGCCGCGACGATTTCTGACTCGTTTCATCGTTTACACATAGTACATTTCTTCCTTCATTTACCAACGTGAAATCACTTGTTATTTGACCAATAATCGTCCATGTCTCAAACGTTTCACTTACGTACCAATATCTCTTTTACTAATAAAATTTACGATATTTGGCACTACGTGTGCACATGTGTGAAAACGACGTTTCCGACGTGCGAGACCTCAATTGTTCGAGTCATAAATAATTGGTTAAGCTTAATTCCACATTTAGTAAATTTCCAACACTTTTTTCACATATTATTATCACATAAAAACTTCTTGCGCAACGATTTTCGCGCTAGTGCCCTCATCCGCTGCTTGTTGGAGTAGTAGGAGCTAGCTTTAGGGGCGGAATATAGGAGATTTGCAAATTATCTTTTGCATTACTATTTTTCCAAGCAAGTCAAAATCACTACTATTCAAACAATGGAAATTCAACCGGTGTATTGCTATATATTCTTACATTATCGATAACACGTGTTGCTAACTCTTGTACTAATATATGGACACTATTAGTATAATCATTCCATCCATAACAAGTTAGAGATAATAAAAAGAAAAGATTAGTTGCACACCATGAAGAAATTGGGATATATAGTGCCCCAAATAAACCCAATTCTCATCATTCTTTGTTCGGTACTCCCACGTTGTTGCACTTTATCTTTTCCACTTATCCAGAATTGTCAAACTTTTATATATATATATATATATATAATTGTCAAACTTATATATATAAAGAAAGAATATCATCTACCATTGATGAAAAAAGGTTTATCATCTACCACATTATAAAGTCAAAGCCTATCCCATTAATTAGCAAGGCTAAAATTAACAAGAAGTTTTTTTTTTTGCTGAAGAAGAATGGAGATTTAATAAATAAGATCACATTCAAAATGTTTTTTAATTTAATTATATAGATGTATGGTATGTGTAGGCTGCACAAAAAATGGACCGGACCAAAAATAATCCCTGGATCGAATTTTTCGGTCCGGTCTTCAGTCCCACGTTTCTGAAAATTCGGTCCGGATTTTTTTCCCGGTTTTTAGTGTATATTGGATCGGACCGAATTTTCGGTCCGATCTTCGGTCCGACCTTTTTGAATTTTCGATCCTTGATCCGGTCCGGTTCGATCCGGTCCGAGGATTTTGTGCAGCCGAAGGCATGTGCACGAGCTCTTTCCACGTTCAGTGGATAACACAAGACTTAAGAGTCTAAAGAGTCAAAAATATTCATTTTTATTTCAAAATTTTCTTATACTTTATTCCATATGTACCGTTCATGTTCGTGGGGGGATTATGTGGACCTATGGGTAGGCACTAAGGTTGACCAAAATATATTAATAAGGTTGGTGTTACAGTGGTGTATGGAAATAGTCTACAACTATCACTAGTGCTTAGAAAGAATAATTAATTACAATTTCAATACAATAGACTTGAAGTCTAACATCAGTTGTCACAACATCAATAAGTGTTGATAATCTTGATCTTCGGTCTTTGATCCTTCCTTGAAGTGTTGAGATGTTGGTTGAAACTACAGCAAGCCCCTTGAGAACAACAACAACAATATGTTTAGAATATGAAAATATAACAATATAATTGGCTTGCTGAGTCGACTAAATTCTTGATCTATCCTTAAGATAATATTGACCCGTATATCATTTCAACGGTTGTAATGACAACTTATCTCCCAAGGTAAAACAACAATAAAACAAATGAGCAAAGAGAACTCAAGTGTTCGCTATAATAGAAGGATCTTTGAGTGTGTAAGATTGCAAGAAAGGAAGAGATTTCATGAACTAGGAAGAATTTATAGAAATATGTATTCTATGTGTGTTCTTCCTCTATTTTCTGTTCTGTATATGTTCTCATATATTGTGTGTTCAATGTATATTATATGTCTCTCCTCAAATCTGGAATAAGGTTTGATTATATAGTGTTTATGGATGGAGGAGGTGTTAATGACTATTAAGAGGGTTGTTAAGAGGCTCAATGAAGTTCCACAACTTAATGTGACATTAAATTTCTGAAACTCCCATGGCGCCATGGCCTGTGCATGGCCATGGCTTCGAAACTTGAGGATCAAACTGTAATTATAATAAAGTCTGGGGTCTAAAAAGATAATGTCAGAAGCCCACAGCCCACATACCCGACCCAGACCGGGCGGGTGGTGACGGCGCGCGTGTGGGCCTAGTCTTGAATTCAAGCACACCTAGGTCCTCCCTCCTTCAAACACATGGGTTACCCCTTAGGGTCCCAATCTCTTATTCAGTTTAGAGACTTATAACATGAACAATTCTTCCCATTCCTATCGATGTGGTAGATTTGTCACACACCACTCTTCCATGTCTCAAACACCTTACTTCATGGACCAATATATCTTCCATTTCTCAACGGAATTTGATGATTCTTGGCCCTACGGTCATCTACTCACTTAGTAGATTAAGCATGTGTAAAGAACCAGGTTCTCCAACATGTGGAACCATGATGTTTAAGTCATTGAAGATGGGCGGACCCAACCTCCACCAAAGGCAAATTTCCAATAATCCCCTCTTGGAAAAGATTTTGGTGCACACACATGATGCCTTCTTTCAGCAATCTTTTTGGCGGATCAATGTTGCATCTGGAGAGGTAGCCGGAGCTTTGAACCTTCCATAGTAGAATACCGTCGGACGTATTTACTGCGCGGTAAACGTGATGTCTGGAACCGTCAATGTTTAGTATATGTCAAGACAATGGTATCAACACAACACCTTTCCTACTCAATCTTTCTTTGTGTTTTGTCCGTCGTGGGTCGTGGACACCCTTGGATTCTTAAGTGCGTTCATTTGAGGCGGCCTGTCCTCGCACTTAAATAGGTGGTCTCCTATAAGGTATCCTGCAATACCTAGCTTCACAAGCATTAGGAAACATTAAATTTTTTCCAAACCTAACCTCAATTGTTGAAGATCATTAAAGGTTTTGGAAGCTTAACCTTTACCCCTTCTGCAGGTAGCACTTAATGTCTATCACGAGAATGACCCTGGATTATGTTTGTTAAGAAACCAATATCCAAAGTGTTCTTGCTTTCATTGAAGAGCTCAACTGAACCTTTATATTTTAGTTTTTCCATTGAACTTTATCCCTGGAATCTCCAGTCCGTAAGGTTGGGTGTCCACTATATCAGTTCTTATTGATTGGGTTTTAAGCCAATTCCCCTAGACAGGCAGAACCCTTGATATGTGAAGGTCTACTATATTCTCCTTTGATTAGTAATCAAAGAAGTGTTACCCGTGAAGATCAACTGTCATTCGGTCTTATGTCTGTGACAGATATGCCCAGATACCGTCATTCGTGCTCTCACAGTGTCAAACTAGAGCAGACACGAGTTACTCCCAAGAAGGGACATCCTCTAAGTGGTTGTGAAGTTACTCAACTTCTCATCATCCTTTGTGCGAAGCCATGACCTCCGATTTCATCATGAATCGGCCGATGCAAGATTTGCTTAGAGGATTTTCCTAAGGCACACCATGCACATTTGGTGTTATTCAGGTCTTATATCCAGTTTGCATCATTTTGTTCTCCCAGAATCACTGGACATCAAGAATATTATAAATCATAGATAGGCGAATAATTTAGATGTCGTCACATCTGACTTAACACCTTCTGTTGATCATTTCCAGAATCACAAGTGAACCTTAGTTCAACTGGTTCTTCTGTTATGAACCAAGACCAGGTCAATTGCAGTGTGACCTGAGCATATCTCTCCTGGCATATGGGTGCACCATGATTTCAAATCCATTGCTGACTTCAACGAGACTGTCAAGATCCTCATAGAGGAGTTTGGAATATGACCAGTCCGTTAGATGTCTTAGGGATTCCAAACCTAAGATGTCATCTGCAATACTCATATCCTTACATGTTGAAACATATATTTCAGGAGAAATGTTTTGTGCCAAAACTTTAGGCCTGTTTCAGCCCGCACAGAGATTTGACAAGCCGACAGACTTTCTTCTCTTTCTTGAAACCTCAAACGCCTCTGGTTATTCTGTATTACTTTCTTCTTCCACTTCCAGACTTATGGTTTTCCAACTGTTGGCTTTTTAATATCAGAGTCAATGATTCTGTAGTCAGATTCATTATTTCTGTTCTATCTGAAACTCCCAGGACTAAAATGTAGACATTTCCGGGACCATAAGGGATTTCAGGAAGAATCCCAACAGTACTCAAACACAATTCTCCGGTTTAAGAAGATTATCTCAACATCCATGTCACCTTATGCGGAGTTCTATTAAGAATAGCATTAGCGGTAAGGTTCGTCTTGCGTCTTGGACGTACAAGTATGCACTTGGCTAACACCATTTAGTCTGAGGTGAGTAAGGAGCAGTCGTTGGATCATATTCTCCCCCTCTATCACTATGAATTTCTCAATCCGTAAACTTTCTAATTTTTCCCCCGAAGCACCGCGGTCCTGACTGAGAGGCACTGCGGTGCCTGAATTCCAGTAAGCTACTGGAACACGGGTGGTATTTAGAGTCACGGTCCTTCGTCGAGGCACCGCGGTTCTTGGTCGAGGCACCGCGGTTCTGACGGGTTGCATAGCGGCCCTTCCCTGTTCCGCGGCGGTTTTCGACTCGTTTAATCTTTGTTCTTTAACAAAGGATGAAATACGTTGTATCATTATCGATTAAGATCACGACGTACTTGTATCCCCCCTCCATTTGTACAAACTTCAAATCACCCATGTAAGGGTTACCAAGTTATAGAGGAACGATGTTTTTTTCGCTATTCCTTTGACGGAACGGAAATGTTATTTTGCCTTTTTGCCTACCTCACATTCATTTGAGGGTTTGTATTGACGGACGACAACAATATCAATCTCGTTGGTTTTTGAATGACTTTCTATTTTAACATGTCTTAATCTATGATGGCATAGATGCACGGATTACAAACATATCATCCACTTTTCAACTTCGTTGGCCTTTGAATGAACTTCTGTTTTAACGTGTCTTAATCGATGATGACATAGATGTACGGATTTCAAATATATCATCCACTTAACTACAGTTTTACTGTACCAATTTTGGTTATTATTGACCTGTGGGACATGAGGCGAAAGACTCCAGCCATATTGTCCAACAGTGCCCTTGAAACCAAGTGTAGGACATGTATCCCCTCGTTTAAGAGTGATCACATTCCTTAAGTCTTTTTGAGGACAACCTCTTTAATTTCTTCTATTTTAAAGGTAGCGTTGCTTCAATTGAACAACCTTTTGCCCGTGGTTAGGGCGTAACCAGATCATATGTGATCTAGACTCTTTGGCCCACTCCAGTTGCCTTGGTAGACTGAGTGTCCTATTTTCTTTTCTGCCTTTATTTTGGACTTCAGATCTATTGAGATCTGGTAACTCTGAACCACTACAGTCGCCCATAGGCTTTGTATGACTGAGTGTCCACTACTATCCTGTCAAAAGACAGATCTTCTGTCGTAAATGGTGACAGGATTCTCACTAGTCCTCTAGTCCTTGTCTTTAGTCCTCTAGTCCTTGTCTCTAGTCCTCTAGTCCTCTTCCATGCTTAGGATTGTCCATAAAATCATTTTATTACAATCTAAGTCCATATCTTTTAGGCCGTTGTTTATAACAGTCCAATATTCCTTTGGAAGATAAGTGAGATTAAACATTCTGATTTTAAGGCGTAGGGAATATAAAGAAATACTTTCATATTTTAGCCTTATTCAGTTCATTTTAATCAGTCCTCTTTTAATCTCATGTTTGACAAGGAATAACTAATTAACTCATACCTTTGGGATTTGGCCCACGTTTGTCACGTGTCCAAATCCTCCTTACCATAAGATGGAGGCTTCTTCTTAGAAGATGGATGCTTTCTGCTACAAGATGAACCATCATCTCCATCATTCTCCTCAAGTTTCAATTGACATCCTCAACATTTTGTGGACACTTGTTTCCACCACTCTCGGGAGTGGTGACAACAATTCTTTCTTGACCCTTAGCCTTGCCAACAAGACTATCAATACCATCTTTAAGTTGAAGATCAATGATTGAGATCTCTCATTTGACGAAATAGATTTGTAACTATCGTCAAAGAGAGACCCAAACTCGGACCAGAATTATTGGCTCTCCTCTTTCTAGCACTAGTACAATATTATCTTAAGACTGTAGGATATTACAGTGGATGTATGAGAATAGTTTACAACTATCACTGGTGCTTAGAAAAGATAATCAATTACAATTTCAATACAATAGGCTTGAAGCCTAACATCAGTTGTCACAACATCAATAAGTATTGATGATCTTGATCTTCGGTCTTTGATCCTTCATTGAAGTGTTGATCTTCTTCCTTGAAGTGTTGAGATGTTGGTTGAAACTGCAGCAAGCCCCTTGAGAAGAAGAACAACAATATGTTTAGAATATGGAAATATAACAATATAATTAGTTTGCTGAGTCGACCAAATTTTTTATCTATCCTTAAGATAATATTGCCCCGTATATCCTTTCAACGGTTGTAATGACAACTTATCTCCCAAGATAAAACAACAATCAAACAAATGAGCAAAAGGAACTCAAGTGTTCGCTATAATAGAAGAATCTTTGAGTGTGTAAGATTGCAAGAAAGGAAGAGATTTCATGAACTAGGAAGAACTTATAGAAATATGTATTCTATGTGTGTTCTTCCTCTATTTTTTGTTCTGTATATGTTCTCATATATTGTGTGTTCAATGTATATTATATGTCTCTCCTCAAATCTGGAATAAGGCTTGATTATATAGTGTTTATGGATGGAGGAGGTGTTAATGAGTTAATGACTATTAAGAGGGTTGTTAAGAGGCTCAATGAAGAGCCAAAACGTTAAGGAGTAATAGCCCAACGTTCCACAACTTAATGTGACATTAAACCTCTGAACGGCCTTGGAGCCGCGGCCTTGCAGGCTGGAACCACGGTGCCAAAACTCCTGAGAGTTGGCGCCGTGGCCCTGCAGCCTGGTGCCGCGGTGTCGACGCTTTCCAGAAACTTCAGGGACCAAACTGTAATTTTAATAAAGTCTGGGGTCCAAAAAGATAATATCCCACAGACCCGACTCGGACCGGGCGGTGGTGGCGCGCATGTCGGCCTAGTCTTGAACCCAAGCACATCTAGATCCTCCATCCTTCAAACACATGGGTTACCCCTTGGGGTCCCAATCCCTTATTCAGTTTAGAGACTTATTGTCACGACCCGACCCCGGGACCGCGACTGGTGCCCTACCTGGGCACCCTTACAGGTAAACATCAGAGAAAATCAGCGGAACATACATGAAACTTATAAATAAAACACCGGAATTAATACAAGAGGTTAGCCGATAGGGCTACCTTCCTGAACATATATATATAAATACAACCAAGCGGTTCCTTTCTTTTACAAATCGACCCACATATGTGACTACTGCACTCTAAGAGTGTTAACATAACCATGTGGCGGGACAAGGCCCCGCTGCACTTCGAATATACATAGCCATGACAACTCCTAACATTGAGCCATCTCAAAATCTCAACCGGATCCTAAGCTCGCGGATCCATAATCCGTACCTAAACTGCGGACATTTAACGCAGCCTCAAGGGGCCAAGATAACAGTGCAGAATATGGAATGAAATAACGCGATAAGAAATGATCATAATCGCATAAAAGAATGACAAGGACAAGTATAAAAATACATACGGATCCTCGCCGTGTCATTACCACTTATGAACTTAATCGCACCTTATTACCCTTTCCATTCCCAATAAAAGTTATAGTCACATTCTTACGTACATTATTTAGAAAAGAATCATTAAGTTCATTACCATATAACTTACTTATCTTTCATAACATAGTCCGCCCACTACGAGGACACATATACTACCCTACCCAACTGACGCGATCAAGTCACACTAATATCAAAGCATGCCCGTGGAATCCCCCATCACTGTCGACAGCTATTAGTGTAAAATATAACCATGTGTCTCACGCCCATAATACCAATCAAAACAGGTGGTATAGCGTCTTGGGGCTTGCCCCTCATTTATACTCTTACCCTGGAGGAGGTGGTAAGCGGGGTATAACGTCTTGGGCTTGCCCTCATTTATACTCTTACCTGGAGAAGGTGGTATAACGTCTGGGCTTTCTCACTTATACTCTTACCCTATCTCAACCGCCGACAATCAACACATAAAGCGGTGGTACAGTCTTGGGGTTTACCTCACTTATACTCTTACCCCGGAGAAGGTGGTACAACGTCTTGGGCTTGCCTCATTTATACTCTTACCCTATCTCGATCGACCATCAACAAGACATAAGCACTACCATGTCTTCTATAAAAATCCGGAATTTAACCCAAGTACTACAAGTAACTAAGCATACCCGTGGAATCCCACATCACCGCTTTCAGACGTCCCCAAGAACTCAACAAGACATCCGACCCTTCAACCGAGAGTCGCGACAACTTAAAAAAAAACATAATACTTGCACTCAAAGGCTATTACCAGCACATATAGGCAAGTTCTCAATTAACCAAGCCAAAGTACTTATCAAGGCATACATAGAATAATTCTCTTTTAACAAGTCAAAGTACTTATCAAGGCACACTTAGACAAATTCTAAATTTATCAAGCCAAAGTACTACATACGTACATTCTTTTATAAAAGACTCCTTTCTATGTAAAGCTCCAAGATACTAACACCCGTAGTATCAAGTCCTATTCACCTTTCAAGACAAGTCACAATACCTTTTTTTTAGAAATGCAAATACCGGCTTCTAAATCAAGTGACTTCTTTTATTAAAAATCCTAAAGCAATTGGTACCTTTAAACCAATTTGCCGTTCCTTAATACAAGTTATTCCTTTGATTACTTTATTAGAGAAAACTATTCTCTTAACCTTCCATAAAGCCGTTATAACCAACTTCCCATAAAGCCGTTATAACCCTTTATGGTTTAGACTAACACGTTCCTTTTATAACCAAGAGATTTATACTTTCAAATCAATCCTCTTAACTTTCAAAATACTTCAAGTCTCTTAACTTTTAAGAAAACAAGTTTCAAAGTCTTAAAAGCTTCATACGTAAACTCTTTTAAGATTAGTAACAAATCTTTGGTGCGTCGTGAATAAGTTATACTTATTTATAACGATCTTATTCAAGTAGCCATGATCTAGAAAATGTAATACAATTTTGTCTTATCTTAGCTTCTATGCAGATGGAGGATTTCTACTTGTTTGAACATAATGGATTGTCATTACATTTTCTTTTATTAACGCTGCAGTGGCTTGTTCGATACTTATTCTCATTTGTGCCGTAAATTAGCCAAATCAACTCGACTCCTTCTTATTATAAAACCTTAGGCAATTGATGCCGTAAAATCAAGTTGCCTCTTTACATAGTCAAGTCATTTATCTTTCCATAAGGCAAATATAACTAACTTCCCATAAAGCCGTTATATTCACTTTATACCTTAGCCATAAACAATTTCCTATCCAAGGGACTTATACGTTTAAAACGGGACAAGTATCACATACATTAAAACTCTTCAAGTCCCTTAACTTTTAAAATCAACTTAAGACATCCTTACTATTTTCAAAGAAGTGAGTTAATCTCCTAACCCACCCGACTTGGCATTACATAAAACAAGTAAAGAATATCGTAGTTCAGACGCTCACCGCATCACATACGCAACTAGTCATGCTCAAAAGATAGGAAAAGTTCTACATAGAGTAAATCACATAACTACCTCTTAACTTCTAAGAGTAGAAGGAAACATGAAATGATACCACAAGTATATTCCATACATAGGATCATGCCAAAGGAAGGAAGAGGTTCACATACCGCGACGATTATCGACACGTAGCAAAATGCTCCAAAGATTTCAACCTTGATAGCTATTCCACTCTCCCGAGGATACGCTATACTTAGTACTTCAACCTATAATGGTCACAATATGTCCATTAACCTCTTACTTCAAACGTAGAATATTCTAAGTGCTAAGTCGCCAAATTCTACGGAAAATCGGACAGCACTTCCTTTGTTTCTACTTACTTTGCCACCTTTTCAAGGCGAATACAATAACCAAACAGCCCCAATTGGCTCACAATTTCTATAAGGTACTCCAATACAAATAAAAACTAAACATTTCCAATTGGCTCACAATTTAGAAAGTAGTCCAATACAAATGAAAAACAAACTAAAAGTCCAAATTCGCCACCTTGAGTTCAACCTTACCAATTCTTATCAAATTTCCATTTCAATCCAAATTGGTAGCATAACACAATATCAAGTCGTATTTGATTATAATAACCATAATCTTTAAGTAAGTAACATGCGACGATTTTAGTAACGACTAAATTGTAATCCAACTTAACATGGCTTACATACATTTCGAATTTTCCAAGGCTACAATCAATCCATAATCCTTATAAACTTCAACACATATACTACATACTAGCAACATGTAAAGCTAACAACAAAATAAATAATCTTGTAACACTTTCAAAGAACAAGATTATACCTCGACGATTCTTAATCCAAATTCCAATCCAAAGTCGCTCCTTAGTAGTTTAGAACCTCTCCAAGACACTTCAATCCGCTTGTTGAGACCCTTAGAACAACACCAACAATTATCCTTCAAATCCCCAAACAAAACCTAGAAAGACCATTAGGTTTTCACTTTGCGACTATCCCGAAAACTCTCTTTTTCCGGGATTTTTCTATTGAGATATGCTTACACTACCCTCAAGAACCTTGGTTTAAAGTGTGGAGTTGAAAGGACAAGGAACAAATTTTTTTCTTTCCTTGCTAGTGAACCCGAGACTCACAACAACGAGTTCTTCAATTTGCACAAATTTTTCTAAGTGTAAAACTCTCCCTCTACTAGTAGTAATATATAAAACACCTAGGAGGGTTATGATATAAACACATGGATGGCTTAGATGTAGTCTTACATTAAAAATCAAGACTTATTGACCCCTTGACTAGTCAACATTCTCATGCTACACATGCTTGCAAGACTAAGGTCCATGACCTCTCGCCTCTTGCATTTTTCGACCAAGGCATCACATAAGGGGGGTGACACGTGTCGCCCTCCCATTCGTTACAATAACACAATTTCCGACAATTCCATAATTTCCGATAAATTTTACAAGTCTCAAATCTTAACACTTGCGGGTTCTTACTTACGTTCTTACACCATGTCCTGTAAATACGGGGTGTAACACTTATAACATGAACAATTCTTTCCTTTCCTACCGATGTGATAGATTTGTCACACACCACTCTTCCATGTATCAAACACCTTACTTCGTGGACCAATATCTCTTCCATTTTCAACGGAATTTGATGATTCTTGGTCATACGGTCATCTACTCACTTAGTAGATTAAGCACGTGTAAAGAATCATGTTCTCCAACATGTGAAACCATGATGTTTAAATCATTGAAGATGTGCGGACCCAACCTCCATCAAAGACAAATTTCCAACAAATATCAAATTAATTAACACTTTTTAGGATTGTTGGATCATTTTCCCTTTAGGAAATAACATTTATTTATTAAATGTAGTGGAATCAACTATCTTGTGGAGTCCAGAGACTGAGAGACTCCACAAGGAATATAAGGTAAATCTTTAAATAAGTGGAATATTGTGGTCTGTGGAGTCCAGAAGGAAAAGGTAATCTATTATATTCATAATATTCCTTAGAGTTCAGTAGCCCAAAAAAGTAATTAATAAATAAAAATATATTTTCTTTAAGAAAAAATATATAAAGTTGCTTCTAAATTTGTCTCGAAAACTCACTTTATCAATTAAACTTTATCAGCAATTCTTTACCCTCCTAATCTCGTTCATTTTTTCAATAAATTACTGTTGATCGCAAGCTTTATGAGCATCGTCACTTAGAATACAGATAAAACATATCTTTAATTTAGCAAAGGATAGCTCCATTCCTTCAATTTCATATATCTTTCTATTGTGTTTTAATCTCTTTTAAAAGATATATAGAAGAGGGAGAATTAAACAAAAAAAAATGAGAAGAATGAGGAGAAAATTCTTCTTTACCATTCTTTCTGGTTATCAACAATAGGAAAAATGATATCCGAAACCCTAGATCAGTTGGTCTTGAAGGCAGAGGGTATTCTCATTGGGTGGTGTGAGAGAGCTTGGTCACAAGTTCGAAACCTCAGAACGCTCGACCGCCTCCGCCTCTTGGGAGGCTCACACACTGGCTTGCCAAGTGTGATTTAACTTCACTGGCGTAGTTTGGCGCTTATCACACGTCCGGGGTTACTCACGCAAGACTAAAATAATAGGAAAAATGATTTAACTATAATTTTTAGCTATCAATTTTCTAGCGGCTTGTGGTGTATCAATTTGGATGGTATTAGACTGGTATTGAGGTGTTCAAATGGTATTGATCAGCATTCTTTTAATTAATATATACTTAATCCATCCCTAGTTCCATATATAGTTTCATATATGTTATTATGCAAAGCTTCTATTTACATAATTTTCTTTTATTACGTGTGCTAACACATCCGTTACTGTTATCATTCAAATCGAAAGAATCTGTGTTCCATATGCATATAAGTATAATATTTTCTTAAATCGTGATACTATGTATTTGAATTGTGGGAATATCTCATCTAAAAATTAGGCCGTAAGAACACTTTCATTAAGTAAATTATGTTTTCAACTGCGCTAATTTGATACTTTTTATGAGCCGAGCACATGCGCTAATCTGTGTTCCAACTTCCAATCCAATAGACCGTCCGAGTTCGATTCCTGCTTACCGTGTTGGGCCAGCAGGCCCACTGTTTGCTAGTCAATCCGTACTTGGTCTCGATACTTCTCAAAATTCACTCAATTCTTCTCCGAGTCATAGATGAGTCACTCGTAGTCAACAAAGTATTTTTAAATCAAAGAGATATTTTAATTTAAATTCTAATGTGATTAAATCTCATCTATCCCGTAATCCCGTGTCTGCCTTAAATGACCCGAATTGCTATGACCGACGAATATAATGCTCTTATTGATAATAAGATGTGGGAGTTGGTGCTCCGTCCATCTGCTGTTAATATTATTCGGTCTATGTTGATTTTTGCGCATAAGGACAATTTTGACGGTTCTTTTACGAGGCATAAGACTCGTTTTGTAGGGGATGTTAAGACTCAGCAGGTGGATGTGGATTGTGGTGGGAAGTTTAGCCCAGTGGTCAAGCCAGATACCATTCACACTGTGCTCAACTTGACTCTTTCGAAAGCATGACACATCCATCAGTTAGATGTGAATAATATTTTCTTACATGACGATCTCAATGAGACATTCTATATGCATCAGTGGTGCGCGAAAAAATGCACACACTTTAACGCAAGTGCACGTTATCGTGACAAGTAATATAGTCTTGATATGACCGAATATCGTCCACAAGGATTAGGGTTCAAGTACCAACTATCTATCTTTTGGTATCTATTTGACAATTGATATTTGATTTTGTGGTTTATAACTAATAATTATAAAGACTAATTTATCTAATGAGTTTACTTCAGTTGTGATGGGAATAGGGCTTCCATGTCTCCTCAACTATCCGCTTATGTTATTTATTAATGCAACGAATTATGGTCTTCTTCTCTCGGAGCTAGCAGGTTTACGAAATCGTTTTATATTCCCATTAAGGATATATAAACACTCAACCCCAGTATTGCACCTTACCTACCTTTCGGTGATAAGGATAACTCTATAGGAGGATTAAGAACAAAAACCTAGTTAACCGTCACGCACCATGCGCAAAATTAGGGTTGTTAAGCCTCTCATTAACGCTACATAAATAATTGAGATATTTTCATCCCCAACCCAAATATGTCTACCCAACTTACAGCATATTCACAACCTCCTCCTTTCGAAGTTTGATTAGAAATCATATAAGGATAATTAGTTGTCAATTAATTACCAAGCATTCAAAACAATTATTGGATAAATATCTCAAAGAAGAATAATAACCATAAACATGCATTAATTCATAACATAAGTTTCTAGTGAATCAACATGAAAAGCCCTATAAGAGAATTAGTTCCTAGCCATTGACATGACAAGAACTAATTCAAAGTTCATCATACAAAAACTGAAATAAAAGAAAAGAAAAGGAAAATAAAGTACTAAATTATGGTCTCCAATCTCCAAGAAGGAATCCTTGTGTTGTGCAAGAAGGGGAACCCTTAAAATCTGCCTAGGGTTCTCCTTTTATAGGCTGAAAACCGCCCTTAACTTTTCCTCGCAGCTCGGCCCAAAAATCGTCAAAACTCGATTTTTCCGCGCGCGGCCGCGACGCTATCGGCCACGCGCCGAACTGTGGCACTTCGGGTGATTTGGCGCCGCGCCCCGATTCTAGCATGTCGTAGGCGCGGCTACTGGATCCTTCGCAGCCTCTCGATGATTAGGCGCGGCCCGCACTGTTGACATGAGGCCGCGCCGAGACTTCGCAGCCTCTCTCGACATTGCGCCGCCCGACTTCCGATCGCAGGAGGCGTCGCTACCGGGTCTGAGTTTTTGCCTTGTTCGCCACTTTCTCTGTTTTTAGCTCTGGAACCTCCTCTTTTGCCCTCTTTTAGCTCATTTTCCGTCATTTGGCCATTTTAACCACTTTGACTCAAAAGAAAGAAAATATATCCTAATACGACACTTATTTATACAAAAAGGGATAAAAGATTAACTAAAAACGACTCAAAAAGTGTATATAAAATACACCGATCAAATACCCCCAAACTTAATCTTTGCTCGCCCTCGAGCAAAGATAGAAAGAAAGAAATAAAAGACTCAAGTAAACGAAAATAAAAGACTCTCTGTCATTGATCACTTTTGCTGCATTGATGCTATCTAGAAAAACATGAAGGTTAGCAGAATAATATGCAGGAACATGTAGCATGAAATTTCAGCACACTAAACACATTAAGCTAGATATTTCGCAAACTCAAATTTATCATGCTTAATGGAAGTCAACATACTAAATTATGCTTGTAAACTAGAAAATCCTATGGCATGCTTACTTGCTATTCTCCACTAATTCTGGATATGCATAAAAGAGATCTTCAGGACTTTAAGGGTTGTAATGTAGGCTTAGGTATAGGTAGGTAAAAATAGGCATTTAGGCTCATTTTTGTGTACCATAAGCTCTTTAGCTTTTCAGTATTTTCCTTTTCTTTTTGTTCTTTCCTTCACTTCAATTCTATCTTTTTCCCTCTTTTGTTTTGGGAGAATGAAGAGTATTATAATAACAAGCACCCCCAAACTTAGGTTTTGCCTTTTTCTTATTACTTTTTTTTATTGGGGTGCAACAAGCTCATTCACTCTTTTTGTCTCTTTTTTTAACACAATTGATTCCACTATTTCACATTTTTACTTATGACACAATCTGTGGGAATATAGGGTGTCAAAGAAGAAGTTTCAATTTTTAGGCTCAATGGGGCTGACTAGGGATATATATAAAGTCCGGGATAGAAAAGAGTGGTAAGAATTGGCTATCAAAGAAATGCCTGAGTCATCTCCCTAACATGCATATCCTAACTATTTCGCCTCAAATAGCAAGCAATCATAACACATAAGTATTCATCATTTAGCATGCACAATTCAAGCAAGAAACTCCAAATAGACAGATTTTGTGAGTTTTTGGCATATCTAACCTAAGTGTTTAGATAGTTGCTTTTATTCCATTACATTATTCCACCTTACTTCACTAGGTGTTTCTAGCAACTACAGCATACATGATCTTTTAACAGCCAATTATGACTCAAAAATACATAAAAACAATAAAAAGACTTAAATAAAACATAACAAGACACAAATAAAACAAGACACAAATAAAACACCCCCAAACTTAAATCACACATTGTCCCCAATGTGTGTAGACTCAAAGACAATAAAAGAAATAAGACACTTACAGACTTTGGCTAAAATGGTGGTGGTGGCGGTGGATAATCATCGACCGTTGGTTGAACAGGAACTCATCTCGTCAAAGCCGCTGAATCGCTGTTGTTCTCGCTTTAATTCTTGTTGCCGCTTGTCGCAACTCATGTTGTCCTGTCTCAACTCATTTTGTCCTTGTATCATTGTGTCGAAATGTTGCATCATCATTCTCGTTCTCGAGCACTTGCTCCATCATGGCAATCGAGATTCTGATTTTGTGGTTGGCTGGTGGCTAGGTCCTGCCTCATATTGAGCCCCTATTTCAGGCTCATCTTCGTTCATTGCGGCCTCTGCTGCTGCCAGGTTGTGCTCTTACGCCGCTTGGGGGCTTGGGTGCGGGAAAGAGTGCACTATCCCATATGTCACGTGCGGTTGGTTTCTCTCCAGTATCCGTGGGTAGGATGGGACCCCATTCACGTGGCATAAATCGTGATAAGTGAGCCATGTTCCAATCCTCCTGTTGTCACCAACCTGCTGATTTCTTCAATGCTCTGCACTATCTCTTTCCCCACATCAATCGTCAATCCCCTCATAATTCCATATATCAGCTTAATCCGATCTTCTGGCACTCTGGTGAAGTGCGTGGATGGAATCATGAGGGCACTGACGAAATATAGCCAACCCTTGGCTGCTTTGTTGAATTGGCACCTGCTCAGTGCTCTTGACCCACTTCTCGCAATATCAAAAGCAGCCTCTGGTAGCTCATCGTGTTTCGCGATTATCCCGCTTTATGTTGTCGGTGCTCCTAGACCATGTTCTAAAATGGCTCCGATCACCAATTCCTCCTTCAACATCAACTGTTTTTAGAGTCATATTTATTGCTTCTGCCGTCACATGCATATATATTCCCCTCACAAAACAATTGTTGTCCACCCTCTCCGGAAAGTTGGCATAGAATTCACGCACCATTGTTGTGTTCATTAGTGCTATCTTCTCCGGATTTACAAATCTCCTCCACCCCATTATCTCAATCATTGCCCGAATGGGCTCATAAACATCCCTTTCCTCAAACGACTCCCTCTGATAGTCCATTCCCCTTTCAGGGATTAATGACCTAGTACTAAGCTTTTTGTATCTTTGGAAGACTTCGTAGCTCACAAACCTAGTATTATCGTATTGTGGGGCTGGGGTGGATGTGGAGGCTCTTCTCTTTCTGGTGGACATGGTTAAAATAGTTTATGCAGCTTATACTTTATTAGCACAAGTGTTCCCCAACACAATCAACACTCTAGCAGCTCAAACACAAACACCCCCAAACTTCAACTCTACTACCCAATACCCACACCCTCCTTGTTACTCCTTCTCCAAACTTCACAATTAATTTTTCAGCACCCAAACTACTTCACAATGCAACACTTCTCCAAACTACTACCTCATTTGACTACTAACAACTTTCAAGAAAGGGTGAAAATTACCTTTTTGATGGTGTCTCCACGATGTTCTTGCTTCCAATGGTGATTTGAGGCAATGGAATGGGGTTTTTGTTGGTTGAGATAGCTAAGGGTTTTAGGAATTTAAGAGTTTTGATTGTGGTTGGGTTTGATTTGTGGAGGATTTGTGGGTAATTTGTGGATTTTCGTGGGTTTTGTGAGAAGAAGGGTTAGGTTTTGGTTTTTGAATTTGGGGCAAATCTGATTTAGGCGTTTTAAGTTTCGATTTCCGCCGGCCATGTTCGCTAGCCGCGGCTGATCTTCAGATTCTTCGATTTTCTGCGCCAGCCATATGGAAGCCGCGCGCTTTAGACTTGGCATTTTTCTGGATTTCCGCCGCCGCGACGCTTAAACTTCAGCGCTCTTGATTCTTTTCGCGCCGCTTCCCTGCTCTGCGCTTACCCGCTTTTTCTCGAAATCTGGCTTTTTTTGATTTCTTCGCTTTATTGCTCACTACCAATCAAAGACAAACACTACCTCCGTGAGACCGTTCTTAATAAAAACTACTATATTAAAATAGAATAAATCAAAATAATTTGGGTTGCCTCCCAAGTAGCGCTGTCTTTAACGTCTTTTAGCCGGACGCAAGTTCCTTAGTTTTAATAACCGTGGGGTGGATCAACCCCCCAATTAATCCATTTCCTCCACATTTTGCATTTTCTTTTTCTTCTTTTCCTCTTAGCATTATCAGTAAAGGGGAGTTCAGGAACACATACCTGCGTCAGTGGGGGTTTGGAAAACCATGCCTGCTTTCGTGGGCTCATCTCCCTTTGGTTGACTTGTAATGGCTCACAGGGGGGCTTGATGGTGCTGATTGCAAAGCACCTGCTCATGGTTGGTGGCTCGATGACATGTTTAAAAACTTTAAACACCATTTCTTCCTTCTCCACCCTTAGTGTTAGCTCTCCTCTTTCTAAATCAATCAAAGTTCTTCCTGTTGCTAGGAATGGTCTCCCTAATATGATAGGGATTTCCACATCTTCTTCCATGTCTAGAATGAGGAAGTCTGCAGGAAAGAAGAATTTTCCTACTTTAACAATCACATCCTCAATCTTCCTCTTGATTGAACCATCGCCCCATCGGCCACCGCAGCTCATCGTGGTCGGTTTGGCCTCACCCAACTCCAATCGTTTAAAATACTGATAAGGGCATCAGATTTATACTTGCCCCTAAATCACACAGAGCTCTGTTGCAAGTCACCCTGCCCACTGTGCAAGGTAGTGTAAAGCTTCCTGGATCCTTTAGTTTTGGTGGCAACTTCTTCTGCAAGATAGC
The DNA here is from genome assembly GCA_029844215.1 of Przewalskia tangutica. Classification (NCBI taxonomy): domain Eukaryota; kingdom Viridiplantae; phylum Streptophyta; class Magnoliopsida; order Solanales; family Solanaceae; genus Przewalskia; species Przewalskia tangutica. Next base: position 2,313,350 of record CM056730.1, on the reverse strand, counting down.
ACTACACTCTTCTGTTAGTGCTACTGTCTCATATTCCGCCAGCTTCTTCTTCTTCCCCAATATTTCCTTCATGAACTTGAAATAGGAGGGCATCTGCTCTAATGATTCTATAAAGGGGATGTTGATATGCAGCTTCCTGAATACCTCCAAAAATTTGGAGAATTGTTTATCAACCGCCTTCCGCTGTAATCTCTGGGGGAAAGAGATTTTTTCTGTATACTCCTTCTCTGGAGTTTTCTCTATCACTGGGCTAGGTTCGACCACCTTATCTTTTTCTATCTCTGCCCTTTTCTCAATCACTGGTCAAGAGACCGATGTTCCAACCGCTTCCACTTCTCAATCAGATCGCTCGATACGCCCCTGATTTACTCTGTGTTGCTTGGCGGTGTACTCGTGGTTCGTTGTTTGCCGCTGCTAGCCGACCCACTTGTGTTTCCAAGTTCTTGAACGAGATCTAGCTTCGCTACGAATCGAGTGCGGCGCTGCGCGTCGCTACCGCCACTGCCCGCTTTTCACGAACCGGCATCAATCGCTGGCGATGCCGGGCCCGAGTAAAGCGGTCGCGATTGCTCGCTGTTCTCGCATCGCCCCTATATTGACTCTGCTGCTCGGCCCTCTCCATGAGAAATTTGGGTGATTCTCCACTGGATTATAAGTGTTGGAGTAGGGTTGTTTCGTGGCCTTCGATAATTACCCACACCGATATCGCCGCTCCATTGGTGTATTATTGGGATCAGCTGAAGGACACCTATCGAATGTATGTGGGCCACCACATATTTCACAGCTTTTAGGCCTCTGCACCGCATTCATCGACATCAGATGTTCACGCAATTGTTTCGCCAAAGTGCGCCACTGGGCATTCAAGGCGCAAAGAATAGATCTATCTCGGACTCAACGTTTCTCCTCCCACTTGTCGACTTCTTACGTGACATGGTTGTTGGTGGCCATATCTTCTAATAACTCGTGAGCGTCGTGGACTGTTTTCCTCATGAATGCTCCACCTGCTGCTGCATCTATAATGGTTCTGGTTCTACTGCTTAGTGATCGGTGTATTTTATATACACTTTTTGAGTCAGTTTTAGTTAGTCTTTTGTCCCATTTTGCACATATAAGTGTCGTATTAGGATAGTTTTTCTTTCTTTTGAGTCAAAGTGGTTAAAATGGCCAAATGACTAAAAAGAGCAAAAAGAGGGCAAAAGAGGAGATGCAGAGCCGGAAACAGAGAAAGTGGCGAACGAGGGAAAATCAAGACCGTGCATGCGCGCCTCGTAGTAAAAGGTGGCCGCGCGCCACTATCCGCAGAGGTCGAAGACTCAACGTCGCGCGCCTCGGACAAAGAAAAGCAGGCCGCGACGCCTAAACATCCGGCGAGCTACGAAGATACAGTAGCGCGCCGACGCTGAAAAATTAGGTCTTTGACGAAAAATCGCCAGCCCGGCGAAAAGAGGAGGCGGTTTGCGCCTATAAAAGGAGAGAACCCTAGGCGGTTTTGAGGTTCCCTTCTTGCACAACACAAGACTTTGGCTTGAGATCGATACCGTTAGTTTAGTAATTTCTTTTCCTTTTCTTTACTTTATTTCGCTTTTATGATGAACTTTGAATTAGTTCTTGTCATATTTATGGCTAGAACTAATTCTCTTATAGGCTTTCCATGTTGAATTGCTAGAAACTTATGTTATAAATTAATGCACGCTTATGGTTATTTTTCTTATTGTGAGATCTATCCAATAATTGAGTTGAATTCTTGGTAATTAATTGACAACTAATTATCACTATATGATTTCTAATCGATTACGAGAAGGGATTGTGAATATCTGTAAGTTGGGTAGACATTCTTGGATTGGGGATGAAAATACCTCAATTATTCATGAAGCGTTGATGAGGCTTAACAACCCTAATTTTGGCGATCATGCGCGATACCAACTAGGTTTTTGTTCTTAATCCTCCTATAAAGTTATCCTTATCACCGAGAGGTAGGTAATGTGCGATACTGGGGTCGAGTGTTTATATAACCCTAGCGGGAGTATAAAACAATTTCGTAAACCTGCTTTCTCCTAAAGAAGAATACCATAAGTTAATGCATTAGTAAGTAGCATAAACGGATAGTAAGGATACATGGAAGCCCTATTCTCATCACCACTGAAGTAAATCTTTACATTAAAATAGCCTGCATAATTCGTAGTTATAAACAACAAATCAATCATAAATTCACCAAATAGATACTAGAAAATAGATAGTTGGTAATTGAACCCTAATCCTTGTGGACGATATTCGGTCTTACTAAGACTATATTACTTGTCACGATAACGTGCACTTGCGTTTAAAGTGTGTGCATCTTACCGCGCATCACTTAGCCCGTTATAGAAAATGTGGACCAAGTTCCACAACTCAATGCAATGGTGTGGGCATTTTCTCTGTAAATCCTTAAACCTTTCCCAAGATTCATATAAGGACTCTCCATCTGCTTGGTAGAAGTTGTTCAACTCCCCTATCAATTTTGCTGCTTTGCATGGGGGAAAGAACTTGGCTAGGAATTTCTGTGTCAGCTCGTGCCATGTAAAAATCGAATCGGCCGGCAGGGAATTCAACCATAATTTTGCTCTATCCCTGAGTGAGAAGGGAAAGAGCCTCAACTGACGGCATAATCGTGAACGCCAATATTCGAAAGTTGCACATAGCTCCAAGAAATTAGCTATGTGCATACGTGGATCCTCCACGGCACCCTCCAAATTGCACCGCAGGCCGTATCATGCTCGTAATCACCGCTTTATCTCGAAGTTGTTTGCTCCTATGGCAGGGAGCCTAATACATGTCTGTGCTCCATTCACTCTAGGCAGCACATAGTCTCCCAAACTTATTTCTGCCTGGACTTGAACTCTTTCCTCGACATCCATAGGTACTTGCCGAGGTATTCCTGGATTAGGCTGATTTTCACCTAACCATTCTCTCATCATGTTGTTGTTCTGTACGCCGTCCATCTCTATCAAGGTTGCAATCCGATTCTTTCTGCTCGCTTTACAGTTTTCTCAATCTGGATTGAAGGGAACAAGAGTGTCTGCCCCTCTTCTCCTTCGCATAAACTGATTTCCTGAAATAGATCAAAAACAGACAACAAATCACGGCACCCTGATTTTTGAAATAAATAAAAAAAAAAACGTGAAAATTAAAAATAAAAAATAAAAACCAAATTAGAAATTAAAAATAGATAAATTTGATATTGAACTATGCCTAATCTCCGGCAACGGCGCCAAAAACTTGATGCGCGAAAAGATGCACACACTTTAACGCAAGTGCACGTTATCGTGACAAGTAATATAGTCTTGATAAGATCGAATATCGTCCACAAGGATTAGGGTTCAAGTACCAACTATCTATCTTTTGGTATCTATTTGACAATTGATATTTGATTTTGTGGTTTATAACTAATAATTATAAAGACTAATTTATCTAATGAGTTTACTTCAGTTGTAATGGGAATAGGGCTTCCATGTCTCCTCAACTATCCGCTTATGTTATTTATTAATACAACGAATTATGGTCTTCTTCTCCTGAGCTAAGAGTTTACTAAATCGCTTTTATATTCCCGTTAAGGATATATAAACACTCAACCCGATTGCACCTTACCTATCTTTCTGATAAGGATAACTTTATAGGAGGATTAAGAACAAAAATCTAGTTAACCGTCACGCACTACGCGCAAAAATTGGGTTGTTAAGCCTCTCATTAACGCTACATAAATAATTGAGGTATTTTCATCCCCAACCCAAATATGTCTACCCAACTTACAACATATTCACAACCTCCTCCTTTCGAAGTTTGATTAGAAATCATATAAGGATAATTAGTTGTCAATTAATTACCAAACATTCAAAGCAATTATTGGATAAATCTCTCAAAGAAGAATAATAACCATAAACATGCATTAATTCATAACATAAGTTTCTAGTGAATCAACATGGAAAGCCCTATAAGAGAATTAGTTCCTAGCCATTGACATGACAAGAACTAATTCAAAGTTCATCATACAAAAACTGAAATAAAAGAAAAGAAAAGGAAAAGAAAGTACTAAATTATGGTCTCCAATCTCCAAGAAGGAATCCTTGTGTTGTGCAAGAAGGGGAACCCTTAAAATCTGCCTAGGGTTCTCCTTTTATAGGCTGAAAACCGCCCTTAATTTTTTCCTGCAGGCCTGACCCAGAAAATCGTCAAAACCCTGATTTTTCCCGCGTCGGCGCCGGAACTTCTGTGGCACTTCGGGTGGTTTGGCGCCGCGACCCTAATTTCTGGCTGCTCGTGGCGCGCGCTGATCCTCTGCAGCCTTCTTCGATGATTAGCGCCGCGCCCGCACTGCTGACATTTAGCCGCGCTACTGGGACTTCGCAGCCTCTTCCGACATTGCCGCGCCCGACTTCCGATCGCAGGAGGCACCGCTGTTCGGTCTGGTTTTTGCCTTGTTCGCCACTTTCTCTGTTTTTAGCTCTGGAACCTCCTCTTTTGCCCTCTTTTAGCTCATTTTCCGTCATTTGGCCATTTTAACCACTTTGACTCAAAAGAAAGAAAATCTATCCTAATACGACACTTATTTTTACAAAAAGGGACAAAAGATTAACTAAAAACGACTCAAAAAGTGTATATAAAATACACCGATCAATCAGCCCTTAGGTTTTAGGGATCCCAAATATCCTCACCATGTATGTTTGTTGAAGAAGTTCTTGTATGGGCTTAAGCATTCTCCCCGGGCTTGGTATAAGCGGTTTGCAGACTATGTTTCGACTATTGAGTTCTCTCAAAGCAGGCCTGATAATTCATTGTTCATATATCGTCGTGGATCTTTCTTGACTTATATACTCTTATATGTGGATGATATTATGCTGACTGCCTCTACTGATGCATTACGCTAGTCTATCATGTCAATGCTCAGTTCTGAGTTTGCTATGAAATACTTGGGGCCCTTGAGTTACTTTTTGGGGATTGCTGTCACTCGTCATGCAGATGGGTTATTCTTATCCCAGAGGAAGTATGCAGGTGAGATCGTTGGGATGCCATACTCTAAGTCCACTTCCACTCCAGTTGATACTAAGCCTAAGCTTGGTGTTGCGGTCGGCGCACCATATGAGGATCCGACCCACTATCGTAGTCTTGCAGGGGCACTTCAGTATTCTATATTCACGAGACCAGATATTACGTATGTCGTACATCAGATGTGTTTGTTTACGCATGATCCCAGGGTTGAGCACATGAATGAGCTCAATCGCATCATTATGTACATCCAGGGGACACTTGACTATGTCTTACATTTATATCCTTCGTCGACATCTACACTTGTCTCGTATACAGATGTTGATTGGGGTGGTTGTCCAGACACCAGACGATCTACGTCTGGCTATTGTATGTTTTTTGGTAATAACTTAGTCTCTTGGTCTGCAAATCGTCAGTCGACTTTATCACGCTCTAGTGTAGAGGCCGAGTATCGAGGGGTAGCCAATGTGGTCTCTGAATCCTGTTGGTTACGTAATCTTCTTTTAGAGCTTCATTGTCCTATTCAGAAAGCTACCTTGGTTTATTGTGATAATGTTAGTGTCATCTACCTTTGTGGTAATCTTGTTCAACACCAGCACACTAAACACATCGAGATTGACATTCACTTTGTTCGAGAAAAGGTAGCTCCTGGACAAGTAATCGTCTGTCATGTCCCTTTCAGGTATCAAATTGCAGATATATTTACAAAGGGTCTTCCCTCGGTCATTTTTGAAGATTTTAGGGACATTCTCAGCATACGAAGGTCGTCCGCTATTACTGCGGGGGTGTGATAGAATACCCATGTATATCCCTATGATATACACAGTTTTGCCTAGTATTGTACCATAAATAGAAGATGTAAATTATGTTGTTTAATTACCATAATTGTAGAATTCTTGTACAAGTAGAACTAGGATATTAAATGTATAGTAGGAATATGATTTTTCATATTTGAAGATTGTAACTTGTATATATACCTATTCATTCAATAAGAATAATCAAGAGATTAGAAACTGAAAGTATATGTATGTCCTAGAGACAATCTGTATTTGGACACAATGTACTTTATACACATTCGTATTTATATTAATGATGATTAATATTATGACAATTTGCATTTATTGAATTATTAATTGATTGTTTATAATATTCTATAAATGTATCCCTAGAGGTTACATGTTTATTAATGATGTGAGAATTAATGTTATAACGTAACTCTTAAATTACCTCGACTAATGATCATCGAAATTGGGATATCGATGATATGCGATACGTCGACATGTGGTCTGCATCATATCCTTAGGGGATGTAGTATGTCTCACTTATTACGAGTTATGACAACTCGTGATGGACACATGAATACTTGTTGAATATTGATATGCCCTGCTGATGTACTGTTTTGTTATATGTCTATGATGCCATCAGCGAGTGGGAGATAAAAGTCCTTAGACTTGAGGTCAATATCATCTTGTTTACGGAGTAATGTACTTTGATCCTGTCCTAAGCTCAAATGCCTTATAGGTTGAGACACGGCTTGTTTTGGATGCATTACGAAGTAGATTAAAGATGATATGTGAGCCAAGAAAGAATTCATTCCTTGAATTTATATTCGAGTTAACACTCAAGTACTCATATGGTATTAGGTTGACTAAGTCATTGACGATCTGATGGGCGTATACGTGACATGGTCCTGTTGTCAACTAATATAGATGAGTTATAATAATCAGGTCATTTGGATAGACACTTGACAAATCCTAAGCTTTATTGAGTGTGTCATGAATGAAGAGATTTTATCTTCTCACATATAGGTTCAGTTCACATATTTTGTGTAGCTAAACTTTACATATTGGGTTCGTCTTCCGGCGTAGTCTAAGAGTTCTGTGAAGATCCTAATGTAATTAATGACGATATGTAAAGGTCTGAAGGGTAACACTAAGTCAAATGTTCCGCCGATTGAAGGATGTAATTAGAAGGAGATTATACCTATATGTTCGGTTGATGACCGGGACATTAAAATGGGAAAAGACTAAAAAATAGGGCCAGGACGCGGTACTTATTTTGGGACATGATGCCAAGAACATCTGGCGGCAGCGGTGCCTCTATAGTGGACCGCGGTGCTGATGCGGATTCTCGCATTGTAATTTTTGTCGATCCGATTTTCTGTGGGCCCAAATTACCGAAAACCCTAAGCCTCTGTTTACAACTATAAATAAAGGGATTACCTCTCATTCCAAATATACCAAAACCTAAAAGAGGTCAATCTCTTCTAAAACTCTTTCAGAATCCCTAACATTCCTGACTTAGCAAATTACATCACAGTTCTCTAAATTTACAAATCGAGGGATGTTTCCGTGTGCACCCTCGGACTACACAAAGATTGAAGTTTCAACTACTTGGATGACTGCTTTCAAAATGTAAGTCTTCGTTCGAAGTTTTACATTTACTTTGTGTTTATATTTTATATTACATATCATACTGCAGTTCGACTGTTGTCAGATTTGAAACACAAATTTTTAAATTTCGCTGCGTGTACGAACCCGACGTAAACACCTACAAAAACTTTGTATTGGACATTAGTATTTTGATTCACAAAAGTAACCCCCTTCAAAGGATTCTAAAGTGTCAGTTAAATAGTCAGTTCATTTTCTCAGATAAATAGTATGACTCTGTTCCAAAATGAATGAGATTAAGAAAAAAACAAGGCTGATGCACATCGATCATTCGCTTTCGAATTTAATTAAAATGAGCTTGCTTCAGTAGAAGTGAGATAGGTACCTCTTTTCATCAAGTCATGGTTTTATATATAGCATGTGAGCCGTGTGCGGTAAGACTCAAATTCATGATCTCTATGCTGTGATACTATGTTAAATCGTGTAATCATCTCATCTAAAAATATTAAACCTAAACTTTGGCGAGTCCACTTGCATAACTACTTTGTTTCCTCATGTCCTATCATTGTGTACTTCTCTCTCAACTCAGCATATAGATCTCTATATTAAATCAGCCAATTTAGCTATTGACATTGCTCATACACATTTATATTAGCCTGTTGAGCCTAATCAGATTCCCATACTCCAGATCCGCTCTTGTTGAACCTTTTATTTCTTCTTCAAAATAAAGTAAGAAACAAATCTTTTATTCACGTCTAAATTCGATATCCGAACTATCATGTCCAATCACAATCATCACCATCATCATTCACCAAGTCAGTCATCACCACTCTAGTCACATTTGCAACCATCATTATTGTTCACCACCGACAATTACCACCACCATCAATCTTAGTTGCCACTCTTATTATCTATCACTATCATTCACTACAATTATTTAGGGGTGAGCGGATCCGAGTATTCTAATTTTTTTGAATTATGCGAACCCTACCCAGTAAAAGATCGATTCTTAAATTTACTACTTGTAGCAATCATTACCCGGAACCTACCCGAACCCTGCAGTTCCGGGTAGGTTCCGGGGTACCCTGTATACATTTCATAAGCAGAGACAGACCTAAGCGTTTCAACAAGCTTCACAGATTGCTAATGTCTAGAAATTTAGAACATGCAACATAAAATTGCAAATCTTAAAGATTTCTGGAATTTCCAAGTTGGGGACTTTGGTACGTGATAGAGTTAGAGGTAAAAAAATCTTAAAGATTTGAATATTAAACTAAAGTAATATTAAATGAGCAGGTGAATATAGCAGATTAAACAGTTTGGATCAAACCCTTGACGCGGATAGTAGTTGGCAACTTATTAAACTATTACAACAGCTTGAGTAACAACGTGAGATTATAAATTACACTGTCTCTATTTGCAGAATCGCACCCGATATTGATCGGTTCCTAATTTTACTTCCTGGATCCTACCTGTTATTATAATATATCTACCCAGAACCTACCCGTTAGTGTCGATTCTGATCAGGTATCTGGATACCCTGTACCGTGCTCACCCCTACAATTATCAGTCGCCACCACCATTATCTCTATCACCATCATTCACTACACTTATCAATCGTCACCACATGCAACCACTATCGTTAGTCATTACCACCATCAATCACTATATAATTTTTAAGAGTATTTTGTTTAAATTGTATTAGATTAATTAGTATTTATTTGACGTTAATAATATTTAAATAAAAACAAATTTACATATTTAGATATTGAGAAAACAAGTTATCTTATTAGCATTCAACGTTTAATATACATCTTAATAAAAATAAATTAATATACATCTTAATATTAAGATATATATATATATATATATATATATATATATATATATATATATATATAGACGTCTTAATCTTAAAAATAATAAATAGGATGTTGGTGTAATCATACCAACCATAACATGCATGCAAGAGATACTAATTAGATAATCATCATAAACTTATACATAAAGTAATGTTTTAGTTGCACATTATGAAACTTTTTGGAGGATGAATTCCTTCATACATACAATAACAACATACCCAATGAAAATTTTACAATATGAGATCTGAAAATGATAGAATATACACAGACCTTATCTCCACCTTGATAGGATGAATTCCTTCATACATAGTGCCCCAAAACCCAATTTTCATCATTCTTCGTCCGGCTAATATGATTCCTATATAGTTGCTCCACTTGAACAAATATTAAAGAGCTTATCTAGGATTGTCAACTTAAATATGATTTAAGAATATCATCCACCACACTATGTAATATGGGGTATTTTATCTGAATATCGCTATTTTTTTGATATTTAATTTTAATATTTTTTGTACGGCTACTTCGAAATAACTTTAGATATATGGTGTCAAGGCAGAAATATCTGAACTTCAGGCAGAAAAGCCTGAAGTTTAGAAGAAAAAAAAGGCTGAATTCAGCCATATATGATCTATAGACTTCAGTGATATGCAATTCAGACAATTTATCAAAACCTATTTCGAAGTAGATAAACCTAATTTTCATCATTCTTCCGTTGGCTAATAATTCCTATATATGTTATTGCACATCTTTTCCACTTGGCAATATTAAAGAGCTTATCCAGAATTGTCAACTTATATATATGTTCTAAGAATTAAGAATATTATCCACCACATTATATAGACAAAAAGCAACAAGCGTGGGGCTTTTAATCCATCAATTTGGATCTGATTCAATATGTTTCAATTTACACTAATTAATTTGAGCAACGTTTAGTCAAAGTAACTGTGTGGCTGTGACCAAATTATTTATTTTTTTCCTCATCCGATGTTCCACGCCCGCATTATGATCACCGGGTAGTTCCATATTGAGGGCAAAACATACCCTAACAATAGTGGCTCCGTATCCAAGAGGATTCAAACTCGAAACCTTAGTTAAAGATGAAGTAGTAACAACCATTACACCACAACCATTGTTGGTGTGACCAAATTATTTAGTGATGTGATAGATATATATAAACTATTTACCTCTTCATCATTAATTCATCAATATGGACTGAAAGATAGTTGGACACTAAGGTTGACCAAATTAACACTTAGATTTGTTGCATCAATTTCCATTGACACATAACGTTTGTCTAATTATTTAACATAGTGGAATCTTGTGGAGTCCAGAAGGAATAATTATGTGTTTAAAAAAGGAGTAATTGTGTAATATTAAAAAGATTAAAGTTATATGAAATTTTACAGTCACTTTTAAAAAATCACTATTTTCCTGCTGAAAAATGTTCAGTGGATATTTTTACAAATATATTAATTGAACCATTGAGAAAATAAAAAATAATAGTGTCTTCACACAAAAAAATTAGAAAGATTCTTAGCGTTTCAATAAGAACATATTTCCCACTATGCGTTTTCTCAATAAGCTGGTTTGATGAAAATAATTAAGATGAAAAAATTATATTTTATCACACAAATTTCCCACGAATTGTCGATGGTGAAAATCTCTATTTCTAGTAGTGTATAAAGATTCTTTTTTATTTATCAATATAAGATATCGGTCAATTACTAGTTTTATTAAGTTATCAGTTAATATTTATCATAAAGAATCTGTAATTATCTTTTATGATAAGTGAATTGATTGTATAATTATATTTTTGTACTACCAATATATCTTGAATTCATTAAAGAATAGGATGACTAATATGTATATATATACGTATGCGGACCGACAAGGCCACCATGAATATCTATAACAATCCAAAACAAATATATACAAGGGCCGACAAGGCTCCACCTTTACAAAATACTATTAATGTCCATGACATTGCCTTAAAGTGTGGCTATATATATGTACAATTGATTTCAGTGATATTATGCATTGCATATGCCCCAGTGGCTTCCCGAGGTTCAGGTTGTTTCTTTACACTATCTTGCACTTGTTATTGTCTTTACTTATGTTCACATGTCTTACATATTTAGTACATTCTTTCGTACTTACGTTCCTTTATTGAGAGTGTTGCGTTTCATGCCCGCAGATTCAGATAAACGAAGTGACGCCCTTGTCCAGTAGGATCTCAGCTCAGCGACGATGTCAGAGCTCTCCACTTATTCCTACTTATATTTGGAAATTCATGTACAACTTCTTTCCATAAAGGAACCCTCCTTTTCTTTCCATTAATAATTATATTGATTTTCATTCTCGTGGTGCCCCTTAACCATTATATACTCATTTATTTGCACATAATGTAGGTCTGATTCTAAATGCTTCAGACCTTATACCATTAAGTGCATTTAATTACATTAGAATTTAATCACTTATTTGGTCTGAATAGATCTTAATAATTAAGATCTTGAATAAAATCTTAATATCACTAAGAGGTATTTTTGTATGAATATTTTTTACTACCACTCTGCCCATAACCACCAGCTCCACCCTCATCTCCCATCCTCCCAATCATACCCTACCCCACCACCCACCCACCCCGTCCACCCCTCTTCACCTTCACCACCACTAAGCACATCTACAATCACAACCACCATCACCCCCACCATCACAATCAATCATCACCACCCCACCCTCCACCACCTTCACCCTCCCAACCCCTACCATACCCTACCCACCCACCACGCACCCGTTATCCACCCTACCCCACTCACATCCCACCACCACTAACCACATATGCCATCACAAGCACCACCGTCACAACCACCTCTGTCATCACAACCAGCACGACAACCACCACCATTAAGAACAACTATTGTCAGTTGGTACCACACCTACTACTTTTATCATTATAATATCAACATTCACCATTGTCATCATCGTCGTTGCTATCACCACCGTCGCGCCGCCACCACTGTCAGCCGCTTCCACCAATGCGGTCAATCTTTACTATCAACCACATCTACCATCATAACTAGCACCACCGTCAACTACCATCAACACCATCGTCAACCACCACACATTCTTCAGCCACCACCACTAATACCGCCAATAACTAACATCAATCAACTCCATTATTACAACCATGTCAAATGTCACCATCGCATCAGTCACTACAAACCAACCACCTCCATTACCACAATTATCATTACCACTATTACTAGCAAACATAAACATTTTTTAATCAAATAATAATTTAATTTTATTAAATTTATTTTTATTTCTAATATTTAGTTTTTTTATTTGAATTGTATATTTATTATGTTTACATAAAAACATTATGCGCATTCAAATGTTGAAAAACAAATAGTCTTGATCATTCAGTGTTCAGATCTACAGACAACATCTTAATCATTTAGATGTGCATTCTGAATCAGACGTCTTAATCGTAATGAAAACAAATAAGACTCTAGTGTACCAAAAAATTTAACTACTAATTAGCACACACTTCACTTATTTCTTGTCAGCATAGCTTCATAATAATTCGGCAAAGTTTTAACTCCTTTGATTCTAATTTATATGACGCAAGTTGATTAGATATAGAGTAAAAAAATAAATGATTTTTTTAAAAACTTAAATCATCTTTTAATAATTGTCCAAGTTTAAACGAGTTAGATTAAGACCCCTTTTTAACTTGATTTAACAGTTTGAATCTAAAATAATACTTCAAACAACTAGGTCAAAATGGATCAAAATAGTGTAACCTGACAAGTTAGAATACATCCTAAACCCACACATACAATGTCAAATTATGAAATTAAAAATTATGTAACTTTTGAAGAACTTAAGCTAATGATTTTAAGTTATATAAGTAGCTTTCCCCCTTTTTTTTTTTTTGAAGCAAAATAAAAGAGAAGGAGAGAAGTTCGGACATATATATATATATATATATATATATATATATATAACGCGAATTGTATTATGACCCGCTAATTGACTCATTTTGTTTCTATTTTTTTGGGTTTTTCTCTCTTTTCTTAAATCCGTTTTTTGATAAAACTAATAAAGAACTTAAACTAATGATTTATTACTATATAATTGGCTTCCATATATTAATTTTCAAAGGCAAAATAAAATAGAAAGGGAGAGGTTGGGTTATGTTATGACTTGTTCGTTGATCTCTGGTTGACAATAATCTTAATAAATTATAAACGGGGTTGAATCATGCATTACTTATAAATTAATTTAACCTATTTTGGCCCTCCTAAATTTGATTGTACAGTTCATTTGCCCGGAGAGATACCTCACCAAGTGATCATCGTCTCAAAGACTAATTGGTGGGGAGGATATTTTATCATTTACTATATTTAATATTACAAAAAAAAAAAAAAAAACTTCAGCTCTAAAGGAATCTTAAAAATCGTAGCTTAATTCGACATTTAAATAAATAATTGATGGAAGAAAAAGAGCTAGCTAGGTTAAAGAATAATGACCTTTCAGAACCTCAATGGGGATGTTCTGCATATTCATGTACTTAATTATATACTTAGCTAGTTCCATTGTCAAGCCAATACCCTCCCTAGATCTGCTAATGTCCAAGCCTTAATGACTTGGATATTGTTCAACTTTTTTCTTCTTATGTTTAATCATTCGATATTCGACATTCACTGACATGACTTATTCGGATTTAGTCCATTAAAGAACACTACGATTAAAAAAAATCTTTATTTTTAAAGTTTAAATCCGAGACATTTAATTAAGTATGAAGAACTAATCTCATAGGTCTTCCTATAACAATTTTGGGTGGTGACCAGAATCAGCACCCTTGTTCATCGGGTGCCAATTGACACCCCTTTTGTTGAAAATTACAATGTATAGATAGATATAATTTTTTTAATGTGTATATATATAATTATATGTTAAGTTCTTTTAACTTCTTTATACGTTAAAAAAAATTCATAATAATTCTAACTTCGTTATTGAGACGGGTGACTTAACCAGGATTTTCACGAAGGGGCGGAGGTTATTTTATGTATACCTATTGAAAGTGAAGTATGATTATATCATCACACATCTTGAGATGCATTGACACACCATGTGATTATATTATGACATGTGACTTCTTTATACGTTAAAAAAAATTCATAATAATTCTAACTTCGTTATTGAGACGGGTGACTTAACCAGGATTTTCACGAAGGGACGGAGGTTATTTTATGTATGCCTTTTGGAAGTGAAGTATGATTATATCATCACACATCTTGAGATGCATTGGCACACCATGTGATTATATTATGACCTGTGACTTCTTTTCAAGAAACTCACAAGGCGGCACCAAAGTATCTATGACACACACAAAAAAACAAAAAAACATGAATATATATGCACTTTCATGCAATTACCTTAGAGTACTGTTGATGACTTAATTAAGTGGATTAGTTCTTCATCTTCGCCGCATACTTATGTTAATTAATGACCCTTTTAATTAAATATGATGAAATTTAGGATCATAATGGCCTATATAAACCCATATATTAGACCTCTACATTTTCATGCAATTACCTTAGAGCTCTTAACAAGGTTAATTTTCTCCTAATCCCATCTCTAAGAATTAATGGCTTGCTTAATTAGGTTTTGGTTCTGCTTAATTCTTATTTTGCTTTCATGTCCTCGATCTGAAAGCCGTCCGCTCGAGTCTTCTTCACAGAGGAGAAGAGAGACAATGATGGAAACTGCCCGAGAGATTATAAAGGAAAGATTGAGACATGCAATCAAGTACGACGTTAAACGGTTAAGTCCCAACGGACCTGATCCTAAACATCATTAGTGTAGTATTTTTAAATTTTAAAGACAAGGAGGATCGAGGCTGATATAAGATTAAAGAACTCTTGAGTTTTAAACTTTCATACATAAACATATAGTATGTTCTCTGTTATATTTTATGTGACGTTCTTTTTTTAAAAAGTATATGAAAAAAGAATAGTATATTTTTATATTTGGAAGCTTTTTAGTATTAAACGTTTCATTTTCTCCTTAATATCGTGATTTCTACCCGCAGATGGTGTCACAGAAGAATTATGTGATGGCGCAAGGTCACGAGTTCGATCCTCGCATAAACCTTCTTGGTTGAGCTGTCACATGGCTTGCCAAGTGTGGTTAACCTACGTGGCGTGGTTTGCGTGCTATTCGGCGGGGTTTACCCTGTGCGCACTCGAAAGAGTAGCGGCTGCGGGTTCCTTCGTCAAAAAAAAAAATCGTGATTTCACTTAGGGCCGTCTCAAATATTTTGGGGGTCCTGTTCTAATTCGTAAAAGTGGACTCTTAATTGAGCTAAAACCTGTGAATTATGAGTATTTACAGTAAATTTTGACTAATACTACTTAATAAAAAATGAAAAAGGGGCTCTAAAATTTTTCGATTTTCGGATGACCCTGTGCGATATCACACCTCCCACGAATCCAAAGACGGTCCTGATTTCGCTATAAAAATGTTATAAGATCACAAAGTTTGAAGGATATTTTTAATATATTTCAAACGTCTATTTTCCTTTCATAAACATCGCCATATAAAATGAAACAGACCATACTTCCAATATAAAAAAACTGAGTGGAGCATGAGGGTATAATTTTCCTTTCGGCTAATAATTCCTATATATATTGTTGCACTTCTTTTCCACTTAAGCTATATTAAAGAGATAATCCAGAATTGGAAACTCATATATGAATTAATTAACAATATCATCCATCAAATTATATAGGCAAAAAGTAACACGAATGGGGATTTTTATTAATAAAACTGGATCAGATTCAATATGTTTTTATTTACAAACTAATTAATTAGTTTGAGCTACTGTTCGCGGCAACTGTGGCTGTAACTACCAAATTATTTCATGATGATGATACATATAAACTACTCTTTAATTATTTGTTCTGTTTTCCACTGAGAATGATTCTAACCAAAAATACAGTTAGAGATTTGATTCAAGGGTTTAAAGACACGTAGGTTGTATCTGATCTGAAACCCTCTTAAATGAGACTGGTGCCACTAGTTAGGTCACAGGTGTGCAAGATTAAAAGCTAAATAAAATACGAGAAAAAGCAAGCTAGATCTGAAATAACAATGAATCGTGTGATAACAAGAACTAAGAATGATATATTTTCTTGAGAGAGATCTGAGTTACAAGTGTAGATTTAGAGAGAATATCATGTGTCTTCCTTCTCTTCTAAGTCTTGCATATATAAGACAAAAATAGACTATTGTGTCCCTCTAAAGTTATGACGACGTGAGCACACTGACGTTACCGTGCCCACGTACCGTGACACTCCGATCTAGGAGGGCTGATGTGATGGAGTTGTTGGGAGTGGAAGACAGTTGTAGAGAGCCTTGGGGGATGTTGGGGTTTCTGGAAGCACTGAACGATCCGGAGGCGTTCTTACCATTACAGTTAGTACCCCACTTTCCGGGCCTTTCATTTCATGAGCTCAGGAAGTGGAAGAGTTTGTGTGCCTTTTCAAAAAACCTTTTCGCGAGAACTGAAACGTCACATCATTTCTCTCTATCAGACGTTTCGTCAGGCGATCAATAAATGCGCCTAGTCACTAATTCGACTATGCCCCTTCATATAAATAATACGAAAGGATTAAACTTTGAAGAATGATTTTGAATAAATGGATCAAGTATAACACTAATATTTAGGAGTTAATGCTGAGTCATAAATAAGGTTGAGGAGATTTTGCATCTTCAAAAGGAAGGGGCACCACGAAAATGAAAGCAATATAATAATGAGAAGAAAAAGGTGGGTTTCTTTATAGAAATTAAAAAGTTGTACGTGAGTTTCCAATCATAAAGCTTGGTATGGGACACGACATTACATTAATAGTATTTCGTAGGGTTAGTAAAATCATCTTAGTCTTAAATGTAAACGTGTATATAGAAATTGTATTATTTCATCTCTATTCCATAATTAGAATATATTCCATATATTGTGTAAATATAATTATGATAAGACTAAAATTCCTCTTTTGTATAGACTTAGGATTCCTATTGTATAAGGGATGAATATTGTACTCTATATATACTTTGATATTAATGAGAAGACTCCCCAAGAGAGATTAATATCATCTTACATGGTATTAAGAGCCTAAAACAAAAACCCTAGAATTTTTCATCTCCACAGTTGTCGCCCCCCCCCCCCCCTCATCGGGCATCTCGCAGCGGCGCTCCTCCTCTCCCCTCCCAAAATTCTTGGTTTTCTTCTTCCTTCCTCTCTTCTCTAAATGGCAATTCAGGATTCTTCCAATAATTTTGACGCTTCTACCTCCACAAATCCCACCACCAAGTCGTCACCATCTTTTCATCCCGCCCTAACTATTACAAACATCAAGAACCATATTCTCATCCTTCTTGATCAGGAAAACAATATTCTCCTTGAGTTGAACTGTTTCGCAATCATGCATGTCTCTACAACGTGCTTGATCATATTGATGACACCATTCCGCGCCCTCCGGAGGTTGATGATTCTACTTGGCGGCGTCTCGACGCCGGCGTCAAACAATGGATATATGATAATATTTCTCAGGATATACTTCTTACTATCATAAAATTTGACTCCATAGCCCTTGACTTGTGGAATCGTTTAGAGGAAATTTTTCATGACAATAAGCACACCCGTGCTGTGTATTTAGAGGAGCAATTTAACAATACAAGTCTTGAAAATTTTTCCAATGTGATTGAGTACTGCAAACAGTTAAAGCTCCTGACGGATCAACTTGTTGTTGTCAGCCTGTTATTGACACCAAATTGGTGTTACAGTTGATTGACGGCCTCCCTAAAAGAGAATATGATACATTGGCCACTATGATTCAACAGGCAGATCCGTTACCCAGCTTTAACAAAACTCGCTCGCAGTTATTGCTCAAAGAGACTCGATGTGCTAAGCAGGATGAGCACAATCAGAAGGCGTTAGCTGTCGAAACGCGCCCTCAAGATCCACCGCCACCAGAAAACTCTCAACCGCAGCAGGGACGCGGTGGAAAGGGTGGTAAGGGTCGCGGCAGAGGAGGCTGTAGTCATGGAAAGGGTCGCGGACAGTAGAACCAGCAACAACAACAACAGGGCCCGCATAATCAGTTCGGCGCCGCAGCGCCCCAACAATACTCGTACAGCGCCGCGGCGCCGACGCAGTTCCAACACCAACAACCCTACAACCAGTTCTTCCACCACAGTTTGTTGGGCCCTGCTCCAGCCCCTCGGCAAGTCTAGTACCCGCAGCAAACCCACTTCATGCACGGCCAGTTCCAGCAGCCATCATCCAGCATGACACTGAGTTGGGTCAGGCCTTCAGCAGTCTCAACATGCAACAACCTGACAACAACTGGTACATGAACTCCGGAATCACTTCTCACCTCACCCGATCTGCAGGTAATATTCCCAAACTGTATGGTTTAAAGCACTCTCAATTTGTGACAGTTGGTAGTGGCCACCGCATTCCAATAAAGGGTTATTGTACATCCTACACACCACCTCCTAATACATCCCCCCTTCAAAATCCCATATATGCCCCACATATGATTAAGAATCTAATCTTTATCCGCAAATTCACTCGTAACAATTCAGTCTCTGTTGATTTTGACCCTTTTGGTTTCACTGTGAAGGATCTTCATACGGAGACACCTCTTACGAGATGCAATAGCACGGGGGATCTTTATCCATTCACTCCCACCTCTGCTGCCAGATCTAGCTCTCCCGTCTCTCTAGCGGCAATTTCTTCTTCAACATGGCATAATAGACTTGGTCATCCAGGAGCCCCAATTTTTAATTTTCTTAGAGGCAATAATTTCATTCCTTATAATGTGAAGCTTGCCAAAAAACGTATTTCTTATTCTTTAGGCAAACATACTCGTCTTTCGTTTAACTCATCTACTAGTGTTACTTTTACACCCTTTGATAGTATACATGCCGATTTATGGACATCACCTGTTGCTAGTTCTCTTGGTCATAAATATTATCTTATCCTACTAGATGATTTTTCTCACTTTGTTTAGTTGAATCCTCTCAAATTTAAATCTGAAGTGTTTGCCAAATTTCTTGAGTTTCGAACATTCATTCAAACACAGTTTGAAAAAGGTATAAAATCTTTTCAGTACGATAATGGTCGTGAATTCAACAACTTTATGTTTCACCATTTTTGTACTAATAATGGCATGTTTTTCACTTCTCCTGCCCCCACACCTCCCCTCAAAACGGTAAAGCTGAAAGAATCATATGCACCATTAACAATATGATTCGCACTCTATTGATTCATGCCTCCCTACCTCCGTCCTTCTGGGTCTATGCTGCTAAATATCATAATACGTTCTCAATATTATTCCAACCATCACTTTTCACAATATAACCCCTACCGAAATTCTCTATCATAGAGTCTCATCTTATGATCATCTCCGGATATTCGGTTGTCTCTGTTATCCTAACATTGCCTCTACTGCCCCTCACAAACTAGCTCATCGGTCCACTCCATGTATCTACCTAGGCTTTCTGCCGAATCATAGGGGATATCTATGCTATGACATGTCCACTCGTCAAATTCACATATCTCGTCACGTCACATTCGACGAGACCACATTCGTTTTCGAATCTTAAAAAGTTCCAAAAACCGGATTACTCTTTTCTTGACGAGCCTGCTATCTCTCCCATTATTCTTGAACAACTCACCTCCGTCCCGTCGTCAGCGCCGCGACGCCAGATTTCCAGAAGCTCGTGCATCGATAGCGCATTGTCACGAACCGAACCTGCGGCGATCGTGCCCTACCTGGGCACCCCTTTTGGTATACATCGAGAATAGCAATGAACATACACGACATAAACATAGGTGTAATAACATAACAACAGCTGGCGGATAAGGCGCGCTTCGATATATAAACAAAGACAAAAGTACAACTTTACAACTCGGTTCTAAAGCCCAACCACATATGTGACTACTGCACTTCAGAATAACAATCGTATGACAAGGCCCCGCCGCACTTCGAATATACATAAACGTGACAACTCGGAACACCGAGCCATCTCAACTTGGCGAACCGGATCTTAAGCTCATGGATCCACAATCGGTACCTAAACTGCGGCATTTAACGCACTTCGGCGGGGTCAAGACAACAGTGCGAATATGGAATGTAAATAACGCACAATAAACAGATCACAATCAGCATAAGAGAATGACAGGACACGTATAAAAATACTTACGGATCCTACTGTCATTACCACTTATGAACTTAATCGCCTTTATCATCTTTTCCCATTTCAATAAAAGTTATAGCCATATATTACGACTTACTTAGAGAAGTCATTAAGTTCATCTCTATTTAACTTACTTATCTTTCATAACATAGTCCGACCCATTACGGAGGGACACATATACTACCCGGCCCAAACTGGGACGCGATCCAATCACACTAATATCAAAGCATGCCCGTGGAATCCCCCATCACCGTCGACAGCTATAAGTGTAAAATATAACCATGTGACGCGCCCGTGGCATCCTACCTCACTGTCAGCGTACACATACACAATACATATATATATATATATCTATCTCCTGCCCGTGGAATCCCCCATCACTATCGATGGCAGACATGTAAACTATAACCATGTGACGCGCCCGTGGCATCCTACCTCACTGTCAGCGTACACATACACAATACATACATATATATATATATATCTCCTGCCCGTGGAATCCCTCATCTCGGGTACATGACTTCATGAGGCGTCCCTCACATCGTGGGTAGCAAATCCACAAAAACAGGTGGTATAACGATCTGGGAAGCTATCCTCGATATACTCTTACCTCGAAACTACATGCCTCTAATCCCTCATCGTAAGCATGTCTACGGTGCATACCCGTGGAATCCCTACTTCACTGACGGTATGTCCCGGTAAACTCATACCAAGGCCATGGAAGCATACCCGTGGAATCCCACATCACTGACGGTACGTCCAGGTAGACTCATAACAAGGCAATGGGAGCATACCCGTGGAATTCCACATCACCGCTTGCAGACGCCCAAGTAACTTACAACAAGATGCCCTCCAACCGAGAGTCGCGCAACGCAATAAAACATAATACTTGCACTCAAAGGCTATCACCAAGACACATATAGGCTAATTCTCAATTAACCAAGCCAAAGTACTTATCAAGGCACACTTAGACTAATTCTCAATTAATCAAGCCAAAGTACTACGTGACGCACATTCTTTTCAAAAGACTCTTTCCAATAAAACTTCCCGATACTAACCACCGCAGATCAAGTCCTATCCTCCTTTCAAGACAAGTCACAATACCTTTTAGAAATACGATTACCGCTTCTAAATCAAGTGACTTCTTTATTAAAACCGTAAGCAATTGGTACCTTTACAACAATTGCCCTTCCTTAATACAAGTTATTCCTTTGATTGCTTTACTAGAAAACCATTCTCTTAACCTTCCATAAAACCGTTATAACCAATTCCCATAAAGCCGTTATAACCCTTTATGGTTTAGACTAATACGTTCCTTTTATAACAAGAGACTTCTACTTTCAAATCACTTCTCTTAACTTTGAAATACTTCAAGTCTCTTAACTTTTAAGAAAACAAGTTTCAAGTCTTAAAAGCTTCATACGTAAACTCTTTTAAAATTTGTAACAAATCTTTGGTGCGTCGTGAATAAGTTATACTTATTTATAACGATCTTATTCAAGTAGCCATGATCTAGAAAATGTAATACAATTTTGTCTTATCTTAGCTTCTATGCAGATGGAGGATTTCTACTTGTTTTAACATAACTGATTGTCATTACATTTTCCTTTATTAACGCTGCAGTGGCTTGTTCGATACTTATTCTCATTTGTACCGTGACTTAGCCAAGTCAACTTGGCTCTTTATATTATAAATCCTTAGGCAATTGATGCCTTAAAATCAAGTTGCCTTTTGTTCTACAATCAAGTCATTATCCTTCCATAAAGCAAATATAACCAACTCCCCATAAAGTCGTTATATTCACTTTATACCTGTTGACACCCAATTTTGACCCTCCCGTCCAGCCATTAACTATAAAATTACACTAATTTTGTAAAACAATTTTTAGGATTTTTTATAATAAAATGCAGCGAATAAAACATATAATACAGACATAAATAATCAATTTAATAATGACATCGCGTCTTACGTAGAGTTTTAAGCACTTAGAGTCTCGCGCCTGCATTAATTAACTTTAAGCTTTGTCGTAATTCTTAAATGATTAATAAATGCATAAAATAAATAATTTAGTGATAACGTCGCGTCAGGTAGCATAGCCGCATTTATTAGTAATCATTTGTAATTTAAAAATCAATTTTAATCTGATATATGCATTTAATAGCACCGCATTTATAAAAGCCTTAAACAATTCTTAAATATCATACTTGCATTTAGCATTTAATCTAAACTCAATTCAATTTTAACGTCGCAATAATGCATAATAATAAGATTTTAAATGATAGCACCGCATTCTAAAATGTTAAGCACTAATTTAATAGCACGCCCGCATTTATAACAATTAGATTAACAAAGCACCTAAATAATTTAATTGCATTAATTTAATTGATTAGTTCTTACCATTAATTAATTAATAAACTATTAATACAACTAACCTAATTTAATACTACCCTTAATTCGCCCGGCCCAAATCCGCAACCCAACACCCCTAATTTAACTACCCAGCCCACCTTTTATTTTTGCCCAGCCTTTTCTTTTCCTTTCTGAACCTTCACCTTCGTCCCTATCGAGCCCTTTAGGAAAAGAAACCAGCAACCCTAAAAGGCCAGTCGCCGCCTTCGTCGCCGAGATTCTCGCCTGAGAATCCGGCGACCTCTCCCTTACCTTCCTTACCCATGCACATCCAGCCAGATCTTCTTTCAAATCGTACCTTACCAAATATCACACAAAATCAGCACAAAATCGAGTACGAATCTTACGAAATCTCAGCCTAGTCTCAGCCCTAATTGCTTACCAGTATTAGAACCTAGGGTTAGGCTATATAAGCACATGCAATAGACCAATCAAAGGGGACCTGGGCAGCATTTAAGAAACACAGACGGGGTCGAACAGATCGGAGAGCATATACAGTAGAGCTGAGAGGGGGATCAGTCGAGCACAATAGGGCAGAAGCATAGGTCGAACACCCTTCCTTTTACCTTCGAGGGCACCCATAGCGTCGATCGTCTAGAGCTCAGTAGGGAAATAGCAAGAACCACCGACTCGAAACCTTTTCTTATTAGTCACGGAAATCAGTCTCAAATCAGTAAGCATTCTCAATAACAAGCTTTACATTTCATTCGCATCGCAAAACTGAAACCCGAGCGAGTCGACGACTTGATACGCTGCCTCGGTTCGCTGTCCAGAGAAGGTAAACCCATTCCCTTCCTTTTCTTATGCGATTTATACTTTGTAGTCTGCACGACGTCTATATGTTTTGTCAAATATGTTTGATGAGTATTGGTTGTACGTCTATATAGATGGTCGATAATTTCACGATCTTCATCGTGCTCGTTACTTGCCTTAACATTGCTACGCCTGATAAGTAACATGATGTGGTTCTGTTTGCTTAGTTCAAAGTGCATATTAGGTTTCCCTATATATCTGAATAACCCTTTTGGTGTCTATGTGCTCATTGCAGTGTCCCCATGTGTTCATGAAACTAGTAATCTTATCTATCTTGTATGTCTGATGGTTGAATGGTATCTGCATTAGTAATGTTGCATCTCAGGAACAATTTTATGTCATGTAAAGTTGTAATTTGTGTTGCATTTCGTACTTAAAAGGGTAGTAAGGCTATACATAATAGGATATGTATAGAGAACAGTTCAGCATTAAAGTTATCCAAATAAGAATGAAAGAAACCAGGAAGTGACCTGAATGTACCTTCACTGTTTCGAGGCCTTAATACTTATCCCAGATATTTGTCGCATACTAGCAAAAATAATATTAATTTACACACTGATTTAAGAAATTGCACACGTTACCATCTGCCAAGCCTGATATGAAGTTGTATTGACCTTAATACTACATTAATTTTTGCCAACATGTTCCTCCGTGTTTTAAGTGGATACAATGCCTGAATCAGTTCACTTAAGGTTGCTTTGGCGCTGTGTCGTAGGCTCTGCATCATATGTGCTCTGTCCGGTGCGTTATATGAAATTTATAGCTTCTGTAGCGTCTATATTTGCAAACACTCTAGTACCAATACCAATCTGAAAAGGGTTTATCGGTATTCATGATATACGGGAGTGAATCTACGTGATTAAAATATGGGCGCCTTGTTGTAGTTGCTGCTCTTGCAATTTACTTCTCCTTGCCTGTGCAATGTCCTGTACGCATGTATATCAGGACTCGGCTCATTGGATCTGTCTTTCGTCCATTTTGTCTCTTGTAATTCAATCATGGTATACATGTTTAAGTGTAAATCATATGTGCTAAATCTCATGCTAAATGCTTATTTATTATTATGATAAAGTTTGGATGCATACTAATCCTTTTTTTTTCTTTTTTTTTTTACATGAAATGCATCCGAGCAAAAACAAAGAGTCTCACGGCGAGACTCATCGCAAGCCATTTCAAATGGCGACCCGCATCCGCATTCGCATTCCCGCTTCAGAAACTCCTAGAAAAACAAACAGGACTGAGTCATCCGCTCCAATCCCTTCATTCTCTTAACTTTCTCGTCTTATTTTTACGCCTTTATTTGTTTACTGTAATTTCATTATTTAATTTTGTAATTAATAGGAGAACTTCTAGCAATTAGGTCTTTAAGTATATGAGACGGGAAGTAATTACATTTTAGAAACGCATTCTTCTTTATTTGCCTTTTAGGACTATTAAGCATGTTTAAAAATCTGCAAAAATAAGTAATCTAACTTGCATCATAAAACCAACAATTTGTTAAAATCCATAAACAGATTTTCTCTTAAACTCTCAAAATAGCATCTTAACATTTTATATAATATTACGCGCAGGTTAGGCAAGATTAATTTAGCTAGTAGCATACCTAACTAAATAACCTTTGCATAAATACATAATTAGTCCATAAAGCACCTTCCTAGCATTCTTTAGCATCCTTCTAGCACCTTTTTAAAAGCACCCCTTCACATTTAACACTTCTTGCATTTTTAGCACCTCTTTTAGCATTTTGCACTTTTAACACCCTTTATTTTTAGCACCCTTTACTTTTAAAGTTAATCCCTTAGCACCCTCTTAATATTTAAGCACCCTAGCACTACTTTGTTTACACTCAGCACTTTCAAATTGCTAGCACTTTTGTTAAGCGTCTTTAACCCTTAATATTTTAGCACCTCTTAGCATTCTTTCACATATAGCACCTTTTGCCCTTTTTAGACTTAAGCACCTTTAAACATTTTAACATTTTTTTAGCAGGAAGATCTTTTACTTTGCATTTTTAAAATATAATAATTACCCTAGGTTTGGCAGGACAACCGCAAGTTAGCGGATCTTAGAGGGTGCCTAACCCCTTCCCTCTAGATTAATAAAGAACCCTTACCCAGAATCTCACTAAGTTTAGCAGACCATTAAAATGGAGTTAATGTTTTACTTTAAACTAGTTAAACATTTAGGTGTCCTAATTCACCCAAACTAATTAGGTGGCGACTCCGCGAACCCTTAGCATTCTAGCAACCCTTTAGCATTTTAGCACCTTTTTAAACTTTAGCATCTTTGGCAATTTTAGCATCCTTTTAGCATTTTAAAACCTTTAAGCCTCTTAAACTTTATTAGCATTTTATTATTTATTTTCTAACCTTTTGCATTTTATTAAGCAGGGCTCGCTATTTATTTAAAAAAAAGCCGCGGCCGAAAAAGGGCGCGACAATACCTTAGCCATAATACAATTTCCTATCCAAGGGACTTATACGTTTAAAACGAATCAAGTATCACATACTTTAAAACTCTTCAAGTCCCTTAACTTTAATAAAGCATTAGACATCCTTTAAACTTTCAAAGAAGTGAGTTAATCTCCTAACTCACCCGTCTTGGCTATTCATAAAACTAGTAAAGGATATCAGGTGTCAGACGTCACCGTACTACATACGTGCAACTAGTCAAGTTCACAAGATAGGAAAAGTTCTACATGTAGTAGATCACATAACTACCTCTTAACTTCTAAGAGTAACAGAAACATGAAATGATACCACGGTATATTCCATACATAGAATCATGCCAAAGGAAGGAAGAGGTTCACATACCTGCGACGATTGTCGACAAGTAGCAAAATGCTCCAAGTACTTCAACCTTGATAGCTATTCCATCTTCCAAGTAGAATACGCTATACTTAGTACTTCAATCCTATAAAGGGTCATAAAACATCTATTAACCTCTAGCTTCGAACGTAGAACATTCTAAGTGTTAAGTCACTAAACTCTACGGGAATTCTGACAACACCTCCTTTGTTTCAACTTACTTTGCCACCTTTTTCAAGGCCGAAAACGACAAGGCAACAAGATCCAAATCTAAGCCAACTTAACTATAATGACCTGTGCTCACAAATCTAAACTACTATCACAAGTATTAACTCAAATCCAAGATAAGGGAAACTCTTACCTTTCGGAAAAACCCACAAAAGCCCTTTTCTACCACTTCCTATCCGTCAAACTCATCCACCAGCGCTTCCCACAAGTTACCCACACTTTGCCTTCTTGCCGCCGCTCCAACAATCTCTCCTAAGGCAAGGTTTTCTTCAAAACTAGAGAGAAGGGAGAGGAGTTTCGGGAGGGTTTGGAGAATGGCCAAGTCTTCCAAGACTTGGCCCTTTAAATACGGCCCCTTTTTCTCAAAATATCCCCGATTTCAGCTAATACCGCAGAAAATCTCAGCGCGCGGCTCAATCTTCCGAGAAAAGTTCCAAAGATTCCGGCGCGCCGCGATCCGTGGCGCACACAAACTCCCGCGAACTCCCAAGATAACCGCGCTGCGCCCGCAGTCCGGGCGCATTGCACTTCGAACCGAAATCATCGCTTTGCTCGATCACAAGACCAAACTTGAAACTTCCATAACTTTCGACCGATGCCCAAAAGACGAGCGGTTTGTTGCGTAGGAACTAGATTTAACTGACTACACACTAGGCTTTTAAACACCTTGAAATTCTTAACAACTTGGGGTACAACACTCCAAGATAGACTCAAAATCCGCTCAACACATGTTTTTCAACTTATCTTAACTTCTTGAATTTACGGTGTAATACCATGACCCCAAATTTCGGAGAAGATCACAATCCAAAGGTCGCAGCCTCGATCCCAGCACACATGGCGCCACGACAGCTTCGCCCCCTCCTTTCCCTTACCCGACAATGCCTTTTATTTCGGATACCACCACTCAGACTCCGCAGCCCACAAATGTCCCCACTCACCCAATGAAAACTCATGTCAAACATGAAATCTTCAAACCCAAAGTCCAATTTAACTTGTCTGCCCAAACTATATCTCCAATTCCCAAGAACCCTATATTGGCCAAATAAGAACCTAATTGGAATGCGGCTACGTCTGAGGAATTCAATGCTTTAACTAAACAACACACATGAGATCTAGTAATTAGACCTGAGGGGGTGAATGTGATTCGTTGTCTGTGGCTATTTCGTCACAAATTCAGAGACAATGGAGATCTTGAGAGGTATAAGACACGACTTGTGGCCAATAGCACAAATCAGCAGGAGGACATTGATTGTGGTGAGACCTTCAGCCCGATTGTCAAACCGGCTACCATTCGCATAGTTTTGAGCATTGTCATGGACAAACACTGACCGATCCATCAACTTGATGTGAAGAATGCATTCTTACATGGGGATCTGAGAGAGACAATCTACATGCATCAGCCGCCAGAGTTCACTTATCCAGCAGTTTTTCACTATGTGTGTCATCTCCGTAAGTCACTATATGGCCTGAAACAGCCCCCCGTGCGTGGTATGATCACTTTGCCAGATATATCTTGCAGATTGGGTTTGTATGCAGCAAGAGTGATACATCACTCTTTATTTTTCATCGAGGTAGTAGTACTGCTTACTTATTACTTTACGTGGATGATATTGTTCTTACTGCCTCCTCCGACGGGTTGAAAAATGAGATTATTGTCTTGCTTAAGTCCGAATTTGCAATGACTGATTTGGGAAAGCTGAGTTATTTTTTGGGGATATCAGTAACCAGGTCTGCCAACCACATGTTCTTGTGTCAGCGTAAGTATGCAGAGGAGATCGTGTACAGGGCTAAGATGACGAATTGCAAAGTTTCACCTACTCCAGTTGATTCGAAATCTAAGCTCAATGCTATGGATGGTGCTCCAGTCTCCGACCCTACTCTGTATATGAGCCTTGCAGGTGCACATTAGTATCTCACATTTATAAGGCCAGACATTGCTTATACTGTTCAGCAGGTATGCCTATTCATGCATGCCCCAGTGAGTCTCATTTCACTGCTCTTAAGCGTATCATCTGATACATTAAGGGGACACTTGATTATGATTTGCACCTATACCCCTCTGCACCAAACAGGTTGCTCTCTTATACGGATGCAGATTGGGTAGGGAGTCCGGACATGCAACGCTCCACCTCCGGTTTTTGTGTATTTTTAGGGGATAATCTGATTTCTTG
The DNA here is from genome assembly GCA_029844215.1 of Przewalskia tangutica. Taxonomy (NCBI): domain Eukaryota; kingdom Viridiplantae; phylum Streptophyta; class Magnoliopsida; order Solanales; family Solanaceae; genus Przewalskia; species Przewalskia tangutica. The sequence goes on along the minus strand of CM056730.1, from coordinate 2,284,377 downwards.
GTCTGCCAAGCGACAGACTACCCTATCTCGTTCTAGTGCCGAGGCTTAGTACAGAGGCGTTGCAAATGTGGTAGCTGAGATTTGTTGGCTCAGAAATCTATTGTTAGAACTTCAGTGTCCTTTGCATCAGGCATCTATTGTGTACTGTGATAACATCTCTGTCATCTATCTTTTTCATAATCCGGTTCAACATCAGCGAACCAAACACATTGAGATAGATCTACACCTCATTCATGAGAAAGTTGCGCTAGGCCATGTCAGAGTGTTGCATGTTCCGTCATCCTATCAGTATGCAAACATATTTACCAAAGGACTTTCCAGACAGTTATTTCTTGACTTCAGATCCAGTCTCAGCGTCCGGCCTCCTCCCGCTCCGACTGAGGGGGTGTGTAAACGTGTATATAGACATTATTCCATCCCTACCCCATAATTAAAATATATTCCATATATTGTGTAAATATAATTATGGTAAGACTAGGATTCCTCTTTTGTATAGGCTTATGATTCCTATTGTATAAGGGATGAATATTGTACTCTATATATACTTTGATATTAATGAGAATACTCTCTAAGGGAGATTAATATCATCTTACATTAACAAACCGCTCAAGTTTAAATGGCATGAGTTAAGCTTAATTTATTGACTTGATCCAACAGGTTGAACTCAAGAAATTTTTTAAAATTATTTGATGAAAATAGTATAACCTGACGAGATAAAATGCATTGAACCCAAACATACAAAATGAAATTTTAAAATTGACAATTATAATATAAATTTGAGAAAACTTAAACTAATAGTTTACTAAAAATATACAATAATTTTCGTACTTGTTTTCAAACTCAAAATAAAAAAGGAGGCTCGAGGTTATGTCATGCCGGTCTAGTTAGGTTATGCCTTTCTGTTCAAGCAAACTACGGGGCTTTTAGTTTCGTTTCATCTAGTATGCATACAAAGAAAACGGACCAGTTAGTTGACTTGTTTTGACCCAACTCATTTTAATTCAATTATATTTTTGATTGGTTGACTCATGTCTTATTTATTGATTTGACCTGTTTTGACACCCTAATAAATTTAACCCCAACACGCCTCATTGCCACGTAAAAAGAAAATCAAAGATGATACTGATAGTACGCCTCACTTACTTTCATATTCAAAGTAATTTAATTTGTTCTTTAAGTTAAGGATGTCCAATGGGGCGGGGCAACCCGACTCGACTTTCACCTCGATTCAATCCGACTACCGACTCAGACGGATCGAATATCGATTTCGGTATAGGTTTCGCACGGGTTGAGAAAATTCTACGACCCCGACCCACCCCGACCCGACCCCACCCCGACCCGACCCCACCCCGACCCCGACCCCACCCCGACCCCGACCCATCCGTTGCACAATGGCTATATCAAATTTGGACGTTGTGCGATGGCCAAATTCCCCCCTCTCACACCCCAAACTCCCTACCCCCTTAATATTTATTTTTAACCCCTAAGTTATTATATTTACACTTTAACCAATTTTTCAATTATAAATACCTCATTTCATCTTCATTCTTTCTTACAAATCTTCATACAATCTCTCAATCAATCTCTCTACATTGTCTACTAAATATTCAATTTATTTATTCATTTGGGAGTGAAGTTGGCAACTAGCATGAGGATCATTCATCAATTTTCAACCTCTCGATTACACGTCGGTGTTGGGTACATTCGTTCCTTCATTAAATTATTATCGTTTTTCAATTTATTTAGCGTACTTAATTTCATTATCTTTAATTATTTATTTGCATAATTAAAATGGAAGGATTAAGAGGTATGTTTAAGGGTAAGGGTCGGGCTTCTTCTATTAGGGTAACAAGGGCAATAATACTTCTTCTAGTCATCCTATTCCTCCTAGACATGACGATTTTGTTGATACTGAATTATTTCCTGAAGTACCATTAGATTTAGACGAGGAGTTATTTTCTGGAACTCAACAAGACTATAATTTAGAAGATAATTTAGATGACACACCCACTAATCTAGATGACACGCCCACTAATTCACCTCAAACTGGAACGCCTCCTATTCCCCATAGTATGAGACGAGGCCCACCAGAACGAAAAATAACATCACTTGTATGAACTTTTTTTGATAGAGACGTAGAAAATCAAGTTGCTAGATGCACAATTTGTAAAATTGTTTATAAATTTAAAATGGGAAAATGTCAGAGCGGGAGGTTTAACTACGCATTTGAATACCAAACACAAAGCTAGGTGAGATGAATATAAGACTAAAATGAAGGGTGAGTCAATGCCCTCTCAGTTGAGATAAGGTTCACATAATGTCCCGCACTAGGTACAAGGTCAAATTGATCCTATGACGGGGCAATTGTAGGCCCTAAATACGATAAAAATAAAGATATGGAAGCATTATAAAAAAAAATTAATTGCAGTGGAAGGTTTGCCTTTTTTCATTTCCTGATTCTCCTGATTTTATTCATTATATAAGAGAAATGTACAATCCTGCTTATAACGGTTTTCCTAGATCAACTGTTAGGAGAGACGTTTTTAAATTTGCAAACGAATATCAATAATATTACGTTATTCATTATCATTTTCTTGACAAAGTATCTATTACGTCTGATATAGGTCGTAGTACTAACGACCATGATTATTTAACTGTAACATGTCATTGGATAGACTATAAATTTTGTATGCAAAAACATATTTTAGCATATAGATATATTGATAGTAGGCACACTGGTCTTTTTATTGCAGAAAATATTTTTTCAGTTTGCGATTATGGCATAACTGATAAAATTATGAGTATTACATTAGATAATACATCTTCTAATAATTCTGCTATTAGATCATTAAAAATATATTAACTCCATCTTTTTCAGATCATTTTCATATAAAATGTGCATGTCATATTTATAACTTAGTTGTAAATGTTGGTCTATCACTTTTTGAAGACATTCTTGTAAAAATACAATTTGCTATAAACTTTATTTTTAAAAGTAATAGAATACAAAGAATAAAAAAATATAAAAAAACTTGTCACGATTGTGAACCACCTTACACAAAAATTCCCAAAGAAGTATGCACTAGATGGAATTCTTTATACAACCAACTACGTGTTTCTTATGAGTATAGAAGACCTGTAACCCAATTTTTTAACGCCCGTAATCGAAATCCTACTGATATGATTATTGATTCCGATTGGGATACACTTTTAGAACTAAATACATTTTTAGAGAAATTTTATTTAGCTACTAAAGAATTTTTTGGTAGTTATTATCCTACTATTTCATCAATGTTATTTTATATAGCTCTAATATTTATATTACTTAGTGAATATATGGAAAAACCAGCTTAGTGGGCACCTATTAAAAAAATATTTCTAAAAATGAAAAAATAGTTTATTCCTATTCCCCCAATTTATATTATTAGTGTTGTATTAAATCCATCTATTAAAATAGACGATTGTAAATCACTTATTGAAACTATTTATGATTGCATAGATAAACTTCCACCTCGATCTCCCAAAAATCCAAATGACCCACCACCTATTGAATAAACAAGAGAAGAGGTGTTGTCTAACATACAAGATAAATGTAAAAAGGTATATATGCATTACCAACAAGAAAGTACTAGCAACCAACCAGCTTCAATGCCATCTTCTTCTTATTCAACACAACCTCAAAAACGACATGCTGCGGCTAGTATTGAAAGCCTTAGACATGGAATGTTTAGTGGTACCATTTCTAACCAAGTTAGCGAGTTTGATATTTTTGTTTTGCATGGTGTTGTACCGTACAAATCAATTGAAAATGAAGAGGGACGTGAAGACTTTCTAAAATACTGGAGGGAGAATGAGAAGAATTTTCCAACACTATCTAAGATGGCCCGAGATGTGTTGAACATTCAAGCGTCATCAACAGCGTCTGAAAGCGCATTTTATGCAGGAAGATTTCAAATAGGGGATCACATACATTCATTGGCAGGAGACTCGTTAGAGATTGTAGTTCTATTCAGAGACTGGATTCTTGCGGAGCGTATGAGGTGCGGCCAACCGGAGATCAACGAAGAAGAAGACTACAATTACAACGAAATCTTATCCGACGGATGTGCAAGCGACGTCGACCAATTTGATCAAGATATACCAATTTCAACCGAAGAACCATAATAAATTATAAAGAAACTAGAAAATGTGTTTCTTAAAATGTAATTCTTTTAATTGTAATTTTACTATGTTATTTATTTGCAACTTTCAATATCATAAAGTTGCAATTTTGAAATTGTATTACCAAAAAAATCATACTTCTAGTTAGGTGGCTGGGTCGCCGACCGACCCGCCCCGCCCGACCCGACCGGCCGACCCAGCCCGACACGACCGCTATAAAAAAAAAAGCGGGGCCAGGCTCGACCAGAAGCGGGGCCTCGATCCCGCCCACCTCGCGACCTCGATCCCGCCCGACCCCGCCCCACGCCATGGGCCCCGCCGACGAGAAAATAGCGGTTGTCCACGGCCATTTTTTTTTTTTAGTTGGACAACGGCCATTTTAGGCCTCCCCTCCCCAACCCCCCTACCCCCTTTATATTTATTTTTAACTCCTAAGTTATTATATTTACACTTTAACCCAATTTTTCAACTATAAATACCTCATTCCTCTTCTTATTATTTTCACAAATCTTTCTACTCTCTAATCTCTCAATCAATTATCAATCAATCTCTATACAACATTGTCTACATATTCAATCTATTTATTAATTTGAGAATTGGGAGTGAAGTTGGCAACTAGCTTGAGGATTATCTATCGAGCAAAGTTTCAATTTTCAACCTCTCGATTACAGGCTAAAAAAAGGCATGATGTTTCTGGGGCTAGTAGTATTAGTTCTATTGAAAGCCTCAGAAATAGAATGTGCGGTGGTACCAGTGCTAACCAAATTAGCGAGTTCGATGTTTTTGTTTTGCAGGGTAATTTACCTTACCAAGCAGTTATCAATAAAGAAGGAAAGGAAGACTTGCTGAAATATTGGAGCCAGAATGAGAAGACATTTTCGACACTTTCAATGATGGCCCGAGATATTTTGAACATTCAAGCGTCATCAATCGCTTCTGAAAGCGCTTTTTCGAGCATGATTTCAAATAGGAGAGCACAGACACTCATTAGCCAAGAAACGACTTGGAGATGGCGGTACTATTCGAGAGATTGGATACGAGCGGAGCGAAGGAGGTGCGATCAACAGATTAACGAAGAAGAAGACGACAACTACAACGACATTTTATCTGAAGGCATGAGTAGCGACGTGGAACAATTTGACCAAGATATACCAATTCCAACCGAAGAACCACAAGAAATTATAAAGAAACTAGAAAGAATATTTTCAAATTGGTAATTTATTTCATTGCAATTTTTTAATTTTTCTATGTCTTTTGCAAATTTTTTCAACAACAGTACACTACAATGTTGTAATTTTGAATCTTGTATACTTCAATGAAATAATTAATAATATAAGAGGCACAAAAACAGCTTTGAGATGTTTTTTTTACACTCTTCTTGTCTTTATTTAATTATTTAGTTTATACTTTATACTGTTATAGTTTATACTTTATAGTTTATAAATATATTATATATATGAGTATAAGTCTATAATATTATACTATTATAGTATATGTAATATGACAAGTATATGACTATATGTTAATCAGTTAATGTTACTTTGTTAGTAATTTAGTATTTTTAATTTAGTGAAAAAATTTTTAAAAAAAAAAAAAAAAATCAAAACCCGCTGACAGTCCGTCAGGCAGGCCCATCCCGACCCTGGCGGTGGAATGGGGCGGGACCTGATATGGTCACTTGGGCCGACCTGCTTTGACGCCCGGCTCGACCAGCCCACTTCTCGCCTCAGGCCACTTGCAGGCCAGCTTAACCCGAGCCGGTGGGCCGACCGACCATTTGGCGATCTACTTCTAGTCGAATAATATAAGAGGCACAAAAACAACCTAAACAACCTTGAGATATTTTTATTAAACTATCTTATTGTGTGTGTGTTATTTATTTAATTTAAGGGCAATTAAAAAAATGACCAACCCCCGACCCCACCCTGACCCCAACCACGATCCCTCCTGGATCGGGAAGGGGAGGCGGCCGACTCCGCAAGCCCCGACCCCGCCCTACCCAAAGACCGCTGCACCCGACCAGCCCGCTAACCCCGCCCCACCCCGCCCTACTTTTAGTGAAAGAGAGATAGATACCTCTTTTCACCTAGTCATGGTTTCATAGCCTAATGCCCTAATAGGTGGAGAGGATATTTTATCATTTATATTAAAAAAAAAGTGCCAATTCTAAAAGAATCTAGGCTTAGCTAAGCCTATAAATTGATATCAAATAAACAATTGGTGAAGAAAATTAAAGGAGCTAAGCAGGAACAATGACCTTTCAGAACTTCAACAAGAAAAGTTACATATATGGAGATGACTTATATAGTGCCAATATTTGTCTAGCCAATAACCAAAATGTAGCTGTGCTAAAGTCCAACTCTTTATGACTAGGAATATTAAGGGGTGGGCGTTATATTGTGTATGGTGGCGGATCCATATGTAATGAAGAGAATTCAATTAAATCTCATTCCTAAGAAAATTACACTTTCGGATTTGAGCTCCACTCACACCTCTTGATCAGCTGAGCTATATATACTCGAGAATAATTGGTCAGTTTCTTGACTTTGCTTAGTTTTCAGTGTCCCAATGGGATAACCTTACACTATTTAGGCATCCTCGAAGGAGGTGCCTCATAGACTTCAACCCCAAAGGTCAAGTCGTAGTTCTTGTCCATCAGAGAAGCAGAAGAAGTTAGGAGGATGGAGTGCCATTACGTAAATAGAACAAAATAGACTAATTCTTTTTACATCCGCTAAAAGGAGAGAGCGTTGGGAGAGGAGTAGAGTCCACCAACATTGAGCCCCAAAATCGAATGAGATGTAATACAAGGCATGTGTGCATTTGTTTGCTTTGAGATAATCTATATCAGACATATCAATTTTTCAATACACGTGATTTTAGAGAAGCATAGGTTCAAATTTCAATTATGACATCTATGTACGTTTTTGAATAACCTAATCAGAATTTATGTCTCCGTAATTGTTTATGTGTATATTGTCCTTTGGCAATGAAGTATGATTATATCATCACAAATCTAGAGATGCATTGGTTCATTGTGATTATGAATCTCGACTAAAAACAAATATGTATATCCACTTAGGCAGACTCATGAATATTCAGTTGATTCTTTTCTTCTTATTTTTGGAGTCAAATGGCCTAAAAGAATTAATAAAAAATTTGAGTTGAGTTATAATTTTGTCTTGAAGTGTTGATGACCTAATTAAGTGGTTACTCTTCATATTCGCCGCATACTGTTGTTAATTGATGTCCCTCCTTAATTAAATATAATGAAATTTAGGATCATAATGGTCATATATAAACCCAATAGACCTCTACACTTCATGCAATTACCTTAGAGCTAGCTCATTACAAGTTTTTATTTTTTTAGAAACCCCATCTTCAAGAATGGCTAGTTTAAGGTTTTGGTTTTGCTTAATTCTTATTTTGCTTTCATGTCCCCGCTACCAAAGTCGTCCACTCGAGCCATCTTCACAGAAAAAAAGGGACATGATGATGGACACTGCCCGAGAGATTATAAAGGAAAGATTGAGACATGCAATCAAGTATGACGTGGACAGGTATAGTCCCGGAGGACCTGACCCTAAACATCATTAGGGTAGATTTTCTTTATAGTAATATATGTTCTAGAAAAGAATGTCTGTTTTCTATTTTGGTACCTGATTAACTTTGAACTTTTTATTTTCTCCTTAAAATACCATGCTTTGACAATTTGAATGTCATGACATGTTTAAAATCACAAATTTTATGTATACTTTAGTATACGAGCCAAAATCCTCTTTTCCTTTCTTAAACCTTTTGTCCAATAAATTATCACATAAAATGAAGCAGAATTTGTTTGATAAAAGCATAATGGCCGGAGTGACACTATATCGATAAGGTCGATGAGGGAAGTGGGGGAGCATAGGCGGATGAAGAGTAGAAGTAACAGGTTCAATTGAATCCATGATGTCAGAAGTGCAATAAGTTAAGTTATAAGAATTTAAATATTGAACACATTAAATGTAAATCTTGAATCTGTATCTCCCATCCTCCTGAAGCTCTTTTAGAGATGTAATTTGAAATTTTTAATGATCAAGTTGTTGTACCCCCTTCCTTTTATTATTATAGTGATAATGATAGTTTTTTTATGGGATTGAATTGTAACTTTTTGCTTTCGAAGTTCGGATTATAATTCTTAAAGTAACAAAAATTAAAGGAAGTCTCTTCCTATTTTTATAAATGTTGACGCAAGTATGTTCATATTATGTATCTACATATATAAGTATGTACCTACATATATAAATAATATAGATTCCATTACGTACCCACTTCTATAATCCAACTGATGAGTGGACTCTATGCGTTAAAGCTTATGTGCTTAATTTTCATATGCAAAGTGGATACACTTTCTATTTGTTTTTATGATATTGAAGCACTACATTAAAATAAAAAAGGTTTAAAAGGCGGAGGAAAAAAGACGAGAGAGCAAGACCCAGGAGGCTCGCATCTACCACGATCGTAAGCACTCCGCTCGTTCGTAAGACCATCTAGGTCACTTGTTGGTTCTGATTAATTGGGTATCGAGTTAGTAAAGTAGATATAAAAGGTTAATTAGAATAAAACTTATATTAGGTGTACACGGATAAAAATCGCCATATTTTAGAGTTGAACTATTAATCCATTTTTTATTTCTGTTCGTTGTGATGATTTGCATGCATGCGATAGAGAGACTGTTTGGCTATAAGAATTATTCATTTAAAAAAAAAAAAAATTATTTGAAAATTAGTGTTTGGATATGAAAATTGTATTTGAAAAATACATAAAGACTTATTTTCACTTTCAGTACATTCAAACAATCAAATTTCTTGCAAAAATTATTATAAAACACAACTTCATCTTCAATTCAACTTATTTTTTAAAAAATAAAGTGAAAAAATATTTGATTTCTATGGTCAAACGTCTATTAAATTGGTTGCTATAGATTTGCATTTAAAATTTGAATCTTGAAATGTTGGTTTTCTTTAAATGGTCTTTTCTTGTGTATATTATTCTTTCCCACGCTGAGTCAAGTAGGTCAAGCTGAGTCAAGTCACCCTATAAGAGAAAGTCGCGCAACCAAAATTTCCAAATTTTAATGATCTGTCTGTCTCTCGGACAGCTTTTAACAACTGGTTTTGACTAAAAATCCAGAAGTCTCAGATTTTAAATCATTCACATTAAAGTTACAATTTTGCTTCTGAATTATGGGGAGTGTTCATTTTTCCCATATAAACTCAATGACCTGCAAGATTTCAAATAATCAATTGATTGAAATTCAATTTTACTTGGATGTTTTTAGATTCCTCCAAATATTTCCATTTGGGGGTTTTCCAAAAAAAACTCAGATTTTCTGTATCTTAATAGATGGATTTTTTTTGTCTATATACTGATATATGGTCAGACCACTTTATAATAGTCATCCTTTATAATAATATTTTATTATAACGCTCAAATTTTCTTTGAAACTGATTGATTATATGTTCTTTATGACATCATTCAGCTATTCTAGCTAAAAAAATACCTGGACAAACGATGTTGTTATAGAAAGATCACTACAACGGCCAAGTTAATTTTTATAACTTGGAACCGATTTTTAATCTTATGTTATATTATATGTTCCTTGTAACAACATTTCATTATAATAACAAAAAACTATCGAGATAAATGATGTTATAAAAAAAGTACAATGGGATTGTTTATTTTCTACTTATGAATAGCCAATCTTGACTCTATGACTTACAAGATTTCATGCAATCAATTGATTGAAATTCAATTTTTTCCCTAAACATTTAGATTTTCTCAGATTCCTCTGAAATTTTCCAGTTGGGGTTCTTTCAAAACCACTCAGATTTGCTGTATCTTTGGAGAATCATAGTCTTTGTGTTGGATGGATTTCTGTCCAATGTACGATCACACCTTTTTATACCGTCAAATCTCTCTATAATGATTATGTTTGTCCAAAAATTATATAGCTGCTATAATGAGGTGTTGTTATGTATGTATACTAGCATTTGATATGTAGATCTCATTTAGTTGTTATAAACAAAAGTATTCAAATAATTATTTTTTTGTATTTTTTAATGTTATAAACAAAGATAATATACCTGTTAATTTTAAAACCTCAATTGATTTTCATATATCATTAAATAAAAATTGAAAAGACTAATAAATCTATAACTAGGTGTAGCATAACGATAAATATAAAATCTAAGGAACTTATGCATTTAAAAGTAGTTGAGAATTTAAATATTTCAAGTTTGACTTAAGAATTTTATAATTGTATGTTGTTTCGTAAATTTCAATCTCTTAGTGATAATATAACGCTTGTATTGACGAATAATTTTGTCCAAACTTTCAGCAAAGGGAAGTCAATAGTTTTACCTTGAAGATTGTCTAAGAGCTTAATACAAATATTTTAATATTTTATTTTTATACATCATATATTTTTTTATGAAATATTACTTCCACAATATTTGAGTATGATTGTTATAGAGATATATTTTACAAAGAGTGTATTGTTATTGTTATAGGTAGAATGTTATTACAGAGAAGTAAAATATAACATGAAAATCGATTTCGGAGAAAATCAGAACGGTATAGTGAAACATTGTTATAACGAATGACAATTATAAAGAGGTTTGACTGTAATAGTTATCCTAACTATATAACGTTTTACTATAAACTGTCAAATTTTTGTTAGAGCAATTTTATGTTATATTATATATTTTTAAGACAACATTTCGTTATAGCATCCAAAAATATCACGAAAAACGATGTTGTTATATAAAGATCACTAAAGCGATCAAGTTTTCTTCGAAGCTGACTTTTAATCTTATGTTATATTATATATTCTCTATAACAATATTTCATTAGTGCTCATTTTCCCCGATCTTGAGTCAATGACTTGCAAGATATCATGTAATAAATTGAATGAAATTCAATACTTTTCCCTAAACACTCAGATTTTATGTATCTTAAGAGAATCATAGTCTTTGTGGTAGATGAATTTTCTGTTATACACAGTCATATCTATCTGTAATAGTCAGCATCTTTTAAAATAACATTTCACAATAATGGTTACATTTTTTTTTGAACCAATTTTTAATATTATATATATGTTCTCCATGCTTAATTTCGCTATAGCAAATGACGTTGTTACACAAATCAAAAAGACACTTTCTTCTTCAAAGGCAAGGTTCACATTTCAACACTCTCCCTTGAACTTTGTGGTCAAAATTCACAAAGTACTCTTTGACTTCTCAAATCTGAATTTCAGTCTCTTCCTCTTGAAGCGCCAGTAGCCAAGTTATCTCATCTTCTTCTTCTCCGACGAGTTTGAATCGATCACAGCCTTGGCTTGCAAAGCTAGTGCAAGACCATATTCGTTATGTGATCTCATCATTCTTCAAAAGATCCTCATCTTTTCGGATTCTCTCATCTTATCGGCAAATGTTTCTTCTTGAGATTGAGATTGTCATTTCTACTAATTGTGCATCAAAAGGCACATCATCAATTTCATCAGAATTTTCCTCTTCGCCACTACTCTCCCCTTTTGGAGATTTTTCAGTAGCAATGGTAGTTCTTCTTCATCGTTTTTCTCAATTATCATATTTGTTATAGAAATCTCCTTAGATTCTACAATAATATATAATATTTAGAAGCGCCAACTTCTTCATGAATCACTTCTTTAAATTTCATCAAAGCTAGTGTTGTTAGATTCGACAATATGCTTTCTCATGATGATAATCATAATGATCTTCATCTTTATCTTCTCTCAGTTTCACAAAAAGATACTTTCTCCGACATCTCTTCATCAATCCCTTGATAGATGAGAGTGTGAATTTTCTTATTCATCATTCTCATGGCAGAAAAATCATTCGTTACCTCTCTACTCGAGATTCTTCATTGTGCAGCTGTTTCAAACGCAACTGCTTCATCAAGGTTGACACCTTTGTTGGATTCCTTGCCCTAAAAATATCAGTTATTTAACTTTTGAAATCTTGATAGTTCCACACCTACCAAAATAACTTTCCGCAAACCAGTAGCACACTAAGAACTTCAGCTGAGAACTTCCAAGCTAATCCCCGGAAATATATTAATGAAAGCAGCACGGTAAGTCCAAGCATATTGTTTATGAACACCCCGCCATATATCTGCTTAGTTTAATTGCATTTGTCATATATTTTCATCCGTAATCATACTAATAGCATGTTTGGCCAAGTTTTCGGAAAGTCAAAAGTGTATCTTTTTATATTAAAAAGGTGTTTATTTTAGAGTGTTGAGATATTTGGTCAAATTTTTAGGGAAAAAATGTGTTTCTGAGTAGTAGTTGAAGTCATTTTTCAGAAGCCGAAAAAAATAACCTTTTCATAGAAGCACTTTTAGAACCTTGACCAAATAAAAATTAATGCTCTGATATTGCTAAAAGTGTTTTTCAAATTGATTAGCTAAACAAAAATTGTTACTCTCTAAAAGTTTTTTATTTTTAAAACGCTTCTAACAAAAAATATTTTTCAAAATAAGCAGATTTAAGAAGCTTACCAAACGGACTATAAAAAGCAAGGGGAGATACAGCAGAACGAAAGACTGATAATGTCAAGGAATTAGTTCTCTGTTTCTTTCGACTTGCTTCATTGATGGCTGAGATTGATTTTCTTGCATTTGTAGCCAAAGGGACTAAGATAAACGAGATGAATTATTTAGGACTGGCCAGCAGACAGTGGGCCTGATGGCCCAACAATCGAACTGAAAACTGGGAGAGGGTGGGGTTGGGCCAAAAACTGAAGCATGCCGTGGGGAGAGTAATGGGCCGAGTGATGGGCTCTTGGCCGAGAACTGGCGACCACGATCGGCCTAGCCGCGGATCATTATGAGATTCGTGGGGCTAGCAGCGATGGCTCGCTTTGGCGGATGTGGGTCACGGGACATTTCGGATAAATGGTGGATAATATAAAGTGAGACCCCATCATCTAAAAAATTATACGAACTAAGCGCGGAACTACACAATTTAGCAAACGGAAATTGAGTTTCATCAAAAATAACATGGCGATTAATTATGATTTTGTTAGCAGATAAATCAAAACATTTGTAACCACGATGATTGGATGGATAACCCAAAAACACACAAGCGGTAGAACGGACTTGTAGTTTGTTAATTATAGTAGATGAAAAAAGGAGATAGCATAAACACCCAAATACTCTAAGATGAGAATACAACGGATCTTTAGAGTAAAGAATTTTAAGAGGGGATTGATATGCTAAGTTTTTGTTATGGAGGATGTTAAGCATATATGTAGTCATTTGTAATGCATGATGCCAAAAAGAATGAGGTAGTGAAGCATGAGGCAACAAGGTGCAGACAATATTATTAATAGTACGATTTTTTCTTTCGGCTTTTCCATTTTGTGAGAACGTATGTGGACACGAAAACCAAAAAGAGATGCCATGATTGTTACAAAACTCTCGAAACGCCTCATTATCATATTCCTTATCGTTATCACATTGAATGTTTTAAATTTCGTTCGAATTGAGTACGGATGAATGCTCTAAATTTTAAGAAGATCGAAAAAACTTGAGATTTTTTGGATAACAAAAAAGTCCACAAAAATTAGAATAATCATCCAAGAATAAAACATAATAACGATGACCCAAAGAACTTAAAACGGGAGATGTTCATAAATCACTATGAATAATATCAAAAGGCATAAACATACGAGAAGTAGAAGCTACAAATGGTAATCTAACATGTTTCCCTAATAGACAAGAAGGACAAAATGGGGTACTACGTGTACTCTTACAATCAATAAAATTATTTTTATGCAAAGAAGAAATAACATACGACCCAGATGACCCAATCATGCATGCCACAAGGATGGAGCAAGAGCGGCAAAGGTATAGGGTGTGACTTGACTCGTGGAGATGGTGGTGGTGGTGATTGGATAAAGCTCACCCTATTGTTGCATCTCATTAGAGGTATCCCCGCCTTGAAATCCTTCACAGAAAATCCAAAATGATCAAAATTAACAAAAACCCAAATGAAGAACATTTTTTAAAACTAGAGGTGGATGTGGGGGAGAGAAATTCGTATGACCATAACCACGAATTGGAATTGAGTTGCCATTCCCAACAATAATGCCATGATTTTCTCTCAAAATAAATAAGACGAAAGAGTAACTTGTGCGGACGTCATATGAGAAGTGGTGTCGGTGTCCATGTATCAATTTGCGTCCGGGGGAGTTAATCCTAGCGTATGCATTGCGGTCTCATATCCGTAGGCGTGAGGGCATGTGTGGGGCCCGTAGTAGTGAAAGCGTGCTGAGGCCGAGACCCAAACAGGCCAGCCTGCTGCCACGACCCAGGAAATAAGAGCTGATCCGAGGATTCTGCGAGCGCTTTCCAGATTATGAGCTACTTTTTGTGACTCGTTGGTTTTTTTAGGGTTATGATTAAAAAAGACCAGCCCACATAGTATGAACTTAAAACTATAGAACTAATAACCAACCCATCACTTCGCATTATCTAGATCTAAAAAACCAGTCAAGATATGATATATAGGTCATATCTTTGGAGCAACTGATGATTCACACGGGATTCCACGTGCCCCATGCTACTCGGGTCGAGCGTAGCGGCAGTGATGTAGAAGTTCGGGCGTGGAACCGGCATGGAGCGGTGGAATGGAGACCGATTTCGAGGTAAGGCGACGGGGTATATGGGATGTTGGCCATCGCCCACCCGCGACCAGCGAGCCCAAGCGACGCTGCCGCTCGCGCCCATCGCCCGAGGACCACCTCCACTGTTATGTCCAAGGTTACCACTATTGTTACCGCCGCCACCACGGTTCTTGCCATTATTCTTACGATTTTGACCTTTTTGTCGTTACCGTTGGTACGTTTTGGCTAGAATGATCTGAGAATAAGGGAGGGTCATCGGACGTGGCCATCATCATGACGGAATTAGTCCCTGTAGCCGCCTTTTTATCCAAGTCGGCTTCTTCCAATGTAAGCATGGAACGGGCTTGGTAGAATGGTGGGAGAGGATTACTTTGACGAAGAAGCGTCCCAACTCCATTATAGGTCTCGGATAGGCCTGCAACCATCTGAGAACAAGACGATCATTAGTGACGGGCGCACCAACGTTGTGGAGTTGGTCCGCCAATTCCTTCAGCCTTTTTACAATAAGCTGAGACGTTCGAAAAATCCTCCATGTTAACATGAGAAAATTCCTGCTCAAGAGTAACAACACGAGAATTTTTGTTATCATGGATTATGTCACGCACCCTATTCCAAGTGTCCATCGTCATAGCGTCAGATTCAATAATCATCTGCAATAGTCGGTAGAGATAGTGGAATATATCCACTAAAGAACGGTAGCATCGAGAGTGGTCCATAACACAGGGTTATCATCGGCGGTAGGCACCTTCTCCATGCATGTATCCGCGGGGATGATGTGATGAAGGACTTCATGCGAGCGTGCGTGAACTTTAAATAATTTCGCCCACGTCGCGTATTGAATGTTTTCCATCTCAAGAACAATCGGTAAGGGTAGGATGAAACGTGTTCTTTGAGGTAGACATGAGAGGAGAATGAGGGATTTAGAATAAAAGAATTAGGATAAGAGAACACAATCGGTGGCCGTCGGCCGAGGGGTATGGCTCGGATTCCGAGAATCTAAGTAGGGTTGCGGAAGGTTTTTGGGAGAAGGTATTCTTTGCCCTAGACTCTGATACCATGAAAGAATATAATCTCTTGATTAGTTTCATTAATGAAGATGTATATATACAATTTACAATCTCCAAATATGAAAAATCATATTCATACTATACTATTGATATCCTAATTATATTTGTACAAGACAAATATGGTAAGTTTGTACAATAAATTGGTATACAAATAGGATTCTACAACTAAGGCTCTCGGATACTGTGATATACACGGTATACAACTATGGGCAGTGCATACCGTGTATATCACGGGTATATTGTTTCAGTTACTTTTTGCACATTATATACTGAAATTTCCAACTATGTTGCTCGGACACTTCAAAAATGTGTGCACACCCGCGATGGATCTTCCAATAATGCAATATTTTTGAAGAATCTGACAGGTGCGGCAACATTTTTGAAGAGTCCAAGCAATATAGATTCCCACTATCAGATTCATAAGCAAAACAAGAAAAAGAAGTGGAGTATTACTTTCTTATAGCAAGTATATTAGGTGACCCGTCTTCTTTGAGGAGTTTCTCTATGGTATGTTCCTGCACATGTTTTAGTATGTCTGCTACAAAATGCTCATGATTTATATATTCTAGCCTCCTCTATTGAATCCATGGCCGGAATATCTGCAGAATACCTGTGGTTTTCAGAGGGTTGGCAATTTTAACATATTATGATCAAAGCCAAATCATCGACACGGGTGGAGCTAGGGGACGCAAATGAAAAATTATACTATATATAAAGTCAATATATATATATATATATATATATATATATTTGGAATAGAATCCATTTTGAGAGAGTCTCGTTGAAAGGTTCTATACATCTTTGAATTGTCTTGGCTTCTTTGTGTATTCACGTCTTTATATCCTGGCTCCGTCACTGATTATCGATATGAGGATTTTGAAGTACCTGGTAGAAAAAGTAAGATAATAGGAATACAATGGAAACCACAAGACAGAGTATGTTGAAAATTTGTTCTGGCGTTGCAGATAAGTGCAGGATTGTTGGTACTAGGATGATTATGAATGGAATCACAGAAAGAACCATTATTCTTGCAGTGTAACATGTTTCAAAATCTGTCACTAACCCTGCACCTGTAACAAATGGAAGAAGGTAAGAAGAAGAAAAAAAGAATCACATATCAAGATGAAGAATTATTCAAGTCTCCACGACATTGGTCTAGTGGTAATAGCGTAGCTTGTAATGTGTGGGTTAGGCGTGCGTCATGCTTTTGATACATACTGCAGACAAAAATCTAGTATTTAAGGAGAGAATTGTAGAGGGGCGAATCCATCATTCACCGATTTGAAACTTTGCCCTGTGGATCCCGATGTTGCTCAGACTCTCCAAAAACATTGATGTACATGTGTCGGATCCTTCAAAGTGCACTACTTTTGGAGGATCATACACGCGGCCGACGATAATTTTGGAGAGTCCGAGCAACATAGATAAGATTCCGGGGGATTTCTTGATTATTGAATAAAATGATTCCATCCCTAAGCCACCTAATTTCAGCATAAAAGATGTATATCATTATAATTTTAGTCTCGTTATTTCAAATCCCAGCGAGGTGAAAACACTAGGTGATTCCTTCCTTTATGTTCTAGCCTTGGTGGACACAGCTACCCGATACCTGTGTTCGTGAGATAGCAACCCGTGCACGCAAGCTGGACCGGACACCACAATTATAAAAAAGGACTTAAGTTATGAGTAGTAAGAACAAACCAGTCCATTTAGACAGAACTTTCTAAATGGTTTTGCGTGTAATTGGGGCCAGCTGAAGGATTGGATGTCACACTAGTTGTCGATTGTTGACTGCCAATAAAAACACAAGTTCCCCAAATTAAAGTGAGAAGCAAGATTGTTGATCCAGCTAGCAATCCCACTCCAGTTAATACATACACTTGAGCAACTTCTTTACTGTTCAATAGCCCTGATGCTGACCAATAATCAAGAATTAGCTTCGAAAATTTGTTGCTGATTGTCACTAAATATCCATAACTAATAGGATTTTTTGATAACCCGTGTTAAATAGGATTAACAACGGATTTTTGTTGTTTAGTGCTAGAAGTTGTCTGTCGCTGATTCTGACTAGATATGTTGAGTTCTAAGAATATGCATGCTAGAGATTCTATTTGTTGTTATTCTATCTAGTTGTGCATCAAGTTCGAAGAAGATATCAATTTATAATAGAGAACCAATAGTAGCTCTATGTTATATAGGCTAACAGTCGCCAAATAGCCGTAGCTAACATGATTTTTTCATAATCCATCGCTAACCCCTCGTTAAATAGAATTAGCGATAGATATTTTTTATTGAGCAACAAAAGGTATATGTCGTTAATTCCTGTTTCTTTTGGAAAGATAAAGATCATGTTTATTGAGTTACATGAATATGCAGGCTAGAATGATGCTACTTGTTGCTATTTTGCATAGTTGTGCATTCAAGTTCAAAGAATATGTCGATTTATAATTGAAGAAATAATAGCTCTATATTTTTAAAGATTTTATCATATTGAGTCAATTCCTGTTATTGTTTTCTTTTGTAGTGATTCAACTTCTCTATGCAAGATGAAGGCTAGCTAGAGGGAGGTAGCATGTAACCTGTAGAATTAGTCGAGGTACGTGCAAGTTGGCCCGAACATTATGGTTATCAAAAAATAAAAGATAAGGCTAGAGCGTTTTAATTACCAAGTAGTATTAAAGCCTCTGGTAGGAAGCCAAGAATGTGAAATGCACTTGCACCAAATACACTATTTGGACCAAGAGTCTTGAAAATCCTTTCACCTCCCATGGCCACATAGTATTCTCCATGAAATAACAAGTACTCATACACCACAATGAGGAATAAATGCCCTGTAACACTCTTTGAACATGGCAAAAATCCATACATTTGCTCACACTTCTCCATTGAATCCGTTGTATACAGACGTATGAATGATGATTTGTTCTGCATTTCATCAACACCATCTGAAATTTTGTTGTAATAATATGATAATGTTCGAAAACTTGTTACTTTGAGAGCTAGTGGCAATAGAAGAACCAGAGCAAAAGAAGTTTTTAGGAATTTTCCCATTTTTTGTAACGCAGATAGTAGAGAAAAAGTAAAGCCTTAATAGATGATCACTTCAAAATTTGATGAGAACTATGTTGAAGTTTGAGACTATTTCAAATGGATTTATTTATAATGTTGTGATTGCTTAGATGTGTGTCGTCATGGTCAGTTACGTATGCAAGATTTCGTAAGCAGTGTCAATATTTGAAGAAAGTGATCAAATGAATGAATCACTATAATGACAGTAGTGCCATTTCTTATGTTTATACCCAATATTTTCACTTTGCTTAGTATAACAACAACATACCCAGTGAAATCTCATACCGTGGGATCTGGGGGAGGGTAAAATGTATGTAGACTTTACCTCTACCTTGGTAGGTAGAGCGGTTGTTTCCGAGAGATCTTCACATACACATTTAATATAGAGGCAATTGACGAAAGAATAATTTAACAGAGTACAAGCTTTCTTGCAAGTTATCACTTTCATATGTTTATCTTAATACTTCAAATTTTAAGTGACTTCTTTACCAGAACAAATATTGCCACCAACTAGATACATAAACAAATCACAATTTGATGTTCCTTCTTTTTTATAACAAATATTGCACCAATGATCACATATTTTGTGATAAACAATCTCTGTCTCCAGTTGTTATCTTGTTTCGAAAGAATTGCTGGAAATATTGCATGGATAATGACTGTAAAATACTTAAAGACCAAAACATTGACTCCTTTTCAAACAAAACTTGCAAACTAAAACAACATGGACATAACGTGAGATCTTACCAGCTGAGCTTTATATGGGTAAATATTTGTTTATGCACTGTGTTTACACTAAACCAATAAGATTGAGTGATTTAATTAAGTAAAATCATGCATTAAGTCACCATGATTGAATAATAGAACTCTATGTAAACACATATCATGCATTCATTTGTTTGATGCAAATACCGGGTGTGAGTGCATTTAACATGTGATAGCATGTTAGTTACTATTGTTACAAATTTACTTATCAAGAAATTTACCTGTTGATAATTCACCTGGTTGTATAAATACAATGGACGCATACAATTTTTAATTGCATAAGTTAATTTATTTTAGACAAGAGATTGATTTAGAATGAAGTCATCGGTCTATATATGTTGTAATTTATTTTTAGCTAAATATTTGTTCACAGTTGTTCTCAGTGCATTTCCGGTTTAATCAGTTAGCAAGAGAGTGAATAACGGATGACCCTCCAAACTCAAAGAGTGATCGAGTGTGATCGAGTCCGACTCAAGCGAGTATATGTTGTAATTTATTTTTAGCTAACTATTTGTTCGCAGTTGTTCCCTGGTTTAATCAGTTACCACCAGCTAACATAACAATACTCAACGCTCTAGAGCGACCCACAACAATACTCATCAACACTCCAACAATGAAATGCATCGACACTCCAAAGTAGGGCTGCACAAATTTCGGTCCGGACCGAAAAATCGGACCGGACCGACCCTGTTCGGTCCGTGTTTTTTAATAATTCGGTTTTCGGTCCGGTCCGGTCCGGTCCAGGTTCGGTCCGGTCCGGACCGAAAATATTTTTTATTTTTTTATTTTTTTTATAATATATAATATATATTGAATTATATAATTCCTAATATATATAATATATATAATATATATAATTCCTAATATATATAATATATATAATTCATAATTTAATAAATTCCTAATATATAATATATATATATATATAATTTGAATTCGGGTTGGGCGTTTTATTTTAAAATTGAATTACCAATCTGAAATTGACATTCTCGAGCGGTGCTACGAAATTTTTACGTTGAAATCTATTGTACATCGCAAGATATTTAGATTTGAAAATGGGAAAACGTAACGATTTGGGAAAAGAGAAATTGAGGGCAAGATGGACGTTTTGGAGAAATCGGACGAATCAAACCGCTTACGCAGTTTGGCCACCCCGTATCGAAAAATACGCGAAATCAAAAAAATTAGGTAAAACGGACGTCCGAGCGCAAAGTTATGACCGTATAAAGTTTGATCAATTTACAACCTATATTTCATATGTCAATACGTCCGGCTGGCGGGGGCCTGGGGGCTGGGAATCAAATTCGGTCCATCGGTCCGAAAACCCGGGCCGGACCGGACCGGACCGAGAAATTCGGTCCGGTCTTCGGTCCGGATAATCCCGGCGTTCGGTCCTCGGTTCGGTCCGGTCCGGTCCGGACCCTTTGTGCACCCCTACTCCAAAGCATACCAACAATGAAATGCATTGACTTCACCAAAAGAATGCAATAAAAAAGAAAGCGAGAAATTACATAATTTCTTTGCAACAGCTAAATAAACACACCTAATGTATTATTATAGATTCATAGTACAGACTTAAGTTACATATTGAAAATAGAATACTAACATTAAGCAATCTACAGAATCACAACCCCTCTGTCAATAATTTTTTTACCTTGGATGCCTAAATAACTCGTCTCAGTCGCCATAAAATATATCCAAATCCTACCAACGGAAAAAATCACCTCATCGTTCTGAAAGTAATTTGTGTTACAGCGGAGTGAGCACGTTAGCGGTATGACCGTCCTTGTCCTCTTCCACGACCACGCCAACTCCTACCTCCCCTTCCGCTACTTCTTCCACCATCATTGATACCTGCAAATGCCTTGTTAACCAGCTGATGTTGCATACCACCAGCACCTCGGCCCTTTTTTATTGCATTACTGCTTGACCCATTTGTAGTAGCAGCCGGTCGCTTCTGACTGTGAGCACAACATCATATAGTTAGACATTACTATCTTCAATGAGAAATACTACTGATGACTAAAGTAGAGCAAAATATTTATCCACATACCCTGCAACAGCAGCAGTTGAAGGACCCGAAGGCTTCACAACTTCTTTCCATGATAAATTTACTTTTTGATCTCCAATAAATTTTGGTGTTTTTGTATGCAATGGCTGTAATATATATGATGTTAGTTCAAGAAAATGAAATCTAACGTGCAGATTGTAGAACAGAAAATGCAAAATCAGCAGACTTTACCTGGGTCATTGATAATATATTGTTGCAAGCTCGAAGTGCAAAGGTAGCATTCTGCTTTTGTGTCTTCTGCAAATTAAATATAAAAGCTAAGTTCACACCAACATAAGGAACAAATGGGTCACAAGGGAGGGGGAGGTGAGAGAAAAAAGAATAAACCCACAATTTTGTCCTTTTCTTCATCCGCTTTAGCAGCAGCCAGTGCTTTATTTTGATCTGCCATCCCTTGGGTTAATTTCTTGATCATAGCCCTAGCCAAATCCTCAACCGTGCTTAATCTGTTTCATCAACATGAAAGACATCAGAAGCCTATAAGCGTAAACCAGCAACCAGTACAATACGACAGATGTCAGCTTCTCCTCTCTGCAGTCAGAACAGCTAAAGTCCCCTCTTTTGGCTTGTAGGAGCACGCCACATACCACCCACACCCTCCTCCTTCTAAGTTCTTGTTACCAACAGACCCAGCAAAAATCCATACACACACACACCCCAAAGGTTCTGTCTTGCTACCAACTACCCAGAGGGAAGAAAAGGAAAGAGAGAAGCCTTCAGTTGTCTAAATGCTGAAGTGTGGCAAACCGTCTTCGTACACGAGTATTTTGTGGCATTCATGGGATATTCAGCTGTTATGGGGTTATATGACTTATATCAGCAGAGTAGGGTCAGTAGACTAAATTGCCATGTCTATACAATTCGTCATACTCAACATTTAAGGGAAAAAGAAACAGAGATGATTTCTCTGTGTTAAAACAAAATGTCATATGAAATGCTCCCTCAGGAATGATGCTACTTGACTTGATGATGCATATAGAGGTGTATAAACTAAATATTAGGTGGCTTTCCACAAACCAGAATACTAAAATTGAAGCCCGGTACCCCTTTTTAGTTCAAAATGAATTTTCTTTTCAATGATCCAGAAGCTGAAAATGTAATCAAGTCTTAAATTGGCATCATCCAAGCATAGCAAATAGTTATAACATTAAGGAATAGAAGAACAAGTAGAAGCACCTCTCATTAAAGTCCTTATATTGCTCTGAGAAATCCTCCCCCAGTCTATCTGATGGTTGTCCGGTGACAATCTTGTACCCACAGAGACTGTTTGTGGCGTTTGGAGTCTATAAAATTCAAATGGAGAAGTATAAGCAGGTTGATTCCATGTATCAAGTATATTATCTGGGGTCAGAAAATAACTCTCTTACCTTGTGAGCTAAATGGTGGAAGGTATACAACAAACACTCGATACACGTGTAGTTAATTTCTTCAATCTTTCTTCGAACCATATATTTCTGGGAAAAACAAGAAAGTCATTTTCAGAAAGAGTTCCGAAGCATTTCAATCAGGAGATCCTAATGACTGGAAACTCAGAAAATCTAGTAAGAGCTTAACCAACTTAGATTGTATGAGCATGACTTGATTAGAAGAGAGAAGATGACTACTATGCTAAAACAAATGCTGAATGGGAAATGCAATTAACAAGTATGAATAACAGCAGTACAGCATACAACACTAAGCAACCAGAAAACACATGCCACTGTTTGTGTACTGTGTATAATGCAAGAGCCATAGAAAGAGCAAGAATTTATAGTGTGTTCTCTGGGTACTCTTTTGTACTAAACAACAATACAAGCATTGATCTTGAAGAGCAAAAGGTTAAGCAGAAACACAGGAAAGATTTAGAATCTCTGAATCTACCCAACTCTAAAGTTACAAATTAAATGTTCATGAAAATCTCAAAGAAAACCTTTAGGAGCTGAACTACTGATGGAAGCAGCTGTCGGGAATCCTGAGTTTTTGCATAAAGTGAGCACTCGGCGAGGTTCTTGAGCAAGTCCAACTTCGATTGTTCTGGAAGCTGAAAACAAAAACAAAAAAAATATATTACACTTGATAACTTGAACAACCTAATCATAAGATATGGACCAGGGAAGGATGGTTAAAAAACAAGAACATAACTCAAATATTGATATCAGGATTATAACAATTACCAAGTTTCAAGCACCATTTCTTATGAACATAAATGAGTGCTGACTCTATTGCGTCAAGAGTCAAGACATAACCTAAGACTTTTGCTAGTATAGTCAATTTAACCTATAAGGTGTACAAATCCAACCTAATAACTGTTGATAAACTGTCCTACACCATATACAGAATAGTAAAAGGAACTTACGCATTCTAACCATAGTGGCAAGAAACAAATGGTTCTACAGTATCAATGCATAAATCAGGTAAAAACATAAAGCTTGCGGGGGAGATATTCTGAAGGACAATAATTTATTCATAATCTCATGAATCTATATATGAAGGAAAAATAATTGAACCATGGATTACACTGGGTATGTAGTTGTTGTTGTTGTAATGTCATAAATTTTCTCAACGTTCTCCGCAATTCTCTTAGAAAATAGCCAACACCCCTATTTATAGTGGTACAAAACCTACTTTCACTAGAATCTAGAAAACTACAACAACAACCACATACCCAATACCCAGTGGACTCCCACAACGTGGGGTCTGGAGAGGGTAGAGTGTACGTAGACCTTACCTCTACCTTGATTTATAGTGGTACAAAACCTAGCGCATTCTGAAAAAGAAGCATTAACTAATGCAAGTACATAAGATAACTAAAGTACATTAAAGACTAGTAAAATCAAACGCTACTATAAAGTACTATTGCGCCTGCGCCTGCGCCTACTAGTATGATAGTCTAAGTGGACCTACAATAATAACACTACAACTACCGGTTTGTAAGCGTAAGTAGGGCTACGCTTGACTACCTACTACCCTTCCGGGGAGGGTAGAGTTTTCTAAATAAGTAGAATCTAGAAAACTAGCAAATATAAAATCCTAAACAATATTGGTTTCTTACTCCAAACTTCGAATTAGTCTTCAACATATTACATTAGTTATTAAAGACTAAATGCACGTTGCTCAACTGTTAAGTGTGTCAAATGCACTCACTGCATGAAGAAACTAATAAATACAGGGGTAATAAGAATTACCTTGTCAAAAACAGGCATGATTTGCTTGTTCAGATAGTTGAGACACTTACTGCCCGATGCACCCCTCTGAAAACAAAAAAAAATCAAGTAAATGACTATTGTAACAGTCATCTACACTGGACAAATAAAGGGAAAACAGCACACACCTTGAAGAAGGAAAAGGCCATTGAAAGGCACAATATGAACCTCTTGATATGATCAGCATCTGACACCTACCAGAAAGGCAAAAAAACACTTAGACGCATATCCCAAAGGCACTAGGCATCAATTTTCCGGGTTTTGTTACAAGGTTCAGAGAAGGAAAGGAGATTATGAAACATGAACTCCATCAGACAAGGAATGAGATACCTATGAGAGTAATAAGATCAAAATCTAACTGTAGGCCTTCATCAAAACAATCGAAAATACTATCTTTGAGTACTAGTATGTAATATGTAAACAGTACAAAGACACCCTGTACTGGAGATTCTTCAGTGAAACAGTACAATACAACAACTTTCTGATCAAATAGTTCCCCAAAAAGCATTATGTATGTCAACATATTAATTTTTTAAATCACTAAAAAATCTGTCTTCCTTTTACCTTTACAACTAAAAGACCTGGAAACATATTCAGTACAAAATTCAAGTAAACTATCTAATCAGATACTAGAACATGGACCTCTAATAACTGGGTATACCTCAAGATTCAAACGGGAGAAGTGCACAAGCAGAACTCAATATTGAGCACGAAGCGAGAAAAATCAAGAACTTCAACGGGGAACAAAAACACAGCTATAAAACCACCCAACAAATAACGCAGTGATCAACTGAGAACTGTCACAGCAATGAAATGTTTCTTAAAATCAATAACATAACAACTACATATTTAGGGTTGGCTCCCAATAAAGGAAAAGGAACTACCACTTACATCGAATTGAGCATCAAGATCTGCCTGACCTTCAATAATCTCAACAAGCTCCTGAATACGCTCTTCAGGAGCATTATGGCCAAATAAGCTCAAGCTTTTCAAAAAGTCCATGAACATTTTAAATTCAGCAGCCGTTACATCTTGCAAATTCTACAAAAAAATCCATTTTAGAATTGGTTAACAAGAGCAAGGACAGTTGAAAACCACATATAAAGAACCATAATAGAATAATCAAATTTGAATTAATATTTTTAGCCCTAAAAATAAAATAAAATTGATTTAAAAGAAACTGGAAAATTGAACGAGAACTACATTGAGAAAATTCACAGGATACCAATCAATACCTGCTTCACCAAAGTAGTTATGTGCCTCTCCATCAGCTCTTGTGGTTTTAGGAGCTCCGTCTTAAGAGGAAACACCTGCAAAGTAAAGGGAAATTATAATAGCACTGATGAGCCGCAAACTTATGAAGTTCATCAATAGTCGTTCTAGGTAGACAGTAAGCACTTCTTAAAAAAAAGCAGCCAAGTCAAATGATCGGCAAACTATATCCATTATCATATTCACAACAAAGATCTTCCAGTCACTGTGTACAATTCATTTCCTTCTTTATCAAATGACACCAGCATAAGTCAAATTTTGAACAGTCCATTTTACTTTTCCTTAACAAAATAGTTCAAGAGTAGAGAAATAGTAACCTTATCTCTAAGAAATAATAGAACTTTTTCACGAATGCTTTCCCAAGTGCTAAGATCCTCAACACTCCGATCCTCGATGCTCCCAATACGCTTAAATAAAGCAGTTAGAGAAGCTGCAGTAGACAAGTGCAACCAAATCAAAGCAGGATAACCAATGCAAATTGCATGATTCCAAACACATGACATAGATAAAAGAATCTAAGCATCATATCCATAAAGCATTTACATATGTAATGTTTACCATAAAAGTAGTAACTTAACCATTTTATACAATATGGTAGCTTTTAGTATCAAGGCAGCACATTTTTTTGATGTACGTAATTGTATTTATGATGGCAGTAACCCAGTGTACATGACGTATACCAAAAAGTAGAGAACCTACACCAAAGTACAGTTCTCTACAAAAGAAATCCATTCTTCCATACAAATAGGAACCTTAGGAACCTCATGAGTACATGAAAAAAGAAACTAGACACTACTTTGATACTTGACAAAATCATTGGCAATCCCTTCAAAGGCTCTCCTGTTCCTCTCCTTCATAACCCACACAACGTCTTAATGGATAACATCCCATGCCCTCCTTCTGAAGGTGCGACTGTGCAACGTCTCCTTTATTGTATTCGGGATCAGCCATTATATTCCAAACCAAATTTGGTACCACCGATGACAACCGTGCAGCTATCTGACAATGTAACAAGAGATGGTCTACATCTTTGCCCAAACATCTGCACATGAAACACCAATCAACATAGGTGACTCCCCGCCCACCCCACCCCAACCATGCGAAGAAAACACCTTCATATACAGCTTAGGAATCCAAATAAAATGATGTGAGGGGGTTCCTCTCACTTTTAAAATAGGATTGACAGTTAACAAATTATCCATACTTCATTTCCATCTCCACAAATTGGATGTATCATACGGTGCACTGCCTATACAATAGATCAACCATGTTTTGAAATTTGCACTGGAGGTTCCTAGCTAAATCAAAAGCTCCAACGGAATCCCCTCGCATGTGTCCCACAAATATGTTGGACAGTAGCTTTTTCTGGCATGGGAACCTAAATACGACATGCAAGCCTCAACTCATCCTCTCCACATCACCTGTGTTCCAAAAAACTAGTCCTACTTTAAGTTTTATCACTCATCCTAAAAAATACACTCTACCCTCCCCAGACCCCACGATGTGGGATTTCACTGTTGTTGTTGTACTCATCCTAAAAATAATATGGCTCTGAAGTCACCTCTTCATAATACATAATGCCTGCTAATAACCTTAAGTGGAATAATTGACCACAAAATTCTTGGATTTTTATGGTTTTGGGGAGGCAGTGACTTAATGACTGAACTTGAGGAACAGAAACTTACTCCTCACATCCTGACGTAACACGGTAATAAGAGCCTTGTGTACGGCATCACGCTCTACATTTTCTCCTGACAAAATTGGAACAAATTGTATCAATATGAGCAAATGATGTGAACCAATCAAAGCTCACAAAGCATTGAACACAAAACTTACCTGCAACAAGGAGCTGACCAAGAATGTCAACAACTTTAGACAAATGTTCAGGTGTATCTTTGCAGAAAAGCGGGAGTCCCCGGATCGCTTGTACACGAACCTGACAATCAATAAGGAAAATACAAAATTTAATTGATTAACACGGTAAAAGTCTAACCTAGTTGTGATATACCAACTTCTTCACTAATAAGCAATACTCTATAATAACTATTTTCTGACAATTACCATGAGTTAATAACGAGGACTAAACCACCGTAATGCAATGTAGCATTCCTCTGAGACTATCAATACCCATCACAACATCACAGTTATTTTTCTTGGGCAAGCAACCTAATAAAGCTGGTTAGATATGTTCCTATGTGGAGGTCGAGAATAAGGTAAAAGGGTAGTAGGTAGCCGAGTCGTGTGGCACTTTAGGTAGGAGAGGTAGGGGCTAGCCTCCTCTCCACGTACCCTTATTAGTAGTATATTATTTAGAAATCGTGTAATTTTCTATTTTTCGATGTGTATTACTATCTATTGTGCATTTGATTTGTATCTTGCTATTTTGCTGTCATATTTTTTGTATATGCATCGAATATTTTTCTTTTATTTTCCTTTCTTTTCTTTTGAGTCCGACTCTGCCTCACAAAGGTATGGGTAAGGTCCGCGTACATCCTACCCTCCCCAAACCTTACATTGGGTATGTTGTTATTGTTGTATTTATGTGCCTCTCGGTCTCATTATAATTTCATGGAAGCAAGTAGACCATATACTTCAAGGCGTTACTGTTTGACTCTTGCGCCAGTTGAGAAACTTTGTGAGACCTTTCACCGTTAAGAATTCTCCTTTTAGTGGATATAGGTTATCTTTTTAGTCAAAAAGTCACATGCACTTTACTCTGCAATAGATTTGTCCATCAAACAACATAAAGTTTCCATAGATTTGCAAATCAAAGAGCCAAAAATCGGAGACGCTAGACCAATTGCCCACCAAATACAAACACTTACTTAGACATGTGACTAGTGGTAGTTCTACATCAAAGGCAATGGTGCACCATGCCCTCCAAATCCTGGATCCGCCTCTGCTTTTATTGAGATATGAATAAACACTAGGTTGCACAAAAACCGTGTTCAAATCAATCAAACACCCTAAAAGGTTTTATAAGTTCAAATGGTATGTAGAGCACCTCAAGGCTATGTCATACTAGATCCAAACACTTTGGCAATCCTTACCAGCAATCTTAGAGATGCTCTGTTCATTCCTCTACGCTCGCTTACGCTACGAGTAATTTAAAGGAGCAAGGAATAACTATAGTGAGACCCTTTCAATAGAGGCAAAGGTCATTTCCATTACAATCTTACTTTCCTTGGATACACATAGATCATGGCCATTGTATCAGTTAGATGAGAAAAATGCCTTCTTGCATGGAACGGATTGACTTGTCAGCAATATTCAATTAGATCCCAAGGTAAGATGTCGATAATACAGCCAAAATGTTGAGCAACCAAGGATGTGGCCTAGTGGTCAATGAAGTGAGTACCATGAGGTCTCAAGTTCAAAATCAGTACATGTGCTAGCAAGGCGGAACTAGGATTTCTTTAACATAAGTGCACCACTAAAAAAGGAGGGGAAAAAAGAAAGCATTAAGTGGGAATTGATCCATGTTCCTCTGTGTAAATAACTAAGCTTTCCACCAAGTACAAAATTCAGTCTTTTTGGAGCATCAGTGCCAATAACTAATATTAGATTAATTTTAGAAAATATATACATAAAATGCTTAATTTTGCGGAGAGGCTATGGGTTCACGTGCCCTGTAATTAAGGCGACACATGTGTGCTAATGGGAGGTCCTGTGGAATTAATCGACCACCGTTATAAAAAAATACAGCCAGAATGTTGTTTAAATTTACAATGCCACATTGAAGAGTTACTATGCTGGAATCTACTCAACCGTAAAACAGGCATGCAGGTATGGATCGAATACTAACCCCAAGCTGATCATCTTCAATAAAATTTAAATGCTCATCAAGAGCTTGCGCCTCTAACTGAGGAAAAAACTTGAAAAACTTAGGAATGAGCTGCGCAGCAAGTTGCTTGGCCTTCACACTTCCATTAGCTGCCGCAATAATTCCCTCATAGTCCTGCCTATGCTGTTCAATAAAACAATTCACCAACTAAATAAAATCAAAATATGCTTCACCGAAGCTTCCAGAACGCTAACAGAAAAAAACCTGAAAATCACAGTAATCCTGCCTATGCTGTTCAACAAACAATTCACAAACTAAAAAAAAATCAAACTATGTGTAATGGAAGCTTTCAGAACCCTAACAGGAGAAAAAACGAATAAACTACGCTGAAGTTGCAGAAATTACTGACCTGAGACTTGTCTTTTGCATCGTTGAGCCGTTCGCCGAACTCGTACAGCTTCTCGATATCATCAGTAGTATCAGCCATAGGAAGAGATGATGTAAACTCGATGAGTGTTTGATAAATACGAGAAAGGGAGCGCTAGGGTTAAACAGAAGAAGAGAAGGCGTTTATGGTTTTTGAAGAGGTGAAACTGAGAAAAGATTTGTGTGAACTGTGGAAGTGTAATAAAAGGAGCTTCTACAACTCTTAATACAATTTTAACAAATAAATCATGTATTGGGCACCACGATCCCCTAAGCTTTCACTACATGTGCGGGTTTTGAGAATACACTAGGGCTGGTCAGTGTCCTGATTCGTCCCGATCCTGTCGGATAAATTATGGGATAGGGATCTGACTCTAGTCAGGTTTGAAATCGGGATGGGATTAGGATTGGTCTCACCCACCCCGACCCCGTCCTGTTTCCAGAATGTAGTTATTGCACAAACGACCATTTGCAATTATAGTCCACCTTCTTTATCAAAATCTTCTTTTCATCCAACGTTTACTGTCACAAATATCAAGAATTTTGTCTCTATTATTCTTGATCAAGAAGACTGTCAATATTCTATGTGGGTAGAACTATTTTATATTCATGCTTGTGCGTACAACGTGCTCGACCATATTGATGAATCAATCCCTCGCTCATCTGACATTGATGATTCAACATGGCGCCGCCTTGACGCCATTGTCAAAAATGGATCTATGGTACCATCTCAAAGGACTTGTTGTGTACTATCCTGAAAACATGTGCTTCGACACGCAAACTTTGGGTACGCCTGGAGGAAATATTTTAGGATAATAAAAATACTATGGCTGTGTATTTAGAGGAGCAGTTCAACAACACACGTCTTGATAATTTCAACAACATGACTGAATACTGCAAACAACTGAAACTTGTTGCTGACCAACTTTCTCATGTTGGGACATTTGTGTCTGAAACTAAGATGGTACTATAACTCATTGTAGGATTATCAAAGGTGGAATATGATACTCTTGCAACAATGATTCAACAGGCTAATCCATTTTCATCTTTCAACAAGGCGCGTTCACAATTGTTGTTGAAAGAAACAGGGTGTGCTAAACAGGATGAACACAATAAAAAAGCATTAGTCGTTGAAAACTTGCGATCATCACCATCGCTTCCACCACCGTGGACCACAGCGTGAAGCAGCGATGGAGGCAGAGGCGAGCAGAGGTCGCGACAAGCGAAACAAGTGGTCGGCAAAGGAAAAGCACAAAGAAGCGGCTGATCACGCCATCGCCTCGGCGATGCGCCACGCCACTACCTCAAGAAGTGGCGAATGCCCAACAAGAGCAACGATTTGCAATAATGCCATCGGCCGATGGTCGAACACACAACAACACGATGGCGGCCCGATCCTGGCAGCGATTCAGCGGCGATGGCGGCCCAGTGTCCTCGATCCAAGGCGCAGCGTGCCTATATCCTCAACAGGCCCATCTGATGTCAGCCCAATAGCATATGCAACCCATTGATTTGGGCCAAGCTTTCAACACTCTCATTCTGCAACCATCCAACAATAATTAGTATATGGACTCCGGAGCCACATCACACCTGACCAACTCTTCAGGTAATTTTTCCCAACTGCTTCAGTTAAAGTATCCTCAATATATTACTGTTGGCAACGATCACCGCATTCCAATTGAAGGTTATGACAATACACACATTAAAAATCTCCATCCACCCTTCTCACTTAACCATGTCCTCTACGCCCCTCAAATTATTAAAAAGTTTATATATGTTAGGAATTCACTCGTAATAATTGGGTGTCTGTAGATTTTGACCCTTTTGGTTTCTCTGTGAAGGATCTCAATACGGGGAGAATTCTTACTCGATGCAATAGTGTGGGAGACATATACCCCTTCACAAACTCTTCCGCTGTCAGAACTCAACAACCAGTCTCTCTTGCTGCATTATCTCCATCCACCTTGCACAATAGGATCGGGCATCCAGGAGATCATGTTTTTTCTTTTCTTAGACATAATCAGCATATTAAATGTAATAATGGGAAACTTGCCCACAACTGTTTTTCTTGTCCGTTTGGCAAGCATACTCGTCTTCATTTCATGTCTTCAATGAGTATTACAGTTTCACCATTTAACATTGTTCATGCTGACTTGTGGACCTCTCTTGTTGTTAGATCGCTAGGTCACAAATTATATCTTGTTTTATTAGATGATTTTTCACATTTTATATGGATTTATCCCCTCAAATTCATATCTGAAGTTTTTGCTAAATTTCTTGAGTTTCACAGATTTATTAAAACTCAGTTTGAAAAATCCATAAAATCATTTCAATGTGATAACGGACGTGAATTTAATAATTCGGCTTTCCATAATTTTTGCTCCCAACAAGGCATGGTGTTCCGATTCTCTTGTCCTCACACCTCACCTCAAAATGGTAAAGCTGAACGAATTATTTGTACTATTAATAACATGACATGTACCCTCATCTTTCATGCATGTATGTCATCATCTTTCTTGGTCTATGCTGTCAAAATCGTAGAATACCTCCTAAATATTTTACCTACTAGCACCCTACAAAACAAGACCCCCACAGACATTCTATATCGTAGGACTCCATCTTATGAACACCTACGGATCGTTGGATGTTTGTGTTATCCCAATTTTATCTCCACCACCCCTCATAAGTTGGCTCCTCGAACTACACCTTGTGTATTCCTCGATTTCCCACCCAATCATAGGGGTTATCTGTGCTATGACTTGTCCACTCGTCAAATTCACATTTCTCGTTACATTCAACGAGTCGATATTTTCGTTTTCGAACCCTCAGAAATATCGAAAAGCAGACTACTCATTTTTTGATGAACCAGTCATATCTCCCAGCATTCTGAGTCAGCTCACTCAAATTCAGCCTTCGGCGCCTCGGTCCCTAAGGGATGCATGCGGTGTCAGCCTTCCAGTGAGCCCACTATTTCTGCCTCACCATTAGCGTCGCGGTCCCTTGGGGATGAACCGCGGTGCCAGTCTTCTAGTGAGCAACCAGCCTCGCCTTTAGCGCCGCTGTCCCTCGGGGATGAACCGCGGTGCCAGCCTTCCAATGAGCATGTCATCTCGGATCCAGCCACTCCACTAATGCCACCACCCACTGTCCCCAGTCACCAAATGGAAACTTGTGCCAAACACGGGATTTTCAAACCTAAAGTCCAGTTCAACCTGTCTGCCCAAACTATTTCTCCACTTCCAAAGAACCCCAAATTGGCTAAACTTAACCCTAATTGGAATGCGGTCATGTCTGAGGAATATAATGTTTTAACTAAGCAGCATACTTGGGATCTTGTACCTAGACCAGAGGGGGTGAATGTGATCAGTTGTTTGTGGTTTTTTTGTCACAAATTCAGAGACAATGATGTTTTGGAACGCTACAAGACTAGACTTGTGGCAAATGACACTAATCAGCAGGAGGGCATTGACTGTGGTTATACTTTTAGTCCAGTTGTTAAACCGACTACGATTCGTACTGTGCTTAGTATTGCTATGGGTAAAAAGTGGTCGATACATCAGCTGGACGTCAAGAACACATTTCTTCATGGGGATTTGAAAGAAATTGTGTACATGCATCAGCCACCTGGTTGTGTTCATCCTGTTGTTCCCCAGTATGTTTGTCATCTCTGGAAGTCACTCTATGGTCTAAAACAGGCACCTCGTGCTTGGTATGACTGTTTTGTCAGGTACATTATGCAGATTGGGTTTATTTGCAGCAGGTGTGACACCTCTCTGTTCATTTTCATCATGGTAGTGACATTTCTTACTTGTTATTATATGTTGATGACATTGTTCTCACTGTCTCATCTGACAAGTTAAAAAATGACATTATTGTTATACCCCGTGGTTCGGGCCTGGACCGCGTCGGGTCTCAGTACGCGCCGGAGAGGCGGCGCGCCGCGCGGTGATTGTAGGTCACGCGCCGGAGCCGGCCGCGCCGAAAGATCGAGGGGTCGCTGAATTTCAGCGCCATGGGGAAGCAGGCTGCGCGCGCCGGAAGATCCGGGTTCGCAGGAGTCGCGACGCGCTCGCGGCAGAAGCCAGGCGCCGAAAGCGAAATCAGGCGGAAAAACTTAGGAAAAGTCAGATTTTTATTTTAAAAGGGCCTGAGTGGGGGACAAGTGTCCCCCCCCATCTGATTTTTACATGTAATATATTGACCAAGTCTTAAAGACTTGGTCATTTGTCATCTCTCTCTTTGAAAAACCTCTTCCTTCTCTCTAAATATTTCAAGCTCCTCCTTCTCTCTAAAAATCCAAGAGGATTCTAGCCTTAAGAAAAATCTGAAAAATTAAAAGACAAGAAGGAAGCTTGTGGCTAGCTTGTGAAGGTGGTGGTGGTGGTATTCTTGGTGGAAAGGCTAGCAAATTGTTGGATAAAATTTGGCTAAAGCTCTAAGGTAATGATTCTTCCTCTATTATTAGTTTATAGAGTTGCATGTTAAGAAGAAAATACTTATGGTGGTAAATAATGCTCTTAGAGTCATCAGACGCTAGAAATGTGGGTTGAATATGAAGGATTTGGCCAAAGAAATATTATGAGCATGTTGTAGCCTAAAACCACCTTAGAATTGTTAAAGTGTACTATTATGACTTATGGGCAGAATTTTACACACCCAAGATTAGGTGTGTAATCCCTTTGTGTTGGTTTGGTTGTTGGGCCTTAATAAGGCGTTTGAATGTGAAAAATCGGTCTTTGAAAAGGTGGCAAAGTGAGTAGAAACAAAGGAAATGCCGCGATTTTCCTTAGGAATTGATAACTTGAATTTGGAATTTCTACATTGAAATTAGAGGTTAATAAACACACTATGGTTATTATAGGTTGACATATTACTTGCGGTAGTTTGACTTAGCAGCGGATTGACCAAGGAGGTATGTAGAGCTTTCCTATCTCTTGAGCATGAATAGTTGTATCTATGTAGTACGGTATCGTCTGAGATTTGATAATCTACACTTGTTCTAAAGTATATGATACTTGTTTCATTTCAAAAGTATAAGTCCTTTGGTTTGAGGAAAATGTTTTGACAAAGGGATAACACTAATATAATGACTTTATGGGAGTTGGTTATATTAGTTTACTTGAAAGGTTCACAAAGAAAGGTTTACTCTAATTAAAACAAGTGCGGGTAAAGGATTTGAAACTAAGAAAGGTGAATTGATTTTTAGGCATTGGTTGCCTAATGTTTTAAAATGGAGTCACTTGATTTAGAAGCCTATTATATTTCTAAAAGGAAATGTGACTTGTCTTGAAAAGAAATCGTAACTCGATACTATGGTGATTAGTATCTTGGAATCTTTGTATAAAAAGAGTTTTCTTAAAAGCTAGAAGTACACGGTACTTGGGTTGAATTCTGATTTTCTATTAAAAGACATGTTAGTGCCTTAGGATACTAAAATGAGAGGAGATAGTAATAATGTTAATAAGAAGTTAGGGGATTTCTTATCTTGCTTAAGTTATGATAAGCGTGAGTGCTTATGTATGATATGATAGTGCGATGCTTATGTTGTGATATGATAATTGGTAGTGCTTATGTATGATATGATAGTGGTAGTGTTTATGTTATGTATGATAGCAGGATGAGCTATGTTATATATTTGTATTATTACTGGGTAAACCGGGTTATTAACTATGCCATGGATTTGCTACTCATGATGTGAGTGCGCGCTGCAGACTCACGCGGATCGAACCACGGGATCCACGCGGGTGAAATAGTCCCACGCGAGTACGGCGATGGTACTCATGCGGGTCCACAGATCCATGCGGGTGAAATAGTCTCACGAGGCGGATGACCTCACGCGGGTCCACGGGACCCGTGCGGGTGAAATAGTCCCGAGTAGGATCGCTTAACGATACTACGCGCAGGTACCTGCTTTGATCGTGAGCCTCCTATTTTTATGCTATAAGTTTTATACTCGTTACTCTCATTGTTAGTAAGGCGCGGTCTGAGAAATTGATTTTTATCTATGACTCACTTATCTTTGACTTGTGATATTACTACAAGATTTTCCGCTTTACATACTTGTACGTTGTGCACGACCCCCTTCCTGGCCTGCGTTCATGCCGCAGTAAGAAAGCGGTGGTAGATCCTTATTCCTAGGATCTCTTACTCAGTGTCGTGAGCTTCATTTCTTGAGCTCGACTTTTGGTACGGTTCTCCGGTGTTGTGATATTTTGTACATTCAGGGCATGGCGGCCCCGTCCGTCATAGTGTTACTTATTCTTGAGGCCTGTAGTCTTGTCATAACTTGGGTTGTTTAAGGATATAGTTATTCGATTTGATGTACTTTTGGGGTAGCCATTTGGGCTGGGATCGCTTATACTATTATGGTTGTTTTACCTTTAGTTTATTTCACGGTTTTCTCGATGTTGTGTGTCACGAGGTGCGGGTCAATCGATCACGGACCGGGTCGGTCGTGACAAAAGTGGTATCGAGCGATTAATCCTCGGAAGGGTCTACAGCCGTATCTAGTAAGTCTTGATTATCGGTGTGTTGCGCACCACATCTATAATCGTGAGGCTACGAGATATTTAGGATTGGTTTCCATTTCTTTCACTCTAAGATCGTGCAATAGAGCCGTGTTATAGGTTGAATTTCCTCCGACGTAAACTTTGTGTGTATCGCTTATGCCTCCACGCAGCGCACCGCGCCCGTGAAGCGGCAAGGCGATGGAGGAACTACTAGTAGGCACCGGGTTACGAGGCACGTGCCCACCTTACCGGGATGTGGTGTTTGGACGCGAGTTCTACCACGCCGCCAACCCCGAGAGTCCGAGGCGGCAGCGGCGCCATCGAGACCGCGGTACGAGCCTCCACCCAGAAATGGGCGAGAGGATATGGGCTACAAGGATATGGCGATTACTAGCCGATTGTGGCGCATACGGAGATAAGCCGGAGACAGCTAGCCCACTGCCGTAGTTCAAAGACAGAGCCGCTAGCTTGAGAGTTGAGGCGAGGACTTTTGAGTCGCAGCCACCCGAAGTTTTATGGGTCGAGGCCTGAGGATGATCCTCAGGAGTTCATCCGACAGTTGCAGCGGATCATGAGGGTGATCGGGGCTTCGGAGACCGAGTCGGTGGTACTAGGTTCGCATCGCCGCGGACACCGCAGCTGATCAGTATGATTCATGAGAATCGCCCCGGGGAGCACGCGCTTCACTGTTTGGGACGA
Source organism: Przewalskia tangutica (assembly GCA_029844215.1). Classification (NCBI taxonomy): domain Eukaryota; kingdom Viridiplantae; phylum Streptophyta; class Magnoliopsida; order Solanales; family Solanaceae; genus Przewalskia; species Przewalskia tangutica. Next base: position 2,246,681 of record CM056730.1, on the reverse strand, counting down.
AGTTCTCGAGGCGCATTGCCATTTCTTGCCTCCGCAAACGGCGAGGGCTCGCCGATAGATTTTTGACGCCGAGACGTAATGGGCGACGGTCCGAATACAACATGGAGTTTGATTCATTGGCTAGGTATGTGCCCGCTTTGGTAGCAGACATGGAGGACAGGGTGCACCGCTATGTCACAGGACTCGATGATCACTTGGCCGAGAGTTGCACGGGGGTGTATCTTCAGCCGGGCATGGACATTGCCCGCATGCAGGCACATGCAGGTGTGCGAGAACGCAGGGCCGACGGATCGGCAGTATCGCAGAAGAGGCCGTGACAGCAGGGTCCTCTGGTAGTTTTAGGGGTAGACAACCCCAGCAGCAGACCAGATTTGCACCACAGCCAGTCCAGAGCGCTCCTCCACCATCTTCGGGACCAGAGGGACCAGAGTTCCAGTCAGATGAGGCCACCTATGCCTCGGTGTGGTCGATGTGGTGATTGTCATTATGGGGGGTGTCGTATTCCTCCAGGAGCTTGTTACTCTTGTGGCCAGCAGGGCCACTTGAAGAGAGATTGTCCGTCCAGAGGCGGCGGGAGTGCCATGGCTCAGCGAGTTCGATTCTTTGCCGGGTCTTCATCTTGATGGTCAGCGCCCGAGGCGAGGTGTTCACGGCCAACAGCCGCGGCAGTCGTGGCGGGGGTTCGATTCAGCCCGGTCCTCGTAACCGCATTTATGCTATGTCGGCCGCCAGACCGGGGCGCCACCGATGTCGCCACAGTACATTGTTGGTCTCTTCGTGATGTTTATGCTTTGATAGATCCGAGTTCTACCTTGTCCTATATATCTCCTCATATTGCTGGTAGAATAGGGATAGAGCCCGAGTCCATAGAATCATTTGAGGTGGCTACGCCGGTAGGTGCTTCGGTGGTAGCTGAGCGGGTATATAAGGCTTGCCCAGTGACTATAGATGGTCGTCAGACTCTAGCTGACTTGATAGAGTTGGATATGACAGACTTCGATGTGATTATGGGTATGGATTGGCTAGCGTCTTGCTATGCCAATGTGGACCGCAGAGAGGTTAGTTCGGTTCGGTTTCTGGTGAGCCGGTTATCGAGTGGAAGGGGAATACTGCATCGCCGAGGGGTAGGTTTATTTCTTACCTCAAGGCTTGGAAGATGGTACGGAAGGGGTATATCTACCATTTGATTCGGGTATTCGAAATCGAGAATGAGATACCGACCTTGATCGGCCCGGTTGTTAGAGAGTTTCGACGTATTCCCGCACGAAGCTCGCATCCTCCCGAGAGGAGATTGAGTTTTGCATCGATTTGGCACGGACACTCGACCGAGATATCTATTCCGCCATACAGATGGCACCGACGAGTTGAAGGAATCAAGGATCAATCAAAGATTTCTTTGGAGAAAGGCTTTATTAGGCCAAGTGTTTCTCCTTGGGGGGCGCCAGTGTTGTTTGTAAAGAAGAAGGATGGGACGCTGCGTATGTGTATTGATTACAGGCAGCTGAACAAGGTTACTATCAAGAACAGGTATCCCCTCCCCAGGATTGACGATTTGTTTGACCAGTTGCAGGGTGCAAAGTGTTTTTCCAAGATAGACCTGCGATGCAGTTATCATCAGTGCGAGTTAGAGATAGACATCCCAAAGACTGCATTCAGGACCCGGTATGGGCACTATGAGTTCAGGGTGATGTCTTTCGGGTTGACCAACGCCCCAGCAGTATTCATGGATTTGATGAATAGGGTGTTCAGGCCATTCTTGGATATGTTCGTTATAGTGATTATTGATGATATCTTGGTGTATTCGCGCACAGAGCAGGAGCATACAGATCATTTGAGGACGGTATTGGGAGTCCTCCGAGGCCGCGATTGTATGCCAAGTTCTCGAAATGCGAGTTCTGGTTAGCTTCAGTGGCTTTCTTAGGGCATGTTATCGGGGCCGATGGTATTCGGGTTGATACAGCTAAGTCGAAGTTTGTCCACCATATTCTCAGTTTACTCGGAATTCCATTTACCATTCTGATCTGAGGGATAGATTCCATCTAAAAAAAAACAAAAAAAAAATGAGTATGTGTTTTCTAATTTAGGCATTCCGATATTTAGGCTTGGTTTCATTTATCATGACTATGCAACACGTAATATGCTACTGGGCCGTGGGGTTGTGAAAAACCCGTTGACCGTTTTGGGTGTCTTCCTACTTGTGGTGTCAATGCCAAGGATTGACCCACCTAAGGTAAATGCATGCATGATCTAAAATAGGGGTGGTATAGCTCTATCCTAAGTTTCTAAGATTTGGCTTCACTAGACGCAAGGTTCCCGAGCGGACAACTCGAGTGAGAAGGCTACGCGGCTGATCAGACGAACCGATCTAACTCCGCGCAAGCGCCAACTCTCTTAAAATTTGGATGCTTTGAAGGAATTTTGCGGGTGCGCGAAGCACACCAGCGCGTGAGTGTGTGGTAGTGTGAATTTTCCAGAGCGGAAGAAATATGAGCGGAATGCCAGTTTAAGGAAAGCAGTAACAAATAGCAGTTAAGGCAACATGCAAATATTTATATGTAAAGCGGAATAGTTTAGGCAAAACATAAAAACAAATAAGTGTGAAACACAAAACAAGCAATTAAGCAAGTAGGGGGAAAAAAATGAAGCTCAATAATTAACCTATGTTTGTTATGGTTAAGAACCTTAAATCCCCAGTGAAGTCGCCATGTTGTCGCACCCGATTTTGAACTCTCAGACTTAAATGCGCGACGGAATGGTTATCCTCCCAAAAAATGTAAAGTAATAAATGTTCAGAATGTTAAGAGAGTCGCCACCTAATTAATTTGGTGAATTAGGACACCTAAATACTAACTGATTAAAGTCAGCATTAACTCCATTTAATGGTCTGTGAAACTAAATAAGATTCTGAGTAAGTATTCTTTATTATCCTAAAGGGAAGGGGTAAGGCACCCTAAAGGATCCGCTAACTTGCGATTGTCCGTTCAAACATAGGTTAATTTATTTGGCTAAAGGGGTGTATATTTTAGGAAAAGAGATTATTTAAGTAAAAGGGATGTGGTAAATATCTAAAGAATATATATATTGATAACTAAAATGGGCATATTAGACTTCACAAAAATAAAAGGTGATTATACCATTATAAGACATGAAATTATTTTATTTAACAGAATTAAGAAAATGATACATTACTCCTATTAATATGTTTAAGACTCTTATATGAAGTCAGTTATGGAATTATTCTTTATACGTGTATGCGAAAATTACTTCCTGTGATATTTATGAGGAGTTTATGAAAAGGTTTAAGAATTAAATATGGGGGAATATATTAACTACATGACTAAAGCATAGCTAGGATTAATTATTTTTAGATTTAGATTTATATGATGAGCCTAGACTAAGTAAAGTCGAATTTATCTTTAAACTACCCCTTCCAAAGTATTCAAAGACTATTAGAGTTAATTATCCTATTAATTACAAGGTTAATAAATATGACAATAATGAATAAGCAAATAAATAAATGCATAAATAAGCAAAAGGAGGAGTGAGATCGGAGTTGTTGTAATGTCTGGATGGTGACACCATCTATCCTATAGCTGTTCGGAAGCCCTTCGGCGGAAATGTAGTTGGCAATATGGAAGTCATGATGAGTCTCGTACCGAGACTCTCGATTATTCTCCGATGCATGTCATGTAAAAATAAGAAGGAAAAGGATTAGTAGACATTCTAAACTTCCGTCATATAAAAAAAAAATGAAATATTAAACCAAACTCATATGTACATATGCTGCTTATACTGATTACCGCAATACACACAGCAGGCCTCCACCAGTAAGTAAACAACAACTTGAAATATTAATTAAGTGACAGCCCAGTATGCAGACATGATTCAGACCCAATGACATCAGATGTTTTTTTTTTCCAGGCTTCAGGATGTCGATATTATCACCCCAAACAGGCCCAATCATGCAATATTACTTCTAATGTATCGAGTCATACAAAGGGCTGATACCTCCAAGATGTACAAATAATCCAGGAGAGGTATACAACTCATATATATGGGTGTATGCTAACCAATATCAGGGGATGGAGTACTGGGACATTAGGCAACAGAGCATAATACAGAAGCAAATCTATAATTCTATTTATGGCATTGCATGGTCACTGATACATTAGTTTGGCAAAACTCAAAAGAAAATGTAGGATGGACATCTCTAAGACCAATGGTTTAGGTGTATATGGGATAAACTTAACAACTGCTGATTCGGAATTCATTGGTGAGGCATAGGGGGGCATAATGGCTTATTAGACATAACCAATATACATAATGGCTAGGTGACCCCCCAAGGAAAGAAACTATGTATTAGATCATGCATGACACTGATGATATGTTAAGCATATGTGGCCACCCTTGGACTGTATACCCATCAGTACACCACCCCAGGAACACATTTTAGGGCATACTGGCATCTATTCTGAAAATGGTTCAAATGATAATATAGGCATGGTCTAAATGGAGTCGAACCGAGCAGGGGGTGGTGCCAAAATGATTCAAAATATCTAGACTATTAACAGGTAGCAATACATTCTTTTTTACATTCGATGGAACTAAGACAGAAACTATAGAAATAGGACAAACTATCTCATATAATTGACTACATTAACAAAAGCGGATGTTCACGTACCACGAGTTATGATCCTAAAGATGAATCAATACCATATTATTCACTTGACTAATTACAAATACCCAGGGGCTGAACAGAGAGCCCCCACAATCACTATATTAATATGCATCTAAATGGACACATAATCCAGTGGCCTAAACATACATAAAACAGAATATCTAAATCAACGTTTAAACATCCATCAGCATATAACCAACAAAATGGATCTACAACCCTTATACAATCGTTACACACTCAATCAACCCTCCGAAAATACTATCGAAGCACACGCACATGCTCAAGAACAGAATCGACATCATAAATATCGAAGGCTACTACTGATAGACCTATCTGGAAACAATGACTGAACCAAGTCGAACAAATTTGAAAAAAATGATATAGATACCATCATACAGAATACATAGTACCAATTAGACAAACTAAATAAATGAAAGAGAATGGGTTTCCGGACCTTTTGTGGGTAGCGAACTGAGGCGACGACAAAAGTTTTTTCCTCGAATCGTCAAGAGTAATTCGTGAGAGTGGTTTGCAGGTTTAAATAGTAACAACTGAATGAAGAAGAGAGGGGGAGTTTGAACACAATGTTATCTATGTTCTCGGTGGTTGATGACCTGATCCCTGGATGACTGATCGATGATCCTTTTGCATGCTCGAAGTTGGGTATTTATAGCCCCTATTTAGGCTTCGATTTATGGTAAGTTAGGACTTGGTTTGAGGGACGATTTGCTGAGGTTTCGTACTGTTCTTGTTATGGTAAGTTAGGACTGATTTAAGGGGTGATTTGGATGACTTTAAGACGATCCTCCTATGGTTCGAAACAGAAGGGAAGATTTTATTATGGTAAGTCTGATTTGTGGGATGATTTGATTGCTGACTTTAGGCGATTTGTTACCATTTTCGGATTCAGAGATTCTTACCGAGATTGATAAGGAAAGGTTTTATGGTAAGATGGGGAAGGTCGCCGGATTCTCAGGCGAGAATCTCGGCTGGGGAGGTGGCGTGAGGGAGAGTTGCATGCGGCGGGAGAGGGGCATTAGGGTTTGGTCATTAGGTTTTCTAGAAGAGGGGAGGGAGGTCGATGCAGGTGTGAGGGAGAGGGTGTATGCGGGAAGGACATAAAACTAAAGGGGGGAAATGGGCTGGACGCGGGGGAAACTTAAGGGGAATGGGTTGTGGGCCGCGGGTAGTTGGGCTGAGGGTAGTGGGCCGCGGGTTTGACGAAAATAGGGTGGGCTTGGGGTATTTTAATTAGTTTTGGGTTGGGTAGAGTTTTAGGTATTTGCTATTTAATTAATGGGTTATAGATAAAGCCTTAGGTGTATTATTTAATTAGTGATAGACAAAATGAAATCTAAATTGCGATTAAATTATTTAGGTGTTTTATTAGTCTAAGTTATTATTATCCTAATAAATGTGGGCATGCTAATTAATTAGCGCCTAATATTTATAACGCGAGACTTTATTAAACTTATTTATTATGTGTATTTTTTTGCGATGTAAAATTACGGTTCTAACAAAAGAAAAAAAATTGTTTAATTTATTGGTTATTTATTTAAGGGGGGGGGGGGGGGGAATGGACAAAATTGGGTGTCAACACCAGATATCAATGAAGAAGACGACTACAATTACAACGAAATCTTATCCGATGGAGCAGGAAGCGACATTGAATAATATGACCCACAAATTCCAATTCCAACAGAAGATCATCAAGAGATTGTCAGAAAATTAGAAAAGGTATGGTTGCATATGTAATTTTTTTAATGACGATTTTACTATGTGGTTTGCAACATTTGAACTACGAAATAAAGTTGCAATTTTGAATTGTATTACAAAAAAATCATATGTCTATTAATAATTTAAGAGGCAATTAGCCTTGGGATATTTTTTCACTATCTTGTTCAATTATTTAAGTGTTTAAATATATATTTTTTTAAATTAAGTGTGTAGAAAAAGTTTTAAAAGTCCCCAAATCCCCCTTCCCGTCCCGTCCTCCCAAATGTCGTCCCCTCTGATAGCGGGATGTGGGACGGAATGGGACAATTTCCCGTTCCCCTAATCCTGTCCCCTCCGTCCCGCCTATCCTGATCCCGACCCACTCCATCGTCACCCAAATTCTGTCCCGTCTCATCCCGTCCCACTGGTCAGCCATATAATAGACTAGTCTGTTATACGCAGAGTTATCTTATTTCTGCAAGAGGCCATTTTTACGACTCAAATATATGACATCCTGATCACATGATAATAATTTTACGAGTATAAGTATTGATAGGAAAAAAAACATGTGTTTAGGATGTGTTTGGTATGGAGAAATGAAAAATGTTTTATCACTTTTTTCATATTTAATTGATCATTTTCTAGATAAATAATTTCTTTAAAATTTAAAAAAATTACTGAAAAAATAATTTTTCATAAGTGACATTTTATGTCAATTTTATCCTTCCCACACTTCATTTCTAACCCCACTAGAATTGCGAGGCCTATATCCCACCACACTAACCCCTGAACCCCACCTCCGCTTCCTTTCTCATATTATTTGCTTAGATTATATATAAAATATTTTTAAAATAATATTTTCAGCGTACTTGACAAAATTAAATTATAAGTAAGAAAATTACTTAAATTTCAAATAATACATTTTCTGTGGAAAAGAAATTTCTTTACACCAAACACATCTTAAGTTTCATAACCTATTTTCTTTTTAAAATAATTGACTGGTACATAAAAATCAGTTAGTATTTTTACCTCTTTAAATTTTTAGCTTAATGTCTGATGGTTCTCACTTCACTAACTACTAGTTCACACTATTGGTTGCCTTGTACAAACTAAAAAATTAAAGCATTATGTCCACAAGCAAAAGTGTGTGATCAAAATTGCACTTCCCCAATAAAAGGTATTTTATTTGTTGTTAACCCATTGTTGACTTTTGCATTTGCTTCAAAAACTTGAAGAAAGTTTTTGTAGATTCACATTTTGTACAAAATAGTTTTTCAACCAAACACCCAAAAAAGGAAAACCCACAATCCATAGAATGATATCTTTATCTAAGGAGGGAGTGTAGAATAATTAGCTCTAAAAACAAATAGATGTTAAAAATGAGACCAATATGTTATTAGAAAACAACAAACACATCCCAATGATAAGTATTGACTTTTCTTTTTATAACGGTGATATCTAGATCAGCTTGCGCGCACCTCGACTAATTCCACAAGGTACCTTCTATCTTCCACCAGCACCCTATGTTGCTCGTACTCTTCACTTTCAGTGTCGCACTCGTGTCGACACAACATGGGTATGGTGTGGGTGTGGAATCTGTATCTTATATGGTCAATCGATTTTGGGTACTTTGACCAAAATCGACAAAAAATTCCGGACAGATTCAATAGTTTCTTTAATAAAAAAGCTATGGTGAAATTAAAGAAAATTAAATACCTTGTTTATATAAATTTCTATGTCACTCAGTTTCCCTTTTATCTCTTTCGTGATTCTCCTCTTGATCAATATTTTCTTCTCAAGTTTTTCACAGAATATCTCATAATATAGGTTATCCAACTCTATTTTTAGATATTTGAATTATTGTTAGCGGAATCCCTGTACCCGTATCCATAATTGAATCCGTATCGCCGAATCTTAAAATTTAGATCATAAAGGATCCGAACTCTAGATCCGCATGCGTATCGGACACCCGCACCCAAGTCCGAGCAACTTATCCAGCATGTAGGTACTAGGTAACTCTGTACAAGGCTTGGACAGATAGGAAGAAAATCACTTTCAAACGCCATTGTTATTGCATCAGCAGTAACAAGAAGAACCAATACATAAGAAGACAAAAAGAACATCCAAGAGTAGCTGTCTGAAAGGGGATAAAATGCCCATTACAGGTCTGTACAACTACAGAGGACAGACAAAGAAAACTACAAGTTTCTGTACAACTTCAGGTGACATAGATAAGGCCAGCAAAATGTTTTAGGGCATGTTGACAGTTAAGTCATATCATGCCGAATATATACAAAAATACAGCACATGTGTACAGTTTCAGGAGTGTTTCCTCTCGTCGGAGAATAAATATTTAGCAACAGATCCAAAATGTTTGCCTTTTAATTCATCATTCAGGCGACCATCTATCGCCTGTTTTCACGAAACATTTCCTTCAGCGGACAATGCTGTGGACTTGCAGATGGGACAATTGTTCTTCAAAGTTAACCATTTCTTGACGCACTCTGTATGATATTCATGACCACAATCAAGAGTCCCGACGTTCTCTTGGTCCTTGTAATCACACTGAAATAATAGTACATACACACACACCATCAGAGATATTAAGTATTCAGAGGGGAGAAAAAAGAGCAACAACAAGAATGCAGCTTGGATGAATATCAAAGCTTGTAAACTAACACCATATCATCACTAAGAGTGTCCCGGGGGGGAGGACATTTTTGGCAAAAAATAGCTGTTGGTAAACGGTCAAAAACAGCTATTTACACCCCTTCCCCCCCCACAATTTTTATTTTAACCCCAAATTTATTAAATTGCACTTTGACCCTAATTCTAAACTATAAATACCCTCCATATTCATCACACAAACACCGTACACAAGTACAACATTCAGCTTTGAAGGAATAGACATAACAAGACAGTCAGAAACATCTTAGAGGTTGTGGCAACATTGTGCGGTACACAACAAAAGAAATAGTAAATTTATCCAACTTCTAAAGTATGGAAGCCTTGGAGGATCTAGGAAGGCAATATAAATATCACCGGTGTGCTTTAATGAGTTAGAAAAACTAAATTTAACTCAATAAGCTACGGGGATCGTCAAAAGTTCCTGGAAACACGTCATTGTCATCATCATCGTCAACAACAACATATACCCAGTGTAATCCCACAAGTGGGGTCTAAAAATACATCATAAATTTAATAATTAATGACCCTTCTATAGAATCATACTCAAATGTTTCCCATGTTAACTGTAAGTCAGCATAGAGGAAATACCTGGCATATGACACAGAAATCAGTCTTGTGATCTGAACATGAAGCACTTCCCAAATTGCAGGGAATTTCCATGGATGAAAATGATCTTGTTTTCAAATGGATAACAATAACCTCCTCCGATAACCCAGTTTTTGCAGTGCCAATCTGCTCTCCCAATGCAAGAAGCTCCTGGTGTAGGATTTTCAAGTGGAACAAATTTAGTTTCCAGAAGTTCCAACAATAAGGGGTCGTTTGGTTGCTAGTTAGAGTTATGCAGGGTTTAGTTATTCATGTTAAATTAATTCATGTATTAGTTATTCCATCTTTACCCTGCATAAAATAATACATAAATTGACTCATGACTTATACATGTTTTAGTTATGCGGGATTGTAAACCGGTAACCAAACACCATACTTAATGTGTTGAATTTCTTACATAGCAACTAAAATGCTACCAAACATGGTACTAGTTATGCTAATTTTAATAAATGAATTATTCACTTCCTAACCCGCAACCAAATGACCCCTAAGTTGCTACGTGAACATTAATAAAGTAGTATATAACTTACGAAAAAAGGAAACTGGAAAAGTAGCATATACGCATTAACCATCATGATAAATATAAGCCGGTACATACAATTGAGGAACCTTCTAATCTTCCTACCTCATAAGACATGTGATCTACATCCATACGCATCTCTCTGTGCTGATCAGCAGAATCACGCACTTCATGGTAGCCAGGAATATCCAGCATCGCCACTCCCTACATATAACCACCAAATGAGAATATAAACTGTTACCTTCATTCCATAACTATTAGGGTGTGTTTGTTACGAAGGAAAGCGTTTTCCTCTTATTTTCTGGCGTTTGGTAAATAAACAGAAAATATTGTTTCAAAAGTATTTTATATAATCTAAGAAGAGGGCGAGGCTATGGAGGTGAGGGTGGCGAGTAGGAGTTTGGGGATGGGACTACGGGGATAATGGGGTTTGGGGGCTATGGGGGTGGGGGAAGGTGGGGTGTGTAGAAGGGTGCGAAGGAGACAATTAATGTGGAATGCCACTTATGGAACTTGTTTTCCCTACTTCATTTCCCTTATTTTTAAGAAACTAGTTTACCTAGGGAAAATATTTTCCAAATTTTTTGACCAAACATGAGAAAATTGAGTAAATATTTTCCTCCTTACCAAACATACCCTTACTGCATGAAATTAGACCATAATGTGAAAAAAAAAATTGGAAAGCTGGTACAACAGAAACATATTTACATCTTCTGGAAGTACTCTCATGTTAGGTAGGTTGTGATGTCTAGTATTTGTTCCAAGCATAAACCCCCCTTGTTGGGGTCTGTACAATCTAAAGCCAGTCGGCGGGAACGGTCTAATATATCTAGACCCTGCCTCTACAAGGGCGAATGGATCGATACTGCTGTCAAACGAGCTACTTGGTAGGTGTCTGTGTGAAGAAGCCGTCATTTGTGGAGGGAGGGTGATAAATTGGGGTCTCACTCCGTGAATACTTCGTGGCAGATGACGAAGGTTTGGGTTCCCTTGAGGAATCGATGGATACACAAAACTAGTCAAACCTCCATTGCCATATGTTACTTGATAACCTCGCGTACTGATGTTTCCACCATCTTCACAGCCTTGAGTATCACCTAGAGTAACGGAAAAAAGCAGAAGAGACATGCAATCAGTTTAGAAGTTAACTTATGGCGCTTCGAACAAAGATCTAGAGTTTCCGTCCAAGATTCAGGATAGGGCTAAAAAAGACGATCCTAGAGAAGTATAACTATAAAAAAGGAGAGACCCGAAATCATTTCTCAAAGTTATTTGTTAAACCAATCAATCAATCAAATCAACTATGCATCAATCCCAAACTCGTTAGGTAGCTATAAAAATCTTGTATAACCAGTCCCCGCCTTAAACAAAGTTAACTTTACCACTTGGAATAAATTGGAATAAATATGAGATTGGTTTTGGAAAGACAAAGTGGGGATGGAGAAGGAAAGAATAAGACTTGTTTCCCAAGAATATATCCTTTTACCATATATAAATGCAGAAGGAAAGCTCAAACATGCACTGTTTAACTGGGTGACACAGCAGTATCACATATTAGAACAAAACTTTTAAGGCCAAACCCATTGGCGGCCCCTTAGGGTCGTCAAGATCTTTCACTTAGACACCTCAACTAAACCTTGTTCCATTTATACACACAGGGTAGGGTAGGGTCCGAGTCCGACTGTGCCATTTAGATACTTTTCGTTGAATCAGCCAAATATGTAATGTGTGTGTAACACACTCGCAGATGACATGGCAAAATGACAAACTAAATTATGACATGTGTCATTTGATCCCATAATAATGTAAAAAATAATTTTTTAATAAAACTAATATTTCAAAAAAGAAAAGAAAATCTATTTTCTAAACCCTACACATTATTAACACAAAAAAAAACACATTTACTAACAAAAAAATTGAAATCATGTTCTTGGTGTTCTTCACCATTTTCATGTGTATTCTTGTTCCAACCACAATTTTAATCCAAAATTTTAAGAAAAACTCCTCCAAATGTGTTATAACTTCAGCTAAAGATTCCCACAAAGCCCAAAGACAACCCCAACATTAATTTCTCAAAATTTTCATTAAATATAGTAACCATTTTAAACCTTCAAGCTTTCTAAAGAACCCTTTAATGGTATTTCGATGAGTTCCTTTGATTTTTTTCTTTTTACTAGGAGAGAGAGCAAGAAATTGAATTGAATTAAAAATGTAATTGACTTTTTCCCAGTAGTGATAGCCAGGGCCGTGATGTCGGTGATGGTAGGAAAATGGTAGAAAAAAGAATGAAGAAAGAAATAAAAAATACAAAAAAAAGAATGAAGAAGGAATATTTTTTAAAAAAAATGATTTTTGGCCTTTCCACGGGCCTGTTTGGTGTGAAATCCACACAACTTGCCAAGACAGCGAAAAGTGTCTAAATGACACCTACCTCTGGTATCTAAATGGAACAAGGTTTAGTTGAGGTGTCTAAGTGAAAGATCTTGACGACCATAAGGAGTCGCCGATCACCGACTTTGATGAACATTAAATTTAGAGAAGAATAGGAAATATTTAGTTGAACAACTTTTTTGCTTTTCTGTTTTTTCTTTTCTGGGTAAAAAGGAAGAAAATACGGAAAGACATTCATGACTGAAAAAGGACAAATTTGCCATGAAGATTCCTCAGAAGCTATATCAATTCAAGGAGAGAGCTGGGGGAGTTTCCTTGATTTCTCCTTGTAGAAAAACACAGCTTTTACTGTTCGAAAATTAGGTATAATCTCTCCAAATTTGTGCCCTAAATATTACTCCCTCCGCCCAAAATACTTGTCACATTTCGCTTCCGGAGAGTAAATTTAACTAATCTTCGGAGCTAAAATAGATTAGATTAACTCCCTATTTTAAAATTAAAATTTAGATATTTGAAAACTATACGAAAAGTACTATAAGTAGGAATTCTTCTCGTATCAGTATGGTAAAAAAATACATATTAAATGTTGGTCAAAGGTCTGATTCTTCCACTTAATTCTCTCCTTCTTGCTACTAATTTTAGGTTTTCTTCATATAAATTTGAGGTTAGCTTCTGGAGGAGAAATTAACAATGTCTTGCGGTTAAAGATGACAAGGAGAATCTTCTATCCTAAGAAACAAGTTTTCCGCAAATCAGGCAAATATAGAAAATAAAATGGATAGTCAGAAGCAAGAGTTTATCATTAGAGAAAGAAAAGCATAGGTTAGAATAGATCCATAAAAGTCAAATAAGAAAATGAATAGAGTACCAGGAAGATAAGGTAGACGAGCACTACGATTCCTCACCCAAGCTTCAGTCTCTCTAGAACTGCTGTTGAACTGCAAGCCTGACCAATAATTGCCAGGCAACTGACAGGCTTGGCCGACATAGTTTCCTTGAAGCATATGATTGCCGTTTTGTCCTGATGCAGCACCCATTGAGGCAAGAGGAAATCTAGGGCCCACCAAAGCATGCTGATACTGGAAATTCACAGGGATTTCTTCAGCATTCTTTCTCTTAAACGAGCCTCCGACACCGTCTACATAACTGTCTTCATTGATTCTAAGGGTGCCTTGAGGGCTCGCAAATGGAAGCGGCTCATGTTGCCCATGGTTAACTGCAACTGGGAAATCTCTAGGAGCGGATGGAGCAGACATGTAATGGTTATAGTTATTCGACGATGAAGCAATGGCTGGGTCAGGATGCTGATACAGAACCCCATTGTACTGAAACTTTCCATAAATTAATGCATCTTCTTGATGGTACTGTGGATGGTGCAAATAGAAATTACCAGCATTTCCAGGAGCTGGTAATATTGCATGGACATTAGGCTGCGGAAAGGTTGATAAGCTCCTGTAGAAAGCATAAGGCTCCGGTTGAACATCTTGGCTTCTCTGTTCCGCTTCCGAATCAGTTATTTGATTACTATACGACATGCTCCTTTGCGCAATGTTATCGAGTTAAATTTAGTGGAGGCTGCCTTCTTGAAGAAGAATCAGGCGTCATTATACATATTACTTTCTCGTAATTTAGTTAGTAAGAGATTGCACAAACTTAATGGAGTACCAGCTGATACTGATTTCACAGAGGACACAATTTTGGATACTTTATAATAAATATCTGTCTATGTTCAATTCAATATCGTTCAATACAACCTAAAACCTATGTAGTTCTTTTTTTTAATAATCGTGGTGTGCCAACTTGCACGCTCCTCGACTAATTCCACGGGATACCTGTCAACTCCCACCAGCTAAAAATGTCAATCAAGGCTAGGATAGGTGAAAAGAATTCACCTAGTGCTTTTTGTTGGGATTTGAAACCTAAGACTTCACAGTTCTCAACCCACTTCATTGACCACTATGCCACATCCTTTAGTGCACTTATGTAGTTCTCATTCGGAAGTTTTTGTGTTCATGATCTTTGAGTCAAAATCTGATCTTATCTCACAAATTCTCACCTAAATATAGAAAGCATGGATGACTTGCTATTTAATAAAGAACAGTTCTATTTGGTAAAAAGCACACCAATCCATGCGGCAATAGATATAAGTATCAAAAGAAACGAAGAAGGCACATGCAAACATGGCAAGCTATTCTTTCTTTACTCAAATTTACCTCAAACCACTATTTCCAAGATTCACTCATGAAGGGTAAGGGTCAAAGGTGGGGGTACGTTATGAGTGATGGAGGAAAGTGGTGTACATCATGAACCTGATAAGATCTTGAACGCTTTAGTTTAGGAAAGTAAAGATCCAAAAGGCATGCAATATGGAGTGGAGAAAAGCTAGAGTTTGGTGGGGATGTGTTCTGGTTCATTAACAAAACCGAATCCAAGACAATAGTAAAGCATTAGGGCCAAAAAAATTAACTCCATTGAGAGTCAAGTGGTTATATGACTTTTTGGCAATTCAGTAAGCATAAACTATCTGGAATGTCTCAGATCAATCTGTCTCCTTCCTCTCCTTTTGACGCCAACATGCCACTTAAACAAGGCAGAAAACGTTGCTCAAGCAACATCATGAGGCTTCAATATAATGAAGGCTCGAGTGATTCTCAACTACAAACACTCTTTTAGACTCACTGACTCGATCGCCCATTTGAAGCATCCACTCAAAAAGATTTCACTAGTCAGGCTTTCTACCAAAATAGGAGTACGATAAAAATAATAATTGAAGATTCTAGTTTATAAATAACATCTTACATATTTGGAATAGTAAAATGCAACCACAACTATAAGATTGAACCCCCTCAACAATCAAATTTGGCCTGGACTTGTAGTATCACATCACCAATGAACATAAATGCTCATTTGAAAACCAAAAGCAGCTTCATATTACAAGCTTACAAGTTACATCCAAACAGGAAACTAATGTACCGAACCTACAATTATATCATCCTTCGATAAATATGAGACTTATCAGTAACCAATGCATCGACTATGGCCAGAATTACCAACATGAAAAGAGTGACGACCGATTCTGTACAACATATTTCAGAAATGGTCTCTCCTCAAAACATGTATTCATCTGTTTATAGAAATAAAGGACGGAGAAATAAATGCATCCAGATGATACCTTTTTGTTTCTTTTTCATTTATTTGATAAGTTGGAAACTACATAAAACCCAAATATCAAACATTTATCAAGAATGAAAAGCCGCATGTAAACTAAAAACATCCGAATTGAGAATCCATCTTACAATTCTATAACAACAAGAACCGGACAAATCGAACAATTTAAGTTTAAGAAATGAAAGTGAAAAGGTGTCAAGCAAACTTTGACGACTTTGTTCGATAAAAGAAACTTTCATGTCTTTGTTCAAATATTCAGAGAGCTCTGAAGCTAGAAAACCCTGTCTGAAGATGTGATTTGAAACTGATACAAAAATAAATCTAAAACATTTAGAAAAAACTAAAATTGAAATATCAATACACCTAGGCTCCACGGCTTTGGTTCAACAGGGGATGTGCGGAGGTAAACGTCACGTGTTTGAAACCTTGTTGCACTGAGTCCGTATTTAAGTGGAGAAGGGTAAAGGGTCGAACTTAGTCACCTAGTTTCCAAGATGAAAGAATGGATTTCTCGGCCATCGAAAAAGAATCATACACACCCGGTTTGTTACGAAATAGGCCATTAATACAGGTGTATGGTTCAATATGAAACACAAATGCTTCATCATATACACTCGGGCCTATGAACCTAATAGTACAAGTAACTCAAAGGAACTTCTAAGAAAGGGATAACCTAGATAACAAAATTTACCAAATTAAAACTTGCTCAACATATTCCCAACAACCTCAACTCATAAGAACGTGTTAAACCTTAAATTCTTGACCTTCTTTAAAAGTGGCGGGCGTAGATACATAAATTTTGAGAAAATTTGTTACCATGTGAATAAAGTTTCTACCTTTGTGAGTAATTGTTCCTAAAATGTCTCCATTTTAATTTTATTTTCTCCCTGCTGAACCCAGAAAAGAAACCAAATTATACGGACACTCAGTGATGGAAAAAGAATATATACTCGGTTCCTTATGAAATAGGCCATAAATACATGTGTACGGTTCAGCAGGAAACACCTTCAAACATATGTCATATAGCATCAAATGCTTTGTCATATACACTCGGACCTCTAAACCTAATAGTACAAGTAACTCAAGGAAGTTCTAGGAAAGTTATATCCTAGACGACAGATTTACCAAATTAAAACTTGCTTAACATAGTCCCAAACGACTCAACTCATAGGCACGTGAATGAATTAAACCTTAAATTCTTAACCATCCTTAAAAGTGATTATAGCATCAAATGCTTCATCCTATACACCGGACTTCTAAACCTAATAGTACAAGTAACTCAAGGAAGTTCTAGTAAAGGGATAATCAACAGAACAAATTTTACCAAATCAAACCTTGCTTCACAAATTCCAAAATAACTCTATCCATAAATCTACAACATTTAGAAAACATTAATATTGAAATATCAATACACCTAGGCTCCACGGTTTTGGTTCAACAGAAAAGGTAATATAGCAAGGGATGTGCGGTAGGTCAACATCAGGTGATTGAAACCTTGTTGTTGCACCGAGTCCGTATTTAAGTGGAAAAGGGTAAAGGCTCGGAATTAGCCACTGGGCTTCCTAGCTGAAACAATGGGTTGGCATCGAAAGAACTATGCAAACACGGTTCGTAATGAGATAGGCCATCAATTACACGAGTATGGTTCAAGAGGAAACACCTTCCATATAGCATCAAATGCTTCATCATATACAGTTGGACCTCTTAACCTAATAGTACAAGTAACTCAAGGAACTTTTAAGAAAGAGATAACCTAGACAACTTACCAAATCAAAACTTGCTTAACGTATCCCCAAACGACTCAACTCATAGGCACATGAATGATTTAGACCTAAAATTCTTAACCATCCTTAAAAGTGATTACAGCATCAAATGCTTCATCCTATGCACCGGATCTCTGAACCTAATGGTACAAGTAACTCAAGGAACCTCTAATAAAGGGATAATCAACACAACAATTTTTTATCAAATCAAACCTTGCTTCACAAATTCCAAAACAACTCTACCCATAAAGGACTCGGAATAATTTAAACATTAAATTCTTAAACTTTTTAAAAAATGACGGGCGTATAGATACATAAATTATAACAAAAATAAGTTACCATGTGAATAAAGTTATCTACCTCTGTAAATAATTGTTCCTAAAACTATCTCCATTTAATTTTGTTTTCACCCTGCTAAACCCAGAAAAGAAACCAAATTATACAGAAACTCATTCAGCGAAAAAGAATCATATATACTCGGTTCGTTATGAAATAAGCCATCATCTACACGTGTACGTTTTAACACGAAACAGCCTCAACCATATAGCATCAAATGCTTCATCATATACAATTTGACCTTTGAAGCTAATTGTACAAGTAACTCAAGGAACGAAAGTAATAACCAAGACAACAAACTTACCAAAATCAAACCTTGCTTCACAAATTCCAAAAATAACTCTATCCACAAACCACACAAATGCTTTAAACATTAAATTCTTAACCTTCTTTAAAAGCGACGGATGTACAAAAAACCCAATTTAATCCCACGAGTGGGGTCTGGAGAGGATAGTGTAGTGTGTACGCAGGCCTTACCCCTACCTTATGGACGTAGATACATAAATTATGTGCAAAAAAATTACCATGTGAATAAAGCTTCCAACTATGTGTATACTACAACAACAACAACAACATACCCGGTGTAATCCCACACGGTGGGGTCTGGGGAGGGCAGACTGAATAATTGTTCCTAAAATGTTCTATTTTACTTTTATTTTCTCCCTGCTGAACCCATAAAAGTAACCAAATTATACATACACACACCTATCGGAATTATCCAATAGAAGCAACATGCAACTGATACACTACCAACAAAAAAAAACATACCATTAATGAAAAAAATAAGATATGGCAAAAAAAAAAAACTGCACCTTTTTACCATCCAAAAGTAACAAAGCAGATGATCTTGAGATAAATTAATTCCTGCATATGTGAAAAAAAATCAGTCTAAAAAGGCCAAAATGAAAACCCCAAATTTGAGTTACATATGAAAATCACAATCAAACTAAAATCAAAGCAAAACCCACAAAAATTTCTTCATCTTGGAGCCTAATGCATGCACCTTTAACGATGATAACAAGAAAAAAAGATAAAAATTGAAACTTTTTAACTGAGTAGTTCTATACACACACCTATCTGCATTATTCAACAGAAGTAACATGCAAGTGATAACACAAAAATATACCATTAATAGGGGGAAAATTAAGATATAGCAAATCAAAAAGGCACCTTTTTACCATCCAAAAGTAACAAAGCAGATGATGTTGATATAAATTAATTCCTACATATAAAAAAATGAGTCTAAAAAGGTCAAAATGAAAACCCCAAATTTGAGTTAGATACAAAAATCACAATCATACTAAAATCAAAGCAAAACCCACAAAAATTGCTTCATCTTAGACCCAAACGCATGCAATTTTGACAATCATAACAAGAAAAAAAGATAAAATTTGAAATTTTTAACTGAATATTTCTATACACACATGACACACCTATCTGCATTATTCAATAGAAGTAACATGCAAGTGATAGACAAAAACATACCATTAATGAAAAAAAATTAAGATATAGCAAACAAAAAAGGAACCCTTTTACCATCCAAAAATGAGTCTAAAAAGGTCAACATTGAAACCCCACATTTGAGTTAGATACAAAAATCATAATCAAACTAAAATTCAAGCAAAACCCACATAAATTGCTTCATCTTGGACCCAAATGCATGCAATTTTGATAGAAAAAACAAGATAAAAATTGAAACTTTAAACTGAATGGGATAAAGAAAAATCTAACCAGAGTTAAGATTGATAATGGGATTAAAGGGTATCAGATGAATATTATTATAGAGAGAATTTTGTGAAAATTGAAGAGAGTAAAGTAAGAAAAAGTGGATAAAAAGAGAGCGGAGATTTCAACGGAATTTCACCAATGGTGGTTCTTGAAATGCTCTATGTGTGATGAGAAAAAAACTTACTATTATCAATGGTGCTCTTCAAATGTTTGTAATTCCTCCTTTATCTCTATAGTTAATTAATAATACCACTATACTTTTTCGTTTTGATTTGTAAATATTTTCGTTTTGATTTGTAAATATTTTCGTTTTGTTGGTGGGATAAGTATAATAATTTCGTAATAATTTATGAGATTATTTCATCACGTATTTGGTAATGGGTAGTATTATCTAGTCTCGTATTTATTTTATTTCACCACTTATTGTATACGTGATGGACTAACAAGTTATCAACCTATAAAATATCTATATCTATTCCATCCCGCCAACCAAACGACCCCTACAAATAGATTCTTGAATTTAATAATAACAACTATACGAGTAAGTTTTTTGTAAGTGACCTTATTTTGGCCATTTATGATAGTGATAGTGAACTTCGTCATCGTCTGCAGAAAATTCAAGTTATTTTTCATCGTTAGCTAAAATGGACGAATGGTATAACAGACTTTTCAACAAGTAAGATAAAAGCGCTTTGTTAATATGATAAAGATGAGCTTAAAAAGACCTCCTAAATCTCCATGTTCATTTTTTAACATTCTTAGTGTGAGTTACACAGAGGATTTACGGGTTAACAATCTTATAGCCAACAAAACTAAACAAGTTTTGTGGCTACTGAAACATTGTGAGTTCTTGTGTCACGTCTTAGATTTGCGTCTTTGAGTCTGTCTTGAGTCTTTCGTCTAGGATCTTCAATTTGACTGCTACAAACTCTTTGTTCTTGATAACGTGAAACCAATAACCGTTAAATCTGGAAAACAAGAATAAATTAATGATTTGTTGAGTCGATTGATGTTCAATCTGTCCTTAAGACAATATTGCCCCGTATTAATTCCTTAAAGGTTATTGGCAGCTTGTCTCTCAAGATAAAACAGCAACAAACAATTGGGCAAATGATAACTCAATTGTTTACAATAAAAGAAGAACCTTTTAGTGTGTGAAAATATGCTAGAGAGGAAGAGCTATTCAGAAAATTCTGAATTATACAAGTGTTAAGTGTATGTGTTTTTGTGTATTTTGCAAATGAGCCCAAGGCTCCATTTTATAGTGTGGAGAAGATGACCTTCCACATAGCCAAGTAATGGCCTTGAATGACCATGTAATAGCCTTGATTATGGAGTTACAATTCAGCCAAATAATGGCTGAATTCATGAGTCAAATAATGGAGAATTCATGAGTCAAATAATGGAGAATTAATGCTCCAAAGTCAGCCCAAAAATCAGTTTTATTTCTTCTCCAATCTGCTCAAGCGATCGTGGCGTCGTGGCCTGCAGGAGGCGCCGCTACCAAACTTCGAGAGTTTCGGCATCGCCGCGGCCCTTCGAGGCTCCGCAGCGTTTTCCAACTTGTTTCATCTTTTACACATCGTACACTTCTTCCTTCATTTACCGACGTGAAACCATTGTCATTTGGCCAATAATCGTCTATTATCTTACGTCTCAAACATTTTGTATATGTATCAATATCTCTTCCATTAAGGAAATTACGATCATTGGTACAACGTGTGTGGAAACAACGTTTTCGACGTGCGGGGCCCCAAATGTTCGAGTCATAATTAATAGGATTAACTTTATTTCACGTTTAATAAATTTCCGACAATCCCCTCTTGGAAGAGATTTTGGCGCACACGCATGGTGCATTTCTACCAATCTTTCGGCGGATCGATGCTGCATATGGATAGGTAGTCATGTCTTTGAACCTTCCATAGTAGAATACCATCAGACTTACTTACTGCGCGGTGAACGAGATGTCTTGAACCGTCAGTGTTTAGTGTAAGCCAAGACAATGGTACCAACACAACATCTTTCTTTACTCTATTCTTCTTTAAGGTTTTGTCCGTTGTAGCCATGGACACGTTTTGGATTCTTAAGTGCTTACGAGTTGAGGTCAGTCACTCCTCGCACTTAAATATGTGGTCTCCTACAACGTATTCTGTTATACCCAACTTTCCAAGTATTAGGAACCATTAAAAGTTTTCCCAAATCTAACCTCAAATGTTGAGGACTATCAAAGGTTTTGGAAACTTAACCTCTTACCCTTTTGCAGGTAGCACTTGATGTCTATCACGGGAACGACCTTGGATTCATGTTTCTGTGTAGAAACATTATTGAAGTGCTCTTGCTTCCACCGATGTTACACCTCGTAAGTTTAAGACGGTGATTAGAACGTCATTAAGGTTAAGATTTAGATATGGGATATAAAGTATATTTATACAAGCTAAATCCGGAAGTTGGTGTTCAAAGGATGTGTGTTACACCCCGTAAATTCAAGAGGTTAAGTTAAGAACATACGAAAGGAAATAAGATTTGAATTTGGAAAGTTGGGTTGGCAAAAAGTTGTGGGCAGACTTTCAGTCAACTTTGGAGTGGTATATCTCCTAGTTCTTTAGGAGTTTTGAAGAGTTTTAAAAGATTAGTATGAAGTTCGTTGAATCTAGTTTCCAACGCAACAAACTGTTCGTCGATAGGACCTCGGAGTCAAAAATTATGGAAGTTTCAAGTTTGGTGCGCAGTCAGGCAAAGCATCGATTGCTCGGTTGTGCAGTACGCGCCGATCTGACGCATGGCGCGCGGTTGTTCTGGTTCGCAGGGTTGCAGCGCATGGCCGAATCTGAGGCAGCACGCGAATGCGAACTTTTCTGAGCAGTGGCGGCCGCGCGGCGGGCAGCGCGAAAGCGGATTTTTGCGCAAATGACGAAAAAGCAGGATATTTTTGTTTTAAACCTATGGGAGGGTGAAGTGTCCTCCCATCCTTTTTATCTTAAAGTGGTCCTATTTTAGGCCAAGTCTTGGAAGACTTGGCCATTTCATTTCAAACCTCCCAAGAAAGATCCTCTCCTTCTCTTGATTTTTGAAGAAAACCTAGCCTAAGAGGAAATTGTTGGAGCGGCGGCAAGAAGGAAAAGTGTGGGTAAACTTGTGGGAAGCGGTGGGCGATTTTGTGGAAGGAGGTGGAAGAAAAAGGGGCTTTTGTGGGCTATTCCTTAAGGTAAAAGTTTCCTTTCTCTTGGTTATGAGCAAGGTCATTATATTTTAGTAGTATAGATGTGAGCACGAGGTCATTATATTTTAGTGATTTAGAATCGAGCCTAAAGGCTGTTTTATTGTAGTAGTATAGAGTTGAGCTGAGGTTGTTTTATTTGAATAGATTTGGGTCGTCGCGTGTTGTAAAGGGAGATTGAAATTGTTGAAGATGTCTAGGGCTAGATATCATGTTAGACTTAAGAACTTGGATTGGAAAGAGTTGAAAGGGGTTTAGTATCGTTATATTGTTGCCAAGAATGGCATGGAAATTATTGGTTTATTTTGTGTTGTTGTGGGGCGGAAGTTTACACGTATTAGTAGGCGTGTAATCCCTTGTAATTCTTTGAATGAATTGAGCCTTAAATGTGGCGTTGGTTATTGAATTTCGCCTTGAAAAGGTGGCATAGTAAGTAGAAACAAAGGAAGTCTTTGCCCAAATTTCCCGTAGAACAAGGGACTTTTCATTAGAATATATTACGTTGAAGCTAAAAGACGTATTATATGGTATAGGTTGACATCTACGGACGGCATATTGACTTGACAAGTGGATTAAGCAAAGAGGTATGTAGAACTCTTCCTATCTCTTGGCGTGAGTAGTTATAATCGTATGGTACGGTAGAGCGTCGTGATTTTAAATGAAGTGAAGTCATTTGACATATTTGACTTGTTTTAAGGATGTCTAGTTGGTTGAGTTAGAGAATTAACTCACGTATCCTTAAGAAAGAGTTATAAGAATGGTTTATCCTAATAAGGTAGACAAGGATTTCTTGACATGATCAAGTATAGAATACTAGATTCGGGAAGTATTGATTCTTGAACTATTCTAAAGATAAGAGACCTGACTCCTAAGTTAAGAAACTTGTTTTCTAAGGTCAGAGTTTTGAAGTATGTTGTAGGTAGGGTAACTTGAATCAAGTACAAGCCTCTTGGTTATAGAGAGAGCAAAGTGGTCTAAGACATAAAGAGTTATAACGGCTTTATGGGAAGTTAGTTATGACGGCTTTATGGGAGGATAAGGATGTCTTGGTTCTAAAGCATAAAGTTAGTATAACGGCTTTATGGGAAGTTGGTTATAATAACTTTATGGAAGCTTAAAGAAATGGTTTTCTCGAATAAGGTAAGCTAGATAAAAGAATGGATACTAAGAAAGGCAATTCGATTTAAAGGCATCAATTGCTTAAAGTTTAAAAATGAGGGTCACTTGAGTTAGAAGCCGAAGCATATTTCTAATAGTATAGTGACTTGTTTGAAATGTAGATAAGCCTTGATACTACGGGTGTTAGTATCTTGGGGTCTTATGTGGAAAAGGGATCTTGGAAAGAATAGAAATACATAGTACTTTGGGTTGAATTTTCCCAGGACTTGTTAAGTGATATGGAAAGTGCCTTAAGGTCATAAAATGAGATCCATTTTGTATGTTAATGAAAGTCTAAAGAAATTGGGAGTTTACTTGGACGTACTGTCGGTGAGGGAGGATTCCACGGGTATGCCTCCATTACCTCCTTATGAGTCTACCGGAACGTACCGGCAGTGATGTGGGATTCCACGGGTATGATTACTGGGTCATAGTATGAGTTTACTAGGACGTATAGACAGTGATGAGCGATTCCACGGGTATGCATCTATTGTCTTAGTAAGAGTACACCGGGACATACCGCCAGTGATGTGGGATTCCACGGGTATGCACCGGGACACGCTTACGATGAGGATTCGAGGCGTGTAGTTTGAGGGTAAGAGTATAAATGAAGTACACCCCAAGATCGTTATACCACCTTCTTCGTGGTAAGAGTATAAATGAGGGTAAACCCCAAGATCGTTATACCACCGGTTCGTGGATTTGCTACCCACGACGCGAGGAACACCATGAAGTCATGCACCGAGATGAGGATTCCACGCACGATATACGATATATGTATGTATTGTGTATGTACGCCGACAACAGGTAGGATGCCACGCGCCACACGGTTGTATTTACTTTATGGTTGTTTCAGCGACGGGATCCCACGCGCAGGATATAGTATATACATGGTTAGATTTGTGTGTACGCCGACGGCGGGAAGGATGCCACGCGCGCCACGAGTTGGATTCTACACCCACGGCCGGTGATGGGAATCCCACCGCGCTGATATTTGAGGGTCAGTTCATAGCCCCGCGTGACTATGGTTCATATGTTGAGACAGTCAGAGGCGTAAACCGACTTTCATTACTTCCACTTCTGAGGCACGCAGTATCGCTAATTTGGTTATCATATATGTCTTCACCGTATTTTTGACTATTATGATTTAAATTACGATTTCGCTTGCATACTTGGTACATATTTTGTACCGACCTCTTCGGCCGCGCTCACGCCGCAGTCGAGGTACATAGCTTGTTGATCCGCACTCCTGATCACTGCTCAGCTCGAAAGCTCCATTTCTTCGAGACTTTGTTTTTGGTATGGTTCCTCAAGTCGTTGACTTTTGTACATTCGTGGTATGGCGGCCCCGTCCCGTCACAGCTTGTTATGTAAACTCTGAGGTCTCAGAGTCATATCTTGTGGTCACCTTAAAAAGAAATTGAGGTAATCATTGGATTTGTTTATATCCGCGAGGTAGCCTTATCTACCGACCTATTATTTATTTCATTGTTTAAGTTTATGAATGTTCGCCGCTTATCTCTCGATGTATACGCATGGTGCCTGTGTAGGGCACGCCATGCCCGGTCGGTCGTGACAAAAGTGGTATCGAGCGCTTAGTCCTGGAAAGTGTCTACGCATCGCGGTTCAGTAGAGTCTTGATTATTGATGTGTTGCACCACATCTATAATCGTGAGGTCGCAGGACATTTAGGATTTGTTTCCATTCTTCTCTCTCGAAATCGTGCAAGAGCCGCCCTACTAGGTGAATCCTCTCCGACCTATTCTTATGTATCGCTTATGCCACCACGGCGCGACCAGGCCGGCAAGGCAAAGCAGCAAGAGTCATAGTGGTACACAGAGGATTTCTAGAATCAGCCCAGACTATGCCCGAGGTTACGGGGATCGGCGAGATCACCACGCCAAGATAGATGAGCCGAGAGCAAAGAAGAACACCGTAAGTTCCTGACCGACCTTCGCCCACACCGTGGTGAATATCGAGATTACGAGAGCGATCCGATTATTGACTAGATTGTGGCGGCGGCATACGATGAGCCGTAGCTAACCCTGAGCCGATAGTTTGAGGATTCGACTTTCGAGTTGTAATCCACCCGAGTTCTATGGTTCAAGTCCGGCGAGGACCTCGTGAATTCATTCGGCAGTGGACTATCGCAGTGCTAGGGCCTCTGAGACGAGTCCGTTGTGTTAGCTTTACCGGTTACGCGATATTGCGTTGAATCGTTCGAGTCGTGGGTGTTGCAGAGGTATGGGTGCTCCTCCACTGTTTGGGGTGAGTTCACGGATCCTTCCCGATCACTTTTTGCCTCCGAGACGGCGAGAGCCCGCCGATAGTTCTTAGCGTTAAGATAGAATGGGAGAACCATCGAGAATACAACCCGAATTTGACTCATTGGCTGTACGCACCCACTATTGCGGATATGGCGACAGAGTTCACCGCTATGTGACGGGACTAGACCGATATATGGTTACCGTATGTCCGGAGCCGCTCTTCACCGTGTATGGATATTGCCAGATGCAGCTTATGCGCAGGGATCGAGGATAGGAGAGAGGAGCGGCCAGATTCACCCACCAAGAGGCCGGGTGACTACAGAGTTTCAGGATAGTTTTCGAGGCTGACAACTCGCAAAGTTGCTAGACTACATTTCACCGACGCAGAGTGCTCTTCTCGGCCTTCCGCGAGTGGTTTGACCGCCGAGATATTCGGAGCGGAGTGGCTCCGGTCAGTTCACGAGACGTCGGGATAGTAGCTGCGAGGCCACCTTTGCCTCGGTGTGGTTCTTGTGGTAGAGCTCATTTTGGGAATGTCCTGACCAGTCGACATTGTTACGCGGCGCCAACAGGCCATTTGGCGAGAGATCGTCACCAGGTGTGCATCGGTGGAATAGCACGCCTATCGGGTCACCATGTTCTTCGCCTTGATGGCTAGCAGGATGTTTATGCACCGCAGCCGCGCAGAGGTCGTGGTAGCGATTCCCGCTTTAGCGGTCCTTTACCCGTCATGCGACTTGGTATATTTTTGATCCTTTAGAGACTTGTATGCATGATAAAGTTGTTGTATG
Organism: Przewalskia tangutica; assembly: GCA_029844215.1. Classification (NCBI taxonomy): domain Eukaryota; kingdom Viridiplantae; phylum Streptophyta; class Magnoliopsida; order Solanales; family Solanaceae; genus Przewalskia; species Przewalskia tangutica. The sequence continues at coordinate 2,219,654 of CM056730.1, read as the reverse complement.
TTTTAGTGTCATGAACGGATTACATTGAGACTATGTATGTATGCCAGAAGTAGGTGGGAAGTGCGATGAGAGAAGCATTTTAGGCCTTGAATGGGAGTAAATAGCGTTGGTGCACCCTTGGGATCTGTTTTCTTGGTTGATAATGATGGATGGGTATGCGAGTGCGATATCTTAGGATGATGAGCGACTAAATAAAGTTCCATTAATTGTAAGTACGAGGAGTATTAGATTGACTCCAAAAGAACATTCGGGGACGAATGTTTCTAAGGGGGGAAGAATGTTACACCCCGTAAATTCAAGAGGTTAAGTTAAGAACATACGAAAGGAAATAAGATTTGAATTTGGAAAGTTGGGTTGGCAAAAAGTTGTGGGCAGACTTTCAGTCAACTTTGGAGTGGTATATCTCCTAGTTCTTTAGGAGAAGTTCGTTGAATCTAGTTTCCAACGCAACAAACTGTTCGTCGATAGGACCTCGGAGTCAAAAATTATGGAAGTTTCAAGTTTGGTGCGCAATGTGCAAAGCAGCCTTGCTCAGAGGTACAGTACGCGCCGGACACTGGCCGCGCGCCGGTTGTTCGGGGTTCGCAGGGTCAGGCGGCGCACGAATGCAGAACTTTTCTGAGCAGTGGCGCATGGCGCGCTGGCGCGGGCGCCGAGGCGGATTTTTGCAGCCGACAGCGTAAAAACAGGGATATTTTTGTTTTAAACCTATGAGGGTGACAAGTGTCCTCCCATCCTTTATCTTAAAGTGGTCCTATTTTAGGGCCAAGTCTTGAAGACTTGGCCATTTCATTTCAAACCCTCCCAAGAAAGATCCTCTCCTTCTCTCTTGATTTTTCAAGAAAACCTAGCCTAAGAGGAAATTGTTGAGCGGCAAGAAGGAAAAGTGTGGTAAACTTGTGAAGTTACCGGTGGGCGATTTTGTGGAAGGAGGTGGAAGAAAAGGGGCTTTTGTGGGCTATTCCTTAAGGTAAAAGTTTCCTTTCTCTTGGTTATGAGCCTAAGGTCATTATATTTTAGTAGTATAGATGTGAGCCCGAGGTCATTATATTTTAGTGATTTAGAATCGAGCCTAAGGTCGTTTTATCAGTAGTAGTATAGAGTTGAGCCTGAGGTTGTTTTATTTGAATAGATTTGGGTCGTCGCATGTTGTAAAGGGAGATTGAAATTGTTGAAGATGTCTAGGGCTAGATATCATGTTAGACTTAAGAACTTGGATTGGAAAGAGTTGAAAGGGGTTTAGTATTGGTTATATTGTTGGCCAAGAATGGCATGGAAATTATTGGTTTATTTTGTGTTGTTGTGGGGCGGAAGTTTACACGTATTAGTAGGCGTGTAATCCCCTTGTAATTGCTGAATGAATTGAGCCTTAAATGTGGCGTTGGTTATTGAATTTCAGCCTTGAAAAAGGTGGCATAGTAAGTAGAAACAAAGGAAGTGTTGTCCAAATTTTCCGTAGAACAAGGGACTTTTCATTAGAATATATTACGTTGAAGCTAAAAGCTAATAGACGTATTATGGTCATTATAGGTTGACATCTACGGACGGCATATTGGACTTGACAAGTGGATTAAGCAAAAAGAGGTATGTAGAACTCTTCCTATCTCTTGAGCATGAGTAGTTATAACTGTATGGTACGGTAGACGTACGTGATTTTAAATGAAGTGAAGTCATTTGACATATTTGACTTGTTTTAAGGATGTCTAGTTGGTTGAGTTAGAGAATTAACTCACGTGTCCTTAAGAAAGAGTTATAAGAATGGTTTATCCTAATAAGGTAGACAAGGATTTCTTGACATGATCAAGTATAGAATACTAGATTCGAAGTATTGATTCTTGAACTATTCTAAAGATAAGAGACGACTCTAAGTTAAGAAACTTGTTTTCTAAGTTAAGATTTTGAAGTATTTTGAAGGTAGGGTAACTTGAATCAAGTACAAGCCTCTTGGTTATAGAGAGAGCAAAGTGGTCTAAGACATAAAAGAGTTATAACGGCTTTATGGGAAGTTAGTTATGACTACTTTATGGGAGGATAAGGATGTCTTGGTTCTAAAGCATAAAGTTAGTATAACGGCTTTATGGGAAGTTGGTTATAATAACTTTATGGAAGCTTAAAGAAATGGTTTTTCTCGAATAAGGTAAGTTTAGATAAAAGAATGGATACTAAGAAAGGCAATTCGATTTAAAGGCATCAATTGCTTAAAGTTTAAAATGAGGGTCACTTGAGTTAGAAGCCGAAGCATATTTCTAATAGTATAGTGACTTGTTTGAAATGTAGATAAGCCTTGATACTACGGGTGTTAGTATCTTGGGGTCTTATGTGGAAAAGGGATCTTGGAAAGAATAGAAATACATAGTACTTTGGGTTGAATTTTCCCAGGACTTGTTAAGTGATATGGAAAGTGCCTTAAGGTCATAAAATGAGATCCATTTTGTATGTTAATGAAAGTCTAAAGAAATTGGGAGTTTACTTGGACGTACTGTCGGTGAGGGAGGATTCCACGGGTATGCCTCCATTACCTCCTTATGAGTCTACCGGAACGTACCGGCAGTGATGTGGGATTCCACGGGTATGTTTCCCGGGTCATAGTATGAGTTTACTTGGACGTATCTACAGTGATGAGGGATTCCACGGGTATGCTTCCATGGTCTTAGTATGAGTTCACCGGGACATACCGCCAGTGATGTGGGATTCCACGGGTATGCACCGGGACACGCTACGATGAGGATTAGAGGCATGTACTTTGAGGGGTAAGAGTATAAATGAGGGGTACACCCCCAAGATCGTTATACCACCTTCTTCAGGGTAAGAGTATAAATGAGGGGTAAATCCCCAAGATCGTTATACCACCTGTTCAGTGGATTTGCTACCCACGTCACGAGGAACACCTCGTGAAGTCATGTACGAGATGAGGGATTCCACGGGCATGATATATGTATATATGTATGTATTGTGTATGTGCAGCGGTGAGGTAGGATGCCACGGCGCGTCACGGTTGTATTTACTTTATGGTCATCGATGTGTGGGGATCCAGGCGCAGGATATAGGTATATACACGGTTAGATTTGTGTGTCACGCGGTGAGGAAGGATGCCACGCGCGTCACGAGTTGGATTCACACCTAGCGGTCGGCGATGATGGGAATCCCACGGCGCTTGGATATTTGAGGTGGGTTCATAGCCCCGTGTGACTATGGTTCATATGTTGAGACGGGCTGTATAAGGTAAAACTGACTTTCATTACTTCCACTTCTGTGAGGCACAGTGCACTGTTAATTTGGTTATCATATATGTCGTCACCTGTACTTTTGACTATTATGATTTAAATTACGATTTCGCTTTTGCATACTTGGTACATATTTTGTACCGACTCCTTCGAAGTGCGTTCATGCCGCAGGTTGAGGTACATAGCTTGTTGATCCGCACTCCTAGGATCACGGTTCAGTTCTGGAAAGCTCCATTTCTCCTGAGACTTTGTTTTTGGTATGGTTCCTCAAGTCGTTGACTTTTGTACATTCGAGGTGGTACGGGCCCTGTCCCGTCACAGTTGTTATGTAAACTCTTAGAGTTCTGTAGTCATATCTTGTGGGTCACCTTAAAAAAAGAAATTTGAGGTAACTGCTGTTGGATTTGTTTATATCCAGGGAGGTAGCCTTATCGGCTGACCTATTATTTATTTCATTGTTTAAGTTTATGAATGTTACGCCGTTTATCTCTCGATGTATCGTAGCGGTGCCTGTAGTGGTAGGCACCGATCGCCTCAGTCGTGACAATGTGAGTCCGAAAAAATCTTTTTGGTTACTACGAGCGCGTCAATGGATTAAGAATGATAGGTGTACATATTCCCATTAAGGATTAGTAACGTTCTATAAGAATTATGACATTGAGAATACGAGGTCTTATATAATTTTTCGGGATTAAAAGAAGTGGGATTAAGATGTTGTTTACTTGGGGGATTGATTTTACTTAAATAGACAATGAGGGACTAAAATGTGGAATTTTAGGGACCTAAGTGTAATAAAAAAATCAAATTTTGGGCTTTTAACTTAAGCACTATTATTTTATCTTCTTCATTCTACAAATCAAAAGAAGAACCCTTTTCCCTCTCCCCCTCTCCCCTAGGTCGAAACCCCCTCCCTTCCCTACAAAAATTGGGGTTTAATTTCTCTTCTTATATTCATTTGATCATCTACAAATTAGAAGCAAAAATTTGGAACAAAAAATTTTCAAAATCAGTGAGGAATTTTGGGTCTGCCATGACCGAAAATCAGAGCAGTTTTTTTCAAGTTCTGGGACAAGATTTTGAGAAGAAAAATTGACAGAATTTCGGGCAGTTTTTCAGTCAACTTTGGAGGGGTATATCTCCTAGTATATTAAGAGTTTTTAGATGTTACAAAAGCCTAAGATGAAGTTCGTCGAGTCTAGTTTTCAACGCAATAAACCTCTCATCTATAGGACATCGGAGTAGATAATTATGGACGTTATAAGTTCAGCTGACAAAACAGTAAGCAAAAACGCTGCACTGGGCCGAAAAGAAACTGCCTAGATTTCATATTTCTGAGTGAAGAATTTAGAAGGAAAATGTGTAAGGATGGTGGGTTAACATTGTAAAACACATGCATGTCAATTTGGAGTTGAAGAAGTGATAAAATATAACAAAAACTTGGCGAAAACAGTGGGCTTTCGGAAAGGGCAGTGGGTTCGGTCCTAGGGACTGTTTTGGCATTAAATCAAGGTAAAATCCTTCTCTTATGATTTAATTGAAATTGAATGTTATTGTAACCTAAGTATTGAATGTGTGTTAAGAAGAAACTTGAGATTAAAGAGAATGCATGGGAGGTTTGGATGTAGTAAACAATTCTAGAATCCATTTTGTGTTCATTGGAATTAAATATTGTGTTGTTAATAATTGCATGTTAAAATAGATGAGTCTTGATGTTAAAGAAGTAATGGTTTACATAAGAATGTTGGAACATGAAGTGTGTCGTAAGAAGTTAAGAAATAAAGTATGGAAGTATATGTCACGCCCCGACTTTTCCTAAGTCTTTACTTAGGACGTGATGGTACCTGGACAATTATTTTCCACCAGGAGCACCATTTAATTCTCTTTATTTAGAAATTTAAACTTATATTCAAATACGGAGCTATTAATAAAATAACAATAAATAAATTTGTTTATGACTTTATTAAAAATATAACGCGAGCCCATGCTCGTGCAAATATTGTTTCAACATAGACATACTGACAAATATTATTCTAAGTTGGAAGGGAGATCATTACACACGGGCATTTCCCGAGACATTGGAACTGACATTCTGAACCTGACGAGTACCAAGCCCGAAACAATGGACTTGGTATGACAAGAGGCTGCGGGACGATCGCTAGCCTTGGCGTGGAGTCTTTCTCCTATCACGCTTTCCTGAAACATGTTAAATAAAGAGTCAGTCCTACCATCTGGGGCTGAGTGAGAACCTTACCCTGCAATTCAAAGTAACACCACAATATTCCAAGCGCAATCACATTATAACGTAATAAGCATATTGCAAAACATATCAGGTTACAACATTTTTAAATATGCAACAACTCCTCATATGAAATTCTCGGTTTAACTAACACTTCATTTTATCTCGTATTATACGTTAAGACATTCTCCTGCATTTCCACATGTTTATTACATTTATATATTTGTGAACGCGTATTCACTTTTCATATTTATATATAGGTGAGCATGTATTCATCTTTCATATTTGTTGCGGCGTGCAACCCGATCCATTATATTTACGTATTTGTGAACACGTATTCACTTTACGTTTTGTTGTGGCGTGCAACCCGATCCATTATGTTTACGTTTTGTTGCGGCGTGCAACCCGACCATTATATTTACGTATTTGTGAACGCGTATTCACTTTACGTTTTGTTGCGGCGTGCAACCCGACCCATTATATTTACGTATTTGTGAACACGTATTCACTTTACGTTTTGTTGCGGCGTGCAACCCGATCCATTATGTTTATATTTATATATTTATGTGAACACGTATTCACTTTTCATATTTTTCAGAAGATCGAATAAATAATATTCTCTTTCCCAACATTCTGTCATTCATACTTGTAACAATTATAACTTTTTAACCATAACTCCAACTAAGGTGTTTCTCAAGCGGAAACTAAGGTAAGACATGGATCTTTCACTGTACCAAATTTCATTTAAAACTATTTTGGTAACTAACACAAATTTATCCTCAAAACAGCCATATGAGATTTGTTTCGACAGAATTTTTATTAAACAGAACCCAATCTTAGAATAGTCATAACTCCTGATCTGTAAACCCGTTCAAGCCCCATAAAATCTCAAAACGACGAGAAAAGAGAGCTACACGTCTCCATGTGAACCATCCTTTCATATTCTGTACCATTTGGTACAGTTTTACACTTTTATTCGCTGCCCTTCCTGGATCTCGATAGATCCGAGGCATAAACTTTAAACAGTGATAACTCTCAATCCGTAAGTTGGATTGACCCCCGTAGGGTCTAAAAATGTCCAAAACAGATAGATCTAGAACTTTCATTTATCAACAATTTTCATATTCCCCACAGATTAGTACAGTTTTACGTTTCCACGTCCTGCCCTTCTGGATTCCGATGAATCCGAAGCAGCAACTTCAAACTACAATAACTCTCAACTCGTAAGTCCGTTTTAATAAATCTTTATCTATATCTGTCCGTAACAGAGATATTTAAAACCATGTAAATTTTCATATAATTATAATAAGTAAAACTCAATAAAAACAGTCCGTAATTATGCCTTTCCGAATTTCGACCAAATCTAAGGCAGGAACTTTGAACTATGATAACTTTCAAACCGTATGTCCATTTTACCTCATTTTTGGTTATATATGATCATATTAGAGAGGTGTACCACTCTTCCGAATTTCATCAAATTCTAACAATTATAACTCAGTGAGAACAATTCGTAATTATGCCTTTCCGAATTTCGACCAAATCTAAGGCAGGAACTTTGAACTATGATAACTTTCAAACCGTATGTCCATTTTACCTCATTTTTTGTTCTATATGATAATATTAGAGAGTTGTACCACTCTTCCGAATTTCATCAAATTCTAACAATTATAACTCAGTGGGAACAGTTCGTAAAGTTCATGACGCAACTAGTTATCTAAACAATCAAAAGTTCAATATTTCTTTTCAACACTCAATTCTTATTCTAACATGTATTGAACTAAAAATAAAGGATGTTACCAAGAATTTCTGAGTGAGAAAACTCACCTTGTAAGTGTGAAGATTATTTTTGTGTGGTTGCTAAAATTATTCTTACTCTCTAGTATTTTGATTCTTGTTCTTCTTGCCCTCTTGGTATTTTTTTCCTCTTCTTTTCACTTGTTTTTTTCTGATTTTCTAACCTTTATGTTATGTACTTTGTTTGTGTGTAAATACAATGTATAAGTGGAGAGTTTTCTATAACCTATTGGAGGTGGAATGACAAGAGTTGAAGGGGAAATGAAAAGGGGGGAAGGGGGGGAAGCAAAGGACGTACGTGCATGCTGCAATTCCTTTTTTTTTTTCCTTTTGTTTTTTTTTGTTTTTTTTTTGTTTTCTTATTTTCATCTATCTATTTATCCAACTTTAACACTAACTCTATCCCATGCAATTTATTCTTTGTTTTCTTATATATATATTTTTATTAACCCAACCACAACTATATATTATTATTATTTATTTTTTTCCGGATTTCACAGTATATGTGTTGTTGGCCGAAAATTGGTAGAATTATTGGACATTGTCGCGTTGTAATTAAGGGATGTTTTCATTGGATAATTTAATGGCTTAGGGGCTGACTTTTAATATGTTTAAATGCTGAAAATTCCATTTAGAAAATGCATGAACGATATGGTAACTGTTAGCGTTGTAATTAAGGGATGTTTTCATTGGATAATTTAATGGCTTGGGGGCTGACTTTTAATATGTTTAAATGCTGAAAATTCCATTTAGAAAATGCATGAACGATATGGTAACTGTTAGCGTAAGTCCTAAAGGAATGAAAGTATAACAAGGTGTAGAGAAACTTCACATTTGTCTCTCATTGTTGATTAAAGTATGAGCTACTTTCGTGGACTACTTTAATATGAACTAAATGATTGAATGAACATGGTAAATAGGTGCGTTAATCATCTTGATTGTTGAATTGTTGTCTTTCATAAGTAAAGAGAAAGGAGGTTGTATGATTGTGTATATGTCGTATATGGAGCCTAACTTGATTATATATTGGAATGGTAGTTGATTGTTGGTTTGATTAGCTTGTTGGTTAATTGTGGATGTGCACAAAAATAGGGAAGGTGCTGCCCGAATTTTTGTAGAATAGAAAGTCGTTACTCAATATAACTCATGTTAGAAATCATAAAATTGACGAACGAATTATCATTATTATAGGTTGACGTACTAGACGAGGCCTATCGACGTACTAAACGAGGCGTATCTTAATATTGAGTTGTTTAGTTCGCCTACGAGGTATGTGAGACTATCCTTCTTTCTTTTGGCATGACTTTGTGAAAGACTTCCATTTGACATGACTTTAATAAAAGTACGGCGGACGTACATGATTTCCTACAAAGTTAGTGTTAAAGGACAGTTGTTATAATAAGTGCATATGATTTTCAGTAAAAGAGTCTATTATGATGATACCATCGAAAGTCAAAAGATGATTTCTAATTGCATATGGTTGCTCATGATATCTACTCGTGCCAAGTCTTATTATACATTCACCGAGTCCCTCACATAGAGGGCCGACAACATGTTGTATATTCCGGATTCGAGTCCCAACTATTATTATTATATTACTTGGGTTCGAGTCCCACGATATATATACTTATTTGGGTTCGAGTCCCATATTATATATATACTTAGGCGGGTTCGAGTCCCGTGCTATTATATTCTGGGGGTAGAAGTCCCTCATTTTGGCATGACTTGCATATTTTACAAAAGGTAAGAACTGATTTTCATTACTCTCATTTTGGTAAGGCACAGTTACACTGTTATGTAGATTTCATACTTGCCTCCTGTTATATCTTGGACTGTCATGAATTCATTTATAGTACTGTTGGTTTTACATACTTGGTACATCTATCGTACTGACTCCCTTTTCCCCGGGGGGCTGCGTTCATGCTCGCAGGTACATGTGCTCGGTTAGGTGATCCTACAGTTTAGGACATCTATTCAGCTGTTGGAGAACTCTATTGTTCCGGAGCCAGTTATTTTGGTACAGAACCTCTCTTATTTTGATTGTACATATTTATGGGCACGACGGGGTCATGTCCCGTCATATGTCATTAACATACTCTTAGAGGTCTGTAGACAGTTGTGGGTGGTAGATGTGTTTTGAACTGGTGTAAATTGTTTATGTGTTTTAGCCAGCTGTATTGTTGCACTCGTTTTGGAATGTTCCCGTATATAATGGCAGCCTTGCCTAATTTTATTGTTCCCTTATCTAAGTGATGCTATTTGGTGGCAGCCTAGTCGGCTAGCCTGTTGTGACATGTTGGTTAGTTGTGTAAGACAGCTTTGTCGGCTCGCCTACTTTGGGCATATGTTATAGATGCAGCGTTATGCTATCGAATTTTCTATTACCCTTAAGTGTCAGTTTATTAGGTAACAAGTTAGTGTAATGGCGTCCAATTAGGGCATCGGGTCGCGGCCCATCGGGTCGGGTCGTGACAACCGAAGCGCTCCACTAAACTTTTACGACTTAGTTTTTCCATTAAACCTAATTCCTGGGATCTCCAGTCTTTTAGGTTGGGTGTCCGCGGTATCAGTTCTTAGTGATTAGGTTTTAGGCCCATTACCCTAGACAGACAGAACTCCTGATTTTCGGGTAGTATCTTAATTTAAAAGGTCTGTTATATCCTCTGATTTAGTAATCAATGATGTATCACACGATTAACTGCCACACGGTCTTATGTCTGCGACAGATATATCCAGACGTCGTCATTCGTGCTCTCATAGTGTATAGCTGGAGCAGGCACGACTTACTCTCAATAAGGGACATCCTCTAAGAGGTCGTGAAGTTACTCAACTTCTCATCATACCTTGTACAAAGCGATAAACTCCGATTCCATCACGAATCGGCCGATACAAGTTTGCTTAGAGGATTTTCCGAAGACACACCATGCACATACACTTGTGGCTTTGGTGTTCTTCTAGTCTGATGTCCGGTTTGCATCACTATGTTCTCCCAGAACCGCTGGACATCCAGAATACCATAATTCATAGATATGCGGATATTTCAGATGTCGTCACGTCTAATTTAAAGCCTTCTATTGATCATTATCAGTGAACCTTAGTTCAACCAATCTTCTTTATGAGCCGATAACAGGTCATTTATAGTGTGTAAAATACATTGAACTACACGTGACCTATGTCTATCTCTCCAGGTATATGGGTGCACTATGATTCCAATCCATTAGTGTATTTAACGAGACTGTCAAAATACCTCACAGATGAGTTTGGAACTAGACTAGTCCGTTAGATGTCTTAGAAATCACAATTTCCCAAGAGGTCATCTGTAATACCCATATCATCGAAATATTATTTCAACATACTTCCAGGATCAAACTAGGATTACTCTTTGTGATCAACATGTTGTCTACGTAAAGGCATATCGTAAACGAGTTATAATTATCTTCTTCATGTAGACACATTTGTCACACTCTTTAATGGTGAAGCCCTTCGATAGTAGAGTACTATCAAGGTTTTCGTGCCATTGCATCGGGGCCTGTTTCAGCCCGCACAGAGATTTGACAAGTCGACGAATTTTCTTCTCTTCCCTGGAACCACATATCCCTCGGGTTGTTCTGTATTATTTTCTTCTTCTACTTTCGGACCTTTTGGTTTTCCAACTGTTTGGCTTTCTAGCTTCAGAGTCAATGTTTCTGTAGTCAGATTCATTATTTCTGTTTTATCTGAATCTTCCAGGACCAAAATGTAACATTTCAGGGATCAACAAGGAAGTTCATGAAGAAGTCCAACAGTCCATAAAAACCAACTCTCCGATTAGGAAAGTTTGTCCATGTCACGCAAAACTGCGGTGACCATGGAGGTTAAGCTATTCATATAGGAGCACATGTCCAAGTAGACGATGTCTAATACTCATCAGTAGATCCGTATACTTTATACTCAATTTGAGTATCCACTTTTACAACCCAAAGGTTCTTTTTCCGGAGAAAGATCAACCATCACATAAGTATGGTTCTATCTGATGGAGTTTATTTTTTTCTCTTTTAGCTTCCTTCCAAAGCAGTGCTTCTGGAGATGACAATTCTTCATTAATTGTCCATGGCTTTATTCTCAACCATATAAACGAGATGGCCTGGAACAAGTCTTTGTCCCCTCTTTTGCTCTGGTTTGGTTCAACATCTAGAATCCCCGAGTTCTGTAGATCTGAAACATTAAGTTCCGGATTGTCAGCAACTCCCGAGTCTTGTAGATCTGGAACGTCTAGTTTCGTACAACTAGGCACTCGCGGATACTTGTTAACCTCGAGCAATTGTTTATTTTCCTTCTCAAGGAAAGTTATCTCCAAAGAATTCAACATTCTTTGTCTAATACGCCATAAGCACTACTGTTATTTGCAGATCTAGAGGATGTGCAATCTACAATCTTAGGTCCAACTTGACTTGTTCTGGTATTTCAATCTCTACCACGTCACCCCATATCACTACCTTTGGAGATGGGATCCTTTCCATGTTTTCTATGGAAGATTATCCTTATCCTTATGAGGAGTTCTGTTGAGACTCGCATTAGCGATAAGGATCGCCTTACCCCACATATCTTGGGCATACAGATCTGCATTTGGCTAACACCGTTAGACTGAGGTGAGTAAGGAGCAGTCATTTGATGAACGATGCTTCACATTCTCCCCCTCTATCCATATGAATTCCTCAATCTGTAGGCTTTCCAACGTCTGCTTTGTAGCGCTCATCGGCTTCAACAACTTCATCTTTGCTTTTCAACAAACAAAGGATGCACTACGTTGTATCATCAATGAAGATCATAACGTACTTGTCTTCCCCCTCTATTTGTACTAACTTTAAATCATTCACGTAGGTGTGACTAAGTTATAGAGGGCGACACTCCTTTCGCTATTCCTTTGATGGAACAGAAAGGTGATTTTGCCTCATCGCCTACCTCACATTCATTTGAGGGTTTATGTCGATAGATGACAATAATCTCAACTTCGTTGGCTTTTGAATGACTTTCTATTTGATATGTCTTAATCTATGATGACATAGATGCACGAATTACAAAATATATCATCCGTTTGGCTACAGTCTTACTGTACCATTCTTAGTTATCATCGACCTGCGGGACATGAGGCGAATGCTCAAGCCATATTGCCCAACAACGTCCTTAAGACTAAGGTTATGACATGTATCACCTCTTTTAAGAGTGATCCCATTACCTTAAGTCTTTTTGAGGACAACCTCTTCAACTTCTTCTACTTTGAAGGTAGCGTTGCTTCACATGAACAACGTTTTGCCCGTGGTTAGGGCGTAACCGGATCATATGTGATCTAGATACTCTGGCCCACTCCAGTTGTCTTAGCAGACTAAGTGTCCTATTTCTTTTCTGCCTTTCTTTAGGCCTTCAGATCGTTTAAGATCTAGAAAGTTTGGCCCCACTCCAGTCGCCCGTAGGCTTTGTATGACTGAGTGTCCAATATATTTTCTGCCATTCTTTTGACCTTCATATCATCCAAGATCTGGAGATTCTAGCACACTCCAGTCACCCATAGGCTTTGTATGACTGAGTGTCCACTACTATCATGTCAAAAGATGAATCTTCTGTCGGAAACGATGACAAGTTTGTCTCTCGTCCTCTAGTCTTTGTCCTTAATCTTCTTCCCTTGCTTAGGATTGTTCATAAATATAGTTTATTACAATCTAAGTCCATTTCATTTAGGTCGTTTTTTATAACAGTCCAATATTTAAACGGGAAGGAAAATGAGATTAAACTTTCTGATTTTAAGGCGTAAGGAATATAAAGAAATACTTTCATATTTATAGCCTTATTCAGTTTATTTTAACCAGACATTTTTTAATCTCATTTTTGACAAGGAATAAATAATTAACTCATACCTTTGGAATCTAGCCCATGTCAGTCACGTGTCCAGATCCTCCTTACCATGAGATAAAGGCTTTATGCAATAAGATGAAATATCATCTTCAGCCTTCTCCTTGTGTCCTAGTTGACATCCTCAACCTATCGTAGACGCTTGTTTCCACCACTTTCGGGAGTGGTGACAACAACTCTTCTTTGACCCTTAGCCTTGCCAGCATGACTATCAGCAGTATCTTCAAGTTCAAGATCAGTAACATAGATCTCCCCTTTGACGAAAACAGATTTGTAATTAGGGCTGCACAAAAACGGACCAGACAGAAAAAAAACCTGGACTGAACCGAACCGGACCGAATTTTTTGGTCCGGTCTTCGGTCCTACATTTCTGGAAATTCGGTCCTCGGTCCGGTCCGGTTCGGTCCGATCCGAGGGTTTTGTGCAGCCCTATCTGTAATGATCGTCAAAGAGAGACCCATAACTAGAACCAGATCTAAAAGCACGGTTGTTGACAGAGACAGTGCTTGAAATTTTAACAGAACTGTCAAGAGAACTGGTTTCAACAAGAAACCCACAGTCATATTTGTCATATCCGCTGACACACATCTTTCTAGCACTAGTACAAATATTGTCTTAAGATTGTGAGTTACACAATGAATTTACGGGAATAGTATACTACTATCACTAGTGCTTTGAAATGACAAACTATACAGATTACAATAGTTAACAAGCTTGTAGCCAACAAGAGTTGTGGCTACTGAAACATTGTGAGTTCTTGTGTCACGTCTTAGATTTGCGTCCTTGAGTCTGTCTTGATTATTTCGTCTAGGATCATCAATTGGATTGCTACAAACTCCTTGTTCTTGATAACCTGGAATCAATAACCACTAAATCTGAAAAATAAGAACAAGTTAATGGTTTGCTGAGTCAATTGGCTACTTGTCTCCTTGAGACAATATTGCCCCGTATTAATCTCTTAACGACTATTGGCTACTTGTCTCCCAATATAAAACAGCAACAAACAATTGGGCAAATGATAACTCAATTGTTTACTATAAAAGAAGAACCTTTGAGTGTGTGAAAATATGCTAGAGAAAAAGAGCTATTCAGAAAATTCTGAATTATACAAATGTTAAGTGTATGTGTTTTTGTGTATTTTGCAAATGAGCCCAATGCTCCATTTTATAGTGTGGAGAAGATGACCTTCCACATAGCCAAGTAATGGCCTTGAATGACCATGTAATATCCTTGATTGTGGAGTTACAATTCAGTCAAATAATGGCTGAATTCATGAGCCAAATAATGGAGAATTAATGCTTCAAAGTCAGCCCAAAATCAGTTTTATTTCTCCAACGGCTCAAATAACAGAAGATCGCGGTACAAAACTTCGAGAGTTTTGGCGCCGCCACGCGACTCTGACGTTGAGGCGCCGCGGACCTTCGAGGCTCCGCGGCATTTTCCGACTTGTTTCATCTTTTACACATCGTACACTTCTTCCTTCATTTACTGACGTGAAACCATTGTCATTTGGCCAATAACCGTCTATTATCTTACGTCTCAAACATTTTGTATATGTATCAATATCTCTTCCATTAAGGAAATTACGATCTTTGGTATAATGTGTGCACGTGTGTGGAAACAACGTTTCCGATGTGCGGGGTCCCAAATGTTCGAGTCATAATTAATAGGATTAACTTTATTTCACGTTTAATAAATTTCCAACACTTAATACTAAATTCATTGTACCGTTAAAATTATTGATTTAGGATCAAATATTTGTTATATTTATCTTATTTGCATATTTATATCTATATTATGCGTTAAAAAGATATTAAATTAGTTTGAATACATTGTACTAATGGTACTTCCACAGTTCTTCCACTACTTGGAGGTTATTTGAATAATTTCATCCTATGAATAATTCATATTTTTTATTAATAGTACATTTAGTCCCTTAGTAAATTTTAATTTTAAATTGTAATTATTCAATTAAGAATATTTAACCTTCAATTACTTGAAAGTTCATTTTTGACCCCTTTGCTTATGAATATTCAACAATTCTTAGAAATATTAATCATTTCATCGTTTAATATGTATTGGTACTCCATGTTTGAGGATGAAGGGTAGCCTTAAAGCAACATTAAATTTGGGTCGTGAAAACAAGCGTAAATGTGGGATACTTTCTGCACGGGTCTTCCTTTTTTCACTCTATATCGAGGACAATATATTTTTAAGTAGTCCAAATATAATATATTTTTTTACATAAAGGAATCAAAAACACACTTCTCAATTAATCGAGAATTAATTATATCGGATCATATAATTACAAATATCAATACTATAATTTACCAATAATTAAAGAACCGTAAATGTTATTCTCCCTCTTTTTTTTCTTTCTATTTTATAATTCAAGTGAAAATAAAAAGGTACAGATAATGTCTGCGCATACTTTACTCTTTCCAGACCTCATATGTGAGATTTCACTGAGTATGTTGTTGTTGTTTCTAATTCAACTGAACAAGTTGAAAGCAAAACAAGAACAATAAAACGATAAACAGTAATATGTGAAGGAATCTTAAAGCAAAGTTTTATAAAATATTGTTGCTTTATCTTTAAAATCTCATGCAATAGACGGTGCAAGGAGAATAAATTAAGAAAAACTCATTAATCAGTCAAATCATTAACACATTAATTATTAGATTTACAATATCCTTAATTTGACTCTCATTTTAAAATACAAAAATTAATTTGCACGTGAATGATTTGTTCAAACTTGACAGTATCCTAAAAATTAATTGTTTAATTTAATGATAAAACAAACGAATTCTTGCTATTCTCGATCTGTCAACTATAGAACACGATCATATATCACCTTAAGCAGTTTGTCACTTACTAAATAAAATAAGGTCTTGTTCTAAATAGTTTCTGTTGCTTCTTAAATACTTTTTAGTACATTGGAATTTCATAATTGACCTCACTTTTTATTGTATATGTTTTTCTCTTTTGTTTCTCACTCGTATTCCTCTTTGAGCCAAGACTATTTTGAATTCACTTCATTTTTTTTAATTAGAGATCTCTGATAAAGATGTAAGAGTACT
The DNA here is from genome assembly GCA_029844215.1 of Przewalskia tangutica. NCBI lineage: Eukaryota > Viridiplantae > Streptophyta > Magnoliopsida > Solanales > Solanaceae > Przewalskia > Przewalskia tangutica. The sequence continues at coordinate 2,203,434 of CM056730.1, read as the reverse complement.
TCTCGTCCTAGCATAACATACATTCTATTAGGGCTGCACAAAATTCGGTCTGGACCGAAAAAAAGGATCAGACCGACCCTGTTGATTCTGGGGTATATCAAGGTTAAGTCTCCGGTTCATATTTCGTCGACCAATCCTTCCTAATTCACATCTTTGTTGAAAGAATTTCTGATTTTGGAATTTATTAACATTCTCCAAAAAAGATACTGTTAATAATCCCGCATGTACTGAAACCATTAAAAGAACCCCCAATAATTTATTGGACGCCGGAAATGAAAAATGCCAAAATAGGAACAAAGATTGATATTATTAGAAATGCCCAAACAAATCATATTCGTAAAGTAGAAACATAAACGCACTCCTATGAATAGTTCAAGATACTGAACAACAAAGTTTTATTTTTGAAAAACATCATCATTATGGGAATGTACAGACTGTAGAAAAATTTACGTCAATCCATTTTGGATCGAACTAATCCATTGACACAAATAGTTCATGGGAGAAAATTAAGTTATTTGGGTCCTGGAGGACTGAAAGGGCGCACTGCTAGTTTTCGGATACGAGATATCCATCCTAGTCACTATGACCTTTTCAAGTTTGAATTTGTTCATTTGGAATTTGGGTTCTTCTACTTCATATTTAATATTTAATTCAGTCCGGACCGAACCGGACCGGTAAGTTTCGATCCGATCCTCGATCCTTTTAATTTATATTTTCAGGTTTCGATCCGATCCGGGTTGTTCATAGGGCTGCACAAAATTCGGTCCGGACCGAAAAAAGGACCAGACCGACCCTGTTCAGACCGATAAGTTTCGATCCGATCCGATCCGGTTTTATCCTGTTGTGCCCTACATTCGATAATTTGAACTTTAGACACGTCAGGCTTAACTTTTTATCTAATGTCAGAAGTTAAGCTTTGACATAATTAAATGTCTAACGTTCGAATGCAAGAGCAATTTAAAAGCTTGTTTTGCAAGCCAAATTTCAGGCACATGAGAATTATTCACTTTATTTGAAAATTATCATTTGACCATAAAAATATTAAATACAACTTCACCTTTAATTTTAACTTCAAAAAATTCAAAAAAAAAATAAAAAATATTAATTTTTATGACCAACCGCCTACTTGGAATTTTTAGAATTACAGATGCCTTGTTTTAAAGAGGTTAAACTTACAAAAATTTACGAACCTCGACTATGACCTTAAATAGGTACCAGAAATCGGCTAGTTGTGCACTACTTTCCCCCAAATGACCAGGCCCAAGTATATTTGGGTTTTAACATCCGGAACTGATTAATACGGATATCAGCCTGCTAGTTTAGCCCAAGTCAGTATACTGGGCTTCCTAAAATAACGGCCCACTACTAGACTCTTCTATTTGAGTGTGTGGGTGGTGGGGGGGAGGGGGCGAAGCTGCTGCCTATAAATACCCTTCATCCCAAATTATTTTCCCACTCTTTCTTCAAACCTGTGAAAGGAAAACGCAGTTACTAATTTTGCCGGTATGTTTCATATATATATATATATATCTGTTTCGTCTTCTGTCATTCGTATGATTTCTAATTGTTCTATTTGTGCTGCGATGAACTGATTTTTTTGGTTTTTAGGGTTTCATGATTTTTTTCTATCATTTGAATTACATGTACCGGTTTTTAGACGTTCCCAGATCATTCGAAATTGTGCCATAAATCTATTGAAGTACTATGACATCTAACCGGGACTATAGTTTTGTGTTCACCGTAAATGATATGGTCGATAACCTCATAAGCACGTCAATAGCTTTTAAACAATTCCGCACACGAGTTATATTGCCCTTTGAACATTTCAAGAGTTATGGTGATGAAGTTCTGGACGTTTTTAACGGCAAGAGCGGGATGGAAAGTTTGTTTTTTGGCCATAGGTTCCACAATAAATCAAACTATAGAAGAAAAGAAGAGTGTTTGAAGTTTGGGATGTGGAAAAAACCTTTGGGATTTCAGATATGTTTAGCCGAGAAGGGGGGGGGGGGGGGAGTTGTTTGTGTCGGCTAGGGTTTTTTTTGTTAACAGAAGAAGTAGTTTTAGGATTTTTAGGTTATGGTTGGCCGAAAATTAGTAGAGGAAGAGAGAAGAGAATTTGGTTGGTTTAGGAAGAAATAAGGGCAAAGGATCTTAAACTCTTGATACATGTAAGAATTGAATCCCTTGAGTATTTTATTCCATTCATAGAATATATATACAATCATGGTATGTAGTAATAATCTAGGTTACCTAAAATATAAGATGCTAATTACTAACTAATTGAGTTGCCTAACAATTACAACAGTACTGATTGATTATAATTACATGATTTATGGTGGAGGATGATAATATGGGATTTCTCCCATAATTATCGTGTGCTAACAAAAGACTGTTTTGTTCTGCAAATTTCTGAGTGAGAATTAATAAGGGTATTGATTTTGATTGCTCTATGTTTCGCTTTTGTAGTGTAATTTTGATGGGATAAATATTATTTGGTTTTATGGTTTCTATGAATTATTCTATCAGTTCAATTATCTGTTTTCATTCAATTTGTTCATTGTTTTTGATGTGTGGTTCTCTAGAGTTGGGAAAGTTAAATATATATTGAAGAAGACCATGTTCTGCAATTTTCTGATTGGGAATTAATAAAGCTTTAATCTCAAATTGTTTTTCTTTCTCCTGATTAATAAAAAAATTGGTAGCAGAGATTTCAGCGGGATGCTTCGATTTGAAGCTCATCATATAAACAGACGTGAACTGTCAGGAGATGAGATTTCCTTATGAGATTTATTGGATGTGATACTTAGACTAGTTCCTGGTTGCATACATTATATCAATTGTATATGGTCTTTCCTCATCAAAAGCACCCTTGAGGTGTGCTTAAGACCTGAAGTGAGGCATAACAAAAGCTGGATGCTTTCTGGCCCGTTGGATGCTACACCATGCTTCAATGAAGGCAACTTCGCTGAAGTGCCACATCGGGATACCTCAGTTGAGACATGTGCCTTGACATCTGGTTTTTTAACATATGAGGTTGATTTACGAGTTTCACGGATATCCTCTTGAGGAGGGCTGATAAATATATCCATCAATATGGCATATTTAATTGCTAAGGAAACAAATAAGGAAGTAGAGAAAGAGAAGAATATAAAGCAAGCAATTGAACTATAAGAATTTGAGTTTAAACCTATGAACTAAACATAGTCCTGTAGCGTTGAAGAGAGAAAATTTGAAGTACTTTATCATACTGACGAAATTTAGGATTGTGAGCCAAGTAATACCTATGAGAATTATCAGGCTATTACGGGTAAGGAGAAGGACGTCATATGTATAGAAAAATATGCTAGTAATTAGGATTTGAAGGTTGGAAGTTAATCATTAGATTTGAACTGATAGTCGAACTGCATTTTCACATCTGAATTTATTTTGAACTGATTGACAACCTGTTACATCACATATTTCACTTTATAACTTTCTCTATTTCTTTTCTCGCATGATATTTTTGTGTGTTCACTGTTAATTGCACTCTGGTAAAAATCCCAATTGTATTGATGCTCTTCACCTTGTAAACACTGTATTCCTTTGTCACTAAACTTCAAATTTATTTCTGAGCATCGGTTTGTATCTCTCAGTCTGCTCTACCTTGAAGTCTAAACTTTTGTCTCTTCTAATCTAGGATCTTAATAGACGCTACTGCTAGTACTGTTTGGGAGAAATTTGGTTGAAAAATGGGCAAGAGGAAGGCAAAAGCAAAGCCGGCACCAAAAAAGAGAATGGACAAACTTGACACGGTCTTCAGTTGTCCTTTTTGCAATCATGGAAGCAGTGTAGAATGTCGCATGTTAGTGCTCTTTATTAACTTTTAATCTTAGTTCCTAGAACATGTTGCTCCTAGGGCACGTTTGGTACACTGTATTACGCTGGACTGCACTGGACAAAAAAGTAATACAGCGTTTGCCGGACTGGACTGTACTATTTCTACACTCCAACTGCCATTTTTGAGACTCATCTAGTAGATGAGTCTCCCCTGGACTGTACTAAAAAAAAAAATACAGTCCATTATATATTAATACTCTAATACCGTTCATTACAATATAGTACAGTCCATTACAATATAGTACAGTCCATGCAAAATTATATAGTCCAGTACGACGTACCAAACGAGCCCCTAATGTACTGTCACTGTATACTTGGAAGCTTTATATTTGCTTTAAAACTCTTTGCTTCCAAATCATGTCCCTTGATCGTAAACTAGATATGTGAATCTTAATAGGTAAGAACAAATGGAGGGTGACTATACGATAGAATGTATTGAAAGAACCTCACACCATCTTGTATCTAGTTTAACCTAAAAATTTGGCCTAGGATTTCTGAAATTAAGAACTCAATATCTGGATAAGGAGGGACAATGAAGTTAAAATAAGAGCTGACAGGCTGAAAATATTTGTCCTGAGAAAGATCTATTTTTCCTATTTCATGGCTCAGTTGGGTGATACAATATGATGAAGAGCTCAAAATCGTGTTATATTCTTAAAAATCTGTTACTTTAGGTCTTATTTTTTCTAGGAGTCTTTAGTCCTAAAGTAGTAAATATAGAACTTCTAGTACTTATTAAACTTGCTTGGAGCTTCTTTTTTTAATGCCACGTAGCAATCTTCACTTCAACATGCCATTCTGCTGTTATTTTATCTAAGTTGCTCGGACTCGGGTGCGGGTGTCCGACACTGGTGCGGATCTAGAGGTTGAATGATCTTCATGACCTAAATTTTAAGATTCGGGGATATGGATCCAAGTATGGATACGGGTACATGGATTGGCTAAAAATAATTCAAATATCTAAAAATGGAGTTAGATAGCCTAAATTATGAGATATTATGTGAAAAACATGAGGAGAAAATATTGATCAAGAGGAGAATTCCGGAAGGAGATAAAAGGAAAAGGAGTGACATTGAAATATATATATTTTATTTTATTTTATTTTATTTTATTTTAATTTCACCTTAGCTTTTGTTTTAATTAAGGAAATCATTGAATCTGTTCGGAATTTCTCCGTCGATTTTGGTCAAAATACCCAAAATTGGTTGACATCTCACACTCACTCCCACACCCATGTCGTGTCAACACGGGCATGGCACCAAAAGTGAAGAGTCAGAGCAACATAGGCTATTATTGGTTCTGTTTGAACCTCTGACATCAGTTTTATTTGGTATCTAATGATATACATACTGTTATATGTTTCAGTGATATGAAGAACTTGATTGGTGAGGCCATATGCAGGATTTGCCAAGAAAGCTTTAGTACCACAGTGACATGTAAGTTTCATATAGTGCCTTTTCTTGCACGCGTGCATGTGTATGCATCCAGATCTCTTGAAAATTCATGGTGTTCAATGGGCTCTCAATTCTGTTTCTCTTGCATTTTTCACCTGACAATTGTTATATTCCTCTTCTTTTTTTCTCCCTTTTTTTTGCAGCTTTGACTGAGCCTATAGACATGTAAGTCAATGTTGAAACATCATTCTGCTATGCTCTAAATTGTAGACTATCTTCAAAACTTTTTCTCTATGATTATGTTTAATAACTAGTCTGAAATCTATGGTGCAGATATAGCGAATGGATAGATGAATGTGCACGTGTCAATAACCTCGATGATTATGAAGACTAGGAAGGAGGTTGGATAGCCATTTAAAAGGAAAATTTCAACAGCAAGCTTACGTCACATCTAAATAGGAGCCACCATACAAATGGAGCTACTTCGAGGCTCATGTAGTTAGTTGTTCCTACTGGAATTTGTAAAATATGTTATGAAACAGTACTTTATATAAATGGAAAATTTGCAAAAACATTCTTTTGAATTGTGAACAAAAAAACACTGAAATTGTTGTGATAGAAAGTAAATATTTGCTTGTTGAAGATTTAGCTATGCAAATGAAGTTGCCTGAAGAGATAAGCATAGGAGAATTTGTAAAGCTGTTGGATTAGTTCTACCAATCACTCAAATCACGCATTTAGTTGGTAGTTAAGCGTGATTGATTGATAACCACCCCGACGTCATGTTCGAATACGTGTGATGACATCTTTGAAATATTGCAAGCATTCTTTGGGTTCGTGTCCCGTCATTCTCTCCACGCACTCGCGTATATTCCTCGATTTACATCCACCTGGCCAAGAGGCCTCTGGTGCAGATGGGGGATTTCGCCTTACTTTCCCCTCATCAAAGAGGTATATTCCTGAAGTAAAGTAAGAATTGTTTTTTAATACAAATAAAGAATTTGAATGCTACAACTGAAATCAAAATCAAGGCGTGGGACGACTTTCTTGAAATAATATACTTCTTGCAAGCCAACTTATGTGAAGGTGACTATACTACTATAGGCGTTTGGACATGATTTCATTTCACCGTTTGTTTATGTATTTTGCATAAAAAATTAATTTTAACTTTAAATTATCATAATTTTATTTCATAATTTTAAATCATGTCCAAATGACTTCTTAATTTCACCTGAAAAGTTTATGATGGATGAATAAAATATAAATTCATTTATTCAAATTTATATGTTTTAGTTTCTTTTTAGTTTATCTAGAGAAAATTACCTTTTTATGTTTTATTTTAGTTCAATATTCTCATTTTACTCTTAATATTTTTTTTTAATTTATGAATGACATAATATTTAAGATCAAAAGCTTTAAGCAATATTTTTGATATGTTATACCTGCGAAGTAATTAATAGCAGACTACTTTACACAGCTTCACGTTTTACTTCAATTGACAATCAAACGTTTTTAAAGTGATCACATTTATTTAGATATTTTTTACTTATAAACAACGAAATGCTATAATAGAAAATATATAATATAATAATACAACAATTTAGTTAAAAAAAAATTTGATTGTTATATTAAAATATTATAAATTTTCATTCGGTAATGGATATTCATATTAAGACCCGATTAAATTCAATTTCGAGTTGAAAAGTTTCATATTAGGAGATAACGCGCTTCCTGATAAAGGTAACTTCGTGTCGAAGAGGACTCAAATTCGACCTCTGTTTATAAAAGAGAATGACAACACTTTTTAAATTCTAAAAGAAAAAAAAGAAAGAGAAATTAGTATGTTTGGAATCCGGGAAAGAGAGGATCACAAATAGAGAAAACATTAATTAATTAATGTGAAAGAAAAGAGGAAAAGCAAAGCCAATCCAGATTTCCGCTTTCTCGCAAATTCTACCCGCCTTCGTACTCCTCCTCTTTCCGCCGTACTCCGGCGGCCGGCGGTAGGTTTGGTTACTTGCTGATATTTCAATTGTTCTGTATTACATCAACGCCGTTAGCAAGATGGGACGGCCGCCGAGTAACGGAGGTCCTTCTTTCCGTTTCAACGCTACAGAGGTTAGTATCATTTTTTATTTTCTCTCTATATATACATGTTTCGTAGTCTTCAATTGGATAATTATTACTGTTATTATATGCAGTTTATTTGTGTATTTTTGCTCGTGATTGTTTTTATTTCCCGTTTGGTATTTACATTTTACTATATTTCGTTATGCATTTTTGTAGTTGCTAAGACTTGGCATTCTCACATTAATTATTACTCTTTTGTGTTTTATATGCAGTTTATTTTGTACTCTATGAGTCACCTTTCGCTCCTCGAGTGTCAAATTACATGTACTTTGACCAACATATTAATATGAGAAGAATTGCAACTTATAGTATTTTTTGTATGGTTTTTGAATATATAAATTTTAATTTTAAAATATTGAGTTAATCAAATTCTATTTAGCTCCAAAGATTAGTCAAATTGACTCTCGAGAATCGAAACGTTACAAGTAAAAAGTGAAGGAAGGGAATATATTTTTGCTCGTGATTGTTCTTTTGCCCTTTTGATATTTACCTTTACTGTCTTTCGTTATGCAATTTGTAATGCAGAGACTTGGAATTCTCACATTAATGGTTTCTCTTTTATGTCTACTAAGACTCTATTGGACTACATCATTTTTAGACCTTGTGCAGTACTATAAGAAAAATACATGCGTTTGTTGAGTTCTTTTCGGATCTTCTTTTCCTGAAGTAGTCGTTGTAAATGAATTATGAGTCCTTGTGAGAGGTTTAAAAAGACTTTATAATATAGGTAGTTTATAGCCTGAGTTGATAATTACAGAGATTTGATCTTTTTCTTATCAGTTCTAAGCATTGGCTGTGTCAGGAATTCAAGTAAGGGGATTTAAAAAATAAATTCTTATGCACATGGATTCAACAATTTATATATATGCAAAAAAAATCATTTTTTCCCTGTTTACAACAATAACAAAATACCTAGTGTAATTTCACAAGTGGGGTCTGGAGAGGGTAGGATGTTCGTAGACCTTACCTCTACCTTTGCGGGGTAGAGAGGTTGTTCCCCTATTTACATAGTATAATTATTCAATGACCTTGCACCCCTCTGCCTCCGTCTCTGGTCCTAAGAGTTTCAATATGCTAGCAAGTAGTTGTGCTGTGGGGTGGGTGTTCTTACTGGAAATAGAATTAAATATGCAGTTCACTCATCACGTTGGACAAAATCCTTATAGTTTGACTGTCAAGATGAGTAGGCGTTGAGTAATATAAAAGGAACGCCGGGATGGGATGGTGAGGTTTTAGGTTACTTGAAATTGACTAAAGAAAAAAAGTTCTAAAGAGTGTTCTGGAGGAGGAGTTTTTAAGATAATGGAGGATGTAATAATTATATGTACGTATCAATAGGAAGATGAGGATGATTCAGTGAGATGGTGATACCTACTTTTTGCTTGTGTTCGTAGAAAGGAGAGATGGTTGGCATCTCCCCCGACAGGGACGGGAACAACCCTCGGGCTTTAAATGTTATGAAACACATCCGGTTAATGCTACCTGCTTTGGCGGATCTTACCCAATTTTTCATTCTAAAAAAAATCTATTTGCGTAATGACTATCCTTGTTTTGCAAGTTCTTCATGGTTATTCTAACCAGTAAGAAGTCCAGTCCTTGGCTAAAAGCGGTAAGGATTTTAAAGATAACAAATACGTCCAGTCCTGCACCCAAGGGTGTGGCCTAATGGTCAATGAAGTGGGAGTACCATGAGGTCTCATGTTCAATTCCCAGGAGAGACAAAACATTCCATCTGTTTTAGCCTTGGTGAACAGAGTTATCTGGTACCTATCGCTGGTGGGAGATGACAGGTATCCCGTGGAATTAGTCGAGGTACGCGCAAGTTGGTCCGGACACCACGAATATATATATAAAAAGACGTCCAGTCCTAGCCTGAACTACGTATATGATGTCATATAATGAGCTTATCTTTGATATACCTAGACATGATTAGAGCTAACATACCTTTGGGATAAAGCTGAACCTTAGTGATTGTTAAATTAGTCTCACTCCAGGATATGGTATACTCTTGAATTTTGTAGATTTATTGAAGATAGATAGTTAATATATGAGTTCTATATAGGTAAAAGCTTAGTAGAACGGAGTAGAATCCAATAGCGGAGAGGGTCAAGGAGATCATCTCAGAGTGAGATGGGTCAGATTTGAAATGGTTCGGGCTGTTCTCAAATCACACATGCGCATTGTAGTTCCGTTTTAGCCATTTTAGAGTGAAAGATATTTGGAAGTTGTAGTCATATGTAGTTTTAGTTGACCTTAAAAGTTGATCAAACTAATAGAAGAGCTGCCGAGAAAAGTCGGTGGAGAGCAATGGACCACTAGCGCACTGTGCATCCTTTGGACCGTGTGGCTGCAAAGGAACAAGGCTTGTTTGAAGGGCATAGAATTCATATTTCTAGAATTAAGAATAAGTGCTTTCACAACCTATATTATTGTTGTAAGCGTAGTTGACCAAAAAATGTGCATCAGTTTTTGGATTTTCTAGATTTGTAATGAGGGATGTAAGGCTTGTTTTTTGTCTCGGGATGTTTCCTGTAACGTACTGTACCATCTTGGTACCTTATTAATACATTTTTACCTTATAAAAAATAAATTAATTCTGTGGAAAAGGATACAGAGTACATGAATGAGGATAAGATATCTTTTTATTAGAAAACTAGGAAACATAAGTTAACCCAATAAATAAATAAGTACGAAACACTATGCTAGCAGTGCCTCTATATGTGGCAAGTCCGGTGCCACCCGCATAAACCACTACCATTGTTCTTTCTACCCTTCCCTAAGTCAGTGTATGGAAGACATCTAACAGGGGTAAGGAAGTTGTTAGTGGTGCTTGACTAGGGCTCCATTCGTGTTCCTTTATCCTCTTTTCCTTTCCTCTTCTCTAATTTCCCACATTCTTTAGTTTTCGTCTTCAAAGAACCAGTAAACTGAAAGGAACTAGGAACGCAAGTTATTTGAGTAATGGTGTATAAGGATAGGGGTTCATCTGGGTTTGGTCATATGATGCTGCACATTAGGGCTTTGACGGGAGTCACGAGGAAAAGAGTGTTGTCTCTGACATATATATATAATAAGGTTTTACTGAAGATGGAAGAAATTAAGCTGTTAATTTAAATTCTAGCACGAGCATCATTCAGTCTAGGATGTAGGACTTTTTTTTTGAAATTATTGCAGCCAAGTCATTAGAACATGTCGAAAATGTAGAGGAAGAATGGAAGATAGGATCATAGGGGTGCACTCCTGACAATTCATGTTCATTAGGTGTTAGGACCCCACTCCTCACCCTTGGCTTTTGCTGTTCTCTCTTGTTTCTTAACTAAAGCGAAGATACTAAGGTGCGCAGAGCGATCAAATTAAACTAAGCTAAGCTCCATTATTACTAGCAATTATGAGTAAGTTTTGTCCATTAAATTCCAAAGAATCTGCTCATAAGCAAAAGATAACAGCCGGAGGGAGCAACCTAACTTACCTAATTCTAGTTTAGAATGTCCGTGCTCGAAACTATAGTACAGCTTCCTTCTTGCTTGAAGCTTGACTTGACCTGTACTTTATTCTATCTTCCTTCTCTGTTAGAATTATCTCTAATGTAAATTTGACAATATCAACTCCTATAATTATTTGGTGATCCCAAAAGTTCTCATGATTTCTTAGTATCACATTTTCCCTACAACAGAAGCACTAGGTTGAAAGACTTGTGCAAATTGAGATATGAAATAACAGCATGACTAAGATAGCTGACATTACATACTGAAAGGAAGTCTAAGTCATATATTCTCTGATCAAGTGTTTATACCGGAGAAATGGAGGTAATCTTCCCATCAGTATATGGAATATGGAGTTGTCTAGAAATAAAGCTGTGGAAAACTCCTGTTAATTACTTATGCCCCTAGTTGCTTTACTATCTTTACACTAGTTATCAGTTATTACTATCCTTTCAAAAAATGCTCATTCCTTTTGCTTTTAGTTGCCTTCCATGATAGACACCCTTTGATGTCACTTGTTAACATGAGCTGTTTTGTGTCATTTCATGAGTTTGATAGTTTTAAAGTAACCATGGCGAAAATTGTATGCCATAGAGGCTTTCCCAATTATCATACATCCTTCCCTTCTTCCCTTTTTCAATTATTGTAGTCAAACGTTTCAAACATGTGGACCATACAGCTTAATTGTACTGTGCATAGTAGTTGCATCTGATAACATCACAGTAAGATATATAATCAAGTTGAAAACCTTAAGGGTGCGTTTGGTTCGCGCAGGATAAACGGAATGGAATCCAGTAAGGGAATGGAATGGAAAGGAAAGGAATTACCTGATTGTCTCTGGGTGGTCCGGGGTCCGGAGTCGGGGGTCCGGAGTGGTAGTCCGAGTGGTCCAGGGTCCGAGGTCCGGGGTCCGGGTTGGGGAAAGGGAATCCAAATACCTAGTGGGGTGGGGGGAATCAAGGAAAGGGAATGAAAGTGGAGAAGAGGTAAAGGGAATGAAAAAGTAAGGACAAACAAACAACAACAAAGGGAATTCCATTCCTCCATTCCCCTTCCCTTTCCTGTTTACCCCGAACCAAACGCACCCTAATAATTTTTCAAATGTTGCAGGTTGCTGAGATGGAAGGTATATTGCAAGCTCATAATATCCAAATGCCGGCTCGTGAAATTCTTGAAAATCTTGCTGAGAAGTTCAGGTAGGTTGTTAATGTGCCAAATATTTGGAGTTACTCCTTTGATTTATATGGCCGTGAAGTTTGGATGGTAATGTGCCTACTTCAATGTAGTTCTTCAGCGGAGAGATCTGGAAAATTTGTGGTTCAAATGAAACAAGTAAGAGGCTTTTCATTTTTTTGCACTGTAATTTCTGATGATCAAATGAAAATGCTTTCGTAACTATGGCTATTTATGTTGTACCTAAAATTATGTAAGTATTGTCATAGGTTTGGAACTGGTTCCAGAATAGACGATATGCCATTAGAGCAAAATCAGCTAAGAGTCCTGGTAGATTTATTGCCCCACCAGTGCCTCAAAGTGATCCAGCTGCAGTAAAGGCTCCTGCAAAATTGAGTGCCTCACTTATGCCACAGAGTGATCCAGCTGCAGTAAGGATTATGCCCCAAGCCCCTCAACCCATACCTTCTCCTCAAGGTAAAATTTGAATTTTCCTACCATTTCAATACACAGTCTCAGATTTCTCTTAGGCTTTATTTATTATTGGCAAGATTCTTATATATTCGGTTTCACTATTCTCACTTAACTTGTTCTACTTTTGTTAGCTACAGTGACAACAATGCCCCAAGTGCCTCAACCTCTGCCTGCTCCATCAGGTAAAACCTTAAGTAATATTCTTATTCTTTTTTTTTTTCAAAGAGTCTTCTTAGTGATCCTTTCATTGGGTTTTACCAACTTATGTTTGTGTATCACGAGGACATGACCTTAGATAGGGGGTTATGGAGGACACGGATTAGGGTAGAAGGGTAGTAGGTCTTCGAGCTAGTCCTACTTACGCTTGCAAACTGGTAGTTGTAGTGTTATTATTGTAGGCCCGCCTAGCCTATCATACTAATAGGAGCAGTATTGCTTTGTAGTCTCCAGTTTGATTTCTGCTGCGATGTGTCTTTTAGTGTACTTTGTTTAGCTTATTTACCTGCGCTAGTTATTGCTTACTTTTTTGGAATGCGCTATCAGAGCTTATTCACTTTTGATACCAGCATTTTCATATTGCTTTAATTTTTTTTTCTGACCGGGTCTGATCGTTTCTCTTACTTTGCTTTTGCTGTTGCTTTGCTTGTGCTTATGCTCTGTCTTGAGCCGAGGGTCTCTCGGAAACATCCGCTCTACCTACCAAGGTAGAGGTAAGGTCTGCATACACTCTACCCTTCCGGACCCAATGTTGTGGGATTTCACTGGGTATGTTGTTGTTGTATGTTTGTGTATCACGAATTATCATTTATCGGTTGCATATTACCTCATCATACTGTTATGTAGGTTCTCTACTTTTTGGTATACTACCTGTGTACGGGTTGTGTTACCCCAAAACATCAATTAAATATTACCTTATCAAAAAATAAAATAAAATAGAAGAAGAAAAACATTACATCATTCTACTAATCTATATTTTGTCATGTGATAAATGCCAGATTTGTTTTGAGCAACGTGTGCTATATGTCTGTTTACCCTGTTCTGTGGCCTTCTCATATGTGGGCAGTGTGCTCATTTGATCAGTTTTAACTAGAACTGGAGGGACCAGAAGTATTCAGTACTAGTAATAACTTTTTTGATACTTTTGATAGTGTAATGTGCTACGGTGTAGGCGTTATGGTGCTTAAGATGTTTCTTGGGCTTAGTATCCACCTTATTTTTGAATTAATCTCCGCTAGCTGAGAAGACGGTGCTATCGGTTTTGGAGGAGGTCGGCAGAATTATTATTGGTTTATAACTGTTGAAAATATGACGTGACTTTGATCCTGAGTTAGGTTTTATTACAGTAAATTCATTTCAACTTGCATAAAAAAATGGGAGGATACCTGTGAACCATCGTGATTATTAGCTAACTGGGTACTCTCTCTCTCTAATAAGTTTCAGATTACCAAAATAGGTGATAATTAAGTAAAATAAATAGCTAGATCTACCGATGTGAAGGTTCCTCTGTGGTTTACAAATGAGCAGATTGGTGCTTGGAAACATAGAATCACTGATTTTGATCTTGAGAAGATGGGTGATTAGATTTGGCTGTTTCAGGACGAGTAAGGAATATCTCATTAAGTAGAAGTTTAATTGTGGTATCATTAGATGATGATCATGTTCTGGGAATCTGTCCGTCTCTCAGAAAGTACTTAGACAATGGTATTGTGGAAAATAATGGCTGAATCACTACCGCCATCACTACCACCAACAACATACCCAGTGTGATCTCACAGTAATTAAATCTAATACTGCAAAAAATTGTTGGTTCCTTTTGCTAATTTTCTGTTTCTCTCTTAAAAAGAACTTGTATTTCCTTTAATTATATTTCTTTCAATTCATAACCTAACTCCACGTATTTTCTACTTATTTTTTAGTGGCAGTGCAAAATGTGGGCAGGAGTGCTTCAGATAACACTCAAATGGAGTTTGAAGCTAAATCTGCAAGAGATGGTGCATGGTTTGTCTTTTTAAATCATTCAATACATTTATGCTTGGCTTTATCATTTGTTTCATTTCCACCTTTTTTATCTTTGTAGCTAGTAATTCTAGATTAATGGTATTATCCTTCCTTAGGTATGATGTAGCAAGCTTCCTATCACATAAATCTGTGGAGACTGGTGATCCGGTAATTCTCAGAGCTTCCTATCTACTTTTCTGAAAGAAATTATTGTTAGTCTGCTTGGTAGTTAAATTTCTATGATAAATAGAATTATCTTTTTGCTCTTGCTTTTTTTTACCCATGGAGTTCACGATTGATTGTTAAGGCAATATTAGGCCTCTTATTTTTCAGAAATCAGTAAACACATGCTTGGCTCTTTTCTAGTTTCATTTTCAGCCCTCTGTAACATGCATGTCCTTTTCGTCTGATGTTGAGGGTTCTTGCTGCAAACTATGTTTTGGTCTGAAATATGCTCCGAAAAGGGTATATTAGTGAATATCTTCTTATCTCTTTTTTAAATGGTGATAAACTTCTGATTTCAGGAAGTTATGGTTCGATTTGCGGGGTTTGGAGCAGAGGAGGATGAATGGGTAAACGTACGTAAGCACGTAAGACAGAGGTCTCTGCCATGTGAATCGTCAGAATGTGTTGCAGTTCTCCCCGGTGATCTGATTCTTTGCTTCCAGGTGCATTTTACTATGGGTCAAATGTTTATGCTAAACTTACCAAATTGTCATCATTTAGCTAAAACTTTTACAATTTTCAGGAAGGCAAAGAGCAGGCGCTGTACTTCGATGCGCATGTCCTTGATGCTCAAAGACGCAGACATGATGTGAGAGGTTGCCGTTGTCGGTTTCTGGTTCGTTACGATCATGATCAGTCTGAGGTATTCAATTATATCCTTCTTTCTGTAATATTTTGCTTTTATCTCAATATTCGGGCCTAAACTTTCATGAGCTTATTTCAGTTTTCTGACTATTTTGTGCTGCTTTACTGGTACAATTGTCGGTTCCTCATAATCGAAGAAACAATTGTTTAAAAGGAACACACAGTTTAGCAGCAAATAAGCACAAATAGATTACTCATTAAAAAATGGCTGTTCCTCGTAGATTTGACAACTGTGGTTTACAACTGGTTATCATTTTATGTACTCTGAATATTAAAGTTTTCACGAAAGTTTAGCGTTTTTCTGCTGCTTTTAGCCTTGTATGGATTGCATGGAACGCTAGTTCATACAGTTGTTCTTTGGCTGAAATAAGAGAAATAGGATTCAGCCCTCCACTCTTTGCTCTTCGTGAAGGATGGGTGTGAGCTGTGAGAAACTACCTCTTGTTCCTTTGCATGTTTAGTACGATTTCCCTGGAGAGACAGGTGGAATATCAATTCAGTGACGTAAATAAAATTGATCAAATGTAAAGAGTTCGAGGAAATAACATACCAGGAACACGTTTAGAATAGAACAGTGACTATGATGTATAAGGTATTATCGGCGCTGCACGTAGAATGAGCATAACTGTAGTACTGGAAGTTTTAATAGTTTTTTGTTCTAGGCTAAACCTAGTTTATGAGGGAGAACCAAGATAAACTTGGAATTAGGCCCCGGGGGTGGGGGATCCATGGCCATATGAGACCATCCATCAAAAGAAATAGAATAACATCTTGGGAGGCCAACTATATGCTACTGCAGACAAGTGGTTTTAAATATTCAGGTAGCATTTTCAAACTGTTGGAAATTTATTAACGTGAAATAAAGTTTAACCTATTATTTATGATTCGAACAATTGGGGCCCCGCACGTCGGAAACGTTATTTCCACACACGTGCATACGTTGTACCAAGGATCGTAAATTTTCCCAGTGGAGGAGATATTGCTACGTAAACAAAATGTTTGATTCATGAAATGATAGACGGTTATTGGCCAAATGTCAAGTATTTCACGTTGGTAAATGAAGGAGGAAGTGTACGACGTGTAAAGATGAAACGAGTCGGAAATCACCGCGGAGCCGCGAAGGGCGGCGGCGCTAATCGGTGGTTTGGCTATTGGAAGTCAGGCGCCGTGGCGCCTCCCAGGCAGAGCCGCGGCGCTTCACTGGCAGTGAGGTCGACGGAAGACGAAAAGTTTCTGACTTTTGGAGCATTGCTCCTCCATTACTTGGCTCTTGAATTCAGCCATTATTTGGCTGAATTATAACCCCTCAATTAGTGCCATTACATGGCTAGTTGGGAGGTCATCTTCATCACACTATAAATTGAGATCCTTGGCTCAATTGAAGAACACACTTAGCAATAAGAAATTTCTCAGTACTTCTTCCTCTCTAAGCTTTCTTTCACACACTCAAAAGGTTCTTCTTTTGGTAAACATTTTGAGTTTCCTTTGCTCACTTGGTCATTGTTGTTTTATCTTGGGAGACAAGTTGCCAATCACCGTAAAAGGATATATACGGGGCAATATTGTCTTAAGGACAGAGTGAATATCACTCGACTCTTGTTCTTTGTTCTCATTTCCAGAGTGTAATCTTTGTAATAGTTACTTACATTCTCGTTCATCCCATTGTTGTACTCACAACTTACTCACACAAACATCATCCATGGTTTTTTTGAACACTGAAAACATTCTTATTGTCAAGGATACACATGATATGATCGTCTTCAGTTGGGTTTAATCCACTTGTCTTTTTCCTATGTAGGAAATTGTTCCTCTTCGGAAGGTTTGTCGTCGACCTGAAACTGATTATAGGCTGCAGCAACTCAATGCTGAATCTCTGAAGCAACAAAAGATAGGTAACGACCCTACAACAGGCAACACTATGAAGGTCTACTCAGCTGATACACCACAGAAAGCTCAAATCGAATCAAGGCTAAAACCAGCTAAACCAACACAAAAGCAGCCTGTACCGGAGGTCACCATCAAGCCAGAACCTAATGTGGTTCCTATGCAGCTGCAAAAATCTAGTACTGATTCGTTAACAGGAAATACTTTGGCAGAAACAACACCACCCAAGCTTATGGAAGAAATTACAGAGAAGCCTGTAGTTGAAACAACTGAGATTCCTCGGGAAGAAAAAAGAGAGATGTCTATGGCAGAAATAACAAACAAAGCTCCAGCTGAAACAGCAGAGAAGCCTCCTGATGAAACAACTTTTAAGCCTTCAGCTGCTTCAACATCGAAGCCAGATGAAGCACCACAGGAGCCTCCTGATGAAACAACTCTTAAGCCTTCGACTGTTGAGGCATCGAAGCCAGATGAAGTACCAGAACAGCCTCCTGTTGAAACAACTCTTGAGCCTCCGGCTGCTCCAATGTCGAAGCCAGATGAAGCATCAGAGGAGCTTCCTGCTGAAACAACTCTTGTGCCTCCCTCCAGCTGATTCAACATCAAAGCCAGCTGAAGCATCGGAGGAGCCTCCTGCTGAAATAATTCTAGAGCCTCCGGCTGTTTCAACATCGAAGCCAGATGAGCCTCCAGCTGATTCAACATAAAAGCCAGCCGAAGCACCAGAGGAGCAGCCTAAGGCAGAGAAGCATGTTGATGCTGGAGCAACCGCAGCTCCCACTTATCATGACAATGCATCTGTATAAGCAAATCATTGTCGCCAAAAATTGTAAACATCGTCTGTGTAGCCAAAATTTCGAAATTAGGATTCCTAGGGAAAGAGAAGCCCAAAGTTGGAGGGGGCTGGATAGAAACTTATTCTTGTGCATCCCTCCCTTGTGCTGTTAAAAGCACGAATTGCACGAGGGACTTTACTAGTGGCTCTGGTAGATCAGTGAGTCCTGTAAAATATTTAGATCTTCACCTTTAACTTGAATTCTTTTCTTCAGTCTCCTCATCAGATACTACTCTATTCGTACTACGTGAGTTTGACTTGCGTATAGGCTACAGCTGCCGATTGTGTTTAGTCTTACGAGAAGAAAACATAAAAGAAGTTCCTTACTATTTTTGTTCATTATAGTTCCTGTGATTTTAGGAAAAAAATGTCAGCAAGGGTCTTAAATTCTTCACTTAAATTAAATCTTCTGCGGAACCCCTTCACTCTGTAGAAGTGGAGTGACATAAACATGCAAAGCATTTGTATGACAAGCAGACAAGGTAGCATTTTACGCGATCATTTGGTACGCCGACTAAGTTATCCCGGGATTATAATTCATGGACTAATTTATTCCATCAAGGTGGGATAAAATAATACCGAGCTTGATGGGATTGGATGAGGTATCCAAGAATAAGTTTGGATAAATTAAGGATCCACAGTACACTGAAAATAACAACCTCACAGCACCTAATCATTTCGATACATAATGTTTTAGTCATCTCTTCCTTGTCTGACTCAGATTTTCAGAGATGGGCTCGTTCAGTTGGTGGGATGGGATAAATAATGAGATAGTTAATCTCACTTTTAGCACAAACAGAGCAAATTATAATTATTACTTTTGATATTAATTAATTCCCATAACCCTTAATGGCTTCATCTGAAATCAGTCAGTTTGACAAGAGGGTTTGCTGAGATGGTACGCACTTTTCATCTCAAATTCTAAGATTGCGAGCTCGAGTACCAAGGAACAAAAAAGGTGAGAGCTCCCAGGTAAAAAAGGCCAGTCAGTTTGACTTAAACTCTATATATATGTTAAAAAGTTTACTGAATAAATATGAATAATAGATTTAAATTCAGTAAATTAAATAGGGTGTGGTAGAAATTTCAAACTCGAACCCACTAACAACTTGTTTGGATGGTTGTTACCTATTATATTGTTTTGTGTTGTTAGTTTAAATACAATATTTGTTTGATTGTACTTAAATATTATATTGTATCGCGATCATATTATGTAACAATGAGAAGTCTCATTTTGTGTAAAGAGCGATTGGTGTGATTGCGTCGTTATCTTATTTTTTTATTTATTATTTAATAATTTTATTTATCCTTTACCCTACCTTCTTGTTCTACTTTATTTTTTGTAAGTTTAATGTGTGACATTATGTAAATGAGAAACAATATCATTTATGCAAATGTCGTATTTATCAAATAATATAATACGATATATTATGAAGGCCTAATACATATGAAGCCCCTTAAAGTTGCCATAATTTTTCATTTGACACTTCAATTAAGGGTTGTTCCTATTAGATACTTAATGTAAGTGTAAAGCGTGTCAATTGAACACTTCACTCACAACAATAGAAAAAGTTTGTTGCTTTTCACGCTCTTATAGGTGTGCTACACTCACTCTGTCACATTAGTCGTTTGTGTTCAATAGATACACTTTTAGTAATATTAAAGTGTCTAATACGAACAAACCTTAGTTGAGTTATTTTCCTTCTTTTTTTCAAATGGAACAAAAAGAGATAGAATTAGATTCATTCCCGAAATGCCTTTTTGGATATTCCTCAATATCCCGGCTATTCACGGAACGTAAAAAGCGCAGCAGATGTAATCATCAGACATCCATTGTAAGTGCATACCCACTTTTGCACAACAGGATTATGAAAATTTACGAGAAGCGACTTGACGTATTGTATGTGCCAATTGCCATTTAGCTTTGGAAGCAAACAAATAGTAAAGAATTGTGACCTGTGAGATTTTTCTTCAACCAGATAATCCAGATATTATTCAATCCATAAAATTGTTTTTTTTCTTTCATTTTTCTTTTTTTGTGGTTCGAGCCTTCCTCAAATTTCGCGCATAAGGAGAGGTTAGTGCGGATGTTTTTTTCTTTTTTGTGTTCAATATCATAACTAGGGGTGTTATCGGTCCGGTTTCGGTCCAGAGTCCAGATCCGGGACCGGTCCGAAACCTTATCGGTCCGGTTCCGGGTCCGGGGCCCATTTTTTTTTTAAAAAAAGAAAAAATTAAATTTTCAATACTGAAATTGACATTCTCGGACACATTATCACAAAATTTGTACGTTGAAATCTATTGTATATCGCGAGATATTTAGATTTGAAAAGGAGAAAAACGTAACGATTTTAGGGAAAAGTGAAATTGATTGGCAAGATGGACGTTTTTGGAGAAATCGGCTGAATCAAACTGCTTTGTCCGGCCCTGTCTCGAAAAAATACGCGAAATCAAAAATAAATTTAGGTGAACGGACATCCGAACGCAAAGTTATGACCATTTAAAGTTTCACTAATTTATAACTAATTTATATGTCAATGCTTCAAATTAAAATATAAAGTCTACCTCACATATATTTAAAATATGTAAAATAGTCGAACATTAGGGAATATTACAATTAAATATAATTAGGGTCTGCTGGGGAGGGGGTCTGGCTGGGGCGTCTGGCGGGGGGTTGGGGGTGTTACCGGGTTACCGGTCCGACTCCTTATTGGTCCGAGTAATTTTTTGATACTCGTATTCGGACCGTTAAAATTTCAGTCCGAATATCGGTCCGATTCTTAGGTAATTAGCGGAAGTATCCGGACCAAATCCTTCCTCTCATCCAATTACCTGTTCCCTCTCTCTTTCTCACCCAAACCCATCACTTTTTTCACCACACTTAATAATTTCCTTCACAAACCCAATACCACGCGCCTTTCACGCGCTTCCACTAAATCACACGCGCCGTCGTCGCCACATTCATTGCTGGCCGAGGCCTCAGATGAAACAACTAATGCGCTACCAGGTTAAGGACCCATTGAGCTCCCTTCTTCAATTAATCACACGCGCCGTTCAGTATCAGCCACTGAAGCACACGCGCCCCGTTTCCACAGTCATTGCTGGGGGAGGCTCCAGACGAAACAACCAACTCGCCACCGGAGGAGGGACCCATTGAGCTGCCTTCTTCAATAACGGATATATTTGCCTCTGATGATCCTTATCCACTTCAAACTGCCACCAGTCTTCTCCTCACCGGAGCTATATCGGTTTTCCTCTTCCGCTCCCTTCGCCGCCGTGCTAAACGTGCCAAAGAACTGGTAAAAAGCTCATCTCTTTCTGCTCTCTATAGTGTGAAATTTGCATATTTTTATTAACTTAAAGGTATACGTGCAGTTTATGTGACTGTGTTGAAAGATATTTTTTTTTGAAATTTGTAGTCTAAAATACTCCTTCGGCCCCAAAATACTTGTCATGTTTTCATGTACACACCCTTTAAGATTCATTAGGAGGGGTGTTTGACTATTTTACCCTTAATTATGTCTTTAAGATATAATCTTTCTTCGTTTGTAATATTTAGTCATGATTGAGATGTTCAAGAACAATTATTACGAAGGGTAAAATGGGAAATAAATATTTAAATTTGTCTTGAACTTCTAAAATGACAAATATTTTGAGACAAATATATTTATTAAGGATGACAAGTATTTGGGTGGAGGAAGTAAGTCATATGACTAATTAAGGAAGGATCAATAATGTTTTATATTTCTGTAGATTAGTTGGCGATGAACAAGTAAGAATTACCTCAACCAAAAGAATAGACATTTTTATGGCTATAATTATGTCACTAAAGGGTGAAATAAAAAATTTAAAGTTAAATTGTTTCTAAGCATGAAAATTGTTATTTTTGGGGGATTAAAGAGGGAGTGTGTCACATAAAATGGAATAGAGAGAGTAATATTTACTGTTTGCAGGCTGCACAAAGATATTACAAAATCTCATATTTATGGAGTAATTAAAAATATTTAAAATGTTTGAGGAAAAAAGAATGATTTGACTTCTTTAATAGTAATAGTGACAGTAGTGTCATATAATCCGGGGCAGCAGAAGGTTATTGGACAATGAATTGGTTTTACATGCTCTCATTTTCGTGTTTTTCCGCTATTTATGTTTAGTTTCATTGAATATGATCATGGAAGTATGAGTAAGCATATCACTCTTTTAGGCTTTTAGCTTCAAGTTTTGTTCTGTTGATTGGATATGCATGTCTGTTTGATATGATAACAGGTAATAAGGAGGCATCATCTATTTGTAGGACCATATCCCATAGTAACTGAAGGTATTAGGGAGCATACATGTTTATTTTGTGATAATAATGTGGGCTTTCTTTGTACTGGTATTAGAAACTTAGGTCAACAGGAGCGAAGAAAACGTTGAAGGAGGAAGCAGTGGAGAGTTTGAAAGCTATTACGCCTACACCCATTGATGCCAAGGCTCCACCTTCACTTGTTCAGGCACTGTTGGGAGGTTTAACAGCGGGCGTTATTGCACTTATCCTTTACAAGTTCACCACCACCATTGAAGCTTCTCTTAACCGCCAGGCGCTTTCAGATAGTTTCTCGGTTTGCATCTCATTTTGCCTTTACATTCGCTGTTTCTTTTCTTCCATATTTACAATGTGACCCATATTGCATAGAGGGTAAACATTCAGGCAACTCATTCAGAAAGGGAAGAAGGGGGCGGGAGGGAATAATATATACCGTACTTTTTTTAGTAGAGAATTGATGGTTACTAGATACCCCTCCAAAATAATTAAAAGAACAAGGGCAAAACTTCCCCATTTCAAATAGTTTGAGGGCAAAATTGGTCCATTTTTCCTTGTTCTGCAACAACAGTTAGTAGAAAGGGTATTTTTAAGCTATTTGCTAGTTGGGAGGTATTTTTAGCCAAAAACGTAACGGCGGGGAATTTTTGAGCCAAAATGTAATGGAGGGTAATTTGACCTATTTCAAATAGTTCAGGGTATTTTTGGACCTTTTCCCTAACATCAATCTTATACCTTTCTTAGAGTAGATTTTGTGATTATGAAGAGATCCTCTAGTGAAAGTATCTTGAACATGTTAACTTTGTCCACCGGGGCTTAAACAGATGGGAAGACATCATCTATGTCACACCCCAACCTTGGGGGTGTGGCCGACACTTAACACCCCGAAGGCTTGAGCGAACCATTGTAGTATCGGGAATCTCTGTAATACGAGACTTGGGCCGACAAGGCCTCCATATAAACGTATAAGACAAGAATATATGACAACCTGCACGCAGAAGAGTGTATATATATATATATATATATAACCAAGGCCGACAAGGCCATAAGGAGAGTACACTACTAACAAAAGGGGCCGACAAGGCCACGACATACACAAACCCACTATATACACAAGTCTGCAAGCCTCTAAAAGTGTCATAATGCATCAATAGGTTGGGACAGGGTTTCGCCATACCCAAAATGCTAGTAATATACACCACAACACCTAAAGATTCATGTATAGCAACTCCGAGAGAGGGGAGTGCGACAATCACAACTAAACAGGCATCTACTGAGGAGGAACGCCGCGCCGTCTATTTGTACCTGCAGGCATAAACACAGTACCCGTACCCCAGAAAAGGGCATCAGTACGAAATATGTATTGAATATGTTAGGCAGGAGATATAAGTAAACAAAAGGTGCAACAATAGATATATGAAAACAGAAATCAACCTGAAAATCATATCGAGCCGCTGAGGGTGTCACAATCATGTGTATATATATGCATGTTTGTAAAAATCAAACCGCCCAATGGGGCTAATCATATCATAGAATATCCTACCCGGCCTCGATGAGGACTCGATCGTACCCGGCCTTAATAGGACTCGGTAATGTCAAACCAACTGCAGTGGTGTGCGCATATAAGCGTCGTACCCGTCCGACTATAGTGCGGCTCGGTAAGAAAATAGATACATATATATAAGTGCAATGCAAGACCGACTCCCAAGGACATCACAAGCATAACCGAAGTGACCTATCGTCGTTATCCTCCGACTATGATTATTGGCACTACGTTCAAGGATTTCAATATGAACGTAGTGCCAATACAACCATTTTGGAACTTATAGAATCTTAGAGATGCTTATGAATGGAAAATACAGGAGGAATATGAGCGACTTTATCAAGAAGGTAAATCATTAGTGGTTACACGAGATGGAATTCACTTTCAAGTTAACGTTTTGTTAAGTCACGCCGAGAAAGAAAGTTTGCCCTACATACCTTGTCGATGAAGCTGGTTATGTTCCGCGGAGCCTTGCACGTGGTATAGATGATTATCTACATTAAACGAGGGTTTTGTATTAATATTGAGTTTATATCTTATAAAGGATTTCATTTAGGAAATTCGTCGAACAACTTATGTGCGTGAAGTTCTGGAGTTACACTATCATGGATTCTCATTCAAATTAGCACCATTATCATCCCCATATCATTTCCTCAACTTCACAACCTCACCAACATGATTCAACACAAATATTCATTCTTAATCTCAAACAACAATACCAACGAACAAGTTACCATAGTTTAATACAACAAGAGATGTTTCTTCCAAGTTCATATT
Organism: Przewalskia tangutica; assembly: GCA_029844215.1. Taxonomy (NCBI): domain Eukaryota; kingdom Viridiplantae; phylum Streptophyta; class Magnoliopsida; order Solanales; family Solanaceae; genus Przewalskia; species Przewalskia tangutica. The sequence continues at coordinate 2,178,695 of CM056730.1, read as the reverse complement.
GTTAGAGTAATTATGGGGCAATCCCATAATTACCTCCAATTCATTAATTGTAATATATTGTAATATCTCATTAATTAGGATGATTATAATTAGCATCTTATATTTTAGGTAAGATCAATTAGTCTTTCTTGCTTTACTCTTTACTCTTTACTTTTGCTTTACTCTTGCTTTGTTTTGATTGCACTGCTTGTGATTATGCTTTGTCTTGAGCCGAGGGCCTCCCGGAAACAACCGCTCTGCCTACCAAGGTGGAGGTAAGGTCTGTGAACACTCTACACTCCCCAGACCCCACGGTGTGAGATTACACTGGGCATGTTGTTGTTGTTGTTGTTATAGATTAGTCTTCCATAAGACAAACATATTATGATTGTATATAATATGGGGCGATCTAATTACCTCCAATTCATTAATTGTATTATATTGTAATATCTCATTTCTTCAGGAAACATGAATATTTTTTGGTAGGGACAAGCCATTTTTTGGCGTTGAATCGGGTCATGAATCACCAAACTCCTATAATCTCCAAGTTACCTCCATCAACCCATCAAGCCAAGTTAAGAGAGCTAAAGGACACATAAAAAAGGGATGAAACCTTACCTCAACCATAACAACCTTCAACTCCAACTCAAAGGGATTCACAAGTTTGCCAAGCTAGCTAGAGAGGTTACCAAGATGTTCTTGATCTTTGAAGGAGGAAATTACCTTGGATACTTGTAGGAGTGTTCTCTAATGGTAGAGAGGGTCTTGGAGAGTATTTGGGAGGTGTCTAGGGCTCAGGGGGTCGAAAATGAAATAGGAAAAGAAATTGGCCGATTTTGGACTTACATAAGTCACCAAACCACCTCACATATGCGGCTGCATATGCAGCCGCATATGGTGGCAGTGAGGTGGGGAAAAGGTGGCCTCAATCCATGGCCACTTCCGTGAGTCGGAATGACATCCGCGACACAAAACGTGTGGCGTATCGTCGAAACTTCGTCAATCTTCATTGAGTTGTACTTTCTTTGGTCCTATTAACTTCCAACCTTCCAAAATCACTCCTTAACATCCTTGTACGTCATATGAACCCTCGAAAACGATTTCAAGTTCTCACTGACTCAAGTCGGCTGACTATGGGGCGTAACAACCTAGTATTTTTGTCTCTGCTGGGATTTGAACCTAAGGCCTCATGATTCTCTTCCACTTCTTTGACCACAAAGCCACACCCTTGGGTGTTCCCCTGCCCCCAAAACTATAGCAGTAAATTCTCGTGGAATTAGTCGAGGTGTTGCTGGCCCGGACACCACAGTTATAGAAAAGAATTGGGGGCAGGGAAGAAGAGTGTAGCTTTTCTTAATCTGATAGTTTTTTTCAATTGTCTCGTAAGAAGTGAAGGTGAACGGATATTGAAAGTCCAAGAGCCACATACAATATTGTTTGACAGGATTGGTGCCCTGGATTTATGGATTTATATTCAGTCGTAATTTTGTACTCATCACATTTAGACTAAATATTTTGTTCTTTCTTTTCGTTGTATTTCAGGATTATTTGATGCAATACCACATCTATGGTTTCTTTAGGTAAAACTACAACATAATATATCCTTGGAGATTTAGCTACTCTTTGCCTAGTTATGAATACCAATGATGAGCTTACTCCTCGTGGACATGTTTTTCTGAAGTACTTATAGACAAGTTTCACCTTAATTGCTGCATATATAGTTTCTGGAGAAAATAGCACGTGAATGAGATTTTATCAGTTGAGATTCTATTGTTTACCATTTGATAATCATTCTTTCTTTGTGTTTGCAACAGGTTCGCCAGATAACAATAACAATTAGGTAGTTTCTAATAGATTTCCTTTATATTAATGCATATGCATTACTGTTGAAAGATTATGTAACCTTCTTATATTTACAACTGCTTGCAGAACTATTATAAATGGAATATGCTACCTCGCAACATTTGTCTTTGGCATCAACTCTATCGGTTTGTTCCTTTATTCTGGTCAGCTTGTCTTGAACTCCAGACCTCTCGTTAACTGAAGCGTGGACAATATAATTTGGGGGCCCAACATCAGTAAACAAAGAATTGGAATGGGTCTGACTCTGATACCATGTAAAGAATGGATCTTGGGTCTAATTCAACCCCAAAAGCTAGCTTGTGGGGTGAGGATTATCCAAGTCCATATAAGGAGTCCATATTCTCATTCCATTTCCGATGTGAGACTCTTAGCTGAAACTGAAAATTACTGGCCTTGTTGACGGATATTTTTTTCAATTTATATACTTCCTATAATAGTTTAGGCCCCTAAGGTTTAAACCTGCAGCCACCATGGAAACAACAACCATTGCTACGGCTGGCAAAATGGTTAAAAGGAACAAGTAACCATCCAATCCAACCCCATTAGACATGGGTTACGTTTTAAAAATGGATCAGATATGGATATTATCCACTGAAAAATGGACATCCAGATGGATAGTATAGATATCCATATTATCAATCCCCATTTGTCTGTTTGTTATTTTTTCATGAGTTCTTGCTTTTTGGAGTCCAAGCTTATTTTAGCTTTTAACTTGTATTCTCACCTGACTATTCATGGAACCATAGATATGGATATATCAATATTATCAGTCGGTTAACTCATTTTTTATCTGTGTGTTAGATATGGGTGAGTCGGATATTTTATCCCGTTTTTGTTTAACCCATTTCGACCTGCCTATATCTGATCAGACTAGCGCGTTCACCACTCCAAGTCATTGCCAAGATATCCTACTTGCTGCATAATACATTTTATTATATGTGCAGTGGCAGGGTCTGTTTGAATATAGACATATTTTTTCCTTGAAGTAGGACATAAATTAGTTAGATTATATGCAATTTTATAGTCAAAAATCCTATCAAGAGCACAAATATAAGACAAAAATATCAGATCTGACGGAATTTTTTTCTTTTTGCAGCCAGACAGCGATAGTACCAGATACTAGCCAGTTTATAGATTCCTGTGGGTGCACAAGGCAGTTCGGATCAGGCTATATTAAGGCGAGCAGTGTAAACTCAGAGTTGTTAGATTGGTTAAGGCCAGAAGACCATATGTTTGATCTTTGATAGTGAAATGTAATGCAGCAAGTGATGCTAATGCTCTTTTGGTGAAGTCAAGATGATTGAACCACTACATACATCCTCAGCCAGTTCATCAAGTTACAGTGCAACGTATAAACGCCAAACAGAATTCGTAGGAAGCCACTTGAAATTAAATTGATTTCGACAAAATAGGGATACTAAACAGTAGATAGTGAAGTTCATGTCGATCTTGTATGTTGTACACTTGTACATTTTTCTAGTTGCAATGCTTGTGAAGTTCTCTTGTTTGCATCGCTATAGGCGCAGACGATGGTCACCGTTGTATTGTTCTACTTTGATTACCTCGTCTCTGAGTACAGTCTGCAGTTTGAATGGCAGATATCACCTCTAAACAACCTTTCATTGTTCCCTCTATCCAAGCTGGTGTTTCTTTTCCTTTGTGAACGAGTTCGTTTTGAGTTAGCCGATTAAAAGTAGCTGGTAAGCATCAAGTGTTGAAAAACTAAAATTGGTTTTATAAATAAGCAGTTACATATTTAGATAAACTCATAGAAATACTGAATTTGTACAAAAAGAAGTATTGAATATGATAATAAGAAATTAATGTATTTAGTGAAATGCTTTTTATAAATACTTTTAAAAAATGACCTTAAATGATTTACCAAAAAAATAATTTTTAGTACTTTTTACAAAAGAAAGAATTGAAAGATAATTAAAAGTTATATTTAAGGAAGATTATTTTGTACTTTACAAAAGATATTAGAGATAAAATCGTAAAAGATTTAATCAAACCTAAAGTACTTATAAACTATAAGATCATAAGTTGGACTTGGGAGTGACTAACTACTGTTGGTAAAAGTACAGTTACAATTGAAAAAAATAAAATATTTTTAGTTTGAGGGACGGATATCACGCTCTCTTTAAGGAAATTCAGGCCCGCTGCAACAAATCTTCACACCAACAATAACCTTCTTGACTTATCTTCTCTAGGATACAACAGTCCGATAATGTTGTATGACTCGAACGAACAAAACTCTGCATAAGTTGTTGAGTCCAAAGCTCCACCAAAAGAATACATTCCTTTAACAATAAACAATCGCTCTATATATTTTTCACATGCCATCACAAAGTAAAAATGACTACTAATCGCTCGTAAAAGTTAAAGTGTGTAAATGACTTTTTGCACAACTTTAAGGGTAGCCTGTATATTTCTCCTAAACTATATCAGAATTATACGTGATTCAAAAGATAAATCAAATAACATATTTGTCACGACCCGAACCCGGACCCGTGACCGGTGCCTTAACCCGGGCACCCTAGTGACACAACATCAGAGAAAACCAGCGGAATGTAAACCCAAGATAAACAACTATTAAGATATAGAATAGTCTAGCCCAAACTGGCTAACCCAAAAGTACATAAACCGACGATTCATCCTTGAACCAAGTTCGACAAGACTACAGGCCTCAGAATGAATAACACTATGACGGGACGGGGCCCGTCATGCCTGAATGTACAAAATAACAACGACTCGGGAGAACCATACCAAAAGTCGAGCCTCCAAGAAATGGAGCTCACGACACTGAGTACAAGATCCTAGGCGAGGATCTACCACTCTTTCACACTGCGGCGTGAGCGGCCCAGAAGGGTCGACACAACGTACCAAGTATGTAAAGCGGAAAATCTGTAGTAATATCATAAGTCCAAAATACATTAAAGTTATAGATAAAACCAAATTATGTTGACCGTGCCTTACTAATAATGAGAGTAACAAATATACATTTTATATCATAAAAATAGGAGGCTAATGATCAAAGCGGTACCTCGCAGTAGTATCATTAAGCAATCCTACTCCGGGACTATTTCACCCGCATAGGTCCCGTGGACCCGCATGAGGTCATCCGCCTCGTCATAGGACTATTTCACCCGCGTGGGACTATTTCACCCGCATGGATCCGTGGATCCGCAAAGTACCATCGCGTACTCGCGTGAGACTATTTCACCCGCATGGATCCTATGGTCGGATCCGCGTAGTACAAGCGCGCGCTCGCGTCATGGGTAGCAAATCCATGGCATAAATAATAACCCGGGGTTTACCAGTAACAATATAAATATACATAACATAGCTCATCCGCTATTAAACATAACATAAGCACTACCTACTATCACATCACAACGTAAGCACTACCGGCCTATCATAACTTAAGCAAGTGAAGAATCACCTAACTTCTTATTAATAGTATTAATACATCCTCTCATTTTAGTATACCTAAGGCACGATCATGTCTTTTAATAAAAATCCGGGAATTTAACCCAAGTATCATGTACCTCTAACCTTTTAAGAAATAACTCTTTTTTTATACAAAAATTCCAAGATACTAATCACCATAGTATCAAGTTACGATTTCTTTTCAAAACAAGTCACGTTTCCTTTTAAAACTATCTCAAGCTTCTAAATTAAGTGACTTCATTTCTTGTAAAACCTTAGGCAATGCATGCCTTAAAACCATTTTCCTTCCACAAGTTCAAATCATCAAAACCTTTCTCCATTAAACTTTCACAAACTAATATAACCAACTCCCCATAAAGCCGTTATATTAGAGTTAAACAATAGTAAAACACATTCCCTTAAGTCCAAGGGATTTTTATACTTTTCTTTTAAAACGAAGCAAGTATCAAATACCTATAACAAACGAAGATTTTCAAATCTTGTACGTCTACCGTACTACATAGGTACAACTAATCATGCTCAAGAGATAGGAAAGCTCCACATACCTCTTCGGTCAATCCACAAGCTAAGTCCAATTTACCGCACGTAGTATGTCAACCTAAAATGACCACAATACGTTTATCAAGCTCTAATTTATAATGCAGAATTTTTCCAAGTTAAAGTCACCAATTTCCTACGAAAAATTGGGCAGCGTTTCCTTTGTTTCTACATACTTTGCCACCTTTTCCAAGGTCGATTTTTAACGCTCAAATGCCATGTTTAAGGCTCAACAACCAACCAACACCAAGGGGATTACACACCTAAATTTTGGTGTGTAAAATTCAGCCCCACAAGTTACAACAACTAACCCAACAAGTCTAATGTAGTATTTAGGCAACAACATGCTCATAATATCCCCCTAACCAATTCTTTCATAATCAAACCCCATTTCTTACATGCAACAACTCTAAGTGCATTTTTTTCCCAACTACAAGTTCTTTCTATTAAACATGCAACACCCAATACCAACTACAAGAGAAGAAGTGTTACCTTAAGTTTTAGCCAAACTTATTCCAACACCTTGCTAGCCTTTTTCTCCAAGAACACCACCACAATAGTCTTCACAAGCTTGTAATAACCTTTCCCTCCTATTACACTTTTCAGATTTTTCCCTTAGGCTAGAATTCCTCTTGGGAATTTAGAGAGAAGGATGAGCTTTTAACTTAGAGAGAGATGGAGTGTAAAGATGAAAAGTTGAAAGAAATGACCAAGTCTTGGTCAATATAATGCATGTAGGTAAATCGGATGGGGACACTTGTCACCCTCCCATGGCCTCTTTAAAACAAAATCGACTTTCTAAGTTTTTCCCAAATTTCCGCCTCGGCGCCATGCTTCGGCCTTGGCCGCTGCGACTCCTGCGACCACCGGATCTTTCGTGCCACAGCTTCCGGCGCTGTACTGGAACTCAGCGCCTCACCGACTTCACGCGCCTTAGCGCTGGCCTGAGACCACGGCCGCGGTCGGGCGAACCACGGGGTATAACAATATTATTTCACTCAATCCATCAAACCAAAGGAGCTCTAACCCTGCTGCAACATTGATGTTCTTTTGTTTAACTATTTAGTATTGGAAATCTATTAACTCGACTAATTCAGGTTTGTGTCACGTAGCGACATAAATTCTGTTTAAGAGGGAAACCTCTCCGATCCCTATCAAGTATTTACTTATTCCCAAAATTAGGACCTGAGGCTTCTGTTTAATTAAGGATATCGGGATCTCATCCATCTCACCACTCTCTTGATCATGCAACTTAACATCATTTTATTTTAAGACTAAATTTATTTTTTAGGAGTGCAAAACTTATGATACGTTCATCAAGATTTTAACTTGTCAATCTACTTTCCAAACTCATTTTGCTATCTTTCTTCTAACTTTGTCATCTTCTATTTTTCTATTATCATTTGTGCTTTATCATTTTTCTGGTTAATCATTCGGTATTCAAAACCTATTAACTCGATTAATTCAGATTCTGATCGTGTAGCGGTGTAAGACCCATTTGAGAAAGAACCGCTTCTTATCAAGAATTTCGCATTTCCGAAACTTCTAATTTTACAACTCATTTTGCTATCTTAATCCACCTCGTCTACAAACATTTAGAGACGTCTTAACGTGAGACTTCTTATCCTCATCTTTGCACTCTTGTTTGTACAAAATTGCTGACTCACCTCTGTATCATGCATGTATCTGTTTATCCAAAAACTTGGAAGACTTATTAGCCATTCCATCTCCTATATATTACACATTGCAACCCCAATTTTCCACAAAACTTCTACTTTTGGTACAAAAGTTTAATTAACTTTTATATATGCTGATAGTGTAAAAGAATATTTCGACAAAGTTTTCCATACTACTAGAGAGCGCCGATTTATACAGGTATGTTTTCCACCAAAGATTGTTGTTTTAAGACTCTTTTTTTATTTTTTATTAAGGAGTATTAGCCAGTTTTCTGTAAAAATTCATAATTCGCATGTCTTAGCCCAATTAAGGACTCACTTTTACGAATTAGAACAGGGCTTTCAAAATATTTGAGACAGCCCTGCATACTATAGAGATCACATATTCTTATAGAAAATCAATTAACAACGGGCTATGGTAGTTTATTGCGTAGGATTAAGATTAACATGAAAACTAATTTATACTAGCAACAAAAAGAGGTATAGTTATATTAATGTTCCTTTACATTGTAAATCATATAATCCTTATCAATTTGGATAAACTATATAGGATAATTTACAAAAATAAATCTAGTCGAACTAATGCCTGATTGTATCTTATTTTTTGAGGCCCAAGAATAGGCCCATGTGAGAACTACTATTCTATAACCTTCTTGAGGCTCAAAATAATAATTTATATTTTAATTTACACATATGATATTTTTGTACACATAATTAAGTGGACTAGGGTTCACATTTTTTGGTTCTTTATATGGAAATAAAAACATATTCTAATTATTGTTTGCTTAATTGTAATTAGAAACTAAATTGGACCAAATACGCCCTTACACTATGCGTGTAGGTAGGGATGTCAGTGGGGCGGGTAAATACTGGTACCGCCCCGCACCCTCTCCAGTTGGGGCGGGTATGGGGATGGTTTGGTGGGTGGTGGAGCGAGTATGGGTATCAAAAGTGCTACCCGCCATGGGTAGTGGGGCGGGGGTGGATTTCATATAAGATCCGCCCCGATCACTCCCATTACCGCGCATGTACTACACCGCCAGTACCGCGCCCATATTCGTATCGTCTATTAGTTTAATTAGGCTATTTATGAATTTATTTGGCCCTTTGATTTAAAATATGACTTGAGCCAACCGCACCGTGTCCTGAAAATCATGAAAGTACCTCTTTTCATTTTTTTTTTTACATAAACAGTAGTGTACTGATCCTGAATATACCTCGTCCCTTTGTTTATAAAATGGCTTTGTACTAATCATGAAAGTACCTCTTCCATTTACTTGCTATTTAGTTTCCCCTTTGTCCACAACTGAGTTTCATTCTCCTAACTATGGAAATCCTGAAAATAATATTAGTAGGCTAATCTACTTTTATTGTCCATTTGCATCTCTGGTATATGAAAATAATAAGTTTAATAGGATGTATGCTTAGGTTAGGCTTGCATGTGTGGATGAAACAACTCTAACCTTGGAATGCCCATCATTTGTGTTTTAATGTTTGCCAACTTTTCAGCGAGCATTTATGCTAAGTTAAAACCTTGATCTTGCACTGGAAAGATGGTTAACTGAGAGATTCAAAAGTCAACTTGGAGAGATTTGTGTATAGTTGGGTTCGTCTTTTTGACAAGGCAAATCCTGGAAACTAGTTAATCATTTTTTCGGGACCGTCAGAAAAAGAGAATGAGATTAATGGGTACCCGCCGGGTAAGTGGGTACCCGCACGAAGTAAGTGGGCGAGGGGCGGGTGGAGGAATTACTACAGTGATGGGTGGGGGGGGGGGGGGGGTGTGTTTTAGGTGGTGGATGCAGTGCAGGTACCTCCCCGCCCCCGCCCCGCCCCATTGACATCCCTACGTGTAGGTCCAAATTTAGGGGTGACAAAATTAACCTAAAACCAAATGATCCGCCCAATCCACCCAAGATTTCATTGGTTTGGGCAAGAGTGATTTTGATGATGAGTTGGTTTGACTAGTACAAGTTGATTCATCATAAATCAACATCTCAAATGAACCAATGATGATGTTCAAACTTGACCCACGAAAATGATCTATCTTAACGATTAGAGCTCCACTCTAGATTAGATTTTTATTTATAAATAATTATTTAAACCTTTATTATTTCGAAACGATAAAAATACACCAACGCACCCCAACCACCCATCACACTATCCATCCATCCTACCCCTACCCTATACCAGCCCCCACCCAAACACTAACCACCCTCACATCTCTGCCCCTACCTTGCCTACTCCACCCCACCCCTACCTCTCTACCACACCTAACTCTACCCCTACCTCCCGCTCTACCCCACCCCAGTCTCAAATTTCTATTTTATATTTCTTTTACTTTTATAAACAATTTATATATATAAAAAAATCATACCTCCCCCCATCCTACCCACCTACCCCCTCCACCCCCATCCCATTACCCTACCCATCCTCAAATTTCTATTTTATATTTTTTTAATAAAAAATATGATTTTTTTTCTTACCTCCCCATACCTCCCTAAGCCCACCTACCCCCTCCACCCGCACCCCATACCCTACTCCGTCCTCAGATTTTATTTCATATTCTTTTTACTTTTAAAAAAAAATGATTTTTTTTCTTACCTCCTACCCCCTCCACCCCATGCCCTTTTTTACTTTAATAAAAAATTATTAATATAAATTTTTTTCTTACCTCGTCCCCCTACCCCCTCCACCCCATGCCCTACCCCGTCCTCAAATTTCTATTTCATATTTTTTTACTTTAATAATTTTTTTTTTAAATATGTATTTTTTTATTATCTCCTCCCCCTACCCCACACCCCATGCCCTACCCATCCTCAAATTTTATTTCATATTTTTTTACTTTTATAAAAAAGTTATTAATAAAAATATTTTTTTCTTACTATTTATTTTACTTATATATAAAATTTTATTAAAAATGAGAATTTTTCCGTACCCCATCACCCAATCTTCCTCCCCAACTACCCCCACCCTCCCACCCCACCCAATTTGCTTCCACCAAGTTTTTACTTTATATATTTATTTTACTTATATAAAAAATGAGAAATTTTTCTTACTCCACTACCCAACCCCCCTCACCACCACCCCACTACCCTCTGCCCCTCTCACACATTATTTTATATATTTATTTTGCTTTTATAAAAATGATTTTTAAAAAAAAATATTATTCTTATTTTTAAAATAAATATATTGAAAAATCAAATATCATACAAAATAAAATAACATCATAGAAGGTAAGTTTGAAATTTATAAAAGTAATGGGTCAAGTTGGGTAAATTGGGTTATGACCCATCATTTAACCCAACTTGACCCGTCCATCTTAGCCCATATAAGCTTTGAGCGGGTTGTGCATTAACCCATCTATTGATTCATCCCATCTTGACCCGCCCAACTTCAGCCCAAACGGCTCATCTTTTCACTCCTAATCAAAATATATATGCCCTCGGTTATGTTTTATGTGAAATAAGCGTATTTTTTGCCCAATAAAGTAATGATAAATACTTAATTTGACCAAACTATTTATGAATGACAAATATGGTGAATTACATACTTCAAAATATATATACTGAATGACTTTTACAAAGAAAAGAAGTTCTCAATAATTGTTCAAGCAAACATCATCTTTAGGTTAAGGACTTAATTATTAAATTTTTAGGTGAGTGTATTTCAAATGCTCTATGAAGGATTTTGTTCTTCCTTTTTCTTTTCTTAACCAGAATAGTTTTTTAAATATCGTCCACGTCCCTAGTGTTTTGTTTTGTATGAAAAAGTCGTCTTCAATTTATTTTCTGTCATTTTTACTTGTTCAACTAAACACATATTAGAAGCCAATTCATTTATTGGTGGTAATCGTTTTCGTAGACAACTTGGATTTAGTTTCAGTCCTCAAAAATCTAAATCCTGTTAAATATACATACAATATACACATGATATACATGTATATTGAAATTGAATAACAAATTCACGGATGGACTGGATGACCGAGGCCCAAAGCCTCTCGGACAGGGACTGCAATGCTGGCCCAAAGCCTCTTGGTTTTCCCCTCAGCAATATATTCAATATACATACAATATACATGTATATTGTATGTATATTTAACAACCCCTGTTTGATCCGGGGGCTTTGGTCTAGCTATAAAAGTACACTATATAACGTGTAATATGTTGATTAAAACACACATTACAATTCAAACATGATATATATAAACATCTGATATCTAATTGGAGAAGAATAAAAGCGAGTTAATTATCTATCAAATTTCGAACGATGCGTTATAGACCATCAAAAGAATTTTGGTCATGAGAAAACCATGCTAGTTACGTGCCTTAATTTAGATGGACACATGAATTGACAGAGAATATTTGTATTTTATTTTTCTAATCAAAAGGGTGTCAGCAGCTAATTTGTAATTATTTGGAGTTTAGTTAAACAATCATCTTTAGCACGTAACATCTTTTAAAGAAATTCATTAAAACTAAGTAGTGGACGGGTTTAGTCGCTTTGCATGCTTTGGTCCAAATGTTGATTTACCAAAAATGTACAAAATATTAAATTTCGATTACAACAATTATGTTCGAGCTTTACCCGAAATCGTCGTGTTCGAGCTTTAAAATAAAAAAAATAATTGGTAGGAAGCGCTTTTTCTTTTAAAGTGTCTTTTGTGACCTAAATCAGAATTAATTGAGACTTCAAAGTGAATACCAAACAACGGATGGAAATTTGTTGACCAATTTGCTAACCAAATATTGATTTGAATATTTTTTTAAAGAATAATTTTATATGTCCAAACGGGACCATAAATCAGTAAATTTGCCTAATCCTTTGTCTCCATTGTTTAAAACATCCAAGCATAATACTTAATTTTTTGTCTCAAATCGTAAAGAATAGATATTGAGACTAACTCAACCTCAAAAGCTACCTTGTATATTGAGGATTGTCTAAATTCATATAAAGAGTACATGTTCTCATTTCATATCCAATGTTGGACTCTTAACACTCCCCGCACGTTCAGATCTTGTTAATTAGAGCGTGGATAATATAATTTGAGAGTCCAATATTAGTGAATAAAGAATTGAAATATGTCTGGCTTTAATATCAACTTTTGAGATTGAGTTAGACTCAAGATTCATAACAAACACTAGATATTTTTATTTTAGTTTTTGCAAAACTCAATTTGTTCCTTTAAAAATGTTTGGTTTTTTTTTTCTCAAAAGAATTTTAAAAAAATGAAACAATTTTCAACACCACGAGGAGTATATAGCTCTCATCCTGGCGCGTGGGGAACTCTTAACCACACAGCATTAAAGCATATGGACAGTTTCCTAGTATTGAATGGTTCCGTAACTGTAAGTAGTAGTGAATACTTTTTCCACGGAGACAAACCCCATGACGAAAACAGATCCGACAAGTACCCAATTGGGTCCCAGATAGAACACGGATCTTATTTCAGTTCAAGCAATTTTTGACAATTTTTTTTTAATAATTCAAACCATCCATATGCAAAACAAAAAAATACTATTATTTAACTACTGTCATCTTATATGTTAGCTGAAGAATTAGTGTAAAATTTAGAACTCTCATAAAGTTCAAATCTTGAATTCGCCTTTAGGGAGCGGTTTATCTCATAGTGAGAATTTAAATTAGTTGAATTAGTAAAGTTAGTTGGTTTAACGGAATCCGATTGCTTTTGTTAAGATCCAGTTTATCAAATGAGATATGGTAGAATTCCGAACTTAAACTCATAAAGTTTAAATTCTGATTCGCGATAGAAAGCATTTTATCCCGTTTTGAGTCTATATAGCGAAAAATTAAATTAGTTGGATCAGTAAGCTTCGACGTATAATTATGAATAGAGGGTCTATTGAAAATAACTTTTCTGCCCACGAAATCACATGTAAGGTCAAGATAAAATTTGTGTACATACTATCATTTTCAAACCCCACTTAGTGGATTACCTTAAGTATTTGATATGTTGTTGTAGTAAGCTTCGGCGGATAAAAAAAGAACGTGCACCCAGATAGTGAATTTCGGTCGGATACCCAATAGTTGTAATAAAATAGAGCGTGAAGCTCTATAAGTCCAAAAACGAGTGGTCTTTACTAAAGCAATTCTGTTCTTGCATTGTCATTTTTGTTTCTCTCTATTTAAATTTTAAAGTACAGAAACTAACAACCAAAGTTTTAAATTTCAGAATACTTTCAGATTGAGCTGAAAAATGGAGACCAATGGGGTGAAGGTGAAGGCAAATTTGTCTGACGGAGTTAACAACCAAGAAATTGAAACCCCAAATAATATCACAATCAAAGGCATTCTTGGATTGTTAATGGCAAATGTTGAAACAGCACCTGATGATGAAGATGAAGAAAATGGTTGTAATCTGAAGATGAATATGAAGAGGAAGAAGAAAGTGATATCATTGGGAATCGGTGACCCTACAGCATTTTCTTGCTTTCATTCCCCTGGTGTTGCACAAGATGCTGTTCTTGGGACTCTTGCTTCTAACAAATTTAATGGTTATGCTCCCACTGTTGGGCTTCCTCAAACCAGAAAGTAATGTACACTCACCTCAATTCTTTTTTTTAATAGCTGTAGTGTTTGGACGCTTACACACACCTCAATTAATTCCACGAGTACCTGCTACATCCCACCTGCACATGTACCGAGTAGTTTTGTTCACAAAAGTTTGGACATATGAAAAGAAATCATCTAGTATTTTCTGCTGGAATTTAAACCTATGACTTTATGGTTATTGAGCAAACACTCATCTCAATTCTCCTTCACTTAACACTGCAAACATATAGAACCAGGAAAAATATGATTTGACCTATATATACACCGACAATCTAAAGAATTTTTATAGTATCGGTATGTTTTAACATGTTATAGCAGGTAACCTATCTGTCTTATTTTCTAAGTTATGAATCTCAGTATTATGAATGGTTACATGTAGAGAGTTTTATCTTTTAGGTGACCTGATAGTCTAAAAATTCATTTACGATGTTAGTGTGTAGAAGTTAAACTCAGCAAAATATGAGCTTTTCTTGTTACTGTATAGGCATTCCATATCTGTACTGCGGTCCCAAATATTGGTCGTTTTGGCTATCTGAATTTTTTTCCAATGACGTTTTAGGAAAGCAAGAGGTCCTTTGCTTTTTTCCCTGTATATACCCATACTGTTCCAATTAGTGAAGTGTTAACTAAATGAGATGTCTAATGAGATATAAATGATAGTTTAGACAAATATTCTTATAAATAAGGTTATTACATGTCATTCTTGATTAAGAGTGCGCAAAATCTTAAAAGATTGATAATATCGATAGGAGTAATATGGATAGGAGGTAGTAACTCCTTTTTCCCTTTCATTTCTTTTTCTTCTTTTCGAATTGAAGTTTCTGAATGTTCAATGAAGTTACTCTATTCTTATATTTTACTAGGTGGTTACCTTGTTTTAGTTTGTTGTTGCATGTATTTTGATTGAACAGGGCGATTGCAGATTATTTATCCCGTGATCTTCCAGAAAAGTTATGTGCCGATGATGTTTATGTCACAGCTGGATGCACCCAAGCCATTGAAATCGCCTTGTCAATTCTAGCTCGCCCTGGTTCTAACATATTGCTACCAAGGCCTGGTTTCCCTATATACGCACTTTGTGCTGCATTTAGACACATCGAAGTTCGATACTTTGATCTTGTTCCGGGCAAGGGCTGGGAGGTTGATCTCAATGCTGTTGAAGCTCTAGCAGATCGTAACACAATTGGAATAGTTGTTATAAATCCTGGGAATCCTTGTGGAAATGTTTATAGTTACCAGCATCTTCAAGAGGTTGTCCTTACTGCTCTTTTTCCACACAACTATTACTATCTTTTTTTAGATAACCGTGGTGTCTGGCCAGTTTGGGAGCACTTCGACTAATTCCACGGGATACCTGCTACCTCCCCAGTACAGGTATCGGGTAACTCTGTCCATGCAAGGCTTCAACAGATGGGAAAGAAAGACCTACTGTGTTTTGCCTCTGCTGGGATTTGAGCCTGAAACACTATTATTATTGTTTTTCTTTCCTTTTTTCATATTCTGTATTAGTTCTGAAAATTTGTTTTTGTGTTAATATCAGATTGCAGAAACTGCAAAGAAGCTTAGGACCATAGTGATCGCGGATGAAGTGTACGGGCATCTTGTTTTTGGGGCTAAACCATTTGTGCCCATGGGAGTTTTTGGAGCCATTGCTCCTGTGCTTACTCTCGGTTCTTTGTCTAAGCGATGGTTAGTCCCTGGATGGCGCCTCGGTTGGCTTGTCACAAATGATCCCAATGGCACCTTCAAAAACCCAAAGGTTTGTACTAAACACGCAACATGATCAAGTACTTAGAATCAATTTAACTCCAATTGTGACTTAAAATCTCTGTTTTTGTTCTCTCTTTACCGACTTATGGATGTAATTATTTTCAGTTTGTTGAGCGGATTAAGAAGTACTGTGACATTTGCGGAGGTCCAGCCACCTTTATACAGGTATGCATTATCCCTCACATTCTTTGTCAAATGTATATGATTAAGGTGTCTTATATTGTAGCTTAAGATACGATAAATTGTAAATACAATAAATGCAAAGTTTCTGAGTTTTAGGCAAGTCATCTAATTGAATCTAATGTATACTGTTGGGTCCCGGGGTTATACTATGAAATAATAAAAAACAAACAGTAAATACTTGTATGCTAAAACAGTTTGCAAATGTTGTTAACAATGTCGTCTGACAGAACTGACGACACTTTAGATAAAAACAGAAAAACCTTTGAAGAGTTAAATTGCAGCGGAAATGATAAAGACACAAATGTTTAATTTACATAGGTTATATATTAATATAACCTATGATGATGGTCAATGACCAAAAGTATTGTATATATAAATATACAATTGAATAAATTCTTTCTCTTACAATATTACAATAGAATACAAAAGAAATTAAAAAGGTTAAGTCGCAGATGACTTATGCCTGAAAAATCTATCTAAATAGAAGTGCACAACATCTCATTACAATTGCTTTGAAAGAACAAATCTAGAATCTAAGCAACAATTATAATGTTGGACAGAATGTCGTCACAAACTCAGGCAATACAGTTGATCCAGTTTTCTGAATGCAACACAGTTGATCCAGTTTTCTGAATGAGATTTCTGGAGAGCTCTCTCGATCTTTTTCTCTTGTATATTCTGGATATTCGATTCCTCGTTGTGACCTCTCTATCCTCTCTATTTATAGTAGAGAGTTCCCTTGAAAGACTCATCAATTTGTTGTGGAGGTTGAGCTAAAGATGGGCAACGTGTGGCAGTAGCTTGAGGAGTGAAATTCTCAACTGCTTTGACTCGTTCTTCACTCGTCTTGATCTCCAAGCATTGACTCTTTCTGCACGTTTTTATTCTGCTTCAAAGTTCCTTGCCAAGTCAAAATTACCGTCGTGGTAAAACTCCATAATTTTAGATTCTGTCCAGTGAAGTAAGTTACATTGTCCAGAATGTTGGTCCGAATGTCAAGACATTTGTTCCAACATTTTGGTTTTTCAACTTAGTACAGAAAATGATATGTTGGATAAAATGTCATGACACCAAAACCCAGCATTAACATATACTTACCTGATATTAGCAACCATTGATGTGTAGGCGGCGGTTCCTCGCATTATTCAGCAAACTGAAGACGTTTTCTTCAGGAAGACCGTTAACTTGTTGAAGTGGACTGCAGACATTTGTTGCGAAAAGATAAAGGAGATTCCTTGTATTAGCTGCCCGCATAAACCAGAAGGCTCGATGGCTGTGATGGTGAGCAGTGAGAGAATCAAAAACCAATAAATCATCCAGGATATGCTTTTCAGTTTTAAAACAATTTCTTTAATATATGCAGGTCAAGCTGAATCTTTCACTTCTGACAGACATTAGTGATGATATTGACTTCTGTTTCAAACTGGCGAAAGAGGAATCCGTTATACTTCTTCCAGGTAAGAACTAACGCTCGAATAAAAACAACGATCTTGAAAAAGTAAAACCACAACTTAGACATAAGGAGAACAGAAAGAGGAACTCTTATGGTTCAAGAAACAATTGTTTGGAAATATGAATGAATAAACATTTATAACGACCTAGCGAGGATATGAAGTTTATGGGTTTGGAAAATTCTGCAGCAAGTGGTTGAAGAGCTGTTTGGATCCTAGGTTACTCAAAGTCATATTCCAAGCGGATTGTCTGTCGATGCCAATGCCAACTGGCTATCAGCCACCAAAGTAGCAACAATTTGGAATGAACTAACTCAAATAGTACACAACAATGACTCTCATTATAGGAATATCACTTTCTAATCTGCTTAGCCCTCTACATACTCCCTCTATTTTAATTTGTTTGTCTTGCTTTCTTTTTTAGTCTGTTTAATATAGAACGCCTCTTTCCTAATCTGGCAACTCCTTAATTTTAACATCCCACATGGCATGTTTAAGACTACAAGATTAAAAGAGATTTTGGTACATAAACATATCTTTAGTTTGAGACTACAAGATTCAAAAGTCTTCTTTACTTTCTTAAACTTCTGTCACTAAGACAAACAAATTGAAATGGAGGGAGTACATGGACTGCAACTTAGACACACCTGATTCAGATAAACTACGAACCAAGACTAGCATCTATGTGGATTTTAGTCCTTTTGAGTAATTGGGCTCTAAATTAATAATTTATACATATAAAATGAATTGCTACGACAAGTACAGAGTTTGATCCAAAATTACCGCTTTCCGCCGAACCCGCTTCCTACACTTAGCTCCACACCTGTTTATTACAATGTGAATTCGCTTAAAAAAAACATTTGCAGGACTTGCTGTGGGTCTAAAGAACTGGATTCGAATAACCTTTGCTGCGGATTTGTCTTCTCTTGAAGAAGCACTAGGAAGGCTGAAGTCATTCTGTCAAAGGCATTCATATCAACAAAATGGTCATCATTGATTCTAGTTAGTAAGCAATCCTTGTAATAGATCTTCTTCTCCGCTGAGCACCTCAGCTACAGTTAGTTGCTAAGTCACAGTATAAATTGTATAATCATAGTGCAAGTTACAGCTATTTATTGATTTATGAACATGCAATGACTATAGTAATTTTACAGGCTAATTACATGGCAAGTTTCAAACACATTGAATTGCCAATATTGTTCTCAATGTACCTACTAATTTGTGTAAGAGCAACCTGAATTACACATACTAAAAATGTAATATATAGTTAATATCGATTTTGAGTCTGTATTGCGAATCTTACGTATTGCATAATAGGAAGTCACTTTGATATGAAAAGGCATTTTGCCTGGTTTGACTCTGCTACTTGTTAGACTTGTGAAGCCTGAATTCTGCTTCTAAAACGCATTCTACTACCAGAGTGTTATAACAGACAGACTTGAATTGCTCAAGGAAGATGTCCACATTTTGCATACATCTAAGCTAGGGTGAAGCCTTGAATCGCCAAGGGTACTCAAGATATAAGTATAGAATACAATTCTTGACCTATATATATAATATAATTTTTTATAGGGAAAAGGATCATATTTGCCCTCAACGTTTAGGAAAATGTTTGTATTTGTCCTCCGTTAACGTTTGGGGTCAAATATGCCCTCCGTTAGTCCAAACCTTTTAAATTTACCCATTTTTAACGGATCTGTCACGTGGCAGCCACGTGGACGACACATTGCAATTTCCCTAAAATTCTATTCAATATACTCAATATAGTTTTTCGATGGAACGTGGCAGCCACCTTTAGTGACCCTTTTCCCTTTTTTATATACTCAATATAGTTTTTCGATAAAGGGTTGAACACCCTTCACTATGTGGCCATGCCACTTCATGTAAATCAATGCACAAACCACAAACACATTAGAGGAGGCATGTACCTTAAAGAGGAATGGATCACTTTCAATGGATAAGTAAAAGGGTAGGAGGTCACACCTTCATCCATCATCTTCATCAAGTTTTCAACGAGCCTAATACTCATGGCCTAAATGAGCACAACCAGAAATTATTGCAATCCATGAAACCAAAATCCGGTCATTTTTTTCTCTTCAAATTATAAGTAGGCATATGAGATCATTTCCTCAAAGACACTTACAACATAAATGTTATTCTGGTGAAGGTTCTTGATTATTCGTCCATGCATTCGCTTTCCTCTTGGCAGAGTCCTATGTAAGACAGGCCTGAAGAATGCTTAGCATGATCAAGTTGTTAGTGTAAAGCTTTACCTTTTCATCATCTGAAAGAGACTTCTTATATCGTCTTCAGAAAGCCCAATACAAGCATATCAATCTCACCGCACTTTGCATACGTATCTACTAGTATAGTGCCTACAAAGGCACTGGAAAAACTCAAGAAACAGTTCAGTAGCTGCATTCGTCATTTCATGACCTTGGGAAGAATTAGGCAAAGTATTGAAAATCATATTTTTTCTTTCTATTTATATCCATCAGGAAGATTCATCTTGGATTATTCCAGCAAATATCATAATCGTGGATAGGGAATTATATTAGTAAGTAACTACCCTATTTATTGTAGAAATTTCCGCGATCAATTGATTGGACCATGCAATCTAAAAATACTTTTTCATTATTAAAAAAAGAAATTACTCGATCTATTTCTGCATCGATATATCATGTATATAAGCATAGTAGTTGAAGAAGCAACATTCTTCTCTGACATATTGTCGAACACTCTATGAGCGTCCAACAAATTCCAAATTATTTATACATGGAAGTGATCTGGGTGTGCAGAATATTGGAAGTGATCGGTGCAGAATTGGTCGTTAGTAGAGCCGTTTTATTTGTTTGTTTTGCTCTTTTGTTTACTCAACGACTCATTTAGTTGGCGATGTTAGAATTAGAGATATGATAGAAGATGTAATTGGATTATTCTCCTCATCCTTTTCATTTATAAGAAGTAGGGCTGTTAGTGGTTCGGATATCTTCCGAACAGGATCGAAACGGACGATGGCGGAAAGCCGGACCAACTGAACCTTAACGGTCCGGATCTGAGTATCTAAAAATACTGGACCGTTAAAGGCAGGACCGTGAACCGGTAAAATACCCGTGCCGGTCCCCCCCCAGTCCCCCAGTCCCCAGCCCCCTCCAGCCCCCAGTCCCCTCCAGCCAGCCCCATCCAGACCCCCAGCCAGCCCCCAACCAGCAAGCCCCCTCCTGTCAGCTCTAATTAGTTGTAAATTGATCAAACTTTATATGGTCATAACTTTGCGCTCGGACGTCCGTTTTACCTAATTTTTTTTTTGATTTCGCGTATTTTTTCGAGACGAATAATCCCAAACGGACTAAAAGTCCGTTTGCTTCACCGGATTTCTCCAAAACCGTCCATATTGCCCCTCAATTTCTCTTTTCCCCCAAATCGTTGCGTTTTTTCCATTTTCAAATCTAAATATCTCGCGATGTACAATTGATTTCAACGTAAAAATTGCGTGGCACCGCGTCCGAGAATGTCAATTTCAGTATTGGAAATTCAATTTTAAAAAAAAAAATAAAAAAAAGTCCGAACGATAAGGTTTCGATCGGGACGGATCTCGTCCCAGACGAAACCTTATCGGTCGTCGGTCCGACCGATAAGCTTATCGGTCGGTCCCAGAAGTGATACCTGACCAGAATAACACTAATAAGAAGTCTCAATATATACAAATATGGAGGGAAAATTATTTGTTTTAATCTTCTCCTTACTAATCAATTCTATTATACTACTGTCCTTAAGAGAATGATTCTATCCTAACTACCATTTAATTACAATAATATTATAATAATAATTCATAAATGAATTATTGATTTGATACTAGAATATTCTCTAGCACTCCCCCGCAGTCGAAGCGGGAGAAGGACGGATGCTGAGACTGTCCCGAAAGTCTTCAAATAAAATCAGCGAAAGCCCTTTAGTGAAGATATCAACTATCTGATGACGTGTCGGAACATGTAACACCCGAATTTGTCCGCGAGCCACATTTTCACGAACAAAGTGAATATCCAACTCAATATGTTTTGTGCGCTGGTGATTGATTGGATTTCTGGAGAGATAGATTGCACTGATGTTGTCACAATATAATAGTGTAGCCTTTGGAATTGGACAATGAAGTTCAAGTAATAGATTCCGAATCCACAGATACTACATTGGCTACAACACGATATTCTGCCTCAGCACTGGAACGAGATACTGTGGGTTGTCGTTTGGACGACCAGGAAATAAGATTGTCTCCAAGAAATACACAATATCCTGACGTGGAGCGTCGGGTATCCGGACAACCCGCCAATCTGCATCTGTATAGGAGATCAATTTGGATCCATGAGATGAATATAAGTGTAAGCCATACTCTAGTGTGCCTTTGACGTACCGCACAATTCATTTGAGGGCATGCATATGTTTCTCCATAGGGTTGTGCATAAAAAGACAGACCTGTTGCACTGCATATGAAATATCTGGCCTAGTGAATGTCAGGTACTAAAGTGCTCATGCCAAGCTCATGTACAGGGTGGGGTCTTCAAATTGTTTACCATATACACCACTGAGCTTAGATTTAGTGTCTACCGGAGTGGCGGTTGGTTTACACGAAGACATACCAGCTTATTCGACAATATCTGCAGCATATTTCTTTTGTGATAAAAATAAACCACCTGAATGATGTGTGACAGCAATCACTAGAAATTAATGAAGAGGACCAAGATCCTTCATAGCAAACTCCAACCTAACTGTGACATGATAGACTGACGAATAGTATCTGATGAGGTGGTTAGTATGATATCATCCACATATAAAAGGAGATGTACAATATTATTACCCTGACGGTAAATAAATGAGAATGATCCGACCGACTATTTGAAAAACTCAGTTTTGATACAAACTCTGCAAATCGTTTGTACTAGGCCCGAGACGCTTGCTTCAAGCCGTATAAGATTTTTTTGAGTAAGTGATCGGTGTATTTTATATACACCTTTTGAGTCATTTTTAGTTAGTCTTTTGCCCATTTTTGTACAAATATGTGTCGTGTTAGGATATTTTTTCTTTCTTTTGAGTCACAGTGGTTTAAATGGCACATTGGCGAAAAGAAGCAAAAAGAGGGCAGAAACAGAGGTTCCATAGCCAAAAGAGACGAAAAGTTGACACCCCGGACGAAGTACAGGGCGGCGCCGTGGCGCCACTCTATCAGGAACAGCAGGGCCACGGTGCCAAGGACGATCAACAGCTGCAGGAGTTTAAGAGCCACGGCGCCAGACTGCAGGGTCGTGGCGCCGACGCGGGTTTTATGCCAAATCCGAGAAGGAAATGGCCAAGGGCAAGAGGGAAAAGTTGGAAACGTTTTTGGAGGCTATAAAAGGGCCTTAGGGCAGATTTTTGAAGGGTTTCACAATCACTAACTCATCACAACACTTAGAGTCTTGGAGGCTTCAAGATTAGAGGCTTGTTCATGAGTAATTCTTTTTCTTTACTTTATTTATTTTCAGTTTATGTTGGATAATCTTTTAGTTCTTGGCATGTCTATGGCTAGGAGCTAAACTTTATTTAGGGCTTTCCATTCGAATCACTTGAACCTCGTTTTATGATTTAATGCATGTTTTTGGTTTCTTCTTTATATAGTTGAGATTTATTCAATAATTGTTTTGATTGCTTGGTAATTAATTGATCACTAGTTATCATTACATATATGATTCGAATCGAATTCCGAAAGGGGAGATTATGAATATGTTGTAGTTGAATAAACATAGGTTAAAATCGTGGACGAAAGTACCCCGATACTTGTGTAGTTTAATAGATTATTGTTCTTAATCCTCCTTTGTGGTAAATCCTATCATCGAAAGATAGAAGGGTTCTGCATCGGGGTTGAGTGTTTATATATCCTAACCAGAATATAAAACAATCTAGTTAACCTGCTATCTCAACATAGAAGAAGAACCTTGATTGTTGCATTAATGAATAAAACGAGCGGATATTTGAGGAGATTGGAAGCCCTATTTCCACCATATCTGATTTAAGTAAAGTAATCTAGTTAGTTTTTAAAATTATTCAGTAGTTCTTAGATAAAAACCACAACAACAATATCGACAACCAAATAGATACCATATATAGATGTTTGGTAATTGAACACTAATCCATGAGGACGATATTCGGTCTTACCCAGACTATATTACTTTTACGATACGTGCAGTTGCGTTAAGCGTGTGGATAAATCGCGATCAAGTTTTTGGCGCCGTTGCTGGGGATTGGCGTAATTCAATATCAGATTATATATTCTTAATTTCTTTTGGTTTTTATTTTCTTGTATTTTATTTTATTTGTGGAACCGTGCGCCGTGATTTGTGTGTTGATTTTGATCAATTCCAGAAATATAGTTTATGCGAATAAGAAGAGGAGCAGACACACTTATTCCCTTCAACCCTGAGATAGAAAAGACTTGCAAACAGAACAGGCGTAACAAGAGGATTCTTGAATTACTAGCAATGGAGAATTTCCAAAACAATAATGAGGTGAATGAGAAGATGGGTGATCATCAACCCAACCAAGGAGTACCCCCTGGGGTGCATAATGATGTAGAGGAAAGAGTTCAGGTCCAGGCAGAAAGGAGCTTGGGGGATTATGTGTTGCCAAGAGTGAATGGAGCACAAACATGCATAAGGCTCCCAGTAATAGGAGTGAACAATTTTGAAATAAAGCCTGCTATCCTGAGCATGGTGCAACACACAGTCCAATTTGGAGGGTTGCCATCTGAAGACTCACATATGCACATTGCAAATTTCTTGGAGCTGTGTGTCACTTTCAAATACAATGGTGTTACTGATGACGTCATCCGGTTGAGGCTCTTTCCCTTCTCACTCAGGGATAGAGCAAAGGTTTGGTTGAATTCCCTGCCAACAGATTCTATATTCACATGGCAGGATCTAGCACAGAAGTTTCTGGCAAAGTTCTTTCCACCTTCAAAAGTCGCCAAACTGAGAGGAGAGCTGAACAATTTCTACCAGAATGATAGGGAGTCACTCTATGAGGTTTGGGAGAGGTTTAAAGATCTGCAGAGAAAGTGTCCACATCATAGCATTGAACTGTGGAATTTGGTTCACATCTTCTACAATGGGCTAAGTGGGACCACGAGGACCATTATTGATGCATCTGCAGGTGGTACCTTTATAAAAAAGACAACATATGGGGCCCATGAATCGCTAGAGGACATGGCCATTAATAATCACGTTCCAGATGATAGAGGGGTAAGTGGAAGAAAAGTTATAGGAGTTCATGAGATCGATGCCATTACAGCGTTGAATGCACAGGTTGCTCTCCTGACTAAGCAGCTCCAGCAAAACACAGTGTCAGTAAATGTAGTCCAGATGCCAATGAATTGTGAGATTTGTGGGGGTCCTCATACTTTGGACAGGTGCCCATCAGCTGACCCCAACAATACCCCTATTGAGTAAGCAGAATGTCAGGCAATGGGGAATTACCAAAGGCCCTAGAACAACCCCTATTCAAATACTTACAATCCAGGGTGGAGGAATCACCCAAATTTCTCATGGAGGGGTGACTGGCGGCAACATAATCGCTCAGAGTCAAGACTAATCAGCAACCATCTAATCAGGCCTCATCTTCACAACAGTTCAGTTCACCTGCCCCACAGGAAAATCCAGATGAATTGAGGGCAGCCTTGTTGACACTTACAAATTCACAGACTCAGTTCATGGCAGAAACAAGATCATCCATAAGAAACTTAGAGACACAAGTTGGACAGCTGGCCAATATGACAAATAACAGGCCACAGGGCACTCTGCCGAGCAATATAGAGGTTAATCCAAGAGAGCAGTGTAAAGCAGTGACATTGAGGAGTGGGAAGCAGTTGGGACAACCCACATCCCAGCCTATAATAGAGAAGGAAGCTGAGATCGAAGAGGAGTTATCGATGACCTCTATTTTAGAAAGGCTCACAGATTCGGTGAGGAGTACACAGAGAAGATTCCTTACCCTCAGAGGTTGCAAATGAAAGCAGTTGATAAGCAATTCTCCAAGTTCTTGAAGGTGTTTAAAAAGCTGCACATTAACATTCCCTTCATTGAGGTGTTGGAGCAAATGCCTACTTACTTCAAGTTCATGAAGGAAATTCTAGAGAAAAAGAGGAAGTTGGCTGATTATGAAACGGTGGCGCTGACAGAGGAGTGTAGTGCCATCTTGCAGAAAAAACTGCCTCATAAGCTTAAGGACCCAGAGAGCTTTACATTACCCTGCACTATTGGTAGGGTGACATGCAACAGAGCCCTATGTTATTTGGAGGCTAGTATCAACCTTATGCCTCTGTCAGTGTTCAAAAGATTGGGTTTGGGTGAAGCCAAACCAACCACTGTTAACTTACAATTGGTTGACAGAACAATAGTGCATCACAGAGGAATTATTGAAGATGTGCTTGTTAAGGTGGGAATGTTCTTCTTCCCAGCAGACTTCCTCATCCTTGACATGGAGGAAGACGATGAAATTCCCATCATCTTGGGAAGGTCATTCCTAGCAACTGGGAGAGCCTTGATTGATGTGGAGAAGGGCGAACTAAAACTGAGAGTTGAGGACGAGAAGATGGTGTTCAAGGTGTTTAAACACACCATTGAATCCCAGTCATAAGCAAATGTTTTGCAGTCAGCACTACTAACACATCAGTTGAGCCAGCACAGGCCAAAGCCAATGAGACCAGTCCGCCAGCACAGGTAAGTATTGCTAACCCTTCTCTTGAGAAAAAGAAGAAAAATAAAAATAGAAGGCTAAAGAGAAAAATGATCCTGAAATGGGTAGGCTGTGGGGTTAAATTACCCCAAGCTTCTTGATAAGGAACTTGCGTCTGGCTACAAGACGTTAAAGACAGCGCTACTTGGGAGGCAACCCAAAGTTTTTAATGTATGCAAATTAATTTTTAGTTAGAACAGTCTCACGTATGATATTGTTTGTATGTTGTGATGACAGATACAGGGCTAAAAAGTGGAGGACGAAAAATGCGAGAAAGGTAAAAATAAGCTCAGAGCCACGGCGCCCAACAGCAGGGCCGTGGCACCGAGAATTCAGATAGGCCGCATGAGTTTGGGCGCCACGGCGCCGAACTGCAGGGCCGTGGCTCCAATCTATCAGAAGCTACAGGTGTTTGGGCACCACGACGCCCAACTGCAGGGCCTTGGCGCCACGACATAAATTCTGAATTTAAAAGCCCTAATTCGAGGTTTCCCTCTCCCACACAAAACCCAAAACACCTAAAACTCTCTAAAACCCACGAAAATACCTTCTTTCACTCAAATATCAACTAAATTCCTTCAATTCTTTGCACTCACCACCATTAAAAACAACAACCCTCCTTCCATTGCTTCATTCCACCGCAAGAAATAAGAAATTTGTGAAGAACACCCTCCAAAGTAACATTCATCAATTTTTATTGAACCCTCTAAGCAAATAAGGGAGGTAATTCGTATGTTTGGGGTGTGAGGGTTATTGTTGGATATTGTGTTGTGTGAGAGATTTGGGTTGGCTATTCTCGTCGTGGGGTGTTGTACGTAGTGTTGTGAGGGTGTTGTACATGTAATTTTGGTGTAGTTGGGGTTGAATTGTATAGTGTGTGTTGTTGTGCTTGTGTTGTTGTGTTGATTTTGTGATTGATATTTGTTGGAAACCTCACATAAACAAATAAAACTCTGCCGAAATTTTTTAATGGGTCCCCGAAAGAGAACTTCCAGAGCTTCTTCATCCACCTCTGCTCCAGTGTTTGATACCACAAGGTTTGCTAGTAAAAAGGCAGAAGACAGATATAACCGATTAAGTACTAGACCCTTGATACCTGAGAGGGGCATGTAGTAAAGGAGGGATCCTTTTGATGATAATGATGTCTATGAGTCGATTCGAGCTATGATAGAGGCAAATGGATGGAGAAGATTCGTCGATCCGGAGAGAATTGCACCACAGAACACTATCATGGTGCGAGAATTTTATGCCAATTACCCGGACCAGACGAATGACATATATTTTATGAGAGGGCAACATGTGCCCGTGAATTCTGAGGTGATCAATGCAATGCTGAGGATAGCAGATGTCGAAGACCGTGGCTACAACCCAAACCATTTCAGGAGTTGGGCTGGAAATACCAGTCACATCAATTGGGATGCAGTGATAGAGACATTATGCTACCCAGAGGCAGAGTTCGTATTTGCGCGAAATGGAGCTAGAGGACTGAGCATGTGTCAGTTTAATAAAACAGTCAAGGGTTGGTTGTACTTCGTAAGTGTCCGCTTGATTCCATCGACGCACTTCATCAGAGTGTCTGCAGATAGAATAAAAATGGTGTATGGAATCATGGCAGGCAAGCCGATTGTCATCGGGCGAGAAATAGTGCAGAGCATTGAAGAGATTAGCAGGTTGTCTACCACTGGTGGGTTGGGGCATGGATCACTTATTTGTGCCTTATGCGGTAGGCATAGGGTCCCAACCTTGGTCACTGATACTTTTGAAAACAAGGGACAACCTCCTGTGACGTTTAGTGTAGTGCACATGTTCCCTGAACCAGTCCCTCCAGTAGAAGCAAGGAGGAGAGGAGCCTCAGCACCAGCACCAGCAGCAGAGGCTGCCATGGAAGAAGATGAGCCTGAACAGAGGCTCAATATGAGGCAGGCAGCAGCCACCAACCACCCTTAGCCTTGGAACCTCCAGTGCCTATGATGGAGCAACTGCTCATGAACCAACGAAAGATGATGCAGAGCCTGGACACAATGATACAAGGTCAACAAGACCTAAGGCAACATCAACAACAGTTGAGCCACAAAGTTGACGATTTGAGCTCCATGTTCAATCAGTGGGCCATGCATTACCCGCCGCCACCGCCACCATTTTAAATTACAAGTCTGTAAGTTGTCCCGTCTTTTTATTTTGAGTCTTGCACACATTAGGGACAATGTGTGATTTAAGTTTGGGGGTGGGGGGTTAGTTTATTTTATTTTTGTGTGTTTTAAGTCTTTTTGTTGTTTAGTTGTATGTTTTATATGAGTCTAATTTTTTTTTATATGATCATGCATGTTGTAGTTACTTGAAACGCCTAATGAATTGAAGTGAGATAATGTAATGGAATGAGAAGCAAACAATCTGAACACTTAGGTTAGATGTGCCAAGAATTCATGAAATCAAATTATTTGGGGTATCTTACTTGATTTATGCATTGTTAATAATAAAGTATATGTGTCTGCTTGTTTGTTATTTGAGGCGAAATAGTTAGGATATACATGTTAGGGAGATGACTCAGACATTTCTTTGTTAGCCCTTTCTTACCATTCATTGCCTATCCCTGACAATAAATGGTATCCCTAGTCAGCCCCTTTGAGCCTAAAATAAGATCTTTCTTTGACACCCTATATGTTATACCCCGTAGTTCCAGAGTATGTATGTGAGGACGTACGTACAAATGTATAAGCCCGAATTAGGTTAAGAATGAAATTGTGAACTTCCAACGGAAAAGATCCGAACCTTGTGAAGGAAATTTTACGTTTTTAATATTTTAACCAATTACAGATTTTTCCGAGAGATGAAATATTTTGGACCAATAGGAAGGCGACATGTGTCACCCCTAGGTGGCACATGTTGGACGAAAATTAGTGGGCAAGTGGCCAAGTCAAGTAGTCAAAGTCTTGCAAGATATTTTGTGGGGCAAGTGGGAAGGGCCTTGGACGGTTTTTGGGAGCCACATGTCTCATTTTTGTGGTGGACATATGTCCCAAAGTTGTGGTGGACATATGTCTCAAAGTTGTGGTGGACACTTGGTTGGAAGACTTCACTCACACATGGATCCAATCTCCACCATACACATGCTTGAATCTTGGCCATTGAATGTCCTATAAATACCCCCTTAAGTTGCAAGACTTCTTCATCCACTTAAACAATTTCCAAGTCACAAAAATCCTTCCCCCTTTGTATTAGCTCTCGTCCGAAACTCCCCCCCCCCCCCTTGGTAGAAAAATTTCTTCAAGTATTGTTACTATCCCAAATACTTTAGCCTAAATCCCTTATAGTATTCCAAAGTTACCTCTATACTAAGAGCCGGAAATACTACTTTATTTCCTTTAGTCACAAAACGAAACCCTAGGAAAATCTTCATAGTTGGTTGAAGTATTAGGAGAAGTTGTTTAGAAACTTCTAAGGGTTTCTTGGAGCGGATTGGAGCGTACGGAATAGGAGCTAAACGTTGTTCAGGATCGACTTATAATCTTGGATAATTTTAGGCTTATCGAGGTAATAATCTTTGTCCTTCTATTGTAATTGGAGATTACATATTGTAGTAATTTAGAATTAAGTATAAGATATATATAAGGATGTTAAAGAAGAGAATTGAACTGTATTTACATTGGACTGTGTTTACAGTAGACTTGTGTAGTATTCGGGGAGGGAGGTGCTGCCCAATTTTCCGTAAAATAAAGAACCTTCTGCTTAGAATATTCTACGAAGTAGTCTAGACGTTGATAGACGTATTTGACTATTATAGGTTGATACTCTGCGCGCGACATATTCGACTTGGCAGGTGAATTTAGCCGAGGAGGTATGTGATTCTTCCTATCCTCTTGAGCATGATATTTGTGAAATATATATAGTACGGTAGACGTACGTGTGTTAACTAAATTTGGTTTTACTTTGATGTCTTTTGACTTAAGTTTTAAATAATAAGAATCTTGAAGTATTTCAAAAATGTTATGAATCATTTTTGAAAGAAAAGTAATACTTGGTTTTTCAAAAAAGCTTAAGTGTTATACTAGTTTTATGGGAAGTTAGGTATAACGACTTGAGAAAGATAAGAGGAAACGGTTTACTTATTTGTTTATAAAAGCCTTGTAAATGATTTCTGAAGGTGTGGTAAGTTGGTTTGATAAGTAGACATGTTATGATGCTACGTGTGTTAGTGTCTTGTGACGTTTGTGTAAAAGGGGTTTCCTTGTTGTGCTTATGTTGTTTAACGATGGCGGTTGTCGATATTATATCACTTACCCCACGACTTGTTACGGCCGAGGCTAGCCACCCCGACGCGAGGAATACCACGCGGTCTATGTGATCTACGCGAGTGCGGAGTTCCGGATGATCACTCCGGGTGTTACGCCGACGAGGAATACCTCATGCGGTCCAGTGACTACGCGACCGCGGAGTCCAGTTGATGCCGAGGTTAGCTACCCCGATGAGAATACCTCACGCGGACTGGGTGGTACATGCGGTGCGGAAGTTCGAGGATTAGCGCGCATAATGATACTATGGGCGATTGGCCTTGCTTCGATCATTAGCGGCCTAGAAAAGACCCGATTACGTTATATCTATTTTGCTCTTGTTTATCTTTGCGCACTATGCGGTTAAATTGTTGTTCATACATATTTGTAATTGGTTTTAAATGCTATGATTTCATTTCGATTTTACATTTCACATACTTGGTACTTGTCAGATCGACCTCCTTCTGGCCGCGTCACGCCGCAGTAGAGGTACTCTGTTGTTGGTCCCCGCTCCTAGGATCACCGCCGCTGGGAAAGCCCCATTTCTCCGGAGGCTTATCTTTTGGGTATGATCTCCCTGTCATTGTAGCTTTATGTACATTCAGGGTATGGCGGGGCCCTGTCCCGCCATAGTTGTTTACTTTCTTAGAGGTCTGTAGTCCTGTTGTAAATTTTGGGATGTAACTGTCAGACTTGGTATATATATACATGCCGAAAGACAACGTTTCGATAGATCGCTTTTATTTTACTCTTTATCTCATGTCTTTGTTTTTATATTCCGCTGGTTACTCTGATGTATATCTACTTGGGTGTCCGGATAAGGCACCAGTCACGGGCCCGGGATCGGGTCGTGACACTATAATTCCATGTTTGTGCCATAAGTGAAATTTGAAGATGTTTGGAATGAAAGTGTTGAAAGAAAAAAAAAGTGAACAAATTTATGCACCCCAATGATAAATAGACAAAAGCCTAAGTTTGGGGGTGTCTGTTATTCATAATGCCCCTCATTCTCTCAAAACAAAAGAGAGGAAAGATAGGTATGAGGTTAAAAAGAAAATCAAAAGGAAGGAAAAAAGTTGAAAGCAAAAGAGCTTATGGTACGTAAATTGAGCCTAAATGACTATTTTTACCTACCCATGCCTAAGCCTACATTACAACCCTGAAAAGTCCTGAAGATCTCTATATTGTGTGTCTATGATTAGTGGAGAATAACAAGTGAACATGCCATAAAATTTTGAAATTAACATGCATAGTTAAATATTCTTACTTCCATTGAGCATGATTGAATTGAATTTACGAAATATCTGACTTGAGAGTTGAGAATGCTAAAAATCCATGCTATACATGTTCTTGCATATTATCCTACTAACCTTCATGCTTTTCTAGTGACAATTGTGCAGCAGATTGATCAGTGTCTTTGAGTCCTTTAATTTTTTTTCTTTCGTGTCTTTATTTCTATATTTTTTTTATCTTTACTCGAGGGCGAGCAAAGGTTAAGTTTGGGGGTGTTTGATCGGTGTATTTTATATACATCTTTTGAGTCATTTTTAGTTAGTATTTTGCCCATTTTTGTATAAATATGTGTCATGTTAGGATAGTTTTTCTTTTTTTTGAGTCACAGTGGTTTAAAATAGCACATTGGGGAAAAAAGCAAAAAGATGACAGAAACAGAGGTTCTAGAGCCAAAAGAGACGAAAAGTTGACACCCCGGACGAAGTACAGGGCGGCGCCGTGACGCCACTCTATCAGGAACACGACGCCCAGGACGATCAGCAGCTGCAGTAGTTTAAGCGCCACGGCGCCAGACTGCAGGGCCGTGGCGCCGACGCAGGTTTTATGCCAAATCCGAGAAGGAAAGGGCCAAGGGCAAGAGGGAAAAGTTGGAAACGTTTTTGGAGGCTATAAAAGGGCCTTAGGGCAGATTTTTGAAGGGTTCCACAATCACTAACTCATCACAACACTTAGAGTCTTGGAGGCTTCAAGATTAGATGTTTGTTCTTGAGTAATTCTTTTTCTTTACTTTATTTATTTTCAGTTTATGTTGGATAATCTTTTAGTTCTTGACATGTTTATGTCTAGGAGCTAAACTTTATTTAGGGATTTCCGTTCGAATCACTTGAACTTCGTTTTATGATTTAATGTATGTTTTTGGTTTCTTCTTTGTATAGTTGAGATTTATTTAATAATTGCTTTGATTGCTTGGTAATTAATTGATCACTAGTTATCATCACATATATGATTTCGAATCGAAATCCGAAAGAGGAGATTCTGTGTATGCTGTAGTTGAATACACATAGGTTAAAATCGTAGACGAAAGTACCCCGATACTTGTGTAGTTTAATAGGTTAATGTTCTTAATCCTCCTTTGTGGTAAATCCTATCATCGAAAGATAGAAGGGTTCTGCATCGGGGTTGAGTGTTTATATATCCTAACCAGAATATAAAACAATCTAGTTAACCTGCTATCTCAACATAGAAGAAGAACCTTGATTGTTGCATTAATGAATAAAACGAGCGGATAGTTGAGGAGATTGGAAGCCCTATTTCCATCATATCTGATTTAAGTAAAGTAATCTAGTTAGTTTTTAAAATTATTCAGTAGTTATTAGATAAAAACCACAACAACAATATCGATAACCAAATAGATACCATAGATAGATGTTTGGTAATTGAACATTAATCCCTGAGAACGATATTCGGTCTTACCCAGACTATATTACTTGTACGATACGTGCACTTACGTTAAGCATGTGGATAAATCACGATCAGTAAGCACACATGGTCCGGAAACTTTGGGTTCCTGTAGCCTAAAGACTGATGCATATAGACTGTTTCATGGAGATATCCATGAAGGAATGCATTCTTGACGTCCAACTGCCGAAGTGATTATCCTTTGGAAAGAGCTAGGTTGAGTACCGTCCTAATAGTAATTAGTTTGACCACTAGGCTAAACGTCTCCCCACAGTACACGCCTACCTGTTGTATTTTGTCATCACCTATAATACGGGTTTTATGTCTCTCAAATGTGCCATCAAATTTTTCCTTGTGACTGAAAACCCACATAGACCGAATAACATTAGTATGAGATGGACGAGGTACTAACTCCCACGTCCCATTTTTAATTAGAGCATCATATTCATCATCCATGACCATTTTCCAATTTAGGTCACGTAGGGCAGACACCGGTTATGGGGTAATGGTGATTTAGTGACATGGGTGTGCAAGCTATATTTTGCGTTAGGTTTGAGTATACCATGCTGGCTATGAGTTACTGGACGATGGACACTGGTTGGAGACATGATATCGGGTCAGTGGGCTGGACGTCACTGGCCCGTTGGTGATTTTCTGGATTACTTGTACATGGGCTGGAATGAAGTGGCCCAGGCAGTGGGAAGCTTTCTGAAATAGTGGGATTATTTGCAGGGTGTTGGGCCGTCGGTCCATCAACTGATTGACGGAATGGGCTGGAATGAAGTGGCCCAGGCAGTGGGAAGGTTTATGAAACAATGGGATTATGTGATGGGTGTTGGGTCGTCGGTCCAACAGCTGATTTGCGGACTAATCTAGTTGTTTGGGTCGTCGATCCAACAAATGTTGTGACTGGCTGCTGGGACAAATTCGGGAGAAAATAGATGTATCCCGGTATCCAAAAACTCATATGTGGGAGGTCGTGACTCATGAATTTTTCAAAACGGGAATTGAAATTCATCAAAGAGAACATGACGGCTAATAAACATCCTGTTTGTGGATATATCATAACATTTGTATCCCCGGTGATGTGATAGGTATCCCAAAAAAATACATGGGGTAGAACTCGATTGTATTTTGTAGATGGTGGTAGATGAAAATAAGGGATAACACAAACAACCAAAAACCCGTAAATGAGAATATGAAGGTTCTCGGAGGTAAAACAATTTAAGAGGTGTTTGGTTGGGCGTATTTTTGTTGGGTAGGATATTCAACAAATAAGTAGCTGTGAAGTGCATGATGCCAAAAATAAGGAGGTAGGGGAGGCATGAGCAAGAGATGTCCTAAGGATATTGTTTATGGTTCGAATTTTACGCTCCGCCTTTTCATTTTGGGAAGAAGTATGGGGAGATGAAAAACGAAAATTTCAGCCGTTTGTTTTGCAAAAATCTCAAAATTTCCTATTATCAAACTCCCGTCCATTATCACATTGGATGTTTTTTATATCCCTTTCAAACTGTTTTTGGATGAATTCTCTAAAAATGAGGAAGATTGAAAACACTTGTGATTTTTTCAATAGAGGAAACGTCCACAAGAAATTAGAGTAGTCATCTAAAATAAGCAAGTAATATCTATGTCCTGAGTAGCTCAAAACAGGGGATGTCCAAATATCACAATGGATAGTGTCAAAAGGCATAAATGTGCAATTATAGGATGACTCAAAACGGTAATTGAATATGTTTACCCAAAGGACACGACTGCCACTTATTAAAAGTTCGAGTACATGAAATAATGTTATTGCGTTTGAGGGAGTGCAAAACATACGCTCCCGGATGTACCAAACGCTCATGCCACAAATTGGAATTAAAAATAGCAAAATTAAAATGTTTCTTGTCTTGGTGGAGGAGTGAAGTGACTGGATAAAGTTCTCCCTGACTATCACATCTCATTAGTCGTTCCCCTATCTGAAAATCATACACGGAGAAACCAAATGGATCAAAAGCTATAATAATCCAGTTATCAGATGTAAACTTTCGAACAGAGATCAAGTTTTTAATTAATTGTGGGGCATGAATAACATTTTTTAAGGCTAATGGCGGATTCGGTTTGGACAATATAATAGAACCATAACCTTTAATTGGAATAGAATGACCATTTCTGACAATAATACCATTAGATTTACTCAAATTAAAATATGACGTAAGGTTACCTTGGAAGGACGTCATATGGGACGTTGCACCTGAGTCTATAGACCAATTCGGGCCCGGTGAATTAAGCCCGAGTGTATGCATGACAGATTCGATGTCTGTGGATTGGCCCACTATCGAGTGGGCCTCCTGCCACGTCGGCAGTGGCCCATATGTGTGGCACGAAATTTGCTGGAAAATGTTGTAAATCGGCCACCGTTGGGCTTGAAAAAATTAGGCCCAGCAGTGGGCTGGACAAAACCTGTAAAATAGGAGTTCTGGGATAAATTATTTGGCTGGAAATAAGATGGGCCAGTGGATGATGGACTGGGTTTGGCCCAGTTGGTTGATAGGTAGGGGCATGGTGGCCCAACCCAGTTCCACTGTGGCCAGGTCCAGTTGGGCCTGAACTGCTGCTGCCGGTGGTTACTGTTATCGTCGTTGTCTCCACCGCGGCTGTCGGAATATCTGCCGCCGCCGGAATTCCGGTGGCCTCTATTTTTGTTGCGATTTCTACCCTTTTTATTATCGTTACGCCCTTTGTGTCCTCGATTATTTTGTGGTGTTGCAAAATTATTACCATCATTTTTTACTAGTAGTGCCGAGTCATTTGCGTTAGCCACATTCTTTGAAAAATCTTGTTCTTCAAGAATCAACATGGACCTTGCTTGGTAAAATAAGGGAAGAGGGTTACTTTGATGGATAACAGTTGCAACCCCACTATATGCCTCCGTCAATCCGGCAACAAGTTGTAAAACCAAACGATTGTTGGTAACGGGAGAACCATCATTCTTCAATTGATCTGCCAACACTTTTAGGCGTTGACAATAGGCATAAGCAGTAGGAAAATCCTCCATATCGACACTGGAGAATTCTTGTTCCAAACCGACTGCACGGGAGTTTTGATTATCATAAAAAACGTCCTGTAAGCGATTCCAAGCATCAATTTACTTAGAATATGGTTCTATGATCGTGTGCAACAAATCTGTTGAAATTGTTGCATATATCCAACTAAGAACTGTGGTGTCGAGGGTATCCCACAATTCTTTGTCTTCATTCGTTGTCAAAACCTTTTATTTGCCTTTTTCCGGAGGGATGATATGGTGAAGAACCCGGTGAGATCGGCAACATATTTTGAAAAGCTCCGCCCATGAAACATAATGTACATTCTCCATTTGTAATATTATGGGAACATGTGTTTTGATATTAGAAACGGTGAGGGAGGATGATAAAACGATTTGGATTCGGACATGTTGAGATTGGTTGAAAAAAAATATCAAAGAACAATGGAGAAAGAAAGCAAAACACACCAAAAATTCTATGGAATCTTGAATTTTAGTGGAATTTCTGCTAGGGTTTTTGTGGAGGAAGTGAGATAGCCGAAAATGTGGTACTCCAATATGGATCTTTTTCCTAAACTCTTGATACCATTTTAGAATTAAAGATATGATAGAAGATGTAATTGGAATATTTTCCTCATCCTTTCTATTTTCTAGAAGTCTCAATGTATACAAATATGGAGGGAAGATTATTTGCCTTAATCTTCTCCTTACTAATCAATTCTATTATACTACTTTCCTTAAGAAAATAATTCTATACTAACTACCATTTAATTACAATAATAATTCATAAATGAATTATTGATTTGATTCCAGAATATTCTCTAACATGCGATTCTACAATCAAAGGGTAGTGGTGGTGTAACAATTATGCCTTCATCTTAAATTAAAAATCTTAGATTCGAGCCATAAGATTAGTCATTTTGAAAGAAAGTATTTTCGAGTTTAAGAGTTTGTTGTCTTAGATTCGAACCATAAGATTGAAGTCATTTTAAAAGAATATATTTTCGAACTTAAGAGTTTATTTTATATATAACGAAAAGATTCAAATTTTGCCATCGGACAATGCCAATATATGGATAGACACTCGGATATGTTTTGGTAAAAAGATAAATTTTGCACCCATTAAAATTGATTAGATAGTTCAATCTAAATTGTGGGGTGAAAAGAAATTGATTTCATAGATAGTAAGTAACTTTTTCATTACATAAAACATACGCTATAAACAGGGTCGTGTCAAATATTTTGAGAGCTCTATTCTAATTCGTAAAAGTGATCGTTAATATGAGTAAATATACAATTTCAATAATCTGAATTTGGGCATCCACATACGCGCACAACTGGAACTGAATCACTTTACTTTGATTGAACTAAGACCTGCGAATTATGGGTCTTTACAATAAATTATGACTAATACTACTTAATAAAAAATGAAAAAAGAGTCCACTAAATTTTTTCGATTTTCAGGGGCGCTGTGCCGTAGCAGTCTAGCAGATCTCGCACGGATCCAAAGACGACTACAATTTTAAAATATGCAACCACCTTAAGCCACGTGGCGGATTGTGACTATATATTTTCCTCGTGAACCTACGCTACGAAACAGAGAATCAGAATTCGAACAGTCGAAACAGAATCAAATCAAATCCCAACAAATAGCAATTCGAAAACTGGAATTCCAAACAAATTGAACAAAAACTCTACAAATACATCCATCACTCACATTTTCTTCATTGCATAGAGAAATTCGATCATCATTTCAATGGCGGCGAACTCAACGGAGAACAAGTCGAAACCGGGATTACGAAAACCGGTTTTCGTGAAAGTAGAGAATCTGACACCTGGCACTAATGGTCACACACTCATCGTGATGGTTCTAGAATCGAATACGGTGTTGCAGAAAGGTCGTTCGGTATCGCCGCATTTACGTAACTCGCATTGCTGAATGCCTCGTCGGTGATGAAACCGGAACGATCCTCTTCACTGCTCGCAACGATCAAGGTATAAACGAATAAATTTTACGAAACTTCATCTAAAATTGTACTTACTGAGAAATGCTCTTCTGTTTTAGTATGCGATAAGTTTGTTCCTTTTAAACAGAGGATATTGTTTTTGTTGAATAGGTGTTTGTGAGACTCAGAAATCAGGAAATTTGTTTAATACTGTGATAAATTAGATCTCCTTGATTAGCCTATAATTTACACGTGTTTGCTGAATGCCTTGTTGGCAATGAGACCGGCACGATCCTCTTCAGTGCTCGCAACGATCAAGGTATAATGAACGGATGAATTTTGTGATCAGTGCATCTATAATACAGAGAGAAGACACTTCTTAAAAAAATTATTTAGTAATTTTGCTTTTCTCAGGCCATACAAACGATAAGATTTTTGTTCATGTGTTGCAGCAAGACTCAGAAATCAGGAAATCTGAACGTTTTAATACTGTGATAAATTAATGAGTTAATGGTCAAAAACACACCTCAACTATCACTTTTCCGCGAGTTTCATACTTTCATACCCTGAACTATCACCATATATGTATTAAAACATCTGGAAGCTGATTAAGTAAATACCAGATGTTCCATTTCCTACCTGAATACTCAATTAGTTGTGTTTTAATACATATATAGTGATAGTTCTTGTAGGAAATAGAGTAGATGGTGATACTTCAGGAAGGTAAAGTGGGGAGCCCACAGGCCAGCGTCCGGAGCGCGCAGATGCCGAAGGAGCGCGCTGCCTACCACAATCGAGGAGATGTGTTCCGCGGGCGTATCGAGAGCCGGTCCGCCTCACGGTGTGCACCGTTCGTCTCGTCCCTTCTGCCGGCGGCGATGCGCTCATGGCCTTAATTGGTCGGGTCGTGCCTCCGACGCTGTTACTTTGAAGAAATTAGAGTGCTCAAAGCAAGCCTACGCTCTGTATACATTGCTAATGGGATAACATTATAGGATTTCAGTTCTATTACGTTGGGGTGTGAAACTCGCGAAAAAATGATAGTTCATGTGTGTGTTTTACCATTATGTCTAAATTAAACCTCGTTGATTAGGCTGTAGACAAGTTATGTTTATGAGATTACATATAAGAGAGACCTAATGAATGTAGCATATGGAATACAAGTAACTGCTTTGTTCTTTTAGTTTGTGTGATTTTTTGTTACTAAAGCATTTTGGACTGTTGATTGTTGTGTGGATTCCGTTCTGAAACCCTAGGTTGCTGGTTTTCAGAGGTTAGGGCATTGAGTTATATGGGATTTTCAACTGATGAGTGATGATCTTTTTTTTATATGGCATGATGTCTCTCATTTGCATATGCATGCCAATTTTCAACTGTCTCTTTCACTGCTCGCAATGATCAAGGTCTAAAAGAATGAATTTTGTCATCAGTGCATCTAAAATACAAAGAAAAGACACTTTTTCAATTAATTTAGTAATTCTGCTTTTCTTAGGCAAAAAAACATGAAAATATTTTTGTTAATGTGTTGTAGTAAGACTCAGAAATCAGGAAATTTGCCGTTTTTAATAATATGTGATTTTGCTATGGTTTACATGTACTATTTATGAGTTTACACACTGGAGAGACCTAATATATATGTATCATATAAAGCACGCTACTTTATTCTTTTAGTTTTTGTCATTGTTTGTCACTGAAGCCTTTTGGAGCATTGATCGTTGTGTGCATTCCGTTATGAAACCCTAGGGTGCTGGTTTTGAGAGGTTGGTGAATTGGCATGTTTGTCTTTTCAGTTTATGATCTCATTTGATATGGCGTGATGTATTTGGAACTCTTCTTATAGTTGGACGTTTATGTATAAGTTGAGGAAGCGATGCCTCGCTAGCACATAGTGGGTTTGTATAAAATATATACATATACGTATGAGGTTTATGGCAGTAGATTTGCACCCATTACCACTCGAATTCTAGCATTAAATATCGTGTTTTAATTAGAACTATGATACTATGTCACATGATAGGAGAATAGAGTTCCAAAGGTTTCTCACGCACGCAAAGATTGGAGGATATAGTTTTTTCCTTCCTTTTTTATATAATTGTGAAGGTTAGGGGACACTGTTCTTGGTAACAATATAAGAAATATACTTGTTGAATGGGATAGATAACAATAATCGATCTTCTTTTATGAGTCTATGGTTGTGCAATATCTGCATTTGCTTCCATATCATCTACGAGGAAGGAGGGGCTAGTGTGTGAGTAGCTCCTTTTCCCTTTATTTTGCTTTTTGTGAATGACTAAAGGAGTACAGAGTGAACCTCTAATGAGTAATGACTAGTATGGTTGTAATCGTCAACATAATTGGAGACAAACAGCTGATCTTGTAGTAGATGATGCTTGGTTTGGAGTAGTTAGAAATATAATATGGCGTTTACTGGAGGATTACCCACTCTAGGTCAATTTGAGTTCTGATGAAGGATCAATCACAAAGGTTAATAGATGTTCATCTATTGTAATCTTTTGATGTGCTTTCCTGTTCCAGAAAGAATGATAGGTGATGCTGTCATTGCAAGGAGGATTTCTGTTTGGCTCTAATATCATATTTGATGGGCAACCTTCTGCATACACTTAAATGTCCGTATATGGCTCTAACAGTGAGACACGAACATTTAACATAGTAATCTATGCATGCCAATGTTTGGAAAAAGAGCAATAATTCTTTGGTTGATTGTAATTGGTTTTAGATGAAAGCTTGAAACATATTTTGTTTGAATGAGATAACTTCCAGGATCACAAGTTTTTATTTTCTAGAAGGTGTCACAGAAAGTTGTTGTGCACGGTACAGAGTTAGCTCTATGCAACTTCTTTGGTGTCTTGAAATTTGTGGTGCATCATTACTCCCTTATTAGACTCTACACTGCATTCTTATGTAAAGTGGAATAATTGAGCAGAAAACTATGCATTTATTTTGTGGTTATACTCGTGCATTAATACTTGAAAATGTTAGTTCGATACCGAGCTGTATTTTTGGATATCTTATCGTTGGAGGAATTTGAGCTTTCTTTGTGATGTCAAGGCTTCATGTTCAACAGAAGTTGCTTTCCTACTTAGAACTGGTAATTAATGGATCAAGAAATAAGAATCCTTTTATTGTTGATACTCATCTGTATTTTCTGAGGAAAAAATAGTATCCTGTTTGACTGTTCAATTGATGTTAAATTCACATCGTTCTCCATTCTGACCCTATAACATCTTTTCATTACAAACTTTGTTATTTCGGCACTGATACTTAGACCTTTTTCTCATTTTAGTTTCTATTTTGTACGTCGTGTGCCTTTACTGCCTCTTTCCCTGTTTACTTAAGTCTCTGATGCATTTCAAGTATGTATATCAATGATCGTGGTGTCTCTCTTTGTACAAGCAGCTGGCTAAATAATCCCTTTTTATCACTGGAGCAATTTTATTGTGGCTCATTTGAATACAACTTACTGTAAACTGCGAAGGCATCCGACTTTACTGGAAATCCTGACTTCTTTTGTCATTCTAGATGATGTTTACTGCTTAAAATAGCTTTATATATTTGGTTTCGTTTCTTCTTGTGTTGACAATGATTTGCTTAACAATGAACTTTGATTTGTCGTCAGTTGATCTGATGAAGGCTGGTGCAACCGTCATCCTTCGGAATGCTAAGATTGACATGTTCAAGAGCACCATGAGGCTTTCCGTGGACAAATGGGGACGTGTCGAGGTTACTGAACCTGCTGCATTTGAAGTGAAACAGGGTAATCTCTCCCTTGTTGAGTATGAGCTGGTGAATGCGGAGGAATGAACTAGTATCTTTTGGTGAAAGCTGGCTAGTTGAAGTTCATAGTTTTAGTACCAGTTCTAGTAGTACTGTTGGTCTTTTATTTTGTTAAAATAGTTGTTTCCTTAGGGATGGGAAAACACTAACTTTGAAGATGATAATATTTTTGTTTAGAGGTAACTCAGAAACTAGCAGGAATCAATGGTGTAAAAAAGAAAACTTTAGCATTTATGGATATTTTAGCTTTATATATATCTAACTTCAAGTGTGATAGCTTTTTATTTGAGAAAATGATCAAAATGTTCCTTTATGTATGGGTTTTGATTCTTAACGTATAAACATGATGGAAATGGTCCATAACGAATTCCAAAAGGTCAACACTTTGGCATGTGTGGCGCGGATCTATCAAAATACAGAACAAAAAGCAGTGGCAATTAACCGTTGGATACAAAACAAAGACCCCTTCTCAAATTGCACCTAATTTTTGTTTCCCTTGCTGGCAAAATCATCTTTTACTAGTATGTTTTTGCTGTCAGTGAGAATTCATATAACAAGTTGCCTTCGTGGTTTGTGAGCATTCGACTATCTGTTATCTCACATCAATATATATGTTGAGTAATTTTGTATAGAAAGATTTTGCCTTGACAAAAATTTGAATATGAGATCTCAGATTCTCCTCGGACGTAATCATCTAGATAAGAACTTATAAGCTATATATATCTCACATGATTTTTGAGAAAAACTAAAAATATTTAAGTCCTTACTTTTGAATATAATTTTTCCAAAAATGGCATGGTCAAACAAGATTATGAATAATCCTATCAAGCTAGCTATTACTTAATTAGTAATCATGGTAGCAAGTCATGTGACAGATAAGTTTGTTTAATGTTTATCATCGATAAACATAAATCCTACATTAGTTCTTTGCATTCCCCCTTCTTGTATATTATATAATAAATAAATAACTCAACTAATGGGGTCCTCCCAAAACTACAAAGGACTTTGGACCCTTTTAATCTAATGTTATCTCCATCTTCTTCTTCTCATCCATCAAATCCAATTAATAGCATAAAGACAATTGAATTTAAATTTTATGAACTGACGATATAAAAATTATTATACAATTATATCACTTATTCAGTAATTTTACAACTAGATTCTTATGATACAATTATTGGATTTCTTGTGTTTTGGGAGAAGAATCAAAATACTATATGATTCCGCCTATTCAAAATTAATAGGGGATACTGCCTAGTGCCTACTAATATAATCTTGATTTTTTTTTTGCAACAATTGTGTTCTATGCTTATTTTTTTTTTTTTTGATAATCCAGGTCTAATCGCTAGTACTGCACTTAGTACTAGACTCACGGAGGCGATGAAATCTGGCCCCAGCCGCCACGCGTAAGAAATCGCGGGATGTGCACCCCGCATTCAGTGTCTGATCGCTACCAACAGATCAATGTTACAAGATCTGACCCCCTAACATGACTTGTCTGGAGGGAATCAAACCCACACTGCAATATGGCCGCGCGGTTAAGCTACCAGACTTTTTAATACGAGGCATATATCCCGGAGAACGTATCCGTCGAGAATCGAACTTGTGAT
Source organism: Przewalskia tangutica (assembly GCA_029844215.1). Lineage (NCBI taxonomy): Eukaryota > Viridiplantae > Streptophyta > Magnoliopsida > Solanales > Solanaceae > Przewalskia > Przewalskia tangutica. Next base: position 2,135,118 of record CM056730.1, on the reverse strand, counting down.
CCTAAAGCTACAAATTTGACTAATGGCCACTGGGCCAGCGGATGTGTTCTATGCTTATTTGATAATATGAGAAGTTGGGACAGGCTAAAGAGGAGGGAAATCAGCAATGCTCTTTCTTTAGGTCTGACTATAACAAACTTGCGATTCAAATAACTAGAAAGAAATGGTGCACCGTCTGCCGTATGATTGCTTGAGAATGCTAGTCATACAATTTAGAAATTATTGAACTAATTATCGACAAGTGTAAGATTGTAATAATTTCCATTGGAGAATATTTTCATTATTACAAAATATATATATAGTGTGTACAAGAGAGGAATCCTAATTCGGTAAGGATCCTAGTATACCATAAATATTTAATAAACATAAATACATAATATATGACGAATATATGTAAAATATTCGCTAATAATAAAAAAATCTAAGTATTACTATAATTAGTAATTTGAAAGACATTACACCTGACATACTATCACACGTCAAAATTACATTAATAGTACAAAATTAGCACTTAATTTTAATGCACATAACTTAAATCCAATACAATTTTGGAAGCAATGAAAGAAGGTGAGGGGTAGGGTGGGGTGGGGAAAGGGGGCCAAGTCCCAAAACCTTGATCAAGATCCCAAATTTATATCAAAAGAAAATAAGTAGATATATCAATATTATTACATAAGCCTTCAGGTTCATGAACAAATATTCCAACCACCATTCTTTAATTAAAATTATATGTGGGGGATGTTATGCCCTTCCAACAGCCTACATTTTTTGACAAAAAATAGTTCAATTCTACCAAATCATTTCAAGAAGATTGATTTTCAATTGGTGATGGGCATAAATCATAATATGAAAGGCCTAGACAAAATGGATAAAGCTAGTATACTACTTCATGAATTGGCTAGTTTTATACTGAGTGCTAGCTAGAGATGGCAATGGATTCCGGACCCGATCCGGATCCGGTGGATCCAGATTCGTTTTATAGGATATGGATATTCAAAGTTTGGACCCGACGGATCCGAATCGGACCCGAATCCGTTTATGATGGATCGGATCTGGATCTAGATCTTGTCTTTGAAATCAGATCCGTCCGCATCCACCCGTGAACTGCTTTTTATTAAATTAATTATACATTTATTATTTATACATCATGGCACCGAATCCTTTGTAATCTTAATTTTATTTTATATTCAAAGGGCCGAAGACCATTATTTTTTTAATTGAGACACGTTTTGCGTATTATTCTTTAATCATTATATTAATCATTTATGTGATACTTATGTAGTAGCTTAGGTATTGAGAGGATTGTTTCTCACTACAGCAATAGCCAATAGGCATAATAATTGTCAACAATGTCATTTAGTCCTAATTTACGGATGCACTCCCCATGATTCCGTTAAATTAAATTGACTCTTTTTCTAGAAAATTTGGACTGATTAGAAGGTATAACTTAATAATCAGTCACTTTGATTTGTATCCAGATCCGATCCGTGGATCCGATGGATCTGGATTTGGATATGATTTTATGGACCCTATGGATCTGGATATGGATATGGATACATGTATGTAAAACGGATATGGATCTGGATCTAGTAGGATCCGGTCCAGATCCTACCCGTTGTCCTCCCTAGTGCTAGCTTAGCGGATCCTTCTTCTTTATTTGAATTCGGAACTGGCAATATGAGTAAGTACAGACAGATCGAGTAAACAAAGTTAATTTAGAAATTATTGGTACAGTACTTCATGACTTAACTATTTTTAGGTTGTGTAGTAGCCTACTCAGGCCTTCTTCTTTATTCGAGTTTTTGAGAACGACAATGTGAGCAAAGATCATACAAGTAGAGTTGGAATTTAAATGGAGAAATATGGTAAGCAGAAGTGAAGCCACGATTTGAACGTTATGAATTTTAAATGATAGAATAGCGACATCAAGTGTTATAAGTAACTGGGCTAAATTAAATTTTTGGACATATTTATTGCATTGTGTAATATATCGATAATGTCTTACGATCGGGAGATCTCCGCGGAGACAGATATGTTTGCTTTCTATTCTCTTCCTTTAATATTTTTTTTCTTCTTTTATTTTTTTCTAGTGGAGCAACAAAAAGATGACCAAGTACATGATAAAACTAGTTTGGTATTTTATTATTTTTTCTTAAAAGTTAGGAAGATATTGTTACTTTATTTGATTATCAACTCCTTAATCTGTACAGGATAATAAAGTTAATTAAATACTCTAAATTTTAATTTACTCAACAAAAATATTATTTATTACTAACATAGTAGGGCCAACTTCACGTGAACATCAAACTCACTGCATGAGAAGTCAGCCCTATCCACTTCTTCAAATAGTTCTTTTCCCACACAAATATTTTTTTGATTTTCCATCCCATCCATATGTTATTTGAATTCGTGTTGGCAAGTTTCCTATTTGCTCCATACCTAACGCTTGAATATCAAAACTTTGATTAAGAGTGAAAAGGTACTCGTCATTTTACCACAATCATATAACTACGAGTGTAGGTGTTTACGTCGGGTTCGTACACGCAGCAAAATTTGAAAACTTATGTTTCAAACCTGACATAAACGGTCAAACTGAAGTATGATATGTAATGTAAATACAAAGCACAAAGCAAATGTAAAACTTCGACAGAACACTTACATTTGAAGCAATCAGCCAAGCAGTTGAAATCTTCAAGTCTTGTGTTGTCTGAGGGTGCACACGCAAACGTCCCTCTATTTGTAAGTTCAAGTAACTATGATGTAATCTGCTAAGTCAGGAATGCTAGAGATTCTGTCATAGCTTTAGAAAAGATTTACTTCTCTTAGGTTTGGTGTGTCTGGAATGGGAGGTAAGCCCTCTATTTATAATTGCAAACAGAGGCTTTAGAATTTCTGTGGGCGTGCCCAGAAAACCTACCGACTAAAATTCGGACCGCCCGAAATCTGCTAGGCACCGCAATCCAAAGTAAGTGGCACCGCGGTGCCTGTGCGTGTTTCAGAACCGCGGTCCTAAATCAAAGACACCACGGTCCTGTCCTAATTTTCAGTCCCTTCCCATTTCTAATGTCCCGGTCATCAACCGAACATATAGGTATAATCTTCTTTTAATTACATCCTTCAATCGACGGAACATTTAACTTAGTGTTACCCTTCAGGCGTTTACATATCGTCACTAATTACATTAGGATCTTCACGGAACTCCTAGACTGCACCGGATGACGAACCTAATATGTAAAGTTTAGCTACAAAAAACATGTGAACTGAACCTCTATGTGGGAAGATAAAATCATTTCATCCATGACACACTCAATCAAGATTAAGATCTGTCAATTGTCTATCCAAATGACTTGATCATTATAACTCATCTATATTAGTTGACAACAGGATCGTATCACGCATACGTCCATCAGACGCGATGACTTAGTCAACCTAATACCATATGAGTACCTGAGTGTTCACTCGAATATATATTCAAGGAATGAATTCTAATCTTGGCTCACATACCACCTTTAATATACTTCGTAATGCACCCAAAACAAGCCGTGTCTCAACCTATAAGACATTTGAATTTAGGACAGGATCAAAATACATTACTCCGTAAACAAGGTGATATTGACCTCAAGTCTAAGGATTTCTATCTCCCACATGCCGATGACATTATAGACATATAACAAATAGTGTATCAGCAGGGTATACCAATACTTCAACAAGTATTCATATGTCCATCACGAGTTGTCATAACTCGTAGCAAGTGAGACATACTACATCCCCGAAGGATATGATGCAGACCACATGTCGACGTATCACATATCATCGATATCCCAATTTCGATGATCATTAGTCGAGGTAATTTAAGAGTTACGTTATAACATTAATTCTCACATAATTAATAAACACGTAAACTCTAGGAATACATAATTAATCAACAAAACATAGTTATTCTAACTCAAGTCTTGTATTTATATTCAAAAATTACTTTATAGGTACCAATATTTTTTTCTGAACCCATTACGTAATGTAATTCTAATTCAGAATTCATAAATTTAAAATCTTAATTTCATCTCTACTACAACTCTTCTTGGTTACATAAATATTTTTGAACCTTCCCTATGTAACATTAAACAATTCTAAAGAATAATTTAATGACAAATCCATCTAGGTACCGAGTGCTTTCAAGACTCAGAAATTTAGTATAAATTCAACAACATAAAAGCATTACATCATATTACAAGTTCCAAAGTCTCTTCTTCATTTTCTAACATGAATAATTTCTTGAATTCTCAATACCTACATAAACACCAATCTATATTGAACCACAACAAAAAGAGGCTAACTCAAGAACAAGTCAAGAGGTTAGAGGAGAGTTTTGATTTAACAAAGAAGCTTGAGCATGAGCAAAAACTCCAACTTGCTAGAGAGTTGGGTGTTCCTCCTCGACAAATTGCTATTTGGTAAGTACTATTAAATTGTACACCAGAAAAAAAAATGAGCTATGAAATTCGTCTCAAACATGTTGCTAAAAAGCATGTACGTAGCAGCTAATATGATTTTGTAGTGGTATATATAACCATCTTATATGAAAACTTAAGCCGATAGAGAAAGTATGTGCATACATCTTTATTTACTTAATTATATTTTAACAGGTATCAGAACAAACGAGCTAGATGGAAGAACCAGAGCCTCGAGCTTGATTATACTGCACTCCAGCTTAAGCTAGACACTACATTAGCTGAGAAGAAGCAAATAGAAAAGGAAAATGAACGTCTACAAATTGAGTTGAAGAATGTAAATGAGATGTTAATTGCTTGTAAACAAACTCAAGGTCAAGAGGAAGCACAAGGGATAAGCTCAAGTTCAAGCTTTCAAGAAGATGTGAGTTGTTCATGGGTGAATTATAATAACAATAATAATAATAGTGAGTCTAATTTGCCACTTGATGAGCTTTATGCTTGTTTGATGGGAGGAGAAGGGTCAAAATGTAGTTTAAGTTGGCAAAATGGGAAAGATCTTCGGGTGTGGAGAAATTGAATGGCATGTACTATGTGTTAATGGAAAATGTAATATATGTGTTTTTCATACACGTTTATCACTTAATCATGATTAAGGCGATATATTTTTTCCCCTTAATGTGTAACAACTAAGATCAAACGGTTTGATTTGATGTAACATTAGGGGTATTCAAGTTTTCCTTGAAATTGGTAAAAGAAAATCAAGATGTTGTTATAGAAATTGTCTATAGCTTTATGTGAATGTCAATTTTATTACTAAAAAGGTTTGGTGCGATTCAGCGAACGGTATTTAGATTAGTTCTTCTAAACAAAATAGTGCAGTTACTAATGGAGTAAAAAAATGACAAAGATTTTATTAGAATCCTATGGGGGGGGGGGGGGGGGGGTGATTCCAGCCTGGTTTAAATGGACCGGAGATTTAGGCCCATGATCGGGTAATCTTGATATGGGCCTGAGTATTCTACTGGACTTGTTCATTTTGGATGATCTAGTCAACCATGCTCATGGACAGCCCGAAATCACACTACTACGACGGCTTATATAGGTCTAATGCGACACCAATAGTAGTACTGTCGCATTAGATGTGGCTAATGCGACGGGTTCACGTTATAATTTGTGGTCGTTGCATTAGATAGGCTAATGCAACGGCTCATTCGTCTCATGCAACGCCGAACACGACCGTCGCATTAGTCTATCTAATGCAACAACTCTTCAAGGCTAATGTGATGGCACATTTGTTTTAATATCCCCAAATTACACGACGAGGCATTTCATTTCAGCACCCGCGCGAGCCCTTCTCTTCTTCAATTCCTAATCCCTAGTCGTCGCATCCCCTTCCCCCAGTTCGTTGTCGCATTACCATACCTCACCGTCGTCGTTGCCTTACCCTTCAACTGCTCGCCGTCGCGTTCAGCAGCAGCACCATCGTCGAACTGCTTTTCCCTCTTCTCCAAGGTTAGATTATGTTTTACCGTCGTTTTACCTTTCCCTTTCATGTTTTACCATTATTAATTCAAGGTTAGATTAATGTATGTGTATAGATTTGCTCATATTTTACCGTCGTTGCATCGTCGAACTACTCAAATCGAATTGTTCAGATTTTATTCATTGTTCTTCCAATATTTTGTTATTTGTAAATTGTATTTTCAAATTAAATTACAGAGAATGTTTGTAATTTACCGTCGTTGCGTCGTCGTTTTACATTTTATTTACTATATGTATTTCCAGATTTTGTTTATTAGTCTCCTAAATATTACATTGAGGAAATTGATTGTGGAACTAAAGAGTGGTGGATGACTGCCAAATGGAGTGATGAATATGAACGAGGAGTAGACGAGTATATTAAAAAGGCTTTTGCTACAAAGTCTCAAGGAAACCAAATTTGTTGTTCATGTGATAGTTGTCACTATCGTTATTGGCAGCATGAGAATGTTGTGAGAGATCACCTAATATGTAATGGTTTTGTGCCAAGAACAGATAAGTTATCTGAATTAGGGATCAAAATTGAAAGAGAAATAACTAATCTGGATCATGATGAACAATCAAATATGGATGATTGCAATGATGACATAGCAGAGTTATTGAATGATACTCGTGATGTTTTTATAGAGGGGCCGAATGACGAGGAAAAAGAGTTTTTCAAGTTAATTGAAGAAGATCAGGAGAACTATATCCCGGATGCAAGAAACATTCAAAGTTTTCCTTTATGATTCGACTATTTATTTTGAAGTGTGATCACAGGCTTATCAATGTTGCATTTGCTAATATATTAGAGCTTGTAGGGGAGGTGTTACCCGATGCAAAATTTCCTAAGTCTTTTAATGAAGCGAAAAGTGTTTAAAAAGTACTAGGGTTGGATTATACTAAGATAGATGAATGCCCCAATGATTGCATGTTGTATTGGGAAGAACATGCAAATGCTACAAGTTGTCATGTTTGTGAGACGCCAAAATGAAAGTCGAATGATACAGAGAATGACACACAACATGAAAATGGAAAGATCCATAGGATTCCTAATAAGATCCTTAGGTACTTTCTGTTACACCTCGTAAGATTAAGGCAATAATTAAGAACGTAATTAAGGAAATATGATACGAATATTGGCTATAATGTATATTTATATATGCTAATACGGAGGTTAGTACACGAAGGATGTGATTCCGGAATAATTTTGGTTAAGACGAGTGTGACGTTGGAAATTATTAATGATAGTTATATATATTTCCGTTATGGATTAGTAACATATTATATAAGTTACGATGACGAGGATACAAGGTCTTGTGAGATTTTCAAGATTTAAAGAGCGGGACATAAGGTTGATTAATTGTGAGAAGTGGACCAATTTGCAAATAATTTTCATACTTTCTTTAGTATTAGTTGGATTATGTGTGACATGTTAGTACAATGACGTCATTAGGGCGTTTAGTCGCGGCCCGTCGGGTCGGATCGTGACAAACGTAACCTAAAAATAATACTTCTTAACATCTTTCAAAATGGGCATACTTGTAAGTTGATCCTTAGTCTCTTGATTAACCATTGTTAATACATCCCCAAAGCAACAAATCAACGAATTCAATCTCTATGGCTCAAAACGGGAAAATCGGAATATTGTTGATGCATATGTATATAATATGGTTAAAGCTTTGTTTGATGTGTCTAAAGCCTTATGTGCTAAACTTTAGTAAAATTGAACTGCTAAATAGTGGATGAGAGTATTCAGGAGATGAAGGAACTTATGATAGATGGAAGATGAGATTTGTAGAAATCGCAACAGATAAGAGAGGTACAAAGATATAGATGAATTTAATAAAGTGATAATAGATATTCAGTGTGAGGTAGCCAAAGTGGCAACTGTTGATGCAGCCAAAGATACAACTGAGTCAGTAAGTCCAACAAGAGGATAGAACAAATACCACTTGAGGAGACACATGGTAATAATGAGAATAAGGAGGAACAAAGAGATACTGGGGAAGAATATGGTAATGTGGTAGAAGTAGAACAACTCATCGAGGACCCACAATTAATGAAATTCAAAATTTTAGAGCTTACATGCAAAACTGTGAGGTAACCGACTTGGGTTTAAAGGGGCAGTACTTATAATTGGTGAATTGTATATGTGTGATATATTGTGGCATCTGTTGGTTTGCTGAATACAGATGGATATGCATAGTTATAAAGGAGACTGCCAAAAAATTTATAGCATGAGACCTATAATGAACATCCGAGGACAGATGTTTCTAAAGGGGGGAAGAATGTTACACCTCGTAAGTTAAGACAATAATTAAGAAGCTGATGATGAGAAGCATAACCATGAGGACGAACTGAATGAAACTAGATTAGTTTGAGGGAATATGAGGCGTTCCAGTTTGAGGTGCATTAGTTGACGTGTCATCTAGATTAGTTGGTGTGTCATCTAGATGTTCTTCTAAATTAAACTTTTGTGGATTTCCAGAAAATAGCTCATCGTCTAAATCTACTGCTACTTCAGGAAAATTTTGAGTATCAATAAAATCATCCTGTATAGGAGGAATAGGATGACTAGAAGAAGGACTCTTGCCCTTGTCACCCTTACTAGAACCAGAAATAACCTTACCCAACATACCTCGGACACCTTTCATTTTAATTTATACTAATAAATAGTTAAAGATAATGAAATTAAGTGCGCTAATTAAAATAAAGAAACAATAATAATTTAATAAAGGAACGAATGTACCAAACGTCGACGTAACGTCAACGTGTAATCGAGATGTTGAAAATTGAAACTTTGCTCGATGGATGATCCTCAAGCTAGTTGTCAACTTCACTCTCGAGTCCCGAATGAATAAATAAAATTGAATATTTAGTAGACAATGTAAACGTAATGAGAGATAGATTGAGAGATTTTTAGAAAGATAATAGATTGTAGGAGATTTGTAAGAAAGAATGAAGAGAAAATGAAGTATTTATAGTTGGAAAAATTGGATTAAAGTGTAAATATAATAACTTAAGGGTTAAAAATAAATATTAGGGGGTAGGGGGTTGGGGAGGAAGGGGAAAGGGTCGTTGTCCAACAACTTAATTTTCATCAAAGCCGTTGGCAACGGCTAGAAAGGGGAGGGGGATGGGTCGGGGTGGGAGGCGGGGTCGACATTTTTTGTCGACCCCGTACCATTATCGGTACCGTATATCGGTATACCGCTACCTCTACAGTGGGGGTGGGGTCGGGGCGGGATCGGGGTCGGTACGCCCCACCCCACCCACTGAACAACCCTAGTTTAACCTACATGCTCAGGTAACTCAAGTGCATATGATGCCTTTGTTCGCGCTCTTTCATTTAGAAACACATTCAGTTGAATAAACAGCCACGGATCTATAGTGTGCAAAGTTGTGCACACGAACAAGCGGATTTTTTTCCAGTGTTATTTTCCATTTTTAAACAAGCCCAACATCCTCATTCCCTTATACAACGCTGTGATTTTTTTTTCCGAACAACCTCCCTTGTGCACGTAGATCCGCCCCTACAACTAAATATAGTCTTTCAAAATATTTTTGTTGGAACCCATAAACTTAAAATCTTGAATCCAATCATCGACTTCATCGTGTCTGGGATCCTAGCATGCATGATCTTGGCTACCAAGGAGCTAGCAAGTCCGCTAGTGCTTCAAAACACGCCCCACAAAAAAAAAAATATTCTTTTAGTAACAATAGTATTCTCTAAAATAAAATAAAGAAGAGTATTAAGTTTATCATCCCTGAATTTCTAACATGCTGATTGCAAGTCTATCAAGTTTGATCTTTCCTTATCCAAATCCACATCTTATCTAACAAAATTTATACAAATTTGACATCAACACTGTTCAATGAGGATGAAAGCTACTTCGTGTTTCATCACTAATCCGTACCTATTGGGCCAACCATAAGAAACACACTGCTTTAGGAGGAGGAGCCCTGGTTAGGCCCTTAGCTACGTGACTAAATTTGCACCAATAGGATTATTTCTGCGCCGCGATGTAATTTTTTACCGCTTTTAAAGAGTTTAACCAGAATAGGTTGCTTGCCGGAACTTATAACTTGCGGGTCAGAACTTGGCAACAAGTCCTGACCGATCCCCAGAACTTGGCAACAAGATCTTTGAGTGTTTTGTGATTGCAAGAGAGGAAGAAGTATTTCAGATTTCAAGTGTTTTGCAAATGAACCTAAGGCCTCATTTTATAGTGTTGTGAAGATGACTTTCCAGTTGCCCAAGTAATGGCCTTGAATGACCATGTAATGACTTTGATTATGGAGTGTTAATTCAGCCAAATAATGGCTGAATTCATTTGGGATGTTATGGAGGTTTAATGCCTCAAAAACCAGTCCAAGAGTCATGTATTTTCGTCTTCCGTCGCAATCTCTGGACAACCAGCGCCGCGGCCCTGCAGGGAGGCGTCGTGGCCATGCAGTTGGGCGCCACAACTTCAGAGAGTTGACGTCGTGGCCCTGCAGTTTGGCGCCGCGGCGATTCATGACTCGTTTCATCTTTAAACACATTTACACTTCTTCCTTCATTTACCAACGTGAAACCTACGTCATTTGGCCAATAACCGTCTATTACCTTACGTCTCAAAACAATTCGTATACGTACCAATATCTTTTCCATTTAAGGAAATTATGATCCTTGGCATTGTATGTACACGTGTGTGGAAACAACGTTTTCGACGTGTGGGGCTCCTAATTGTTCGATTCGTAATTAAATAGAATTAACTTTATTTCACGTTTAATAAATATTTTCAACAAATTATGTTGCGACTTAGGAAGAAAAATTGTACAAGCCTAGCGGATCGCTAGGACTTTCTTATGGATGAGCAAAGACTTGTCTATGGTAATTACTAGGACTTTAGTATAAATTATAGTGCGACTATGAAACAAATTGTTTACAATCTTTTGCAGATTAAAAGGAGTTTTTGATGGATGGGTAAACACTTGTACTAAGAGTCTAAGACTATAATACAAATTATGTTGTGACTTTAGTATAAATTGTTCACAAGCCCTATAAGATCACACCCGGGCTTGAACAAAATTTCACCAACAATGTACTTCAAAACTGGTTCAAATTAGTTCAAAATCAACTCCAAATTTGATATGAAACCTTCTAATATCGATTCTAACATTCTTTTGGTTGTTAGATTCAACTCAAGTCTTTAAGAATTAATAGACCCATATTTTAGAAAGGCCACTCGATGAAAATGCTTGCTCGAAAATGGCACAATATTCACTTTTTAAGCCACTTGTTTTATTTTGGCTTCGTTTTATATTTTCTTGCAAATATATACTCGGTGGTTGATGACCGCTTTCATTTTCACTTTTTGTTCTCCTATTTCCCTTCCTACTGCAGACGTGCAGAGGAGTAAATCACAGAAGCTTAATGGCCCACTAGGTGGAAGACACAGTGTCTAGTGACCACAAAGAATCATCCCCACAAAGGAGAAATGAAACTTTCACATCATGCACGCAGGCTAACTCGCTAATTAGAATAATTTATCATCCCGAAACTAATCACATGCACGCCTACGCGCCTCTTCCCCCTTTCCTCCTTCGTCTTTTTTCTTTGCATACTTCAATTATGTTACTCCACTAGTGAATAAAAAGTCGACAAAACTTGAGAACAATTTAATAATATTAAATTTTAATTATTCAACGAAACTTATGAATAATTATTTCATTTTTTCGGTTATGTAGCGCCAAGGTTAATTTTTACAAAATTTTCTTAAATGAGAACACAATATAAACGTTTCAAATCATTCTATTTGAGCAAAAATCACTCGCAAATAGCAATAAAACATTAAGCTCATTTAATTAATTAATTAATTACACTTACCGCTATGTCCTTAACCTTTCTCCACGTCTGCAATATATAATCCAAACACAATTTAGTCCTTTTTTACTCTCCTAATCAAAACACATTTTTCCAAATTGATATCTCTTTTCTTAAACATTAAGTCCATTTAATTTAATTAATTAAATACACTTACCGTTATGTCCTTAACCTTTCTCCACGTGTGCAATATATAGTACTCCATTCACATTTTTGTCTTGTTTTTTTCTCCTCATTATTATAATCAAACACATTTTCCACTCTTTTTTTGCCAACACAACATTTTCCAAATTATTGTCTTTATTTTTTCCTCTTTACTTTGCAACGGTAATCTCTTCAACACAACCCCCCCCCCCCCCCAACCACCACCACCCTAAGTGTATAGACTATATATACATATAACTATGTTCTCATCCATAAACCTTAACATCAGTCTACAAAATTTCCTCTTAAATTAAGTTATTTCCTCTTTTATTGCTACACTTTTCTTGAAGTTTCCTCCTCCAACCTTTTCTGATTAATCTTTTTTATATTTATATAGTTTCATTTATATCAGCATAACATATCAAAGTTTGTTAAAATTATTCATGGCTTTGCATAGACATCTTTTAGTGATTCTCTTGGCATGTTTAATCAGCTCTTGTTATTGTTATCAATTCTATGTTGGTGGAAGAGATGGTTGGGTTCCTAATCCATCTCAAAATTACAACAATTGGGCTGAAAGAATGAGATTCCAAGTCAATGACACTCTTTGTAAGTACTATTTATGCGATCAGTCTGACTGACTTTTAGTAAGAATGTGACTTTTTGTTGACTAAAACGTTGGTCGAAAATTTGCATGTTTCTACACCTAATATGGTTTGCTAAATCGAACCTTATTGAAAGTTAATTGTGTTTTATGTTATGGTTTTGTGTTGTAGTGTTCAAGTACAAGAAAGGATCAAACTCAGTGTTAGTAGTGAACAGGGATGATTATGACAAGTGCAACACAAATAATCCAATCAAGAAATTTGATGATGGAAATTCAATTTTCAAGTTTGATCATTCTGGTCCTTTTAATTTCATTAGTGGAAATAAAAATGATTGTCAAAATGGATCACAAAAATTGATTATTGTTGTTTTAGCTATTAGAACTCCTCCTCCTAAACCACCCTCAACCCCGGCAACATCTCCTGTGAGTCAAACACCTACTTCATCACCCGCAAATTCTCCATCTCCTGTGAGTCAAACACCTACTTCATCACCCGGAAATTCTCCATCTCCAGCAACTTCTCCTGTGAGTCAAACACCTACTTCATCACCCGAAAACGCTCCAACTCCGGCAACATCTCCGTCGCAGGCAACGTCTCCGGCGAGTATATCACCATCAGGGGCAACAATTTCACCTTCTCCATCAAATGGCTCATCATCGCCTCCGGAATCTCCGGGATCGCCGGGAAGTATTGCTCCGGCGGCTGGCAGTGGCGGAAACAGTCCGCCGGCGGATATTCAGTCACCTACTGGTTCAAAGAACTCGGCAGTAAAAGCATTCACTACTACTTCAGCTGTTTTGGTGTCAATTATATTGACTATAATTATTTCTGCTTAGTGGAAAATAGAAAAAATTAAATTAAATTACTAGTAATAGTTTGTTTTTTTTTCTTTCTATTTTTGTGTTGTTTGATTCTAGTTACATTGAATTACTGGGAAGTTTAGATATACAAAGGAGTTTTTTTCTTTAATTTTATATTTTGTTGTTTTATGGTTGGCATGAAATTGATTTCATAAGAGGAGTAGTTTATTAGTCCCTCAATTGAATTCATATTTATTGAATTGATGTAAATATTTAGTGAATTTGAATCGCTATGAAGTTTTTTTTAAATGAAGGCTTAAACATGTTATAGAATTACGTAGTCGATAAGATTTTTGGAACTTTTGATTTTAAATTCAATATAACATTTGTGTGATTATAAAATAAAATGAAAATGCAGTCAACTAGATGCACGTATGTCGTCAACATAGCTTCATGTATATGTTTTCTGAAGCTAGAACCAACCAATAGAATGAATCAATGAAATGAAATAATGATAATAAGCCTCACAGACAAGAGTTCATAGGAGAAGAGCTAACTGAAGTAAGTCTAGAACGTCGAACGAAAGATATTAGAAGAGTTAATGTGTGTGTTCTAGGTTAAATTCGTATTGCTTTTTTTTTTACGAAGGAACCCGCAGCCGCTACTCTTTCGAGCGCATGCAGAAACCCCCGACGCAATAGCTGCAAACCACGCCAATCGATTAACCACACTTAGCAAGCCATGTGTGACAGACTCAAGAAGGTTTATGCAGGATCGAACTCGCGACTGGCCCCGCCGCTTCATCGCATAACGGCTACCATCTCATGTTTAAATTTGTATTGCTAACAAGAAGCTAACGTGCTTATGTGACGAGATTGTTTTTTTGCTCGAGGTTCAAGAAGAAGGAGATGAACTATCGCATATAAATACGTTTACGAAAGTATAGTTACCAATGACTAATATCTTCGTGACTATAAAGTCAATTTTTTATAAATATAGAAATATATCAATTTTTTTAAAATAAATTATTTTTTCTAATTATAAAAATATATGGGTTTTATTGGAACGGATTAATAAGGAAGAGTTAAAGGAGATATTTACTTGTAGATAACGTAATCAGATTACTATCTGGCACATTGTGATTAATGCTGGGTATAACCAGATAACTTTGAGCTTTGACAGTTTAACGTAAACTTAAACAGCAATTAAACGATGTTAGTAATTGTGTTTGACCGTCCTTCATAAAGTTAATGGTGATTTACCACTCATGTCAAGAAGGTGGAGCTACAATTATGTTTACGGATTAGGAAAAAATTAGTATTTAAAACTCACAAACTAAAGCTTCAAGCTCCATTTCTGATATCATGAGTTGTAAATGAGCTACAACACTACTCTTTACTTTTTGTTTTTGGTAAATGCTAATTAATACTTCCTAGATCTCAAACAACCGAATTTGGAGTATGAGAATCAAAATAATTAAATTTCAGCGTCCATTTAGCATAGATTTTTCAAGTTTTTAAAACTGAAAACTATATATTTGAGAATTATATAAAAAGGACTATAAATTAACATAGTTAATAATTAAAATATTTGTGAGTGGTAATGTGTAGAATGAGAAAATAACAACAACAAATTTTAATAAAACTTGGAAATGATCAAATAGAAGGGTTTGCTGAGTCGACCAAATTTTTGATATATCCTTAAGATAATATTGTCTCGTATATCCTTTCAACGGTTGTAATGACAACTTATCTCCCAAGATAAAACAACAATCAAACAAATGAGCAAAGGGAACTCAAGTGTTTGCTTTGGAAGAAAGATCTTTGAGTGTTTTGTGATTGCAAGAGAGGAAGAAGTATTTCAGATTTTTAAGTGTGTTGCAAATGAGCCTAAGGCATCATTTTATAGTGTTGTGAAGATGACTCTCCAATTGCCCATGTAATGGTCTTGAATGACCATGTAATGTCCTTGATTATGGAGTGTTAATTCAGCCAAATAATGGCTAAATTCATTTGGAATGTAATGGAGGTTTAATGCCTCAAATACCAACCCAAGAGTCATGTCTATTTGGCGATTCACGACTCGTTTCATCTTTAAACACATTGTACACTTCTTCCTTCATTTACCAACGTGAAACCAACGTCATTTGGCAAATAACCGTCTATTATCTTACGTCTCAAATAATTTGTATACGTACCAATATCTCTTCAATTTAAGGAAATTATGATCTTTGACATTGTATGTACACGTGTGTGGAAACAATGTTTCCGACGTGTGGGCCCCCTAATTGTTCGATTCGTAATTAAATAGGATTAACTTTATTTCACGTTTAATAAATATTTCCAAAAATATTAAAAAACAAATTGAAAAGATTATAATAAAAAAGGCATTGACAAATAATAACTTCGCGTAAATTGGGACAAAAACATTGTCATTATGCATCACTTTGAAATAATTTTCGCTATGTAAAAGACATGAAAATTGTGATAGTTGCAATTAAAAACAAAATGGTAACGGTTAGAATATTAGTAATTAATATTAGTAATATTATATTAATGTAAGACTTTGAAATAATTTTCTAGACATGATTTACTCTTCAACGTTAATACAATATTACTATTATTAATATTCTAACAGTAACGATAGCAAGACCATTGCTGCCTTCTTATTTTTGGAGTATGTAACGGATTTATTTAATATGAGTTAAAGTATGAGTATTTTTTGTCTTCATTTTTTTTTCGACGTGAACCCGCGGCCATTGCTTTTCAGTGCAGCAACCTGACCGACGCAATGATCGCAAACCACATCAGCCAGTTAAATCACACTTGGCAAGCCATGTGTGATGCTCCCAGAAGCGGTCGAGCGTTACCCTCGGGTTTCGACTGACTGCCTCTTCCACACCACCCAATGAGAATATCCCCTGCCTTCAAAACCAACTGATCTAGGGCTTCGGATAAGTATGAGTATTTTTTTGTCTTCATTTAGCTTGTTGTCAATTTGTTTTTTATACATAACGTCACAATATTATTCTAATGGCTTAGTCATGTATCATTATGTTCATCTAAACGCCAAAAAATAATCTAATAATAATTTTCTATGCTAAATTATTTTTTAGAAAATAAAAAGAAATAAATTACTACCTACTTTTGTCATGGTGTTACACATTTTATATAAGTTGACATATGCCAAGCACTTTCTGATCAAAGAGAATCAAATTCTCTACTTCATCCCTTTATGAATATTTTTAAAAACAAACAAAACTAATACAAAATTAATACAAGGGAACCCTAGAGTGGGCTCACTCGAATATTGAATAGGTGATTCGAAATTGTTAAATATACCTACAATATACAAATGATATACATGTATATTGTATGTATATCGAGTAGCCGACAGGCCTCCAGCCAAGTCCGAGTATGTGACACCCTAGATTGAATTATGATATATTTTGTATATTACACATGTATATTAATTAGTCTTATTATAATTGTATGATTAGTCTTCAAATAGAATAGAGATTTGGATGTAGAATAAGAAAAATATTTTTCTATTGTAACTTGTATATAGTGCTAGTTCTGCTCCTTCGAAAAAGAAAAAGTACGAATATATTATAATTATAGTAAATAATAGATGAGGAATAAAATCGTAAAATTGACTCTTCATTTTGTTCTTGACCAATGATATGATCAATGTGCTTAATCCATTCATTGAACCACATGAAATTTCTTAATTAATCTTTAACCCGAAAAAGAAAATTAGATTTTCTTATCAAAGAACTTTAGAAGTCAAGAAACGCATATGTCACGTATTTAATTCGATGAGTTCCACTTTTAATGTTTATAGCTTTGAATTAATTTTATTTAAAATTAAGGGTTCAAATTTAATATTTATTAAAATATTAGTAAAGTTCAAATATATATTATGATTCATATAAAAAATATGGTGTTAGCAGAAATTCGTTGTCGATGAGTTAAATTAGCCCAATAAAACCTGTCGTATTTTTCCCCAGTTGTTTTCCATTCGGACTTGATATTCATTTTAAGGTTCGACTAAGTTTGATTTTGCATCGCGTGTGAGTCTAATCACTTCCTACTTAAGACGATCTTATTCTTAGGCTTCAAAACCGAACTTAAGATTAAAAGTACCAGAATACTTAACACCACGACCTTTGGTTTTAATTGAATTCCCTGATATTAGGGTTTGGTTAAATAATTTTCTTTTTAAAAGATTAAAATAATTTTTCAACACTTCTTTAAAACAGGCACCAAATTTCTAAACTTGTTATAAGCACAAGTATGTGAGAAGGAGATACTAGTAACTCGTAAGAACATTTTACGCAAAGACAGATTCAAAATTTAAGCTAGCTCACCAAGTTTAACTTTTAAGATTTTTAGTTCAGGATAAAATTAGTGGGGTCGAAGAGCTGCATCCGGCGTTGAGTTTAGAATTAAATTCTTGCCAAGACAAAAAAGAAAGGCATATAGCATACATTTGGCAACAAAATGGTCCCTACCAAAAGGAAAAATATAATGTTGGAAATTTGTCTTTGGTGGAGGTTGGGTCCGTCCATCTTCAATGACTTAAACATCATAGTTCCATATGTTGGAGACCCTGGTTCTTCACATGTGCATAATCTACTAAGTGAGTAGATGGCCGTAAGGCCAAGAATCGTCAAATTTCATTGAGTAATGGAAGAGATATTGGTTCGCGAAGTAAGATGTTTGAGACATGGAAGAGTGGTGTGAGACAAATCTACCACATCGATAGGAAAAGGAAGAATTGTTCATAATGTAAGCCTCAAAACTGAATAAGGGATTAGGACCCCAAGGGGTAACCCATGTGTTTGAAGGAGGGAGGACCTAGGTGTGTTTGGGTTCGAGACTAGGCCCATCTGCCCGGTCCGGGTAGGGTCGCGGGCTGTTGGGTTGTTATAACATTATCTTTTTGGACCCCAGACTTTATTATAATTACAGTTTGATCCCTGAAGATTCTGGAAACCAAAGTTGGCCAGCGCCGCGGCGCCAGCCTGCAAGGCCACGACGCTCCAGGCGTTTTTCAGAGTTTAATGTCATTAAGTTGTTGGAACGTTGGACACTTATTCCTGAACGTTTTGGTTCTTCATTAAGCCTCTTAAACAACCTCTTAATAGTCATTAACACCCATTAACACCTCCTCTCTTCCTTACACTATATAATCAAGCTTTACTTTCAGATTTGAGGTAGTACACATTGAACACATAAGAGATATACTCTTTACACTTGGATGATTTCAGACTTTATGAAATCTCTTCCTTTCTTGCAATCTTACACACTCAAAGATCCTTCTAATATAGCAAACACTTGAGTTTCATTTACTCATTTGTTTGATTGTTGTTTTATCTTGAGAGATAAGTTGTCATTACACCGTTGAAATGATATACGGGGCAATATTATCTTAAGGATAGATTGAGAATTCAATCGACTCAGCAAGCCAAATTATCTTGTCATATTTACAGATTTCTAAACATATTGTTGTTGTTGTTCTCAAGGGGCTTGGGTCTCTCTTTGACGATAGTTACAAATCTATTTTCGTCAAAGATGAGATTTCAATGATTGATCTTTAACTTGAAAGATAATGTTGATAGTCTTGTTGACAAGGCTAAGGGTCAAACAATAGTTGTTGTCACCGCTCCCGAGAGTGGCGTAAACAAGTGTCTACAAATGTTGAGGATGTCAATTGGAACTTGAGGAGAAGGCTGGAGATGATGGTTCATCTTGTAAGAAGAAGCCTCCATCTTATGGTAAGGAGGATTTTGACACGTGATGAACGTGGGTCAAATCCCAAAGGTATGAGTTAATTATTTATTCCTTGTCAAAAATGAGATTAAAAGATGTCTGATTAAAATGAACTGAATAAGGCTACAAATATGAAAGTATATCTTTATATTCCCTACGCCTTAAAATCAGAAAGTTTAATCTCACTTACCTTCCCGTTCAAATATTGGACTGTTATAAACAACGACCTAAAAGATATGGACTTAGATTGTAATAAAATGATTTTATGGACAATCCTAAGCATGGGAAGAGGACTAGAGACAATGATTAGAGGACTAGTGACAATCATGTCGCCGTTTTCCGACAGAAGATCCGTCTTTCGACAGGATAGTAGCGGACACTCAGTCATACAAAGCCTCCGGGCGACTAGAGTGGGCCAGATCCGTCACATGACTTGACGATGTTAGACACTCAGTCATACAAAGCCTCCGGACGACTGAAATGTTTCAGAGTTACCAGATCTCAATAGATCTGAAGGCCAAAAGAAAGGCAGAAAAGAAATTGGACACTCAGTCTGCCAAGGCAACTGGAGTGGGCCAGAGAATCTAGATCACATATGATCCGGTTACACCCTAACCACGGGCAAGAGGTTGTTCATGTGGAACAACGCTACCTTCAAAATAGAAGAAGTTGAAGAGGTTGTCCTCAAAAGGACTTAACGAATGAGATCACTCTTAAACGAGGTGATACATGTCCTAAACTTGGTGTCAATGACGCTGTTGGACAATATGGCTTGAGTTTTTCGCCTCATGCCCCACAGATCGATAATAACCAAAAGGGGTACAGTAAAATTGTAGCCAAGTGGATGATATATTTGTAATCCATGCATCTATGCCATCATAGATTAAGACACGTTAAACATAAAATCATTCAAAGGCCAAAAAAGTTTACACGTGGATGATATGTTTATAATCCGTGCATCTATGCTATCATAGATTAAGACACGTTAAACAAAAAATTATTCAAAGGCCAACGAAGTTGACAAGTGGATGATACATTTGTAATCCGTGCATCTTTGCCATCATAGATTAAAACACGTTAAATAGAAAGTCATTCAAAAGCCAACAAAATTTGAGATTGTTGTCGTCTGTCGACATAAACCCTCAAATAAATGTGAGGTAGACGAAGAGAAAAAATCACATTTCCATTCCATCAAAGGATTAGAGAAAGAAGCACCGCTCCTCTATAACTTGGTAACACCTACTTGGGTGATTTAAAGTTTGTAAAAATAGAGAGGGGGAGACAAGTACGCTGTGATATTAATTGATGACAATACATCGTATTGTATCCTTTGTTGTAAGAACAAAGATGAAACGAGTTAGAAACGTCGCAGAGCCGTAAAGGGTCGCGGCGCCGCCAGCCAGCGCCACGACGCCGACAACGTCAGAAAACTCTCTGAAGTTTCTGAGCCACGGCGCCTCCCTGCAGGGCCAGACAAATTCAGAACCGCGACACCTTCGTGCGTGCGGAGGCGAGAATCTAAAAATCTACGGATTGAGAAATTCGTAATGATAGAGGGGGAGAATGCGAAGCATCGTTGATCCAACGACTGCTTCTTACTCACCTCAGACTAAAACGGTGTTAGCCAAGCGCAGATCCGTACGCCCAAGACATGTGGGGCAAGGCAATTTTTACCGCTAATGCGATTCTTAATAGAACTCCGCCTAAGGATAAGAATAACCCTCCATGTGAAACATGAAAAGAATCTCATATACAAATGTTGTGATATGGGATAGTGTGGCAATCATATTCATGCCCAGAGTAGGCTGCTATTGAATGTGCTCTTGTCGCAATTGAATCAGCCGTTGAGTAAATAGAAAGTCTGGCTCTTGCCCCTGTTAGTCATGTACAAATGTTATGGTATGAGATAGTGTGGCAAAGGGTTGAAACACCTAAGATAAAAACATGTCGAGTTGGACCTAAGACTGTAGAGTGCATATCCACTGGATCTGCAAACAACAGTAGGGCGTTTCGCATCTTGGTGTCAAAGAATGCTGAATTTTTTGAAGTTATCTTTCCTTGAAGAGGAAAAAGAAGTAATTGCTCGAGGTTAACAAGAATCCGCGAGGGCCTGATTATACGAAACGATACGTTCCAAATCTACAGGACTCGAAAGTTGCTGACTATTCGAAACTTAATGTTCCAGATCTACAGAACTCAGAGATTCTAGATGTTGAACCAAACCGGAGCAAAATAGGGTACAAAGACTTGTTCCAAGCCTTCTAGCTTGTATGGTTTAAATATACCATGGACAATTAACAAAGAATTGTCAACACCAAAAGCATCGCTTTGGAAAGAAGCTAAAAATAGAGAAATAGATTCCTTCAGATAGAACCATGTTATGGTTGATCTTCCTCCGGGAAAATAACCTTTGGGTTGTAAAATTGGATACTCGAGTTGAGTATACATCATATGAATATATTAACGGGTATAAGGCCCCGGCTACTGAGACATGTGTTCCTATGTGAATAGCTTAGACATCCAGGGTTATCGCAGTCTTGCGTGACATGGATGTCGAGACAGCCTTCCTAACCGGAGAATTGGTTTTGAGGACTGTTGGGCTTCTTCCTGAAATTTCTTATGGTCCCGAAAATGTCTGTATTTTGGTCCTGAAAGTTTCAGATAAAACAGAAACAATGAATCTGACAACTGAAACATTGACTCTGAGGTTAGAAAGCCAACAACTGAAAAATCAAAAATTCTGAAAGAGGAAGAAGTAAGTAATGCGGAACAACCCGATGGGTTTGAGGTTCCAGGAAAGAGAAGAAAGTCTGTCGGCTTGTCAAATCTCTGTGCGAACTGAAACAAGCCCAAAGTATTGGCACTAAACATTTGATCGTACTCTACTATCGAATGGTATCTCCTCAATATATGTTTCAACATGAAAAGATATGGGTACTATAGATGACATCTTAGGAGTTGGAATCCCTAAGACATCTAACAGACTGGTCTTATTCCAAACTCATCTGTGATGAGTTCGACAACAACAAAAAAATATGAAATATAAATTTGAGGATGAGGTGGAGGTGAAAGGGGTAGGTGTGGATAGGAGCGGAGTAAGAAAAAAATTCATATTTTTTATAAATTATTTATAAAAGTAATAAAAAAATAAAATAGAAATTTGAGAATGGGGTGGGGGTAGGGTTGTTATCGATCCGGATAACCCGAGAACCGGACCGAAATACCCAGACTGATACTCGGGCCAGAAAAGTTAGCAGTGCGAATACGATCTTAGACATAAGGATCGGTCCCAAACGTGTCTATTTACCCGATAACTTATATGTTGTCAGTCCCGGTCCGATACCCTTAGAATAGTTTGGGAATTGAGATGATGAATTGATGATCAATCCTTGGAATATTGCTATTATATATTGCTTTAACTTTGTTAATATGTATTATGTAAAGCAGTAAAGGCAGTAAAGCAGAGATTTTTATAAAAAATTATAAGTAAAATTGAGATTTTTAAGTAAAGTAGGGATTTTATTATTTTGGACCGGTTTCGGACCGGAAGTATCCAGAATCGGACTGGTAACCTTATCGGCCCAGACCGGGTATACGCCCGATAAGGTATCGGTCCGATCCCGAATCTCTTTTTAGGACCGAATTCTTATCGGTCCGGATCGGTAACCTTATCAGTCTGATTCCCGATATGTCGATATCCGGACCGATAACAACCCTAGGTGGGGGTGAGGTGGGGTGGGGGTAGGACAGAGGGGTTAAGAAAAAAATTCATATTTTTTATAAATTGTTTAAAAAAGTAAAAAAATATGAAATAGAAATTTGAGAATGGGGTTGGGCAATGGGGTTGGGGTGGAGGGTAGGGAGGTAAGAAAAAAATTCATATTTTAAATATTTTCTTTTATAAAAGTTACAAAAGTATGAAATATAAATTTGAGGATGAGGTGGACAGTGGGGTGGGGTGTAGGGGGTAGGGGCAGGGGAGTAAGAAAAAAATTCATATTTTTAATAATTATTTTATAAAAGTAACAAAAAATATAAAATAGAAATTTGAGGGTGGGTGAGGTGGAGGGTAGGGGAGGGAGGAGGGTAGGGAGGTAAATAAAAATTTCATATTTTTAATAACTTTTTTATAAAAGAAAAAAATATAAAATAAAAATTTGAGGATGAAGTGGAGGTGGGGTAGGGGTGTGGTAGGGGGTAGGGTCGGTTCCTTGTCAACAGGAGAAGGGAATAGGCCTTGAGGGTAATGTCGGAGCCTCAAAGGTGCGAAGCAGACTCGACTTAACTTCACTTGACTTCGGTTTCCCCCGGAAAGTGGGGTTAGGTTGGGGTAGAAGTGGGTGGGGTGGGGTGGGGTGGAGTAGGAAATGTATGGGCATAGATGTGAGGGTGGTTCAATGCTTGAGTGGGGGTTGATGTAGGGGAGGGGTAGAATTGATGGATAGTGTTGTTGGGGTGCGTTGATTCCAAAATAATAAAAGAATTTTTAAATAATTATTTATAAATAAAAATATTAATCTAGAGTGAAACTCTAATCATTTAAAATTAAATATTTTGATGGGTCAAGTTTGGACATCATCATGGGCTCATTTGGGATGTTGATTTATGATGGGTCAACTTGTGCTAGCCCA
This sequence comes from Przewalskia tangutica, assembly GCA_029844215.1. Classification (NCBI taxonomy): domain Eukaryota; kingdom Viridiplantae; phylum Streptophyta; class Magnoliopsida; order Solanales; family Solanaceae; genus Przewalskia; species Przewalskia tangutica. Next base: position 2,111,320 of record CM056730.1, on the reverse strand, counting down.
AACCAATCCATCATCAAAATTATTCTTATCCAATTCCATGAAATTTTGAACGGATCATTTGGGTTTGGACTAATTTTAACACCCCTGTACAGGAGTAATAGTTTCCCGAGCAAGCTTCTGGTCAAACTTTCAATTTCTTTATGTCGGAAAATTGTTTTTCTATTGAAAATTTTCTTTATGAGTTTATGTTATGCGACAGATGGTGTAAAAATCTTTTGCACTACAAGTTGATGTTAATATATAACAATAGATGAATTATTTTTTTGATTTCTTGCTCCATGATCGATATATGTGAAGACAAGTGTAATTATATAGTAGTATGTAATATCCTAACTATCATGTAAAATCTACCAATAAAAAAATCCTTAAGAACCAGAAAGCCGATTAAATGACTATTTTATAATTGATTCTTGTTATCGAGTCGAGCCGATTTTACGTACACATACCAAATTCTAGAAGATGGTATACCACAATAATTAAATTCGGTGCTTGCCTTTTTTTTATTGAATAAAGATCTTCATCGATCTCCACTACGGCTGTCACTCCTCCTTTAATAAGATCGGAATACTTTTTTTACGTATTACGAGAATGTCATTGAAGAAGTTTACGAGCGAGCGATCTTTCTATCTTTTAAGTTGCACGTTCAAGATAATGCTTTTATTTGGACTCGACTATTCTCTCAAGGATTTCTTCCTCTGCTTCTGTTGTTATTGATGTGTCTACTCCCATTGACTCTTTTTGAGTAAGATCAGTAGGCGATAAGCTCACGCTATTCCCAAAACTTAAACACGAGATCGTAATAAAAGAAAAAAAATACATGACTAATCTGGTTTATACCACAACAACTAACGTTTTATGTCAAGCTTAATATGATATTCTAGAAAATAGAATAACAAGTTAACCAATTACTACATTATAAATAACTTAAAATTTTGATATCAATGTATATACGTAATATTAATTAATTATTTCCATTTCTTCTTGGGGCATTGTAATAGCGATTGCGACTGTGAATGATGAGCAGGTTAGCACAATGCCGGAGCTAATAATTCTAATTAATCCACCATTTTCCTTTTGGAAATACTACTAATTCCAATAATTTTGGCGCTATTTATATTTGGAAGGTAAATCTTTTTTCATTTGACAACAACTTTATCTAGAACTTAATAGTATTTCGAAATTATGAAATACTTATTTTTGTGTGACATATTTTCTTTTTAGGTTGTTTCTAAAGAAGAACATACATTTTTATGACCAAATTTTAAAACCTCCTTCTTTTTAAAATATGCTCAGTCAAACATCGTCACATACGATGAGACAAATAGGGTAATTCTTTCTTTTGTTTTTTCATTACTCAATTCGTGACCAATTTACGATACTATCTTTAAAAAATTGTCATTGTCATGGAGTTTCACTTGTGGTTTTAAAAACCAATGACAATGTCTCCTCAATCATGTGAGCTTCAACATGACTATTTTCTAAGAGAACGTTACATATTTGGCCGCTCGGCCAAAAATATTCAAGTAATTGAATGATGTGCCCTTCAAATGGACTGGTCTTTTAACTTTTTCCCTTTAAAATTGAACTTATGTCTATACGAAGATAATTTCTTTATATAAATTGTGAATATTGTGACGCATAACTTATGCCCTTCAATTTTGAAGGGCAAAAATTAAAGACCAACACAAAATAGGGGAAAAAGTGCAAATGACCCAAAAATATTTTAGATCGGTTATCCAATATATTATTTGTATATTGTTACATCTTCAATCTATTTTTATAAGTGGGAGACTATTTTGTCAATTTTCTATTTTTAGTTTTATCCGAAGATGTTGAAAGTTGAAACCAGCCCACGCCTGAAATTTGGGCTGATCCATCATGCCAGTTGCTACCATTATCATACTGGCAATTTGGCTGGTCTTTAGTTTTTGCCCATTAAATTGAAAATTCTTAATTTTTGTTTTTTTCAGGCAACTGAGAGCAAATATGGCTGTAGCTTCAGCAGCCCCATTAGCGGCAATGAACGGAGCTATGAAAATGGCCACAAACTCACAAGAAACCAAGTCCTTAATCGTCGACCTATGCCGCCATTTCTACAACCAGGGTTGGGTTTCCGGCACCGCTGGCATTAGAGTTCATAACGACTCAATTACTAAAACTCAACAACAAAAAATCATCATGTCCCCTTCAGGCAAGTACCTACATACTCGTTTCGTTTTATAATAAGTGATATTTTTAACTTATTCACACCGTAAGCCGAAAACACCACTTATTGTGGAACAGAGGGAGTAACATCTTATTCGTGTTTACACTGTATTCTAATAACTTTTAAGACTCATTTTTAGCATTAAACGCATTGTATTTTTAAAGTTATGGGTTCAAAGTTCAAACCCTATTATTTATTGTAATTTGGTGAGCCGCAGCTAGAGCCGGGGATTTAAACTCTATGAGTTGAATATTTAAGAAGGCATTTGGCCATGAAAACCAAATGTTTTTCATTTTATTTGGAATTTTGAAGTTGGAGTTTAGGATGGAGTTGTGTATGGTTATAGTTTTTGCAGAGAATATTTGGTTGAAAAAAAAGTGAAAATAACGTTTTAGGTGTTTTTCTGGCCAAATGTTGATTTAAAAATAAAGTGAAAAAAATTCCGAAAAAATTTAAAACTTCTTATGGCCAAATGAGTCCTAAGGTTCTTAGCATTGAAGCAATTGTGTATTTTTAAAATTATGGGTTCAGACTCCACCAGACTTGTTTGTTGCAATTTTAGTAGATTTTTATATAAATTTGTGCTCCGTGTCACAAGTACTGGCTTCAGATGAGCCCGGTGCCTGAACGCTACATCCGTCCCTGCTCTTAGTCAGAGGCGTATTCAGAATTTGATTTCAAGTTTGGGATCCTAATGCTGCCCATTTAATTTACAGGATTCAAAGTTTATTATATGTACTTAGTGAGTGTTCGAACCAAAGCTACTGGATTCTGACGAACCTGTTTTTTGTTAGCTAGATCCACCTCTGGTCTTAGTTTGTGACTAGTAATTTTTCTGAAGTCTAAATTAATTTGGTTTTTGGTGACAATAGGGACTAAGTTTTAGTTTTCCTATGTTGCCCTACTAAGTCTTGATTTTTTTTCTGTTCTCTTCTTTGAGTTATGTGTTTTTTTTTGTTGGGTTGTTTGATTAGGGGTACAGAAGGAAAGGATGGTGGAAGAGGATATGTATGTGTTGTGTTCAAATGGGTCTGTGTTATCTGTGCCATCGGCCAAACCTTACCAGCATAAGTCTTTCAAGTGTTCTGATTGTGCTCCTTTGTTTGTAAAGGTAAAATTGGTCCCGTTCATAATTCCGATGGTGCTTTAAGCAGCATTCGAAATGTCAAGATGTCTGCAAAAGCGGGTGGTCTTGCTTCAAACGGTAACATTGAGCCATTAAGGGTAAGCATTTGAAATTTATGATTTTGATTTAAGCTTCATATGCATATAATTAAGCTCTCGTGGAATGCCTGCATAGTGATTTTTATAGTTTGGTGCAGCGCTGCATCGTTTTGGATATTGAAGGAACCACAACACCCATCTCGTTTGTTACAGATGTTCTTTTTCCTTATGCTCGTGATAATGTGGGGAGACATTTGGATGCAACATATGATTCAGCAGAAACCCAGGAGGATATTAAGCTACTAAGAGCTCAAGTAAGCTAACTTGCTGATATGATTGCTTTCAGAAGAGACTTCATGCTAGGTTGATCTCGAGTTGCTCTTTAATAGCCCAAGTTGAGCTGAGTAGCTCGTTTACACCCCTACCTCTTCTATATGGTCATGATTCATTACATATATTATTACACATCCATTAGATCGGTACAGTCCATTTGAATTTTCCATTTGCAAGAAAACAAAATGATTTTCATAAATATAGTCAAACCTCTCTATAATTTTCATTCGTTATAACAAGATTTCACTATAACGGCCTGAGTTTCTCCGGAACCGATTTTCCATGTTATATTTTACTTCTCTATAACAACATTCTACCTATAACAACAATGACATTCATTATAGCGGTACACTATTTGTAAAATTACATCTCTATAACAGTCATATTCAAATATTGTGTAATAATATTTTGTAAGTAGTATATTATGTATAAAAATAAAATATTAAAATATTTATGATAATCATCATTAATGTCACGCACATAGTAAATTTCAAGTACGAATATCTAAGAGAGAAAAAAAATTCCCATAGTAATTTGGTTTAGTCTTGACTATTTCCAAAATCACATATTTTCAAAACATATGGTCCTTAGATTTTATTTTTTTATCGGTATGGTACAACTAGTTGTGAATTTATTAGTAGTATATTAGTCTTTTAATTTTTAATTAATGAGATATGAAAATCAATAGAGTTTTTAAAATTAACAAGTATATTGTTTTTTTATAACATAAAAAGGACAGAAAATGATTGTTTGCATACTTTTATTTATAACAACTAAATGAGATTTAAACATCAAATGACAGTATATATACATAGCAGCACCTCACTATAACATCCATGAAATCTTCGGACAAACACTCTCATTATAGAGAGGTTTGATTGTACTAACTAGCACATGATCTTGCATTTTACACTTGCAACAAGATTCACTGTATAATGTTATACAGTCAAACTCTCTATAATAACATTGTTTGTCCTGATATTTTTGGCTTCTATAGCGAAATACTGCTATAAAGAACATATAATATAACATGAAAGACCGGTTCCACAGGAAACATAGTTGTCATAGTGAAATGTTGTTATAGAAAGGTCTGACCGTGCATATATCTGACAATAAAGCTATGTTGAATGTTCTTTGCCTTTCTGAATTCAATTATACTAGAAAAGAACAATGATGAACGGGTATCTCTTAAGCTATTGGGTAGTAGACAGGGTTGAATAACGGGGGCATTGAGGAAGGAGTGGTATTGCTGTCGATGAACTTCAATACTTTCAAGATTGGGAATTCTATTCTTTGAATCAAATGCCAGCATTAGACTTGCATTCAAGTTTTCTTTTTACATGAAAGTACACATAAAACTAAGATATGAAAACTAAAGCTGAATAAAATTAGAACCCCACTAAATATTTTTAAGAAGTAGAATCCTCAACTCAGCTAGTGTTTTTTTTAGAGTGGTAACATTTCAACTCAGCTAGTGTTCTAGATCTTATCTTTATTTATTGTATCCATTATTACGTAAAAGTACTGTGCTGTCCCTTTTTCACCAAAACATGATTCAACATTTGTCACGTAATAGCTGTAATCAATAATTTTGTACTATGTTGTAGGCCAACTTAATTTTTCTTCCTTTACATTCTTCTTTCAGGTACAAGAAGACTTGGAAAATGGTGTTACCGGTGCTGTGCCTATCTCCTTTAATGATGCTGGGAAAGAGGAGGTAATTGCAGCTTTGATAACAAATGTTGAGGCAATGATTAAAGCTGACCGAAAAATTACTGCTTTAAAGGAGTTACAGGTGAGGAATCGGTGGTGAAGTTATTTTGCCCTCATCCCGTCCAATTGTTTTACGGTTTCCAGTTTCAGGAGATGTGCCTTACAATTTGTGCTTGGCTTCATATTCTATTACTCAGGGGCATATGTGGCAAACTGGTTTTCAAAATAATGAGTTAGAGGGAGTTGTTTTTGATGATGTGCCCCAAGCTCTTGAGAGATGGTCTGCTTTAGGCATCAAGGTTCCTCTCGTTTTTCGTTGTTACTGCACTTGTGTATTTCTCCTTTTTAATGAGCTCTAGTTTCATAAAGCTGTAGTTGCAAATGAAGACTTAATGTTGGATTATGATCAAAAGAATTTCTCTTTATCCCCTATAAAAAAATGAATTTCTTTTATCACTAACAACTTCAGCCTAAATCACATGGAAAGAATGTTGTCTCAAAAGACCTACAAATCATTGGAATCAATGTAGTGTTAGCTAAAGATAGGGCAAATGGAAGAAAAAGATCCATATAGGTAATAACTACTAGTTGAGGATAGGTTTTAGACTCGTTAGAGAATGTCTAATATTAAGTTATGATTACTAGCTTGTATAAATATGTATGTACATCTTGATCGGAAAACGGAATTGTTCGATAGATTTCTCGAAATAAACAAAAAGGAAACGAACGATGAAACATAAATCATGGATCAACTAAGCCCTCTAATATATATATATATATATATTCACTTTTATCTTATTTGGTATAATGATGATATTAGTTGAGCTTAAATGAAGAAGTGGGGAGATTCATATGGTTGATTGTAACTTGTTTGGAACTGAGGCATCGTACTTGTTGTATTAACCACTTCAGCCTGTTGCATTAAGTGCATTTTTCTTCTTCATTATCCTGACAAGGTGTATTACAAAGTCTATAACCTCTTATACTCATCTGCTGGCCAAAGTAACTAGCTGTTTTGTCCTTAAGGTGTACATATACTCAAGTGGCAGCAGATTGGCACAAAGGCTTTTGTTTGGTTACACAAACTACGGGGACCTGAGAAAATATCTCTGTGGATTTTTTGATACAACAGTAGGGTAAATTTCTACCTTTCATCAGGCCACATCTCTGATTTGAAATGGTATCCTGGTCTCTCTTGTCATTTTAAGTAATTCAAATTACTTCTACTTGTTTTGTAGGAATAAGAAAGAAACAAAAAGTTACCATGAAATTACAGCATCCTTGGGGGTGGATCACCCATCTGAGATTTTGTTCGTGACTGACGTCTATCAAGAAGCCATAGCTGCAAAGGCAGCAGGTAAAATTCTGGTTGTTTTTATACAAAAACTACTCTGTTTCTGAGTTTCAACCTATTGCCCTTCCTACCATTAAAACAAATAGTTGCACAAGTTTTATTCTATGTTATACAAGTGCTAAATCAAAATAGCTCTGATGATGAAAGATGTGCATACTATCATAGTTTTTCTTTTAGTTTCCCACCTGGTGTCCAGAGTCCAGTACCCGCTTTGGGGCCGACAAAGTTGAATTAGCGCCGGGGTAAAGCGCTCCCTATGAAAACTCCAGTGTGCCTATCATCAATATATCAATATACGTTTTTCCATAGACCAATTTTGATCTATCCAATGACATGTAACAGTTAAATAATCATAACCATTAGTACTACGACCTATGTCAGAAGTGATAGCCACTTTGATATTAAAATGATACAATGCATAAGGTAAATATTGTTGATATTCATGCGCAAATTTAAAAATATCTCTTCTAACAGTTGATCTAGGAAAACTGTTAAAAGCAGGATTATATGTTTCTCGAATGTAATGAATAAAACAAGGAGATGAAGGAAATGAAAAAGGCAAACCCTCCACATCAAATAATTTTGCTATATTTTCCCTATCTTTGTGTTTATCATATTTAGGACCTATAACTCCCCTCGTCATCGGGTTAATTCGACCATGTACTTGGTCGGGGACACTATGTGAACCTTGTCATGATGACTCAGAAGACATTTGCACACCCGCTTTTTCAGCCAAGTATTGGTTATACCTTGTTTTGTGAGAGTTTTCCACATGTCTCATTGATCCTCCTGTACCATCTTGACCTTTTCCAGTTTTAAATTTATAAACTTCGCGACAAATTTTACAAATAGCTAGTTGATTAGGGATGTCCCTATAAAAAAATCGCATGCAGGTGATTTTAATTTTCATTGTTTTTGGCCTCTACTCATACTAGGGGAATAAGAGGCATTCCAGTTTCAATTTCAGCATGATGTGGAGGTGCACTAGTGAGTGTGTTATCTAAATTATCTTCTAATTCATTTTCTAAATCAAAGTCTGGTTCAGATGCAGAATATACCTCATTATCTAATGATATATTAATATTAACATTAAAAGTATCAGTTTCATCTACCGGAAATCATCGTAATTAGGATTACTAGAAGATGCACTCTTACGCTTGTTACCCCTACTACCTCTACAAAAAAAAAAATCAACTCGTTCCATTATAATTATGCAAATAAATAATTAAAGTTAATGAAATTTAGACTTGTAGAGAGATGGTAGGAAGATTTGTGAGAAAAATGAAGAGGAAAATGAGTATTTATAGTTGAGAAATAGGGCTAAAGTGTAAATATACTAACTTAGAGTTAACAATAAATATTAAGGGGATTTATCGGGTTTGGGGGTGGTGGTGGGGGTGGGGGGGAAAATGGTCGTTATTAGCCGTTGCCAATGGCTAAAATCAAAATTGAGTTGTTGTGCAACGACTAGTTCTTCAAGGGGGATGGGTCGGGACGAGCCCTAGTCCCGTCCCGAGTTCGAACCCTGCTACCGACATTGTACATCCCGATTTTTCTTTTTGCGGGGCGGGATGTCTCGGCCCACTGGACAGCCTTACGTGAAAAGTGATCACTTGGAGTTCAAAGAAGCAAGCTACAGTAGCACCATCAACCTCAGAAGCTGAGTAGGTGAAAGCAGCTTGTCTTAACAAAAACAGGAAGGAGCAACAGAGATATTTTTTGCCAACAATCTTTATGACAGAGCCCAACATATCACAGCAGGAAACATATTGATATTTGTTATCATTTCATTCGTGATCTAGTAGCAAATAATATCCATTGTATTAGGGCTTTGTCAAAAGAGAGGTTCTGTTATTTTAAAGATTTACTTTGTGTATGCGACTTTGAATCAAGGGAGGACGTAAAAGACTGTTTCAAAAGTATGACCAAGAGGCCTTGTATTATGCCAAGGTTTTTAGAGTTTATTTTCATGATTTTAGTTAGATATGCTGCTAATAATTAGCTTAGTAAGTTATTATTGGAGCTAAATATTTGTTGTTTTGTAAGCCTATACAATAGGCACTTGACTGGTTTGTTTTATTTTAGAAATCTATCAAGTAATAAAGTTGTGCTTTATTTGGTTCTTCTCTGTTTCTTATTACTTCTTCCTCAACAAATTTAGTATCAGACAAAAGTCTCGAAATCAAATTTCTCCACCACTCATTATCAAAAAGAATTTTCATGTACGTGGCTCATGAAAAAAAAGAGTCGGGCCCGCACGTGCTAAGTAAATAAAAGTGTTTTCTAATAGCTTAAGTTTTTAGATAGATGAGATGATGACACACTTCAATATCAAGTCGTGGTGATAACTAAGTGTTCATTTGAACTTATTTCTGCTACAAGCTTGTATCAGATATTTCATACAATACTTCTTCAGTATGTTTATATTTCATTGAAATTTCTAACCCCTTTTCTTCATTCAGGTTTGGAAGTGATAATATCTGTCAGGCCTGGGAATGGACCTCTTCCAGATAATCATGGATTTAGGACAATCAAGTCCTTTTCAGAGATCTAAAGATGGAATATGTTGCCCTGTGACATTCCCACACCCCCACCACATTATACTTGTTAATTAAAAAGAAAAAGACAACAGTTATCTCAAGTGCATAATTGTATATGTGATTACTGTTAATTTACCGGTCTTTCACTCAACAATTAATTATTTCATTGAATTAATAGAAATGAAGAGGTTCGTATACGAAACGGCACAAAATAATACTGAGCGGTGAAAACTGGTCTCTCCATGAAAATGTACATTAATTATGGGAAAAAAGATGATGGCCCTTTTCGAACCCAAAGTGCGGTTAAGTGCAGGAGAGGGGGGGGAGGGGACAGAGGGGTGCGAGGAGTTTTAGTTGAACCCTGTTCGTTGAAATTATACCATGTAAATAAATTTAAAATGAATGTTTTCGCGTATATATATATGTTGTTGAATCATTTGACATAAGATTTTGTTTTTTGAATTCCTAGCTCCGCGCCTCTGCCATTGGTTAAGTGCACTAATATTCACTTCAGAGTTGTTTAAAAAGAGCAGCAGACATGAAACAACTTAATTTTTTTTATCACGATGATTGACATGTTAGCAACAAAATATTGGAATTTATATAGCCCTGCACTGTGTTGTTCACAATTTCACATACCTTTGTTTGTACTAGGTAGTTGCTAAATGGCCAAATCTTACATATATAACCTGTGGTTGTATTTTAAGTAGGACCATTAAAAGTAACATCCATGCAAAGGACTTATCAGTGAGAAACTTCATTGTTCCATGCACATATTGTGTTTGAATATCAATTTCTTGAATCTTTTTAAAACAATAACAGTTACTTATTTAGAATATACACAAGCAGAGTACTATAAATCATAAATGTATTGATTAAAATATAAAACATAGTCAGAATTAAGTCTTTCTGACTTCCAAATAGTAATATTACTCCTATCATTCTTGCTGGTAACGAAGAGAATAGTAACATTTAACGGTAGCCCAAGTCCCAACAATGTTAATGGCGTAGATGTTTCTCTCAATGTATCATAAATAAACGCATTCTCACAAAAGTGATGCTCAGATACACATCTCTAAGTCTGGAGCATGAAGCATTCCACATTCACGCAAGGTCCAAAAAAGGGCCGCACCCCAAAAGGGTGTGATGTAGATGACAAATCTCTAAGAAAATGTCAAAATTTGAAATGACAAATCTATAAGAAAATGTCAAAATTTGGAACTACACTAACAAACCAAACATGTATGGCTACTCTTTCTGTAAGTATCCCAGACCGACCTCTACCAGCTACATTATGAGTTTATCCCTAGTCTACGACACCAAAAAAAAATGAAAGAAAAAGGAATAACCTAAAATGTTTACTACTAACGACTTTAAACGTATCCTAGAGCATATGTGTGTATCCCGCGACTAGAAGTGGCACCATTACTAAAGCAGCAAGAGCAGCCCACTGCCAGTAGTAGTTTGTTCCTTTTTTGCGCTTTAATAGAGCTTTAGGAAGCTCCGAGCCTTTCGCACGCGCTGCTCTGTTCCTAACATTGGTCTCTCTGCGCATATTGACCTCAGGTGCAACTGGCATTTCAACTTTTTCTTCCGCCTTCTCCTCCTCAGCAGTCTCATTTGGTTCCCCAGTAGGATTCTGACCAATAACAACAGCACCACCTTTTTTCCTCGCTTTTTCCTCAAGGTCCTGAAAGGTATTAAAAAGCACTAGATAAGTTGAGAGCTAATGTAGATTCATATAATATGAAACTGAAAGAGACAGTAATATAGCCTATTTGGCCAAGCTTCCAAAATTATGTACTTATTTTGAGAAGTGTTTTTTGTCAAAAGTTCTTTTAGAAAAGTACTTTTGGAGAGTAATAGTTTGTGTTTGGCTAATCAATTTGAAAAATACTTTTGCCAATATTAGAGCAGTATTTGTGCTTGACCAATGTTCCAAAAGTGCTTCCAGGGAAAAGCTACATTTTTAGCTTATGAAAAACTGCTTCTGCTACTACTCAACACTTATTTTTTCCCGAAAAACTTGACAAAACACCTCAACTTTCTAAAATAAACACTTTTTGGAAGCTTGGCCAAACAAGCTATAAAATCAAAAGGAATCGTAAGGATAATTTCCTTGAGCTTCTTCTCAGCTTCTTTCTGAGCTTTTAGGGCTGCTTTAGCAGCTGCTTTCTCAGCCAACTTCTTTTTCCTCTCTATAGCCTGCCTATATTTTGCTATTTCCTCTTCTCTCTTCATCTCCCTCAATTTCACTTCATCAACTTCGTTTTCTTTGGTATTAGTATCGTTCGGTAACTTTTCTAAACCATAGACTTCCTCTGCATCATCATCATCATCATCATGGAAGTCCTCTTTTATAGTACTCGTGCTTTTCCCATTGGCATCTTTCAGCTGTTTGCTATTCTTTTCCTTTTCAACTTTCTCCTTCAGAGAAGCATCAAATTTTGCGGTAGTCAGGGGCTCTTGCTTCGGTAGGTCTGCATTAGTGCTCGGTGCAACTTCTATCTGTGACACAGTGGGACCCTCTGATAACACCAGAGGCTTCTCATCACGGTTCCTCATCCTGCCATCCCGGCTCAACTGCCTAATGTCAAGCGACGTCAAAATTCTCCTCTCGTAATCATCCCTAAAAGGCTTATCAACACTCCAGAGAGACATGAATTTCTCAACCTATTAAAGGCCAAAAACAATTGTTAACACAGACATGGAAAGCAAAAAAAATTGCATCTAAAGATGGTAAAGGATCTAGTATACCTCCGTCATTGAAAGTTCTTTAAGGGCTTCAATATCCTTCTTATCCGCAAGTTGTTTGGATGTCTGTAACATCGTAGTGTTTTTGTAGAAAGGAGAATTCTGAAAAAAATTGAACATACTTATAAAATATCAATTGCAAAGCTCGTGATAGAACGATATACAATTAAAAAGACACTTGTAAGCTCGTGATCACACAAATGTTTAACTTAATTGTTAGGCAGTACTCGTGAAATGTTTATCTAAAATCACAAAAGAAATCTATCTAATTCCTGAGAAAGAACTTGGAGGAAATAAATTCCAAATAAAATAGTTTCGGAAGGCAGATAAAAGAAGTTCAGATCAAACTCCTGCATTACAAAACAGAAACTATTAGTAAGTGAACAATACACAAAAAGCAGATCCGATCAAAATCGATGAAGCCCATATCTCAACTACATTTCAGCTGGCATCTGAAAAAATGGTTACTGGGATGTTGCATGACTAATAACTTACCAAGGTAACAAATGAAATGTGAACAGACCATAACATAAACCATAATCTCTTTTTAGAGATAGGATATTTCATAGCCTGTTTGGACAAGCTTTTGGGAAGTCAAAAGTGCTTATTTTTTTTAAAAAAAGTATTTATTTTAGAGAGTTGAGGTGTTTGGCCACGCTTTTATGGAAAAAAAGAAGAAGTGTTTTTAGTAGTAGCAGAAGCTATTTTTCAAAAGTTGAAAAAAGTAATTTTTTCCGCCTAAGCAAAAGTGTTTTTCAAATTGATTAGCCAAACACAAACAACTACTCTCCGAAAATACTTTTTCGAAAAACACTTTTTAAAATAAGAAGTTTTTAAAAAGTTGGCCAAACAGACTATCAGTATAAAAGGAAAGCAGAAAAGCATACCCCTTCATCACGTTGTTTTCTCAATTCCAGAATATGTCCATAAGTGCTTTCTCTCTTCTGTACTATTTCCTTCAATTCCTCATCCAATAACTTGATCTGCTTGGTTACGTCATCGATGTGATCATCCAGTATCTTAAGCTTGGCCTTTACCGCCTGTTGTTCCTTATGGACTCCATCCAAGTCAACACTCATAAGCTACAGTGCATGAAATATTTGAGAGTATTAGTTGCGAGGAGATACTATTGAGAATATAATTAAGTAAATAATAATGTTCTCTCTAAATGAGATGGTCACACACTTCAACATGGTAATAAAGCATGCAGAGGGCATATTGAGAATATAGTTAAGTAAATAACAATGTGCTCTCAGAAAGTTTACTTCCGTAACGTAAGCGAATAAAGTTCAGACCCTTACTTTGACCTGGTTTTGAATTGATTCCTTGTCACCTTTTGATTCCACAATATACGCTCTTTTAGCTGCAATTTCTTTAACGTCTTCCCTTGTTCCTTCAAGTTGCTTGATTTCCCTGATAATTTGCTTTTCTTCGTTCAGAGGAATGCTTTCATGTTGAATGCGGTACTGCAGACTTTTGATCTAATGAATTTCCAAAGTTAAAGAAAAATATTATGACCGTCGTGTGCTTTTCAATTACTTAGCTTGATGAAGGTAAGAAGAAGCGGGGGAAAAAAGAGTGAAGAAAAGAAATCCAACAAACTTAAGAAGCTAAAGAACCAGAAAGGGGGAAATAGACACTAAAGCTTACAAGATTGTTAAGCTCCTCCTCGGATGAACAAAGACGATAACCCCTCTCTCTGCCAGTATTCTTAGCACCACGGAGCTCACCTAAGGCATCCTGCAGTGGTTTGACTTCCTTTCTTTTATCATTAATCTTTGTCCATAACTGCTGATTTTCAGCACTTAGAGATTTCCTTTGCTCAATGAGCTGCGATCTATCTGCCTGCAGCCAAGGATTTATTTATTTTACAATACCCTCTCTAAAGAAGAGTTCAGGTGAACCTGCAGCTTACTTAAAAGGACACTGTGAAAACTAATATATAACATGCTATATTCATTGGCGTTAAGGCAAAATTAAAGTGCAGTATTAAAAACCATTGATATTGAAAAGTGATTAATTATTAAAGACACTTAGGCCTCATTGTTTGTTTTAAGATTAAGTCGTCTAATTCTGACTATTAAGATGTTAGTATTAATATCTGAATACTAAATGGAGTAACTAAGAATATTTGTTTTTCAACAAATGAAGGTATAAAATTTGTCTTTATTTAAAATTTAATAAATATAAAATCCAATAAAATACTAAGTGGAATCATGCAAGGAGCAACTCTTCAAATTTGACTATAGGAAAAAGAGAGAACCGGGCTGCCTGACTTGAACAAAGCTATTCTTGTCGTAGCCTCAAAACCGTTTTAGCTATGTTTCTTGCATTTTTCGATTTCCTTTTTCCTTTTCTTTTAGGTCTAAAAGCACTAAGCAGAAACAAATTGAATTCTTTCAGCCTTCAGCAAAAAGAAGATATCGGTAAACTCACCCTTCTGGCCTTCAATTTTTCAAAAATCTGTGATCTTGCTTTGTTCTTTTTCTGTAGCTCGATTTCAGCCTGTTCAAATTTGGACTTCATCTTTTGGTCTTCAAATCTCCGATATTTGACAATGTAGAAAGAATGGACCCGCCTTTCTTTAGGCCATTCATCAAGTGCATTCTCCCGGAGGCCGAATTTTGTGGGATCATTAAGTCCTCCTACGTTATTATTTTTCCCATTTTTTGGAATGTTATTCTGTTTGACACCGGTTTCAATTGGAACGTGTGCTAACTGAGATTCCACAGCTATACCCATGATTTCTCTCGAGTAAGAACCGGAAATTGCCTTCAACTATCTCCAATCCTGGAGTACATAGAACATATTAAAAAAAAAGGGCAGTCCGGTGCACTAAGCTACCGCTATGCGCGGGGTCCGGGGAAGGGTCTGTTGTACGCAGCCTTAACTTGCATAACATAGAACATATTAATTACGAAATAATATCAGAATATTAACGAGCCCAGTATATAAGGAAAAATTGATAGACTAAAAGAGCAACATGAGCAGAACGTATATGAGTTACAGACTTACAGAATCAGTTCACACTGAATTTTCTGGTCAAAAAATCAAATAGTTGATACTTAATTCATGTTGAAGACTTGTAAATGACTAATATTGTGATGTGAAATTCAGAAAAACAAAAAGGTAAGGACTCATTCAAC
This sequence comes from Przewalskia tangutica, assembly GCA_029844215.1. Taxonomy (NCBI): domain Eukaryota; kingdom Viridiplantae; phylum Streptophyta; class Magnoliopsida; order Solanales; family Solanaceae; genus Przewalskia; species Przewalskia tangutica. Next base: position 2,096,110 of record CM056730.1, on the reverse strand, counting down.
TAGCATGTGTCCAAAGAATCTTAGTGACCAGTGGCCGAGCCACCCTTATCCAGGGGTGTTTCGCTTCGTTGGAAAGTTACACTGTGTAGCTAGGTAAAAACAATTATGCATATATACTATATCTTGAATTCCCTTGACTTCTTTGTGTGTTTACTTCTTTATATTTTGACTCTTACGGAAAATCCCAGCTCCGTCACTGTTGGCAACCCATGATCCAAATATACAACTACCTAAAATAACTATGTGATATAAACAAAAATTGGATAGACCTTTGTGTTAGACCTGCTCTAGAATATCAAAGAAGCTATGACACATTCTTTGTTTTCTTCAACTCTATGGCACGTTCAACATAACAAAACTCGAAGAGCTCAGTAATGCAAATAAATTGATACAACACCAACATATCCTAAAGAGCGAAAAAATACCTTCACATAAACAAAGAGATTGGAAAAGGACAAAGATAATTTCATAAACCCATAGTGAATGAGCAGTGGCGGAGCCACCATTGTGATTACGGGTTCGACAAAACAAGTAGCTTAGGCTCAAACCTTGTACTTTCGTTTAAAAATTTATTTAATATGTATAAATAATCTATTCAGAAATCCATAAGCAAAAAAGAATCGTCGTTCAGAACCCTTAAATTAAAATTTCTGGCTCCGCCTCTGTTAACAAGTAAAACAATAGTACTCCCACGAATCCATATCCGAAATAGCAAGTAAAGATCAGATTCTTTTAATAAAGACAACGTGCATTGGATATTAATACATGTATCTGCACATAAGAAGAGATACAGAAGAATCATCCATATCAATCAAGAAGCGCACATGCATTACAATAAATAAGTTCAAATAGTCAATACTAATTCAAATACTGCTATGCCTCAATCCCATACTAGTTGGGGTCAGTCAACTATGCAAATCCTCTAAACCCATCAGCTTTATTTACGCCGTTTCATTCTACTACTCAATAATTTATCTTCTCGCACAAATTAGTGAAAATCACCAACAATAATGAGACATCAAAAATCACAAAAGATCAAATTTTTAAAGATAAAATTCCCCTGAATTCAAGACAACGTGCATTGAATACGACTACATGTAACTGAATCATCCATAGAAATCAAGAATCACACATGCAATAATGCAAACAAATGCAGATGGCAATAAAAACAAGTTCAAATTGCAATTACTTTTTTCGTGATTACTAATTCCACGGGGTACCTGTTAAGTCCCAATATAGGTACAGGGTAATTCTGTCCACAAATCGCCGTTACTAATACAAGTAATGATACACCTCAATCCCAAACTAGACAGGGTCAGTCAACTTTACAAATTCTCTACACCCATCAGCTTTATTTGCATCGTTTCATTCAACTACTCAATAATAATCAGACATCAAATATCACGAAAGATCAAATTTATATTGAAAAAATTCCCTTGAATTCAATTGGAAAATAAAATCCATACCTCAATTTTTAGAAAATTTAATGAAAAAAGGGACGAGCGAAACATTAAAGGATTGAGATCAGTACGGGACTAAAAAATCACCTCAGTGGACTAAACTCTCGCTACGCGCAAGTACGGAGAAAGGCCTGACCACAAGAATACCTACTAAATTGTTGAAAAAACATGAATACCTGTAATAGATAAAAGTTGGACACGGAAGATTTCTGTTTGTCTTGAGAATGGTGAGACATAAATAGCTAAATAGAGTTTTCCAGTAAATAAGATGGAAAAGGAGTTATGGAGGTTTTAGACTTTGTAGTCGTGTTGTAATAGGAATGGGAAGATTTGTTTTTTTTGTTGGGTTTAAGAATATAATACGGATTGACGTCGCGTGTGACACATGAGCTAATAGGAAGAACCACTAATTCAAATTCATGTCGCATGGGAGGCATATTAATAAAAATAAGGGGAAATGTTTGTGCCCCTCAAATCAAAGTAATTATCCATTCATATTTTCATTACTTTCGTACCCTCGGAAAAAATTAAAATTATTTACTTAAATGCCTCCAAATTATGATACCAACGTAGTATATAAATATAATGTGTGATGATATCATGAAAAACTACTTTAAATGTGTGATGGTATCATGAAAAACTTAGTCATTCTCTTAGTCCTTTATGATATTATCATGATATATAAATATATTCAGATGATATCATAGAAGATTGTTTCGGTCCTTCTCTTAATCATGTTGGTATAATAATTTGTATATGGCCAAAATAATGTTTCAACACAATCTGTTTAAACACTTAGTAAAAAGCAGATTACACAGTATAGAAATTACTTAACAGTAAATTAATCAAGAAAAATAGTAGACGAAACATAATCTGTTTTGAAAAATAATTTCAGAATATAATCGAGCTCACTTAGTTCAAAGTGTGTCCTTAAGGAAATTATTTCCCTCACAGTACTCGGGGTTAATGGAATATCGCCTCCCAGGATAGAACGATTATCTTACCAGAATAGTAGTACTCCAAACTCCGGTAGCAGCGAACCACTCAACGACAGTATATCACACAGAATGAATAAGAATGAATTTTCGAGTTGTAGAGAAATTCGTATTAGAATGAGTGAATAAATTCTTGGAACAAATCAAGAATTTATAGGTTTTGGAGGTACAATTTCTGAATGTTTGCAACCATTTAGAATAGTCACCAAATATTTGGAGGGAAATTCGAAAAGAAAAAGGACTTAAACCGGACGGGTCGGTCGCGGGTCTTGGGTCGATTCATTTGAATTTATTTTAATTAAATAATTAATTGGATTTATTTTAATTAAATAATTAATTAATTAAAGAAGTTTGTCCAAAAAGATTATCAATCAATCGTTATCCGAAGCCGGGCCGGGCGAGCGACGACGACGGCGCGAGGGGTCCTTGCCCTCTCAACCCTTTAGCAATTAGAGAAGGTGTAATGTAATATATACACTTCTCTTTCCTTCTCTTTTTTCGATGTGAGACAAAAGAGTCTTTTACTCCCTTTAATTTTCATCTCATCATTTTCCATTCACCAATATCAAAATCCAACAAATCATCTATGATACTATTATGTTATATAAATATACTGAAATGATATCACGAAGAAGGGGTTTTGAGGCGATGAGATACTTGGGTAATTAGTTTAGACAAGTTGGATATATAAGAAACCAAATTAATTTAGAAGGGGCATGGGGTGGATACTTATTTAATTTTTTAGGAGTATTTGATGTTGTTTCTCCTGTGAAATGATTGGGCATAGTTAAAACCTCTTTGTTTAATCAAATAGATCTGGTCCATTAGATTATTTAAGAGATTCTCAAATACCAAAAGTATCATAGAAGGTGAATTAAAAACTAATTATGCATGAATTAAAAATAAATTGTTGTGTTTTTTTTTTTGTGTGTGGAGAAAGTGTGATGTTTTCCTGGAAATCAGTTAACAGAAAATAGCTCAAAAAAGCCATTTTCATTCATCTTCTTCTATATTTCATACTTGGACGTGTACAAAATAAAAAAGAAGCATATTTTTTTCAAGAATCTTAAACCAACCCCATATATGAATTCTCCAATATAAAGGTACTTTTTATTTATTTATTTATTTATTATTTTACGTGTTTTTATAATGACAGAGGCAGATCCAGGATATGTAAGTGCATTTAAGATTAGATAAGATTTTAGCTTAGGACAATATTATTGGCCTATGTTTTTGCTTTCTTTGATCCCAAATGCAGTCCTGATGTTAACATTATGGCCTTATTCTGCTAAAAAAACTCATTTGGTTGTTTACTTCTGTTTGTTTTCCCTTATCAAAAAAGATTCATTTGGATGCTCATCATTGGAATATAGTATAGTTGAAAACAGAGGCGGAGCCAAGATTTTTAATTTGTGAATTCTGGACCATAATCCTTTTTGCTTACTAGGTTCTGAATAGATTATTTATACATACCAAATGGATTTTTTTAACACAAACACAGAATTTGAGTCAAATCTACTAGTTTTACCGAACCCGTAGCTAAAATTGTGCCTCCGTCCCCGGTTGAACGTTAGTGTTGTTGCAATCAGTGGCGGCGGAGCCACCTTTGCCCAAGGGGAGTCATTTGACACCCCTTCGTCGAAAAATTACATTGTATACATAGGTTAAATATATATTTTTAAGTATATATACTACATGTTGAATCCCCTTAGCTTCTTGGTGGATTATATTTTGAACTTTTTTAGTAAAAATTCTGGTTGCGGCACTGTTTAGAATAGTAGGTATTTTGTTTTGTCTATCTATCAACTTTTAGCTCATGGACAGTTTAAGGGTTCATTGAGAAACTTTGTTCAACATTTTAATTTAAACATTGTTGATGCTGACCTTTGATGTGGTTGCTTTTGATTCAACTGAATATGCAGAGATGTATAAGATAGGGGATCAATTTGAAGAAGGTAATCCTTGATAAAAAATAGGTACCTCTCATTAACGAGAGACTCAAAAGGCCTTTTTAGTTCGCAATTGCATAGTAAATGAGAGTTGAATTTGATGTGGATTCTTGGTGGTAGTGAAGAAATCCAATAAGGCGGAGTGCACGGATGTCCTATTTCCGTTGATAAACCTCCGGATTCCACTTCCAATATTGAGATAACGGAGGCGGATAATCCGCCCATTGTCGATCTTTCCTTCAGGGATACATTGAAGGAGCCGAGTTATCAAAAGCAGCATAAATCTATTGAAGTTTTTCTACATAGGTTTGAACGTAGACTTCAGAGAAGAGAAACATTTGTCAGCGTACATGATAAGGTTTAGCGATGAGGTCGTTGAACGTGGAGAAAAGATGGATATTTCCTCTTGTTATAAGCTCACTTGTGTCCGTTTTCCTTCTTACAACCGCCTTCGACATGGGCCTCATTTCCTCATTGCATACAATCAATTCAGTCTTATCGATTTTCCCATCCCGTGTTATGGAGAATCAAACTAGCTCGTATTATGGTGAAGTAAAAGTTCAGCAAGCTCCAAGGCCTCCGCCTCCTCCTCCTCCACCACCGCGTTTTGCTTATTTGATATCCGGATCGAATGGCGACCTAGATCAACTTTGGAGAACATTGAAATCGCTGTACCACCCGTGGAATTATTATGTCGTTCACCTCGACTTAAAATCATCAGCAGAGGAGAGACTAGATCTTGCTTCCAGAATTGCAAAAGAACCTGTTTTCACCAAGATTGGAAACGTGCACGTGATTACGAAAGCAAACATGGTGACCTACCGGGGTCCGACCATGGTGTCTAACACGCTTCATGCTGCCTCTATTCTCCTGAAGAAGTATAAGCATTGGGATTGGTTCATTAACTTGAGTGCTTCTGACTATCCCCTGCTAACTCAAGATGGTTAGTTCTCTGGTTGTTTAACACTCTCATACTAGAAAATTCTATGTTGCTCGCACTCTCCAAAATGTTGTCTCGCCCGTGTCGGATCCTCCAAGAATGCACTATTTTTGGAGGATCCGACACGTACCTGTCGACATTTTTGAAGAATCCGAGCAACATAGCTAGAAATACACCATAATATATGTTGCTCGGACCCTCCAAGCTTTTTTGTACCCATGTTGGATCCTCCAAAAATGCACTACTTTTGGACGGTCTGACACGTACCCGTCGATATTTTTGAAGAGTCCGAGTAACCTAGCTAGAAATACACCATAATCTTTTTGGTCAGGAGTTAGTCCTGATTAGTCATTCTTCTGTTTTCTTTATTTGAAGGTGAAATGTGATTTATTCTATTGCTTTACAGATCTTCTCTACACATTTTATCAATTAAAACGCGAAGTTAACTTCATTGAGCACACGAGCCGGTTGAGATGGAAAGAGTATGTTATCCTTTTCTCTGATCAGTCTCTCACTTTGTGCTTTCGTTGTATTTGCAGTTCATTCTTTTATGTTCATGTCACTCGATCTATCCTTTTGCAGGTCGGAAAGGGCGATGCCGCTTATTATAGATCCCGGGCTGTATCAGAATACTAAGTCTGATATATTTTGGGTCGCACCAAGAAGAACTCTTCCAACAGCCTTTAAACTCTTTACTGGTTAGATTTTATAGCTAAATCTGCATATCTTAGCATTCTCGAACATGTTTGTTGATGTTTATGTTTGTTCACAAATGCAAATAGAAATTGCAACGCCAAAATATTCGATCCCATAAAATTTTGGGTTGTTGTTATAGTCTTATTCCTTGTCCCTAGTGAAAATAGTAACCTCTCGTAACCACGTTAATTATGGCAACTAGAAAAACTAAGACGTACTTCTTGTTGTAGAGAAACTAAACTATTGGTACTACTCTCAATAAAAAACTTATTGAGTTGAAAAAGCACCATATTAAGATGCATTTGGCACTCGTCCTCAATTAATGGATGTGATCGATATGCATATTTACTATCGCCGTCTGATAAATTTTGCATGAATGCTGCTCAGTCTGCAAAATATGTTTCAATACTGAAGTTTCTGTCAAGATGAATCCGAAATTTTAGACAGTTTATTTCCCTTGAATATTAATCATGGTTAACTTGATACCATGTACTCCATTATTGTGTCTGTTAAAACATCACTAAGCAAATTTACCAATATTATGTATAGATTGAAAGAATTTGTTAGAATCTGACAATATGATATGGTCAGAGGCGGAGTAGGATTTTGAGTTTATGGATTCTAGAATAGACGGCTTACGGTTTCTGAATGAATTAATTATACAATCATGTGGATCTTTTAACACAAATACAGGTTCGAGCCAAAGCTACTGGGTTCTGTCGATCCCGTAAGCAGGCCTGTAGCTCCGCCTAGCTATAAGAAGATTGCGCCAAATACTTGACTTAATTGGAATCACCATAATTGTGCTATTTTCATTTTTGAAGTTATAAACAACAACAGTGACACCCAATCACAAATAAATTGGAGGTCAGCTCTATGATTCCTCACTGACCATGTTAAACTTTTGATACAGGCTCAGCTTGGACGGTCCTGTCGCGTGCATTTGTGGAGTACTGCATATGGGGTTGGGACAATCTTCCAAGGACTCTACTTATGTACTACTCGAATTTTGTATCCTCTCCTGAAGGCTACTTTCAAACTGTTGTATGCAATGCTCCTGAGTTTTCATCAACAGTTATTAACCATGACTTACACTATATTTCTTGGGATGTCCCTCCAAAACAACATCCACAGACTCTCTCCCTCAACGACATTGGAAAAATGATAGCAAGTGGCGCTGCATTCGCGCGCAAGTTCAAGAAAGATGATCCGGCTATGGACAAGATCGATCAAGAATTTCTACACCGGGGTAATGGTAGCTTCACGCCGGGTGGTTGGTGCGCGGGAAAACCAACATGTTCGGAAGTTGGGAATCCGGCAAAGCTTAGACCGGGTCCGGGGGCTCAGAGGCTTCGACGTCTCATCGATAGACTAATTGACACAGCTAGTGAAAACCAGTGTAAGTAGATTTTTTTGTTACTACTTTTGCTGGTTCGTGATCAAAAGAGTATAAAGTTCATTGAGAGATCCAAGTCAATAAATATTACTCATTGTACTATTTTTTGGTGGTGATGTTTTTGGAACTACACAAGTCTGGAAAAATTGATGCATCCTTAATGTTGACCTCATCTCTGTGATGTGTATTTCCTATAATGAATCTGAATTGGTAATGTAGAAAGTAATCTCTTAGTTGCAATCTGTCAAATTATATTAATAGTGTAAAATTAAGTTTATATATTCGGTGCAAATAACTTAAATCCATTTTCAGTTGCAATGTTATACTACTCCCTCTGTCCCAGCACCTATCCTAGCCCCGTTCACGCTGCCCCTCTCTCGTCCTACTTCCGGCACAGGAGAGTTGTGTTGTCTTTATTGAAGATATAATTAAGTTGTATAGGGCAAAATTCGTATAAGACAGCTGTACGAATTATAGTATGGCACGTGGAGCACGTTGCTGAGTCAGGATCACGTCAGCCTAAGGCACTACCGACTAGGTACGTGTAGTACCGGGAGCGACACAAGCATGACTGGTAACGGTAATACAGAAAGCTGAAAGCCGTTTGAATTGTAACGGGCGGCCGTTACCGAACCAATCATACGTCTTCCAATGAAGCTTTAATGACATTTATTGAGATATTGATTATCCAATTATTACGACATTCATTCTCTTGTATTAACGAGGACATATTTTGTGGGTTGTGTACCTGTGTAGCTCATTTATAAACAGGACATGTTGTCCCATTGTAAATCATCACATTCTAGCTATTACAAGATACTTGATCATATTCTATCACCTAAGGAGTTCTGTTTCTCCTTGCGCAATACGAAAGATATCTGTCTTGCGTGTCTTCACCTTCCAGGCCCCCACATGAGCCTTTATGAACATGTCGGTGAGTTGGGTGAATGAAATGATTGAATGCTTAGGGAGTTGTGAATACCATGTCAAAGCTCCCTTAGCAAGTGTTTCAACGAACTTTTTTATCAGAACCGATTCTATTTCGTGTTCCTTTAGATCATTTCCCACGACCGTAGTATATGCTATTATATGCTCATGTGGATCGGTAGTCCTATCATATTTGGCCACAAAAGGAGTTTTGAACTTTTTTGGGATTAGTTCGGGGCAACCTCTGACTTATACACCAATTGAATATATTTCTTTGCATCCGGACCATCAATTACAGAAGGAGCCCCCGGTATCTAGTTGAACTAACGCCGGAACTCCTGGGTGATTTTTTCCTCCTTCTCTGTGTTGGTATCGACTTTGCTAGTCATATCTTTCACGAATTTCAAAACTTGTTCCTAGAACGCATTTTCAGGGGCGACTTCACTCTCTGAACCATCATTTCCTAATATGTCTTGATCATTACTGGTTTCTTCATTTGCACTTAGTGGAGGCATTGGTTCCCTTATGGGAGTACTGTCGGTATTTTTGTACATGAACTCCTCTTGAAACAGCTTCAGACACTCCAGCTTCTCACTCATTGCGGCGTTCTGCACATGAAGATTATGTATAGCTTCTTCAGGTATCGGCAAACCATCCGGACCAAGATTGTTTGTGTTGTCCCCGTCGCTGCGACTACTTTCTCATATTCCTATCATTTGTCTGATCTGAACAAAGAATAAGACTTAAATAAAAAATTAGATTAGTAGAGGGATAACTCGTGACACCACAATTGTCCAGGCCCTATGGTGGACGCCAAACTATTTACCCGTAAAACGGTACAATTGAATTTGTATACGTGGTCAAGGACATGTGGATCTCAAGTGACACGTTAGATATGAATTCTAGATGAATAATACTGAAAACAAGTAATAATGAGACAAATTAAAGTAATGATTAGCATGAGCCTTGTGACAGCTTCTCAGTAAAGCTACGATAACTTGTATGAAAGCTTTGTTACACAGTTTAAGAAAGAGTGGATGATGTTGTCAGCAGTCCCGGACGAATGGGGTGCGGAGGCTTTCACAAAAGGTTTGAATTCGACAAGTTCGGATGCCTCCCGAAAGTTCAAGGAAAATCTCTTGGATTTTCAGGCGACAATCTAGGAAGATGTGCACAATTGGTATGAATCCACGATCCATATTGAGGATGATATGTTTAGCTCTAAAGTCGGGAGTATCTTTGCAAAGCCTGATAAAGGAACCAAAATCGACCGGAATTCCTCGAAGAATCGTTATCAACCTTACCCTACTCCCGGAAAGCAAAGAGGTGGACATAATTTTTGCTCCTTTGAAAAATCGAATAACAAAGGAGGCTCCGAACGAAACAATCAAGGATTGGTAAATTCTGATAAAGGTAACTCATCTAAGGGTACTGGGTAACCAAAATTATCTTAGTATAACTTCAACATCGATGAAGAGCAAATGATTGTGATACCAAGAACTCATCCGACATTCCAACCATAGAAACCACTGCAATCAGATCCTAGCAAAAGAGACCAGTCTGTTTGGTGTGATTTCCACAGCACACACAGACATAAAACTGCAGATTCCAGACATCTATGAGAAGAGGTGACAGTAATACTAAGCAGGGGCCACCTACGAGAGTACTTGAGCGAACGGGCTTGCAATAATTATGAGCGGGGACCACCCGCGGAAAATAAGTCAAATCCGACAGCACCACCCTATGTCATAAACATAATTTATGGTCAATGATTGCCGCTACATTTTTTACCGCTGCCAAAAAGATGAAAATCTTGGTAATCCGGTAAAAACGGTATCGGGAGATACTTGATGAACATACTATCACATTCACAGAGGAAGATGTTGATGGTGTTATTTTCCCTCACAATGATGCACTAGTAGTCATGGTACATATTGATTGATTCCGAGTGAACAGAGTTATAATTGATCTCGAGAGTTAAGCTAATATAATTCGGCTGAAGGTTGTGTAAGAAATGAACATGGCATACAAGATACATCTGGTCTCCAGAACTCACTCGGGCTTCAATATGTTAAACGAAACCACAAAAGGGAAAGTAGATCTACTGGTGGACGCGATGATATTATTAAGTTGACAAAATTTTATGTCCTCAACGGGGACATGAGGTATAATGCAATATTCGAAAGGCCATGGATACATGAAATGAAGGTGGTCCCGTCAACAATGTATCTATTGGTAAAATTCCCTACACTAGAGGGGATTCAACAAATTCGGGGTGAACAACCCGCTTCAAGGGAAATATACGCCATAGAGGAACCAGAGGCGTCGGCGTACCTCAAATAGAAATTACAGAAAGCAGAGTCGGTGCCAGAAGATGTTCACCAGGTTCTTCCAATGGAAACAAAGTCAACCTATCCGGAGGAAGAGTTTTAGGATCGGTACAAAGTACCTAGATACTTTCAGATATCGGATGAATCAGATGCCACCAAGTCCACTGTAGAGGAATTGGAGCAGACTACACTACATCTGGAAACCCCCAAAAGGAAGGTATACACGGGCACCGGACTAACCCCGGTGCTCAGGGATTCAATTCTTAAATATTAGATATCTAACGTTGATTTCTTTCCATAGTCTCATGAAGATATGACAAGCATTCCTCCAGAAGTCACAACTCATAAGTTAGGCCTGGATCTCAATTTCCTCCGGTGCGATAGAAGAAACGGTCGATCGCTGAACTCCGCAATAGGTTTGTTAAAGCAGAGGTGGCTACATTACGTAATATAGGGTCCATCCGGGAAGTAAAATACCCAGATTGGTTAGCAAACGTATTCGTAGTACCTAAAAAGGGAAACAAATTTAGAATGTGTATTGATTATAAGGATTTGAATAAAACATGTCCTAGAGACTCGTTTATGCTACCGAACATAGATTATATGATCAATATTATGGTTGGATATGAGATTATGAGTTTTCTCGATGCGTACTCCGGGTATAACCAAATAAGGATGCACTTGGAGGACCAGGAAAATATCTTTTAACTACTTTCGGTACCTATTGTTATAACGTTATACCTTTTTTACTAACAAATACGGGGGACGTATCAAAGGTTAGTAAATAAAATGTTTGAAAATCAAATAGGAAAAGTAATTGAAGTATATATAGACGATATGATGGTTAAAAGTCTTCATGCAGAAGACCATTTAAGTCATTTGTAGGAAACCTTTGAGGTGCTGAGGAAGTACAACATGAAGCTAAAACCCGAGAAATGTGCTTTCGGGGTAAGCTCCGGAGAATTTTTGGGTTTTTTGGTTTCTCAGAGAGGAATCGAGATAAACCCTGACAAAATAAAAGTTGTCGAAGATATACCAGACACACTTGAAGATGTGAAAGCAGTACATCGATTGACCAGGCGTGTGGCAGCCCTAAGCAAATTTATTTTCCGGTCTTCAGAAAATATCACAGGTTCTTTTCACTTTTGAAAAAGAAGAACGATTTTGTTTTGACATCCGAATGTCAGCAAGCCCTACGGGACCTGAAGGCTTACCTATCCAGTCCTCCGCTCATGTCAAAGCCTAAGGACGGAGAACAACTATTAGTATATTTGGCAGTCTTAGAGATAGTAGTAAGTGAAGTGCTGGTACATGAGGAAAAAAGTACACAATTTCCTGTCTATTACGTAAGTAGAGTAATATTAGGGGCCAAAAACCGGTACCCATTAGTCGAAAGACTGACTGTTGCTTTAGTAATATCATCGCAAAAGCTTCGACCATATTTTCAATGCCACTCAATTATCGTAGTAACTATTTTCTCTTAAAAATGTATAGCATAAGCCTGAGCTCTCCAGGGGCTTGGCTAAATGAGCGGTAGAACTAAGTGAATTTGATATTGTAGACCCCCTACTACGAAAAGGTCGCAAATCCTTACAGACTTTGTGCTGATTTCAGTTCAAGAGTAACCCCCACCTGCGAAAAAACAAGCTATCCTGGTCTCGAAGATTGCCCCTGGGATCTGTACATTTGATACAGATAGTGCCTCCAGCGTTAAGGGGACCGATCTAGGAGTGGTATTGTGAACTCCCATCAGTGAAACTTTAAGGCTAGCAATACACAACCACCATTAACTAACAATGAAACAGAGTATGAGGTTTTGGTTGCAGGTTTAGAGCTAGCCCGATGGTTAGTCTCACAAATCATTGAAGTCAAGTGTGACTCACTGCTGGTAGTGAACCAAATCCATGGAGTGTTTAAAGCCAAAGAATAACACATGTCAAGATACCTTGAAAATGTCTCGAAGCTTTTGTCTCATTTCCAAGAATGGACGGTGGTGCATATACCTCGGGAGAAAAACATATAGGCAAATGCACTCGCAAACTTAGACTCCAGTACGGAAGCCAAAGGTTTTAAAACAAAGTCGAATGTTCAGATACTGCATTCGGCACTGGATCCCATCGAATATGATGAGATAAATTCAACCAACCTAACTTGAGACTGGAGAAATGAATTCTTGGACTATCTTGTACATGGAAAGCTATCGGAGAACCCGAAAGCATTCAAAGCTTTGAGGACTAAAGCTTCATGGTACCGTTTCATAGACAAAAAACTTTATCGTATGTGTTTTATGATCCCCTGGCTTGGTGCATAGGCCCTGACGAAACGGATTACGTGATGAGGGAAGTCCATGAAGGCATTTATAGAAATCATTCGGGAGTAGAATCCCTAATAAGGAAGCTCATGAGGGTCGGTTATTATTAGCCCCAGATCAAAGAAGATACAAATTTGTTTGTACGAAAATGTGATAAGTGTCAGCATCATGCACAACTGCTACACCGACTGGGAGAAGAATTACATCCGGTGGTATCCCCGTGGCCATTCATGAAGTGGGGGATGGACATTGTCGGACCCTTGCCAGCGGCACCAGTACAAGTATGTCAAATTATATTTATGACTGATTATTTTTTAAATGGGTTGAAGCTGCAGCTTACACAAAGATACGGGGGAAATATGTGAAGGACGTCATATGACAACACATTATTTGTCATTTTGGCATCCCAAAAGAGATAGCTTGTGATAATGGCCAGAATTTTATTGGACCCAAGGTCACAGAATTCCTTGATGGCTTAAATATCAAGCAGATCGTATCTACTCCCTATCATCCCAGTGCAAACGGTCAAGCGAAGTCGACGAACAAGATTATAATCCAAATTTTAAAGAAGAAGCCGGAGGCAACTAAAGAAAATTGGTTGTATGTGCTGCCAGAGATATTATGGGCGTATTAGACCATGACAAAAACAAGTACCAAAGAAACTCCTTTTTCCTTATCTACGATGCAGAGGCCTTGATTCCGGTAGAGGTGGAAACTCTCAGCTTGAGATATCTCTGGGCTGATGATAAATCAAATGTAGAGTCAATGTCTATGCACTTAAATTTGCTCGAAGAATGTTTTAATTTAGCATACGTCTGGAAAGTAGCCCAAAATAAAGAATGGAGTGATACTACAACCGACGCACAAATCTCTGATATTTTAAACTCGGGGACTTAGTGCTCCGGAGGGTAACTTAGAGTACCAAAGAGCATAATGCATGGAAACTAGGTGTAAACTAGGAAGGACCATATATGGTCACCGACATTGTTGGTGAAAGAGCTTATCAGCTAACATACCAACGAGGAAATAAACTTTCAAGTAATTGGAATGTAAGTCATTTAAAGAAATATGTATAGTAAGATAGAACATGCACTACACTCTTTTTTCCTATCGTCCATTTTTGTCCCAAATGGATTTTTTTCGGTAAGGTTTTTAATGAGGAAGCATCACAAAATGAGCATGTTACTTGTCTTGCTACTCAAGAAAGTCATCCAGTATCCAAGTCTTTATAGCATGAACTCTAAGATACTGGAGGCCATATACATCCATAGTGGAGTGGAGAAACTTTTATGAAATTTTAGTGTTTTGAAGGAAAGCACCTGATACTGGTGACTGCCCGGATAGTCAAGACACTGGGGACTACTTGGATATTCAGATTATATGTAACCGGATTGATCATACTAGATGATAGCCGAATTATTCTTGCACTTGTCTTCACATTTATAAGTCAAAGAAATCAATAAAACTTTCTTTTATGATTAATAAATCTTTGCCATCACGAGCATAAAAATGTATGTTATTATCTTAAACATATTAAAAAAATTGTGCCATAATGAAAAGGTTACGTTATCTTCTACAACACTATTCAAAATAAGGATTCTCTCTTATTAAAATATTAACAAAAATGTTAAGGCTCCGGATACAAAAAGTATCGTGAGTTTTAAGTTGTTTAGAATCCAGTTAAGTCTGAAACGAACTTTGAAGGACATGAGAAGCTCCGATTTAAAGATGAAAAGAAAAAAAATACATCTTTGGAACTAAATTAAGGTTATTAGAAAGTTCTTAAACTTCTAAAGCTTAGCATGTTAATAAACCTCAAAGTTAGGTTATGGTTCATAAAGTAAAGTAATAGAGTTTGTAACTAATGCTTCCTTATGAAAATAAATAAAGAATGAAAACTTTATGCAGAATTGCAAAGAAAAGGGAAAAGTTCATTCATTCATACTTTCTAGACTAAAAATAGCCTGGACATAAGAGATACTAACTGTGCCCAAAAGTAATCCGGTAACAAAAACAAAAATACAAAAAATAAAAAATCACATGAAAGGTTAAGGCATGTCCTCTCTATGGTCCGCCAGGGGTGACCCTGATATTTCCAACAAGTTCTGAGAAATAGGGGCTGAAAGAGGTAGTTATGAGGCTGATGTTACTGGAGCGTTATTCGGGGTAGAAGGTGCATGCTCTTGGGAATGAGGAGCCTCGATTCACGGAAGGACTTCATCATCTCCACCCCCAGACGAAGCATTGTCTTCTTCCATTGGGATGGAGCCATCGGGACTGTCAGCAGAGGCCAATTCCAACTGTCGGTCTTTAATAGTTTCCTTTTCAATATCGACCAACTTGGTCTTCGTTGCTTCCAAGGCCTAACGATGCATCATACACTCATTCCTAATCATGTACAGAGTATAGCTGTCAATAATGGGCTTGATCTCTTCTTATGCAGCTTGTACGTCCTGAGTAAGCTCGGTGTTGGTAGAATGGAGGAGTTCGTTGGCTTGGGTCAACTCAGTAATCTATTTCTGTTGTCTTTCATTCTGAGCAGCCGTAGCCAAAATACGGGACCTCAAGGACTCAATCTCTTTCTTCAGGGGTTCTATCTATGTTTCTTTAATTTGGAGAAGTTCAGAGAAGGTGCCTACATCAGCCTCAAGACTGCAGATATGCGCGTTAGATCTAACATGGTGTTTGATACTTCATTCCACTTTTTCTGCCAATTCCCAAACCGGTCTTCATGCAAAGTGGCATGCTGCCTATAGGCTTTTTTCTCTTCCTCCAGCTGCTTAAGTTTGTCATGTTGTTCATCAACCTTGGAAAGTTTCACATCTGTAACTGACATGTGTTGAACATCGTTGTCCCTTTAGGTTGTCAAGGCGACTTTTTCTTCAATCATCCGTTCGAGCCCTTCGTAGCACGGGAAGTTGGCATGGATGATTATCATAAGAGAATATGCAAAACTAGTAAAGTGCAAGCAAATAGGAAAAGGGATAATACCTTGGATACATCATGTATTTCTTCATTAATGGCATATTCAGAGGACACCCGACGATCCTTTCTTATGTCCTTGTCTGAAGCCATGTGCTTCATGTACTTAGCCACTCCAGCATGCTTAGAACAAAGGTGGCAGTCAGTAGGGAGTCGGAAGGTTACGGTCCGAAATTCTGCAAGCTGAGCTACCGGGGCGGATATTCATTTATCAACGCATCCCTATGCAAAGAGGAAACTCGATCTGGGAATACGAAATCTCATGATCTTCTTCTTGGGTAATGGTTGGCATGATCAGAGACTCGATATCCTCAGCAACTGGTGGTAGAGTGGCGACGGTAGGTGCATGCAGAGGCTTACACACAATAGTGCTTACCGGGGCGAAAGTGGTATTGGTGTAACCGGCTCCGTGACTAGCAACTTTCATCTCCGCAAAAAGCAGGGGGCTTAATTCCTCCTTCTCTTCAAAGGTTGCTCTTTCTAGGGACCTTCATCATCCAGGTCCACCACGGGAAAGAATTGACCGCTAAATTAGTGTTACCGGATGTGTTAGGAGGAGTACGGTCAGCATGATCTAGGATTTTCTTCTTTAAACATTTTTGACCCATCCGGGGGATAGCAGAAGATTCATTTCGTAGTCTTTTCCTCACGAGTATGTTAAATAATGAGGGCAACCGCCTCCAGATCTTTGATTTTCTCTTCAGGAGGGGTGATGCCAGTTGCCTTGGAAAGACATAACAAAAAAGGACAATTTTGTTGGCATGCCAAAGAATGAGCAGAAGAATCTGAGTTTAAAATCATTAATATGTACCGTGGTTGCGGGGTACCCAGTTCTTCTTTAAAGCAAGTTTTTTCCACGTCTGGAGTTTTGGGGTAGATACATTAAGGATCTTCTGAACCCAAATCTCAAGGTCGTCTATCTCTGCAGACTCCTATACGATGGCTAAAGTTAAGTATAGATCCCAGTTAAAAATGGAACGGCACGCTTAAAAAGAAAAGTTAACACAAATATAGTATGAAAATGAACTTACGGTGGAAGTTCCATCGCCCTGGAATTAGGCGGTTGTCTTGGAGAAGGATATCAGCGGTAGTAATAATGGCGTGCTTATCCGTACAACCTCAGTCCCGGTCATCATCGAGACAGGAAATATAAGTGTCGAAAACATCCCTCCAAACCTGAGGGCTCACCTGAGATATGCAGACTTTGTACGGACGATAAAATTCTAGAATAACATCATCAATAACTTTCCAGAGTTTCATGAAAAAGGGGTAAGTATAAACATAAGAATATTCTTGCTTGTAAGAGGTGGTTCTTTCCTCACTGGTAGGAATCAGGACTTCGATCAATTCCCAGCCACAACCGGCCTTCACTTTTGGTAAAATATTGGCAATTATTCGGGTTTGGTAATCACCGATAGAGGAATCCCTGTCACCGGGTAAAACCTTCGAAACTATTTTTTCTCAAAAGTCATGAATAGAACATCATGTCTTTGACAAATAGGAAGAGGTCAAAGGGTTTAGTCTAGAAGAAGCCCCATTTTGGGGGTTTGGTTTTCTTTTTACTCGAAGAAATATTGATGTTAGTTGTAGGATTGATCATGTTTGCTATGAAAAAAAAAGATAATAATCAGAGGTTTAGAAAAAAATGTCTTTGCACAAATGAGAGGCGAATGGCCAAACCGTCAATTTGGTAGAGTATTTATAGGGAAAGAAATGATAACACCGCTTGAAGGAAGTATGTGGTGAATGCCAATCAGTGGCATCACGTGTGTGTCAGAGCAGAAGTGATTGGATGGCATGCCTCATCATTACTTTGTAGTCTTTCGTTAATCGAGGGAAGTCGAAAAGTTGTCATTGTTTCAACAAGATGACGATTGGAGTAGCCAAATAAGTAAATGGTATTCTCTGAAGTTTCCCGCTAAAGCACGAAGTGTCGATTGGTTGTTATTTCAAATCCACTCCCCAATTGCATAAGAGCTACACCTAGAAAGTGCGGGGACTGTCTGTATAGGGCAAATATAATATAAGATAGTTGTACGAATTATAGTATGACACGTGGAGCACGGTGTTGAGTCAGGACCATGTCAACCTAAGGCACTACCGACTAGGTACATGTGGTACCGGAAGCGACATACGCATGGTTGGTACTGGTAATATAGAAGGTTGATATACGTTTGAATTGTAATGGGCGGACGTTACCAAATCAGTCATACGTCTTCCAATGAATATGCTTTGATGACATTTATTGAGATATTGATTATCCAATTATTACGACATTCATTCTCCTGTATTAATGAGTACATATGTCATGGGTTGTGTACCCGTATAGCTCATGTATAAATAGAACACATTGTCCATTGTAAATTATCACATTCTAGCTATTACAAGATACTTGCTCATATTCTCTCGATTTTTGTGTTTTCGTACAAGTTATCGTAGTTTTGCCCAAAAATTGTGACAAGACTCATGCTAATCATTACTTTACTTTGTCTCATTATTACTTGTTTTCAGTATTATTCATCTAGAATTCTTATCTAACGTGTCACTTGAGATCCACGTGTCCTTGACCACGTATACAAATTTAATTATACCATTTTACGGGCAAACATAAGTAATTAAAAAGTGTGTACTTTCTGTAACAATTAATTTTTTAAGATGAAATGGTCATACGATTTATCAATCGTCCTAGCTCGATGCATGACCCCATCTCCAGTTCCCCTTTCTTCTCTCTGATTTAAAGAAAATTGAGCTAAAAGAACAAAGAGAAAGTGTAGGTTGTATTCCCTACAAATGCCTATTACAATATATGAACTATAATTTACAAAAGGAATCAAGCAACATAGCTCAAGAAAATCACTGAAAATTGTGGTGGATAGATATGACATCTTCACCTAAATCACATGTCTCGAATTTGAGCCTTGAGAATGAACATATCTTAGTAAATAACATTTTCCTCTTTAATAGGCCTTATGCTGCGGGAATCGAAATTAATCGAGGTCTAAGCGGGTGCTGATATTAGCGCATGTAGAGCACAACCTACGGAGTTATAGGGACCCAATAGCCTTTTGCTCAGACCCTACATATATATTAAGAAATAAGTTAAATATTGACATACATTGATACACATGTATAATACCTTCATTTATTCCCACACAAGAAGCATTGTTAACCAACCATTGCTAACATATTTAATACATTGATTAATTTATTCCCATGCCAGAAACATTGCTAACCAGTAACATTTTAGCCTTCAACTTCCCATACAAATGAAGCATTAAATATAAGAAAAAAATTGACACACACATTACAATGGAAGGAAAGAAATAAATAAACAAATAATTGTTTGATTCATTTTTCACATAAAAGAAAGAATACATTTATTCGGCGTAGATCGTAATTTTGCTTTCCTTTTATATATAACTAAAGTTGATTTTCACACTAGTCCAATGAATACATGACATGTGTATTTACATACACTTTTATCACTAAATTATGTTAGTTGATAAAGTACATATTTTTATCTTAACTTATGATTAATCATGATAAATTTCTATAAATATCGAGCACGATTAATTTTTACATTTTTTACCAAGGTAGTAACGCAGAAGGTCACTCAATTACAATTATGGATAATGATCTTCCAAGATCATGTTTTCCACATGGCTTTAATATATATGTACAAAAAGTATTTATAATTTATATATTTAGAATAATTCTTGACATACACAGTATAAATTTTTATATACACAATATAGTACCAAAAAAAAGCCTTATTATTTAGAAGTAATTTAATTTTATAATTCTCATTTTTATTTTTCATGAGATGATTTATGATCCTACTTATATTTAAAATTTGTTTTACACGTACCATAAAAGTTAACCACCAAAAAATGTGGTGCAGTGGATGAGGTTGCTCCTCCCTTAGGCCTTAACTAAAGGTCTTGAGTTCGATTCATGGTATCAAAAAATTCTTGATAGGAAACGTCTCCCCGAATGAGTCCTACACCTCACGCATATTTAAATATAATCAGACTCCAATATAGATATCAGAGACCAGATAGAAAAAAAAGAGTTAAATTCTCTTGATAACGTCTTTAATGTATCATTCACTCTAAAAGATCCAAACTCCTCTAAGACTAATTGGTAAAATCTTTGTCGGTATAATCTATAATAGTTATTTTTATTCCTAAGTGTAGACATCAAAATTTTATGAGACTCTATAAAATGGGTTAAATTCATCTTCAATATCTAAGATTTGTTAGAGTTTATTGGAGATTACTCTACTCTAAACCCTATCTCACAACAATATAAAGGGACACATATTTTTTGAAAAGACATCTCGAATATCTCATACATTCATGTGTATTCATAAGGAGATCAATACATCAAATCTCGAATATCCCATAAAGTCTTAGGTATTCATAAAGAGATCAATACATAAAATCTCGAATATCCCTATCTCCGGGATATTCACAAAGAGATCAAGACATCAAATATTATCTTTCTCAAAGCAGTTACCTGACGTTTTTGGCTAACAAATGCATTTCAAGGAGGTCTAAATCATCCTATGTTCGAGAAATACGCTAGTAACGGTCTCGAATCATGAAGAAAAATTAGGAGAGAAGAATCAAGGGGATAAAGAGATTTGTATCCGCAATATTCATCAATAAAAAATTATGTCTCTTCATATTTTGTTTGTGGTTCCAGTTTATTTTTCGCAAATTCAAAACTTCATTGCAAACATTATGGTATTGATATATTTTGTTTTTACTCCTTATAATATATGACTCAATATATTTAACCTTTAACTAATATTAATTTTTGATCTCTACATGTAGAAAATATGTACATTTGACTATTTATAGAACTATAATACCATCAAAATTGGAGAAACAATACAAATTTAACATAAAGCTTGAGTAATTAAATAGTGAAATGTTTAATAATTATGATAAATATTGTGGAATCACATTAAAGAAAAAGAACAAACATAGAAAATAGTAAAGACGTTTAATTTACATTAAAGGTTTTATTTTTGTTTGTTTGTTTGTTTATAAATAGAAAATTAGCTGTAGTTTTAGTAACAGTCCCTACACTTTAAAAGCTCCTTTGGTTTAGGAATAAGCTATTCGGAATTAATTATTCAGGAATTAGTTATTTTAGAATTGTTGTTCCGTACCTATGGAATAAAAATAATACTACAATATCGACATAATTAATCTAAAGTTAGTAATCCTAAAATTTTATTCAATCAAACTGACATAAATTCATTCTAAATTTTATTTCAGGATAAATTATCTTATCCCTCGTGCCAAACAAGTCCTAACGTTCCTTTATCAAAAGCCAAAACAAATAATATCTCTCCTTTCTTTTCTTCCATCACTTTCCAGCTGTATGAGTATTTGTGGGGGGTTTTTGGATCCAAATCTTTCTCTCTCTAAATCTTGAAGTCCAGTTGTCTATCTAATACTTCATCCAAATCATTCACAAAAAAAAGAAACAGCTTAAAAATCCTAAAAATTTGGCATTTGGAAAGCTGTAAATGGACCATATTTATATTGTCTTTATCCGAGGTAGAGATAATATGTGCATATACTACTGTCATCCTCATATCTCACTATTTGAAGGATACTAAAGTAAAGTAACTGTTAAAGTTATTGATATGTGATGTGCACGTTAAATTAAGGTGATGTAGAATAGACGGTTGTGGTCTGGTTCTTCACCCGTCGCACGCATAGTGAGAACTTAGTGAATGAGTTGTCCTTTATTGTTGTTGTATTTGGTTAGTCTTTTTGGCTGTTTTGTTTTGTGGGTTTCTTGTGATTTGAGGAAAGACTCTTTTCTTTGAACATTTGGTTATTTTTTTACACTTTTGTTTTATGTGGTTCTTGAAAACAGGTGGCTAGAGCTAAAGAACAAAGATTTGATGTATGTGATTCATTGGGTGTTATTATCTGTTCTTTGTACTTCAATTACGGTATTATTTTGTGGTATTTACGCTTCTTTTTTTTTTGTGTGTTTTCTATACTATTTTGAATTGCTTGTTCTTGGGCTTGGTACCGAAAACAACCTCTCTACCTCCCAGATATGGGTAAGGTCACAGCATCCTCCCCAGAGCCCACTTTGTGGAATTTCACGGGTATGTTGCTGTTGATGATGAGGATTCATTGGGTGTTATGTTTTGTACGTGAATCAGTGTATTTTCACTGGCTTTTAGTGAATCTTGAATATGTTTTATGCCTAAAAATTGAATCTTTGATGAGCTGGATAAAGAGATAATGCTATTGTTTCAAATAATCAAAAGGGTCATCTGGATTTTTCCTCTTATGTATTATCCAAGCATAAAGATTGAAGCTTTGGTGAGCTGAAAAAGGAGATAATTTTGGGTATTTTCAAATAATCAAAAAGGTCATCTGGATTTTGTCCTCTTATGTATTATCCAAGCATAAAGACTGAAGCTTTGGTGTGCTGAAAAGTTGATAATTTTGGATATTTTCAAATAATCACAAGGGTCGTCTAGATTTTTCCTTCTTATGTATGCTTCACTCATAAAGATTGAATCTTTGTAGAGCTAAAAAGGTAATAGTTTTGGTATTGTTTCAAATAATCAAAAGGGTCATCTGGATTTTTCCTCTTATGTATTAAAGATTGAAGCTTTGGTGAGCTAAAAGTGGAGATAATTTTAGATATTTTTTAAAATAATCAATAGGGTCATCTGGATTTTTCCTCTTATTTAGTAGTAACGATGATGCTATGATATGAGCTTAAATGATGAGTGAGAATTTATATAGCCAATCCCAACTTGTTCAGGACTGAGCCATAGTTGTTGTTGTTGTATACAGATTGAAGCTTCGGTGAGCTAAAAAAGGAGATAATCTAAAGGGTCATCTGGATTTTTCCTCTTATGTATTCTCCACTCATAAAGATTGAACCTTTGGTGAGCTAAAGGAGGAGGTAATCTTGGGTATTGTTTCAAATAATCAATAGGGTCATCTGGATTTTTCCTCGTATTTAGTAATGATGATGATATGAGCTTAAATGAAGAATTACGGATTCTTATAGCGGACCCCAACTTGTTTGAGATTGAGGTATAGTTGTTGTATAAAGATTGAAGTTTTGGTGAGCTAAAAAAAAGAGATAATTTTGGGTATTTGAAGTGATCAAATGGGGTCATCTGGTTTTTTCCTCTTATGTATTCTTCATTCTGTGGTGGCCTTAACTTCAGGAGCTTTAATGATGTTTTATAGCAATGAGGTATTTATATTTAGCCATGGAAGAGAACATGCGAGTAAGCTTTTTGGATCAACACCCCATGACCAATTGATAATCCAAACATCAGATTCATTCTCTGGACTGCTTTTATTTGCGATTGGTTTTTTCTTGTTCATGGTGGCATTTGTAAAAGACAGAGAGTTCCACGGTTTCTTTGCTAAGGGATGTGTCCTACTTCACATAGCTATGGCTATTTGGAGAATTTACTTTGAGAGGAAACTTGAAGCAGATCTTGGCCGTGATTGGCTGAGGCTAGTTGTTGCTGACATCGCTTTAGGACTTTCTTGGGTTTTCTTTCTTGCGTATTCTTGGAGAGAGAAATATGATTAGTCTTCGTTCCTTCGGGGAACGATATAGAGAAGATTAGCATGACCCCTGCTCAAGAATGACACAAACAAGTCGAGAAAAGTGTGACTAGTCTTGTTGTATATGGTTCTTGTGGTTGTTGCTGACATTGCTTTAGAATTTTCTTGGGTTTTCTTTCTTGTTTATTCTTGGATAAAGAAGTATGATTAGTCGATGTTAAAATTGGAACGATGCACAGAAAATCAACATGGCACCTGTTCAAGGATGAAACGAACAAATCGAGAAAAGTGTGATTAGTCTTTGTTGTTGCCTATTACACTTTGTTTCAAATATGGATCTTGTGGTTGTTGCTGACATTACTTTAGGATTTTCTTGGGTTTTCTTGTGTATTCTTGGAGAGAGAAGTATGATTAGTAGATGTTAAAATTTGAACGATACAGAGAAGATCTAGCATGACCATTGCTCAAGGATGACACAAACAAATCAAGAAAAGTATGATTAGTCTTTGTTTGCCTATTGCACTTCCTTTGTTTGATATGGACCTTGTGGTTGCCATTTTCATGCCTCAAAGGACACATTTGAGTACATGTTTACATTTTTATTCCACAGGACTAAAAATTCGTTCTTGTTCAAGTATCAATCAGCTACGTCTAAATTCCGAAATAGTTGGATTTATGGTTATATGCTTGTGTGATAGGGAGCTACTTTGCAAGTTAGATTTTGAAACACAACCAGATTGTGCTTCTTTGATTCAATCTTGTACAATACTTTCTTTTTTCTTCTTTTTTTCTCCTCTTTTTGTTGACAATTCTTGTATAGTACTTTTACTGCCTTATTCATCTTGTGATGCAAGTTCTATTGATAGAATGAGAAGTGTTTGTGATCTCCTAATGTTGACTTCTGTTGGGAAATTTTTAACTTTTTATACTTCAAGACTCTTTCAGTAGAACTTGCATAAATCCGGTGCATTCTATGCGCGGGGTTTGGAGAAGGGCTGAACCATAAGGGTCTATTGACATTTTTGCAAGATATTGTTTCCACTACTTGAATCCGTGAAATGTAGAATGATTTTATCTCTGATTTTCCTGTAGTTACCTGTGAATTGGTCCAGAGAGTAAATATAAACCATATTAGTTGCCAAGTACCTAAAATTCGGGGAGAGACCATTTGATAATGTGTGGTTGCTCTATTCTAAATGATTGTACTCTTGTAACCTAATAGGTCTGCAGCCAACACTTAGGATCAACAACAATTTTCAGAACTCTGGAATAATGGGCTCGTTTTTCTACATTTTTTCACTTAAATATTAGGCTTAGTAGGCATAGCGCATGACTCAAACATGTAACCTAAATCACATTTCTTAACCTTACCATTTGAACTCGACCCTTGAGTATCTTTAGGGTTCGTTTATATCAATAATGAGCTCGTCCTTCTACCTTTCTCTTTTAAAATATCAAATTTAGTTCTTAGTTCGTATAATGCAAGGCTCAAATTGATAATCTAAGTCACGAGTCCCTCAAGTTTGCCACTTGAATTGTGCCCCGGGGCATCTTTAGTTCGGTTTGTTTTTTAGCTCAATTCTATTGGTCCATTTAACAGATAATAAGATTCTCGATCGAATTTCAACATGTCTTTTTCACTATTTACTATGACTTTAACATCAAGTTTATTGGTGATACCTATCCTTCTCTCTCATTTTACTTGGTATTAAATATTCCAAAACGGGAAGTAATGTCGTGGATGTCATGTTTTAGTAGGTCGCTTTCAAATAGTATAATAACTGTCGGTATGCTTAGTCTTTTTCGAAAAGAACAAATTAAATTACAGTATTTTTCTCAGTTCATAGATATTTCCTACAATAATGTTGTTAGTATGAGATATTTTTCATAAGGACCAAGCTTACAGT
This sequence comes from Przewalskia tangutica, assembly GCA_029844215.1. Classification (NCBI taxonomy): domain Eukaryota; kingdom Viridiplantae; phylum Streptophyta; class Magnoliopsida; order Solanales; family Solanaceae; genus Przewalskia; species Przewalskia tangutica. Next base: position 2,070,640 of record CM056730.1, on the reverse strand, counting down.
TTTTCTGGCCACAAGAAAAAACTGAATAATCATAATAGTCTATATTTCTATGATAATGGTGTGCAGGTGAACACGCGTGCATCTCAATTGTTCTATTGAATACTTGCTATCCAAGAGTAAGAAAACCATAATTTGCTTATTGAGGTTTATGTTGGAAATTTGTCTTTGGTGGAGGTTGGGTCTGCCCATCTTCTTCATGCACTTGTCGTAGTTAAGCGTTCTTAGGCTACAGTTCGCGCATAATCTACTAAGTAAGTAGATGACCGTAGGGCCAAGAATCGTCAAATTCCATTGAGAAATGAAAGAGATATTGGTCCGCGAAGTAAGGTGTTTGAGATATGAAAGAGTGGTGTGAGACAAATCTACTACATCGTTAGGAAAAAGAAGAATTGTTCATAATATAAGCCTCAAAACTGAATAAATGATTGGGACCCCAAGGGGTAACACATGTGTTTGAAGGAGGGAGGATTTAGGTGTGCTTGGGTTTGAAACCAGGCCCACACGCGCGCCACCACCATCCACCCAGGTCGAGTCGTGAATATTATCTTTTTGGACCCAGACTTTATTATATTTACAGTTTGGTCCCTGAAGTTTCTGGAAGTCAATTTCTACAGGAGCCGCGACACTAATTGTCCAGTAAGCTTCCAGGCAACGGTAATAATCAGAATTGATGGCCATTACTTGCTGAAATGTTTGACACTTATGCCACAACGTTTTTTGCCATTATGGTGTCCATTAACAGCCCTCTTAAACCCTCCTAATTGTCATTAACACATCTCCTCATCCTTTAAACTATAAAAGCATGCCTTATTTTCAGATTTGAGAACACACAATATATGAGAACAATACAGAACAGAAAATAGAGGAAGAAGAACACGTAATACATATTTCTATAAGTTATTCCTAGTTCATGAACGTTCTTCTTTTTCATTCTTCAACAATCGTTTCGTGTTTGTTTTCTTCGTCAGGATCATGAGTGTTTGCTTTGCGCAAGTGATATTTTTGCTGTTTTTGCAATTCATCCGTACAAAGCATGTATACGGGCAATATTGTCTTAAAAAATCAATCGACTCAGCAACCCAGATTTAGTGTCTATTGATTTCAGGTTAACAAGATTCAATGAGCTTGCTGAAACTGGAACGAAGATCCAAGGCGGAAGATTCAAATCGAATTCAAGTATAAAGACCAAGACCACCAAACATAATTGTTGCCTCAACTCTTGTTGGCATCAACTCTATTATAACACATAATTGATCATCTTTTCCTAGCACTTGTAATAGTAATTTACTATTTCTCGTACATCAAAAGGAGTTTAGACTCACAGTTTAAACAGAAGAAATTATACATTGTTCTATCTCTACTGGTGTTCAATAAACTCATAACAGTGTATATATTTATGACATTGGTGTTGGGAAAACATGCGTGTATCTTGCGATTACTTTATCGAATACCTACTAATTCAGATAATTTTGATCAGAATTTTTGGGTCAAAAGACGAAATTCCTGCGGCATTTGACCATAATTCTAATAGGTATTAGATAATGCTATCTATTAAGACTTTTACATATTAAGAAAATCTCCTAATATTCTTATTCACGATTATTTAAATTTTGCACTCATTCTATTTATCACTGGAGCACTCTTGGGTGAATAAATTCAATCTAGTTATTACATATGCTTCCATGTCAATAAAAAGAATTTGTTTTTTGACTGGTAAAGGTGATCTCTTAAAATGTAGTTAGTTAACTTTATGTCGGCAGAATTAAAGAGAAGAAGACAGGAACCTCAAAATTCTAAATTTGACTGATTTTATTTTTATAGAAAGTAGGAATCCCATTACCATGCCAAAACGGAAGTGTACAAGTTGGACACAATAAATTTGAATATTTCATTTGTTGTTGCACATTAAATTTATGAGTCAAGGGGCTCATTGATGGACTTCCAGAAGTTTTCCCGTTTATCAGGTCATCTTTGGATCCGTGTGAGGTGTGCTGCCGCACAGGACCCCCGAAAAATAAAAAATGTTAGGGCTCCTTTTTCATTTTTTATTAAGTAGTATTAAACAAAATATACTGTAAAAACCCATAATTCGTAGGTTTTAACCCAATTAAAGACTCATTTTTATGAATTAGAACATCATCCACTTTTACGAATTAGAACAGGACCCCTAAAATATTTGAGACAACCCTACTGTTTATCAAACATTATCTCCTAGAAGTCTATAGTATAAGAGGCCAACGGGGCGGAGTCAGGGCGGGGCTGGCGGGGTCGGGGTTTGGCGGGACTGGCAGGGTCGGGGCCGGTAGGGTATGTCGCCATCCCGATCACGAGGTGTCGGGGAGGGGTCAGGGAGAGGGAGGGGTCGGGGTAGGTCGTTTTTTTTTTGTACTTAAATTAAAAAAATAACACACACACAACAAGATAGTTTAATAAAAATATCTCAATGTTGTTTTTGAGCCTCTTATATTATTTAATAGAAGTATGATTTTTTTTTATAATACAATTTCAAAATTGCAACTTTGTGATATTGAAAGTTGCAAATAAATAAAATAGTAAAATTACAATTAAAAGAATTACATTTTAAGAAACACGTTTTCTATTTTCTTTATAATTTCTTGTGGTTCATCAGTTGGAATTGGTATTTGTTAATCAAATTGATCGACGTCGCTTCCACCTCCGTCGGATAAGATTTTGTTGTAGTTGTAGTCTTCTTCATTGATATCTGGTTGGTCGCACCTCCTACGCTCCACACGAATCCAGTCTTTGAATAGTGAATAGAACTGCAATCTCTAATGAGTCTCCCACCAATGAATGTTTGTGTTCTCTTATTTGATATCTATCGGCCGAAAAACGTTTCCAGACGATGTTGATGACGCTTGAATGTTCAATACATCTCGGGTCATCTTAGATAGTGTTGGAAATGTCTTTTCATTCTCCCTCCAGTATTTTAGCAAGTCTTTACGTCCCTCTTCATTGATAATTACTTCGTACGGTAGAACACCCTGCAAAACAAAAACATTAAACTCGCTAACTTGGTTAGAAATGTTACCACTAAACATTCTATGTCTAAGGCTTTCAATACTAGCCGCAAAAACAACATGTCATTTTTAGGTTGTGTTGAAGAAGAAGAAGAAGATGGCATGAAAGTCGGTTGGTTGCTAGCACTTTCTTGTTGGTAATGCGTATATACTTTTTTACATTCATCTCGTATACTAGACATCACTTCTTCTCTAATTTTTTTCAATAGTGGTCGGTCATTTGGATTTTTGGGAAATGGATGTGAAAGTTTATCTATGCGATCATAAATTTTCAATAAGTGTTTTACAACCGTCTATTTTAATAGACGAGTTTAATACATCTATTTGTTTATCGTATTTAGGGCCTACAATTCCCCCCGTCATAGGATTAATTTGACCCTGTACCTGATCCGGGACAGTATATGAGCCTTGTCCCGACTGAGAGAGCATTGGCGCACCCTCCTTTTTAGCCAAGTATCCCTCCCACCTAGCTTTGTGAAATCTATTCAAATGCGTAGTTAAACCTCTTGGCCCGCTCTGACCTTTTCCCATTTTAAATTTATAAATATTTTTACAAATTTTGCATCTAGCTACTTAATTTTCTACGTTCCTATCAAAAAAACCCATACATTTGATGTTAATTTTCATTGTGGTGGACCTCGTCTCATACTAGGGGGAATATGAGGCGGTTCAGTTTGAGGTGCACTAGTGGGCGTGTCATCTAGATTCGTGGTTGTTTCATCTAAATTATCTTCTAAAAAATTAAAATCTTGTTGAGTTCCAGAAAATAGCTAATCGTCTAAATCTAATGATACTTCAGGAAGTAATTCATTATCAACAAAATCGTCATGTCTAGGAGGAATATGATAACTAGAAGAAATACTCTTACCATTATTACCCCTACTAGAAGAAGCAATACCCTTACCCTTACCCGTAATCATACATTTAAATCTTTCCATTATAATTATGCAAATAAATAATTAAAGATAATGAATTAAGTGTGCTAATTAAAGTAAATAAACAACAATAATTTAATGAATGAACGAATGTATCAAACGCCAACGTAACGTCGACGTGCAATCGAGAGGTTGAAAATTGAAACTTTGCTCAATGGATGATCTTCAAGCTAGTTGTCAACTTCACTCCCAAATGAATAAATAAAATTGAATATTTAGTAGACAATGTAGAGATAATGAGAGATAGATTGAGAGATTGTAGGAAGATTTGTGAGAAAGATGAAGAGAAAATGAGGTAATTATAGTTGAAAAAATTGGGTTAAAGTTTAAATATAACAACTTAGGGGTTAAAAATAAATATTAAGGGGTTGGAGGGTTGGGGTGGGGGTGAAATTTGGTCATTGCACAACAGCCAAATTGTGAAATAGTCGTTGTGCAACGGGCAAGGGTCGGGGTCAGGTAGCTCCGTCCCGTTGGACATCCATAGTTTATACCATGAATTATGTTCAATTATATGCTTATGTATAGCTTATATGAACTTCAAACCGTCAAATACTCTCTCAATCTCGTTTTACATGATATTATTCGATTAAACACAACATCTTTTTGTTGACAAGGCAATCCGCTATAGCTATCATTGGGGTGTTCACAAGATAAATCTCATTCCAGTTAAATAACCCGCAAACAGAAAAAAGATATATGGGATCTGGGGAGGATATAGTATATAGGTAGAAAAGTTGTTTCCGAATAGACTCTTGACTGAAGGAAAATCATGTAAGAAAAAAAACGAATGTGAATAGACTATGACAAAAATATTATAGAAAGTATGACAAAATATTCTAAAAAAAGGAATAGTAACTATGACAAAATAATATGGTAATCGAAGTACGAGAAACAAGAGGAATCGACTGATAAGAAATTACAAATACTTTTGACTACTAGTATTTAGAACAAACCATATGGTTATAAATAGACCTGTCCAAAGCTCGGGTCGAGCCGAGTCAGGTGACTTTTTTTTCTGCTTGCCCGATCCTGGCCCGAACCAAATATATATATATATATATGTATACAATATAGTGGCTGGTCGACATCGGGTCGGAGGTCGGGCCGGGAGGGTAAAAAAATCTGACCCTGGCCCCACCCTACATAAGATCGGGTCCATTTTTGGTCGGATGGCTCACGGTGAAAATCTGGACACTGGTTTTTTTGGTCGTGGGTCATAAGTTGCGTAGCAGTTCGAATTAAAGAACTATGGAACAAGGAGAAAGACTGACTTGTTAGAGTAAGGAAGCGACATCATCTCATTTCACTATTCGTTGATTCTCATTTTAAGAAATCCAATAGGGATTCAAAATCTACCATAACATAAGGAGAGGAGGTAGAGCAATAGCTTGGGTTGACCCTCTTAATGAAGATCGATCTGGCAGAGGAGAAGTAGATCCATTCAAGTCCAAAGCAAGGTGGAAAGTCTCAATTATCAAAGAGGTCCGCTACCAAAGAATTAGGAGTTATAACATTCATAAAAGAAAGAAAAAACCCCCGACCCGATGGACAGGTCTTAGTTATAAAATTGGTGAATGGTTGTCAAAGGCCGGGATCAAAAATGCAAAAAAAGAGAGAAAAATATAAGATAGAGAAAAGTATTTTGTTGCCAAGAAAAAGGGGAGAAAAGTGACATGGGGGAAAGCATCTACTTTTTAAACTTTAGAGGAGCTTTTTGTTCATTTCATAAAATAATGGGAGTAATCAGTGAAAATGCGAAAAAGAGAGAGCGATTAGCATATTCCTCGTAAACGGAGCTAATGTTATTGGTCCACACTTCACAGAGCAACGCAAATCGCCGTTACGCCGGAAAATAAAGGTAAGGCACACATACCTTTGATACTTTTGTTTGATGTTTAAATTGAAGTTTATCGACGCTTATAACTTTGAATTAATTTGTTTTTTTTGGTGGTTTATTATACCGAAAACACAATTAAACCCTTGAATTTTGTTATTAGAATCCAAGCCCTTCCGATGTAAATTTGAAAATAGTGGATCCTTAGTACGATATATATAAAACATATCTCTGGGCCGATGTGAATGGTTTGTTATCCAAGCACTCAGAGGTCGTTTGGTTGCTGGTTAGAAGGTGATTTATTCGTGTATTAAATGTAGTATTGTGTTTGGTAGTATTTTTTTGCTATGTATAAAATTTAACACGGCAAGTACAGTGTTTAGTTAGCAATTTAGAAATCACTGCAGGGGTGGTTGAGCTTGGGCTTCCATGATGTAGGTCTCAGGTTCGAAAACCCTACCTACGACAACAGGGGATTTGTATTCTGGATCGAGCTCATCACACAGGACTTGCTTAGTGCGGGTTATCTCTCGTGTGTGGTTTGCGGGCTATTGCACAGGAGCAGAGTTTATCCTATGCGCACCCGAAGTATAGCGGTTGCGGGTTTCCTTGTCATAAAAAACATGTATAATCCGTACATAACTAATCCCTACATTGCTAATACTTCTATAACTCTAATCAGTAACCAACCGACTCCTTAAGGGTCGCTTGGTTACTGGTGAGGAAGGAGTTATTCATGTATTAAAATTAGCATAATTGTATACATTGTTTGGTTACAAAAATGGGGGAGAATAATCTCCACATAGAATTTAGGAGACGTTATACAATGTTTGGTTGGTTTTCGCTCTTTTTCACATAAACATAGCGTTGCTAATGCAATGGTTGGTTCATGTTTTTCTTTTTCGCATAATTATTAGTACATATCTAAGTTATGAGGGAATTTATGTATTATTTTGTGCAGGGCAGAAGCTGCATTACTAGTACCTGCATAATATATAGATGCATAACAATAACAAGCAACCACTAATTTCTTCCCACAAAGTAGTTGATTGAAGACAGACACTAATATCTAATAAATAACTCTTAATTTGTCTTAGGAGACTAATTATTACAAAATGTTGGTATGAGCTATGAAATAGGCCTGATTAGAGATAGTTTTTAGTCCCAGGAGAAACTATTTCTACTTGTATAATCTCTTCATCATATGGTATAAACGCATATGTATAGTGTTTCGGAAAGGCTTATACACACTTAGGTGTGAGACTTTTTGTAATAATATCAACTGGGAAAGGGTAGCAAATAAGGAGAGAGAGAGGGGGGGCGGGGGAAGAGATTCTGCTTGTGGAAGCCGTGTTTTGAAATTGTTTGCTGAACCCATTTTGCTGCTAAATAATTTGCCCTAGTAATGTTTTGCTGGGATGGGCAAAAGAGAATACTCGGAACTTCGGTCACACCCTCTATATTAAGGTGACAGATATATCCTGATAGCTACTGCTGATGGCATCCAGATTTTATAGATTTACTTATATTTTTGAATTTTAAAATCTGATAGTTTCTCAATTAATGGTTATTGAGGATATGAAATGAGAGCATGAACAAAGAAGTAATGTAGGTGGAAAGATGTATTATGGACACTAGATACTAGAGATTTGCCTTTTCAGTGTGTAGGAGAAAGAAAAACAAGTCAGAATCCTACAACAACAACATACCCAATATAATCCCACCAGGTCGGGTGCATGGAGGTTAGAGTGTCTGAGACCTTACCCCTACCTTGTGACGGGTAAAGCGGCTATTTCCAATAGACTCCCGGCTCAAGTTTTATAATCCTAATACTTGCAAATTGCAATCTCCTTCTCCACTTTTTTCTTAAGTATTATGGCTGAGCATTTGAAAATGGGATCTCATCTGCACTTGTGCGCAATTGCTGATTTTTAATCGGAGTTCGATTAGTTGAACATGTGAAAGTGGAAACCGAACTTAAGAAAAATGGAGTAACATTATTCCGTGGACACCATAATAGAATATTAGATTGATAAAATTGGACTTCTGTAGCTCTACCAGTTTTTTATGTAGACAGACACCCTTTTGTACTCATCAAACCATAATAGAATATTAGATTGATAAAATTGTACTTTGTAGCTCTACCAGTGTTTTCGATAAACAGACACCCTTTTGGGGTGCTGCTGCTTGTGGAAGTTTTGATGAGTTAAAAATGTATTTGTTGTACATCTTCTTCTTGTCCTTTCTAGTTTGTTTGTCTAAGCTTCTGGAAAGTCGGAGCCCAGAAGTGCTTGAGTGTTTGACAAGCTTTTAGGAGAAAAAAAAAGTGTTTTTGAGTAATAGTAGTAGAAGTTGTGTTCCAAAAGTTGAAAAAAGTAGTTTTTCTTTTTTTGTAACAAAAAAAAAGTAGCTTTTTCCTATAAGCAATTTTGGAACCTTGGCCAACCACAAATTATTGCTTAATATTGGCAAAAGTGCTTATTTAAGAGAGTTGAGGTGTTTGGCGAGATTTTAGGGGGGAAAGTTCTTTTGAGTAGTAGTACAAATTGTTTTCCAAAAGCTTAAAGAAATAGTTTTTTCCCAAAAACAATTTTAGAAGGTTGGTCAAACACAAATTGTTGCTCTAATAATGGCAAAAGTGTTTTTTAAATTGACTAGTCAAATACAAACTACTATACTCGAGATATCTTTTTTCAAAATAAGCATATTTTTGAAGTTCGGCCAAACTGACTATTTGTTGGTTTACTTCTATTAGTGTCTTCCTTTAGATAGCCGTCGTAGCCGCCACTGATCATTCATTCCAACTCCTCAAGTAATCTTTGACAATGGATGGACTGCCGATAGAGAATACATCCACAACCATATCCTTGACGAAACTACCAAAAGATCAGAAGTCGGCCACCTCTACAGGGCCCGATTCAAAGCCGAAGAAGAAGATTTGTTGTGCTTGCCCTGAAACTAAGAAGCTGAGGGATGAATGCATTGTGGAGCACGGTGAAGCCGCATGTGAGAAATGGATTGAAGCTCATCGTAAATGCCTTCGAGCTGAAGGCTTCAAAGTCTGAAATAGGTGAATAGAAGCAGACTTCTGTGAAGACAAAGGAAGGTACATTTTTTTGTAATGCCCAGTTGTTTTTGGGATCATACAAGCTCAGTTAGCTAAATGCTTACAGATTATTTATACAAAAGAATTTGTTCATCAGAATAGACGAATAAAGCAAGGGAATTGGATAATTGATATGCTGGAGCAGGAAATGCGAGATAATTTTTTTCTTAATTATTTGTATTGTGAATTACATTTATTGATGTAGTTTTTGCATTGATGTCTTTGCATGTTCTCAGCCCTTTCTCACCTTTTCTATCTATCATTAGAAGTAGGGTGGGTGGTGTACCTCACTGAGCTATCAATTGCAGAGCTTTTGCCTTGGTTTAACCAACTGTCCGTCCTGGTGTTTTTTCCATTGATGTCTTTGCATGTTCTCCATACATGTTCAACCGATGGATAAGTAGTAACAAATGCTTTGTTAAGAAAATGGTATTAGTGCGCTTGTTACATCACATCACATGTGAAGGTAAGGATGAAACTAAGATGCTTTGTCTCGGTCTGATTTATTGAAAAGTAGAAGTTGTAATCCTTGTATCTAATTGCTTTTCTTAAGCATCTTTTTTTCACAGGTGGTTTAGAATTAGAATATACTCTAAAAGCTTTTGCTGGAAATATAACCTTGACACCCTGCTTCAAATCTTTTTCATTTCTTTCGAGTCGAGGGTTTACTGGAAATAGCTTATCTACCCCACCCCACAAAGGTTAGGATAAGATTTGCGTACATCCTACCGTCTCCAAACACCACTTTGTGGAACTACACTGGTTATGTTGTTTGTATATTTTCTTAAACAATTCAGCGCATATAATGTGTAATTACGTTACAAACAGATTATAGCAAACTGGTTATGTTATTTGTATATTTTCTTAAACAATTCAGTGCATATAACGTGTAATTACGTTAGAAACAGATTATAGCAAAGTGGTTACGCGAGAAAGAGATTATAATACTTACTGGGACAAGAAAGAAAAGGAATAAAGGAGTACCAATAAACAAAGGATATGAAAGCAAATGAAGTTTCGAAGAAGCTATAACAAATACCAACTAAACCGCCAATAACAGTACTGAGCTTCCAAAAGCCCAATAAACACCTCAAAATAACTCATGAATAGAGGTATCCCATCAAAGGGCGTATGCGAAAAAGTGGCCCATGGAAAAATATAAGGACTAACAGGAAAACCATGGTTCCTACCTAAATTACTCTAGACGCGCACTCAATATCGAACAATATCTTTAAGGCAAGCATCGAAATGTTCGATGTTGATCTTTTCTTTGCCAGAATAGATGGCTTCTGCTGTCCCACCATGTTCACCCTGAGCAGCCATTTCAACAATCATGTATAGTTTCTTGATGGGCATCTATGACAAGACAACACAAACAAGAGTTATCAATCAATTCCTCGTAATGTGCCTGAAATTTTAATTTCTCAAGCAGCGCCCAAATATCAGAAGTTAATGAAACAAAGATGAACTACTTGTATAGGGAAAAGACATTCATAACAGCATGCTGGTCTTGAAAACTTACGCCTTTTAATACGTCAGCAGCAGAATCAATATCGTTGCTTGAGAAGACATTAAGCTGTTGTAACACCTGCAAAGAACATCAAAACATCAATACTAGGGTCGTATAGTAAAGGCGAATGACATCAAGTCAAACTAGAGCTGAGAAAGTATAAAGCATAATGAGCGATGAGAAATTTTCTCAAATCACTAGCTCATTTGCTCCATTCTTTTTTACGACGGTGGTCCGAGCCACAACTTGTGCACACCTCGACCATTCCACCGGGTACGTGCTACCTCACACCAAAAAAGGTACCGGGTAACTCTGCCCACCAAGGCTTGGGCAGATGGGAAGATCACCTAATGTTTTTAGCCCCCTCATGGTTCTCCACCACTCTTCTTTATTACTCAGTCAAAAAGCAAAATGAATCCTCAAGAGCTCAATAGATATAGATATATTGACAAATTAAGTGGCATCAATGACAAAAGCCATTGTTTTGTTACAGCGCAGAGTTCACAAGCTAGTGTCCAGTAATCTTCTTGCTACAACAATCTTGGTCCAGTAGAATGTGAAGTCTATGTGTAAGGGTGTTATCGGCCAGTAACACTGCACTACTTTATCCTGGAATACCTAATTCAGATGTCCTAATTAAGCTTTTCTGCACCTACCTGTGCTCTACAAAAGTATAGAATATCTTCCCTTTTCCGTTAAAGAAATACTCGTCATATGACATCCAACATAAGAATTTATTCGAATTTCATTATTCTTCCCAATCCGAACTATTATTGTTTGACTTAACATGTGACCACTTAATATAAATGGATCATCCTCTCTACCTCCCAAGGTAGGAGTAAGTTATGCGTACACTCTACCCTCCCCAGACCCCACTTATGGATTACACTGGGTATGTTGTTGTTGTTAACATATGACTACTTAGTTTTCTCTTTTTAATATAAATGTATCATTCTTGGTCTTAGAACTATGAGCTATTCAGCTGGAGAAGGAACTTTCATGCAAAAACAAAAGCCGTGGCAGCTTGGATGCCCTCTTACCTTCTTGGCATCTTCTTTCTTTAGTGTTGGAACATGGTATGTGACCGAGAAAGTATCACAAAGGCCAACTGATTCCAAGAAATCAACCTCACTAGTAGTTCCAATCACAAGCATCTTCTTACCCTGTAACGTGAAACCAGTTGTAAGAATCATCAGCAAATAGCAGTTGCATATCCAACCACTATGTACTTAAATCCATATCATAGAAAAGAAAAACGCCATCCTAACGTCTTGGGCGTTCTAGCTATTTTCTCCACAGCATAAAATTTGTGTTGCTAATTTATCTGTGCTTTTCTTTCTAGAGGAGGCAAAAGAACTAGAAAACTTCATGGGTTCAAGATGGAAAATGTAGTTTGGCACAGAACGGTTTTTCTATTTTCCAACCTTTTATTGTTTGCATAGGACAAGCTGCGAAGAACAGAAACAAGTGAAACGAATTTGTGGCGGCGTTGGGGGAGGAAGTGATGATATAGATGGTTCATTTTTCATTTTGGTTCAGCGAAGGAGATGGGTTTGGAATTTGTGAAGGAGGAATGGTGGAAAAATAGACGAAAGTGAAAAAAAATAAAGAAAATGTGTCATGACATGAATGGTGCGTGAAAAACAAGTACATATGATGAAAGGGTTAAATGTTATGGGGTGGTATTAATTTCACTTCAAATAAAAATAGGGGGGGTTAAGAAAACGTCCTTAACGTTAAACTGTGAAACTGAGTTATCAGGACAACTTTAGGGGGTAAGTTATGTATCTTTAATACCCTTAAGTTATCTTATACATGTCCATGAGACGCCTTCCGAACCCCACACACAAAGGGGGTGGGAAAAAGAAGCAAACAGGCAATCATGAGTACCAAATGAGCATCTTGAAATACAATACCAAGCAATTATGAAGAAATACCTTTGGAGGAAGCCGTTTAAGGAGCACCATCAGCGTTTGAGAAATCAAATTTGAAAATCGAGGGCCAATTGCAACATATTCCAAAAGTCTGCAGGGGTTGCATGATAAACACATAACAAATGCATTTAAAGGCTATTTATTGCAACATATTCCAAAAGTTTGCACAAGTACAAGTGTGATAAACACATACTAATGCAATTGAAGGCTATTTATCAGGAAATTACCTTTCAATCCCATCAAGGACGATTATACTAAGTGGTGACTTGTATGCATCCTCAAATACCTACAACATAAGATCACAATACATAGTTATTAGTTATTACGCAAATATTTCTAGCTGATCATACTAAAGTAATGCACAAGTTTCACGTGTACCTTGACTATCTGAGCACATTTGCTGCTTTCACTGAGCCCAATCATAGTTTCAGCAGAAATCTAACAATTCAGAGGAGAAAGAGGCAATAAGAGATGGGTTTAACAGTGAGTATTTATAATTATCTCCAGAAACTGTCCAAGTTCCCAATAGGTAATAAACTTACTATCTTGACATAGGGAAAATCACTTTGAATTCCAACTGTTGCTGCCATTGCAGTCTTGCCACTGTCCATGGAAAGAAAAGACTCAAGATAAATGACCACATAAAAAACAAGAATAACACAAGCTTCTACCTTCCACTTGGGCCTTCCAGAAGACAAGTTATGAGGGGGCACCCCCTGCTGACTTTAACTTGTTCTGCCAATAGCATAGTTCTTCTGTAAATGTGTTGATGATTTTCACCACAATCCACAATGCCATTAAGTCTGAAAATTGTTGAGACGTGAAGTCACCTTCATGCAGCAAACTAAGAAATGTTCTACAGGACTTAAACTAGACTCCAGTACTGACAATTTTATTCAATATCCGGTTATCATTTCGTTGCTCATATCCAAGCTTCGACAGAGTAGCTTCTTCACTTAAGCTGCCAATAGCACATATACTTCCCCCAACTACTGAACTTTGAGTCTCTCCTGCCCTAAGCTCTTCATACTGACCTCCAATCAATACACAGGAGACAAATGCATTTAATATCAATGTAGTATTTCCCTTCCTCGGGAAAAAAAATTACTAAAGTTTTTTCATGTGTCTGAAGCAAATAGTTGTTGTCGAGTAAATCTACTTTGCAAGTTCATATAACTTGTCCCTCCGAAGTTCTTTAAGAACACAAATTCAGTAATACTACAAGTCTTTTTTTCAAGCCCGACAGTCCTACATGCATTTGATGAGATTTCCACCTTGAAGAAAAATAAAACTGTCCAATTTTGGAAATAGATTTTATCCTTCGTAGTTTCAACTTTCAAGAGATAGTACCAATCAGGTGTACACTGAGAACATGAAAACTAACCTGCACCGTTCAAGGTCATCAGTGGAAGCACCAAATGCAGGTCTTGCTTCATTAAGGGCATGCAAAAAATCTTCCATAGTGACTTTTATACTCTCCTCATCCACTGGTTTGGTAAGATCATCCATGCTTAGTTGCCTGTTCAATGCATAGGATACTGCACTTTTGACTACACCTTCAAGCTCGGCACCACTATAATTTTTTGACCGTGCAGCTGCACACAAAGTAAAATGGGGAAAACCCTGAGAACTCTATGTAACCAATGTAGGTTAGTAGACAAACCAATGTAACAGAGCAGCTCTCAGGGAACACCTTCAGTTCACCATTATATCTTTGGATCTGATGAAGTGTGTGACCATCTTATCTAAAAGTTTAGTTATTACAGCTAACACACTTATAATTAATTATAGTATGTCTTGACACGCCCTCTCACATGTGGGCCTATAACTCATCTTCAAGGCCAAACACATGGAAATATCTTTTGCATTTCTGGGTGGCGGTGAGATTTGAACCCAAGACCTCTATGTATGTTGTGATACCATGTTGAAGTATGTGACCATCTCATCTAAGAGCTTAAGTAGTTAGAGAGAACACACTTTTAATTAGTTATATTATGTCTCAACAGACTTGATAAGCAATCAAGTTGAATTAAGGATATAACAGGATTTTACTACTCTCGTCATTTATTCTAAAAGAACCTTAAAAGAAAAACCGGCATAACATGCTAGTAGTGGTGACTACATACCAAGTTCTTGCAAGTTCACATCAGGAGAAAGAAAGGAATTCTCTTTCATCTTGTTTGTATGAATCTGGAGAATTTGTAGTCGACCATTTTCATCCGGAAGGCTAATCTCCACTTGGACTTCTAGTCGTCCTGGCTTATATCAATGGTCATGTTTGATAATGCACCATAAATATTACTTAATCACTAAAGAACTACTAGAACAAACAAATTTATGTCTACTTCAACAATAAGGCAAAAATGATAACAGAGACCGCTGTTACCTCATAAGTGCTTCGTCAAGCAGATCTTTCCTATTTGTCATTCCAATTAGCAAAACATTATTCAGAGATTCCACCCCATCTATCTAAACAGCAAGAAACAATCAACCAGCTTGAATCAATAACAGGTAAAAGCATTCTACAGTTGTCATATGGCCAATCTAATCTCTGCCAACATGACTAGAAATTGTTGCACATACCTTAGTGAGGAGCTGGTTAACAATGCTATCATGTACACCAGTTCCATCTCTAGTTGATCCTCTAGACTGCATGACAAAAGCATCATATTGAGAAACTAAATCTACAGAATAAACCACATGGGATCTAAGCAAAACATGAGTAATAATCTAAAAAAAATCAAATATTCTTGACTCCACGAGGTCCCACCTTACAGATTGCATCGATCTCATCAAAATGATAACATGCAGTTCACTTTGGTCACCTGGAAAGACAAAAATGGGGGATTAAAGTAACAAGTTTAAAATTCAAGATATTCATTGCCATGATAGCTCCCTTACCTTTGGTTTTTTTATCTGCCTCAGCATCAGCAAACAAATCCCTCACATTTTTTTCAGTTTCACCGACAAACTTGCTTAACACTTCAGGTCCATTGACAATCTACAGTTTACATTCACCAACAGGGAAAACAAGAAGCAGATAGACAATCAAGGTTGCATTAGCAACATATAATTAAATACTGAACTTTGCTTAAACAGCTTCGTAAACATATGAAAAGCTTTCCTTATTAAAAAGGAACAT
Organism: Przewalskia tangutica; assembly: GCA_029844215.1. Classification (NCBI taxonomy): domain Eukaryota; kingdom Viridiplantae; phylum Streptophyta; class Magnoliopsida; order Solanales; family Solanaceae; genus Przewalskia; species Przewalskia tangutica. The sequence continues at coordinate 2,055,138 of CM056730.1, read as the reverse complement.
ATGATAAGCTTTCCAAAAAAGCTATTTAAGTAAGCCGGTCGCATTATATAGAAAAAGAAACTGTTCTATGTACAAAACAAAAAGAGAAACAAAAGAAACACATATATTCACATGGAAACATGCGACAGTTTCTCATCTTTAGTTGCAGGTGATTGCAGCCAAGTGCAAAGAGAACTACAAGATACATGCTATTGAGTGAACTCAAGAACGAAATTGGAACTATAAAACTTTGCATTATATGTCGAACTTATGAACTCAGAAGTGACAAGTAATGAAATAATAAACCCTCCGAAGAAAACTTTAATTCTAAAGGTAGCTAATTTGTATTGAAATTCAAAAGAGAAGTTATTAATAAGTAGTGTCCATTCATTTGAAAATCTGAGATATAAAAGACTTGAATTATCCATGAAACAAAAAGCAAAAGTGAAGCTTTCAATACAAGGCCCACACCACTTTCTTCCTTAATGAGTTCATGACTATCAAAGCTCATATCCATCTTTGTATTCTGTTCACGCTAAGCATCATTTGCTGTTAATAAAACGAGGATGACCAATGTCCTCCAGTAGTAGACTAACCATATTCAGGATTGGTGGACTAGTCCTTACCCGATCCCATTTTCCACCTTAAGTTACAAAAGTGCATGTGTAAAAATTTCTTCATATGCTCACAGCATAGGACATTTAGTTTGTAAAAAGCCAAATTGTAAAGCGCTTACATCGCTCCATTCTTCAAGCAGATCATTAAATGCATTCCTTGAAGATTATGAGCATTTAAATTAGATCTAACGTTTTCGACTGGTGAAAGTAAAAAAAAAATAACTTATTGAAATGTGAAAGGAATGCTACACTCCTAATGCACTAACTTAGAGGGATAACAAGTGTAAAGCCAAAGGTGAAGAGAGCAGCAAGGTGAAATTACAACTACTGATTTATATTGAAATGTTGAAGTAATTAAAATAAAAAAATTGGAAGAAAAAAGCCATGTCATTATTTCAAAATAATTTTTGAAATGTAGAAGAAGATATAAAACTTGATAGGCATTTTGAGTGGAGTCTTCAACTATGATCTCATACTACACTTGGCAAAGAGGAAATTTGACTGAGAAAAGATGTAACAACAAATTAACCAATCACATTGCCTCTTCAATTGGAAGAATAAAGGCATTATGGAATGTACTTCTTCTATGTGAAAATTTGAAGAGAATAATGCTCTAATATTATTAGACGGAGCCATGTGAGAGAGATCATGCAAGTCTCAGACCTGAAACCCTGTTTGGGATGCATGCACTATGTAACGGCTAATCGTTTTAATTAAGGAAACCCTTAACTATGATAGATCAAATCTTCCATATTGCCACACTGAGGAGTAATTCAAGATACTTCCAACTTTATTCGAGTAGCGTGTTTTAAGTTTACGTAATATCATGAAAGACAAATATGTTCCACAGAGTGCATCATTTGGTCACAATGAAGGCGAGATAATAAAATGTGAAATCCCCTTTCAGTCGAGGGAATACGAGCTATCAAAGATAAGGGAGGAGAAGCAGGAAGAAAGCCAAGTGCCATATTTATAGAGTGACAATGACTGATTACGTCAGACCATTTTTTTTATCAGTTCACATCACAAGACCATTTTAGAGAGAGAGTAGACAAGAATAAGTAAAGGGGATAAATCCTACACTGTCGAGCGTGCAAGGAAACAGTACTTCAGCAACACATGCAGGGAAAAACATTAGCAAAAAGACAACATTTTGGAAAAGAATGACCAGCCAGGAAAGACAAATTCACCTACTTATGAGAAAAGAAAAGCAAATGGACGTGTATGGTGTAACTTCCAGAACAACAATGATAACATTGAAAGCATTAATTCGATGGACCTACCTTTGGATCCTTTCCATTTAGCATTTTTCCAATCTGCCGAGCCATTAGAGTCTTCCCTGTACCAGGAGGTCCAAAGAGCAGCATTCCCTTAACGTGCTTGATACCAAGCCTGACAGCAGTTTCATTCCAAAGCCAAGGCCAAGTGAGGAAGTAATTTTACTACATAATTTCTTCAAGAAATAGCCTCAAGTTTTCATGAAAACAAAAGGAAATTTCGTTATTCAGCAAGAACTCTCCGTACTTGCTTGTCACATGTGGAGGGAAAACCCTGGAAGCAAAAGCTCTTCGAAATATATCAGCAAACTCTGCACCCAGACCACCTATACCCAATGATTGAAGATTGAATTCTTTCTGCCTAAAGATGCTGCTGCTAGCAGCTTCACGCTGGTTGGCAATCTGTATTGAGGTCAGATTAAAAGAGCTCCAGTAAACATAAGGGAAGCCATTTTCTTTGGCAACTTTTAACCACTGGTATATTACTTAAAGACAGAAGTAACCTTTATTCCGCTGGAGTTTGCAGCTTCAAATATAATGTATGTGTCAGCTGAAACCATCCCTCTTTCGACATTAAATTTTTCTTGGCCCTCCACGGTAGCTTGATTCACGGTGAATATATAACCATTGCCATGATACTCAAATGTCACCTTTTGCCCAGTTGTCATAATCTGCATAGGTATAAAATTAATAATCCATACATTAGTTACTTTCATCAAAACTATAGACTCGGAACATCTACTGGAGCTTAAAAACAGCCACTTTATATCATCTTCTAATACAGTATCAATTACAGACAACATCATACTGGAGCACCAATATATAAACTGCAAAGTGATTCATCAGTTATAATGTACATAGACACCTCTAAGATCCTTTTAAACACTGCTTTAATCCACTAACAAAAAAACCGACTATCCAGAGTTTAGCAAGATTATTTCTCGAATATGATAAACCAATCCAAGTTATTACTAGACCACCCCAAACCTCTTTTCATAACCTGTTACTTTCCACTGCTTTGACATTTACCAAAGGATCCCATGTAAAGTTGTTGGTAAAGTGTTGTCATGTGATAAGGAGGTCATGGGTTCAAGCCGTGGAGACAGCCTCTTGCAGAAATGTGGGGTAAGGCTGCGTATAATAGACCCTTGTGGTCCGGCCCATCCCCGGACCCCGCGCATAGCGGGACCTTAGTGCACCGGGCTGCCCATCCCACCTCAGATTGGTTCAAATTCATCCCTGCCCTAAAAAAGGGTGAGAGAGTTATGTGCCTGGTTACACCAAATGATCAAACGTTCTTTGATGGTTTGACACATCCAGATAAAGACGTTGCTATTCTCTTTTGGTCAGGAGAGGGGGGGAAAGAAATGGGACAATATACTAAACAAATTTTATTGTCACTAATAATATCTTACTTAAGAATATTAAATTATAACTTAAACAGAATTGATGGCCATTACTTGATGGCCATTACTTGCTGAAACGTTTGACACTTATGCCACAACGTTTTTTGCCATTATGGTGTCCATTAACAGCCCTCTTAAACCCTCCTAATTGCCATTAACACATCTCTTCATCCTTTAAACTATAAAAGCATGTCTTATTTTCAGATTTGATAACACACAATATATGAGAACAATACAGAACAAAAAATAGAGGAAGAACACACACATAATACATATTTCTATAAGTTATTCCTTGTTCATGAACGTTCTTCTTTTCCATTCTTTAGCAATCGTTTCGTGTTTGTTTTCTTCGTCAGGATCACGAGTGTTTGCTTTGCACAAGTGATATTTTTGCTGTTTTTGCAATTCATCCGTACAAAGCATGTATACGGGCAATATTGTCTTAAGAAAAGATTGAAAAATCAATCGACTCAGCAACCCAGATTTAGGCGTCTATTGATTTCAGGTTAACAAGATTCAAGAAGCTTGCTGAAACTGGAACGAAGATCCAAGACGGAAGATTCAAGTCGAATTCAAGTATAAAGATCAAGACCACCAAACATAATTGTTGCCTCAACTCTTGTTTGCATCAACTCTATTATAACACATAATTGATCATCCTTTTCTAGCACTTGTAATAGTAATTTACAGTTTTTCGTACATCAAAAGGAGTTTAGACTCACAGTTTAAACAGAAGAAATTATACATTGTTCTATCTCTACTGGTGTTCAATAAACTCATAACAGTGTATATATTTATGACATTGGTGTTGGGAAAACATGCGTGTATCTTGCGATTACTTTATCGAATACCTACTAACTCAGATAATTTTGACCACAATTCTTGGGGCAAAAGGCGAAATTCCTACGGCATTTGACCACAATTCTTGGACAGATAAGAATAGGTATTAGATAATGCTATATTAAGACTTTTACATATTAAGAAAATCTCCTAATATTCTTATTCACGATTATTTAAAATTTGCACTCATTCTATTTATCACTGGAGCACTCTTGGGTGAATAAACTCAATCTAGTTATTACATATGCTTCCATGTCAATAAAAAGAATTTGCTTTTGACTGGTAAAGGTGATCTCTTAAAATGTAGTTAGTTAACTTTATGTCGGCAGAATTAAAGAGAAGAAGACAGGAACCTCAAAATTCTAAATTTGACTAAGTGTACAAGTTGGACACAATAAATTTGAATATTTCATTTGTTGTTGCACATTAAATTTATGAGTCAAGGGGCTCATTGATCGACTTCCAGAAGTTTTCCTGTTTATCAGGTCGTCTTTGGATCCGTGTGAGGTGTGCTGCCGCACAGAGTCCCCAAAAAATGAATAATTTTAGGGCTCCTTTTTCATTTTTTATTAAGTAGTATTAACCAAAATTTATTGTAAAGGCCCATAATTCGTAGGTCTTGACCCAATTAAAGGCCCACTTTTACGAATTAGAACAGAATCCACTTTTACGAGTTAGAACAGGGCTCCTAAAATATTTGAGACAACCCTGCTGTTTATCAAACATTATCTCCTAGAAGTCTATAGTATAAGTGGCCAACCAGCGAGTCGGGCGGGGTCGGGGTTTGGCGGGCGAGTGGTCGGGTAGGCGGTATGTCTCAATCCCAATCCCGATCACGAGGTGTCGGGGAGGGGTCAGGGAGAGGGAGGGGTCGGGGTGGGTCATTTTTTTGTCCTTAAATTAAAAAAATAACACACACACAATAAGATAGTTAAATAAAAATATCTCAATGTTGTTTTTGTGCCTCTTATATTATTTAATAGATGTATGATTTTTTTTTATAATACAATTTCAAAATTGCAACTTTGTGATATTGAAAGTTGCAAATAAATAAAATAGTAAAATTACAATTAAAAGAATTACATTTTAAGAAACACGTTTTCTAGTTTCTTTATAATTTCTTGTGGTTCTTCGGTTGGAATTGGTATTTGTTGATCAAATTGATCGACGTCGCTTCCACCTCAGTCGGATAAGATTTCGTTGTAGTTGTAGTCTTCTTCATTGATATCCGGTTGGCCGCACCTCCTACGCTCCACACGAATCCAGTCTTTGTGTCACGACCCAAGCCGACGGGCCGCGACTAAACGTCCTAATTGGACGTCATTACTGACATGTCACTCTTAATCCAACTAATACCGAGATCTATAGAAATTTCGGCAGCACAACGTTGCTTTTATAACATGTCCCCAAATAGGCGAGCCGACAAGGCTGCCTTACACAGCTAATCAACAAACAAAACAGGCTAGCCGACTAGGCTGCCACCAAACAACATCATATATATAAAGGGATAGTCAAAATAGGCAAGCCGACAAGGCTGCCACTAGATAAAAACAGGAATAACCGGAAACATCCCAACACAGGGTATAACAACATCAAAAACCAAAACAAGGTATAAACGTCCAACCCACAACTGTCTACAGACCTCTAAGAGTGCAATACTGACATATGACGGGACAGGACCCCGTCGTGCCCAAAATATGCATAAGTCTGAAAGATAAAGGTCTGTACCAAAATAGCTGGCTCCGGAACAAAAGAGCTCTCCAACTGCAGTACAGAAATCCTAGACTGGAGGGTCACCTATCTGAACACCTGAACCTGCGGGTATGAACGTATCCCTCAGTACGAAATAATGTACCGAGTGTGTAAGCATGAAATAATGTAAATAAGAGCAAAACTGTGTCCTGTAAGGTAGAGAGTCGACTGTATCATAAAAGAATGAGAGTCATACCCGTACTCATGCATGCTTAGTCATAAAATCATCAGATATAAATGAATGAATAAACTGCCCGGTACTTGGGTGAGGGACGCGGTGGAATATACTGTCATGGGTATATGTACCCGCATCACGGATGCCTGTCCGTGGAATCATCATATAAATATACATAAACTGCCCGGCCCTTGGGTGAGGGACGCGGTGGAATATACTGAAATCTGCGCACGAATCTGCCCGGCCCGGGACGCGGTGAAGTAGAGAAATGACTCTTAGCACGAGTAGATATCATGATCAACTGTATGCAATTTAAATCATTTCTTTGACTCTCATTAAAATCATTAAGTAAACTTCTTACTAGAAATCACATGTACTTTTCATAACTCAGATTACTAAGAACAAGACTGTGAAGAAATCATGTACGTCCGCCGTACATTCTCTTGTATAATATTCATGCCAAATGAAAGAATCAATAAGTCACAAAATCATGCCAAAAGAAATGAAGATAGGCTCACATACCGCTTGTACACCTATTCACTTATTTATTAAACTAATCTCAGCACTTAATACTTATCAGTTACTCAAAATTATCAAAGTCAACTCGACTTCAGTGCTTACCACAAACTCTTATCAACATCTCTCTCATATGCCTTAATAAGGACTCGTGAACAATTTAGACATGTTTTTAGCATAGAATCAATAACATGGATATTCCTTAACTTCTAAGAGTAGAATAAATATGGAGCAATACCACAGTTATAGTTCATACGTATAACATGCCAAAATAAAGAATTAATTTGCCTTCACATACCTTATTGTCGAGCTAACCTAAGTTCGGCGGATCCTTGTAAGCTCTATAATGAGTTTCCATACCCTATGAATGATTTTAAATCAAACACAAATCAATATACTAGTAATCAGATTTTTCTGGGGCATTCTATCGAATATCTAATACGCGTAGAACCTATGTTTCTTCTATATCGAAACCTAACATATGGCGAAACACCCATTCCTCTTAATTATTCTCCTTACTGCATCAATGTCCAAAACAATCCAGAAATTACATATGCAATTCCCAATTTCATCAATAGCCTCGACGACACCCAATAACCCAATACTTCGATAATTGTCAACTGAACTTAGTAGAAATCATATACCGTGATTCGGGTAACTATAGGATAAGGAAAATTTACCTCGATTATAAATAGCAACAAGCAACAGGAGTCGTCGCAATTTTCGCGTCGATATCAAATTTGGACGAGCAGCGAACAACACCTACGAATCGATTTCGACACTTCGCTAACCCAGGATTCGATTAAGTTTCTGGGTTCTGATTGTGTTGAGATCGGAGCCCCACATGCTATGAATTCCCCTCCTCTCGGGGTGCATAAGCTCACGAATTGCCCCAATATCGGTTGAGAATTTCAGAGGGTCCTTTATTGGGATTTCTCTTGTAACTCAGTGGTATTAAATCTGTTCTCAGGGAAAGGGTCCTCGCAAAAAAAAAAAGGAATTTAAAGCTTCAACAAGACCAGGATGAAGAAGTTGCAAGTTTTGAACTCAAAGTGAAGCCACTGATCGTGATATATGTGGTGACTTTGAGATATCCTCTTATAAGGCTATTACGTGGAATTCCACTTAATGTTGTCCCCACAATTAATTAATTATATACACAAATAATTTTCGATCTCAACTCACTTAAATCCCGACGACTTATAAAACCTTCATGTACTCAATGTCGCAATTCTCATAATATGATACTAGTCTGTAACCTCTTTGGTGTATAAATTCGTTATTACAAATCCCCGTAGTCGCATTTGCTATGTCCAAAAATTATTCGGGGCCACGTCTTTAATATATTAATTTTCTTATTAGCATATGTAAATATACTTTATTTCCAATACTCGAATCTTATTTTCTTAATTACGTTATCCTATTATAGCCCTAAGATTACGAGGTGTAACATTGTTTCCTCTTAGAAACGTTCGTCCTCGAATGTTCATAATATGTCTTATGTTAAAGAAATTTCGACAGAATCTCCTTTATAACTATACCTATCCACCTATATTCAGCAAACTCAAAGATGTCTCACAGGGCCACAATATATCACATATATTATTTAGAACAACAAGAGAATACACACCAATCCATGACCACTTTCAAAGGATAATTTCATTTTAAACTTATATTCATGAAAACCAACCACATAAGACTAGTCATCTCACGTTTTGGTTCATTTCAAGGTTTAGTCTATTACCTAATTATATAACAAGCAACAAGACAATATTAGTTGGGCTACTCGTAATTTTCAATAACTAATCCTGTAGCTTATCAATTAACCAAGTTATTATGGCTAGAATCACATTTCTAGTTCAGCCTCCTAGGCACAAATAAAATTATAGTAATATAACACTTTAGAACAGTTATGACATTATACTTCAACAAAACCCTATGCCTGGTATCTAACCAATATAGTTTGTACATAACAGAGACAACACATAATGAAGGAAGACAAAATCAATGGAAAAAAAAACATATAAGCATTGTTCAAACTAACTTCTAACTCCTACTTTTAGCAAGCCTCCAAGATTTTGGTCCCAAATGCTCATCTATATTCACCTGTTCACTTTTTATGATTTAAATTACACCCATTTGACAGAGGAATAGCCTCAGATTTGTACACGCAGTATATAGTCAGCCATGGTATCTCCCAAGTATCAATCTGCAACTCTTATGAACTAAGGTAGCACATAAGGGTAATACAGTCATGAAGGACTATGTCTTATTTTAAATGTATTCATGCTGAGTTTGTCTTTTGTGCTGAAGTAAATATAATGTAAACAACTAGGACTATTAGGAGGAGTTAAGCTAAACATATTGGTGAACAGATTAGTTTTGTTTTTCTACTGCAACATCTGGACATACTGCAACAGCCAGCAAACAGCAATAAAATGGACCAGATTTAGTAATAAGCTATACTTAAAATGAAGTGTTAATGGCTAAGGTACAGTAGTCCTCATAATACAAGGATTAAGCCAACAAAGTAATAATATTCATTTTAGTTCAATAAGCTTAAATTTGACAAGTAGTGAGTATAGATCAAATGTAGGATACACACAATTTAGACACGTGAAACATACTGCTCAAATGCCAAATCCAAACCACCACATCAAACACATAATTTTGGAGACCTGATTTATGCAGAGGCCAAGGAGATTGGAAGGAGAACTAACACTGTAGCAGAGGCAGTAGCTATTCAGAAGGCCCTCAGATATTGCTGCGGTCAGCATAGGAGTTCCATCACCATAAAACTGATTCAATGCTACTGAAAACAGGTGATTAAGAAAGAATGGGAACAACCATGGAGCATCATGAGCATTATTGAAGAAATCTGGCTCATGACAGAATTAACTGAGGTGGAAATATTACACATATTGAGGGAAGGAAACCAGCTCGCAGATCATTTAGCCAATCTGGCCTTAGATGATGGTGAGGTGATTGCCCACAGCTTCAAGGAGCTGGACAGCAAGGGAAGGAGAATCCTTAACTCTGACAAGTCATTATGTCCCTACATAAGAAGAAGACTGAGGAAGGAATGAGGAGGAGACTGGGGTCAGAGATGATGGACAACAGAATTATTAATCTCTATTTTCAAATCCTTTTGGAGGAGAGAATGGTGGCCTATTTTTTTCTAGCCAAATTTTCTGTTTTGCAGGTACATCACTGAAGGTTCATTACCTTCCACTCAGAGATATCACTAGAGAACTGGGATCAAGCTGGGAGGTTACGCTATAGGTCAACCTCTAATGGCAACCCCAATTCAACAGAAAAGGGATGAAAAACACAAGGAAACATCAGTGATAAGCAGGATCTACAAATGGAAAGACAAGAAGAGAGAGACAGCCACAGTGAAACACAGAGGAAGCCACAGAGACAGCACCCAGATCCAAGCACTGAACACAGAGATCCCAGTGGACTGGGACACAATGCAGAGGAACAGCTGCAGGACCTATGTATTGGGCACATTGTAGGGTGTGGTATTAGCCATGGCTCAGCCTCCAGCAATGTGCACAATAAAAAAGGAAATGCAACAGGAAAAAGGAAAAGCAGAAGGATACAAATGCAGCAACAGAGGCCAACTACAGATGCTGTAAATAGGTACCACAACTTTATGGCAGGGGCAGGATACTGATGCACGATTTATGCACACACTAACGCAAGTGCACGTGTCGTGACAAGTAATATAGTCTAGAAGACCGAGTTATCGTCCTCAGGGATTAGTGTCCAATTCTCAAATTCTATTCTATGGTATCTATTTGGTAACCGATGATTGATGAATTATTTATAACTATAATTATGAATGCTAACTAAATTACTTTGTTTTACTTCAGATATGGTGGAAATAGGGCTTCCAAATCTCCTCAACTATCCGCTCATCTTACTTGTTAATGCAATTAATTATGGTTCTTCTTCTATTTTGAGATAGCAGGTTAACTAAGCTGTTTTATACTCCTGTTAAGGTAATATAAACACTCAACCCCAATATAGAACCCTTTTACCTTTCGGTGATAAGATTGACTATAAAGGAGGATTAAGAGCAATGACCTATTAAACTACACAAGTATCGGGGTACTTTCGTCCACGATTTAACCTATGTTTATTCAACTATAGCATATTCACAATCTCCCCTTTCGGCTTTCGATTAGAAATCATATAGATTATGATAATTAGTGATCAATTAATTACCAAACATTCAAGACAAATATTGAATAAATCTCAACAATGATAAGAAGAAACCAAAACATGCATTAATTCATAAGAATGAGTTTCAAGTGATTTGATATGGAAAGCCCTAAATTAAGTTAGTTCCTAGCCATAGACATGCCAAGAACTAAACTAATATCCAACATAAACTACAAAGAAATAAAACAAAGAATAAAGAAATTACACAAAAGTAGTCTCCAATCTTGATCTCCAAGGTTGTGATGAATTGACAAGGGTTTGGAACCCTTAATCTGACCTAAAAACTCCTTTTTATAGCCTCCAAGTCGTTCTCCCAGTTTTCCTTCTAGGCCTTGGCCCATTCCCATTCGAATTTGACAGAATTCCCGCCTCGGCCCTGCAACTGGCGCCGCGGCGCCGAAACTCCTGCAGTTCTCTGTATTTTGGGCGCCGCGGCGCTCTGATGCTGCTGGTTGGAGGCGCCGCCCTGTTTCTTGCCCGGTTCGCCAACTTTCTAGCTTTTTGAGCTCTGGAACCTCTGTTTCTGCCCTCTTTTTGCTCCTTTTCGCCAATGAGCCACTTTAAACCATTATGACTCAAAAGAAAGAAAATCTATCCTAAGACGACACGTATTTGTACAAAAATGGGCAAAAGACTAACTAAAAATGACTCAAAAGGTGTATATAAAATACACCGATCAGATACACATGGAGAATATAGAGACAGAGAGAGGATTGACAGAAACTATCTTCTGGGATCAAATGGCTAACAGAGGAGAATATTTGGAATTTTTGAAAAGTATGGACTGCACCACAATACACAGATGTGACCAATTGTATAGGAATTTGCTGAACTTGGAGTTTTTTTTTTGGAGTTTTGCACATACTCTGACTTGGGAAGAGGAATACAGAGGACATATTTTACCACTGCTAACACACACAGTGGTTTGAGATAAAATAGATATCAAGATATAGCAGGAAAAAAATTTAGATGAAGACATACTTGTAAAGGCTAATATATACATGAAATTGTGACCAAATTCATCCCAATATTAGTATATGGTTCCTTATCAAGAATCTCAACTAATTATTCACAATTATGCTATTTGTTTTGAGCTCATGGTTGACTACTGTGGGTGGGACAATAGCAGCTGGTAACAATAAAATCAGTAGCTAGACAATGGTGGCAAGTAGCCAGCTCAAGGTAGCAGTGTTCATAAAGAAAAAAGCAACAGCTAATGGAAACAGTCTCAGTGCCTTACTTCAGATTCATACCAGACAACAGAAAGGCAACCTTTGAACCTAGAACTTTTCTAATTAAAGGTCATGATCATATTATTAGTTCTATCATAAATAAAGAATATCACAAGATGCTTAAGTATATATGTTTCCCTGTTCTTATATACTATCAAGTTAAGTGTCAAGTCTTAAAGTTGAACCACACATGAAAATATAGTCATTATTCAGTAATAGTCAACCTTTAATTTCCTGTAATGTATTAGTAATCTCTTTTTTTTTAAACAATTTGAGGTAACCAGATACAAGCACAGAGGCAAAGATTACTGGGTAGTTGGACCTAACTATCATGCAGAGGTCCAGATTTACTTGCTGACCCAATTCTTTAAAGCTAGCATATTGAACTTAGCCTAAATTTATCATCATTTTTTTGGACCATTGGTGACATGTGACAACCGATATACTGGTTCATAATTCTCATACAGTCATCCATCTTTGAATAGGACTAATAAACTGGTAATAACAGATGCAATCAAGGCATAGAGGTAGGCATCAACAGATGATATAATACATAGGTCACACAATCATAATATGGTCACACATCCCTGTCAGTCTCACATCCAGTAGCTAAATCACCTCCCCACAAGTTAACCAAAATCATGCTATATGTTTCCAGGCAGGTACTGAGGTTTAGACACTCATGCATTAACTAAAGCCAGATCTGGGACTTGTATGTAAAATCTTAATTAAACTCCATCAGATTATACATGTCTCTGACCTACATATGAAAGTAGAGAAGGGTAACTCATAACTCATATGCTCATGTGTCAAAACTGGAATAATATAACAGTATCATTTATATATCTGTTTGATCTAAACCAGGCAATGTAAGCAGTACAAACTATAGTATGGATGTCACTAGACCATGTAATATCTTGTGTTAACCTAAACAGGTCATTTAAATGCTTTACATCTACTTCAAAATGTGCAGGTACCAAATGAACTGGAACCATATATTTTTTTACAATTGTGAGCAAGCATGAAAATTGGACAAAAACAACAGAACCAAACTCCTTAACAACTAATATGTTCTTAAACTTTCAACCAAATTACCATAATTTAATTCACACTCCTAATTCATAATTTAGGAAACAAATCAGTTCATAGTAAACATGACACTTCAAAACAGTAACCACATGATATATTACTTCAACTAAGCATGCTTATTTAGTCATATTAACACATAATAAAAGCAATGAACATGAATTTAATAGGGAAGATTAGATGGAAATTGAGTTACCTTGTGTGGAGGCAGCCAAAAGGTCAAAGGGGGAGGGGGTCAAAACAACTACATACATAGATCATTATCATCCTATACTATGGAACAAATACAACAGATCTTATATGTGCTATCAAAATCCAAGGGGGACACCCTATATCCAAAATTCCAGACATGATTAAGGCAGTCACAAGATAAGTTACAAGTTAATCAACTAGCAATTTATAATCTCATATTTACAACTCACAATCATCCCATATACCATGTACTTCAACTTCGCTCGAGCGTCAAATATCATATTCAAGAAGGCCTTGGATGTCTAGGGTCTCAACGGCTATCTAACATTCTAAGATTCTCAAATATTCCGCTTCCCAAGCTTACATTATCTTATCCCCTTATACGAGTGATACAGTTTCTCATAACCTCAAAATCATATTACCCTTCTGGCATATCAATCGTGTGCGTATAAATCGCTCTCTATCTACGAGTATAAACTAACCGAAGTCATTGTTTTTTTGTAACCGGGGTTATCGAAACTTGTAACAGACACGAGTTAAATTTGAATCCTTAATACTCAGCTCTACGGCACGATTTATGAGATGAAAGAATAGAAATCATCCTAAATGTCCAGCAGCCTCATGCGTATAAGTATGGTGCACAACATACTCATACACAAGACTCTACTAGACACGGTCTGTAGACATTCCGAGGACTAACTGCTCTGATACCACTTTTGTCACGACCTGACCCGACGGGCCGCGACTAAACGTCCTAATTGGACGTCACATCGACGACCACTCTTAATCCAATTAATACCGAGATCTATAGAAATTTGGCAAAGACAACGTTGCTTTTATAACATGCCCCAAATAGGCGAGCCCAAGCATCGCTACACAAACTAATCAACAAACAAAATAGGATGGCCGATCAGCCGCCACCAAACAACATCATATACATAAAGGATAGTCAAATAGGCAAGGCGAAGGCGCCACTAGATAACAACAGAATAACGTAAACATCCCAACACGGTATAACAACATCAAAACCAAAACAAGGTACAAACGTCCAACCCACATTGTATCTGGACCTCAAGAGTGCAATCGACATATGACGGGACCCCGTCGTGCCCAAAATATGTATAAGTCCGAAAGATAAAGTGCGTACCAAAATAGCCGCTCGGAACAAAGGAGCTCTCAACCGCAGATGCAAATCCTAGGCGGAGGGTCACCTATTCAACACTGAACTGCGGCATAAACGCACCCGAGAAATGAAATTCGATCACGAAATAATGTACCGAGTATGTAAGCATGAAATAATGTAAATAAGATCAAAATTGTGTCCTGTAAGGTAGAGAGTCGACTGTATCATAAAAGAATGAGAGTCATACCCGTACTCATGCATGCTTAGTCATAAAATCATTAGATACAAATTAATGAATAAACTGCTCAGTCCTTGGGTGAGGGACGCGGTGGAATATACTGTCATGGGTATATGTACCCGCATCACGGTTGCATGTCCGTGGAATCATCATATAAATATACATAAACCGCCTACCTTGGTGAGGACGCGGTGGAATATCTTGAAATCTGCGACGAATGCGCCTACCGACACGGTGAAGTAGAGAAATGACTCTTAGCACGAGTAGATATCATGATCAACTGTATGCAATTTAAATCATTTCTTTGACTCTCATTAAAATCATTAAGTAAACTTCTTACTAGAAATCACATGTACTTTTCATAACTCAGATTACTAAGAACAAGACTGTGAAGAAATCATGTACGTCCGCCGTACATTCTCTTGTATAATATTCATGCCAAATGAAAGAATCAATAAGTCACAAAATCATGCCAAAAGAAATGAAGATAGGCTCACATACCGCTTGTACACCTATTCACTTATTTGTTAAACTAATCTCAGCACTTAATACTTATTAGTTACTCAAAATTATCAAAGTCAACTCGACTTCAGTGCTTACCACAAACTCTTATCAACATCTCTCTCATATGCCTTAATAAGGACTCGTGAACAATTTAGACATGTTTTTAGCATAGAATCAATAACATGGATATTCCTTAACTTCTAAGAGTAGAATAAATATGGAGCAATACCACAGTTATAGTTCATACGTAGAACATGCCAAAATAAAGAATTAATTTGCCTTCACATACCTTATTGTCGAGCTAACCTAAGTTCGGCGGATCCTTGTAATCAGATTTTTCTGGGGCATTCTATCGAATATCTAATACGCGTAGAACATATGTTTCTTCTATATCGAAACCTAACATATGGCGAAACACCCATTCCTCTTAATTATTCTCCTTACTGCATCAATGTCCAAAACAGTCCAGAAATTACATATGCAATTCCCAATTTCATCAATAGCCTCGACGACACCCAATAACCCAATACTTCGATAATTGTCAACTGAACTTAGTAGAAATAATTTTCGATCCCAACTCACTTAAATTCTGACGACTTATAAAACATTCATGTACTCAATGTCGCAATTCTCATAATATGATACTAGTCTGTAACCTCTTTGGTGTATAAATTCGTTATTATAAATCCCCGTAGTCGCATTTGCTATGTCCAAAAATTATTCGGAGCCACGTCTTTAATATACTAATTTCCTTATTAGCATATGTAAATATACTTTATTTCCAATACTCGAATCTTATTTTCTTAATTACGTTGTCCTATTATAGCCCTAAGATTACGAGGTGTAACACTTTGAATAGTGAATAGAACTGCAATCTCTAATGAGTCTCCCACCAATGAATGTTTCTGTTCTCCTATTTGATATCTGTCGGCCGAAAAAACGTTTTCAGACAATGTTGATGACGCTTGAATGTTCACACATCTCGGGTCATCTTAGATAGTGTTGGAAATGTCTTCTCATTCTCCCTCCAGTATTTTAGCAAGTCTTTACGTCCCTCTTCATTGATAATTGCTTCGTACGGTAGAACACCCTGCAAAACAAAAACATTAAACTCGCTAACTTGGTTAGAAATGTTACCACTAAACATTATATGTCTAAGGCTTTCAATACTAGCCGCAGACACAGCATGTCGTTTTTTAGGTTGTGTTGAAGAAGAAGAAGAAGAAGATGACATGAAAGTCGGTTGGTTGCTAGCACTTTCTTGTTGGTAATGCGTTATGCGTATATACTTTTTTACATTCATCTCGTATGTTAGACAACACGTCTTCTCTAGTTTTTTTCAATAGTGGTGGGTCATTTGGATTTTTGGGAAATGGAGGTGAAAGTTTATCTATGCAATCATAAATTGTTTCAATAAGTATTTTACAACCGTCTATTTTAATAGACGAGTTTAATACATCTATTTGTTTATCGTATTTAGGGCCTACAATTCCCCCCATCATAGGATCAATTTGACCCTGTACCTGGTCCGGAACAATATATGAGCTTTGTCCCGATTGAGAGAGCATTGGCGCACCCTCCTTTTTAGCCAAGTATCCCTCCCACCTAGCTTTGTGAAATCTATTCAAATGCGTAGTTAAACCTCTTGTCCCGCTCTAACCTTTTCCCATTTTAAATTTATAAATATTTTTACAAATTTGACATCTAGCTACTTGATTTTCTACGTTCCTATCAAAAAAAGCTCTTACATTTGATGTTAATTTTCGTTGTGGTGGACCTCGTCTCATACTAGGGGAAATATGAGGCGGTTCAGTTTGAGGTGCACTAGTGGGCGTGTCATCTAGATTAGTGGTTGTGTCATCTAGATTATCTTCTAAAAAATTAAAATCTTGTTGAGTTCCAGAAAATAACTCATCGTCTAAATCTAATGATACTTCAGGAAATAATTCATTATAAACAAAATCGTCATGTCTAAGAGGAATATGATAACTAGAAGAAGTGCTCTTACCCTTATTACCCCTACTAGAAGAAGCAATACCCTGACCCTTATCCGTAATCATACATTTAAATCTTTTCATTATAATTATGCAAATAAATAATTAAAGATAATGAATTAAGTGCGCTAATTAAAGTAAAGAAACAATAATAATTTAATGAATGAACGAATGTACCAAACGCCAACGTAACGTCGACGTGCAATCGAGAGGTTGAAAATTGAAACTTTGCTCGATGGATGATCCTCAAGCTAGTTGTCAACTTCACTCCCAAATAAATAAATAAAATTGAATATTTAGTAGACAATGTAGAGATAATGAGAGATAGATTGAGAGATTATTAGAGAGATTGTAGGAAGATTTGTGAGAAAGATGAAGAGAAAATGAGGTAATTATAGTTAAAAAAATTGGGTTAAAGTGTAAATATAATAACTTAGGAGTTAAAATAAATATTAAGGAGTTGGAGGGTTGGAGGTGGGGGTGAAATTTGGCCATTGCACAACAATCAAATTGTGAAATAGTCGTTGTGCAACGGGCAATGATCGGGGTCAGGTAGCCCCGTCCCGTTGGACAGCCATAGTTTATACCATGAATTATGTTCAATTATATGCTTATGTATAGCTTATATGAACTTCAAACCGTCAAATACTCTCTCAATCTTGTTTTACATGATATTATTCGATTAAACACAACATCTTTTTGTTGACAAGGCAATCCGCTATAGCTATCCTTGGGGTGTCCACAAGATAAATCTCATTCCAGTTAAATAGCCCGCAAACAGAAAAAAGATATATGGGATCTGGAGAGGATATAGTATATAGGTAGAAAAGTTATTTCCGAATAGACTCTTGACTGAAGGAAAATCATGTAAGAAAAAAAACGAATGTGAATAGACTATGACAAAAATATAATAGAAAGTATGACAAAACATTCTAAAAAAAAGGAATAGTAACTATGACAAAATAATACGGTAATCGAAGTACGAGAAACAAGAGGAATCGACTGATAAAAAATTACAAATACTTTTGACTACTAGTATTTAGAACAAACCATATGGTTATAAATAGACATGTCCCAAGCTCGGATCGGACCGGGTCAGATGATTTTTTTTTTCTGCTTGCCCGACCCTGGCCCGAACCAAATATATATATATATAAGATAGAGAAAAGTATTTTGTTGCCAAGAAAAAGGGGAGAAAAGTGACATGGGGGAAAGCATCTACTTTTTAAACTTTAGAGGAGCTTTTTGTTCATTTCATAAAATAATGGGAGTAATCAGTGAAAATGCGAAAAAGAGAGAGCGATTAGCATATTCCTCGTAAACGGAGCTAATGTTATTGGTCCACACTTCACAGAGCAACGCAAATCGCCGTTACGCCGGAAAATAAAGGTAAGGCACACATACCTTTGATACTTTTGTTTGATGTTTAAATTGAAGTTTATCGACGCTTATAACTTTGAATTAATTTGTTTTTTTTGGTGGTTTATTATACCGAAAACACAATTAAACCCTTGAATTTTGTTATTAGAATCCAAGCCCTTCCGATGTAAATTTGAAAATAGTGGATCCTTAGTACGATATATATAAAACATATCTCTGGGCCGATGTGAATGGTTTGTTATCCAAGCACTCAGAGGTAGTTTGGTTGCTGGTTAGAAGGTGATTTATTCGTGTATTAAATGTAGTATTGTGTTTGGTAGTATTTTTTTGCTATGTATAAAATTTAACACGCCAAGTACAGTGTTTAGTTAGCAATTTAGAAATCACTGCAGGGGTGGTTGAGCTTGGGCTTCCATGATGTAGGTCTCAGGTTCGAAAACCCTACCTACGACAACAGGGGATTTGTATTCTGGGTCGAGCTCATCACACAGGACTTGCTTAGTGCGGGTTATCTCTCGTGTGTGGTTTGCGGGCTATTGCACAGGAGCAGAATTTATCCTATGCGCACCCGAAGTATAGCGGTTGCGGGTTTCCTTGTCATAAAAAACATGTATAATCCGTACATAACTAATCCATACATTGCTAATACTTCTATAACTCTAATCAGTAACCAACCGACTCCTTAAGGGTCGCTTGGTTACTGGTGAGGAAGGAGTTATTCATGTATTAAAATTAGCATAATTGTATACATTGTTTGGTTACAAAAATGGGGGAGAATAATCTCCACATAGAATTTAGCAGACGTTATACAATGTTCGGTTGGTTTTCGCTCTTTTTCACATAAACATAGCGTTGCTAATGCAATGGTTGGTTCATGTTTTTCTTTTTCGCATAATTATTAGTACATATCTAAGTTATGAGGGAATTTATGTATTATTTTGTGCAGAGCAGAAGCTGCATTACTAGTACCTGCATAATATATAGATGCATAACAAGCAACCACACAACCCCATATAGCTTCCCCATAATTTCTTCCCACAAAGTAGTTGATTGAAGACAGACACTAATATCTAATAAAAAACTCTTAATTTGTCTTAGGAGACTAATTATTACAAAATGTTGGTATGAGCTATGAAATAGGCCTGATTAGAGATAGTTTTTAGTCCCAGGAGAAACTATTTCTACTTGTATAATCTCTTCATCATATGGTATAAACGCATATGTATAGTGTTTCGGAAAGGCTTATACACACTTAGGTGTGAGACTTTTTGTAATAATATCAACTGGGAAAGGGTAGCAAATAAGGAGAGAGAGAGAGGGGGGGGGGAAGAGATTCTGCTTGTGGAAGCCGTGTTTTGAAATTGTTTGCTGAACCCATTTTGCTGCTAAATAATTTGCCCTAGTAATGTTTTGCTGGGATGGGCAAAAGAGAATACTCGGAACTTCGGTCACACCCTCTATATTAAGGTGACAGATATATCCTGATAGCTACTGCTGATGGCATCCAGATTTTATAGATTTACTTATATTTTTGAATTTTAAAATCTGATAGTTTCTCAATTAATGGTTATTGAGGATATGAAATGAGAGCATGAACAAAGAAGTAATGTAGGTGGAAAGATGTATTATGGACACTAGATACTAGAGATTTGCCTTTTCAGTGTGTAGGAGAAAGAAAAACAAGTCAGAATCCTACAACAACAACATACCCAATATAATCCCACCAGGTCGGGTCTGTGGAGGTTAGAGTGTACGCAGACCTTATCCCTACCTTGTGACGGGTAAAGCGGCTATTTCCAATAGACTCCCGGCTCAAGTTTTATAATCCTAATACTTGCAAATTGCAATCTCCTTCTCCACTTTTATCTTAAGTATTATGGCTGAGCATTTGAAAATGGGATCTCATCTGCACTTGTGCGCAATTGCTGATTTTTAATCGGAGTTCGATTAGTTGAACATGTGAAAGTGGAAACCGAACTTAAGAAAAATGGAGTAACATTATTCCGTGGACACCATAATAGAATATTAGATTGATAAAATTGGACTTCTGTAGCTCTACCAGTTTTTTATGTAGACAGACACCCTTTTGTACTCATCAAACCATAATAGAATATTAGATTGATAAAATTGTACTTTGTAGCTCTACCAGTGTTTTCGATAAACAGACACCCTTTTGGGGTGCTGCTGCTTGTGGAAGTTTTGATGAGTTAAAAATGTATTTGTTGTACATCTTCTTCTTGTCCTTTCTAGTTTGTTTGTCTAAGCTTCTGGAAAGTCGGAGCCCAGAAGTGCTTGAGTGTTTGACAAGCTTTTAGGAGAAAAAAAAAGTGTTTTTGAGTAATAGTAGTAGAAGTTGTGTTCCAAAAGTTGAAAAAAGTAGTTTTTCTTTTTTTGTAACAAAAAAAAAGTAGCTTTTTCCTATAAGCAATTTTGGAACCTTGGCCAACCACAAATTATTGCTTAATATTGGCAAAAGTGCTTATTTAAGAGAGTTGAGGTGTTTGGCGAGATTTTAGGGGGGAAAGTTCTTTTGAGTAGTAGTACAAATTGTTTTCCAAAAGCTTAAAGAAATAGTTTTTTCCCAAAAACAATTTTAGAAGGTTGGTCAAACACAAATTGTTGCTCTAATAATGGCAAAAGTGTTTTTTAAATTGACTAGTCAAATACAAACTACTATACTCGAGATATCTTTTTTCAAAATAAGCATATTTTTGAAGTTCGGCCAAACTGACTATTTGTTGGTTTACTTCTATTAGTGTCTTCCTTTAGATAGCCGTCGTAGCCGCCACTGATCATTCATTCCAACTCCTCAAGTAATCTTTGACAATGGATGGACTGCCGATAGAGAATACATCCACAACCATATCCTTGACGAAACTACCAAAAGATCAGAAGTCGGCCACCTCTACAGGGCCCGATTCAAAGCCGAAGAAGAAGATTTGTTGTGCTTGCCCTGAAACTAAGAAGCTGAGGGATGAATGCATTGTGGAGCACGGTGAAGCCGCATGTGAGAAATGGATTGAAGCTCATCGTAAATGCCTTCGAGCTGAAGGCTTCAAAGTCTGAAATAGGTGAATAGAAGCAGACTTCTGTGAAGACAAAGGAAGGTACATTTTTTTGTAATGCCCAGTTGTTTTTGGGATCATACAAGCTCAGTTAGCTAAATGCTTACAGATTATTTATACAAAAGAATTTGTTCATCAGAATAGACGAATAAAGCAAGGGAATTGGATAATTGATATGCTGGAGCAGGAAATGCGAGATAATTTTTTTCTTAATTATTTGTATTGTGAATTACATTTATTGATGTAGTTTTTGCATTGATGTCTTTGCATGTTCTCAGCCCTTTCTCACCTTTTCTATCTATCATTAGAAGTAGGGTGGGTGGTGTACCTCACTGAGCTATCAATTGCAGAGCTTTTGCCTTGGTTTAACCAACTGTCCGTCCTGGTGTTTTTTCCATTGATGTCTTTGCATGTTCTCCATACATGTTCAACCGATGGATAAGTAGTAACAAATGCTTTGTTAAGAAAATGGTATTAGTGCGCTTGTTACATCACATCACATGTGAAGGTAAGGATGAAACTAAGATGCTTTGTCTCGGTCTGATTTATTGAAAAGTAGAAGTTGTAATCCTTGTATCTAATTGCTTTTCTTAAGCATCTTTTTTTCACAGGTGGTTTAGAATTAGAATATACTCTAAAAGCTTTTGCTGGAAATATAACCTTGACACCCTGCTTCAAATCTTTTTCATTTCTTTCGAGTCGAGGGTTTACTGGAAATAGCTTATCTACCCCACCCCACAAAGGTTAGGATAAGATTTGCGTACATCCTACCGTCTCCAAACACCACTTTGTGGAACTACGTTATGTTGTTTGTATATTTTCTTAAACAATTCAGTGCATATAACGTGTAATTACGTTACAAACAGATTATAGCAAAGTGGTTAAGCGAGAACAAACACATTTGCTACAAACAAAAATAATACTGTAAGTTATTATATTCGTATTAGGGGGAAAGTTCAACACAAAAGAGATTATAATACTTACTGGGACAAGAAAGAAAAGGAATAAAGGAGTACCAATAAACAAAGGATATGAAAGCAAATGAAGTTTCGAAGAAGCTATAACAAATACCAACTAAACCGCCAATAACAGTACTGAGCTTCCAAAAGCCCAATAAACACCTCAAAATAACTCATGAATAGAGGTATCCCATCAAAGGGCGTATGCGAAAAAGTGGCCCATGGAAAAATATAAGGACTAACAGGAAAACCATGGTTCCTACCTAAATTACTCTAGACGCGCACTCAATATCGAACAATATCTTTAAGGCAAGCATCGAAATGTTCGATGTTGATCTTTTCTTTGCCAGAATAGATGGCTTCTGCTGTCCCACCATGTTCACCCTGAGCAGCCATTTCAACAACCATGTATAGTTTCTTGATGGGCATCTATGACAAGACAACACAAACAAGAGTTATCAATCAATTCCTCGTAATGTGCCTGAAATTTGAATTTCTCAAGCAGCGCCCAAATATCAGAAGTTAATGAAACAAAGATGAACTACTTGTATAGGGAAAAGACATTCATAACAGCATGCTGGTCTTGAAAACTTACGCCTTTTAATACGTCAGCAGCAGAATCAATATCGTTGCTTGAGAAGACATTAAGCTGTTGCAACACCTGCAAAGAACATCAAAACATCAATACTAGGGTCGTATAGTAAAGGCGAATGACATCAAGTCAAACTAGAGCTGAGAAAGTATAAAGCATAATGAGCGATGAGAAATTTTCTCAAATCACTAGCTCATTTGCTCCATTCTTTTTTACGACGGTGGTCCGAGCCACAACTTGTGCACACCTCGACCATTCCACCGGGTACGTGCTACCTCACACCAAAAAAGGTACCGGGTAACTCTGCCCACCAAGGCTTGGGCAGATGGGAAGATCACGGATCACCTAATGTTTTTAGCCCCCTCATGGTTCTCCACCACTCTTCTTTATTACTCAGTCAAAAAGCAAAATGAATCCTCAAGAGCTCAATAGATATAGATATATTGACAAATTAAGTGGCATCAATGACAAAAGCCATTGTTTTGTTACAGCGCAGAGTTCACAAGCTAGTGTCCAGTAATCTTCTTGCTACAACAATCTTGGTCCAGTAGAATGTGAAGTCTATGTGTAAGGGTGTTATCGGCCAGTAACACTGCACTACTTTATCCTGGAATACCTAATTCAGATGTCCTAATTAAGCTTTTCTGCACCTACCTGTGCTCTACAAAAGTATAGAATATCTTCCCTTTTCCGTTAAAAAAATACTCGTCATATGACATCCAACATAAGAATTTATTCGAATTTCATTATTCTTCCCAATCCAAACTATTATTGTTTGACTTAACATGTGACCACTTAATATAAATGGATCATCCTCTCTACCTCCCAAGGTAGGAGTAAGTTATGCGTACACTCTACCCTCCTCAGACCCCACTTATGGATTACACTGGGTATGTTGTTGTTGTTAACATATGACTACTTAGTTTTCTCTTTTTAATATAAATGTATCATTCTTGGTCTTAGAACTATGAGCTATTCAGCTGGAGAAGGAACTTTCATGCAAAAACAAAAGCCGTGGCAGCTTGGATGCCCTCTTACCTTCTTGGCATCTTCTTTCTTTAGTGTTGGAACATGGTATGTGACCGAGAAAGTATCACAAAGGCCAACTGATTCCAAGAAATCAACCTCACTAGTAGTTCCAATCACAAGCATCTTCTTACCCTGTAACGTGAAACCAGTTGTAAGAATCATCAGCAAATAGCAGTTGCATATCCAACCACTATGTACTTAAATCCATATCATAGAAAAGAAAAACGCCATCCTAACGTCTTGGGCGTTCTAGCTATTTTCTCCACAGCATAAAATTTGTGTTGCTAATTTATCTGTGCTTTTCTTTCTAGAGGAGGCAAAAGAACTAGAAAACTTCATGGGTTCAAGATGGAAAATGTAGTTTGGCACAGAACGGTTTTTCTATTTTCCGACCTTTTATTGTTTGCATAGGACAAGCTGCGAAGAACAGAAACAAGTGAAACGAATTTGTGGCGGCGTTGGGGGAGGAAGTGATGATATAGATGGTTCATTTTTCATTTTGGTTCAGCGAAGGAGATGGGTTTGGAATTTGTGAAGGAGGAATGGTGGAAAAATAGACGAAAGTGAAAAAAAATAAAGAAAATGTGTCATGACATGAATGGTGCGTGAAAAACAAGTACATATGATGAAAGGGTTAAATGTTATGGGGTGGTATTAATTTCACTTCAAATAAAAATAGGGGGGGTTAAGAAAACGCCCTTAACGTTAAACTGTGAAACTGAGTTATCAGGACAACTTTAGGGGGTAAGTTATGTATCTTTAATACCCTTAAGTTATCTTATACATGTCCATGAGCCGCCTTCCGAACCCCACACACAAAGGGGGTGGGAAAAAGAAGCAAACAGGCAATCATGAGTACCAAATGAGCATCTTGAAATACAATACCAAGCAATTATGAAGAAATACCTTTGGAGGAAGCCGTTTAAGGAGCACCATCAGCGTTTGAGAAATCAAATTTGAAAATCGAGGGCCAATTGCAACATATTCCAAAAGTCTGCAGGGGTTGCATGATAAACACATAACAAATGCATTTAAAGGCTATTTATTGCAACATATTCCAAAAGTTTGCACAAGTACAAGTGTGATAAACACATACTAATGCAATTGAAGGCTATTTATCAGGAAATTACCTTTCAATCCCATCAAGGACGATTATACTAAGTGGTGACTTGTATGCATCCTCAAATACCTACAACATAAGATCACAATACATAGTTATTAGTTATTACGCAAAAAATAAATTACATGGGTGGATACAAAGTCTGTCTATATTCTAGCTGATCATACTAAAGTAATGCACAAGTTTCACGTGTACCTTGACTATCTGAGCACATTTGCTGCTTTCACTGAGCCCAATCATAGTTTCAGCAGAAATCTAACAATTCAGAGGAGAAAGAGGCAATAAGAGATGGGTTTAACAGTGAGTATTTATAATTATCTCCAGAAACTGTCCAAGTTCCCAATAGGTAATAAACTTACTATCTTGACATAGGGAAAATCACTTTGAATTCCAACTGTTGCTGCCATTGCAGTCTTGCCACTGTCCACGGAAAGAAAAGACTCAAGATAAATGACCACATAAAAAACAAGAATAACACAAGCTTCTACCTTCCACTTGGGCCTTCCAGAAGACAAGTTATGAGGGGGCTCCCCCTGCTGACTTTAACTTGTTCTGCCAATAGCATAGTTCTTCTGTAAATGTGTTGATGATTTTCACCACAATCCACAATGCCATTAAGTCTGAAAATTGTTGAGACGTGAAGTCACCTTCATGCAGCAAACTAAGAAATGTTCTACAGGACTTAAACTAGACTCCAGTACTGACAATTTTATTCAATATCCGGTTATCATTTCGTTGCTCATATCCAAGCTTCGACAGAGTAGCTTCTTCACTTAAGCTGCCAATAGCACATATACTTCCCCCAACTACTGAACTTTGAGTCTCTCCTGCCCTAAGCTCTTCATACTGACCTCCAATCAATACACAGGAGACAAATGCATTTAATATCAATGTAGTATTTCCCTTCCTCGGGAAAAAAATTACTAAAGTTTTTTTATGTGTCTGAAGCAAATAGTTGTTGTCGAGTAAATCTACTTTGCAAGTTCATATAACTTGTCCCTCCGAAGTTCTTTAAGAACACAAACTCAGTAATACTACAAGTCTTTTTTTCAAGCCCGACAGTCCTACATGCATTTGATGAGATTTCCACCTTGAAGAAAAATAAAACTGTCCAATTTTGGAAATAGATTTTATCCTTCGTAGTTTCAACTTTCAAGAGATAGTACCAATCAGGTGTTCACTGAGAACATGAAAACTAACCTGCACCGTTCAAGGTCATCAGTGGAAGCACCAAATGCAGGTCTTACTTCATTAAGGGCATGCAAAAAATCTTCCATAGTGACTTTTATACTCTCCTCATCCACTGGTTTGGTAAGATCATCCATGCTTAGTTGCCTGTTCAATGCATAGGATACTGCACTTTTGACTACACCTTCAAGCTCGGCACCACTATAATTTTTTGACCGTGCAGCTGCACACAAAGTAAAATGGGGAAAACCCTGAGAACTCTATGTAACCAATGTAGGTTAGTAGACAAACCAATGTAACAGAGTAGCTCTCAGGGAACACCTTCAGTTCACCATTATATCTTTGGATCTGATGAAGTGTGTGACCATCTTATCTAAAAGCTTAAGTTATTACAGCTAACACACTTATAATTAATTATAGTATGTCTTGACACGCCCTCTCACATGTGGGCCTATAACTCATCTTCAAGGCCAAACACATGGAAATATCTTTTGCATTTCTGGGTGGCGGTGAGATTTGAACCCAAGACCTCTATGTATGCTCTGATACCATGTTGAAGTATGTGACCATCTCATCTAAGAGCTTAAGTAGTTAGAGAGAACACACTTTTAATTAGTTATATTATGTGTCAACAGACTTGATAAGCAATCAAGTTGAATTAAGGATATAACAGGATTCTCCTACTCTCGTCATTTATTCTAAAAGAACCTTAAAAGAAAAACCGGCATAACATGCTAGTAGTGGTGACTACATACCAAGTTCTTGCAAGTTCACATCAGGAGAAAGAAAGGAATTCTCTTTCATCTTGTTTGTATGAATCTGGAGAATTTGTAGTCGACCATTTTCATCCGGAAGGCTAATCTCCACTTGGACTTCTAGTCGTCCTGGCCTATATCAATGGTCATGTTTGATAATGCACCATAAATATTACTTAATCACTAAAGAACTACTAGAACAAACAAATTTATGTCTACTTCAACAATAAGGCAAAAATGATAACAGAGACCGCTGTTACCTCATAAGTGCTTCGTCAAGCAGATCTTTCCTATTTGTCATTCCAATTAGCAAAACATTATTCAGAGATTCCACCCCATCTATCTAAACAGCAAGAAACAATCAACCAGCTTGAATCAATAACAGGTAAAAGCATTCTACAGTTGTCATATGGCCAATCTAATCTCTGCCAACATGACTAGAAATTGTTGCACATACCTTAGTGAGGAGCTGGTTAACAATGCTATCATGTACACCAGTTCCATCTCTAGTTGATCCTCTAGACTGCATGACAAAAGCATCATATTGAGAAACTAAATCTACAGAATAAACCACATGGGATCTAAGCAAAACATGAGTAATAATCTAAAAAAATCAAATATTCTTGACTCCACGAGGTCCCACCTTACAGATTGCATCGATCTCATCAAAAATGATAACATGCAGTTCACTTTGGTCACCTGGAAAGACAAAAATGGGGGATTAAAGTAACAAGTTTAAAATTCAAGATATTCATTGCCATGATAGCTCCCTTACCTTTGGTTTTTTGATCTGCCTCAGCATCAGCAAACAAATCCCTCACATTTTTTTCAGTTTCACCGACAAACTTGCTTAACACTTCAGGTCCATTGACAATCTACAGTTTACATTCACCAACGGGGAAAACAAGAAGCAGATAGACAATCAAGGTTGCATTAGCAACATATAATTAAATACTGAACTTTGCTTAAACAGCTTCATAAACATTTGAAAAGCTTCCTTATTAAAAAGGAACATATGAAAAGCTTTCCTTATTAAAAAGGAACATATGATAAGCTTTCCAAAAAAGCTATTTAAGTAAGCCGGTCGCATTATATAGAAAAAGAAACTGTTCTATGTACAAAACAAAAAGAGAAACAAAAGAAACACATATATTCACATGGAAACATGCGACACTTTCTCATCTTTAGTTGCAGGTGATTGCAGCCAAGTGCAAAGAGAACTACAAGATACATGCTATTGAGTGAACTCAAGAACGAAATTGGAACTATAAAACTTTGCATTATATGTCGAACTTATGAACTCAGAAGTGACAAGTAATGAAATAATAAACCCTCCGAAGAAAACTTTTCTTCTAAAGGTAGCTAATTTGTATTGAAATTCAAAAGCGAAGTTATTAATAAGTAGTGTATTCATTTGAAAATCTGAGATATAAAAGACTTGAATTATCCATGAAACAAAAAGCAAAAGTGAAGTTTCAATACAAGGCCCACACCACTTTCTTCCTTAATGAGCTCATGACTATCAAAGCTCATATCCATCTTTGTATTCTGTTCACGCTAAGCATCATTTGCTGTTAATAAAATGAGGATGACCAATGTCCTCCAGTAGTAGACTAACCACATTCAGGATTGGTGGACTAGTCCTTACCCGATCCCATTTTCCACCTTAAGTTACAAAAGTGCATGTGTAAATATTTCTTCATATGCTCACAGCATAGGACATTTTGTTTGTAAAAAGCCAAATTGTAAAGCGCTTACATCGCTCCATTCTTCAAGCAGATCATTAAATGCATTCCTTGAAGATTATGAGCATTTAAATTAGATCTAACGTTTTCGACCGGTGAAAGTAAAAAAAAATAACTTATTGAAATGTGAAAGGAATGCTACACTCCTAATGCACTAACTTAGAGGGATAACAAGTGTAAAGCCAAAGGTGAAGAGAGCAGCAAGGTGAAATTACAACTACTGATTTATATTGAAATGTTGAAGTAATTAAAATAAAAAAATTGGAAGAAAAAAGCCATGTCATTATTTCAAAATAATTTTGAAATGTAGAAGAAGATATAAAACTTGATAGGCATTTTGAGTGGAGTCTTCAACTATGATCTCATACTACACTTGGCAAAGAGGAAGTTTGACTGAGAAAAGATGTAACAACAAATTAACCAATCACATTGCCTTTTCAATTGGAGGAATAAAGGCATTATGGAATGTACTTCTATGTGAAAATTTGAAGAGAATAATGCTCTAATATTATTAGACGGAGCCATGTGAGAGAGATCATGCAAGTCTCAGACATGAAACCCTGTTTGGGATGCATGCACTATGTAACGGCTAATCGTTTTTAATTAAGGAAACCCTTAACTATGATAGATCAAATCTTCCATATTGCCACCCTGAGGAGTAATTCAAGATACTTCCAACTTTATTCGAGTAGCGTGTTTTAAGTTTACGTAATATCATGAAAGACAAATATGTTCCACAGAGTGCATCATTTGGTCACAATGAAGGTGAGCTGATAATAAAACGTTAAATCCCCTTTCAGTCGAGGGAATGCGAGCTATCAAAGATAAGGAAGGAGAAGCAGGAAGAAAGCCAAGTGCCATATTTATAGAGTGACAATGACTGATTACGTCAGACCATTTTTTTTATCAGTTCGCATCACAAGACCATTTTAGAGAGAGAGTAGACAAGAATAAGTAAAGGGGATAAATCCTACACTGTCGAGTGTGCAAGGAAACATAGTACTTCAGCAACACATGCAGGGAAAAACATTAGCAAAAAGACAAACATTTTGGAAAAGAATGACCAGCCAGGAAAGACAAATTCACCTACTTATGAGAAAAGAAAAGCAAATGGACGTGTATGGTGTAACTTCCAGAACAACAATGATAATATTGAAAGCATTAATTCGATGGACCTACCTTTGGATCCTTTCCATTTAGCATTTTTCCAATCTGCCGAGCCATTAGAGTCTTCCCTGTACCAGGAGGTCCAAAGAGCAGCATTCCCTTAACGTGCTTGATACCAAGCCTGACAGCAGTTTCATTCCAAAGCCAAGGCCAAGTGAGGAAGTAATTTTACTACATAATTTCTTCAAGAAATTGCCTCAAGTTTTCATGAAAACAAAAGGAAATTTCGTTATTCAGCAAGAACTCTCCGTACTTGCTTGTCACATGTGGAGGGAAAACCCTGGAAGCAAAAGCTCTTCGAAATATATCAGCAAACTCTGCACCCAGACCACCTATACCCAATGATTGAAGATTGAATTCTTTCTGCCTAAAGATGCTGCTGCTAGCAGCTTCACGCTGGTTGGCAATCTGTATTGAGGTCAGATTAAAAGAGCTCCAGTAAACATAAGGGAAGCCATTTTCTTTGGCAACTTTTAGCCACTGGTATATTACTTAAAGACAGAAGTAACCTTTATTCCGCTGGAGTTTGCAGCTTCAAATATAATGTATGTGTCAGCTGAAACCATCCCTCTTTCGACATTAGATTTTTCTTGGCCCTCCACGGTAGCTTGATTCACGGTGAATATATAACCATTGCCATGATACTCAAATGTCACCTTTTGCCCAGTTGTCATAATCTGCATAGGTATAAAATTAATAATCCATACATAAGTTACTTTCATCAAAACTATAGACTCGGAACATCTACTGGAGCTTAAAAATAGCCACTTTATATCATCTTCTAATACAATATCAATTACAGACAACATCATACTGGAGCACCAATATATAAACTGCAAAGTGATTCATCAGTTATAATGTACATAGACACCTCTAAGATCCTCTTAAACACTGCTTTAATCCACTAACAAAAAAACCGACTATCCAGAGTTTAGCAAGATTATTTCTCGAATATGATAAACCAATCCAAGTTATTACTAGACCACCCCAAAACTCTTTTCATAACCTGTTACTTTCCACTGCTTTGACATTTACCAAAGGATCCCATGTAAAGTTGTTGGTAAAGTGTTGTCATGTGACAAGGAGGTCATAGGTTCAGTGGAAACAGCCTCTTGCAGAAATGTGGGGTAAGGCTGCATACAATAGATCCTTGTGGTCCGGCCCATCCCCGGACCCCGCGCATAGCGGGACCTTAGTGCACCGGGCTGTCGATCCCACCTCAGTTTGGTTCAAATTCATCCCTGCCCTAAAAAAGGGTGAGAGAGTTATGTGCCTAGTTACACCAAATGATCAAACGTTCTTTGATGGTTTGACACATCCAGATAAAGACGTTGCCTATTCTCCTTTGGTCAGGAGGGGGGGAGATAAATGGGACAATATGCTAAACTTATTGTCACTAATAATATCTTACTTAAGAATATTAAATTATAACTTAAACAAGATGTGCCTATGGTCCAATGGCTACTATAAAAGACTGAGAACGTCTAACCCACAATCTTAAGTTAATGGGTGAAGCAACCCAAGACCTCTATCAACACCTTCATAAGCTCTTGACAATTATAATTCAACATTCTCCTGAAAATGTAACTCGATTTTGGAATCCACTTGTGAACTTTTAATGTGTCTGCCAGTGCCAAAATATGTTTACTAAAGGTTGACTCTGATACTGAAAAAATATGAACATCCAATCCAAATCTTAAGGTTTGGAGTAGTCCAGAACCTATAAACCCTTCGAAAGCAACTACACACCCCATGTATGACAAATGTATAATTGATCAGCTACAAGGAAAACCTCATGCACATTGTTATTGTGTATTGGTTTTCATATATTAATTCCACCTGACACCCCAAGGCATTTCAATATGTATCTTGACTAATGAAGCAGATAATAGACATGTAAATTGCAAAATGAATAAGTACAGTCAAGCTGCTCATTTATAAGCCAGTCATTTTCCTCAGTAGTCTCTATGTCATGATTTCATAGGCAGAAGTAGTCAGCACAAAGAGAGGAGCATATTCGTAATATGTTAAATTGATTATGAGAAAAATAAAACAAATAGACTACGTTTAATTTTCATTGTTCGACTTCGAGGCGCTGTTCAGCCTTTTCTCCCAAAATTCTAAAGAAAGGAAACTGACATGAAAATCATTCTTGAAAGTACAGATTTGAAGAGAGCATAAATCATTAAGAGGCGGCATGGGGGATAACGCCTTCACCTGATTGGCGAATCTTTTGCGAACTTGATTAGCCAAAGAAACTGCATCTACCTACAAAAAGACATATCTTGGTAAACTTGCAATGTCTACAGCAAAATGAGTGTTTGAACCAGAGTACTCTTGATGCCTAAGCTAAAAGAAAACCAGCAAAACTAGAAGATGGATACAACCAGAATACACCACAACAAAAATTGTAAAAGATCTGCATCCTCTAAACACCAGACTTGCTGCGTGAGCTGAAAGATATGGTACAATAAAAGTTCCACCAGAAATGTTGTTAAAGGCTCGCTTAAAGCGAGCTTAAGCCTTGAAGTTCGGTGAGCCCAGGTTGAGCGCTTCGCCTCGCTTAATTGGCGCTTTAGTGTAGGAGTCAAGGTGTTAAGGCGAGTTCTGCCTTTAAGGGCACAACTGACAACACCATGTGTATAGATTTCCATTCTTTTGTTCAAATAATTATTTGTGTTTATAGTTACATTTTCTTGCATGGCATTTCCATTTGTTATTATTTCCTCCTTGGCGTTTTCTTCGCTAAAGCCCACGCTTTAATCCCGCTGTGTGCTTAAAGCTCTAACATGTTTGGGGCTCTTTTGCACTTTCGCTTCTGACTACTCTGACAAGAAGAATCTAACTCATTCAAAGGAAATAGAGCCATGGCATGGCACACTAGACATTGTTGAACATAGAAAACTTATGCTGAGACACAAAGACACAGGACAGTTTACCTGCTCATCTTTGGTTCCTTTTTTCACAAACTCCAAGTCAAGTGTAAGCAAAGCAAGGTTGAAGTCTTCAGGTGGAGCAAATCTGCAATTTGAACAGTGAAAGCACTAATTACCTAATGTTATGGAAAACTAGACCAAGCAATAATATCTGAATAATCCTGCCGAACCTGTTAACGGATATAGCGTCTCCAGTGGAAACTTTGGCATAGCGTCTTTGAATTGAATTAAGACCAAGCTGACCACTAGGAATTATTTCGTGGGCGGTGTTTCACAGTTAAGGCAATACCATAGTACATTATCTTCAATCACTAAAATGCTACAGTATGAATATAATACAAAATGGAAATTTTAGAGAAAGACAAACAAGAGATCACAAACTCCTTAAGCTCGTCAGAATTTGCTCATTAGCATTTACTATTTCACTGCCTTTCTTATCAGAATTTTGGAAAAGATAATTTATTCCTCTGGTGAAAGAGATAAATCTCTCTAATAATTTACTAACCTCAAAAAGGAATTTTCAAATGGAGAAGAAGATTAACAACTGAAACAGAAGAGAACTTCTAAGTGTACCATTTAGAAGCCCCCACTAGCCAACGGTTCACTGGGTGTTATGCCAGACTCACCTACATTTTGCGACCAATGTGCTCGAAATCGAATACACTCAACAATCAAGTCAGTCAGCCTCCACCATTGCCGGTTCAAGCCTAACCTTTTCTTTTAGTATGATTACATTCCGAATGAAAGATATGTTTCCCTAAATAGGTCTATTCATATAAAGATGTCAAAACCATTATTTTAAGAGGAGGTAAGAGAAAGTAGTTGGATGATCATTTGCACATCCAAATAGCTAACAACAACAGCATACCATACCCAGTGTAATGTGAGATATGAGGAGGATAGAATGTACGCAAGTCTTACCCCTCCCACTCCCAAGACCCTACCTTGGGAGGTAGAGAGGTTGTTCCCGATAAACCGTCGGCTCAAGATAAAGCAATATCAAAGCAGGTCAAAAGGAAAAGGAACAATAAGTACAATAGAACAGTACGCTAAGCGAAGATCAACGTACAATAAATATTAACAGAAATTTTCATTTTAGTTTCAAAAAAATAAAAAGTAACAGAAATAGAAGGACAAGAAACTACTGGAGAAATAATATGATTACTAGCAAGAAATGATAAGTAAGACAACGTGACCTCCACAAAATCCTATATAAGGTCATGTCCTCGGTAAGCCGCAATTGTGTCATGTGACTCATGTCCTGTCTAATTACCTCTTCCCAATACTTCGGCCTACCTCTACCTCTCCTGAAGTCATCCATAGCCAACCTCCCGCACCTTACCGAGTTCAAATAGAAAAAAAGTGAAATACACATCAATCCACGTAAAATCACACAAATTTGCCCAATTAGGAATAAGAACATTACCGATAACATCTGACTGTAAGCACGATTTAAACAATGAACAATCAAGTAAACTTCAATCTCAAACTACTAAGGGTCGGCCTATTGAATTCAGTACTTCTACAATTCATACTATGTTTACGCTCTTCAATCTATTAAAACTGAAATTTCACATCACTCCTCACAAAATCGCACAAATTGCACATGCTCGTCAGTTAAAATAGGGAAAAAAAGTGAAATAGGCATCAATCCTTCATAAAATCACAATTCTTTGCTCGATTAGGAATAAGAACAGTAATGAAAGGTGAAATACGAATCAATCCTCATAAAATCGCACAAATTGTGCTCGATTAGGAACAAAAACAGTAATGATTGAAATTTTTAAAAGGATATACAAAAGTGAGAACAAAAGCATCAGCAACGAGTCCATAAGTGATTGAATTCAGTACTTCTATAATTCAAAGTTATATACTGAGTATATTTTACGCATTCAACGTAC
Organism: Przewalskia tangutica; assembly: GCA_029844215.1. Taxonomy (NCBI): domain Eukaryota; kingdom Viridiplantae; phylum Streptophyta; class Magnoliopsida; order Solanales; family Solanaceae; genus Przewalskia; species Przewalskia tangutica. The sequence continues at coordinate 2,020,140 of CM056730.1, read as the reverse complement.
TAAACTCGCACATGCTGTCAGTTCAAATAGGAAAAAAAAGTGAAATACGCATAAAATCTCAAAATTTGCAGGATTAGGACGATTCAAACAATGAACAATCAAGTAAGCCTCAATCTCAAACTAATAACGATCGGCCTATTGAATTCGGTAAGCCTTCAACCTATTCAAACTGAAATTTCGAATCATTCCTCATAAAATCGCACAAATTTGCACATGCTCGTCAGTTCAAATAGGAAAAAAAAAGTGAAAAACGCATCATAAAATCTCAAAATTTTGCTCGATTAGGAATAAAAAGAGTAATGATTGAAAGTTTAAAAAAGGATATGCGATAGTGAGAACAAACGCATCAGCGACGAGTCCATAAGCGAACCTTAGTTATACTAACAATGATCCGCTTATTGAATTCAGTACTTCTACAATTCATACTATTTTTTTACGTCTTCAACCTATTAAAACTGAAATTTCACGTAATATCCTCATAAAATCGCACATATTCGTCAGTTCAAAGAGAGAAAAAGTGTAAAACGCATCATAAAATCGCACAAATTATGCTCGATTATGAATAAGAACAGTAATGATTGAAATTTTAAAAAAGGATATGCGAAAGTGAGAACAAACGCATCAGCGACGAGTCCATAAGCGTGCTTGGATCCAGGTATAAGGAAGTTTTTGATATCTGTAGAAGAACAATACGCACAGTTTGTATACACGAGATCTTTCTCCGGCGTACTAGTTACCGTCATCGTCATTGCTCCTCCGCCGGAAGAACCATACCTCCCTGCCATTTTTTTGTTCTAAATCTTAAACACGAAGAGATCAAATGTATGAATTTTGAATTTATAAAGAAATTTTAAGAGGAATTTGGTCTTTTGCTTAGCTCTTAAGGGAAATTATATTTAAAAGCATTGAGCTCGATTTTAATTGAACTATAATACTCTTTCATACATAAAATCATCATTTTGTTATAAAATAATAAAGGAAAAAGGTCATATTTGCCCTCCACGTTTGAAAAAAGGTTCATATTTGCCCTTCGTTAACGTTTGGGATCAAATATATCTTCCGTTAATCTAAACTTATTGTATTTGCATTTATTTAAAGGATCTTACACGTGTACGCCACGTCAGATCCACGGGGCAAAGTGGGACCACACCTTCACTCCAAAACTCTACTCCCTCTATTTAATAATCCCAAATGCCTCTAACAAAGGTACGAAGATCACACACTGAAATACATACGTACATGTGGACAACATAAATACATAATCCTGCAGAGTCACTTCCGTCGGCGAAGAGAAACTCGTCGCCGACAGTAAAATCAGGTAAACTAAGATAAACTTGGAACGTACAGCCATAACTAAAAAACACAGGCCAAAATTAATTAAAAAGCTAATTAAACTCACTTCTTCCCTAAGAAATCACCAGTCATCTTAAGTTAATCTGCTCCTCCGCTCTTTTTCGCCTCCTCCTTATCCGCTTCATCAACCGACGCTGACGCCGATTCTGATGCCGGAACTGGAGCTTTTGTTTCTTCAGCATCCGTTGCGGCCGCCGGAGGCTTTTCTGATGCAATGCCGGAGCCGTACTGGTAGTGATAAGTTTCGGTTTTTTCAATGTATTGTCCAACACCTTGAGTTTCATCTAATTTTCCGTATTTTTGTGCAGCGTCGAGGACATCAGCAGTAGCTTCGCCACCTTTTTGTTGTCGACTTTGGCGCCATCTTTGTTGAGTTGGCTTTGAGTGGCTTCAGCTAACACTTTTGCACTGGCGAAAAGTTCAGTTGTGGAACCGGATTCCTCGCCGGCGGGTTTTTTTGGGCTCGTCGGTGGATTCGCCGCCGACGCCCTTAGCCAAAGATGAGAGAAAATTCATGATTTTTTAAAAAGAATTAATTGTGTTTGTCGAGCAACAAGAAGGAAGGGTGTCATTGTGTTCGTCTCCCCTAGATATACACTTTACACCATCTTGATTTTACTTATATAAGTTTTCATCATTTTTGAAAAGCTCCATTGTTGATAAGCTTGAGGTCTGCGATCAGGGAAACACAAGTTTGGAGGATAAAGCTTCATTTGTGTTATTTTTTCCACTTGGGCAATTCTTTTATAATATAAAGCTTCATTTGTGTTTATTTTTGCTGCAAATCCATGTAATAGATTTGTTAGAGGCATTTGAGGTTATTAAACCAAGGGAGTAGAAGTTTTGGGGTGAAGGTGTGGGTCCCACTTTACCATGTGTTCTCCACGTGGCGGACACGTGACGGATCTACTAAATAAGGGCAAATATAATAAGTTTAGACTAACGGAGGGCATATTTGACCCCAAATATTAACGGAGGGCAAATATAAACCTTTTTCCAAATGTGAAGGGCAAATATGACCCTTTTTAGAACAAGAATATTGTAGAGAAATGGAAGAGAGTTCTTAATTTTTTTGAGATGAAATACAATAAGGGGAATATGAGACTTAGTCCAAATTATTAGCCCTAATATTTCTCTTAAAGATAGACATCACAATATATGATAATATTCATAACACTTGAATGTCTATTTTGATAGCCTCATTAAAACCTTACTAGAAAAAAAAACCGGTGGAAAAAATTATAGTGAAGGAAAAAGAGTACACATTTCTAATAATACACATTTTTTTTGCCTCATTAAAACTCTTTCATGGAAAACTCAGTTGGATAAAAATTTATATGAAAAAAAGAGTACAACATGTATTAAATCCCCCTGATGAGAACTTCAGTCCAAATGTTTGAGTCTTCGTATTACAATCTTGTGCACAATTTTCTCGAAAGTTGCAGCACGTTGATATCGTCATTCTTTTGGAGCTCGTGTGAAGAACAACTTTGGTGAAATGTGTTTTTGTCCTATATCCTTTGTTGAATCCCCCATTCAATTGAGCAATGCATGTTGCATTATTTTCATATAAGATTGTGGGTATTTCAAACTACATTTATTTCCAAGCGATTCAAATAGTCATAACATCAATTGGATTTATCTTTATTTTCTTGAGTTTGCGGCTCATTGATTTATTCAAGAATATCAAGATTGATCAAATCTTGCATTTCTTTATGAGATTCTTCCTTAGTGTCATCTTGACCATTTATTTTAATTTTTCTAGAATTTCGATCCTTAGAACCCAATAGTCTATCACGCTTCAGGCGTGCTTTTAGACGCATTTGTTATGACACTAGTAGATGGTCCTACAGGGACATCAATATGAATTGGGACATTCTCTGCAGAGATATGTGATTCGGTAATCCTTTTCAAATCTGTAAATGTGTTTGCCATTTGATTTGCTATTTTCTGCAAGTGAATAATTTTTTGGACCTCTTGCTCACTAATAGAAGCACGTATCTCAAGATGAGACGATGATGGATTTTCCACAAAATTTCCCTTTTTATTTCATGATTTTCTTCCCTAATTTTGGAAAAAATCTCTCATCAAATCAACAATATACAATTGATCTTATTTCAGTATCTTCGTGTAAGGAATAAACTATATCATGCTCATAGTTATAGCAAGATGAATAAATGCATCAATTGAACAAATATATGACACTTCAGGACCAATCTATTTTTCTCATTTCAACATCTTTTAACAGGACGTCTACTGCTTTTCAAAAACTCTTCAAAATATCCAATCATATTCAGGTCAGCAACTTGCACAACCTTATGAAATATTTCGAGTATCATAAAAGGAAAGAGGTTAAACATAGTCATCTTTGTACCATTCATCAATAATATTTATTAAGGTGATTTCAGTACATCCACCTTAGTTCATTTAATTCATTTATGAATTACAAATAAGTTTTTCAATAACTTGTATATGCTTCAGGCATTTTGAATCTTTCTAAGAAAATTCATATAATTTTATCACGTGAGCCATATAGACTGAGACAATTTTCATTTAATATTTAATTTACATGGCATCTTCTCATGTCAGGACTGCAGATCCAGTAAATTAACCAAGATGTATCTACTTAGGTAATTATTCCTATATCAATATGTTTTAAGAGACATAAAATTCAGATCCTCATAATATTATACAATATTACGCACTATATTGTATCAAATTATCATCGACAAGATATTATTTTGTATCGGTTTGCAATTAGACACAACTTATTGAGATCTTATCACTTCATTATTTTTTCAGATACCTGAACTTCGTATGAGGTTTTATGAAGTATTATGTCGTAGGCTCTTCAAGAGCACATTGCCTCATTATTATAATCATTTGATCATTTGTTCATCTCCTTTTTCAAGGATTATTGCGTTTGAAATCGATTTGTATATCATACTTCACACATGTTGTAAACCATGTCCTTTAGGGATATTTAGGAGTTTCTTGCAACTGGAACATGAAATAGTTGGGTCATCAAATGCTTCTAGCATTTGACTTAAATTATAGTTTGAACGAGGATCATACTGGTGATAATTCACAATATATTTCTTAGTTGTTTATTCTCTCAACTCTTATGTTAGAAAAAACTAACATACATTTTCACCTTCTTTGAGAAATCCATATGTGTGCATCGTGGTAGATTCGTTAATCATATACCGCACAACAAAACTATTAGATGAAAACATTTGGTTCCTTATCGTGAACCAATCATGAGGGGATAATTTATCATAATTTATTAGTATGAAGCATACAAACGTCGTTGTATGCAATATATCATATTTCAGATCAACACATGAAGCTTTGTTCTCATTCACAATGATTTAGCTATTTATCAGAGGCATTCAACGCTAAACCAGTTTGAATATAAACCAGCATTAACAAGATGAATTATATTGATTATATAATCAGAAAATTGTGCTCTCAACTCAATTATTTTGAGCAAGCAATTTTACATATGTCAAACTGCGGGTTGATAATAAACGCACATGTGACCGTCTTATCGATGCATCTATTTAAGACATCACATAACATGTGAACGGGCCCTTATTCACCTTTTATATTTTTCAGAATTTAGGAGATTCAATCCCAACATTAGTCAGTATAATCAACTTATCATGAGAACAAACAAATTAATTCTTGAAGAATCTTCTAGTTTTTAATATACTCTGAATACAAACTTAGCACATGGTAAATCAGGACAACCAAAATTGTCACGTCAGTTGATAAAATTATTTGTACTAGTAAACTTCATATTTACCATGTCATGTGCTATTTATTTTAGTAAACTTATGATTTACTATAACATGAATTATATTTTGTACAATAAACTTCTGATTTATCGTGACATGTGATTTCATCATGCTTATATTTGTGCAATACAATTTGGAGAATAAAGAGGGTAACATTTCAAATACATATTTCTTACCCAATATGATTTTGTAGATATTTAGTCATCCAATCATTTATAGCTTCAATATGATAGTCATTTACTCTAGTAAACTTCGGGTTTACTATAACTTGTGCTTACCAACTTTGTATATTACAATCTAGAACGAATAACATAATAGTATATAAGCTCTTCAGGAGCATTTAATATATTCTCCATAATCACATATTGCTTGGACACTACTAATGACATGATATTCTTGATAAATAGTTAGCTCTTCTAGAGCCCTTAATTGATTTTGTACTATCAAATATTTCTTAGCCATTGTTGGTGTCATGAATAAAATTTAATTAGACACTTCTGATGTCATGAAAGGAAACGGTAAACGAATGAATAATTAGAAATAATACATGCATAATTCAATTCTAATACAAGCTTGCTTTGAAAGTTATTCATATCTTATCCATATATTCAAATGAAGTGACATACACAAAATAAAATAAGTAGATTGTCAGAAAATACAAAGTGAAGACTAAATATATACCAAATTGCGTCATATATTTAAAACTGATAAGTTTGGACAAGTCCTATTAAAATATAACAACTCTCTGCATCCATCTTAGAGAAATTTTGACACATCATGATAAGTACTATTAGAATACAATAATTTACTTATATGATCAATATAATAATTTAGTAATATATTTCAATGGCTATCCATGAATATCTCATTATATATGAAAAATAAAAAAGGACTCAAACTAATAGTTATTGTCAAAAGGGTTGTTGTAGTTGTAATCAATTGTCATAATCATTATCAACTGTTCAGTAATTTTAATCTAATAACATGTACCTTTTTCCACAAATATGTTATCACATGTGACCAGGAGGTCATGGGTTCAAGCCGTGGAAATAGCCTCTTGCAGAAATGTGAGGTAAGGGTGTGTACAATAGACCCTTGTGGTCCGACCCTTTCCCGGAACCCGCTCATAGCGAGAGGTTAGTGCACCAGACTGTCATTTTTTATGTTATCACACTATAGATGATAATTAGTCGGTACTTTATCACTTAGCAGTACGACATGCATCTTAAAATATTATAAATTCACTTTGAACAAATATGGTGCTTATCAGATTGAGGTAATAATTACCCAACATAAATATATCGTAGACATAACAATATATGCTAGAACATCTTAAATGATTTCATGAAAAATAATTGCTATGTGACTAGTCATTCTTTTGAGCATAGATCATGTGATTATTTCCTATGCATCAAGTTATAGCAGTAGCATAATCTTTTGACTTGGTACACACGATTGCCTCTGAATGAAAAAAGTAAAAGTAAGCATGCAAGATTTTGATAACCAACCAAATCAATGTTATAACCTACAAAGCTACAAAGTTATTCATGAGTAAAGTTCAAAGTTTTACCACTTTAGGAGTAAATTTCATATTTACTACTTCGAGCGTAAACTTCAGAGTTACTACTTCAAGAGTAAATTCAAGAGTGTAAATTTTCCTATACTGCTCTAATTGAGCCAACTTGGCCTCCAATTCCTCCACTGAAATCAGCTGGCTCTCTAGGACTGGAAGTCACTCTTGTATCTTCTGGTACTCCAACATTCTCTCCCTCGCTTCAGCAAGCTTTCGTTAAAACCCCTTCATGGTAAGAAGGCTCATTTGAGGAAAAGGGCAATTCAAAAAAACAAATTTCATGATGAGAAAATAAAAGGAGTAGGCCAAGAAGAGAAAAGAGCATACATGTGCGGCCGCATGAGCACTGACACTAAGCAAACAATCGCCAATGACCCTTCTCATCTTCTCTTTGTCCCTCTTACTCGCCAAATGTCGTAAGTAGTTGGCTACTCCTACCGACCATTAAAGAATGTTGCATTCCTGAGGAATAGAGAAAGTGACCTGCCAGCGAACTGTGGGATTACGGACTAGGGCAGGATAAATATCCACTAGCTACGATCCACGGGAGCTTCGCATGCCCTCTCTACACGCTCAAGTGTTGGGACCCCAGTTCACCCCTTATGTGTAGTACCTTGAGGGGTAGGGTTCATCTTTGAGGAACTAGAGCAGGAGCAACCCGTGACAACAATGGAACACAAGGAATATGAATGGGACCCAGGTTCACATCCCACGCCTAAGCGGGAGTAAGAGAAAAAAAGGCGCACAAGTTCATCTTATCCGACAAGTTCATCTCCCTAAAAGGACCGGCAGCAGCGACGTTGGATACACAGTCCTTCGACGGGTAAACTCTGAGGCATGTTTCTTTTCTTCCTCATTGGCATTAGACGCCAAATTGATGTCCATATGAGGAGTAGCTTGAGCAACTAGGTTTGGCCCCTGACTATCTCTCTCCCCAACAGTTTGGCTGATTTTTTTTTTCCAAAGAAGTGGAGGAGAAAGACAACAACCTTTTGGATCTAGCAGAGTTCACAACCTTCGGGTCTCAGCCCAGTTGAGATACAACTTGCTCAATTTGTTGAAGGGCCACATTTGGATCTTCAGGCACCTTTGCGTACGTCCGGACTGATGCTCCCTTCAGGATGCCATGACGCTTCACTTTCCAATTATGTTCGGTGCTATCTCCTGCCACATCCGGAGGGGAGAAGGTGCATAATCCAAAAAGGTAACGTCAGTGTGCTCACGTCGTCGTCACTTTAGAGGGGCATAATAGTCTAAGTTTTGTTTTATATATGCAAGACTTAGAATAGAAGGAAGACACATTGTATTCTCTTTAAGCTCACATTTGTAACCCAGATCTCTAAAAAGAAAATATACCACCCTTGACTCTTGTTCTTACATTATTCTATGTTTCATCAGATCTAGCATATTTACATTGTTTATTGTTTCATCTCAGAATCTACCATATTTATTCAGCTTCCTTGCTTATTTCCATATTTTACTTAGCTTTCAATCTTACATACCTATGGACTCGTTCAAGAGGGTCTCCGGATCGGATATGACCTACTTGTCTTCAAACCCTTGAATACAAATCTCTAATTGTACTTCATCAGAAAACAACTTAAAGTTTTATTTTCGAGAGAGAAAAAAAAATAGAAGAAGGGACATATAGACATTAAATATTACCGAATTGAAATATGATTCTAAAAGATGATCGTCCACTTTATTTTCAAACTTTAAGGTCCGTTAAGGTTTTTTGGAAATTACTATATCATCTATCTTAGCTTACGTCTATATTGAAAGTATATGTATGTATTAGGACAAAATGTATTTTATACACATTCATATTTATATATTAAGGATGTTTAATATTATGACATTTGCATTTGTTGAATTATTAGTTGATTGTTTATAATTTTCTATAAATGCATCCCTAGAGTTCACGTGTTTATTAATGATGTGAGAATTAATATTATAACGTAACTCTTAAATCACCTCGACTAATGATCATCGAAATTAGGATATCGATGATATGCGATACGTCGACATGTGGTCTGCATCATATCCTTAGGGGATGTAGTATGTCTTACATGCTACGAGTTATGGCAACTCGTGATGGACGCATGGATACTTGTTGAAGTATTAGTTTACCCTGCTGATGCACTGTTTGTTATATGTCTAAAATGTCATCGGTGTGTGGGAGATAGTAGTCCTTAGACTTGAGGTCGATACGCACCTTATTCACGGAGTAATGTACGTTGATCCTGTCTTAAGCTCAAATGCCTTATAGGTTGAGACGCGGTTTTTTTTTGGTACGTTACGAAGTGGATTAAAGGTGGTAGTTGAGCCAAGATTAGAATTCATTCTGTTACACCCCGTATTTCCGACAGTTGAGATAAGAACGTACGTAAGAAATTGGGAATTGAATTTTTGAAAGAATGAAAAATTCTGAAAATTTCCCCGAACATTGTAAGGGAAAAGGGTTTATTAGTTGAATTTAATTCTCGAATTCGGCATTTGGGACTTTTAGTATTTATCGGAATTTTGGAATTTAATTTCGAAATTTGGTCATGTGGGACCACCCGAGAAATTTTGTATGTGTTGGGGAGTTTGGGAAGGCAAAACGCAGAACAAAAAATACCAAAACGTGTATGAAAAGTGAAAACCCGTCCATGAACAGTGTGATTCGATGAACAGTGTTCGGAAAAACGCCATTTCCGGCCAAACCAGGAATCCGCCGGGGGCGAGACATGTACCAAAAGCTTCGTCCCGTCGAGCCCGTCAAATCCATACCAACCGCCACTGTCGATTCTCCCGGAATCGCCGGCAATTTCAAATCGAAGTTTCGGTCACTGTTCATCCATCTTCCCCGTTCGGTTTTTCTGATTTTCCGGCCAACTGAGGTACAATCGACGGGAGTGGAGTATACCATCAGAACCACCATCTCTTTGTCGTCATTTCCATGTAAACCAGGACCCTCGATTCTTGCTCAAACTCGTCGTCGACCAGATCGATCTTCGCCGAAACCCTAGGTCGTCGATGAGCATTTTTCCGGCCACCACAGGTAGAGTCGATGGTCGTGGCTAGTGTAGAAACATTCAGGGTGGAAAGGCCAACATTTTGGCACCATCCACGACCTCCAATTCAACCCAGATCGTCGGGTCGACCAAATCATATTTTCCGATCGGAAGTTGGAAAATTCCGATCGATTCCGGTACAATTTAGGGCTAAGGCGTATACCGTTGTGTTCATATTGATCTTAGCTACGTTTTGCAACCAATCCCGAGCCTCAATTCTCGTGATTTGAATCCGCCATCGACGCCACTGAGTCACGCGGCAGTGCCGCCAGACCAGCGGACCTCCAAAATTGATTTTCCTCCATTAATTCATCCACGCAATAACAATTCGATGAATTCACTTCCAACGGATCAAAAATGGAATTTTCCGACGAACAATTCCGCGACGTAGCAAGCAAATGGGAATTTCCGCCACCAACGGCGGTAGTTCAGCCGCTTAACCACACATAAATATTCCACAAGACTTCAGCGATCCGACAACAATTTCCAATCACCGCTATTGTCTACTTAGCGTGTGGATTAGCCAAGAGGTATGTGAACTTCTTTACTTCTTTTGACATGATTTTGATAAGTCTAGAGGATCGAATTATTTTGGTAAGTCTAGGTGACTTGAATTATGTGATAAGTCTAGGTGACTTGAATTATGTGATAAGTCTATGTGACTTGATTCTTGGAAGTAAGTAAATTGATTTTCAAGGTTATGCGGCTTGTTTTATCTAAATAATTAAGAAACTTGATATTCTAAGTTAAGAAACTTGAAGTATTTTGAAAGTTATGTAATTCGATTTGAAAGTATAAGTCTCTTGGTTATAAAAAGAATGAATTTGTCTAAGACATAAAGAGTTATAACAGCTTTATGGGAAGTTGGTTATAACAACTTTATGGAAGATTTAAAAGAATGGTTTTCTTCAGTAATGTAAGCAAAGAAATGATTTGAAATAAAGAAGGGCAAATTGTTTTAAAGGTACCAATTGCTTAGGGTTTTAAAGAAAGAAGTCACTTGATTTGTAGGTAAATGTATTTCTAAAAGGTATTGTGACTTGTCTTGAAAAGTAGATATGACTTGATACTACGGTTGTTAGTATCTTGGAAGTATTATTTGAAAAAGAGTCATTTTTTAAAAGGAGTAGAGGTACGTAGCACGTTGGGTTAAATTCCCGGATTTTATATGACTTTCTGGCGTCGAGTTGGGCCGGGCAAGATACCTTTATGGGCGGACTATGTGACCTTACCGCCCCAGATCGGGCCGCAAGATACCTTTATGGGTAGACTATGTGACTTTACCGCCCCGTGATCGGGCCGGGAAGTATACCTTTATGGGCAGACTATGTGACCTAATCGCGTCCCAGGATTGGGCCGGCAGGATACCTTTATGGGCAGACTATGTGACCTTACCGCGTCGTGATCGGGCCGGCAAGATACCTTTACGGGCAGACTATGTGACCTTACCGCGTCGTGATCGGGCGGAAGTATACCTTTATGGGCAGACTATGTGACTGTCGCGTCGTGATTGGGCGTGATATACCTTTATGGGCAGACTATGTGACCTTACCGCGTCTCAGGATTGGGCCGGGCAGTATACCTTTATGGACAGACTATGTGACCATACCGCGTCCCAGGATTGGGCCGGGTAGTATACCTTTATGGGAAGACTATGTGACCTTACCGCGTCCCAGGATTGGGCCGGGCAGTATACCCTTATGGGCAGACTATGTGACTTTATCGCGTCCCAAATTGGGTCGGGCAGTATAGGTGTCCCTCCATAAAGGGTCGGTTTATGTTATGCAAGGTAAGTAAGTTATATGGTAATGAACTTGACGATTTTTCCCTAAGTATGTACGTAAGAAAGTGACTATAACTTTTATAGAAAAATGGGAAAAGATAATAAGGTACGGTTAAGTTCACGGGATGGTAATGACACGGTAGGATCTGGTATGTACCCTTTTTATACTTGCCCCTGTCATTCTTTTGTACAGTTATGATTTGTTTACTGTACCTTATTTTCCGTTCCATATTCTGCACTGTTATCGACTTCTTCGGGCCGCGTCATGTCCGCAGTTTAGGTATTACGCTGTGGATCCGCGAGCTTAGGATCCCGGTTCAAGATTTGAGACGGCTCCAATGTTCCGAGCTTGTCGTCATGGTTATGTATATTCGTGGTACGGCGGGGCCTTGTCCGTCATAGTATTTGTCCAAATCTTAGAGGTCCATTCATCCAATGGCTGGATGGCTAGAGTTGTTTTTACATTGTTAAACAGTGTAGACCCTTTCGGGTAATTTTTATGTTATGGCCGCCTTATCGGCTTGGCCTTAGTTAAAAAGAAGTGTTATTTATCTTCCGCAGCTTTTTTATGTCAGATGAATAGAAGGTGCGGGTAGGGCACCGATGCGCTTCGGTCGTCGTGACATTTCTTGAATATATATTCGAGAGGACACTCATATACTCATTAGATGTTAGGTTGACTAAGTCGTTGGCCAACGCAATGGACATGTCTGTGATATGGTCCTGTTGTCAACTAATATAGATGAGGTATAATAATCAAGCTATTTGGATAATCCTAAGCTTGATTGATTGTGTTGTGAATGAAAGGATTTTATCTTCCCACATATAGGTTCAGTTCACATGTTTTGTGTAGCTAAACTTTACATATTGAGTTCGTCTTCCGGCGCAGTCTAGGAGTTCCGTGAAGACTCTAATGTTATTAGTGTCGATATGTAAAAGACTTAAGGGTAACATTAAGTCAAATGTTTCGTCGATTGAAAAATGTAATTAGAAGGAGATTTGATATATGTTCGGTTGATGGCCGGAACATTTGAAATGGGAACAAGACAAAAAATTGGGACAGGGCCGCGGTGCCTTTGATTCAGGGTCGCTGTGCCAAAATGCGTGTAGGCACCGCGGTGCCGAGGCGCGTTCTGGCAGTCCGAACTAGCCCAGTCTGCTGGGTCTGGCCCATGGGAACCCTAAAGTTGAACTCTTCAACTATAAATAGAGGGTTTCCCCCTCCCATTTCACTACACCAAAAATAAGAGACTAATCTCTTCTAAAGTTCTGTCGGAATCCCTAGCATTCTAGTCTTAGCAAATTACATCAAAGTTTTTCAGAACTTGCAAATCGAAGGACGTTTGTGTGTGCACCCTCGGACTACACAAAGCTTCCAGATTTGAGATTGCTATCTACAAAATGTAAGTCTTCTATCGAAGTATTACATTATTGCTTTGTGTTTATTTTAAATCATATATTCATACTACAGTTTAACTGAAAGTCGGGTTTGAAACATAAATTTTCAAATTCCGCTGAGTGTACGAACCCGACTAAAACGCCTACATATATAAACGGGTGCATATTTTCGAAAAATCTATAAACTATTAGATATTCACAAAGAGATCAAGATATCATATATTGTCTTTCTGAAAGCCGAAATGATCAAGACGCATGTCGAAGTTGTTGCTCGACTTTCCTAGCAACCAAATACATCGCAATGAAGTCTAAATCATCCTATATTCGAAAAATACTCTACTAACAACTCTCGAATCAAGAAGTTTTAGGAAAAAAGAATCAAAGTAATATATAGATTTGTACACACAATCTTAATAAATAAATTCACTTTTATTTTATTTTATATTCGTGATTAGAGTTTGTTTTTTATACATTGAAAAAAAATGTTGCAAATAGGACCAATAGAGAAACTCCTTCAAAACACAGTATGTTTTAGTTCATATCTCAGCTAGCTGAAAAAGTTGAAAAGTACCGAACCCCTTAGAGAAATGTCGTTTGATTTTCTACTCTTTTAAAAACATACTTCACACTAGATGAATAATCATTTAATTATTTTTCGAATTTTGAAATCAACTAAAAATTTGTTTATTGAATCATTCCATATTTGAACTATGTAAGAAATTATACTATTTAGGACTTACGACTTTGAAGTGAATTAAATTATATATAAAAATAATTATATTCACATGAGGAAAATATGCATTCATTTTAGAGTACAATTCAACAAAGAATTGTAGATACCTTGAAGTGTAGTTACAACAACAACATACCCAATAAAATCTCATCACATTGGGTCTGGAGAGAGTAGAGTGTACACAGACCTTACCTCTATCTTGGTAGGTAGAGCGGCTGCTTCCGGGAGACCCTCGGCTCAAGACCTGCGTAATCACAATCAAAGCAAACATTGCATAGCAAGATAAACGGTCACAGACAAAAAATTGAAGCTATAGGAACATGCTAATAACAAAAATCGAATACACAATGGTAGCACATTCTGTCAAAAGAAAGCAGTAGGTAACACAAATAAATAATATGAACAAAGTACACTAGAGAACACATAGCCGCAGAAATCAACTACAGGGAATATAAAGTAATACTATGTCACGCCCCAAATATTTCCTAAGTCTTTACTTAGGGCGTGATGGCACCTGGACAATTATTTTCCACCAGGAGCACCATTTAATTCTCTTTATTTAGAAATTTAAATTTATATTCAAATACGGAGCTATTAATAAAATAACAATAAATAAATTTATTTATGACTTTATTAATAATATAACGCGAGCCCATGCTCGTGCAAATATTGTCTCTACATAGACATACTGACAAATATTATTCTAAGTTGGAAGGGAGACCATTCCACACGGGCATTTCCCGAGACATTGGAACTGACATTCTGAACCTGACGAGTAGCAAGCCCGAAGCAATGGACTTGGTATGACAAGAGGTTGCGGGACGATCGCTAGCCTTGGCGTGGAGTCTTTCCTCTATCACGCTTTCCTGAAACATGTTAAATAAAGAGTCAGCCCTACCATCCAAATGTGAGTGAACTTTACCGCGCAATTCAAAGTAACACCACAATATTCCAAGTGCAATCACATTATAACGTAATAAGCATATTGCAAAACATATCAAAGTTACAACATTTTCAAATATGCAACAACTCCTCATAGGAAATTCTCGGTTTAACTAACACTTCATTTTATCTCGTATTATACGTTAAGACATTTCCCTGCATTTCCACATGTTTATTACATTTATATATTTGTGAACGCGTATTCACTTTTCATATTTATATATAGGTGAACATGTATTCATCTTTCATATTTGTTGCGGCGTGCAACCCGATCCATTATATTTACGTATTTGTGAACACGTATTCACTTTACGGTTTGTTGCGGCGCAACCCGATCCATTATGTTTACGTATTTGTGAACGTGTATTCACTTTACGCTTTGTTGCGACGTGCAACCCGATCCATTATATTTACGTATTTGTGAACGGCGTATTCACTTTACGTTTTGTTGCGGCGTGCAACCCGATCCATTATGTTTACGTATTTGTGAACGCGTATTCACTTTACGTTTTGTTGCGGCGTGCAACCCGACCCATTATATTTACGTATTTGTGAACGCGTATTCACTTTACGTTTTGTTGCGGCGCAACCCGATCCATTATATTTACGTATTTGTGAACACATATTCACTTTACGTTTTGTTGCGGCGTGCAACCCGATCCATTATGTTTACGTATTTGTGAACGCGTATTCACTTTACGTTTTGTTGCGGCGTGCAACCCGATCCATTATATATTTATATATTTATGTGAACACGTATTCACTTTTCATATTTTTCAGAAGATCAAATAAATACTATTCTCTTTTCTAACATTCTGTCATTCATACTTGTAACGATTATAACTTTTTAACCATAACTCCAACTAAGGTGTTTCTCAAGCGGAAATTAAGGTAAGACGGGGATCTTTCACTGTACCAAATTTCATTTAAAACTACTTTGGGTAACTAACACAAATTTATCCTCAAAACAGCCACATGAAATTTGTTTCGGCAGAATTTTTATTAAACAACACCCAATCTTATAATAGTCATAACTCCTAATCTGTAAACCCGTTCAAGCCCCATAAATTCTCAAAACGACTAGAACAGAGAGCTACACGTCTCCATGTGAACCATTCTTTCATATTCTGTACCATTTGGTACAGTTTTACACTTTTATTCGCTGCCCTTCCTGGATCTCGATAGATCCGAGACAGAAACTTTAAACAGCGATAAATCTCAATCCTTAAGTCGTATAGACCCCCGTAAGGTCTCAAAATGTCCACAACAAAGAGATCTAGAACTTTCATTTAGCAACAATTTTCATATTTCCCACATATTAGTACAGTTTTACATTTCAACGTCCTGCCCTTCTGGATTCCGACGAATCCGAGGCAGCAACTTCAAACTACAATAACTCTCAACTCGTAAGTCCGTTTTAATAAATCTTTATATATATCTGTCCGTAACAGAGAGATTTATAACCATGTAAATTTTCATATAATTCTAATAAGTAAAACTCAATAAAAACAGTCCGTAATTATGCCTTTCCGAATTTTGACCAAATCTAAGGCAGGAACTTTGAACTATGATAACTTTCAAACCGTACGTCCATTTTACCTCATTTTTTGTTCTATATGATCATATTAGAGAGGTGTACAATTTTTCCGAATTTCATCAAATTCTAACAATTATAACTCAGTGAGAACAGTTCGTAAAGTTCATGACGCAACTAGTTGTCTAAGCAATCAAAAGTTCAATATTTCTTTTCAACACTCAATTCTTATTCCAACATGTATTGAACTAAAAATAAAGTATGTTACCAAGGATTTCTGAGTGAGAAAACTCACCTTGTAAGTGTGAAGATTATTGTTGTTTGGTTGCTAAAATGATCCTTACTCTCTAGTATTTTGATTCTTGTTCTTCTTGCCCTCTTGGTATTTTTCCAGATTTTTTTCTCTTCTTTTCACTTATTTTTTTCTGATTTCCTATTCTTTGTGCTATGTATTTTATTTGTGTATAAGTAACATATATAACTAGAGATGTTTGTGTGTAACATAAAGGAGGTGGAAAACCAAGAGTGGAGAGGAGTTAAAGGGGAGGGGAAGGGAAGTAGGTTGTTTCCTTACCAAAGAAACGTGTATGCAGATTTTTAATGTGGTTAATTCTTGAAGTCTTTAAGGCTTGAATTATATATTTTGTCAACTAATAGACTTCTAACATGCCATGTAGTCCTTATAAAAAGATTATGAATTATATATTTTGCCAACTAATAGATTTCTAACATGCCATGTAGTCCTTATAAAAAAATTATGAAATATATATTTTTATTAAACCAACCAACAACTATATATTATTAATTTTTTTCGGACTTTACATTCTTTCATCCTTAAGCAACATTCGTCCTCGAATGTGAATAAGGTCATAACATAATCACATAGACACAATAATGTTTATTGTTATTGTAACACTAATTTGGGGCTTCACATACTACTTCTATAATTGTGATGGGCTAATTATAGAACTATCTTTTTGTGGGCGTGAGTGGGACTACGCTCGACTATCTACTACCCTTCAACCCTAATTTGTGTCTTCCATAAACCCCTATCTAAGGTCATGTTTTCAGTAAGTCGCACATGCGCCATATCCCGTCTAATCACCTCTCCCCAATACTTATTCGGCCTACCTCTACCTCCACTGAACTCGTCCATAACCAACCTCTCACACCTCCGCACTGAGACATTTTTGTCTCTCCTCTTCGCATGCCCGAACCATCTCAACCTCGCTTCTCGCATCTTACCCTCCACCGAGGCCACACACACTCTGTCCCGGATATCGACATTTCTAATTCTATCCCTCCTTGTATGCCCACACATCCATCTCAGCATCCTCATCTCCGCAACTTTCATCTTTTGGGTGTGCGAAGTCTTGACTGACCAACACTCCGTTCCATACAACATAGTCGGTCTAACGACCGCCCTATAAAACATGCCTTTGAGCTTTGGTGGAACTTTTTTGTCGCACAAGACTCCAGGGTCGCTCTCATTACTGAACTTGCACTCCAAATACTCTGTCTTGGACCTACTCAACCTGAACCCTTTGGACTCTAGAGCTTGTCTCCAAACCTCCAGCTTGGCATTCACTCCGCTACGAGTCTCATCAATCAGGACTATGTCATCTGCGAATAACATACACCATGACACATCCTCTTGAATTTGTCGCGTCAGTCCGTCCATCACCAAGGCAAATAGGAAAGGGCTAAGCGTTGATCCCTGGTGCAGCCCCATCGTCACTAGAAAGTACTCTGAGTCTCCTCCTATTGTTCGTACCCTGGTCTTGGCATCATCATACATATCCTTGATCGCCCTAGTGCATGTCACAGGTACACCTCTAACCTCCAAACATCTCCATAGAACCTCCCTAGGGACTTTGTCGTATGTCTTCTCTAGGTCGATGAAAATCATATGTACGTCTCTCTTCCTCTCTCTATACTGTTCCGCCAACCTCCTAATAATGTGAATGGCTTCAGTAGTCGAACGTCCCGACATGAATCCAAACTGGTTCTCGGAAATAGACACGTCTTTTCTTACCCTCATCTCCACGACCCTTTCCCAAACTTTCATAGTGTGGCTTAAAAGCTTGATACCCCTATAGTTGTTGCAACTCTGGATATCACCTTTGTTTTTGTACAACAGAATCATTGTACTCCACCTCCATTAATCGGGCATTCTTGTCGTCTCAAAAATGACGTTAAACAACTCAGTCAGCCACTCCAAACCTGTCATGTCTACGCTTTTCTAAAAATCAACTGGGATCTCATCGTGCCCGGTTGCTCTTCCCCTACGCATCCTACGAACAACATCCTTAACCTCCTCAACCTTAATCCTTCTACAATACCCAAAATCTCGATACCTACCAGATTGCTCCAGATCTCCAACACGATGTCACTATCTCCTTTTTTGTTCAAGAGTTTATAGAAGTAAGACTATCATCTCCGCCTAATATGTGCGTCCTCCATCAGTACTTTACCGTCCTCGTCCTTGATGCACCTTACGTGATCCAAATCACGGCCAATCCTCTCCCTCGCCTTGGAGTCTATATAACTTTCTATCTCCGGCTTTCTCCTCTAATTCCACATACAGGTGTTCAAAAGCTGTTGTTTTCGCTGCCGTAACCGCAAGATTAACCTCCTTCCTCACCATCTTATACAACTCCCTATAAGAAACAAATTCATGAATTTCATTGTTTGGGTAAAACTTGAACGACCTCTGTTTTTATTAGAAGTAATTATTTTTATAAAACTTTGGGTTAGGAGTCCTTGTGTAAATACAATAAAAAAAATATAATTGAAAAAAAATCAGACGGGTTAAAAAGGAAAAAGAAGAAGAGTACAACTATAAAACTCCTTTAATTAATATTGTAACAGAGAGTTTTATTTTTGGAGAAAAATAAAAAAGTACCGTAGACATCAAAATTTTAACGGAATGAAATAGAAATCTACGAGATGAGTCTACTCCAATTCAAATTCTAAGATTCTTTAGGGGTTTTGAAGGCTATTCTATTCTAAACTCTAGCTCACTCAATTCTCTAAAATCTCATAAACTCTTGGACATTCACAAAGAGATCAAGACATCAAATATTGTCTTTCTGAAAGTTATAATGATTCATATGCGTTCTTCTCCCTCGAGATCAACAATGCTGATTCTACTGCCCAACGTTCATAACGATCAAATACATCGCAATGAGGTCCAAATAAAATTATGAAAAAAGAATCAAGGAAGTATACAAATTTATACCAATGATATTAATATATAAAGTTACTTTTATTTATTTATTATTTTATGTGGGTAGTAATGTGTAAACGGGAAAATAACAACAACAACTATTTGTTAGAAATCTGAAAATAAACAAACAAGTGGGTTTGATGAGTCGATCAAATTCTTGATCTATCCTTAAGATAATATTGCCCCGTATATCCTTTCAACGGTTGTAATGACAACTTATCTCCCCAAGATAAAACAACAATAAAACAAATGAGCAAAGGAAACTCAAGTGTTCGCTTCAGAAGAAAGATCTTTGAGTGTTTTGTTATTGCAAGAGAGGAAGACAATTTCAGAGAATTGTTAAGTAAAAATGCCAAGTGTAATTTGCAAATGAGCCAAAGGCTTCATTTTATAGTGTTGAGAAGAAGACCCTCCAACTAGCCAATTTATGGCTTTGAATGACCAAGTAATGCCATTAGTATGGACTTACAATTCAGCCAAGTAATGGTTGAATTCAAGAGCAAAATAATTAGGAGTTAATCCTCTCAGTTTTTATTCTTTTCCAACGGATTGAAAACGGTCAAAGCGACGTGGCGCCAGAACTTCAGAGGCGCAGCGTACGGAGAGTGGCGTCGTTGGCGAAACCGAGGACTTGGTGCGCGCTCAAGGCTACAAAGATCCTTGCCGCCGCGGCCCAATTCATGACTCGTTTCATCTTTTAACACATTGTACACTTCTTCCGTCATTTATCAACGTGAAACCTACGTCATTTGGCCAATAACCGTCTATTACCTTACGTCTCAAACAATTCGTATACGTATCAATATCTCTTTCATTTAATGAAATTATTATCTTTGGCATTGTATTTACACGTGTGTGGAAACAACGTTTACGACGTGTGGGGCCCCTAATTGTTCGATTCGTAATTAAATAAGATTAACTATATTTCACGTTTAATAAATATTTTCAACATTTTATTTATTTTGTGATTACAGTTTACCTGAAAACTCCTTTAATTAA
Source organism: Przewalskia tangutica (assembly GCA_029844215.1). Taxonomy (NCBI): domain Eukaryota; kingdom Viridiplantae; phylum Streptophyta; class Magnoliopsida; order Solanales; family Solanaceae; genus Przewalskia; species Przewalskia tangutica. The sequence continues at coordinate 1,999,740 of CM056730.1, read as the reverse complement.
TATTCATAATATATAGTGTTTCATTTATATTTAGATTCTAGTACTATCCTTAATATTGCTGAAAATATTAATAGAGTAAAAATATGTTTTTCAAATGATAACAAATTAATTTTAAATAGTATTATATGTAGGAGAACCTATAGCTTGCAAACATTAGCTAAAAGATTTAAGAATTATATACTCGATATTTATAATTCAATAATTCTTTATATAGATTATTTTATTATTATCATTCAAAATTCATTAAAAATATAACCATCAATTTCAATATTTCATGTGTTTGAGCCCCTGCACAACGCGAGGTTTTATATCTAGTACTGATATAGTATTGACAATGACTTTCGCTCGGAGTAAATGGAGTTAGTTTCCATTTTGATGAAAAATATTTCTAGCAACCGAACACCAATATTTTAGAAAAGAAACATTTTCTACCATATTCATACCCAAACATACCTTAAGGGGTCGTTTTTTAGTTGGATAGGAGCTAAATTATGCAGGTATTAAATCGTACATGAGTAATACCATGTTCGATAACATTTTTTGCTATATATAAAATTCAGCACACATAATACGGTGTTTGGTTGCAATTCAGAAATACTCACATGTAATACATGTATAAATTATAAGTAAATCTATGTATTATTTTATACATGATAGAAGATGGAATACTTAATACATAAATAACTAAATTTTCTATAACTAATTTTTGCATAAAATAATGCATAGATTTCCTCGTAGCTAATCCAACAAAGTATATTTCAATTCATTAATCAAACATCAATATTTTTGAAAAAAATGACTCATCATATTAAATGCACCTTAGGTCGTTTGATTTTTTTTTTTGTTGACGAAGGAATCCGCAGCCGCTGCTCTTTCGAGTGGGCACAGGGTAAACCCCGGACTGGCGCAATAGCCTGCAAACCACGTCAGCCAGTTAAATCACACTTGACAAGCCAGGTGTGACAGGCTCCCCCAAGAGGCGAAGGTAGGCCAGGCGTTACCCTGGAGTTTCGAACGTGTGACCAAGTTCTCTCACACCACTCAATGAGGATACCCTCTGCCTTCAAGACCAACTGTTCTAGGGCTTCGGATCAGGTCGTTTGATTTGCAGTTTAAAAATCCACATAACTAATATATCTATAAGTTATGACGAAATCTATGTATTATATTATGAAGGATAGGAGATAAAATAACTAATACATAAATAACTAAATTCTACGTAACTAATTTCTATATAAAATAATATATAAATTTCATCATAACTAATCTCTCTATTACTATTACATGCTTAAATCTAACCAACTAAGAATGGACTCAAGTGATGTATTTAATGTGATGAAACTCATGTTTTTCCACATTTTGATTCATGAATTAAAATATTCTACTACTAATTCATATAATAATATTTGCATAATTCTAATCAGCAATCAAAGAATTTCTAAGAGTGTATTTAATGTGATAAACTCATGTTTTTTTTAAAGTTTGATTAAGAGATAAGAGCCAAAAACATGACTGAAGTATAATTCTTTTTTGAGTTTCATATCTGAATTATCAGCGCGAGAATTTTCTATCTAAGTAAGAATTCTTTTTTTTTTAATCCCCTTATTTGAATTCATCGCTCCACCATTAATATGAGTGTGTTGATGACTTCCAAGAATTCCAAGTAAATAGAACAAACCCAGTTGATCATTTTCTTGTCTTTAGTTCTTTTCAGAAAGTATTTGGTGTTTTTATTTTTGATCATACTGACTTCCAAGTGGAAGTGTAAAACGTAAGGAGCGGATTTAGTCGGTGGGGAGGAACACTTTCGGCAAAAAATTACATTGTTGGGTAGATTTTTTGTGTTTATGTACATATGTTAACTTTTGAATACCCTAACAAATACAAAAGGTTAGCTCAAGTGGTTCATGGTGTTCAAAATTTTCCCCATCCCTAGGTTTCATCCTAGGTTCGATTTTCAGGGACAATATTATTTGTTATGTTTAGCTTTTGTTGTTTTTTTCGAGCCCCTGAGTGACAATCTTGGTCCCGTTCCCGTCACTATAAAAGGTGACCCAGTTGAATGGGGGGGCAGGGGTAGAGGGTTGCAGGGGTTCAGTTTGTTGCAAAATTATTCTATGTAAATAGATATATGTTGTTGAATCCTCTTGGTAGATTTCCAAGTGAAAGTGTAAAAGACGACCCAGTTGAATGAGGCAGAGGTACAGTGGCGCAAGAGGGTTCAATTTGTAATAGGGGAAAAATAAATTATTTTGCATATTATATAAGTTGTTGAATTCCCTGGTATATTTAAGTGCTTGGGTATCTGTGATATTGATGGTATATTGTTCCAAGTAAAACACATACCCAGTTGATCGTTTTCTTGTTTTGTGTTTTTTTGTTAATTCAAATATTTTGGGGTCTGTGATTTGTGATGGTACTATTGATGCACAGGAAAAGAGTGTTTCCAGGTGGGAGTTCAATTGATGCGGAGGTAGTGGAAATCTCGCGACCTGTAAATTGGAGTTCGAAATCAAAGTCTCCAAAGCAAAAGGAGGTATTAAATTCTGTAGTTTTTGTACCAGGGTCCTATCTCGTTGCATTTATTTTGTTTCTGTCTGGATTAATTACCTTTTGCTAGCGCTCTTTCAGCTATAATATATGTTAATGGCTTCTTTGAATCATCTTGCTGATACACATTTGGCCTTAATGTACAGTTTACTGTTTTTCCCCTACTTATTTGGTTTGATTTGGTAATTGCGCATGACAGTGCTGAAATGCGCATTCTCAAAGCTTTTGGCTTTGCAGATAATTTATGTTTCATTTTATTAGGAATAGTGAAATGAAGTTTGCTTAACGTGGAAATTTTGTCTCGCATCACCTGCTCCATGTCATTCTATCCCCCATCATCCCTCCCAAGAATTAAAGATTTTTTTCTAACCTTGCACACACCTCGACTAATTCTACGGTACCTGCTATCTCCCATCAGCACAGGTATCATGTAATTTCGTCCACCAAGATTTGGACAGATGTGAAGAAATTATCTAGTGCTTTTGCCTCCTCTAGGAACTGAACCTGAAACCTCATGGTTTTCAACCCACCTCATTGACCACTAGGCCAGAACTTCGTGTGCAAGATTTTCCGGAAGAACTTCTATGCCACTCCAACTTATGTATGGCCCTCTTGATGTTTATATTGCACACGATCCCCTGGTCATCCCTTCTGAGATCACTGCTGCTATAGCCTCGCTATCATTCACCATTATGCATTTTTTTCCATTTATTTTCACCAATTTTCAGACTCTATTTTTCACCATAGTGAACATCTCTGAGTATGGAGTACTATTCCATTGTGTATATCATTGGGTTTCTAGGTAGAAAGGAATAGTAGGATATTTGAAGGTGTAACTTATACTGTTGGAACAAAAAGAATTCCGTAACCGATGTGGGAGGTGCAAAAAGAATTGCGTAACCGATATGAGAGATGGCTTGGGACTTACGGACTCCTTATGAAAGTGGGAGTAGTATACCTCATTTATACTGGGATGTATTACCTCTTTGGTAGTATTCATTGAACAGAAAATTTACTTTCATTTAAAAAAATCACCTCTGAGTATGCATTTTTCAAGATTGTTCTATTGCACCACACCTTACCCCAACCATGCATTATGTCCCTTACCAACAACCTAACTAGTCCCTGCCCTAAAATGTAAAATTTCCCCTCTAATGCTCAGTCACTCTAGAACCATCCATTGCTTAAAACTCCATACTTAGCAGCTATTATCCTTCTCCATAACATTAAAAATTCAAATTCATGTTTGATGCATGATCATAGTCACGAAATCCAGGTTAGCTTTGCATGATTGTGAGAAAATGCAAAGGTTAGGAACTCATCTTGGCAGGTTTACCAAGTTTTTTCATAAAAATGGTGCTCCAGTGTAAGATGTTCGTTTTCCTGACATGTTAACAAATTATGGAATTTGGATGAACATGCAAGAGAAGGTTATCTTAAGTTTTCCTTTCTCTTTTTTTTCCCCGTAAAGACTTTTGCATAGTGTGGATGCATCATCTATAGATAAAACAACCGTTAAAACCCATCAGCTCAAAATCATGATGTAGATATATCTTCATCTGTTACGTACAACATAGAGTATATATATAATTATATATTAGCATATGAGAAAGTTACACCATGTCTGTTGATATACTATATTCAGATAAGTTTGGTAATTTTACGGTATTGGAAATACATCTTAAGTCGCAGGCTGCAAAAACAAGGAAGTAGAATTAGTGGACAGAGTTTCCGTGGAAAAATGAGGAAGTAGAACATCTTTTGAGGAGGTTGAAAATGTTCTTGTATAACTAAGAGCTAATCATTTGGTTTTATTAAATTTTGGTGCATCCACAAAATTCCTGTTAGCATAGATGATTGTTTTTTTTAATTGAGAACCACATTCTTGCCTAGGTGTTTTACTTTTGTGTACCACTTCTATATCAGAGTTTTTCTCACATCAATGAAATATATTTTATCAAACAATGAAAATAAAGTTCTTAGGCATTTCCACCTAAATGTGTAGCCTAATAGTCATTGAAGCTAAAATAAATCCATGGGACGCCAGAGTTGAAAAATCTCCGCAAGAGGCAAGAAATGCAAAGTGATCTCTTCCTATTTGTGTAAATCTTGGACCGAGTTACTTGGTACTTTGTGCTGGTGTGAGGTAGTAGGTACTGGTAAATTAGTCAAGGTGAGAGCGAGTTGGCCTATACACATTAGGTTGACGTTACCATAACCTCTTAACACATGCACTTAGTATGTTCAGCTGCATTTCACAGTTCCTTTATGTGAGCAAAAGCTAGAGATACCTGCATATATTGTTTTCCTTTTACTGAATAAAAATTTCTTTTTCCTACCTTAGAAATCTTTTGCCATGTATGAGTGCTTCTTCAGGAAAAAAGAAAATTGAGGGAGGAGTAGAGTCTCTCAGATTAGCTAACCTCTCTTGACATCTTTTCTGTTAATTGATTGTGTGTAACAATCGGTAGCTAACCTCTCTTGACATCTTTTCTGTTAATTGATTGTTAGCTATCAATTTTAATTAATCGACAAGACAAGCATTGTTGTTTTGATTTGATTCTTATTTTGTTGTAATGTTATTCTTGGCCGTGATACTAGTGCTTACATATTATTTTTAGGTTATCTCCCATGAAATAATAGATGTTGACGTGGAAGAAGATTGTAGTGATGTTAAGCGCGTTCATGGAAATGTAGAATCTAGTGGCAAGGGAAAGGTAATCAGAGATTGTCAATGTGCTCTTGTTAAACTACTGGTTCTTTTTCTTTGTCCGTCTTCTATGCTGTCTTTTTTTCCCGGGGGTCTAATTTTGTCAATTGCCTCTTGAAGGATATTTTGGTCGGTAGACCAGTAGATGGGGTTAAGTCTTCAAAGAAGAACTGCCCTTCAGCATCTGATAATCCAATTGTGATGGATGATTTTGGTTATGATGACTTACTGTATGATGACTTAATGTATGACGACGACTATGCTATTTTGCAATCACATTTTGATAACATGGATATTCCCACTGGAATTGAGGCTCCAATCCCATGGATGCCTGGTCCCGTTAAAGAACAAATGGCGTCAACCACTACAAGTACTTCAGGAAGAGACGTCTCCGGAGAAGTAAGGGACAAGTCCACTTCATTTAGCAGCTCGACTCTTGTTGGTCAGCCTACACAATTTGCGTCGTCCTGGTCGTCTCCAGGACCTGCTTTAGGCAAGGAGAGACAATTAGTCATTGGAGGTTCAAATGAGAAGAGTTCTGAGGGAGTAAATAGTTCAAAGAAACTCCATTCGTCTGATGCAACAGCCTCTTTTGATTGGCATAACCAATCTAAAATCTATATAGAGTCATTATCTCATTATGGAAAGAAATTAAGTTCATCTGGTGCTACAGCCTCTTATGGTTGGGGCAAGCAATCTACTCCTAGTGCGTCTTATTTCCCGAAATTTCCCGTGGGACCCACTCCGGTGTCTGATTGGACGAATTTTTTACCTAATCAAATCACTCCGGTTTCATCGGGGGCTATGAACTATTTCCCTCAGAGTTTGCATAAAAGTCCAACAACTGCAGCAAGTCCTTCAATTGCTTTGGGACCGGCTTGTAATGGAGAACAACATAGAGATTTAGGTGAAACTCTGAAGAAATTCCGTCTTTTCAAAAAAATTGCTGTTGAGGATCATTCGGACCATCACTATTCTCGACAGGCTTCTTCAAGGAACCAGGTATGTTTATCCTAAGTAAGATTCTGATAACTTCAACTAGTTTTGGCTTTGTCATCTTATGATATATCTCATCCTATTGCAGCCTTCTACGAATTGGGCCAAGAAAATACAGGATGAATGGAGGATGCTAGAGAAAGATCTGCCTGGTATACAACCAAAGTTTCACATGATGTGTATGATTTTCTTTTTCAACGAGCCATTGAAATTTAATATACCAAAGCCTAGAAATTCTGTCTAGTCATGAAAGTCTGAAAAGCTCAGCCTTCCATGCAGTTTTAACTAGCGCTGGCAAAATGGTTAAAAGAAAACAAGTAACCATCCAATCCGACCCGTTAGACATGAGTTGGATAACTGACTTTTTAAAAATGGATCAAGTATGGATATTATCCATATTATTCACTAAAAAATGGGTATCCATATTATCAATACTCATTTGTGTTATTTTTCATGAGTTCTTGCTTTGTGGGAGTCTAAGCTTATTTTGGCTTTTAGCTTGTGTTCTTACCTGACTATTCCTAAAGCCGTGGATAATATGAATATCTATACATTTAACCCGTTATCTGTGTTAAATATGGGCGGCTCAGATATTTTATCCGTTTTTGTGTAACCTGTTTTCGACCCACACATCTGATCCGACCTGCCCGTTTGCCACTCTAGTCATAGCACATGCCTTTTGCAATTTTCTTTACCACACACTCATCTGGTCGTCTTTTATTGAGCAGATACAATATTTGTCAGGGTGTACGAAACAAGAATGGATCTGTTGAGGGCAGTTATAATGGGAGCTGATGGAACTCCATATCATGATGGCCTTTTCTTCTTTGATGTTTTCTTTCCGAGCAACTATCCCAATGTTCCGCCGGTATGTATGTGTCTCGCTTTGTACTGTACTACTTTATCCTATTTCGACCTTAAGCCTAACACCTCCCAACCTATTGTTTCTAGCTTGTGCACTACCATTCCTTTGGCCTTCGAATCAATCCTAATTTGTATAACTGTGGAAAAGTCTGCCTGAGTTTTCTTAACACTTGGACTGGCCAAGGGAAGGAGAAATGGATCCCTCGTTCATCTACTATGTTACAAGTTTTGGTATCTATAAGGGGCTAATTTTAAATGCAAAGCCCTATTTCAACGAGCCTGGTCACGCAAGCTCGGAAGGAACAAAAAGAGGGGATGAAAGCTCACTGCGGTATAGTGAGAATATGTTCATTTTAAATCTGAAAACAATGGTCTTCTCCATGAGGCGACAACCAATGGTATCCATATTTTTAAAATTGTTTTCCCACAGTGATCGTCAGTGGTTCTTAACTATCTATTACCAAATAGATTATTTTTTTATGCTTCACGACTATTTCTTGACTTCATTTACACATATTTTCTTAAATTGTTTGCCCACGGTGATAAATCGGTGGTTCTTAACTATCTATTACCAAATAGGTTCTTTTGTTTCTTGACTTCATTTACGCTTTTGGTTTTAAATCGGAGAAAATGACTAAAATTGTCCCTTATGTTTAAGGGTAGATTCAAAATAGTCCTTGAAGTATGTTGACAGTTTTGGTCCTTTAAGTTTGCCAAAAGTTAACACTTTTAGTCTCTGTCAAATATTTACTCAACTACATTTGACGGAAAGTCGGAAACTATGGAAAAAAGGAGATTAGCTGAAACTCACATGTAGATGTACAATTTTTGTAGTTTATGCTATTTTTTATTTATTTTTAGAGTCGGGTGTAGCTTTTTCAAGGTGTAATTTTTTCTACTTTTTATATCTTTTTAGTGTCTAGCAGTTTTTACGTTGCATATTTAGGATTTGATGGAGTTCTTGGTGTTTATGGTTAATCCCCCCCACCACCCACCACCACCACACACACACACACTGTTTTCGTCAAATTTGGCGAACATAAAAGAGGGGATGAAAGCTCACTGCGGTATAGTGAGAATATGTTCATTTTAAATCTGAAAACAATGGTCTTCTCCATGAGGCGACAACCAAAGGTATCCATATTTTTAAAATTGTTTGCCCACGATGATAAATCGCTGGTTCTTAACTATCTATTACCAAATAGATTATTTTTTTATGCTTCACGACTATTTCTTGACTTCATTTACACATATTTTCTTAAATTGTTTGCCCACGGTGATCGTCAGTGGTTCTTAACTATCTATTACCAAATAGGTTCTTTTGTTTCTTGACTTCATTTACGCTTTTGGTTTTAAATCGGAGAAAATGACTAAAATTGTCCCTTATGTTTAAGGGTAGATTCAAAATAGTCCTTGAAGTATGTTGACAGTTTTGGTCCTTTAAGTTTGCCAAAAGTTAACACTTTTAGTCTCTGTCAAATATTTACTCAACTACATTTGACGGAAAGTCGGAAACTATGGAAAAAAGGAGATTAGCTGAAACTCACATGTAGATGTACAATTTTTGTAGTTTATGCTATTTTTTATTTATTTTTAGAGTCGGGTGTAGCTTTTTCAAGGTGTAATTTTTTCTACTTTTTATATCTTTTTAGTGTCTTGCAGTTTTTACGTTGCATAATTAGGATTTGATGGAGTTCTTGGTGTTTATGGTTAATCCCCCCCACCACCCACCACCACCACACACACACACACTGTTTTCGTCAAATTTGGCGAACATAAAAGAGGGGATGAAAGCTCACTGCGGTATAGTGAGAATATGTTCATTTTAAATCTGAAAACAATGGTCTTCTCCATGAGGCGACAACCAAAGGTATCCATATTTTTAAAATTGTTTGCCCACAGTGATCGTCAGTGGTTCTTAACTATCTATTACCAAATAGATTATTTTTTTATGCTTCACGACTATTTCTTGACTTCATTTACACATATTTTCTTAAATTGTTTGCCCACGGTGATAAATCGGTGGTTCTTAACTATCTATTACCAAATAGGTTCTTTTGTTTCTTGACTTCATTTACGCTTTTGGTTTTAAATCGGAGAAAATGACTAAAATTGTCCCTTATGTTTAAGGGTAGATTCAAAATAGTCCTTGAAGTATGTTGACAGTTTTGGTCCTTTAATTTTGCCAAAAGTTAACACTTTTAGTCTCTGTCAAATATTTACTCAACTACATTTGACGGAAAGTCGGAAACTATGGAAAAAAGGAGATTAGCTGAAACTCACATGTAGATGTACAATTTTTGTAGTTTATGCTATTTTTTATTTATTTTTAGAGTCGGGTGTAGCTTTTTCAAGGTGTAATTTTTTCTACTTTTTATATCTTTTTAGTGTCTTGCAGTTTTTATGTTGCATATTTAGGATTTGATGGAGTTCTTGGTGTTTATGGTTAATCCCCCCCCACCACCCACCACCACCACACACACACACCTTTGGTCAAATTTGGCGAACATAAAAGAGGGGATGAAAGCTCACTGCGGTATAGTGAGAATATGTTCATTTTTAATCTGAAAACAATGGTCTTCTCCATGAGGCGACAACCAAAGGTATCCATATTTTTAAAATTGTTTGCCCACAGTGATCGTCAGTGGTTCTTAACTATCTATTACCAAATAGATTATTTTTTTCTGCTTCACGACTATTTCTTGACTTCATTTACACATATTTTCTTAAATTGTTTGCCCACGGTGATCGTCAGTGGTTCTTAACTATCTATTACCAAATAGGTTCTTTTGTTTCTTGACTTCATTTACGCTTTTGGTTTTAAATCGGAGAAAATGACTAAAATTGTCCCTTATGTTTAAGGGTAGATTCAAAATAGTCCTTGAAGTATGTTGACAGTTTTGGTCCTTTAATTTTGCCAAAAGTTAACACTTTTAGTCTCTGTCAAATATTTACTCAACTACATTTGACGGAAAGTCGGAAACTATGGAAAAAAGGAGATTAGCTGAAACTCACATGTAGATGTACAATTTTTGTAGTTTATGCTATTTTTTATTTATTTTTAGAGTCGGGTGTAGCTTTTTCAAGGTGTAATTTTTTCTACTTTTTATATCTTTTTAGTGTCTTGCAGTTTTTATGTTGCATATTTAGGATTTGATGGAGTTCTTGGTGTTTATGGTTAATCCCCCCCCACCACCCACCACCACCACACACACACACTGTTTTCGTCAAATTTGGCGAACATAAAAGAGGGGATGAAAGCTCACTGCGGTATAGTGAGAATATGTTCATTTTTAATCTGAAAACAATGGTCTTCTCCATGAGGCGACAACCAAAGGTATCCATATTTTTAAAATTGTTTGCCCACAGTGATCGTCAGTGGTTCTTAACTATCTATTACCAAATAGATTATTTTTTTATGCTTCACGACTATTTCTTGACTTCATTTACACATATTTTCTTAAATTGTTTGCCCACGGTGATCGTCAGTGGTTCTTAACTATCTATTACCAAATAGGTTCTTTTGTTTCTTGACTTCATTTACGCTTTTGGTTTTAAATCGGAGAAAATGACTAAAATTGTCCCTTATGTTTAAGGGTAGATTCAAAATAGTCCTTGAAGTATGTTGACAGTTTTGGTCCTTTAAGTTTGCCAAAAGTTAACACTTTTAGTCTCTGTCAAATATTTACTCAACTACATTTGACGGAAAGTCGGAAACTATGGAAAAAAGGAGATTAGCTGAAACTCACATGTAGATGTACAATTTTTGTAGTTTATGCTATTTTTTATTTATTTTTAGAGTCGGGTGTAGCTTTTTCAAGGTGTAATTTTTCTACTTTTATATCTTTTAGTGTCTTGCAGTTTTACGTTGCATAATTAGGAATTGATGGAGTTATTGGTGTTTATGGTTAATCCCCCCCCCCCCACCCACCACCACCACACACACACACACTGTTTTCGTCAAATTTGGCGAACATAAAAGAGGGGATGAAAGCTCACTGCGGTATAGTGAGAATATGTTCATTTTAAATCTGAAAACAATGGTCTTCTCCATGAGGCGACAACCAAAGGTATCCATATTTTTAAAATTGTTTGCCCACAGTGATCGTCAGTGGTTCTTAACTATCTATTACCAAATAGATTATTTTTTTATGCTTCACGACTATTTCTTGACTTCATTTACACATATTTTCTTAAATTGTTTGCCCACGGTGATCGTCAGTGGTTCTTAACTATCTATTACCAAATAGGTTCTTTTGTTTCTTGACTTCATTTACGCTTTTGGTTTTAAATCGGAGAAAATGACTAAAATTGTCCCTTATGTTTAAGGGTAGATTCAAAATAGTCCTTGAAGTATGTTGACAGTTTTGGTCCTTTAATTTTGCCAAAAGTTAACACTTTTAGTCTCTGTCAAATATTTACTCAACTACATTTGACGGAAAGTCGGAAACTATGGAAAAAAGGAGATTAGCTGAAACTCACATGTAGATGTACAATTTTTGTAGTTTATGCTATTTTTTATTTATTTTTAGAGTCGGGTGTAGCTTTTTCAAGGTGTAATTTTTTCTACTTTTTATATCTTTTTAGTGTCTTGCAGTTTTTATGTTGCATATTTAGGATTTGATGGAGTTCTTGGTGTTTATGGTTAATCCCCCCCCACCACCCACCACCACCACACACACACACTGTTTTCGTCAAATTTGGCGAACATAAAAGAGGGGATGAAAGCTCACTGCGGTATAGTGAGAATATGTTCATTTTTAATCTGAAAACAATGGTCTTCTCCATGAGGCGACAACCAAAGGTATCCATATTTTTAAAATTGTTTGCCCACAGTGATCGTCAGTGGTTCTTAACTATCTATTACCAAATAGATTATTTTTTTATGCTTCACGACTATTTCTTGACTTCATTTACACATATTTTCTTAAATTGTTTGCCCACGGTGATCGTCAGTGGTTCTTAACTATCTATTACCAAATAGGTTCTTTTGTTTCTTGACTTCATTTACGCTTTTGGTTTTAAATCGGAGAAAATGACTAAAATTGTCCCTTATGTTTAAGGGTAGATTCAAAATAGTCCTTGAAGTATGTTGACAGTTTTGGTCCTTTAATTTTGCCAAAAGTTAACACTTTTAGTCTCTGTCAAATATTTACTCAACTACATTTGACGGAAAGTCGGAAACTATGGAAAAAAGGAGATTAGCTGAAACTCACATGTAGATGTACAATTTTTGTAGTTTATGCTATTTTTTATTTATTTTTAGAGTCGGGTGTAGCTTTTTCAAGGTGTAATTTTTTCTACTTTTTATATCTTTTTAGTGTCATTTTACGTTGCATATTTAGGATTTGATGGACTTCTTGGTGTTTATGGTTAATTCCCCCAAACCCCCCACCACACACACACTGTTTTCGTCAAATTTGACGAACATAAACTGTTAAATATTTGACGGAGAATAAAAGTGTTAAATTTTGACAAACTTAAAGGACAAAAACCCGTAAGTGCATATTTAAGGTACTACTTTAACCTAGCCTCCAACATAAGGTGCCATTTTTGTCATTTTCTCTTTTAAATCAACTACTAATTCCAATCGTGCTACTTGCTGCAGCATTTTGAGGATTTTTTAATTGGGCATTTCTTTCAAAGTGCTCAATATATTCTCGTGGCGTGTAAAGCATACACAGATGGTGCTCAAGTAGGTAGCCTTGTCCAGGGAGGTGTTCAGGACGTTGATGAGGGCGACAAAAGCTGCTCACCAACTTTCAGGGCTTCTTTGGCTGGGTTCATCAAGACGGTTATAGATACATTTAAAGAGATTGGAGCAAAGGATTGCGACAAATTTCTTCACTTGGCACAAAGAGGGACTGGAGGAGTAGTGCCAGTTGTTCCTGTGAGCGCGAGCTATTTCTATGGTTGACTCATATGGGAATGGTGTAGAAGGATGCAGTAGATGGAATTGAGAGTAATGTTGACCAACTAGTTCAACTTTAATTTGGCAAAATATAACATAGCTTCATATTTAATGCCGTTACCAGCTTTATTCAGATTTCTCTTTCCCTGGTTTTGTGAGTTTGTAAACAGCAAAACTAGAGCTCATTAGAGAATGATAAATGATGTATTCATCTGATTTATGATATGTATAGATCCAGCTAATATAATTTATATAGGCTTATTATTCCTGCTCTCTCTCTCTCTGTATAGTTATCTGTTGTGCGAAACCAACTAGCGTGACTAATTTAAATTTGTGCTACGTAAAACTCCGCTTGTAGAATTACACTAGGTATATTGTTGTTATTGGTATAGATAGCGAGCTTTCCTCTTCAATGAGCTTTACCTGGTGCTAGAGGTGTCGAAATTGATTTAGTAAATGAGCAGATTACTAATCTGCCTGAGTGTTATTTAGGCTGAGATGAGCTAGGTTAAGGTGAGTTAAATCATAGATCATTGCTCAACGTGTCATTCTTGTCAAAATTGTTTTGTTTATTATATTATAATTATTTAATAATTTTTCTTTATGACTATATATAACATATCGAATAGAAAAAGTATTTCTATAATCAAAGTGTCCTACGTGTCAATTTGAGATATTGTTTTAGCTCAAATCAGTCTAATTTTTAGAGAGCTAAGGAGTTAAAATAGATTGTGTTAACAAATGAAAATGTTATTAATCCGTCTAAATTTGGGCGGATTGAACGGATCATGTTTTTTATGGGTTAATTTTATTTTTATGGGAAAAGTATTTCTATAATCAAGTTTCCTACATGTCAATTTGAGATATTGTTTTAGCTCAAATCAGTCTAATTTTAGAGAGCTAAGGAGTTAAAATAGATTGTGTTAACAAATGAAAATGTTATTAATCCGTCTAAATTTGGCGGATTGAACGGATCATGTTTTTTATGGGTTAATTTTATTTTTATGGGAAAAGTATTTCTATAATCAAGTTTCCTACATGTCAATTTGAGATATTGTTTTAGCTCAAATCAGTCTAATTTTTAGAGAGCTAAGGAGTTAAAATAGATTGTGTTAACAAATGAAAATGTTATTAATCCGTCTAAATTTGGGCGGATTGAACGGATCATGTTTTTTATGGGTTAATTTTATTTTTATGGGAAAAGTATTTCTATAATCAAGTTTCCTACATGTCAATTTGAGATATTGTTTTAGCTCAAATCAGTCTAATTTTTAGAGAGCTAAGGAGTTAAAATAGATTGTGTTAACAAATGAAAATACTATTAATCCGTCTAAATTTGGACGGATTGAACGGATCATGTTTTTATGGGTTAATTTTATTTTTATGGGACGCAAATCTAAATTAATAATAGAGTTAAAGCGAGTATCCAACACCGAGTTGGAAACTTAAAAACAATAGCAAAGTTTGAATTGGATCCAGTTTTGTAGCCTACTCAACTGTTTGACCATATGAAAATATCCAATGAAATCGTCCAAGTTAATTCTTGACTTGTCCAAACTTAAATGAATTGAGCGAATTATATTTTTATGAGTTAATTTTACGATGAAACATTTCAAGTTAATTCCTGAACTTGTTCAAATTTTAATGAATTGAGCGAATCATCTTTTTATGAGTTAATTTCTCTATGAAACAATTCAAGTTAATTCTTGACTCCCAAACTTATTTGAATATACTATTATGAGTTAATTTTACTTTTCTTATAAGACCCAAATCCAAATTAAAAGGAAATGAATTATATTTTTTGTGAGTTACTTCTGTTATAATACAATTCAAGTTAATTCTTTGCTTGTTCAAAATAGACGCTAATCCAAATTAAAGAAAATTTCAAACCTAGTATCGGTCGAGAAATTAAAAATTAAAAATTGTAAAGCCCTAAATTGGATTCAGGGTTTCTAATATACCGGTCAACTTTTCGACCATATAAAAAATATCGTCAGGGGTCGGATGAATTCAATAATAGATGCCTGTTGGCATTCCAGCCTTCTTATCCGAAAGAGAATCCATTATTTCTTGATCGTGAATATCTGAACTGGTTGTTCCTGATTGTTCACTGTTCAAGAATTCTTGTTTAGACAACCCTTTTTTTTGCTTAGTTATAAGTAAGCGTTGGTAGGAGCGGCGGGATGATGATGAGTATATAAATCAATAAAGAACAAAAAAGAATAAATGGCAAGATAAATTAGATATCTATGGGAAAAATAACGATGTAGAGGGCGACTGAAAAGGAGGCTCGACCTACAGGGAGAGTGGTGGGCAGGGATTCTGCAACAATTGTTGGGACGGACTTTCGTGGAAAAGAAAAAATCCCTTTATCAGACGTAATCCTTCTTTCTAAGAGTCCTCAGTCCTAGGGTCCTCGTAGTTCATTAGGAAGAAGGGGAACCGAAGCCCTCATCGACACGGGAAGAGAGCTTCAAGCAAAAAAGGCTTGTGCAAGCAAGTGACACTTTACTTCAAGCGAATAGTGCTGTCTCACTTTCTTTAGCTAGGATGAGAAGCCGATTCCCGACATAGACTATTTACTTCTCATCGAAAGATGCCCTTATAGGGGGCGCTGGAAGCTGACCCATTCGGAAACCAAGCAATGTCTGCCCTGCTAGCTGTTGTAATGAAGTGGGAATCCATTTGTGGGATCCGGGGGATAGAGTTTTTAGCCGATTTGCATATTAATTCAAGGGTGTGGTTGACATATGCATACATAGAATATGCTCCTGCTTCGATCGAAAAAATTCGTTCATTAAGTAAGCCGCAATACATTCATTTGTTGATGGGTGAGAGGCAAAGCGGGAGCCCGGAGCATGTGCCAGTAAGAGTAAATACATTCATTCATAGGAGTGCAAGCCCAGTAACAAGCGGAGGAAGGAGGTTACTTTGAATCAGTAGATCGAGTTTCATAATCAGCAGCTGTGGATTCAGTTCCGGTCTTGGTGCACACTTAAAAAGGCTCCAACTTAATTCCACGAGACCACAACTAGCACCAATGGAAATTGAGGGCATATATTTAGGAGTTAGTACGTAAATAATGAACTTATTGATAAGTCCTTCAACTCTCTATGTTCATAAATAGATATGTGTTTGGACAAATTTTTACAAGTGTTTCTCAACTTGAAAAATATTTTTTGGGTCAAACACATACTTATCAAGAAGTAGAAACATTTTTAAAAAAAGTGTTTCCACAATGGAAGAGAATGAGAATGAGAATTTGGTGCTTCTCCAAAAAGTGTCTCCAAACATTTGTGTGTCATAATTGATTTATGTTTGGATGCAACAATGTAAAAATGATTCTTATAATTGATTTATGTTTGGATAGTTTTGATCAAAATTGCTTTTGAATGTAGAATTACCAAAATTGACATACATATAAATAGATGGAAGTATGTAAATAAAAATTACAAATAGATAATAGAATTTAAAGTGCATATAATACTTAAATATTAGTACAATACTAATTTAAAGTGCAAATAGTATTTAAATATTATTACAATACTAATTTTGCATGTACTCTATAATGTATTATATTAATAATACATAATACATAATACATTATAGAAAAATGAATAATATTATACTTAATAGTTATTTTAAAAAGTACCTTGGAATCGATTTTCAGTTAAAATTGTAGAGCATATTTTGTCGCATTTCTCGGGACTAGCTTCATTTAAAATTCTTTGATTAGCTTAATTTATATTAATAATACATTATAGAAAAAGGAATAATATTATACTTAATAGTTATTTTAAAAAGTACCTTGAAATCGATTTTCAGTTAAAATTGTAGAGCACATTTTGCCGCATTTAAAATATTAATAATATTCAGAGTATTTGAAAGAAGACAATAGAAAAATGAGAAGAATAATTCAAATGAGTTGCACTATTCTCATTCCTAAATACGAGAAAGGTCCTAAAATTAACAATAACATACTCAAAATAGAACATGAGTAGTATATTTGATTTTTATAGTAATTATTTTTAGATATTTAAAGAGGGTAATGAAAGTTGTATATTTGAATGTTTTTTAGTAATTATTTCTAGATATTTAAAGAGGATAATGAAAGTTGTATAATTGAATTTTTTTTATTAATTATTTCTAGATATTTAAAGAGAGTAATGAAAGTGGATATATTTGTTGATGAAAATTAAAGAGGGTAATAAAAGAAAGGGTAAGATTCAAATTGAAATTAATGGCAAAATTGATTCTGCCAGAATCAATTCTGGAGACCAGAATTGATTTTGGCCAACCAAACATGTCAATTTTCTGATTTTCACGAAAGTAGGTACCCATAATTGATTATGGGTACCCAAAAACTAATCCAAACATGCACTTAATTGTTTATTTTTTTTAAAAAAATGTTGATCGACTTTTTTCAATTTGGTTTAATTATTCATTTTTTAAAATTCAATTGAGTTTAATTATTTATTGTGTTTTTGATAACTAGTTGATTGTTATTTTTTTATAGACTTATTTCAATTGAGTTTAATTATTCACCTTTTTTTATTCAATTGAGTTTATTTATTTACTGGATTTTTGATAATTAGTTGATATGTTATCTATTTTTTTAAAATTTTGTTAATATACTTAATTCAATTGAGTTTAATTATTCACTGGGTTTTCAATAAGTAGTTGATATATTTTTTGTTTTAAAATGCTTAATTCAATTGGGTTTAAATCTTTATGGGGTTTTGATAGCTACTAGATATGTTTTCTGTTCTTTTTTTTTTCCAAAAAAAAATATTTGGGACTGAAGCGTAATTGTTAAAAAGTAGATTGTAGCAGTATTAAAAAATAAAATTTCCCTGAAGACATGCACTTGACTTGAAGATTTAGAATTTGATAAATGTGATGCAGACCCTAATTATGTTCCCGAAGTTGAAGGAGATAAAGATATTGGAGGAACATCAAGGACTTTGAGAGATGATCATGATGGATCGACGTATGATGTTAGTATGAAATCTGTTCGACACAACATTGCCACTTCCTTAATGAGTCGCGGGTCGTAATAATATTTATATATTCTAGTTTATTAGTTGTGTAATGATGTAATATATTTATTTTTTGGACATATTGAGTAATTCACTATCATATTGTCTTTACATTTCTTATGTACAATATAATATTATTTTTTAATTAAATATTGCAATGAATTTTTTTAAATTATTAAATTGTAAAAATATACCAATTTTTAGAAATATAGGATAGAAAAGAATATTTTAAATAGATTTAAATTTATTAAAAAGAATATCCTAGTTTTTTTGCATAAATGTGGGACAAACAGAGAATTATTTTTGTTTTTCATAAGTAATTCTATAATTATAGGTCAAACATCCAGCAGATTCTCTAAAAACAGTTTCTGTAAAACTATTTCTAAAAAACAGAAACTATTTTAAAAAAATTTGGCCAAACAGATCCTAGATGCCTGAGTTTATTTTTTAATTTATCAATAGTATTCCAACTTGCAAAATAATTATTTAGACATAAAATTTATGTGTCAAGTAATATTTATTTTTATGTGTTCAACTTTTAACAAATTAAGGTATCTACTTGTGCATATCAAATTTTAAAATATACTTTCTAGTTTGAGACCAAATTTCAGACTTTATTACTTCATTCGTTTCAATTTATTTAATTATAAATAGTGTGATTCTCTTTCAACCGATTAAAAAAAATGTATCATATAATAAATTGAGACATTATGCCTAATTTTATTTGTTACGCACATTCTCGGAATTCAGCATCAATGGAAGTTGAGGGCAACATATTGTACGAAACTCTCCGCCCCCTCTCCGCCACCACCACCACCACTAACCACCCACCTCCATCCTCCTCCTCCTCCGACGTCGACGAACATGAACCCTACGTCGTATTCCGTAGCGAAATTTCTCAATCTACTCTCCAGTGTCCTTCACCGGAAACCGCCGCACCTGATTACTTCTCACTCGACCTTGACGGTGACGTTGACGGCGCCGAGGTGAATAACAGCGATGCTTTGACACCGGTGCCAGCTGTTACTCCGTTGCAGGTTAAGGAAGCGGTTAAAGGACTTGAAAGCAGTTGGTTTCGTGCTAATTGTAGGTTTAAGAGTCCTATGCTTCAACTTCACAAAGGTAAAACGTCATCGTTTTGGTTTTCGTATTTTCCTAGTTCTGTTTGATCTATAATTAAGCTTCAACTGAAAGACAATGGCTAAGAATTAATATATCTGTGTATATATAATATAATGCTTGTGCAATATGTGCAACTAAATTTGCTGTGTGTGGATTATGTATGTATTGTATGTATGTATGTATGTACTGTTAACACACACATATAAGTACTTCGTACATACTTATATATGAAAGTACATACTTTTGAGCTAGAAGCTGTGCAACTAAATTATAGGGAAACTTACGCTCTATGTCTACCGGGAGAAAATATTTACACGCTTTAGCCTATATTTTGAGTTTGTTACCCGGTTTAGTCCATATTTGTGTATAAACACCTTTTATACACGATTATACACTTTTATACAAGGTTGATACATTATGTAAAATGCTTTTCCCCAGGTATAATGTTGTATGATAATGTATCATGTTGTATAAACTGAAAATATACGCGGCGTGATATTTCATGTTGGACTGTATTTTTTTGAAAATTTCCCCAAGAAATTTGAGTTTTGTATGGCATTTCTCATTGGTAATCGTTTTAATTGGATGCTGTTTTGGCCTGATTTGGCTTTCTTGTTTGAGTTAGCAGTCATGATTTTTATACCTCATCTATAGCAGCTTACGAATCACTGTAGTTTAGGTTATCAACTTTATCTTAGATCATCTGGTGTTTGTCGAGATTTGTATGTTTATTGAAATGCGATAGTCCAAATTGAGCGGAATGGATACAGAGAATATATATAGTTACCCCAATTAGTTTGGTATTGAGACTCATTTTACGTAGTTGAAATTGGTTTGTATAGAAAAAGAAAATTGAGGTCTCTATTGCATTTCTCATGGGTAATCGTTTTATTCGAAAGCGGTTTTGGCCTAATTTTGATTTCTTTGTTTGTATCAGCAATCATGAGTTTTATACCTCATCTACAGTAGCTTACAAATCACTGTGGTTTATGTCGAGATTTGTATGTTTATTAAAATGCGTTGGTTCAAATTGAGCTGAATGGATACAGAGGATATATATAGTCACCCCAAGTAGTTTCGGATTGAGACCTTGTTGTAATTGTATAGAAAAAACCGATGGAAATGTTCTATCACATTTCTCATTGGTACTCGTTTTAATCAATGAGAATGTTGGGCTGTATAATTTTGAAAATTTCCTGTTTCCTTAATACATGTGCAATATTCTTCTTCTGAGAAAATTGGCTGTTTGTGTGGATTATGTAAGTATGCTTGTAATGTAAACACACACATATCACATATGCATGTTTGTGTGTGTGCATATTTAATATACTAGTACTACTTGTATACCAAGTATATATTTTTGATTTAGAAGCCGTGCAGATAAATTTGCTTAAATTTGCTGTGTGTGATATTTGCAGAGATAATAGATTTTTGTGAGTTTTTATCTCCTACACCGGAGGAGAAAGCATCTCGTAATGAAGCAATAGAATGTGTTTTTGATGTTATCAGATATATCTGGCCCAACTGCAAGGTCTGTGCTCACACTTCCCATTACCCTTCCATATATAGCAAGTTATATTTTATGTACAGAAGCAGAGTATTTCACTGTGTTAAAGTTCTTTTTAATTCTTTTTCCAGCCAGAGGTCTTCGGATCATTCAAGACAGGGCTTTATCTTCCCACTAGTGATGTTGATGTAAGCTTACTCTGCTTATTTTTCAAGTAATTTTTTTTCTCGGTAACAATATATTTTCCTTGAAGTTTCTCACTGAAGTGCTGTAACTTCTGGCAAAAGTTGGGCTAAATTTAAATCCCCGCTTTAAGTAACAACTACCACTCAATAGTCAATACTGTAAACTTCCCCACATACTGAAGTAGCTGGGTTCACAAATCCTATATGACATGCAACAGAAAGCGTCATGCTAAGCTGGACATCCTGTACTTCATCACTTATTCTGTGACGTTGGACCTGTAAATGTTTTCGCACCCAACAAAAGAGCATGTGGTTTTTAAAAAGAAAATATAGTTGTAATTTCAAAAAACAATTAAATAAATATAGCTGCTTATTGATAAAATACTTCTGGAGCGTGATACTTTATTTTGGTGGTTACTGTGTTATAAACGTGTTTAAAATTGTAGACTTTCTTTGTCTGCGACTATAGATCTTTTCACAGGCATATATGATTTGTTGGTTGATGAGCTACTCTTTGAAATACAGCTGGTGATTTTAGGGTCAGATATTAGAAGTCCTCAAATTGGGTTACAAGCTCTTTCTAGAGCTCTGTCGCAGAAAGGAGTTGCAAAGAAGATACAGGTTCATCACGTGACCCTGTGATCTCTCAACGAGGAACATTTTATTTCGATTTCTCCCCCCTAACCCCCCTATGATACGTGTCTGCAAATAAAACTTACAATCTGGATTTTTCATGTACTTTACCGAATTAGGTGATTTCAAAGGCTCGTGTGCCAATAATAAAGTTTGTGGAGAAGAAAAGTGGCATTGCATTTGACATAAGGTTCGATTCTTTTCTATGACCAACATAAGGTTCGATTGTGCACTAATTTTATGGGATCTGACAGTATTATGAGTTTGTAGAAGATTGTTCATATTTCTGATGTTTTTTGCCTGGTCTTTGTCCCAAAATCGTACCTAAAAAAGCTATGTTTTGAATTAGCTAGAACTTCTTCCATTTAGTTTCTTTTTGCAAATTGTATTGCCCCTACTTGTTGATCAGTGGATAGTGGGATAAGGAGAGGTTGATTTTTTGCTTTCAGCTTCTCCACACTTCGGTTTCTGGTTTCAGTTCATTATCCAATTCAAATAATTCCACAGATTTATTATGTAATTCATTTTTGTGAATTGGGCTAATCCTTTTTCTTGTGTTCTTGTTTTTCTTCTTTTTGGTTTGAGTTTCTCACTTGGTGCATCTGATTGTTAATTTGTCCATATTAGTTTAGACTTTAGTCCTTATCTTAACAAGTCAGCAAAATTAAATGGAGAATTGACCAATCTCTCCTTCTGCACTTCTTGGAAGTTAGAGAAAAGACCTGTGACTACCCACTCACCCTTGGTAACTGGAAGTCACTTTGATATACCTCATTGTTTTATAGCAGCTTCCTCCCGAAGTTCGGACAAATATTTACTATGCATACAAGACTGCCGACCTTTTGAACTCAAATGACTAAGTCTGATATTGACTGAAGAGCATGTAAGGTTAAAAGACCAGAATTTACCTAACCTTTGCAGAACCCTACAGTATGACCGTATGCCTAGGTGTCAGGAATTTGTACTTAGCAATTCGGACACAAATTTAGAGATGGTGAGAGAAGTAGGGTATGCACTCTGTTTGTTTTTTGATTTTGGATTGATTAGATAGGCAAACTGATCATCAAACAGATAAGAGTTTGGTGTGGTTTTGGTTTTCCTCTCTCAGATTGGGCCTTCTTTAGCTTTACCTTATTGCTCCAACTTAAATTTATTTTGCCTTGGATGTTAAATAAGACAAGGAGAAAATTTTCATTCCTGGACACTGAGAAGTGAGAACAGCCAATAGAGAGAAGATATACAGAATCTTTTCTTTATAAAGAAAAAGATATAAATTATCTATTTTTTAGGGTGTGGGGGCAGGGGGGTGTCCTAAAGAGCAAAAGGATTAATAATGGGGGAGATTCGTAGCAAAAATTATAGAGCAAAAGTGGGAAATCTGAAGACGTCAAGAAGAAACTGCAAGATAGGAGGAAAGAGATAAAGAGGAAGGAGGAAGACCTAGTAGTGACTGCCTGAGATGTGACAGTGAATAAGATCAGAGAAATAAAAAATGCAGTGTTGCTGCCTGTGCTTCTTCTCTTGGCTGTAGTGGCCTAGTGGGAGCATCCCAAATTCAAGGAAAACTCTAGCATGCTATATATACTCCTTTTCATTTTATTAAAGTCAGGAACCTGACCGGAAAATCGAAATTCCTTAACCCTTAAAACCAAAACACAAGGCTTGAATCTCTTTCTTAGAAGGAATGTAAATGACTGGGAAGTAGAACGAGTATGCCTTCTGCTTCAGCTGCTAAGCAACATAGAGTTGGACTGCAACAAAACAGATTCTATTTGTTGGAAGGGACATCCCAAAGGTCTCTTTACGGTCAGAGGTCAGAAGTTGGTATCAAGTAACAGCAGGAGTTTTTGGCCTTGGCAAAAAATTTGGCTTAGCAAGGCACCTTTGAAGGTCTCTAGCTTCTCTTGGATTGTGGCTAGAGGAGCTTGTCTCACTCATTCCAACCTTCAAAAGAGGAAAATTCAGCGTTGCAGTAGGTGCCCCATGTGTGAAGAGCACTATGAAGATGTTGGCCACATCTTTTTACAATGTAAAGTTACTACTCAGTTGTGGAGCGTGTTTTCTTTAATCTTACGCATGTCCTGGTCCATGCCAAAATCCACTAGGGAGCTACTGCAATGCTGGAACAAAGAAGGGATGTGCAAGAAATCACAAAAGACTTGGAATACCATCCCTCAAGCCATATGGTGGACGGTTTGGCTTGAAAGAAACGACAGAATTTTTGAGGGCCGTAGGAGAAATTTACAGTCTTAAATAAAGATGTCTTATTTTGCTAGCTTTTTGGTGCAACCTGGTTTTTGTACAGGATGTTGATGCCATTTTAGATACAATTCGGGATCTGCACGATATGTAGTTATGTTTTTAGCGCACTGGCTTTGTGCAAGCATTTTGTATACGGTCATTTTTGGCCTTGTTTATGAAATGAAATACATTTACCTGATAAAAAAGACTGAAAAGTACAAGTAAAAAGGAGAAAAAGAAAGAACCAAACAGATGAAATTTTGCTTTAGTCGATTTCTTGGTATAAACTGAATAATGCACACCTCCGGAAGAGAGATATTCTGACCGGGGGGGGGGGGTAGTGGGTGGAAATAGAGGTGTAAATTTCTGTCCGAGTTGTTGGTTCTATCAACGAAGTAACTGCCATGGCTCATCACAATAAAATAGAGGTTCAGTGAGCTAAGCGGGATAGTGCTCTGACTACTATCGAATTAGCCCAACTGCTCTAATATTTTTAGTAGGTTGATGACTTGGACATGCTAGAGCTAGAGTAGGGTGACCGGAGCCTGGAGGGACACATTGAGTTTGTATTTTTGAAGAGAAGTTTCTATGGGTGGACACAAAGGTGTCTTCATATCACTTGCTATAACATACAAATTATTTAGTTAACTTTATACTACTAATTTTCTGTTCTGTGGCAACAGTTTTGATGTGGAAAATGGACCCAAAGCTGCTGAATTTATTAAGGTTTGTGCCAATGTATCCACTTGCTTAACAGTGAAACTACTGATGTAGAAATTAACTGTGTTTGATGTTATTGTTTTTGCAAATTTCTATAGGATGCTATGTCTAGCTGGCCCCCTCTGCGACCATTGTGCTTGATTTTGAAAGTGTTCTTGCAACAGAGAGAGTTAAATGAGGTAAATCATTCTTGCTGATGATAAGGTTCCAATCTTTTCTGCTTTGACTGATCGTCTTCTTATATTGCAGGTTTACACTGGTGGGATTGGTTCCTATGCACTGCTTGTAATGCTCATAGCAATGTTGCAGGTGAATCAACTCAATCATATGTACTAATAGTGTGAAGGGTTAATCATAATTGGCCATGTACTTATGTTGAATAATTGGAATTTGTGGTCTCACAATTAGATAGTCGAATGAAATATTGGTGTGACTAAGTAGGCGTTTGGCCATGTGTTTTCATACCATGATTTCATAATTTGATTTCGAATCACCGTTTGTCCATGTAATTTGGACAAAATTTCAACTTCATATCATGATGATTTGAAATCCCAAATCATCCAAAAAGGCGTGATTTGGGATTCCAAATCATGATTTTAAATTTATTTAAATGTAAAACTTGACCCATAAGTTTATATTTTGTAAAAAAAAAGATCCATATATTTACTAATCACGTTTACCAACCATTTTATCAAATATTAAAAGATTTGTCCATACCACGTGGGAGGATTATATTAAAGAATAGTTACACTACAACTCAAGTTCAATTTTCCTTTTTGATTGAACTAAAGTTCAATCAATTGATGTTCTTTTTATTTTTTCAGAAAGTCTTTCTAGTAGCGTATTAATTTTGGCGTATTAATTTTGTTATGAATTATGATTTGCTCATTTGGTAAGATTGTATGAGAATTGGAAAAGTTTTGATGGTTTCCACAACTTGTGTGTTTTTTATGTCTATAAGAAAAAAGATATTAAGAAACCCAAATTGCGTGTACAAACAAAACTTCAACTTCAACTTCAACTTCAACTTCAACTTCAAATCATCATGATTTCAAATCATGTTCAAATGGCTTTTAAGTGAAATATTAGTTTGACGACAGTCCTTTAATTATTCTCACTTAGAAAAAGACCCTCTTGTTTCTGTTGCACTTCATGTTTCACTGATGCTGTATCCTTTCTCAACTATGCCAACCCTTTCTTTTCACTTGCCAAATGCATGTGGCAGGATATTACACTGCTGCTCTGTTTTCACATGATAGAAAGGTGGAAAATCTAGCTGGGATTGAAACAGGTTTCTGAAATGAGACAACTCAAGCATGTTGTCTTTAATTTGATCAGTAGCATTGACCTTTTCCCCCTTTTCAGTTTGACATTAAGGTTTGAAAAACTTAGTTATGCCTATAGAAGACATAAGTTGAGACTTGAGATGGGAAAGGAATGGAGTTTGAGATACTATGAATGTCTGTTTTAATACCTATTTCCTTTGCATTTGATACTTCATCCATCTGGTAAATATTGTCTGGGCTTCTGTTTTTGGTTTTACCAAATTTATATTGTTCATCACTTTGGTATTGACTACTTTAAGAAACTTTTAGTGATATCACCTTAAAATAGAGGGAAAGAATTAGTCTTTTGAGCATACCATTCTTTGATACTTAAAAATCAACTTACTTCCTGTGGGGGTATTGTTGTGATGTGCTAGTTGTTATTTAAAATAAATCGTCACCAATGTGTTTTTTGTGTTTTACCTTGTTCTGATTATTTGGTCTATGCTATGTCATTTGTTTGCCAGAATCATCGAAGTGGCCAAGCTTCTGCGGAGCAGAATTTGGGAATTCTTTTGGTATGTCTCTTCGATCTCGCATCTCTTGAAAATTTTCAAAGAAATCAATGCTTTACCTAAAATGATCCAACAATGTTCGTCTTTGAAGAGAATGGTCAACCTGCAGGTGGGAGAACAGGGTAAAAGAATCAAATCTTTAGTTTCTTAAAGGGGGCTAAAGAGAAAAATCCTTAATAGTGGATAATCTTTTAGTAAATAAAGGTCTTTCTAAGAGAAGATAAAAGCCTAAGGCAATGTTCTCTAATGATTAACTTCTTATAAATACAAAGCCATAGCACCTGTTACCTGTATGAGAGTATATGCATGTGCTCAACTTCTAAACCATATTGAAAATATGTTAGCTTTATATGTTCCTTGCTAATACACAAATCTCCTCTTTTAAAGTTCCAATGTGATAATTCACGGCTGCCATGTTCAAGAACAACTGCCTTATTGACCTTGCTTCTCAGCTCTCTCTCAAGGCATCTCTCAGAAACTTCATGGACAATTTTACTCACCTATTAAATCAATCTTAAAATCATCAAGAAATTGTGGTGTTCTTGAAGACCACCGAAGAGGATTGAGAGAGATCTAAACTGACTCATTTATCTTCGCTGGAGAACATCATAGGTAGTCCAGAATCCTGACTGCTTTTTCCCTCTTCTAAAAAATACCTTTCTTCCAGATTACTTTGTGATATACTTAAATTTCTGACAGGCTTCTTGGATTTTAGCTTGGACCTTAATCTGTTTTATGCTTTACTAGAAGTGTCTATTTGCTTGATATTAATTTCTTTTGATCTCTTCAAATTGTTGCTGCAATTATTGCCATTGGGGAGAAGATTATTTGACCCTACTACCAACTAATGCAGGCCAGTGTGAGGGACAAAATTTTAACTTGAGTCATCTGTAAATCTTAGTTTGTCTAGGAGAACTAAGGAAGAAGTACTTAATGGGTTGTTCAAGCAGATTCTTGGAGGTCTTCGGAAAACTTCATGAAAGCCAAAAGGCAGAAGTATGGGAACAGTAAGAAGTTGATGAAAATGAAAGCCATAACACATACATTTATAGGAGAAAGACTACAAAACTCATATTGTAAATCAAGATAAAGGGAAAGTTTTAGCTTTTGTGCAGTGATTGCAAGTTGTGCATTTCGTCTTTTGCTTGTATCATGTGCCCAATTCTTTCTATTGTAATCTTTGATTCCATAAATAATTCCTAAGCTGACCGACTACCTCTTTTTCAGTTCCTCCTCGCCTGCCATCTCTTTTTGCTTTCATTTCCTTTTCCTTTCCTTTCTTGTATGTTATTTCAGCATATTGGGACTTGTTAATGCAAAACTGCCCTACAGGTTCGTATTATTTGGGGTAGTTGCTTACATTTGCTCATATGTTTTGATTTAGGTTAATTTCTTTGATATTTATGGACGTAAATTAAATACATCAGATGTTGGTGTATCTTGTAATGGAGAAGGTACCTTCTTCCTGAAGAGTAGCAAAGGGTATGAAATTTTGATATATATTAAGTTATATCAGTGTTTTGCCTTGAGTTGTTCAAATATATCTGTTGGGTAATTTTACTTTGTTGCCTTTTTTTTTGTCTTCAGGTTCTCAATTAAAGGAAAGCAATCTCTTATTTCCATTGAGGATCCACAGGTTACCTCTTATATCTGTGCTGTTCACATTTCCCTAGGGTCTCTTTGAATATCAGAAGGAACATGCATGAGCCAACGTTGTCTCTTTTCTTCCCTTCTTTCTTTTCCTATTTATATTTATTTTAGTTATATATATGTTCTATTCTTTTTGCCTTTTAAGCTCGACTATGGTGTCAGTTATGTCGTCTGGTCTTATTTTCTTGTGGAGCAAGGAAGAGAAGGATTACATCCCTTTCTCTTTTGTGCAGTTATTTGTTGTGTGAACCTTATATTTAGTAAATAGCAACAGAGTACCTTTTTGTTTTCAAGGCTGTGTTCATTTATATACTAAACTAGGTTCTCTTGTGATTGCAGACACCAGAAAATGACATAGGAAAGAGCTCCTTCAATTATTTTCAGGTGAATTCCACATGATTTCAGATTCTGCTCATCTTTTTATCCATTTTCATCAAAATCGTACTATGTAGAGGCTTGCACCACGTCAATAAGACTGCTTAATTCTTGTTGGGCGGTATAGGAAGCTGGCTTTGTCTAGCAATATATATGAGTTACAGGGATTGTGAATTTTGCATGTTTCACTTGTCATGCACATTGGGTATTTAACAGGCAGCTAGCAGCATGTATTATCATGTAGATTTATCTTAGCTGTTCTGGGTACGCTTTGTGATTCCAAGCACCCAAGTTTGAAACGTAAGTTTGCCCCTGGACTTGTCTTGTGGTAGGAGCGCAGCTCGTGATGTGTGGGTTATAGGCGCACGTCATGGGTTCGAACCTTTGCCGCGGACAAAAGCTTGTTATTTAAGTGGACAAGGGTAATGAGTTTCGAACCGTGCGCCACCGACCGTCGGGGGATTTCTCGGGTATCAAAAGAAGTCTGAATATAAGTTTAGATAGAACGCGGACCCTAATTTTGATGTGATCCTTCAGATTTGTGTATGAAAACTGGAGATCATAGAGTAGTTTTATGACCAACTCCAATCAAGAACACTATTTCTCCATTATCTTGGTCGTTACTTGTTTACATACAGTTGGTCTTATTGCTTCTTGCTCCCTCTGGAGCTATATTCTGAGGTTCTTGTTTGTATTGGTGCAGGTCAGATCTGCTTTTGCAATGGCTTTCACGACATTGACAAATGCAAAATCCATATTTGGCCTAGGTCCCAACAAGAGTATTCTTGGCACGATAATTAGACCAGATGAAGTACTAGTGGAAAGGAAAGGGGGATCTAATGGGGAGGTGACTTTTAATAACTTGCTTCCAGGCGCTGGGGAGGGACTGCAGCAGTATGGTGACCAGCAGGAGATCTATTGTAACTGGCAATTAAACGATGACGATGAAGAAGCACTTCCTCGAGGAAATGGGGTTGCAGAGGATGGGGGTGCTCAATCCTCAGGAAAGAAGAGGAAATCATCCAAGGAAAAACAGTCGGCTAAGAAGGTGAAAGAAAATGGGCATAGTAGTAATGCCGGAGATGAAGAGAACTCCTCAAGGAAAGAGAAAAGTTCAAAGAAGCGTTGGAAACATAATAGATGGTGATACGAACAACTTCAATATTTATACTGGAGATGCAGCATTTATACTGCGTAACTCCATTTGGACTGAATGGCAGTATTTATGTGGCAAAGTTCTTCAGCTAGTTTCTATGGTAGCTACTACAACGTTGACGTGTGAGCTTCTGTATCAGGTGCAAGTGCAGTGGGATTTCTTATTGCACAAAAGTTTTTGATATAAAGTGGTGAAAATCATCTTCAGTGTTGTAACATGGCAATTTGATAAGAGTGAGCTGCTGTTGTAATTTAGAAAAGAAAAATCAGAGTTGTAAGACTATTCTTTTTAGTTTAAAGATAGGAGACTTAATCTGAAAATGCCATTTGATCATTTGCCTGGTTAGTTAATGGATTCCTAAAACCGAGTGTGCCAAATCTAGTTATTCATTTAAAAAACATAGTTACTTTATCTGATAAAAAACTGTGTTTTACATAGCTGTGTCCGGAAGTACTTCGAAAGCACAATTTGATGAAATATAGATATATCTGCGGTATTCATATCCATTTGATTTACTGGGGGTCGAACTTTGTTATTTATACTTATTTAGTAATTTTTTAACACATCTGCATGGTGCGAGTCAAAATTACTGACTTTGGATGAACCCCTTAAGTTAGCTATATCTCCCCCTGAATTGTGATAATCATATACTAGTCATTTGATTCAATTTATAGTTTCAATACGAAATTTATGAAAGACATAAAGATTTTCTCAATTTATGGTCTAAAATGTGTCATTTGTGTGATGATCAATTTTTGAAACTTTATGATTTTGATTATGTGAGTGATTCTGTTGGTCACAAAAACTTTTCATCAAGTAAATGGGGCGTATATTCAAATTAAAAATATATTAAAATAGATTTAAAAAAATATATCGAAACGGAGGAAGTATCACACCGGGTGCACTTTAGAGGTAGATCTAGCATTAAAGGCAATAGATCCTAAATAGCTGTAACTTGTCACATATATTCCTTCCGTTTCAGATCATATGGCACTATTTTTTTTAATCAGATCTAAAATGAATAACATTTGTCTTTTTATCTTTAAAATAATGTATATTATAAATTTTAATTCAAATACATATGTATAATTTCGATTTTTGAGTCGAAAACAAGCGGGTACGCTCTACCCTCCTCACCTCCTTAGTTCCGAGGTGTGTTATGTTGTTGTTTATGTATAATTGTATTGGACTCTGCAAGTTACAACTAACCGAAATAACAGGGACAATTCCCAATTTGTCGAAAACGCGGTGGAAAAAAGCACATAGCGAATGACGATCTGTAGCTCATCATCATCCTCTAGCTCCAACAAAGAATGGATCCTTCACGGGTTAGCTGTTGGAGCTGCATTAGCCGTAGCTATCGGCGCTCGAGCTTACCTTGGCCGATCCAACAAGTTTCGGAGCCGGGTCATAGGAATCATACCCGCCCGTTATGCTTCTACTCGGTTTCAAGGGAAACCGCTCGTTCAGATCCTTGGCAAGCCCATGATCCAGGTACTTACTTCTATAGCTGCATGATCTTCAATTCGAATTATATATAGTTAAGACGAATGTGAAATGTTTATATTTGTATTTAGTCTGAAATGTAATACTCCCTCCGTCCCAATTGATATGATTTACTTTGACTGGACACACAATTTAAGAAATAAAGGAAGATTTTTGAATCTTGTAGTCTAAAACAAGTCAACATTTGTGTGGTTATAAATCATCTCGTTAAATGGAAAAGGTCCAATTTAAAGTTAAATTGTTGTCAAATAAGGAAATATATCCTTCGGTACTGACTAAAAAGGATAGAGTATCACATAATTGGGATGGAAGGAGTAGTATTCTCTCTTGATGAGTGGAAATAGCAGTACACTGATGATTGAACTTAGTGACTCCAAATTCTAGATGATTAGATCCACGTTGGGCAGAGGCGGAGTCAGGATTTAAAGTTTATGGATCTTGAACTTGCTACCGGACTCATAGCTCATTTTAGTTATTGGGCCCGCAATTAAATATTTATTATATTTAATGGATCTCCTAATATACATATAGGGTCTAAGAAAAATCAGATTCTGACCAAGTACTGTAGTTCCTCTCCTGACCTTAGCTAATCTGTAGTTTTCCCGACGGAAAGATTCACCTCAGGCATCATTATTGCTCTTTGACAATGTAATTATTCGGTTATAATAAATGAGTTCACTTTTTTTTCTCCCTATAATTGTATGGAGCATGATAGTTTTCAATCAACTAACTGAGACCACTCGACCGATTTCATCCACTTGAAAATTCGTGTAAAAGTTGCTAACTGAAAGTCTAAATACTAGCTCGTGAAGCACAATTATCCAGAAAGAAAGTGATTACAATCTTTTCTGTTGGTAAATGATAGAGCGATGCATAGTTCTGGTTCGTCTACCTTATTTGAGTGGTGGAATGGAGATTAAAATGAGGCTTCTATGGATATGTATTGAGAAACTTGTTCTATTATCCACCAAGTTTTGAACCATACACAACTGACCTCGGGGATTTCTCGGTATTAAAATAAAGGAGCATTGAGAAACTTGTTCTGACTTTAAGGCTTTAGGTCCAACAGTGGTCATATTGTTTCCGATAACATTTTTAGTTCTCATGCCTGCCCTGGTCTCTGGTAGAGATCTGAGAATTTTAGTAGTTCTCGTGAATATTAATGATTGTACAGTGGCATAGCTCCAGAGATTGGCTTCTTCCCTTCATTATACGGGTACCCGGATGTTATGACTACCATTACTTAAGTATCTCGGCACTTTGGTGTAGTATAAGCTTACCACATAATTCACTATCAATGTATTGAAGGATAATATGAAGCAGTAATTTGTCAAGTGAGAAAAGAATACTGAGCAAACTACTTATTCCTAATGAAGCATAGGTTACAAAATCATTGTTACAACAGAAAGATCTCTTTTCACATGAATACTCAAGAATGACGTCTGGCTTGAGTTATTAGAAGTTTGCGAAGAATCAAATGATTAATGAAACTGTTACCTGATAAAAAATGTTCTGCAAGTTTACGAAAAATCAAATGATTAATGAAACTGTTTACCTGATTAAAAAAAATGCAAGTTTACGATGAATCAAATGAATAATGAAACTGTTTACCTGATAAAAAAAAGTTCTACAAGTTTATGAAGAATCAAATGATTAATGAAATTTCTGTTTTACCACATTAAAAATATTTATAAGTTTTCTTTGAATACAATACAAGGGACCTATTATCGTCAGGTATAAAATTCCTAGACCATTTATTGCTCTTGGGAGGTGCTTTCCTTCTGGCAGTATCAAGATCCCAAAAATCCTGACCAACTTCAAACTATTCATAGGGTTGTAACTTTTTTTGGAAAATTTTAGTATCAAAGTTTTATACCAACTTGTGTATTTGCCAAAGAAACTTACACCCTCGTCATATTCAAAATCTTAATGGCAGAGAACATGGGAAAGAGCAAAGCTTTCTGAGACATTGGATCAAGTTGGTATGTATCCATTTGACTTGTTTTGACTGCCTCAATAATCAAACCTACTTTTCCTTCGCTCCCCTCCACC
This sequence comes from Przewalskia tangutica, assembly GCA_029844215.1. Classification (NCBI taxonomy): domain Eukaryota; kingdom Viridiplantae; phylum Streptophyta; class Magnoliopsida; order Solanales; family Solanaceae; genus Przewalskia; species Przewalskia tangutica. Next base: position 1,966,683 of record CM056730.1, on the reverse strand, counting down.
CAAAAAAAAAGAAAGAGAAAAAACAAAGTGTTTGTGCAGTTTTGGAAGAGGGTTATGGCAATCGCTTATTTGGTTGGCTGCTTGACAGTTGTGGCAACAGATGATGAAAAGATAGCTGAGTGCTGTCGGGGTTTTGGTGCTGAAGTGATAATGACTGCTGAATCATGTAGAAATGGTAAACACAATGCCATTTTTCTCTCGGAACTGTTTTTGCAACTTCTGGAAGTTCAGTTTATGAATAGCTGATGTCCTGATGCTTAGTTGTTAATTTGTAGGAACTGAGCGTTGTAATGAAGCTCTTCAAAAGCTTGGTAAGAAGTATGACATTGTTGTTAACATACAAGGAGATGAACCTCTTATTGAACCTGAAATAATAGATGGCATCGTCAAAGCTCTGCAGGTAATTTTCCTTTCTTTTCTTTTTCTTAATGATGATAGAATTGTTGTTACTGTTGGAGTTAGTTTCGTCGGAGACTTCATGTAGTCGCTTGCTGATTGTTTCTTCAGTAAAATGCAAATTCAGTAGCCAGCACTCCTCCCTGGTTGATAGTTTAATCTATATTCAGTGCCACCAGTCAAGTTTCAATACATTTGCCTTATAAACCGAGGTTTTCTTGAATACCGAAGAATGTTGATCATCTGTGTTGGGATAATGCTTGAAAATTCTATTGACTCCATAATTTGCTGCACCTAACTTGAGGTCACCTTTTCTTTCATAGTTCAACACTCCTTTGGGCTGTCATATACATATTCTTCTCTCTTTGTTGCTTACTACAAATTTTAGTGTTACATTCATCTATTCGGTCTTTGTATTCTCTCCACTAAAATTCACTTAATTTTTGTGGCAGGGAAGGTCCTTATTCTCTTTCTAACTACGTATAATAGCTATTCCTCTTTATGAAGGAAAAATAGATCATTCATACTTTATTTCCTCAATCTCCATGTCCAACCAAAATAGGTTTACCCTTCTGGCACACCCAAGTTGTTCTTAGGTGTATAAACTATTGGAGATATGTTTACTTGTAACCCCAAATATATGGTAGGGATATATATTAGTTTAAGGTGAAGCTACATACTTTTGGGCTCTTATCAGCTATTCTCTCAATCATATATTATGTGACTTGATTTGAATATGGAGATTTTGGAAGTCAAATGTTAAACGGGCCACAAAAAGCAAGTTTTAACGAGGCATGTGTAGATGTTTTAGATTGACTGAGGAGAATCTTCAAACATATTTAATCAGCAGATTATCTAGATATTTTAGGATATTATCTTATCCAGATAGCCACGAAATGTAGGGGAGCTAATTGACCATGAAATTGGATGTTAAATCATATCATACTGCTTTTTGAGAAGTGGAGTTTACTTTGTGTGAGGATTCTAATGGAATCTCGTCTCTTCACAACTTAGTCTTCTGGGATTTAAATGACTAACAACATTACTCTATGATTCGTGCAGGCTACACCAGATGCAGTCTTTAGCACTGCCGTAACGTCCTTGAAACCTGAGGATGCATTTGATCCAAATCGTGTAAAATGTGTGGTTGACAATCGTGGTTATGCGATATATTTTTCACGAGGACTCATCCCTTATAACAAGTTAGTCCCTTTTTTTCCTCTTAAAAAGCCTGTTGCAGTAGCTGGTTATACCTTTCCGTTTTAGAACCTGATTAACTTTTCCAAACATTCAGGTCAGGCAAGGTTAATCCTCAGTTTCCTTATTTGCTGCACCTTGGAATCCAGGTATCAAGTAGTACAATTTTTGTGCACCAATCAACTAGTTTTTCTCCATAACTTTATATGGCTGAATGATACAGTGTCTCTTATTTCATTCTAGAGTTACGATACAAAGTTCCTGAAAATATATCCAGAGCTGACACCAACACCATTGCAACTAGAAGAAGATCTTGAACAGCTAAAGGTCCTTGAGAATGGATACAAAATGAAGGTAACATACTCCACAATCAGAGGCAAGGCAGATCTAGGATTTGAAGTTTATGGGTTCCTATAACGATCTGAATTTAATACTAATAATAAATGAGTTCATAGTCAAATATTTATCAGATATTTAATGAATTTCTTAATATATATACCGGGTCTACACAAACGCTACTAGGTTCCGTGAACCCATATACTATACACTAGCTCCGCCTCTGTCCACAATATGTACATTCCTATGCTGAATATCTGTGTTTGAATGATAAGGGAAACTATAGTTAACCAAACAAAACTGAAGATTAATTTTTGGAAAGGCTAATAAAATTTTGAATATGCTGCAAAAATTGAAGCCTTTTATCTATTAAGTATTCTTTTCGAGCCATTTGGTTTGCTTTTCCGTTTGTGATTTTTCTGTCAGAAAAGTTGTTATATAACTGCAAGGATCTGTTTTTTCTCTCTGCAGGTGATAAAAGTTGATCACGAGACTCACGGTGTTGACACCCCAGAAGATGTAGAGAAGATAGAGCGGTTCATGCGTGAGAGAAACTTGGCTTAGAGCAAAATGAGATGAGTTATTTTGATGACTTACATGAATCTATAGCTATAAAGGTAGAGTTCTTTGGTTTCAATTTGCACTTGGATTAACACGTCAATTATCTTTCAGAGTTAATTTTGGTGAAGAAAAAAGAAATAGGAACTTCTTGTATAAATCCTGCAAATAGTTCATACTTAAAAAGTTATGTGAAGTGTATGTTCACGTAGGTATCCCTTGTTGTGGCATAGGTTGTGTTCTTATTCTTTCATATTTTATAGTTTATTAATGTGTAGTAATAAACTATGGTTTAGTGCTAACCATACTTGTGAAGAGATGCGTCATGTCATGTATTTATTGGGTTGGTGTAAACATACTGCAGTTAAGTATTTGCCCCTATCTGTGTATGTCGACAGTTGACGTTGGGGCTCCTTTTTAAAGCTATTTTGAGGTACATGTTTCCAACTGTTTACTGTAGTATTTTCCAAGAGTTTTGAACAACATTTTCTGCTTTGTTGAGTCAATATTAATATTTGAATGCATTTGAGGTTATTTTTTTTGCATTGTGAGATGTAATAGTATATGATGCAAATAGAAGTGCAGTGGTTTAAGGTGGTAAAAGTTTTTTTCTCTTATCTCGGTTCATGAGGCACCGGTTAGTCTTTTGTCTTAAATATGTCTCTTCCTCTTTAACATTTGTCCAATTTAGCTCTGATATTTGTTTCAGTGGAGCTACGTAGACAAACAAAAGATTCAAATCTACCTCTAAATTATTAAATTAATTTAGTCTTTTGAAAATAGTCTCTCTACCTTCATCGGGTTAAGGTAAAGTTTACACACACTATCTTCTCTAAATCTCTACTGCTATGTTATTGCTATTTTAGTGTAAAAATATTATTTTTATCATGTACAAACCGTTGAATCCGCTTGATGTAAAAATAATTTTAGTGTACCGGCAAGGAGTTCATACATTGTTTTAGGTCACTAGTTCAAATTTAAATATGACATTCTAGTTATATTTTTTTGATGTAAAAATTTCTGGCTCGTCACTATAAAAAAAAAATATGATATAGGGAAATATTTTGATTAAATAGGAGTAACAACTTTGGTACTATGACAAGCAAATAAAGAGAGAGTTTATATATCCCTTAGGGAAAAGGGGCATATTTGCCCTCAAACTTAAGGAAAAGGGACATATCTGCCCTCCGTCAAAGTTTGAGGACAAAAATACCCTTCCCGTTATTAAACTTGTAGAATTTGCCCAAAATTAACTAAGTTGCTCAGGTGGACCACCTGGACGCCACATGGACATGTATGCCCCTTTGGCGAACAATCAATAAAGGTGTTAATAAGCAAACAGTAAGAGAGAATAAGGCTTGAAATGAGAAGTATGGAGAAGGAATTGAAATACATACTTGTCCATGATGGAGAGTAGCTGTTTTCTAACATCCTGTGCCCTCCTAAGCGATCGTGACTGGACAAAATTTTCAAAACACCATGGACCTGAGAAGTTTTTGGCTTTCCAAGCCTCATAAACAGCAAGCAAGGTAAGATGATCACCCTCTGAAAAAAATTGGCCTTTTTCTGATCGGCCTGAGCTTGTTTTTCCCTTGGTCGGTAAAAGATGTTTCCAGTTTGAATCATAGCAATGATGGTCAAGATCTCATCACTACAGCCAAGGTCCACGCTAGCAAGAAGCATCTTGGACAAAGGAGGATCTAATGGAAATTCTGCCATTTTTCTTCCCAGTTTCGTCAGAAGCCCCTCTTCATCCAGTTCTCCAAGAGTGTAAAGTTGCTCCATGGCAGATATAAGAGCCCGAGGGGAAGGTGGGTCCATGAAATCAAATGACAGAAGATCATTAATACCCATTGCTTTCATCATAAGAACCGTGTTGCCAATATTTATCCTCTGAATTTCTGGAATCGCGGTAGGGGACATGTCACTGTGGAATGCACTCTCAGTATACAGACGGTAGCACTTCCCAGGTCCAGTTCGTCCAGCACGCCCTGCTCGTTGCTTTGCTGATGCTTGTGAAATTGAGGTAATAACCAGTGAATCAAGCCCCTGTTTTGGATTGTAGACATTTTGCTTTGCAAATCCAGGATCGATAACATAATATATACCGTCAATTGTCAAAGAAGCTTCAGCAATATTTGTAGAAGAGTACACATGGACATATATGTAAGCCACTTGAGTCTGTGAACATGTGGCGTTCACCTGGGTAGTTCAGTTAATTTTGGGCAAATTTTACAAGTTTAATAACGGGAAGAATATATTTGTCCTCAAACTTTGACGGAGGACAAATATACCCCTTTTCCCTATGCGTTATTCACTCTCTCTACTTTTTTCACCCTCACACCTCTAAAAGAAAGTGTATTCACATTTTTATCACATTAACATTCAAACTCAAACACTATCAAATAGCCAAATGAAGAGGTACATTAAGACTTTGTTACTCTGACGCACTTAAAACACACCTCAAAGAGAATGTATTTATGCTTTTTGCTAGGGGTGTCAATGGTAAATAAACACTATCAGTAGTAGACAAGGGCAGATCCATGTATTAAATTTTGGTGCTAGAACTTTGACGGATATTCTATGTAGACATATAGAAAATATTAAAAATTTGATATAAAATATTAAATAGCACTCAAGAAGTAATAAACGAGATTCTGGTGCTTTGGTTAAAAGATGGTAAACTTTAGACTAAACCATGAAGGAACTAAGTTCAAACTTGACTCAAAGTAATATTTTTTTGTTAATTCTATGGTGAGCATCCAAAATCATTGAATTATGGATCCGCCACTAATAGTAATAGTAGATAGATTAAGACATAGATATAATTTAAAGAGGGAAGTAATAATTCAATCCAAATTTAAGAATGTTTATTACTCTCTCCGTCCCAATTTATGTGATGTACTTTCATTTGACACATTTTAATAAATAAAGAAAAAATTTAGTCTAAAATAACTCAAAGATATTTGTGTGGTTTAGATCATCCCGTTTTGCGTAAAATATAAAGTTTAAAATTAAATTTATTATTAAATAAAAAATATATCATTCTTTTCTAGATAAACTAAAAAGAAAAGTGAGTAATTTTTTGGGACGGAGGAAGTAGTAAATATTGTACCAAAAATAGTTTCATAGTAGAAGATATTAGTCTTGAGATATATTCCACTTACGAAAATCGTTTGGCATATCTTCCCACGTGAAAGCCTGCCTGAGCTGAGCCTCCTCATCCCCATTTATCAACGAACGTATATTCGTAACTGTAAATACAAAATACTATTTCTACTATTTTCTATGGCCGGTGTGTTGGAAACCATCGCAGTTCCACGCGCCTCCGCTTTCTCGTCGGCTGGTTTGGTTCCTAATGCTGATTCTTCATCGGTCTCCCGTCGTCGCTCCTCCGCCGTTAATTTTTCTCAAATGAGAGGACTTAAGGTACATCTGAGTCGGTCGACGGTTTCGCTCGGCTCACGTTCAGATTCCGTTCGCCGTGGTGGACGAATTGTATGTGAAGCTCAGGAAACAGCTGTTACAGGTGTTTACACTCTTTCTTCCCGTCAAATTCACTACTTTCTCTACTGGTTGAAATGAAACTTGAACTTGGATAATACTCACCTTAAGACCCGGGTCTGTTATTGAGTTAGGCCCAAGCTCTCGCACAATATTGAGCAATTAAGTTGTTTCATCAAGCAAACTCTGATATCGACGTACATGCTTTACCATTTCAATTCTTTGTTCATCCATGTTGGACCCCAAATTATATTATCCACGCTCCTTGCTTCAGTTAACGAGGTCTGGTCGTGCGGTGATTATTAAAAGTCACACATCGAAATGGAATGGGAAACAATCCTCCCTCTATAAGCTAACTCTAATAGCAGGTAAATAATGGATGTTGGGCTAACTCGACCCCAAAAGTTAACTTATAGGGATAGGATTGTCTAAGTACGTATAAGGAGTCCATGTTTCATTCAATTTCCGATGTGGGACTCTTAATGAAGTAAAGAAGTTTAATAAATTAAGCACTCTTAAAACTTGCGGTATTAAATGCTACTTTCATACTCGTTTCATTTCAATTTCTTAGTACTCCCTCTATCCCAATTTATGTGGCACCGATTGGATTTCGAAAGTCAAACAAATGTTTGTTTAGTCACAATTTTTCATATGCATTTTAGATTCTATGAGTTATTAATATTTTTGACTTACAATACTAGTATGTAGTTTTCAAATATGTAAAATTTGTTAAAAAGACTAAAGATTTTATGTTCAAATTCATGGTCAAAATTAAAAAGTTTAACTCTCAAAATTCGATCGGTGTCGTATAAGCTGAGATAGATGATTATAACCATACAAATACCTATGGCTTATTTTAGATCAAGTGTTTTAAAAGTCTTCCTTCATTCTTAAATTTAGTGCCCAGCCAAACACCTTCATATAATTGGGACGGATGGAGGACGAATTTATTTTCAAGTGTGATTCTTTGGGCCTTGAACTATATGTTATATGTTTTCTTCTGTAAATAACGTTTTACTTTGAGAAATCATTTTCTCAATGAATTTTCAGTATATGATTTGGTATAGAACTAGTTGATCTTTGATAATTGTACTAGGTGGAAGATAAGGTATGATGATAGTAATTTGGTGATATTTTTGGCATATTAAATGTTGATAGCTGAAGTAAGTGATAAGAGTAGAGTTGGAATATATATGTAAAGGAAACTGACTCAACTTAGAAGGATTTTTTTTACCTTGCGGTGGAAAATTGGAGAATTTTTTAAAATTAGATTACCAAGACGAAGTAGCCGTGGAAACAACCGCTTGCAGAAATGTGAGGTAAGGATGCGTACAATAGGCCCTTGTAGTCCTGTCCTTCTCGGACTCCGCGCATAGCGGGAACTTAGTGCATCGGGCTGCCCTTTATTACCAAAGACGAAGAATGATTATATCAAGGAAAACATTTTATGGGAAGCAATACTTCGAAATGGAAGATAAGTCATGAAGATGAGGTGCACATGAAAGAGTTTTATAAGGCATAGTTCAAGTTCACATGATACGCGTGCTTTGGGGGCTTGATGTGGCGTAGCCCGAAAAACAAATCCGTACAGACCTAGGACGAAAGCGGATAATACGTGCCATGGACTTGGGGTCGTGACCAGAGGCGTATGTAGCCTTTTGACGCGGAGCGTAAATTTATGTGTAAAAATTATTAAAATTGTAATAAATAGCATATATGAACCATAACTAAAAATATATAATGGGTTCAATGCTAAAAATCTTAAGATTGAACCCATAGAGTTTAAATTTTGGATCTGCGTCGTGACAACTATGATATCAAAGCCATAACCCAAGTCCATGGCACATAATGTTCGCTCTGGGCCTAGCCCGCACAGATTTATCTTTCAGGCTACGCCGCCTATGGTGTCATGTGCCCCTTATCTTCAGAAGCTTGCCGGCCTAGAAGCCTACCATTCCTGCTTGACCCAACCTCCGTTAGGAGCGTCACAGTTTGGTTGGCTTTGTAGAGGCTTCATTCTTCAGTAAAGTGGGAAACATTGCTTGCGATTTTACGCAAGTATAGGGATTGCATTAGTTTAAAATTATTCCTTGAGACAAAAAATGAGATCAGATGTAAAATTTGCTCTTTTGGCTAGCTTCTGACTAACTAGGATATTAAAATATTTGATGCATCAGCTATCTCAGGTTGTAAATTTGTTATTGTTTTTCAGTCTGAAGTTTGATTTGATATTAGCATGATTCAAAACATGATTTGCTCCTAAAGACATTGCTTCTGCAGAACTTCCATCATGTATCAGCTTCTTTGTTTTGTATAACATGTTTTTGATGGAAAATGCAGCGGCTGCTGTTACCGATAAGACATGGAAGTCACTAGTAATCGAGTCTGATTTACCCGTCTTGGTTGAATTTTGGGCACCGTGGTGTGGTCCATGCCGAATGATCCACCCCATCATTAACGAGCTAGCACAGGAATACGCCGGCAAGTTCAAATTCTTCCAGCTGAATACAGATGAAAGCCCCTCCACTGCAAGCGAATATGGAATCCGAAGTATCCCAACCGTCATGATTTTCAAGGACGGAGAGAAGAAAGACGCAGTGATTGGCGCGGTTCCCAAGGCAACATTGGCCACCAGCATCGATAAGTTCTTGTAGTAGAATGGCGCGCGCGTATAGATACGTTTTATAAGAAATTTTTTCCTGCTTCTTTTTCTTTATGTATATTCTTCTTTTGCCTTCAAAGCAGCTAGAATACTTGATAAAACCTGAAATGCTTCTGTATAAATAAAGGAGCTATGTTTCTTCTTACTTCAGCATTATGTTAGTAGTACACTTTCAGTTATCATAAGTAAAGTAAAATCCATGCTCGGACTCTTCAAAATTGTTGACGGATGTGTCGGATCTTCCAAAAGTAGTGCTTTTTTAGAGGGCAACATTTTTGGAAAGTCTAAGTAATATGGATATCCAATGTGTTTTTGATGGAATGAACCCTACACATTTGTCATTGTGTATAAGATGGCATCAGGTTTGCTTTTAACCAAAAACTTGTAATTCATCTCTTGTTCAGTTCAGTGAGATTGCACTTTTTCTATATTAATCAATGATCACTGGTTTTTGAGGTAACTGTTGGGTTTTTGGTGTAAATGAGATTTGAACCCATGACTTTTAAGTTGCACTGTAATTGAGAAATGAATGGATGTTATCCCATAGTGGAGTAAAGAGAAGTATTTGTTGGATATAAATAGAAAAACATTTCTATATAAACTTAAAAAGATTGGGAAGAAGGCAACCCTCACACAGCCGTTTGCTCGCTTTGGGTTTCGCTCAAATTATTTGATTGATTCGTTAATTTTTGGACCAACTTTTTATTTGCACCTTTTTTCGTAAAGGCATCAGGCTTCCCTAGTTTGATAGGATGCATTAGATAAAATAATGTATGTATTGACTTTGTGTATTAATAATATCTTGTTTGGTACAATTTTTGAGTCACACATTAGTTATATATTATCCTATGCATAACTAATGCATAGGAAACCATGATATTAGCAATGCAATGAGTTTTAATGCATGCATAAGCAGGGTTAAAGACACAATTGCCCATGAAATCCCTCACATAATATAGTATAGAGGTATATTTGTAAACAATCAATTATTTTTAGAAATTATGTAATACATGTTATTTCAAAGACACCAAACCAAACAGTAGATAAAATATAATCCCTGCATAATTAATGTCCGTAGGACTAATACCCACTGGCGGACACACACACCAAATTGGGTGCAAGTGCACCCACTTTTTTTTATTTTTTTATTTATGACCTTGTAAAACGACGTCCGTTTTACAAGGTGACCCACTTATCATTTTCAACGTGACCTACCTATAGTGTTGGATTGACTGAAATGCAGGGCAAAAATAGTGTTGGAGAAGTACTACTGAGGAAAGTTAAAATATAAGTAAGAAATTTTGATATTGCAGACTTTTTTAACATGATTTCCACTTTATTAAATGTTGTTGGAGCATCTTGTAAGCGTAAAAACATTATTCGACAAAAACAAGCACAAAAAGTGGCGGAAGGAATCGAGAGTGGTTTGCTTGAGACAATTAAATCAAGAATTAAGTCTTAAGAGGGTTGTGGATACACGTTGGGGGTCTCATTATAAATCATTATTGAACTTGGTTGCTTTGTTTTCTTTTGTTATTGAAGTTCTTGAAGTTGTTTAGTGTGATGCTACATATTCATCGAAAAAAGCTCAAGCAGTTGGTTTATTGAGATATTTACAATCATTTGATTTTGTCTTTAATTTGCAATTGATGCTGACTGTACTTTCGTTCGCAAATGAGTTGTCATTAGCTTTGCAAAGGAAAGATACAAATATTTTGAATGCTATGACACTTGTTAAAGTAACTAGGCAGAAATTGCAAGCGGCAAGAAATGATGGATGAGAATCTCTTCTAGGTAATATTACTGGTTTTTGCAATGAGAACAAGATTGATTGTGTGGATATGAATGCTGAATATGTTAATCGTCACCGTCCTCGGCGTAAGACAAACATTACTAATGATTTTCATTAACGTGTGTAATATTTTAATGTCATTATGGATCAGAAAATTTTAGAGATTAATGATCAGTTCAATGAGAATTCTGAGTTGCTTCTTTGCGTTGCTTGTTTGAATCCAAGTAATGATTTTGTTGATTTCAATATAACAAAATTGGTAAGAATGACTCAGTTTTATCTGGATGACTTCTCTCTAGTTGATTGTATGATGCTTGAAAATCAACTAGAGACATATATTATGAATTTGCGATCAGATGACAGATTCAGTCGATTGGAGGGACTTGTTGATCTACCTACATTGCTTGTGCAAACACGAAAATACTTGTCGTACCCATTGGTGTGTCGGCTTTTGAAGTTCGCATTGATTTTGCCGGTAGCAACAACAAGCGTGGAAAGATGCTTCTCTGCAATGAATATTGTCAAGACGGATCTACGAAACCGAATTTGTGATCAATTTCTAAATGATTGTCTTGTATGTTTTATTAAAAAAGATTTGTTTAAGAGTGTTACAAATGATGATGTAATTAAACGTTTTCAAAATATGAAAACGCGTAGGGGACAATTATGATTTGTAAACTTTATTAAATTTGGACACCTGGATGATTTGTAAACTTTATTAAATGTGTGCACCCAGTTTGAAAATTCTCTGTTTTCGCCACTGCTAATACCAACATTATTAATACATCATATTCAATATTATTCTCATACACTCTAATCTTGACATAGAATTTCGGATGAAATAATACAGTGATGGTTGATTGCACAATAAAATAACAAATTTTACAGTATTAAATAAGCATTACCATAGCCCTGTTGTCCTCTGTTTTTTCTTTCTTCCACATTGCTACTCTTTCTCTATCTGCCCGCCACCGTCGGTGGCCGAAGTTGTATGATCGCCGGTGACTACCACCACCGACCACTGACTGTAGATGTTGCGACGCCTGGGACAGAGAGCCGCGACACTTCCCATTGTCTCATTTTCTGGGCATGGCCCACGTGTAACCCTAGGGTCTAAAACACAGCTATAAATAAAGGGTTTAATTCATTATTCTATACACTTAGATTTTGATATCATTCTATACCTAGAATCAAAACATTCTCTCTCGAACCTCTGCCGGATTTTCTAGCTGAAAGAGGATTACATCAGAGTTCTTGAAATTTGCAATCGGGGATCAGTTGCGTGCATACCCTTAGACTTTATATTAGAAGACTCCAGATTTATACAAAACGTAAGTATTCTTTCGATGCATTACAGTTACAAACATGTTATGTGATTTACATGTTTTACATTATTGGGTTTGAAACATAAAATTTTTAAATTTCGGTGAGTACACGAACTCAACAAAACCCTACAGGCATTTGGACAACACCCACACAAGTTAATACATCATCACCTCCTACTTCTCACGGTCATCAACAACTTCATCACACTTCGTTGTATTATCCATCACCCTCGATTCATCACCAACAATACTTCCCCCACGCTTTTGGTGGGTACGCAGGTATAGCTCCGTCTAGCTTCGGAGGCACTGCGATGACTCGGTTATTCAGCCCGATGGTTGTGATGTTTAGTGAAATGTTCCTCGCAAGGATGTTGCGGGGCTCGGACGTGAGCTCGTTCTCATATCCTTATCCGAGCTCTTATCCCATTCTGGGAGGCGGTAACTCTAGAATGAGAAGGCAAGAAATGCAGGTGGACAAGTCTCTTAACAGATTATCCATGTTTCTCTTTTGCGCCTTCATCTTGTGTCTACTCCTATTCGGAGTATATTACTATTATTATATGCTTCTTCGTCATTGTACATATGTACAAAATTATGTGACTGTGACCGATACCTATGGACGGCCTATTGAAACGCATAGGTGGCCTCAGCAGCCGGGCATGTAGTTGATAGTTAAAAGGAAAAAAAGATTAATATTAAACAGAAAAAGGCTCTATAATACTTTGCAAAGGTTGCTTTTTATCCTTTCTGTGGCCTTATTCACACAGTTTATATGGATCTTTTCGATTTGCCTTTGTGTTCTCATGTTGAACGAGTGTGATATGAATATAGATACTTTGTGTGATTTGTTCGAAATACATGAAAAATTTGCAGAAGTAGTTGCAGGTAATCGTGTCGGATACTTATATACACCTGATACGACGACACATGCGTATTAAGAGGATTCAGAAAAGATAGACTAGTTTTATGCTTTCATCAACAAGATAATGCACCCTCATTGTTTGTTTGGATTTTGAATCAACAATGTGGAAGTAGTTGAGGTAGGGGACGAATATCTGTAATGGTGATAGGTTGTAGGTACCTCGTGAAACTAGTTGATATGCGCGTGAGTTGATTCAGACACTTTATAACAACAACATCTAGTGTAATTTCATAAAGTGGGATCTGAGAATTGTAAAATGTACGCGAACCTTACCTCTACCTTTGAAAAGACAGGTTGTTTCTGAGAGGCCTTCGGCTCAGAGAAAATAGAAAAAGAGGCAGTAACAACCAGCAATACAAGATACCCATGTAATAGAAGTCAAAAGTGCAATCATAGGATAGTCCTAAATATGTATTCCTTTCGTCCCACCTTTTTTGACATTATTTCCTTTTTCTTAATAAGAAATGTCTATTAACCACACAAATATTATGATATATTTAAGATATAAGTTTCTAAAGCTTTGTCGCATATTTTCTCTGTCCTGATTTATATGATGATTGACCAGTTTTGCAATTCAAACAACTTTTTCTTTGATTCAATTTCAAACATAGATTCTTCGAGTATTTTATATAATAAACTTTATATATTTAAAAATTACATTAAAAAATATTATAAATATACATAATTAATAATTCACAATATATAAAAAGAGTTGGAGAAAATTATAGTCAAAGAAAGAGTTATTTGACTCCTCAAACTGGTCAACTATCGTATAAACGGGGACAGAGGGAGTAGTAAAAATCACAAATTAAAAAAAATCTTCTTTTCTCTAAATTTCGTGCAATTAAATTATGCCAAACATATAGAAATGCCGAGGCCCGAGAGTATCATCTTCCAGCTTGATGACTATTCTACAATAGCAATCATTACTTTTTTCATGAATTATCAAATACATTAAAGCAGCTATTGTAGAGTGTAGACTTAACACTAAACGAGCTACCTTTGCAAATTTGCAATATTTGGCTTGTTCAAGGTTTGTGTCTAATATTAGGGGCGAACGAGTCCGGATACTCTAATTTTTTTGAATTATTCAAACTTTAACCAGTAAAAGATCGGTTACTAAGTTTGATATCTGTAACCTAATATGATTGAAATCATTATAGGAAAATAATTTTCATGAGTAAGTCCTTTTCTGACGTTTGATATTAGAAAATGTCTTTTAAGGGAAATATTTTCACAAAAGAAAAATGACCTCCACCCCTTATGTACAGACTACAGAGTCATATTCCTTTTAATTATCTTAAGTTTTATCTTCGTATTGCGTGCTCAATATTTGGTGGATGCTCTTAGAGCTTCATATTTGATAGTAGTGTTAAGGGACCGGTACTACTATCTCCAGAACTAGTCTGACGAAAGCCGAAAACCTGTATATATATAAAAAAATAAAACATCTACAATTGTCATGATGTTTGCAGTAAGATGTGACATGTGTCTAACTTACACTTCACATAATATAATGAAGAACCTACTAATATAAGCTAAAACAGTACGTTGGAGAAAGAACCGCTAATGAAATTCTACTCCTATCTATTTTACTTGTTATATATGTTGCATTTTTTACACGATTCTTAAAAATTATTGGTAAAAGCTTGTCTGTATCGAGTATTTATATTAAAAGAATAGATGTATGATATGTGTTTATATATATATATATATATATATATATATATATATATATATATATATATATTGCTAGAAAAATAAAGTGAACATATCGAAGAAGAAATGACTTTGGGACATGAATAAATGAATTTTCCTTAAAGAGATATTGTCCGTATACAGATTGGGAAAAATACAAGAAATTTCCTTCAAGATACAACAAAACTCGTGTTGTACCTGCAGATTATCTATATGCTACTTTAAGAGTGTCTTTATATTTATAGAATTTGAGAGATAAATTTATAACATAGTCATGTCTTTCACGAACAGATGTGTTTATTCAATTTTTAAGACCTCTTATATTACAAACTATCTAACAATTTCCCATTAGTTTGTAATGTTTTTTATAATATTATGCATACCGAAGAGTATCTTGTAATAGATTTGAACTTGTAAATACTTTAAAATTCTAACGAAGTTGTTGATATCTTTAAAGATTTGAAGTTATTGTTATATTAATGATGCTGCAAAATGTAAGTAGTTGATAATTTTATATGTAATGAAAAGTCTAGACTTATTATTATAATGTGACATGCCTATGTGAAAGGTTTGATTTCGATCTGTCGCGACAATGATTTATGTTGATCTTGCAAGGTTTACTTAGAAGAAATGCAGCACAAATAAATTGTAACAGAGTAAGGCTAAAATTCTTAAACTAAACACAAGTAATGAGAATCAACTTTGAGTTAGTATACACACTAACAATACAAGTTCAACAGGTAATAAGAAGTTACTTTGTGTTGCTAAAGAAAGAGTCTCCTCATTTAGAGTATTGATTCCAATTTACTGAATATTGTTATGTGAGGAGTTAAGAAGTTGTTAAATGCCTTAAATAACAGGGGCATAGTGAGAAACTACATAGTGTAAACTGTTACGAGAAGAGGTTGAATTTATTCTTATTGAAATTAGTTAATGTCTGCAATAATCAGTGTTTTGGAGAGCGAGAAACGGAAAAAAGCGATGAGGGCTCGCTTCACTCAAGCGAGAAGCGTGAAGTGAAGTGAAGAGCACACTTTTTTCAACTGAAGCGCAATTTCATACAAAAATAAAAACTATATTAAATTTACATAAATAAATAACCAAGAACTCAATAGAAATAATATATTAAGCAAATCTTTCAATTTTTGAATTAAAAAGTAAATAATAGATAAAAAGCTACAAATTTTACTACAATCACAACCGATGATAAAAACAGAGAAAAACAATTACAGGAAAAAAATAACATAACAGAAAAATCCTAAATCAGAGGATAAAAATAGAACAGAAAATTGCAGCAAATCGAAGAACTGAAAAAAAAAAAAATAGAAAAGAAGAAAGAAAAAAAGATTAACCTATTGGGGCGTGAATAAATCGTCTTTCTTTAAAGAGATATTACCCGTATACATATTGGAGAAAATAAAATAAATTTTCTTCAGGATACAACAAAGCTCGTGTTTGTTACACCCCCTTATACCATGGCACGTAAGTGAGAACGTGACTAAGAATATAAGGTTTGAAAGTTGGAAAGAAAGTGTAGGTACATTTTCGTTAAGGAAAAAGTTTGGTCACGACAAACGTGACGTCGTAATTTCTTCACGAGGGGTCGGATTCGACCCAAATTTTGTATGTGGGCCTAGTATATGATTATGAAGGCTTGGAGCTAATAAAATAGGGTCCCCCAAAATTTCACAATTTCGCGGAGCCCACCGGAAAATAAGATGATTTCTCCAAGTCTTGAGATTTATTACTATTTTGTGAAGAATTATTAATTATGGACCTATAGGAGGGTGACACGTGTCACCCCACATGTCTTGGAAGACTTTGACTCTCTCTGGATATTTTGAGGACAAGTGGCTTGTGGGGCCCACTCCACTTGGCTATATCTATCCAAGTCTTGAAAGACTTGAATTCACTTTACACTTAGCCAAATATTGCTCTCATCTTTCTCTCATTTGAGCTCAAGAACACCTAGTGTGATTAAATTATTTTATCTCCAAGATTAAGGTCCCTAACCAAGTGTTAAACCAAATTATCTCTCCAAGAACCTCCTAGTTTGTGTGTTGGCCGAAAATGGTGATGAAATCCTAGGGGTTTCCGTCGATATTTTGGAAGCGAAACGTGAAGAGAAGTTGCTCCTAAGGTTGTAGGGGATACATATATGTGATTGATCTTGAAGAAGTGGAGCGAAACGAAAATTGCGGATCAATAAAGATCGGCCTGTTTTGGATCGTTTTTGGGCACAAAATGAGGTAAAAGTCCTTCTTATTTTAAAGTAAGTGGATATTACTTATTGTTATAATGTATGGATGGACTTGTACTAAAAATAATGAGGATTAAAAAGTGTTTGGACAATTTTTTAAGGCTTGACCGAGAGCTAGACTAATTTTGAGATTTTCGGATTTCGTTGGTTATTGTCGTTATTTACACTTGGTACATGTTATATAAAGAAGGAAATATTGTTGTTGATAGTTTGTATAACTTATATAACATTTTGGAATGTGAATTGGATTAAAAGGAATTAAGGAAAAGGACTTTGGATTGTCGTAGTTGTTGTTGGTCGAAAACTGCCTAAAATTGTTGCATGTGGTTATGCAGTTTTTATGGAATGTTTTGGGGTGTAGATATGCTGGAAAATCAGCCCCTAATATGCATGTTTAAGTGTAGTAATTGACTAGTGAAAGTCTTAAGGAATAAGGGTGTTAAAGGCTTCACATTGGATCCTTAATATTGATTTAACATGGACCGTTTTTATGGACTGTTTGATATAGATTGTGGGGCAGAACTTTACACGTCAAGTTAGGCGTGTAATCCCCTTTGATTAACTGTTGGTTGTGCCTTAAATGAGGCGTGTTGGTTGATGAATACGGACCTTGGAAAAGGTAGAAAAGTACGTAGAAACAAAGGAGGTGCTGCCCAAATTTCCGTAGAATTAGAGGGCAATTATTTGGTATAAGTCTTACAATAGTAAGCTTGGAATTGATAGAAGTGTTATCGTTATTATAGGTTGAAGTACTATCTGTAGCATATTCTACTTGGAATGTGGAATAGACGATAAGGTTGAAGTACATTGGAGCGTATTGCTACTTGTCGTATGAGTTAGTCGTCAACGAGGTATGTGAACTTCTTCCTTCTATCGACATGATTATTCTTGAAATATACTTGCCTTGTTTTGGAGTATACGTGATTTTTTTTCTTGAAGTACTTGCCTTGTCATTATGAAGTATTCATGTTATTGATCTTATGCTAAAGGCATGTCCAAAGATAATCCTAAGTACTTACCAAGTCTTATGGGAGATGTTGGTAAGAGTTGTTAGAAAGGATATGAGTCTTAATTATGAAAAGTATCAGTTACTTGAATTAATTTAAAGTTAAGAGACTTGATTTATTTTGAAAGTTTGAGACTTTATTTTTCAAGTTATGGGACTTGATTTCTAAAGAAAAGAGACTTAGAAAAAGGCGAAACTGCAGATTTCGAGTGCAGGGCCGCGGCGCCAAGTTGCAGGGCCGCGGCTTGGAAACTTCAGAAGGCCGCAGAAGTTCCGGCGCCGCGGCGCCCTAGTACAGGGTCGCGGCGCTGCCTCTTCTGAAGGGAGCCGAGGTTAGTCAGGGGGCGGGGTGGTGTTTCAATGCCACGGTATCGACCCTAGTGAGTACCAGTGACTTGATGATTAAAAGAAAAGGTTACTTGAAGTTAAACGTACACTGGACTTGATTTTAAAAGTAGAAGTTTCTTGACACTACGGGTGTTAGTATCTTGGGGTTAAGGGAAAGGATGTACGGCAAACGTACATGGTGCTACGGGGTTCAATTCCCCTATATTGCATGATGTGATTCTTTGTATAAAGAATAGATGTACATAGTACTTTGGGTTTCATTCCCTAATATTGCACGACATAATAATGCCTTAGCCTTATTAAAAAGGAAAGATGTGATAATGCCTTAGCCTTATTAAAAAGGAAAGACGTGGTAGTGCTTTAGTTTTCTAAAATGAAAGTGTTATAAGGGCTTTATGAGAAGTTTGTTATAACAAGGTTTGGGGAAAGTCAAGAGAGGGTTTAAAATATTGTAAGGAAATAATGTGAGAATGTCCATGATTAAGTCCTTAATATAGTTCATGATATGTCGCACTTTGATTTTCAAAGATGTTTTAAAGTAATATATGAGGTCTATTGCCTTGATTTGTCAAACTATGTCTTAGAAAGATACTTGGTATGGTAAGTGTCTCGATGATGGTATTGTCTTGGTCATTTTAGAAAGGAAGGCATGGTATTGTATTGGTCATTTTAGAAAGGAAGGCATGATATTGTCTTGTTTATTTTAAAATGAAGGCACGGTATTTGCCTTGGTTGTTTTAAAATAAAAGATATGATAGTGTCTTGGTCGTCTAAAATGATGATTCATTCACTTGGATCTAATGAGAGTTAAAGATTACTTAACTTGCATATGTTGTTCATAATAGCCAGTAGTGCGAGTGTTATATTATTTATTGCGGGGTCAATCCCCGGGACATTATACATATCCGTGGATTTGCTCTTCACGATGCGAGTATGGCGTATATGCTTATTGCGGGTCCGTAGGGCCTATGCGGGTGAAATAGTCTCATGCGGGGCAAATTGCTTCATTGCGGGTCCACAAGACCTATGCGGGTGAAATAGTCATATGCGGGGCAAATTGCTCCATTGCGGGTCCACAAGACCTATGCGGGTGAAATAGTCCCTTTAATAGGATTGCATAATGATACTACGAGCGGGTGACCCTAAATTAATCATAAGCTTCCTATTTTAAAACGGTAAGGTTTACTCTCACTGTTAAAAAGGCACAGTGTACGGGTAGTTGATTATTATACTTATTACATGCCGACAGTGATGTGGGAATTCCACGGGCATGCTTATCTGATGATGGTTGTATATTATACTTGTTACATGCTGACATTGATGTTGTATTCCACGAGCATGCTTCTGTGATATTATATGTTGAGGGCAGGTGTCCCGGATTTTGACATGGCTTTCATAATTGAAAGTGATGCGATTATTCTGATGATCTGATACAAGTCTGATTGGCGGTGATTTTATATGACATGGTAGGATCTGGTATTTAATTTTCATACTTGCCCCTGTCATTCCTTTGTACAGTTATGATCTTATTTGATGTACTTTATTTTCGTTTCATACTTAGTACCTGTTGTACTGACCCTCTCCGGGGGGCTACATTCATGTCCGCAAGTATTAGGTACTCAGTTGTGATCCGCGTGCTTAGGATCCTTGTTCAACATTTTGAGATGGCTCCAATGTTCCGGAGCTTGTCATTATGGCTAGGTATATTCGAGTGCGGCGGGCCTTGTCGTCGTATTTCTTGTCCAATTCTTAGAGGTCTGTATTCATATGTGGGTTGGACTGGTGAGAATTGTATTTCATGGTTGTACAGTGTAATCCCATTTGGGGGTGTTATATATTATGGCAGCCTTTCCGGCTTTGCCTTAATTTAAAGGGGATGAGTCTTATTTATCTTCCGCGGTTTATCGTGTTGTATGAATAGAAGGGTGCTCAGATAGGGCACCAGTCGCGGGCCCGGGGGTTCGGGGCGTGACAGTGTTATAGTTGCATATTTTTCTATATACTATTTCAAAAGTGTCCTTATATTTATAGAATTTGAGATATGACTTTTCAGAATAGTCATGCCCTTTCACGAATAGATGTTTCTATTCAATTTAAATATATTACAAACTATCTAACATATACTTATATCACTTAACCATGATTAGTTAATACATATGTTTACTACATTAAATCACTTACAATAATAAGTTGAATGGTTTGGCGCAGACATCCACTGCGGTAAGTAAACTAATTTGACTATATTATCCTTATTTATTCGTTGATCTCAATTTAATTCTATTTTCTTTTTCACCATATTAATCTCTACTCTCCACATTTTAAGTAAGCGTAAAAATGAAAATTTATATTTAGTTATATCTTAATTTTCTAAAATGATAATCAGTTTAGACCAATATTTTTAATAGACTCGATAACTAAAATGAATCAGAGGGAGTATAAACAAGAACAAGCAAAGAAATTAAGAATACACTATGCATAGCATACAAATGATAAATCTACTCAGCAACACATTAAGGCATAAATCTACTCAGCAACATATGAGCTCGTTTGATACGTCGCACTGAACTGTATATTTTTATATTGGACTGTACTGTATTGTAATAGACTGGACTGTATTAATATATAATAGACGGTATTAGAATATTAATATATAATAGACTGCATTTTTTTATTTTTAGTACAATCCAGGGGAGACCCATATACTAAATGAGTCTAAAAAATGGAAGTTGGAATACAGTCAAGTCTGGCTGAAAACGTCCACCAAACGCTGTATTATTTTTTTGTCTAGTACAGTCCAGCGTACCAAACGTGCGCGAAGGCACAACGAATCTTGTGCCATTAGGCCACCAAAAAAAAGTGATCAGTGAAAAAAGAAAATGTTTCTAAACTAAATGACTGGAGCAAACAGCTCTTTATTAAGTTCAATACACAGACGCCATCAGCATTTGCTTATTGTTTCGGTCCTCTTTCCCGTTGCTTTTTACTCTTCCTCGGTCCTGTGTGATTACTAGGAACAGTAATTGGCCACGAAGGAAGCGTCAACACGAATGCTGATGACCAACAAGGCGTTCCGGTTCCATTAAGCCTATCCCGTTGTCCACTTCTTTGAAGCGTACCTTGAACTACAGCTGGATCAACAAGGGCATCAAATTTTAACGTTTTCATGTTGTATGAGATGACAATGTCCCCGAAACCGAGGTAAAGAATGTTGGCATCGAACGGATGGAAGGCGATCGGAGTAGGAATGATCCCATTTAACGCTTTGTTAATTATACAATCATCGAACGAGATGTCACCGATTTTCACCCTGTGCTGCAAAGTCCAACTTGAAGAGTCATACTCATCAAGAACCCAAACAGAAATGCCCGAAAATCCAAAGGGATACACGGGCTTAACGGACACCTCAATATACCTCAATCGGCCCTGATGAACGTCAACCAAAATAGAACTTCCGTTATTCCTGGCATTGATACACTGCTTATCGATGTCAGCACGAAGTCCAATTACGTGACATTGATCCTTAAAAGGATCAAACGCCAAAATCCCATGTCGACGATCAATCCAATGTAGCTTTCCATTCAGAGCAACAGGCCTCCTGAGCCAAACAACTTCCATTGCTCGGTCCATATGCACGACAACATTCTTCCAACTTCCGGTCTCAGAAGAAAATACCTCGAACTTGAGTACATACGACTCGCCAAACTGACAATCGAATCTCACCACTTTATAGCTCGTCAGAGACCTCCCTTCAGATTCCGTTAAAAAACCTGTACTAACATATCCAGAAAAACATGTGGAAGTTCGAGGAAGCGCAACGGAATGCCCCGTAACAGCATTGTAAATGTGATAATCACTTACTTCTTCTACACTCACATCACGATCATACAATACTAGTCCATCACTAACCCCTACAATATTATATCGTTCGCCCTCAGGGCGAACAATATAAGGGAAGTGAGTTGTACTAAACCTTGGACTTAACCGATTATCGGAAAACAAGTCAGGCAAAAACGACTGAGCTAAAAAGCTAACACCCTTTATATAAAGAGTGTTAGCAAGAATGGTCCAAGGTGGTGGTAATAAAGAAGCTCTAGACATATATAAAGATGCAAAAGAAGGTTCAGAAATCAAGAAACGACACCGTTTTGATACACATTTGTACCTAAACACACATTTTAATGGCAATCTTGATAGAACTTCAATCAAGAACCAATCAGGAAGATACCCATTATTGAAAAATATCTCAAATTTGGGTTTTACAAATTTTCCACAAATGGAGTTCTCAAAATTTGATTCTTTTTTTCTATTATAAACACAAAGTTCCATTTTTTAGGAGAGAAAAAACGGAAAAAAGGGTAAATTATTAGCAAATCTTTGGTGGGTCTAAGAAATAGTGAAGAAAATGAGCAAAGTGAATTTACCTATTCATAATGTTGGGAATTATGGATAGTCAAGCAGACTATTGAGGACTTTGTAGAAATTTAACGAAATTCAAGAATTCTCCAATTTCGTCTTATCCTCGTGGGTTTGCTTTTTTTGCCAATTTGATGGTTAGGACTGAGTCGACTGACTCAAGTTTCTGTGAGTCATTTTTTTTAATGGAAATAAAAGAAAACAAAGACTATATATTAAAATGTAGAGAGCACATAAGTATGGAGAGCATAATTTATTGTATTAATTAGTATTGTACATTTACTATAATTATAGAAGTCTTCTATTATTAAAATAGTGTTTTGGGATTAGAATAGAAATAGAATTTTCCTATTATGAAAATTATAAATTGTATATATTGTCTTTCATTAATGAAAATAATCTCTCTTCTTTCATGGTATCAGAAGTCTAGGTCTTAAAATCCTCTCTCCAAATTCCTTCGAAATTTCGGTCACTGAGCTTCGTTTTCCGAGCCCTTTTTTCTCAAATTTCGTGCCGACGGTTTCTCATCTCTTCCTAATTTTTTTCTTCTGAATCCATACATTACGTCTTGTATTGCTCTCATGGCTGAAAACACGTTTCACTCTGCCCTTGATGTTTCTAATATCAAGAATCACATTTCTATCGTTCTTGAAATAGAAAACGTCCAATATGCGACGTGGGCCGAACTGTTCAAAGTTCATGCACGCTCACATCAAGTTCTCCATCACATTATCCCCGTGGCTCCAATAGATACAGAAATGCAGAAACCCGAGGATGATCCTAAGTTATGGACGACACTTTATGTTACTGTTCTTCAGTGGATTTATTCCACTATTTCTATCGACCTGCTGCAAATGATTATCGAACCAGACGCTACGGCGATGGCGACTTGAAATAAAGTACGATATATTCCAAGATAATCAAAATTCTCATGTTGTTCCATTGGAGCAAGAAATCTATATGTCAATATGGAAGATTTCCCTAATGTTTCAACATATTGCAAAAGGTTTAAGGAATTGACAGACCAACTCCTCAACGTTGGTACGCCCGTTACAAACGATTGTCTCGTTCTTCATATGGTCGCAGGTCAGTCTGAGGCCTATAATGGTGTTGGCACGCTTCTTCGTCAGAGCAGTCCTCTTCCGCAATTTTATAAGTCTCGTTCTATGCTTACACTCAAAGAAGCAGGCTTGGCTAAAAAGGCAACTACTGGTGCTAGTCCCGTGGTTATGATGATCGAGTCCAATTTTTCTCCTTCCGGTTCCAACAACTTGGGCCAAAACCGCAACAACGGTGGCGACAAAAAGGGTCAAAATCAGAAAAATAATGACAAGAATCGCGACGGCAACACGGGTGGCAGCCGGAATAGTGGCAGTGGTGGCCCTCGGGGCAATCAGCACCAGCAATCTTGGGGCCAGCCAGTATGGGCCAAACAGTGGCGGAGGTGCAGTGTATTACCCGGGAAACTGGGCCCCAATTTCTCAACAGTCCAGACCCAGTTTCTAGAGTCCAGTCTCTGGTTTTTGACCA
This sequence comes from Przewalskia tangutica, assembly GCA_029844215.1. Taxonomy (NCBI): domain Eukaryota; kingdom Viridiplantae; phylum Streptophyta; class Magnoliopsida; order Solanales; family Solanaceae; genus Przewalskia; species Przewalskia tangutica. The sequence goes on along the minus strand of CM056730.1, from coordinate 1,942,736 downwards.
ATTTTTAGGCCGAGGTAGCAGGCCAATGTACTTGGGCCTCCGTCTCCGCAGGCCTACCATGCAACGGGCCCCACACAAATCGACATTGAAGTCGCAATGCACACACTTAGATTAAATCCCCCAGACCCAAATTGTTACATGGAAACTGGCGCCACTACCCACATGACATCCGATTCAGGTATTCTATCGTCTTATTCCAATTTGAGCAACCCTCATGGCATAATCATTGATAATGGTAATTCTATTCCGATTCGTGGTTATTCGTCATAAACTTTGTCTCCCCCCACCCCCACCCCATCACCCACCCCTTGTCTTAAAAAATACCCCTTATACCCCTAAATTAATTAAAAATTTGGTGTCTGTCTGTAAATTCACCACTGATAATTCCGTGTTTATTGAATTTGATCCATTTGGATTTTCTGTGAAGGATTTCAAGACGGAAAGTCCTCTCATGAGGTGTGATAGTAGGGTAGATCTTTATCCTATTACGCCAAGTTTCGGTTTCTCGAGTCAAGCCTTGCCATCAACTTTTGCAGCTCTTGCGCCTTCCTTGTGGCATGCTTGTCTAGGTTATCCAGGGTCGTCGATTTTGTCTTCCTTAGATAAAAATAATTTTATTTCTTGTAAGGGTACGCGTAGTACTCCAAATTGTCAATCTTGTTCTTTAGGAAAAATTGTTAGATTGTAATTTGTAGCCTCTAATTCTCATACTTTAATGTCATTTGATATCATTCATATCGATCTATGGACACCTCTTGTTCTCAGCTCTTTGGGTCATCAATATTATGTTCTATTTTGGATGACTATTCTAATTTTTTATGGACTTTTCTGATAGCGAAAAAATCTCAAGTTTTTTCCACCTTCTTAAAATTTAGAGCATTCATTAGAACCCAATTCGAACGGAAAATAAAAAATATTCAATGTGATAATGGCAAAGAATATGATAATGGGGTGTTTTAGGAGTTTTGTGCTAATAATAGGATTAATTTTCTTTTTTCTTGTCCTCACACGTCTTCACAAAATGAAAAAACCGAACGCAAAATTCGTATCATTAATATCATTGTCCGAACTTTATTGATTCATGCTTCCATACCTCCTACTTTTTGGTCATGCTCTATAAATGGATACATATCTCCTTAACATACTTCATATCAAAGACTTGACGTATTCCTCCCCTCTTAATATTTTATATAATAAGACTTCTTCGTATTCCCATCTTAGGGTCTTTGGGTTCTTGTGTTATCCATTTTTTCCGTCCACCACAATTAACAAACTTCAGGATCATTCTACTTCTTGTGTGTTTTGGGTTTTCCGTCTAATTATCGTGGTTACAAATATTTTGATTTATCATCTAATAAAATCATCATTAGTCGCCATGTTATTTTTTATGAGTCCCAAGTTCCGTTTGCTAAAGTGTGTAGTCATGTGTCTAGTTCGTATAATTTTTTGGATGACGGTATCTCTCCATATATTATCCACCATTTATCGAAAATGTCTCACGCCCCGACTCAGTCAGCGGGCCCACTGCTCGTTGGTTCTACAGTACCACCCTCACCCCATACTCATCGCCCGGTGATTGGGCGGTCGTCGATTGACCGGTACCCACCCAATGTCGAATCGGTCCGCCTCGCCTCCAGCCTCGCCGTTCTCGAAATGGGCCAGACTCCACCGTCACGCGATTCGTCACATGTCCCGATATTTTCTAAAATCCGTCCAATTCTCCCCCGAATCAAAGACCACTCATTCATAGTCAACGGAGTATTTTTAAATCAAAAAGACATTTTAATTTCAATTCTAATGTTCTTAAATTACCCTTACCCCGTAATCCTGTGTCTGTTTTAAATGACCCGAATTGAAAAATTGATATGACCGACGAATATAATGTTCTTATTGATAATAAGATGTGAGAGTTGGTGTTTTTTTCCATCTGGGGTTAATATTATTCGGTCTATATGGATTTTTGCTCATAAGGAAAATTCTTATGATTCGTTTGCGAGGCATAAGACTCGTCTTATAGGTGATAGTAAGACTCAGCAGGTTGGTGTGGATTGTGGTGAGACATTTAGCCCAGTGGTCAAATCGGCTACCATTCGCACAATGCTCCGCTTGGCTCGTTCGAAAACATGGCTCATTCATCAGTTAGATGTGAAGAATGTTTTCTTGCATGGTGATCTCAAGGAGACAATCTATATGTATCATCCCTTGGGGTTTAGGGATCCCAAATATCCTCATCATATCTGTTTGTTGAAGAAGTCCTTGTATGGGCTTAAGAAGTCTCCACGGGCTTGGTATAAAAGGTTTGCAGACTATGTTTCGACTATTGGGTTCTCTCACAACAAGTCTGATAATTCATTGTTCATTCATCGTCGTGGTTCTTCATTGGCTTATATACTCTTATTTGTGGATGATATTATCTTGACTGTCTCTTCTGATGTGTTACGTCAGTCTATCATAACAATGCTTAGTTCTGAGTTTGTTATGAAATACTTGGGGCCCTTGAGTTACTTTTTGTGGATTGTTGTCACTCGTCATGCAGGTGGATTGTTCTTATTACAAAGGAAGTATGCAGCTGAGATCATTGAGAGGGTTGGGATGTCATCCTGTAAGTCCACTTCCACTCTGGTTGATACTAAACCCAAGTTGGGTGCTGCGGCTAGCTCACCGTATGATGATCCGACCCGCTATCGCAGTCTTGCAGGGGGCTTTCAGTATCTTACATTCACGAGACCTGTATTACATATGTTGTGCAGCAGGTGTGTTTATTTATGCATGATCCCAGGATTGAGCACATGAATGCGCTCAAACGCATTATTTGGTACATCCAAAAGACACTTGAGTATGGCTTAGATCTATATCTGTTGTCGACGTCTACACTTGTCTCGTATACAAATACTGATTGGGGTGGATGTCCAGACACCAGATGTTCTACGTCTGGTTATTGTATGTTCTTGGGAATAACTTGGTTTCATATTCTGTCAAGCGTCAGTCGACTTTATCACGCTCTAGTGCAGAGGTCGAGTATCGAGGGGTAGCCAACGTGATCTCTGAATCATGTTGGTTACATAATCTTCTTTTAGAGCTTCATTATCCTATTCAGAAAGCTACATTGGTTTATTGTGATAATGTTATTGCCATCCACATTTCTGGTAATCCGGTTCAGCATCAGCGCACTAAACATATAGAGATGGATATCCACTTTATTCGCGAAAAGGTAGCTCGTGAACAAGTACGCGTCTGCTATGTCCCTTCCAGGTATCAAATTGCAGACATCTTTACCAAAGGTCTTCCCTTGGTCCTTTTTGAAGATTTTAGGGACAGTCTCAACGTACGAAGACCGCCCGCTATGACTGCAGAGGTGTTATAAATAAGGTAATTATACCGTGATATACACTTACCAAATAAGTGTATATCACGGTTTATAGGACTTATTTGGTGACCGATTATGTATAATTTTTTGGTAAATATTATATTAATTAGTATTGTACACTTATCATAATTATAGGAGTCTTATACTACTAAAATAGGGTTTTGAGTTTAGAATAGGAATAGGATTTTCTTATTATGAAAATTGTAAATTGCATATATTGTCTTTCATTAATAAAAATAATCGAGAGATTATTTCTTTCATTAAAATTGTTGAGAATTTCCAAATGTGTACTCTGAATTCAAAGTCTGTATTAGAAATTAAGACAAAAGACAGGTAATTAACTTCTCATAATTTTCTCCTTCAAACAACAATATGATAGTTTTTGTTGTGAAGGAACTCGCATTACTCTTTTCGAAAGACAGTGGTAAACTCCTGACCGACGCAAAGCTCGCAAACCACGCCACCATGTAAACCACACTTGGCAAGCCACGTGTGACAGCTCAACCAAGAAGGTTTATGCAGGATCGAACTCGCGACTTGCGGTCCCGCTCTTCATCAAGCATAACTTGGCTACTCATGGTACAAGAATATGATAGTTAACAAACTATTTGTTTGATTTTGGAAGTCCTTAGGAGAAGACAAGACTTTCTTTTCTTCTAGAGAAAAGAACAATAGACATGATTAGTTGACTAATTACAAAATTCTAGTTAACATAATTGAAAAAATATGAATACCTACTAAAGCAATTTATTCCATTTGTTGTACTTAATATATATTCTAATCACCTTATTCTAGAATAGTACAACATGATTTCTTTAGTACATTAGATACTTTAATTACTTTTAGTTAATACTTAGTAATCTTGATTCAATTAGTGAATAAATTAGTCAGATGGATTTCATTTAGCACGCCAAAATTTATTAAGTTAGAAATTTAGCTTTTAAAGTACTAGTTTTGTCCTTAAGCAAATCTTATGCATTACTTTTTAAAATAAAAATACTAATAAATATATAGACTCATCAAGGTTATGATTATGAACAGATGTGGCAATTAGATTAATACTTTGATTAACTCTATCGGTAAGTTGTTCAAAGTCTATACTTTATGCAACGCTTTGTTTATTGTGATTAACTTTTGTATCACTACTTTAATATTATTTATAAATCATTAATATAATAAAGAACTCAACTTAATATATGAAAATTCGTATTAAGTTAAATATCCACATATAATTAAAATGAAAAAGAGAGAGTGAGTAGTAAGTCATATCATGATCGTTCAACAATTAAAGTAACAATATCTTAATTAATCATCTACTTAAGTATCCTTTCATTCTTAATAAAGATCTCATATTTGAGTTACGGGAATGCAATCACTTTCGACAGAGACTTTATAAATAAAATTCACAAATAGTCTTTTTAGTTCCTATAATTGAAAATTGTCACTGTAATACCCCATTTCAACCGAAATCAGAAACGGTGTACGATATATGGGTGATTCCTGAATTATTTTAAGGAATCACCACCTAATTAGTCTAGTGAATTAGAACGCTTCTAAATAGCCTAAAATGCTATACATGATCTCCATTTAATGATCTACAAAACTTTATGAGATTTCGAGTAAGAGTTTTTTATCATCCTAAAGGGAAGGGATTAAACATCCTTTAGGATTCGCTAATTTGCGGTTGTCCGATCAAACCTAAGTTAATTATTATATTTAAAATATGCAGATTTTGAAAGCATAGAATTAAGAAAGAATGTTGCAAATAATTACTAGAAAGATATATATATTTGATAAATTTGCATAAAGTTTATTTTAAAAATGCATGAAAGATAGTTTGTTTGAAAATTATATTGTGTATAAAATTAAAGTTTTATGAAAATATGCACTTGTAGGGCATTATTAGAAATGTGTTTTTTAGAGATAAAAATAAATCTATTTTCAGCTATCCTTCCCTTTAATCTATTGTCATGCTACACATTTTCAATATATATATGAGATCACATATTATAACATGAAAATAAAATGAAGGACGACAATAAGAAATAATGATAAAAGAGCGAATGGAGCGGATGATGTTGTCATCCGACCCCTTTTGGTTTAGGAGTTTCGAAGCCGAGACATGCAAAGAACATGGATGCGGATCTTCATTTTCGTCGAGTCGTATTGAGTCTCATGCCGAGACTCTTCACATGCTCCCAATGCATTTCATGTAAAACAAAGAAAAGAAAAAGATGAGTATCGGAACATGATTAAAAGTAAACAAATAATTTAACATGTTTATGTACTTAATAATTTTCAAACCCCAGTACATTATATAAACCAAAATAAGCTCTTATCTAGGAAAATTAAAAGGATTGCGGCACGACGATAAACAGTAATGCCATAACTCCCAAAATCCATTTGATTCCATGGGACTTTGTAAAAATACAGATTCATAGTATCTTAACACCCCAAAATATGAGTTAAATTTATTTTTTAACAACATTCGCGGTTTCCGCTCAGACCACAGACTCGCAGGTTTAACAAAGATAGCAATGGCATACACAATCAAACCAGTATGTAGATGTACGACACAACATTCAATGACTACATTTTATTCTACTAATTAAAATAAGATAGGAGGATGAACACTGATTTATATCAAACAAAGACCAGCAGGCAGGACTGAACAAATGCCTAAAACGAGCGAACGACTATATTTCATTCTACTAAAAAATAAACAGTAATGTGAATAAAGATGAGGGTGATTACCTTCTTCGGGTGCGGCGAACTGAGACAAGGGTCTTTATAAAAAATATTAGAATGGAAACGATGATTGTGATAAAAATGTCATGATAGTAAAAAATGTGGATAAAGATAATAATAGCAATAAATCGTGAATATTTTGAGAATATTAAATTCTTTATTTATGTATAAATATGTATGCATTTATTAAAAATTAAAGTTATTTTGTGCGGTGTTGAAAAATAATTTAATTTTGAATGAATAATAGGAAGAGAGAGACAAAATTGGGTGTCAACAGTCACTACCATAGAATTTCTGGGTTTAAATTGTAGTACCCCATACCCGTATCCGCCACCTAAAATCCACCTCCATCCCCGCCCCACCAACCATCACGGCCTTACGGATAGTAATTCCTCCACCTTCACCCGCCCCACTTACCCCAGACGGGTACCCACTTACCCGGCGGGTACCCACCTAAACAGCTACTCCCACATATGATAGATTCAGCGACAGAATGAATAAGAAATTTCACGTCAACTCAGTATTTTTTTTATCAGTCAAGATTGAGAAATTTCAGGGCATCCTGGTAAACTTTTCATCAATTAAGATTGTTGCAGACCTGAAATCCATATTACATTTTAAACGAAACATTATAAAAAAGGAAAGAACCTCAATTTATAATAAAAAAAGAAAGGAAAGGAGAAAAAACACAGCCCTGGCCCCTGAAGAACATAGCATGTTATTCTTCATACTTCACAAACATCAAGCAAAATACATCTGAGGCAGGCAAATATCAACTTCTATCTAAATAGCAACAGCAGTAACAAGTAACATAGCAACAACAACAACCAAGAAATTTCAACTTCTACAATTCTAGCAACATAGCAATAGCAACACCCATAATTCATCATGCAGCTTGTCCCTCATCTTCGGTAATACATCCTTCCTGCTCCATTTCGTCAATAATTTATTGATACTCAACTTATTTTAGCCCATCATCACCTAATAATTAAAATTAAGAGATAATACAAATTTAAAATAATGAATTATATAAAGAATCAAGTTGAATTGAATTTAAAATAAAACTTCTACAATTCTACTTACCTTTAATATTAGTCCAAATCCAGTTTTGAGCACACATTAAAGTCTCGATGGTTGATGGAAGAAGGCGACTACGATGAGTAGTCAACACACGACCACCTGTGCTAAAAATCGATTCAGAAGCAACATTAGAAACGGAAATACTTAGGATGTCCCTTGCTATCCTTTGAAGAATGAGGAATGATGATCCATTGGTTTTCCACCAAACAAGGATATCAAAGTCATCGTCAAGAGGTACATTAGGAGTCTCAAAATACTTCTCCAACTCCGATTTTTCTTGAACTTGATTCTCCTCCACCTCCAAATATTTAGCAAAGCCACTCATCCTTCCTTTTCCACTAACTTTACTAGATGGTGGTAGCTTGGAATTAAAAGTTGGTTCTTTTCCTTTATCCTTTCCATATTCACTCGTCAATTCCTTCAACACATCTTTCACCTCCTCCACCTCCAAATCAACTTCATAGTCCTCGTAAAGTTGCTTGTAGTAATAGCGAACAAGTGGTATCTTATATCGAGGATCTAATAAGGTTGTCACGACTAGAAGAGTATTCACATTACTCCAATACTTGTTATATTTTCCCAACATTTTTATTGTCATAACTTTTATCAGAGGATCAGAGGATGTAATCCAGTTATTCAATGCACATTTAATTTCACATATGTTGGAAAAATAAACATTAGCAGTAGGATATTTAGTGGCGGAAAACTCATAAGTGGCATCATTAAATAACTCTAACTTCTCACAAATTCTTTCGGCTTTCTCCCAATCTTCTTTAAGCGGCACACACTTATAAACCTCCGACTCTCTACCACTTAAAACATCGAAAACGTTCTTGTACATTATTGCAACTTTAAGCATTTCATAAGTTGAATTCCAACGAGTTTTGCAATCAAGTACAAGCTTCTTCGAGCAATTTTTAGCATGAGTCCTAGTCGTGCTTTCAAATTTTGTGACTCTTAAAACAGAAGATGTCCAAAAAACCACACTATTTCTAACCCTTTCAATGCCATCACCAATTATGTTTAAACCATCTTGGACAATCAAATTTAAAATATGGGCACAACAACGCATGTGTAGAAATTTTTCACGCAAAATAAGTGATTCATTAGCAAGTTTACCACGCAAAATTTGTATTACGTCATCATTTGTTGTGCAGTTATATAAAGTGATGGAAGAGATAGAACAATCAAGATTCCAATCGTAAATACACCGACACAAAGCTTCAGCTAAGACTTCCTTTGTATGAGGTGCCTCCACATATAAAAATCTACAATAAAAATGACATATAATGCATGACATATCGGGCACAAAACAACATATTTCAGCACAAAACAACACAAAATAGAACATTATAGAAAAGAAAAAAAACATTTCAAACAGAAAACATGCGCATTTGAAACATGTATATACCTCAGAATACGACTTTGTAGCTTCCATGTAATACTAATGAAGAGAGCAGTGACTGCCATGTAGCCTTTTCGTTGATTACTTGAAGTCCACATATCAGTTGTTAAAACAATCTTACTTTTGGCCTTGTCCAATAACTGAATCATTAACTCCTTCTCATTAGCATACCTTTTCATAATATCATTCCTAGTCGCGTTACGGCATGGTACTTTGAAACCCGGTTGCAATGTCTTACAAAATTTTCTAAACCCGTAATGTTCAACCATATTTAATGGGTATTCATGGAGGATAATCATTTCTGCCAAATCTCGTCTCCCATCCGCTTGGTGAAACTCATATGCCGCCAATGATAGTGTTTCACCATTATTGGCGGGATTAGATAGTGATCCAAACAATCTAGTTTGTCGAATATCTTGGCATACTCTCTTGGCACAAGACTTGGTGTGATCTCTCAAATGAGATGTGCCAGATTTTGGCCCTTTTGTCAAAAGCTTAGCACAAAAGTTACATTCGGCTTTCATTTGATCATTTACCTTCTTCCTTTTATAATTTTTTCAAACTTCGGAAGTATGTCTACTAGTAAGAGGTATAATAGAAGGGTCTAGGTCTGATTCTATTTCATTTGGACTCTCTAAGTCTAAGGGAATAAGATTTGCATTGGAAGAACCTTCAAAATCACCGTCTGCTCCGGCGTCTTGTCCTGCATTAAAGTTCTCATCTCCACGGCCGTAATAATCAGAAAGAACAAAAAGAATGGCATAATGATGTCAAAACATATAAATCCACTACTGATTGCAAAAGATACCTGATTATCTAGTTGCTTTTACTGCTGAATACATACTAGATATAAAGCAAAATTTAGAATCATAAGCAGTGGTGCTACTTAGAAAAAATATGTGCATATTAATAAAAAAAATATAAAGCTATCATGTGATGCTGATCTGTAAAAGATATTGAAGAACTTTACATGTAATATTCCTTGGCTAATGATCTGCATCATGCGAACACAAGTCAACAATTATGATAAAGAGCTTAGAAGTGTAAAAGAGCCTATAGCTTATAGCCAAATGAATCACCACTCTCTATTGTCCGAATCTGAATACTTATCTAAGGAGAACCTATTTCTTTCACACTGGGAGACAAGCAGTGGAGAAAATAACTCACTCAATCGACTAGAGACACATAAGTTCTTCAGAAATAGGCTTAGATTGCTATTCGAGCAGATGAACAACAAACATATATCAAAGAAATTACAACGAGTTTACCTTCGATCTGCGATTTTGCTACTGGGGTCTGCAATCAAAATGGCTACTACGGTTACAGGCCCTTTGCTGAGTTACAGGTTATAGTGTTTTTGCCCTTTTTTGCAGAGGGAGATGAAAAAAATCTGAAAAAGTGAGTGTTTTATGCGGATGTGGTGTGATGGTGTGCGAATGAGATGTAGGGTTTTACTTTGTGTGGTTGAATGGTTGTGCCCTTTTGCTAAACTACTGGAGCGGGCCTGGGCTTATTGCCTGACTTAATAAAAAGGAGGGCCCAAGTGTGAAGTCATATTTTAAATATGATCAAATAAATTAATAAATAGCTTAATTAAATTAATAGGCGGCGCGGGTATTGAAGGGGCGGGTGTTGACGGTGCGGGTAGCGGAGCGGGTACGGGTGCGGGGCTTATATAAAATCCACCCCGCCCCACTACCCATGGCGGGTAGCACTTTCGATACCCATACCCGCCCCACCATCCACCAAACCATCCCCATACCCGCCTCAACTGGAGCGGGTGCGGTACGATACCCGTAGTTACCCGCCCCACTGACATCCCTAGATATGGGGCTAAATGAGTAATATATTTACTATCTTCCTGTTTTATTTTTTTTATATTTATTTATTATGAACCGAGGATCTCCCGGAAGCAACCACTTTATCTACCAAAGTGAAGTAAGGTCTGTGTACACTCTACCCTTTTCAGACCTCACGGTGTGAGATTTCACTGGGTATGTTGTTGTTATTGTATATTTATTTATTATAAATACAAAACATTTACTATTATGAAGCACTTTTACAAAAAATGAATTAGGCTTCTTAATACATAACCATCTCCTTAAACTTGTCAAGATATTTCATTTAAACACTCGCACTAAATTTTATTTCAACTGAACATCTCAACTCCTAATAGAATGTTTCAATTATATACTTTTAATTCAAATTTTGAACTTTTTTTTAATGTGTTTTCACTCGCCTATTAGTTAGTTAAGTACACCACATAAAATATATTATCTTCTTTAATTATACATATTCGTCTTAATAAGTCATAAGCTCCCGATATTTGATATTTGAGGTTGATGCGTATAATAAAAAAATGACATATTTTATTTGATTAACTTAACTAACTAATAAATGACTTAAAACATACGCAATTTCCCCCCAATATTTGAACCACTTAAGTTTAGTTGTTTAATTGAAACAAATTTAGTGGATTACTTCGAGTGTCCCAATAAAATATGCTTAACCTTTACCAATCGAGCGCAAGAGAGATCGTGTTAGCCACTTGAGAGAACATATCAGTAAATCTATCCTCACAAATCTGAAAAACAATATGGATATAGTGCTCAAAGCTGCCAGAACTTCCGGTTCTCTCAACCTATCAAATCGCTCTCTCAGGCAACTCCTTAATTCTCCTATTCTTCTCGCAATTTTTTTGAGTTGATTTATTCATTTCTATTTTTCGGCACTGAAGGATCGGTTTTCATTAGCAATGTGCCTGAAACGGTGAAATTAGAACATTTAAAGCTGCAAAATCGATTTTTTAGTAATAGGATATGAAGATCCTTAATGATTCTGGACTTATTTGTAGTTTGATGATAAATTATATCAGAAATTATGAATAAAATTTATGAAGGCAATATTAGATTTAAAGTTTCACACGAATTGATATTGAACTTTGTTCTCGTGGAAATTATAGTTGTGAGAACTTCCGGTTCTCTCAACTTATAGAATCGTTCTCTCAGGCTAGTCGCTAATTATCCTATTCATCTAGGACTTTTTTGTTTTTATTGAGTTGATTTATTCATTTCTAATTTTTCGTCACTGAAGGATCAGTTTGCTGTTAGCATTGTGCATAAAGAGCTGCAAAATCGTTTTTTTGGTTATAATGTTGGGTGAGGACCGTGGATGGATGTGGATTTGGACAATAGTATATAGGATACGAAGATCCGTGACGATTCTGTACTTAGTTGTACTGATTCTCGCATTCATTTATTTTTTTTCGTCACTGAAGGATCAGTTTGCTGTTAGCATTATGCCTAAAACGGTGAAAGCTGAAAAATTGATTTTTTCTTAGTTATAATGCTGTGTGAGGATCGAGGCTGGATATGTAGTTGGATAATATTTTCTAGGATATGGAGATCCCTCACGATTCTGGACTTAGTTGTACTCTGATTATCACACCTTTTGTTTTCATTGAGTTGCTTTGTTCATTTTTTTTCGTCACTGAAGATTCAGTTTTCTGTTGAAATTGTGCCTAAAATGGTGAAATTAGAACATTCTTCATCAGTGAAGATTCAGTATGCTGTTGGCATTGTGCGTGAAACGGTGAATTTAGAACATTCTAGAGCTGCAGTATCGTTTTTTTTGGTTATAATGTTGAGTGAGGACCGTGGATGGATGTGGATTTGGACAATAATATATAGGATACGAAGATCCATGACGATTCTGGACTTAGTTGTACTGATTCTCGTATTCATTTCTTTTTCTACGTCACTGAAGGATCAGTTTGTTAGCATTATGCCTAAAGTGGTGAAAGCTGAAAGATCGGTTTTTCCTTTGTTATAATGTTGTGTAAGACCGAAAATGGATGTGTAGTTGGATAATAGTATGCAGGATATGAAGATCCTGGATGATTCTGGATTTAGTTGTACTCTAACGTAATTATGAATTCAATATAGAGTTAAAGTTTCATGCAAATTCTATCGACCTATCGGATCACTCTCTCAGGCTAGTCGCTAATTTTCCTATTCTCTCGACCCTGCATCTTTTCCTTATAAAAGATATTCAGTCCGTTAGAATAGAAGTTAAAGAGGGTATTTATGCTGGAAGGAAATGAAGCTAGTAGGTATATATAGTGGTAGCTGGATATAATCTATCTATTGGTACAAAGTTCTTTAATTTTGAAGAGAATATGAGGATAAAGTGAAGAAAATAAAGGCAGTGACTGGATTTCAACAATTTTTCAGTCATGGTTGAATACAAGCAAGAATGATGGTAATCTTTTTGGATCCGAGATGTAAAATTTTCCTTGATATTCCATTGTGCCGAATTAGATTTTATGTTTAATGACTCTGATTCTACTTCTTCTCTGCACTACTAATATGAAAAAAATAGCTGGTGCGAGAATCAATTGAATAATGTGCCTTTGGATAGAGGAAAAGACATTACCATTATGCTGAAAAGCATGTTATTAGCAGTATCTTGTACATCTGTTTAAGTGTTGGTAAATAGATATTCATATTATGCCATATCATTTAATATTCTTTTCTTCATTTATATTTTAGGCGTCTGTGAGGTGATTGAATGACTACTTTACTTGTGTAGATAATAAGTTCAAGATGTAATATCTTAATGTTTTTAAGAATAAACATAGTAAATGGTTGATTTGTATCAGTAAGAGAAAAGTAGGAAAAATGACTTGCTTCTTTATGTACAGTGAGGTGCCCAATGATGTATACAAAAGTTTGGATGCAGCCAGTGAAGATGAGAAGTGGTGGGAGGTATATGGATCTCTCCTTAGTTATACTTTTTAGTTCACGAGGCACCTGGTTTATTTCCTTGAGAATTGCTAATGCAACTTGACGCCTTTTTACTATGTTTAGGCCGTGGAGCTACAGAAGCTGATTTTGGCTCATAACAATATAGAGACACTAAAGGAAGACCTTAGAAATTTACCTCTACTGTCAGTGCTGAATGTTAGTCACAACAAGCTAACCGATCTTCCAGCTGCTATTGGAGAGTACACCTTTTTAACCTCTGCAATCTTGAAATACTTTTTAGCATCTTACTTGAAAGCTGATCCAGATATTTTAATGACTTGTTTTTTTGTTCTGCTAGGCTTCATGTGCTAAAGTCCTTAGATGTATCTTTTAACTTGATAGTGAACATTCCAGAAGAGATCGGAACAGCAGCTTCTCTAGTCAAGTAGGTTTGAGCATTTCAGCACTGTATTAAATACTCCCTCCATCCCATTTTATATGAAGGTCTTTGACTTGGCACGGAGTAAACTTTTGAATCTTGTGGGCTAAAACAAGCCAAATATATTTGTATGGTTATAGATCATCTCGTTAAGCGTAAAAGGAAAAGTTTAAAGTTAAATTGTTGCCAAATAAGGAAATGTGTCATTATTTTTGGGACTGACTAAAAAGGAAAGTGTGTCATATGGGACAGAGGAAGTAACATTTGAAATACTACCATCTTATTAACTCATTCCTTTCCTTATCAATCTTATTAAATATCTACTGACTCCAGGTTTGATTGTTCAACCAACCAACTAAATGATCTCCCTAGCTCCCTTGGAAATTGCGTGGAGTTAGCAGACCTCAAGGTAGCACCTCATCCTTCTGATGATATGTTAGTGTTACTACGTTAAGAAAAGATGGTTCTGATAAAAATGCTGAACTGTTTATCTTGGTCTTTAGAAGCTAGCCAGCAGTCACTTGGCAGAAGTTAGTGAATTATTCGCCGCCTTAAATTTATGTCTACTTCTAGAAGGTCATCTGTGAGAATGGCTATCTGATGTCATATCTATAAGGAGATACTTTTTTAATGTTCACATGATCAACATGAGAATGGCCACAGGAAAAAGTTACATTTTGACTTTTTAAGCCCGTAACGAGTATTGATCTTAGAATATTAAAAGCGTTTAATCAATGTGGTATACATAACTATTGCATCTCCTATAAGCTTAATTTTGTTAATAACTAATAAGGTAATTAATTTTATTAGGTGTTGGGGAAATCCGCATATACAAGTAATATACCAAAAAGTTGAGAAACTTAGAGCAATCATCTATACAATCGATAACCTCATGGATGCACCAAAAAGAAATTAGAGACAAGGCTACTCCTTACATGCAGAGAATCTTTTGCAACCCTTCGAATGCTCTCCTATTTTTTGCCTTCCATATACAAGGACATTTCTTTTTTATCCTTGGTAAGGAGGACACATTTTATTGCGATCATAAGAGATCATAATATCCTGCATTTATTGCCCAAATCATTTCTTCATGTAATAGACAGATGTTTGAGTATTTTCCAGATGATGTTTGATAAAGAGTGCAAGACATTGGATTCTTCGCATTTATCCTAGCCTTGGGAGATTATCTGGTACCTGTTGGTGGTGGGAGGTGACATGTATCCCGTGAAATTAGTTGAGGTGCACGCAAGCTGGCCCCGACACCACATTTATCAGTGAAAAAAGAGTGCAATACATTGAAGATTCCCTTACTTCCTGACCGAATGTCACATGCACTATAAGTTTGAAATTTAAAAGACCCTTGTTATGAATTCTTTTTTTTATTGTTAAAGGTAACATAGACCCTTATTACAAATCTTTGAGCTTGTTTCTTAATGTTGTGATCATAAGGTAAAAAGTAATTACCCATATCCAGCTGTTCGTCCAAAATGGCCTATAAGTTGAATAACATTTTGTCCAAAATCAATCAATCAACTAAGTCTTAACCCTAAATTAGTTGGGGTCAGCCATATGAATCCTCTGTATCCATTTTGTTCTATTCAAGTTCTTTTTAGATGAATACTCGTATTTAGACTAAATTCGCATTAGCTGTTCTCCTATTGCAACTGCATTCCTTTTTCTGGACTTGAAATCGACGAAGCTCTATGAACCTCACTTAGGTGGACTTCAAAATATTACTTATTCTCATTAGTGAGGAGGATTCATTGAGGAAGTTCGGTATATTTAAAAGTCTTATTAGCATGAAGACTTGCTGAGACTTGAAGAAGCAATCTTTTCTTATGTTGATCAAAACATAAACTATCAACCATTCTCCAGTTCTCTCCTTTGTTCATACCAGTTTGTTATTTCCTTCTCGCTGTTTCTTCAATCAGGCATCAAACAATAGCATTTCCAGTTTGCCAGCAGATCTAGCGAAGTGTTCAAAATTAACAAAGCTGGATGTCGAGGTACTAAAACCTGATTGACTTACTACTACTTGATGATTTCTTATAGTCTTGCACTCAGAAAGTCATGCTTGACAATTCACATTTTGTTATCTTCATGCCAGGGAAACAAGTTAACTATGCTACCTGAGAGTTTGATTGCATCTTGCAGAATGCTCACTGAACTCGATGCATGTAAAACTCTGGATATTCTATTTTCTCTGTACTGTCAAATGACTCTTAATAAGGAATTGGATTTACCTTACATCTAACTTTTACAGCAAAAAACTTGCTCAACAGCATTCCAGAAAATATAGGAAGCCTTTCACGCTTGATTCGCCTTGACCTTCATCAGAACAGTGAGTACATCAATCTTCTTTCGT
Organism: Przewalskia tangutica; assembly: GCA_029844215.1. NCBI lineage: Eukaryota > Viridiplantae > Streptophyta > Magnoliopsida > Solanales > Solanaceae > Przewalskia > Przewalskia tangutica. Next base: position 1,926,587 of record CM056730.1, on the reverse strand, counting down.
GGTTGTGGCAACATTCGAAATAATGCTGAATTTTGCATTGTCTATCTTTTATTAGTTAACATGACCTGTTTGCTCGCTTTATTTGAACTTTGTAGGAATATCATCAATCCCATCCTCAATAAAGGATTGCTCATCTCTTTTGGAGTTTTATATCGGGTATTTCATGGCATTGATGCTTGTGTTTCCATTGGTTTTGAGAGGCGTAAAATTATGCTATTTTATTATATTCACATTTGCCTTCCACCGCCCATTCTTTTGTGTTATCTACTTTGACAGGAATAATCTACTTGCTTCATTACCTGTGGAGATAGGCGCACTTAATAGGTTGGGGATATTTGATCTCCACTCAAACCAGGTGATTACTTATTCATCTCCAATTCACTAGGAGTCTTCTCTTAGTATTTAAGTGGAGAAGGGTACATAGGCAGATCCATTATCCACTGACTTTCAAACTGTGCCCCATTGGCCTCGAAGATTTCTGGTTATCAAAAGAAACCACTAGGAGATTCTCATAATTATGTCAAAGTGTTCCATTGATAAAAAAATCTTCTGAAGATATAGCAGTGTCCTGAAAATCAGATGTTGTATTTTAGTCTTTAGTGTTAACCAGTTTCCTCTTGGTGAAATCATTTTTTCAACTGGCTCTCCAGTTGGAATAAGTTGTTTGTTCTCGTGTGCAGTTAAAGGAGTACCCAGCGGAGGCATGTAAATTGCAACTCTCAATGCTGGACTTGTCTAACAATTCATTGTCTGGATTGCCTCCGGAGATTGGTAGGCTGTAATAGAGGCTCACTTCCTGAGTTTTATGAAAATTCATTAATTATAGTGTATTTGGTGTAGCTATGTTGTTTGACATTGTGTCATTGGTATTATGGTTCTTACTGTCATTTTTGCTGTCTATTTTTTTGATCAGTGTATCTTTTATTTTAGTACCAGCATAAAGGAATTTTTTTGCTTTCTGTCCTTTTCTTTCTTTATATTTTTTCCTAGGAGTGCAAGAGCATATAATGTTATTTTGTTATTATTTTATGTCTATATGAGCTAATCTTGGTCACAACTTCGTAATTTAGGTTTAATGACAACTTTGCGGAAGCTTCTGCTAGTTGGCAACCCAATTAGAATGCTTCGGAGGTTGAAATTAGATCTGGGCGCTTTTATTGTTGTTTGTTGTTGTTTCTTTGGAACTTGAACTTACTCAAAATTTCTCCAGCTCTTTGGTAAACGGACCTACACCTGCTCTATTGAGATTTCTTCGAAGTAGACTTCCAACTGATGAAGGTAAGATGGTGTTAGTTGCTCAATAAGGGAGTTCTTTCTATTTTTTGTTTTCTTGATGCAACTACTCTATATGTAGAGTCTGCAGCTTCTACGCCCGGAAAGGAGGAGGTCGTTGCCAAGGCAGCTAGGCTGTCCCTGTCTTCAAAGGTTATTCACTAACTTTGTAGTTCTAAAATCTCCAGCGCTCATGTCAGTAATAATATATTTATTCTGGTGGATGTTAGGCCACCAATAGAGATGAATAAAGTTAAATCTTACCATAAAATTAGCTTCCAGAAATGTCATCAATTGGTGACTCGTGTAGTCTACATAGCCAAGTTGATGAGTTTGAAAGTACAGATGGGGAAAAGTACCAGTCGATTCGTTTCTAACATTCTTTAATGGACTGGAGGCAGTGGAAGTGCAATATAGGCATGAATATGATATCAAAATCAGTTTAGTTACTATTGCAACCTTCTTTTCATTTGAAGCTTTAAAATATTTGTGCAAAGGGGCAGTTCAAATTTGTAATAACTTACATTTCTCATAAATTCCATGTTATGACCTCTACTGTCTAGCTTCGTAACATAAATCACAAATCCTCTGTTAATTCAAGGGTCAACTGACAAGAAATTTGTTTTCAGAGAGCTGTAGAAACAAACGAGTGCAAAAAGCATGTGTTGTACTCTGAAGCTAGAACTTGATAGTCGAAGATGTTTAATATTTCCCTACAGTCTAAATATGATTTAATTTGGTCACTGCAATGAATGCTAAGTGAATTTGCATGTAGTGCTACATTCTATAGGAGAATCCAGTCATTTCTTCTTCCTGTCTGGTGATAGTATCATCATGAGTAGTTGTATTTGCAGGAGCTTTCTTTAGGAGGACTTGGTTTGACTGCTGTCCCTTCAGATGTCTGGAAGTCGCGTGACATCACAAAATGTGATCTTTCAGGGAACTCAATTGAAGAACTTCCTCTTGAACTTTGCTCTTGTATTACCTTGGAGGTAAAACAATGTATTTTCCTTCCCTATGTTTTCTTGAAAAAGATTATTAAGCTTGATTGACAAAGAAAAGAAAAAAAGGACGGGCAATCATTACTGTTACGAGAGATATCGCTGAAAACAGGATTTTCATATATCTTTGATTTTCTTTAGTAGAGTGATATTTGTCATTATGCAGTAGTTGAATTGTAACGCAATCGCCTCTGCGTGCGGTCAACTTACATTTGTTGGCTATCTGATTCTTTCCAATCCTCTTTAACCACATATCTTCTGGATTTCTACATTGTTGATTCTCCCACATCGGTTGTGGAATGGGAATTTAGTCTCCTTATATGGACTTGGGCAATCCTCCCCTCACGAGCTAGCTTTTGGGGTGTTAAGCCCAAGATCCATTTGTATCAGAGTCAGGCCCATCCCAATTCATTAGGCCCATCCCAATTCATTGTTTACCTGATGTTGGGCCCCCATCATATATTGTCCATGCTCCAGATGTCCGGTCCTGGGCGTGCTCGTGGGTGCTAATTCTCCCACATCAGTTGTGGGATGAGAATTTGGTCTCCTTATATGGACTTGGGCAATCCTCCCCTCGTGAGCTAGCTTTTAGGCTGTGAGTTAGGCCCAAGATCCATTCTTTACATACATAATTTAAATTTATTCTTGTTTTTGGCAGTTTATAATCCTTTGATGCATGAAAAGATAAAAAGAACGAATCAAACTTTTGGGAGTTCTCACTTTCTAGGACATGTTTACTTAGTTTGTCATACAAACAAACAACAACATACCCAGTGAAATCCCACAACGTGGTTACTTAGAGTGTCATAATATCATGAAAATTGTGAATGAAGAATTTAGGGTTGGTTGGTATTGACTTGTCTGCGGCTAATCACTTAATCTGTTTAAATGTGCAGGCTCTCATTTTATCCAAAAACAAGATAAAAGATTGGCCTGGTTCAGTTTTAACATCTCTTCCTGCAGTTACATGTTTGAAGCTAGACAATAATCCCCTCAGACAGGTAAATGACTTTAGGTCGGTCATGCACTACTAATAGAAGATTTTTTTTTATGTTCCTGAGTTAGTTATAGAGGAAGACTTACAAATTAGTCACTTACGATACGGAGTAAAGAGGGATGATGAGATAATGGAATCAAGGTGGCAGCTCTTTAATACAGCTTCCCATCTTTTTGTCTTATAAAATTCTTCAATGCTTTTATGGGGGAATTCAACCTTGTAAATATTATTGGAACAGAAAAAGAAAATCTTGGCGTGAAGATATATTTTGCGCGACAGAAAGAGCAGTTTCGAGGGAATGCTAAATGTGGTAGTGCAACCTTGAAAGTTCTTCAATGTACTTGAGTATTGATGGCCTTCTCAGAGAGAGCAGCCCTATGAGAGAGGGATTAGGAACTTTATTCCTCTTATCTTCTTCTTATTTGCATTACTTGTTGGTGCCTAGAGAATGGATCAATATACCATGGCAACTTTATGGTTAATACTATGACTAGCAGCTTAGTCTATAATATTTTATCCATGTGTTGTGGTGGTTAACTATATGCGAAAAGGGGAAGCAAGAAACAACTTATAAGGTGCAAATTAGAGGGATTGGTTCTGGATATCTTGAATGTTTAAATGAACTAATTGTTCAAAGCTTAATGATCTCACACAGCCCCTGAAGAATGGTGGTAGGAAGATTTATCACATCCTATTTATGGGAAAGAATTTGTTAATTGCATATGAGGATTAATTAGTTTGTTTGATTGTTCTGGTAGAGAGCACTTCCCCTATTTATACACACATCCACAATTCACACACAAGGTCAACAACATCGATAACAAGTCACAAAAACACTGAATTGATGGGTGAAAGCTGGGTTTCTAGTTGATTTGTGAGGGATGAATATACTCCTAGTCTAAGTTATAAGCTATCAATGAACTTGATTTCATGCATTTATCAATGATTTATTGGCTAATGATATTGGTATTTGAGAAGTGGGTAAATATCTTAAGATGTCTCATAGTGGAAAGTGTCATATTAAATAGGAAAGAAGTAGCCTGTAATTTGGGCATAGAACACTCTAGGCGCAAGTCAACAAAAATCGCTGTCATATGTTAAGGGACAAAGGAATAAAATTCACAGACCAGTGGAGAAAACTACCATTAAATTTGTCAGCAAACAAGTACATGGAGAAAGTTCTGGTGTTCTTTTTTTTTGTACTTTTTATAATTCTTTCATCTTATTTTCTATGCCAAATTGTTTTAAATACTACTTTTTTCCTAATTGTAGATACCATCCTCTGCCTTTCAAGCTGTATCCAAACTTCAGGTTCTGGATCTGAGTGGCAATAAAGGTTCTTTACCAGAGCATCCTGCATTTTCTTGCCTACCAGAGTTGCAGGAGCTTTATCTGAGGTCTGTTAAGAATACTAATAATTGATAGAACTTTTTAAAGTTTAGACTTGACGTATGTTATGTTTGGTACTTGGTTGAACAGAAGGATGCAAATATCTATTTTCCCAAGTGACATACTTAACATAAAGCATTTGCGAATTCTTGATTTGAGCCAGAACTCCCTTCAATCAATTCCACAGGTAATGTTATATGTTTATTAGCAAACAGAGTTCTGTATCCTACTGAAACCTTGGTTTAATATGGTATCATTTGTTAACAGGGTATAGCAAACTTGGGTTCTCTCACTGAACTTGACGTGTCAGACAATAACATTTCTTCTCTTCCACCAGAATTGGTAAGTCTTAAGATTTATATCTCAAGAAGTTATACTTTGAGTCAATAGACAATGTAAGCCTTTTGAAGTATCTTGCTATATGCATCATAACCAAGGGTTCACCTGAAGATACATTATCAACTTCCTGATTTGCAAATATTTTATCAATCAAATGCGTGAAGTTATAGTACATTTAGCACCAAAGGTAAAAGGTGTGGGCTAACGGACAATGAAGCTGAAATGAACCATCAGAGATTGGGGTTCAAATCCTAGCAGTGGCAATAACAGTTTTGATTCTTTTTTACCCAACAATATGGCATATATTGAATATTTACCTTCTGCATTGAAAAATATTTGGTTTTGATCAAAATCTTGAAATAATAGTGTTTTTTTCTTAATAACCGTGGTGTCCGGGCCAACTTGCTGGCACATCGAGTGATTCCACGGGGTACCATGGTGATAAAAAAAGGACATCCTAGTATTTTTCCATGGTCAGAATGCTACTGTTGGTAACTAGTGAAGAAAGCAATGGTGCTGTTACTGAGAAACTCTTGATAACACAGCATTATGCATGTCCCAAACAGATCTTGTCTGCAGTTTTTGCATTCGATGATGCTATATTCACTAATTGCTTTCTCAAAAACATGGTCCTGTAGGGTTTGCTTGAACCCAGTCTGCAGGTGTTAAAACTGGATGGTAACCCGCTCCGAAGGTGAATTTAATTCCTTTCTTTAGTATTTTTTGTTATCTCTCTTCTGTGATTTTATCTGCTAAAAATAAATGAAATTGGTGCAAAAGGCTGAAAACAAGAATAGGAAACACTTCCCCAAAACATGAATATAAAGTAAGCCGGCCTAGTGTGACAGTTAATACAGAAACAAGAAAGCAAGCAATCAGAAATACTCGGTTCTACAGAGATTTCTTCCCATCCGCCTAAGTTTTGTTGGACAGAGTTACCCGATGCTGTGCTGGTGGAGATAACAAGTATTTGGTGGAATACTCTAGGTGCGCACTAGTTGGCCCGAACACCACCATTTTAAGAAAAAAAAAATCTGTTCTCCAAATTCTTGTCAACTCTTTCAGTGGAGCCTGAATATCAGTATGGAAGTATCTTCCTTTCAATGTTAGCTTCATTCCTTATAGAACTTCCTTCCTATGTCAGCTTTCTTCTCTGTTTCTCATCTTCCTCTGTGCTCATTCAGTTATCCACTCGTTATTCAATAATGAATTTGTCAATATGCCAGTTAGTCCAGTATTACTCGAAAAACTAATAAAATAGTTGCTGTTGGATTGCTTCCACTTTCTGCTTGTAGCATCTAATCACCAACTCCTCAGAGTTGGTCCAACTTTTTTTGCAACGGACCACAAGGTTCCGTAACTGTTTCTTGCAGTAAATTCTTTGAATTATGTTTTCTTTAAGTTTTGACCATTTCCTTTTTTCTTCCTTTCTTTTAAACCCTCCCAGCATCCGAAGGGCCGTTTTGGATCGAGGAACAAAAGGCGTTTTGAAGTACTTGAAGGAGAGAATTGTTGAGCATTAGCCTATTTGAATCCTGATTCCTGAAGCCTGTGGCTGTGAGTATTTAATCAGAGAACTTGTCTCTGGTCCAGTATGTGAAATTTGTACTTCTACTACTTATTTGAGACATATCATACCATGTTTAAGGTGTACTTGGATGTACAATTGTTGTATCCGATATTTTATTGTTGTAATGCTGAGAATTACCAAATGGACAAACTGAACAGTGACCATCTTGGTTTTGTATGAATGCTAAACATCTCTATTGTTTCATATAGTAAAGCACTCAAGGGTGTGATCTATTGGTTAATAAAGTGGGTGTAAATCTTGGAGATTGGAGTTTTTTTTCTTTCTATTTTATATTTTTTAAGATTATATTAGGGGAGGAGGAGGGGGAAAGTGAAAGGGATGCTACGATATTGATGGGGTTTCAACCTTCCACCTCAATTGTGGAAGATAGGAAGCTGACTGAGTGAGCTAGCCTTCACCTCCGGAGATTAGAGTTCAAATTCTAAGAAAGATAAAATAATGGTTGATTTTTATCTTTCTACTTAAATCTTGGCGGGTAGAATTAAATGGTACTTGTTTGGATATGAAGTTATTGATCGATGGTCCTCAGTGAGGGAAAGAACGACTAACATAGAAGAAGACCTATAGGAAGTTAAAATCAATTTTTGTTCCTTGGTGGGCATAAGGCGAAATCCCTAGCCCACAGGGCCTCCACTCCGACATAGATTGGTGGAGGAAGTAAATCACGGTGACTCAGCGGCTCACTAGGTGGGAGACACAGTGCTTGGTGCCCACAAGGAGTCATCCACCACAAAGGAGGAATGAAACTCCCACATTGCGGCTGCCAGGGCTCGAATCTTTCATATACTCGGTACATTCTTTTGTACTGACCCCCTTTCCTCGGGGGGTTGCGTTCATGCCCGCAGGTACAAGTGCTTAGTTTGGTGATCCTCCGATCTAGGTTCTTGCTTTGGAAAGCTCCTTTGATTCAGAGCTTTGTCATTTTGGTACAGAACCCTATTATTTTGACTTAGTATATTTAGGAGCACGACGGGGCCCTGTCCCGTCATATGTTGTTATCCTTCTCATAGAGGTATGTAGACAATTGTGGATTGTACGTATGTAGAGTTGTAAATCTGTTTTGGTCAGTTGTGTTGTTGTACTCTGTATTGGGATGTTCCCGTGTATACGTGATACTATTTGATCTACTTGATTTAGATGTGACTCCTCAGGAGACATGGTATTTGTGTGTAAAGGCAGCCTTGCCGGCTTGCCTATTCGGACGTATGTTATGATTGCAGTGTTATGTTGCCAGATTTTACGTGACAGGTTAGTATAATGGCGTCATTAGAGCGTTCAGTCGTGGCCCGTCGGGTCGTGACCGCTGGTACTTTCCAATACCTCTTTGTACTAGTTAGTTAGTTAAATATAAGAATAATTTAGTTAACCAACCTACAGTAAAACTACATTTCAATTAAGCATAAGTACTCTCGAGTCACACATCGCGCAAGTACAACCTAAATCCTATTCAGGGCGTCTAGATCCATCAAGTTTATCTACTCTAAGCATAAGTTAACAATATTTCTTCTAGCAGTCTAAATATCACAAGTATAATAGAGTTCAATCCAGACACATACGACATATCATAATATAAATGAATGCAATGCAGGATGATATGTATGGATACAAGTGGTGATATGTACATGCTATACACACGGTGCTGCAGTAGCGGTCACGTGACTCATGGGGAACTCATGAGGTCCATACTCATCTGATCCCATCAGATACCAACACGAGGGCTGAAGTGTCATATCACTCGTCATTCTTATAACCATGTACCACATCCTTTAATCCGACTTCCCAAGTCACTCTCAGCGATTTATCAGTAAATCAATGCCAAGTATATATAATGTATGAATGAGATGGATATGAATACACCATGTCAGCTTATTGGTATTTATCAGTTTATGTTCAAGTGTTCAGACGAGAAGTAGAGTGATGAATGCATGACAGTCAATCAGAATATCACATCAAATGGCTACAAGCCCAAGTAAACAACAATTATACCAAAATAAGCGGAATCTTGCACCACACTCCGTTGCCCGAAGGCTAAACATATAAACTCCTTCACTTGCTCTATATTAGTTTATTATTTACCCATTTAAGTTCACCCGTTACCCGTAATAGTGCTCGTCACCTCACTAATACGGGACCCCCAAATCCTTATTACTCCCCTTAGTTCATTACAAGCATACCAACGCAAATACGTTATATTAGAGTCTAGAATGTCTCAACTTGTCTGATTATAGTCGAAGACTCACTCAACTTCTTTTCCTTTCCGCCGAGCCTACATTGATCAATTACATCGAGTACATGAGATTACAGTCTATCATTACCCATAATCCTTCAAGCTAAGTTATAAAGGAACCCCGGGTCCACACTATCAAAATACGACTTTTCTCCTCAATTAGCACCAATACATGCTAGATAGTCATAATCTCAAGTTAATTAAACAACAAAGCCCAAAAGGATCCTCAATTTCAAGAATTAGTGAAAAGCCTCAATTCTAACACTAGAATTTCCCTAATTCCCAAAAGGTTTTAAACATGAAATTGGTCGATTAATCATCAACTACTAGTTAAATACAACACTAGTTTACAATATAAGCATCAAAGAACCAATACCTGATTCCCAATCCCCCATTACAGCTCTCTTATTCTCAACAAGACATTTCTACCATTTCCCCCACTTAAGAAACATATTTAGGATGTAATATTACTAATACACATTAATTGAAGGAATAATGGTTACCTTAAAGATGTAATCCTCTTGATTTCTTCAATACCTTTCTGTCCAAGATCTAGTCCCAAGGAGGAATAATTTTAGGGAATAAAATGAATTATAGGTCTTAACTCACATAAAATCTGCACAGTATTTCTGCTCCGGCGGAGACAATTCCACATGAGCGAACTCGCTCCGGCAGAAAGCCCATCTGTTGGGGTGGAACTCATTTAACTCCCCAATCTTCGCTGAGGTTAATTAAAACCACTGCGACGCATGCGCCGCAACGAGGAACCCATCTGATGAACCTACACCCCCAATCCAACCCCTCATTTGGCGAGCCTGACTCTCGCTGAAGCTGACCCGCCAAGTCAAACGTCTGGTCGCCGACACAGACATCAGCAACCAGTAGCAGTCCAAAGTTTTTCAAACCTCCATCAACCACCCGAAACACTTTCGGGACCTCGTGGAGACAAACCAAATATGCAACCCTATCAAAACAGACATTCTAGGCTTGCTCGCATTTCCCGGAATAGGTCTCAAACTCTCGGGTTTGACTAAAGTCAACTCTTAAGTTCTAGTTCCACAATTTCACATACTAAACCCCAAAACACACCGGGCTGCACCGGAACCCGAACTCGACTAAGTCATAAACGTCATTTCGGAGCTAATGAAACCGACAAAACTACGAACGAAATACGTTTACCCAAACGTCAACTATGGGTCAAACTCTTTTACTCTCTTAACTTGGAATTTCTCAAACTAAACCAAATGGGTCCGAGACCTACCCGATCACCTTGGGAACCTTGTGTCACTGATGCGCGAAAAGATGCACACACTTTAAACGCAAGTGCACGTTATCGTGACAAGTAGTATAGTCTTGATAAGACCGAATATCGTCCACAAGGATTAGGGTTCAATTACCAACTATCTATCTTTTGGTATCTATTTGGTAAATTGATATTTGGATTTGTTGTTTATAACTAAGAATTATAAAATCTATTTAACTATAAGGGTTTACTTCAGTGGTGATGAGAATAGGGCTTCCACGTTTCCTCACTATCCGCTTATGTTACTTATTAGTGCAATAACTTATGGTCTTCTTCTTTTGGAGAAAGCAGGTTTACGAAATCGTTTTATACTCCCGTTAGGGTTATATAAACACTCAACCTCAGTATTGCACCTTACCTACCTTTCGGTGATAAGGATAACTTTATAGGAGGATTAAGAACAAAAATCTAGTTAACCGTCACGCACCATGCGCAAAATTAGGGTTTTTAAGCCTCTCATTAACGCTACATAAATAATTGAGGTATTTTCATCCCCAATCCAAGAATGTCTACCCAACTTACAGCATATTCACAATCCCCTCCTTTCGGAGTCTGATTAGAAATCATATAGTGATAATTAGTTGTCAATTAACTACCAAGTATTCAATTCAAATATTGGATAGATCTCAACAAGAAGAAGAATAACCATAAGCATGCATTAAATCATAACATAAGTTTCTAGAGATTCAACATGGAAAGCCCTATAGAGGAATTAGTTCCTAGTCATTGACATGACAAGAACTAATCCCATGTTCTTCATAAAAACTGAAATAAAAACAAGAAAAGGAAATTTTTTTATTAAACTATGGTCTCGATCTCAGCAAGAAAGCCTTGTGTTGTGCAAGAAGGGGAACCCTTAAAAACTGCCTAGGGTTCTCCTTTTATAGGCTGAAAACCGCCTCAACTTTTCCCTGCAGGCCTGGCCCAAAATCCGTCTGAAAACCTTATTTTTCCGCGTCGGCGCCGCGGCGCCGGAAATTCTGCAATCCGTCGGATGATTTGGCGCCGCGGCCCTGATTTCTGGCATGCGAGCGGCCGGCTGCAACTTCGTAGCTTCTCGGATGTTTAGCGCGCGCGCCGCACTTGGCGACATGGCGCCGCGGCGCTGAGTCTTCTGCAGCCTCTCTGGATAGTGGGCGCCGCGGCCCTGCTTCTGACTGCAGGAGGCGCCGCGGCGCTGGTCTGGGTTTCAGCCTCGTTCGCCACTTTCTCTGTTTTTAGCTCTGGAATCTCCTCTTTTGCCCTCTTTTAGCTCCTTTTCCGTCATTTGGCCATTTTAACCACTTTGACTCAAAAGAAAGGAAAACTATCCTAATACGACACTTATATGTGCAAAACGGGACAAAAGACTAACTAAAACTGACTCAAAAGGTGTATATAAAATACACCGATCAAATACCCCCAAACTTAACCTTTGCTCGCCCTCGAGCAAAGATAGAAAGAAATAAATAAAGACTCAAAGAACGAAAAGTGCAAGACTCACTGACATTGTTCACTTTTGCTGCATAAATATTAACTAGAAAAACATGAAGGTTAGCAGAATAATATGCAGGAACATATAGCATTAAACATGAAGCTCATATTCATCATGCTTAATGGAAGTCAATATACTAAATCATGCATATAAATTCAAGAATTCCTATGGTATGCTTACTTGCTATTCTCCACTAATCCTGGATATGCATAAAAGAGATCTTCAGGTCTTTAAGGGTTGTAATGTAGGCTTAGGTGTAGGTAGGAAAAATAGGCTTTTTAGGCTCATTCTGTGTACCATAAGCTCTTTAGCTTTTCAGTATTTCCCTTTTCTTTTTGTTCTTTCCTTCACTTCGATTCTATCTTTCCCCTCTTTTTTTTGAGAGAGTGAAGTATATAATAATGACAAGCACCCCCAAACTTAGGCTTTTGCCTATTTCTTATTACTTTTTTTTATTGGGGTGCAACAAGCTCATTCACTCTTTTTGTCTTTTTTTTTTAACACAATGTATTCCACTATTTCATATTTTTACTTATGGCACAATTTGTGGGAATATAGGGTGTCAAAGAAGAAGTTTCAACTTTTAGGCTCAATGGGGCTGACTAAGGATATATTTAAAGTCCGGGATAGAAAAGAGTGGTAAGAATTGGCTATCAAAGAAATGTCTGAGTCATCTCCCTAACATGCATATCCTAATTATTTCGCCTCAAATAGCAAGCAATCATAACACATAAGTATTTATCATTTAGCATGCATACTTCAAGCACGAAACTCGAATAGGCAGTTCTGTGAGTTTTGGCATATCTAACCTAAGTGTTTAGATAGTTGCTTCTATTAGTTACATTATTCCACCTTCCTTCACTAGGTGTTTCTAGCAACTCAAAGATACATGATCTTTGTGACAATTATGACTCAAAAGAAAAAAATTGTGACTCAAACATAAACACAAAACAAATAAAAAAACTTAATCGAAACATAACAAGACACAAATAAAACACCCCCGAACTTAAATCACACATTGTCCCGATGTGTGCAAGACTCAAAGAAAATAAAAGAAAGGACAACTTCGACACAACACACGGTCATAACGAGGTCTAGGAGGAAAAATTCGAAAATTGCACGGAAATATGGCTCTGCGAAGTTCGGGCGCGGCACGAGATTGGCCATGGCGCTGCTAATCTTGTGGCTCTTACGAATTACGCGCCTTGCCCGATTCTGGCGCACGACGATCGCTTCTTTTTTTTTGCGTTTTGCTCCTTTTCCTCGATTTCACTTTGATCCACTGTCGTCAACAACACAAAACAAGAACCCAAGACCGTGAGACTGTTCAAGACAAAATAAAATAAACTAAAGACAGAAATTAAAATAACATAATTAAAAACATTGGGTTGCCTCCCAACAAGCGCTGTCTTTAACGTCTTTTAGCCGGACACCTTTAACCTTTACGAGTGACCATTGGATCCTTCTGCGAACTGCTTGCAATCCGAAGATTTTCCAAGGAATCCAAGAAGGTGAATAATTGGATCTCTGCAATCTTTTCCTTCTCTACACCAACTAACTCGCCAGATTCCTCAATAGTTGGGTGTGGTTCAGGCTCCTCAATTTGCTTGTCACCTCCCACAGGTGCAGATTGCTTTTCTTGCATTTCGCTGTTCAAAATGACTGCGAGTTCTCCTATTTGCAGTTCCAACTTTCTGAGGGACTCTCTTGTCTCAGCCATAAAGCGGGCACTTGGCGAACATAAGTATATGCGCTGCAACTCATTTCGATCTTATACGACATCGTAGGTTAAGTTGCTGTTGATGACTCCACTGTCTCTGATAGTAGTAGTCCATGTGTCCTGATTATATATATTTTATTTTTATTATTATTTTTTTTCCCGAATTTAACCTGCAAAATAAGACAAACAAAAATAAGTGATAAAAAGATGCTCGCAGAACAAGTTAGAAACTTGTTCTTGGAGCAAAAAACAAATAAAAATAAAAACAGAAATAAAACCAAATTAGAAATTAAAAATAGATAAAATTGATATTGAACTATGCCTAATCCCCGGCAACGGCGCCAAAAACTTGATGCGCGAAAAGATGCACACACTTTAAACGCAAGTGCACGTTATCGTGACAAGTAGTATAGTCTTGATAAGACTGAATATCGTCCACAAGGATTAGGGTTCAATTACCAACTATCTATCTTTTGGTATCTATTTGGTAAATCGATATTTGGATTTGTTGTTTATAACTAAGAATTATAAAAGCTATTTAACTATAAGGGTTTACTTCAGTGGTGATGAGAATAGGGCTTCCACGTTTCCTCACTATCCGCGTATGTTACTTATTAGTGCAATAACTTATGGTCTTCTTCTTTTGGAGAAAGCAGATTTACGAAATCGTTTTATACTCCCGTTAGGGTTATATAAACACTCAACCCCAGTATAGCACCTTACCTACCTTTCGGTGATAAGGATAACTTTATAGGAGGATTAAGAACAAAAACCTAGTTAACCGTCACGCACCATGCGCAAAATTAGGGTTTTAAGCCTCTCATTAACGCTACATAAATAATTGAGGTATTTTCATCCCCAATCCAAGAATGTCTACCCAACTCACAGCATATTCACAATCCCCTCCTTTCGGAGTCTGATTAGAAATCATATAGTGATAATTAGTTGTCAATTAACTACCAAGCATTCAATTCAAATATTGGATAGATCTCAACAAGAAGAAGAATAACCATAAGTCGCATTAAATCATAACATAAGTTTCTAGAGATTCACATGGAAAGCCTTATAGAGAATTAGTTCCTAGTCATTGACATGACAAGAACTAATCCCATGTTCTTCATAAAAACTGAAATAAAAACAAGAAAAGGAAAAGAAATTTACTAAACTATGGTCTCCAATCTCCAAGCAAGAAAGCCTTGTGTTGTGCGAAGGGACCCTTAAAATCGCCTAGGGTTCTCCTTTATAGTGAAAACCGCTCAACTTTTCCTCGCAGTTCGACCCAAAATCCGCCTCGAAAACCTTATTTTTTCGCGTCGCCGCGCGGAAATTTCGCAATCCGTCGGATGATTTGGCGCCGCGGCCGATTTCTGGCTGCGAGGCGCGTGGCTGCAACTGTAGCTTCCGGATGTTTAGCGCCGCGACCGCACTGGCCGACATGGCGCGCGGCGAAGTCTTCTGCGCCTCTGCGGATAGTGGGCGCCGCGCCGCTTCTAATCGCAGGAGGAGGCCGCGGCGCTAGTCTGGGTTTCAGCCTCGTTCGCCACTTTCTCTGTTTTTAGCTCTGGAATCTCCTCTTTTGCCCTCTTTTAGCTCCTTTTCCGCCAATTGGCCATTTTAACCACTTTGACTCAAAAGAAAGGAAAACTATCCTAATACGACACTTATATGTGCAAAACGGGACAAAAGACTAACTAAAACTGACTCAAAAGGTGTATATAAAATACACCGATCAGTCACCCATCCTCGCATGTCACAAGAAAGAAAATAAAAACTCGGAAAGGATAATTTGGGAGTTTTAGGCAAAGTAAGCAAAATTACTTTTCGAGTCGTTACACGTAAGACTGACACCAACTCCCAATCTCAGAGCGAAGCTTTAGTTGACCCAATCCTCTTTAAAACCAAACCTTCTTCATATTGTGCGGATGAACCGACATCTCCGTCTCGATCCTCATCCATTCTTCTTTTTTCAAAGAGGGCAAGTTTTTTTTTATCTTGAGGTTCGTGCAGTTGGTGAAAGGACCTGACCAACATAGAATGACCCAGATTGGGGCTTTCACAGCAATCCCATTATGTGAAATTGTAAGGAGAATTGTGGATCTACCCCTAATTATTGGCTGAGGCAAATCTCAAAATTTAAACTTAATAGATTCGATTTTTAAAGTTCTTTATACTGAATTTATTATACTTTAAACATTTTAAATTAAAAAATATTGAGTTTAATGTACCCGCAGCTAGGGGTGTACAAAATAGGATCGGACCGGAAAACCGGACCGGAACCGGACCGGAATGGACCGGACCGGTCCGGACCGGTTGATTCCGGTCCGGTCCTCGGTCCGTCAAAATCAAGGATTCCGGTTTTCCGGTCCGGTCCGGGTAAAAACCGGAATTTTCCGGTCCGGACCGGAATGGACCGGATTTTTTTTTTTTTTAAAATTGAATTTCCAATACTGAAATTGACATTCTCGGACGCGGTGCCACGAAATTTTTACGTTGAAATCTATTGTACATCGCGAGATATTTAGATTTGAAAATGGGAAAAACGTAACGATTTGGGGGAAAAGAGAAATTGAGGGGCAAGATGGACGTTTTTGGAGAAATCGGACGAATCAAACTGCTATGGCAGTTTGGCCACCCCCGTATCGAAAAAATACGCGAAATAAAAACAATTTAGGTAAAACGGACGTCTAAGCGCAAAGTTATGACCGTATAAAATTTGATCAATTTACAACCTATATTAGATATGTCAATACGTCCGGCCGACGTGGTGGGGCTGGGTGGGGTGGGGCCAGCAAAGGGTGGTGACTAGGCAAATCATTCGGTCCGAGTAACTGTAATTCGGTCTTGGTTCGGTCGGTTTAACCTTTGTGCACCCTAGTTTCAGAATGTCCAAATTTCAAATAGAAAATAAAAATATAAATGTGGTGTGTAACTTTAATTAATGAGTAGTTCGAGTTAGTATACGAACCAAGTACATTTGGTGATTTTCTTTAAGTTAGTCATATTAATGAAATAAAGTTTATTGAAGGATAAGGAAAAAAAACAAACATATTTAATGAGATTGATAAACGAACACATTCTTAAAAATTTATAATTTATAAATTGCATTTAACAAAAAAAAAAAAAAAAAAAAAAAAAAAAAAAAACCGGACCGGACCGGTGAACACCCCTACCCGCAGCTGGAAAATCATATCCCACCACTTGGTTGATGGTCATTAGCACAACTGTAACCTCATAAATTGAAGGATGATCGGTTAAACGCCTTTCATCAAAATTACTTTTACACCTATATAATAAACTTTTAAAAGTTTAATTAAATTCTTGATTTCACCAATAATTTAATTGGAAAAAGGTTGACAACTTTGGAGAACATAGAAATTGCTCAAGGTTGAGTTAATCATATGACTATGCTAAAAGCAAGACATGATTGCAAAGCATGTAAGGCGTGAGGAGAACTAAAAAGTGTTTGGGAAAATGATAATCATGACCCCCAAAAAGTATTTTTAGATGCATGTTTGGAATTATTATTACATGTCATAAAAATATTTGTCTAGAAGGGAAATAACTAAAGTACTCCCTCCCTGAACTTGTTTCGAAATTTCAATTACACTCTTATACTTTTGAGCTATTCCTATTAATCCCTCAACTTTTTCGAAGTAAAAATAAATAATATATTCTTGAAACATCATAATAAGACCATGTTAAGTGGTGAAATACAAAGTCTAATAGATGTATTTTACCACTTAAATATATTATTTTACCTATTTTCTCCGAACCCACTTCGTCAGAAAAATGAAACTCCACGATCCATAATTCTTCTAAAGCTCTTATATGTCATGAACAAAATTGTTTTAATGAAATAAAATAGAAAAGTATAAATTAATTTTGTGAGAAGAAAAACACTTCAAGACTAATTAAAGCAATAAAATAGAAAAGTATAAATTACAGAACATGACATCTTGGATCTGTTGGTCCACATAAAGATACACCAAAAACCTACAAAAAAAAAAGTGCAAATATTTCAAATCTTATCTCTGGTGGAACTAGACTTAAATATTTTGCAACTTTGGCACATAAAATAATTAAATAGGAATTTTACTTGCAAACTTGCTACCCCACAATTGGCTATAGAATTAAAACTCCATAGTATTTTAAGGGATTTTTTCCCACAACTATCCTATTTCGGGGTGGTATTTAATTTCAAATCTTATAACTTCAGATTTCGACCGACATAATTAGCGTTTAGCTTTAGCATATGTATCACAACATTCCAAACATTTCACAAGTTATGTCAGATAAGACATAACTTTCAACATTCAACATAATCTGGAAAAAAAAACATAATTTCAGATTTCAACCGGTACAATTTGTGTTTAGCTTCGGCATATGTATTATCACATCCTCACAAGTTATGCCAAAAAGACAACTTTCAACACTTAACATAATCTGAAAAATGCTACATAACTTATGCCGCATAATTTAATTCCTATCGAACTTGTATCGAGCGAGATAAAAATTCAGTTTTGGAAGAAAGAAAATTAACAGAACTTGTGCTCAGCAATAGAGAGTAGAGACAAGGGACAACAATTAAAGACCATTGTGTTTGATCCGCTCAAAAGATTGTATTTTTAAAGAGACAATCTCAAGTTAATCAAGAAAGTTGCTTTCTTTCTTAATGTAATAAACCAATAACTGACAGTGATATTAATGACATTGACAGATAACAAAAAAGATCATGCACTTTTAGACATCTTTTTTAAGAATTGAATAAAGCAACACTTCCTTTTCAAAGCAGAAAAATGCTCCATTAAGAAATGCCTATTTGCACTATATAATTGATGTGTTTTAGCTATTACTTAATTCTTGTTCATAATTGAAAAATGTGGTGTGATGAATGAAATTGCTTCATCCTTGGTGAGGAACGCTTCCTCTTTGATGGGCCTACACGACGTAAACCTGACCTAATCAGACCAGTGATAGAAACACTTCAACCATAACAAAAATCCTTAACTGAAAATCTCGAGTTCGAACTCTAAATAAAAAATTCCTAATAAGGTATGCTTCTTCTTTAATGAGTCTCATGTCACGTACATCTTAATTAATCGAACCCGTAAGTTCCAAATACCACATGATGATTATACAAAAGAAATACTTGTCCTTAAAAGAGACAGAGACATTAAGATGACCCCTATATATGCTGATGTGGGGTTCATTTGGAGTGACCTTTTTTTATTGCTACCTGTCTACTTCTCTTGCTCTTTCTATACCTAAATAGAGCAATACTTTTATATTCCTAAAAACAGAAGATTGATAGTACTAAGATAGTGAAATCAAACAAAAAAGTACCATTCACTTTACAAAGTCACAGTGAACACAAAGCTCAAAAAGAAGTGGTAAAAAAAAAAGTAAAAGAGAAGTACATTCTCATATTCACAAGATCATACTGCCTCATCATCATCTTCATCTCTCAACGTAAGTACTACTATTAATCAAAGTGTCCTAACATCATGGACTCCAATTGATCTCTAAAAACTTGTAACATGTTAGCAAATGTCACAATGCCCACAACCCTGCAATCCTCTTCAATCACCCACACATAGTTGACCCGGTGCGCGATTGCTTGAACCATAACCGCCACAAG
This sequence comes from Przewalskia tangutica, assembly GCA_029844215.1. NCBI lineage: Eukaryota > Viridiplantae > Streptophyta > Magnoliopsida > Solanales > Solanaceae > Przewalskia > Przewalskia tangutica. The sequence continues at coordinate 1,907,636 of CM056730.1, read as the reverse complement.
AGAACTCCCCGGATAACACACGATTGCCTCTGCCCTCCTCACCATCCTCGCGGAATAGCTACTAGACTTATGGTACCTTCCCCCCGATGACGACCTCGAGGAGGTGGGGGAAGGGAACTCTTCATCAGATAACGATGAGTTGGAGGAGATATCCGAGGGATCAATCTCGAATTCTTCCAACATTCCTTCAAGATTCCTTTCCTTCAACCTCTCCTTCACAACCCTCACGATGTCCTCCGGTGGGCCCCCACAATCAATATAGGCCAGGAGCTCACCGGCTGTGAGGGTTGTGATGGCTGCAGCCAGAGTCTCACCGCAATAAGCAAGCGTGAAAGGCGAGATCTCTCCTATTAGGACGCCATCGTCATCCACAATCGCCACAGATGTCTGATCCACGAGGGATCGGGAAATGGACTCAGTAGCTGATGATGCACTCGAGTGATACCCGATCGACAAAAACTCCGTGCTAATGATACCAAGGGCGTCGATTGAAGCTGTTGGAAGGGGTGAAAAGAACCCAATCGAGCTTAGGAAATATCGAATGACATCTTCTTGAGTTAGCCAACAGAATTCACGGCCATTGTGGAGAGTACAACTCCTTGTTGATGGAGATTTCTGCAGCAATTTCCTTCTTGAGCTACCACTAAATCTGGTCTCTATAGGAACCACGAGGTTTTGAGCTCCTTGTAGAATGAGATCAATGGCTTCTAGTAAGCTGCAAAAGGAGAAAAACAACTACAGAAATCAATTTCAAACATAGATTATCTAATGGAATGTGAAGAAAGTACAAGTCTTTCACTAGTTGGTATTCTGCAATGCCAAATTGAGATCAGTATTTAACTATTTATCAATGATTTTGAAAGCTAATCTCCCTAAAATCAACAGTCAAACAAGAAATTTGGAAATGTGAAACATATTTAAGAAAGGTAAGAGTTCATAGACCAATTAAAAAAAATCAAGAAAAGTAGATATATGGGAAATCTTGATGTAAAATTCTAATATTTACAAATTCTTGGATCTTTGAAGTCCTCTAAAAAATGGACATTTGATGTGGAGAAATTCAACAGAGTAAATGAAGCTCAGAGTCAAACAAGAACAATACAAAGAACCCCACATGAGAAAATTCAAGAATTTGACACAATGAAAGACACTTCCATTACTTACAAATGCTTGGATCTTTGATTCCTCTACACCCAGAATCTTCAAAATTGATATCTGAGGTGGAGAAATTCAAGAGAGTAAATGAAGCTAAGATTCAAACAAGAACAATACAGAGAACCCCACATAAGAGAGAAAAAAAAAACAAGTTCAAGAATTTGACACAATGGAAGAACCCCACATAATTTTTTGTAACAAATATTGCACAGCAACACAAAAAGACTCAATACTTTTACCTTGTAGAGGGCTACACATGCCTAACAAGATCAATTGAAAGAACCCCACATAAGAAAAATAAGTAAAATTTAAGAATGTGACACAATGGAAGAACCCCACATTAAGAAAATTGCAAAACAACACAAAAAAAATCAATCTTTTTACCTTATAGAGGGTTGCAAATGAAGCTAAGATCCAAACAAGATCAATTGAAACAACCCCACATAAGAAAAATAAGTAAAATTCAAGAATTTGACACAATGGAACAACCCCACATAACAAAATTGCACAACAACACAAAAATACTCAATATTTTTACCTTGTAGATGGTTGCACATGCCTAACAAGAACAGAATCTTTAGGCAACAGAACAGTCACAGGTGACTTCAAAGCCAAAGAAGGAGAATTAACATTCTCATTTCTACAAAGAAAACAGATTATATCAACCATGCAAATTTTCCCAACACAGACACACTCATCAACGTTCTTGAAATGATCACAATCCCAAACACTTATGCAATTTTCTTCACAAGATTTGAGTGAAGCTAAAGTTTCACCAATTGTTGAAGATACAGAGAGAGACCTAAGCGGTGGCTTGCCAAGGCATAGGTCAGCTACCTCATGAGCTGCCATGCAAGAAAGACAATGCAAAGAGAGAGAGGTTTTGGAGATTGTCGAGTTTGTTTTTTGAGAATTTGGGAAGTGAAAGTGGCATTTGCGAGAGTGGAAGTGTGCTGATTTATAAAGGAGGGGATGACACGTTAACCCCCTAGGGGGATTGGGTGGGTGGGGGTACCGTAGGAGTAGAGTAAGCACGTTTGAGAGGGGTCCATTTTTTTTTAATAACCCAGATTTTCAGGCTTGTGCCTGACTATTTCACTAGTATTACCTAGACGTCCTGGAGATAATAGCACCGATTCCTCAACACTATTATCAGGTAAATCGCGGGATGTGCTCCAGTAGTCAGGGTCTGGGAGCGTACAACTGATCAATGCAACAAGGCTCAACCCCCAGACAAGTAAATTGTGCTTGCTGGGATCGAACCCACACTACGCATGCCAGCGCGCCTTATAGCGTCCAGCCTTTACCACTGGACTATGTCCGGGGGATAAACTAAGATAGGATAAACTTTTTAAAGTGACTTATTCCACCGCAGTACGACCCCATACCACAGAAAATCTCACCCCCGATTGACCTTACGGATTAGTATACACCGATTTAGCCTTTCACTAGTTGAGAAATTTTTTTGGGAACAAAATTTCACTCTCACTGGTCAGGGAAATCAAACACAAGACCCTAGACAGCAATACTTAGTAAATGGTCACCGGGCCAAACAATTTGAATGGGGTTCTCTTCTTTTTGTCGGGGAAGTGGGAAGGCCAATTTTGTTGTTTAATGCATATTTTAAGACCAGAAATTTTGTTTTCTTGAAGTATTTGGTATTTGAAATTCACATACTATAAAAGATACTTCCTCTATATGATATCATTTAAATTTCGGGAATAAAGAAAAAACTATCGTAATTTATTCATTATGTCATGTTTAAAAGACATTCTGATGCACTAAGCTTTTGCTATGCGTGAGATCCGGAAAAAGACCGAATCACAAGATTCTATTGTACGCAGATTACTCACATTTTTACAAGAGGTTGTTTCCATATATTATGTCATGTTTGAGAGTTAAAAAAATTGACCGCAATTTATTCATATGTCATATAAATATATTAAATTATTATGATTTATAATACTTTTTATATAGTTTCTAAATATGTAAATTACTTTTCAGAAAACCTAAAGACTTAATGTTCAAATTCACGGTCAAAATAAAAAAGTTTAACTCCCGAAATTTAAAATATGTCATATAAATCAAACGGAGGGCATATAATTTTAACAACTCTTATGTATAATAACCTCAAAATTATTATTATTATTGCAACTTCTAAAAAGTTGATTTTGAATGTGAAAAAATGAATTTAAATTAAGTGGTGTTGTTGCAAAACTTTAAGATTGATAATGTAAAATTAAAAAAAAAACATACTCTAAATTTCAAACATATATATGACCCTATATACATTTGGTAGTTTAAACTTTAAACTTCAGACCTACATTTTTTAAATTTGAGACTTCAAACTTTAACTTCAAACGTGTATATCAGAAATTTGATTTCTGCAAGTCAAACTTTGATGTATGTTTCAAAAGTTTGGCCTTCACAAATCAATTTTTTAACCCCTATGTCGAAAACATGTCATTTTGAAGGATTTTGCATGACGTATACTTATCCATTCACCATTGATTTCAAACTCCACATTCCAAAGATTATCGATGATATTTTCCGCCGGTATATGATTTGCTTAGGTCAAGTTACTCCGCAAATTTTGAAATTAGTCTAATGCATTCAGATGTTAGCCCACACTGCCAATGTTCCATTCACTATCGACCACCTTCTCCTCCTCTATTACCCTAGGGTTTTACGAGGTGGAATTATCTATCTATACCCTCGGGAAATACACAACTTCATTAATGTGGAGGATGATCACAACTTAACCCATTTTATTTAATCAAACCCGATCAAATCCATTAACCTTCTTCAGATACTTTCCCGGAAGAGTGGAATTCTTCACGTAAGTATTTTTTTCCAACAAACTTATTTGCTTGATTTTCCAAATAAAGAAAAATTCCTTTCTAATTCAAGTGTTATAACTTTTTTGCCATTTTAGTTGAGCCGTAATTTATTAAAGGTATTTTTGAATGGGTGGTAAGTCTTTTTCATGCCTCCGCCAACATCACTAGGTCATGAAAGAGTATTACCTCCGAATGGTGAAAGGAAAAATGCCACGATAAGTCTTAGCCCCAACTTTTCCTTTATACATATTTCATCCCAGATATTCTGGGACTCCTTTTAACATTTTTTCTCCACTCGCAAGGCTTCTAGTACGAAAGTGCGTAGCCAAAAAAATGTCTTCTCATGCAGCTGCTCTGTCGAACATCCTCCAATCTGTTTCTATCAATCGGAAATGGAAAGCTCGAGATGAGGCTCCCGAGATTCTAGTAAGAATTGGTTCACGAGTGAGAAACCGCCACCGTCTTACGAAGTACTGGAAAAAGCTGCATGCGGAGGATAAAACGAGTGATATTCAAATTGATGATGAAGAGAAGGTGAGCAATAAAAGCACCGACCCCGGTAGTCCTCGACAAGATGCTCCGGAGACGGAGATGCACGTTCCCTTTGTGGACCCTTCTAAGCACAACTCCATCTCTACTTTCGAAACTGAGGCTGAGACATCCGTTTTTTTCTCTCGGAAATCTCTCTATTCTACCCTCAAGGCTTCTCTTGAATATTTGTCTCTACAAGTAGAGTAGTCCTTTTTCTTTATTGTTCTTTATAAACTCACACCCCTTTATCGATTGCAATCCTTTCATTCAGAGTCATGCCTTTGCTCTCTCCACTGCGGATTTGGCTAAAGCGATGGACCCGACCCATGAAGAAAAGAAGTTGAAGGAAGAAATTCTGAGAAGACCTCTAAATTGATCTTAGAGACTCGATCTCTCTTCAGGCCTCTCTGCGACTTCGATTGCAGGATGTTATCGACTCTCTCCGGGACAAGAGGATTCTCTTCAGGCCTTAACCACCACTTAAGTGACCCATAAATAGAGGACAACGAAGTCATTGAGGTCGATTTATGCGTCCAAGAGTTTAGAATGAATATGAATCCCCGACTTGCTGGCCTTTTTAAGGGTGTTCACGCGACTCTTTAGAACAACCATGTCTCTCTGAAACATGTAGTTGATGATGATGATCCATCTTAACCTCGCTTCCCGCATCTTATCCTCCACCGAGGTCACTCCCACTCTGTCCCGAATATTATCATTTCTAATCATATCTCTCCATGTATGCCCACACATCCATCTCAGCATACTAATATCCCCTTTTAGTATATACATAAATATACAACAACAACAACAACATAACCAGTGACATCCCACCAAGTGGGGTCTGTGAAGGGTAGAGTGTACGTAAACCTTAGCTCTACTTCGGGAGGCCCGAGGTTGAGAGGTTGTTTACGATAGACCCTCGGCTCAGAACAAAGCAATATATATATATATACTTTTCCCACCCGATAGGCAAACCACTCCCAATCAACCAATCACAACACATGAAGAAGAAATGTGGAATAACTTAATAAAATTATTTTATTATATTTTAGTGTAACAAACATTAATTTCTGGAGGATAAGTATATATGAAAAAAAAATATTTTTGGTTGAATTATGTGCATGTACCAAACTAATAAGTACATTAAATATATCTTTCACGTGTGATTTATCTCAATTTATCGCTTAATTATAATAAATTAACACCGCTTGATGCATACACATTGTAATTTTTAAAATCGCTTGGTTAATAAAAGAGATCTAATCCATTAAATGTTAAAGGTAACAAATGTCAAAATATACACCACAAGGAAAAAAGCGTGGATCTCCCACTCCAGGAGCCCCACACCCCGGTCCGACAGGATTGTGAAGGAGTTAATCATGGTAACTCAACTGGTTTTAAAGGTTAGACCACTATCACGCTGCGCACAAGGGGCCCTCCTTTATTTCAAGAGTAACCTTCACTCTGCCGCTAGCGGGATTCAATCTTGGCCATTTTTTCAATTATCCCCCTTGAGAACCAGTTGAGCTGTCCATGCGGACTCCATATATCCATTCTTGAGCATGTGGAGGGGAGATGATGTTAGTGTCCAATAGGTATTGTATGGAGTAATGTGTTTTCATTTTATGGTTTTGAATAATACTTACTTCATGAGCTAGCTTATAAGGTTGACCGATTAACCCAAGTTCATTTTTAAAACATTTTTAGGTTTTAGACCTTGCTTCATTTTAGAGCGATCAATAGATTTAAGATTATTTTAATCTGTGCATGTGTGTGTCTTGAGATCAGATTAAAGCACGAAATAAAGAATTTGAGTGAGTTCATGAAATTAATTAAGCTAGGAAATATGGGGCACCTTATTCTAATTATGCATAAATCACAAGTATTTAACCAGAAGGATATTCAAGGTATCTTCTAATTGGAGTTGCATTGCATGCATTATTTCCTTCGTTAGTGCCTTAATTACCTACTTTATTTTGTTATTAGAATATCCCTCTTTTAGGTCTCTTTCACCCAGTAATATAATGCATTCTTTTTTCATATTTATACAATTATATACTACTCGTAATATATATGAAAAACGGCATGAAACACTCCTTCAAAAATGTTCTTTTTGGGTGTGGGAAGCACATTGATCCAATGATGGTGATGGAATTTCCTTTCGTCGGAAAATTACATTGTTTATCATTGAATATATATATTAATTGTTAAATCTCATCAATTAACACAAGAATATTAAGCCTCATACAAGATTGGTTTATTGGTAAGGTCACTTATTTAGCCCCCCAAATTATATTTATTGGTAAGGTCACTTATTTAGCCCCCCAAATTATATAATTATCATTAATATAAAGTTTTTAAATTTTATGCTTTGATTGTTGAGATTGTTGGAATAAGCGAGTAAATTACTATAAATTTCCTTCTATTATTAATTACGTGGTACATTAATCTCTCTTCAATTTTGATATTTCTGTTAAGAGTTCCACGTCGGATATGGAATGATAACATGTACTCCTTATATGGACAATCATCACCCTGCAAGCTAGCTTTTGGGGTTGAGTTAGGCCCAAGATTCATTCTTTACATGATATCAGAGTCAGATTCATTTCAATTCTTTGTTCACATATGTTTGGCCTCCAAATTATATTATTCACGCTCCAGTTAACAAGATCTGGGCGTGCGGGGAGTGTTAAGAGTCTCACATCGGATATGAAATGAGAACATGGACTCTTTATATGGACTTGGACAATCCTCACATTACAAGCTAGCTTTTGGGATTGAGTTAGGTCCAACATTAATTCTTTACATGATATCTAAATCCATGTAAGGAGTCCATGTTCGCATTCCATATCCGATGTGAGACTCTTAACAGTTAGCATAAATTTTTTTTTACACTATCAGATCAACCAAATGATATTTATAGGTAAACTTCCTTATAATGTGAAATTTGTTGTCTTATATGTGAATTTATAATCTTAAAAATAAAATAAATTACCTACTACCATATATAAAAATGATCTGATGATATAAAACTTTGTTAGTGTACCTAACTTAAACTCTTTCTTTATTGCAATAACCTGGTGTGACTGAGTTGTTTTGTTGTGGAAAATTGTATATTAAGCAGCCGGCCAATTTGTATCCAACTGTTATGAGTATATGAATTTTATAAAATAAATTTAAAGCTTCTTATAATTTGGCTTTGAAACACTAAGTGCATGTTCGGTTTTAATTTTGGCAACTCATAAATGATGTTGGATTACTATTTTCGTGAAAATGAGTAAAAATTTGGGTGTTTGGATTTCCTCTTCAAAATCAATTCTTCTCTTCAAAATTGATTCTGGAATAAGCTACAATTTCTAGCTTCTAAGGTGAGTAGAATCAATTCTACATTTATTTCAATTTGGATTTTTACCTTTTCTTTCATTACCCTCTTTAATTTAGTATTGTAATAATATTTAATAATATTATAAATAGAGTACTATATGTCAATTCTACATTTATTCTCAATCATATTCTACACCGTTTACATTACTATATGTCACCTACTGTTATATTCCCCTAGACACTAAATTAGTATTGTAATAATATTTAAGTATTATATTGCACTTTAAATTAGTAATGTAATAATATTTTATTAATATTTAAGTACTATATTGCACTTTAAATTCTATTATCTATTTGTAATTTTTATTTACATACTTCCATTTTAGTAATTTTTATTTATATATATTTGACTAAATGTCAATTTTAGTAATTCTACATTCAAAAGCAATTTTGATCAAAACTATTTAAATATCATGAATTGATAACAATCCAAACATCACTATAAAGAATGGATCTTGAGTCTAACTCAACCCCAAAAGTTAGTTTGTAAGGTGAGAATTGTTCAAATTCATATAAAGAGTCAATATTTCCATTTTATATTCGATAGGAGACTCTTAACAATCAGAGCACTGCTAGATATCAATTTTAAAGCAAATATGAGGCGTCTGTCAACAACATGCTTTGGCCCAAGAAAACATAAGCATATATACTAATATTGGAAACTTCATACATTCCACTCTCTTTTTATTTTTTTATTCAGAGAGTTAGTCAGCAATCTGTTGAGCTTTCTATTTTTTTTAATTATAATTTTTGGTTACCTTACTTTTTGAGTTTAATTATAAACATTACTTTAACTGTACTTTATGCATCCAAGATTTAGTCCACATGGGATCGCTTGTTTCTCTTTCGTCAATATTTAATTTATATACACTCCAGTCTAAAGAGTTTTTACATAATATAAGTATAATATTTTCTCCTATAACAAGTCTTTTTATTTATTTATTTTTCAAGTAATTAGTTTCACTTGATATGAATAATTATTTATAATTTTTATAGTGGCGGATTCAGACAACATTTTCTGGTGGTGCAAAGTAATTTTTTTTTTTGAGTAGCAAAAAAAAAAAAAAATTGAGGTAATGTGTGTAGAGTACAAAACGACGTCGTTTTGTGGCTATTGACAACAAAACGACGTCGTTTTGTGTTGGTGAATGAGAAATGATGGGATAAAAATTAAAGGGGATGCAAAAGGTCCTTTGTCTCACATCGAAAAAAGAAAAGGAAAGAGAGGTGTATATATTACATTACACATTCTCTAGTTGCTAAAAGGGTTGAGGGGGCAAGGACCCCTCGCGTCGTCGTCGTCGCTTGCTCGGCTCGTCTTCGTCTTCGGTGATTGATAATCTTTTTGGACAAACTTTTCTTTAATTATTTAATTAATTAATTATTTATTTAATTAATTAATTATTTAAGTAAAAGTAAAATCCAAAACGGATCTGATAATCGTTGAGTGGTTCGCTTCTACCGGAATTTGGAGTACTACTATTCTGGTAAGATAATCGTTCTATCCTGGGAGGGGATATTCCATTAACTTCGAGTACTGTGGGGGGATATAATTTCCTTAAGGACACACTTTGAACTAAGTGGGCTCGATTATATTCTGAAATTATTTTTCAAACCAGATTTTGTTTCGTCTACTGGTTTTGTTGATTTTCTTTTGATTAATTTACTATTAAGTAAATTTTTATACTGTGTAATCTGTTTTTACTAAGTGTTTAACAGATTGTGTTGAAACGTTATTTAAACGTATACAAATTATTATACCAACAATTTTAAGGAAATTATATTTTTTTATTTTAATCTGTATTCTGGTTTGGAGACTAAAACTTGTATGATTTTCTACTCCGTAAGAAATTTCATATTCTAACTTGAAGACATAAAAACTTTGTTGGAATATTAAAATACTTGTACAACGATTTGAAGAACATAAAAACTTCATCGTTCTGTTTAAGAAGATTAAAACTTGTGTAGTTTTCTACTCCATATGAATATTAGTATTCTGACTCGAAGATATAAAAACTTCATTGGAACACTAAAGTTTCATAATTATACTGCAATTTGAAGAAATAAAAACTTCACATAAACTAAGTTCGTGAGACTAATCAAAAACAGCAAACAGATCACGGCAAACAACACTAAAAAAATTAAAAAAATAAAAATAAAAACTGAAATAAAAACCAAATTAGAAATAAGAATAGATAAATCGATATTGAAAGTACGCTAGTCCCCGACAACGGCGCCAAAAACTTGTTAGGATATTTCCAAGTGCTTACGCAAGTGTACGTATCGCTTCAAGTAATATAGTTTGTAAGACCGAATATCCTCCACAGAGACTGGTTATCAAGTACCGATTATCTATTCTATGGTATCTATTTGGTTAACGTTATTTTGTTTGACAATTACAACTACGAATTAAAATAAAGTGCAGAAATTAAACTAATGTTGAATATACTTTGGGATTTAAAACAGTTATGATGGAGATAGGGCTTCCAATCTCCTCAACTATCCACTATTTCACGCGTTAATGCAATGCTAATGATTCTTCTTCGTATTAAGATAGCAGGTTAACTAATCTGTTATTATATTCCGGTTAGGACATACAAGAGTTCAATCATGTGCAGAAACCTTCTATATTTCTATGATAGATTTTACCACACAGGAGGATTAAGAACAATAACCCTAAACACTACACAAGTATCGGGGTACTTTCGTCAACGATTTTAACCTATGTCTATTCAACTACACCATATTCAAATCTCACCTTTCAGAATTTTGATTCGAAATCATATATGTGATGGCAATTAGTGATTAATTAATTATCAAGCAGTCAAAACAATTATTGAATAGATCTTAATATGCCTGAAGAAGAAACCACCAATAATGCATTAACTATATGAAAGAGTTTCAAGCGATTCGAAAAAAAATCCTAATAAAGTAATTAGTTCCTAAACATTGTCATGCTAAGAACTAAATTACAATCCAACATAAATTGAATTAAAGTAAAGAAAAGAGAAAGAACTTGAACAAAAGTCTCCAATTGTGTAGCTTGTAGTCGTCGTTCTCCTCTCCAAAGTATGTTATAAAGTATGACAGAGCTTAGGGTATTTATATCTGAGAAAAAACTTGCTCCGGACCCTTTTACCTTTGGCCAAATTCGACTCAAATCTGGAAATTATGCGCGTCGGCGCCGCGGCCCTTAATCGGCAAAAATCACTGGAGCATTCTGCTTCTGCGGCGCCGTGACCCTTCGTCCAGGCGCCACGACTCTTGGCACAGTGAATATTTTTTTTGCTCTCTGGAATTTTCACGCCGCGGCCCTAATTCCTTGTAGCGCTCATCGTCGCGGCCGCTTCCTTGCACGCTGCTGACCATGACCTGTTTTCGTCCGGATTTCACCTGATTTATTTTATTCTTCTTGGGACATTTTTGGCTTCATTCCTTGGGTTGTGCTTGTGCAAATTTCATCTTCATTGAGCTCATTTCATCCTCAGTTCTGTATTTCCTCCTTTGGAACCGCTGTGACTCAAAAGAAAGCATAAGCTCTTGTAACTCCTTTATTAAATGTAGGTTTTGATATTACTTGTAATTTCGTTAAAGCTCATGTCCAAGGTTAAGTTTTTAATGTTTTATAAATTTAAAATTGACATACATATATGTATATAAATAAATTTCGATCTGGTTCGGTATTTTTTATGAAATAAAAAACCTATCTAATTATTCGTTACGATTTTAGTTTATATTAGAACCCTTCAGTTTTACTAAAAAAAACTCTAAAAATCGGTTCGATTCGGTCGGTTTTTGGAATAGTTTTGACACCGCTAACTGTAATGAAATTTGCTTAAGTTTAACTGGCCTTCTATATGAGGGTTTGATATCCCTTGGCTACATCTAAAGAAGTTCTTTTTGTTAGGCGAACCCATTTGGGGACCCTTTTACTTGTCCCGATTTGTCATGGTGCTTGTACTCCATGGGTTTCATCTAAACCCCTAAACCTGCTCAAAACTGGTATTTTAAACCTGTATTCCTGCCAAGCCATTTAAGATTATTGGGGATCATAAGCTTTAAATCCTGGATAGGTGGTAAAAAGTGTTCTCCGAACCGAACGTAAAAGTAGTTTAAATCGTGGCTCAATCATAAGACTATTAATGATTAATGTTTTAATCAATCTTGTTCATGCATGGAAGTTGGAATAACTCTATTAAATTGAAAAAACTGCACGAAGCATTCCTACACATAAAAAAAAGGACCTATAGTACTGGTGATGGTTCAATTTAATCGACAAAATGACAAAGATGTCCGGTATATATATTCATTAAGGTTTATAAAGTAATATTTGAACCTTTAAAATAGCTTAAAGTAGGCACTTTTGGTTTCCGTTAAGTATCTGAACAAACTCTATCCGTTAGACTTGTCGGAAATAGTGAAATACTTTTAACCAGAAATGTCAAGAAATTAGTCCCATTAAAATCTAATCGTATCACAGAAATTGAACTATAGATACCAAAAATTATCAAAAAAAAAAGTTACACCATACACTAAAAAATAGATCAAAAATAGCTTATAGTACTTAATGAAGTTTTCAAATATAAGTTTTAATATTAAAATATAGAGTTAATTTAATCCAATTTAGCTATAAAGTTTAGTTAAATTGACTATCAAGAAATGAAAAGTATCACATAAATTGAGACGGAATGAGTATACATTTACGAGAATTCAATTACTTTTGTCTAGGTCATATATATGTATTTATTAAAAAATTACTAAAAATTTATAAATATATAATTATGAATTCAGTTATTATTATATATTAATTTAAAGTGATTTAAAATTTATAAAATTTAAATCTTGAATTCACTTTTAAAACGTTCCTATACTAATTATTAAGACGGCTAATCATGTGGTTAATTACCTTTCAATAATTTGGTGAATGTGGGTGCTCACTTGTCAGTGTTGTGTTCAAGAAAATGCCGTACGTTTCACATGTGAGAGAAAGCAGGTCAGTATTATGAGAGTATGAGATGCCAATATTAATTAATGAATGTTGGCAGAATATAAAGGTAAGTACTACTCTTGTGTACTTCCATAGTCCACAAATACTTGGGAGATATTTTCTTACTTGGTCCAAAATGTGGAATCTCCCGTCCCGAGTCTCCGCATCTCGATCCGACAGATTTGTGAAAAAAATAAATTATGATGACTCAATTAATTTCAAATGTTAGATTAGTATCGCGCACAAGGAATCATCCTTTATTTTAAGAAGAAACTCCCACACTGCCGCTGAAGGAATTCGATCCTTGATCATGGCTCCAAATATTCTCTTGAAACCAATTGAGCTGATCAAGCGGACGATATTCTCTTACTTTGATCTAGAACCAACAATACATAGAAATGCGCACCAGCTTATCTATTTTTTTTATTCTCATATGATCTTCGATTAGTCTGAATTTTTCCTTATAAGGTCCATTAAAGAGAAATATAATATATATTTTTTAATTTTAAAATTTAAATTCGAGACATTTAATTAAAAAGGGAGAATCATACACATCTCACAACAACTTCTAGTGATTATCTACTCTCTTTTGTCAATTGGTGATAGAGTTGTGTGTATTGGAGGAGTTCAATTGAATTCTTTTTATTAAAAAATTAAGTAGGGTTGACATCATTTATATATTATATACGTGAATTGTTAAATTTTCTTATTAGAATTTCTAGCTCCTTTACTGTTTTCAATCTTATTATAGAAAACCAAACTAGCAAGCAACACTATATGGTAGATCAAGAATTTTCCGAATATTAATCCCTCAGATATAATTTATGTCGAGGTGTTTAACTAGTCACGAAATTCAAAAAATAAAATGAAAACTTTTGAAACTTCGTATCTTGATTTCTATAACTATAAAAGAATGTCACTTAAGGGTAAACTGAACGTTAATAACTAGCAGTTATATTATTTTTGAGTATAGAAATGTATCCTTTTATTTAAACAAACTAATACTAATCCTAACAGAGTGATCCAACTGTTAGGACTTGGGCCCATACATATCATATCCACTTTTTCCATCTCCCTCTTACAATTGGGCCTGTAGAGGCTGCATTTGAAGCTTTATATGGTTTTGGTTAGAGAATGACTATGGTTTTGATGTGATTTTAGGAGAATTGGTTTGGATTTTTTGAAGAAGAAAACAATGAACCCTTCTCATTGTTTTAAGCATAGGAGAAATTGTTCATCCGGCTATAATCAACTATAGGGTATAGACTATAATGAACCACTTAGCCCGGTTATCAAGATACAGAATGTAAAGTTATGGGTTCATCAGAATCCAGTAGCTTTAACTCATGCCCTGAATGTGCGTTTAAAATCTACTAAATAAATATAAGGCAATAATAGATTTCGAACCATAAATCAAATGGATTGTGGTAAAATTTAGAACTCGAATCCATAAAGCTCAAATGTTAAATCTGCCTCTGTCAAGATTGGCACTAAGATCCATGAAGATGATTTCCGACATTCACCATCAGACTCACCATTTGGTGATTTTGATTGATGATAGAGATGTGAGCAAAGCTCCAGTCCCTTCGTCGGAAAATTATATTGTGTATATAAAGTCAAATATTACTTCGCCTCTCATTGAGGCTTAAGTTGATTGATTCCTAATCAAGTCATGCCTATGAAGCACGGACACCTCATTTAGGGTGAGGTGTCCGTGTCAGACACCTCATCGGACACGAAACGCCTCGGACACGTGTCCGGGACGTTTCCCAAAAAACAAAAAATCGGACACGACAGGGACACGCGGGGACACGGCAAAGGGGGACACGGCAGGGACATTTTTTTTTTTTTTTTTAGAAAAAATTTAGTTTTAATTTTATTTGATTTATTTTAAGTAAATTTATATTTATTTGAATTTGGGTCTTGGGACATACTTATGTATTAGTTTATGGACTATGGTCTTATGAATTATGTATTGAATATTTGATTGATTGTCAATTTGTTATGAATGTTTCTTTTTAATTTGGTACATATTTAATTTGGTATTTTGGTTATTTGGTTATTTGGTATATAACAAATTTGAATTAAATTTATAATTTATTTATGAATGTGAAGCTTTAATAATATTAATTTTAGTATTATATATATAAATATTTTTTAATTTATTTTTACAGCCGTGTCCCTGCCGTGTCGTGTCCCCTATTTTTCAAAATTACCGTTTCCGCGTGTGTCCGTGTCCTATCGGACACCTCTCACGTGTGTCCGTGTCCGTGTCGTGTCCCCTATTTTTCAAAATTACTGTTTCCGCGTGTGTCCGTGTCCGTGTCCTATCGGACACCTCTCACGTGTCCTTGCTACATAGAGTCATGCTGTTTAATATAAGTGAGGAGACTTAACAAGAAAAGTTTAAAACTATCTCCATGCTCTTACTGAATCAAACAATAATGATGAACTATCACTTCATTTAACTTCAGAAGCAAATTAGTGACATTTTCTATCAGAAAGAAAAAAACAAGGTGAGTGATTTTTATTTTTCAATCCTAAATAAACTGACAGTTCTCTTTACAACAGCCTAGAATTCCGACTCAAATTCTTACTCGTGAAGTCATTTTCCTGTTTGCTTAGGCGATAGCTAAGGTTAGTCCCAAAATTTAAGCCAAACCGACGAGCTTCTCACTGACTTCCCATACTTTACGCGCTTTCTCTGCATCGCCTGCTTCTTCTGATAACTGGTTCTCGAAAGAAGCCGAATCTTTGTTCCAGCTCCAGTAGACACCTGACTTTGTCAAGCTTGGATCACTCACAACCTGCCATAAGATAAATAAAACAACAGCTTAAGTTAAAATACAAACCAAGAGTTAGATATCGATCGATCAACTATGTCTCAATCCCATGCTAGTCAGCCTTAGCTACAGTTACGAAGTCAAGAATTTCGGGACAGGGCCGGGGCTTGTAGACCTACGTCTTATGGATAAATGTTTTGTATGGCCTTGTCGGTCCATGTTTGTTGTACACTCTTCCATGGTAGCTTTTTCAGCCCTTATATATATATGCATGTCTTGTTGGAATTGTTAGCGGTATCTAGTTCTTTGATTTCATTCAGATTATGGTTTCAGATGTGATAAGCTCGGGCCAGTAAGGCACCGGCGCTAAAGGTGTTCAAGATTTAATCTACTGTTTACGTCCGTATATAGCCCTATAAAAATGAAAAAATGATTTTTTTTTTTGTATAATCTTCATTTCTTCATTGTCATTTCTTGCTTGTAATTCACTAGCCGAAGAAATCTCATACTAGCTACTTCCACCACTGTCACTCCTAAGTATTGCATCGTGAGAGTTCAGCCATTTGAAGAAAAGACATCGGATTATACAAAGTGTCTAGTATCTCGTTCAACAAAAAGACAAAGGAGTATGATTCTTATATTCCTAATATTCTTCGACTTCTTATTATAAGTAGTGTCGATAAATATCATAAAAATTACCTAAAGATTCATAGTGAACTTTGCCGGGAGTATATGCGCAAAAAGTAGTATTTGACCTATATACATAGTACAATTTTCTGATGAATGGTGTTTGTAAACGGATATATTATAGAAACAATTGTATCCCTGCCCATAATTAGAATATTTTCATATATTGTGTAAATATAATTATGGTAAGACTAGGATTCCTCTTTTGTATAGGCTTAGGATTCCTATTGTATAAGGGATGAATATTGTACTCTATATATACTTTGTTATTAATGAGAAGACCCCCTAAGGGAGATTAATATCATCTTACATGGTATCAAGAGCCTAAACAAAAACACAAGAATTTTTTTCTCTACAAGCTGCCCCCCCCCCCCCCCTCCCATCGGGCTCCTCGCCGCGGCGCCTCCCTCATTTCCTCCCAAAATTCTTGGTTTTTCTTCTTCCTTCCTCTCTTCTCTAAATGGTTACTCAGGATTCTTCCACTACTTCTAACGCATCCACTTCCACAAATCTCACCACCATGTTGTCATCCACTTTTCATCCCACCCTAACTGTTACCAATATCAAGAACTCTATTCCTATTCTTCTTGATCAAGAAAACAGTCAGTATTCTCCTTGGGTTGAACTGTTTCGTAATCACGCATGTCTCTATAACGTGCTTGATCACATCAATGACACTATTTCGCGCTCTCCGGAGGTTGATGAGTCTACTTGGCGTCGTCTAGACGCCGGCGTCAAACAATGGATTTATGGTAGTATTTCTCAAGATCGGATTTTCTTCTTACTATCATGAAATATGGCGCCACAACCCGTGATTTATGAAACCGCTTGGAGGAAATCTTTCAAGATAACAAGCACACGTGTGCGGTGTATTTGGAGGAACAATTTAACAATACACGCCTTAAAAACTTCTCCAACATGACTGAATACTGCAGACAGTTGAAACTACTGGCGGATCAACTCTTCAACGTCGAAACGCCTATCTCGGACACTAAGATAATGTTGCAATTGATTGCAGGTCTTCCCAAAGGATACTATGATACGTTATTCACCATGATTCAACAGGCAGATCCACTTCCCAGTTTTAACAAAGTTCGCTCGCAATTGTTGCTCGAAGAGACTCGACGTGCTAAGCAGGATGAGCACAATCAAAAGGCATTAACTGTCAAAACGAGCCCTCAAGATCCAACGCCGCCAGAAAACTCTCAACCGCAGCAGGGACGCGGTGGAAAGTGTCGGGCGGCCGTGGCGAGGTCGGTCGGTCGTGGCGGTCGCGACATCGTAACCAGCAGCGAACAACAGAGCTCGCAGACCGCCGTTGTCGCGGCGCCAACACCGAAGTTAGTCGCCTTGGCAGATCTCAACATGCAACAGCCTGACAACAACTGGTACATGGACTCCGGAGCCACTTCTCACCTCACCCGGACTGCATGTAATATTCTCAAACTGTTTGGTTTAAAGCATCCTCAATTTGTGACAGTTGGTAGTGGTCACCGCATTCCAGTAAAGGGTTTTGGTACATCATACACACCACCTCCTAATCCATTCCCCCTTCAAAATACCCTATATGCCCCACATGTAATCTAATCTCTATCCGCAAATTCACTCGTAATAATTATGTCTCTGTTGATTTTAACCCTTTTGGTTTCACTGTGAAGGATCTTCATACGGGGACACCTCTTACGAGATACAATAGCACGGGGGATCTATATTCATTCACTCCCACCTCCGCTGTCAGATCTAGCTCTCCCGTCTCTCTAGCGGTCATTTCTTCTTTCACATGGCATAATAGGTTTGGTCATCCAGGAGCCCCAGTTTTAAACTTTCTTAAAGGCAATAATTTCATTACTTGTAATGGGAAGCCTGCCCAAAACTGTGTTTCTTGTTCTTTAAGCAAACATACTCGTCTTCTGTTTAAATCATACCCTTTGATATTATACATGCCGATTTATGGACATCACATATTGCTAGTTCTCTCGGTCATAAATACTATCTTATCCTACTAGATGATTTTTCTCACTTTGTTTGGTTGTATCCTCTCAAATTTAAATCGAAAGTGTTTGCCAAATTTCTTGAGTTTCGAACATTCATTCAAACACAATTTGAAAAAGGTATAAAAAAAATTCAGTGCGATAATGGTCGTGAATTCAACAACTCTATGTTTCATCGTTTTTGTACTAATAATGGTATGATTTTTCGCTTATCTTGCCCTCACACCTCCCCTCAAAACGGTAAAGTTAAAAGAATCATCTGCACCAATAACAATATGATTCACACTCTATTGATTCATGCCTCCCTACCTCCATCCTTCTGGGTCTGCTAAAATGTCAGAATACGTTCTCAATATTCTCCCAACTAGAATCTTTCATAATATGACCCCTACCGAAATTCTCAACATAGAGTCCCCTCTTATGATCATCTCCGAATATTCGGTTGTCTATGTTATCCTAACCTTGCCTCTACGGCCCCTCACAAACTAGCCCCCAAGTCCATTCCTTGTGTCTACCTAGGCTTCCCACCAAACCATAGGGGCTATCTATGCTATGACTTGTCCACTCATCAGATCCACATCTTTCGTCACGTCACATTCGATGAGACCACATTCCCATTTTCGAATCTTAAATAGTTCCAAAAACCGGATTACTTTTTTCTTGACGAGTCTGCCATCTCTCCCATCATCCTCAGTCAACTAGAGCATAGCAGTTCTTCTTCAGCGTCGCCGCGCTGGTCGGGCCAGCGGTGCAAACTCGCGAACAGTGTCCTCGCTTCACCGGCGAGCTGCGGCCGGTCTTGAGGCGCCATACAAAAACTTCAAAGAAGTGCATCCTCCTCAGCGCGACCGCGATCACGGCGCCGACGGTTCCCTCCAAAGACAATGCAGACAGGATCACGGCACCACGGTTCCTCATACGGCGTCAACCCCTCCTTGTCCATATCCAACAAATCCCTCCACCTTGGAGCCTCCCACTATCCCCACTCACCAAATGGAAACTCGTGCCAAGCATGGAATCTTCAAACCCAAAGTCCAATTTAACTTGTCTGCCAAAACCATTTCTCCAATTCCCAAGAACCCTATATTGGCTAAACAAGACCTTAATTGGAATGCGACTATGTCTGAGGAATTTAATGCATTAACTAAACATCACACATGAGATCTAGTACCTAGACCTAAGGGGGTGAATGTGATTCGTTGTCTGTGGCTATTTCGTCACAAATTCAGAGACAGTGGAGATCTTGAGAGGTATAAGGCACGACTTGTGGCTAATGTCACAAATCAGCAGAAGGGTATTGATTGTGGTGAGACCTTCAGTCCGGTTGTCAAACCAGCTACCATTCACACAGTTTTGAGCATTGTCATGTGCAAACATTGGCCGATCCATCAGCTTGATGTGAATAATGCATTCTTACATGGGGATCTGAGAGAGACAATCTACATGCATCAGCCGCCAGAGTTCACTCATCCAGCAGTTCCTCACTATGTGTGTCGTCTCCGTAAGTCACTATATTGCCTGAAACAGACCCTCCGTGCGTGGTATGATTGTTTTACAGGTATATCTTGCAGATTGGGTTTGTATGCAGCAAGAGTGATACATCACTCTTCATTTTTCATCGAGGTAGTAGAACTACTTACTTATTACTTTACGTGGATGATATTGTTCTTACTGCCTCCTCCGACGGATTGAAAAATGAGATTAGTGCCTTGCTTAAGTCCAAATTTGCAATTACTGATTTGGGGAAGCTGAGTTACTTTTTGGGGATATCAGTGACCAGGTCTGCCAATCATATGTTCTTGTGTCAGCGTAAGTATGCAGAGGAAATTGTGTACAGGGCTAAGATGACGAACTGCAAAGAGGTGCCTACTTCAGTTGATTCTAAATCTAAGCTCGGTGTCATGGATGGTGCTCTAGTCTCTGATCCTACTCTGTATAGGAGTCTTGCAGGTGCACTTCAGTATCTCACCTTCACCAGTCCAGACATAGGTTATGATGTTCAGCATGTGTGCTTATTCATGCATGCCTCCAGGGAGTCTCATTTCACTGCTCTTAAGCGTATCATTCGATACATTAAGGGCAATCTTGATTATGGTTTGCACCTATATCCCTCTGCACCAAACAGGTTGCTTTCATATACGGATGCAGATTGAGCAGGGTGTCCGGACACGCGACGCTCCACCTCCGACTTTTGTGTGTTTTTAGGGGATAATCTGATTTCTTGGTCTGACAAGCGACAGACTACCCTATCTCGCTCCAGTGTCGAGGCTGAGTACAGAGGCGTTGCGAATGTAGTAGCTGAGATTTGTTGGCTCAGAAATTTACTGTTAGAACTTCAGTGTCCTTTGCGTCAGGCATCTATTGTGTACTGTGATAACATCTCTGTCATCTATCTGTCTCATAATCCGGTTCAACATCAGCGAACCAAGCACATTGAGATAGACCTACACTTTGTTCGTGAGAAAGTTGCACTAGGTCATGTCAGAGGTGTTACATGTTCCATCATCCTATCAGTATGCAGATATATTTACCAAAGGACTTCCCAGATATTTATTTCTTTACTTCAGATCCAGTCTCAGTGTCCGGCCTCCTCACGCTCCGACTGAGGGGGTGTGTAAACGTGTATATTATAGAAACAATTGTATCCCTACCCATAATTAGAATATTTTCATATATTGTGTAAATATAATTATGGTAAGACTGAGATTTCTCTTTTGTATAGGCTTAAGATTCCTATTGTATAAGGGATGAATATTGTACTCTATATATACTTTGATATTAATGAGAAGACTCACTAAGGGAGATTAATATCATCTGACAGTGTTTAACTGACAGTTGTAGCTCTGCCCTTGCTTAGCTATACGAATCATCTATATTCTTTCAGTTCTATTTAGGCCTAAAACCTATGTTGTTCAGACACTCCAAAAATGTTGTCACTCCCGTGTCGGATCCTCCTAAAATTACTACTTTTGGAGAATAGCACAAGCACCCAGACGACATTTTTGAAGAGTCCAAGCAACACAGTTGCCAAAACTAAGAGTTAGATAAATGCATCTTTTATCTTTCTAATTAGTACTAGTAACTTGTTATTACCTGAGCAAGTCTTTTTCCAGCTTCAGTCTCAGAGACATATCCCTTTGTAATATACTTCTGGAATGGTGGGAAAAGGATCCTAAACAAGGGGATATGTTCTCTGAATAGCCCTGTTGTTGCAATGCAGCCAGGGTAAAGAGAAGCAAATGTGATGCCGGTTTCCTCGTGGTATTGGAATTCTTGCATCGTAAGCATGTTGCAGACCTTGCTGTCTTTGTACGCTTTTGCACCGTCGAATTCCCCTCCATCAATCATCACTGAACTGTTGATACCATTTAAACCCCCTGCCATACCCCTCAAGTCGCCGAGATTGGCCTTTGGAGGTACATTTCCGGCCAGAGTATTCGTGTTCCCTGTCATGCGATTTTAGTCGAGAAAATGTTTAGTCACCCACAAAAGTCTACGTACAAGAAAGATCCTTAAATATCCATTTGAGGAAATAGATTAATACATAAGCAAAACCAACTAAAGGCTATGTTGCTCGGACTCTATAAAAACGGATGTTGTGCTCGTGTCGGATTTTCCAAAAATGCACTACTTTCGGAGGATCTGACATGCACCCATCACCATTTTTCAAGAGTCCGAACAATATATGTTAAAGGTAGATCGTGTTAGCATCCCTTATTGCATTAAAGCAATAAAGGAGAAGTTTGCTTTGAGAAAGAAGGGCTTCTATTTAGCTATGTTGCTCGGACTCTCTAAACATATTGTCGCATCATTGTCAGATCCTCCAAAAATGCACTACTTTTGGAGTATCCGGTGGCATTTTTGAAGAGTCCGAACAACTTAGCTATTTAGATTAGTTCCTTAATAAAAGATAAGGGAAGAAGCAAAGGGTGTAGTAGCTGCGCAAAAGCCGTTTAGCGTAGGAAGGCTTTTGTAATTTAAATTCAATTAGTTTTTACCTGTGATTGAACCAACAATAATGAGTCTCTTTGAAGGATAATCAGATTGCTTCAAGTCATCAAGCAACAATCTTGAAAGAAGGAAATGTCCAAGGTGGTTAGTGCCGACACTAAGCTCAAAGCCCTCAGCTGTAAATGAAGGTTCTTTAGCAGTTGGCTGATACACAGCAGCATTAGCAACCAACACGTCGAGGGCCCGGCCCGACCTCCAGTGACTATTACACAACCTTTTCGTGGTGTTTTTCCCCTGATGGAGAGTTGGTGGTTACACCTGGTGAAGCAACCATTGTAGCCGTTATAGCTCCATTGGACAGTATTCTTTGGCTCTGTAAGAAATCAAATCTCAGTATAATCAACTTTTAACATGGAAAAGTAGTAATACAAAGTCAGACGTCTCTAAATAGTCATCATCTATAACAACATTTCACTGTAACATCCAAGTTTTTTTGGAACCGATTTTCATGTTATGTATATTATGTTCTCTATAACAGTTTTTAGCTATAGCAACCAAAAAAATTTAATGACAACAACACCATTATAGAGGTTTGATTGCACTCTCTTAATTCCAATCTTTATGACACATTTTTCCTATGTTGCTCGGACTCTCCTAAAATGATGCAGCATCGTGTCAGATCCTTCAAAAATGTACTACTTTTGGAGGATCGACACGAACCTGTCATCATTTTTTGAAGAGTCCGAGCAACATAACTTTTTACTGTTTTGAGACATTTCAAAATATGTGACAATTCGTTCCTTTTTATAACCGACAAATCACCAAAGGGAAAGTGCCCACGATTTGAAACTCAGCGGATAATGGGTCCACCTCTCCATCCTTCACTTAAATACTAGTAGAATTTTGTCTCTGGCAGGATTTAAACCGTGACATGTGCCTAATCATACATCACACATTACACTATTACTATTAGACCAAAGCCGTGAGGGCAAAACATTTGACAGTTTTACTCCTACACAATTTCAATTCAACATTCACTAAACTGCTCACATTTAGCCATAATTGTGATGTTTGCTCTGTCAAACTAACTTTTCAATCACTATGTTAATATCTTGTTCCACTATCTCCATTAGAATATATAAGCCAAATTTATTTACTACATTTGGTACCTTGACTTTGAATGAGGAGGAGCAAGAATCAGATTTAGTATAGTCTGAGAGAGAAGCTCCAAAGATACTAGAACTCTTCAAAGTTGCACTAGCTTTGCCCTGCAATGTTAACAAAATGAGCAAAAAGAAAGAATCAATATTGCTTCACATTTCAATTGCAGACTAAAAATACTACTCCTTTTGTTCTAGTTTATATGACCCTATTTCCTTTTTAATCTATTTAACAAAGAACGACACTTTCTAAATTAGAAAACAATTTAACATAAGAAAATTTTACAGTCACACAAATGTTACGACATTTATAAGACAACAAATTTTAAAAATCTTTCTTTATTTCTTTCTTAAATTTTATGCTTAGTCAAACAGTTAAACATTAAATGAAACTATAAATAGTAATAGTGCACGCATCTACTTGAAATTCTGGATCCGCTGTACACGCAAATAATGAAATGGGAAGGAAAGAATCACCTCTTTGGAAATGGAGAAAGCAGAGCAGCAGCCTGAAGAGCCATGAAGATTGCTCAAGAAAGGAATTGAGGTTGGCCTGAAGTCAGCTGAAGATATTAAAAAGGAGAGTTTGAACTACTGGTACTGGTAAAGGTTTGGTCACTTATATACACAAGCGGGAATGATGGCTGTAAAGATTGGATATTTGTTTTTTTACTGATTGGAGTATCTGGTATCCGGAATTTACTGGTCTGACTAATCCGACTTTGAGCGGGATAAGTCCACTAAGGTAGAAGGCTCCCTGCAAAAAAGTTTCACTACGAAGACTTAAACACGAGACCTTTAGTTAAGGACCGAGGAATCCCAACTATCCTACACACCCTTTAGTTGTGACAAAATAATGAGTGTTATTTTGGATATTTTTTGTTATTCATCTAACGGAAATCACTGGCCAATTAATTTTGGTTCGAGCTGAGTAGGCCCGCAAACGTGGTAAAGGACTAAAGGCTCCCTGGGTAAGTTTTTGTTGGAAATTTATCATGTGGAATAAAGTTTATCTCATTATTTATGACTCGAACAATTGGGGCCTCGCACGTCGGAAACATCGTTTCCACACACATACAGACATTGTACCAAGGATCGTAAATTTATTAGTGAAAGAGATATTGGTACGTAAGTAAAATGTTCGAGACATAGAATGATGGACGATCGTTGGCCAACTGACTAGTGTTCCATGTTGGTGAATGAACGAAAGAAGTGTGCATAGTGTAAAGATTGGAACGGGTCGGAAAGGGCCGCGGAGCCGGGGAGCGCCGCAACGCTAATTCGGTCCTGATTCACCTGAGCCGCGGCGCCGCTACCCAGGCGGAAAGTCTGAAACGAAAATCTGATTTTTGAGACGTTTGGGCTGCTCTCAGTGGCATTCATTCCAACATTATTCAGCCATTGTTTAGCTGATAAATAGATGTCATTTCTTGGGCAATTCATTGTCATTACATGGGTGATTCAATGTCATTATTTGGCACTTGAAGGGAAAAATCTTACACACTATAAATTGAGGTTTTTGGCTCAACTGAGAAACACTTGCAAAAATTCTGAAAACTTCTTCTTCTATAGCATTCTTTCAATACTCAAAGTTTTCAAGATAAACACTTGAGTTTCCTTTGCTCAAGTGTTAGTAGTTGTTTTATCTTGTGAGACTATTGCCTAAAACGTAAAAGGATATATACGGGGCAATCTTGTCTTAAAGACAAAGTGTCATCACTCGACTCAGCAGAATTCAGATTAAGTGTTGGTTCGTGCTTTCAGTTGTTTTGTTAAGATTATTTTTTGTTGTAATCTTTTATTCTTCATTTGTAATAGGTGTTTTACTATTTTCCATTTGTTGTTACTTTTATTTTTAACTAACAATTTTTTACTACCATAACTCAAATCCGAGACCTACATTTAAGAACTAATAACATGTCATCACAGTGTTGGTTGAGACAAAATAATAAGTGTGATTTTGGATATGAAAGCAAGGGGTAGGATAAGATACTTTTTGGTGGAAGTATCTGCCACATCAATTCTTAGCCACCAATAAGAATTCAAGGTTTAGATTTCCTCTGATATTTTTGGAACTTTTTGCATAAATGACCAACCATTGGATGGACACAGAAAAAGGATATTTGGCTCCCTGCCCGATGCAATCCACTTCCCATAGGTATGGGTTTTAATGTGAAATATCCATCAAAGACAGAGCACAGACATCCTAACTCCCATAACTTTGGATAAATTCATAGGAATTTTTGTTTTAAACCAAGAAATTTTCGAGGGGCATTAACTCACAGTCACGGGCGGAGCCAATAAGGCCCGGGGTTCATCCGAACCCCTTTCGGCGAAAAATTACACTGTATATACAAGGTTAAAACTATTTTATATATATACAGTAGATGTTGAACCCCTTGGCGTCTGCATGTGTTATTTATTTATATTTTGAACCCCTTAAAAAAATCCTGACTCCGCCACTACTCACGATTCAAAACTATTTTATTTGAAGAAGTGTTCGAACCCGTAATGTGCGCATAACTCACACATCACGTGTTGCACTCTTATCACTGAATTAAAACCTTGAGCTAATCCCATTATTATTTTTAGCATTAAGCTCAAGTTGTTTGTTAATATGATGGTCGATCATAGTTCAGTAAGTTTTAAGTACTACTGAATGTTTTGTTGAAATGGTTAGTACTTTTTCATCTTTAATCGAGTTTGAGCTCTTGGAATAGAGTCACCTTTTGTAGAAAGGGCTTTACCTTTTAAAGTGAAACTTTCCCGTGCGAATTCATATTAGAGTCACCTTTTGTAGAAAAGGCTTTACCTTTCAAAGTGAAACTTTCTCGTGCGAATTCATATTAGACGAACCTAAGTAGATATAGGACACCGGATGGAGAGAAAAAACTTCTATTTAAGTCCCTTTCTTAGAAAACAACTGTAATGTTTTTTTTTTTTCAGGAGTGCTTTTGGAGACAATTTTTTCTTGAATTGGATTTTTCAAGATAAAAAGCTAAATGTGTAACCTATACTTCATAAAAATTTCAGTCGATCTTCCATATTATCAAATCCACCTCCATTATTTAATGCACTTCAACGATATCTTCTAAATGCTTTACCCTTAAACAATGAATCTGTTACTATATTTATCAAAGTGAAGTCAATTACAATGTTATACATTCAATTAAATCACTCAAGATGAAATGAATTAGAGAAAAAAATTGAATGAAATAATGAGGACAAAATAGGTGAAGATTGAAAATAAGTTACGGAAAAAAATGAAGGTGGAAGAATCTCGATCATCCCATCATACCCCTTGACGAAGGAACCGGAAACTATGACATATCAATGTTGAAGAAACCATTATACAGATACATTTTCCGTATCTACTAACAGATTTAACTTCAAATACTACAAAAGCCATCCTCTTTAGCTCCACTGGACCTTATAATGCATACAAAGCCTGCTTGAAATTTGAATGATTTATCAAAGAAATTGTTTCAATTGCAATGAAATTACAAGATTTTCAACACTACAATTGCTGATTACAGAAAAAACTATCCCTTTCTAACAAAGGGTGTACCTTCTTTTTCTCCTTCTCATCATCATACTATCCTCAGATCATTATAGATCTTTTTTTTCTTCTTTTTTCCCCTACTTTTCCCTTTACGATGCCTAGTCAGGCAAGGTCCTTATCCGAGTCTTTGATACAAAAGAAAGAAAAAATCACTTATATTACAAATCTCTCTGTACAAACTTTGACAACACTCCGGAGACTTTCTTTTTCGCCCTCTAAATCCGGATTGGCAAGCCGAAATTTTGGAAAGTTCTGATTTCCCCTCGGTGGCTTGCCGTCACAATGACCAAACCCCAGCAGAACTTTGTTTGAGTTAAGCCACTGTAGAAGTCAATACTAGCATCTGTACTCACTCGAGGACTACGGTATTTAGTAGCTAAGAGAAGTTTTTCCTCGGGCCATGTTGCTGAGATTCTATCAAAAAAATAGTTGTTTGTGGCACTAGATATGGTTCCGTGAAGAGGACTGTTACCACAACCAGAAGTCAATGGAGAGCTCTCGCTGCCAATCTCTTCAACAGGTGAAGGTGGATGGTTAGCAGTGGAGACCTCATCGAGACCAACATGACCACTTTGTTCCTCGGAAGATGAAGTTTGATATCTCCAAGTATCCGACATGCCAGGCCAAGGAATGGCCACTGAAACATCTTGAGAATGAAAATGCTCGTAAGACTGTGTAACGGTAACACCTTCATTTCTGCTTGGTCGAGAGTCATTTTCGTGTTTCCAGATGTAGACATGTGATTCCTCACTGGCACAGACTACGTATCTACCATCAGCAGTCATAGAGGTTGAGATTTGCCTACTTGTATTGCGGAAACCTATCATAGTTGGTGCTAACTCAATGAATAGGAAGAATACATAAAAATAAAACTGAAAATTGTGCAC
Organism: Przewalskia tangutica; assembly: GCA_029844215.1. Classification (NCBI taxonomy): domain Eukaryota; kingdom Viridiplantae; phylum Streptophyta; class Magnoliopsida; order Solanales; family Solanaceae; genus Przewalskia; species Przewalskia tangutica. The sequence continues at coordinate 1,879,718 of CM056730.1, read as the reverse complement.
AATAGTATAACATGCCTACCATTTCTAAATATCTAATAGTTCCAGGCATACAACCAGTCTATGCAGTGAACAGAGGAAAAAACTATTTAGCAACACAAAGAAAGGAGAAATAGCAAAAGGATCAGATCTCAGGAAAGATAAGTCACACAGTAAGGCAAAAGAGAAAAATGACAGTTTCTTTCCTTCTAACTTCACAATAGCAACTCAAAAACGAATTTTTTTCTTTTGACAAAAAAGAACAATGAAATGACTTTTAAAGACCCCATACTAAATAAATGACTAGACTTACAAAATACCCATATTCTAAGTTGTAAGATATGCCCAAAAGCTAGCTCACGAGGGGATGACTAGTCCAATTCTCTGACCAATGTGCGACTCTTCCCGCTCTAACACCCACCCGCACGGCCAAAACCTCAACTGGAGCGAGGACTGGGAGCCCAAAGAGGGGCGGACCTGGCTCTGATACCATGTAACATATGACCCTTGGACTTGACTCAACCCCAAAAGCTAGGGGATACGAGACCACTAGTCCATTACCCAATGAATGTGGAACTCTCCCACTCTAAGATAAGTCGAAAAGGGTGCTAACGTTCCCCAACCTTAAAGACAACAAAATAACACCAATATATTAATACTACTATTATACCCAAGGGTTCCAGACCTCACTTGTGGGATTACACCAGGTATATTGCATTATACCCACCGGTGTGACCTAATGGCCAATGAAGTTAGAGCAGAACCATGAGGTCTCAGGTTCGTCTCCCATATGAGACAAAAAAAACCTAGGTGATTCTTCCCATACACCTAAGCTTTGGCGGTAAAGTTGCCACAAGTAGTGGAAATAGCAGGTACAAGTTGGCCCGGATAACACCGTCATAAAGGAGGACACAACTTATTCCCTTAACCAAGGTGGGAGTTAGCGCCCCCATACGGCCCAAGACTGGACAACTGGATTGTGGATAACATAACTTGGGGCCAACATTGAGAAATTCAAAAACAGGGATTGGTGGGTCTAGCTCTTATACCATGTTAAGAAAATGGACAGAGTAAAGGCACTTCTTGGTCAGTAGTTGCTACAAGTTCCTAAAGACCTCCACTACATCGTAACAGAATCACAGCTTGTGGCCTTGGAGGCAGATATGGAGGTCCAGGGCACCATACCAAGGTGGCATGTTTTTGTTGGACTGTCACATATGAAGCAGTTCTTACACAACAGTCCTAACAAATAAGCTATTTGCAGTAGATGTCTACTGTGCAAAAAGAATGAGGAGGATGCTAATCATCTATATTTGCATTGTAGCTTCACAACTCAAATGTGGAATCTGTTTAGCAACATTTTAGAGCTATCAAACAATTACTGCACTGTTAGACTGGTAAGGATATTGGGAAGGAGAAAAGAAGAGTCTGGGAAACCACTCCTTGCATATGGTGGGTGTTGGAAGAAAAGGAATCAACAACGTTTTGAAAGCAAATATGAAAGTAAACATACATTCAAATATAGATGTATAGCTTTTTTGGCTTATCAATGTAGACTAGAAGATGTTAATACAAAAAATAGGATGCTAGATTTCCTCAGCTTCCTACTGTGATGTAAAGGAACTGATTTGTGTGTAACTTGGCACAAACGTTGTGCTTCAGTTTATAAAATCTTAAAAAGAAAGGGGCAGCCCGGTGCACTAAGGTCCCGCTATGCGAGGTCCGGGGAAGGGTCGGACCACAAGGGTCTATTGTACGCAGCCTTATGCAAGAGGTTGTTTCCACGGCTTGAACTCATGAGCTCCTGGTCACATGGCAGCAACTTTACCAGTTACACCAACGCTCCCCTTCAAAGTTTATAAAATCTTACTTTTCTCAAATAACAAAAACAAAATCTGTTGAGAGGCCAACAGCCTCTACAAACCAAAAGCTGGTCCCAGGGCAGGCCAATAACATAAAGAAAGGAACTCATTTTGAGTAGCTCACGTGATAAAAATTGTCATCTTTATCATGAAAAAAAAGGTATTTGTGAAATTAAATGCTGGAAAAGGTCAAATAGCCTCCAGCTTAGGTCTATCATATACTAGTGGTCAAGTCGACCAAATTTGAAGCTTTAATTAGTTCTAACAAAGCAATATCAATGCAACCTACAAAGCTTCATGTGTTTATATAGCAGTTAATGTACCTTTGAACTTGTGAACAAGATCAGTATCATCAACAACCCGAATTCTCGAGTCCGCAGATGTTATAAGCACTTGTGACATACTCCCTGGCACAAACTGTTCATTAAGAAATATCAGTTACTAATTAATTCACAAGGTGAGACACAAATTTACTTGGATTGCTTTGCTTCATCCATTACAAATGTTGCCCTACTTCCCATTTTGATTGTGCCAAAATTATGTTCAATTTCCTAAAAGGAAAAGTTCATCCTATACTTTTCAATATTTTAGTATGCTACATGTATGTCAGACTCACTTCTATACTGAGGAAAAGTTCAAATTATTCAAAATTTAAATTCTATCTCAAATATGTTTACCAAATTCTATTTAAATATAATATACGACTTCAACTTTACATCAATAATTAAGCCAAGTAAAATTGGATTACTTATTAAATAGCAAGATCAAAAGCGTACATCTTTTTGCAATGAATGATTACTTTTTTCCGTCTCACTTTCCCTTCTCTCTCTGTGAATTTAGCTCTTAATCTACACCACTAGAAGGTGCATACACCTATTTCCCTGTTTAATCCATTATTTAACATTTTCTTTTCTTTTATTTAGCTTGAAAAAAAACATTGACAAATTATTTACTTGACCTTCTAGAATATAAAACAGTAAACAATTAAAAGTTACTGTACCTGGAAACCAGTAATTTTCCTTTGGTGAGTCCTCTTCTTCTTATTCTGCAGATTGATTTGAGATTTTTGCTGCAATTTATTATCTGAAAGCAAAGAAGCATATTAAGTATCAACATGTGAAGAACATAACTTACCTCTACAGAAGAAAATGGGAATAAGAGAGACAGGAAAGGCACAATAAATCAAACCTGATATGTTGTACGAATGACAGCTCCCCTTGTATGACCCAACAAGTGCCCCCTTGAAAAAGAAGAAACAAAACTGCATTAGAAACTTAACTGTAAATATGCAGATCCAGGATATTTGGTTTTCGCCTCTCAATAGGATTAGCACAACATCAGAGCGAACTCTATGTTTAGCAAACTCTCACCTGACCATCTGGTGTGTAGCAAGCAGCAGTGACCATCTCATGCAGATCATTCCAATCAACAACTATCCGCTCAGGAATGCTCCATATGCGAACCTTAGAATCTAGGGAGCCACTGATGAAGTATCTATCATCAACAGGGTTAAACTGGATGCAGGTTACTGAATCAAGGCAAGGAAATCAAGAAAACAGTGTGATCATCCAATTAGTGAAAAAGTTCCAATACATGTATTCATCTACACTCTATTAACGCACCGAAATAGAAGTGGATTGATAACCAAGAGGTCTCCGGTTCAAATCCCAGCGGAGGCAAAAATACTACTCCCTCCGTTTCCAGTTGTTTGTCTTATAGGTTGACTTGGCACAAAGTTTAAGAAAATAAAGAAGACTTTTGAATCTTGTGGTCTTAAATTAAAGATGTGGAAAATGTACCAAAATGCCCTTTGAATCTTGTGGTCTTAAATATGCCATATAGGATGTTGTGTGTAAAGAGTTGATAAAAATAAAAAGTGGCATTCTTTTTTAAACAGACTAAAGAGGGAAAGTAAGACAAACAAATAGAAAAGAAGGGAGTAGGTGATTTTTTCCAAGTGGGTGGATGGATAGGTTATCTGGTACCTGTACTGGTGTTGATGTACCCATGGAATTAGTCAAGGTGTGGGCAAGCTGGCCCAGACACCACGGTTATAAGAATGATGTATTCATCTATTAACAAACTAATTTCTATGCCATACACTATATCGTTCTTCCTGTCCACAGAATCTTACGACTGAAGCTAAGAAATATTGAACTCTAAAACTGGGTGAACAGAGAAGATCAGGTACACAAACCATAATCACTGTGCGAGAAGATCTTCAAACAAGATTTGCTAGACAGTTCCCAAAGCCGCACTGTCTTGTCCATTGATGATGAGAGCAATTGCTGGTAAAGAAAAGTGGGAGGAAGACACAGATGTTAACGAGATATACCCAGGATAATTTCTCAAAAAAAACAGTGCTTGTGTATTTAATAGAGGAACCTATTGGGCATCTGGAACAAACTTCTGAAGAGCTATTAAAATAAAATTTCTTAGGGGTTACCACTCGTCAGTTTCTTTTTTTCCTCAAAATTTTATTAGAGAAAAGCACCCAGCGAGTGCTATGGATTAGTAGTACAACCTTAGCAATATGTATCTTAGTACACTAACAGCATGTAAAAATAAACTAAGGAAATTAACCATATCCTATCTACTTCCTGTACATTTTCATTTTTACATCAAAAGGCTAAAAGAGCTAAACATCTATGCTTAAAGGTACAATTTTTTTCCCTTTTGCCTTCAAAAAATCCATAATTTCTTTCCGTCTACACAATCCACCACATAGCCGCTAGTATAGTGCTCCACAACTTTTTGATGCCTTTCTGTAGTCCTCTTGTATTCCAACAATGTAGTAGGTCTTTCGAAGATTCTGGCATGCACCATTTAACTTCAAGCAAATTCAAAAACATGAACCACATCTATTTGGTGATTCTACAGTGAATAAGTAATCGATTCGCATCTTCATAATATTCTTTACACATTACCCGTTTGTTGCTAAAGACATATCTCTTCTTTGAATAGTGTGTTAGGTCAAGCAAGCCTCTCTGGCCACTAGCCATGAAAACACTCTACCTTGTAAACTAGTTTGTTTCTCCATATTAATTTCCATGGCCATACTTGTTCTTATTGTCTACTTTGAGACAATACTTTATACCCATACTTTACTTAGAAAATCTCATCCTTACTTTCCTTCCATACTATCCTATGTGGTATTGGCTGCTGCCTTCGGAAGCTATCTATCATCTGCATAAAGTTGTTCATCTCCTCCATTTCTTTTTATATATATAACTGTGGTTTTCAGGTCAGCATGCACGCACCTCAACTAATTCCACAGGATACCTGCCACCTCTAACTCTAAACAGCAACAGGTACCAAGTAACTATGTCCACCAAGGTTAGGACAAATGGGAAGAAATCACCTAGTGTTTTTGGTCTTTGCTGTGATTTGAACCTGAGTCTGGTTCTCCACCCACTTCTTTCGTCATTGACCATTAGGCCACACCCTTGAGTACTCTTGGACCATAAAACTGCATCCTGAAAATACATTAGAAACCAAGAATGGCACAGAAGCTGGTGATTTTGTTGTAACAACTTAAATCTGCCAGATTATAATGAACAATCCAGCTAAAAGCTGCATCAGTCTTGCTTTTTCTAATTCTTCCTCTCCTACCAGCCTACCTAAGGTGTGGAAAGGAATCCCCATTCGTGGGATTAGGTATGTTGTTGTTGTTAAGTATATAAGCTGCATCAGTCTTAGGCAACAGAAAAGAACAAGACTCCAGAAGCATGAAACAGCCATTTGAAATTAAGAATCCGCTATCATCATCAGACCCTATATTCTGTGACTTGTACTGCACCACTTGTTCCAGCAATAACACAGAAAACACATTAACAGGGGGGAAACTGGCAGTGTTAAGAAGGACAGCCAGACTGTAGGGTAATTCTAAGCTCAATTCTTCTAGAATCTTTAGTACAGATTTTTTTTTTATCTAGTATAAGCAATTTATTGGAAAAACTCCTGTGTACAAGCACTATAAAAAAGTAGAGAGCCTACACAAAATATGGTTCTCTACAAATGACGCACCAATGTAGAAACTTTAGTATCTATAAGGAACTGTGATAATTCATTCATATTCCAACAAAACTAGGAGCGAACCAGAAGGGCTCGGTCGCACAGCCAACTTACTTGCCACCCAGCTTAGATGACAGCTCCAGAAAAATAGAGTGGTACAGATGTCAAACTCGGCATCCTCTCATGTTACAAAAGATTATGTGTTTCATCAATTCATTTCCTTGCTGTGTACTCTCTTAAAAAAGTAATTCTATGATATCGTACTCCCATAAATCATAAAAGTACCAATCTTCACCTACCCTCAGCATTCTTTACAGAAACGCAAGGATTGATGCATAGCTACTGGGCTCACCATAACAATGAAATCTATTATTCCTCTGTTCTAATTGATGTGACGGTGTTTGACTGAGCATGGAGTTTAAGAATGAAAGGAAGACTATTAAAACTTGTGGTCTAAAACAGTTTATCGGAAACAGCTTCGCTACCTTCACAAGATAGGGGGGTAAGGTCTGCGTACGCTCTACCATTCTCAGACTCCACTTGTGGAATTACACTGGGTTTTTTACTTTTCTTCTTATTTAATAATCTTATTTATCCTTTACCCTACCTTTTTTATAATAACTCTATCTTGTATCCTACTTTTTCTTTATAATATTGTAAGTTTATTCTTCCGATTGTTGATGTGTAGCATTATGTAACGACGAGAAATGATACAATCTATCCAAATATTGCATCATCAAAACAATACAATATACTCGATACATTAAGAAATTATGTGAAACAACCATCCAAACAAGCTTAAATTTAAGAAGGATAAAATTAGAATACCAGCTCAAGCAATTAGATATTAAGATAAAAATTAAGAATTCCAGCTAACCTGAGACTTGGACCACGAGAGGTCAAGCACATCATCCAAATGGCCCTCAAATGAACAAACGGGCTTTTCTGAAAGTGCAAAAACTGTATCTGGCACCAAAATATGGTCAAATCCCATTGATTTTTGACTTATAGATGACCTTCCTCTTCTTTTCTTCTCCAAGTGGCCATCAAAATTTGGTGACATAGTAGTAGCTGGCTCTGGAGAAGCATTTGCCGATAACAATAGATTCAAATTCCCATCTTCCGGTTTATCCAGCAATAGATCACCTTTTCTCTCCGATGACATAACCTCCCAAACATGTATTACACGGTCCTCACCGGCACTAGCAAGATATTTTCCGTCCAAACTAAATTGTATAGTCCAAATAGACCCATTGTGTGCCTGTATCTCTTGACTCTTGTAAAGCCCCGTAAGTTCTTTACTCGACTTTCCATATTGTCGAACCCGAACTCTTTCAGGTCCGTTAAGTGAAACATCCTGACTATCATCCGTAGCCGAGCTTGACCTTCTACCACCCTTCTCGGAAGACGTGTCCCTCTCATCACTACTCCGCCTCTCCTTATGACGACTAGCCACATTTCTAATGCTCTTCAACCAACTTCCCCTCTTCTTACTCTTAAGCCCGGCCCCATCATTTGTATTGTTACAATCCAAATTATTGTTATTATTCCCGTCTTCCACATCCTGTCTTCTCATTAATTCCTGAACTATTGGTGAAGTTCCAACACACATATCGAATTCTTCTATAGTCAACTGTTTTCCAGTACTAACTTCCTTAAGATTGTTCCACATCCCGTCTTCCCTCACTTCATTAACCACAAACTCCTTCCCGTTATCAAGATTCTTTATCGTGCACACACTCTCTTCAATTTCAACATCTCTACTCGATTCCAACAAATCGTCCTCCTCTACCTCACCATTTTCCACCACCGGCAACAAATTACAACTCTCATTGTGTAATTGATCATCAATGAGACTTTGACTCGGGTTTTCGTTATTATTTACAACTATACAGTTACTAGCATTGGCTACATTGACTGATACTGATGACGACGGGGAAATAGAATTAACACAAAGAATTTGGTCACTTTTATGAACTGAAGAACAACAATAACAAGAAACACTACACATATTATCATTACAATTAGATAATAATAAACCCTCACCACCAGAAGGAGTTTGACACTTCAAATGAATCCGGGTCGGGTCACGGGTGATACCCATTTGACGAAAGAGACGGAGCCGGCGTTCTTGAATAGAGGAAGGTTCAGAGATCCACAAATCATAGTTATTCGAAACTCCCATGGTGTCCCAAATGGCATAATTGCAAACAGTTGGATCTCTACTATCCTTTTCGTCTTCGGATGAGGATGATGAGGAGCAACAAGTGTTGTTTGAAGAGAGTAAACGATCGAGAGAATCGTAGAAATACACATTGTGATCGTCTTCTTGTTCTTCGATTATTTTGCTCATTATTTTCCTTGCATTCCCATGAAAATGCTGAGATCCAGCTCTTAACTTAACTCAATGTAGCTTAAATGGTTGAATATTTAACAGATCTGCTTTAACTCCTAGTCTCTTGTTTTACACTTCCTTTACTGTCTCTTTATTTTTGCTTTAATCTTGCTTTGTTTTGATTTCCCTACTTTGTGATTATGCTTTGTATTGAGTCGAGTCTCTCAGAAACAGAAACAGTCTCTATCTATGGAAGTAATGTCTGTGTACCCACCCAGACCCACTGCGGTAATTTTACTGGGTATGTTGTTGTTGGTTAAATATGTGAGAAAGTGACCAGTGAAGAGTGAAATTTGTGGGGTGTGGGGAAATGGGGGAGAATGAACAATATCAGTGGGGGGGAGGGGATAGCTTTTGGAACTCCGATCCGATGATGGGTTTTAGAGAGACAGTACTGTGTGTGTGTGTGTTGAAGGAAGTGAAGAAGACAACAAAGGGAAAAACAAAAGATGTTCCAATGAAATGGGGGAGTTGGGGGGTGAATACCTATGACTAGAATCTATGACTTTTAAGTCAATAAGTAATGGAGTAGTACTAATTAGTAATTACTTTCTCCAGATAAAAAATAGTATCTAATTAATTAACTTTTTTTTGGTCAAAAACAGTATATATTTATTGAATCAAGAAATAATTAATTGTATTTTTTTAGATTTATTTCTATTAAATGTTATGTGATCGAATTTTAATATCTATTTAATTAGAGACAGTTTAGTTAAATTATCTATTTTTACATAAAAAATAAAAAATTAATATTTTCTTAAAATGCGCGCAAATGAATAAGTAGACTTATCTTTTTCATTGAAAGGGAGTACTAAATAAGATGCGGGCAATCTTTTTGTCAAAAAAAGTGGATCTCCCACTCGTGAGCTCGCGTTCGGTCAAACGAGATTGTGAAGGCGCATCGTCGATCAGCGGGATTGTTGACACGATTTTGACCTCCCGGTCCATTAACTATAAAATTACACTAATTTTCAATAATTTTTAAATAATAAAATGCGTGATAAAACATTAATCTGCATAAATAAATAAATAATTTAATAATGGCACCGCGTCTTACGCACTTAGAGTCTCGCGCCCATATTTATTAATTTTAAAGTCATGACATAATTCTTAAATAATAATAAGTACATAAAATAATAATCTAACACACGCGTTTTAATAATAGCATTCATAAAAAAATTAAGAAGTCCTAATTTTATTTAATAAGTCTTAATAACGACATCGCATTATAAACATTAAGAACTAATTAATTAGCACACCCGTATTTATTATTATAATAATAGTTTAGACTAATAAAACACCTAAATAATTTAATCGCAATTTATTAATCTGATTTACCACTAATTAATTTTACCTAAACTAACAATTAAAACTAACCTAAAACTAATACCCCTAATTTAATACCTAAACTCTACTGACCCAAAATGTAGCCCACCCACTTCAGGCAGTCACGTCCGGCCAGCTACCTACCTGGTCGCGACCCGAGCCCACATCCTCCGGCTTTATCTTTTTCCCCTCAAGCCCAGGACTTCTTTTCCCTATCCCCCTTGTCTCCCTCAAACGCCTCGCTCTCAAAACCAAAGAACCTAAAAACAAATCGCGCCGTACGGATTCGTCGGAGAATCCGGGGTTTCCTTTTACATACACACCCCAGCCAGCTCTGCTTACCATAAACTATCACCAAAATCAAATCGATAACTTACCATAACAAGAACGATTGAATCCGTGAATCGAACCAAATCCATCCATAATCTTACATTACAAATCAATATCAATTTACCATAATCGAATAGCTTCAAATCGGTACCAAATTATTCGTTTATCATAACCAAATCGCGCTTGAATGGTAAGAAACAAAGACCCAAATCTCACGAAATACTACCAAACTTAGAACCCAAAGGAGGCTATATAAAAGCACGTCTGATAGAACAAAGGCATCGGTCGGGCTCGGGGATCGGTAGAGCACGCAGACGTGAGCTGGAGGCAAAGACAAAGGTCGAGCACCGCTTTCATCTTCGAGAATACCTTTCTGATCCAGAAAATTAGAAGGCTAAAGCGAACATAAAATCGAACCCTTTCGCCTTCCTCCGGTAAGTATTCTCAAAGCAGCGAACGTTCCATTTTTATCGCATCGCACAAAACTCCGAGTGGATCGACACTTGATACGCTGCCTCGGTTCGCTGTCCGGAGAAGGTAAATCCAAATTCCTCTCGGTTTCATTTTTTTATTGTGGTGTGTTTGTGTGATTAAATATGCGTTAGTTTGGATTATTATGTTCATCAATATGACGATGTTTAATTGGAAATACTGACTGGTTATATAAATCTGAGAATGTCACGGGTGCCTAAAATTTGTTTAAGACGTGTCTAAAAGCTTGCCTGAGGTTAAAAATGATTCAAAGCAATAGTTGATTGATGATCATTGGGGATAGATAACTTATCTAGGCTTAAATGTACCCTCACTATTTCAATGCCTTAATATTAATCCAGACATTCGTCGCATACTGGTAAAGTAAGTTAATTTACGCACTGCTTTAAGAGATTGCAACATATTACCATATGTTAGGCCTAATATGAAGTTGTGTGTGTCTGTATTATTATGTTTTGTCGCCATGTGCCTTTGTATCCATTCTGTTAGTTTAAGTTGACATAATGACTGATTCATGTTTCTTAAGGCTGCTTTGGCATTGTGTCGCAGATCATGTAGCTTATACGCATTTGCTTGGGTACATTTTGTTGAGTTTAGATTCTATGTGACGTCTGTATTCAATCTTGATATGTAATCTAATCATGTAGGACCCTTGTCTTGTACTAGGACTGTCCAGCTTAGTATGTTTAAACATAAATCTGAAATTGAACCTTGCATACATCTTGAGGTCCAAATTTAATTAGTATTCGTTCGATGTTGGCATGGTTGTCTGTCGTCCTGAGTAAAAATACAGTAAAATGTGTTAAGATGTTCTCTCTTTTCTTTTAGAATAACTGAACATAAGGAATGTTAGTATTCTGGTTTCTTATCCACTTCATACGGCTCTTGCTTTCGGCCTCGGCCGATATCTTATTAAAATGTTGTAGTCGATTGAAATCTGGTCTTCTTTGATTTTTATGCAATATTTCTGAAGATGTGCAGGGGTTGGGTTACCCATTTGTGTGTTTAGATAAAAGTTTGTTATTTTTTTGAAGTAATAAAATGATATTCTGGGCATGGAAAAATCGATCACCTTCATCTTGTGACCTTTGTGAAATATCCATAGTAAATGGTTATAGGCATATCCTGTTAGTTCCCCTAACATGTTTACATGACCTTTTAATCATTTAGCATTTTAGCATTTATTTTCTCACATTGTTTTTTAGCCACTCAACTGCATCATATAAATTATATATGTGTATGTCATGTTGCAGAGGTCTTAGGGTGGTCCTGATTTTACTTCCCCTGTCATCTCGTTTTAACGAAGAAAAAAATCTGAAATTGCATATTTGAAGTAGTATATTTTCATATCGGAAATGTATGTTTTGAGTCTCGTCCTGCATCCAGCGGCCCGTACCAAGGCCCAATACCTGGTTTGGACAGTAGTTTTGAGCTTTCCATTGTTTTGGATCTGTTTAGCTTTAATAAGTAAATCATAATGCATTATTTGAATATGTGACTATCTTATTTTTTTGAAAGAATAAAATATGTACTAATCCTTATCTTCTTTTTTTTACATGGCACGCATCGGAGCCAAACAAAAGTCTCATTGCGAGACTTCTCATGAGTTGCAACCAACGAAGACCTACATCTATGTGCATCTTCATCTCCGCCTCGAAAATTCCAAGCCACCGGCGAATGACATCGCCATTCCTTCGAGTCACCTCTTATCATTTCCTACCCCGCCCCCATTCATTTACTTATTGTAAATTATTTGTCTAACGCTAATTAATTATCATTTAGAATAATTAAACCTTGAATCAATAGCTAATTTGATTTGCTTACCTTAAGTCAATTACTTCAAGCTTGCTTTGCCTAGTTTAATAGTTATAATAAACCACTTAATAATCTACACTTACACCTGCATAATAAGTTGGAATATTATTTAGGACATTCTTAAAACCATGCTCTTGTCAATACACGTACGGAATAATAAAAGAATACTTGCATGCTATTCATTGAACACATCTTCCTCTTTTTGCGAAACTAACTCCTACATTTTAAACAAATTCTATAATTTATATTTAACAACTTTCAAATACGCATTTCCTTAGCATAATAATTAACCCTAGGTTTGAACGGACAACCGCAAGTTAGCGGATCCTTTAGGGTGCCTGACCCCTTCCCTTTAGGATAATAAAGAACTCTTACCCAGAATCTCACTAAGTTTAGCAGACCATTAAAATGGAGTTAATGTTTACTTTAAACTAGTTAACATTTAGGTGTCCTAATTCACCCAAATTAATTAGGTGGCGACTCCGCGAACCCTTTTAGCATTTAAAACTTCTAGCATTTAGTACCCTTTAGCACTTTTCATATGTTAACATTTTTAGCACCTTTTAACATTTTAGCACTTTTTATTTATTTTCTAACATTTTACTTAAGCAGGGTTCGCTTTTTTAGGAAAATGTCGCGGTCGAAAAAGAGCGCGACAAGGATTGTGAAGGAGCTCCCACATCCCAGTCCGACAAGATTGTGAAGAAGTTAATCATGGTAATTCAACTGGTTTCAAAGGTTAGATCACTATCATGCTGCGCACAAGGGGTCTTCCTTTATTTCAAGAAGTAACCCCCACTTTGTCGCTGACGGGATTCGATCTTGGCCATTTTCCCAATTATCCTCCTTGAGAACCAATTGAGCTGCTCATGCGGACAAGATGCGGGCAATCTAACTCGACCAATAGGTTATTCAAAAGGTTAAAGACACCAACTTTGTATCGGTTACCAACATTTATGAAGTGTTGAATTTAATATTTCAAGTCAGTAACTAAGGGACATTTGCCATTTGGTGATCTACAGGGGAAAGCAGATATTGGGTGTGTTTGGATTAGCGGTGGACATAATTGATTCTGGCAGAATTGATTTATGTATTGTTATAATTGATTTATGTTTGGATAGTTTTAATCAAAATTGTTTTTTGAATGTAGAATTACCAAAATAGACATTTAGTCAATATATATAAATAAAAATTACTAAAAAATAAAAGTATGTAAATAAAAATTACTAATAGATAATAAAATTTCAAATAAGAATACCATAATTATTTTGAAATATTAGAATACCATAATTATTTTGAAGCTCATAATAAGAATTCATTATTAACACGCTAAATTTAACATAACAATAAAATCTACCCCTCAATTCTAAATAAATAGGGATCAACTATATTAATCCTCACTTATAAATAAAAGAAATGAATTAATATTATCATAAAAATATATATGAATTAATGTTGATTCATTAATTACGTTAATATTTTTTCATTATTTAAAGTATAACTTATATAAAAGTTGATATTTAATAATTTAATGTTGATTCCTGCAGTTATATTTTATTAAAATAAAGATAAGTTATATTTTTTTTTTAAAGAAGGTGTATTACCAAACGAGGGAAGTAGATTAAGGAGAATTATTTAGTTTTCCACCATCGCGGACCACCTTCAAGAGCCATGTCCTGATTTTTTTCCCTTGATGATGATTAATTCCTAATGATGAATTGTGGCGCTAATTCTATGATTCATATTGTTTGTCCCAAACCTCGTCGATAATTGCAATTCTGAATAGGCTATATTTTATTTTTTTAGTAATTATTTATACATATTAAAGAGGGTAATGAAAGTTGTATATTTGAAATTTTTTTTAGTAATTATTTTAAATATTTAAAGAGAGTAATGAAAGTGGATAGAGTTGTTGATGAAAATTAAATATGGTAATAAAGGAAAGGGTAAAATTCAAATTGAAATAAACGGCAAAAGACCAGAATTGATTTTGATCAGTCAAACATGTTAATTTTTTTATTTTCACGAAAGTATGTAATTTTGGGTATCCAAAAGCTAATCCAAACATGCACATTGTCGTGTTGTGAGTTGCGGCTGTGTTGAGAAGAAATGCCAAAAATAATAAATTAGTATTGGATAATATAGGTGAGTGTGTGTGTGAGGAATAAATGGAATTAATAATGGAAATTAATTTTTGGAATAGCCAATGGACAACTTATTGCTTTTAATGGGTGTGGGCACGGAGGAGTAACATTAAATTGATAAATTATCTAATAAAAAAAATCATACTACTATTATTTTGGACGAGTAAGTGCCCGTTTGGTTGTTTTTCCAAAGATCAAAAGTGCTTTTAGAAAGTCAAAAGCACTTTTAGCCTTTAAATTGAGTGTTTGGTTGACAAATGAATAAGTGCTTTTGGGTTTCAAAAACACTTTAAGAAGAAGCTCAAAATTTGGGTTTCTTGAGTAGAACTTATTTTGGCTTTCTATATTTTTGTTTTTATTATACAAAAACACTTTTTTTATTGGCAACCAAACACCTAACAATTTTTTCATAAAAACTCTACTTGAAAAAGCTCTACTCCTATAAGCTCTTTTTAATAAGTTGTACCAAACGAGCCCTAACACACTCTAATGAGTCATAGATGATAGAAGTATATTACTCCCTCCGGTTCAAAAAGTATGTCCATTTAGTTTTTTATTGGTTGGGCTGGATTTCTTTGTGCCTAGACACAGTATTGTTTTATAGTCCGCTGTCATTTGATTTATGCTGCTATGTGTATTTTGTTTATCTTATTACCTGCATTAGTTATTGCTTCTTTTTCAGAAGTCGCTATCATGGCTTAGTCGCTTTGTTTGTCTTACTTTGCTTGTGTTTTGTCTTGAGCCGATGGTCCCTCGAAAACAGCCGCTCTACCTACCAAGATAACAGTAAGGTCTGCGTACACTCTACCCTCCCCAGACCCCACGTTGTGGGATTTCACTAGGTATGTTGTTGTAGACAGCTCGCACTTCGTAAAAAAAACACTAGGACACCTCTTTCTTTTGATTTATGCTGCATCATTTTTCCAGATTTATCCTAAGTGATCAAATCTCAATACCTATTTAATGAGAGATAGTTTAGTCAAATTACCTATTTTTATATAAAAATCAATATTTTCTTAAGGGTGTGTGAATGACTAAGTGGACACTCTTTTATAATCAGAGGAATCTTTTATAATCAGAGGAAGTAGTAATTTTGAGTTGTGAGCATGAAATCACTTTCATTATGGAGCGCTTTACCCCATAATATGAGACTTTCAACACGAATCTGGTCAGCCACAATAGTAATATTTTCCCGGAAAGTATTATGATGGATGATGTTTCCTGATAACTAAACACCCCAAAAATGACTTTCTCACAAAAAATATTTCTCTGAAAAATAACGTTTGCCATATCAACTCACACTATATATATACGTTTAAATTCTATGAATTGATGATTTAAAAGATATTCATAGGGATGACAATGGATCGGATCTGGACCGGATCCTACTAGATTCAGATCCGTTTTTCATACATGGATTCAGATCCATCGGATCCATAAAAATTAGATTCAAATCCGATTCCATCGGATCTACCGGGTCCACGGATCGGATCTGGATCCACATATAAAAAAATCTTGAATAATATTCCCACATGTTGAAACTTTTTTGACAAAATGAAACTCAATCTGATTGGAAAAAATTGTTTGAGTTCATTCAACCAACCTACACAAACATGACACCATTCTTCCAAAATACTGAACGAAGTTTTAGCATCACAAGAAAATAAAGACGATGAAACAAAGTAAGTAAATAACAACATCATGGAAAACACTGCAATTACAAAGGTCTTGAAATTAAATTCTACAATAATGTTTTTTAAAATGCCAGCAACATCTTCTATAACCTTCTGTCAAACTTGATAAACTAGTCTTCGAAGTCACTAGCTTCAACGTCATCAACATCCTAAAATAACAAAGAAACAATCATATTAAAAAGAGATAACTAGAAAAACCATCTCAATAAATATTTATGATTAAACATATCATTTACCATATCAATACAATCAACTACTTCCTCTTCTTCTTCAGAATTTTCAGTAACTGTCGAACAAGCATGTGTGCCCTCCAAAGTACTTTTATTTGAAAGAAATTGAAAAATAAATAGAAGGTTCATGTTAGGAAAAAATTGATATTAATGTATATGAGAATAATCAATACATAAATAATAAATACTTTTAATGTCTTCGATCATCCAATTTTGCAAGCACATTAATGCCTCCACCGTTTTAGAGTGAAGCCTAGAACAATGAGAACTAATCACCCTTCCACCCATGCTAAAGGCACTTTCCGAAGCCACGGAAGAGATGGGAATTGCAAGGATGTCCTTAGCAATTTTCTGTAAAGTATGATATATTTGATCCATTTTCCACCAATTAAGTACATCAAAATCATTATTCTCGGGTATAGGATCATCCTCCAAGTAATGCTTCACTTCACCCCTCACATTCATCTTTCTTTTCTTTGTTCTTTTAGCTTGAGCACATTCAACCTCATCGTTATCACAAGATTCTGAAATTTCTCATTTTCCAACATTTTTTGAAAAAGGTTCTTGGATTTTATTTCCCTCACTTCTCATTTGATATTCAACCACAAGGTTCTGTTAGATATATGTTTCCGCTTAATTTTTTATTGGGCCTTTTGAGAATTATGAGCTTAAACGTAAGGACTTTGGAGAATTATGGCGTTGCTTCACATGAACAACCTCTTGCCCGTGGTTAGGGCGTAACCGGATAATAAGTGATCTAGATACTCTGGCCCATTACAGTTGCCTTGGTAGACTGAGTGTCCAACTTCTCTTATGCCTTTCTTTTGGCCTTCAGATCACCTAAGATCTGGAAACTTCAGCCCACTTCAGTCGCACGTAGGCTTTGTATGACTGAGTGTCCAATATCATCCTCTCAAATGAAGGATCTTCCGTCGAAAATGGTGACAGGTTTGTCTTTAGTCCTTGTATTTAGTCCTCTAGTCATCTTCCCTTGTGATTGGTGTCCAGGGTAATTTATAGCGCTTACTTAGGATTGTCCATAATTCCAATTTTATTACAACCTAAGTCCATAACTTTTAAGTCGTTGTTCACAACAGTCCAATCATAAACGAGAAGGAAAAAAGATTAAACTTCTGATTTTAAAGTGTAGAGAATATAAGTCTTAACAAACCACTTCATATTCCTAGCCTTGTTTTATCCACTTTTATTTAGAAATTATCTTTTAATCTCATTTATAACAAGGAAGAATAACTGACTTATACCTTTGGGATCTGGCCCACATCAGTCACTTCGTTGAACTGAGTGTTCAAATCCTCCTTATCATTCTTCGGATCATTTGTCTGGGACAGATGTAGACCTTCTACTGCAAGATAGAACATAATCTTCAGCCTTATCCTCTTGTCCCAGTTAATATCCTCCACCTCTCGTGGGCGTTTGTTTCCACCATTCTCGGGAGCGGTGATAACAACTCTTCCTTGATCCTTAGTCTTGCTAGCATGACTATCAGCAGTATCTTGAAACTCATCCTCAGATCCAGAGATCCCACCTTTGACGGGGACAGATTTGTAACTATCGTCAAAGAGAGAGCCAAAACTAGGACCAGCTCTGAAAGCTTTGTTGTTGACAAGACTGTCAACATAACTGGTTTCAGCAAGAAACCCACAGCCAGATTTGGGATCACATCGGCTGGCAAACATCTTTCTAGCACTAGTACAAATAATGTCTTAAGATTGTGGATTACACAATATATGTACGGAAATAATATACAACTACTACTAGTGCTTCGAAAGGATAAACAATAATGAATTGCAATACAACAGACTTGAAGCCTAATAAGAGTTGTGACAACAACAATGAGTTTTGTGATCTTGATCTTCTGTCTTGTATCAATCTTGGATCTGTCGTCCTGGATCTTCGTTCCTATTGCAACAAGCTCCTTAATCTTGATAGCCTAAAACCAAGAGATACTAAATCTCTACTTGTTACAATTGTGTTGAGTCGAGTGTTAACTTAAGACATTATTGCCCCGTATATTTCCTTTTACGTTTATGAGCAACTGTCTCTCAAGGTAAAACAACATCCAACAAATGAACAAAGAAAACTCAAGTGTTTTTAAATAAGAACATTTGAGTGTTTGAAATATATGCTAGAGAGAAAGAAGTTCAGAAAAATCTGAACTATACAAGAGTGAGGTGTGTTCTTCAATTGAGCCTAAGGCCTCAATTTATAGTGTGTGTAAGATGACCTCTCATCTAGCCAACTAATGGCAATCAATGGTCATGTAACGACACTTATTGAGAGGTGTTATTCAGCCAAATAATGGCTAAATTCAAGCGTAAAGTAATGAAAAATCAATGCTCCAAAACCAGCCCAAAAGTCGGAAACTTTCCATCTTCCGTCGACCATTCTGCCTCCGAAGGCGCCGCGACTCCAGTGACCAAA
Organism: Przewalskia tangutica; assembly: GCA_029844215.1. Taxonomy (NCBI): domain Eukaryota; kingdom Viridiplantae; phylum Streptophyta; class Magnoliopsida; order Solanales; family Solanaceae; genus Przewalskia; species Przewalskia tangutica. Next base: position 1,860,998 of record CM056730.1, on the reverse strand, counting down.
AGACCAACCATCGTTGCGGCCCTGTATATATCCTTTTACGTTTATGAGCAACTGTCTCTCAAGGTAAAACAACATCCAACAAATGAACAAAGAAAACTCAAGTGTTTTTAAATAAGAACATTTGAGTGTTTGAAAGATATGCTAGAGAGAAAGAAGTTCAGAAAAATCTGAACTATACAAGAGTGAGGTGTGTTCTTCAATTGAGCCTAAGGCCTCAATTTATAGTGTGTGTAAGATGACCTCTCATCTAGCCAACTAATGACAATCAATGGCCATGTAACGACACTTATTGAGAGGTGTTATTCAGGCAAATAATGGTTAAATTCAAGTGTCAAGTAATGAAAAATCAATGCTCCAAAACCAGCCCAAAAGTCGGAAACTTTTCATCTTCCGTCGACCATTCTGCCTCCGAAGGCGCCGCGACTCCAGTGACCAAAAGACCAACCAGCGTTGCGGCCCTTGAGGTGGTGGCGCCGCGGTGCCCCGGCTCCGCGGTGACGCCACGTCCCTTTTTCGACTCGTTTCGATCTTACACTTCTTACACTTCTTCCTTCATTTACCAATTTGGAACACGTGTCATTTAATCAACGACCGTCCATCATTGCATATCTCAAATATTTACGTACCAATATCTTTTTCACTAATAAAATTTACGATAATTGACACTATGTGTGCACGTGTGTGAAAATGACGTTTCCAACGTGCAGGATCAATTGTTCGAGTTATAAATAATGGGATAATCTTAATTCTTCATTAGTAAATTTCCAACACGTACTATAGTACTCTTTTATTTCAATCTCACATTTTTTAGTTTAATAATTGAAACATCCAACAAATTTAGCTAGGCAGCCAGCATATGCAGAGATGAATGAAGGTTGAAATTAGGGATGTCAGTGGGGCGGGTAAATACGGGTACCGCCCCGCACCCGCTCCAGTTGGGGCGGGTATGGGGGATGATTTGGTGCGTGATGGGGCGGGTATGGGTATCAAAAGTGTTACCCGCCATGGGTAGTGGGGCGGGGGTGGATTTCATATAAGACCCGCCCCGCACCCGCCCGCCCATTACCGCACTGTACCACCGACCGTTCGCACCGCCCATATCCGTATCGTCTATTAGTTAAATTAGGCTATTTATGAATTTATTTGGCCCTTTAATTTAAAATATGACTTGAGCCAACCCGCACCGTGTCCTGAAAATCATGAAAGTACCTCTTTCCATTTTTTTTTTACATAAGCGATGAGTGTCACGATCACGAATGTACCTCGTCCCTTTGTTTATAAAATGGCTTTGTACTAATCATGAAAGTACCTCTTCCATTTACTTGTTGTTTAGTTTCCCCTTTGTTCACAACTGAGTTTCATGCTCCTAATTATGGAAATTCTGAAAATAATATTAGTAGGCTAATCTACTTTTATTGTCCATTTGCATCTCTGGTATATGAAAATAGTAAGTTTAATAGAATGTATGCTTAGGTTAGGCTTGCATGTGTGGATGAAACAGCTCTAACCTTGGAATGCCCATCATTTGTGTTTTAATGTTGGCCAACTTTTCAGTGAGCATTTATGCTAAGTTAAAACCTTGATCTTGCAGTGGAAAAATGGTTAACTGAGAGATTCAAAAGTCAATCTGGAGAGCTCTGTGTATAGTTGGGTTCGTCTTTTTGACAAGGCAAATCCTGGAAACTAGTTAATCATTTTTTCGGGACCGTCAGAAAAAGAGAATGAGATTAATGGGTACCCGCCGGGTAAGTGGGTACCCGCCGGGTAAGTGGGTACCCGCGCGAAGTAAGTGGGGCGGGGACTGGTGGAGGAATTACTACCCGTGATGGGTGGTGGGGCGGGGGTGGGGGTGTGTTTTAGGTGGTGGAGTGCAGTGCAGGGTACCCTTCCCGCCCGCCTTGCCGGCCCGTTGACATCCCTAGTTGAAATTAAAGTAGATATTGTAACACCCCATTTTAAACCGGAGTCGAAAACGGGATTCTAGCGAACCCTGCTTGAATAAAAGTGTTAGAAAATAAATAAAAGTGTTAAATGTTAAAAGAATACTAAAATTTAAAAGGATTGCTAGGAGTCGCCACCTAATTAATTTGGGTGAATTAGGACACCTAAATGTTAACTAGTTTAAAGTAAACATTAACTCCATTTAATGGTCTGCTAAACTTAATGAGATTCTGGGTAAGGGTTCTTTATTATCCTAAAGGGAAGGGGTTAGGCACCCTAAAGGATCCGCTAACTTGCGGTTGTCCGTTCAAACTTAGGGTTAATTATTATGCTAAGATGCAATACATATCTTTGAAAAGTATTTAAGTAAAAATATAGAAAGTCTAGCTCTAATTAAAGCATGTATTATTATATGTGCAAAGATGATTTATACTTTTATTAACATATCATAGTATGCCAAATGTTTAGGGGGTTTTTAATAAGAAATAGGGCTTTTATGTGAGTATTAATGAGAGTCTATAACAAAATGGGTTGGAAATCTAGTAATAAAATGCCAGCGGCGAACAGTTACGAGGATAAATAAAATTTAATAGTTTGGTATGACTTAAACAATATGTAGTGAGTTTAAAGTAATTAACCTAAAGAGAATTGTTTTCTAATCTAGAGGTTCAGGGTTTAGATATTCTAATTATTCTATTAATTAATATAGCGTTAGACAAATAATTTACAATAAGTAAATGAATGGGGGCGGGGTAGGAAATAATTTACACGACTCGAGGAATGGCGATGTCTTTAAACATGGCTTAGAATTTCGAGGTGGAGATAAATGCGTGTAGATGCGGGTCTTCGCGTTAAGCCACGATGAGTCATTATGAGACTCTTTGTTGCTCGGTGCATTTCATGTAAAAAGAAAAGAAAATGAATTAGAACTTATTCAGACTCATAAAAATAATTACAAGAAACCAAAATGAAATAAATTCAGCAATGCACAACTCGAATTTGATTATAGCAACACCAAGATAAACCATCAGCCTCAGCTCAATAGAATTTAACATTTTGTTCAATCCAAATACTAGGCATTCTCGAAAGTGACTGATAAATCTGACTAGTAATATTTAATACATAAAATGTCATACTTTGTTACACTGAGTCCATTTCCCATATATCCTTGAACATGTATAAGCGAGGGGTTATGAAAACAAGAACCAAACTCATACCTTGACTTCATATAAACTATAGAGAAAATAAGTGCAGACTTATTATTTAGACTAACGTGAAGGGTGCATGCTGTAAATCAGGGTAAGAAAAGAGGTGTCCAGTGTTTTCTTTCAAATTTGCACACATCCAATAAGGTAAGGGGATAACCAGACAGGTTTGGCACCTCAAATAAATACCAGGTACTACCGACATAAAAGCTAAGATCATTCTCAAACATATTCACTAAATACATTTGCTAAGTAGGCATGCTTTATATGAACTCGCTCACAGGCTATGTTAGGACAACATGTATTCATAAATAAAATAACTTGCACATGAATGCACAATTTTAATAAGAGGCAAAGGCATTTGTTCACGAAGAACTTATTCAAGTCATTTCTATTTAATATTAAGCATTTGCAAGACTACATTTACACAGTACATGCCCTTCATGACCAGATTATACACGGGATAGCATACAAACAGTGGCTATGGCTTAACATGACTCAAAACTAGCCTGACTAAAAATGCAAAATGCCGTATTGATAACTGTTCCTGACTTAACAAGATCGTTGATTAACTTAGGAGGTTTCACGTGTTGATATGGGCGTGACTAGCACTTAAGCGAGAAAGGAAAGTAATTAGTCAATTCGAGACATTGGAGATAGGGAGGAGAACACCTAGTCTTTTACGAGAAACGTCTCAAGGTACATAATCACCTAAGCTAGGCTAGACATCTGGACTCACGCTCATGTTATATACTATGCATCACGATACTTAGATATGTAGGCGCAGTGGTCAATTTAAACAAAATAGAAAGATTTAGGAGGAGCAGGATAACCACTTAAAGAAAAACACTTCAAATTTGCGGGATCACTTAGTCCCAAACCATGTATCATGTTTCATCCTGGCATATCAGTCACTTTAATCAAACAAGTTCCAAATCGTTATACTAACACTATATCAAACACCAGCAGACTATCTATCAAACTAATATAGATTTCGACTAACACATTCGACCCTTTTCCCTGCTTCGAACAGTCCATAATCAAATCCATAATGAAATAACATATTAAAAACTTTATTTGATTTCTCGTACTTATATCACACGATGCACAGTGCGGACAAAGATTCAGGAAAGTCATTTAATAACTCAAAACAAGGCTGATTAATCATACGTCGACATAATTCGTTTGCAAGCGAATGCGTTTAACTCGTTCAAACATGTTCAAACTAAGTCAAACATTCGGAATAGGTGTGGACATACTAAGTGAATCTATAGCACACAAACCTTACGAAGCGAAAATAATCGAGAAGGGATTGAGTTTACCTTCTCGGACAATGAACCGAGGCGTATCAAGTCGTCGATCCACTCAGAAGATTTATTGCGAGCGATTGAAAAGCGAGAGATGGTTTGCTGATTTCTTGACTGAAATTGAAAGAGAAGGTTTCGAATTTTCGTTCTTGCTCTTAGACTGCTAAATTTCGGATTGTAAGGAGGTATCCTTGAAGGTAAAAGGGGTGTTCGACCTCTGTTTACGCTGTGCGAGAAAGGTTTTATTTGTCTTCCCGGTGAGCTCGCCTCGCATGGTAGAAAAGCTTATGTATTTATAGCCCTAAATCGTGTTCTGCATATGGTAAGGCTTTCGAGTACGATTTGTGTAAAATCGATTGAGGGTTGGTTAAGGTAAGTTGATATTCAGGTGATTTGGGCGAGTGGTTTGTGTGCGTGGGTAAGGAAAGTCGCGGATTCTCGGGCGAGAATCTCGGCAAAGGTAAGCGGCGATGTGGGTGTGATTTGACCGATTTGTTAAGATTTAAATCGATTTTGGAAGATTTGTTATCGTTCTTGTTATGGCAAGTTGTATGGAATGGGAAATAACCGATTTTCCGGTCGGAAAGTCCGGCGAAGCCATGCGGGGCAGTGCGGCGATGGAGATGGGTGTTGATGGCTGCTTTGGTTTCTCAGTCGGGAAGGTTTTTGTTCTTTTTTTTTGTTTGTTTGGACGATGGGTTGCTGATAAAGGCTGAGGGTAATGGGCTGAGGGGAGTGGGCAGCGGGTTTTGGGTAGTTGGGCTGGACAAATTTGATGGTTTTTGGGCTGTGGATATTTAATTAGGTATTAGTTTATTTTGGGTAGAATTTAATTTAGGTAGAGTTTTAATGTTGTGTTTTAATTTTAGGTGTATTAATTAGTGATAAATTAAATTATTTAAATAAATTGTGATTAAATTATTTAGGTGCTTTATTAAGCTAATTGTTATAATAAATGCGGGCGTGTTATTTAATTAGTGTTTAATGTTTATAAAGTGATGTCATTATTAAGACTCATTAAATAAAAATTAGGACTTCTTAATTCTTTTGTGAATGCTATTATTAAAACGCGTGTGTTAGATTGCTATTTTATGTATTTATTATTTATTATTAAATTGTTTATTTATGCATGTATTAATGTTTTATTGTTGCATTTTATTATAAAAATCATAGAGAATTATTTTTACAAAATTAGTGTAATTTGATAGTTAATAACTGGACGGGAGAGTCAAAATTGGGTGTCAACAGTTGTCCCTCTTTGTATGGAGATGATGGAAGAATCTTCGGACAAAGACGTTGACTCATGCTTGATTTTGTCTCGACCTCGAAATCGAATGTTGGGCAATTAGGCAAGGCGGCGTCTTGATTCAAAAATTGTCGATGTCGAGTTATGGCGACACTTTGGGCTACCGTGGTCAAACACGAGCGGGCTAACGGACTCAAAATTTGTCGATGTCGAGTTATGGCGACCTTTGGGCTACCATGGTCAAAACACGGGCGGGCTAGCGGACTCGAAATTTGTCGATGTCGAGTTATGGCGACCTTTGGGCTATGCTAAAGAAAATAAGAATAAGCGGCTTGAACACAGGGTGTCTGCTATGATCTTTGGGTTTTATGGTGATGTGGAGCAGGTGGACCGACGCCGAGGCGGCTTACGCCATTTGTTGGGAAGGTTGGCCCCAACAAATTGCCGGTTATTTGTAAGAAAATCACGTTGTGCTCCATCTTTGCGGTTCTGTAGATTGAAGCTAAGATAGAAGCATTAGTGCATGCTTCGAAAACAAAATAATGTAAGAATGTGAATTATGTGTTGTGGTTGTAGTCGATTGTATATACTATATAATGAAATGATGTGATGATCTGCCGTCTTGTATAGGCGAGATCACAGATGTTAAATCGTTGTATAGGCGAAATGCAAATGCGCTTGTATGGGCGTTATCGTCGTTGTATAGACGAAATGCAAGCGTTAAATCGTTGTATAGACGAGATGCAAATGACGCCTCCTAGGGCATAGATAAAAAAATGTTTTATATATGGAGTTGTGTCGTAATTCATGCGTAATCAAAACTAGATGAAATAATTAAAGTGTAAATGATGTAGCCTGTGGTTTTTTGCAAGATGTATTTGATGTAGACTTGTTGCAGTTTGACTTTGTGAACGAATCTGTTGTATTGGAATGTTGCTATTGGCGTAGTTTTCAGACTTGGCGTCGTTGGCGTCGTTTTAAGACTTGTCGTTGTTTTTGGACTTGTTGTGTTGATGACGTCGTTGCCTGGACGTGTTCTTGCTTTGCCACTGTAGACTAAAGCTCAAGAAAGAGTTAGTGCATGCTTCTAAGACATAATAATAATAAAGCACGAAATGAGAGAAAAATGCAATTTTGAGAGCGAGGAAAATCGTCCTGCGTAGATGTGATATGTTGATGATGGCGTCGTTTCGGACTTGGCGTCGTTTTGGACTTGGCGTCGTTTCGGACTTGTAAATCGTTTTTGGACGTGGCGTCGTTTTGGACGTGAGCCGTTTCCGGACTGAGTCGTTTTGGACTCGGCGTCGTTTTGGTGGCGTCGTTTTCAGACTTGGCGTCGTTTTCGGACGTGGAGTCGTTTTCGGACTCGGAGTCGTTTTCGGACTCGACGTCGTTTTCGGACTAGGTGTCGTTTTCGGACTTGGCGTCGTTTTCGGACTTGTCGTCGTTTTCGGACGTGGCGTCGTTTGGGCGTGGAGTCGTTTCGGACTCGAGTCGTTTCGGACTCGGCGTCGTTTTTGGGCGTGGCGTCGTTTGGACTTGGCGTCGTTTTGAGCGTGGAGTCGTTTGGACTCGTCGTTTTTGGGCGTGGCGTCGTTTTGGACTTAGCGTCGTTTTGGACATGGCGTCGTTTTGGGCGGCGTCGTTTTGGACGGAGTCATTTGGACTCGGCGTCGTTTTGGGCGTCTGTCGTTTTGAAGCGAGTCGTTTGAACTTCGAGTCATTTGGACTCAGCGTCGTTTTGGTGGCGTCGTTTTGGTGGCGTCGTTTTGGGCGTGGTGTCGTTTTTGACGTGGCGTCGTTTTGGGCCTTGAGTCGTTTCGGACTGAGTCGTTTGGACTCGGCGTTGTTTTGGTGGCGTCGTTTTGGGCGTGGCGTCGTTTGGGCTTGAGTCGTTTCGGACTGGAGTCGTTTTGGACTCGGCGTCGTTTTGGGCCGGCGTCGTTTTTGGGACGTGGCGTCGTTTTGGGCGTGTTGTGCTTATAACGTCGTTATGCGGGCGTGTTGCTGATGCTCCTGTATAATAAATGCTCCTGCAAGCTAAGCTTGAGAAAAATTAGTGTATAACTGGTAAAACAAGATGATAAATATATGAGAAATGCAATTATGTTAATAAGGATGTCTTTCATGTATGATATGTGGGGTGTTGTGAATGCTGAGATGTTGTCCATGCTAGATGCTGCCACTGACGAATTGCCATGATGCCTTTGTTGTACGTTTGTACCTTTGCGTGAGTTGCGATTTGACTACAGGCGTGATGCGCTATAATTTGTTGCGGGATTTGAACTCTGATTGTTGATGTTTATGCCTGCTGCCACGAAGAATTTTGTTGTATTTTACCTTACGCTAGTATCACGAAACTTTGTTGTACATACGCTAATATGAAGGACCTGCGCTCAAAGAAAAATTTGTGAGTTTGGGGGGGGCGGTTGATTCGCGTTGACTTTGTAGTTTTGACTCTTGATGTCGGACGTCTGCCTTGTTTGGGACTCATAACCCCTACCTGGTTTCCTACCTTGTCCCAGTTTCGAAAAGGGTGTTTGGCCTAAGGGGGTCTCAATGGAGTTGCTTGTGTGTTTTCGTTATTTTCAAAACAAAGGGAAAGTTTCCTAAAGGTGTGGCCGATTTAGGCGCTACGTATCCGTACGAGGAATCAGTCGTAGCGTAGTTCATTACAGCGAATATTGGGTAAAATTCTAAAGGTGGGGCCAGGCGATGTGGCGCTACGTATCACTTGAGGAATCAGTCGAGCGTAGTTCGATGGTGTAAAAGAGAAATTGGGATTTTCTAAAAGGTGGGGCCCGCGATGTGACGCCACGTATCCTTGAGGAATCGGTCACACGTAGTTCCCGTTATTACAAGCAAAGGAGAAATTGGGATTTTGTAAAGGTGGGACCGGCCGATGTGGCGCTGCGTATCCTTGAGGAATCGGAGTCAGCGTAGTTCGATGGTGTAAAGAGAAATTGGGATTTTCTAAAAGGTGGGGACGGCCGATGTGGCGCTACGTATCCTTGAGGAATCAGTCGCGTAGTTCAATTATTACATATGAAGGGCAAAAATATATTAAACTAACTATTTTAGGACTCGGCGGGCCAGCGAGCGTAGAGTCCACTTCTGCTTTGTGTCTTAGAGGCGGGTCTTGGCGGGATCATCTGGATCACATTGTATTTATGTTTCCTTTTCGATGCGAGAAGACTTTAGAGCCCTTCCACGCGATTTTGTATCTTCTTCTTTTGATTTCTGCGAAGTGCATGTTTTGATGAATGGTGATTCAGCGCAGCGAGCTCACAGAGGCATTCTCTTCCTTTGGAGATTGATTGATGATCAGCGGCAGTCCCTTCCAAAGCTGTTTTGTTCCAATCATGTTCACATAAGCATCATCGAGTGCAGTAAGTGGTTGTTGTTTATATTGAGGAACTTCTTTAAGTTGGATGACTCCATCTTTGATCAATTCCTCGATTTTGTCTTTGAGGTATAACAATTTCGGTGTCGTGTCCTGCACAGGAGTGGTATGCCTGATGTTTAGTTTTATCGTGCCTCGGGAGGTAGGCACAGGGGTATTTGCAGGAATTGGGTGGAGTATTCTGCGGCTTTGAACCTCATACACTTGGGCTATGGGTTACTTTAAAGGTGTATAGGTTTTTGTTGGTTTTCTTCGGCATCTATGCGGGGTTTGGGTCCGTTTGGTGTGCGGGTTCGTGATTGTGGTGAGTATTTTGGATATCTTTGGTTGGGTATGGTAAGCGAGGATATGGGGCGTAGTCTTGATAATGTGGATTTTGAGTGTTTTGGTTATAGTAAGGAGGCGGTGGGTGTGATACTGCTGGATGTTGTTCGGCTATGCTCACGAATGACCGTGATAGAGGTGATGCATCTCTTCTCCTCTGTGAGGTACCTCGCGTGGAATCGGCGCATTGCTCGCTAGTTGCTTGTAGTCTTTGTCGGGTTTGTAATCCTGCTGTCTTAATGCCTCTTCCACGAAGTCGCCCGTTCTTACGACTTATGAAACTTCGCCAATTACTGCGATCATCCTTTCATAATATGTCGCGTCTTTCAACGTGCCACGAACAAAGTGGTCATTTCGCTCTCTGCCGTTGGAGAAATTTGGACCTTGGCTAACTTACGGCGCTCGGGCGTATTCACGAAAGTTTACGTGGATTTCTTTTCAAGCTTCATAAGATAAAATCTGTCGGGGCGATGTCGATGTTGAATCTAAATCTATCCATGAAATCTTGTGCCATGGCATTCCAATCCCATTTAGGGTCTTGGCATGTGTACGATCCAGCGCCTCGCGGTTAGACTCACGATGAATAGCTTTGTTATACCGTATTTCCGGTATATGCGTGGGGCGTGCGTAGAAAATTTGAAGTTTAAAGTGGCTTGGCGAATTATTTTGTTCCTGACACCCGTTTAGAGTCGTTTTTCGCGAAAGCGTTTCCACGACTTCGTAGGGTAAATTACGGCTATGTCATTTTTAATTTTTGCGGATTTTTAGAGTGGCGGAACATTTTGGACCAGCGAGAGGCGACACTTGTCACCTCTCATTGGAGCTGCGTTGTGGGCGGTTGGCTTGGGCGAAATGGTGACTATTTTGTCAAGTAGTAGGTAGGATATTTTGTGGTAGATAGATAAGGTGCACTTGGCAAGATCTTGGCCTACACTTGCCTTGCACTTGGCAAGATCTTGGCCATTGGTTGGCCTTTGCTAGACCTATAAATACCACTCTTTGATGACTTCTTCATCCATTCCTAAAATATTTCTAAGTGTTAAATCCTCCTCCTCCCTTGTGTTGAGTTCGTGAGAGCCTCACTCCCTTGGCGAGAGCCCTCCCCACTCCTTGGGGTGCTAGCCGTGGTACCCACTGCTAGTTGTTTCGTATAATACCACTCTTGGTAGAAATACTCTCAAAGTATTGTTATAATGCCCAATTACCTTAGTATACCTTGTAGTATTCTAAGGTTATACCTTTACAAAAAGCCAGTTATACTATCATACTTCCGTCAGTCCAAAACCAAACCACAAGGAAAATCTCCATAGTTAGTTGGAGTAATTAGTAGAAGTTGGTTAGAACTTCTAAGGGTTGTTGGAGGCGGGTCGGGCCTTGAGTAGGAGCTAAACCTTGCTCGGGATCGACATTTAAACTTGGATAATTATGGGCTTATCGAGGTAAATATCTTGTCCTCTATTGTAATTGGAAATTACATGATTGTTAGACTATATAGTTGAAGTATACTATATATAGAACTGAACGTTGTTGTCGTGATGTCTTTTGACTTAAGCTGAATAATAAGAAACCTTTTGAAAGAAGAGTCTTGAGCTGTATTTACATGGGGTGTGTCTGATGAACTTGTGTAGCTTTTACGTGAGGTAGAATTGTGCACGTCCGGATTAGGCGTATAACCCCTGGTTGGCTTGGTAGCGGCCGATAGAGGAGGAGAGTTCTGTTGTTGCGGGAGAGGAGGTCTTCTTGAATTTTACGTAGAATGTTCTACGTTTAGACCTAAATGTTAATAAAGCGCCTTGTGGCCTTATAGGTTGAAGTACTACGTGTGGCGCGATCTACTTGGCAGGAGTAATGAGCGGTTGGAAGTACTTGGGCGTTTTGCTATTAGTCGATACTCGTCGCGAGGTATGTGAACCTCTTCTATCTCTTCTAGCGTGATGTGTGTGTAACTATGTAGTGCGGTGAGCGTCATGTGTTAAATGTATTTGATTGGTCTAAAACATAAAGTGTTATAACGGCTTTATGGGAAGTTGGTTATAACGACTTTATGTAGGTAAGAAAATACTTGTGGTTTTAAAAGGTAGCGATTTGGTATGGCGGTGGTTACGTGATAATAAAGAACTTGAAGTATTTCAAAGATTTTCATTTTGAAAGAAGAGTAATACTTGGTTTCTTTTGAAAACTTAAGAGTTATACTAGCTTTATGGGAAGTTAGGTATAACGGCTTAAGAATGTTTCTTGATTTGAATCGAATGTGTATCGACAAACCACTGCGGCGTTAATAAAAGGAAATGTTTTGATTAAGTATTATTAAAACCGATGAAACTTCCATGCATAGAAGCTAAGATGAGACAAAATGATATTTCTAGATCATGCTTCTTTGTAATAAGATTGTTATAAACAAGAATGTCCTACTCACACATAAGGTTTATGTTTTGATTGTTAAAGAGAATTATATTCCTAAATAAATAAGACTATGAACTACGAAACCTTTCTAAAATAAGAAACGTAAACTTGAAATTAGGCAAACTTGGGCGTTTGGAAAATAATGTTGTTACTTGATTTTACAAAGGTAAGTATTTTGATTACTTAAAAAACGATCACTCTATTTTTACTACGGGTATTGTGTGACTTATGTGAGCAAGCAGTTCTTTTAAAGATTTAATGTGTGAAGTACTTTGGGGATAGGTACGAACTTGTTAGTAGAAAGTACTTGTGTGAATAACTTGATTGTATTGGTTTGTGATAGCCTTGTAATACTTTCTTGTTGTTTTGATAAGTAAACATGTTAGGATGCTACGTGTGTTAGTATCTTGTGATTATTATGTAAGGGTCACTCTTGTTGTGCTTACGTTGTCAAGCGTTAAGCGGTTATCTTGTTATTATATCACATACCCGCTTGACTTGTTATCTGAGGGCTTGCCACCCGATCTTGGTCTATCGGCTATGCGATCCTTGTGACTATCGCGGAGTTGCGGGAGCTCGAGATTGATCATTCGGGTGTTTAGCGATCACGGGGATGCCTATCACGGTCTTTGAGGTATGCGGTCTTTGAGGACTATGCGAGTGCGGGAGCCTAGGTGGATACCGGGGTTAAGCGCCTCGATGCGAGGTATACCTCGGTGATGCAGGACCGTGATTCGAGAATACCTCATGCGGTGCATGTGTGACCTATGCGGGCTGCGGTAGTTCGAGGATAAGCCTTGGCATTGATCTGCGCGGGCGAGTGGCGGCCGATCGTGTAGTGCGATGCAGAAAGACCTCGTGATGCGATTTATGGTATTTGGTTTGTCTGCGGGTCTTAGTAGTCGGCTATGCGCCGTACTTACCGTCACGGTCTATGTGTGATGACTTGAGGCGTGAGTCACGACTTGACATATTTGTTTATTTATTGTGAGCGTAGTTTGGTTATCATACATGTCTCTGCTTTATATAGACTACTATGATTTCATTTGATGTTATTTGATTTCACATACTCGGTACTGTTATCGACCTCGCCGAAATTGCGTTCATCTGCGAGTAAGGTACACGATCGTTGATCACCGCTCTTAGGAGTCACGATTCGGCGTTTGGGAAAGCTCCGTTTCTCGGAGGCTTATCTTGGTATAGTCCCTGTTGTGGTAGGTGCTTACATTCGGGGTATGATGGGCCTGTCGTCGTTGTTGTCATATTATTCGTAAGTGCATGTAAATCTTGTTGTGGGCAGAATTTGTAAGAGGGTTATGCTGTTCAAATTGCTATTTATATATATCTGAAGGTAACCGTTTTAGTTGCTTTGTTTTCTTATTTCTTGTCATATTACATTGGTTTCATGTATTGTCTTTATGTTCTGATTACTCGATGTTGTGTCACTAGGGTGCGGGGTAAGGCACGATCACGGGCGAGTTGGTCGTGACAAGCCATGATGATTGCTTGATTTTTACCAACTCCAATCAATTTATCATGATATGACCTTAGATGAGCTCGAGGATTCCCTTTTCCATCGAACATGTCAAATTTGGGCACCTTGTACTCCACAGGTAATTCAACGTCGGGGTGCATACATAAGTTTTCATATTTTAAACCTTCCTCCCATTTGTTCATTTGAATGCTTTTGAATGCCTCTTTCAAGCTACGGATTTCTTTTGCCATATTTTCATCGGCTCGCTCGAGTCTGCGCTCAGCTTCCTCATCTTGATTTGTCTTGAGAGGATGCATGCATAATAAATGGTTGGCTTTCGGTTGGATGTGCTAATCCTCATATTGTTTGTGTGTCATCCGCTCGTATTGGGTGGCTTGGCAATTTGGGTTGAGTGGGGAGATATAAGTAGGTGGAGGTTGAGATGTGTATGTAGTGAGCGGATCATTGTGGAGTCGGTTTGCAAATTGGCCAGGGCAAGTGGCGTTTTGGTGTGGTGGTATGTTGCGGCCTGCGGGGAGTTTTGGGAAGTGGAGGCTCGAGGGCTTGTGACACGATTGCATTTGTCCACTTGCTGCAGGAGTGGTGCATTCAAGCTAATAGACAGGTTTGTGATATTTCGGAGCCTTTCTATTTTGGCTTGCATGATTTCCATTTGCTGCAATAGTGTGGCGAGGTTTTGATCATTGGTGTTTCTCCTTTCCAACGCCTCTGCACCTGCGGGAGCAGGGGCGAGTCTAAGTTGTTTCGTTACGGTGCTTCTGGATTAGTCATTTATTGGATGATTGTGCTTCTACCAGTCAACGCGAATCAACCTTTTGGGGATAAGCTAGGCAAAATAACCCTTTAACAAATTAAGCAAACCAAGTTAGTATAATATGCAAAAGTTGCAGGCAATATATAATAATAAGCAAATTTCAAATTAAGTGCGTGTTCTAACATGTTTGGACCTCTTTATGTCAGAGGTAGGCCTAAACGTCACATCTGGCGGTAGTGATAGATTTGTCCAAGTCGTCCATTGTAATGCTTTTGTTGAGAATGGCGACCAAATGACGGTGCACTTTTTCCAATTTCAGCATGTCATGATTAGGTTTGGATTTGTCTATCATTGCCACGCTACACATAGTATGCTGGTTGGTCGTTGGGTTGAGAAACCCGTCGACAAGTTTGGTGTCTTCCTAATTGTGGTGTCGATCGAAGGACCGACCCACCTAAGGTAAATGCATGCATGCCACTAAAATAAAGGGTGGTATAGCTCTATCTTAAGTTTCTAAGATTTGACTTTTACGGGCCTTGAGTTCAGGCGGACAACTCAGTGAGAAGGCTACGCGGCCACGGTTAGGCCAGGACACTCCACGTATGTTACCAACTCTCTAAATTTGGGTTTTGAAGAAAGAATTTTCTTTGATGCACCAGCACCTCGCATGTAGTGTGTGATTGTGTGAATTTTCAGTGGAAGAAATATGGCGGAATGCCGGTTTAGGGAAAGCGATAGCGGTAGCAATTAAAATAAACAAAATATAGCACACAAAATTAAATGCAAAAATAATGCCAAATAATAACCCAGTGCATTATGGTTAAGAACCTTATATCCCAGTGGAGTAAGTAAATGCAGTAACACATTTTAAGCGGAGTCAGCAGGATTCTAGCGAACCCTGCTTGAATAAAAGTGTTAGAAAATAAATAAAAGTGTTAAATGTTAAAAGAATACTAAAATTTAAAAGGATTGCTAGGAGTCGCCACCTAATTAATTTGGGTGAATTAGGACACCTAAATGTTAACTAGTTTAAAGTAAACATTAACTCCATTTAATGGTCTGCTAAACTTAATGAGATTCTGGGTAAGAGTTCTTTATTATCCTAAAGGGAAGGAGTTAGGCACCCTAAAGGATCCGCTAACTTGCGGTTGTCCGTTCAAACTTAGGGTTAATTATTATGCTAAGATGCAATACATATCTTTGAAAAGTATTTAAGTAAAAATATAGAAAGTCTAGCTCTAATTAAAGCATGTATTATTATATGTGCAAAAATGATTTATACTTTTATTAACATATCATAGTATGACAAATGTTTAGGGGGGTTTTAATAAGAAATAGGGCTTTTATGTGAGTGTTAATGAGAGTCTATAACAAAATGGGTTGGAAATCTAGTAATAAAATGTCAGCGGCGAACAGTTACGAGGATAAATAAAATTTAATAGTTTGGTATGACTTAAGCAATATGTAGTGAGTTTAAAGTAATTAACCTAAAGAGAATTGTTTTCTAATCTAGAGGTTCAGGGTTTAGATATTCTAATTATTCTATTAATTAATATAGCGTTAGACAAATAATTTACAATAAGTAAATTAATGGGGGCGGGGTAGGAAATAATTTAAACGACTCGAGGAATGGCGATGTCTTTCGCCTATGGCTTAGAATTTCTGAGGTGGAGATAAATGCATGTAGATCACGGGTCTTCGCGTTAAGCCACGATGAGTCATTATGAGACTCTTTGTTGCTCGGTGCATTTCATGTAAAAAGAAAAGAAAATGAATTAGAACTTATTCAGACTCATAAAAATAATTACAAGAAACCAAAATGAAATAAATTCAGCAATGCACAACTCGAATTTGATTATAGCAACACCAAGATAAACCATCGACCTCATTTCGATAGAATTTAACATTTTGTTCAATCCAAACACTAGGCATTCTCGAAAGTATTGATAAATCGACTAGTAATATTTAATACATAAAATGTCATACTTTGTTACAGAGTCCATTTCCCATATATCCTTGAACATGTAAGCAGGGGGTTATGAAAAAAAGAACCAAACTAATAACTTTACTGCATATAAAATATAGAGAAAATAAGTGCATACTTATTATTCAGACGAACGTGAAGGGTGCATCTTTGTAAATCGGGGTAGAAAAAGAGGTGTCAGTGTTTTCTTTCAAATTTGCACACATCGATAAGGTAAGGGGATAACCGAGAGGTTTGGCACCTCGAATAAATACCGGTACTACCGACATAAAAGCTAAGATCATTCTCAAACATATTCACTAAATACATTTGCTAAGTAGGCATGCTTTATATGAACTCGCTCACGAAGCTATGTTAGGACAACATGTATTCATAAATAAAATAACTTGCACATGAATGCACAATTTTAATAAGAGGCAAAGACATTTGTTCACGAAGAACTTATTCAAGTCATTTCTATTTAATATTAAGCATTTGCAAGACTGCATTGCACAGTACGTACCCTTCTGACCAGATTATACCGAGGATAGCATACAAGCGGGCTATGGCTTAACATGACTCAAAACTAGCCTGACTAAAAAATGCAAAATGCCGTATTGAACCTGTTCCGACTTAACGATACGTTGATTAACTTAGGAGGTTTCACGTGCGATATGGGCGCGACTAGCACTTAAGCGAGAAAAGGCAAGTAATTAGTCAATTCGAGACATTGGAGATAGGGAGGAGAACACCTAGTCTTTTCTGAGAAGCGTCTCAAAGGTACATAATCACCTAAGCTAGGCTAGACATCTGGACTCACCTTTCGTATTTATATACTATGCATCACGATACTTAGATATGTAGGCCAGCAGGTGGTCAATTTAAACAAAATATAAAGATTTAGGAGGGAACAGATAACCACTTAAAGAAAAACACTATAAATTTGCAGGATCACTTAGTCCCAAACCATGTATCATGTTTCATCCTGGCATATCGATCAACTTTAATCAAACAAGTTCCAAATCGTTATACTAACACTATATCAAACACCAGACTATCTATCAAACTAATATAGATTTGACTAACACATTCGACCACTTTTCCTGCTTGAGCAGTCCATAATCAAATCCATAATGAAATAACATATTAAAAACTTTATTTGATTTCTCGTACTTATATCACACGATACAAAGTGCGGACAAAGATTCGGGAAAGTCATTTAATAACTCAAAACAAAGTGATTAATCATACGTCGACATAATTCGTTTATGGCGAATGCGTTCTTTCGTTCAAACATGTTCAAACTAAGTCAAACATTGAATAGGTGTGGACATACTAAGTGAATCTATAGCACACAAAACCTTACGAAGCGAAAATAATCGAGAAGGGATTGAGTTTACCTTCTCGGACGACAGAAGCGTATCAAGTCGTCGATCCACTCGGAAGATTTATTGCGAGGCGATTGAAAAGCGAGAGATGGTTTGCTGATTTCTTGGCGAAATTGAAAGAGAAGGTTTGAATTTTCGTTCTTGCTCTTGATTTGCTAAATTTCGGATTATGAGGAGGTATCCTTGAAGGTAAAAGGGTGTTCGACCTCTGTTTTACTGTCTGAGAGAAAGGTTTTGTTTGTCTTCCAGTGAGCTCTGCCTCGCGTGGTAGAAAAACTTATGTATTTATAATACTAAATCGTGTTACGCATATGGTAAGGCTTTGAGTACGATTTGTGTAAAATCGATTGAGGTTGGTTAAGGTAAGTTGATATTCAGGTGATTTGGGGCGGTGGTGTGTGCATGGGTAAGGAAAGTCGCCGGATTCTCAGGCGAGAATCTCGACAAAGGTAAGGCGCGGCGATGTGGGTGTGATTTCGAACTGATTTGTTAAGATTTCGTACTGATTTTTGGAAGATTTGTTATCGTTCTTGTTATGGCAAGTTGTATGGAATGGGGAAATAACAGGATTTTCCGGTCGGAAAATCGGCGAGCAGCGGGGCGAGTGCGGCGATGGAGATGGGTGTTGATGGCTGCTGGTTTCTCTAGGTCAGAAGGTGTTTTTGTTCTTTCTTTTTTTTTTTGTTTGGACGCTGGGTTCTTGATAAAGTGAGGGTAATGGAATTTGAGGAGTGGTAGCGGGTTTTGGGTAGTTAAATTTGGACAAATTTGATGGTTTTTGGGCTGTGGATATTTAATTAGGTATTAGTTTATTTTGGGTAGAATTTAATTTAGGTAGAGTTTTAATGTTGTGTTTTAATTTTAGGTGTATTAATTAGTGATAAATTAAATTATTTAGGTGCTTTATTAAGCTAATTGTTATAATAAATGCGGGCGTGTTATTTAATTAGTGTTTAATGTTTATAAAGTGATGTCATTATTAAGACTCATTAAATAAAAATTAGGACTTCTTAATTCTTTTGTGAATGCTATTATTAAAACGCGTGTGTTAGATTATTATTTTATGTATTTATTATTTATTATTAAATTGTTTATTTATGCATGTATTAATGTTTTATTGTTGCATTTTATTATAAAAATCATAGAGAATTATTTTTACAAAATTAGTGTAATTTGATAGTTAATAACTGGACGGGAGGGTCAAAATTGGGTGTCAACAGATATTAATGAGGAAGCAGAAGCATGTAGAAGATCCAATCCGTGTAACCAACATTTTTGTAGCTTCAATAAGCCATGCATGTGTTTTGTACAAATAACTAACTAATGTAATTCAACTTGTATACATTGAAAATCGGCACGACACGTGGTATGATTTAAATGTGAAAATTGAAGGAGGCGACATAATTCTGCATCGGATGAAGGTTGCATCAGAATGAGTCCGGGTAAGAAATCAAGATCGGGTAGCGACTGGACCAAGTGACACCGGGTGGAGGACCGGAAAAGCTCAGTGTGTACCCGTTTCGGATATGAAACCAGTCGTTACTCTTTTTTCTCATTAAGTGGCCATTATTCTCATTTAATTGCATTTAATTGAAGATTGATTATCCAGCATAAGTGCCTTGTATTCTTAACATTATAAAATGAGTCAACCTCATGTTGGAAGAGCATTCCATTATCATTTGACATTTGCACGATTTTGTTCATTGTAATCATAATCTTTAAGCTCTCATTGTTGGCTCGGAACCGAAGCAGTTAAGCTAAGGCCCAGATCAATTTTCAGAAGGAATTCATCTTTGTTCACGACAATTCAGGCTATATCTCTTACTTGTTATTTTCATTTACTTATTTACTGCTAATCGTTTTATATAACAAATTCGTCTACATATTCTTAAACTCACCTACAAATTCAACTATACATTTTTTGGGTAAACACAACTTGTAATTAAGAAAAATAACAAACACGCATGAAAAAGAAAAGAATAAAGCAATTAATGAGAACATGATGGTGCTACTTTAAGCTACTTAATCATACATAATGCTACTTAATAATACTTTATTTTACTTTTCTTCTTGTACTTACTGTTAAATATACCGCTACTTAATTAATCCTACTTAACGCTAATTAAGGCAACTTAATGAATTTAATAATACTTCATCATATTTTTCTTCTTTTACTTATTAATACTACTTAATAATACTTAATGCGATTATCTTCTTACTTAACGTAACTTAATACTATATTAGATATTTAGTGATACTTAACTAACGCTACTTAATGTTACTCTCTTCTTCTTTAATGCTCCTATATATTTTTTTTTTTTTTTTTTTGTAAAGAATGGATCTTGAGCCTAACTCAACCCCAAAAGCTAGCTTGTAGGGTAAGGATTGTCCAAGTTCATATAGGAAGTCCATGTTCCCATTTAATTTTCGATGTGAGACTCTTAACACTCCCCCGTGTAACACCCCATTTTAAACCGGAGTCGAAAACGGGATTACCGCCACATATGGTTGATTCCTAGAATGTATTTTAAGGAGTCGCCACTTAATTATTATAGTGAATTAGGACACTTGATTTATTGCAATAAATACTGCAATTAATGATCTCCATTTAAAGGTTTGTGAAACTATGTGAGATTCTAGGTAAGGGTTCTTTATTATCCTAAAGGGAAGGGGTTAGGCATCCTAAAGGATCCGCTAACTCGCGGTTGTCCGTTCAAACTTAGGTTTAATATTATTGTGCTAACATGTAATCTATAATTCTAAAAGTGTTTTAATTATTAAACTAGCCAAGAGATATTTGAACTATGCATGCAAATATTTAAAATAGATACATATTTAACAAGATGGCAAAAACAGCAAATAATCATAGAAGATGTAATGAGAAGAAATTAACAACATTTCACTTTTATTTTATTTTTTATGCGAATGCTTTAACTTTGAGGTGCGCCTCCGAGTACCTGCAAAGACACTTAGTAGAAGAGTTAATAAATAATAAATAAGAGCAAATAATCATAAAAGGTGTAATGAAGAGAAATTAGCAACATTTCGCTTTTATCTTATGCGAATGATTTAACTCTGAGGTGCGCCTCCTTGTACGCGAATGCTTTAGCTTTGAGGTGCGCCTCCGGGTACCTGCAAAGACACTTAGTAGAAGAGTTAGTAAATAATTAATAAATTACCAAACAGACACAATGCATGTATATATATAGATATATATGTAGAAGATATTGTAAAAATATATTTTTATATAGTGTGGGCTCAGCTAGTTATGCCAAGGATACTAAGACATGAGAAGCGATATCGTCCGCGGTGGCGGTCGACTCGCCTCACGGTGAGCGATACTATGCATTCTCGTCCAATCTTTTCACTTTCCTCCTGCCCACATATTAGTCTCGCTTACCATGGAGGCCTCCAGATCGACGGATAAATCCTTCTTTGGCCAGTGTAGCATCAAGTTCAAAATCAATAAAATGCCAAGTGTAGTATCTTGTTCAAAATCAGTAAATGCCAAGTGTAGTATTTTTGTTCAAAATCAGTAAATACCAAGTGTAGTATTTTGTTCAAAATCAGTAAATACCAAGTGTAGTATCTTGTTCAAAATCAGTTTATACGAAGTAATAGACCGTTTGGAGCAACCGGACAACAATATATTAGCCAAATCGTAGCAGTAGGATGGTGAAATACTCGTGAGAAATGGTCACGCGTGTAGTATCTGTTCTCGTGAGGTTGCGTGACGAGCAACCTCAAACTTGGAAGTAGCATAGTAGAGATGAGTTCGATCACTGTGCAACAGCTTATCAGCCCAAATGGCATCCCAGAGACGCAACAGTTCAGCATAAACATGTAATAAAGCAATATCAAACAAGAGTGAGCAGGGAACTGCGGGCATGTCAGATACTAGTAACTCATCTCACAGTGGATGACAATATAAGTCGAGCGTGTAGCAATCCCAAATTGCAGCAACTTATCTCAATAGACAACAGCATAATGGCTCTAAATGCATCAACAATAGGTGGTAATTCTTTGCGATAAATACGACTGCAAATGATCTATAAATACACCAGTAATTCATCCAAAAAATGGGTATTAAAGTGTAACAGCAGTGGGCATTAAAACAGAGCAGCATGGGGGATAAAAGCGAGGAAGCGGGGTATAGAAGCGGCGTCAATGGGCATTAAAACACTACATCGATGGGCATTAAAGGCGACATCGGTGGGCATTAAAGCGAGCGACAAGGAGGCGTAAGAACGAGGAGCGGGGTATAGAAGACAACATCAATGGGCATTAAAACACTACATCAGTGGGCATTAAAAGGCAGCATCAGTGGGTCGCACAAACCATCGGAAACAGTAGCAAATCCGGGCAGGGTCACCGGAAAAAGTTCGAAAAATCAGAATAGTCCAACATTCAACAATACGTAACAGATCCAAAGCATGATATAGGCCGCCGGAGTTCTTCAAACTCCGGCAAGATTCAAAAATAAGGAAATCAGTCAAAATAAAAACATGCCAATAAATCTAAAAGATATAACCAAACCATGATGTGAGGGCGGAGGCATCACTTCCGCAGCAATCGCGGGCAGCGCCACCGCGATGCGGATGTGGGGCGGTGGTTTGTGGTGAGGATTAGAGAGAAGAGATAAGAGCGATGATAGCGGGAAAGGTGAGGAGGTCGGCGATGGTGTGTGTGAGCAGTGGGTTGTTATTTGGAGTGAGGTGGTTCGTGAAGCGGTGAAGATGGTTCGCGGTGATGGCGGAGTTGTGATGGTGAGGTTCGCAGTGTGTGTGCGTGCGTGTGGGTGAGGGAGAGGGCAAGAGGAGAGTTTTAGTTGGCGGCTACGGTTTTGCTGTGGGGGAAGAGGCGAGAGTTGACGGGAGAGGTGAGAAGGTCGGCGATGGTGTGGGAGTGGGTTGAGAGAGACGACTGAGTGCCTCAGTGTAAGAGGCGGCGATGGGCGGGGCAGACCCAGAGTCGGGTTTAGCGGGAGTCGGGCGGGGTCGGGGCGGAGAAAGGCGAGGTCGGTGGGGCGGGCACTGGAGAGTCGGGTCGGGCGGGACCATACCATGTCCGTCCGATCCGATCCGTTGGGTAGAAGTCGGGGCCGGGTCGGTCGGGGCGGGGCGGGTTGGCGGGTTTTTTTTTTTTTTTTCACTAAATTAAAAATAATAAATTACTAAGTACTAACAAAGTTACATTAACATATACTTGTCATATAGTCATAATGTCATATACATATCTTATAATATTATCGACTTATAGTATTATAATTTATAATTATAATATTATAGTATTATACTCATATATATAATATATTTATAAAGTATAAACTATAAACTATAAAGTATAAAGTATAAAGTTATAAACTAAATAATTAAACAAAGACAAGAATAGTGTAAAAAAACATCCCAATTTGTTTTTGCCTTTTATATTATTAATTTCATTGAAATATCAAATATACAAGATTCAAAATTACATTGTAATTATCTTGTTGTTGAAAAAATTGCAAAAGAGTGAAAGACATAGAAAAATTTAAAAATTGCAATGAAATAAATTACCAATTTGAAAATATTTTTCTAATTTCTTTATAATTTCTTGTGGTTCTTGGTTGGAATTGGTATATCTTGATCAAATTGTTCCACGTCGCTACTCGTACCTTGGATAAAATGTCGTTGTAGTTGTCGTCATCTTCTTCGTTAATCTACGGTTGGCCGCCTCCTTCGCCGCTCGTATCCAATCTCTGAATAGTACCGCCATCTCAGTATCGTAGGCTAATGAGTGTCGTGCTCTCTATTTGAAATCACTGCGAAAAAGCGCTTTGAAGCGTGATGGCGCAGAATGTTCAAAATATCTCGGGCCATCATTGAAAGTGTCGGAAATGTCTTCTCATTCGCTCGATATTTCACAAGTCTTCTTTTCCTTCTTCATTGATAAGCGCTTGGTAAGGTAAATTACCTGCAAAACAAAAACATCGAACTCACTAATTTGGTTAACTGCTACCACCGCACATTTTATTTACGAGGCTTTCAATAGAATTAATATTAGGCCTAGCCACGAAGCCGCTTGTCTTTTTAGGTTGTGTTGAAGAAGAAGATGATACAAAAGTCGGTTGGTTACTAGCACTTTCTTCTTTGGTAATCCGATATACTTTTGCATTAATCTTCTACGCTATTCAACACTTCTTCTAGCGTTAGTTCAATAGGTGGTTCAACATTTAAATTTTTGGGAGTTGGAGGTGGTAGTATGCGTCCATCTGATTATATATATTTTCAATAAGACTTTTACAACCCTCTGCTTTAATAGTCGGGTTTAATCTGACACCAATAATATAAATAGGGAATAGGAATAAAATATTTTTAATTTCATAAACATTTTTTTAATAAACTGCGATATAAGCGAGTTTTTCCATATATTCTTTAGGAAGTAAAAATATTATAGCTATATAAAACAACATAGTTGAAATAGTAGGATAATATAAAGTAGAAAATTCTTTTATTGCTCGTTGAAAATTTTCTAAAAATACAATAAGTTCTCTAATTTTCTCCCAATCAGTATCCACAATCATATCATTTGGATTTTGATTATGGGCGTTAAAAAATAAAGTAATAGGTTTTCTATAGTCATAAGCAACAACTAGTTGGTCATAAAAATAATTCAAACTAGTTCGTACTTAATCCGGAATATTACTGTAAGATAGTCCACAAACGTGGCAAGTTTTTATATTCTTTTCTTTGTTGAATTCTATTATTTTTAAAAATAAAGTGTATAGCAAATTGTATTTTTCAAGAATATCTTGAAAAAGTTAATGACCATGCTTTTCAACTAAGTTATAAATATGGCACGGACATTTTATATGAAAATGTTTTGGAAAAAGGAGTTAAAACATTTCTTAAAATACTAATAGAATTGTTAGAAGATCATTATCTAATGTAATACTCATAACTTTATCGGTTATTAAAGTAATAATCGTTGAATAAATATTTTACGAAATAAACTCACGATGTGCCTACTATCTATATATCTATATGCTAAAATCGTTTTTCATAGACCATTTATAATCTATCGATGACGATTCTAGTTAAATAATCATAGTCGTTAGTACTACGACTATATCGAAGTTAAAGCAACTTTGCAATTTAAATAATATAATGCATAACGTAAATCTGTTGATATTCATGTGCAAATTTAAATACATCTCTTTTATGATTGATCTAGGAAAACCTTTATAAGCGAGGATTATACATATCTACAATATAATGAATAAAACCGGGAGATTGAGGGAAATGAAAAGGCAAACCCTCACGTGACTAATTTTGCTAGTGCTTCCTATCTTTATGTTTATCATATTTAGAGACTCTGACTCCACGTCATGGGTTAATTTGACCACTGTACTTTCTCAGGACGATAGTATGTGAACCTTGTCCCGGATTGAGAGGCGTTTGCTCGCGATTTTTCAATCATGTATTGGGCATACAAGACTTTGTGTTTTGCAGCAGTGTCTTCCTAAACCCCGTCACCATGACCTTGTCGATTTTAAAAGAATAAACATTTTTACAAGTTTTACATACAATTTACTTGATTAGCTACGTCCTGTCAAAATATTTCCATCTGGTGATTTTAATGGTCGTTTCTTGGGACCTCGTCTCATAGTAGGGGATAGGAGGCATTTCACTAGTGGGTGTATCATCATCTTCATTAATAGGTGTATCATCAACTAGAGTGTCATCTAAATTAAATTAACTTCTTGATTTCGGGATAATCATTTGTGTCAAGATCGTATGGTATTTGAAACATTTGGGATCTATAAAATCATCTTGTCTAGGAATACTAGAAGAAGTACCCTCGGTGTAATAATAGGTCCCCACACACGTGCGAGAGTGTCGGCTAGTAGTTGAAATAGGGTAGTGTAGGGTAGAAATAAGGTTTAGGGGTATTGGGCTTTGGGTATTGGGCTGGGTGATTAATTAGGGTATTAGTGTTTAGGAGTTAATTTAGGTGTATTAATTAATTAGTGGTAAATTAAATTAATAAGTTGTGATTAAATTATCTAGGTGCTTTATTAGCCTAAGCTTGAGTTTTAAAATTACTACCATAATAAATGCGGGTGTGCTATTTAATTAGTGCTTAATGTTTTAGAATGCGGCGCTATTATTAAAACTTATTAATTATGCGTATTTTATTGTTATTTGAGCTAAGATTAAACTATCTTAATATGACTCTAGGTGCTTTATTAATTATGAAATTGTTTTGCGTATCAATAAATGCGACTATGCTATCTAACACGACGTCATTGTCAAATTATTTATTTTATGTAATTATTATCAGTTAAGAATCATGAGGCTTAAATTAATATGGGCGCGAGACTACAAGTGCGTAATTTTCTACGTGAGACGCGGTGCCATTATTAAATTGCTTTTTTTATGCATGCATTGATGTTTTATTGTTGCATTTTATTATAAAATCATAGAGAATTATTTTTACAAAATTAGTGTAATTTTATAGTTAATGACTGGACGGGAGGGTCAAAATTGGGTGTCAACAGTTGTCCCTCTTTGTATGGAGATGATGGAAGAATCTTCGGACAAAGACGTTGACTCATAGTCAATTTTGTCTCGACCGCCGAAATTAAAATGTTGGGCAATTGGGCAAATTAGGCGGTGTGCGGACTCAAATTGTCGATGTCGAGTTATGATGACATTTGGGCTATGGTGCAAAAAGTGAACAAATAAAAAATAAGCGGCTTGAACACAGGGTGTCTGCATTGTGGCTTATAGTGCTGGGTTTTATGGTGATGTGGAGCGAGTGGACCGGCTTGAGGCGACACGTCGATTCGTTGGGAAGGTTGGCTGACAAATTGCCCGGTTATTTGTAAGAGAATCCACGTTGTGCTCCATCTTGTGCAGTTCCTGTAGATTGAAGCTAAGATAGAAGCATTAGTGCATAACTGTCAAAACAAAATAATATAAGAATGTAAATTTTGTGTTGTGGTTGTAGTCAAATCGTATATGGAATGATGTCTTGTCTGGCCGTCTTGTATAAGCGAGATGCGGATGGCGCCTTGTGTGGCGTTATCGTCTCGTATAGACGAAATGCAAATGTCGCCTTGTATGGCGTATATCGTCTTGTATGGGCGAAATGCAAATAACGCCTTGTATGGCGTTAAATGCTGTATGGGCGAGATCGTATAACGCCTTATGGCGTTATAAATGCTAAGGGCGAGATGCGTATAGCGCCTTGTATGGGCGTTATAAATCTTGTATGGGCGAAATGCAAATGGCGCCTTGTATGGCGTTATAAATGCTGTATGGGCGAAATGCAAATAGCGCCTTGTATGGCGTTATAAATGCTGTATGGGCGAAATGCAAATAGCGCCTTGTGTGGCGTTATCGTCTGTATGGGCCGAAATGCAAATGGCGCCTTGTGTGGCGTTATCGTCTTGTATGGGCGAAATGCAAATAGCGCCTTGTATGGCGTTATCGCGCTATGGGCCGAAATGCAAATGGCGCCTTGTATGCGTTATCGCGCGTATGGGCGAAATGCAAATGGCGCCTTGTATGGGCGTTATCGTGCTGTATGGGCGAAATGCGAGATGGCGCCTTGTATGGCGGAGATAAATGCTTGTATGGGCGACATCTGAAATGGCGCCTTGTATGGCGTTATAAATGCTTGTATGGGCGAAATGCAAATGGCGCCTTGTATGGGCGTTATAGTGCTGTATGGGCGAAATGCAAATGGCGCCTTGTATGGCGTTGTAAATGCTGTATGGGCGAGATGTAAGTGGCCTTGTATGGCGTTATAAATGCTGTATGGGCGAAAATGCAAATGGCGCCTTGTATGGCGTTATCGTGCTGTATGGGCGAGATGCAAATAGCGCCTTGTATGGCGTTGTAAATGCTGTATGGGCGAGATGCAAATGGCGCCTTGTATGGCGTTGTAAATGCTGTATGGGCCGAAATGCAAGTAGCGCCTTGTATGGCGTTGTAAATGCTTGTATGGGCGAAATGCAAATGCGCCTTGTATGGCGTTGTCGTCTTGTATGGAAGAAATACAAATGGCGCCTTGTATGGCGTTATCGTCTTGTATGGGCGAAATGCAAATGGCGCCTTGTATGGCGTTATCGTGCTGTATGGGCGAGATCAAATAGCGCCTTGTATGGGCGTTGTAAATGCTGTATGGGCGAGATGCAAATAGCGCCTTGTATGGCGTTGTAAATGCTGTATGGGCGAGATGCAGTAGCGCCTTGTATGGGCGTTATCGTGCTTGTATGGGCGAAATGCAAATAGCGCCTTGTATGGCGTTATCGTCTTGTATGGGCGAGATGCAAATGGCGCCTTGTATGGCGTTGTAAATGCTATATGGGCGAGATGCAAATGGCGCCTTGTATGGCGTTGTCGTCATGTATGGGCGAAATGCAAGTGACGCCTTGTATATGCGTTATAAATGCTTATATGGGCGAAATGCAAATAGCGCCTTGTATGGCGTTATAAATGCTTGTATGGGCGAAATGCAAATGGCGCCTTGTATGGCGTTGTAAATGTATGGGCGAAATGCAAATAGCGCCTTATGGGCGTTATCGTCTATATGGGCGAAATGCAAATAGCGCCTTGTATGGCGTTATAAATGCTATATGGGCGAAATGCAAATAGCGCCTTGTATGGCGTTATCGCGCTATGGGCGAAATGCGAGATGGCGCGCTTGTATGGCGGAATAAATGCTATATGGGCGACATGCGAAATGGCCACTGTATTGGCGTTATCGTCTTGTATGGGCGAAATGCAAATAGCGCCTTGTATGGCGTTGTAAATGCTTATATGGGCGAGATGCAGTGGCGCCTTGTATGGCGTTATAAATCTTGTATGGGCGAAATGCAAATGGCGCCTTGTATGGCGTTATAAATGCTATGGGAGATGCAAATAGCGCCTTGTATGGCGTTGTAAATGCTGTATGGGCGAGATGCAAATGGCGCCTTGTATGGGCGTTGTCGCTGTATGGGCGAAATGCAAGTGGCGCCTTGTATGGCGTTGTAAATGCTGTATGGGCGAAATTTAAATAGCGCCTTGTATGGGCGTTGTCGTCTTAATATGGGCGAAATGCAAATAGCGCCTTGTATGGGCGTTGTAAATGTCTGTATGGGCGAAATACAAATGGCGCCTTGTATGGGCGTTATAAATGCTGTATGGGCGAAATGCAAATAGCGCCTTGTATGGCGTTATAAATGCTGTATGGGCGAAATGCAAATAGCGCCTTGTATGGGCGTTATAAATGCTGTATGGGCGAGATGCAAATAGCGCGCGCCTTATGGCGTTGTAAATGCTGTATGGGCGAGATGCAAATAGCGCCTTGTATGGCGTTGTAAATGCTGTATGGGCGAGATCAAGTGGCGCCTTGTATGGGCGTTATCGTCTTGTATGGGCGAAATGCAAATAGCGCCTTGTATGGGAGTTATAAATCTTGTATGGGCGAGATGCAAATAGCGCCTTGTATGGCGTTGTAAATGCTATATGGGCGAGATCTGAAATAGCGCCTTGTATGGCGTTGTAAATGTATGGGCCGAAATGCAAATGACACCTTGTATGGCGTTATGTCTTGTATGGGCGAAATACAAATAGCGCCTTGTATGGCGTTGTAAATGCTTGTATGGGCCAATACAAATAGCGCCTTGTATGGCGTTATAAATGTATGGGCGAAATGCAAATAGCGTTTTGTATGGCGTTATAAATGCTTGTATGGGCGAAATGCAAATGATACCTTGTATGGCGTTATAAATGCTTGTATGGAGAAATGCAAATAGCGCCTTGTATGGCGTTATCGTCTTGTATGGGCGAAATGCAAATAGCGTCTTGTATGGCGTTATCGCACTTGTATGGACGAAATACAAATGGCGCCTTGTATGGCGTTATAAATGCTTGTATGGGCGAGATGCAAATAGCGCCTTGTATGGGCGTTGTAAATGCTATATGAGCGAGATGCAAATGGCGCCTTGTATGGGTGTTGTAAATGCTTGTATGGGCGAAATGCAAATGGCCTTGTATGGGCGTTATAAATGTATGGGCGAAATGCAAATGGCGCCCTAGTATGGGCGTTATAAATGCTGTATGGGCGAAATGCAAATGGCGCCTTGTATGGGCGGAATAAATCTTGTATGGGCGAGATCTGAGATGATGCCTCCTAGGGCATAGATAAAAATCGTGTTATGCATAATCAAAGCTAGATGAAATAATTAAAGTGTAAATGATGTAGCCTGAGTGACGAAGATGTGGTTTTTGCGAGATGTATTTGATGTAGACTTGTTGCAGATGGACTTCGTGAGCGGATCTGTTGTATTGGAATGTTGTTGTCCTCCTTGTTCCTATTGTCTTGCAAAATTCACTCAAAGAAAAATTGTGAGTTCGGGGAGGGGGTCGGCCGATTTGTGTTGGCTCTTGATATTTGCACGCGTTGTCTTGTCTAGACATGTACCCCTGTCTGATTTCGAGTCTCGGTCAAAACATTTGTTGAAAAATATTCTATCTTGAGAAAATATACTTATATGTGCTAGTAGGAAATTATGTCGATATTTGAATAGTGACATGTTGTGAAACAAAGCAAACTTCCTTATCCGAAATCGGCGGTATATTCTCCCATACTACCGGTGCTCATTGCCGTCAGGCTCTCTTTTAAAATTTGTCCCAGTTTTGGGACATGGAACCCTTAGCGTAGATTAACCATGTCCATTGATGTCATTTGTAGTAAAACCCTTAAAATTGTCCCACTTTATGTCGATCTTTCGAGCATATGGAATCATATCTGTCGGTGTCTTTTTGTGGCGAAATCCTTAAAAAATTGTCCCGATTTTGGTAATGGCTGAGTCGGATATATGTCGTTACTGGACATAATCGCGTCGTCGTCGTGCAGGCGTATTCTTCTTGGCGTCGTTCCGGACTTGTTGTCTTGATAACGTCGTTGTCTGGCCGTGTTCTTCTTTGCTCGCGTAGAATAAATGCTCTGAAGCTAAGCTTGAGAAAAGGTTAGTGTATAAGCGCTAAAACAAAATGATAAATATTTGAGAAAGGCAATTATGTAGGTAGAGATGTAAATCACTGAGATGTTTCATTGCAACTGGCGAATTGCCATGATGCCTTTGTTGTGTGCTTTATGCCCGAGCTGATGCGCTAGATTTTGTGGCGGACTTTTGAATTGTGACTGTTGATTGTCGGTGCCCCTCTCTGCTTATGTTGTTTCTTTCTGCTTTTGCTAATATGAAGAACTTTTGTTGTATCTTCTGCTAATATGAAGGACCTGCGTTCAAAGAAAATTTTGTGAGTTTTGGGGGGGTGGTCGATTCGTATTTGACTTCGCCGCCTTGTTCCTTGATAACTGCGTGCCTTGCCTGTTTGGACTTGCAACCCCTGTCTGGTTTCCTACATTGTCCTAGTTTTGAAAAGGGTGTTTGGCCTAAAGTGGGTCTCAATGTAGTTGCTTGTATGTTATGTGCATTCTCGTTATTTTCAGAACGAAGGGAAAGTTTCCTAATGGTGTGACCAAGCGATTTAGGCGCTACGTATCCGTGAGGAATCGGTCATGGCGTAGTTCATTACAAGCAAAAGAGAAATTGGGATTTTCTAAAAGGTGGGGCCGGCCGATGTGGCGCTACGTATCATGAGGAATCAGGTCACACGTAGTTCCAAATACAAGCAAGAGAAAACATTATTAAAGCTTAAATACGAGTTTTTCTTTTTATTAATCTGCTAAGCTAAATTGCTCTTTCTTATCCGGGCTCTAGGCGGACCAGAACAAGGGCGCAAATCCAACCAATACGTCTTCTTGCTCTGCATCATGGCTGGTTGGGTCTTCATGCTCTGCTATTGCTTAGTCAAATACAAATCGACCTTTGGGGAAGGTGATAAATCCTTTTTAGACAAGATGTAGCAAACTGCGTTAGTCTAAAGCACGTGATTTTGCAAAAGTGTAAAAACATTTAGCAAGTACATGTTTGTCACATTGCAAGCGGGTCCTAACATGCATGGGGATCCCTTTATGCGGTAGGCCTAAGCGTCACATATGCGGTCGTGATGGATTTGTCCGAGTCCAATCGTAATGCTTTTGTTGGAAATGACGACCAACGACGGTGCACTTTTTCCAATTTCAACATGACAAGATTAGGTTTAGATTTGTCTATCACGCCACGCTACACATAATATCTTTGGTTGGTCGTTGGGTTGAGAAACGTCGATAAATTGGTGTCTTCTAATTGTGGTGTCGATGCGGGGCCAGACCAGCTAAGGTAAATGCATCGTGACTTAATAAAAAGTGGTATAGCTCTATCTTAAGTTTTCTAAGATTTGGTTTCTTGGGCCTTGAGTTCTGGCGGACTACTCGAGTGAGAAGGCTACGCGACCACCGGTTGGACCGGATTCTCCGCGCAAAATACCAACTTTCTTAAATTTGGGGTGTTTGAAAGAAATTTGCAGGTGCGCAAAGCACACCCGCGTATTGTGTGTGATAGTGTGAATTTTCCATAAGGGAAGAAGTATGAGCGGAATGCCAGTTTAAGGAAAGCAGTAACAAATAGCAGTTAAAACAATATGCAGATGTTTATATGTAAAGCAAAATAGTTTAGGCAAAACATAAAAGCAAATAAGTGTGAAACACAAAATAAGCAAATTAAGCAAATAAATAAAAAATAAAGAAAGAAAAATAGTGAAGCACAATAATTAACCTATGTTTGTTATGGTTAAGAACCTGTCTATCCCCAGTGGAGTCGCCATCTGTAACACCCCATTTTAAACCGGAGTCGAAAACGGGATTACCGCCACATATGGTTGATTCCTAGAATGTATTTTAAGGAGTCGCCACCTAATTATTATAGTGAATTAGGACACTTGATTTATTGCAATAAATACTGCAATTAATGATCTCCATTTAAAGGTCTGTGAAACTATGTGAGATTCTAGGTAAGGGTTCTTTATTATCCTAAAGGGAAGGGGTTAGGCATCCTAAAGGATCCGCTAACTCGCGGTTGTCCGTTCAAACTTAGGTTTAATATTATTGTGCTAACATGTAATCTATAATTCTAAAAGTGTTTTAATTATTAAACTAGCCAAGAGATATTTGAACTATGCATGCAAATATTTAAAATAGATACATATTTAACAAGATGGTAATAACAGCAAATAATCATAGAAGATGTAATGAGAAGAAATTAACAACATTTCGCTTTTTATTTTATTTTATGCGAATGCTTTAACTTTGAGGTGCCTCAGTACTGCAAAGACACTTAGTAGAAGAGTTAATAAATAATAAATAAGAGCAAATAATCATAAAGGTGTAATGAAGAGAAATTAGCAACATTTCGCTTTATCTTATCACGAATGATTTAACTCGAGTGCGCCTCGTATGCTGAATGCTTTAGCTTTGAGGTGCGCCTCAGAATTACTGCAGACACTTAGTAGAAGAGTTAGTAAATAATTAATAAATTACCAAAGCAGACACAATGCATGTATATATATAGATATATATGTAGAAGATATTGTAAAAATATATTTTTATATAGTGTGGGCTCGGTAGTGTTATGCGAAGGATACTAAGACATGAGAAGCGATATCGTCACGGTGGCGGTCGACTCGCCTCTGGTGAGCGATACTATGCATTCTCGTCCAATCTTTTCACTTTCCTCCTGCGCGTATTAGTCTCGCTTACCATGGAGGCCTCGGATCGACGGATAAATCCTTCTTTGGCGATTAGCATCAAGTTCAAAATCGATAAAATGCCAAGTGTAGTATCTTGTTCAAAATCAGTAAATGCCAAGTGTAGTATTTTTGTTCAAAATCAGTAAATACCAAGTGTAGTATTTTGTTCAAAATCAGTAAATACCAAGTGTAGTATCTTGTTCAAAATCAGTTTATACCAGAAGTAATAGACCGTTTGGAGCAACTTCGGACAACAATATATTAGCCAAATCGTAGCAGATAGGATGGTGAAATACTCGTGAGAAATGGTCACACGTGTAGTATCTGTTCTCGTGAGGTTGCGGCGAGCAACCTCAAACTTGGTAGTAGCATAGTAGAGATGAGTTCGATCAGCGTGCGCGACTTATCGGCCAAATGGCATCGAGAGCAGCGATTCGGCGTAAACATGTAATAAAGCGATATCAAACAAGAGTGAAGCGAGGAAGCTGCGGGCGTATCGAATCTAGTAACTCATCTCACAGTGGATGACAATATAAGTCGAGCGTGTAGCAATCCCAAATTGCAGCAACTTATCTCAATAGACAACAGCATAATGGCTCTAAATGCATCAACAATAGGTGGTAATTCTTTGCGATAAATACGACTGCAAATGATCTATAAATACACCAGTAATTCATCCAAAAAATGGGTATTAAAGTGTAATGATGGGCATTAAAACAGAGCGGCATGGGGATAAAAGCGAGGAAGCGGGTATAGAAGAGCGGCGTCGATGGGCATTAAAACACTACATCGTGGGCATTAAAGAAGCGATCGGTGGGCATTAAAGCAGAGCGGCAAAGGGCATAAACGAGGAAGCGAGGGTATAGAAGACAGCATCAATGGGCATTAAAACACTACATCAGTGGGCATTAAAGGGCAGCATCAGTGGGTCGCACAAACCATCGGAAACAGTAGCAAATCCGGGCAGGGTCACCGGAAAAAGTTCGAAAAATCAGAATAGTCCAACATTCAACAATACGTAACAGATCCAAAGCATGATATAGGCCGCCGGAGTTCTTCAAACTCCGGCAAGATTCAAAAATAAGGAAATCAGTCAAAATAAAAACATGCCCATAAATCTAAAGATATAACCAAACCATGCTTTGTGAGGCGGCGATCACTTCCGCGAAATCGCCGGAGCGGCACGCCCGCGATGCGGATGTGGGACAGTGGTTTGACGGGTGAGGGATTAGAGAGAAGAGATAAGGGCGATGGTGACGGGAAAGGTGAGGAGGTCGGCGATGGTGTGTGTGAACAGTGGGTTGTTCGCTGGAGTGAGGGTGGTTCGCCGACGGTGAAGATGGTTCGCCGGTGATGGCGGAGTTGACAGTGGTGAGGTTCGCAGTGTGTGTGCGTGCGTGTGGGTGAGGGAGAGGGCAAGAGGAGAGTTTTAGTTGGCGGCTACGGTTTTGCTGTGGGGGAAGAGGCGAGAGTTGACGGGAGAGGTGAGAAGGTCGGCGATGGTGTGGGAGTGGGTTGAGAGAGACGACTGAGTGCCTCAGTGTAATAATAGCCCCCCGTCTGAGAGAGTGTCGGCTAGTAGTTGAAATAGGGTAGTGTAGGGTAGAAATAAGGTTTAGGGGTATTGGGCTGGGTGATTAATTAGGGTATTAGTGTTTAGGAGTTAATTTAGGTGTATTAATTAATTAGTGGTAAATTAAATTAATAAGTTGTGATTAAATTATCTAGGTGCTTTATTAGCCTAAGCTTGAGTTTTAAAATTACTACCATAATAAATGCGGGTGTGCTATTTAATTAGTGCTTAATGTTTTAGAATGCGGCGCTATTATTAAAACTTATTTATTATGCGTATTTTATTGTTATTTGAGCTAAGATTAAACTATCTTAATATGACTCTAGGTGCTTTATTAATTATGAAATTGCTTTGCGTATCAATAAATGCGACTATGCTATCTAACACGACGTCATTGTCAAATTATTTATTTTATGTAATTATTATCAGTTAAGAATCATGACAAGGCTTAAATTAATATGGGCGCGAGACTCTAAGTGCGTAATTTTCTACGTGAGACGCGGTGCCATTATTAAATTGCTTTTTTTATGCATGTATTGATGTTTTATTGTTGCATTTTATTATAAAATCATAGAGAATTATTTTTACAAAATTAGTGTAATTTTATAGTTAATGACTGGACGAGAGGGTCAAAATTGGGTGTCAACACCCCACACACCCAGACCTCGTTAACTGAAACGTGTACAATATAATTTGGGGACCCAACATCGATGAACATAGAATTTGAATTAGTTTAACTCTGATACCATGTAAATAATGGATCTTGAGTCAACTCAACCCCAAAAGCTAGCTTGTAGGGTGAAGATTGCTCAAATTCATATAGGAAGTACATGTTTTCATTCCATTTCGGATGTGAGACTCTTAATATTTTTTTCTTTTACTAAATGCTAATTAATAATACTTAATCTTGTTAAATACATGGATAAAGTTAATACCGATCTTTAAAAAGGACATATATGACTGGTATAAATCATGACTGGTCACCAGGATTCTCCTTCTCCGTCCTTTTTTTAATCTTTTTTTACCATGTTGTTTAAGAGATTTCAAAATGTTAATCATACAATATTGAAAATGAATGGATGAACAAAATCATTCTTGAATTGCTAAGTTGAAGTCATGTCTACTAATTTTTCGTATTTTCTAGATTAGACTACTAAATCCTCATGTTGATGATGAAGTTGTGGAAACTAACACATCAAAAGACACAATAATATTCTTTTCTCAACAATTTCTGGCTTTTTGTCTAACTAGTGTACATATCAATTCACATCTTCACTAGTAAGATCTTTTTCTTCTTGTTCATTTTTGACATTACTTCTTTGGGTAAAACAATTCGATTCATAGTCTTTAAAGACCTACAAGTGACCTGACTCTAGTCCATTTTGTCTAAATTAACTTTAATCTTATTGTTATTCTTCATGATCTACCCCATAGTTTAAGTTCTACGTGTTAACGATGTCGTAAAAAACTATTGGCCAGGTTCAGTCACAAGGGTGCTAGTTAGCTCATTTGTCCATTATAACACTATTAAACAATCTCTATTTTTCACTGAATGTTCTACTGAAAAATGTTCAGTGACTATTTTTCACTGAATATTGATTGGAAAAACCTAAATAGTAGTGTTTTCATACGGAAAAACTAAGAAAATTTTCAGCGTTTCAATGAAAACCTATTTCCCACCATTTATTTTCCCAGTGAGCTAGTTCGATTGGAATGAGGTGAAAAAATCATATTTTATAGCACAAACTTCCTATTGAATGTCGGTGGAAAAAACCTTTGTTTTTAGTAGTGTGATGTCCTGCTCTTATATCATATAGTCTAACATATAAATACACCATTCCGAGTGTTGGAGTAGAGACGGGTTTTCCACCATAATATGACGGCTATATTTTGCAAAGAGAAAAACGCTCTGCATCTTCTAGAGAATATCTAGGCTGTTGACAAAGAGAATTCATCCACTTCGTGAGGAATCTCAATGACCTATGACTCAAGTCGTGATCGCTACAAACCGCTTTCGCACGGAAAAATGCATAAGTTTTCTAACTATAGTATTTTCAATCTAACATTAATTGATAATCTGATAAAAATATTGATAACTGACATGACCATTTATCACGTGTTAAATTTCAATTATGATAATTTTTTATATATATTATCAATGTATATAACTTAAATTCTTTTCAAACTTATTACTAAAATCATTTTCATGAACAAAATATATGCCAAGTGATATGTTTCTGTGAAGAGTCTATATATCCATTAGTTTTTCTCCAAATATAAGTGAATGGATACGAAAAAGAAGATGAGTTGTTTAATAGTGAAAGAGTAGATAGTTGAGGAGATTAGAAGCTCTAATTTCCATCATAACTATCTTTAAACTAAAGTATTATCATCCTTAGTTTAAATTCTGCACTTTACTTAGTCTTAATTCTTAGTTAAAATTCTCAACCAAAAGAACGTTAACCAAATAGATACCATAGATTAGATATCCGATACTTGACAAACCAGTCCATGTGGATGATAACTCGGTCTTACAGATTTTACTATTTAAGCGATACGTACACTTGAGTTAGCGCACAAAAATATCGCAATAAGTTTTTGGCGCCGTTGACGGGGACTGACGTACTATCAATATCGAATTATCTAGTCTTATTTCTAATTTGGTTTTTATTTTTCGTCTTTTTATTTTAGAACCAATATCCACTTTTCAATACCATGATGCGGGCACTTTCTCTGCAAATCTTTAAACCGCTCCCATGCATCGTACAATGATTCTCCCTCCAGCTGATAAAATTTATTAAGCTCTCCTCTAAGCTATTGGTCAGGTTCAGTCACAAGAGTGCTAGTTAGCTCATTTATCCATTAGAACACTATTAAACGATCTCTATTTTTCACTGAATGTTCTACTGAAAAATGTTCAGTGACTATTTCTCACTGAATATTGGTTGGAAAAACCTAAATAGTAGTGTTTTCACACGGAAAAATTAAGAAATTTTCCAGCGTTTCAATGAGAACCTATTTCCCACCATTTATTTTATAGTTAATGACTGGACGGGAGGGTCAAAATTGGGTGTCAACACATCTGTTGGGTTATGCATATGTAAGCATATTTGTTGCACGTCATAAGATATATCTGGTCTCGTGAAAGTGAGATACTGCAATGCTCCTGCTAAATTTCGATAGTGAGTCGGGTCAGTATATAGAGAACCCGAAGAGGCACTGAGTTTGGAATTAGTGTCCACCGGTGTGTGGGCCGGTTTACAAGACGACATGCCTGATCGGTCAAGGATCTCTTCGGTGTACTTTCTTTGACAAAAAAAATAAGCACATGCATGTCTTGTAACAATAATACCCAAAAAATAGCTTAGGGGGCCCAAAGCCTTCATAGCAAACTCAAAGGCAATGAGTGACATAATGGATCAGCGAAGTGCCTCAAAAAATGTGGTGAGGTTGATATCATCAACATATAGTAGGATGTATTCTATGTCATTACCGTTGCTATAGATGAATTGTGAATTATCAGATTTGCTATGTGAAAACCAGATAGAAGAGACAAAATCAGCAAACCATTGGTACAATGCACGAGGAGTTTGTTTCAGTCCATAGAGTGATTACATCAAAAGACACACATAATCTGGATGAATCAGATCCTTGAATCCCATAGGATGATGCATATATACGGTTTCATGAAGGTCTCAATGAAAGAAAGTATTTTGACGTCAAGCTGATAAATAGGCCAATACTTGGAAAAAGCAATACTGAGAACGATCCTAAGAGTCGTTGATTTCACCACCGGGATGAAAATTTCATCACAATCCAGTCCTACCCGTTGAGACCTTCTATCACCTACAAGACGGGCCTTGTGCCTCTCAAAAGAACCATTAGATTTCTTTTTATGTCGAAAAATCCACATGGAATGAATAATATTAGCATTAGGAGGACGATACGATGTTGGCTAGCCAAGTGGGGTATTTTGTTACTCGAATGACCTTTGCATCGAATTGCTTGGAAACTTCTTCCTTGACTTTTAAACTCAAATAAGACTTTTTCCTCGGCTTTTGCTTCACCAGAAAGCAAGATGGCTCAATGAGTAATCTATGTGAAACAATATCTGTGATCAGACCTGATATATCGTCATAAGACCAAGAAAATACGTCGATATATTACCTCCAAAGATCCACATATTATTTCTTTTGTGCAGTGCTCAGATGGACGATGATTCGTGTTTCCTTCACAGGTGTTGTGTCTCCCAAATTTACTGCCTCTATTTCATCCAAATTTGATTTTGGCTTATTCTCAAAATGCTCCAATTCTCCGATCAATTCTTCCGGATGTGAGTCTTCCTCATATTCTTCGAAGTCATGTTCGTCGTTCGTCATGAAATTTTGAATGAATATCAAATATCGGATGGTTAAAAGAATAAGAACTTTTCTTGTTTTTTATTTTTACATTTACATTACATAACAACCAAACAAAACCCACAATAAAATATAACCCTAATTTTTATTCTTACAGCTTGTTTGGATGGTTGTTATCTATTATATTGTGTTGTGTTGTTAATTTAAATACAATGTTTGTTTTGATTGTTATTTTAATTTTAATGTATCGTATCGTTAAATCCATTGTTATGTAGCGATGAAAAATCTCATTTTATGTAACTAATGATTTGGTGTTATCGCATCGTTATCATATCTTTTTTCTCATTTTTATTAGCTACTAATTCTATTTTATCGTTTACCATACATTTTTATGGTAGCTCTACCCCTACCCTACTTTTCTTGTAGGTTTATCCTTCAAATTGTTGATGTATGAGATTATGTGACGACAAAAAATGATACAATCTATCCAAATGTTGTATCAATCAAAACAATACAATACAACACAATACAATATGATACATTATTAAACAATATGTAACAACCATCCAAACAGAGTGTTAATACAAATTTTAGACAGTATAATTATTGTACATTATGATTATACATTTTGATACCCTTATTATACATTAGAAGTATATTAAAATGGTTTTTTTTATTTTTTTATTATTATATAGGGGTAGGGGAAGGGGAGATGGAGAGCGGTTACAATGTGGGGATTCAAACCCTCACCAATAAGGTGAAAATTCAGATAGCCAACCAACTGAGTTATTAGATCCCTACATTATATTAACATTTGTTGAATAAACATGTAGAAGAGTTTTTTTTCATGTGGTGGAAGGTGGTTCCACTTACCCCTTTCTCGACCTTCCACGTGTTGGTCCCAACTTGCATGCATGTCGATTAATTAAATTACCTAATTTTCTGTTTTCAAGCTTTAATCACATCATTATCATGTATTAATCACCTCCTCTATTTATGCTAATGACCTCGACTTCTAATTAATACATGCACTACCTTTCTTTTCCTACTAAACGACTAATGAGCCATCCGTTCCTTACATAGGTTCAGATTATTCGGATTGAAAGTGACAAGCCAATTACATATATTTAAATTTTATTTATACAATTTATAATGTATAAAGATTTTTTACAATATTAATTTAGTTGTTTAAGTTCTACAAGGTAACCCTTCTTAGTTATCAGCTCGTCTTTATTATAAATAGTTACTTTTCTCGTTTCATATTGGTAATTAGGTGTGTAAATATTGATACAAAATTTGAGAAAATAAGAAAAAGTTATAAATATTATCACTTTAAACATGAAATGTTCCTAAAATTATGTTATTAAAGGTAAAGTAAAAATTCTAAGATTAAATTATTTTAAAGAAGAGCGTAAAAATATAAATTTTGAGTAATTCACTAAAAAGTCCCAAATGAAGTGGCATCACCGTAAATTCAGTAGTCCCGTTTGGATCGATGTTCTAAATTGGAGTGAGGAACGTGCACTCCAAGATTACGTAAATGGAATACGCAATTTTTTGGCCAAACTAAAATTGAGCCTTTTCATTTATAACACACACTTATTTATATACATAATTAAGAGCTTCCCACTACTACCACTACTATTGGGAGACTACCCTTCCATGATCTCCTAATCTATCCACTACTTAGCAACTACTACACCCACTAATACACTTACTGAAAATGCTGAATTAATAATAAAATGTTGAACTAAAATATTGCAACTAATACTAAAGAACTGCCTAATTAAAAGGGTCCATTTAGAGCTGAAAATCCTTGACCCAATCTGGGGCTTTTCTCACTCGTTTGGGCCTCTGTATGCTTCCTTCCGCTGGGCCTGCCTGCTGATCCATAACAATTCCCTCTCCTTCACAATGGGCCTTATCCTCAAGGCTCATAGAATTATCACAAAAGGTTTTGCTTGAGTTGGGACAAGCCTTAGCTCC
This sequence comes from Przewalskia tangutica, assembly GCA_029844215.1. Lineage (NCBI taxonomy): Eukaryota > Viridiplantae > Streptophyta > Magnoliopsida > Solanales > Solanaceae > Przewalskia > Przewalskia tangutica. Next base: position 1,819,987 of record CM056730.1, on the reverse strand, counting down.
ATCGTTGTCATCGAAGAGTTGCGGATGGTTAACTTCCAGAAGCTCCTTCGATTCTCATGTTCGATATGTGATTGTTGAGTGTTCCCACTGAACCAAGACTTTCTTTCTGCCATCTTTCCACACTGTTCGTTCTTCGATGACTGCTTCTGGTTTGAGATACATATGTTCATCCTCGCTTATGCTGGGTAACTCCGTAATTGTCTCGACTGCTCCTCCTGAGTGAGATTTGAGTAGCGAAACGTGAAAAATTGGGTGAATGCGACACCCATTTGGAAGTTCCAGTTCATACGCCACTGCGCCAATCCTTCGCAACACTCGAAATGACCCGTAATATTTTTTTGATAGCTTAGGCGATTTGGTGCGATGGAGTGTAGCTTGCCTATAGGCGCGAAGTTTGACATACACCCAATCTCCTACTAAAAATTCCTTCACCATACGTTTGCGGTTCGCCTGGGTTTCCATTTGTTGCCTGGATTTATGGAGTGCTTCTTTAAGCTTGGTCAGGAGAGTGTTTCTGTCGATGAAAGTGGAGTCGATGGTGTCATTTTGGGAGCTCCCAGGTAAGTATGGGGTTGTTGTGGGTGGTGATCGAACATACAGGGCTTGGAAAGGGGTGGTCTTGATCATTGAGTGGTGACTGGTATTGTACCAATACTCGGCGAGGGTTAAGTATATGGTCCAATTGCTAGGTTCGTCACTGACAAAAAAACGCAGATAGGTCTGAAGGCTGCGGTTGACGACTTCAGTTTATCCGTCTGTATCTGGATGATACGCACTGCTGTAGGCCAATTTTGTCCCTAATTGTGAGAAAAGTTCTTGCCAAAGTTTACTTAGAAACAGGGGGTCTCGGTGTGAGACAATGGTTTTGGGTAGCTCGTGAAGCTTGTAGATGTCAGTGAGGAATACTGAGGCGAGGTATGAGGCGGTGTATTTTGTGGGTAAGGCTATAAAATGGGCGAACTTGGTTAATCGGTAGACAATCACCCAAATCGCAGTCTTGCCTGATGATAGGGGAAGATGGGTTATGAAATCCATGCTTATGTCTTCCCACACTTGATTTGGTATAGGCAAGGATTAGAGCAGGCCATATGATTTGTGATTCGCAGCCTTGTTCTGTTGGCAAGTAGAGCATTCGCGCACAAATCGTTCAACTTTCTTCCTCATAGCTGGCCACGCAAATGCAGCCGAGATGTGACTCAGAGTTGCATTCACCCCTGAATGACCACCACAGGGTGTCGAATGATATTCCTCTATTAACAGAGGATGAATTCCAGTTTCATCTGGCACATATAACTTCTTATTGAGGAAGATTAAGCCATCATATACCTTAACTGTTTCGTTGATCCTTGCTGCGTCTGTGAATTTGTTCAAGAGTTCGGCTCCAACTTCAGTAGCAACATAGAATTCCTTCAGTTGTGTGATCCAGGATATAGTGGGTTCTGTATTGACTGTGAATTGGGGCTGTTCCATCATCGACGACGCATCAGCAACTTGATTCTCCTTCCCTGGTTTATACCAAATTTCATATTCAAACCCGATCAGTTTAGTGAGACATTTTTGTTGCTCCGGGGTCTGAATGACTTGGGACAGTAGGTGTCGGATACTTTTGTGATCCGTATAAATGATAAACTTTCTGCCAAGTAAATAATGCCTCCATTTCTTTACTGCTTCCGTGATGGCGAAGAGTTATCTTGTGTATGTGGAGGCTGCTTGCATTCGCGGAACCAACTTCTTGCTGAAAAATGCCAAAGTATGGTCTGATTGTGATAGAACTGCACCAATGGCACTTCCGCTAGCGTCTGTCGTGACTTCGAAGTCCTTTTCAAAGTTGGGTAGAGCCAAGACTGGAAGGGTGGTCATACATTACTTCAATTGCTGGAATGCTGTCATGGCATTGAGACTCCATACAAATTCCCATTTTTCAATAAATCAGTGAGTGCCGAGGCATGGGTGGCATAACTCCGCACGAACCGTCGATAGTATCCAGTGAGTCCCAAGAATCCTCTTAAAGTCGTGATGCTGGAAGGTATATGCCAATCCATTATGGCTTGGATTTTATCCTTGTCCACGCTTACTCCTTTGCTGGAAATGACATGTCCCAGATACTGTATTTGTTCCTCTCCAAATACACACTTGGCTTGGCATAGTACTTATGAGTAAGGAAAAGACTTTGGAGAGGTGTTCTAAATGTTCAGCTCATCCGGAACTATATATGAGGATATCGTCGAAGAAAACCAGTACATAACGCTGCAACTGGTCGCGAAACAATTCATTCATTGCTGCTTGAAAAGTGGAAGTAGCGTTGGACAATTCAAATGGCATTACAGTGAATTCATAGTGCCCATCTCGGGTCTGAAAGGCTATTTTGTGCACATCTTGAGGATCCATCCTTATTTGGTGATATCCGGACCTCAAGTCAATTTTTGAGAACACTACAACCCTGTTCAGCTCGTCCAGTATTTCATCGACTGTTGGTATTGGAAATCGATCCCGAATTGTGATGGCATTCAAAGCTCGGTAGTCGACGCAAAATCTCCAAGTCCCATCCTTCTTATGAGCTAGTAATACATGGGAGGAGTAAGGACTTTTACTGGGTCGAATCACACCTTCTTCCAGCATTTCTTTAATGAACTTCGTCATAATCTCCTTCTGATAATGAGGGTAACGGTAGGCACTGGGTTGCTATGATGCTAGAAAATTAAAGGCAAGGTTGTCACGAATTCAAAATGTTGTCCAGTGTCGCATTATGATGACACTGAGTTGTTGTGATGTTGCAGGATGCTGAAGGAGAGTGGATCGACGCTCGAGACCGTTTTTTCCCTTTGTTGGGAAGTCTGCCCCCTCCCCCCTCCCCCCCCAAACAAATTGTCTCAGCTCGCTGTAAGAGAAAATTCCAGGTTGTAGTGATTTTTGTTGAAAGTTGTGATATTCTTTCAAAAATTTGTATTTCTTTTTTTTATACTTTATGTATGAATCAATATGCGGATCATGTGAATCAAATTTCGGATTGATGATTCATACAATTTTCGTAGTTTAATTTCATTGTTTTTACTTAACATTAAAAGTTAAGAGGCCGAAGATCGGGGTGTTCGACCAATACATGCAGGGGCGGAGCTATCCTTGTTCAAGAGGAATCAGTTGACATTTCTTTGTGGAAAAGTTTCACTGCTGTTTGCAACAAGAGTGCTACTGACCTCACAACTTAGTTTTTTTAAATCTATTTGCTGACTATAGGGACCGTATATATATAATGCTGTCAACAGAGGAAATCACTTTCTTAAAACGCCAAATTTTATTAATTGTTGTTTAATTGCATTAGTTTTCCAAGGAAACATTACGAAACTACTTCATAATAATTTCAATTCACGCTGCATAATGTTAATTAATAGGAAAGCAATACGTACCAAGGTTTTTTCGTTCATAGGGATCAAACCCGACACCTCATATTTTAACACATGATAAATATATAGAGAGAGACATATCGATACATGCATACACGTCCATATTATACACTTAGACTCATTTAATTTCAACAGATTTTCTAAGTGTTATCTTTCTTAAACAAACAAAAATATAACCAATCAATACTTCCCCCATTTTAAAGATAGACGTCCAACTGTATATACCTAGACGTATTTGCAAGTATACACGAGATATATATTAGGGTCCCTATATATTAAGGTATATAGCCGTAAAACTAAATAGAAGACACAGTCCAAGGCCCAAATAATCTCATAATGGACTAATAGCCTTTTGGATTGTGTATCGTTCGGCCCAATTCCGTTCGGGGTGGGTGCTGACTAGGGATGTTAATGGGGCGGGGGAAGGGAAACCCATACCCGTACCCGCCACTTAAAATTCACCCTCATCCCCGCCCCACCACCCATCACGGGTAGAAAATCTTCCACCCACACCCGCCCCACTTACCCCTGGCGGATACCCACTAACCCGGCGGGTACCCACCTAAACATCTCAACATTAACTAAATTGATGACAAATGAGATGGACCACAAGGCAATGAGAACAAATATAATGCATTACAGATATAAAAAATTGCCACAACAATAAAAAAAATGTCATTTGATGTCCTGTTCAGCAATGCCATCTAGGTCAAATTTAATTGCCAGCAAGAAGGGGGACAAAAGATAGGGAAAGCTCCTGAAGTATAGGGAATGCTAGGAAAATAAGACAGTAGACACAAGGATTACATCACAGATAATTTCATCAGCCTTTCATCTCAAAATGTACCAGAGATAAATGTCTCAGCCCACGTACTCAAAGGCAACAACATAGCAACAGCAGACAACAGTGTCTCGGCCCTTTTTTTGCAGCCGAGAATGACAAGTCTTGACTCTTGAGTAATGAATTGAGATGTAGTAATGATATGTAGGGTTTTTGCCCTTTTTGCTGAGTTCATTAACTGAGTTGGTCCTGGGTCTCTCGGCTGAACTGAATTAATAAAAAGGGAGGGCCCAAGTCAGTGAGAAATGGCCAAATAAATTAATAAATAGCCTAATTAAATTAATAGGCGGTGCGAGTATTGACGGGGCGGGTACGGACGGTGCGGATACGGTGCGGGTAGCGGAGCGGGACGGATGCGGTGCGAGTCTTATATGAAATCCACCCCCGCCCCACTACCCATGGCGGCTAGCACTTTTGATACCTATACCCGCCCCACCACCCACTAAATCATCCCCCATACCCGTCCCAACTGAAACGGATGCGGGGCGGTACCCGCATTTACCCGCCCCACTGACATCCCTAGTGCTGACCTACTCATTCAATTTAGTTACCACATAATTTTAAGGGTAAGGGACACAATTAGTCATCAGGTGAAACTATTGATACTTATTGACCCAACATTCTCCAAAAGACATTTTGTAGTCCTGAACTAATCTCAACTCATTTTTTAGTCTTCTTTTTAAAGTTTTTGACAACTGTTTGTCTCTTATTTTCCATCAATATCTTATTTATCTCTATTTTTGTTATTTTGTTTGTTTCCTCTTAACTTTAATTTCCTTTTTTGTTTAGTTTATCTTCTTCATTTTCTATTCTTTCTTTATTTTTGTATTTCTCTTCTTTTGTAAAAATAAAATACAAAAATGAAAATATTAAATAAATATTTTAAATTATTAAAATATATATATATATATATATATATATATATATATATATATATATATATATAATTAGATTACAAGAAGAAATATTATAGAAAGATACTAAATCACTAGCTTATTTATTAAATTTAAATTAATAGAAAATATATTTTTAAATCTTTTCTCTTTTGCAAATGAAAACAAAAGTTATATGTATTTAAAATATGACTCAATTTTTTGTAATTATTTTTATAATTCGCTAAATATGATATAAAAGAAAATATCAAAATTCAACTTAAGTTCTATTTGTTGCTTTCTTTAATAATTGTTTTTACTGTATATTAAATAGAAGCATGGTAAAAGTGTTAATATACTAAATATTTCAAAATTTTGAACCTTCTCTGATAATGTAATATAGCCTGTTTGGCTAAGCTTCTTATACCATGTTATTTTAATTTTTTTTTTTTTTTCAAAAGTGCTTTTCAAAAAAGTATTTTAGGCGAAAAATAATTTATGTTTGGCCAATTAATCTAAAAAGTACTTTTGAGCAACAATTAGTGTTTGACCAAGCTTTTAAAAAGTGTTTCTATGTATATTTTCTCAAAAATACTTTTCAAAAAAGTGCTTTTGGGCCAAAGCTATTTTTTTAGCTTATGAAAAACTACTTCTGCTACTCTCCAGAATCACTTATTTTCTCCCATAAACTTGGTCAAACACCTCACTTAAAAAAACACTTATTGAAAAAAATAAGTACTTTTGGGGGAAAATAAGCTTGGTCAAACAGGCTATAACAATGATATTTTTTTTGTACAACTCAAACCTCCAAAACCCTAATATCTCTTCTTGCAACCCTTACATCACCTTACCACACATTATCTCTATCTTTTTTAGCATATGTATAAAAATTGTATCGTTATAGTATAAAATATGTATTACTATTGTATATGTATGAAAATATATATCATTGATGTATAAAATATGTATCCCTACAGTATGTGTATAGAAATTATATCATTGTTGTATAGAATATGTATCAATATTGTATATGTATAGAAAATGTTTCATTGATGTATTGAATAGGTATCTCTATAGTATGTGTAGAGAAAATTGTATCATTGTAATTATCCAAACATTCTCGTGTCTTTCTGGGCTATCTTTCAAGTGTGCGACTAAATCCTTCAATGGTACGTAGTCCCAATAATCGAATACTTTTGTCTGTAAATACTGCATATTTGATTCCATCAGGTCACCAACTTCCTTGACCTTCCGACACTGGGCAAGCGTCAGCATCTTCGCGTATTAAAACAAGAATGTCCCAATCAAGTCATCGAGTGACATAAAACAGTTGTATATAAACGGTATCATTGATGTATAGAATATGTATTTCTACAATATATTTAGGGGAAAATGTATAATTGTTGTATAATTTATGTATAATAAAATATAATCAGTGTATCATGTGCGCACACTAATGATACAGTGAGGGAAAAGAAAGAGGAGAATGTGAGAAAATAGGGAATAGATGAATTTATGCGTAAATTCTGACTTATGCTTGTTTCTATTTAGGTAAAGTGGCGAGACATATTGAACATACAAAGAGGAAGCATATGGGGACCCGTCATTGTTGGTGGCCATGTGCATTTGTGTGGAGCATAGTAGTAAAAGGTTGAATCTAGGCTCAAATTGGAAAAAGAAAGGGACAAATTAAAGGACTCATGAGGTCGACAAATTCCTAACGGCTCCTTTCAACAAATATAGAGTTCATTTAAGTTAGCTGGTCAAAAGTACAACAATAACATACCCAATGAAATTCCACAATGTGGAGTCTGGAGAAGATATAATGTACACAAACCTCGCATCCATCTTGATAGGTAGAGCGACTGTTTTCGGGAGACCCTCGGCTCAAGATAGATGGTCAAAAGTAATCGATAAATATCATATAAGTATAAATATTTAATACTAATTTTACCGGGCGCATTTTAAAGAATATAATAGAAAAAGGTTGAATCTAGACTAAATTGAAAAAGAAATGGAAAAAGAGAACTCGTTAAGTCGCCAAACTCCTAACGGCTCCTTTTAATGAATATAGCTAGCTTGAGTTAGCAGATTAAAAGTAACCGATAAATATTATATGATGAATTTTTTAAAAAAAAATACATGCTACTAATTTTATCATGTGTAGTTGTGCGGCGCATAGGAAAAGGTTGAATTTTAGACTCAAACTGAAAAATAAATTGACAAATCGAACTCATTAAGTCGCCAAGTTCCTAACGGCTTCTTTCAGCGACCCAAAACTCATTTAAATTAGTTGATTAAAAATAACTGGTAAATATCAAACTTTAAAGAAAATTAAGTATAAAATTAATTTTATAAATAAGTAATTATATATTTGAATAAAAATATTGAAAAGAGTTGGTGTATTTAACTAAAAAATATTGATAATTTTTTTCGTTGTTAAACTGACTGAACTCCACTTGAATATATTCGAGTTCGAGTTTCGAGAATGAAGAAAGCTAAGAATTATTTTTAATAGATTTTAAGCGGCGTAAATCTAAATATATGTCACGGTTCCAATGTAAGATAACCGCCACAGTACACCCGCCAAATTAAGCAACGCCGCTTACACTCTTGTCTCATTTGCATCTTCAAAACCGTGTAGAATCGAGTCCCAACAAGGCAGTAATGCTAGGTATAAGTATAACTAAAAATTAGTCCTCCCAAATCTCAATGATACAAATACTACTGTCTTGCGTGGTAGGCACGTTTTTTCGAAATTCAAACTGTATGATATTTTTTTATTAAATGATATAAGAAAAATTGTAATTTATATTAGTATTTTTTATTTAATTTTAAAATATTGAGTTAATCTAATTAAATTTAACTTCGAAATTTATTTGAATTGCTTGAAAAGCGAAAAGTGACAGCATAAATTGAAAGGAAGGAGTAGGTTATAGGGTCGTAAATTCTCATGCAAAGCCTAAATATGCAATACTTACATTAGTTTAAATGATCACTTGCAAAACTTTAACGGCACATTCTGCTAATAACTGATGAATATCACAATCAAACCGAAAATGTGTCTTGAAAACAGCTGTTACAGATTGGGCATGGAAGTGGGGCTCTGAAATTCATTCTTGTGGGACCCTTCTTTCCATTTTTGCTACAGCCTAATTCACACAGCTTGCTAAGAGCTGGCTGTTGAGTATTTCCCACTAAAAATCTCTTCTTGATTATGTTTGAATTGAGTCTTCTTAATTTCTTCCTTTTGGTTCACACCCATCTCAAAAGATTCAAATTTTCATGGTAGAATTGCACAAAATAGCTCAAAAGATACATATTTTTCATGGGGAAGTTGCACTAAATAGCTCTTCTTGATTGTGTTTTTGTGGTGGCATTGAGGTAACCCGAATTGGGTGTTCTTCTTACTTCCTTTTGGTTCACACCCACTTCAAAAGATTCAATTTTTCATAGTGGGGTTGCACTGAAAGCTCTCTTGACTGTATTTTCGTGGTGGAGTTGCACTAAATAGCTCTTCTTGATTGTGTTTCTATGGTAGCATTGAGGTAACCTGAATTGGGTCTTCTTTCTTCTTTCAAAAGATTCAATTTTTCATGGTGGGTTTGCACTTAAAAGCTCTTCTTGATTGTGTTTTTATGGTGGCATTGAGGTAATCTCAATTGGGTCTTTGGTCTTTCTTCCTTCTGGTTCACACCCATTTCAAAAGATTCAATTTTTCATGGGGAAGTTGCAACTAGAAAGCTCTATTTGACTGTATCTTTTTTTTTGTGGCATTGAGGTAATCTTTCTTCTGGTGCATACCCTTTTTCAAGCTGCAATACTTTTGTCCATAATCAAGTTGCACGGTTTGATACTCAGTGGATAATTGGCATATGCCCCTTTACCCTTCTCCGCTTAAATACTAGGCTTTTTATCTGCATCAGGAACCTGTTACGTCTGCCTAACTCACACATCACGTGTTGCACTCTTACCACTGGTCCAATGCCCAAGGGGAAAGTTGTTAGCTTTAGTGGAAAAGCTCAGATCTTGTCTAACACTAGTTGTTCTGCTTTTGGTAGTTTCTTGCTCTATATAGATGAATAAGATCTATAATGCTACAGTATAGGTTCTCAATATCATCTGGGAAATTGATACTTTGCTTATTCAGCTATTTTGAGATTGAGATTGGGACACAGTTGTTGTTGTTATTATAACTAACGTGCCTTTGAAAGAAGAAATTCAAACCCTGGTGCTTAGGAAGTACCTTTGAAGTTATAATTTTCTTGGAGTTTAGCATTTAGCAATTGGATCTTTAGGATGGTGAATTTGAGAACAATGTCATGGATGCCTTTGGTTCTAGCAATTTTTTTGACTCGGGACTCGAATGCTGCGTTCGCTCCTGCTGATAACTACTTGCTCGCGTGTGGATCATCACAAAATGTGACATATATCGGCCAAACATATGTTCCTGATTTGCTCCATTCTTTAGAAAGTAAGAAAATTTCTATTGCTGCCACGGCCAATTCTAGTGCTCCGTTTTCAATCTATCAGTCCGCCAGGATTTTCCACAGTATGGCGTTTTACAAGTTTGATATTAAGCAAGAAGGCTACCATTGGATTCGTCTCTATTTTTACCCTCTCCCGGGACACAACTTAACATCCGCCTCAATGACAGTGGTCACAGAAAATTTTGTTCTGTTGAACAATTTCAGTTTCAAGAGCTATAACGGTTCATACCTCTTTAAGGAATACGTGATCAATGTCAATTCGGATAGCTTGATTCTTGCTTTAATCCCTTCAAACAACTCGGTCGCATTTATCAATGCCATCGAAGTTGTATCAGCACCCGATGAGTTGATTCCTGATCAAGCAGTGGCTTTATCTCCCGTAGCACCTTTCAATGGCCTCTCAGGACTAGCCCTCGAAACTGTTTATCGTCTAAATATGGGTGGACCCCACCTCACTGCTCTGAACGACACGTTAGGAAGAACGTGGGAGAATGACGTGAAGTACTTACACGTCAATAGCTCTGCGGCGAATGTTTCCGTTAGCCCATCAAGCATAAAGTATCCAGCTATTATGACTCCTGAAATAGCACCAAATTGGGTTTATGCTACTGCTGAAACCATGGGAGATGCTAATACTGCCAATGGGAATTTCAATATCACTTGGGTGTTCCCCGTTGATCCGAGCTTCATTTACTTCATCCGGGTACATTTCTGTGACATTGTGAGTGAATCTTTGAATAGTCTTCTGTTCAACTTATACATTAACAATGACGCTGCTCTGTTGGACCTAGACTTGTCAAACTTAGCTGGAAATTTGGATGTACCATTATACAAGGATTTCGTCTCCAATATTTCCTCGGGGAACTCAAGTGTTCTTACAGTCGGTGTGGGTCCAGACACAAGTGCGGATTGGATAAATGCAATTATGAATGGATTGGAAATCATGAAGATTAGCAACAACGTCAGAAGTTTGAGCGGGGTTCAACCTGTTGAGACTCTTCTTGTGTTGCCTCACAAAAAGAACAAGATAGGTATAATTCTTGGTTTTGCCTTAGGAGCATCGGCTGTGTTGGTGCTTATTGTGTTAGGTTGTTGTTGCTTTATAGCCCGAAGATCGAAGACTTCTAACCAGGGGCACTCGTGGATACCTTCTTTGTATGGAAACTCTTTAACTTTGACAAAAACAACACTTTCTCGAAAGAGTGGAACAGCAAGCTGCATCTCCTTGGCTTCACCAAATGTTGGACGATTCTTTAGTTTCCAAGAAATAATGGATGCTACTAACAAATTTGACGAAAGCTTGCTTCTTGGTATTGGTGGTTTTGGTAGGGTTTATAAAGGAACAATGGAAGATGGGACTAAACTTGCTGTTAAAAGAGGAAACACTGGATCTGAACAAGGTCTAGCTGAATTTCAAACTGAGATTGAAATGTTGTCCAAACTTCGCCATCGTCACCTCGTGTCTTTGATTGGTTATTGCGATGAACGGTCAGAAATGATTCTTGTTTATGAATACATGGCAAATGGCCCTCTGAGAAGCCACCTTTACGGAACGGATCTCCCGCCTCTCTCGTGGAAGCAGCGTCTCGAGATTTGTATCGGTTCTGCCAGGGGGCTGCATTACCTCCACACAGGTACGGGTGCCAAATGGGCGGATTGGGCTGGATTTGGCGGGTTAAAAAAATGAGCTAAAAAGCGGGTCATAACCCAACCCCCAACTCTTACTAAGTTTTAATTTCTTTGTTTGTTCTTTTATAATCTTTTAACTTAAGTACCTAATAATACTATTTCTTGTCTTTACGGCTATATATAACATATCAAATTAAAAAAAATGTCTTTTTGAAAATATTTTGGCAAGGTTTCTATGGGTCAATTTGGGCTACATATCAACCCAATATTTAGATGGGCTGAAACGGGTTGGGCTAAAATGGATTGAGCTAATAATTGGGCAGGTCATATTTTCGTGGGCTAATTTTGTCTGCTTCTACACACAGGTGCAGCTCAGAGCATCATTCACCGCGATGTCAAAACCACCAACATACTCTTGGACGAGAACTTTGTTGCGAAAGTTGCTGACTTTGGTCTTTCTAAAGCCGGACCGGCTCTTGATCAGACACACGTAAGTACCGCCGTCAAGGGCAGCTTTGGATACCTTGATCCCGAATACTTCAGGAGGCAGCAGCTTACAGAGAAATCGGATGTCTATTCATTTGGTGTTGTCCTAATGGAAGTTCTTTGCACTAGACCTGCATTGAATCCGGTCCTTCCACGTGAGCAAGTTAATATAGCCGAATGGGCCATGATTTGGCAAAAGAAAGGCATGTTAGATCGGATAATGGACCCGAACCTCGAGGGACAAGTGAATCTAGCCTCTCTGAAAAAGTTCGGGGAGACAGCTGAAAAATGTTTGGCTGAGTACGGAGTTGATAGACCTTCAATGGGGGACGTGTTGTGGAATCTAGAATATGCTCTTCAGCTCGAGGAAGCCTCATCAGCGCTGACAGAGCCCGATGATAACAGTACAAACCATATCCCTGGCATACCATTAGCACCAGTTGAGCCTTTCGACAACAGTGTTAGCAATATCGAAGGGATAGTTAACTCCGGAACAGATGATGATGCAGGGGATGCTGCTACTACTAGTTCGGTTTTCTCTCAGCTGGTGAATCCACGGGGAAGATGAGAAGAAATACTCCCTCGTCTGCATGCTCTCAGGTACTGGGGATTCATATAATGGATCCCAGCTTGTTTGGACTGAGGCGCAGTTGTTGTATACGTGCTCTCGGGTCCCAGCCACTTGACATCCCAATTTTTCTTATTTCATGGTTTTAATAGTACTGAATCAATTTTTCTCTACTAAAACGCTTGAGTGTGTAATGTATATGATTGGTGTACCTAGCGTATACGAAGAAATTTGTCGTTCAAATACTGCAAGTTCGTAGTATTGTTTCCATTGTTAAATAGGAGATATATTGCTCTCTTTATCTCATAGATAGTCATGAACATGTATTTGTAAAAGAATTATGATTGTATACATTTATAGATATTCATAGATAAAAATATTAAGCATATGTTGTCATTGGAGTAGCTGTTAAAGTTGTTGTCATGTGATCAGGAGGTCGCGGATTCAAGCCGTGGAAACATCTTGCAGAAATGCAAGGTAAGACTGCGTACAATAGATCCTTATGGTCCAGCTCTTCCTCGGATCCATATGTTTCCAGTAACACAATGATTATGCTGTGCTAAATTCATCATTGATATCACACAAATTTATATTGGAAACTTTGTTTCTACTTCCTCTTGATTGAGTTCTATGAAAATGGTCATGAAAGTGTTAAGATTGTCATTACATATCTTTCTATTTCAATAACTTGAGGTCGCTATTCTAGAAAATGTTGAAGCCATCAAATTTAAATCATGAATCTGTAATTTTAGACTGATGAAAAAATTGGCACACCTATTAAAGGAGCTCCACTGACGACAATGAAAACATTGCGCGATACATATTCTGAAGAAGCATGGATTAAGTACCTCAGGAGTGATGTTAAAGTTGGATCTGTCGTTCCAATAGTTGAGCGGTTCTAGAAATAACACCATGGAACCATTCCTGTCGAATAAGGCTCTTTGTCATCTCGGATTTGAAAATTCCTGGTGCTATTGAGTTTACTCTTATCTTGTCTACTCGCAATTCAAGGGCAGTCATATTTGCCATTATTCAAAAACAGCCGGATTTCTCTATAACAACATTTCACTACAACATTCAAGTTTTCTGTGAAACCGATTTTCATATTATGTTATACTATATATTCTCTATAATTGCATTTCGTTATAACATCTAAAAGATACCCGGACAATTAATTGCATTTTGTCATTAAAGAATATTGATGTTGGATGAGTGTTGTGACAACACGAGTAATTAGTCAGGACAACATCGCTTATGAATGTAAGGATGTTGCCTACAGTGTTGTGACAACATCTCTATAAACGATTTTACCTATTCTTCCGGTCAAAACGGTGATTGTTACTGTGAGGTAAAAATGATCTAGACAAGCTAACCAGGAAGCCGTGTTTAAAACGTGAAAAAAAAGTCAAGTTTGGAAGAAAAGCAATTTGAAGACCAAGTCAATGTAGTTGAGGATTTCATGGAGGCTGAATCAGTCCAAACTGTCTATCTTAAATAAACAACGTAGATTCGTAGAATTCATATCTCCTAATACTGCGACATAGATTCGTAGAATTCATATCTCCTAATACTGCGATATTGCGCATAACATGATCTCTTAACGTGGTGTGTTCAAACTAAAAGCACCATATAATATGGATAAGATGGAGTATTATTGAATCCTTTTACTTTAGTAGTTTTAAGACATCTATTGTTACGCCTCACATTCTTATTAACATATGAAAATTGTACACTATATAGCTATTACATGAAAAAATGACGGACATATATATAATATATGTATTTATATATTATAGTTATGTATAATTTATGTACATTAACTAGAGATTATAAATATTTTTGATTGAGTGATTAAGTGTGTAGAAGCCCATTTTATTTATTATATAAGTTGTGTCAATATTAGTTATGCATAAAGAGAAATAGTAAAAACAAATATTATGTAAAATGATGTTCAATTTTATGTGAAAATAAAAGTAAAATCAAATATTTATATTAAATAATGTTAAATTGTATGTGTGTTTATTGTTTATTAGATTAATAGTTAAAAATAATTTGTAAAATAAGCCAAACAAAACTTAATAAATGTCAATTTGTCGATATTAACTATTTATCTAAACTAACATTATTCGTGGATGACAATTGACACATATTACCATTTAATACAAACGTCAATAAAAAATATTAGTGCGATTTATCTATTTAAATAGTAACAGGAGATGTCATTTTATAATCTTGCAATTGAGAAAGAGAGAAGAATTAGATGGGCGATTATTTTCTGATAACTCGGACGAGCAGCAATGTGAATGAGAAGGCCAACATTACAAAGGAACTCAATGCCAAACATAGAAAGGTTAAAATCGTCTCATTTTAATTATTGCTTTTATTCTTATTTCGATTTTATTTGCGAAATTGTTAACTTTCGGTTATTTAACGGTTGCGATCTTAGTTATGGTGATTGCATTTATTCGTATTTCGATTTTGATTGCGGAAATGTTGTATGATTTGTTGTTATTATGATCCTTTTTATCGATTATTTAACGGTTGCGATCGTAGTTATGATAATTAAACGGTTGTGATCGTAGTTACGGTGATTGCGTTTGTTCTTATTTCGATTTTGAGTGCGGAAATGTTTAATTTACGGTTATTGTATAATTCGTTGTTCTTATGTTCCTTTTTATCGATTATATTACGGTTGCGATATTGATAATTAATAGCTGAACCTCGTAGTTATGATAATCAGGTTAGAAAGGTTAAAATCGACTCAAATTTCTCATTTTTATTACATTTATTCTTATTTCGATTTAATTGTGAATGTTTAAATTCCGGTAATTGTATGATTCGTTGTTGTTATGATCCTTTTTATCGATTATTTAACGGTTGCGATATTGATAATTAATAGCTAAACCTCGTAGTTATGATAATCAGGTTAGAAAGGTTAAAATCGACTCATTTTTTTACTTTTGTTTGTTATTATTTCGATTTTTATTGCGAATGTTTAATTTTCGGTTATTGTATGATTCATTGTTGTTATGTTCCTTTTAATTGATTATTTAACGGTTGCGATGTTGATAATTAATGGCTGAACCTTGTGGTTATGATATTTTGAGTACTGAAGTTATGATCAGGTTAGAAAGGTTAAAATCGACTCAAATTTCTCATTTTGTATTTTTGCGTTTGTTCTTATTTCAGATTTTGATTGCAGAAATGTTTAACTTTCGGTTATTGTTTTGTGGATGAATGTGATTCGTTGTTCTTATCATCTTATTTGAATATTTGAGTTTTATGATCCTTTTGTCAATTAAATAATTGTTGTTATATTGATAATTAATAACTGCACCTTGTGGTTATGATATTTGAGTACTGAAGCAATGATCTGGTGGTTAATTTGTTTTCCTATGGAATCAGAATGCTATATATTTAAAGGATTTGATTTTGGATTCGATGAAGTGAATAAATTTCAGGACAAAAAAAAAAGAAATATTAGAGGTTTTGAACAGGCATGGGTGAAATTGGCTTCTCTTTAGCTTGATTAAAGAAATTTGAAATAGTTGGTGATAGTATAGGTAGGAAACGCAAACACCTGATAGTTCAGTAGAAAACTCGCAAAAAAGTGATATTTTTTTTATCATTATCTGAATGAAGATTGAAATAACATATGGTCCATTTCATGTTTTCTTTCTTTTTAAACTGATTCCGGTGGACATGTGGATGGTGTTTAGAACCTGGAAGTTAACAATTTCAGTGTTAGTGCTATGTGCTTCCCACTTTTACTCAGTGGAAGTTAAAAGAGCCTTTTAACTTTCGATGTAATTATCCTTATAAGTCATTCCAATGATAAGTTTGTCACAGAGAAATGATCAACAACAATGGCAACTATGCCTCAGTCCCAAGCTAGTTGGAATCAACTTTATGAGTCCTGAATATCCATTTCGCTCCATTAGAACCTTTTCCGTTGCAATATTCAATAATTTAGGTTCTCCATCTTTAGAAGTTCTCTACATAGAATTGACCATTCAAAAGAAAAGAAGGCCGCTACATAGAATTTCTCCCATGGGATGGTGAAGGATGAGAGACAACTACGAGTAGTTAAGTCAATAACTTACTGAAAGCGTACTCTTTCAATATTTCTTAAATTTAAATTGCAACAGTTATACGGGCATCCTTAGTTTGAGGCATTAAATTATAAGTAGTACCATGGAAGTATTCTGTATGGATAAAGACGTTGTAATCTTTCATATTGATGTACTTTCACTTGCCTCTGAAAGGGAAAATGCAACCTTTTTCACAAATCAAACCAAATGGCATGGCTTAACATGCAGGATACCGAAGGAAAATGAAGATTATCATCTATGCAGTGGTCTGGTTTATATTTTTCACTCAATAGTGCTTTTGGCCTACACGATCTGTTTCCTGATTGGTTTCATTTTCCTTTTACACGTGCTTTTTGTTTCTATAATGCTGAACTGTGTTTGTTGGCAGATTCTGGAAGGACTCCTTAAGTTGCCAGAGAACAAGGAGTGTGCAGATTGCAAAGCTAAGTATGTACATATATTTGAATTTTATAGTGTGGCGTTCATAACTTATGCTGCTGAGAGGATTGTTGACATTAAACAGAAATTGTCTTTAATGTATAGACTTATTTGAAAATCTTGCAGTGACTATATTCTTCTTTTCAATTCATGCAGAGGTCCTCGATGGGCAAGCGTGAATCTGGGGATCTTCATATGCATGCAATGCTCCGGGATACACAGAAGTCTAGGGGTGCACATATCAAAGGTAATTTATTGATTATTCTATCCTCATCATATATGAGATTTACCAAAATTTAAAGTCAAGTTCTATAGGGCGGTGGTTAGACCAATTATGTTGTATGGGGCTGAGTGTTGGCCAGTCAAGACTTCGCACATCCAAAAGATTAAAGTTGCGGAGATGAGGATGTTGAGATGGATGTGCGGGCATACAAGGAGGGATATGATTAGAAATGATGATATCCGGGACTAAGTGGAAGTGGCCGCGGTGGTGGATAAGATGTGTGAAGCGAGGTTGAGATGGTTTGGGCATGTGCAGAGGAGAGACACAAATTCCCTAGTGTGGAGGTGTGAGAGGTTGGCTATGGACGGGTTCAGGAGGGGTAGAGGCAGACCGAAGAAATATTGAGAGAGATGATTAGACGGGATATGACACAGGTGCAATTTACTGAGAACATGACCTTAGATAGGGGGTTGTGGAGGACACATATTAGGGTAGTAGGTAGTCGAGCGTAGCCCTACTTACGCTTGCAAACGGGTAGTTGTAGTGGTAGTATTGTAGGCCCGCTTAGCCTATCATATTAATGGTGCATTATTGTTTTATAGTCCATGTAGTTTGGTTTATGCTGCTATGTGTCATTTAGTGTACTTTGTTTAGCTTATTTACCTGCGCTAGTTACTGCTTACTTTTTCGAAATGCGCTATCATGGCTTATTCGCTTTTGATACCAGCATTTTCTTACTGCTTTAAATTTTTTCTGACCGGGTCTGACTATTTCTCTTGCTTTGCTCTTGCTTTTGCTGTTGCTTTGCTTGTACTTATGCTCTGTCTTGAGCCGAGGGTTTCTCGAAATAGCCGTTCTACCTACCAAGGTAGGGGTAAGGTCTGCGTACACTCTACCCTCCCCAGACCCCACGTTGTGAAATTTCACTGGATATGTTGTTGTTGTTATCATATCTGAGATTTTCTAGATATATCTGAACTATGAAATGGTGCATTAATGCATGTTTTATGACAATTGAAAGGTCATGGTCTACAATCCTGCAGTTTGTAATAGTCCTTTTTGTCTACTCTTTCTCCATGCTATTAAGGCTCATATTCTTGATTGACGTAAGAACAATTTGAACTACCTAAATATTATGTGAAAAGTAATATTTTTTTAATCATTTTTCAGCTGACAGCCCCCTACTGAAATACATTGATCCTTAGATCACCAAGATGGAGATAACTCTACGTCTATTAATTCACCATAGTTATGACGTTAGGGTTGGCATTGAAAACGATCTGTACCATACATATTATTCTCTTCCCACCTCAATTTTATCTCAAGTGGAGGGATTGAAAGTTTTTAATGTATTGTGCTTGAACATCACTCTACTTCTACTTGCCTCTATGGCTTCTTGACTACTAGATGAAGTTAATGGCTCAATGAGGGTAGTAAATCAACTCGTGAGCTACTCGTTATCCACTATTTGTTGAACTTGCCTCATAAAATTTGGGTCTCGAGTAAAGAAACAAGCCGGGCTTGGTCTCCGATCCTCAGGCCCTGATGATTGTTATTTATTAATTTATTTCTGGTTATAAACCTTAGGCATAAATACCACATCATAATACGCATTTCATCTTCCTTCTCCTTAGCCACAGCTTACTGGAGTAGGGGTTTCACCACTGGCTACCAAGTCTGGCCTCTCCTCTTCGCTCAACTGCCCATTTCTCCATCTTTTTTTGTGGGCATCCGTCCTCTCTTGCCTGTCTATGAAAGTCTCATCTCAGCATGCCTTCATGTTTGACTCCAACACACTTCGGCCTAGCATGAAAACTCGGAAAGTGCTTGCTTGTGATAGATGAATTATGAGAATATACACTACATGCCCAGCATCATTTTTTAATGATTATTGTTGGATATGTGAAAGATGCTTATTATTTAAAAAAATTGTTCTGTTTTCTGTTGTTTGTATATTTTTGCAGGTTCGATCAGCTACACTAGATACATGGCTTCCTGAACAAATTGCTTTTATTCAATGTAATATTTTTTTTGAAACTCTTACAGTTTTGATGTTGATGTGATACAGAAGTAACCTAAAACTGTTGATCTGATACATAATAGGCTAATCGTATGTATTCCCTTTTCTGATGCTCGTATAGCAATGGGAAACGAGAAGGCAAATAGTTATTGGGAAGCTGAGCTTCGTCCAAATTATGATAGGGTTGGTATTGAGAATTTCATCCGTGCAAAGTATGTCCTTACTAATCCCTGGCTTAAGCAATCCTTGATCCTTCAATCTAGTATTTTGCAACTCATCCATGGAAGTTACCTGTCTTTTGTTTAGGTACGAAGATAAGAGGTGGATACCTAAGGATGGGAAGGAAAAATCAGCTTTCAGGATTGAAGACGAGAGGGCCACAGTGCAACAGCAGCAACATTGTGACAGAAGTGGGCATACTAGGAGCTACAGTGGTTCAGCTGATGAGAGGATAAGCACACAACGCCCTAGCACAAAGCAAGATATACCTGCTGCTAGATTCAGTATACCTCTGCCTCCAAGAGGGCCTGAACAAGTACGTCAAACTTATATTCACCAAGCCGGTAGTTCTTTTAGATTTGTTCCAAACTTTGAATCTTATAGTTCAACTCATGAAAAGGTATCTTCGGGTGCACTTCCTCACCAGACAAGTCAGGGGACACAACCAATTGCAGTCACTGAATCTGCAAAGCAGGTCGCAGAAGTTGCCCATCCCACTAAAGTTGATATTGCTACTGATTTTTTCGACATGCTTTCTATGGATTCTCCAAATGACAATGGCGCAAAAGCTGCTTCTGTAGATGATAACTCATGGGCAGATTTTCAATGTATGTTAAGTCACGGTTTTGCTAGAACAGTCTTTTCTTTATCTTTACTTTTCTCTTCTACCTTTGAGGGAGAGCCTGGTCAATCCCAACAGAGACAAAAAATTTGGTTGATCTCCTCCCATCTATCTAGGTCTTGGTGGACAAGTTACGCAACCTTGACTTTATCTCTACTTTCCTCTTTAGCTTGTCGGAGAGCATGGGTTCAACCCCAATAGAGGTAAAAGAAAAAAAGTTAGACAATCTTCTCCCATTTGCTTCAGCCTTAGTAGGCAGAGTTACCCAATAATAATTGTACTGGTGGAAGAATTCTTGCTGCAGTTGGATTAGTAGAGGTGCGTGCAGGTTAGCCCAGCCACCAGCATTATAACCAAAAGAAGAAAAAGAGGAGCATGGGCATTCATTTGGCCATCTCTTTCTCTTTTTAGTATGATCCATAATTTTCAGTTCCTGCTTCTACTTTTGGAAAGAGGGAAGAGAGAATGATAGTTTGAGAAAAGCAACAGCTTGAAACTACTCAGTAACCTGTATGCAGTTGCTATGTCCTTTCTTTAGCTCTTTTGATTCTAATCAAACCTTGTAAACTTCTCAGCTGCTCAAGAAATGATAGCAACAGCTAAAACTGGTTCTGCAAAATCTGATCATCGGAAATGTCAATCCGCTTCAGCAATTGAAGATTTATTCAAGGAATCATCAACAATGTCATCATCAGTTTCAACCTCTTCTTTGTCCGAGAAGCTTCCGAAAGATGTCAAAAATGATATCATGAACCTTTTTGACAAGGTACTATTTGCTATTTAAAACTGGAGCTTTATTGCTATCTCCATCGATCTCCAGATACAACGGTCTATAGGTGCGAAAATATGGTGAATGAAGGTGCTAAAGAGGGACGAGGTAGACCTAAAATTACGTGGAAGGAAGTTGTTTCGAAAGACCTACAATCTCTTGGAATCCACGCAGAGCTAGCGAAAAATAAGGCGCAATGGAAGAAAGAGATTAATCTATTTATTGGGGGACGATATTTTAGTCATGTTTAGTATATTCACTTCAGGTTTTCTAGGAGTCTTTTAGTCCTATTTGAGATTTATACATAGATAGAAAATATATAGGAATTTTACTATTTTCGTTATATTTTCATCGTCATGATGATTATTATTATTATTGTTATTGTTATTTATTGTTGTTGTTGAACTTAATTTGGGTAACATGGTTAGTGAGGATTCATATAGCCTACCCCAACTTGCTCGGGATTGATTTTATATAGTCAAAATCATTTCACCTAAAAATGATGTTGAATTTTCTGCAGTCCAATGTAGTATCACCATTTGCTATGCATCAGCAACAGCTTGCCCAGCTAGCTCAACAACAGGCTCTTCTAATGGCTGCTGCCGCTGCTAGTGGCACTTTGAAAATTCCGGGGGATGTTCAACAAGGCCCAAATGGATCAAACATAGTAAATCAAAGTTGGCCACATGTAGGCTACCAGTTCCCTGGAATGATGATGCCAGCCAGTGGAAAGACTGATCTGGAGAAATATTTGCAGGTAAAATGCATGAATGTTGAGTTTTTATTAATGTTGCCTATAGACTGCTAAAAACTGTTTTTATTTGCTTGTAAACTAGGTGAGCACTGTGGGAGCAACACATTTAGCTGGAAACTCTCTGCCACTTTCAACATCCAGGTATTTCTTCTATGTCATTTGTGGACTGTAGATTGGTAACATAACTGCTAATATTAGATGCAACAAATTTTTTGGAAGGCGTAATCTGAGGTGAAAAAACTGAAGATAGGTTCTGTCTAAATAAAAATAAGTTACTTAGACATAGCTATCCTCAGATTTTTCACCTCAGATTACGTCTTTTATTACATTCCTAGTAGCCTGAAGCCTAAAATAGAGGACTGTAGGTTATATGGTCATATATGATGTATCTGCTCTTAAGTTCATAAATCTGAAAAATCAGAGCATTTAATTTAGTCAAACCATAACATAAAAGCTTCCTTGAAAAAGAACTGCATGCATCAACTACAAATCTATGACAATTGGTGTGATGATTAATTACGATGCAAAGAGGGGTGTGTGTGTGTGTTAGACAGCATGTGATCAACATGTGTTGAATTTCGAAACGTAGTGACTTGCTTTCTTTCTGAAAATGATAAAGATCTCATAGCTCTCAAGTTGAATAACTTTCAAATAGTTCAAAATTGATTTCTAAACTTGAATGTCTACTTGTTGCTAATATCATTTGGGACAAGGCATTATTACCTCTGAACTATACCCTAAGTTGCTATGACACACTTTACCTTTGAGGGGGTCCTATAACCCCCTAAATTTTTTTAAAGTGTAATAAATGTCACCTAAGTATTGATGTGCCATAGAGAACCAAACATTTGGCAGGCATAATGTCGTATTTTTTTAAAACTTTTTTTAAATCTATTTCATTTTATTCCTTTTTATTTTCTTTTAATTCTGAAATGTAATGGAAATATGATTTTGTATTTAGAAAAATGAAAATTCAATTATTTTTGTATGAATTTGAAAAATTATTAGAGGTGTTGAGCGTATTCGAACGTTGTTGAAGTTTTAAAGTTGAGATTCAAGTGCTAAATTCATTTTAAATCCTTAGTTGTTGATGAGATTCGAAAATGAAAAAAGAACATATTCATCATTGTTGAACCTTGAAAAGGCTCGAAGAACACAAAAAAATGGGTTTATCGAAATTCCTGGTTGTTGGCCAAATTGATTACTGGGGTATGGTGATGATGTTACTGTGAAGTATTAGTTAAAATTTGAGCTTGATTGGTGCACATTTAGCTGAGTTTTGTTGAATTTGACACCAAAAGTTAGATTTGGAACTCTTGAAAATGGGTGAAAAAATGAGGATGAAGAGCTCTTGAAAATCAGCTTCGGAACTGACACGTGGCCATTTTGTATAGGTTAGAGCCTTTTTTTAAGTTCTCACGCGCTTGAAGTAGGTGTTCCCACGCAGTGCTCCACGTCAGCAATAAAGGTGCAAAGCATTACGGAAAAAAAGTTTAGGGGGTAATAGGACCCTCGCAAAGGTAAGGTGTGTCGTAGCAACTTCGAGTATAGTTCGGAAGGGGGGATAATAGTGTCTTATCCCAAATGATTTTAGAAACCTGAGATATTCTAATTGTTAATAAAATTATTTATCTTATAAAAAAAGTTTTGTAAACTCGAAGTTGTTGTAGCCACAATTATACTGCTTTACAATCCTTATTTGGTAGCAATATGTCATTGGCATGCTACCAGATTTTGATTGTGAAGTTTATACAATAGCATCTTGTAACCATCATTTCCCTTTTAAATTTCCGTTGTTGGAGGACTAGCAATGTAGTATAGCTAATATAAATTTGGGCTCCATTTTAATTTTTCCTCTTGTATACAACAACAACAACAACATACCCAGTGAAATCCTACAATATGGGATCTGAGTAGGGTAGAATGTACACAGACATCACCTCCACCTTGGTAGGTAGAGCGGATGTTTTCGGAAGACCCTCGGTTCAAGACAATTTTTCCTCTTGTATATTGCAGCATTTACCCTATGGGGCAGAATTCTTCCGGCAATGGTACAGTCCCCTCTGTGCTGAGCGGAGATGCTGCAACCACACTTTCATCAAGTTCTACACAATCAACAAAAGAGGACGACTTTTCATCTTTGATTCAAGGCATGTTCCCGAAACGCTGAAAAGTTTTGAGTAAGTATACTAGTTTTTGGATCATAGTATACATATAGAGTTTTAATATGAAAATAGCTACACAGAGGGATATGTGTTACTAGGAGATTATAAATTATTGTAAAGACATAAAGTTCAGTTTTCTTCATATGGGTTGAATAATATTTTTAGGTAGAATAATAAGATGTTGAAATTGCATGCAATTTGGTCCTTTCCCTTCTGCCAGGAATCTGGACATCCCGCTCCTTTTTCAATAACAGAAACAGCTAACTTGAAGTTCAACTTTTAAAATTTGATTTATCATTTAACATGATTCTTAGAGTATCATCAATTTGACTAAACGCACGAATTAGCTTAACCGTGTTTAGCAATTTTATTTACGCATGTCAGTACAGAAAAATAAAAAAGATAATCTAATTGCCATTATTTTGGGCGTCGAGATAAAAAGGCAGCCTAAGCTCCCGCTATGCGCGGAAGGGCCGGACCCCAAGGGTCTATTGTACACAACATTATATTGCATTTCTGCAAGAGCCTGTTTCCACGGCTTGAACATGTAACATCCTGGTTATATGGCAGCAACTTTACCATTTACCTCGAGATAGTGTTATTTTAAGTTGAGGTCATGATTATGTGTAATAGGTAGATTACAATAATATATCCAGTGTAATTTTATAAGTGGTGTAGATGGGCACTGGTAGATTATGTCCAAAAAAAAGTGAAATGGATAAGTAGAAGTTACAACTTAAAGTGTACCAAGCTACTGTGAAAATTTAAATATACGAGAAAATGACAAAAATGATCTTACGCTTGGGGTAAATTCAAAGTAGTTCCTTAAATACTCCTGAGCAGTTTTGATTGTTTAAATTCGTAAAAATTGTGCATTTTTTTAATTCTGTCAAATATAATAAAAAGGTGTCTGCTAAATTTAAGGAAAACTATGGGGGTGGGGGGATGATGTACTTAACCCGCTCGCCGTAAATGATAAATCTACCACCAAGGATATGGTAGATGATAAGGATTCCTCCGCTCTTAATTAAAGATTTCAAGTTCCATTCGTTGGAGTGAAGAATTTGGTAGGAAATGCTTATCCTTGTACCTATCCAATGCAAATCCAACTTAATTGAATCAGTTAATTTTGAATATCGAACGATGAAACTAAAAAGACTTGCTAATATATCTCGTGTGATATGCTTGCATCTTGAAATTGTGAGATTACAAACGCCGCAACATGACAAGTTAACAGTTAAGACAATTTGAACAGTATAAACATATGGGAAACTTTGATCCTAAAATACCCTTGAACTATGAAATTTGGTATAAAAATGTCCTTCGTTTACTCTTTCATTCTAAAATGTGTCAACCTATTGGGCCTAAATTGCCCTTATTTTTAACTGTCATTTGACGGCCGGGGCATTTTAGAGCGCAAAGATAAACGAAAGGATTTTTTGTACCAAATCTCATAGTTCGAGGCCTTTTCCGTTTAAAAGTACGCTCTCTGTTTACACTCACCAGCCCACCCAACCCTTTGTGACTCATTCTCTCCTCTCTTTCATTTTAGTCTTATTCCTCCCACTAGGGTTGCACAAAATTCAGTCCAGACCGAAAAAATGGATCGGACCGACCCTGTTCAGACCAATAAATTTGGTCCTTATAATTTTTATTTTTGGGTTTCGGTCCGGACCGAATTTTGTGTTCATTCTTTCAAAATTGAAACGTGAATAAATTCCCAAAATTGAAAATTGAACTTCGAAATTTAGTGTATGTTGTAGAGAATGACGAGACGAACTCAGTGATACCAGTTACAGACGTCGACGATACCAGTACTGGCCGAAAAATGCAAAAATCCGACGGATTTTTCCGGTTTGGTCGACCGAAGTATAGGGGACGAATTGACGGTGATGGGTGGGTGTATAATGACGGCGAGACGGTGGGGAGTGTATTGGTGTCAACCCCCACCGTCGATTATAGCCCAGTTGGCCGGAAAATCGAACGACGGCGCTAGGGTTTCGGGTTTTAAGATTTGGGTGATTCGACGATTTAGTAGGAATCGACGAACGGGGTGGGTATAGAAATGACGGAGAGGAGATGGTGAATCTGTTGATACCACCCCCTAGCCTCGACGAGGCCGGAATTCGCTGGAATTTTCAAAAAATCGATCGAAAAACAGGATTGTTTTTCGATCTGAAATTCTCGGCGATGTAGGGTGAATCGACGGGAGTGGTTGGTATGAAATGACGGGCTTGACGAGACGAAATTTTTGGTATATCACACGTCGCCGTTGGGTTTGTGATTTGGCAACTTTCACCGAGCAACAAACTACTGCCATATCCGGTCCATGTAACCGAACCGAATTTTTTGGTCCGGTGTTCGGTCCTAATTTTCTGAAAATTCGGTTCTCGATCCGGTCCGGTCCGGTCCGATTTTACCCTTTTGTGCAACCCTACTCCCATCAACCCCTCCCTCCTCCAATTACTTATTTTGTTAGCTCGTTTTTTAAAAGTAAACCGTTTAAATATGCAAAATTATTTTGATTATGACCAAAATAATTAAATTAGTTTTGAGTTTGAATCTCATCCTAAGTTTTTATTATTTACTTAATTATTTAAGTTTCTTGATTTAACGGAGTAAAATATTATTTATTAATTATAAGTTAACTTATACAATTAATTAAATAATTATTTTCACTATTTAATCTTTAAAAAATTTGATAAATGTCTTTAAAATCATAATAATTTGCAAATATATACATTGTATATTGTAGGTATATACAATTCACACGATATATAACCTTCGAGTCATATAATTCACATATTATAAACAAGTGTGTTAATGTCACGACCCAAATTACGGATTGTGAGGGCACCCACACTACCCTCTGGTGTGTGAACCCTTCCTTTAAATCGAAACATTTAAAGAACATGTGAAAGTATAATTTAATTAAAGTTAAACCATTAGCATAATATAGAAGTCAACGTAAGTGCAGAATACTAAGTTCTACACCCCAAGAGTTAAGTCATAATTATTATGATTTTAAAGGCATTTATCAGAATTTTTAAAAATTAAATAGTGAAAATAATAATTTAATTAATTGTATAAGCTAACTTATAATCAATAAATAATATTTTACCCCATTACATCAAGAAGCTTAGCTAATTAAGTAAAGATAAAAACTTAGGATCAGATTCGAACTCAAACTAATTTAATTATTTTGGTCATAATCAAAACATTTTTGCATAATTAAACGGTTTACTATTAAAAAATGAGAAAACAAATAAGTAATTGAAAAAAATATTGGACGGGGGAGGGGTTGATAGGAGGAAGAAGACTAAAATGGAAGAGAGAAGAGAATTGGTCAAAGGGAGTTGGGTGGGCTGGTGAGTCTAGACTCTAGAGTGCCTTTTTTTTTTAAATGAAAAAGGGCAAAAAATGCCCTCGAACTATGAAATGTGGTACAAAAATGCCCTTCGTTTACCGTTGCGCTTTAAAATGCCCATGTTGTCAAGGGTCGTTAAAAATAAGGGCAATTTAGACCCTTTAGGTTAACGACATGAGCATTTTAGAGCGAAAATGTAAATGAAAGACATTCCAAATCCAATAGTTCAGAAGCATTTTAGGCCCTTGTCCGCTCAATTATTCGCTGCGACATTGTGCATGGACTTTATAAAACTCACAAATCGATTTTGATAAATTTGACTATTACAATATGACTAGCTCTTTATTCATTTAGTAGCCAAAAGACCAATGCAACTATAAATCTATAAATTTAGGACATGTTTAAATATTTAGTGCTTCCATAAAATGGATTATATGTAAATAATATCAGGACAGAGAGAAGGAATTAAAACAGTAAAGAGACTCTTTTGCATGAGTCTATCTACAGATCTTCATGTTAGTATGTTACTATACAACATAGGTTCAAAATAAATTATGACTTTTCACATCAATAACTTGTAGAAGCAGATAGAGAAAACTATACATAAAAAAAATAGGTATAGGTTTAGAGACACAATAAACTCGAACTCTCAGAAAAATACTACCGACACCATTTCTGGAGGATCCACACACCTAACGACATTTTTGAAGAGTTCGAACAACAGAGCAATCAAGGGATGACTGACTACACATTGAACTGCCAAGATCCAAAACACACTAACAAGCATCCCTGTATATAGCAAACTGCATGGGAGTCGGATGCAGGATTTGAAGTTTATGGATTACTACAACGACCCTCAATTTACAACAATAGCTACACCTCAGTCTCAAACAAGTTGGATCAACTATATGAATCATCACTATTTCGACAACAACCTCAAGTTAATATACAATAATAACTGGATTTACAATTTTGAGGTTAATATACAATAATAACTGGGTTTACAATCAAATATGTGTACATATTTAATGGATTCTTAATACGTATTCAGGATTTAGGTAAAAGCTATTGAATTCCCGTGAACCTAGATCCGCCTCAATGGAAGTGTAACCAGTCATGTTCCAGGACATCGAGCTGAGATCTGCAGAACATCATAATCTTTAGCTTAGTAGATTATCAGACGAGATTGTTGGGGTTTCACATAAAACTTCATATAAATATGTGATCCTCATTATGTAAAGTAATAGAAATCAAATAGAAATATCACAGTACAAGTAGTTCCCACGCACAATATTTTATAACCTGAAATTGTTAATGTACTTCAATGTGTCCCTATTCGACATATAGATTCAAACTTTTTTGTGATGACTAATGGAAACTTTTAAAAAATAACTACCTGAACAGTTTGAAACTTCATAGATAACAATTATCAAGGTTTCTTTGTATTCATAGTCACAAAGTTCAATTTTTTAATTCTTTTTTTGGTTAAGAAACATCACAAAGTTCAATCTTAAAAACTTAAATATACCAGTATTGGTAATTATGGAATACTAACCTTAGGATGGTAATAGCTTGTTACAGAGACCAGAAGGGGGGAAATTGCATGCAACTCAAATCAAATTCAAAAACTAGCATTAGGCACTTGCAATGGTATCTTTCATACCATTTCAGCACATTGTCAGCCATTTTATCTAATTAAGTAAGCTCACCAGGGGCGGATGTACAAAAGGTAAGGTACGAGTTCAGCTAAACACAGCTTTGGCCGAAACCCTGTATTTGTGTTAAGAAATCTACTAAATACGCACAAATATTAAACTCCGGACCCACTAACTGAAATGGTTAGTGAGTTCAGTGATATCCCAGACCCATAAAGTTCAAATCTTGAATCCACCTCTTTCATCATAATAGAACCACATGAGTAGAGCAGCTCTAATCAGCTAAAAGTTCTCTTAAACGATGCGAAGTTTTACGCGGGTACTAAAACAAATCAGAAGAGTATGTCTTGCATACCTAAGAAGTGGTAGAACCAGAAGACGTATTCCTTAATCCCATGACCAATTTCTGTCCTGGTTCAATTCTATAAAAAGTAACTGCAAACCAAACAACTCCAAGTCAGGGTCTGATAAAATAATGTTTTGTGCATGAGTAGAAGGAGCATTACGCTTCAAATGGCTTCTTGTAACTTAAACATTACTCTAATGCACTGGAACATGTCACTCAGCTCCTTTAGTTTGAAAACTACGTATACTACTCTCATCAACTAATTCACTAATGGTCATCATAGATGAAAAGGATATTCTATCACATATCTCAGTTAAGAACTGCAATCTACATTTGACTAGAATGTTGGTTTTATTTGAAGTGTGAAGTCTTTTTCAACTTCGCAGGTCCAATGACCAGACAAAGAATACAAAACATTAAATAGGGCAGGATTCCTTCAATTACCTACATCGCCTGCTTGCCACTTATTCGAGACCATGTAATCTCTAAGTCCTTCCAGAACATACATTTTACTCCTAGAATTAGGCCAAAAACGGAAGTAAAAATCCCATCCCTTGCCTTCTGTGTCCAGTATATTGATGGGGATCCGGTGCGGCCCAGAGAGGCGAGGAAAGAAAGCCTGCAAACAGGGAACGTTTTGGGGGTCAGAATTGGCAAGAGAAACTTTACTGCGATGAAAGATGTCGCGGGAATAAAAAATATAAAAAGCAGTGGATATTTATATTTACCCCATAACCCACTTTTTCTTGGAAGAGGCACAAATTTTCGAAAAAACAAACTCACCTCTGCACACTTTTTGGGAATCACAAGACGTGATAGTGTGAGATCGGAATCAGTGGCAGACAACAATTTTTGAAACAACGGGGTGACAACGCGCCTACAGCTAAGGTATGTCAAGGAGCACAAGAATATCAATCATTAAATTTGAAGTGCAACATGGAGAGAGTTCTTGTTTCCAACCAGGTTTATTCATCTCCGTGAACTGAAAATAAGAGCAGACTTTATTTGTTTACATACCACTTATTTTATTTGCTAAACAAATGGCTTGAGAGTTCTCCTTTCGTAGTCTTCGCAGACAAAGACAACTGAGTATATAGTAAAGGATATTTTATGGAGATCTTCTGCAACTCTGATTCTGTGACATGAGGCCTATACTGAGGTTCTACCATGGTCTGTGCGACATTCGGTCGATATTCTCCAGTTGATACTGGAGTTTCATGGGACAAGCAACGATTTCGTACCTGCATTAAATAAAATTAGAACTTCATAGCATTGATCTCCTCATCCTAAAAAGGAATAGCAACAGAATAAAGAACATTTTGAAGCATCCCTAGATAGTTCTAACCTAAAACATTTGAGCGCTGCAAAGTTGAGAAGTTCCTAAAGTAGGGAGAAGCTTAGGATCATGATTGCGACAAACTAGCTTAAAGTAGTGTAGAAGTTACTATAACTGTCTAAGAGAGAGATGGCCGACAATATTGACCAATGATCTGGAGATAGAAAAAGAGAGTAAACAACGAATTAAAAAATGCCTTAAATATCTTACAAGAATAATATTCTTCTTTGAGCACTCCATGCAAATAATTCCACCAAAATCCAACAGCAGATATGTGTTGGAAGACGCAATACATCCACAATGGATCAACTGCAACAAAAAACGTTACTGCTAAGCAATGTTTCTCACAGAGCTTACGAGTATACACAAGAACAAAGACCTTTATTCATAGACATAGCTATGTTTGTATAAACAATTATGAGTGATACCTTTTCCACTAACCTTGCCACAAGACTCGCAATCTCTCCAGCCATCATCATTTGAATGGAAAGTCTCACAGAACCTCCCGTACTCATATACAGAACTAGAGGAAAATAAGAACGAATCAGGCCAATGAAAGTCTATGTGAATCATAAATTACATTCATTAGTACCCTTGCAAGCCTCAACATGTTACATCATATTAAGCCAGGGGAGGGCTGGAATTTCTTCATCCAACTCAGCATAATTATGATACACACAATTTTCCTGATTCAGAGCTCTACTCATGTCATTTGCATTCTCCTTTAACCGCAGAGAGCGGTTAACATTCAATTCACCAAAAAAAACAAATTGTTAATATTGACTTTTTTCTCAAGTGCTTAGCAGTTAAGAGATAGATATGAGATTATATTCCGACTTCATCCTTGGAAAAATAAAGTCAGAGAGAAGTTCTTACTTAGAGGAACTTTAGTATCGGAAGTCAAAAAATTTAATTGTGTTATTCACTATGACTTATCACATGATGTAACAAGACTACTGTCATTCCAGCCAGCTGGTCAATATGCGTTGTAGCACCTTGAGTAGCTTATGTCAGATGATAGACCTTTAAACTTCAGTATCATAAGTCAAATCATTTAACAGTGTTATTCACGTGGTGGGAATTTTGAGATGGTTTAGACTTGAGTGGGTGATGCCAGGCACCGTGAAAGAAACAATGTTTAGTTGGGCTTTTAGAAGAAGAAGAGAAGATGCAAGGCATGGGATGTTGCTCCGCTAGCACTAATGGGATCATATGAAGAGAGAAGAATAGGAGAGCTTTTGAGGGAATAGAGAAAGACTTTGTACACTTG
This sequence comes from Przewalskia tangutica, assembly GCA_029844215.1. Classification (NCBI taxonomy): domain Eukaryota; kingdom Viridiplantae; phylum Streptophyta; class Magnoliopsida; order Solanales; family Solanaceae; genus Przewalskia; species Przewalskia tangutica. The sequence goes on along the minus strand of CM056730.1, from coordinate 1,788,425 downwards.
AGGAATAATCTTTTTTCCCTTATTTCAATTTGGTGCACCCACAAGATTCCTACATGTATAGATGATTGAGTGTTATTTGTAGAAGACCATGTCTTCTAGTAAGGTTTTCTACTTTTTTGTTATACTTCTTGTGTACGGGCAAACTTTTGCCCTTTCCTTAATGAAATTCATTACTCTATCAAAAAGAAGTGTTACTCATGATGACCTACCACATTAAGTGATTAAGGCTGCTGTAATTCCAGACAGCTAGTCAGTATGATTCATGGCACCTTGAGTAGCTTATGGTCAGAGGATTGACCTTTTCTTTTATAAGTAATGATATTCTATAAATGCTAAAACAGCACTGAGACGGTGCGTCAAAAATTACCAAGTGTGCAAAGCCCCAATCATATCTAGCATGGAAGCTACATCATTTACAATGGCCATGTTGCACCAAAAAGCTAGCCAAAAAATACAATTTTGTTTGAGGCTATGTATGTTGCTATGTTTTCCTTTAAAAATCCTATCGACCTTTAAGCTGTAGGTTTTGAGTTCCTATAAGACCTAGAGCAGTGGTATTTTATGGTGATTGATAAGCATATAGCTCCCTTCTACAGAACAGGATGAACACACTTAGTCCTCATACTTTAAGATGTGTATCAACCACATGTTGAAAGGAACAGTTCAAAATTTGAGCTAAATTGATTGGAATAAGATTTTGCATTACCACGTTACTGTCAAGTTACAAAACTTCAGCTTGCCGCCTTGTCAAGAATGGATAAGAAGCCTTTTAAAGTAAATTGGCAGATTAAATCTTATGATGTGTCTGAAAATTTCGGGCCATGGATTTTGAACATCGATTGAAGATCAGATTCTATTCCCGATAAGCAGTCCAGAGAATGTGCAACTTCTGGTCCACCTGATTTCTTTTGGGCGCGCAAATTGCAATTAACAAAAATAAATCCTCGTTCATCAAGACCAGTATACTATCTGTACAAACGGCTTATTCATGCACAAAGCTCCCAGGCTAGTGCTTGGGTAGGGGAAGAGTAGGTGTATATCGAATATATAAGAGAATTAATTGAGCAGATAGAGCGATAGATAGCAGTGGTCATGAAAAAGGCGCACCACCAAAAAGCAAAGGGAAAATACATTCTTCATGAGATTGCTTGACAAGAAAGAATACTTGAAACAGAGAAGCTAAACAAGAAAATGCCAATGGAAAATTTTAAGCAATACCCGCATGAAAATCTTCTCTTTTACATGCATTAATCCTAAATCTCCTGCCCCAGAGGTTCGATACAAAAATTTACAGATTTTAATAAAGTAGTCGCTTAAAGGGTTCCCTTGTTCTTGCACCACACAAGTTATCATCACCAATAAAGCATTTCGGACAAGTTATCTACCGGAAACAGCCTCTCTAGGGAGATAGAGGTAGGGTCTACGTACATTATACCCTCCCCAGACCCCACTTTGAGGGATTTCACTAGGTAGGTTGTTGTTGTTGGACAGCTGTGTTGTTGCACCCAGGTGTTTAATGTGAATGATATCTTATAAGAGATTGCTTGAGAAGCAAAAATAATGAATAGAAGAAACTAGCAATAGAGGAAATACTAATGAATCATCCACATATCCAAGAATTAAGCAACACGCATATGAAAGAAAACCCACTCTTTTACACCCAATAATCGAAAATCTCTACACAGACACGCTCAATAACAAAATTCACGAACTTCAATAAACTAATCACTTAAAAGGCTTCCCCCGTTCTGGCAACAGACAAGTTATCATCAGAAACTAGTAATACAGTAAATGCCAATGAAATATCCACATATCCAAGAATTAAGCAACATCCATATGAAAGAATAGCCTATCTTTACATCCATCAATTGCAAAATCTCTACACAAACAAGCTCAATAACACAATTCGCGAATTTTAATAAACCAATCACGTTAAAGGGTTCCCCTGTTCTGGTACCATTAGCACTAATTATCATCAGTAAGAAATCCTTTCTGAACAGCTATGTTTTGCATCTCAGTGTTTTATGTGAATACTATTCTTTAAGAGATTGCTTGGGAAGCAAGAGAACTTGAACAAAGAAACTATTTAAGAAAATGCCAATGAAATATCATATACAAGAATTAAGCAACACCCAGATTTTGAAAAAAAAAACTACTACTTTCCACCCACTGATGCAAAATCTCTAGCCAAGGCATGTTCAATAACAAAAGTGACAAACTTTAATAGTTTAATTAAACCAATAACTTAAAAGTGTTCCCCTGTTCTGGCACCATTGACACAAATTATCATTAAGAAAAGCATATTTTCCAAATCTCCGTGTACTATGTGAGTGTTTTACTACAGAGGCAATGGCGGAGCGAGGATTTTCATTAAGTGGATTCAAAATATGTTCTTTGTATATTTACTTCATCATATTTTGGGTATGTTGTTGTTGATTCAAAATATGAAGAAGTAAATATACAAAGAATACAAGGGAATTCAACATCTACTATATATACAACAACAACAACAACAACATACCCAGTGTAATCCCATAAGTGGGGTCTGGGAGGGTAGACTGTACGCAGACCTTACGTCTACCTTGGAAGGTAGAGAAGTTGTTTTCGATAGACCCTCGGCTAAGAATAACGCAATACAACAATAACAATAAAGCAAAAGAACAATAGCAAAGCAAGTCAGATAAGAGAGGAACAATAGCTACAACAAAATAATATGCTACGCAGGAACGAGAGACAGTAAATAATAGCAGAAATCAAAGGACAAGAAACTACAGAAGAACTACGCCTAATAGTATGGAACTCTCTACTCCTACAATACTACCTTAATATGCGTCCTCCACAACCTCCTATCTAAGGTTATGTACTCCACAACATCTACTATATATATAGGCACTAGGCAGGGCATCCCGGTGCACTAAGCTCCCGCTATGCGCGGGGTCCCGGAAAGGATCGGACCACAAGGGTCTAATGCACGCAGTCTTACCTTATATTTCTGCAAGAGGATGTGTCCACGGCTTGAACCCGTGACCTCCCTATCACATGGCAACAACTTTACCAATTATTCCAAGGCTCCCCTTCCACAACATCTACTATATATACATTAAATATAATTTTGACCTTGTATAAGAGTGTAATTTTTTGACGAGGGTGGTTCATCTATCCTAGCTCCCGCATGTACAAAGGTGGGAGTTAGGATTTAAACTTTATGACTTCTGACTAGTAGGATAGCCACATCAAAATAGTAATTGTGTTCTGAATTTAATTCTTTATACATATTCAGTAAATTTCTTAATACAAAAACATGGTTTGAACAAAAGTTATTGTGTTCTAAATTCTAGGATAGCCACATCAGGCATTAGCAATTGTATTATGAATTTAATTCTTTATACATATTTAGTAAGTTGCTTAATACAAATATATGGTTTGAACTAAAGGTATTGAGTTCTAAATTCTAGGTTAGCCACATCGTTAGTAATTCAAAAAAGGGCAGTCCGGTGCACTAACCTCCCGCTATGCGCGGGATCCAAGGAAGGGCCGGACTACAAGGCGTTAGTAATTGTACTCTGAATTTAATTATTTATACATATTTAGTAAGTTCCTTAATACAAATATATGGTTTGAACTAAAGCTATTGGGTTCTAAATTCTAGGATAGCCACGTCAAGCATTAGTAACTGTATTCTGAATTTAATTCTTTATACGTATTTAGTAAGTTCCTTAATACAAATATATGGTTTGAACTAAAGTTATTGGGTTCTAAATTCTAGGATAGCAGGCATTAGTAACTGTATTCTGAATTTAATTCTTTATACATGTTTAGTAAGTTCCTTAATACAAATATATGGTTTGAACTAAAGTTATTGGGTTCTAAATTCTAAGCTGTTAGTAACTGTGTTCTTAATTTAATTTTTATACATATTTAGAACATTTTTTGTGTATGATAGACTCTTGTGGTCCGGCCCTTCTCCGACCACTTGCATAGCGGGAGCTTAGTGCACATGGTTGCCTTTTTTTTAGTAAATTTCTTTATACAAATACAGGATTTGAACTAACGCTATTGGGTTCGACCAAATCTTTATACATATTTAGTAAATTTCTTACTCCCTCCGTCTCAATTTATGTGATGTAGTTTACTATGACTGGACACGGAGTTTAAAAAATAAAGTAACACTTCAAAATTTTGTGTTCTAAAAAAAAGTCAAAGATATTTATGTGGTTACAAATCTCAAAAGGTAAAGTTTAAAGTTAAATTATTGTAAAATAAGGAAATGTGTGTCATTTTTGGGAATGACCAAAAAGGAAAGTCTGTCTTATAAATTGGAATAGAGGAAGTAATAAAATACTATATTTGAACTAAAACCATTGGGTTCGACCGATAATTTATACATATTCAGTAAATTTCCTAATACAATATGGAGTTTGAACTAAACCAATAAGGCTCTTAATTTTAGGATAGCCACGCCAGATGTTAGTAACCATGTTCTAAATTTAAATTTCTATACATATTCAGTAAATTTCCTAATATAAATACAGAATTTGAACTAAAGCTATTGAGTTGGACCAAACCCGTGACAGCTATAAATAAAAGGGGTAAAAGAAAATGCTTACGCGCAACGATGACAGAGCTGAGCGAATTTGCCACTACGAAGGCGCCAACCATTTCTGAAATTAGCTGAGTTTGTTGAATCTTCGCATTGAAAGCAAAAAGAAGCCATTGATAAGAAACCCTAAAACAGAGCTGCTGCTTGTGGAGACAGAGTTGCTATCAGTGGTGACTGATTGGTATTATTCAAAGAGGTGATTAACATAAACACAGATTATTATTATTTGATTACTTTCGTAAATGATGGAATTATCAGTTAAGCAAGATCAATTTTTGACCACCAATTGAAATTGATAGGCCTAAGTGCACACATAATTGAGTTATGAACCATCATTTGAGATTTTAAGTCATACTGGCACTGCGTAAAAAGTAATTTCAAACATATGATGTCTTAAGTTTCATACTATGGAAGCTATTGATAAGGACTCTTCCCTCGTCGAGAAAGGATAGACAATTGAGAGAGAAATTATTAATGGTTCGAATATACGTTTTACTTTAGTGGTAAAACTATTTGAAAGAAATAATCCTCTTATTATTTAATGAAAGACATATATATATATAAAGTTATAAGGAAGATTCTCTTCCTATTCTATCTAGGAATTTCTATTCTATAAGAATACTAAATTTACAATTATGGTAACATTACACTACTAATTTAGGTACAAACTTAAATCTAATATTTACCAAATATACAATGAAAAAGGGGAAGGACCCCACGGTTGATGGGCTCACACGGCTAAGCCCATATATACTTTAACACACCCCATGATGTGAGGCGATCTTCGTCTGTGAAATCTCAAAATCTTCAAAAAGGACCGAGATAAGACTCTTTGTAAAGATGTCTGTAATTTGATATCTTGAAGGAAAATGGCAGATGCGTATTTGTCCTTTGGCTACCTTCTCTCGAACAAAGTGAATATCCATTGTTTAGTACGCTGGTGCAGAACTGGATTACCAGAAAGGTAGATGACACTTATATTATCACAATACACCAATGTAGCCTTCTCAATAGGACAGTGAAGCTCTAACAATAGATTTCGTAACCAACATGACTCAGAAACCGCATTGGCTACCCCTCTATACTCGGCCTCTGCACTTGAACGTGAAAGCGTGGATTGACATTTGGCAGATCATGGGACCAAGTTATTACCTAAAAACATGCAATAGCCAGACGTAGACCGTCTGGTGTCAGGACAACCACCCCAATTAGCATATGTGTAGAAGAAGACAAGTGTAGACGTCGACGAATGATACAAATGCAAATCATACTCAAGTGTACCCTGAATGTACCTAAGAATGCGTTTGAGTGCATTCATATGTTCCACTCTAGGATCATGCATAAACAAACACGTGTTATGCGGCGTATGTAATATCGTATCGGCGTGAGCGTTAGATCTTGAAGGCGCTGCGAGGCGCGTGATGGCGGGTCGGATCCTCATATGGAGAGCGGTGCGGCGCTGACTTGGGTTTAGTATCAACCGAGTTGAAGTGGACTTACATGATGACATCGGCCTCTCGATAATCTCATTGCGTACTTTCTGCGTGCGAGAACAATCCACTGCATAACGAGTTACAACATCCCCAAAAAGTAACTTAGTGGATCCAAGTCGCCATGGCAAACTCAAAGCGAGCATCGTCATAATGGACTTGCGCAGGCATCGAAGAAGCGATCGAGATAATATCATCAACATATAGTAGTATATAAGCCGTTGTGAACCCCGACGATATATGAATAATGAATTATCGGACTCTTTGTGAGAAAAACCCATAGTCGAAACAAAATCGGCAAACCTCTTATACGAGCTCGTGGAGGCTCGCAAGTCCATACAGGACTTCGATAGATGAACGTGATGAGGATATCTAGTATCCCTAAATCCCAAAGGTGATCATATCTGTTGTCTCCTGAACATCATCATGTAGGAAAGCATTCTTCACATCTAGCTGATGAATGGACCATGATTTTGAAAGAGTCAAGCTGAGCACAGTGCGAATAGTAGCTGGCTTGACCACTGGCTAAATGTCTCACCACAATCCACACCAACCTGCTGAGTCTTACCATCACCTACAAGTCTAGCCTTATGTCTTGCAAATGAACCATCAGAATTTTCCTTATGATAAAAAATTCACATAGATCGAATAATATTAATACCAGATGAACGGGGTACCAACTCTCACGTCTTATTATCAATAAGAGCATTATATTCCTTGATCATGACAATTTTCCAATTAGGGTCATTTAAAACAGACACATGATTACGGGGTAATGAGGATTTAAGAACATTTGAATTCAAATTAAAATGTTTTTTTGATTTAAAAATACTCCGTTGGCTACGAGTGACTGGACCATGACTCTGGGCTGGATTGGGTGAATTTTGGGAATTTTCGGAAACTCCAGGAATTACCATCGAGGGCATCGCGACGCTAGGGGCGGCGCGCCAGGAAGGTCGCGGGAGTTTTAGCCGCGTGCGAGCGAGTTTTGGGGAACCTGCGTATTTTCTGACAAACTTGAAAAATATCGAAGAACATAGGGGGAGATAGCATCATCCAAAAAATCATAAGAGCTAGACATGAGTTTTTCTACTTTAGAGAAGAGAAATTGTGATTCATCAAAGAGAACATGACGACTAATGATGATTTGTTTAGAGGAAAAATCAAAACATTTATAACCACGGTGATCTGACGGAAATCCCAAAAATACACAAGGAGTAGAACGTGCCTGAAGTTTGTTGATTGTAGTGGATGGAAACAATGGATAACATAAGCCTTCGAAGACTCTAAGATGAGTGTATGACGGAGTCTTATTGTATAACACTTTTAGAGGAGATGAATATGTCAAACCTTTAGAGGGAAGAATATTGAGGAGATCGGTAGCCATTTGTAGTGCATGATGCCAAAATAATAGAGGAACGGAAGAATGAACCAATAAAGTGCGGACAATATTATTAATGGTACGATTTTTTTGCTCAACTTTCCCATTTTGTGAAGACGTACGAGGACAAGAAAAACAAAAATGTATCCCATTTTAGCACAAAACTCCCTAAATTTCTCATTATCATACTCTCTGCCATTATCACATTGGATGTTTTTGATTTCCCGTTCGAATTGCGTTCTTATGAAAGCTCTAAATTTTATGAAAATAGAAAAAACTTGAGATTTTTTCGCAATTGGAAACGTCCATAAATATTTAGAATAGTCATCTAAGAATAGAACATAATAACGATGACCCATAGAACTGAGAACCGGAGATGTCCATAAATCACTATGAATAATTTCAAATGTCATTGAAGTATTAGAATTCGAAGCTACAAATGGTAATTTAATAATCTTTCCCAAAGCACAGGATTGACAAAGTGGAGTACTACGCGTACCCTTACAAGAAATAAACTTTTGTCTATCTAAAGAAGATAAAATAGATGACCCCGGATGACCTAGACGAGCATGCCACAAGGAAGGAGCAAGAGCTGTAAAGGTGGATGGCATTGCTTGACGCGAGACGCTAGGACTTGGTGTGATTGGATAGAGGCCCCCCTCCCCCCACTGTTACACCTCATGAGATGACTCCCCGTCTTGAAATCCTTCACAGAAAATCCAAATGGATAAAAATTAATAGAAACCCAGTTATCAGTTGTGAATTTACGGACATATACCAAATTTTTAATTAATTTTGGGACATGAAGGGTATTTTTCAGGACAAGTGGTGGATGAGGAGGGGACAAAGTTTTATGACCATAACCCTTAATTGGAATAGAACTGTCATTACCAACAGTTATACCACGATTAGTGCTCAAATTGGAATAAGACTAGAGAGTACCTTGATCGGATGTCATGTGGGTAGTGGCGTCGGTGTCCATGTACGATTAAGTGCAGTTGAGTCGGGCCAAGTGTGTGCGTCATTTGGCGATGTCGATGCGTGTGTTCACTGCGTGGTGGGCACGATGGGGCGAGGCCCAGTATACTAGGCTTCAGAATCGCCATATCTGTTGGTGCGAACCACGGAGTCCGGACTAAGGAAAAGGCGCGGCGGGTATACGGGCGGATCTTGGCGCCGCGGCATTGTTAGGTGATGGGACCAGCTTCCATGGCCGGGGCCACTGTGGGTTCGAGATTGCGATGTTCTGCTGGCGGCGGTTGCCGTTGTTGCGTGCGTGATTCTTGCCATTATTCTTCCGATTTTGGCCTTTCTTCCCACCCCCGTTGTTTTGATTTTGGGTCACGTTGGCTGGATTGAAAGGAGAAAAGTTGGAAGCAGTCATCATCTTGACATGGTAGCCCCTGGCGCTACTTTCTTAGCCAAACCGCCTTCCAAAGTGAGCGTAGAGCGGGCTTGATAAAATCTCGGCGGGTTACTCGGCGAATAAGCAAGCAACAGTTATAGACCTCTGACAGCCTGCAACCATCGAAGAACTAGGCGACTATTAGAAATAGGAGAACCAGCGTTCTTTGAGTTGGTCGCGAGTCGCGAGGCGTTTGTAATAAGAAGAAGCGTTTTGAAAATTCACCATAGCCACGCGTGAAAATTCTGCTCGAGGATAACAATCGAGAATAGTATTATCTTGGAATATATCTCGCATTGATCCCACGCCGACATACGTGGAGTTGGGTTCCATGTCGTCGAAAATGTCGGAAATAGTGACATAAATCCATGAAGAACGCGGAATCGGCGTGTCCCATAGTGCAGGTCCGCTTTAGTGAGCACATTAGATGTAGTCGCCTTATCACCCTCTTTTGAAGGAGCATGAAGGATGATGTGGTGAAGAACTTTATGTGTTTTAACATGAATCTTGGATAACTCCGCCCACGTCCCATATTGGACGTTTTCAAGATCAAGAACAATAGGGATCACACTCTTGATGGTAGAAACTGAGAGGGCAGAATGAAAATTGTTCTTATCAGCCATAGGGATAGAACAAACAAGATTCGGGGAAGGAAATTTGTAGAAAAGAAGAAGGAGGTCTCGGATTTTTGCTGGAAAAAAAACGAGAATTTGGGAGGGATTTGCACGGTATTTTGAGAAGAAATTGAGAAGCGAAAGCAAGGAAAAGAACCTAGACTCTTGATACCATGAAAGAAATAATTCCTTGATTATTCTTATTAATGAAAGACATATATATACAAGTTACAAGGAAGATCCTCTTCCTATTCTACCTAGGAATACATATTCTATAAGAATACTAACTTTACAATTATGGTAACATTACACTACTAATTTAGGTAATATTTACCAAATATACAATGGAAAATGGAAAGGACCCCACGGCTGATGGGCTCACACGGCTAAGCCCATATATACTTAACACTATTATTTTATTTTTACATATAATTATCTTATATTCTAAACTAATTGTCCAACTAATTTTGATTAATTGTTCGAATATCCCTTTTACTTACATATAAAATGTGTTATTCTTATCATAGGCCTCTTTCTTTTCTTATCAAACGCTCTCTTCCTTTTCCTTCTTCTACCTCTTAGTAATATACATGATTTTTAAAAAAATTACACTCCTCTTCGATCTCTCTACTTAACTTTGTATTTGTTTGAAACTTTGGCTACACATCTGCTAGTTAATAAAATACGTGACCTAATTTATTAATTTATGATTTATTTCGAGCATACCCCACGCATGCGGGAGCTTAGTGCACCTGATTGTCCTTATGTATATGTTTGCATTGATTTTATTGAGCATGATGCCTAAGACGTATAAGTCATCGCCATGAGGCCGCATTGGGGTGCGGCAACAACGTAAGATCTAGCAACTTACGCAACATGTGACATGGAAAGTGTGGGTACCTCCTCAAACACGATACTGAGAGTGTAAGAAGTAGGGTATGGCGATGAGGCATCATTTTGTGCCAACAACGTAAGACGTAGTGACTCGCGCTCTTACATGGAGAATGACATATATGAATGGCATCATTCGCATTGTGCATCTTATACTATTGTATATTTATATAATCTACATATTGAGAATGTATCATTGATACTATGTGTCATTGTGTGAGCATGCATAACATTTGTATTTATTTATGGTTTAATTTTTGCTACACGAGTATTTTAAAGGACGCATCAATAATTTACTGAGTCTTTTGTGACTCACAGATTACTGATTTTCTTAGCTTGCATACTCATCTTGAGGTGGGCTTATTACTTAGATTTTCCAACATATTGTTGTCAAATAAAAAGAATGATACTCCATGTGACTAGACTTGTGGGATTTACGATTTTGTTGCTTGGATATTTTGATATTTTGCCTTTAACTTTGTTGTTGAGGATGATTGCGGAAATTACTTGTGATAGTTGGATGTTTTTTTGTTGTGAAGGAACCGCGGTGCACGCTCTTTCGAGTCTGAGGGTAAATCGGACTAACGCAATAGCGCAAACCACGTCGTAGGTTCGCCACTTGACAAGTCGGGTGTAATGACTCCCGGCGAAAGCGGTAGAGGCGTTACGCGAGGTTTGAACTTGTGATCAAGCTCGCCTGGCGATGAGATCACTCTGCGTGAAAGCCGTGGTTTAGAGGCGGATTGATAGTTGGATGTTGATTTATTGATTACACGAGCTATTGAGATCTGATCTTGTTATAAGAGAAATTCTGCCAATCTCTTTTTGTATTCTAACATAATTGAGTTAACTAGTGTTTGAATAAGTGTTGTATTGTGTTCAACTAAATTGAGTTATGGCCATCGTGGGTAAAGTTGTCTAACCGCCGTCACGACCTTTGAAAGATCATGACAAATTTAAGTGCTTGAGTCATGAAGCAGGTAATATGGACATTAATACTTATAAAATAGAGGTTACAAATATATCTTGAAAGTTTTTCCTTCTTTCATTCATATATGGTGTGATAAAGATCACAGATGTCTACTCTCTCATATATTACCTCTCTCATATGATGAGAACACGTTCATTCATTTCAATATTGATCGTGATATGACACTTGAGGTTCAAGCTATACCATGTGGTGTACTAGTAGTCCAGTCTAGGTTACAACCAGGCATATGATCCATGTCTGTTTTGAGGATGTAATGTTACAAATTACAATGGTGTGTGCATCAAGTTCCAATACTGATGGAGGATTAGGCACTAGTTTTCTTTTTAAAGAATTTGTTAAAAGTTCTCACTATAGTTTTGACACTTCTATTTGTGTGTTTGTGCATGTCTTTTTCCTAAAGGGGCCACCATTTTTGCTATTTTTATGAGACATTTCGTATCTAAGCACCGAGGGCAAGTTTGGTACGATGTATTACGTTGAATTGTATTGGATAAAAATATAATACAGCGTTTAGTGGGCGTTTTCAGTCGGACTGAACTGTACTATTTCTAAAAATAGTACACTCCAACTACTATTTTTTAGATCCATCTAATAGATGGGTCTCTCCTGGACTTACTAAAAAAAACGGTTCATTATATATTAATACTCTAATACCGTCTATTATATATTAATCAGTTCAATCTATATAAAATTATACAGTCCAGTGCGACGTACCAAACGAGCCCTAATGTAATATCTACGTTTCTTTAAATCACACTCGCACGTCATTTTTCTTTATACCCTTCCACTCAAGAGGTTTAATTAATTCTCTTTCATTTAAAAATCATATTATATATATAAATTGTTGAATTCTCTCGACATAAACAATGTTTTAATGTTAGCAGCAAATGAACTTTTTTCTATAAACATATTTCTCAATGTAAGTTTCATCACAGTAAACAATAATAACATACCCAATATAACCTCACGAGTGGGTCTAGGGAGAGAAGAATGAACACATGCTATATATCTATCTTTGTGGGGTAGGGAGATTGTTTCTGATACACCATTGACTCAAAAGAAACATAGTCAATGCAGATTGCGTAAATTAAAAAGGAATACATGAGACCTTGGGGTGCGTCAATGGGATATGCACATAATTTGACCAGTTTGCTGTAAGCAAGGGATTTTTGTCCCATTTTTTATAGTTCAAATATATTTTGGATCAAAAACTAATATTTATATTATATTTTTAATAGTTCAAAAGTATCTTTACCCCTTTTCGCTTTATAAATTCCCCAATATAAAAGAATGGCTTTGCCACTCATTACCCTAACCAAACCAATACGTTCTTAGCAAGGGCAAAATCAAGATTTTAGTCTATGAGAGCTTATTTATATTTAAATATAATTAAAATATATTATTAAAGAAATTAATATGTATTAAAAATCATGACAATCATAGATTTAATAATGACCTCGGCGAATTTTCATTTTCTGAAACGTATCTATGATATCTTCATTATCAACTTCAGCAAATACGTTTTTCTCAATATCGATAACCATGCTGTCATTCAACCATTGATCTCCCATTCTGTTTCGTAATTTATTATTCACACTCTTCATTGCAGAAAAAGCTCTCTCTACCGTCGCAATAGCAACAGGTAGTGTCAATGCTAATTTCAAAAGCAAATAGACTAGAGAGAACACCTTATCTCTTCTTGTTTCAACCATTTTCTCTGCAAGTTGACTAATCCCTTTTAAATTAGAAAATTATGTTGTAGTACACATATCGACAATATAAGTCTCAAGTTGATCATCAAATACCACCAAGTCCATCTCAGAAAAATCATTTGAATAAAAAGTAGCTAAGTGAATAAGTTTGTTCTTGTCAAAAGCTGAAAATGAGTCACTTGGATGTAAACATGCCATGGAAAGAAGCAACTCAGTGCTAGTCTCGTTAAAACGACTCTCCAATTTCATAAGTTGCAAATTTATTTGGGTCGTTTTGTTTTGGTTTTCGTAGGATTTGTGAATATGAGCGAGAAAAATGAACATATAATGAGTCAATTCATGGACCCCACAAGTTTTCTTTTATTGTTGGAGACTTCTAGTTGTCCACACTTTAAAAGATGAGGTGTGAAGAATTGATGACTCTATTGTAATATCATGAATATTACTAGTAGTATACTAGGAAAAACTTAAATTTGAGGGGAAGCTCGGGCCCACCCTGATTACAAGGTGGCTCCGCCCCTGGTTCTTAGCGAGCTAGAGTAACAATATAATGTTGATGCTGATTTGCAGTGGGGGAGCTAGTAAGGCCCGAGGGAGTTTGACGAAAAGTTACACTACATATATAAGGTTAAAATTATTTTTATGTATATTTAGTAAACGTTGAACCTCCTTAGCTTCTTCGTATGTTTACTTATTTATATTTTTGAATTCGTAGGTAAAAATTCTTACTCCGCTACTGTTGATATGTCCACTATTAATTAGTTTGAAGCTAATTAAATTAAACATTTCTAGTATGACTCAATTTTTTTCCGGTTTTCCATCCGGTGTTCGATACTTGCATTGGGGCCCGACTAATCCGGATTCATATTGGGTAATCGCATATATATGGGGGACAAAATACTCCTTAACAATGATGACTCCGTATTCAGGAGGGCTCGATACCAACTACTACACCACAACCATTGTTGGGCTAGTATGACTCAATAACAGATGTATATGCTCTATATATTTTCAAATTAAATACTCAACTTTTTTATAATGGAAAACCTACTCAAAGCATTAACATTTATTATCATTCTATGGAAATTACTAGTAATTTTTAAGTTTTAACAAGTACATTAAAGAGATTATAAGAGGTGAATATTATATTATATATAGTGAGAGTCATCAGTAGTACTGGTAGATGAAAACATACACTACTATATTGAAAGTTGTAATGATTAGGTATAATGGTAGGATATTTTTTAAGCAGAAAAATGTTTCAATTAGTACTATATTATAATTAGGTATACAAAGCATATAACATGGTTAATGTCAGTGTTCTCCTGATCGAGAACACGTTAGTTGAACAATATGTTTTTATTGATTTTTCATCCCACTGGTGTTAGATATTAACTTTAAGCCTGATTAATTTGAATTTGTGTTAGAAAATTTCACGTTGAAGATAAATCGATCTCTATCAAAGGTGACTCTGTTTTCAAAGTTCAAACCAAAGGTCTCTAACTAATGAAAAAAGGTAATTATCGGGACAACCGATAGAATAGCTTCGATTAGAGCGGAGAATATATTGTTCTGACTCAGATCAGGCTATCTTAAAAAAAAAATGATGTTCCCCTCTAAAGAAGAATAAGGTAATATGTTGTTCATTAATTTGTAGTTATTTTATAAGGCTATTTACTATTTTTTTTTTATAATTACCCCTCAACAATAGTCATAGATATTGCTACTAATATTAGTTACACAAAGATTCTCGTCAATAACGAAAATTAATATGGCAGCAATGCATGTATATATTTTTTTTATTCTTTTGTCTGTGTAATGGGTGGCGTAATAGCGTAAATCGCGTCGACCAGATCACGCCACCAATTAACCACATGGCCGTGTATGATTTCAGCCAAAGAAGGATTATGCAGGAGATCGAACTCGTGACCTTGCGATTTCGCACTCTACTGCTACACCAACTTGGTTACCCTTAACTTGAACTTATTATATATGTACTTCAATAAAGTTAAATGCACTCAGAGACTGTAATTCTCTACCACAAAATAGTAGTGGTTGAAGTTACTCCACCTAATTTTTTTGCATTTCGAATTTCACAATTTTATACTTTTACGTGCTTCAAAATTTTAAAATATTTCCTTACATGGCTCCAACAAACATCATGAGAAAGTCAAGGACAACCACGTTATCGTCTTGTATTTTATTTTATCCAAATAATTGTCAATCAATACATATTACAAAATATTTACAATCATAAGATAGGTCAACTTCTTCTCTAGATTACTCAATGTTAGAAGTCTGAAAAGAATGGATCTTGAGTCTAACTCATTCCTCAAAGCTAGCTTGTAGGATAAAGATTATTCAAGTCCATATAAGGAGTTTATATTTTCATTTCATATCCGATGTGAGACTCTTAACACTCTCCCGCACGCTCATCTTGTTAACTGGAGCGTGAATAATATAATTTAAGGGTCCAACATCGATGAACAAAGAATTAGAATGAGTCTAACTATGATACCATGAAATAATGAATCTTGAGTCTAACTCATCTCCAAAAGCTAGCTTGTAGGGTGAGTGTTACACCTCGTAAGTTTAAGGCGATAATTAAGAACGTCATTAAGGAAGTAAGATTCGAATATTGAATATAAAGTATACTTACATATGTCAATACGGAAATTAATATACAAAAGGATGTGATTCTGAGAATTTTTTGATTACTACGAGTGTGACGACGGAAATTGATACGAACAGAGCCCCATTTCCCCATTTTATCCGTTCCCTTTTCTTAAAGTTTCCTCAAAGTTTAGCACCCATGCCTGTCTTCCACATCACATTATAATGATCAAAGTTGTCTCCCACAACACCTTTCAATCTTAAAATATTAAATTGCATAAAACTAAAGAAAGGATAATACAGTGTATTAAGTTTTAGCTATGCTCAAATTTTTTAAAAAAGTTGACATTAAAAATAAAAATATACTTGTCATGGAACATAAATTTGACAATATGGAAAAAGAAATAATAATATATTTGTTCTTGATGAATTCTAATTTTAGTGCTCATGAATATTTCCTAAGCACATTCAATTTTTAATTATTTTAAAATACATATTTTTATTTTTTTAGAATTATTCGAATGTAATTTATACTGCTTTAATTTTTTATTGGAGTCTGACAATTTCTCTTATTTTACTCTTTAATCTTGCTTTGTTTTGATTGTCTTGCTTGTGAATATGTTTTATCTTAAGCCGAAGATCTTCCGACAACAACGGCTCTAACTATTAAGGTGAAGATAATGTCTGTGTGCACCATACACTCTCCAAATTATGTTGTTATTGTTGTATTCTTTTATATAAGAAGTATCTTATTTATACTTTTTAAAAATAAAGAATTCTAAAAATATTAGTAACAATACAAATTTAATATAACATATGAGTAATCACATAGTTTGATAATTAATAATTCATTAAATTTGTAGATAACTAGATATTCACAAACATAAATAGCAAAACTGCAAGTCATAATTAATTGGAAGTTATATCTTCTTAATCATACAACAACAAGCTTTATTAGCTCATAATCCTATTATCCTTTGTGGGTTTGTTGATCTTCGGCTTTGTGGGTTGAAATATATTGCATTTTTCTTGATTTTTGGCATTGTGGGTTGAAAAATGTTGCCTTTTAGCTTAATACAAGGCTTTATTAGCTCAAATCCTATTATCCTTTTTGGGTTTATTGCATTTTGTATTGGAAATTTCAAGATTGAATTTTGATGCTCAGAATCACATTGGTCTTTCATTTTTTATTAGCATTAATCGAAGATAATTTCGAGAAATTCAAGGTTTATTGCATATTTTTATTGATTGGAGATTTTCAAGGTTGAAATTTGATGTTCATGTTCAAGAACCCCTTTTCATTTCTTTAACTTTTAAGAGTGTTAGTGCCCACGTAGAAATCAGGGGTTTTGGGGTTCTTCAGATTTGAATGACATTACATTTGAAAATTCCTAAAAGATAAGATTTTTATTTGGATACCAAGAAATGTTGTCTGTTTCAGCACCTTCAACAACTCTTAGTTATTTAGAAGAAATGCTAGAATCCCTCAAGCAAAGGGATGAAAATGAGAAACCTAAAGATTGCCCGCCGGCATTACCAGCCCGGCCCAAGCTAGCTTCAAGAACTAGACCACCTTCTCCAAAAAGAACATTACCCAATACCCCTGAAAAACGGGACATTGGATTCAAAGAGGTTAAAGGGAATCGAGGAAATGTGTTTGGAGCTAAAAAGGATAAAGAGATTGATTGTAGTTGTGAGTCACCATATGTTAATTCAGCATTTCAAAAGGGATATAGACAGAGATTTTGGGAAAAAGATGGTGTGAAGATTGATAACAAGTTTCCTTATTCTCTCCCCAAGTTTCACGAGGATGAGTGGGACGACAACATCAGTTATTTTATTGAGAAGGTAAAAGGAAATTTACTGTAGAAATTGTGTTATGTTCAGTTTTTGTATACTTAGTCTGTTTCTATTGTTGCTTTGATCGAATGGTCGATTTCTACAGTAAAATGTTATGGTAGTGGCCTAGTGGGACTTTAGATACTAGACAATCCTTAGGGGTCGTTTGGTAGGGTGTATAAGAATAGTATTGAATAGGGTGTATTAGTAATGTTGACATTAGTTCTGTTGACATTAGTTCTGTTGACATTATTTTGTTATCGACTGATTGGTGTGTTGTATTAAATAACATGCGTTGCATAATTTCTAAATAGTACCGAATAGGGTGTATCATAATAGGAAGGTATTGTTAATGGCATGGTTAGTATGTATAATAGTACTGGTATTGTTAATGACATGGTTTACTATGTATAAGAATAGTACTGAATAGGGTGTATAAGTAATACTAGTATTAGTTGTACTAGACTTAAATTTGCAACCAAACATTGTACTAAAATTTAGTACGAACATTCTACCTAATACACCCTACCAAACGACTCCTTAGAGTTTGAAAAGAGCTTTTGGCTTGGGAAGTTGCTAATGTCGTTTATTGACTAGTTAATATAGATGATTCATATAGCTTATCCCAACTATGTTGGGCGTCTAGGATTAGGAGAACTCGAAATGTAAGGTTGAGGTAGAGTAATTTCTTGTTTGGTTTTATAATGCACAGTAAATCTGCTCGAGTTCGTGAATGTCTTTTGAAATATCTTTGAGCTCTTGTGTTTCTTGAGCTTACTGCAGTTTACCTGTAAGTCTTTGAGTACGTTTGGAAAATCAACGTTTTTAACTAAATGGCAAGTTGGTAAGCAAAAATTGTGCATCTACTTTGAACTCTCATTGTTTGTTAAATTGTGTTTGGTTTGCTTTCGGCTGGAAGAAAATGATGCATTTATGATGCATTTTACCTGTTGTGATATAGCTTTGAGACAATTTCTTAGTGTAATTAATGAGTAGTTATATTAATGTATTGCAGAAGCTTCGTGTATGGTGCCGTCTGAAAAATAGACAATGGGAATCAGGACAAGTGCAATCAACTTCTGGAGACAAAGCTTCACTATTGCTTTCTGATGGCAGTGTGAGTTTACATGTTCTGGCTATTCACATGATGAATACTGAAACATAAAAGAACTAAATTAAAAGGGTGTATGTGTACTTGGACTTTGTCAACCTATAGGTTGTGGCAGTGACCGTTGGAGAGCTTTTACCTGCAAATCCAGATATTCTCCAGGGCGTGGATGATCTCATACAACTTTGTTATCTTAATGAGCCATCAGTTCTTCACAATCTCCAATGCAGATATGCTCAGGATAGAATATATGTACGTACTCTTGCGAAAGCTCATTGTTTCATCAGATATAGAACTTCAGAGAAAATGACGAAGTATCATTTGAGCAGTTTTGGTCCTCTAAGTTTTCCAAAAGTGAGCACTTTTGGTCTCATATTTACCAAACTCCGATTGTTAAATTCAATCGAATTGTGAAAATAGAAAATATTTTACGGGAACTCAAATTGGAAGTACAATTTTTGTAGTTTATGTTAGTTTTGGGATATTTCAAGAGTCTGGTGCAACTTTTGAGGTGCAATTTCTGTTATTTTTGGTCTATCTTTTTTGTATGGTGTAATTTTTTATGTTGCGAGTTCTGAAATTCTGGCTGAAATTTCTAGTGTTTCTAAATTTTTCTTTTCACAGTTCCGGTTAAATTTAAAAATCTAAGTTTTGTCAACATTTAACGGTGACTTAAAAGTGCTCATTTTTGGCAAATTTAAAGGAACAAAACTGCTCATTTGATACTTAAGGACTAATTTGGACCTACTACCAAGGATAAGAGACCATTTTTGTCATTTTCTCTAAAACCTCATGCCTTCATTTTAATGTTTAATGTCCCCTATGCTTACAGACTAAGGCAGGGCCTGTTCTAATAGCCGTCAATCCCTTCAAAGAGATCCAATTGTATGGGAACGAGCTTGTTACGACTTACAGGCATAAACTCTTGGATAATCCTCACATTTTTTCTATGGCTGAAACTGCATACAGTCAAATGATGGAAGGTCTTTATAATACTAAAGTTCATTCTCTAGAAATTTTTAGATGGAACCAATCAGTACTTATTTTGTTGCTTTTCCTGTGTATCTTGCAGATGAAATAAATCAATCCATCATCATAAGGTCAGTTGAGTGACTCATTGTTAGTAGGCGTTTCGCCATGGATTCCAAATATTTCACTTTATTTGGAATTAGGAAGTTGGAGTTGTGTTTGGTTATACTTTTTGCAAAGGAGAGAAGAGAGCATTTTTATTTGGAATTTATGGAGTCGGAAAACAGGTTCCAAATTTAGAATCCAACTCCAAGTTGGATTTGGAAATTTTATAACCGAACTGATTTTGAAATAAAGTGAAAATTATTCCGGAAAAAGTGAATAATTCTCATGGCTAAATGGGTACTTAGGTAAGCCTAATGCTTGTATTTGCAAACAACTAACTTCTCTTTATATTATGTAGCGGCGAAAGTGGATCTGGGAAGACGGAAACAGCAAAATTCGCGATTGAATACTTGACTATGATTAGTGGAGGCAACAATCAGATAGAAAGTGAGCTGCTGCAGACAAGTTGCATATTGGAGGCTTTTGGGAATGCCAAAACCCTCAGGAGTAACAACTCTAGTCGATTTGTCAGTCTCTATATCTGCTTCTGTTTCTTTTTTCCCCCCTATTTTTGAGAGGGAGTGTAAATAGAGTAGCTTTTTTTCGCACTTGGACTAACAAATGCCGTGATGGATTGCAGGGAAAGTTGATTGAAATTTATTTTAATGCAGAGGGACGAATTTGCGGTGCTAATGTACAAACATGTAAGGATGTTTATTGAGATGAATTTTCTTAGAAAATGCATGTCTTGTTAGCATTATTTTGGTATCAACTTGTTGAAATTGTCTTGTAATATTGTTTTGGTCCCATTACTTACTTTTACAAATCTTTTTGCATGTCTGATATGTCGATACTGAAATAATGGGTAGTTCTTCTTGAAAAGGTGGGCATTTTTCTTCTGTATTCTTCTTTTAAATTTGTATCTGTTCATCAGAGCTAAATCTTTTGAAACACGTCTTATTTGGCAGTCAAGAGTGGTTCAACTGGCTCGTGGAGAGAGGTCTTACCATATCTTTTACCAGCTATGTGCTGGGGTTCCTTCTGCTTTGAAAGGTTTGGATTCCGATATTGAACCTTCCATTGTAATCTCCTTTTGTTACTTATTTTAGTTGTTCGGGCTTTACCTCTGTCATTGGCTCCACATTTTAGTTGTCTCAGTAGGATAGGATTTTCTTACTTTATAAACATTTCAAGCCATGAACCAGCTTCTATCCTTAATGTTGCGTTTTACAACTTGTGAGATGTTTCTCTGAATATCCTTTTTAGAGCAGAAATTACTACGATTCTAAAGGTAACATTGGAGCTATAATGTTTTCTTTACGTTGCCTACTAAATCGACTTTTTTCCTTTTATAAAAAAACATTAGTTGAAGAACTTGTGTTGACGATGGTTATCTTTATGTCGTTTACTATATGGTTTTTTTTTTTTTTGGTTAAAAAAACACTATCTAAAGATAAGATATTAGACATTCAGCTTCTTGACTTTCGACTATTACGGGACCACTGTTTCTTGGCAATGTGTGTTCGAATACTCTACAGCTCTGGATAATTTTTGTTCTCGTGTCTCTTTTTAAAAGGGAATGTCGGTGTTAAATGAAGAAGTCCTTGGACAATTTTGTACTTTCACATTGAGAACATTTATGTGGTTCTTTTGTCAGATAAACTCAAGCTGAAAGGTGTTTCAGAGTACAACTTTCTCAACCAGAGTGATTCCGTGGTGATCCATGATGTTGATGATGCAAAGAAGTTTCATATGCTTGTGGTGAGCTTAAGCGATCACATTTATGGTAAATTTAGACTTTATTTCTTTTGCATGTTGGATCTGTTTGTTAATTCCTTTCATGCTCTCCCTTTTCAGAAAGCCCTAAACACTGTGGGGATTCCCGAAAGAGATCAAGAGCATGCTTTTCAGATGGTAGCTGCAGTTCTATGGCTGGGAAACATAATGTTCCAAGCTATTGGCAATGGAAACAATGTTGAAGTTGTGCAAAGTGAAGGTGGGCTATTTTTTGTGAAGTGTAATTTTTGCTCTTCTTGTATTCTTCTCTTTTTTGAAATAAATAATACTCCACACTCTTTGCTTTTTAGTCAGTACCAAGAAAAGAATGACACCTCTCTAAATTTAGTAACAAATTAAGTTTAAACTTCCTATTTTACCCTTACTATTTACAACCACACAAATATGGCTTGTTTTAGACCACAAATTTCAAAAGTCTTCCCTTCATTCTCCAGTCAAACACCTTCACATAAATTGAGACGGAGGGAGTAGCATATTTGACATCTATGCGTACTTGTGTCATTATTGATCTCTGATCCTATTCTTTGTAGTCTATTGCAGCCTAGACTTCTTAATTTATAAAAATCCGAACTTGTTTTATTAACTGCAAACTTAATCTATTGTAATCATCTTTCTCTGAACCTTTGAGGTTCTATCTTAGGTTTTTTCCCACTCTTTTAGGCCCTGAGCTGGTTATAACGTCGTAAAACCTCTTTTTTTAGGCTTTATGGGAAAATCTTCTGCTTTCTCAAGATAATTATTTTCCTTCCCCTTTTCTTTGTGTTCTTCTCATTATGACTATTTAGATTCTTGCGTCTCTTTGCATGCAAAGATTTTGAGTTATGCCCAGTTGTGCTAGTTTCCTGATACGGTTTTATATGTTCGTAATAACTATACTTATCTGGAGGCACTAAATCTAACCTGTTTTAGTATTTCACCATCTCTGTTATTGCAGCTGTTATAAATGCTGCTAGCTTGATGGGCTGTAGTGCCAACGACCTCATGTTAGCTTTATCAACCAGGAGAATGCCAGTTGGCAAGGATAAGGTTGTCAAGAGTTTAACCATGCAACAGGTAAGTTAATTATATAGATTCTCCTACTGATTCTCTCCTTGACATTTTCATCTTTGCCGTAATCTGCATCAAGTTGAGAAAATGACAAAAATGATCCCTTATGTTTGAGGGTAGGTTTAAATGGTCCTTTAAGTGTGCATTTAACAGTTTTGGTACTTTAAATTTGCCAAAAGCTAACACTAATAGTCTCCGTAAAATATTTACCGACACCAAGAAAGTCTCATCAAATCCTAAAATATGCAACACAAAATACTACACTACACTTAAAGATATTAAAAAATAGCATAAAGTACACCTCAAAAAGATGCACCAGACTCTAGAAATAAATTAAAAATAACAGAAACTACAAAAATTGTACCTCTAAATGCGAGTTCCCGCTAATTTCCTTCTTTCGTAGTCAAATCTAAACAACAAAGTTCGGTGAATATTTGACGGACTTAAAGGACCAAAACTGTTAAAGTGCATACTTAAGTTACTATTTTGTACCTACCCTCAAACATAAGGACTATTTTTGTCATTTTGTCCATCAAGTTCGTTAGTGTTTGGGCATTATGGATTCGGCGCTCTTACCTTTTCTCTTAAGAACCATAATGAGATGGTTTTAACTCTGATGCAGGCAATTCATACAAGAGATGCGTTGGCCAAGTTCATCTATGCAAACCTGTTTGACTGGATAGTGGATAAAATTAATAAATCTCTTGCAATGGGTAAAGAGAAGACTGGTAGAACTATAAATATCTTAGATATTTATGGTTTTGAATCATTTGAGGTAAATTGAATTTCAAGATAATGTTGTCACTATTGCAAAACATAAAAATATATCTGCTGTCCCACTTGCCATTTTCCTTTTCAGAAAAATAGCTATGAACAATTTTGCATAAACTATGCAAATGAGAGGCTCCAGCAGCATTTTAACCGACATCTGTTCAAACTTGAGCAAGAAGTAAGCACATATGCTTTGTAGTTACTGACTTCTTGTTTCTTCATTCATTTTCTTTTGGGATAATGTTCTTATTTTTTTATTCCTTTCAGCTACTTACATCTTTAAGCATAAATAGGAAAACAAAGAAAATTACTTTTTGGACTTTGCATCAGCTGGTTATAATAAGAGTGGATTTTTTTCCAAAAAAAAAGTGAAAATTTTCGAGCACAGATTTTAGGACCTCGGTTGCTGTCTGCAAATGTTGTTATGTTATGAAGATGATATAAGGATCATTGTCAGACACTTTTATCTCTCTATTTGTGGCATATCTGAGCTTATGTTGGATAGAGACGCCAAAATTGATATATTTTGTAATTCAGGAATATGAATTAGATGGAATTGATTGGACAAAAGTAGATTTTCAAGATAACCAAGAATGCTTGGATCTTTTTGAGAAGGTATTTCTGCCTTTTGGTTCTTTTTTTCCACTCATTTTCCATTAAAGAATGTTCATTATATGTGCTAAATTTCTCCACTTCAGATTACAGTTTACGTACTTTAGCATAACACAGTCATGATCTTGTTTTGTTTTCTCTTGTAGTATTCTTACTCTTTCTCATATTCAATTGTTGATTTGGATAAGAAGAGACACTTGCTCCCTTGTGAGAAAAGAAGAGACACTTGTTCATTCTGATTATCACAATTTAGATGGACATCATTTAAACACACACACACACACGCGCGTGCGCACACACACACACCGTATTCTCATATTGTAGAACTATTTCTCGGCAGTGAAGTTGTGAAAATACTAACATATACAGTAGACGATCTAATGATATATCATCTCTTTATCTATGGATTCTAATGATGCCTTTTGCAGAAACCCGCTGGGCTAATATCTTTACTGGATGAAGAATCAAATTTTCATAAAGCGACTGACTTGACCTTTGCCGATAAGCTTAAGCAGCACCTGAAAGCTAACCCTTGCTATACAGGGGATAGAGAAGAATTTGGCATTCGCCATTATGCTGGAGAGGTCAGTTTCTTTTAGAAATGTATCCTTTTTGGTGTCAGAACTTGGGCCCTATGATATCTATGTAGTCATGAAGTGGTAATTTCCTGCTTGACTGAGACTCTCGTGAGACAATTATTAAGGTTTGGGATCTGATACATTAGAAATTGCTCAAGGACAATAATTGATGTTTCAACAAATAAAGATCAACAAGCTTCTTTCAGATATATCTAATATTGTTACTCGTTCTAATTTTTCCGTTTTGACCATCATAAACATTAGTTATCTTTTTAGGTAATCTATGGCACAAGTGGCTTCTTGGAGAAGAACAGAGATACGGTGCATTCTGAAATTATTCAGCTACTCTCATCAAGCAGTGAAGACTTACCCAAGTTGTTTGCCTCCTCTTATGCTAACCAGTCCAAGAAAACAGCAAGTCCATCAATCGATATTGAGATATCAGACTTCCAGAAGCAAACAGTTGCGACTAAATTTAAGGTAGTTAAGTCATTTTCTTAGTTTCTTATAAAACTAAACATGCTGGTAAAAGTTTTTCATACTAAGGGTGTGTTCGGTACAAAGGAAAATGTTTTCCATGAAAAATGTTTTCTTGGAAAATGTTTTTCAGGAAAATAAGTGGTTTCCTACTTATTTTCTTGTGTTCGGTACATAAGCAAAAATGTTGTCCTAAAAAGCATTTGTATAATACTATAATCTAGCCAAATACTATGGAAGGTGGATGTGGGGGAATAGGATGGGGATGGGTTCTAGGTGGGTGGGGTAAAGATTATGTGTGGTGGAGGAAGAGGGGTGGGGGTGGGGACACAATCAATGTGGAATGCCACTTGTGGAACTTGTTTTTCTACTTCTACTCTGGAAAATATCCTCATTTTTAAGGAACTTGTTTTCCAAAAATTGACCAACCGAGCATGGGAAAATTGAAAATTTCCTGGAAAATGTTTTCCTCCGTACCTAACACACCCTAAATATTTGAGAAAATAGCCATATGTTTATGATGCTACAAGAAATAGTCAATGTTGCCTTTATCAAAATCTTGCAGGATATATTGTTCAAATTGATGCAACAGTTGGAAAGTACTGCGCCACACTTTATTTTTTGCATTAAGCCGAACAATAAGCAGGTTCCTGGCATGTTCAACAATGATCTCGTCTTTGAGCAGCTCAGAAGCTACGGTCTTCTTGAGGTTGTTAGGATCTCTAGATCTGGGTATCCTACAAGGATGACACATCAAGAATTCTGTAAAAGGTGAATTATGTGCTCCTCACTTTGCTGCTAAGTTTCCCTTTTGGATGCTTTGTGACTTGTACAAAATGATGTTATTTAGGTATGGTGTCCTTCTTCCAGAAGACCATGAACGCAAAGATCCCTTAAGCATGTCAGTTTCCATTCTGCGGCAGTTTGATATCCTTTCCGAAATGTACCAAGTTGGGTATACAAAGTTATATTTCCGGGTAGGACAGGTAAGTCTGTTGGTTTTTCTTAGTTTACCTATGTTTTATTTCTTGACGAATAATAATTTTGATTGCCATATATCATATATGCAGAAGCACCTTGTAGCTTATTTAATCATAAATATTACTCCCTCCAGTCCAAAATAATTCATGTTTTAGGCTTGGGCACATTGATTAAAGAATTCATTACTCCTAAAAGTTAGGAGTTTTGACTAAAATACCCTCCGAATCGTGTTGTATACATCATCGAATTTGTATATTGAATTAGGATGTGTCAAGGGCAAATTTGGGGAGAAAATTTAAATACCTTCTTAGTTTGTTGAAACATCAATTTTTTTGGACCAACTTTTAGAGGCTAAAACATCAATTATTTTGGACTAGAGGGAGTACAGGATTAAGCAAATAAAAATTGTAATGTCTCTTAAAGTTTAGTTACATCATGAAGAGAATTTCAGATTTAAGAAGCACATTTGACCTCAAATATTTTTGAAATTAGTCCCATGATATTAGTATAACTAGGAATGAAGAAAAATCTGCTAATAATTTTCCTATTACAACTCGACAAGTATGGCTAATTTGGACTTCTAGTGAGGCGCATGTTACTAAAGATTAAATTTCCCGGTGTATCGATTTTCTGAACTTCTATCATGTCAACTTGTAGATTGCTGCGCTGGAGGATGTGAGGAAAAAAGTTCTTCAAGGCACTCTTGATGTACAGAAGTGCTATAGTGGTCATCATGCTCGTCGTCACTTCCATGAGCTCGAAGGAGGAGTGATCATACTCCAATCATGTAAGTCGGTCATTTTTTTCAGTCGATTTTTGCCGTGTCTTTTTGGTAGTCAGCATTAGTTTTAAAGTCCATTCTGTTAGTTGGACCAAAGGTGCTCCACTTTAGCAAACTTAAGGGGCTAAAGATGCTCAAGGTTATATTTGAAGGACCAAAATAGATCTACTCCCATAGATAAGGGACACTTTTGGCTAAAACCTCTTAGAATGTTGTTCAACTTCGAAGAAGCTATTAATGAACAAAATTTTATGTGGCCAGTTTTCTTTTTATATGATTTTGTTGTTTTAAAATTATTTAGTCGATGACTTCAAGTTCTTGAGAAACCACTGATTCCATATCCAAGCTCTTTTCTCTCATTTCTTCCTTCCTTCCTTTCCTTTTTAGTGGAAATATGTTTGGACTACTGAAAGTTCCTCAAGTAACTGACGACATGAAATTTTCTAGAACCTTTAATTCAAGGTAATTGTTTATTGTTCTTGGTGATATGATGTCAAAATATTTTCTTGTAGTTGTTCGTGGTGAAATTGCTAGAAGGCAGTATAAGGTTTCTCTAGAGTCGAAACGAGAAGTTTCTAACAAAGAAAATGATGAGCAGCTGGTGGCTGTTGTGCAGATACAATCAGGTAAAGTTTTTTCTTTGGCATCTACAATTAAGAAATTCAAATATTGATTAATATGCTTAGCTTTTCTTTTCTTGCAGCTATTCGTTGCTGGTTGGCTCAGAGGCATCTTAATCAACTGCAGAGTTTGAAAAAGTTAAATCAAGACAGACTAAAACCAGCCAGAAAGACTTCGGAGGTGAAGGTAATCTGTTTGGTAGAGGATCATCAATATCTTTATGTGCAAGCTCTCTTGCGTCAACTTAATGGTCCCTACCATGAAATATTTTTTCTTTATACTAAAAGTTTTTCCATAAGTTCGATTGTAACTTGTCTTCTTTCTTCATTCAGAATTGTAGTATCTGCTTCAGGATTAATATCTTTAAGAATTTGGTGGCCTGTTGCGTGAAGCCAGTTTTAGGTATCTTTTCCCCCCTTTTTTAGAGAAGCAAATCCGATTTTAGGTGTTCTTCTTTTCCAATATGAAAAATTTAAAACAAAATGTTTCTTAATGTTTTATCCTTCCTCAAGAAGATGAAATACTCGGTCTTGAAATTTCGGAGTGTTTAATTCTTTAAATTAAAAGGTAAAAAAAGTGAGAAAAATACGAGTCTTTTTCAATGGATAGGAAGGCCCTTTTTTGGTTTAGACCTTAATCCTATAGCCCAATCTGCAGCGCCCCTAAAATTATTAATTAGTAGCCAAAAGGAAAGAAAAATGACACTAGGTGAAGAGTAAATGATGGATCCCAAACCCCTTTTCTAACTGCCTGTGGCTGTCACTGAAAGTGAAGTCTAACAAGATTGATTCTGTAGTAAGCTCAATTTTTTTAATTATCTCAGCAGGACTTGCCTGCAGAAATTTTACCTTCTGTTGTAGAAGACCTCGAAAGGCGGGTTATGGTGGCTGAGGCAAACCTTGAAGAGAAGGAAAAGGAAAATGCTGCCCTAAAGGAGCAAGTAAATCAATTGGAGTCTCGATGGTCAGATTATGAGGTCAGGATGAGGTCGATGGAGGAGGCGTGGCAAAAGCAAATGGCATCATTGCAGGTTAGTAATATCTCCAAATCCATGTGATCATAGAGAAGAGAGTGTAACTCTTCTGGGACATGGTATCCGTATTTTTAGTAATCAAGTGCTCTATTCATGTAGCAGAATTGTTTGTTGTTGCATGTTCTTGACCATTTGAAAAAATAGTTTGGGAAATGAAACTGCACTGTTGAGGTGATAAAATCCGTTTGCTTTAACATGTCTTGACAAATAAAAAAAGGGCAGCCCGGTGCATTAAGCTCCCCGCTATGCGCGGGGTCCGGGGAAGGGCCGGACCACAAGGGTCTTGACAGATATCTATTATAAAGATTAATGATAGCTTTCCATTAATTCTTCTTATAAAATTTAACCTTAACATCAGCTATATTGTATCTTAGAAGTTATTTGAACCCTATTGATGGCAACATCTGAGGAAGTGACTCTTAGAGGTATTAGGTCCATCGATTTTCTATGCAAAATAAGTCATATGAAGCTCTCCCTATAGTTGTGAACCATCTTTCCTGTTTAGTAAAACTGACTTGAAAAATATTTTGATGCAACAACCGTGCATCTAGTTATTTTGCTTCCTCGGCATTGAGCAAACATATATTCTTGCCCAGCGGAAGAAGCAGTTGTGGGAACAAAAGAAATAAATCTGAGCAGAGATATGTAGAAATAATTTTTATTCAGATGTTGATATTTAGGCGGTTGATGTTATTTTAATTTGCTTTGGGGAAGTGGAATTTATGCATATGTTCTCAATATTCCATATACCGGAACGATAAAATTACTAACGTCTTACACATGAAATGCTTTGCTAAAACAGGCAAATTTAGCTGCAGCCAAGAAGAGTCTCGGTGTTGACAATCCTGCTGGAAAACTTGAAGGTTCCCCATCTCCTTGCGGTTATGAATCTGAAGAGACAATAACATCTATGGGGACCCGCACTCCTGGGGGCAGCACTCCTATAGAATTTCCTAGCATCGGTAATAGAGAGATTAATGGCGGTTTATGTGTAGTCAATTACCTTAATAGGGAGTTTGAGCTACGGAAACAAGACTTTGATGAAGAAGCCATGGCAATTGCTCAATTGAAGTCAGAACAGTTACGTTCTACTAATCCTGCAGAAGATTTTCGAAGACTCAGACACAGGTTTGAGGAATGGAAGAAAGACTACAAGGCTCGGTTAAAAGAGACAAAGGCGAAGGTACACAAGCTTGGTTATTCAGAATCCGAGAGAACTCGTAGAACGTGGTGGGGAAAGAAGAGCAAACTATAACAACTTTAAATATTTCTTCTTCGTCATCTTTTGTGTGTGAAAATGTATAGCTTAGTGTAGCGGAATTAGTGGAGACTTGGGAATGTAGTGTGCTCCGTAAAGGATCCACTCTTATCCACCTCCTTAGATTGTTTTGGTCCTGTTTGTGAATATCCTGTTGTCGACTATGTTGGTTTCCGAACATTATACATATATGTTGGACTTAGTTTCGACGAAAAGGGACTAGGAAATTCCTAGTCCAGAGTGTGTTTGCAGCAGTTGTGATAGTAGATCAGTTGCAACTGCAGGAAGAATGATTTTTTTTTTTACAACTCAATGAGTGTCAAAACATGATTGAA
Source organism: Przewalskia tangutica (assembly GCA_029844215.1). Classification (NCBI taxonomy): domain Eukaryota; kingdom Viridiplantae; phylum Streptophyta; class Magnoliopsida; order Solanales; family Solanaceae; genus Przewalskia; species Przewalskia tangutica. Next base: position 1,758,416 of record CM056730.1, on the reverse strand, counting down.
ACAATTGTTTCTTCTGCTAAGCTTCATTAAGAGCAGATATGAGGCTACCCCTTGTGAACAAAATTGGCAAGACTCGAGATATAAATCTTAAAATTAGTCAATTTATGATGAAAACTCACACTCGACTACCTTAGGATTAGACCTGTCCAAAGCTCGGGTCGGGCAGGGCCAGGGTCGGGTGACTTATTTTTCCTACTTGCCAGACTCTGACCCTAAATTTTTTAGATTTCCTGACCTTGGGCCTGACCCTTTGGGGACCCTACAGGCCTCGGGTCAGCCCTGACCCCCCTACAAAACAAAAAAGGGAATTTTGGACGCGTCGGATCGGGGGCCCGACATTTTTTTTTAAATTGAATTTCCAATAGTGAAATTGACATTCTCGAAAATATTACCACGAAATTTGGACGTTGAAATCTATTGTATATCGTGAGATCTCAGCTAAAGAAAAGGGAAAATTAGAAACTGATTTGGGGGAAACGTCAAATCAATTGGGAAGACTGACGTTTTTCCTAAAATTGGCTGTGCCAAACCGCCTTACGACATTTTGCAAGGCCCCATCTCCAAAAAATAAGCGAAATCTAAACATCGGGTAAAACGGACGTCCGAGCGCAAGAGTTATGACCATTTTAAGTTTCACCAATTTACAACTACTTTTTCTTCTCCCTTCCCTACATTTTATGTCATTGCTTCACGTTAAAACATAAAGTCTGCATCACATATATTCTTAAAACATGTAAATATTAATAAAGAAAAAATAATATAAATTATATTAAAAATATTAAGTGGCGGGTCGAGGTCGGGTCAGGGGTCGGGCCCGATCGAGTGGGTAAAAATATCTGACCCTGGCCCGACCCTACTTATGCTCGGGTCGGGCCGAGTCCCCGATCCGATGGACAGGTCTACTTAGGATTAATGTGTAGTACATAGTATAGTTGTTGCTGCTTTCGAACTTTTGATAGCAGCTTTTCAAACAATCTAACCCACACTTTTACCATCCACTCTCTGTGGGATCGACCCCAACTCATACTTGGATTATTATAGCAAACAACCGTACTATACTTCAACTAAACATCTTGTCGGACCTTTCTTAATAGCACAAATCGTTCCTTCTTTTTGCGCTTGATTTGAAGACTCGAAGAATATAAACTATCCAAACATATTGAAGCCATGGGAAGTTCCTTGTTCTTGGAGTACTCTTTGGATATTGGAGTTGTTAAAAATTTAACTATGTGGGATTGAGTTTCTTTCGTCTTTAGTAACTTAAACACGTGGGCCCCGCATGTCGGAAACATTATTTCTTCGCATATGCCTAATCTACTAAATGAGAAGATGATATTAGTGCCAAATATCACCAAATTTCGTTAAGAAATGAAAGAGATATTGGTACACAAAGTAAGATGTTTGAGACATGAATAGATGATTTATTTTGGCCAAATAAATCTCTCACATAGGTAGAAGATGGAAGGATTGAACATTATATAAATTCTAGTTTTGAATAAGGGTTTGGGACCCCAAGGGCTAACCCATGTCTTAAGAAGAGGGAGGACCTGGTGAGCTTGGGTTCGGGGCTAAGCCCCACATGCGCGCCCGTCCGGCTCAGGTCTCAGGCCAAAATCCTTTTGGTCCCTGAAATGGTTGTCCTAATTCACCAAATTAATTAAGTGGCAACTCCGCGAACCCTAGCACTGCCTTTAGCATTTAAGCCTTTTAGCCTTTCTAGCACCCTTTAGCATTCTAGCAACCCTTTTTAAACTTTAGCACCTTTTAGCATTTTAAAACCTTTAAGCCTTTTTAACTATTTAGCATTATTTTTATTTATTTTCTAACATGCATTTTAAGCAGGAGATTCGCTTTTAGAAAGTCGCGGCCGAAAAGGTGCGTGACAACCATGATAAACCAATGTTTGAATTTTAGTAATGGATTTGATGAAAAAGAAGAAAAGAATGTTGTGAATGATAGGGATGAAGTAATTGACTACTTAACAGGAGGTGTCTTGAAAAGATGGGTCTCAAGGTGTCCTGCGTCTAAACTTACTGCATTGTTTGCTATAGTACATAAAATTGCTATATATAATTGGTTCCCTTCAATGAACGAGTCAATTGTAACCATAGAGCAAGCAATTCTCCTCTACAAAATAGGAAAAGGTTTACGAGTCAACCTGGGAAAGATAATCTTTCAACAAATTGTCAATTTGGCAGAAAAAGACTCCAACCTAATCCTACCGTTTCCCTCCTTGATCTTCAAAGTTCTTACAACTCAAGGGTTCAAACCTCCAAAGAAGGGCACGATAAGAAAAGAACCGGAAGTATATACTGTTAACAAAACAGTGTTGAGGAGCAAGGATAAAATCATTGATCTTCCCTGGAAAAGAGAAGCAGGAAGTGAAAATGTTGCCAGGAATGTCCCTGACATTCTAGGCAACACACAACAGTCTGTGTTGTCGACTGCTTGGTTAGTGAAAGATATTGCTAAAATCAACTCGCAAATTGATGGAGTTGATCAAGTCAGGGCAGCACTGGTTCAAGCAAGAAATCACTTCTTGTTTTTGCTTTCTTTCCAAAAAGGGGGAGATGATGACACTATGCAGGGAGAGAAAGGAGGAGAGGAAGCTGAAGAGAAAGGAGAAGAGGAAGTTGTGCAGGAAAAAAAACAAGCTGAAAGCAGCAGGACTACAGCTACTCGAAGTAGACCTCGTTAATCACCCGCATCATTGCGGGGAGGAAGGCGATGAAGTTAATCAAGTAAAAGAGGTCGGAATCTACTACTTACATGCGATTTCAGAGAAGACTCCTGTTGTTGTTGTGTTATTGTGATATTTGCTTATGTTCTGTGTTTGCTAGATATCTGATCCAGTAGAAATTGTTGGGATATTTTGTTTTTGGTTACAATATTCAGTTTGGTTTGTAATGCTACTAATTTGTTTTACTATGGATGATAATTCTAATTCCATAAAAATGGCATATATGTGTATATTTGTGTATATTCTGTTTATGCCAATTTTAGGTTGAGGGGGAGAATTTGTGTGGATATGTCATTGTTAGGTCTCTCACACTTAGTTGATTAAGTTTTGTGAAGAAAGGCAAAAAGGGGGAGAATGTTAATGTTAGGGTCTGTGTTATGACATTTTTTCTAACATATCATTTTTCAGTACTAAGTCCAAATCAGAAAATGTCGGAACAAATGTCTTGACATTCGGGTAACTGTTTTGCCTATCTTCACGGACAGATTTCAGGAAAGTGTGACATTTTTATCACATGACAATTGACTTGGTAAGGAGTCTTTGAAGCAGATTGCAAACGAGGAAGACCAAGTCCAAGAGGTAGCTTAACTTAAGGAGCAAGGCGTGTGAAGAAAAAGTCCAAGCAGTTGAGATTTTCGTGCCTCAAGCTACTGCCTCATGTGTCCTTTTTTAGCTCAACTTCCACGACATGTTGATGAGTTTTTCAAGGGAACTCTCTACTATAAATAGAGAGGTCACTTCAGGGATTCAATATCCAGAATTTCAAGAGTAAAAGATATAGAGAGATCTCCACAAATATCGATCAAGTAGACTGGATCGCTGTGTTGCCTGTATTTGTGACGACATTCTGTCCGACATTATAATTGCTCCTTAGATTCTAGATTTGTTCTTTCATTGAAGCAATTGTAATGAGATGTTGTTCACTTCTATTTAGATAGATTTTTCAGGCATAAGTCATCTGCGACTTAACCTTTTTTATTCCTTTGTATTATTTTGTAAATCTTGTAAGAGAAGGAATATAATCAATTGTATATATATATATATACACAATACCTTTGGTCATTGACCATCATGGGTTATATTAATATATAACCTATGAAAATTAAACCTTTGTGTTCTTTATTTATTTCCGCTGCACTTTAACTCTTTCAAATGTTTTCTGTTTTTATCCAAATGTCATTACTTATGTCAGACGACATTTGAGCTGACATTTGAGACTGTGTTCTGCATACATTTCAGTTCTACTTTGTTGTTTGATTTTATTTATTCCATAGTATTAACCCGCGGGACCCAACACAGGTGAACCTGGATAACAGAAGGAAAGTCATGAATCGTGCAAATGTAAAGAAGAAGGCCTTCTATTGATGCAAATGTAAAGAAGAAGGCCTTCTATTGATGAAAGAGTGAACCTGTATGTAAATAGTACACTCTCTACCTCTTCCATTCTCTGCTAACTGCAATGAAAATGGCTAAATGACATGTATGGTCTAATACTTTCAAGTTGATTTTCATTGTGAGGTTCATGTTTTTGCTATGCTGCAATATTTCAAGTGCTCGGAGACACATTTTACTGTCTTGTACCGTTGTACGTAGCAATATTGAGAGAGGCATAAATTGGCCCAATATTACCGAGTTTTGAAGCTGATGAAAACAACAGATATTGGTTATCACAAAAACATATAGGCTAAATATCAATGATTTACTGATTATATCTCGATTTGCTACGTGATAAGAAGAAAATGAAACAATAAAGTAGATAGAAGAAAAGCTCTTGGAATTGAAGGAGATCGAATAATAAACTTGCGATTCTATAGCAACTTCTCCCTTCTGTTCTTCCTGTACTTGTATAGGTTACATTCTTGTGAGATATAAAAGTGAACTATAATTTTCTTTTGCGGAAATATACCAAGGTGTTCTATATTTATAGGTTCTTCAGAATTTAGCAACTATGATGTTTAGCATGGTCTTGGGGCCTTTTTTCTTCTTCCAGTCATATCCATGGCTATATATTAATGAACCAAGGTTAAATGGAGAAGGCTATGCGCGAACACATGTCATACATCCATTGATTCGGTGTACACACCCGTTACGAGTAAGTTCCGTTACATTTTCACTTGGTATTATGGTATGAGTGCGTGGTCTTGGTTCTGTTAGAGGTCAAAGTTTCAATCAGCATTAATGAAGTTGTAACATCAGGGTTCAAATCCTTGACGAGACTAAATACTAGGTGATTTCTTTCCATTAAGAGTTACCTGCTACTTTATTGGTGGGAGGTAGTAGGCACTAAAAAAATTTCAAGGTTCATACCGCGTTGTGTTTGGACATTCCTCATTCTACACTTGCATGTAATAAAATCGGGACAGTAAACTTCAAAAACCTTACTTGGTAACCATATACAGTGAAAGTCCTCTCTTGTAGCGAAAACATATCTAAAATTTTAAATCAGTGGATGCAAGAATACAATGCCATGAACTATATATATTAATTATGTATCACAAAGGAGTAGAGGAGCGGACTCAGGATTTTTTTCAAAATGTGTCTTTTATGTTACTTGGTAGCCAAGTGATCAATCCTGCACCCCAATCATTGATGAGTTATCTCCGTAAATATGAAATACTTATACAAATAAAAATGTGTGAGAGATTAAAAAAATAGACAGTATCAGTATCGTTTGTCTGCTTAGCTAGTCAAGCATGGGTTAATTCATAAATGTTCACCACTAAAACTTGCTTTTCTTACTAAGTTATTTTCTTAATTTTTAAAGATCGTGTTTTCCTAAAGAAAATATTTCTAAAACATTTTGATCAACGTCTGAACATGAAAAAGTTGGACTAAACACACCATATACCATTTGTCTAGGTTATCAAATTAGATTCACTATACCTATTACCAATTGTTATAGGTATAGGTCGTGTTACTCTGATGTAGGGGTGGAGTTAGCGCTTTGATTACAGATTCGGTCGAACTCACTAGTTTTAGTTCAAACTCCGTATTTATAATAAAAAGCTCATTGAATATATACGAAATATTAATTTAGAACTCAATAATTTTAAAAGATTAGAATTTTGAGCTCATAAGCTTCAAATTCTGATTTCGCCTCTGCTCGATGATGTAAAATGTAAAGAATTATATACTAACTGTAACCATAAGTTAAAACTGGTTGGAAAATCTTTAGGTGATTTGTTCAAGTACCTTACGACTCTATTTCTGAAGAGCTTGTAATATTAAATCTGTTTTTTTGAAAGTGATATATATTTTGATGTAATAGTAATCTTTTTTTTTTTTTGACGAACCACCACGCTTCTTTCGAAATACAAGACAGCAGAAACCCTGATCGACGCAATACCGCAAACCACGCCACCGCTTAAACCACATTGCGTTGTGCAAGGGTGCGCTCCCCGAGCGGCGCAGTCGACGTTATTTTGAGCTTCAACCATGACTGCCTCCCACACCACGATGAGGATATCATTCGCCTCGCACCTACTGGTCTAGGGCTTCAGATGATGTAATAGTAATCTTGTACTATGTAGTAACGTAGATAGCTTTTCATATTAATTGATTTGCAAACAAACAAAAAAAAGGAAACTGCTTCGAACTTGTGTTTTTCAAACTTATTCGTGAATATGACCCAACCTCTGTACCTTCCTTCAAATCCTTTTTGTCTCCTCCTCCTCTCTCTTTTTCCAATTTTACCCCTTTTAACTTTTATTTTCCTCATTTTATTCTAAATTTAATTATTTTTTATGTACTAATAACTATCTATAAAGGTGGAGGTGAAGTCTGCGTACATTCTACCCTTTCCAGACCCCATATTGTGAGATTTCACTAGATATGTTATTGTTGTTGTACTAACAACGTAAATAATTAATAAAAGTACTTAAAATCAGCTATTAGCAAACCTGGATAATCCTGAAAACAATTTAGTAAGTACGTATAGAATAAGCATTTTTAGAACAAAGGCTATTAGCAAAAATGTGCTTTTTCTATTAAACTAAAACCAATGTGCTTTTTCTATTTTTTCAGATCCATTAATAGATAATATAGTGGAGTACTTACAAACTACTAAGGGTCATTTTAGGGAATTCATTCAATTTGTCTTCTTACCAATTTAGCTCCATATCTCTAACAAATAATACTCCCAAAAACTACAATTATTTGTATCTTTTTCTTGACACATTGTTACATACCCCACTCCTTCCAAAAACTCTTCTCTTCTCCAATTCCACTTCAATTCTTTCACCATCTAAAAATACGTGTGTTTCTAGTAGTGACACCCTCCAGATACGCGAAAATGGCCAATCATCACGAACGTACATACAGTGTAAGTACTGATGACGAGGAAGAAGAAGAAGATGATGAAGAAATCGAAGAAGAATTAGAAGACGAAAACGAGTACTCCCATGAATGTAACAAAATTCATGAACCATGTAGTGGTGGTCATGGAAGAAATGATAAAGTTGGATTATCAAATATCGTAGGATTATTTTTCTCAAGAAATAAATTCATAGACCCTAAAGCCCAATGGGTTCAAGAATGGAATAGAGTTTTCTTGCTAGTATGTGTAATAGGGCTTTTTGTGGATCCACTTTTTTTCTATGCAATTTCTATAAGTGAGAGTTGCATGTGCCTCTTCGTCGACGGGTGGTTCGCCGTCAGCGTGACGGTTCTCCGATGCATGGCCGATGGGTTACATGTGTGGAACATGTGGTTGCAATTTAAGATGATGATAAATAGAAGAAGAAGTATGCCATACTTGAAGGCTAACAAGGGTTTCTTCTTTGACCTCTTTGTCATACTACCTTTACCCCAGGTGAGTTCTCTTACTAATTTATGGTGATGGATTCAGAATTTAAAATCGATGAGTTTAGAACAAGTTTTATTTTATCTTATATATGTGTGTTTTATAATTCTTCTTTGGTATATATATTCCATTCGCCGACGTTCCAATTTACGTGACCTTATTTTCTTGTTTGGTGTTTTTAAAAAGAACATATTTGAAAATAACTTAACTTTAACTTTTCATTTTTTCCCTTTCTAACACGATAAGCTTTTCTTGTATATGTACATTACCATATTTCCTTTTTAGTCTGTTTGGTTCCAAAAAGAATGTACCGATCGTTTATGAATTTGGAAACAGTTTAGCTTAAGTTTTTCACTTTACACTTCAAGATAGGCTTATATTTTGTGTGTATATGTATGTAGTTCAAGTAGAAAATAATAAGTTTAGTTGAAGTGACATAATTCACCTGGCCTAGATCTGTCTCTATATACGACTCTTGCACTTCCAAAGAATCAAATATTATGTCACGTTTAATACTATAAATTTTAAAAGTCTTTTGTTCTTTTTTAAATATCATATCGAGTTAAATAGATTCATATAAATTGACTCGAGTAAAAAATAATAAGTTTAGTTGAACTAGCACAATCTGCCTTAGGTCGTCTCTGTATAAGACTCACGCACTCCCAAATTAAGAATCAATAAACAAAACCTAGATGATTCAAAATTTGTTTACTTTTCTTTTTAATCAAGATGATATATATACCTTATAGTTGCAATTATCAGTACTCAATAGCGGGTGATGTAAAATATAATGGCAATGCATATTTTGTTTTTTAGCATGAAAGTATACTAAAAGATGACAAAAGGCATGCATGTCATCCATTGCTTTTGTTGCATGCTGCGACAACCTCAGTAGCAGTAGACATGTGATGTAACCAATTCTTCTTTAAGCAATTTTTACAACAAACCAACACATTTAACTCTATAACATATAATATTATATGACATGTGTTTATCTTGGCAAATTGCATTCATTTTCAAAAGTGATAATGTTAATCATGTTCTTCAAAATTTGTTGGCGGATGCATGCATGTTGAATTCTTCCAAAGTTATATATCTTTAGAGGATTTCTCGAGTTATCGCCGTCCATTATTAAAAATAATTTTCACATACTTGATCCATAAAAAAGTGCGAATCTCTAACAACTAGGGGTGAATCTATCAACGTCACGTTACAGGTTCGACAAAATCCAGTAGCTTTAATTCAAATCCTATATTTAATTTGTATCCAATAAATCATTTAAATGATTACAAAATAATATATCTAGAACCCAATAAGCAAAAACGGTTATAGTCCATAACCTATTAACTAAAAAATATGAATCAGCCTCTACTAGCAGGTTAAGTTTTTGTATGAGATGGTCACACGTTTCAACACGTTTTTATCTTATTTTTGCACAGTATAAAATTTTCCAACACAAATATCTGTAGAAGAATGGATCTTGGGCCTAACTCAACCCTAAAAGCTAGCTTTTAAGGTGAGGAGTGTCCAAGTCCATATAAGGAATCCATGTTCTCATTCCATATCCGATGTGAAACTCTTACCACTCCACTTTTAACACTGATCCCCGCACGCCCAGACCCCGTTAACTAGAGCGTGAATGATATAATTTGGGGACCCAACATCGGTGAACATAGACTTGAAATAGGTTTGGCTCTGATAGCATGTAGAAGAATGGATTTTGGGCTTAACTCAACACCAAAAACTAAATTTTAAGGTAAAGATTGTCCAAGTCCATATAAGGAGTTTATGTTTTCATTCCTGGATGTGTGACTCTTAACAATATCAATTAAATCCCCTTTGCTCTACATATAGATCCGTTCCTAGTAATGTGCTATCACACATGATAAAATTCACTGATAAAAAATAGTATATATAATTTAAATTCATACTTTAATTGATTCTCTTAAAACGTTTTTTTTTTGCAGCTAGTGATGTGGGTAGGAATCCCAACTCTATTGCAAAAAGGACTGACAACAACAGTGATGACAGTGCTATTAATTATGTTTTTATTTCAATATCTTCCCAAAATCTATCACTCCGTTTGCCTGTTGAGACGCATGCAGAATCTCTCTGGCTACATTTTTGGCACTGTTTGGTGGGGAATTGCTCTTAACACCATAGCTTATTTTGTCGCCTCGCATGTAAGTTTTATGCATCGACAGTATATATTTTTTCTCATTTTAATTGAAGTGTCTCCGTTTGATTAGATGTGAAGTCAAGAAAATAAGGATTTTTTTTTTAATTTTTTAATTTTAACCTAAAAATATATATGTCTTAAACTTTAGGTTCTAAAGTAAACAAATAAAACTTACTCCCTTTGAAACAAATAAAACTTGCTCCCTTTGTTTCATTCTATATATGGGCGTTATTTCTATTGAATCCTCTTTCATTGAGCAGGCTGTGGGAGCATGTTGGTACTTACTAGGCATTCAAAGGGCAGCAAAATGTCTTAAAGAACAATGCATAAGGACAAAAGGTTGTGGCCTAAAAATGTTGGCATGTGAAGAGTCAATATATTATGGAACAAGTAGTTTGGTGAGGGAGAAAAGTAGATTGATGTGGGGAGAGACAAGTAATGCAAGATTTATATGCTTAAACAATGGGGATCATTTTGATTATGGAGCTTATAAATGGACTGTTCAACTTGTCTCAAATGAAAATCGTATTGAGAAAATACTCCTTCCCATCTTTTGGGGCCTCATGACTCTAAGGTACGTAGTTTTATCAGGTGTCATTGTTCGGCTGCTTCAAAAATATTATCGGGATATTTGTCGAATCTTTCAAAAGTAGGAGGATCTGACGATGCAATAATTTTGAAGAGTCCGAACAACATAGCTTTTTATCATATAAAATTTTGTGATTCTTTTTCACTACTAGAAACACGCATTTTCTCTTATAGATTTTTGTTGGAAAGCCGTCAGGTAAGTGCTCGTCGGAATTATTTCAAAAGTTTTCTTAAAAAAAAAAACGATGGAACGTCCATCAGAAAAATGTGTACTTATATCCTGTGTTGCTCTCGGACTCTTCAAACATGTAGTCGGGTGCATGGTGAATCCTTCAAAAATGGTGCATTTTTCATAGGATCCAACATGGGTGCTGCACCAGTTTTGAAGAGTCCGAGTAGCATAGCTATAACTATTATCTAATAAAATGTTGTGATCTTTTTCACTACTAAAAACACACGTTTTTCCGGTAGATATTTGTCGGAAATCCGTCACAAATGTGCTTGTCGAAAACTACTTTCGACACTGAATGTAAAACAAATCCTAGATTTCCGACGGAACGTCCATCATAAAAATGTATATATCTAGTACGTAATATTTGTTTTGTCATGTCATCAAAGTGCACTAATTACTATGCATATGAATTGAGCAGTACATTTGGGAACTTGGAGAGCACAACAGATTGGCTAGAAGTGGTTTTCATAATCATTGTTCTTACCTCTGGGCTAATTTTGGTCACCATGTTTATTGGCAACATCAAGGTAAATTTAATTTTCTTGGATTATCTTTATTTGTTATAGCGATAGTAATTTATTTTATTTTTTAAGATTACAAATCGCACATTTTAAAAAAATTATCTGTAAATATCATTTGAGTGATCTGACGGTATAGAATTGTTTTTCACAAATAATATATATAACTTAATTAAACTCTCGTAATAGTAAGTATTGATGAATATTATATTATTATTACAGAGACCTTTCTATAACAATCACTCTCCATAAGAACAATATTTCACTAATAACAACCATATTTTTTGTGGAAATCTTTCATGTAATGTTATTATATGTTCTCTATAAAATCTTTCATTTTATGTTAAATTTTATGTTCTATAACATTCAAAAAATTATCGGAACAAACATGTTATAGAGAGGTTTGAGTGTAGTACTAATATATTTAACACGAAGTGTAGGTGTTCTTGCATGCAACAACATCAAAGAAACAAGCAATGCAACTAAAGATGAGGAACATAGAATGGTGGATGAGGAGAAGAAGGTTGCCTAGAGAGTTAAAGCAAAGGACTAGAAATTTTGAGAGGCAAAGATGGGCAGCAATGCGTGGTGTTGATGAATGTGAGATGATTCGAAATCTTCCTGAGGGCCTTAGGAGGGACATCAAGTACCATCTCTGCTTGGACTTGGTCAGACAGGTAAAAATTTGGTTCTCGATAAAATTAGCTGTGATCATTCATGTTTGAACGGTTTTAACTCATCTATTTATTAATTCCGCTCATCTTTATCCGTCTAAATTTAGTTCATCTAAAAATTAAGTTAATTTAGTCCAAGTATGTAACCCAAAATTGACACATGAGAAATTTTAATATCTATTTTTTTATATGTTATATACAAGTTTAATAAAGAAGAAAAATAAAGTATTAATTATTAGTTTTGTTTGGTAATTGAATAAAGTATAAGAAAACAAATAAGAAATTTGTAAAAGTTGGGTGGGTTAAGCTATGACAGCCCATCTTTTAGTCCATCGTGATTCATGACCTTGCTCATCTTAGCCCAAGTAACTTTTGAGCTCAAATTGCTCATTTTCACCCCTAGGTCTCGGGTTCGAGCCTGAAATAGTCGTCTTTGGTGGGGAGCACTTTACCCTATAAGTGGGACTTCCAAGTTCAGATTAATTGAGACCTAAACGGATACATTTTCATGACGCGAACCTGAAACTTTTATTCGGGATGAATGAGTACTTATTACTCTATTACAAACCTTTGATTACAAACCTTTGATGATATCCATTCTAGTATAACTAGCTAGCGTATTATACAGCCTAAAATATTGCTGTTGAGAACCAAGCTTACTGGTCGACTTAATCTGGGAAGAGAACCTTCGATATATGAAAGATAGAGAGAATAGCTCATGCAACCCAGTAGAACAAAAAAATAGAGAAGAAGAAGATAAGATCAGAAGATCTTCATAGTATACAACTGTGATATCAATACAAAAAAAAAATACAGAGATAGAAGTGAAGAAGAAGAAGAGTAGGTGAAGAAGAAGAAGGGTTTCGTATATCTCTTTTATAAGAGTTACATTCTATCTCTTATTCTAAGAGTAGATAACTACATATACATCTGAAACAATAAACCCTACGGGCTCCCTTAATGGGCTTCCCTTATGTGCTCTTCTTATAATCAGCCCACAATGCTTATTTCAACAGGCTCCCTCAAGCTGGAAGATGTTCAGCAATCCAAGCTTGGAACAAAGATGAAGATGCTGGACTCTGTTTAGCCTTTTTGTAAGCAGGTCTGCAGGCTGATCTGCAGTGGGTATATACTCAGTTTTCACTAACCCTTATTGAATCTTCTCTCTTATGAAATGAAGATCAATCTCTATGTGTTTGGTCCTTTCATGAAATACTGGATTTGCTGCTATTTGTATAGCTGATTCTTGTCGGTAAATCGTATTTGGTCATCGATGTTGAAGCCAATGTCTTTTAGTAGCCCAACTATCCAAGTTAACTCAGCAACTGTACTAGCAAGACTTTTGTATTCTGATTCTGCAGAGCTCCTAGAGATTGTAGTTTGCTTCTTAGATTTCCAGGAAATGAGAGAATCACCAAGTTTTACCAAGTAACCTGTAATGTACTTTCTTGTATGTGGGCAAGCAGCCCAGTCTACATCACAAAAAGCTGTTAGAGTATTCTGTTTATTACTAGACATAAGTACCCCTTGTCCTGGCTGGTTATTTATGTACCTTATTATTCTTAAAGCTGCACTTAGATGAGACTTCTTAGGTTGTTGTAGAAACTGACTAAGAGTTTGAACATTATATGCTATGTCTGGTCTAGTAATAGTGAGGTATAGCAACTTACCAATTAACCTTTGATAGACACTTACATCACTTAAGAGTTCATCATTAGTGACAGTATTCCTTTTCTGAGTATTCTCCTGTTTTGCTACAAACTCATCATGTTCTTTGGTGGTCATCTTGGTATTATAATCAGTAGGTGTGTTAATAGGTTTAGCACCAGCTAGTCCTGATTCATAAATAAGTTCCAATGCATATTTTTTTGATGTATTAGAATCCCTTTATTAGACCTAGTAAACTCTATTCCTAAGAAATATCTAAGTTCACCTAGGTCTTTCATCTTGAAAACATCTTAAAGGGATTGCTTTGTCTCTCTTATTAGGCTTATGTTGTCCCATGTAACTAACATATCATCCACATATACTAGTACAATAGTAATACTTTGGTTAGTGTGTTTTATGAACAAAGAGTGGTCATAATGGGACTATCTGAACTTCATTTGGATCAGTGTCTCAGTGAGTTTGAAGTTCCATTGCCTAGGTACTTGTTTGAGACCATACAAGGACTTACTTAGTCTACATACATGCTTTCCCCCTTGACTAAAGAATCCTTGTAGATCCATATATATTTCATCATACAAATCTCCTTGAAGAAAGGCATTATAGACATCCATTTGATGAATATGCCAGCCTCTAGAGGCTGCTATGGATAGAACAGCCCGTACAGTGACCATTTTCACTATTGGAGAGAAAGTTTCTTGATAATCTATCTCTTCCTGTTGGTTGTACCCTTTTGCTACTAACCTAGCATTTAACCTTTCTATTTCACCAGTATCTTTGTACTTTATCTTATAAATCCATTTACATCCTATTGGGTACTTACCTTTAGGCAAGAGAACAATTTTCCAAGTTTGATTATCTTGTAAGGCTTTTATTTCTGCTTTCATGGCTTCCACCCATCTAGGATCTTTTGAAGCCTCATTATAATTCTTAGGTTCTGTGATTTCAGAAAAAGAAGTTAGAAAAGCCTGATATTTGTGACAAGTGTTCATAGGATAGATAGTCCTTAATAGGATAGAGTACATTATTAGCATTAGAGGTAACAAAATCTTTGAGCCATATTGGGGGTTGTTTGGTCCTGCTATACTTTCTGACACTTAGGGTGTTATCTGGTTGCTGATGATCCTCAGAACTGTCATGGTTGTTACTTAGAGTTTGCACATTATCAGTATTATTCTCAGCACTTCTAGAAATATCAACTGTATTAGGAGTGATTGTGGTATTAGTAAGATCATTATGTAGTTCAGTAGGCTTAATCTTGGTAATAGTTTGAGAAATGTCTTCAGGTTGTGGTTGGTGTATATTGTGCTGCAAATTTTGGTAAACAGGTTCAGTAGCTATATATCTGTCTCTCTAAACTTAACATCTCTACTAACCAGAAATACTTTAGATCTCAGATCATATAATATATACCCCTTTTGTGTATCTGAAAACCCCATCAGTACACAACATCTAACTCTAGATTGCATCTTATCTGATACTGTCAGATCATTAGCAAAACACAGGCACCCTATAGTTCTAATATGTTCTATAGAGGGCTTCTGTTGATAAAAAATTTCATAGGGTGTTATCCCAGTAATGGAAGATGGTAATCTATTTATCAAATATACTGCAGCCTGCACACATAGGCCCCAGAACTTGATAGGGATATTGGCCTGAAGTCTTATGGCTCTAGTCACTTCTAGTATGTGCCTATGTTTTCTTTCAGTCACACCATTTTGTTGTGGTGTGTATGCACAAGACTTCTGATGGATAATTCCTAACTTCTGGAAAAGGCTACTGCATATATCATTTACAAATTCAGTGCCATTATCAGTTCTAACCACGTTAACCATTTGATTAAATTGAGTAGATACATAGCTAAGGAATTGGTTACTAACTACACAGGTTTCTGATTTCAGTCTAAGTAAGTATATCCAAGTCATTCTAGAATAGTCATCTACTATGGTTAAGAAGTATTTCTTGCCATTATAAGTTTCAACTTTGTAAGGACCTCATACATCCATATGTACCATATCAAATCTAGAGCTACTGCAAGTGTTACTATTAGAAAAGGGCAGTCTATATTGCTTTGCACAAGGACACACATTACAATTCTGTATTGTTTTAGCTATAACAATCAGTACTAGCAGTAATCAATTTACTTAGCATTTTACTAGAGGTGTGGCCAAACCTTCTATGCCACAGTTTAATGTCTTCTTCTGAGTGTCTGACATACTCTTTTGATTTTACATTCAGTCCTAACTTCCTTGGATTTTGTATAGTACTTGAGTGGTTAACTAGCACATAGAGGTCATCCTGGAGTCTACCAATCTCCTTCACCCTCCCACTGTAGAGATCCTGAAACAAGCAGAAATCAGGATAAAAATAGCTGCACACTTTAATTCTCTAGTTAGTTGAGATACAGACAATAGATTGTATTTAAATTGAGGCAAATAGAAAACATTACTGAGTGTGCTTCTTGTAGAAAGGTTACTTGTGTCAGTGTGAGCGACTTTAACAGTTTCTCCATTTGGCAGGAATACATTCTTAGTAGTTGTAGTGTTTTCTCCTAATTTTGTTATTTTGTCTAGCATATCTAAATCAGAGACCATATGATTGTGGCATCTGTATCTATTATCCATTTTTTGACTATATTATATACTTGTAAGGCTTTGAGTTTAGTGATACCTGCAGTATTTTCTAGAGATGTGTCACCTTGATAATCTGCATTCTGAGTTGCAGTAGTCTGGCCATTGTTCTGGTTTAGTAGTTTCATGATCTGCTCGTATTGTTTTTGAGAGAAGACAGGTGCTCCTTCAACTTGCCAATTTCTTCCAGAGTCTCCAGGATTGGGCCCCTGAGTGTTGTGCCCAGGGTTAGGGATGTGTTCAGGACCTCGATCTGAGCATTATTATGACGTATTTACTTCTTTTGACTTGAAACCAGGAGGGTAACCAACTATTCTGTAGCAAAATTCCTTTGTATGTCCCCTCATTTTGCACACATCACAGAATAGATTGGTATTTCTTTTGTATTGAGATTTGGATGTTGTTCCTGTATTAGAATATAGGCCTGCAGAACTCGTATTTCCATTGTGTCCCATACTACTTGCTGACCCACTGGACTGCGACTCTGATCCGATCCTTTTGATTTTCAGCACTCACAATCATAGAGTATGCTTTATTTAATGTAGGTGGTGGTGTCATGAGTAAGATCTGTGACCTAGCTTGCATATATGTTTCATTTAGGCCCATGAGAAACTGATACAACTTCTGCCTTTGTAGGTAATCTGTGAAATCTTTAGATGTGGGGCATGCACAGTTAGGGGGTGAAACTAAGGCTTGGAACTACACCCATAGTGTCTTTAGTTTAGTAAAATATTCAGCCATGCTTGGACAACAACATTGATCTTGTCCCATTGGTCTCACAGTTCTTCTTCATACTGATCCTTGGTGTATCTTCCATTGGTCCCTTATGGACTTGCTCCATATTGTGTAGTTCTCAGATCCCAAAAGTTGAAAGGATATTAAGGAGACTCCACTGACATCAGAAGCTTGTAAGTAGAGGGGATGGTTATGGTCAAATAATGCGGTGACAGAGGAAATTCCTCCCTAAGAGTAGATAACTCTACATATACATCTGAAATAATAAACCCTACTGGCTCCCTTAATAGGCTTCCCTTATGGGCTCTTCTTATAATCAGCCCACAATGCTTATTTCAACAATTGCACTTAATCATTCAGGTGCCTTTGTTTCAACATATGGATAATTTGGTGCTGGAGAACATATGTGATCGTGTGAAGTCCCTGATTTTTACAAAGGGGGAAACAGTAAGTTCATTAAATTAAAGTATCTGTATTTTGGTGACCAAATTGTGTAAAATTTCGTTATTTTTTTTGGATAGATAACAAGAGAGGGTGATCCAGTTCAAAGAATGTTATTTATAGTAAGAGGCCACCTCCAAAGTAGCCAATATTTACGAGATGGTGTCAAAAGTTGTTGCATGTTAGGCCCCGGCAATTTCAGTGGAGACGAACTATTGTCGTGGTGCCTCCGGCGACCTTTTGTCGAGCGATTGCCGCCATCCTCCTCCACGTTAGTGACTCTCGAGACCACCGAGGCCTTCGGCCTCGAGGCCGAAGACGTCAAGTATGTGACACAACATTTCAGGTTAGTACGGGCGTTTTAACTACGCGTTCAGTAGAATCCAATATTTTTACGTAATATAAATATTATCAATGTAAGAAAAAGAAAATACGTGCGGAAGAATTCGTTATAATATTTTTGACAGAATATAAAACTGTCAAATTTTGTCCACATTGATAAACTTAACATAAAATTCATCATGAATCGTATCATAATTTTGTGACGATCAATCATAAATATTCCATCATGAATCTATATTTTACTTGTAATGTATGTAAAAATTGTGTTCAGCTGAACTCAGTATCTTGTACACAAAACATAAAATATATAATTTTCACCTATAGGCCGGTCCAAAATGTATACCGGACGTCGGGTGGAAAACAAAAAAAAGGTGAAAATCACACAATTTTAATAAATAGTAAAATAATATTTTCTTTGACTACAATCTTCTCAATTATTTTTGTAAAATATTTTGAATTATTAACTACATAAGTACTTGTCAAGTAGTTTTTAAATAGGTAATTTATGTCCAAAACATACAGAGTATCAGATTCTAAACTCATAATTTTAAAAGTATTATATCAATTATATTTGGCGTAGAGTTTAAATTTTGAATCTGTCCTTGTCTCAGATATACATTTGTGAACGAGAAAGTGAAAAGAAGTGCAAGGTATTATTCACCAGGGTGGAGAACTTGGGCTGCTGTTGCTATTCAATTAGCTTGGAGAAGATACAAACATCGTTTGACACTAACTTCTTTGTCTTTTATTAGACCAAGAAGGCCATTGTCTCGTTGTTCTTCGTTGGGGGAGGATCGGCTAAGACTATATACTGCTTTGTTGACTTCACCAAAGCCTAATCTAGATGATTTTGATTTCTAAAATCATAAAAAGAAATTCTTGTAAGCCATATTTTGTTGATGTATAATATAGTTTCTTTAATTTGATTAAAGGTTTCATTTGTCTAACTTTCTTTTAAATACAGTTGTTTGTTTGAATATTTTTTATAATTATAGCGAGATATTGTTATAGAAAATATATAATATAACATAATATAGAAGTCGAGTTTTAAATAAAACTTGATAGTTATAGTGAAATGTAGTACTATTAATCAGACTGAATGTTATATAGAAAGGTCTAACGGTATAACAAGAATGGTAGAAAAAAAAAATGTAATCAGAAACAATAGGGAAGTTCCCTCAGAAGCGAAGCTGGAGTATGGTTTACGGATTTTACTGAACCTAATAGTTTTAGTTCAAATTCTGTATTTATCTTAAAAATATGATGAATATATACCGTTTAAATCTAGTAACTTAAAAGGATTAGGTTCACCGGTACTACCAAAAAGTCTCATACTTACCTTACTGTTATTGATGGATCCGAACCCATAAGCTTTAAATTCTGCATTCATCCCCTAATTCCGTTGAATCTCAGAAGCTACAACGCCAAAAGCTACACTAGAGATAAAAAACAAACCAATAATTGCAGAAACTGCAGCAAATATCATAAATATGCCGAAAATAGTAGAAACTGCCAGAAATGCACTTTCAAAAGTGTATTTACTGTAAAATCTCTTCTTCTTGTTTTAAATCTAAAACATGAGTTGGTTAAAGATTTGTCGGAGATTAAACATGTTCATTTTTGACGAACTTAAATGACCAAAAATATATATGAGGGATTATTTAACCAACTTCAGATGTACACTGTAAGCAGACACTGGAAAGTGAAAACGTGTGGAAAAAGGTGACAGTGCAAAGGTATAATATTAAATGAAATATACCACTACGCGCGGGGTTCGGGAAAGGACCGGATCACAAGGGTCTGTTATGTGCAGTCTTACTTTATATTTCTGTCGGAGACTGTTTGCACGGTTTGAACCCATGACCTCCTGGTCACGTGAAGCAACTTTACTCCATAGTATGTTTTTTTTCTATATTTAAATCTACTGTTCATAAGTAATGATGAATTGACATGACTCGACACAAGCTTCTTCTTGATTGATTCATCACTTTGACTTAAAGGTGGCTAACGGGCTGACCCGGTCGGACGGTAGCCTCATCGGGTTTAACGGTTCGGACGATTCTGGTCCGGTTCATCGGACTACCAAGACCAACGGTCGGTTCGTTCGGATTCGAGTTGGTCCGTGCGGTTTGGTCGAAAGGTGCCTAACAAGTCCGGTTTCTATTTTTTTAATTTCTAGTATTTATTTTCTATAATATAAACTAAATTCAATTTAAATATGTAATATAATAATATAATATATAATTTAGTTGTATATATTAAAATTGAAACTTTAAAGTTAACTTTTTATTTTATAGTTTATAACTTTATACTTTATAGTTTATAACTTTATATTGTAAATTTGTAATTATACTTTTATTAGATTAGTAGATATAAGTCATATAACTTATAAGTAATAACAGATTAACAACTAAATAGATAGTAAAATTAAAATTAATGATAAGATGTAAACTTTTGAACTTTCATAACGTTAATAAGAGTACATAATGAAGTAATAATAATTTTATTTACATATTATGCATCATTTTTGCAAGTTCTTCGTAATCTATAGGTTGATTGAATTGGTTATGCTTCATAGCCTCTAAAGCTGGAGTATTAATTCCAGTCCCGCCTCCGCTCCCGCCTTCCAAAATATTGCCTATTTCTTCATCTTCCGGAGAATTAACGTCTCCACATCCTTGATTTCTTCTCTCTGATCTGATCCAATCCCTTGCACTAACACTTCTAATGTGTTTCCACCCAATGAGTGACGTGTGTCTCCTATTTGATCTCGTGTTTGGCTAAATGCACTTTCAGAAGCCACTGTTGAGATCGACACATTAAGAACATCCCGGGCCATCGCTGCAAGTACCGGGAATTGCCTTTTGTTATCCTGTCACCATTGTAAAGGGTCAAAAATTTTCTTCGGCTCCGCTGGCTTTTGCAAATAAAATTGCATCTCATCGCAAGATCGGCTTGTGGTTGGTTGTGTTGTAAAAGTGCTCCATATGTCTAAAGATTCTTCTTCATCGTCATCATCATTGAATCCTGCAGGTGTAGACACAGAACCAGAACTAGAAGGAATATTAGTAGCAGAGTTGGTGTTATCATGTAATGTAGCATAATATTCATATAATGTAGTTAAATTAGTATCAAGTTTATTTATGCAATCAAATGAAGATGGAGTTTCTGTTTGACCTATTTCCATATAAGTATATAAACTAAATATTAAATTATGACAATCTACTTTTTTAATAGAAGGATTTAAGACTGCACCAATACAATAAACATCAGGAATAGGAAAAAAATATTTTTTAAACTTTTCAAACATAATCAGAATCGTGACTCTGTATATTTCACATTTGATTTTAAACCATAAAGTAAATAGGAAATTTCAGCTATATGAGCTAAAGCATTACAAACTGTTGGGTAATAAGATCCTGAAAATTCAACAGTTGCAGTGTAAAATTTACGTAAATTTTTTAAAAGTTCACCAATTGATTTCCAATGTTCGTCGGTTAACATATACATCACGTTCTTACAATGCGCATTTGAAACATGTGTTATGGGTCTTTATACTTATAACATTCTTTTAAAAATAAATAAGTACAATTCCACCGTGTATTAATCTCTTCTGGCATGAATTTAGGTCTCAAATTAAATTGTTTACATTTTTCTTTAAATTCTATAATTCTATTTTTCCTATTATTACTGAATAACTCCAATGACTCTTTTGACAAGTTTTATTTGGTGAAAATAAATCAAGACCACTTTTAACAATTAAATTATAAATATGACAAGCACAACGAACATGAAATATATCGGAAGTGGTGGTCACTTCCGCTTTAAAAGATCTACAAAGGTATTATTAGATGCATTATCGAATGATACACAAAGTATTTTATTATAAAGATTATATTTTTGGGCATAAAAACAAATAGTTTCGCATATATTTTCCGGTATGACTTTGATCCTCGCATACGCAAAAGCAATAATACGTTTTCCATTCTAAAATTTTCATCAATCGATGACAAGTAATTGTTAAATAATCATAATCGCTTCAACGATGTCCAATGTCCAAGTAAAACTAACATGACATGGAAGGTTAGCAAACAAATATTGCAAGAAAATAACATAATTATTATGAAGTCTAAAAATATCGGCTCTAGTAGTACTACGAGGAACACCTTTAAAAAAAAGATTATATACTCTTTGAATATATGTAATTAAATATGAAGAAGAAGCGAAAAGGCAAACAACCTCCGACAATCATTTTTGCTAATTCAATGCGATCTTTTTTTGGATCGTACTTAGCCAACCCCCCAGTTAATGGATTAAGGTGTTGTTGGCCAGGGTTCTAAATCGACGGCATTCCATCTTGCCGTATGATCGAATTTTATATGTCTAGCTATAGTGCGTCCCGTCACCACCCCCTGTCTTATGTTTATAAGTTCTCCCACAAATATTACATTTAACTCTATCAGTACCCACAACTTTATCATAAAAGAGCCACACTTTACTCCTTTTTTTTCTTGCTACTGGTTCTTGTTGAAGATACCGAATATATACACTAATATACACTAGTCATATACACTAGTGTTACATTAGTAGGCTGGCCCGTTTTATGTTTTGTTCTTACTCCTATGTTTTGGCCCATTATTATAAGACCCATTTTAACTCTTCCAATTCTATATGTTAGTAGTGATACTTCAGTGATGATACACAAAAATAATAATACACAGAAAATTTGTCCAACTTCTCTTCTCTTTCTCTCTCGTCTTCGCCCTTGAATCTTCTTCTCGAACCTTCCATGCAAGGCTCCAGACACAGAGCTTGCGTAGGTTTTATCATGGTACCAAAGCGGGAAGGGCGAATTAGACATTAATCTAGCTCTGCGATTGACATACTTGTCAATCTCTGAGTTTCAATTTTTTTTTTTTTTTTTTTAACAAATTTTTCGATCCTGAATTCCTGGTAAACATTCAACTCACAACTACGTAATAGAAGATCCATGGAGAATACATCATCGGCGACCATGGATAAAGGTGCGCATGCAGATTCAGATATCATCGATCATAACCATCCCCTGTTCCTAAGTGCGTCAGACAGCGCTGGAGTCTTGCAGGTGGATATTCAGTTGACAGGCATGGAAAATTATACTCTCTGGAGCAGGGCGATGGAATTGATACTATTGATGAAGAACAAAATTGGTTTTATCGACGGATCTATAAAGCGCGACACGTATGGGCCCAATCACATAAGGCAGTGGGATAGGTGCAATGCGCTGGTAATGTCGTGGATAATGAAGAATGTTGACAAAAATCTGTTAAGTGGAATCCTGTACAGATCTAGTGCCGCTGCTGTGTGGAAGGATTTGAAGGAAAGGTTTGACAAAATCAACCTCTCGCGAGTTTACCAGTTGAAGAAGGAATTGTCAATGCTCAATCAAGGAGTCTCACCAGTGGCTCAGTATTACTCTAGAATGAAGGACTTATGGGACGAAATAGACTCAATCATACCAACTCCTACATGTGAGTGCACAAATCCTAGAGAATATATTGTTCATCTGGGAAATCAGAGACTGCTGGAGTTCCTTATGGGACTGAACGATGGTTATAACCAGGCAAGGAGTCATATCCTACTGATGTCCCCCACACCTAATGTAAATCAAGCCTATGCAATGATCGCACAGGATGAAAGAATACAATACATACGCATTGTGTGACTATTGCCATATGAAGGGACACAATAGGGAAGGTTGCCATAAACTGCTATATTATTGCGACTATTGTAAGAAACAGGGACACATTAAGGAAAAATGCTATAAACTGGTAGGGTATCCCACAGACTATAGAGGGAAGAGTAAGGTCAATGCAGTGGTAACAACACAGTATGAAGGGATTTCTCCTTATCAACAGGAACAACTACATCAGATGGTAAGGACTTGTACACCAGACAAGTTGGAAAGGATGCTGTCAGTGATGAATCAATCCAAGGAAGCAGGTACAGACTCGACTATTGCTGCAAAAGTGTGTATGGCAGGTAAATCTACTCTTGTTGAAGGTAATAGTAGTCCTTGGATAGTCGATTCAGGAGCTACTAATCATATGGTAAAACATAAGAGTATGATTGAGTCACCTAACTCGACAGAAAACTCAGGACATGTTCAACTGCCCAATGGAGGTTTTGCTCCAATTACACAAACTGGAAATTGTAGATTAACAGGAGGTGAACTCATAGAACATGTCCTTTGTGTACCAAGTTTTCAATTTAACCTGCTTTCAGTATCTAAGTTGACTAAGGAGTTAAACTGTAGTGCCAGGTTCTTTCCTGACTTCTTTGTGTTGCAGGATCTCTTCACTGGGAAGGTGAAGGAGATTGGTAGAGAAGTAGATGGCCTATATGTGCTGGATTCTGCAAGAAAACAGGATAGATTAATGGATGCAAAAGCTCACATGTCAAGAGTCAGTACAAAGGAAATGAAAGCTGCCTTGTGGCACAAAAGATTAGGTCATGTACCAATGAGTATACTTAGGAAAATTAATATTTTCAATAATGATTCTAGGCTAACAATTCAGCATTGTGATGTATGCCCAATGGCAAGGCAAACTAGGTTGCCATTTCCTGTTAGCACAAGTATGACTAGTTTTCCATTTGAGTTACTACATCTTGATGTTTGGGGACCATACAAAGTTCCCACATATACTGGAATGAGATTTTTTCTAACTGTAGTAGATGATTTCACTCGATGGACATGGATTTTTCTTTTACATTTAAAGTCAGATGTACCTTCTATGATAAAGGAGTTATTTCTGATGATCAAAACTCAGTTTAATTCCCAAGTCAAGTCTGTCAGGACAGACAATGGGTCAGAATTCCTGAACAGTTCCTGTAAGGATCTGTTTACACAGTTGGGGATTGTACATCAAACATCTTGCCCATATAGCCCCCAACAGAATGGAGTTGTTGAGAGGAGACATAGACACATATTGGAGCTTGCAAGAGCCATCAAATTTCAGAGTGGTCTACCAGCCAGATTCTGGGGAGACTGTGTAGAGGCTGCTGTATACATCTTGAACAGACTGCCATCTGTGGTGCTGGGTAATATCTCACCATATGAAAAGATGTACAAAAGGGCACCTGTTTTATCTCATTTGAGGATTATTGGCTGCCTTTGCTATGCATCTAATCTAGTAAAGGCTGACAAATTTGATACTAGAGCTATCAAGGCAGTGTTGTTGGGGTACTCCACCAGACAAAAGGGCTATAGATTGCTGAATCTATCTACTAATGTTTTATTTGTAAGCAGGGATGTTGCCTTCTATGAGGATATATTCCCCTTCCAGTGTAAACCATGGCGGATGACACCAATCGAACTCAAGACGATCGCGTGAGGTGGACTAGACACTAACATTGATGCCTTCCAACAGCTCTCAGATGATGTTGCAGCAGACCACAATTTTCCAGTAGTTGCAGAAAGGACACAGGAGGAGAGCAATATGTACTTGATAAGACAACCAGATGACATCCCTTTTCCTGATCCTGCAGACAACAGTCCCCTGAATGATTCTGAAGCTGAGCCACCACCAGATAACAGCCCTTTTATTGATCCTGCAGACAACAGCCCTATGATTGACTCTGCAGCTGAGCCACCATTGAGGAGATCAGATCGAAACAAAAGGCAGCCTGCTTGGTTGAAAGATTTCATACAGATGCCACACACAGAAGATGCAAAGACTAGAAGGGGCACCTTATATCCTATGTCAAATCATCTTAGCTATGCTGGATTGGCTACAAAATATCAGAGTTATATTGCTAAGCTTGAGGCTGAGCATGAACCAACTTCATATTCCTCAGCAGTAAAGGATGCCAGATGGGTCGAGGCAATGAAGCTGGAGATGCAGGCCTTAGAGAGCAATAATACATGGGAAGTCACTGATCTCCCAGCACACAAGAAGGCAATTGGATGCAAGTGGGTTTACAAGGTCAAATACAAGGCAAATGGAGAAGTGGAAAGGTTTAAAGCTAGGCTGGTTGCCGGTTACAATCAAAGGAGGAGTTGATTAAGACACCTTCTCACCAGAGCAGATGGTATTTGTGAGTTTGTGATTTCGATGCGCTTCTAAAAGGTTGGAACATATATCAAATGGATGTATACAATGCATTCCTACAAGGTGACTTGAATAAAGAGGTTTATATGTGTATGCCTCAAGGATTTGATAACCAGCAAGGGAAGGTGTGCAAATTTATCAAATCACTCTATGGATTAAAGCAAGCCTCTCGGCAATGGAATATAAAACTGACTACTGCCTTGCAGAATTCAGGATTCATACAAAGTCAGTTGGACCACTCTCTGCTCACAAAACAGATTGGGGACAGAATAGTTATTGTCCTCATATATGTGGATGACCTTCTGATCACAGGAAGTGATGAAGATCTTATTCAAGAGACCAAGCATGATCTTCAGCAAAATTTTAAGATCAAAGATTTGGGATTTCTGCGATACTTTCTGGGGTTCGAATTTGCAAGAAATGCCACTGGTATCGTGATGCATCAAAGGAAGTACACAGTTGAATTGATCTCTGATCTTGGGCTCTCTGCTGGTAAACCAGCACGATCACCTTTGGAGCTCAATACTAAGTTAACATCAGTTGTGTCACGACCCGAACCGGGGCCCGTGACTGGTGCCTTACCCCGGGCACCCTCGTGATACAACATCAGAGAAAATCAGCGGAAATAAAAACATAAACATGAAACAAGAGACATGATAAATAAACAGTCAACAAAACAGTTGCATACGTATATATACATAAAAACCCGAACAATTATCCTTTACAAACTCGCCTACAATGATTCTACACACTTAAGAAGTGATAACAACTATGACGGACAGGCCCGCCATACCACGAATGTACAAGAACCTACGGACTGGGTAACATACCAAAAGATAAGCCTCAAGGAACGGGGCTTCCAACACGAATCGTGATCCTAAGGCGAGGATCCACAACCGATGTACCTACTGCGGCGTGAACGCGGCCCGGGCGAGGTCGAAGACAGGTACCAAGTATGTGAAACTGAAATACTGTAAATGAAATCATGACAGTCTATATAAAACAAGAGACATGTATGATAACCAAACTACAGTTTACAACATAAAAGTAGTCATGTCAAGTCAGGACTCACGCCCTCAAAGTCATCCCTCATGCCCGTGGAACTCCTTCCTCACTGCCGGCAGTCTAGGTATAAATCATGTGGAATACGTGTCTCGGCCCATCCCATGAGACTCGATAAAGAATCAGGTGAAATACGTGTCTCGGCCCATCCCATGGGACTCGATAAAGAATTATGTGGAATACGTGTCTCGGCCCATCTCATGGGACTCGATAAAGAACCAGGTGGAATACGTGTCTCGGCCCATCCCATGGGACTCGATAAAGAACCAGGTGGAATACGTGTCTCGGCCCATCCCATGGGACTCGATAAAGAATCATACATAACAAATCAACCGGCCCTCCATCGAGAGACGCGGTAGCACAGAAATACAACACTTGCACAACAAAGGCTATCACCACAAGCATAGACAAGTTCAACATACTCATAGACTTATATTTTATTACAACCAATCCGGGTTTTAACCCCAAAGTACTACATACATTAACTCCTTTAAAAGATCCATTTCTTTCACATAAGTCACACAATACCCGTAGTATGAAAATAAAGTGACTATCTTTTTAAGTAAACCAAAACACTTCCCCTTTGTAAAATCAAGTAACAACATTATTTTCCAAACGTTCAAGTTTGCCTAATTTCAATTGCTCAAGTCACTTATTTTAGAAAGGTTTCATAACTCATAGTCTTAATCTCTTTTAAAACAATTGAGTAACATATGTCTTATGTGTGAGTAGGTTATTCTTGTTTATAACAATCTTATTAAAGCAGCCATGATCTAGGAAATGTAATATCATTTTGTCTTATCTTAGCTTCTATGCAGATGGAGGTTTCTACTGGTTTTTAATAATACTCAATTAGTCAATCCCTTTTCCTTTATTAGCGCTGCAGTGGTTTGTTCGACTCTTGTTCTCATTTCCGAAATCAGTAAAACAATATTCATTAAAAACCAAGTACTCATTACTCACGAATGAGGTTTCACAACTTTAACAAAATTCATATCAAGTCAAATAAGTTAAGTCTCTTATCTTTCAAGATCAAGTCTCTTAACTTCTACAATCAATAACCCATTATTTTACCTACATAGAGTCGTTATAACTAACTTCCCATAAAGCTATTATAACACCCTATGTTTTGAACCAACCAAACTCATTTAGCACGTACGCGTCTACCGTACTACATAGTTACAAAACATCATGCTAGAAAGGATAGGAAGAGGTTCACATACCTCGCGACGATTATCGACAAATAGCAAAATGCTCCAAGTACTTCAACCCGTCGGCTACTCCTTAAGCCAAGTAGATCACGCCACACGTAGTACTCCACTCCTAAAATGGTCATAGTACTTTTATCAAACCTTTCTCACCATTGAAGACTTATACCAATAAAAGCCCTCTAATTCTACGGAAAATTTACAAAGACTTCCCGTTTTACTCACTTTTCCATCTTTCTCCAAGGCGAATAACGTAATATATATACCATATATATATATAAGGCGTAATAATTAAACAACATAAAGAAGGGGATTACACGCCCAAACGGTAACGCGGTTTACTATCACGCCCATAACAACAATAAGTAAAAGAAGGGATTACGCGCCGGCCGTGCGCGGTTTACTATCACGCCATAACAACAATAAGTAAAAAGGGGATCACACGCCCAAACGGAACGCGATTGAAAAATCTTCCCCTTAACAGAAGTAAATACAGTCCAATGTAAATACAGTCCAAAGTAAATACGGTCCAAAGTAAATACAGTCCTTAAGTTGGGGTCCTTGGCCAACTTTGTCCATTTTACTTATCCAATTACTTCATTAGTCATCCAACTTATATTCCATCTTAATATAAGTTATAGTTACTTTGTTAATTACTTCTTCACAAGTAAGATACGTTTTTACCATTTTAATGGCAAACGACCAATCCTTTCTTTTAACAAGTTAACAAGATCCAACTCTTCCAAACTTTACTCCATATATTATATACTCCATAATATACTTATAATATATGTATAATGACCAATTCACAAAGAGGTTAAGGTTTACTACCTCAAATAGCCCAAAATTATCCAAGAACTTAATGTCGCTCCAAGCAAGTCTTAGCTCCAAATCTTTACGTTCCAATCCGCTACAAGCAACCCATAGAAGCTCCTAACCAACTTCTCTTCAAGAACCAACTCCAAAAAGTGAAGAACACTTGGGTTTCCAACTAGTAAGTTTCGGCCAAGGCGTGAACAATAGGTTAGGGTGTGAAATCTTTTCCAACTCTTGGTACACAATCTTCCTAACACCTTGGGAAGAACACTTGAGAGTTTAAGAATTGTTGGAAAAATTTAGGTCAAGAAATGGGCTCAAAACGAGAGCAAGGTCAAGGGAGAAGGAGGGAATTTCTTGTCTTGAAATGGTTAAGTGTGGAAGTTTTCATCAACTAAGGAGTGCGTATATAGGACAACGAGGGCTAGGATGAAGGCAAGTGTGTGGTTGAGATTGGGGACAAGTGTGTGGGTCCCACAAGCCACTTGTCCACACAAAATATCTAGCAAGACTTGGCCACTTGTCCACGCAAAATATCTAGCAAGACAAGGCCACTGCTCGCCACTTGTTAGCAAATTTCGGCCATGAGGCCACCTAGGGGGGTGACACGTGTCGCCCTCCTACTCGTCCAAAATATTTCATCTTCCAAAAATATCCATAAAGGCAAAAATCTCGAAAACAAAGTGGGCCCCACAAAACCGTAAATTTCTCCCGTGGGCCCCACGTGACCAATTCCGGAAATAAAATTCCATAATTCTAATATAATTCAAGAAGCCCAAATACCAAATCTGGGAATCCAATTCCCATCAACGAACCTTTTTCCTTCACAAAACCCGAAAACTTTTCTGTCGAAAATTACATCTTCCTTTCTTTCCAAAATTTCTGTCGTATTCTCGTACGTACATCCTCACATATATACCCTGGAACTACGGGGTATAACATTCTTCCCCCCTTAGAAACATTCGTCCCGAATGTTCCTTCTAAGTCTCCAAACATACAAGCGCCGATATAGTCTCCACTGCTGTACTTACGAAACCAATTATGCCACACATGGCCATAATATCACATACGTGTGTGAAACCAAACCAATGAGAAGTCACCTCAAATGTGTATCACAACACTACCGCTTCCACCCTTGGTCATCTTACTAGCCTCAAATACCTTTAAGGCCATTCCCGGCCTTCACGATTCGCTTCTGGTCGAACATATCCACGAACTCATACGATGGTCATCTAAACTTGGGCCTAGCACCCTCGTGACCCTACCATCTGGCGGGACCACCCAGAACTGACCCCACCTAAAATCGGGCTACGGGTTGACCCGCAATCATGCCTCAACCCGACCTGTAATCGCGCCAAACCCTTGTTCCCCGATACGGAACAATCTTACTAAATCACGCCATGAAAGCTACCACTTCCATCTCACACTTTCTATGTACCCAACTTCCCCTTTACTAACCAGGTCTCTAAATCACAATTTAACATAATGCTATCTGAACATAACACTTAAAATATACTCATCTTATCATATATACAAATCTCTAGAGGGTTAATGATATACCTGTATCTACCGCTTCACTCTAATCATAGGCACGCCTGCAGTGCATAGTATGAAGGTGATGAACACCGCCATCGACCCGTGGTGAGTCCTGCCGCTGTATCCTTCCTATTAGGACGGTTTCTCGTCACATGGCCCGATGGCCGCAGTAAAACAAGCACGATAAAGACGACATTCCGGGATGGCGCTGCCGCATCGTGCACACCGAGGAAACATGAACCCGATCGCTAGAACCATGTATACTGCGAACGAAGCCACGGAGCCACGACCGGCTCGAATACCGAACGTCCCGAAGGCGCGGAGGACCACCTGTCTTGGCGAAGGTGCATAACTAGCTCGCTGCCGAGGCGATGCCTCGAAAGTCGCCAAAAGACCTGCTGCTACGCCTCTTCGCTGATCCCAGTCATTCCGTCGACCTCTCCGTGCCTCGCATCCTAGTGCATGAGCTGCGTGCGGGCAATGTCCATGCCTACTGAAGAGCTACACGAACAAGCCTCGCCAGTAGTCATCTAGCCCGGTGGCGTGGCGGTGCACTCGCCTCCATACAAGCTACTAACGCGGAACATACCGAGCCGATGAGTCGAACTCACATTGTACTCCGCATCGTCGCCGGCCCGCCTCAGCGTCAAAAATCTGCCGGCGTGCCCTCATCTGCGGAGGTAAGAAATGTGCAAGAAATGCCCGAGAACTCGTCCCAAATGCGGGACCGCATGCTCCTCGGGGCGGTTCCTACGAATCAAACGATCATGCAGATCACGCGGCCGTCGCGAACCGGCGTCACCGACTCGGTCTCCGAAGCCTTGATCACTCATAATCCAGAATCGCTTCGGATGAACTCCTGCGGATCATCCTCGCCTCGACCCATAGAACTCGGCGGCTGCGGCTCGAGAAAGTCCCGTAGTCTCAAATCGCTCGCTCGGGGTGAACTACGGTGCTACGGAATCGAATCGCTGATTCGGCCTATCTCATATTCGCCACGACCGCGAGTAATCGGGCCATCTCTTGTACCCATCTCCTCCGCTCCGGTGTGGGTGGAGGCTCAGTCTTGTAGTCTCGGCAGCCCACCGCTGCGCTCTAAACTTCTTTGGGTGGCGGCCGCAAAACTCGTCGTCGGAAGCATCGCTCAGTCTTGGCCGATCGCTCGCGCCTCGTACTCTCTGTATCCCACTAGCGCTCCTCACGCTTTGCCCTCCTGGGCCAGGGTTGCCTTGCGCGGAGGCATAACTGGTAAAAACGAAATACGTCAGAGGGGTCCAACTTATCGCACAGCTCTAAGGCACGATCTCAGAATGAGAAGAATGGAAACCAATCCTAAATGTCTCGCAGCCTCCTGATTATAGATGTGGTGCACAACACGCCGATAATCAAGACTCTACTAGACGCGATGCGTAGACACTTTCCGAGGACTAATCGCTCGATACCACTTTTGTCACGACCAACCGGCGTGGATCGTGCCTTACCGGGCACCTCGTGATACAACATCAGAGAAAATCAGCGGAAATAAAAACATAAACATGAAACAAGAGACATGATAAATAAACAGGTCAACCAAAACAGTTGCCTTCTGTATATATACATAAAAACCCGAACAATTATCCTTTTTACAAACTCTGCCCACAACAGTACTACAGACCTCTAAGAAGTGACAACAACTATGACGGGACAGGGCCCCGCCATACCCCTGAATGTACAAGAACCTCTGGACTCGGGGTAACATGCAAAAGATAAGCCTCAGAAGGAACAGGGCTTCCAACACGCTCGTGATCCTAAGGCGAGGATCCACAACCGATGTACCTACTGCGGCGTGAACGGCCCCGAAGGAGGTCGATCTGCAGTACCAGTATGTGGCGAAATCACGTAAATGAAATCATGGCGATCTATATAAAACAAGAGACATGTATGATAACCAAACTACGATTTACAACATAAAAGTAGTCATGTCAAGTCGGGACTCACGCCTCAAAGTCATCCTCCGTGCGTGGAACTCCTTCCGCCGCTTCGGCGATCTAGGTATAAATCATGTGGAATACGTGTCTCGGCCCATCCCACGAGACTCGATAAAGAATCGGGTGAAATCGTGTCTCGGCCCGTCCCTGGGACTCGATAAAGAATTATGTGGAATACGTGTCTCGGCCCATCGTGGGACTCGATAAAGAACCGGTGGCATACGTGTCTCGGCCGATCGCCTGGGACTCGATAAAGACCCAGGTGGAATACGTGTCTCGGCCCAGCCCATGGGACGCGATAAAGAATCATACATAACAAATCAACCTACCTCAGTGAGAGCGGTATACGTAAATACAACACTTGCACAACAAAGGCTATCACGCGGCGTAGACAAGTTCAACATACTCATAGACTTATATTTTATTACAACCAATCAGGGTTTTAACCCCAAAGTACTACATACATTAACTCCTTTAAAAGATCCATTTCTTTCACATAAGTCACACAATACCCGTAGTATGAAAATAAAGTGACTATCTTTTTAAGTAAACCAAAACACTTCCCCTTTGTAAAATCAAGTAACAACGTTATTTTCCAAACGTTCAAGTTTGCCTAATTTCAAATGCTCAAGTCACTTATTTTAGAGAGGTTTCATAACTCATAGTCTTAATCTCTTTTAAAACAATTGAGTAACATATGTCTTATGTGTGAGTAGGTTATTCTTGTTTATAACAATCTTATTAAAGCAGCCATGATCTAGGAAATGTAATATCATTTTGTCTCATCTTAGCTTATGCGGATGGAGGTTTCTCTTGGTTTTTAATAATACTCAATTAGTCAATCCACTTTTCCTTTATTAGCGTTGCGATGGTTTGTTCGACTCTTGTTCTCATTTCCGAAATCAGTAAAACAGTATTCATTAAAACCAAGTACTCATTACTCACGAATGAGGTTTCACAACTTTAACAAAATTCATATCAAGTCAAATAAGTTAAGTCTCTTATCTTTCAAGATCAAGTCTCTTAACTTCTACAATCAATAAACCATTCTTTTACCTACATGGAGTCGTTATAACTAACTTCCCATAAAGCTATTATAACACCCTATGTTTTGAACCAACCAAACTTATTTAGCACAGGTACGTCTACCGTACTACATAGTTACAAAACATCATGCTAGAAAGGATAGGAAGAGGTTCACATACCTCGCGACGATTATCGACAAATAGCAAAACGCTCCAAGTACTTCGACCCGTCGGCTACTCCTAAGCCAAGTAGATCACGCCACACGTAGTACTCCACTCCTAAAATGGTCATAGTACTTTTATCAAACCTTTCTCACCATCAAGACTTATACCAATAAAAGCCCTCTAATTCTACGGAAAATTCAAGACTTCCCGCTTTTACTCACTTTTCCATCTTTCTCCAAGGCGAATAACCGTAATATATATACCATATATATATATAAGGCGTAATAATTAAACAACATAAAGAAGGGGATTACACGCCAAACGGTAACGCTGTTTACTATCACGCCTCCATAACAACAATAAGTAAAAAAGGATTACGCGCCAACCGTGCGCGGTTTACTATCACGCCATAACAACAATAAGTAAAAAGGATCACACGCCCAAACGAACGCGATTGAAAAATCTTCCGCCGAATGTAAATACAGTCCAATGTAAATACAATCCAAAGTAAATACGGTCCAAAGTAAATACAGTCCTTAAGTTGGGGTCCTTGGCCAACTTTGTCCATTTTACTTATCCAATTACTTCATTAGTCATCCAACTTATATTCCATCTTAATATAAGTTATAGTTACTTTGTTAATTACTTCTTCACAAGTAAGATACGTTTTTACCATTTTAATGGCAAACGACCAATCCTTTCTTTTAACAAGTTAACAAGATCCAACTCTTCCAAACTTTACTCCATATATTATATACTCCATAATATACTTATAATATATGTATAATGACCAATTCACAAAGAGGTTAAGGTTTACTACCTCAAATAGCCCAAAATTATCCAAGAACTTAATGTCGCTCCAAGCAAGTCTTAGCTCCAAATCTTTACGTTCCAATCCGCTACAAGCAACCCATAGAAGCTCCTAACCAACTTCTCTTCAAGAACTAACTCAAAAAGTGAAGAACACTTGGGTTTCCAACTAGTAAGTTTGCCAAGGCGTGAACAATAGGTTAGGGGTGTGAAATCTTTTCCAACTCTTGGTACACAATCTTCCTAACACCTTGGGAAGAACACTTGAGAGTTTAAGAATTGTTGGAAAAATTTAGGTCAAGAAATGGGCTCAAAACGAGAGCAAGGTCAAGGAGAAGGGAGGGAATTTCTTGTCTTGAAATGGTTAAGTGTGGAAGTTTTCATCAACTAAGGGTGCGTATATAGGACAACGAGGGCTAGGATGAAGGCCAGTGTGTGTTTTAGAGTGGGTACAACTGAGTGTGGGTCCCACAAGCCACTTGTCCACACAAAATAGCTAGCACGACAACTCCACTTGTCCAAAGAAACTATCTAGCAAGACAATGCCACTTGTCTTGCCACTGTTAGCAAATTTCGGCCATGAGGCCACCCAGGGGTGACACGTGTCGCCTCTGCTAAATCAAAATATTTCATCTTCCAAAAATATCCATAAAGGCAAAAATCTCAAACAAAGTGGGCCCACAAAATAGTAAATTTCTCCCGTGGGCCCCACGTGACCAATTCCGGAAATAAAATTCCATAATTCTAATATAATTCAAGAAGCCCAAATACCAAATCTGGGAATCCAATTCCCATCAACGAACCTTTTTCCTTCACAAAACCCGAAAACTTTTCTGTCGAAAATTACATCTTCCTTTCTTTCCAAAATTTCTGTCGTATTCTCGTACGTACATCCTCACATATATACCCTGGAACTACGGGGTATAACAAGTTGTGTATGATCAGCATGCCCGCAGTAGTGCATGCTGCGATGATTCGATGTTAGTTGATCCAATGATCATCAGAGACTCATTGGAAGGCTGCTTTACTTGACTAACACGAGACCCGATATCTCCTTTGCTGTCCAGAATCTAAGTCAGTTCATGCAATGTCCCAAAACTTCTCATCTGTTGGCTGCATATCGAGTGGTTAGATACTTGAAACAAGCACCAGGCCTTGGTCTTTATATGCAGGCAGGAACTGCTATTACACTCACTGCGTATTGTGATGCTGATTGGGCATCATGCCTTAATACCAGAAGATCGGTTACTGGTTACCTCATATTTTCTGGTGGTTCTCTCATTTCATGGAAGTCGAAGAAACAACCCACTGTTTCGAGAAGCTCGACTGAAGCTGAATACAGAAGTTTGGCTGCTGCAGTGGCTGAAGTTGTGTGGCTTTCTGGCTTATTCCTGACGCTGGGTGTTCAGATTTCTCTCGATCCACATCGCGATGTGACAAATCTGCACTACAAATTGCAGCCAATCCTGTTTTTCATGAGAGGACAAAACACATCGACATCGATTGCCACTTTATTCGTGAGAAGATCACGGCAGGCGAGTCGTCCGCATTACATTTACACAAATGAGCAGCCCGCCGACATTCTCACAAAGAGTTTGATGCATGGTCGCCATGATTATTTGCTGTCCAAGCTAGGCCTAAAGGACCTGTTTTTAGTCCCTAGCTTGAGGGGGCGTGTTGAAGATACCGAATATATACACAAGTCATATACACTAGTGTTACATTAGTAGGCTGGCCCGTTTTATGTTTTGTTCTTACTCCTATGTTTTGGCCCATTATTATAAGGCCCATTTTAACTCTTCCAATTCTATATGTTAGTAGTGATACTTCAGTGATGATACACAAAAATAATAATACACAGAAAATTTGTCCAACTTCTCTTCTCTTTCTCTCTCGTCTTCGCCCTTGAATCTTCTTCTCGAACCTTCCATGCAAGGCTCCAGACACAGAGCTTGCGTAGGTTTTATCAGTTCTGGTAAAGGAGGTCTACGACTACGACTACCACTAGCAGTACCAACATTGACAGAAGGAACACTAGTAGGTGTAGGAGGTTCTTGTTCTTCAAGTTCAACAATATTATCTAATTGAACGTTATCACATTCATTATCTTCTATTCCAAAATCTTCTTGCATTTGATCATAATCTATATTTTGATTAGATGATGAAGAACTCTGATTTTTACCCTTGAACTAGATTTACTACGATCGACGCAATTCCCCTTAGTAAAGACATTATAAAATATTTAAATAATCAACAAATAAATATGACAATTTAATAAAATAATTAGAGAATGAAACGAGTGTACCAAACTTCGGGATTCAGAATTCAATAGAAACTCGAAGCTCGAAGTCTTGCGTCTTGCTACTTTGAATTTGAAAACTAATAATATTAATAACTTGAAAATTGATAATAAAGATGATTAAGAGAGTATGAGAATAAGAGAATTGAGAGAAATGTTGTGTGATAAAAATGAAGAAAATGTAGAGAATTTATAGATTTTTTAAAGGGTAAAAATGGAATTAAAATAAATAAGTAAACAAAACAAAAAATAAAAAACAAAAAAAAATGGTGCCAACGGTCGAAATGACCGTTGGCCATACCCCTGCCCCCCCTCCCAAGCCCAACGGTCGAAATGACCGTTGGGCAATTTTTTTTTTTTTGTTCTGGTCGGTCAGGTTAACCGAATGGAATCGGTTTCCGTTATCGCCTAGGTCGGGCCTTACCGGGTTTTTAATAACTGCGGGTTGGGGTTGAGGAGCCAACCCAACCCCCAACCCAGATGCTTACCGGTCGATGGCCCGGTTAAATCTAGTCAGCCATGGTCGGTTAAGTCAACCGGATCGGTTGACAGGTTTACTTTGACTGATGCATATTCATTGTGAATATGTTTTTCTATTGATGAACACTTTATTATAAGCTAATTTTCAGGTTCAGAAATAATTTATTTTAACTCATTGCCTATTTGATCAATTTAATTTCCTGCAAAATTTTAGACCAGTTTTTTCCCCTTCTTATTCCGTCTAGTCCTGTGGTAAAAAAATGATGTTAGCACTTTTTTATTTATTTACGGATCTAGCACCCAAGTAAATTTAAATATAAAAGTAGCACATTTTTTCTTTAAAAGGAGAGAAATGACGTTTTTTGTAAATTTTTTTATTTGTTAACTTATTTTGTTTTTTGTTTAAAAAAATCAAAAATTGAATTAATTAATTAAAATAATTTAAATTTAATTGTAAGTTTACTAATTATTATAATTAAATAATTTAATTTTTGATTATTTTTTTGACTATTGCTAACTGATTATTTAATGAATTAAAAATTCATAGAAATTAATGACACACTGTCTGGTGCACCCTTCTCCACTCTTTTTTCTGTCTAAAAAGACAGAAACATCAATAGCACAATGTCCGATGCATTCTCATCCACTACTTTTCCTTCACAAAAAGACAAAAATATCAGTGACACATTTGCCGGTGCACCCTCATCCACTCATTTTTCTGTCTAAAAAGACAGAAATATCAATAGCACAATGTCCGGTGCATTCTCCTCCACTACTTTTCTTCACAAAAAGACAAAAATATCAGTGACACATTTTCCGGTGCACCATCTTCCACTCATTTTTCTGTCTAAAAAGACAGAAACATCAATAGCACATTGTCCGATGCATTCTCCTCTACTAGTTTTCCTTCACAAAAGACAAAAATATCAGTGACACATTTGTCGGTGCACCCTCCTACACTCCTTTTTCTATCTAAAAAGACAGAAACATCAATAGCACACTGTCCGGTGCATTCTCCTCCACTACTTTTCCTTCACAAAAAGACAAAAATATCAGTGATACATTTTTCGGTGCACCCTCCTCCACTCTTTTTCTGTCTAAAAAGACATAAACATCAATAGCACACTGTCCGATGCATTCTCCTCCACTACTTTTCCTTCACACTTACCAAAGCATCCTCTTCCAATTTAAATGGATGAGATCATACCGATACAATAAACGGATGAGATGAAACCGACACTATGTGCCTATAAATAGACACACTTGGCAACTTATTCTCCACACACAACTCATCCTTCTGCTCTCACAAACTCGATTTGTTTACCTTCTTTACACCATTTCCTTCCTAAATTATGTCTCCAACAGAGTGTTTTATTTCTCTCTATTACAATGGACATGTCGAAAGGAGAGACACAGAAGGTGTGGTCTTTGCATGCAGCGATACAATGCTGCTCAAAGTGAAGACTAACATGAAACTAGACGTGTTGATACAGCAAATCCAGTCAAAGGTTCAACCAAAAAGGGTGGTAGAACTTACTTATCGATACCCTACAACTCTTGCACAAGGACGTGTTTGGTACGAGTCCTTTAATATTGTAGGAGATGGTGACATACAATTGATGTTTGACATGTTTAAAACCTCTAAACATCTTGGTGTTGCCACCGTGAAAGTTTATGCTAAGTTGGTGGATGCTCCCATTGAGGGCACCCAAGTCGAGCCATCATATTATGAACCATACCATGACTCCACCATACCCTCTTCACACCCTTTTACCGAAACACAACTCCACTATCATTCCATACCTTCTTCATACTCCATACCATCTTCATCAACACATCACCCGACACCATCCTCTAGGGGGATTGATCTCAACACCCTATTGGGTCAAGACACCCTAGATAATCATGTTCCTACTAGTGTTCTAGCTGGTGTCCACAACGAAGAAGTCGGTGATTTTAGTGAAAATGAAGACGACCTTCTTGAGCGAAATGTTGTTGATGACGATCAGGATAGAGAACCTGATGTAGGTCTGTCAAAAACCCTTCATTATTCTGACCCCCCTT
Organism: Przewalskia tangutica; assembly: GCA_029844215.1. Classification (NCBI taxonomy): domain Eukaryota; kingdom Viridiplantae; phylum Streptophyta; class Magnoliopsida; order Solanales; family Solanaceae; genus Przewalskia; species Przewalskia tangutica. The sequence continues at coordinate 1,719,349 of CM056730.1, read as the reverse complement.
TACACTTTCGCAATGTGACCTCCGACGATATAGGTGACTTTGATGATGAGTTTGTCCATTCTATATCTCTGAACAAATCGTACCTAGTTGCAGACACTGACAACCTACAAGAGGGAGTGGAATTTCCCTCTAAAGAAATGGCCCAACTGTGCATACAAGAGTACCATCTGAAGAAGTCATTGGATTTCACGGTAGAGCACTCCAATACAATGAGGTGGATTTTCTGTTGTGTCCACGACAATTGCGTGTGGAGGTGTAGAGTCCATCTTGGCAAAAAATCACAGGTTTGGAAGATCACAAAACTGGACGGGCCACATACATGTGTATCAACAATGCTTTCACAAGATCATCGTCAGCTCTCCTCAACTTTTATCTGTGAAAGCATCCTACATCTGGTAAAGGAGGATCCCATGATATATGTTTCAGTGTTGATTGCACACATACTGAACGGTATACATATACCACTACATACAGGAAGGCGTGGTTGGCAAAGCAAAAGGCTGTTGAGAGGATTTATGGGAACTGGGAGGAATCCTACAAGGAGCTTCCAAAGTGGGCCCTCTCTTTCCAACATTATCTTCCAGGTACTGTTTGTTATTTTGAAACATTACCCTTTGTTGAGGATGACCAAGTAGTTCCTGAAAAGTCTATCTTCCATCGTTTTTTCTGGAGTTTCCAACCATGAATTAAAGGGTTTCGTTACTGCAAACCAGTTGTTTCAGTTGATGGAACAAGGTTGTATGGGAAGTACCGAGATACCTTACTGATTGCAATCGCCCAGGATGGGAGGAACAACACCATTCCAATAGCATATGCCATTGTGGAGGGTGAGATATTGGATGCATGGTTATTCTTTCTCCAACGCTTGCGTTATTGGGTCACACCCCAACCTGACATATGTTTGATTTCAGATAGGCATGAATCAATAAAAAGTGTTGTTAGACGTCTTAACAAAGAATTGGGTTCGTATGTACGCATTCGACACATATCCCAAAATTTTATGAGGACTTTCAAGAATGCAGACATGAGAAGAACTGTCACTAATATGAGTTAGTATACCATTCATTTGCATTCAGAATTTTTTTTGTTTTTATTTTGTCTTTACTAATATGAAACATTGTTTCTTTAGGATACTCCATGACTCAACCGAGTGTTGCATACTACAGGAGCCAAATTAATGATTGGAATGAAGATGCCGCCCGGTGGGTTGATGATATCCCAAAGGAACAGTGGCTCCAAGCATGGGATGAAGGGCGGCGTTGGGGGCATATGACGACTAACCTTGTTGAGTGCATCAACAAGGTATTAAGGGGGACACGCAATCTTCCAGTTAGTTCAGTGGTGTAGGCAACTTATCACAGACTGACTGAAGTATTTGTCAAGAGGGGTAGTCAAGCTCAAACAATGTATTACACCCCATTATACGATGGCACGTAAGTGAGAACGTGACTAAGAATATAAGGTTTGAAAGTCGGAAAGAAAGTGTAGGTACATTTTCGTTAAGGAAAAAGTTTGGTCACGACGAACGTGATGTCGTAATTTCTTCACGAGGGGTCGGATTCGACCCAAATTTGATATGTGGGCCTAGTATATGATTATGAAGGCTTGGAGCTAATAAAATAGGGCCCGCCAAAATTTCACAATTTCGCGGGGCCCACCGGAAAATAAGATGATTTCTCCAAGTCTTGAAATTTATTACCATTTTGTGAAGAATTATTAATTATGAACCTATAAGAGGGTGACACGTGTCACCCCCACATGTCTTGAAAGACTTTGACTCTCTCTAGATATTTTGAGGACACGTGGATTGTGGGGCCCACTCCACTTGGCTATATCTATCCAAGTCTTGCAAGACTTGGATTCACTTTACACTTAGCCAAATATTGCTCTCATCTTTATCTCCTTTGAGCTCAAGAACACCAAGAACACCTAGTGTGATTAAATTATTTTATCTTCAAGATTAAGGTCTCTAACCAAGTGTTAAACCAAATTAACTCTCCAAGAACCTCCTAGTTTGTGTGTTGGCCGAAAATGGTGATGAAACCCTAGGGGTTTCCGTCGACTTTTTGGAAGCGAAACGTGAAGAGAAGTTTCTCCTAAGGTTGTAGGGGATACATATATGTGATTGGATTTTGAAGAAGTGGGCGAAGCAGCTGCGGACGATAAAGACGTTTGTTTTGGTGCGTTTTTTGGCACAAAATAAGGTAAAAATCCTTCTTCTTTTAAAATAATTGGATATTACATATTGCTATAATGTATGGATGAGCTTGTGCTAAAAAGAATGAAGAATAAAAAGGTTTGAACCATTTTTGGGGCTAAAACCATGAATGGACAGGTTTGGATTATCGGGTTTCATTGGTTATTGTCGTTATTAACGTCACCTATTGCATATTATAATGGAGTAATATTGTTGTTAATAAGTTTTTATAACTTATATGAAAGTTTTGGAATTCGAATTAGATTAAAAAGGATTAAGGAAATGGTAGTTGGATTGTAGTTGTTGGCCGAGATTTGTCTAAAAATGTGGGTATTGTTATGCAGTTTTGATGAACTGTTTTGTGGTATAAAACTGCTGGAAAATCAGCCACCAACATGTATGTTTAATGTGGATAAATGGTTAATGAAAGTCCTAAAGAGTAAGGGTGTTAAAGGCTTCACATTGTACCCTTAATGTTGTTTATTTATGGACTATTATTGTGGACTGTTTTAATGTGATTGTGGGGAAGAATTTTACACGTCAAGTTAGGCGTGTAATCCCCTTTGGTTAACTGTTGGTTATGCCCTTAAATGTGGCTTGTTGGTTGATGAATTCGGGCCTTGGAAAAGGTGGAAAAGTACGTAGAAACAAAGGAAGTGCCGCCCAATTTTCAGTAGAATTAGAGGGCCATTATTTGGTATAAGTCTTACACTAGTAAGCTTGAAGTTGATAGAAGTGTTATTGTCATTTTAGGTTGAAGTACTTCGTATAGCATATTCTACTTGGCTTGAGGAATAACCGATAAAGTTGAAGTACATTGGAGCGTATTGCTACTTGTCGTGTTGGTTAGTCGTCACGAGGTATGTGAACTATCCTTCCTTCTTTTGACATGATTATTTGGAACGCCTATGTGACTTGATTTTGGTGAGTCTATGTGACTTGATTTATTTGAAGTAAATGAATTGATTTAAAGTTATGAGACTTGATTTCTTTAAAAGATTATGAGACTTTATTTTCAAGTTATGGGACTTGATTTCTAAAGTTAAGAGATTTGATTTAAAGTTATGAGACTTGATTTCTTTAAAAGATTATGAGACTTTATTTTTCAAGTTATGAGACTTGATTTCTAGAGTTAAGAGATTTGATTTATTTTGAAAGTTATAATACTTGATTTGAAAAGTACAAGCGTACTTGATTTTAAAGAAGAGAAGTAACTTGATTTAAAGGTATAAGTTACTTGATTGATTTAAAGAGAATAAATGACTTAATGTTGAAAGAAGAAGTTCTTGGTGTTAAGGGTATAAGTTACTTAAGTTTAAAATTGTAAGTAACTTGATTTTGATAGCAAAAGTATTCTTGGGGTTCAACTCCCTAAAATTTCATGAAATGATTCTTTTTATAAAGAATAGATGTATGTAGTACTTTTGGGTTTAATCCCCTAACATTTCATGATTTGAGTCTTCTTGTAAAGAAGTGAATGTACGTAGTACTTTGGGTTCAACTCCCTTACCTGACGTGATAATGCCTTGATTGTATTAAAAGGAAAAATGTGGTAGTGCTTTAGTTTTCTAAAATGAAAGATGTTATAACGAATTTATGGGAAGTTGGTTATAACAGTTTGTGGAAAGTCAAGAGATAGTTTAAAAGGTTATAAGGAAATCATGTGAGAATGTCCATGATTAAGTCCTTAATATAGTACATGAAATGAAAGTGCCTTGAGTTTTAAAGTGATAGTTCATTATGTATGTATGGTACATGACTTGTTAGTACCTAGGTTTGTCTAAAACGAAGGTTCAATATATGTGTTTGGTACATGATGTTTTGGTACCTTGGCATAGCTAAATGAAAGATTTTATATGTGTTTGGTACATGATGTTTTGGTACTTTAACATAGTTAAATGGAAGATTTTATATGTGTTTGGTACATGATGTTTTGGTACCTTGGCATAGTTAAATGAAAGATTTTATATGTGTTTGGTACATGATGTTTTGGTACCTTGGCATAGCTAAATGAAAGATTTTATATGTGTTTGGTACATGATATTTTGGTACCTTGGCATAGTTAAATGGAAGATTTTATATGTGTTTGGCACATGATGTTTTGGTACCTTGACATAACTGAAATGAAAGTTTGTATATGTGATTGGTATATGAGATGTTGGTAGCTTGTTTTTTTTTAAAGGGAAAGTTCGCGGCCCTAAATTAATCATAAGCTTCCTATTTTAAAATTAAAAAGTTACTCTTATTACTCTCATTGTTAAAAAGGCACAGTGTACTGATAGTTGATTGTTATACTTATTACATACCGACAGTGATGTGGGAATTCCACGGGCATGTTTATCTGATGATGGTTGTATATTATATTTGTTACATACTGACAGTGATGTTGTATTCCACGAGCATGCTTCTGTGATATTATATCGAGGCGGTGTCGGATTTTGACATGACTTTTATATTTGAAAGTGATGCGGTTATTCTGATGAGTCTGATGATACAAGTCTGATTGGCTCTGATTTTATATGACACGGTAGGATCTGATATTTGATTTTCATACTTGCCCCATCATCCCTTTGCACAATTATGATCTTATTTGCTGTACTTTACTTCCGTTCCATTCTTAGTACATGTTGTACTGACCCCCTTCGGGGGGCTGTGTTCATGTCCGCATGTCTAGGTACTCAGTTGTGGATCCGTGAGCTTAGGATCTTTGTTCAGCATTTTGGGATAGCTCCAATGCTCCGGAGCTTGTCATTATGGCTAGGTATATTCAGGGGTACGGCGGGGCATTGTCCCGTTGCAGTTTACTGTCCAAATCTTAAAGGTTTGTATTCATATGTGGGATGGACTGACGTGAGTTGTAATTACATTGTTGTACAGTTGTAGTCCCATTCGGGCCTAATATATTATGGCAGCCTTATCGGCTTTGCCTGTGTTTAAAGAAGAAGAAAAATGAATGATGAGTGTTATTTATCTTTCGCAGTTTACTTGTGTTGTATGAATAGAAGGGTGCCCAGGTAGGGCACCAGTCGCGGGTCCTGGGTTCGGGGCGTGACACAATGATGGCATCTGGTATGGTTTACACAGATTTAGTCATGGAGAACATTGAGAAACAACGAACAATTTTCAACTCATATGAAGTTCGCATTCACAATAGAGAGCGTAGTATTTTTAGAGTGAAAGAGTTGGTCCGCCCACCAAGCGGCCGACCAACAGGGACATTCGTGGTAGACCTTGAAAAAGTGTGACTGCGGTGAGTTCCAAGCATTACATTACCCTTGTTCCCATGTCATCGCTGCTTGTTCGCATATTAGCTATGACCACATGATGTATGTGCCTCCACAATACACAATGCAATATGTTTTCAACACTTACCTCGAAGAGTTCCAAGCGGTACCTCTTCAGTCATACTGGCCTGAATATACTGAAACTGAATTGTGCCACAATCCGGACATGCGGAGAGCTCCAAAAGGTCGTCCAAAGTCTACTCGCATTCGGATTGAGATGAATCAAAGAGAAAAGCGTAGGCACCCCAAGAGATGCGGACTCTGTCGAAATGAGGGACATAGCAAGAATCAGTGCCCTAACCATACTAGACTTCAGCAAAACTAAAAAATTTGTGTTGTGTATTTGTGCCCCTTTTGTATCTTGAATTTAAAAAAATTCAATCAAGTTCAATTATTTTCCTTCCAATCATATCATTAGTTATTTTTATGGTCTCTTAGTAAATATATAAGTTATTTAATATTTTTTAATGTGAATATTTACAAATAGTAAACTTACAATAGCCACTTTGATTATTTAATTAAAATAATTAGTAAACTTACAATTAAATTTAAATTATTTTAATTAATGAATTCAATTTTTGTTTTTTTTAAAACAAAAATAAAATAAGTTAACAAATAAAAAAAAGTTACAAAAAACGTCATTTCTCACCTTTTAAAGAAAAAAGGTGCTACTTTTATATTTAAATCCACTTGGATGCTAGATCCGTAAATAAAAAAAAAAAGGTGCTAACAACATTTTTTGCCTAGTCCTGTCGTCTGCTTCATTAACCAATTTGCAATGTGTATAAAAAAAAGGAGGCAACTTTTGCAAGATCTTCTAAAACATCAACAATAATAACTACGTCTCAGTCTCAAACAAGTTGGAGAACATATATTAAATAGGAGGCTCCTGCGAGGCACCGCGCAAATTCTTGCTATAACAAATGACTAATGAAAAGGAATTTTGCATATTTCCCATATCTGCAGGTACATGAGTGATACTTAAACAGATCAGAGAGCCAAAATTGCCAGGGCCATTATCTTAGGATATGTTGAGCTAACAAGTTGAATTACAACAACACATTCCAGTAACTTGCATGGAGAACTGTCGATGGATCGAACCAGCAACTAACTCACACAAAAACAGTAAAAGAAAAAAAAGTGGGGTTGGGAGGGGGAAGGGCCACTCTGTACAAATAGCCCACAATTGGTTGCTTACTAGCACATTGCACTGACAAGCTGGCTTTTCCAGACGCCTATGCAGGGGCGGATCTAGTGAAGAAGCTACTAGGTTCATCCCTATGTGTGTTAAAAATATCCACGAAGTACAAATAATGGATTCCGAACCCAATGAAGTAGACGGGATGTGGTATAATACCGAACCCGAACCATTACGTTCAAATCCTGAATCCGCTTCTGCGCTTATGCAAGCTAGTCCTTGTAAGTTTGTATACTTAATAATCGGTGAGATGAAGCGAGCCTCTGAATAGTCAACTAAGTTGCATTATATCAAAACTATCTGGCAACCGGAAAGTGTCAGCTGCACCCAACTTTCTTCTCTCTGCTGATTCCTCTTCAGAATCTTGTTCACTGCTGTCATACAACTCGTCCTCCTGGAAGTGCGGTGAAGCAGGCGTATTAACACTTGCAGATCGGCAATCTGGACCTGTAAGCATGCTCACTTGACCAAAGTGGGAAATTTTTATAACAACGGTATCATCATCCATTGGAAGGGGTTGTTTCCATGGCTCTCCATCAATCCTCATGAATGTATGCTCCGCCGCTCCTTTGTAAAACTCGAATCTTATTCTGTTTGCCTATCAATATAGAATGAAGACGAGAAACATAAATCTATATATGATCTAAACTTCAACGACAGCTGATCAAACACTACAGATTTCTCCTATGAGAAGAGAAAGCAAGGCCTCCCCAAATAGGCTATGTTGCTCGAACTCTTTGAAAATGTTGTCGGGTGCATGTCAGATCCAAAAGAAGTGCATTTTTGGAGGATGCGACATAGGTACGACAACAGTTTTGCAGAGTCTAAACAACATAGCAAATAGGTACATTTTACTTGGCAAAACAGGAATATTTAGCTTCTTTGTACTACAAATCATTGTTAACTGAAGGAATTTAGCAAATTAAAATACCAGATCAGCATACGTCTAAACCAAGGATCTTTCATAATCAAACAACCTGTGCAAGGCGTGTCCCATGCCCTCCTGGAGCAAGCAAAGCAAGTCCATGCCAAGCATTTCTAAAACCAACAACCTCAAGAAGACAATCATCAACATATGGAGGTGTGAGGTCCCTCTGCTAAATTGAAAACAAAAAAGAATCCAAACAAAGCTTTGATCAACGGATTCATCCAACATATATTTTTAAGATAGCAATTCGTAAATTGGAATCGGACAGAAGATACTGAAGAAAGTAAAACTGACCTCATGAAGCTTCTTCTTGTTAGGACTTCCCCAAGGACTGAATCCTCCAGAAAAGCTGGGCAAGTTGAGGCAGACAATAGACCTGATGCTGCACATCCAATCAAGTGTTATAGTAGTCAGTAATTTACGATGTAGATAAACCATCTAAGGGACGGTTGCAGTACAATTTATTCCTCATTTGAGGAAATCAGAAAACTTCACTTTCGATAGAATTCACTCTCAACTTCTGAAAAAAATTAAATGCCTACAATCACTGCAAAGAATATGATGAAATCCCTATGACATGCAAATCAGCTTAAATCACAAGGGATAACATGAGAAGACAAAGTTTAATATACAGGTCACGTTTGACCAACAACATAAGATCTATTTGTGTAAGTTTTCCAAAATGGTACATTGTTTGTATCAGCTAATAGAGATTAAAAGAAATAAGAAAAATAATGCAAAAGATAAAAGAGCACCATGTGTAGCTACCTTCTAGGTATGTTGAGGTCTATCCATTCACCTGGCATTTTCATTATTTTCACATTTACTAGCTGTGCAATGTTTCTGCAGAATGGATCAATAAGTGTCAACGCGGAACTATAAAGATAAAGAAAAACATTTTATAATTTAGAACATCATCATCATCATCATCACATACTAATAATGCAGAGGACATAGCTATTATAGAATCTTTTGGCACAATAGGTGGTAAACGTTAAAGATGACAAGATCATAAATGTCCTGGTATGCAACTAAGTGACAACATAATCAGATACAAGGTGTGAGAACGACATTTAAAAGCACCTCCATTTCTTGCAGAATGAGAATAAAAGAAGCTGATGGTATACACAAACTCCGTAAAAAAATTGACCATGAGATTTCTTCAACTTCTTGGCATAACGAGTCACCGACCATGTAACTCCTCTAAACTTCTAGTAATGCTTATAGTTGATCAGGTCCTACATATATTAGCTTCTGTTCCCTAACATATGAAAAGAAGAATCTCTTGGAACTACAGTTATGAGTTTTTCCAAGACCAAACTAATGGTCACACTGGCAGTTGAAAAGGCAATGGTATGTGTTTATACAATGAAGGGAACTCATGAAATGACCAGTGAAATAGACAGCTTAACTTGACAAGAAGACTAACCTTGATGATGGATGCATAAGAGAAGCAAAAAACCATCCTTGTTTACATCCAAGCTTTGCATAAGTACTCTAACCAAATCATAACAAAGAGAAAGACCATAACAAATTTAAAATTAAAAAAACAAATACTCCTACAATTTAGGAATGGCCAAACAGAAGTGCCCCAATGCTGCACAAGCATTGTTAGTAGAAAAAAGTTGAATAAACAGCCACAAGCGAGAGTGTCGGTCTGCTTGTGTGACTTAGCATGAGAGGCCTCTAGTGACAAACTAGATGGAAGATAGCATATGTTAGAGGAAAAACCAGCAAATAAATGACATCAGGATCAGAGCCCAATGGTCAATACTTGACCTATCATTACACAGTAAAAGATCAGGTCGCAGGGATCATTATCCCTTTTTTTTTATGACAAGGGAACCCGCAGCCGCTACCCTTCGAGTGCACACAGGGTAAACCCCGCTTTTGATCTTTTGAAAGTGTTTAAATCACAGCTTCAGTGCATGCCCGTCCGTAAGAGACATAACAGATTAACTAACTGACTTTTGAACTTTTCTGGATGTAGCTTTCTATCGGCATGAAATGCATATGAAACTTGAGCATCCATTCCTGCAAGTTAAAGTAAAACCTGTTAATGTTGGGTTTTGGTGTTATGACATTTTACCCAACATATCATTTTCAGTACTAAGTTAAAATCAGAACATGTTGGAACAAATGTCATGACATTCAGACCGACATTCTGGTAACAGTTTTGCCTTACTTCACTGGACAGAACCTAAAATCATGGACCTTTTTACCACATGGTAATTAACTTGGCAAGGAGTCTTTGAAGCAGATTGAAAAACATGGAATACCAAGTCCAAGGAGTAGCTTAACTTGAGGAGCAAGTAGGGTGAAGAGCAAGTCAAATCAGCTCCTATTTACATGCCTCAAGCTACTGCCTCACGTGCCCATTTTTACCTCAACTTTTACAACCAATTGATGAGCTTTTCAAGAAGGACTCTCTACTATAAATAGAGAGGTCAGAAGAGTGAATCAATATCCAGAATCAAAATGTAAAAATACCAAGAGAGCTCTCGGGATTTCATCTCAGAAATCTGGATCACGAAATGTTGCCTGTTTGTGACGACATTTTGTGTGACATTACGGTCGCTGTTTCAGATTCTAGATTAGCTTTGTATGGAGCGATTGTAACGAGATGTTGTTCACTTCTATTTAGATAGATTTTTCAGGCATAAGTCATCTGCGACTTAACCTTTTTTATTCCTTTGTATTATCTTGTAAATCTTGTAAAGAAAGGAATATAGTCAATTGTATATATATATATATAATACCTTTGGTCATTGACCATCACGGGAGAAGAATCGTATATATTGTAGTGGAAGAAATGTTCGTTCTGAAGGAGGGCTTGAATAATCAAAATACGGAGAAGAATTTAACACAAAAACGTGTGGAATTTGCGCATACATTTCAATTTGCAGTTTTCAAGCTTTTGATTAGTTAGTTTATATTATAGAAGTCTCTCCCATATGGAATTAAAAATATGGTTCACAGGTCTTAGCCTAATTAAGAACTCACTTTTACAAATTAGAATATGACCTCAAAATGTTTGAGACGCTCCTGAACATATGCGTTAAAAGTTTGTTTTGATAAGGCCAAACTTTAAAAACATGAGTTAGGATTTTGGCTATCCAACACCAAACTTTTAACATTTATGTTTGAAATTCATAAATTCGTAACTTACGTTAGGATGTTTATGCGTGAAGTTTATATATTTATACATAAAAAATAGAGGTTTCAAAAATTACACCTTCGACCTTCTCAAATTAACGTGTAGAAATAATTTAGATCAAATAAACATAAATCAACCAATGCTCAGCTGCGATGAATATATTATAAGTTAATTTTCTCAATAACAACATATATAGTGTAATTCTATAAGTGGTGTCTGAGGAGGGTATAATGTACGCATTCTTTACCCATAACTTTGTGAGGTAGATATGTTATTTTCAATAGACCCTCAATTCAAAATAAAATAAGACAATAAAATAGCAACATACAAAACAAATGTAGAAACAGATAGTAATACACATTGAAAAATAAGAAACTATGCGATAACTAAATAATACTATCAAAAATTAGAAAATACGGGATAACTAAATAATACTACTAAAAAAAGAGGAGAGAAGAGGAGTAGGTTGCCCCCATCCTTTCTCACACAATGTGTGATAACATTCAGCTACTTACTAACTTTTTAGCCTACTGCTCGACCTTTATACTTTCTATTTAAGGTCACTTTTGCAGTCAGTTGAAACTATATCATGTCTTGTCTAATCACATTATTAGTTAATTTTCTCATTTGGTAAAAATAGCTGAAGTTTTATCAAAATAATATAGAGTAATAAACAAAACATTATAACAATTAAGAAGGAGAAGATTAGACTCCCAAATGTGGCTCAATTGGTTGAGATGAAGCTTGGATAATGAAGGTCTCAAGTTCGATCCTCTGCGTAGTCTGGTCGCACGGGGAGGAGCATTAATTTTTGTGTGATGTTTGTCATACTGACTATAACTTAAATAAAAAAATTGAATATAAATGAAATAACAGGTTTAAACTTTAAACTGACTACTGGCTGAAATGTTGTAAAAATAATTGGGAACAGAAGCGGGTCATTTGGCAACACTCTTACAACCCTTCAACGGCAGCGCCACTGAACGAACCCCGAAACGCAGCTGATTTTTCTATCAATACGTTGTCGTTTTATTCAATCTTCTCCTCGACGGCCATGAGCCATCGACCTACGGTCTCGAAAATTCATAGATGATTCCGTTTTCGTGGAAGTGAAAATGCCGGCTAATGTATTGTATGAGCCTTACATCGTAGACACATCAGTACCAATTTTCAATGGCCGCATCAAGGTCTGTATCTGATATTGCTTCATCAATTTGCAATGCTTAGATAAAATTAACTTTTTAATAGATGTGTTGTCTGAGCCAGCTTGTGCGCACCTTGATTAGTTCCACGGAGTACTTGCTAACTCTCACCAATACAGAGGTACCACATAACACTGTCCACCAAGGATTGGACAGATTGACCTGAGAGCTCAAGGTTTCCAACCCACATCATTAACTATTAGGCAACACCGGATGTTGATAAATTAAAAGTAGATGATATGGAGTAGAGTTCTTGGCAGACAAGAACGCCCACGTCCAAAATATGTATGTAGCAGAGATGAGGATGCTCGGATGGATGTGTGGGCATACTAGGAGAGATATGATTAGGAACGAAGTTATTCGGGGCAAGGTGGGAGTGGCCTCGTACAAAATGAGGGAAGCGAGACTGAGATGGTTCGGGCATGTGAAGAGGAGGTGTGAGGATGCGCTAATAAGGAGGTGTGAGAAGTTGACTATTGCAGGATTTAGGAGAGGTCGAGGTAGGCCGAAGAAGAACTTGGGGGAGGTGATTAAGGAGGACATGACACAGTTTCAGCTTACTGAGGACATGACCCTAGATAGGAAGATGTGGAGGTTGATGATTTGTGTAGAAGGATAATAGTAGTTGAATGGTGCCGCATTGTAGGTGAGAGAGGTAGGCACTAGCACCCTCTCCACATATCCTTATTAGTAGTATTAATTAGTAATCGTGTAGTTGTCTATTCCTCGATGTGTATCACTATCTATTGCGCATTTTCTTTGTATCTTGCTGTCATACTTTTTGTGTTTGCGTCGAATTCCTTTTCCATTATTTTCCTTTTCTTTTTATTGTCCTTTCCTTTTTTTCCGTTTATTTCCTTTTGAGCCGACGGTCTTCTAGAAACTACCTCTCTTCCCCACAAAGGTAGAGATAAGGCATGCGTACATCCTACCCTCCCCGTAATCTTGTGAGGTAAAGGATAGGGAATACCTATAGTGTTTCATGATAAATTTGACAATTATAATGTTCACAACAATATCGAAGTCTTGGATGAAGCAAGTCATGTGGAGTAAGAATCCGATATTTATAAAAGTAAAACAACTACTGCCCATAAACGACATAGTTATTCTCCCGCTTTTGGTAGAAAATATTTTCTTGGAGAAAAAAGTTTCAACAATTTAAGGTAACTTTACAGTGAAAAATGATTTCAACAAGGTTGAAATTCAGTGAGCTCCCTGTCCTCCTTTTTGCTCTGCTAAGTATGACTCTTGTAATATGTGTTTTGTTTTGTCAGGTGCAGAATTTTGGTGAAGAGCAGTGTTGAAAGGGTTTCCCTTTCCCTTCTTGCCAGCCCTAAGGCCAGGAGCTCAGAGGTTTGGACGACACCTGCCGGACTTTCTTACATCTTTTCCAGATTACATTCACAATGTAGAGTTTGTCATAGAGGATTTACCTCCAGCATTTTATATGAGGCAAAAGGAACCTTATGGAAGACGTACAATTCTAAAACGAGCTGTTTGTTCCTTACAAACGAGACAGTCTCACACCATGCTCGAATTGCCTGGAAACGGCTACTTCAGATTCATTCAAGCTGTGGAGCAGTTCTGCCACCAATAAGTAGGATTACATGTGTGATGAGCCTTGCGTTGTCTCGTTCACATCTGGTATCTCCTGGCATTTTGGCGTTCCTTATCGGACAAATAGCATGGAAGCAAAGTGTGGTTGCAGAAGCAGAAGGCTTCACATCCCCGGAATCGCTCTACATGCATGCAAAGGATGGGCATATCTACCTGACTTCATTTGTCTTCTTGCTTTTAGAGGGCTTGATATTGCTCTCAAGAGCAGTATACTTAGCGTTGTTGTTCTCCCCTTGTATACTAATGGCTCCTTTTGCAGACTCCTTTGGTATTGAGTTTAGGAAGAAGTGGCTTCGTGCTGTCCGAAAAACTCTAGAGAAGGCAGGTCCAGCATTCATTAAGTGGGGTCAATGGGCGGCAGCAAGGCCAGATCTGTTCCCAGATGATATGTGTAATGAACTTGCAGAACTCCACTCTAAGGCACCAGCACATAGCTATGCGTACACAAAAAGAAGCATTGAAAAGGCATTTGGACGCAAGCTGCCTGAAATATTTGAAAATTTTGAGGAGGAGCCTGTCGCATCTGGTAGTATTGCTCAAATTCATCGGGCCACTTTGAAATTCCGATATCCTAGACAACGGGTTAAACCCATTCGTGTTGCTGTCAAAGTTAGGCACCCAGGCGTTGGTGAATCTATCAGGAGGGATTTCATATTAATTAATTTGTTTACAAAAATCTCAAAGGTCTTCCCAACTTTGAAGTGGTTGAGACTGGACGAAAGCATACAGCAGTTTGCGGTCTTTATGATGTCTCAAGTTGATCTTTCTAGGGAAGCAGCTAACTTGAGTCGTTTTATATACAACTTCCGCAGATGGAAGGATGTATCATTTCCCAGACCTGTGTATCCTTTGGTGCATCCTGCAGTTTTAGTGGAAACCTATGAAGACGGTGAAAATATCTTGCGCTACATTGAAGAGCTTGAAGAACGTATTACAGAGTTTGAAGGACGTAAGAGCATCCGAAGTGCCCTTGCGCACATTGGGACTCATGCACTACTGAAGATGATGTTGGTATGTCTGTAATTTAGCCATTACTTGTTTATCTTTTTTCTGAAACTGGTAACATATAACATATGTGTGTATATATATATATATATGTGGTTTTGAAACTTGAGGTTTTTGTACCCAGCATAGGGAAGTAGGGAATGCTATTCCACTGGGATCTTACAGTTCCTCATTTTTGCAACATAGTCATCAAATTTATTTCTGCTTTATTTTTGATACTATACTATTTAATTCCAGGTGGACAATTTCATCCATGCAGACATGCATCCTGGGAACATTCTTGTTAGACCACCACAAGACAGAGCTTCAGGTAAAGGACTTTTCAAATCGAAGCCTCATGTGGTCTTCCTAGATGTGGGTATGACTGCTGAGCTATCTAATAAGGATCGACTCCTTCTGCTGGATTTCTTTAAGGCTGTGGCACTTCGAAATGGCCGTTCTGCCGCAGAATGTACTCTTGGACTATCTAAACAACAGAGCTGTCCGAACCCAGAGGAATTCATCAAGGTGCTTTCAAGCTTTCTAGTATTTATTATCAAAGAATGATGAAGCTCATAGTTGTACAATTTGGGCAGACTGTTGATCACTATATTCTCAGAAGTCAATCAAATGTCCAAGCACGAAAAGCTAAATAGGCATATTACTTTGCATCTAACATTTTCGTTTATCTTGAGTTCAAGCACAGTGCATATAGTACATTACACCTCTTTCATGATAATAAAGGGAAGCATAAAAACACCCTCTTTCATCTTGTCTTAGGTCATTCATGAGTATGTTATACTTACAAAGTGATTCATGTTTCTAAAAGTTTGTCTTCCTAATACAGGACCACCATCTGTCTATGGACAAATTTTTTGATGCAGCATATGCATATGCGATAAAATAATAGGAAGTATAAAAACAAAAAAAGACAGGAGATGCATAGGATATAGGCGAAAGACATCCCATGTGAAACTGCTTTTTGATGTTTGCTTGTGTGAACTGTGAAGATGAGAATCAATTGTAAAAAGCTTTTGTCCCACTTAATTCTGTCTGATGAATGCAAATACTCAATTTTGTAGGTTTTTTAGTGAATTGTGTCAAAACCTCCCCCTTTTTTTTAGATTCATGTCTGTGTTGAATAACAAAAGGTAAAGTTTGGTAATAGGACGTGGAGGGAACTTTTGACTTTTGGAGGACACCTGAGGGAGGTGGAATTCATCCGGCGGTTTGCATGCAACAATTGCTTGAGCAAGTTAGACGTCATCGTGTGAATATTGATGGCAACATTTGCACTGTGATTGTGACTACTTTGGTGTTGGAGGTACCTTATGGCCTTATTAGATGTTTTACAGTCTGGTAACTTATTCACCGCATGGATTTCTCTGTTATATCCTTATGTTAGCTTATCCTATTTTAATGGTTCTTATGATCTACTATGTGTGCTGGGAATGTCTGCGTCTATGTTTCTCAAGTATGATCTGGTCAAAAATCTACCGAATGCGATATTTGAAATTCAGTTATCTGGAAAGCTAGCCAAAAGTATTGTACCATACTACATTTTTATTTGTTATCTTTTTTTATAAGGGGTCGTTTGGTTGTTGGGTTAGAATTACGCAGATATTAGTAATACAGGGATTAGTTATACAAAATTTAGTTATACATATTCATGTAGTATTAGCTATTCCACCTTCTACCCCGCATAAAATAATATATAAATTGACGCATAACTTATGCCTATTTTAGTTATGTGGGATTGTGAAATGATAACCAAACACCGTATTTGATGTGCTGAATTTTATACAAAGCAACTAAAAAGTTTCCAAACATGATATTAGTTATTCTAGTTTTAATACATGATTAACTCCTTTCTTAACCAATAACCAAACGACCCCTAAGGGTTTCTGTCTGTTATCTCTGATCTCTTCTTCTTTAACTTATCTGCTTTGCTTCTTCCTCCTAGATTTTTCTTTCCATGCCGTATGCCACATGATTTCATCCCCCCGCCCCCCTATTTTTCTTCCAAATGCCAATAGAAGGAAAAGCTTAGGGAAATTTGTCTATTACTTGTTTGAACATTTACCATTGTGCTTTTCTGTCTTCCTACAGGGATGGCAGCGGAAACTGGACCCGGAATACGATGTGCTGCAGACATTGCAAAAGATGCTTTTCAGTGAAGACTGGGCGGAGTCTCTCTTTCACACAATCGGAGGGTTGATGGCACCATAAAAAGGTCTCATTTGCGCGCTTCCCCTCCCAACCCGAACCTTGGGAAAACGATTCCACAATTAATATATAGTACAGGGAAGAGAAGAATATACACACATCATCTGGCATTAGAGGATAAGGATGTATGCCCTTCTTTTTGTTAGATTTTAAAATTAGATTAGCTCTAACCTTGGATGCTTATCATTGTTTCTTATTTATTTTTCATCAGTGTGAGATGATAATAAATACTTATCAAGAATGTATTGATGAGAGTGTTTAGGATTAGACATAATTGACCAATTGAGAGCAACTAGCAGGATTCTTCATTTTTGTATTAATTCAACATTTAGATATTCAAATGATTGGACACGTGGGTTTAGCCTAGTGGTCAATGAAGTGGGAGGGGGAACCATAAGGTTTCATTGTTCAAATGCGATCAGAGGCAAAGAAACACTCAGTGATTTCTTCCCATCTGCTTAAGCTTTGGTGGATAGAGTTATTTGGTTATTGTTCTAGCAGGTACTCGATGAAATAGTCGAGATGCGCGCGGTCAGGGATCATGGGCCAATTTGGGGAATGTGCATAGCTCAAATTGGCCTAAGCTTTAGTTGAGCTAACCTGATATACTCGAAATTGACCCGCCAATGAATATATGCAGAGTCCAACCCAGCGGTGTGAATTGGACAGGATATATTTTCATGGGGTTAAATTGACACCCCAACTCAAGGTTTGAGCTTAAACTGATTCTTCAGAGCACTCTAAAATCATGATTGAGTGCAGTGTAGATGAAAATGCTCTATGAATTGAAAGAATGATGCAGCTAGCACCATTACTAACTTGGTACAATTTTGACATTTTTCATCAACTCTGCACTCAATTATATTTCTAAGCATTCTGCATACATCTCTACTCCTAGTTTCCTGTCGGACTTATTCCGTTAAGTCCTTTAATATAGGAATTGATAGTACGTAAGAGCTTTGAAGTAGTACGTTTATACAACAATATGAAGTGGTACTACTAGTCTTCTACATTGTACTAAAATTGTGTACTTCATGCAACTTCACATGCACCACATCTTGAATTTGAAAAAAATCAGTTTTGTTGGTACATTTGCATTAATGAGGTTTGGTATTTTGTTTCTGAGTTTTTCAAGTAGGCGCTTAACATAAAGGGAAAATACATAAAATCTCCCATAAACTTGTCCACAAAATCACTTTAATTTTATGGGCGTTTAAATACCCCATATTTTTATCGATAGTGTATTAAATATCTCCCTAACAGGTAACATGACAAAGTAAGTGCACTCACCTTTTCAGAAGTGAGTGAGAAGAAAAAAAAAGTTTAAAAAATTGATAAAATCATGCACATGTCATTTTCTTAATGACCAACATATAATTAATACTCTTAACATTTTTGTTTAGATATATATATATATATATATATATATATATATATATATATATATATATATATATATTTGTGGTTCCACTTTTCTTTGAACTTTTTAATATTATTTTCTTTATTTTAATTCCTATTGCAACAAGCTCCTTGATCTTGATATTCTGAAATCAAGAGACATTAATTCTCTACTTAATTCCTATTGCAACAAGCTCCTTGATCTTGATATCCTGAAATCAAGAGACATTAATTCTCTACTTAATTCCTATTGCAACAAGCTCCTTGATCTTGATACCCTGAAATCAAGAGACACTAAATCTCTACTTGTTACAACTGTGTTGAGTCTAGTGTTAGCACTCTGTCCTTAAGACATTATTGTCCCGTATATATCATTTTACGTTTATGGCAACTGTCTCCCAAGATAAAACAACATCAAACAAATGAGCAAAGGAACTCAAGAAGAACCTTTTGAGTGTTTGAAAGATATGCTAGAGAGGAAGAAGTTCAGAAAACTCTGAACTATACAAAAGTGAGGTGTGTTCTATAATTGAGTCAACTAATGGCAATCGATGGCCATGTAATGACACTTATTGAGAGGTATAATTCAGCCAAAAAATGACTGAATTTAAGTGTCAAGTAATGGAAGATCAATGCTCCAAAATCAGCTCAAAAGTCAGAAGTTTTCCATCTTCCGTCGACCGTTACGCCTCGGCGCAGTTGCTCGAACTCATTTTGCCGCTGTAGCGCGACCGCTTCACGGCTCCGCGGCGATTTCCGACTCATTTCATATTTTACACATCGTACACTTCTTCCTTCATTTAACAATGTGGAACACATGTCATTTAACCAACGATCGCCCATCATTTCATGCCTAAAACGTTTACTCACGTACCAATATCTCTTTCACTAATGAAATTTGTGATACTTAGTACTACGTGTGTACGTGTGTGAAAATGACGTTTCCGACGTGCGGGATCCCAATTGTTCGAGTAATAAATAATGGGATAATTGTTGACACCCAATTTTGACCCATCTTTTAGTCATTTCTTGCAATTTTAAGCATTTTAGGACACCGCATTTTAATCACTATTTTTTTGGCATTTTTGTATATTTTTTACCTAACATTCTATGTTGTTTTATCTTTTGTAAATTGGCATCATGTTTTTACTTTAATTAGGTATTAAACATTTTCAAATATTATGTTATTATTGTTGCGTGATCATTTTATTTTACTAATTTTGCATCTCTTTAAATAATTAATTGACATCCCGTCTTTACCTTTAATTAGGCATTAAATATTTGTTAAATATTGTATTTTTATTATTATTATTGCATCGGCATTTGCATTTTAATAATTTTGCATCTTTTAAATAATTTTTTCTTTTAAATAATGAACCCGTTTTGCATTTTTGTCAAAATCAGTCCAGTTCGAGGCACAACCTGGATCAGTCCAATCCGCCGGAAACCAAAGCCCAAACTGAGACCCAAAAATGAAGTCCAGTACACCTTTCATCTTTTCCCTCCAATACCCAAAACCATAAACCTAAATACCCCTATAAATAAAAACATTAACCCCATTAAAAGACCGCACCCACACACCCTTCCGCAAAAACCCCTCGGCCACTAACTCCTCTCGCCTTTCGGTGGCACACCGCCCTCTCCTCACTCTCTCCGCCGTCTCGGCCGCCCAACAACGCCCTCCCGCCCGTTCTCGTCGCCCCTCAGCCAAAAACAACATCAGCAGCAGCCATAACATTACACACACCCCCTTTATCTTTTACCTCATCCCAACACCCATCTCCCTTGAACCCCGTCGACCACCCCTACCGGAGAGAACTCCGACGAACCCAACCTCGCCTCTGCCCGGCGAACCACAATCCCGATCCCCGTATCCCGTCGCCTCCAACTCCCACGCGAACCACCACAGGTCGAGCCCACATCGTCGAACACCCATCGTCGGAATCCCACCAGACCACTGTGGTGGCGTCGCTCAGGTATTCTTACCGTCGAAGCGACGCCGCCGCCCTTCTATTTTGTTTTTTTGAAACTAGTCAGAGTTTGAGCTCCAGCGACTCTACTGGTTGTTCTCTGGTTCTATCGCGATTATATTTTGTGGTTATTTGACTAACTTTGTTCTCTTTGGGTTATTTTCGCCATTGTCGCCTTGCTATACTGTCCGGCGACCTTGCTTTTGTTTTCCGGCGTGGTTGTGATTATATGGTTGTGGGTTTTTGGACCCCCCCCCCCCTCTTGTATATCTGTTGGTATTTTTTCTTGCATATTTGTGGGTTTTCCGGCGAACCGCGGTTGTTGTGGTTTCACCACTACTTGGCTGCTGCTTCTTTATTTGTCGGGCTGATTTTTGGCACTTTCTCTCTTGTCTGATTTTTGCAATGTATTTTTCGGTGGTAACATATCCGGCGAGCTATGTTGTTGTTGCTTCTAATGTTTTGCTGATCATTTGTATTTGCTATATTGTTGTTGTCTTGCCACTGTTTTACTGTTCATTGATTTTTGGACGATTTTTCTCTTTTATTCTTTTTATTAAATTGATTTGAACATGATACACACTTGATGGCCAATGAAAAAGTTATCCGTCGATTTTTGAGGCCTCCACAATTGCAAAGACGAAAAATAAAATAAAATAAAATAAAGCTTTCTCGGCAATGATGATTTCTTCCCCTTACACCGGATAATCAACATGCGCTGGCAAGGTGAATTCTCGCAGCCGCACTTGTTTAGGCTGTCCCACGTTATTTTTATATATATTTGAGCCCTCCGTGTTTAAAACTATTATTGTTTTGGCGCGGATCCGAAGGTTTTATCTATTTTATTGTTTTTAACAATATTGACCGATGAAAGAATCTCCGTCTGATTTCCAAGACCTTCCCTGTACAAAGACGAATTTATTTTTGGCTTTACTTATTAATTCTTGTTATTATTTTAAAAATTATTTATTCTATTATTAACACTTTTACTAAGTGTTTATGCAGGCACCCGGAGATCATCTTGTGCAGAAGGCCTAAAAAGGGCTAAAAGATGTCCCGGAGTTTTATCTTATGTCGCATTTAATTTTAGTTTTATTATTCTGTATTGCATTTTATTTAATTGTAAATTATGTAAAAATGCTTAGAATATGTAGAATAAAAAAGGACAATAAATAATTAACCTAGGTTTGAACGAATAACCGCAAGTTAGCGGATCTTAAAGGATGCCTAATCACTTCCCTTTAGGATAATAAAGAACCCTGATCCAGAATCTCACTAATTTCGCAGACCATTAAATGGAGATTAATTGCAGTATTTTACTGCAATAAATCAAGTGTCCTAATTCACTTAACTAATTAGGTGGCGACTCCTCAAAATCAACATTATTGCTTCATCCAGGGAACCGCGCCAAAGAGCAACGTTACGGATACCGTTCAGACCCCGAGGTAAAAAACGGGCGCGACAGCATGGTGACTCCACTGAGATATCAGGTTCTTGATCATAGCAAACCCAGGTTAATTAAATATTGCGCCTTATTTTGCTTTTATATTTGTTGTAAATGTTTTATATTGTTTGCTTTTATTTTGTAATTAACTACTTTAATTGCTACTTTCTTTTACTGCTTACCTTAAATTGTCATTCCGCTCATATTTCCTCCATTCTGGAAAATTGACACTATCACACACTACACGCGAGGTGTGCTTTGCACACCCGCAAATTTCTTTAAAATACCCAAATTTAGGAGAGTTGGCATTTTACGCGGAGAATCCGGTCCAACCGGTGGCCGCGTAGCCTTCTCACTCGACTGGTCCGCTCGGGAACCATTGTGTCTAGTAAGCCAAATTTTAGAAAATTTAAGATAGAGTTATACCGCCCTCTTTATTTTAATTCATGCATGCATACACCCTAGGTGGGTCGATCATTGGTATCGTCTCCACGATTAGCAAATCCACCAAATTGTCGTTGGGTTTCACAACCCGTCGACCAATAAGCATATATGTGTAGCGTGATAATGATAGACGGATCCAAGCCTGGTCATGACACGCCGAAATTGGGAAAAGTGCACCGTCATTTGGTCGCCATTTCCAACAAAACATTGCAGTTTAACGGCTTGGACTTATTTATCATAATCTCGCATATTTGGCGTTTAGGCTCACCTCTGGCATAAGAGAGGTCACATACATATTAGGGCGCATGCTTGATTTGCATGCTTTTATTTACTATTGTTTGTCGCTAGCAATTCTATACATATTATTTAATGCAATAATTACCCTTTTGTGATTCCGGGCTCGAGCATTTGCATTTTTGCACTTTTTGTTGTCACGTTGCAATCAGGACTTCTACTGCGTAAATCACTCTTGAATAGTGTGACTTGGACTTTGTGAAGCATCAACCACCAGTCCGGTCGAACCAATCAGGGGAGTCTTTGACTATATTGTCACGCCCTTACATTTTTATTATTCTTGTGGCTTGCCTACTCTCACCCATTTGTCATATTTTTGCAGGAAGACCGTCCTCGCAAATAGTCGAGGGCGGGCGGAAAAAAAAAAGAGTCATCACAAGAATGAGCTGGAGTTATAGAAGTCAGTTTGTAACACCCCATTTTAAACCGAAGTCGAAAAGGGAGTGCCACGTATGGTTGATTCCTAGAATGTATTTTAAGGAGTCGCCACCTAATTATTATAGTGAATTAGGACACTTTTTAAATAGCATAAAATGCTATAAATGATCTCCATTTAAAGGTCTGCAAAAGCTAGGTGAGATTCTGGATCAGGGTTCTTTATTATCCTAAAGGGAAGGGGTTAGGCATCCTTTAAGATCCGCTAACTTGCGGTTGTCCGTTCAAACTTAGGTTTAATATTATTGTGGTGACATGTATTCTATAATTCTAAAAGTGTTCTAATTATTAAACTAATCAAGAGATATTTAAACTAGGCATGCAAATATTTAAAATAGATACATATTTAACAAGATGGTAATAACAGCAAATAATCATAGAAGATGTAATGAGAAGAAATTAACAACATTTCGCTTTTATTTTATTTTTTATGCGAATGCTTTAACTTTGAGGTGCACCTCCGGGTACCTGCAAAGACATTTAGTGGAAGAGTTAATAAATAATAAATAAAAGCAAATAATCATAAAAGGTGTAATGAAGAGAAATTAGCAACATTTCGCTTTTATCTTATGCGAATGCTTTAACTCTAAGGTGCGCCTCCGGGTACGCGAATGCTTTAACTTTGATGTGCGCCTCCGGGTACCTGCAAAGACACTTAGTAGAAGAGTTAGTAAATAATTAATAAATTACCAAACAGACATGATAAATGTATATATATAGATATATATGTAGAAGATAATGTAAAAATATATTTTTATATAGTGTGGGCTCGGTAGTGTTATGCGAGGATACTAAGACATGAGAAGCCAATATCGTCACGGTGGCGGTCGACTCGCCTCGGGTGAGCGATATTGTGCATTCTCGTCCAATCTTTTCACTTTCCTCCTTGCCTCATATTAGTCTCGCTTACCATGGAGGCCTCCAGATCGACGGATAAATCCTTCTTTGGCCAGTGTAGTATCAAATTCAAAATCAATAAAATACCAAGTGTAGTATCTTGTTCAAAATCAGTAAAATACCAAGTGTAGTATCTTGTTCAAAATCAGTAAAATACCAAGTGTAGTATCTTGTTCAAATCAGTGGAATTTCACAAGTGTGTAATCTGTTTGAATTCCAAAATGTGGCGGTTGTTCTTTAGAGCAACAACTTGTAGCAAAGTTCCAAAATTGTGAAACAATTCCTAGGTATAACATTTGTTCTTATTTTGTGAATGCAGCAGCTGGCGAACAAATATAGCTAGCAAACCAATCAGTTAAGTACAAAAGATGTTCCTCAATATAGCAATGTAACTCAAGAGATAGTAAATGTTTTGCAACAACAACTCTAAGTGTAATATCATGTTCAGATCAGTAGAACATCATAGGCACAACAACTATTTTTAAAACAACATTGAATCAACAGATTTATCTCAAAGTGTGGAAATTTGAGAGCCTCTAAAGTGAATCAACTTAGAGTGCAACAAGAGCTCAATCCAATACCACAACAGCAACTTAGGATATGAAACGAATATGGGATCAACTACTTCCATCAAGTGTAGTATCTGTTTCTTTTAAATAATAAGGCAAATGATTAATCCTCCAAGTGCAACACTTTGAGAGCCTTTAAAGTGTAGTAATTTAGGAAAGCGTCCACAATGACAAGTAGTAGTGACAACCCTCTTATCATAAAAATGACACCATTGAGATGCATCAGTTTCACTGAAACATCAATAACAACATAAGTCTCAAGATTTCAACAATTTTATCAAGTCATCAATTAGGTATGTAAGGCTCGAATGCGAAATAAATAAACAACCACAATGAAATGTGCCGTCATGTTTTGCGACCAAATGTTCATTAAAATGAGCTAGCCATTATGGTTGCACCACGCACCATAACGACACAACCATGAGTAAAACAACTCGGGATATAGTAACAAAGAGTTTAGAATATGGAGCGAACTCATGACCCAAAAATACAACGTGATAATGCGATGATCATAGCTGCCCCAACATAAAACATCAAAGTGAAAGCAACCAACCACATTAGAATAGGAGATTATTTACCTCAAATGAAGCATTGTTTTACCTTAAAATGCGACCACAAACTCACCAAAGTGCAACATCTATTCTTTAAACCAAGCAACCCAAAAATATGTAATATGACTTTAACTTCCAAGTGCAATACTTGCCTTAATGCGAGGATTGGAAAGATGTGATCATGTCGGGTCTAAGTTAAGCCCTTTGTCATTATTATATCCATGTTTCAGTATTTCCTTAATGTAGAATCAACTTGATGTTTTAGGACACCATTTTAAACTTCAAACTAATAACCAGACCGCCTCCATAAAACGCAACCCAAATGGCTGTAATTTGCCAAATTGAGGGGTTTCAACAGCTTCTTCAAGAAGCTTTTTAGTTTGAAATTGAATTAAAAAGAGAGGAGAATGTGTATGTGATATTTTCAACAGATGAGGTGATGGAAAAGGGTGGAAAATCTCCCCTTTTCAATTCGATTTGAGAGGGGAAGAGTCGTTGGGGTGGAAAATCCGACGCTTCTTGCTTGTATCATCGGATTGAGAGGGGCCTGAGGGGTTAGAATGGTGTGCTGCGGCTGAGGGATGAAGGTAGGGTGTAGAAGGTGTGTGTGACGGCTGGGACCATGGAATAGGTTAGGTCTGGGAGACGAGAGAGGAGAGAGGAGAGAAGTGAGGTGTGTTGCGGGAGAAGATGAGTGAGTAGGGTAGTGGGCGACTGGCTAGGGTTAGATAGAAGAGGGAGGCTGAGGTTGTGGGAGTCTTTGGAGGGTATGAGAGAGAGGGTGATGGCGTCTGGAGTGACTGTAGCGTGTGTTCGCCGACGTGGTGGTTCGCCGGTGATGACGGGAAATGGGTGTTCGACGGTGGTTCGTCGGCGGGACAGTGGGAGGAAGGTGACGGGTATGTTGCAGGGAGAGAGACGAGAGTTCGCCGGTGATGTAGGGGGTGACAGAGGCGAGGAGGCGAAGGCGGTGGTAGTCTAGTAATAGGTTAGGTCTGGGTGAATGTCAGGGATGAGGGCAACTGCTGATGTAGATGAAGTGAAGGTGGTGGCAATTTGGGTTGAAGAGTGGCATTTGGGTGATCAAGTCAGTTAGAGTGCAGGAGTGTAGGGTAGAAATAGGGTGAGATTAGGGTTTAGGGGTATTGGGCTTTGGGTATTGGGCTGGGTGATTAATTAGGGTATTAGTGTTTAGGAGTTAATTAATTAATTAGTGGTTAACTTAAATTAACAAATTGTGATTAAATTATCTAGGTGCTTTATTAGCCTAAGCTTGAGATTTAAAATTACTACCATAATAAATGCGGGTGTGCTATTTAATTAGTGCTTAATGTTTTAGAATGCGGCGCTATTATTAAAACTTATTTATTCATGTATTAATGTTTTATTTGCTGCATTTTATTATAAAAATTATTAGAATTATTGTTGAAAATTAATGTAATTTTATAGTTAATGACTGGACGGGAGGGTCAAAATTGGGTGTCAACACAGTTTATACCAGATTCAACGAAGCATCGCTCCGGGTCTTATATTTTACATTTTTATACATATTTGTAAGTTCAATTGATATGTCTAGTGTTGATTACATAATTCTTTATCGTGCATTTTATAACATAATCTTCCCGAACTACGCGTGTCTGATTCTCACCATACGGTGTGATACGTAGGCAACTCATCTTGGGTTCGACACCACCACTATAAAAAAAATATTACATTCTTTTACTTTACATTAGTCCTATAGTGAACAATCATTTGTTTTGCACAGCTTTTACTTTTGCATTTCTTTCATGAATGAATTCTTTTTAAATCATATGTTTTATAACATATCTGAACGAACTACGCACACCTAATTCTCGTCAAAGATGAGATACGTAGGCAACCCTATTCGGGGTCGGTACCATTTATCCAAAAAATACAAAAATATTTTATTAAAAAAAACAAAAAAAAAGAAGCTCTTTTAAGTGTCATTGTTGATTTGGTTGATACCAACACAGTTAGGAGTGTGCATAGAAATACCGAGTAATAATCAGTATGAATTGACTTCGTGGTAAACCATAGATTCTTTTGGTACCTCTCACGCACACCTGTAATAACATTGTCTTGCATGCTTTCAAGATAAGAACGAAACCAACCTCATCGTTTCATGTGCATTGTGTGGTGAGTTTTAGAATAAGTTCAATTGCATTGCATTGTGATCTAGAACTTGGCCTAAATGTTTGTTGAGGCGAAATCCTGAGTAACACTCGGTGTAGGAAATGATCGTAGGCTTTCTTTGACCCGTTTGAGCCTTTTCAGCCTACCAAATAACATTATCCGTAGTACACCCCTTTGAGCCTAAGCCTATTATTTTGAAAACCGCATATTACACCTTTACCCTTTTTGAGTGCGTACGCACTATCACTCTTGGCCCGACCTCCTTGAGCGCTTTGGAAATGTGCAAGTGGCTGACAAAATTCTGCGTCGAAGTTTGCAAAGACAAAAATTGTCAAAGTCCCGAAAGGGAAAATAAGACACAAATGACGACTTCACAAAGAAGAAATCAAAAGCCCCGACATTATAAAAAATAAAAAAAATGAATGAAATGAGAGAATAACTTTGGAAAAAAGGGGCTCCAAACGAAAGATTCAAAAAAAGCCAGTACAGAAAAACTGGGACAAAAAAAAACAGATCAGCATTAAAACACACAAATATCAAGCACGGACATAGTCCAACGCTCGAGGAAGGATTAGTCACTTTTTACCCAAATGATATCCATCCCTTTCCCAAACCTACATTACAAGCCCGTGACAAGTCCTACGTGATCTTATACTGAGGGTTCTCATATTAGTGGATACTTACATGACGGTCAAGCCTATGGTATCACAATTGCATGCATTGCACATCCTTTTGAGTGCGAGCGTACTTCTCTAAACGTCCCAAAATTCAAAATACTGGAATATATGTGAGAAATGAGACTTTCTTTCAGTGAGAGCATTTGAAACGTGAGATTACGTGTAGTTCTAAACCTTGGCTGCAAGCAAGTGTGTCGATACTTAGGTGTCTGAGGTACCACTTGAAACTATAGGAATTACCCAGAAGTCAGTCTTGGTTAGACTGAAAGTGAATAACGGAATTTCTAAGCACAATACTAATTGTTGGTATCAACTGAAGTCAGAACGTGATGCTGTCTTTCCACTCTTCAAAAAAAAATGCATATATTCTTATTTTTTGCATCACGAACTACGTCTTGACCTGATTCCCTCAGCGGGATACAGAGGCGGCCACATTGGTTTCGGTCTCATCTTTTAAATTGTACAGTCATTTTTGCATCACGAACTACGTCTTGACCTGATTCCTCGGGATCGTAGGCGGCCACATTGGTTTCGGTCTCATCTTTTAAATTGTACAGTCATTTTTGCATCACGAACTACGTCTTGACCTGATTCCCTCAGCGGGATACGTAGGCGGCCACATTGGTTTCGGTCTCATCTTTTAAATTGTACAGTCATTTTTGCATCACGAACTACGTCTTGACCTGATTCCCTCAGCGGGATACGTAGGCGGCCACATTGGTTTCGGTCTCATCTTTTAAATTGTACAGTCATTTTTGCATCACGAACTACGTCTTGACCTGATTCCCTCAGCAGGATACGTAGGCGGCCACATTGGTTTCGGTCTCATTTTTGAAAATTGAACAATTATTTTTGCATCACGAACTGCGTCTTGACCTGATTCCCTCATGAGGATACGTAGGCGACCTAAGTAGGCTTCGGTCACACCATTAGAAATCTTCTCATTGGTTCGCGTGCGACAAAATACATTTGATTATTCCGAAAAGAGATATGAGCAATTTTCGTCAAGGTTAAGCTCGTGCAGAGACTAGCATGCAGCAAACATTCGCAACATCCAGCAAGTCCGTGCAGAGACTACATCAGCATCGCAGCATTCAGCAAGCATTCACATCATCCAGCAAGTCTGTGCAGAGACTACATCAACAATCGCAACATTCAGCAAGCATTCACAGCATTCAGCAAGTCCGTGCAGAGACTACATCAGCAATCACAACATTCATCAAGCATTCGCAGCATCCAGCAAGTCCGTGCAGAGACTACATCAGCATTCACAGCATCCGTGAGCGCGCGAGCATTCGACCAACATTCGCGGCATCCAGTGATGCGTGCAAAGACTACATCAAGATCGCGACGTTCAACAAGCATTCGCGATCCAAAGAAGCGCAGAGCTTTCAGCAAGCATTCACAACATCCAGCAAGTCGCGTAGAATTGCGTGGCGCTCGCAACATTCGAAGAAGCATTCACAACATTCAACACGTCGGTGCAGGGCGAAATCTCGACATTTGCAGATCACATCAATCTGACCGCCATCACGTTTTACAGGATAATATTCTACTCATACAATTACATTGCTTATAAATTCATGTGTTATCATTTTGCCTTAACAGTTATGCACTAACCTCTTGCTTAAGTCTGAGCATGCAGACGTCAAGAGCCAAAACTACAAAGTTGACGCGGATCTACCACTCCTTTCCTAAAACTCACAAGTTTTCTTTAAAGCAGGATTTTCATATCAGCAAAGGCGGGAGCACAACAATAAGCCCATGCGGGTTACAAACGCACAACGTCTATGCAATGACGTTATCTCAACCCAGGCGAGTCACAAAGCAGGTACGTCCATAAAACGACACTATTTCATTGTAAGCCTATGCAACGGCTTCATCTATATTTCGTCTATGCAACGACGAGCATCTGCATTTCGTCTATACAAGACGACAACGCCCACACAAGGCGTCATTTGCATTTCGTCCATACAAGACGACAACACCCATACAAGGTGTCATTTGCATTTCGTCCATACAAGACGACAACACCCATACAAGACGTCATTTGCATTTCGTCCATACAAGACGACAACGCCCATACAAGACGTCATTTTTCATTTCGTCCATACAAGACGACAATGCCCACACAAGGCGTCATTTACATTTCGTCCATACAAGACGACAACGCCCACACAAGGCTTCATTTGCATTTCGTCCATACAAGACGACAACGCCCACACGAGGCGTCATTTGCGTTTCGTCCATACAAGACGACAACGCCCACACAAGGCGTCATTTGCATTTCGTCCATACAAGACGATAACGCCCATACAAGACGTCATTTGCACTTCGTCCATACAAGACGATAACGCCCTGTCATTTGCACTTCGTCCATACAAGACGATAACGCCGCCGCGGCGTCGTGTGCATTCGTTCATGTTTCGTCTGTCTGGCAGCGAACATCCGCATCGCGTCATGCAACGGCGTCGTTTCGTATAAGCCCGTGCAACTTCATCTATGTTTCGTCTATGCGGCGGCGAACATCCGTCAGCGTCATCTGACGCCATTTCATGTAAGCCCGTGCAGCGACTTATACGTGTTTCGTCTGTCGGCGGCGAACATCTGCGTCAGCGTCCGTCTGGCGGCCATCTATGTTTCGTCTATGCAGCAGCGAACATCTGCATCGCGTCCGTGAAATAGCGTCATCAACATCTACAAACACCGTATGTCTTTTCGGCACACGTCACTGCGGCCCGGTGTATCGATCATACCCGACCGAGATAAATTTTGAATTTGCGTCGGCATTGTCTTTAATTTTGCAGTATCACAGCAGCCCAGTGTCATCGAGATTCTAGATCTTTGTTTTAATTCTGACGATGAGAACAAAATTGGCTACAAGTCAACGTCTTTGTCCGAAAACTCTTTCATCGTCTTCGGTCAAAGAGGGACAAACTGTTGACACCCAATTTTGACCCATCTTTCAGTCATTTCTTGTAATTTTAAACATTTTAGGACACCTCACAATTTTTTGGCATTTTTGTATATTTTTTACATAACATTCTATGTTGTTTTATCTTTTGTAAATTGACATCATGTTTTTACTTTAATTAGGTATTAAACATTTTCAAATATTATGTTATTATTGTTGCGTGATCATTTTATTTTACTAATTTTGCATCTCTTTAAATAATTAATTGACATCTCATCTTTACCTTTAATTAGGCATTAAATATTTGTTAAATATTGTATTTTTATTATTAATGAATCAGCATTTGCATTTTAATAATTTTGCATCTTTTAAATAATTTTTTCTTTTAAATAATAAACCCGTTTTGCATTTTTGTCAAAATCGGTCGATTCGAGCCTGACACTGGATCCGTCGGTCGCGAAACCAAAGCCCAATGAGACCCAAAATGAAGCCCAATACACTTTCATCTTTTCCTCCAATACCCAATACGATACCCAAAACCCAAAACCTAAATACCACATAAATAAAAACCTTAACCCACATTAAAAGACCACTCCCCTAAAAAAACCCTCGGGCCCTAACTCCTCTCGCCTTTCGGTACACCCGCCTCTCTCGCCTCTCTCTCCTGCATCTCGTGCTAGCCAACGCCACTCCCCATTGCCATTCGTCGCCCTCGGCCAAAACAACATCGGCTGACCATAACATTACACACGCCTTTATCTTTTACCTCGTCCCACCCATCTCCTCGAACCGTCGACCGCCTGCGGAGAGAACTCCGACGAACCCAACCTCGCCTCTGCCCGGCGAACCACAATCCGATCCGTATCCGTCGCCTCCGACTCCGCGCGAACCGCGCGATTCGAGCCAGCATCGTCGAACACCCATCGTCGGAATCCGCGGACAGCTGCGGTGGCGTCGCTCGGTATTAAATGCGTCGAGCGGCGCCGCGCTCTATTTTGTTTTTTTTAAACTAGTCAGAGTTTGAGCTCCAGCGACTCTACTGGTTGTTCTCTGGTTCTATCGCGATTATATTTTGTGGTTATTGGACTAACTTTGTTCTCTTGGGTTATTTTCGCCATTGTCGCCTTGCTATACTGTCCGACGACTTTGCTTTTGTTTTCCGGCGTGGTTGTGATTATATGGTTGTGGGTTTTTGGACCCCCCCCTCTTGTATATCTGTTGGTATTTTTTCTTGCATATTTATGGGTTTCAGTGAACATGGTTGTTGTGGTTTCACATTGCTTTATGCTTTATTTGTCGGGCTGATTTTTAGCACTTTCTCTCTTGTCTGATTTTTGCAATGTATTTTTCGGTGGTAACATATCCGGCGAGCTATGTTGTTGTTGCTTCTAATGTTTCGCTGATCATCTGTATTTGCTATATTGTTGTTGCCTTGCCACTGTTTTACTGTTCATTGGGTTCTGGACTGATTTTTGGACGATTTTTCTCTTTTATTCTTTTTATTAAATTGATTTGAACATGATACACACTTGATGGCCAATGAAAAAGTTATCCGTCGATTTTTGAGGCCTCCACAATTGCAAAGACGGAGAATAAAATAAAATAAAGCTTTCTGGACAATGATGATTTATTCCACCGGATAATCAACATCTACCGTGAGTGAATTCTCATGCACTTGTTTAGTACATCCCATTTATTTTTATATATATCTGAGCCCTCCGTGTTTAAAACTATTATTGTTTTGGCGCGGATCCGAAGGTTTTATCTATTTTATTGTTTTTAACAATATTGACCGATGAAGGAATCTCCGTCTGATTTTCAAGGTCTTCCCTGTACAAAGACGAATTTATTTTTGGCTTTACTTATTAATTCTTGTTATTGTTTTAAAAATTATTTATTCTATTACTAACACTTTTACTAAGTGTTTATGCAGGCACCCGGAGATCATCTTGTGCAGAAGGCCTAAAAAGGGCTAAAAGATGTCCCGGAGTTTTATCTTATGTCGTATTTAATTTTAGTTTTATTATTCTGTATTGCATTTTATTTAATTGTAAATTATGTAAACATGCTTAGAATAGGTAGAATAAAAAAAAAAGCAATAAATAATTAACCTAGGTTTGAATGAATAACCGCAAGTTAGCGGATCTTAAAGGATGCCTAATCACTTCCCTTTAGGAAAATAAAGAACCCTGATCCAGAATCTCACTAATTTCGCAGACCATTAAATGAAGATTAATTGCAGTATTTTACTGCAATAAATCAAGTGTCATAATTCACTTAACTAATTAGGTGACGACTTCTCAAAATCAGCATTATTGCTCCATCCAGGGAACCGCGCCAAAGAGCAACGTTGCGGATACCGTTCAGACCCCGAGGTCAAAAACGGGCGCGACAATAATCTTAATTCTACATTAGTAAATTTCCAACAATTAACACATACCGTATCAGTTGAAATCGCGCGAAAGAGTTGTATGATAGCTACGTTTGTAAATACAATAGCTACATTTCATAATTATTTAACACTATAGCTACATCTTGTAAATACAATCTAAATGTTTGCCAGCGGACAATTTTTCCTTTAAAATAACTGGAAAAACCAAAATTATCCTTAAATGATCGTTACGGGAAAAGGCAAAAAAGGATAACAGTAAGCTTTTGAGCCCGCAAATGTTGGGCTCAAATATTAGGCCCATAATGAAAACGGACTTTGTTATCAGGTCGGGTCTTTTATCCAGTTATCACCATCAAAGAGGGACACTAAAAGCACAAAGCAGTCAACGAACAATCAAATTAAACAAAAGAGTCAACTCAATTGTGATTTTAAAACCCTAACCCTAGCTCCGACGCAACAAAATGCAGAAGCAGCCACCGCAAAAGGCGGATTCCGACATCCCAAACCTCGCGAACATCAAAGTCAAATGCTCATCACCACTATTTCCACCACCGACCACTCCTTCCGCAACCGAAACCCCCACCGCCGGTGCGAAGCGCAAAATCGGAATCGCCGTTGATCTCAGTGACGAATCTGCCTTCGCCGTCAAGTGGTCCGTCCACAACTACCTCCGTCCAGGTGACGCCGTTATCCTCCTACACGTCAGACCTAAATATTCCTGTTGTAGATTATCATTTAAATTTTGGCCTTATTTTAAAGTTTTGCAAATACATATAACTTTTGTAGATTATCATTTAAATTTTTGTAGCTTTTGTAGGAATAATAATCACTTAAATACTCCTAACCCTAGCTCCTATTGTAGATTATCATTTAGATTTTGGCCTTATTTTAAGTTTTTCAAATGTAACTTTTGTAGATTATCAGTTAAATTTTGTAGCTTTTGTAGGAATATGAGCCGAGTTTCTATCGGAAACAACCTCCCTACTTCTGTGGTAGAGGTAAGGTCTGCGTACACTCTACCCTCCTCAGACCTTGTGGGATTACACTGGGTATGGTGTTGTTGTAGCTTTGTAGGAATAATAATCACTTAAATATTCCTATTGTAGATTATCATTTAAATTTTGGACTTATTTTAAAGTTTTGCAAATATAGCTTTTGTAGATTATCATTTAAATTTTGTAGCTTTTGTGAAACAAACTCTCTACCCTAAGGTCTGTGTACACTCTACCCTCCCCAGATCCCACAGGTGGGATTACACTGGGTATGTTGTTGCATTTAAATTTTGTAGGAACAATAATTCACTTAAATATTCCTATTGTAGATTATCATTTAATTTTTGGCCTTACCTTAAAGTTTGCAAATATACTTTTGTAAATCATTTAAATTTTGTAGCTTTTGACGAATATAATTCACTTAAATATTCCTATTGTAGATTATCATTTAAATTTTGTTCATATTTTAATGTTTTGCAAATATAGCTTTTAAAAAATTACTCATAATGTTAAATTTGGGTTCTAATATTTGTGCATATATTGCTCAACCTTACTAGGGCTGTTAGCGGTCCGGATACTCCCAGTAATTACCCGAGAACCGGACCGATAAACTCGGACCGATACTCGGATCGAAACCTTAACGGTCCGGATACGAGTACCAAAAAAATACCCGGACCGATAAGGACCCGGAACGGTAACACTCCCCAGTCCCCCTCCAGCCAGCCCCCTTGAGATAGGGCCGGCCAACTGCTAAAGCGGTTTGGAGCAGCCGATTTCTCTAAAAACGTCCGTCTTGCCAATCAATTTCACTTTTCCCCCAAATAGTTACGTTTTCTCCTTTTCAAATCTAAATATCTCGCGATATACAATAGATTTCAACGTACAAATTTCGTGGTAATGTGTCCGAGAATGTCAATTTCAGTATTGAAAATTCAATTTAAAAATAAAATATTGGACCCCGGAACCGGACCGATAAGGTTTCGGTCCAGTCCCGAATCTGGACTCTGGACCGAAACCTTATCAGTCCGGTTCTCGGTCCGGACTGGTCCTGGTATCCAGATACTCGGACCGGACCGATAACACCCCAAAACCTTACAAATAAAATATTAGATTGTCAGTCTAATTGTTTTAATAACTTACAAAAATTTTGACCGTAATCTAACATTTTCGTATAAGATTTTCAATTTGCTCCGGATGACGCCGTTATCCTTCTCCATGTCCGACCTATTTTCTAGATTATCATTTAAATTTTGGCCTTATTTTAATGTTTTGCAAATATAAATTTGAAAAATTACTCATAAAGTTAAATTTGAGTTCTAGTATTTGCGCATATATTTCTCTTCAACAGTTCAACCTTACAAACAAAATATTAGATTGTCGTAACTAATGTTTTCACTAACTTACACTTTGTTTGGATTGTTGTTACATGTTTCATAATGCATCGTATTATGTTGTATCCTATTGTACTGTATTGTTTTGATAAATATAACGTTTAGATAGATCGTATCGTTTTCCGTCGTTACTTAATGCCACACGTAAGCAATTTGAAGCATAAACCTACGAGAAAAGTAGGGTAGGGGGTAGAAATATTATAAAAAGGTAGGACAAAAGATAAAATAGGATTACTAGATAATAAACAAGGACAAAATAAGAAGAAAAAAATAAGGTAACGGCGTGATAACACCAAATCGTGCCATTACATAAAATGGGGCTTTTCGTCATTACGTAATGATGGATTTAACGATACGATACAATAGAATTTAAATAATAATAATAATAAAAACAAACATTGTATTTAAATGAGGAGGAAGACCATCCAAACAAGCTGTCACAAAATTTTAGACCGTAATCTAACATTTTCTCATACGATTTTTAATTTGCTCCAGGTGACGCCGTTATCCTTCTTCATGTCCGCCCTACCTCCGTCCTCTACGGTGCCGATTGGGGTTCCGTTGATCTCTCCATCGTAGATACAGCTAATGAAGAATCTCAGCGAAAACTCGAAGATGATTTTGATGCGTTTACTACTGCTAAGTCTTCTGATTTGGCTCAACCACTGGTTGAAGCACAAATTCCGTACAAAATACATATTGTGAAGGATCATGATATGAAAGAGAGGTTATGTCTTGAGGTTGAGAGGCTAGGGTTGAGCGCGGTTATTATGGGGAGTCGAGGATTCGGGGCGACGAAAAGAGGAAATGATGGAAGGCTTGGAAGTGTTAGTGATTACTGTGTTAGGCATTGTGTTTGCCCTGTTGTGGTTGTGAGGTATCCTTATGAGAAGGATGGTGGAAATGCTGCTCATAAGCAGGTAGTTTCCGTGGCAGAAAATGAGGAGGAAGGCGAGTACCATGATGCTTGTGATGGTCGTCAAGGTATGTGCGGAAAAACCTACTCCCTCCATTTCAATTTGTTTGTCGACTTGGCACGGAG
The DNA here is from genome assembly GCA_029844215.1 of Przewalskia tangutica. Taxonomy (NCBI): domain Eukaryota; kingdom Viridiplantae; phylum Streptophyta; class Magnoliopsida; order Solanales; family Solanaceae; genus Przewalskia; species Przewalskia tangutica. Next base: position 1,682,992 of record CM056730.1, on the reverse strand, counting down.
TTTAAGAAATTAAAAACGACTTTTGAATCTTGTGTTATTAAACTAAAGATGTGCATAATGTACCAAAATGCCCTTTAATCTTGTGGTCTTAAAACATGTTGAAATTAGAGAGTTGCCAAATTAGAAAAGAAGCATTCTTTCTGGAACAAACGAAAGTAAAACAAGCAAATTGAAACAGAGGGGGTATGTGATTATTGGTTCCTAACTCCTTAACCTAATGTTTGCTTAGTTAGTTTCGGATCATTTTATGTAAATTTATGCAACTTTTACTGGGTTCCTCATTGAAATGACAGATTCTTTCATGTTTTATAATGTAACATGCAGTTTGGTATACTGCTGCAGACTCTGTAATTTATTGGTGTTTAATAGCAAAGAAATGATATAGGAAAACTAGGTGGATTACTCCCCAGAATAGTTATGTTCAAGAAATGCAATGCTTTCTATAGTTTATGCATATGATTTTGACACACATAGAGTGCAGGAAATCTGTGATGTTTATACAATTAGGATATGTCTGGTAAATATTGTTAGAATGTATTGGCTTAAAAAGTATCAAAATGTGAAAGCATTGTTTTGGGAAATGAAACAATTTCCTAATGTTGAAATGACAACTTGGACAAAAGCACTCTCAAGAAAACTTAGTAGGCGCTTGGACATGAATTAGTTGATATTTGAAAAAAAAGTAGTATCTGAAGTTGAGCTCTTCATATTCCATATTTCAAGTTTGAGGTTGAAATATTGGGCCCGTTTTACATTTGAAAAGTTCTCCAAATATTATTTTAAAATTTTGAAATAAGATCTATGGACAAATGGGTCTTAGTATTACAATGCTCAAACATGTGTGCTGAATCCTTTGGCCACTTTGTTTTATATTGTTAAACTCCATGAAGCAGGATTACAACCAGCACTAGATAAAGGCTCGAAAACTGACAACTGACTTAGAGTTGCTTAAGAAGTCCTTTGAAGAGACAATAAGCGAAAGGTACACTGCTTGTTACTTATTTTCAATAAATACTTCTCTACATTCATTTTGAATTTCATTACCTTTGTCTTTAGATTATGAACATTGTACTTATGTTGCTCGCGCCGCTTGCAAATGATAGTTGTATTGCTTATGAGTTGAATTTAGGGCATGATTCATTTGTGCGAGCTATCTCTTGTTGTATGAGAGCAGTAGGGTTCTTGTCAAGTTACTTTCGACTCTTTAATGAAAGTTTGTAAGAGGACATATTTTCTTATTTTTTTAGATTATTGTTTCTCCCTTGTTGAAAAGAAAAGCTTCCTTATATATAATTTAATTTGGCACCCCGGTGGCTGCTTTTGGCCTTAACATTAATGGAAAAACTTTGTTGTGTGCTCCACACTTTGTTACCTGTAATAAGCCTAATTCTTCCTTGGTTAATGGATGAGACTTATCGTACAGGATTTCCATGACAGACCCCACCTTGTGGGATTAGACCGGGTATCTTGTTGTTGTTGAATCTTTGGGAAAAAATAAAACAGGTGTAATGTTGATATAACAAAGGAAACTACAGCTTAACCTAGAGCCAATTTGATATGAGTTTCCAATATTTGAACTTTAGGTCTTATTAATTTTTGTAGTGTTTTCCTAAGCTTGATTTGCTTCTCAATTCGTGGTTCAATGTTTATGAAGAGTAGTCTAGCCACTATAATTTGATTTTTCAGATTTGTGGGTGAGAAGTCAAATCTACTTTGTCATGTTACTAAAGATTATATAGATGAATCATTTCTCTCCACCAAGTTCAAGGCACATTATGAAAGATGTTGGGAGGAAAATACAAGTGGGATGCAACATAGTATTTATATCTCTTTTTGTCATGTATCTTCAGCGATTGGTCCTTACTCATATGATTCTTTGCAAGATTGAGGTAAGACTTGATGAAAGATCACCTTTGGCATTTTCCCTGTCATTGTTCCTCTATATATGCACTTGCAAGTTTAGTAAGCAAAAGAAGAGTGGATGTGAGGTGAACTTAAACAGGATTGTGGTGCCTAAATGCAAACAATTCAAAATCTAGGCTGGATGTTCCTGGAATGAAATGATAGATGAAGATGTTATACAGTGAATCTAAATCGGATGATAGGAATGATAAATGGAGATGTTACACAGAGAATCAAAATTGGATGGTTGAAATGAAGAAGTGCTATCGGGGTGTTATGTGATAGGAGGATGCTTGCTAAAGTGAAAGGTATGTTCTAATAGAGCAGTTATAAGACCAATGATGTCATATGGGTGCTAAAGTCCGACACATCCACAATATAGTGTTGCAAAGATGATGTGGTCATGCATGATCAGGCAAGATTAAAAAAAACACATTTGTAGAAGGTGCAAGTAGCACATATTAAGATAAAATGAGAGGTCTCTTGGGATGGTTCAGTCATTCCTGCGTGAACCTCCTGATGTATTGGTCGGTAAGTGTGAAACCATGGTGAGTGAAGGTATAAAACGGAGACAAGGTAGACCTAAAATCACGTGAAAGCAATTTTTCCTGAAAAGACCTACAATCTCTTGGATCAATGCAGACGTGGGAAAAGATTTTTCTGGTAAGTGTAACATCGTGCTTAGGTGCGACTAGGTGCAGATTGCCATGAGAGTTGCAATTAATATTTGCGCTTTGGTGTGCAGTATAATTTTGAATCTTTTTTATCAACTCTCTACTCCCATTTCTATTGACTATGATTATTGATAGTTTTCTTTGTTTATAGGACTTTGACATACTAGCTTCTTTGGTGACAGATTCCTGGCAGAAGTTGGGTTAAGCAATCCTTTTGCTGCACAAAAGTTGAGCTGACTTGTGTGAGAACCACTAGGTTTTTGTTTAATCTGCAGTTTCATCTTCTGTAACTAATTGTGGTTGCTCCTCTCTCAGACCTTGTTGTAGTTTGCTAGATGATGCTGTATCTCCTGAGGTTTTCGTCTATGTAGTGTCTTACTTAATGTGTGTATCATTTGTGATCTTTCCGGTGCAATCTAAACTTTTTCAAGACGTAATTCCTATGCTCCTGTTATTAGGTCGTCGTCAAGTTCAATTTGATATGCATTAGAAATTTCTCGCTAGTATGGATGTTGTCTAATGGCAATTCCACTTTTACTACCTTTTTTCTTATCCTAAATCACAGCTTCAATTAATTGGTCTGCCCTACCCTTCTCACAAAAATGGAATCGTTTATTACTTGTTTCACTAGAATGTACAAGAATTAAGATACAAAAGGGATATTTGTTTTAGAAAAAAAACAAGGCAAGTGCATGAATGCAGGGCATAGGGGATATAGTTTCCCCACTTAATAATAACCACAACTTTGAACTGTTGAACCATCCCTCTTGCACTTGGAGAAAAAAGTGGTCCTATTACTCCCCGTCTCATACAACCCCATCAAACTGCTGCTACCCATAGACTTAGGAGGGGTGGAGTGGGTAAGGGTTGTGGGGGTGGGGTTGGGGGGAGTTGGAGAGATTTCCATGAACTTAGAATTTTTTTCTGATGACATTTAAGAAAGAAAAGAAATCTTTGTGAAAGATGTCATTTTTAGGGGACTGACTCCCCCTAGAGTAGCTTATATGAATAAGAGAAATTATGTTAAGTATTTCTATTAGCACACGTGTATAGTCATAATTAGGGTACATTTTTATCATATTTTGTATTGTATAATTATGGTAGGATTGTGATCCTTGTTATAGATAGATTCAGCATTGCACACCTATATATATTTGTATTAATGAGAAAGACTCCTCAAGGGAGATTAATATATTCTCACAATTTCTATATATTCAATGTACTTCACGAATAGAGGTATACACAGAGTTGAAAATTATAAGTAAGATATTGAAAGATTTCGTTGAAATTATTCGTTTAAAAATTTGTCAAAAAAAAAACTAATTCTGGGTTCTTCTCTTCATCAAAATAAAAAGAAATATGTGCTACATAAAATGCTACGACCTTGATTAACATTTTCAACAAAGTGAAATTAAAGAAATGCCACAATAATAAAAGAACATTGAATTAATTAAAGAAATACCAATATAAAAACATGAATAATTTCCTCGTCTCCTTTGTAATATATTACACAAAACTATCGTCAATAAACCAAAGAAAAAAATGACATAAAGAGAGAAATTTGAAGCTTTCACTTTAATAATGCTACCTCCTTCCAAATGACGAGTCGTTTTTCGCTTCTCGATATTTAAACTACATAAATTTTTATCAGTGAAAAGAATTGCAACTTATAGGCACATTCTTGTTTTTGAGTATCTGAATTTTAATTTTAAAATATTGAGCTTTTACAATCCAATTTAACTTCGAATATAAATCAGATTTAACTCTCAAAAGGAATTCTGTATATAATGTGAGTAAACTATGTTTTCTTAAAAATAATATGCATATACACTATAATACAATGTGAATATTAATTCGGGAGGAGGTGAAAGCTGAACTGTGACAACAGGCCGACTGCTTGCGCAAAATCCTTCATATGCTATTGTGTAAAGCAAATATCGGAGTAATTCAGAAGGAAGTAGAATCCTAACTGTAGCAATATACCAATACTGCTCGGGAAAAATTCTGTGTACGCCACTATCTCTACCGAGCGTCCAACAAAGTGATGGTTACATCATTGACAGAACAAGGTGTATGGCTGCTCCAAGAATATCCAGTGGCATCATCTATGTTTCTTTCTGTGAAAAACCCTGGTGGTTTTGGTTGTGGCAAAATGCCTTCATTTGTTAGCATCAGAACCACAGAAGACATTTTTGGCCTGTCAGCTGGACTTTGTTGAACACATAACAATCCCACATGTATTGATCGTTGCAATTCAGATATATGACATGATTCAACCAGGTGGGGATTGACTATTTCCGATGATCTTCCTTCTCTATGAAGCATCCATGCCTGAAAATTTCACATCCTTTCAAATCGAGTCTTTTATGTGGCGCGTGCAAATTGTAATTGCAGGACTATGTTTTCTACTTATCCTAATTTGGGCTGCCACATTGTGTTTAATAAATATGAGGGCTAGTGTATTGCAGGATTATTTTATGATGAAACGGTTAATTAACTTTCCACTTTGACGGGAAGTGGCAAAAAGAGGGACTATCAAGAAACTAGTCCTCTCTGAACTGAGATATTCATGTATATTCCATTATGTACATGCGTGATATTTAGTGAAAGGGAGAGAAAGCAGCTTCTCCGATTTATTCAAAGATCAAGTAATTCCGCTCAATCTCAGTCAAGAAAATATCATGGACTCATGCACACTTTCGTGGCTATGAGTTAAATAATGTATTTAGTTCGTAATGTTCGAGAATGAAATTTACAATGTTTTATAAGAGGTCTTTAAGAAGTATATATGGTACTTACATGTCCAATGAGGTTGAGATTGTGGTCCGGATGAATAAATCTTCTGTTCTTCTTTCCGCTAACAATTTCCAGTACCAATACGCCAAAGCTAAAAACATCTGATTTTACCGAGAAAACCCCATCGACTGCATACTCCGGGGACATGTAACCACTGCATAAAATCATTCACAGGATTACATAAAAGGTGTCAAAGAGATGTTATAACCAAAACATTTTAATACTTACTATGTTCCAACCACTCGACTTGTATTGGCTCCCGTTTCATTCCCTCCAAAACTTCTAGCCATCCCGAAATCAGATATCTTCGGGTTCATTTCAATATCAAGCAAGACATTGCTAGCTTTCAGATCTCTGTGGATGATTCTTAGCCTAGAATCTTCATGAAGGTACATAAGTCCTCGAGCAATCCCGTTGATAATGTTGAAACGCTTAGGCCAATCAAGTAATGTGCCCCTTCTTTGATCTGCCAGAAGATTTACACTGTCAGTGCATGTAAGTTAAAGGGAAAAGGTCCGAATATGCCTCTGGATTATACGATTTAGAGCAAATTTACCCTCCGTTAAAAAAGCGTCTTGTTTGACCCTCGTCGTTACCGAAATGAGGGCAACAGCATAAAGGGTAAACTTAGACCATTTGTAAGTTCAATTTGTTAAAATAAGAGGTCTCTTATATTAAGTTAGTTAATGCATTGAAATAAGTGGCTGCATTGCATGTGCAAAACTAACCAAATATAAATAAATCCAGGCTTTTGTTAGGCATGTATTCATACACCAATATCTTCTCTTCTTCTTGAATGCAGCATCCAAGAAGCTTCACAAGATTTCGATGCTGAAGTTCCGCGATGCAGATGACTTCATTCTTGAACTCGTCGTTGCCTTGTCTAGAAGTTACTGAGAGCCGCTTGACAGCTACTTCTTGTCCCCCGTCTAGCACGCCCTAAAAACGTGCACTTAACTGTTAGAAGTTCCGAAGCAACAGTGGAATACTTTAATCTATCAAAGAGTAAAAGGGGAGGTAGTTTTTTTTATCACTCGTGTTCCATTCGCCACTTCTCAACCTATGTTTTTACAACATTTTGTTCTCCAATCGACATCAGTAGATTAACAAAGGTGGAGCCAGGTTTTGAAGTTTATGAGTTCTAAACTTGCCACCGAACCTATAACTAGTTCTAGTTAGTGGGGTTCATAATAAAATATTTATACATATTTAACGAATTTTCTAATACAAATATAGAGTCTAAGCAAAAGTTGTTGGGTTCGTCCTAACCCGTACCTAATATTGTAGCTCTGCTCCTGCAGCAGAATAAGTCTCATGACTTCTTAATCGTTCTATTATGGCATACATATTGATATTTGTTACTGATCAAAGAAGTGACATGGATTTTCAAAATTTCAATCTCCTATATGCATTCTCAATTGAGTATCATTACTTAAAAAAGGTTGCTTGTGGCAAATTTTACCTTGTAAACTTTCCCAAAGCCGCCCGCTCCAATCTTGTTCTCAAGTGAAAAGTTATTGGTAGCCTTCTTTATTGTGGACAAGTCAAAGAGTGGTCCAAAATCTTCATGGTGACTTTGAATGTTATTATCTTTGTTAATGTTGTCATCCAATCTCCCTGCAACATATTCATACAAGTAGACAGTTCAGACTATAACAGCGAATACAAGAACTAATCATTGCGAGAATAACACCATTTACTTCCGATTTAGTAAGTTTTTGCTTACCATTTTCTATGAGCATTGTTTTCGCTCTCTTTTTCTGTCTATGAAAAATCAGGCATACTCCTACGACCATAGCAACCAATAATGGCAAAGCTATTGCAAGTATAACAGTTTTCTTTCGGCTTGATCCATCACTAGAACCTGCAAAATTTCCCATCCGGTAATATTAGATAGTCATTTAGTTCCCGTCACAATAGCTTTAAATTCAAACATTGATCAATCAGTTCAATGGTACCAACTTCTTACTTATCTCAGAAGCAGCAATCCTAATATAGATATCCTGTCCTGATTCCGATAGCTGTCTGATGTCAACGAGCTCCCCGGGCCATAGCAAGCACCCACTTCCCCCGTTCCTGATGTCAAGACTAGTATATCCCATACACGAACAATTTCTCGAGCAAACTGCCTTGCATTCATCGAGTGTCATAGTCTCATCAAACCAAGAATTCCGAGTATCTGGCAGTTTAACGCCAGAGTACTTGAGGAATCCGTCTAATGTGCAATTCAGTGGACGATTTCTGACACAACCACTAGACCAGTCGGCCCTGTTCCAATCATCCGGATGCTTCGGAACGAATTTATCCAAGCAACGACACACAGGATCGGTAAAGATCGTGCAAGTGCCATATGCACCACATAATTTGTAAGTTTCACAATGATCTGCATCAGCTGAATGGTAGTTAATCCAACCCTCTTTCTTTTCCACCCAAATCATACGCATCGCATTACCATTAGACCTTAGCCTAAAAGTTGAAACGACGGATTTATTTACTAGTTCGTATTTGTAGTAAATTTCCTGATTGTTCATGACTAGTCCGAAAGAGGTGATTGAGTTGTTCTCCATGTTTGGTGCTCCACTCCATCTAAGACCATTCCATGGCCCCGCTCTATAAACTACATTAGGCCCTTTTCTCATTAGGTCCTGCGGATAACCTGTAGGATCACAGTGATATGTATAATCCCCAGGAGCAGGATCATCGTCGCTTTTCCATGAACTAAGATACCTGTTGAAGACATAATTAAATGAAGTAAATAAAAGTGTGTGTTTTCAAACAACTTAAACTTTTAGATGAGACGGTCACATGATTCAATTTGATACCACAATAGGCAGAGGTCTTTGGTTCTAAAAGTCTCATGTAACAAACTTGTATCGGACAAATCTCACATCGAAATAGGAGAGATAGTGATCATATATAAGAGCGAGATCAGGATTCAACTGTTCAAGACACATTTTCGGTTAAAGACCAAGGGAAAAAATTCATGACGCCCAAACATCCTGAAGTGGCATAGAAGGGTCGGGCCCAAGCAGACAATACCTTGACATTTGGGGTTGGATTGTTACATCTCACTAGTAACCACCCCATCCACCACACACCCCAACCCCACGCCCCACCCCCAAAAAACTTATTCCCAACTTCTATCTCATAGTATGTGCCTATATTATATATAAATGTTGTTGGTACAATAATTTCTGCTTACTTACCAAACACCAGAAAATAAGTAAGAAAATCACTAATTGTCGAGAAAAAATATTTTCTTTCATACCAAACACAACCTAAGGGGTCGCTTGGTTGCTGATTAGGTAGTGAATTATTCATTTATCAAAATCAGCATAACCAGTAACATGCTTGGTAGCATTTTAGCTGCTATGTATAAAATTCAACACATCAAGTGCGGTGTTTGATTATCAGTTTGCAATCCCGCATAACTAAAACATGTATAAGTTATGAGTCAATCATATATTACTTCATGCGGGGTAGAAGATGAATAACTAATACATGAATAATTAAACTCTACATATCTAATCTCCGCATCATTAATATTTGCATAACTCTAACCAGCAACCCAACAACACCAAGTAAATAAAAGTGTGATCGGTCTAACAACTTAATCTTTTAGACGAGACGATCACCCAAAATTCAAGCTTACCTTTCCAAGCCAGTCACCAAATTTATTCCAAGCTTCATACTTGCTAACAAAGTATCACTAGGATAATCAAAGCTCTGCCACAAGAAATTATCAGGATCATGATCATTTACATCTCTCACAACCAAATTCCCAGTGTCCAACAACTGTGCAACTGGATTTTTCACAGTTCTTGAAGAATTAGTAGACCAAATAGTGTCATTAGTAACATTAATCAGAAAAAGATAACCTGGTTGGACAATTTTCAAGATTCCATAAATACCCTTTACAGGAATTTGTCTGTTAGCAACCCAAACTGGTGTAAAAGCTGAGATTTTTTTGTACCATATACCAACATATCTATTTGTTGATGTATTTTTCCCTGGAGTAAAAAATCCTAATTCAAATGTTCCATCTGATGAAACAATTGTTTGGCCATCCTTGAGAAATTGTGAAGCTGTTATTATGTCACCTTGAGAGTTAATTTTTTGGACTAAGGAGAAAATTGTTAAGAGAAAGAAGAAGAAAAATTTGTGCATGTTTTTCTTTCTCTGTTTCGTATCTTTGGTGAAATGCAAGATTTGAACTTTTGTTTGAGTAGAAGTGGTGATTTGTATACTCCCTCCCAAAACATAATTACTAGTTTCTTTTTTTAGCTAGTCCCAAAAGGAATAATATATTTTTTTATTTAATAATAATTTAATTTTAAATTTTATCTTTTATGTAAATGAGATAATTTATAACCATACAAATATTTTTGACTTATTTTAGATCATAAAATTTAAAAGACTTTCTTTATTTTTTAAAATACGTGTCAAATGAAAGTACATCACGTGAATTGGGACGGAGAAAATATTATTTTTGGTCTTGTTGTGGTTAGGACTAGTTAAGCACTTCACACCTAGTTAGTGCTGTTATCGGTCCGGTCCGGTCCGGGTATCCACTTATCGGAACCGGTCCGATAAGCTTACCGGTCGGGCCGACCAAATAAGGTTTCGGTCCTGGAACGAGATCCGGTCCCGGACCGAAACCTTATCGGTCCGGTTCTCGATCCGGACCGGTAAGAATTTTCCGGGTCGAGCCGAATTTATTTTTTTAAAATTGAATTTTCAATATAGAATTGACATTCTCGGACACATTACCACGAAATTTTTACGTTGAAATATATTGTATAGCGCGAGATATTTAGATTTGAAAATGGATAATTGGTAACAATTTGGGGTAAAAGTGAAATTGATTGGCAAGACGGATGTTTTTTGAGAAATTGGCTGCTCCAAACTGCTTTAGCTGTTTGTCCGGCCCTATCTCGAAAAAATACGCTAAATCAAAAAAATATTAGGTCAAACGGACATCCGAGCGCAAAGTTATGATCATTTAAAGTTTCATTAATTTACAACTAATTAGAGCTGGCGGGAGGAGTGTGGAAATTTGGAGGAGGGGGGTTGGGGTTGGGTGGTGTTCACGGGTATTTCTGGGTTCTGAGTCCAACTCTTATCGATCCGGGTATTTTTGGTACTCGTATCCAGGGCCAGTTAAGGTTTGGTCCGAGTATCGGTCAAATGTCGGTCGGGTTTCGCTCTGTTCTCGGGTAACTACCGAGAGTATCCGGACCGCTAACAACCCTACACATAGTGGTCAATACATTAACTTTTGGAGGTGCAACCCAAATTTGAAGTTTATGAGTGGTGAAATTTAATTTTTTAATTTATTGAGCTCTCAATTAATAATTTATATATATTCGATGAATTTTTAAAATAAATATAAAATTTAAACTTTAATTACTGAGTTCAAAATTGAGCCCGTAGTCGATACTCTAGCTCCGCTTTTGATATACTCAATAATCTTAGCAAACATTGTTATCACTAAATAATAAACACATTCTAATATTTATTAATCACTTAGCGATGAATGGTAAAATAATTAATTTAGCGTAAATATATCGAGTGCAGGTAGGTTTTTATCGTTCGCACAGTGATCCATATGTATAGGGGTCGTGCAATGATTTTTTTTCGATGTCCGGTATCAAGTTGGTGTCCGATTAATTTGAATCGCATAGAAAATTTTGATTTTTGGAGGAAAGTATGCCCTATCAAACGTGAATTCATTTCAACGATTTGAACCCACAACCTCTAATTAAAGACGAAAGAATACACAAAGGCGTACCCCTTAGACGAGTTTTTTTTTCCGGAGGAAGGAGAAAATAACTATAAGAATATCGAATATCATTCTTTGATACAAAGTCTTTCAAAATATAAATAAATAAATATATGAAGTGATCAAGTTTTTATATATATATATATATAATATAATTTTTCGACGTAAGAAATTTAAACAAATATTTTTGCACTCCTTAGCTCCACCGCATGCTCGAAATTATAGCTCCGCCTCTAAGATAACAATAGTCTATGCCTTGCTCGATTCGTTGGGTCAACATTTACAAGATTTAATGCAAACCTCAAACGCTAATAAGATTTAATGCAAACCTCAAATTTTTCGACGTAAGAAATTTAAATAAATATTTTTGAACTCCTTAGCTCCACCGCATGCTCGAAATTGTAGTTCCGCCTCTAGTCTATGCCTTGCTCGATTCGTTGGCAAAAATGATTATTTTGTTGCTATATAATTAATTCATACCCCACTCAATTGATAGCAACTTGCACGACCAATGTGAATATTAGTAAATATCATTATGTTGTGAAACCATACAATAATGTCAAACAAATACGACCAATATCTATGGAAAAATATGACGAACGTGATTACGGGGAATTATAAAAAATAAATAAGTTGAAAAATTGTTCACCAAGTTTCCTTGACTTTGATTTGGTCAGTACAAAACACTTAAATTATATGCTTTTCATTTGTATATTTGTGGAAGAAAGTAAAAGTTTATTCCTATATATTTGTGGAAGAAAGTAAAAGCTTTCCCACGTTATTAATAAAGAATTTAAGTTTCTAATGTGGTGCACCGGATGAACTGCTCCTCCCTTAATTAGAGGACTTGAGTTCAAGTCGTGGGGTATTGATAGGGAGCGTTAAAATTAATGTTAAGGGCAATTGAGGTCCAATAGGATAAGGAAGAGTTAACCTAAAGTAGAGTATTATATATTAGACTAAACAAGCTAATGAGTGTTATATATCTAGTGAAAGTATGTTCACCATACCAAATACAATCAAATATTTCTATAGTGATCGTGTTGGTCGGAAAATTTCATTGCTGCTATAAATAAAAATATGTAAATAATAATTTTTTGTTTTTCTTATGTTATAAATAAAAATAATATACTTGTTAATTTTAAAACCTCAATTGATTTTCATATCTCATTTATTAAAAATTAAAAAGACTAATAAATTTAGAACTAGTTGTACCATACCGATAGAAGGCATCCCAGTACACTAAGCATCTGCTATGCGCAGGATTCAAAGAAGGATCGGATTTGTCTGTAAGAGGTTGTTTCCACTGTTGTACAATACGATAAAAAATTAAAATCTAAGGAACATATACATTTAAAATTAATTCGGATTTTTTTTTTCAAATTTGACGTAAGAATTCTACAATTGTAGGTTATTTCTTAAATTTCAGTCTCTGAGTGATAATATAACACTTGAATTGACGAAAAAATTTGTCCAAAATTTCATTAAAAGATAATTCAATAGCTTTTCCTTGAAATATGTCTAAGGGCCCGTTTGGTATAGCTTATTAAAAAGAGCTAATAGGAGTAGAGCTTTTTCAAGTAGAGTTTTTATGAAAAAATTGTTAGATGTTTGGCTGCCAATAAAAAAAATATTTTTATATAAAAAACAAAAAAGTAGAAAGTCAAAATAAGCTCTACTCAAGAAGCCCAAATTTTGAAATTCTTCCAAAAGTATTTTTGGAACCCAAAAGCACTTATCCATTTGTCAACCAAACACTTCATTTAAAGGTCAAAAGTGTTTTTGGCTTTCCAAAAGCATTTTTGGCCTTTGAAAAAGCTCAACCAAACGGACACTAAGAGTTTAACATGAATATTTTAATATTTTTAATATTTTATTTTTATGCAAAAGGGAATTCTTAGAAAGTATTATTACACAACATTCGAGTATGACTGTTATAGAGATGTAATTTTATAAAGAGACGTATTGCTATAATCATTGTCACTGCTATTGTAGGTAGAATGTTATTATAGAGAAGTAAAATATAAGATGAAAAATTGATTAAGGAAAAAATAAGTGAACATAGTGAAATGTTGTAAGGAATGACAGCTATAGAAATGTTTGAGGGTAGTTATATAAAAATAATCTTTTTATTTTCTATTTTGAAAACAACTTCAAAATGACGAAAGTACCCCTAGTAGGAAAACTTCCAAATATCAGGAAACTGGGAGGCAATTTCATCAACCACAAGGCTAAGCAAAGGCAACTTCGCGTTAGACTCAGCACTGTGTCTTAGTTGTATTCTTATGGCTTTTCCCTATATCCCCTTCTTCGAAACACCGTCCAAATCTCTCCTATATATTATTCTCCACCACACCCTTTATCTCAAACACAACAAATTCTTCATTCATCTCTCCAATGGATACTACTACTTCAAGAAAATCCAATTTCAATGATTTCTTGCCTCTAATGGCTGAAAAGCTAGGTGGGGATGGTTTAATTGGCGAGTTATGTAAAGGGTTTCAGTTATTAATGGATAGGGACAAAAGGGTCATTACATTTGATAGCCTCAAGAAGAATTCTGTTTTGTTAGGGTTGCAAGATTTGAGTGATGATGATCTTATGAGTATGCTTAAAGAAGGTGATTTTGACGGTGATGGAGCTCTTAATCAGATGGAATTTTGTGTGTTGATGTTTAGGTTGAGTCCTGAGTTGATGGAGCAGTCTCAGTTTTTGTTAGATGAAGCTCTTCATCAAGAGTTCAAACAAGATTCTGACTTTTCATTATAAAGACTATGACTTTTTCATTGTATTTTTTGTGTTTTATACTTACCTCTAATGTAATACATTGCAATAACATATACTGAAAGTTTTATCAATGGAAAACCAGCTTGTTCTGTTCATGGTCTCTACCAATGAGTGGGTTTGAAAGTCGGTCGGTTTTTCCTTATTCAGTAATCAATAATGTTTACTGCAACTATTGTATTCTTGTAGAGTTGCAGTATGTCTTTGTTACTAACATTTCAGTATTTAGGTTTAAAGATTGTGATTTTTTATTGTAACTTTTTGTCTTTTATACTTACCTCTAATATATACATGTAATACATCGCAAAAACATATATAGAAAGTTGCATCTATGGTGAAGCAACTTGTTTAATTAGTTCTCCTCATTGTCTCAATGAAACCTTTTTCTGTTTTTCAGTTGGTAGGTTTTTGCCGTGTTTTTGTAGTCTTTCTTACCAGTCAATCAAGTAGTACAAGAACTGTAAAGCTTCTGTTAATTGAACCAAAGGTGCTCCGCTTTAGCAAACTTAAGGGATTGAAGATGCTCAAGGTCATATTTGAAGGACCAAAATAGACCTACTCCCATAGACAAGGGACAATTTTAGCTAAAAACTCATAAATTCTAAGCTGAAACTTTTCTTAGAATTGTACCTCTAATGGCTGAAAAGCTAGGTGGGGATGGTTTAATTGGCGAGTTATGTAAAGGGTTTCAGTTATTAATGGACAAGGATAAAAGGGTCATTACATTTGAGAGCCTCAAGTTGAATTCTGCTTTGTTAGGGTTGCAAGATATGAGTGATGATGATCTTATGAGTATGCTTAATGAAGGTGATTTTGATGGTGATGGAGCTCTTAATCAGATGGAATTTTGTGTGTTGATGTTTAGGTTGAGTCCTGAGTTAATGGAGCAGTCTCAGTTTTTGTTAGATGAAGCTCTTCATCAAGAGTTCAAACAAGATTCTGACTTTCCATTTTTACCCTTGTCTTTTGTACTTACATGTAAAACACATTAAGGAAACTATGATGGGCGCTTGTTAGTTTTTTTGCTTATTCAGTAATCAATGATGTTTACTGCAACTATTGTATTCTTGTAGAGTTGTAGTATGTCTTTGTTACTAACATTTCTGTATTTAGGTTTAAAGATTGTGATTGCAACTTTTTGTCTCTGATACTTACCTCTAATGTATACATGTAATACATTGCAAAAACATATATAGAAAATTGTATCTATGGAGAAACAACTTATTTAATCAGTTCTATCCATTGTCTCTGTCAATGAGTCCTTTTTCCGTTTTTCAGTCGGTTTGAGAGTCGGTCGGCTTTTGCCGTGTTTTTGGTAGTCGCTGTTAGTTTTTAACTTCATTCCTTTAGTTGTACCAAAGGTGCTCCCACTTTAGCAAACTTAAGGGACTACAGATGCTCAAGGTTATATTTGAAGGACCAAAATAGACCTAATCTCATAATATAAGGGACAATTTTGGCTAAAAACTCATAAATTTTAAGCTGAAACTTTTCTTAGAATTTTATGCCAATGCACACGACGAGGATATGAAATGAGCTTAGATGAAGAACTGGGAATTCATATAGCCGAACCCAACTTGTTTGGGATTGAGCCGTTGTTTTTGGCAGTGCACAACCCAAAATCTCTCTTTTCTTTCGATGCTTCTTCTTATGAGTAATTATAAGTCTCACGAGTCAATGTCATTGATTTGTCAGCTTGTGGAGAATTGGAGTTTAGAGTCAATGAGTCAATATCTCACCTGTCACTATCCATGAAAGTAAAGACAAGCTTAAAGTTTTGGAAATGTGAGAAGATTCTATTTCAAAGTCATTGCGTCGACGAACTAATAGACATGCCGGTCCAGAATAAAACTGATGGTTGAATAAATTGATAGCTGTCATCAGTTCACACTTCAATTTGCTACAGTTCTACACCTTAAGTGACAAAAAATCTTGTGGCTATTCTCTCACCAAGATGATAGCAGGACCATACATTTTATAATAAAATTCTCCAGTAATATCATAAGTTTGTTCATAAACTGAAAGTTCCTAGAAGTTTTCTCAGCCTTCGAATAGTTTTATTACAAGAATGCATCATTTACATTCATTGAGTAATCATTAACAATTCTGTTACTATTAGACTTATTCTAATCTGTGTATTTTGATTGGAAATAGACTCTATTATCAGCTAAAAATGCATCATCTTATTGAAGTTTTTTGGTTTATATCCTATTGTGTTTGTTTACTCTGTTTAATGGGGAGAATATGTGCAGTGTCCGATAGCATCAGTCAATCTCAATCTCAATCTCTAACTGATGGTGAGAGTTTACTTTCTGAAGGGGGGACTTTTGAACTGGGTTTCTTTAGTCCAGGCAGTTCAACACACCGGTACTTGGGCATTTGGTATAAGAATATTCCCGTTAAAACTGTCGTTTGGGTGGCAAACAGGAAAACCCCAATTAAAGATCGTACTGGAGCATTCACCATAAATAGTACAGGTAGTATCGTGGTTACCAGTAGGACTAGTGGTATTATTTGGTCAACAAATTCATTCAAGGCTGCTAAAGCACCTACTTTACAGATTTTAGATTCTGGGAATCTTGTCGTAAGAGACGAGAATACCCTTCTGTGGCAGAGCTTTGATTCCCCGTCTGATACATTGTTACCTGGAATGAAACTTGGATGGGATTTACGAACTGGTGTTAATAGGAAGCTATCTTCGTGGAGGAACTCAGATGACCCCTCCCCTGGAGAACTTAGTAACGGGATAGAGCTTCATGAATTTCGCGAGGCAGTTATGTGGAAAGGCTCCAAAAAGTATTTCCGTGGTGGTCCATGGAACGGAGAGCGGTTTAGTGGGGCCCCTGAATTAAAAGTGAATCCGGTATACGATTACAGCTTTATATCTAACAAAGACGAAGTTTACTACACCTATCAACTCAAGAACAAGTCCGTCCTTTCAAGGTTGATCTTTGGTTATCTTCAATATTTGTACTTTCTTTCTTCAATATTTTCCTATAGCTTTTGACTCTTGCATTACTTTCAAACCATTTTCTGAAACACGATTTTCTTGAGCCGAGGGTCTTATCGGAAATAGCTTCTCTACCCTACAAAGGTAGGGGTAAGGTCTGTGTACACTACACCCTCCAAGACCCCACTTGTGAAAATATAATGGGTATGTTGTTGTAATATTTTTTAAATTAAAATCTTTTTTTAAAAACTATTTTTTTTTCCAGGTTGATCTTGAATGATTCAACCTCTTCTCGGCAACGGTATGTGTGGGCAGAAGCTGATCAAACCTGGAGGCTCTATTCATCAGTGCCACATGATTACTGTGATACTTACGGTCTTTGTGGTGTGAATTCCGTTTGCGTAATCACTGATTCACCTATGTGTCAATGCTTGGAAGGTTTTAAACCGAAATCACTGAATAGCTGGAACTCGATGGACTGGTCGGAGGGATGTGTTCTTAGCAAGCCATTTAGCTGTCAGAGTAAGGATGTTTTTGTCAAATTCGCTGAGCTAAAACTACCAGATACTACCAAATCTTGGGTAAGTGGTACTATGAATCTTCAAGAGTGCAGGGAAGCATGCTTGAAAAATTGTTCGTGTATGGCTTACTCAAATTTAGATATTAGAGGACAAGGAAGTGGATGTGCCCTTTGGTTCGGTGATCTGATTGATATTCGGCAGGTTCCAAATGGTGGCCAGGACCTCTATATACGGATTGAGACTTCAAAACAAGGTGTGTGTTGTTAAAGGAAGTTTTTTTTCCTTTTTCTTTTGTAGATCATGTGTCAATCTATTATTATACTAAGGGGCAGTTTGGTTGCTGGTTAGAGTTATGCAGGTAATAGTAATATAAGGATTAGTTATGCAGGGTTTAGTTATTTCATCTTTTACTCTGCATAAAATAATACATAGATTTCCTCATAACTTGTACATGTATTATTTATGCGGGATTGTAGTTTATACACAGTAACTAAAATGCTACCAAACGTGGTATTAGTTATGCTGATTTTGGTACATGAATAACTTACTTCTTAACCAGCAACCAAACGACCCATAACTTATTGTGTCAATCTGTTATTATACCAACTTACTTTTCTTTTTAACAGCTGGAAGGCGTGTGGTTAATGCAGTCTTAATTAGTCTAATCACTGGGATGGTGGTTTTTGGTTTGGTTCTCTTCTGCTACTATCTTTCTCGGAGGAAGGTGAAAGTTAGAGGTATGTGCAGTAGAGCTAATTCAGCACTGTGTTTTTTTATAACGAACTGGTTTATACTAGAACATTAGTGATGGAATATACATGCTTATTTCTTAATATTTCTAAAATCAGGATCCTATTCAAAAGAATTTGAATGATATTTTACCAACATCCACCTTCTTGGCGTCAGGGATAGTACTCGGACAAGATAACTGGACCACTGAAGGCCCAAAAGAAGACATGGAGCTACCATTTTTTGACTTGGCAACAATTGTTAATGCTACTGATAACTTTACATTTAACAACAAGCTTGGTGAAGGAGGGTTTGGACCTGTTTACAAGGTAAACTTCCAAGTTGAAAGTTCTGGTGGGTAGCATTAGGGCCTGAACTTCTTCTGATTTGGAGGTTGCTTAGACGCAGTGTTTCTTGCTATGTTGCTTGGACTCTTCAAAAATATCATCAGGTACGTGGAGGATCCGATCCTCCAAAATAGTGAACTTATGGAGGATCCGATCCTCCAAAAATAGTGAATTTATGGAGGATCTGACACAGTGTGCCAACATTTTAGGAGTCCTAGCTATATAGATTTCTTGTTCTCTCTCCGAAGGGCTTGGGAGTCGGTATGTGTGAGACATTGGATTGATAAATTAGTGGGGTTTTCCTAGTAGAAACTTGAATTGGGCTAGTTAGTTCTCTTTTAATATTTGGAGCTCTGGTGTCTGTGGATAGTTCTTTCTTTCAACAACATAACCAGTGTGATTCCACGATCCCACAAGTGGGGTATGGGGAGGGTGGGGTTTACGCAAACTTTACCCCTAAACTTTGGTGGGGGTAGAGAGGTTGTTTCCGATAGTCCTTCTTTCTTTCATTTCCAATATATATGTTGCATTTGACTTTCTTCCTACCTTATAGGACATTTACTGTGTTTTCTAAGGGATAGAACATAATGTAACCTAATTTTGGACATTGCCTATGAGTTTTCTTTGGTTGATAACTTTCAGGGAACACTAGTAGATGGACGGGAAATCGCTGTTAAGAGGCTTTCCAAGAGTTCTGGACAAGGATTGAATGAATTCAAAAATGAAGTAAAGCTGATAGCAAAACTTCAGCACCGAAATCTTGTAAAGCTCGTTGGAAGTTGTATTGATGGTGAAGAGAAGATGTTGATCTATGAATACATGGCTAATGGGAGCTTGGACTCTTTTGTTTTTGGTCTGTATCCCTTTAGCACTGAATGGGAGTTCCTGTTAGAGAATTGGACTAACTTAACTTTGAACTGCCAGATCAAACAAGGCGGAAACAATTGGGCTGGTCAAAGTTCTTCCAGATCATCGGTGGAATTTCACGTGGTCTTATCTACCTTCACCAGGATTCAAGATTGCGAATTATCCACAGAGATCTGAAAGCAAGTAATGTGTTGCTTGACACAGAGCTGAATCCGAAGATTTCAGACTTTGGTTTGGCGAGAACCTTTCAAGGGGATCAGTGCGGAGACAGCACAGAAAGGGTTGTTGGAACTTTGTAAGTTTTAACAGGCCATAAATTACATCAGTACACATCCATATTTGTTATGTAATTTTACTTGCCTGATCATTTACAGTGGCTATATGGCTCCGGAATATGCGCTCTATGGTCTATTTTCAGTAAAATCTGATGTCTTCAGTTTCGGTTTGCTGTTGTTGGAGATCGTAACCGGAAAGAAGAATCGATGCTTCCCTCATCAGCATCATCATCACGGTCTTATAGGATATGTAAGATTTGAAGTTCAAGTTTCTTCTTTGTTTGAATAATTCATGAGTGGGGAACTTAGATACATATGGCTTTTTCTTTATTACGTTTTCAGGCATGGAGAATGTGGATGGAAGGGACACCCCTCGAGTTAGTTGATTCTTCGATAGAGGACGAATCGAGTTCTATCTCGGAAATATTGAGGTGCATTCATGTAAGTCTGTTGTGTGTCCAACAGAGTCCAGACGACAGACCAAATATGTCAGCCGTGGTCCTGATGTTGAATGGAGAGAGTACACTACCACAGCCGAAAGAACCCGGTTTTCTGAGAGATGTGATACCAACTGAAGTTAGTTTTATCAGGTCTGATTATGACTCTTGCACTGCAAATGAAATTACATTTTCCTCGTTTGGGGCTCGGTAGAGAACTTCTAGCGTTATCAAAACTTAATTTTTGTATCTATTGTTCATATAGTTGATCCCAACTTGTTTGGCACTGATACATAGTAGTAGTTGTTGTTGGGGCTCGTTAAGCTGGCCACTGATTAAACAAATCCCAAGTGTATTCCAATTCTAAATACATCTTCCATTTATTTACCACTATTGTTCTTGGTTTTCATCGTGCATTGTCCAACTATGTTATAAGAATCAGTGAACAAAATTCAAGAAAGGGGAAAACACTCTTATCTTCGGGTGAAAATCATTTTCCTCCTCGACTTTTGCCTTAAAATCAAACTCTCCCCTCCAACTTTGAACAATAGATCATTTCTGTTTTTTCTCTTCAATTATACTTTCTTCAATGGCTACATCAAGAAAATCCAATTTCAACATTCTTTTGCCTCTTATGGCTGAAAACTAGGCGGGGTAAGGGTTTCAACTATTGATGGATAGGAGAACGAGGAAATGGTTTCTTATGCCCACTTATAATTTGAACGGAAGAAAATGACTATACAAAGATCTTATGTGTTTTGTTTATAGATCTCCAGTGTAATTTTTTAATTATCTCCTAAGAGGGGTTATATAACTACAATAACATTTGTAATGAACAACAAAATCCAAGATTTTAGATACAGAGAATTGGTATTTGTACTTTATAATAGTGTGGGATGCACATTTCCTATCTGGAAAATCCAGGCCACTATGGACTATTGTTGCATTAGCTTAGGTGCTTCCATAAACAATTACAAAGACACTCCGGTCCGTGAAATTCGCACCACTTGTTGAAGAATTTGAGGGTCGTGTCGAGCTACTTTAGTCCCGTGTGTCCAAAATGGGTTCCTGGAAGTAGAGGCAGATCCAAAATTTAAAATTTATGCATTCAGGGTTTGAGTGACTAGGTTCTGAATTAGTACATATTAAACGAACTTCTTAAAAGTTGAAACAATATATAGGGTTCAGAGTTACTGCGTTCTGTCGAAATCGTACCTCGAACAGTACCGTCCGCCCCTGCCTCGAATCAAGCAATGGAACAACCTGCGTTTTGTCGAAATCATACCTCGAACTGTACGTCCGCCCCTGCCTCGAATCTGTGGATAGTTACAGAGAGTTGTGCTTGTTAAATTCAATAGTAATACATACAGTTAAAGTAAAGATGAACTCAAACAAGCATACATAAGAATGTTTATCTTGAAATCAGAAAACTCTGCAAACCATTTTTCATCTATAACTAATCATATCATATCTACTTCTTTTAATTAATTACTCAATGTACGATCAAATCAATAATGAACATTCTGTTTTTATTCCAAATAATTTTTTTGTGTACCCTACATAATTAAAACTTTTGTTCATTATCTTCATTTGGTGCAATAAGAAACCCTATGAATCTCAGCACATAACTTCTTTTTATCTTCTCATAAATATACTTCCATTAAGTTTTCATACGGTAGAAAATTTTAAAATATAAAGAAGTAAACATACGAAAGAGTTAAGGGAATTCTATATCGACTACAGTCAAACCTCATGACAACGTTTGTCAAAAACATTTATGACTTCTATAGTGAAGTGTTAGTTATGTATGTAAACTTAGACATTTGATATGTATTATAAACAAAATACGCAAGTAATTATACTTTGTATTGAGAAAATACATAAGTTCGCATTTATTTATCCTCTATTTTTGTTTGAAGTGAAATATATATCACCCTACCATTCAAAAAATGGATTACAGTACTTGCTCAAGAAAAATTGAGGTCACTTGCTAACAAATATAGAAAAGTTGCTGGTTTTTTGCTCACTTCAATTTATCTAAAAAAAAGAAAGGAAAAAAATAGATGGAAATTGAGGAGCAAAAAATAGCGATCTTGACAGAATGGGGAAGAAGGAGAGGGGAGAGGGGGAGGAGAAAGCGTCAGGGGCCATCTTTGTTTTTTACTTAGGCGATTGTCTGTGAAAGCTTAGAAAGTTTGGTAAACACTCTTTCAGAAGTAAACACTTTTTAGGAAAATTTAAAAAGTGTTTACAGATGGAAAGAAGCGGCACTTGATTGGTCTTACGAAGAAGTCATTTTTGCTCATTCATTGAGTAGGGCGAGGGTAAGATTTTTTTTTTTTTTTATAAAAGTAACAAAAAATATAAATAGAAATTTGAGGATGGGTAGGACAATGAGGGGTAAGAAAAAAATTCTATTTTTTTTTATAAAAGTAACAAAAAATATGAAATAGAAATTTGAGAATAGGTGGGGTGGGTGGTAGGGGTAGGGGTAGGGGTAGGGCGGGTATAAGAAAAAAAATCATTTTTTTTTTATAAAAGTAACAAAAAATATGAAATAGAAATTTGAGAATGGTAGAGCAATGGGGTGGGGTGGGGGGATAGGGGGTATGGCGGAGGGGGTAAGAAAAAAATTCATATTTTTTAATTTTTTTTTTTATAAAAGTAACAAAAAATATGAAATAGAAATTTGAGGATGAGATAGGGCAATGACGTGGGGTGGGGTGGGGGTAGGGGTAGGGCGGGGGGTAAGATTTTTTTTTTATAAAGTAACAAAAAATATAAAATAGAAATTTGAGAATGGGGTAGGGCAATGGGGTAGTGGGGGTATGGGTAGGGCGGGGGGAGAAAAAATTTCATATTTTCAATCATTTTTATAAAAGTAACAAAAAATATGAAATAGAAATTTGAGGATGGGTAGGGCAATGGGGTTGGGGTTGGGGGTAGGGCGGGGAGAAAGGGGAAGAAAAAAATCATATTTTTTTTATAAAAGTAAAAAAAATATGACATAGAAATTTGAGGATGGGGTGGGGGTAGGTGTGGGCAGGGCGGGGTAGGTGTGGGCAGGGCGGGGTAGGTTTGGACATATTTGAGTCATTGACTATCATATTGTCGTTACATTTCTTAGGTACAATATAATATTATTTTTTGATTAAATGTTGCAATTAAATAATTTAAAAAAAATTAATTAAATTGTAAATATATACTAATTTTTAGAAACATACGATAGAAAAGAATGTTTTAAATCTATTAAAAAAAATATTCTAGTGAATTTGCATAAATGTTGGCCAAACAGGAAACTGTTTCTGTTTCTCAGAAGCACTTCTATTATTATAGGCCAAACACCCTAACTGATTCTCCAGTTTCTGCAGAACTACTTCTGAGAAACAGAAATACCTTTCCAGAAGCTTGGCCAAACAAACCCTTAGTATTTAATATTGAATAATACATTAATTTGCGCGCTTTATTTTTATGTTTTGTCACGACATCATTTGAGGTGGTATTTATTTAACTTCAAACAAGAATAGGGAAGTAAATTAATATGTAAAGTTATATTGTGAAACTGAGTTTTCCGGACAAGTTTAAGGGGGGATTTATGTATTTTCTCTTTTATATTTCTTATGTTATAAACGAAAATAATATAATTGCTAATTTTAAAACCTCAATTGATTTTTATATCTCATTAATTAAAAAGTAAAGAGACTAATAAATTCATAACTAATTGTATTATACCGACAAAGAATTAAAATTAAGGAACATATGCATTTAAAATTAATTGAAAATTTAAATATTTCAAGTTTGACATAAGTATTCTACAATTGTAGCTTGTTTTAAATTCCGTCTCTTAGCGATAAAATATAACGTTTGAATTGACGATTTTTTTTTTCAAACTTTCAGCAAAACGAAATTCAATAGCTTTTCCTTAAAGGTTGTCTAAGAGTTTAACATAAATATTTTAATATTTTATTTTTATACATAATAAATTTTTTACAAAATATAATTACACAATATTTGAGTATGACGTTATAAAGAGGTAATTTTACTAAGAGTGTACCGCTATATGAAATGATTGTTATAGGTAGAATTGCTATTATAGAGAAGTAAAATATAACATGAAAAATCAGTTCCGGAGAAAATTAGAATGTTATAGTGAAATAATATTATAACTGCAAGATATTGGAATAATTTTCCTTAGGGATTTCTTTCATTAATCACAATATATAGTTGTACAAAAGTGATTTCTAATACAGTAAGAATCATAAGTTACCTTAAATACATGATACTAATAAATACAATATACTGTGAATATTTGAAGAATATTCGCTAATACTCCCCCTCAGACGGAGCGGGAGGAGGTCGAAAGCTCAGGTTGGATCTAAAGTCTGTGAATAGATGTCTGGGTAGTCCATTGGTGAAGATGTCTGCTGTTACACCCTGTAGTTCCAAGACATGTATTTGAGAACGTAAGTAAGGAAGTAAGACTTGAACGTCGGAAGATAGTATAGCTACATTTTCTTAAGAAATTAATTCGAAAATGTGAATACAACAATTTGATTACTCGGAGTTCAATTCTCCTAATTGGAGTCACGAAATTAGTTTTGGATTTTGAAGTCTCGGATTTGGTCATGTGGGGCCCATGGGAAATTTTACGATGTTGTGGGGCCCACGAGATTTTGTGATATTTTGACCAAGTATAGAATTATTTTGTGAAAGAATTATTTTGGACCAATAGGAGGGTGACACGTGTCCCCCCCCCCCCCACTTGTCTTGCAAGACTTTGACTCACATTAGATATTTTGAGACTTGAGGACAAGTGGACATAGGTCCCACTCCACTTGGCATTACACTTGGATAAATATCCAAGTCTTGCAAGACTTGGACATTATACACTTATCAATTTAGCTCTCATCTTCTCCCTTTGAGCTCTATTTTCGAAAATCTCCATAGCCAAAGATCAACAAGTGTTGACAAGTTTCTTTCTCCAACATTAGCTCCTAAACCAAATGCTAAAACAAGTTAACTCTCCAAACCCTCCAAATCTTGTGTTGGCCGAAAATGAGGGTGAAACCCTAGCTTGATTCGTCGACTTTTTGGAGGTAAAACGTGAAGGGAAGTTGGTTACAAGGTTGTAGGGATACATATATGTGATTGGAACTTGAGGAAGTGGAGCGAAACGAAAACTGCGGGTCAATCTTACCCGGACTATTTTTACCGATTTCGGAGCCAAAAATAAGGTAATGGCTCTTCTTATTTTAAAGTAATTGGATATTACTTATTGTTGATATGTCTGGATGAACTTGTACTAAAAAGAATGAAGATTAAAAAAAGTTTGGACAATATTTGGAAGTGAGGCCGAGACTAGGCCATTTTGGCGTCGTTGGATTCGTTGGTTATTATTGTTGTTAATTACACTTGTCGCATGTTAAAATGAAGTAATATGATTGTTGATAAGTTGATATATCATATATAGAAGTGTTGGAACTTGAATTGGAATAAAATGGATTAAGGAAAGAGTTATCGGATTGTAGTTGTTGGCCACATATTCTATAAAACTGTTGGACGTTATTATACAGTTTTTGGGGACTGTTTTAGGGCGTTGGAATTCTGGAAATTCAGCCCTCATTATGTATGTTAAAGTATGGAAATTTCTAATGAAAGTCCTAAGAGATTAAGGGTATAAAAGGGTGTTAAAAGGCTTCACATTGTACCCTTAATGTTGATTAATTGCGGACTGTTTTAATGGACTGTTTATTTATGATTGTGGCACAGAATTTTACACGTCTAGTAGACGTGTAATCCCATTTGGTTGTTGTATGGATTGTGCCCTTAGTCGGGGCTTGTTGGTTGTTGAAATTGGGTCTTGGAAAAGGTGGAAAAGTACGTAGAAACAAAGGAAGTGCTGCCCAATTTTTCGTAGAAATGGAAACTTTACTTAGTCCATAACCTACCCTTAAAGGCATGTAGTTGATAGACATGCTATTATCATTATAGGTTAAAGTGCTACGGGAGGCGTATTCCACTTAACGGATTGGTAGAAAAACGATAACGTATGTGAACCTCTTCCTTCTCTCATTTGGCATGTTCTACGTGTGAACCATAATTGTGGTATTGTTTCAAAAGTTATACTACTCTTAGAAGTTAAGGAGTATTCATGTTGTTGATTCTATGCTAAAGGCATGTCTGAATTATTCTTAAGTCCTTACCAAGTTTTATGGGAGATGTTGGTAAGAGTTTTTAGTAAGCTTTGGTGTCGAGTTGGTATAGACGACAAGTGTTAGTATGTGGAACTCTTCCTATCTTTCTTTGAGCATGAACCTTATAAAATGTGTGTACGGTGGACGTACTTGTTTTAAATGAAATCGGATTCCTTGTAGTATATGAAAGATATTACTTGATTTTAAGAGTATATGTTACTTGGTTTTGAAAGTATAAGTTGCTTGATTTTATAAGTGGAAATGACTTGATTGATTTAAAGAGAAGATGTAACTTGATTTAAAGGTATGGGTTACTTGAGTTTAAAAGTGTAAGTAACTTGATGCTACAAGTGCTAGTATCTCGGGGTTTTATAAAGGAAAGAAGATATGGTGAACGTACGTAGTACTTTTGGGTTCAACTCCCTTATATTGCATGATATGATTCTTTCTATAAGAATGGATGTACATAGTACTTTGGGTTCAATTTCCCTAATTTTACATGACATGATAATGCCTTGAGTTTTCTAAAATGATAGTTCATTCATTTTATTATATGGAGAGTCAAAAGATGTTTTTAAATTTCATTCGATTGCATTGATACACCGAGTCCCACAACGGGCCGGGTTATGTTATAGATGCAATACACCGAGTCCCGCAATGGGTCGGGTTACGTCATATAAAGATCATTACACCGAGTCCCACAGATGGGCTGGGTTACATTATACAAAAGATTACACCAAGCCCCACAATGGGCCGGGTTATGTCATGTAGATGCATACACCGAGTCTCATCATGGGTCGGGTTACGTTATATTGCTGCATACACCGAGTCCCATAAATGGGCCGGGTTACGTCATATTGCATCATCACACCGAGTCCCACAAATGGACCGGGTTACGTCATATTGCATCATCACACCGAGTCCCACAGATGGGTCGGGTTATGTCACGTATTACATCATTACACCGAGTCCCACAAATGGGCCGGATTACGTCACATGTTGAAGCATACACCGAGTCCCGCAAATGGGCGGGGTTACGTCACACATATTGATAATTACATCGAGCCCCAAAATGGGTCGGGTTATGTTATATTGATGATTCCATCGAGTCCCTCAATAAAGGGCCGATTTATGTTATATGAGATACGTTATCTATATGTATATGAACTTGATGATTCTCTGAGTAAGCATTCATGATGTTGATATGACTCGAATTGAAAAGGTACGATTAATTTCATATTTTGAAATGGTATTGATTTCATAATTTGAAATGACACGGTTGGTCTCACTTTTAAAAAGACATATTTTAAAAGGTACAGTTGACTCTTATTTATTATGACACGGTTGGATATGGTATTTGATTTTCATACTTGTCCATGTCATTCTTTGTACAGTTATGATCATGTCTACTGTACTTCATGTTTACATAGTTGGTACCTTGTTGTACTGACTCCATTCGGGGGGCTGCGTTCATGCCCGCAAGTATTAGGTACTCAGTTGGGTGATCCGCAAGCTTAGGATCTCCACTCAGCTTTCAGGGAGGTAGCTCCATTATTCCGGAGTTTGTCATGTTGGTACGGAGTTGTATTATGGTTTTATGTACATTCATGGGTACGACGGGTGTTAGTGATTTTCCACACGCTTAACGCAAGTGTACGTATCGTTACAAGTAATATAGTCTAGGTAAGACCGAATATCGTCCTCAGAGACTGGTTTTAAGTACCGATTATCTACGCTTTAGTTTCTATATGGTGAACATTAATTTGTTGGATTTTTTAGACTAATAATTAAAACTAATGCAGGAAATAAACTAAAGATAAAAATACTTTGATTTAAATCAGTTATGATGGAGAATTAGGGCTTCCAAGATCATCAACTATCCACTCTATTCAATTCTTAATACAACTAGACTGACCTCTTCTTCTACGTTAAGATAGCGGTTAACTAATCTGTCTTATATTCCGGTTAGGATATATAATCACTCAACCCCAGTGCAGAACCCTTCTATATTTCTATGATAGGATTTACCACATAGGAGGATTAAGAACAATAACCTATAATGCTACACAAGTATCAGGGTACTTTCGTCCGCAATTTTAACCTATGTCTATTCAATTACGGCATATCCAAATATCTCCTCTCGGTTCTTGATTCGAAATCATATAGATTATGATAATTAATTGTCAGTTAACTATCAAACATTCATAACAAATATTGAATAAATCTTAATCAAGTGAAGAAGAAATCAACTAATGTATTAATTCATAAATAAGAGTTTCAAACGAATCACAAGGAAAGTCTTAATAAAGTAATTAGCTCCTAGCCATAGTCACGCTAAGAACTAATACAATCTCCAACATGAACTGAAATAAAACAAAGAAAAAGAGAAAGAAAAATACTCAGAACTAGCCTCCAAGCCTTCTAGCCTGCAAGAGTTGTGCTGTAGAGTATTTACAAGATGGAATAAGGTAGAATGGTGGTATGAATGATCATCAGCGTTTAGGGATTATATAGGTAGAAAAAGTTGTCCCTTTCGGACCCTGAAAACATGTCAAATTCAGCCCAGAAACTCAAAAATCCCGCGTCGGTGCCGCGACCCTGCATGTTGGCGTCGCGGCGCTGCTGCCAATTTTTCCATCTTCAGCGTTTTTGTCCCTTTTTCCTCAGAGTTAGCTTACAGTCCACCTGTCATCCAACAACACAAGACACGAATCCAAGACCGTGAAACTGTTCAAGACAAAATAAAACAAACTAAAAACAGAAATCAAACTAACATAATTAAAAACCTTGGGTTGTCTCCCAAGTAGCGCTGTCTTTAATGTCTTGTAGCTGGACGCAGTTAACCTTTACTAGTGCCCGGTGGATCCTTCTGCGAACTGATTGCAATTTGCATAGTCATTGTTGTAGGTGTCACTTCAACTACAACCATCTTTCCAAACAAGGACTTCAGATGTAAGATTATCCCCCATTCACACAAGGCAGTCTTGTCTTCAAGGCTCTCTATAATGTAGGGATCAGTGAAATTCCCTACATTTCTCAACTTTTGGAGAGTGCCCTTGAGGGTATGGACTTTCTGGTTGAGGGTCAGCAATGACCTTTGGTGTAGTCTTTTCCGCAATAGGGTGGTCCTCAGTGACCTCTTCTTTATCTACACCAACTATCTCTTCAAATTCTTCAACAGCTTGTTGTGGTTCAGTTCCACACCGCTTCACCATTCCTCGTGAATCGGGTCACTTGGTGGACTTTCTTGAGGTGTAATGGTTACCACGCTTCATCGCTTGCGATTTGTGGTTCCCGATTCGTAACTGCTCCATCGAGTTTCCAAGTTACGAAGAGAGGTCTTACTTCCACCATCAATTGAGTTTGACGGTTGTGAGTGCCAACAACGCCGCTCTTAATTTGTCCGCTCTCGGATGGAGCCCGAATCAGAGTCATTGAAATTGCCTCGAGGATTCCGCACCTGGGTGAGCCTGAGTAAGGCTTCATGCAGCTCATTTCGATCTTCCTGTGGAGCCTGTGGGTTAACTTGTTGTTGATGATACTACTGTTGTGTATAGTAGTCGTAGTACTGCTGCCCCTGATAGTAGTAATAGTCCATGTGCCCTTTTTTTTTTACCTACAAAATAAGAAAAACAACAAAAAGTGATAACAAGATGCTCGCAGAACAAGAAACTTGTTCTTGGAGCAACCAAATTAGAAATAAGAATAGATAAATCGTTATTGAAAGTACGTCAATCCCCGACAAAGGCGCCAAAAACTTGTTAG
Source organism: Przewalskia tangutica (assembly GCA_029844215.1). Taxonomy (NCBI): domain Eukaryota; kingdom Viridiplantae; phylum Streptophyta; class Magnoliopsida; order Solanales; family Solanaceae; genus Przewalskia; species Przewalskia tangutica. Next base: position 1,652,969 of record CM056730.1, on the reverse strand, counting down.
CGATTTTCCACACGCTTAACGCAAGTGTACGTATCGTTACAAGTAATATAGTCTAGGTAAGACCGAATATCGTCCTCAGAGACTGGTTTTCAAGTACCGATTATCTACGCTTTAGTTTCTATTTGGTAAACGTTAATTTGTTGGATTTTTTAGACTAATAATTAAAACTAATGCAGGAAATAACCTATAATGCTACAAAAGTATCGGGGTACTTTCGTCCGCAATTTTAACATATGCCTATTCAATTACAGCCTATCCAAATCTCTCATCTTGGTTCTTGATTCGAAATCATATAGATTATGATAATTAATGGCCAGTTAACTATCAAACATTCATAACAAATATTGAATAAATCTTAATCAAGTGAAGAAGAAATCAACTAATGTATTAATTCATAAATAAGAGTCTCAAGTGAATCACAAGGAAAGCCTTAATAAAGTAATTAGCTCCTAGCCATAGTCACGCTAAGAACTAATACAATCTCCAGCATGAACTGAAATAAAACAAAGAAAAAAAGAAAAAAAATACTCAGAACTAGCCTCCAACCCTTCTAGCCTGCAAGAGTTGTGTTGTGGAGTATTTACAAGATGGAATAAGGTAGAATGGTGGTATGAAGGATCAACAGGGTTTAGGAATTATATAGGTAGAAAAAGTTGTCCCTTTCGGACCCTGAAAATGTGTCAAATTCGGCCCAGAAACTCAAAAATCCCGCGTCGGTGCCGCGGCCCTGCAGACTGGAGCCACGACGCCAAAATTACTGAAGATTTGGCTCACAGAGGTTGGGGCGCCGCGGCGCCTGTAGCATATTTCGGGCGATTTTTCGTTTCTTCGTCTGATTTCTTCTATACTTCCCGGGACTTCTTAGTCTTCATTTATTGGCCCTTTAAGTGTGCAATTCCACCTTAAATAAGTTCATTTTCTCTTCTTTTTGACATTTCTCCATTTTTGACCGCTGTGGCATAAAAAAAACGACCCTAATACTATACTAAACACCAACAAAATGAGTAAAATACTAACTAAAAATGGCTCAAAAAGTGTATATAAAATATGCCTAACAGCGGGGCCTTGTCCCATCACAGTTATGTGTCCAAGCTCTTAGAGGTATGTATTCATATGTGGACTGGATTTATGTACAAATGTGGTTTCTTTTTGGTTGTTATATATGTGATGGCAGCCTTGCCGGCTTTGCCTTTGTTCGGGAAAAAAAAGTGTTATTTAGCTTCCGCAGATTACTTGTGTTGTATGAATAGAAGGGTGCCCAGGTAGGGCACCAGTCGCGGGCCCGGGGTTCGGGTCGTGACATCTGCATACTGATAGGAGGAGGGCACATGTAGTATTTTGACTAGACCAAGTGCAACCTTCTCACGGACAAAATGAATATCCATCTCAATATGTTTGGTCCACTGATGCTGGATCGGATTATGAGATATATAAATGGCAGATATGTTATCACAATAGACTATAGACGCTTTACGCAACGGACAGCTGAGCTCCAAGAGAAGATTTCAGATCCAACAGATCTCAGCAACTACATTAGCAACACTCATATACTCTGCTTCCGCACTGGAGCGGGATAACATGGCTTGTCTCTTGGCAGACCAAGAAATAAGATTATCCCCTAAAAACACACAATAGCCTGAAGTAGAGCGTCGCGTGTCCGGGCATCCTGCCCAATCAACATCTGTGTAAGAAAGCAACCTGGTCAGAGCGGACGGGTAGAGATGCAACCCATAGTCAGGAGTACCCTTAATGTATCTGATAATACGCTTAAGAGCAGCAAAATGGGGTTCCCTCGGGGCATGCATGAACAGACACACCTGTTGAACGACATATGCAATGTCGGGCCTGGTAAATGTGAGGTACTGAAGAGCACCTGCAAGACTCCGATAGAGAGTAGGATCAGACACTGGATCACCCTCAGAAGCACTGAGCTTGGATTTCGAATCAACCGGAGTAGGCATAGCCTTGCAATTCGACATCTTAGCTCTGAACACAATTTCTTCTGCATACTTACGCTGACTCAGGAACATAGTATCTGCAGATCTAGTAACTGATATACCCAAAAAGTAACTCAGCTAGCCCAAATCAGTCATAGCAAATTCAGTTTTGAGAAGAGCAATAATGTCATTTTTCAATTTTTCAAAGGAGGCAGTGAGAACAATGTCATCCACATATAATAATAAGTAAGCAATGTCACTACTATGATGAAAAATGAACAGAGACAGACCTCTCTGAAGCTTAGGCACCGCGGCGCATCCCCGAGGGGTCGTGGCGTTGATGACGGTGAAAAATCAACTTGCTCACTGGAAGACTGGGGCCGCGGCGCTGAAGGCGAGACAAAGGCAGGGAGCTCACTGGAGGGCCGATGAGGAGGGGATGTTTCGGTGGTGCCATGAGTGAGTTGGCTGATAATGATGGAAGATATGACGGGTTCATCAAGAAAGGAGTAGTCCGATTTTCGGTATTTCTGGGATTCGAAAACGGGAATATCATCTCGTCGAATGTGAAGTGATGGAAAATGTGGATTTGACGAGTGGACAAGTCATAGCACAGAAAACCCCTATGGTTGAGTGGAAAACCGAGGAATACACATGGTGTAGTTCGAGGAGCCAACTTATGAGGGGTGGTGGAGGTAAGATTGGGATAGCACAGACAACCGAAGATTCGTAGGTGTTCATATGATGGAGTCCTACGATATAGAATGTTGGTGGGGGTCTTGTTTTGTAGGGTGCTAGTAGGTAAAATATTTAGGAGGTATTCTACCATTTTGACAGCATAGACCCAGAAAGATGATGGCAGACATGCATGAAAGAGGAGAGTACAGACCATGTTATTAATAGTACGAATAATTCGTTCAGCTTTTCCATTTTAAGCGGAGGTGTGAGGACAAGAAAAGCGGAACACCATGCCCTGTTGGGAGAAAAATTATGGAATGCCGATTATTAAATTCACGTCCGTTATCACACTGAAAGGATTTTATGGACTTTTCAAATTGGGTTTTAATAAATCTGTGAAACTCAAGAAATTTAGCAAAAACCTCTGATTTGAATTCGAGTGGATAAATCCATAAAAAGTGTGAAAAATCATCTAATAAAACAAGATAGAATTTGTGACCTAGTATGCTTGCCAAGCGGGCAAGAAACACAGTTTTGGAAAAGTTTCTCATTATTACATTGAATACGCAAATTATTTCTAAGAAAAGAAAAAACATGATCTCCTGGATGGCCGAGCCTATTGTGTCAGGTGGATAAAGACAATGCAGCAAGGGAGACTGGTTGTTGAGTTCTGACAGCGGAAGAGTGAGTGAAAGGGTAGAGGTCTCCCATACTATTGCAGCGCGTAAGAATTTTCCCCGTATTTAGATCCTTCACAGAGAAACCAAAAGGGTCAAAATCTACAGACACCCAATTATTGTGAGTGAATTTCCTATCAGATATCAACTTTTTAATAATTTGAGGTGCGTTGAGGACTTGGTTAAGGGAGAAGGTGGATAGGGATGTTTTATATGTGTTTTATCATAACCTGTAATCGGAATGCGGTGACCATTGCCAACAGTAATATATTGAAGATACTTTAACCGAAGCAGTTGGGAAAAATTACCTGAAGAGTTGGTCAGGTGTGATGTGGCTCCGGAGTCCATATACCAATTATTGTCGGACTGTTGCAGAGTGAGAGTGTTGAAAGCTTGGTCCAAATCAGTAGGTGACATCTGCTGGGCTGAAAGAAACGGTTGGGCCGACATCTGATGGGCCTGTTGAGGCGATGGGCCTATTGGTGTTGGACCGAGAACACTGGGCCGCCACTACTATCAAATCGGCGCCGCTTTGTCGGAAATGGGCAAGAGCGAGGCCCGGTTTGCGTTGGGCTGTGGATTGCGACCGTCCATTGGAAATCGAGGCGCTGCCGAGCTTTGCTGCCGCGCTTCTTCCTTTATTTTCTTGCCCGCGACCTCTGCCGCCTCGACCTCCGCTGCGGCTCTGCTGCTGCTAGTTGTCCGGCGGTGGTGGAGCGGTGGTGATGGTCGGCGACTGCAGGTTTTCAATGGATAATGTTTTTTGATTGTGCCCATCCTGTTTAGCATGTCTTGTTTTGTTGACACCCAATTTTGACCCTCCCGTCCAGTCATTAGCTATAAAATTAGACTAATTTTGTAAAATAATTTTTTATAATAAAATGCAGCGATAAAACATAAATACAGGCATAAATAAACAATTTAATAATGACATCGCGTCTTACGTAGAGTATTAAGCACTTAGAGTCCCGCGCCCACATTAATTAATTTCAAGCCCTGTCATGATTTTTAATTAATAATAAATACATAAAATAAATAATTTAGCAATGACGTCGTGTCAAATAGCATAGCCGCATTTATTAATACGCAAGAGAATTTCATAACCATTTGTAATTTAAAATCAATTTTAATCTAATACATGCATTTAATAGCGTCGCATTTATAAAAGCTTTAAACAATTCCTAAAAATCATACTTGCATTTAGCATTTAAATAATTTAATCTAAACTCAATTCAATTTTAATTTAACTTCGCAATAATGCACAATAATAAGATTTTAAATAATAATAGCGTGATTCTAAAATATTAAGCACTAGTTAAAAAGCACGCCCGCATTTATTACTATAACAACTAGATTAATAAAGCACCTAAATAATTTAATCACCACTAAACTAACTAATTAACTCCTAAGACTAATACCCTAATTAATTAACCCCCAGCCCACAAGACTTAACTAATTAGCCCATCAGCCCTTCCTTTAAGCAACCCGCAGCCCAACTAACTCTCTGGCCCAAACCCGCGACCCGGGGCCCAATCCTTTTCCCCTTCATCAGAAGGCCCACGCGACCAAATTTCATTTTCTCATCGTCTCCCGCAAACGCAAATTTCAACGAACCCTAAAACACTAAGAACCAGTCGCCTCCACGCCCGGATTTCTCGCCGGAGAATTCGGGCTTCCCTTCACCCACGCGCACGAAGTCAGCCCTTCTTACCATAGATAAACCAAATCCCTACCCAAAGCTCGTCAATAAAACAGTAAGAATCAATACAGAATCAATACGAAATCTCGTCGAATCAAGCACAAATTAGCCTTTATTACTTACCGAACTTAGACCCAGATGATCAGTTATAAATACAAGAACGATTAGGCATGCAAGGCAGAGGGGGCGGCAGGCGTAGACGGAGTCCAATAGCAATAATAGTCGATGTGCATAGGAGGTTAGGAGGTCCAAAGAATCGACAACCTGCACCATTAGCATCGCACAAAAGAAGCACAAATCTTTCTTTTCAATATCAGCCAAAAATCAGCAAACAAACTTCGCCCTTTCATTCGCATCGCAAACCTAAAGCCCGTCGAGTGGACCGACGACTTGATACGCTGCCCCGGTTCGCTGTCCGGAGAAGGTAAATTCATCACCCTTTCTGTTTTAATTTCTTTCTCTGTGTTGCTGCATAGTTTGAGTACTTGTCTGGTATGGATGCATAGTGTCTAAATATTAGCGTATCCGTATTGTGATGTATGAATTTTTCAGTCATCTCTCGATTCAAATACTCAGTTGCGTATGTATCCGTAAAGCTTAAAACACCAGCATCATGTCTCACGCAATTGTTGTGATGGTTGATTGCTCAAATACGTTTGGTTTGATCATATTAAGATTAACATCATGCCTAATGGCCGAAGAATAGATGAAATAAGGTATTAGTAAGGAATACATATTTAACTATGCTTATCTTGTTGGCAAAGAATTAGTAAGGAATACATATATAATCTGCAAAGGAATACATGCCTATCTTATCGCTTTAAATGTTGGTTAGACTCTATATGAATGTCCTGCATGTTTAGAGAGGAGAATGCATTATGTGAGTTCATATCATCATACAATCATATAGTCAGGCCTTAATCGTTAAGATTCCAAGATGATACCTAAATTAGGGCCAAGCATTCAATGAAATTGATTATGTCCTGATAAGTCTTGACATGTCTGCTTGTCTACCTAGATTACGTTTATCTTTGCGCAGATCTAAGACCCATGTTTGATATGAAAATTGTAGACTAGTTAAGTTGAAATGCATACGCGTGGAAAACTCTCGATGTCCGCTTCACATTTGTTCTATGGCTAATAGTATAGTGTGCGCGCTCCAGTTGAATCTTGAGTTGAAAGATAATCTAAGCTGTAATTGCACATGTCCCTGACGTCGATGATCTTGCTTATCTGGAGTATTGTCTCTAAATGAACCATGAAATCTTCCTCGTTTCCTGTATCAATCATATGTATATTTATCCTGGTGCTAGCATGAGCATTCCTTAACCCTTCTTTTAATTGTTAACTGACAGCATGCATATACATGTGTCGCTTACTTCACATTGGATTTGCCTTTCGTTTATTTTTTTGTTATTTGCTGAGTCTGCAATTTAATCATGGCATACAGGTTTAAGTATAAATCATGTGTGTTAACTCTTAGGTCAAATACTTGCTTATTATTTAATAAAGTTTTGAGCGGGTACTAATCCTTATCTTTCGTTCTTGTTACATGAAATGCACCGGAGCAAAAATGAAGAGTCTCATGGCGAGACTCATCATGAGCTACTTCAAATGGCAACCCGCGTCTATATACATCCGCATTCGCATTCCCGCTTCAGAAGTCCTTAAACAAAAATAGGACAAGACGACGTTGTCATCCGTCTCAACTCATCCTACTCTTTAAATTCGCTTGCCTCATTTTATGCCTTACTTGTTTATTACAATTTTATTACTTAATTTTGTAATTAATAGGAGAACTTCCAGCAATTAGCCTTTGAACATATGAGGTGGGAAGGTAATTTAAATTTAGAAATGCACTTCTACTTTATTTGTCTTTTAGGGTTGTTAGGCATGTCTAAATTCTGCAAAAAATAATCTAAATAATCTAACTTGCATCATAAAACCAACAGTTTGTTAAATCCCTAAGCATAACAGATTTCTCCTAAACTCTAAAAAATCATCCTAAAGCATCTCTTATATAATATTGTACGCAGGTTAGGCAAGATTAATTGAGCTAGCAATATACATAATTAGTCCGTAAATAACCTTTGCATGAACACATAATTAGTCCATAAAGCACCTTAGCATTCTGTAGCATTTCTAGCCCTTCTTAGCATTTTTAATCACCCATTGGCATTTAACACCTTTAGCACATTTTTGTCCTTAACATTTTAGCACCTCCTAGCATTCTTTTGCACTTTAGCATATAGCATCTTTTGCCCTTTTAATACTTTAAGCACCTTTTAAACATTTTAACATTTTAGCATTTTTATTAAGCAGGAGGAGCTTTTATTTTGCATTTTTAATTATAATGATTACCCTAGGTTTGACAGGATAACCGCAAGTTAGCGGATCTTAGAGGGTGCCTAACCTCTTCCCTCTAGATTAATAAAGAATCCTTACCCAGAATCTCATTAAGTTTCGCAGACCATTAAAATGGAGTTAATGTTTTACTTAAAACTAGTTAACATTTAGGTGTCCTAATTCACCCAAACTAATTAGGTGGCGACTCCGCGAACCCTTAGCATTTTAGCACCTTTTAGCATTTTTTGTACTTTAAAGCATTTTAACACCTTTTAAGCATCTCTTAATATTTTTTAAGCATTTTTAACACTTTAGCATTTTACTTTATTTTCTAACATTTTTATCTAAGCAGGAGTTATTCGCTAATAAATGTCGCGGTCGAAAATGGGCGTGACATGTTTTTTCCAACAACAATTGTGAAGTGCCTTGTTGAAAGTTGGAAGTGGATCAGCCTGTTGAATCTTTGTGGCAAGAGTATCATATTCCCCTTTTGGTAATCCTGCAACGAGTTGTAGTACCATTTTAGTCTCAGAAACAGTTGTCCCAACATGAGAAAGTTGATCAGGGACAAGTTTCAGTTGTTTGCAATAGTCAGATATGTTGTTAAAATTCTCAAGACGTGTGTTGTTGAACTGCTCCTCTAAATACACCACACGAGTATTTTTATTATCCTGAAATATATCCTCCAAGCGTACCCAAAGTTCGCGTGTCGAAGCACCTGTTTTCAGGATAGTACACAACAAGTCTTTTGAGATGGTACCAAAAATCCATTATTTGACAATGGCGTCAAGACGACGCCATGTCGAGTCATCAATCTTAGGGGGTGAGGGATTAAATCATCAATGTGATCGAGCACGTTATACGCGCAGGCATGGATATAAAACAGTTCTACCCACATAGAATATTGACAGTCTTCTTGATCTAGAATAATAAGACCAAAATTCTTGATGTTTGTGACAGCAAACGCCGGATGAAAAGAAGACTTTGAGGAAGGGAGGGAGTGTTAATTAATCCGGAGGTAGAATCAGTGGATGTAGGGGAATTAGGAGGAGACATGGTAGCCACAGGGTTAGAAATTCAGAGGAGAGGCGCCGCGGCCGAGAGGAAGGAGGGGCGGATTTCGAGAAGGAATTTCTAGGGTTTTTGGAGTTTAGGCTACTGATACCGTGTAAGATATTGGAATAATTTCCCTTATGGATTTCTTTCTTTAATCACAATATATATAGTTGTACAAAGGTGATTCCTAATACAGTAAGAATCCTAAGTTACCTTAAATACATGATACTAACAAATACAATATATACTGTGAATATTTGAAGAATATTCGCTAATAATAACGAATAACAATTATAGAGATAAATGACTGTATGTATACATAAAAAAAATTGACCTTGTATGTGCAATATAATTTTGTAGCAAAGATTTGAGATTAACCACGTTGCGGCCCCTAGCTTTGTCCTTGCTTACAAACACGTCGGTGAATCGTGTAGTCACGGGTTTGGCAAAACTCACGATTTCTGACTCGAAATAATATGTACACGTGTGTGTTGTGTTAGAAATAAAGTTATATTGTACTAAAAAACTCATAATGCCTACTTGCCTAGATCTTAGATTTGCCACTCTAGAGCAAGGATAGAAAATCCCATGTACATAACTTGTTACTCTTTTAGCTCTAGTAGGACGAGACCACCTCGGAATATGATGGGATAGATGAGATTTTTTGTTTTGGTTTCTAATTTTAGGGGCAGCTTGATGCGCAAAGCATTCAGCAGTAGCAGGGTCCAGAAGGGCCACACCTCAAGGGGGCGTGACATAGATAATTTAGCCTAAAGCAAACATTAGTAGCTGCTTTCACGGCTCGAACCTGTGAGGTAACACGGAGAAAACTTTACCATTTCTCCTGTGTTGTTACTGTTGTCTATGATAGTATTAGTCAGGAGGAGAGAAGGGAATTATGGGCTGATTTGCAGAGGCTGGGTTCAAATCTAAATTCACCTTGGTGTGTTTGTGGGGATTTCAATTTCCCTTTATCATTAGAAGATAGAATGGGAGGTCAACCAGTCAGTGAAGCTGAGACAAGAGATTTCCAACAAGTCATTGATGATCTGGTGCTGGCTGATATGAAATCAACTGGGAGGGTCCTTACTTGGACAAATGGGCATGTGTGGAGTAAAATAGATAGAGAACTTTGGAATGAGGCATGGATTGGACAATATGGTCGTATTACTGCACAATTCCGGGAGAATCATTTTTTCTGATCATGCACCAATCCATATGGAGATTACTCAAACAGTAGTATCCAAAAGGAAACCATTCAGGTTTCTTAATGTTCTTGCTAAGGCTGAGGAGTTCATGCAGGTGGTGGCTACTATTTGGGAAACACCAGTACTGGGGACAGCAATGTACAAGTTATGGAGCAAACTTAAGCTATGTAAAGAGCCTTTAAAGCAGCTAAAAACTAATGGTTGGGTAGTCGAGGATTATTCAGGATGACATTTATGCTGCTATTATGGAATTTTTTCAACATAACAAGTTGCTCAGAGCTATAAATAACACTTTGGTTACACTAATTCCAAAGACATCATATCCAGAGACTATTAGATATTATCGACCCATTGCTTGCTGTTCTATAGTGTACAAGATTATCTCCAAAGTCATCTCAAACAAAATTAAAGATGTTATTGATGGAGTAGTAGGCCAAAGTCAATCTGCATTCATTCCAGGGAGACTCATATCAGACAATATCATTCTGAGCCATGAGCTAGTGAAGGGGTATACCAGAAAGAACATTTCACCAAGATGCATGATTAAGGTGGATTTACAGAAGGCCTATGACTCAGTAAAGTGGTATTTTATTGAGCAGATGTTGCAAGGGTTAGGTTTTCTAAGCAGAATGGTCACCTGGATCATGAATTGTATACAAACTGTGAGATACACTTTGATGGTAAATGGGGAAATGTCTGATACAATGAAGGCAAAAAAGGGATTGAGACAGGGAGACCCTATGTCCCCATACATTTTTGTTCTACTCATGGAATACTTGAATAGATGTCTGGCCACCTTGAGGAATGAACCTAAGTTTAATTACCACCCCAGATGCCAAAGAATGGGTATTACATACCTATACTTTGTGTAAGACTTTTTCTTGTTGTCAAGGGGGGATGAGAAGTCTATTATGCTCTTACAGGAGAAATTTTCCCTTTTCTCTGAAGCTTCTGGATTGAAGGCTAATTTAGCTAAAAGCCAGGTGTATTTTGGTGGAGTTGATGATGGAACCAAGGCAAATATTATTCTGGGATATGAAGTGGGAGAACTCCCTTTTAAGTACTTGGGGGTTCCTTTATCTACTAAGAGGCTCACAGTTCTGCAATGAAAACCACTAGTGAACAAGATCACTGCTAGAATCACAACATGAATGGCTAAGTGTCTCTCATATGCAGGCAGACTGCAGCTTGTTAAGGCTGTTTTATTTGGAGTACAGGCATACTGGTGGCAATTGTTTCTCATGCCAAATAAGGTGATCAAGTTGATAGAGGCAGTCTATGAAAGTTATCTATGGTCAGGAGAAGCTACTATCACAAAGAAAGCCTTAGTGGCCTGGGACAAAGTCTGTTTGCCAAAAAATGCTGGTGGTCTCAACATCTTAAACTTGCAAGTTTGGAATCAGGTGGCTATTAGTAAATTGCTCTGGGCACTGAGTCAAAAGAAATACAAATTCTGGATTACCTGAACACACAATTATTACATCAAGAATCAAGATATTCATTCTATGAAAATTTCAAAGCAAGCTGCTTGGATGATCCGGAAAATTATTCAAATGTGGAAGTACTGGCAAGCATTGGGAGATATAGATAGTTTGATTATTGGGGGCAAGTTCCATTTGGCTGCTGCATATATAAGACTTAGGGGTGAAGTAGAGAATGTAGCATGGAACAATCTCTTTTGCCACAATATAGCTGAACCCAAACTGAATTTATTCTCTGGTTGAGCTTACATGGGAAACTTAGAACCAAAGATTTATTGGTAAGATGGGGCCTCAATGTCAATCCTGGATGTGTTTTTTGTGAGGATGGGATTGAAACCACGGAACACTTGTTCTTTGACTGTCCCATTACCCAGAAAATCTGGCAGTGTCTTCTTAGGTGGCAGAAATGGGATAGAAGGGTGCAAACATGGAGCATGGAATGGAAATGGATGCAGCAGCAGTCAAAGAGGAAAAAACCAACAACTGTTTAGATATATCAACTCACTATGAGTTTAGAATTTTTTTGTAACAGTTTCTTTGTTTGTTTAGAGGAGTAGTTGAGAAGGATTGGACTGGTTAATTATCTCTAGTTTTGTAAAGAGTTCACTTGGTAATTAATAAAAGTTTCCTTTAATTTCCAAAAAAAAAATCTTGTAGCGACCTTAGGATTGCTACAACCTACAAGAAAAGTTGAGTGATTAGGATTTAAAGTTTATGAGTTCTGAACTCGCCATCTAATTCATTTTAGTTATTGAGTTCGTAATTAAATATTTATACATATTTAATTAAAAATTTGTATTTAAATAAATTCTATTAGATTCGTCCGAACTCGTACCTAATAATGTAGCTTCGTCCCTAACTACAAGTATTTCCTATGCTAACTGTTCTTAATTTCTGTTGTTTTGGTCTACCTATCCTTTCATACTTGTGCATCTTTTTATACTTCAATTGGGAGAGCATTATCAAAGTCTACACACTCTCATATAGTACTTATATATGTACGTAGTGTATATTCAGAATGTTGTAGTAATGTCTGAAAGTCATGAATCAACCCACTAATTATCCCTCGGTAGCTATTTATGTGAAAATATTTGAATATGTACAATAAATTTGAAAAGTTTATTTTTTTTAACTTTATATCCGGTCAAACTAGAAAGAATTGGTGAAATATAGAAGAAACGGTCCGCATAGGCGTAGCTCAGTTGGTTCAGGTGGTAGATAGGCAGGTTCGAGCTCTGGCAGCCGCAGTGTGAGAGTTTTCATTCTTCCTTTGTGGGGGATGACTTCTTGTGAGCATCAGGCACTTGCCTGTCACTCCCACCTAGTGGATCGCTGAGTCACCATAATTTACCTCCTCCACCAATCTATGTTGAGATATTCATTAGTATACTTGGTAGTATATACAATGTTAGTCTAGTTAGTGATTATTTTTGCAATGGTGATTTCTGCAAGGATATTATTATAAATAGGTTGTAATAGCAATTCCATTTCAGTTAGAAAATAAAATACAAAAGAGTATATTTTACTCCCCAAAACATATTCTCTCGTCTGCTTCTTCCTTCCCTTCCTGCTTTCTTCTTCTTGTTGCTCTCAATTGATCTCGTATTGAGAATTTAATATGATATCAGAGCCCTAGGAAGATCGGGGATATTGAATTCGAGATTCGGCGATTCAAATCGAGATCGCGAGATCGAGAGTAGCACAATTGCATAACTGATATTGAACAATCACTGTGTTCTCATATACACAGTGACGATTATCACGTCGAGATTAAAAATCAGAAACAGGGGAGAAATCAGAGTCGTGATTTTCTGATAATCAGAAATCGTGATTTCTTCAGAAAAATCAAACTGCGAAATCGACAGAGTATTGAGGTAATCTCCGTAGAATATCGATCGATTCTGTGCGAGAGACACAGAATCGAAGATCGATTGAGAATAGATTCATTCTATTTTTGTTTACTATTTTCGATTATCGCATTTGTCGATTTAGTCGGCTGGAGATGTTATTTTTCTGCGGATACACTCCGTTTTTGGCTGTCATTGCGGCGACGAAGATCGTCGTGGTTTCAGTCTTTACTGAGTTGGATGAAATCGAAGAGAGTATATATGTGTCTTATGAATACTGTTGTTGTTTCTGTGTTGGAGAATTGGAGAAAAGTGTCGTTTGTTGTTGTTACTGTTGTTGTTTCTGTGTTGGTGAATTGGAGAATTGGAGAAAAATGTCGTTTGTTGTTGTTGTGTTGGTTAGTTACTGTAAATGTTGCTAAAACCCCAGCAACTGATGTGTTGGCTTGTTGATGATGTTCTATTGTGGCTACTAATGTGGCTTGTTGTTGATAGTTGTTGTTATGTTAGTTTCTATTCGTGTGTGGCTACTAAAGTTGGTATTGGCGAGCCACTGCTGGTTCTGTTACTGGTGTAGTCGTTTGTACTGTGTTGCTGCTCTTGCAATGGCTAAAATTGTTGCTATTGTGGGGGATGAAAATGTTACAGATTATGAGGACTCATGTTGCTGCTGATGTGGTTGTTGCTGGAAATGCTTCTCCTAGTGGAACCATGAAATCAAAGAGTAGGAAATTTCTATCGATAAAAGGATCAAGGAGTTTTCAGCGACAAATTGACTGAGAACCGAGGGATACTTCATCGGAGACGATATGGATTGAGTTGAAAAAATCAATTCAAGGATTCAAAGAGTTATTCACAGTCGATCAAGTGTTAGATTGACTGTTTTTATATGTTTAGCTCAGGATAGGAGAATCGAAGGATTTCTAGCCGGAATTGGACTAGAAATTGAGGGAGACTCCGCTGCATATCCGAGCTTATTATGAGAGATTGCGTGATGAGAATTGAGGGATTCTCTAGTCTAAGCGAGACTAGAGAACGAGGAGTTCTTGCCGCTTATTGAAATAGCTTGCGTGATGAGACTAGAGAACGAGGGGTTCTTCATTATTACGCAAGGTGAATCCAGTGGTTATTCTGTCGATTATGTGTTGAGGACAAAAACTGAGAGATTCAACTTGTAAAGGTTGCATCTGATGTCGTCGATGTTACGATTGGTGCTGCTATTATTGATGTTGTTCCAGCTGCTGTTGTTTCTAGTGTTGAAGCAGCAGACTGCTGTTATTTTCTGCTGCTGTAGGCAGCAAGACTGATTTTGCGACTGTCTGATTTTTGGGAGACTGCTTGAGAAATGATTAATGATGATTCAAGCATTTGTTGTAGCTGCTTTTGTTGTTTTTACCTACTGTTATTGTTGCTTAGGATCAGTGGGAATTTGGTTGCTGAAAATAGCTGCTAGAATTAATATGCAGTTGCTGGAAAATGTTAGCTGCTGCAGGAATCTTGCTCGAGCTACTGCTAGTGTTCGAGCTACTGCTAGTGTTACTGCAGCAGTCGAGCTGCTGTAATTACTAATGTTGTTGTTGTTTTGTTACAACTGTTGTTGTTGAAGTGTTTGCAGCTGATGATTGGTTGTCGTTGTTGCTTATGGTGCTGCTGAAAATGAGAAGAAAACTGAAGAGGATATTGATGTTAAAAATCATGATCAGTTCATTGACAAGGAGATGGATTAGTTTATAAAAACTTAACATGGGTTTGGTTGTGTTGTTGCTACACCTACTGCTATTGATATTGCTGTTGTTGCTGCTAGAGCAGCTGCTGTGCAAGTTGTAGAAGATGTTGTGGTTGGTGTATTTGATGCAGCTGCTGGTGTGGCAACTGTTGTGCTGGTGCTGATGGATTCTATGCTGGCTGTTAAATGCCACAGCTGCGACTGAAATTGTTGTTGCCGAGAACACAGATTTTGCTGGCAAGCCTGTTGTGGCTGCCATTCGTGAAGGCGTTTCCGTCAGCTGTTGCTGTCAATAATGCATCTGCGATGCTACTCGTTTCCAAGCTATGACTGAAAACTCTGTTTTCTGTGCCTAGCTTGAGGGGGGATGTTGAGATATTCATTAGTATACTTAGTAGTATATACAATGTTAGTCTAGTTAGTGGTTATTTCTGCAATTGTCATTTATGTAAGATTATTATTATAAATAGGTTGTAATAGCAATTCCATTTCAGTTAGAAAATAAAATACATAAGAGTATATTTTACTCCCCAAAACATATTCTCTCGTCTGCTTCTTCTTTCCCTTCCTGCTTTCTGCTTCTTATTGCTCTCAATTGATCTCGTATTGAGAATTTAACAATCTCTGTCGGGTCGGAGGTGGGTCCTGCGAGGGATTTCGGCTTTTGCCTCCAAATACGATTTGCATAAAAAAATGATTACGACGAGTTTTTATATTTTAGTTATAATTTATTGTGTTAATTTATAATATTGATCTTCTGTAAAAATGAATCATATTAATTACAATAACATTTTAAATGAAGGGGGGATGATGGGCCATAATATTCTGTCTTCCACTAACATATTCCAACATATAAACAAATAAAAAGTTATATTTCCCATCAATACACTCAGCTTTATTCTGTGAAAAAATCGATTATTCCTTTATTTCTTTTCTTTTATGCACAAATGATAGATGCAAAAATTTAGCTAAAAGCTCCTTATCATAATTATTTCAAACTATATTAGCTAGAAACAACAAATATAGCTATATTAATTATGTATTTATCTTAGAAGGCTACGGCTCTATAAATTTCAGTGTCTTATTTTTTTATTTGTCTACTATTTATTTAGGTGTAAAGAACAATGAGTTTACTCAAATTACCGATTTCAAACTCAAATAACAAAGAAGGGATGCATTGGTGTGGTAGATAAACAACGAACATAAATTAGTCAATTAATATTCTCCCGACTTATTCGAGACTGACGTGTATTTTTAATTATACAAGATTATATATATATATATATTTGGTCTGATACAAGAATATATACATTCAATATCCCTAATATTGGCCAAAAGCTAACCCTGTGGGCGAGAAATTCCGCTTTTCATTTAAAGTGTTAAGTGTCACACCTTTTCTTTAATTCTCTTTTACCATTTCCTTTAATCCCTTTTCATCATCATATCATCAGCATTTTCACCCCTTTTTAAATTTAATTTAATGCCCCACTTGTCCACTTAGGGTTCAATTGAACATAGCATTTTCGATACGAAGTAATGATATATACACATTATAGTTTATATATAGATTTTTTATATTATCACATTATCAAAAGGATATATATAAGAGAGTTTTTTTTTCCTGTAAACAAGAGTAAGTTTCCTTACGATGTAGAATCTGTAATCTTGAAAATAATAAAAATTCACCCGCAAGGTAGCTGACAGAAGAAGAGAAATATGACCGCAAGGCCACGAAGTCGATCCTCGCATAAACTTTCTTGGTTGGCGCATCGCTGGCCAAGTGTGGTTTACACTGGGCCGACGTGGTTTGCGCCATGCACCGGAGCACTTCTGCTGCTTTTCGAAAGAAGCGGCCGCGGCCTTCACAACAAAAAAAAAAAAAAAAAAATTGCCCGCGACAATAGGTAAACTTTATCCGTGGTATTAAAAATCCTAAGTTAAACTAAAGAAAATCATTAAATTTTATGAGATATTAACTTTTGAACTCCTAATTTCAGTAGTACTGCACTATGTAAAGAACCTTCGATCGAGTCCATCAAATTTAAATTCTGAATGCATCTAGTTCGATTCGTCACGGCTAGAAACCAATCGGAACATTTTCTCCAAAAATTCATCGAGAATGTGAAAAGTCCGTCGGAAATTCTGATTTTTTTTCTAGTAGTGCTTGTAAATAATTATCTGAAAGTTGCTCCAAAAGTGGGTGTCCAGAAATCAACAGTGGTCTCATGAGTCACTGGAAAAGTGCTTGAAATTGGTACCAAACATAATCCTCTACCTCTAAGATCTTTGTTTCCTCCTCCTGCTGCATCCTCGGATTTATTACCACTCTGCAAGACAGCAAGAATGTCAGCATGGTTTAGTATCCGTTTTGAATTTCGACTAATCAAAATTTATCTCATATAAGACTCATTAAAGAGGGAAGCTCCACTTTTAAAAATGTGTCACGCAAATTGAAACGGCGAAATTACCCGTCGATGTTGCAGGGTTGCTCCACTTTTCATGTATGGGGCGCTTAATGCCTGTAATTAATTCTTCAAAATGAATTAATAAACTTAAACTAATTAAGATTACAAATGAAAAAAGGGCTTACACCAATTTGATCATGGAGGAACTTTATGTACTCAATTGCTTCTGATAATACAGAAGCTGTATCTGTCTGGAGAAGAAGAAAAAATAATTATTAACTTTTTTTTTGTAAATTCAGACAACTTAGCGTCTCAAACATTTTGAGGGTCCTGTTATAATTCGTAAAAGTGGGCTCTTAATATAAGTAAATATACGATTTTAATAATCTGAATTTGGACCTCCACATGCGCGCACCACTGGAACTGAATCACTTTACTTTGATTGAGCTAAGACCTACGAATTATGAGTCTTTACAGTAAATTCTGGTTAATACTACTTAATAAAAAATGAAAAAAAGAGCCCCTAAAATTTTCTGTTTCGCACGGGTTCAAAAATGACCCTGATGCTAAAGTAAAAAGAAATGAAGAAAAAATTAAGTCTCAGTGCTTACCTTTCCAAAAGGTGAGACTAATTGTTGAAGTGCAGTGATTCTGTCTCCCATTTTCTCTTTTCTCACCTGAAAAATGAATTAACAAAGTTACATATATATTAATAAAAGTTTATGCACTATTAAATATATTAATACAATTAAGTAAATCTCTTTACAATAATTAATAAATTAATCTATCATCACATGTTAAAATTTACAAATAATATTAAAAAATCATTATGCCGACAATGTTACCTTAAATGCTGGCGAAGGAGATGGAGTTTCAGTCCTTGGTCTTTTATTTGATGTGTCAGTATTGCTATTTCTCTTTGGTATTCTATTTATATCTCTAACCTCTCCCATATTCTGTTGCAATGAGTGAAAGAATTAAATCATCTCATGTATTAATGGAATCAACCAAAAGTAATAACAATTCAAACCCTAGATATACCATGCAAGTTTTCGGATTCGAGCTTTGAGAGACGTTTTTCTCTTTAATGACTCTTACGCAACATAAATTTAAATTAATCGAGACATCAAAGCAGATATCGCACGCCAAACGAAAAATAAAAAACTGTAATTACAATTACCTTTGCTTTCTCATCAACTGTTAGGTTGGGAAGTTGTGGATGCAAATTAGAAGGAAATAGACTTGAGGGTACATCATTCATGGCAGCTGCACTTGCATTCCAAAAAGGAGTATTATTTGAGAAATGCAGCTCGCTGTGAGGCGGCGGCAACTGTAGCAGCAGTGGTGGCTGTTCCGTGCGCGGCGATGTTCGGAGAAATTGAGGAAATTTAGACCAATCAGTTGGTTCTTGGCTTAAACCATAATTTGATGGACTAATATTATTATAGAGTCCTCCTCCTTGTGACATTTGTGATGAAGAATCCTCAGAATTCCCAGAATATAATATTTTTTGTCTAGTACTCCAATGTTGATCTTGATGAGAATTTGCTTCTACTTGATAATTATTATTTGTATTTGAACTTATATCTTCTTGTTCAAGTATTGAAGAAAATCCACTCTCAGCTTTTTCACTCCTCCTACACCAAAAATTTGTTGAGACGTAATATAATTAAGTAATTAAAATATAATAATTTAATATACTTTACACAATTTAACAGTACTTACAATAAAGATGGGTGGTTCCATTCATGTGGTTGAGAAGTAAGTCCTAAGCCCATAATTTGGAAATTGGGATCATGAGAAGATAAAACACTTCCTCCTCCACCACCTCCACCCGAAGATTCGGACACCGACCCAGATTCCAAGAAAGTCCTAGGTTTGATGTCCACGTGAGTTTCTGTAGGCCAATTACTACTATAGTCGCTTGACATAGTAGTATTGGCCAATGTGGAAGCCGTAGGAGTATTGGATGAACCACAAACGAACCTATTCCTTGACGTTGACGTGTTATTATCCCACCAATTTCCACTACCTAGTTGAAATTCTTCGGCCATGGCAATTTTTCAAGAGAAAATTAAGGATGTTTTCAATACCGACAACAGCTCTCCTCCTACTTAATTCGTCCGATTAGAAAATTCTCTTCGTGATTTTCAAGTAAGTAGCAAAAGAAAAATGTTGGATTGAGTTAGAAAAGAAGAGAAAAAAAATTCTTTCTTTGGTCTATCAACTTGAACTTATAAAATGAGATGATGACTCCTTACTTTGCCTTTTGTTTTCTTTGTGGTATTGAATCAATATTCTTATGCTGGAACTCTCTTTTTGCTTTACACTTGGGGTCTGGTTTATGGTTTTTGGCTATGTTTATAATAAAAATGTTGAAATGAATTTTGTTTCTCTTTTCAATTCATCTCCCTATTTATAGTATGGAAAGCATTTGAATTTTGTGAGACTTTAAGAAATGACCAAATTTTTTATTGACTTTGACAAATGACCAAATTTTTGATTGACTTTTCATGAGTAGCGATTAGAAAATAGAAATTATACTACTACTGAATTCCATCCTTAGCCAAACATCCATTAATTACTTCTTGTTTTCCTTTTCCCCTTTTTGATGGTATTATCTTTTGAGAAGTTATATGCATGAGAATTTAAAATGTAAAAAGGAAAATATACGAAGAAACTAATGGGATTCAACATCTACAATATATATATATATATATATAATGAATTTGACCTTGTATATACAATATAATTTTTGGACAAAAGGGATTCGGATGATCCATGTCGTACCTCCCATCTTTGACCCTAACTGTCGGTACTGCAATTATTTTTACACTATCAAGTTTCACATTTCCCGCCCCTTCAACCTCCGGTGGATCATGTGTGATTAGGCCTTCAACAAGAAACTAGCAAAATAATGATGAATTTTCCCCATTTAGGGGGGTCGTTAGCTAATTAATCAAAAGCTTGCTGCTGAAAAACGTTGTTAGGCTAGCGCGGCTCGCTCAACAAGGTCGAGACCAAGATGATGGATATTCCAAGGAAGATCGAAGAAGATGAACGAGGATCATATAGTTTGAGAGCTGGATCGAGTTTTAAAGCGTGGATATTTACAGGTAAACTCATTCGTTAGTCTTTGAAATTGTTATATAGACTAAACTCTTATGATATTCCCCCACTTTGACTCTTATGATATTTACTCTATCTGGTTAATTTTAAATAATGTAGAGATAATTTGTTTTATTTTAACTTTTTTCAGGTGACCTGTTAATGTAAATTCTTTTTTACTCTGATGTCGTGTATAAACTATACTCAGTTTACGAGTTTAAGTTTTATAAATTGACAATACATTAATGCTTACATAATGAAGTTAGATAATTACAAATAAATCTCTTAAATAATATCTAATTTTATAATCATTTATTAGAGAAAGAATAGATTTGGAAAAAATAATTCCTATAGCAACACTTATTTTAGATTAAATTTAATTGGATAAAATAACATTTAAAAAGGGTCAAAGAAAATAAATAAAAGCAAGATGTTTATAATGTCAAAGGATCTATAATGCTTCCTTTTTTAGGATAGTGGTAGAAGTCAATGTAAAATATCTTTTGCCACTAAATTTGAGTTCACATAACATATAAAATTAAAAATTCTTGTACTAGCATCACTTCCATTAGTAGTCCTTAGGTGGTTGACTATGAATTATCAGTGACGGAGGCAGGATTTTTATTTAAATAAATTATATATAAAATTTATCTATATGGTGTAAAATTTTGACGAAGAAATGTTAATTAACTCTCTTTCACGGAAGTTAGCTCCGTCACCAAACGATGTCGTCCAAGGAGTGTCCGTTTTGTCATTTCTCTAAGCAAATTGGAAGATTAGTTTCAAATATAGTCATTATTTCATATTATTTCATTATTCAGTATTAGTTGTCATGTTTTCTTTTCATAACTACTTGGATTTGATGCATTTGAGCCGAAGGTCATCGGAAATAATCTCTACCTCCATAAATAGGAGTAATGTATGTATACATGATTCTCTACATAATGAGTATGTGTTGTTGACTTTAGGGTTTAAAATTATACAAAGTCAAAGGATAGACCCCACACGGTAGCACGCTTATTGCTATAATGGGCCTAGTCTTGTCACCTAAGAGTCAGAGCCAGATAGCGACTCCAATATTCTTCTTATAATCAAATTTGTTTGAGGTCTTTTTTTTGTCACAAAAGAGTTTTGTAGTTAGTTTTCTTAAAAAATAATTTAAAGTATGGTTGTACTTGCACATGAGTTCCATCTAAAAGAAAGAAAAAAAATCAAAATGATTTATAATATCGAAGAACAGAATGTGATACGATGAGATAGAATGCAATAGAAACAAAGACAGGGAACATGTTACCTATTCTTAACGAGCAAAGCGATCCCCTTTCTTCTGAATTAAAGAATTCAGAATCAATCAAATCTCTCCAAATAGGATTCGAACTTACGACCAATCGGTTAACAACCGACCGCTCTACCAGTGAGCTACTAAGGAACAACAGGAGATTCGATTTCATAGAGTTCAATTCTCGTTCCCAACCTATGATCAATATGAGCTCGAAGCCTCCTTCGTAACTCCCGAAATTTCTTCGTAGTAGCTTCCTTACATGCCTCATTTCAAAGGAAATCTCAAAATGGCTCTATTTCATTATATTTCATCCATATTCCAATTACATTCATTTAATATTCCTTTGGTGTCATTGACATAACAGATGTCATTTATCCATATTTTATATTCTAGAAGTTTAGTATTTTCAAATACTTATGATCAAATCTATATATTTGTAAGTAGTGAAATTCTTTATTTATGGCCAAACAAGAAATATCTTAGCTAAAACTCTTTTGCTTTTTAGAGATAAGTATATCACATGTAAATGTCTTAGTCGAGTTTAAAAACAAACACCACAAGTTTTTAATCACCTACCAAATCTGCTATATATCAAATAGGGAAAAGGACACCCCATTACATATTGGGAATAAAAAAGATAAATTTTAGCACCTAAATACATAAAGTATTCAAAATATACTTTTCATAAAGTAAAGACATAATTAATTGGCTGAATCTGTAAACACTTTATATTTTCTTTGCCTCTACTCAATTCTCTAGTCTTCACCGAGCTGAAAAACCTAAACATACAAGCGCAAGTTTGGTTCGTTGTACTACGCTGAATTGCAGTAAATAAAAGAAATATATAGCGTTTGGTGGTGTTTTCAGTCGGACTATATTATTTCTAAAAATAGTACACTTCAACTGTCATTTTTGAGACGTTGTAATCGGTATACTAATTTCATTGGGCATCTTGTATTGGGTGATGTATTAATATATAATGGACGGTATTAGAGTATTAATATATAATGGATTATATTTTTATTTTATTTTATTTTTAAGATACCTGAGACCCACTGCATACCCAAATGAGGTGTAAAACGCCCACCAAACATCGTATTATTTTTTGTCCAAGATACCAAATTAATACAACATCAAACGCGTGCCTAGATGGATCTCCCTTGGACTGTACTAAAAATAAAAAAATGCAGTCCATTATATATTAATATTCTAAACCGTTCATTATATATTAATACAGTACAGTCCATGCAAAATTATACAATCCAGTGGACATACCAAACGAGCCCCAAGGACACAAACCATTAAAACCTGCAACTTTCCATTGAATAACTGTACGTCTTTGACAAAATCATTAATCTCTTTTATTTTCTTATGATAGAGTTTGTGTTTAGCCTATGATCTTCCTAAATGCAAAATTACATGTTTCACGGAAAAGTGGGAATTTTCAGTTCAATATTTCTTAAATCCGATCTCTGGTTGTTCCCTTTGAGAAATAGCTCAAATAATTGTATAATATGTGTAATAATTGTATAATATATGTATAATTAGTAAATATATGATGATTATATATTTATTATACATAAATTATATAATAATGATTATGTTTATGCAGGGGCGAAGCCGGGATTTCGGGCTAGGGGAAGTCTATTTGAAAGAAATAATCCTTTGATTATTCTTATTAATGAAAGACATATATATACAAGTTACAAGAAAGAGCATTCATATTCTACCTAGAAATCTCTATTCTATAAGAATACTAACTTTACAATTATGGTAATATTACACTACTAATTAAGGTACAACCCTAAGTCTAATATTCACCAAATATACAAAGGAAACTCAAAGGGTCCCATATACACTTTAACACACACCCGATCATAGCAAGGCGGTCGTAGACGAGATCTGTCTCTAAAATCTTCAAAAATGACCGAGGGAAGACCCTTTGTAAAGATGTCTGCAATCTGATATCTGAAAGGGATATGGCAGACGCGTACTTGTCCTTTAGCTACATTTTCTCGAACAAAGTGAATATTCATCTTTATGTGTTTAGTGCGCTGGTGCTGAACTGGATTACCAGAAAGGTAGATAGCTCTAAAAGTAGATTTTGTAACCAACATGACTCGGAAACCACATTGGCTACCCCTCGATACTCAAGACTTGAACGCGTGAAAGCGTGGATTGACGCCGCGTATGAGACCAAATTATTACCCAAAAATATACAATAGCCAGACGTAGACCGTCTGGTGTCATGACAACCACCCCAATCAGCATTTGTATATGAGACAAGTGTAGACGTCGATGAAAGGTACAAATGCAAACCATAATCAAGTGTTCCCTGAATGTACCTAATGATGCGTTTGAGCGCATTCATATGTTCAACTCTGGGATCATGCATAAACAAACACACCTGCTGGACTGTATATGTAATGTCTGGTCTTGTGAACGTAAGATACTGAAGGACGCCTGCAAGACTACGATAGCGAGTCGGATCCTCATACGGAGAGTCAGCTGCAGCACCCAACTTGGGTTTACTATTAACTGGAGTAGAAGTGAACTTACAGGATGACATCTCATCCCTCTCAATGATCTCTGTTGCATACTTCCTCTGTGTTAAGAACAATCCGCCTGCATGACGAGTGACTGCAATTCCCAAAAAATAGCTCAAGGGTCCCAAGTCCTTCATGACAAACTCAGAATTGAGCATTGTCATAATAGACTTTCTCAAAGCATCAGAAGAGGCAATCAGGATAATATTCACCAAATATACAAAGGAAACCCAAAGGGTCCCATATACACTTTAACACTGTTTATATTTAAGGGGGAGTCCGGGCTAGGGGAGCCTATTTTGGTCCAGTTGTCCACACTTTAAAAGAAGAAGTGTAAATAATTGAGGACTCTATTGTAATATCATGAATATTACTAGTAGTATACTAGAAAAAAATTAAATTTGAGGGGGGAGCCCGGGCCCCCCCTGGTTACATGGTGGCTCTGCCACTATGTTTATGCACATATTGTAGGGATGATGATACAACCTCTCTACTTATCAAGTTAGAGGTCTGCGTATACTCTACCATCTTCAGACCTCACGTTGTGAGACTTTACTGAATATGTTAGTTGTTGTAATCACTTTGAAGCACACGAGGTTCTCTATTATTGGAAGATTGTTGGATTTTGAACGTGAAATTAATATGTCACCACATGTACCTCTAATGATAGACATAAAGACATTATAACAAATAGTGATTCGATGATTTATTTTTCTTGTCTTAATTGCATTAGTAATTTAGTATGTTAGTAAAGAGGCAAACATTAGCATTATATATATTGAAAACCCAAGAAAAGGTCATCATCCAAGATGATTTGCACATTCTTAATGTTTTTAAAATTACAGTTAAGATCTAATATTTATTTAAACTTAAATAAATACATACATAATTATATTTTAAATATATTGAATTCGAATGAACACATTAACGAAAAATTGTATCGGCATGTGAATGTGATGGTCCCTAAATAGAGTTGCAACAAAGTCCATACTCTAGTGATACATGTGAAACTTTTATCTCATAATTAGTGTAGATTTTATTATCAATAATGTCTTTTTTTCCCATTTTCATTTACCTTTATCCTGCTGTAATATAAAAATAATGAATTTAATTTTTTTTATATATATATCAACAACAACACATTCAGTGAAATCCCACAATGTGGGGGTCTGAGGAGGGTGAATGTACACAGACCTCACATTCACCTTGGTAGGTAGAGCTGTTGTTTCCGGGAGATCCTCGGCTCAAGACAAAGTATGAGAAACGGTCAGACTCAAACGAGAAATTAAAGTAATGTGAACATGAATACGCAATGATAGCGCATTCTAACAACAGAAAGCAATAGTATATTTATAAGTGAATCTCCTAAAATATGGAAGTGTAGTATTGAAAATAATACAGTTTCTTTACTACAACAAATTAATGTAATTTGGTGCTAGAAAAATTCTATACATTAATAATGTGAAATACATAAGGTTGGATATTGAGTTGGATCGGAGATTCAATCTTTAA
This sequence comes from Przewalskia tangutica, assembly GCA_029844215.1. Lineage (NCBI taxonomy): Eukaryota > Viridiplantae > Streptophyta > Magnoliopsida > Solanales > Solanaceae > Przewalskia > Przewalskia tangutica. The sequence continues at coordinate 1,627,461 of CM056730.1, read as the reverse complement.
GATTCTTAACTAGGGATGTCAGTGGGGCGGGTAAATGCGGGTACTGCCCCGCACCCGCTCCAATTGGGGCGGGTATGGGGATGGTTTGGTGGGTGGTGGGACGGGTATGGGTATCAAAAGTGCTACCCGCCATGGGTAGTGGGGCGGGGGTGGATTTCATATAAGACCCGCCCTGCACCCGCCCCGCACCGCTACCCGCACCGTACCCACACCGACCGTACCCGCACCGCCCATATCCGCATCATCTATTAGTTTAATTAGGTTATTTACGAATTTATTTGGCCCTTTCTTGATTTAAAATGTGACTTGAGCTAACCCGCACCGTAATGCACCACGTTTCTTTTTCTTATTCTCTTTGTTCTCCTTTTTTTTTGTTAAATATTTTCATCTTTATTGTTTTTTAATATTCATAATATTTTGACAAGGTTTTAGACTTGATATTCGATACACCATAGTTGAAAGGTTCTTTTCTTTTTCTTTTTTCTTATATAACTTTCATTTTGGTGACTAAAACAATTGCTAGACATTATTTGAACATTTTATTAATGGGTACCCGCCGGGTAAGTGAATATCCGCGTGAAGTAAGTGGGGCGGGGGCGGGTGGAAGAATTACTACCCGTGATGGGTGATGGGGCGGGAGTGGGGATGTGTTTTAGGTGGTGGGTACGGGTATGGGATACCCTTCCCCGCCCCCGCCCCGCCCCATTGACATCCCTATTCTTAACGTTAAATTTAGTGTCTTCATAAAAATATGAATTCAAATATACTATTTATTGTAATTTCATTGCACTATTTCACATAAATTTATGTTCCGCTTTTTTTTTTTTTTTTGGTTGACGAAGGAATCCGCAGCCGCTGCTCTTTCGAGTGCGCACAGGGTAAACCCCGGACTGACGCAATAGCCTGCAAACCACGTCAGCCAGTTAAACCACACTTGACAAGTCAGGTGTGACAGGCTCCCCCAAGAGGCGAAGGCAGGTCAGGCGTTACCCTGAGATTTCGAACTTGTGACCAAACTCTCCCACACCACCCAACGCGTGATATCGCTCGCCTTTCTGCATCAACCTGGCCTGCGCGGATTATGTTCGGCTTTAAAAATATTAAATCTAGATGAATTCGATGTCTCAGCGTGTCCGTGTGATGGTGACACGCACGTTCGAATATCATGAATAGAATCTCTTATTTCGGCGGTCGAAATGATGGGCGAATCTACACCGCTCATCATATTTGCAACTTTTACATATGTATGCTTAAAGTAATGTATTATTACTATGCTTAATTGCCTTGAATTTAGGAAAGATAAATAAATATATTACGTTTTTTTTTCTCTTTATGGTATTTGATATTATTTTGAAATTTGAACTTTACTTCCTAAATCATATAATCGTTAGTTATGAAGAGATATAACAGAGACTTCTCTCGGCGGAACGCTCCCCTATCGATGCATTTTTATATCTCACAACTTTGTCAGAATCGCTAAACCTTGTTCAATGAATGAAAGAAATTTCAGGATAAAATTATGTTCACCTTATATATTTATATCAATTCACTAAATAATAAAACATATATTTACATATCGTAATTATTAAGTATCATAATTAATTAATATATACTCTTATTTTAAATTTCATTTAATCATGATATATCATTATAATTTGATGTAAACTATTAATTTGATTCATGGTTAAAATAAAATGATAATGATGATGCAGTATTGACACAAATTTGATGTAATATCCCATTTTCCACGTAATTCTTGGGATAATAATTTCCACGTTGTCACTTAATTTTTATTTTATTATACAAAAAATTATTTTAGCAAAAAGATTTAATTGTATCAAATATCATTTACCATCTCTAAAGAGAAGTTGTTGTTAGTGTTTGCCCTACTCTTTAGGAGTTGTTGCTGCAGTTTATTAATAAGTCATGTTAATTAGACTAGGTGATCTAATTTAAGTTTATTAGCAGTAGACGTAGCTATTATTTAGCTAAGTAGTTGCTCAGATTCATAGGACTTTTGTAACCAACTGTGGCTATTTATTGAGCTTCAGTTTTCATTGAATAAACAAGTAAGTATTCACAGTACAAGCTCTCAAATTACATTTGGTATCAGAGCCTTGAGTGATCAAACACGAGAGAATGGGAGAAGAGAAAATACTCATCAAGATCCCTCACTTCGATGGACACTACGACCATTGGAGCGAGCTCATGGAGAACCTGTTGAGAGCCAAGGGACTCTGGACACTCATCAACAGAAGTCTGTTGACGGAAGCCCAACGAGCCAAACTGGAAGAGACGAGGATCAAAGACCACCAAGTCAAGCACTATCTTTATCAAGCCCTTGATAGGACAATGTTTGAACATATGTTGGACAGGTGCACGTCCAAGATCGTGTGGGACTCCATGAAGAGGAAGTTTGGAGGCTGTGAGAAAGTCAAAAAATCTCTAAGAAACTCTCTGAGGAGAGAATTTGAGATATTAGAAAGGAAGAATGGAGAGAACATTACTGAGTACTTCGCAAGAGTAATGGTAGTGTCCAATAAGCTCCGAAGCAATGGCGAAAGCATGGAGGATTCAAAGATCGTTGAGAAGATTTTAAGAACTTTAACCGAAGAGTTCACATACGTGGTGGTATCCATCGAAGAGTCCAGGGATACGAACATCATTACCATAGATGAGCTGCAGAGCATATTAACAATGCACGAGCAGAAATTCTCACGGATACACGGAAAAGTAGATGACCAAGCTTTGAAGGTGGAGGAGCGATCCCACATGACCAGAGGACGCGGCAGAGGATCGCCACGAGGGCGTGGGATAGGAAGAGGCAGAACTAGCTTCAACAAATCCACAGTTGAGTGTTATAAATGTCACAATTTGGGACATTGTCAATATGAATGTCCAAAAGGGAACAAGGAGGCCAACTATGCTGAATTCGATGAAGAAGATGAGTTAGTATTGATGACCTATGTCAATTCAAAACAAAGACAGAGGAAGCGCAAGGTGGTTCATTGACTCGGGGTGCTCCAATCATATGTGCAACAACAAAAAATTGTTCTCCAACTTGGACGAGTCCTTCTCTCACTCGGTCAAGCTTGGAAACGATAACAGACTTCAAGTCACTGGCAAAGGAGTTGTACAAATGGTACTTGGAGGAAAGAAATATGCAGTAGGAGACGTATACCTTGTACTTGATCTGAAGAATAACTTATTGAGAGTTGGACAACTTGAAGAGAAGGGAGTAGACGTGAGTTCCAAGGAGGTGTGTGCAAGGTTTATCACCCAACGAAGGGGTTGATGGTGCAGTCTACTATGAGCACAAATAGACTGTACATCATCCAATCTGAAGTAGGTTGTTCTGAAGAAAGAAAGAGAAGAGTCAAGAGGAAAGTTGTCTCCACATCACCTCAGAAGTGGCAAAGCTATGGCACCACCGATACGGCCATCTTAGCTACAGGGGGTTACGCACGCTGCAATATAAGAACATGGTTCATGGCCTTCCAAACTTCCCTGCGTCAACCACCACCTGTCAAGACTGCTTGAATGGAAAACAAACTCGTGTGCAGATTTCAAAGCAAGTGACATGGAGATCAAGCAAACCTCTAGAGCTGGTTTACTCTGACATTTGTGGGCCTATCACACCAGTATCACACAGTGGAAAAAGGTATTTCCTTAGCTTCATTGATGATTATAGCCGCAAAGCATGGGTGTATTTCTTATGTGAAAAATCCGAAGCTTTGGAATGTTTTAAGACCTTCAAAAGGACTGTTGAGAGAGAAGCAGAAGTCGAAATCAAATGCCTCAGGACTGACAGGGGAGGAAAATACACATCAGCAGACTTCAATAAGTTTTGCAATGAAAATAGAATACGAAGGCAATTGACGAATGCTTATACACCACAGCAAAATGGAGTCGCCGAGATGAAGAACAGAACGGTGATGAACATGGTGAGATCACTGCTCTCAGTAAATAAAGTGCCAAAGAAGTTCTGGGCGAAAGCAGTAAATTGGACCTTTCATATCTTAAATCGATGTCCAACCTTAGCAGTAAAAGATGTCACACCACAAGAAGCTTGGAGTGGAATCAAGCCCTCGGTGAATCACTTTAGAACTTGGGGATGCCTCGCTCATGCTCGAATTACAAAGGTGAAAAGAGGTCAACTTGACAACAAAAGCTCTTTATGCATATTTATAGGAGTTAGTGAAAATACAAAAGCATATAAACTTTACCATATTGAGTCTAATCAAATCATAGAGAGCAGAGATATGGTTTTTAATGAAAGTGAGTAGTGGAATTGGGCAAAAGATCATGAATATCAGTTGCACAAAGAGCTAGAGTGGGAAGAAACAAATGAAACAATAAGAAATGAAAGGGAAGAAATTGAAGAAAATAATCAAGAGGGCTATGGGGAAACACGGGAAACAAGGGATGGAGAGAATTCAGAATCTGAATCTGAAATAGAGACTGATGACATTAGGGAAACACCGAAAACAAGGGATAGAGAGAATTCAGAAAGAGAATCTGGATCACTTCAAGGGAGAATTCGGAGGGCTCCAAATTGGATGAAAGAATATGTTAGTGGGGAAAATTTATCCGATGATGAGATTCATATGATGATAGATGAAGGAGCTGGTGATCCACTGTGCTATGCAATGCAATTAACAGAGGTTGATGATCCAACTTGTTTTGAAGAAGCAAGTAAGGAAGAAAAGTGGCGGAAGGCAATGGACAGTGAGATCAATTCCATTCAAAAGAACAACACATGGACTCTCTCTGTGCTGGCAAAGGGTGCTAAGAAGATTGGTGTCAAATGGGTATACAAGACCAAGAGAAATGAAAATTTAGAAATCACCAAACACAAGGCGCGCCTGGTTGCTAAAGGTTATGCACAGAAGCAGGGAATAAACTTCACTGAAGTCTTTGCTCCAGTAGCTCGCTTAGATACAGTCAGAATGGTGATCTCCTTGGCTGCACAAAGAAGCTGGAGGATCTTTCAACTCGATGTTAAGTCAGCATTCCTACATGGAAAGCTTCAGGAGCAAGTTTTTATCGAACAGCCTAGAGGGTATGAAGTTAAGGGGAAAGAACATATGGTGAATCAACTGCATAAAGCCTTGTATGGCTTAAGACAAGCTCCAAGGGCTTGGTATAGCTGCATCAAAGCCCACTTCGTGAAGGAAGGGTTTCAAGGTTGCGACAGTGATCACACACTCTTCATCGAGAAAAACAGGGAGAAAATCATCATTATAAGTATTTATGTTGATGATTTAATTTATACTGGCAATGATGAGGGATTGATGAAGGAATTTAAGGAGTCTATGAAGAAAGGCTTTGACATGTCAGATTTGGGAAGTATGACTTACTTCCTAGGTATTGAAGTTGTGCAAAAAGGAGAGGGAAACTTCATATGCCAGAAGCGATATGCTGAGGAGATTTTGAAGAAATTTGACATGTCTGAATGTAATTCTGTCAACAGCCAACAGCCCGATTGCCTCAGGAGTGAAGATGCACAGTGACACAGAGGGAACACTGGTTGATGAGACCTACTACAAACAGATAGTAGGAAGCCTCATGTACTTAACAGCCACCAGACCATACTTGATGTTCGCCCCAAGTTTAATCAGCAGGTGTTGACACCCAATTTTGACCCTCCCGTCCAGCCATTAACCATAAAATTACACTAATTTTGTAAAATAATTTTTTAGGATTTTTATAATAAAATACAACAATAAAACATTAAATACAGGCATAAATAAATAATTTAATAATGGCATCACGTCTTACGTAAAGTCTTAAGCATTTAGAGTCCCGCGCCCGCACTTATTAACTTTAAGCTTTGTCGTAATTCTTAAATAATTAATAAATGCATAATTTAACGATAACGTCGTGTCAGGTAGCATGGCCGCATTTATTAGTAATCATTTGTAATTTAAAATCAATTTTAACCTGATATATGCATTTAATAGCACCGCATTTATAAAGCTTTAAACGATTCTTAAATATCGTACTTGCATTCAGCACTTAAGTAATTTAATATAAACTCAATTCAATTTTAATTTAACTTCGCAATAATGCATAATAATAAGTTTTTAAATAATAGCGCCGCATTCTAGAGCATTAAGCATTAATTAAATAGCACACCCGTATTTATTTATTATAACAATTAGATTAATGAAGCACCTAAATAATTTAATCACCTTTGTTAATTTAAGTTATCACTAATTAATTAATAATACACTTACCTAGAGTTAACTAGCTAATTAATTAACTCCTAATTAAAAGCCTAATTAAAACTACCTAACTAATACCCTTAATTCGCAGCCCCACAAGCCCAAATAATTTTCGTCCAGCCCAACCCGCGACCCGCACTCAGCCCAACACCTGTGCCCCATTCCTTTTCCTTTATTTCCCTAAGCACACAGAAGCCCTTACCCATCCCCATCGTCCTCACACAAAACCCAACAAAAAAAAAACACAAAACCTAAACCTAGCGCTTGAAACCAGCAGCCATCGCCGCCCGGATTTCTCGCCGGAGAATCCGGGCTTCCCTTTCCCCACGCACCCTAGCCAGCTTTCCCTTTACCCACGCACACCCCAGCCAGTTTTTCCTTACCATATCCATCACCCAAATCCTTCAAATCGTTTACCTTATCGAGTCACATGAAATCCCCAAAAATCAGTCCCGAAAATCACCCATTAATGGTAAGAAATACCTCACGAATCAATCCTTACCAAAGCTTCCACATGCAATCCAAATCGCACCTAATTTAGAACCCAATTTGAAGCTATATAAACCAATCTCTATACACTTGAAAAGCATTCGAAAAATTAGCATCCGGGGATTCAATCAGAAAGCAATAGCAAACGCTAAGCCAAGAAACCAGCAAGTTAAGCCTCCCCTTCTGTTTCACCTCGCAAAACCGAAACCCGTCGAGTGGGCCGACGACTTGATACGCTGCCCCGATTCGCTGTCCGGAGAAGGTAAATTCGACTCCCTCTCGATTTCAGTCCATTCTTGTATTTCTGTGCGTATTTGTATCAAATATGTGTTAGATGATGAATATGATGTTGAAAATTGTAGGATGTGTATGACTCAATGCTACCCGAATAGTTTGTTATTTCGATGGTTGTTTGGTTTTCGATTAGCTGCGTTACGATAATGATTCAAATTCAAGACGTTGTTAACATTCATTATTATGGTCGAGCCTATTAAGTCACTGTGCAATATATTTCAAATAGATATATGACGTATTGTGTGGTGCTATTGCTACTTGAATCATTTGTATACAAGTATGTTGCCTATTGATTTGGTCTTTTACATGTTATGAGTTTATTTGAGGAGTAGCACCTTTTAGCTTCTTCATGAACTTATATACATGTGAATTTGATTTAGTCATATGCCTATGTGATTGAGAATATAGTATGAGAATGTTTAGTTCTGAGTCTTTACTAATATGCATATAGATCTATATTTTTATAAAATTTAGTATGAAAAGAAGCTTTATGAGTGATGTCGCTGGACATTGTGTGAGTATACTAAATCATGTTTCATATAGAATGCTATTTGTATGGGTTAAATTATTGTGTACCTCTTCTCTTCTACATGCTGTTTCTTACACATTTTTCTGAGCCAAAATTGTCCACTGTTCTATTCCAAATTTCCTTAAATGGCTACCAATTCACTTTGTCTATTTTGATACGATTTTTTCCTCTTGTTATCATATAATATCCCTCAAGTCTTTCTTAGTTTACATAATCGTGATCTTTGTTTAACTGAGCATGAAAATGTTTTGAGTCAACATTAACTTGACTCTTCGAATCATTTTATGACTGAAGAGCCTGGATACCCTGTCTGTCCATCTTACTGGTTCTAGATTTAATATAATACCCAATTCTTTAGTTTTATTAAGACTTCTCCAGCATTGTGTTAGGAGCTCTGCAGCCTATGTGAATTTGTTGGTATTTGTCAAAGTCGCTTTTTGTCAGAACTAGTATAGTCATCACTTCTTTCCTTTATAACTTGATGGGTTGCACAAGATTTGTTGTTATAAACAAGTTTAGTTAATCGAATGTTATATCTTCAAAGAATATTATGTATATTAGCCTCCTTCTGAGATGTTTAATTTATTTGTGTCCTGCTTGTCTTCTCTTGGATATGTTGCATCTAGGATAATATCTCTTAATGAATATATAAGGTACGTATGTATGGTTGTACACATATCTGCTTCTCATTTGTTCAGCACTGGTTTGCTTCCCTGCATAAATGAGTGTGTAATGTCTCTGGCTTTAATTATAATTTGAAAATTCTGGATTTTCCAGTTAGTTTAAAGAAATTGGTACCTGTTTCATGTCGGAATGAATGAATTCGATATTTGGCTTATCTTGAGTTGTATTCTCAGATCTGTTTTATCAATCCAGTGAGCTTAGAAGTATATTAGTAAGCCTTATGTATATTTTGGTATGTGGTTCATATCTCTTGCAGGATGTTTTCCAGTTTTCATAGTAGCATATCTCTTATAGGATGTTTACCTGTTTTATTTTCTTTACTAATGTATCAAATAATAATTGAATCATACATGTATTTTGAGTTTACGTGATTAGTTATTTAGCCTTTGATAAGAAAAGAATACTTTACTAATTCTTATCTTTTCTTATACTTTTACATGAAATGCACCGGAGCAACGAAGAGTCTCATAGCGGGACTCATTGTGGCAAACGCGAAGACCCACATCTACATGCATTTATCCTCGCATCAGAAATTCTAAGCTAAAGGCGAAATGACTTCGCCATTCCTCGAGTAGTCTTATCATTTTCTACCCCGCCCCCATTCATTTATTTGTTGTAAATTATATGTCTAACGCTACATTAATTAGTAGGATATTCACAATAGTTAAACCTTGAACCAATAGACTATGAAGTAGCTTGACATTAGAAATTCGCTTCCCCCCCTTTTTAGTTAATTATTTTAGCTTGCTTGAGTTATAATCAAACTATTTAGTAAGCCTCCACTCGCATAATTATTTAGGTAGTCAAAGCATTATTAGTTACTAAATCCTAACATGAGAAAATCATTTTTTTTATAAACTCCTAGTAGCACTCACATAAAAAAAAAGAAAATTATTATTTCACTAGATCGTTAACCTTCGCACCCTATAAGCATATATTTTGTCATACTAGTACCTCTATATTATACTTTATAAGATAAATTTTGTACGTTTTTTTATCTATTACTTCATAAATGCATGTTTTCAACTAGAACTAACTTTATATATTTTCTTATATTTTATGTTAGTCAAAAATACATCTTTTACTTACAAATATCTTTTGCTCACATACTTTCAAAACATGCATTCTTAGCAACAATAATTAACCCTAGGTTTGAACGGACAACCGCAAGTTAGCGGATCCTTTAGGGTGCCTAACCCCTTCCCTTTAGGATAATAAAGAACACTTACCCAGAATCTCATTAAGTTTAACAGACCATAAAAATGGAGTTAGTGTTGACTTTAACCTAGTTGACATTTAGGTGTCCTAATTCACCCAATTAATTAGGTGGCGACTCCGCGAACCCTTAGCATTTTAAGCACCCTTTTGCACTTTTAGCACCCTTTTATATTTTAGCACCCTTTACTTTAAAATTAATCCTTTAGCATTCTAGCACTACCTTTAGCATTTTAATATTTTAATACTCTTTACCCTTTTAACATTTTAGCATTTAGCATTTTTATTTTTATTTTCTAACATTTTATTTAAGCAGGAGTTTAGAAAATAAAGCCGCACTAAAAGTATGCGATGTAAATGGCGACTCTGCTGGGGATTTTAGGTTCTTAACCACAACAGACCTAGGGTTATTATTTGGCATTACTTTTGCATTTAATTCTGTGTGCTGTATTTTGTTTTGTTTATTTTAATTGCTACATGCTTTACTGCTTTCCTTAAACTGGCATTCCGCTCATATTTCTTCCATTCTGGAAAAATCACACTATCACTCACTCACGCGCTGGTGTGCTTCGCGCACCCGCAAATTTCTTCAAATACCCAAATTTTAAGAGAGTTGGCGCCTGCGCGGAGTTAGATCGGTTCGTCTGATCAGCCGCGTAGCCTTCTCACTCGAGTTGTCCGCTCGGGAACCTTGCGTCTAGAAAAGCCAAATCTTAGAAACTTAAGATAGAGCTATACCACCCTTTATTTAGGGCATGCATGCATTTACCTTAGGTGGCTCGGCCTCGCATCGACACCACAATTAAGAAGACACCAAATTGGCCGACGGGTTATTATAACCCCGCGCCCAAAAAGCATATTATGTGTTGCATAGTCATGATAAACAAAACCAAGCCTGAAGTTGAAATGCCTAAATTGGAAAATGTATACTCATTTTTTTTTTTTTTTTTTTAGATGGAACCTATCCCTCAGATCAGAATGGTGAATGGGGTTCCGAGCAAATTGAGGACATGGTGGTCAAAATTCGACTTGGGTAGTCAAATGGCAATCAGAAGAAGGTTGGGATGCCTTACCTCGTTAATCGACATCTCCCCCGATCAGCATTTGGTCAGAGCATTGATCCAATTTTGGGATCCGGATCGAGTCACCTTCAAATTCAGGGATTTCGAAATAACCCCCACCTTAGAAGAAGTCAGCTACTTTACCGCTTTAGCATATCACGACAGGAAACCAGTTATTCCACATGGCCAGTCAGGGAAAAAGCTCCTCCGGTATCTGGGTTTGAAGAATACCAGAGAATTGCGTTGCTTTGAAAATAATTGGGTTTCTCTAGACTACTCAGACGAGAGATATGGTTGTCGAGACGGATATAAATTGTTTAAGAATGAATTCGCCAGACCGCACCATTGGAGAGTTAGACGCCCTATTGCATTTGCTATGGCTTTCCTAGGATTCTTTTATTTCCGCCGAGCATGGAAGGATCAGACATGCATATGTTCGGTGGTTAGAGCAATGTTTGACGACGTTGGTGGCAAACAACTCACTGACGCCCTTGATCTCGCGTAACTATTTAGAGCGTTGAACAGTGCGTAAGAGGTGAATCGAGCTTCTTTGCGCAAGAATCTCATTTTGCGATGTGGGCAATAGAACATTTTTATCGCTCAAACACGACCGATGTATGCCACAAAGACGACAACAAGATCTCCACTTTTATGAAAGAACGGCGTTATGTGTCACCAACAAGATCGCAGGATCGTACAAGTACCTAGCATCCCGCAAAGATGATCCAAGTTCAATGGAAGTATCCATTGCTTCACACGGTCAAAAGGTCTACTGAGACCTAAGGGGATTGTATTATATCGACTTATAGGTCTAAAGGGACTACAACCATATGCTCCACTACGCTGCATCTGCTAGTTTGGCCATACACAAGTAATCCTCTCGTAGGCGACATACGAGCCTCCAAATTCAGTTCGACCAGAATTCATCGCTCCCGGCCAAGCAGATCCTTTATGAATGGCATCATATTGACCAAATGGAAATCGAAGGACCAAGCGGGTCTCCTGCAGTATCAAGCATGGTTTCTAGATCGCATGGAATATAGTCCGAATGAGCAAGGCGTTGAGGACATTCTCGCAAGGGACGTAATGAAAGACAATCAACTCGCGAGAGGTCATCACCCCGCATACGTGGGCCCTAATGCACGATGCAAGACAATACTTGGAACAAAGGAGCTATACCAAAGAAAACCTAAGCTTCACCATCACATCGATTTACATAGTTATTTAGTTTGAGATTTTTATTGTTTTTATTATAAAGGTCATTTCAATTAACTTTATTTCCAATAAAGGCATTTCGATACAATGGCTTGGTACATCTAACATGACTTTGCATGTATGACGCTTAGGCCTACCGCATAATAGAGGTCCCCTTGCATATTAGGAAACGTTTGAATGTGCTATGCAATATATCCGCTACATACTTGCAAATTATGTTCTTATGCTAACGCCGCTTGTTGCATCTTTTAGAAAGATTTATCATCTTCCCAAAGCGGTCGGTCAGATTTGACTCAACAAATGTCGAGCATCCACACTTCACCGCATCCAAGGCAAGAAATGACGATATGACTGGCTCAGGGGCGTCTGAGCCGAACGGCTTGGGAATTATTCCTCACAAAATGTAAACTTCGTAAGGAGGAATATCACCATCAGAAGAGTGTATTGCTCACCGCCGCAATGATTGTCGATATGCAGGTTGAGATGGAGAGGCTACGGAATCTGACCAACCTATCCATCAGTTTGAATACCCCTATGCCAGAGCAAAGGGCCACTATCTCGCAGACCACCCCAGATCGACCTCCACCACCACATATCCCCCAAAACTCCCCACAAAGGCCGCCAGTTACCGACCCAATCGCCCCTCGCCCGGCCAATCATCAACCTCACCTTCAAATGATCCTCCCATCGCCCACGTACCTCCGCCTCCGCCTACTCACTTCACCATAATCAGCCCTAATCGCCAAGCCAACCAATGCCCACGCACCATACCCACTACCAGCCCCAGCAAACCACCCAGACAGCTAACTTACACAACAGAAACCCAACCTTTTACCGTCCCCGCGCTTCACCAAGAAGTGGATCATTACGAAGAAATGGAAAGGGAAGTCCGAGCCAAAATGGACGATGACGTAGCACGGGAGATTCACAGCCTGAAAGAAGCAGTTCGTGGTACGCGATCGGATAAAGGTCACGGGCGACTAGATTATGAAGATCTTTGTACGCATCCGATGTGGAACCGCCAGTGGGATATAAGCGCCAAGTTCGATTTATTTGACGGGAAGGGAAATCTCGCGCACACTTGAGATCATATTGCGACAAGTTAATCGGTAGGAAGAACCCAAGCCATCATGAAGTTGTTCATTGAAGCTTAACCGCAGGCAATAGATTGGTACACTAGCCAGGATCCGCGAAATGGCATAGTTGGAATGCATCGCCCAAGACTTTGTGAGCGGTTCGATTCAACACGGAAACCGCGGATGTGTTCTATCTAATGAAGTTGGAAAAGAAATCTACTGAGACTTTCGCGAGTACGCCATGAGGTGGCGTCAGAGGCAAAGAAGGTACAACCACCCATGGTGGAGAGTGAGATGACCACACTATTTGTACAATCTTTGAAGGATGCAACCTATTATGAGCGGATGATAAGCGCCATCGCGAAATTTTGCAGAGGTCGCCGAATGGGTGACTTCGTAGGTTAAGGTATTAAACCGGCAGATTACGACCGCGCATTACAGTGCAACCAATAAGGCGATTCATCGTGGACGATCGGTACTTCGAAGAAGGAGACGCTTTCCTTCCATGTTTGTACAAGAACGCAAACCCAAGCATTCATAACATACCGTAACCCACCCTATCAAACCCCATACTACCACACCAAAGAACAAAACTTTACACCTCACTATACACCGCCCCACACCCCGCCTACCACACACACACCCCATATATAACGCTCCTAAGCACCCATTTATCTAGCCCCACAACCCGCCCATCAAGCCCGCCAACAACATAGAGCACCCAACGCGCCTGCACTAAATGCGAATTTTGAAGGAAAACCATCCGTAACCCGCACCGGGCCGAACCCATACCCCAGATATACGAAAGATCGCGAGCCGCAGTTTGATCCAACCAATTCCGGAGGATTCTCACCCTATCCCAAGATGGTATGATGAGAATAAACGTTGGCGTATTACTGATAGCCAGGCATGACACCTAAGTTGCTACACCCTCGTGGACAAAATCAAGAGTTGATCAAAGAAGGAGTAATTCACCAAGGATCTCGCCCAAACGCATGATAATCCTTGCCAAACCACGGCAACGCCAATGTGCACTTGATAGCCCTAGATGAGGAATACAACTTGAGGAACCATCCGATCAGTTCGGTGAGGAAGAGTCGAACCTTCGCTACGCCTCGCCACCAATCCTCGAAAGAAAGCAAGATTTGAGCTGGCGCGGCACCGCCGAGACATAAAGGTTCAATCACGCTTATTCAGCGCCGAAGGGCCACCGATCAAGACGGATCGCGAGAAAGTAGGAAGCCGGGTCATGGTCACCGCCGCAGTATAACTGTGTCGTGAGGTATTACACACCTATAGAGGCAGCCATGAGGCACCGCAAAAGAAGCCCGTGACAGAGGTCAAGTCGAGGAATTTTGGATAAGATGCCCACTAAAGAGTATTCCGTCAGAGAGCGCTTAAAGAAAACCTCGCAGATATTTCTACTTTCATTGTTAATGCATTCTCGCTCACACAGATCGCATCATGGAGGTGTTGAAGGACGCATACGCTCCGAGGTACAACAGACGGAACTTGGCGCCTTTGGTCTGACAGTATTAGAGGCCCGCAGAATCACCTTTCACGATGATGAGTTACCCGCCGAGGCGCCGACACAACTTGCATTGAATATCACCATCCAAGTCGCAGACAAGATTGTTTCAACAAGGTCGATTGACGGAGGTCACCACAACATTTGTCCCACGACGACACCGTTGAAATCGGGGCGCATCGTAAGAAAATTCGTGAAAGTCATATCGAGTCAAAGGTTTCGACGAGTCCATGAGGGTCGGCGCGAATGGACCTCACACCGCGGATCGGACCGCAATTCGTCAGGAATTTCAAATATCGATATTGCTACACGTTACAACCTCGTTGATAGGAAGGCCGTGGATCCACGAGGTCCGGTGCGATCCGCCCACCTTGCATCGCTTTCAAAGTTTATATGGAATCACAATGAAGTGGTAGTATTTGGAGATAAAAGGGAGCATCAACACCGACATGCAATCCTCGCCATAAGACGGAACGATCGGATGGTTCGGTTTTTCATATTAATGAGATCAAGAGAGCAAGTAGGGTCCGCCATCGCACCGCCACGCTCTTCAAAATGGTGGCCAGCGAAATGTTAAGAAACGGACACGAGCCCTACAGAGGTCTGAGTCGATGGCGGGATCACGTAACCTATCCAAGGCTTCGGGGAAGAGAGACACTTTTGGTTTGGGGTACCACCACTTCAAGGATTTGGTGACCACGAACCTCCGGAAGCGGATACATTCCTCGCTCGCGCCCATTCCGCCTCGAGTCACTATTCGTCAAAGCCTACACCATCCAGACGCCGAGAGAAGACGACCCGATGATCTCGCAGCAGGTTCCGTAACTGCTCATAGTGATGATGAGGCGATTGTTGCATGATCGCAGGAGATCACAAGGAAGAGCTCACCATTTGGGATGCAGAGCATGGATACACTCAATAATCGACTTGCACTCGCCCCGACCGGCCCGGTGTTTGGTAGAATTTATGATTAGTTCTAGCAATGTGACCTTTTTATCTAGAAAGAAAATGCATATGCATTTATGATTCTTAATATGTTTTTAATCTCGCAATTTTACTTTCATCATAAATTCCAGTGACATTTTGCATTTTTTAAAAGATTTTGTTTGTGTTAAAATTAAATTCTTTAAGCATTTTTCTTTCAAATGATCATATTAATAAACTCGTTGATAACGCGAATATGACATGTAATGAGACCAACGAACAAAGTTCAAATGACGAGCATAACCCCGAGGAACAAGAGGAATGTCCGCAATGTAACTTAGCCAAGAGTCGGAAAACTTTGAGAATAGCCTAAACCAAATTTGGAAGAAACAGAGTTAATAAACTTAGGCGATGAGGAACCGTGAAAGAGACTAGAGTCGCTACCACCTAAACGTCACGTAAGGAAGAATTAATTGAGCTCTCAAACAAGACACCGATGTGTTTGCTTGGTCATACGAGGACACGCCAGTGCTCGAGTACGCACATCGCCGCACACAAAGCTACCTATTGAGCCATCTTATTTCCCGTAAAGCAAAGGCCAAGAAAGATCAAACCGTATACGAGTTTGAAGGTCAAAGAAGAGGTGTCTAAACAGTTGAGGCAAAGGTAATTCGAGTTGCAAAGTATCCTACTTGGTTAGCAAATATCAGGCTTGGTAAAGAAGAAAGATGGAAAGGTCCGAGTCCGCGCGATTACAGAGACCTCAACAGAGCCACCAAGGATGACTTTCCTCTTCCAAACATCCATATACTCATCAATAATTGTGCGAAGCATGAACTACAATGCTCGTCGATTGCTTACCGGGCTATCATCGATCCTTACGGCGTAAGAGACGCAGAAAGACAAGATTCACTACCCCGCGGTGTACTATTATCGAGTTACGCCGCTCGGTCTCAAGAACGCAGCGCCACCTACATGAGAGCCATGACCACCATCTTCCATGACATGATTCATAAAGAAATCGAGGTCTATGGACGACGCCATCATCAAATCGCGAAAATGAGGACCATTCGCAAACTTCAAGAAATTTTTCCAACGACTAAGACAAAGATAACTTGAAGTCAACTCGCAGCTAAGATTTGGTGTTCCCGCAGGAAGCCGTTGGTTTTATAGTGAGCAGAGAGGGATTGAGCTAGACCCTTCAAAATAAAAGCCATCCAAGAATTACCTCCGAAAAGCAAAAAGGACGTGATGAGTTTCCTGGTCGCCTCAACTACATCAGCAGTTCATAGCCCGCCACCGTGATACGCGAGCCGATATTCAAATTATTGAAAAGGATGCAGCTACCAAGTGGACAACAGACGCTAACAAGCTTTTGACGTAATCAAAGAATACTGTTTAATCCGCCGCTTCTAGTGGCTCCAACCAGGAGACCTTTGCTACTCTATTTGTCCGTGTTAGAAAATGCTTTGACGCGTGTTGGGCAACACGATGAAACAGGAAAAAGGAACAGTGCCATATACTATTTGAGTAAGAAGTTCACGCATACGGCTCGTTATACTCACCGAACGCATTTGTGCGCATTAACTCGGGTCGCCAGTTCGACACTATCTATCAGCATACACTACTTATCTCATTTCGAGGATGGATCCGCTTAAGTATATCCTTCAGAAGCCCATGCCCACCGGAAAACTAGCAAAATGGCAAATTATGTTGAGCGAGTTTGACATCGCTTCACGCCACGCAGAGCCGTAAAAGGACGTGCATTAGCCGATCATCTTGCCGAGAACCCACGATGATGAGTACGAGCCCTTCGAACCTATTTTCTGATGAAGAGGTATTGTTTTTGAGAAGATATCTCGCAGGATTACCTGTCGAGGATGTTTTTCAATGGAGCGCAAATTTCAAAGGAGTCGGCATTGGAGCGCTTTGGTTTCGTAAACAGTCAAGATTATCCGATTTCCGCGGCTCGTTTCCATGCACCAACAATATGGCGAATACGGCTTGCATATCGGGGCTCGAACGGCCGTAGATATGGACATACAAGAGTCTGGTCATAGTGATTCAGATTTCATCGATCCATCGTGTAGGTGCATGGGCAACCAAGAATATGAAGATATTTCCACCGCTTTGCGTGAAGGAATTACGAAGAGATTCACCACATAGAATTTAGGCATGTTCCGAGGATCCGTAACGAATGGCCGACGATTGGCAACCTTATCCTCCATGATTCAAAGATCCTGACAAGAATTACATCGATCCAATCACGGTGAGCGTGCAGAGCAACCGCTTATCGCTCCCATATAGACGAGGAAACAGACGGCAATCCATGGTACCATGACATCAAAAGGTACCTCAAAGCAGAGAATATCCGTATGCATAACCAACATCCGTAAGAAGACACTTCAAGACTAGCAAATCATTTCTTTTGAACGGGAAATTGTGTACCAAGGACTCCAGATCCGGGCTTATCGAGACGTGTCGATGCTCAAGAGTGCAAGCTAGTAGAAGAGATACACGGAGGACGTGCGGACCTCATACGAACGGCTTCACTTTGGCGAAAAGATTCGCGAAAGAAAGTTATTTTTGACGACGATGGAAACAGATTGTATTCGCTTGTGCGTAAAATGTCGACAATGCCGATTCTACGGAGATTTGATTCGAGTGCCTCCGCGAGCTTAACGTGACAAGTTCTCTCGCCGCTCGCAGCTGGGTACGGATGTCATCGCCCCATCGAACCCGCTGCTTCAAACGGGCACGATTCATCCTCGTAGCAATTGACTATTTCACTAAACGGGTGGCGCCATCACACGCATCGACGTGAAAAAGGTGGTGGTCGACTTCGTCAAGAACAACATCATTTGCCGATTGGGGTTCCCGAATCAATTGTAACCGATAACGAACCAATCTCAACAAGAATTTGATGCGTGAGATACGTGGAAATTTCAAGATCACTCACCGTAATTCCACTTCGCACCGACTCGCAGGAACGGAGCAGCAGGTAAACCCAACAAGAACATCAAGAGGATATTGCGCAAGATGATCAAGAACTACAAACATTGGCACGAAAATTTGCCTTTGCGCTGGGTTATCGCACCACAATCCGAACTTCTACCGGCAACGCCGATCTTTGGTGTATGGAATGTAAGCCGTACTACGGCAGAGGTGGAAATACCATCGCTGAGAATCATCCAAGAAGCCGAGCCGAGCGGTCGTGGATACAAGATCGCATGAGCGCTTGATGTTGATTGACGAAAAAGGTCAATGCAATCACACGGGCGCTATATCAAAGCGTAATGGCTAGAGCTTTTAACAAGAGAGTAAGGCCAAGGTTATTCAAACCGACAATTGGTTTTGAAACGCATATTTCCGAATCAAATTGAAGCTAAAGGAAAGTTCGCACCAATCGCGCGGCCCTCACGGTCCATCGAGTATTAAGTGGAGGGCCCTAATCTTGGCCGAGATGGACGGCGAGGTACGCCCAAGGCTATCAACGCAGACGCATGAAGAGATATTACGCCTAGGAGTATTTGTCTTCCGTAATCCCCTTTATATTGTAAAAGCCGCATTCCTCATGGATATGCACAGAGCCCATATAGTGGTCTCGCCACGCAAATCAAAAGCCCTTTACTTGTAATCAACTACGTTATGACCGATTCTCATGTGATACGTAGGCGCCATATCGGCCGGTCCCACTTTTAGAATTTTACCCAATTTCGCTTGTAATGAACTACGCCATGACCGATTCTCACGGGATACGTAGCGCCTAAATCGCTTCGTCACACCGTTAGGAATCTTCCCATTCGCCTACAGCAACAAAGGGATATGAGCAATTCATCACGAAGTTAAGTTCCGCCACGCGACACACATTGAAATTGAGACGCTTTGGCGACCGTGAGGAAGGCAATAACAAGGATTCCAAAAGATGTTCGCTGGGTCGAAATACATGTCATATTCGCAAATTAGACGAGGCTTTTACATTTTTACGCATGTCATATAAATGTTTATTTCTAAAGATGTTTTGCATACTTCATGAAAACATTTCATTTTTGGAAAATGCTTTGGGCACTACTAAACATCTCAAAGAGGTCGACAGTGGTTGCAAACCCAAACAGCGTGCACGTGGACATCAAGGGACAAGGCGCAAAGTCGATACGAATCGACTTCCCAAAAACTCACAAATTTTCTTCGAGCGCAGTTTTTTCATGTTAAGGTAAAGCTTAATAGCCAAAGCGTAAAATACGTAAAAAGTCTCTTCACATTGGCGGAAGAAAGCAAAGCAAAAGCGGGCAACAACAATCCACAATCCAAAGTTCAAAACGCGCGACAAAGTCTAAGACACCGCGTGGGCATAAAGTCAAATTTATGACTGTGGCATCGCACTCCAACGGCGCATCGTGGCAATTCGTCACCGCGACATCTAGCATATCCGCAAGGACAATATCTCGATTCATCCGGAGTATTGTGACGACATCTCTACCCATAAAAGTGCACATATCCTATATGCTTATCATTTTGTTTAAACAGTACGCACTAACGCTTTCAAGCTCACCAGAACATTTATTCTACAGAGCAGCAGCGCTACGCCCGCATACAACGACGCACAAAGATTGTGTCCAGTAACGACACCATCAAGATCGCTTCACGCAACGACGCCAAAGAAGAACACGCCCAGTAACGACGCTATCAAGATTGCGCGCTACGCAACAACGCCAAAGAATACGCCCAGTAACGACGATTCAAAGATCGTGTCCAGGCAACGACACCATCAGCATTGCGTCTACGCAACGACGCCAGCAGCAACACGTCCAGGCAACGACGTTATCAGCATTGTGTCCAGGCAACGACACCCTCAGCATTGCGTCTACGCAACGACGCCAGTGGCAACATGTCCAGGCAACGACATTATCCGCATTGTGTCCAGGCAACGACACCATCAGCATTGCGTCTACGCAACGACGCCAAAGAAGAACACGCCCAGTAACGACGCATGAGCATTGGTCCGTGCAACGACACCATCAAGATTGCGTACGCAACGACGCCAAAGAAGAACATCGCCCGTAACGACGCTATCGCGATTAAGGTTTACGCAACGACGCTAGCAAAGAACATCGCCCAGTAACGACAAGATCGATTGTGGTTCAAGCAACGACACCATTATCAAGATTGCGTATACGCAACGACGCCAGAAAGAACACGCCCAGTAACGACGCGACGATTATGTCCAGGCAACGACATCATCAGCATTGCGTCTACGCAACGACGCCAGCAGCAACACGTCCAGGCAACGACGTTATCAGCATTATGTCAAGGCAACGACATCATCAGCATTGCGTCTACGCAACGACGCCAGCAGCAACACGTCCAGGCAACGACGTTATCAGCACAGCAAGTCCGAAAATGACACCATCATCAGCATATCACGCAGGGACGATTCCTATACTCCCGAAATTGCATTTCTCACGCATGCTTTATTATTCTGTCTTAGCGCTTACGCACTAACTCTTTTGAGCTTTAATCCACGGGCAATCGCAGCAAGGACGACGATCCGCATTCACAATCGCAACACGTCCGTGCAAGGGCGAAATCACAACATTTGCAGCATCGCATCAACACAGCAGTCATCACATTTTGCAGGATAACCTTTTCTATCCACAGTTACATTGTTTTAAAATTATTTTTTGCCTTAGCAGTTATGCACTAACCGTTTGTTCAAGTCTTAGCATGCAACAGCAGGAGCACAACGTGGATTTTCTCTTACAAATAACCGGCAACTGTCGGGGCCAACCTTCCCAACGATCGCGTAGCGCCTGCCGCCTGGCCCACTCGCCCACATCACCATAGAACCCAAAGACCACAAGCCATGCAAGACACCCTGTGTTCAAGCCGCTTATATTCTTTTACTTTTTACCATAGCCCAAAGGTCATCATAACTCGACATCGACATCTTTAAGTCCGCGTTAGCTCGCTCGGTGTTTAGACCATGGTAACCCAAAGGTCGCCATAACTCGACACCGACGGTTTTGATTTTATGGTCACCTTGTTTACCCGCCCAACATTTTTGCAACTCAAGATCGAGACAAAATTACATGAGTCAACGCCTTTGTCCAAGATTCTTCCATCATCTCCATACAAAGAGGACATCCGCTGACACCCAATTTTGACCCTCCCGCCCACCCATTAACCATAAAATTACACTAATTTTGTAAAATAATTTTTAGGATTTTTATAATAAAATACAACAATAAAACATTAAATACGTGCATAAATAAATAATTTAATAATGGCATCACGCCTTACGTAAAGTCTTAAGCATTTAGAGTCCCGCTACCGCACTTATTAACTTTAAGCTTTGTCGTAATTCTTAAATAATTAATAAATGCATAATTTAACGATAACGTCGTGTCAGGTAGCATGGCCGCATTTATTAGTAATCATTTGTAATTTAAAATCAATTTTAACCTGATATATGCATTTAATAGCACCGCATTTATAAAGCTTTAAACGATTCTTAAATATCGTACTTGCATTCAGCACTTAAGTAATTTAATATAAACTCAATTCAATTTTAATTTAACTTCGCAATAATGCATAATAATAAGTTTTTAAATAATAGCGCCGCATTCTAGAGCATTAAGCATTAATTAAATAGCACACCCGTATTTATTTATTATAACAATTAGATTAATGAAGCACCTAAATAATTTAATCACCTTTGTTAATTTAAGTTATCACTAATTAATTAATAATACACTTACCTAGAGTTAACTAGCTAATTAATTAACTCCTAATTAAAAGCCTAATTAAAACTACCTAACTAATACCCTTAATTCGCAGCCCCACAAGCCCAAATAATTTTCGTCCAGCCCAACCCGCGACCCGCACCCGCAGGCCCAACACCCAGGCCCCATTCCTTTTCCTTTATTTCCCTAAGCACACAGAAGCCCTTACCCATCCCCATCGTCCTCACACAAAACCCAACAAAAAAAAAAAACACAAAACCTAAACCTAGCGCTTGAAACCAGCAGCCATCGCCGCCCGGATTTCTCACGAGAATCCGGCTTCCTTTCCCCACGCACCCTAGCCAGCTTTCCCTTTACCCACGCACACCCCAGCCAGTTTTTCCTTACCATATCCATCACCCAAATCCTTCAAATCGTTTACCTTATCGAGTCACATGAAATCCCCAAAAATCAGTCCCGAAAATCACCCATTAATGGTAAGAAATACCTCACGAATCAATCCTTACCAAAGCTTCCACATGCAATCCAAATCGCACCTAATTTAGAACCCAATTTGAAGCTATATAAACCAATCTCTATACACTTGAAAAGCATTCGAAAAATTAGCATCCGGGGATTCAATCAGAAAGCAATAGCAAACGCTAAGCCAAGAAACCAGCAAGTTAAGCCTCCCCTTCTGTTTCACCTCGCAAAACCGAAACCCGTCGAGTGGGCCGACGACTTGATACGCTGCCCCGATTCGCTGTCCGGAGAAGGTAAATTCGACTCCCTCTCGATTTCAGTCCATTCTTGTATTTCTGTGCGTATTTGTATCAAATATGTGTTAGATGATGAATATGATGTTGAAAATTGTAGGATGTGTATGACTCAATGCTACCCGAATAGTTTGTTATTTCTATGGTTGTTTGGTTTTCGATTAGTTGCGTTACGATAATGATTCAAATTCAAGACGTTGTTAACATTCATTATTATGGTCGAGCCTATTAAGTCACTGTGCAATATGTTTCAAATAGATATATGACGTATTGTGTGGTGCTATTGCTACTTGAATCATTTGTATACAAGTATGTTGCCTATTGATTTGGTCTTTTACATGTTATGAGTTTATTTGAGAGAGCACCTTTAGCTTCTTCATGAACTTATACATGTGAATTTGATTTAGTCATATGCCTATGTGATTGAGAATATAGTATGAGAATGTTTAGTTCTGAGTCTTTACTAATATGCATATAGATCTATATTTTTATAAAATTTAGTATGAAAAGAAGCTTTATGAGTGATGTCGCTGGACATTGTGTGAGTATACTAAATCATGTTTCATATAGAATGCTATTTGTATGGGTTAAATTATTGTGTACCTCTTCTCTCTACATGTCGTTTCTTACACATTTTTCTGAGCCAAAATTGTCCACTGTTCTATTCCAAATTTCCTTAAATGGCTACCAATTCACTTTGTCTATTTTGATACGATTTTTTCCTCTTGTTATCATATAATATCCCTCAAGTCTTTCTTAGTTTACATAATCGTGATGTCGCTTAATCGAGCATGAAAATGTTTTAGTCAACATTAACTCGACTCTTCGAATCATTTTACGATCAAGAGCCCGGATACCCCGTCTCCCATCTTATCGGTTCTAGATTTAATATAATACCCAATTCTTTAGTTTTATTAAGACTTCTCCAGCATTGTGTTAGGAGCTCTGCAGCCTATGTGAATTTGTTGGTATTTGTCAAAGTCGCTTTTTGTCAGAACTAGTATAGTCATCACTTCTTTCCTTTATAACTTGATGGGTTGCACAAGATTTGTTGTTATAAACAAGTTTAGTTAATCGAATGTTATATCTTCAAAGAATATTATGTATATTAGCCTCCTTCTGAGATGTTTAATTTATTTGTGTCCTGCTTGTCTTCTCGATATGTCGTGATCTAGGATAATATCTCTTAATGAATATATAAGGTACGTATGTATGGTTGTACACATATCGCTTCTCATTTGTTCAAGATCGTTTGCTTCCTCGCATAAACGAGTGTGTAATGTCTCGCTTTAATTATAATTTGAAAATTCGGATTTTCCAGCTTAGTTTAAAGAAATTGGTACTGCTTTCATGTCTGAATGAATGAATTCGATATTTGGCTTATCTTGAGTTGTATTCTCGATCTTTTATCAATCCATGAGCTTAGAAGTATATTAGTAAGCCTTATGTATATTTTGGTATGTGGTTCATATCTCTTGCGGATGTTTTCCAGTTTTCATAAGAGTATATCTCTTATAGGATGTTTACCTGTTTTATTTTCTTTACTAATGTATCAAATAATAATTGAATCATACATGTATTTTGAGTTTACGTGATTAGTTATTTAGCCTTTGATAAGAAAAGAATACTTTACTAATTCTTATCTTTTCTTATACTTTTACATGAAATGCACCGAGCAACGTAAGAGTCTCATAATGACTCATTGTGGCAAACGCGAAGACCCACATCTACATGCATTTATCCTCGATCGTAAATTTAAGCTAAAGGCGAAATGACTTCGCCATTCCTCGAGTCGTCTTATCATTTTCTACCCTGCCCCCATTCATTTATTTGTTGTAAATTATATGTCTAACGCTACATTAATTAGTAGGATATTCACAATAGTTAAACCTTGAACCAATAGACTATGAAGTAGCTTGACATTAGAAATTTGCTTCCCCCCCTTTTAAGTTAATTATTTTAGCTTGCTTGAGTTATAATCAAACTATTAGTAAGCCTCCACTCGCATAATTATTTAGGTAGTCAAAGCATTATTAGTTACTAAATCCTAACATGAGAAAATCATTTTTTTTATAAACTCCTAGTAGCACTCACATAAAAAAAGAAAATTATTATTTCACTAGATCGTTAGCCTTCGCACTTATAAGCATATATTTTGTCATACTAGTACCTCTATATTATACTTTATAAGATAAATTTCGTACGTTTTTTTATCTATTACTTCATAAATGCATGTTTTCAACTAGAACTAACTTTATATATTTTCTTATATTTTATGTTAGTCAAAAATACATCTTTTACTTACAAATATCTTTTGCTCACATACTTTCAAAACATGCATTCTTAGCAACAATAATTAACCCTAGGTTTGAACGGACAACCGCAAGTTAGCGGATCCTTTAGGGTGCCTAACCCCTTCCCTTTAGGATAATAAAGAACACTTACCCAGAATCTCATTAAGTTTAACAGACCATAAAAATGGAGTTAGTGTTGACTTTAACCTAGTTGACATTTAGGTGTCCTAATTCACCCAATTAATTAGGTGGCGACTCCGCGAACCCTTAGCATTTTAAGCACTCTTTTGCACTTTTAGCACCCTTTTATATTTTAGCACCCTTTACTTTAAAATTAATCCTTTAGCATTCTAGCACTACCTTTAGCATTTTAATATTTTAATACTCTTTACCCTTTTAACATTTTAGCATTTAGCATTTTTATTTTTATTTTCTAACATTTTATTTAAGCAGGAGTTTAGAAAATAAAGCCGCGGCCGAAAAAGGGCGCGACAGCAGGTACATGTCTAAACCCACTGAATTACACTTGAGTGCTGCCAAAAAGATTCTCAGGTATGTAAAGGGAACTGTGAACCTTGAAATATTCTATAAGAAAACTGATAGAGTGGACTTAGAAGCATATACCGATAGTGATTATGCCGGGGATATTGAGGATAGAAAAAGCACAAGTGGATATGTGTTTTTGTTAATCTCGGGAGCAGTGGCATGGAGCTCGAGGAAGCAACTGATTGTTACACTATTGTTGACACCCAATTTTGACCTTCCCGTCCAGCCATTAACTATAAAATTACACTAATTTTGTAAAAAAATAATTCTTTAGGATTTTTATAATAAAATACCGGCAAATAATTAATTTAATAATGGCATCGCATCTTACGTAGAGTTTCAAGCACTTAGAGTCTCGCGTCCGCATTAATTAACTTTAAGCTTTGTCGTAATTCTTAAGTAATTAATAAATACATAAAATAAATAAGTTAGCAATAACGTCGTGTCAAGTAGCATCGCCGCATTTAATAATACGCAAGAGAATTTCATAATCATTTGTAATTTAAAATCAATTTTTTATTTAATAGCGTCGCATTTATAAGGCTTTAAACAATTCTTAACTATCATAGTTGCATTTAGCCTTTAAATAATCTAAACTCAATTCAATTTTAATTTAACGTCGCAATAATGCATAATAATAAGTTTTTAATAATAGCGCCGCATTCTAAAATACTAAGCATTAATTAAATGACACGCCCGCATTTATTATAAAGCACCTAAGTAATTTAATCACATTTGTTAATTTAAGTTATCACTAATTAATTAATACACTTGCCTAGAATTAATTAGCTAATTAATTAATTAAGCCTAAAACTAATTAATTACCTAATACTAACTAACCCAGCCCACTTCTTCTTTTCAGCCCCGCAGCCCACACAAATCCCCGGCCCAAACCCGCAAGCCCACTCGCCCCTCCCCTAATTTAATATTACCCTTTAACTACCCAGCCCAATTATTTCACCCGCAAGCCCAAACCCGCGAAGCCCTTACCTTTTAATCCCTTCAGCAGCCTTTACTTCATCTTCTTAAAGGAGAAAACGAAAACCACGAACCCTAAAAACCTAATGCTCAATCGCGCCTCCTCGCCCATACGCCCTAAAATCTCGTCTTCCTTAACAAAATCACTTACTTTCCTTACCCATGCAAGCGCAGCCAACGATTTCTTACCATAAATAACCAAATCCCTTCAAATCGAGCGCGAATCTCGTAGAAAATCAGTCCAAAAAAATCATACCTTTCAATGGCAAATCAAAGAACCCAATTCGTAAAAATCGCACCAAATTAAGAACCTAAATGGTGACTATATATAGATAGCAATTTACACATGAATGGCATTCAAAAATCAGAGAGTTGCAAAAACGACAGCTAACAGAACAACAAAGAATAAGAGAGAACAAGAATTTTAAGCCTTTTCTCCAAATTCATTCAAGAAACTAGCAAACAAACGTTGCTTTGTTCGTATCCCGAAAACCAAAACCCGAAGTAGTCGACGACTTGATACGCTGCCCGAGTCGTTGTCCGAGAAGGTAAAATCAACTCTCTCAATGTTGGCTCGTTTCAGATTTACGTGTGAAATTTGTATGTGTTAGAAATCAAGATAATGTTCGAGATTGCGAGGTAGATAAAATAAATATTGTTTGTTGATGTGTTTCCGTGATGCCGTGAAACGAGTAGACGGTTGCGCTACGGGTGCGCAAATACTGCTTACATTATAAGGTCGACTCGTGTAACATGGCTAGGAAGCGAGATTAGCATGTCTAAATTCTGTTTAGATAGTTTTGCATATCTAAGTTAACCTTTGCATAATTATATATCAGGCATATGTACTTCTTCGCTTGAGAATTTGAATACTACCACTTGCCACCATTGCACTAGCGGTCCAAATTACATCATAGATCCTCACCAAAATCAGCATCGGTCCCGCTTCATCGACGCCGTGTATCTAAGTAAAACTATAAAGTGTAGGTATGCTCCATAGATTGTTTCAAGAACTCGTTAATCGACATATCAATATCCATGTTTAAAGTGTCATCCGAATTAATTTGGGTGATGAAAGTTATCTAAACCCCGTTTGAAAGCTCCGCTTGAGTTTTAAAATAATTTGAAATAAGAGTCATTGATTTTCCAGTGAACCCTCAGTGTTGGGATTAAACATACGCGACATCGGGTTGTAACTTATATAAACTAGCATTGTAAAAGAGGCAAAGTAAAAGATCAATCGTCCGGGTTGTCATTAATCGTGTCCGCATGCCCCGCTTTAGCCGGATATCAATCTCTTAGTCTTTGCCCCGTGTGATTTCTTGCCCAAATTTTTGTCCCCTTCACGCCTCGTGGTTTGCTTGACCGCTTAAATAAAGTGTGTTGATCGCCCGCCATATGTTCCAAAATATTTGTTAATACTAATTGAAGCCAAATCGTGCCATAGTCATATCTCAAGGCAAACTCCCAACGACCTTTGTCATACCGCTTAATCCGCCCATTCTCTTTGTATGATTGTTAGTTGCCATGTTTCAAAGTAATCCTTCATTGACTGCGAAATACACATGCTGTCCCTGACATGCCCAGCCATATCTGTGTGCTCTATTCTATTTTTTGGGCCTTAATGGGCTTCAGAGAATCGTAACGCATCTGGTTTGATTAATCATAGTCACTATGAAGACGCAGAAGCGAAATTTATTGCATCGTGTTCTAGATAAATCAAAATACGAAAGGATCATTGAAGTCGTATAAATCACGGCTTGGTTGCTCGTGATCCGGTTACTCACATGTTTAAATGTTGTTCACTACTTTGCTCACTATCCCGCCAGCCTATATAAATGTCTAAATGCATATTGATTTCTCTCTCATTCGATTTAAAGTGTTTCGCCAAAGTGTTTGGTTTAACTAAGTGCTATATAAAGATCGCACATTCATTTGGAATATTTACTAATCCTTATCTTC
Organism: Przewalskia tangutica; assembly: GCA_029844215.1. Lineage (NCBI taxonomy): Eukaryota > Viridiplantae > Streptophyta > Magnoliopsida > Solanales > Solanaceae > Przewalskia > Przewalskia tangutica. The sequence goes on along the minus strand of CM056730.1, from coordinate 1,598,941 downwards.
TCTTACCTTGCATGAAACGCGTTGAGCAACAAGAGTCTCATGACGAGACTATAGTGAACGTGAAACCCACATCTACGTGCATCTTACTATCCGCATCGTAAATTCCAACTCGCCACGAATGACATCGCCATTCCTCGAGTCCTTCTAATTATTTTCTACCCCGCCCCCATTCATTTATTTGTTGTAAATTATATGTCTGACGCTACATTAATTAGTAGGATATTCATAATAGTTAAACCTTGAGCCAATAGATTATAAAGTAGCTTAACATTAAAAATTTGCTTTTCCCCCATTTAGTTGATTATTCTAGCTTGCTTAAGTTATAATCAAACTATTTAGTAATCCTCCATCCACATAACTATTTAGGTAGTCAAAACATTATTTGTCACTAAATTCTAACATGAGAAACTCATCTTCTTATAAATACTTGTTAATATTCATAACAAAAAATGTATTCTGCTGCATAAAAGACGTTTTTATTTTTTAAGCATCTGATGTTGTCATAATAATTTGCATATATTATGCTAAGCAGTATGAGTATGTTATAGAATAAGTTTTTTTTTCTAATTACTTTATAAATGCATGCTTTCACTAAACCAACTTTATGTATTTTGGCGCTATATTTTATATTAAGTGTAATTACTTTATAAATGCATGCTTTCACTTAACCAACTTTACGTATTTTGGCGCTATATTTTATAATAATACATTTCATATTCTAAATGCTCTCCACCCAAATACCCTTTGCAACTTGCATTGCATTCTTGGCATAATAATTAACCCTAGGTTTGGCAGGATAACCGTAAGTTAGCGGATCTTAGAGGGTGCCTAACCCCTTCCCTCTAGATTAATAAAGAACCCTTACCCAGAATCTCATTAAGTTCAGCAGACCCTTAAAATGGAGTTAATGTTTTACTTCAAACTAGTTAAACATTAAGGTGTCCTAATTCACCCAATTAATTAGGTGGCGACTCCGCGAACCCTTAGCATTTTAGCACCCTTTTAAACTTTAGCATTTTGCACCTTTAGCATCTTTTACACTTTTAATATGTTAGCACCTCTTGAGCATTTTAAGCCTTTTAAACTTTATTAGCATTTTTCTTTTTTATTTTTATTTTTCTAACCTTTGCATTTTAAGCAGGAGTTTAGAAAATAATGCCGCGGCCGGAAAAGGGCGCGACAGAAATGGCGACTCTGCTGGGGAATTTAGGTTCTTAACCACAACAGACCTAGGGTTATTATTTGGCAATTATTTTGCATTTGATTTTTGTGTATTGTATTTTGTTTATTTTTGCTACCTGCTTTACTGCTTTCCTTAAACTGGCATTCCGCTCATATTTCTTCCACTCTGGAAAATTCACACAATCACACACTCACGCGCTGGTGTGCTCCGCGCACCCGCAAATTTCTTTCAAAAAAATATCCAAATTTTAGGAGAGTTGGCGCTGCGGAGTTAGATCGGTTCGTCTGATCACCGCGTAGCCTTTTCTCACTGAGTTGTCCGCTCGGGAACTCAAGGCCTAGAAAAGCCAAATCTTAGAAACTTAAGATGAGCTATACCACCCTTTATTTTAGGGCATGACGCATTTACCTTTGGTGGCTCGGCCTCGCATCGACACCACAATTAAGAAGACACCAAATTGCCGACGGGTTATTATAACCCCGCGCCCCAAAAGCATATTATGTGTTGCATAGTCATGATAAACAAAACCAAGCCCGGTTGAAATGCCTAAATTGGAAAATGTATACTCATTTTTATTTGTTTTTAGATGGAACCTATCCTCGATCGAATGGTGAATGGGGTTAGAGCAAATCGAGGACATGGTGGTCAAAATTCGACTTGGGTAGTCAAATGGCAATCGTAGAAGGTTGGTGTGCCTTACTCGTTAATCGACATCTCCCGATCAAGATTTGGTCGAGCATTGATCCAATTTTGGGATCGGACGAGTCACCTTCAAATTCAGGATTTCAAATAACCCCACCTCGGAAGAAGTCACTACTTTACCGCTTTAGCATATCACGACAGAAACCGCTTATTCCACATGGCGATCGGGAAAAAGCTCCTCCGATCCGGGTTTGAAGAATACTGCAGAATTGCGTTGCTTTGAAAATAATCGGGTTTCTCTAGACTATTTGTACGAGAGATATGGTTGCCGAGACGGATATAAATTGTTTAAGAATGAATTTTGCCGCATCCGCACCATCGGAGAGTTAGGACGCCCTATTGCATTTGCTATGGCTTTCCTAGTGGATTCTTTTATTTCCGCCGAGCATGGAAGGATCAAGACATGCATATGTTCGGTGGTTAGAGCAGTGTTTGACGACGCTGTGGCAAACAACTCACTCGACGCCCATGATCTCGCGTAACTATTTAGAGCGTTGAATAGGTGCGTAGGGTGAATCGAGCTTTGAAGCGTAATCTCATTTTGCGATGTGGGCAATAGAACATTTTTATCGCTCAAACACGACCGATATATGCCACAGCATGACAACAAGATCTCCACTTTTACGAAAGAACGAACGGTTATGTGTCACCGCCAAGATGCAGGATTGGTACAAGTACCTAGCATCCCGCAAAGAGCGCCAAGTTCAATGGAAATATCCATTGCTTCACACGGTCGCGGTCTACTGAGACCTGGGATTGTATTATATCGGACTTATAGGTCTAAAGGGACTACAACCATATGTTCCACCACGCTGCATCTCGGTTTGGCCATACACAAGTAATCCCTCTCAGTCATACGCAGAGCCTCCGAAATTCAGTTCGACCAGAATTCATCGCTCCCGGCCAAGCAGATCCTTTATGAATGGCATCATATTGACCAAATGGAAATCGGAAGGACTGCGGGTCTCCTGAGTATCAAGCATGGTTTCTAGATCGCATGGAATATAGTCCAGAAGGGGAGCAAGGTGTTGAGGACATTGCTGCAAGGGACAGAATGAAAGACAATCCACTCAAGGAGAGGGTCATCACCCCAGACATGTGGGCCCTAATGCACGACGCAAGATAATACTTGGAACAAAGTGAGCTATACCAAAGAAAACCTAAGCTTCACCATCACATCGACGACATAGTTATTTAGTTTGAGATTTTTATTGTTTTTATTATAAAGTGACATTTCAATTAACTTTATTTCCAATAAAGGCATTTCGATACAATGGCTTGGGTACATCTAACATGGCTTTGCATGTATGACGCTTAGGCCTACCTCTGGCATAATAGAGGTCCCCCTTGCATATTAGGAAACGTTTGAATATATCTGCTACATACTTGCAAATTATGTTCTTATGCTAACCCCGTTTGTCGCATCTTTTTAGAAAGATTTATCATCTTCCCAAAGGGTCGGTTCGTATTTGACTCAACAATGTCGGAGCATCCACACTTCACCAGATCCAAGGCAAGAAATGATGATATGATCGCCTGTGGGCGCCCGAGCCGTAACGGTTTGGGAATTATTCCTCACAATAAATGTAAACTTCGAAGGGAGGAATATCACCAGTCAGAAGAATGTATTGCTCACCGCCGCAATGATTGTCGATACGCAGTCGAGATGGAGAGGCTACGGAATTTGACCAACTTATCCATCAGTTTGAATACCCCTATGCCAGAGCAAAGGGCCACTATCTCGCAGACCACCCCGCATCGACCTCCACCACCGGATCCCCAAAACTCCCACAAAGGCCGCCACCATCGACCCAATCGCCCCTCGCCCAGCCAATCATCAACCTCACCTTCAAAATGATCCTCCTACTGCCCATGTACCTCCGCCTCCGCCTACTCACTTCACCATCATCAGCCCTAATCGCCAAGCCAACCAATGCCCACGCACCATACCCACTACCAAATTTCAGCACCACCCGCATACCTAACTTACACAATGTAAACCCAACCTTTACCGCCCCCGCGCTTCACCGTAGAAGTGGATCATTACGAAGAAATGGAAAGGGAAGTCCGAGCCAAAATGAACGATGACGAGCCCGAGAGATTCACACTGAAAGAAGCGTTCGTGGTACGCGATCGGATAAAGCGTCACGGCGACTAGATTATGAAGATCTTGCATGCATCCGCACGTGGAACCGCCAGGGATATAAGGTGCCAAGTTCGATTTATATGATGGGAAGGAAATCCTCGCGCACACTTGAGGTCGACAAGCTAATCGGTAGGAAGAACCCACGGTATCATGAAGTTGTTCATTCAAGCTTAACCGGCGAGGCAATAGATTGGTACACCAGCCAGATCCACGAAATGGCATACCGGAATGCATCGCCCAAGACTTTGTGCGAGCGGTTCGATTTAACACGTAAAACCGGGGATGTGTTCTATCTAATGAAGTTGGAAAAGAAGTCTACGGAGACTTTCGCGAGTACGCCATGAGGTGGCGTTCAGAGGCGAAAGGTACAACCACCCATGCGAGAGTGAGACGACCACACTATTTGTACAATCTTTGAAGGATGCGAACCTATTATGAGCGGATGATAAGCGCCATCGGGCGAAATTTTGCAGAGGTCGCCGAATGGGTGACTTCGTAGGAAGGTATTAAACCGGCAGATTACGACCGCGGCATTGCAGGCAACCAATAAGGCGATTCAGTCAGGGACGATCGGGGGTACTTCAAGGAAGAAGGAGACAGTTTCCCCTTCCATGTTTGTACAAGAACGCAAACCCGAGGCATTCATAACATACCAGAACCCACCCTATCAAACCCCATACTACCACACCAGCAGCCAAAACTTCACACCTCACTATACACCTACCCCAAACCCCAGCTACCACACAGCCCATATATAACGCTTCCCGAGCACCCATTTATCCGGCCCCGCATCAACCCGCCCATCAAGCCCGCCAACAACATAGAGCACCCAATACGCCCAGACCAAATACGAATTGTGAAGGAAGACCATCCAGAACCCGCACCCCACTGGCTGAACCCATACCCCAGATATACGAAAGACTGCGAGCTGCAGGTTTGATCCAACCAATTCCAGGGAGGATTCCTAGCCCTATCCCAAGATGGTATGATGAGAATAAGCGTTGTGCGATCACTGATAGCCTGCATGACAGGAAGTTGCTACACCTCGTGGACAAAATCAAGAGTTGATCAAAGAAGGAGTAATTCACCAAGGATCTCGCCCCAAACGCGTAATGATAATCCCTTGCCAAACCACGCAACGCCAATGCACTTGATAACCCTAGATGAGGAATACAACTTGGAGGGAACCATCCGATCAGCTCGAAGTGAGGAAAGAGTCGAACCTTCTGCTTTCGTCGCCCCTGCCACCAATCCTCGAAAGAAAGCAGTATTTGAGTTGGAAAGGGCACCGCCGAGACATAAAGGTTCAATCATAGTTGTTCAGGCGCCCGGTAAGGGGCCACCGATCAAAATGGATCGCAGAGAAAGTGGGAAGCGGGTCATAGAAGTCACCGCAGTATAACAGTCGCGAGGTATTACACACCTATAGAGGCAGCCGGAGGCACCGCAAAAGCCCGTGACAGAGGTGAAGTCGAGGAGTTTTGGAGGAAGATGCCCACCAAAGAGTATTCCGTCAGAGCGCTTAAAGAAAACCTCCGCATATTTCTACTTTCATTGTTAATGCATTCGCCTCACACAGATCGCATTGATGGAGGTGTTGAAGGACGCATACGTCCGGAGGTACAACAGACGGAACTTGGCGGCTTTGGTCTGACAGTACTAGAGGCCCGCAGAATCACCTTTCACGATGACGAGTTACCCGCCGAGGCGCCGACACAACCTTGCATTGAATATCACCATCCAAGTCGCAGATAAGATTGTTTCAACAATCTTGATCGACGGAGGCTCACCACAACATTTGTCCCGACGACAATCGTTGAAATCGGGGCGCATCGTAAGGAAATTCGTGAAAGTCATATCGAGTCAAAGGTTTCGACGAGTCCATAGGTGAGTCGGCGTGATGGACCTCACACCGCGGATCGGACTGCGAATTCGTTGTGGAATTTCAAATACCGGATATTGCTACGTTACAACTCGTTGATAGGAAGGCCGTGGATCCACGAGGCCGGTGCGATCCGGCCCACCTTGCATCTGCTCAAGTTTATATGGAATCATGAAGTGGTAGTATTTGGAGATAAAGGGAACATCAACACCGATTATGCAATCCTCGCATAGAAGACGGAAACGATCGGATGGTTCGATTTTTCATATTAATGAGATCAAGAGAGCAAGTAGAGTCCGCCTGCAATGCCACGTTCTCTCAAAATGGTGGCGAAATGCTAAGAAATGGATACGAGCCCGGCAGAGGTCTTGAGTCGTGATGGCGGATCACGAGCCTATCCGGTTGTTCGGGAAGAGAGACACTTTTGGTTTGGGGTACCACCTACTTCAAGGATTTGGTGACCACGAACCTCGGAAGCGGATACGCTCTCGCTCGCGCCATTCCGCCCTCGAGTCACCATTCGTCAAAGCCTACACCATCCGGATGCCGAGAGAAGATGACCGGATGATCTTGCAGCAGGTTCCGTAACTGCTCATAGGTGATGATGAGGCGATTGTTGCATGATCGCAGGAGATCATGCGAGAGCTCACCATTTGGGATGCAGAGCATGGATACGGCTGAATAATCGACTTGCACCGCCCCGACCGTCCGAGAAGCTTGGTAGAATTTATGATTAGTTCTAGCAGTGTGACCTTTTTATCTAGAAAGAAAACATGCATGCATTTATGATTCTTAATATGTTTTTAATCTCGCAATTTTACTTTCATCATAAATTCCAGGACATTTTTGCAGCTTTTTAAAAGATTTTGTTTGTGTTAAAATTAAATTCTTTAAGCATTTTTCTTTCAAATCATATTAATAAACCCGTTGATAACGCGAATATGACATGTAATGAGATTCAACGAACAAAGTTCAAATGACGAGCATAACCCCGAGGAACAAGAGGAATGTCCGCAATGTAACTTAGCCAAGAGTCGAAAACTTTGAAAATAGGCCTAAACCAAATTTGGAAGAAACAGAGTTAATAAACTTAGGCGATGAGGGAACCGTGAAAGAGACTAGAGTCAGCGCCCACCTAAACGTCACACAGAAGAAGGAATTAATTGAGCTCAAACAAAGACAATCCGATGTGTTTGCTTGGTCATACGAGGACACGCCAGCTCGAGTACGCATCGCCGCACACGACTACCTATTGAACCATCTTATTTCCCGTGAAACAAAGGCCGAGAAAGATCAAACCGCATACGAGTTTGAAGGTCAAAGAAGAGAGGTGTCTAAACAGTTTGAGGCAAAGGTGATTCGAGTTGCAAAGTATCCTACTTGGTTAGCAAATATCGTGTAAGAAAGAAAGATGGAAAGGTCCGAGTCCGCGTGGATTACAGAGACCTCAACAGAGCCAGGCGATGACTTTCCTCTTCCAAACATCCATATACTCATCGATAATTGCGAAGCATGAACTACGCTGCTCGTCGATCGCTTACCGCTATCATCGATCCTACGGGCGTAAGAGACGCAGAAAAGACAAGATTCACTACCCCGCGGTGTACTATTATCGAGTTATGTCGCTCGGTCTCAAGAACGCAGCGCCACCTACATGAGAGCCATGACCACCATCTTCCATGACATGATTCATAAAGAAATTGAGGTCTCATGCGACGACGCCATCATCAAATCGCGAAAGCGGAGGACCATTCGGCAAACTTCAAGAAATTTTTCCAACGACTAACAAGATAACTTGAAGTCAATCTCGCAGCAAGATTTGGCGTTCCCGCAGGGAAGCTGTTGGGTTTTATAGTGAGCAGAAGAGGGATTGAGCTAGACCCCTCGAAAATAAAAGCCATCCAAGAGTTACCTCCTCCGAAAAGTAAAAAGGACGTGATGAGTTTCCTTGGTCGCCTCAACTACATCAGCAGGTTCATAGCCCAGTCTACCGTAATATGCGAGCCGATATTCAAATTATTGAAAAAGGATACAGCTACTAAGTGGACAACAGATCGCCAATGTGCTTTGACGTAATCAAAGAATACCTTTCTAATCCGCCATTCTAGTACCTCCAACCGAGACCTTTGCTACTCTATTTGACGTGTTAGAAAATGCTTTGGATGTGTGTTGGGCAACACGATGAAACAGGAAAAGGAATGTGCCATATACTATTTGAGTAAGAAGTTCACGCATACGGCTCGTTATACTCGAACGCATTTGTCGCAAGATTAACTGGTCGCCCGTAAGTTCGTGCACTATCTATCTAAGATACACTACTTATCTTATTTCGAGGACGGATCCGCTTAAGTATATCCTTCAGAAGCCCATGCCCACTGGAAAACTAGCGAAATGGCAAATTATGTTGAGCGAGTTTGACATCGTCTACGTCACGCAGAGAGCCGTAAAAGGATAGGCATTAGCTGATCATCTTGCTGAGAACCCACGATGAGAGTACGAGCCCTTCGAACCTATTTTCCGATGAAGAGGTATTGTTTGTCCGGAGAAGATATCTCGCAGGATTACCCGGCCGAGGATGTTTTTCGATGGAGCGCAAATTTCAAAGCGAGTCGGCATCGGAGCGCTTTGGTTTCGTAAACAGTCAAGATTATCCGATTTCCGCTAAGCTCGATTTCCATGCACCAACAATATGGCGGAATACGGCTTGCATATCGGCTCGAACGGCCGAGATATGGACATACAAGAGTCGCCGGTCATAGGTGATTCGCATTTATCGATCCATCGTGTACATGGCGAATGGGCAACCAAGAATATGAAGATACTTCCCTACCTGTTTTGCGTGAAGGAATTACAGAAGAGGTTCAGCCACATAGAATTTAGGCATGTTCCGAGGATCCAGAATGGCCGACGATTGGCAACCTTATCCTCCATGATTCAAAGATCCTGACAAGAATTACATCGATCCAATCACAATGAGCGTCCGGAGCAAACGCTTATCGCTCCCATATAGACGAAGAAACAGACGCAATCCACGGTACCATGACATCAAAAGGTACCTCAAAGGCGAGAATATCCGTAAGGCATAACCAACATCCGTAAGAAGACACTTCAAGACTAGCAAATCATTTCTTTTGAACGGGAAATTGTCCGAAGGACTCGGATCCGGGCTTATCGAGACGTGTCGATGCTCAAGAGGCAAGCTAGTAGAAGAGATACACGGAGGACGCGTGTGGACCTCATACGAACGGGCTTCACTTTGGCGAAAAGATTCTCGGCGAAAGGTGTTATTTTTGGACGACGATGGAAACAGATTGTATCCGCTTTGTGCAGTAAATGTCGGCAATGCCGATTCACGGAGATTTGATTCGAGTGCCTCCGTGAGCTTAATGTGACAAGTTCTCTCGCCATTCGCAGCTTGGGCATGGATGCCATCGCCCCATCGAACCCGCTGCTTCAAACGGGCACGATTCATCCTCGTAGCAATTGACTATTTCACTAAATGGGTAAGCGTCATCACACGCATCGATGACGAAAAGGTGGTCGACTTCGTCGCACAACATCATTTGCCGATTTGGGGTTCCCGAATCAATCGTGAATCGATAACTAATCAATCTCAAAGAATTTGACGCGTGAGATACGTGGAAATTTCAAGATCACTCACCGTAATTCCACTGCATCGACCTCGTAGGAATGGAGCAAGAGGAAGCCAACAAGAACATCAAGAGGATATTGCGCAAGATGATCAAGAACTACAAACATTGGCACGAAAATTTGCCTTTGCGCTTTTGGGTTATCGCACCACAATCCGAACTTCTACCGGGCAACGCCAGATCTTTGGTGTATGGAATGTAAGCCGTACACGGCAGAGGTGGAAATACCATCGCTGAGAATCATCCAAGAAGCCGAGCGGCCGAGTGGATACAAGATCGCATGAGCGCTTGACGCTGACGACGAAAAAGGTTGAATGCAACTGTCACGGGCGCTATATCAAAGCAGAACGGCTAGAGCTTTTAACAAAAGAGGCCAAGCGTTATTCAAACCGACAATTGGTTTCAAACGCATATTTCCGAATCAAATTGAAGCTAAAGGAAAGTTCGCACCCAATCGCGCGGCCTACACGGTCCATCGAGTATTGGGCGGGCCCTAATCTTGGCCGAGATGGACGGCGAGGTACGGCCCAAGGCTATCAACGCAGATGCAGTGAAGAGATATTACGCCTGTGGAGTATTTGTCTTTCGTAATCCCTTTATATTGTAAAGTCGCATTCCCTGGGATACGATAGAACCCATAAAGGGTCTCGCCACGCAAATCAAAAGCCCTTTACTTGTAATCAACTACGCTACGACTGATTCCTCGGCGGATACGCAGGCGCCATATCGCTCGGCCCCACTTTTTAGAATTTTACCCAATTTCGCCAGAATGAACTACGCCACGACTGATTCTCACGGGATACGTAGCGCCTAAATCGCTTCGCCACACCGTTAGGAATCTTCCCATTTGTCTACAGCAACAAAGCGGTTTGGGTTATTCCAAAAACGATATGAGCAATTCATCACGGTTAAGTTCCGCCACGCCGACACACATTGAAATTGAGACGCTTTATGCGACCGTGAGAAGGCAATAACAAGGATTCCAAAGGATGTTCGCTTGGTCAAAATACATGTCATACTCAGCGAATTAGACGAGGCTTTTACATTTTTTACGCATGTCATATAAATGTTTATTTCTAAAGATGTTTTGTGCATACTTCATGAAAACATTTCATTTTTGGAAAATGCTTTTGGGGCACTACTAAACATCTCAAAGAGGTCAGACAGGGTCGTAAGTCTCAAACAAGCTGCACGCAGATATCAAGGAACAAGGCAGCGGGGTCAAATATGAATCGACCCCCCCCCAAAACTCACAAAATTTTCTTTGAGCGCAGGTCTTTTAATATTAATGTAAAGTGCAACAAAGCGTAAAATACGACGAAAGTCTCTTCACAGGTGAAAAGCAAAGAGCAGAGGATGACAACAATCCAAAGTCCGCAGCAAGAGCAGCAGCAGCAGAAAGGGGGCATCAACAATCAGCAGTCAAAGTTCAGAGTTCCGCAACAAAACCTAGCACAACCCTGCATAAAGTCAAACTTGCAACCACAGATCGCACACAACAAAGGCATCATAACAATTCATGCAGTTGCAAGTGGCAACATCTCGATTCGCCGTGCATATCGTGACGACATCTCTATCCATAAAAATGCACCTATCCTATATGCTTATCATCTTGTTTAAACGTACGCACTAACGCTTTCAAGCTCACTGCGAGCATTTATTCTACAGCGAGCAAAGAACACGCCCAGTAACGACGCGTTATCGGCGAGGTCCAGTAACGACACCTCAAAGATTGCGCTTACGCAACGACGCCAAAGAACACGCCCAGTAACGACGCCATCGCGATTGCCTACGCAACGACGCCTCAAAGAATACGCCCAGTAACGACGATTCAAAGATCGTGTCCAGCAACGACACCATCGCGATTGCGCCACGCAACGACGCCAAAGAAGAACACGCCCGTGCAACGACGCATCAAGATCGCGCTCACGCAACGACGCCAAGATCAATACGCCCGTGCAACGACGCGACGCGATTATGTCCAGTGCAACGACATCGCGATTGCGTTTACGCAACGACGCCAAGAAGAACACGCCCAGTAACGACGCCAAGATTGCGTGCGTTTACAACGACGCCAAAGAACATTATGTCCAGTAACGACATCATCAAGATTGCGGTCCGTGCACGACACCATCGCGATTGCGGCTTACGCAACGACGCCTCAAAGAATACGCCCAGTAACGACGATTCAAAGATCGTGTCCGTGCAACGACACCATCAAGATTGCGCCTACACAACGACGCCGCAAAGAACACGCCCAGTAACGACGTTATCGATTGTGTCAGTAACGACACCTCAAAGATTGCGTGCTACGCAACGACGCCAAAGAAGAACACGCCCAGTAACGACGTCGCGATTGCGTCTACACAACGACGCCAGCAACATTATGTCCAGGCAACGACATCATCAGCATTGTGTCCAGGCAATGACACCATCAGCGTTGCGTCTACGCAACGACGCCAAAGAAGAACACGCCCGTGCAACGACGTTATCAACATCAGGTGTCAGCAACGACACCATCAAGATTGCGTTTACGCAACGACGCCAAAGAAGAAGACGCCCAGTAACGACGTTATCAAGACAAAGAAGTCCAAAACGACGCCATCATCAAGATATCACATCCGCAGGGACGATTTTTCTCTGTTCTCAAAAATTGCATTTCCTCTCATTCATGCTTTATTCTGTCTTAGCAGTTATGCACTAACTCTTTCTTGAGCTTTAGTCTACAGGTACATTTGCAGCAAGGACGACGTATCCGCATTCACAATCGCAACACGTCCGTGCAAGGGCGAAATCACAACATTTGCAGCATCGCATCAACACAGCAGGCATCATATTTTTGCAGGATAACCTTTTCTACTCGCAATTGCATTACTTTAAAATTACGATCATCATTTTGCCTTAACATATGCACTAACCGCTTGTCCAAGTCTTAGTACGCAGGAGCGAGCACAACGTGGATTTTCTTACAAATAACCGGGGCAATCTGGGCCAACCTTCCCAACGACGCGTGTTACCAGCGCTTGGCCCACTCGCCCACATCACCGTAGAACCCAAAGACCACAAGCCACGAAGACACCCTGTGTTCAAGCCGCTTATATTCTTTTACTTTTTACACCATAACCTGTCATCATAACTCGACATCGATGCCTTTAAGTCCGCATTAGCCCGCTTGGTGTTTGACCACGGTAACCCGTTGTCGCCATAACTCGACACCGACACCAGTCCGCATTAGCCTTCCCGGTGTTTCGACCATGGTAACTCAAAGGTCGCCATAACTCGACATCGGGATGATTTTGATTTTTGCGCCACTTGTCTACCGCCAAAGATTTTTGCAATTTTGAAGATCGAGACAAAATTACATGAGTCAACGCTTTGTCCAAGATTCTTCCATCATCTCCATACAAAGAGGATACCGTTGACACCCAATTTTGACCCTCCCGTCCAGCCATTAACTATAAAATTACACTAATTTTGTAAAAAAATAATTCTTTAGGATTTTTATAATAAAATACCGGCAAATAATTAATTTAATAATGGCATCGCATCTTACGTAGAGTTTCAAGCACTTAGAGTCTCGTCCGCATTAATTAACTTTAAGCTTTGTCGTAATTCTTAAGTAATTAATAAATACATAAAATAAATAAGTTAGCAATAACGTCGTGTCAAGTAGCATCGCCGCATTTAATAATACGCAAGAGAATTTCATAATCATTTGTAATTTAAAATCAATTTTTTATTTAATAGCGTCGCATTTATAAGGCTTTAAACAATTCTTAACTATCATAGTTGCATTTAGCCTTTAAATAATCTAAACTCAATTCAATTTTAATTTAACGTCGCAATAATGCATAATAATAAGTTTTTAATAATAGCGCCGCATTCTAAAATACTAAGCATTAATTAAACGACACGCGCATTTATTATAAAGCACCTAAGTAATTTAATCACATTTGTTAATTTAAGTTATCACTAATTAATTAATACACTTGCCTAGAATTAATTAGCTAATTAATTAATTGCCTAAAACTAATTAATTACCTAATACTAACTAACCTTCACTTCTTCTTCTTCACTCGCACTTCACACAAATCCCCTACCAAACCCGCAAGCCCACTCGCCTCCCTAATTTAATATTACCCTTTAACTACCCACCCAATTATTTCACCCAAGCCCAAACCCGAAGCCCTTACCTTTAATCCCTTCAAAGCCTTTACTTCATCTTCTTAAAGGAGAAAACGAAACCACGAACCCTAAAAAAACCTAATGCTCAATCGCCGCCTCCCTCGCCCATACGCCCTAAAATCTCGCCTTCCTTAACAAAATCACTTACTTTCCTTACCCATGCAAGCGCAGCCAACGATTTCTTACCATAAATAACCAAATCCCTTCAAATCGAGCGCGAATCTCAGAGAAAATCACCCAAAAATCATACCTTTCAATGGCAAATCAAGAACCCAATTCGTAAAAAAATCGCACCAAATTAAGAACCTAAATGGTGACTATATATAGATAGCAATTTACACATGTAAGGCATTCAAAAATCGAGAGTTGCAAAAACGATACGAACAGAACAACAAAGCAATAAGAGCGAGAACAAGAATTTTAAGCCTTTTCTCCAAATTCATTCAAGAAACTAGCAAACAAACGCCGCTTTGTTCAGATCCTAAAAACCAAAACCCGCGTAGTCGACGACTTGATACGCCGCCCGAGTCGCTGTCCGAGAAGGTAAAATCAACTCTCTCTCAATGTTGCTCGCTTCAGATTTCTCGTGAAATTTGTATGTGTTAGAAATCAAGATAATGTTCGAGATCATGGTAGATAAAATAAATATTGTTTGTTGATGTGTTTGCCGTGATGCCGTGAAATGAGTAGATTGCGCCACGTGGGCAATGTCGCTTACATTATAAGGTCGACTCGTGCAATACGGTTGGCTAGGAAGGAGATTAGACATGTCTAAATTCCGTTTATATAGTTTTGCATATCTAAGTTAACCTTGCATAATTATATATCAGGCATATGTACCCTTTCGCTTGAGAATTTGAATACTACCACTTGCCACCAAGGCACTAGCGTCCAAATTACATCATAGATCCTCACCAAAATCAGCATCGGTCCCGCTTCATCGACGCCAGGTATCTAAGTAAAACTATAAAGTGTAGGTATGCTCCATAGATTGTTTCAAGAACTCGTTAATCGACATATCAATATCCATGTTTAAAGTGTCATCCAATTAATTTGGGTGACCGAAAGTTATCTAAACCCCGCTTGAAAGCCCGCTGAGTTTTAAAATAATTTGAAATAGTAGTGGCTGATTTTCCAGTGAACCTCGTTGTTGGGATTAAACATACGCGACATCGGGTTGTAACTTATATAAACTAGCGTTGTAAAAGAGGCAAAGTAAAAGATCAATCGTCCGGTTTGTCATTAACTGGTGTCTGGCATGTCCTGCCTTTAGGCTAGATATTGAATCTCTTAGTCTTTGCCCTGGTGTGATTTCTTGCCCAAATTTTTGTCCCTTCACGCCTCGTGGTTTGCTTGACCGCTTAAATAAAGTGTCGATCGCCCGCCATATGTTCCAAAATATTTGTTAATACTAATTGAAGCCAAATCGGGCCATAGTCATATCTGAAGGCAAACTCCCAACGACCTTTGTCATACCTGTTTAATCTGGCCCATTCTCTTTGTATGATTGTTAGTTGCCATGATTCAAAGTAATCCTTCATCGATCGCGAAATACACATGTCGCCCCCGATATGCCCAAATATATCTGTGTGCTCTATTCTATTTTTTGGGCCTTAATGGGCTTCAGAGAATCAGAATGCATCCTGGTTTGATTAATCATAGTCACTATGAAGATGCAGCAAGGAAACCGCTTATCGATCGCCTAGATAAATCAAAATACGAAAGGATCATTGGTCGTATAAATCACGGCTTGGTTGCCTGTGATCTGGTTACTCACATGTTTAAATGTTGTTCACTACTTTGCTCACTATCCCGCGCAGCTATATAAATGTCTAAATGCATATTGATTTCGGTCCTCTTGTCTGATTTAAAGTGCTCTCAGTTTCAGTGTTGGTTTAACTAAGTGCTATATAAAGATCGCATATCATTTGGAATATTTCCTCATCCTTATCTTCTCTTACCTTGCATGAAACGCGTCGGAGCAACAAGAGTCTCATGACGAGACTATAGTGAACGTGAAACCCACATCTATGTGCATCTTACTATCCGCATCAGAAATTCCAACCTGCCGGCGAATGACATCGCCACTTTCTAGTCCTTCTAATTATTTTCTACCCCGCCCCCATTCATTTATTTGTTGTAAATTATATGTCTAACGCTACATTAATTAGTAGGATATTCATAATAGTTAAACCTTGAGCCAATAGATTATAAAGTAGCTTAACATTAAAAATTTGCTTTTCCCCATTTAGTTGATTATTCTAGCTTGCTTAAGTTATAATCAAACTATTTAGTAATCCTCCATCCACATAACTATTTAGGTAGTCAAAACATTATTTGTCACTAAATCCTAACATGAGAAACTCATCTTCTTATAAATACTTGTTAATATTCATAACCAAAAAATGTATTTTTGCTGCATAAAAGACGTTTTTATTTTTTAAGCATCTGATGTTGTCATAATAATTTGCACATATTATGCTAAGCATTATGAGTATGTTATAGAATAAGTTTTTCTAATTACTTTATAAATGCATGCTTTCACTAAACCAACTTTATGTATTTTGGCGCTATATTTTATATTAAGTGTAATTACTTTATAAATGCATGCTTTCACTAAACCAACTTTACGTATTTTGGCGCTATATTTTATAATAATACATTTCATATTCTAAATGCTCTCCACCCAAATACCCTTTGCAACTTGCATTGCATTCTTGGCATAATAATTAACCCTAGGTTTGGCAGGATAACCGTAAGTTAGCGGATCTTAGAGGGTGCCTAACCCCTTCCCTCTAGATTAATAAAGAACCCTTACCCAGAATCTCATTAAGTTCAGCAGACCCTTAAAATGGAGTTAATGTTTTACTTCAAACTAGTTAAACATTAAGGTGTCCTAATTCACCCAATTAATTAGGTGGCGACTCCGCGAACCCTTAGCATTTTAGCACCCTTTTAAACTTTAGCATTTTGCACCTTTAGCATCTTTTACACTTTTAATATGTTAGCACCTCTTGAGCATTTTAAGCCTTTTAAACTTTATTAGCATTTTTCTTTTTTATTTTTATTTTTCTAACCTTTGCATTTTAAGCAGGAGTTTAGAAAATAATGCCGCGGCCGGAAAAGGGCGCGACAACTATCAACTACTATCAACTACTGAGGCAGAATATGTGGCAGCAACCGTGTGCACTTGTCAAGCCATCCGGATGAAAAGAATTTTGTTGGAGCTTGGTCATATAGGTGAAAAAGGAACCAACATCTATTGTGATAACAACTCGACAATTAAGTTGTCGAAAAATCCAGTTATGCATGGTCGAAGAAAACACATAGACGTTCGGTATCATTACTTAAGGAACCTGTCATATGAAGGAGTTGTGTCATTAATCTATTGTGGAAGTACTGATCAGATTGCTGATATAATGACGAAGCCCTTGAAGATTGATGCATTCAGAAAGCTGCGAAGTGCTTTAGGAATGTGCAGCATTACAGATATAAACTAAAGTTTTTCAAGCATTAGTTTAAGGGAGAATTTAAAGAGAAGTTGGTGTTAGTGTTTGTCCTAGTCTTTATGAGTTGTTGTTGCAGTTTATTAATAAGTCCTATTAATTAGGATAGGTGATCTAATTTATGTTTATTAGCAGTAATCGTGGCTATTATTTAGCTAAGTAGTTGCTCAGATTCATAGGACTTTTATAACCAATTGTGGCTATTTATTGAGCTTCAGTTTTCATTGAATAAACAAGTAAGTATTCACAGTACAAGCTCTCAAATTACATCTAAATAAAAACATCCATATAAATTGGTATTGACAGTGATGAATACAAACACATCTAAAACTGATAAATTAATGGACATATATTTTGTTTATATTAACTAGAATTTATTCAACTACATAAATATTGATAAATTATATTTGTCCCTTGTTATAATTTTAATTGATTAAATTTTGTCCTTACAATGTTAGTGTCATATACTTGTTCTTATGCGATATTTATATCAAATTAATAGATGCATGATATGTGTTTATAAAATAAATATTATCACAAAATTATTATTATTTAAATTAATATATAATCTCAGTCTATTAAATTATTTAATCATGATAAATTACTATTAATGTAAACATTCATGTGGAAAAATATTTTATTTCAAAAAATGTTTTCAATATTTCTTATTAAGTTATTATTATTATCATCATATTCATGCAGCTCATGATTTCAACGTACGCCTTATACGACCATATATCTCCGTTGAATTTATGTTCTTTCTTTTTCTTTAACTTAAAGTCAGACCTTTTATTATAAAAAAAAATCTTTTTTTTATTTAATGTTCGATATTTATTTACGATTAGATAAATTAGAGTCGTGTTGAAAAATCTTACTTTAAAGAGAAAAATTATTTCTATCTAATGGGATTTTTTACTTAAAGCTCAATGTGAAAACCAGTAATTAAAGATGAAAGAATGTTTATCATTTTGCCCGCATGTCAGTTGCAGATTGCCCCAAGAGCAGATTCATTTCTCCCAAGAATGCGGAAAAAGTTTCATTTCTCTTTGTGGGGATGACTCGCAAGACGCAGACATTATGTCTCACCTAAGTAGTCGATACAATGATTTACTTCCTTCATCAATTTCTATCGAACCGGGAAACCCTGTGGGCGAGAGATTTAACCTTTTGGCCCGAAAAATATTTATCATTTCACACAATTTTGAGTGGCCTCTCACGCTATTAACCTTAGTTGACTTTGCGAAGTAAAAATAACATTAAATACGTCAAAATTGATTTGACAGTATTAATTTCCATTCTAGTGGAAAGCTTTAATTTCTTTTTGTTGGGACTTGGGAGATGCTCACGATGGGTGTTTAGCTTCACATATGATAAGACAACTATTAACAAATGGACATGAAATGCAGAATGCTTGTAGAAGAGAATATGACCGCGGCCACGAGTTCGATCCCCTGCATAAAATGTTGGTATAATAATCTGTACTTGGCTAAATAATGATTCAAAATTAATCACTTAGTGAAACATATAACATTAATGAAACAATAAACGAAATGTAACTGCTTTTGGAAAAATAATTTCGAATGTAATCGAGCCCACTTAGTTCAAAGTGTCCTAAGGAAATTATTCCTCACAAGACTCGAGGTTAACGGAATATCGCCTCCCGCAATAGAACGATTATCTTACCGTAATAGTAGTACTCCAAATTCGTGAGCAACGAACCACTCAACTAAAGATATCACACGTAATGAAATTTTCGAGTCAAGAGCAACTTCGTAATTTGTAATTGATTAGAATATGAATTAGTGAATAAATTCTTGAAATAATGAAGAATTTATAGAGGTACTGATTCTGAGCCGGTCGGATCGGGTCGCGGGTCGATCCGTTTGGATTTGTTTTTAATTAAATAATTAATTAATTAAAGAAACGTTTGTCCAAAAAGATTATCAATCAATCGATCTTTTTCCAAATCCAAATCCAAATCCAAATCCAAATCCAAATCCAAATCCAAATCCAAATGAAGCCGGCCTACGAGGGGTCCTCGCTCTCAACCCTTTTTAGAAATCGAGAAGGTGTAATGTAATATATACACCTCTCTTTCCTTCCCTTTTTTCGATGTGGGACAAAAGAGCCTTTTACCCTCTTTAATTTTTATCCCATCATTTCCTATTCACCAATATCAAAACCCAACATAAACCTTCTTGGTTGAGTCTGTCACACATGGCTTGCCAAGTGTGGTTTACATGGCTGACGTGGTTTGCGTGTGCTGCGTCTGGCCGGTTTACCACATGCACTCGAAAAAGTAGCATGCGTTCCTTCACAACAAAAAAACTATTAACAAATGCTTGGGTAGTTTAAAATTTGAGAGAATATAGTTGGTGTGAATTCCAAAATAAAATCTTTAAAATTTATTTAGATTAACTTTACATATTTAAAAATATATGAAAAGTAGTACTATGACTCTATGAGTGAATTAGTAGTTTAAAATATTTAAATAATACAATAACAATATACTCAGTGTAATCTCACAAATAAAATCTGAAAATGATAGAATATACGAAGACCTTATCTCTGCATTAAGAAGAGAGTCATATAAAAACGAACACAAAAAATGTTATTTTTTTTGTCATGAAGATCACCTCATTTTGACATCATCATAACACACATATATATATATATATATATATATATATATATATATATGTTCCTCTTATAAAAAAATTATATGCAATTTGAAGTTGTAGGTCTTCTCTTTAATGATTAATCTAGGGTTTTACTTTGATATTAGTAAAGGGGCATTATCATCATGACAAGAGTTCATTGTATATATGTAGAGAAGAAAAAAGCTAAGTTGGACCTACTGTTTTCCACAAAACCGCCCTTTCTATAATCTTCATGATTGATTTTGAAGGATTTTCTTCACAAATGTTCATAACACGATCGGTGGATTCACGATTTGAAATTTATGATTTTTTTATCACGATCTCAAATTAAGGGTGTATATATTTGGCAGGGAAGAATATTTTTCGATTTTCTCATATTTTGTTAATAAAAATTAAAAAAATATATTTTCTAGAAAAAAAAAAATTCTTTAAAATGAAAATAATAATTTTCCTAGTACTTAAAATAGCTAAAACAAGTACCATAAATGGTGTTCCATTCATACCATCCTCTAACCAGTGAAAGAGCCAACAAGCAAATTCTAGTGGTGCAGAGATGTTTTTGTGCAGCAAAAAAAAATTTTGATCGAAGAAAATTAAACCACACCGTTTCATCCAAAACGATGTCGTTTTGATCGAAAATTTCCAAAAAAACTGGTGATGTAGTTGCACCACCTTGCTTCACGTGGCTCCGCCACCGCCTCTAACACACCCCATCTCACCGCCACACCCCCTGGCCCCTACCATCCACACCATATCCCACGTAGTATTTGCCTAGCTAGATTATATATAATTATTTTTTGGATAATATTTTCCACTTATTTATTAAATATTAGAAAATAAGGAAAAAAAATCACATACCAATTTTGAATGGAGACGAGAAAAGGAAAAGGCGAAGAGTAAATTTACTTTTATTCTAACTTTTATATTTTAAATAAATGAAATTGAAAAGCTAAATTATGTCCTATAGTAGTAAATATTTCAAATCAGTTATTTGTTCAAATAATGCTAATTGTAACTGAATTTTTGCACATTTTTTTGGTAGTTAGATACTCAAAAGTAATTTTGAAAAAGTTTGATCAAACGCAAGCTAGTGATAAAGTCTTCATACACTCTACCCTCCTCAGACCTCGCTTTTGAGATCACACTGGGTATGTTATTATTGTTGTTTGTATTGATCAAACGAAAATGCTACTAGTCTTCAAAGTACTTCTTTTTAGAAACTTATTTCACAATTTTTTTTTTTTTAATAAAATAGGGAAAAGGGTCATATTTGCCCTCAACGTTTAGGAAAAGGTTTGTATTTGCCCTCAGTTAGTCCAAACTTATTGTATTTGCCCTTATTTAACAGATCTGCCACGTGTACGCCACGTGGAGGACACGTGGCGATTCCGGCCACCACGTATTCCGACACCGACGCTGGCGGTCATTCCGCCGTGATGCCGCTAGTGTCGCCTGCCATCGCCGGCTGTTGCTCGGTTTTTTGTAAATTCCGGCGAACTGAGGTACATTCGACGGGACGGTAGTGGGTTACACCACTGTGATTGTCGTCTCAAGGCGGTCATTTCCATACCTACGCCGTCCATCGTCTCTTCCATCTCGACCCGTCGACCATTTAAAACCCTAACCGTCGTCAACGCCTTTTCGGCGAACTGAGGTCTAATCGACGGCTGTAAAGTGTACCAGCAGACTCGTCGTCCTCACGTCGACATTTTGCACCCAACCACGACCTTCAATTCCAAGCCAATCGTTCGGTCGACCAAATCAAAAATTTCGACGGGGTTTTGGCTTTTTCCGATCAGATCCGGCATCGACGACGACAGATGGTGGTACCGGTGTGTTCGCCTCATCATCCTCTTCAAGTTACACCCACTCCCGAGGCTCGAGTGTTTCAGTTTCCATTTTCCATTTCCGGCAACCAGTGGCGACAATGCCAGCTGTAGAAGTTTTGGGGTGAAGCTGCTGACCGGAAATTGCCACGTGCCTCCACGTGGCGTACACGTGGCAGATCTGTTAAATAAGGGCAAATACAATAAGTTTGGACTAACGGCATGCATATTTGACCCCAAACGTTAACGAAGGGCAAATACAAACCTTTTTCTAAACGTTGAGGGCAAATATGACCCTTTTCCTTATAAAATATTTTAAGAGAATAGCTAAATAGGCTATAACTCGGCATAAATCATAAGCCTAGTGGTATGGATGGGCCTAGTTAGGCCCAATGAACAGAGAACTGCAATACCAATTGGGCTGGGCTTCCCCAAGGGATGGATCGTATCCTTCGTAATGAAATACATAGATATCTGATTTTGATTATTAAAATTAGATTATTTGATCTGGTGTAAACATCCGATGTTTGTAAAAGCCAAGTATTTTCCCAGCTTACATGCCCAATGATTTTTCAAAAACCTAAACTAAACTCCTCCTGGGCATTCAATTTTAAGAGGTAAGGAAATAGATAAACTTAAAACCAAATAAAAAGTTACCAATAGTAAAATCCAAACTGATTTGTCCAAGACTTTACGTTCAACCAAACAATCACTATAAATAATATTCAAAATGTGTTGTATTTGCAACCATCTTTAAACATATTATGGTACTTTAGACACACAATTACAGTGAATCAGATTAATACAGATTCCATACCCAAATAAAAAAGTGGACTGAGACAATCACAGAGATAAATTAAAGATTTTTTTAGAAGAAATGTGTGAATGAGGAGAATATCTTTGCATGAGAAATTAGGCTACAGCCTTGAGTTTCTTGGCAATGGCGGCGATGTATTTACCCTGGTGAAATGCCTGCTGCAATTCAAGCTCAGATGGCTGTCTGGAGCCGTCACCAGCGAATGTTCCAGCACCATACGGACTTCCTCCTTTCACTTGCTCCATTTCAAACATGCCAGCACCGAATGTGTATCCAATAGGTACAAAGATCATCCCGTGGTGAACAAGCTGAGTTATAGCAGTCAACCTATCATATAACAGAATGTTATCTAGTTACTGCATAGATTTCAAGACTCTAAAATATGTTTAGTCATATAATTTATGTGAAATAAAATCATACGGTGTTGTTTCTTGACCACCGCCTTGGGATCCAGTGCTATAGAATATGCCTGCAGGCTTGCCAGCTAGTTGTTGTGTTCTCCATAGACCTCCAGTTGCATCAAGGAATGCTTTAAACTGAGCAGCCATCATTCCGAACCTTGTAGGGAATCCAAAAACAAAACCATCAGCTTCAGCAAGTTCTTGAGGTGTTATAAGAGGAATGTCACTCTTTGGAGGTGCGCTCATTTTAGCTAGCACCTCTTCCGACAGCGTTTCAGGTACCTGTACCACAAAATGGTATGTTTCATTAACAGAAGCATATGATTAAGAAATGTGGGGAAATAGGGACTTCAACATGTCCAATTAAGACATTGAAAATTGCACTATTCACATGAAAGAGAGTAATCTCCGAAAATTAAGAAGCAAACAGTTTCTAAGCTTGACGACTGACTTCATATTTGCACAAACACTTGGTAAAGATTGACGCAGGCCAGTTCACTGTAGTTCCGCTTTGTCTTAATGCTGGCACTGGCCTTTTCTAATCTTTTCCCTAATTCTATATTTGTTTCGTCCTTGTTCAGTCCCTTACCGAGAGAGACAAGAAAACAGGAGAAAACAACCAAATAGTGACAACTACAAACAGAAACAAAAATGAGCCAGTCGGAAGAAACAATTTTCACCAAGTTGTTCCTTCATCAGCCTACACCAATTTGGTTTTACTTAAATAGGGTCCTACTACCAACTAGAATGAGGACATTCAGACTAACCCCAAAGACTATCACTAGAGAAAGCAGCCCCTTTCTGCCTTTCTTGCTTTATTCGTCTTTCATCTGTGTCTTATCCTCCAGACTCCCCTTGTGGGATTACACTGCGTATGTTGTTGCGTCTCAATGTCTTATCAGGATTGAATGTATACTATCCCCCTATTGGACTAAAGGTTTTGATCAAATATTCGTCTCTCTACCTGAATTCAATCAGTAAGCAAAAAAATATAGAATAAAGAGTGAAATTCCATAAAATATGTTCCACAGGGCACCTGTTCAATAAATCAGGACAAAGCGATTGATCCAGTTGAGCATTCAGCCCATCAATTCAGTTTTGTACAAGTTGAGAAAACTTCTCTTTACCAGACCCACATGCGTAAGGATCTAGGTTGTTAGGATGGATAAGTGAAAGAGAGAAAATCACACAATAAAGATCAGATTCATGGTTCGGCAAAACTGCCTGTCCACAGCCAGGAAGTACAAAAATGTAAATTTTCCATTCCAAACCAAAAGATACGAAAAGACAAAGCAGCACCTACTTGCCACAACTTAGCTTCAATTCCTTCAACAGATGCTGCCCCTTTCTTTATCTCTTCTGCTAGTTTCTCCACATGCCCATACATTGAATAATATCTGTTGATAAAATAAAATGTCAGCTATCACTATTCAATGGATGAATAATACAAAGCTTGCACCAACTCATATTACTCTAAATTTTAACAAAATAGCGATCTGTCCCTCCTCCAATCAGATTAACCTTTTTAGTTCCTGATCCTTTTACTCCAAATGCTATTCATTTCTATTTTCTTAGTCCCCCACCCCCAGCAAGTGGCAACTCTAGCTAAGACTACAACGTTAGGCTCTACACTTGATTACATATTAACTTTATTGTTGTACCACGCGGCAGTCACATTTTACTATAGACAGATCCTCCTTCATACAAGGCATATTTCAGGGAGTGCATGAATAAACATTCGAAGAAACTATTATAAATATGACTCCGTCGGCACAAGAAATTGGTACATAGTCGGAAGATATCTTAAATGTGGACACAATAGCACCAACTCTCGTCAAATCGATGACCCACAAATAGAAAACCAGTAACTCCCAAACGAAACATGAGAATTGCTGTCTCAAATGAGTAAATTATAGGATACACATTTCATTAAGTTTATGCAGTCACTTGAAACACTCAGGAAAGGTGAGTGAAACGACGAACAAAAATGTAAAAAGGAATTTTTTTTTTATAAGGTAAGGTTTTATTAAAAAACAGTATCATCTTGATACTGTGAAAGTACAGAAAGAAATTAGACTCAAGATGCTTTTAATCTCGGACCAACACCTACAGTGGTGGCTATCTGACAAATCTAACTTCACTCTGAAATACCATCAATGCCAAACAAAATTAAATCTAATATCCCTCACACATGACTTTGTTAATAACTTTAACTTCTACTGTCTTCTTCCATTTTCTAGACTTTCGTCTATTAATTTCTTGGATGGATAATCTATATATATTAATAGTGCATTGAACTGGTTGAATATAGAGTAATCTTTCCCTGCCGTAGATTCACTCTCTTCTGCTACCCGGAGGTAATCCCAGGCAAGGAAGCAGCAGTTGCTGGGGTAGCCAACCCAATACTGATCTGAACAACTCGACATACCAAAAAGCACTCCAGAGAAAAGGACAATCAGACTTCCTAAGGTTGATAATTAGATCACTAATGTCAAACAAAGATGAATGCTACTACACTCACTATTACATTGTGGCAGTGAGCAAGCTTATTATATACTGTATTATTTCAACTCTGTATACACTTTGATTAATCCACAGCTTCGGTAGAGCCTATGCCTTTTGAACCCTATATACATATGCGGAAAACAAGTCTAGAGAGAGGTAACAGAGGCGGATCTAGAATTTGAAGTTTGATATTCCAAAAGTGATCTCAAGTTAATATACAATAATATTTGGGTTCACGTCCAGATTTTGTACCGATTTGTACCGTTTTTACGTTATATATTCTGCCCTTCCAGATTTTGGTTGATCCGAGGCAGAAACTTTAAACAGTGATAACTTTCAAACCGTAAGTCGGATTTATCCCCGTAAAGTCTCAAACTGTCGATAACGGAGTAATCTAAAACTTTTATTCAGCACAAACTTTCAGATTCTTTACCGATTTGTACAGTTTTTACGTTATACATTCTGCCCTTCCAGATTTCGGTTGATCCGAGGCAGAAACTTTAAACAGTGATAACTTTCAAATCGTAATTCGGATTAATCCCCGTAAAGTCTCAATATGACCGTAACAGAAAGATGTACAACTCTATAAAATTTTATCCAATTCTAACAAGTACAACTCATCGTAACAGATTGTAATTTCACAATCCAAACTAGTTAGAATTTTCTAAAATTATAACCTATTAACTGCCCTGCCCTATTTAGAATTTTCTAAAAATGTGTTTTGACCTGTCCCGCCATGACCTGTCCCGTCTAAGCATTGCCCTGCCCCGTTTAACGTTTGACCTGTCCTACCCCGCCCTGTCCTGGCCCATTTGCCATCCCTATCCCGGATCCACCATTTTATATATAGTTCAAATTAGAAATTAAAAAACTAAATCAATTCAATGCACAATTTTATCATCAAAATTGTGATCTAACATTTCAACCAAGTGAGCAACACATCCTGATGAACTAGTACAAGTTACACCAACTTAGCAGCAAGCAAGCTAAATATCTGATCCATCGGTTAATTATACTAAACACTAAATTAGACAACGATGAGTTGCATGTAATTAACATCATTAAAGTTGAAAATCAATAATAAATTAAGCAGAATTCAGGAAAAAAAATTAATCAACGGATTGAGGAGACTAATACGATAACAACACTGAAATTCATCAAAATTATATCAATTTATTTAAATAAACAGATGCAAAATACTTACACGATGTAAACTTTAGTAGCCATTTTTTTCGATTTGGTTTGATTTACTCCTTTTTCTTATCTCGAGAGAAAAAATAATGGGGTTTAAGTGAATACAGAAAGAAAAATTGGGGTGATGAAAAAAATGGGAGGGGATATTAGGGACTTGTTGAACCACAAAAGTCTCTATTTTTATAGTTGACACTCGGGTGGATGAAATGGTAGGCTCGGGTTTACTTTGCTCATGTACTATTTAAAATTTAAATAATTTTGTTCTTTATCGACTTTTTTATTTAATATTTTTCTGTTTTTTAAGAAAAAAAGTTTATTTTTGCTTGACGAATCGGAGAAATAATAAAACAAAAGTATAACGAATAATAAAATTAATAATTTTGAATCATAGTAATTGGACATTTGTTCATCTATATTTCCTTTTCTCAATTATAGTACATTATAGCTCAAAGTAAATGAGTCATAATTTAAATTAAATTTTCCTTATCCATTTCTGTAAATGTTCGACTGTTGGGCCAAAGTGAACAATATGTGTCCTGAGCTATAAACGTAACACTTATAATTATTTAAATAAATATAAAATTAATATCAACATTTAATTTTTTTCCATTGCTTTAGGTATGGATATATGACATACCCCATGTTTCCTTCACCAAACTTCTCAATTATCACTCATTCCTTACCCTTTTCTTGATTGGACTTCTTTAACTTGAAAAATACTTCAAATATTATTAAATAAAGTAATCCTTCTGTCTTATTTTATGTGATGTAATTTGTTTTTCTTACCGAGGATCTATCAGAAATAGTCTTTCTACCTCCTAAGGTACCGGTAAGGTACCGGTAAGATCTTTGTATGCTCTACCCTCGTCAGACCTCACCTGGGTTTATTAGGTATGTTGTTATATAATTTGTTTTTCTTCTTCACAACTATAAATTAATGAGTCCAAGTTATGGCAACTCCGGATGAAATGAGAATAAAGATGAGTCCAAGTCTACAACAGCTTTGGATGGAATGAAATCTTTTTAAAACACACTAAAAATAAAAAAGCATCACATAAATGAGACATAGGAGTAATATTTTGTGCTTTAATCTGTGAATTGATAGGAGGGTCCAAAATGTACCGTGTCTTCCTTTGTTTCACATTACCAAATTTCATAACACACATTAAAACATACTTGGACAAATGCACAATGAAAACTGGAATTGCTTATAACTTCATCATCATCATCAATCATATTCTTGGAATAGATATTTCCTAGTAATTACCTACTTACCAAGAAATGACAACTAAGTTTGACATGAATATCAGTAATTCCTATATAACATACTTGGACAAATGCACAACGAAAACCAAGAATAACAAACAACTACTACGCGTCAATCCCAGGGAAGTAAGGGTCGGCTTATATGAATCCTCATTGTCCATTTCGCCTCATTATGTATTTAGAGGTCAGCTTAACGAGCCTCAACAACAACAAGATCAACAACATACCTAGTGTGATCTGGGAGAGTAGGGTGTATGCAGACCTTACCCCTGCCTTGTGAGAGGTAGAGAGGTTGTTTCCGATAGACCATCAGCTTAACAAGACTCAAAAGACGAAAACGTAACTTCACTTGCAGTGCAAGAATCAGGCTTGCTACTAGTAAATTCAGTTGGTATCACATCTATCAGAAATCCAGGCTGTTTTGGCTGTGGTAGTGTGCTATCTCCATTCAACATCAGAACCACATCTGACATACTTGGTCTGTCTTCTGGATTCTGCTGAACACATAACATACTGACATGAATGCACCTCAATATCTCCGACATAGAACTTGTCTTCATCAAACGAGGAATCAACTAATTCGAGGGGTTTCCCTTCGATCCATGTTCTCCATGCCTGAAAAGGGTTATAAAGAAAAATTTGTATGCATTTGTAGTCCTACTAATGAATTATCAATCAAGAAGAAATGAGAACTTCTTCAAATCTTACGTATCCTATAAGATTGTGATGTTGGTGTGGATGATGGAAGCATCCATTCTTCTGTCCGCTTATTATCTCCAATAATAACACACCGAAACTGAAGACATCACATTTTACTGAAAATAGACCATAGAGCGCATATTCTGGAGCCATATAGCCACTGCAAATGATCAGAAAGTTAAATTACATGACAAATATGGATGTGTAATGATGTAACTTATGGCATGTTTAAACTTAGGCTGAATACATCGACAACCCCTTCAACTTGCCAGCAAATTTCATTTAGACACTCTAACTATGACATGTTCCAATGGAGCACCTGAAGATAAAGTGTTCCTACTCTTCCGCCTCAAATTTGAAAATATTTTTGCATGTTCTCAAACGCTTATTACGTAGTCAAATAAAATATGTCACATATTTAATTATACACATCAGCATCAATTGGAACAAGCCTGCGATTTTACGACTTTGAGGCTAATGCGTATGATTAAAGGAGGTGACATATCTTAGTGATTAACTTATCTACGCAATGAGCGCTTGAAAACACATGCGGAAACTTTTTCAAAATTTTAGTCAGAAGTGTCTAATAGGAACACTTTATCATGTGTTCAAGCGCGCAATCAAAAGATGTCATATTTCAAGTGTCTAAATGTAACTTGCTGAAAAGTTCAAGGGGCTATCGATGTATTCAGCTTAAACTTACTAAGTTCCAACAACTCTTTTTGTGTTGTCTCCACACTGATCTCCTTGAAAAGTTCTTGCCA
This sequence comes from Przewalskia tangutica, assembly GCA_029844215.1. NCBI lineage: Eukaryota > Viridiplantae > Streptophyta > Magnoliopsida > Solanales > Solanaceae > Przewalskia > Przewalskia tangutica. The sequence continues at coordinate 1,569,555 of CM056730.1, read as the reverse complement.
AACCAAAGCCCGATTCTCTAGCTGAAACTCTCATTCAGTGCTAACGGAATAGACAAAGGAACTCTTCTCTAAAGATACAAACCAAAAATAAAAGAGTCGAAGCTTCCATTAGCCATGTATTCATAGATCAACATTTTCTCTTCACCATCAATACAACTTCTAACAAGCTTTACAAGAATTCTGTGCTGAAGTTTTGCTATCAGCCTTACTTCATTTTTGAATTCATCCAATCCTTGTCCAGAACTCTTGGAAAGCCTCTTCACAGCGATTTCCTGTCCATCTATTAGTGTTCCCTGAAAGTTACAAACCAACGAAAGCTCATAGGCAAGGTCCAAAATCAGGTTATATATTGTTCTTGAGAATTCTTTGTTCCCTTAGAACACAAAATAAATGTCCTATAAGAAAATAGAATGTAAGAAATATACTGGAATGGAAAGAAAGAAGAATATTTTCCACCTTCTAGACACAGAACATTGAAGATGAAAGACAAAAGTGATGACTAGCATAAAGATATGATGACTATGAAAACATTTGCGAGAACCAACACCATGTTATATTTAAATCTCCCGTTCTTCTTCCTTTAAAAGGTTACCTTGTAAACAGGTCTGAATCCCTCCTTCACCGAGCTTGTTGTTTACTGAAAAATTATCAGTAGCATGAGCTACAGTTGCTAAGTCAAAGAACGGTAGCTCTAGGTCCACTTTTGGGCCTTCACTGGTGCAATCTTGTACACCTATTCCTGTTATCAAGATGGTGGATATTGGTAAAATATCATTTATATTCTTCGGAATAGGATCCTGACTAAGAAACTTTAAAAAATAAGCACGCAAACTTGTATTCCAGGCTAAAATAAGACAAGAAACTGCATTTGTCAAATTTACATTTGATGGAATTAGAAGAAACGTAATACAGTAGTCTGCAACTCATGGGGGTAAACAAGAATGCCGCAAGCTGAGGAATACAATCATCATAACTCCCTCCAGAATATAAACCAATTTGCTATATTTTAGTGTTAAAGAACAGTGTGAATTAGCTCTGCTGCACACACACCTTTATCCTTCTTCTTCCTCCGGTAAAGATAGTAGCAGAAGAAAACCAGCCCAGAAAGCACGGCCACTGTGATTAGACTAATTAAGATTGCTTTGACTACACGTCTTTTAGCTGTTAAAGAAAAAGCAATTTCTATCAGCAATAAGATAAGAGTAGTAACGGATTGACCGAGATCCTAAAAGACAAGAAGCACCTTGTTTTGAAGCCTCAAACCGTATATAGAGGTCCTTGCCACCATTTGGAATCAGCCGAATATCAATCAGATCACCAAACCAAAGGACACATCCAATTCCTTGTCCTCTAATATTCGAGTTTGAGTAAGCCATACATGAACAATTTTTCAAGCATGCTTCCCTGCAATCTTTAGTATTCATAGTACCTTTTACCCAAGAGTTGGCAGTATCTGGTAGTTTCAGGTGAGGAAATTTGACGAACACATCTTTACTCTGACAGCTAAATGGCTTGCTAAGAATGCATCCATCCGACCAGTCCATTGAGTTCCAGCTTTCTGGTGATTTCGGTTTAAAACCTTCCAAGCATTGACAAACAGATGAGTCACTAATTACACATTCGCACCACAAAGGCCATAAGTACCACAATAATCACGTGGCACTGATGCATAGAGCCTCCAGGTTTGATCAGCTTCCACCCAAACATACCGTTGCCGAGTAGAGCTTGTATCATTCAAGACCAACCTTGAAATGACGGACTTTTTCTTGAGCTGGTAGGTGTAGTACACTTCATCTTTGTTAGATATAAAGCTGTAATTGAATACTGGATTCACCTTTAATTCATCTGCTAGCTGGTGTCGCCTTCTCTCTTACTTATCTATTCCCATCCATCTTTACCTCTCAGGCGCACCACTAAATCGCTCTCCAGTCCATGGACCACCGCGGAAGTACTTTCTGGACCCCTTCCATATAACTGATTGGGGATATTCATGAAGCTCTATCCCATTACTTAGTTCCCCAGGGGAGGGGTCATCCGAGTTCCTCCACGAAGAGAGGCGCCTATCAAGACCCGTTCGTAAATCCCATCCAAGCTTCATTCCAGGTAAAAGTGTATCAGACGGGTAATCAAAGCTCTGCCACAGATAGACATCTGAGTCACTTCCCTTCTCGTCGCTTACGACAAGATTCCCTGAATCTAAAAGCTGTAAAGCAGGTGCTTTAGCAACCTTAAATGAATTTGTTGACCAAATAACACCACTAGTCCGACTGGTAACCACGATACTGCCTGTGCTGTTAATCATCAATTCTCCAGTTAGATCTTTAATTGGGGCTTTCCTGTTTGCCACCCAAATGACAGTTCTGACGGGGATATTCTTATACCAAATTCCCAAGTACCGATCCGTGGAACTGCCTGGACTAAAGAAACCAAGCTCAAAAGTTCCCCCTTCAGAAACTAAGCTCTCACCATCACTTAGAGATTGAGATTGACCAATGCTATGGGACACTGCATTTGTTCTCCCAATCGAACATAATAAAAAAGCATAATATGGAATAAGCCAAAGAATATCCATAGGTTTATAACATTAGCTTACAAGTATATGATGGCAGTTAGCCATTCTGTACATAATCAAAATACGCATATTCCTTACCATACAACAATTGCCAGGAGAAAAAGATAGAGACAAGCTCCACCTGTCCCAAGGTGATATACTTGCCAAAAGTTATGTGTATGGGTCAAAATTGTAACACAAAAGCGAGAAGAAGTCTAATAGGAGTAGAATTGCTAGTGATTATTAAGGAATGTAAATGATACATTCTTCTAGCTAAGACTATTCGACGGCTGAGCAAACTTATGAGATGACTGGAGATTTTTATCATAAAAAGTTTGGTCTTTCTCTCGTTATGATGATAGTGCCAACGAAATTTTCCAGCCACTCAAAATGCAAATTAGAGTCGTGAACTGACAACTTATCATTTTATTGAATTAGCAAATTTTTACTTGTAAAAGTAGGCAAATATCATTGTCAACTAGGTAACAATAGTATATAGTCTAGTAATCCTAGGTTTGGTTAAAGTACCAGCTCACAAAAGAAAGATACAGATGCTATAACAAAGACATACTACAAGAATAAAGCCAGAAACAACAAGAAAAGGATAAGAATACAAAAATTGCAGTAAGCATCATAGTGTCCATTATAGTTTCCTCAATGGATGCACCTTTCTGTATATATGTTCAAGGTGTTTTACATGGAGAAAATGGCAAATATGATCCCTTATCTTCGGCAGATCCAAAATAGTACCTTAAGTATTACATGAACAGTTTGGTCCTTCAAGTTTGTCAAAACTGAACATTTTCGGTCCCTGTCAGATATTTATCAAACTTTGATTATTAAATTTAATCGAGCTATGGAAAAAAAATTAACCATAAACACCAAACATTTCCGTCAAAATCTCAAAAACCACGACATGAAAAACTGCACCAGACACAAAAAATAGACAAAAAATTGCACCTAAAAAATTCACACCAAACACTAGAAATAGACCAAAAATAACATAAGCTGAAAAAATAGTACTTCCAAATGTGAGTTACCATTAAATGTTCTCTGTTTTCACAGTTCCGGTTAAATTTTAAAATTAGAGTTCGGTAAGTATTTAACAGAGATAAAAAATGCTCACTTTTACCAAAATTAAAGGACCAAAAATGTGCTCAGGTAATACTTAAGGATTACTCTAAACCTATTACCAAAGATAAGGGATCATTTTCTCGTTTTACATGTATAAAGGATAAAAGTCAATCTTTAATATAGAAGCTAATGGCGACTACCAAAAAACACTACTAAAAACTCGCCAAAAATCAACCTGAAAAACGACCGACTCAATTACTGAATAAGCAAACAACTGACAAGTGTTCATCATAATTTCCTCAATGGATTCACCTTTCTGTATATATTTCAATGTGTAAGTATAACAAAAGATAAAAAGTCACAAACTTTTACATTAGAGAAATAAGTACAAGGGTAAAAAGGGAAATTTACAATGAAAATTCTTGATGAAAAGTATATATTTTTGCATTGTATTACATGTATTATGTATACATTAGAGATAAGTATAAGAGACAAAAAGTTACAATAAAAAGTCACAATTTTTAAACCTAAATACTGAAATGTTAGTAACAAAGACATACTACAACTCTACAAGAATACAATAGTTGCAGTAAACATCATTGATTACTGAATAAGCAAAAAAACTAACAAGTGCCCATCATAGTTTCCTCAATGGATTCACCTCTGTATATATTTTCAATGTGTTTTACATATAAGTATAAAAGACAAGGGTAAAAAGGGAAAGTTACAATGGAAAGTCAGAATCTTCTTTGAACTCTTGATGAAGAGCTTCATCTAACAAAAACTGAGACTGCTCCATTAACTCAGGACTCAACCTAAACATCAACACACAAAATTCCATCTGATTAAGAGCTCCATCACCATCAAAATCACCTTCATTAAGCATACTCATAAGATCATCATCACTCAAATCTTGCAACCCTAACAAAGCAGAATTCATCTTGAGGCTCTCAAATGTAATGACCCTTTTATCCTTATCCATCAATAACTGAAACCCTTTACATAACTCACCTATTAAACCATCCCCACCTAGTTTTTCAGCCATTAAAGGCAAGAAATCATTGAAATTTGATTTTCTTGAAGTTGTAGTATCCATTGGAGAGAGTTGAAAATTGTGTGAGGAAGAAAAGGGGTTGTGGAGAATTATTTATATACAAGAATTTGGAAGGTATAGAGAGGTTTCGAAGAATGGGACAATAGGAGAATACATACAACTAATATATAGTCTTTAACGCGAAATTGCCTTTGCTTTGGCTTGACGGTTGGTGAAGAAATTGCCTCCCACATTCTAATGTTGTTGTCTTGTTAAGCTATAGGGGTATATTTGTCCTTTAATACTCGTTTTTCTATAAAAAGGTTCTCAAAAATATGATACTACAACAACAACATATAAAAATCCCACAATGCGGAGTCTATATTCTCGAAAAATATGACGCGTAGCTATAATTTGCTACTTCGCTCCTGACGCTACTTTATGGAATTTTACTGAATTATTGTAGCTACAATTTGCATACTTACAAAATGTAAGTATAGTTATTATATCATGCGGAAAGTTGTATCAGACGAAGACGAGTATCAGAGGTATCAGAGAAAGACTTTATCAGACGGGTATAGACTCAATTGTATCATGCGAATATCAATTGTATCAGACGGGTATTAATTGTATGTCTGTATCAGTGTGTTGATAGCTATGTTTCATAAATATAGTAGTTATGTTTCGTATTTTTTAAAACTATAGCAATGTTTTGTAAATACAATCTAAATATTTCACGTTGTGTAATTTCACGATAAATAAATAACATAGAAATTTATAAATAAAGCATATGAGATCTTTATGGAGCCTTTTTTCTATTCAAATTGTAAGTAGGCATCGAAATCATTTTTTCTGTGGTATATGGATGATTTGATTTCATAATCGATTTATAAATGTTATTTCAGTTATATAACATTTCCACGAGAGATCAATAAAAATTAGGCCTAAAAATTAAGACATGACATCTATAAATAAAATATATAAATCTTTGTCGAATCATTTTCTTTTAACTGTTATCTAAAGTATGTCTCGGTAAGTTGTAACTGCACCATGTCATGTCTAACCACTTCTCCCGATACTTCTTCGGCCTCCCTCTACCTCTCCTGAAACCATCCATAGCCAGCCTCTCACACCTCCGCAATGAGGCCTCCGTGGATCTCCTCTCCACATGCTGGACAAGTAGTTTGATGATAGCAAAAAAGCTGCATTTGTGGTTTAGCATGGAAAGATATCTAACTTCCCTGTGATAAATCCTCCTCTTTCATCTTCAAATAGTGATCTATTAGGCATGTGCCCAGTAAATATTCATGCACTGGGTGTTTACACCAAACGAGTTCAACTTACCATGGTTAAGTGAATTAATAAAGTGAAAATATGAATTAAATAATCATGATTAAGTGAGAGGTCTACAAAGAAACACATTTCATGCATCTATTAGTTTGGTACACCCGGTGCGGGAAAGTAAATCTGAATGGGAGTTCGTTAATTCAGAGATATCAGTTAGTGAGGAGGAGGAGAAGAGAGTAGAAGCTTGTGGAAGCTTTTCTGATTATGTTATTCTCAAGTCTCAAACGAGACAGTGTGTTGACACCCAATTTTGACCCTCTCGTCCAGTCATTAGCTATAAAATTAGACTAATTTTGCAAAATAATTTTTATGATTTTTTATAATAAAATGCAGCGATAAAACATTAAATACAGACATAAATAAGCAATTTAATAATGGCACCGCGTCTTACGTAGAAAATTAAACACTTAGAGTCCCGCGCCCGCATTTATTAATTTTAAACCTGTCATAATTCTTAAATGATATTAATAATAAATACATAAAATAAATAATTTAGCAATGACGTCGTGTCAAGTAGCATAGTCGCATTTATTAATATGCAAAGCAATTTCATAACTTATTTTAAATAATGATAAGTAATGCACAATAAATAAGATTTTAAATAATAGTGCCGCATTCTAAAATATTAAGCACTAATTAAATAGCACACTCGCGTTTATTATTGTAATAAAACTCAAACTAATGAAGCACCTAAATAATTTAATCACATTTGTTAATTTAATTTATCACTAATTAATTAATAATACACTACCCAAATTAATACCTAATTAAAACTAACTACACACCATTTTCGCCCAGCCCACTCCGTACCTAAATAAACCCGCCTAGCCCACTACCCAGCCCAATTACCCACGCGACCCGCAAGCCCAGCATCCCTCCACCTTATACTCAGCCCCTATTTCCCTATACCCCCATCCCTGTCCAACGAAAACCTAGAAGAAGAAAACCTAACAGCTCAGCGATAATCCGCCGCACCAACACCAGCACATCCCGAAATTCTTTACGGAGAATCCGGGGACCTTCCTGACCCATGCAAACGCAGCCAGCTCGCCCTTACCATAACAAAAAAAAATCGTCGAAGATCTTCACCACAATCGCCCACAAATCTGACCAAATCGCCGCGTAATATACACTTACCTTAATCGATTTTACACACAAATCGCACCAAATCAGCACTATAAACCTTACCCAAACTTAGAACCCAAACCATGGCTATATAAAGAGCATGCAAAAGAGAATCGAGATAGGAAGAGCGCAGTGGGGAGAGCAGTCAAATAGCGATAAACAAGAGCAGCAGATCGGGAGGAAGCGAGGTGGGCAATCCGCACTTTTCTTTTCGACTAACGAAAGTCGACCGACAGACGTGCAAGACAGAAGAAGAAGCAACGTCGACTAATTCCTGGAATCGATCGAGAATCCAACAGTGAGGTTTCTTACCAACAAAAATCAGGAATTCAAAATACAAAGCTGAAACCTTTCTTCAATAATAGCCTAGAATTGACCCTAAACCGCATCGCTTTCAATCGCATCGCAATAACCCGTCGAGTGGACCGACGACTTGATACGCCGCTTCGTCACGCCTGAGAAGGTAAAATCATTCTTTTTAGCATTCTGTTTCATGTTGCATATCCTGTATGTGTATGTGTTTTTCTTGGAAAATGGCGTTTAAGCTTAATCTGGTCGTCGCTCGAAATCTGTAGCGGTGTCGCAATGTATTGTGTGTGTCATATGCAGTAATATATGTTTGTCGTAAATTATCTGAACTCGTTTGAATGCTCAAAAGCATGTTTATTCTGTCTGAGGATTATATTTGGTTAATTAAATGTCCTGTATCACCCAGTAATGGATTAAGCCTAGAAGAAAATTAAATAACGCTGTACTGCTTGTTTGTTGAAGTGCTAAGCCGCAAGCGCTATTTCTTAATCAAAACAGAGCCTCCCTATATACATCATATATATGTCACGACCTGCCCGGCCCGTGGATCGCCTCACCGGCACCCAAGTAGTCATACATCGAGTAATCGGAAATATAAAGCAAGACATGAAAGCTTTATAACATACATACGCTTTATGTGAGAAAACACGCTTTCGCAGATATATATAAAATCATGGTTTAGCGCTACATCCGACAATCGCATAACATGACTATGCACTTAAGGAAATATACAACTATGGCGACAGGTTCCCGCCATACTCGATCTGCATAAAACTATCTACAACAGTGAGATCATACCAAAAGTAGAGCCTCCGGAAGAGATGGAGCTCCCGACACCAACGTAGAGATCCTAAGAATGCGGATCTAGCACTGCTGCCTCTTACTCGCAGATGAACGCACTCAAGGGCGAGGTCAAGACAACAGTACTAAGTATGCGAAATCAGAAAATACTTAAATGAAAACATATCATTTTAAAACCGGTTTACAAATATGTGCGAAACAACCATGAAACCGCACGTAGTGCCACATCACAAACAAGAGCAACAATAGTAAATCGTAATAGGTCTTGTCTAGGCCGCGAATGATCAAACAGGCCACTCGCCCATATCATCATTCTCGCAAGCCTAATCTCGACTCCCGAGTCCGTGATAGCCACTCACACGGGCCCGCATGAGGTATAACCCCGCATCGAGGTAGCTACTCCTGCATCGCCCCGACTCGTTGTCCGCACGGGCCACATAGATCGCATGAGGTATAACCCGCATACTAACTCGAACTCTCGTAGCTCGCATAGGCCCCCGACCCGCATTTAGGTATTCTCGAATCACGGTCCTGCACGCCGAGTCTACCCCAGACGGAGGGTAGCTTAACCCCGTGATCATCTCAAGAGGTGAGTGATAGTATACTAACATAACAACTTATCTTTAAACAACATAAGCACAACAAGGATACTACATATACAAACGTTACAAAGATACTAACACACATAGCATCATATCACGTCTACTTATCAAACCATCTTTATTATTCTTTCACAATACAAGTCTGTTATGACACATAGGCAAACTTGTTTCTTTTATAAATCTTAAATGGTTATACTTACTTCCCATAAAGCTAGTATAACTCTTAAGCTTCCGCTTTAAAACCAATTAGTTCTTCTTAATATTCAAAGTAGTCTTGAAATGTTTTCGCTTCTTATTATTCAAAGCTTAAGCGTGAGGCATTGCTGTAAGTATTATTCAGCTTAAGCCGTGAGGCATTGCCGTAAGTATTATTCAGCTTAAGTCAAAGACATCCGTAGTTATATTGTAAAATATCATGCTTTAGAAGAATCACATACCTTCTCAAATAAAAACCACCGCCAAGTCAATATGTCATACAGCAGAGTCACCTATAATAGTCACAGATATCTATTAAAGACTACTCAAGGTCATTCTAAACAGGGGTTCATAATTCTAAGGTAAGTCGGGCAAAGACTTCCTACCCATGAGCTATATAAGTTCATCAGTGAAAACAAATTCTATGTAAGTACGTTTGATTATTCTTATTTTAAACCCTTCAAGTGATTAATACTTATTCTTATACTTCTACAAGATGCATTCTCTAATACAAAAGAGGGTTAGGATTATTACCCTCGAAGCCCAATAATATCCTAGAAAAGTCGCTACTGAGCAAGGTTTTGCTCTAAGTCAGATGCTCCAGTTAACCTTAGAAGTTCTTCACAACTTCTACTAAGTACTAAGGTATTTGGGCTAGGTATTTTGGGCATTATAACGATACAAGAAGGTAACTTTTCTACCAAGGAGGGGGTAGATTTTGGCTAGGCTAGGGGTATTCGCCAAGGCCACTTAGGCTAGAGGGAAGAGGGCTTGGACGAAATGGCTAACAAGGGAGAAGGAGGATTTTCAAGACTTGAAAGTAATTTGTGGATGAAGAACTCTTCATCTTGGGGTATTTATAGGTCAAGTGGCCAACCAATGGCCAAGATTTAGACAAGTGCAAGGCAAGTGTAGGGTGAGGATTAACTATACACAAATATCCTACCAACTCCTCGACTTGTGCACAAGGCACAAAAACGTGTTCTCCTAGTCCAAATCGTCCCCAACGGACGATTTCAAGTCCATCAATCGAGGTGACAAGTGTCGCCTCCCGTTGGTCCAAAATGTTTCGCCTCTAAAAATCCGCAAAATTAGAAATGGCATAGCGGAATTTACCCTACGAAAGCCGTGGAAACGCTTCGTCGGAAAAACTATTCGCTTTTGTGAGTCAGGCCTAAAAAAACGCCCAAGGCTTATCTTTAAGGCTAGATTTTCAGACGTATTCCCTTACGCATACTCCGAAATACGGTATAACATTCTCCCTTAGAAACATTCGTCCCGAATGTTCCTTCCCAAGACGATTATCGAAGAAGCTTAAACGATTGTAAATGCCACACACTACACAGAGCAACACTTAGGCGTAAACGAGCAACTAAAATTTACAAGAGGAAAGTGAATTTACCTCGAGGTGGGAATAGCGAGGATACTTCCGCCTCATGTCCTCCTGGCTTCCCACGCCATCTCTCCTCGAGCTCGCTCCGCCACAAGACTTTGACTAAGCCACGCCTCGTCCGCAGACGCCTAACTCGACGATCGACTATCGCCATGGGAATCTCCTCATACGATAACCCCTGGCCACTGACATCGCCAATCGGGTGTACCCTAGATGGATCCCCGATACATCTCCTCAAAGATAGACACGTGAAAACCGGATGCACCGCTTCCAGACGGACGGCAGATTCAACTCATAGGCAACCTCCTACCTCGCGACAATCAAACGCCCAACGTGTACCTGTGCCGAGTTTCTTCTTCCCGAATCTCATCACACCCTTCATGGGTGACACCTTTAGAAAACCCAATCATGAACCTCGAACTCAAGATGCCGACGACGATGATCCGTGATACGATTGGCCGACTCGAGTCGATAGCCGCCTTGATAAGCTTCACCTTATCCATCGCCACTGTATCAACCGTCCCACTAGCCGCCCTCGCCCACATCGAACCAACCTATAGGCGACCGCACTTCCTCCCATACAAGGCCTCATAGGTGCCATCGAATGCCGGAGTGGTAGCTATTATTATACGCGAACTCAACTAGAGGCAAATGATCCTCCCAACTACCATCGGTCAATAACACAGCTCGCAGATATCCTCAAGAGTCCGATAGCGCGCTCGCTCGTCTGTCTGCTCAGGATGAAATGCAAGACTGTGCTCACCGCCCCTAAACCCTCGAAGGACCTCCGTAAGTTAGCCGTAAAATGGGCTCCTCATGCGATATGATCGGTAGGGACTCCACGCACCGACGATCTCTGATGTAAAGTCCGCATAATCCTCACTAAAAAGTCGCCCGACGGAAGAAAGTGGGCTGATTTCACAACGGTCGATTTATAACCCATATAGAATCATGTATCCTCCGAGTGCGAGGTAATCCCGTGATGAAGTCCATGTTGATTACCTCCCACTTCCGTGTCGGATCTCTATCGTCAGAATAAACCACCGTGCCTCGTGCTCTACCTTCACCGCCGACAACACGCACCGAGCTACGAACTCGCAACGCCCCTCTTCAAGCCATCCCACCAATACACGATCTAAGGTCGTGGTACATCTTGGTCGACTTTGACGGATAGAGTAACGCGCTACGCGTGGCTTCCCCAAGAACTCTTTGCCAAGTCCTCAAACATCCGGAACACATACCGCTTCAAACCTTAGCACCCCATCAAAGCTACTCAAAAGGACCTTGCCTCACGTAAGAGTCAGATCACGATATCGAATCAAAGCCGATCTCGAATCGCCGCTTCTTCACCTCTCGACGATGGAAGACTCGGCAACCTCACGAACTCTAACCCCATCGCTATCGTAATCAATCAAACGGACACCAAGGCTCGCTAATCGATGCAAATCACGAACCATGTCCTCCTCTCTAGCCGCACATCCGATAGGCTCCCATCGACTCACGACTAAGAGCATCCGCCACAACATCGCCTTCCCGTGGTACAGATATCAACATCGTAATCCTTAAGCAACTCTAACCACCGCCTCGCCGTAAGTTCACCTCCTCCGTCAAGATATACCGAGGCTCTTGTGGTCCGTATAAATATCCACGTGAACCCCATACAAATAGTGCCTCCAGATCTTCAAAGCGTGAATCACTACCGCTAACTCCAAATCATGCGGGTAGTTCCTCAGTGTTTCTCACCGTCGGGACGATATGATATAACCCCGCCATGCCGCATCAACACACATCCCAACCCGATGCCCGACGATCACAATACACGACATAACCATCCGACCTCCGGAAGAGTAAGAACGGCGCCGCCAATCTCTCTTTCAAGAATCGAAACCCCGCCACAAGCATCACCCATCGAACTTGGCCGCTTCCGAGTCACCTAGTCAACGGTGCAGATAAGCAAACTTCTCCACGAACCGCCGATAATAACTCGCAAGGCCTAAAATCGCGAACCTCGCTTGAGTAGTAGGTTCAGGCCAAGTCCCGATCGCTTCGATTCGCCGTATTCACTGAATGCCATCACCGGCATAATATGCCCAAGAAACGCCATCAAGTCAACCAAAACTCACATTTGGAAAACTTGGCGCATAATCTGCCGATCTCGAGAATCACAAGACAGCCTCAAATGCTCCGCACGCTCCCGCCTCGAGCGAATAAACCAAGATATCATCAATGAACACTATCACAAACGCGTTCCAAAAATGGTTTGAACACTCGCTCATCAAATCCATGAATACCACGAGCATTGGTCAACCCAAAAGACATGACTCAACTCATAATGCCCGCATCGTCCGGAATGCAATCTGTGGACATCCACCTCTCTCGACACGAACTCGATGATAGCCCAACGCAGATCAATCTTGAGAAACATCTCGCGCTCGCAATCGTCGAACAAATCATCAATCCCGGGAAGGGTATTCGTTTAATGGTCACCTTGTTCACCGTCAGAATCAACACATGCGCGCAGCTGGCCCCGCCCTTCTTCTTCACGAACAATACCGCGCTTCTGGTGGGAAACACTGGCCTAATGAAGCCCTTCTCCAAAGAAATCCTCACCGTCCTTCACTCTCTCAACTCGGCAGTGCCATTCTGTATGGCGGAATGGAAATAGGCCGAGTATCCGCAATATGTCAATACAAAACTCGATCTCCTCTCGAGGATACCCGGCGTCATCCGGGAACACGCCTGGGAACTCACGACTACGGAACCGATCAAAAACTGCACCGCAGCCTCGTGATCAAACACTCGAACTAGATGGTAGATATACCCTTCGCACCATCTTCCTAGCCTCGAGGTAGGAAATAAACCTACCTCTACGATACCGCGCTCTCCCACTCAACAACCGGCCTCGTGAAACCGGAACTGCATTACTTTCTCTCGCAGCCTACATTGGCATAGCAAGCCAGCCAATCCATCCCCATAATCACGCCGGTCAATCATCTCCAACTCTATCAAGTCGCCGTGGTCCGACGATCAGAACGGTCACAAGACAAGCCCTATATACCCGCCGAGCTACCACCGAATCACCATCGGCGTAGCTACCTCGAAAGTGGTCTATGGACTCGTGCTCTATCCCTATCCTACTAGCAACAAGTGGGAGATATATAGATGAGTAGAACCCGGATCTATCAAGGCATAAACATCAAACCTGAACCGATAAGGTACCGCGACGACATCGCGAGGCCTCCGATCCGCTTACCGGACAAAGCATAAATGCGTCGAGGACCGCTAGAATCGGGTCCCGAGCCACGACCTGCCGCGACTGCCGACCCACGAGCACCCGCCCGGCGAGTAAATCGTAGGAGATGATGAAGCCGCAATGTAACTCGGCGCCGAGCCCTACCACCGCCACGCTCGGCCTGACACCGCAGTGACCTCGCCGCTACAATCAGAATAAGCTCCAAAAGTAGTACCACACTTCCCGTAATGGGATCCCCGCGACGGCCACACCGGGGTGGTCCCGATCGCCGCACTCGCTACTCGACGCTCAAGCCTCGGGCCCGGCTCGCTCAAAACTCGCCGTGGCTGAGGACGGCAGAGTGCTCGAGCCGGCCGTGGTGCGACCCAGATCGCCGAGGCCGCCACCACGATAACCACCGTAAGACTCTCCCGCCCCGCCTTCTTCTCGCCGCTCGCCCACTCGCCGACCTCGCGCCTCGCACCTGCGGCGAGCTCGCATGCGCGGTAATGCCCATACCCGGCCGAGAGAAACCCCGCATACGACTCGCCATATAGTCGCTTCAGCCCGGTGACATAGCGGTGCACCCTATCCTCCATATCTACTAATGCGGGACATATCGAGCCAAAGAATCAAACTCGACATTGTACTCCCGACAAGGCCCTCTCTCGCCAAGAAGAAAAATATATCACCCGCGCCTCCTCATCCGCGAGGCAAGAAGTGAGTGAGGAAAGCCTCCGAGAACTCATCCCAGTAATGGGCGCGTGGTCTCCCGGATAACTCCCATGAATCAAACCAATCGATCGCGGTATCACGCAGCCTATGTGAACCAAAGATCACGACTCGGTCTCCGACGCCCGATCACTCTCAAAATCCTTCCGACCGACGGATGAACTCCTGCGGATCATCCTCCCGCCACCCATAAAACTCCGGCTACAACTCAAGAAGTCTCGTAGCCTCAAACTCTCTCGCCTCGTGAACAACGGTACGACCGAGCTGAGCTGAATCGCCGCGATCCAGCCTTCTCTCAGACGCCACAACTTTGGCCAAAAGTTGGGCACATCTCTCAGACCCTAACCTCCGCCCAGCCGGGGATGCGAGGCGCTGGTACCGTGGTCGCTGGGGTTGGCGGCGCCATAGAACTCGCTGCCTCGGTATAGATCGGGCTCGGGCCTCGTGACTCTGGGTGTCTCGCTAGCGCCTCACGCTTGCCCTTCGGGCCCGGGTTGCCTTTTCGCGAGGCATAATCAGCATAGAAAGGAATACGTTAGGGTCCAACCTATAACACGCCTTCTAAAGCACGATCTCGTAATGAGAAGAATGGAAACCAATCCTAAATATCCTATAGCCTCACGATTATTGGCGTGGTGCACAACACACCGATAATCAAGACTTACTAGATACGGTCGTAGACACTTTCCGAGGATTAATCGCTCGATACCACTTTTGTCACGACTGCCCGGCCCGTGGATCGTGCCTTACCGGGCACCCAAGTAGTCATACATCGAGTAATCGTGAAATATAAAGCAAGACATGAAATGCTTTATAACATAAGACACGCTTTATGTGAGAAAACACGCTTTCTACAGATATATATAAAATCATGGTTTAGCAAGCTACATCCGACATCGCATAACATGACTCATGCACTTCTAAGGAAATATACAACTATGGCGACAGGGCCCGCCATACCTCGATCAGCATAAAACTATCTACAACAGTGAGATCATACCAAAAGTAGAGCCTCCAAGAGATGGAGCTCCCGACACCAACGTAGATCCTAAGAATGCGATCTAGCACCGCTGCTCTTACCGCAGATGAACGCACTTCGGGCGAGGTCGATAACAGTACTAAGTATGCGAAATCAGAAATACTTAAATGAAAACATATCATTTTAAAACCGGTTTACAAATATGTGTGAAACAACTAAGGAAACCGCACGAGTGCCACATCACAAACAAGAGCAACAATAGTAATCAGAATAGTCTTGTAGGCCGCGAATGATCAAACAGGGCCACTCGCCCATATCATCATTCCGCAAGCCTAACTCGACTCGAGTCCGCATAGCCACTCACACGGGCCCGCATGAGGTATAACCCCGCATCGAGGGTAGCTACTCCTGCATCGCCCCGACTCGTTGTCCGCACGCCACATGCATCGCATGAGGTATAACCCCGCATACTAACTCGAACTCTCGTAGCTCCGCATAGGCCCCCGACCCGCATGAGGTATTCTCGAATCACGGTCCTGCATCACCGAGTCTACCCCAGACGGAGGGTAGCTTAACCCCTGTGATCATCTCAAGAGGTGAGTGATAGTATACTAACATAACAACTTATCTTTAAACAACATAAGCACAACAAGGATACTCACCTATACAAACGTTACAAGATACTAACACACATAGATCATATCATGTCTACTTATCAAACCATCTTTATTATTCTTTTCACAATACAAGTCCATATGACACATAGGCAAACTTGTTTCTTTTATAAATCTTAAATGGTTATACTTACTTCCCATAAAGCTAGTATAACTCTTAAGCTTCCGTTTTAAAAACCAATTAGTTCTCTTCTGTTAATATGATTCAGTAGTCCTTTGAAATGTTTTCGCTTTATTATTCAGGCTTAAGCGTGAGGCATTGCCGTAAGTATTATTCAGCTTAAGCCGAGGCATTGCCGTAAGTATTATTCAGCTTAAGTCAAAGACATTGCCGTAGTTATATTGTAAAATATCATGCTTTAGGAAGAATCACATACCTTCTCAAATAAAACCACCGCCAAGTCAATATGTCACGCAGAGTCACCTATAATAGTCACAGATATCTATTAAAGACTACTCAAGGTCATTCTAAACAGGGTTCATAATTCTAAGGTAAGTCGGGCAAAGACTTCCTACCCTGAGCTATATAAGTTCATCAGAAACAAATTCTATGTAAGTACTTTGATTATTCTTCTTTAAACCCTTCTAAGTGATTAATACTTATTCTTATACTTCTACAAGATGCATTCTCTAATACAAAAGAGGGTTAGGATTATTACCTCGGTAAGCCCAATAATATCCTAGAAAAAGTCGCACTGAGCAAGGTTGTGCTCCTAAGTTGTATGCTCCAAGAACCTTAGAAGTTCTTCACAACTTCTACTAAGTACTAAGGTATTTGGGCTAGGGTATTTTGGGCATTATAACGATACAAGAAGGTAACTTTTCTACCAAGGGAGGGGGGGTAGATTTTTGGCTAGGCTAGGGGTATTCGCCAAGGCCACTTAGGCTAGAGGGGGAAGAGGGCTTGGACGAAATGGCTAACAAGGGAGAAGGGAGGATTTTCAATACTTGGAAAGTAATTTGTGGATGAAGAACTCTTCATCTTAAGGGGGGTATTTATAGGTCAAGAACTTGGCCAACCAATGGCCAATATTTAGACAAGTGCAAGGCAAGTGTAAAGTGAGGATTAACTATACACAAATATCCTACCAACTCCTCGACTTGTGCACAAGGCACAAAAACGCGGTTCTTCCTAGTCCAAATCGTCCCAATGGACGATTTCAAGTCCATCAATTGGAGGTGACAAGTGTCGCCTCCCGTTGGTCCAAAATGTTTCGCCTCTAAAAATCCGCAAAAATTAGAAATGGCATAGCCGAATTTACCCTACGAAAGTCGTGGAAACGTTTCGTCGGAAAAACTATTCGCTTTTGTGAGTCAGGCCTAAAAAAACGTCCAAGGCTTATCTTTAAGGCTAGACTTTCGTATGTATTCCCTTACGTACATACTCTGGAAATACGGGGTATAACAATATAATACGAACCTTCTGTGAGTACTCATTGCAATGTATATCCAAGTGTGCATCAGATAGGTTCTAAGCATTTTAAAGGGCAAAGATATGTTTGGACATACATGTAGGGTCGCCGCTTTTACATCGACTCACGGCGGTTGGTGTGTTTGAAATCCTCTTGAGTCCTGCTCAGACGGCCACCATGTTCCTGATTTGTTTGTCGGGGCATCATGTGTAGGCTTACCATCTTTTCTCTAAAAATCGAAAGTTACGAGCTGAATTTGCCTCTTTACTCTCGATTGCTACAACTGAATAATAACTGAATTACCCATATGTTTAGTATATTAACATGTATATCGTATTTTTATGTCTTTGGCCTGTTTTGCTTCTTATCTCTGCCTCGCCATCGCTTCATCGCTACATCCGACTAGTGTATTCACAAAGATATGTGAGCATTTACCGCAGAGGTATATCAGAATCGCATGTTTATCTTAAAACTGGTCAGTAAACAAATATGCACATCTAAGTGTTTAAATGTCACGATGTCGGAAGTCCTGACAGCTATTTTGAAACCCGTCATTGAGTCGCTAAACGATGCTGGCATTAACATATCGCATTACCTATGTCACGTCGTACTATATCCCCTGTTTGCATCTCGCCTTCAGTTTGTAGCTCTATCACATGTAGGATTAATTGGCCTTTCCTTGAAACCAAAATGTTACGCTGGGGCTTATTTCGTCGCCATCGCCATCGCCTACATCTGACTAGTGTATGTACAACATATTTGAGCACTTACTGCAGCAGATCTCCAGGTATACTATATGTATTTTGGGTGTATACTTGACTGTTTCCCTCAGCGATCACCATCTGTGCGTGTACTATTAAATTAGCCTCAGTTATTGGGTTCACAAAGCCCACCGCCTCGCTTAAAAGTTGCACATAGGTTGTCCAGGTCTATAAGTCTGCTTTTGCGTGTTTGGGTTAGGCCCATTCAGTTTACTTGCTGACTATTACATCTTCATATAACTGCATTATTTTATTTACGGATTTGTATAACCTTATCTGCTGATTATGCCTAGGTCGTGTTACATGCTTCAGATTTTGATTCGATATTTGTGGGCATATATTAATCCTTATCTTTCTTTTGTTACATGAAATGCATCGGAGCAAAATGAAGAGTCTCACAGCGAGACTCATCACGAGCTACTTCAAATGGCAACCCGCGTCTATGTACATCCGCATTCGCATTCCCGCCTGTAAATTCCTAAACAAAAAATAGGACAAGATGACGTTGTCATCCGTCTCAACTCCTCTTACTCTTTAAATCTAATTGCCTCATTTTATGCCTTTATTTGTTTATTGCAATTTTATTATTTAACTTTGTAATTAATAGGAGAGCTAGTTCAATTAGTCTTTAAACATAAAAGGTGGGAAGATGATTTAGAATTAAATGCACTTCTAATCATTTATCTTAGGCTTGTCATTTTATATCTAATCTTTTGCCTAATCCTTAAAATTGCATATCTAAAACTAACGCACCACTTTTTTGATTTCGCAGATAAATGCATATCTATAGTCCATAAATCGGCACCGCTTACATCATAAACAATATAAACACACACTTTAAAACTTTATAGCATTAGTCTTACAACTTTATTCAACATGCCTTCTTTTATAAAATATTTTGAAGCATTTTTTTATATTTTCAAAACATGCATTTTTAAACATAATAATTACCCTAGGTTTGGCAGGATAACCGCAAGTTAGCGGATCTTAGAGGGTGCCTAACCCCTTCCCTCTAGATTAATAAAGAACCCTTGCCCGGAATCTCATTAAGTTTAGCAGACCATAAAAATGGAGTTAGTGTTGACTTTAACCTAGTTGACATTTAGGTGTCCTAATTCACTCAAACTAATTAGGTGGCGACTCCGCGAACCCTTTAGCACTTTAGCACCATACTAGCACCCTTTTAGCACTTTTTATACTCTTTAACCTTTTAGCACTTTTTTTAAAACATTTTAGCATTTATTTTATTTTTCTAACATTTTATTAAGCAGGAGTCGCGGTCGAAAAATGGCGTGACACATTGCATACAAGAAGCTTTCTTATACTACTCTTGGAAAGGAAATAAAGGAAAAGACAAATAAGACCCCTGGTGGTCCCACTTATTAACTAACACAACTGATTCTATTAATGACCCAAATACTAACATCACTGAATAACAATACTAATTATCACTACTTAATAACTTCAACACCCCCCTCAAGCTAGGGGTTAAGAACAAATTGTCACGCCCCAAATTTTCCTAAGTCTTTACTTAGGGCGTGATGGCACCTGGACAATTATTTTCCACCAGGAGCACCATTTAATTCTCTTTATTTAGAAATTTAAACTTATATTCAAATACGGAGCTATTAATAAAAATAACAATAAAGAAATTTGTTTATGACTTTATTGAAAATATAACGCGAGCCCATACTCGTGCAAATATTGTTTCTACATAGACATACTAACAAATATTATTCTAAGTTGGAAGGGAGACCATTCCACACGGGCATTTCCCGAGACACCGAACCGACATTCGAACTCGACGCAGTACCAAGCCCAAGCAATGGACTTGGTATGACAAGAGGTCATGGACGATCGCTAGCCTCGCGTGGAGCCTTTCCTCTATCACGCTCAAACATGTTAAATAAAGAGTCACCCTACCATCCAATGGTGAGAACCTTACCCTACAATTCAAAGTAATACCACAATATTCCAAGTGCAATCACATTATAACGTAATAAGAATATTGCAAAACATATCAAAGTTACAACATTTTTAAATATGCAACAACTCCTCATAGAAATTCTCGCTTAACTAACACTTCATTTTATCTCTTATTATACGTTAAGACATTCTCCTGGATTTCCACTTGTTTATTACATTTATATATTTGTGAACGCGTATTCACTTTTCATATTTATATATAGGTAAACATGTATTCATCTTTCATATTTGTTGCGGCGCAACCCGATCCATTATATTTACGTATTTGTGAACACGTATTCACTTTACGCTTTGTTGAGGCGCAACCCGATCCATTATGTTTACGTATTTGTGAACGTGTATTCACTTTACGCTTTGTTGCGCGCAACCCGATCCATTATATTTACGTATTTGTGAACGCCGTATTCACTTTACGTTTTGTTGCGCGCGCAACCCGATCCATTATGTTTACGTATTTGTGAACGCCGTATTCACTTTACGCTTTGTTGCGCGCGCAACCCACCCATTATATTTACGTATTTGTGAACGCGTATTCACTTTACGCTTTGTTGCGCGCAACCCGATCCATTATATTTACGTATTTGTGAACACATATTCACTTTACGTTTTGTTGCGTGCAACCCGATCCATTATATTTACGTATTTGTGAACGCGTATTCACTTTACGCTTTGTTGCGCGCAACCCGATCCATTATATATTTATATATTTATGTGAACACGTATTCACTTTTCATATTTTTCGTAAGATCAAATAAATACTATTCTCTTTTCTAACATTGTCATTCATACTTGTAACGATTATAACTTTTTAACCATAACTCCAACTAAGGTGTTTCTCAAGCGGAAACTAAGGTAAGACGGGGATCTTTCACTGTACCAAATTTCATTTAAAACTACTTTGGGTAACTAACACAAATTTATCCTCAAAACAGCCACATGAAATTTGTTTCGGCAGAATTTTTATTAAACAGCACCCAATCTTATAATAGTCATAACTCCTAATCTGTAAACCCGTTCAAGCCCCATAAATTCTCAAAACGACGAGAACAGAGAGCTACACGTCTCCATGTGAACCATTCTTTCATATTCTGTACCATTTGGTACAGTTTTACACTTTTATTTGCTGCCCTTCCTGGATCTCGATAGATCCGAGACAGAAACTTTAAACAGCGATAACTCTCAATCCGTAAGTCGGATAGACCCCCGTAAGGTCTCAAAATGTCCAAAACAAAGAGATCTAGAACTTTCATGTAGCAACAATTTTCATATTCCCCACAGATTAGTACAGTTTTACGTTTCAACATCCTGCCCTTCTGGATTCCGACGAATCCGAGGCAGCAACTTCAAACTACAATAACTCTCAACTCGTAAGTCCGTTTTAATAAATCTTTATATATATCTGTCCGTAACAGAGAGATTTACAACCATGTAAATTTTCATATAATTCTAATAAGTAAAACTCAATAAAAACAGTCCGTAATTATGTCTTTCCGAATTTCGATAAAATCTAAGGCAAGAACTTTGAACTATGATGACTTTCAAACCGTACGTCCATTTTACCTCATTTTTGGTTCTATATGATCATATTAAAGAGGTGTACAATTCTTCCGAATTTCATCAAATTCTAACAATTATAACTCAGTGATAACAGTTCGTAAAGTTCATGACGCAACTAGTTGTCTAAACAATCAAAAGTTCAATATTTCTTTTCAACACTCAATTCTTATTCCAACATGTATTGAACTAAAAATAAAGGATGTTACCAAGAATTTCTGAGTGAGAAAACTCACCTTGTAAGTGTGAAGATTATTGTTGTGTGGTTGCTAAAATTATCCTTACTCTCTAGTATTTTGCTTCTTGTTCTTCTTGCCCTCTTGGTATTTTTTCCTCTTCTTTTCACTTGTTTTTTTCTGATTTTCTAACATTTATGTTATGTACTTTGTTTGTGTGTAAATACAATGTATAAGTGGAGAGTTTTCTATAACCTATGGGAGGTGAAATGACAAGAGTTGGAGGGAAAATGAAAAGGGGGGGAAGGGGTAAAAGAGGAGATGGACGTGCTGCATGTTCTTCTCTTTTTTTTTCTTTTTTTTTTGTTTTTTATTTTTGTTTCTCTTTTGTTTTTTTTTTTGTTTTTCTTATTTTCATTTTTATCCATCTATTTATCCAACTTTAACACTAACTCCATCCCATGCAATTTATTCTTTGTTTTCTTATATATATGTATTTTTATTACCAACCACAACTATATATTATTATTATTTTTTCCGGATTTTACATTCTCTCCTCCTTAAGCAACATTCGTCCTCGAATGTGAATAAGGTCGTAACATAATCACATAGACACAATAATGTTTATTGTTATTGTAACACTAATTTGGGGCTTCACATTCTCCCTTCCTTAAGAAGCATTCGTCCTCGAATGGGAATAAGGTTGTAACACATGCATATAGACACGCAAATGACACACGTGAAGTCTTATGTAACACATTTTTTTATTACCTCGTCAAATAGGAATGGATATTTGACTTTCATCGCTCTTGACTTCCCGGTGGCTTCCTACATGGAGTGATTCCTCCATGGACCTTCATCAAGCAATATCTTTACTCCTAAGGCGCTTAACCTTCCTATCAAGTATTTCCACCGGAACCTCTTCATATTGAAGCTCTTCATTAATAACTATCTCCTGGGGAAGGACGATGTGACTTGGATCGTGCAAGTATTTTCGTAACATTGATACATGAAACACCGGATGTACTGCTTCTAATTCTGGTGGAAGGGCTAGTTCGTAAGCCACATTCCCCACTCTTCGTAAGATTTCATATGGTCCAATAAACCTTGGACTCAACTTCCCTTTCTTTCCAAATCGCATCACTCCCTTCATTGGAGAGACTTTTAAAAATACATTCTCTCCTTCTTGAAACTCAAGATCTCTTTTGCAATTATCCGCATAAGACTTATGGCGGCTATGAGTATCTTGACCGCTCGAATTATCTGTACTTTATCGCTTGTTTCTGAATGACTTGGTCCAAAGCAGAGTGTTTCACCCACTTCGAACCATCCAAGTGGAGATCTACACTTTCGCCCATACAATGCTTCGAACGGGGCCATCTGTATACTAGCATGAAAGCTGTTGTTGTAAGCGAACTCAATTAGACATAAATGGTCCAACCAATTGCCACGAAGTCCAAAGACACACGCATCGACATATCCTCCAATGTTTGAATTGTTCGTTCACATGCATCGGTTTGCGGGTGGAAAGCCGTGCTTAACTTAACTTTTGTCCCGAGACCCTGCTGGAAACTTTGCCAAAAGTGTGAGGTGAACTGGGAATCCCTATCTGAAATAATTTGTAAGGGAATCCCGTGTAACCGCACAATCTCCTCCAAATAAATCTGTGTGTATTGTGGTGCGCGATACGTAGTCTTGACCGGTAAGAAATGGAATGACTTTGTAAGCCGATCAACAATCACACAAATAGAATCATACCCTTCTCGAGTTTTCGGTAGACCAGTTACGAAATCCATATGAATCGCCTCCCATTTCCACACGGGGACTCCAATGTCCTGAAGTAATCCGTCAGGTTTTTGATGTTCAACTTTCACCTGCTGACATATAAGACACCTCCCGACAAACTCCGCAACGTCTTTCTTCATCCCGTCCCACCAGTAATTTGCCTTGAGGTCCTGATACATTTTTGTTGACCCTGGATGAATGGAATATCTTGTGTTGTGACCCTCATCTAAGATCTTCCTCCTTAGATCCTTTACCTTAGGAACACATAACCTACCCTTATACCGGCGGTTCCGTCATTATCTCCCAATGTAAATGTGAAGGTTTTCCTGTTGGATCCTCTCCGAAATCCAACAAACCGTATCCTCAATCGACTTTCTTTTATTTACGAAGCTAAGGCGGTGCGAGGTATCATGTACCACCACCCTACCTTCACCGATCTCGATTAAGCTAACCCCGAGGTTTCCCGATCTTTGTACCTCGAACAATACCCTCTTTTGTATTGCCAAATGGGCTAAGCTGCCCATTGATCTCCCATCGAGTCGTCGGCCACCACGTTAGCTTTCGGGATGGTAAAGAATACTAAGGTCATAATCCTTAAGCAACTCTAACCATCTTCTTTGTCGGAGATTCAAATCCTTCTGCGTGGTTATGTACTGCAAACTCTTATGATCTGTAAATATGTCCACATGCACACCATATAAATAATGTCTCCATATTCGTAAGGCAAACACCACCGCAGCTAATTCCAAGTCATGATTTGGGTAATTCTTCTCATGTATCTTCAATTGTCTAGATGCATACGCAATAACCTTTCCAAATCGCATCAAGACACATCCTAACCCAACTCTGAGGCATCGCAATAGATCGTGAACCCTTCTTGTCACGATGGTAAGGTTAGGGATCGCGAGTCAACAATTCCTTTAGTTTCTGAAAACTTGCTTCACATGCTTCTGACCACTGTTACTTAACCGCTTTTTGAGTCAACCGGGTCAAAGGAGCAACAAGATTAGAAAAACCTTTTACGAATCTTCTATAATACCCAGCCAAACCCAAGAAACTTCTAACCTCTGTCGGAGTGGTCGATTTTGGCCAGTTCTTCACTGCTTCTATCTTCTGGTCTACCATAATTCCATCCTCGACACAACATGACCCAAAAAGGCTACCTTTTCCAACCAAAATTCACACTTTGAAAATTTAGCATATAGTTTCTCCTGTTTCAAGACTTGAAGCACTACCCTCAGATGCTCTTCATGTTCTTCAACATTCTTACTGTAGATTAGGATATCATCTATGAACACAATCACGAACAAATCTAGGAATGGTTTGAAGATTCTGTTCATTAAATCCATAAAAGTCGTTGGGGCATTGGTTAACCCAAAAGACATGACCAAGAACTCATAATGGCCGTGACGGGTTCTAAAGGTGTTTTGGATATATCATCCGGATTTATTTTCACCTGGTGATATCGACGAGATCAATCTTGGAAAAATGGCTAGCTCACGAAGTTGGTCAAAAGATCATCGATTCTTGGTAATGGGTGCGGTTCTTGATCGTGACCTTATTGAGCTGCCGATAATCGATGCACATTCGGAGCGATCCGTCTTTCTTCTTCACAAACAGGACTGGTGCACCTCAAGGGGAAACACTAGGCCTTATAAAGCCTTTATCCAGAAGATCCTCCAATTGTTCTTTTAACTCCCTCAATTCAATTTGGGGCCATTCGATATGGAGGAATAGAAATGGGTCTTGTACGGAATTAACTACATGGCAAACTCCACTTCTATCCGGGAAGGCACGGAAGATCTTCAGGAAAAACCTCAGGAAAATTTGAACAATAGGAACATCATTCACCACTGGGATTCTTTTTGGGTATCCACTATATTAGCGGATATGCACACTCACTCTGTGACTTCTCAATAACTTTTGAGCCCCGGTAGGAAATAAAGCGACTGAGGATATTCCAACCCTACCCTTATAACAACTTACGGTTCTCGGGAAAAGTTAATCTCACTATCTTTCGTCGACAATCTAACATGGCATAACATGCCGACAACCAATCCATACCCAAAATGACGTGAAGTCTACCATATCAAGTAGTACTAGGTTCACCATTGTTCCTGCCATTCACTTCTAATGAAAAATTATTTACCACGAGAGGCCCAAATTGAGGCCCTGCGGTGTCATAACCTCAACAGTTCACTTAAATAAGAAGGTTCTACATGTAAATTCTTAGCAAAGCCCGTTGACACATATGAAAATGTAGGCGGGATCGTATAATACAAATGCAGGAATACTCGAGACTAGCAAAATACATGTGACCACGCGTTAGATGCTTCGCCTCATTCCTGGGGCAAAGCGTGAGCCGATTAAATTGTTGGGTTGTTGACCTCCCGACTCTGGCGGGGTTGGTTTCCGATTTCCACTGTGCGGTGTGGTTGCTTGACCTCCCTGAATAGATTGAGTTTGGGTCCTCTTTTGAAATCTACGGCATAGTGGCACGACTCTCCACGATTATAACATGTCTTCGTTAGAGCCGACATTCTCGGTGTTTTCTTTGACAAATCTTACAAATCGGTTTGTCGCCTCGTGTTAGGGTTGGTGGCCTTGTCCTTGCTACCTTGGTAATTAGACCCAATGTGCCCTTTAGGCTTGAAATAAGATCGCCCGCGATTGGTTCGGTCTGAAGATCCCTTACTAAACTCCTGCTTCGATTTTGACTCGGTTAAATGATCACGACGTCCAAATCTCTTCTGCGAATATTCTCTTTTGCTTTAGCGAAACCTTCTACCCTCAAAGCCATATCGATAATCAAGATAAGTTCGATCGTTGGCTAACGCCACCACCTTCTTCGCTATGTTCGGGTTTAAACCTCTACAAATCGCTGACTCATCCATTTCGTAGGGGCGACATGTGTGTTGTATGCCGATAACCTCACGAACTGTGTATCATATTCTTGTACACTGCGGTCACTTTGCTTCAATTGTTCAAACTCCCGTCTGAGCGCATCCTTGCGCGTATTAGGCATAAATTTCTCAATGAATGCCGCTCTGAACCCTCCCCAAGTCATTGGTGGTGACATCGGGGGACGATTTTTCCTAAAATTCCTCCACCACACCCCTGCATCATCCACTAGTCGTGCGCCTACCAAGTTGACGCCCTGCGTCTCCACGCCTCCCAATGTGAACATTAAAGTATAACGTTGTACAATCCCCTTTTCTAACCCGTGTGAAGGAGGTAGTACGAGAAATCAAGTCTTTGAAAAGACTCAAGGTAGGCACGAGAAGAGTACGAAAGAAGTGAAACTTTAGGATGTTATTCCGTTTACTTATTACTAAGGTGGCGCGCACACCATCGCAATAAGTAACCGTTCAAACACCCAACTCGAAGAAACTTCCTAGAATCTCCTAACCTGGTTTAGCTTTGATACCAACTTGTCACGCCCCAAATTTTCCTAAGTCTTTACTTAGGGCGTGATGGCACCTGGACAATTATTTTCCACCAGGAGCACCATTTAATTCTCTTTATTTAGAAATTTAAACTTATATTCAAATACGGAGCTATTAATAAAAATAACAATAAAGAAATTTGTTTATGACTTTATTGAAAATATAACGCGAGCCCATACTCGTGCAAATATTGTTTCTACATAGACATACTGACAAATATTATTCTAAGTTGGAAGGGAGACCATTCCACACGGGCATTTCCCGAGACACT
The DNA here is from genome assembly GCA_029844215.1 of Przewalskia tangutica. Taxonomy (NCBI): domain Eukaryota; kingdom Viridiplantae; phylum Streptophyta; class Magnoliopsida; order Solanales; family Solanaceae; genus Przewalskia; species Przewalskia tangutica. Next base: position 1,542,117 of record CM056730.1, on the reverse strand, counting down.
GGGCGACATTACGAACTGGCGAGTACGAGCGAAGCAATGGACTTGGTATGACAAGAGGCTGCGGGACGATCGCTAGCCTTGGCGTGGAGCCTTTCCTCTATCACGCTTTCCTGAAACATGTTAAATAAAGAGTCAGCCCTACCATCTGGGGCTGAGTGAGAACCTTACCCTGCAATTCAAAGTAATACCACAATATTCCAAGTGCAATCACATTATAACGTAATAAGCATATTGCAAAAACATATCAGGTTACAACATTTTTAAATATGCAACAACTCCTCATAGGAAATTCTCGGTTTAACTAACACTTCATTTTATCTCGTATTATACGTTAAGACATTCTCCTGCATTTCCACATGTTTATTACATTTATATATTTGTGAACGCGTATTCACTTTTCATATTTATATATAGGTGAACATGTATTCATCTTTCATATTTGTTGCGGCGTGCAACCCGATCCATTATATTTACGTATTTGTGAACACGTATTCACTTTACGTTTTGTTGAGGCGTGCAACCCGATCCATTATGTTTACGTATTTGTGAACGTGTATTCACTTTACGTTTTGTTGCGGCGTGCAACCCGATCCATTATATTTACGTATTTGTGAACGCGTATTCACTTTACGTTTTGTTGCGGCGTCGGCCGATCCATTATGTTTACGTATTTGTGAACGCGTATTCACTTTACGTTTTGTTGCGGCGTGCAACCCGACCCATTATATTTACGTATTTGTGAACGCGTATTCACTTTACGTTTTGTTGCGGCGTGCAACCCGATCCATTATATTTACGTATTTGTGAACACATATTCACTTTACGTTTTGTTGCGGCGTGCAACCCGATCCATTATATTTACGTATTTGTGAACGCGTATTCACTTTACGTTTTGTTGCGGCGTGCAACCCGATCCATTATATATTTATATATTTATGTGAACACGTATTCACTTTTCATATTTTTCAGAAGATCAAATAAATACTATTCTCTTTTCTAACATTCTGTCATTCATACTTGTAACGATTATAACTTTTTAACCATAACTCCAACTAAGGTGTTTCTCAAGCGGAAACTAAGGTAAGACGGGGATCTTTCACTGTACCAAATTTCATTTAAAACTACTTTGGGTAACTAACACAAATTTATCCTCAAAACAGCCACATGAAATTTGTTTCAGAATTTTATTAAACAAAGACCCAATCTTATAATAGTCATAACTCCTAATCTGTAAACCCGTTCAAGCCCCATAAATTCTCAAAGCGACGAGAACAGAGAGCTACACGTCTCCATGTGAATCATTCTTTCATATTCTGTACCATTTGGTACAGTTTTACACTTTTATTTGCTGTCCTTCCTGGATCTCGATAGATCCGAGGCAGAAACTTTAAACAGCGATAACTCTCAATCCGTAAGTCGGATAGACCCCCGTAAGGTCTCAAAATGTCCAAAACAAAGAGATCTAGAACTTTTATGTAGCAATAATTTTCATATTCCCCACAGATTAGTACAGTTTTACGTTTCAACATCCTGCCCTTCTGGATTCCGACGAATCCGAGGCAGCAACTTCAAACTACAATAACTCTCAACTCGTAAGTCCGTTTTAATAATTATTTATATATATCTGTCCGTAACAGAGAGATTTACAACCATGTAAATTTTCATATAATTCTAATAAGTAAAACTCAATAAAAACAGTCCGTAATTATGCCTTTCCGAATTTCGATAAAATCTAAGGCAGAAACTTTGAACTATGATGACTTTCAAACCGTACGTCCATTTTACCTCATTTTTGGTTCTATATGATCATATTAGAGATGTGTACAATTCTTCCGAATTTCATCAAATTCTAACAATTATAACTCAGTGATAACAGTTCGTAAAGTTCATGACGCAACTAGTTGTCTAAACAATCAAAAGTTCAATATTTCTTTTCAACACTCAATTCTTATTCCAACATGTATTGAACTAAAAATAAAGGATGTTACCAAGAATTTCTGAGTGAGAAAACTCACCTTGTAAGTGTGAAGATTATTGTTGTGTGGTTGCTAAAATTATCCTTCTTTCTACAGTATTTTCTTCTTGTTCTTCTTGCCCTCTTGGTATTTTTTCCTCTTCTTTTCACTTGTTTTTTTCTGATTTTCTAACCTTTATGTTATGTACTTTGTTTGTGTGTAAATACAATGTATAAGTGGAGAGTTTTCTATAACCTATGGGAGGTGAAATGACAAGAGTTGGAGGGGAAATGAAAAGGGGGGGAAGGGGTAAAAGAGGAGATGGACGTGCTGCATGTTCTTCTCTTTTTTTTTTCTTTTTTTTTTTTTTGTTTTTTGTTTTTGTTTCTCTTTTGTTTTTTTTTTTTGTTTTTCTTATTTTCATTTTTATCCATCTATTTATCCAACTTTAACACTAACTCCATCTCATGCAATTTATTCTTTGTTTTCTTATATATATGTATTTTTATTACCCAACCACAACTATATATTATTATTATTTTTTCCGGATTTTACACAAATTCTTCAACCCTAGCTTGGAAAGAAGATGAGCATGTTATCCTGGTAGCACAACCTTTGTGAGCATATCCGTTGGCTGGTCATCAGTCGCAATATATTTTGTGGAAATCATGCCCAACTGCACTTTCTCCCTGATGAAATGGCAGTCGATCTCGTGAAATACCGGATTGGTAGCTTAATTATGACAGTCTTCAAGTGATACTTAATTTCTGGTCTTTTTACTGCCGTCAGGTGATGAAATATTACTATGACCCAAAGAGAAGATTTACAGTAGCAAATGTTATCTGCTGGTGATCTATGAACTAAAATATGTTAATGTTACTATCTGTTAGGAAATGCTACGTCCCAATTTTTGTGAAGGTATTACTGTTTAAGGAGAGTCTATCAGTTTTTTCTTTGACTAAAATTTTCTCAAATTCTTTTTAAAATATTTTGGATGTTGTAGTACTTTTCGTGTAGTTTTCAAGTAAGTTTTGTTTTAGAAATTTTGAAGAATATATACCCCAATTCATAGTCAATATTAAGTGTTTTGATCCTCATACTCCGAACCCCTTCACATAAAATCGGGACAGAGGGAGTATGTCACTTGCAAGGCAAACACGAGTAGTATTTTTGTGGTTGAAATACCATTTTCCATGACAAGGAATATATTGCGTTTAACCTGTCTTCATTTTCATTTATTCTGCAGCTTAAGCGATGGGAACGGAAAAAATGTAAGCCAAACAGCCTTCATGTGCTACACAAAATGCATGTGAAATTGAGAGATACAGTAAAAGTGATATCTGGCCACGACAAAGGTAAGACTGGAGAGATCACTGAGATTATCACGCACAACAGCAAAGTCGTCGTAAGTGAGATAAACTTGAAAACCAAGCATGTGAAGAGTAGGAGTGAGGACGAACCAGGCCAAATAATCAAGGTTTTCAACTTCTTTCCTTCTCACTTTTTCCAAATTGCCAGAAAGTTAATCTTTAATCTCTCTTTTGTTATGGACTATGTTGTTCGAACTGCTTGTCAAGTGGGTTGGGTCGGCCCTGTACGACCCAGAACTGCCCGGTGTGGCCCGAGGGGAGTTGGGCGAATGAGGTCCTAGGCCCGGTGGACCGGCCCATGTGCAAGCCTGGGTCTTGGCCCACCAGTGCACCGGCCCCGTTAACAGGCTTAGACCAGACACATGTGTAACAACATTTTTGGAGAATTCGAGCAACATAGGTTATGGATAAAGTTAATTAATCAGTCCTTGTGTGGAAGTAATTGTTCGAGTGTTGTGCTTTCAGATTGAAGCTCCTATTCACAGCGCGAACGTGATGTTGTACTCGAAAGAGCAGAAAGTAGCGAGTCGTGTGGGTCATAAAACACTCGACAATGGTAAGAGGGTCAGGTACCTCATAAAAACCGGAGAAATTATCGATAGTGCACAGAACTGGAAGAGAGCTGTCAAAGACAAGGAGAAAACAACAGAAGCAGTGGCTACTACTCCTTAGAAGGCTAGTTTGTGAATTCTAGTTTTATTTTCATGAACTCTCTATTAATTTTATATCTGTCTGTATTTTAGCCACCCCCTTAACCCTCCCCACAAAAAGAGTTGTTCAAGACAGAAGGGTAAAGGAACATTTTAACAATTTTGTATTTGTATCTATTGTACAAGTTCCATACCAAAACTGGTGTATTTGGCTCCAACTTAATGCAAGATCAAGATGAATGTTGCAGATTTAGATATAATTTGAAGAACTATGGTAATTAGGTTCACTATATTGGTTTCTCTAAGTTGAGATATGATTATATGAATTGTAAGGGGAATTAAAGGAAAAGGGAAACTTGATAGGAACTGGATTGCATACATGATTCTTGACCACTCATTATACTGTTTTAGTTTTTTCTTATTGGTGAACTGAACATTGCTCACTTTGAGTTGGAAGAAACTTGGAACGAAAAACATAGACTACATGTGAAAGACAAATGACATATATAATCAAAAAGATTTTTCAAGAATATAATACCAAATTTGGACATAATGTCCCAAAAGTTAATAGTTGTAGACTTGTAGTGATTCATTTGTCTATTGTTGTAAAATTGCGAGCGAGCAGAGCGATTTACCGAAAAAAAGAAGTGCTTACCTTAAGCAATTCTTCTTCTTGAAGTTTCTATATTGATTTTTTTTCTTTTATGAATGTTATAACTCCTAATTCTTTGATAGATGGACCCTTATTCCCGTCTAACTCAACTATTCGAATGTACGGCTATTGTGATTGTGAGAGAAAGTTCTGAACTTTATTGGAGAGGTTGGAGTAGAACAGACTCATCAAGCTATTCAATGCTACAATACGAGTAAGCTTTTACTTCAGTCACTGACTGCACGTGACATGAGAAGAAGGATCTCATTAACAGATGCAAGAAATCCAAATACAACTCACCATGGCAACGTCTTGCAAATACAGTAAACCAGTAAGGATATATCCGTCACTTAATCTACAACTCGTAAATCCTTATCATCTCATCCAACGGTTCACAATAACGATCCGCGTGATCCACTCTAATTGGTCCAATTGAAATTCCCTCTATCATTATATAAACTTCAACAGCCCACTGAGCCCAGTACTAATTTTACTCAAATTTCACTTAATTTAGCAAATAATTAATTATCCCAATATAATGGCTGGTAGAGGAAAAACCCTAGGTTCAGGAGCGGCAAAGAAAGCTACATCTCGTAGTAGCAAAGCTGGTCTTCAATTTCCGGTGGGTCGTATTGCTCGTTTCCTTAAAGCCGGCAAGTATGCCCAACGTGTCGGTGCCGGAGCTCCGGTTTACCTTGCTGCTGTTCTGGAGTACCTTGCTGCTGAGGTTAATTTCGTCATTTAATTGTTTAATTCTGTGGATTCATTATTCCTAAATTGTTATTTAGCTAATGTTTGGGAATTTGAGCTAGAATTAGCTATAATATTTGGTTCGTCTACATTAAATTCAAATAGATTTGGTTATTTAGTTAGAATTTGAGGACGAATTATTTAACTTTTTATTAGTCCCGGTCTATACATTAACTGTCTTGAGTCGAGAATTTCTCGGAAACAGCCGTTCTATCTAGATAGAGATAAGGTTTGCGTACAATCGACTTTCTTCCGGGATTTTACGTGTATGTTGTTGTTGTTAGTCCCGGTACTTGTTTTTGAAGTAAAATTTATATATTTAGAAACTATGGAAATGAATTGAATTATATGCATTAATACCATTTCAGAAGTGTTTGAAAAAATATCTGTCAAAGGTAGATATGGTTTGAGGAGCTTAAATTAAGTGCTTGGGGGTTCAAATTATCTTATTTTGGTTAATTATGATGCTTAATTGTGTACTTTATCTGAAAAATGTATTGATTTTCAAATAGTAAAATTGTTATACAAGTCAATTGTAGGATTTATCTATATTTGTTGTTGAATTTTTTTCATTGGTTCCTTTTGTTCGAATACACTTTATACTGTTTTAATCCTTATCTGAGTCTGACCGTTTCTCTTGCTTTACTGTTTACTTTTGTTTTACTAGTGATTTGTTTTGATCAACTTGCTTGTGATTATGCTTTGTTTTGAGTCGAAAGTCTCCCGAAAATAGTTATTTTACCTACCAAGATGTAGTTAAGGTTTGTGTACACTTTAACCTTCCCAGACTCCATGTTGTAGGATTTCATTGGGTATGCTGATGTTGTAGTAATGATTTTTTCCGTGTTTCAGAATATGGGTGATTACATTTATCTATTAATGTTTTCCTGTTTTTTGTTAAATCTTTTGATAAGCTAATGATTTTTTTTTGTGTTTCAAAATATGGGTAACTAAATTATCTACTACTACTATGTTTCTGATTTTGGGAGTTTTTTTGCAGGTTCTTGAATTGGCTGGAAATGCAGCAAGGGACAACAAGAAGACGAGGATTGTACCAAGGCATATTCAATTGGCAGTGAGGAATGACGAAGAACTGAGCAAACTTCTTGGAGATGTGACTATTGCCAATGGTGGTGTGATGCCCAACATTCACAACCTTTTGCTGCCAAAGAAAGCTGGTGGTTCATCAAAGCCCTCTGCTGATGAAGATTAGATGAAAAAAATCATAACCATGGTCCTTTAATGTTGGGATTAAACTTGGTTTGTATAGTAGCTGTGTTCTTTTTAGAACAGAATTCAGGTTTTTTATTAGTGCTTCTAAGTTTGTTTAGGTAGTTATGATATGATCCTAGTAAGCTCATGGGCAATTATGAGGTCTAAAATTTCAAGTGGGTATTGTCATGCCACATGTCCCTTGATGATGGAGATAAGCCTTTGGAGGCCCTTGAATATTCACATAAGAGGGTATACGATATTTGGATGATTGTTTGGGAAGTAGACTTCAAGATAACCACAATTAAGATATGGAGAATAGCTTGGTGGAAGATGTTATTTATGCAAAGAGGTCATTTTCGCAATATGCTTCCATCATGATTCATGGCTAAGAAGACTATCAAACAAGGTTCTTCTTACTTCATTAAGGTTACTTTTGTAACAATCATTAGAATTCTTAGCCTATTTAATATAAATATTACTTTTATTATTTTATTATGGAGCTTTTGATAAATATTGATTAGGAGTGATTCTCTTAGTATCTAGATTGTAGTATTAGGTTAATGAAAGGATTAGTCATTGATCTTCAATTGAACCTTTCTTGAATGTATCCCAATTGTTAATTCAAGCATGAGTTTAAAATCGCATTTCTTTTTATTATAACATATGTTCAACAATTGCTCCAGTATTTGTTTGTCTGGTTTGACTTGAACTTTGGTCATATCAAGCTTCTTGACTTGCTTTGTACTTCTGCTCAACGCCCTACACAAAGGTCATGGACTAATAAAACGGTGTTTAAGATAACAGCCAACTACTTGAATATCATTTCCAGTTTGAGTTCAAGTGTGTAACTTGGGAGGTGTGAATCAAGTACATATCATAAACTCAAATTCGCAAACAAAATATTGAAGTGAAAAGGGTAGAGGTGATACCTCATTATGATATGAATGATTGACAAGGCTAAAATTTCTTTTTGGGAACAGCAAAGATAATAATTAACAGAGCTACTACTTTGTTCATCAGCTACATTGGAGAAAAAATGAGTGAGAATCCTAACTACTAAGTACAAGTGAAGAGCTTCAGAAAAGGAAAATATTGAAATAGAGCCATCTGTTACCACAGCTTCTGTAGAGACTCTGCTCTTCACAAACTGCATCTCACTTCCCTATTTAACATGCTTGGGCTCTAAAATCATTTGAGTATCTAGACCAACTACCTTGGTTCCATCAGATTCCTGCACCAATGATGAAGAGATCAAATTTAGCAGGCATAAATAACATTGGCTTAACATATACCTCCCCATACAACATATGCAATGTGGTTTAGTTTGTGTTTTTAACCAATTTAACGAATAACTAATGATTCGTAAAAAAGTATTGATATTGATTCCTAGAGATCATCTTCTTAAAGAAAAGAAAAGGAAAAGGGTTGCCTGGTGCACTAAGATCCCGCTATGTGCGGGATCTGGGGAAGGGCCAAACCACAAAGGTCTATTGTATGCATCCGCATTTATGCAAGAGGTTGTTTCCACGGCTTGAAACTGTGACATCATGGTCAAGGAGATCACACGACATCAACTTTATCAATTACGCCAAGACTCCCCTTCAGGTTGTCCTCTCAAAAGTATACAATAATCAAAGCATCATTCTAACATCAACTTTATCAATTACGCCAAGACTCCCCTTCAGGTCGTCCTCTCAAAAGTATACAATAATCAAAGCATCATTCTAACCTGACATGCTTTTTTTCCTTTTCAAAATAACGACGGTGTTCGGGTCAGCTTGTGTATAGCTCGATTATTCAAGGCACCATCACGACTCTGTTTAACACACATTTCATTGATCACTCACAATACCTTGGATGCATTTAGACTTTGCTTGCTATGATTATGATGTTTTCACCAATTCAACTTCCCAATTTTCATATTATATTATGATCACTTATTTATGCTTTTAATATTTTATGTTTTAATTAGGTAGAACTACCCTATTTAATGAATAGTTTGGTAAATGTAATAATTTGTAGATTAATGATGCATCATGAACAAAAAAGTGGGGAAAAAAAACTAAAACAGTCAAAATTGAAGAAGCAAATAGGGAAAAACATAAAGCCAAGTCCCTACGTGAAGCTTTACCTTAAGGAGCATCATCATCTGAACTAGAATCATCAATTCTCCTGTCTGTGATAGCTGGAAAAAGCTTCTGTCGGAGATCGGCGAACGGTGTATTGGTGGACTCTGAAGTTTTACTTGCCAAATTCTCCTTCTTTGGCGTGCCATTTAGCTTTTTCTGAGCATTTTTCACCTCTATGCATACCTTATCTAAAATTATCAGAAAATCTCGAACTACAACAAACAATTGCAAACCTTCATCTTTCCCTGCATTGCCGTGGAAATAATCACCTGTGCTTTTAACTAGGGCCATAATTCTTTTTTCTTCTTTGAATGACCACATAACATCAACCTCAGCATTCTGCACAAAACTCTTTAGGGTCTGGTGAAACCCGTTTTCGTCATCTACATTCTTCATTTCTGAATTTAGGAAATCCTGTGATTTTTTAGTGCCTGACCAAGCTTGGAAACCGTGCCCGTTAAGTTGTCCGCATCTAAAATCGCGGCTTTTTTCACATTTTCAAGTTCGCTACTCAAACCCGAAACAACCTGTAGACCAGTACTCCGATTATAATCCTCGGCTTCCTGCGACTGATCCTCAGGTAAATCATCAGACTTGATGCTAGATATGCTCCATCGATCCCTGGCACGAGCAGCTCGTATACCTTCTGAACGGATGATCTCTTGAACAACGAAATGCAACAACGTAGTTTTCCCGTCTATTCCTTTTACATCTGATAGTTTTAGAAGTGTGTTGAGTTTAAATGCTTGAGCACCACCACGAAATGTTCCATCATTCATACGATTGCCAGTTTTTAAAACAGCCTCAAGGAGAAACAGCCTGCTCTTCCGGAGTTCCGTGCAAGCAGCCTGAAGTATAAAAGAAGATGCACCAAACACCAATGTCATGATATTTGTAGAAAAACACAACGGAATGTTGACGTTACAAATGTAAGGTGCAAGAGAGTGCCGCAGAGATAGAAGTTTATGTGTTCTACTTGAACCGTGTGGTCATATATGTGCTTTCTAAACCCTTCATATATGCACCACATATATTCAGTAAGATATAGCGTCTTCTTACCAAATACAGGGAAGACATTTGTTGCAATAAAGACATCAAAACATATGTTAAATTTTTGCATATTTCGCTATGTCTGACAACAGTATGAAATACGACACTACTGAATCTTTCATTGCTCGGACTCTCCAAAGAATGTTGCCGCACCCATGTCGGATCCTCAAAATGCACTACTTTGGAGGATCCAACACGCACCCGGAAGCATTTTTATGAGGGCGAGTAACATAGCTTACAACAACAATAAGCATCAATATATATCCGTAGCTAGAAGTGAAGCATGCCTTTTTTTATTAACTTGAATGTGTCGCTTTTAGCAAACAATGCTAACCTTCTAAAAAAAGGTTCATTAGAAGTTCAGGTTGGATTTGTTGGCTAGCTAAACAGGTCCCTTATTATGATTCTTCCATCACTGAAGTAGAAAAATTTCACGTTCCTAGCCTTGCAATGAAGCAAGAGCTATGCAGACACACCACCTATAATGCAGCAGGGATTTATAGATGCCAAAAGCCAAACTTTTGACTAGTTTTAGCATTCTATATTTGCTAATAATAGGTACACACATGGTGCATCATGCAATGACTTTCTTGAATGCCCTTTATGGAAACATATTATAGACCAAATGCAGGGAAGTAAGTCTTTCGTTCTATCTATCTGCTTCTAAAATCTACCCGTTAGTTGGTTGGGATCTTTGTTATATGTGGAAATTGTAATATGTGTCATGCAAGTAAATGATTTTAATCAAACTTCAGCAACTATACACCTCATCGAGGAAGAACAACATGTAGCAACAAATGGGAAGAAATGACATCCATACAACAACTCACTGGTTCATCTGACAAATCGACCTAGATTAAAATTTCAAGCATCGCACAACCAAATTCAAAGTATATTAGTGTACTTCAACCAATATGAGAACCACTACTCGCCCAATTTATGTAGCGGCAATACTTTTGAAACTTGTTGGCTATAAATCATCACATTAATGGTTAAATGAAAATTTTAAAGTTAAATTATTTCTAAATAAGTATTTGACATTCTTTTTGGAATAGACTAAAATGGAAAGTATGACACATAAATTGGGACTGAGGGAGCATAAGTTAGGAATGATTAACTTTTTTTATTTGTTGCATCTTTTTCTAATTTTAAAAAAATATTATTATTACTATTATTTTCTAAATCGAGAACATTTATCTGACCTCCAAAGTAGCAAACGATTCTTTAACCATTGATTCCTCCTCCTGAAGACTGCACATAAAAAGCAAGGACTCTAGCCTCTTGAAGGCAAATGGAATGTCAACCAAGAATTTCAGGAACCGCTCCGCAGGTCCAAGCCGTGAGAGATCCCCATTGTAGAGCCTCAGCTTCAATTCTTTGTCAGTAGTTGGTGCCATCTTAAGCAAAGTTTGAAGGAATTCAGGAGGAAGCTCATTTCCTGAGTCAGTATCAAACATTAGTCACTCCTTTTGTGGATGCAAATGTACAAAAACCAGTATTTCAAAGAAAATAGCATCCAATCAAGATACAAGTATACTAATGCTTTGCCACTTGACAGTAAAGGAAGTTGAAATTCTTCTTACAAGAGTATACTCGTTCTGACAAAAGATTATAGTGACCAGAGATTTTGAATACTTTAACATCTATCTCTAGTATGATAAAGGGCAGCCCCGTGCACTAAGCTCCCGCTATGCTCAGAGTCCGCGGAAGGGCCGGACCATGAACCATTTAAACTCTCTTCTCCAATCCTACAGTGGTAACTATCATTTCTTTTGAGACAAATGGGTTAAAACATAGAAGCAAAATCATGTAGTGGGTAAGCATCAAATACTTTTTCTCGAACATTTTGACAACTGACAAAATAGTAGAAAAAAGAATTAATCCTTTTGAGGAAGAATGCAAGTAGAATCACTAGAGAATCTCTCTCCTTTTTAAAAAAAAATTATAATGGTGGTGTCTGGGCCAGCTTGTGTGCACCTCAACTATTCCACCGGGTATCTACTACCTCCCACTAGCACATGTACCTAAAGACTATGCCAACCAAGGCTTAGGCAGATGGGAAGCAATCACCTAGGTTTTTTGTCTCTACTGGGGATCACTAGAGAATCGTGATATTACGGACTTCCATTGATTTTTTTTTCTTTATCAGAGGGGGACAGACGATTAAAAGTAATTAAGCATGATGTTTTCATCGAGTAGCCAAGTAAAAGAATAACGAGGTGAACAATGAAAATCAAAAGAAAATTTGCAGAGACCATCTTTAAATGTTTTCCATCTACTAAACAGCTTATTAAGTAATTTTCTACAGTTCAATTGATTGCACATGATAATTCAAGCCTATAGTACTCTGATATAATAAAGGAGAGAAAGAAAGGAATAGGAGATCACCTTCTTAAGGGCATCACAAACTTCTTCAGTTGTGACGTTTAAGGCTTTAAGAAGAATCGATAAATTCTGTGCTTTCTTTTGATCGATAATTTGAACATATTGTTTGGAAGCATCTTGGTATGCAGAGTCCTTTTTTGGACCATTCTTGTCTTTATCAGCATGAGCATATCCAAAGAGACTCTCTATCATATCTTCATCAAATCTGTCAAACAATATTCACTGTCCATTAATCACCTTAATCAAAAAAATCACATAGCAAGAGAAAATGACAAAAATGGTCCCTTATGTTTGAGGGTAGGTTCAACATAGTCCCTTAAGTATGTACTTAACAATTTTGCTTAACAGTTTTGGTCCCTTTAAGTTTGCCAAAAGTTACATATTTTAGGTTTTAATGAGACTTTCTTATGTTTATGGTTACACTAAAAAGATATCAAAATAGCATAAATTACATCTCAAAAAGCTGCACCAGACTCTAGAATAAATCAAAAGTAGCAAAAACTACAAAAAATTGTACCTCAGTATGTGAGTTCCCACTAATATCCTTTTTTTTTCATAGTCTGCATGAAATCTAATAGACAGAGTTTGGTAATATCTGATGGAGACAAAGTAAAACCTTTTGACAAACTTAAAGGACCAAACTGTTAAGTGCATACTTAACGGACTATTTTGACCTACTCTCAAACATAAGGGACCATTTTTGTCATTTTCTCCATAGAGCAACATCAAGCAAGAATAAGTACACTTACTGGAAGGATCCTGACTTGATTTGATGCCAAACCATTGACTGGTCAGCGTTCGCTAGAACCTTATCCCAGAAGAAAGGCTTTAGCTTAGTTTTAGTCTTTTAGAAGCATCAGTCCCTGATCCCTCAGTTGGCGCACTAGAGGATGCATTTGATCCAAGAGGTGAAGGTCGAGGTGGCTTCAACCCTGTAGGAGGAGGACGAGGCGGAGTAACACCGGGGCCCGGAGGCGGTGGCGGACGAGGACCAGCCTTTGCATGAATTGGTATGGGCGGTGGAGGCCCTGGTGCAGGAGGACGAGGACCTCCAGATGAAGGTGGAGGGGGGCTGGACTAGCAGGATCTTCAAAAGGATTCACCCTAGCAGGAGGAAGCCCCGGTGCAGGAGGACGTGGACCGCCAGATGGCGGACCGAAATTGGCTGCCTTGGCTGGACTAGCAGGATCTTCAAAAGGATTCACCCTACCAGGAGGAAGCCCCGGTGCAGGAGAACATGGACTGCCACATGGAGGACCGAGATTGGCTGCCTTGGCTGGACTAGCAGGATCTTCAAAAGGATTCACCCTACCAGGGGGAGGCTTAAGCGGAGGCTGTCCATGCATTCCCATTCTTCCAGGCGGTACTTGTGCAGAATTCCCTGCTGCAGCCACAGCAATGCCAGTAACAGTTCCCAAAGGAATCTCACTTTTAGAACCATTAAGTGTGTTCGACTCCATGTAGTAATTTTTACCCATTTTATCGTCGGAAACATCACTGACTGAATGATTAACAGCATTACCATGTAATGAAGCTGAAAGAATAAAGTCTCAGTAACATCAGTATACCAAAAGCCAAAATCAATATATATATACTTCCTCTGTCCCAATTTATATGAAAACTCTTTCATTTTTAGTCAGATGAATATTCAATTTCAATTTAACTTTAAACTTCCCATTTCCCCTTCATGAGGTGATTTATAGCCATACAAATATTTAGGACTTATTTTGGACCACAAGTTTCAAAAATCTTTTAAAACTCTATGCTCAGTCAAACACCTTCTCACATAAACTGGGACGCAGAGATATTATATATAGAGAGAACCAGGGAATAGAGAATGTACCAACAGAATAGTCGCTTATGATTAGGCTAAGAAGAGGCCTCTCGTCATTTTTTCCCTTTCTATATCCAGCTCCACAAACCTTGCAATAGCATATAAAAAAGAGTGCAACAACAATAAATGTGACTGCAGCAGTCGTAAGAACTGCAACCAAAACTGTTTTAGTGTTGCTTTTTCTCTTATTTGATTGACCATCCGAAGTAGAGTTTTGACTAGTAGAAGAAGGAGCAGAGCTTTTGCTTGAATCATGGTAGTCTCGAGGAAAAAATGGTTTCGAAGGAGGACGAGCAGGTGGCGGAGAATCCGGAGTTTCAGAACTGGAAGTTGCTGGAGCTGGAGCATGAGCGGGAGCATCTCCAACCTGAAGCAATTCACGCCGTTTAGGTGCACCGTACCAGGAAAAGAGGAAATCCATGCACCTGGTATACCATGTAGGTGAATGCTTCTCCTCTCCAGAAATAAGAAACAGTAGATTTTTCTTCACTAAACAACCCATAAGGGCTTCCATATTGACATGATTCTCTTTAGTTTTAGTTAACGATCTTCTATTAGAAATTATTCCGTGGCTCCCACTAAACTCAAGATCTTCAACAGCTTCATTAGAATGTACCAACTCTAGCCTGCGTAGACCCTTGTGGTCCGGCCCTTCCCCGGACCCCACGCATAGCGGGAGCTTAGTGCACCGGGCTGCCTTTTTTTTATACATGTAACAATGCAGTTTTTAAAATTTTAGAGACTAGTTTTCTTACACTTTCTATTTTTTAATAACAGTAGTATCCGTGCCAACTTGGGCGACCAAATATCTAATTTTTTATACACCTAACTGAAAAAAAAGATAAATTCATTAATGGTGTTTTATATTAACAATTAGTAATACGTCACTTTGCAAACTGTAATTGTTGTCTAGTTCGCCTCTCAAAAATTGAGTCAACAGTCAATGAGACACATGCCTTAATATCTTGATGCCTACACTAAAGCACCACCTAAACAATGCGAAGTGCCCTACCAAAGCTTCACCTAGCTCTAGGGCTTAAGCGAGCCTTTAACAACATAGGTTGAAAGAAGGCAACAATTATTGCCGTTGACAATGCTAGAATGTAGAACTATGACGAAATGTGAAGTCAAAGAGTTTACGCAACAATGAGGGGATAGTGCATTACGTTTGATTTTAGTTTTCCTTTTTAAAGTCTTATAGGACTGAGCCGAGCATCTACTAGAAGCAGCCTCTAAACCTCTCACAAGGTAGGGGTAAGGTATGTGTACACCCCACCCTTCCCATCCAGATCTCACTTGTGGGATCACACTGGGTATGTTGTTGTTGCTTTTAACGTCTCATATGTGGATTCTCCTCTTCAACTCTAGGTCATAAGGTAGGTAGAGTGGAGACAATTTTTTGCATTTGAGTGGGTAAATAGCACATTCAATGCACCCTATCAATGCAAAATTCATGAACTTTTAATCTCAGTGGGAGAAAAAGGAACTGAAGAAATGCACACATGAATTATTACCAATTTTCTTGTCTGTATAGAAGCAGATAAATGCAACAAGGACGGAAGACAGATAACAAAAAAGACGGGACCTCTTCATTTATCAAGTAAGAAGAGCTGGCTGGTCAAGATAACAACACAACAATCACCTAGTCGATCCCAGGATTGAACTCAAGATTCGATCAAAAATGAAGTCAAGCATAGATCGTTTTTTTTTATTGATAATTTTGGCGTCTGGGCCAACTTACGTCCAGCTCGACTAATACCTACCACAGGTACCTGCAACCTCCCACCTCCCACCTCCCACCAATACCGGCTAACTTTGTCCATCAAGGCTTAACAGATGGGAAGTGTTTTTGCAAGTCATGCATAGGTTGTTCACAACTCTTTCACAAAATGGCATATCAAATGCTTCACAAACTAAGAGATCGTGCTAAAAAGCACGAAAATTATTAAACTACATAAAAATTGTGAACATGAAGATAAAACCATATGCTCATTACGACAAACTACTACTACATATTTCTTAAAAGTGTCACGACCAAGTATATGCTAATTCTTCATCAATCTGCTCCATAGAAGCAATCCATGATGTTCATCTCTATCCTTTTTAAAGTATAAATTAAGTAAACAGAAAAAATTAACCTTTAAAAACTTCAAAAACAAACAATATTCAAGCAATGTGTAAAAGAAAGTCAGCTAAAAAAAAGAAATTTAGGAGTACCAATTCCTGGTTGATCCCCACAGAACTGATTTGATTGGCCAGTAAACGCTCCTCTGAGTTTTTGCTTTCACGATTTCCTGCTACTATAGTAAAAAGCGTAACGATGAAAACAAACAATTGGGCTACTCCTCTCACACCCATTTTCTCTTGAATCAGCACCAACAAAGCAGACAATGCTTATCATGAATAACTCAACATACCTCAAACCTCCTAAGAACACCAGTTAACCAAAAGAGTGATAACCCCTTTCACACAATCTCACAAAAGATCAAGTCTTTACTGCATTTACCACCAACCCAATTCAGCTTTTTCGAAGAACACCTTTCCGGTATCTAAATCACGAAGAATCTCAGAAGAACACCTTTCCGGTATCTAAATCACGAAGAATCTCACTGACCCACTTCTAATTTTCAAGCAAAAGCTCAATTAACAATAAAGCAAAAGAGAATTCACTCCCCTCCTGAAAATCCCACAAATCGTCAAGTCTTTGCTGCACTTACCACCAATCCAATTCAGTTTTTCCGAAGAACACCTTTCGGGTATCTAAATCACGGAATCTCCAAGAAGAATCTTACTGACCCACTTCAAAATTTTCAAGCAAAAAACTCAAAAAACAATGGCATCAAACACCTGTAAAACCCAATAGAGCAAAAGAATGTTCACCCCTTACACACAATCCCAAAAAGATCAAGTCTTTGCTGCATTTACCACCAACCTAATTCGGCTTTTTTCGATGAACGCCCTTTCAGGTATCTAAATCACAAAATTTTCAACAAGAATCTAACTGACCCACTTCCTATTTTCAAGCAAAAAACTCAAGAATCACTTGTATCAAATACCTGTAAAACCCAACAGGAGCAAAAGAGCTGAAAACCCCACTAAAGGTCAAGTCTTTGCTCCATTTACCACCTCTTAAATATCTAAATCACAAACTACCCAACAAAAATCTCACTGACCCACCTCAAAATTTCAAGCAAGAAACACTTGTATCAAACACCTCCAAAACCCAATAGAGCAAAAGAGCTGAAACTCCCACAAAAGGTCGAGTCTTTGCTGCATTTACCACCTCAAATATCTAAAATCACAAAATTTCCAAAAAAAAATCTCACTGACCCACTTCTAATTTTCATGCAAGAACTCAAAACAGTGGCATCAAGTTCATAAAATAGCAAAAAAAAGAACTCAACTTTAACACAAAAAACCAACTAACCGAATCAAGAAGTAGTCAATTCAAGAAGGCAGCTTTCCAAAAATAACAAACAAGAATAGTAATAACTCCAATGAATTGGTCATCAAAAAATATATATATTCTTCTAGTTGGGTTTATTATCAGATCATAGATATTAATCGTGTGTTAGAATATAATTTTTTAAAATTTGTTAAAATAAAATTTATATATTTAAAAATTAATATAAATAGTACTATAAGTCACCATGTTAAGGTTTTTACCCTGAATTTCTTATTTAAATTTTATTATAATTGTATTTTATTTTAAAAAGATTTTCTTGATGAAATTCTCAGTGGAAAAAATTTCTTCTATATTTGTTTCTTGAAGAAAAAGTTTTCCAACTTCAGTAAATTGAAATTCGTCTCTCACAGACACAAAAAAGAACACAATGTAATAATTAAAGATTTTTATTTAGGGGAAGATTATTCGAGTTTATGCTTTTAAATATTATTTTTTCAATATGTATGCCACTTGACCAAATCATATTATAATGTTATGTCTTTTTAGTATATTTTTTTGTTGTCTAATTTATCGTTGTTTAAGGTTTACAATTATTTGCTTTCTGACGTCTTTGCTAATCGATTCCAACAAGTTAATAGTTTAAAAAACATCTAAAAATACGATCAAAGAACAACTCATTTGACTATCGAAAAGCGAAAAGTTTCAATCTTTTTAAAACGGGGGAATACCGTGTTTGATAGTTATGAGGTGGGTTATTTATGTATAAAATCAGTACGGTATTTGGTTTGTAATTTAAAAACCCTCATAACTAATATATTTATAAGTTATGAGGAAATTTATGTATTATTTTATGCATGACAAAAGGTGGAATAGCTAATATATGAATAACTAAAGTACTATATACTGCATAATTAATATCTCCATAAATAGGGGTGTTCAAATGAGACCGCCGGTAAACCGAATCGAACCAACTTAATAAACTAAATACTGCATAATTCTCTGATTTCTTCTCAATGCTTCATAAATACGATGAGTCTAGATAACAAAACTTCGAAGGGGATTCATAATATCAAAAGATTATATGTAGGGAGTTGACTGAAATGATGAAAAGTAGATGTTATGTTTTTGCAATTCCTACTCCCATACAGTGGCGGATGCACAGTTAACAGGGTGGTGCAATTGCACCACCAGATTTTTTAAAAAAATTTGCCTTCTAGGCATAAAAAAAAATCTTCTAGGCATAAAAAATAAAAAAATTGCACCACCAAATATAGTCTCCTGGATCCGCCACTGCTCCCATAGCCATAGTCATATACCTGAATAAAAGCTAACTAATTAATTAAGAAGATTCTTAGATTTGAATGAATCATGGTCAAAGGGTATTTAGTTACTCTTTGATTCAAATATTTTTTGTATTATAAAATACATTTTTAACCCGCAGAAATTGAACCAAACCAATAAAATTTATACTTTAATGATTTGAATATTTAAAAAAATTAACTTAATTGATTTGATTTGATTTTGAATCCAAAACTACGTCAAATTGGACCATGAACACCCATACATAAAATAATATATAGAATTTCTCCGAACGATTTCATCTATTACTAATATCTGGTAACCACTACCAAACAACCCTCTAATGCTCTGTTCAATTTATCTAGAAAGTATACAACAGTAAGTTTTTAGATATTTTGAAATATTTATATAAATAGTTGGTAGGATGTATTATTTACATTTTAATCGATATATATATATATATATATATTAGCTATTTTTTGTTTAAATGATTTGACGAACGATTATTTCTTTATATTTGTTTTTTATATATACATCACTAGGCAATATTATGGTATCATCACGATGAGTATGGTGAGATAGGTAGTATTCCTTCATCCTTAATTGAAGTTAATCGGATTTAAAATTGTGAAAAAAAATGTAAGAAACACTTCCCCTTTTAATGCACTATCATCAAATTAAAATTTATTTTAGTAGAATTTTTCTACAAATTCAATGACCATTTGAAGAATTGACTCGAAAAAAAACACAAGCCATTTTTAAAAGTAATAGTCTTAATTCTAATGTATTGTTATTATTATCTAGGGAAGTATTTTCCTCGATGTGCATAATATATTCGATGGCCAAAGTGCATAATATATTCGATTTTGGGATAATCATTTAAATCTTATTCGTAATGCATATAATTTTGGTTATTTTGGAATAATTATAAATATGTGATGGCTGAAATTAGACACATACGACTGAAGTTTGAATAAGTTTATCCTTACATGAATTTTAGTTGTATTTGGCTGAATTTAATTTTTTTTGTCTAAACTTCAGTCTTCGGCTGTTTTTATCTGAAATTCATGTATATATATATATAGTGAAATTCAACAATTCTTGCCTAAACTTCAAGAAGAAATATCAGAATTTTTATTATGTGTTTCTAACTTCAGTCACTAATGCATAATTTAAGTAATTCCAAAGTAGATCTGACGTATAAAAAAATTAAAAAATCAAATAACAATATCGAAATAAAATGCCTGTAAAAGTTGAAAGGCAGTCACTCACATGTGATACGTTTTCAATACTGACGAATTTAGAATTAAAGTCTCTAAAATATTCTTTATATTTATCAGAATAATAAAATATTCAAATATTGTTTTAAAGCCGTATTTCAAGTGAAATATTGCCTACAAATAAGTTTCAAGTACAAGTTGAGGTATTATTATTTTTAATAGAATTCATATAATTTATGAATCTTTATAAGACAATAACAAAAGTAAAGAAAAGAGAATAACAATATTATTGATAGTGAATTGGTAAGTAAAAGAAAAACAACTACATCCCTTTATATTTGGTTTAATAAGAAAAGGAAATTTTCTTTTGTCCGATGTGGGACATCTACATTTGTTAACATCTCCTCTCAAGCTCGCGATGGTGTAGAGAGAAACATCGAGAGTTTGCCAAAAAAAAATCGGTGACGCTGTAAGGTATGTGTCTTTGTGAAGAAATCTGCAAGTTGCATCGAAGATGAGACAAATGACAAGGATAAAGTGTCTTGTTGAAGATGATATTGAATAATATGACAATCAATCTCAATATGCTTGGTACGTTCATGAAAGAATGTGTTGTGTGCAATCTGAATAGAACTCTTATTATCACAGTACATCGGTATCGGTGAGGAAATATAGACACCCATATCATCCAATAACCAACGTTACCATACAATCTCACACGTAGTAAAAGTCATAACACGATACTCTGCCTCGGTTGAAGAGCGAGAAACAACATCTTGTTTCTTACTTTTCCATGAAATGAGTGAATTTCCTAAAAATACACAATAACCAGTAGTGGATTTCCGATCAGTCGGGTTACTAGCCCAATCTGCATCAGAAAATGCACGAAGCTCTAATGATGAGGTTGATGAAAACAAGAGACTTTGATAAATCGTTCCTCGGAGATAGCGAAGAAAACACATAGTCGCAGCCCAATGTACAAATGTAGGAGAACAAACAAACTGACTGACAATGTGAACAACATATGCAATGTCAGGGCGAGTAATGGTAAGGTACATCAGGCTACCCACAACTGAACGATATAAAGTGAGATCAAGAAGAGGATCCCGTCAGTACGGGTATAACGAACATTGACCTCAAGAGGAGAGTCAACAATACAAGTATATGTGAGACGAGCCCGCTCAAGAATATCTGCAGCGTACTTAGACTGAGAGAGAAGATACCCCTTCTCAGAATAAGCTACCTCAATGCCTAAAAAGTAACGTAGATGACCTAAATCTTTCATCTCAAAGTGACGAGACAAAGTGGATTTTAGGTTTGTGATACCATCAATATCATCATGTAATGATCATATCATCAACATACAACAAAAGCAAAATATGGTCTGCCGGGGACGATCTAACAAATAACGTTGAATCATGAAAGCTGGAAATAAGCCCAAGAGAAGATACTACAGTGGAAAATTTGTCGAACCAAGCTCTTGGGGCTTGTTTGAAACCATAAAAAGTCTTCTTAAGCCTGTATATCTGTCCTGGATTATGTGACACACCAGGTGGAGGGACCATGTAGACTTTCTCTTGAAGATCCTCATTCAAAAAGACATTTTTAACATCCATTTGTGAAATATGCCAATGACGAACAGAGGCTACTGCAATAAGAATCCGGACAGATGTCATTTTTGCAACAGGTGCAAAAGTCTCCTCATAATCCATACCATACTGTTGAGCAAAGCCCTTTTGCAATCAAATGAGCTTTATATCGTTCAATAGAACCATCAGACTTGGTTTTAATCGTGTACACCCATCGAGAACCAATAGTTTTCTTACTAGATGGTAGAGAAACCAATTCCCAAGTACCAGTTCTGTCCAAAGCAGACAATTTTTCACTCATAGCCTTTTGCCAACGAGGATCATGAGCAGCCTCATAGTAAGAGGTAGGCTCACAAAGAGAATTAATAGAAACTAAAAAAAAGGCGAATAATGGATAATAACAAGAATAATCATAATCAGATACCTGGATAAATCGAGTAGTGCGTTTAGGATAGCGAGGTGGATCTGGATCTGCAATCACAAGAGGTTCTGGAACAGTCGTAAGAGGGGGTGAGTATCAATATCATGGAACCTGTCATAAGACTGAGAAGAAATAAATGATATAGATGTAGAATCATATGGACAATCAGTAGTAAAAAGATCAATATCAACAAGGTCAGATTTTGATATGTCATGTGAAGTAGATGGGATGGAGAAGAAAGGAACATGCTCAAGGAAACATTACGAGAAACATATAATTTTTCAGAACTGGATCATGACAACGATAACATTTTTTCCCAACCCCATATTCAAGAAAAACACAAATAGCGACACGAGATGATAACTTAGTACGCTCTACATGTGGATGCAGAACAAAACATGTTGAGCCAAAAATTCTCAAATGGGAATACAGTGTGGTGTGACCAAATAGTCTAGCATACGGAAAAATTCCATAATTACGAGAGGTAGGAATCCTATTAATAAGATAAACAGATGTTAGGACAGCTTCTCCCCAAAATTCGCTAGGAACACTAGCGGACAAAAGCATAGATCGAGCGGTCTTAACAATATGTCTATGCTTTCTCTCGGCTATCTCATTTTGTTGTGGGGTATCAGTACAAGAAGATTGATGTATTGTATCATCAGCTTTGAAAATACCAGAAAGATTTCCACTAGTATATTCACCCCCTAAATCAGCTCGAAAACATTTAATAGTGGCAGAATGTTGAGTTTTCACATAGGCTTGAAACTCAGTATAAATATGAACAAAATCAGAACGTCGTTTTAGTAAATAAACCCAACAATAACGAGTATAATCATCAATAAAAGAAACATAATATCTGGAGCCCCCTTAGTAGGGATAGGTGTCGCCCCCCAAACATCAGAATGGACTAGATCAAATGGTGCAGAAGAAGTAGAAGTATTGTGATTAAAAGGCAAAGCGGAAAATTTTCTAAGTTCACATCCACTACAGTCAGAAATATCATCGGATTGTAAATCACCAAGAATACCAGAAGTACACAAAAAATTTAGGCGAGAGCATGATATATGACCGAGTCTAGAGTGCCACAAATAAAATTTCGAATAAAAAGACGTCAAATAGAAATATGACAAATTAACAGGCATAGCCGCTGCATGAGTAGGAAGATGCAGCTCATTCAATACATATATACATTTCTCCTTCCTACGCCCTGTCTCAATCACTCTCTTGGATTTTAGATCCTGCACATAATAAGAATTGGGAAAAAGGCCAATAAAATAGCCAGAGTCACATATTTGACCAGCAGAAGCAAGATTCATATATAATTTGGGAATGCAATAAACATTAGGTAAAAATATATTGGATGTATGAATTGTATCAATGTTTGTCAATGGCATAATTGTGCCATCAGTAGTCACAACAGAAGTGGATGGGGGGTCACAAGACATAGATATAAAAGCAGAAGAATCAGGAGACATATGATTTCCAGCTCCAGAGTCCAAAATTCAAGAAGACGAATTGATACCTGAACCAATAGATGGTGATGAACCGGAAGGAGCAGAAATAGCATTAGACTGTGGATTACTTTGAAATTGTTGGAAGGCGAGAAACTTCTTAAATTGGTCAGCTACATAATCAGTACTGGGACTCACATGAGTTCCTGAAGCTGAGTGATCAATAGAGGACACAAAGGCAGCTTGAATATGTGGATATGAATTCCGGAATTGACCCCCAAAGTATGACTTTTGCTGCCCGCTATGATATTGTTGTGGAGGCTTTCATCCTTGTGACCTTGACTGTGGATGCTTCCAACCTTGAGGCTTCCAACCTAACGCCTTTAGTAGCTCAGGAAATTGATCTTTTGAGTGTCCTGGTTCCTTGCAATTTACAATTATCTATGAAAGATATTTTATAATGATGTGTAGGAGCTGCAAAGACTGATGTAGATGGAGAAGTTGTAATGACGGAGGTAGAAGCAGTATGCACCCCTTTTAGAGTCTTCAAACAAGTTTTTTCGGCCATGAGTTCATTTATCACATCTTCAACAGATGGTAAGGGTTTGCGGTGCAAAAGGCCTGAATGATAATTTTTAAATTCTGGACGAAGACCCATCAATAGTTGAACAAGACGGTATTCATCTCTACATTTAATATAAGCACCACATGCTTGTAATTCAATAGATTCCGTCAAAGCTAATTGATCCCAAAGAGTAGTCATTGCACAGAAAAAATCTTGAATACTCAAATCATTTTGTACTAGTGCACGAATTTCGGATTGTAATTGATATTTAACAGCAAAATTATTCTGCACAAACAGTCTTAACAAATAATCTAAAATCTCTTCAGCATTTTTGAACTTAGCCAATTGGACACCAATTCTTTGTTCAACAGAGTTATTGATCAAAGTAATATTTTTTGAATTATTGATCTCCCAAATACCAAATAATTCATCAAAATTTTCATCTTTAATTTTAGGACATCTGACTTTTCCAGAAATATAGTCTCAAAGTCCCTTACCCTTCAAAAAAATTATCATTACATAACTCCAATATGAACAATATTTTCCATATAAACGAATACCAATAGATTGTAATGAACCGTCACCTCCATCCATCAAAAATAATTTAAACAGAAAAATCCTAAATAACAAGCAACAATCTCACCAATCAAAATGCGGAAGTGGTGGAGCTGATCAGAACAAGAATCCAAATTTAATAAGAACGAACACAAATAGCGAAAACAAGAAAGGCGGTAGAACCGACCAATATTATAATGCAATAATTTATGTAATAGGCGGTAGAACCGACCAATATCATAATGCGAGAATTTATATAATAGGCGGTAGAACCGGCCAATAATTTAAAATAATATTAATTTAAAATTAATATTATTTTATTATCTTTGATACCATGTTATAATTCATATAATTTATGAATCCTTATAAGGCAATAACAAGAGTAAAAAAAAAGAATAAGAATATTATTGATAGTGAATTGATAAGTAAAAGAAAAGCAACTACATCCCTTTATATTGTGTTTAATAAGAAAAGGAAATTTTCTTTTGTCCAATGTGGGTCATCTACATTTGTTAACAGTTTTCACCTTAGGAAAAATAGAATCTAGTTACTATCAAAGTATGTAGTGCAACAGATATGTTGATTCTTCCTTAACCAGAAGTTTCAAGTTCGAGGTTTGATTATGAAAAAATTCTTGGTAGAAAGCGCTCCCGCCGAATGGGTCCTACGAGATGTAAATCACGATATAGTTGGACTCTAATGCGGATATCAAACACTAGATGAAAAAATAAAAAAAAATCAAACTAGTTGCCAAAATTATCAAGTGCATTAACAATATTTTTCTTAATGCATTGTACCTACTTCTTTGAAAGTGGCTTTTTGTATTCAAAAAGAGTGGATTCCAACTGCAAGCAACAACCAAAAAACACTATACACCTATTTGTAAAAAATAAATCTTGGGTCTAACTCAACCCCAAAAGTTAGTTTATAGGGTGAGAATTGTCCAAGTCCATATAAATAGTTCATCCGCATGCATACATCCGTAAGTAACTTAGTGCAACATGGAAAATTTCATTGAGAGGACTCCTGTCGCAATGATGTGGGGCGTCAGAGGTTGTTACCCCGTGGCCAACTCGAAGGGGCTGAAGTAGGAGAAGCTACTGCCTTCCTTCTAATCGGTGAAGAGAAAAGGAAACGAAACAATAAAGGTTCACTTTCATTGGTGCTTCCCCCTACACGACAGCTGGCCCTATGTGTAAAACCTTGCCACGGGAGAGTCTCTCCAATGAGAATCAAGAAAGTTTTTGGGCAAGACAAGAAAGGAACCCGCCCTTTAACACCAATGTATTAGAGCTGATTGTTGGCGATGACTTGGTGAAGGGAATCTCATTTTTCTGGTTTCTCTTCGCTCCCCACCCCGAAACTGACCCACGACACAACGCCTCTCATTCCATATCTGACGTGAGATTCTTAACACTCCCCGCACGCCCCAGATATTATTAACTAGAGAGTGAATAAAATAATTTGGGGGTCTAACATCGGTGAACAGAGAATTGGAATGAAGCTGACTCTGATACCATGTAAATAATGGATCTTGAGCCTAACTCAACCCCAAAAGCTAGCTTGTGGGGTGAGTATTGTTCAAGTCCATATAAGAAGTTCATGTTCTCATTCACGTGGGAATCTTAACACTATCATTAAGTTCAAAGTTCGAACTTATAATTTAATATTCCACTAGTGATAGAGACTTTTTAAAAGAAAACCAAAGAAACAAGTTGGTCCCAATATGAGTTTAATATTGGGTCAATTTCAAATAGAGTCGTTTATTTTTTTATTGTGCAAAAATTATGAAACTAATAGTTGTAACAAAAAATAACTCAACTGTGCAGGTATATGACGAAAAATAAAAATGCCGAAATATTGTACTGAAAATAAAGTCTGAATGCCACTTATGCAACTCATTTTACATAATATCCACAATCATTGAGTTCAGATTTAGAGTTGACTGAATAGCGAAAACGACTTATGATAGAATCTGCCTTAAATTTATTTCATGTGTAACTACAAGATAAGACTTTATATCTACCTAAAACTCATTACTCTACCACTTTAGAAGGAAACAAAACATGATGTGCCACATGGTGAAAGACACAGGCTATTAGGATACAATAACATACCCAGTAATCACAATTTCAAGATGTTTACTTATAATTATGCCATAATTGACATGATTATGCAAATCAAAATATTTAACCCGTGATACAACATTTTTTTTAATACTATCTATAAATTAAAAATTGTGATTACATATTAGTTATCATAAAGCTTTCGGATTCGAGTCTTCGAAATTGAAAAAATTCTGTTGGGAGCACTGTCTTCAAAATGATCCATGCAATATGCGATTGAGATATAATTGAGCTTCAATACAGATATCAAACACCGGACGAGAATTAAAAGAAAAAGGTTACCATGAAGCTGGGAATGAGCACAAAAGGGAGAATCCAAATTGCATATATGGACTGAGCCCAATGGGTTTCACATACAGGCCCAAATTGCTTCTACAACGGACTATATGCGGACCCAAAATTTCACACATTTGGAACCCCCCGGTCAAATTACACCTTCTCCGGCTTGCTCCTCCGGCAAAATCCTTCTCCGACGAGATCCTCCGGTGGAGTCCTTCTCCCGACAAGGTCCCCCCGTCGAATCCTTTCCGGCGATTTCACAGCTGTAAGTTTCCCTTCTTCCAATGCTTTGTTACATATACAGGAAAGTTAAATTCGATTTCAGACATAAAATTGACTCAATTTAAAGAGTTAATTTTCACAATTAGTTGTTTAAATTAGGTATAAATGATTAAACTGTGTACACTTATTGAGATTTGGATAGAAATAATATCAAATGATTAAGCTTTGTAGCAAAATACATTGAATTAGGGTGGAGATTTTGTGAATGATTAAGCTTTGCAGCAAAATACATTGAATTAAGGTGGAGATTTTGTGAATGATTAAGCTTTTCAGCAAAATACATTGGATTATGGTGGAAATTTTGTGAATGATTAAGCTTTGCTGAAAAAGACTTAAGTACATTATAATAATTTCTTACTGTAGGCTCAATTAGTCTGTCACACTTATAGACGCATTATTGCTCTATAGTACTCTGTAGTTTGATTCCTTGCTATGTGTTCTTTAGTGTAATTTATTTATTTTATTTAGTTGTGTTAGTTACTGCTTCCTGTTAGCTACTTCTTCTTGTTGTTAGAATGTGCTACCATTGCGTATTTGATTTTTACTATCTGCATGTCCACAATGCTTTACTTTTTTTTTTGTCTGACTGTTTCTCATACTCTGTTTTGCTTTGCTTGCTTTGCCTGATTATGCTTTGTCTTGAGCCGATGATCTCCCGGAAACAGCCGCTCTACCTACCAAGGTGGAAGTGAGGTCTGTGTACATTCTACCCTCCCCAGACCCAACATTGTGGAATTTTATTGGGTATGTTGTTGTTGTTGTACATTATAATCATTTCGAGGGTGGCATCAAGTGCTTCTAATTGGGCTATGAATTAATTTTTTACATATTTAGTATTCCCTCCGTCCCAAAAAGACTGCCTTAGTTTGACTTGACACGGAGTTTAAAAATAAATGATTTAAAATGTGTGGTCCAAAACAAGCCTTAGATATTTATGTGGTTATAAATATCTCATAAAGTTAAATTGTTTCTAAATATAGAAACGTGTCAATTTTTTTGGGATAAACTAATAAGGAAAGTGGGATAATATTTTTGGGACGGAGGAATTAATTTTTAACGCATATACTGGGTTTGGACCAAAACTATTAGGTTTACCAAATCCACATGTTAGTTGTTATATACTATAGTCATATAACAGCCAAATTTTCTTTGGAACTGATTTTTTTGTTATGTTATAGTATATGTCCTTTCAAACATAATTTTGAAAAACACTTTCTTGCGCCGAAGATCCATCGAAAACAGTCTCTTTACCTCACTAGGTAGGGATAAGGTCTGCATATACCTAGTGGCAGCCAGAAGGTTAGAAAATATAAAGAAGTAAACACACGAAAAAGCCAAGGGGATTCAATATCTATTATACAACAACAATAACATATCCGGTGTAATCCCATAATGGGGTCAACATCTACTATATAAAACATAAAAAATAATTTTAACTTTATCTATATAAGATAACTTTTTTCCGAAGGGGGTTCGGATCCTTTCCTTCACCTGGATCTGCGTATACCCTCCCACTTGTGGGATCACACTAGGTATGTTGATATTGTTGTTGTTGTTATATCATATGTCCTATATAACACCATTTCGCTATAACAACTATAACTTTTTTCCGAAGGGGGTTCGGATCCTTTCCTTCACCTGGCTCTGCGTATACCCTCTCACTTGTGGGATCACACTAGGTATGTTGATATTGTTGTTGTTATATCATATGTCCTATATAACACCATTTCGCTATAACAACTATTAAAATATTGGGACAAACAATGTTGTTATTGAGAGGTTTGATTGTATCTCCGCCCCTGCTTGGAACAATAAAGGGTATAACGATTAATATGTCATTTGTCAAGTTAGTAATTATAGCATGTCTTATTTTTTTTCCAGATTAGGTGTGTGCATGTTGCTTGTTCCGTTGGTGCAGCACAAGATTAGGTGCTTGTTCCTGTTATAATGTCGTGCGAATGAGTAGCTAAAGAAAATCAGCTTGTTATTCTGATGTAAACGCACATAATTCTTGGAAAAGATGGATTCTACTTCCAAGCACTCTCCCTTTTGCTTAAAATGGCCTTGGGATGTCCATAACCAAAACCCAAAGAACCCTTCGCCTTGTACCTTTGAAACTCCTTGGCTATTTAAACCATTCAAGATTCTTGGCTCTGGAGTGTTTAATTTCGTCCAAAATATATCAAAACCACAAACTTTATCACCCGATTTTCATTTCAAGTCGAATGGCGGAGTCAACCAAAATAATACCTTGAAGTTAGTGAAGAAATTGACTCCTGCAGAGCAAGCGGAGGTCGAGCAGAGTGCGTTAGCGTCTGTCTTGGCCAGTGGAAAAGAGGGTACTGTAATTGAATTTTACTCCCCAAAGTGCCGGCTGTGCAATTCTTTGGTTAATTTTGTTACTGAAGTTGAGAACAGGAACTCTGACTGGCTCAACATTGTTATGGCTGATGCAGAGAATGACCAATGGTTGCCTGAGGTACTCTTAATACTCTATACATTGTATTCTCACGTTTTCCGGATGTCTGTTTTAATTGATATTCAGTTGCTGGGCGAATGCGTGTAGATTTTGCATACTCCAAGAACTTAGAAGGCCTCATACTTTTGTTGTTTGATTGTTGATATAGTTCTTATCTTGTTTCTGTATTGAAATGTTAATTTTATATCAATACTTGATAATCTAGGATATGGTGTTATTAATTCAAATCTAGACTCCTGTTAAAGGCACTTAGTACTGAGTATTGGACTCTTCTAGGGGTGTCAAATGGGCGGGTTGGCCTAATTTGAGCGGGTCAAAGTGGTTGAGTTAATAAATGGGTGGGCCGTTACTTGGGCTGAAATGGGCTAAAAGTGGGTCATATCAAGCAAAAATATTTTTTGAAAATATTTTGATAGGGTTTCTTATGGGTCAATTGGGCTACATATCCGCGATTGGGCTAATATGAACTGAGCTAAGAAATGGGTGGGTTATTGACCCACCCAAACTTGGCGGGTTGGGCGGGTCATATTTTCATGGGCTAATTTTGCCACCCCTAGATTCTTCGACCAAGTATCTAGATATCATTACTATGTTAAATTACCTTCATGAATCAATTGACTGTTAAATTATTCTATATATTTTCAATATGTTATGTAAAACTGCAAAATAATGTCAGCAATGTACTGAAGTTAAATATCACTTGCTAAGTCTTTTTACAGATTAGCGATGTTTCTTTATACTTTAAATTTGCTAGATCTGTTTGTCTTTGAAGTTCTTTCAATGTAACTACTGTAGCATTCATTCCTGTGGAGCCTAGAAGCACTGCACAGTCCTTTGAACCTTATGTTGTGTCGAGAGTCGTTACTCTGTGGCGACTTCCATGTTGACTAATACAATGAAACTTCTCTATAACAATGCCGTTTGTCCGAATTATTTTTGGTTGCTAGCGCGAGATGTTGTTATAGAGAATATGTTAATATGAAAGTCGATGCCAAAGAAAACTTGGTTGTTCTTGTGAAAAAGAAGCAACTACTTTCTTTTCTCCTTCTTCCCGCAAATTCTTGCAACTACGAAAACTACAACAACCTCCGTGAACTTCTGTCTTAAAGGGAGGATCATCCGAAACAAGGGCGATTTCATACAATGAAAACTAGACCGGGTTGCTCGTCCTACTTGAGAAATCCTTGATTTCTTATCCGCGAAGGCAGACTTGGACTCGTTGCATCGGAACAAGACCCACTATACTAAATTTAGCCAATTGTTATAAATGATGGTTGTTATAAAGAGGTCTTGACGGTATAATTTAAAGTTACTCCGTGGTGATAGCTAAGTTATAGTATACATTTGAAAGTAGGGGAAGTCGAAATGAAGTAATTAAAAGTTTAAAACAACGAAAAATTCTTTCTGCTATTTGATTGGTCCGGTGACTCTGTGTATTGCCTTTGGAATAATCAATTACTTCATGTTGGACTTTTCACTTTTTGGTTTTTAGCTGATTGATATCTTTCTATTTATAAATTCAGCTTCTCCATTATGACATAAAGTATGTTCCTTGCTTCGTTATACTGGACAAATTCGGGAGGGCACTTGCAAAGACGGGTGTTCCAAGTAGCCGACTGCATGTTGTGGCCGGTGTTTCTCATCTCCTCAAAATGAAATGTCCAGAACGAAAATAGTGTTGTCTTTGGTTGATACAACAGCAGACTGAGATTGTTGGCTTGTCGCGGTAAATTGCATGTAAGAGCTTATAGTTTTAGAGAGTGACAAGACGGAACGAGTAATGTAGTCGTTATCAGGTCCAAGATCATAAGGTACTTTGTTCGCCAAATCCTTGTTGATTTCTTGATCATAATAGACTTTAGAAGATGAGAGTTATTATTCGATAATTGTTTTTGCTAAAAAGTATATAGAGATAGAGATCATCTCACAAATTCTAACCTAAATAAATCCTTTTAGCACTTTAGAGCATTAACCAGTTACAGTACTTCCATGTGCACAGGAGTGGCAGAGTAAATATATTATTTGTTGCATTAGTGGCATTGCATTTTACTTAACAAACATAGGATACAACAAAAAATGTAAAAATGGTATATTATAAAAATTAAACTACTAGTTGATGCTGGCATTTTATACATACAATGATACAATGCCATGTGCAAGTAATTTCCAGGCTGCGACAAAAAATTATTTTTTAACAATGTCTAGCAATAATAATAATTTATCATGATTAAGCATTTGCAATTGTTGTTGTACTCAAGAGATAGTAGTCCATATACCGTTAGTAAGGTATGGATTCTCGAGAAAAAAAGGAGTTGTGGTGGTCCCTCGGCGGACTAACGAAATAATCATAGGGTAAGCCGATTAAAATAAAAATATATATATATTTAGCGCTCAAATAACTATATTACAATAGCAATTTACCTTCTTTCGAATCACGAAAGTCATTTATAATAGCATCTATGTCAAAGTCATCGACAATTTCTCTTTCAATATATAATAGCAAAGTATTTGTAAGATAATCATCTGACATTTTGTTGCGGAGTCGACTCTTCACAATTTTTGTAGCTGAAAATGCACGTTCATTTGTTGCAGTGGAAACCGGAAGCGTAAGCACAAGAGAAACCAATTTGAATATCAACGGATAGATTTTCGATCTTCCTGTATCTATCATCCACTTACACAACATAATAATACTTGAAAGAGAATTCAACTCCTTATCATCAGATACTTCAACTCCAGAGTGTCTTAACTCTATTGTCAACAATTGTCTCAATTCTAGCTCTGTAAAATCCCCTGGATAATATTTTTTTGCTAGCTTAGAAATTCTACCACAGGTGCATCATTTTTCAAAGGTTTAGTGGTTCTTTTGTTTTAAAGAACGAACTAATCTTTTTTTGTGGTTTTGACATTTGTATTATATTCCCAAATCTGACAAAAAAATCAAACATTTAAAATAACCAATAGCCTAACTAAAATTGATTTGAGACCACAATATTACTATCATAAATTAAATATTTCTAACAATTCATCAAACTCAATCAATAAAAGAATTGGTTTAAAATTAATTATTTTCCTAATTTGCAATCATAATTAACAATCCAAATTAAATTCAAAAATTCTATTTACAAAACCTTCAAATAACCTAATAAAATAATAGAGAGAATACTACACACCTGGAGAAAGATTTTGTTGTCGTTCTACTTGTTGTCGTTGGAAATTGCAATTCTTCACTCACGCACGTGGTTTAGAGTAGTGACTTCATGATTTTTCAATAGGTTAATTTTTTTTTTGGAAAGGCAGTGGGTCAATGCTAGTAGTCAATTTTTTTTAAAATGGGGGTGGACTAGGGCCCAGGCTGACCCAAGTGTTAGTCCGCCCCTGTCTCTCAGATTGCCTCGAATCCAATGAGTGAATCGAAGCATAACGACACAATTATCACAGCCGCATTCCCCCACTCTACCACTAAGCTAATAACTTGCCCTACTTGTGACAGAAGAGTCTAATGCAAAAGCATCTTTTCCCCCCAAAGTGAGATTTTTTAGTGTGAATTTGAATTAATAATACCCTAAATTAAGCAGAAACCAAACATCGACCTAACACGAAAAGCAGGGAAGGAAGTTTGGTGAATTGGAAAATAAGCAGATAGCACTTAACATTTTATATTCAATGGCTCCAACATGCCAATATAAGTCCAAACTTGTTTTAATTCTTGCCACTTGTTTTAAATAATCTACTATATTCCATGACTTTAAATTTTAAAAACAAGAGAAGTGGTACCCTAACTTCCATTATTTAGCAACAATGTACATTTAGTGTAGCAGTAGAGCGCGGGTGTTATACCTCGTGGTTCAGGCCGTGCGTATGGGGCCATGCGGAAGGAGTTAGGACTCGAAATCAGAAAACTTCGGTCAGGGGCCTCAGTAGCCGCTGGCGGCCGCGCGCCAAGGCGAATTCATGGCCGCGCGGAACTGGCGCGCGAAAGATCCGGTGGTCCGCAAGATCGCGGCCAGAGCCGGAAACGCGCGAAATTTGGGCGGAAAAACTTAGAAAGTCGATTTTTGTTTTAAAAGAGGCCGTGGGAGGGTGACAAGTGTCCCCATCCGATTTTCTGTACATCGTTATATTGACGAAGGCTTGGTCATTTCTTTCAACTTTTCATCTTTACACTCCATCTCTCTAAATTAAAAGCTCATCCTTCTCTAAATTCCCAGAGGAATTCTAGCCTAAGGAAAAATCGAAAAGTGTAATAGGAAGGAAAGGTTATTCTGAAGCTTGTGAAGACTATTGTGGTGGTGTTCTTGGAGAAAAGGCTAAGTGTTGGATTAAGTTTGGCTAAAACTCGAGGTAACATTTCTTCTCTTGTAGTTGGTATTGGGCGTTGCGTTTAATAGGAAGAACTTGTAGTTGGAAAAAATGCACTTAGAGTAGTTGCGTGTAAGAAATGGGGTTTGATTATGAAAGAATTGGTTTGGGGATTTTATGAGCATGTTGTTGCCTAAATACTACATTAGACTTGTTGGGTTAGTTGTTGTAACTTGTGAAATTTGAATTTTACACACCAAAGTTTAGGTGTGTAATTCCTAGTGTTGGTTGGTTGTTGAGCCTTAAACATGCATTTGAGCGTTAAAAATCGACCTTGGAAAAGGTGGCAAAGTATGTAGAAACAAAGGAAACGCGCCCGATTTTCCGTAGGAAATTGGTGACTTTAACTTGGGAAAATTCTGCATTATAATTAGAGCTTGATAAGCGTATTGTGGTCATTTTAGGTTGACATACTACGTGCGGTAAATTGGACTTAGCTTGTGGATTGACCAAGAGGTATGTGGAGCTTTCCTATCTCTTGAGCATGATTAGTTGTACATGTAGTGCGGTGAGCGTCTGAGATTTGGAAATCTTCGTTTGTTATAAGTATTTGATACTTGCTTCGTTTTAAAGGAAAAGTATAAAAATCCCTTGGACTTAAGGGAATGTGTTTTACTATTGTTAACTCTAATATAACGGCTTTATGGGGAGTTGGTTATATTAGTTTGTGAAAGTTTAATGGAGAAAGGTTTTGATGTTTTGAACTTGTGGAAGGAAAATGGTTTTAAGGCATGAATTGCCTAAGGTTTTACAAGAAATGAAGTCACTTAATTTAGAAGCTTGAGATAGTTTTAAAAGGAAATGTGACTTGTTTTGAAAAGAAATCGTAACTTGATACTATGGTGATTAGTATCTTGGAATTTTTGTATAAAAGAGTTATTCCTTAAAAGGTTAAGTACATGATACTTGGGTTAAATTCGGATTTTTATTAAAAGACATGATCGTGCCTTAGGTATACTAAAATGAGAGGATGTATTAATACTATTAATAAGAAGTTAGGTGATTCTTAACTTGCTTAAGTTATGATAGGCGGTAGTGCTTATGTTATGATATGATAGGCGGTAGTGCTTATGTTATGATATGATAGGCGGTAGTGCTTATGTTATGATATGATAGTAGGTAGTGCTTATGTTATGTATGATAGCGGATGAGCTATGTTATATATATATTGTTACGGGTAAACCCGGGTTATTATTTATGCCATGGATTTGCTACCCATGATGCGAGTCGCGGCGCTGTACTCGTGCGGATCCGACCATAGGATCGTGCGGGTGAAATAGTCCCACGTGCGAGTGCGCGATGGTACTCGTGCGGATCCACGGGATCCGTGCGGGTGAAATAGTCCGTGCGGGTGAAATAGTCCTATGACGAGGCGGATGACCTCATGCGGGTCCACAGGACCTATGCGGGTGAAATAGTCCCAGGAGTAGGATTGCTTAATGATACTACGGGCGAGGTACCCTGTTTTGATCATGAGCCTCCTATTTTTATGCTATAAAATGTATACTTGTTACTCTCATTATTAGTAAGGCACGGTCTGACATAATTTGGTTTTATCTATAACTTTAATGTATTTTGGACTTATGATATTACTACAGTATTTTTCAGTTTTACATACTTGGTACGTTGTGTACTGACCCCCTTCTGGGCTGCGTTAAATCTGCGAGTAAGGGAAAGCAGGTGGTAGATCCTCGTTCCTAGGATCTTGTACTCAGGTGTCAGGAGCTCCATTTCTTCGGAGGCTCGACTTTTGGTATGGTTCTCCCTGGAGTCGTTGTTATTTTGTACATTCAGGGGCATGGCGGGGCCTGTCCGTCATAGTGTTATTCATTCTTAGAGGCACAGTCTTGTCGAACTTGGTTCGTTAAGGATGTATCGTTCGGTTTATGTACTTTTAGGTTAGCGATTTAGGCTAGACTATTCTATATCTTAATGGTTGTTTATCTTGAGTTTACATTCCTGGTTTTCTCGATGTTGTGTCACTAGGGTGCAGGTTAAGGCACCAGTCACGGTCCGGTTGGTCGTGACAAAAGTGGTATCGAGCGATTAATCCTCGGAAAGAGTCTACAGTGTATCTAGTAAGTCTTGATTATCGGTGTGTTGTGCACCACATCTATAATCGTGAGGTGCAGGATATTTAGGATTAGTTTCCATTTCTTCTCACTCTAAGATCGTGCGATAGAAATTTGTGTGGTTAGGGTCGTCTCCCTAACAGGTTATGGTGTTCTGCATTCTGAGGAAGCGTGATGACCGGGGAAGATTATGTGGATTGCGTATCCGGGTTGGTAATACTTGTAGTATAGTTGGTATTGTGACATACAATTTATCTGATTTACGTATGAAGGTCACATATGTGTTGCCTAGAATGATTTTAGATTACCGAGATTTGGTAAGGACTAAATAGTGCAGGGAGGTATGAGCAGTTAAGGAACTCTCATCGAGGTTTTACGTGCTAGTTTGAGAAAATTAGGAGACGATGAGTTGTCGGAAAAAGTAATGGAACCTTAAGAAGCTTAATTAAGGGGCTGATAGGAGACTATGTTTGTAAATTAAGCTACGTGGTATGCTTAAGAGGATAGTGCGGATGGGATCCGTGTGGAGTAAGTAATGGTTGTTGTGACCAAGACGACACGACTATGGTATTATGAGAAGTTAGTATACCCGCATGGGGTGGGGTCGATTGATAGTAGTCATTACGTGGCAGTCACGAGGGTACAAGCCGAGTCTAATTAATCATTTCGAGTTCGCAGACGTATCCCAGGAACGAGTTGTAGCGGAAATGACCTTATATTGTTTTAACTTAGTAACTCCAAGATCGAAGGCCGCTTTATTATGGAAGTTATGTCGTAAGCTAGAATAAGTTTGGAAATGCGGAAAAAGTACGGCCGTAGGAAGTGAGCAACCAAGTGTGAAAGAAATGAAGCCAGAATCCATGAGAACCTTTATGGGGTAACCACACCCGTGAGTGTTGGGTGGTAGCTGAGTGGGCAGATAATAATTGTCAGTAACGATATAGTCG
Organism: Przewalskia tangutica; assembly: GCA_029844215.1. Lineage (NCBI taxonomy): Eukaryota > Viridiplantae > Streptophyta > Magnoliopsida > Solanales > Solanaceae > Przewalskia > Przewalskia tangutica. The sequence goes on along the minus strand of CM056730.1, from coordinate 1,505,071 downwards.
TCGGACCCTAGCAGAGCTGTTATGACGGACGTTGAGGTCATTATGAGTACGGGCTAGTTGGCCTCATGTTATGCCAACGTGGACTACAGAAGAGATTGATTCGGTACCAATTTTCCCGGTAAGCCGGTTATCGAGTGGAGAGGAAGGGAAGTGGTAGTAACCAGTGAATTATCCTTCCTTCTTTGGCATCATTGTTTTTAATAAGTTTGTGTGACTTGTTCGTTGGGAAAAAAATTGGCCAAAGTAAGTAATACTTGAATTTGAAGGAATTTATGTTAAGTTCCTTGGAGGTACTTGGAGTTGGTTTGGTGTGGCGGTCGGGGCCACGACGCCGGATAATTTCAAGGAAATGTGCAAGGCAAGAATAAAATAAATGCGAGCGCCGAAACGGAAAGAAGAGGGCATCTTTGGTAGGTTTTGAAAATCTACACGATTTTAAGGCGGTGCGTAATGATTAGATATTCTGAGGACCACGAGAGGGCGCGGTGATTAGGGTTGTGACACGAGAAAGTTTATTGAAGGAGATAAGTTCTCTCCATACATAAAAGGATAGTCTTACGTATTATGGGGTTATGTGTACCCGTGTAGTTAGGCGAAGGATGGGAGACGGTAGGTCTTGATATCGTAATGCCATAAGTTCTGATTTTAGATAAGTGGAAAAAGTATTATGTTGGGGGTAATTAAGAACGGCGTCACGAAGCGGTCGGGAAGTGTCGTAAGAAAAATGAAGGTAGTACGTGTTTGAAGCTATGCGATTATGGATCAAATTAGAAACACTTTACTATTAATAAGCATAAGGTAGGTTATGACCAAAAGGATAAAAGAGAATACAACTATGGTTATGTAAGTTGCACGAGACACGATTACCGAACTAGTGTAAGACCGTTAGTAGGTAATGGGCGGTAGGAACACCTCGAGGAAAGGTAGTAGCATCTGTCTTGTGAGAAAGATAGTAAGAGAATACGGCGAGGTAAAGGACCCGGGACAACTTGAATTAACTTATAAAGGAAAGGCAGTAGACACTCGAGCGATAAGAAATCTTGACAAGTCATTGGATTATGTAATACAGTGAATTGAGGTTGAACAGGACTATAAGCTCTACAGTGAGAGAGAGGATAATAGGATTACTACTTGACAAGATCAAGGAAGTCTTCCCCAAATTGTGATTGGCGGGAAGTCTTAGCCATGCGGCAAGCAAAGAATCGAGATCAGTATAGTAACCAAGTTTGGTTGCAACGAGAAAGGAAAGCAGAACCATAACGAGATTAAGGATGCTCGAATATTTTGCAAGTGCAAGAGGCTTCCAGTTATTGGAAGAGAAGTTGACCACGACTACGATTCTAACCCTCTTGAGAGACTAGAGGTTAGGGTATTATTGTAACACGTTGGGTGTTGGGCTAGGTTGTGTCTTGTATGACACGATAAGGTTAGAGCTTATGTTTCCGGTTAGGGAAGCGAAAGAATTACGTTACTCGCGATTTAGAGTGTGGCGATTAATCGTACCTTGAAGATTTGGAGGCAATTTCCTTATATAGATTTCATGTGGATATTTGCGTAGACCACGAAACTCCGGTATATCTTGATGGCGGTGAATTTGCGGCGAGGCGGTGGTTGGAGCTACTTAAGGATTGTGATATTGATATCTATACCACCCGGGGAAGGCGATGTAGTTGCGAGATGTCCTTAGTCGCGATTGATGGGTAGTCCGCCGAAGTGCGGCGGGGAAGAAGGACATGGTCCGAGAGTTACACCGATTAGCAAGCCTTGGGGTTCGTTTGGTTGATTCCGTTGTAGCGAATTCGGGTTCGAGAGGCCGAGTCTTCCATCGTCGAGGAGTGAAGAGGCGGCGATGAGGATCCGATTTTGGTGCGGTATCGAGATCGACGCTCTCGGGAAGAAGAGTCTATTTGAGGTAGCACCGGATGGGGTGCTAAGGTTTAAGGCGATTAGGTGTTCCGATGTGGCGAGGACTTCGTCGGCCAGATTCGGGAGGCACGGTGCTCGTTATTCGATTCATCCGGTCGACTAAGATGTACCATGACCTCAGTGCGTGTATTGGTGGGATGGTTTGAAGAGGGCGTGGCGGTTTGTTGCCCGATGTCCTAATTGTCGGAGTTAGGTTGAGCACGAAGCGGTGGGCTATTACAGCTATTGATATTCCGATGTGGAAGTGGGAGGTGGTCAACATGGACTTTATTACGGGGTTACCTCGCACCCGGAGACATGATTCCATTTGGGTTATTGTTGTGGTGTGAAATCAGCCCACTTTCTTCCGGCCAGACGACATTTTCAGCCAAGGACTATGCGGATTATATATTAGAGATTGTGAGATTGCGGAGTCGGTGTCGATTATATCGGATAGAGAGCCCAGTTCACGGCTAACTTGGAGGTCTTTCGGAAGGGATTAGGGACACAGTGAGTCTCAAAGCGGCGTTTCATCCTCAGACGGACGGACATGCGGCGCGCTATCCGAACAACGAGGATATCTGCGGGCTTGTGTTATTGATTTGGGGTACTGGGAGGATCATTTACCTTTTATGGAGTTTGCTTATAACGGCTACCATTCTAGTGTTCGGATGCGCGCCATGAGGCCTTATACGGGAGGAAGTGCATGTCGCGATAGGTTGGTTTGAAGTGGGAGAAGTGCGATTAATCGGGCGGATTTGGTTCAGTGACGATGGATAAGGTGAAGCTTATCCGGGAGGCGGTTATTAGCGGCCAGTCGGCGTAAATCATATGCGGATCATCGGCGTCGACAACAGAGTTTGAGGTCGAGATTGGGTCTTTACGAAAGTGTCACCCGTGAAGGGTGTGATGAGATTTGGGAGGAAAAACTTCGGCCAGTCGTTGGGCGTATCGATGTCAGAAGAGTGGGCAAGGTTGCTATGAGTTGGATCCGCCATCCGATCTTGAGGCGGACATCCGTTTTCACGTGTCTATGTTACGGAAATGCGTTGGAAATCCATCTAGAGTGCACCGATTCGGGATATCCGGTGTGAGAGGAGTTGTCGTATGAGGAGAGTCCCATAGCGATACTCGATCGTCAAGTTAGACGACTCGGACGAAGGAGGTGGCCGTCGAAGGTTTTATGGCGGAGCGAGAACAGTGAGAGATGGCGTGGGAGCGGAGGATGATATGATGAAGAAATACCCACACTTATTCCCTATACCTCGGTAACCTCCTTTCCTGCGATTGGTGTTAATTTGGTTGATTATGCTTGAGTAATGTTGTGGCTCGGGAGCATTCTTATTTGCTAAGGAATAGTTAAGAAGATATGTTTATATTGTGTTTTGTGTAAGGCTAGAAGGAACATTCGGGACGAATGTTTCTAAGGGAGAATGTTATACCTCGTGGTTGTGCCGTGCGTATGGGGCCACGCGGAAGGAGTTAGGACTGAAATCGAAAACTTGGTCGGGGGCCTCAGTAGCGGGCGCGAGGCGTGGCCTTGGCGAATTCATGGCGCGCGAAATCAGCATGGCCGAAAGATCCGAGGGTCGCGAGATTCGCGGCAGCCACGGAAGCGAGCAGCAGGCGAAATTTGGGCGGAAAAACTTAGAAAGTCGATTTTTGTTTTAAAAGAGGCGTGGGAGGGTGACAAGTGTCCCCATCCGATTTTCTGCTACATGCGTTATATTGACGAGCTTGGTCATTTCTTTCAACTTTTCATCTTTACACTCCATCTCTCTAAATTAAAAGCTCATCCTTCTCTAAATTCCCAGAGGAATTCTAGCCTAAGGAAAAATCTGAAAAGTGTAATAGGAAGGAAAGGTTATTACAAGCTTGTGAAGACTATTGTGGTGGTGTTCTTGGAGAAAAGGCTAGCAGGTGTTGGATTAAGTTTGGCTAAAACTCAAGGTAACATTTCTTCTCTTGTAGTTGGTATTGGGCGTTGCACGTTTAATAGGAAGAACTTGTAGTTGGAAAAAATGCACTTAGAGTAGTTGCATGTAAGAAATGGGGTTTGATTATGAAAGAATTGGTTTGGGGATTTTATGAGCATGTTGTTGCCTAAATACTACATTAGACTTGTTGGGTTAGTTGTTGTAACTTGTGAAATTTGAATTTTACACACCAAAGTTTAGGTGTGTAATTCCGCTAGTGTTGGTTGGTTGTTGAGCCTTAAACATGGCATTTGAGCGTTAAAAATCGACCTTGGAAAATGTGGCAAAGTATGTAGAAACAAAGGAAGCGCCCAATTTTCCGTAGGAAATTGGTGACTTGAACTTGGGAAAATTCTGCATTATAATTAGAGCTTGATAAATGTATTGTGGTCATTTTAGGTTGACATACTACGTGCGGTAAATTGGACTTAGCTTGTGGATTGACCGAAGAGGTATGTGGAGCTTTCCTATCTCTTGAGCATGATTAGTTGTACTATGTAGTACGGTGAGCGACAAGATTTGGAAATCTTCGTTTGTTATAAGTATTTGATACTTGCCGTTTTAAAGGAAAAGTATAAAAATCCCTTGGACTTAAGGAATGTGTTTTACTATTGTTAACTCTAATATAACGGCTTTATGGGAGTTGGTTATATTAGTTTGTGAAAGTTTAATGGAGAAAGGTTTTGATGTTTTGAACTTGTGGAAGGAAAATGGTTTTAAGGCATGAATTGCCTAAGGTTTTACAAGAAATGAAGTCACTTAATTTAGAAGCTTGAGATAGTTTTAAAAGGAAATGTGACTTGTTTTGAAAAGAAATCGTAACTTGATACTATGGTGATTAGCATCTTGGAATTTTTGTATAAAAGAGTTATTCCTTAAAGGTTAGAGGTACATGATACTTGGGTTAAATTCCCGGATTTTTATTAAAAGACATGATCGTGCCTTAGGTATACTAAAATGAGAGGATGTATTAATACTATTAATAAGAAGTTAGGTGATTCTTAACTTGCTTAAGTTATGATAGGCGGTAGTGCTTATGTTATGATATGATAGGCGGTAGTGCTTATGTTATGATATGATAGGCGGTAGTGCTTATGTTATGATATGATAGGCGGTAGTGCTTATGTTATGTATGATAGCGGATGAGCTATGTTATATATATATTATTCTGGGTAAACCGGGTTATTATTTATGCCATGGATTTGCTACCCATGACGCGAGTGCGGCGCTTGTACTCGTGCGGATCCGGACCATAGGATCCGTGCGGGTGAAATAGTCCCGTGCGAGTGCGCGATGGTACTCGTGCGGATCCACGGGATCCGTGCGGGTGAAATAGTCCCGTGCGGGTGAAATAGTCTCATGTGAGGCGGATGACCTCATGCGGGTCCACAGGACCTATGCGGGTGAAATAGTCCCAGGAGTAGGATTGCTTAATGATACTACGGGCGAGGTACCCTGTTTTGATCATGAGCCTCCTATTTTTATGCTATAAAATGTATACTTGTTACTCTCATTATTAGTAAGGCACGGTCTGACATAATTTGGTTTTATCTATAACTTTAATGTATTTTGGACTTATGATATTACTACGATTTTTCCGATTTTACATACTCAGTACGTTGTGTCGACCCCCTTCCTGGGCTGCGTTCATCTGCGCAGTAAGGAAGCGGTGGTAGATCCTCGTTCTAGGATCTTGTACTCAGTGTCGGGAGCTCCATTTCTTCGAGGCTCGACTTTTGGTATGGTTCTCCCGAGTCGTTGTTATTTTGTACATTCAGGGCATGGCGGGGCCTGTCGTCATAGTGTTATTCATTCTTAGAGGCCTGTAGTCTTGTCGAACTTGGTTCGTTAAGGATGTATCGTTCGGTTTATGTACTTTTAGGTTAGTGATTTAGGCTAGACTATTCTATATCTTAATGGTTGTTTATCTTGAGTTTACATTCCGCTGGTTTTCTCTGATGTTGTGTCACTAGGGTGCCCGGGTTAAGGCACCGGTCACGGGTCCGGGTTCGGGTCGTGACAGCGGGACCACAAGATCACGAGTTCGATCCCTTGCATAAACTTTCTTGGTTGAACCTGTCACACATGACTTGTTAAGTGTGGTTAATTGACTGACGTGGTTTGCAGGCTATTGCATCAGTCCGGAGTTTATCCTGTGCGCACTCGAAAGAATAGCGACTGCGGGTTCCTTCGTCAACAAAACAATGTACATTTTGTCATCAAGTTTAGACATCTTAATTCCCTTATTTTATTAGTTTACGAAGTTTCCATACTAATAGCGATACTTACCAAAAATTATACCTCAAAAGGTCCGAGATCGAGGTCTCATTAGCCAGAAAAAACCCTAACCAATCCGCACGGCTTGCTTGACGAACGTCTGCCCACTGAGACATAGGTCCCTGGGATATCCTAGAGTATATTAAATGTACAGAAAGAAATATAACATAATTCGTATTAACAACTAATAATTTAGGCGGATTTTTTTTATAGGGTGTTAACTATTCAATATCTATCTTTGTAGCCCTAGAATATCTCAATTTCCTTCCCCCTTTTTTAGGAAGAAAAGGTAGGATTTAGATAAAATTGATGAAACGAAAGAAATTTCAGTTAATGAAATTCGTAGTTTTTCTTTCCGTTCTTGCTAGTACTCGTTCCGGAGGTTCGAATTATCCGAACTCGCGCTACATAAGGTCCATTTAAAAGGGAAAATATTCCCAACTAAGTTTTTTCCATTTTCGAGGCTCAAACTCGAATCTCTGGTTAAAGATGGAGTAATCTTATTCATCTCATCACAACTCTGAATGGTGAATGCCACGACTTCCATATAACCTTTTCAGAATTAGTTATAACATAGAGTCCACCCATATTTAAAAAAAATAATTAGTGCAAGTTAATTTCCACCATCTTAGTGGCGTTAATCTAACAAAAACTAACTACTTGTGAGAAGTCATTAGACTATAATTTTGTTATTATCTTCCATTGCTAACAAATCTCAAGAAGATTATGCTCAACAAATTAGGGACAAACAAAGGAAGTAATCACATGTAACCACAATATTAATTAGGACATGTTCAATGAACAATTAACTTATCAAAGCTGACAATATTAGTTACTATTACTTAATTAGGAGATGATGAGTAAATTAATCCTTGTTTTAATTAAGTGCCTTACCTCTAACTTGTACAACTAGACTTATAATAATCTTAACTGTCATCACTACTTTGTTATAGAGTTTGAAGCTTTAACCAACTCTCTCCAATTTATTAATTAAGAAAATGATTTTCAAACAATTGTAAATCCCGTCTTCTAACCTAAAAACTTATTCGTACCCGGTGTTTATACAAATCAAATAAATACATGACACATGTCTTGAAATAATAATGGAGCAAGAATTTCACAAAGGGGAGTAAAGACACGAAGAAGCTAAGAAGACTCAACATATAGTATATATACATAAAAAAAGATTACATCTATCTATACGTGTCATTTGTTAATTGACACCCCGCCGACAAGTTCGCTACGACACAACTAAGGAGATTTAGCATACACATATATATAAAAAAAAAGATTTATCTATTTACACAGTGAAAACCGTGAAGAGTAGTTACACTATTCCTGTGTGAAGGAAGGGAACAACCGTAGTTGATGCATCGAATGAGCTAAAGGATAGGCCAGTGTCATTTGTCAATTGACACCTCTTTGACAAATTCACTAAGGAGAGTCAAAATATAAAAAAATAAACACACAAACTAGTCAAGAAAATCTAACATACAATATATATATACATTTTCTTTTACCTATCTACAAAGTTGTCACTCCTTTGGACAAGTGTGGCTCAATATTGTCTTGAAATACACTATTATCACTAACATATTCTCATCTTAATTTATAACTCAACTATGATAAATTATAACTTAATATAAACACTTGATACAAATAAATTTTAATCCTCTTAATCTACTACTAAATCACACAGCTGGTTGTAGTCAACTTCTTCTCCTGGATCTTTGGACCACTCAGAATGGTGCTATATACAAACTACAAAGTGTACTTCTTTATTTTTATTTTTTAATTTTATATACCAAAGTGTACTTTTTGTTTAATTTTGTACTTGGTTCACTGTAATCAATCCCTTTTCTTCAGCATATACAGTATATATTAATGCACAAACTGATCTGAATCAAAGTTTATACTATGTATATAATAAAATTTAAAGAAAGCCTTTTTAAATAGGCAATATATTAAATGGTATTACCAACTGCCTTTGTGAATCTACAACTGTCATAAGATAAGATTTAACATCAGATGCAAAGACATAATTACCTAACTTATAATAAGAGAAGGGAGTTGATCCAATGTCAAGTAGGACAAAAGTTCATAATGAGACGAGTCAGGAATAAGAATGATTTCAGTGACACAGCCGTCTCAAATATTTTGAAAATTTTGTTTTAATTTGTAAAAGTAAATTCTTATTTGGACTAAGACCTTCAAATTATGGATCTTTACAGTAAATTATGATTAATATTACTTAATAAAAAATAAAAAAATGAGCCCTAATTTTTTTTGTTTTTCGAAGATTCTGTGCGGTAACACTATTTCGCACGGATCCAAAGGCGATCCTCGAGATCACCGAACAAGAGATAACCTTTCAGTTCAGAAAACTATGTAAACGTGTCTTTAAATTAGCTTAGACCAACCCCAAAATTACTGATATGATCACTTTATGATTTAATATCACAGGCTCTCAAAAGAAGGAATCTTATAGTATCTGTCATCAGTCATCACTACTCTGACCAACTCTCTCTCCATTTATCAATAAAGAAAAAAGGTCTTCAAATAACTGTAAAATCCCATTTTATAACCTCTTAATCTAGCACTAAGTCACATAGCTTGTTGTGGTTGACTTTCCATAGTCACATAGCTTGATGTATGTTGGCCAATCTTTCTAATTTCTTTTAAAATAGTACTCCTACTTGTATTAATGTAGTCTGAATTCAGATTTTATATATGGATAAGAAAAATCTAATTAAAAAATAAGCATATACATCAATTGACTTTATATTCTTAATACACATTTATCCATAAGGTTTACATAAGAGAAATACATTATTACCTAACTACTTCAACAATCGTGGTGGGACAGATAGAATTATTTGTCAGAGATTTCGAGTTTGAATCCATAAATATGTAAAAAAAATCTTAATAGAAAGCGTTTCTCTTTTAATGAACCTTGCGCAACTTGACTCCAAATCAATACATACATATCGAATACCGAATAAAAAAACTAAAAAAGGCATTGTTACCTAACTTACAATAACCTTTTTTCTTTTACTTGATAAAGAGTCATAATATATGTTAAATATACCTATGTTAACTCGGTTTTATGTAGTAAAGACCCGTGATATACACTTTCCATAGATAGTGTATATCACGGGATTATAGGGACGAATTAGGTGTCAAATTAATGTAAATATTTGTATTGTACACTTACCATGATTGTAAAAATCTTGTACTAATAGAATAGGGTTTTGAGTTTAGAATAAGAATATGTTTTCTATTATGAAGAATTGTAATTGTATATATACTCTTTCATTAATGAAAATAATGAAGGGGTTATTTCTTTTAATATAAGAGTAAATTTTTAATCTAATATTGATTTTTTTTACCATTAACGAAACTCCAACCTAAGTTAATGTTTTTAATTTAGAGCTCATAAATTTAAAATTCTAAATTAATCTAAGGAAGGGGGCCATGTAGTGAGGGTCTCACCGATAGCTGAATTGAAGAAAAACACGAGACTAGGACTGGCTAAGTACTTGCCATCTATCTAATAGCATCTGAGAATGCGCTCTTAGCCATATTGAGGCTTCGCAAATGACAAGATAATATATGCTAACTTACTAATAACAATAACAAAAACAAACTAGTTTATATAATCTTACAAGTGGAGTTTGAGGAACATAGTATGTACACATATTTTACCCCTATCATATAGACTCCGACTCAAGGAAAGATAAAAAAGAAACCGTAATAGTAAATAATAACAATAACAAAATAATAGGATAAATGAAAAGAAAAATCAGGTAGTATTAGAGATCTAAAAATAAACAAATACCATAATTTGCAAACAATAAAAAATTATAACTGAGGACAAAGTTAAACAATTTTAGATGACTCAAGCTCTTCAAATATTCAAGTTCCAAATTCCCAATATGGCATGATTGTAGAGGAATCTATAATTGAGAGAACACAATATTTTACAAATAAAAACAAAACCAAAGCACCAATCATTCCAAATTTCATTCTTTAAGCTTCGTAATTGAAAACCCATTTGTGTAAATTCAATTTTTTTCTAGTCGCCGGAAATATATATTTTCTTGAAATTCCGGCGAGTGATCGGAGATGGTGTCACCGGAAAATACCAACTGGTTGTATGACTATAATTTTGAAGATATATCTGTCCCTGATGCCAATTTCTCAGTTTCAGCAAATGTGTTTTCTTGGTCTATGCAGGGCTTCAATGGTTCAACTAACGCCAGGTAACTTTTTTTATATCAAATTTGATTTATTTATTTTGTGTAGTATTTGCTAAATTTGGTATCTTTTAGCTGATTGATGAGTCTTTTTGTTTCTGAATTAAGCAGAATGGATACAGAAGATTCATATAACTGTTGCTAAAAGTTGGGTTCCAACTAAAAGTAGTGATCTTTTAGCTGATTAATGGGTCTTTGTTACTTCTCGATACAGCTCAATAGATATAGAGGGTTCATATGGTTGACTCTAACTAAAATTGGGATCTTTTAGCTGATTGATAGTCTTGTTGTTTCCTAATAGAGCAGAAGGGATATAGAAGATTCATATAATTGACCCTAGCTTGTTTGGATTGAGACATAGTTGATAAAAGATTCAGATAACTGACCCCAACTAAAAGTTAGTGGAATAGATAGAGAGGGTTCATATAGTTTACTCATACTAAAAGCTGGGATCTTTTAGCTGATTGATGAGTTTTATTGCTTCTGAATTAAGCAGAACGGATATAGAAGATTCATATAACCGTTTCCTAAGTGTTGGGTTCTTTTAGCTGATTGATGAGTCTTGTTTCTTTGAATAAAGTTGGAATTTCTATAGAGGATTCGTATGCTGACCCCAACTAAAAGTTCTGATCTTTTAGCTGATTGACGAGTCTTGTTACTTCTCAATAGAGCGGAATAGATATAGAGGATTCTTATAGTTGACTCCAACTAAAAGTTGGGATTTCTTAGCTGATTGATGAGTCTTGTTGTTTCCTAATAGAGCAGAAGGGATAAGGGATATAGAAGATTCATATAACCATAAACCTTACCTTATCTCAAAAAAAAAAAAAAGAAGATGATTCATATAACCATTACTAAAAGTTGGGTTCTTTTAGCTGATTGATGAATTTTGTTTGTTTGAATAAAAAAATGGAATTTATATAGAGGATTCACATAGCTGACGCCAACTAAAAGTTCTGATCTTTTAGCTGATCAGTGGGTTTCGTTTGTTTTCATAATTGATGTGTTTCTGCTTTACTTGAGCAGACGGTCTATCGAAGACAACCTATCTACCTGCCTAAGGTAGGGATAAGGTCTGAGTACACTTTACCCTCCCGAGATCCCACTTGTGGGATTATGCTGTGTATATTGTTATTGTTGTTGTAATGGGTCTTGCTACTTCTCAATATAGTGGAATATATATAGAGGATTCATATGGTTGACTCTAACTAAAAGTTGTGATCCTTTAGCTGATTGATGAGACTTTTTGCTTCATATAATCGCTACTGAAAGTTGGCTCTTTTAGTTGATTGATGAGTATTATTTCTTTGAATAAAGATGGATCGTCGGATAAAGGATTCATATAGCTGACCCCAACTAAAAGTTAGGATCTTTTAGCTGATTAATGATTCTTTGTTACTTCTCAATAGAGAGGAATAAATATAGAGGATTCGCTCCGACTATAAGTTGGATCTTTTAGCTGATTGATGAGTTTTGTTGCTTCGTAATAGAGCAGAAGGGATACTGAATATACATATAACCGTCACTAGAAGTTGAGTTCTTTTAGCTGATTGATGAGTCTTGTTTCTTTGAATAAAGTTGGAATTTCAGATACAAGATTCATATAGCTGACTCCAATTAAAAGTTGTGATGTTTTAGCTGATTGATGAGTTTTGTTGCTTCCTAATAGGCAAGAATGAAATGTAAATGTCCTTTAACTCAGCGAGAAATAGGGGCTCAGGTTTTGACCCCTACTTGTTCATATAAAGAAAGAAAAGCAAGATACAGAATAAGGAGGGGGATATTATGTCTAATCTACTTTGCTTCTGATGTCAGATCAGGATTTTCTCTTAACAGCATTTTCATACATCCATAAGCTGGCTGCTTTTGTTTCTGGTATTTATTCTGACCTCTTTGCTTTCAATGTCTATCTTAGTGTTGATTTTGATGGCTCAATCGGTGAATCAGATTGCCTGAAGGAAAGCGGTTCAAAGAAAAGGTAAACTCTTTTTCCATTTTAGGAACATTTTTGTGTATTAATGTTCACCTAAGCATAGAGATGCGATGTTGCACCACCAACCCGATTTTCCTTTATTATCTCGAAGGCTCATGGTTAAAAAAAATATCGATCACATTATGCTTTTAATAAGGAAAGTTCTAAAGATTTTGAATTTTTCTGTCTTCTTGTTTTAACGGCCTATATGGAGGACTTATATTCCCTAAACGGCCTTCTGAAGGTTTCATAGAGATATAGTTCTCTTCGCTCTATTTGAAAGAAGTTACTATGCCGCAGCAATTCCACAAATTTAGTTTAGAGTCAAATTCTTGTGATGTAATGTTCCATGGTACACAAAACCCTCCTAATGTTACATTTAGTTTCGTAATTCTACTATTAGGTTGGAACCCAAAGATGATGTAATTTGTTTGTAGAGGTGTACTCTTTGAGCTTTGTGTCCTCATAGTATTGATTTTGGAAGGAAAGGCAGGTGCACTCTTAGGGTGTGTTTGGTACTAAGGAAAATGTTTTCTTGGAAAAAGTTTCTCAACAACTTATTTTCTGGTGTTTGGTAAGTAAGTAGAAAATATTATCCCAAAAATATTGGGAGGGAGGTGTTGGAGAGCGGGAAGGGAACAATTAGTGTGGAATACTACTCATGTAACTTGTTTTCCCTATTTCCACTAGAGAAGTTATTTTTCTCATTTTGAAGGAACTTATTTTTCTAGAGAAAATATTTTCCAAATATTCAACCAACCAAACATGATAAAATTGAAAATATTTTGCAGAAAATGTTTTCCTCCATAACAAACACACCCTTAATGCCTACCTACACAACATTGTTTACTCATGTTTTCGACAACTGTTACAGGGCAAGAACTGAATCATGCACCTCGTCAAGTTCCAAAGCTTGTAGGGAGAAATTAAGGAGAGAGAAGCTGAATGACAAGTGGGCTCACTATGCATTATTTTTAGAACCATTTCGCCCTTTATTTCATTTTATATATATAGTAAATGAATATGGTCTCAGGTTCATGGAATTGGCTGCGCTTCTTGAGCCTGGCAGGCCTCCAAAAACAGACAAGAGTGTGATTCTTGTTGATGCTGTTCGCGTGGTGACACAGTTACGTGGTGAGGCTCAAAAATTGAAAGACTCAAATTTGGATCTACAAGAAAAGATAAAGGAGTTGAAGGCAAGTATTTGTTACTCCCTCGGTCCCAATTTATGTGACTCTTTCCTTTTTAGTCAGTCCCAGAAAACAACTAACATACCCTGAGATCCCACAACGTGGGTTCTAGGGAGGGTAGAGTGTACGCAAATATTACCTCTACCTTGGTACGTAGAGAGGTTGTTTCCGAAAGACCCTCGGCTCAAGAAGTCCCAGAAAAATGAGATGATTTCTAGCCACACAAATATCTATATATATTAGACCACAAATTTCAAAGGTTTTCCTTTATTTTTTAAACTCCGGGCCCAGTGGAACACCTTCACATAAATTGAGACGGAGACGGAGGGAGTACTTACATTCAATTGACCACTAGGTTGTTGGCAAGTTTTGTGAACAACAAACAACAACAACAACAACATACAAGAAACTAAAGAAAAGCTAAAAATCGCTTAACTATACTTCTTCCTGACTTCAAGTAAGTTTAACTTGTGTAGGTTGAGAAAAATGAGCTTCGAGATGAAAAGCAGAGGCTGAAGTCCGAGAAGGAGAAGCTAGAGCAACAACTAAAGACTATGAATGCACAACCTGGCTTCTTGCTTCCCGCCATGCCCGGTGCTTTTGCTGCTCCAGGTCAAGTTGCAGGAAACAAGCTGGTCCCCATCATAAGTTACCCTGGGGTCGCCATGTGGCAATTCATGCCACCTGCTGCAGTAGATACCTCGCAGGACCACGTGCTACGCCCTCCAGTTGCTTAACTTGGCATCTAAATCCAATGATAGTTGACTTTACTTTGATTATGTTGTTCTAGTCAAATGCTCTTTGGCTATGTTAGTTTTTTGTCGAGTCCTCTTGGTGTATTTGGTGGATGATAGAAGTTTTCTTGTAACTTTTGAACTTTATATGAGTTAATGCTGTTTTTATCAACGGTAAATCTTAGCGGGTTCAACATGGCGTTTACATGTACATTCTTTTCCCTCCTGGTTAATTCTCTGTTATTTCTTCCTTTTTTCCCGCATGAATGGAGCGTGGGGGGTGGGGAGTAAGATGTGAGCAAAAGAAAAGGTGTGATCTTTACCTAACTTTGTTCGGACTCTTCAAAAATGTCGAAAGGTGTGTATAGGATCTTTCAAAAGTTGTGGATTTTTGGAGGATTTGACATGGGTACGGCAACATTTTGGAGAGTCCGAGTAACATAGGATTTGTTGTTTTTAGTTGCGAAATAGAATGTGATAGTTGAAGGTAAGTAAGTTTCAATAGTTGAAACAAGACCATAATTATCAAAGTCAAGAATGTCTTGTATAACTTGATAGCCTAGCTTTTGCCAATAACAACATTTGCTAAGTGCACCAAAGGGTATTGCCTAGTGGTCAATGAAGTGAGAGGAGAACTATGAAGTCTCAAGTTCAAATTCCAGCGGAGGCAAAAAACACTATGTGATTTATTCCGCCCAAGCCCTCATGGGTAGAGTTATGATATTCGGCTAAACGTCTATATTTCTAGTACCTTATCGCTAAATATCTTGATCATATATGTATGGTTTACATTGGTTCTTAGTTGTTTCGAGCTCATTACTTATTTTATGTGTGTAGGAAGTGTGTTGGACGAAAACAGACTGGTAAGGAATGATTAGTGCAAGTCGAGTCAAGAAAATAAAGAATCGAAGAACTAGATCTCGTTTTCCATGCTCACCTAGCAAACATCCTAGACGAGCCAGGAGAATTGGTCATGTGCAAAACAGCGAAGCGAAGGAATTGGCAAGAAAATTGACGAGCCAGGCCAAAAACATGCCTGAGAGGGCTCGTCAGCACCTCGCCAGGCGAGCCCATAGACGAGCCAAGAAACAAGAGGAAATTTACAACTGGCTGGGCTCGCGTGTGATCCTCGTGAAGTAAGAGTTCAGACGAGCCAAGAAAAGTTTTTCCAACGAATTTGGATTAATTTAATTCACTCCCTACACATTCTAAGTCATATAAATACACCCATAGACACATTAGTTTGGGGGATTCGACCTAGGAAGAATAAGGAGCCGTTGTGGAGCAAGGGGAAATATTCGCTAACGAGTTTTCTTTTCTTCTTCCTATTTTCCATTGTTGGTTATGATTTTATTATCGTGTTTTCACATACTTTATGAGTAGCTAATTCTCTATTTAGGGTTTTGATGGAACATTCTTGTTACGTTTTTATATAATTGAGTTGTTAGATTTCTTCTACCTATTCAACTACGTGCTTATTTCAGTTAATTGAATGACCATCGGTTGTCTGTGCCTATTTATTATGTGTTGCTTGAGAAAGAATACATTTTTGGGTAGTTGTTGGACAACGTCACTCCTAAGATATATGAGAGATCAATATTGTAGGTTTAAAAGCGGGTTTAGAGATAATGAAGCTTTGACGTGGTCATTGTGAGCGGTGAGAAATTGCTAGCTAGGGTTCGTTCGAGAGAATAACTCTAGAAACTTACTCACTCTGTCCCAAAAAGAATGACTCACTTTTCTTTTTAGTCCGTCCAAAAAAGAATGACATATTTTCTTCTTTGACAATAATTTAACTTTAAACTTTACCTTTTACGCAAAACGAGATGATCTTCATTTATTTCTAAAAGTGTGTGCCAAATGAAAGTACATCACATGAATTGGGTCGGAGGGAGTACTACAATTGATCGAGAGATAATTGTAGTAAATTAAGTGCTCATGATCCGTAGAAAATAAATCATCAAGATTATAGATAACGTAGTAAGTTAAGTGCTCATGATCCGTAGAAAATAAATCATCAAGATTATAGATAACGTAGCGAGAAGGTTTTCGATAATTGAGGAAATCATAACCCTAGGCCTCCTTAATCTTGGATTCATCCTGTTCTCTATTTAGTTGATAATTTTTATTGTTTCTTATTTATTAGTTAAGTAGTTTAAATACAAATCTTAATCGTTATAATTTAGAATATTGTTCGAACTTATTTTCTTAGTAATATCGAACAATTATAACTAGTGTTGGTTCTATGTAGGATTCAACTCCGGACTTTTAGACCGGATTGTATTTGCAACGACTGCTTATCCTTTTTAGGACTAGTTTTGAATCTAGTTACTCAGTACTTGTGTTGGTGCAAGATAGCAGGGTCCGGTGGAATAGTCGAGATGCACGTAGGCTGGCTGAGACATCCTCACCACGAGCCCATTTCTCCCAAAAAACGGAATGGAGAAAAAAACATATATAACAAGATATAAATCTACTTGCATTTATGGAACTAGACCTATTGCAAGAAGGTAGAACTACATTCTGCACTTGCTCTCTCCTTTTGTCTGTATAGTAAAATTTCTCTCTTTTACTACCTTGGATCCTTACATCCTCAATCTGCATGATATACCTCAAAAATACATTTAGCATGGTACCGAAGACGATATCGTTTTTACCATCTCTGTAAGCATTATTTGGTGAAAAAATCCATACATTGTATATAATGTCTAACTACAGTATAAAATACATTGGGGAACCAGAAAGTATAGTAGCCTTGATGAGGAGTTCCAGAATGTCAGGCTCGGGACTGTTTCCAATCTCGCGTCGGGGAGTGGAGACCTTCTATACATGGTTCACCTCTCTCAAAATTTGTTTCTTGTTTACCAGCAACATGGTTAACAAATCCCTTGCCTCACTTCAAGTTTCTCTAATATGACAGGTTCTGATAAATTTATCGGAGAAGTTAACGTACTTTGTCCACAGGGGCCGAAGTTGAGGGAACGCTATATCAAGCCAAGGTTTTGCTCGACCGTTGAAGTGGATCACACCAGCACTCTGAGCATCCGCGATGCTAGTGTTATCTTGGTACCCTAGTCCTAGCATGTGCCAAAAGGGATCAATAGCATGGACATGACCATGAAATGCAATTAGTCCTGGAGGTAATGTTCCTAGCTGCCACAAACTTAGATCTGACATCAAGTTCTGCACAAGAAAACGAAGACTATATCACCGAGTTTTTCAGTAAGTACTTTCGAGCAATTGCAAAAGATTTACTACTACAATCAAACCTCTGTATGACATCGTCATTTGTTTCAATATTTTTTGGCTGCTATAGCGAAATGCTGTTATAGAGAACAAATAATATAACATAACATAAAAGATCGGCTCCACAGAAAACATGGTTGTTATAAAGATGGTTGTTATAGAGAGGTCCGACTGTAGTTAAAACAAAATGATTGAATGTTGGGTAGTGTTTGGGATGCATTTAATTGAAGCAACAGTTGACATCACTTGTAGTTTACCTGTTCAAGCCAGTAGTGGTATGCTTCACTTATATTTGTTTCCCTCCATGCTTGTAGATCAAAAATGTTCATGCCATAGGCCCATGCACATTCATTAGGATCAAAGTTCTTCGATATGAGAGGATGAGAAAAATTCAAATAGCTTTTGAAGCGCTTTGCCATCACAAACTTGTCCTCTCCCCTGCACGTCTCCACTGCTCCATTCACCTTCCCATTCATGTCAATGTCCCATAGAGATGAAAGATCGGTTTGAACCACGATATCATCGTCCAGGAAAACTACCTTATCAAGACTGGGAAATAACTGCAAAGATATTTGTACTTATCAGTATTAAAAGTCAAAGTGCTTCGGAGAAGGACAGATGGACGTGGTCAACGAAGTGGGTTTAGAACCATGAGGTCTCAGCCTCTCAGGTTCAAATCCCAACGGAGACAAAAAAACATTAGGTGATTGCTTTCCATTTGTCCAAGCCTTGTGGACAAAGTTACCTGGTACCTATTGCTGGTGGGAGGTGGCAGGTATCCCATGGTTAGTCAAGGTGTGTGCAAGCCGGCCACCACGATTATAAAAAAAGTAAAGGATAGATGGACATTAAGTGCAATTTAAGTGAGCTTATAACTTTCCTTACCTCTGGAAAATATATCCTTATGTGGTTCATGAGAGAATTGTATTTGGGACTGAGGGCTTGCAACTTTGCTGCAATGACATGAGGCTTTTCGGTTGTATTTGCTACGATTGCTGATGACCCTCCCCTGAATTGTGACCTTGCTTTTTGGTCTTTCTCCATTGCTTCCAGAACCGGGACCTTTCCCTTTGTTAACCAATCGAAATGGTTCAACCCTTTAACCTCGATGATTGTGGGTGTCAAAGGATGTAACGAAAACCACGCTTGCATTGGCGAGAAGGTTTTGCTATCCGTGATTATGTGAAGGACAACTTTCTCAGGGCGGAAAGAATTCTTGACAAGCGATGATGCAACAACAGAAGCAGCAAGAATATTGTCGGAGGCGAGGACAAAATGGAAGTATGTATTATCAACGAGGGCGGGAACGAGTTCTGCTGATGGTAATTGGAGACGAGCATTTGCGTTGATGGAATGCTCGTATGCTAGCTTGAGATCAAGGCAGTGCAGCTGCTTCGGAATGCCACTAGATGCTACATGCCGATAAAGGTATTCTTGAATCTTGGCAGTTCTTGTTCTTTGTTCAAGGAGAGTTACCTGCAAGAAAGAGGCACTAATTGTTGAAGATATAATTAAGTAAATAAAAGTGTGATCTCTCTAATAGCTTAAGCCTTCCAATGAGATGGTCATAACTCATACAATTCAACACTAGTCAGCCCTTGAGTGGTTATAGCCCGTTTGACCAAGTTAATGGGAAGCCAAAAGTTTTTTTTCCTCTTTCAATAAGTGCTTACTTTAGAAAGTTGAGATGTGTTGCCAAAAGCTTTAAAAGACTAATAATTGCTTTTGAGTAGTGGTAGAAGTTGTTATCCAGAAGCTAAAAAAGTAGCTTTTCCACAGAAGCACTTTTGTAACACATTGACTAAGCACAAAGTACTGCTATAATATTGGCAAAAGTGATCTTCAAATTGATAAGCCAAACACAAACTTTTATTCTTTCAAAAAGTAATTTTCCGAAAAGCACTTTTGACAAAAAACACTTTTCAAAATAAGTATATTTTTGAAGCTTGGCCAAACAGACTACTAATAGTTAATTGATTAGCACTCAGGATTTTTTTTTAAAAAGGCAGCTCGGTATCCTAAACTCTCGCTATGTACAGGGTCCAAGAAGGTCAGGACGACATTGAATCTACTGTACACAGCCTCATCTTGCATTTCTGCAAGAGGTTGTATGCACGACTTGAACTAGTGACCTCTTGACACCGTTTAAAGAAAGTAAACCAAGGAAAATTCTGTCCGCATGCAATTTGCTGTCTATGACACAGTATGGTACCTTAACATCTATGTTGCTCAGACTTTTCAGAAATGCCGACGGGTACATGTGGGATCCTATAAAAGTAGTGTATTTTTGGAGGACCCAACACAGGTGCGGCATCATTTTTAGGGAGTGCGAGCAACATTGCTGAAAATAAGCTTTCTGAGAATGGAAAACCCCGGCCGGCCGTGGAGGCATGAAAACAAGACAGTCCGAAAAAAGGGCCTTCTGTCTACACGGGTATTTCTATATATTACGGAGAAGGCATGGTAAGTAAATACCATAGCTTTAAGCTTGACAGCAAAGGTTTCTGCATCTGGCTTTGTGTCCTTCATTGCTTCCATAAACTCTTCCAAAGATTGAGGAGTTTCAGGCCCTTCTTTGATTTCAATCTGGTCTGAAGGTTCCTCCAACACTTGATATATCACCTCAGGGACCTAACAAAATACAAGGGAATAGAGATTTTGATCAAGCAATTTCAAAAGGATAAAATGATCTCTTACGACCAGTTACAATTTGAATAGAAGAACTGATTTCCTGTGTTATTTCTTAGTGATCTCTATGTGAAAAGGGTGATAACTAGAAGAACATTTGTGACGTGTCATAAAACGAGTCTCCCCTTTTAAAAGTTAGCTATACGAGCACAGCTCAAATGCGATTTTAAAGTTACTAGGTAGGGGCAGAGCAACAGTACTATGCATGAAAGGATGAAAATACGCGTCTTAGAAGCGTACAGTTGATTCGAGCGGTCTTCCCAAAATCCTTGGTCCAATTTTTCTCCCCAAGCAACCTGCATTAAAATGAACCTTAAATGCTGCTATGTTATATATTTATCTGCAGAATTAAAACTAGTAACTTTCTTCTATGAGCGAGCTTCTTAGTATGCTCTTTATTAATTTTAACTAACATTCTAAATCACTTTTAATAAGGGAAGTTTAATGGATGTGTAGATTTTATTGGTTCACATACATACTTTAAGTGTTCTCCCAAGCATTAATGGATGATTCCGCGGCTTGAACCCCTACACAGACAACTTCACCCATGACCTATAGTATGTTGTTTGTTAGTTTTAACATTCTAAATCACATTCAATAAGGGAAGTTTAATGGATATTTAGATTTTTTTGGTTCATGTACATACTTTAAAGAGTTCTCTATTCTTCTAAATGATCATCATCATTTATTATAAGGTAAATTTACTCTGAATAGATTCTGTTTCTTTATTTGCTTAATTTACAACTAACTTGAGCAGCAGTGTTCAATGAATTATAATCCTCAAAACCTGGAATGCATAAACTTATGTTTTTACCTTCTGCAAATTGCTTTCAGTGCCAGAGCCAGACTTTTGCTGATGGTATCCAACATCTATTATACATAAAAAAATTGACTTATATCTACAATATAATTTTCCGGCGAATGGGATTCAGTTGACCCCCTTGCGCTTCCCTAGCTCCACCCCTGGCTATCATACCATGCTGAAATATTCACCCTATGTTCAAAGACATCCTCATTAATTAATGTTTCTATATATTTTATGTTGGAAATTTATTAACGTGGAATAAAGTTTATCTCATTATTTATGTTAGAACAATTGGGGCCTCGCACGTCGGAAACGTCGTTTCCACACACATACACACGTTGTACCAAGGATCGTAAATTTCCTTAGGGAAAGAGATATTGGTACGTAAGTAAAATGTTTGAGACATAGAATGATGGACGGTTGTTGGCCAAATGACGAGGGTGCCACGTTGGTAAATGAAGGAAGAAGTGTGCGTAGTGTAAAGACTGGAACGGGTCGGAAAAGGGCTGCGAAGTCGAGAAGGGTCGCGGCTCCACCTTGGGAAGCGGAGCGCCGCGGCACTACACCCTTAAGGGCCGCGGCGCCTCCGAGGCCGAGCCGCGGCGCTTCGCAGGCATTCCAACCGTTGGGCTGATTATGGAGACGTTGTGGGGCATTAAATTGTCAGTTTTTCCTCCATAAATCAGTCATTACTTGGCTGTATTACTTGGTGGATTGAATGACCATTACATGACATTTAAATGACCATTATTTGGGCTCTTGAAGAGGTCCCTTTTATACTACTATAAATTGAAGTCTTTGGCTCAATTGTTAAAGACTTGGAATCAGAAATTTCTGAATACTTCTTCCTCTCTAGCATTCATATAATATTCAAAGTTTTTCTCTAGAAACACTTGAGTTTCCTTTCCTAATTTGTTTGTTGTTGTTTTATCTTGGGAGACTATTGCCCATTACCGTAAAAAGATATATACGGGGCAATCTTGTCTTAAAGACAGAGTGTCATCACTCGACTCAGCAGCGCCCTTGTAAAGCTACCAGATTTAGTGTCTCTTTGGTTTCAGGTTATCAAGATCAAGGATGTTACACCTCGTGTTTGTAAGACGATAATTAAGAACGTCATTAAGAATAAAGGTTCGAATTTTTGGAAATTAAGTATATTTGTTCATGCTAATACGGAATAATTTTGGTAATAACGAATGTGACGCCGGAAAATTCTTTAAGGATAGTTGTTTATATATATATCCCGTTATGAATTAGCAATGTATGTAAGTTACGATAATGAGAATACGAGACCTTATGAAATTGCCGGGAATTAAAGGAAACGGGAGTAAGATTAGAAGAGGTGGAGCATAAGTTTAATTATTACTTGAGGGTTAACTAAGAAGACTAATAAGAAGTTTTGGACCAAAATGTAATAAGGGAAAGTTGAAATTTCAGATTTTTTTATTAATCAACACTTCATCTTCTATTTCATTTCAAAACCCATTTTAACTCAACCCCTTCTCCTCTTCAAACCAAAGAAAGAAAGAAAACACACCCCACTCCTCATAACCAAACTCAAGAATTGTATCAACTCCATTACAAGATTTATTCTTCTACAATCAATAGCAAAAATTTAAAAAAAGGGACAAAAACAGTGGCCAAATCGGGCCACTGCCAACAGCCCTTAGTCTCGGTTTTGGCTAGGTTTTTGAACAAATTTGTGAATGAAAATCGTGTAGGAATGATGGAGTAACATCATAGATTGTTGCATGTTGATTTGGAATTAAAAAGGGGTGAAGTTGGGCAAGAAAAGAGCCAAAAACAGTGGGGAAATCGCTGGGTGCTGGCCACAGGTCAAGGTAAGATTTTTCGGATTTTTGGATAAGTTTTTGAGAAGAAAAACACGTAAGGATGTTGGTCTAACATTGTAGAATGTTTGCATGTTGGTTTGAAGTTGAAACGACGACCATTTAGCGAAGAAAAGCCGACGAAACCGCGGGTATCGCGGGCTGGGCAGTGAGCTCGGCTAGGGACTGTTTTGGTAGTTTAATTGAGGTAAAAATTCTTCCCTTAAGTTACAATTGAAGTGCATGTTGTTGTAGTTGAAGTATTGGGTTATGGTCGATAATTGCATGTTGGGAATTGGAAGGAAAGCTTAATGTTAATGCACTTGTGATATGGAATTGTTGAATTAGAGAATTGTAATATGTTAGGGCTAACCTTTATGAAATTGTTGAGCACGATTGTCCCGCCTAAAGGGTCGTTCTTGTTAGATTATAACATAAGTTATGAAATTGTAAATACGTTGCGATAATCGTCAATACATATTTTAAAAGAGGTTAAAAATACAAGTAAAGTAATATGTTGCAAACTAGAAGACTTGAACTCTTGTTACTAATTGATAGACTTGGTGGATTGCCTTAATGGACTATTTCTTTTATTAGTATGAATTAAGAGTTGGTGGAATATGACAGATAAGTGGTTTAATCACCTAAATCGTTGTTGGGATTAAATTCCATAAAGGTGAGAAGAAAGGTTGTATAGATGGTATGTGCCAAGTATATGGGCTATTATGGTCATACTCCTAAGTAATGACTATTGATTGATTGGTTGGATTGTTGGTTTGAATTGGATTGTTAGTTGGAGTTGAATTGTTGGTTGATTTGGATTATTGGTAAAATTGTGGATACGCACATAAACAAAGGAAATGTTGCCCAAATTTTTACAGGAATAAGGGAGCCTTTAATCATATAACTTACATTAGAAATCATAGAATTGACGAGCGTGTTATTCCTTATTATAGGTTGAAGTACTAGACGAGGAATACCTTAATATTGAGTTGATTAGTTCGCCTAAGAGGTATGTGAGACCTTTCCTTCTTTCTTTTGACATGATTTTTATGAAAGTACGGCGGACGTACTTAACGCCTACCAGTTCAGTTTTAAAAATGATTATTTACTAGTGATTATGATTTCAGTAACAGAGTTTATGGTAATAATTTTATTGAGAGTCACATAATGATTTTAATTGCATACAGTTGCTCATGATATTTACTCGTGCTAAGTGTTACTATTTCACTCCACTGAGTCCCGGGCCAGGTCATGTTCGTGCGCAGCCATGCATCATTCATCGAGTCCATCACTAGAGGGCCGAGACACGTTATATATATATATATATACAGATTACATCGAGTTCCTCCTTAGAGGGCCGAGACACGTTACGCCAAGCAGATCTGATTCCATCGAGTCCTCCATGTAGGCGAGACATGTTATCTGATTTTATATACGCATACGAGCATGATGATTTATGATTCAAGATACATGATATGATTTTCGCATGATTCTCGCTTTTATGAAATTTGATGACTCTGCTTTACTCGTACGATTGTTAATCAGCCAAGATTTTATGTTTTACATACTCAAGACATTATTTCAGATCGACCCCTTTCCTGGGCTTCGTTCATGCCGCAGTTCAGTGTTCGAATAGCGACCTCCGCCTAGGATTTCAGCAATACTGAGAGCTCCTTTGTTCCGGAGCCAACTATTTTGGTACAGACCTTTATCTTTCAGACTTATGTATATTTTGGGCACGACGGGGTCTTGTCCCGTCATATGTCAGTATTGCACTCTTAGAGGTCTGTAGACAGTTGTGGGTTGGACGTTTGTACCTTGTTTTGGGTTTTGATGTTGTTATCTAGTGGCAGCCTTGCCGACTTGCTTATTTTGATTATGCCTGTGTGCACGTGATGTTGGTTGGTGGCAGCCGGCTAGCCTATTATGACTGTTGTTTTGTTGTTGTTTTGGCAGCCTGGTCGACTCGCCCATTTCAGGGATATGTTGTAAAAGCTTCGTTGTGCTGCCGAAATTTCTATAAATCTATGTATTAGATAAATTAAGAGTGACAGGTCCTGACCGTCCAATTAGGACGCTTAGTCAGGGCCCGTCGGGTCGGGTCGTGACAAAGGAGCTTGTTGCAATTGGAACGAAGGTTCAAGAACGAAGATCAAGAACTCAAAACTTATTGCCACAACTCTTGTTGGCTACAAGATTGTTAACTATTATAATTCCTATTGTTTACCCTTTCGAAGCACTTGTAATAGTCGTTTACTATTTCCGTACATCCATTGTTATCTCACATTTTATACTTATATCTGCAACAAGTCTTACTATAGTATAAAGATCATGTATTAGCACTAGGCTAATTCATTTTTTTTGTAATGCTGCTTAATACACTTCTTTTCAGAGAGAGGAAGAGAAACGTACCTAGCGTTGAACATTTTCGTTCTCCATCGATGGTGTCTACAGCCGTTAACACAAAGACAAACCGAAAAAGAAACGTAAAAAGCAGGAGCGAATAGAAGACCATGAGGTACGATAATCGTCTCGAACCAACTTTTACTTTGACGAACTCCTTGAAACCTTTAGCTGGCAGGACAGTAACATGCCTCAGACTCGGCGATATGAGTAGCTGCATTGTGTGTTTCATTCAAACAACAAAGAAAAATGAGATAAAGAACCAAACTGTTGGTACTATTTGTGTTCTAGTTCTAGTTATTCAATTGGCAATTACTCATACTATAATAAGTTGATGAATTGAATTGGAAAAGGAAGGAATATGCAAAGGTTGTTGATTGTTCAAAGTTGCTGTCCTTCACCTAACCTTGCTTACCATGAAGGTTACAAAATGCAGGTTTTCATAATTGTATCATTTTTTGACAGAAAAGAAGACTGTTAATTATAGTAGTAGTTTAGCTACTATACACCGACGGTCGATTTGCGAACAAGTTATACTGGGCTTATAATATGAGCAGGGACGTCTTTGGACCCGTGCAGGACCCCCGAAAAATGAAAAATTTAGGGCTCTTTTTTCATTTTTTATTAAATAGTATTAGCCAAAATTTACTGTAAAGACACATAATTCGAATGTCTTAGTCCAATTAAGGACCCACTTTTACGAATTAGAACAGGGCTCCAAAAATGTTTGAGATGACCCTGAATATGAGGATCATAAAATGGGATTATATAGTAACGGGGATATTTTGTGGATATACTTTTTCTGTAGATGTTTAGTTGTATAATATAAACCATGTGTTTGGTTTCTAAGGTACCTCACACGACTGTCTTGTTGAATATGGTTTAAAAATAATACCAAAATTGTGACATAAATAATTTCGGGATTACTTATACCGGAATCAAATCTCAACCAAACATAGTCCCCACATACTTCAGGTCACCTAATGATAATTATAGGTATCTGTCTATAAAATGTGAGATAAGTCACTTGGAATTTAGAATAGATTACCTCCTAAAACAGTTAAAATATAGTATAGAATGTGTTTTTTAATGTTTGTTTGGGTTGGTTTTGAAGAAGGGACGTTGTAAAAGATTTTTTTTATATATATAAAAACAACAAGTGTACAAGTTAGATGAAAATAGAGGAAAGTTTGGTGTTGTTTCACTTTGCCTTCACATTGTTCCAAAAGGTGGAATCTCCTACCAGGAGCCTCCACACCCCGGTCCGACAGGTCTGTGAAAGAGGTAAATTATGGTGACTCAATTGATTTCAAAGGTTAGATCAGTATCACGCTGCGCACAAGGGCCCCCGGTAGTTATAAAGTATAGTCAGCTTGATGAAAACATGCGGAAATTTTGGGCTTTGTTGATTTGAACAGAGTTTCTAAATGGACAACGACCTACTGTCTTCCTTACTTTCTTGGACTGTCTTAATACGAGGATGACTTGACAGCAAATCATGGTGTGGTTGGGCCTTAGGTTGTTGGCTATTGGAGGAAATATTATTTTGGACGCTAATAAATTATTTTAATTAGGATTTACGTTATATACACTGACGTTATATACACTGACAGTATAAAGATTCTTTTTTCGTGATCAGAGCATCTTAACCTATTGTAACTGTCTGGTGACTAGTAGTTGTTTTGGCAGAATACTTAAAACACCCTAAATTTGGCAGTGATTAAATTATTTATAGTCTTAATTTCTCCCCCCGACTTAGCTATTGACAACCTTTATCCTTAGATGTTGACGTGACAAAGAGCGTGGTTTTAGGTGCATGAGAGTGCCACAAATCGAAAAATCAATTTTCATGCAGGAGTTTTTTATTCGTTAATTATTACATAATCATATACAATAGTTTATTTGTTCATGTATTTTGTTTTGCCACCTCTAAATGAGAGTGTAATACAAGGGATGTATTATAAGATACTAATGAATCGAAGTAGATTTTGCATATTCACAGATAGGATGACATGACTAATTATGAAACTGGTATTTGACGACAACGAAGACTCGATTTTGAATTATTCAAGGTGAATTGAGTTCATAAAGTAGTATACTAGTTATAAATCCTAAATGCTTTTAGATTTAAAGTTCACCAGAAGTGACTAATGACCAAGGATTTACGCTCTAATCGGCAGTATTTTTTCCTCAAAATGTCAACAATTTTTTTAATCTACCACTTTGGAAGCAAGTTGAATACTTTTATTCACTTCAGGAATATCAATAGGTGCGTGCATTTTTTGAGGATCCTACACGAGTGCTACAACATTTTTGTCAGGGTCCGAGAGATGTAGCTTTTATTAGCTTGCCACTTTTAGCGAAAATCAGGTTCAAAGACATCATGAAAAGGAAAAAGCAGAAGAAGAAATAAAGAACCTAGAATGTGCGCAAGAGGATGACAACCGAAATTCTGGATTAGCTAATCACTAATCACTAATCACAAGCAAAACTAGAACGAAATGTTTGATCACAACGGGGTTTTAGAGAGCTTAAGATTTCCAGAACACAAAGAAATAAGATCAAATAAAAGAAGCGGTACAATATTCATAAGTTTCAGCTGTTACTCGTCGTCTTTGTAAGGATACTCCTCAGGAACTTGCTTCAAAAGTTTCAGCTGCAGCTCGAATGCATCATCTCCTCTAAGCATATCACGTACCCATGTGACTTCGGTTTTCATCGACACCTGAACACAGAGCAAAGACAGATAAATTTGGTACTCCAACAATCAACTAAAATTAATGTTCGTTAATTTTTGTGCACGGGGCCATTGGCAATTAGCAGATACTGTTGAAGGGAGAAGCTCACCATCTCTAATGCCCCTCTGATTACTCCACTTACGATGTTACAATAATATAGACCTTGACAAGTATCAGGAAGCTCAACAAAGTCTACCAAGGGGTTATCCTCCAAAATTAGACTGCACGTTGTTCCCTCAGCATTCCAATTGCCCACAGTTGCTGTGACACCTAGGAACATTTTGAGGCCAACCTGTTCAATTATGAGCAGCAAGCAATCATGTTACTTCAAGCAAGAATTTATCTTCAAAAGGATGATTAACTAGTGCATATTATAAAGTAAATGGACTTGAGAATATGATGGGTAGTTATAAGCTGAGGCGCTCAGCTCAAACATATGACATGGAAACACATTATAATTTGCTCTCTGCCAATGGCATATAGGGGCAGCCAGTGCACTAAGCTCCCATCATGCGCGGGGTCCGGGGAAGAGCCGGACCACAAGGGTCTATTATATGCAGCCTTAAACAACAATATATCCTGCTCAACCCAGAAAATCAACTACGTAAGAGATTTGTTCCCAACTTTTATTACTGAACATCTGAAAGACAATTCCTCACAGAATGAAGGGAACATTAGCTAGAGATAGAAGGTTTTGCTACCTCCTGCTTCATATCTTTTGTATGTATGCGTGTTTGTAAACATTCACACCATCAATCCTCCATTGCAGAGCATAGTGTAAAAGGAATGCTGTTGGTCACGCTCTTAGTAAGAGATCTGGAACATGAATTAAAGGTCCAGAAAAGTTATCCAGCCTTGTTACTTGTACGGTATGTTAAAGATTAGCATACTGTAAAATTTAGATGATCTGTTATGCATTCTCTTTTCACTTTAAGTACTATGTACATGAACCCCCCTTTGATAAGAAGGGTTACAGCTGTACAGAGACACCAAGAGGATTGCAACTAACATGACCACATCTTCTCTATACTTTCTTGTTCAGGTTTGACTGCTAAAAGACTACGGGAGTATAAGGTGATTTTAGCAGGAAGCATCATAGTATAGCTTCCAAAATAAGATACTTGTTTTCAAACTTTTGTCTCAATTCTTATTTCAATTCAAGTCTACTGCCACATTAACCTACATTACAACAACAAACAACAACAAGAACAACGCGAAAATCCAAAGCAAGTTGGGGTTGGCTATATGAATCCTCACTGTCCACGTCACTCCATTTAATCACATCTCGGTGACTAACCTCCATCACGTAAATAAGATTTACTTCCATAGTATTTCTTCTGATTTTGTTGAACAACTCTGTTTTATATTGGCTATTGGCATGCGTATGATTTCAGAACTAACATTCAAAACAAAAATGGAACTTCGCAAATACAATAAAATGAAATGAAAACCAGGAGGGGAAGAGAGACCTTGGCAATGACTTCAGCAGTTTCCTTGAAATCAATACACCTAGAAACATTAGATTTTGCCAGAAACTCATCAATGAGCCGAATTCCAATGTTATAACCCCTGCAATTCAGTTAAGCACCTCAAGTATAGTTTATACTTTTTGGCCAATACAATAAAATTAAATCACAGCTGACAATTCCATTCAATATCAATCACCTACGCCTCAATCCTAGATAGACTCAGCTATAGGTATCTTCAAGATCCATTCAGAGGATTCATCACTATTGGACTCTTTTCACTCAAACCTTAACTCCCCTCCTTTTGCCGGACTTGAACTTACATAGGCAGAGTTTAATTGAAAGTTCTATAACGCTAATAAACAACGATTGCCAACTCACAACCTAGGAGACAGATTAGTACATGTTAACTACAATTTTTAGGGAAGAAAACTAGGTAAAGGATTTACATTCGATCAAGTCGTTTGTTGACCTCTTCAACCTCCTTTATCTAGACTTTGGATCACACAGACCAAGTTCAATTGGAAGTTCTACAACACTAATAAAACAACTATTACCAACCCACCACTCAGAAAATAAATTAGTACATGTTAACTACAATTCTTTTTTATAACGGTGGCGTTTGAACCAGCTTGCACGCACCTCGACTAATTCCACATGTTACTTGCTACTCTCAACTGCACGGATATCGGGTAACGATCCACCAATGCTTGAACATATGAGAAGAAATCACCTAGTGTTTTTGTCTCTGTATTAACTATAGTTTTTGAGGGAGAGAATACTAGGTAAAAGATTTACATTTGATAACTCCCCTCCTTTATCTGGGCATCAGATCACATAGACGGAATTCAATTGAAAGTTCTATAACACCAACAAAACAACTACTACCGACCCACAACCCAAAAATCAAATTAGTACTCTTTCGTCCCAAAAAGAATGGTCTAGTTTGACTTGGCACAAAGTTTAAGAAATAAAGGAAGACTTTTGAAATGTGTGGTCCAAAACAAATCTTAGATATTTGTGTGGTTGTAAATGATCTCATAAAGTTAAATAGTTTCTAAATAAAAAAAGGAGTCAATCTTTTTGGGACAAACTAATAAGGAAAGTAGGCCAATCTTTTTGGGATAGAGGGAGTACATGTTAACTACATTTTTTTTTGGGAAGAAAACTACGTATAAGGATTTACATTTGATAACTCCCCTGGGTTTGGATCACATAGACGGAGTTCAATTAAAAGTTCTATAACACTAACAAAGCAACTACTTCACTACCAACCTACAACCTAGAAAACAAATTCGTAAATGTTAACTAAAATTTTGAGGGCAGAAAACTAGGTAAATTATTTACATTTGATAACTCCCCACCTTTATCTGGGCTTTGGATCAATTTGAAAAGCACTTTTGTCCATATTTTGCAGTAATTTGTGCTGGACCAAGGTTCCAAAATTGTTAAAAAAATAAGCACTTTTGGCTTCCTAGAAGCTTCGTAAAACAGACTATTGATCAAGCTGTTAGTTGAAAATCTGGATTTCGAATCACATAGAGGAAGTTCAATTAAAAGTTCAATATCACTAACAAAACAACTACTGTACTACCAGCTCACAACCTAGAAATCAAATTAGTACATGTTAACTAAAATTTTAGAAGGAAAAACTAGGTAAAGGATTTCCATTTGATCAAGCTGTTTGTTGAAAATCCAGTCTTCGATTCACATAGACTTCAATTGAAAGATCAATATCACTAACAAAACAACGAAACCAACTCAAAACCTATAAAACAAATTAGTACATGTTAATACAGTTTTTTTAGGGAAGTAAACTCGGTAAGTATTTACATTTGATCAAGCTGTTTGTTGAAATATGAACTTCGAATCGTCTAGTCAGAGTTCAATTGAAAGTTCTATAACACTAATAAAACAACTAAAACCAACTCAACCTAGAAAACAAATAACTTCATGTTAACTACAGTTTTTGACGGGAAAAAAAAACTAGGTAAAGGATTTACATTTGATCAAGCTGTTTGTTGGAAATCTGGACTTCGAATCACATAGACAGACGAAGTTCAATTGAGAGTTCTATAACACTAATAAAACATTTAAAACCAACCAAAAACCAAGAAAACAAATTAGTACATGTTAACTACAGTTTTTGAGGTGGAAAAAAAAACTAAGTAAAGGATTTACATTTGATCAAGCTATTTGTTGAAAATCTGGACTTCGAATCACATAGACAGAGTTCAATTGAAAGTTTTAACAAACAACTAAAACCAACCCACAACCTAGAAAACAGATTAGTACATTTTAACTACAGCTTTTGAGGTTAAAAAAACTAGGTAAAGGATTTGCATTTAATCAAGGTGTTTGTTGAAAACCTGGAGTTCGAATCACATAGACATAGTTCAATTGGAAGTTCTATAACACTAACAAAACAACTAAAACCAACCACAATCTAGAAGGGGAAAAACTAGGTAAAGGATTCACATCTGATCAAGCTGTTTGTTGAAAATCTGGATTTTGAATCACATAGACGAAGTTCAACTGAAGTTCTATAACACTAATAAAACAACTACAACCAACCCACAACCTAGCCAACAAATTAGTACATGTTAACTACAATTTCTTAGGAACGAAAACTAGGTAAAGATTTTGTTTTGAGAAAGCGGTACTGTAAAAACTAGGTAAAGTATTTACATTTGATCAAGCTTTTTGTTGAAAATCTGGACTTCGAATCACATAGAGGAAGTTCAATTGAAAGCTCTGTAACACAAACAAACAACTACTGTTACTCATCCAAAACCTAGAAAACAAATTAGTTAACTACAATATAGTTTTTTTCTTTTTAATAACCGTGATGTCCTGACCAGCTTATACACACCTCGACTAATTCAACAGGTACTTGCAACCTTCTACCAGCACAGTTACCGGGTAACTCTGTCCACCAAGGAAC
Organism: Przewalskia tangutica; assembly: GCA_029844215.1. NCBI lineage: Eukaryota > Viridiplantae > Streptophyta > Magnoliopsida > Solanales > Solanaceae > Przewalskia > Przewalskia tangutica. The sequence continues at coordinate 1,472,639 of CM056730.1, read as the reverse complement.
AGATGAAAACAAATCACCTAGTGTTTTTGTCTCTGATATTACTACATTTTTTTAGGGAAACTACTAGGTAAATAATTCACATTTGATCAAGCTGCTTGTTGACCTCTTCTCTTTATTTAGACTTCGGATCACACAGATGGAGTTATTGGAAGTTAATAACACTAACAGAACAAGTAAAACTAATTCACAACCTAGAAAACAAATTATTACATGTTAACTACAGATTTTGACGGGGAAAAAATCTAGTTAAAGGATTTGCATTTGATCAAGCTGCTTGTTGACCTCTTATCTTTATCTAGAATTCGGATCACATGATTAGTTCAATAACACTAACAAAACAACTACTTAGAAATCAAATTAGTACATGTTAACTACAGTTTTTGACCGGAAAAAAACTAGGCAAAGGATTTACATTTGATCAAGCTGCTTGTTGACCTCTTCAACCTCCTCCAGATCGGTAAGTAGTTGGCGCACGATCGCACCGTACGTTAAGGTGAAAAGTTCAGCATTCTATCGAAAACACACAAAATTAGCGCAACAATTATTACTGAAAAGATATATAAATCTGAGATTTTTTAGACGAACGAACGATTGAAGGAAAAATTACCACTCGTTCAACGTTAGCGAAAATGGCATCGCCGGATCTGGGAGCAACAGGAGCCATGATGAGAGAGTGCTGATTTTTTCCGATCGATTTACTATGGAGTTCGGAGATGCTGGTTTTCGATAAAAGTTGCACAGATAACCGATTTTGAGATCTTATTTAAGTCATGGCCTAAGTTTATAAATCCTTGCAAGTTTAGTAACTTCAAACTCAATTTTTGATATTGGCCTAGATTCATAATACTATCGTACCGAATTCGCACAAATGGTCCTCCTTCGGGATGACCTTTAATTTTTGCACTTCAAATTAGAAATCTTTAATTTTTCTCGTTTCGCCTAAACATTTTTGTATTCTGCTTTCGAACTCCAACTCAATTAAAAAAATTAAAAAAATCGCAAGAAAGAGTTTTGAATTTTACAAGGCATAATTTGTATTTCGCAAGACATAGTTGTCTTTAGGCATAATACAAACTCTACCTTAAGATAGAGTTTACCTTATGTCTGAATGCAAACTCTATTTTGCATTTTTTTTTTACTTAGCGCGAGTTCGAACCCAGGACGTTGAGTATTTTCAGTCACTTTTTTAAGCGATTGAACAAAATTAAAGACCAATTATTTGGCAAAAATTAAAGAACATTGCCTTTGAAGGAAACAACAACATACCTAGTGAAATCCCACAATGTGGGTATGAGGAGGGTAGAATGTACATAGACTTTACCTTCACCTTGGTAGGTAGAGCGACTATTTCCGGGTGACCATCTGCTCAAAACAAAGCATAATTAGGTAAAGCAAGCAAAACAAAGTATGAGAAACGGTCAGACTCAGACGAGAAATTAAAGCATTGTGGACGTGCAGATAGTAAAAATCAAATACGCAATGATAGCGCATTCTAACAACAGAAATCAGTAGCTAACAGGAATCAATAGCTAACACAACTAAATAAGATAAATAAATTACACTAAATAACACATAGCAGCAGGAATCAAACTACAAAGTACTATCAAACTAAAGAGTAATATAGTGCCTTTGAAGGAAATTCGCGCAAAAAAATGAAGTTTGATTTATCGTACCGAAGCAAACTTAAAATTATCTATATTTAGTATCTTCTTTTAATTACCAATTATTGAATTATCGAAATCGAACCGAATACTCAACGCTCACCCATTATTTACCATATATACGAGTAACATTAACAAATGATTTGGATATTGACTTGTGACGCTAAATTCACAATGTTAGGATTTGAGATTGAATATCTAACATATATGTTTGATTTATCTAAAGGTTAACATGTTAAGTATTGGCCAAATTATGAACATATCTTTGTCAAATATCATTTCAATCGATACATAATTACCGCATTGAAGTTTGATTTATCATACCGAACTTTAATTTACTGAATGATGAGATTGCATTAAAGATGAAAGTAATAGGTCATTTCTTACCGTCTGTTTTAACCTCGATAGATAGAGTTAGCCGCCATATGTTGCTAGTGAAAGATGATAAATACCATGTAAAATCAATTGAGATGCGCACAGGCTAGTCACGACACCTGTATTAGTGAATTTCACAAGTTGAATGATTAAAATTAAAACAAAAACAATAACAAAATAAAAGTAAAATCCTTCTAGTTGGATTGGAATGATGAATAATCAATGTAGGAAGTTGCAATCCAAAGGTCACCTAAATTTTCTCCACCGATCAAAGGAAAGGACAAAAAAGAGGTAGTCTTAGCGTGTAGGTTCATCCGTACACGTGTCATCCTATCATAGGCTACTTTATTAGGCAATTTGGTGTAAAGTCGGCCATAGCACCTTTAAAAGGAGACTCTCTGTATCCATTGCCTTCATCCCATTGATTTCTAATCTCTCTCAATTCTTCTCTTTTGAGTCTTGAAAAACTTCTCAAGGTATTATAGCCTTCTTCTTTGTTTAATTTTATGCTAATTGTTTTGTTGGGTATACCCTTTAATTATGTTTTGAAAATTCAATCTTGATTATGTTTTGAAAATTCAATCTTGATTATGTTTTGAGTATGTGTTTAAAATCAGAAACACCCTTTAATTATGTTTTAAAAATTCAATCTTGATTATGTTTTGGGTATGTGTTTAAAATCAGATATACCATTTAATTATGTTTTAAAAATTCAATCTTGATTATATTTTGGGTATGTGTTTAAAATCAGATATACCTTTTAATTATGTTTTAAAAATTCAATCTTGATTATGTTTTGGGTATGTGTTTAAAATCAGATATACCATTTAATTATGTTTTAAAAATTCAATCTTGATTATGTTTTGGGTATGTGTTTAAAATCAGATATACCTTTTAATTATGTTTTAAAAATTCAATCTTGATTATGTTTTGGGTATGTGTTTAAAATCAGATATACCATTTAATTATGTTTTAAAAATTCAATCTTGATTATATTTTGGGTATGTGTTTAAAATTAGGAATACCCTTTAATTATGTTTTAAAAATTCAATCTTGATTATGCTTCAACCTTCTGTATGTGTTATTTTGGTTGTAATAGTTGCTTCTTTGTTTTATTTTCTGTATTTTGTGGATCTGTGTTTAGAATTAGAAAGGCCTTTACAATTCTGTTTGAAAGACTCAATTTTGATTTCGTTTTATAGCTTCCTGTCTGAACCAAGTTGGATTTATGTGCTTATTTTGGTTGTATCTTATGACGTCTGGTTTGTTGGGTCTTGTTTAGAATAAAGACCTTTTAGTTCTGTTTTAAAAACTCAATATTGGTTTTGTTTCAATGTTCTGTATTTGCACTAAATCTAATGTGTGCTTAATTTGTATGTGATGGCTGCTGCCTGCTTTGTTTTATTCTATGTATTGTGTTGTCTGTATTATTGGGTCTTTGTTTAGGATCTAAAAAACGTTTTAATTCTACTTTAAACTCAAATCTTGGTTTTGTTTTCTCATTGCTTTGTATCTGCGCCAAGTCGAATTTGTGTGCTTATTTTAGTTGTATTATAGCTGCTGCTTCTTCGATTAATTTTCTGTATTTTGTGCTATCTGGTTTGTTTGGTCTGTGCCTAGAATCAAAAAAGATTTTTAGTTCTGTTTATTGATTGTGTTTCAACCTTCTGTATATGCAACAAGTTGGATTTGTGTGCTTATTTTGGGTGTATGAAAGCTGCTGCACCGTTGTATTTTCTGTGACTTGTCCCATGATACAATCTGTTTTGTTGGGTCTGTGTTTATGCTCAGAAAGGCCTCTCAATTCTGTTTTAAAAACTCAACTTGATTACGTTTTACAGCGTTGTATATGCACCAAGTTGATATTGTGTGCTTATTTTGGTTGAATTTTGTATATACAGATGCAGATCTTCGTCAAGACCCTCACCGGAAAGACCATCACCCTCGAGGTGGAAAGCTCAGACACCATTGACAACGTTAAAGCTAAGATCCAGGACAAGGAAGGGATTCCTCCAGACCAGCAAAGGTTGATCTTTGCTGGAAAGCAGCTCGAAGACGGCAGAACCCTAGCCGATTACAACATTCAGAAGGAATCGACCCTTCATTTGGTCCTCCGTCTCCGTGGTGGAATGCAAATATTTGTTAAGACCCTAACAGGAAAGACAATCACCCTCGAGGTTGAAAGCTCCGACACCATAGACAATGTTAAGGCCAAGATCCAGGACAAGGAAGGAATCCCACCAGACCAGCAAAGGTTGATTTTTGCTGGTAAGCAATTGGAGGATGGAAGGACTTTAGCGGATTACAATATCCAGAAGGAATCAACCCTTCACTTGGTCCTCCGTCTTCGTGGGGGAATGCAAATTTTCGTCAAGACACTCACAGGAAAGACGATCACCCTTGAGGTTGAAAGCTCTGACACCATTGACAATGTTAAGGCCAAGATCCAGGACAAGGAAGGAATCCCACCAGACCAGCAAAGATTGATCTTTGCCGGAAAGCAGCTTGAGGACGGCAGAACCCTAGCTGACTACAACATCCAGAAGGAGTCCACCCTTCACTTGGTCCTTCGTCTTCGTGGTGGAATGCAAATTTTCGTGAAGACGTTAACTGGGAAAACCATCACTTTGGAGGTGGAGAGCTCCGACACCATCGACAATGTTAAGGCCAAGATCCAGGACAAGGAGGGCATTCCCCCAGACCAGCAAAGATTGATCTTCGCCGGAAAGCAGCTCGAGGACGGCCGTACTTTGGCTGATTACAACATCCAGAAGGAGTCAACCCTTCACTTGGTCCTTCGTCTTCGTGGTGGAATGCAAATCTTCGTGAAGACCTTGACAGGCAAGACTATTACCCTTGAGGTGGAAAGCTCCGACACCATTGACAACGTTAAGGCCAAGATCCAGGACAAGGAAGGAATCCCACCAGACCAGCAAAGATTGATCTTTGCTGGTAAGCAATTGGAAGATGGAAGGACATTGGCTGATTACAATATTCAAAAGGAATCGACCCTTCATCTTGTGTTGAGGCTTAGGGGAGGGATGCAGATTTTTGTGAAAACTTTGACTGGAAAGACCATTACTTTGGAGGTGGAGAGTTCAGATACTATTGACAATGTGAAGGCCAAGATTCAGGACAAGGAAGGAATCCGACCAGCAGAGGCTGATCTTTGCGGGGAAGCAGCTTGAAGATGGAAGGACTCTGGCGGACTACAACATCCCGAAAGAGTCGACTTTGCACCTTGTTCTCCGTCTCCGTGGTGGTCTTTAATGTGTGTTGTTCTGTTGGTGGTCTTTAATGTGTGTGTTGTTCTGTTGGTGGTTGTAGCTGTGTCTTGGGGTCTGTTATGTGTTTGTTTGGTCCATGAATTAGTGTCTGTTACTTGTGATGTTTCCAAGCGAGTCGAGAAGACTCGTGAACTCTAGCGGTCATGTATCTCATTTTCTGTTTGTGGATAATAATTTCCCAGTTAATGTTCCAAATGTTTAGAGGCTTGAACTTTTCTGTTTGCAGCAATCAATGAGAAGATTATGATCTCAAAGTTTGGGTTTTTAAGCTCTTTTTTTGTAGTTATCGACTTTGATGCAGCTGCGCAGTTGACGATCTTTAATGTGGTGGCATGCTTCTGTTTTCCAACTTTGTTCAATTTCTGTTTTCGGTTTTATAAAGAGGATATTCTCTACTACATCATCAAACAGTTTAGAAGTTGTGAAAATGTTCTCTTTGCAGCTTCCTTAGTATACTAACTTGTACTATGTAACCCCTTCCTAAGATTGTATAGTTGCCGGTAATCTGATTCTGGTCCATGTTAGTTTGGTGAATTCTCCTCTCTGACACATCATAAGATTGTGACTTACAGTTGCAAAATCTTCAGCAACTCCATCGACATATGAGATGAGATGGACACAGACCACCTTGTGTGATGCCAAGAGAGTTCTCTTTTATGTTTTGTTTTGTGAATAATAGTGTGGAGTTATGTTTAAATATGTTGGGTCTTGAATTCTCTTATCTTGCAATCAGTGAGAAGTATGTATCCCATATGTCGAACTTTGATCTTAAGCACTTGGATATCTTGTGTAGTTTTACACCATTGTTATCTGCAATTTTGTGCAGTTGTTGATCTTCAATGTCATGATCTATTGGACAGAAATTTTGTTCTTACCAATGATGTCTATCTAAGAATATGGCAGAATTTGATAATTGGTTTAGCAGGCTTTCTTTGTCATTTGATAATATTCGTTCTTGCAACAGCATTCTTCATGAAGTCTGCTGAAAAATTTATGTACGGTGCAAGTAAAGATCCCTCAATGTAAATAGTCACTCTTTATTGAGAATGAGAGCACTCTGGATGCATAATAGCAGAAAATGTCAAATTTACAAGAATCTTCAAGTAAGCTATGGCTAAAAAATGTTGAAGTAGGTATATAATTTGAATGAATCAAACCTACTGAGAGCAAAGCAAATGGACTTGGGGGTCATTTAGTTGATATTACTGATGTACTTAGTTTCGAATATAATTAATTACTTAATTATACAATAATAATAATACTCAGTGTAATCCCACACCGTAGGATCTGGGGAGGGTAGAGTGTACACATACCTTACCTCCACCTTATGCAGAGCTACTGCTTCATGGCACTACCGCTACCAAGACAAATCATAATCACAAAGCAAGAGTAAAGATTAAAGAGTAAAGATTAAAGAGTAAAGCAAGAGAAACAACCAGACTCATATAAGGAATTAAAGCAGTATAAAATACATTCGAACAAAAGAGAGCAGTAGCTAACACAACTAAATGAGCTAAACAAAATACACTAAAGAACACATAGCAGCAGAAATCAGACTACATTAGATTATAAAACGATAATGTGTATATAAGTGTGATGGGCTAATCGGGCCTACAATAATAACACTACAACTATCAATTTATAAGCATAAGTACGACTACGTTTGAGTACCTACTATTCTTTTACTCTAATTCGTATCCTCCACAACTCCCTATCTAAGGTTATTAATATAATATTTTGGTTGATAGTCTCACTTGGTACGCACTCGAGCCTATGTTAACTAGATAAATTGAAAAAAAAAATTGCATCATTTTTTTTGTTTACACGTCTCTTAGTTATAATTTCTCTCTATTAAATATTTATTCTATTTATGTGTCATCTTCATTAATGACAAAAGTTAAAATGGAGAAAAAATAACTAATTATGTCTTAAACTTCTAAAACGACAAATAATTTAAGACAACTATTTTTAATAACTATAAACACGACAAATAATTTAAGAGGAGGGAGTAGCAAACTGCTTGTTTTTCCTTCCGGACGAGTATAGCATGATGAACCCAAGTTATGAATGTTTCATATGAAAGGGCAATAATGATACTAAGAAAAGAGATTTCCCAAGGATCTAAAACCGCAATCTCTTCGGGGCCAACACAAAAATACAATCTAACCCATAATTAATGGGAGCATTTGGTGGCGATATTAGAGAATATTCCTTTTAAACTGTTTATGTTAAGTAAATTTTTTGCATAACAGATAATCATCCTATAATAATTTTATTAGTTTTACTAATCGTTATATAATAAATATTACGTATTATTATATAAATAGTTATTAAATTCTGATTTCTTCATACGTAGTAGTACCAATCTATTTTTTTTTTTTGGAAAAGAGTAAAAAATGCCCTTAAATTATGTGAAATTGAACAAAGATATTCTCTGTTAATAGTTAGTCCAAAAATGGCCCTATAGTTATTTAATTGGGTAAAAAATCCCCTTTTCATTATAAACATATTATTTATTTTTTCTTTTTAAACACATTCTTTTTCTAATAAAAATAATATTTTTACAGAATTCATCTCTTTTGAATTTGAAGTAACTGGTAAAGTTGATGTCATGTGACCAGAGGATCATGAGTTCAAGCCGTGGAAACAACCCCTTGCATAAATGTGAGGTAAGACTGCGTACAATAGACCCTTATGGTCCGGCCTTTCTCCGAACCCCGCGCATAGAGCTTATTGTACCGGGCTGCCCCCAAAGAACTACTCTCTTGTTTTTTTTTTAAATTCGATCATTAAAAATAATATTTTATTAGGAAAAATATATATTTAAAAAGCAAAGAAATAATACTTTTCTTAGAAAAAAAGGTATCTTTTGTAGGATATTACAATATGTGAATAATATACAACTATCACTAGTGCTTAGAAATGATAAACAATTACAATTCTAATATAATAGGCTTGAAGCCTAACATCAGTTGTGACAACATCAACTGTTGATGATCTTGATCTTCGGTCTTTGATCTTCCTTCCAATCTTGTGATCTTTGTAGAAACTGCAGCAAGCCCCTTGAGAACAATAACAACAATATGTTTAGTAATCTGGAAATATGACAAGATAATTGGCTTGCTGAGTCGGCCGAATTCTCGATCTATCCTTAAGATAATATTGCCACGTATATTCTTTCAATGGTGTAATGACAATTTATCTCCCAAGATAAAACATCAATCAAACAAATGAGTAAAGAGAACTCAAGTGTTCGCTATATAGAAGGATCTTTGAGTGTGTAAGATTGCAAGAAATGAGGAAATTTCATGAACTAGGAAGAACTTATAGAATATGTATTCTATGTGTGTTCTTCCTCTATTTTATGTTCTATATATATTCTCATATATTGTGTGTTCAATGTATTATATTGTATGTCTCTCCTCAAATCTGAAATAAGGCTTGATTATATAGTGTTTATGGATGAAGGAGGTGTTAATGACTATTAAGAGGGATGTTAAGAGGCTCAATGAAGAGCCAAAACGTTAAGGAGTAATAGCCCAACGTTCCACCACTTAATGTGACATTAAACCTCTGAAATGTCCTTGACGCCGCGGCCGCGGTGCTGCGCCACGCGCTAAAACTTCGAGTGACGCCGTGGCCTGCGCACTGGTGCGTGGCGCGCGCTTTCGAACCGTGGACCAAACTATAATTATAATAAAGTCTGGGGTCCAAAAAGATAATGTCAAAAGCCCATAGCCCACGACCTGACCCGATCGGGCGATGGTGGCGAGCGTGTGGGCTTAGTTTTGAACCCAAGCACACCTAGGTCCTACATCCTTCAAACACATGGGTTACCCCTTGGGGTCCCAATCCCTTATTCAGTTTAGAGACTTATAACATGAACAATTTTTCCCTTTCCTACCGATGTGGTAGATTTGTCATACACCACTCTTCCATATCTCAAATACATTACTTCGTGGACCAATATCTCTTCCATTTCTCAACGGAATTTGATGATTCTTGGCCCTACGATCATCTACTCACTTAGGATATTAAGCACGTGTAAAGAACCAGGTTTCCAACATGTGGAACCATGATGTTTAAGTCATTGAAGATGGACGGACCCAACCTCCACCAAAAACAAATTTCCAACATCTTTGACCCCAATTAAGTAACTATAAGGGCATTTTAAACCAAACTATTAATAAAATATATTTTTATTCAATTTCACATAGTTTAACGGCATTTTTGACCCTTTCCGGATTTTTTTCTCGAATAATCATAAGGTATCTGATGTATTAAAATGTAGGATTTTCCTCATTATTTCTTATTTATATTTATAATTAATATACATGAGGCCCAAGTATTTATTGTCCTGGACCGACATAGCCCAAAACCCGAAAGGCCTATATATGTAACTTTTCCCAAATTGAAACCAAGAATTATCTTCTCCGAACGTGTGGGGTAATTTCTCCAAAACCCTAATTTTCAGATAAGGTAATCTCTTATTTCCCCTTTTTATTTTGTAATCTTACAATCTTTGATCCACTAAATTAACCTGTCTCTAGCTTTTACATGTGATAAAAATTAATTTCTTTTTTTGGTAATTTTATTTAACAATGTTTCATGTCCATAGCTTAGCAAATATATATGTTTTGGGTTTTGATTGTTAGGCTGGTGTTTGTAATCTTGATATCTTCGGATCTGCTAGCATTTAAATGTGATAAAATTTATTTTTATTTGAAAATTGGCATCTTTTTGGGAATTTTGTTTTACAGTGATTCGATGTCTATAGCGTTGTAAATATACGAGTTGTTGGTTTTGTTTGTTAACCTAGTGTTTGTGTTCTTGCTGATCCATGGATCTGCTAGCTTTTACATGTGATAAAATCTTTAAAAAAAAAATTAAAATTGGTATCTTTTTAGGAATTTTATTTTTCAGTAACTTGATTTATATAGATTAGGGAATATATATGTTTTGGGGTTTGTTCGCTAGCCTAGTGTTTGTGATCGTGATATTATTTGCTAGCTTTTAAATGTGATAAAAATCTGATTTTTAGTAAAATTGGCGTCTTTTTAGGGATTTTAGTTTACAGTTTCTTGATTTATATAGCTTAGGGAATATATATGTTTTGGGTTTTGTTCGTTAGCCTAGTGTTTCTGACCTTGATATTATTCGGATCTGCTAGTTTTTAAATGATAAAAAAATCTGATTTTTTATTAAAATCGATATCTTTTTGGGAGTTTTATTTAACAGTGATTCGATGTCTATAGATTAGCAAATATATCAGTTGTGTGTTTTGTTTGTTAGCCTAGTGTTTGTAATCTCGATAATCCATGGATCCTCTAGCTTTTACATGTGATAAAAATCTGATTTTTAGTTGAAAATTGGTATCTTTTTGGGAATTTTATTTTACAGTTACTTGATTTATATAGCTTAGGGAATATGCATGTTTTGGTTTTTGTTTGTTAAGCTAGTATTTGTTAACCTCTCTCTCTAGTTCGTACATGTGATAAAAATCTGATTTTTATTTGATAGCTGGTGTCTTGTTGAGAATGTTGTTTAACAGTGATTTGATTTCTATAGCTTAGGAAATATGTGTTTTGGGTTTTGTTTGTTAGGCTAGTGTTATTAATCTTGATAGTGTTTGGATACAACAACAACATACCCAGTGAAATCCCACAATGTGGGTCTGAGGAGGGTAGAGTGTACGCAGACCTTACCTCTATCTTGGTAGGTAGATCGGCTGTTTCTGAGAGACCCTCGGCTCAAGACAAAGAATAAGCACAAGCAAAGCAAGAACAAAGTAAGAGAAACGATAAGGTCAGCAGTATGTAAATGTTGATATCAAAAGCGAATAGGTCATGATAGCGCATTCTGAAAAAGTAAGCATTAACTAGCGCATGTAAATAAGCTAAACAAAGTACACTAAATGACACATAACAACAGAAATCCAACTACATTGGACTATAAAATAATATTGCGCCTATTAGTATGATAGGCTAATCGGGCCTACAATAACACTACAACTACCGGTTTGCAATTTTAAGTGAAACTACACTCTACTACCTACTACCTTTCTACTCTAATTTGTATCCTCCACAACCCCCTAAGATCACATCTTTAGTAAGTTGCATATGCGTCATATTCCGTCTAATCACCTCTTCTCAATACTTTTTCGGCCTACTTTTACCCCTCATGAACTCGGCCAAAGCCAACATCTCACACCTCCGCACTGGGGATTTATATCTCTCTTCTCTGCACATGTCCAAACTAGAGATGGCAGTGGATCCAGATCCGTTTTATAGGATATGGATCTTCAAAATTTGGACCCAACGGATCCGGATCGGACCCGGATCCGTTTCTGATGGTTCAGATCTGGATCTTGTATTTGAGATCCGTATCCGGTACAGATCCGACCAGTGGATCCGTTTTTTATTAAATATATCCATAACCTAGAATGTAATTTTAAAAGTATTTTTTTCATAATTTCTGTATTTTACATGCAGATTTGGACTTTATTTTTTTTAAATGGTCCATACGTTTAAGCCCATAATTCTCAAAAGGCCAATACAAAACTAAGCGGAAACATTATACTTTGGTAATCCTATATTTATATTTTTTTAAAAGTAAGAATAGAATTTGAATGATGAGATAAAATAGGAATATTTACTTATATCATCTCCTATATATGTGGTGTTTGACCAAGCTTCTGGAAGTGTTTCTGTTGGCCAAACCCTCCTTCCAGAAGTAGAAACATTTTTTTCAGAAGCCAAAAAGTGTTTCTAGATGGGAAGAGAAGCAGAAACACCAATTTGGTGCTTCTGGAGAAGCCCTTTTTGCTCTGAATTTTTTTTGACCCATTTACCATTTTCTTTTCACCAAATTTCTTTTAATTTCATATAATAATATCCCTATATAAAATAGAAATTTGGGAATAGGGGTAGGGTGGGGAAGAAAAAAATCATATTTTTTTTATAAAAGTAACAAAAAATATGAAATAAAAATTTGAGGATGTGTAGGGCAATGGGGTGGGGGTAGGGGTAAGAAAAAAATTCATATTTTTGTATAAAAGTAACAAAAAATATGATATAGAAATTTGAGGATGGATAGGGCAATGGGGCGGGGGTAAGATTTTTTTTATATTTTTTAATAATTTTTTTATAAAAGTATAAAAAAATATGAAATAAAAATTTGAGAATGGGGTAGGTCAATGGGGGTGGGGTGGGGGTAGGGTAGGGCGGGGGTTAAGAAAAAAATTCATATTTTCAATTTTTTTATATAAAAGTAACAAAAAATATGAAATAGAAATTTGAGGATGAGGGTAGGGCAATGGGGTGGGGTTTGGGGTAGGTGGGGGTAAGGGGGAAGAAAAAAAATCATATTTTTTTATAAAAAATATGACATAGAAATTTGAGGATGGGGTGGGGCTAGGTGTGGGTAGGGCTGGGGTAGGTTTGGACATATTTGAGTCATTGACTATCATATTGTCGTTACATTTCTTATGTACAATATAATATTATTTTTTGATTAAATATTGTAATTAAATAATTTTAAAAAAAATTATTAAATTGTAAGGATATACTAATTTTAGAAACATATGATAGAAAAGAACATTTTAAATAGTTTTAAATCTATTAAAAAGAATATTCTAGTAAATTTGCATAAATGTTGGCCAAACAGGAAACTGTTTCTGTTTCTCAGAAGCACTTCTGTAATTATTAGGCCAAACACCCTAATTGATTCTGCAGAAACATTTCTGCAGAACTACTTCTGAGAAACAGAAACACCTTTCCAGAAGCTTGACCAAACATACCCATAATATTTTGCGGCAGTCCAGTCTAATCTTACCTAACTTCAATCCCACTCTTCTTATGCTTGCTAACTTAACTTGCATCGTATGTATTTTGTTTTACTTCCCTTCACACTAAAATCTTTATTCTCTATACAACTAAATTTTTCTATAACACATTTGTTGGTCTGGATATTTTTAAATTGCATGCTATAGCGACATGCTATTTCAAAGAATATATAGCATAAACTAACACAAAAATTGATTTAATCTTTTTTGATTATTATGGTATTTTTTTTATTATTATAGAGTATAACAGTTATATTATAAAGAGATCTGACTACCCGTATTTTTCCCATAAATGTTTGTAATTACTAATTTTGTTAATTTATATAACATGGTCTACACAGTAGATATATTAATAGTTAAACAATTGATCTTATTTTTAGACAAAAGCTAGTAAGATATAAAGACCGAATTCTAAAATTCAACGGGTTAGATTTACTTATTTCAAATTAAAATCTACTTAAATTGACTAACTAACAACAGTAGTCATTAGAATTCAACCCATCAATTTCTCGGGAGAGAAAAAAAAGTTGGAAACTGCGGATTATTATTCAATAGGTAGGAATATTGTTCTAGACAAATTTTTTATATATAGATCTAGATCCGACCCGGTGGATCCGATAGATCCGGATTTTGATTTGATTTTGATGGACTCAATGGATCTGGATTCAGTTATGGAAAACAGATCTGGATCTAGTAGGATCCGGTCCAGATCCGATCAGTTGCCATTGACTAACTAACAACAATAGTCATTAGAATTCAACCCATCAATTTCTCAGGAGAGAAAAAAAAGTTGGAAACTGTGGATTATTATTCAATAGGTAGGAATATTGTTCAAGACAATTTTTTTATATATGGATCTAGATCCGACCCGGTGGATCCGATGGATCCGGATTGTGATTTGATTTTTATGGACTCGATGGATTTGGATTCAGTTATGGAAAACAGATCTGGATCTAGTAGGATCCGGTCCAGATCTGATCCGTTGCCATCCCTAGTCCAAACCATTCAACCTCGCTTCCTGCATCTTATCCTCCACCAAGGCCACTCCCACTTTGTTCCGGATATCATTATTTCTAATCATATCCCTCCTCGTATGCCCACACATTCATCTCAACATTCTTATTTCCGCAACTTTCATCTTTTGGATGTGCGAAGTCTTTACTGGACAACACTTCGCTCCATACAACATAGTCGGTACTCTGTCCCGGATATCATCATTTCTAATCATATTCCTCATCGTATGCCCACATTCATCTCAACATTCTCATCTCCGCAAATTTCATCTTTTGGATGTGCGAAGTCTTGATTGGCCAACACTCCGTCTCATACAACATAGTCGGTCTAACCACCGCCCTATAGAACTTGCCTTTAAGTTTTTGTGGCACCTTTTTGTCGTGTAAGACTCCAGATGCGAGTCTCCATTTCATCCACCATTCCCCAATACGATGTGAATCTCACCATCCCCTTGGATAATAGACCCGAGGTAGTTGAAGCTTCCTTTCATTGGAATGACCTGAGTACCAAGCCTCACCTCCACGTCTGTCTCAAGGTCCCCCGATTACTGAACTTGCACTCCAAATATTCTGTCTTGGTCCTACTCAGCTTGAACCCTTTAGACTCCAGAGTCTGTCTTCAAACCTCCAGCTTAGCATTCACTCCGCTGTGAGTTTCATCAATCAGGACTATGTCGTCTGCGAATAGCATACACCATGACGCCTCTTTTTGAATTTGTCGCATCAGTCCATCCATAGTCCATCCATCACCAAGACAAATAAGAATGAGATAAGAGCTGATTCCTGGTGCAGCCCCATCATCACTGGGAAGTGCTCCGAGTCTCATTCTAATGTCCGTACCTTGGTCTTTGCTCCATCATACATATCTTTGATCGTTCTAGTATACGCCACAGGTACACGTCTAACCTCCAAACATCTCCATAGAACCTCCCTAAGGACTTTGTCGTGTGCCTTTTCGAAGTCGATGAAAAACATATGTAAGTCTCTCTTCCTCTCCCTATAATGCTCCTCCAACCTCTTAAGAATCAATCTCCTAAGAAGATGAATGGCTTCTGTAGTCGAACGTCCCGGCATGAATCCAAATTGGTTCTCGGAAATAGTCTCCTCACTCATCTCAACGATCCTTTCTCAAACTTTCTTAGTGTGGCTTAGCAGCTTGACCCCTATAGTTGTTATCACCTTTGTTCTTGATAATGTTTGGATCCGCTAAATAGAACTTGTCAGTGATTTGATTTTTATAGTTTAGCAAATAAATATGTGTGTGGGTTTTGATTCTTAGCCTAGTGTTTGTTAACCTGTCTCTTTAGTTTTTACATGATAAAAATCAGAATTTTATTTGAAAACTGGTGTCGTTTTGGGAATTTTATTTTACTGTGATTTGAGATTCGATTTTACAGCTTAGCAAATGTCTGTCTGGGGTTTTGTTTCTTAGGCATTGGTTATCTGATGTGGATTATTGTCTGGTGATACCTTATAAGAATCAGATCGTTTCTTTTGAAGAACTGTTATCTAGTTTGGTTTAGTTTAGCTTAGCTTTACAGTTAGTCGATAAGTATATCATCTAGCTAATTTATTGTTTTGGGTTATTTTGTTAGCGTAATTCGGTTATCTGATGTGGTTTCATGCATTTGATTGCTTCTTTCATGTTGAAACCTTATAAAAATCAAGTTTTTTTCCTGAAAAACTAGTATATTGTTGCTAATGGACTTTATTTGTTTGCCTATTTTTTCTTTTTTAATGCCTTCAATTGTTTTCTATCATGAACTTTTGAAAAATCGATTTTTGCTTTGAATTGTCGGGAATTTGACTTCATACTTATTTTTTCTATAGCTTAGCAAATCTTTTGTTTGGCTTGTTTTTCGAGTCCTTTTTTTGCAAGTCCTGTGCCGCTTGTGATTGTAATACATCAAGATTAGATAATCTATTCATGTGCTGCAACTTTATTAAGGTAGATGGTTTTGATTTCAATGTTGGCAGTTTGCTTATGAGTTCTTGTTGTATAATTGATGAAGCCTTTTGTTCCACCCAGGTCCGAGCATCCAAGTTTGGTGATTTGAGCAAGGTGGTTGTCTTTTATTCTCAGCAAAGTTTCATGTCTGATATCGACCTCCAAGTTCCCGCTGCTTTTGGTATGCAACTTTATTATACCTCAGTTGAATTTGGTATTTAGTTGTTTCTATCATACTTTTAAATTCTCTTCCACTTTACTTTAAAAACGTTGTGACAAATTTTAGCTTAAACCGAGCAACATGACCAGTGTGAATCCGTATTAGCCGTCCCAACTTGTTTTGGGTTAGTAGTGGTTGTTGGATAAGATGCAAATGGCGCATGAAAAAGTTTATTTTGCTAGTTGGATTCATAACTGACCCATATTCTTTGTTTTGTGTCTCCTTAGATCCCTTTGCTGAGGCAAATGCTGACAATTCTGGAGCTGGGACAAAAGATTATGTGCACATCCGCATACAACAAAGGAATGGTCGGAAAAGCCTGACAACTGTGCAAGGATTGAAGAAAGAGTTCAGCTACAATAAAATACTGAAGGACCTAAAGAAAGAGTTTTGCTGCAATGGTACTGTTGTCCAGGATCCAGAACTAGGTCAGGTTATTCAACTCCAGGGTGATCAGAGGAAGAACGTTTCGACGTTTCTTGTCGAGGCTGGAATCGTGAAGAAAGAGCACATCAAAATTCACGGTTTCTGATTGCCATCATCAATCATCGCGCAGTTCTTATATTTGTCGTGTCAGTGGGGAAATGCTATTTAAGTTCAGTTATAATAAAGTTTACTAGTGCTATTAAAAAGGACTTCCTTAGTGTTAGTTTTCTGCTGGTTTGATATTTTAAGTACTTTGTTGCCTGTTGAAACTCTGCATAGTAGTTATGGATGATGTTACACTATTTCTAGAACAATCGTTGTGCGTGCTAATAGAATTATGGACTTAATCATCTTTCAGTTGTTACTTAGCATTTGTATATATTCTTGTATTTCTGTTTTGCGCATGTCAGCGGTGTTGTTCTCGTTGTAGGTTTTAAGCATTTTCCCCCTTTCACTTGGGGTGGCTAGGGTGTTTTGAGGCTGGTAGGGGCGTGTTGAGGTAGGTTTACAGCATTTCCCCCCTTTCGCTTGGTGTGGTGTAGGGTGTTTGGAGGTTGGTGGAGGCGTCAATTCGGGCATTTACTCTTGCAACTGCTGAAGTTGCTACCACATTAGGGGATCGCCTGATGACTAGATGGGCTTTTGCTTTGTTTACTCGGAGTTCTTTTCGTCTAGTCTGGTTTGCTTCTTTGCGTTCACTCGCGGAGTTCTAGTTAGGTGAATTCTTTGCATCTATCAATAATCAAATGAATGCTAAAATTCTCTCACCAACCAAGCTATCTCAAGCTGATTTGGCTAAACAAAGGACTTGGTGATTAGTAGCTGGTTCAACAAGAGCAATTTGATCTTATTGGCTTGTTTATTCAACTCGTTTGAGTAAACCTTTCTAGATCTTGATGTGCCCCTCCGGAGCCTATGAAGAGGAATCGATTGAAATAGATCAGATGATAGAGATCGAAAGCCCATTTTTGCACAGCAGGGTTATGAAAATCCACGAGAAGCGACTGGGCGTATTGTATATGCCAATTGCCATTTAGCTAATAAGCCCGTGGAGATTGAAGTTCCACAAGCGGTACTGCCGTTCTCTGCCCCTGCGGGGATGGAGGATGGAGCGACAGAAGTTTTTTTGAGAATTCAAGAGAAGGTCACGGCGAGACAAGCCGTTTATTATTACGATAGGTGTTGGAAGTGCAGGGTTCGACGAGAAAGAGCTACGAAAGAAGGCAGCATAAGCTTTCATTTCTTGGATTCCACTTGCGTTTAAACGGAACTTTGGTCCTGTACCAAGTCATGTGGTGAATCATTCCATTATTGGTCGCCTTGTAGCGTAAGTGGCTTTGTGCTTCGAAACTATAGTAATAGAGAACATTAATCAAATGTGTATCAAATCAATGGTAGTGATTAAATTATCGAGGTTAGGCAGTGACAACATTAATCAGAATTTGTGCTTTGAAACTCTAGTAATGACAACATTAGTCGAATGTGTATTGAAACTTAGGCAGTGAACATTAATCGAAGCTAAGGTAGCGACAACATAAATACGTCGAACGTAGTGAGTGACAAACAAGGACTGATTTTGAATGTTCACTCTTTTGTCCAAGGATGCGGGATGCCTATGGAAGAAAATGATCGATTTTTAAAGAGTGAATAATTAAGGAGTAGTGACTAATAACGTTCGATTTTGAATATTCATTGAATGTTCACTCTTACGTCTAAGGATGCACAAACCGCGACCGGGTTTTAAGAGTGGATAATTGAAAGGTGATTGTAAATAACGATTTTACTCTTTCGTCTAAGAATATTGAATGCCTAACCACAACACATGTTATTCAGTAGAAGTGAGACATTGCGAGATGGATAATTTATTTGAGACAAATGCCTTGTTGACCACTCAAACCCCTTCTCACATTTTCATTTTTTGCGTACTTCTTGACTAAACTCAAAAAATGCCTTTCACCCAAGAAATAAAAAGGAAAAATCCATTTGATATTCCATGTCTGTAGATGCTTGAACATGTTGAACAAACAATGCGTGCAATTAAAAGTTCGCAAATAGTATAAGGGTAAGTGCACAAATACCTAATTTTGACGTTGTTATTTAACTTATGACCACTTTAAAAGTTCATTTGGCTCGTGTACCACGTTGGGTCAACTTCAATACAATGTGTGAAGTTAGTATTCAGATACAATGTCTGCAATTTCATATGATTGAAGTTTAATCATTTTTATTTGACTTCAATCCATTTTATCTGAAATTCATGCATATAGGATTGAAATTAAAATAAGATGACTAGAGTCAAATAAAAATGATTAAACTTTCACTATATGAAACTTCAGACGTTGTGTGAAATAAAGAAAACTATAATCACACACATTGAAATAGGATTTCATTATAAAAATAAAAGCAAAAATAAAAAAGGGAGAGAGGCAACTTCATAGCATAAATCCTAATAGATTATTTCTCTCTTTTATGTATAGTCATCTTTCAAGCATCTCAAGTGTAATTTGACATATTTCGACATAGGTCCTCCATCATGGCTAGATTTTATAACAGCTTCAGTCATATATGACTAAAGTTCAAGTCAAAATCAATTCAGTCACAATGATTTACTTTCTTCACAGACCTGTCGGACCGGGGTGTTCAGGTCAAAATCACTAAACTTTAACCATTATTTGCTAGAACTTCACTCACATATACGTCTGAAGTTTTATGTCAAATCTGACTTCAAACAACGTATATTTAAAGTGGATATACATGCAAATAATTTTAAAAGTGAAATACAAATTAAAGGATAGTGTCAAAACAGGCCCCCCAAGATTTTTTTTACCAATTTTATCTCATGGAGGATCGTAAGCCCAAATATCTATGGTGGATCATAAGCCCAAATTCCATCTCACCATTCGGGCTTTTTCCTAAACAACCTTGATTTCAAATTGGGCCGAATTTTTATTCTTTTCGACCCGCCACGTCCATTGAACCGATCAATCGATCTCGGAAATTGCTTCTCTCCGTCTCTTTCTCCGGTGACCACCGGCGATCTCTTTTCACGTAAGTTCTCCTCCCCTCTCCACTCCGATGTCCATATATCTATTATTTTTCATTATACATAAACCCTAATTCAATTTCTAATCATGTTTAACGAGTCGAATACGTATTATTAAGCTGCGTTGTGATTTTAACAAGTTAATTTGCTCAATTATGCCTCAATTATAACTAGTTTGAGTTTTACTATTCCGCTCTATTCAAGCTTATATGATCATAATTTTTATCCTGTATAACGAGTAGAATAAGGATGGTTAAGCTTCGTTATGATTTTAATAAGTTAATTTGCTCAATTATAACTAGTTTGAGTTTTGCTATATGAATCATCTGCTAATATTCTGCTCTATTCAACCTCATATGATCCTATTTCTAATCCTGTATAACATGTAGAATAAGGATTTGTTAAGCTTCGTTGTGATTTTGACAAGTTAATTTACTCAATTATGCCTCCATTCTAACTAGTTTGAGTTTTGCTATATGAATCATCTGCTTATATTCCGCTCTATCCAAACTCATATGATCCTAATTTTAATCCTCTATAACGAGTAGAATACAGAATGTTAAGCTTCGTTGTGATTTTGACAAGTTAATTTGCGCAATTATGCCTCAATTCTAACTAGTTAGAGTTTCGCTATATGAATCTATCTGCTTATATTCCGCTCTATTCATGCTCGTATGATCCTAATTTTAATCCTGTATAACAAGTAGAATACGGGCTGTTAAGCTTCGATGTGATTTTAACAAATCAATTTGCTCAATTATACCTCAACCATAACTAGTTTGAATTTGACGAGTCGAATCATCTGCTTATATTCCGCTCTATTCAAGCTCATATGATCCTAATTTTAAACCTGTATAATGAGTCGATTATGGTCTATTAAGCTTCATTGTGATTTTAACAAGTTAATTTGTTCAATTATTCCTCAATTTTAACTAGTTTGAGTTTTGCTTTATGAATTCCACTCTATTGAAGCTTATATGATTCTAATGTTAATCCTGTATAACGATTTGAATACGGTTTGTTAATCTTCGTTGTGATTTTGACAAATTAATTTGCTCAATTATGCCTCAATTCTAACTAGTTTGAGTTTTTCTCTATGAATCATCTTCTTATATTCCGCTCTATTCAAGCTCATATGATCCTAATTTAATCCCGTATAACGAATAGAATATAGATTGTTAAGCTTCGTTGTGATTTTGACAAGTTAATTTGCGCAATTATGCCTCAATTCTAACTAGTGTGAGTTTTGCTATATGGATCATCTGCTTGTATTCCGATCTACTCAAGCTCATATGATCCTAATTTTAATCTTGTATAACGATTAGAATACGGGTTGTTAAGCTTCGTTGATTTTAACAAGTTAATTTGCTCAATTATGCCTCAACTCTAAGTAATTGGAGTTTTTCTATATGAATCATCTGCTTATATTAGCTCAATTCAAGCTCATATGATCCTTATTTTGAATAGATTAATTTAACGCCATTAACCTATGGTAACGCTCTTCCTTTTCCGGCCTCAGACTGGATATGCCTTGTGAAACTCACTTTACGGGATTTCAATTCTATTCGTTTAAAAATTTATATGTGAAGTCCAGTCGAGGCAAAAGCACTATGTGATTTCTTCCCATCCGTCCAAGCTAGATATACAAAGTTACCCAGTGTTACCAAAAGCGAAAAGCGCAAAAAAGCTCTTAGGCCAGCTTGGGCTTTAAGTGCAAAGCACAAATAAAGCGTGAGCTTTAATGAAAAAAGCCGCAATGGTGCAAAAATACAAATATTTATATGTTTAGTCCAAGACTAATAATAATAAGCATGAATAACAAATATATAGAAAAAAAATTGTAATTACAATAAAGTGAAATATCAATTATCTAGTGTCACCTCTTCTAGAGAGGCTCATTGGCAAGGAAAAGTATGTCTTAGAGCATTGATGATGACACTGAAGTGCACATAAAGCGAGGCGAAGCGCTCAACATGTTTTGAACCTCGCTTCAGTTCTTAAGCGCGCTTAAAGCGCCCCTTTGACAACACTGGCGCAAGCTGGAACATCACGGCTATTAAAAAAAAAGTTCAATCATGTGAAGTCAACTGATCTGAAAAACCGCCATATATCCAAATCACTCTGTCCTAATTGTATAATGTCAAAATTTTCTGGTCCACATTAAGGAATTTACTTAATTTATTTTAAAGGCTTTTTTGTAGCTCACTTATCATGCCGACCCCAACTTATTTGAGAGTAAGGCGTGGTTGTTGTACTTATCATGCCTTGTGTATTTCAAGCCTATATGATCCCAATTACAAATAACCATCAACCTATGCAAACTCTCTTCCTTTATCCGGCCTCGGACTGGATATGCCTTGTGTAACTCACTTTGGTGGAGTTCAATTTCTAATCATTTAAAAATTCAATCATGTGAAGTCAACGTATCTGAAAACCGTCATATATCTAAATCTCTATCCTAATTGTTTAATGTTGAAGTTTTCTGGTCTACGTTAAGAAAGTTGAAATTCGGTTAAGTGCTTTCTGTCTGCGTATAGAAACTAAAATTTAAGTTTTTGAGCTTCCTTGTGATTTTGACAAGTTAATTTGCTCAACTATGCCTCATTATGAACTAGTAGGTTTTGGCTATATGAATTATCTGTTTACATTCCGCTCTCTCAAGCCTATATGATCCCTATTTCAAATAGCCATCAACCTTTTTTTTCTGAAATGGAACCCCCTTCCTTTATCCGGCGTCAGACTAGAAAATGTTTTGTGAGACTCACTTTGGTGGAGTTCAGTTTCTAATCATTTAAAAATTTAATCATGCGAAGTCAATTGATCTGAAAACCGGAATATATATTCAAATTACTCTATCCTAATTGTATAATGTCGAAGTTTCCTGGTCTATGTTAAGGAACTTGCTTAATTTTTCTTGAAGGTTTTCTCATAGCTCACTTGTCATGCCGACCCCAACTTGTTTGGGACTGAGGTGTAGTTGTTAAACTTATCATGCCTTTTGTATTGCACTTTCAGACAGGATACTGCACTAAAGTATTGAAAATGGAGGACATGTTGGTAGCGATTCTCTCGATGCTTCTGGTTTTGGCATTAGTTCCACTTTATCTGTGGAAGCGCCGCCAAAATTCTGAGTCTTCCAGAGAACATGAAGATGAAACTCAGGTTGAATTGCTTTTCTTTTTTCTTGATGGTTTCTTGCAGCTTGTTTTCTGTTACAAAGTTGGTGATGTAAGAGGATTATTCTTGAAAGTTCTCTGGTACAAGGTGATACGTGATACGGATAGGGGATTGATTCTTTGACCCTCCTAACTAAAGTGTGATCTGCTAGTGGGTATCACAACATCGTTGGGTTTGAGAAGATTATGAGTTGATGTTAGGATTAAAGTTTTGGTATAACCATATTAATTAATAGTCCTTTTCCCATTTTATATAACGATATCTAACTGAACATAGTTTAATATGTTGATTTAAACTTAATTTTGTATTAATGACAGTGGAAGAAATATTATAGAATGGTTGAAAGTTATTTGATAATGACAAGATCACGTCACATTTAAGGTTGAATAGTTTAATGAATTTGACTTCTTAAAGGTGTGAAAGTTGTAAAGAATTTTAATTATGCTGAACATCTTGGGATGTCCTGAAATGGGGGAAGAATATTGTATAAATCGGGATGGAGGGAGTGCTAGACGTCAGCATTAGTATACTCGCTATGGTGACATTAATGGAGGGACTTCTAAAAAAGGTGCCTCGATGCTGTTTAATCGTAATTGTATTTGGAGAAATAAGAAATTAACACATCATTCAAATTTAGCAAGAACTGAAACTATATTGTCTAAATATCAGGTTGAGCAGAGGGAAACTGTAGTAAGAGCCACTGTGACACGTCGAATGCGTCGAAGACCGGCTTCTTCAGCTGCTAGCACATCTTCGGCTGCAGCCACTATAGATTGGTAGTCCCTCCTCCATATCTTGCTCTCTAGGAACTGTTTGATTAATTTTCTTCTGGTAATGTCTAATTATATTTTTCTTTCCGTATCTGCTTAGCTTGTTTTATTTTTAAAATCTGAAGATACGGTATTACTTTTACCATGATTTTGGCAATTAGCTTGCTCATCTGGTTTCAACTTTCAAGTTGGAGGGTAGAAAGAAATAGGCCACTGTTTCTCACCTTTGGGCCCTTGCTTCAAAGTAGAATATGCAAGATAAAACTACAGGAGGAGTCTCCTTCCATTCATTCAAAATGAGCCTAATTAGCTATTGCTTATTGAATTGGCTACAACTTTGTTGCTCTATGTTCATCCTCATTACAGTTTCTTTTGTAAAGTTATTGCATCAAACTAGAAGTAAAGGGTTACCATTATGCACAAAGACATGTTTGTTGTTACTTTTCTTGGTATGAAGATGTAATTTTTTGAGTGACTTTATTAGGTGGCCTAGCTCTTCTTGGTTATTGTCCACAAACTGCTTCCCCTGCTTTAGGTGCACTAGATCGAGTTGATGCTTCATAGTAACTGATTCATGTTTATATAATTTTTAAATACGTGCAGAACTGGCTGATGGCAGTGATGATGAAGAACCCGGAGATGGATATTATACTGCAAAGTCATCAAATAAAAAGGAAAAGAAGCGTCAAGAGCGGGAAGCACAAAGACAGGTATTTCAAACCTTTAAGCATTTACGTTTTTGCAAAAGTTAATTGTTCTGAACCTTACGATATAGAAAAACATTTATAATCTTAATGAGTACGATTTGTTTGTACCAAGTTTGATGCTTATGATTTGTATTCTCTTCTTTGAGGGGATGTGTTGAATGTAATCATTGCGCATGGGACAGAAAAATGTCCAAACGATGGGATTAGCTATTATGAGAAATATGTTAGCAATGTGTAGTATGATCATACAAGTGTTTAAAGACATTGCTGTGCTCATCAAATCTTTAGACACCTATTAATCACGGAAAGCCAAAACTGACCCAAGTAGAGTTCACGTAGGAATAGAGGGAGTGAAAGAGTAATGTCCATGTAGCACTGTATTATGCTATAATACATCTGTAAAGCAATGTAGTTATGTTAGGATTTAGTTTCTTATTCTTGTTTCCTAGATAGTTTGTTGATCATTAGGTGTTTCTTCCCTAATTATTCAAGGACCTTTTTTTTAACGATAATTCAAAATTGATGGTTGAATTCTCTTCCATTTTAAGTCATTTCTTGATTAATAAGAACTAGGAATCCTAGCTTGTGTTGAGTTCTTCGTGTTTTTTTCCTTATAAATATTGCCTGCTACAAATGCAAGGTAAGGTTGTGTACAATAGACCCTTGTGGTCCGGCCCTTTCTCGGACCCCGCGCATAGCGGGAGCTTAGTGCACCGGGCTGCCCTTTACAACTTTATACGTTGAACCTCTTTAGTCAATAATAGCATCTTGATTGGTTGTTGCTTTCTAACCTTCAGGATTCACCCTGAATGAACAAGTAAAAGAGTTTAAAAAAAAAACCTCCTTGCAAATCATAGAAATAGAAAGAGTGCAAGGTGATCCAACATAACATAAAGCATTTTGTGCACTCAAGTCTGGCAGGTCCTTGACGCAACTATGAAGATTAGGTAGAAATTATAAATGGTTAAACAAATACTAATATGGAAATGGATTGAAGAAAATTAATATTATGGAACTGAATCTGTTTAGTGTTGATTCAATATGTGATGGTTAACCATTTCAAAAAATAAATAAATTAAGTGATGGTTAAATGTTCAATTCTCACCTTGTTGCTTTCAGTTCGTTTTATGGTTGGGGCAATTTATCTCATATATTGCAGATGAAAAGCTAAAGAATGGCATGGTTTAATGCATTTTGCAGAGTATTAATCAGTTACTGATGGTTCACCTTAGAATTTAGACTCCCTCCAAGAGTCATGAATGCCATCTCCATGACCTTAAGTTATATAGCACATGGCCTGTCTTTTAGATTCAGAACTGAATAAGTAAGGCTGTTGGGTCTTTATTAAAAAAAAAAAAGAAGGCTGTTGGAACTGAATACTGATTCTTCTCATTGACTATATAGGCTGAAGAAGCTGCTCGGGAATCAAAACAGACAAAGCAAAGTCACTATGATGAAGTCAGGAGGAGGAAGGAGGAAGAGCGTGAAGCTAAAGAGCGTGCACTGGTAAGTATCATATCTGTCTGTGTGGAATTCACTTGATGTGTTGCAGGATCCTTTTGAGAGAACTGGGATAATCTGTATAGGAAGAAGAAGCCAAGGCTCGACAGACCAAAGAGGAAGAAGCTGCTGCATTAGAATTCGAAAAATGGAAAGGTGAAATTTCTGTTGATGCTGAAGGAACAACTGAAAATGAAGTACAAGATGGAAGCCAGGGTCTGCTTTTTGATTTTGTGGAATACATTAAGGTATATTTAATTCATGCCGCAGTTGACTAATGACTGAAAAAAGATTCATATACTATATCTGCATTTTTCCTCTTTTTTCTTTTGCCTTATGGATGTGGTGAGATCTTCTCTTTCTTGATAAGTATTTTCTCTCTCTAATTTGCACTAGAAGTCAGAATCTACTTGGCTTGTATTATAATTTTGAATACATAATTAGCAAATTGGTGAAAATTACCGACTTGAGTAGGTCAAATCTTTTCATATACTGTTGCAGAAACACAAATGTGTGCCGCTGGAGGATCTTGCGGCAGAATTCAAGTTAAGGACTCAGGTAAGCACCTTTGTCCTGTTACCCATTTCTGGATGTTGGTCACCTTATCACCCCTTTTTTTTCTCTGTATAGAATAGTGTTTGTCAGTTTTGGTTTTCTAAAAAGGGGAGATCCTAGTAGCTAGTTCATCTTCTTTTGCTGTAGTGAGTTGTTGAGTAAAGTTGCTTATCTTCCTACACATAAATAGGGATATATAATTCTTTTTGATAACTGTGGTGTCCGGGCCAGCTTTCGCGCACCTCGACTAATTCCACGGGGTACCTACTACCTTCCACTAACACATGTACCGGATAACTGTGTCCATCGAAACTTGGACAGATAGGAAGAAATCACTTAGTGTTTTTGCTTCCGCTGAGATTTGAACTCGAGACCTCATGGCTCTCACTATAGGCAATGCACTATTCTTGAATCACCCTCTTATTGCCGATTACAGTGTATTTCTTTATGCAGGAGTGTATCAATCGTATCAACTCACTTGAAGAAATGGGTATTCTCCTTTCCTCTCTTAATTTTATTGGATTTTATGTGTTTTAAGTTATATATACACCGTCAGTATAAAGAATTTTACAGATCACATTTACCTATTGTAGTAGGTTACCTGGCTCATTTTTTCAGTTACAAATCCCACATTATAAGAAGGCGTACCTGTAGATATAAAAAAAATCTTATACTAACGGTGTATATGACTTAAACTCGGATTTTATTATCCTTTTGAAGAGCCATGAATTCTTGTTCCTCCTATGTTGACCACAATCAAATATTTCAATGTGATTTCATCAGGGAGACTTTCTGGTGTCATGGATGATAGAGGGAAATACATATACATCTCACTAGAAGAAATGAGAGCTGTAGCTGACTATATTAGACGTGAAGGTAGGGTCAGTATCTCACACTTAGCTAGCAAGTCTAATCAATTCATAGACTTGGAGCCAAAAGTAGAGTTGGTTGAGGATATAGGTAGCATCGAGGAGACCATAGTTGTTTGAGCTTAATGCCGAGTACGTCTTCATGAACTTGTATGTATAACTCTATGGAAAATCAAATGTTTAATAGACATGTCTTACCTTATCTAATTGCTTCTCCTTCCCTGGTAGGGGTGTTTATCCTTCAGTTTGATATGATTTTGAAAGCTTTCTATTTTCGATTTTTTAAAATGGTATACCAATATCAACAACATTATCAGGAGCCAAATGTTACGTAGTAGTACCAAATTTAAAACAGTAAGTAATTTTGTAGCTATTCAACAAATAAAATACAGGGTAACAAATCATGTTTAATACTAAGGAGATCACACAATAATTAATGATCAAAACAAGTTCTTTGACTGGGACTAATAGATACCCTTAAACAAAAAAGGCTCGGGTTTAATCGAATCCAGTACTTTTAATATGGACTATGTATTATATTATGAACCCATATAACTAATATGAATTTTTCTGCATGTTTTATGGAAGCAAAGAGGGGGATTAAAATAGAGTTCTTTCTCTTCCAATATAGTTTCCAAATTAACATTATTCCCCATGCAAACACCCTCATTGACAATATTAATAAGCTAGAATTTGCAATCTAACTCCTCCATGTCAACATGACTTTAATTATAGAGTTAAATCTCTCTATAAAAACGTCGTTTATCTAGACATTCTTTGACTGATATAGTATGATATAACATTACATGAATATTGATTCCAAAGAAAATTATTATAGTGAAATGTTGTTATAGATGATGATTTTTATAGAGAAGTCTTGATTATACTATATTAAAAAATATGTTCATATGATATCATGATATATAATATGATATCAGATGGTTGACTTACTCTAGAACATTAACATATCTTCATATCTAACCATCAATTAAAATAATTCACTTAACACATATATACCTATTTAGAAAATTATACCATTTTGTGTGTCCTCCTTAAGAATCAGAGTAAACTAGAGGAAGAGCGTTGAAGTTGAACAAGTCTCACATTTTTCGTTTTAATTCATGATTCCTCTATCGTTCATTTTTTTCTCCGTATTAGACATTAATTAACTAATTTGGAATTGAGACGTAGTTGATTGATGATTGCCGTGTGTTTTTTTCACGCGGCATCAGCTAATCTTCCTCTTCCTCCTTCGCCTGCAAAAAAAATAAAAAAAATTGAACAAAGATACATCTTAAACAAACAAGCAAAAACAATACAAAATAAAATAAACAAGCAACTTCCTCTCATTGTTTTCCTTCAAATGATCGTAAGAAGTGAAGGAATGAGAGTACCATGGATGAATGTGATCAATTGCATTGTGCTAGTTTTGTTATGTTATAGCATTGAGATATGTAACGGTCAGGATTACGGCGGCGAGTCGACGGTTCCGGCAGCACCGCCGCCGGATCAGGACAATTGCGACGGCGTATTCGTGTCATACGCCTTCGACAGCCGCGAACGGGAATATCCATTCGTGAAAAATGTATCCGCACAAGCATGGGCATTTAATTCGTTGTTGACGGTGATAAATACAGGTATGCAAATGGACGGTTAAGCTAAATTTTAATAGGTCAAAGTGAGTTAGTGTTAATAAATGGGACCTATCCAAAAGTTATTTTGCAAGGGTTACAAAATGTAGCTGATACAATATGCGTTGATACAACTCTTTCGCGTGATTTGAATTGATATAATAACCTTAGCGACATTTCGTAAATACGCAAATTGTATCTACATTTTGTAATTTAGCTTTAAACTATAGTTATTTATAAAATTTTCTCTTATGATTTCATAGGTTAATTTTGCGACCTCTAAATACAGGGCTATTCGAGCTGAAAACGTGGAAAGTTCACGTAGGGTTTCAGCATAATGATCTGTTAGTGTCGACGGACGGTGCTGTGGCGGTGGAAGGCGATGGATTTCCGATTAAAGTTGGGAAAAACGGTACCGTTTTGGCTGGGTTTCCGCAATCGGATTTGGAAACGGCGATTGATACCGCCGGAGATTTTACACAAATGGCGGCGCAAGTGAAGATAAAAGGGACGCAATTTGGGGTTTCGCGGAAAGCAACTCCAATGCCAAAGACAATTAAGCTGCTTAATGATGGATATAAATGCCCTGCTCCTAAGCGATACAGTATGTATATTATATTTCTCTCTTTCATTTATTTGCATGCGTAAGTGGTGTCGACATTTGAAGAGGCGGAAAAATAATAAATGAAACACAAAACTCCGACATGATTAATGAAACACAAGTATATTATTGCTACAATACTTTTAAACGAGTTTAACAACGTTTCCAGTGAGGTCACACAATGTGGGGTCTGAGAGGGTGAGTGTACATAGGCCTTACCTCTCTACCTTGGTAGATAGAGCGGTTGTTTCTGGGAACGCTCGGCTCAAGACAAAGCTTTTAAACGAGTTTGCATTTCTGAAAATGTATTCACGATCACATTATTAGAAATATAATTCCAAGTGAATCTTTTCATCGCGAAGAGATGAAAAAGCATTTTATTCTTATTCCCTTCGTCCCAATTTATATGATGTAGTTTGATTGGACACGAAGTTTAAGAAATAATGGAAGACTTTTGAATTTTGTGGTCTAAAACAAGTCAAAAATATTTGTATAGTTAAAAATTATCTCGTTAAACGTAAAAAGTGAAGTTTAAAGTTAAATTGTTGTCAAATAAGAAAATGTGTCATTCTTTTTGGGATTGATTAAAAAGGAAAGTATGTCATATAAATTGAGACAGAGAGAGTACATTTTAACTATATATAGTAAAACTTTCCGACCAAGCGTTGTCACTGGATAAGCTTGACATGAGACGAATCCACCCATCACAGTATTTGATTTGGCACGGAATCTGATGAAGAAAAGAAATAATTATTGCACGTGAAAGTGTATTAGAACTTGTGAAGTTAAACATGCATGCTTTAAGAGCGTGCAATTTTTTCTCAGAACCACCTAAAAGGAAGTTAGTCATGACTCATGATGGTTTCTCTTCACAATTACATGGATAATCATATGCATAAAGTCGACTCTAATGGACTAGGACTTAATAGGTAATTCATTCTCAATTTTGGTGGGCAGAATTATGATGAAAGGTAGCAAATATCTAGTAAAGTTAGTCAGGGTGCGGGCAAATTGGCCAAACACCACTGACATAAGAAAAAGGACTTAATGATGAATAATTGATTGTTTTCTATGTTTGAAGTCTATCCACATTAAAATTTTGTATTCATGTTCCGAGTCTTGTCATAAATTATATTCTTGGTTGTACTCAATCAATTGAAGACTTATGTTTACTTCCATTTGAATTATTTGCACCAAACTTTAAAAATGACATTCTTGATTGATTCTTATATTAGGAACTTTTGAAAAACTATAATGAATCAGAAAATTTACTGATGGTTTTGACTACAGAAAATAATGTGTACTGAATATTTGTAGTACTAATTTTATCTGTTGCAAAATTTGCAGAAACTTATATGCAGATGTGCTGCAAGAGGGACCCTAAGTTCAAGCCAAAAATTACCACCATCAAGTTCATGCCTCGTCAATACGGAGACCTCTCCTTCACATACGACGTTCTATCTGCGTTTGAGAACAAGTACCAAGCTCAGGTCACCATTGACAACCTCAGCCCATTAGGCCGACTTGATCATTGGAACTTAACGTGGGAATGGATGCGGAACGAGTTCATTTACAGCATGAAAGGCGCTTATACTCATAAAAAAGACCCGTCTGAATGCATTTACGGTGCTCAGGGACAATACTACCAGGATTTTGACTTCACTACCGTCCTGAATTGCCAAAAGAAGCCACTCATATCCGACTTGCCACCCGAAATGGAAAACGACGACAAACTTGGCAAGTTACCTTATTGTTGCAGAAACGGATCGCTTTTGCCTTCTACTATGAACGAGACTAAGGCTCGATCTATTTTCCAGATGGAAGTCTTCAAGCTTCCGCCTGATTTGAACAGAACTGCCCTGTATCCGCCTCAGAACTGGAAAATCGAAGGTACTGTGTTTGATTTTTAACAAAGAAACTTAGGGAAATAACTGAGAAAGACTAAGAGAAATATATTGGCAATGCAGTCAAAGGGAATTACTTTATTTGATCAGTAGGTTTAAACTGAAATAAGAAAAATCTGCTAAATTAAAGCACCATGGAAACAGCCTCTTGCATAAATGCAGGGTAAGACCGCCTACAATAGACCCTTGTGGTCCGCCCTTCTCCGGACTCCGCACATAGCGGGAGCTTAGTGCACCGGTCTGGCCTGCTAAATTAAAGCCGTCACTATCCTAATCCCTGAAATATCTAAAACTGACTAACAAATTCCTTTTAGTTAATAAAACAAAGTTACTGCAGCAGGTTCTAAAGCATAATTCTAACAGGTACAATTAATCCGGATTATAAATGTGGCCCGCCTATTAGAGTTGATCCGTCAGGGTTCCCCGATCCTAGCGAAACCGGAATGACTTCTACCGCTGTCGCCAGCTGGCAAATTACTTGCAACATTACCCGCCCGAAGCCAAAACAGAACAAATGTTGTGTTTCTTTCTCAGCTTTCTATGCTGACTCTGTTATCCCATGCAACACTTGTGCGTGCGGATGTGAGAAAACGTCTAAATGTGATGCGAATATAAAGCCGTTGCTTCTCCCTCCTCAAGCCCTACTCGTCCCTTTCGAAGACAGGGACAAAATGGCGAAAGAATGGAACAAACTCAAGCATTTAGGCGCTATGCCAAAGAAACCCCCTTGTCCTGATAATTGTGGGGTAAGTGTTAATTGGCACTTGGATAGCAACTACAAGACTGGTTGGACGGCTCGGGTTACCCTCTTTAACTGGGGAGACGACGCGTTTGAGGACTGGTTCACAGCGGTTCAGATGAAGAAAAATATAGCGGATGGGTACGAGAATGTTTACTCCTTTAACGGGACTAAGTTACCTCAACGAAAAAACACGATTTTCATTCAAGGTTTGAAAGGATTGAATTTTTTGGTTGGTGAAGTCAATGGGACTAATCCTGATAAAGATCCAAGAGTACCTGGAAAACAACAATCAGTGATCACATTCTTGAAGAAAAACACACCAAATGTTGACATTGAAGCTGGTGATGGATTCCCTTCTAAGGTGATCTTCAACGGCGAAGAATGCGCTCTTCCAACGGATTTTCCCAAAAAGAATGCAGCATTCAAAGGCCAAGTTGGTTTGTTGCCTGCAGTTTTGCTTGCTCTCCTCACTTTCTTTCTGTTGACAGATCACTTACACTGATTTCTCATCTTATCAACTGGTATAGTCACATTCTCTTCTGTAAAAAAGTAAACTCGTACAGGGTGCGTTTGATATAACATAAGTCATTTTCTCGAAAATATTTTCTTGATAAAATGTTCTATGGGGTTTGGTCGGATTGTGGATAATATTTTCTTGAAAAACAATTATTCAAGTTAAAAGATTGATGATAATATTAGCAAATTAACCAGATAGTGTTTAGATGAAATTTTCGAGTTGAAAGATGTGATAGTAATGTCTAAGGGTGTGTTTGGTATAAGGGAAAATGTTTTCCACAAAAAATGTTTCCTAGAAAATGTTTTCCTCCATGTCAAACACACCCTTAGTGTTGGCTTAAATGTTTTCCCGTGAAAAGTTTTCTGGCGTCCAAACACTAGAAAGTGACTTATATTTTGGAAAATCATTTTTTGTCATACCAAACACACCACAATGTTGTTGGTTTTTCCTTAAACATTTACCATGTTGTTTTTCCATTAATTAGCATGGATGGTCAGAGAATGGCGGATCTACAGTATGGGTTCATGGGAACGCAGTGTATATATATTAAGGAATTCACTAAATATCTCAAATATCTATACATATTTGACTGTGAACACAGGTTTTATTGTTCATTAACTTGTGATAGTTGTAGGAACCTGTGCACTTTAATCCTGAGCCCGCTTCTGATGATCGGTGCTTATTTATTACCGGGTTTCTGTTTCAAGATTTTTCTATAGGGGTAAATGGACATGAAGTTGGGAGTCTAATAGTATGAGAAACTTGATCAAGAAAAGAAGATCCCAAGTGAAAAATGAATGTATACTTGTTTGATTGACGTATCTAATTTTTTTTTTTAAAAACACAAATGAAACATGAAACTTTTTTCCTTGTGTACTGGAGTTTGGTGGTGAGAGTAATTGGATACTGTTGAAACTTTTTATGTTCTTCAATAGGAAGTACATAAAATTATAGGCGTTTAGATATACTTATATATTCTAGTTATTCAGCAGTATCAAAGACAAGGAGTACTATTTAATGTCTTTGTAATTTCTGCTTAAGTATATACTCTTCTTCAAGTGATTGATTCCCAAAGTATAAATTCTTTTTGGTTTTCATCCGGTGTCCGGTAAAATTCTTTGGAATTTGCGCCATAAAATCCCCCTTTTGGGGTAACCGCTCCTTACCAAAGACAACTGCACACCTAGGGCTTTAACCTACCTCTGGTTAAGAATGAAGAGGTACTTACATTTTCACCATAACATTTGGTGGTGAACCAAAGTACTAACTGATACAGAGTAACTTCATGCATGAGTGAATTTCATTATAAAAGTTATATATGGATTGTCAATGTTTTGTAACTTATAATCATTCTTTAAGCAGTTAAATTAGAACAAGCCTTCCTTCCTGATATCCAAAGGAGGGTAGAACTTCAACCACAATTATCGGTCTATTTCATCGATAGGAACGAGGTCAAGCGGGAGGCTACATGCTTGGTCCTGCTTATGAGGTCAAAATTCCTCCCCTCCCCCCTTAAAAAGGAGAGACTTAATTTGTTCCATTTTCCTGTACGAGCAGTAAAGAAGTATAGAAAAGTTCACTGTCCTCTATTTAATTTGTGAGCCAAAAAAAAGTTAGTGTAAATTTCTCATCCGATAAGTGCGTGATTTCTTATCATTAAGAACAAACAAGAAGAAGAAAGAGTAGAGGAGCAGCAACAATGCAGGTCTAAAGTTTGCCAACATTAGCTACAAGTTAAATACTCCGTAAAAAACTGAACATAACTTCAATAGCACATGTAAAATCGGCTACTAAACTCATGATTGTTGCGCGAAAATTTACCTTCTCTACTCTCTATTAACTAAGTTAGAGAAAAAAAAAACTAGGGAAAACAACAGTGGAAAAGGAACAAAAAATATATTTCAACATGAATAGTTTTTTAGCAGCAATGAAGCCTTGATGAGGGAGATAGTGTCCGATACGAGTTTGTTTGCGGTAAACACCGAGTACGGGGAAGATACTCCGGGAACGATACCTCTTCATCCATTAACTGAAATCCCATTGTTAGAACACTTCCCTCGGGAGTACAAGGGAGAACAGAAAATCCTGAAGCCAACATGGCTACACCATCTGAGTTTTTGCCTTCCATAATGTAATGCACGGCCGAGGCGTTGACTGGTGCATAAATTATGTATATTCCTGTTGAATCTGTGAAACTCTCTTGCAGGTAAAACATTTCTGACTTGTCTGCTCTTCCATTTGCAGGTATTAATCAAGGAAACCATTAGAAACTTCGCGTCATTCCTCATAGAACTTCAAATAAACAGAATTTAGGTGATCTCTTCCTAGTTGTCTAAATCTTGATGGTCAGAGGCGGAGCCAAAATTTGAAACTTATGGGTTCGGGATTCTAATCCTTTACTGGTTCTAAATTAATAATTTGTACTTATTCAATGATTTTTTTTAAAATAAATGTAGAATTTGGACCAAAGCTACTACGTTCGACCGACTCCGTAACCGAAGAGCTAGCTCAAGCCCTGTTGATAAGCAGAATTACCTAGTATCTGTGTACAACAGGAGTGGACCTAACCTATAAGGTATGGTTCACATGAACCCAGTAGCGTTTTTGTTCAGATCATTTGACTATGAATCAAGTTGTTGTTATGTATGAACAACATGGTTCGGTCTTTATAGGAACCCGTAACTTATCTGCCTTTGAGTTAGCAGGTATCCGATGGAATAGTTGCAATGGACGCGAGCTGGCCTGGGCACAACCGTTATAAGAAAAGAAAAAAAGAATTCTAAAATCAAAATGTACAACTAGTACTTACTAGTACAAGTTACTAATTGACTTACCTCTACTATAACTAATGAAACAGAATTTGCAGGGTCTCTTGCTGAAGAAATATGTAGTGCATCCCGAGTCATACACCCATAGGAGAGTAAATCCCACTACAAAAATATGAAAAAGTGGCGTAAGTTCAGGTATTTGAGCTAACTAAAATCAACGCTATTAGGCCATGATGGTGTTGTAACAGCCCCGACACAATTTTCAAGGTATTATCCTCTTTGGTGAAACCTTTTGGGGCTACACGGTTTATTCCTTTAACTTTAAGCCAAAAGTCGCCTCAACATATGAACCATAAACTCTTCCTTTTATGGCTCTTTCCCGGTCTCATTCCAGTGTGAATTTTGCTGGAAACGCAAGCTTCACAACAAACCCCTCTCGAGTTCAACCACCATGATAGTGTTGTAGCGGTCCAGGCACAATTTTCAAGGTATTGTCCTCTTTGGCCCAATCTGTGAGGCCTCATGGTTGAGTTCCCTTTAACTTTAACCTAAAAGGTGTCTCGGCAGTTGAATCATGAACTCTTCTTTTTATGGCCCTAACTGTCCCCTTTCATTCCAATGTGATATTTGCCTAAAGTAAGCTTCATAGGGAACCCTTTTCAAGTTCAACCGCCAGGGGACCGTGGCTGTTATAAGTGTCCTGTTAGCATTATTCAGCAACAGAAGGTAAGCTGGTAAAATGTAGTGGCAATAAATACAATGTGTACTGGAATTAAGTAAAATGACAATCTATAGATAAGTTTACCTTATGTGAAAGTTGTCAGGAACGACAAACTCAAGCACCTATAGACACATATGTTCCACTTATCTATTCATCTATATAATAATAGAACCTAAACACAAGTGTATCTGTTGTAGGAAAATAAGAAAATGCACTGCTAAAATGCACAAGCATGGCTATATGTTGAGCACCTTGCAGTGGTTGTCCCCTGCTCGAAGGAACTGAAAAACGTCGTTCTGTGGGACCGGTAGCCACACGGAAGCTGAATCGAAACAGCAACACCACGAGGGGTTCCCGGATCATCTAAATTCAAGCTTGTTTCACAAAGATATCCTCACCACCATGTATCGGTAAGGGCATCCACTGGTTTTCACTGCATGAGCTAAAAATAGCATTATAACTTCCGATCATCCGTTCTGCCAGCTTCATTAAATTCCTCCTTCCTTCCCCTAGGTCTAGAATGTGTAAGATAACACAAAAATAGCCAATAATCACACATCCTGAATATGGTTTAATTAATTTTGAGAAGAAAAAAAAAGGCACAGCAGCTTACTGTTGTCTTGGAAAGGTTGTTCTAACAGTTGATCATGTGGTTTCTGAAAAATTGCATGCCTATCATAATGTTTCTCCATTGTCAGCATCCAGCGCTTTGTGCTGAATGCAACGCCTGATTTAAGCGTCTGCCTGAACATTTCGAGAACCAAACCGTTGCATACTACATTATTCTCCACCCAAGTAACCTAAAATTGACACAAGATCGTTATGATTAATGCACTAACTAGGAACTGAAATCGTCGTAATTAGAGTGACTTGGTGATTTGAATGATAAGATGCATTCACTAATTTACCAATGATAGCTCACTTTGAAGCCCTTGGATTAGGCATCCTGATGGTCTTCTATGACACTGGACTAATGGATTAGGAAAAACACTCTCCAAGGAGACATCAGCTACTAGCCAAGTGTTGAAATCTAGTTGTCGACAGTGCCTCGTGAAATAGACCTCCCGTGGCCTAACAAGTGGAGAAGGAAGATGAAAGTGTGCTGTCATCTGAAAAAATGACAACTACGTTTTCATTAGTTCCAAACAAGTTGGGGTCGGCTATATCAATCTGACCATGTTTCATCATTTAAGCTCAACTCATATCATCCGGAAAAAACCAATTACTTAATTTGTAGATGCACCAGCAAACCTCGTGCTTATTGAAATAACAAACCTTGAGAATTTTAAAGTAAGACAAGCATTTGTGTGTGGCTTCTATAAGACGAATTTAAGATTTAGAGTCGGTGGTTCAGAATGAGTGTGGTCATATTATATGTATACATTTATATTCTTTTTTCATATGTATACATAGTTCAAGCTGAAGCAACGTGCAACCTGTGTCTACCAAATGTATAGCTAGAGAGTACTACTCCACATGATTCAAAATGGATTTATAGCTCAACAAGATTAGACAAGTGCTAATTTTAGATTACCACTTGCAAAGCTCCAATACTAGGATTCCCATCTCCTCCTGTCAATAGAAGTCCAAGATTTGTTGCTTTCGAAACCATGTTGGAGAACACACATGACCACTGATCCTGCTTTCACAGCAAATTTCATATTTTCAATTGATTGAACAAAACTCAGAACAACAAGGTTAATACTACTATGATTATCTACCACTATGTTGCTTGTACTCTCCAAAAATATTGTTACACCCGTATCAATCCTCCAAAAATGCACAACATTTGATGATCCAACATGCATCTGAGGTGGCATTTTTGAAGAGTCCGAGCAACGTAGATTATCTGTAACTTACGACATCCATTAGCATATGCACAAGGTTGATTGGATCCACAACGACGATCCCAATGTGCTCTTGATGCTTCAATTTCAGAGGGCGTCGTTAATTTTACATCTCAATTTCGACGTTCCCATTAAAGTTTGGCATGTCAATAGGCCCTCCTCCATTTGCAATGAATTTGATTTCCTCTAAAGTTGGATCAACATGGACGAATCGTTGCTTATACTCTGCTTCATTAAGTACTTCTGTTTGTTCATTTGTGTCAAATAACCATAAAGGTTCTTGTTCTTGAACCATTTGTCTTAGTTCTTCAGTTGCTGCTAAGGCAAGATCAACAATTTTGATTTTCTATACTTCAGCACACACTGAAACTGATAAAAGTAAATCACTTGCTCTAGGCATATTGTCCCTTTCCAAGACTTGCATGGACTGAGAAAATACAATTAGCTTAATCAGATTTCTAAGTGTATAGAAATTCACTACTAAAAATAGAGTTTTTTCTTACCGACGTTCAGTGGAAAAATTGTGCTACAAAACATGATTTTTCCACCTCATTCCCATCGAACCAGCTCACTAGGAAAACACATGGTAAAAAACAGGGTTCCATTGAAATGTCGGAAACTTCCAAAGTTTTCCGTGTGAAAACACTACTATTTAAAATTTTTTTCACCAACATTTAGTGGAAATATCCACTGAACATTTTTCAGTGACAATTCAGTGGGAAAATGGAGATTTTTTAGTAATGATTTGTACATCAAAATTCATAATCCATACAAATTTTCAAGTTTTTTAATCAATCCGAGAAATTTTTCGTAATACTCATAATATTGACGTTTAGCGAAAGATAATATTCATCTTTGTCAATACTTATGTCGCTCAGACCCTCCAAAAATGTTGCTACACCCGCTTTTGGAGAATCTAACGCACACCTAGCGATATTATTATTATTATTATTATTATTATTATTATTATTGACAGCTACAAGAGGCTAAATCTCAGTGGATCGTGACAGCAAGGCCACCTATGGATATTTATGAAGAGTCCGAGTAACATAGCCCAATTATGAAGTTTAGTATTTGCAACTTATAGTCTGAACTTCGGTATTTGAAATAATGGTTGTCACTTACAGAACTACAACTTTTGTTTTTCCAAGTGAAACTCATTTTAAGTACTTTTTTTCAACTTCTAGCAAATATTATCAAAATGCATATCTATCTTAATTATAACATGTTTTTGTAACTTTGGTGAATATCCATAATGCCCCAACCCATGTTTATCTTCAGGGAACATCTTGTAATTTGGAGAACCTAATAACAATAATGTTGAAGTATATTGGGCTACAGCCCAATTCGGTAGTGCAGCAGTGGCCCAGCCAATATTCTCCTATTGTGGGGCCTTCCTTCCTTTGTATATTTGGTAAATATTAAACTTGGGTTTGTACCTTAATTAGTAGTGTAATATTACCATAATTGTAAAGTTAGTATTCTTATAGAATAGGGATTTCTAAGTAGAATAGGAAGATGATCTTCCGCATTGTAACTTGTATATATATGTCTTTCATTAATAAGAATAATCAAGAGATTATTTCTTTCATGGTATCAAGAGTCTACGTTCTCTTTACCTTGCTTCCGCTCCTCAAAATTTCTTCTCTTCTTTTCGAATTTTAGACCCAAAATTCACGATTTTTGTTCTTCCCTTTTTGAACAAAAACCGTTTCTTTTCTCTCCCAAAATCCCTCCTCACAAATTCCCTTCTCTGAATCTTCTTGTTCTATTCCCTATGGCTGATAAGAACAATTTTCATCCTGTCCTCACAGTTTCTAACATCAAGAGTGTCATCCCTATCGTTCTTGACCTAGAAAGCGTCCAATATGGGACGTGGGCGAAATTATTTAAGATTCATGTTTTGGCACATAAAATCCTCCACCACATCATTCCTCCTTCTCCTCCAAAGGAGGGTACTTCTACGACGGTTGTGCCGACTAAAGAAGCAGATCCAGAATTATGGGTCATGCTTGATGTCAAGGTTCTTCAGTGAATTTATGTCACTATCTTCTTGGATCTTTTACATACGATTATAGAACCCAATTCCACGGCTATGGAGGCGTGAGATCGATTGCGAGACATATTCCATGATAACAGTCATTCTAGAATTTTTATCCTTAAGCAGGAATTCTCCCAGGTGGATATGACGAGTTTTCCCAACGTTTCTTCTTATTGAAAACGCCTCAAGGACTTTGCAGATCAACTCAGCAACGTGGGTTCTCCTGTTTCTCAAAGTCGTCTAGTTCTTCAGATGGTTGCAGGCCCGTCAAAGGCTTATAGCGGTGTTGCTTCAGTTATTCGTCAGAGTAACCCCCTGCCAAGATTTTATCAAGCTCGTTCTATGCTTACTTTGGAGAAAGCCGGATTGGCTAAGAAGTGGCGATTGGGGCTAACCCAGTCGTCATGATGACTGCTTCCAATTTTTCTCCTTCCAATCCAGCCAACGTGACTCAAAATCACAACAACGGGGTGGTAAGAAGGGCCAGAATCGGAAGTATAATGACAAAAATCGTGGCGGCAACAACGGAGGCAACCGACAACAGTTCTGGAGCCCACGGGGGCCCCCTGGACAGTGGTAGTGGATCCCAAGACTAATAGCGCCACGGCGGCGCAGCACCGCGACCAACTTCTACCTGTGTCGAGTGTTTTCAGACCAGCGTATGGACAGCAACAACAGTCCAGTATACTTGGGTCGCGCCCCCATCAGGCCCACCATGCAGTGGGCCCCACTCAGACCGACTTCGAAGCAGTGATGCACACACTTGGCTTGACTCAACCGGACCCAATTGGTACATGGACACCGACGCCACTACCCACATGACATCCGACCAAGGTACTCTCTCGTCTTATTCCAATTTGAGCACTAATTGTGGTATAACTGTTGGTAATGACAATTCTGTTCCAATTAAGGGTTATGGTCATAAAACTTTGTCCCCTCCTCATCCACCACTTGTCCTGAAACATACATAAAACTTTGTCCCCTCCTCATCCACCACTTGTCCTGAAACATACCCTTCATGCCCCAAAATTGATTAAAAATTTGGCGTATGTCCGTAAATTCACCACTGATAATTGAATTTCTATTAATTTTGATCTGTTTGGGTTTTCTGTGAAGGATTTCAAGACGGGGAGTCATCTCATGAGGTGCAACAGTAGGGGTGATCTTTATCCAATCACTCCAAGTCTCAGTCTCGCGCCAAGCTATGCCCATCCACTTTTGCAGCTCTTGTTCCTTCCTTGTGACATGCTCATCTAGGTCATCGGGGGTCGTCGATTTTATCTTCTTTAGATAGACATAAGTTTATTTCTTATAAGGGTACGCGTAGTACTCCACTTTGTCAATCCTGTGCTTTAGGAAAGATTATTAAGTTACCATTTGTGGCGTCGAATTCTAATACTTTTATGACATTTGATATTATTCATAGTGATTTATGGACATCTCCGGTTCTCAGTTCTATGTGTCATCGTTATTATGTTTTATTCTTAAATGATTATTTTAAATATTTATGGACATTTTCAATTGCGAAAGAATCTCAAGTTTTTTCCATTTTCATAAAATTTAGAGCTTTCATAAGAACACAATTCGAACGGAAAATAAAAAACATTCAATGTGATAATAGCAAAGAGTATGACAATGGAGAATTTAGGAAGTTTTGTGCTCAAAATGGAATAAATTTTCATTTTTCTTGTCCTCATACGTCTTCACAAAATGGGAGAGCTGAGCGAAAAATTTGTACCATTAATAATATTGTCCGCACTTTATTGGTTCATTCTTCCGTTCCTCCATTATTTTGGCATCATACGCTACAAATGGCTACCGATCTACTCAATATTCTTCCCTCTAAAGGTTTGACATATTCATCCTCTCTCAAAGTGTTATACAATAAGTCTCCGTCATATTCTCATCTTAGGGTCTTCAGATGCTTATATTATCCACTATTTCCGTCCACTACAATCAACAAACTTCAGGCACGTTCTACTCCTTGTGTATTTTTGGATTTTTCGTCAAATCACCGTGGTTATAAATGCTTTGATTTGTCCTCTAAACGAATTATCATTAATCGTCATGTTCTCTTTGATGAATCTCAATTTCCCTTTTCTAAAAGCAGAAAAACATGTGCTAGTTCTTATGATTTTTTGGATGAGGATGTCCCCCCCTATGTTCTACGTCATTTATCAGATCTCCCCGAAAAAACGTTGTCAGCGCCACGGCGCCAAAACTCATTCGTGTCAGCGTCGCGGCCCTGCACTTCTGGCGCCTCGGTGCCTTCGACGATAATCGAAAATTTCCAAACTTCACCCAATCCAGCCCAGAGTCATGGTCCAGTCACTCGCAGTCAACGGGATATTTTAAACCAAAGAGACATTTTAATTTGAATTCTAATGTTCTTAAATCTCCCTTACCCCGTAATCATGTGTCTGTCTTAAATGACCCTAATTGGAAAATTGTCATGACCGAAGAATATAATGATCTTATTGATAATAAAACGTGGGAGTTAGTACCCCGTCCATCTGGTGTTAATATTATTCGGTTTATGTGAATTTCTATTCATAAGGAAAATTCTGATAATTCATTTGCAAGGCATAAGACTAGACTTGTAGGTGATGATAAGACTCATCAGTTGGTGTGGATTGTGATAAGACATTTAGCTGTCTTTTTTCCTAGTAGCTCGGTTCTTAGGTTGCTTCCTATCCTATTAGCTATTAAAGGCACCCTAGAAAATAAGGTTTGGCAAATCTTTGTTCCACTAATCTAATCCTAAAATCATAAAAGGTCAAAACCTTCTAACTTCTCTCTATCATCTAACTTTTTATGTTGTATCTTCTAAACTTCTTTATATTTCAAGTCTGCTATGGCCCACAATCAAGATTCCACAACCCCATCCTACTCCATCCCACTCACCCCATCCCACCCCACACTCCCTTCACCCCAAGCCTGCAAGTCTTTTAAACTCATTTTGTGGCATTCTTGATTTAAATAACAAAAATGAACTCTTATGTTTGGGATAGGTTATTTAAGATAGTCCTTTAAATATATTATTGAACAAGTCCTTTAAGTTTTCTAAAAGTAAACACTATTTGTTTTCATGGAATATTTAATAAACTTTTATCGTTAGACTTAATCGGAGCTATGGGAAAAAATATCGTACCAGAATCACCAGGTAAGTCCTGTCAAATCTCAAAAACTACAACACTAAAAATTGCATTAGACACCATAAATGTATCAAAAATAACAGAAACTGCAGAAATCACACCTTTAAATGTGAGTTCTCGTTAAATCTTTTCTTTTTTCACAGTTCCCTTCAAATCTTACATCTAGAGTTCGTTAAACACTTGATCGATGAAGACCCAAAGTGTTTACTTTTGACAAATTTATCTGACCAAAACTGTTTAAGAATATAGTTAAGAGACTATTTTAAACTTATCCCATAAAATAAAGGACCATTTTTGTCATTTTCTCTTGCATTCTTATACTATATGTAGTCATTTATCTCCACTATATATAATTCAACCATCTTTCTTGATTTCTGTGAGAGTGACCAAAAACATAAACTTATATTCTCT
The DNA here is from genome assembly GCA_029844215.1 of Przewalskia tangutica. Lineage (NCBI taxonomy): Eukaryota > Viridiplantae > Streptophyta > Magnoliopsida > Solanales > Solanaceae > Przewalskia > Przewalskia tangutica. The sequence continues at coordinate 1,428,907 of CM056730.1, read as the reverse complement.
TCTCTCGTATTTTCCTCTTTCTTTATGCAAATGGATAATTCTTCTATATGTAATGGTTTATCTTATAGTGCAAAATCAGATGATTCCCTAGAAGAGAGTAGTTGGACATTTTATTTCCAAGATTTCATGTCCAACAACAATAATTACAATGAACAAACTTCTCTGTGTTCTGATGAATTCACCAATAAATATGGTGTTTTAAACATTAATGATAATGAAAATAATAACAAGAATATTACATATTAGGAGAGAAAGATGAAAGGAGCAGCAGCAGCAGTTGATGATGATCTTGAAGATACAGCAAGTTCACCTGTCATTAGCCCCAAGGTCAGAAAATAGCATATATTACATATTAGGGGTAAAGCCCCCCTAATATATCGTGTAGACATATTAATTACTAGGCATTACACATATATATTACATATTAAATATCCTTAACATATATAGGAGTATTATTTATTACTTCTTCAAAATTCAAACGCTCTTGACAAAAATTCTAACTCTCTCTAACAAAGGCGATTTCTTATTCAATAAGGCTCGAATTAACCTGAGACCTCTGATTAAGAATAAAGAAATACTTTAGCACTTCACCACGACCTTGTCGATGACAATAGAATATATTGCAGCTTAGTTTCTACAAAATAAAAAATATATATATTAGTAGTGTATTTAACTAGTTAGCTGGTTTTATTATCTTTTTATTCACCTTCTTTTGGGTTACTTTTATTTTGCAGGTGTCCTATATGAATGAGTTCTGCATTATAAGTCAGAAAGGTAAGAGTGCTGCAAGTATTTTAGAGGTAATAAAAAACAAAAGAATAAATTGTTTTCGGTGTTTGATTAGATAGTGACAAATATTTTTCAAAACGACATTTACTAAATATTGATAATTATTATTGGATATTCTCCGAATATTCACAGTATATATTGTAATTATTATTGTCATGTATTTAAGGTAACTTAGGATTCTTACTGTAATTATCAATATATATAGTTGTACAAAATTGATTCCTAATACAGTAAGAATCCTAAGTTACCTTAAATACATGACAATAATAATTACAATATATACTGTGAATAATCGGAGAATATCCGCTAATAATAATAATAATAATAATATAATATTATCAAGCATATATAGTTGTACAAAGGTGATTGTTGATTTTATGAATCACTCGACATGCAGCCAATGTTTGCTGCATCGGACTTGGATTCAATATCAAATATCTACATCCAGCACATGAGCTCGACTTGAGAGCAAGGAAGATTTGCGGAAGCTTTTCTATATTGAATGTCTAGCCCAATTACAGTGAGAGATCTCTTATTTATATCTATCAACTACTACTGCTGAAAAGAAGAATCTAGAAGAGGAGATTAAAACGTGAATCCGTTAGGAACAACTAACTTAACACTCAATAAACTAATTCTCGCAATCTCACGCAGGCTCTGCACGTTGTTACCGTGGTCCACATCTATGGAATTGAGGCTCACATCTCTTCACTTCAGATCGAATGAAACTTAGAAAGTCGCTCATTTTGTCTTTGGTATTGATGTTGAGCCGCAATATCGAGCCCGGTTTGCTCGCTTCCTTAAGCCCAACCGTGAGCAATGTGGTCGCTTCCTCGCTTCGGGTCGTACGCTTCTCATTATTTGGCCCAATGAATAGACTGTGTAATAATACCAATACTCTCAACACCCCCCTCAAACTAGGCACGGAAAACAAATTTTTCATGCCTAGTTTGGACAATAGATACGCATGTTGAATCCGAGTAAAACTTTTAGTTAGAATGTCCGCAGGTTGATCAGACGTAGGAATATAGAAAGTGGAAATCAATCCTTGTTGAACTTTCTCCCGAATAAAATAGCAATCAATGTCGATATGTTTTGTGCGTTCATAGAATACCGGATTGGCAGCAATTTGGATAGCCGACTTGCTATCACAATACAAAGGAGTTGGCATACTTAAAACGACCCCAAGTTCGGCAAATAAACCAGAAACCCAAACTATTTCTGCAACCAATGATGCTAAACTCCTATATTCTGCCTCCACAGAGCTCCGAGACACAGTTGGCTGTTTCTTGGACTTCCATGATATCAGGAAAGACCCAAAAAACACAAAATATCCTGTGATAGACCTCCTGGTGTTAAGACATGATGCCCAATCCGCATCACAGTAGCCAGAAAGGGTGTTAGACTCACCAGCAGGCATGAACAAGCCCAATCCTGAAGCTTGTTTAATATACTTTACTATTCTACAAGTTTTTGCCATGTGAGACTCCTTCGGGGCTTGCATGAATTAACTGAGGCTCTGGACAGCAAAGCTAATACCAGGTCTGCTGTTTATCAAATAAAGCAACCTGCCAATCAACCTCTGATAAGAAGCAGGATCCTTTAGTAGGGGTCCTTCAGCAGAGAGTCAGAGGTCTTTCCATGTTCCTTAGCATGCACCTGTGTATCATACAAAACAGTAGTAAGTTTTTTATTCAACTTCATGGGTGATCCAACTGGTTTAGCTCCTAATAACCCCATTTCAGCTATCAACTCAAGAACATACTTTTTTTGATGCATAACAATCCCAGTTTTATTCCTAGCAAATTCAAAACCCAAAAAACATCTCAATTTACCAAGTTCCTTGATCTTGAAATGTTGCTGCAAAATAGATTTGGTCTCATGTATAAGAACTTCATCATTTTCCGTAATCAGCAGGTCATCCACATATATAAGAACCACCACCACTGTGTTGTTTACCCTCTTTGTAAGGAGAGAGTAATCCAAAAGACTTTGTGTAAAACATGAGGACATCAAGGCTGTGGTTAACTTGATGTTCCACTGTCGCGAAGCCTGTTTAAGTCCATACAATGATTTTACCAGCCTACATACTTTTCCTTTTTCATGTGTGAACCCCTGTGGTAAAGTCATGTACACCTCCTCATGAAGATCTTCTTGTATGAAGGCATTGAACACATCCATCTGATGTACAACCCATCCTTTTGCTGCAGCAACATAGATATGTCCTTGTTTTTTACAATAGTCGCAGAACATCAATTTGTAGCATCCCTCTCTAGTATGACATTTCATCCTACAATGATCACAGTATGCATTTGAAACATATGACTTCTGCTGCTGCCTGAGTTGAGAAAACCTGCTAATTAAAGCCAGGTTCTCAGTACCATCTCCTGCAGACATATATCCTCATGTAAGCTGCTTTTGACTCTCATCTTGAGCCACCATTGCATACGCCTGATTAACACTAGGAGTTGGAGTCATCAATAAAATGTGGCTTCTCGCTTGATTGTATCCCTCGTTGAGTCCCATTAAGAACTCTAACAACCTTTGATTCCCTAGATGATTAATATACTCCCTAGGGCTAGTACATTCGCATGTAGGAGGAGGGATGATTGAGTCTATATCATCCCACAGATCTTTCAATCTAGAATAGTATTGTGATATCGGTGACACTCCTTGATTCAACATTGTCAGATCCTTCTGCAATTGATAGACTCTCGACAACTTTATTTTGTCAAACCTCTCTTTCAAGTCATTCCATACATCATACGCAGTCGATCTATATAGAATACCACTCAATAAATTCGTGTTGACATTCCTCATGACCATTGCATTGCACCGATCCCATTGATTCACATAGTTGGAACCATAGGAATCCATCTTCACAGATCCATCAATAAAACCGATCTTATTCTTCGTTAATAAGTTCAGTTTCATAACGCGACTCCACAAAGTGTAGTTCTCCATCCCTACCAATTGGATCTCAACTTGTATATCATTAGGAGTGTCAGAAGCACTAAAACAAAGTGGATGATTATGGTCGACAATGTTCGAATTTGAGTTCGAACTCATATTATCAATACTTGAACCAGGTTGGTTATCCATTTTCTATACTTCGTAAGTAAGCTTCAACTGCAAATCAACACAGATGTAAATTGCTCGCGCAGAAAATAGCACCGAGTCCTCCAGAGTTAATTTGTCGATCTATTATTGCAATTTTGTCAAAGACATCCGAGATCTATCCTCCCAAAGCTTTGATACCATGTTGATTTTATGAATCACTCGACATGCAGCCAATGTTTGCTGCATCAGACTTGGATTCAATATCAAATATCTACATCCTGTACATGAGCTCGACTTGAGAACAAGGAAGATTTGCGGAAGCTTTTCTGTATATTGAATTTCTAACCCAATTACAATGAGAGATCTCTTATTTATATCTATCAACTACTACTGCTGAAAAGAAGAATCTAGAAGAGGAGATTAAAACGTGAATCCGTTAGGAACAACTAACTTAACACTCAACAACTAATTGTTGCAATCTCATGTGTGTCTCTGCATGTTGTTGTTGTGGTCCACATCTATGGAATTGAGGCTCACATATCTTCACTTCTTGTATCGAATGAAACTTAGAAAGCTGCTCATTCTGTGTCTAGTGTTGATGTTGAACTGCTGCAATATCGAGCTTGGTTTGGGCTCACTTTCCTTAAGCCCAACTGTGAGCAATGTGGGTTGCTCCTGCTTCTCATTAGTGGGCTGCTTCTGCTTCTCATTATTTGGCCAGAATGAATAGACTGTGTAATAATACCAATACTCTCAACGGTGATTCATAATACAGTAAGAATCTTAAGTTATCTTAAATACATGACAATAATAATTACAATATATACTGTGAATATTCAGAAAATATCCGCTAATAATAATAATAATATAATATTATCAAGCATAATAGTATCTTGATAATTTTTAGTACTATTAAAGATTGTTGATAATATCTACGTGTTATAAAAACTGATGAAATGAATTTAACAATTTAGATAATTATGAAGGAAAATGACTTTAGTCAATTTTCTGACCACGAAACACCAGAAAACGATTTATTTTCTGTCATTTACTCAATAAATTTCTTTTTTTTTCAACAGGGAAAGGGAAATAGCTCTGGCCAAATGATGACTAGTGGATTGAATGTTTCTACAAAGGAAAATTGTTGGGTTTTGATATTGGTGAATGGGAAATGATGGGATGAAAATTAAAGAGGGTAAAAGACTTTTTTGTCCCACATCGAAAAAAGAGAAGGAAAGAGAGGTGTATATATTACATTACACCTTCTCTAGCTGCTAAAAGGGTGGAGAGGGCAAGGACCCCTCGCGCCGTCGTCGTCGCTCGCTCGGCTTTGGATTTGGATTTGGATTTGGATTTGTCAAAAGATTGATTGATAATCTTTTTGGACAAACATTTCTTTAATTAAATTAATTAATTAATTATTTAATTTAAAAACAAATCCAAACGGATCGACCCGCGACCCGACCCGTCCGGCTCTCCCTCTCTTTTTCGAATTTCCCTCCAAAATTAGGTGACTATTCTGAATGGTTGCAACCATTCAGAATCAGTACCTCCAACCCTATAAATTCTTGATTATTCCAAGAATTTCCTTAAGGACACACTTTGAACTAAGTGGACTCGATTACATTCTGAAATTATTTTTTCCAAAACAGATTCTGTTTTCGTTTATTGTTTCATTAATGTTATATGTTTCACTAAGTGATTAACAGATTGTTTTGAAACATTATTTAGTCAAATACAGATTATTATACCAACAATCTTAAAGAAATTATATTTATTGTATTTTAATCTGTATCCTGGTTTGGAGATTAAAACCTGTGTGGTTTTCTACTCCGTATGAGATTTCATATTCTAACTTGAAGACATAAAAACTTCGTTGGAATATTAAAAGTCCAGGAAAAAGTGTTTTCCAAAAGAAAAAAAAAGTGTTTTTTCAGAAAGAAAAAAAAAGTGTTTTTCTTGTATGTTGTTTGGAGACTAAAATCTTCGGATTTTCTACTCCGGTTGAGATTAAAGTTTTCATAACTTTCTACTCATTTGGATACTTGATTTGAAGATATAAAAACTTCATCAAGTATACAACATACAATCTACTACACTTCGTTTCTATCAATTTTGATTCGGTTTGAAGAAAAAAAATCTTCACCGTTGTGTATTATATTTGTTGCTATCAAAATTGATTCGGTTTGAAGAAATAAAATCTTCACCGTTGTGTATGATATTTGTTGCAACGATTTGAAGAATATAAAAACTTCATCGTTTTGTTTAAGGAGATTAAAACTTGTGTAGTTTTCTACTCCATATGAATATTAGTATTCTGACTCGAAGATATAAAAACTTCGTTGGAATACTAAAGTTTCATAATTATACTACGATTTGAAGAAATAAAATCTTCATCGTTTAAGTGTATAATCCGACTGCGATTTGAAGAAATAAAATCTTCATCGTTGAAGTCTGTGAATTAATTGCTATTTTGGTTTTATTAATTAAAACTGTTTGTCTATTCTGTGACAAACAATGACAATTGAAATTGGAACTACCTCTGCAAATCCGCACGACATTACTACTACAACCCGCATGCAGCATTCACCTACCGAGAAACTGCGAGGTTCACTCTGCCAACTTTAAAGGATGGCAAAGAAAGAATGTTCTTTTGGCTTACCACCCTTGGTTTGCAAAAGTTCACGATGATGACCCTCCCGTGCGGCGACATGCACGACAACCAGGTTCACGGTTCTGAGGCTTGGAAACAGCTGATTTTTGTGCAAAGGCTACATTTTAAGTGTCTTAGAAGATGACTTGTACAATGTCTACAGTGCAGTAGAAACTTCCAAAGAACTATGGAGTGCACTTGAAAAGAAGTACAAGACAGAAGATGCTTGCTTGAAGAAGTTTGTGGTTGCCAAATTCCTAGACTATAAAATGGTTGATGGGAAAACTGTTGGAACCCAAGTTCAAGAGCTTCAACTTATCTTCCATGACCTTATTGCTGAAGGTATGGTAGTGAATGAAGCATTCCAAGTGGCTGCAATGATTGAGAAATTGTCGTCTTCGTGGAAAGATTTCAAGAATTATCTTAAGCACAAAAGAAAGGAAATGAAGTTGGAGGATCTTGTGATTCGTCTCAAGATCGAGGAAGATAACAAAATCGCTGAAAAGAGGTATCGTAAGAGTTCACCAATTGAAGGGGCCAACATCGTTGAAGATGCTGCTCCGAAAATGAACAAGAAAAGAAAGATGCCTACGGAAAGAGAAGGGTTCTAACAAGAAAAAGTTCAAGAAATTGTTTTAATTGTGGGAAAGGCACGAAGCCAGTTATGCGTCTCAGAAAAGAAAAGGAAAACGACAAGCCAATATGGTGGAAATGAATGATGATCTAAATGATCCGTGTGTAATCTTTGTCAGTGCAATTTGGTTGGAAACCCAAAAGAGTGGTGGTGGATTACGGTGCCACTCGACATGTTTCTTACTGAAAGAAGCATTTGCAACCTATGCTCATTGGACAGAAGAGTCTTGTTTATGGGAAATCTTGCAATGACGAGTTGAAGGATATGGGAAGATACTTACGAAGATGACTTAGGCAAGGTCGACTCTCACAATGTTACGCGTTCAACAATTCGGAAGAATTTAGTTTCATTGGACTACTCGTCAAAAGCGGGTTTAAGTGTGTGTTGGTTAGTGAGAAAATTGTAATAAGTAAGAATGATATGTTCATAGGAAAGGGCTACCTCACCGAGGGCCTTTTCAAACTCAATGTAATGGTTGTTGACAGTATTAATGAAAATTTAGTTTCGTCTTACTTATTGGAGTCAAATGATTTATGGCATGTCCGTTTAGGACATGTCAATTACAAAACCTTGCGAAAATTGATCAATTTAGAAGTATTGCCTAAATTCAAGTGTAACAAATCAAAATGTGAAATTTGTGTTGAATCTAAGTTTGTTAAACATCCATATAAGTCTATTAATAGGAATTCAAATCCTTTAGACTTAATTCACACAGATATATGTGATATGAAGTCAATACCATCTCGTGGTGGGAAAAAGTATTTTATAACTTTCATTGACGATTGCACTCGAAATCTTTATGTGTATTTGCTTAATAGTAAGGATGGAGCAATTAATGCATTTAAGCAATACAAGAACGAAGTGGAAAATCAATTGAATAAAAGATCAAAATGATTAGAAGTGATAGGGGTGGAAATGCGAATATCCTTTGCAGACATGTTTGGAATATGGAATTATTCATCAAACTATCGCCTTACACACCACAATCAAATGGAATTGCGGAAAGGAAAAACCGAACATTAAAGAAAATGATGAATGCCTTACTAATTAGTTCCGGTTTACCGCAGAGCTTGTGGGGGGAAGCTATTCTTACAGCTAATCGAATACTCAACAGAGTACCCCACAGCAAAACACAATCTATTCCATAAGATCTATGGAAAGGAAGAAAACCCAACTTGAAATATTTTAAAGTGTGGGGGTGTTTAGCAAAGGTCCAAGTTCCTTTGCCCAAAAGGGTAAAAATCGGACCAAAAACTGTGGATTGTGTTTTTATTGGCTATGCTACAAACAGTAAAGCTTGTCGGTTTTTGGTTCACAAATCGGACAATCCCGAAATTCATGTTAATACGGTAATTGAATCAGATAATGCTGAATTCTTTGAAAATATCTATCCGTATAAAACTGAATGTGAGTCGTCAAGTGAAAGATCTAAACGACCGCAGGAAGAACCAAAGGAAAGTATACCAAGCAAAGAGGATCTAAGGCGTAGCAAACGTCAAAAGACATCTACTTCCTTTGGACCAGATTTTGTAACATTCTTGCTTGAAAATGAGCCTCAAACATTTAAAGCAGCAATGTCATCTTCTGATTCAACATTTTGGAAAGAAGCAGTCAATAGTGAGATTGAATCAATTTTAAACAACCATACATGGGAGTTAGTTGATCTTCCTCCTGGAAATAAACCTTTAGGATCAAAATGGATCTTTAAAAGGAAAATGAAAGCTGATGGTACTATTGACAAATATAAGGCAAAACTTGTGGTCAAAGGTTATAGACAAAAAGAAGGTCTTGATTACTGATGCGCGGTAAGATGCACACACTTTAAACGCAAGTGCACGTTATCGTGACAAGTAGTATAGTCTTGATAAGACCGAATATCGTCCACAAGGATTATGGTTCAATTACCAACTATCTATTTTCTAGTATCTATTTGGTGAATTGATAATTGATTTGTTGTTTATAACTAAGAATTATGCAAGCTATTTAAATATAAAGATTTATTTCAGTGGTGATGAGAATAGGGCTTCCATGTATCCTTACTATCCGCTTATGCTACTTACTAATGCATTAACTTATGGTATTCTTCTTTTGGAGAAAGCAGGTTTACGAAATCGTTTTATACTCCCGTTAGGGTTATATAAACACTCAACCCCAGTATCACACCTTACCTACCTTTCGGTGATAAGGATAACTCTATAGGAGGATTAAGAACAAAAACCTAGTTGATCACGCGATGCGCAAAATTAGGGTTGTTAAGCCTCTCATCAACGCTACATAAATAATTGAGGTATTTTCATCCCCAATCCAAGAATGTCTACCCAACTTACATCATATTCACAATCCCCCCCTTTCGGAATCTGATTAGAAATCATATAGTGATAATTAGTTGTCAATTAATTACCAAGAATTCAACTCAATTATTAGATAGATCTCACAATAAGAAAAATAACCATAAGCATGCATTAATTTATAACATAAGTCTCTAGCAATTCAACATGGAAAGCCCTATAAGAGAATTAGTTCCTAGTCATTGACATGACAAGAACTAATTCCATGTTCATCATACAAAATAGAAATAAAGAACAAGAAAGGGAAAAGAAATTACTAAACTATGGTATCCAATCTCCAAGCCAAAAGTCTTGTGTTTTGCAAGAAAGGGAACCCTTAAAAACTGCCTAGGGTTCTCCTTTTATAGGCTGAAAACCGCCTCCCTCTTTTCCTTCAGGCCTGGCCCAGAAATTCGTCCAAAAACCTAATTTTTCCGTCGGGTGTTTTGGCGCCGCGGCCCTGATATCTGCTGTCTGAGGGCGCCGCGGCGCTGGAACTCCTGTAGCTTCTCGGATGTTTAGGCGCCGCGGCCCTGCATCTGCTCAGGCCGCGCGCCGAAGTCTTCGTAGCCTCTACGAATAGTGGCGTCGCGCGCTGATCGCAGGAGGCGCGGCTATGGTCCGGATTTCACCTCGTCGCCACTTTCTGCTTTTCACCGCATCTCCTCTTTTGCCTCTTTTAGCTCATTTTCCGCCATTTGGCCATTTTAACCACTTTGACTCAATAGAAAGGAAAATTATCCTAATACAACACTTATATGTACAAAGCGTGACATAAGACTAACTAAATCGACTCAAAGGTGTATATAAAATACACCGATCAAATACCCCCAAACTTAACCTTTGCTCGCCCTCGAGCAAAGATAGAAAGAAATAAAATAAAAGACTCAAAGAAACGAAAATAAAAGACTCACTGCCATTGATTACTTTTTCTGCATTAGTGTTAACTAGAAAAACATGAAGGTTAGCAAAATAATATGCAGGAACATATAGCATAACATTTCAGCACATTAAGCTAGATATTTCGCAAACTCCTATTCATCATGCTTTAATGGAAGTCAATATACTAAATCATGCATATAAATTCAAGAATTCCTATGGCATGCTTACTTGCTATTCTCCACTAATGCGGATATGCATAAAGAGATCTTGAGGACTTTAAGGGTTGTAATGTAGGCTTAGGTATAGGTAGGTAAAAATAGGCAATTTAGGCTCATTTAGTGTACCATGCTCTTGACTTTTCAAGATTTCCCTTTTTCTTTTTGTTCTTTTCTTCATTTCGATTCTATCTTTCCCCTCTTTTGTTTTGGGAGAGTGAAGTATATAATAATGACAAGCACCCCCAAACTTAGGCTTTTGCCTATTTCTTATTACTTTTGTATTGGGGTGCAACAGACTTATTCACTCTTTTTATCTCTTTTTTTAACACAATGTATTCCCCTATTTCATATTTTCACTTATGGCACAATTTGTGGGAATATAGGGTGTCAAAGAAGAAGTTTCAAATTTAGGCTCAATGGGGCTGACTAGGGATATTTTTAAAGTACGGGATAGAAAAGAATGGTAAGAATTGGCTATCAAAGAAATGCCTGAGTCATCTCCCTAACATGCATATCCTAACTATTTCGCCTCAAATAGGAAGAAATCATAACACATAAGTATTTATCATTTAGCATGCATAACTCAAGCAAGAAACTCCAAATAGACAGATTCTGTGAGTTTTTGGCATATCTAACTTAGGTGTTTAGATAGTTGCTTCAATTTCGTTACATTATTCCACCTTACTTCACTAGGTGTTTCTAGCAACTACAGCATACATGATCTTTGACAGACAATTATGACTCAAAAAGAAAAATTTGGTGACTCAAAATAAACATAAAACAATCAAAAGACTTAAGTAAAACATAACATGACACAAGAAGATAAAACACAAATAAAACACCCCCAAACTTAAATCACACATTGTCCCCAATGTGTGTAGACTCAAAGAAAAATAAAAGAAATAGGACTTACAGACTTTGGCTAAAATGGTGGTGGTGGCGGTGGATAATGCATCGACCATTGGTTGAACAAGGAACTCAACTCGTTGATTTGTTGCCTTGTTTCTTGCTTTGTCGTTGTACTCTCGTATCCAAGGTGCGTCATCATCATCGATTTTGAAACAATTGCTCCATCGTGGGCGTTGGAGGTTCTGCTCCTGTGGTTGGTCGGTGGCTAGGTCCTGCCTCATAGTGAGCCCCTATTTCAGGCTCATCTTCCTCCATGGCGGCCTCTGCTGCTTCTGCTGGTGGTACTCTCTTCGTGCACTTTGGGGGCTTGGAGTGCAGGAAAGAGTGCACTATCCTGCGACACCGGCGATTGGTTTCTCATGAGTGTCGGTGGGTAGTTTTGGGACCGCACTCATGTGGCAAAGGCGGTAATGAGTGAGCGTGTCCCAATCCGCTGTTGTCACCAACTGCTGATTTCTTCAATGCTCTGCACTATTTCTTTCCCACATCAATCGTCATTCCATGATTCCATATATCAGTTTAATCCTATCATCTGGCACTCTGGTGAAGTGCGTGGATGGAATCATGCGGGCGCTGACGAAATATAGCCAACCTTTGGCTGCTTTGTTGAATTGGCACCTGTTCAGTGCTCTTGATCCATTTCTTCTAATATCAAAAACAGCCCGTGGTAGCTGCGGTCTGCAACGGCATTCCAGTCGATGTGGTCAATGCTTCTAGACTATGTTCTAAAGTGATTCCAATCACTTCTTTCTTCAACATCAACCATCTTCAATTGTGCATTTACACTCTCTGCTGTCACAGACACATAAACTCCCCTAACAAAGCATCCCCTTTCCACCTGGGAAAGTTGGCATAAAATTCACGCACGTTGTTGTGTTCCGGTGCTATCTTCTCCGGTTCTGAATCTCCTCCACCCTTGCTCAATCATAGCCGGATGGGCTCATAAACATCTTCCTCCCATATGACTCCTCGGTAGTCCATTCCCTTCTCGGTATTATGGGTGCAGTATCAAGCTTTTGTATCTTTGGAAGGCTTAGAGCTCAAACCTAGTATTATCGTAATGTGGGGTTGAGGTGGATGTGGAGCCTCTTCTCTTCCCGGTGGCCATGGTTTTAAAATAGTTTGGAGCTTTCAATTTAGTGGCACAAAGGATTCCTACAATCTGACTAGCGTGAACACAACACTGAAACTTGACTTTTCTACCCACTACCCACACTCTTTTCTACTCTTTTTCAAACTTCACAATCAACTTTTCAGTACCCAACTACTTCAACTACAATGCTCCTTCAAACTACTACCTCCTGTGACTTAAATAAAGGACTCAAGAACAGAAAAAAGATTACCTTTTTATGAGAAGATTCAAGCTTGTTCTTGTTTCAATTGGTGGTTTGAGGCTATGGAATGGAGCTTTGTTGTTTGAGATAGCTAAGGATTTTTAGGAATTTAAGAGTTTTGATTGTGGTTGGGTTGGATTTATGGAGGATTTGTGGGCGATTTTTCGAATTTTCGTGGGTTTTGGAAAGGAAGGGTTAGGTTTTTGAAATTGGATTTGGGGAAATCGATTTTTAGGCGTTTTAAGTTCTGGATTCCCGCTTGCGCAGCTGCTTTTTGCCGCGGCTGATCTTCCGCTCGCCCGGGACTTTCTGCGCAGGGCCTGTTCTGGAAGCGCGGCTAAACTTGGCAAATTTTAGGATTTTAGCGCGGCGCATGAACCTGCGCTGTTGATTCTTTTGGCGCTTGCCCTCTGGCGCGCGCTACCCGCGCTACGAAAATTACGGCTTTTCTTGATTTTTCGCCTTGATTTATTTCCTGCACTGTCAATCACAACACAAACACAAGACCCAAGACGTGAGATTTCTTATAAAATAAACTAAAGACGAAATTAAAATAACATAATTGAAAGCGTTGGGTTGCCTCCCAACAATGTATCTTTAACGTCTTTTAGCGGACGCAATTAATCGATGCAGTGCTCATTGGACCGCCTGCGAACTACTTGCAATTCGCAGATTTATTGCTATAGGTCTCAATTTCCTATAACTATTTGCTCAACCAAGAACCTTAAACATACAATTATCCCCAAGTACACAAGACACGCTTGTCTTTTATGCTTTTATAACGTAGGAATCAGTGAAATTCTCTACATCTCTCAACTCTGGGGTACCGCTGGTATGGGCTTCCTAATGGGGATCAGTAGTGATAGCTAGTGGTGGTTCTTCCGTAATAGGTGCGAAAAAGGATTTCTCTGAGTCGAAGGTAAATAATTGGATCTCTGCAATCTTTTCATTTTCTACACCAACTATCTCACCAGATTCCTCAATAGTTGGGTTTGGTTCAGGCTCCTCAAATTGTTGTTCGCTGTTAAAAATGACTGCGAGTTCTCCTATTTGCAGTTCCAGCTTCTTTATGGCCAATCTCATTTCGTCCGTGAGCTGCGCTTGATACTTAGTGAGGCGAGTATGACTTACGCAATTCCTCTCTCTTCCTCTATGGTTGGAGCTCGATCATATTGCGTGAGAAATCCATGTCTTGAGGATCCATGAGATGCATCAAAACCAACAACGGATCACGGCACCCTTGTTTTCACACAATAAATACATAAAACGAAAAAGAATAAAATAAAATAGAATAAATAAAAACATATAAAAATTAACAAAGAGTAAAAACCAAATTAGAAATTAAAAATAGATAAATTTGATATTGAACTATGCCTAATCGGCGTGGCGTAAAAACTTGATCGCGGTAAGATGCACACTTTAAACGCAAGTGCACGTTATCGTGACAAGTAGTATAGTCTTGATAAGACCGAATACCGTCCACAAGGATTAGGGTTCAATTACCAACTATCTATTTTCTAGTATCTATTTGGTGAATTGATAATTGATTTGTTGTTTATAACTAAGAATTATGCAAGCTATTTAAATATAAAGATTTATTTCAGTGGTGATGAGAATAAGGCTTCCATGTATCCTTACTATCCGCTTATGCTACTTACTAATGCATTAACTTATGGTATTCTTCTTTTGGAGAAAGCAGGTTTACGAAATCGTTTTATACTCCCGTTAGGGTTATATAAACACTCAACCCCAGTATCGCACCTTACCTACCTTTCGGTGATAAGGATAACTCTATAGAAGGATTAAGAACAAAAACCTAGTTGACCGTCACGCACAATGCGCAAAATTAGGGTTGTTAAGCCTCTCATCAACGCTACATAAATAATTGAGGTATTTTCATCCCCAATCCAAGAATGTCTACCCAACTTACAGCATATTCACAATCTCCCCCTTTCGGAATCTGATTAGAAATCATATAGTGATAATTAGTTGTCAATTAATTACCAAGAATTCAACTCAATTATTGGATAGATCTCACAATAAGAAAAATAACCATAAGCATGCATTAATTTATAACATAAGTCTCTAGCAATTCAACATGGAAAGCCCTATAAGAGAATTAGTTCCTAGTCATTGACATGACAAGAACTAATTCCATGTTCATCATACAAAATAGAAATAAAGAACAAGAAAGGGAAAAGAAATTACTAAACTATGCTATCGATCTCAAGCCAAAAGTCTTGTGTTTTGCAGAAAGGAACCCTTAAAAGCGCTAGGGTTCTCCTTTTATAAGTCAAACCGCCTCCTCTTTTCCTTGAGCTGGCCAGTAAATTCGTCCAAAACCTAATTTTTCCGCGTCGGCGCCGCGGCCTGCGACAGCGCGCGGCGGAAGTTCTGTCCGTCGGGTGTTTTGGCGCGCCCGATATCTGTTGTCGATGGCCGCGGCTGCAACTCTGTAGCTACCGGATGTTTAGCGCGCCGCCCTGCATCTGATTCGAGCGCACGGCGCTGAGTCTTCTGACCTCTCGAATAGTGGCGCCGCGCCCGCTGATGCAGGAGCCGCGGCTGTCTGATTTCACCTCGTTCGCCACTTTCTCTGTTTTCAGCTCTGGCATCTCCTCTTTTGCCCTCTTTTAGCTCCTTTTCCGACATTTTGCCATTTTAACCACTTTGACTCAATAGAAAGGAAAATTATCCTAATACAACACTTATATGTACAAAACGGGACAAAAGACTAACTAAAACTGACTCAAAAGGTGTATATAAAATACACCGATCAATTACTTTGACACATACTCGCCGGTAACAAGAATAACATCTATTCGGGTGTTAGTGGCACTGGCGGCCGTATATGGTCTTGAAATCCATCAAATGGATGTCAAGACAGCTTTCTTAAATGGAGAATTGGAGGAAGAAATTTGCATGGAACAACCTGAGGGTTTTGTGGTTCCTGGTAAAGAAAGGAAAGTGTGCAGACTTGTTAAGTCACTTTATGGACTTAAACAAGCACCCAAACAATGACATGCGAAATTTGACCAAACAATGTTGGCAAATGGATTTAAGATTAATGAGTGTGACAAATGTGTTTACATTAAAAATACTCCAAATCATGAAGTCATTGTTTGTTTGTATGTTGATGACATGTTGATAATGAGTAAAGATATTGTCGATGTAAATGCTACGAAGCGTATGCTCGCTAGCAAATTTGACATGAAAGACTTAGGGGTTGCTGATTTGATCTTAGGAATTAGGATCCATAAAACTCCACAAGGTCTAGCATTATCACAGTCACATTATATTGAAAAAGTACTTGACAAGTTCAAGTATTTAAATTTCAATGTTGCAAAGACTCGATTGATGTCGTTTTGCACTTCAAAGAATGAAGGTGAAAGTGACTCACAATTGGACTTTGCACGAGTTTTGGAAAGTCGATGTACATTATGAATTGTACGACCAGATATAGCATGTGCTATAAGCAAGCTGAGTCGATTCACGAGTAATCCCAATAAAACTCATTGGATGGCAATGAAACGAGTCTTGGGATATTTACAACACACCCAAAACTATGCTTTGCATTATAATAAATATCCCGCAGTACTAGAGGGATATATTGATGCAAATTGGATCACCGGATCGTTTGAAGTTAAATCCACGAGTGGATATGTTTTCACTGTTGGCGGAGGAGCAGTGTCTTGAAAATCATCAAAATGACATCATCGCCCGCTCTACAATGGAATCGAAATTTATAGCTTTAAACAAGGCGGTGAAGAAATTTGAATGGCTCGGAATTTCTTAGAAGATATTCCATTCTGGTCCAAACCTTTGGCTCCTATATGTATACCTTTGTAATGATCAGCGTGATAGGTAGAGGCGGGGGCGTAATGTATAACGGAAAATCTCGTCACATACGACGGAGACACAATACCGTTAAACAACTCCTCTAGTGGCGTTATCACGATTGATTATGTAAAGTCAAGAGATAACGTGGCGGATCCGCTACAAAGGCTTATCTAGAGAGAGTTGGTAGATCATCAATGGAATTGGGTTAAGGCGAGGACAAGTCATCGGCGGTAACTACCTAGCGGTGGAGATCCCAAGAGCTAGGTTCAAGGAGATCAAACAAAGTTGGATCGACGGTTCAACATTGTCAAATAACTCAACCCATTCTCGGATGAAGACAATGTTGAAATAAGGATAAGACTTTATGGTTTGTTAATGAGTTAATAAAGCATTAAGGTTTTAACGGTTATCTAAATCGGCGATGATGACCGGATAATGTGGCTATAGGACCACATGTTTAGAAATCACCTATGTGAGTGTTAAGTGTAAGCGCTTTAAAGGAGAATGACGGAAATGCCCATTCTCTACATGCACTCGTGAGACCGGCGGTGTTCATGGTTGAAACGAACACAACCGTGAGAACCATAAGCGGTTGAGGTTGATTGTGTGTCTTATGTTGTCTAGGTATACAACAAAGTTCGACGGTTCAAAGATATCAAATCTGGAATTGATCGAGTATATCCGATATAAGTTCACTACGGAAAGTTCAAGGAAACCTACTTATCGGATCACGATCAATTCTCGCCAGATATCACACTCGTCCGTACATTCTTCTATCTTATAACCATTCCCCATTCATGTGGGGGATTGTTGGGTTTTGATATTAGTGAATGGGAAATGATGGGATGAAAATTAAAGAGGGTAAAAGACTATTTTGTCCCACATCGAAAAAAGAGAAGGAAAGAGAGGTGTATATATTACATTACACCTTCTCTAGCTGCTAAAAGGGTTGAGAGGGCAAGGACCCCTCACGCCGTCGTCGTCGCTCGCTCGGCTCGGCTTCGGCTTTGGATTTGGATTTGTCAAAAGATTGATTGATAATCTTTTTGGACAAACGTTTCTTTAATTAAATTAATTAATTAATTAATTTAAAAACAAATCCAAACGGTTGAAAAAAAATTATCACATATATACATACGTATATACGAACCCACTAGCTATAAATTCTAGGTCCGATAATTCCTTTCTAGTATTATTAAAGCCAGGTTGAAGAGAATCAATTCTCTTGAAAATAAAGAAGACTATTAGCGGATATTTTCTCAATATTCACAATATATATTATAATTATTATTGTTATGTATTTAAGGTAGCTTATGATTCTTACTGTATTAAATACATAAGAATTCTAAGCTACCTTAAATACATAACAATAATAATTACAATATATACTGTGAATATTCAGAGAATATCCACTAATAAAGACGAATAGAATTTAATTGATGTTCATGTTAACACTGTTAAGAGTCCCACATCGGATATGAAATGAGAACATGGACTTGTACAATCCTCATCCTACAAGCTAGCTTTGTGGTTGAGTTAGGCTCAAGATCCATTACTTACATGGTATAAGAGTTACACTCATTACAATTCTTTGTTCACCGATGTTGGACCCCCAAATTATATTATTTCAGTTAATAATGTCTGGGCGTGCGGGGAGTGTTAAGAGTCTAACATCCCATATGGTATGGAAACATGAACTCCTTATATGAAATTGGACAATTCTCACCCTATAAGCTAACTTTTGGGGTTGAGTTAGGTCCAAAATTCATTACTTACAAACACATCATACTGAATCTTAAAACAATGCTCCTCACCAAATGCCCTTCTGGAGCAACACAACAATGAGTAGTTCGCTCCGGGACTCCACCCCTCCCATCTTTCTTCAGATCTCTTTCTCCTTGAGTCGCATGAATAGTGATCAATTTCAGACCTTCCAAAAATAATTAATTAGTTGGGTGATAAAATGATTCCTTGAAATAATACGACGTGCCATGAGAATCTTGTTCGACTTTCTCATATGTATATATAATTTGAACCGAAAGCAATAGAATTGAACCAATGCATAAAAGGTGGTATCACTGTGAACGCCATCATCTCCCCGTCATTTATAGACCACCTCCGTGCTTCGAATCGTCTCCAACAGCTACGACGAACAGATCGTCGACGCAGCAAACCCTAGCCGTCGTCGTTTGATTTCCGGCCAACGGAGTAAAAATCGACGTTCGTGGCAGGTACCATTAGATTCCCCATCATATTCCCGACATTATGCACCCATCCACAACCTCCAACTCAACCCCGATCGTCTGCTCGACCATTTCGAATTTCCGATCAGTGTTGGACTTTTTCCGGTCGATTCAGGTAGCGTCGTAGGCTGAGGCTGGTGTCACTGAGTTCGTCTTGAGCTTAGCTACATTTTGCACCCAACCCCGTGCCTCAATTCTTCTCAAATCAGATTTCACCATTGTTGGTGGTTGAAGCTTTTGGACGCCAGTTTCAATGGCTGCACCGACGACTGGGCAACCTCCCGTTGAGGTTGTCCAGTCTATTGCATCAGAATTCCCTCTGTTAATTCATCCCCTCAGAAAAAATTCGCTGAATCAAAATGGAGATTTCCGGCGAACTGTGGCGGCGCCGCCGGGCGGATAGTCACCAGAAAATGACGTCATCACTTCAGTAGCTGCTCATCAGTATGCTCACGCACTACGGTCTACTGCTCCAGTTGCCAGAAAATACGCGCAGACAGCGGCTACAGATTTGCCACATCCTCTTCCGTCAAAACAGGTAAATTATCTACATGGTGAACCTACATTCCTGTTTCAACAATCTGAAATTGAGGTGCTAATTGCTCGTTAAGAATATAAATGGGCTGTTATAGGTAAATGTAGTCATGGTATGCCTCATATAGATTTTCTAAGGACTGAATTACCTAAACAACTTAAATTGAAAGCCCATGCTATAATTGGTTATCTGTTTAGCCGTCATATTCTGATTCGATGTTCCATTGAAGAAAATTATGATGCGCTCATGTCCATCACTTCTAATTTTAATATCAAAGACAAGAGGGAATCATACCCGTTGCTCACAATGAAATATGAGGTTTCCTTTGATCCGACAAAAAAAACAAGTATCGCTTGGGCTTGGGTTTCATTCCCTAACCTTCCACTAGTTTACTTTGAGGAGTCTACCCTATTGTTTTTTGCTTCTGTTGTGGGTAGACCCATTTGTGTTGATGCAGCAACTAAAAATAATACCCGCCCTAGTTGTGCTAGGGTAAAGGTCGAATTAGATTTGTTGCGTCAACACTCCAAAAATATCCAAATACAAATTGCTACTAAGGGAGGAATTCAAACGAATTCTTATAAGATTCAATTTGACTTTCTCCCAAAGTATTGCACTAATTGTTCCCTTCAAGGACATGATGTGCATGGGTGTTGGAAACTCAATTCTTCGCTGAGACCTTCGAAGGACAAAGAAAACACTCATCCTGCTCCTCCATTATTCAAAGATAACCCACAAATTCCAAATCCCCCGGATAATCCAAACCAAACTCCCAAAAATCCAAATCAAGCCAAATGAATGGTATTTTTCAAGACAGGTGGTGGATGAGGAGGGAACAAAGTTTTATGACCATAACCCTTAATTGGAATATAATTGCCATTATCAACAGTTATACCACGATTATTGCTCAAATTGGAATAAGACGAGAGAATACATTGATCGGATGTCATGTGGGTAGTGGCGTCGGTGTCCATGTACCAATTAGGGTCCGGTTGAGTTAAGCCAAGTGTGTGCATCGCTGCTTCAATGTCGGTCTGAGTATGTCCCACTGCGTGGTGAGCCTGATGGGGGCGAGACTCAAGTATACTAGACTGCTGAGACTGCCCATACGCTGGTCTGAACCCAAGAGTCTGGACTAGGGAGAAGCTGGGCCGAGGCGAGTATCCTAGCGGATACTGAGGCGCCGCAGCGTTGTAAGGTGGAGCCGCGACGCTGTAAGGTTGAGCCGCGGCGCTGTGAGGTATTGGGACCCACTGCCACTGTCCAGGGGGACCCTGTGGGCTCTACGACTGTTGTTGTTGTTGTCGGTTGTTGCCGCCACGATTCTTGCCATTATTCTTCTTATTCCGGCCTTTCTTACCACGTCCGTTGTTGTGACTTTGGGTCACGGTGGCTGGATTGGAAGGAGAAAAATTGGAAGCAGTCACCATACCGACATGACTACTCCTAATCGCTGCTTTCTTAGTCAAGCCAACTTCTTCCAATGTAAGCATGGAACAGGCCTGATAGAACTCTGACAAGGTGCTACTCTGTTGAATAACTGAAGCAACACCATTATAGGTCTCTGACGTACTGCGCAACCATCCCGAAGAACGGCATTTGTTAGAAACAGGAGAACCCACGTTGTGAAGTTGATCCGCCAAGTCCTTGAGGCGTTGGCAATAAGAATAGACGTTGGGAAAATTTGTCATAGCCACTTGCGAAAATTCCTGCTCAAGAATAACAATTCTAGAATGTCTGTTATCTTGAAATATGTCACGCAAACGGTTCCATGCCGTCATAGTTGTAGAGTTGGGTTCCATAATCGTTTGTAAGAGATCCAAGGAGATAGTGACATAAATCCACTGAAGAACCTTGGAATCAAGCATGTCCCATAATTCTGGGTCTGCTTCTTGAGTGGGCACATTAGATGTAGACGCTTTATCACTCTCCTTTGAAGGAGGAGGGGGATGATGTGGTGAAGAACTTATATGTGCTTTAGCATGAATCTTGAATAATTCCGCCCATGTCCCATATTGAACGTTTTCTAGGTCAAGAACGATAGGAAGAACGCTCTTGATATTAGAAACTGTGAGGGCAGGGTGAAAAGTGTTCTTACCAACCATAGAGAATAGAACAACAAGATTCAGAGAAGGAAATTTGTGAGAAAGGTTTTTGGAAGAGAAGAAACTCGATTTTTGTGAAAGAAGAAACACACAAAAAAATTGAGAATTTTAGGGCAAAATTTCGATAAAGAAGAAAAAATTTGAGGAGCGGAAGCAGAGTAAAGAGAACCTAGACTCTTGATACCATGAAAAAATGTAAGAAATAATCTCTTGATTATTCTTATTAATGAAAGACATATATATACAAGTTACAAGTAAGATCCTCGTCCTATTCTACCTAGAAATTCATATTCTATTTGAAGACTAACTTTACAATTATGGTAATATTACACTCCTAATTAAGGTACAAACCTAAGTCTAATATTTACCAAATACACAAGGAAAGGGGAAGGGCCCCACATGGTACATGGGCCACATGGCTGGACCCATTGTTTAACATCGAGTATGTTATAAACTCGATGATGATCATAGCTTATTTGATTGTTGCTTCATCTTTCTTTTTGCATTCCTGCTGATGAGCAGTGTATTTTTCCTTACGGGGGACCCCTGTATTTTCCTTTTTATATATAAAATTGTCTCGGGCCGAGAGTTCGTGGATTGCTTAAAAAGATGCCGTTAATTATAACCTGGGGAGGGAACTCAATATGGTATCTCCTATTTTTTGTTAAATTCTCATTGGGTTTAGTTTCCTTTTTTACATGTTGTTCCAATGACAATGAAAAAAGGCTATCTTATGTTATATTCCAGTGATTCTTTCCTATCCATACACACAAACTTCCATCGTACTATAGATTCGAGCTCCAATAATGAAGTGCTTTCTTCTTACCTACTATTAAATTGAGATTGTGGATTTTCTTAAAAGTAAAGACGACGAAAAGATTCTACTTCATGTTCATGTTAATTAATAGAGTAGTAGATCTATCTTATTCACTTTTTCTTTTTTTAAGTCAGATGAATTGAGGATTCCAAACCTTATGATAGTTATAAAATGCTTCCTGACACTAGGAATGACAACGGATAGAATCTGGACCGGATCCTACTAGATCCAGATCAAGATCTTGAAAATTCATATCCTATAAAACGGATCTGAATCCACCGGATCCGGACCGGGTCCATGATCCGTTGTCATCTCTGCCTGGCACTCTCTTAATTAGTTTGTCTATCTTTTTATATTTAAATACAAAAATTATTCTGATAGGAAAATAGACCTATGGCCTAACGCAAACCACGAAAATTAATTTCATGAAGTGAGAATGGCACAAAACCATATAAAGAAACCAAATTATTCATCACGACCAAATATGGGGAATTCAACACTCCCAATTGTAACCAACAATAGTTTAGACGGTCGAAATACATATATACATATATATGGTAATTATAGTTCAATTATAATAATGGTAATGTAAGAATTGTAGTACTATTATAATAGGGTTACTTTAGGCGGTGACTTGTATATAAGAAGGCCATATTGTGATTACATAGTCAAAGAAAAGTTCTTCCAAAAACACTACCACAGATTTCAGCTTGCTCAACGCTACTTAGATAGCACTTTTAAAAAGCGCTATCTAAGTAACAGCTTGCATAGCGCTTTTTTAAATTTTCAAATTAAAAAAAAAAATCTAACAAAAAATACTTGCATAATGCTTTTCGGAAATTTTAACTAAAGAGCTATGCAAGTTACTCCTTGCACAACGCTTAAAAATAAGCGCTATACAAGTTTGCGTTACCTAAGTAATTTATTAATATAATAATATAAATATTCCACTTAGATAGCGCTTGTGGAAGCGCTATTTAAGTAAAACAAAAGAAAACCCAACAAAAACGACCCAAATATCCCAAAGAAAACCCATCGTTCACCCTTTCCCATTTTTTCTGATAACCCTAAAGTTCTTTAGGAGAATCCGCCGCACAACCCCAAATCTCCGCCAGATTCTTCCTATATAAACTAGCATTTGGGGGTTCTTAAAAGGGATACGTTCTAGCTGCAGTTGTTACCCTTCGAAATAGCCTAGAATATCTTCTATTTTTCTTCACTGAACCTTCTTAATGCAAGTTTAAAACAGAGAAGTTTTTGAAGCCGCCATCTTTACTCTTCAAAGCCCCAAAATACCTTTCATTTTCTCAAATATTTCGGGCATAAGTGCTTAAAGGGCTTAAATTCTTGCTTCTTCGATTCGGCAAGTTCGAGTTGGACAAGATTCGAAGTAGGTTATCTTAGTTCGCTACACCCGAAGAAGGTAAACTCACCTCTTTCGTATTTCCAATATCATTCTTTTGTTGTTTTAATGTGCATTATGTGGTCGACGTGATGCGTTTGGGCATTGATTAATTTTCGGAATTGTTAGTTTGGTTCAAAACATGTTTAAATAAATGCTAAGTATCGCTGGAGTCTATTAAGTTAGTCACTGTGTATGTCGGTTGTACCGCAATTATTTTGTATCCTTAAGTGCATTTATCGAATTGTCGCTTACTATTTAGAACCACGATTTGTATACCCATTATGCTAAACGCATCCGCATAACCCTCTTTGGACTTAAAAATGGTTAATAGGCTTAATTATATGTGTTATCTGGGCTGTTTGTTTGTCTTCGATGATATAAGAATAACATGAGTTAAAAGCCTCTCAAAAATAATATATTAGCGCGACTGGAAACTAACTTTTTTTTACATCCTATAACACTAGTTTAAGGCCCTAAAAGAATGAGTTGAAATACTTTGTCGAATCGACTTCATTTGGCCAAACTAACTTCATTTTCATCAGGCTAGTATCGTTGTTTGTTGGACTGATTTATGAAAGTCTTTCACTACTGATTCTTAACTATGTTTCCTGGACTGATTTCGGTCGTTTCACTACTGATTTTTAGCCCCAACTTCAGACTGATTTTGGCCTATTTCGCCACTGATTTCGACCCCTTTTTTTGGACTAAGTAATCTGTTTACTTTAGTGTCTTGTATATCTATGAAAGATCCATATTCTATGGATTTGAATGGCTGGTCTACTTGCATTTTGACTTAGGTTAATGAATACTAGGCTTTAAGAACTTAATATGATGTACAATTTATATTAGAATACCATGTTGAAGTATGCATGCTTTGTTTAAATTCTGTAACCAGTTCTTTGGATACATACTTATTAACCATAGTAGGTCATGTTGACTTAGGTCATCCAATTTTTTGAGATTTGTCTAATAGTCACTTTGACCTCATTGTGTTTATATAAAAGATGTCATCTTGTTTCACATAAGGTCCATATGATATGTGAAGCTTTGAGCTCACCAACTCATTTGAATATCCTAACATGTATCTAAAATAATAATTCTTTTTGTTACTTGAGTAAGTTATAATCCTCTTTCAAGAAAGTTGAAGTGCCTAATATATTATTTATCATTGCTTTTGACAAATTTTGGTTGTTGGATACTCATTATTTACCCCTCTTCTTCTTTACATGAATTGGGAAATTTCAAATTTCGAATATCCTTGATGTGCCTTAATAAACTGCTAGATATTTGATAGGGGCCACTACACATTTTGGTGCACTTGCTGATATCCGAGGTTACTGTATTTTGAAGCTAAATTTGAGCTGATGTGTCATACTTGATGAGAGAAATTTGCTACTGCCTCTTTAAGGGAAAGTAGCTGCTGCTACCTGAGTTGCAGTTGTTGCATCGTTGTTGTAATATTGGCCCAAACTCGGGGCTGTTTTGGTGCATTATTTGGGACTGTGTTGCTATATCTGTGAAAAGTTGTTGGCTGCCATTCGATGCATATTTTGGAGAAAATTCAGCTGTATTTGACTGCTGTACTTGAGGCCAAATGCTGCTGCAATTTTGGACAAAAATGTTGCTGCACTTCAGGCCAAAAAATGCACATCCTTGAGACGAGTTATTTGCCACAAGTTGTTCAACAGCTACATTCTGGAATTCTGAAACAGATTGCTACACTTGGTGAAATTATTATGGACATACCTGGTATTGGGTTGCTATTGTCCGTTGCTGATAAGCTTGAGGGTTAGTTGCTGGGTTGCTGCTACTGTCTCTGAAAATGGACGGATGCTACACTTAAAAGTGTCGATTCAGCTACTGCCGTTGGCTATTAGTTAGTATTTTGATGTAATTGTTGACTATGTCGTATTGTTATTAGTTAATGATTGTAAGCTACTAATGATTGAGATACTATTTTAAATATATTATTATGTTTTATGCGAATGATTATATTATATTATATTTTGAATGTGTATTTTTTTTGTTATCTTTTTTATATTTTATTTATTAGATGAAAAAACATAAGGGGAATAGGTACCAAAACAATAAATAAAAAGTAAAAAAAACAGATAAAAAGCTTGCATAACGCTTAAAAAACCGCTATGCAAGCTAGTATCTTCGAAATAGAAATCTGCTTGAATAACGCTTTTTAAGCGCTATCTAAGAGATATGCAAGCTTGCATAGCGGTAGCTTGCATAGCGCTTAAAAAGCGCTATGCAAGCCTTAAAAAAAGCGCTATGCAAGCGTTTTTCTATACTAGTGAAATATTATTGTTTCTTTACTGCTTTCACATCCCTTTCGATTTTAACATGGTATCAGAGTTTATACTCAACCGATATATGCCCCAGATGATGGGGGTGGAATGCCCGCCAAACTAATTGAAAGGGGTGGAAATACCCTAGGTCCATGATTGTACACGCTTCAGATCGAACAGTGAAACCCCGGATAAAGAATGTTTGGATATGGGTGTGAGGGGAGGGGGAGAGAAATATACCACATCGGTGAGGGATGAGATCACTCCTTATAAGGTTTGAACAATCTTCCTTCTTTTGACAACTTTTGGGGTATTAGTTAGGCTCAATGCCTAATTTGACAAAATCTGATCTAAAACGACTTTATATATATATATGTGTGTGTGAGATTCCAGACCAAAATATGGTAGCATGATTGTGAATTTGTGAGGGTGGGTGGTAGTATCTAGTATGTACTGATAGAATAGTTGAGGTCCTTACAAGCTTATTCAACACACATATCACCATAAAGAAATACATCTAGTATGTAGTATTGGTAGAATAATTGAGGTCCTTACAAACTGATCCGGACACATATCGCCATAAAGAAAAATAGTGAAACGACACATGTGAATTGTGATGCTAGAAACACAGGATAGCTAGCACATATCCTATGAAATAGTCATGGTATGTGCAAATAGCGGATCCAAAAACATATCATCATAGAAAAATGGTGAAACGGTAACCTGTTTAGATGAATTTAGCAGATACCCAGAAAATTTATCAAGATACATATAAGCTAATACGATTATTGAGAGTGAACAGTTTCACATTCTCGAGGATAAAGCAAATGGTGAAAGACATGACAAGCACATAAGCTCGATAAACACGTAAGCTAACTTGAGTACACACCATAATAAAAAAGTAGAGTGAAATGGTACTTTACGTGAGTACACTCCATAATAAAAAATAGAGTGAAATGGTACTTTTGTTGGTGATTACCAAGCAAGCTCCATATATACCTTAAAAAACAAGATGAACAATACTTATACCGGTTAAATATAATAAAGTACCTCTCACCGGACTCGAAAAAATAGCGTCTGCGGGTTTCTTCTTTAAAAAAAAAAAAAGATAATAAAGTACCTGTAAAATTGTAAGGGGGTTACAAACTACAAAGTGATCCGAATAAACACCATATTGGATGAAAAATAACATATATCCGATGATATAAAATAATTAAGATGCACCCAAACTAATGGTGAAATTGACCATTTCAATTTCCTTCAAAGTCAATAAACTTTCTCCACGACCATTCAATAGTCTTCCTCATTGCCACAATTCAGTAGTACCCACGTACGGAGGGAAATTTCGGTTACCAAGTCCTTTGATCCCGCGTAATTCTCTCACAAATGCAAAATAAAAACAATGGTGGTAGAAAACAAAGACCCAAAAAACAACACAAATTTTTAAGTTTTCAATGCATTAAACGCCCAAATGTTTGTGTGTGGATGTGTTGGGGGTTGTTGCCATTAAAGAGAGAGACATAACAACAAAAATCAAACAGTTTGAAATTTCATCACAACAACAAGAAAAAACAAATCTTTTTTGAAGGAAAATAAAGCCTTTCACCCCCACAACTCCACCACCAGCAAAAACAAAATTGTGGTTTTTGTTGTTTTGGAGACACCAACAGAGCAAAAGATTATCTGGGTCTTGTTAACAGTTTGATCTTGGTAAGGAGCTGCAACTGGTTTTTTAGATTGAATTTTGGATTGATTTACGGGAAATTTTCAAAGATATACATCTTTTGAAAATATTTACGACATGTTGCCCATTATACAATATTATACCGGGAGAGGAAGAGCGTTATACATAAGAGAGGTACAGGTAGGCCGAAGAGAACTAGGGAGAGGTGATTAGACCGGATATGACATAGAAAAAAATTGTTTGTTTTTATGGGTTTTGTTGTTTTGAAGCCACCAGCAGAGCAAAAGATTGTCTGGTCACGTTTATTTTTTTGTTAAAAGAGGAGGTGTGAGGATGTTTCGTGAGAGATTGGCGGTAGCAGGAGTTAGGTAGGTAGAGTTAGGCCGAAGAAGAATTGTGGAGAGGTGATTAAACCGGATATGTCATAGAAAAGAATTGTTTGTTTTTATGGTTTTTGTTGTTTTGAAGCCACCAGCAGAGCAAAAGATTGTCTGGTCACATTTATTTTTTTGTTCAAAGAGGAGGTGTGAGATGCCCCAGTTAGGAGGTGTGACAGATTGACGGTAGCAGGAGTTACGAGAGGTAGATGTAGTCCGAAGGAGAACTGGGGGAGGTGATTAGACAGGAAATGATACAACTTCAGTTGACTGATGACATGACCTTGGATAGGAAGATTTAGAGGTCGAGGATTAAGGTAGAAGGTTAGTGGGTAGTTAAGTTTTGTCGCACTGTGTATAGGGGAGGTAGGGGGCTAGCCTCTTCATCTCTTCTTCTCCTTTTTTTAGTAGTATTATTTAGGTGTCGCGTAGATCGTTACTCTTTCTGTGTGTATTACTATCTGTTGCTTCATTTGTTTTGTATCTTGATATTTTGTTGTCTTATTTTCCATGCAATCTTGCATCGACTACACTGAGGATGTTGTTGTTATTAAGGTTGAATTTTGGATTTTTTTTTATGGTTTTTGTTGTGTTGAAGCCACCAGCAGAGCAAAGGGTAATCCGGGTCACATTTATTTCTTGTTGAAATTTTGAGGAGCTGCAGCCGGTGGGTGCTGGTCTTTTGAGATTGAATTTTGGATTTGATTTGTGTGGAATTTATATATCAAGATGGCAACTTTAGATATATCAAAAATGTGGAGGGATCCTGGTGCTCCAGCTGATTCATTCTATCAGGTTCGACCTGAATGTAAGGATGTTCCCAAGTCCAAATTTCGAATCAAGGTTGGTATTTTTATTGACACCATTATTATTGTTATTATTATCTCTCCGTTCTAGAGGTCACGGGTTCGAGCGGTTGAAACAGCCTCTTGCAGAAATGCAGGGTAAGGTTGCGCACAATAGACCCTTGTGGTCCGGTCCTTCCCCGAACTCCACGCTTAGCGGGAGCTTAGTGCACCGGGTTGCCCTTTATTATCTCTCTGCTCTAATAGTGTGGATAGCTCAGTTGGGAGAGCGTAGAAGATCTGAAGGTCATGTGTTCGATCCACGTTCACCGCATATTTAGTGTAAAAAATGGATCTTGGGCCTAACTCAACCCCAAAAACTAGCTTGTAGGATGAGGATTGTCCAAGTCCATATAAGGAGTCTGTGTTCTCATTTCATTTCCGATGTGGGACTCTTAACACTCCCCGCACGCCCAGACCCCGTTAACTGGAGCGTGGATGATATAATTTGGGAACCCAACATCGGTGAACATATAATTGGAATGGACCTGACTTTGATACCATGTAATGAATGGATCTTGGGCCTAACTCAACCCCAAAAGCTAGCTTATATGATGAGGATTGTCCAAGTCCATATAAGGAGTCCATGTTCCCATTCAATTTACGATATGGAACTTTTAACATTTAGATCCTGGTGCTTTGGTTAAAAGGTGGTAGACTTTAGGCTATGTCGTGGAGGAGCTGAGTTCGAACCCGACTCAAAGCAATATATTTTTGAGCCGAGGGTCTTTCGGAAACAGCATCCCTACCCTCCAAGGCAGGGGTAAGGTCTGCGTACATTCTACCCTCCCCAGACCCACTTGTGGGATTACACTGGGTATGTTATTGTTCTCTAATTTATGTGATACATTTTTTGATTCGAGACAGGGTTTAAGTAGGCGTTTGGACGTGAATTGTTGATATCTGAATAAAAAGTAGTATTTGAAATTAAGCTGAAAAACGTTATTCGGAAGTTGTGTTTGATTTGAGAGTGAATACTTTATTATTTTTTTTTTTAAAAAACTCCGATAAAAACCTGTTTTTCAAACTCCAAATTTCATATTTCAAGTTTGAAGTTGAAATAATGGTCAATTTGATGAACAAACACTTAATTGAATAATCTCCAAATATTATTTCAATGTTTTAAAACCAAATCTATGGACAAACGGGGCCTAAGGAAGAAAGATAACTTTGAAATTTGTAGTCTTTGACATAACATTCGTGTGCCTATTTTACTTTTGAAACTTGTCATAACATTTCTATAAAAGCTTCTGATTAGATAAAATGAGAATTTTAAAGTGAAGTTTCCAAATACGGAAACGTGTTATTCTTTGTGGAGCGAACTAGTAAGGAAATAGTATAACATTTCTTTCCTTGTTTTTTCTTCTTTTTATGTCGAGATTTACACGTGAAATTGTCTGTTTTCCGCTACAACTCAGGATCTGATAGAGTATCAATCTTATAAGATTGGTCAGAAATTGTGATGATATTTTTCTGGCTATAAGTTATCTGCCTTACTGCTTATGTTCTACTCGTGGTTACTATCTAACAATCTACTTATTCAGAATGGGAAAACACTAAGTGCAAGAAAATGGTGTGCTGCATTTTCACCAGAAGGTTATCTTGATATAGGCAAAACACTCGGTCGAATTCATCGAGGGGTAAGCTTGACTTCATGACTTAAAGTTTCTAAAGGTTTATGTGGCATATGATTCGGAAATGTCTATATTCAATTTTTTTGTCATCTTGGTAAGTCTACTGCTCTTTTTATAAACCATCAGTATCTGTGACTTTTTAGGGAATTCATCCATCAATTAAAGGTGAAGTTTGGGAATTCTTACTTGGTTGCTATGATCCAAAGAGCACATATGCGGAACGAGAGGATATACGACAACAACGGAGGTAGGTTACTTTCTTTTTCAACAAAATATAAATTGCTAGTGGATGTAAAGTATTTCCCTTGTTGCATTTCGGGGAGACATTTAACTCTATCTTGCGTGGGATTCTGAAGCTCGTCGGTTTTAGAAGATGCAAGTCCAATATATCTCAGCATGCTTTACTACTATGAAATAACTACCCTCAAATTATCTTCATATGCAAACCTGATGAGAATTTGACATTGCGCTGTCAAAATGAAACTGATCGTTGTTCTAAATGATAATATGGACATGCATTTCTCGTGTACATTCAGGACACAATATGCTATACTAAAAGAAGAATGTCGCACAATGTTTCCGGTGATTGGAAGTGGTAGATTTATTACTGCACCTGTAATAACAGAAGACGGTGATCCTATTCTAGATCCTTTAGTACTTCAAGAGGCAAAAGCAGCAAAAGAAGCAAAAGAAGCGACTTCAGCTGGTCAACAAAATGGTAATCCTGAAGATGTAGAGTTCTCAACTTGTGTCTCTCTCTCTGTTTTTTCTTCTATATTTTTGTAGGCTTGTTGGATCCTTTACGCTGTTGATATTTAATCATCTATTTACCATGCAATAACAGGTGCTTCCGATGGTTATGAAATGGTAAAGGAGCATGACAAAAGAGTGATTGAGTGGAAACTCTCGTTACACCAGATAGGTTGGTTATCAATGTAAATCTTACTTTACTTGTAGCATGTTTGGCCAAGCTTCTGAAATCGACTTATTTTGAAAAGTGCTTTTGGTGGGAAACAATTGGCTAATCAATTTGAAAAGCACTTTTGAGCAACAGTTAGTGTTTGGCTAAGCTTTTAAAAAGTCTTCTAAGTGTATTTGCTGAGAGGTGCTTTTCAAAAACGTACATTCGAGGTTAGCCTCTCAAAAACAGCTTCTACTTCTACTCAAAAGCACTTTTTTTCCTCCTAAAACTTGGCCAAACACCTCAATTTTGAGGGGGGAAAAGCCCTTTTGACCGTGGAGAAGCTTGGCCAAACAGGCTATTGATCTATCTTACTTGTCAATCTGCAAAAGTGTTCATTTCCACTCATTTTTCAGTTTGGCAAATCTAGTATGGATTTGAGAGATTCATACAGATTATCTTATCAATATGAGAACACTTGTCGGTTTCCTTTCTCTTCACATTGATGATTTCTTTGTTCATGTCTTATAACCTTTCATTCTTGGATTTGTACTTATGGTAGGACTCGATGTGGCCCGCACTGACAGGTCACTTGTCTTTTATGAGAAACAAGAGAATCTATCAAAGCTTTGGGATATCCTTTCTGTGTATGCTTGGTTTGACAAAGATGTTAATTATTGTCAAGGTGAGTTACTACAATATCTTCTTGAAATTTATTTTTTTCACTATCTTGGTTTCTCTTTGATTCTAAAATCACTGAGACTCAATGAATTATCTATTACTTCTTTCATCTTGTTTGTTCTAAAACTATAAAGATATTGACATTGCTGAACAGGGATGAGCGATCTTTGTTCTCCAATGATTATTCTTCTCGACGATGAAGCAGATGCATTTTGGTGCTTCGAACGCTTAATGAGAAGACTGGTACTCGAACAGCACTCTTACATCAATTATGTTATTTCCAAGTATTATGTTTTGACTGTATGCAGCATACTTTTGCAATTATTGTGACTGATACCAACTATTGTGTCTTTTAAAGAGAGGAAATTTCAGGTACACCGAGAGTTCTGTTGGAGTAGAATCGCAGCTCAATAATCTAGCTTCAGTAACTCAAGTTATTGATCCCAAACTTCACCAACACTTAGGTAACTAAGCAAACAATTTATCTTCCTTTATGTCGATTCCATGATTATAAGTTCATTCCATACCGGATTGTTGAGTTGTGGAGCCTAATTCATCGCTGACACTATGAAGACCCTACGCAGAGTGTGGAACGCTGATCGACCTTCTATTATGTTCGCCCTAGTTTTCGCTATATATTCTGGGGCACCGTTTTTCTTTGTGGGTGAGAAAGATAGAATTATAAACACAAACTTTCTATTTTGATTATAGTGAAATCTGCAGCGACAAAGTTGACGTAGATCTAGGAGAGTGAACCACTATAAATTTGTGTGTCATTCGTTCTTCACTTATTTACTGTTTTCTGGTTAGGTCGGATTTGAGACTCAAATCCTAACACGGACCAGGCTAATAGGGTTATATACATTCTCAGTATCAGCTCTATTTCCTTTCTTGTTTTAAGTACTTCCTCGTATCTCCTTATGAAAAAGTAACATAGTAGTTTCCTCTGATCTTGGCTGCAGATAAATTAGGCGGAGGTGATTACCTGTTTGCTGTCCGGATGCTCATGGTTTTGTTCCGTCGAGAGTTTTCTTTTTGTGATTCATTATATCTTTGGGAGGTAACATTTCTTTACTGAAAAACCTCTTCCTGGTTCAGACCTGTTATTCAGATTGCTTTTCCATTTGGCTTCCTGCCAAGTACTAATAATAGCCTGTTTGGCCAAACTTCCAAAATCTACTTATTTTGAAAAATATTTTTTGTCAGAAATGCTTTTTGAAAAGTAGTAGTTTGTGTACTTAAGTTTTTCCTAAAAACTTGACCAAACACACTTTTAGCTTCTCAAAAGCTTGGCCAAACAGGCTACTAATCATGTTCTTATTGTTCCTAAATTTTCTTTGCTTTGTCTTGACCTTTTTCGAACAGATGATGTGGGCCCTGGAATATGATCCAGACTTGTTTCTTACGTATGAAGACCCGGAATTAGTTGCGGAAAAATCTGAAGAATCAAATACAAAAGAAAAGTCACGCCAGTGTGGGAAATATGAGCGAGAAAACATGAAAAATGCTGGCAAAGCTGCAGAAGCTCCCCTCCCTATTTCCGTATTCCTAGTAGCCAGCGTCCTGAAAGACAAGAGTGATAAATTGCTGACAGAAGCAAGAGGACTGGACGACGTTGTTAAGGTTTTCAACTACATAAATATTAAGTGCTATTTTGAAAACTTATATACACCAACTATTTGAGGAAAATTTTCAGTGTCAAGTCACCGAAAGGATAGATACAGGCTTACAGGTAACCCTCCATACGTGGAATTCGTAATTTTGAGAATAAGGCGGGTTGGCTGCTACAACAGATAAAGGTGACTTGATATAGTGAAATGCCTTACACCATTAGTCCGTGTTAGTTAAACACCTTTTTCTAATGTGTTATTATATGCGTAAAAGACCTGCATTTTTGCTTGTAGGACTAGTATAGCGGGAATTTCAATTGATCCTAGTGAAACAATAAGAATGCAAAACTTTTTAACCATAGTCATCTTAATTAGAAACAACAGATTTCAAATTAGTTATCCACACTGAGTAATACATGCTTGTATTTATTACTCATTTTTTGGAAGGTTCATTGCTTGCCCCTTATAGATTCATACATTAATCATCCGTTTATTATTTCCAGATACTGAATGACGTTAACGGAAACCTGGACGCTAAAAAGGCTTGCACTGGTGCCATGAAACTTCACAAGAAGTATCTTAAAAAGGTAATCCCTGATTCCTGTTGATGGCTACATGCAAATGTCAATCTGACAAAAAAAAATTGTATTAGCCTCATACAAAATATTTTAGCAAATCGAGCTGTGGAAATAGCCTCTTGCAGAAATGCAGGGTAAGATTGCATATAATAGACCCCTTGTGGTCCGGCCCGCCCTGGACCCCGCGCATAGCGGGAGGAGCTTAGTGCACCAGGCTGCCCTTTTTTATGCAACATTATTCTGCAAGAAGATATTACCATTACAAATACTGACGCTTGTTAAAACAGGCGGCGAACACCAACAGGTAGCTGAAGCAAAAGAGATGCTAGGTGATTCATAAATTATGGAGCTCATGTAAGTAACCTTTGTTACCCTCCTCCTTTGGCTGTGTGGCTATCTTTTCAGATCTAGAACGAGTTTTATGGGTTCAACTGAATTGGTTTCAGCTCCAGCTATGTATACATATGCAAAAAAAAATACAAAACGTACACACATAATAAGATCAAATTGATTCCGATCTCACTGACTCTAAGTTCTGGATTCGCCTCTGATCTATCTCTGCTTGCTGAATGAACTTGACCATTTTGCTGTAGGCCAAGAAGGCTCTGACAAGTTTGAGATTCGGATTTTTCGGCCATGTCAAGGGACAGTGGCTGCTTTTGTATACTGTGCTATTGATCTAGTAAGAGAAATATGTGAATTGCCATTCTTTCTAGTTCCATATTGGAACTACCATCATGTACATGTAAAAAAAAAATCCAAGTAGTAAATGTGCCTTAAGGGTTGATGTATACAAACTTAAGATACTCTTCCAAAGCTTGTATAATGTGAGTTACTAGTAGAGAGCCATGTTCCCAGCTTGGTTGTAACTTGTTATATATTATTTCATGTTAAATGATAGGACAAAAATTAAGAGCGGAAAAGAGTGCGAAAAATACCGAACGAATTAAGGAAAGATAATGGAATTATGATAAAGTACAAAATCTTTTCGATAAGCTTATGCGTGTATATAAGTAGTCACAACAGGTAAAAGTACATTAGCTAAATCCTTGTCGGAAGGGAATGACAAACTTGGATAATGTCAACTTCAGACATTCAGATTTAAAGTTATACTTGGCAGTTCATTGGGGATCATCAAGCCTAACTTCAAATCTAAATGTATGAAGTTCGAACTTCACGACCACTAATCCAACTTCTACATAAATGTCTTACGCGACACAATTTTCTATATTTAAAAATAGTTTTTTAAAACTTTTATTTTACTCTTATTTGCATAATTTTACAGCCACATAAATATTTATGATATGTTTTAGACCACAAGTTCAAATATTATTTCGTTCTTTCTTAAACTTCATCAACAACCATTTAGCATTAGTATATACTTCGTCCTGGAAAAAGAAAAAGAAAACTGGATAGTGGAAATAAATGCCTACTTTGGAACACTACAGCCATAAAAACGGATCGAATATTAATCATCTATCAGAATACAAGGTAAATTTAAAGCAATCGGCATGACTGCCTCAAAAAAGTGTAGAAGAAGCACTTCAACATAAAATAAAATAAAAAGTTCACTGCAGGCACCGGGTTGCCCTTTTTTTTATAGACAGTTCATAAATTCTCTTTCACATGTTAATGCACCTTTTATGTCCAACCAAAGGTTTATGTCCAAGTGTGCAAATGTAGGTAAATGGATATACATGTATTATGTATACATGAGTGCCTGTCAAGTGTACCACATATCCTCCTTCACCACAGATAAAGTATAGTGCCCAACAAGTGAAAATCTAACTGAAAGAGTTCCACCAGTTGATATATATAGTCGATATATAGTTATACATGGTTAGTCTAGTCAGCTTATACAGCTTATAAATAGGACTGCTTCTAATTAATTTTGTACTGAAAAATCATTAATTAGAAAATATATCAGAAGTTCGTATTGGAGCCCCAAAAAGATCTCTCTCCTCCCTTTCCCTCTCTCTACCTCACGTCTATTCTTCTCTTCCAGTTCATCCTCTGTTTTCCTTGTTTAACATACTGGATTAAAGGAATATGAATCCAGATTTTTAACATGGTATCAGAGCCGAGTTTGGTATAGATCGATCGAGGAATTCGGAAAATCCAAAATCGCCGAAAATCAAAATCGCGAAGGAACGAAATCACAGATTTCTTCGGAAAAAACAAAAAATTGTGAAGAGTGTTTTCACACCATCGTCCGACATCGACTCATCCCAATCTTTAAGGAAGAGATCGACGATCCCAAGTTCTCTAACAATCAACTCATTGCCCTATTTTATCTAGTCTCTATAATTACCGAGACATGTACGAGGTCCCCTTTGGTCAACTTGCTTGTGCCTGATGTTACCTACCGTAGGACCTCCATCCTTTTCGTATACATTTCATAGACCTCACTGATTATCGAGAAGCAGAATTGAAGGAACTGAAGAAAATCAGAAACAATTGAAAACCTGAAAATCAAAATCGTGAAAAATCAGAAACAGAGAGATTGAAGACGCGATTGAGGATTGAGGTAAATTTTGTAGGATACTGATCGATTTTGTTGTGTGTGACACAAAATCGACAAGGATTTGTACGATACTGATCGATTTTGCTGCGTGTGACACAAAATCAACAAGGAAAAATATCGATTTTGATCGAGAATCAAATCGAGTTGTGGTATCTGTTTGATGTTGATCGAGGATCGTATTGTGATATCTGTTAATCATTTTCTGTTTTGTATCTCGATTCAAATCTGCTAATCGCATTTGATCGAAGATCACCTAATCGCATTTGATCGAAGATCACCTAATCGCATTTGTCGATCTTGTCGTGTGGAGATGTTATCGGTTTGTGCGGATACACTCCGTTTTTGGCTATCATTGCGACGTCGGAGATCGCCGAAAATATTTCTAAAAAATTCAATTTCATTTTGTACTGGTTCCTGTGTTGGTGAATCATTTAAAATTGAATTTGTGTTGATGAATTGGAGAAAAATGTCGAGTTCGTCGTTTTTGTGTTGGCTTGCTGTTGTTGTTTCTACTGTGGCTACTAATGTGCCTTGTTGTTGATAGTTGTTGTGTTAGTTTTCATTTTTGTGTTGGTAAATTGGAGAATTGGAGAAAAGTGTCGTTTGTTGTTGGTGTGTTGATATTGATGATGTTGTTATATCTACTGCTGGGTTTTTTTCTGCTGCTGAGAAGGCAGAGGTGTATAATGTGGCAGTGGCTGCTGGTTGTGTTACTGCTGAGAAGGTTGGTTCCTCTCTTGCATGACTGTTTTTCTTTTATGTGAATTTGCTGGACATATGCTGGTGTTACTGCAGTGTTTGCAGCTGATGTGGTTGTTGCTGGAAATGCTTCTCCTAGTGCAACCATGAAATCAAAGAGTAGGAAATTTCTATCGATAGAAGGATCGAGGAGTTTTCAGCGACAAATTGATTGAGAACCGATGGATACTTCGTCGAAGACAATATGGATTGAGTTGAAGCTTAATTCAAGGATTCAAAGAGTTATTCACAGGTCGATCAAGTGTTAGATTGCCTGTTTTTATATGTGTAGCTCAGGATAGGAGAATCGAAGGATTTCTAGCTGGAATTGGACTAGAAATTGAGGGAGACTCCGCCGCATATCCGAGCTTATTAAAATAGCTTGCGTGATGAGAATCGAGAGATTCTCTAGTCCAAGCGAGACTAGAGAACGAGGGGTTCTTGCCGTGGGTTTTGCATAGAGAGAATCGAGGGATTCTCTAGTCCGAGTGAGACTAGAGAACGAGGGGTTCTCCGTCAAGATGAATCCAGTGGTTATTCTGTCGAATTAAGGACAGAAACTGAGAGATTAAATTTGTAAAAGTTGTGTCGAATTAAGGACAGAAACTGAGAGATTCAATTTGTAAAAATTGCACATGATGTTGTCATTGTTGCGACTGGTGCTGGCTCAAAATTGTTATCTGCTGGTGCTGGTTCAGAAATTGCTAGTTCTGCTGGTGATGGTGCTGGTTCAGAAGTTGCTGAAATGTTGTGGGAGTTGAAGCTCCTGCTTGATGCAGCTATGTTGCTGCTTTTACCTACTGTTATTGCTGCAGGACTGTTGGTACTGCAGATGCTCCCACTGGTGATGTTATTGATCATTGAGATTGTGGCTGAATATTAGTACTTGTCTTGACGACTACTCTGCCCTTAGCTGATGTAAAAGCAGTCTTAGGCAGCTTGAAAAGGAAACTCCTGGTGCTGAGTCGAAGCTCATGCTTAAAAATGCTAATATTATTGGTGTTGGTGTTGCTACTGATGTTGCAGCTACCGCTCTGATGTTGCTACAGTTGCACCAGATTTATAAAGCACTTAAGGAAGGACAAAGTTATGTGGCCAATGGTAACTGTGATGCAGGGCTACATTGCGAGACTTGACATTGTTCTCGGATGCCTAAAAATTGTGGAGAATGGCCAACTGTAGATGATATGGTCAAGCACAATTCGTTAGTCATTATGAACTACTTTCCTGATGTCGAGGCAGTTGTTGCTGCTGATAAATGAAAGAAAAAAAATGAAATCTGAGTTCTGCTTCTTAAGGATGTTGTTGCTGCAGCAGTCGAGCTGACTTTGCTGCAGCTGCTGTTGGTAAAACTGATGCTGGTGTTGTTGGAATTGTTTGAAGGATCGCTGGATATTCTGGAGGGGCAATTCGAATCACTGTGACACAGTGAGAAACATCCTTCATTTCATTTTAGATGTGAATGATATAAAAGAGGTTCCAAGAAGAGTTGATTTGAACATCAGCAACCCAAGGAATCCGTCACAAACAATTCAATTTACTAACATTTCAATGGACATCATAACCAGACATGCAATTATCAAGGCTTGAATTCATTGAGAGGTGCTGACTATAGAGAACTTTTGAAGGATACTTCTCTGGACATGCTGTTCCGGACACTATAATCATGAATTTGGGCTTGCATGATGGAGTGTATTGGCCTAATATTAGGCATTTCATTGAAGGTGCCGACTATGTTGGTTGTTAATGATGCATCTGCGATGTTAGTTATTTCCAAGCTAGGACTGAAAAACTCT
The DNA here is from genome assembly GCA_029844215.1 of Przewalskia tangutica. NCBI lineage: Eukaryota > Viridiplantae > Streptophyta > Magnoliopsida > Solanales > Solanaceae > Przewalskia > Przewalskia tangutica. The sequence goes on along the minus strand of CM056730.1, from coordinate 1,389,491 downwards.
GTTTTCAGTGCCTAGCTTGAGGGGGATGTTGAGATATATAGTCGATATATAACTATACATGGTTAGTCTAGTCAGCTTATACAGCTTCTAAATAGGACTGCTTCTAATTAGTTTTGTACTGAAAAATCATTAATTAGAAAATATATCAGAAGCTCGTATTGAAGCCCCAAAAAGATCTCTCTCCTCCCTTTCCCTCTATCTACCTCACGTCTCTTCTTCTCTTCCAGTTCATCCTTTGTTTTCCTTGTTTAACATACTGGATTAAAGGAATATGAATCCAGATTTTTAACACAAGACTCAGATTCCAGAACTTTTCAGAACTGCCTGAAAAAGACTGCTTTTTTACCTCCAAGGTTGCTGGTGACACAGTTATCCCGTTAGATGATAGCAGCACTAGTCCTTTTTAATCTCTCTCATTGTCTTTCTATTGTAAGCTCCCCTAATTTACGAAAAGACAAGGTTGCTCGTAACACAGTTATCCCCATTAGATAATAGTAGCACTAGTCCTGTTAGATCTCTCTCATTGTCTTGCACCAAATTATGCATAGTTAACTTTCTCAATCTGGTAAACTAAATTACTTGATTTAAACAACCAGTAAATCCTACAGAAACAAGTATATGATAATCGATATATTCACAGAATTCCAAGTTCTAACAAGTTGAACTTATTAATATGCAAAATGCAGCTAGAAGTTCAGTTCAAATAACACACAGAATAAACGTGAAGGCACGGGGAAAGAGTACCAATAGAAGAAAGCCATTGGAGGTTTGAGACTGCGTAATTGAAGAAACGTGTCGCTGAAATGTCCTATTCAGATGACGATAAACCCTAGCAATCAAATCTTCTGATTTCTCGCTTCTACATAAATTGCAAAGACTTTTGACCTGAAAATGAACAACACAATCAACAATCAAACTGCTATACACCTCAAATTCCAACTGAGTTAATATTGGCTATATAAACAATCTTCTGATTTCTCACTTGTACATAAATCACAAACTTAATTCCAAATGAGTATATATTGGCTATATAAATCAATCAATATCAACAATCTTCTAATTTCTCACTTCTACATAAGACTTTTGACCTGAAAATCACAAACACAATCAATAATCAAACTGCTACACCTCCATTTCAAATTAGTTAATACTGGCTAGATATATCATCTGTATCTATTGAACAATGCGTACAAGCGTGTGTGTGGTTCCATTGAACCCGTACTATTTTGGTACTTTAGTGTTTCAAGTAAAAAATGGTTGGCTTTCGTTGAACCAATTCTATATTTTGGTACTTTAGCATTCCAGCTTGGGAGCTTACATTCTCGATTGAACCAGTTCTATTTTGTTACTTTAAGGGAACTAGACTGTATTAAAGAAAATAATGCATGCATTAGCTTTGTATATTAATAGTGTCTTGTTTGATACACATTTTTATCCTATGATATATCTTAATACCTAGCAAATCATGATATTAGCAGAGCAATAGATTTTAATGCATGCATTAGCATGGTTAAATACACAATTGTAACTACATACGGTCTGAGACTCACTTCCTTGAAAAGAGGGAGAGGAGCGAAAAGCCATAGATTTTAATGCATGAATTAGCATGGTTAAATACACAATTGTCCATGAAGTCTCTCACATAGTATAGTATGGAGGGTGTTTTTGTAAACAACTAATTATTTTTAAATTATACAATGCATGTTATTTCTAATACACTAAACCAAACGGTGAATAAAAATAATCTCGGCATAATTAATTCATCAATACTAATACACTCTATTCAACATTATTCTTATACACTATACCAAACGACCCCCTAACATTCCAACTTGGAAGCTTACATTTTCATGTTCTATTTCACCCCCTGCGAGTTCTTTTCACCCTTTCCTCACCGTATTACTTCACTACCGGTTATTTATCCTTGCTGATTCACACAAAAGTTTCAGGGTGAAATTTTCGACTCCTCAATTTGCACAACTGTTGTATCAAAAAGAGTTTCTTCAATTTGTGTACAGCAAAACAGAATTTTACAAATGAGTCAGAAAACCAATAAGCAGATATTATAAAACTCCACCTGCGTGAGCTTGTTCTTATTCCAACGGAAATTCCCGGCTATTAAGTTTTTCTAATGTGATCAAAACAAATGGCACCAGGGGTTTTGAACCAACAGCCCCAACAAAAACTTGCAAGAAAACTCTTTATTCATCAAAATGGCATTTTACAATACAACAAACTTGGTTCACTCATTTTTCTAAAGTACAATGAATCCATAAGAGATTCAAATTAAACCTTCAAATACTCAGTTTCCTAAAGTACAATGAATCCACAAGGGAGGGATTCAAATTAAACCTTCAAATACTTAATAGCTGTATGAACATCTTTATCTCCTCTGCCACTGCAGTTAAGCACCACCTTAGTTCCATTGGGTAAAGTTGGACACAACTTCTCCAAGTAAGCCAGTGCATGAGATGTTTCCAGTGCAGGAATAATGCCCTCTAACCGAGATAATCGCTTGAAGGCTGCAAACGAACATCGGCACACGAAGAGAACATTAGTGAAACTTAAAATGTTACAGGAAGAATCAATGATGTAAGCTAAAACCTATGTGGCTTGGACTCTTCAAAAATACCCTCAGATATGTGTCGGATTCTCCAAAAGCTAGGCTTATTTGGAGGATACACGGGGGCTGCAACATTTTGGAGGGCCCGAGCAACATAGGCTAAAACCTAGTGAGCCATTTTGTATTATTTTGACTTAATTCTCAGGTAAGCACTAAAAAAGAGTGAGTTCAAATGGAACTGAAGCAGAGACAAAAATTAGATGCAATGATCAAAGCTAAAACCTATGTTGCTGGACTCTTCAAAAAACATTGTCGTGTGTGTGTCACATCCTCCAAAAGTTTTTGTTTTTGGAAGATCCAACATGGGTGCTGCAACATTTTGGAGGGTCCAAACAACATAGGCTAAAACCAAGTGCAAGCCATTCTGTATTCTTCTGACTTAATTCTCAGATGATTACTAAAAAAGGCTGAGTTCAAATGGAACCGAGGCAGAAACCAAGATTAGAATCAGGAACTAGTAGAGAAGTCAACAATCACCTTCTAAAGCCTCCTCATCAGTAATGCTATAATACTCTGCTCGTCCTAAATCTTTCAAAAAGCTGTGCTCTGGCCCAACTCCAGGATAATCCAATCTAGTAAGCCATAAGAGGAGAAGACAAGAAAAATGAAAACGAAGTGGTCAGTAGATGTAAAGATCTGCTATAGAATGACCTGCTCAAACTTTCAATCTAACAAAATATGCACTTCCATGACCAGAAAAAGAAGTTATTACCCAGCACTGATAGAATGGGGCTCAACGATCTGCCCGTCTTCATCTTGCAGCAGATAGCTCATAGCTCCGTGTAGCACTCCAACCTCTCCCTTTGTCAGAGTTGCAGCATGTTTTCCACTATCTACACCAAAACCGGCAGCCTCTACCCCAATCAACCTAACATCTTTATCATCAACAAACTCATGAAACAGTCCCATAGCATTTGAGCCTCCACCAACACATGCAACAAGCACGTCTGGTTTCCCACCCCATTTTTCCAATGCTTGCTTCCTTGTTTCTTTACCAATCACCGCGTGGAACTCTCTTACCATCATGGGGTACGGATGTGGTCCTGCAACAGATCCAAGTATGTAATGAGTTGTTTCGACATTTGTAACCCAATCCCTTATAGCCTCTGAAGTGGCATCCTTGAGTGTAGCAGTCCCCGAGTGGACTCCTCTAACCTGCATGTAAATTATGGAAAATGAAGTCAATAAATGCTACCAACTCGAAAAGAAACTGGTTCAAACTCTTTTGATCAAATTATAAAACCGGTCCTTATTAAAAAGAGAATCCATAGTAAGCAATTTGATGTGTGGCAAAGAGGAGGAAAATGAAGCCAAAAGTAACCATCTAATAGAATACTTCTTTTCATTTCTCTTAATACTATGTAAATGTATGCCCTTTAGATGAGTCACGGTTAACGCTCTTGGATTTGGTCTTTTAGGCGGTCAAATCAAGAAAACTGTGGTAGCTTCCACAGCCACAGAACGTAATTTCCAGGTAAACCTTTTCCTTCCATTTGCATCCATTAGACTCATTCATGGATTTTAAAAATAACTCCATCTCCTTATCTATTTAGATATACCCTCGTGATAGCTCTAGATCAAACTCAGAATTACTAATTCTGCCATTAACAGTAAACTATGGACTGCATTTACCACATCAGAACTCTAATAAGCATCAGAATGTTACGATCATCAGAAAGCTCCAAATAAGCACCAGATGCAACAAAAAAACTTCCATCATACAAAATGAATTTCCTAGTTCAGCTTACACGGTTATTAATTAGAAGAGCTGTAAAATTGAATATTATATATTCATTGGAAGAAGATGTCAGACCCTTTCTTTTCTTGAGAAAATAGAAACAAAGAACATCCCTTTTAGCTTTCTTTCTAGTATAATATGTTTGATAAATACTTTTATGAGAAAAATAAACATTGTTGTGGGGCAGACTAAATATGAAAGGTTGCCATTCAATTTGAGACACACACATATATGTATGTATGTAATCTATAATGAAAATGCATCTAAGTGTGCATATACAACAGACAAGAAAATACCCATACACAAGGAGTATACTAAAAAAATAGAAAACCAAGTGTGCATAGAGAAGTTATCACACAACTTAAATGGCAAATTAATGAAGGCACACTGGTGAATTCCATGGAACAGCAAAGTCAGTCAATAAATTCTTTGCAAAATAATCTTTATTAAGTAAGCTAAGAACAATCACGACTCATAATGTAGGAAACAAACCTCAGCTCCAAGAAGCTTCATTCTGAAGACATTTAGTGCTTGTCTCTCCATATCTTGAGCACCCATATAGATAATACATTCCAAACCAAAGCGAGCACAAACAGTAGCGGTGGCAACACCATGCTGACCTGCCCCTGTCTCAGCAATGATGCGTTTCTTGCCCAAGCGCTTGGCAAGTAAAGCCTGGGCAACTGCATTATTGATTTTGTGGGCTCCAGTGTGGTTAAGATCTTCCCTTTTCAGGTAGATCAGTGGCCCTTCGCCATCTGGACGCTTGTAGTGCTCAGTAAGCCGCTCTGCGAAATAAAGAGGGCTCTCCCTGCCTACATAATCTTTCAGTATTCCATCTAGCTCTTTCTGCAGACAGCATAAATCAGTTAAAAGAAAGATTAGACGCTTTGAATGGGACATCAAGAGTCTTCACTACGAATAGGATTGGGAAAAAAAACAAGAGAGAGTTATTAACAAAAAGAAAGGTCATAGCTAAAATTGCTTTTCAGAAGACTTGAACTATGCTAAAGTCCACCAAAGGTTTCACTCTTGTAACTTGATAAACAGTATGCTTGAGAAGCTTTTCTTGCAACAGCAGAATAACTTCTGTTTAGAGCTCACCGAGCAATCAAAAACTATTAAAGAAAAAAGATTGCATCTGCTAGTTGAGTAATCGGCCTTACTTGGGTCCATATATTCAAGAGGTAGAACGACATGTATTTTACATTACCAACTTACTTCGTTAATCAAGGTTGATGACTAATGAACTAATAGTTTAAGAGGAATACAAGGCACCCATTGCCCCAGTTACCGCTCCTGATATTGAGGCAAGCCTTGGAGCAATGGTAAATCTCCTCCTTTCGCGACTTGTAGGTCTGTGTTCAAGGGGTGAAAATTCAAGGAAAAGGCTGCTTGTGGTTTTCACCTACTCTCCCCCTAACCTAATTTAGTTAAGGAGATTCTATCTACGAAAAAAGGTAGAAGATCTCACGACACAGCACTAATTCCTGAAAATTGTTGGCAGTTATATCTCAACTCATCAAGCATATCCTCTGATAGAATGCAGGGTCAAAGTATAATCAAAGAAATGAAATCAAATATCACCAATCAATATTAAACTACACTTATCCATTCCACATTTCCACTCAATTCGGAACCATTTCATTTCAATACTACTAAACAATTTGTCTTTCAAAAGCAAATTGAATCAAATCACCAATTTGAAAACATCCGTGAGAACCTGAAAATCCACATTTCAATACTACTAAACAAATTGTATATTATAGCAAATAAAATCAAATCACCAATTTTGAAACTTATGCAACTGCCGAATTGAAACAAACAATAAAAACCATCCTCATGAACCTGAAAATCCACATTTCAATACTACTAAAAAAATCTATTAAATCAAAACATCAACAACAAAAACTAATAGTTCATTTGCGATAACCTGAAAAGCTTCATCGGTGGCGAGCGATTTGAAAGCGGACTCGAGCTCATCAAGCGCATGCATTAGGGTTTCAGGCACGTATTTCCCGCCAAATTTTCCGAACCGTCCGAACGAATCGGGCCGCTGGAGAACTGCCGGTTCAGCAGACGCCATTGATTGTTTTTCTGCAAGGACACAAGCAATGGAAGGAAGAAGCTTCGAGGAGGAAGAGGGGCAAAGTGTAATTTTATTAAGTTTGAGGGGTATTCCGGGTTTAAGAAAGTTGGAGGAGGAAGCGGAAGAGAGGCGGCAATGTTTGAGAGATACGGTGGAGGAGAATGCCATGTTTGGATGAAGAGTTGCTGAATTATTCTTTTGAAGGGCAAGAAAGGGCCAAAGTTTAAATAGGATAGTGGATAGTGACACGGTGGAATTTTGTGAAACGTGGCTGATTTAAATCCGTTTTGACAACAAAATAAATACTAGTTAGACTTTTAGATTTGTTTTTATTAAATTTAATTAAGATAAGATAGCTTAAATCTGATTAGTAAGATACCTTGAAATATATTTGTTTTTTGGTATAAGTATCTTGAAATTTTAATATGAGCATTTACCATTATCTTTATTTAAAAATTTCAAAAAATATGGATTCTAAAATAAATAACAATCAAATACGTCATTCATCCCAAAAAAATTGTCTTAGTTTAACTTAAGGTGGCAATGGGTGGGATCGGCGGTCAGACTCGCCCGCTTTAAAAAAAAATATCGAGAAGGATTCGAATCGACAGATCTGGCTCGTCATGGGCCCGCCCTGCACTTTGGACCTCTCCCCTTTGCACAAAATATATGTTGCACAACGGTCATTTTATATTTTGGTTGTTGTTCAACAATCATTTTTGGCCTCCCCAACCCCTCTACCCCCTTAATATTTATTTTTAACTCCTAAGTTATTATATTTATACTTTAACTCAATTTTTCAAGTATAAATACCTCATTTTCTCTTCATCTTTCTCACAATCTTCCTACAATATCTCTAATCTCTCAATCTATCTCTATACAAGTCTACATTGTCTACTAAATATTCAATTTTATTTATTCATTTGGGAGTGAAGTTGGCAACTAGGCAAAGTTTCAATTTTCAACCTCTCGATTACACATCGACGTTACGTCGGCGTTTGGTACATTCGTTCATTCATTAAATTATTATTGGTTCTTTATTATAATTAGCGCATCTAATCTCATTATCTTTAACTATTTATTAGCATAATTAAAATGAGAGGATTTAGAGGTATGTTTAAGGGTAAGGGTCAGACTTCTTCTAGTAGGGGTAACAAGAGCATGAGTACTTATTCTAGTCATCCTATTCCTAGACAGGACGATTTGGTTGATACTGATTTTTTTCCTGAATATCATTAGATTTAGATGAGGAGATATTTTCTGCAATTCAACAAGACTTTAATTAAGATAATCTAGATGACACACCGACTAATATAGATGACACACCGACTTATCTAGATGACACACCCACTAGTGAACCTCAAACTGGAACGTCTCCTATTACCCTTAATATGAGACGAGACCCAACACAACGAAAATTAAAATCAGATGCTGAGTTTTTTTTATAGGGACCAAGAAAATCAAGTAGTTAGATGTCAATTTGTAAAAATATTTATAAATTTAAAATGGAAAAATGTCAGGGTGGGATGAGAGGTTTATTGAGACATGTACAAAACTTTCACAAAGCTAGCTGGGATGAATATGAGGCAATAAAGTTTGGTGCGTCAATGCGCTCTTAGTCGGGACAAGGTTCACATAGTGTCTCAGACCAAGTACAGGGTCAAATTAACTCGACGACGGGGGAATTGTAGGTCCTAAATATGATAAACATAGAGATAGATAGGCAATAGCAAAATTAGTTAATGTGGAGGGTTTGCCTTTTTCATTTCCTTCCTCTCCTGATTTTATTCATTACATTAGAGATATGTATAATCTTGCTTTTAACGGTTTTCCTATATCAACTGTTAGGATATATATTTTAAAATTTGCACATGAATATCAACAATATTTACGTTATTCATTATATCAGTTTCCTGACAAAGTATCTATCTCGTCTGATATAGGCAGTAGTACTAACGACCATGCTTATTTAACGGTAATATGTCATTGGATAGATTATAAATGGTCTATGCAAAAACATATTTTAGCGTATAGATACATAGATGATAGGCACACTAGTACTTTTATTTTAGAAAATATTTATTCAGTTTGCGATTATTATGACATAACTGATAAAATTATGACTATTACATTAGAAAATGGTTCTTCTAATAATTATGCTATTAGAATTTTAAAAGATCTTTTAACTTCATCTTTTTCAAATCATTTTCATATAAAATGTCTGTGTCATATTTATAACTTAGTTGTAAAAGATGGTCTATCACTTTTTGAAGATATTTTTAATAAAATACAATTTGCTATAAATTTTATTTTTAGAAGTAATAGAATACAACGAAAAAAGGAATATATAAAAACTTGTCACGATTGCGGACTATCTTATAGAAAAATTCCCGAAGTAGTCACTAGGTGGAATTCCTTATACGAGTAACTACTTGTTGCTTATGATTATATAAGACCTACAACTTTATTTTTTAACGCTCATAATCGAAATCCAACTGATATGGTTGTAGATAGCGATTGGGAAAAAATTCAGAACTTATTGTATTTCTAGAGAAATTTTTTCAAGCAACAAAAGAATTTTTGGTATAATTATCCTACTATTTCAACTGTGTTATTTTATATAGCTCAAATATTTTTATTACTTAGTGAATATATGAAAAATCAGTTTATAAGACACATATTAAAAAAATGATTATCAAAATAAAAAAAAATTATTCTTATTCTCACTATTTATATTATTGGTACTGTATTAAATCCGACTATTAAAATAGACGGTTGTAAAACATTTATTGAAACTATTTATAATAGTATAGCAGTACTACCACCTCCAACTCCCAAAACTTCAAATGACCCACCACCAATTGAACAAACTAAAGAAGAAGTGTTGTCTAACATACAAGATAAATGCAAAAAAAATATATAGGTATTACCAACAAGAAAGTGCTAACAACCAACCGACTTCCATGTCATCTTCTTCTTCTTCAACACAACCTCAAAAAGACATGATGTTTCTACGGCTAGTATTGAAAGCTTTAGAAATAGAATGTTTAGTGGTAACACTACTAACCAAATTAGCGAGTTTGATGTTTTTGTTTTGCAGGGTGTTGTACCGTACCAAACAGTTCTCAATGAAGAAGGACGTGAAGACTTGCTGAAATAATGGAGGGAGAATAAGAAGATATTTCTGACACTGTCATTGATGGCCCGAGATGTGTTGAACATTCAAGCATCATCAACAGCGTCTGAAAGCATTTTTCCGGCCTGCAGATTTCAAATAGAAGAGAACATACACTCATTAGCGGGAGACAACTTGGAGATTGTAGTATTATTTAGAGATTTGATACGAGCGGAGCGGAGAAGGTGTGGTCAACCGGAGATCAACGAAGAAGAAGACGAAAACTACAATGAAATTTATCCGACGGAGGTGGAAGCGACGTCGAGCAATTTGACCAACAAATACCAATCCCAACCGAAGAACCACAAAAAATTATAAAGAAACTAGAAAAAGATATTTTTCAAAATGTAATTTTTTAATTGTAGTTTTACTATGTTATTTTGCAAATGTTAGCGATATTTCGAATGCTCACATAAGCGTACGCATCGTTCACAAGTAATATAGTCTGTAAGACTGAATATCGTCTAAAGAGACTGGTTTCTAAGTACAGTTCATCTATTTTATGTTATCTATTTGGCAATCGATATTTGATTGGTGTTTTTATTTAACTACTAGAATAATTGCAAGATTTAAACCAATAAAGTTGTAATCAGTTATGAATGAATTAGAGCTTCCAAAATCCTCGACTATCCACTGTATTCAATCCTTAATGCTACTAGAATGATTCTTCTTATTCGTTAAGATAGCGGTTAACTAGAGTGTCTTATATTCTGGTTAAGACATATAATCACTCAACCCCAGTGCAGAACCCTTCTATATTTCTATGATATGATTTACCACATAAGAGGACTAAGAACAGTAACCTATAATGCTACACAAGTATCGGAGTACTTTCGTCCGTGATTTTAACATATGTCTAGTCAATTACAGCATATTCAAATCACTCCTTTCGGCTTTTGAGTCAAAATCATATAGGTTATGATAATTAATGATCAATTAATTATCAAACATTCATACCAAATATTGACTAAATCTTAATCAAGTGAATAAGAAATCAAACTACTACATTAATTCATGAATAAAAGTTTCAAGCGATTCATAAGGAAAATCCTAATAGAGTGTTTAGCTCCTAGTCATAGTCACGCTAAGAACTAACACAATATACATACATAAACTAAATTAAAAACGAAAGAAAGAAAATTACGTAACACAAAGTCTTCAATTGTAGCTCCAAATTCGCCTTGTGTTGTGTTGTGTTGTAGAATGACCAACCTCCTTCATAGAATTAATTCCTAGGGCTTAAATATTCTCTAATTTTCATGCTCTATGGACCAATCTTCCCTTATCCAATTTGTCTTCGGAACTGAAATTTCCCGTGTCGGCACCGCTGCAGATTACGCATCACGCGCTGCGAAACTCTGCGACTTCTCGACAAATGGCACCGTGATCGTCGATGGCACCACGGTCTTTGAAAGTCTGTGACTCGCCGATAAATATGGCATCGCTTCTCGCGTAGTTGCACCGCAGTGTTGCCTTCTTTCGCTCTGAGTTGCCAACTTTCGTCCTTTTCGTCTCGGGAGCACCTTTTCTGCCCATTCCTCATTCATTTTTGTCATTTTGCCTTTTTGCACCGATGTGACTCAAAAGAAAGAAAAATAAACCTACTACTATACTAAACACAACAAAAATGAGTGAAATACCAACTAAAGAATGACTCAAAGGCGTATACAAAATACGCCTAACAAACACCCTAAACTTAACCTTTGCTCGCCCTAGAGCAAAGATCAAAACAAAAACAAAGACACAAAAATAAAAGACTCAAAGACTCAAATCAAGCAGCTGCACAAAGACTTAGAAACACATGAACGTCAGTGTTACACCTTGTAAGTTAATACAAGAGTTAAGAACGTCATTAAGATTAAGATTCAGATAATGGATATAAGTTATATTTACATAAGCTACGAGCGCGTCAATGAGAACTTAATATGATAAGTTATATATATTTCCATTAAGGATTATTACATATATAAGAATTACGACATGGGGAATGCGAGACCTTATGGAATTTCCGGGAAATTAACGGAAACAGGAATCAAGATTGGAAGAATTGGGATTAAGATTTATTGCTTGAGGGATTAAGTTAGTTAAATAGACACTTATAGGGTTAAAGTGTAATTGCAATGGGGACCAAAGTGTATTTATTAGAAATCTGAAAATATTAAATTAGACCTAACTACATCATTCTTTCACTTAGACAAAATCAAAATTTCTCTCCTCCTCTTTCTTTCCCCATGGCCGAAATTCTCACCCCATTTGTAGCAAGAAAAATATAGTTTTTATTCCATCTTCTTAGACTAATTATCCTACACAATTGAAGCCTAGAATTAGAGGATTTTTGTAGCCCAAAACAGCGGGTTTCGGTACCCACTGGACCGAGACTTGGGGCAGTGATTCCTTCAAGTGTTGAATAAGATTTTTGGAAGGAAAACATGTATAAATGATGGGTTGACATTATGAAATGATTTCATGTTGAATTGGAGTGGAAGAAGTGAAAAAGTGGGCAAGAAGAGGGGCAAAAAAATGGGCAGAAAATCGAGATTTTGGGCAGAATTTTAGTCAACTTTGGAGGGGTATATATCCTCGTATATTAGGGGGTTTTGGGTGTTTCAAGAGCCTAAAATGAATTTCGTCGAGTCTAGTTTCTAACGAAATAAACCTCTCATCGATACGACACCGGAGTAGGGAGTTATAGACGTTACACGTTCAGCTGACAAAGCAGTGGCTAAAAATCGGGACTGTTTTGGGGATTAAATTAAGGTATGGAAATTCTTCTTTTTATGCTATAATTGAAGTTGCATATTGTTGTAGTTGAAGTAATGGACTTGTGTTAGGAAGAAATCTTGAATTTAGACAATGCATGTGTCAATTTTGGGTGTGAGCCGAATTTGGCTGTTTCGGGCATATGTTGGATTAGTGTGTTGTGTTGTAAATTTCATCACTAATTGCGTATAAAAAATGGATGAAATTGTGAAGATTAAAGATGAATTCGTTATATGGGATTGTTGGAAAGATAAATTGGTTTAATAGTTAAGAAAAAAGTTAAAATGGTCGCATGTTAATGGCCTAAAATTCATAGATAACTCTCGGACATTGTGTGACCTTTACGGGTTGTTTTTGTGCAAATTAATTGTTAGTATTATTATTAGTATCATCGCTAATCGTATGTTAAGAATTGAACGAAGCATTGATACTTGGTATTGTAATTAGTTATATAAAGGGACGCGAGATAAAATGGATTTAAGAAATCAAGAAAGGAGTTACAGAACTTTTTAGACTTTATGGTAACATTTTAATAATTTCATGAATATGGTAAATAGGTGCGATAATCACCTTGATGGTTAAAATTGTTGTCTTTCATGAATAAGGAAAAAGAGAAGGTATGATGGCGTATATGTAAGTGTATGGAGCCTAATTAGATTACATATTGAAATAGTTGTGATTGTTGGTTGATTTGGATTGTTGGTTAATTATGGATACGCACATAAACAGAGGAAATGCTGCCCAAATTTTTATAGAATTAAGGAAACCGTTATTCAAATAACTTACGTTGGGAGTCCTATAATTAATTGTCTTATTATTATGATTATAGGCTGACGTACTAGACGAGGCGCATCCTAGTTTTACATTGGTTGAGCGACTAAGAGGTATGTGAGACTATCATTCTTTCTTTTGGCATGACTTTGTGAAAGAACTTTCATTTGACATGATTTTAATAAAAGTACGGCAGACGTACATGATTTTCTACAAAGTTAGTTTTAAAGGAAAATTGTTATGACGAGTGCCTATGATTTTCAGTAAAGAGCTTATTATGATGATATTATCGAAAGTCAAATATGATTTTTAATTGCATATAGTTGCTCATGATATCTACTCGTGCCAAGTCTTATTACACATTCACCGAGTCTCTCACATAGAGGGCTGACACTATATTGTATGTTTTGGATTCGAGTCCCAAGCGGGTTCGACTCATGGATTACTATTATTCCATGGATTAGCTCTCCATGATGCGGGTTCGTGTCTCATGACATTATATTATTCCATATACTTACGTGGGTTCGAGTCCCACGATATATATACTTGGGTTCGAGTCCCATGATATATACATACTTACTTAGGTTCAAGTCCCATGATATATATGTATCTAGACGGGTTCGAGTCCCGTGCCATTATATCCTGAGGATAGGAGTTCATGGCTTTGGCATGATTTGCATATTTTGAAAAAGATAAGAACTGATTTTCATTACTCTCATTTGGTAAGACACATTTATACTATTAAGTTGATTTCATACTTGCCTCATATTATATGTTGAACTATTATGATCTCAATTACAGTATTTTTTTTCCAGTTTCACATACTTGGTACATCTATCGTACTGACCCCCTTTTCCCTGGGGGGCTGCGTTCATGCCCGCAGGTACAGGTGATCGGTTAGGTGACCCTCCAGTTTAGGACATCTACCGCTGCTAAAGAGCTCCCTTGTTCCGGAGCTAGTTATTTTGGTACAGATCTTTACATTCCAGACTTATGTATATTTTAGGCACGACGGGGCCCTGTCCCGTCATATGTCAGTGTTGTACTCTTAGAGGTCTGTAGACAGTTGTGGGTGATAGATGTGTTTTGGACTTGTGTAGAACGTTTATGCGGTTGAGCTAGTTGTATTGTTGCACTTGTTTTGGGATGTTCCCGTATATCGTGGCAGCCTTGCCGGCTTGCCTATTGTGATTACTCATTTGCTTATGTGATGCTAATTGGTGGCAGCCTAGTCGGCTAGCCTGTTGTGATGGTTGAATAGTTGTGTAAGGCAGCCTTGTCGGCTCGCTTATTTTTGGGTATATGTTATAGATGTAGAGTTGTGTTGTCGAAATTTTCTATTACCCTTAAGGGTCAGTTGATTACGTGACGAGTTAGAGTAATGACGTCCAATTAGGGCGTTGGGTCGCGGCCCGTCGGGTCGTGTCGTGACAGTCAGTTGGGATAATATGCAGGAACAGATATAGCATGAATTCAGCAATCTAGAATTTCAAGTCAGATATTTCGCAAATTCATTTCAATCACAAGTAATTGGAGCATGAATACCTAACTTATGCATGTCAATTTCATTTAGTCTGCGGGCCTGTGTACTTGCTATTCTCCACTAATCATAGACATACATACTAGAGATCCTCAGGACTTTTCAGGGTTGTAATATAGGCTTAGGCAGCGGTAGATAAAAATTGGCATTTAGGCTCGAATTACGTACCATAAGCGTTGTTCTCATTCAATCATTTGGTCATTCTTTTTTGTATTCTTTTTCAGTTCATACCTATCGTTCCCCTCTTCTCTTTTTGAGAGCATGAAAACACATTCACATAGGCACCCCCAAACTTAAGCTTAACATATATATTTTTTATTGGGGTGTATCAATTTTTCACTCTCTTTTGTATTTCTTTTTCACACTTCTTCATCCCAAATTTTTTCAATTACTGCTTATGACACACAAGGGAATCATAGGGTGTCAATGTTGACAGTCAATTTTGACCCGTTTTTTTGTATATTCGTTGCAATTTTAAGTATTTTAGCACACCACATTTTAATCGTTATTTTGCATATTTTTACATAATATTCTATGTTTATTTCTTCACAAAAAATGGCATTGCATATTTTATTTTTTAATTAAGCATTATGTCTTTGTTAATATTATGTTTATTATTGTTACACCGTCGTTTTATTTTTAATAATATTTGCATCTCTCTAAATAATTAATTGGCATCTTGTTTTTACTTTTAATCAGACATTAAACATGTCTTAAATATTGAATTTTAGTATTATTGTATCGGCATTTGAATTTTAATAATTTTGCATCTTTTAAATAATTTTCTGTTAAATAATTAACTCGTCTTGCATTTTGTCAAACCAGTCCAGTCCAGTCCAAGACACAATTTGAATCAGTCCAATCCAACACCATTTTAATTTCATCCAAACACTCTTTTATTTTTTCCCCCTGTCGCGCCCCTTTTCGGCCGCGGCATTTTCTAAAATAGCGAGCCCTGCTTAATAAAATGCAAAATGTTAGAAAGTAAATAAATATGCTAAAAAATGCTTAAAAGAATGCTAAAATTGCTAAAAGGATGCTAAAGTTTAAAAGAGGCTAAAATTTAAAATGCTAAAGGGTTGCTAGAATGCTAAGGGTTCGCGGAGTCGCCACCTAATTAATTGGGGTGAATTAGGACACCTAAATGTTTAACTAGTTTAAAGTAAAACATTAACTCCATTTTATGGTCTGCTAAACTTAGTGAGATTCTGGGTAAGGGTTCTTTATTAATCTAGAGGGAAGGGGTTAGGCACCCTCTAAGATCCGCTAACTTGCGGTTGTCCTGCCAAACCTAGGGTAATTATTATGTTTTAAAAATGCAAAGTAAAAGCTCTTCCTGCTTAACAAAATGCTAAAAATGTTAAAATGTTTAAAAGGTTAAAAAGGCTAAAAGTGCAAAAGTGCTAAAATATTAAAATGCTAAAGTACTAACAGAAATGCTATGTTTTAAAGAAGATGCTAAAAGTGTTAAAAATGCTTGAAAGCTTAAAAGATGCTAAAGGTGCAAGAGGAGTGCTAGCATATTTAAGGTGCTAAAAGTGTTAAGAGGGGCTAAAAGGCTAAAGGTGCTTAAGAGTGTTAAAGATTAATTTTGAAAGTAAAAGGTGCTAAAAGTGCAAAAAGGATGCTAAATGTTAAAGAGTGCTTAAAAGGTGCTAGAAATGCTAAGATGTTACAGGTGCTTTATGGACTAATTATATGCTCATGCAAAGATTATTTACGGACTAATTGTGTATACTGCTAGCTAAATTAATCTTGCCTAACCTGCGTACAGTATTATAGATGCTTAAAGACGATTCTTGAGGGTTTAGGAAAAAATCTGTTATGAATTTTAATAAACAAAAATGTTGGTTTTATGATGCGAGTTAAATCATTTGAATTATTTTTGCAGAATTTAGACATGTCTAATAGTCCTAAAAGACAAATAAAGTAGAAGTGCGTTTCTAATTATGAATTACTTTCCTCCTTATGTGTTTGAAGCTTAATTGTTCCAAATATCCTAAATATTACAGAAATAGAGTAATTAAATTACAATAAACAAATAAATAAATGAAATGCAAGTAAAGAGAGAGAATGGGATTTAAGAATGCTTTTCTGACGGATGAAGGCGTCTATTTGTTTTTCTAGGAATTCCTGAAACGGGAATGCGAACGCGGATGCGGGTTGCCATTTGAAATGACTTGCGATGAGTCTCGCCGTGAGACTCTTTATTTTGCTCCGATGCGTGCCATGTAAAAAAAAACGAAAGTGATAAGGATTAGCAAATGTCCTACAAAGTTTGCAACTTATCAATGCTAAACAAGTATTGATATAAACATTTAAGAAGCAAATAAATTACTTTTATAACAACACATGGGAGGTAATAGACTATTGAAATCTTTATATGGTTTAAAACAAATTTCTAGACAATGGAATATCAAATTATTTCTTGCGCTTGACTACAATAGGATTTGCACAGAGTCCTTATGATCATTCTCTATTTAGCAAGCAGTCTTGATTATAGGCAGTAGCCAGAAGCTGATTCAGGAGGCCTAACAGGCATAGCACAATCACTTTAAGGTCAAAGACTTGGGATCACTTAGATATTTTTTGGGCATTGAAGTGCTGAGGTCTAAAACTGGCATTCTGCTAAATCAGAGGAAGTATATTCTTAGTTACTATCAACAATGAGATTACGTGGTACAAACATGTTTCCAGGATATGCCACACATTTGTTTGCAAGATAATCACCCATATTAGCCACGATAGGATACAAGCTTGATTCGTATTAATATACCTCCAAAGATAGGAAGCAATTAAAACCAACAAGCCATTAAGATTAGATGAAACTGTGTAGTGTATGCAATATGCTACCAAGACAGAATTGTAAAATTAGATATGTCATGAATATGCAAAACATGAACCAAAACAGATTTATAAAAAATTTCAAAAGAAGACATCATGGGTTCAAAAGCTCTTATTTTCTATCGTATACACGTAACATGCGTACTACTGAAGAATACTCTATTTAAACCAAACTAATCTCGGATCTAGCAAAATATGATTCACAAATTCAAACCACTCCATTATCTAAGAAAATAAACATATCCACTAGTTAAGTAGATTACACCATAAGATGACTCGAGGGGTTCATTTGCTATCATATGGACATCTTTTACATTCAAATAGAGGATTAAGTGTGAAACCAACTTTTGGTTTACATTCAAATAAGCGGGCGATCTATGCACTTCAATTAACTACAACAAGATAACTAATCAATAAACTGTTCATTTTCGGACATAGTATTTAGACATCCAAACCAAACATGATGTTACAAGAATTTATTAAATACGCAGAATCGTTGAGTAAATCAAGCATATTGAACACTAATGTAATAATGCTAACAAATATCATCAAGAAATGTATAATCGAACAACACACAGATTTGCATTAAGAGTCGAAAAACTCGAAAGAGAAAGTAGGTCAAGTTTACCTTCTCCGGCGGCGAACCGAGGCAGCGTATCAAGTCGTCGGTTCAATCGACGGGTTTTGGGTTTGCGATGTGAATGAAATGTAAAGCTTGTTATTGAGAATGCTTACTGATTTGAGACTGATTTCCGCGACTAATAAGAAAAGGTTTCGATTCGGTGGTTCTTGCTGTTTCCCTACTGAGCTCTAGACGATCGACGCTATGGGTACCCTCTCTAACTGAGCTCTGAATCGATCCTATGTTCGACACTGCTGCTACCGGTGCCGATGCTATCTCCTCTGACTAAGCTCTGAATTCGATCGATTTCTGAATCCCCCTGTCGATGCTCTTTGCATGTTCTTATATAGCCCCTCTTCGGGTTCTATGTTTGGTATGCATTTAAGGCTGAGATTTCTATGCCTATTCTTGCTCTGAATTCGCACGATTCGTACTTGATATCCTAAGATTTCGTATTGATTCTTACCATTTGTTGACGAGATTTGGGTAGGGATATGGTAAGGGAAAGCTGGCTAACATTTGGCAGGTGTCTCAGGATTCTCGAGCGAGAATCTCGGGCGACGAGGTGAAGGGGTGGCTCTCATAAGTTTCTAGGTTTAGGGTTCGTTTTGTGCCTTTGAGTTGAGAGGGGCGACGGGTAGGGGAGAAAGGAAAATGGGCTGGGTCAGCGTGGGATGGTTATTAATTTAGGGGATGGGCGTGTGGGCTTGCGGGTTTGGGCCGGGGATTTGTGTGGGCTGCGGGGCTGAAAAGGAGAAGTGGGCTGGGTTAGTTAGTATTAGGTAATTAATTAGTTAGGTAGTTTTAATAAATAGTGAATTAAATTAATAAATTGTGCTTAAATTATTAATCTAATTGTTATAATACTAAATGCGGGTGTGCTATTTAATTAATGCTTAATGCTCTAGAATGTGGCGCTATTATTTAGGAGTTGATTAATTAGTTTTAGGCTTAGTTAATTAATTAATTAACCAATGTGATTAAACTAATTAGGTGCTTCATTAATCTAATTATTTAGGTGTTAAATTAGTCTAATAAATGCGGTTATGCTACCTGACACGACGTTATCGCTAAATTATTTATTTTATGCATTTATTAATTATTTAAGAATTACGACAAAGCTTAAAGTTAATTAATGCGGGCGCGAGACTCTAAGTGCTTAAAACTCTACGCGATGCCATTATTAAAATATTTATGCATGTATTTATGTTTTTATTGTTGTATTTTATTATAAAAATCCTAAAAATTATTTTACAAAATTAGTGTAATTTTATGGTTAATGGCTGGACGGGAGGGTCAAAATTGGGTGTCAACAGATGTCCCTCTTTGTATGGAGATGATGGAAGAATCTTCGGACAAAGACGTTGACTCATAGCCAATTTTGTCTCGATCTTCAGAATTGCAAAAAATGCTGGGCAAGTAGACAAAGCTGACGCAAAAATCAAAAACTGTCCCAGTGTCGAGTTATGACGACACTGGGATACCATGGTCAAAACACTAAGGCGGGCTAACGCGGACTCAAGCATCGCCCTGTCGAGTTATGATGACACCGGGCTACCATGGTCAAAACACTGCGGCGCTAACGCGACTTAAAAGTCGCCCGGTGTCGAGTTATGACGACACTGGGTTACCATGGTCAAAACACCAAGGCGGGCTAACGCGGACTTAAAGCTGTCCCAGTGTCGAGTTATGATGACACTGGGTTATGGTGCAAAAAGTAAAAGAAAATAACTGGCTTGAACCTGGGGTGTACTGCTATGGCTTGTGGTGCTGGGTTCTACGGTGATGCGGAGCGAGTGGACCGACGCTTGAGGCCGCTCACGCGATCGTTGGGAAGGTTGACCAGATTGCCGGTTATTGTAAGAGAAAATCCACGTTGTGCTCCTGCTCCTGCATGCTAAGACTTAAACAAACGGTTAGTGCATAACTGTTAAGGCAAAAAATGATGATGTATAATTTTAAAAGTAATGCAACTGTGAGTAGAAAAGGTTATCCTGCAAATGTGATGCCTGCTGTGTTGATGCGATGCTGCAAATGCTGTGATTTCGCCCTTGCACGAACGTGTTGCGATTGTGAATGCGGATACGTTGTCCTTGCTGCAACTGTCGCTGTAGACTAAAGCTCAAGAAAGAGTTTAGTGCATAACTTGTGTAGATGTAATATGCTGATGATGGCGTCGTTTTCGGACTTCTTTGTCTTGATAACGCGTCGTTGCTGGACGCGTTCTTTGGCGTCGTTGCGTGGACTCATTGCGGCCGATAACGCGTCGTTACTGGGCGATGTTCTTCTTGGCGTCGTTGCGTGGACTTGCTGATCACGTCGTTATGCGGGCGTGTTCTTCTTTGGCGTCGTTGCAGACTTGTTGTCCGATAACGTCATTGCACGGGCGTATTGCTCGGGCGTCGTTGCATGGACTTGCTGATTACGTCGTTATGCGGGCGTGTTCTTCTTTGGCGTCGTTGCGTAGACTTCTTTGTCGATAACGTCGCGTCGTTACTGGGCGTGTTCCTTTGGCGTCGTTGCGTAGACTTCTTTGTCGCGATAACGTCGTTATGCGGGCGTATTCTTCTTGGCGTCGTTGCGTGGACTTGCGATCACGTCGTTATGCGGGCGTGTTGTTCTTTGGCGTCGTTGCGTGGACTTGTTGTCCGATAACGTCGTTGCTGGGCGTGTTCTTCTTTGGGCGTTGCGTAGACTTCTTTGTCCGATAACGTCGTTATGCGGGCGTATTCTTGGGCGTCGTTGCGTGGACTTCTTTGTCCGATAACGTCGTTACTGGGCGTTCTTCTTTGGCGTCGTTGTAGACTTCTTTGTCCGATAACGTCGTTGCTGGGCGTGTTCGCTCGAGAATAAATGCTCTGCAAGCTAAGCGAGAAAGCGTTAGTGTATACTGTTTAAACAAAATGATAAATATATATGAAGTGCAATTTTATGGATAGAGATGTCGCCACGATATGCATGGCGAATCGAGATGTTGCCACCGCAAATCGACGAATTGTTATGATGCCTTTGTAGTGTGCGATGCGTTGGTTGCAAGTTTGACTTTATGCCCGAGTTGACGCGCTAGGTTTTGTTGCGAACTACGAACTTTGATTGCGATTGTTGATGCCGCTTTCAGCTGCTTCTGATGCGGACTTTGAATTTTGAGATTTTTTTTGTCATATCTTCTGCCTCTGCTGTTTCTTCTTGCGAAGAAACTTCTTGCCGTATTTTCTGCTTCGGCTATTGCATTTGCTGCTTCTGTTAATATGAAAAGACCTGCGCTCAAAGAAAATTTTGTGAGTTTTGGGGGGGGTCGATTTGTATTTGACTTCGCGCTTGTCTTGACATCTGCGTGCACAGTGCGCTTGGATTTGCGGCCGCATGCAGTTTCCTACATTGTCCCAGTTTTGAGAAGGTGTCATGTTGCTCTTCTTTTCTGAGACCCCTGCTTTGCCTATAGGAACCAAGACAGGTTCCGACTCGTTCCGCTCAGATGCCCTTGAATCGGTCATGTCGCTGGACCGTGCCTTTGATCTTGTGAAATATTGATGCTCTGCCATTGCTAAGTCAAATACAAATCGACCTTTGGGGGGAGATGATAAATCTTTCTAAAAATGCAACAAACGGTGTTAGCATAAAGCACATAATTTGCGGGTATGTAGCAGATATATTGCATATAGCACATTCAAACGTTTCCTAACATGCGGGGGGACCTCTTTATGCCAGAGGTAAGCCTAAACGTCACTTATGCGAGATTATGACGGGTTTGTCCAAGTCGTCCAACTATAATGCCTTTGTTGGAAATGGCGACCAAATGACGGTGCACTTTTCCAATTTCAGCATGTCATGATTGGGCTTGGATTTGTTTGTCATTGCCACGCTACACATAATATGTTGGTTGGCCGTTGGGTTGAGAAACCCGTCGACAAGTTTGGTGTCTTCCTAATTGTGGTGTCGATGCCAAAGACCGACCCACCTAAGGTAAATGCATGCATGCCCTAAAATAAGGGTGGTATAGCTCTATCTTAAGTTTGCTAAGATTTGGCTTTTACGACGCAAGAGTTCGAGCGGACAACTCGAGTGAGAAGGCTACGCGGCCATCGGTTAGACCGGGCACTCCACGTATATTACCGACTCTCCTAAATTTGGATTTTGAAGAAAGAATTTTGCTGATGCACCCAGCGCACCTCGCATGTAGTGTGTGATTGTGTGAATTTTCCAGAGTGGAAGAAATATGAGCGGAATGCCAGTTTAAGGAAAGCAGTAAAACAGGTAGCAATTTAAAATAAACAAAACAAAATACAGCACACAAAAAATTAAATGCAAAAGTAATTGCCAAATAATTATCCTAGGTCTGTTGTGGTTAAGAACCTAAAATCCCCAGCGGAGTCGCCATTTCTGTCGCGCCCCTTTTCGGCCGCGGCATTTTCTAAAATAGCGAGCCCTGCTTAATAAAATGCAAAATGTTAGAAAGTAAATAAATATGCTAAAAAAAGCTTAAAAGAATGCTAAAATTGCTAAAAGGATGCTAAAGTTTAAAAGAGGCTAAAATTTAAAATGCTAAAGGGTTGCTAGAATGCTAAGGGTTCGCGGAGTCGCCACCTAATTAATTGGGGTGAATTAGGACACCTAAATGTTTAACTAGTTTAAAGTAAAACATTAACTCCATTTTATGGTCTGCTAAACTTAGTGAGATTCTGGGTAAGGGTTCTTTATTAATCTAGAGGGAAGGGGTTAGGCACCCTCTAAGATCCGCTAACTTGCGGTTGTCCTGCCAAACCTAGGGTAATTATTATGTTTTAAAAATGCAAAGTAAAAGCTCTTCCTGCTTAACAAAATGCTAAAAATGTTAAAATGTTTAAAAGGTTAAAAAGGCTAAAAGTGCAAAAGTGTTAAAATATTAAAATGCTAAAGTACTAACAGAAATGCTATGTTTTAAAGAAGATGCTAAAAGTGTTAAAAATGCTTGAAAGCTTAAAAGATGCTAAAGGTGCAAGAGGAGTGCTAGCATATTTAAGGTGTTAAAAGTGCTAAGAGGGGCTAAAAGGCTAAAGGTGCTTAAGAGTGTTAAAGATTAATTTTGAAAGTAAAAGGTGCTAAAAGTGCAAAAAGGATGCTAAATGTTAAAGAGTGCTTAAAAGGTGCTAGAAATGCTAAGATGTTACAGGTGCTTTATGGACTAATTATATGCTCATGCAAAGATTATTTACGGACTAATTGTGTATACTGCTAGCTAAATTAATCTTGCCTAACCTGCGTACAGTATTATAGATGCTTAAAGACGATTCTTGAGGGTTTAGGAAAAAATCTGTTATGAATTTTAATAAACAAAAATGTTGGTTTTATGATGCGAGTTAAATCATTTGAATTATTTTTGCAGAATTTAGACATGTCTAATAGTCCTAAAAGACAAATAAAGTAGAAGTGCGTTTCTAATTATGAATTACTTTCCTCCTTATGTGTTTGAAGCTTAATTGTTCCAAATATCCTAAATATTACAGAAATAGAGTAATTAAATTACAATAAACAAATAAATAAATGAAATGCAAGTAAAGAGAGAGAATGGGATTTAAGAATGCTTTTTACGACGGATGAAGACGTCCTATTTGTTTTTCTAGGAATTCCTGAAACGGGAATGCGAACGCGGATGCGGGTTGCCATTTGAAATGACTTGCGATGAGTCTCGCCGTGAGACTCTTTATTTTGCTCCGATGCGTGCCATGTAAAAAAAAACGAAAGTGATAAGGATTAGCAAATGTCCTACAAAGTTTGCAACTTATCAATGCTAAACAAGTATTGATATAAACATTTAAGAAGCAAATAAATTACTTTTATAACAACACATGGGAGGTAATAGACTATTGAAATCTTTATATGGTTTAAAACAAATTTCTAGACAATGGAATATCAAATTATTTACTGCCTTGACTACAATAGGATTTGCACAGAGTCCTTATGATCATTCTCTATTTAGCAAACAGTCTTGATTATAGGCAGTAGCCAGAAGATGATTCAGGAGGCCTAACAGGCATAGCACAATCACTTTAAGGTCAAAGACTTGGGATCACTTAGATATTTTTTGGGCATTGAAGTGCTGAGGTCTAAAACTGGCATTCTGCTAAATCAGAGGAAGTATATTCTTAGTTACTATCAACAATGAGATTACGTGGTACAAACATGTTTCCAGGATATGCCACACATTTGTTTGCAACAGATAATCACCCATATTAGCCACAGTAGGATACAAGCTTCAGATTCATATTAATATACCCCTCCAGTATAGGAAACGAATTAAAACCAACAAGCCATTAAGATTAGATGAAACTGTGTAGTGTATGCAATATGCTACCAAGACAGAATTGTAAAATTAGATATGTCATGAATATGCAAAACATGAACCAAAACAGATTTATAAAAAATTTCAAAAAGAAGACATCATGGGTTCAAAAGCTCCTTATTTTCTATCGTATACACGTAACATGCCGTACTACAGTAAGAATACTCTATTTAAACCAAACTAATCTCGGATCCTAGCAAAATATGATTCACAAATTCAAACCACTCCATTATCTAAGAAAATAAACATATCCAGCTAGTTAAGTAGATTACACCATAAGATGACTCAAGGGGGTTCATTTGCTATCATATGGACATCTTTTACATTCAAATAGGCAGGATTAAGTGTGAAACCAACTTTTGGTTTACATTCAAATAGGCAGGACAGTCTATGCACTTCAATTAACTACAACAAGATAACTAATCAATAAACTGTGTTCATTTTCAGACATAGAGTATTTAGACATCCAAACCAAACATGATGTTCGTCAAGAATTTATTAAATACGCAGAACTGTTTGAGTAAACTGAAGCATATTGAACACTAATGTAATAATGCTAACAAATATCATCAAGAAATGTATAATCGAACAACACACAGATTTGCATTAAGAGTCGAAAAACTCGAAAGAGAAAGTAGGTCAAGTTTACCTTTCTCCGCGAACCGAGGCAGCGTATCAAGTCGCTCGGTTCAATCGACGTTTTGGGTTTGCGATGTGAATGAAATGTAAAGCTTGTTATTGAGAATGCTTCGATTTGAGACCGATTTCGCGACTAATAAGAAAAGGTTTGATTCGGTGGTTCTGCTGTTTCTCATCGAGCTCTGACGATCGACGCTATGGGTACCTCTAATCGAGCTCTGAATCGATCCTATGTTCGACACTGCTGCTACCGGTGCCGATGCTATCTCCTCTGACTAAGCTCTGAATTCGATCGATTTCTGAATCCCCCTGTCGATGCTCTTTGCATGTTCTTATATAGCCCCTCTTCGGGTTCTATGTTTGGTATGCATTTAAGGCTGAGATTTCTATGCCTATTCTTGCTCTGAATTCGCACGATTCGTACTTGATATCCTAAGATTTCGTATTGATTCTTACCATTTGTTGACGAGATTTGGGTAGGGATATGGTAAGGGAAAGCTGGCTAACATTTGGCAGGTGTCTCGCCGGATTCTCAGGCGAGAATCTCGGCTGGGCGACAGGGGTGAAGGGGTGGCTCTCATAAGTTTCTAGGTTTAGGGTTCGTTTTGTGCCTTTGAGTTGAGAGGGGCGACGGGTAGGGGAGAAAGGAAAATGGGCTGGGTCAGCGTGGGATGGTTATTAATTTAGGGGATGGGCGTGTGGGCTTGCGGGTTTGGTAGGGATTTGTGTCATGTGGTGAAAGGAGAAGTGAAATTTGGGTTAGTTAGTATTAGGTAATTAATTAGTTAGGTAGTTTTAATAAATAGTGAATTAAATTAATAAATTGTGCTTAAATTATTAATCTAATTGTTATAATACTAAATGCGGGTGTGCTATTTAATTAATGCTTAATGCTCTAGAATGTGGCGCTATTATTTAGGAGTTGATTAATTAGTTTTAGGCTTAGTTAATTAATTAATTAACCAATGTGATTAAACTAATTAGGTGCTTCATTAATCTAATTATTTAGGTGTTAAATTAGTCTAATAAATGCGGCTATGCTACCTGACACGACGTTATCGCTAAATTATTTATTTTATGCATTTATTAATTATTTAAGAATTACGACAAAGCTTAAAGTTAATTAATGCGGGCGCGAGACTCTAAGTGCTTAAAACTCTACGCGATGCCATTATTAAAATATTTATGCATGTATTTATGTTTTTATTGTTGTATTTTATTATAAAAATCCTAAAAATTATTTTACAAAATTAGTGTAATTTTATGGTTAATGGCTGGACTTAGGTCAAAATCAGTGTCAACACCCCCCTAAAAACAATACCCCAATTTTCATGCCCCCCCCCCCCCCCAAATACCAAACCCTAAACCGACCCTATAAAATAAAAAATTCCCCCCCCCTTTTCAGAAAATCAGCAGCGCACAACCCTAACCTCTCAACATCATCTCCCTCACCCTTCCCTTTTCACGTCGCCGCCGCCTTCGCCGGAGCTCCAAGCTCCGGCGGACACCCTATCTCATACACGCACATCAGACCACCCCACTCTCTCTCACTCTTCTCTTCCCTGCCTTCCCGTCGCCGTCGCCCTCTCCCTGAACCATCGCGACCATCGATTTAACCGCCATCGTTTCTCGGCGAAACCCCAGCCAGCCATCCGCCGACCCTCACCCTTCCTCTTCACTCCCGTCACCCCCCTAGACGCACAAGCCGCACATATCCTTTCCATTATACCCCCCTCCCTTTTCATTTTTAGGTCATCTCCCTCACCCATTGTTCCCGTCGCCGCCTCCCTTCGCCGGAGCTCCAAGCTCCGGCGAAGCCCCCTTTTAACACCCACCTCACCCTCTCAGCCCTAACTCCCGTCGACCACCACCATTCCATTTCCCGTCGCTGCTGCCTATCGTCGGAGCTCCACCCACTGAACCGTCGACCTTGAACCATCGCTTCCAAATGGCGACACGCAACTCCGCCGCCACGCTCTTTGTATTGTTGAAATCACTGTTTGTGTCTCTTCGTCGCTATTATATAATTGATTATTTGGACTGATTTATTATTTTGAATCTCGCCGGAGTTTGTTAAACTCCGGTGACCTATGTTGTATACTGTTTGTTGGGCTGATTGCGTACTGTTATCTGTTGTTGGCGGATTGGTTTGATTTCTTGTTTGGTAATACGCCGGAGTGAAACTCCGGCGAAGCTTTGAAATTTCCGGCGATGTTGGTCACTGTTTCGATTTTGGGCTCTGTTCGTCTCTGTTTGTGGCATTTTGTTGGACTGATTTTCGATAATTTTCCCTACTGTTTTTTGGCCATATTATGGGACTGGTTTTGGCCATATTGCTGGACTGATTTTAGGCTATTTTTGCTATATTTTTGCTGGTTTACTGATTTTGAACATGATACTACACTTTGGTATTAAGCTGATTTTGAACATGATACTACACTTTGGTATTAAACTGATTTTGAATATGATACTACACTTTGGCCGATGAAGGAATCTCCGTCTGATTTCCAAGGCCTCCTCTGTGCAAAAGACGGATTTATTTATTTTTTGCTTTACTTATTAAATTCCTGTCATTACTTTAAAATTATTTATTCTGATACTAACACTTTTACTAAGTGTTTATGCAGGTAGCCGGAGATCATCTTGTGCAGAAAGCCTAAAAAGGGCTAAAAGATGTCCCGGAATGTTATTTTATATCGCATTTAATTTAGTTTTATTATTGTGTAGTGCACTTTATTTTAATTATAAATTCTTAGAATATGTAGAATAAAAAGAGCAATAAATAATTAACCTAGGTTTGAACGAACAACCGCAAGTTAGCGGATCTTAAAGGATGCCTAACCCCTTCCCTTTAGGATAATAAAGAACCCTGATCCAGAATCTCACTAATTTCGCAGACCATTAAATGGAAGTCAATTGCAGTATTTTTATTGCAATAAACTAAGTGTCCTAATTCACTATAATAATTAGGTGGCGACTCCTTAAAATACATTCTAGGAATCAACCATACGTGGTACTCCCGTTTCGACTCCGGTTTAAAATGGGGTGTTACAGTCAAAGAAATAACTTATTTTAGGCTCAAAGAGGCTGACTAGAGATACAATTTATTGCAAGGTAGGTAACGAATGGTAAGAAGAGCTAACAAAGAAATGTCTGAATCATCTCCCTAACATGTACATCTTAACTATTTCGTCTCAATAACAAGCAAGCAGACTTCACAGACATTTTTCAATTGACAACACATAGACTAAGCATCAAATATTCTAAATAATCAGATTTTCATGAATTTTTGGCATATCTAACTTAAGCACACAGATTTTAGATTCTCATTCCATTACATATCCCACTTAGTTCACTAGGCATTCCAAATAAGCACAACATACATGATATATAAAAATAAAAATAATAAAAAATTGACTCACACAAAACACAAAAACAACAAAAGACTCACAAAATAAAATAAAATGAAAACTCCCCCCAAACTTAAACTACACATTGTCCCAAATATGTAAAAGACTAAAAAATTAAAATGGGATGGCTTACAGACATACAACGACTCAAAATGGTGGTGGTGACGACACATACTGCATTGTCCATTGAGTGAACATAGAACTCAAATTATCAACACGCTGGGTCAGGTGTTGATGGTCTTGCATCATTTGCTCTTGATTCCGCAACATCCTTTGTTGGTTCAAGAGCATCTGCTCCATCATTGACATTGGAGACTCTGGGACGGGGAGGTGATGGCCGCTACCGCTTCATATCAGTGTGCCTCTGGATCTTCCTCATACATGGTTGTTGGGTCTGCTGCTGTTGGGCCCCTTCCCCTTGCTGCTGGTCCTGGATGGGAGTCAAGGAAGGAGTGCACTAAACTGTAGGTCACAGCAGACTGACTCTTCTCTAGGATATCAGTGGCGAATGTTGGGACTCCATGTCTATCACATAAGGCAGTAATGAGTGAATCATGTCCCAATCCGCCATTAGTCGTCAGCCTACTAATCTCCCTTATGCTCTGTACAATTTCCCTCCCCACATCAATTGTCATGCCCGTCATGATTCCATAAATGAGCTTGATTATGTCTGAGGGCACATTTGTAAAATAAGTTGACGGAATCAAGCGTACACTTGTGAAATATAGTCATCTTTTGGTTGTTCTATTGAATTGGCATCGAGCAAGTCTCTTGGATCCGTTGCGGACAAAACTAAACTCAGTGCCTGGGTAGCACAATGTATGCGCTACTACATCCCACAGGATGTGGTTGACGTCTCTTGACCAACTTCTGAAGTGGTTTGGATTATCGTCTCGGTCCTCCACATCATAGGTCCTTAGTATCACATTCATCGCTTGTAACCGATGCATACATATTTCCTCTAACAAAGCAATCAAGACATCCTCTTGCTCGGGGTAGTTCGCATAGAACTCCCTCACAAGGCTAGAATTTTGAAGTAGGATCCTTTTTGGATTGGTGAACCTTCTCCACCCATTTGCCTCGATCATGGCCCTAATAGGCTCGTAGTCATCATCATCAAATGGTCTGGCCTGGTAATCTATGCCTCTTTCTGGTATCAATTCCCTAGTGCTAATCTTGTTGTATCGATCCTCCGCTTGTTTGTTGGCGAATCGAGTCACATCATATTCTGGGGCGGATGAAGATGCTGAAGCTTTTGAAGTTCGTTTCCTAGAGGTCATAGTGAAGGTTGTTGAGAAATTTTTCGGCAACGTTTCCCTTGTTTCCTAGAGGTTTCCCAACAATTCTCCCACCACACAACAACAATAACCAAACAAAAACCGGACCACAACAACAATACACAATAATTATACCACAATAAGCCTCAATCCACACAACTACACAACACAACAATACCCAGCACACACTCACAATCACATAACGCCGTACCACCGCAGTATGTACAACCCCCAAACTTGCAAGTTACTTTCCCTACTAGCCTTGAAATTGCAAGCACAATGATGAAGATTATCTGTTTGAAGAGTTGTTCTTCACAAATTTATTGACCCAAATGGAGGGAGTGATGATGGTGTAAGATATGAGGGTATTTTAAACGGGGTGGTGTGTAGGGAATTTTGAAGAATTTGGTGGCGTTTGTGGGAATTTTGTGGATAGAAGGAGAG
The DNA here is from genome assembly GCA_029844215.1 of Przewalskia tangutica. Taxonomy (NCBI): domain Eukaryota; kingdom Viridiplantae; phylum Streptophyta; class Magnoliopsida; order Solanales; family Solanaceae; genus Przewalskia; species Przewalskia tangutica. The sequence goes on along the minus strand of CM056730.1, from coordinate 1,359,240 downwards.
AAATTTCGGAATTTATAGAGAGAGGAAGGGTTTGTGTTTGTGTGGGAAAGGATTTGAAGATTTAGGGCTTTTTAATTCCTGAATACCGTTCGATCACCGCAGATCGCTTCGATGGAACCACGGTGCAAAAGTACGCGCCCTCTCGCTCACGCGCACCGCGTACAGATCATGGCATCGCGGTGCATAAACTCATGCGACCTCTCTGAACATTAGGCACCGCGGTCCTGCACAATGGCACCGCGGTGCTTCCCCGATTCTGTGTTTTCCATCATTGTCTTCGTGTTTAGTGTCCCATTCCTTCACCTGGCTTCACAACACAACAAAAATATACCAAAAGTGAGAATGTTCTATTAAATTAAATTACATAATTTAAAAATTGGGTTGCCTCCCAAGTAGCATTATCTTTAACGTCTTGTAGCCGGACGCAGGTTACTCATTAACTCATTGGGGTATTTTAACCCCACTACCTATCCATTTCAAAATCATCCTCCTCTTTCTCACTCTATTTTTCTTTTTCACATGTGAGGGTTCAGTAAGACTTACTTGTTCGACGGTTTCCATGACATTTATTTTTGTTTCAGCATTCTTATTGACCTGTGGGTTCACCGATGTATGAATGATCTCCCTAGCTTTGACTGCGGCCGGCCGAATCATATGTCACCGTGGCCGATCGCGTAACACTTGTTGATGGCTTGGGATTCAATGGTGGAATTGAACACTTTGAACACCATGTCTTCCTCCTGAACCCTTAGTCTCATTTCTCCATTTTCTACATCAATCAGGGCTCTCCCAGTTTCAAGGAATGATCTCCCCAAAATGATGGGTATTTCATCATCTTCCTCCATATCAAGAATGAGGAATTTTGTTGGGAAGAAGAACCTTCCCACATTGACCATCACATCTTCTATTATGCCTCTGGGGTGCACTACGGTTCGGCATTACCAATCAGAATTCATCGCGGGTTGGTTTGGCTTCTCCCAAACCCAATCTCTTGAAGACAGACAAAGGCATGAGATTGATATTGGCCTCTAGATCACACAACGCCTTGTTGCATGTCACCTTACCAATAGTGCAGGGCAAGGTGAAACTCTCTGGATCCTTCAGCTTAGGAGGCAGTTTCTTTTGCAGGATGGCACTGCACTCCTCTGTCAAAGATATTGTCTCATAATCCGCTAGCCTTCTCATTTTTCCAAGTATCTCCTTCATGAATTTAAAGTATGCTGACATCTGTTCTAGTGCTTTAATGAAGGGGATATTTATGTGAAGCTTCTTAAACACCTCCAAAACTTGGAGAACTGCTTGTCAATTGCCTTCTTTTGTAACCTCTGAGGGTAAGAGATTCTATCAACGTACTCCCTCAAAGGTGTTCGTGGAGTTATCTCAACTGTAGGGCGGTCCCCAGTGACCCCCTCATTCTCCACCTCATCTGCTTTCTCACACTCATTCTCACTTACCTCTGCGGGCTGGGGAGCAACCTACTCCAACTGTTTTTCACTCCTCAACAACACTGCTTGACACTGCTCTCTAGGATTTACCTGTGTATTGCTTATGAGAGTGCCCTGCGGCCTGTTGGTTGTCATGTTTGCCAGTTGTCCAACCTGCGTTTCTGTGTTCCCGAGCGACTGTTTCGATATGAATCGATTTCGCGACCGTGAGTGTCGCACGCAGCTCTCAATTCATCAGGCTTCTCCTGTTGTGTAGGTGGTCTAAACTGCTGGGATGAAGTGGCCTGATTTTGCGCCTGTTGGTTCTGGTAACCACCTTGATATGGTTGCGGCTAAGGCTGATCGTTCCTACATAAAAAGTTAGGGTGATTTCTCCATCCTGGATTGTATGTGTTGGAATTATAAGGTCTCTGAAAGTTCCACACCACATGTACTTGCTCCATTGACACATTATTAGGGTCCACCGCTGTGCATCTGTCAAAGGAATGCTGTCCACCACAAATCTCGCAATTCACTGGCATCTGGACTGCATTCACATACATGGTGTTCTGCTGCAATTGCTTCGTCAGAAGGGCCGCATGTGCATTCAAGGCAGTGATGACCTCTATTTCATGTATGCCCATAGTCTTTCTGCTATTCACTGACCTGTCCTGTCATCTGCTCCTTGATGATTGTTGGCAGCCATGTCTTCTAGTAAGTCATGTGCCTCATTGGCACTCTTTATCATGAACGCTCCACCTGCTGCAACATCAATGATGGTACAAGTAGTACCACTCAATCCATTATAAAAAATGTGGACCAGCATCCACTTCTCTATGTCATGATGTGGACACTTCCTTTGCAAATTCTTGAATAGCTCACATGCATCATAGAGCGACTCACTATCCACCTGTTAGTAATTGTTCAGCTCTCCCCTTAACTTTGTAGTCTTGGAAAGAGGGAAGAACTTTGCTAGAAATTTTTGGGCCAGTCGCGGTGTAATGATGAGTTAGGTGGCGGTGAGTTCAACCAGCTTTTGGCTCTATCCCTCAGTGAGAACGGGAAAAGCCTCAGTCTAATGACATCGTCAGTAACACCATTGTATTTGAAAGTGGCACACAACTCCAGAAAGTTTGCAATGTGCATGTGGGGATCTTCATATGGCAGTCCCCCAAATTGTACTGTGTTCTGGACCATGATCAGGATGGCTGGCTTGATCTCAAAGTTGTTGGCCCCTATAGTTGGGAGCATGATGCAAGTCTGTGCACCCGTGACCGTGAGAAGAACATAGCCTCCCAAACTTCTCTTTGCTGGACCTGTATTGGCTCCCATGCATTCTCAGGAAGCTCATTGTCTGCCCCATTCTGATTTGGTTCGTTGTTTATGGTCACTGACTCAGATATTCTTTTGGTGCGCCTGTTTTGTTTGCAGGTTTTCTCAATTTCAGGATTGAAGGAAACAGGTGTATCTGCTCCTCTTTCGCATACACTAGATTCCTGAAACATATCAAAATCAACAAACAAATCAAGACACACGGTTCTGACAGTAAAAATTAAAATTAAAATAAAAAATAAAGCCAAAGTAGAAATAAAAACAAATGATTCAATATTAGATGTACGCCAGTCCCCGGCAACGGCGCCAAAAACTTGTTAGGCGATTTTCACACGCTTAACGCAAGTGTACGTATCGTTCACAAGTAATATAGTCTGTAAGACCGAATATCGTCCACATAGATTGGTTTCTAAGTACCGTTCATCTATTTTATGTTATCTATTTGACAATCAATATTTGTTTTTTTAACTACTAGAATAATTGCAAGATTTAAACCAATAAAGTTGTAATCAGTTATGAATGAATTAGGGCTTCCAAAATCCTCGACTATCCACTTTATTCAATCCTTAATGTGACTATAATGATTCTTCTTCTTCGTTAAGATAGCGGTTAACTAGACTGTCTTATATATTCAGTTAGGACATATAATCACTCAACCCCAGTGCAGAACCCTTCTATATTTCTATGATAGGATTTACCACATAGGAGGATTAAGAACAATAACCTACAATGCTACACAAGTATCGTGGTACTTTCGTCCGCGATTTTAACATATGTCAAGTCAATTACAGCATATTCAAATCACTCCTTTCAGCTTTTGATTCGAAATCATATAAGTTATGATAATTAGTGATCAATTAATTATCAAACATTCATACCAAATGTTGACTAAATCTTAATCAAGTGAAGAGGAAATCAAACTACTGCATTAATTCATGAATAAAAGTTTCAAGCGATTCATAAGGAGAGCCCTAATAGAGTGTTTAACTCCTAGCCATAGTTACGCTAAGAACTAACACAATATCCATACATAAACTGAATTAAAAACGAAAGAAAGAAAATTACGTAGAACAAAGTCTTCAATTATAGCTCCAAATCCGCCTTGTGCTGTGTTGTAGAATGACCAACCTCCTTCATAGCATTAATCCAAGGGCTGAAATATCCTCTAATTTTCGTGACCTATGGATCATTCTGCCCTTAGCCAATTTGCCTTCAGAACTGAAATCATATTTGTATTAAATAATATAAGAGGCACAAAAACAGCCTTGAGATGTTTTTGTTAAACAATCTTGTTCAATTATTGAGTTATATATATATATGTTATTTTTTTAAATTAAGTACAAAAAAAACGAAACTCGACTTCGCCCTCGATATTTAATCTGCCCCTTTTTCCGACGGACGGATCGACGACATCCAGAACCCGCCAATCCCGCTGGGCCCCGCCTGGCCACGGCCCCGCTACCCTCATCCCGTAGTAGGTCTCGCCCCGCCCGCCCACCCCGCACTCCGCCTTTGGCCACTCATAGTTTAACTTGGTACAAAGTTTAAAAAATAAAGGAAAACTTTTAAAATTTGTAGTTCAAAATAAGTCCTACATATTTGTGTGACCGTAACTCATCTCATAAAGTTAAATTATTTCTAAATATATAAATGTGCTAATTTTTTGGGGATAAATTAATAAGAAAAGTTGGACAATCTTTTTGGACAGAAAGAATAAGATATTAGGGAAATATTAGACAAAATTTTAACTTATATGATGTTGTATAAATTATTTCTTTTTATTAAGCATGTTCTAAAAGCTAGTTGTCGTTATAGTAGATTGAAGTGGATGGTCGTAATGATCGTACATAAATGTGATCTTTATAGTGACGACTAAAAATAATGAATATATACGCTAATGGTGGTATATGGTGAATAAGTTGTAATTGGATATTTGTGTAAACAGTAAATCTTGACCTACTATTTATGTAATCTTTAAGGGTCGTTTAGTAGAATGTATTAGAAAAAATAATACATGCATTATCTTTATGCATTAGTTATTCCTTATTTGGTACATTTTCTTAAACTATGTATAACTAATGTTTGTATTAGTTATACATCCTATTTTATATTATGTTATGTATAATTAATGCCTAGAAAATTATGATATTACTAATACAAGAGTTTTTAATACTTGCATTAACATGACTAAAGACACAATTGCCCCTAAAATCCTCAAAATCTTTTCCAAGTATACTTGAAATCCTAGCATCCTCTACTGCTATAATTTTAATTACCCAATAATTAAAATTGATAAACCAAATAGTGGATAAGAAATAACGTCAACATTACTAATACACTCTATTCAGCATTATTGTTATACAGTATATCAAACAACCCCCAAGTAATAACCACTGTAAGAAGCCCAACATGTTTTCTGAAGAAAGTGGGCCATAAGCCCATTGCAAGCTAGCCCATAAAACCCAAAGACCCGAAATGTCTATATTCAATTTTTTTGTCATCTTGGTAAGTCTACTGCTCTTTTTATAAACCATCAGTATCTGTGACTTTTTAGGGAATTCATCCATCAATTAAAGGTGAAGTTTGGGAATTCTTACTTGGTTGCTATGATCCAAAGAGCACATATGCGGAACGAGAGGATATACGACAACAACGGAGGTAGGTTACTTTCTTTTTCAACAAAATATAAATTGCTAGTGGATGTAAAGTATTTCCCTTGTTGCATTTCGGGGAGACATTTAACTCTATCTTGCGTGGGATTCTGAAGCTCGTCGGTTTTAGAAGATGCAAGTCCAATATATCTCAGCATGCTTTACTACTATGAAATAACTACCCTCAAATTATCTTCATATGCAAACCTGATGAGAATTTGACATTGCGCTGTCAAAATGAAACTGATCGTTGTTCTAAATGATAATATGGACATGCATTTCTCGTGTACATTCAGGACACAATATGCTATACTAAAAGAAGAATGTCGCACAATGTTTCCGGTGATTGGAAGTGGTAGATTTATTACTGCACCTGTAATAACAGAAGACGGTGATCCTATTCTAGATCCTTTAGTACTTCAAGAGGCAAAAGCAGCAAAAGAAGCAAAAGAAGCGACTTCAGCTGGTCAACAAAATGGTAATCCTGAAGATGTAGAGTTCTCAACTTGTGTCTCTCTCTCTGTTTTTTCTTCTATATTTTTGTAGGCTTGTTGGATCCTTTACGCTGTTGATATTTAATCATCTATTTACCATGCAATAACAGGTGCTTCTGATGGTTATGAAATGGTAAAGGAGCATGACAAAAGAGTGATTGAGTGGAAACTCTCGTTACACCAGATAGGTTGGTTATCAATGTAAATCTTACTTTACTTGTAGCATGTTTGGCCAAGCTTCTGAAATCGACTTATTTTGAAAAGTGCTTTTGGTGGGAAACAATTGGCTAATCAATTTGAAAAGCACTTTTGAGCAACAGTTAGTGTTTGGCTAAGCTTTTAAAAAGTCTTCTAAGTGTATTTGCTGAGAGGTGCTTTTCAAAAACGTACATTCGAGGTTAGCCTCAAAAACAGCTTCTACTTCTACTCAAAAGCACTTTTTTTCCTCCTAAAACTTGGCCAAACACCTCAATTTTGAGGGGGGAAAAGCCCTTTTGACCGTGGAGAAGCTTGGCCAAACAGGCTATTGATCTATCTTACTTGTCAATCTGCAAAAGTGTTCATTTCCACTCATTTTTCAGTTTGGCAAATCTAGTATGGATTTGAGAGATTCATACAGATTATCTTATCAATATGAGAACACTTGTCGGTTTCCTTTCTCTTCACATTGATGATTTCTTTGTTCATGTCTTATAACCTTTCATTCTTGGATTTGTACTTATGGTAGGACTCGATGTGGCCCGCACTGACAGGTCACTTGTCTTTTATGAGAAACAAGAGAATCTATCAAAGCTTTGGGATATCCTTTCTGTGTATGCTTGGTTTGACAAAGATGTTAATTATTGTCAAGGTGAGTTACTACAATATCTTCTTGAAATTTATTTTTTTCACTATCTTGGTTTCTCTTTGATTCTAAAATCACTGAGACTCAATGAATTATCTATTACTTCTTTCATCTTGTTTGTTCTAAAACTATAAAGATATTGACATTGCTGAACAGGGATGAGCGATCTTTGTTCTCCAATGATTATTCTTCTCGACGATGAAGCAGATGCATTTTGGTGCTTCGAACGCTTAATGAGAAGACTGGTACTCGAACAGCACTCTTACATCAATTATGTTATTTCCAAGTATTATGTTTTGACTGTATGCAGCATACTTTTGCAATTATTGTGACTGATACCAACTATTGTGTCTTTTAAAGAGAGGAAATTTCAGGTACACCGAGAGTTCTGTTGGAGTAGAATCGCAGCTCAATAATCTAGCTTCAGTAACTCAAGTTATTGATCCCAAACTTCACCAACACTTAGGTAACTAAGCAAACAATTTATCTTCCTTTATGTCGATTCCATGATTATAAGTTCATTCCATACCGGATTGTTGAGTTGTGGAGCCTAATTCATCGCTGACACTATGAAGACCCTACGCAGAGTGTGGAACGCTGATCGACCTTCTATTATGTTCGCCCTAGTTTTCGCTATATATTCTGGGGCACCGTTTTTCTTTGTGGGTGAGAAAGATAGAATTATAAACACAAACTTTCTATTTTGATTATAGTGAAATCTGCAATGACAAAGTTGACGAGATCTAGGAGAGTGAACCACTATAAATTTGTGTGTCATTCGCTCTTCACTTATTTACTGTTTTCTGGTTAGGTCGGATTTGAGACTCAAATCCTAACACGGACCAGGCTAATAGGGTTATATACATTCTCAGTATCAGCTCTATTTCCTTTCTTGTTTTAAGTACTTCCTCGTATCTCCTTATGAAAAAGTAACATAGTAGTTTCCTCTGATCTTGGCTGCAGATAAATTAGGCGGAGGTGATTACCTGTTTGCTGTCCGGATGCTCATGGTTTTGTTCCGTCGAGAGTTTTCTTTTTGTGATTCATTATATCTTTGGGAGGTAACATTTCTTTACTGAAAAACCTCTTCCTGGTTCAGACCTGTTATTCAGATTGCTTTTCCATTTGGCTTCCTGCCAAGTACTAATAATAGCCTGTTTGGCCAAACTTCCAAAATCTACTTATTTTGAAAAATATTTTTTGTCAGAAATGCTTTTTGAAAAGTAGTAGTTTGTGTACTTAAGTTTTTCCTAAAAACTTGACCAAACACACTTTTAGCTTCTCAAAAGCTTGGCCAAACAGGCTACTAATCATGTTCTTATTGTTCCTAAATTTTCTTTGCTTTGTCTTGACCTTTTTCGAACAGATGATGTGGGCCCTGGAATATGATCCAGACTTGTTTCTTACGTATGAAGACCCGGAATTAGTTGCGGAAAAATCTGAAGAATCAAATACAAAAGAAAAGTCACGCCAGTGTGGGAAATATGAGCGAGAAAACATGAAAAATGCTGGCAAAGCTGCAGAAGCTCCTCCCTATTTCCGTATTCCTAGTAGCCAGCGTCCTGAAAGACAAGAGTGATAAATTGCTGACAGAAGCAAGAGGACTGGACGACGTTGTTAAGGTTTTCAACTACATAAATATTAAGTGCTATTTTGAAAACTTATATACACCAACTATTTGAGGAAAATTTTCAGTGTCAAGTCACCGAAAGGATAGATACAGGCTTACAGGTAACCCTCCATACGTGGAATTCGTAATTTTGAGAATAAGGCGGGTTGGCTGCTACAACAGATAAAGGTGACTTGATATAGTGAAATGCCTTACACCATTAGTCCGTGTTAGTTAAACACCTTTTTCTAATGTGTTATTATATGCGTAAAAGACCTGCATTTTTGCTTGTAGGACTAGTATAGCGGGAATTTCAATTGATCCTAGTGAAACAATAAGAATGCAAAACTTTTTAACCATAGTCATCTTAATTAGAAACAACAGATTTCAAATTAGTTATCCACACTGAGTAATACATGCTTGTATTTATTACTCATTTTTTGGAAGGTTCATTGCTTGCCCCTTATAGATTCATACATTAATCATCCGTTTATTATTTCCAGATACTGAATGACGTTAACGGAAACCTGGACGCTAAAAAGGCTTGCACTGGTGCCATGAAACTTCACAAGAAGTATCTTAAAAAGGTAATCCCTGATTCCTGTTGATGGCTACATGCAAATGTCAATCTGACAAAAAAAAATTGTATTAGCCTCATACAAAATATTTTAGCAAATCGAGCTGTGGAAATAGCCTCTGCGTAAATGCAGGTAAGATTGCATATAATAGACCCCTTGTGGTCCGGCCCGCTGGACCTCGCAAGATAGCGGGAGGAGCTTAGTGCACCAGGCTGCCCTTTTTTATGCAACATTATTCTGCAAGAAGATATTACCATTACAAATACTGACGCTTGTTAAAACAGGCGGCGAACACCAACAGGTAGCTGAAGCAAAAGAGATGCTAGGTGATTCATAAATTATGGAGCTCATGTAAGTAACCTTTGTTACCCTCCTCCTTTGGCTGTGTGGCTATCTTTTCAGATCTAGAACGAGTTTTATGGGTTCAACTGAATTGGTTTCAGCTCCAGCTATGTATACATATGCAAAAAAAAATACAAAACGTACACACATAATAAGATCAAATTGATTCCGATCTCACCGACTCTAAGTTCTGGATTCGCCTGATCTATCTCTGCTTGCTGAATGAACTTGACCATTTTGCTGTAGGCCAAGAAGGCTCTGACAAGTTTGAGATTCGATTTTTCGGCCATGTCAAGGGACAGTGGCTGCTTTTGTATACTGTGCTATTGATCTAGTAAGAGAAATATGTGAATTGCCATTCTTTCTAGTTCCATATTGGAACTACCATCATGTACATGTAAAAAAATCCAAGTAGTAAATGTGCCTTATGGGTTGATGTATACAAACTTAAGATACTCTTCCAAAGCTTGTATAATGTGAGTTACTAGTAGAGAGCCATGTTCCCAGCTTGGTTGTAACTTGTTATATATTATTTCATGTTAAATGATAGGACAAAAATTAAGAGCGGAAAAGAGTGCGAAAAATACCGAACGAATTAAGGAAAGATAATGGAATTATGATAAAGTACAAAATCTTTTCGATAAGCTTATGCGTGTATATAAGTAGTCACAACAGGTAAAAGTACATTAGCTAAATCCTTGTCGGAAGGGAATGACAAACTTGGATAATGTCAACTTCAGACATTCAGATTTAAAGTTATACTTGGCAGTTCATTGGGGATCATCAAGCCTAACTTCAAATCTAAATGTATGAAGTTCGAACTTCACGACCACTAATCCAACTTCTACATAAATGTCTTACGCGACACAATTTTCTATATTTAAAAATAGTTTTTTAAAACTTTTATTTTACTCTTATTTGCATAATTTTACAGCCACATAAATATTTATGATATGTTTTAGACCACAAGTTCAAATATTATTTCGTTCTTTCTTAAACTTCATCAACAACCATTTAGCATTAGTATATACTTCGTCCTGGAAAAAGAAAAAGAAAACTGGATAGTGGAAATAAATGCCTACTTTGGAACACTACAGCCATAAAAACGGATCGAATATTAATCATCTATCAGAATACAAGGTAAATTTAAAGCAATCGGCATGACTGCCTCAAAAAAGTGTAGAAGAAGCACTTCAACATAAAATAAAATAAAAAGTTCACTGCAGGCACCGGGTTGCCCTTTTTTTTATAGACAGTTCATAAATTCTCTTTCACATGTTAATGCACCTTTTATGTCCAACCAAAGGTTTATGTCCAAGTGTGCAAATGTAGGTAAATGGATATACATGTATTATGTATACATGAGTGCCTGTCAAGTGTACCACATATCCTCCTTCACCACAGATAAAGTATAGTGCCCAACAAGTGAAAATCTAACTGAAAGAGTTCCACCAGTTGATATATATAGTCGATATATAGTTATACATGGTTAGTCTAGTCAGCTTATACAGCTTATAAATAGGATCGCTTCTAATTAATTTTGTAATCAAAAATCATTAATTAGAAAATATATCGAAGTTCGATTGGAGCCCCAAAAGATCTCTCTCTCTCCTTTCCTCTCTCTACCTCACGCCTATTCTTCTCTTCCAGCCATCCTCTGCTTTCCTTGTTTAACATACGGATTAAAGGAATATGAATCCGCATTTTTAACATGGTATCGTGAGCCGAGTTTGGTATAGATCGATCGAGGAATTCGAAAATCCAAAATCGTAAAAATCAAAATCACAAGGAACGAAATCACGCATTTCTTCTAAAAACAAAAATTGTGAAGAGTGTTTTCACACCATCGTCCGACATCGACTCATCCCAATCTTTAAGGAAGAGATCGACGATCCCAAGTTCTCTAACAATCAACTCATTGCCCTATTTTATCTAGTCTCTATAATTACCGAGATACGCACGAGGTCCCTTTCGTCAACTTCACAGGCTCGATGTTACCTACCGTAGACCTCCATCCTTTTCGTATACATTTCATAGACCTCACCGATTATCGAGAAGCGTAATCAAGGAATCAAGAAAATCAAACAATTGAAAACTCAAAATCAAAATCGTGGAAAAATCGTAAACAGAGATCAAGACGCGATTGAGGATCGAGGTAAATTTTGTAGATATCGACGATTTTGTTGTGTGTGATACAAAATCGATAAGCGATTTGTACGATATCGATCGATTTTGTCGCGGTGACACAAAATCAACAAGGAAAATATCGATTTTGATCGAGAATCAAATCGAGTCAGGTATCCGCTTGATGTTGATCGAGGATCGATTGTGATATCTGTTAATCATTTTCTGCTTTTGTATCTCGATTCAAATCGCTAATCGATTTGATCAAGATCACCTAATCGCATTTGATCAAGATCACCTAATCGCATTTGTCGATCTTGTCGCGCGAGACGTTATCGGTTTGCGCGGATACACCCGCTTTTGGCTATCATCGCGACGCCGAGATCGCCAAAATATTTCTAAAAATTCAATTTCATTTTGTAATCGTTCCGTGTTGGTGAATCATTTAAAATTGAATTTGTGGTGACGAATCGAGAAAAATGTCGAGTTCGCTGCTTTTGTGTCGGCTTGCCGTTGTTGTTTCTACCGTGGCTACTAATGTGCCTTGTCTGATAGTTGTGGTTAGTTTTCATTTTGTGTTGGTAAATCGAGAATCGAGAAAAGTGTCGCTTGTTGTCGCGTGTTGATATTGACGTTGTTATATCTATCACTGGTTTTTTCTCACGGTATGCGCAGAGGTGTATAACGCGGCAGCCGTCGCTGGTTGTGTTACCGCCGGTAAGGTTGGTTCCTCTCGCATTTATCGCTTTTCTTTTACGTGAATTTGCCGGACATACGCCGTGTTACCGCAGTTGTTCGCACTGACGTGGTTGTTGCTGGAAATGCTTCTCCTAGTGCAACCATGAAATCAAAGAGTAGGAAATTTCATCGATAAGGATCGAGGAGTTTTCAATGACAAATTGATCGAGAACCACGGATACTTCGTCGAAGACAATGGATTGAGTCAAGCTTAATTCAAGGATTCAAAGAGTTATTCACAGTCGATCAAGCGTTAGATTGCCTGCTTTTATACGTGTAGCTCGTGATAGGAGAATCAAGGATTTCTAGCCGAATTGACTAGAAATCGGCGGAGACTCCGCCGCATATCCGAGCTTATTAAAATAGTCATGTGATGAGAATCGAGAGATTCTCTAGTCCAAGCGAGACCAGAGAACCAGGGTTCTTGCCGTGGTTTTGCATAGAGAGAATCGAGGATTCTCTAGTCCGAGTGAGACCAGAGAACGGCGGGTTCTCCGTCAAGATTTAATCCATGGTTATTCGCCGAATTAAGGACGTAAACCGAGAGATTAAATTTGTAAAAGTTGTGTCGAATTGGCGACGTAAACCGAGAGATTCAATTTGTAAAAATCGCATACGATGTTGTCATTGCGCGATCGCGCCGCTCAAAATTGTTATCCACGCGCCGTTCGTAAATTGCTAATTCACGCGATGGTGCCGGTTCGGTTGCCGAAATGTTGCGAGTTGAAGCCTCGCTGACGCAAATTATATTGCCGCTTTACTCATCGTTATTGTTGCATGATCGCTGGTATCGCAGATGCTCCCACCGTGATGTTATTGATCATCGAGATTGTGGGTGAATATTAGTACTTGTCTTGACGACTACTCGCCTCTTAGCCGATGTAAAAGCAGCCTTAGGCACTTGAAAAGGAAACTCCTGGTGCCGAGTCAAGCTCATGCTTAAAAATGCTAATATTATTGGTGTTGGTGTTGCTACATCGATGTTGCAGCCTACCGCCTGATGTTGCTACGCTTGCACCAGATTTATAAAGCACTTAAGGAAGGACAAAGTTATGTGGCCAATGGTAATCGTGGATGCAGGCTACATCATGAGACTTGACATTGTTCTCGATGCCTAAAAATTGTGGAGAATGGCCAATCGTAGATGATATGGTCAAGCACAATTCGTTAGTCATTATGAACTACTTTCCGATGTCGAGGCAGTTGTTACTGCGATAAATGAAAGAAAAAATGAAATCTGAGTTCGCTTCTTAAGGATGTTGTTGCCGCAGCAATGAGCTGACTTTGCCGCAGCCGTTGGTAAAACTGATGCTGGTGTTGTTGGAATTGTTTGAAGGATCGCCGGATATTCTGGAGGGCAATTCAATCATCGTGACACAGTGAGAAACATCCTTCATTTCATTTTAGATGTGAATGATATAAAAAAGGTTCCAAGAAGAGTTGATTTGAACATCAAGAACCCAAGGAATCCCACAAACAATTCAATTTACTAACATTTCAATGGACATCATAACCGCATATGCAATTATCAAGGCTTGAATTCATTGAGAGGTGCCGACTATAGAGAACTTTTGAAGGATACTTCTCGACATGTCGTTCGGACACTATAATCATGAATTTGGGCTTGCATGATGGAGTGTATTGGCCTAATATTAGGCATTTCATCAAGGTGCCGACTATGTTGGTTGTTAATGATGCATCTGCGATGTTGTTATTTCAAGCTAGATCAAAAACTCGCTGCCTAGCTTTAGCTTGAGGGGATGTTGAGATATATAGTCGATATATAACTATACATGGTTAGTCTAGTCACTTATACATTTCTAAATAGGATCGCTTCTAATTAGTTTTGTAATCAAAAATCATTAATTAGAAAATATATCGTAAGCTCGTATTGAAGCCCCAAAAAGATCTCTCTCCTCCCTTTCCCTCTATCTACCTCACGTCTCTTCTTCTCTTCCAGTTCATCCTTTGTTTTCCTTGTTTAACATACTGGATTAAAGGAATATGAATCCAGATTTTTAACACAAGACTCAGATTCCAGAACTTTTCAGAACTGCCTGAAAAAGACTGCTTTTTTACCTCCAAGGTTGCTGGTGACACAGTTATCCCGTTAGATGATAGCAGCACTAGTCCTTTTTAATCTCTCTCATTGTCTTTCTATTGTAAGCTCCCCTAATTTACGAAAAGACAAGGTTGCTCGTAACACAGTTATCCCCATTAGATAATAGTAGCACTAGTCCTGTTAGATCTCTCTCATTGTCTTGCACCAAATTATGCATAGTTAACTTTCTCAATCTGGTAAACTAAATTACTTGATTTAAACAACCAGTAAATCCTACAGAAACAAGTATATGATAATCGATATATTCACAGAATTCCAAGTTCTAACAAGTTGAACTTATTAATATGCAAAATGCAGCTAGAAGTTCAGTTCAAATAACACACAGAATAAACGTGAAGGCACGGGGAAAGAGTACCAATAGAAGAAAGCCATTGGAGGTTTGAGACTGCGTAATTGAAGAAACGTGTCGCTGAAATGTCCTATTCAGATGACGATAAACCCTAGCAATCAAATCTTCTGATTTCTCGCTTCTACATAAATTGCAAAGACTTTTGACCTGAAAATGAACAACACAATCAACAATCAAACTGCTATACACCTCAAATTCCAACTGAGTTAATATTGGCTATATAAACAATCTTCTGATTTCTCACTTGTACATAAATCACAAACTTAATTCCAAATGAGTATATATTGGCTATATAAATCAATCAATATCAACAATCTTCTAATTTCTCACTTCTACATAAGACTTTTGACCTGAAAATCACAAACACAATCAATAATCAAACTGCTACACCTCCATTTCAAATTAGTTAATACTGGCTAGATATATCATCTGTATCTATTGAACAATGCGTACAAGCGTGTGTGTGGTTCCATTGAACCCGTACTATTTTGGTACTTTAGTGTTTCAAGTAAAAAATGGTTGGCTTTCGTTGAACCAATTCTATATTTTGGTACTTTAGCATTCCAGCTTGGGAGCTTACACATTCTCGATTGAACCAGTTCTATTTTGTTACTTTAAGGGAACTAGACTGTATTAAAGAAAATAATGCATGCATTAGCTTTGTATATTAATAGTGTCTTGTTTGATACACATTTTTATCCTATGATATATCTTAATACCTAGCAAATCATGATATTAGCAGAGCAATAGATTTTAATGCATGCATTAGCATGGTTAAATACACAATTGTAACTACATACGGTCTGAGACTCACTTCCTTGAAAAGAGGGAGAGGAGCGAAAAGCCATAGATTTTAATGCATGAATTAGCATGGTTAAATACACAATTGTCCATGAAGTCTCTCACATAGTATAGTATGGAGGGTGTTTTTGTAAACAACTAATTATTTTTAAATTATACAATGCATGTTATTTCTAATACACTAAACCAAACGGTGAATAAAAATAATCTCGGCATAATTAATTCATCAATACTAATACACTCTATTCAACATTATTCTTATACACTATACCAAACGACCCCCTAACATTCCAACTTGGAAGCTTACATTTTCATGTTCTATTTCACCCCCTGCGAGTTCTTTTCACCCTTTCCTCACCGTATTACTTCACTACCGGTTATTTATCCTTGCTGATTCACACAAAAGTTTCAGGGTGAAATTTTCGACTCCTCAATTTGCACAACTGTTGTATCAAAAAGAGTTTCTTCAATTTGTGTACAGCAAAACAGAATTTTACAAATGAGTCAGAAAACCAATAAGCAGATATTATAAAACTCCACCTGCGTGAGCTTGTTCTTATTCCAACGGAAATTCCCGGCTATTAAGTTTTTCTAATGTGATCAAAACAAATGGCACCAGGGGTTTTGAACCAACAGCCCCAACAAAAACTTGCAAGAAAACTCTTTATTCATCAAAATGGCATTTTACAATACAACAAACTTGGTTCACTCATTTTTCTAAAGTACAATGAATCCATAAGAGATTCAAATTAAACCTTCAAATACTCAGTTTCCTAAAGTACAATGAATCCACAAGGGAGGGATTCAAATTAAACCTTCAAATACTTAATAGCTGTATGAACATCTTTATCTCCTCTGCCACTGCAGTTAAGCACCACCTTAGTTCCATTGGGTAAAGTTGGACACAACTTCTCCAAGTAAGCCAGTGCATGAGATGTTTCCAGTGCAGGAATAATGCCCTCTAACCGAGATAATCGCTTGAAGGCTGCAAACGAACATCGGCACACGAAGAGAACATTAGTGAAACTTAAAATGTTACAGGAAGAATCAATGATGTAAGCTAAAACCTATGTGGCTTGGACTCTTCAAAAATACCCTCAGATATGTGTCGGATTCTCCAAAAGCTAGGCTTATTTGGAGGATACACGGGGGCTGCAACATTTTGGAGGGCCCGAGCAACATAGGCTAAAACCTAGTGAGCCATTTTGTATTATTTTGACTTAATTCTCAGGTAAGCACTAAAAAAGAGTGAGTTCAAATGGAACTGAAGCAGAGACAAAAATTAGATGCAATGATCAAAGCTAAAACCTATGTTGCTGGACTCTTCAAAAAACATTGTCGTGTGTGTCACATCCTCCAAAAGTTTTTGTTTTTGGAAGATCCAACATGGGTGCTGCAACATTTTGGAGGGTCCAAACAACATAGGCTAAAACCAAGTGCAAGCCATTCTGTATTCTTCTGACTTAATTCTCAGATGATTACTAAAAAAGGCTGAGTTCAAATGGAACCGAGGCAGAAACCAAGATTAGAATCAGGAACTAGTAGAGAAGTCAACAATCACCTTCTAAAGCCTCCTCATCAGTAATGCTATAATACTCTGCCTGCCCTAAATCTTTCAAAAGCTGTGCTCTGGCCCAACTCCAGGATAATCCAATCTAGTAAGCCATAAGAGGAGAAGACAAGAAAAATGAAAACGAAGTGGTCAGTAGATGTAAAGATCTGCTATAGAATGACCTGCTCAAACTTTCAATCTAACAAAATATGCACTTCCATGACCAGAAAAAGAAGTTATTACCCAGCACTGATAGAATGGGGCTCAACGATCTGCCCGTCTTCATCTTGCAGCAGATAGCTCATAGCTCCGTGTAGCACTCCAACCTCTCCCTTTGTCAGAGTTGCAGCATGTTTTCCACTATCTACACCAAAACCGCAGCCTCTACCCCAATCAACCTAACATCTTTATCATCAACAAACTCATGAAACAGTCCCATAGCATTTGAGCCTCCACCAACACATGCAACAAGCACGTCTGGTTTCCCACCCCATTTTTCCAATGCTTGCTTCCTTGTTTCTTTACCAATCACCGCGTGGAACTCTCTTACCATCATGGGGTACGGATGTGGTCCTGCAACAGATCCAAGTATGTAATGAGTTGTTTCGACATTTGTAACCCAATCCCTTATAGCCTCTGAAGTGGCATCCTTGAGTGTAGCAGTCCCCGAGTGGACTCCTCTAACCTGCATGTAAATTATGGAAAATGAAGTCAATAAATGCTACCAACTCGAAAAGAAACTGGTTCAAACTCTTTTGATCAAATTATAAAACCGGTCCTTATTAAAAAGAGAATCCATAGTAAGCAATTTGATGTGTGGCAAAGAGGAGGAAAATGAAGCCAAAAGTAACCATCTAATAGAATACTTCTTTTCATTTCTCTTAATACTATGTAAATGTATGCCCTTTAGATGAGTCACGGTTAACGCTCTTCGGATTTGGTCTTTTAGACGGTCAAATCAAGAAAACTGTGGTAGCTTCCACAGCCACAGAACGTAATTTCCAGGTAAACCTTTTCCTTCCATTTGCATCCATTAGACTCATTCATGGATTTTAAAAATAACTCCATCTCCTTATCTATTTAGATATACCCTCGTGATAGCTCTAGATCAAACTCAGAATTACTAATTCTGCCATTAACAGTAAACTATGGACTGCATTTACCACATCAGAACTCTAATAAGCATCAGAATGTTACGATCATCAGAAAGCTCCAAATAAGCACCAGATGCAACAAAAAAACTTCCATCATACAAAATGAATTTCCTAGTTCAGCTTACACGGTTATTAATTAGAAGAGCTGTAAAATTGAATATTATATATTCATTGGAAGAAGATGTCAGACCCTTTCTTTTCTTGAGAAAATAGAAACAAAGAACATCCCTTTTAGCTTTCTTTCTAGTATAATATGTTTGATAAATACTTTTATGAGAAAAATAAACATTGTTGTGGGGCAGACTAAATATGAAAGGTTGCCATTCAATTTGAGACACACACATATATGTATGTATGTAATCTATAATGAAAATGCATCTAAGTGTGCATATACAACAGACAAGAAAATACCCATACACAAGGAGTATACTAAAAAAATAGAAAACCAAGTGTGCATAGAGAAGTTATCACACAACTTAAATGGCAAATTAATGAAGGCACACTGGTGAATTCCATGGAACAGCAAAGTCAGTCAATAAATTCTTTGCAAAATAATCTTTATTAAGTAAGCTAAGAACAATCACGACTCATAATGTAGGAAACAAACCTCAGCTCCAAGAAGCTTCATTCTGAAGACATTTAGTGCTTGTCTCTCCATATCTTGAGCACCCATATAGATAATACATTCCAAACCAAAGCGAGCACAAACAGTAGCGGTGGCAACACCATGCTGACCTGCCCTGTCTCAGCAATGATGCTTCTGCCCAAGCGCTGGCAAGTAAAGCCTGGGCAACTGCATTATTGATTTTGTGGGCTCCAGTGTGGTTAAGATCTTCCCTTTCAGGTAGATCAGTGGCCCTTCGCCATCTGGACGCTTGTAGTGCTCAGTAAGCCGCTCATAAATAAAGAGGGCTCTCCCTGCCTACATAATCTTTCAGTATTCCATCTAGCTCTTTCTGCAGACAGCATAAATCAGTTAAAAGAAAGATTAGACGCTTTGAATGGGACATCAAGAGTCTTCACTACGAATAGGATTGGGAAAAAAAACAAGAGAGAGTTATTAACAAAAAGAAAGGTCATAGCTAAAATTGCTTTTCAGAAGACTTGAACTATGCTAAAGTCCACCAAAGGTTTCACTCTTGTAACTTGATAAACAGTATGCTTGAGAAGCTTTTCTTGCAACAGCAGAATAACTTCTGTTTAGAGCTCACCGAGCAATCAAAAACTATTAAAGAAAAAAGATTGCATCTGCTAGTTGAGTAATCGGCCTTACTTGGGTCCATATATTCAAGAGGTAGAACGACATGTATTTTACATTACCAACTTACTTCGTTAATCAAGGTTGATGACTAATGAACTAATAGTTTAAGAGGAATACAAGGCACCCATTGCCCCAGTTACCGCTCCTGATATTGAGGCAAGCCTTGGAGCAATGGTAAATCTCCTCCTTTCGCGACTTGTAGGTCTGTGTTCAAGGGGTGAAAATTCAAGGAAAAGGCTGCTTGTGGTTTTCACCTACTCTCCCCCTAACCTAATTTAGTTAAGGAGATTCTATCTACGAAAAAAGGTAGAAGATCTCACGACACAGCACTAATTCCTGAAAATTGTTGGCAGTTATATCTCAACTCATCAAGCATATCCTCTGATAGAATGCAGGGTCAAAGTATAATCAAAGAAATGAAATCAAATATCACCAATCAATATTAAACTACACTTATCCATTCCACATTTCCACTCAATTCGGAACCATTTCATTTCAATACTACTAAACAATTTGTCTTTCAAAAGCAAATTGAATCAAATCACCAATTTGAAAACATCCGTGAGAACCTGAAAATCCACATTTCAATACTACTAAACAAATTGTATATTATAGCAAATAAAATCAAATCACCAATTTTGAAACTTATGCAACTGCCGAATTGAAACAAACAATAAAAACCATCCTCATGAACCTGAAAATCCACATTTCAATACTACTAAAAAAATCTATTAAATCAAAACATCAACAACAAAAACTAATAGTTCATTTGCGATAACCTGAAAAGCTTCATCGGTGGCGAGCGATTTGAAAGCGGACTCGAGCTCATCAAGCGCATGCATTAGGGTTTCAGGCACGTATTTCCCGCCAAATTTTCCGAACCGTCCGAACGAATCGGGCCGCTGGAGAACTGCCGGTTCAGCAGACGCCATTGATTGTTTTTCTGCAAGGACACAAGCAATGGAAGGAAGAAGCTTCGAGGAGGAAGAGGGGCAAAGTGTAATTTTATTAAGTTTGAGGGGTATTCCGGGTTTAAGAAAGTTGGAGGAGGAAGCGGAAGAGAGGCGGCAATGTTTGAGAGATACGGTGGAGGAGAATGCCATGTTTGGATGAAGAGTTGCTGAATTATTCTTTTGAAGGGCAAGAAAGGGCCAAAGTTTAAATAGGATAGTGGATAGTGACACGGTGGAATTTTGTGAAACGTGGCTGATTTAAATCCGTTTTGACAACAAAATAAATACTAGTTAGACTTTTAGATTTGTTTTTATTAAATTTAATTAAGATAAGATAGCTTAAATCTGATTAGTAAGATACCTTGAAATATATTTGTTTTTTGGTATAAGTATCTTGAAATTTTAATATGAGCATTTACCATTATCTTTATTTAAAAATTTCAAAAAATATGGATTCTAAAATAAATAACAATCAAATACGTCATTCATCCCAAAAAAATTGTCTTAGTTTAACTTAAGGTCGCTAACGGTGGATCGCCCGTCCGCACTTCCGCCCGCTTTAAAAAAAAAAAAATATCCAGAACGGATTCGAATCGACAGATCTGGCTCGCCCCGCCAGCCCGCCCTGCACTCCGCCGACCTCTCCTCAGACAAAATATATGTCAGACAACGGCCATTTTATATTTTGCTTGTTGTTCAACAATCATTTTTGGCCTCCCCAACCCCTCTACCCCCTTAATATTTATTTTTAACTCCTAAGTTATTATATTTATACTTTAACTCAATTTTTCAAGTATAAATACCTCATTTTCTCTTCATCTTTCTCACAATCTTCCTACAATATCTCTAATCTCTCAATCTATCTCTATACAAGTCTACATTGTCTACTAAATATTCAATTTTATTTATTCATTTGGGAGTGAAGTTGCAACTAGGCAAAGTTTCAATTTTCAACCTCTCGACACATCGACGTTACGCTTCGCTTGGTACATCTGCTCATTCATTAAATTATTATCGTTCTTTATTATAATTAGCGATCTAATCTCATTATCTTTAACTATTTATTAGCATAATTAAAATGAGAGGATTTAGATGATGTTTATGGTAAGTGGTCGACTTCTTCTAAGAGGGTAACAAGAAAGACGTAGTACTTATTCTAGTCATCCTATTCCTGCAGACGATTTGGTTGATAATCGATTTTTTCCCGAATATCATTAGATTTAGATGAGGAGATATTTTCTCGCAATTCAACAAGACTTTAATTAAGATAATCTAGATGACACAATCGACTAATATAGATTTACACAATCCGACTTATCTAGATTTACACACCCACTAAATAACCTCAGAACCGAACGCCTCCTATTACCCTTAATACGAGACGAGACCCAACACAACGAAAATTAAAATCGATGCAGTTTTTTTATAGTGACCAAGAAAATCAAGTAGTTAGATGTCAATTTGTAAAAATATTTATAAATTTAAAATGGAAAATGTCAAAGGGATGAGAGGTTTATCGAGACATGTACAAAACTTTCACAAAGCTAATGGGATGAATACGAGGCAATAAAGTTTGGTGCGCCAATGCGCCTTAGTCGGACAAGGTTCACATAGTGTCTCGCATCAAGCACAGGTCAAATTAACTCGACGACTGGGAATCAGAGTCCTAAATATGATAAACATAGAGATAGATAGGCAATAGCAAAATTAGTTAACGTGAGGGTTTGCCTTTTCATTTCCTTCCTCTCCGATTTTATTCATTACATTGTAGATATGTATAATCTTGCTTTTAATTCGCTTTTCCTATATCAACTGTTAGGATATATATTTTAAAATTTGCACATGAATATCAACAATATTTACGTTATTCATTATATCAGTTTCCTGACAAAGTATCTATCTCGTCTGATATAGGCAGTAGTACTAACGACCATGCTTATTTAACTGCAATATGTCATCGATAGATTATAAATGGTCTATGCAAAAACATATTTTAGCGTATAGATACATAGATGATAGGCACACTAGTACTTTTATTTTAGAAAATATTTATTCAGTTTGCGATTATTATGACATAACTGATAAAATTATGACTATTACATTAGAAAATGGTTCTTCTAATAATTATGCTATTAGAATTTTAAAAGATCTTTTAACTTCATCTTTTTCAAATCATTTTCATATAAAATGTCTGTGTCATATTTATAACTTAGTTGTAAAAGATGGTCTATCACTTTTTGAAGATATTTTTAATAAAATACAATTTGCTATAAATTTTATTTTTAGAAGTAATAGAATACAACGAAAAAAGGAATATATAAAAACTTGTCACGATTATGACTATCTTATAGAAAATTCCCAAGTAGTCACTAGTGGAATTCCTTATACGAGTAACTACTTGTTGCTTATGATTATATAAGACCTACAACTTTATTTTTTAACGCCATAATCAAATCCAACCGATATGGTCAGAGATAGCGATTGGGAAAAAATTCAGAACTTATTGTATTTCTAGAGAAATTTTTTCAAGCAACAAAAGAATTTTTGGTATAATTATCCTACTATTTCAACTGTGTTATTTTATATAGCTCAAATATTTTTATTACTTAGTGAATATATGAAAAATCAGTTTATAAGACACATATTAAAAAAATGATTATCAAAATAAAAAAAAATTATTCTTATTCTCACTATTTATATTATCGTATCAGATAAATCCACTATTAAAATAGACTTTGTAAAACATTTATTGAAACTATTTATAATAGTATAGCAGTACTACCACCTCCAACTCCCAAAACTTCAAATGACCCACCACCAATTGAACAAACTAAAGAAGAAGTGTTGTCTAACATACAAGATAAATGCAAAAAAAATATATAGGTATTACCAACAAGAAAGTGCTAACAACCAACCGACTTCCATGTCATCTTCTTCTTCTTCAACACAACCTCAAAAAGACATGATGTTTCTACGCTAGTATTGAAAGCTTTAGAAATAGAATGTTTAGTGGTAACACTACTAACCAAATTAGCGAGTTTGATGTTTTTGTTTGCAGGTGTCAGACCGCATCAAACAGCTTCAATAAGGACGTGAAGACTTCATAAATAATGGAGGGAGAATAAGAAGATATTTCTGACACTGTCATTGATGGCCCGAGATGTGTTGAACATTCAAGCATCATCAACAGCGTCTGAAAGCATTTTTCCGGCCTGCAGATTTCAAATAGAAGAGAACATACACTCATTAGCTGGAGACAACTCGAGATTGTAGTATTATTTAGAGATTTGATACGAAATGAGCGAGAATGTGGTCAACCTGAGATCAACGAAGAAGAAGACGAAAACTACAATGAAATTTATCCGACGGAGGTGGAAGCGACGTCGAGCAATTTGACCAACAAATACCAATCCCAACCGAAGAACCACAAAAAATTATAAAGAAACTAGAAAAAGATATTTTTCAAAATGTAATTTTTTAATTGTAGTTTTACTATGTTATTTTGCAAATGTTAGCGATATTTCGAATGCTCACATAAGCGTACGCATCGTTCACAAGTAATATAGTCCAGAAGATCAATATCGCCTAAAGAGATCGTTTCTAAGTACTTCATCTATTTTATGTTATCTATTTGGCAATCGATATTTGATTGGTGTTTTTATTTAACTACTAGAATAATTGCAAGATTTAAACCAATAAAGTTGTAATCGCCATGAATGAATTAGAGCTTCCAAAATCCTCGACTATCCACCGATTCAATCCTTAATGCTACTAGAATGATTCTTCTTATTCGTTAAGATAGCGGTTAACTAGAGTGTCTTATATTCTGGTTAAGACATATAATCACTCAACCCCAGTGCAGAACCCTTCTATATTTCTATGATATGATTTACCACATAAGAGGACTAAGAACAGTAACCTATAATGCTACACAAGTATCGGAGTACTTTCGTCCGTGATTTTAACATATGTCTAGTCAATTACAGCATATTCAAATCACTCCTTTCGGCTTTTGAGTCAAAATCATATAGGTTATGATAATTAATGATCAATTAATTATCAAACATTCATACCAAATATTGACTAAATCTTAATCAAGTGAATAAGAAATCAAACTACTACATTAATTCATGAATAAAAGTTTCAAGCGATTCATAAGGAAAATCCTAATAGAGTGTTTAGCTCCTAGTCATAGTCACGCTAAGAACTAACACAATATACATACATAAACTAAATTAAAAACGAAAGAAAGAAAATTACGTAACACAAAGTCTTCAATTGTAGCTCCAAATTCGCCTTGTGTCAGGTCAGAATGACCAACCTCCTTCATAGAATTAATTCCTAGGGCTTAAATATTCTCTAATTTTCATGCTCTATGGACCAATCTTCCCTTATCCAATTTGTCTTCGGAACTGAAATTTCCCAAGACCGCTTTCTGATAGCCAGACCGCATGCCGTAAACTCCCGCAGCTTCTCAAAGACAAATGGCACCGCGCAGATCGTTCGATGGCACCACTGCCGAAAGTCCCGTGACTCGGATAATACGGCATCGCGGCTCGCATAGTGCACCGCAGTTGTTGCCTTCTTTCGCCTCGAGTTGCTAACTTTCGCCCTTTTCGCCTCTGGAGCACCTTTTCTCGCCATTCCTCATTCATTTTTGTCATTTTGCCTTTTGCACCGATGTGACTCAAAAAGAAAGAAAAATAAACCTACTACTATACTAAACACAACAAAAATGAGTGAAATACCAACTAAAGAATGACTCAAAGGCGTATACAAAATACGCCTAACAAACACCCTAAACTTAACCTTTGCTCGCCCTAGAGCAAAGATCAAAACAAAAACAAAGACACAAAAATAAAAGACTCAAAGACTCAAATCAAGCAGCTGCCCAAAGACTAAGACACACATTTAACGCTGTTACACCTTGTGTTAATACAAGAGTTAAGAACGCCATTAAGATTAAGATTCGTATAATGGATATAAGTTATATTTACATAAGCTACGAAAGGCCAATGAGAACTTAATATGATAAGTTATATATATTTCCATTAAGGATTATTACATATATAAGAATTACTTATACGGGAACGCGAGATCTTATGGAATTTCCGAAATTAACTAAACAGAATCAAGATCGAAGAATTGGGATTAAGATTTATTGCTTGAGGGATTAAGTTAGTTAAATAGACACTTATAGGGTTAAAGTGTAATTGCAATGGGGACCAAAGTGTATTTATTAGAAATCTGAAAATATTAAATTAGACCTAACTACATCATTCTTTCACTTAGACAAAATCAAAATTTCTCTCCTCCTCTTTCTTTCCCCATGGCCGAAATTCTCACCCCATTTGTAGCAAGAAAAATATAGTTTTTATTCCATCTTCTTAGACTAATTATCCTACACAATCAAGCCTAGAATTAGAGGATTTTTGTAGCCCAAAACAGCGGGTTTCGGTACCCACTGGACCGAGACTTGGGGCAGTGATTCCTTCAAGTGTTGAATAAGATTTTTGGAAGGAAAACATGTATAAATGATGGGTTGACATTATGAAATGATTTCATGTTGAATTGGAGTGGAAGAAGTGAAAAAGTGGGCAAGAAGAGGGGCAAAAAAATGGGCAGAAAATCGAGATTTTGGGCAGAATTTTAGTCAACTTTGGAGGGGTATATATCCTCGTATATTAGGGGGTTTTGGGTGTTTCAAGAGCCTAAAATGAATTTCGTCGAGTCTAGTTTCTAACGAAATAAACCTCTCATCGATACGACACCGGAGTAGGGAGTTATAGACGTTACATCGCTCAAATTGACAAAGCAGCAAAAAATCGGACTGCTTGGGGATTAAATTAAGGTATGGAAATTGTTCTTTTTATGCTATATTTGTATTTGGATATTGTTGTTGTTTTTGTAATTGTGTTGTGTTAGGTAGATATCTTGAATTTAGACAATGCATGTGTCAATTTTGGGTGTGAGCCGAATTTGGTCATTTCGCATACGTTGGATTAATGAGTCATGTTGTAAATTTCATCACTAATCGCGTATAAAAATGGATGAAATTGTGAAGATTAAAGATGAATTCGTTATATGGGATTGTTGGAAAGATAAATTGGTTTAATAGTTAAGAAAAAAGTTAAAATGGTCGCATGTTAATGGCCTAAAATTCATAGATAACTCTCTGACATCAGGTGACCTTTACGGGTTGTTTTTGTGCAAATTAATTGTTAGTATTATTATTAGTATCATCGCTAATCGTATGTTAAGAATTGAACGAAGCATTGATACTTGGTATTGTAATTAGTTATATAAAGGGACGCGAGATAAAATGGATTTAAGAAATCAAGAAAGGAGTTACAGAACTTTTTAGACTTTATGGTAACATTTTAATAATTTCATGAATATGGTAAATAGGTGCGATAATCACCTTGATGGTTAAAATTGTTGTCTTTCATGAATAAGGAAAAAGAGAAGGTATGATGGCGATATGTAAGTGTATGGAGCCTAATTAGATTACATATTGAAATAGTTGTGATTGTTGGTTGATTTGGATTGTTGGTTAATTATGGATACGCACATAAACAGAGGAAATGCTGCCCAAATTTTTATAGAATTAAGGAAACCGTTATTCAAATAACTTACGTTGGGAGTCCTATAATTAATTGTCTTATTATTATGATTATAGTCGACGATTGCATTTAGGCGCATCCTAGTTTTACATCGTCGAGCGACTAAGAGGTATGTGAGACTATCATTCTTTCTTTTGGCATGACTTTGTGAAAGAACTTTCATTTGACATGATTTTAATAAAAGTACGGCAGACGTACATGATTTTCTACAAAGTTAGTTTTAAAGGAAAATTGTTATGACGAGTGCCTATGATTTTCAGTAAAGAGCTTATTATGATGATATTATCGAAAGTCAAATATGATTTTTAATTGCATATAGTTGCTCATGATATCTACTCGTGCCAAGTCTTATTACACATTCACCGAGTCTCTCACATAGAGGGCTGACACTATATTGTATGTTTTGGATTCGAGTCCCAAGCGGGTTCGACTCATGGATTACTATTATTCCATGGATTAGCTCTCCATGATGCGGGTTCGTGTCTCATGACATTATATTATTCCATATACTTACGTGGGTTCGAGTCCCACGATATATATACTTGGGTTCGAGTCCCATGATATATACATACTTACTTAGGTTCAAGTCCCATGATATATATGTATCTAGACGGGTTCGAGTCCCGTGCCATTATATCCTGAGGATAGGAGTTCATGGCTTTGGCATGATTTGCATATTTTGAAAAAGATAAGAACTGATTTTCATTACTCTCATTTGGTAAGACACATTTATACTATTAAGTTGATTTCATACTTGCCTCATATTATATGTTGAACTATTATGATCTCAATTACAGTATTTTTTTTCCAGTTTCACATACTTGGTACATCTATCGATCGACCCCTTTTCCTGGGCTGCTCATGCCCGCAGTACAGTGTGATCGGTTAGCGACCTCCGCCAGGACATCTACCGCCGCTAAAGAGCTCCTTGTTCCGAGCTAGTTATTTTGGTACATCTTTACATTCCGCATTTATGTATATTTTAGGCACGACGGGCCCCCGCCCGCCATATGTCGTGTTGTACTTCAGAGGTCCAGAGACGGGTGATAGATGTGTTTTGACTCAGGTAACGCCATGCGGTTGAGCTAGTTGTATTGTTGCACTTGTTTCGGGACGTTCTCAGATATCGTGGGCAGCCTGCCGCTTGCCTATCAGGATTACTCATTTGCTTACGTGATGCTAATCGGTGCACTTAGTCGGCCAGCCCGCTGCGACGGTTGAATAGTTGGTAAGGCGCACTTTTCGCCGCTTATTTTCGGGTATACGTTATAGATGCAGTCAGGTGTTAAATTTTCTATTACCCTGGCGGTCACTGATTACGCGACGAGTTAGAGTAATGACGCCCAATTGTATGCTGGGTCGCGTCGCCGGTCGTGGTCGCGATAAATACTGATAATACGCAGAATGATATAGCATGAATTCAAAGAATCTAGAATTTCAAGTCGATATTTCGCAAATTCATTTCAATCACAAGTAATCGAGCATGAATACCTAACTTACGCATGTCAATTTCATTTAGTTCATGTCTGTACTTGCTATTCTCCACTAATCATGTACATACATACTAGAGATCCTCGTGACTTTTCGTGGTTGTAATATAGCTTAGGCAACAGAGATAAAAATTGGCATTTAGGCTCAATTACGCACTATGTCATTGTTCTCATTCAATCATTTGGTCATTCTTTTTGTATTCTTTTTCGCCATACCTATCGCTCCTCTTCTCTTTTTGAGAGCATGAAAACACATTCACATAGGCACCCCCAAACTTAAGCTTAACATATATATTTTTATCGGTGTATCAATTTTTCACTCTCTTTGTATTTCTTTTCACACTTCTTCATCCCAAATTTTTCAATTATCGCATGACACACAAGGGAATCATAGGGTGTCAATGTTGACAGTCAATTTTGACCCGTTTTTTTGTATATTCGTTGCAATTTTAAGTATTTTAGCACACCACATTTTAATCGTTATTTTGCATATTTTTACATAATATTCTATGTTTATTTCTTCACAAAAAATGGCATTGCATATTTTATTTTTTAATTAAGCATTATGTCTTTGTTAATATTATGTTTATTATTGTTACACCATTGCTTTATTTTTAATAATATTTGCATCTCTAAATAATTAATCGCATCTTGTTTTTACTTTTAATCTACATTAAACATGTCTTAAATATTGAATTTTAGTATTATTGTATCAAGATTTGAATTTTAATAATTTTGCATCTTTTAAATAATTTTCTCATAAATAATTAACTCGCCTTGCATTTTGTCAAACCACCAAATTCACCCAAGACACAATTTGAATCAGTCCAATCCAACACCATTTTAATTTCATCCAAACACTCTTTTATTTTTTCCCCCTGTCGCGCCCCTTTTCGGCCGCGGCATTTTCTAAAATAGCGAGCCCTGCTTAATAAAATGCAAAATGTTAGAAAGT
Organism: Przewalskia tangutica; assembly: GCA_029844215.1. Lineage (NCBI taxonomy): Eukaryota > Viridiplantae > Streptophyta > Magnoliopsida > Solanales > Solanaceae > Przewalskia > Przewalskia tangutica. The sequence goes on along the minus strand of CM056730.1, from coordinate 1,329,844 downwards.
AAATAAATATGCTAAAAAATGCTTAAAAGAATGCTAAAATTGCTAAAAGGATGCTAAAGTTTAAAAGAGGCTAAAATTTAAAATGCTAAAGGGTTGCTAGAATGCTAAGGGTTCGCGGAGTCGCCACCTAATTAATTGGGGTGAATTAGGACACCTAAATGTTTAACTAGTTTAAAGTAAAACATTAACTCCATTTTACGGTCCGCTAAACTTAGCGAGATTCTGCAAGTGGTTCTTTATTAATCTGTAGGAATGGTTGTGCACCCTCTAAGATCCGCTTAACTCATATTGTCCCGCCAAACCTAGGTAATTATTATGTTTTAAAATGCAAAGTAAAAGCTCTTCCCGCTTAACAAAATGCTAAAAATGTTAAAATGTTTAAAAGGTTAAAAGGCTAAAAGTGCAAAAGTGCTAAAATATTAAAATGCTAAAGTACTAACAGTAAATGCTATGTTTTAAAGAAGATGCTAAAAGTGTTAAAATGCTTGAAAGCTTAAAAGATGCTAAAGGTGCAAGAGGAGCTAGCATATTTAAGGTGCTAAAAGTGTTAAGAGGGCTAAAAGGCTAAAGGTGCTAAGAGTGTTAAAGATTAATTTTGAAAGTAAAAGGTGCTAAAAGTGCAAAAAGGATGCTAAATGTTAAAGAGTGCTTAAAAGGTGCTAGAAATGCTAAGATGTTACAGTGCTTTATGGACTAATTATATGCTCACGCAAAGATTATTTACGACTAATTGTGTATACCGCTAGCTAAATTAATCTCGCTAACCCGCGCATGACATAGATGCTTAAAGACGATTCTCGAGGTTTAGGAAAAATCATTATGAATTTTAATAAACAAAATGTTGGTTTTATGACGAGTTAAATCATTTGAATTATTTTTGCACTTAGACACGCCTAATAGTCCTAAAAGACAAATAAAGTAGAATGCTTTCTAATTATGAATTACTTTCCTCCTTATGTGTTCAAGCTTAATTGTTCCAAATATCCTAAATATTACAGAAATAGAGTAATTAAATTACAATAAACAAATAAATAAATGAAATGCAAGTAAAGAGAGAGAATGGGATTTAAGAATGCTTTTTACGACGGATGAAGACGTCCTATTTGTTTTTCTAGGAATTCCTGAAACGGGAATGCGAACGCGACGCGGTTGCCATTTGAAATGACTTCATATGAGTCTCGCCGTGAGACTCTTTATTTTGCTCCGATGCGTGCCATGTAAAAAAAAACGAAAGTGATAAGGATTAGCAAATGTCCTACAAAGTTTGCAACTTATCAATGCTAAACAAGTATTGATATAAACATTTAAGAAGCAAATAAATTACTTTTATAACAACACATGGGAGGTAATAGACTATCAAATCTTTATACGGTTTAAAACAAATTTCTAGACAATGGAATATCAAATTATTTATCGCTGACTACAATAGGATTTGCATGCAGTCCTTATGATCATTCTCTATTTAGCAAACACCTTGATTATAGTAGAGCTGTAAGATGATTCGTGAGGCCTAATGCATAGCACAATCACTTTAAGGTCAAAGACTGGGATCACTTAGATATTTTTGGGCATTGTTGCCGAGGTCTAAAACTGCATTCGCTAAATCGTATAAGATATTCTTAGTTACTATCAACAATGAGATTACGTGGTACAAACATGTTTCCGTGATACGCCACACATTTGTTTGCAAATGATAATCACCCATATTAGCCACAAGTAGATACAAGCTTCTGATTCATATTAATATACCCTCCAAAGATAGGAAACGAATTAAAACCAACAAGCCATTAAGATTAGATGAAATCGTAGTGTATGCACATGCTACCAAGACAGAATTGTAAAATTAGATATGTCATGAATATGCAAAACACGAACCAAAACAGATTTATAAAAATTTCAAAAGAAGACATCATGGGTTCAAAAGCTCCTTATTTTCTATCGTATACACGTAATACATGCCGCACTACAAGAAGAATACTCTATTTAAACCAAACTAATCTCTGATCCTAGCAAAATATGATTCACAAATTCAAACCACTCCATTATCTAAGAAAATAAACATATCCACTTAGTTAAGTAGATTACACCATAAGATGACCTGCCGGGTTCATTTGCTATCATACGGACATCTTTTACATTCAAATAGGCAGATTAAGTGTGAAACCAACTTTTGGTTTACATTCAAATAGGCAGATACTATGCACTTCAATTAACTACAACAAGATAACTAATCAATAAATCGTGTTCATTTTCGCATGTAGTATTTAGACATCCAAACCAAACATACGATGTTCACAAGAATTTATTAAATACGCAGAATGCTTGAGTAAATCAAGCATATTGAACACTAATGTAATAATGCTAACAAATATCATCAAGAAATGTATAATCGAACAACACATGATTTGCATTAAGAGTCGAAAACTCGAAAGAGAAAGTAGTCAAGTTTACCTTCTCCTACGGCGAACCGAGGCACAGATCAAGTCGCTTGCTCAATCGACGTTTTGGGTTTCATGTGAATGAAATGTAAAGCTTGTTATCGAGAATGCTTATCGATTTGAGACCGATTTCCGCGACTAATAAGAAAAGGTTTCGATCTGGTTCGCTTGCTTTTCTCATCGAGCTCTGACGATCGACGCGCATGGGTACTTCTCTAATCGAGCTCAATCGATCCTATGTTCGACATCGCTACCACGCGCCGATGCTATCTCCTCCGACTAAGCTCAATTCGATCGATTAATCCCCGTCGATGCTCTTTGCATGTTCTTATATAGCCCTCTTCTGGTTCTATGTTTGGTATGCATTTAAGGTCGAGATTTCTATGCCTATTCTTGCTCGAATTCGCACGATTCGCACTTGATATCCTAAGATTTCGATTGATTCTTACCATTTGTCGACTAGATTTGGGTAGGGATACGGTAAGGGAAAGTCGCTAACATTTGGCAGTGTCTCACGATTCTCAGCAGAATCTCTACCGGCGACATGCGAAGGGGTGGCTCTCATAAGTTTCTGTGTTTAGGGTTCTGCTTGGCCTTCGAGTCGAGATGGCGACGGCAGTGGAGAAAGGAAACGGGTCACGTGGGACGGTTATTAATTTGTGGACGGGCGCGCTGGTCATGGGTTCGGGGCCGGGATTCGCGCGGTCAAAATGGAGAAGCTGGGTTAGTTAGTATTAGGTAATTAATTAGTTAGGTAGTTTTAATAAATAGTGAATTAAATTAATAAATTGTGCTTAAATTATTAATCTAATCGTTATAATACTAAACGCGCGTATATTTAATTAATGCTTAATGCTCTAACGTGGCGCTATTATTTAGGAGTCGATTAATTAGTTTTAGGCTTAGTTAATTAATTAATTAACCAATGTGATTAAACTAATTAGGTGCTTCATTAATCTAATTATTTAGGTGTTAAATTAGTCTAATAAATGCGTTATGCTACCCGACACGTTATCGCTAAATTATTTATTTTATGCATTTATTAATTATTTAAGAATTACGACAAAGCTTAAAGTTAATTAATGCGCGCGAGACTCTAAGTGCTTAAAACTCTACGCGATGCCATTATTAAAATATTTACGCATGTATTTATGTTTTTATTGTTGTATTTTATTATAAAAATCCTAAAAATTATTTTACAAAATTAGTGTAATTTATGGTTAACGGCCGACGAGGGTCAAAATCGCGCCAACAGACGCCCTCTCAGATGGAGACGATGGAAGAATCTTCTGACAAAGACGCTGACTCATAGCCAATTTTGTCTCGATCTTCGTAATTGCAAAAATGCCGGGCAAGAGACAAAGCCGACGCAAAAATCAAAATCGCTCTTGTCGAAGTTATGACGACACCGATACCATGGTCAAAACATTCGCGCGCTAACGCGACTAAAGATCGCCCAAAGGTCGAAGTTACGATGACACCGGCTACCATGGTCAAAACACTGGCGCTAACGCGACGAAGCCGCCCTGTCGAGTTACGACGACACCGGGTTACCATGGTCAAAACACCGCGCGCTAACGCGACTTAGCCGCCCCAAAGGTCGAGTTATGACGACACCGGGTTACGGTGCAAAAAGTAAAAGAAAATAACCGCTTGAACTCGCGCATCGCGCATGGCCGCGCGCTGGTTCTACGGACGCGAGCGAGCCGACCGACGCTGAGGTCGCTTTCGCCAATCGCTGAAGCGTCGACTTCAACAGATTGCCCCGTCATTGAAGAGAAAATCCACGCCAGGCTCCCGCCCCGCATGCTAAGACTTAAACAAACGGTTAGTACATAAATGTTAAGGCAAAAACGACGATGTATAATTTTAAAAGTAATGCAACCGAGTAGAAAAGGTTATCCCGCAAACGTGATGCCGCCAGGTTGACGCGACGCCGCAAATGCCGTGGATTTCGCCTTGCACGAACGTGTTGCGATTGTGAACGCGATACGCTGTCCTTGCCGCAATCGCCGTAGACTAAAGCTCAAGAAAGAGTTTAGCCGCATAACTCGTAGATGTAATATGTCACGACGGCGCTGCCGACTTGCCGCGGCCGATAACGCCGCCGCTCGGACGTGTTGGCCGGGCGCCGCTGCGCGGACTCGCTGCAGGCCGATAACGCCGCCGTTCGGACGGTTGCCGCCGGGCGCCGCGCGGACTGGCCGATCACGCCGTTGTCCGACGCGTTGCCGCCGGGCGCCGCTGCAGACTGTTGCGGCCGATAACGCCATCGCTCGGACGATTGCATCGGGCGCCGCTGCACGGACTCGCTGATTACGCCGTTGTCCGGACGTGTTGCCGGGCGCCGCGAGACTTGCTGGCCGATAACGCCGCCGTTCGACGCCGCCGCCGCGCCGCTGCGCAGACTTGCCGGCCGATAACGCCGCCGTTCGACGACGGCCGCCGGCGCCGCTGCGGACTCGCCGATCACGCCGTTGTCCGGACGGTTGCCGGGCGCCGCCGCGCGGACTTGTTGCGGCCGATAACGCCGCCGCTCGACGTGTTGCCGCCGGGCGCCGCTGCGCAGACTTGCCGCGGCCGATAACGCCGCTGTTCGGACGATCGCCGGGCGCCGCGCTGCGGGACTTGCCGCGGCCGATAACGCCGCCGCTCGACGTGCCGCCGGGCGCCGCTGCAGACTTGCTGCGGCCGATAACGCCGCTGTTCGACGTGCCGCCGCCCAGAGAATAAATGCTCCCGCAAGCTAAGCTCGAGAAAACGTTAGGTATACCGCTTAAACAAAATGATAAATATATACGAGAAGGCAATTTTACGGATGTAGACGCCGCTCGAGCATGCATGACGACATCGACGCTGCCTCGCACCGCAAATCGATTTAATTGTTACGATGCCTTTGTCAGGCGGCGCGCTGCCGTTGCAAGTTTGACTTTATGCCCGAGTTGACGCGCTTAGGTTTTGCGCGAACTCAACTTTGATCGCGATTGTTGATGCCTTCCTTTCACGCTTCGACGCGACTTTGAATTTTGAGATTTTTTGGCATATCTTTCGCTCATTGCTTTTCTTCGAAGAAACTTCGCCGATTTTCCGCTTCGCTATTGCATTTGCCGCTTCATAATATGAAAAGACCGCGCCAAAGAAAATTTTGTGAGTTTGTGGGGTCGATTTGTATTTGACTTCGCCGCATTCTCGACATCCGCGTTCTCGGTTCGCTGATTTGCACTTCGCCCGTTTCCTACATTGTCCCGCTTTGAGAAGCGTGCGTTGCTCTTCTTTCTCGAGACTCGCTCTTTATGTGAACTAAGACAGTTCACTGCTCCGCCAGATGCCTCGAATCGGCCATGCTGTTGACCGTGCCTTTGATCTTGTGAAATATTGATGCTCGCCATTGCTAAGTCAAATACAAATCGACCTTTGGGGGAGATGATAAATCTTTCTAAAATGCAACAAACTGTTAGCATAAAGCACATAATTTATGTATGTAGCGTATATATCGCATATAGCACATTCAAACGCTTCCTAACACGCGGGGACCTCTTTATGCCGCAGGTAAGCCTAAACGCCACTTATGCGAGATTATGACGGGTTTGTCCAAGTCGCCCAACTATAATGCCTTTGTTGGAAATGGCGACCAAACGACGGCACTTTTCCAATTTCGCACGTCATGATTGGGCTTGGATTTGTTTGTCATTGCCACGCCACACATAATACGTTGGTCGTCATTGGGTCGAGAAACCCGTCGACAAGTTCGTGTCTTCCTAATTGCGTGTCGATGCCAAAGCATCACCCACCTAAGGTAAATGCACGACGCCCTAAAATAAGCGTGGTATAGCTCTATCTTAAGTTTGCTAAGATTTGGCTTTTCCGACGCAGGTTCCCGAGCGACAACTCGAGCGAGAAGGCTACGCGCCATCTGCTAGACCGCACTCCACGATATTACCGACTCTCCTAAATTTGGATTTCAAGAAAGAATTTTGTCGATGCACCCAAACGCACTCGCATGTAGTGTGTGATTGTGTGAATTTTCCAGAGTGGAAGAAATATGAGCGGAATGCCAGTTTAAGGAAAGCAGTAAATCAGGTAGCAATTTAAAATAAACAAAACAAAATACAGCACACAAAAAATTAAATGCAAAAGTAATTGCCAAATAATTATCCTAGTCCGCTGTGGTTAAGAACCTAAAATCCCAAATGGAGTCGCCATTTCGCCGCGCCTTTTTCGCGGCATTTTCTAAAATAGCGAGCCCTGCTTAATAAAATGCAAAATGTTAGAAAGTAAATAAATATGCTAAAAAAAGCTTAAAAGAATGCTAAAATTGCTAAAAGGATGCTAAAGTTTAAAAGAGGCTAAAATTTAAAATGCTAAAGGGTTGCTAGAATGCTATGGTTCATGAGTCGCCACCTAATTAATCAAAGGGTGAATTAGACACCTAAATGTTTAACTAGTTTAAAGTAAAACATTAACTCCATTTTACGGTCCGCTAAACTTAGTGAGATTCTGCAAGTGGTTCTTTATTAATCTAGAGGAAGGGTTAGCACCCTCTAAGATCCGCTTAACTCATGGTTGTCCTGCCAAACATAGGGTAATTATTATGTTTTAAATATGCTAAGTTATTTCTCTTCCTGCTTAACAAAATGCTAAACATGTTAAAATGTTTAAAAGGTTAAAAGGCTAAAAGTGCAAAAGTGTTAAAATATTAAAATGCTAAAGTACTAACAGAAATGCTATGTTTTGTTAAGATGCTAAAAGTGTTAAAAATGCTTGAAAGCTTAAAAGATGCTAAAGGTGCAAGAGGAGTGCTAGCATATTTAAGGTGTTAAAAGCAAGAGGGCTAAAAGGCTAAAGGTGCTTAAGAGTGTTAAAGATTAATTTTGAAAGTAAAAGGTGCTAAAAGTGCAAAAGGATGCTAAATGTTAAAGAGTGCTTAAAAGGTGCTAGAAATGCTAAGATGTTACAGGTGCTTTATGGACTAATTATATGCTCATGCAAAGATTATTTACGGACTAATTGTGTATACTGCTAGCTAAATTAATCTTGCCTAACTCGCATGATATTATAGATGCTAAAGACGATTCTCGAGGTTTAGGAAAAATCATATGAATTTTAATAAACAAAAATGTTGGTTTTATGATGCGAGTTAAATCATTTGAATTATTTTTGCAATTTAGACATGTCTAATAGTCCTAAAAGACAAATAAAGTAGAAGTGCTTTCTAATTATGAATTACTTTCCTCCCATGTGTTCAAGCTTAATTGTTCCAAATATCCTAAATATTACAGAAATAGAGTAATTAAATTACAATAAACAAATAAATAAATGAAATGCAAGTAAAGAGAGAGAATGGGATTTAAGAATGCTTTTTACGACGGATGAAGACGTCCTATTTGTTTTTCTAGGAATTCCTGAAACGGGAATGCGAACGCTGACGCGTTGCCATTTGAAATGACTTGCGATGAGTCTCGCCGTGAGACTCTTTATTTTGCTCCGATGCGTGCCATGTAAAAAAAAACGAAAGTGATAAGGATTAGCAAATGTCCTACAAAGTTTGCAACTTATCAATGCTAAACAAGTATTGATATAAACATTTAAGAAGCAAATAAATTACTTTTATAACAACACACGGGAGGTAATAGACTATTGAAATCTTTATATGGTTTAAAACAAATTTCTAGACAATGGAATATCAAATTATTTATCGCTTGACTACAATAGGATTTGCATGAGTCCTTATGATCATTCTCTATTTAGCAAACAAATTTGATTATAAAGTGAGCTGTAAGATGATTCGTGAGGCCTAACAGCATAGCACAATCACTTTAAGGTCAAAGACTGGGATCACTTAGATATTTTTGGGCATTGAAGGCCGAGGTCTAAAACCGGCATTCTCGCTAAATCGTATAAGATATTCTTAGTTACTATCAACAATGAGATTACGTGGTACAAACATGTTTCCAGGATATGCCACACATTTGTTTGCAACAGATAATCACCCATATTAGCCACAGTAGGATACAAGCTTCGGATTCATATTAATATACCCTCCAAAGATAGAAACTAATTAAAACCAACAAGCCATTAAGATTAGATGAAACTGTGTAGTGTATGCAATATGCTACCAAGACAGAATTGTAAAATTAGATATGTCATGAATATGCAAAACATGAACCAAAACAGATTTATAAAAAATTTCAAAAAGAAGACATCATGGGTTCAAAAGCTCCTTATTTTCTATCGATACACGAATATGCCGCACTACAAGAATACTCTATTTAAACCAAACTAATCTCTGATCCTAGCAAAATATGATTCACAAATTCAAACCACTCCATTATCTAAGAAAATAAACATATCCAAATTAGTTAAGTAGATTACACCATAAGATGACTCAAGGGGTTCATTTGCTATCATATGGACATCTTTTACATTCAAATAGGCAGATTAAGTGTGAAACCAACTTTTGGTTTACATTCAAATAGGCAGATCTATGCACTTCAATTAACTACAACAAGATAACTAATCAATAAACCGTGTTCATTTTCGCATAGAGTATTTAGACATCCAAACCAAACATGATGTTCTCACAAGAATTTATTAAATACGCAGAATCGTTTGAGTAAATCAAGCATATTGAACACTAATGTAATAATGCTAACAAATATCATCAAGAAATGTATAATCGAACAACACACGATTTGCATTAAGAGTCGAAAAACTCGAAGAGAAAGTAGTCAAGTTTACCTTCTCCGCGGCAACCGAGGCGTATCAGACGTCGCTTGCTCAATCGACGGGTTTTGGGTTTGCGATGTGAATGAAATGTAAAGCTTGTTATTGAGAATGCTTACTGATTTGAGACTGATTTCCGCGACTAATAAGAAAAGGTTTCGATTCGGTGGTTCTTGCTGTTTCCCTACTGAGCTCTAGACGATCGACGCTATGGGTACCCTCTCTAACTGAGCTCTGAATCGATCCTATGTTCGACACTGCTGCTACCGGTGCCGATGCTATCTCCTCTGACTAAGCTCTGAATTCGATCGATTTCTGAATCCCCCTGTCGATGCTCTTTGCATGTTCTTATATAGCCCCTCTTCGGGTTCTATGTTTGGTATGCATTTAAGGCTGAGATTTCTATGCCTATTCTTGCTCTGAATTCGCACGATTCGTACTTGATATCCTAAGATTTCGTATTGATTCTTACCATTTGTTGACGAGATTTGGGTAGGGATATGGTAAGGGAAAGCTGGCTAACATTTGGCAGGTGTCTCGCCGGATTCTCAGGCGAGAATCTCACCGGGCGACGCGGGTGAAGGGTGGCTCATAAGTTTCTAGGTTTAGGGTCTGCTTTGTGCCTTTGAGTTGAGAGGCGACGTGGGGAGAAAGGAAAATGGGCCGGGTCAGCGTGGGATGGTTATTAATTTGTGGACGGGCGTGTGGTCATGCGGGTTTGGGGATTTGTGTGGGTCATGGTGAAAAGGAGAAGTGGGCTGGGTTAGTTAGTATTAGGTAATTAATTAGTTAGGTAGTTTTAATAAATAGTGAATTAAATTAATAAATTGTGCTTAAATTATTAATCTAATTGTTATAATACTAAACGGTGTGCTATTTAATTAATGCTTAATGCTCTAGAATGTGGCGCTATTATTTAGGAGTTGATTAATTAGTTTTAGGCTTAGTTAATTAATTAATTAACCAATGTGATTAAACTAATTAGGTGCTTCATTAATCTAATTATTTAGGTGTTAAATTAGTCTAATAAATGCGGCTATGCTACCTGACACGACGTTATCGCTAAATTATTTATTTTATGCATTTATTAATTATTTAAGAATTACGACAAAGCTTAAAGTTAATTAATGCGGGCGCGAGACTCTAAGTGCTTAAAACTCTACGCGATGCCATTATTAAAATATTTATGCATGTATTTATGTTTTTATTGTTGTATTTTATTATAAAAATCCTAAAAATTATTTTACAAAATTAGTGTAATTTTATGGTTAATGGCTGGACGGGAGGGTCAAAATTGGGTGTCAACACCCCCCTAAAAACAATACCCCACTTTTCATTTCCCCCCCCCCCCCCCAAATACCAAACCCTAAACCTACCCTATAAAATAAAACATTCCCCCCCCCCTTTTCAGAAAATCAGCAGCGCACAACCCTAACCTCTCAACATCATCTCCCTCACCCTTCCCTTTTCCCGTCGCCGCCGCCTTCGCCGGAGCTCCAAGCTCCGGCGGACACCCTCTCTCATACACGCACATCAGACCACCCCACTCTCTCTCACTCTTCTCTTCCTCGCTTCCCGTCGCTGCCGCCTCTCCCCGAACCATCGCCGACCATCGACGAACCGCCATCGTTTCTCCTGGAAACTCACCAGCCATCCGTCGACCCTCACCCTTCCTCTTCACTCCCGTCACCCCCCTAGACGCACAAGCCGCACAGATCCTTTCCATTATACCCCCCTCCCTTTTCATTTTTAGGTCATCTCCCTCACCCACTGTTCCTGTCGCCGCCTCCCTTCGTCGGAGCTCCAAGCTCCGGCGAAGCCCCCTTTTAACACCCACCTCACCCTCTCAGCCCTAACTCCCGTCGACCACCACCATTCCATTTCCCGTCGCTGTTGCCTATCGTCGGAGCTCCACCCACTGAACCGTCGACTAACCATCGTTTCCAAATGCCGACACGCAACTCCGCCGCCACGCTTTTGTATTGTTGAAATCACCGCCAGGTTCTTCGCCGCTATTATATAATTGATTATTCGACCGATTTATTATTTTGAATCTCACGAGTTTGTTAAACTCCGTGACCTATGTCAGATATCGCTTTGTCAAGTGATTGCGCATCGTTATCATTGTTGGCGGATTGGTTTGATTTCTTGTTGTAATACGCCGAGTGAAACTCCGCAAGCTTTGAAATTTCCGCGATGTTGGTCATCGCTTTCGATTTTGGGCTCTGCTCGCCTCTGTTGTGGCATTTTGTCGACTGATTTTCGATAATTTTCCCATCGCTTTTTGGCCATATTATGGACTGGTTTTGCCATATTGCTGGACTGATTTTAGGTTATTTTTGCTATATTTTTGCTGGTTTACTGATTTTGAACATGATACTACACTTTGGTATTAAGCTGATTTTGAACATGATACTACACTTCGGTATTAAACTGATTTTGAATATGATACTACACTTTGGCCGATGAAGGAATCTCCGTCTCATTTCCCAGGCGACCTCTGTGCAAAAGACGGATTTATTTATTTTTGCTTTACTTATTAAATTCTGTCATTACTTTAAAATTATTTATTCGATACTAACACTTTTACTAAGTGTTTATGCAGTAATGAGATCATCTTGTGCGTAAAGCCTAAAAAGGGCTAAACGATGTCCCGTAATGTTATTTTATATCGCATTTAATTTAGTTTTATTATTGTGTAGTGCAATTTATTTTAATTATAAATTCTTAGAATATGTAGAATAAAAATAGCAATAAATAATTAACCTAGGTTTGAACGAACAACCGCAAGTTAATGGATCTTAAAGGATGCCTAACCCCTTCCTTTAGGATAATAAAGAACCCCGATCCGTAATCTCACTAATTTCGCACCATTAAATGGAAGTCAATTGCGATTTTTATTGCAATAAACTAAGTGTCCTAATTCACTATAATAATTAGGTGGCGACTTTAAAATACATTCTAGGAATCAACCATACGCGTACTCCGCTTCGACCCTGCTTAAAACTGGTGTTACAAAGAAATAACTTATTTTAGGCTCAAAGAGGCTGACTAGAGATACAATTTATTGCAAGGTAGGTAACGAATGGTAAGAAGAGCTAACAAAGAAATGTCTGAATCATCTCCCTAACATGTACATCTTAACTATTTCGCCTCAATAACAAGCAGTGACTTTCATGACATTTTTCAATTGACAACACATAGACTAAGCATCAAATATTCTAAATAATCAGATTTTCATGAATTTTTGGCATATCTAACTTAAGCACACAGATTTTAGATTCTCATTCCATTACATATCCCACTTAGTTCACTAGGCATTCCAAATAAGCACAACATACATGATATATAAAAATAAAAATAATAAAAAATTGACTCACATAAAACACAAAAACAACAAAAGACTCACAAAATAAAATAAAATGAAAACTCCCCCCAAACTTAAACTACACATTGTCCCAAATATGTAAAAGACTAAAAAATTAAAATGGGATGGCTTACGCATACAACGACGCAAACTGGTGGTGGTGACGACACATACTGCATTGTCCATTGAGTGAACATAGAACTCAAATTATCAACACGCTGGGTCAGGTGTTGATGGTCTTGCATCATTTGCTCTTGATTCCGCAACATCCTTTGTTGGTTCAAGAGCATCTGCTCCATCATTGACATTGAGACTCTGGGCGATGTGAGGTCACGGCCGCTACCGCCTATCAGGTGCCTCGGATCTTCCTCATACACGGTTGTTGGTTCGCCGCCGTTGGGCCCTTCCTCGCCGCTGGTCCTGACGGGAGCCGAGGAAGGAGTGCACTAAATCGTAGTCACGCAGATCGACTTTCTCTAGATATCGCGCGAATGTTGGGACTCCATGCCTATCACATAAGGCAAGAATGAGTGAATCATGTCCCAATCCGCCATTAGTCGCCACCTACTAATCTCCCTTTATGCTCGCATAATTTCCTCCCACATCAATTGTCATGCCCGCCATGATTCCATAAATGAGCTTGATTATGTCCGAGGCACATTTGTAAAATAAGTTGACTAATCTGCCGCATACTTGTGAAATATAGTCATCTTTCGTTGTTCTATCAATTGGCATCGAGCAAGTCTCTTGGATCCGCTATGACAAAACTAAACTCGATTCGGGTAGCACAATGTATGCGCGCTTACTACATCCCATGACGTGGTTGACGCCTCTTGACCAACTTCAAGTGGTTTGGATTATCGCCTCGCCCTCCACATCATAGGTCCTTAGTATCACATTCATCGCTTCGTAACCGATGCATACATATTTCCTCTAACAAAGCAATCAAGACATCCTTCTTGCCGGGGTAGTTCGCATAGAACTCCTCACAAGGCTAGAATTTCAAGTAGGATCCTTTGATCGCGAACCTTCTCCACCCATTTGCCTCGATCACGGCCCTAATAGCTCGTAGTCATCATCATCAAACGGTCCGCCCGTAATCTATGCCTCTTCTCGTATCAATTCCTAGTGCTAATCTTGTCAGATCGATCCTCCGCTTGTTTGTTGCGAATCGAGTCACATCATATTCGGGCGGATGAAGACGAAGCTTTTGAAGTTCGCTTCTGAGGTCATAGTGAAGGTTGTTGAGAAATTTTTCGGCAACGTTTCCCTTGTTTCCTAGAGGTTTCCCAACAATTCTCCCACCACACAACAACAATAACCAAACAAAAACCGGACCACAACAACAATACACAATAATTATACCACAATAAGCCTCAATCCACACAACTACACAACACAACAATACCCAGCACACACTCACAATCACATAACGCCGCATCACCGCAAAGATGTACAACCCCAAACTTGCAAGTTACTTTCCTACTAGCCTTGAAATCGCAAGCACAATGATTTAAGATTATCTGCTTTGAAGAGTTGTTCTTCACAAATTTATCGACCCAAATGGAGGAGTGATGATGGTGTAAGATATGAGGGTATTTTAAACGGTGGTGTGTAGGGAATTTTGAAGAATTTGGTGGCGTGTGGAATTTGTGGATAGAAGGAGAGAAATTTCGAATTTATAGAGAAGGGTTTGTGTTTGTGTGGGAAAGGATTTGAAGATTTAGGGCTTTTTAATTCCTGAATACCGTTCGATCACCGCAGATCGCTCGATGGAACCACGCGCCAAAAGATCGCGGCCCTCTCGCTCACGCGGCACCGCAGACAGATCATGGCATCGCGCATAAACTCATGCGACCTCTCTGAACATTAGGCACCGCGGTCCTGCACAATGGCACCGCGGTGCTTCCCCGATTCTGTGTTTTCCATCATTGTCTTCGTGTTTAGTGTCCCATTCCTTCACCTGGCTTCACAACACAACAAAAATATACCAAAAGTGAGAATGTTCTATTAAATTAAATTACATAATTTAAAAATTGGGTTGCCTCCCAAGTAGCATTATCTTTAACGTCTCAGAGTTTGACGCAGTTACTCATTAACTCATCAGTATTTTAACCCCACTACCTATCCATTTCAAAATCATCCTCCTCTTCTCACTCTATTTTTCTTTTCACACGTGAGGTTCATGAAGACTTACTTGTTCGACGGTTTCCATGACATTTATTTTGTTTCAAAGATTCTTATCGACCGCTGGTTCACCGATGTATGAATGATCTCCTAGCTTTGACTGCGGCCGGGCCGAATCGTTATGTCACCAGGCCGATCGCAGAACACTTGTTGATGGCTTGGGATTCAATGGTGGAATTGAACACTTTGAACACCATGTCTTCCTCCTGAACCCTTAGTCTCATTTCTCCATTTTCTACATCAATCAGGGCTCTCCCAGCCAAGGAAACGATCTCCCAAAATGACGGGTATTTCATCATCTTCCTCCATATCAAGAATGAGGAATTTTGTTGGAAGAAGAACCTTCCCACATTGACCATCACATCTTCTATTATGCCTCCGGGTGCACTACGGTTGGCCGGCCAATCAGAATTCATCGTGGTTGGTTCGCTTCTCCCAAACCCAATCTCTCAAGACAGACAAAGGTACGAGATTGATATCGCCTCTAGATCACACAACGCCTTGTTGCATGTCACCTACCAATAGTGCAGGCAAGGTGAAACTCTCTCGATCCTTCACCAGAGGCGCTTTTGCAGACGGCATGCACTCCTCTCACAAAGATATTGTCTCATAATCCGCTAGCCTTCTCATTTTTCCAAGTATCTCCTTCATGAATTTAAAGTATGTCGACATCCGTTTCTAGTGCTTTAATGAAGGCGGGATATTTATGTGAAGTTTTCTTAAACACCTCCAAAACTCGAGAATCGCTTGTCAATTGCCTTCTTTGTAACCTCCGAGGTAAGAGATTCTATCAACGCATTCTCAAAGGTGTTCGTGGAGTTATCTCAACTGTAGGGCGGTCCCCAGTGACCCCCTCATTCTCCACCTCATCTGCTTTCTCACACTCATTCTCACTTACCTCTGCGGGCTGGGGAGCAACCTACTCCAACTGTTTTTCACTCCTCAACAACACTGCTTGACACTGCTCTCTAGGATTTACCCGTATTGCATGCAGAGTGCCTCGCGTCGTTGGTTGTCATGTTTGCCGCTTGTCCAACTGCGCTTCTGTGTTCCCGAGAGCGGACTGGTTTCAGATATGAACCGATTCTCGCGACCGCGAGTGTCAAGAATGCAGCCTTCTCAATTCATCAAAGCCTCTGTTGGTAGCGGTCTAAATCTGGGATGAAGTGCCACGATTTTACCGCTGGTTCTGGTAACCACCTTGATATGGTTGCGGCTAAGGCTGATCGTTCCTACATAAAAAGTTAGGGTGATTTCTCCATCCTGGATTGTATGTGTTGGAATTATAAGGTCTCTGAAAGTTCCACACCACATGTACTTGCTCCATCGACACATTATTGTGGTCCACCGCCGCAGATCCACAAAGGAACGCCGCCCACCACAAATCTCGCAATTCATCGCATCCGATCGCATTCACATACATGGTGTTCTCACGCAATTGCTTCGCCGTGGCGGCCGCATGTGCATTCAAGGCGTGATGACTTATTTCATGTATGCCCATAGTCTTTCTCGCTATTCACCGACTGCCCCGCTATCCGCTTCCGATGATTGTTGCGCCATGTCTTCTAGTAAGTCAGCGTGCCTCATCGCACTCTTTATCGCTTAACGCCCACCGCCAGAACATCAATGATGGTACAAGTAGTACCACTCAATCCATTATAAAAAATGTGGACCAGCATCCACTTCTCTATGTCATGATGTGGACACTTCCTTTGCAAATTCTTGAATAGCTCACATGCATCATAGAGCGACTCACTATCCACCTGTTAGTAATTGTTCAGCTCTCCCCTTAACTTTGTAGTCTTGGAAAGAGGGAAGAACTTTGCTAGAAATTTTTGGGCCAGGTCCTGCCAGGTAATGATGGAGTTGGCAGGCAGTGAGTTCAACCAGCTTTTGGCTCTATCCCTCAGTGAGAACGGGAAAAGCCTCAGTCTAATGACATCGTCAGTAACACCATTGTATTTGAAAGTGGCACACAACTCCAGAAAGTTTGCAATGTGCATGTGGGGATCTTCATACGGCGCCCCAAATCAGATCGTGTTCGACCACGATCGTGACGGGCTTGATCTCAAAGTTGTTGGCCCCTATAGTTGGGAGCATGATGCAAGTCTGTGCACCCGTGACCGTGAGAAGAACATAGCCTCCCAAACTTCTCTTTGACTCAGATTGCCCTATGCATTCTCGTGAAGCTCATCGTTCGCCCCATTCTGATTTGGTTCGTTGTTTATGGTCACTGACTCAGATATTCTTTTGGTGCGCCTGTTTTGTTTGCAGGTTTTCTCAATTTCAGGATTGAAGGAAACAGGTGTATCTGCTCCTCTTTCGCATACACTAGATTCCTGAAACATATCAAAATCAACAAACAAATCAAGACACACGGTTCTGACAGTAAAAATTAAAATTAAAATAAAAAATAAAGCCAAAGTAGAAATAAAAACAAATGATTCAATATTAGATGTACGCCAGTCCCCGGCAACGGCGCCAAAAACTTGTTAGGCGATTTTCACACGCTTAACGCAAGTGTACGTATCGTTCACAAGTAATATAGTCTGTAAGACCGAATATCGTCCACATAGATTGGTTTCTAAGTACCGTTCATCTATTTTATGTTATCTATTTGACAATCAATATTTGTTTTTTTAACTACTAGAATAATTGCAAGATTTAAACCAATAAAGTTGTAATCAGTTATGAATGAATTAGGGCTTCCAAAATCCTCGACTATCCACTTTATTCAATCCTTAATGTGACTATAATGATTCTTCTTCTTCGTTAAGATAGCGGTTAACTAGACTGTCTTATATTCTGGTTAGGACATATAATCACTCAACCCCAGTGCAGAACCCTTCTATATTTCTATGATAGGATTTACCACATAGGAGGATTAAGAACAATAACCTACAATGCTACACAAGTATCGTGGTACTTTCGTCCGCGATTTTAACATATGTCAAGTCAATTACAGCATATTCAAATCACTCCTTTCAGCTTTTGATTCGAAATCATATAAGTTATGATAATTAGTGATCAATTAATTATCAAACATTCATACCAAATGTTGACTAAATCTTAATCAAGTGAAGAGGAAATCAAACTACTGCATTAATTCATGAATAAAAGTTTCAAGCGATTCATAAGGAGAGCCCTAATAGAGTGTTTAACTCCTAGCCATAGTTACGCTAAGAACTAACACAATATCCATACATAAACTGAATTAAAAACGAAAGAAAGAAAATTACGTAGAACAAAGTCTTCAATTATAGCTCCAACCGCCAGGCCGTGGTCAGAGAATGACCAACCTCCTTCATAGCATTAATCCAAGGGCTGAAATATCCTCTAATTTTCGTGACCTATGGATCATTCTGCCCTTAGCCAATTTGCCTTCAGAACTGAAATCATATTTGTATTAAATAATATAAGAGGCACAAAAACAGCCTTGAGATGTTTTTGTTAAACAATCTTGTTCAATTATTGAGTTATATATATATATGTTATTTTTTTAAATTAAGTACAAAAAAACGAAAACTCGATTCGCCCTCGATATTTAATCTGTCCCCTTTTCCGACGGACGGATCGACGACATCGGTAACTCCGCCAATCCCGCTGGGCCCCGCCTGCCTGGCCCCGCCTACCCCCATCCCGTAGGGTCTCGTCCCGCCCCGCCCCACCCCGTACCCGCCCCTTTGGCCACTCATAGTTTAACTTGGTACAAAGTTTAAAAAATAAAGGAAAACTTTTAAAATTTGTAGTTCAAAATAAGTCCTACATATTTGTGTGACCGTAACTCATCTCATAAAGTTAAATTATTTCTAAATATATAAATGTGCTAATTTTTGGGGATAAATTAATAAGAAAAGTTGACAATCTTTTTGGATGTAAAGAATAAGATATTAGGGAAATATTAGACAAAATTTTAACTTATATGATGTTGTATAAATTATTTCTTTTTATTAAGCATGTTCTAAAAGCTAGTTGTCGTTATAGTAGATTGAAGTGGATGGTCGTAATGATCGTACATAAATGTGATCTTTATAGTGACGACTAAAAATAATGAATATATACGCTAATGGTGGTATATGGTGAATAAGTTGTAATTGGATATTTGTGTAAACAGTAAATCTTGACCTACTATTTATGTAATCTTTAAGGGTCGTTTAGTAGAATGTATTAGAAAAAATAATACATGCATTATCTTTATGCATTAGTTATTCCTTATTTGGTACATTTTCTTAAACTATGTATAACTAATGTTTGTATTAGTTATACATCCTATTTTATATTATGTTATGTATAATTAATGCCTAGAAAATTATGATATTACTAATACAAGAGTTTTTAATACTTGCATTAACATGACTAAAGACACAATTGCCCCTAAAATCCTCAAAATCTTTTCCAAGTATACTTGAAATCCTAGCATCCTCTACTGCTATAATTTTAATTACCCAATAATTAAAATTGATAAACCAAATAGTGGATAAGAAATAACGTCAACATTACTAATACACTCTATTCAGCATTATTGTTATACAGTATATCAAACAACCCCCAAGTAATAACCACTGTAAGAAGCCCAACATGTTTTCTGAAGAAAGTGGGCCATAAGCCCATTGCAAGCTAGCCCATAAAACCCAAAGACCCGAGACTTTCATCACTATCGTTGGTTTCAGAGTTTTCTAACTTCCAATGCGCGGCAAACCCTAATCCATATCAGCTTTGGGTAATAAGTCCACTTATTCGCACTAAACGAATGATATTTAGAGATTTATTTTTATCAACTTTGATTTTTTTTGTGCAATTAAGTGCTGTTATGTTTCTTATATTCGATGCAATTTGCTTATTCCTTTGAAAATTTGCTATTGAGCCGAAGGTTTTTCGGAAACAGCCGCTCTATCTATCAAGGTGGAGTTAAGGTCTGTGTACACTATACCCTATCCAAACTTGGGTATGTTGTTGTTGCTATTGATGGATGCTTATTGTTTCTTTTTGGTATTAAAGGTGACGTTTTTAAGTTATTTAGAAAATATGTAAGGCTAATTTTGTTGGTCGAATTGCAATGTGTTTGTTGAGCAATGATGCACTGTAACATTGTTTATTTTCTATTCACTCATTGTGAAGCTGTGACGTTCTAATTTGTCAACCAGAAGAACAAGGTTAATGTACGAAGATACCTCTAAATTAAGGTTAATTTGGCTTATCTGCTTTATCAAGTGGTTGTAGAACAACTTATTAGAATAATGGTGCAATGTAGTTTGTTGGAAGAACTTATCAGAATAATAGTAACTTATCAGAATAATAGTGCATGTAGTTTGTTAGGGAAAATATCGTATCAGAACATAAAATTTGAAGCTTGAAAGTAGTGAAAGTTACACAGAGTCTGAAGAGTATCCTGAAAATTTTAAAAAAAAGAGTATTATATTTCTCAGCGTATGAAATCATATTGTGCAAAATGTAATTTGTGTATGTGTGAGATCTTTCAAAAACTTAAGGATCGATAAAGAAGTAGTCTGACTGTCTAAAAGAGTGGTGGATTTTGTACTTGTAGTCGCATATTTTTGATTTTGCTTATATGAGTGTTTATGGAGGATTAATATTGTGTTTTTCGGTTTTTGCCTCAGAAGATTCATCGGTCAATTCAACTTCTATAATGGGGCGCAGTGACTCTAGATCACCTGCCAGGGATCGTGGATCTCCTCGTAAGAGGAGCCCTTTGCGCAGGGAAAGATCACCAGCTCGGGAAAGGAGTTCACATGCTGCAAGTTCAGCTATGGAAGAGAAGCCTTCAAGCCGTAACAAGTCCCCTAGACGTGCAAGGTCGAGATCTCCTGTTCCTCTTTCACCTGCTCGAGAGAGGCCTTCTAGTCGCAATAAATCCCCAAAACGCAGAAAATCAATCTCCCCTACATCTCACTCCCCAATCAGAGAGAAACCCTCAAGCCGCACGAAGTCTCCCAAACGAGCTAAGTCAAGGTCTCCAGATTCGAAGTTGTTACAGAGAGAAAACTCTTCAGGCCGAGCCAGGTCACCCTCACCACGAACAAAAAGACTAAGGAGAGCAGAACGAGAAGCTGAAGAAAAGTCGAGGGAGCGGGAGCCTGAGAAAAATCAAGGAAGAGCTAGTGATAGGGCTACACATAGGGAAAAGGATTCTGGAAAAATGGTGCCTGAATCTCGCTTACCCTCACCACGAACAAAAAGACTAAGGAGAGCAGAACGAGAAGCTGAAGAAAAGTCGAGGGAGCAGGAGCCTCAGAAAAATCAAGGAAGAGCTAGTGATAGGGCTACACATAGGGAAAAGGATTCTGGAAAAATGGTGCCTGAATCTCGCTCACCCTCGCCACGAACAAAAAGACTAAGGAGAGCAGAACGAGAAGCTGAAGAAAAATCGAGGGAGCGGGAGCCTGAGAAAAATCAAGGAAGAGCTAGTGATAGGGATACACATAGGGAAAATGATTCTGGAAAAATGGTGCCTGAATCTCGCTCACCCTCGCCACGAACAAAAAGACTAAGGAGAACAGAACGAGACGCTGAAGAAAAGTCGAGGGAGCGGGAGCCTGAGAAGAATCACGGGAGAGCTAGTGATAGGGCTACACAGAGGGAAAAGGATTCTGACAGAATGGTGGAAAGAGAAAGGAGAGAGAAAAAATCGGGAAAGGATGCAATAGATAATGGATCTCATAAGTCAAGAAATGGTCGATCAGATTATAAGAGTCGACACAGATCGAGATCACCTGCAGCAGCAGATAGTAGAGCACATGCTGAGGTGTCTGGTGATATTCGATCACATTAACTTTTACCATTATTTGAAACAAATGATGTTTGCATTTCACTTGCCTAAGACAAACCTTAAAACTTATAATACTCCTCTGACAAATTCACACACTGTGTTTCCCTTGCCTTCTATTTATCTCCCGTTTTAGACTGGGGAAGCAGGGTAATAATGAAGACCTAAAGCAAGAAAATATGGTTGATGTCCATCTTATCTCCTCTTGTACTTAATCTTCTTGAGGTTTCAGCAGAATGTTTCACTCCTGAACAATGACTTAGGTCCTTTTTTTAAAAAATTTCCTCGAGTACTTAAGTAAATAGTGATTTTGCTTATTTCTCCCTTTGATTTTATGGAGATCCTTGCATAAGATCCTTTTATTACAATTTGCAGAACAACATTAGTTAAAATAGTTTTAACCTATTAATTTGATGGTCAGGCGAGTTCATTCAAATTGGATGAAATGCTTAAAAAAACTAAAATTGCTTTGAACAAAATAGCAGAGAACATTTGTATATTTGAATTGCAATAACACACCATGTCTAATTTCTGTACAATTTTATCGAGGTCTTACACATAAAAGATCCCCTATGCAACTTCAGGAGAGATTTATCATTTCTGCATCCGTGTAATTGAATAGCTTACACTTTAGTTTTAAAGTTGAGCTCTTATTAGGTGCTTCTGTTTTGCAGGCGACAAACTCAAGGAGAGGTGAACACAGGTGAGTTGCTGCCTTATCTCTCCATCAGAGTATTTATTTAGTAGATTTAGCTGATCATACTTCTTTTCTTGCTGTGATGAGGTCATAGGAAGGTACAAACACATGCTTTGATGAATTTTGAACATTCTGGAGTAAATTGCTATCTTTCTCATGCTTGTTTGAGCAAGATGGTTTACACTTGCTCCCTCCAGTCCCTTTTATGAATAGTCTAAATTGTACTTGGAGATCAAGGAGTTAGCTTGACTCAATTACATTTGTTTCTATAGAGAAAAGGTTCAATTAATTGTTAGTGTGTCTGCAAGGTTAGTCTGGAGGAGAAAGCATCACAATTACTTGTATTAAATTTGCATTATCTAACGAATATAACTTTTGAATCCTGGTAAATGGTGCATTGATTAGCATCGTCGGTACAGATGTTCCAAACATGCTGGATTGTTTCTTTTGTAGAATGCTTAACATGATCTTAGTTAAAAGGAGTATTAACATTTGTACTAGGCTGTTAAACAATGGGAATTTGGGCAGTAAATCTCAGGGCCCTGTGTTTTCCTGTTGTACTACTGATGGACAGTAGTAACGGGCTATGTTACCATATATTAGGCACTTAGCTCTATAAGTGCATTAGTCATTTGACTTTGCAATTTATTACTTTATGTACCAATACAGTTATTGATACTAAATTTTCTTAAAGACTTAAACTACTGTGCTTAGCGGGACAAGTGATTTTATCATATGGATGCTGCTGCTTACTGCTGAGTTTTCAAATCTCTCTTTTACTTGGTGCAAAGATTTCTAATTCTTAAACATCTGGTTTGTTCTCCTGAGTCCTGTTGTGCTTGCATATAGACTTGAATAAGCTTGAATTGCTAATAAATATTCCTTTGCTTGGGCAGGAATGGTGAAGATGACTCCTTATCTAAAATGGAGGAAGCTGAGAAGGCCTTGGAAGCTAAAAATAAAGTATTTTTTCTTCCCAAATTACCTTGAGTATCATTCCACTAATTTTGACCCGCAGTTTCCTTTATTTTTGTTTTTAAATTACAAAGAAAAAGGGTGTGCCATTCCTGATGTTGGGGTGAGGATGATCTGAGATATGTGGATCTTACTGCCATCTGATTAGTAGCTTTATTAGATGACTGTAGTAACATTATTTATTGGTGCTATGATTTACAGGATAAGCCTTCGTTTGAGCTCTCTGGAAAGCTTGCAGCAGAAACTAATCGAGTAAGAGGTAATGACTAGTAACTAATGTTGCTTTTAACTTGATGAATGAGGTTTACATTCTTATTGCAGTCACTTCTTCTGCAAGTTATATTGCCTTTCTCTCCCAAGTGTACACATACAAACTTTCAGTCGATTTTTGGGTAATCTGCCCATGGAGCTTATTTCTGGAATCTTATAAAAAGATCTTCAAGTTCATGATTCTACTATTGCCGCCGGTAAAACCATTCCACCTTAACGGGTTTCATGGCTTTGGAGAATATGTTCTGGACTGGAGGGAAGTTATTTGATCTGTTCATTTTTCATAAGTAAAGTTCATTCATATTCCACAAAGTCATTATTTGCCGCATGGAGCGGAGAGACCATACAAACTGATTTTGACAGAAAATCCACCCATAATCCCAAGTATCTTAACTTTAGTTTTGAGCATTGGTGAGATTTTGAACTAAACTGCATAACCTTGATGTATATGTCTTGCTGCCAACAAATTATTGAAACCCAAAGCTAGATTTTGAGGTACTGATGAAACTGGATCAAGTGAGGCTTTCAAGCATGGGTTGCTCTAGGCCTCATCAGCTTGTAACTTTGCAAGCTTGATCCCCTCACAAACGTAATAAGGTTTAATGATTGTCCATATTACTGGTAATATGATCTTAACTGTTAACATATACTATGTATATCTTTAAAGAACAATGGTTGGGAAGAAAATGAAGAACTTGTTCTCAATAGGAGATTTTGCCATATGTTCGAGTATGAGAGGACAGAGAGCATATCTTGGTTTTGTGTTTGTCAATTAACAAATAGAATACACCTCTGTATTATATCTGTCTTTCCTCATTGTATGTTTTCATGCCAGGTATAACACTTCTCTTCAACGAGCCACCAGATGCTAGAAAACCCGACATAAGATGGCGCTTGTATGTTTTTAAGGGCGGTGAAGTCCTTAATGGTACATTTGTTAGATCCTTCTATTTATTCATTCTTTTGTCATAATGTGTGTTTCTTTTGAATTGCTCCATACGTGGCCGGTGGCTCCATTTTTTATATATTTTATTTTAGTATGGCTTGTAATATTCAAATTTAACACACGTCTTTTATGTGCCTTCACAAATTGTAGTGTATTCTGCCAATGACTATCACATTATACTCGTGCAACTTTGACAACATATGCTTCCTTTTATTTATCTAATATGGTGTTGGTAAACCTGCTTATTGAGATGCATGTATCACTTGCACCTACCCAAGTACACATGCATTCCCTTTTTGGGGGGACTGGCTACTGTTATGCTTTTGTTCATTGTAATATGGTCAGTAGAAATCATAACCATGGGTGACATTCATTACACCTGAAAGTGGTGAAGTTATTTCAAGTTTAATGTCCTATCTGACTTTTGGTTTCCTTTAAAGATGAAATATGGCAGAACTAAATGATCCTCCACATGTTTTCTAAATTTGCAGAAACCTGTATTTGCTAAGAATCGCGTAGGACGGTATGCATTTTGAGAATAATTCAACCTAATTACTCTGTTGACTTTCTTTTTAGGGGTTTTCTTGTATTTTTGTATCTTTCATGCATTTTATCCAACTCTATAAGCTGTCTAAGGTTGTGCTTTCCAAGATATTGCAATTTTCCGTTCTTTGAGAAACAAGAGTAGAGAAAAAACTCAGGAGATGCCAATGCTTTAGTCCTTATTATCATACCATAGAAATCTTTTAGGAGAAATAAAGATTTTCATACTATGTTACCTTCTCAAAAAAAGAATAAAATTATCATACCATAAAAAGCTTTGCTTCCCCAGACCCCCCTTGTGGGATTACACTGGGTTTTTGTTGTACCATAAAAAGCTTTGCTGAACTCAAGCCACATGTAAAGGTAGAAGGGTAGTCTTTCATTTCTTAAACTATATGTTGGCTGAGCATGTTTCATTGAGCTGGAAAAACATAAATCTTGTGATATATGGGTGTTATTGTAAGGGTGTCTTTGAACTTTTAATTTAAATCGTTAAACTGGATTTGACTGGATCAAGATGGAATCCATGACATTTCAAATGGAGGGACTATATGTTATATCATTTATTTGGTGCAGTTCTCAGTTATTCGAGAAATTTATGTTCCTTCAATCTGTCTGCATATCATTGGCTTCAACCCCCACCACTTCCCCCTCCCCCCAAAAAATACAAAATAAAAAAGATATTGACTTCTATATGAATAGTGTAACGGTGGCATTGCTGAGTTCCTCTCTGTTAGGTTACCGTCCTTTACACTCATCTCACTTTCCTCCTGGATATTTTATGGTAATGGAAAGTAATATATCTGATGTATTTTCCTTTGTGTTATAGAGCCTCTGTATGTTCATCGCCAAAGTTGTTATCTTTTTGGGAGAGAAAGGAGGGTTGCAGACATTCCTACGGATCACCCATCTTGCAGCAAGCAACATGCTGTCCTCCAGTACAGGTAACAGTATAATCTCAATTCTCAAGTACTAATTCATTCAGCTTCAATATTTGATAGTTTATTTGATTTTAATTATTTTTCGTTATTTGGATTATAGGCAAGTTGAGAAGGACAATCCTGATGGTACTTCATCGAAGCAAGTAAGGTGCGACTGGTGCTCATTTTTTTTTTTTGAAACTGGTACTCTGTGGTGCTCAGTTGTTTGGTACAAGTTCGTGACATATATCTCTATATATACCTTACTGACAATTGCCTGTTTAATGCGTCTACAGGCCATATGTAATGGATCTTGGAAGCACTAATGGTACTTTCATTAATGTAAGTCATGATTGGCTTTTCTAGTCTCTTCGTGTATAAGGTTGTGTAGAGGCTATGATTGGTTTCCCTATGGTTTGATGACCCTCACTTTCTTGTGTGCAGGAAACTCGAATTGAGCCCGAGAGATACTATGAGCTATTTGAAAAGGATACCCTTAAGTTTGGTAATAGTAGGTAAGTTGCTTTCATTTACTGTACCAATTGCTTGAATTTACACGTGTTGCAATAATTATGATACTTTAAATAAGTCTCTATTCCATGAGATATACTTCTATGTTTTCCTATTTTTGTGGTTTTGATGTAAACTCTTTTTATTGCTTGCTTCATTCATGTCTTCAATTCCTATCATCATATACTCCAATTGCTCATTTTATCATAAACACAATTTCTCACCCAACTTAACATGATTTTGGAGTTGATTATATCAGTTTGAATTAGCTTGTTTTTTGTTATTCTTTCATTTACACTCGCTTTCCCTAAAGGAGTTTGCGCTTCATACTTCTGTATTAACTGTGTATCTTAGGGCACGTTTGGTACGATGTATTAAGCTGGACTGTACTGGACAAAAAAATAATACAGCGTTTGATGGGCGTTTTCAGCCGCACCTAAAAATAGTACAGTCCAACTGTCATTTTTGAGACCCATCTAGCAGGTGGGTCTCCCCTGGACTGTACTATAAATAAAAAAAATAAAAAAATACAATCCATTATATATTAATACTCTAATACCGTCCATTATATATTAATACAGTCCAATACAGTCCAGTCCAATGAAATTAGTACAGTCCAATACAGTCCTGTCCAATGAAATTAGTACAGTCCAGTGCAACGTACCAAACGAGCCCTAAAAAGTCGATTTTAAGTCTACTTTTTCTAAATGGTATCCTCCACGTTTTGCATTAATTTTTCTACACAAATATTTGCAGCCGAGAGTATGTGCTGCTTCACGAGAATTCAGCATGATGAAAGTCGCTAAAATGCTCGACAGACGTGCCATTTGCATCGATTGGCTTGTTATTTGACGCTTTTATTCAGACGATGATCAAATATTTGTCGTGCAAGTTTACCAGCAGGATAGCCATTGTGAGCGGTCAGCTGAAATCGTGTAATCTGCTCGAGATTTGGGAATTACGTGCAAAGCTTTTTCACTGTTAATGAAAATTTTGGTTTAATGTCTCCATGATTCTGGATGGTTACTCCAGTTTGTTTTCAAGCTCTTAGTTCACCCTATAAATGGGATTATGTAATTGTTGATTAACTTCTCATTACGAAAATGTCACGTTTTTTTAATGGTGCTAACTGAGTCTTGTTGCTATAAACAATTTGTGCAAGAACATGTTTGAATTTCATTAAAACTTTTTTTTTTTGTGTTATCCTAGTATATTACCTCCAACTTTTCAACTCCACAAATATGTATGCACAACTAGTAAAAATGGAAGAATCTCCCCAAGTAAAATTTTGAAATGGCTTATTAAAGATTAAACTATTCACTATTTCTTCTAATTTTTCTATCTTCTGTTTGTCTGCCTTGATGATTTAACTGTTTACAAATAATCTAATGATAGTATGAACAACACATCAATTTTTTTCAATAACTGAGAATCATATACCTGAGGGCTGGTGGCACACGGTTTAAAATTTGATGGATAACGAGCTAGTCCTCTACATTTCTTCACTTAAATATCAAGGTTTTGTGTACTCATAACAACCCGATCACACGAAACTCAATAGATGATAGTCTAGGCTTTTGTATGCCACAAGATTCAAACTTGTCTAGTCTAGGCTTTTGTATGCTGGTCTAGGCTTTTGTATGCGG
Organism: Przewalskia tangutica; assembly: GCA_029844215.1. Lineage (NCBI taxonomy): Eukaryota > Viridiplantae > Streptophyta > Magnoliopsida > Solanales > Solanaceae > Przewalskia > Przewalskia tangutica. The sequence goes on along the minus strand of CM056730.1, from coordinate 1,301,838 downwards.
TAAGATTCAAACTTGTAACGTACGCAAAACAACCAGAACACGATTTGAAATTCTATAGATAATGGACCCGTCTTTCATACCTTCACCACTTATATTTAAGCTTTTGTCTGTTCCAAGATTCAAACTCATAATCTGCGTATAACTCGCACATTACCCGCTATTACAATCACTCTAAAAGTCAATGATGGGCTCCCCAATGGTGAGATTTCTCTGGACAATCCAAGGCAAGTTAGAGAGCTAGGCCCTAATGAATTTGAAGATCTTATTCACATTGATATTATGGGTTGCAACTGTGGCCACCACAGATATTATGAATTTGTGTTTCATGCATAGAATTCATTTTAAAAGTAGAAAATTCCAATTTAGGAGAATTTATTAAAAAATATTTTCACTAATTCTTGCTTTTTCTGGATTCGTGCTTAGATTGTTACTACCAAATTTAGTAATTCTACCTAAAATTTGTATTATATATGAAAATATTGGTGTCACAAAGTTATAGTTTTTTTAGTAACAAGAAAAGCAAATAGAGAAAATGTTATTTTAGTTTTCATTTGGGGTTCGCTACCTCCGTTGGGATTCGACTAATTCAAATTCTTATCGCATAAGATCTGTTAACAGAAATATCACGTCATATCAGAATATTTTCCATTTTCAAGGGCCAAATTTAAGACTTCTAATTAAGAATCGAGCGAACTTATTCATCTATCCACAATTGTTATTGATTTAATATTGTGTTTCAATCATAGAATCTATTTCGAAAGTAGAGAACTTCAAATATGTTCCAATTTAGGAGGATTTATTTAACACGATTTCACTAATTCTTGATTTTCTGGATTCGTGCTTAGATTGTTATTACCAAATTTAGTAAGTTTAGTTAATTACTTATGATAGTCCTATAATTCTTGTAATTTGATGTTTGTATTGTGATATAACAAAAAAAGTGTAAACACAACATTAGTTTGCTAACCAAATAATGTTTGTTTTATGTCAAAATATATTTTGCTCGCACAAAATTATGTTATTTACTAGTCTAGGAGCACGTGTGTTGCACGTGTGTTCCAGTCACATTTATTTCCTATATCAATTGATGGCTTCCTTTAACCTATGATTAACCACGACTTCATGTTGTTGATCAGATTCATCATGCATAAGATTGTTTTGTTTCATTTTCAAAGATTGATTTCCATTAATAGCAGGGTCGTTTTTGGATCCGTGCGAGGTGTGCTACCGCACAGGGCCCCCCGAAAAACGAAAAATTTTAGGGTCCCTTTTTTATTAAGTTGTATTAGTCAAATTTACTGTAAAGACCCATAATTCACAGGTCTTAGTCCAATTAAGGGCCAACTTTTATGAATTAAAACATGACCTCCAAAATGTTTGAGACGAACCTGAATTTAGTAGGTTGACATGAGGTATTCAAATGACTTGATTCACCAACCTATTTTGGACGCACACCAGTTGCAACCAAATCATCCTTTTTAGTCTGCCTAAGAATTGATGGCAAATCCTAGGCAGCGATAAATCTACCGTTTCATGTAAAATTGTCTAATGATTTTTTCAATTATCCCCCTTGAAGTCCTACTAGCCGGCTTTCTCGATTTCAACGTAGCTAGGGTATTTAGGTCAATTCACATAATTATACCTAAAATTTGTATTATATATGAAAATATTGGTGTCACGAAGTTATAGTTTTTTTAGTAACAAGAAAAGCAAATAGAGAAAATGTTATTTTAGTTTTCATTTGGAGTTCGCTACCTCCTTTGGGATTAGAGTAATTCAAATTCTTGTCGCATTAGATCTGTTAAAAGAAAAATCACGTCATATTAGAAACTTTTTCAATGAAGGTTGTCTTCATATAAAAGCACTTCGCAAATAATATATCTATATACTTTTTTTTTATATACGTATAGTGTAATTATCCAATGAAGGGATGGACAATCTACGTCCGATCCGAGGAATCCTTGCGCGCCTCTGTTACCTTTTGGGAGGCCTAAGCCACGTAAAAATTGTCTACCTGAGATTATCCCTTATGTTGTAGGTCGTCCAATTATACCCCATCATCGTATGAAATAATTACCTCTCTAACCTGCTAACCATGTGCTATGGACTATAGTGCAGTTTGTCTTTAAATATTGTTTCAAAAATTGAAATAATATTTAGAGATTATCATCTTTATTCCTTAATCATTTTTAAATAGTTTGCTGGTTAGCTCCTGGTTGAGTTTGCCATACTTTAACCTATCTACAAATAGAAAATGTCAAGAATCAGCAGTAGAGATGCTCAATTTTCCAGTACATGGTGAATGGTTATGCTTCTGCATTAATATTTAACATTCATTAACTTGATAAACTACTCATGTGCTATCAGAAAATCAGCTAATTTCCGTCGGAAACCCCTTATCGACAAGCCAATTTCTGACGAGGCGTCCATTGAAAATTAGCGACTTTTTAGTAGTGATGATCGAGCTATTGCATCTTCAACTATGACAACGTATCATTTTGTTAGCAACAATGCATGAAAGAACATAAGAAACAAAAAAAACTAATACTTGACCTGCAAAGTAAACTTTATAAGTACTCGGACGAACGATTACACTAAGTATAAATCTGAAGAATGTAATGCTCACAAAAACAGATAAATAGCAGATCACATATGGTAAAAGGGTGTTAAATCTAAATTATGGCGAAATCGACAAGATGAAGAAAACTAATGCTAACAACAAAACTTGATACCCTTACGCCTTTTGGGCTTTATAGTTAACGATAAAGTCTTTGATTTCATCGCTAGCAGCCCTGTCAAGGGCAGTACGTCCGTCTGCATCTTTGACAGTGTAATTTGCTCCGGCTCTCAGTAGCTCTTCGATTTTTGGCAAATCGCCTTCAGTGGAAGCCATCAGCAGTAAAATATCGACCGGGTGTATGTTTTGGCTCAAAAGAGCCTCCATTTTGTCATAGGTTCCTTCAACTGCAAGCATGCCCATGTAGTTGAAGTACTGCAAGAAGTAACATGAAATTCAGTGAGTCGTTTCCATGATAAACAGATTTTATTTATGAAGATAGAGTTTTCCACAAAACTATGCTGAAAATCTATGTTGCTTGGACTCTTCAAAAACGTCTACGTTCGGATACCCCAAAAATAGTGCATTTTTGGAGAATCCGACACGGGTGCGACAATATTTTTGGAGAGTTTGAGCAAAAAATTTAGCTATGTTTATCGTGGGCCAAATACACGGACAGAAAATTTCCTTCTATATGTTGAAGTAATGCAAAGTCCCAGGCACTCAAAATTAAAATCATAGATAGTGTTGATCATTTTCTTTTTTACCTTAATTTATGTTTAACTCATTAGATTTGGTAATACATTGATACACACATACTGTTCTGAATAATTGGTAGTACGAATAAGAAGTTATCACAAGATGGTATTGTCAATTGGAATTTGTCGAAGATTCAGGAAGGAAACAATCTAAGAAGTTTATGTTAACTAAGGAAGGAGTAATCAATAATGTCATGCCGAGATGTCAGCCTAGTGCACGAAATATCTGCTTTCACGCAGGGTCCGAGGAAGGACCGCACCCCGATAGGGTGTAATGTAGGAGGTCTTATCCTAACACGCAAGTATCAATGACTAGTTCCACACGGCTCAAACCCCTCAACTATAGGTCACGCGGAGACAACTCTACTGTGGCTCCAAGACTCCCCCCCTTCAGCTTCCCAGTTAATTAAACTAAATCAAATCATTCAGTCAAGTAAAGATAATTGGAGTCTTTAAAACAAAGCAACCATAGCTAAGTGCCAACAGTACTCAAATACACTTATCCATACAAATTTTTATTTACTTTCAACCATATGATACAATATCAATGTCCATAAGTTCAATTCTTGCAGGACATTTACATCAAGCACGAACAGAAGTCCTAGCATATTTGTTAATCTACATTTTCTCTGTAATTTGTCCCCTTAACATATGAGGATCTAAGCTAGTACTAAAACTGCCAGTGAGTTGGACAAAAAACAAAATCAGAAACATATCTGGAATAGGTGCAATGCCAGAATTTTAATGACCGAACACATCAAGTTTAAATCTTGAACTCGACTATGCTCCTACGTACAGAGACAAACTTCAACAGACCCAACATTTCCCGCACATAGTATATACATCATCTATGTAAAAATTACTAAAATCTTCAACAAATACTTAAATTCCAAAGCCAGAAGTCCAAAAGACAAAAGCACAATAACTTCAATGCTAAACTTTTAATGATCCAACACATCAAGTTAAAACTTGAACTCGACTATCCTCCTACATACAGAGGCAGATATAGCATATTTGCTACGGGATCAACTACCCATCATTTCAGAGACAAGGTGTTGAGATTATTAAGTAATATTTAGTGTAATATTTAGTGTGATGATTAGTGACTTGGCCATATTAGTTGTTATGTTAGTTAGGTGTGGGACCACAGTGGGCCATAGTCTATTCCACTATTTTACTCTTCTCTATTTGCTTTCCTGCATTTTGCTTTCATGTATAAATAAGTGCACAATGCACTTTTAATAATAAGAGAACACAGAAAAGCTTCCACACTTTCTCCTTTCAATTCTTAACTGCCATTGAACAAAGCACAGTGTATCTCACATGCAATGAGAACACAGTGACGATTATCACTAACAATACCTGGATTGTGTCGATTAACATGGTATCAGAGAGCCAGTAGGATCGGTGACATTGAAATCGAGATCGAGATATTGCAGAATTGAAATCGCGAGTTGAAACATCTGAGCTATTTTGCGATTCAAATCGAGAATCGCGAGTTGAAACATCTGAGATAGCACAATTGAAGATCGAGATCCTAAATCGAGGTTTTCGACTTATTTGAGATTCAAATCGAGGCGATCTGGTACATGCAGTACAATTTTCCACCTAAATAATTGAAATCCTGTTTTTGTTCAAATCGAGAATAGCACAATTTGTTTTTGTTGTTGATTAAAGTTGATCTACTGAGGACGGATCAATCTATCACTATTGTTGTAGTTATCAATTGAGTCTGTGTTGTTTCTGTTTGATGGAGAGTACTTTGCAAAGTGTACCAGTGACTACAGCCGAGATTTCGAATGTAGGTTCAAACATAATGGATCATAATCATCCATTATATTTGAGCTCGTCAGATACTCCTGGAGCTGTACATGTTGAGATACAACTAACAGGAATGGAAAACTACACACTGTGGAGTCGTGCAATGAAATTGAATCTATTAACGAAGAATAAGATTGGTTTTATTGACGGCACAGTGAGGAGAGACATGTATGATGGGAATATGATGAAGCAGTGGGATCGTTGCAACGCAATGGTGATCTCATGGATCATGAAGAATGTGAGTAAGGATTTGTTGAGTGGAATTTTGTATAGATCTACTGCTCTTGCAGTTTGGAGAGATTTGAAGGAACGATTTGATAAGATTAACTTGTCTCGGGTATATCAATTGAAGAAGGAGCTTGCTATGCTCCAACAAGGAGTATCACCTGGCTGGTTATTATTCGAAAATGAAGGATCTATGGGATGAAATCGACTCGATTATACCTCCACCTGCTTGCGACTGTGACAGTCCTCGAGCATATATTGATCATCTTGCTAAATATTGTTAGAGTTTTGATGGAATTAAATGATGGCTATAATCAGGCACGAAGCCACATTTTATTGCTATCACCTACACCTAGTGTCAATCAAGCATATGATATGATTGCACAAGATGAAAGTCAAAAGGCTATTACTGGAAGATTTGGAGGATCTGATTTAGGTGAATACATGGCTATGTATGGTACGACAACTCAATACAGACAAACGAAACCCAATCAGTACAATCAAGGTGGATTCAGTGACTATTGCCAAATGAAAGGCCACACCAGAGAAATCTGTTACAAGTTAATGTTCTGTGATCACTGCAAGAAGCAAGGACATCCAAGCAATAAATGTTACAGGGTTGTAGGATATCAGACTACAAGGGAAAGAAGAAGGTGAATGTTCGATTCCCGCTATCCGCCCAAGATCCAAGATAAAGTAATTTTTTAGATTCAAATGGTCTTCCCGCTCTTTTCCAACTTTATAGTCAAACAAGTGGCTGGAGCGCCTCTAGCTTAGTAAGAGGAAGAAGGGGTCTTCTGGAAGCAAATTTCCTGTCAGTCACGATTGGATTTGAATCAATATAAAGCTTAGTAGATCGTGAGTGAATGTTGCAGTAATGGGAAATCAGACTGGTGTGGGTGACAATTCTTATTGGCATGATGATGCAGCTGGTCATGAACACAGTAGGAACATGAGGCAACTGTCTAAGGAGCAACATGACTATCTTCAAAGTAGATTAACTTCATGCACTCTGGATAGGTATGAGAAAGCATTGCAGGTACTTGAGCCACAGGAGGAAGAGAATAGCAAGGCACCAGTAGCCATAGCTCATATGGCAGGTAACTTTGCATATCCTAAGCATAGAGCTAATATCAATGAAGACGAGATAGTTGACTCAGGAGCAACTGATCATATGGTCAGTAATAAGAACCTGATTGAGAAGAAAGATAAAGAAAATGCAGGCCATGTTCAATTGCCCACAGGTGATGTTGCTGAGATCACACAAGCAGGAAGTTGTAGGCTAAAGAATGGTGATGTTATTGAGCATGTGTTATGTGTTTCCACTTTCAAATTTAATCTACTGTCAGTGTCAAAGCTAACCAGGGAATTGAATTGCTGTGCAAGATTTTCCCCTGATTTCTTTGTACAGCAGGATCTGTTTACTGGAAAGGTCAAGGAGACTGGTAGAGAGATTGATGGGCTGTACATACTGGAGTTAGGAAGGAGTTACAGAGAAGCAATAAAAGCATATGTTGCATCAGCTGTGGTGTCCAAAGATGAGCTAGAGGCTGAACTATGTCATAGAAGAATGGGCCATGTTCCATTTAGCATGCTTAGGCAACTTACTATTTTTAGAAACAAGTCAGATTTTTCAATAAAGCATTGTGATGTGTGTCCATTAGCTAGACAAACAAGGAAGCCTTTCCCTGATAGCAATAACAAAACTGATTTTGCTTTTCAACTCTTACATCTAGATGTATGGGGACCTTATAAAGTGTCATCTTATAATAACATGAGATATTTTCTCACTGTGGTGGATGATTACAGTAGGTGGACATGGGTTTTCCTGATGCATATTAAGTCTGATGTGATAACCATTCTTAAGAACCTGTTTGTGATGATCAGAAACCAATTTGGTTTGAAAGTTAAAGGGGTTAGAACAGACAATGGGACAGAGTTTCTCAATTCTGTATGTTTTAATCTATTTGATCAATTAGGGATTATACATCAGAAGTCTTGTCCTTACTCTCCACAACAAAATGGAGTAGTGGAGAGAAAACATAGACACATATTGGAGATAGCAAGAGCCAATACAAGGTCACTTGCCAACAAGATTCTGGGGTGACTGTGTTGAAACTGATGTGCATGTGATCAATAGAGTTCCCACTGTTGTATAGGGACACATTTCACCATATGAGAAGCTGTTTAAAAAGGTGCCATCACTTTCTCATCTAAAGGTGATTGGTTCCTTTTGCTATGCTTCCAACTTGGTGAGGAAAGACAAGTTTGAGCCAAGAGCCATCAAGGCTGTGCTACTTGGCTATGCAGTGAATAGAAAAGGTTACAAGTTACTAGATTTGATTAATGAGACTGTGTTTATCAGCAGAGATGTGACCTTCCATGAGAATATATTTCCTTATCAACAACTTAAGGAGAATGGAGACTCAACCATTTCTCAACATTTTACCAGAGAGAGGAGAACTCCAATATGGTTGAAGGATTTTATGCATTCCACAACAAAACTCAGCCAAGCTGGATGTGCATACCCAATGTCAGATGTGGTGGACTACACTGGATTGTCTGCTCAATATCATGGTTTCCTGGCCATGATTTCAGCAGAACATGAACCACAGTCATTCCATGAAGCAACCAAGTACCAAAGGTGGGTTGAGGCCATGCAGTCAGAAATTCAAGCTCTAGAAGACAACAAAACCTGGGAAATAGTGGACCTGCCTGAAAACAAGGGACCCACTGGATATAAATGGGTGTTCAAAATCAAGTACAAAGCCACTGGAAAGTAGAAAGGTTTAAAGTCAGGCTTGTAGCTAAGGGGTACAGCCAGAAAGAAGGAGTTGATTACCATGAAACCTTCTCACCAGGGGTGAAGTTGGTAATGTAATCTCTGTTACAGTTGCAAAAGGATGGATCATTCAGCAAATGGATGTGTTTAATGCATTTCTGCAGGGGGATCTTAATGAAGAAGTGTATATGAATTTGCCACAAGGAATAAAGCATAAACAAGGGAAGGTGTGTAGATTGCTTAAGTCACTGTATGGACTTAAGCAAGCCTCCAGACAGTGGAACATCAAGTTAATAACTGCCTTGGTTTCCTCTGGTTTTGTCCAAAGCAGATTTAACTACTCTCTGCTTATCAGAAGGGATGGAGACAAGATAGCTATGGTATTAATATATGTAGATGACTTTCTCCTGACTGGAAATGATCAGGGGATTATTGATGAAACAAAGGCCATCTTGCAGCATCACTTCAAGATCAAGGATCTTGGTGAACTCAGATACTTCTTAGGATTTGAGTTTGTCAGGAACAAGGAAGGAATAATAATGCATCAACAAAAGTATTCTTTGGAGCTCATTGAGGATATGAGATTAACAGGTTCTAAGCCTGTCACCTCACCAATGGAGGCTAATGTGAAGCTCACTTCTGCAGATTATGATAAGCACATTCAGAAAATAATGCCTGAGAAAGTTGGAAATGCAGATAATCTACTGAAGAATCCAGCAGCATATCAAAGGTTGATTGGAAGGCTGCTTTATTTGACTAATACCAGGCCAGACATTGCCTTTCCAGTGCAGTGTCTAAGTCAATTCATGCAAGCTCCAAAGCAGTCACATATGTTGGCAGCAGAGAGAGTGGTGAGATATGTAAAGAATGCTCCAGGTATGGGAGTGTTCATAGCAGAAGAGAGTACTGTCTTATCTGCATATTGCGACACAGACTGGGCTTCATGTCCAAACACCAGGAGATCAGTCTCGGGATACTTAGAATATTTTGGTTCTTCCCTCATATCTTGGAAGTCCAAGAAGAAACAAACTGTCTCGTGAAGTTCAGCAGAATCTGAATATAAATCCCTTGCATCAGTGGTGGATGAGGTTGTCTGGATTACTGGGTTGTTCTCAGAACTGGATTTGCCTTTGCAACTGCCTATTTCAATTTCTTGTGATAGTAAGTCGGCAATTCAGATTGCCAACAATCCTGTATTTCACGAAAGGACCAAACATATCGAGATTGATTGCCATTACATTCGGGAAAAGGTCCAGCTAGGCCTGATTTCTACCAGACATGTTGCATCTGATGATCAACCCGCCGATATTCTTACCAAAGCTCTTCTGCCAGCTCATCTCCTCTCCAAGCTAGGGATGAAGAACTTATTCTTAACCCCTAGCTTGAGGGGGGGGGGTGTTGAGATTATTAAGTAATATTTAGTGTGATGATTAGTGACTTGGCCATATTAGTTGTTATGTTAGTTAGGTGTGGGATCACAGTGGGCCATAGTCTATTCCACTATTTTACTCTTCTCTATTTGCTTTCCTGCATTTTGCTTTCATGTATAAATAAGTGCACAATGCACTTGTAATGGTTGAGCTTTCATAATAAGAGAAAACAGAAAAGCTTCCACACTTTCTCCTCTCAATTCTTAACTGCCAGACATGTTGCATCTGATGATCAACCCGCCGATATTCTTACCAAAGCTCTTCTGCCAGGCCACCATTCTCATCTCCTCTCCGAGCTAGGGATGAAGAGCTTATTCTTAACCCCTAGCTTGAGGGGGGGGTGTGTGTGTGTGTGTGTTGAGATTATTAAGTAATATTTAGTGTGATGATTAGTGACTTGGCCATATTAGTTGTTATGTTAGTTAGGTGTGGGATCACAGTGGGCCATAGTCTATTCCACTATTTTACTCTTCTATTTGCTTTCCTGCATTTTGCTTTCATGTATAAATAAGTGCACAATGCACTTGTAATGGTTGAGCTTTCATAATAAGAGAAAACAGAAAAGCTTCCACACTTTCTCCTCTCAATTCTTAACTGCCATTGAACAAAGCACTGTGTATCTCACATGCAATGAGAACACAGTGACGATTATCACTAACAATATTTGGATTGTGTCGATTAACACAAGGTATATCATATATGCAGAAATCACTAAAATTCTCAACAAAATACTAAATTCCAAGCCCATAATTCCATAAGACAAAAAGTGTAATAAGTTCACTACTAAATTATTTCCTTACTTTGGAATTTTTAAGAAGATCCAAACTTGATTTCAATAATTCTTATTAGAGCAGCCATGATCTAGGAAATGTAATACAATTTTGTCTTATCTTAGCTTCTATGCAGATGGAGGTTTCTACTGGTTTTATGGTTGAACAGGTTTTCAAGCTTAAATCTTGAACTCGACTATGCTCCTACAATCAAGAAGCAAATGTAGCATGTTTGCTACAGGTTCAACTGACCTAACATTGCTGACACAAAGTATATATATCATCCAAAAGACAAAAAGTGCAATAAGTTCAATGCTAAAGTGTTAATGGTTGAACACATCAAGGCTAAATTGAACTCGACGGTGCTCCTGTTAGTGTCAATCTAGACCTTTAATGTATAAACCACAATAATATACAAATAACTCAAATAAATTGAAATCGACAACAATAATGTTCAGCAAAACATAAACACATACTAACTTGTTTGTAGATAGAGGTCTGCTCGATGCAGTGTCCTAAGACAAAAATTCGCCCCTCGTGATGCAGTTTAACGGACGTCTGCCTTGAGGGTACAACTATCTGAGTAATAGTTCTAGCACAAGAACTCCACTCCTGGTGAATCTACGTTATTTGTTCTTCAGAAATTTCTTGAAGAGGAAGAAGAAGCAACAATGATCATCAAATGATTTGATTCTTAAATCATAAGATTAGATGTTGTTAATTGTATTGTGTACTTTAAACAAGTGATCTACATGCTTTATATAGCATGAATTTCGACCAGATGCAGTCATTAATCCAAAGGTTATGACTCTATGTGAAGAGATGCAACTTTTGGTTCAAACCTGGAAAATCCCGTCGAAGGCACCGCGGTCCTTCCACAAGGCACCGCGGTGCTAATTCGATTTTTCTTTCCATGACTTACTGCCATCCAGGCACCCCGGTCCTTCCACAAGGCACCCCGGTGCTAATTCGACGAAAATTCCAGTGACTTACCGGAAAGCAGGCACTGCGGTCCTTCCATCAGGAACCGCGACCCTTTGTCCTAAATTCCAAAAATGGATTTTAATCACTTGTTTTCTTCTTCAATCCACACAAGTTCCAACAATACCCCACATTTCTATTGACACATCCAACAATACCCCACATGTGGATAGAAAATGAGATAAAAGTAACTTATCATTATTTCTGTCAAACGAGACATGACATGCATCGGAAAAGGTGTCTTTTGGACTTGAACCTTTCGTAGTGAATACCTATCGGGTCTACTTGTGAAGTAGTGGACGAAGTGCCTTGAACTATTCACGTTTTGTAGTAAACCGAGACAACAAGTATCACACATATCATATCAACATATTTCAATTCTTACGGTTGTGTTCTTTTCGGTCATGAACAACTCCTTTCTTCATGAGAATTTCTAAAGAACGTAGCCATCTCAGTTCTCCCAGATGCGACCCCACATCAATCTCACATAAGTAATATTAATCAAGAATAGTCTGTACTATCTCACCATAACTGCTATTAATATTATTAAGAACCAAGGTTCAGCCCTATATCGTCAACGGATTAACACACTTGGTACATCATAGGAACGAGCATATGTTTGTTTTACGCTCCTTGAGTCTTCCCCAACTAGTTTGCCTATTGAACCTAAACCATGGGATCTCCAATTATGATAGGTTAGGTTTCCACCAGTTAACAACTCATTGTATTGGCTTTAAGCCCATTCCCCTCGATGTAAATACGACTTGCTCTCTTGTAAGGCCTTTTGTCAAAGGATCCGCTATATTGTCCTTTGACTTTACATAATCAATGGATATAATTTCATTCTTCAGCAAGCTTCGTATTGTATTATGACGTCGCCTTATGTCTTGACTTGCCATTGTATATTTGATTCTTTGCCCTCGTCAAGGCAGCCATACTATCACAATGTATGCAAATGGCTGTCACAGGCTTTGTCCACAACGGAATACCTTCTAGGAAGTTTCTTAGCCATTCTGCCTCTTCTGCAGCTTTGTCTAAGGCTACAAACTCTGCTTCCATAGTTGATCTCGTATTTACCGTTTGCTTTGATGATTTCCATGATATCGACGCTCCACCAAGTGTAAATACATACCCACTTGAGGACTTACTTTCTGAATGGTTGGAAATCCAATTAGCATCACAATATCCTTCTAACACGGAAGGATATTTTGTATAATGCAACTCATAGTTCATTGTATGCTTTAGATATCGTAGTGCCCTTATTAGCGCTACCCAATGATCATTTTCAGGATTGTGTGAGTATCGACTAAGTCAACTCACTGTATATGCCAAATCCGGTCTCGTACAATTCATTATGTACATCAAACTTCCAAGAACTTGCGTATATTCCAATTGAGACACAATATCACCTTCATTCTTCTTAAGGTGACTAGCGGGATCAAATGGGGTAACAACCGGTCTATCATCACAGTGTCCGAATTTTCTAAGGACCTTTTCAACATAATGGGATTGTGTTAGAATATCATCTGAATTCTTTTGAATTCTAATACCAAGAATGACATCCGCTATTCCCATATCTTTCATATCGAAAGCGGCATGCGACATCTTCTTAGTTTGGTTAATTACATCTTTACTTGTTCCCATGATTGGTTGACATTACTTGAACCTCCACCACCACCACCTTGACTCTTGCGAAGGCGGCAATCTTTTGCCCTGTGCCCGAATTTTCCACATACCCAACATAGTCCTGGTTGTGGTTTTTTGAATGCATTGGTCCTTTGTGGGGCTAGTGCATTCCTCCCGGTTGCAAAAGATGGCTTGGCACCAACAAATTTGTCCTTGCCTTTCTGAAACTTGGCCTTTGAAGCATTGTCTTCTACCATGTTGGTATTAGGCTCCAATGAAACAACATCAACCCTTTCATTCTTCCGGTTGTCCTCTTCAACACGAATTTTCAGAACCAGTTTCTCAAAACTCATTTCCTCCGTTAGATGCTTCAAATAAACCTTAAAATCCTTCCAATAAGGAGGTAATTTTTCAATAATAGCACCAATAAGGAAATATTGGTTAAGGCCCATACCTTCAACCTCTAGTTCATGAACAATGACTTGAAGTTCCTCCACTTGCTTGACAACGGCTTTGGCATCGCTCATCTTGAAGTTTAGAAACTTACCGATGACGAACTTCTTTGAACAAACAACCTCTGTCTTGTACTTGTCCTCAAGTGACTGCCATAACACCCGTGCTGTCCCGAATATGGAGTATATGTCATAGAGAGTATCATCCAAGGCATTGAGAATATAGTTCTTACACAAATTCTTGTGTCCACCAAGTCTCAATCGCCTTCAGCCTTTCGGCCTTTGACTCCTCAGTTGGAGAATTCTCTCCTTCTCCTTCTCCTTCCGGCAGTATCGTTGGAGCCTCAGCAGTCAACACGTTTGCCACGTGAAGTGTTGTCAAATATAACAACATCTTCTGTTGTCAGCGCTTGAAATCAGAACCCTTGAATTTCTCGGGTTTCTCCACATGGTTTTTCACTAATGATGATCCAGATTGATCCATTTATTTGCAAATCAGAAAGTGTATTCTCTGAAAATAATTTTGCAAACTCAACAATGTCAGAAAAATATATATTTTCTGAGAATTTTTTGTAGATAGTTAGTGTCAATCTAGACCTTCAATGTATAAACCACAATAATATACAAATAACTCAAGTAAATTGAAATCGACAACAATAATGTTCAGTAAAACATAAACACATACTAACTTGTTTGTAGATAGAGGCCTGCTCGACGCAGTGTCCTAAGACAAAAATTCGCCCCCGCTTGTGCTGCAGTTTAATGGACGTCTGCTTTGAGGATACAACTATGATAGTTCTAGCACAAGAACTCCACTACTGGCGAATCTACTTTATGTGTTCTTCAGAAATTTCTTGAAGAGGAAGAAGAAGCAACAATGATCATCAAATGATTTGATTCTTAAATCATAAGATTAGATGTTGTTAATTGTATTGTGTACTTTAAAAAAGTGATCTACATGCTTTATATAACATGAATTTCGACCAGATGCAGCCATTAGTCCAAAGGTTATGACTCTATGTGAAGAGATGCAACTTTTGGTTCAAAACTGGAAAATCCCGTCGAAGGCACCGCGGTCTTTCCACAAGGCACCCGGTGCTAATTCGATTTTTCTTTCCAGTGACTTACTGCCATCCAGGCACCCCGGTGCTAATTCGACGAAAATTCCAGTGACTTACTGGAAAGCAGGCACCGTGGTCCTTCCATCACGAACCGCGGCCCTTTGTCCTAAATTCCAAAAATGGATTTAATCACTTATTTTCTTCTTCAATTCACACAAGTTCCAACAGCTCCTACCATCAGAAGCAGACATAGCATGTTTGCTTAAGGTTCAACTGACCCAACATTTCCGACACAGACTATATGCATATCATCTATGTAAAAAATACTAAAGTTTTAATGGTCGAACACATCAAGTTTAAATCTTGGAACTCAACTAACTACTAAGCTCCAACATACAGACTAAAGAGTCAAACATAGAATGGTTGCTATAGGATCAAGCATTTCAGACACAGAGTATATATATATCATCTATATATAAATGCGAACTTATTACTAGCATTTAGAGAGAACTCACCTGCTCAACATCATCTCTATCAAAATCATCACGAGATTGACTACCATAAACTCCAGCAGTTTCAGCATTTTGACGAAAATTAAACCAACAAGTTGTTCTTGAACCACCACAACTTGGTCCCAGTCCACTTGGTCTTTTGCACCATCCTATATTTTTCAATTTTGAAAAACCCACAAAGCAAGAATTCAACTTTACTGTACTTGAAGAGGAGAAAGCTAAGTAGAGAGTACAAGGAATTGAAGCCATTGATACAGAGATTTCTGAAACAAGTTGCCTCGAAAATCAACTACCTTATCAATATGGTTGTAGCTGTTTGGATAGCGCTGTATTTATAATTCAATAATAACTTGGAATGTGAAAGAGTGTCAACAACATCAGAGTGGCGCAGCGGAAGCGTGGTGGGCCCATAACCCACAGGTCCCAGGATCGAAACCTGGCTCTGATAACAAACAATACTGTTATTTTTGCTCTTTTTACTAATTCTCTATTGATTAAACACGATCATTAAGAAATTATTTAAGAAGTTTGTTATACTAAATTACATTGTTAATGGTTATTAAAGTTGTAACTCTAATAAACTTGGAAAGTGTGAGTAGGACAATATTGAAAGAGAATATGAAATATTTCTTTATTTGCTAAAATAAACAGTAATTAAAAAAGAGAAATATAAATTTCTTTATTTGCTAAAATAAACAGTAACTAAAAAAGAAAATATATATTTTTAATATAAGTGACTAGTAAAATGAACGGAAGGAGTTGCTTTTGCGGACGGTAAATGTCACATGCTGAAGTGGCATAGAAAACCAAACGTTTGACAGACGGTGAAATACACGCGCTGCCAGCTTGCCACGTCTAATTTCAAAAAATAAATAAATTATTTTAAAATCTATTTCATTTTCTTCCCTTTTCTTTTCTTTTTAATTCCGAAATGTAATAGAAATATTATTTTGTATTTAGAAAAATGAAAAGGACAATTATTTTTGTATTAACTTGAAAAATTATTAGAGTTTTTGAGACATTCGAAGGTTCTTGAAGTCTTAAAGTTGAGATTCAAGTGCTAAACTCATTGTAAATCCTTAGTTGTTGATGAGATTCGAAAATGAAAATAGATTTTTGAATCCACTATTATTGAACCTTGAAAAAGCTTAAAGAACAAAAAATGGATTTGCCGAATTGGTTGTTGGCCAAATTGATTACTGGGGTATGGTGATAATGTTGTTGTGAAGTTGTAGTTGAAATTTGAGCTTGATTGGTGCGGATTTAACTGAGTTTTTGTTGAATTTTGACACCAAAAAATAGATTTGAAGCTCTTGAAAATGAGTGATTAAATGGGATGATGAAATGACACGTGGCAATTTCGTATAGGTTAGAGCCCTTTGTTTTAAGTTTCACGCGCTTGAAGGAGGTGTTCTCACGTAGTGCTCCACGTCAGCAATAAAGGTGTGTCGTAGCAACGAGGTAATAGTGCCTTCTCCCTATGTATTTTATTTGGAAGAAACAATTATAACTTTATTTCACGTTTAATAAATTTCCAACAATTCCCTCTTGGAAGAGATTTTGGCGCACGCACATGGTGTCTTTCTAGCAATCGTCCGGCGGATCGATGTTGCATCTGGATAGGTAGCCGTAGCTTTGAACCTTCCATAGTGGAATACCATCGGACTTATTTACTACGCGGTGAACGCGATGTCTTGAACCGTTAGTGTTTAGTATAAGCCTAGACAATGGTACCCACACAACATATCTCCTACTCAATCATTCTTTATATTTTTGTCCGTCGTGGGCCGTGGACACACTTGGATTCTTAAGTGCGTTCATTTGAGGCGGCCTGTCCTCGCACTTAAATATGTGGTCTCCTACAAGGTATCCTGCAATACCCCACTACACAAGTGTTAGTCACCATTAAAAGTTTCCCCAGCATAACCTCAATCATTGAGGATCATGAAAGGTTTGGAAACTAAACCTTTACCCGCTCTGCAGGTAGCACTCTATGTCTATCATGGAAACGACCTTAGATTTATGTTTTCTAAGAAGAAATCATAATCTGGAGTGCTCCTGCTTTCACCGAAGTGCTCAACTGAACCTTTACAATTTAGTTTTCCCATTGAACCTTATTCCTGGGATCTCCAGTCTGTAAGGTTGGGTGTCCACTACATCGGTTCTTATTGATTGGGTTTTAAGCCCATTCCCCTAGACAGGCAGAACATCTGACCTCTATGCCCTTCGTCAAGGGATCTACGATATTTTTCTTAGATTTTACGTAATCAATGGAAATAATACCCGTGGTGATCATCTGCTTAACGGTCTTATGTCTGCGTCGAATATGACGAGACTTACCGTTGTACATAGAACTCCGTGCCCTTCCTAGAGCCGACTGACTGTCGTAGTGGATCATTACAGAAGGCACGGGTTTATCCCAATACGGGACATCCTCTAAAAAATCATGAAGCCACCCAGCTTCCTCTCCTGCTTTGTCTAAAACGATAAACTCCGACTCCATCGTGGAACGGGCAATACAAGTTTGCTTAGAGGATTTTCAAGAAACAGCTCCATCACCAATTGTAAAAATATACCCACTAGTGGACTTGGTGTTTTCTATATCAGATATCCAGTTTGCATCACTGTACCCCTCTAGTACAACTGGATACCTTGAGTAATGTAACCCGTAGTTATGCGTGTATTTTAGGTATCGTAGTACCCGAGTCAACACTTTCCAGTGGTCCTCACTCGGATTACGGGTGAACCTATTCAACAGGTTGACTGAATAAGGTCGAATGCAGTTTGTGATATACATTAAAATACCAATCATTTGGCCAAGTAATGGCCTTGAATGACCATGTTAATGCCTTGATTATGGAGTTACAATTCAGCCAAGTAATGACTGAATTCATTTGAGAAGTAATTGAAGTTTAATGCCTCAAAACCAGCCCAAGAGTCATGTCTTTTCGTCTCCCTTCGCGACTTCTGGAAGCCAAGCGTTGCGGCCCTTACTGGGAGGCGCCGCGGTGCTCACTGTTCAGCAGACCACTGGAACCTAAAATGTCAATTAGAGTCGCGACCCTTCTGGGAGGCGCCGCGGTGCTTCCCGTCCTCCATCCGAACTAGGAGAAGAAAGAAAAGTAAGTCGTCAAGGAAGGCTTCTTTTGAAGAGTTTGAGGAGCAAAGACAGAAGGAAGGGGAGTATTCATTATACAGGATGGAGAATCGATAGAAGCAGCCGAGCTCATTCCCTTCGCTTCCTGGGCCCAAAGCAGTGCAGTCTTTCCTGGCCAAATCAAGGATTTGGGGCTTCTTGCTACGCTACAACACTATAGAAATCCATTTTTATTAGTAATATATATGAATAGAAAGATAGATCCATCCATCTATCCTATCCGATTTCTATTTTGATATCTAAAAAAGAATCAGTAAGCTACTGAAACTCAAAAGACATTTAGAGTCGCGGCCCTTCGGGGAGGCGTCGCGGCGCTTAAGTTCCAACGTCGATTTCCAGAATCTAATCCCGTCGTAGGCGTCGCGACCCAGGGAGGAGGCGCTGTGGCCCTTCCGAGACAGCTCCGCGGCGATTTCATGACATGTTTCATCGTTCAACACATTATACATTTCTTCCTTCATTTACCAACGTGAAACCATTGTCATTTGGTCAATAACCGTCTATTAACTTACGACTCAAACATTTGTATACATATCAATAGATCTTCCACTTAAGAAATATATGATCCTTGGTAGAACGTGTGCACGTGTGTGAAAACGAAGTTTCCGGCGTGTGGGGCCCTAATTGTTCGAGTCATAATTAATAGGATTAACTTTATTTCACATTTAATAAATTTCCAACACAGAATAGAGGAACACTTACCACCCACCACAGTCTTTGGCGGTAGGTTATTAACTATAGTAATGCCAAGACGCATATCCCAGATCGTATTCAAGATTATAAGGAACCCAAAATTGGAAAAAACACAAAAAGATTGAAACTTTATAAACTCAAATGAACAGACAGATCTAAACTGAGTGACCACAATGCACCGAACTATGAAAAAAGATTGGTGATAAACAAAGTACTTGATAAGATTATGAGTCGAAATTTACCAGGAGAAACAGCAAATTGAGCTCTTAAAAGTGTTATGAAAAATGGGTCAAAAAGAAAGACTGACAAAACAAACCCCACAAGAACAGAGGTCTTAGGTTCGTACCACTGGTATGAAGTCGCCCTTGTTACTGAGATTTTACACTAATGAAAGACTTTTCGATACAAATTCAAATTTAATCGGCCCCAATAATCAATGAGTGACTCCAACAAGAAAATATGAAAAAGATAGGTGATTATAAGTTCTTAATAAGATAAAGATTCAAGATTTACCAGGAGAAGTAGCAAATGGAGCTTGGGTCACAAAGAAAAATTGTAAAACAAACCCCACAAGAACAGAGAGTTGCATATGAAAGTAGAAAGATATTGTTGGAAATTCGCCTTTGGCAAGAGTTGCGACCGACCAACTTTAACAGCTTAAACACTAGTGTTACATATGTTGGAGAATCCGGTTCTTTACACATGCATGATCTACTAAGTACGTAGATAACCGTAGGGCCAATGATCGTCAAATTTCGTTGAGAAATGAAAGAGATATTGGTCCACGAGTGAGGTGTTTGAAGCATGAAAAAATGTGGTTTGGAATCAATTCTCCCTCATCGGTGGAGGGATAAAAAATTGTTGTGTTTATAAGACTCAAAATTGGTTTGGGGTTTGGGACCCCAAGGGTATCTCATGTGTTTAAAGGAGGGAGGACCTAGATATGCTTCTTTTCGAGGAAAGCCCACACGCGTGTCACCGCCGCCCGTTCGGGTCACGGATCTAATAATATTATCATTTTGGACAGAGAGATCAGAAACGCCACAACACTCAATTACTCCTCCTATAATGGCCAATCTGTTGCTCTTTCTCACCATTTATTTTGGTGGTATTACTACCTCCATAATGGCCATTACTTGGCCAGTAATGACACTTATGGAGGCAGTTCAACAACCCCTCCTTCACCTATATAAACAACCCTTTTGCACCATTGTTGAGAACACATTACAATTGACGAAAAACACAAAACATAATTCTTCTTCCTACAATCTTCCAAGCATCATTTCGTTACTCAAAATTATTCACGGTATCACTTGAGTTTTCTTTGCTCAATTGTTCTATTGCTGTTTTATCTTGGAAGACAATTGTCCATGACGTATAAATGATACATACGGGGTAATATTGTCTTAAAGACAGGGTGTCACACTCGACTCAGCATTCGCAAAACAATTTCCATTTTTCTTGTTCAACATCATTGTAATTTCAATTTTGTTATTGAATTATATTTTCAATTTTTATAAGTCTTAGCAGTTATTTGTAATTTCATTTCCTGCATCTTTTGTAACCCACAGATACAACACCGAGCATGCCATCAGCAAATGTAAAGTATAATACTAATACTAATACCAAGTCTTCACGGGAGCTGAATTGACTAAAATTTTGTCAGTTTCAAGGTATCTTGTGGTAGATGACGCATCAATCTCTATGTTCTAATGGGGCCTATGCACATTGCATTTTGGGCAATGTTTATAAATTGTCAACAAAAGAAGATTTCAGTGGAGACATGTCACATCTAACAGGTTAAGCTACTCTTTGATCCTCTTTTTTTTTTGCATATTTTATTCATTTCCTAGTTCTGGTGACTTCTTTTTAATTTTTTTGCATTTTTTCTCAAAAAGGTAGAATCTCCCCCCACATCCCGATCCGACAAGTCTGTGAATGAGGTAAATTATAGTAATTCAATTGATTTCAAAGGTTAGATCAGTACCACTTTGACTTGACAAGTTAAGATATACGTAACAGGAAACATTTAATTACACGATTTGACCTTCAAATGAGATGGTCTTTAATTTTTGCCCTTCAAATGGACAGGAATGTAATTTTACCCTTTAAAATTAAACTTATATCTATAGGGTATAAGTTCTTTACGAATGTCGGGTAAAAATAAACATAATTTGTGTGATATTATGATGCAATAGTTATGCTTTGAGAAGTCCTTTTTTCCGGGGGGGGGGGGGGAGTGGGGGGCAAAAAAGATTAGCACAAAATAGGAGCAAAAGTACAAATGGCCCAATTGGAAACGAGGTGATTTTGGCTTGAAAATATGACGATCCTACTACTTTGGAGTTTGGATCCAATCTTTTATCCATATATTTTTGGCAGAATATGTGGATAGCATCTCAAATTCGTCAATAAATTTTATTTAAACACGCAAATGATGATATATTTTGATTAGCCATCTGAATACATAATAAAGTTTTGTAGATACTTTTGGCTTAATTTTGAAAAAAATACTGCGCGTATTCTTAAGCGTCAATTTTGTAGATAAATTATCGCATTGATCCTTTAGAAGTGAGGAGAAACGCTGGTAAACTAGTGTCAAAGAGAAGTCACGAGCTTGGCTTCTACAATAGGTATTCGTTTTGACAAGATCCTTCATAGAAGGAAACTTATTTTTATTGAACTCGGACTTGAAGGTGTTAACTCTCAAGTTTCTAATGATTTTAATTTCAAATCTTTTTGCACGGATTACCTTTCAAACGTACTGGTATTTAATTTTTATCCGGGTCATGGGTTCATGTGAACCGCCTCTGACAGAAATACAAGGTAAAACTGTTACACTTGTGGTCCGGCCCTTTCCCGAATCCCGCGCATAGCGGAAGCTTAGTGCACCAGACTGACATTTTATATATATATGGTATTTAATTTTTACCTCTGCTGCTTATTTAAATTCAGATATGTCTCGTTCGACATAAATGCTATAACATTTTGCAAGGCAAAAGTTATCTAAATATTAAGTTATGCAACATAAGTTGTGTAGTATTTTTCAGATTATGCTGAGTGTTGAAAGTTTTGTCTTTTCCGACATAACTTGTGTTGATGCGATGATAAATATGCCAAAATTAAACGCTAACAATGTCGGCCAAAATTTGAAGTTATGCTTTTTTCGGATTATGTTGAATGTTGAAAGTTTTGCCTTTTCCGGCATAAACTTGTGTGGATGTGATGATAAATATGCCGAAGCGAAATACTAAATATGTCGGCCAAAATTTAAAGTTATGTCTTTTTCGATTTATGTTGAATATTGAAAGTTTTGTCTTGTCCAGCATAACATGTGGGATGTTATGATACATATGCAGAAAAGTGATTCATTTATGTTTTTACTATAGTCAGACCTCTCTATAACAACTCTCCCCTTTAACAACATTTCACTATAACAAGTTAATAACCATATTTTCTGTGGAATCATCTTTCATGTTTTGTTATGTTATTTTATATGTTCTCTATAATAACATTACGCTATAACATGAAAACATTATCGAAACAAACGATGCTATTATCGAGAGGTTTGAGGATCAATTAACTCAACACTTGCGTGACTAAGAAAGAAGATTTTGCACGGATTGTTCTTCAAATGCACTGGTCTTTAATTTTTGCACTCATATATGCGGTTTTTAATTTCTGCCCTTGATGTTCGTTAATGAAAATATCTAGACATGCTTCGCTTGATATAAGTTCTGTACAGTTTATATTTTTGGAAATTAAATCTTTGTCTCTCTTGACACAAGTTATGTAGGAATCAAGTTATGCGGCATAAGTTATGCAGTATATTTCAGATTATATTGTTGAAAGTTTTATCTTTTTCAGCTTAACTTGTGTGGATGTACAGATACATATCCCGATCGTAATGTAAACTATGCCGAGCGAAATCTAAACTTATGTCGTTTTTCAGATTATGTTGAGTGTAAGTTTTGCCTTGTTCAGCATAATTTGTGGGATATTATGATACATATGTCCGAGCTAAATGCAAACCTTACCGAGCAAAATCTAAATTATACCGTGCCAAAAGTGATGAAGTGCGAAAATTAAAAATCACTAAATTGAAGGATAAAAATTAAAGACCACCCCGAAATATGAACATTTGTGCGAATTCCCACAAAGAAACATTGTTTTCCTTGTTAATAATTGAACCAAATTATAAACTATGGAGTAAAAGAGTTTGTAGTGAAATGAGCCCCAAAAAAATTGGCTCCACAGCCCCACCGTTCAGTGTTCATTCATAGCAGATCTCCTTTTCTTTCAAAATTTTCTTGTTGCTTCCTTTTGGAGTAACCCAACTTGCTTCAGTGACCTCCAAAATCAACCCACATTGTATAAAAATCCATAATGTTTTTCAAATTCTTGCAAGATTCACAATAAAATGGCTTCTCAAATACCCAAATCTTTAAAAACCCACAAACCAATCATCATCACCAGCCCCTTCAATTTCATTATTATCATCTTCATCTTCATCAGTTTCAAAAAAACATTGTTTTCAAATGACATAAATGGTTCCTTATATTTGAGAGTATGTTTAAAATAATCTCCTAAGCATGCACTTAATCGTTTTATTCCTTTAAATTTGCTAAAAGTTAACACTTTCAGAACTATGTCTGTTAGATTTGATGGACACAATATGATAAACATCATGAAAGTGTCATGAAATCCTAAAATATGCAAAATAAAAAATATACTAGACACTAAAAAGATATGTAAAAGATAGCAAAAACTATACCTCAAAAAGCTGCATTAGATACAACAATAACAACATATCCAGTGTAATCCCTCAAAGTGGATCTGGAGAGAATATAATGTACGCATACCTTACCTGCAGAGAGGCTTTCACCGATATACCTTCAGCTCAAAACACGTGGTCAATGCAAGATTGCAAAATAATAAGACAACAAAAAATATGTGATACAGAACAAATGAATTAAAACCCACATATGAATAGTGATCTACGCGATACCTAAATACAACTATAAGTCTATAAGAAACGGAGAAGAGGAGATGGAAAGGCTAGCCCCCCACCTCCCTTACACATATCACGATAAAACTCAACTACCTACTAACCTTCTATCCTAATCCTCGGCCTTCATATCTTCCTATCTACGGTCATGTCCTCAGTCAGCTGAAGTTGTGTCATGTCTTGTCTAATCACCTTCCCTATTCTTCTTCGGCCTACCTTTAGAAATAAATTAGAAGTAACAGAAACTACAAAAATTGTACCTATAAATATGAGTTCCCGCTTTTTTTTCCCATTATTTCTTTTAAATCTAAGAGACAAAGTTCGCTAAATATTCGACGGAGATTAAAGAATCGTTTGGTACGAGGGATATGATGTGATTGGATTATTAGTCTCATATGATTGAAATTAATCTCATGTTTGGTTGATGGGACTTTGGTACGCCACCCAATTTCATTTATATAGAATAAAAGGTAAACTAAGTTATCCTATAAAGGATGAGATTATCCAATCTCATTCCATCCAATTTCATGTACATGAGAATGAGATACTTATCCCTCTCCTACCAAACGATTCTAAAAGTGTTATATTTTGACTAAAACTGTTAAGAACATAATTAAGAGACTATTTGAACCTACTCTTACACATCAAGGATCATTTTTGTCATTTTTTCTTAATAATTGAGCCAAACTAAGGAAGTAAAAGAGTTGTACTGAAATGAGCCCAAAAAAAATTGGCTCCACACCACCACCTTTCAGTGTTCACTCAAGTAGGGGTGGTAATGGGTTAGGGTAAAAGCAGGGCGGGCAGGTTAGGGGTTTAACGGGGCAGGGCAGAGGAGAACTTAAACGATGCGGGACAAGGGTAGGACATGTCAAAATACATTTTCAGAAAATTGTAATAGGGCAGGGCAGGTCAAAATACATTTTCAGAAAATTGTAATAGCACATGGCAGATAATAGGGCAAAACAAAAAAAATATTTTTCTAGCTTCATATAATTAAAAATATTTTTCTGCAACTTCTGCGGACTCTCGGAACTTCGGCGCGCTGCCCGATTCGGCGCATGGCCTGAATTCCGCCTTGGCGCGCTGACCTGCCTCGGCGCGGCGGCGCGCAGGAGCCCCTGATCGAAATTTTATGATTTCGAGTCCTAACTCCTTTCGCACGGCCCCATACGCACGGCCTGAACCACGGGGTATAACAGTTTTATAGCTCCGTTAAGTTTGATTATTTCCTACATTATTTCTTCTCTCACACACACACACACACACAATCACGCACCTCATAATCTGTGCTGAAATCATCCTCTATTGCATCTATGAAGTCTTACCACTTAAGCTGAAGTTTGATATAATGGATTTAAGTTTTTTTATACTGACATCATATCACTTTTTCCCATTGTGTTTTCAGTTGACTAAATATTGTCATTGAAAATGGACCTGAGGTAGTGGACCTTCCTATGGAAATGAAGAAAGAGCTGCTGTTAAATTTGAACGAACTTTCATCATCAGTAGACATGCCCGAGGATTGGGAAGGTGCAACACCAGAGCAACTTTTGTTGCAGTTGGCATCTGCTTGGGATATCGATCTTCAAGAGCTGGAGAAGTAGCTGCCTGCTAGCTAATTCGCCCATTGCATGAAGTTATTGTCTCATGAATTTTCTCCCAATCTCTCCCGCATTTTTATTTGTACAAGTATTCACATTTATGATGAAATTTATGAAAATTGACCCACCACTTCTGGATAAAGCATTCCTAGGCAAGCTCAATTTACTTGGAAGCAACTCTTTTCCCAGTTATTCGCCCGTTGCATGATTAGTATCTCGTGAATTTTCCTGGCGGCAAGCTCAATTTACTTGGAAGCACAACTCTTTTACTAGTTTAGTGGTTCAGTTTGGAAACATTTCAACATTGATTGATATTTCGAGATTTGATGTAAATTGCAATGCTTTGTTCTTCGAATTCGTGTGTTTGGGCGTTCTGTTTCGCTTGCAAATCACAATTTTGCTGTTATTGTACTCTTAATTACGAATTGTTCGTGCAGCTCAATAGTGAAGTGGTCCATGAAAGTTAAATAAGACTTATATTTTTCATATATAGATAAGTTGTCCATTTAACATTGATAGGTTGAACTTTGGTCATCTATATGCATTGTAGCCTTCTAAATTTTTTACACATTGTTAGAAGGCTTAGAAGAAACTTCACAAGAATAAGTGTTGATTATGCTTAGAAGGCTTTAGTTTTTTGATGTATCAACATTAGCTTCATTAGTTTCAATGTTATCTGTATTACTTTTTGATGGGGTTTTGCAAGTGTCTTCTGCAGATTCCTCCTCCTCCTCCTCTTTCTTGTTCCCCGATAGAAACGCCAAAGCAGTCACTACATCGCTGATCAATGGACGAACACTGGCTTCCTGCTGCAGGCACATTGCTGCAATTGCTAGTGCTTGGTACAGTCCCTTCCTTGGATAGTTCCCTTCCAGCAATGGATCCACCATTAAGTGAAACTTTTTCTTGTTTCTGAACAATGGTTGTGCCTGCCAAGCAATACCACAGTTTTACTTCCACACACTGATAGTAAAATTCGTTTTCACACTATCAAGTCACCTAAAAGATAAATACAGGTAAACTATCCACAAAAAGTCAGGGAAGTTGCCTACTACAATAGGTTAGCATGCATTGACAGTCGGTGTATATAAGTTTAGGGAGGTAAGCTAGAGAGGGCCTATGGTTCCAGGTATAGGTTCGGCCGTACCTAGTACTTTTGGCCTAAACCTTGTATTTGCCTTGAGAATCCATCTGATATGTACAAATTATTACTAATTTAAAACACCATAAGTAACTCAAAAGGGCTAGATTCCTAAACTTGTTAACTTTAAATCCAGGATGGTAAGAGGTGCTGCCATATGACAAAGAAGTCTTCACATGATTAATCCGTGGATAAATATAAGGTAAGATTGTAAGATAAACTCAATGTGGTTCAGTCCTTCTCCGGACCCGCACACAGAACAGTTCTGCGAACAGGGCTACTCTTTTTAGTGTATATAAGTTTGTCATGGTTCATAATTTTACAACAAAGTTTTTAAGTGGAAACCATTGCTTAGTAAGCATTTCTTAGTGACATTGCATTCTTGGAACTTACCCACAGAACAAGATTCTGTTCATCACTTGGTTTTGAGGTGTCAATGACTCTTCTCCCTGTGATCATCTCCAAAAATACAACTCCAAAGCTATAAACGTCGGATTTCGCGGTCAATTGACCTGTTGAAACATACTCAGGAGCACAATAACCATATGTTCCCATGACCCTGGTGGACACATGACTCTTATCACCAGTTGGACCTAGCTTGGCAAGTCCAAAATCAGAGAGCTTTGGATTGAAATTCTCATCTAGAAGTATGTTAGATGCTTTAAAATCACGGTAAATCACCGGAGGATTAGCTTTTTCATGCAAGTATTCAAGCCCTTTTGCTGCTCCTTGTGCAATTTTCATCCTTGTACCCCAACCAAGTGGTTTTTTACCTGGACCAAGTTCTGCCAAACAAGGTGGTTATAATCGGTCATTAATCAAAACGTCTAATTCTATACGCTGACAGTATAAAGTTCAAGCTCATATTAGTGGCATTGTTATTATCAATGCTCAAATCTGTTCTTTGAGACAATGATTTAACAATGTAAATCTTTGTTGCTTGGACTTCTCCAAAAATGACGCCACAACAGTGTCGAATCCTCCAAAACAATGCACTACTTTTGGAGGATCCAACACTCATCGAGCTACATAGTTGTCAATTACTTGATGGACATGCATAGTTTAAGTTTTGAAAGGAAAGTAAGGAGTGGTGGCATATCTATACATTACCAAGAAGGTGATCTTCAAGTGAACCATTTGGCATGTATTCATATACTAGTATTCTCTGGTCACCATCTGAACAATATCCAACCAAATTGACAAGGTTAGGATGATGAAGAAGACTCAATATCAGAACCTCCACAACAAACTCTCTAGTTCCTTGGAAACCATTCCTATCAAGTTGCTTCACGGCAACATCCTAAAATAAAAACATAAAAGAAGAAGTTAAACCTTTTAGCTTTAATAAGAAAAATCATTTAGACTCTCTAAGAAATTTCTTGTTTTTGTGGAGTTTGAAACAACAACTACGCCTCAGTTCCAAAGTGTTTGAAACAAGTAGTACAAACAGACTTCTATATAACAACATTTCACTATAATGGTCAAGTTTTCTTTTGGGACGCTATTTTTTATATCATGTTATATTATATGTTCTTTATAACAATATTTCATTATAGTATCCAATATATATTCAAACAAATGATGCCGTTATGGAGAGGTTTGACTGTATATATAATATTGAAGAGAGGGAGAAAGAGAAAAGAGATGAGAGGGAAGTACTAGACTCTTGCTTCCAATGTGGCCCTTGTAGACTCTTCCAAAGCCACCTTCACCAAGCAAACGATCGTTGTCGAAGTTTTGAGTGGCAAGTTTCAACTCTAGGTATGTGAAAATTTCAGCAGAAATGTTTCCTTTTCCAAGTTTTGCTATTTCTTCTGCTATGTATTTCCTTTTGCTGCTGTCTGCACACCAGTTTTACAATCTTGATTTGTAAAATGCAAAGTTCAAAGATATTTATCTTGTGAAAGTGGGAGAACACTTGGTCCCTTGGGAAATTAAGTGGTTTTTAGTTATGTAGAAAAGTTATTCAATGAACTTCCAACAGAAGCATTTCATTATGGTGGTTCGACTATTTTTATGCTTGTTGCCAACCTATTGCAACCCTTTCCGACACAAGCATTTGATACGGTGGTTCGACTATTTGTATACTAGCTGTCAACCTATATTTCAATGAACTTCCGACACAAGTTCGACTATTTCTGTGCTCGTTGTTAACCTATCGCAACCCTTTTCAATGAACTTCTGACACAATTTCGACTATTTTTGTGCTGGTTGTTAACCTACCGCAACCTGTTTCAATGAACTTCAGCACAAGCATTTCATATGGTGGTTAGACTATTTTAATGCTGGTTGCTAATCTATCGCTATCCTTTTCAATGAACACCCAACACAAGCATGGTGGTTCGACTATTTTATGTTGGCTGTCAGCCCATCGCAACCCTTTTCAATGAACTTCCAACACAAGCATTTCATGTGGTGGTTTGACTCTCTTTTTGTTGGTTATCAACCTATCACAAACCTTTACCATTATCTGGACTTGGCACCGGCTAAATAGAGAATCTCACATAAGCCTAGTTTTTCAAACACATTCATTAATGTGATTAATTTATGTTTAATGTCATTACTTTTTGCTGCACTTAAGCCGAGGGTTTTCCGGAAACAACCTCTACCTCACGAGGTTTGCGTGCACTCTTCCCTACCCTAACCTCACTTTTGGGATTACACTAGGTATGTTGTTGTTGTCATCCAAATCAAAGGCATTTGATTCTTTTATAAGGTCTCAGACCTTTGAATTTTATTCAGCAACCAAGTTTATTTGGATGGTTATTCAAGTCTGTTTTCCTCTTAGCATCCAAATATATATAAAGGCAAAATCCTTTTCTTGATAAAATAAAAGCATGCAAAATTGTAAAAAATTCAAAAGACAATGCAAATGAAACAAAAAGAGCAGAGAAATTACCAGTTCTAAAAGAAAGATTGTCAAAGGAAGATTGAGAATTGTTGTTTTTCTTTTCTTGATTGCTCTTTTTCAAAGTCTTTTTATGATGAACATTTTCCTCCTTTGAGACACAACATGTAAAACAATTCATTTTCTTCTTCTTACCCAATGTCATACTTAATATTTACAACAAACATCAAGAATGAATCTCCCCTTTTTTTTTGGGTTAGCGGATTCCGCTCAGTTTTTTTTGATTGGCCGTTGTCAGAACACCACAATATTCGTCTTTCTGGGGTTAATGTTCTCCGGGATTGATCCAAATCTGTTCTTATCGTTTCCGAATTTAATAATGAAAATTCCAAGATAGGACCTCAATAGGAGCACATTAACAAATTTGATAATCCACATGAAGATTTAAAATAAAAATGAAAGCCCTTTGATCCCAGAAAGAACCAGTTTTCTTTCTGGCCTTCCAGGGAGGAATCAATATTTCTTTTTGTGTTTTTCTTTTTCTGTTGGCAAAAATGTTTGTTTTGTTTCCTTGCCCTTGAGACGACAACAATTTGTTTGGTTTGAAAGGAATAGACTATATGCATTTCGTTCATTCATTGGAGATTATTACACTTGTCAGAGAAATATTTCTCTGAAAAACAGGTAAATACATTATTATTATTATTATTATTATTTAGCCATCTCAAGCCAGGCCTCTTGCAGAAATGCAGGGTAAGATTGCGTACAATAAACTCTTGTGGTCGGTCCTTCTCCGGACCTGCGCATAGTGAGAGCTTAGTGCACCGAGTTGCCTTTAGTCATCTGGTATTCGGCACCCACTAGCCTGACTAATTTAGATTCGTATCGTGCAGGAAGGAGGCAACTTTCCTTACTAAGAATTTTTTTTATTTCCGTGTAATTAGAAATACATATGCATTTCACAAACAATTGATGCCCACTTCTTCAATTGATCAATATTTGTTTCACTCAAAATATATTGCAACTATCAATAATTTACACAAGAATCAAAAGATCATTTCTAAGGTAATCACATGTAATTTTTTTATGACAAATATTAGTTACTCCCTCTGTCATGTTTTATGTGCTCACTTTTCTTTTTAGTTTGTCCAAAAAGAATGACACATTTTAATATTGTTGGTAATTTAAATTCTGACCATACTGCTTTACAGATAACGATTAATAGGAAGAAGAGTTACATTTAAGTTATCTACACTGTCAGTATAATGACTTTTTTATGCTATCATGTCACTCAAAAGGATATTTTTGTTGTTTAAAGCACCAGATCCTGCAGTACTTTCTCCTTTCAAACATTTTGTTGCCCTTTGCATAGCACGGGCACTCTCCCGTCTAGTTACTAAAGAAAACCTGATGCAACACTTCAATATTTTCCTACTAGAAATGAAATAGACCTACACCATGAACAAATGCAAATATTATACAATTTTCCTCTTTTTGTTGCTTATTTCTTTCGAATATGGAAAGAATGACGAGAAACGATATACATCCCTTGTTGTCGTCTACATGATGAACTTGATATCGGGATTTCTTATCGACTTGAGCCACATACCCGCCATTACACGCGATGATATGCTCCATAACAAATCTTGGCCTTTTAGTGGTGAACTTTTCTTTACTTTCTTTCCCATTTTACCGAGTCCATAAGCTACTAGCCATTGCATTGCTGTCAATTTCTGTTTTCCCGTATCCCACACGTTCTTCCTCTCTCCGCTCCTAACTTTCAATCCGCCAATCGCCAAACACGCTATCTTAAACTTCTTTTCCTCCTCATCATCATCAAAGTCGTTCGTTTCCTCATCGATACGAACTGCTTGAATTAATGCTATCATAGGTCCTCCAACTGCCTCGAACTGCCTCAACGGGTCCCTCAATTGAACCACAACCGAGATCATTATACAATCGCTTTCTTTGTCGTCTTTTGTCCAGTCTTCAAGTGGAACTGCAGAGTCAAGCGGGTGACCGTCATCGTCTTTCTTAGGGGAAACGTCAAAAGGCGCCTCTTCTTCTGGGATATCTGCCTGAATTTTCAGTGCTTCGACTGTCATTGCCTCCATTTTCTGCAGTGTGAATGCGAGAATATCGTCCACTGTCAACGGTTTGTAACTGATGTTCCAAATCCCCGTAGATATCCTCTCGTTTCTGCTAATGTTCATCGCTGTTGCCATCGATTTCACAGCTGCAACTGTCTGAGCAGCACTCGAGCTGGCCCCGCCATCTTTGTTCCTCCCTTGAATAATCGCTGAACGAATCCCTTCAAAAGCTATCTGCTCCGCGGTTTTTCCTACGAGTTCTTCCATTGGCATCATCGATAAGATCTTAGACGTAAATTCTTCCATCTCGACAGCTGCCATCTTCTGGAATAACTCGAATCCATTCACAGACGACGGAATTGATGGAAGAACAAATGGTTTTGACATCTGCATTGCAAGTTTTGGTGTGTCTTTTCTTAATACAACCGTATTAAGAGGATTCATAGCAGCTAGAAAACCTCCATTTCTTGTTTGAACAACACAACCTAACCCATTTGCAAGGTCCGGTGTGAATATGCCCGATTCTCTCTTTTCGTTGTCTTCATCTCCTCCTGTACAAAGTTAAGGAAACCAAATTGTAGTCAAAGTTATATAAGAATAGGTTTTTCAGTTTCTAGTCAAAGTAGGTTTCGTACTACTGTCGTGAGTCAGACTTCTTTCTTTTATTCGTGAATTCGCACATACAATCTTTATGTTTGCCTATCGAAAAGTTATATAGGAATATATTTTTCAGTTTCTACTCAAAGTAGGTTACGTACTATTATAAATATGGGTGTTACTAGCTATTTTTATGGAGCGGAGAAGGAGAAGAATTGTAGAGAGCATTAAAATATTTATGAGATTCTGAATAAGTTATTTTTCTTTACCTCCTCCTCGCAGCTTTAACCCGGGGATTTCTTGATGATTATCCGTCTTGAACTGGTTAATGCCTGAATCTTCGAGCATTTGTAGAAATTTCTTTGTCACGGTTTCCTCATCCGCATCCAACCTTTGCGATTCTGAGTCATCATCCTCCTCCGTCTTGACTCTTTCGTCTTTAAACATTGATTCAAGTGCTTTGATTTGCTGTGCAATGGAATCAAGTGCTGATAATCTTGTCAAATGCATCTGATCGTGCATGACTTCCTTGACAACCTCGTGGCTTGATACCGATCTATAATCAGAATTTCCTTCTGATCGCTCTTCTTCTTCTCCTTCCTCTTCCTCTACTTCTTTTGTTACTTCATCTTTATCTTGAATTTCAACTCCTTTATCCACAACATCGAAGTCCGGGAGATCAAGATCCTCTGCTTTCGACTCTGGTTGTTCCTTTACTATAGGCTCGTCGTCTAGATTCAACTCATCAATCCCTTGAAGATTTGCTGGTGTTGTTCCTGTTTGTGAAGGAGTCCAATTAGATGAACTTAAACTAGACATTCTTGGACTCGGAACACTAAAAGACGACTTAGATTGCTTTCTAGCAAATGAAGACGAATAACTCTTCGCGTTTTTCTTTCCTCCCTCAGCTTGGCTGTAAATCCCAACCCCACCATCTTTCTCCATGATTTGAAATCCCAATTTGAGTACTAACTCTCCGCCTTTCGCCTTCCCTAAAAGAGTAAAACTTGTGTCCCATTGGCGAACACGGTTCCCTTCAAAGCTCTTTTCAATTGACTCCTCAATCATTTCACTTAAATCAACCATGTTTTTCCCGAAATCAAGTTCCTCAGCATCCACTGCAAAGACATATATCGAAAATGGACGGGGCTCGAATTTGAATCGGGCCCCACCACTACTACTACTAGTACTACCGGTAGTAGCAGGGGAATAATAAACATGACACCTTATAAAAAGTGTCTCTTCAAAATCTGCAGCTCCTTGTGAAACTCTAGATGGCATAGTTTGTACTGCTCCATCTTTAGTCTCTTTTTTTCTCACACAAACCGATAGTCGAAGACCGTTCATGGACGCGGGTAGTCCCTGAACGGTAACGACTTCAACGGAGAATAAACAGCTTAACTTTTGCTTACCAATGTGAGCCAAAGCCCGAATTGGTTTCCAATTCCATAGGCCTTTTTTCTCTGCATCCTTGCTGTCCAATTTCTTATTTAATAACTTCGTGCTGCTGGTGCTTCCGCTGCTTTGTTGTTGTATATTGTCCTCACTCTCGATGTCCAGTTTTGGGCGGGAACGCCAGGGCGACAACGACATGCGCCTGGACCTCGGCTTAGGATTGACGACGACAGGGTCACTGTCATTGTCATTTTTAAGGGATTCGACCGGAGGGATGGAATTTCGGGGGAGGACAAGGGAAGCGGTTCGACGAGTTGTTGTAGTGTGTGGTGGTGGTTGATAGAGTGTTTCGCTAAGTGCTTCGAGTTCTTGTAATAACTGTGTATTAGAATTCCGTCTACTAGTTGTGTAATCCGCCATTATAAATGGAACAGAATGCAAGAAGTGTATGATACAACAGATAACGAAGAAAATAGTAATATTTTTTGTTCTTTGGAAAAAGCTTTTGCAAATAGTAAGATGATTGGTTGGTAATGGTGGATGAGATATGAGGAGAAGGTAGGTGAGAAGACTGATGTGGGCATTTGAGGAGTGGAAAATTTGTGTAGGGTGGATTACTTGGTGCTTTTTGAACCAGGTATTTGCATGGGTTTTGTATGTGAAGGATAATGCAAGAACGTTTGTCTTTTTGTCTACCCCAACCCCCACCAGTCCACAAGCAATTGTTTCTTATTATTTCTCTTGCAATTTATGGTTATGGTTAGACCACCGTCTAAAGATCTTTCTTTTATTAAATTGATAATTTTATGAGAAAACATTAAAGTACGGTCTAAAATTTTGTATATATTAGAGGATAGTCTAATATTTTCTCGGTCCCAAGTGCTATATTTGCTTAACTTTTAAAAGTAGAAACAAAATTCAAATGATGGCTTACAAGTTCGACACAACCTAGTATATATGACACACATCAATTATATTTGTGTTAAAAAATTCACTTATGCATAAATAATATATCACTAACATAGTAAATTGTCTTGTCCTATAGTTTAGAATTCATTAGCTTAAAATTTTGAATCTACCTAAGTCTGTCCTAAGATCTAAAATTCATAAATTTAAAATTTTGAATTCACCCCACAGTACAGGTTAGGCATCAGTTTTATATGATTATTACTCCTTCCGACTCAATTTATGTGATACTATATGTTTAAGCATGAAATGTAGGGGAAAAGAAGACTTCATGAATATACAATTTAAAACAAAAGCCTGTTTGGCTGGGTTTATGACTTCGATTTATAAGCCAAAAGCTATAAGTTAGAAATTCTAACTTGATTTTTGGCTTATTTTTATCATTATGACTTAAAAACAAGTGCTTAAAAACACTTAATTCATTTTATTCAAACACTACTTAAAATTTATTTTGGTTTAAAAGCATTTAAAATAAGCCAGTCCAAAACAGGCTCTAAGCTATAAATATTCATGTGTTATATATCAAGTTCTAAGCTATAAATATTTGTGTTATATAACTTTTTTTTTAAGAATAAAATGAAAAGTTTTACATCAACGGGATTTTACCATTCTAAAGAATGTAACATAACGAATTCCATGTTAGTATATTTTGGGCTCGTTTGGTACGTCGCACTGGACTATATATTTTTATATGGACTGTAATGTATTGTAATAGATTGGAATGTATTAATATATAATGGACTATATTAGAATATTAATATATAATAAACTGTATTTTTTTGTATTTTTTATTTTTAGTACAGTCCAGAGGAGATCCATCTACTAGATGACTCAAAAATGGCAGTTGGAGTGTACTATTTCTCCGGTCCGGCTGAAAACGACCACCAAACATTGTATTATTTTTTTATCCAGTACAGTCCAGCGTAATACAGCGTACCAAACGTGTTCTAACATAACTTATTTTTAAGTCAAATAAAACTTAGCATACGTTCATGACTCATGTCTTCAATACTTGTTTGTCTTTTTGTCTTAGAGCAGAATAATCCGAAGGATATGTTATAATTTATTCTTTTATATTTAAAACATAGATTCATACAAAATAAAAAGTTAACTAGCACATATCAATTGATTTGACACAACAGTCCTACCTCACAGCCCTGCTACTCAGCTATTGTGCCCTGGATCGGTTGGCTCACGCAGCGATATCTCATCGTGGCATGAGAGCTTGGTCACAAGTTCGAAACCCCAGGATAACGCCTGGCCTACCTTCGCCTCTTGGGGGAGTCTGTCACACCTGGCTTGCCAAATGTGGTTTAACTGGCTGACGTGGTTTGCAGACTATTGCGTCGACCGAATTTAACTCACACAAGACTCGAAAGAATCTACGCGGCCTTCACAACAAAAAAAAAACCCTGCTACTCAGGTAGTTCATCACAGGAATTGAAATACTTTTGAGAAAAGAAGACATACTATAACACATCACAGCAATAAATAATTTTTCAAATTACCTGTCACAATGTAAATCACTAATTGGCTTCAGTCGACTACCTTAAATTTTATATTGGCTAAGAAAACGATAGTACTCCAGAAGGATGAACCGAGGGTCTATCGGAAAAAGTCTCTCTACCCGCAAAAGATAGAGGTAAGTTCTCCAAACCTCACTTGTGTTATTACATTGGATATATTGTTGTTTTACACAATTATTTACATGGCTACTAGTTAAGTAACTAATCTTCCTAATTACAATCGGAATATAAATTTACCTATATACAAAGATACGGAAATATTCTATCAGTTCATCAATGAATTTTTCAGTCCACTACTTTTATATCTTTACTCGTCCTCGCGATTGAATTCGAAGTACTTGAAAAAAATATACTGTACTATTTTACACCATAAACAATATGCAAGTATCTCAAAACAGATCGATAAATACTTATTGGCATGTTTACACCTAACAATTAAGTGAGATCTTTAGTATAAACACTCGATGCGAATAAATTTTTAACAAACAGAACAAGTAAGATCTCAGTATGCAAATAGATATCGGAAATGAAAAGAAGGGCGGCGACGGCGATTATGGAGTAGAGGGTTTCCTTATATAGAATTAAGAGAATAGGACCGTAAGCCCAAATCTCGATTGAGGCCCACCATATTATTTGGGCTTCACGAATTCTATTAACATCTTCTTCTTCTTTTTATATTCAGGTTCCGGCTTGCGTCAGACTAGTACCGGTTCTCAACACTACTATCAATAAATTATGGGATGTGTTTCAATAATCAAGGTTTGAGAACGAACAACTGATAACACTCATAATAGACCAGCACTTATTAATATAGTATTTTAGTTATAATGTTGAATTACTCATAAATCATATCAAATGATCGTGATTTCAAAACTTTAAATAATAAAGAGAAATATTATATTTCAAAATTATGATATACAAGTCGTGACAAACTAGCATAAACTCGTATTATATTACATCTAGATGTCATGTTAGATTACTTAAAAGTTATATTGAATTATCATAATTTCAAAGCTATAAACATAAATACATAAAACTATATTTCCAAATCGTTGCATACAAAACATAAAAAAAAAATGGTATGTGCACTAAGTTCAGCGTCCTCAGGCCGATCTATTGCACCCACTCTCACCCTTCGATTCATCCCCAAACGTCGGGTCAACCATTTGGATTTTTCCGGTTGGGTTTGAGAATTTTTCCGATCGTTACATGCAACGTTGAAGGTTATGGGTTATATCATTGAGTTCGTCTTGCTCGTAGCTTCAATTTGATACCAACCATGTGCCTCAATTCATCCTACATTGCAATCTTCCATTGTTGCACCTTTGTGCTCACTGTTGACGCCGGAAACGGTGATTTCGGCGGCTGAACTGCTTCCAGTTGACGCTACTCAGTCCATAGCTAATGATTTCCCATGCTACCACAGCCACAACGCAACAATTCACTATCCTTGGATGAAAAAGGTATTTTCCGTGATCGTGGCGCCGCCACAGTATAGTTCACGAAATTGCGATCAACAACTCGATGAGCGTCTGGCTCAACAATACTCTCAGCATCCGCAGGATTTGATCCACCGGAAATTTTGCAACAAATGTGGGCCCCACATCTACCCAATACAGTCATCCGGCACCTCAGCTAGCACCAAAATAGATTTTTATGCGTTCAGAGGCTCTACGCAAAGTGAAGACATTAGTTTGATTGTTCGTGGCACCCTCTCGGCATTGAGGTAGGTTACGGTTTACTTTAGTTAAGACTCTGATTAGAGAATCGTATGTAGTTGTAGGAAGTGACAGGGATAACATGATAGGCCTTCGTGCATGAAGTAGAGATGAATTACAATTACGTTGGTTCCGTCAGCTGTTATGTGGGCTTGTCTTCATATGTGTTATTTTCTGTGGTTATCATTAGATTGTATGTTAGTGAGTTGTGTTGAGACTTGATATCATGCCTGACATACTTTACATATTATTTTGTGATGATGATGAGACGAGTGATTGATAGCCTCCGAGGTTTCTGCCGGAGAGCACGAGTGATTGATAGCCTCCGAGGTTTCTGTCGGAGAGCACGAGTGATTGATAGCCTCCGAGGTTTCTGCCGGAGAGCACGAGTGATTGATAGCCTCCGAGATTTCTGTCGGAGAGCACGAGTGATTGATAGCCTCCGAGGTTTTTGCCGGAGAGCACGAGCGATTGATAGCCTCCGAGGTTTCTGCCTGAGAGCACGAGTGATTGATAGCCTCCGAGGTTTCTGTCGGAGAGCACGAGTGGTACATGAACTTCGCGGGTCCCCCATGGGTCATGGCTTTGAGGCATTGCCCTTAGTATGTGTGTACAGGAGTGGAGTGAGAGAGGTGACTATTGCATTGCATTCATCTACTCTTATATTTGACTGATCATTTATGAAATTTATCTGTCCTGACTGTTTCTTGATTTCTTTACACCTTACCTTTATATGATATGTGACCATGCATGTGTGCTCTATGTGCTACTTGTTGGTTTCAACTTCTTCATGTGTTATCTAATCATTGTCGGTCTATGATGCTTACCGGTACTAGTGTTGTACTGGTACTACTCTTGCTGCACTTTTGTTGAGTGCAGAATACGATCCAGGTTCCAGCTCTACGCCCTGTGGCTGATTCGCGAGGGTGATATCTTTCAGTCATTCAAGATGAGCTACTTGATCATTCGTGGCCCCTGAAGGGCTTCCTAGTTAATTCCATTTACTTTC
Organism: Przewalskia tangutica; assembly: GCA_029844215.1. Lineage (NCBI taxonomy): Eukaryota > Viridiplantae > Streptophyta > Magnoliopsida > Solanales > Solanaceae > Przewalskia > Przewalskia tangutica. The sequence continues at coordinate 1,263,111 of CM056730.1, read as the reverse complement.
GTTAGTTGATAGACATTATGTAGCCTTCGGGCATTTTTCAGGCTTCTATTCCAGACTATGTTTAGTGCTCTTGTACCCTTTTGACCAAATTTTGGGAAACTAAGCGTTTAAGACTTATAACTTCTTTTTCTTTATTTATTTTCTACTGATTTAACTTGTTAATGAGAACGTGGTTCGCCTACTCGAGGGATTAGGGTAGGTGTCATCACGATTCGTGAGTTGGGTCGTTACAATGTCCAATCCTATTGTGCCAGGTGGATGGAGATAATGCAGCAAGAGAGACTGGTTGTTGAGTTATGACAGCGGAAGAGTTTGTGAAGGGGTAGAGGTCTCCCGCACTATTGCATCGAGTAAGAATTCTCCCCGTATTGAGATCCTTCACAGAAAAACCAAAAGGGTCAAAATCTACAGACACCCAATTATTACGAGTGAATTTCCTAACAGATATCAATTTTTTAATAATTTGAGGGGCGTAGAGGACATGGTTAAGCGAGAAGGGTGGATGAGGATTTTTGATTGTGTATTTCCATAACCTGTAATTGGAATGCGGTGACCATTGCTAACAGTAATGTATTGAGGATACTTTAACTGAAGCAGTTGGGAGAAATTACCTGCAGAGTTGGTCAGATGTGATGTGTCTCCGGAGTCCATACACCAATTATTGTCAGACGGTTGCAGAGTGAGTGTGTTGAAAGCTTGGCCCAAATCAGTGAGTTGCATCTGCTGGGCTAAAGGAAATTGTTGTGCTGACATCAGATGGGCCTGTTGAGGAGATGGGCATGTTGGTGCTGGGCGAGGGATCTTGGGCGCCATCTTGGCCCAGGGCGGTTCTTTGGATGGGCGCCACTATCTGCTGGACATTCGGCGGCTGCTTGGCGTGGCGTAGGCCGCTCTTTGTGCTTTTCCTTTGCCTCGACCCTTTCCCTTGTTTTCTTGTCCGCGACCTCTGTTGCCTCTGCCTCCACCGCGATTCTGCTGATGCTGATGGTCCAGCGGTGGTGAAGCAGTGGTCGGCGACTGCAAGTTTTCAACTGTTAATGCTTTTTGATTGTGCTCATCTTGTTTAGCACGATGTGTTTCTTCCAATAACAATTGAGACTGTGCCTTGTTGAAGGATGGAAGTGGATCAGCCTGTTGAATTATTGCTGCAAGAGTATCATATTCCCCCTTTGGTAATCCTGCAACAAATTGTAGTATCATCTTAGTCTCTGAAACAGATGTCCCAACATGAGAGAGTTGGTCAGCAATATGTTTCAGTTGCTTGCAGTATTCGGTCATGTTGTTAAAATTCTCAAGGCGGGTGTTGTTGAACTGCTCCTCTAAATACACTGCCCTGGTATTTTTGTTATCCTGAAAAATTTCCTCCAAGCGTACCCAAAGTTCGCGTGCCGAAGCACATGTTTTCAGGATAGTGCACAGTAAGTCCTTAGAGATGGTACCATAGATCCATTGTTTGACAATAGCGTCAAGACGACGCCATGTTGAATCATCAATGTCAGAGGGGCGAGGGATTGACGCATTAATATGGTCGAGCACGTTGTACGCACAAGCATGAATATAAAGCAGTTCCACCCACATAAAATATTGACAGCCTTATTGATCAAGAATAATAGGGACAGAGTTCTTGATGTTTGTGACAGCAAAAATCAGATGAAAAGACGACTTTGTGGAGGGAAGTGGGGTGGCATCTATGCCAGAGGTGGAATCATTAGATTTAGGAGAAGTGGGAGGAGACATGATAGCCACAGGTTAGAAATTCTGAAAGAGAAGGCACCGCGGTGGGGGGATTGGCGGCAGCCGAGAGGGGAGGGGAATTTCTAGAGTTTTGAGATGTTAGGCTATTGATACCATGTAAGATGTTGAAATAATTTTCCTTGGGGATTTCTTTCATTAATCACAATATATATAGATGTATAAAGATGATTCTTAATACAGTAAGAATCATAAGTTACCTTAAATACATGATACTAATAAATACAATATATACTGTGAATATTTGAAGAATCATAAATGTCTGACGGAATTGTTACCATTACTAGTATTAGTTTACGTTGCTTTGCACGTATATCAATAAATATAAAAATTTTAAGAAAATCACATAAATATTACTACTATTAAATATTTCACCCGTCTCAATTTATACGACAATTGAGTCAATTTGACTAAATTTTGAAGTTAAATTAGATTAAATTAATTTAATATTCTTATATATTTGTGAGTACAAAATAAGAAATCATCTTTATTAACTAAATAACATCAAAATTTGTTTATGAACCATAACACACTATGAATAATTTAACTTTCATATAATAAAACAATGTGCTAACTTGAAGGTATTTTTGTATTATAAGATACTTCTATCAAATACTATAAATAAATATATTTTTATTTCACATTCTATCTTGTATAAAAATAAAGTTATAACATAAATTATGTGAGTCTTATTTATGACAAAAAACGAAATGCTCACCAAGTTCAAATTAGGACTGGACCGGGGTCGGGTTTAGCGGGATCGAGACGGGGTCGGGACGGAGAAGAGGGGTGGGGTCGAGCTGGGGCGGGTCGGGCGGGACCATACCGTGTCCCGTCCCGATCCTGCCCCAGTCGGGGCCTGACGGTCAAAGCGGTTTTTTTTTAAATTTTTTCACTAAATTAAAAATACTAAATTACTAACAAAGTAACATTAACATATACTTGTCATATAGTCATATACATATACTATAATATTATAGACTTATAGTATTATAATTATAGTATTATACTCATATATATAATATATTTATAAAGTATAAACTATAAAGTATAAACTTAATAATTAAACAAAGACAAGAAGAGTGTAAAAACATCCCAAGATCATTTTGTGCCTCTTATATTATTAATTATTTCATTGAAATATACAAGATTCAAAATTACAACATTGTAGTGTAATGTTGTTGAAAAAATTGCAAAAGACATAGAAAAATTAAAAATTGCAATGAAATAAATTACCAATTTGAAAATATTTTTCTAGTTTCTTTATAATTTCTTGTGGTTCTTGTTGGAATTGGTATATCTTGGTCAAATTGTTCCACGTCGCTACTCAAGCCTTGGATAAAATGTCGTTGTAGTTGTCGTCTTCTTCTTCGTTAATCTCTCGTTGATCGCGCCTCCTTCGCTCCGCTCGTATCCAATCTCTCGAATAGTACCGCCATCTCCAAGCCGTCTCGCTAATGAGTGTCGTGCTCTCTCCTATTTGAAATCATCTGTGAAAAAGCACTTTCGGAAGCGATTGATGGCGCCAATGTTCAAAATATCTCGCCATCATTGAAAGTGTCGAAAATGTCTTCTCATTCGCATCCAATATTTCACAAGTCTTCATTTCCTTCTTCATTGATAATCGCTTGGTAAGGTAAATTACCTGCAAAACAAAAACATCGAACTCGCTAATTTGGTTAGCATTGCTATTATCGCATTCTATTTACGAGGCTTTCATAGAATTAGTACTAGCCTCGTAAAGCGACATGTCTTTTTTTAGGTTGTGTTGAAGAAGAAGATGGTACAAAAGTCGGTTGGTTACTAGCACTTTCTTGCTGGTAATGCCGATATACTTTTTTGCATTCATCTTCTACGCTATTCAACACTTCTTCTAGCGTTTGTTCAATAGGTGGCTCAACATTTAAATTTTTGTGAGTTGGAGGTGGTAGTACGTCCATACAGGTATAAATATTTTCAATAAAACTTTTACAACCCTCTACTTTAATAGTCGGGTTTAATACATCACCTATAATATAAATAGGGGGAATAGGAATAAAATATTTCTTTAATTTCATAAACATTTTTTTAATAGCTGCCTTATAAGCAGGTTTTTCCATATATTCTTTAAGAAGTAAAAATATTATAGCTATATAAAACAACATAGTTGAAATAGTAGCATAATATAAAGTAGAAAATTCTTTTGTTGCTCGTTGAAAATTTTCTAGAAATACAATAAGTTCTCTAATTTTGTCCCAATCATTATCCACAATCATATCATTTGGATTTTGATTATGGGCGTTTAAAAAATAAAGTGATAGGTTTTCTATAGTCATAAGCAACAACTAGTTGGTCATATAAAGAATTCCACCTAGTTGGTACTTCTTCGGGAATTTTTCTGTAAGATAGTCCACAATCGTGACAAGTTTTTTTATATTCTTTTCTCTGTTGAATTCTATTATTTTTAAAAATAAAGTGTATAGCAAATTGTATTTTTTTCAAGAATATCTTGAAAAAGTGAAAGAACATCCTTTACAACTAAGTTATAAATATGACACTCACATTTAATATGAAAATGTTTTGGAAAAGACGGAGTTAAAACATCTCTTAAAATACTAATAGCAGAATTGTTAGAAGATGAATTATCTAATGTAATACTCATAACTTTATCAGTTATTCCGTAATAATTGCAGACTGAATAAATATTTTCTGAAATAAACTCACCAGTGTGTCTACTATCTATATATCTATATGCTAAAATACGTTTTTGCATAGACCATTTATAATCTATCCAATGACAGGTTACCGTTAAATAATCATGGTCGTTAGTACTGCGACCTATATCAGAAGTTAGAGCGACTTTGCAATTTAAATGATATAATGCATAACGTAAATACTGTTGATATTCATGTGCAAATTTAAATACATCTCTTTTAACAGTTGATCTAGGAAAACCTTTATAAGCAGGATTATACATATCTCTAATATAATGAATAAAACCAGAGATTCAGAAATGAAAAAGGCAAACCCTCCACAAAGAACTAATTTTGCTAGTGCTTCCTATCTTTATGTTTATCGTATTTAGGGCCTCTGACTCCCGTCGTAGGTTAATTTGACCAGTATTTTGTCCTAATAAGATGTGAACCTTGTCCCGATTGAGAGGACGTTTGCTCACCATTTTTTTTCAATCATGTATTGGGCATGCAAGGCTTTGTGTTTTTGCAATAGGTGTCTTCCTAAACCCCCCCGTCTCACCATGACCTTGTCCAGTTTTAAAAGAATAAACATTTTTACAAGTTTTACATACAATACTTGATTCGATGCGTCCTCAAAATATTTCCATACAACCGATTTTAATGGTCGTTTCTTGGGACCTCGTCATAGTAGGGGGATAGGAGGCATTTCACTAGTGGGTGTATCATCATCTTCATTAGTAGGTGTATCATCATCTAGAGTGTCATCTAAATTAAAATCTTCTTCAATTTGAGGATAATCATTTGTGTCAAGATCATATGGTATTTCAGGAAACAGTTCAGGATCTATAAAATCATCTTGTCTAGGAATACTAGAAGAAGTACCCTTGCCCTTGTTACCCGCCATACTAGAAGAAGTACCCTTGCCAAAAACACTTTTCTCTTTTCATGGTAATAAATAGTTAAAGACTTAAAGATAATGAAATTAAATGTGCTAAATGAAATAAAAACAAAATAATAATTTAATGAGAGAACGAATGTACCAAACGCCGACGTAGAGTCGACGTGTAATCGAGAGGTTGAAAATTGAAACTTTGCTCAATAGATAATCCTCAAGCTAGTTGTCAACTTCACTCCCAATTCTCAAATTAATAAATAGATTGAATATGTAGTAGACAATGTTGTATAGAGAATAGAGATTGATTGATTGAGAGGTTAGAGAGTTGAAAGATTTGTGAAAATAATAAGAGGAGGAAATGAGGTATTTATAGTTGGAAAATTGGGTTAAAGTGTAAATATAATAACTTAGGGGTTAAAAATAAATATAAAGGGTGTAGGGGGGGTTGGGAAGCCAAAAATGGTCGTTGTCTAACGGCCAAAATGTAAAATGGCCGTTAGACAACGACTATTTTTTGCAAAGGGCGGGACTGGGTCGGGGCGAGATCGGGGCAGGATCGGGCCTGGCGGGGTCAGGTCGGGCGGGACCATACTGCCCCGCCGGTTGAGCCCGGTCCGTTTTTTTACGGGTCGGGACCGGGCAGGGTAAGTCAGCCCACCGCCAACCCTAGTTCAAATGAAGGTTTAAAATCATAATTTTATCGCATTATAAAGTGGATTTTGAAAGTAGATTATTTTTTAATATAAACCAACAAACGAGGCATAATAACATGTAGGCGTTCATTAATCAGGGAAGTTGACTCAATAAATGCGAGTCATCTTTCTCTTATTGATATGCCATCAATGATGATTGTATTCATATCTGCCTCAAAAAACGTTTGCTAAAGGGTCCAATAATATCTTATTAATCTCCTAATAACAATTCTTGATGCAACAACCGCTCTACCTACCAAGGTGGAGGGTGATGTCTGTATACATTCTACCCTCCCCAGACCCAACATTGTGGAATTTCACTAGGTATATTGTTGTTGTTGTAATCTCCTAATAACAATATTAATCTCCATAATTCACATAATATACTGCAGGAGTAAATATGAGTACAGAAATGCGTTCCTGTTTATGCACCTTAAATACTCCCAACAAAAAACATCTCCTATGTAGGACCCATAGTAAGAGATCCTAGGGAAGCCTTAATTTAAGTCCTAGTTGTATGAATTCAGTTCACCAGCATATGATCAAATCCTCCTGCCTGTAGACCAACCCGATTCCCACTAACGTTATGGATCAATTGTTGCAGCCATCTCCTCGTCGTTGGATCCTCCTGATAAGCATAATGCGAAAAAACCACTCAAGGTCAGAAAAAATAAATGCCAGAAAAGGAATGCTTGATGATCCCTAATGGAGAAGCCGGAGAGGGGGGACTACTTAGATTGCAAGTGTTACATACGCGAAGACAACTGCTGAAGGTGGTATCTCTAAGCATATCAGGAAGACAACTTCGAAGCGCATCACATGCCCTGCCATAAGCCATGCATGTCGATTTTAGACCACAGTCAAGTAAAAAAAATGGAAGAACCAAGATGTGATACATTGCACACAAGCAAAAAGCTGAAAGGAAAACCGAGATGGTGATGGGCAGAAAACTAACCTTATATTTTCTGACAAACGAAGATAACACCTAATTATGTGTTTCAGCAATCTTGATGAAGGCTGTTCAGCAAGTGCACCAACCATATTCCCTAAAACTCGAGCTACAGCATAAAACCTCTCCGCTGTGGTACAGATGTAATCCAGACCCACATCATCAAGAAGGATTTTTTGCACAATGAAAGTTGCAACCTGTCAGAATGAATAAATTAGATGCATAAAAATCTGATCAAGTCAAAGGGAGGATGTGGTTGGAAACGGGCTTTGAGGAAACACTAACTGTTTTTGATAGTTCACTCCCCATCTCCATCGTGCGCAAGCATAGGGGAATTATCTCTGTTGAAAGAAGAAAACTGATAACTTCAGTGTCATCTACCTGCAAAGAGAAAATCAGAAGAAACAGAGTACTTTAAGCATTAGAATAATAACTAATTAATGTAGATAAGGATACCATAAATAGAATCTTTAGCTCCTGAATTATAACTAATCATGGTTTCCTTCTCATAGTCAGCCATTCCCAGTAGATATGAAACCTTTATACTAACACAACAACAACAATAGACCCAGTGTAATCCCACAAGTGGGGTGGGGTCTGGGGAGGTTAGGGTATACGCATACCTTACCCCTACTAACAATGAAAGAGAAAAAGAGACGCATGAAATACAATAGACATATTACCTTCACGAGGGCACCAATGACACCTAAGCTAGTCAGCCTCAAATATTCAAAAGGTCTTGACTTGCTTGTTGTATTAAGAAAAGGGTACAAATACAAAGGAATATGAGCTGCAAAGTAGAAAACTGTCAGAAGGATTTATCAAGGGGAAACCAAATATCACAACTATGATGGATCACAATTACAATTATCATCACACCAAAGTCCATCCAAGTCATGGGAAAACATCAAGATTATAAAGTCCATTTATTTGGTTCTTTTTTTTTCCAGATGTATAAGTTATTGAAGGTTAAAAAGCATTTTACAAGGATGAATAATATGGGGTGGGGTAGAATTTCTAAGGCTACATGCTTGTGTTGCACCAGCCAGCACTTCAATGAACCTAAGGCCAAAACATGCAATCTTCTTTCCTCTTTATAGACATCAGTGACTGCCCAGGAAGGATGGTCTTTATTACTTGACAGTTGTGAATTCCGAGAAAAAGAAAACCCAAGTATAATTTTCTTTTTTCTACAAGTAAATGATAAGATAAATCCAAGTATAATGTCGTCATATGTAAATCAAATTCCAGTTCTCCTCTAAACATTTATCAAACGAATGCAAAGTGACATTAATTTGATACAATTAGGATTTTATTCTTTGACTTGTGTCTGCAGACTTCTTTATGACAAGTATAATAGTTTAATTAAGTTAAAACACTAAGCAGGTGCTTTAGTGGTATAAGAGATGTAACTATGAGGAGTGTTGAGATTTGTGCCCGTGTCATTTGTGATGGAGAACAATTTGCATCCACAAGCAACTGCATATCAACATAGGCAACAATTTTCTAACAATTTTCTATCTTTTTAACGACATTCCACCTAAAAGTACAGTCAGAAAAGGCTTTTTTTTATATAAAAAAGGCCAAGCTTATTGCCATTGACAAATAGATAAGAGAACTTTAAAACAAAAAAGAAGAAGATAATCTTTACCATTGAGGAACAACATTCTGGTGTCAGGATGGGAGGCTACGCACTGCAAAATAGAAAGCAATGAAAAACTATTTCAATAGGAAGGATAAAAGATTTGACTTTGACCAGCAAAAAAACTAAATAATAGAGGCATGGTGGGAATACAATTATACCTTTTTTAATCAAGTAAATGTACTTTCATTCATAAACATGGCCATAAACAGTTGTGTGCGTATACCAAAAGGTAAAGAATCTACAGAATATATACAACAAAGAACTTTCTGTGTGCACCAAAATAAAATTAGGGAACGGAGACTACTCCTCAACTGAGAGGAGCTCGACTCTACTCCTTCAAAAGCTCTCCTATTTCTCTCTCCAAACAAACGGAAGTGAACCATGGTCCAAGCCCTTCTTCTTCTCCTCCTACTCCCGCTCTTTTTTTAAAACCAAGAAATATAGTGTTTGAGATTTGTCCTCCTTCTCCGCTCTTCCAGCTGAACAGGTTTTAGCATTGCCCATGGAGTGCCAAACTACCTAAACATATCCCAGATAACCTCATAGTCAGCCCGCAATGTAGAAGAAGATAATCCACGTCCTCGTCCACCTTCGTCCGCTGTCAAATTCACCTTAAAAGCACTTATACTATGATAACAATAGATATTTGGAAGTGATACTCGCCATGCTCCAAGAAAGAAAGAAAACTTAAAACTACTTCACTACTAACAGGTATTTTTTACAAGGAAAAAAAAATTAAAAATTTGAGCACCTTCCAGTCTGTCGCATTCCCCCTCCACCTCTCTTGATACATATATCACAACCCCAAACATATCCAATTTTCTACACCTACTGCTGAACATATAATCATTATAAAGAAAGCACATAATGACAATAACTTCATTACTTTAAAGATCACCAACAAGAATGAATAACAGAAACAGTATCAAGAATCACTGAGAAAATGTCCACAAGGAAAAGAAGTTTATATACCTGAAGAAGTGCTAGTGCATTACAAACTCTATTGGATTGTGCAGGAGTCAGGTTTGGCGGCGACAAAACAGGGTAGATGGAAACTATCTCCTACAAACATGCAGATTAACGTTTACTTAGAAACACCTAGTAACTTCCACAGTATAAGTTTGAAATAAGAGTCAAATAGTTGGACAGAAAATGCCTACAACAGAAGTTCAAAAATACGAATGAAATGGTTGAGAGAATAAAAGTCCAGCTCTCATCATGATGGAAAGAGTTATTTTCACTGAATAATATTGGTTCTGATAAAGCATACAACCACCTGCATAATAGTAGCTTTTGTTTGCCATCTAAGATGGGCCAAGGAACAAAAACAGTAAAATTGATAGTAGATTTAAATGACAGAATAGTTTCTTCTCCTAGTGGTGCTATTTTTTTTTCGGGGTTAATGTCTCCTCAAAGTGGGGTTTTGGCTCTGTCTGTTCCATCTACATCCAACAAATAAGGAAAAGCACATCGTGATTCTATTGTTCTATTTTGATACTTTCCCTGTATATTTATTTCCAATTTTTACCCAATATCATTTTCTTCAACTTTTGTTCCAGCCAATGATAAAGCAATCCGGTATATACAATGATAATGACATACATTGTTCAACTTTTGTTCCAGCCAATAAGCAATCCGGCATATACAATGATAATGACATACATTGTCTAGTTTCCATTACTGGTGCTATGAGCCGAGTACAAATTACAACAAGGGACGCACTCAATGGGCCAATGTGGGAACAGCTCCAGTCCCTCCCCAGCCAGAAATTTCACAAACCTCCTTTATCACCCTAAAACTCTACAAGATGTTTTTTGGAAGGACTCTACAAGACCTTTTCAATTTTGACCATTTGAATTCCTCAGTTACCCCAATTAAAAGGTCATTAAGATGCTTCCTTGACAGTTTTGCTGTAAAAGGTCATTCAGATGCTTCCTTCGATTCCTCGCTTTTAATGGTGCAGTGTAAATCATCTGTAATTACTGAAGTGTGTACAAACAGACAGAAGAAATGCTGGAATTACAATGTGGAGTGGTACTTTAGCATTCAGGTGCATCTGAGAGATGTGATAAACTCTAGAATTGTAATGAAACATTTCTCAGAGTACCTGTAAGAGTGCAGCGATAGTACCAAATGAGTTCCACAACAAGGGGGCCAAATCCTGGAAAAGTTCCCTCTTCTGGAAAAGGAAAACAAAGGCAATAAGTCTCTTTAAGTAAATCTTAATACTATTTAGCATAACGACAAAATGGTACCCAATCCAAAATGTCAAATTATTTGGTGTTCCACATAAACACAAATATGAGCACATTGCTGAGGAGGGGTGAGCAGCAAAACATTGAGTATTGGGGCAGACACCAACTGTTCAACCATTGCTCCAAAAGAAGAAATTATAATTATGCAGCCTGAGGGAGACGACGGAGTTAAAAAGTCCCATTAGCCTGGTTTTATGAAGTAGAATACCACTGCTGATCCACTAAATCAGTTATGCAGCCTGAGGTAGAAGACTGGAGTTGAAAACCAGGAACTAATGCTGTTTGCTAGGATTCATCAACACGTAGCAGTTGCAAAGGTAGAAAGAATCTTGTCTTTGTAAGCACGTGTGCGTCACTATTTCACTAGAAGTGTGATGGTAGAAGTAAGATGACATTCCAAGTTTATTTAATATACGGCAGTCAGCAACTTTCCTACTTACTAATCATGAAGCTCTAATTTTGTTTTTTTTCTCCCAGAATTGACGCTTCTCCATAGTGAAACAGATAGATCCCAGATGAGATAACTTGAACCATTCAGATTATAAAATGGATGACCACTATATCGCTAACTAATAGCCAGCTTGTTACTTAAACTGTAAATACAACAAAAGGGATTGCTCAAAATCATTGTGAGGAAAGTAATGGAATAGAGTACTTTATCTCTTTTTATCGGGAGCACATACACAAATGGAATTCTTTTCTTGTACGACACACGGAGAATTTCACTCAACCACATTACCCTTAGAGAATACTTTTCCAGATTCAACTTATTGCTTTTCTGGGGGTGGTATACCACCCACTGAGAAGTTATTTAGAAGTTATTTATAGGAGATGATTTCAATAGACATATCGGGTCACTTCCAGGGGTTATGACGACGTGCATGGAGGCTTTGGCCTCTGGGACAGGAATGGGGGTGGCGTCTCACTTTTGGAGTTCGCTAGAGTTTTTGGGATGGTGATAGCCAATTCGAGGTTACTAAAGGAGGAGCACTTGGTGACTTTCCGTAGTTCGGCGGCTAAAACTAGGATAAACTTTTTGCTCCTTAGGAAGGTTGACAAAAGTTTTTTGTAAAGACTGCAAGGTTATTCCGAGGGAGGATTTTACAACTCGACATAAACTTTTGGTGATGGATTTGGAAATCAGGATGGAGAAGAAGTAAAGAGTTGTGGATGACTGGTTATGAATCAAATGGGAGAGTTTGATCATGACTAGTGCAAAGGAGATGGGGAGAGATTGATGGCAAGGGGGCTTGGGGGAGTAGTGGGGATGCGACCGGTATGTGGGACAGGACGGCCAGTTGCATACGAGAGGTAGCTAGAGAAGTGCTTAGGGTCTCAAGGGGTAGCCGTGATAGGCATCGAGGGGACTGGTGGTGGAATGGTGTAGTTCAAGAGAAGGTGTAAGCGGTGTATGCGAAATTGGTAGAAAGTAAGGATGAGGTGGAGAAGTGGGAGAATAGAGAACTGTATAAGATGGCGGGGAAGGAAGCAAAGCTTGAGGTTACGGCAGCGAAAACGACAGCTTTTGAACGAGTGAAATTAGAGGAAAAATGCAGGGATAGGAAGTTGTAAAGACTAGCCAAGACAAGGGAGAGCAGCCCGGACTTGGATCACGTGAGGTGCATCAAGAATAAGGACGGAAAAGTACTAGTGGAGGACGCGCATAATAGGCGGAGGTGGCAGTCTTACTTTCATAAACTCTTGAACGAAAAAGGAGATAGAGACATAGTGCTGGGAGATCTGGAGCAATCTGGTAGGTACCGGATTTTGGGTATTTTGGAAGCATTAAGGTTGAGGAAGTTCAGGTGTTGTTCACAGGATGCACAGGGGACGAGCGACCGAGCCTGATGAGATCCCAGTTGAATTTTGAAAAAGCGCAGACAGGGCAGAAGTGGCTGACGAAGTTGTTTAACGTCGTTTTTAAGACAGCGAGAATGCCCGAAGAATGAAAGTGGAGTACAATCATTCCTTTGTACAAGAACAAATGTGATATCCAGAGTTGCAACTATTATAGGGGTATCAAGCTGCTAAGCCACACTATGAAAGTTTGGGAAAAGATCGTGGAGATGAGGGTGAGAAGAGGCGTGTCTATTTCCGAAACCCAGTTTGGATTCATGCCGGGCGTTGGACTACAGAAGACCTTCATCTTATTAGGGGGTTGGTGGAGCAGTATAGGGAGAGGAAGAGAGACTTACATATGGTTTTCATTGACCTCGATAAGGCATGGGATAGGGAGGTTCTATGGAGATGTTTGGGGCGATCAAGGATATGTATGATTGGTCAATATGTAGGAGGAGACTCGGAGCACTTTCCAGTGATGATGGGGTTGCACCAGGGATCAGTTCTTAGCTCATTCCTATTTGCCTTGGTGATGGACGGACTGATGCGACAAATCCAAGGAGAGGTGACATTGTGTGTGCTATTCGCAAATGACATAATCTTGATTGATGAGACTCGCAGCGGAGTTAAAGCTAAGTTGAATGTTTGAATACATGAGACAGACGTAGAGGGGAGGCTTGATACTCAGGTCATCCCAAAGAAATGAAGCTTCAAGTACCTCTGGTCTATTATCTAAGGGGATGGAGAGATTGATGACGATGTCACACATCGTATTGGGGCAGGGTGAATGAAATGGAGGCTCGCATCTGGAGTCTTATGCGACAAAAAGGTGCCACCGAAACTTAAAGGCAAGGGCGGTGGTTAGACCGACTATGTTGTATGGGGCGGAGTGTTGGCCAGTCAAGACTTCGCACATTCAAAAGATGAAAGTTGCGGAGATGAGGATGCTGAGATGGATGCTTGGGCATACAATGAGATATATGATTAGAAACAGAGTGGCCTCGGTGGAGGATAAGATGCGGGAAGTGAGGTTGAGATGGTTCGGGCATGTGTAGAGGAAGGACACAAATGCCCCAGTGCGAAGGTGTGAGACGTTGGCTATGGACGGGTTCAGAAGGGGTAGAGGTAGGCCGAAGAAGTATTGGGGAGAGGTGATTAGACGGGATATGACGTATGTGCAACTTATTGAGGACATGCCCTTAGATAGGGGGTTGTGGAGGACACATATTAGGGTAGAAGGATAGTAGATAGTCGAGCGTAGTCCTACTTACGCTCACAAATGATAGTTGTTGTGTTATTAATGTAGGCCCGATTAGCCATCACACTTATAGGCGCATTATTGCTTTGTAGTCCTTGTAGTTTGATTTTTGTTGCTATGTATTCCCTAGTGTACTTTGTTTATATTATTTTCCTGTGTTAGCTACTGCTTCCTTTTATCATAATGCGCTATCATGACGTATTCGATTTTAGTATCAGCATGTTCATACAACTTTAATTTTGTCTCTGACCGTTTCTTTTGCTTTGTAATGCTTGTTTGATTGTAATTATGCTTTGTCTTGAGCCGAGGGTCTCCCGGAAACAACCGCTCTACCTATCAAGATAGAGGTAAGGTTTGTGTACACTCTACCCTCCCTAGACTCACTTCATTGAGTATGTTGTTGTATCCAAGTACTAATCCAAGGAAGAAGGGTATTCAAAAAATCAAACTGTAAATACAACAAAAGGAATTGCTCAAAACCATCGTGAAAAAGGTAGCATATAATAGATAATTCTGTTTTTCGGACTATGTTTGCATGATTAAAATTTTCTTTCCCTTTTTCATTAGATTGTGCAATTTTTGCCTACGGTTCTTAGTTTCTCTTCACTTGACATCTTTTAAATACTACTCCTTGTTTCAATTTGTTTGTCTTAGTTTGACTAGGCACAAAGTTTAAGAAAATAAAGAAGACTTTTGGATCTTGTGGTCTTAAACTTGCCAGATTAGGAAAGATGCGTTCTTTTTTAAACAAACTAAAAAGGAAAGTAAGACAAACAAATTAAAACGGAGGAAGTACTATACTTAGAAAGAATAATTAAATATCTAAGAAAAGTATAAGGAGAAAATTAATTAGAGCCTTATTCCTAGCATCATTATTGTTCAAGAAGGTTTAGCATAGAAGTGATTGATATCTTTCCTTTTGCAGGACTGGAAACTATTGAATGCTTCTCAATGCCAGTAAATAAAAAGTGATTTGAGTGAGGTGACAGCTTTCCAAAAAGTTGGAGAATGTGGCTTCCTCTGTAAGGATTGTGGCAGCAATCTCCTCTTTTTCAGAATAAAAAAGCAAAGAGATATGGGATCTATGTTGGTTCTTTCTTCCCAAAAAAAGGAGAGTAGCACAAGCCATAAGGCTCGATCTTAACTGGGAGAAATAGGACTAAGCCATGATATTCCCAAAGTTGCGCATGGTCCTCCTGAAGTGCAAGAACGGCTCTTCCATCGGATCCATCATTCAGATCTGCAATGGCTATTATTCATGATGAACGAGTGAGCTCCTTCCGTTTGACTTGACATTCACCGAGTCAAACACATTAGACAGTTGTTGAAATTACTATAACAGCCCTAATAACCACTCAAATGATCAGGAATCTTTAACTACCAAAACAGTAACTACTTTTAGAGAAAGTGTGCAATGACTATCATCCAAATCAAAAGCAGGAATACACAAACTGAAATAGTTTAGCTGTTAACACCTACTAACAAACAAATCGCTAAATCAACCAATTGCAAAATCCAAGAATACTCCTGAAACCCAAAATTTTGGTAGCCTGACAACTATCAAATTGAGCTACTGAAGCTAACAGCCATATAGACAATATAACAGAAGTGAGAGAAACATATAATTTAAAGCACAAACCTATCAGCTCATACAACAAAACGCCTTAAGGCACATTTGGTAGTCGCTGGGTCATTTCCCATGACAAATTTTCAGAATCCAAATTGCTCACTTTTACAATTTAACCCAAGTATCTAAAAGTTATCAAAACCTACTATTTTCGCTCTTAATATTCTCACAAGCATCTAATAGGTACATTTGGCAGTTGTCGACATCAGTTCTATCCCAAATTTCCAGAATCCAAAGGACCAATGGCTCATTTTAGAATTCGATTATCTGAATCGACAAGCGTCTACACGTTACCAAAACCAAATATTCTCTTAACAGGCATTTAATAGGTACATTTAGAACTCGAATCATTTCCCACCCCAAATTTCTGGAGGCCAACTACTTAAATACCAATTCCCACGTTTTACAATTGCATTGTATGAGGCAACAGGCATCTACACCTTTTTGCTCCTCTACTATTCTCAACACAAGCATCTAATAGGTACATTTGGCAGTTGTCTACGTTAGTTCGTATCCCAAATTTCCAGAATCTAAAGGACCAATTGCTCATTTTAGAATTAGATTATCTGAATCGACAAGCGTCTACAAGTTACCAAAACCAACTAGTGTCTTAACATGCATCTGATAGGTACATTTAGAACTCGAATCATTTCCCACCCCAAATTTCTGGAGGCCAACTACTTAAATACCAATTCCCACGTTTTACAATTGCACTATATGAGGCAACAAGCATCTACACTCATCAAAGCCTACACCTTTTTGCTCCTACTATTCTCAACAAGCATCTAATAGGTACATTTGGCAGTTGTCAACATCAGTTCCTATTCCAAATTTCCAGAATCCAAATGACCAATAGCTCAATTTAGAATTCGATTCCTGAAGCGACAGGCGTCTACAAGTTACCAAAACCAAATATTCTCCAGCTACTATTCGTAAAGGCATCTAAATAGGTACATTTGAACTCGAATTGTTTCCCATCCCAAATTTTCAGAAGCCAATTACTTAAATACCAATTCCCACGTTTTACAATTGAACTGTATGAGGCAACAACCATTTACGCTCATCAAAGCCTACGTCTTTTTGCTCCTACTATTCTCAACAAGTATCTAATAGATACATTCTGCAGTCGTCAGCATCACCTTCCATCCCAATTTTCGGCAACAAGCATCTACACTCCACGAAATCTACATCTTTTTGCTCCCACTATTCTCAACAAGCATCTAATAGATACATCCGACAGTGGTCAGCAAAACTTTCAATTTTTGGCAACAGGCATCTACACTCGTCAAAATCGACATCTTTTTGCTCCTACTATTCTCAACAAGCATCTAAAAGGCAGTCATCAGCATCATACTCCATCCCATCATCCCATCAGTGGCTTCAAGTGGTAGAGGTTATGAGGGTCAATGACATGATACTGACGATTAAGTTGATAGTTGGAGGGTTCACTATGAACATTATTAGTGCGGCGGGATTGGACGGATTGGACGAGGAGGAGAAGAGGCGCTTTTAGGAGGATTGGATGAGGTGGTGGGTGGTATACCACCCACTGAGAAGTTATTTGTAGGAGGAGATTTCAATGGACATATCGGGTCACTTCTGGGGGTTATGACGACGTGCATAGAGACTTTGACCTCGGGGACAGGAATGGGGGAGGCGTCTCACTTTTGGAGTTCGCTAGAGCTTTTGGGATGGTGATAGCTAATTCGAGGTTCCTGAAGAATGAGGAGCACTTGCTGACTTTCCGTAGTTCGGTGGCTAATACTCAGATAAACTTTCTGCTCCTTAGAAAGGTTGACAACGGTCTTTGTAAAGACTGCAAGGTTATTCCGAGGAAGTATCTTACAACCCGACATAAGTTGTTGGTGATGGATTTGGAGATCAAGATGGAGAAGAACATGAGGGTTGTGGATGACATGTTAAGAATCAAATAAGGGAGTTTGATCATGGCTAGTGCAAAGGTGATGGGGGAGAGGTTGATGGCTGAGGGGGATTGGGGGAGTAGTGGGGATGCGACTGGTATGTGGGACAGGGCGACCAGTTGCATTCGAGAGGTAGCTAGAGAAATGTTTGGGGTCTCACGGGGTAACCGTGGTGGGCATCGAGGGGTGGAATAGTAAAGTTCAAGAAAAGGTGGAAGCGAAGAAAGCGATGAATGCGAAATTGGTAGAAACCAAGTATGAGGTGGAGAAGTGGACGAATAGGAAACTTTATAAGATGGCGAGTAAAGAGGCAAAACTTGCGGCCGTAGCAAAAACGATGGCTTTTGAACGCCTGATGTGGAATTAGAGGGAAAATGTGGGGATAAGAAGTTGTATAGACTAGCCAAGGCGATTGAGATGAGGGCTCGTGACCTGGATCACGTGAGGTGCATCAAGAACGAGGACGACAAAGTACTGGTGGAGAACGCACATATTAGGCGGAGGTGGCAGTCTTACTTCCATAAACTCTTGAACGAAAAAGGAGATAGAGACATTGTGCTGGGAGATCTGGAGCAATCTGGTAGGTACCGGATTTTGGGTATTGTGGAAGCATTAAGGTTTAGGAGGTTCAGGGTGTTGTTCACAGGATGCGTAGTGGACGAGCGACCGAGCCTGATGAGATCTCAGTTGAATTTTGGAAAAACGCAGGCAGGGCAGGTTTGAAGTGGCTGACGAAGTTGTTTAACGTCGTTTTTAAGATGGCGAGAATGCCCGAAGAATGGAGGTGGAATACAATCATTCCTTTGTACAGGAACAAAGGTGATATCCAGAGTTGCAATAATTATAGGGGTATCAAGCTGCTAAGCCACACTATGAAAGTTTGAGAAAGAGTCGTTGAGATGAGGGTGAGAAGAGGTGTGTCTATCTCCGAGAACCAGTTTGGGTTCATGTCGGGGCGTTCGACTACAGAAGTCATTCATCTTATTAGGAGGTTGGTGGAGCAGTATAGGGAAAGGAAGAGAGACTTACAAATGGTATTCATCGACCTCCAGAAGGCATACGACAAAGTCCCTAGGGAGGTTTTATGGAGATGTTTGGAGGTTATAAGTGTACATGTGGCATACACTAGGGCTATCAAGGATATGAATGATGGGCCACGTATAGTAGGAGGAGACTCGGAGCACTTTTCAGTGATGATGGGGCTGCACCAGGGATCTATGAAGCACGGACACGAAACGCCTCGGACACGCCTCGGACACGTGTCCGGGAAGTTTCCGAGTGGGCCCAGCAAAAAAAAAAAACGGACACGTCAGGGACATTTTTTTTTTTTTAGAAAAAGTTTAGTTTTAATTTTATTTGATTTATTTTAAGTAAATTTATATTTATTTGAATTTGGGTCTTGGGACATACTTATGTATTAGTTTATGGACTATGGTCTTATGAATTATGTATTGAATATTTGATTGATTGTCAATTTGTTATGAATGTTTCTTTTTAATTTGGTACATATTTAATTTGGTATTTTGGTTATTTGGTATATAACAAATTTGAATTAAATTTATAATTTATTTATGAATGTCAAGCTTTAATAATATTAATTTTAGTATTTTATATATTATATTATATAATATATATATATAAAAATATTTTTTAATTTATTTTTACAGCCGTGTCCCTGCCGTGTCGTGTCCCCTATTTTTCAAAATTGTCGTTTTCGCGTGTCCTATCGGACACCTCTCACGTGTCCGTGCTACATAGCCAGAGATCAACTCTTAGCCCATTCCTATTTGCCTTGGTGATGGACGGACTAACGCGACAAATCCAATGGAAGGTGTCATGATGTATGTTATTCGCAGACGACATAGTCCTGATTGACGAGACTCGCAGCGGAGTGAACGTTAAGCTGGAGGTTTGGAGACAGACTATGAAGTCTAAAGAGTTCAGGTTGAGTAGGACCAAAATAGAATACTTGGAGTGCAAGTTCAATAACGAGAGCAACCTTAAGACAGGCGTGGAGGTGAGGCTTGGTACTCAGCTCATCCCAAAAAAAGAAGCTTTAAGTACCTCTAGTCTATTATCCAAGGGGATGGAGAGATTGATGACGATGTCAAACATCGTATTGGGGCAGGGTGGATGAAATGAAGGCTCGCGTCTGGAGTCTTATGTGACAAAAATGTGTCACCGAAACTTAAAGGCAAGTTCAATAGGGCGGTGGTTAGACCGACTATGTTGTATGGAGCGGAGTGTTGGTCAGTCAAGACTTCGCACATCCAAAAGATGAAAGTTGCGGAGATGAGGATGCTAAGATGGATGTGTGGGCATACAAGGAGGGATATAATTAGAAATGATGATATCCGGAACAGAGTGGGAGTGGCCTCGGTGGAGGATAAGATGCGAGGTTGAGATGGTTCGGGCATGTGCAGAGAAAGGACACGGATGCCCCAGTGCGGAGGTGTGAGAGGTTGGCTATGGACGGGTTCATGAGGGGTAATGGTAGGCCGAAGAAGTATTGGGAGAGGTGATTAGACGGGATATGGCGCAAGTGCAACTTACTGAGGACAGGACCTTAGATAGGGGGTTGTTGAGGACACAGATTAGGGTAGAAGGGTAGTAGGTAGTCGAGCGTAGTCCTACTTACGCTTACAAAATGATAGTGTAGTGTTATTATTGTAGGCTCGATTAGCCTACCACACGTATAGGCGCATTAGTGTTTTATAGTCTCCTGTAGTTTGTTTTAGTTTGATGTGTTACTTTGCTTAGATTATTTATATGCGCTAGTTACTGCTTACTTTTCAAAATGCGCTATCATGGTTTATTCTCTTTTGATATTAGCATTTTCATTTTTGTTACCGGGTCTAACCGTTTCTCTTGTTTTGCTCTTGTTTTGCTTGTACTTTGTCTTAAGCCGAGGATCTCTTGGAAAGAGCCGGGTAGGTAGAGGTAAGATCTGCGTACACTCTATCATCTCCAGACCCCACGTTGTGAGATTTAACTGGGTATGTTATTGTTGTTGTTGTTGTAAGCACCTACACTCATTAAAATCTACATCTTTCTGCTCCTACTATTCTCAACAAGCATCAAATAGATTCATTCAGCAGTCGTCAGCATCATTCTCCATCCCAATTTTCGGCAATAAGCATCTACACTCATCAAAGCCTACACCTTTTTAAAAGCCTACATCTTTTTACTCCTATATTCTCAACAAGCATCTAATAGATACACTCGTGAGTTGTGAGCATCATTCTCCATCCCAATTTTCGGCAACAAGCATCTACACTCATCAAAATCTACATCTTTTTGCTCCTATTATTCTCAAAAAACATCTAATAGGTACATTCGTCATTCGTCATTCGTCAACATCATTTTCCATCTCAATTTTCCATGATTCCAATTATAATTCAACTATCTGAAGTGACAAGCATCAGCAGTCATCAAGACCTAGTATCTCAATCCTCCTACTATTCTCAAACTTTAGCGCTAAGACATATAAGAAACCCTAACGCCTAAACTCTTAATTATACAGAACTTTACCGTAATCCAGAATTGAATTACACAAAAATCATGCCAAGGAGTCGATGAATTACACGATAGACAGCACAGAGAGTTAACGAACATGAAAGTAAACCTCTGAAGTGAGAAGAATTAACCTTGGAAAGTTCTAGAAGAGCATTTTCGCGAAAATCAGGGTTAAACTGTTAATCAGATAGAATTTTACCGTAATTACACAAAATCATGAATGATACTGTTGACAGTACAACGAAACATGAAAGTAAACTTGAAGTGAGAAGAATTAAACCTTAGAAAGTTCTAGAAGAGCATTTTCACGAAGATCAGGGTTGCTAAGATCAAGCACAAGCTGCTCGGCGGATTGCATTTTGCGATCCTTATTCGCCGGAGCTCCGGCACCAGAATTCGTCGACGACGACGACGCACCTCCGACGAAACCGCCGGCGCCAACTGAGAGAGACTGAGGTAAATTTGCCATATCAGTTCCTAAATTGAATTTCTTTTATCTCTTATTTTTTTTCGCTTTCGTTTTCCGTACTGTTTTTTCTTTTTATATTATTTTCTGAACTGAACAAAGACGAAATACCACCGTTTGATTTAAAACCGTGGCACCATAAAATGATGAGAACGTGCCATTCACGTGTTGCTTATGCCACGTTTGTGTTTGTCAGCCCGGTGCACTAAGCTCCTGTTATGCGTGAGGTACGGAAAAGTATCCGACCCCATTTGTGCTTAGGTGGTGAAATTAAATTTTGTTAACGATAGTTATATTTATAATCTTAAAATAATACTCCTTTCTTGATATTATCATTTCGTGTTTTCTCACACCATCTATAATCATTTCATAATAGCAAAAATATTTAATCGAGATTGACTTGATATTAAGTTTGTTTGGAATAAAATTTAATTAAAATGGTAGTTCTCATGTTATTTTCAGCTAATCAAGATTGAATTTATCTTTAATCTCTTATGAATAAACCGAACTTCTTGATAATAAAACCCGTGAATAATTAATAATGACGATCATAGTCATTTTTTTTTATGTAATTGAAAGCAACGAGAAAACTATGCGAAATGATTTATTTAGATTTACTTGGAGTTCAATTCCTTCGGGATAAAATCAAAAATGTGTTTTTAGTGTTATATTCTATTAATCTAGGTTTGATTACAGAAATGTAAAATGATATCTTTTAATTTTTTCTAATCTTGCATATTTTTTCATGTAATTAAAGGCAAAGGCAAAGACAAAATATTTTGTGAGACTTTGCTAAATGACGTTTTTTTTTCAAGATTAACTTGGTATTCAGTTCTTTTGAGATAAAATTTAATATGACATTTACATTATATTAATCTTAGATTAGATTATTGAAATGTAAAATGAGATCATTTAAATTTCTTTCTAATCGGGCATATCTTCTATATATATATAACGTAAATAGATTGAAGTTAAATATGCATAATCATATATAAAAAGATGATTTATATATATATATATAGATAGATAGAGAGAGAGAGAGAGAAAATGCAAATATTCTTTGATTATTCTGCCTTTGAACCTCAACTTACACGAAAAGATGAACCATTCGTATTTGCTACCTAATTTCATATACTTCCCAAAAATTAACACTAGATGATAGGCTCTAGATCGACACTAACCCTCAATGGTAAAAAGAAGTGTCACATTGTGTTTTGGCATTGAATTGTACGAGGCAACAACAACAACATACCCAGTGAAATTCCACAATGTGGGGTCTGAGAAGAGTAGAATGTACACCGGCCTCACATCCCCTTGGTAGATAGAGCGATTGTTTCCGGGAGACCCTCGGCAATCAAAGTATAAATGTTTGAACTTTTTTCACTTATATTTTTATTTTATTACATATGAAGGAGAGGGAAAGAGAAAAGAAATACTATGATAATTGTATCCTTCATTTACAAGGTGAAGCGATCTTCAAGAGCATGATTAATAATTACTGGATATAACAAATCTTGTAAAAATTTCTAATAATGTGATTGTGTATGTGTGGGCCATGTGGCAACTTAAGTACAAAAGAAGAGCGTTGTTTGGTACGAAGGAAAATATTTTATTGGGAAACAAGCGAATTTCCTACTTATATAGTTTGATAAGTAAACAAAATACTATTATCCCAAAAGCATTTATATGTAAATTAGCAAAACACTATAGAGTGGGATGGGGTGGCAGGAGGTGGGATGGTCAAGGGGTGGGGGTTGGGGACGTTAAATAGGTGGAGAAAAGACAATGAACTTGAAATATCACTTATGGAACTTGTTTCCCCTACTTAGATGAGTCATCTTCCTCGTTCAAAAAAAGAAGTAAGAACTGTAACACCTTCAATTTTATCCTTCTTCATTCTCTCAATCAAGGGTGGTTAGTTGATGTATTATGTAACACATACAGACTTCAAAACAAAAGACCAGTGAATCAAGGTAAGTTATAAGAGTAAGGGGCACTTAATATTGTTCTAAAAGTACAAAACAATTCAACAGTAGAACAATTTCAGACATAACTTTCTAGCAAGGACGGGCTTCGGGTTTGAAGCAACAGCATCTTTTTCATGTCGTCACTGCTTCATCTTTCTCCCCCATTGTGCGTCAATTCAGGCCTCACTTACTCACTTCCTATTGCTTTCAACATCACATGCAATGTCATGAAGTTCATACCAGATTTCACTGTTTCTTCGGGTACTCCCTCCGTCCAAATATGGTGGATCCAATTCTCACATTGGTGCTGCCCATTTCTATCTGCAACATTATGACAGACAATCAACACATTACACACATCTACATTCTCTTAATAACCAGTTTGCTAATGAAGCTTATATCTTCTTTAAATGAGCAAAAATAGAACCAGCTCATATTTTTCATAATTTCATGCTTCGGGAACAACATAGACTATACAAATAGTCGACCAAACATATTAGGAAATCCATTGGCAGAAAATAGAAAAATGAAATACATAGACATCTCGAACAATTGCAGCTGATTCATAAACTTCTTTGTTTCACATAACGAGGAAAATATATTTTTGCATTAGCACGCTAGAGACCTTAAATTAAACTTAAGGGCAATCAAGAGATTGACGGACTGCAGAAGTAAAATGAAACTAGCAAAAGGAAATTAATCAGAAAAGGTGATGCTTTCGATAAGAAACCACTTTTTTGGATGAAAGAGATCAGATTTTCATGAACAAGTTAAGAAAACCCAGCTTACCGCTAGCTCAAAGTCACTAGACATGCCCATCGATAACTCACATCGAGACTCCGCCATACCAAGCACCTTGCAAACTTCAGTTCTACAGTTCAGTAGCGTCTATTGCATTACAACAAGAAAAATGGTGATCAGCAATTTGGAGAAATGGGGAAATTTGATGGAGTTAATACGAACATTTTTGTCATGAAGCTCCCATTATGCATGACTCGAACCTATTCACTCAATAACAAACTGCTTAAGAATTACATTTACAGAAATTACTTAGCACAAGAAAAGCATCACTTAATTATTATACATAAAGGTCTAAAATAAGGAAAGAGAACTTCCCATAAATATGAAGAAAATTGTTATGGTGACTATTACCATTGACAAAAAAGGTTTGCTTTCAACGCTAAGTGATTTCTTCCCATCTATCCTTGGTGGACAGAGTTACCCATGTATCCCGTGGAATTAGTCGAGGTGAGCAAAAGCTTGCCCGGTGACCACGATTATCACAAAAAAAAGTGTATGCTTTCAGTAGTTTACAACTGTTCTTCCTTTGCATCTTTTAGTAAGGGCTGGGACATCTTCAAATAGCTGACAGAATTAGGAATTCTTACATGTGACGTACTAAAATCTGGATTCATTACAGAAATATCACCTTAAAGTTCTCTGGGGTTGAAGTGTAGTCGGGCCTTCCTATTGTCATTAGGCCAGAGAACTCAAGGTTTGGGCAATCCAGCTTGACGTGTTTTGCAAGCTCTATGCAATTTGATGGATCAATACCAGATTTTGCTGCATAAAGTTAAATTAACTAAAACGTCAGTTCCTTCTGGAGTAGGAAGATTGAAGGCCTTCCTTCTTTGGCCTTGATGTCATAAAAACAATACAATTCAATCAAATATGTATTAGTAGTAGTGAGAAAAAGAAACAATCTAATACTCCCTCCGTTTCAGTTTGTTTGTCTTACTTTCCTTTTTAGTCTATTTAAAAAAGAATGCCACTTTCTATATTTAGTAACTCTTGACACCCAATATCCTGCACGGCATATTTAAGACCACAAGATTCAAAGGGCATTTTAGTACATTACATACATATTTAATTTAAGACCGCAAGATTCAAATGTCTTCTTGATTTTATTAAACTCCGTGTTGAATCAAACTAAGACCTACAAATTGAAATGGAGAGAGTAACTCAGCTTTCAAAATTGGTGATATTTACCAGTCATCTGAGGACTTCAAGCAATGCGTTAGAAACCTTTCATAACCTAAACCATGCTCCGAAAATACCAAAAACCTAATAGCTTGCAGAAACTGATAGCTAGAGTTGTTGTCAAGCCCAACTAGTCGCTCTCAGGATCTGCAAGCAAGAATGAGGAGAAAATATACTCACACTCTTCTCCGCTGGTATTAACTTGAACCAAAACCTTCAAGGGCTGCCTTCCAATGCTTGAAACCGCACGGTCAAGATGATTTGCAAGCTATAGATTAGAAAAGGTGTTGTATGATTGATCATCCTTTTTCAATTCAAACATTAATAAGCATTCAAAGAGACTAGAATCTAACAAAATGAATTTATTAAAGCTTCAAGTTGTGTTTGACAATAACCAGCACAGAAGGAATTACGGAGAAAAAAGAATGAACTGGGTTTTAAAGCCGACAGTGGTTTCACTTTGATATAGCCATTAATGTTATGATAACCATGTGGAGCTAAGTTATATTGATCTCAATTCTTGTTATCCTGCTGAACTCTGAAAGTAAATTAAAAATCATACAGCTTAGTGGAAATAGAAGCAGGATATGACATTTTCAAGATCAAACAGAGAGACTACTCCTCAAATTCATCAAGCGTTAAGAAACAGGTAAAGTTTTTACCTTCTGGTTATCAACACCATGAACCATGGCTAGATTGGGAACAGCAGCTGCAATGATGAAGGTAAATTTTAGACAACTTTAAGATTGATATACTTATCCTATTTACACATACAAGAAGAAATGCTTCCTGAGAGTGGTTGGGGGTTGCTCTTGTCAGGGTACCAAAAAAAACTTTTGTACTCTAGTTAGACACTTCAACTCCCACCTTTCAGGTCCTTAGCACTAAATAACAAATCCTTAGTAAATGGTAAAAGCAAATTAGAAGATAATTCATCTGAGAGGAAATATGTAGGATTGCCGTTCACCATGTTAAGCATTGACAGGCGATTTTGGCTCTGTTGGGATCCCAAAAACAAAGGCTTCTGCACTCTAGTTAGATACTTCAATCTTATATCATACAGGTCCTTAGCACAAAATAACAATTTTTTAGTTGGAAACTGAGGGAAAATATGCAAACTTCTATTTTAGCAATATCATAACTGGAGAAGAATCAAATTAACCAAATATAAGATCCTATGGATCATTGAGGAAACATATGCTAGCAACAAGAGTCGAATCCAAAATGTTGAAGTCTTTGTTGAATAGCATTGAACCACTAGTCGTGCAATTGTATCAATACATACACAAAACCCCAACCTCCGGTTGGAAAGAGATGTGAATCTAGCCTTAAAGGTATGGGTTCACGTGAACCCAATAGCTTTTTCCCAAACTCCGTATTTGAATTAAGAAAATTACTAAACATCTATAAATATTTAAGTGTGAACTCAGTTATTATTGTATATTAACTTGAAATCATTGTAGGAACCCATAAAATTTGAATCCTAGATCCGGCCTCTCGTCGGAAAACCACAAAGTAGAGAGAGAAAATGATTGTCAATTGATAGATAACTTAGGGAAGTCTGGTAATAACGAAACTAAAAATCGCGCATATATGTGGATGAACTCGTACTCAGGAGTTGCTTCACTTTATTGCTCTGCAAATGCCCAATATAATGCCATTCAATGTCCTCAGGAAGCTGCACAACAACAAGATATAATCAATATTACACAATAAGAAAAATCTGTCACCAACTATCAACTACTCCCTGTGTAGTCTGTCCAATTTATGTGTCACTTTTTCACTTCTCGAAATTCAAACTATTGTGAACTTTGACAACGTTATATAGTGTATATTTTCAAATTATAGTACTTATTGTATTTTTAAATTTTAATTGCAAAATGTTGATCTAACATTAGTCAAATTGACTCGTAAAGCTAAAAGTGACACATAAATTGGGACTTATGTCTCAATCCCAAACTAATTCGGCTATAGGAATCATTTATATCATTCAGCTATATGAATCATTTATATCACTTTTTCTCTCTTTTGGGAACAATTTGTCACAACCTAAAGCTCAATAAGCGTTACAAATGCTAAAGCAAAACATATGAGTACCTCAGGAGCCTTTTGGATAATCTCTTGGACATAATTTTCACCGAAATATCGGTGACCAGCTTCATAAACTTGGGTAATAAGAGAAATAGGCTTGGTCTTACTCACGGCCACCACTCTCACATCATTAGCACGGCGACCGGACCTTTCCGCAGCCTGACGGACACGGTGAAACACTGATCGGAGCGCCGTCACAGTCAAGCCCTCGGCAGCCGGAGCAGCCATCACTGTTCCGGGCTATTTGTTTGGTAACTGATGTTTACACGCTGTATCATTGTCGAGTCCCTTTTAACGAACACCAAAAGAAATGGGGTGATACAAGCCGCGTGTTTGGATTGACTTATTTTAAATAATTTTTTATTTTTAAATTTTTTTTCTATTTTTTTTGATGCGTTTGGTTTGAGTGAGATAAAAAATATTTTTAAATACTTAACTTTAGGTTGAAAAGATATAAAAATAAGTCAAAAGTTAAAGTTGGGTAGAATTAATTTATGACTTTTAGCTTATAAGTGGTGCGATAAATAGGAAGTAATAATTTTAATTGCATCTGTATTTATATTAAATTAAATAATTTTATTTTAAAAATTAAAGACATTGGTGTGTATTTATTCATCTGGTATAACACAAGGTGCGTGTAAGTTAGGGGATAAATGAATTTTTGGCCCATTACAATTTTTTTTGTTTTATGACTCTTTTACAAGATATTTTTATTTCTTTACACTTTTTTTATATTTTATAACCCTTTTACAATAGATTTTTATTTTGTTACACGTAAGAGATTTGAAAAAAATACATAAGAGATTTGAAAAAGTCATATCATAATGAGAACCCTCCTCCCTTGATGAGATAATAGAGAAACCCTAGTAGAAAGCTTTTTCCTTCTAATGGGATTTACACAATACAAATTTGAATTAATTGAATCAACGAGTACTATAATAATTATAAAAATGTATGTACTCATAATGTGCTCAGACATACAATCT
The DNA here is from genome assembly GCA_029844215.1 of Przewalskia tangutica. Lineage (NCBI taxonomy): Eukaryota > Viridiplantae > Streptophyta > Magnoliopsida > Solanales > Solanaceae > Przewalskia > Przewalskia tangutica. The sequence goes on along the minus strand of CM056730.1, from coordinate 1,234,596 downwards.
TCGGACCTAAATTAAGAAAATGTGTGCTATGACCATGTCTATGGCCCACTATACATCCGACTGAATCCAAACTTCTAACCCAAGACTATGCGGCACAAAGGTCATGCCTCTTAAATACTCGCTTCACACGAGCTATGTCCCGCATCGCCTCAGCTTGTGTTAATTTTCTTTGACAGAGTCTATAGGAATAATATGTAGGTCCAACAATTTTCACAAACAACTACTGCTAGATCAAATCTAGTATATCAGACCCAATGATTATAAATACAAACAGAGTCGTCTTAAACATTTTGAGGGCCCTGTTCTAATTCGTAAAAGTGGACCCATAATTGGGCTAAGAGTCTAAAACATGCGAATTATGAGCCTTTACAGTAAATTCTGACTAATACTACTTAATAAAAAATAAAAAAAATGACCGTAAAAATTTTTGTTTTTCGGGAGACCTGTGCGGTAGCACAACGGGTCCAAAGACGGCCCTAAATACAAAATAAAGGTCAAATTATGAGAGTATCGAATATTATCATACAAGACATCAAACAACATACTTGACTACACTTTACTTTTCTTGTCACACACATGTACTCTCACTATTGCTTCTGACAGTATATGTATGTCCTAGAGACAATCTGTATTAGAACAAAATGTACTTTATATACATTCATATTTATATATTAATGATGATTAATATTATGGCATTTGCATTTGTTGAATTATTAGTTGATTGTTTATAATATTCTATAAATGCATCCCTAGGATACGTCGACATGTGGTCTGCATCATATCCTTATGAGATATAGTATGTCTCACTTGCTACGAGTTATGACAACTCGTGATGGACACATGGATACTTGTTGAAGTATTGATATACCCTGTTGATGCACTGTTTGTTATATGTCTATAATGTCATCGACATGTGGGAGATAGAAGTCCTTAGACTTGAGGAAAATATCACCTTGTTTACGGAGTAATGTACTTTGATGTTGTCCTAAGCTCAAATGTCTTATAGGTTGAGACGCGGCTTGTTTTGGGTGCATTGCGAAGTAGATTAAAGGTGGTATGTGAGCTAAGATTAGGATTCATTCCTTGAATGTATATTCAAGTGAACACTCATATACTCATATGGTATAAGGTTGACTAAGTCATTAGCCAATGCAGTGAACATGGCGTTGATATGGTCTTGTTATCAACTAATATAGATGAGTTATAATGATAAGCCATTTGGATAGACACTTGACATATCCTAAGCTTGATTGAGTGTGTCATGAATGAAAGGACTTTATCTTCTCACATATATGTTTGATTCACGTGCTTCATGTAGCTAAACTTTACATATTAAGGTTCATCTTCCGGCGCAGTCTAGGAGTTCCGTGAAGATCCTAATGATGCTAGTGTCAATATGTAGAGGCTTGAAGGGTAAACACTAAGTCAAATGTTCCGTTGATTGAACGATGTAATTCAAAATAGATTATGTATATATTCGGTTGATAACCGGGATATTAGAAATGGAGAAAAGGGGCAGAAAATGGGACAGGACCGCGGTGCCTTGATTCAAGCGATGCAAGTGCATGCGGCGTCACGCGGTGCATGGCGCGTAGTACCGCTGCGTGTTGCGCGTGTTCTGGCGCCGATCCGATTCGATCCAGTCCATTTTCTGCTGGGCCCAGCCCATGAAAACCCTAAAGCTCCTATTTTATGTTATAAATAGGAGTTATAAACTGTATAAAGTAAACTATAAAATAAAGATAAAGTATAAAGTTATAAACTATAAACTATAAAGTATAAAGTTATAAACTGTAAAATAGAAAGTTAACTTTAAAGTTTAAATTTTAATATATAAAACTAAATTATATATTATATTATTATATTACATATTTAAATTGAATTTAGTTTATATTATAAAAAATAAATACTAGAAATAAAAAATAAAAAAAAAGCAGGTGGGACGGTTCGAATCCGACCATGACGCACGAAATCCGTAATGAGCGGACCGAAACCGGTTAAACCCGGTAAGGAGCTACCGGTCCGGACCGGTTCGGCCCGTTAGACACCTTTATCTCAATCCCGTATGGACTCACCCACCTTATCGCTCCATTAATTCCAATTCCCAATTAATTAGAGGGTTCCTAATTATCTAGGGTTTCTCACTTCGAACCCTATCGAACATGGAAGAGTAGATATTAAGGGCGATTTGGTGTGCGATGGATCTAGAGGTTGTGGGCCGCCACGCCCTCCTCTTCGACGACGACTCCATGGCGGCGTTCGTCAACTCCGGCGACGCGCTTGTCGAATGGAACTCTCTCCAGATTGATCGTCACGATGTTCGCCACCTTCTATCCACTCCTCCACCTTCCAGACGGCGGTCTCAGTCTTCTTCCTCTTCTTCGTCTAACCTCATTGATGGTTCGATTCAGTTCGAGCTTGATTATGAACGTTACCTCGATCTTCCTCCTTCAGATGAACCAGGTAAACTTAACTCTTCAACAGGGCCAAAATTGTATTTAAAACATATCACTTTTTTGGATTTTCAATTGTAGCTGGATTGTTGATAATATAACCAGATTAGGATCAATTGTGTTGAAGTCAAACCACTCTTTAAAAATTAAACCAGTTTGAGGTAAAAATTGAGATGAATTGATATTCAATTAATTAATCTAAGGTTCTTACCTCTACAACAACAACATACCCAGTATATTCCCACAAGTGGATTATGAGGAGCGTAGGATGTACTCAGACCTTACCTCTAACTTTGTGGGATAGAGAGGCTGTTTCCGTAAGCTTCTTACCTCTAACAAAGTAAAATATTTATTTGCAAAAAACGGACTAGTTGTTTGGATAATTTCTTGTGTATATATTGTTGATTTTAGCATTAACTATAGGAAGTTAACGATCCGATGAAAGATAATCAGTAGCTAGGTGATGTTAATATCAGTTAAGTGGTTCATTTTGCTACATAAGCTTCATTTTTGTGTATAAATTCTAATTTGGGTCTTTATGATTTCTGGTGTAGCACATTTAACATTCAATTAATTGATATCTGCACTTTTGATCCCATCAAACGCGTGCATCTTCACAAATTTAACGAAATCTTTAAACTCTAAACTATTTAATTATCGATGTATTATATTAAGTTTGTATTGTTGCTCTATATTTGAGGGTGATATAGCTCTCAAAATTCTCTAAATATCACATATTTCCTATTCAAGGGACCAAAATCACACATTTTCTCTAATTGAAGGTTAAATGTGCTTAGTCAAATATTAGAAGGACCAAAATAAGGATTCATCAATAATTGAGTGACCAAAAGTACAATTATCCCTTTTAATTTCGAACCTCGCGTGGATAATTTTTCGTGTTTATATTAAGTTGGTTTTAGCATAAATGTTTCGAAGTTAACAATCTCGATAAAGATAATGAATATCTAGGTGATGTTAATATCTGTTAAGTGGTTCATTCTGCTACATAAGCTTCATTTCTCTTGTGTGTATATATATGTATATATGTATGTATATAAATGTATATATATGTATGTATATATATGCATGTATGCATATGTAAATATGTAATGGAACAGCTTATTAGGACTCTTTACTTTGTTTGTTGGATCTATAGAAATTCCTTTCAACCAAGAGGGAGTGAATTTGGATATGTCTTACTCCATAACTTTGAGGGAACCATAGCCTGACAAAAGGTTTGGTCCAATTTGGACGCCCATTTAGGAGGTGCCAAACATACCCATCATTGATTTGAGATCTTGATAAGGTGAATACCCAGTCTATTCAATGCTAGGCATAATGAGTATAAGTACCTCAAAAAAATCTCTTTTCGTCATATGAACTTTAAGGTGTATGAAGTTTCGTATTTGATTTTTTAAGTAGAACGATAGAGACTTCATTTAACTTAGGTTGATCTAGGCCAGAGACAGACCTACGTCAAGATAATCCCACCCTTGAAACACTTTGGTAATGCTCCCAAATAATGAAGCTTCAATTCATTAAGGTATTATTATAGCCTTCTAAATAGTCAGAGTGGGAACTCAAAAGCAAGAACTCTTAACCATCATTCCAACACTCTAAAGGGCGAGAATGGAAAAGATATATTTATGCTAAATTTGCTGACTTAAAATGCTGGATCTACATCTGCGACCGATAGTTGCTAGAGCTATAAATGATGCTCGTAACCGTTTTCTGTTTTGCAAGTATATCGCTCTATATTCCCCTTAGATAGCCTTTGACTTACAGTGCCGAGGGACCTTTCCTAGATGGTATATTTCTTATGCTATTTTCAAGGTGGAAGCTGAGAATAATGATTCATCATTATGAAAATAGTGTTGAAAACAAATGTTATAATAGGCAGGAAGTGCCTTCTGTAGAGGATATTTTGGCGTTGGAGTGTAAAAATAATGTAGGTTGCAAAATTGTAGCATGCTGGCTGCCTAGTCAACCACTGTAGCATTGTTTTTAGCGTCACAGTAGGATCTTTTAACACACATCCGTATCTCACAATTAGTAAGATTGTTATTACTTATCAATGCAAGTATCATTATTTTAACCTCATATCATTCTGTCTGGAGTCTTTTCCCCGTTGCTTCTGTGTTATGTTACACTGCTTTTGGATAGTACGTTAATATAAATATAACTCGATGATTTCTTCCCTCAGAAGTTGAAGAAGGTGAAGAGTCGGCGAATGCTGGTGCTTATCGTGCTATTGGTTTCTCATATGGAAACACTGATGATTCTGCTGACAGAAAAAGTTCTGAGGTGGGACAGGAAAGCTCCGACTTCCGTCCCTCCTTTCCAGTGCCAGCAAGCCTTCTTCAGAGCTTGGTAAGTTGTGTTCTTTTGTTCTTTTTCTTGTCTGCTTTCATAAAGCTTGGATATTGTTGTTTACAAGCTAACGAGGATTTCCCATGTGGCCAATGCTACTAGTTGTCTAAACCATATGTTATTCTAAGGCTCACAATGTCTAAGTTTTCAGATGCTCGGAGCAGGGATGGAGTTCCTTTCATCTAAGGTTGCCATTCACAGGCACCTTGTTCCCTTTTGATGCATGACCAAGGGGCAGTGCAGGTGGGATTAGGAATATAAAAAGTTTTCTTTGTAAGGACAATTTGTTGTTAGTTGAGAAGGATCTTCCATTAATTCACTTGATATTGCTCTTTTGCTTTCACTAATGGACACACATACTGTATGTTTGGCAGTGCAGGTGGGATTAGGAATATAAAAAGTTTTCTTTGTAAGGACAATTTGTTGTTAGTTGAGAAGGATCTTCCATTAATTCACTTGATATTGCTCTTTTGCTTTCACTAATGGACACACATACTGTATGTTTGAAGTTTCAGATTGTATCTAAGGTTCTAGCTTAATTTTTTATGCAGAATTGTGAATTCTACATTTTAATGGAGTCTATTTTTGCATTTATCTTTTTGCAGCCACCAACGGAAAAGTTACATCAGATAATTGCAAGGACTGCTCTGTTTGTGAGCAAACATGGTGGCCAGTCAGAAATCGTTCTCAGGGTGAAGCAGGGAAACAATCCAACCTTTGGGTTCTTAATGCCTGACCATGGTCTTCATGCATACTTTAGGTTTCTCGTTGATCATCCCGAACTTTTACAATCTGACAGTGATTTGAATGCTCAAAATGAAGAAAAAAAGGCTTCTAATGAGCACAAGGAACATGATGGTGTTGGAGGTGCTTTATCTATGCTTGGTTCTGTATATGGTTTCGGAGAGGATGAGGAGCCTGCAAATGGGGACAATCCTGGATCCAGAGTTTCCGGTGCAGCATTTGATGCCTTGGATACCAATAACGTTTCCTGTCCGCTTGAAAGGGCTGAATCTAGCTCCAAGGCATTTGAAAACGATGAGAAAGAAAAAGACAAGAAGGTTTCTACACAATCACTTCGTTCTAGTAAAGATAAAGAAAAGGCTCCTGCATTGAAAAAGAACAATTTGATTAATGCTTCCAAGAGCGGAAGTAGAAGTAGCATGCGGAAGGTAGATGACTTTAGTTCTTCTGCTGCATCAGAAAAGACAAAGGCAGACATTTCTAGGGTAAGACCAGTGTCTAAGACTGGACCTTTGATGGAGCCTCCATCTGATCTGAAGAAATTGATTGATAAGATTGTGGAGTTCATTCTGAAGAATGGGAAGCAGTTTGAGTCAACTCTTATGGAGCAGGACAGTAAACACGGGAGATTTCCATTTCTCCTTCCTTCCAACCAATTTCATCCTTACTATCTAAAAGTACTCCAGAAAGCTCTAGAGGTGAAAGCTCTTTCTCTATCTGGGAAACGTCATAGGTTCCTCTGCATTCACATGGCTAATGTTTTTTTAATTAACTTAAATTTGGGCATATTATTTTAGTTTCTTGAACTTAGCATTTGCTCTTTATTTACCCAATAAAAGAAAAACATTTGTTTCTTTTGACAAATTATTAACACAAAAACCAAATAGCGGTATTTTTCTCTTTGGTTCTGGATTATTTGTGTAGCTAATGCATGTGAACCTGGTTATACTTCTTTTCTCTTTGTAGAGTAGTGTGTGGAATTACTTTAACATTGCACCTTTTTCTCCTCTTTGTTTTGCAGTCAAAAGCCCATGGATCAGAAAAGAGATCTTTGAAGGAAAGTGATTCTAGCTCTTTAAGATCGGCGGAGTATGATCTGCCATATGTATTTGATAAGAAAGAGAAGTTTAAGATGGTGATTGGCAAATCCAAAAAGGAAACACAGGACTCTCTGACTGGAACATCACAGCAAGAGGTAGGGGTCAACGTGGACGCTGCAGCTGCAGCTGCTATCCTTCAGGCGGCCACTAGAGGTATTAAAAATCCCAATTTGAGTATCATCTCAGGCTCATCTAAGAACGGTGATAGTCAGGGTCACAGCAGTGGGAGTGGCCAAATAATTGGTCAGAAGTCTGACAAGAGGATGGAACATAGTGTTTTGATTCCAAAGGTGAAGGAAATTGCGACGTCTGCTGCTGCGGAAGCTGCAAGTGAAGCAGACTCCTCTGAAGCACACTTGAGCAAAGAGCAGAAGCTGAAAGCAGAGAGGCTGAGAAGGGCAAAGATGTTTGTTGCCCTGTTAAAAGGTGGAGCAGCTCCTTCCAAAAGAGATTCACTTGGAGGGTCAGTGGAACCACAAGAATCTGCCTTATCAGGTTCTGTTACAGAGGTTAATGTTGCTACTAAAGAAAGAGGAGGCAGCGCGGCTCCGGCAGAACTGACTGCTATGGAGAGAGAAGGCAGTACGGCTCCATTAAATGACGATGTGTCGAATGAAAATGAGAAATCTGAAATGCCTACTGCTGAAGAGCATGAGCGGCGGTCAAGAAGGAAATACAGGTCAAGATCTGGTATAAACGAAGATGAGGATGAACATGAAGAGGGACAGGAGGAGGAGGAGCAGCGGCGCTCCAGGAAGAAGCGCCGCTCTTCAAGAAAAGATGAAGAGGAAGAAAGTGGAGAGGTAAGGGATGACAAACGATCCAGGAAAAAGAGGCGATCACGCCGTCATAGACACAAAGATGGTGGTGATGCAGGCAAGGATGAAGAAGATGAAGATAATGGTCGATCAAGAAAGAAGCACCGCAGACTGCATTTATCCCCTGAAGATGATGATGAGGAAAGAGATGCAGAGAGATATCATAAGCATGGAAGGAAAAAGCATTCAAGTCATCGGTCTTCACGTGAATATAAGAAAGATGATTATGAGAGGGATTATAAGCATTCCAAGAAGAAACATAGATCTCATGGAACCTCCCACCGCAGTAGAGATAGACATGAACACAGGACAAAGGATTTTAGCAATGAAGAGTCTGATAGATCTCATAGAACTTCCCATCAGAGTAAAGATAGACACGAGCACAGGACAAAACATTCTAGCGACAATGAGCCTGAACACAAACATAAGCGTGCAAGCTCTTCTGATGATGAAGAGCAGCAGCGCCATGACAGGGCTGATAAGAATGAGAAGGGTACCAAAGAAAGAGAAGAACTGGAAGAAGGTGAGATCCTTACCAAAGTGTCAGATCAATCAAGAGGTAGTTTGGAAAGAGTTTCTATCAGCAGAGAAGCTTCAGTCGACGTATCTAGTTCCCATCAGAGAGCCCCGTCTCAGCCGTCTGAATCTACTGAGATATCAGATGATCTGAGGGCCAAAATTCGTGCAATGTTAATGGCAACTAGGACATAGTCGAAGATTGTCAATCTGGTAGCACTATCTGAGAATCCCTTGCAGTGTAAAGGGCATTGTAAAGCCCTTGTTGGATCTTGATTTACTATTCGATAATTCTGATTTTCATTCTCCTATTTCTCTCTACTGTTTTAAGTTTTCTGCCTCTCCAGTGTAAAGGCATTGTCGACTGTTTGGTCTTATCTGTGCTTAACTGAAATTTGCGGATCTAAAATCTTGGATAATGTAAGATTTTTTTCGACTTGTCAAACATGGGCGATCCTCAGATAACTTGTTTTAAGTTATGTGAGGTACAAAGAGTGAATGCTTTCTTTTTTGTCATTTTCTCATTCGTAAATTGTTAATGTACACTTTTCTTCAGTCAATGCGATCAAATATTTTTATAAGTTTTATACAAAGTATCGAACTTGTAAATCTATATTCCAGGTCTCCTTACCAATTGAAACGGGGTCTACTATTCAGCAAAATATTGATTATGTTTGGGATATCTTTTTCTGGCTAATACTCAAATTTTATTTGGGAATTTTGCAAAAAATCTTTGTTAGTTGGTGGAAAATGCATAAAAAGAACACAATTAGCCACTATTGACACTAATAGCTTAAGAATCTTAAAAATCACTTTTTAGCTTTTTAAAAATAATTTCATTTTTAGTCATTTTTAACTAATTTCAGCATGAATAAAAAATGTATCATTATTATATAGAATATATATTACTACTGTATATATATAAAAAATGTACAATACGTATAAAAATTGTATCGTTATTATATAAAATATATCATTATTATTTAATTTGTATATAATAATGTATAATAAATATATAATCAATGTATAATCAGCGTATAATGTGTACAAGCTAATGATACACATGTTATATAATTATTATACACTATTTAACCACAGGCAAGGATTATCAGAAAAAATGGAGACCAAAATTTTCCGGCCAGATCTGGCCGAGTTGGTATTCTCCGGTCCACTACAATTTCACTACTTTAAGTTTTGTGTTTTCTACAGTGAAACAAAGATCGAAGCTCACAAGATGGACGACTTGAACAAGTTCTGTGCATATGCTGCACTTTTCACATATTCTAAACTTGGCTTTCTTAGGTTAGCAAGAAGCTTCCTTATCGGCAAGTGAAGCAGCCTTAATACCGTGTCATAATGAAATGGCAAAAGCAGATCTGGCCGGAGCCGACCGCAAGCTTCAAGAGAGATGTTACGAAGAATGAAAATAACAAAATGATCACATTCAGCGATAGACCACAGATTAAGAAATTAAACAGAATGAATATCATAGCATCATTCAGACATTAAGAAAATTCAATATTATTATATTCTTTTCAATATTACAAAAATTTACAACTTCACATTTTTTGTGCTAATCTACGTTATCTTACGTGTTTTGGGTACCTAGGGTATGCTACATGGGTCATGTCCGCAAGAAGTAGTTCGTGTATGGGATGTGGCGGGTGGTGTAGTATTATCAGGTCTTCTTGCTGCATTCCTCCCAATTTAGCGAGGTGATCCGCACAGCTATTTCCTTGTCTCAAACTCAAAGTATACATTATTGAGATCCCAAGCTCGGACAGGAGATGCCGACACTCTTCTATCACGGCATGATCAGGGTGACTATCGACGTCTCCCACGCTCAACAACATCAAGGCGTCAGTCGAATCAGTCTCGATGATGACCTTCTTCAAGCCGTAGTTATACGCTAGAGTCAAACCGCCGTGCACAATAATTCTGGCCTAAGGCTCAGCTTAGCTACCATACCGAGTCGACCGAAGAATCCACCTACCCTTATCATCCCGTGCAACACCCCCAATCCCGCTAACTCTGAGTTCGGCATGAAACTCCCATCTGTGTTTATTTTGATGAACCCGGACTGAGGGAACGACCAACTGATACACATGGGGCATTATTCCGTCGGGGTGCTGATCTAATACGACGAACTTCGGCGATGTTCCCGATAACGGGAAAATCAACACTAGTCTGCGAGTTAATATATGGGACGTAAATTGCCATATTCTTTTAGCTTCTACAATGATATATATATATAATGAAACCAAACATCTATAAATAGAAACACACCGACTAATTAATCATGTTACTCCCTCCGTCTCAAAGTATTTATCGTGATTATTCAAAATAGTTATCTCAAAATATTTGTCGTTTTAGAAGATAAAGGCAAAATTAATTAGTCATTCCCATTTTACCCCTAGTAAAATTTTGTAATTAATAGAGATGACACATAAATATAGTAAAAAATTCATGGAGATAGACTTAACTTAAACATAAATAAAGATAAAGTAGTCAAACATCACTCTTAATTAATATTTTCTTAAGGGCGTGTAAAAATAAAAAAAACGACAAATAATTTGAGACGGAAAGAGTATTATTTTATTAGTGTATTGTACATTCTAATTATAAGTTGCTCACAAATTACAATACAAATAAAGATACTCAAGCTGGGTACATAGCGGGGATAGCTCAGTTGGGAGAGCGTCAGACTGAAGATCTGAAGGTCACGTGTTCGATCCACGTTCACCGCATTAATTTTTTAACTTTCAGCTTTAGTGAAAAATCAATTTTATGCCCAGAATAAGCTGGCAGTGTTGTAGTCCATATTTCCTCCTTGTTTGTCCCACGTTCTTTAATTCTTTGTCTTCTTTAAGCTAAAAGTAATTTGTTCCCAATACACACTTGTTACGGAAAGAGTTAATACTAAAAAACACATCTAAATGGAGTACTACTTTTTCATGAGTTTTCTATTGGAACTAACGAGTTTTCTACATGAACTATCACTAATGATGAAAAAATGAATATAGTTTCATAATTTCATATAATCAGTGATATAAACCTGATTGTTCGAGTTGAAAGAGAGTTGATTTGCATTTGGAAGGAGATATATATATATATATATATATATATTTTTGTTGTGAAGGCGAACTCACGCTTCTTTCAGTGCGCTTGCAGGTAAACCCTGATCGACACAATAGCCTGCAAACCACGTCAGCCAGTTAAACCACACTTGACAAGTCAGTGTGAGCCCCCAAGCGAAAGACAGGCGACGTTACGCAGGGTTTCGAACTTGTGACCAAGCTCTCCCACACCACCCAATGAGGATACCCTCTGCCTTCAAGACCAACTGGTCTAGGGCTTCGGATTGGAAGGAGATATTTGGAGATCAACAAGATAGGTTTTATTGTTCCAGCAGCCAGCGAAGGGTCACTAGTAGAAATAGCGGGGTTTTCCCAACGATATTTAGTGAAAAAATTGTGATATAAAACATGATTTTCTCATTCCATTTTCATCGAACGAGCGCACCGGAAAATCATTAGAAAAATGCATGGTGAAAAACAGGTTATCATTGAAATAATGAGAAATTTTCTAATTTTTCGTGTGTTCACACTTCACACTACTATTTAAATTTTTCCTACCGACATTCAATGTGAATAGTCACTAAACATTTTTTAATGGGAAATCTGAGCCATATTTTACATAAATATAATGAAGTATATATTCGTATAAGTGCAAGAAAAGGCCGAGACAAAAATAGTGATTTTTCTCATTTGTCTAATTTCAGTAGACATAATCACCCGGTACTTCTGTCGGTGAAACTTAAGGGGAATCAATGAATTAATCGAAGTGCACACGAACGAATCCAAAATTTGGATTGTATATATGGTTCAAAATTCAAGAACAACTACCTCAAATGACTATTAACTAAGTTTTAAATTTAATATTTTTACATATTTAATGAATTTCTTAACATAAATACAAGAGGTAACTTGAGCCAAAATTACCGGTTCTGCCAAATCCAATAAGCTGCATCTGTCCTTACACATAAGTTAACCTGAACAACACCATCCTATTGATAATCATGACTTGCATAGAAAAAACTGAGGAAATGAGATCTTAAAACTTCGTTTTGGCTTATTCTTGTCCTTACTGGGATGGCGTAAAACGCAAATATCACCACTGCAGATGAATTTGCTAGAGTCTGATGAGGACTTGGAGAAGCAGCTACAAAATTGAACAAAGCCATAAGAACAGATAAAATTGACCTATGTATATCTTTCTGATGAAAAACAATTGGTCCTGCAGGTAAATGATAAATTAAGCAGTATATATGGATATATGCAACAATACCAAAATGGAAAGGCACAGGATAGTTCCATGTGAAAATGGCAAAATGCAAATTAAAGTCAATTAATAGGTGCCATGACCTACCAAATAAGTATGTGAAAGAAATAATCATTGATTATTCTTATTAATGAAAGTCATATATATACAAGTTACAAGGAAGATCATTTTTCTATTCTACCTAAAAATTCATATTCTATAAGAATACTAACTTTACATTTATGATAATATTACATTATTAATTAAGGTACAATTCTAAGTTTAATATTTATCAAATATACAAGGAAGTGCAAGGGCCCCACTGGACTTGGAACGTGACTCATTCGGTCACTGTTTAACACACCCCCTCAGTCATAACGGCGGTCTTCGTACGCTGAGACTGTCTCTAAAATCTTCAAAAAGGACCGAGGGAAGACCCTTTGTAAAGATGTCTGCAATTTGATATCTTGAAGGGACATGACAGACGCGTACTTGTCCTTTAGCTACCTTTTCTCGAACAAAGTGAATATCCATCTCTATGTGTTTAGTGTGCTGATGGTGAACTGGATTACCAGAAAGGTAGATGACACATATATTATCACAATAAACCAAGGTAGCCTTCTCAATAGGACAATGAAGCTCTAATAGTAGATTTCGTAACCAACAAGACTCAGAAACCACATTGGCTACCCCTCGATACTCGGCCTCTGCACTTGAACGTGAAAGCGTGAATGAACACTTGGCAGACCATGAGACCAAGTTATTACCTAAAAACATGCAATAGCAAGACGTAGACCGTATGGTGTCAAGACAACCACCCCAATCAGCATCTGTATAGTAGACTAGTGTAGACGTCGCCGAAGGATACAAATGCAAATCATACTCAAGTGTTCCCTGAATGTACCTAATAATACGTTTGAGCGCATTCATATGTTCAACTTTGGGATCATGCATAAACAAACACACATGCTGTACGACATATGTAATATCAGGTCGCGTGAACGTCAGATACTAAAGGGCGCTTGTAATACTACGATAACAGGTCGGATCCTCATAGGGAGAGGCGGAGAGCCAGATGCAACAGCCAACTTGGGTTTAGTATCAACTGGAGTGGAAGTGGACTTACAAGATGACATCCCATCCCTCTCAATGATCTCTGCTGCATACTTTCTCTGTGACAGGAACAATCCACTTGTATGACGAGTGACAGCAATCTCCAAAAAGTAACTCAATGGGCCCAAGTCCTTCATGACAAACTCAGAACTGAGCATTGTCATAAGAGACTTGCGCAAAGCATGAGGAAGTCAAGATAATATCTGTTACACCCCGTATTTGCAGGACATGTTTTAAGAACGTACGTAAGAAACTCATAGGTGTCAAGATTTGAGACTTGTAAAATTTTGTGGGAATTATGAAATTGTCGGAAAACGTAATATTGTGACGAATGGGAGGGCGACACTTGTCACCCCCCCTTATAGATGCCTTGGACGAAATAGGCATGGCCAAAATGGTCATTGACCATAGTCTTAAGATGAAGTCTTCCTATTAATTAGCTTGAGTTTCTTGACTAAAGTCAAAGGTCCCACTAGTCTTGATATTTTAATTAAGACCTCATCCTAGCCACCCAATTGTGCACATCTTAACCCTCCATGTCATATATAGTCATCCTAAGTAGCAAGACAAGGCATTTACACTTAGGAAAATTTGAAGAACTCTTGTTCTCGCTTAAGCTAGCTCACGGGTTTGGAGTACATCTAGGGAGAAAAAAATTTGTTTGTTGTCCAATAATTCCCCACTTTAAACCAAGGTTCATGAGTGTTATGTAAGTATATCTCAATAGAAAATCCGGAAAAAGAGAGTTTTCGTATTAGTCAAAGTGAAAACCTAGTGGCTTTCTAGGTTTTGGATTGAAGGTTTGAAGGAAAGTTGTTGGTGTGGTTCTAAGGGTCTCGAGGAGCGGATTGAGGTGTCTTGATGAGGCTCTAGGTTGCTAAGGAGCAACTTGGTTTTGAAGATTGGATTACAATTCGTTGAGGTATAATCTTGTTCTTTGAAAGTGTTACAAGATTATTTTTTTGTTATTGTTAGTTTTACATGTTGCTAGCATGAAGTGGTTAAGTTGAAGTTTATAAGTATTTTGGAGTGCTTGTAGCTAAATTCGAAATGTTATATAAGCCACTTGAAAATTGGATTACTAATTGTCGTTTATTAGAAATCGTCGCATGTTACCTACTTAGAGATTATGGATTGTTATAATCAAATGCGACTTGATATCATGTTATGCTACCAATTTGGATTGAAATGGAAATTTGATAAGAATTGGTATGGTTGAACTCAGGTGGCGAATTTGGACTTTTAGTTTGTTATTCATTTGTATTGAACTACTTTCTAAATTGTGAGCCAATTGGGGTTGTTTAGTTATTCATTGCATTGGAATACCTTCTATATTGTTGTGAGCCAATTGAGGCTGTTTGGTTATTGTATTCGGCCTTGAAAAGGTGGCAAAGTTAGTAAAAACAAAGGAGGTGTTGTCCGATTTTCCGTAGAATTTAGCGACTTAGCACCTAGAATATTCTACGATGAAGTGAGAGGTTAATGGACGTATGGTGACCATTATAGGTTGATGTACTAAGTATAGCGTATCCTACTTGAAGAATGGAATAGCTCGAGTGGAAGTACTTTGGAGCTTTTGCTACTTGTCGATAATCGTCGCGGTATGTGAACATCTTCCTTCTTGACATGATTCTATGTATGGAATATACATGTAGTAGTATTTCATGATTCCGCTACTCTTAGAAGTTAAGAGGTAGTTATGTTGATTTACTCTATGTAAAAGCTACGTCTAAGAAATCTAAGTTCTTACCAAGTCTTATGGGGATGTTGGTAAAGAGTCGTTAGGAAGTATTTGGAGTCGAGTTGACTTGGTTAATTTACGGCACGAATAAGAATAAGTATCGAACAAGCCATTGCAGCGTTAATAAAGGAAAATGTAATGACAATTAATTGTGTTAAAACAAGTAGAATTCTCCATCTGCATAGAAGCTAAGATAAGACAAAATTGTATTACATTTTCTAGATCATGGCTACTTGATTAAGATAGTTATAAATAAGTATAACTTATTCACAACGCACCAAGTATATGTTACTTAATTTATAAGAATTTACGTATGAAGTTTTAAGACTATGGACCTCAAATTGTTAAAAGGTTAAGGACTTTATTTTTCAAGTTATGAGACTTGATTCTTAAAGGGAGAAATGAATTGATTTAAAAGTATAGAATACTTGATTTGGAAAGTATTGATTTCTTGCCATTCTAAGTTAAGAACCTGGTTTTCCTAAAAGTTAAGAGACTTGAAGTATTTTGAAAGCTATGTGATTTGAATTGAAGTATAAGTTTCTTGGTTATCAAATGAATGAATTCGTCTAAGAAATAAAGAGTTATAACGGCTTTATGGGAAGTTGGTTATAACAACTTTATGGAAGATTTAAAAGAATGGTTTTCTTCAGTATTGTAAGCAAAGTAATGATTTGAAATAAAGAAGGGCAAAATTGTTTTAAAGGTACCAATTGCTTAAGGTTTTAAAGAAAGAAGTCACTTGATTTAGAAGCTATAATTGTATTTCTAAAAAGTATTGTGACTTGTCGTGAAAAGTAGATATGACTTGATACTACGGTTATTAGTATCTTGGAAGTTTTATTTGAAAGAGAATCATTTTAAAGGAGTAGAGGCACGTAGTACGTTGGGTTAAATTCCCGGATTTTATAATGACATGTTAGTGCCTTAAGTAAACAAAAATGAGAGTGTATGAACAAGCTAATAAGTTAGGGGATTTCTTAACTTGCTTATATTATGTATGATAAGCGGTAGTGCTTATGTTATGTATGATAAGTCGGTAGTGCTTATGTTATGTATGATGGTAGGTTGAGTTAGGGTAAGAGTATAAATGAGGGGCAAGCCCCAAGACGTTATACCACCTTCTCCAGGGTAAGAGTATAAGTGAGGGGTAAATCCCCAAGACGCTGTACCACCTGCTTTATGTGTTATTTGATGACCGGTCGAGATAGGGTAAGAGTATAAATGAGGGGCAAGCCCCAAGACGTTATACCACCTTCTCCAGGGTAAGAGTATAAATGAGTGACAAGCCCCAAGACGTAATACCCCATGCGTTACCACATTCTCCAGGGTAAGAGTATAAATTATGGGCAACCCCCCAGACGTTATACCACCTGTTTTGATTGATTTTATGGGCGTGAGACCCATGGTTATGTTTTACACTTTTAGCTGTCGACAGTGATGGGGGATTCCGCGGACATGCTTTGATATTGGTGTGACTGATCGCGTCCCAGTTTGGGCCGGGTAGTATATGTGTCCCTCCGTAGTGGGCCGGACTATGTTATGAAAGATAAGTAAGTTAGATAGAAATGAACTTAATGACTTCTCCTAAGTAAGTACGTAAGATATGGCTATAACTCTTAATGGAATGGAAAAGATATTGATGTGAAATTAAGTTCATAAGTGGTAATGACACGCAGATCCGTATGTATTTTTATACTTGTCCTTGTCATTCTTTTGTACGCTTATGATCCGCTTTCATCAGACGTTATTTCTGCTCCATATTCTGCACTGTTGATCGACTTCTTCGGCCGCTCAAATGTCCGCGAGTTTAGGTATTACGATTATGGATCCGCGAGCTTAGGATCTGGTTCAGATTTTGAGATGGCTCCAATGTTCGGAGTTGTCATGGCTATGTATATTCAGTGGTACGGGGCCTTGTCCCGCCATGGTTATGTTAACACTCTTAGAGGTCCTGTAGTCACATATTGTGGGTCGATTTGTAAAAGAAAGCGAGGCAATCGCTTGGTTGTTTTTATATATGTCTTGGAAGGTAGCCCTATCGCTAACCTGTCAGACATTCCGATGTTTTATTTATAAGTTTCATGTATGTTCCGCTGATTTTCTCTGATGTTTACCTGTAAGGGTGCCCAGGTAGGGCACCAGTCGCGGTCCCGGGGTCGGGTCGTGACAATATCATAAACATATAATAGTATATAAGCCATGGAAGATCCTCGACGATATATGAATAATGAATTATCAGACCTGTTGTGAAAAAAATCCATAGTCGAAACAAAATCAGCAACCTCTTATACCAAACTCGTGGAGACTGCTTAAACTCATACAAGGACTTCTTCAATAGACATACATGATTAGGATATCTAGTATCTCTAAACCCCAAAGACTGATGCATATACACTGTCTCCTGAAGATCACAATGTAGGAAAGCATTCTTCACATCTAGTTGATGAATGAGCCATAATTTTGAAAGAGTCAAGCCGAGCACAGTGCGAATGGTGGCCGGCTGACCACCAGACTAAATATCTCACCACAATTCACACCAACCTGATGAGTCTTACCATCACCTACAAGTCTAGCCTTATGCCTCGCAAATAAACCATCAGAATTTTCCTTATGAACAAAAATCCACATAGAACGAATAATATTAACACCAGATGGACGGGGTACCAACTCCACGTCTTATTATCAATAAGAACATTATATTCCTCGGTCATGATAATTTTCCAATTATGGTCATTTAAGACAGACACGGGATTACAGGGTAAGGGGGATTTAAGAATATTAGAATTCAAATTATAATGTCTTTTTAGTTTAAAAACACCCCGTTGAATGCGAGTGATTGAACCATAAATCTGGACTGGATTGGGGGAATTTTGGGAATTTTGAGAAATTTCAGAAATTACCGTTTAAGAGCCGCGATTGGAAGAATCAGAGCTCTCGAAGTTTTAGCCGCCGCTTCCTGAAGGCCGCGACGCTAATGACGGGATTGAAACTGTTTGGACACTGGCTGGCATACGCCGCGACGCTGACGTCATTTTTTCTGAAGAATCTGAAAAATAACGGAGAACATAGGGGGAAACATCCTCATCCAAAAAATCATAAGAACTAGACACGAGTTTTTCTCCTTTAGAAAAGGGAAATTGGGATTCATCAAAGAGAACATGATGATTCGTTTAGAGAACAAATCAAAACATTTATAACCACAATGATTTGACGGAAAACCCAAAAATACACAAGGAGTAGAACTTTCCTGAAGTTTGTTGATCGTAGTGGATGAAAACAGTGGATAACATAAACATCCGAAGACCCTAAGATGAGAATATGACGGAGTCTTATTGTATAACACTTTGAGAGGCGATGAATATGTCAAACCTTTAGAGGGAAGAATATTTAGTAGATCGGTAGCCATTTGTAGCGCATGATGCCAAAATAATGGAGGAACGGAGGAATGAACCAATAAAGTGCGGACAATATTATTAATGGTATGATTTTTTCGCTCAGCTTTCCCATTTTGTGAAGACGTATGAGGACAAGAAAAACGGAAATTTATCCCATTTTGAACACAAAACTCCCTAAATTCTCCATTGTTATACTATTTGCTATTATCACCTTGAATGTTTTTAATTTTTCATTCGAATTGCGTTCTTATGAAAGCTATAAATTTTATGAAAATGGAAAAAACTTGAGATTTTTTCGCAATTGGAAACGTTCATAAATATTTAGAATAGTCATCTAAGAATAAAACATAATAATGATGACTCATAGAACTGAGAACCGGAGATGTCCATAAATCACTATGAATAATCTCAAATGACATTGAAGTATTAGAATTCGAAACTATAAATGACAACTTAATAATTTTCCCCAAAGCACAGAATTGACAAAGTGGAGTACTATGCGTACCCTTACAAGAAATAAACTTATGTCTATCTAAATAAGATAAAATAGACGATCCAGGATGACCTAGACGAGCATGCCACAAGGAAGGAGCAAGAGCTGCAAAAGTGGATGGCATAGCTTGACGCGAGATGCTGAGACTCGGTGTGATTGCATAAAGATCCCTCCTATTGTCACACCTCATGAGATGACTCCCCGTCTTGAAATCCTTCAGAGAAAACCCAAATGGATCAAAATTAATAGAAATCCAATTATCAGTGGTGAATTTACGGACATACACCAAATTTTTAATCAGTTTTGAGGCATAAAGGGTATGTTTCAGGACAAATGATGGATGAGAAGGGGACAAAATTTTATGACCATAGCCCTTAATTGGAATAGAATTGTCATTATCAACAGTTATACCACGATTAGTGCTCAAATTGGAATAAGACGAGAGAGTACCTTGGTCAGATGTCATGTGGGTAGTGGCGCCGGTGTCCATGTACTAATTAGGGTCTGGTTGAGTCAAGTCAAGCGTATGCATCACTGCTTCAATGTCGATCTGAGTGGGGCCAACTGCGTGGTGGGCCTGATGGGGGTGAGGCCCAA
Organism: Przewalskia tangutica; assembly: GCA_029844215.1. Classification (NCBI taxonomy): domain Eukaryota; kingdom Viridiplantae; phylum Streptophyta; class Magnoliopsida; order Solanales; family Solanaceae; genus Przewalskia; species Przewalskia tangutica. The sequence goes on along the minus strand of CM056730.1, from coordinate 1,214,933 downwards.
GTATACAGGATCGCTGCTTTCCTATACTGTCTGATGCAAACTCGGATTCTAACACGAAGACGCTGGGCGGCGCGTGACCGCCGACATCGAGGCGCCGCGACGTAAGCTGAGCCACGGCGTGGTGAGGGACCCATCGCCATCGTTCGGGGGCCCATGTGGCTCGAATCGTTATTCTTCGACGGTTCCCCCCGTTGTTGCCGCCACGATTCTTGCCATTATTCTTCTGATTTTGGCCCTTCTTACCACCCCCGTTGTTGTGATGTTGGGTCACGTTGGTTGTATTAGAAAGAGTAAAATTGGAAGCAGTCATCATGACGACAGGGTTGACCCCTATCGCCACTTTCTTAGCTAATCCGGCTTCTTCCAAAGTAAGCATAGAACATGCTTGATAAAATCCTGGCATGAGATTACTTTGACGAATAACCGAAGCAACACCGCTATAGGCCTCTAACAGGCCTGAAACCATCTGAAGAACTAGACGACTATTAGAAATAGGAGACCCCACATTGTTGAGTTAGTCTTTCAAGTACTTGAAGCGTTTGCAATAAGAAGAAACGTTTTGAAAATTTACCATAGCCACCTGTGAAAATTCCTGCTCAAGGATAACAATTCGAGAATGACTGTTATCTTGGAAGATTTTTTCGCAATCGATTCCACGCCGCCATAGCTGTGGAGTTGGGTTCCATAATCGTCTGTAAAAGATCCAAGAAGATAGTGACATAAATCCACTGAAGAACCTTGACATCAAACATGACCCATAATTCTGGATTTGCTTCTTTAGTGAGCACAACCGTCGTAGAAGTAGACGTCGTATCACCCTCCTTTGGAGTAGTTGGAGGAATGATGTGGCGGAGGACTTTATGTGCCAAATCATGAATCTTAAATAATTCGGCACACGTCCCATATTGGACGTTTTTTAGGTCAAGAACGATTGGGATAACACTCTTGATGTTAGAAAATGTGAGGGCAGAATGAAAAGTGTTCTTATCAGCCATAGGGAATAGAACAACAAGATTCAGAGAATGGAATTTATGAGAAAGGATTTTTTAAGTAAAGAAGGGCCGCAGCGTGAGGGAAGAAAGCCGAGAGGGCCGCGGCTGTGAACTGAACAGAAAAAATCGAGAGAGAGAATTTTAGGAGCGGAAGCAGGGTAAAGAGAACCTAGACTCTTGATACCATGAATGAAATAATCCATTGATTATTCTTATTAATGAAAGACATATATATACAAGTTACAAGGAAGATCTTCTTCCTATTCTACCGAGAAATTTCTATTCTATAATAATACTAACTTTACAATTATGATAATATTAACTACTAATTAAGGTACAATTTCAAGTCTAATAATTACCAAATATACAAGGGCAAGGACCCCACTGGACTTGGAACGTGACCCATACGGTCACTGTTTAACAATATGCTCATTCTTTAGTACTATTGGAAGAGTTTTTCGGGTAAAAAGTTACCCACATCAAATATTTACACTAAATAAATGAATGCAATATATCACTTAATTACGATTAAATAATATGAGAATAATTTTAGGAATAACAATCTCGTTCTTGCCCTTGTCGTCTAACATATAGCTCCAATTTGGGGGTAATTATCGAGGGATTAGTTGAAAATCCACTCATTTCACGTTGAAAATCCACTCATTTCAATAGAAATTGTTTTTTTCCTATTGTTTTTTTTTTTTTTTAGGTAAATGCAAATATTATTACTAGAAACTTAAAGAAAAGTGGCTACAATCAATCATTGAGGGTTCTCAGTCCTCAACGTAATTTAAAGAAACGGAGTAAGGAGTTGTCACCGGGCGTGCCATTACAACAAGGGATAAAATCATAGAGTACTCTATAGGATGTTGTTTTAATCTTGGTAATGACCTCTTCTGCCGGTGAGTTTGTGCCTTCAAAGAGCAGTGTGTTCCTTGTCCTCCAAATCTCATAGACCATAATGCAGAAGGCAATTAAGGTTGCTTTTGCTCGGATGCCTGTTCCGCGGTGGTCTTTTTTAATCCATTTGAGAGAACTTTTGTTATACCCCGTATTTCCAGAGTATGTACGTAAGGGAATACGTACAAAAAGTTTGGCTTTAAAGTTAGCCTTGGACGTTTTATTTGTGCACAACACACTAGAAGAATCGTTTTCCGACGAAACGTTTCCACAGCTTTCGTAGAGAAAATTCCGACTATGTCATTTAGTATTTTTGCGGATTTTTCCGAGAGACGAAACATTTTGGACCAACGGGAGGGCGACACTTGTCACCCTCCAATTGGTGGACTTGACACGGCAATAGGGCCGATTGGGTTGGCTTCTTTTGTCTTGGAGTTGGTAGGATATTTGGTGTGCAAGTTGGCGAGGACACTTGCCTAAATCCTCACCCTACACTTGCCTTGCACTTGTCTTCATCTTGCCATTGGTTGGCCAAGGCTTGAGCTATAAATACCCCTCTGAGATGAAGAGTTCTTCATCCACAAAAGCTTTCCAAGTCTAAAAATCCTTCCTCTCCCTTTGTTAGCAATTCGTCCAACACCCCCTTCCCTCGGAAGCTTGCCGAGGCCTACCCCTAGCTAGCCAAATCTACCCCCTCCCTTGGTAGAAAAGTTGTCTTCTAGTACCGTTATAATGCCCAAAATACCCTAGCCCAAATCCCTTAGTCCTTAGTAGAAGTTGTGAAGAACTTCTAAGGTTTCTTGAGCTACCTGAGCGCATACAACTTAGAGCTAAACCTTGCTCAGCGCGCGACTTTATCTAGGATATTATTGGGCTTACCGAGGTAACTAATCCTAACCTCTTTTGAATTAGAGAATACTTCTTGTTGTAGTATTAGAATAAGTATTAGATACTTAGAAGAATATCACGAGAATAGAATTGAACTGTTATCACGGTAGAAGGTTTAAAAGAAGAATAATTGAATCTGACTCACATAGACTGTTTTCATGAGACTTACATAGCTCACCGGTAGGGTTGTGCCCGACTTTCAGAGAATTATGAACCCCGTTTAGAATGACCTCAGAGCGATCTTTGATAGATATCTGTGACTATTATAGTCGACTCACTGCGACATATTCAACTCGGTGGTTTTCGAGGTAAGGTATGTGATTCTTCCTAAAGCATGATATTTTATAATATATAGTACGGTAGACGCATACGTGTTACTGAATAATAACTACGGCAATGTCTTTGACTTAAGCTCGAATAATAACTACGAATGCCTCACGCTTAAGCTCGAATAATACTTACAGAATGCCACGCTTAAGCCCGAATAACAAAGAATCAAAACATTTCAAAAGAATATGAATCATTTTTAATGAAGATAAATATTTGGTTTTAAAACAAAAGCGTAAGAGTTATACCGCTTTATGGGAAGTTAGGTATAACGACTTAAGAAGATAAAAAGGAACTGTTTACTTGTTTTGTTTATAAAAGCCTTGTATTGATTTCGTTAAGTGTAGTAAGATTGTTTGATAAGTAGGCATGTTACGCTACTGTGTAGTGTCTTGTAATCTGTGTAAAGGGTCATTCTTGCTTACGTTGCTAACCGGTAAGTCCATTATCGTTATTGTATCACCTACCCTCGATCGTTATACGGGCTTGCCTCGATGCGGTCTATACGGCTACGCGGTCTGTGAGACTACGCGAGCAGCGGTATGCTCAGATTGATCATTCCGGCGTTTAGCCCGACGCGGACTCCTATGCGGTCCGCTGAGACTATGCGGTCTTTTGAGGCTATGCGCCGCGGAGCCTAGGCGGACGCCGGGTTGGCCCCGACGCGAGAAATATCTCACGCGGGTGCGTGCAGGACTATGCGGCCGCGGAAGTCGAGACTAGGCACGCAGAATGATACTACGGGCGATTGGCCTTGCTTCGATCATTCGCGCCTAGAATAGACTGCATGCTTTTCCTATTCTTGTTGTTTGTGATGGCACTATGTGCAATTGAAATGATTGTATTTGTGAAAAGGTTTTAAATACTTTGATTTCATTTTAAGTACTTTATAGTTTCACATACTTACTGCAATTGTTATCGACCTCCTGGGGCGCGTTCATGCCGCAGTAAGGCAAAGCAGTGCTAGATCCACATCCTTAGGATCTTTGCGTGTCGTGAGCTCCATCTTCTCCGAGGCTCTACTTTTAGGTATGATCTCCTCAGATTGTAGATAGTTTTGTCAGATCGTGGTATGGCGGGCCGTGTCCCGCCATAGTTGTTTACTTCCCAGAGGTCAGTAGTACTATTGGGCGGTTGGGATGAATCGCAAAACTTGAGTTATTTATATTATGCCGAAAGGCAAGCTTTTCATCGATAAACTGTGTCTTATTTTATAAATCGCTTCTGTCTTGTTTTATATTCCGCCGTTACTCGATGTATGACTACTGGGTGCCCTTGCAGAAGGCACGACCACGCCCCGAACGGGTCGTGACAAAAGTGGTATCGAGCGATTAATCCTCGGAAAGTGTCTACGCATCGTATCTAGTAGTTCTTGATTATCGTGTGTTGTGCACCACACCAATAATCGTGAGGCTATAGGATATTTAGGATTGGTTTCCATTCTTCTCATTCCGAGATCGTGCTTTAGAGCCGTGTTATAGGTTGGACCTCTAACGAATTCCTTTCGTATGCTTATGCCTCCACGTAAGGCAACCCGCCCGTATGGGCAAGGCAGCAGGAGTCGCTAGCAGACACCCAGAGTTACGAGGGCTCGTGCCCGCCATACGAGACGGCGAGTTCTATGACGCCGCCCCAAAGAGAGACCACGCACCCACACCCCGCCCCACACCGGGCGGAGGAGTTAGGGTACAAGGAGACGGCCCACTATTGGCTAAAGTCAGGCCTGACACGAGAGAGGCTGACGCGACAGCTCCAGCCTCCAGCCCGGGCCGACCGTAGTGCACCCGAGGCGAATAGTTTGAGGCTACGAGATTTCTTGAGTCAGAGCCCGCGAGTTTTTCGGTCGAGGTCAAGATGATCCGCAGGAGTTCATCCGTCCACCGCAGAGGATTACGCGGTGATCGTGGCTTCAGACCGAGGTCCGTGACATTCGGTTCGATCGGCCGCGTGATACCGCAATCGATTGGTTTGATTCATGGAGCTTTCGGGAGAGCATGCACTCCAGCAGTATGGGATGAGTTTTGAGGCTTTTCACACACTTCTTGCCTCCGCAGATGGCGAGGGCACGAGCCGATAGATTCTTGTTGCCGAGATGCGAGGACGCAGCCAGGGAGTACAATGTCGAGTTTGATTCTTTGCTCGATATGTCCCCAAGACCGTAGCAGATGGAGGACAGTGGTGCATCGCTATGTCATCGGGCTAGATGATTACATGGCCGAAGTCTTGCGCGGTGTGTCCTTCACCGAGCATGGACATAACCCGTATGCAGCTCACGACTGGTTGCGAGTGAGCGTAGACCACGGGCAGAGCGATATCGCCAGCAGGAAGGCCAAGACGGCCGTTCTTTGGTGGTCCTCGTGGTGGGCGGCATCGCCAGGTCCAGATTTGCACCACACCAGCCGCAGAGCGCCCTACCTCATTTTCAAAGACACCCAGAGCGGTCGGCGTGTCGTGGCCCAGGACTTCGGATTTGTGGCAGCAGGGGTGCTAACTGCTCGAGGTCCGCTCGTGCCCGTTGTGGCAGATACCATTCTCGAGCCAGACCGAGCTTGCTATACTTGTGGCCGCAGGTCACTTTGCGAGTTTGTCCGACCGGGCGGCGGTGGTAGGCTCACCTACAGGGTTCGCTGCCGCTTCTTCATCCTCGACAGCTACTCGCCCCGAGGGCAAGGTGCACATGGATCAGCGGTCGCGGCAGAGGTCGTGGCGCAGTCCCGCTTAGCGGTCCTCGTAACCGCATATATGCTTTGTCCACCGACAGATCGTGAGGCCTCACCGATGTCGCCACAGTACCTTATCGGGCTGGGTTTGATGTGTATGCTTTGATAGATCCGGTTCTACTGCCCTATATATCTCCCTTGTTGCTAGTAGGATAGTGATAGAGCCCGAGTCCATAGACCCTTTCGAGGTAGCTACGCCAGCTGGTGATTCGGTGGTAGCTCGGCGGTATATAGAGCTTGTCCCGTGACTATTTACGCCGCGGACCTCAGCCGACTTGATAGAGTTGAGATGATTGACTTCGACGTGATTATGGGGACGGATTGGCTAGCTTCTGCTACGCCAATGTAGACCGCAGAGAGAGAGTAGTACGGTTCCAGCTCGGCGAGCCATTGTTGAGTGGGAGGAGCACGCAGACGCCGGGGGTAGGTTTATTTCCTACCTCAAGGCTAGGAAGATGGTGCGTAAGGTATATCTACCATCTCGTCGTGTTTGATAATCAAGCCGCGTACCAGATTTTCGATCGCAGAGTCACGAGTTCCCGACGTGTTTCCTGATGACCTTCGGGTATCCTCCCGAGAGGAGATTGAGTTTTGTATTGACATATTGCGGACACTCGCCTATTTCCATTCCGCCATACGTAACGGCACCGCCGAGTTGAGAGAGTCAAGGATCGCCTTAGAGATTTCTTTGGAGAAGCGGCTTCATCGCCTAGTGTTTCTCCCCGGGAGCGCCGTTTTGTTCGTGAAGAAGAAGACGGACGCCGCGCACGTGTGTTGATTACAGTGCACCAACAAGGTGACCATTAAGAACAGATACCCCTTCCTGTGATTGATGATTTGTTCGACCGATACCAAGTGCGAGATGTTTCTCCAAGATTGACCGCGATCGGGCTATCATCAGTGCGAGTCGAGAGTGGATGTCCCTAGATCGCATTCAGACCCTGCAGACGCATTATGAGTTCGTGGTCATGTCTTTTGGTTGACCAATGCTCCGCAGATTCATGGATTTGATAAACCGAGTGTTCAAACCATTTTTGGACACGCTTGTGATAGTGTTCATTGATGATATCTTGGTTTATTCTCGCCAGAGCAGAGCACGCGAGCATTTGGCGGTGGCCGACAGCTTCTCAGACTGCAGCTTGTACGCCAAGTTTTCCAAATGTGAGTTTTGCTGACTTGATGGCGTTTCGGGCATATTGTCCGGGTGATGGCATTCGAGTGGATACGCCAAGATCGAAGCGCAGACTTGGCCTAGACCTACTACTCCGGCAGAGGTTCGCAGCTTTCTAGCCTTGCAGATATTATCGGCGTTCGTGGAGAAGTTTGCTTTATCTCGCACCATTGACTAGCCGACTCGTAAGGCAACCAAGTTTCGGATGGTGATGCTTGGAGCGTGGTTTCGATTCGAAAGAGATCGACGACCGCTTCGTTCTTACTCTTCCGCAGGTCCAGACGGTTATGTCGCGGTATTGTGACGCGTCGCATCGGGTTGGGATGTGTTGACGCAAAGATGGCAGGTTATAGCATATGCATCCCGACACCAAGAAACACGAGAAACTACCCCACCCATGATTTGAGTTACCGTAATTCACGCTTTGAAGATCCGAGGCACTATTTGTATGGGTTCACGTGGATATTTATACGCACACAAGAGCCTCCAAGATATCTTCACCAGAGGAGCCGAACTTACGGCAGAGACGGTGGTTAGAGTTGCTTAAGGATTACGATGTTGATATCCCGTATCACCCGGGAAGGCCAATGCCAGGCGTATGCCTTAGTCGTAGGTCGATGGGAGCCTATCGGATGCGGCTAGAGAGGGACATGGTTCGTGATTTGCATCGCTTAGCGAGCCTTGTGTCCGCTTGATTGATTCCGATAGCAGCTGGGTTAGAGTTCGTGAGGTTGCCGAGTCTTCCATCGCCGAGGTGAAGAGGCAACAGCTCGAGGATCCACTTTGATTCGATATCGTGATACGCCTCTCTTCGTGAGGCGCGGTCCTGAGGTAGCACGATGGGGTGCTAAGGTTTGAGGGCGCATCAGGTGTTCGGATGTTTCGTGACTTGGCAGCAGTTCGGGAAGCACACGCACAAGCGTTTATCCATCCGGTCGACCAAGATGTACCACGACCTTAGATCTGTGTATTGGTGGGATGGCTTGAAGAAAGACGTTGCAGAGTTCGTAGCTCAGTGCCCGTGTTGTCAGCAGGTGAAGGTAGAGCACCAGAGGCCTGGTGGCTTGTTACAGACGATTGAAATCCCGACCTGGAAGTGGGAGGTAATCAACATGGACTTTATCACAGGATTACCTCGCACTCAGAGGAGACATGATTCTATATGGGTTATCGTCGACAGGCTGACGAAATCAGCCCACTTTCTTCCGTCCGACGACTTTTTCTACCGAGGATTATGCCGCACTTTACATCCGAGAGATCGTCAGACTGCATGGAGTCCCTATTTCGATCATATCTGACAGAGGAGCCCAGTTTACGACTAACTTCTGGAGGTCTTTCCAGAGAGGTTTAGGACGCAGTGAGCCCGAGCATCGCATTTCATCCACGCATGCACGACAGCAGAGCGCACGATCCAGACTCTTGAGGATATGCTGCGAGCCTGTGTTATTGACTTCAGTGGTAGTTGGGAGGATCATTTGCCTCTAGTTGAGTTTGCGTATAATAATAGCTACCACTCCAAAGATTCGATGGCGCCTTATGAGGCCTTGTATGAGGAAGTGCAGATCGCCTATAGGTTGGTTCGATGTGGGCGAGTGCGGCTAGTGGGACCAGATTTGGTGCAAAGCAGTGGATAAGGTGAAGCTTATCCGAGAGCGACTATCGACACCGCAGTCGATGAAGTCGTATGCAGATCATCGCCGTCAGATCCGAGTTCGCAGTAGATGATTGGGTTTTCCTAGTGTCACCCATGGCGGTGTGATGAGATTCGGAAGAAGGGAAACTCACCAAGGTACATCGGGCGCTTCAGATTGTCCGCAGGTGCGCGTTGCTCACGAGTTGATCTCGCCGTCCGATCCGAGGCGCATCCGGTGTTTCACGATCTACGCCGGCGAGATGTATCGGGATCCATCTAGGTACACCCGATTGACGATGTCCAGTGACCGGCGGGTTATCGATGAGAGATTCCCATAGCGATAGTCGATCGTCGTTAGGCGTCTGACGGCGACGCGTGGCTTCCACAAAGTCTTGTGGCGAACGAGCTCGAGAGGAGATGACGTGGGAAGCCGGCGAGGACATGAGACAGTATCCTCACCTATTCCCACACCTCCGTGTAATTCACTTTCCTACTTGTAAATTTCCATTATCATTTATGCCTAAGTGTTGTTTTGTGGCCGTGTGTGGCATTTGCTAACTGCTTAAGCTTCTTCGATAATCGTTTGAGAAGGAACATTCGGACGAATGTTTCTAAGATGGGAGAATGTTATACCGTATTTCGCAGTATGTACGTAAGGGAATACGCATAAAAGTTTGGCTTTAAAGTTAGCTCGACGCTTTATTTGTGCACAACACACTAGAAGAATCGCTTTCCGACTAAACGCTTCCACAACTTTCAGAGAAAATTCGACTATGTCATTTAGTATTTTATGGATTTTTCCAGAGACGAAACATTTTGGACCAACGGGAGGCGACACTTGTCACCTCCAATTGGTGGACTTGACACGCAATAGGGCCGATTGGGTTGGCTTCTGTTGTCTTGGAGTTGGTAGGATATATTGTGTGCAAGTTGGCCAAGGACACTTGCCTAAATCCTCACCCTACACTTGCCTTGCACTTGTCTTCATCTTGGCCATTGGTTGGCCAAGGCTTGAGCTATAAATACCTCTCGAGATGAAGAGTTCTTCATCCACAAAAGCTTTCCAAGTCTAAAAATCCTTCCTCTCCCTTTGTTAGCAATTCGTCCAACACCCCCTTCCTCGAGAAGCTTCGCCGAGGCCTACCCCCTAGCTAGCCGAAATCTACCCTCCCTTGGTAGAAAAGTTGTCTTCTAGTACCGTTATAATGCCCAAAATACCCTAGCCCAAATCCCTTAGTCCTTAGAAGTTGTGAAGAACTTCTAAGGTTTCGAGCCACGAGCGCATAACTTAGAGCTAAACCTTGCTCAGCGCGACTTTATCTAGGATATTATTGGGCTTACCGAGGTAACTAATCCTAACCTCTTTTGAATTAGAGAATACTTATCGTTGTAGTATTAGAATAAGTATTAGATACTTAGAAGAATATCACGTAATAGAATTGAATCATATCACAAGCAGGCGGTTTAAAAGAAGAATAATTGAATCGTACTCACATAGGATCGCTTTCACAATAGACTTACATAGCTCACCGTAGGGTTGTGCGCCCGACTTTCCGTAGAATTATGAACCCCGCTTAGAATGACCTCGAGCGCCTTTGATAGATATCTCGTGACTATTATAGTCGACTCTGCGCGACATATTCAACTCGCGGTGGTTTTCACGGTAGGTATGTGATTCTTCCTAAAGCATGATATTTTATAATATATAGTACCAGACGCATACGTGTTACCCGAATAATAACTACGCAATGTCTTTGACTTAAGCTCGAATAATACCACGAATGCCACGCTTAAGCTGAATAATACTTACTGAATGCCTCACGCTTAAGCCCGAATAACAAAGAACGAAAACATTTCAAAAGAATATCAATCATTTTTAATGTAAGATAAATATTTGGTTTTTAAAACAAAAGCGTAAGAGTTATAATCGGCTTTATGGGAAGTTAGGTATAACACTTAAGATAAAAAGGAATCGCTTACTTGTTTTGTTTATAAAAGCCTTGTATTGATTTGTTAAGTGTAGTAAGATTGTTTGATAAGTACATGTTATGACGCTACCGTGTTAGTGTCTTGTAATGATGTGTAAAGTGGTCATTCTTGCGGCTTACGTTGCTAACCTGGTAAGTCCATTGCATCGTTATTGTATCACCTACCCTCGATCGTTATACCGCGGCTTGCCCCTCGACGCGGTCTATACGGCTACGCGGTCTGTGAGACTACGCGAGCAGCGGTATGCTCCAGATTGATCATTCCGGCGTTTAGCCCGACGCGGGACTCTACGCGGTCCGCTGAGACTACGCGTCTTTTGAGGCTACGCGGTGCGGGAGCCTAGGCGGACGCCGGGGTTAGCTGCCCCGGCGCGAAATATCTCACGCGTGTGCAGGACCTATGCGCGGCCGCGAAGTCGGTGACTAGGCACGCAGAATGATACTACGGGCGATTGGCCTTGCTTCGATCATTCGCGCCTAGAATAGACTGCTACGCTTTCCTATTACCGTTGTTGTTTGTGATGTGCACTATGTGCAATTGAGTGATTGTATTTGTGAAAAGGTTTTAAATACTTTGATTTCATTTTAAGTACTTTATAGTTTCACATACTTGGTACTGTTGATCGACTCCTTCGGGCTGCGTTCATGCCGCAGGTGGCAAAGTGTGCTAGATCCACATCCCAGGATCTTTGCTGGTGTCGTGAGCTCCATCTTCTCCGAGGCTCTACTTTGGGTATGATCTCCCGTATTGTAGATAGTTTTACAGATGCAGTATGGCGGGCCTGTCCCGCCATAGTTGTTTACTTCTCAGAGGTGCAGTACTATTGACCGGTTGGGATGAATCGCAAAACTTGAGTTATTTATATTATGCCGAAAGGCAAGCTTTTCATCAGATAAACTGTGTCTTATTTTATAAACTGTTTCCTGTCTTGTTTTATATTCCGCTGGTTACTCTGATGTATGACTACTTGGGTGCCCCGGTAAGGCACCAGTCACGGGCCCCGGAACGGGTCGTGACAACTTTCAACAGAGGTCATTTCTCTCTTAATTCCCAACCAATCTCTTATGCTTTTCCAAATCAAACGGGTGTAGGGGCATTTGAAGAAGAGGTGCTCCCTTGTTTCATTTGCTTGCTTGCAGAACCCACAAGACTTATCCTCCAGGTTGAGATAGGAAAGGGTGTCCTTTGTAGCTAACCGCTTTCTACAATTTATCCACATGGTGAACGAGAACTTAGGGGGGATGAATCCTCTCCAGATTTGTGACATCCAAGGCTTTTTATCTTGCTTAGAGCGCAAGATCTCATATACGAGGCTTGAATCAAATTTACCGTTGGTACAACACTTTGCTAATTCGGCAATTGCAACTCCTTGGCTACCAAAGATGGTAACAAGTTTGTCGCGTATCCCGCAAATCTTTCTGAATAGGGGAGTCTCAGGACGCACTCATAGTCCCAAAAAGAACCGGCTCAAATAAAAATTGTTGATCCATCGACCCAAAGTGAGTCCGCTTCGCGCTGGTTTGCCAAATAGACCGGATAGCGGCATGGTTCCAACTTGATATTCATAAGGCCCAAACCTCCTTCCGATTGAGGCAGCAAATGGTCTCCCAAGCAACTTGGTGGTTTCCCACCCCATAAGAACCGGATACAGCATCTTACCTTGTTGAGTACAAAGGCGGAATAGGAAGCGGCCCTAACCAAAACTCTCAACCCTCGATGACCGACCTAATAAGCTCTAGCTTGCCCGCATAGGAAAGAGTGTGGTGTCCCCATTTCAGAATGTAATTCGAAATAGCACTAGTGAAAGGAGCAAATTGTTCCACCGAGATCAAATCGGGGACAAAGGATCCCCAAGCACCGCACTGGAAAGCTACCAATGCCGAATCCAACTCGCCAAGATCAAATCACGACCTCATCATGTACTCGCTAAGTAGACGGAGGATTTGGATGGATTAAGAGTTAACCTGCAGACATCCTCCAACTCCTCTGCATAGTTCATAAGAATCTCGACCAAGAAATATCACCTTTGGCAAAGAGTACGAGGTCATCCGCAAAAGCAAGATGAGTAATACCCATCCTTTTACATTTTGGATAATAAGAGAAAGCTCTAGCCTCGATCCTCATTTTAAGCATCCTCGAAAGGTAATCCATACACAAGATAAAGAAGCTGGGGACATAGGATCACTTTGTCTAAGACCACGCTTACCCTCAAGTAACCATGCAACTCACCATTGATAGAAAGAGAGAAGGACGTTGAGCAAACACACTCCACGATCCACCGACAAATCTGTCCGAAAGTTGAGGCCTCTTAATACCGAATCAAGGAAACTCCAAGAGACCGTGTCAAAAGCTTTCCTAAGATCCACCACGAGCATACACCTAGCGAGACTCGCTCTATTAAATCCTCTCACAAGCTCCTCGCTACATAGACATTGTCCATCATATTTCTCCCTTTCACAAAAGCCCTTGTGATTTGTCAACGATAAGGAAGAATCTTTGCCATTCGTTAGCTAAAATCTTTGTAATAATCTTATAGACCACATTAGTCAATCCAATAGGCCTAAAATCGCTTACCTTAGGATCCCTATCGCCTTGGGGCAAAGAAGGCAATGATGGTATGATTAAGTTGTTTCAAAAGAACCCCGAATAGAAGAACTCCCGCACGCTTCTTACTACATCATGTCCCACATCTCTCCATCTATTCTTGAGCAGCGTCAATACCCATCCGGTCCAGAGCTTTATCATTTCCAATATCGAAAGAGCTTCCCAAATCTCCTTTGGGGATACGGCGCAAAGTTGTAGATCGCCCTCTTCGCTAGCTTCGCCAAAGTTGCACACTTCGTGATCAAAGTTCGATGTGGTCGAGATGTGCGAAGATCCTTGTAAAATTCCTCTGAAGCTTTCTTACCTCCCGGTGATGTAGTGATAACACCATTAGTTTTGACAAGAAAGTTGATGGAGTTCTTTACATTACTTCTCTTGATCAAGCTATGGAAGTATTTGGAGCATTTATCACTTCCAATCAAGTGTTTCTGTCTCGACTTTTGCCTAATGAAATGTCTCTCAGCTTCCATTAAGGTGTTGGCTTTAACTCTTGAGGACTTAACCTTTGATTTAAGCTCCTCATCAAAGGGGTCTCCCATATGTGCACTAATAGCCTCCTTAAACTCCATGTTTGCCTCCTTCGCTCTTTGATCAATACTGCCGAACTCACTTATATTCAATGCCCTCAGTGGTTGTTTCAAGGCTTTCAGTTTTGATGCTAGAACGACCGAGCAAGACTAGAATGTCTTGTCTCCAGCATGAAGTCATAATGTTGTCAAAAGCAGGGTGGGAAAGCCACATATTCATGAACTTGAAAGGCCGCTTCCCAATATTATAGGATGCAATAACCGTAGCCATCACGGGACAGTGGTCCGAGACAGGTTCCATAGGCATGAAATTGGCTGTGCATTATAGGATGCAATAACCGTATCCTATTGTTATTTTGTAAAAGAGGATACTTGATATACTAGACGGTTAAATTACAGTGATAATCTATTACTATATGATTTTTTGTTTTTTCTTTTTTGGTTGAAACTAGAAGACATTCATCCAATATATTTATTAAAATCAGTAGTTGCAACTTGCAACTACAAAACGTGTGTTGAAATAGGGTCGTCTCATTGAATTAAAAAAAAATCCAATGTATTACGGACAACAGATGCATGGATAAGATGAATACAAATATGACAAAAAAATAGAATAACTAGTGGGAATGTCCAATATACGGCCGTCTCAAATATTTTTGGGGTCCTGTTCTAATTCATAAAAGTGGCTCTTAATTGGATTAAGAACTGCTACTTTATAAAAAATGAAAAAGGGACCCTAAAATTTTTCTTTTTTCGGGAGGCCCTAACATAACTCGCATGTCCAAAGACGGCCCTGTCTATACGTGATTTGCGTCAGGAATTTTGACTTTTCACCCATTTTTACTTGTTCTTCTTTTCTTTCTTGCCTGCTGTCCGTATGTGACGATTGTTCCAGATTTTATATAGATCCAGTAGATATCTTTGAAAATGTTACTGTACTTTATTCTTTTAGAATTTTTGGTGTGTTTGACAGGATACAAATATTTTGTGTGGTTTTCGTTTTTTTTATAAATAGACGTAACGTATTATTTCAAAAGCATTTATATATAATTTAAACAAACAATATAGGATGGAATCATGGAAGAGTAAGGGCACGTACCGAGATGAGGGTCGGATGGTGCGGTGTTGTGGGCCAACAGTCAGCCTTTCGGCCAATCCCAACTGAGGGAACGAGCAAGAGTCCCAAACGGACTAAACAAGCCCTAAGCTGGGTCACGAATTTTCAGCTTTAATAGGTCCTTTTAATTAGGCAATTGTAATTAGTGGTCGTAGTAATAGTTAGGTTAATTCATTATTTTAGTATTGTTAATTAGTGGTGTTGTTAGTTGTTAATTAGTGGGCAGATTATTAGGTTTTTAATCTTCCACTAATAGCATAGTGGTAGTAGTGGAAATCTATTAATTATGTATATAAATAAGTGTGTTTTATAATGAAAAGGCTCAACGTATTCAATTTACGTAATTTAGGAGTGTCCATTCCTCACTCGAAATTGGAATATCGATCCCAACAATTTGGTACTTTCATCCAGAGTATCATGCCTCCCAAGCAAACAAAAAATCCTACCACGAAAGAATTCGATGCATTGAAGGATTTCGCGACCTCTCTAACCGAGGTCATAAACGATCTTCGAGCCCGACTCGACGATAGAAACCCTTCGCACCACCCCCACCGTTCATACGATTTCATATTTTCAAGAAGGCCCCTCATATTCTCGGCCACATTCACCACCTACCACCATTTTTTTCCAGGTTGTTTCACGTAGATTTCCTCCCTTAAATCACTATAAAGAAAAGCAGTTTTCACGTCCATCTGTTGAAGATGCAGATCTTCATTTGCTACCAGCCCAAGAACAGTTCTGATTGTTACCAACTTGACTACGGAAGAGAAGATCTCCGTGTAGTCAATGCATTTTTTATGTTGATATCCATTCACAACCAGCTTTGCTTTATAGCGCTTACTTTCATCATGTTCTTTCTTTATCTTGTAGACCATTTGTTCTGCAATGCCTTCTTCTCCTCTGGTAACTTAGCTAATTCCTATGTATGGTTTGATAATAGTGTGTCTATCTTATCTTTCATTGCCAACTCTCACTTAATCGATTCATCAACTTGTATCGATTCTTCGTAACATTCTGGTTCCCCTCTGAATGTAGTTGAGGGACGGAGAGAACATGTGAACCGACTTACTGGTCCTGAATGATCTACGTAATTCTGTGATCGACGTCCGCATATTTGTTTCAGAATCAACATTTTTCATCAACCTTGGCTTGTTCCTCTGCCACAATAGTACCTTGATGTAGCTAAGGTGCCGAGAAGTCTCTCAAATCAACTATTTTTGATTCCTTGTTCTTAGAGACATTGCTTTGTGAATTCTCCCGTAATTTGTCCTTGTACAACACATGTTCATTAAATACGACGTCCCTGTTTCGGATGATCTTTCGATTTTGGTTGAACTCCTTATATGGACTTAGACAATCCTCACCCTACAAGCAAGCTTTTGGAGTTGAGTTAGGCCAAAGATACATTCTTTACATGGTATCAGAGACAAACTCATTTCAATTTTTTGTTCACCGATGTTGGGCCCCCAAATTATATTATCCACACTTCAGTTAGCAAGGTGTGGGCGTGCAGGAGAGTGTTAAGAATCCCACATCGCATATGAAATGGGAACATGAACTCCTTATATAGACTTGACAATCCTCACCCTACAAGGTATCTTTTGGGGTTGAGTTACTTCGAAATTTGAATCTATTTTCTTTTCAGTTCTCTAGTTGTCCAATCAGCAACTTCGACTTCACATCGGATTTGAAAAAGTTCTCATACCAACAACGTACATGGTTGATATAAACGTTCAGTTCCCAACTTCTTTTGATCCATTTGCCAAGTCAAGGAGGACTCGGGCTCCCGGGCCCCAAGGACGTTGAGATCCCAACGACCTTTGATCCATTCGTGGAGGCTGAAGACGTAGGTGCCCCTGGAGCCAAAGAGTATGTGCACATTCGCGTACAACAGAGGAATAATAGGAAACGCTTGACGACAATTCAAGGGCGGGAGAAAGAGTTCAATTACGAAAGAATACTTAAAGACATCAAGAAAGCGTTTTGCTGCAATGGCAACGTCGTGCAGGACAAGGAACTCGGGAAGGTGATACAGTTACAGGGTGATCAACGCAAGAATGTTTCACAGTTCCTTTGGAATGCTGATATTGTTAAGAAGGAACAAATCAAGATTCATGGTTTCTAAGTTTAGAGGCATAATATTGTAGTAGTAGTAGTAGTAATGGAAACAGTATTGTAGTAGTAGTAGCAGTAGTAATGGAAACAATATTGTAGTAGTATCAGTAGTAATGGAAATATCCTTTTGCAAAAATATGAGGTAAGATTGTGTACAATAGATCTTCGCGCATGGCGGGAGTTTAGTGCACCAGACTGTTTTTTTTGTTCTTTTTAAATTAGTAGTAATATGCAATTTTGAGAGTTTGGTGTTTATTGTGTCAGGTGTGTCTTTTGTTTCGTATACTTGAAAACTTTATGAGATGTTATTGTGGGGTTCTTTATGACTTGTTATTGCACTTTCTTTTCGGATAATATATATGGATTTCTCTCAATTATTTTTTATTGAAAAAATTATATGGCATTAATTTATGTATTTTTGTTTGATTAACACGGAGTTTAGAAAGATTTTTTTTTTAAAACATTTGTAATTCAAAATTAGTTATAGATAAACGTATGACTAGCTGCTTGAATCAATGGGCCTAGACATTGTCCTGCAAAACTATTGGGCCTAGATGGGCCATAGGTCCAGTAGCCCATGCCTAACATTCCAAAATTATGCTGCAATAATAAGCCAATAAGGTAACAGAGGAAAAAACATAACAAGCAGAGTCGGAAAATGACGTGGGCCGCCGCAGCTAGTCGCTTCCAAATTCCGGCAATGGACATCTCCGCCATACGCAGCCGAGCTCCGGTAGCGTTCGGAGTGGCCTGTGTCTCAATCGCCGGAGCAAAGTTTCGTGGCTCTTCACCAGTTCAATCAAAACCCTTCGCTTGCTTAAGCATTTCCACTGATGCCAGTGAGTCCCCCACCCCCCCAATCACCATGCCCTAATCTAGAAAAATGTGGCAGAAAAAAGACAATAAATACTCCCTTTGTCCCAATTTATGTGTCACAGTTCGGATTTTTGAAGTGTCAAACTTCTTAATTTTGTCCGTGAATTCAGATACAGAACTTTTTTTTTTTTTTTTTACATATTTGAAAACTATACCAAAATAATGTTGGTATAAAAACTCCTTTGTCTCTCGAAATTCGAACAATACCAAACAGAGGGAGTATGGGTTTACTGATTTAGGATTAGAGTTTAAGTTCCATTTTTGGAGTAAACAAGGAGGGGAAAAATAATAAAAATGCAATCTTTTTCTGTACTTTGTTTGGTCTGATTACTCTTGAGCCGAATGTCTTTCGGAATAAGCTTCTCTACCTACCAAGATATAGGTAAGGTCTGTGTACACTCTACCTTCTTCAGACACACATTGTGAGCACTGGGTATGTCGGTGTTGTTGTTTGGTCTGATTACCCAATTTTCTTGATTTGTTTTTTTTTTAAAATTGCTTCTGTTATTGCTCAAATAGAGGGGAATGTATATAGGAGTTTCATGTAGCTGACCCAACTAGTTTGGATTGAGGCTAAGTTGATTGATGTAGATATTAATAAAATTTGGGATTTTTAGCTCATTGATGAGTGTTGTTGCTTCTGAATGGATGTAGAGGATTCATATATTAAACTCGGATTTGTTTTGGGATTTGAGGGCATTATTTAGATGTGCTACAGAACTTTTTGTGATTTCTGATTTTCTTTGTATTGTTTTTCATTTTTATGGATTTAGTTATATGGAACATGCGATGTGTTTCTTACTTGTGTTTGAGCTTAGAGTTTAGTTTAAAATTTGGTTGTAGACCATAATCCTAAGTTAGGAAAGCAATATGTTCTTTTTCTTTACTTTGCATGTTTTAGAATTTATAATAAGAAAACACTTACCTTACCTTATCCAAAAAAAGTGATATCATCAATGACATGAGCTTTTTGGGAGATGAATGGGATTAGGCAACTGATAAAGCAACAAGTTAATTAGATAATGGTCTCAAGTTGTATAAGCTCATGGTGTAAATAATGTTTTCTCTATCAATATAATAGCAGGTTGATTGCCACTAATTTTTATATTACCAATCCACTTATCATAGACAATTATCTGTAATTAGCTTTTAATGACATTTCAGTGAATAGAACTTTACCGTTTAACCACTTTATTTGTCTGCTGCAAACTAAGTCCTTGAGATTCAGAGTTTTTATTAATAAGGCATCATTATATCTATAAATGCCGAGGGTCTACCTCCCAAGGTAGGGGTACGGTCTGCGTACACCTACCTTCCCTAGACCTCACTTGTGGGATTACACTGGGTATGTTGTTGTTTTCGTTTATCCTTATATCTATAAATATACAAGGGTTTAGAGAAATAGCTCTCACACACATTACAAATTTCCGGTTTCCTAACTTATGTCTCAAATAATTCTTTCACCTTATTAATGAACATTTGTTGTATGTCACTAGGCATAAAGGAGGCTGTTCACACTGATAAGGCACCGGCAGCATTGGGGCCATACTCCCAAGCCATAAAGGCTAATAATTTTGTTTTCGTCTCTGGATGCCTGGGTCTTATTCCAGAGGTTTGTGCTATTATCGCATCAGTTATTGCAAATGCTTATCAGGTTCCTTTGCTTTATGCCATCTTTAGCTAACTTATGATTGAATGCAGACCGGGAAATTTGTCTCAGAAAGTGTGGAGGATCAAACAGAGCAGGTACTTTTGTACTCAGTCGTGATTAGAATGCTCATGTCGGTGTTGGTCATTATTGGATAAATATTCTGATGTAAACTTATCTAGGAAGCCCATACAGTATGGCTCTTTTCTCCTGGGCTATAGGGTATACGTTGCCTACAGCTGCAATGCTAGTGAAGAAATGTGCCACCCAAAAGTAGACTTCTTTGTTTAATCCTAAATAGTGATAGTTCAAAATTTTAAAAATGGAACTCTTTTCTCCAGCTTAACAGTGTATCTGAAGATATCATTCTCATGGCAGTTGTCGGTGCTTTCTTTTTTTACTCTATTATATCAATCTCAACCCTCACATGGTCGGCTCAATCAAGTTTGTGGCCTAGCCAAACCTGGATAAGAGGCCTTTTATAAAAAAATTAAAAAATATTTGAAATATATTTTTAAACTTTTTAAAATGCAAAGTTATTAATGTTATTTTTATAATCAATTATTTTTTATAATTCTTTATCAAATTAGCTTGAAAAGTTCTTTCCGTAAATATCACTTTTGCAGGAACTGTTAACATTATTCTATTAGCGATAATGGCATTTGGAGAAGTATGAAGTCTTCTTATATCATTGAGTGTATCAATTAAATATTATCTTCTACTTATACTATTTTCCTTAATAGTTTTACTTCAAAAAATAAGTCTAAATTCTCAATATCTGAGTGGCTATTACGTTTTAAGGTTCTTTTGAGGCTAAAGGGATCTATTTTTAATTCGAATTGTCCAAATTATTTTATATCACTTAGTGATCTCAAATTATTATCACTAATTAAAAATTAAAAATAGTTTCATTCGCTTTGAATTGTTTAAATTTATTATAAAATTCTCTTTTCCTTTTTATTTAAAAAACATTAGTTCATAAATTTTCAAAATGGGGCCCCAAAAATATTGGGGCCTAAAGCAAGCGCTTCGGCCGCCTTACCCAAGAGCCGGCCTTGAACCCTCATAGATATGAGTAGTCATGCATTACCATATGTCTGATTCTGAATTTATGTGAGAGGTAGTTAAAGGCTTAAATCCATCATCATGTTGAATAAGTTGACCTTTGCATTTCTCGCGATAAGACAAAATGAGAGCTTGTTTTAAAAAGTTTAACGGAAAAGAAGTGTAGATAGCCGGGCAGGTGCAGACCCGACTTCACATATTGTCCTCTGTATCTGCTTGTAATATCTCAATTTTCTCCACAAAAAAAGAAGAAGAGCAGGAGCCTGTTTGGTTGGGCTTAAAAAAAGTGACTTTTATGTATAAAGTGCTTTTAGAACTTTTAGTGTTGAAAGTTATTTTTATAAATAAGCAGTTGAGTTTGGATAAAAGTGCTTATTGGTGAGAGGACAGTGTGGGAATTAGAATAAAATATAAGGGATACAAAAGTAATTTTATTGGTCAACAGAAATGGCTTTTAAGCCCCCCAAAAAAAAGTTAGTAGTCCCAACTTCTCATAAATGGCCGACTTTAAGCACTTTCTGGCTTAAAGTCAGCACTTTAAGTTTGGGTCCCAAACACTAAAATAAGCTAAAAAAGGCTTATAAGTTGGTTTGACCAACTTATAAGCCCATCCAAACGGGCTCTAGATAGCCAACAAGTAACAGCACGTCATTTTAGCTTTATATTTAGGTTGTCAAGACTCCGTCTGTTTAGTTCAAAATGCTGAATTTGAGCTTAATATTGATATCCAGGTTCTCAAGAATATGGGGGAGATACTTAAAGCAAGTGGCGTTAGCTATTCCTCAGTTGTTAAGACAACTATCTTGTATGATCTTCTGTTAATTATTCTCCTACCCATTAGGATTTTGATCTCATTATAGTCTTGAGTATTTTGAATAATATCTCTCTCTGCAGGTTAGCTGATCTCAACGACTTCAAGAAAGTGAATGAGATTTATGCTAAATGTGAGTCATGATACTGGGAAAACTAGTTTCAATTTTTGTATGCTGTTTTAATTTGCAGACATTCCACTAGGGACTAGATCCTTCCTTTTGTTTCTCACTAGCAAGATCATCTTGAAGACTTGAACACAGAATTAAAAACAAAAGAACAATAAAAGCGGATCTATTGCATCACATACTTCTTAGTTGTTTTCATGAAGGCTCATTCTTCGTCCTTCCTAGTTTCCTTTTGGTAATGTTGTTAAGGATATAAGAGAAATTGTGCCTAAAACAATTGAAGGTCTACTGTTCATATAATGTTCTTAACTCTCGGGAGGATGGTCACTTCTGTCGTCAGTGATAGTTGGAATTGCTAATTTCTGCGAGAAAAACTATACAAGCAAGAAAGAACAGAAAATACTCAGAGTTTGTTTTGCATGTAAGAGAGAAATTCAGTGTTAAATCTGTCTACTTTAATACTAGGACAAGCCACTTTATATAGAATGTCTACTTATGTTGCTTCATTTACTCAATGCGATTTGTGATGATGTAAATCTAACTTAGCTATCTCGCAGATTTTCCATCTCCTGCCCCAGCTCGGGCAACTTATCAGGTGGCAGCACTGCCAATGAATGCAAGGATTGAAGTCGAGTGCATAGCAGCATTATGATCCCTCCTTAACTATTCCATTCAACTTCTGATTAGATCTCGAAAGGGAAAAGTCATTTGACTTCCTAGCTAGATTTGTTAGATTTAATAAATTTGTTCCAAATTCCCGGAGCTGAAAATAAACGCTATTTTAGAACTTGCTGTAACTCAGCGGCCATGAATATTATATGTGATTGTGCTAAACTATTGTGAAGAAGAAACTTGGTGATATTTTGGCCCTACTGTATCCTGTTTAGTCTTTGCAGATAGCCTTTATACATTAAGGACAGTGTTAAAGAAGGAAAACAAAAAAATAAGGTACAGAACTCATAATAGAGAAAAAGATGTGCAAAATTGATGGAGGCTCTTATGATTTGGCTCAAAACTGGGGTCAGTAACAAGTTCTACTACTCCCTAGTCTTCAAATCCTGGGTTAGGGAAGCAAAACATATAGGGTGTCCCACAAACATGAGATATATAAACACAACAACACAACATACCCAGTAAAATTCCATGACGTGCGGTCTGGGAAGGGTAGAGTGTACACAGATCTTACCTCTACATTGTTAGGTAGAACGATTGATTGAGTGTTTATCCCAAATTAATTGATGCATGACATCTCTTTTGCATATAGATTTTCTTGCATAATCATGATTAGTTAATATACTTTCTCACTTTATTAAATTACTTAATCACGGTGTTGATATGATTTGGTGGTGATAAGGAATTAATCTAGGAATCAACAAGCTTGTGAACCCTTTGTTGGTCAACCATTTATCTAAACTCTTGTGGATAAATCCAGACAGAAATTTAAGGGAGCTTGTCTTCTACTTAATTTGTTTGCACTAGTTCTTCATTTACCTTTTTTTGGGTATCCGAAATTTATTGATTCGATTAATCACACTATGCATGGTATATTTAAGGGAGGAGCGTTCTTTACTAAAAAAATCTTTATTTTCAGAACTCGAATTCGAAAATATAGGTTGTTTTTGTTTTTTAGATTAACAAAGTTAATCACAAATGAATAATAGAGGCAGATTAAATTTATGAGATTACAACGATGTCAAGTTAATAATGTATAAATTTATAATTAAATATTTATAGATATTTAGCGAATAAATCATTCCGTGGAGCCGCTTCATGTTGCAAGCCTAGGTAGTTCAATTTCAATCATGTGACTTTCATGTTCCAACAAACTTGTCTGCCTAATTTTTTTAACTGAAAAAGTTCTTCTGTCCTTTTTGGTATTGTTTTGAAGTGACGAAATGCACGTTTCTGTTATATGAATTAGACTTGTGTATGGACATCTATTTGTTGATGAAATTAAATTGATAAACATTGGCCTAGATTTCAGCTCTTCTAGTTCAAACGTATTATTGTTTGAGAAAATGAGTGAATATGTCCCCGGGCACGGTCCAATGGCGAATGAGAGGGTTTAAGGCGCTCAGACACTTACAGCCTGAGATCGATTCTCAGTGAGGGCATTCTGCTTTGTTCTGAAGTTGATACTCAAACACTGTGAATATCGTCCTTTATAATTTAAATATAAAAAAATCATTCTATAAAGATTTCGTGTAATATTCTTAAAATTATAAGAAAGACAACTAAAAGCAAACTTATCAAATACAATATTAATTGACCCTTATTTATTGTTTGTGTTCCAAAAACAATGATATTCTTTTATTATTAGTTTGCTAAATAAATAGATACATTTCTAAATTCAGTGACAAAATCTTACGTGTGGTGATATTCATACAAATCAATCAATAATGAAAAATTTATGTAGGGTGCCAAATATTTAGATGGTATTACGAAATATAGCTATAATTTTTAAAAATTATGAAATATAGCTACTGTACTGTATCTACAAAACATAGTTATATATAACTTGTTCACGTACTAGTGTACTACTGTCTGGTATAACTGAGCTTATATTCGTCTAATACAGTTCTTATACAATAATTATAGCTACGTTCCGTAAATTGTAGCTACACTTCGTAATTACACACTAAACTATAGCTATTTATGAAATTTCTCATCAACAATCAATCAATATATCCAGTGTGATCCTACCTCGATATCACATACAAATATTATGAATATATAAAATAAACTTTTTAATTTATTTTTATAATCATATAAGTATTATAGCATATAAAAACTATAAATATTTTTTTGAATTCTGAACTAAGTGATCATATATATAAAAGAGTATAATTGAAATCTTTGGCCCATATTAATTTAAAAAAGAAAAGGATATAAAACCGTAGAGATTATTAATTATTCAAAGTTTGGTATATACTATATACACACACTTCGCAGTACCGAATCAGTCAATTGGTATTCACTATTCAACGATGAATTTTTTTCTACTGTTTTTGACGGCTATTTTGTTCATCGCCGGCGCCAGAACTGTCTTCGCCGGCGATTATGTCCGGCCACCGCCTCGCAAAACGTTCAATTTTCCATGGAATTCAAAGTCTTCTTCGCAACCTCAGCAGGTAAAAAGTTATAGTACACAAAGTTAAATCATTCTCTATTTTACATCGTTAATTATGTTGACTTAAAAGTTCATTTCTTCTGTATTTACTCTGATTTTCGCTCAAATTTTTGTGGAAAATGAATCGGGTCAAACCGGGAAGTTTAGGTTAGTCTGGTAGCTGGTTAGAGTTATGTAGCTGGTTAGAGTTATGCATGTATTTGTTATAAGAAAATTTATGTATTATTTTATACCGAGATTAGTTATGTAAGGTTTACTTGTAAATGTATTAGTAATTTTATCTTTTAACTGGATAAAATAATACGTAAATCTCCTCATCACTTATACATGTACTAAATTGCAAACCAAATACCGTATTGATTTTATACATGAATAGCTTACCTCCTAACCAGTTATTAAACATGGTTATTAGTTATGATGCATGCTTTAATACCTATATAACTCACCTCCAAACTTGCTACCAAACGACGCTTAAAGTTCTCTGATTTTCACTCGAATTATGTGGAAAATGAACCGGGTTAAACCCGGAAGTTTAGGGGTCATTAGGTAGCTGGTTAGAATTATGTAGGTATTAGTAATGTAGGAATTAGTTATGAGGAAATTTATATATTGTTTTATATAGGGATTGGTTATGTAGGGTTTAGTTATTCCATCTTTTAACTGCATATGATAATACATACATTCGCTCATAACTTATACATTTATTAGTTATGTGGGTTTCTAAATTACAAAAAAACACCGTATTAACTTTATACAGACTTACCTTCTAACCAACTACCAAACATAGTAGTATCACTTATGCAGGATTTAATACCTATATAACTCACCTCCAAACCAGCTACCAAACATAGTAGTATCACTTATGTAGGATTTAATACCTATATAACTCACCTCCAAACCAGCTACCAAATGACCCTTAAAGTTCATTTCTGCTGTTTTTACTCTGATTTTCTCTCGAATTTTGTGGAAAATGAATCGGGTTAAACCCGGAAGTTTACTATTTGGATCAGTAATTGAATCCATTTTGCTGTGTGATTACACTTCTTTGTTATTTGGAATTGGAACCAGCTATGCTTTATGTAGGTCATATAGGTGGAGTTGGTCCATCTTGCTGTTGTGAAAAACAAAAAGGAAACATCATATTGTCTGTTGTGAAATTTATCTTTGTTTGGAGGGAAAATGGTCTTTTTCATACTTGATTTGATATGCTTTACTTGAGTCGAGATTCCATCGGAAACAACCTCTCTACTTTAACAAGGTAGGAGTAAGGTTGCGTACACACCACCCTCCCCAAACCGCATTTGTGTGATTACACTGGGTATGTTGTTTAGAGGGAAAATGGTTGAGTTTGTGTCTATACTCTTTGAAATTAGCAACTTTGACCTTTGTTTGACTTTTACCGGCCCTTAGGAAAGGGGGGGGGGGGGGTCTTGATTTTGCCCTCGACCCCTCACAAGACTCCGACTTGAGAGTAATTCTAAACCATAGTTAAAAGTTGAGGGGTAAATTTAGACCTTTTCTTGGAAGGATTTTGGACACGTGGAGTCCACCTATTTCATGCTAGAGCTTCATTAATATAAAGACAAAAACGAGATAATTTGCTAAAGGCAAGGGTGTGAATGTACCAAAAGTCTTTACAAAAGAGCAAAATTGAGCAATTCGAATATCATGTTGTCTGTTGTGAAATTTGTCTTTTTTAGGAGGGTAAATGTTCTAATTTGTTTTTGTACTCTTTGAAATTGAGCAACTTTGACCTTCGTTAGACTTTTCGTCTAATCTTACCTGTCCTTAGGGAAGAGTCTCATTTTTGCTCTCGGCCACCACATAACTCCGACACTCCAACCTGAGAGTAATTCTAAAATATAGATAAAAGTTGAGGGGTAAATCTAGGTCTGTTTTTTGAAGGATTTTGGACACATGGAGTCCGCCTATTTCACGCTAGAGCTTCATTAGTGTAAAAACAAATACGAGATAATTTGCAAAAAGCAAAGTTATGAATGGACGAAAAGTCTTAACAGAGGAGTAAAATTAAGCAATTTCGAATAGTACATGGGCAAATTTAGACCTTTTCCCTTGTTAGAATAAGTTTGCTTTTAGCACCTATCTGGAGGGAGACCAGGGTTTAAATCCTGAGTAGAGCAAGAAAAGCTAGGTAGTTTTATCATTCCTCCAAGTCTTGGTGGTGTATTGGTGGGAGTCGGGAGGTAGCAAGTGTGTGCACAAGCTAACCTGGACACTATCATGAGGGAAAGAAAGTTGACTTTTAATCATCATTTTTTATTTTGTTTCGACTTCCACAGAATGCAAAGACTGAGCATTCTATGGAAGCCTTAACGATAGTTATGCCCTTACGATCAGTTTAAGTCTGCTTATATAATTTCCACCATCTTTGGGTTCCTTAAGATAATCAATACTGATCTTGAGTCAATTTTTCTTTCTTCACAGAAAGGTTCATTACCAGTTGCTAGTATGGATTTTATGTGCGTATTTGTACGACAATTATAACTTATTAGCCTCTAGCATGCCTTAGGTCCATTTGATAACATCACTAAAGCTTGTAAGCTACCTAAAACTATATATTTTCTGTGTTTCTTTTGTTTGTTCAAATATGTTATTAATGTTATTTAAGTCGTCTAAGACATGTTGACTTAAATGTGTAAAGTGATATATTTTGCATGGGTTCACAATTTGAGTTTGTGGATTTCATCAAGGGAATTGATTTTCCTCTTGCAGGTTCACATCTCATTAGCTGGGGACAAACACATGCGGGTCACATGGGTCACCAATGATGGATCTTCTCCTTCTATTGTTGAATATGGGACATCCCCCGGAAAATATAATGCTATAGCTCAAGGAGAAAGTACCAAATATAGTTATCTATTATATAGTTCGGGGAAGATACATCACACTGTTATTGGACCATTGCAAGGAAATACTACATACTTTTATAGATGTGGAGGCGAAGGGCCTGAATTCCAGCTGAAAACTCCACCCTCTAAGTTTCCAGTTACTTTTGCTGTGGCCGGTGATTTGGGTCAGACTGGATGGACGAAGTCAACTTTGGAGCACATAGACCAATGCAAATACGACGTTCATTTACTCCCCGGTGACCTTTCTTATGCTGATTATTTACAACATAGGTGGGACACATTTGGTCAACTCGTTCAGCCGCAAGCTAGTTCTAGGCCATGGATGGTGACACAAGGGAATCATGAAAAAGAAAGCATACCATTTCTAAAGGACGGGTTCGTCTCTTATAACTCGAGGTGGAAGATGCCTTTTGAGGAGAGTGGATCCACTTCAAATCTCTACTATTCATTTGATGTTACTGGAGTTCATATCATTATGCTCGGTTCATATACTGCTTATGATGAGTACTCTGATCAATATAGGTGGCTGAAGGTTAGATGAGCTCTCATTTATTCCTAAAATTGAAAACTCTCTATATTTGAAGAAATTCTTTATCACGTAGAATAGAAGTCACCAGGAAAGGGATTAATTTGCTTTTGTCTTACAGTGTCACTTATGACATTTGAGGAAATTTCCAATCCTTAGGAAGTGCCAATATGAAACAGAAGATATTTTTGTTGTTTATACTTTTAGATCTGTAGATGTTTTTGTCCATTGTTATATTCAGAAACTTTGGAGCTTACACGTAAAAAGAGTCTAGTATATGTAGTGACCAGTGAATGACCTGAGGCATATAGCTTTTTTTGCAGTTAGATGAAGGGCCCCTTTGGACATGAATTCTTTTTCCTTCTTTTAAAAAAAAAATCTCAAACGTGTTTAGTTATACATTGGACAAATTTTTTGAAAAATAATTTGAAGATGAGTTTCAAGTTTGAAAAAATGGGTTTAACCTATTTTTCAAGTGAATTTTTTTCCACTCACAAAACTTTATTTTTTCCAAGTTAAATGCATGCCAAAATACAACTTCAACTTCCAAATACTCTTTTTACTATATTTTTTTTTTCAAATATCACATCTTTTATGTCTAAATGCCAACTAAGAATCTATACTTTCTGGATTATTAGAGTCCAACAGGTTGATCTATGTTGTTTGGACTCTTCAAAATTCCACTTGTCTGTGTCTGGTCCTCCAGAAGTAGTGTTTGGAGGATCTGACACGGGTGCGGAAACATTTTTGGACAATCCGAGCAACATAGATGTTGATTATGCTAAGGTGGTGATTTTCCTACTTGAACTAGAAAATCCTGCATGATTTTCCTCCTTGTGAGGACGCATGAATCCAGTGCTGGTGGTTGGGGAGTGGGTTGAGATCCAAAGTAGCTTCCTTATGTAATCTCGTAAACCTACAGCTTTAGATACAGAAAGACCTACTTCTATTTGTATTTCATATTACCATTAGAAGTTTTCCTCCCAATTAAGCTATCGCTTTATCAGTACATTACTCCCTCTGTCCCAATTATGTGAAGGTATTTGACTGGGCACGGAATTTAAAAACAAAAGGAAGACTTTTGAAATTTGTGGTCTAAAATAAGTCATAGAAATTTCCGTGGTTACAAATCAGTTCATTAAGTGTAAAATGGGAAGTTTGAAGTTAAATTTTTATTAAATATGGAAAGACGTCATTTTATTTGGGACTGTCTAAAAAGGAACTCACATAAATTGGGACAAAGGGAGTATTATTTAAGGAGAAAAGTACGAATATCTTCACATTCCATACCTCTTTGAACAGCACTGTGACCTACTTGCTAATTTAGTTCAATTATGGACCTTGATCGCTACAGGCTGATCTTCTAAAAGTGGATCGTAAAAGAACACCTTGGTTAGTTGTGCTATTCCATGTGCCATGGTATAATAGTAACACAGCCCATCAATGTGAAGGTGATGACATGATGGCAGCTATGGAGCCTTTGTTGTGTGCTGCTGGTGCAGATATAGTGTTCACTGGGCATGTTCATGCTTATGAGCGCACGGTAGGCCTGTCTCCTTGATTCCTTTTTTTCTTTTTTCGGGATACCTGCCACAACTCTGTCCACCAAGGCTAGGACAGATGAGAAGAATCACCTAATGTTTTTATTTCTGTTGGAATTTGAGAACCTGAGACCTCATGGTTCTAAACCCACTTCATTGACCACTAGGTCACATCCTTGGGTGCCTGTTTCTCCTTGATTCTTTTTACCTAGTCGTGTGTTTCTTTGACAACAGAAACGAGTTTACAAGGGTAAATCTGATCCTTGTGGTGCCGTCCACATTACAATTGGAGATGGAGGAAATAGAGAAGGTTTAGCTCACAGGTAAATGTTCTTGTAGTAATTTCTCCTGTCATCTGGAGCACATTAACCATATAACGAGAAGGGCTGTTAAGCACCAACTAGTTGAATTCTTTAATGGTCTGTGTATTTTGTGCGGAAGGGGAATCCTTTTCAGTGTAGTTGAGTGACTTTGACAACAAAGGAGAAAGTAAAAATGTGAAAAGGGATGTATTTGGTATGAAGGAAAACATTTTTTAATTTTCCTATATTTGGTTGGTCAAAATGTTTTGGAATACATTTTCTTTAAAAAATAAGTTCCTTAAAAATCACGAAATGACTTCCCTAGTGGGAGCAGAAAAAACAAGTTTCATAAGTGACATTACAAGCTCATTATCTCCTCCTCACCCCTAACGGCCTCAATAGCAACGCCGACCACCCCTTGACAACCCCACCCCTGCCACCCATGACCCTCCCACTCCCTACCCCACCCCCACCCCGCCCCCATAGTGTTCTCATTGATTGCATAGACATGCTCTTGTGACTATTTTTTTAGCTTACCAAACACTAAAAAATAAATAAGTAAGAAAATCACTTATTTTGCAAGAATACATTTACACCATCCTCTCCGGACCCCGCTTGTGGGATTACACTAGGTATGTTGTTGTTGGTACGTTTTGAGGGAAAATAGTTTCCTTCATACCAAACACACCCTTATTCCCGGCTTTGTGAAGCAGAAAGCTCACATTAAACTGTTCTGGAAACTTAATCAAGTACTACCCCATAGGAAAGAGAAGTTTCCTGCCTCCCCCTTCATTTTGAGTTGCAGAAGTTTTAACAGGCTACTAGTCCTAGCTATAACACTCGCTTTTGCTGTTCTTTGTGTTGATATCTATAGTTAAATAGAAGCGTTCATTAAAATATGAAATGAAGTTTACTTGTCTTGGCACCTTCAACAGGTACAAACAACCCCCACCAGAATGGTCGGTCTTTCGTGAAGCAAGCTTTGGTCATGGCGAACTTAAGATGGTTAATTCAACTCATGCCTTTTGGAGTTGGCATAGGAATGAGGACGATGAACCAGTGAGGTCTGATCAGGTTTGGATAACCTCATTGATCGGTTCAGGGTGCAATACTGGAGGTAGCCATGAAATGAGAAGGATTCTTATGGCCTCTTAGTCCATGCTCTCGACTGAATTCTATAGGCATGTATGGTTTTATTTCTTTATATTTTGAATCCTGGGGAAAATGCAATACCTGCATCAAGATAGGGAAGTTACATTTATACGGAATGAAGATTGTTCTAAATTTCAAGTAGCATTAGTTTTTGTATATGTATGTTATTTGAAGAATCACTTAATTAGTATACTAGTTTTCAGGGAGAAAGCAGTTGAATACATTGATGCCAACTCTATTTTCTTTTACTACTCTACTGCCCCCGTCGGTGGGAGCGAGAAAAGTTTGGGATTGTTTGGTGTTTCTTCCATCAATCATCCGGATCTACGCCGTATATCAACAGATTATCCGAGTTATCCTTATACAAGCTCAATCGAACAATGCATAAAACTTAAAACTCATTAAAAGATCCATGACCAGTGCTAGATTAAGGCGTGGTATTTATCATAATCATACAAGGTTGCATTTTTAATATTTAAAATGCTACAATTGGTCTCACATGAGCTTCTACTCCTTTCATCCAAAACTGACAGAACCAACTTGAAGATTAGTACTCCCCATTTTCTTAATTTATATAATATAGTTTGATTGAGCATAAAATACAACAACATACTCAATGTAATCTCACAAAGTTGGATCTGGTTACAAGAAATTCTAGAATTTGTAGTCTTAAATATGTAATAACATTGTGTGACTGAAAAAACATATTTAAAGTAAAATAAAAAGTTTAAAATTAAATTATTTTTAAATTTAAAAATTATTATAATTTTTTGGAACAAATTAATAAAGATAACAAGTATAGAGTTACCTAACACTTTCTTTTTGTGTAAAGTATATATGTATAGAGTAATGAAAGATAACAAGTATCTTGTAAAATTAATCTAAATGCACGGAAACTGTCACACCCCAACCTTGGCGGGGGTGTGGCTGGCACCCTAAGGCCCGAGTGTGCCAATTGTAATATCTGAGCCACATGATACGAAACCTGGGCTGACAAGGCCTCCAAATGACTGTAATAAGATAGAAAGCAACAATAATCTGCACGCAGAAAAGGCCCAACATAACATATATATACATAAACTGAGGCCAACAAGGCCGTCACAAGTATATCAATATTTGATTAGGGCCGACAAGGCCACATGAAACATATGTACAACAATCTCTAGTCTGCAATCCTCTAGGAGTACTACCATGTGTCATCAAGTCGGGACAGAGCCCTGAAATACCCAAAATAATAATATACATATGCAATAGCGCCTACCGACTCTGTACAACAACTCCAGAGAAGTGGAGTGCGACTACCAACAGTTGGAAGCAGATACCTTACTGTGGAGGTAAGTCGGTCTGTCTATTGGGCATGAAACACAGCGCCCCAAAAAGGAACATTAGTACGAAAGATGTACTGAATATGTAAAGCAGGTAAATAATGTAAATAAGAGATGTATTACCAGAGTAGGTTGTAGAAATAAACCTGAAACTCAGTGTTACACCTCGTCATTTTAAGGCAATAATTTGTGAACGTAATTAAGGAGATAAGATTCGAATATTGGGTATAAAATATAATTACATATCCTAATACGGAGATTAGTATACAAAAGGATGTAATCCCGGAATAACTTTGGGATACAATAAATGTGGTATGGACTAAGTGCTGTGTATAATAAAAATTAGGACATGAGTTTTTTAGATTTTATATAAGATTGATTATGTGGGAGATTGATTTATTAATTGTGGGATTAATTTTAGTGGAGAGGGTGATAAGTGAGAATTAGTGGACAAATTATGGTAACTCACTCCTCCCCCCCTCTCGTCGAACCGCCCCACCTAAAAATCTGCCCATGCTCACTAAGACCAAGGTTTCATTCATCTCCCCTCCATTTCGAAAATTGCACCCTCTCAACATCCCTCATCTCCTCTAAACAGATTTTCTTCCATTTCATAGACAAATTGAAGACTAAACCAACTCTAATTCCAAGATTAAGTCCTCTACAAAGTTCCAAACCAAGATAAGCACTCCAAACAGTGGGTCACGACATTTGATCGAGAATCTGCCCAGAAATTGTAAGTTTTGGAGATAAGTTATTTGGAAGAAGAACATGCAAGTAAAATGGGTTTAAACTTGAAATGGATGCATGCATGTCCTCGTAATTGAAAGAAGTTGTAGAAATAGTGCAAAAATTAGAGCAGTGGCCGTGACTTAGAGGGACTATTTCGGGCTAAAAATTAAGGTAAGAATTCTTCTTTTTATAGAGTATTTGGAAGATTAAATGATGTTGTAGTTAAGGGATAAACTCATGATAAAGAGGAATTGGAAATAAGAGAAATGCATGTGGTTGTTGTTGGAGTTGTGATTATCGATTTTGAGGCTGTTTTGTATACATTTGCTTTGATTGTTGTTGTTGTTATTATTGCCACTAATTGCATGTTGAAATTGAAAATAAATCTTGATATTTAAAGTTGTAATTGATTATATGAAAGTATTAAAACATGAAATTGGAGTTTAAGAAGTTATAAGAAGAGTTGTGGTATTATGTTGTTTGGACCGTGACACCCCTAAATTGTTGGACATTGTTGTGTAGAATTTAGGGGTTGTTTCGTGGAGATTAGAATACTGGAAATTTAGCTATGAACATGCATATACATTGTTGTAATTGCGGATATAAGTCATAAAGAATAGAGGAATAGAAAGGTTGTACATTGCACTCTTGTTGTTGTTGGAATATCTCTCGTTGTTATTGAAGTATGAACTGATTCGTAATGGCTATTTTAATATGGTTAAGGGGCTGAATTAACATGAGAAATGGGTGTATTAATCACCTTGGTTGTTGTTTTGGTTGTACTCCATGAATGTATAATGGTAGCATATATGGAGTATATGAGACTGTTTTGGTATATCCTTGAGTTGTATTTTGTTATTGGTATTGTTGGCCTTGTTTGTAAGTTATGGATGTGTATATAAGTATGGGAAGTGCTGCTCAATTTTATATAACAAGAGAGTCATCATTCGATACATATAAAGTATGCTAGTAATCATATAGTTGACGGACATATTGTTATTGCTATAGGTCGAAGTGCTAGTTGAGACGTGTTCTAAATATTGAGTTGGTTAGTTCGACTATAAGGTATGTGAAACTATCATTTCTTCTTTTTGGCATGATTTATATAAAGTGAGTGTACGACGGACGTACATAATTCCATTGAATCCTAATTTCTAGTGACACTTGATATGATAGTTGCCTTTGATTTTACAAGTGATAGTTTATTCTATTTATTCTATTGAGAGTCAAACGATGATTTAAATTGCATATGGTTGCTCATGATAATCTACTCGTGCTAATGTGATTATATGATTTCACCGAGTCCCGGGCCGGGAATGTTTCATGCGTAGTTCCTTATATGTTCACCATGTCATTCACTAGAGGGTCGGACAGTATATATATGATGATATATATGGACAGACATCCACGGATATGAGATATGCAGACAGGCATCCGCGGATATGATATATGTGGACAAACATCCACAGATATGACTATGTGTACACATTATATGTTCACCGCGTCCTTCACTAGAGGACCGGGCAGTATATATATGATGATATATGTGGACAGACATCCACGGATATGAGATATGCAGACAGGCATCCGCGGATATGATATATGTGGACAGACATCCACAGATATGACTATGTGTACATATTATATGTTCACCACATCCTTCACTAGAGGGCCGAACAGTATATATATGATGATTTTTGTGGACAGGCACCCACAGATATGACTTATTTTATATGGACATGTCTTGACTCTCATTTCATAAGGCATAGGTGCATTGATATCTTGATTATTATACTTGTATCATGTTATGTTCTGGCCAGTTATGATCTTCTTTACAGTACATCATGTTTTACATACTCAGTACATTATTTCGTACTGACCCCCTTTTCTCGGGGGGCTGCGTTTCATACCCGCAGGTACAGATATTCGGTTCGGTGATCCTCCAGTCTAGGATTCCTGTTCAGCTATTTGGAGAGCTCCATTGATCCAGAGCCAAGTCATTTTGGTACAGACCCTTTTGTTATAGATTTATATATATTCAGGGGTACGGCGGGGCCGTGTCCCGTCATATTTCATTATCATACTCTTAGAGGTCTGTATACAGGTGTGGGTGGTAGATGTATTTTGGACTTGGGTGGATTGTATATGTGTTTTGGTCAGCTGTGCTGTGGTACTTCATTTTGGGATGTTACCGTATATAGTGACAACCTTGTCGGCTTGCCTATTTTGATATGGTTTACCGATTTCTACATTATTCTTGGTATCTGTGTAATTATATGTGACATGTGGGTATAAGGGTACCCAGGTAGGGCATCGGATCGCGGTCCGACGGATCGGGTCGTGACATTTAGTGGTATCAGAGCAGTTCGTCCTCGGAATGTCTACAGACCGTGTCTAGTAGAGTCTGTATGGGTATGTTGTGCACCATACTTATACGCAGGTGGCTGACGGACATTTAGGATGTTATATTTTCTTCTTACTCTAATCGTGCGATAGAGCTATGTTATTAGGATAATCCCTCTCTACAAATTATTGTGTTTACAGCTATGCCTCCGAAGAAAGCGACAGCCGCTCAGAAGGGCAAATCAATAGCAGGAGCTACTAGTCAGACCCGGAGAGTTACTAGGGCCCATACCGATCTATGCCGAGGCGTACCCACTCGACGAGCTGCTCGCTACGCCACCTCGAGGCTCCAGTTCGAGGCGGCATCACCACCGGTTCGAGGCCCAAAGACTGAGCCTCCAGCTCCTCAGCCAGGGGCGGAGGATAGGGCCATGAGAGATGCAATTTAGCTGCTGACCAGACTAGTGGCAGGGCATACTCGCAGGAAGGGACCAGGAATTGACTCTAGATCTGATAGTTTGAGGGTTCATGACTTCTTGAGTTGTAATGCTCCAGAGTTTTTCGGGTCAAAGCTCGAAGATGATCCACAGGAGTTTATTCGGTAAGAAGGGGAAGCTTAGCCCGAGATACATTGGGCCTTATCAGATTATTCGTAGGATAGGAAAGGTTTCCTATGAGTTGGACTTACCATCTGATTTGGAAGCGACACATCCAGTCTTTCATGTATCGATGTTGCGTAAGTGTATTGGTGATCCTTCTTGAGTTTTCCCGGTAGATGAGTTCAGGTGACAAATGAGTTGTCTTATGAGGAGAGTCTCATAGCTATACTTGATCGTCAGGTTAGAAGGTTGCGTACTAAGGATGTGTCTTCCGTTAAGGTATTATGGAGAAACAATAATAGGGAAGAGATGACTTGGGAAGCAGAAAATGAAATGAAGAAGAAGTATCCTCACTTGTTCCCTATGCCTACATGTAATTCATTCCTTACTTGACGATATTGATTGGTAAGTGATATGTGTGATATATTGTGGCCCTGTGTGACATCTTTGGGTTTGCTGAGTATAGGTTGTGGGGTATAGTTATAAAGGAGACTCTGCCGAAATTGTTGTAGCATAAGACCTATTATGAACATTCGAGGACGAATGTTTCTAAGGGGAAAGAATGTTACGCCTCGTCATTTTAAGGCAATAATTTGTGAACGTAATTAAGGAGATAAGAATTGAATATTGGGTATAAAATATAATTACATATCCTAATACGGAGATTAGTATATAAAAGGATGTAATTCCAGAATAATTTTGGGATACAACAAATGTGGTATGGACTAAGTGCCGTGTATAATAAAAATTAGGACATGGAATTTTCAGATTTTATATAAGATTGATTATGTGGGAGATTGATTTATTAATTGTGGGATTAATTTTAGTGGAGAGGATGATAAATGGGAATTAGTGGACAAATTATGGTTACTCACTCCTCCCCCCTCTCGTCGAACTGCCCCCCCTCCCCCCCAACCTAAAAATCTGCCCATGCTCACTAAGACCAAGGTTTCATTCATCTCCACTCCATTTCGAAAATTGCACCATCTCAACATCCCTCCTCTCCTCCAAACAGATTTTCTTCCATTTCATAGCCAAATTGAAGACTAAACCAACTCTCATTCCAAGATTAAGTCCTCTACAAAGTTCCAAGCCAAGATAAGCACTTCAAACAGTGGGTCACGACATTTGACCGAGAATCTGCCCAGAAATTATAAGTTTTGGAGATAAGTTATTTGGAAGAAGAACATGCAAGTAAAATGGGTTTAAACTTGAAATGGATGCATGCATGTCCTTGTACTTAAAAGAAGTTGTATAAATAGTGCAAAAATTGGAGCAGTGGCCATGACTTAGAGGGACTGTTTCCGGCTAAAAATTAAGGTAAGAATTCTTCTTTTTATAGAGTATTTGAAGGATTAAATGGTGTTGTAGTTAAGGGATAAACTCGTGATAAAAGGAATTAGAAATAAGAGAAATGCATGTGGTTGTTGTTGGAGTTGTGATTACCGATTTTGGGGTTGTTTTGTATACATTGGCTTTGATTGTTGTTATTGTTATTATTGTCACTAATTGCATGTTGAAATTGAAAAGAAATCTTGATATTTAAAGTTGTAATTGGTTATATGAAAGCATTGAAACATGAAATTGGAGTTTAAGAAGTTATAAGAAGAGTTGTGGTATTATGTTGTTTGGACCGTGACACCCCTAAAATTGTTGGACATTGTTGTGTAGAATTTAGGGGTTATTTCGTGGAGATTAGAATGCTGGAAATTTAGCTATGAACATGCATATACATTGTTGTAATTGCGGATATAAGTCCTAAACGAATAGAGGAATAGAAAGGTTGTACATTGCACTCTTGTTGTTGTTGGAATATCTCTCGTTGTTGTTGAAGTATGAACTGATTCGTAATGGCTATTTTAATATGGTTAAGGGACTGAATTAACCTGAGAAATGGGTGTATTAATCACCTTGGTTGCTGTTTTGGTTGTACTCCATGAATGTAAGGAAAAAGAATGTATAATGGTAGCGTATATGGAGTATATGAGACTGTTTTGGTATATCCTTGAGTTGTATTTTGTTATTGGTATTGTTGGCCTTGTTTGTAAGTTGTGGATGTGTATATAAATAGGGGAAGTGCAGCCCAATTTTATATAACAAGAGAGTCATCATTCGATACATATAAAGTAAGCTAGTAATCATATAGTTGACGGACATATTGTTATTGTTATAGGTCGAAGTGCTAATTGAGACGTATTCTAAATATTGAGTTGGTTAGTTCGACTATAAGGTATGTGAAACTATCCTTTCTTCTTTTTGGAATGATTTATATAAAGTGAGTGTACGACGGACGTACATAATTCCATTGAATCCTAAGTCCTAGTGACACTTGATATGATAGTTGTCTTTGATTTTACAAGTGATAGTTCATTCTATTTATTCCATTGAGAGTCAAACGATGATTTAAATTGCATATGGTTGCTTATGATAATCTACTCGTGCTAATGTGATTATATGATTTCACCGAGTCCCGGGCCGGGAAGGTTTCGTGCGTAGTTCCATATATGTTCACCGCGTCCTTCACTAGAGGGCCGGGCAGTATATATATGATGATATATGTGGACAGGCATCCGCGGATATGAGATATGCGGACAGGCGCCAAAAACTTATTGCGATATTTCTAAGTGCTTACGCAAGTGTACGTATTGTTCAAGTAATAAAGATCTGTAAATCCGAATTTATCGTCCACAGAGACTGGTTTATGAAGTACCGGTTATCTATTCTATGGTATCTATTTGGTTGACGTTCTTTAGTTTTAGATTGATGACTAAGAATTATGACTAAGTTCATAAAATAAACTAAAGATGATTATACTTTGGGTTTATAACAGTTATGAAGGAAATAGGGTTCCAGTCTCTTCAACTATCCACTTTTTCACGTGTTAATGCAATGCTAATGATTCTTCTTCTTATTAAGATAGCATGTTAACTAATTTGTCATTATATTCCGGTTAGGACATACAAGAGCTCAACCTAGTGATGAAACATTCTATATTTCTATGATAAGTTTGACCACACATGAGGATTTAGAACAATAACCCTTAAATGCTACACAAGTATCGGGGTACTTTCGTCCACGATTTTAACCTATGTCTAGACAATTACAGCATATTCAAATCTCACTTTTCAGACTTTTGATTCGAAATCATATAAGTGATGACAATTAATAGCTAGTTAATTATCAAGCAATCATAACAATATTGAATAGATCTTAATACGCTGAAAAAGAACTCAAAAACTAATGCATTAACTATATGTAAGAGCTTCAAGAAGATTCGATGGAAACCCTACTAAAGTAATAAGCTCCTAAACATTATCATGTCAAGAACTAAATTACAATTCAACATAAACTTAAATAAAATAAGGGAAATAAAGTAACTTGAACAATAAGATATTTCCAATTGTCGCTTGTAGCCGTCGTTCTCCTCTCCAAAGTATGATTTGTGATATGGTATAAGGTATATGATAATGAACAGGGTTTAGGGATTTTATACTTGAGAAAAGTTGTCTTTCGGACCAAAAAACCCTCTCCAATTCGGCCCAGGACTTCTTGAAAATACGCGTAGGCACCTTGATTAGTTGTCAAACGCGTGCTTATTCACCGAAATCATCGTAGCTTCACGGAAATATGGCACCGCGATTCCATGGCGTGCAGCGGTGCCTTCGACGGTGTTTCAGTTTCGGACTTTCGGCAATTTTGACGCCTCGGTGCTAATTTTCCTGACCGCGGTTCCATGGCACCGCGGTGCTACTTGGCCAGGCACCGCGGTGCCTCTCTGATTTCTGCCCACTTCCACCTGATTTGTTCTATTATTCGTGGCACTTTTTAGGCTTCATTCATCGGGCTGTGCTTGTGCAATTTGCATCTCAATTAAGCTCATTTCGTTATCAAAAGTAGCATTCTCTCCTTCATAACCGTTGTGATACAAAATGAAAGAAAAACAACCTAACACTATACTAACACAAACGAAAAGAGTAAAATACGTAACTAGAAAGGACTCAAAAGAGTATATAAAATACACTCAATAAACACCCCCAAACTTACAATTTACTCGCCCTCGAGTAAAGCACTAAACAAGAACAAAATAATATAATAGACTCAATGAAATGGATCAAGTAGTTATAGCAATGCTTCTTCAAAATCATGGATGAAAGTTGGGATAATATGTTTGAACATACATAGCATGAGTAATTAGCAATTTAGAATTTCAAGTTAGATATTTCACAAATTCACTTAGATCATGATCAATTGGAAATATAAATACCTAACCTATGCATGTCAATCTCATTCCATCTTTCCCAAACGCTATAGATCTGTTTACTTGCTATTCTCCACTAATCATAAACATACATATTAAAGATCATCAGGACTTTCACTGGTTGAAATGTAGGCTTAGGTAGGGGTAGGTAAAAATAGGCATTTAGGCTCAATTACGTACCATAAGCATTTTCATTCAACTCATTTTCCTTCTTTTTGACTTTCTTTTCAATTTCATACCTATTTTCTCTCCTCTTTTCTTTTGAGAGAATGTGATACATTATAAATAACAAGCAACCCAAACTTAGATTTTTGCATATTTTTTATTTGAATGCATCAAATTTATACTTTTTTTTATTCTTTTTCAACACTTTTCATTCCAAGAGTTTTCAAATATCACTTATGACATAGCAAAAGAATCATTGGGTGTCAAAGAAAGATCTTATTTTAGGCTCAAAGGGGCTGACTAGTGATACAATTTATGTCAGGATATGTAATGAATGGTAAGAAGGGCTACCAAAGAAATGCCTGAATCATTTTCCTAAACATGTATATCTTAACTATTTCGCTTCAAATAACAAGCAAACAGATTTTCTAGACATTTTTCAACCTTTCTTTCCATAACTGACACACATAGGCAAAGCACAAATATCTCAAATAATTAGATGTCATGAATTTTTGGCATATCTAACTTAAGCACACAAATTTTTGCTTTCAATTCCATTACATTATCTCATTTTATCCACTCAATATCGTTAGCAACTACAACATGCATGATCCATAAAAAAAAATATGACTCATGAACACATAAAACAACAAAAGACAACAAAAAGACTCAAAACAAAATAAGACACCCCTTCAAACTTAATCGACACATTGTCCCAATGCGTGAAGACTAAAAATAATGAGGGACAACTTACTGACACAACACAGCGGTCATAGCAGAGGTCTGGGAGGAAGGCCAAATTACTGTGCACAAAGCCGAAGGAGGAACAACGGTTCTGCTCCAAGCACCGCGGTGCTAATTACCGAAAAACATTCCAGTGTCTTCAGTTTTCTTCATTGTTAACCATTCGCCCTTCGGAGTGAGTCATGCTCTTCATCTGTCATTCAACAACACTAACATACTAGATCGTGAGACTGTTCAAGATAAAATAAACAAACTAAAACAAAAATTGGAATAACATAATTAAAATCATTGGGTTGCCTCCCAAGTAGCGTTGTCTTTAACGTCTTTTAGCCGGACGCAGGTTACTTACTAGATCAAGGAGGTAGAGTGTCCCCTCCGCATATACATTTTAGCACCATTTTCTCCTTCTTCTCCTTTTCTTTTTCACAGGGCTTATTTCAAGATGATTCATTCCCTTGTTCTCATCCACCACATCATTTACGGGTGCAAAATTCTTACCATCAAGGGCATCAGTACCCTTGGAACTTTCATGAGGACCTTTTTTATCAACTACACCAACATCAAAGCATCTAGCATCGACTTGAGGTTCAGTGGGCTGCTTGAAAACTTTAAACACCATTTCCTCACCTTGAACTCTGAGTTTTAACTCCCCCTTTTCAACATCAATGAGGGCTCTCCCTGTGGCTAGAAATGGTCTCCCAAGGATCATGGGCATATTTTCATCTTCATCCATGTCTAAAAAGAGGAAATTAGCAGGAAAGATGAATTTACTCACTTGTACCAACACATCTTCAATAATTCCTTGAGGATGCACAACTGAGCGATCAGCTAGCTGCAAGGTGACCGTGGTTGGTCTTGCCTCCACCAAACCAAGTCTTTTGAATACAGAGAGGGGCATTAGGTTGAAACTTGCCCCCAAATCACATAAGGCTTGCTTGCATGTCACATTCCCTATGGTGCAAGGTAGGGTGAAACTCCCTGGATCTTTCAACTTAGGGGGAAGTTTCTTCTGCAAGATAGCACTGCACTCCTCTGTCAGCGCTATTGTCTCATAGTCCACCAGCTTTCTCTTCTAAAACATGATGTCTTTCATGAATTTCACATAAGCTGGCATCTGCTCCAAAGCTTCAATGAATGAGAGATTGATATGAAGCTTTTTGAAGACCTCTAAAAATTTGGAAAATTGCTTGTCTAAGGACTTCTTTTGCAGTCTTTGAGGGTAAGTAATTTTGTCAGTATACTCCCTCATCATTGCGGGTGGAGACTTCTCTAAAATAGGACGGTCATCAGTAACCCCCTCCTTCTTTGCCTCAGCTGCTTTCTCCAACTCTCTCTCTTTTTCAGCCACTGATTTGGGTGCAACATGTTCTAACTGTTTTCCGCTCCTCAGGCTTATTGCCTGACACTGCTCCCTTGGATTCACCACAGTATCGTTGGGGAGGTTTCCTTGTTCTCTATTGTTCAGCATGCTTGCTAACTGTCCAACATGTGCCTTCAAATTTCGGATAGATGACCTAGTTTCTGTCATAAACTGGGTATGCGAATTTGTAAGTGTTAGCAAATGCTATTTTTAGCTCATCAGGCTTCTCTTGTGGCTGCTGGATCTGGTTTTGGCCTTGAAATTGTGCTTGCTTCCCTTGTTCATTCCTCCAAGAAAAGTTTGGGTGATTTCTCCACCTGTGATTGTACGTATTGGAGTAAGGTTGTTGTAGGGTCTCTGAAAATTACTCACTGCTTGAACCTGCTCCATGGGCACATTATTCGGATCCACTGTTGTGCATCAATCAAAAGTATGGGGACCCCCACAGATCTCACAACCCACTGGTGTCTGAACCGTTTTAATTGCCATGTTACTCTGTTGCATCTGCTTTGTCAAAGTGGCTGTCACGCCCCGACTTTTCCTAAGTCTTTACTTAGGGCGTGATGGCACCTGGACAATTATTTTCCACCAGGAGCACCATTTAATTCTCTTTATTTAGAATTTTAAACTTATATTCAAATACGGAGCTATTAATAAAAATAACAATAAAGAAATTTGTTTATGATTTTATTGAAAATATAACGCGAGCCCATGCTCGTGCAAATATTGTTTCTACATAGACATACTGACAAATATTATTCTAAGTTGGAAGGAGACTGCTCCACCGCGGGCATTTCGAGACATTGAACCGACATTACGAACTCGACGAGTACCAAGCCCAAACAATGGACTTGGTATGACAAGAGGCTGGACGATCGCTAGCCTTGGCCCTTTCTTCTATCACGCTTTCCTGAAACATGTTAAATAAAGAGTCAGCCCTACCATCTGGGGCTGAGTGAGAACCTTACCCTGCAATTCAAAGTAACATCACAATATTCCAAGCACAATCACATTGTAACGTAATAAGCATATTGCAAAAACATATCAGGTTACAACATTTTTAAGTATGCAACAA
The DNA here is from genome assembly GCA_029844215.1 of Przewalskia tangutica. Lineage (NCBI taxonomy): Eukaryota > Viridiplantae > Streptophyta > Magnoliopsida > Solanales > Solanaceae > Przewalskia > Przewalskia tangutica. Next base: position 1,171,301 of record CM056730.1, on the reverse strand, counting down.
CTCCTCATAGGAAATTCTCGGTTTAACTAACACTTCATTTTATCTCGTATTATACGTTAAGACATTCCCCTGCATTTCCACATGTTTATTACATTTATATATATTTGTGAACGCGTATTCACTTGTCATATTTATATATATGTGAACATGTATTCATCTTTCATATTTGTTGCGGCGTGCAACCCGATCCATTATATTTACGTATTTGTGAACACGTATTCACTTTACGTTTTGTTGCGGCGTGCAACCCGATCCATTATGTTTACGTATTCGTGAACGCGTATTCACTTTACGTTTTGTTGCGGCGTGCAACCCGACCCATTATATTTACGTATTTGTGAACGCGTATTCACTTTACGTTTTGTTGCGGCGTGCAACCCGACCCATTATATTTATGTATTTGTGAACACGTATTCACTTTACGTTTTGTTGTGGCGTGCAACCCGATCCATTATGTTTACGTATTTGTGAACGCGTATTCACTTTACGTTTTGTTGCGGCGTGCAACCCGATCCATTATATATTTATATATTTATGTGAACACGTATCCACTTTTCATATTTTTCAGAAGATCGAATAAATACTATTCTCTTTTCTAACATTCTGTCGTTCATACTTGTAACGATTATAACTTTTTAACCATAACTCCAACTAAGGTGTTTCTCAAGCGGAAAATAAGGTAAGACGGGGATCTTTCACGGTACCAAATTTCATTTAAAACTACTTTGGGTAACTAACACAAATTTATCCTCAAAACAGCCACATGAAATTTATTTCGGCAGAATTTTTATTAAACAACACCCAATCTTAGAATAGTCATAACTCCTAATCTGTAAACCCGTTCAAGCCCCATAAAATCTCAAAACGACGAGAACAGAGAGCTACACGTCTCCATGTGAACCATCCTTTCATATTATGTACCATTTGGTACAGTTTTACCCTTTTATTCGCTGCCCTTCCTGGATCTCGATAGATCCGAGGCAGAAACTTTAAACAGCGATAACTCTCAATCCGTAAGTCGGATAGACCCCCGTAAGGTCTCAAAATGTCCACAACAGAGAGATCTAGAACTTTTATTTAGAAACAATTTTCATATTCCCCACAGATTAGTACAGTTTTACGTTTCAACGTTCTGCCCTTCTGGATTCCGATGAATCCGAGGCAGCAACTTCAAACTACAATAACTCTCACCTCGTAAATCCGTTTTAATAAATATTTATCTATATCTGTCCGTAACAGAGAGATTTACAACCATGTAAATTTTCATATAATTCTAATAAGTAAAACTCAATAAAAACAGTCCGTAATTATGCTTTTCCGAATTTCGACCAAATCTAAGGCAGGTACTTTGAACTATGATAACTTTCAAACCTTATGTCCATTTTACCTCAGTTTTGGTTCTATATGATCATATTAGAGAGGTGTACCACTCTTCCGAATTTCATCAAATTCTAACAATTATAACTCAGTGAGAACAGTTCGTAAAGTTCATGACGCAACTAGTTATCTAAACAATCAAAAGTTCAATATTTCTTTTCAACACTCAATTCTTATTCTAACATGTATTGAACTAAAAATAAAGGATGTTACCAAGAATTTCTGAGTGAGAAAACTCACCTTGTAAGTGTGAGGATTATTGTTGTGTGGTTGCTAAAATTATCCTTACTCTCTAGTATTTTGATTCTTGTTCTTCTTGCCCTCTTGGTATTTTTTTCCTCTTCTTTTCACTTTTTTTTTTTCTGATTTTCTAACCTTTATGTTATGTACTTTGTTTGTGTGTAAATACTATGTATAAGTGGAGAGTTTTCTATAACTTATGGGAGGGGAAAAACCAAAAGATTGAAGGAAAATGAAAAGGGGGAAAGAAATGGACGTGCAATGCAATGCTTGCAGGCCTTTTTTTTTTATTTTTTTTTTGTTTTGTTTTTTTTTTTTCATTTCATATATCTATTTATCCAACTTTAACAGTAACTCTATCCCATGCAATTTATTCTTTGTATTCTTATATATATATTTTTTTATTAACCCAACTACAACTATATTTTTTTTTCCGGATTTCACATTCTCTCCTCCTTAAGCAACATTCGTCCTCTAATGTGAACAAGGTCGTAACATAATCACATAGACACAATAATGTTTATTGTTATTGTAACACTAATTTGGGGCTTCACATTCTCCCTTCCTTAAGAAGCATTCGTCCTCGAATGAGAATAAGGTTGTAACACAATGCATATAGACACGCAAATGACACACATATGAAGTACTATGTAATGCATTTTTTTTTATTATCTTAGTCAAATAGGAATGAATATTTGACTCTCATCTCCTCTTCCGCTTCCTAGGTGGCTTCCTCTGTGGAGTGATTCTTCCATAGGACTTTCACGGAAGCAATATCTTTTTTTCTTAGGCGTTGGACCTTTCTATCAAGTATTTCTACCGGAGCCTCTTGATATTGAAGCTCTTTATTAAGAACTATCTCCTGGGGAATGATGACGTGACTTGGATCGTGCAAGTATTTTCGTAACATTGACACATGAAATCTGGATGCCGCTTCCAGCTCTTGTGGAAGTGCTAATTCGTAAGCCACATTCCCCACTCTTCGCAAGATCTCATATGGCCCAATAAACCTTGGGCTCAATTTCCCTTTCTTACCAAAACGCATCACTCCCTTCATTGGGGACACTTTTAAAAATATTTTCTCCCCCTCTTGGAATTCAAGATCTCTTTTCCGATGATCCGCATAGAACTTATGACGACTATGAGCTGTTTTGATCCGCTCACGAATCATCTGTACCTTATCATTTGTTTCCTGAATGACTTCAGGTCCGAACAGTTGCGTCTCACCCACCTCGAACCATCCAAGTGGAGACCTACATTTTCGTCCATATAATGCTTCAAACGGGGCCATTTGTATGCTAGAGTGAAAACTATTGTTGTAGGCAAACTCAATTAGACATAGATGGTCCACGGCTTCCTGAAAATCTAACACACAAGATCGCAACATGTCCTCAAGTGTTTGAATTTTTCGCTCAGCTTGCCCATCTGTTTGCGGGTGGAAAGTCGTGCTTAACTTAACTTTTGTCCCGAGACCCTGCTGGAAACTTTTCCAAAAGTGTGAGGTGAACTGGGAACCCCTATCTGAAATAATTTGTAAGGAAATCCCGTGTAACCGCACAATCTCCTTCAAATAAACCTGTGTGTATTGTGGTGCGCGATACGTAGTCTTGACCGGTAAGAAATGGGCTGACTTTGTAAGTCGATCAACAATCACCCAAATAGAATCTTACCCTTCTCGAGTTTTCGGTAGACCAGTTACAAAATTCATATGAATCGCCTCCCATTTCCACATGGGGACCGATGTCTGAAGTAAACGCTGTGTTTTGATGTTCACTTTTCACTGGCGACATATAAGACACCTTCCGACAAACTCCGCAACGTCCTTCTTCATCCCGTCCCACCAGTAATTTTCCTTGAGGTCCTGATACATTTTTTTGTTGACCCAGGATGAATGGAATATCTTGTGTTATGACCCTCATCTAAGATCTTCCTCTTTAGATCCTTTACCTTAGGAACACATAACCTACCCTTATACCGAAAGGTTCCGTCATTATCTCCCAATGTAAACTGTGAAGGTTTTTCCTGTTGGATCCTCTCCCGAAATCCAACAAACTTTGTATCCTCAAACTGACTTTCTTTTATTTCAAGCTAAAGGCATGCGAGGTATCATGTACCACCCTACCTTCACCGATCTCGTTAAGCTAACCCCGAGGTTTCCAATCTTTGTACCTCCCGAACAATACCTCTTTTGTATTGCCAAATGGGCTAGCTGCCCATTGATCTCCCATCGAGTCGTCGGCCACCACGTTAGCTTTCCTGGGATGGTAAAGAATACTAAGGTCATAATCCTTAAGCAACTCTAACCATCTTCTTTGTCGAGATTCAAATCCGTCTGGCGTGGTTATGTCTCGCAAACTCTTATGATCTGTAAATATGTCCACATGCACACCATACAAATAACGTCTCCATATTCGTAAGGCAAACACCACCGCAGACTAATTCCAAGTCATGAGTTGGGTAATTCTTCTCATGTATCTTCAATTGTCTGAATCATACGCAATAACCTTTCCAAATCGCATCAAGACACATCCTAACCCAACTCTGAGGCATCGCAATAGGCGTGAACTCTTCTTGTCCCGATGGTAAGGTTAGGATGATGCGATGAGTCAACAATTCCTTTAGTTTCAAAACTTGCTTCACATGCTTCGACCATCGGTACTTAACCGCTTTTTGAGTCAACCGGTCAAAGGAAGCGTGAGACTAGAAAAACCTTTTACGAATCTTCTATAATACCCAGCCAAACCCAAGAAACTTCTAACCTCTGTCGGAGTGGTCGGTTTTTGCCAGTTCTTCACTGCTTCTATCTTCTGGGGGTCTACCATAATTCCATCCCTTGACACAACATGACCCAAAAAGGCTACATTTTCCAACCAAAATTCACACTTTGAAAATTTAGCATATAGTTTCTCCTGTTTCAAGACTTGAAGCACTACCCTCAGATGCTCTTCATGTTCTTCAACACTCTTACTGTAGATTAGGATATCATCTATGAACACAATCACGAACAAATCTAGGAATGGTTTGAAGATTCTGTTCATTAAATTCATAAAAGCTGCTGGGGCATTGGTTAACCCAAAAGACATGACCAAGAACTCATAATGGTCGTATCGGGTTCTAAAGGCTGTTTTGGATATATCATCTGGATTTATTTTCAGCTGGTGATATCCCGAACGGAGATCAATCTTGGAAAAATAGCTAGCTCCCTGAAGTTGGTCAAAAAGACCATCGATTCTTGGTAATGGGTACCGGTTCTTGATCGTGACCTTATTGAGCTGCCGATAATCGATGCACATTCGGAGCGATCCGTCTTTCTTTTTCACAAACAGGACTGGTGCACCCCAAGGGGAAACACTAGGCCTTATAAAGCCTTTATCCAGAAGATCCTTCAATTGTTCTTTTAACTCCCTCAATTCAGCTGGGGTCATTCGATATGGAGGGATAGAAATGGGTCTTGTACCCGGAATTAACTCTATAGCAAACTCCACTTCTCGATCCGGAGGAAGACCTGGAAGATCTTCAGGAAAAACCTCCGGAAAATTTCGGACAATAGGGACATCATTCACTGCTGGGGATTCTTTTTGGGTATCCACTATATTAGCCAGATATGTGTACTCCACTCTGTGACTTCTCAATAACTTTTGAGCCCCAAGGTAGGAAATAAACTGACCTGAGGATATTCCAACCCTACCTCTTATAACAACTTCTGGTTCTCCGGGAAAAGTTAATCTCACTATCTTTCGTCGACAATGGCATAACATGCCGACAACCAATCCATACCCAAAATGACGTCGAAGTCTACCATATCAAGTAGTACTAGGTTCACCATTTTCCCCCTGCCATTCACCTCTAATGGGAAATTATTTACCACCCGAGAGACCCAAATTGAGGCCCCTACTGGTGTCATAACCTCAAAAGGTTCACTTAAATAAGAAGGTTCTACGTGTAAATTCTTAGCAAAGCCCATTGACACATATGAAAATGTAGAGTCGGGATCGTATAATACAAATGCAGGAATACTCGAGACTAGCAAAATACATGTGACCACCGCATTAGATGCTTCTGCCTCATTCCTCTGGGGCAAAGCGTAGAGCCGATTAGAATTGTTGGGTTGTTGACCTCCCTGACTCTGGCGGGGTTGGTTTCCCTGATTTCCCCTGTAGGCAGTTGTGGTTGCTTCTGACCTCCCCTGAATAGATTGTATTTGAGTCCTCTTTTTGCAATCCCCGACATAGTGGCCTGATTCTCCACAGTTATAACATGACTTCGTTAAGAGCCGACATTCTCCAGCGTATTTCCTTTGACAAATCTTACAAACCGGTTTGTCCCCTCCTGTGTTAGGATTGATGGCCTTGTCCTTGCTCACTTGGTGATTAAACCAATTGTTCCCCTTAGGCTTGAAATAAGACTGACCCATAGATTGGTTCGGTCTTGAAGATCCCTTACTAAACTCATGCTTCTGATTTTGACTCTGACTAAATGATCATGACGTCCGAAACCTTTTCTGCGAATACTTTTTTTTTGTTGCTTTAGCAAAATCTTCTATCCTTATTGTCATACCGACGATCTGAAGGTATGCCCGATAATGGGCTAATGCCACTACATTCTCTTCCAAGTTTGGGTTTAAACCCTTAAGAACTCTTTTGACCTTCTCCCTTTCTGTAGGAATAATATGTGTGTTGTATGCTGACAATCGGATGAATTAGGTATTGTATTCTATCACATTGCGGTCTCCTTGTTTCAACAGTTCAAACTCACGTCTGAGCGCATCTTTTTGGGAGTTAGGCATGTATTTTTCACTGAATGCGGCACTGAACTCCCCCCACGTCATCGGTGGTGACATCGGAAAATGATTTCTTCTAAAATTTCTCCACCACACCCGTGTGTCGTCCACTAACCGTGCGATTACCAAATTGACGTCATGCGTCTCCACACATCCTCGTGTAAACAGTAGGTTTTCTACCTCATCGAGAAATACTATTGGGTTAGACTTGTAGTCCTTCCCTGTATAGATATGTTCCCTTCTTCTCACAAAATTTGCCCCATAGTCTATCTGGTACCTCTCCTACCTTTTCGGTCGGTGGTGCAGTCACATCTGGTTATTTTATCGTTGTACACTCCCTTCCACAATCCTTTGAAGGAGGTAGTACGAGAACCAAGTCTTTGAAAAGACTCAAGATAGGCACGAGAAGAGTATGAAAGAAGTGAAACTTTAGGATGTTATTCCGTTTACTTATTACTAAGGTGGCGCGCACACCGTCGCAATAAGTAACCGTTCAAACACCCAACTCGAAGAAAACTTCCTAGAATCTCTTAACCTGGTTTAGCTCTGATACCAACTTGTCACGCCCCGACTTTTCCTAAGTCTTTACTTAGGGCGTGATGGCACCTGGACAATTATTTTCCACCAGGAGCACCATTTAATTCTCTTTATTTAGAATTTTAAACTTATATTCAAATACGGAGCTATTAATAAAAATAACAATAAAGAAATTTGTTTATGATTTTATTGAAAATATAACGCGAGCCCATGCTCGTGCAAATATTGTTTCTACATAGACATACTGACAAATATTATTCTAAGTTGGAAGGGAGACCGTTCCACACGGACATTTCCCGAGACATTGGGCGACATTACGAACTCGGCAGTACCAAGCCCGAAACAATGGACTTGGTATGACAAAAGGCTGCGGACGATCGCTAGCCTTGGCGTGGAGCCTTTCCTCTATCACGCTTTCCTGAAACATGTTAAATAAAGAGTCAGCCCTACCATCTGGTGAAATGGTCTTAACCACCGCAATTCAAAGTAACATCACAATATTCCAAGCACAATCACATTATAACGTAATAAGCATATTGCAAAAACATATCAGGTTACAACATTTTTAAGTATGCAACAACTCATCATAGGAAATTCTCGGTTTAACTAACACTTCATTTTATCTCGTATTATACGTTAAGACATTCCCCTGCATTTCCACATGTTTATTACATTTATATATATTTGTGAACGCGTATTCACTTGTCATATTTATATATATGTGAACATGTATTCATCTTTCATATTTGTTGCGGCGTGCAACCCGATCCATTATATTTACGTATTTGTGAACACGTATTCACTTTACGTTTTGTTGCGGCGTGCAACCCGATCCATTATGTTTACGTATTCGTGAACGCGTATTCACTTTACGTTTTGTTGCGGCGTGCAACCCGACCCATTATATTTACGTATTTGTGAACGCGTATTCACTTTACGTTTTGTTGCGGCGCGGCAGGCCCATTATATTTACGTATTTGTGAACACGTATTCACTTTACGTTTTGTTGTGGCGTGCAACCCGATCCATTATGTTTACGTATTTGTGAACGCGTATTCACTTTACGTTTTGTTGCGGCGTGCAACCCGATCCATTATATATTTATATATTTATGTGAACACGTATCCACTTTTCATATTTTTCAGAAGATCGAATAAATACTATTCTCTTTTCTAACATTCTGTCGTTCATACTTGTAACGATTATAACTTTTTAACCATAACTCCAACTAAGGTGTTTCTCAAGCGGAAAATAAGGTAAGACGGGGATCTTTCACGGTACCAAATTTCATTTAAAACTACTTTGGGTAACTAACACAAATTTATCCTCAAAACAGCCACATGAAATTTATTTCGGCAGAATTTTTATTAAACAACACCCAATCTTAGAATAGTCATAACTCCTAATCTGTAAACCCGTTCAAGCCCCATAAAATCTCAAAACGACGAGAACAGAGAGCTACACGTCTCCATGTGAACCATCCTTTCATATTATGTACCATTTGGTACAGTTTTACCCTTTTATTCGCTGCCCTTCCTGGATCTCGATAGATCCGAGGCAGAAACTTTAAACAGCGATAAATCTCAATCCGTAAGTCGGATAGACCCCCGTAAGGTCTCAAAATGTCCATAACAGAGTGATATAGAACTTTTATTTAGAAACAATTTTCATATTCCCCACAGATTAGTACAGTTTTACGTTTCAACGTCCTGCCCTTCTGGATTCCGATGAATCCGAGGCAGCAACTTCAAACTACAATAACTCTCCACCTCGTAAATCCGTTTTAATAACTATTTATCTATATCTGTCCGTAACAGAGATATTTACAACCATGTAAATTTTCATATAATTCTAATAAGTAAAACTCAATAAAAACAGTCCGTAATTATGCCTTTCCGAATTTCGACCAAATCTAAGGCAGGAACTTTGAACTATGATAACTTTCAAACCGTATGTCCATTTTACCTCATTTTTGGTTCTATATGATCATATTAGAGAGGTGTACCACTCTTTCGAATTTCATCAAATTCTAACAATTATAACTCAGTGAGAACAGTTCGTAAAGTTCATGACGCAACTAGTTATCTAAACAATCAAAAGTTCAATATTTCTTTTCAACACTCAATTCTTATTCTAACATGTATTGAACTAAAAATAAAGGATGTTACCAAGAATTTCTGAGTGAGAAAACTCACCTTGTAAGTGTGAGGATTATTGTTGTGTGGTTGCTAAAATTATCCTTACTCTCTAGTATTTTGATTCTTGTTCTTCTTGCCCTCTTGGTATTTTTTTCCTCTTCTTTTCACTTGTTTTTTTCTGATTTTCTAACATTTATGTTATGTACTTTGTTTGTGTGTAAATACTATGTATAAGTGGAGAGTTTTCTATAACTTATGGGAGGGGAAAAACCAAAAGCTTGAAGGAAAATGAAAAGGGGGGGGGGGGGGAAAGAAATGGACGTGCAATGCAATGCTTGCATGCCTTTTTTTTTTTTTTTTTTTTTTTTTTTTTTTTTCTTATTTTCATTTCATCTATCTATTTATCCAACTTTAACACTAACTCTATCCCATGCAATTTATTTTTTGTATTCTTATATATATTTTTTTTTATTAACCCAACCACAACTATATTTTTTTTTCCCGGATTTCACAGTGGCTACCTGCGCAGTCAATGCAGCGATAGCATCTAGCTCATGAACCCCAGCCACTTTCCTACTGTTCATTGCTCTCTCATCGACCCCCTGATGGTTGTTTGTGGCTATATCTTCTAGCAAATCATGTGTCTTATTGACACTCTTTCTCATGAACGTACCTCCTGCTGCAGCATCAATGATGGTACGAGTTGTACTACACAACCCATTGTAAAATATGTGGACTAGCATCCACTTCTCAATCCATGATGTGGGCACTTCCTCTGCAAATCTTTAAACCTCTCCCATGCATCATATATTGGTTCTCCATCCAGCTGATAGAAATTATTAAGTTCTCCTCTGAGCTTTGCTGCTTTGGATGGAGGGAAGAACTTGGCAAGGAACTTCTGGGCTAAGTCTTGTCATGTAGTGATGGAGTTCGCTTGTAATGAGTTCAGCCATCACTTTGCTCTATCCCTGAGTGAGAATGGGAAGAGTCTCAATCGAATGTCGTCATCAGTAACACCATTGTATTTAAACGTTGCACACAACTCCAGGAAGTTTGCTAGATGCAAGTGAGGATCTTCAGACGGCAACCCCCCAAACTGAACTTAGCTCTGAACCATGTGCAATATGGCTGGTTTGATATCGAAATTATTGGCTTCAACCGCTGGAAACCGGATGCAAGTCTGTACTCCTGTAATGGTTGATATCACATAATCTCCAAGCTCCTTTCTGCAGGGACTTATATTAAAATAGGCGGTAAATCATCATCCCCACATTATTGTTTCGCTGATCTCCCATTGCTAAGGAATCAACTGCTCTTTTCTCTTTCATGTTCTTTCTGCACAATATCTCAATCTCCGGTTCAGAGGAATAGGAATGTCAGCTCATCTCCTACTTCGCATAAACTAAGTTCCTGAGACTAATAAAAAACAGGAAATAGATCACGGTAAACAGCACTAAAGCAAAATAAAAGAAAAAAAACTGAAAATAAAAACCAAATTAGAAATAAGAATAAATAGATCAATATTAACAGTACGACAGTCCCCGACAACGGCGCCAAAAACTTGTTGCGATATTTCTAAGTTCTTACGCAAGTGTACGTATCGTTCAAGTAATAAAGATCTGTAAGACCGAGTTTATCGTCCACAGAGACTGGTTTATTAAGTACTGGTTATTTATTCTATGATATCTATTTGATTTACGTTCTTTAGTTTTAGATTGATGACTAAGAATTATGACTAAGTGCAGAAAATAAACTAAAGATGATTATACTTTGAGTTTATAACAGTTATGAAGGAATAGGGTTCCAATCTCCTCAACTATCCACTCTTTCACGTGTTAATGCAATGCTAATGATTCTTCTTCTTATTAAGATATCAGGTTAACTAATCTGTCATTATATTCCGGTTCGGACATACAAGAGCTCAACCTAGTACAGAAACCTTCTATATTTCTATGATAAGTTTGACCACACATGAGGATTTAGAACAATAATCCTTAAATGCTACACAAGTATCGGGGTACTTTCGTCCACGATTTTAACCTATGTCTAGACAATTACAGCATATTCAAATCTCACTTTTCAGACTTTTGATTCGAAATCATTTAAGTGATGACAATTAATAGCTAGTTAATTATCAAGCAATCATAACAATATTGAATAGATCTTAATACGCTAAAAAGAACTCAAAAACTAATGCATTAACTATATGTAAGAGCTTCAAGAAGATTCGATGGAAACCCTACTAAAGTAATAAGCTCCTAAACATTGTCATGTCAAGAACTAAATTACAATTCAACATAAACTGAAATAAAATAAGGGAAATAAAGTAACTTGAACAATAAGATATTTCCAATTGTCGCTTGTAGCCGTCGTTCTCCTCTCCAAAGTATGATTTGTGATATGGTATAAGGTATATGATAATGAACAGGGTTTAGGGATTTTATACTAAAGAAAAGTTGTCTTTCGGACCAAAAAACCCTCTCCAATTCGGCCAAGGACTTCTTGAAAATACGCGTAGGCACCGCAATTCCGTTGTCCGGCACCGCGGTGCTTATTCAGCCGAAATCACTGTAGCTTCCTGGAAATATGGCACGCGATTCCATGGCGAACGCGCGGTGCAGCCGGCGATGTTTGATTTGGACTTTCGGCAATTTTGACTCCTCGGTGCTAATTTTCCTGACTGCGGTTCCATGGCACCGCGGTGCTACTTGGCCAGGCACCGCGGTGCCTCTCTGATTTCTGCCCACTTCCACCTGATTTGTTCTATTCTTCGTGGCACTTTTAGGCTTCATTTCTTGGAATGTGCTTGTGCAATTTTCATCTCAATTAAGCTCATTTCGTCCTCAAAAGTAGCATTCTCTCCACCGCTGTGACACAAAATGAAAGAAAAACAACCTAACACTATATTAACACAAACGAAAAGAGTAAAATACGTAACTAGAAATGACTCAAAAGAGCGTATAAAATACACTCAACAACAGGCATCCGCGGATATGATATATGTGGACAGGCATCCACGGATATGACTATGTGTACACATTATATGTTCACCGCGTCCTTCATTAGAGGGCCGGACAGTATATATATGATGATATGTGTGGACAGACGTCCACGAATATGAGATATGCGGACAGACATCCGCGGATATGATATATGTGGACAGGCAGCCACATATATGACTATGTGTACACATTATATGTTCACTGCATCCTTCACTAGAGGGTCGGGCAGTATATATATGATGATTTATGTGGACAGGCACCCACAGATATGACTTATTTTATATGGACATGTCTTGACTCTCATTTCATAAGGCACATGTGCATTGGTATCTTGATTATTATACTTGTCTCATGTTATGTTCTGGCCAGTTATGATTTTCTTTACAATACATCATGTTTTACATACTCAGTACATTATTTCTGTTATACCCCGTATTTCCAGAGTATGTACGTAAGGACGTACGTAGAAAATTTGAACTTGTACTAAGGCTTGGCCGAATTAATTTTGTTCACAGCACCCGTTTAGAGTCGTTTTTCGACGAAACGTTTTCACAGCTTTCGTAGGGGAATTTCCGGCTATGTCATTTTTAATTTTTGCGGATTTTTCCGAGAGACGAAACGTGTTGGGCCAACAAGAGGGCGCCACTTGGCACCCTCCCATTGGCGGACGTGAGGGCTCGGATTGGACGAAATGGAGAGGTGTAGTTGGTAGGATATTTTGTGTGTTAGTTGGCCTAGGACACATGGGTGAATCTTGGCCCTACACTTGCCTAGCACTTGGCTAAATCTTGGCCATTGGTTGGCCTTCACTTGACCTATAAATACCCCTTAGAGATGAAGAGTTCTTCATCCACAAAAGCTTTCAAGTCTAAAATCCTCTCTTCTCCTTTGTTAGCAAATCGTCCAACACCCTCCTCGAGAAGCTTGGCCGAGGCTACCCACCCCTAGCCTAGCCAAAATCTACCCCCTCCTTGGTAGAAAAGTTGTCTTCTAGTATCGTTATAATGCCCAAAAATACCCTAGCCCAAATCCCTTAGTCTTTAGTAGAAGTTGTGAAGAACTTCTAAGGTTTCTTGGAGCTACCGGAGCGTACAACTTAGGAGCTAAACCTTGCTCAGGCGCGACTTTATCTAGGATATTATTTGGCTTACCGAGTTAACTAATCCTAACACTCTTTTGAATTAGATAATACTTAATGTTGTAGTATTAGAACAAGTATTATATACTTATAAGAATATCACAGAATAGAATTGAGCTTATCACAGTAGAAGGGTTTAAAGAAGAATAATTGAATCAGTACTCACTTAGGAATTTGTTTTCACGATGAACTTACATAGCTCACCGGGTAGGGTTGTGCTGCCCGACTTACCGTAGAATTATGAACCCTCTGTTTAGAATGACCTTCAGAGTAGTCTAGACTTTGATTGATGTCTGTGACTATTATAGGCTGACTCTCTGCGCGCGACATATTCAACTTGGCAGGTGGTTTTCGCGGAGAAGGTATGTGATTCTTCCTAAAGCATGATATTTTACAATATATAGTACGGTGAGCGTACGTGTGTTAAGCTGAATAATACTTATGGCAATGCCTCACGCTTAAGCACGAATAATACTTACTGATGCCTGGCTTAAGCTCGAATAATACTTACAGATGCCTCACGCTTAAGCTTTGAATAACAAAGAACTGAAAACATGTCAAATGACTTCTGAATCATTTTTAACAGAAGATAAATACTTTGTTTTTAAAACAAAGCTTAAGAGTTATACTAGCTTTATGTGAAGTTAGGTATAACATCTTAATAAAGATTAAAAGGCTGTTTACTTGGTTGTTTATAAAAGCCTTGTATTGATTTACATTAAGTGTAGTAAGATTGTTTGATAAGTAGACATGTTATGATGCTACGTGTTAGTGTCTTGTAATCTTTGTGTAAGGGGTCATTCTTGCGTGCTTACGTTGCTAACAGGTAAGTCCATTGTCTTGTTATTGTATCACCTACCCTCGATCTGTTATACGCGGCTTGCCCGCTTGATCGCGGGTCTATACGGCTATGCGGTCTGTGAGACTATGCGAGCAGCGGTATGCTCGAGATTGATCATTCCGGCGTTTAGCTGATCACGGGATTCCACATGCGGTCCGTTGAGACTACGCGGTCTTTTGAGGCTATGCGAGTGCGGGAGCCTAGGCGGATCTGGGGTTAGCTGCCCCGACGCGAAATATCTCACGCGGTGCGTGTGGGACTATGCGGTGCGAAGTCGAGGCTAGGCACGCAGGAATGATACTATGGGCGATTGGCCTTGCCGATCATTCGCGGCCTAGAATAGACACATTCTGATTTTCCTATTCTTTGTTGTTGTTTGTGATGTGCACTATGTGCAATTGAACCGATTGTATTTGTGAAAAGGTTTTGAATACTCGATTTCATTTAAGTACTTTATAGTTTCACATACTTGGTACTGTTGTCTTGACCTCCTTGGGCTGCGTTAAATCTGCAGTGGTAAGCAGTGCTAGATCCACATCCTTAGGATCTTTGCGTTGGTGTCGTGAGCTCCATCTTCTCGGAGGCTCTACTTTTGGGTATGATCTCCTGTATTGTAGATAGTTTTGTATGATCGAGGTATGGCGGCCTGTCCCGCCATAGTTGTTTACTTTCTTAGAGTGCAGAGTACTATTATGCGGTTGGGATGTATCGCAAAACTTGAGTTATTTATATTATGCCGAAAGGCAAGCTTTTCATCGAGATAAAGCGTGTCTTATTTTATAAATCTGTTTCTGTCTTGTTTTATATTCATTGGTTACTCGATGTATGACTACTTGGGTGCCGGTAAGGCACGATCACGCCCGGGCAGGTCGTGACAAAAGTGGTATCGAGCGATTAATCCTCGGAAAGTGTCTGAGCGTATCGATGAAGTCTTGATTATCGGTGTGTTGTGCACCACGATAATCGTGAGGCTATAGGATATTTAGGATTGGTTTCTATTCTTCTCATTACGAGATCGTGCTTTAGAGGCGTGTTATAGGTTGGACCTCTAACGTATTCCTTTCGTATGCTGATTATGCCTCGCGTAAGGCAACTCGGGCCCCGAGAAGGGCAAAGCGGCAGGAGGCGCTAGCAGACACCCAGAGTCACGAGGCTCGGGCCCGGTCTATACGAGACGGCGAGTTCTATGACGCCGGCCCAGCGAGACCACGATAACCACACCTCATGTCCCACGGCACAGGGCGGAGGTTAGGAGTACAAGGAGATGGCCCGGCTATTGGCTAAAGTTGTGGCCCGATACGAGAGAGGCCGGATCACGGCGATTCGGCTCAGCTCGGTCGCACCGTAGTGCACGAGGCGAATAGTTTGAGGCTACGAGATTTCTTGAGTTGTAGCCCGCGAGTTTTACTGGTGGCGGAGGATGATCCGCAGGAGTTCATCCGTCACCGCAGAAGGATTATCGCGGGTGATCGTGGCTTCAGACCGAGGCCGTGACATTCGGTTCGCGTCATTTGCGTGATACCATGATCGATTGGTTTGATTCATGGGAGCTTTCGGGAGAGCATGCACCTCGGCAGTATGGGATGAGTTTTGAGGCTTTTCTCACACTTCTTGCCTCCGCAGATGAGGAGAGCCGGTGATAGATTCTTGTTCTTTGAGGCGGGGAGGGCCTTGATGAGGAGTACAATGTCGAGTTTGATTCTTTGGCTCGATATGTCCCTGACCGTAGCGAGATGGAGGGCGAGTGCATCGCTATGTCACTGGGCTAGATGATTACATGGCCGAAGTCTTGTGCGGGTGTGTCCTTCACGAGCATGGACATAACGTATGCGAGCTCATGCTTTGGGTTGTGAGGCGTAGAGACCGCGGGTAAGCGATATCAGCAGCAGAAGAAGCACAAGACGGCCGGTTCTTTTGGTGGTCCTCGGGGTGGCGCAGCGAAGTCGATTTGCACCACGGCCGGCGCGAGCGCTCCTACCTCATTTTCAGCCTGGCCCAGAGCGGTCGGGCGGTCGGGGCCCGGGACTTGATTTCGAGTAGCGGGGTGCTAACTGCTCGAGGTGCGCTCGGTGTGCGTTGTGGCGTATACCATTCGGGGTGTACTCGGGAGCTTGCTATACTTGTGGCAGCAGGTCACTTTGCGAAGTTGTCCGGCCGGGCGGCTGGTGGTAGGTGTCACGACCGAACCGGACCGTGACCGGTGCCTTAACCGGGCACCCTAGTGACACAACATCGAGAAAACGGCGGAATGTAAACTCAAGATAAACAACCATTAAGATATAGAATAGTCTAGCCTAAATCAAGCTAACCAAAGTACATAAACCGACGATCCACATCCTTAACGAACCAAGTTCGACAAGACTACAGCCTCTAAGAATGAATAACACTATGACGGACGGGGCCCGTCATGCCTGAATGTACAAAATAACAACAACTCGGGGAGAACCATACCAAAAGTCGAGCCTCCAAGAAATGGAGCTCACGACACTGAGTACAAGATCCTAGGACGAGGATCTACCGCCGCTTTCCTTACTGCGGCATGAACGGCCCAGGAAGGGTCGTGACATTACCAAGTATGTAAATCGAAAATACTGTAGTAATATCATAAGTCAAAATACATTAAAGTTATAGATAAAACCAAATTATGTTGCCGTGCCTTACTAATAATGAGTAACAAGTATACATTTTATAGCATAAAAATAGGAGGCTCATGATCAAAACAGGTACCTCGCGTAGTATCATTAAGCAATCCTACTCGCGGGACTATTTCACCGCATAGGTCCTGTGGACCCGCATGAGTCATCCGCCTCGTCATAGGACTATTTCACCCGCGTGGGACTATTTCACCGCGTGGATCCTGTGGATCCGCATGAGTACCATCGCGTACTCGCGTGGGACTATTTCACCCGCATGGATCCTATGGTCGGATCCGCGTAGTACAAGCGCGCACTCGCGTCATGGGTAGCAAATCCATGGCATAAATAATAACCCGGGGTTTACAGTAACAATATATATATAACATAGCTCATCCGCTATCATACATAACATAAGCACTACCTACTATCATATCATAACATAAGCACTACCGCCTATCATATCATAACATAAGCACTACCTACTATCATATCATAACATAAGCACTACCGGCCTATCATAACTTAAGCAAGTTAAGAATCACCTAACTTCTTATTAATAGTTTTAATACATCCTCTCATTTTAGTATACCTAAGGCACGATCATGTCTTTTAATAAAAAATCCGGGAATTTAACCCAAGTATCATGTACCTCTAACCTTTTAAGGAATAACTCTTTTTATACAAAAATTCCAAGATACTAATCACCATAGTATCAAGTTACGATTTCTTTTCAAACAAGTCACATTTCCTTTTAAAACTATCTCAAGCTTCTAAATTAAGTGACTTCCTTTCTTGTAAAACCTTAGGCAATTCATGCCCTAAAAACCATTTTCCTTTCACAAGTTCAAAACATCAAAACCTTTCTCCATTAAACTTTCACAAACTAATATAACCAACTCCCATAAAGCCGTTATATTAGAGTTAAACAATAGTAAAACACATTCCCTTACGCCCAAGGATTTTTATACTTCTCTTTTAAAAGCGAAGCAAGTATCAAATGCTTATAACAAACGAAGATTTTCAAATCTTGTACGTCTACCGTACTACATAGGTACAACTAATCATGCTCAAGAGATAGGAAAGCTCCACATACCTCTTCGGTCAATCCACAAGCTAAGTCCAATTTACCGCGTAGTATGTCAACCTAAAATGACCACAATACGTTTATCAAGCTCTAATTACAAATGCAGAATTTCCAAGTTAAAGTCACCAATTTCCTACGGAAAATTGGCAGCGTTTCCTTTGTTTCTACATACATTGCCACCTTTTCCAAGGTCGATTTTTAATGCTCAAATGTCATGTTTAAGGCTCAACAACCAACCAACACTGAGGGATTACACACCTAAACTTTGGTGTGTAAAATTCATCCCCACAAGTTACAACAACTAACCCAACAAGTCTAATGTAGTATTTAGGCAACAACACGCTCATAATATCCCCCTAACCAATTCTTTCATAATCAACCCCATTTCTTACATGCAACTACTCTAAGTGCATTTTTCCAACTACAAGTTCTTCCTATTAAACATGCAACACCCAATACCAACTACAAGAGAAGAAATGTTACCTTAAGTTTTTGCCAAACTTATTCCAACACCTTGCTAGCCTTTTCTCCAAGAACACCACCACAATAGTCCTCACAAGCTTGTAATAACCTTTCCTTCCTATTACACTTTTCAGATTTTTCCTTAGGCTAGAATTCCTCTTGGGAATTTAGTGAGAAGGATGAGCTTTTTAACTTAGAGAGAGATGGAGTGTAGAGATGAAATGTTGAAAGAAATGACCAAGTCTTGGTCAATATAATGCATGTAGCCGAAATCAGATGGGGGGGGACACTTGTCACCCTCCCATGGCCTTTTTAAAACAAAATCGGACTTTCTAAGTTTTTCCGCCCAAATTTCCGCCTCGGCGCGGCTGCTTCCGGCGCGCGGCTGCAGCTCTGCGGACCCTCGGATCTTTTGCGCGCGGCCTCGCTTCCGGCCGCGGCTGAAACTCAGCGACCTCGATCTTTCGGGCGCGGCCACGACCGGCGCCGCGGCCCTACAATCACCGCTTGGCGCGCGCGCCCGCCTCGGCGCGCGCGCTGAGACCCCGCGGTCGGGCGAACCACGGTATAACGGTGAGGCTCGGCCTACGAGTGCTGCCGCTTCATCCCGGCGATTACTCGCCCGGAGGGCAAGGTACACGTGGATCGTGGTCGCGGCAGAGGTCGTGGCGCAGTCCCGATTCTAGCGGTCCTCGAACGCGTATATGCTTTGTCCGGTAAGCGGATCGGGAGGCCTCACCGATGTCGTCACGGTACCTTATCGGTTCGGGTTTGATGTGTATGCTTTGATAGATCCGGTTCTACTGGCCTATATATCTCCCTTGTTGCTAGTAGGATAGGGATAGAGCACGAGTCCATAGACCACTTTCGAGGTAGCTACGCCGATGGGTGATTCGGTGGTAGCTCGGCGGGTATATAGAGCTTGTCTGTGACTATTTGCGATCGTCGGACCACTGGCCGACTTGATAGAGTTGGAGATGATTGACCGGCGTGATTATGGGGATGGATTGGCTAGCTTCTTGCTACGCCAATGTAGACCGCAGAGAGAGTAGTGCGGTTCCGGTTTCTGAGGAGCCGGTTGTTGAGTGGGAGCACGCGGTATCGTAGAGGTAGGTTTATTTCTACCTCAGGCTAGGAAGATGGTGCGAAGGGGTATATCTACCATCTCGTTCGGGTGTTTGATCACGAAGCTGCGGTACAGATTTTCGATTCGATGGTCGGCGAGTTCCCAGACGTGTTTCGGATGACCTCGGGTATCCCTCCCGAGAGGAGATTGAGTTTTGTATTGACATATTGCGGACACTCGGCTATTTCCATTCCGCCATACGAATGGCACTGCCGAGTTGAGAGAGTTGAAGGATCGCTTAGAGATTTCTTTGGAGAAGGGTTTTATCGGACTAGTGTTTCTCCCAGAAGCGTGGTATTGTTCGTGAAGAAGAAGGGCGGGGCCTGCGCATGTGTTGACTACTGACGGTGAACAAAGTGACCATTAAGAACAGATACCCTTCCGTGATTGATGATTTGTTCGACCGATTGCGGCGCGAGATGTTTCTCAAGATTGATCTGCGTCGCTATCATCGAGTTCGTGTCGAGAGAGGTGGATGTCCCTAGATGCATTCGGACGTGCGGGCATTATGAGTTCAGTCATGTCTTTTGGGTTGACGATGCTCGGCGGTTTTCTTGGATTTGATGAACCGAGTGTTCAAACCATTTTTGGACACGTTTGTGATAGTGTTCATTGATGATATCTGGTTTATTCTCGCTCAGGCGGGAGCATGCGAGCATTTGAGGCGATCTTGTGATTCTCCAGACCAGCGATTAGACGCCAAGTTTTCCAAATGTGAGTTTTGGTTGACTTGATGGCGTTTCTTGGGCATATTGTGGTGATGGCATTCGAGTGGATACGGCAAGATCGAAGCGATCGGGACTTGGCCTGAACTCTTACTCGGCAGAGGTTCGCGATTTCGGGCCTTGCAGGATATTATCGGTTCGTGGAGAAGTTTGCTTTATCTACGCACCATTGACTAGGTGACTCGGAAGCGGCAAGTTTGATGGTGATGCTTGTGGCGGGGTTTCGATTCTTGAAAGAGAGACTAACGACCGCCCCGTTCTTACTCTTCCGGAGGTCGGATGGTTATGTCGTGTATTGTGATGCGTCGGGCATCGGTGGGATGTGTGTTGATGCGGCATGGCGAGTTATAGCATATGCATCCCGACGGTTGAAGAAACACGAGAGGAACTACCCCACCGTGATTTAGAGTTGGCGGTGTGATTCACGCTTTGAAGATGCGGAGGCACTATTTGTATGGGGTTCACGTGGATATTTATACTGCACCACAAGAGCCTCGGTATATCTTGACCAGAGGAGCCTGAACTTACGGCAGAGCGGTGGTTAGAGTTGCTTAAGGATTACGATGTTGATATCCTGTACCACCGGGAAGGCGATGTTGTGGCGTAATGCTCTTAGTCGTAGGTCGATGGGGAGCTTATCGGATGTGCGGCGAGGAGGACATGGTTCGTGATTTGCATCGATTAGCGAGCCTTGGTGTCCGTTTGATTGATTACGATAGCGATGGGGTTAGAGTTCGTGAGGTTGCCGAGTCTTCCATCGTCGGCGAGGTGAAGAGGCAATTCGAGGATCCGGTTTTGGCACGTTATCGTGATCTGACTCTTCGTGAGCAAGGGTCCTTTGAGGTAGCATCGATGGGGTGCTAAGGTTTGAGGCGAGTTGTGTGTTCCAGATGTTTGAGGACTTGGCAGAGTTCTTGGGGAAGCACACGCGGCGTTACTCTATCCATCCGTGGTCGACCAAGATGTACCACGACGCCCAGATCGTGTATTGGTGGGATGGCTTGAAGAGGGGCGTTGCGAGTTCGTAGCTCGGTGCGTGTTGTCGGCGGTGAAGGTAGAGCACGGAGGCCCGGTGGTTTTATTCTGACGATTGAGATCCCGACCTGGAAGTGGGAGGTAATCAACATG
Source organism: Przewalskia tangutica (assembly GCA_029844215.1). NCBI lineage: Eukaryota > Viridiplantae > Streptophyta > Magnoliopsida > Solanales > Solanaceae > Przewalskia > Przewalskia tangutica. Next base: position 1,150,087 of record CM056730.1, on the reverse strand, counting down.
GACTTCATCACAGGATTACCTCGCACTCAGAGGAGACATGATTCTATATGGGTTATCGTCGACAGGCTGACGAAATCAGCCCACTTTCTTCCCGTTAGGACGACTTTCTCGGCTGAGGATTATGCCAGACTTTACATCCGAGAGATCGTCAGACTGCATGGAGTCCCTAGTTCGATCATATCAGACAGAGGAGCCCAGTTTACGGCTAACTCGGAGGTCCTTCCGAGAGGTTTAGGGGCAGTGAGCCCGAAATCGCATTTCATCCACGCGAGCAGACGGACAGAGCGCACTATCCGGACTCTTGAGGATATCTTTGCGAGCTTTGTTATTGACTTGATGGTAGTTGGGAGGATCATTTGCCTCTAGTTGAGTTTGCGTATAATAATAGCTACCACTCCAGTATTCAGATGGCGCCTTATGAGGCCTTGTATGGGAGGAAGTGCAGATCGCCTATAGGTTGGTTCGATGTGGGCGAGGTGCAGCTAGTGGGACCAGATTTGGTGCAGCAGGCAGTGGATAAGGTGAAGCTTATCCGAGAGCGACTATTGACAGCTCAGAGTCGACAGAAGTCGTATGCAGATCATCGTCGTCGGCATCTGGAGTTCGCAGTTGATGATTGGGTTTTCCTGAAGGTGTCACCCATGAAGGGTGTGATGAGATTCGGGAAGAAGGGGAAACTCAGCCCAAGGTACATTGGGCCGTTTCAGATTGTCCGCAGGGTAGGCAAGGTTGCCTACGAGTTGGATCTGCCGTCCGTCCGAGGCGGTGCATCCGTGTTTCACGTATCTATCTTTGAGGAGATGTATCGGGGATCCATCTGTGGTACACCGATTGGCGATGTCGGTGTGGAGGGGTTATCGTATGAGAGATTCCCATAGCGATAGTCGATCGTCGAGTTAGGCGTCTGCGGACGAAGGGCGTGGCTTCCGTCAAAGTCTTGTGGCGAAGCAGGCTCGAGGAGGAGATGGCGTGGGAAGCCAGGAGGACATGAGCAGTATCCTCACCTATTCCCCACACCTCCAGGTAATTCACTTTCCTACTTGTAAATTTCCATTATCATTTATGCCTAAGTGTTGTTTTGTGGCCGTGTGTGGCATTTGCTAACTGTTTAAGCTTTTTCGATAACTGTCTTGAGAAGGAACATTCGGGACGAATGTTTCTAAGGAGGAGAATGTTATACCGTATTTCCGAGTATGTGCGTGGGGCGTGCGTAGAAAATTTGAACTTGTACTAAGGCTTGGCGAATTAATTTTGTTCACAAGACCGTTTAGAGTCGTTGACTAAACGTTTTCACGACTTTCGTAGGGAATTTCCGGCTATGTCATTTTTAATTTTTGCGGATTTTTCCGAGAGGCGAAGCGTGTTGGGCAACAAGAGGCGCCATGGCACCCTCCCATTAGCGGACGTGAGGGCTCAGTTGGACGAAATGGAGAGGTGTAGTTGGTAGGATATTTTGTGTGTTAGTTGGCCTAGGACACGTGGGTGAATCTTGGCCCTACACTTGCCTAGCACTGGCTAAATCTTGGCCATTGGTTGGCCTTCACTTGACCTATAAATACCCCCAGAGATGAAGAGTTCTTCATCCACAAAAGCTTTCCAAGTCTAAAAATCCTCTCTTCTCCCTTTGTTAGCAAATCGTCCAACACCTCCCTCGAGAAGCTTGGCCGAGGCTACCCCACCCCTAGCCTAGCCAAAATCTACCCCCCCTCCCTTGGTAGAAAAGTTGTCTTCTAGTATCGTTATAATGCCCAAAATACCCTAGCCCAAATCCCTTAGTCCTTAGTAGAAGTTGTGAAGAACTTCTAAGGTTTCTCGAGCTCTGAGCGTCAACTTAGGAGCTAAACCTTGCTCAGCGCGACTTTATCTAGGATATTATTGGGCTTACCGAGGTAACTAATCCTAACCTCTTTTGAATTAGAGAATACTTCTTGTTGTAGTATTAGAACAAGTATTAGATACTTAGAAGAATATCACGAATAGAATTGAACTGTTATCACAGTAGAAGGGTTTAAAGAAGAATAATTGAATCTACTCACTTAGAATTTGTTTTCCTGATGAACTTACATAGCTCGTGGGTAGGGTTGTCTGCCCGACTTACCGTAGAATTATGAACCCTCTGTTTAGAATGACCTTGAGTAGTCTAGACTTTGATTGATGTCCGTGACTATTATAGGTGACTCTGCGCGACATATTCAACTTGGCGGTGGTTTTATTTGAGAAGGTATGTGATTCTTCCTAAAGCATGATATTTTACAATATATAGTACGGTGAGCGTACGTGTTAATCGAATAATACTTATGGTAATGCCTCACGGCTTAAGCTCGAATAATACTTACAATGCCTCACGCTTAAGCTCGAATAATACTTACAGCGATGCCTCGCTAAGCTTGAATAACAAAGAAGCGAAAACATTTCAAAAGAATATCGAATCATTTTTAATGAAGATAAATACTTGGTTTTAAAACAAAGCTTAAGAGTTATACTAGCTTTATGGGAAGTTAGGTATAACAACTTAAGAAAGATAAAAGGCTATTTACTTGGTTGTTTATAAAAGCCTTGTATTGATTTACATTAAGTGTAGTAAGATTGTTTGATAAGTAGACATGTTATGATGCTACCGTGTTAGTGTCTTGTAATCTTTGTGTAAGAAGTCATTCTTTGTGCTTACGTTGCTAACCGGTAAGTCCATTGTCTCGTTATTGTATCACCTACCCTCGATCGTTATACGAGGGCTTGCCCGCTGATGCGGGTCTATACGGCTTTATGCGGTCTGTGAGACTATGCGAGCGGCGGTATGCTCGATTGATCATTCCGGCGTTGCTCGACGCGGGGATTCCATGCGGTCATTGAGACTATGCGGTCTTTTGAGGCTATGCGAGTGCGGGAGCCTAGGCGGATCTGGGGTTAGCTGCCCGATCACGCGAAATATCTCGTGCGGTGCAGTGGGACTATGCGAGTGCGGAAGTCGGGGCTAGGCACGCAGAATGATACTATGGGCGATTGGCCTTGCTGATCATTCGCGGCCTAGAATAGACTATTCTGATTTTCCTATCATTGTTGTTGTTTGTGATGTGGCACTATGTGCAATTGAACCGATTGTATTTGTGAAAAGGTTTTGAATACTCGATTTCATTTAAGTACTTTATAGTTTCACATACTTGGTACTGTTATGCGACCTCGCCCGAGTGCGTTCATGCCGCAGGTAAGAGCGGCAGTGCTAGATCCACATCCTTAGGATCTTTGCGTTGGTGTCAGGAGCTCCATCTTCACAGGAGGCTCTACTTTTGGTTATTATCTCCTGTATTGTAGATAGTTTTGTCTGATCGAGTATGGCGGGCCCTGTCCGCCATAGTTGTTTACTTCCCAGAAGTGCGTAGTACTATTATGCAGTTGGGATGAATCGCAAAACTTGAGTTATTTATATTATGCCGAAAGGCAAGCTTTTCATCGATAAAGCGTATGTCTTATTTTATAAACTGTTTCCTGTCTTGTTTTATATTCCGCTGGTTACTCTGATGTATGACTACTTGGGTGCCCCGGTAAGGCACCAGTCACGGGCCCCGGAACGGGTCGTGACAATTTCGTACTGACCCCCTTTCCTCGGGGGGTTGCGTTTCATGTCCGCAGGTACAAATATTCAGTTTGGTGATCTTTCAGTCTAGGATTCCTGTTCATCTATTTGGAGAGCTCCATTGATTCGGAGCCAAGTCATTTTGGTACAAACCCTTTTGTTATAGACCTATGTATATTCAGGGGTACGACGGAGCCCTGTCCCGTCATGTTTCATTATCATAATCTTAGATGTCTGTAGACAGGTATGGGTGGTAGATGTATTTTGAACTTGGGTGGATTGTATATGTGTTTTGGTCAGCTGTGTTGTGGTACTTCATTTTGGGAGTTCCCGTATATAGTGGCAGCCTTGTCGGCCTGCCTATTTTGATATGGTTTATCGATTTCTACATTATCTTTGGTATCTGTGTGATTATATGTGACAGGTGGGTATAAGGGTGCTCAGGTAGGGCACCGAGTCGCGGCCCGTCGGATCGGGTCGTGACACTCAGAAAGGCCGCTGAGGACATACGACTACCATAATCATAAATATATGCATGTACGTAAAATTGGGCCACTCTATGGGGCCATATAATATAGTATCAAGCCTCTTTGTGGGGCAATCTCATCATAAATTGTCCGACCATTAGGGATGGCAATGGGTCGGGTTTGGAGCGGGTTTTGGTATTTCCGTATCCTACCCACCCTCCCAAATGTGCTACCCATACCCTACCCATTACTCACTAGGTATATAATTTCCATACCCTTATTTTCCCCTTTCGGGTATTGGGTACCCGCGGGTACCCACGGGTTATACACTTCTTCAAATAAAAGATAAATTTTTTACAAATTTCATAAAATATATTACCAAATACAATCAAAGTTCCATGAAAAAAATTGTTCAAACATTAATGTCATCTCAAAAACAAAATGCAGTTACATCAAACATGTCTTCAAGGTCTTCAAACTTTTAGTGTGCTTCTCCATAAATCTATAAAAAAACAAAAGAAGAAAAATGACAAAAAAAAAGTGATTATATAGAAAAAATTATATGTCAATATAAAAGAAGAAAAAACACAACAATAAAGTCATACCTTTGGAACAACAAAGCACTACATTGACCATTGAAAAATCTTCAAAGTATTATCAAAGGATCTACAACATTGATAAAAAATTAATTGAATTAACCAAATAGAAAAAAATTACACATTCATTTATTAATAAGTAATATATGTAAGATTTCATACATTTATCATCCACGTCTTCATCAACACAAATGATTGGACATTCAACAAACTTTAATGTAGTACTAGTAACTTCATATACAAATAAAATCATAATTGAAAAAAATAGAAATCATGAATATAAAATTCTAAATTGAACGAATAATGGGTAGTGGGTAGTGTACGGGTAGGGTACATCCATATCCTTATCCGCTCCTAATCCACCTCAGACAGTCGGGTTAATACCCTATCCGACCCATGGGTCGGTCAAAGTGGGTAATTACCCGCATTGACCGGGCAGGGTACGGGTAGGGTAGGGTGGGTCGGGTCAATTTTTCCATCCCTACCGGCCATATAGGACGTGGTAATATCTGCCCAACTAATCAGTTGTATTCACATATAAGTTCCTGCCCGACCGATTATAGCGCGACGCGGTAAAATTAAAAAAAAAAAATATATATATATATATATATATATAAGTGCAATGCAAGATAGATCCCAAGAGACACCATGAACAGAGTCCGAGTGACACAAACACTTTCTTTTTCTACCAGATCTTCAAGGGCGTTACCTAACATAAACAACTCTTTATAATAAACAACAAAACCATTATTTTAAGAAAGTTTTTTTACAAAATTTCTTCAAAAAATACACAAAAAGACCAAAATTGTTCAAATGGCGTGTGGGACCGCCCACAAGGTCACAACTCACCAAGTACACTGGGTCAAATGGCCACCAACTCCATTCCTGACAATATTACCCTCACATACTTCTTCTTTTCAGCTGCAAAATAACCGTATTAATGTAATTTATCAACAACCCAGAGGACAACTTAGACCAATGACACAAAAAACATGGAGGTTAGGTAATAACCCAAGACTTTTGACCTTTTGACCAAATTGATCATCACCCACCTTCAAAAATTGAAACTTTTTCAAGTTTTAACCACCAAGATCATTAAAAAATTGAGTCTTTTCATTCTTGATCTCTCAAATTTCTGCTAAATTCATCAAGATATCAATCTTTATTACAACCCCATTTGGTAAAAAATGCATGAATTTTGTTTCACAATTCCATATGGATTAGTTCTTGTGTGTGGTGGAATTATTGGATATTTCAAGAAAGGAAGCATAGCTTCACTAGGTGGAGGTTTGGGTACTGGTTTTTTGCTTATTTTAGCTGGTTATTTGAGTCTCCAGGCATTTCACAAGCGTAAAAATTCTTACTTTGCTTTGATTCTTGAAACAGGTATAGCCTTTTCATTCCCTTACATATATTTGCTTGTAGAGATGAATTCAAAATTTTAAAGTTGAAATTTTGTACCATAAAAGAAATACCACTATATGAAAATTATCAATCACATAAGTATTACAGGAATTGAGGGCGTGTTTGGTGGAAAATAAGTGGTTTCATACTTATTTTCTGGTGTTTGGTAAGTAAGCCGGAAATATCATCCCAAAAATATATGTATATAATCTAGATAAACACTATGGGAATGGGGTATGGGGTAGGGTGTATTAGAGGATGGGGAGGAGACAATTAGCGTAGAATGCCACTTATAGAACTTGTTTTCCCTACTTCCATCAAGGAAGTCATTTTCCTCGTTTGTGAGGAAAATAAGTGGTTTTATTACTTATTTTCTAGTGTTTGGTAAGTAAGAAAAAGTTATTGTCTCAAAAGCATTTGTAGATAATCTAAGAAAACACTATAGGGGTGAGGATGAGGATGGGGGTAGGGGTGTAGGGGATGGGGGGCTATGGGGGTGGGGGTGTATGGGAGGATGGGGAGGAGATAATTAGTGTGGAATGCTATTTATGGAACTCATTTTTCCTACTTCCATTAGGGAAGTCATTTTCTTCATTTTTAAAGAAAAATTGTAACTTTTCAAGTGTTAGTAACCAAGATCGTCTAAAAATTGAGTCTTTTCTTCTTGATCTTTCAAATTTTAGCTAAATTCATCAAGATATCAATCTTTCTTACAACCCCATTTGGTAAAAATGCATGATTTTTGCTTCACAATCCCATATGGATTAGTTCTTATGTGGTGGAATTATTGGATATTTCAAGAAAGGAAGCATAGCTTCACTTGGTGGAGGTTTGGGTACTGGTTTTTTGCTTGTTTTAGCTGTTTATTTGAGTCTCCAGGCATTTCACAAGCGTAAAAATTCTTACTTTGCTTTGATTCTTGAAACAGGTATAGCACTTTCATTTCCTTGAATATTATTTGCATGCATAGACAAATTCAAAATGTTAAAGTTGAAATTTTGAACCATAAAAGGATGTACTATTATATGAAAATTATCAATCATATAAATATTACCAGTTGAATTGCTTGTTCTTGTGCCGAGGGTCTACTGGAAACAACCTCTCTAATTCCCAAGGTAGGGTACGGTTTGGATTTCACTTGGTATGTTGTTGTTGAATTGTGTGATCCCGTGCCGGCCGAGGATCTACTGGAAACAACCTCTCTATCTTCCAAGGTAGGGGTAAGGTTTGCGTACACTCTACCCTCCCCAGACCCTATTTTTTGGGATTTCACTAGGTATGTTGTTGTATAAATATTACCAGAATTGAGGGTGTTTCACTTATTTTCTGGTGTTTGGTAAGTAAGCAAAAATTATTGTCTCAAATGCATTTGTATATAATCTAAGCAAACACTTTAGGGGTGGGGATGGGGGTAGGGGTGGTGGGGATGGGGGGATATGGAGTTGGTAGTGTATTGGAGGATGGGGAGGAGATAATTAGTGTGGAATGCTACTTATTGAATTTTCTATTTCCATTAGGGAAGTCATTTTTCTCATTTTCAAAAAAAATTTGAAACTTTTCAAGTTTTAGCAACCAAGATCGTCTAAAAATTGAGTCTTTTCTTCTCGATCTCTCAAATTTCTGCTAAATTTGTCGAGATATCAATCTTTCTTGCAACCCCATTTGGGAAAAAATGCATGATTTTTGCTTTACAATCCCATATGGTTAAGTTCTTATATGTGGTGGAATTATTGGATATGTCAAGAAAGGAAGCATAGCTTCACTAGGTGGAGGTTTGGGTACTGTTTTTTTGCTTATTTTAGCTGGTTATTGAGTGTCCAAGCATTTCACAAGCGTAGAAAATCTTACTTTGTTTTGATTCTTGAAACATGTATAGCTCTTTCATTCCCTTAATAATAATTGCATATGTAAAAGAATTGAGAAATTTAAGCTGAAATATTGTACCCGTTACTCTTTTGTAAGTGCAAATTATTACTACATCTATCCCAATATATGCGAAGGCATTTTATTAGGCCCGGAGTTTAAGAACGAATGGAAGATTTTTGAAACTTGTGGTCTAAAATATGTCATAGATACTTGTGTGTCTATAAATCATCTCATTAAGGATAAAATGGGAAGTTTAAACTTAAATTATTAGTACTAAATATTGAAAGGTGTTATTCGTTTTGGGACTGATGAAAAAGAAAGAGTGTCATATAAATTGGGAAGGAGGGAGTATATTATATGCAAATTTGCAATCAAATGGAGTAAATAATTACTGGAATTGAAGGCAGTGGGTTTATAGAACCTGCAGCTCCCAGCTCCGCTAGGTGTTCATCCAAACCCCCTTCGCTGAAAAATTAGTGTATATATAAGGTCAATATTATTTTTCATGTATATAGTAATTGTTTGGTATCAGTACAAATTTAGCTAAAGATAGGGCACAATAGAAGGAAAAGATCCATATAGGTTGAATAAGATCAATTGTTTAAAATTATGTTTCAGTTTTATTTTATTTAGTATGATGATATGAAATGAGCTTAAAGGAAAAGTGGGGATTCATACTGACGACCCTTAACTTGTTTGGGACTGAGGCGTAGTTGTTGTTGTATATAGTATTTGTTGCCTGATGAATCCCCTTAGCTTCTCTATGGTGTGTACTTCTTTATATTCTGAATCCTAAAATCATGACTCCGCCACTGTCAATAGCCTAAATTTAGATGTGCCTATGGATTTTGTTTCCATCATATGTTTGAAATAGTAGTGGGGCCTGATTTTATTTACTGTATAAAGGTATGATTTTTGCTGATCTGATTTAGATCTAAAGGGGAGAAAGTTTTCTATCCTTGAGTTTGTGTGTCTGTTTTATGAAGTTTATGTGAGTTGTATGGTTTGCAGCAGATAAGACAATTGGGATTGGATTGTTTTCGTTCCTCTTCTGATACTTTTATAGGATGGTCTAATTGTTTAGTCACTTGTCCTAGTAGCTAGTTTCTGTATGTTTGTTTGATAGGCGATAACATTAAAGTTGGTCCTTCCTACGAGATGAGAAATTCTTGGTTGTTAGTTTAGGGGAAGTGAACATTGAAGCTAAACATACGATACAACTGATGGTTCATCGGAATAGGTAATGATCGCGCTACCATTTCCCAATTCTGGTTCTGAACTAACTAGACCAAATAGAAAGGAAATGATTGTGCATCTCTCTGTCCCTTGCTTCCATGTTCCTTTTGGTCATATTTGTTCTTCCTCAAAAGAACAACTTTTAGGTATTGTGCAATGATGATCGTGACAATGGTAAAAGTACAAATAGTCACATATTCCATTTTCTGTTTTACTCCTGTGAGCCAGAGAGGTAACGTGCAAAATGTGATAACCATATGGAAATAAAAGGAAGTCTTTCCTTTACCAATTTATCATTAACTCTTAATACAACTATAAAGGATGCAAAAAAGAAAGGTTACATCTTCTAAAGGAAAGACAACACATCAATTTCTTTAGCATCTCCTTCGAGAATGGCTCATACTCCTGTCTCCGAGCCTAATGTGACATTCTCTTTCCGGATTGGTTTCTGCTAATCTTGTATTTGGGACATCCTAAAACTCACTGGTCACTGTTCTAAGCAGTTCTCTTTACATCCCTAGTTTGTTGTTTCAATTTTGTTCTGCTTTAAGTATATTATCACCCAACTAGGTCAGGCAGGACATGACCTTAAATAGGAAGATATGGAGATCGAGGATTAGGGTAGATGTTAGTAGGTAACAAAGTGTTATCGTACTTGTAGTCATATGATTTAGGTAGTCACGTAGTTTCTTTTTCGCTAGTGTGTATGATATATGTTACTATATTTGTTTTGTACATTTGTTATTTTATTGTCTCTTTTCTTTCCTACATTCCTGCATCAGGTACATTTCTTTTGAGCCGTGGGTCTATCGAAAACAACATTTTTATCCCATAAAGGTAGAAGTAAGGTCTGCATACATCTTACCCTCCCCAGACCCCACTAATGGGATTACACTGGGTATGTTGTTGTTGTTGTAGCCTTGTAGGTCAGGTAGGAGTTCACTTTAGATGACTAGTATGAACAGGAAGCATTGCTCAAAGCCACAAAGAGTCGCAACATCCTTTGTGTGCTCCCCTCAGATAGTCTTGGATGGCCAGCAGTTGGAAGTATCAAGTTTAATCTTAACTTTACAACCAAAGTTAATTTTAGTAATTAGCATTACTAGTTCCTCGCTAAGATTGAGCAATAACTGACCAAAATCAATTTGATTCATGAAGCTTGAAGCTTATCATGCGCTAGGTTTAGGACTTCAATCAACTGTTTCCACATGTGACTAAAAAGAAATTAAACAACTCAAATTTCTGATGTTTGAAAAGAAAACTCATTTGCCATGTCCAGATTTCTGATATTTTCCTACTACTGTTGTAGCTTATCATGCTGTTTCATCGTAGTTCTATTTTATAAAATGAGAAATTGCTTAAAATACACCCCAACCTTTGCCCGGATTTGTGTAACACACCTAACTTTTACGGTGGTTCTGTTACCCCTTGATTATATTTTAAAGCATTTCTTTGCCATTTATTGAGTGAGCTGGATAACAATTCAAGCACGTGCTGAACAAAAGGCCAAAAAACTAAGGAGTCTGATCATTTTACTCTTCGAACAAAACAAAAAAAAAATAGAATTCTCTCCTACACTCTTAATTTTTTTCATGGAGAAAGCAGTTGATTCTATTTGATCTTGTGAATCACTATATTCTTTAATAATCGAGTCTTGCTTGTGTCGCGTTGGATTTGGGTTCAATTTTTCCGGATAAATGTCAATGAAATGCTTTAAAAATATATTCAGGGGTAATAGGACCACCGTAAAGGTTAGGTGTGTTGTAGCAAATCCGAACAAAGGTTGTGGTGTATTTTAGGCATTTTCCCTTATAAAAACGGAAGATGTGGGAAAATGCATTAAGTTCTTGTTTGTTTCATGTCAGCATAATCATATTCTAATTCAGAAAGGTGCAGATGAAAGCTTCATTCATTTTTGTGCAATCACGTTGAATCTCCTTTGTTTGTTTTGGCTGGAAAATGTATCTCCACTCACTTTTATTTGGTTTGGAACAGTTTGTGCTGCCGTGTTAACATGGGTTATGGGACAGCGGTACATGCAAACTTCAAAGATAATGCCAGCTGGCATTGTTGCTGGTATCAGGTAACTTCAAATAGAAAGCATGCCATACAAGTTACTTTATCGTAGTCTCTTTATCTATGGTACTACCTTAGGCGCAAACTGAACATCAGGTTGCTATACGAGTGATGCCAACTTTTCTAGAGCGTCATATGTTACCTTTCCTTTTGTATTTCTTTCTTCATTTTATGAGGAGTCACAATCTAAGTTTCAATTGGTAGTTAAACTGACCAATTAGTAAATTAATGTTTGTCATTGACCTCGTGATCCACTTAACCTTTTCAATACAAATAGGTTTCTCTGATTTCGTCTATGGCGGATAGTTAGAAAGAAACTTTCCAATTTTCTAACTACATACGGTTAGCATGAGGAACGCTGAACAGCTTAAGTTCAGCGGTTCTGTAGATATTCTAAGGATCATCCAACTATTTTATTTGTAGGCTGAGCAAGTAGCATATCTAACTTTACTTTTTTCTAGAAGTCTTAGAAGACTCTTGCTATAATATAAGAAAGACGAAGCAGACATTACTGCTGAAGTTTGCTTCAGGTAATCATGCAGAATATGTACTAATCACATATTCTTTAGTTGTCTGAACATGTGTTCGCATTAGTACAGATTTTATAGTAGCTTGAACCATCACCTTGCCCTTTATGCTCTCCCGTGGCGTTACGTGGATTCTCAAGGGCCTGAGCTCCGTGTCCCAACCAATCTCCTTCTGGATCAAGGCCAGACATGACCCTTAAAATATTGACCTTGACCTTGGGTTGCTATGTGTCTGTTTTCATTTTTTTAGGCAAGTAAAGGGGACCATAAGTTCACTCTGTTTAGGGAGGAATATTGTCATTAAATAATCAAATATGAAATACACCAAATCGGGGAAGGGGTGGTGCCAATTTGTGTGATATCCCAACGAAACCGCAAGGATGGTCATATTATAATTGATTGTGGACTGCAACCTAATAGTTTGACCTAGTGGTCAATGAGTGCGTGCAAGCCTTAGGGATAAGGGTTTAAATTCCAACAGAAATAAAAAACACTAGGTGATTTCTTCCTATCTACCTAAGTCTTGGTGGACAAGGTTATTCGGTACTTGTGCTGGCGGAACAGTTGAGGTGCGCTGTGCGCGCAAGCTGACCCAGACACCTTTGTTATCCAAATATGCGTATATTTTAAAAAATTGATTGCTATGGAAGTTGGACAGTAATAATCTTGCGAAAAATATTGTCAGGAAAAATGCTGATCTTGTATCTTCTTTTGCAGCGTGGTAATGACTGGATTTTATCTTTATAAGATCGTGACGGGTGGAAACCATTTCCCGTCTAAAGCCGAGTAATGGCATTTCATTATAACTGCTGTTCCAGTTCCAGACTGTGTGTAACTGAGAAGAGCTGGATTCTTGTCGCGAATTACTGTATACGGCTACACTTGCACTTTTTATTTTATTTTTTGTTTTGGAACTTAACCACAATGTCTTCATGAGTAAAATTTTAGTGTGTGTTACTCTCCATGGAATTTTGTCTTGATTCAGCATTTGAATTTGCAGCTAAGGTGTAATTTTTGGCTGTTAAATCAATCATAACCAACAACTGGCACTTGTAGTCCAATGAACTTAGCATATCACACAACCTACTTACTGATCTTGAATTAAAGCATGCACAGAAGCAAGTGAATGGGATAATCCTATTAGTGATTCTCCAAAAAACAATTGGAAAGAAATAGAAAAAATAAAATTAAAATAAAAAACTTTGACTTACAGGCAACTGGTTTGAATCATGTTCTATGCAAAACTAAGCCGGTATTTAAGTGGACGGGCAGAGAGAGAGAAGCAGGCTCATTGTCCCTGAATTCGAAAGTTGTAGTTGGACCTAAAGGTTGGTCTCAGAGGGGTCTCTCAATAGCATAAAAAAAAGAAATAGATAAAATTGCTAGATGAACGATAAGGCCGCACTTATGTGCCTACAACAACATATCCAGTATAATTTCACAAGTGAGGGTCTGGGGAGGGTAGCGTATACGGAAACCTTATCCCTACCTTGAAAGGTAGTGAGATTGTTTCCGTTCGACTCTCGGCTCAGGATAAAACAAAAATAAAGCAGAGTAACTACAATAAAATAAGCAACTAACAAAAGATAGTAGCTAGTAACATCAAAGGATAAGAAACTACATGAAAAATGTCACGACTACTACTAGTAAGGAAAGAAACTAATGGCTGGTTGAACGAGTTCTGGTATATTTAACTTAGGATTTTAGATATCCCTTTACATATAATTCGCAGTATGAAAGATTAGATATTGCAATTTGACAATTAAGAGACTGATAAGATCACATTTAAACTTCACCCGTGTGAAATTTTCACGGCAAATTGGATAAAATCAGATAAAACAGAAAGTCACTATAGGTTGAAAACCAGTATAGAAATAATCTACTCATGATTAATACTCTGATCGAGTATAGAAGTTTGTTTCTTCAATACTATCAACCCTTCACAGCTATTACAACTTTTATAATACCAACTTGGCCTGCAGGGAACACCATAACAATATACTTTGAAGTTCAAAATTGGAGAAAGTTCAGTCAGCGGCCAAGCAGTATCAGACATATGAAACAAGATTCATACAACAACGAATGATTCAACACTATTCCACTGTACGGATTATACAAATAGGGTAACACACTAACATATGCAATAAGCTGCAAATCAAAGCTTGTTGGACCACGGAAACAGATAAAAAAGTAGCATCTTTATTTGAATCAATCCTCCACGTCCATGGTGCAAAGCGAGATATTCTCATATCTGAACAAGGAAAACACTAAAGAGCATCTGCCCCTACATAGGCGGCGGAGAAGAGGACACACAAGGGAACCAGTATCGACGTTTACCATCTCTTTGTCCATCATCGATCATGGCAAGCCCTTCCTGTAGGATGCACGAGAGTCATTTTTGTTAGCTACAATCACAAAAATCTAGAAGGAAATTATTTAGAGCCTTGAGGAGAAGGGAGGAAAGAAGTAGAAGGAATGATATCAACAACTAACCTCTAATAGTGTTTCAAGCGCATCAGTTGCGCGACCTGAAGACCAGTTTAGGCGTCTTTGTACCTCATCAACTGTCACAAAGCCTTGAGTCTGTGGCACCACAAAACAATCACATGAGGTTTCATCTTACAATACATTAAATGATTCAGCAAGCTTAGTTGCACATAATAGGCAAGTTTTCCAAATCAGGAACACTAACAATCTGGAAAAATCTCAAGCAAAAAGGAGACCTGTTAAGATTCATGGATCCAAAAGAGGAACACGAGCATATAAAACGCTATGGGCGACAAAGTGATACGAAGCAGTAAGCAATAATGCTGAAACGACATTTTCTTCGAGTGGCCAAAATAGATTTGATGACTTCTTGAAGAAATCAAACTTCTGATAACTTTACTCCATCAACTGAAAATGACAATTTAAGCTGTGGCAAATACCTCACCACAAAACTATCGAGAGAAATAAGTTGCATAACTGCATGAATCTGGTGGAAACATAAGGAATACCGGATGTACCTGGGCCAGTCCTAAAATTTCATTGTGATCCTTATTCAGTTCGGTAGGGACAGATCTAACAAGCTCTCTTTCCAACTGTAATAACATCAAAACCACTACCTAATAACTGGAAGATGCAATTAGATGTTAGTTTATAGTTTGTTGCAACAGCAGTAAAAGATACCAGCCAAAAAAGGAATGCTTAGTTACTACAAATTTATGAGAAATGACAAACCAAAAAAAACGTTTTACAGAGCTTTGCATTTGTCCCACCCTCTATCTAAATGGAGGGGGAGGTGCATTGCATGAGCAATAATGAACTGCAACATATATATTCAGATTATCACGGGTTCTTTGCCTGCTCAGGTCTAAGGGGATATAAAATCCTACAAAAGCAGAAGAACAATTGTTCACGACAAAACTTTGAATCCTTCAGTTTACCATTTATTTCTGATAAGGGTTCTTTGTAGACTGTAGTACAGATTTTCGACTTTATTATGCTAAATAGAGAAACGAGCAAAATCATACATCCTGGATTCCTGGTATCCAAGGTTGAAACATGAAGAATTTTCATATCCTAAATGTACAACACGGTAAAATGGGAAATATTCTCATCAAATGAAATGGAAAAGAGGATTCCGTATACTTCACACCTGCTGCCAATGCATTACTTAGCTACTGCCAAAATGAAAAATAACAGTACCTTTAGCTTTCTTATAGCACGCAAGCAGTCATCTTCAGATATTGCTTCGCGAACAGCTTTCCGTCTTTGACCAAGCAGTTTACAAAGATCATCCAGGCCTATCAAACCTCCATTATGGGGTCTAGTAGCCAAGCAAATTTCAATAATCCCCTGCCTAGACAGGCAGCTCATTAAGTCCAGTTATTGTAGTTATTATATAATCCCTCCGTCCCAATTTATGTGATGTACTTTCATTTGGCACGCACCTTAAGAAATAAAGGAAGACTTTTGAATCTTATAGTCTAAAATAAGCCAGAGATATTTGTGTGGTTATAGATCATCTCATTTTGCGTAAAAGGTAAAGTTTAAAGTTAAATTATTGCTAAATAAAGAAATATGTCATTCTTTTGGTACAGACTAAAAAGGAAAGACAGCCATTCTTTTTGGGACAGAGGGAGTAGTATTTAGCTATTATAGATATTGAATTAGAAAAAAAAAACAAGAATTAAGCATAATCTACACGAAATACAAGCCAAATATATAGAATACTCTTGACATCCACCAATCATATAGCAACGGCCATAGATTGCAAATATTTTTCAATTTATTTAAAATTTATGAAGTTACCGTTAGAAGATGGAGTTGTGTTTGATTATACTTTTGCAAAGAATGTTTGGAATAGTATGCATGCTTGAATGTGCTTAAATATAACAAAAGTCAATAATTTTGAAGAATCTCATCACTCTTAATTAGAAATTTCGGATTTGCACCATAAGTTGTAGGTCGAAGAAGTATTGGGGAGATGTGATTAGACAGGACATGATACAGGTTCAGCTTACCGAGAACATGACCTTAGATATGAGGTTATGGAGGACACGAATTAGCGTAGAAGATTAGTTAGTAGTCGAGTGTTATCCGTTGATATGAGTAGTCGTAGTATTATTCTTATAGTTCCTCATCCTTACATTACTATTACTTGTACTATTTGTTGTTCTTGTACTTTGATTATCGTATTGTCTTATAGTAATTGTGACTTCTTTTTTTAGTCAATTTTATCATGATTTTCATAGTATTATGTCCTAAATTTTCTTTTATATATAATGCTTTAAAGAGTTTGTTCTTGTGACGAGGATCTACCTCGTAAAATAAGGGTAAAATTTGCATACACTTTATCTTTCCCAGATATTTCACTGGGTATATTATTATCATTTAATTCATACCCCAAGAATGAGAATATCATAGTAGGTCAACCCATCACAGCGGAAATCTAGATTAATTAGACTAATAGATTCCAGATACTATATTATTAAAAAAACATGTTGACTCGCTTTACCTTACCTCATATATTCCTAGCTTTACTATATACATTATTAAAAAATGAAGAAAAAATCTTCAACTCTTTCAGCTTCTTCTGATTTTATGGCAAATTTCAAGTTGACTTGCTTAACGAATTCATATTTGTCCTTCCTGATTGAGATTGAGATCTGAATACAAAATATCAACACGGAGAAAAATAAAATTTGTGACATCTATCAAAAACTACAATCGTTTTCATCCCAGATCCTCATTCATTTTGAATGCATAAGTAACCAAGCTAGTATTCAACAATTAGGAAAAAAATGGGCTGCAAGTTGAATATAAAGCATACAAGTACAGGTGATTAACTGAGTCACAATCGTGAACAGTGCACACCATTTGCGACCCCCCCCCCCCCCCACTTTCCTTTTCACCAACCAGGATAAATTCGCATGAAACTCTCCCTGGTTATCTGTGTGGCTTGGTAGTGATGTTGATTCCAGCTTTAATAGCTTGGAAACTTCAGATATTTAGTGAGTATTTGAAGGGAGGTGATAAAGTTAAAACTCTAGATTGAGCTTTTCAGCAGAAATGGCACTACACATCCCAGCAATGCACCGGCAAGAACCTGCATTCATCTCAATGATGTTAACTTCTGGTTAAGGAAAGCATAACTTTTTTTGAAACTGGAAAACATAATTTACTTTGTTATCACCCTAGTTCCTTCTTTTAATATGTTTATCATATTAGTTATCGGGGTGTTATATGATAGAAGGATGCCTATCAAAGTGAAAGGTAAGTTCTATAGAACATTTATAAGACCGGCAATGTTATATGATAGTGAATGTTGGGCCACTAAAGTCCAACATATTCGCAAAATGAGTGTTGCAGCGGATCCTGAGATGGATGTGTAGTCATGCAAGATTATATAAGATTAAAAATGACCACATTCACCAAAAAGTGTTTGTAGCATGGATTGAGAATAAAATGGGAAAAGGTCGCTTGAGATGGTTTGGTCCTGTCTTATGTCGACCTACCTACCAAGGTACAGGTAAGGTCTGTCTACGCGCTACCCTCCCCAGACCCCACGAGGTGGGATTTTACTAGGTATGTTGTTGTTGTTGTTGTTATGTCGACCTACCGATGCTCCGGTCCGTAGGTGTGAAACAATTAATTAAGAAGTGCTACTGCTATCTTTTCTAAGATTATTGTTGTCACCAAAAGGAAATGAAGAATGGTAAAGAAAATTGCATAAACTACAAACTCATTGCAACCATACCTGAACGGGAGTGTGACCAAGTGAATCTCGCAGAGGTCTAACATTGGCCACAGGATGCTCAGGAGGCAATTCACACACTATCTGATTCAACAACTGCATCAAACAACCAATTTTTACCACTTATTGTACATACTTAGAAACTGCCACTTCAACCACAACAACTATATTACAACAACATCGGGGCAAATAGATCGACTACAACTTGTTTGGAAATGAGGCATAGTTACTGTTGTATACAATGAAGAATAATTTTATACTGATAACTGTTTAAACGCAATGTTCTTTCTAATCGCATAAATCATCCATCAGTAACATTATAGAACCTTATAAAGAAGGGTGGGAAAGAAAAAATACCTCAGCTTGGCGACCAGCATGAAGCCTAACACCAGTAGCATCATACATTACCTGTAATAAAGGAAATTCATTAGGTTAATGAAGCGAAGTTACAAGTTTTTTATGCAAATAAGAAAGTTGATAAAGGAAGCTGCATTTGGATATAAACTGTAGACATCAAAGGGCGGTATATATAAATCCCTCCCCGAAGTCCCCCCACCCCACCCCCAGGTAACACATATATACGGGCTAGCCACTCTCTTCCAAAAAAGCATGCATGTTAATACATATATGTATGAATGTGTGCATATGTATTCCCAAGGCTAGATGGTCTCTTCCAAAGAAGCAAGTAATCAGGATGTATGCCATTGCATCTTCTTTTGTCTATTCAAACATCAAAATATTTAAGCAACATTCAGATGCAAAGATCTTCCCCTTGGATAAACAAAAACAATTGTACCAGAAAATCATGCAGTTCATCATGATCAGGACAAAGTGTCAGCAAATAAAAAGCAAGTGAAAACTGGCTGTCTTTTTTCTTTTTCTCCTTTATCGTTCTCATGTTGGGATTACATTGATTTATATGTCTTTAATCCAACCATCACCGGAGGAAATTAGGGGGAAAAGGGGACAAAACTGGTTAAGAATCAAATTACTCACAACACATGCCAAAACCACGGCGATGGCGAAGGCAGATCCTCCAGCTCCTTCTTGTAAATAAATTGCCATTATCAATGCAGTAACAGTTGCTGAATGTGATGATGGCATTCCACCTGAGCTAAGCATCTTTTTTGAATCCCATCTCTTCTCCTTATACCTGCAAAATCTAACAGGGAATATTCAAAAATTAACCAAGGAAGTATAAAGAAAGGGTAAGAGAAAACTTGGTGATCCTGAAAAACTAAGCTCTTGAAATTCAAAGCCCAATTCACGTGAAGTACATATTTCTCCACTTTTTTGTCAATAAAACCTCTTGAATGAAAATCTATCATTATATTCACATACATGCTCATTGAATCTATGTTGTCACAGAAAATAAAATAACGATTTCCTCCACCCTACTTTAACATTATGTTTGCTTTGATGAAAGGGAAACAAGAGGGACTTGCTGATCTAATTCCCCAAGTAGTTAACCTCACTCTTGTTGAGTGGTGAAGCTATAAGAAAAGTAAAACACAGCAACTCCTCCTTTGCAGAAGTTATGGAAAAGTGTATGTGCTCTAAAGTGCCCATCCACCTTTACTTCACCTTCTTTGTCTGTTTAAAACCAATCAACAGAAAATAGTCCTTGCCACTATTTTTTACATCTCTCTCTCTCTCTCTCCCTCTATTTTGGAAAGTACCACTCTGTTTTACAATTTTGTTTGGTAACAATGATGTCTGGGTAAGCTTGCACGCAACTTGACTATTCCACCAGCGCAGCCATCAAGACTTAGGCAAATGAGAAAAAACCACCTAACGTTCTTTGTCTCAGTTGAGATTGACCCTGGTCTCCGTGGTTTATACACTCTCTTTGACATCTCTTCCAGGAACCCTCCTCTCACTTCTAGCAAAGATAGCTAAGATAATTTTCACATTAATGACTTTTACATAATCTCATATTCTCCTCCAACTAAGAAGAATCTGCATTCTTAGAAACACAGTCATTGATAAAGACTACTTAAGTATCCCAGTTCAATAAGAAACAAATAAAAAATGAGATTTCGAATTCAGAAATATCCTCTTTTGAAGTTCTACTATGTTGATTCAGATTAAAAAATTCTCTTTCACAAATCTACTAGTCAAAGAAAAAGTTAAATTGCATACTTTGTGCAGCTATGCTCAGGTGTAATTTGTGCAGTAAATCTCCACCCTCCCAATACCCATTGATATATATATAATCATGTGGGTCTGTCATTGGCCCAAACATAACTACCCTTGCATTGAAGATGCCATTCATCCCAAGCGAGCCAACTTTCCCCCTATTGATAGTCATATGAACAACAAGCACACAAACAGATTGTTCACATACTTCTGCTGCAATGCCGTAAATCTTCATTCTTGTATTTTGCACTGCAAGATCATCAGAGTGAGTTCATTTATCTAAAGATGGTATGCGCTTTTTGAAGTTCAAATGACACCTCCCTATTTTATTAAATAGGCTAAAAGCCCTCCTGTGATACTTGAACTTCTATCTTTTGTTTTAACCAAACTTTTAACCATTAAAAATGTGAAACAAATGCACCTACAATATCTTACTAAGATAGTAGATAGCACAATTAACCTCACAAAGCGTACATAGCAGATCTTTTGTTCATGTAACATACATAGTGGAGTGTTTTTATTTTGGTTAGGTAATGCTATATCTTTTGTCCTGGGACATATGGTCTATTGGCCTTATCAACCCCTCACCCTCCTAAATATGACTTGTATATTTGTCATTACACTACTTTTACAATACTAAAGAAACTCAATTGCATTGGTATTGGCATATTAGAGCTACAGAAAAATGCCTAAAATATCTGAAAGTTGATGGTAAAAGCAAATGTGTTAGGATTATGTAGATCATGATGAGAGTAGGGGATTTTAGTACACGTTGAGGGAAATTGCATAAACCTAAGCCACAATCGCATAAAGGACCTGAATACAGAATCGGGTACCTTTTCCAGAAAAGGGGAAAAATTCAGGTTTTGAAAAGAAAAAAAAAGGACTCAGCCTATTTCAATAATCTACGGAGGCAATAAACTTCATCACCAAAATTAAGGTAAAAGTAAGAAAATAGATATTTCTAAAGAACACTCTAAGAAAAAATATTAATAGATATCGATAGTTGTCTGGTCGTACCCAGACAATAATATTCCAGAGGGAAACGCACCTAAGTTCAAATATTTCGAGCCGGCTTCCATAGAAAATTCAGACTTTCTTTTTGATGTTGCGATCACATAAACCCATTGTTTCTTTACTTACATATTGGATTGAGGAAGCAGCAAAAGAGGAAGGGCCCGTTTTGAGTCGGAGG
The DNA here is from genome assembly GCA_029844215.1 of Przewalskia tangutica. Classification (NCBI taxonomy): domain Eukaryota; kingdom Viridiplantae; phylum Streptophyta; class Magnoliopsida; order Solanales; family Solanaceae; genus Przewalskia; species Przewalskia tangutica. Next base: position 1,128,772 of record CM056730.1, on the reverse strand, counting down.
AGAAGTTACCCAACAAAGCTAAAATCTTTACTAAAGTTTAACAACAGGGACATAACTTCATATAAGATATAGGGGATTCCTCACCAAAGGGATGGCTAGTGATTGAGTCATAGGATTAAAAATCTAGAGATCCCAACTCCCTGCTACAATACTCAATGTAAGCTCATCTGCCTCACTATATGTGGGCATACCCACATATATGCTTGTACACTAGCACGTTGTGCATTGTATTAGTTGAGGTACATAAGTTGATTGGACACCTAAGTCATCGGAAAAAGATATGGAGGATCATTATCCTTTTATCTACCATTCTTCCCAGTCTGAACTTGTGATTATGTTAGAAAGTTTCAAAACCTTCCTATATATTTTACTTCAATCTGATTGATAAATTAAATATCTCTAAACTTTTTCAAGGATCGGCATTTTCACTTTGGTATTTGTTATATGCTACTTTCTATAGAAACTCAACAATCTAAACCTCGAAGTAGGCGCGAAACTTGCAGCAACATCCAGTTCCAAAAGCAGTTTACACATTATAATGACTGCTGTACTATCAACAACAAAAACTTTCACATACTCACAGACAGGAATAAGAAAGCCATGTTCTTTTTTCAATGTATTGTATTATTTGATGTCCGTAAGTTGATCAGACACTGACATCATTGGAAAAGGATATGGAGGGATCATTATCCTTTTATCTACCTTTTAGGTGACGACAAAACCTCTAATTCCCAGTCTAAACTGGTGATTATGTTAGACGGTTTCAAGACCTTCCTAATGGAGTATGTTACTTCAATCCATCAATCAAATATCTTTAAACTTTCCTGAGGATCAGCAATTTCACTGTATGCTACTTTCTCTAGAACATCAACAACTATTTCTCCCCCAGTCCGCGTAAAATTAGCAGCAACATCCAATTCCTAAAGTGGTTTAAACATTATATAGTGATTGTTGTAATATCAACAACAACAACAAAATTTCACACACAACAATCAAAAGCAACTATCTTTCTTTTTCCAATCAATGAAACTTCTACTAACAAATCAACTATATAGATACCATTCATTATAAAAAACGAAAAGGCCAAATCAAAAAAGGCTTATAAGCGGATATAGTCTAAAAAGACAACACTTGACTCTTCAATACAAAGTGCTAGAACTATATCGTTAGAAGCAAAATAGAAACAAGCGTTTACCAGGTGGTGAATATCTTGAGGAACTGAGCAATAGCACAGGCAAGGAATGCGGAAATGAGGGGAACATTAGCAGGTGCAATTGAGGATGTATACGACCGCGCACTTGAAGATGCATCGGAAGCTGTAAGCACTTCGTTCATTTGATTAAACAATCAAGAGATAAAAACGGACAGAAGATCGATAATTTACAGGAACCTTCTAGAATCTAAACTCGGAGATTGATAGCTTTTCAGGAAGCTTCTAGAATCTAGACTCGGAGATTGATAATTAAACGAAGTTTCTAGAATCCATGCGAGATTGATAATTAAACGAAGTTTCTAGAATCTATGCGAGATTGATAATTATCACGAAACTCCTAACTAGTCTCGAGATTGATAATTTGCAGGAAGTTCTAGAATCTAGGCTCTGAGATTGATAATGTTCAGGAAGCTTCTAAAATCTAGACTCGGAGATTGATAATTTACAGGAAGCTTTCTAGAATCTAGGCTCGGAGATTTTGAAAATTGGTGCCGGAGTAGCTTTTGATTGTGGATCTATAGGGAGAAGGTACGGCTCCGGCGTCGTCGATCGGAGATTTGTGAGTTTTGTTAGGTTGCTCTGTGATTGGATGATTGTGGAGGCGAGGGCGTCGGCGGTGGACCCACACGGGATGTTAAAAGATGACAACTGTGTGTACAAATTGGGTATTCTCAAACAAAATATTGGCGTATGGGTTGGGGATATACATTGGTGGGACCCAGTTGGGCTATCTCCAGCTTGCAGGTTTTTTTTTTATTTACTTTTTTTGGGTTTTTCATCATTCTATCATTAAAGTTTGGGTAGGTTAAAAAAATATTATACGATTATACTCTATTTAAAAGAGGAAGAAGTACATATAAATTCAGGTTGAAAGAAATTGTCTACGACAACATACCCACTAAAATTTTATAAGTGAGATATAGGAAGGATAATTTAATCGTCAATGAAAATGGAATTTTGCGGATTTTCCCTCAAATTGGAAGATCATTTCGAGATCTTCAAACATATTCATGGGTCTAGGCAGACCTTATATTATCTTGTGTGAGGCGAGGTAGAGATGTTATTTTCGATAGGTGTTTAAGAAAACGATTTTAAAAATAGGCTTAATAAAATACAAGAGTAAAAATTATGACGAAAATATTATAGAAAAGAAAAATACTAACAACAAAAATAGTATAGATAAATCAAGTAAAAGAAACAAATACCATCGGAGGATAATAAAGAGAATATACAATATCGGTGACGGACAAAAATCATGGGCTCCTTATAAGACTTGAGCAATCATTTTCCCTTTGAGTTAGCTTTTGGGTTGTGAGTGCCTAATTTGACATAGTATCAGAGCTAGGCCCGATCCGATGTGGGCCTCCAAAAAAATGAGCAGAATGATCTCCGAACTAATTGACCGATCCCGGATCGATGGGGTGAAATGACCCCGGTTTATGAAATTGCACGCTCCGGACCGGACAGTGAATCCTGGATTAAAGAGCATTCGGATCTGAGCGTGAGGAGGTGAAGAAAATATACCCCATTGGTGAGGGACGAGAACTCCTTATAAGGCTAGCTAGCTTTTGGGTGTGAGTTATGCTCAATGACTAATTTGACAGATAAGATAATAATAGACTAACAATAATATGAAAGGAATTATCTCTAACAATTAAAATATATCAAATTTAGGCATATTTAACAAAAGATATAAAATTGTGAAAGTCGAAAGTTTGTACAGAGAATACCAATTAGAAGAGAATATTTTTAATATATTAGAAATATAATTGTTGATGTATATTAAAGAAATTTTAGTGTCAAATAATTCTTTAGTATGAAGTATTGAAAAAGTATGCACTCGAACAAAATATAATAATAAGAACTGAATTTCCACTGCCAATTTCAATTAATTTGAGATTGAGACGTTATTGTTATTGTTAAGAATCTCACATTGAAAATGGAATGAATATTTGGAATTCTTATATGGATTTGGACAATTCTCACCTCATAAGCTAACTTTTGGGGTTGAGTTAGGCCCAAAATTATTTGGTGACTGAAAACAGTGGGTGGTGGCATTGATGGAGTGGTTGGATCCAATACGACTGGCTCACTGGAAGGATGGCACCACGGTTCATCCCCGAGGGACCGCGGCGTTAAAGGCATAGCAGAGACAGTTTGCTTACTGGAAGAATGGCACTGCGGTTCATCCCCAAGAGACCGCGGCGCTAAAGGTGAGATAGAAACAGGAGACTCACTGAAGGGTTGGCACTGCGGTGCATCCCCTAGGGACCGCGGCGCTAAAGGTGAGGCAGAAACAGTGGGCTCACTGGAGGGCTGACACTGCGGTGCATCCCCTAGGGACCGCGGCGCCGCGGATTTGAGTGAGCTGACTCAGAATGTTGGGAGATATGACTGATTCATCAAGAAATGAGTAGTCTGATTTTCGATATTTCTAAAGGTTCGAAAACGGAAATATCGTCTCGTCCAACGTTCTTTACGGTTATCATTCTTGATATTATCACTATGATTCTTAGATAAGAACTATTTTCGTTGTAATTTGATATTTTATATTCATCTTCTTTCTTCAAAATTGTGCTTAGAACTCTTTATCTTACTTGTGGTTTGTGTTATTAAATCATTTACCCTTATCTTCTAAATTAGGACAAATGAAACATTGTCCATTAAAATTTAGGCGGAATGAAAAAAGAGTTGTGGAGTATTTTTACTTTTGTTAGCATCTAAACTTAAGACATCTCTTTTCCTACCTCATTAACCACTAGGGCGCGGTTGGATAATCAAAATGGTCTAAATTTAAGAGCCCGTTTCGAAGCCCCTTTAATTGAATTTGAGTGTAATTACACAAATTTAACATGTTTGTCCGACCAAATAATTATTTGGTCAACATGTAAATGAGTGTAATTAGATGTTGTAATTGCACTTTTCAATTCTCAAGGGTGTCTGAGAATTACAGGTAATTACATTGTGTAATTACAAGGTTATTTTTTTAATCTCTTTTTGTTTTCTTTTTAATTTATTTTTTTATTTCTATTCATTTTTTTATCTTTTTAATTTACTTTTTTATTTTAACTTTTAAATTATTATTTTTCAAATATTTTTCTTTTTATATTATTATCTTTTATTTCTTTATTTTTTCATTTCTCAACCTTTACTTCACGTTCTTCTACATAATTTCTCATATTGGGCTTCTTTATTATTTAATTTTTAATTTTTTTTAATTTCACTTAGCTATGTTAACTTTCTTATTTGTTTTTCTTATTTTTTTATGTCAGATAGCTATGTTATTATTCTAATTCTTTTTTTTTTCAAGTTACACCTCCTAATCTTAAAAATGATAAGTCATCCACAAACTTGACTTATAACGAGCTAATGATGTCATTGAAGTTGAATTTCGTTGTTGAATGAAGTTATATGCAAACTTAGCTTATATTGAATAATGTTAGCATTGATAAATTACTTTTTTAACATTTACATAATATTATGAAATTACTATGTTAGTTTGCTTTTTTACTTATTTAGTTGATGTTTGGGTTTTGCATATAAACAATCTTGAGGTCCCTTTAAAAAATTTAAAGATAAGATGAACCTCTTAGAAACAATTAACAAGTTATGTGTGGAAAAAAAGTACTCATGGATAAAAAGTTCGTTTCTTTTGGACGGCAAAGTGACTCAAAAATTGGGTAGGGTTGCACAAAAATCGGTCTGGACTGAAAAATTGGACCGAACCGAACCTGTTCGAGAAATTCGGTCCGGTCTTCGGTCCTCATAATTTGAGTTTTTAGTTTTTGGTCCGGTCCGGTCCGGACCGATTTTTTTTTTAAATAATATATATAATTCAATATATATTATAAATTATATATATTATGAATTATATAATTCCTAATATATATAATTCATAATTTTCTAAATTCCTAATATATAATATATATAATTTGAATTGGGTTAGGGCAGTTTTTAAAAATTAAATTTCCAATACTGAAATTGACATTCTCGAACGCGGTGCCACAAAATTTTTATGTTGAAATCTATTGTAAATCGCGAGATATTTAGATTTGAAAAGGGGAAAAATGTAACGATTTGGGGGAAAAGTGAAATTGAGGGGCAAGATGGACGGTTTTGGAGAAATCGGCTGAAGCAAACGGAACCAAGTCTGTTTGGGATGGCTTCGTCTCGAAAAAATACGCGAAATAAAAAAAAAATAGGTAAAACGGACGTCCGAGCGCAAAGTTATGACCATATAAAGTTTGATCAATTTACAACCTATATTTGATATGTCAATACGTCCGACCTGGCGGGGGCTGGCTGGCTGGGGGATGGGGGGTTGGGTGGCTGGGGGCTGGGGGCAAATTCGGTCCATTCGGTCCAAAAGACCGGACCGGACCGAAAATAACCTGGACCGGACCGGACCGGACCGAGAAATTCGGTCCGGACTTCGATCCTAGTAATCTCGATTTTCGGTCTTCGATTCGGTCCGGTCCGGTTTTAACCTTTTGTGCACCCCTATCTTTGAGATCACAAAACACCCTCAACAGTAAAAAGAGAAAACTGCAATTACGCATAGAATAGAAATTAAACTCATATAAAATGTGTTTATTACTATTGAATATGACCAATTTCAACGGTTGTCCCATCGAAATTGACTCGTTGGTAATGTTCCAATAATTTTTTTATCTAAAATTACTTAACGACTGTTGACACCCAATTTTGACCCTCCCGTCCAGCCATTAACTATAAAATTACACTAATTTTGTAAAATAATTTTTTAGGATTTTTTATAATAAAATACAACAATAAAACATAAATACAGGCATTAAGAATTAATTTAATAACGACATCGCATCTTACGTAGAGTTTTAAGCACTTAGAGTCTCGCGTCCGCATTAAGTAGCTTTAAGCCTCGTCGTAATTCTTAAATAATTAATAAATGCATAAAATAAATAATTTAGCAATAACGTCGTGTCAGGTAGCATAGCCGCATTTATTAGTAATCATTGGTAACTTTAAAATCAATTTTAATCTAATACATGCATTTAATAGCGTCGCATTTATAAAAAGCTTTAAACAATTCTTAAAAATCATATTTGCATTTAGCATTTAAATAATTCAATCTAAGCTCATTTTAATTTTAATTTAACTTCGCAATAATGCATAACAATAAAATTTTAAATAATAGCGTCGCATTCTAAAGCATTAAGCATTAATTAAACAACACGCGCATTTATCATCGTAATAGTTTTATAACTCGAAATTAGACTAATTCAAAGACCTACATAATTAGACTAATTTAGCACCTAAATAATTAGACTAATTTAGCACCTAAATAATTTTAAAGCGCCTAAATAATTTAATCACAATTTATTAGTTTATTTAGCACTAATTAATTAAACATTACCTAATTAAAATACCTAATTAAACTAACTAGCCTAAAACTAACTACCCAAATTTCTTTAAACATCCGCGACGTCCGCCGCCAAAGACTCCGCCTCAAACCCGCGAAGCCCATTTCCCGTGCCCTTATTGTTTCCCTTCCCCATCTCGTCGTCGACAGAACAAAAGAAAAAATAAGAACCCTAAAAGAAAAGCTTTCTCGCCGCCTCCCTTACCTACACGCCCTAAATCCCGCCAGATCGTGACCAAAATCCCGCTTTCCTTTCCTAGAATTTGCCATAGCGAGAACCAGCACCAAAAATCTCGCCCAAATCACCATTACATACTTACCATTTACATCATATAACAATATTACACCAAACCGCGTCCAAATCAGTACGAAAATGGCAACAAAATCTCGTACTTGCCGTAACCGAAACTTCAGAAATCAAACCTCACCATATAACACCTAAAACCACACCAAAATCCCCTTCAAATCATCCGCGAATCAGTCCTTAGAATGGTCCAAAATCAGCACCTATTTTTGGTAAACAATCACTCGAAAATCAGTACAAATCAACCCTAAAACCCGTCCTAGATTGACCATAAGAGCGAATCCCAATCAGGAGCTATAAATATCCAAATTTTGACATGCAACAGGCATCGTTGATTCACCTCGACAGCATCTAAAAAAAAAACATGCAATAGAACTCAGTCGAGGGATCGACACAGAGCTCAGTTGGGGAAGTCGGGTAGCAATCGACGGGACATCCCCTAGCAGCAGTCAACAATCCGAGAACCTTCCTCTCACATAGGCATAAACAGAGTCGGGAAGTCAGCAAGCTATCCCTGCCCCTTTATTCGCATCGCAAAAACCAAACCTCCGAGCGAATCCGACGACTTGATACGCTGCCCTGGTTTGCTGCTCGGAGAAGGTAATTTATCATCCCTTTCGTATTTGATTTCCTTTGGCGTGAAATGTGTGTTATTGTGACAAGTCATGTCTAAGTTTAGTTGGTGTCGACGACGGTCCACATATGCGTGTAGTGTTGTTTCGGCAATGGTTTATGTCTGCTAGGCTGTTTCTGAATCTGTTTTTTAACTGATATTATCTGCATTTCTTGGACTAAAGATTCAAATACTGAAGCCTGTCGCATGTTATTAAAATCAGATTATAACCTCTTGTCGATCGAAACACAATATATGACTGTATTTCGTATCCTGTTATCCTTTAGCAGTGACAGAATTCCAGTGTACCCTTCTGTGTGTCATGTTAACCAATTAAGGGATCTAAGGGACATTCGCATCGACATCTCATATTTACTAAACTCCCTCCTCGTTGCATGTCGTTCATGGTCATATCACGCAGCAGTGGGTGTAATATAATGTGGCATTGAAACTATGATTGGTTTGAAAGACAGATATGGTCTTTTGCATCCTACCTGAACCTTGCATATGAATTTGTTGGAAAACTAGCTGGGTATAGCATAAAGCTATGTGAACATCACCTCCTGTAGACGACCATCCTCGGTGCCAGTATTAATTCAATGCTTGATTCTTGAAAATATGTATTGTCTGGCTCTTCCCCTGCGGTAACTGAATTTGTTTACTTATGAGTATGCCTACTTCACTGATCCTACATGAATGTTGTCAGTCATCCTTCTACCCGCCCTCTAGTTGTTGCCTGGAACCGTAAATGGTTCATCATCTGTTTTCCTGTGTTGATTTTCTGTGTGTATTCGAATTGGTCATACATTTCCCTTTGCTTGCCTAAAAGTGTAATGCCTTAATGACAACATGTAGCACTTTAAGCCTTTAACCACCACCTGTAGGAGTATACAGTCTAATTTAGTGTATTTACAACATATTTGAGAACCCATATACTGCAGCAGGTCTTCAGGTATATTGTGTGTATTTTCGGGTATATTCTGGCCGTTTCTGTTAGCAATTACTATCTGTGCGTGTGTTGATAAATTGGCTTTAGTTGTTGAGTTTGTCAAAGCCCACTGCTCCATTTGCAGTCACGCATAAGCTGTCCAGAACCCTTAAGTCTCGTTTTTTTTTGCATGTGTGGGCTAAGCCCATTTAGTTATGGTATTGTTACTCACTGGCTATTACATTTATGGCGTGCCCATTCGATCTACTCATTTGAATAGAACATTCTCACGTAACTGCATAGTTTTTATTTATGGATTTGCACTACTCTATTTGTTGGTTGTCTAAGTTGAATTATATGCTTTAGACTCTGATTCGGTATGTTGGGCATATACTAATCCTTATCTTTTCTTATTTTTACATGAAACGCAATACCTTGGAGCAAAGGGAAGAGTCTCAATACGAGACTCGTCGCAACCAATTTAACACCCGCATCTATGTGCATTTCCACTCCGCATCAGAGATTCCAAAGCTATAGGCGGAATTACATCGCCTTTCTTCGAGTCGCCATTGTTAATTCATATCCTCTCCCTATTCATTGATTGTAATTAATTGTCTAAACGCTACTAATTAATTAGCATTTATAATAGTTAAACCCTGAATCAATAGCTAGAAATCAGTTTGATTTACGTACTTTAGGCTTGCCTCGCCTTGTTTAATAGTTATAATAAATCATTTAGCATCCTACACTTGCATAATAAGCTGAAATATTATTTACCTAGATATCCTTAAAACCGTGGTATAATTTCCTATTAATACAGAATAAGAAATACTGCTTTTGCATAATAGACACGTCCTCCCTCTTATCATAAAATATTATATCCTCATGCTAAGCAATATATACCCCTTAGGCAAAGGAATACTGGCATACGTTTTACTTCTATTATATTCCTAACTAAGATAGTATTTAGGCATCCTAACTGCACAGTTTTAAAAACTAACGCCTCACTTCTCTAATTGCGCAGATAAATCTATGGCCCATAAAGCACCTTCCTAGCATTCTTTAGCATTTCTAGCCCTCTTAACATTCTTTAATCACCCTTTAATATTTAGCACCCCTTTACTTTTAAAATTACTTAAACATTTTAGCACTTTTAATATTCTAGCAATCCTTTAAGCATCTTTAAATATCACCTTTGGCACATTTTGTCCTTAACATTTTAGCACCTCCTATTTTAGGCATATTAGCATTACTTTCAGCATTTAGCACTGTCAAGCACCTCTTAGCACCTTTAGCGCCCTTTAGCTTTAAAATCAATCTTTTAGCACATTTTAGCAACCTTTAGTATTTTAAGCACTTTAAACATTTTAACATTTTTTTTAACATTTTATTAAGCGGGAAGATCTTTTGCTTTGCATTTTTTAAAACATAATAATTACCCTAGGTTTGGCAGGACAACCGCAAGTTAGCGGATCTTAGAGGGTGCCTAACCCCTTCCCTCTAGATTAATAAAGAACCCTTACCCAGAATCTCATTAAGTTTAGCAGACCATTAAAATGGAGTTAATGTTTTACTTCAAACTAGTTAAACATTTAGGTGTCCTAATTCACCCAAATTAATTAGGTGGCGACTCCGCGAACCCTTAGCATTCTAGCAACCCTTTAGCAGTAAGCACCCCTTTTAGCATTGTAGCAACCCTTTTAAACTTTAGCATCTTTCGCACTTTTATCCCCTTTTTTTGTAATTTTAGCATTCTCTTAAAACATTTTAGCTTTTATTATTTTATTTTCTAACCTTTTAATTTGAGCAGCAGGAGTTTAGAAAATAAAAGCCGCGGTCGAAAAAGGGCGCGACAGAAATGGCGACTCCGCTGGGGAATTTAGGTTCTTAACCACAACAAACCTAGGATAATTATTTGGCAATTACTTTTGCATTTAATTTTTGTGTGCTGTATTTTGTTTGGTTTATTTTAAATTGCTACCTGCTTTACTGCTTTCCTTAAACTGGCATTCCGCTCATATTTCTTCCACTCTGGAAAATTCACACAAACACACACTACATGCGAGGTGCGCTGGGTGCATCAGCAAAATTCTTTCTTCAAAATCCAAATTTAGGAGAGTCGGTAATATACGTGGAGTGCCCGGTCTAACCGGTGGCCGCGTAGCCTTCTCACTCGAGTTGTCCGCTCGGGAACCTTGCGTCTAGAAAAACCAAATCTTAGAAACTTAAGATAGAGCTATACCACCCTTTATTTTAGGGCATGCACGCATTTACCTTAGGTGGGTCAATCCTTGGCATCGACACCACAATTAGGAAAACACCAAACTTGTCGACGGGTTTCTCAACCCAACGACCAACCGGCATATTATGTGTGGCGTGACAATGATAGACAAATCCAAACCCAATCATGACATGCTGAAATTGGGAAAAGTGCACCGTCATTTGGTCGCCATTTCCAACGAAAGCATTACAGTTGGGCGGCTTGGACAAATTTATCATAATCTCGCATATCTGCGTTTAGGCCTACCTCTGGCATAAAGAGGTCCCAAACATGTTAGAACACGCACTTGATTTGCAATTTGCTTATTTGTATATATTGCCCGCAGCTTTTGCATATTATACTAACTTGGTTTGCCTCATTTGTTAAAGGTTTATTTTTGCTTAGCTTATTCCCCAAAAGGTTGATTCGCGTCGACTAGTAGAAGCACAATCCTCCAATGACTAATCCAGAAGCACCGGGACGAAACAACTTAGGACTCATCCCCGTTCATGTAGAGGATGCAGAGGCGTCAGAAAGCAGAAACACCAATGATCAACACCTCGCCACACTATTGCAGCAAATGGAGATCATCTGGCCGAAATAGAAAGGCTCAAACATCACAAACTCTATTAGCTTGAATGCACCACTCCCAGCAAGCGAGGACAAATGCAATCGTATCACAAGCCCCGAGCCTCCACTTCCCAAAGCTCCCGCAGAGCCGCAACATACCAGCTCACACCAAAATGTCACTCACCCGGTCAATTTGCAAGCCGACCTCCAAAATGATCCGTTCACTACATACACATCTCAACCTCCACCTACTTATATCTCCCGACTCAACCCAAATTGCCAAGCCACCCAATACGAGCAGATGGCACACAAACAATATGAGGGATTAGCACATCCGACCAAAGCCAACCATTTATTGTGCATCATCTCAAGAGACAGATCAATACAAGGAAATGGAGCGCGGCAGAGCTAGAGTGATGAAAATGTGGCAAAAGAAATTGTAGCTTGAAAGAGGCATTCAAAAGCATTCGGATGAACAAGGGAGGAAGGTTTAGAATATGAAGACTTATGCATGCACCCGACGTTGAATTACCTATGGGTACAAGGTGCCCAAATTTGACATGTTTGATGGAAAGGGAATCCTCGAGCTCATCTAAGGTCATATTGCGATAAATTGATTGGAGTTGGTAAAAATCAAGCAATCATCATGAAGCTATTCATCGTGAGTCTAACCGGCGATTTGGATTGGTACACATGCCAAGACCTCGAAAATGGGATGGTTGGAACGCCATGGCACAAGATTTCATGGATAGATTCGGGTTCAACATCGACATCACCCGGGCGATTTTATCTTATGAAACTTGAAAAGAAATCTCTGAGAAACTTTCGAGAATACGCCACGAGGTGGCGGTCGAAGCGACAAAGGTTCAACCCCGATGGCAGAGCGAAATGACCACCTTGTTTGCGATGCGTTAAAGGGCGCGACATATTATGAAAGAATGATCGGTGTAATTGGGCGAAGTTTTGCGAAGTCGTAAGAATGGCGACCGTGGAAGAAGGCATTAAGACAGCAGGATTACAAACTTGACATTTCTACGTGCAACTAGCGAGCGATGCGATCAAATTCCATCGGAGGTACCTCCTGAGGAGAAGAGATGATCACCTCCATCGTCATTCGGAGCATAGGCCAGAACAACATCCAGTATATCAAAGCCCACCGCCTTCTTACCAAAACACTCAAGATCCACAGTCATATTATCAGCACTGCGCCACCCCATATCCTGTTTACCATACCCAACCAGCATATCCAAAATACTCACCACAATCACGAACTCGCACTCCAAATGGACCCAAACCCCGCATAGATGCCGAAAGAAAACCAACAAAAACCTATACACCTTTAGCCGAGCCCATAGCTCAAGTGTATGAGAAAAGCCGCAGGAATACTCCATCCAATTCCGGAAATACTCCTGGCCTACTTCCGAGGCACGATAAGACTAAACACATGCATACCACTCGGTGCAGAGGGACACGACATCGAAAATTGCTATACACTCAAGGACAGAGTAGAGGAATTAATCGAGGAGGGAGTCATTCGGCTGAAAGATGGTCCTCTCAATGCAAACAATAACTTTCTGCCGGGTTATGAAGATGCCCATGTTAGCATGATAGCTGAAAATGAAGAAGACAGTCTGGAAGGGACTATTACGCCAGCCCGCAAAGGGAAGAAAGTTGAATCATCAACCAACCGCCAGAAGAAAGGAGGTGCTCCTTGCCGGAGATTGTTTAACTATTGAATAGGTCATTCGCCTAGTCATGCGAGATGATCTGCCAAGACTCGACCATCGAAGACACAGAGCGAAGAAGTGGACTCGCGCCCGCTCGCCCATTGAGTCCTGAAATAGTTAGTTTAATGCATTTTGCCCTTTATATGTAATAATTGGAACTACGTTTGACCTGATTCCCTTGGTGGATACGTAGGCGGCCGTCTCGGCTTCGGTCCCACATCTAGAAATTTTAATTTTACCCAATTTCACTTGTAATGAACTACGTCATGACCTGATTCCCTCATGGGGATACGTAGGCGGCCTAAATCGGCTTCGGTCACACCATTAGGAAACTTTCCCTTCGTGCTAAAATAACAAGAATGCACATAACATACAAGCAACTCCATTGAGACCCCCTCAGGCCAAACACCCTTTTCAAAACTGGGACAAGGTAGGAAACCAGGCAGGGGTGATGAGTCCAAACAAGACAGACATCCGAGCATCAAGAGTCTAAGGTCAACGCGGATCAACCGCCCCCCCCCAAAACTCACAAAACTTTCTTTGAGCGCAGGTCCTTCATATTAGCGGAGGATACAACAAAGTTCTTCATATTAGCAGAAGCAAAATACGGCAAAAGCAGAAAGAAGAAAAGCGTAATCGATAGTCAAAACTCAAAGTTCGCGAAAAGCCGAGCGCATCGGCTCGGACACAAAGTCAAATTCGCACACAACAACGACATCTCGGCGCCAACATCTCGGCGTTCACATATCGGGGGCACATCTCTACCCCTAAAATTGCACTTCTCGTATATATTTATCATTTGGTTTAAGCGGTATACACTAACGTTTTCTCGGCTTAGCTTGCAGTGCATTTATTCTACGAGCGAGCAAAGACACGTCCGAGCAACGGCGTTATCGAGAACAACACGCGTCGCATAAACAGCGGCGTGATCGGCAGATCCACGCAACAACGCCCCGGCAACACGTCAAGACGCGGCGTTATCGGCCGAGTCCACGCAACGCCCGGCAGAACACGTCCGCATAACGGCGTTATCGGCCGACAAGTCCAAAGCAGCGCCATCATCGCGTATTACATAAGGAAGATTTTCTGCGTTCTCAAAATTGCATTTTTATCATTCATGCTTTATTATTACGTCTTAGCGGTTATGCACTAACTCTTCCGAGCTTTAGTCTACGAGCGGCAAGAATAAGTCCAAAACGGCGCCAAGTCCAAACGACGCCAAGTCAAAAACGACGCCGAGTCGAAAGCGACGCCACGTCCGGAAGCGACGCTAAGTCAAAACGACGCCACGCCCAAAACGACGTCGAGTCAGAAAATGACTCGCGTCAGAAACGACGCCACGTCCAAAAGCGGCGCTAAGTCCAAAAGCGACACCACGCCCAAAACGACGTCGAGTCGAAACGACTCGGTCCGAAAGCGACTCGGCGTCAAAACGGCGCCACGCGTCAAAAGCGGCGACAAGTCCGAAAGCGACGACAAGTCGAAAGCGACTCGGTCCGAAAGCGACTCGCGTCCAAAACGACGCCACGTCCAAAAGCGGCGACAAGTCCGAAACGACGACAAGTCCAAAACGACGCCATCGTGATATCACGCAGGGGGCGATTTCTATACTCCGAAATTGCATTTCTTACGCATGCTTTATTATTCGTCTTAGCGGTTATGCACTAACTCTTTCTTGAGCTTTAGTACACGGGGACAATTGCGGCAGGACAATATACCCGCATTCACAATCGCAACACGTCTGTGCAAGGACGAAAATCACAGCATTCGCAAAATCGCATCAACACAACAGGCATCGCGTTTTGCGGGATAATCTTTTCTATTCACAGTTACATTATTTTTAAAATTATTTCGCCTTAGCAGTTATGCACTAACCGTTTGTTCAAGTCTTAAGCATGCAGGAGCAGGAGCCTGGCGTGGATTTTCTCTTCTGACGGCAACTGTTGGGGCCAACCTTCCCAACGATTGGCGTAGCGGCCTCAGCGTCGGTCCACTCGCTCGCATCACCATAGAACCAGCGCAAGCCATAGCGATGCACGGTGTTCGGGCTTATATTCTTTTACTTTTTGCACCATAGCCCAGTGTCATCATAACTCGACACTGGGACATCTTTAAGCCCGCATTAGCCCGCCTTGGTGTTTAGACCATGGTATCCCAGTGTCGTCATAACTCGACATCGGGGCGATTTGATTTTCGTCGGCACTTATCTACATCCGGCCAAAGATTTACGCAGTCGAAGATCGAGACAAAATTGGCTATGAGTCAACGTCTTTGTCCGAAGATTCTTCCATCATCTCCATACAAAGAGGACATCGTTGACACCCATTTTGACCCTCGTCCGGCCCATTAACTATAAAATTACACTAATTTTGTAAAATAATTTTTTAGGATTTTTTATAATAAAATACAACAATAAAACATAAATACAGGCATTAAGAATTAATTTAATAACGACATCGCATCTTACGTAGAGTTTTAAGCACTTAGAGTCTCGCGTCCGCATTAAGTAGCTTTAAGCCTCGTCGTAATTCTTAAATAATTAATAAATGCATAAAATAAATAATTTAGCAATAACGTCGTGTCAGGTAGCATAGCCGCATTTATTAGTAATCATTGGTAACTTTAAAATCAATTTTAATCTAATACATGCATTTAATAGCGTCGCATTTATAAAAAGCTTTAAACAATTCTTAAAAATCATATTTGCATTTAGCATTTAAATAATTCAATCTAAGCTCATTTTAATTTTAATTTAACTTCGCAATAATGCATAACAATAAAATTTTAAATAATAGCGTCGCATTCTAAAGCATTAAGCATTAATTAAACAACACGCCCGCATTTATCATCGTAATAGTTTTATAACTCGAAATTAGACTAATTCAGCACCTAAATAATTAGACTAATTTAGCACCTAAATAATTTTAAAGCGCCTAAATAATTTAATCACAATTTATTAGTTTATTTAGCACTAATTAATTAAACATTACCTAATTAAAATACCTAATTAAACTAACTAGCCTAAAACTAACTACCCAGCCCTTTAAACATCCGCGACCCGTCGCCCCGGCCCAGCACCCGCAGCCCAAACCCGCGAAGCCCATTTCCCGTGCCCTTATTGTTTCCCTTCCCCATCTCGTCGTCGACAGAACAAAAGAAAAAATAAGAACCCTAAAAGAAAAGCTTTCTCGCCGCCTCCCTTACCTACACGCCCTAAATCCCGCCAGATCGTGACCAAAATCCCGCTTTCCTTTCCTAGAATTTGCCATAGCGAGAACCAGCACCAAAAATCTCGCCCAAATCACCATTACATACTTACCATTTACATCATATAACAATATTACACCAAACCGCGTCCAAATCAGTACGAAAATGGCAACAAAATCTCGTACTTGCCGTAACCGAAACTTCAGAAATCAAACCTCACCATATAACACCTAAAACCACACCAAAATCCCCTTCAAATCATCCGCGAATCAGTCCTTAGAATGGTCCAAAATCAGCACCTATTTTTGGTAAACAATCACTCGAAAATCAGTACAAATCAACCCTAAAACCCGTCCTAGATTGACCATAAGAGCGAATCCCAATCAGGAGCTATAAATATCCAAATTTTGACATGCAACAGGCATCGTTGATTCACCTCGACAGCATCTAAAAAAAAAACATGCAATAGAACTCACTCGAGGGATCGACCGAGCTCGATTGGAAGTCGGTAGCAATCGACGGACATCCTCAGCAGCGATCAACAATCGAGAACCTTCCTCTCACATAGGCATAAGCAGTCGGGAAGTCGTGCTATCCTCGCCTTTATTCGCATCGCAAAAACCAAACCTCCGAGCGAATCCGACGACTTGATACGCTGCCCTGGTTCGCTGCTCGGAGAAGGTAATTTATCATCCCTTTCGTATTTGATTTCCTTTGGCGTGAAATGTGTGTTATTGTGACAAGTCATGTCTAAGTTTAGTTGGTGTCGACGACGGTCCACATATGCGTGTAGTGTTGTTTCGGCAATGGTTTATGTCTGCTAGGCTGTTTCTGAATCTGTTTTTTAACTGATATTATCTGCATTTCTTGGACTAAAGATTCAAATACTGAAGCCTGTCGCATGTTATTAAAATCAGATTATAACCTCTTGTCGATCGAAACACAATATATGACTGTATTTCATATCCTGTTATCCTTTAGCAGTGACAGAATTCCAGTGTACCCTTCTGTGTGTCATGTTAACCAATTAAGGGATCTAAGGGACATTCGCATCGACATCTCATATTTACTAAACTCCCTCCTCGTTGCATGTCGTTCATGGTCATATCACGCAAAGATGGGTGTAATATAATGTGGCATTGAAACTATGATTGGTTTGAAAGCAGATATGGTCTTTTCATCCTACGAACCTTGCGTATGAATTTGTTGGAAAACTAGTGGGTATAGCATAAAGCTATGTGAACATCACCTCGCATGAAGCGACCATCCTCGGTGCAGATTAATTCAATGCTTGATTCTTGAAAATATGTATTATTCGCTCTTCCTCGCAGAATCGAATTTGTTTACTTATGAGTATGCCTACTTCACTGATCCTACATGAATGTTGTCAGTCATCCTTCTACCCGCCCTCTAGTTGTTGCCTGGAACCGTAAATGGTTCATCATCTGTTTTCCTGTGTTGATTTTCTGTGTGTATTCGAATTGGTCATACATTTCCCTTTGCTTGCCTAAAAGTGTAATGCCTTAATGACAACATGTAGCACTTTAAGCCTTTAACCACCACCTGTAGGAGTATACAGTCTAATTTAGTGTATTTACAACATATTTGAGAACCCATATACTGCAGCAGGTCTTCAGGTATATTGTGTGTATTTTCGGGTATATTCTGGCCGTTTCTGTTAGCAATTACTATCTGTGCGTGTGTTGATAAATTGGCTTTAGTTGTTGAGTTTGTCAAAGCCCACTGCTCCATTTGCAGTCACGCATAAGCTGTCCAGAACCCTTAAGTCTCGTTTTTTTTTGCATGTGTGGGCTAAGCCCATTTAGTTATGGTATTGTTACTCACTGGCTATTACATTTATGGCCAGGCCCATTCGGTCTACTTGCTGAATAGAACATTCTCACGTAACTGCATAGTTTTTATTTATGGATTTGCACTACTCTATTTGTTGGTTGTCTAAGTTGAATTATATGCTTTAGACTCTGATTCGGTATGTTGGGCATATACTAATCCTTATCTTTTCTTATTTTTACATGAAACGCAATACCTTGGAGCAAAGGGAAGAGTCTCAATACGAGACTCGTCGCAACCAATTTAACACCCGCATCTATGTGCATTTCCACTCCGCATCAGAGATTCCAAAGCTATAGGCGGAATTACATCGCCTTTCTTCGAGTCGCCATTGTTAATTCATATCCTCTCCCTATTCATTGATTGTAATTAATTGTCTAAACGCTACTAATTAATTAGCATTTATAATAGTTAAACCCTGAATCAATAGCTAGAAATCAGTTTGATTTACGTACTTTAGGCTTGCCTGCTTGTTTAATAGTTATAATAAATCATTTAGCATCCTACACTTGCATAATAAGTGAAATATTATTTACCTAGATATCCTTAAAACCGTGGTATAATTTCCTATTAATCTGAGAATAAGAAATACTGCTTTTGCATAATAGACACGTCCTCCCTCTTATCATAAAATATTATATCCTCATGCTAAGCAATATATACCCCTTAGGCAAAGGAATACTGGCATACGTTTTACTTCTATTATATTCCTAACTAAGATAGTATTTAGGCATCCTAACTGCACAGTTTTAAAAACTAACGCCTCACTTCTCTAATTGCGCAGATAAATCTATGGCCCATAAAGCACCTTCCTAGCATTCTTTAGCATTTCTAGCCCTCTTAACATTCTTTAATCACCCTTTAATATTTAGCACCCCTTTACTTTTAAAATTACTTAAACATTTTAGCACTTTTAATATTCTAGCAATCCTTTAAGCATCTTTAAATATCACCTTTGGCACATTTTGTCCTTAACATTTTAGCACCTCCTATTTTAGGCATATTAGCATTACTTTCAGCATTTAGCACTGTCAAGCACCTATTAGCACCTTTAGCGCCCTTTAGCTTTAAAATCAATCTTTTAGCACATTTTAGCAACCTTTAGTATTTTAAGCACTTTAAACATTTTAACATTTTTTTTAACATTTTATTAAGCGGGAAGATCTTTTGCTTTGCATTTTTTAAAACATAATAATTACCCTAGGTTTGGCAGGACAACCATGAGTTAAGCGGATCTTAGAGGGTGCCTAACCCCTTCCCTCTAGATTAATAAAGAACCCTTACCCAGAATCTCATTAAGTTTAGCAGACCATTAAAATGGAGTTAATGTTTTACTTCAAACTAGTTAAACATTTAGGTGTCCTAATTCACCCAAATTAATTAGGTGGCGACTCCGCGAACCCTTAGCATTCTAGCAACCCTTTAGCAGTAAGCACCCCTTTTAGCATTGTAGCAACCCTTTTAAACTTTAGCATCTTTCGCACTTTTATCCCCTTTTTTGCAATTTTAGCATTCTCTTAAAACATTTTAGCTTTTATTATTTTATTTTCTAACCTTTTAATTTGAGCAGCAGGAGTTTAGAAAATAAAAGTCGCGGTCGAAAAAGGGCGCGACAACGACAAGCAAAATTTCGACGAAATGTTTATTGGAAATTGGCAAACTAGTAATGTATATTTCCCCAACGAGCAACAACAATTACATTAAAGTCGCAAACGTCTTGTGATGCAAACAACAACAACAAACCAGTGTAGTCCCACAAGTGAGATCTGGATAGGGTAAAGTGTACACATCTTGCCCCTTGTTACACCCCGTGATTTTAACGTCATAATTAGAGAGCGGAATTAAGATAATAAGATCTGAGTATTGAAGATAAAGTATATTTACATATGTTAATACAGAAATTAGTGTACAAAAATGTGATTCCGGAATAATTGTGGAAAACTACGAGCGTGATGATAGGAATTGGTTATATTATATTAGGACATGAATTTTCAGATTTTATGTAAGATGGATTATGAGGGATATTGAGTTATTAATTGTGGGATTTATTTTAGTAGAGGGATTAATTTAAGTAGACAATTATGAGGACTTGTACCCATCAAAAACCGTGTAAGCATGCAAGGATTTTCAGATTTTCATTAGACAAGTGTCCCTCTCATTCTCATTAGCCTTAATTCAAATTACTCCCTCCTCTTTTCTCTCCCGTCGATTTTTCCTCCATTAAGCAAAATTGAATACTTTGTTAATGTCTCTCTTCCAAGATTAAATTCTCCTACAAATTTCTAAGCTAAGAAGCCTCCAAAACAGTGGTGAAATCGGTCACTGCTGGCCGATTTTGACTCCAAAAAAATTCAAGATTTGAAGATGAGAAGTTGGGAAGAAAAACATGTAAGAATGATGGGTTAAACTCATAGAATACATGCATGTCACTTTGAGTTGAAGAAATTGTGAAAATGGTGCAAAAATTGGAGCAATTAGACCGTGACATTTAGGGACTGTTTTGGCCTAAAAAATAAGGTAAAAATTCTTCTTTTTATAGAGTATTTGGAAGATTAAATGATGTTCTGATTAAGGAATAAACTCATGATAAAGAGAAATTGGAAATGAGACAATGCATGTGAATATTTTGGGTGAATGGATCGATTTTGGACTGTTTTGCACACCTTGAATTTGATTGTTGTTATTGTTATTATTGTCACTAATTGCATGTTGAAATTGAAGGAAACATTGATATTTTAAATGGTAGTTGATTTTATGAAAGTGTTGAAACATGAATTGGATTATAAGGAGTTAAGAAAAGAGTTGGTTTTGTGGATGTTGGTCGAAACTTGTATGGAATTTTTGACATGTTGTGTTATATTTTTAAAAGCTGTTTGTGTGCTGTTTTGTTGGAATTGAATGCTTGAGATATACGTTATAAACATGTATATACGTTGTGATAATTACTAATACATGTCTTAAAAGAACTAAGGTATAGAAAGGTGTAGAAAAACTTCACATTTCACTCTCGTTGTTGTTGAAGTGTGGCTATTTTAATGGGCTGTTTTAACATGATTAAGGGGTTGGATTAACATGATAAATATGTGTATTAATCACATTGGTTGCTGTTGAAGTGTGGCTATTTTAATGGGATGATCATTTACCATTCATTGAGTTTGCTTATAACAATAAGTACCATTCTAGTATCCAGATGGCCCCGTACGAGGCCTTATATGAGGGATAGTGCATGTCACTTATTGGTTGGTTTGATGTAGGTGAGACTAAGTTGATCGGCCCAGACATGGTTCAGCAAGCCGTTGACAAGGTGGAGCTGATTCAGGAGAGATTATTAGCAGTCCAGAGTCGACAAAAGTCATATGCAGATAATCGACGTCGACACTTGGAGTTTCAGGTTGATGATTGGGTGTTCTTGAAGGTATCACCCATGAAGGGTGTGATGAGGCTCGGTAAGAAGGGGAAACTTAGCCTAAGATATATTGGGTCTTACCAGATCATTCGTAGGGTAGGCAAGGTTGCCTATGAGTTGGATCTACCATCTGATTTGGAAGCGGTACATCCAGTCTTTCATGTGTCGATGCTGTGTAATTGCATTGGTGATCCTTCCAGAGTCTTCCCAGTAGATGATTTTCAGGTGACAGAGGAGTTGTCTTATGAGGAGAGTCTCATAGCCATACTTGATCACCAGGTTAGAAGGTTACGGACTAAGGATGTGGCTTCCTTCAAGGTATTGTGGCGGAATAATAATACGGAAGAGATGACTTGGGAAGCAGAAGACGAGATGAAGAAGAAGTATCCTCAATTGTTCCCTAGACCTACAGGTAATTCAATTCAACTCCTTATTTGATTATAGTAATTGATGAATGATATGTGTGATACATTGTGGCCCGGTGTGGCATCTTTGGGTTTGCTGAATATAGGTTGGTAAGTGTATTGATAAAGAAGACTCTGCTGAATTTTTTTCTAGCATGATACCTGTTATACCCCGTAGTTCTGACCCTACGTATGAGAGCGTACGAAAGCATGTAAGACTTAAAAAATTTCAAAGGATAGGTTGACGGATTATTCCGGACGGGTTTTTAGTCAACTTTGAGGCGGGTTATGATCCGATTCATTGAGAGTTCCTAAGTGGTTCAAAGGCCTAAGGCGTAGTTCGTTGAGTCTAGATTCCAATGCAACCAATCGTTCGTCGATAGGACGTCGGAATAGAAAGTTATGAGAATTACAAGTTCAGCGCGCAGTCGGACAGAAATGTGTTTCGGACAAGAGGCGAGGCATGCGCGGAGCGCGGGCGCGCGCCTAAAATCGAGGGTCGCTGAAGTTGCAGCGCATGGCGCCAGACAGCGAAGCGGCGCGAAAGTTCGAGAGCTGCGGAGGTTTCAGCCAGCCGCGCCAGAGATTTTTGGGCGGAAAAACTTAAAAGTCGATTTTTCTTTTAAAAGACCTTGGGAGGTGACAAGTGTCCCCATCTGATTTCTTGCATGCAATATATTGACCAAGTCTTGAAGACTTGGTCATCTTCCAATTTCCCTCTCTCTCTAAAGCTTTAGCTCTCCCTTCTCTCTAAGTTTCCAAGAGAAATTCTAAGCCTAAAGAAAATCTGAAAAGTGTGATAGGAAGGAAAGGTTATTACAAGCTTGTGAAGACTATTGTGGTGATATTCTTGGAGTATAGGCTAGCAATTGTTGGAGTAAATTGGCTAAAAGCTCTAAGGTAACCATTCTTCTTTTATAGTTGGTATTTGGTATTACATGTTAAGTAGGAAGAACTTTTAGTTGGGAATAAGGCCCTTAGATTGATTGCATGTGAGAAATGTGGTTGGGATATGAAAGGATTGGTTAAAAGAACAAATGAGCATGTTGTAGCCTAAGAACTACCTTAAACTTGTTAAAATGAATTATTGTACCTTGTGGGGCAGAATTAGTTTGGGTGTGTAATCCCCTTTGCATTGTTGGATTGTTGAGCCTTGGATGTGGCATTTGGATGATAAATTCGGCCTTGAGAAAGGTGGCAAAGTATGTAGAAACAAAGGAAATGCTGCCCAATTTTCCGTAGAATTTAGTGGCTTTGAGTTAGATTATTCTACATTGAAATCAGAGGTTAATGAACATATCATGGTTATTATAGGTTGAAATATTACTTGCGGTAGTTGGACCTAGCAAGTGGATTGACCAAAGAGGTATGTGAAGTTTTCCTATCTCTTGAGCATGAATAGATGAAACTATGTAGTACGGTAGACGTACAAGATTTGGTATTCTTACTCGTTTTAAGTATATAATGACTTGTTTCATTTTAAGAATGTATAATTCCCTTAGTTAGGGGAAAAGTATGATTTTACTAAAGTGTAGAGTTAATATAACAACTTTATGGGAAGTTGGTTTATTAGCTTCATAAAAGGTTAATGAGAAGAGATTTACTCTAAATAAGATAAGTATATGGAGAGGCAACTTGATTTTAAGGTATCAATTGCCCAAAGGTTTTTATGTATAAAGAAGAGTCATTTTCAAAAGAGTTGAAGTATATAGTACTTGGGTTAAACTCCCGGTATTCTTTTATTAAAGATATGGTTAAGTGCCTTAAGTAAACTAAAATGAGAGGGTATATGAACAAGACTAATAAGAAGTTATAAGTTTTCTCAACTTATTTATGATTATGATATGATGACAGTTTGAGTTAGGGTAAGAGTATATCTGAGGGGCAAGCCCCAAGATCGTTATACCACATTCTCCAGGGTAAGAGTATGTCTGAGGGGCAAGCCCCAAGATCGTCATACCACCTTCTCCAGGGTAAGAGTATGTCTGAGGGGCAAGCCCCAAGATCGTCATACCACCTTCTCCAGTGTAAGAGTATATCCGGCGGGATCCAAGATCGTTATACCATCCGCACAAAGATAAGAGTATATCCGGCGGCAAGCCCCAAGATCGTTATACCATCCGCTCCAGGTAAGAGTATATCCGAGGTACACCAAGATCGTTATACCATCCGCGGGTAAGAGTATATCCGGAGGAAAGTCCCCAAGATCGTTATACCAATTGTTAGTGGATTTGCTACCCATGATGCGAGGAATACCTCACGCGAGTCCTTATGGGCTTACGCGGTGAAATAGTCCCACGGCCGGTACACCGATGCGAGAGTACCTCACGCAGTCCACGGGACCCATGCGGGTGAAATAGTCCCAGGAGTAGGATGGTTTTATTGATACTACAGGCGAGGTACCCTGTTTTGATCATGAGCCTCCTACTTTATGCAGTATTCTACATATATACTTGTCACTCTCATTGTTAGTAAGGCGCGAGAAAAGGTATTTTATTGTCTTTCATGACTCACTTACTTTTAGACTTATGATATCATTATTACGGTATTTTCGACTTTACATACTTGGTACATGTTGTGTCGACCCCTTCCCGGGCTGCGTTACGCCGCAGGTAAGGGTATTGTGGATCCTCATTCTTAGGATCACTCTTCCCGTCGAAGCTCATTCCTCGGAAGCTTATTATTTTGGTACGGATATTCACGATGCTATAGGTATTTGTACATTCAGGTATGGCGGGCCCCTGTCCGCCACGATTGTTATCTTTAAGTGAGGTCCGTGGTCACGTATGTGTTTTGGGCTACAAGAACCAGGTTGTATTATAAATACTTCGCTTTAAGTATGTTTATGGGCGACCTTATCGGCTGGCCAGAGATGTTTTACCCTTTTTATAAAGTTATGTATGTTCCGCTGCTATTCTCTGACATATACATGACAGGGTACCCCAGTAGGGTACTAGTCGCGGCCCCGGGGTCGGGTCGTGACAATACCTATGATGAACATTCGAGGATGAATGTTTCTAAGGGGGGAAGGATTTTACACTCTGTGGTTTTAAGGTCATAATTAGGGAGCGAAATTAAGATAATAAGATCCGAGTATTGAAAATAAAGTATACTTACATATGTTAATACGGAAATTAGTGTACAAGGATGTGATTACGGAATAATTGTGGAAAACTACGAGTGTGATGATGAGGATTGATTATATTATATTAGGACATGAATTTTCAGATTTTATGTAAGATGGGTTATGTGGGAGACTGAGTTATTAATTGTGGGATTTATTTTAGTAGAGGGATTAATTTAAGTAGACAATTATGGGAGTTGGACCAAAGTGCAATATTAGTTTGAAGATTTTTGCACTTAGCCCTTATTAACCCTTCACCTCCCCCTTAATTCAAAATTACATTTCAAAACACCTCTCCTCCTCATCTTCTCCTCATTCAGCCGAAAACCTCCATCCTCCCATAGCCAAAATTTAAGTTTTTTTTTTTTTTTTTACTTCTTCTTCCTAGCCAAAGTTATTCCACAAGTTACAAGCTAAATAAACACCACAAAACAGTGGGTAAAAAACGTTGTGGCTGCCGAGAATTTAGCCCATAAAATCCAATTTTAAGATGAAATTTTTGGAAGAAAAGCATGTAAGAATGATGGATTAAACTTGTAGAATACATGCATGTCATTTTGGAGTTGAAGAAATGATAAAAATGGTGAAGAACACTTGAGCTTTGGACCGAGACTGAAGGGATTGTTTTGGCAAGATTAAGGTAAGAAATTCTTCTTCTTATGGTATAATTGGAGTTGCATGTTGTTGTAGTTAAGAGATAAACTCATGTTAAAGAAGAATTGGAAATAAGAGGTTGCATGTGATTGTTATTGAACTGGTCGGGAGCTTGATGGGAGATGAATCGAGATATAAGAAAGGTATAGAAATGTCGTCCAGGTGACGACGGTTGTAACCATGCCCCTCCCGACCGTCGACTCAACCGGAGATGATCGGAAAATGTCTGAAACAGAGGGAGTAGAAGCAGTGGGGGAGGTGATGTCCCACCTGATGTGTCTCTCACGTAGCGTTCGCGTGACATTTCTGTTAAAAATTGGCAAATACAACAAGTTTAGACTAACAGGGGCATATTTGTCCCCAAACTTTAACGGAGGGCATATTTATCCCCAAACTTTAACGGATGACATATTTGTCCCCAAACTTTAACGGAGAGTAAATATGACCATTTCCCCTTGATTTAAAGGTGAGTTATGTAGATATTAAATTCTGTATAAATAATACCATGTTTGATTGTTGGTTACGAGATAATTTACTCATATATAAAGTTAATACGGTATTTAATTTGTAATTTAGAAACACAGATATCTAATACATGTACTTCTATAATTTATAAGAGAATCTATGTAATATTTTATACAGTATAAAAAGTGAAATAACTAATATATGAATAACTAAATCCTTCGTAACTAATTTTTTATATAAAATAATATAGAAATTTTCTCACAACTAATTTCTATATTAATAAAATCGGCATAACTTTAAGCAACTATTATATGATCCCTAATACAATACTCCATACCCATATACTAGCTAAATTTTTTGTATTAAGAAAAGAATTCGAGCGTGGTGTTTACAGAGGTGCTTGAAGACTTTGGCAAAATGGGACCCACTCTCCATGTTTGTCGAGACTCTAGAGGCTGAAGATTAACTAAATCTAAAGGCATTAAGCACGTGACTCATGATGTGGGGCCATCTTTGACCGATTGCATTGACTATATGGCCGCTCGAGTCTATGTGGGTCCCATTCACACATTTGTTATGACCATTTTGCCCTTAATCAGTCTTACCAAATTTCTAAACTTAGTCAAATATACATCGCAATAACAAATTGACTAATCCACTTTCAAACTATAGGAAGGTTCCGTCAAGGAAAGGTCAAATTGCTTATTCTCTCAAATTTATATAACCTGTTCAAAACTCGAGTCGGGCCGAGTGACTTTTTTTTTCTACTTCTCCGATTCTGATTCTATTTTTTTTTAATTTCTCGATCATGGCTCTGACCCTATGGGCCTCGGATCGGTCCTGACCCGTCCTACAAAATAAAAAAACGGGAGAATTTTGGACCGATTTGGGAAAAAAGTGAAATTGATTGACCAGCCCCGTCTCGAAAAACTACACAAAAAAAATATTAGGTGAAACGGACGTTCGAGTGCAGAGTTATGATCATTTAAAGTTTCACCAATTTACGACTACTTTCTTCTCTTCCTATATTATGCTTCACATTAAAAGATAAAATCTACATCATATATATTCTTAAAATATGTAAATATTAATAAAAGAAAAATAATATAAATTATATTAAATAGATTAAGTGGCGGGTCGACGTCGGGTCGAGCCGGACCAGGGTCGGGATGATAAAAAATTATGATCCCGGCCCGATCCTACGTATGCTCAGTTCCCTGCTTTTTCGGATTGAGTGGCTCTCAGGTCAGAAAATAGTTGACCCTGGCCCTAATTTTTCAGGTCTGGCCGGATCGGATCCCCGACCCGATGGACAGGTCTAAATTTAAATAAGGAAACAATTCTTAGCATATGTATTACATGTCTTAAAGACCAAAAGTCAATTTCTTTTATTCTATTTTATATACTCCCGAGGTAAATTCTATGTGTGAGCTTGTCCACATTGTTGATCGTACACTCAAATAAAATAAGATTATGATAAGTTGACAATCAATGTATAGGGTTTATCGGGAACAACCTCCCTATCTCATAAAAGTATGAGTAAGATTTGCGTACATTTTATCCATCCCAATCTCACTTGTGAAATTACATTGGGTATATTATTATTTGTTGTTGACAATCAGTAAAAAACTTGTCAATTTATAATGAATCCTCATATTACAACTTAACTGAAGTGTAGAGATTCATATAGTCGATCCTAATTTGTTTGAGATTGAGAAGTGATAACTATTTTTGTCGTGTATAATAATTTATACTCGAAATTTACTCACCCGACTAATCTAAATTTGTGGAGCTCGAAATCCATTAAAAAATAAAACTTTTCCCGTCATGATTTTTTTTCATTTGAAAAACTCAAACTAGATAATTGATTTAAGTGGGAAGGAATTTCATTCATTTGGCCATGCCAATTAATAGTGAAGGTCACATTGTTGAGTTTATATTTATTGTATGTGTTTAATACAACTTTTATTATAGCAAAGAAGTGACCTGGCAATCAACGATTATATGAAACAACTTTTTTGCCGTCTTTGTTTAACACGGGAACGTGGAGTCCAAAATTTTAGAGTATCAACGATTATATGAAACAACTTGATTAGCAATCAACATCTTTTAAACCTCCTTAATATGTTTGCCTAATCTCATATTCATAAACCCCCTTCCTTCCATTAAAAATAACGGAAAGGAACAACGAATAAAGTTGACATTAAGGCTGTTATCGGTCCGGATACACTTGAATCGGATTGAAATATTCGGATCGATACTCGGACCGAAAAGTTAGCAATCCGGATACGAGTACCGGACATAAGGATCCGTCCGGCAACCCGCTCTAATTACTCGATAAATCAGTACCGATCCGATACCCGGTAACTATCTTATCAATCTTTGGAATATTGCTATTGTATATTGTTTTAAGTTTGCTAATATGTATTATGTAAAGCAGTAAAGGCAGTAAAACATTAATTTTTATAAAAAAATTATAAGTAAGACTGTAAAACAAAGATTTTTAAGTAAAGCAGGGATTTTAATATTTCGGACCGAAAACAGTATTCAAAACCGGACCGGTAACCTTATCGGTTCGGTCCCGAATCTCTTTTCAGGACTGAATTCTTATCGGTCCGAACCGGTAACTCAGTCCGATTCTAATATGTTGATATCCGGACCGAACTGATAATCGCCCTAGTTGAGATTACTTAAGGACTCTGGCTTAACGGATTGAAAATAGCTAATAAGAATTAAATGTTGAGAAACACCAAATGTTGAAGTGTTCTATAAATGAACATTACATATTTATATAGAAGTATTAAAATTGATAATAAATATTAAATTATGATAAAAAATTTCTATTTGAATAACTGAAATGTCGTTAAAGATATTTATCAAAATATAAACTAAGAGAATAATTATCTTTATCGTATAAGGACGAACGACAAATTAAATAACGAGGACATAGGAATAAGTATGTTTTAAGAATGGTACTATATGTAGGAGGTGACACTCCTTTAATTTGAAGTTAATTCGAAACTTTAAGCACTTTATATGCACGTTCGTGCTTGCCAAACTCTAACATGTATAACAAATAATTTTTCAGGGTATGACAATATCCTCTAAGAGTATTCATGTGTCCATCATTAACAATTATTACTAGTAGTAAGTGAGACATACTACATGCATTCTCTAAGAATGTGATGCAGAACACATGTCGACTTATAATATATCATTGATATCTCATTCTCGATGATCATCAGTTTAAGAACTACGCTCTATCATTAATATCTCACACTATCAATGACAACGTAAGCTCAAGGGATGCACATTAATGAATAATACAACAATCAAATAATAATTCAGTAATTACAAATTGTGTGGCTGGTCTATGTGTGTGTAAGCTTCCTATTCGAGAACAGTAACAAGAGTCATTAATGGAGGATTGACTCTGGTTCGAAAGGGGCCGCTCTCTGGCTCGACTGACCAGTCATAAATATATTAATCTCATTAATAATAAAAATATGTTCAAATACATCTATCTCTAAAATGATTGTCTTCAGGACATATATATACTTTCATAAACAAGTAATTTCATCAACTTATAAATTCGTCCAAGTACCATTTAAGTTGATTTTTTTTGTTAACCCTTGTTTCTTTTTTCTTTGTTTGCATTATTATCAATGACTAATCAACAGCCTGGTTGGCATTAGACAGCAATTAAGCTTTCTTATACAACGTTTGTGAATGTACATCAATAGGAAATATTCATTGTTTGGTTCACATCATAATTTGAAAAGACGCCCCCTAATTAAATATATAATTTTAATTATTTGTTTCGTATTATAGTTATTTGATCAGTTTGGATGCGATTATATCAACATCAATATACTGAATTCTATTAGAACTCCGA
The DNA here is from genome assembly GCA_029844215.1 of Przewalskia tangutica. NCBI lineage: Eukaryota > Viridiplantae > Streptophyta > Magnoliopsida > Solanales > Solanaceae > Przewalskia > Przewalskia tangutica. Next base: position 1,098,753 of record CM056730.1, on the reverse strand, counting down.
AATTAAGTATGTCTAGACGAGAGTAATATTAAGATGGGTTGCATCCCTCCTTTTCCTTTTCAAACATGCTTTGATATATATTTTGCTTAAGTCGAGGGTCTATCAAAAATAGTCTTTCTACCTTCACGAGGTAGGAGTTATGGTCTACGTACATTCTATTATCTCCATACCTCACTTGTGGATGACACTTGATATGTTACTGTTGGAATTAGTTATAATTAAGAGGACCAATTACACTTTATAATTGTGACAATTAACCCTCTTTTTAGCACTTTCACACCCTTGAGATTCCGAAAAATGGATAAATTCCTTTTAACTTATATTTTAAAATTGTGTACAAGTCAATATACTTACAATTTGTTGATATATATGATTGAAGTTGGGACCCTAAAATTGAGAACCAAATAATAGCTACAAGGTGGTTTCTTGACACTTACACATAATCCATGGTCGAACCTATAAATTTCGCTACGAATATTTAAGAATGTTCAAAATTTAATATACATATATATTTTTGGATATTAATAACAGATAGTTGGGATAAAAAAAATGAAACAACTGTTGAGATGTGAAATACACAAAAAAGAAGTGATAATTCAAGTGATTTTTGACCATTACCTCTATAATATTTTTGATGTGACATTCAACTTAACTTTTTGTTGTGAAGATGCATGGCTTGCTAAAACAAATTACGTCGTGCGTACAAAAACATTTAAGAAAGTGTTAGAAAGAACATAGATTATCTTATAGTATTAAAACGAATATTATTTAATATCATAAACCAAACATTACTTTAGTTATGCACTTCAATATTTTTTCTTATCCAACCAATCAAACACTATGTTTTTTTCTCTATTATAATAAAACATAAACATTAGTTTTCTTTTGAGATATTGCCAAAATTATGTCTCGACCCAACTCTTAAGTTCGACAAATCTAACTAACTTTTTCTTTAGGAGTGTGTACAGTAGTTTGTACACTTGTTCTGTTGCAGAGATCCACTTGGTTTTCCCTTAGATGTAGCAAGTTGGTAATAAGGCTGCACAACGGAGTAAAATCGGATCGGATTGATCCGAACCGGATCGATAATCGAATATTCAGAAAATTAAGATCGAAGACTGGACCGAATTTATCGATTCGGTCCAAGCTTTTTCGATCCGGTTGTATGAACTAGGGCTGCACAACAGGGAAAATCGGACGAACCAAAGACCAAATATTCAGAAAATTAGGATCGAATATCAGACTAAATTTATCGATCCGATCCGATCCGGTCTGAACAGGGTCTGTCCGGTCTTTTTTTCGGTTCGGACCGAATTTTGTGCAGCCCTAGTTAGTAACTTGGTAGAGCTCCACTTTTACTAGTGGATACAATTTCGGTAAATTCTTTTAATAATTTTTTATTTATTTCTCATTTGATATCGGATACCTATTTTAGGGCCCTACTAATTTGTGCTCGCATAAGAAAAGCTCATTTTGAAAGTAAAATCCTCTTAATTAGAGATGATTTTATAAGTTCAAGTTCAAAATATCTAATTAAAGATGAACATATAATTAACTTCTTATACGATAGAAGTATTAAAGGGTAGTGATTGATACTACTCCATCCTTAATAAAAATCTCGAGTTCAAGCTTCCTTAGATATGAAACCACCATTGTTATGGAGTTTGACCACCAATGTGAGACTATCAGGCACAAATTCGAATTAGTAAGGTCCCAACGTGAGTATCGGGCACCGGATGGGAAACCAATAAATAAATACTACTACTTGTATTAGTTGGAAATGATAAAGAATAATATTAGGGACAATTTTGTCATTCCAAGTAAACAAAGAGAGTAATTAGCGTGGGAAAAAAAATAAAAAAGAAATCCAACTCCTCTTTTCCCCGCGTTATTTTCCCACTTTCCTCACCAATTCCTCCCTCCCAAAACAAAATTTATAAAATAGCCTCTTTCTAGTTTCTATAAGTTAAAAAATTCAAATAAACAAAAGAAGAAAGAATCTCTCTCTCTGTCTCTCAATTTCTCATCCAAACACACCACACACAGTAGAGAGAAATAAGAAGAAGCTGAAATCTAGAGAGAGAAATAAGAGCTTTCGGAGACGAAAAGAAGCTAAAATCCTCTGTTGTTGCTCGATCTACAGAGAGACAATCGAAATTTTAAAGAGAAAGTGAGTTCTCTCGGAGACGAAGGAAAGCTAAAATCCTATGTTGTTGCTCGATCTATAGAGAGAAAATCGAATTTCTAGAGAGAGAACATCGAGTTTTTAGAGAGAGAAATTGAGTCCTTTCGGAGACGAAGGGAAGCTAAAATCCTCTGTTGTTATTCACACTGTAGAGAGAAAATCGAAGTTTCAGAGAGAGAAAGTAAGTGTTTTCGAAGACGAAGAGAAGCTAAAATCCTCCGTTGCTGCTCGATCTTTCATCAACTCCGATCGGTCCCAAAAAGGAAGTTTTTTTATATTTTGGACCATGAGGAGAGGTAGAGCAATTCCGGCGGCGGCGCCTGCGAAGCCTAATGGATCTGGAGGATTGAAAGAGATTAGGTTTCGTGGAGTTCGAAAACGGCCATGGGGGAGATTCGCAGCAGAGATTAGAGATCCATGGAAGAAAACTAGGGTTTGGTTAGGTACTTTTGATTCAGCTGAGGATGCTGCTAAAGCTTATGATGCTGCAGCTCGTACTCTTTGTGGACACAAAGCCAGAACTAATTTCCCTTTACCTCCTTATTCTCACCATAGTCAGCAATTTAGTCAAACATTAAATCCTAACCACCCGTTTATTGACCCGAGATTGTACCCCCAACCAATTGTTTGTCAAAGACCTACATCTAGTAGTATGAGTAGTACGGTGGAATCCTTCAGTGGTCCTCATCCGCCGCCTCGTCAGCAAACGGCGGCAAGGAAACATCCTCGATCACCGCCGGTTGTGCCGGAGGATTGCCGGAGCGATTGTGATTCATCGTCTTCTGTTGTTGAAGATGTTGATTGTGAAAATGACAATCAGAACGTTGTTTCATCCTCTTTCAGAAAACCGTTGCCATTCGATCTAAACTTTCCTCCGCCGATGGATGATGTTTATGCTAATTCCGACCATCTTTACTGCACAGCACTATGCCTTTGATGGAAAATGGTTTCAAAGTTTCGATCTTTCTATCATTCGAAACCCCATTTAATTGTTGATCTTCTCAATTATGGCTGAGAAAAAAAAGGAGGAAGAAAAAGTCACAGCTTTAAAGCTATTGCTATGAGTCTGTTGCTGGAAGAGATTTTAACTCTTCACTTTACGTATCCTATTTAATTGATGGATCAGTGTGTCTGATAATTAATTTGATTGTGTCCTTCAACTATATATGGGTTCTGGGATAATGTAGTCCTTTATTGTCAGTTGAGGCCAGATTATATACATTGACATGTAAAATTAGAGGGAACTATCAGTTCCGTGTTGTCCTATTATGATGATATGTACTCTCTCATCACTTTATGTAAGAATCAAGACTTCATCTAATCAAATATTACTTGACATGTGTTCATTGTCATATATGCCTGTTTATAGTGTTTTGATTGTGGTGTTGATCAGCTATAATTTTTTATTTTCCAGTATGAGTGTGTTTTTACAAGTTATGCATAGGTTGAGTTCTTGTATGTTGGTCGAAGGTTTAATTTTTCTTTTTGTTGTTGATGTGATAGAAGTTGAGGATATTAAATGTTTCATGGAATTCCATAATTTGCTGGAGTATAGTAGTTTGACATGGCTTATAGTTATTGGTGTTCATTCTCGATGGCGCAAGTGCATAAGAAAGGCTTTTGCTTGAGCTAGAACTCTTCGTTTTGTGAAGTTTGTTCATCTTTTATGCAGGGAACTTTGTGATGTGGTGATTGTTTGACAGGAAGCTAGAAATATCTATTGTCTGCCAAGTATACACTTATATAAATCAAGTTATGGAGTAAAAGTAATCAGCATTCAATTATTTGATGACAACGGTCATTCAATGTTTTGGAATATAAGGAATGCCAGATGTTTCGAAGGGAATATGACTAACATACAACAGCTTAAATACAAATGTTTTATGGATTTTGGCCTTTTGATGTAATCGATGAAGAAAGGATGATAGATTTCATTGAATCCTTCACAGTAGGAATCTTTCTTTTTCTTTTTGTACAGAGGGGTTCCTGATATTTGTTCTGTCTTAGCACCATCTTACTGCAAAATTTGTTCCCTTTTCTAATATATATATATATATCTCGTCTTTTTAAATTTTTTTAGAGCACTTTGACATGGCTTAGTGGTGTTCATTCTCTAGGTGATAAGCATAGGTTGGTCACAAAAGGTTTTCCATGAGATGCTAAAAGGAAATTAGTTGCCCTGTGATGTTTGTGGAATTGTGGTTGTTTTGATAAGGAAGTTTATGAAGTAGTGATTGTTTGATGATAAGGAGTGCCGTCTCTCTTCTGCCAAGTATATTTTTCTTATTTATGTCGACCAAATGTTGTGTGAAGTAAAGAAACAACATTCAATCATTTGATAGCCAAACTCATCCTTTTACAAATAATCAGCATGAATTAGTTTTCAACCTAGTGCTTCTTTGTGAATGTTTTCTATCAGCTACGATTTGATACTAGAGTTTACGATCTAACATTTGGATATTTTCTCTTTTAAGATTGTTAAAGTGTATATGTGTTGAAGAGTAGTCATCACAGATATTTTATAGTAAGGGGATAGAATGGTCTTTTACTATAAGGGACAAAATAGTCATTTACTTCAAATGTAATGTAGGATATTTATGTATCTAATTGTACTATTCACATCAATCGATTCATTATTTTCATTCCACAAAGTTCATCTGCCTTCTTCTTCTCTCACTCTCGACGAACCCCTGTGATACCCCTTCCTTCGTCTTCAACAGGAGAAGGGTTCTTCCTTCACCGCGTGATTCTTGTCGCAGATCTCTGTCTCAACATGGTATCAGAGCCTTGAATGTGGCGATCTGATTCTCAATCGCTCCTTTTAGGGTTTCACAGTCACAAGCTTTCTTCGACTGATTTCTTAGGGCTTTGCCACCACTGAACCTTCTTTACAAGATGCATGAAGATTATGTGGTTTTCAACGGCGATCCGTCTGAATCTGCCAAGAAGCGACACACGCGAGTGCGAGAAGCTCACAGACATGTGGATCTTGTTCGAAAACTCAGCCTGAAGTTAGATCCGTCGATTCCTGATATTCTACGGTTATTTTCATTTTTTTCTTTATTTTCTTTTCCTTTATATTGATTGTTATTTTCTGTCGTTCCTAAGATCCAGGCATGGGAAACACAGGAGAAGAACACTCTGGAGGAAACAAATGCAATGACATTATCGACCACAATCATCCATTGTACTTGTTCCTTCAATCTTCACGGATCCTCGGTTGGGATCACATTAAATGGCATGGATAATTACACATTATGGAGTAGAGCCATGAAGCTGGCTTTATTAGGAAAGAACAAGTTAGGGTTCATAGATGGAAGTGTACGAAAAGAAAACCTCCATGGAAACTTGACACAAATATGGGAGCGATGTAACGCGATAGTTGTGTCTTGGCTTATGGGAAACGTAAACAAAAATCTTCTAACTGGAATGTTGTACAACTCAGACTCCTACACTATATGGGAAGAATTGAAAGAAAGATTTGACAAAGTAAATAGCTCTAGAACCTTCCAACTCCGAGGAAATTGTTTACATCGACGGGGGACAATGTCGATGTCGTTATATTACTCCAGACTCAAAGATCTATGGGACGAATATGACTCCATCATGCCAGCCCCATCATGTTGCCCAAAATCCAAAGAATTTGTGGATCACTTTCAACACCAAAGGCTACTACAATTTCTAATGGGAGTAGATGAAAGCTATGGTCAAGTAAGAAGTCAGATCCTTTTGATGCAGCCTGTGCCCTCACTGAATCAAGCATATGCCATGATGAATCAAGAGGAGAGCCAGAGGATGATGCTTGGCTCCAATAGTAGGGCAATGCACGAATCAATGGAACTATCTGCCATGTTCTCTTCCAAATCTGGGACTAACAGAGGAGGAAATGGAACTGGAAAACAGAAGAAGAACTACAATCCAAATGCCTTTTGTGACCATTGCAAGATCAAAGGTCATTTCCAGAGAGATTGCTTTCAATTGATGAAGTGCGACTACTGCAAGAAGACTGGACATGTAGAAGAAGTTTGCTACAGACTTCATGGCTATCCAGAAAACTTCAAGAGTAAAGGGAAGAAAGCTTATACAGTAACAAGAGGCAATACAACTCATGAGAATTACACACATGATCAGCCTGTTCACTCAAACTTTACAGAGGCAATGACACTAAGTCAGTTCACACCTGCACAACATCAGAAACTCCTAGCTTTGCTGGACAGCAAGGAACATCAGAACATCAATGTAAACATGGCAGGTAAGTATGCCTCTGACTCAAGAGAACTGATAAAATGGATTGTAGACACAGGAGCCACTAACCACATGATCACTGATAAAAGACACTTACATAACAATGTATTGACAGAGGGATCAGGGAAGGTGCAGCTACCAACAGGAGATTCTGCCCAAATCTCAACTGTTGGGGAGTACCACTTGGGTGGAGGTGATGTACTTAAAGGAGTTTTATGTGTACCATCCTTTAAGTTTAATCTCTTGTCCATATCAAAAATGACTAAAGACCTAAACTGTAGTGTCATTTTTTTTCCCAACTATTGTGTCTTTCAGGACCTCTCATCTGGCAAGGTGAGGGGGATTGGTAATGAGGAGAATGGTTTGTATACACTCTCTCTGGATGTACAGAATAAAGGAGAAGAGTTGAGGAGGTGCATGTCAGCAGCAAAAATTGATGCAGTGACTTGGCATCAGAGACTCTGCCATGTACCCATGACAGTCCTGAAGAAAATTGAGTTTTTTAGAAAGCATGATCATTTTATCTTTAATAACTGTGAAATCTGTCCCTTAGCAAGACAAACTAGAGTCCCTTTCAATACCAGTCATAATAGATCCACAAAAGCATTTCAATTACTACACATGGATGTATGGGGTCCCTACAAAGTTGAAACTGTTAATGGAATGAAATACTTCCTAACCATTGTGGATGATTACTCTAGATGGACCTGGATTTATTTGATAAGATTGAAATCTGATATATTCTCTATAATCAGGGATTTTTTCATTAAGGTCAACACACAGTTTGAAACCAAAGTTCAAAGGATCAGGTCTGATAATGGACTTGAATTTTTTAATCACAATTGTAGTGACCTCTTTTCACAGTATGGTGTTGTCCATGAAAGCTCTTGTCCATATACACCCCAACAAAATGGTATAGTTGAAAGGAAACATAGACACATCCTTGAAACAGCTAGGGCCATTAAAATACAAGGAGGGTTTCCAGACAGCTTTTGGGGATTCTGTGTTGAAAATGCTGTTTATATACTTAACAGAATCCCTTCTACTGCCATAAAAGACAGGTCACCATTTGAGATGTTATACAATAGAACTCCACAACTTGATCACCTTAGAGTGCTGGGATGTTTGTGTTTTGCCACTGCCCTGCCTAAATGTGACAAGTTTAGCCCTAGGGCTGTGAGATCCATACTTGTTGGTTACAGTTCCACTCAAAAGGGATACAAGTTGTACAATATGGAAAACAATGTTTTTTTTGTTAGCAGGGATGTGCAGTTTATGGAGAAATGCTTCCCATTCAAAGGCAGCACTAATGAGGAGATTAATCACATCACATCACAAGAGATGTTCAGTTATGAGGACCTGGTTCCTCAACATCAGCATACAACAGAACCACCAGGGCATGATCAGCAAACACCAGCATCACCAGGGGATGACACTGCACTGCCACCAGTGCCTGAGGATGTCAGGAAATCAGCAAGGACAAGCAGACCCCCTATATGGCACAGGGACTACATTACCACACATAGTTCCTCTACTTGTCTGTACCCCATTTCTAACTATGTTTCTTACTCTGCTTTGTCTCCAGGATATCAGCACTTTGTTGCCAAAGTCTCACTTGACACAGAACCAATTAACTATTCAGTTGCAGCCAAAGATCCAAGATGGGTTGAGGCAATGAAGGCAGAAATCAAAGCACTTGAAGACAATGGAACTTGGCAATTGGTGACACTGCCTGAAGGAAAGAGGACTATAGGGTGTAGATGGGTGTATAAGATAAAGTATAAAGCAACTGGTGAGGTTGAAAGGTTTAAGGCAAGGCTAGTAGCAAAAGGTTACAACCAGAAGGAGGGGATGGATTACCAAGAGACATTTTCACCAGTAGTGAAAATGGCAACTGTGAGAACTGTGGTCTCTCTTGCCTCAGCTAGACATTGGACCATCCATCAGATGGATGTCCATAATGCTTTTTTGCAAGGAGATCTCTTTGAAGAAGTTTATATGCAAATACCAGATGGCTTTGATCACGATGATCTGATGACATAGGCAGTGTGCGCAGATTGCAGAAGTCTCTTTATGGCTTGAAGCAGGCATCAAGACAATGGAACATAAAGTTAACCACAGCTCTTCTCTCCTCTGGTTTCAAACAGAGTATCAGAGATTACTCTCTGTTCACTAAACAACAAAGTGGTAACATTGTGATAATCTTAGTTTATGTGGATGATCTACTAATTACAGGGAATGATTCAGCACTGATTCAAGATACCAAAGAAACACTGAAGTCTGCCTTCAAGATCAAAGATCTGGGTGAGTTAAGATTCTTTCTTGGTATTGAATTTGCAAGAAACACACAAGGTATCCTCATGCATCAGAGGAAGTATGCCTTGGAGCTTATTTCTGACATGGGTCTTGCAGGTGCAAAACCTGCACATTCCCCCATGGACATGAATCAAAAATTTACAACAGTCGAGTTTGATAAGCATATGGCATCAGCAGGAGACTCAACGAGACCCCAACCAGCAAATGATGATGATCTATTGAGGGATCCCAGTACTTTCAGAAGGCTAATTGGTCGACTCTTATATTTGACAACTACTAGACCAGACATCACATTTGCAGTGCATTGCCTCAGCCAGTTTATGCATGCACCTAAAATATCACACATGGAGGCTGGTTTGCGAATTGTCAAGTATGTGAAGCAGGAACGAGCGGATTCTTGTCGATTCGATTACCTCAACTTAATGTCTTACGCGATCTTGGCGGGGTTCTTGCGTGAACAGTCGAAGGTCAGTCACTGGTTATGTGGTTATGCATGACTCATCACCTATCTCGTGGAAATCTAAGAAACAAGACACAGTTTCCCGGAGCTCCGCAGAGGCAGAATATCGGGCTATGGCAGCTTCAGTGGCAGAAGTTGTATGGCTCGCAGGCCTATTCCAGGATCTGGGTGTTGAGATTCAGACACCAGTTTTGATGTACACAGACAGCAAGTCCGCCATTCAGATTGCTGCGAACCCGGTCTTCCACGAGAGGACTAAACACATCGACATAGATTGCCATTTCATTCGGGAAAAGATACGCACAGGTCTCATCGACACAGTGTATATATCTTACGACAAAGAACTCGACTTGCTCACCAAACCCCTTGGTCGACAGCGCCATGCAATACTGGTTTCCAAGCTAGGAATGAAAAACATTTTTCATAACTCCTAGCTTGAGGGGGGGTGTTGAAGAGTAGTCATCACAGATATTTTATAGTAAGGGGATAGAATGGTCTTTTACTATAAGGGACAAAATAGTCATTTACTTCAAATGTAATGTAGGATATTTATGTATCTAATTGTACTATTCACATCAATCGATTCATTATTTTCATTCCACAAAGTTCATCTGCCTTCTTCTTCTCTCACTCTCGACGAACCCCTGTGATACCCCTTCCTTCGTCTTCAACAGGAGAAGGGTTCTTCCTTCACCGCGTGATTCTTGTCGCAGATCTCTGTCTCAACAATATGTAACCCTTTGAGTTTCTTTGTATATTTGGTGAATATTAGACTTAGGTTTATACCTTAATTAGTAGTGTAATATTACCATAATTGTAAAGTCAGTATTCTTATAGAATAGGGATTCCTAGGTAGAATAGGAAGAGGATACTTGTATATATATATATGTCATTAATAAGAATAATCAAGAGATTATTTCTTTCAGAACTCTTTTCAACCGACTGCTGCTTTCACTTAAATGTGTAGAGGCCATTTTATCTAAGCATTAGTAGCTGTTAATACTCTGGTTCTGACTTGGATGATGTTTTCCTTTACTTTGTATCACTTTCTTGCAATCAATGAGTGTAAAAACTTTGCATGAGATATTGATGGTGCAAGATTTCTTTCACTGCATGCTTTTACGTGTTTGTTAGATTTATCAAGTCTGGTTGGACTCTTTAAATCAAGTCATTATGTTACACAGATACCTTTTCAAAGTCGCCTTAATATCGTTGCATTTTCTGCAGTGCGAATTAATGTGTGTTCGTACTTAACCAATATTCATGTTTCTATTTGCGAGTGTTGTATGAGTGTTGTATGCATTCACATGCAAAAGCTATTCTCATATGATCAAATCTCCGAATTGTTAACTATTATCTTTTATTCTTATAGAACACTAGTTTAGTAATTCTGTAAATTTTATAAGATTGGATTTCTGTGCTTGCCTTCTTATTGTCTAATGTTTCCTCAATCTGTCATTTGTGTGCCTGCAGCATTCGCTCCAGTGTTACTCTGATTTTGTTCTTGTTTGTACTGTGAACTTTGAGGAGTTGAAGTTTCTATGCTGAAGGTGCAGAATCGTCAAAGGCTTGCTTGAGGTATGTTTAAGCTCTGAAGCAGGATGTAGGTTATACTCTTCGCCTTGCTTAGCTAGTGCTTTAGGATCAAATAATCTAATATACCCTGATTAAATGTTAAATTAAGGTGAGAATGTGCATTAACTAATTATGGTTTAGTGATAATAGTGTATGCGAAGGCATGTGTTACATATTTAGTGGGTTGGTGTAAGCACCATTTACAAGTAAGATTTTACCTCGACACACTTAGCATGCATTCGAGGAAACAGTCAACCGGCTTAGTCTTTTTCAAATTTGATTAATTATAAGGTCTATGAGCTACGTCTTGAAAAAACGAGGGCACTAAACAATTGCATAATAAAAAAAGGCAATCCAGTGTACTAAACTCCCGCTATACGCGGGGCTCGGGGAAAGACTGAACCACAAGGGTATATTGTACACAGCCTTACCCTGCATTTAACATTTATGCAAGAGATTGTTTTCACGGTCCGAACCCGTTACGTCAAGTGCTCCCTTCTAATAGGGGAATGAGATATTAATTGTTAACATTATCAATGGAAATGCTAAGCTGCTTGTGTTGCAATTCAATTATTCTTTAAAAGATTTACTGCTAATCATCTTCAGAGAATGGCGAAGGGAGTCCTCTCCCATAGAGTTCCATTATACACATTGTGAATTTCTATATTCTATTTCTAGGGGTGTCAACTTTAGCTCATAAATGTATGATCTGCCCAATTCGTACCGGAAGAAGTTGCACGAATTTCCCTTCAAATAGGCCGCTCTTTAATTTTTGCCCTTCAAATGGCTGGCCTTTAATTTTAATCGAACTTATGCCTAGTGGGGCATAAATTCTTTAAGGGCATAACTTGCGGAATATTATGATGTGAAAATATAATTTTTTTCTCCGTGAAAAAGTTTGTTACGAGGGGCAAATAATAAAGACCAGCACAAAATAGGGGCGCAACTACAACCGCGCAAGTGCCAATGACCCACTTCGTACAGACATGGGAGAGTTGGGCTAGGCATGTCTTTGGTGGGTCATTTTATGCAAAGCCTATGTTAGCCCATCTAAAAGCTTGTCCAATATGGACTACTCTTTATCCTAAAGAGATTCGTCGTTCCTGACCTGCTTCACATTAATTGTTATTTGAACAAGTAAAAGTTCTGAGATTCTCTTTTTCATTTTCTCAATTGAGTAGAGAGGGCAATTGAATCAGTCGTCATCCTTCGCTCTTGTGCTAAATGCTTGGATTAGCTTTTGGGTACTCAAAATCAATTATGGGTACTTTCGTAAAAATCAGAAAATTGACATGTTTGGTTGGCCAAAATCATTTCTGGAGACCAGAATTGATTCTGGCAGAATCAATTTTGCCATTAATTTCAATTTGAATTTTACCCTCTTTAATTTTAATCAACAACTCTATCCACTTTCATTACTCTCTTTAAATATCTTGAAATAATTAATAAAAAATTTTAAATTTACAACTTTTATTATCCTCTTTAAATATCTAGAAATAATTATTAAAAAAACATTCAAATATACAACTTTCATTACACTATTTAAATATCTAGAAATAATTATTTAAAAAAATCAATTATACTAATGTTCTGTTTTGAGTATGCTATTGTTAATTTTAGGACCTTTCTCGTACTTAGGAATGAGAATAGTGCAATTCATTTGGATTATCCTTCTCCTTTTTCTGTTGTCTTCTTTCAAATACTTCGAATATTATTAATATTTTAAATGCGGCAAAATGTGCTCTAAAATTTTAACTGAAAACCAATTTCAAGGTACTTTTTAAAATAACTATTAAGTATAATATTATTCTTTTTTCTATAATGTATTATTAATACAAATGAAGCTAGTCCAAGAATTTTAAATGAAGCTAGTCCCGAGAAATGCGGCAAAATGTGCTCTACAATTTTAACTGAAAACTGATTTCAAGGTACTTTTTAAAATAACTATTAAGTATAATATTATTCCTTTTTCTATAATGTATTATTAGTATTGTAATAATATTTAAATATTATTTACACTTTAAATTAGTATTGTAATAATATTCTACTAATATTTAAGTACTATATTGCACTTTAAATTCTATTATCTATTTGTAATTTTTATTTGCATACTTTCATCTATTTATATGTATATTTTTATTTATATGTATAGCAATTTTGATCAAAATTATCCAAACATAAATCAATTATAAGAATCATTTTTACATTGTTGCATCTAAACATAAATCACTTCTGTATTCTGCCAGAATCTAATCCAAACACACCCTACATCTCTCTCTCTCTATATTCCAAATTGGCCCATGAGGTATAAAAGCATAGCAAACTAATGATTTTGAGCTTAGTTTGTTTGAAATAGTCATGATAAATAAAGAAAAAGATGTTCGTACGGTTTGGTAATTAAATAAATTTAAAAAGAAACATGAAAAAACAATTGATGTCATGAGTTCCTTTACCCCATTTTTTCAAAAGCAGTATCTTAATGAGCAAACTGAATTGGCTTAGGCCAGAAAAGCAAGTGCAACAACTATTGACATTTTTTTTTGTTTCTCATCCGGTGTCTTGTACTAGCATTGGGGTCCCAATTAATTTAAATTTGCGCCGCGTAAGATCCATTTAAGAGGGAAGCGCTCCTTAATGAGATTTTTTCCATATTCATGGCTTAAACCCGATACCTCTTGGCAGGACCGTCTCAAACATTTTGGGGGCCCTGTTATAAATCGTAAAAGTGGGCCCTTAATTGGATTAAGACATGCGAATTATGATTCAGGCTAATACTACTTAATAAGAAATGAATAAAGGGACCCTAAAATTTTTCGTTCACACCTCACACGAATCCAAAGACAGCTCTGTATCTTGGTTAAGGGGGGGAGAGACCCTATCTATTGACATATTCTCTACATATGAGAGTTGAGACCATGTTCCAGCTTGAAAATTTGGCATTCGTAGAACAAGAGAGGAAAAAAAGGAGAGATTGTGGTCGTGAACTATAGACTTAATTTAGTTTCCTAATCAGTAGAACATCCATCGCCGGAACATTATACTGTGTACATATATAATCAAATATTAAGACCACATATACTTAATGCTTGCCAAACATATTATTGCTAGAATATGGTGACATGTGATAGGTTTAAGCTCGTTAATTTCAAGATGAAATCGTATTTGCAAATAAAAGGTGTCATTCAAATTAATCCATATAGTATATTTATTAATAATAAAAATCTTACACTCAATATTAGACTTTTAGCTTAAGATAAAATAATGGTGCTCCCTTACCAAATAAGTACTTACCAAAACTAAGAAAAAAACAAGTGGCACAGGTATCAAAGTGTTAAGAATCCCACGTCGGTAATGGAATGGAAATATGGACTCCTTATATGAACTTGAACAATTCTCACCCTACAAGCTAGCTTTTGGGGTTGAGTTAGACCCAAGATCCATTCTTTACATGGTATCAAAGCCAGACTCACTCCAATTCTTTATTCACTGATGTTGGGCCCCCAAATTATATTATCCACGCTCCAGTTAAAATAAAGTAATAAACCCAAGACCATATAATGAGTTCATGCTTAATAATTTTTGTTCTTCAATTACAAAGAAATGTACCACCTAACTCCCTTTCTCTTCTACTACCAATTATCTTTACCTTCCCTTAATTTCCACTATTCCCACTTGAAGGTAGATTTACGCAAGATTTCTCACTTTTAAAACAAAACTATATGGTTAGAAACTAAATGAAAAGTACCATAAACCACAAACTTTCATATTTAAAATATGCAGTGTATGAAAAAATCTAAGGTCAAAACAAAATGTGATATCCTCAAATAGTACTAATGTCATTCGCACAAGAATAAAAGCTTATGGCAAAAACACTACATAACAATACACTCCTTTTCACTTCTCAATGTATTTTTATAAAATTATGGTGGTGTCCGAGTCAATCTACATGCTCCTTGATTATACCACCAAGCAGGAGCGGAGCTACCGTTGGCTAAGAGAACACCCCTCGCCAAAAAATCACATTGTGTAGATATGCCAAATTTTATTATATATATATTATATGTTAAATCCCTTTGAGTTTTTCGTATGTGTAATTTTTTATATTTTACATTTTCTTAGTGATTGAAATTTTAGCTGCCATTGTCATCGTCCACCGGGTATATGTTATCTCTCACAAACATAAACATTGGGTAACTCTACCATCAAAGACTATATAAATGAAGAAGAATTTTTTGTCTTTATTGTTGAAAATTTAACTCGAATTAAAATTTTTCATCATTTCATTAACTGTTGGCCCATAATATTAAATGGCAAATGCATTTTATAAAGAGAAGAAAGGTACATTCCATGTGGTTGGTTATAATGAAGTGGAAATGGGCAGGTTGGCTATATGCATAATCGCAATTCGCATGTTTCTCTATAAGCTTAGTACACCTGTAGCTGCTGTTGATCTGCATATCTCATTTTTTTGTCATCTTATTTGGAAAGTCTTTTTTCTTTTTATATCCAGGTTGTCACTAATTCTGGAGGTAGTAGTACTGATCCCTCAACATTACTATCAATAAATCGCGGGATGTGCTCCAATAACCAGTATTTGAGAATGAACAACTGATAGCACCTACAAGGATCAACCCCAGAAGAGAGCAGAATGTTCCCACTGGGAATCGATCTCACGCTGCAAATTATCAGAGCGCCTTAAGCCCCCTCCTTTGCTATTGGACTGTGCCCGGGGAACGAAAGTGTCTCTTTTATTGCTTGATGTATATTATAGACAAAAATGGCTAACTAACAAATCAAGTGTTGATGTTGGATAAGATGTTGTGACAACATCTGCGAAAGCATAGGACAACATATTCAGGATGTTGCCTGCGATGTTGCGACAACATTTCTGCCAACATCTATGTAACTGTTTTGCCTATTCTTCCAGCCTAAGCAGTTGAAGTTACTGCGAGTAAAAATGACCTAGGCAAGCTTGCAGTTGCGTGTTTAAGCGTGGTGAAAGACCAAGTCAAAACGTGGAGAGAAAGCAACGAAGACCAAGTCCAGACCGTTGAGGATTTTTAGGAGGAAAACTCGGTCCAAACTGCTGCCATCGTTTGCTCAACCTCCGCAACCATCAGTGAGGATTTCAAGGAAAGCTCAACACTATAAATAGAGGAGAGCTTCACAAGTATCGATATCCAGATTTAGAGAAGAAGAACTTTCAAGAGAGCTCTCGGATTTTACCCTAGAAAACAGGATCAACCTTTTAGCCTAAAGTTGTTTTAACAACATCTTGTCCCACATTGCAATCGCTATCTCTATTCTAGATTAAGCTTATTCTTCAAGTGATTATAATGAAGATGTAGTCTTTTATCTTTTAGATTTTGTAACTTTAGGCGAATTCATCTGCGACTTCATTTTTGTATGTAATTTCTTTTTCGTTTGTAACGCTCAATTTGTAAAAAGATTTTTTTTGTAATTGTATATAATTTATACAATTCGTTTGGTCATCGACCATCAATGAATATATTTATATATACCCTTGAAAATATAAACCTTGTGTTCTTTCACTTTTCCGCTGCATTTACTCTAACAAGGTTTATTCTGTTTTATTACAATGTTGACTCAGATGTTGACCCAACATTGAAGGTAACATCCAGTGACTGTTTTTGTTGTTCGTAATTTTTCAATTTTTATCTTACGTTTTACGAATATGTAGCCCACTGGACCCAACATCAAGTTTAATTAGTGCTATATTACCGCCTTGGTTTAGCTATTTCAGTACGTATATGTTGACACGAGGACTTGCCAAAGATTCCTTGGCTAGCAAATCATTTAGAGAATCCTCTCTTCACTCCAATCACCTCATCATTTGTGTAATTGGAATCAAACACTATATGAAGGGTGTGTTTGGTATTTTGAAAAATATTTTTCACAAAATGTAGGATTTTTTCAAAATTTCTCATTTTTTATTGGTCAAAATTTTGGAAGATATTTTTTCTAGGAAGATAAGTTTCTTAAAATGAGATAAATGACTTCCCTAGTAGAAGTAGGGAAAATAAGTTCAATTAGTGAAATTTCACATTTTATTGCTGATGCCTTTTCATCCTTTCTTGATTCTCGGGTCTATCGAAAACATCCTCTCTATCTTTACAAGGTAGGATAAGCTCCGCGTATACTCTACATTTCTCCAGACTCCACATGGTGGGATTATAATGAGTTTGTTGTTGTTGTTGTTGGTATACTCCACACCATCCAACACACGCCATCTTCACTTCCACCCCACCTCATAGTGTTTGCCTAAATTATATATAAATGTTTTTAGGATAATTTTTTCTGCTTACTTATCAACTCTAAGAAATTAGTAAGAAAACCACTTATTTTCGGAAAAATATTTTCTAGATTTTTTTTCCCTTCAAAACTACTAGAGTTTAAGAAAGAATGAAGGATTTTTGCCGCATACCAAGAGTATCTTTTGAATATGTGATTTTAAATATGCTATAATATTTTTATAAAAATATATCATTAATAATAAAATAAAAAATTGACGTTAAATTATGTCTAAATATAAAAAAATTACTCTTTTAAAAATAAACTAAAGTAAAGTATTGTCACATATAATGGAGTTGCACAAATATATGTGCTACTACTAAATACAGAGTAATTTCTGTTAGTATGATACAAGAGTTAAAATATTACTATAGTATAGACACCAATTCAATCAAATACCAAATTAATTTGGTCATTGATTGGAAGAATCCAGAACCACCACGCATTTGTATTTAATCAACTTTGCATTATAAAAGGACACTTCTTATTTCTCACTTCTAAATGTCCTCTGCATTGCCTTTTTCTTCTTTTGGCTTAAAAAAATTCATTCCTTCCTTCCTCCACACTTCATTCTCTTACCTACATAGTAATAACTGTAAACGTGTATATAGATATTATTTCATTTCTACTTCATAATTAGAATATATTTTATATATTGTGTAAATATAATTATGGTAAGACTAGGATTACTCTTTTATATAGGCTTAAGATTTCTATTGTATAAGAGATGAATATTATATTTTATATATACTTTGATATTAATGAAAAGACTCCAAGAGAGATTACTATCATCTTGAGATCTAGTACCTAGATCTGAGGGGGTGAATATGATTCGTTGTCTGTGGCTATTTCGTCACAAATTCAGAGACAATGGAGATCTTGAGAGGTATAAGACACGTTGTGGCCAATGGCACAAATCAGCAGGAGGGCATTGCTTGTGGTGAGACATTCAGCCCGGTTGTCAAACCGGCTACCATTCGCACAGTTTTGAGCATTGTCATGGGCAAACACTGGCCGATCCATCAGCTTGATGTGAAGAATGCATTCTTACATGGGGATCTGAGAAAGACAGTCTACATGCATCAGCCGCCAGGGTTTACTCATCCAGCAGTTCCTCACTATGTGTGTCGTCTCCGTAAGTCACTATATGGCCTGAAACAGGTCCCCCGTGCGTGGTATGATCGTTTTGCCAGGTATATCTTGCATATTGAGTTTGTATGCAGCAAGAGTGATACATCACTCTTCATTTTTCATCGAGGTAGTAGCATTGCTTACTTATTACTTTACGTGGATGATATTGTTCTTACTGCCTCCTCCGATGGGTTGAAAAATGAGATTATTGCCTTGCTTAAGTCCGAATTTGCAATGACTGATTTGGGAAAGCTGAGTTGTTTTTTGAGGATATCAGTGAACAAGTCTGCCAACCACATGTTCTTGTGTCAGTGTAAGTATGCAAAAGAGATTGTGTACATGACTAAGATAACGAGTTGCAAAGTTTCACCTACTCCAGTTGATTCGAAATCTAAGCTCAGTGCTATGGATGGTGCTCCAGTCTCCGACCCTACTTTGTATAGGAGCCTTGCAGGTGCACTTCAGTATCTCACATTTACAAGGCCAGACATTGCTTATGTTGTTCAGCAGGTATGCCTATTCATGCATGCCCCCAGAGAATCTCATTTCACTGCTCTTAAGCATATCATCTGATACATTAATGACACACTTGATTATGGTTTACACATATACCCCTATGCACCAAACAAATTGCTCTCTTATACGGATCCAGATTGGGCAGGATGTCCGGACACGCGACGCTCTACCTCTGGTTTTTGTGTATTTTTAGGGGATAATCTGATTTTTTGGTTTGCCAAGCGACAGGCAACCCTATCTCGTTTCAGTGCCGAGGCTAAGTACAAAGGCGTTGCAAATGTGATAGCTGAGATTTGTTGGCTCAGAAATTTCTCATTAGAACTTGATGTCGCTGCGTCAGGCATCTATTGTGTACTGTGATAACATCTCTTCAATCTATCTTTTTCATAATCCGGTTCAACATCAGCGAACCAAACATATTGAGATAGATCTACACTTCGTTCGCGAGAAAGTTGCGTTAGGCCATGTCAGAGTGTTACATGTTCCGTCATCCTATCAGTATGCAGACATATTTACCCAAGGACTTCCCAGACATTTATTTCTTGACTTCAGATCCGCCTCAAAGATCCTCTCCTTTCCGTCCGAGGGTGTGTAAACGTGTATATAGACATTATTCCTTTCCTACCCCATAATTAGAATATATTTCATATATTGTGTAAATATAATTATGGTAAGACTAGGATTCCTCTTTTGTATAGGCTTATGATTCCTATTGTATAAGAGATGAATATTGTACTCTATATATACTTTGATATTAATAAGAAGACTCCCCAAGAGAGATTAATATCATCTTACAATAACCATTCTCTTTACACCACAAAATCATAAATTCGTGGGGTAGTTGTTGCTAATTCATTCACTAAATTGCTCGTAACTAACATAATTTTTTGATAATTCATTGTTAATCTATAGCTAAATAGGATTGATAATAAATTTTGGTGTTTAGCTACATAATTTGTCTGTGGTATACTATGGGTTCGTTTGATACGTCGCACTGGATTGTATAATTTTGCATGGACTGTACTGTATTGTAATGGACGGGACTGTATTAATATATAATGGACGGTATTAGAGTATTAATATATAATGAACTATATTTTTTTTAATTTTTAGTACAGTGCAGGAGTCTCAAAAATGGCAGTTGGAATGTACTATTTTTAGAAATAGTACAGTCCAGTACGACTGAAAACGCCACCAAACACTGTATTATTTTTTTATCCAATGCAGTACGTTCATATGAAACAATAAATAGATCCTACAGGCATATATTTGATCATAACTTAAGGTTATTACAGGGATCATAACTTCAAATTCTGAATTTGACTCTCACCAGCATGATTAACTCAGTCACCACAAAATCATAATTTTGCCTGAAAAACAGAGCTTTTTTCTTCGCACAAATGGGTGACAGCAAGAGCCAAACTTTACTGAACAAGAAGAAGGAGATCGAGAGAACAATATCAAACGCCTACGACGAATTACGAAGTTTCCGAACATGGTTAAATGGATGTGCGTGGATCAATCCGACCCGTTTTCCGCTTGTCTTTCATGGTTCGTGTTAGTATTATTCGCCATTATCGTACCTTGCATATCGCATTTTCTTCTCGCTTGTAGCGATTGCGATGCAGTTCATAGTCTTCCCTACGATGCCGTTTACAGCTGTCGCTTAGCTGTGTTGCTGCTCTGTCATTTGTTTGTCTTTCTCGGTTTGTTAAGAAGTATGGGTTGAGGAGGTTTTTGTTCCCTGATAAGCTTTGTGATGAGAGTGAAACAGTTAGAAAGGGATACACAGAGCAGCTCAATGTAAGTTTCTCTTTACTACTTTTTTTATAAGAGTTTTAAGTTTTATGCGCCGACAGTAATGAATAAATGTGTACGTCACTTATAAGTTAATTAGATTAGTGAATAATTTTTACATTTTTAAGTTACTAATCCAGCTTATAATATAAAATTATGTGTAGCTATTCTTTTTGATGACTTGGTAGTGTAAAAATTCGTTTACATTATACTTGATTCTTTAACTCTCTTTTCCATTTGAAATGTGAATCTGATTTGTGAATATCATCCTAAAATTACGTGTAAGATGATATTAATCTCCCTTGGGGAGTTCTCATTAATATCAAAGTATATATAGAGTATAATATTCGATCGTTCGACTCAAGGGTGAAATCCTAAATCTATACAAAAGAGGAATCCTAGTCTTACCATAATTATATTTACACAATATATGAAAATATTCTAATTATAGGTAGGGATACAATTGTTTCTATAATATACACGTTTACATTACGCAGTCACGATAATCATACCTTGTAGTTCCTCTAGCTCATTATAAAATATGATGACTCTGCACAGTGCTTAAGACTTTGATTTGACTTATATATTATGGACAAAAATTAATGGTTGAAAAATAGTCTGATGGAGAAAACATCAAATGAATGATCAAAGTTTTGAATGGTTAGATGCTCTTGAAAATTTTGATGATTACATAGAATAATTTTATTATTGAAATGTGTTGATCTTTTTGAGATGTTTTAAAATAGGAAGAGTGTTATAAGTTGAAAGGATACTTGAATATTAAGGTTTTTCCTTTTATTATTGGACATGTTCCTCAGTATTGGTTGCAGTTGATATACCTTGAACAACATGATGTAATAATAACTCTTCTTCTCAATATGCAGAGCTCGTTAAAGATTCTATTCATATTTGTCCTACCATGTTTTGCTGTTGAATGCGCGTACAAGATTTGGTGGTACAGCTCAGGTGGGGCCCGAATCCCGTTCTTGGGTAACGTCATTGTGAGTGACACTGTCGCGTGCATTCTAGAACTAAGTTCTTGGATTTACAGGATGGTCGTGTTCTTCCTAGTTTGTATCCTTTTCCGGTTGATATGTTACCTTCCAAATCCTCCGATTACAAGATTTTGCACAGTTCTTTCATGTAGATTCTGATGTTGAATCAGTGTTGAGAGAGCACCTTAGAATTAGGAGGCACTTGAGGATCATTAGCCATAGGTACAGATCATTCATCTTGTGGGCGTTGATGTTCATTACAGCAAGCCAGTTCGCGTCCCTTCTAATGACCACACGTTCAACTGCAGATCTTCATATCTACAAAAGTGGTGAACTCGCGGTATGCCTTATTAGCGTTCTTGTTTCTCATTACTTCTTATATTCAACAGAAATAGTTTGAGAAATTAGTGAGAGCGGCAGCAAGATGATATGTGGAAATTCTCATGTGCACATTTTATATTATTTAGAGCAAACACTTGATATTATCAGTACTGGTTGCTATTTTCACTGTAACACAGCTGATTTACCAAACAAATCACTCCTGATCTGTTCCATTCCATTTTATGTGACACTCTTTTCCTTTTTAATATGTTTCAAAAAGAGTGACACATTTCTTATTTGGTAACTGTTTAACTTTAAACTTCTCATTTTATCCTAATGACATGCCTTTTTAGCATTCTAATGATACATTTGATATGTGGCTAAAGTCTGTCTTTCTCTCTTAAAATTCGTTTTCAGTTAAATATCATCATATGAAATGAAACCAAGGGAATATCTATCACTATGATTCTTATCCTAGATGATTGACCCCTAGTTTAGCAGTTCAACTCTTTCCCACTAGCTCTTCAGCAGGTCTTCATTCTTACCGTCTCTTGCTGCTGTTACTCGTGATTGAATGTTGTATTCTTAATATGCAGCTCTGCTCTGTCAGCCTTCTCGCTGGTCTCATGATACTGTTGCGAAGTGCGACCAGAATTACACACAAGGCTCAATCTGTGGCGTGCCTTGTAGCCAAGTGGCACGTGTGCGCGACAATAGATGCATTTGATTCGACTGAGGCTGAGACTCCAATTACTCGAGCGACCTGTGACCAAGTTTTCCCCGTATGTTCTGGAGGATCATCTGATGCTGATGATGTCGGAGATGAAGAAGATGAGTTGGACAATACAAAATTCGTCCCAGCATATGCCTATAGCACAATTTCATTCCAGAGAAGACAGGCACTAGGTATGATATACTGGTTAATATTGTTTTCTTATTTCCTCCCTTGAGAAATGAACATTTACATTACCATGAGTTTAACTTCTGTACACCGACAATATATAATAAGTTTTCACCATCAAGTTAAGTTACCTATTACACCCTCAGTCCAGTGGCGAAGGCAGGATTATTACCAAAGGGGGCTCATTACCAACTATATATATAATTTGGCCTTGTATATACAGTATGATTTTCCGACGAAGGGGATTCTGAACCCCCTTACGCCCCCTCTAAGCTCCGCCATGTAACTATTCATGTTAAAATATACTGATAATTTTTACACTATCAATGTAAATAAGTTTAATCCTATTACTATTAAGTTATGTATATTTTGTCAAATTTGTTGCAGCGACATATTTTGAGAACAACAGAGCAGGAGAACAATTTATGGATTCAAGCTGGATAGAAGTTCTATTCACACTATATTTGGGCTAGAATTGTCGCTGGTGCTCTGGTTGCTTGGGAAAACCATTGGCATTTCTTGAATCATTAGTTGTACATTATGTTGCTCGGACTTTCCAAAAATGTTGTTGTACCCATGTAAGATCCTCCAAAATTGCACTACTTTTGAAGGATGCACTCGCTGATATTTTTGAAGAGTCAGAGCAAAATACGCAGTTGAAAACAGACTTTTTGACTTGTGCAATTGTTGGAGTTTAAAGATATCAAAAATGAGAAAGATGGAGGAAGTTAACCAAATACAATTTACAAGTTTCTCAATCCTTTTCCTTCGGTGCCTCTTGTTCGTTCTGCTTTATTTCATCATTTTGTTGTGTTATTCTGTTCATAGGTCCGAGCCCTTCTTAGAAGACGAGCATATGCATAGATCTATTCGTTGATTCAACCTTTGTATCATTTCTGATATCATATTCTTTCTTTTATTGGTATTTTTGCTTGTTAAATAACTTATCAGGATGAGTTGTAGTTCTAGTGCCACCTATTTGAGGAAATATGTTGTTATGCCATGTTACTTCTGGCTTTTGTGTATGTAAATATGATTTTTGAATTTACTTCTGGCCCATGACTGATTTCCATTAGAACAAATTGTGCCAGCAGAAAAAAGAATCCTTTGGTATCTGAATATGCAAGGGATACAATAGAAATTAAGATACACCAGTATGCAAGTGCATAAGGTGAAAGTTAAGTTGCAAGCAGTGACCATCGACATCGAGGGTTGTAGTGGATAGATAGGATAGTTCCATCCCTAATTAAATGTCTCAAATTTGAGTCATGGTGATTGGAAAAAAAAATCTGATAGGGGAGCTTTATGTGATGCGAATACAAATTAATCGAGTTTCAAAGCGGTATCGACCACTGAGTGAGAAACCAACCAAATAAGTTGCAAGTAGTGCTGGAGACACCATGTAGGAATGTGGAGACAACCTCTTGCAAGGGTCATCATTTGACCCCGACACCCGTTTCTCCTAAAAAATTCACTAAATATATGAGATGACATTATTTCGAAAATTGAAACTATAGATTTACAACCACAGTGCAGGATTCTTCGAAAAAGCGCGGGCTGATTCGAAGACTTGAGACCTTGGCTTAGTAATGAATGAAGGGAAGCTCTTCGACCTATAAGACTTATTTAGGACTACGCATTTCAAAAGAAAAATTTCTTAAACTTTGTGACAAAACAAATGATGTCATGGGACGGAGGTTGCACTACTTGCATAAAACCCTTTGTATGTCATTATTGGTGGTAATTTGGGACAAATTATCAGAGTAATGGTTAAACTACCACCATTGACGACATATTAAAAAAATCTAATTTTCATATACCTATATAGTAAATATTTTTTACACTATCAGAATAATAAATTACTAATTTATAATATTAAATTATAAATTAATACCAAACGTTATATGTAATTACTTTTTAGGGGACATATATAGAGGGTAAAGCAAACATCCCAAATTTTATATGTGCCGCAGTCATAATGCTTATCCTTATCAGAGGTATCGAGTTTGAGCCGTGTGAAATATTTTTTTTTGTAGAAATTCTAAGCGATGCAAATCTGAATATAGTTGGGCGATAACGTGTGTACTGAAAACCATTTGAAAAACAAAGAAACCCAAAATCTGCCACATCTTCCTTTCTTTTCGCCTTATGCCTTCATTTATTCCAGTAAGTTCA
Source organism: Przewalskia tangutica (assembly GCA_029844215.1). Taxonomy (NCBI): domain Eukaryota; kingdom Viridiplantae; phylum Streptophyta; class Magnoliopsida; order Solanales; family Solanaceae; genus Przewalskia; species Przewalskia tangutica. The sequence goes on along the minus strand of CM056730.1, from coordinate 1,073,824 downwards.
ACCATGCACATTTCTCTCATTTCCATTTCTTTTCATGTCGTCATCATAGACTTCTCTTTCATAAACTGTGCCTTTTTCCTCTCCTTGTTGATCTCATTAATTTGATACACATAACAAATATATATACACAGCGGGAGAGGAGAAAGCACATAGAAATAAGAGAGCAAGAAGAGATACGTATATATAACAACCCCCAGAATAGTCATTTCAACCCAATTCTTCATATTGAAATCCTAAAGGTAAGACTGCGTACAATAGGCTGCGCATGGCGGGAGCGTAGAGTTTTTTTTAATTACTGAATTAATTTAGATTAGGGCTCTGTAGGACCCATTCAAGAGGCAAGTGCTTTTGATAGTAATTTTTTTGTTCAGAGCTCGAGTCCCACACCATTAAGAGTGAAGGGATTCCATTCATCCCACCACATCCCGAGTGATATCTTTACCGATTTTGCCCTCCCTGTTTTGTATGATCATTGCAAAAACATCAAAATCCAATTACTTTGTTGTTTAGAAATTTTCAGAAAATGCTATCCAACTGCCACCATCTATTGATCTTTTACTGTTAACTTGTTATTCTGTCACTTTGATAAATTTATTATCCATTTAATATATCACATTTGGTTTTTCATTCCATCTAAAAGTTCAATTTTTCAGAAAATGTACGCTTTTATAATTTACATTTTTATGTCTTCAATACGTCCTCTTTTGTTTTTTGCCTGATTTGAGTTGCATGTCCTTGTGCCGATGATCTACCGGAAACATACTCTCTACAGTCCTTTCAAAGTAGGGGTAAAGTCTGCATAAACTCTACCCTCCTCAGAGCTCACTGGCTCAAATATGTCATCGAACTATCGAAAATGACTCATTTATGTCACTCGTTAATAGTTTCACTCATTTGTGACATCGCCGTTATCAAAATGGCTCATTCATGCTATTTTTCATTAACGCCGATTTTAATATACCATTTTCATTAACGTCCGCGTTAATGAAAAATGGCATGGAAGAATTATTTTGGTAACGGCGATGACATAAATGATCCATTTTGATAACGGCGATGACATAAATACTATTAACGAGGGGCATAAATGAGTCATTTACGATAGTTCGATAGCATATTTGAGCTTTTTCCCTTTAAACTATCAAGTCACATTTACCCCTTGTAATATAGCCTAATAATGTAGACATTTCTTTTCATTATCAGTATACATTAGTTAAACTCATTTAATTATGTGATCCATGATACTTTTTTTTCACTTAATAATGTTTTTAACAATTGTAGAACAGATGAAGTTTAAAAGATGAAAAATAGAGTTGGGGGACTGTAACAAAGAAGAAAGAAGAACAAACAATTTGGCTTCGGTGAAGAATGGAGTTTGATACTCGCCCCATCAACCGCTGCTCCAAAAGGAACGAGAAGATTTATCAAGAATGGTTTAGTTTTGCTGATTCGGGTTTGTTCTCTCTCTCTGTCTCTCTCTCTCTCATCATTCGTATTTAAATATGTGCATGCATGGTTCAACCTTCCAAGATTTTTTAGAACTGAACACATTGTAATTTTGAAATCATACGTTCAAAATACTTCAAATTTAACATTTGTTGAACTTAATGGTATAATAGATGGAGATGGACGTCTCATTGGAAAGGATGCCACCAACTTCCTTGCTATGTCAAACTTGCCTCGTGAAGATCTCAAGCAGGTTCTTTTTTCTGTGCTTAATTCTTTTCAAATAACTCCTTCACTTCTTTGGCGTTTCTTTGTAATGTTTTTAGTACTTTAAATCGTTGCACTTCTGTAACTCTGTATTAATGTGGTACATCTCATATCTATTTCAATGTCGAGCTATATGTATGAAAGTATATGTGTGTGTGTGTGCGCTCACGCGTTTCCTTCAAGGTAGGGGCGGAGCCATTTGAAACTTATACCGCACGAATAGGGCAAAAAGAATTGTTTTTGTTTTTATACAAGTTGTTGAATCCCTTCATCAGTTAACACCTATATTCTATGTGTTCTACGATGCTTCGCAATTTTTATGAATCGGTTTTACTGTATAAACATCAATAAATCGTTTTACTTCTCTTTTTTTCCTAAGGTGTGGGCAATTGCAGATTCCAAACGTCAAGGATTTCTCGGTTTTAAAGAGTTTATAACTGCAATGCAGGTATTAGCTCTTTGTGTGGACTCTCATTTCACCTTTTATAGTTAATTTTATTTCCCTCTAAAATGCAGATCATTCTTTGCATTTCACTGTGTAGTTGGTCTCTTTGGCTCAAGCTGGTCATGCATTGACAAGTGATTCCTTAAATGCTGAAGGTAAGTAGTATAGCTTCAACTATATCTGAAGAGTATGCTAACAGAGGCGGAGCCAGGATTTGAACTTCATGGGTTCTAAAGTCTAGGATAACGACATCAGGTGTTAGTAACTGGGTTCTAAATTTATTTTTTGTATATATATAGTGAATTTATTAATACAAATACAAGGTTTGAAATAAAGTCACTGTATCCGGCTGAACCCGTATCCAAGCTTCTAGATCCGCCCCTGTATGCTAGTAATGTCAGTTGTCACATGACTCAAGGGTGGATGTAGCGTTGCGGCACCGGTTCATCTGAACCTAGTACTTTCGACTTTCGGCATAGAGTAAATTATGTGTGAAAATCCACTAAAATTACAACAAATAGTAGGTCTGAACCCATAGTTTTAAAAATATAATGGTTCAATCTGAAGAACCTTAAGGGGTCGTTTGGTGTAGGATACTAATCCCGATATAAAATTTGGGATTACATTTATCCCATGTTTGGTTATTGGTATCAACTAAAATCGGTATAAATTTACACCAAAATCTTCGTATTATCCATCCCATATAGGATCCAGGATTATAATTCCGGGATATCCTTGTAAAGAACCAAACGACCCTAAAGGTTAAACCCATAGAGCATAAATCCTGAATCCGCCTCTTACATGACTGCTATTCTAGAGAATTAGTTGATTCTTTGTCATGCCTTGTATTGGCTTTCTTAAGCAAGCATAATTTGTTCTCTAATACTGATCTTACAGTTAGACTATTTCAATCCAATGCAGTTGACTTTGAAAATTTGCAGCTACCTACAATGGAAGGTCTGGATGGACTTCTCGCTGTACGTAGTCCTGCTGAGTTCACTTTTCTTCTTTTTTTTCCCGTTAATAGCTTATCCGTTAATTTAAAATGTTATACAGAAGAAGAAGCGTGTGGCTAAATGGACACCTGACCATAATGGTAATGTTACTTCAGTACATACAAGAAGATCTTCCTTTTACTTGTTTATGTTCTTGGGAAGGGGGAGTGAATGGAGCCTCAGCATCTAACTAATTGAATTGAGAAACAGGCAGTCTTTCCCTGTCTTCACGAGCGAATTGGTTTTCCTCGTCAAAATCTGCAAAGAAGGTGTGTGTGGTTATTGTCTTTTTTCTTTTATATACAACAACTATTACTATGCCTCAACATCAAGGTATGTAGTGGGGTCAGCTATATGAATCCTCATTGACCATATTGCTTATTTAGACCTGTATCGATTCAATAGGTTCTCTAACACTAGAAATTCTCGACATTTCTTCTAGCTTACAAATCCCTAACAAAACCAGAATACTCCTAATGAATGTTGGGCTTAATGTAACTGTATCAACATGCCTTTTGCAAAGTTTGCACCAAGTCTGTATGGATTCAAGAGAAAACTCTCCTCCACGTGATTTTAGGTTTATTCATCCTCTTTTATCACCTTCAATCACCATGGTGTCAAACCTATGGACGGATGCATCTGGTGTGACCAAACCTTCTCTCATTTTATCCTTTGTGTGTGCTATATAAACTTGCAAAAATTTTGCTTTCTTTTGCTTTAACTGATGCACTTTTCAGATGCTTGCCTGTTGTAAATTCCTATTATTAACTTTATTCCAATGGTTCTGTCTGTTTTGTATCACGTGCCATGCGTTCATATTTTTACCTTTCTATATGGTATCCTTTCCTAGAAGGAGTACCTTTCCACACTATCTTCAGACTTCTGTTATGCGATGTCTTGAGATGATTGACAAACTTCTAAACTATTATAGTCTGTATAACTTTCACAATTTACAAGTGAGACTTCATCTGATAATTAAAATTTGAACATGGTGGCGTGTAGTCCCTATGAACTGGTGAATAACTATCACTGTCCTCGTCTGTCAATGATATTATTGCACGGAAATATCCTTTCCCCAAATTGTCCCAAACATATATCCTATAGTATTCTATTGGTATGTTCTGTGCTAATTTATGAGTTTGCTTCTGGAATGATGCTCGATCCTTTTCATTTTCCCTTCAGGTCCCTTCAAAATATGTCACATCAATAATAGATGGACTGAAGAAGTTGTACGTCAAGAAACTAAAGCCATTGGAAGTTACATATCACTTTAGCGATTTTGTCTCTCCTTTGTTGGTAGGTGTAGCATTTCAGTTTAGCTATGCTTATTAAACAAATAGGAAAAGAACTTATTTTCATTTCTTCATCTTCAACTATGTTATCCTTCTTATAGATATCATGATGACGGTGATACATATAGCTGAATTAACTTCTTTACTATTCTATGTTGGTAGGCAAATAGTGATTTTGATGCCAAACCGATGGTGATGCTTTTGGGTCAATACTCCACTGGCAAAACAACCTTCATTAAGCATTTACTCAGAACCAGTTATCCTGGTTAGCAAAAAAGAACATTTTTTTGCTCGTGTATGTGCTAAAGTCTGCACATTTGACGACTCTTCATTCACAACTTATGGTTCTTTTATGTCTATAGGTGCTCATATTGGACCAGAGCCTACAACAGACAGATTTGTTGTCGTCATGGTACTTTCACCTATCTGTTATTTACCGACTGTGGTTGAATCCTTTTTGTTAAAAGTTGTCCCAGAAATAGTATACGCTTGCTTTAGACTATGTGTTATGGTTCTATAACAGTTTACTTTTCAATTTATATATACTACTATATTTAACTATTCGGTCTGCCACATATTCCTATTTATCACATTAAGGTGTTAACAGTTGAATGCATTATTGTTAGTTTTGCTCGTTAACGGAGACATTCAGTGGGAAAGCAGAATAACATAACAATTCTGGTAAACATGCTTGTTTAACGGTGTTAGTGTGCTAAATCATGTCTTAGACAATCGTTCACTTTAGTCGGAGGCGGATTTAGGATTTGAAGTTTATGGGTTCCTTCCTACGTCGAAGTCAAGTTCATATACAATAATAATTGTATCCACGGTCAAATATTTATAGATATTTAGTGGATTTCTTAATACATATAAAGGATTTGGGAAAAAATTACTAGGTTCACGTGAATCCATAGTTTACTCTGTAGATCCGCCTCTGACTGTTTTCTGTGTATTATACAGAATGGACCTGATGAAAGAAGTATCCCAGGTAATACAATTGCCGTCCAAACAGACATGCCATTCAGTGGTCTGACAACTTTTGGAACGGCATTTTTGTCGAAGTTCGAGTGTTCTCAAATGCCGCATCCTGTGAGTTAATGGACTCTTTGTTGCTTGTATCATATAACTACAACATTTCTTACAGAAACTGAAGCCTTTAATCCTTCTCTCTCGTGTCCAAAAAGCTGTTAGAGAATATCACATTTGTCGATACTCCCGGAGTTCTATCAGGGGAAAAGCAACGAACGCAAAGGAGCTATGAATTTACGGGGGTCACGTCCTGGTTTGCTGCCAAGTGTGATCTCATTCTGCTATTGTTTGATCCCCACAAACTTGATATTAGTGATGAATTCAAACGTGTGATTTCATCTCTTCAAGGTCATGATGATAAGATACGGGTGGTATTGAACAAGGCTGACCAAGTCGATACCCAACAAGTAAGGCATATTACATTTTCGTTCATTCATGTTCATGTTCACGACCTCTGTATAGACTGCTAAAATTATTTCCCATTGTTTGGACTAAGGCGTTGTTGTTGTTGGTCCCTATTGCAGCTTATGAGGGTGTATGGAGCATTGATGTGGTCTTTGGGGAAAGTTCTGAATACCCCTGAAGTTTCACGTGTCTACATAGGGTATGATCTCTATATTTTCAATTAGTTCTTGATTTGGAAGGCAGTATTATAGCAAACTAAATGTGATTAAGCTGCACAAACGGATACTATGAGAATAGAAATATCAATGTTGTACTATGATGGCTTGGAAATATAGTGAACCGACGCTTCATGGATGTAGCGCGTTTCTTACTACCTTGAGTTTAAGACGCTCTGGCTTCAGTGCAGAGATAATGATTGCGAATATCTAAGTATACATGTACATTTAAAATAAAAATTCTTTTCTTTTCGGAGTTCCTCGCTGTGCATAAATACTTTGGATGTATTGGCTTTTACAGATCATTCAATGACATACCTATAAATGAGGATCTCACCGGTCCTTTGGGGAAAGAACTTTTTGAAAAGGAACAAGATGATCTCCTTACCGACCTGAAGAACATACCGAAAAAGGCTTGTGATCGCCGTGTAAGTTCAGAATCTCTGAATGGGATCCTAATTTTTTTGGCTCATAAACTATGCTTAAGGAAATATGATCGCTGGGATTTATACAGCCGACTCCAACTTGTTTGGGATTGAGGCATAGTTGTTGCAAACTATGCTTCTGATTTACTTAAAACAAGGATGAAAAGCAGGTTTTGTTGTTGTGTACAGATAAATGAATTCGTAAAACGTGCTAGAGCGGCCAAGATACATGCTTATATCATAAGTCACCTGAAAAAGGAGATGCCTGCGATGATGGGCAAAGCGAAGACTCAGAAAAGACTTATGGATAACTTGGAAAATGAATTCGTAAAGGTATCTGTCACCCCTTATTCACTAACTCTGTATCGACTTATTACTATGTTACTCGGACTCTTAAAAAATGTTGATGCATGTTGCCTGTCGAATCCTCCAAAGTAATGCTTTTTAGAGGATCCGACATGGGTGAGGCAGCAATTTTGGAGAGTCCGAGCAACATAAAAATGTAGTATATTTTAATGTTTTATTCTTCCAAACAGATTCAAAAAGAACACCATCTGCCAGCTGGGGATTTTCCAAATGTTGAACATTTTAGAGAAGTTCTGAGTGGTTATAACATTGACAAGTTTGAGAAATTGAAACCCAAGTTGATACAAGCTGTTGATGATATGCTTGGTTATGACATCCCTGAACTTCTCAAAAATTTCAAGAATCCATACAACTAACTAGGTACATAGAGTACTGAGTCATATCTGCAGTGACGGAACCATAAATTCATACAAGGGGGGTTTCAGGAAAACTAGTCACGTAGGATCTGAACCCCTTCAATTCCTATATAACAAAAGAAAAGTTTTCCAGCGAAAGATTTGTTTTTTACCCTATTTGTGCAGTATAATTTTCTGGTAAAGATGATTCAATTGAACCCCTTTCACTCCCTTTAGTTCCTCTATTGCATATCTGCCTTTGAAAGAGTTGTATAATATGGAATGTGGTTGTATTCTTGTTCCTATATTTTAGTCTAAACGTTGAGACTTTCCTTGAGCATTTTGGTTGATGACTGATTATTAAATTAATAATATTGATTAATTGAAGATTGTGGTTATGCAAATAGAGTAAGAACAATTTCTTTTGTTTATATACAAACAGTTGAATTCCTTCGACATAAAGGAGATTTTAACATAATAGTGAATGTTGTTCAAAATTTGCTTTAGGTTGTAAAAGCTCTGGTGACTTCTTCTAGATCTTTGTTTAGTGTAATTTATTTATCTTATTTAGTTGTGTTAGCTATTGCTTCTTGTTAGCTGTTGTTAGAATGCGTTATCATTGCGTATTTGATTTTTACTATCTGCATGTCTACATTGCTTTAATTTCTCATCTGAGTCTGATCGTTTCTCATACTTTGTTTTGTTTTGCTTGATTATACTTTGTCTTGAGCCGAGTGTCTCCCGGGAACAACCGCTCTACCTACCAATGTGGAGGTGAGGTCTGTGTATATTCTACCCTCCCTAGACCTCATATTGTGGAATTTCACTGGGTATATTGTTATAAGAAATCGTAGGTATGTGAGATGACATTTCCCCGGAAATCCCCAAGAAAAATATAAAAATATTCCTTCCTTTCCTATCAAATCGATCATAACCACTATCTACATGTACGTCCCTGTTTCCTATCAAATCGATCATAACCCATGGTGTATATGCTGAATTTACCTTTTGAGGAATTTTAGAACCCCTAATAAAACTAACTATGATTATGAATGATATTTCCAAACAATAATTGGAAAGAAAAAACATCTTAGTGAACTAATTGGGAATGTTTAAGTCCAAACAATAATTTGAAAAACAAAAAATAACATTTGGGAGAAGCTCAGAAGCGCAACACTTCGTCCAAGTGTGTCGGGACAAGTGCGGAGACCCAAATCTCCGCATTGAGCGCACACTTTCATCACAGCCATCCACAAATGCATGCTCCAAGCCGGGAATGGAACCCGGGTCTGTATATTCTACCACTAAACCACTGGTGCTTGTTGTTTCATATATTTCTCTGTTTTTTTCTCATCGGAAACAAAATCTTAAATAGCTCAATTCCGATCTTCACAAGTTCGAGAAAGCCACCTGCTCAAGTGCCCCTACAGTCAAGTACAAAGAGCTTTGATTTCATTCTTGTTCTATATTTTTAAAGGACTACTTCTAGTCGTGGATCTTTGAGCACAGGATCTCTCGAAAACAATTTTCTACCTCTCAAAATAAAGTTAAGGTCTACGTACAATCTACCCTCTCCATACCGCACTTATGAATTACACTAGATATGTTGTTATTGTTCCTTCGGACTTGAACCCTCAACCTCAGCCTTGGCAAGGCTATGCTCTACCATTAAGCTATTTCCGCCAGCTAAGGCGGAACGCTCCCCTACGATGTATTTTTACATCCCACAACTTCGTGGAAATGGGCTCATGAGGTTTCCCCGTAGGAAGGGAATGTGTGGGGCGTCCCCTTACTAAAATGGGCCGATGAGCTTTAGCCCCTGGGCGGGATCAAACAATTCTCTTTTCGAAGCTGTCCATTAACGATGTCTTACCCAGTACATTTAATAGCTTCCATGGACCTACAAAAAAAGTATTTGTTTGAGAAACCCACCTTAACGTAACGGGAAGGACCCGGCTGAATAGCCGGAAGCGGATTAGCAGCAGTAGCAAAACAAAAGACGTGTGGAAAAGATTAGACCATTCCCTATCGAAACAATAAAAACTCTTCAGGGGATTCTTACTCTCAATAAATACTTAGTTTTTGTACAAAAAAACGAGAACCATCGATCAAGACCAATCATGTTTTTTGTAATTGTATTGGAGATTAGAGACTGAGTAGGGGAAAGAGGATATGTATAAGGAAAAGAGGATACATATTGTGTGAGACTTTAATTAAATACCTTGGCGTGACTAATCAAACTAGAAAAAGTAACACCGGATATTAATCCTAGACATCAAAGACATTTCTTTCCATTTGCCTTAATCATGGCGGTTAGCGTGAGATAATATTAATCTCACTAGGGAGTTTGCTCATTAATATCAAAGTATATATAGAGTACAATATTTATCCCTTATATAATAGGAATCCTAAGCCTATACAAAAGAGGAATCCTAATCTTACTATAATTATATTTACACAATATATAGAAATATTCTAATTATAGGTAGGGATACAATTGTTTCTATAATATACACGTTTACACACCCCCTCAGTTGGAGCGGAAGAGGTCGGACGCTGAGACTGGACTGAAGTAAAGAAATAACTGTTTGGGAAGTCCTTTGGTAAATATATCTGCATACTGATAGGATGATGGAACATGTAACACTCTGACATGGCCTAGTGCAACTTTCTCACGAACAAAGTGTAGGTCTATCTCAATGTGCTTGGTTTACTGATGTTAAACTGAATTATTAGACATATAGATGACAGAGATGTTATCACAGTACACAATAGATGCCTGACGCAGCGACGCCAAGTTCTAATAAGAAATTTCGAGCCAACAAATCTCGCCATTACATTTGCAACGCTCAGATTTTCAGACCTTTGGAGCGAGATAGGGTAGCATGTCGCCGATGTATCAAGAAATCGATTATCCCCTAAAAAGCATAAAGCGGAGCGAGCGTCGTGTTCGGACATCCTGCCCAATCTGCATCCGTATATGAAAGCAACTTGTTTGGTGCAGAGGGGTATAGGTGCAAATCATAATCAAGAGTGCCCTTAATGTATCGAATGATACGCTTAAGAGCAGTGAAATGAGACTCACTGGGGCATGCATAAATAAACACACCTGCTGAACAACATAAGCTATGTCTGGCCTGGTGAAGGTGAGATACTGAAGTGCACCTGCAAAGCTCCTATACAAAGTAGGATCAGAGACTAGAGCACCATCCATGACATTAAGCTTAGATTTGGAATCAACTGGAGTAGGCACCTCTTTGCAGTTCGCCATTTTAGCCTTGTACACAATCTCCTCTACATACTTACGCTGACACAAGAACATATAATTGGCAGTCACTGATATCCCCAAAAAGTAACTCAGTTTCCCCAAATCAGTCATTGCAAATTCGGACTTAAGCAAGGCAATAATCTCATTTTTCAATCCGTCGGAGGAGGCAGTAAGAACAATATCATCCACATAAAGTAATAAGTAAGCAGTGCTACTACCTCAATGAAAAATGAAGAGTGACGTATCACTCTTGCTGCATACAAACTCAATCTGCAAGATATACCTGGCAAAACGATCATACCACGCACGGGGGGCCTGTTTCAGGCCATATGAGGAACTGCTAGATGGGTGAACTCTGGCGGCTGATGCATGTAGACTATCTCTCTCAGATCCTCATGTAATCTCAGATCCTCATGTAAGAATGCATTCTTCACATCAAGCTGATGGATCGACCAGTGTTTGCACATGGCAATGCTCAAAACTGTGCGAATGGTAGCTGGTTTGACATCCGGGCTGAAGGTCTCACCACAATCAATACCCTCATGCTGATTTGTGCCATTAACCACAAGTCGTGTCTTATACCTCTCAAGATCTCCATTGTCTCTGAATTTGTGACCAAATAGCCACAGACAACGAATCACATTCACCCCCTCAGGTCTAGGTACTAGATTCCATGTGTGTTGTTTAGTTAATGCATTGAATTCCTCAGACATAGCGGCATTCCAATTAGGGTCTTGTTTAGCCAATATAGGATTCTTAGGAATTGGAGAGATGGTTTGGGCAGACAAGTTAAATTGGACTTTGGGTTTGAAAATTCCATGTTTGGCACGAGTTTCCATTTGGTGAGTGGGGATAGTGGGAGGCTCCAAGGTGGATGGATTTATTGGATATGGAGAAGGAGAGGCTGACGCCGTAGGAGGCACCGTGGTTCCGTGATCGCGGTCGCGACATTGGAGGATCGACATACTTTTGGCACCGCTGACGCCAAGACTGGCCGCGCGCTGCCGACGCGGGGCGAGGACCTGTTCGCAGGAGTTTTGGCGCTGTGGCGCTGACCCTTGGGACCGCGACGCTGAAGAAGAACTGCTACGCTCTAGTTGATTGATGATGATGAGAGAGATGCCAGACTCCTCAAGAAAAGAGTAATCCGGTTTTTGAAACTGTTTAAGATTCGAAAACAGGAATGTGGTCTCATCGAATGTGACGTGACGAGGGATGTGGATCTGACGAGTGGACAAGTCATAACATAGATAACCCCTATGGTTCGGCGAAAAACCTAGGTAGACACAAGGAGTGGATCGGGAGGCTAGTTTGTGAGGGGCAGTAGAGACAAGGTTATGATATCATAGACAACCGAATATTCGGAGATGATCATAAGAGGGGACTCTATGATAGAGGATTTCGGTAGGGGTCATATTGTGAAGGATGCTAGTTGGGAGAATATTGAGAACGTATTCTGACATTTTAGCAGCATATAACCAGAAGGATGGAGGTAGGGAGACATGAATCAATAGAGTGCGAATCATATTATTAATGGTGCAGATGATTCTTTCAGATTTACCGTTTTGAGGGGAGGTGTGAGGGCAGGAGAAGCGAAAAACCATGTCATTATTAGTACAAAAACGGTGAAACATATAGTTGTTGAATTCACGACCATTATCGCACTGAAAAGATTTTATACATTTTTCAAATTTTGTTTGGATGAATGTTCGAAACTCAAGAAATTTGGCAAACACTTCCGATTTAAATTTGAGAGGATACAACCAAACAAAGTGAGAAAAATCATCTAGTAGGATAAGATAATATTTATGACCGAGAGAACTAGCAACAGGTGATGTCCATAAATCGGCATGTATAATATCAAAGGGTGCAAAAGTAACACTAGTGGATGATTTAAATGGAAGCCGAATATGTTTTCCTAAAGAACAAGAAACATAGTTTTGGGCAAGCTTCCCATTACAAGTAATGAAATTATTGCCTCTAAGAAAGTTAAAAACTGGGGCTTCTGGATGACCAAGTCTATTATGCCATGTGGAAGAAGAAATAGCCGCTAGAGAGACGGAAGAGCTAGATCTGGCAGCGGAGGTGGGAGTGAATGGATAGAGATCCCCCGTGATATTACATCTCATAAGAGGTGTCCCCTTATGAAGATCCTTCACAGTGAAAACATAAGGGTCAAAATCAACAGAGACAGAGTTATTACGAGTGAATTTGCGGATAGAGATTAGATTCTTAATCATATGTGGGGCATATAGATTATTTTGAAGGGGGAATGGATGAGGAGGTGGTGTGTAGGATGTACCATAACCCTTTAATGGAATGCGGTGGCCACTACCAACTGTCACAAATTGAGGATGTTTTAAACCAAACAGTTTGAGAATATTACCTGCAGACCGGGTGAGGTGAGAAGTGGCTCCGGAGTACATGTACCAGTTGTTGTCAGACTGTTGCATGTTGAGACAGCTGAAGGCCTGACCCAATTCAATGGGTGTCATGCCGACGAGGCCGCTGCATCGAATCGCGACGCTGCCGCGGCGCTCAACGGTATCGCTGGGGCCAGTCAATAACCACTCGCGCCTGCCCGCCGCCGCTGGTTCTGCTGTCCGCGACCCTTGCCACAACCACGGCCTCCTCTGTCGCGACCCTTGCTACCCTTCACCGCGTCCCTGCTTTGGTTGAGAGATTTCTGGCGGCGTTGGATCTTGAGGGCGCGTTTCGACAGCTAACGCCTTCTGATTGTGCTCATCCTGCTTAGCACGTCGAGTCTCTTCGAGCAACAACTGCGAGCGAGCTTTGTTAAAACTGGGAAGCGAATCTGCCTGTTGAATCATGGTGGCTAACGTATCATAGTTGGGAATGCCTGCAATCAATTGCAACACCATCTTAGTGTCCGAGACAGGCGTGCCGACGTTGGAGAGTTGATCCGCCAGTAGTTTCAACTGTCTGCAGTACTCGGTCATGTTGGAGAAATTTTCAAGGCGTGTATTGTTAAATTGTTCCTCCAAATACACCGCACGAGTGTGCTTGTTATCTTGAAAAATTTCCTCCCAGCGGTTCCATAAATCAAGGGATGTGGCGCCAGATTTCATGATAGTAAGAAGAAGATCCGGAGAAATACTACCATAAATCCATTGTTTGACGCCGGCGTCTAGACGACGCCAAACTCATCAACCTCCGGAGGGCGCGGAATAGTGTCATTGATGTGGTCAAGCACGCTATAGAGGCATGCGTGATTACGAAACAGTTCAACCCAAAGAGAATACTGACTGTTTTCTTGATCAAGAAGAATGTGAATATAATTCTTGATGTTGGTAACAGTTAGGGCGGGATGAAAAGAGGATGACAACGTGGTGGTGGAAGGGTCAGAAAGTGTGGAAGAATCAGGGGTAGCCATTTAGAGAAGAGAGGAATGAAGAAGAAAACCTAGAAATTGAAGGAGGGTTGCGGCGAGATCCGAGAGGGGGGAGGGGGTTCTCGGCGGCAAAAAGAGATTTTTCTAGGGTTTTGGGTGTTTGGCTCTTGATACCATGTGAGATGATATTAATCTCCCTTAGGGAGTCTTCTCATTAATATCAAAGTATATATAGAGTACAATATTCATCCCTTATACAATAGGAATCTTAAGCCTATACAAAAGAGGAATCCTGTTAATTTTATGGATATGTATGAAAAGGAAAGGAAAACGAGAGGAGAAGATGAGAGGAATCGGAGAAGAGGAGCAAGATGTTTTTGGGGCTCAAACAACGAGCTTCTGTATTTTCTTATTAATGATTTCTTGCTTAAATGTAATTACAAGTGATGTTGTATTTATACTAGGAACTAATAACAAAATATCTAGTGAACTCATAAACTAACTAATATCCAACTATCCAACTAACTAACCACATATATATACAATATATATATGTGGTATATCTCAACACCCCCCCCCCCCCTCAAGCTAGGCACTGAAAACAGAGGTTTCAGTCCTAGCTTGGAAACAACTAGCATCGCAGATGCATCATTAACAACAACAATAGGGCCAGCATAAATGGCCAAAGCAACATTACTTGCACCAGCACTAAATTTCAGTAGATGACTTATCCCAGCAGCCAATTATAACAGAAGGGTCATCAGATGTAGCCAATCTGCCATCATCCAGGAGCTCCAAAACGGCTTGTTGTTGACTTGGAACCTGTCATTTATTATCTCAGATCAATGACATATCAAGCTACGATTCATCCTTCCAAACCAATGCCAGTGGTGTATTTCCAGTTTGATATTGTGCATGCTTATTATAAAAGAGTAATCCATCCTTGACATATGGAACTTGTCCTGCATAAGCTGTCTGTAGTCTTTCTTTGTCACAGTTGTAGACAAGAAGATAAATCGATAAGGAAAACTTGGGCAGGAATAGCAGTGACTGAACCAAATAGCACTTTCAGCTGCTTCAATATTTCTTCAGTATTTCTGATGTCCTCCCAAGGTCTTTAGATTCTGATGTCCTCCCAAGGTCTTTAGAGGACTGCACCAAAACCATACCAGTTGATTCCAACATATCACCCAACTCACAATTATCTTCATTAGTTTTCTCAACCAATTGCTGAATAATTGAGGAAGACATAGATGTTGCTTCTTGAAACATACAACACACCATATATCTTTCAGAAAATCCAGTTCCTTCCCAAGTAGGAGAAGCTGAACCATCCATAGTTATATCTCTCTCTTTCTCTGGCTACCAGTTGCATAACCAGCTCCTCTCATCAGTTCCTGCAGTATCATCAGCCACCATTGTCACGCCCCGACTTTTCTTAAGTCTTTCCTTAAGGCGTGATGGCACCTAGACAATTATTTATTTTCCAGGCGAACCGTTAACTTCTTTTCTTCCTAGATTAAACATGTATTTAAGTGCGGAAATAATATATATATAATAATAAGCAATTCAAAGCTTACAAAGAACAATATTGTGTGGGGCATTCCCCGAGATAATGAAACCTAGTTCTTTAAACATATTATGAGAATAACGTTCACCAAATCCGAAATAATGGATTGGTGGGTCAAAGAGGTTGCGGGACGATCGCTAGCCCTGTTGCGGAGCTTTTCCTCTATCACGCTTTCCTGAAATATGTTAAATAAAAGAGTCAGCCCTACCATCCGGGGCTGAGTGAGAACCTCACCCTATAATTCAAAGTAATCTCACAATATTTTAAGTACAAACATATTAGGACACAATAACCATGTTATGAGACAAACTTCAACATTTTAAATGTATCATAATCAAGTATTCACACAATAATATTCTCTTTCAATTCGTTTCAGGACATATTTTATCTCATGTTACATATTAAGGTATTCATTTGTATTTACATATTTGTTGCGGCGTGCAATCCGATCCATTATGTTTACGTATTTGTGAACGCGTATTCATTTTACGTTTTGTTGCGGCGTGCAACCCGATCCATTATAATTACGTATTTATGAACACGTATTCACTTTACGTTTTGTTGCGGCGTGCAACCCGATCCATTATGTTTACGTATTCGTGAACGCGTATCCACTTTACGTTTTGTTGCGGCGTGCAACCCGATCCATTATAATTACGTATTTGTGAACACGTATTCACTTTACGTTTTGTTGCGGTGTGCAACCCGATCCATTATGTTTACGTATTTGTGAACGCGTATTCACTTTACGTTTTGTTGCGGCGTGCAACCCGATCCATTATATTTACGTATTCGTGAACGCGTATTCACTTTACGTTTTGTTGCGGCGTGCAATCCGATCCATTATGTTTACGTTTTGTTGCGGCGTGCAACCCGATCCATTATGTTTACGTATTTGTGAACGCGTATTCACTTTACGTTTTGTTGCGGCGTGCAACTGAACACGTATTCACTTTACGTTTTGTTGCGGCGTGCAACCCGATCCATTATGTTTACGTATTTGTGAACGCGTATTCACTTTACGTTTTGTTGCGGCGTGCAACCCGATCCATTATATTTACGTATTTGTGAACGCGTATTCACTTTACGTTTTGTTGCGCGCAACCCGATCCATTATATTTACGTATTTGTGAACACGTATTCACTTTACGTTTTGTTGCGGCGTGCAACCCGATCCGATGCATTTACAAATGCATTTACATATTTGTTTTGTATGTGTTGTATGTTCAAAAGGCTCAATTAATATTTCCTTCTTTCAATATTCCGCCCTTCCCACTTGTATGAGTTACAACTCTCAAACCGTAAGTCGGATTTATGTACGCAAAGTCTCAAACCGTAAGTCGGATTTATGTACGCAAAGTCTCAAACTGTCGAGAACAGAATAACCTAGAACTTCTATTCAACACACAAATTTTAAATTCCCCACCGAAACATTCAGTTTTTCAGTTTTAACAAATGCATTAAGAACTGTTTGCCGAATTTATTATCAGAACGACACACGATCTTAAAACAGTCATAACTTCTTATCCGTAAGTCGGACCAAGCCCCATAAATTCTCAAACTGACTAGAAAAGACAACTCTAGGACTTTCATTTGAGTCAACATTTCATATTCTATACCCATTGCTACAGTTTTACCATTTTACCCACTGCTTTACGGACTTTCAACCGATCTGGCGCAGAAACTTTAAAATACGATAACTTCTAAACCGTAAGTCCATTCTACCTCTTCTTTAGTTCAATCTGTTCGTAACAAATAGATTTACAACCATACCAAATTTCGTCTAATTCTAACAAGTGAAAGTCGGGAAAAACAGTTCCTAATTCCACTTGCTCTCAGATTTCGTTCAAATCTATGGCAGAAAGTTTGAACTATGGTAACTCTAAAACCGTAAGTCCGTTTTATCTCTTATTTAGTTCAATATGTTCATAACAAAGTGATTTACAACCATACCAAATTTCGTCTAATTAAAACAAGTATAACTCCGAAAAACAGTTTGTAACGTTCATGTCCCGAACTAGTTGTTTAAGAAATCTAAATTCATAATTTTTCTTTTAACACCAACATTATATTCTAACATGTATAAAACTTAAAATACAGGATTTCACTAAGAAATTTGAGTGAGAAAAACTCACCTTTGTTGCCTCGTAATTGCGAATGAATTTTCAACTCTAAAACTCTTCCCTTCTTGTTCTCTTATAATTCTTCTTGTTCTCTTATAACAATCTCTTTTCTTTCTTTTTTTCTTGCTGTGTGTTTTCTTGTGATTTTCTTTTTCTGAAAATCTTTTTTTTTTTGAGGTGTGTTTATGGGAAGATTTAATGTGAGAGTTGAGGGGAGTTGAGGGAGGTTGAGGGAAGTTGAATAAGAAAAGGGGGAGGGGGAAAGTGCAACGTTTTTTTTTTTTTTTTTTAATTCCAGGACTTTACATTCTCCCCTCCTTAAACAACATTCGTCCTCGAATGTGAATAAGGTCGTAACGCATGCACATTGACATGCAAACTGCACACATATGAAGGACAACATAACACATTTTTAATTTTTTCCAAGACTTTACATTCTTCTCTCCTTAAATAATATTGATCCTCGAATGTGAATAAGGTCGTAACAAAACACATAGTCATACTATTGCACACACATATAGTACAATTTAACACATTTTATATTCTTCCCTCCTTAAACAACATTCGACATCGAATGTGAATAACACCGTAATACATGCACGTCACACAAACTGCACGTAATGAACACATCTTAACACATTTTATTACCTTACTCAAACACGAATGAATATTTGACTCTCATCGCGTCCTCAGCTTCTCAGGTCGCTTCTTTTGTGGAGTGATCCTTCCATAAAACTTTCACGAAAATAATATTTTTGTTCCTAAGACGCTTAATTTATCTATCCAGTATTTCCACCGGAATTTCTTCATATTGAAGCTCTTCATTCAGGGCTATCTCTTGGGGTTGGATGACGTGACTTGGATCATGCATATATTTTCGTAGCATTGATACATGAAACACCGGATGTACTGCTTCTAATTCTTGTGGAAGGGCTAGTTCGTAAGCCACATTCTCCACTCTTCGTAAGATTTCATATGGTCCAATAAACCTTGGACTCAACTTCCCTTTCTTTCCAAATCGCATCACCCCCTTCATTGGAGAGACTTTTAAAAATATTTTCTCTCCTTCTTGAAACTCAAGATCTCTTTTGCGATTATCCGCATAAGACTTATGGCGGCTATGAGCTGTCTTGATCCGCTCCCGAATTATCTGTACTTTATCAGTTGTTTCCTGAATGACTTCGGGTCCAAACAGTAGTGTTTCGCCCACTTCGAACCATCCAAGTGGAGATCTACATTTTCGCCCATACAATGCTTCGAACGGGGCCATCTGTATACTAGCATGAAAGCTGTTGTTGTAAGCGAACTCAATTAGAAATAGATGGTCCAACCAATTGCTCTGGAAGTCCAGCACGTACGATCACAACATATCCTCCAATGTTTGAATTGTTCGTTCAGCTTGTCCGTCAGTTTGTGGATGGAAAGCCGTACTCAACTTGACCTTTGTCCCGAGGCCTTTCTAGAAACTTTGCCAAAAGTGTGAGGTGAACTGGGAACCCCTATCCGAAATAATTTGTAATGGAATCCCATGTAACCTCACTATTTCTTTCAAATAAATTTGCGCATATCGTGGTGCCCGATATGTAGTCTTGACCGGTAGGAAATGGGCTGACTTTGTAAGCCGATCAACAATCACCCATATAGAATCATAACCTTCTTTTGTTTTTGGTAGACCAGTTACAAAATCCATATGAATGGCCTCCCATTTCCACATGGGGACGCCAATGTCCTGAAGTAGTCCGTCGGGTTTTTGATGTTCGGCTTTCACCTGTTGACACGTAAGACATCTTTCGACAAACTCTGCAACATCTCTCTTCATTCCTTTCCACCAGTAATTTGCCTTGAGATCATGATACATTTTCGTTGATCCTGGATGAATGGAATATCTGGTGTTGTGACATTCATTTAAGATCTTTCTTCTTAGATCTTTTATCTTAGGAACACACAACCTGCCCTTATACCGAAGGGTACCATCATTTTCTCCTAATGTAAACTGTGAAGGTTTTTCCTGTTGAATCATCTCTCGACATCCAACAAATTCCATGTCCTCAAACTGACTTTCCTTTATTTCTGAAGCTAAGGCTGACTGCGAGGTATCATGTACCACCACCCTACCTTCACCGACCTCAGTTAAACTAACCCCGAGATTTCCCAACTTTTGTACCTCACGAACAATGCCTCTCTTTAGTATTGCCAAATGGGCTGCGCCCATTGATCTCCTACTGAGTGCGTCCGCCACCACGTTAGCCTTTCCAGGATGGTAAAGAATGCTAAGGTCATAATCCTTAAGCAACTCTAACCATCTTCTTTGTCGGAGATTTAAATCCTTTTGTGTGGTTATGTACTGTAAACTCTTATGATCTGTAAATATATCTACATGCACCCCATACAAATAGTGTCTCCATATTCGTAAGGCAAACACCACCGCGGCCAATTTCAAGTCATGAGTTGGATAATTCTTCTCATGTACCTTCAATTGTCTAGACGCATACGCAATAACTTTTCCAAATTGCATCAAGACGCATCCTAACCCCACCCTAGATGCATCACAATAGACTGTGAATCCCTCTTGTCCCAATGGTAGGGTTAGAACTGGTGCGGTAGTCAACAATTCCTTCAGTTTCAGAAAACTTGCTTCACATGCTTCTGACCACTGGTACTTAACCGCTTTCTAAGTCAATCGGGTCAAGGGAGCAGCAAGACTAGAGACCCTTCACAAATCTTTTATAATACCCAGTCAAACCCAAGAAACTCCTAACTTCTGTCGTAGTGGTAGGTTTTGGCCAGTTCTTCACTACTTCTATCTTTTGGGGGTCTACCATAATTCTATTCCTTGACACAACATGGCCCAAGAAGGCTACCTTTTCCAACTAAAATTCACACTTTGAAAAATTAGCATACAATTTCTCCTGTTTTAAGACTTGGAGCACTACCCTCAGATGCTCTTCATGTTCTTCAACACTCTTGCTGTAAATTAGGATATCATCTATGAATACAATCACGAACAAATCTAAGAATGTTTTGAAGATTCTGTTCATTAAATCCATAAAAGTTGTTGGGGCATTGGTTAATCCGAAAGATATTACCAAGAACTCATAATGGCCATATCGGGTCCTAAAGGCTGTTTTTGATATATCATTCAGATTTATTTTCATCTGATGATATCCCGAACGAAGATCAATCTTGAAAATAATCGCGGCTCTCAAGTTGGTCAAAAGATCATCGATTCTTGGTAATGGGTATCGATTCTTGATCGTGACCTTATTGAGTTATCGTGTCGATGCACATTCGAGCGATCCATCTTTCTTCTTCACAAAAGATCAGCGCGCCTGGGAAACACTAGGCCTTATAAATCCTTTATCCAGAAGATCCTTCAACTGTTCTTTTAACTTTCTCAATTCAGCTGGGGCCATTCGATATGGAGGAATAGAAATAGGTCTTGTACCCGGAATTAATTCTATAGCGAACTCCACTTCTCTGTCAGGATGCATGCCTGGAAGATCTTCAGGGAAGATCTCTGGAAAATTTCGAACAATAGGGACATCATGCACTGCCGGGGACTCTTTTTGGGTATCTACTATATTAGCCAGATATGCGTACTCCACTTTGTGACTTCTTAATAATTTTTGAGCCCTAAGGTAGGAAATAAGCTGACATGAGAATATTTCAATCCTACCCGTTATAACAACTTCTGGTTCCCCGGGAAAAGATAATTTCACTATTTTTCGTCGGCAATCTAACACGGCATAACATGCTGACAACAAATCCATACCCAAAATGATGTCAAAGTCTACCATATCAAGTAGTACTAGGTTTACTATTGTTCCTCTACCATTCACTTCTAAAGGGAAATTTTTAATTACTTGAGTGGCCCAAACCGAGGCCCCTACTGGTGTCATAACCTGAAAAGATTCACTTAAATAGGAAGGTTCCATGTGTAAATTCTTAGCAAAACCCATAGACACATATGAAAATGTAGAGCCGGGATCGTATAATACAAATGCAGGAATACTCGAGACCAAAGAAAATACCAGTAACCACCGTTAGATGCCTCCGCCTCATTCCTCTGGGGCAAAGCATAGAGCCGACTAGGATTGTTAGATTGTTGACCTCCCGACCGCTGCATCTTGGTTTCGATTTCCTTTTGTTGTACCGTGGTCGCTTCGACCTTCCATGAATAGCCGGGTTTGGGTTCCTTTGCCATTCCCGCATAGTGGTTCGTCCTCTACAGTTGTAACACTCTTTCGGTGAGAACCAGCATTCCCCAAAATGTTTCTTTTGACAAACCTTACGAACTAGTTTGTCACTCCCTGCATTGTGGTTGGTGGCCTTGACATTGCTACCTGGATGACCTAACCATTTATGCCCTTGGGTGCAGAATGACCGCCTACCGACCGCTCGATTTTGAAGCACTTACTACCTTATTGCCTCTGGTTTGATTCTGATTAAAGGATTCCGATGATCGGAACCTCTTATGCGAATACTCTCTTTTTGCTTTAGCAAAACCTTATACACTCATTGTCATGTCGATTATCTAAAGGTACGATCGATCATGGACTAATGCCATTACCTTCTATACCAAGTTCGGGTTTAAACCCTCAACAAATCTTTTGACCTTCTCCCTTTCTGTAGGAATAATATACGCGTTGTATGCTGACAATCGCATGAATTAAGTATGGTATTCTTTCACTTTGCGGTGTCCTTGTTTTAACTATTC
Organism: Przewalskia tangutica; assembly: GCA_029844215.1. Taxonomy (NCBI): domain Eukaryota; kingdom Viridiplantae; phylum Streptophyta; class Magnoliopsida; order Solanales; family Solanaceae; genus Przewalskia; species Przewalskia tangutica. Next base: position 1,051,577 of record CM056730.1, on the reverse strand, counting down.
GAACTTACGTCTGAGCGCATCTTTTCGGGTGTTAGACATATATTTTTCAATGAATGCGGCTCTGAGCTCCCCCATGTCATTGGTGGTGACATCGGGGAATGATTTCTTCTAAAATTTCTCCACCTCACTCCCGCGTCATCCATAGTTTATCGTTGCACATCCCCTTCAACAATCTTTTGAAGGAGGTAGTACGAGAAATCAAGTCTTTGAAAAGACTCAAGATAGGCACGAGAAGAGTACGAAAGAAGGGAAACTTTAGGATGTTATTCCGTTCACTTCTTACTAAGGTGGCACGCACACCGTCACAATAAGTAACCGTTCAAACACCCAACTCGAAGAAACTTCCTAGAATCTCTTAACTTAACCTGGTTTAGCTCTGATACCAACTTGTCACGCCCCGACTTTTCTTAAGTATTTCCTTAAGGCGTGATGGCACCTGGACAATTATTTATTTTCCAGGCGAACCGTTAACTTCTTTTCTTCCTAGATTAAACATGTATTTAAGTGCGGAAATAATATATATATAATAATAAGCAATTCAAAGCTTACAAAGAACAATCTTGTGTGGGGCATTCCCCGAGATAATGAAACCTAGTTCTTTAAACATATTATGAGAATAACTTTCACCAAATCTGAAATAATGGATTGGTGGGTCAAAGAGGCTGCGGGACGATCGCTAGCCCTGTTGCGGAGCTTTTCCTCTATCACGCTTTCCTGAAATATGTTAAATAAAAGAGTCAGCCCTACCATCCGGGGCTGAGTGAGAACCTCACCCTATAATTCAAAGTAATCTTACAATATTTTAAGTACAAACATATTAGGACACAATAATCATGTTATGAGACAAACTTCAACATTTTAAATGTATCATAATCAAGTATTCACACAATAATATTCTCTTTCAATTCGTTTCAGGACGTACTCAACTTAACCCACATACATATTTTATCTCATGTTACATATTAAGGTATTCATTTGTATTTACATATTTGTTGCGGCGTGCAATCCGATCCATTATGTTTACCTATTTGTGAACGCGTATTCACTTTACGTTTTGTTGCGGCGTGCAATCCGATCCATTATAATTACGTATTTGTGAACACGTATTCACTTTACGTTTTGTTGCGGCGTGCAACCCGATCCATTATGTTTACGTATTCGTGAAAGCGTATCCACTTTACGTTTTGTTGCGGCGTGCAACCCGATCCATTATAATTACGTATTTGTGAACACGTATTCACTTTACGTTTTGTTGCGGCGTGCAACCCGATCCATTATGTTTACGTATTTGTGAACGCGTATTCACTTTACATTTTGTTGAGCGTGCAACCCGATCCATTATATTTACGTATTCGTGACGCCGTATTCACTTTACGTTTTGTTGCGGCGTGCAACCCGATCCATTATGTTTACGTATTTGTGAAGCGTATTCACTTTTGTTGCGCGCAACCCGATCCATTATGTTTACGTATTTGTGAACGCGTATTCACTTTACGTTTTGTTGCGGCGTGCAACCCGATCCATTATATTTACGTATTTGTGAACACGTATTCATTTTACGTTTTGTTGCGGCGTGCAACCCGATCCATTATGTTTACGTATTTGTGAACGCGTATTCACTTTACGTTTTGTTGCGGCGTGCAACCCGATCCATTATATTTACGTATTTGTGAACGCGTATTCACTTTACGTTTTGTTGCGGCGTGCAACCCGATCCATTATATTTACGTATTTGTGAATACGTATTCACTTTACATTTTGTTGTGGCGTGCAACCCGATCCGATGCATTTACAAATGCATTTACATATTTGTTTTGTATGTGTTGTATGTTCAAAAGGCTCAATTAATATTTCCTTCTTTCAATATTCCGCCCTTCCCACTTGTATGGGTTACAACTCTCAAACCGTAAGTCGGATTTATGTACGCAAAGTTTCAAACTGTCGAGAACAGAATAACCTAGAACTTCTATTCAACACACAATTTTAAATTCCCCACCGAAACATTCAGTTTTTCAATTTTAACAAATGCATTAAGAACTGTTTGCCGAATTTATTATCAGAACGACACACGATCTTAAAACAGTCATAACTTCTTATCCGTAAGTCGTACCAAGCCCCGTAAATTCTCAAACTGACGAGAAAAGACAACTCTAGGACTTTCATTTGAGTCAACATTTCATATTCTATACCCATTGCTACAGTTTTACCATTTTACCCACTGCTTTACGGACTTTCAACCGATCCGGCGCAGAAACTTTAAAATACGATAACTTCTAAACCATAAGTCCATTATACCTCTTCTTTAGTTCAATCTGTTCGTAACAAATTGATTTACAACCATACCAAATTTCGTCTAATTCTAACAAGTGAAACTCGGGAAAAACAGTTCCTAATTCCACTTGCTCTCAGATTTCGTTCAAATCTGTGACAGAAAGTTTGAACTATGGTAACTCTTAAACCGTAAGTCCGTTTTATCTCTTATTTAGTTCAATATGTTCATAACAAAGTTATTTACAACCATACCAAATTTCGTCTAATTAAAACAAGTATAACTCCGAAAAACAGTTTGTAACGTTCATGTCCCGAACTAGTTGTTTAAGAAATCTAAATTCATAATTTTTCTTTTAACACCAACATTATATTCTAACATGTATAAAACTTAAAATATAGGATTTCACTAAGAAATTTGAGTGAGAAAAACTCACCTTTGTTGCCTCGTAATTGCGAATGAATTTTCAACTCTAAAACTCTTCCCTTCTTATTCTCTTATAATTCTTCTTGTTCTCTTATAACAATCTCTTTTTTTTTTTTTTTCTTGCTGTGTGTTTTCTTGTGGTTTTCTTTTTCTGAAAATCTTTTTTTTTTTTGAGGTGTGTTTATGGGAAGATTTAATGTGAGAGTTGAGGGGAGTTGAGGGAAGTTGAATAAGAAAAGGGGGAGGGGGAAAGTGCAACGTTTTTTTTTTTAATTCCAGGACTTTACAACTATATCAACATTGTCTCCATTAGCCAACACTCCATCAGCATTAGTAGAGCAAAGATCAACACGATTGCGGATGTAACAACATCAAGAATTCCAACAAAGGTTTCATATAGAAGCTTCATAACAGCTTTCGCACATTCCTTCATAAACTCCTTGTGGTGCACAATTCTGCACCTCCAGTAACTTCAAAGCTGACACAAACAACAAACAAAAACTGAATCTACAACAACACCAGCAGTAGAAACAACACCAATAAGCCAAACAACACCAATACAATCAGCATTGTCCAACATTTAACAACATGAGCTTCAACTCCCACAACAATAATGAAGAACCCCCCGTTATCTAGTTTCATTAGGACTAGAGAATCCATCGATTCTCCATATGTAAAAACGACGACAAAACCCCCTCGTTCTATAGTCTCATTCGGACTAGAGAATCCCTCAATTCTCATCACGCAAGCTATCATAATAATCTCGGATATGCAGCGGAGTCTCCCTCAATTTCTAGTCCAATTCCGGCTAGAAATCCTTCGATTCTCCTATCCTGAGCTACACATAAAAACAAGCAATCTAACACTTGATCGACCTGTGAATAACTCTTTGAATTGAGCTTCAACTCAATCCATATTATCTCCGACGAATCATCTCTCAGTTCTCAATCTATTTGTCGCTGAGAACTCCTCGATCCTTCAATCAATCTATCGAATATGCAACTCTCAGTATCTCCCATGAGAGCAAAAATGTGTACTAGAAAATCGACAATCAGATACTTATGTTCTGCAGTCGATCCCTGGTATTTGTTGGGGGAAAAACAGAACCACTGTCCCTTGAACTGAAGTTCTAGCTCCACTGATCTACTTCTTACTTCCTGGTGATCATATTTGTCACCGCTTAGGTCAGATAAAGATTTCAACACCATCCTTATCCAAACCACTATCAAACAATTCATCTTTAAGTCGATTAATCTCCATTTTCTTCATAGGAATTTCCTTCTATGAGTTTTGTATAGCTTCAGGTGCCCTACCATCACCTTTCACTCTGCAACAACTACAACAACTGTACACCAAGGGCTGCTCAATTCCTGAACTAACCACAACAGCAACACCTGCTGCACATATGCAGTAACATTGACAACATATGCAGTAACATCGAGAACATATGCAGTAACATCGAGAAACTGCTCAGTTACTGAACTAACCAACACAACAACGACGAGCGACACTTATCTCCAATTAGTCAACACAAATTCATCTTTAACAATACAAATTCAACTCTAATAATACAGAACGACTCGACAACACAGAACAGAAACCAAAATAAAATTGAATTTCTAGAAATTCACAAATCGATACCTAATTTGATCATTTCGCGCCGTGGAATATGAATCTCATCAACTCGACTAACATATCACACACAATCTTGGCGATCTTCGACGTCGCAACGATAGCCAAAGGTGGAGTGTATCCGCAGAAAATGATAACAACTCCATACTCGATAATTTCGATTCTCTGTGTGTAGTGAAATCAATTGAATCTGCAGATTATCCTTATCGAATTACCTCGATTTCGACTAAAACACCTTCGATTTGAATCGAACAACAGTTGCAGAGTGAATTCCTTCTCTGTTTGCGCTTCACAATTTGAAATTGGAATTGAATCAGAACCGATCGAATTTTCCAAATCTGAATTCATAATCGATCGAATATGAACAACAATCAAAGTTTAATCAATCAATCTTCTAACCTAAACTTTGATACCATGTTAATTTTATGGATATGTATGAAGAGGAAAGGAAAATGAGAGGAGAAGACGAGAGGAATCGGAGAAGAGGAGCAAAATGTTTTTGGGGCTCAAACGACGAGCTTCTGTATTTTCTTATTAATGATTTCTTGCTTAACTGTAATTACAAGTGATGTTGTATTTATACTAGGAACTAATAATATCCTACTAATAACAAAATATCTAGTGAACTCATAAACTAACTAATATCCAACTATCCAACTAACTAACCACATATATATATATACAATGTATATATGTGGTATATCTCAACAAATCCTAGTCTTACCATAATTATATTTACACAATATATGAAAATATTCTAATTATGGGTAGGGATACAATTGTTTCTATAATATACACGTTTACAGATAGCTTAGCCAGTTTTTGTGTTGGTGAGAAGTAGTAAGTATCCAATAAAATAATTGAAGTGCTGGCAAACTGAAAAACCTCCTTATGATGCTATTAATGTATGTCCAAAGAGCAAGTGATAAACTCGGATAAGATAGGTTTTTGAATGTTGGTAGCTACAAGTCCCATATTTTTGCGAGTTTACCACATTTACGTCATCACATATAGGGGTGTCCATTCGTATTAGGTTCAGTTTTTTTAAAGTTCGGGTTCGGTAATTCGGTAACAGTAGATATCAAATATCGAGCTTTCAAACTTCGATTCGGTAATTTGGTAATCGGTAAATCAAACTTCGGTTCGATATGATATTCGGTAATATCATATTCGAACATTTTATTGCAAAACCACTATAGACAAACGGAAGCCGAAAATTGCTCAAATTAGAGGAAAAATACGAGGATCAAGTGGCTTGTCCCGTAAAATAAAGATGCACAGTTTAGAACCTCCATTGAAACATATAGTCATTTACTGAAGTGTAAATAGAGCATTGACATGATTAACCCAAGTAAAGTCAGCAACTATTTAATCTTTCTGTCACATGATTACTTAAGTGTAAAGACGTATTGAAACTTTCATAACATTTTAAGTTCAGCCAAGTAAAAAACTGAGAAATGCTCAACTTATAAAACAACTAATCCCACGGAATTTTCCAACCGGGTGCGCATATTTAATAAAGTTTACAAATCATTCGGGTGCCCTAATTTAATAAAGTTTACAAATCATAATTGTTCCCTACGCGTTTTCAGACCGGACCGAAAAAGGACAGGACCGACCCTTTCAGACCGGACTGATAAATTCGGTCCGGTCTTCGGTCCTAGTTTACTGAAAATTCGGTCCTCGGTCCGAGTCGGTCCGGTTTTACCCTGTTGTACCGTCAAAATTCGGTCCGGTCTTCTGTCCTAGTTTTCTGAAAATTCGGTTCTCGGTTCGATCCGGATCGGTTCGATCCGATCCGGTTTTACCTTGTTGTGCAGCCCTAACTACAAACACTCAGTTTCTCAACTTCAATTAAATATTGTCTAATGTATTACTAATATTTTAAGCATGACTAGTGTGGAACAAAATGAAACAATTTAAAATGTAGGGACGTATTTAGTTGGTCGGTTCATCAATTATTGAATATTAACTTTTAGTTGAGCTGAAAATTCAAAGATTGACACGTGTACTTCTTTTTCTTTAAAAGATTTCTTTTAATTTTGAATAAATTGTCGATTCACCGGTTATTGAATATTAACTTTTAGCTGAGTTGAAATTCAGGCATTTGTAAATAACAGAACTTTATTTGTAAGTCGATGCCATGTTACAATTTTAGTATTTCAACCTTCAACGAATTTGAAGCTGACAAAATTAACTTGAGGAGTATTTCAGGTGGAATACTACATTTTACTCACAAAAATATCAACTCCTTTTATAAGTAAAAATCATGTCCTGTCTTTTTTAAAATTCAACTATAAGTACTTGTTTCTCAACGATATGTAAATGTAGGGACCTATTTGATAAAACTAGAGTAAAGAAGAGGTCAGCTTGACACACTAGAATCATGGTTAATTTAACTTATCCATAGTTAAAAAAGAACTTGTAACTTATCACTAAGGTAAGGAGTATTTCATTTTACTTTTATTGCTTTGCACCTTCCTCTCTTCTTCTTCTTCATTTTTCTATAGACAACAAAAGTGAAACATCACCTATAATTCTTCTATAACCCCTTTTCTTTCTTGTTTTTTCAAAACAGATTAGCAGAGCCATAGATAATGCTTCAACTAGCTTCCTTAAAGAAAAAGCCTGTAAGTCATCTACTTAATTCTTTTGTTGTTGTTGTTGTGTGTACTTAAAAATGATAGGTGGTCACCTTGTTAAACGACGTCGTTTTATAAGGTGATAAAAAAGATTGAAAGTGTCATCACTTGCACCCAGTTTGACAACCGTGCGTCCGCCTCTGACTCCCACTACTAGTAAAGGATCATAATTGTCCGCATGGGCGTAGCTCAGTTGATTCCAGGATGGTAGATTCCCTTTCAAGTAGGCAGGTTCGAGTCCTGACAGCCGCAGTGTGAGAGTTTCATTCCTCCTTAGTGGGAATGACTCCTTGTGGCACTAAACACTGTGCCTCCCACTAGTGGGCCGTTGAGTCGATTTACCTCCTCCACAACCAAGTAAAGGACCATAATTACACCAACGGTTAGATTTATGGGCCAGTTATAATTAGGATGAATTTTTATCCCACCTAGTGGGCCGCTGAGTCACTATGATTTACCTCCTCAACCAATCTTTGTCGGGCCGGGGGTGGGGCCCTGTGGGCGAGGAATTTCGTGTTTTTCGCCCAAGTAAGGGACCATAATTACACCAACGGTTAGATATATGGGCCGGTTATAATTAGGATGAACTTTTATTCCACCTAGTGGGCGCCGGGAGTGGGGCTCTGTGGGCGTGGGATTTCGTCTGTTGCCCCAAGTAAAGGATCATAATTACACCAACTGTTAGATATATGGGCCGATTATAATTAGGATGAACTTTTATTCAATAAATAATTTGGTATTAAAAAAATACGGAATATCAACCGAAGTCGAACCCATTATTCTTAGATTTTACTCTCGAATACGGTAACAAGCCATCAAAAGTAAAGGCAAAGAAAAAAAACGTGAACCGATGTCGTTTAACGAGAGAACATCGTCAACCTCACGGAGAAGATTTGAGCTAAATATTTTCAACCAAATTCTGATCTTCGCCAAATATCGAAAAAATAGCTGCAATTGGAGCTGAAATGTCGAAGGAAAACGAACCAGCAAAGCTATTATTACCTTACCTTCAACGCGCTGATGAGTTGCAGAAGCATGAACCCCTTGTTGCCTATTACTGTACGTCTTTTTTTTTGCCTCAATTTTGCATCTTTAAACCCTAATTTTGTTTAAATCATCACAAATTGGGGTTTATGCGTTTTCTCTCATGTATTATATATGTTATATGAGTGCGTATAATCCAGCAGAATGATTATAGAGAAAAGTTAGAGCATGTACTAGGTGGAGTAGTTGAGGTGCGAGCAAACTGACCAAGACGTTTATAAAAAGAATAATTATATTGAAATTTATATAGTTGAGAGAACTAAGAGCTTGTTTGGATGGTTGTTAGATATCGTTTCAAAGTGTATCGTATTGTATTGTATTGTATTGTATTATATTGCACTGTATTGTTTTGATGATTATAACATTTGGATGGATGGTATTGTTTCTCGCCGTCTCGTAATGTCGCACACTAACAATATGAAGAATAAGCTTACAATATTATGAAGAAAAGGATGGTATGAGTAGAATTATTATAAAAAAATGTGTAGGGTAAATGATATATAAGTGTGGTTATGTAAGGACTATCTACTCAAATATTTTGCAGGTCTATTGTACGCGATTGATAGAGAAAAATTATAGTAGGTGCTAGGTGGAATAGTTGAGGTGTTGGCTATAGCAAAAATAATAACATAGATTTTATATAGTTGATTTGACTAGTTTGTGATTTATTGATTATATAAGTGTGCTTATATAGGGACTATCTACTCAAATATTGTGCAGGTCGTTTGTATGCGATCGATAGAGAAAAGTTAGAGTAAGTACAATGTGGAATAGTTGAGGTGCTGGCCGAGACGATTATAAAAAGAATAATTACAGAGAATTTATAGTCGAGCCAACTAATTTGTGATTGATTGATTGATTATGTAAGTGCGATAAGGACTATCTACTCAAACATTGTGCAGGTCGATTGTATGCGATTGATCAGGTACTAGGTGGAATAGTTGAGGTGTTGGCAGCTGGTCGAGACGGTTAAAACTAAGAATTACAGAGGATTATATAGTTGAGCCACCTAGTTTGTGATTGATTGATTATATAAGTGTGATTATATAAAGACAACCTAACATCTTCTTTATCAAGAACATCTTGTTTTTTTCAGTCTAAAGAGCATACAGACTTTCAAGCTGCTCCCATAGGGTTCGAGCATGTGTCTCCCTAGAAATATGGTTCAACACATTATTGTCAACCCACCGCCTAATAAAGCCGCAAATCTGTTTGAGTAACAGATTCCACTCTTCATCCGTTTTATTATCAGTCTTTTAGTAGCGAAGACTGGTTGATGAAAATAGAACAGTGTAAAATAGTATGTGAAGGGAAAAATTAGAATGAGCGATATTTTAGTGAGGTGAAAAATAAAGAAAGGGTTATTTCTTTTTAGTGTGTAGTAGTCGGACTACACAATGTAAAATTCCTTACATATCAATTGCTCCTCTTGACCTGTGGTTTTTCACTTGGTGTCATTATTCCTTCTTTTTATTCTTGTTAATTAACCATAACTTAGTGTTTTCTGATGCTGGCATTACTGAAGCTTCTAGCTTGTTTTATATTTATACAAAACTTGGAGTCTAGTGCATGATGGGGAAGTAGCTCCTTTATGCTAAATTCGTTTAGTATTTATTGTGATGTCTTACTTCCCCGGTGTTTGCTCTTGTTCTGCATTGTTTTTTTAATAGTGAAAGAATTGATTATGTTCTGCTCTAGTTTCATGCTATCATGGGCTGTTAGTTGAGACTAATTATCTAATTTTGATTAGGTTGATTGTGGTGCATGAGAGCACTAGTTCGAACTTCGAGTGTTGATATGGAAGGTGCGATCAGTAAGCAAGTGGGCCCTCTATTTGAAAATATTAGCAGCTTTGTTCGTCAATGTATATTTTCTGTGCTTTCTGTGGGTCCTGTGCCTAGTCATATTGCTTTCATTATGGATGGAAACCGTAGATATTCTAAGAAAGAGAACTTACTTGATGGGGATGGACATAGAGCTGGATTTTCAGCTCTTATCAACATGCTAAAATATTGTTACGAGCTTGGTGTAAAATACATAACTGTTTATGCCTTCAGCATTGATAACTTCAAACGAAGGCCTGAAGAAGTTGAATCCCTAATGAAACTGATGCAGGAGAAGATTGATGAATTAATTAAAGAGGAGAGCATTGTAAACCGCCTTGGGATTAGGATTTACTTTCAAGGAAACCTAAAACTTCTGAGAGACCCTGTCAGGTCAGCTGCCGAGAGGGCTATGGTAAAGACAGCAAGTAATTCAAAAGCTGTATTATCTGTTTGTGTTGCCTACACTTCAACAGATGAGATAGTGCATGCTGTTCAAGAATCTTGTGAAGAAAAATGGGATGAGATTAGAAAACGAGATGCAAATAATGTTGTAGGCAATTTAATCGGACTCGAAGGAAATGGGAAGGACAAGGATGAGCATCTTATTGGTGTGACAGATGTTGACAGACATATGTACATGGGAGTTGTTCCTGATCCAGACATTATTATACGGACTTCTGGAGAATCACGGTTAAGCAACTTTCTTTTGTGGCAGAGTGCTCATTGTCTTCTTTATTCTCCCACTGCACTATGGCCTGAAATAGGTTTGAGGCATTTGATTTGGGTAGTTTTAGATTTCCAGAGAAACTACTTGTATTTGAAGGAGAAAAAGAAGCAGGCTTGAATTAAAACTTAAAGCTCTTTAACAACTTTTAGTTATGCTGTGATTTTATGTTGCAGCTCCATTTGTTTGATGCAGTTCTTGTCTACCAAATATGTAAGCATGGACGATGATTGGTCGTTAGCGTTTTTTCCCTTTAGATATAGTCAGTAAATTGTATTTGGTCGTACAAAAATGAAACATGTAGTGAAAAGCTGATAGCTATATTGGATACACCTTGATAGCAACCACTGGATGTAGTTTGAGATCTGGGCTCAAGTTGTATCAATGATAAGTTAATTATCACGAATCAATTGTTTTACCCACTTTTTGGTTTGGATTCTTATTGACCATTTGTGATTTTGAGATAACCTTTAACCATATCCGAACTTTTTAGTGTAACAAATCCTTTTGAGTTCCTACGCCACTCTTGGCTCTGGTTCAACTTCAACCAAGTAGCTTTTTTATTACTTCTTACCTTGTAAGGAAAGAAGTGGAGAATTTAAGCGTTCCCAACTCAGACCAATGCTCTCGGCCTTTTTCTTGCTTCATCTGTTTACGCAGATTATTGCCTCATAACGAAAGAAATCAGGGGTTGGGCCTTCAGCATTGTGTCTTTTGACAGTCAGTAAACAGCAGCTAAGTTGAACCGTCTTTTTTTGATAAGTTAGAGATTAACTGAGTTGAGCCACAGATAGAATTCATCTCCTCTAACTACTCCAATGCTCTCTTGTGATGCAGAAATTGCTAAGGACAAGAAAAGTGGTTCCCAAGGGAACGACCTTTTCATGCTTTTGATGTTGAAGATATATATTATCTGTCAAAAAGAAAGAGTTAGAGGAAAAGGTGAGGAAAATTGTTGATTCTTTGGTACTCCCTCTGTCCCAATTTATGTACGGTGTTTGATTGGACACGGTGTTTATGGAGGTCTGGGCTTAGGGTAGAAGGTTTGTAGTAGGTAGCTAAGTGTGGGGAGGGAGGGAGCGAGTATTCCTCCTCTACTCTTTTCCTTTTAGTAGTAGTTGTCAGATATCACATTATTTTTATTTTCTTGATGGGTATTACTATATGTTGCCACATTTATTTTATATCTTGCTATTTGTTGTCTCCTTTCATATATTTCTGCGACATGTACTTTTCTACTGAGTCGAGGGTCCACCGGAAACATCCTCTCTTCCTCACAAAGGTAGGAGTAAGGTCTGCGTACATCCTACCCTCTCCAGACCCCACCTTGGGATCACACTGGGTTTGTTGTTGATGGTGGTGTTTAAGAAAGAATAAAAGGCTTTTGAAATTTGTGGTCTAAAACAATCTATAAATATTTGTATGACTTAAATCATCTCATTAGAGGTAAAATGAGAAGTTTAAAGTTAAATTGTTATGACATTCTTTTTAGGACATACTAAAAAGTATGCCATATAAATGGGACGGATGGAGTAAGTAAAAAATGTGAGTTCACCAAAAATAGAAGAGAATTTCCTAATAAAGAACCAGTAGCCTTTATCACTCACTCTCTATGGTCTACCTGTGTTACCTCATTCTCTATCCTTTCCTTGCCTTGCATGGTGCAAAATATCAGGTTGCAGCATTAGGTTCCACTGGAGTTGGTTAATTGTCACTGATGTTGTTCCGCTTGACAGGTTTAAGCAGAGTGGAAAAGATCTGTATAGAGAATTCATTACCCTAAGCACTTGCAAGTCTCGGCCCTACTCTATGTTGTTTAGACCCTCCAAAAATGTTGCCGCAATCGTCCTCCAAAATGAATAGATTTTGGAGGATCCCTCCGAGCAACATAGGTCCTGTCAAATCTATACATAATTCATTACCCAAACTTTCGGCATCTAACTCTAACCTCAGACTTTGACATCCTCCGGAAGTGTTTCTTAATGACATTGCTGAATCTGTATCCTCTAGGAAGAACCACTGAGAATGATTGAACGCGAAGGAGACATGAAAATTAATGGTGAATCTTGCTTCCACCTCAAGCAAGTTGTTCAAATAATCACTAGAGAGATGGTTGTTCAGTTACATTACTAATTATAATTAAATTGATGGGATACCTTGGTTTTCTATTTTTCTTTTATATGTTATTGTTCTCCCTGTTTTATCTATGGAATTGTTTCTTTCATTTGTCATCTTATACAGGCTTCTAAATCTGTTGGTTACTACTAAATGGTTGGTAAAGTTTTCAAAGATGATCACTTATGGCATTTACAGATAGTATCTTGCCTCGATCTTGTAAGTTGATCTCTTAGTTAGCAAAAGATCAAGTATCAAATGAGAAAAAAACGTTTACATTTTGATCAAGCCGTTTTTCAGTGTGTTATCATTTGACTTCAAGTCAGAAGGACAACAAAGTTAGCTTACTTGGTCGTAACTCGTAAGCATATTACTTTTCATGGGCATATCCAGTAGCATAGCCACAAAGAGTGAAGGGTGGTTGGTTGAACATTCTTCTATTATACCGATTGTATAGAAAATTATACTGTGTATATAAGTCAAACATTACTTTACTATACTTATATATATATATATATATATATTCATTCCTGAAAACAACAACATTCCCACAAGCAGGGGTGTCTGGATATTAATCCCTGACCTTTAGCAAAATTCCTGACATCGCCAATGGTCTATTTATGTGTTTTTCTATTAGTCTTTTTTGATTTTTTGTTAGATATCGGGTCTTGGCACTACCTCCTACAGTTTTGAGACAACAATTTTGCATCCTTTTTAGTTGATATACAATTGCCAGCTTTGAGCCTTTGCTGTTGTAAGAGATGACTTACATAATGTAGTATATCTGCTTCTGAATTGGTCTTTTGCTGTCTGTATTACTCAAGAAAGTTGTTGCCCTGTTTCTGTTACCAATTTCTTAGGTAGAGAGTGCGGCCCCCTTTAATGGGTCTTATGTGGCTTGAATTTGTATTAGTCGGGACAGTAGATACCGGATGGTAATACTGAAAAAGAAAGAAATGTAGCTACGGAATTGCAATGTTCATAGACGAGCCCTTAGTCCGATCATGTTGTAAGTGCCAAAACTTCTTGGTGGACACGGGCGGATTTGTTGTGTTGTGTGCATGCTTGTTCACGTGAACAAGTGTGGTTTTTTTTTTGCAGTGCTATTTTTCACTTCTGAACAAGCACAACATCCTCATTTCCTTATACAATGCTGTGATTTTTTTTTTCGAACAACCACTTCAAACGACGTAAATCCGCCACTGGGTGGACATTGTTCAGTAGATTTTTTTGTTATTATGCAGTCATACAAAATTTTCTTTCCCCTTATATCTCGTTTCACCTATTGTAGTTTTGCAGCCCTTTCCTTAGGTGAAAAAAGGCGAAATCCCTCGCCCACAGGGCCCTACTCCCGGCCCGACAGAGATTGGTGGAAAAGGTAAATTATGGTAACTCAGCGGCCCACTAAGTGGGAGACACAGTGCCTGGTGTCCACAAGAAGTCATCCCCCACAAAAAGGGAATATAACTCTCACACTGCGGCTGCCCGGGCTCGAACCTATCTATTTGAGGGCAATCTATAAAACTGTAACCAATTAAGCTACGCCCATGTGGGCTTTTGCAGCCCTTTCCTATTTGGACTGCTGTGAACTGTAGAGAAGATTATGTAACTATGCAGTGTTAAATTATACACTGCAGATTTTTAGCATAAAAATGATTATAACAATTATAGCCAAATAATGATTACCATATTAGAAAAATCATATTATAAGTTTAATAAATGATGTACCTAGTATAAAAAAGGACTCTCTATTCTATGCCTAAAACAGAGCGAATTATCAAAATAGTATTCTGTGAAAAAATTATTTCCAGAATACTACTCTTCTAAAATTAATTCTCATTTTACTATTAATTTTGCCACATGAATTGCCAAATGGATAAAAATATATTAGTTAGTATTTAATTAATATTCCACATGTCACATATATTGTAGGAATGTAAATTTATAAGTTTATATTGTACTTTATTCTATTAGAAAAATTAAAATATATATTTTTTGTTTATTATTGGGTTTTTTTTTTTAAAACGAAACTGAAAATTCAATAACGAAAATTCATTTTTTTAAACGAAACTGAAAATTCATTTTTTTATGATTGTATTACTATTATATATAACATATTAATAACATACATAAATAGTATAGTAAATAATATAATCAGGATACATAAATATATTATTATTTGGACATGCATATTATGAAGTATGTAAATAATATATGTAATTAGTGCATGATACTGTATTACTTAATATAAATGATGAATCCTAATTTTGTGAGGCCTCCTTAATTATTACTAACATATTAATAGAATTTTATATAAATGCTAAAATTGAAATAAATTATGCTATTAATGAAAGGATGTAAAAGTTATGTCACATTTGTTGCAAAACTATATTAATATGTCCCATAACGTAAAAATCGCTCTAAAATGTAAAGGATTACTAATATTTCATTTCATACCATCAAGGGTCGTGGGATGGATAGAATCCTTTCGTCATTAACCAGAGACCTCAGGTCTGAGTCATGTTAATGAAAAAAATTCTGGTAGGCGGCCTTATATAACACGAATCCAAATTAGTCGGGCCTCCAATGTCGTTACTGAACATCGGGCGTGAAACCCCAAAAGAAGATTTTTTATTACATTACACGATTCCTTATTGGAGGGATTTTTAATTCATTTTCCACTTGGCGTGTTTCCTTCTGGCTGAAAATGTCTATGTTGGGCATCAATTTCTATTCCTCATTCTAGAGGGTAAATACTAAATAGTAACATGTTAAATAATAAACAATAACAAAAGCAATAAAGTAGAAAGAAGAACAGCTAAAGCACTTGGAAAAAAGAGGCTGTTATACAATTCTTTGGGCTGGTTCGGTTCGAGCCCAATCAGGTCAGCCCAGGTTATACAATTCTTTGGACTTGAAGTAACTGGTAAAATTGTTGTCAGGTGTGGCCACGTCTGCCTGCTCAGTAACAACCTTCTCGCAGTAAATATGAGCTAAGGCGTATCTGATAGGCTTCTTGTGGTCGTTCTTTCGAAACCCCGTACATAATGTGAGCTTAGTGCACCAGATTGCTCTTTTTTTACTTAACAATTTTGTGGTTTCTAGTCATGGTACCAATTGATTCTTCTTCTTCTTCTTCTTGATTCTTCTTCTTCTTCTTCTTATTATTATTATTATTCTTCTTCTTCTTCTTCTTCTTATTATTATTATTATTATTATTATTATTATTATTATTATTATTATTATTATTATTAGTTGTGGTTTCTGGTCATAGCACCAATTGATAGTACTACAACGTATGAGAAGAGACAATTGGTTTCGTGGCGAGATCAATTATTTGTGGTTCAACAAAATTTGGGATCACCTTCAGTCATGGAAGTTTGGAAGGTCGATTTTGAAACAAAACAATTTAAGAAAATATTTAATATGGAGATTTAATCTTGTGTCTATCTCACTAGAAAATGATGATTCATTTTGTATGCCTTTCATATTGGTGATTATAGCTTATATACCACAAAGCAGTTTGGATAATTTGCACGATTTCCCTATTTTAGGGTGGTCTTGTTGAAACTTGTAAAAGAAGAAGAGATTAAGTGATCAAAATAACGTGAACAAGTCCCTCAATGAGTTGCATTTGTGTCATGTCCCGTCTAATCACCTCTCCCTAATACTTCCTCGACCTACATCTACCCCCTTGAACCCGTCCATAGCTAACCTCTCACACCTCTGCACTGGGGCATTTGTGTCTCCCATCTGCACGTGTCAGAACCATCTCAACTTCGCTTTCCGCATCCTTCCTTGTATGCCCACACATCCATCTTAGCATCCTCATCTCAACTTTTGTCTTTTGAATGTGCGAAATCTTGACTGGACAACACTCCGCCCCATACAACATAGTCGGTCTAACCACCACCCTATAGAACTTACCTTTAAGTTTTGGTGGCACATTTTTATCGCATAAGATTCCAGATGCGAGCCTTCATTTCATCCACCCTGCCCCAATACGATGTGTGATGTCGTCATCAATCTCTCCATTCCCTTGGATAATAGATCTGAGGCACTTGAAGCTTTCTTTATTCGGAATGACTTGAGTACCAAGCCTCACCTCCATGCCTGTCTCAAGGTCGCCCCTGTTACTGGACTTACACTCTTAAGTATTCTATTTTGGTCGTACTCAACCTGAACCCTTTAGACTCTAGAGTCTGTCTCCAAACCTTCATTTTATCATTCACTCTGTTGTGAGTCTCATCAATTAGAACTATATCGTCTGTGAATAACATACACCATGACATCTCTCCTTGGATCTGTCGCGTCAGACCATCTATCACCAAGACAAATAAGAATGGACTAAGAGCTGATCCATGGTGCAACCCCATCGTCACTTGGAAGAGCTCTGAATCGCCTTTTACTGTTCGTACCCTGGTCTTGGCTCCATCATACATATTCTTGATCATCCTAGTGTATGCAACAGGTACACCTCTAACCTCCAAACATCTCCATAGAACCTCCCTAGGGACTTTGTCGTATGCCTTCTCGAGGTCGATGAAAACCATATGTAAGTCTCTCCTCCTCTCCCTATACTGCTCCACTAACCTCCTAATAAGATGAATGACTTATGTAGTCGAGTGCCCCAGCATGAATCCAAACTGGTTCTCGGAAATAGACACGCATTTTCTCACCCTCGTCTCCACGACTCTTTCCCAAACTTCCATAGTGTGACTTAGCAGCTTAATACTCATATAGTTGTTGCAACTCTGGATGTCACCTTTGTTCTTGTACAAAGGAATCATCGTACTCCACACCCATTCTTCGGGCATTCTCGGCATCTTAAAAATAACGTTAATCAACTTAGTTAGTCACTCCAAACCTGTCCTGCCTGCGCTCTTTCAAAATTCAACTGGTATCTCATCGGGTCCGGTCGCTCGTCCCTTGCACATCATGTGAACAACACCCTTAACCTCCTCAACCTTAATTCTTCTACAATACCCAAAATCTCGGTACCTACCAGCTTGCTCCAGATCTTTCAGCACAATTTTTGTCTCCTTTGTTCAAGAGTTTATGAAAGTAAGATTGTCACCTCCGTCTAATATGCGCGTCCTCCCCCAGTACTTTTCCGTCCTTGTCCTTGATGCACCTCACGTGATCCAAGTCACGGGCCCTTCTCTCCCTCGCCTTGGCTAGTTTGTACAACTTCTTATCCCCGTCTTTTTCCTCTAGTTCCACATACAAACATTCAAAAGACGTCATTTTCACCGCTGTAACCGCTAGTTTTGCCTCCTTCCTCGCCATTTTATACAATTCCCTATTCATCCACTTCTCCACCTAATCATTACTTTTTATCAATTTTGCATACGCCATTTTTTTCGCTTCTACCTTCTTTTGAACTTTATCATTACACCACAAGTTCCCTCGATGCCTACTACGGCTATCCCGTGAGGCCCCTAGCACTTCTCTAGCTACCTCCCGAATACAACTGATCGTCCTGTCCCACATACTGGTCGCATCCCCACTACTCCCCCAAGCCCCCTTGGCCATTAACCTCTCCTCCATCTCGTTTGCACTAGTCATGGTCAAATTCCCCTATTTGATTCTTAATCTGCCATCCACAACCCTCCTCTTCTTTTCCATCTTAATCTCCAAATCCATCACCAAAAGCTTATGTCGGGTTATAAGGTACTCCTTCGGAATAACCTTGCAGTCTTTACAAAGACCATTGTCAACCTTTCTAAGGAGCAAAAAGTCTATCTGAGTCTTAGCCACCGAACTACATAAAGTCACCAAGTGCTCCTCCTTCTTCATGAACATCGAATTGGCTATCACCATCCTAGAAGCTCTAGCGAACTCCAAGAGTGAGACGCCTCCCCCGTTCCTGTCCCCGAGGCCAAAGCCTCCATGCACGTCACCATAACCCCTGGAAGTGACCCGATATGTCCATTAAAATATCTTCCTACAAACTTGTTAGTGGGTTGTATACCCCCACCACTTCGTTCAAATCCTCCCAAAAGTCTCTTCCTCGTCCAGGTCTGTTTGCGGCGTGTAAGCACTAATAATGTTCATAGTGAATCCTCCAACTATCAACTTAATCGTTATCATCCTGTCGTTGACCCTCTTAACCTCTACCACATGGCCTCTTAGCTCGTTGTCTACAAAAATGTCTACCCCATTCTTATACTTCGACCTACCCAAGAACCATAAATTATACCCGTCTATCTCTTTAGCCTGAAGTCCTACCCATCTGGTCTCCTGGACACATGTTATATTAATATCATCTTCTTAAGAATATTAACTAGTTCTATGGATTTCCCTTTTAAAGTCTCAATGTTCCAAGACTCTATTCTCAGCCTAGTATCTCCCTTACCCCTATTCCTCGCCCGCCCCGTTCTCATCCGAGAACATGACCCTAGTCTACCATTAGTCACCAGAGCCACTAAAGCGGATATAAACTAATCAAAAGTTCGCACTAAAAGGAGCAGGAATCAATACTATAGCACAAGTACGCAAGAATGTAGAAGCAAGTCTAACTACTACGACAAGAATGATAGAACTATAGGTTAGAATGTAAAATTTAAGATTCAGTAAACGAAGCAAAAAAATAAAAAATTGCTACAAGAATGAGAGATTAAGAATCAGTAAGGGCGACCGGAGGTACCAACTCCAGTTGGGTAGGGCACTATTCACCGGCGGAAATTGTTGGAACGCCGATTACCAACTCCAATTGGGTAGAACCTGTTTTGTATCGTTTTACCACCGAAAAATATTGTCACCGTCGGTGGCTACTAGATTTGCACAAGCCGAAAATCTGGTGGAGATAGGTTTCCGGTTGAAAAAAGGAAAAAAAAAACTAAACATGAAATGAGAGAAGAGGGATGATGAGTAAAGATCTGGACGGACTTACTGGTGGTTGGTCGGAACAGGTGTTCTTACCGTTTAGTTTAAATTCGAGTTTCATGACCTTACAACGCCAAAGTAAACTACTTTTGTTGTGGTGAACGTGGTGAGTATTGCTCACTAGGCCGTTTCTGATTGTCCCACCAAATTTCAGGCCAATCAGACTCCGTCAATCAAATTCAAGAACATTTGTAACACATATCAAGCAACCAAATTCATGAATTTAATGACCCCGAAATGCCAAAATTAACGACGTTTGTCATGGCGGATATGGTCAATATTGTTCACCATGCCATTTCCGATGGACCCACCAAATTTCAGGCAATCAGAGTCCGTCAACCAAAATCAGAAAATTCACGTAAAACAATCAAATTCATGAATTCGGATTTCATGACCCCGAAACGCCAAAATAAACGACGTTTGTCATTTACATATGGTCAATATTGCTCCGCATGCCATTTACGATAGACCCACCAAATTTCAGGCCAATCAAATTCCGTCAACTAAATTTTGAAAAATCATAATGTACTAATAATACACACTAAAAACAACCAAAGTTGCAGTATAATGTGGAGAAATTTCGTGGTTTTAGATAGATATGATCTGTATGACCGAATTCTTCAATTATTCTCATTTTGTTTCTGGATTATATATTGAGCCATCTCCTTGCAGTAATAATGTAGAGAATTCTATGCAAACATTTGAGGCCTTTGCTCTTACATTATCAATGGACTATATATTAGGGACTCAAGTCGTGTGACCGGGAGGTTATGGTAAAGTTGATGTCATGTGACCAGGAGATCATGAGTTCAAGTAAACAAGAAGCCATTACAATGACTGTGATAGGCCCTTCCTCGAACCTCGCATAGCGGGAGCTTAGTGCACCGGGATGCCCTTTATATATTAAGGGACTCATAAATCCATAATATATGTTTGTCCTGCTAGTTTTGTGTGGTCTGTCATTGAATTCAAAGTTGGGAATCCTCTTCTTTGTCCAGACGCTTCAACCTGCATGTCTCCTGCAATATTTTATCATTTCATATTTGAATGTATAATGCACTTCTACCGTTGCTTCTTCTTGATTTTGTCTCGACAAACACTTGCCAAAAAGAATTGTCTAGGCAAACGCAAAGCAAGCTTGGATAACATGATGACACAGCCTCCAGCCAAGAGATTAATGACAGATGGCCCAACACGTTCAATGTCGGCAAATTCTCTGCCAGTAAGCACACAAGGACCAGCTGTTGGATACGAAATTGGTGTATCATCAGCACCCCATGGTTTGCAGCACAACGAGAATATGATGAGAACCAGCGGTAAAAGGGAGATGGCTGCTGGGCAAGGTAAAAGAACGTTGGTCGCTCTTGATCAAGCTTGGAAGGAAGGTTTGGATGCCGCGCGTTTGTTGTCATCTCTGTTTGAATGTTTTGGTGAAAGGATGTTCTCCTTTACCCCTTCACCCGAGTTGTCTTTCTTTTTATGATCCTTAGGAACGGGACAGTGGGGTGCATTGGTGAATATCAACTGCAATTGTTCACCTTTTTGAGATAGTTCATTACTATTGATGTAATATATGCTGCATCTTCTCCTTGGATGCATTAAGTGTGATATTGAAAATAGCTTTGGCTAGGCTGTAGAATTATGAAATCTGCCAGTACAATGTTGTCTAACATTTATACGACTCTTTTAGACCGTTTGCATCTTTGACATATTCCGGCACTCATCTTTGAAGTCAAGTTGAAAATGATATTGGAGGTTGATGTTACGTGTGGACACGAAAACACAGTTGAAATAGTACTGTATCCTTTCAACAGCTGTCATTTGGTTGCATCTTTCTTGTCGGTATGATTAAAACTAGTACTTCTTCAGTTTACTTTTACTTGTTCACTTTACTCGCCTCGTAAGAAATAATCAATGAAGGGATATTTTACCAAAATACCTATATTAATTATACCGTCTAACAGATCGATTCGGATTGGACCGGTAGCCCATTACTAGGTTGAACAGTTCGGACGATTCTGGTCCATCGCCTACCGATCCGGTTCATTATCGGATTTTCGATCGGCCCGTGCGGGTCCGGGTTTTGCATTTTTTTTTTGTAAATTTTGAAAATCTAACTAAATTCAAATTAAATATGTAATATAATAATATAATATAGTTTATAACTTTATACTTTATAGTTATATTGTAGTTATATAAACTATATTAATTTTTTTTAATTTCTTTTTATTCTGAAAATTTATTAATTTATTAAATTAGTAGACATAAGTTAACAAATAACAACTAAAGAGATAATAAAATAAAAACTAATGATAAGATGTAAACTTTCGAACTTTCATTATTCATAATGTTAATTGTTAATAAGAGTACATAATGAAGTAATAATAATTGTTATTTACATATTATGCATCCTTCTTGCAAGTTCTTCGTAATTTATAGGTTGCTCCATAGCCTCTAAATCTGGAGTATTAATTCCAGTCCCGGTTGCGCTCCCGGTTTCCAAAATATTGTTGATTTCTTCATCTTCCGGAGAGTCAACGTCTTCATATCCTTGATTTCTTCTCTCTGATCTGATCCAATCCCATAAGCATACTAACATTTCTAATGTGTACGCGATAAGTGGCGTGTGTCTCTATTTGATCTCGTGCTTGGTGAATGCACTTCGAAACCTTGTTGAGATAGACACATTAAGAACATCCTGTGCCATAGCTGCTAGTACCGGAAATTGTCTTTTGCTATCCTGCCACCATTGTAAAGGTTGAAAGTTCTTCTTCGGCTCCGTTGACTTTTACAAATAAAACTGCATCTCATCATAATTTCGAGTTGTGCTTGTTTGTGTTGTTGCAAAAGTGCTCCGTATAGATAAAGATTCATTTTCATCGTCTTCATCGAATCCTGCAGATGTAGACACAGAAGCAGAAGCAGAACTAGAAGGAATATTAGTAGCAGAGTTGTTGTTGTCATGTAATTTAGCTAAATTAGTATCAAGTTTACATATGCAATCAAATGAAGATGGAGTTCTGTTTCACCTACTTCCATATAAGTATATAAACTAATATTAAATTATGACAATTTACTTTTTTAACAGAAGGATTTAAGACTGCACCAATACAATAAATATCAGGAATAGGAAAAAAAATAAAACTTTTCAAACATAACTGTAACTGCAGCTTTATATTTTATATTTGATTTTAAACCATAAAGTAAATATGAAACTTCAGCTATATGAGCTAAATCATTACAAACTGTTGGGTAATAAGATCCCGAAAATTCAACAGTAGCAGTGTAAAATTTACGTAATTTTTTTAAAAGTTCAGCAATTGATTTTCAAACATCGTCGGTTAACATATAAATCGCGTTCTTACAATGAGTATTTGAAACATGTGTTATACTTGTAACATTCTTTTAAAAATAAATAAGTATAAATTCACCGTGTAATAATCTCTTGTGGCATGAATTTAGGTCTCAAATCAAATTGTTTACATTTTTCTTTAAATTCTATAAGTCTATTTTTTCTATTATTACCTTGAATAACTCCAACATCTCTTTTGACAATTTGTATTTCAATTGCAAATAACTCAAGACCACTTTTAACAATTAAATTATAAATATGACAAACACAACGAACATGAAATATATCAGGAAGTGATGGTTCTAATTCCACTTTTAAAATATCTACAACAACAGTATTATTAGATGCATTATCGAATGATATACAAAGTATTTTTTTATAAAGATTATAATTTTTGGCATAAGCACAAATAGTTTCGCTTATATATTTTCCAGTATGACTTTGATCCTCGTCATACGCAAAAGCAATAATACATTTTTCCATTTTAAAATTTTCGTTAATCCAATGACAAGTAATTGTTAAATAATCATAACCGTTTAAAGCATGCCCAATGTCTGTGGTAAAACTAACTAGGCATGGAAGATTAGAGAACAAATATTGCAAAAAAATAACATAATCATTTTTCTAATTCAATGCGATCCTTCTTTGGATTTAATGGATTAAGTTGTTGTTGACCGGGTTCTAAATCAGTGGCAACACCCCATTGTATCGGATGATCTTTCAATAAATGTCTACCTATAGAGCCCGTCCCCCGTCACCACCCCCTCTCTTATATTTGTAAGTTCTCCCACAAATATTACATCTAACTCTATCAGTGTCCCCAACTCTATCATAAAAAAGTCACACTTTACTCATTTTTCTCCTTACTTCTGGTTCTGTAACTTCTGGTAAAGGAGGTCTACGACTACCACTAGCAGTACCAACATTAACAGAAGGAACACTAGTAGATGTAGGAGGTTCAGTTTCTTCAAGTTCAACAATATTATCTAATTGAACGTTATCATATTCATTATCATTTATTCCAAAACTTTATTGCATTTGATCATAATCTATATTTTGATTAGATGATGAAGAACCTATAGATTTTTTACCCCTTGAACTAGATTTACGGCGCAGTCCCGACACAATTTCCCTTAGCAAAGACATTATAAAATATTTAAATAACCAACAAATAATTATGACAATTTAATAAAATAATTAGAGAATGAAATGAGTGTACCAAACTTCGGGATTCAGAATTCAATTGAAACTCAGTCAAGCTCGAAGTCTTGCTACTTTGCAAATTAATAATAATAATAATAACTTGAGAATTGATAATATAGAGAATTAAGAGAGTATGAGAATTGAGAGAATTGTAGAAATAATTGTGTGATAAAAATGAGAAAAATGTAGAGTATTTATAGATTTTTTAAAGGATAAAAATGTAATTAACAAAAAAAACGCCAAATGGTCCTCTGACCATTGGCCCGTCCCCCAGCCCTTCTACCTCCCCCCCCCCCCAGCCCCAACGGTAATGTTACAGTTGGGCACCAACATCCCTTTATTTTTATTTTTATTTTTTTTCGTATCGGACCGGTTAATCGGTAAGGTTCTGGTTTCGTTCACGGTTCAACCGGTCGGTCACCAGGATTTCTACGTAACGCGTGCGGGTTGAGGCCAAACCAACTGACCGGTAAGTCTTACCGTCGGACCGGATTTTGTCCGGTCGACCGGTCGATTCGGATCAACGGCTCCTTGGATGGATTGCTAATTCAATGTGATCCGAGTAAAAGTGAATCTATTTATAGAATAATGGACAAGTAAAAGTGAGCGGAGGAAGTATAAATTTATCTGACAACTCCGGTAGTATAGTATTCTATATATTGCAGGAGACATGCAGGTTGAAGCGTCTGATAGACCGGGTCCACGGATCGGATCTGGATCCACACGTGACTGAAATAAGTAGCATTATGTTCTTGTTGTCAATGTTAAAATTATAGTCTTCTGTATTATATACGTGTGCACGAGTCCTCATTTTGACCCTTTCTTCTTTTTGGCCTTTCACAGTGCATATTGATGTGCAAGTACTGTGTCAAGTACTTTTGTTAGTCTGTTTTCATTGATGTAATCTTTCTTAATAAAGCTATTGAGTACTAGTTCTCCTACTCTCTTTCAAAACTGTGCAACTTATTTCAATTTGTATTGGATGACCCCATATTTAGCATTTAGCGATTTGTTGGTAGCATTCTTTTGCTTTGTATAAAATTCAACACAATTTTGAAGAACACTAGGTTACGGATGTATAATGTCTTTAATAAAAAATGAATTCACGGATCGAATCTGGACCGGATCTCAAATACAAGTCAGAAATGGATCCAGGTCCAATCCGGATCCGTCGGGTCCAAATTTTGAAGATCCATATCCTATAAAATGGATATGGATCCACCGGATCCAGGATCCATTGCCATCTCTACGCGCCTGTCATTTTCCAAAAATTATTAAGGTTAAAATTGAAAACAAGAGTTTAACCAAGTTTATTCACCTCGAAATCGAACACACATAATGTACCATCTTTAACGCAATGGCCCAAAACAAGTCCACAAACTTATTACTTTCATAATGTAAGACCACATAACACCAGTTAAAGAGGTGGTCAAGTAGAGGAGCAGCAAGGAACAAATCAAGTTACATAACATAAACCCCCAGAGAAGATTTCAAGGAGCGTAGTTGCCTATGCATTTCTAGCATTTATTTTATACATATAATGCCTTTATTTTCACTACTCAAGGAAAACAAATAAGCAAAACAAAAAGTTTGATAGGATGGAACAAGCGGAAACTACGAACCGAACCGTGAGCCTATATAAACAGGGCATATTCAACACTCCGCAAACCAAGCAGCCCACTGCTTACTCATTAAGCCACCCTGACGAATTATGCTGTGAATATGGGTAGTAAGGCCTCGGAGCAAAGCCCGCTGAGCTACCTTGAAACTCGGGTTGAGAAACTCCACCACCGTAGATGCCACTTCTGCCTTCAGATCCCATGTTATTCATCCTACCGGGATATAACTCCTCACGTGGAGCGTAATGTGGCATCACAGGTGGATTGATCCTTCCATAGGTTGGATCAGTTGGTGGACTCAACGGCCCATAGGGGGGATGGGGATATCCAGTGTTGGCACCCACTACGTAGTTGCTACTTGGAGTCAAAAACTCGTCACCCTGCTGCCCATAAAGGTTACCCTGAACCCGTACATCTGAGTCCCTTGCATACATGCCCCCATTCGGGTAACTGGTGTACCCATGACCGGGTATATCTGGATGCTCTCTTTGGTAACCCATAAATCGTTCAGTTGAGGCCCTGAATGCATAATCAGGACCAGGACTAGCAGACTGAGAATATTGGTGATTTAAACTCCAAGGTTCCTGCATTGGCAAGTTGTTCCTTCTTGCCATGTCACCGTCCTGATGTGCCCTGTGCCCCATATACTCAGGACCAGGACTAGCAGACTGAGGATATTGGTGAGTTAAACTAGCATAAGGCTCCTCCGTTTGCAAGATGTGCCTTCTTTCCTTGTCGCTGTCCTGATGTACCCCATACCCTGTCTCTTGCTCCGTCTGTAATGCAGAAGCGCTCTGGCCCGCAAAACGTTGATAGCCTTCGTTCTCTTCTGACGTAGAAGACGAAATATTGTGCGGATCAACCGACTTACGGTTGGTCATGCTGGGGGAGGAATGTCGAGACAGAGATCTTTTCCTTACAGACCTGCCCTCTGTTGCTTTTTCATCCAAATCTCTCTGATGTTTCGCTGTGGACTTGTCCTGTCTTGATTTTTCATCCAAATCTCTCCAAGATTTGCTCCCTTTCATAGACTTTTCATCAGATTTACTCTTGCTTTTATCCTGACTCCCTTTCATAGACTTTTCATCAGATTTACTCTTGCTTTTATCCTGACTCCCTTTCATAGACTTTTCATACAGTTCTGTTTCACCTACTTCCATATAAGTATATAAACTAATATTAAATTATGACAATTTACTTTTTTAACAGAAGGATTTAAGACTGCACCAATACAATAAATATCAGGAATAGGAAAAAAAATAAAACTTTTCAAACATAACTGTAACTGCAGCTTTATATTTTATATTTGATTTTAAACCATAAAGTAAATATAAAACTTCAGTTATATGAGCTAAATCATTACAAACTGTTAGGTAATAAGATCCCGAAAATTCAACAGTAGCAGTGTAAAATTTACGTAATTTTTTTAAAAGTTCAGCAATTGATTTTCAAACATCGTCGGTTAACATATAAATCGCGTTCTTACAATGAGTATTTGAAACATGTGTTATACTTGTAACATTCTTTTAAAAATAAATAAGTATAAATTTACCGTGTAATAATCTCTTGTGGCATGAATTTAGGTCTCAAATCAAATTGTTTACATTTTTCTTTAAATTTTATAAGTCTATTTTTTCTATTATTACCTTGAATAACTCCAACATCTCTTTTGACAATTTGTATTTCAGTTGCAAATAACTCAAGACCACTTTTAACAATTAAATTATAAATATGACAAACACAACGAACATGAAATATATCAGGAAGTGATGGTTCTAATTCCACTTTTAAAATATCTACAACGGTAAGATTATTAGATCGTTATCGAATGATATACAAAGTATTTTTATAAAGATTATAATTTTTGGCATAAGCACAAATAGTTTAAACATATATTTTCCATATGACTTTGATCCTAAATACGCAAAGCAATAATACATTTTTCCATTTTAAAATTTTCGTTAATCCAATGACAAGTAATTGTTAAATAATCATAACCGTTTAAAGCATGCCCAATGTCTGTGGTAAAACTAACTAGGCATGGAAGATTAGAGAACAAATATTGCAAAAAAATAACATAATCATTTTTCTAATTCAATGCGATCCTTCTTTGGATTTAATGGATTAAGTTGTTGTTGAGGGTTCTAAATCAGTGGCAACACCCCATTGTATCGGATGATCTTTCAATAAATGTCTACCTATAGAGCCCGTCCCCCGTCACCACCCCCTCTCTTATATTTGTAAGTTCTCCCACAAATATTACATCTAACTCTATCAGTGTCCCCAACTCTATCATAAAAAAGTCACACTTTACTCATTTTTCTCCTTACTTCTGGTTCTGTAACTTCTGGTAAAGGAGGTCTACGACTACCACTAGCAGTACCAACATTAACAGAAGGAACACTAGTAGATGTAGGAGGTTCAGTTTCTTCAAGTTCAACAATATTATCTAATTGAACGTTATCATATTCATTATCATTTATTCCAAAACTTTATTGCATTTGATCATAATCTATATTTTGATTAGATGATGAAGAACCTATAGATTTTTTACCCCTTGAACTAGATTTACGGCGCAGTCCCGACACAATTTCCCTTAGCAAAGACATTATAAAATATTTAAATAACCAACAAATAATTATGACAATTTAATAAAATAATTAGAGAATGAAATGAGTGTACCAAACTTCGGGATTCAGAATTCAATTGAAACTCAAAGGCCGAAGCTCGAAGTCTTGCTACTTTGCAAATTAATAATAATAATAATAACTTGAGAATTGATAATATAGAGAATTAAGAGAGCATGAGAATTGAGAGAATTGTAGAAATAATTGTGTGATAAAAATGAGAAAAATGTAGAGTATTTATAGATTTTTTAAAGGATAAAAATGTAATTAACAAAAAAAACGCCAAATGGTCCTCTGACCATTGGCCCCTCCCCCCAGCCCTTCTACCTCCCCCCCCCCAGCCCCAACGGTAATGTTACAGTTGGGCACCAACATCCCTTTATTTTTATTTTTATTTTTTTTCGTATCGGACCGGTTAATCGGTAAGGTTACCGGTTTCCCGTTACCGGTTCAACCGGTCCGGGTCCTTACCGGATTTCTCTGTAACCCGTGCGGGTTGAGGCCAAACCAACCCCCAACCCGGTAAGCCTTACCGGTCCGGACCGGATTTTGTACCGGGTCGACCGGTCCGGTTCCGGATCAACCCGGCTCCTTGGATGGATTGCTAATTCAATGTGATCCGAGTAAAAGTGAATCTATTTATAGAATAATGGACAAGTAAAAGTGAACGGAGGAAGTATAAATTTATACAGCAACTCTGGTAGTATAGTATTCTATATATTGCAGGAGACATGCAGGTTGAAGCGTCTGATAGACCGGGTCCACGGATCGGATCTGGATCCACACGTGACTGAAATAAGTAGCATTATGTTCTTGTTGTCAATGTTAAAATTATAGTCTTCTGTATTATATACGTGTGCACGAGTCCTCATTTTGACCCTTTCTTCTTTTTGGCCTTTCACAGTGCATATTGATGTGCAAGTACTGTGTCAAGTACTTTTGTTAGTCTGTTTTCATTGATGTAATCTTTCTTAATAAAGCTATTGAGTACTAGTTCTCCTACTCTCTTTCAAAACTGTGCAACTTATTTCAATTTGTATTGGATGACCCCATATTTAGCATTTAGCGATTTGTTGGTAGCATTCTTTTGCTTTGTATAAAATTCAACACAATTTTGAAGAACACTAGGTTACGGATGTATAATGTCTTTAATAAAAAATGAATTCACGGATCGAATCTGGACCGGATCTCAAATACAAGTCAGAAATGGATCCAGGTCCAATCCGGATCCGTCGGGTCCAAATTTTGAAGATCCATATCCTATAAAATGGATATGGATCCACCGGATCCAGGATCCATTGCCATCTCTACGCGCCTGTCATTTTCCAAAAATTATTAAGGTTAAAATTGAAAACAAGAGTTTAACCAAGTTTATTCACCTCGAAATCGAACACACATAATGTACCATCTTTAACGCAATGGCCCAAAACAAGTCCACAAACTTATTACTTTCATAATGTAAGACCACATAACACCAGTTAAAGAGGTGGTCAAGTAGAGGAGCAGCAAGGAACAAATCAAGTTACATAACATAAACCCCCAGAGAAGATTTCAAGGAGCGTAGTTGCCTATGCATTTCTAGCATTTATTTTATACATATAATGCCTTTATTTTCACTACTCAAGGAAAACAAATAAGCAAAACAAAAAGTTTGATAGGATGGAACAAGCGGAAACTACGAACCGAACCGTGAGCCTATATAAACAGGGCATATTCAACACTCCGCAAACCAAGCAGCCCACTGCTTACTCATTAAGCCACCCTGACGAATTATGCTGTGAATATGGGTAGTAAGGCCTCGGAGCAAAGCCCGCTGAGCTACCTTGAAACTCGGGTTGAGAAACTCCACCACCGTAGATGCCACTTCTGCCTTCAGATCCCATGTTATTCATCCTACCGGGATATAACTCCTCACGTGGAGCGTAATGTGGCATCACAGGTGGATTGATCCTTCCATAGGTTGGATCAGTTGGTGGACTCAACGGCCCATAGGGGGGATGGGGATATCCAGTGTTGGCACCCACTACGTAGTTGCTACTTGGAGTCAAAAACTCGTCACCCTGCTGCCCATAAAGGTTACCCTGAACCCGTACATCTGAGTCCCTTGCATACATGCCCCCATTCGGGTAACTGGTGTACCCATGACCGGGTATATCTGGATGCTCTCTTTGGTAACCCATAAATCGTTCAGTTGAGGCCCTGAATGCATAATCAGGACCAGGACTAGCAGACTGAGAATATTGGTGATTTAAACTCCAAGGTTCCTGCATTGGCAAGTTGTTCCTTCTTGCCATGTCACCGTCCTGATGTGCCCTGTGCCCCATATACTCAGGACCAGGACTAGCAGACTGAGGATATTGGTGAGTTAAACTAGCATAAGGCTCCTCCGTTTGCAAGATGTGCCTTCTTTCCTTGTCGCTGTCCTGATGTACCCCATACCCTGTCTCTTGCTCCGTCTGTAATGCAGAAGCGCTCTGGCCCGCAAAACGTTGATAGCCTTCGTTCTCTTCTGACGTAGAAGACGAAATATTGTGCGGATCAACCGACTTACGATTGGTCATGCTGGGGGAGGAATGTCGAGACAGAGATCTTTTCCTTACAGACCTGCCCTCTGTTGCTTTTTCATCCAAATCTCTCTGATGTTTCGCTGTGGACTTGTCCTGTCTTGATTTTTCATCCAAATCTCTCCAAGATTTGCTCCCTTTCATAGACTTTTCATCAGATTTACTCTTGCTTTTATCCTGACTCCCTTTCATAGACTTTTCATCAGATTTACTCTTGCTTTTATCCTGACTCCCTTTCATCGACTTTCCGTCAGACTTTTTCTTCCCAAGACTCCGGTTATTACCACCTTCTTTGTCACTGTAATTCTGTGATCTCTCCTTGCATTCTTGGGGCTGATGTCGCTTCTTATCCTCGAAACC
Source organism: Przewalskia tangutica (assembly GCA_029844215.1). Taxonomy (NCBI): domain Eukaryota; kingdom Viridiplantae; phylum Streptophyta; class Magnoliopsida; order Solanales; family Solanaceae; genus Przewalskia; species Przewalskia tangutica. The sequence goes on along the minus strand of CM056730.1, from coordinate 1,020,286 downwards.
AATGTCATTATTGATCTTTATCGACATAGCATCTTCACCATGTTCCAGTGAATGAGGGACAGGTGCCTGGGAGCAGCTTTTTTCTAATTTTATCTTGGACGGGTGGCCATGCTGTTGAGCAATTGCTTTATGGTTGGCTGTCCAATCAGGGTGACTCCAAAGATAAAGTGGTGGTGCACTCACATTCCAATCCTCCATTTGTTTGTTATTTGAATCAACAGATCCAGGCAAATAAAATGACTGGAAAAAGAACAAGGATGAGCCACCAGACAGTAAACTACTTACATTCTTAATAAATCATTTTCAGTCTTATACCAACTCACAAGAACGGGGAGAAACAGTTTACCTTCCCACCAAGTAGCATGTCATCCTCCCAAATTAGATCATATGGAGACCCCTTTAAATCTAACCTGGTTCCAATAGAAAAGTTTTATAAAACCAGAGAGAAAAGAAAGAAGAGAAGTTCGCACAAATAAAAGAGATACAAAATACCGTTCTGTCTCTTTCGGAACAATGAGGATAAGAAGCTTTGGCTTAAACTCAAGTGCTTTGTTAATAAATTTGTTAGCAAGACCAGCATTGACCCCAAAAGGAGGGTTCAGCCCCATGATCTATACCAAGCGGTAAAAAATGTAAGTCCAAGCAAATGTATGGAGAAAAGCCAATGAATTTTGGAGCTGGTATATTTCTGGGAATGTTGTGATCTTTGTTTCTTACCAACTTGGATCCTCCTACTGGCAAGTCATCTGGGCGGACAGTCATCCAGTCCTTCTTCTCAAAATTAAAATCATTCTGCACGAAGGACAAAGAATGGCAATAAGTAATGCACCAACCACCTAAGCATAGAGACTGTCATTCGTCAAAGCTTGGACGTCCATCATCATTTCTTAGGGGCTTTAACAACCAAGGAAAACCATTCACCTTTGCTTGGAATATATCATAATTTCTATATAAGCAACTCTTCCCAATTTCACCCAGCTTCTTTTTCATGAGGCAACTAAAATCATTGGAACCGCAACAGAAATCCACAATCTGCTCAACAAACAACAAAAACTTTAAATTCGCTGCCCGCTAAACAAAGAAGCTTGCCTGATCTTAGAAACTTCATAAATTATAAATAACATGATCCTGGCAGATTTACAAGTCACAACTCACAAGTAACTAGACATCAACTAATCATTTTCCAAAGTACAACAGGAGCAACACAGACGATTGTGTTTCTCCTATAAAAATGCTAGTATAGCAGAATACTGATGAATAAAGTTGAAGGAATATAGCCACTCAAAACAGTGAGAAAATTATTGTACTCAAAGGTGGTAACAAGATTTCCACTCATAAAGCGTACGGCCAGTATAGATTCCTACCATATCACCCTCTCGAACATACCAATGAAGCATATCAACAATCTGCACAATAGAATCACACACTCAGTCCAGTAAAATATGGCAGGTAAAGATACTATATAGTAATCAGAGGAGCTTCCCTACCCCACCCCCAAACCCAAATTTAAAAAGCCCTTAAACTTCAAGGTACCTAATCTTCTTACTGGCTCACCTTCGGATGCCACCAGGCAGAGAGGTGCAATCACACTTATTAAGACACATATATCTTCTGATGACAAATAAATTTTAAAGTTTTAGCTCACCTCTCTCAGCTTCTCCACTTTAGTAAAGTGACGACCATAGGACGTGTAGCGCATGCCATGTAGAAAGGGAGCAAGATACACTCTCAACTTGCTCTACAAAATAAGAAAAAATCATACAATTAGGAAAGAGCCCAAAAGGCATTCAACATAAATTTCAGAATTTGTGTGAAATTTTGGGACACAATAGACAGAATAACGAAGGGAAGAATAATGTAGCAAAAAGAGGTAAAACATTTATTAATCACTGCCATCTAGTTCTGTTGAAAATGCAATATAAAACACCTTGAACCCACTTGAACAGCTAATATAAAATGCTTAGACCTAGTTGTGCAGAATTGATTAATGCTTCAGCACTACAAACCACCAAACAACCATCTAAATATGCTAAAAGAAAGCCAGCTATTTGATTCCATCTGATTAAGTTATTGACATTGCCTAGTTATACAAGTGTTACTGAAATTTATATACCAGAATGGCAGAAATAATTTGGGGAATGGTTGGTAAACTAAAGATAATTTCATAAATGATATCAAATTAATCAACAACCTTCATAGAAGAAATGATTGGCCATTAGTCTGAGAAGTGATTTTCATGAGATAACCAAATACTGAATTTGGATAAGGCAACCAAACACAAATTACAATAACAAAACTACTTTAAGCAAATGCTGATTTAATAACGGATATGTTTACACTAATAGCGGAAAAGAGATACAAGATCGTTAGGACACATAAGTATTCTTTTCCATCTTTCTCTCTACCTTCACCCGTTTCCCCACCAGGGGCCACCACGACTTGTGACCATATATTTACTTTAGGATAAAGTACTCTTTGCTCCACTAGGTGGAGGGGAACCAGGATTGCATTGAGTTCAAGGTTTGCAGTTGGACACATGAATACTGACCCCATCTGGGGTGTAAGCATATTATACACTACAAAATTCAAGAAATACACATCCCTTAAGAATATCACTTTCTTTTTTTTGTTTGAAGAGGGGGAAGGCATTGTTCATCATATCATTTTGCTATTGTTCAGGGTCGAAAGACGCCTTATTTAAGTTAGCACGGACAGCTAAGGCCTCATTTATTTTCACTAAGATTAAGACGTCTGAATCTGGATGCACATCTTTAAGATGTTGTCTCTAGATCTAAGCACTGCATGATTAAGACTATTGTTTTTTCATCATCTGAATTTGCATAATTTATTTATTTTTAACATAATAAAACAATTCAAATAAAAAAAATATTAGAAAAGGTAAAAATTTAATAAAATAAAATCATTATTTGTAAACTATTTATTTTCGCTAGTGATGGTGGAGATGGTTTGTAGAGGTAGTGGTGGTGATGGTTGTGTTTGTGGCTAGTAACTATGTAGCACGGACACGCGAGAGGTGTCCGATAGGACACGGACACGGACACGCGGAAACGGCAATTTTGAAAAATAGGGGACACGACACGGCAGGGACACGGCTGTAAAAATAAATTAAAAAATATTTATATATATATATATAATATATAATATAATATATAAAATACTAAAATTAATATTATTAAAGCTTCACATTCATAAATAAATTATAAATTTAATTCAAATTTGTTATATACCAAATAACCAAAATACCAAATTAAATATGTACCAAATTAAAAAGAAACATTCATAACAAATTGACAATCAATCAAATATTCAATACATAATTTATAAGACCATAGTCCATAAACTAATACATAAGTATGTCCCAAGACTAAAATAAATCAAATAAATATAAATTTACTTAAAATAAATCAAATAAAATTAAAACTAAACATTTCTAAAAAAAAAAAAAAAAGTCCCTGCCGTGTCCCCCCTGCCGTGTCCCTGCCGTGTCCCCAGCGTGTCCCTGCCGTGTCCGATTTTTTTTTTTTTTTTTTTTTTTTTGCTGGGAAACGTCCCGGACACGTGTCCGAGGCGTGTCCGGGGCGTTTCGTGTCCGGTGAGGTGTCCGACACGGACACCTCACCCTAAATGAAGTGTCCGTGCTTCATAGGCTAGTAATGGTGGTGATAATAGTTGTGATGGTAGAGGTGGTTGGTGTTGTAGTGATCAGGGCGATCGCGCTGGAAGTTGGTAGTGGTGTGGTGCTTGTGATGATGGAGTTGACTGATGTTATATGGCAATGTTGGTGGTGGTGGTAGTTGAAGAATGTGCAGTGGTTGACGATGTGTTTGGTGGTAGTTGGTGGTGGTGCTAGTTGTGATGGTGGCGGAAGAATGTGTGGTGGTTGACGAGTGTTTGGTGGTAGTTGGCGGCGGTGATAGTTGTGATGGTTGAGGTGGTTGGTAGTAGGGATCAGCCACAGCAGTGGTAGTGGCGGCGGCAGCGCCGGTGACGGCCGAAGACGGTGGAGGTGGCAATGGATATAATTATAATTATGGAGGTGGTAAGTGTGGTAGCGACGGACAATAGTAGTTGGTAACACTGGTAGTAGGTGTGGTAGTGACTGACAATAGTGGTTGCCATTGGTGGTTGGTGACGATAGTGGTGGTTGTGACGACAGAGGCGGTTAGTGGTGGTAGTTGGTGATTGTGTACCGAGTGGTGGTAAAAATTATTCACACAAAAATACCTCTTAATAATATTAAAACTTTGTTTAAGATCCTGGTGATTAAGACCTATTCAGACCAAATAAGCGCTTAAATCTTAATGTAAGCAAATGCATACCTAAGGTCAATTCAGATTCAGACCTTCATTAAATGCAAACAAATGAGGCCTAATGTTCGGACCTCAAAGCAAAACTAGAATAAGCAAATTAAAAGAAGAATGAAACAAGTACCCTCCACTTCATTATCTGAGCAAGAAGCCCAAGCTCACAGACAGCTTTTGCATCTTCGACATTGCCGCCTTCATCTAATATTTGTAAAGCCGCACGAATAGCCTACAAGACATTAAAATAGGTTGTTTTTGTTGAGATGTCTCTTCAGGACATCTGATAAAATAGGTGAAATTAAAGATAGGTTCAACATGAAATATTATTTCTGAAGTACCTCAACAGAACCCTCAATTTTCCCCAAGGTTATAGATTTGTCAAATTTTGATGAGTATGCATGTGTTGTAGGTACTTTGTTCTTCACTATTTTGTCCATGGTTATGGAGGATTTAACGTCTTTCATCATAGACAATATTCTGCATGACAGACATATATAAAAGAAAACAGAACGGTGTCTTATCAGTCAGACAACAGAACAGAATCCATGGGCCACATCATGAGAAAAAGCACAAAGACAGCATCCTACTCTAGGGCAGTGTGGAAGTAGAATAAAGAAAGAGCAGGAGAACTAAAAACAGCAAGGGACATACCATATTGATTCAGTTCATCCAACATACAAGTTTTTTTCTTCTCTTTCTTTTTTTTCTTTGGAGGCGATTGGGGCAGGGGGATATTCATCCAGAAACTAGTAGACTCAACTACAGCATTTTCAATCCAAAGCTCATGATCCCACACCACTACTCTTGTTTGACAGAAAATGATAAACAATCCATTAAAATTGTTTACTAGTAGAAGTATCATTAATGCCGTACAACGCAAATTTGAAATTTGTTTAGTCTAAGACCCGGAAGATCTTGCCATACTCCTACAACTAATGTATACAACAACTAACAAAGCCTGACCTCAATAGAGTACCTCTCCTGGAGTTTGAACCCGAAACTGCAACACTAACTTAACATCCCTAGGGCTAAATCTTTAATGCCTTGGTCTTCCGATATCAAAACTACACTTCACTACTCTAATTTCATCTCCTTTTATTTTCCTTGAGAAAAAGAACCTTTAAAATATTATTCCACTTTGATTTAAACGTGCATTTGAGTAATTTTCGAAAACAGTTTTAAGATAAGCACACATGTCCACTGAGCCAAAGTTTGTAGCTATGAATTTAAAAAAAAAAAACATCCTAAGCAAAGGAAAAGGAAAAGTTGAGATATTTCTGGAACCTCAAGTGAAAATAGTTATTGACAGAGCTAAAGTGCTTCACCTGCTCTTTGATGCAGCATCTAAAGTCTGTGAACTGCTTGTCTCCTTTTTGTCAGACTTCACAATCTTGGTTTTCTCCTCTTCACCAGACTCATCAATTTGTGATTCCCTGCTAATGAGTGCATATAACTTATCACCCAAAGAGGTTTTACCTTCACTTTTGATAGCGTTGTTGAGTTTTGCGGACGAAGTCTTGTTCACACTCTTTCTAGTAGCATCCATAACTTTTTGTCTTTTCGAAGAATCAGGTAGAGACAGTCTCTCTCTCTTTCTGGAAAAATCAACCTTCACTGCCCTGGACAATTTATCAACAGTTTCTGATTTTTTTGCAATCACTCTCTTGCCATTAGTCACTTCTGCAGATATTCCTTTTAGTTTTCTCAATTGTTCCGATGTTTGTTTCTCCCTCCTACGATCTCCCGGAAATTTGATGTGATCTCTTGAAGGTGTAGCAAGTTCTTCATCAATCTCGTGTTTTCTGATGAATTTGTCGGTATAAGTCACTTGAAATACCAGCTCAGATGCAATAACTCAGTGAAATACCAAAAAGTGGGGTTTGGGGAAATACCAGCTCAGATAGATAGAGTAAAAGTACGAAGTTGTGGATGTAAAGAACTCACAAACAATAAATCAAAATGCGATTTTTAATAAGAGTATCCCATGCCCTTGGCATAACATCATCATCCTCCTCCTCCTCCTCATCCTTATCCTTATCCTCGTCATTTTCTTTTTCATCCTTCTTGGCGAAAACAATTTCCCTGGCAATTTACATAAAACCAGTTACATTTGTACAAAGTACTGTCCACGGAAACATCAAGAAAAAAATAAGCAAGTACTTAGGCAAGCATTTCCGATGATATGATGTTGGACACCGTATACACGTGGCAAACTCTAGTTCACGTTTATCTTTATCTTCTCTTTGTTTACAGACGCAGCACTGATGCAGAGGACAAGCAAATGATTCACCAGTGGCAATCTTCTTTTTAAGTTCATCAACCTTCGACTGAGCATCAGGATGAAGCAGTCTGGCAACACAATGTGGGTGGTAAAAATGGCCGCAAATCGCATTAACGCAACGGAAGACCTGAAAACATAGCTGAATTTGACTTTAACCATATCCATAAAAAAGACAATTCATAGTACCAACTCAAGAATAATATCAAGCTATGATAATTTTAACACGGATTTTTTTGGAAAATGTATAATTGTTTTTTGGGAAAATGACACAGGGATGAACACATAATTTTGTTCTTTAAAGAAAAATTGCATCATACACACAATTAAAAGCCTTAGGTGCTTTTGCTAGCCTTTGTGCAAATTTCTTTGCTTTTACTTCCACAGGAAATAGGAGCTAATAACTCCTATCAGAAAGGACAAATGACCAGAGAGTACCAAAAACGGAGGTGGCGAAGCTACGGCTTAAAAGGAAAAATTAGGTAGAAGAAGAAGTGGAAACGGCATCCAGATGGGATTCTTTGAGATTCCATTCAATCTATTAGTAGTATCTATTTATTTCCTATTTTGAGATAAAGGTAACCATTTTTGTATTAATAGGCAAAACTCAGCTTCCAAAAAGAAGCTGAGTTGTCAAATTTAACAAACACCAAAAAAGTATAAGGGGTCTCCTGTCCCAAAAACCAGGCTTAAACATTTCCAATTAAATCTACTAATTCTCCTACTCCCCACCCCCACCCACCCACAGTCTGTTTATACCAAAAAACGAACAAACTAAGACAATTCATCCTGATTTTCTGGATGGGATTGTTAGAGTCTCCAAAGTATCTCGAGTTTCTCTCGTTTCAAACTATCCACCATATACAAGCAGGAATGACCAGCCACCAGTCCTCCTCATTACTTCTCCCCACATTCTTCAGTTGCTCAGAAGCTCCAAAATGGAGCTAGGCATAAATACAACAACAACAACATACCCAGTAAAATCACACCACGTGGGGTCTGGGGAGGGTAGAGTGTACACAGACCTTACCTTACCTCTACCTTGGTAGGTAGAGCGGCGGCTTCCGGGAGACACTCGACCCAAGACATGCGTAATCACCTATGAAGCACGGACACCTCATTTAGGGTGAGGTGTCCGTGTCAGACACTGCAAGGGACACGACACGCGGCGGACACGGCTCGGAAACGTGTCCGGGACGTGTCCGCGTGGGCCCAGCCAAAAAAAAAAAAGAAATTCTCGGACACGGCTCGGACACGTACGGGACACGTTTCGGACACGTACGGGACACGGCTATTACAAAAAAGTGTAAAAAGCTTAAAAATTAAAAAAACCCTAGAATCTTCAATCAGAAAAAAATCGATTGTCTTTGGCCGCCCATTCGCTGCGCTGCGCTGCGGCGACGGAGCTGCGGCGGGAGCTGCGGCTACCGCGACGGAGATCGCTGGATCTGGCTGCGACGGAGGCTGCGAGCTGCGGCTGCGGCTGGTCGAGCTGCGGCTGCCGGCGACTCTGTGCGAACTGCGGCTGCGACTCTGGGCTTCTTTGGTCGAACTGCGGCGTCCACTCAAGCGACTCTGCTGCGATCGTGATCGATTTACGAAAAATCCTGTATGGAATTTAAGTCTTTATTCTTTAATAATTAATATTTTAATTTTTAATTTTATAAGTAAACTTGTATATTATGTATTTTTGAGTTTTTATTATGGCTTCTAATATTTACCAAAGTGGTAGCGGTAGTGGTAGTGCTAGTGTGCCATCGATATCTTCATCTTCATGTGATGACATCGAGGATCGTCCTTTATGGAAATATGTAACTAGACTTGAAAAACGTAGTAGCGGAGGAGGTAATTACTCGTTTACATGTGATTTTTGTGGATTACAAAAACAAGGAACATATACTAGGGTAAAGCACACTTGATGAACATTCTTGGAAAAGGCATCATTTGGTTGTAAAAAGTGTCAAGTCAGGATAGGGAAAAAATGAAAAAAGAGGAGGAAGAATTTGATAGACAAAAAGCTTTAGCGGCGATCAAAAAAGTTTCACTTCCTTCTGGATCAATCCCCTCCCAATCTGATAGTACTTCTACTGAATTTGCTAACCTTTTTAAAAAAAGAAAAGGTAATGCAAACACTGTAGATAAAGCTTTTGACATGCAAGCTAGGGCTCAACTAGATTGTGAAATTGCAAGGATGTTTTTCTGGTGAATTACCTTTTAATCTCGCAAGAAATCCCTACTTTATGAGTGCATTTACCTTTGCAGCAAATCACAATTTGAGTGGTTATGTAGCTCCAGGATATAATAAATTGAGAACTACCCTTCTTCAACAAGAAAAAAATTATGTTGATACGTTATTTGACGATTAGAAAATCTTGGGCGGGGAATGGAGTTAGTATTGTGGTGATGGGTGGAGTGATCCCGAAGGAGACCTTTGATCAATTTTATGGTTGTTTCTAACAAAGGGTCCTATGTTTATTAAATCGTGAATTGTGAGGGTGAGAAGAAGGATAAATTTTTATCTCTAGGTTGATGAAAGAGGTAATTGATGAAGTGGGCCATCGAGAATGTGGTCGAGTTATAACAGATAATGCTAAAAATTGCAAGTGCGGGAGAACTAATTGAAGGTATGTACCAGCGTATTTATTGGACTCCGTGTATTTGTGCACACTCTTAATCTTGCTTTAAAAATATTTGTGAACGAAGAATGTGGAAAGAATCAACAAACATATGTTGAGTGCTCTTGGATCATGGATGTCCGTGAAGATGCTTTGCAAATAAAGAATTTTATCATGAATCATTGAACGAGGTTGGCGATTTACAATCGTTTTAGTGCTCTTAAGTTGCTTTCTGTTGCCAACACTCGTTTTGCTTCTATGATTATTATGCTTGGAGAATGAAGCTTATTAGGCGTGCTTTGGTGGCAATGGTCACAAGTGAACAATGGACTTCATCTGAGGAAGATGACCAAACCAAAGCAAGGTATGTAAGAGAATTGGTGTTAAATGAAGATTGGTGGGACACGAAGGTGGCTTATATTCTTGAGTTTACGCTCCCATTCATGATATGATTAGATATTGTGACACGGATAAACCTTGTCTCCACTTGTATGAGATGTGGGACACCATGATTGAAAAGGTTAAGATTGCAATTTATAAACATGAAGGTAATAATGTAGATGAGCAATCAAGATTCTTTGATGTAGTCAACCAAATTCTCTAGCTTCGTTGGGGTAAGAACAACACCCTCTTCATTGTTTATCTCACTCCCTAAATCCAAGGTATTATATTTCTTTATTATTTTACTTATGCACTTTTGATTTTAATTTGAGTTTGAGAATTTAGATTGATAAATTCTAATACTTGATAAAATTATTATTTATTTTTGAAGGTTCTATAGTGATGAATGGCTTCAAGAAGACCCAACAAGAAACCCTCCTCATAGGGATAATGAACTCTCTACGGAAAGAAAGAATTGTTTTCACTAGGTTATTTCCAAATGCCGATGATTCTGAAAGGTTCTGAGAAGAGTTTGGTAAATTTTCTCTTAAAATTGGCCACTTTTGATGATATTGAGTGCCTTTCGATGAGTAGTACACCTGGAACACTTGCAATTGGTGGGCTAATTATGGTGCCGCTTGTCCCTACTTGAGGTTGGCTTTTAAAGTGCTTGGGCGATGCCTCTTCTTCATTTGTGGCGAAATTGGAGTACTTATTCTTTTATTCACTCGGTGAAAAGGAATAAGTTAACTCAGCGTCTTTGAAGATCTAGTCTTTGTCCACAACAATCTCCGTTTGTTATCTAGGAGTTCCTCCCAATATAGAGAGGGTAAAACTAAATTTTGGGATGTTGGTGGGGATACTTTTGGATCTTTGGAGGATCTGGTGTTCTTGAGTTTCTTTGAATTGTCTCTTGTGAGCTGAGTTAGAAGAAAGACTATTACAATCAGAAGACCCGGACAAAGAGAGAGACGATGTACCAGAGCCAAACTCATGTATGGATATTTGTTAAGAGACAAAATCATGTTTTATGTTTATTTGAATTTGGGTCTTGGGACATACTTATGTATTAGTTTATCTTTATGGACTATGGTCTTATGAATTATATTATGTATTGAATATTTTGATTGATTGTTAATTTGTTATGAATGTTTCTTTTTAATTTGGTACATATTTAATTTGGTATTTTGGTATATAACAAATTTGAATTAAATTTTATAATTTATTTATGAATGTGAAGCTTTAAAAATATTAATTTTAGTATTTTATATATTATATCATATATATATAAAAATATTTTTTAATTTATTTTACTGTAGTGTCCTGTAGTGTCGTGTCCCCTATTTTTCAAAATTGCCGTTTCCGCGTGTCCGTGTCCTATCGGACACCTCTCGCGTGTCCGTGCTACATAGGTAATCACAATCAAAGCAAACGTTGCATAGCAAGATAAACGGTCACATACAAGAAATTAAAGCTATAGGAACATGCTGGTAACAAAAATCGAATACGTCATGGTAACACATTCTGTCAAAAGAAAGCAGTAGGTAACGCAAATAAATAATATGAACAAAGTACACTAGAGAACACATAGCCGCAGACTATCTACTATCCTTGACCTGTCCGTGTCCTCCATAAACCCTATCTAAGGTCATGTCCTCGATGAAGTCGCACACGCGTCATATCCGTCTAATCACCTCTCCCCAATACTTGGCCTACCTCTGCCCCCTGCGAACCCGTCCATAACCAACCTCTCACACCTCCGCACTGGAGCATTTGTATCTCTCCTCTGCACGTGCCCGAACCATCTCAACCTCGCTTCCCACATCTTATCCTCCACCGAGGCCACTCCCACTCTGTCCCGGATATTGACATTTCTAATTTTATCCCTCCTTGTATGCCCACACATCCATCTCAAAGATCCTCATCTCATGACTTTCATCTTTTGGATGTGCGAAGTCTTGACTGACCAACACTCCGTCCCATACAACATAGTCGGTCTGACGACCACCCTATAAAACATGCCTTTGAGCTTTGGTGACACTTTTTTGTCGCACAAGACTCCAGAGCCATAGATATACAAAAGAATATGTGCCATAGATTTATAAAAATTTCTATTTCTTGTTTGCAAGTATTAAAAGAGTGAACACGGTCATATTCATAGAGAATATTTTCAGTGACATTGCAGGAATACATACACAGAAATCAACGGGCACAACAACATCAGGGATTATGATATATGCTACAATCATGTGCTACTTCTATATGCAGTTCTCTATATTGATTTAACAGTCAACATTCATACAGATGGCTAGAACATCTTCAACCAATTGTACTATTCCACAGCAGGTCTCACAAGTTTGTTAGTACCTCCGCATGAGATGATTGATCAGAAGAACCCAACTGCCCGCAAGCATAGCACTGGTGCTGCTGATATTCACAATTCTTACAATAGAAATCTTGATATTTCATTGCCTGGAAGGAGAAACGTGTATTAGTAGGATGCAATATGCTAACCAGAGATAAGAATGGCATTACTAGAAGGAATGAACTTCAGGCAAATTTTGATATACCTTAACTTGAACCTTTGAAAAGTCAAGAGATTCACACTGAGATGGAGCACCATCTTCCACAGTAGCATGAAATGACCTCAAGCACTTCCCATCGCAACTGGTTGGGATCACAAGAGGCATATTATTTGAAGAAGCAGAAAAAAGCCACCAGATAATAATAAGCAATTCAGAACCAAGACTAACCACCTCTGAAAAGAAAAGCAGGATTACTACATGCTACTATCAGGTAGATATTGACCATGAAATTACAGAAGTTTTTAGGAGAAGTAGGTGCAATCAAAGATGCCAATTTACACCAGTAGAACAAAATAAGAAATACCCAAGGAGGGCAAGTCACTATTTATTCAGTTAGACACTGTCTGCCGAGCTTATCGTTTCTTTCTTTAGAGTTTATTTAATTAAGATGACAGAACAAGCTGAATCAATGCTCTAGCCTATGTAAAAGTCTGTATCGGAGTGCAAACACAACATCAACAGTGGAACATATAACATAGAAGACAGAACATTTGGCAAACTGATAATTCAAAAATGCGAGTACAGATTCAAGGAAAGATGCAACACAAGCTGGACATTGGAGTTGTCTTTGTGGAAGGGTAAAGACCGTCCATACTAAAGAAGTTCACCGCCATCGTCACATATTGCGCAGAGAGATTCAAAGTGATTGTAATCATCATCTTCTTTTTCATTGTCATCTATGATCTCGTCGTCAATAAACTCAGACGTTGATCCAACCTGCCAAAAGAAACAAGCACAAGCTCAAAAAGAATGCCAGATGTTCTATTCCTCAATTCCTGCTTTCATGTCTTAGAAAAGCGAGGGAAAGAATATTTACAACCTCGTCAAAGATTTTCTTCTTAGGTTTCTCCAAAAATGCAAGTAAAATCTGCATAAAATAAGATCAGTTTGACCTTTTGCTATAAAGATGCAAAATATTTGATAAGAGAAAAAGAAAACATACTCTACAGACGGCACACTCAGTCTTAAAAAAACAACCTGATTGGATTCCATCTCAATTCAGACATTTGTTAATTCATTTTTTGGCAAAAAGGAATGATGCAAAATATTTGATAAGAGAAAAAGAAAACATACTCTAAAGACGGCAAACTCAGTCTTAAAAAAACAAACTGATTGGATTCCATCTCAATTCAGACATTTGTTAATTCATTTTTTGGCAAAAAAGAATTATGTATATTTATGGGATATATCAGAAGTACTTTCAACTACAGACATGAGAATTACATAAAAATAAATGGGTTCTGTAATCATAAAAGAATACCCCCCCCCCCCCCCCCGTGGCCCATTTTATATGACTCACTTTCGATTAAGATATCTTTAAAAAGTTTGCCCACATACTACCCCCTATGTAAAATTCTTCAAGAACTCAAATTCACCAGCCTGTAAATTTGATATGATGTCTTCTCTATCAAACAAACTATTCAATGTAAAAATGCAATGGATGGGGTCCAATCTAGGAAGTATGTGAGAGGTATTACTAAAGCCATATATGAAAATTCACAAATATGTAACAATTTGCTCGCACCTCAACTATTCTACATGGTACTTGCTACCTCCCACCAGCAGAGATGTACCAGGTAACTCTGTCCATCTAGGATTTGACAGATGGAAAGATATTATGTTTTTGTCTCCGCGAGGATTTGAACCTGAGACCTCATGGTTCTCTTCCCAGTTCAACGACACCACTAGACCACACCCTTCGGTGTCATCCAAAGAAATTTTTCTGTCTCTTAACAATGAGCATGTATCTTATTTCTTTTTCCCATTTTTTTGTGTGTGTGTGTTGGGGGGGGGGGGGGGGGGAGCATTATCCAAATTCTATATGTTAATGATCCAACATTATTGTTGGATACCACAAAGGCTATTGACTCGTTCAATCTCCAATTGACTGAATACAGAAGTTTCAAGGTTTAGTAAATAATTCTTTTAAATTATGGTGTATTCTAGACATCGACTCTAATTAGTACAACTTCTTGTAACTCACCTCTAATGCAAAAAGTACTTTAAACCTCCCCTTTAGTTGAAAGAGTCTTTTCTTATAAAAAGCCTTGCCTGCTTTTCCTTGAATGGCAAATCTTTCTTCGCCTAACAATTCAAGCACTAAATAAACTATTGTTATGTGATCTCTCTTAACTAACAGTACTACTTCCATATTTTAAATATTTCCCTTTTTATTTGAAATAAGGATTCAAAAGTACCTCCCAGCAACCTCACCCCATAATTAATTCGAAGCATAGATCAAAGTGGAAACTTTAATAGCGATATCAGCCAAAAACATGCCAACTTAATTTCAGTTTTACCCCCTTATTGTATTTCCTTAAATAATGTAAGGCTTTTTCTTTGAAAAAAGAAAAAAGATGAGGGAAAAACTAAATCAGAACAAAAGTGAATTTAGAACCATTAGAATTGGAGATCTTTCCACATGCCAACTGTCTGATCACAGCAAGGAATCATACAAACCTTGGATTGAGCCAATCTTCCGTCACGCTTAACAATTTCATTGATAAATTTCATGTGATCCACTAGATCATTCTCCGAAGGCCTGGGCTCATACACACTACAAAAACATGGGTAAGATTCCAGATTTCTCTCGAGGAAAAAAAACAAGATATGCTAATACACAAGATATCAATATGTGAACCTGAAAACTTTAGATAAGTGATCCCACAAAGCTCTGCCAGAAGATTCTGGATTTTTTTTCAGGAAGTACAAGGAATGCACAGTGATCAAAATTGACCTAATTGTACCCTGGAAAGCCTTCCTTGGTTTTTCAAGTTTGATCCAATCGTTCTCTTTAGATAAAACTGAAATTGATGGCTCTATACGTGAAAAATCAAACTTCCATGTTGTGACCGGCTTATAAATCGTCTGAAGGCCATTATCAGCAGTCCCATACAAGAAAACATGTCTTTTATTCCCATCCAAACTCTCAGTATCATTCCACTGAAATGTTAGCTCTGCAAATGACACAGACTCATTCTTATCATCCATAAATCCATAGTTAGAGACTGTACTTGGGACTGCTTCAGCTTCATCATCAGAAGATGACATTCCCACTTTCCCCAAATGCGCCGGGGAAATAACTTACTACCTGCCAATGAAATTCACCCAGTATACAAAGATTAAGACGAATGAAGTTAAGACTTGGCTCCATATAGTAGAAAACTTTTTTATAAGGTAAAGGTCATACGGTAGAAACTTTTTATAGATGAAAATGATGCCTTCATCATCGTTGTAAGGGATCTAGTAGCTTAGTTGGTTGGCTACCTGAACTTTTTGGTTGGTGAGGGTTCGAATCCCCACGTTGTAATCACTCCTCATTTCCCCTTCCCCTACCCCCTATGTAATAAAGAAAAAAAATTGAAAAAAAAAGATGTCTTTATCGCTGTAAAATTTTATGATTGATAGGCATGGTATATTTTCTAAAATTGGAGTTATGCACCACTTTTAAATCCAATCCTATTATGCAAAGTATATAGAAGTTAGTTAAAATTAGTTAAGAGTATTGAAGGCTGATTAAGAGTAACAAGGGGAGACTCGCGGACAGCTGAGGATTTCTTTCATTAAAAGTGGATCGACTGTTGTCTTTACTCCCAGGCTTATAAATTTGACAAGTGAAGAGAGATTCAGAGCTCTGAACTCAAATTTTCTGGTGTTTGTGTTCTTCTCACCCTTCTCTCTCTAATTTCCCTCTCAAATTCTGATACTGATTCACGTTGACATCCCTTTCACTCTTTTTTTCTCAATAAAGTTATAAGATCTCGTTAAAAGAAGGGACCAAAACACGCCCGTATACCAAAAAGTAGAAAAACCTACAAAAACATATGATATCCCTTTCTCACTTCTAATTCACGTGTTCTTCAATTAAATAATGAATCTCGGGCCTAACTCAACCCCAAAAGTTAACCTGAGCAGTGAGGATTGTCCAAGTTCATATAAGAAGCCCATGTTCCCATTCCATATTCGATGTGAGACTCTTAACAGTAACCTAAGCTGATTTAAGAGATGCAAATCTGATTTTAGAGATGAGATTTGCAGAAGGTTTGGGGAGTCACTAATGGCAGATGTAGTAGAAGAATTTAACAAAATGGTACAAAGGGGGACAATTTATATAAGTAGGAACAATGAAGAATACTTGGAACAATTAAAGGAGCTTAAGGCTCATTTGCTTATCCAGAATCTAACTTCGAGTGATGTGTACTTCACATCTAATCTTGTGGGAGGAATGAAAGAAGAAGTCGAACTTCAATGTCCTCATACTTGTGAACCTAAAAAAAACTATTGGACAAGCAATAGGTTGCAAGAGAGGGTCATAGAGGCTATGATAAAAAGGAGAAAATTGACTATAAGCCTGATGGTAGCACCACACTGAGACTGATTGCTAATTAAGGAGTTCAATTAGTAATGCCGTTAAAGTGTTCAATGCTAAGAACATCCATCATGGGACATGCAGGAAGGCCCATAATCTGTCTAGATAAGTACTCCCTGGACCATCAATGCAAGCCTAAACAGTTGAACTGTATGCAAGCTGAGAACCTACTCCTATCAGAAAGCGAGACTTTACTAAACAAGCAAGAAAGACTTTCTCTATCTTATTAGTCAAGCATTAACGAGTAAGAAAGCGGATGAGCTAGAGCTTAGAAGAAAATCATACCGAGGTGCAGGTAGAAGAATATGAGGAGGTGGAAGAGCAAGAAAAAATTATAAAGGAGATAGTGATGGAGCCTAGCTACTGCATGCACATAAGAGTAATTGTAGTTGATGTTAACTATATGGTTAGTGAAGCTGAGTACAAAGGCCTTCACTTGGACAATGCAAGGAGTCAAATTTTAAATTGACTCGAGGGTATTCAGCATGGGGAATGTGATATTCTAATAGGAGTGGATCGTAGTACATTGGATTAAAGGGAATAACCCTGTGACTTCTAATGTTGAGAAGTTGAGAGTCACAGTGTATCATGAAGGGAAAAGGTAGTAATGCAGTGCATCACCAAGAAGGTCACCCAAATATGATCAGTAGACAATCCATGTAAAAGATTCTAAAGAAAGGACAGAATCATTGCTCACTTGTTCGTGATGAGAGCTATTTCAGATCATAATTCAGAAGTAGTTGAACCTAGCCTCACAGCATTGCTACATACATATGAAGATAATTTTGACAACCATAATATATAATGGCTCCTGTTAAAGCCTATCATCATAAGATACCCCTCAACCCTGGGTATCTAGATCTTGAATTTATTTAAAAATTATAAATATAATTTTGTAGGTTTCTCATTTTTTGGTATACCACTTATATGTGGACAAGTTGGCCTTGTTATTAATAACGAAATTTTTAACATGATCAAAAAAAGATTATAAATATAAATTTCAAATAATATATAAATTAATCTAATAAAACATCAACAAAAATATTCTAAATGAATTATATGGTGGTTGGTGGTGGTGATGCCTAACGGTGGGTGGTTGAGCGTGCCCACGGAAGGCAGTGGTAGGTATGGTGGTTCTGTGTAGTAGCTAATAGTGATGGTAGTTGATAGTAGTTGTTAACAGTAGTGTTTGATGGTGGTGGCGACTAGTAATTGTAGTAGATGATAATGTAGCTAATGGTGGTTGTGGCTGATAACGGCGGTTGGCAAATATAAAGTGGTATGATTGTCGATAGTGATGGCGGTTGTTGGTATAGCATTTACGAGAGATAATTGTAAAATGGTAACTAGGGGTAATGACGATTGAATGTGATAATTGGCAGAGGATGGCGGGTGCAGGGGTAGATCATGGTAGTTGATAATGGTGGACAACAATAATGGTGTGGTGATTGGATGGTGGTAGTGGAAGGTGACGGTGGTAAAAGTGGATGACATAATGGTGAAATGTCATCTTTGTAGAAATCATTGAATAGATAGCATCTTAATGATATTAGAACTCTGTTATAGGTCTTTATAATTGAGATCTATTCAAACCCATCAAGCAGTTGTAAAATAAAAACAAAAAACCCACTCGATAATTCAGATATGAAAGATTAAGATCTAAACTAAAAAACCAAACGCACTTAATAACTGAGATCTGAATAATTTAGATTCAAGCCTTTATTAAGCAAAACAAATGAGGCCTAAGTGTTCTTTTGGACAACATAAGGTGGAGTGTTTAAGTCCCATAATTATAGCAAAAGTAACCAAAAAGTAAAAAACCTTACACAAATACATGATTTTCTACACGTCACCCAATCAACTATACAAAAAGTAACCAAAAATAAATAAGGGAAAAGAGGCTCGTTCTCAAGTGTACAAAATCTTTCTCTAATCCATCAAAAGCTCTCCTATTCCTCTCTCTCCATACGGTCCACATCAGTTCCAAAGGAGCAACTTCACATGCCCTGCATCTTCTTCTTCTTCTAAGTCCGGCTAAACATTATTTCTTTCACAGTTCTCGGCATTACCCACTCAATATCAAACCATCTCAACAACTCCCCCATAACGAAGATGGCCCGATATAGTAAGAGTAGATGATCAACGTCTTCCCCTGATTCTTTGCGCATGAAGCACTAACTAACACAAGTAATATCCCTATTCACTATGATTGAGTGGATTATACTTAAGAACACAAAATTACTAAAAAGGAAACAAAAATAATAGGGGATTCTTTGGTCTATAATATTGGCTATGAGAAGATAAGCAAAGCCTTCACCAACACGTTAAAGCTAAAAATGCATTTCAAAGGGATGAAGAAGCTAAAAATGTTTTTGAGACTCTAAATGAGGCCATGGCTGCAGCCCCAGAATTGGCTCTTACCCGACTTTAATTAGGAGTTTATTATTAAGGCAGAATTTTTCCAAAGTCGGATGGGACCAATCATGAGAACAACAACCAATTCACTTCCTAAGCGGAGTGCTAACTCACTCTCGTAGCACCTTTCACTCACTTGTTTGAGCTGGACTCAAAATCATAGTATAAAAGAGAGAATAAAAGTGTTGGTTCCACGTTCCGTCCTTGACCTATGATATGATCAATGTCTTAACTCATCCATTGCACCACCTAAAATTCTTAAATAAACCTTTACCCGAAAAGAAATTTGATTCTCTTATTTAATCTTCTTTTCTTAAATTAAGCACTAGCTCCCTAGGATCGAGATAAATCCATCTATCGAATGAGCTCCATGTCAAGCACCTAATGGTGTAGCCTAGTAGTCAATGAGGTGGGAGGAAGCTGTCTCAAATACCAAAGTGCGCGCAAGCTGTCTCAAATACCACTATCATTAAAAAAGGAGTTACAGGGCATATATATATATATATATATATATATATATATATATATATATGACAGATCACTATAATCTTGAGTACTCACTAGAGCAAAGAGTGAGTAAAGCTATTCAAAGGTGATTAACTAAGCTATTGAGGTTAGACTGTGAAATCCAATATAGAAAGGAAATGGGATTTGTGATATAACTTAGTTGTTATGTGTGTCTCCGCTTCTTCACTTACATTATTTTTTTTTCGAACTGCTTTCATATGTGTGCCTTAAGCCGAGGGTATATCGAAAACAACCTTACTACCTCCAATGGTAGGGATAGGATCTTCATACATTCTACCCTCCCGAGACCCCACTTGTGGGATTACACTGGTATGTTGTTGTTGTTAAAATAGATGCTCATTGGGGTATATAACACCATCTGACTTCTAAAATGTATCAAAATAATCTATGAAAGTCTCATGGCAGTCAAATATTATTCTAAAATTGGTATAAAAAATAATTTATATAAACAGAAGATTGAGTACATAAAACATGTACAACATAGACCGCTAAAGACCAAAAAGATTATAAAAGCATTACAACACATGATAATGATTCCAACTACTTACATACACTACCGAATAAAGGCAAAAAACAAGGAATAAATACTCACTCCGTCCATATTTATGTCGCTTTTCTAGAGTCAATTTGCCTAAATTTTGAAGCTAAATTGAATTAGATTAAATCAATATTTTAACATTAAAATTTATATATTTGAAAACTATATGAAAAGTACTATAAATTGCAACGTTCTCATGGTGAAAAAAATACATTGATCAAAGTTCATGCAGTTTGAATCTCAGAAAGCGAAAAGTGACACATAAATTGGTACAAAAGAAGTAACTCATACCACCGAAAAACGTTGCCGAACACCGTGATTCACTTTCTAATTAGACAACTCGAAGCAGAAATCAGAAAAGAGGGAAAACAGAAATGCATTCATAAACATCGTTCTCGTTCCGATAATTAGCAAAAAAACTACATAGAGTAACATATAACAACCGTACCTGTTCACTGGAGAAGTGCGGTGACGTGCAACAGAGAAACCCTAACTCGGAATAACTGTTGAGTCAAATGTAGCGGAAATCGCTTTCGCTCTTTAAACGAGGCGGTTAATGTTGTGTCGCCTATAGCTGGGCTTCGACCTTATAGTTTTTGCCCTTTTCCGTAACACTCTGTTTGGATGGTAGTTACTAGTTAGATGGTGTGAATACTCATCCACATCGGGGTTGTTTTATAACAAATCAATACAATATATATATATATATATATATATATATTAATTATGGTTAAGTAATAGTGGTATATATTGAAATATATGTCACACATCCATTGATTTGACGTAATCATCGATGTGGTAAGTTTTTATCTAGTTAGATATTGATTCATAATATATACTCCCTCCGTCTTAAATTGATTGTGTAATTATTAAAAATAATTATCTCAAATTATTCTGTCATTTTAGAAGTTTAAGATACAATTGATTATTTTTTCTTTATTTTACTCTTAGCAGAATTCTGTCATTAATGAAAATGACATATAAATAAACTAAATTTTTAATAAAGAGAGATTATAACTTAGACATAAATAAGAATAAAGTAGTCAAACAAAATAATACAATAGGTAACTACCATCCAAATAAGGTGTAAGAACATAAACATAGAGGGAGTAAATTTGATATAAACAATCGATGTACGTAAGTATTCACAGAGTTGATTAATTAAAAGTCAAATGGATAACAAAACTGCTCAATTTCAAACAAATACAATGCCAAACTTTGGCCTTTTCCCTCGGCTGGAGCTAACATACTCGAGAACCTTCTTTTTCATTTGTTTGTTATTTTACAATTTGTTTATCACTAAGAGCTTGTTTGGGTTGACTTATTTTAGGTGTTTTTAAGCCAAGAATAGAAAATGTGTGACATTACAAAAAGAAAATTATATGCAACATACCAAATAAAGACGAATTTTCGTCGAAGATTTCGTATAAGTCAATCTGCCAAAGCTATTAGATAGATCAACCGTTGTTTTATTTACTAGCTAAGCACACCATCATTAGTTCATTACCAACAGAAACTTGTACCGTACCAGGAGCCCTCCATGTTATACAAGCTTGTCTAATTAGTTACCGGCAAACATTAAGTTATGAATCACCAGCTCCATGTTGATAGCATTACAAAAACAAGTTTAAAGATATTTTCAACAAAGAGAGAATCCTCCTATTTATATAAACTAGAATTTCTTACACAACAGACCGAATCTTCAACTCGTTCTTATATGCAATTTGATTTCTTTTCTTCACTTTAAGAAAAGAGTTGAAGGAACAAGACAGGCGAAAATTCCAGCAAGATTGCTTCGTCAGAACTAGCGTGGAAGCTGCAACGTCAAAATTGAGATGCCCAATAAGAATCATCCCTCACGGATGATTTTCAGTACGGTCACCATCTGTAGTAGTAAGTCTCGGCTTTTATCCTGGAGACTCACTTCTAGCCGGTCCACCAAATATTGGCCTCATGTAAGGGTCATCGAACCTCCTCCAGTAGGAATGGATTGTATATACAGGTCTTTCAAAGAGCATGGGCAAACTGTCCTTTGCACGTAGAAGGTTGGTTGTGGCAGATTCATCAAACAAAAACAAAGGCAATGTATCTTTTGAGATAGTTGGTTCCCTATCTATAATTCTCCTTGTATTGTCATTATGTGGAAGCAAATAGTTAATAAGTGGCTTTGTCAAGAAGCCAAACACCTGTAATGAGACCATTGAATTTCTGGAGTTACCAAAAACAAATAAAAATAGTACTAGATTGGACCACTAAAGGTGGCAAATTGACGAGTTGGGTCGAATTGGACAGATCAAAACTCAACAGTCTCAAGGTTTGCTTGGGGCCAACATAATTTGGGTCAAGGAGGGTCAAATATTTGATCATAACCCAAACCATCCCACCCAATATGACCCGGCCTCCTTTCCTTTTTAGAAAAAAATGCGAAAACTAATGAGTATATATTTTTCCTAAATTATTAGCTAAAGTTCTTCCAAATATACACAATTTGAAATCTCCAAATTCGATTTTGTATGTTGGTCTGTGCTTCATTTTGACTTGCCTTATTTCGGGTTCAACCCCTCGGATCAGGTCAAAAAAGGCATAATGACCCAAACCCATTTAAGCTTGGGCGGAATACTGAATTGCCACCTCTAAGAACCACAAATATCAAACTCTCAGCAGTTCTAATAGATTTTTCTATATCAGAAATCAAGGCTTTTTATCTTATCCAATTTGCTATTAACTTACAAGTGTACTGAAGAGCACAACAATTACTGTAGTAGTAACCATTACGGCATGCACTGGATCAACTGTTACACCAGAAGACGTGAACTGCACCAAAAGTTCATAGGTTCAAAATTAATCACACACATTTGAAGATATTGGTTCCACTACTTTTGAAACTAAGATCGATATTCTTGGAAAATGCTAAAATACCTGCTTGAATGCCAAGGCAATAGAGACAGCTCCTCTCATAATACCAGCCCACCAAATTACTATCTGATAAATAACACACAACATAAGGTGAATATTCACGAAACAAGTATTTCGAGAAATAACTAGAATGTGACCTGATGTTTGAACGTTATTGAGGGCGCTCTTGTAGCATGCCGGTTCATGAAATTGGAAAAAGCAGAGAGAGGGAACACAAAAGCAGCACGCCCAACAGATATCAACAGGAGCACGGTACCATATATTCCCATTGAAGTCCAAACACTGGCAACAAGAATGAGTAGTACTTAAACATTCAGTGAAACTCAAGTCTACTTTGACATGATTGCATACCACAAATACAATTGAGATGAACAAAGGCAAACAGTATGCTATCCAATGTCACTATTTAAGTCACCAAGTTGATGATATACTCGTTTTTAGATACATTTTTATGCCTCTGCTGGTTATCCCAATAAATTGAAGGTGACTAGAAGTTATGTGTTAGCCAAATAGCTACTAGATGCAAACATCGTAAACGAGTTGATAAAAAGAGGAACCTTCCAACCTCGTGGTAACCACCAAATTTTCACAGGCCTAGGTGGCAAAGCACAGGAAAGTTCCTCTAAGTGGCAACGTCATTCAATCAAACGAGATCATAAACTAGGACTTGGAGTGGAGCGGCTCTAAGTGGAGTCGAAGGTAAGAACGGTTGAACTTTCACTAAGCTTTGAAGGGAAGATGCTAAATGGTTGCATCATTTGATCATGAAATCGGAAACCGAGGCTAGGGAGTTATGAGTGGCCCCATTAAGTGTTAAATGGGAAACGAGGTATAAAAAAGGTCAGCTGTGTACCGCTGATTCCACATTTACATGGAGTCTTATGGTGAGAACAGTTCCCACAAGGACATTGTTCACCAACTCATTAAGTTAAAAAGCCAGTAAACATACAAATGAATTCTTTAATCAAAAGCCCAAGAGAAGTCAGCTGTAGTTCCTTATTTCCATATAATGTTACTACTATCTTATGTTTTTCCGGAGAGACGGTGCAACCCAAGTCCTAAGATAAATAGATTAACCAAATATAAATCAATAATAGCTGAATTGACTTAACATTGAGTGGAGATCTCACCTCTGTTTGCTCATTTTCCACTTCTCAATGTCCAGTGCGTCCATCCCGACGTACAAAAATATGAATGTTTCAGCAATAAAAGACATAGCTTCAAATGCATGCCTGTACTCCAAAATGTCTACCGTCTCAATACATAATTGTACTTCTACAACTGCATTTCAAGATAGGTCGGAATTGCACAAAATAGTATGAATGACACCTTCATGCATACCTCGTACTGATTCTTGAACTATCAGTCACATTATGCCATGCATAGTGAGACATCAAGATTCCGGCAAAGAAGACGGTCAAAATCCCACTAAGGCTGAAAAGCTTTAAACAACATAATCACTTCGTAATTACCACGAGAACACTTTAAAAGATATGAATTTGGTATGGGAACTGAGTATATATATGAAAATAAACATGCAAAGGGACAGATCAGCAGATCCTAGAAGCCTTCTTAACCCACAAAGAGTGAACAAGATAGCATGAACAAATGATCACCAAGAAAGGTTGTGTGTGTGGGGAGGGGGAGGGGGGGACGAAATTGACAAAAAGGAAAAGAGAAACTTATCACCAAAGTGAATTAAATAAAACTGCTCGATTGAATACTTAAAGATTATGGCACGGCCATGTATAATTGTGCCATAACATCCAAGCTAGAAGATGGATATGGGCTGCCCGGCATAGTTAACCAAATGCCAAACAACAAAACCAGTTTTTACCCTCACCCAACTGCAGAAAGATGAAATAATCTGTGTGTTTTATCCTTCAAAAAGTAAATTTTAGTAACCAGTGCACGAAATTTGTTAAAAGGGTGATGCAATATGTCCTAAATGTACGATTAAGACCCTACCCCACGGAGAGCTGTTAGATTTGCATATACATTTGCTCCTTGATGAATAAAATTCAGAGAGACAGATCTAGGATTTGAACTGTATGGCGTTTGAGTCCGGGATTCTACCACGTCCCATTTGATTTATTGGGTTTGAAATCAATTATTGTACTAATTAGTAATATCTTAACACATAGAGGGTCCGAGCCAAAGTTACTGAAATTGATTTACAAAGTTACCCAGTATACCACATCTTTCAGGTGACAATAATGAATTGGATTTTGTGGAACAAACTACTGCAAACTGAAAATTGAGCACAAGAAATTGCTATACCTCAGCCAACATGTAGGGCAGATAAGCCATCAGAAGCATGAAGGATATTTCACGAACGGAAGAATGTCTGCAGAGATATGAACAGCTAAGTCCCGAGAGTTGTATAACCACTAGCACTCATTTACATTAGAATATATAGGATAATCTAGATTCCAAGCTCCCATATATGCCTACAGAAACACCAAACACAAATTTTACCTCCCAAAGTATAAGCCCCTCAGAATGTATGATGTTAGAAGTCCAGCCTGCAAGCAGAAATGGGACACACTCAGCAAGGCTGTTTGCTCGTATAACTCGTGCTCTAAGGAGCAGAACACATGTTAAGATTAATAACTATGCACTTGAGTGGATATACTATCCTTGTAGAAGCCAAATCAATTATGGGAAAGACATTAATTATCAACAAAATAACATGGTATTTGATTTTTTTTCCTCCCCAGAGAAACACGAATAGTTGTTACTATCCTTGTAGAAGCCAAATCAATGGCAAGGATAATCTTGAAACTAAGCTCAACCTCATGCTCCATAAAATGGGCATCTTAATAGTTAATGCCTAGTATATTTTCTAATAATTCATCAATTACACCATCATGTATCCTCGAACGCAACGTAAACAGTCTTTCATTTATTTTAAAGCTTGTCTTGGAAAGGTATAGCTCTCCTCAATAGATGCATGAGCAACAGTGAGATGCAATCGAATCATATTTTGGAGTGTCCTACGTGCATATGTGAGGGTGTATTTCTTTAGTCATTTCCAATTTCATACTGCTTTGAATTTCTTGTCTTTATCTGACCTTTTTTATTCTTCCTCTTGAGCTGAGGGTCTTTCAGAAACAGCCTCCCTACCTTGGTAGGGGTAAGGTTTGCGTATACTCTACCCTCACTGGATATGTTGTTGTTGTATATATTTTGACAAAGCCGTGCCATACGTTATATTTTAAAGGGTTCTTCCGCTAGGTGCATCTCAGACGGGGGGCGGGCCTACAACTCTACCTACGGGTTCGGCAGAGCCGGTAGTTTTGGTTCAGACCCTATATTTATGTTTAAAAATTCATGTCGGACAGAGCACAGAGCGCCTTCATTGCCGTCCCTCAGAGTCAAGATTCTGACAGCTCTTCCCCAGCAAATCAATTAATTATGTATAAAAAAATTATCCAGAACCAATAAGCTGCCCTCTCTAAAATCCAAAACCCATATAGCTCTGGCGCTGCAGTCAGACTCCCGCAAATCATTAGACAATATCTCCAAGCGTTGGATGAAGTCCATGCCCAATATTTACATGCATCCTCACCTTCATTCTCTAAGAGGTAACCCTCTTCAACACTCTTAGTAACAAGGTCAAATGTTTAGGGTGATTATCAAGTCCTACACAAATTACCTCAGAGGGTTTACAAATGAATAGTTATGTTGAAGATAGAACGGGCAAGAGTATGTTTCGAGTACTGAATGCTTATTCAATAAGAAATATCTACACCCTATCTCAACCACATAATACGGAATTAAGAGAGTCCAAGACTCACAGCAACTCCAAGAGCAGTGCTTGTGGAGAACAGGTACAGAAAATCTAGAAAGATATGGAGAGCCGACCAGCCGTTGAATCTATCGACATCAATCTTCTGTACTGCATTGAAGAGTACAACTGATGTAGCATCATTCACTACTCCTTCCCCAAAGACGAGGCTGTATAGCAACGGAGTCTCGTCTTGATGAAGAACCTACACATGTATTTTGCAGCAATGCAGATGTAAATAGTTCACGTTAATGAAACAGGACATATGACCTCACATGTCATTGTAACTAACCTGCAACGTGCAAACAGTATATGTTGATGAAAATATTGCTCCAATACCTTTATATGAACAGTTATACATGTTAAAATGTTGGTGAATTAGCTGATATCAATAATGAAAAAGCAAGCAAGGAAAGTCAAATAGAAAAAGGACCAGACCAAGGTAGTCGCGAACACTCAGTCCGTTTAAATTAAACTTGGGAAACAGCCAAAAGCTACCTATATAAATAGAAGACGAATGTTAACCAAAGAATTGGATAAATGACAAAACGAGAAGCTCAGGAATGACATATTACCAGCTGTGATAATACTTGATGATATAAAAACCCCAATAACTCCAAAAGACATAATAGTTAAGAAGTTATGGAAGAACTGCTTCTTCTTCACCTGGAATCTGGATAAGATATGTATACACAACATGTCATTTAAAATGTAAAATTCAGAGCTTCTTACCCTGCATTAAATATTATTGGTGGAAGTACATAAATGAAGAACACCTCTTCATTAAATCTGAGTATGTGGGAACTTTTGCCCTTGCTTATCAGAAGTATTATTGTCCCTGATATGAGACCCTATGCACCAGAGGAGTAGATTATTACACTCAGAGCCAGTGAAAAACTAAGCAGATAATTATGTAAACTTACCTAATATGAAATAAGAAATTAGAGACAAAATAATTCAGGGAAACTATGAAAAGGAGTATTAGAGTTTTACGACGTCTGATTATGTTTCTCTCAAAACTTCTCATGCTGTTTTGCTTGGCTAGCTGGTTAAAAAAAAACTTGTTGGACCAACAAAAGCTATATTTCTGTGTCTTTGGTCATATATCCAGCTTGATATGAAATAGACTGAAAAATATTATAAGCAATTAGTTTCTCCCTCCTTAGGCTCCAATATGAATGAAGTACCACCTCTATTCTACCAAAAAGACATATGCCATTGATTCCAGGTGAATATTGTTGGGTTTTGATATTGGTGAATGATAAATGATGAGATGAAAATTAAAGGGAGTAAAAGGCTCTTTTGTCCAAAAAAGAGAAGGAAAGAGATGTGTATATATTACATTACACCTTCTCTTTTTCCAATTATCCCCCTTGAGAACATTGAGCTGCCCATGCGGACAAATATTCACCTTCTCTAGTTGCTAAAAGGGTTGAGAGGGCAAGGACCCCTCGCGCCGTCGTCGTCGCTCGGCTCGGCTTCGGATTGATAATCTTTTTGGACAAACGTTTCTTTAATTAATTATTTAATTAAAAAATAAATCCAAACGGATCAACTCAAGACCCGCGACCGACCCGTCCGGTTTAAGCCCTCTCCCTCTCTTTTCGAATTTCCCTCCAAAATTAGGTGACTATTCTGAATCAGAATCAGTACCTCCAAACCTATAAATTCTTGTTCGTTCTAAGAATTTATTCATTCAATTCTTCTATGAATTTCAGTCTTCAACTCGAAAATTTTGTCTTCATTCTGTGTGATATACTGTCGTTGAGTGGTTATTCTTCACTAGGAATTTGGAGTACTACTATTCTGGTAAGATAATCGTTCTATCCTGGGAGGCGATATTCCATTAACCTCGAGTACTGTGAGGGGAATAATTTCCTTAAGGACACAATTTGAACTAAGTGGGCTCGATTATATTCTGAAATTATTTACCAAAAAGATTCTGTTTTCGTTCACTGTTTCACGATTAATTTACTGTTAAGTAATTTTTATACTGTGTAATCTGGTTTTACTAAGTGTTTAACAGATTGTGTTGAAACATTGTTTAACCGTATACTGATTATTATACCAACAAATATGACCAAAACAAAAACACTAGGTAATTTTTCCCCGGGAATTCGTTGCAGGTATTCCACAAAATTAGTCATGTGCGTATAAGTGGCCCCAAACACCACAATTATAAAAAATTGACTAAAAAGTCCCTCCATGACAATAACACTAGCTAGCTAACACTATTACTAACTTTTAATATTTTTTTCAACGAATCAGCTTCCATGTACCTCAACTATTCCCATCATCACATGAATTGGGTAATTTTATACATATCATCTCCCAATATAATCAACATAGAATAATAACTTACCAGCACCTGATTTTACACCAACCATATCAATTACTATAGTTAAGTAATTTAATGATACGAATATATAAATTGATTAATCATGGTTAAGTGGGAAAAATGTATGCACAAACACGTGTTATGCATATATTAGTTCGGTTTAAACACGAGGAAGAAATCACCCAATAGTTTTTTAGTGTGCTAGGATTTGGCTCACGTAGTTTCCGTGGAGTCCCATTCACTCCGTTGAACCTCTAGACTACACCCTTTCAGCTTAATTTTTCATACTTTTGCATATGGAATACCCGTTTTTTCTTCCTTATTAATAGTCGTAGTATTTCTCATATAGTTCGTTACTAATAGTCGTAATATTTCTCATATAGTTTCTTCTCCTTCGATTTCTTATACTATCTCTTATTTTCTGTTTTTCGCTAAGTGTAATGTGTTGTGAAATTTGTGTGTGTGAACGGGAACGAAGAACTGAAAGAGAATAGATAGAACAAGGAAAAACTAATTGTGGTGTTGTCGAGTTGAGTGTTAGTATTCTTTCCTTAAGACAAAATTACTTCCGTATATTATGGCTTACGGTGGATGGGTAATAGTCTCCCAAGATAAAACGACAGTACTTTCTCAACCATAAGCCAAATGCTTGAAAAACCTTGCAGAAGAAACAAGAACAAAAGATTGCTAAGATAAGAAGAATAGTTCTTCAAAGTTTCAGATTTTGTAGTTGTGGTGAAGTGTTTAAATCTGATTTTGAAGCCTCTATTTATAGGTGCAAGATTTTGGATCACTAGACATGTGAATGCCTTAAATGGGGTGCATAGATCTTGCCAAAAGGCATCTTGATCTTGTCAAAAGGCACTTTGATCATGCCAAGAGTTGGCTTGATCCCTGGCCCTTCAAATCTATCCATGAATCAGAAGATTCTGGAGTGTTTTCGATTCACTGTATCGTCGGCACCGCGGCCAAAATTCTGCCGAACCGAACTTCGAGCTACCGCGGTCCTGCCGAGCACGCGCGGTCTTGGAGCACCGCGATCGCGCTAGGTGGCGTGATCTGCCTCGCTTTGAGCTTCGGTCGCGGTCTCTTTCACGAGGCCCCGCGGCTCTTTCCCATTTTTCGTATTTTACACATTTCATTTTCTTATACCGTCGTGGGAGATACATTAATTTGGCCAATTAAACGTCCATCCTTACAAAATTTAAGAACACTTTTACATGTGTACCAACATCTCTCTCACTACGTGAAATTTAGCTAGACGTTTTACGACGTATGCATGTGTGTGGAAATCGCATTTCCGACATGCGGGCCCCCTTGTGTTCAAGTCATTAAGGACGGGATAAACTCGATCTCACTAGGTATTATTTCCAATATAATGTTGTGTTGTTACTTTCCTTTTTGACATGCTTTGTTTTTGCTTTTTATTTTTACTTTATCCTGAGTATCTATCGAAAACATTATTTATACCTTTTAAGGTAGGGTAGAATAAGTTATGCGTACACTCTACCCCACTCTATCCATAGGTGGGCTTATACGGTTATACTTGGTATGTTGTTGTTTCGCATATCCAATATCATTTGACTATTCAGATCGTAATGTAATATGTTAAACTCTCACTTGTGAACACAAATAAATCAAATTAACACCTCAAATTCAGTCTAAAAAATATTACTCCCTCCGTATCAATTTATGTGGCACAATTTTCTTTTTAGTTTGTCTCCAAAAGTCTTATTTTCTTTCTTAAACTCTTTGATTCAAACTCTCACCAATAAAGTAAAAGTTAAGTTAGCCAACAAATTGAGCTACTCCAGTGTCAAGTACAATGATGACACATAAATTAGGATGGAAAGAGTAATACAGAACGGAAAAGGGGAGAAAATGTATGTACGAACGAACGATGATAATGGCGGTGATGGACTCGTTAACCCAACGATTTTCTTCGAGTAAGTGACCAATCACTAAACAAAGACACAAAATCACCACGAAAACAGTCATCGGAACCACCATCTTATGGCTACTGCTATTCCCAAAATCATTCACATAATCGAACAGTGCCATTTTTTTCCGAATCAGATTAATAACTTTTGGGTTTTCCCTAACATGATATATAGATATGAATGTTATTAGGAAACTAAGAGCTGAAAAACAAACTTTGCGGTGCTCGTTGGACTGTTTGACACGTTGGGAATAGGACGAATTTATCATGCAAAAATACCAAGTGTTATTCTCATTATTTGACACGTTGGGCACAGTCCAATGGCAAATGATGGGGCTTAAGGTGTTCTGAACACTTGTAATGTGAGATCAATTTTCAGTGAGATTATTTTGCTCTCTTCTGAGTTAATCTTTGTAGGTGTTATCGGTTGCCCGTGTAGGTGTTTACGTCGGGTTCGTACGCGCAACAAAATTTGAAAATTTATGTTTCAAACCCGACGACGGTCGTACTGCAGTATGATAAGTAATGAAAATACAAAGCATAGAGTAAATGTAAAACTTCGACAGAAGACTTACATTTGAAGCAGCAAACAGCCAAGCAATTGAATCTATTACTTTGTGTAGTGCGAGGGTACACACACAAACGTCCCTCGATTTGCAAGTTCTGAAACTGTGATGTAAGTTACTAAGTCAGGAATGCTAGGGATTCTGACAGAGATTTAGAAGAGATTTGCCTCTTTTCAATGTATTTGGAATGGGAGGTAAGCCCTCTATTTATAGTTGTAAATAGAGGCTTAAGGTTTCGTAAATTTGGGCGTGAAAATCGATCGACAAAAATTTGGGTGCGAATCCGCATGCACACCGCGGTCCCACTAAAGAGGCATCGCGGTCTTGCGATGTTCTTGGCATGATCCCAAAGCGAGAACCGCGATCGCATCTGTCTATTTTGATCTTTTCCCGTATCGGTTATCAACCGAACATATAGGTATAATCTCCTTCTAATTACATCATTCAATCGACGGAACATTTGACTTAGTGTTACCTTTCAGGCCTTTACATATCGTCACTAATTACATTAGATCTTCACGGAACTCCTAGACTGCACCGGAAGACGAACTCAATATGTAATGTATAGCTACACAAAATATGTGAATTGAACCTATATGTGAGAAGATAAAATCTCTTCATTCTCGACACACTCAACCAAGCTTAGGATTTGTCAAGTGTCTATACAAATGGCTTGGTTATTATGACTCATCTATATTAGTTGACAACAAGACGATGTCACAGACATGTCCATTGCATTGGCCAATGACTTAGTCAACCTAATACCATATGAGTATCTGAGTGTTCACTCGAATATGTATTCAAGGAATGAATTCTAATCTTGGCTCACATATCACTTTTAATCTACTTCGTAATGCACCCAAAACAAGACGCGTCTCAACCTATAAGGCATTTGAGCTTAGGACAGGTACATAACTCTGTAAACAAGATGATATTGACCTCAAGTCTAAGGACTTTTATCTCCCACACACCGATAACATTATAGACATATAACAAAACAGTACATCAGCAGGGCATACCAATACTTCAACAAGTATCCATGTGTCCATCATGAGTCGTCATAACTCGTAGCAAGTGAGACATACTACATCCCCTAAGGATATGATGCAGACCACATGTTGACATATCGCATATCATCGATATCCCAATTTCGATGATCATTAGTCGAGGTAATTTAAGAGTTACGTTATAACATTAATTCTCACATCATTAATAAACACGTAACCTCTAGGGATGCATTTATATAATATTATAAACAACTAATAATTCAACACATGCAAATTGTCATAATATTAATCATTATTAATATAAATACGAATGTGTATAAAGTACATTGTGTCCTAATACAGATTGTCTCTAGGACATACATATACTTTCAATCTTCCACTTGGCCTAGAGCCAATCACCAACATATCTAATACCCATGTTCTCAAAATGACCATTATGCTTCACCAAACTTAATGGTTTAGTAAACGGATCTGCTAGATTATTGTCTGTGAGAATATAATCTATCTTGATATCTTCAGCTTCCACCATCTCTCTCAGGATGTGGTACTTCCTCGGTACATGTTTGTTTCTGTTTGTTGATTTTGGTTCCTTTGCCTGTGCAATAGCACCAGTGTTGTTACAATAAATGGTTATTGGACAACTAGCACTCGGAACAACCCCCAGTTTCTTCAGGAACTCAAAAATCGCGACATCTTCTTTAGCAGCTTCCGATCCAGTAATGTACTCCGCTTCAGTAGTCGAGTCTGCAGTAGTAGCCTATTTGGAACTCTTCCAGCTCACTGCTCCTCCGTTGAAAATGAACGTGTAACCAGACTGAGATTTGAAATCATCAACATCTGTCTGGAAACTAGCGTCGATATACCCAGTGGCAACCAGCTCATCAACTCTACCATAGACTAAGAATTAATCTTTAGTACGCCTGAGGTACTTGAGAATACTCTTGACTGCTTTCCAGTGTTCCTCGCCAGGAGTCTGCTGGAACTTGCAAGTCATACTAAGTGCAAAGGCCACATCTGGCCTAGTATAGGTCATGTTATACATGATCTATCCTATAGCCGAAGCATATGGGATCCTCTTCATGCGCTCAACTTCAATAACATTAGAAGGGCATCCTTTCTTTGATAACTTGATGTCTTGACCCATCGGAAGACCGTCTTTCTTGGAATTCCCCATTGAAAAGCGTCTAAGCATTTTGTCTATGTAGACTGATTGTGACAGCCCCAACAATCTATTAGGTCTATCTCTATAGATCCTAATTCCCAGAATGTAGCAGGCTTCACCTAAATCTTTCATCATGAAGGTCATGGACAACCAATCCTTGACTGACTGCATGAGGGTCTTATTATCTCCCACTATCAATATGTCATCAACATATATAATAATGAAGACAATACTCTCATCCTTGCGTTTGGAATAAACACAAGGATCCTCTTTGCTTCTGAAAAAATCAAAAGATTTGATAGCATTGTCAAAACAAATGTTCCAACTCCTAGAGGCTTGCTAAGTCCATAAACGGACTTCTATAGCCTGCACACATCATTTGATCTGGACTCACATGAAAAACCCTCGGATTATTTCATATACACCTCCTCAATTAGATTACCATTGAGGAATGTAGTTTTGACGTCCATCTGTCAAATGTCATAATCATAATGTGCAGCTATCGCAAGCAAAATCCGAATAGACTTTATCTTAGCCACCGGTGAAAATGTTTCATCATAATCCACACCAGGACGCTGAGTAAAACCTTTAGCCACTAGTCTGGCTTTATAAGTCTGAACCTTGCCAGATGCATCAATCTTCTTCTTAAAGACTCATTTGCATCCTATGGGTTTAACCCCATTTGGCAAATCAATCAAGTTCCACACCTGATTGATATACATAGATTTCATTTCGGATGTCATGGCTTCTTGCCATCTCTTCGAATCAATGTCTAGTATTGCTTCGTTATAGGTTCTAGGCTCGTCATCATCTAGAATATCTAGTTCATTTTGTGTTTCCACAAATAGATTTAGTCTCTCCAGAGGACGATGAGATCTAGTAGACCTACGGAGTTGATTGTCTTGCAGTTCAGTTACAGGTATATTCTGACTGTGAGTAGGTTTTTGTGCTCTGATTGAACCACCAACATTAGAGCTTTCAAGAATATCATTTTCATGTCTTTCCTGAATGGGGGAAATGCAACTGGTGCACTTGCTCCCAAGGTCTGTGCCGGAAGATCTTGCATTTCACATTACTCCTCGTAGCACTCCCACTGGCCGAAGGGGGTACCTGTTACACCTCGTAAGTTAAGACGATACTTAAGAACTTCATTGAGGAATTAAGATTTGAATATTGATTATATAGTATGGTTATCTATGCTAAATCCAGAAGTTAGTACTTGAAGGATGTGATGGACGTTACAAGTTCAGCTGACGAAGCAGTGACTAAAAATCGGGATTGTTTTGGAGATTAAATTAAGGTATGAAAATTATTCCTTCCACGCTATAATTGAAGTTGCATGTTGTCGTAGTTGAAGTATTGTGTTATGGTTGCTAATTGCATGCTACAAATTGGAAGTAAACATTGAGATTTAGGTTGTAAATTGTTTATAAAAGAATGTGGAAATATGAAATTAAGTTTGAAAGAGTTATGAAATTATGTTGTCGGACCAATTTGAAGACTACTTTATGTGCATCGGATTGGAGTGTTGTGATAAAATTCTTATCACTAATCGCATGTTGCGAATGGATACGTAGCCTTGATAATTAAGAGATAATTATTTTATGAAGAAATTACAAGAGGAATTGGAATTTTAAGAATTAAAAGGGGAAGTTTTGAAATTACAACATGTTGATATGACCAAAAAGTTGATGGAAATTATTGAACATTATGGTAATGTATTACGAGCTGAATTAGTGTTTAAATATAAGTTACAAATACGCATATGTATTGAGGTAGTTACCTAACATGCCTTGAAAGGATTAAAGTGTTAATTTTATATTCTTAAATGGGCGATGTTGTTAGAAGATTGGATTGCTCTCATGAATAATTCTAACGTAACTAAATGATTGACTACTATGAGAAATAAATGTAGTAGTTGTCTTGGTTATTGAAGTTGTTAAATGGAATAAGTACAAAGAAAAGGTATGTGCACTAACGACGTAAATGGAATGTTTGAGATAATTTTGACTACATATTGAAATGATAGTGATTATTGGTTTGATTTGGATTATCGGTTGGATTTGAATTGTTGGTTGATTTGGATTATTGGAAAATTGTGGATACTCACATAAACAGAGCAAATGCTGCCCAATTTTCTATAGAAATAGGAAGTCGCTATTCGATATAAATTACGTTAGGGATTATAGAATTGACGAACGTATTATCATTGTTATAGGTTGACATACTAGACGAGGCATATCTTAGCATTAAGTTGATTAGTTCGCCTAAAAGGTATGTGAGTCTACCATTCTTTCTTTTTGGCATGATTTTGTGAATCATTTTTCTTTCATTTGGCATGAATATTATACAAGAGATTGTACTTTATTTAATGATTTCAATGAGAGCCAAGAAATGATTTGAATTGCATACAGTTGCTCATGGTATCTACTCGTTCTAAGAGTCATTCTCTACTTCACCGCGTCCCGGGCCGGACAGATTCGTGCACATATATCAGGATGATTCACCGCGTCCCTCACTAGAGGGTCGAACAGTTTATGTATACATATATAATGATTCCACGGACAGGCATTCGTGATACGGGTACAGATACCCAGGACAGTATATTTCACCGCGTCCCTTACCAAAGGGCAGGACAGTTTTTTCATTTACTTATATCTGATGATTATATGGTTAAACATTCATGATTACTGGTATGAATTTTCTTATGACACAGTTGACTCTCTACTTTACATGGCACAATTATGATCTTATTTACAGTATTTCATATTTATATACTCAGTACATTATTTCGTACGTACCCCCCTCTCCTCGGGGGGCTGCGTTCATGCCCGCAGGTACAGGTGATCGGTTAGGTGACCCTCCAGTTTAGGACATCTACCCCGGAAGGGAAAATCAAAAAATTTCGTACTTGACTAAGTGTGCCAAGCCATAAGGGAAGTGAAAGGATTTGAATAGAAGTATGAGGACCAGGTTTGGAGATACTAAGTCAACGTCAGGTAATGTAACTCTTCAGAATCTTTTACGTACCGAATAAGTTAACTATTCATCACTTAAGGGATGGTATCATCAAGGATTGGAACTAGGAGCAATGTCTGAGATTACGTATGTGTATTGTACTATGTTGGAATTATGAAAAAGTACGACAAGTAAGAAATGAGTGAACAAGTGTTAAAAGAAATAAAGTTATTTATAATTACAATTAGTAAAGAGATCTCTTTCAGACCATGAATGAGGTGTCGACTTGTGAAATGAATTGCAGTAGTTTCTATCTTACAAATTGGTACTCCGTTATGCTACGTTATCTGCTCTATAGTTACAGAGATTGAACTTTTCCTTCCAAAGATAGAAAATGAAGCTTACCTACTCTTTTCTCCTTCATACCTCCAATTAAATTTTGGGCTCTAATTGTTAGAATATGTGACGATTTTATGGGATATCATGTTGATGGACTATGTGAAGGTAGGAAACTGCAAAAGAACATTGTTCTCATGTAAGAATAAGAAGGGGCTATTACTTCTAGAATAATAAGATTGATATAAAAGAATGAAAGCATTTTTCTTACTTTGGACCGAATAAAGTATTGGACATAGGGATTAATTGAGTTTCTTTCGCAAATGACTTAGAACTTGGGAATGATAAGCGTCCCATTAGTGTGTAGTGGTGTCAAGCATTTTAAATATCATAACCTCTGGAGTTCATATTTTCAGTTAAGAAGTTATTTGAAGGATTGGTAACCAATGTATGTATTCATGCACAGTTTCAATGCATTGGTTCACGCAGAATGCTAAGATGGTGTTATTTGGTCTCTTGGAACCAAAGGTTAAAAAGGGAAGAAACTCATAATACCTCGCTTAACTTGTGTAGTGGGTGATCTTTTAAGGACTAATCTTACTGAGCATCCAAATGGAGGAATAGGGTTATTATGGAGGCCTCATTTCTATGAGGTAGATATTAAATTGTGCAGAATAATTGATACACTGCGGGGTAACACTTAGGGGTACAAAGAAAAGTTTCCATATGACCTTAGTGTATGCGTTTAATGATGTGGCTCTTAAATGGGAAATGTGGATAGATATTGGAAGGTTACATGGCCAGATACAAGGACCATAGACAATAATGAGTGATTTCAACTAGGCATTAAAATGGAATAGAAGAGTGAAGTGTCATGTCGTAAAGACTGAGATAAGAGATTTTAAGCAGTAGGTAGCGGATTATGGTGAAATGAGTGGCAAGCAAGGTGTATTACAACACTTACTAATTAAGAATGAGATGATAACCTACATGCTTCTAATGTGTCTTTCATGAAACCAGGCCTATATGAACATTCTCTTGGGTTAATTGAATGAGAAGTAGGCATAAAGACTTAGTATAAGTTTAGATACTTTAAATATGTGAAGGTTGAATCCTGAATTTCTACAGACCATAACAGAAGGATGGAAAACCGATAAGAGGGGTACAAAGATATAGATGAATTCAACGAAGTGATAATAGATACTCAGTAGGATGTAGCCAAAGTGACAAATGTTGACGCAACCAAAGACATAACTGAGTTAGTAAGTCCAACGAGAGGATAAAATAAATGTCACTTGAGGAGACAAACGGTAATAATGCAAAATAAGGAGGAACAAAGAGATACTGGGGAAGAATATGGAAATAAATAGAATAAGGAAGACGACGATGGTAAGGTGGTAGAAGTAAAATAACTCATTAAGGACCCACAATTGATAGAAGAATAAAAAACAACTCTTACTACTAAAGAACAGGTTGAAGGAGCTTTTGTAGCAACAAAAGTTAATGAGGAGCGGAATGTTGACAAGAGACATTAGGTGTGTACCAATGGTAACAACTCTAATAATAGTAATGCAATGATATTAAAGGAAGATGGGACAATGATGTCCAATGTGGAGCTGAACAGGGCAATGGAAGCGGATATGTCTATCCTAAATATATTGATCAGTAGAGAAACTTAATCAGAGATAATATGAGGGATGATTAACATGTCAAACTTAAGGACTCACTGGGGAAGAAGTTACATGAACTAGGTAGATATACTATGGTAAATGCAAAGAGTGGTGCATTGGGAAGGTTGTCTCTGGGATAGTTTATACTATATTGTCGATGATATGCGGGGTCCTTGGCTAGTTAGTGGGGATTTCAATGTTATTATAAATGGAAGGGAGACAATAGGCGGTCTTCAGATATATCCTGCAGAGCGTGAGGATCTTTGCATTTAGTACTAATTCATGTGAAATGTTTGAAACTGATTTAAAGGGAGTCTTTTTAAGTAGTGGAATAAGAGAGCCAATAATGACTCTACTTTTAAGAGGTTCGATAGAATGTTAGCAAACATTTATTTTAGCTTGGTTTGGACAGAATATGAAGCATTATTTTAAGCGCTAAATCGAAATTAACACACTGTTGTTGATTAAGATGATTTCGTTTCTTTTATATCGAAACTGAAGAATGTCAAGACTGCCCTATTATTATGGAGTAAGGAAAATTTTGGAGGATATTGTTAGATTTAAAGAGGAGTTGTTTGAAGAATTTCCAACCAAAGCAAATAGAATGATTTTACAAAGAGTTAAGGCAGACTTTGAAAGAGTATGAAAAAGCTTCTGGCCATTTGATCAATAAAATGAGAGTTCTGTTTATATACATGCTAAGACTCCTAATAACTTGATTCAGCAAGAAAAAGGTATTACTGGTTTCACAAGGGGAATATTTCCATTCATGTATTGAGGATGTCCAGTATTACATGTTAGAAAGAGGAAGATAGGTTATGCTTGAATTAATTAAGAAGATTAAAGACAAGTTACAGGCTTGGGAAGAAATATTGTTGCCACCATGAGGTAAAGCAGTGTTGATTACTAGTGTGTCACAAGTGTGCCTATACACATATTGTCTGCTTTAAGACTTGCAAAATGTGTGATCAAAGATATACATACAAATAGTTGTAATATTCTTCTGGTGTATAGTAAGGATGATGTTAAGGCTAGGCATTGGTTTATATGGTTAACAATGGACTTGCTTAAGGATGATAGTGGATTGGGGTTCAGATCTCATTTTGATATATAAAGGCATTGTGTGAAAAGCTATGGTGGAGATTTAGGACCACCAACTCTCTATGGGCTAACTTTCTAGGGAACAAGTACTCTAAGAAGCATTACCCTCAATATGTGCAATGGAAAGAGGGTCCTCAGGTCTTGAAAATGAGTCTTGAGGAAAGGGATAACATTAAACAAGAAATATAGTGGGAAACAAGGAGTGGTTTGAATTGATAATCGCACCAATTGGAAACATTACACTATGTACTACTATCAGAGTTTCTTATTGAAGAAAGGGTGGAAGATGTCAAAGAACTGCTACGTGGGGATTGATGAGGTTTGTCAAGGCTAGGGCAGTGTCTACTAGATGACATTGTCTCACATGTCACTACCTACTTGGTATATACCCTGTGGATAATCCTTGGTGGATAATGACAAGTTCTAGTAAATTTACTGTGTCAAGTGCATGGGATTTATTGAGATAAATATCCTATTCTTCTGAGGTATATAGGTAAATGTAGGTTAAAAGAATGTCATTCAAGGTATATTTCTTCCTATGGACGGTGTGGAAATTTAAAATTTCAGTGGATGAAGTGTTGCAAAGTATGGGAATTAATATAGTATCAAGATGTTGCTGATATAATGTTTACATCAAGAAATGATAGATCACTTATTTCTTACAAGGGAGTTTGTCAAATCTATATGGAGTTATTTTAACAATGCAGCGGGTATACCCATGAATTATCGTCACGTTAAGCATGCAGTGCATATATGGTGGGCACTACATGCCATTACAAATTGAAGCAGGTGTACAAGGTAGTATCAACTATAATATTGTGGCAAATTTGAAAATGAAGGAATATAGTACTGCATGGAGGCTCTTTAACTTTGTTCAAAGTGTTACATGAGATTCAGTTGAATATTCACAGGTAATTTAATTCCTTACTTAACTATTTTGAATTGGTGAATTGCATGTGTGTTATATTGTGGCCCTGTGAGGCATCTGTTGGTTTGCTGAATATATGTGGATAGGCATAGTTATAAAGGAGACTCTGTCGAAATTTTCCTAGCGTGAGGCCTATGATGAACATTCGAGGACGAATATTTCTAAGGGGGGAAGGATGTTACACCTCGTAAGTTAAGAAGATACTTAAGAACTTCATTAAGGAATTAAGATTCGAATATTGATTATATAGTATGGTTATATATGCTAAATCCAGAAGTTAGTACTTGAAGGATGTGATTCCGAAAAAAATTTGGTTACTGCGAGCGTGTTAATGGAAATGGAAAATGATCGTTACATATTTTCTCATTAAGGATTAGTAACATATTATGTGAATTACGACATGGAGAATATGAGGTCTTATGAAATTTTCGGAGATTAAAAGAAGTGAGATTAAGATTTATTACTTGGGGGATGGAATTAACTTAAGAAAACAATTAGGGACCAATGTGTATTTATATAAAAGAATTTTCAGATTTCTTATTAAAACTAAAAACCTCTTCATCTTCCACTTCATTCAAACAAAACTCTCACTCAAATCCTCTCTTCTC
The DNA here is from genome assembly GCA_029844215.1 of Przewalskia tangutica. NCBI lineage: Eukaryota > Viridiplantae > Streptophyta > Magnoliopsida > Solanales > Solanaceae > Przewalskia > Przewalskia tangutica. The sequence goes on along the minus strand of CM056730.1, from coordinate 978,933 downwards.
TTAGCCAAAAATTCACCCATGCCATAGCCAAATTGAAGACTTAATCCACTCCCTTTCTAAGAATTGAATCTATCTACAATTCTAAGCCAAAAGTTTAGCACCAAAACAGTGAGTGGCACGGGTTCACTGCCCAGTTTTTAGCCCAAATTTTCTGATTTTTGGAATACATTTTGTTGAGGAAAAATATGTTAGAATGTTGGGGGTAACATTGTAGAACACATGCATGTTAATTTGAAGTGGAAAAGTGAAAGATTGGGCAAGAAATTGGGGCAGAAAATCGGAAAACTGCTTGGCAGAATTTTGGGCAGATTTTTAGTCAACTTTGGAGGGGTATATCTCCTAGTATATTAGGAATTTTTGGGTGTTTCAAAAGCCTAAGATGAATTTCGTTGAGTCTAGTTTCCAAAGAAATAAACCTCTCATCGATGAGACACATGATTAGGGAGTTATGGACGTTACAATTTCAGATGACGAAGCAGTGACTAAAAATCGGGACTGTTTTAGAGATTAAATTAAGGTATGAAAATTCTTCCTTCCACGCTATAATTGAAGTTGCATGTTGTCGTAATTGAAGTATTGTGTTATGGTTGCTAATTGCATGCTACAAATTGGAATGAAACATTGAGACTTAGGTTGTAAATTGTTTATATAAGAATGTTGAAATATGAAATTGAGTTTGAAAGAGTTATGGAATTATGTTGTCGGACCAATTTGAAGACTACTTTATGTGCATCGGATTGGAGTGTTGTGGTGAATTTTTTATCACTAATCGCATGTTGCGAATGGATACGTAGCCTTGATAATTAAGAGATAATTATTTTATGAAGAAATTACAAGAGGAATTGGAATTTTAAGAATTACATGGGGAAGTTTTGCAATTACAACATGTTGATATGACCAAAAAGTTGATGGAAATTATTGAACATTATGGTAATGTATTACGAGCTAAATTAGTGTTTAAATATAAGTTACAAATACGCATATGTATTGAGGTAGCTACCTAACATGCCTTGAAAGGATTACAGTGTTAATTTTATATTCTTAAATGGGCGATGTTGTTAGAAGATTGGATTGCTCTCATGAATAATTCTAACGTAACTAAATGATTGACTACTATGAGAAATAAATGTAGTAGTTGCCTTGGCTATTGAAGTTGTTAAATGGAATAAGTACAAAGAGAAGGTATGCGCACTAACGACGTAAATGGAATGTTTGAGATAATTTTGACTACATATTGAAATGATAGTGATTATTGGTTTGATTTGGATTGTTGGTTGGATTTGAATTGTTGGTTGATTTGGATTATTGGAAAATTGTGGATACTCACATAAACAGAGGAAATGCTGCCCAATTTTCTATAGAAATAGGAAGTCGCTATTCGATATAAATTACGTTAGGGATAGTAGAATTGACGAACGTATTATCATTGTTATATGTTGACATACTAGACGAGGCATATCTTAGCATTAAGTTGATTAGTTCGCCTAAAAGCTGTGAGTTTATCCTTCTTTCTTTTTTGCATGATTTTGTGAATCATTTTTCTTTCATTTGGCATGAATATTATACAAGAGATTGTACGGCGGACGTGCATGATTTCTTCACAGTCTTATTCTTAGTAATATGAGTTATAAAAAGTACATGTGATTTTCTAGTAGAAAGTTTATTTAATGATTTCAATGAGAGGCAAGAAATGATTTGAATTGCATACAGTTGCTCATGATATCTACTCGTGCTAAGAGTCATTCTCTACTTCACCGCGTCCCGGGCCGGGCAGATTCGTGCACATATATCAGGATTATTCACTGCGTCCCTCACTAGAGGGCCGGACAATTTATGTATACATATATGATGATTCCACGGACAGGCATTCGTGATGCGGGTACAGATACCCAGGACAATATATTTCACCGCGTCCCTTACCAAAGGGTCGGGCAGTTTATTCAATTACTTATATCTGATGATTATATGGTTAAACATTCATGATTTCTGATATGACTCTCATTTTCTTATGACACAGTTGACTCTCTACTTTACATGGCAAAATTATAATCTTATTTACAGTATTTCATGTTTACATACTCAGTACATTATTTCGCATCGACTTCTCTCTCTGGGCTGCGTTAAATGCCCGCAGTACAGTGATCGGTTAGTGACCTCCGCCAGGGACATCTACCCGCTGCTAAGGAGCTCCCTTGTTCCGGAGCCAGTTATTTTGGTACAGATCTTTACATTCCAGGCTTATGTATATTTTGGGAACGACGGAGCCCTGTCCGTCATATGTCAGTATTGTATTCCTAGAGGTCTGTAGACAGATGTGGGGTGGTTGTATGTACTTCTGTTTTGGTTTGCGACGTTGATCTACTCTGTGTTGGGATGTTCCCGGATATACCTGTTGTTATCTAGTGGCAGCCTTGTCGGCTTGCTTGTATATATTGTGTTGGTTAATTGCGACTCCCTCGGGAGAGAGGTTCATTCACGTGGAAGGCCGCCTTGCAGCTTGCCTATGTGGACAGTGGTTATCATTGCAATGTTATGCTGCCGAAATTTCTATAAATCTCGGTATTAAATGGATTAAGTATGACAGGTCAGTAATGACGTCCAATTAGAACGTTTAGTCGCGGCCCATCGGGTCGGGTCGTAACATTACCCTAAATACCCAATCTTCGCCTAAAGCTCCCACTGAAATCTTGCCTTCATCATCGGGCAAGGATTCAACCTCTATATTACTTTGTTCTTGAATTTCTTCAAGTTCTATCTCCGTGCAACTCTCATCCTTATAGACATATTCATCTTCAAGGAAAGTTGCATTCCTAGAAACAAATATCTTATGTTCTCCAGGAAGATAGAAATTAGTATCCCTTAGTTTCCTTTGGATACCCAACAAAGTAACATTTCTCACTTTTAGATTGCAACTTATCAGTGATCAACTTCTTGACATATGCAGGAGACCCCCAGGGCCTCATGTGTCTAAGTGATGACTTCTTGCCACATCATACCTCATATGGTGTCCTTCCGACTGATTTAGATGGAACTCTGTTTAGAACATATACTGAGGTCAAAATAGCGTATCCCCAAAGGTATGTAGGAAGAGCTGAAAAGCTCATCATGGAACGAACCATGTCAAGCAAGGTTCAGTTTCTCCTCTCGGCAACACCATTCATATGTGGTGTTCCAGGAGGTGTCCATTCGAAATGAACTCCATGAAGCTTTAAGTAGTCAAGAAATTTTTTGCTTAAGTATCCACCCCCACGATCAGATCGGAGAGTCTTGATACTCTTTGAGAGCTGTTTCTCAACTTCACATTTAAACTCCTTAAACTTCTCAAAGGCCTCGGATTTGTGTCTCATAAGATACACATATCCAAACCTTGATAAGTCGTCTGTGAAAGTGATGAAATAAGAGAAACCCTCTCTAGATTGAGTCGAAAATGGTCCACATACGTCCGTATGTACTAACTTAAGTACCTCTTTGGCACAGATCCCCTTGCCAGAAAGAGGTTTAATGGTCATATTACCTTTCAAACAGGATTCAAAGTTACCATAAGATTGTAAGTCAAATGGTTCGAGGTAATTTAATTTCCTCAACCGTTTTATCCTTGTTTGATTGATATGACCAAGTCTGCAATGCCACAAGTAGGTAGAATTTCTTTCATTTAACTTAGCCATTTTATTTTGTACATTGAAAATTTTCCTGCGGCAATTTAATGTATATAATCCATTCACAAGAGGCGCAATTTCATACACAACATTATCTAAAGTCAAAATCATACTGCCATTAGATGTGTTTGAGGAAAAACTCTCTGAATCAAGTACAGGAATGGAAATAATATTCCTTGTCAAAGAAGGAACATAAAAATAATTGTTCAACATTAAAACTTTGTCAAAAGGTAAATCTATCCTATAAGTTCCCACGCGCTCAGCAGCAACTCATGCTCCATTTTCGACGCACAGGTCCATCTCGCGAGGCCCGACCTTTCTGCTATCAGTTAGCCCCTGCACATTTCTACAAATGTGAGAGCCACAAGCGGTATCAAGTACCCAGGAATGAGAATCATGTATAGATGGATTAATTTCAATTACAAACATACCTTGCACATTATCACCTGGTGTCATTCCTCCGCCTGGAGCAGTACAATCCTTTCTTCAATGCCCCTTCATGTTGCAATTCATGCAAACATCCGATGCCGGTAGTTTCTTCTTCTTCTTATTCGCCACTCCCTTGGGCTTTATTGTTGCTGCCGGAGCAACAACTTTGCCCTTCCCCTTCTGTTGTCCCTTACCTTTCGGTTTGGGGCGACTAGAGGAACCAACCATCAGAATAGGCTTGGTCTTAAAGGTCGAAGATTCAAAAGTTTTCAACATATTATGTAACTCTGGCAATGTCGCTTTAGTCTCATTCATATTGCAATTAACAATGAAACTCTCAAATGACTTAGGAAGTGAGTGCAGGATGAGGGTGATGGAGACTCTGTCATGAAACCTTATGTCAATAGAAGCTAACCTCTCAATCAACTCAATAATCCTCAACACATGAGGTGAAACTTGACCCCCTTCATTTAGCCTAGACTTGAAAAGTTCTATGAGCAGGTCATACTCCATTATCTGACTCTGCGAATCATAAAGACTATTCAAATAGGCTACCATTTCGTTGGGCCCCATAGTTTCATGTTGTCTTTGCAATGTAGGAGACATAGAAGACAACATCATGCATTGAGCAGAGGTGGCATCCTTATAATGTTTCTTGTAAGCAACCAGGTCAAAAGTTGCATACTTTGCAGAGTCCTCCGCTGGAGCGACAGGAATACTTTATCCAATGTATACTCAATTTCTCCTGTCTAAGGACAATTCTAACATTTCTTAGTCAGTCAATGAAGTTGGGTCCGGTGAGTATGTTTGACTCCATGAGCATTTTCAACGAAAAGTTTGACATTTCTGAAGATCTGAAGATAATAGATAGAACAGGAAAATGCAATCAAAATTCATTCTCCTAAATTACACACATTCATAATATTCTAATTTAACATGGTATTTTGTTTAATTAGCTCCCACTATTTTGCATACTTCTACGACCCCAAGGTAGAATACAGATCTAAATTAATATAAAGGTGATAATGGGCCAAGATCCAAACATATGTTATATCCTCGTTTGCTTTGGCTGATAACTTCAATAGCACACTTTGGTAGGTCCTCAACCAATTGTAAAGTAACTCTACAACTCTTGGTTTGATTAAATATCTTTTATTTTAATCTTACGTCTTTAGACTAGTCCGACACTTTGACGCCAAGATTCATCTAAACAAGCCAACCCCATTACACGACTGCGTTTAAATGCCTAAGTAAACTTAGCCTTTGCAAGCAAACAATTTGGTGTAAATATCTATAAAAGTTTGTTATCTACTTTCATTTTAACACATCTATGAAAGGGCTTCGGTCCTCTTAGACTTAGAGCAAATGCTTTGGCATAAATATATTTATCGCCGAAAAAGACTTAGCACCCTAACAATTATAATGGACGACGCGTTATAATTAGACTTGTATTTAATGTTTGGGAAATATTTTCAGTTTTCGGGAATTCATTCAAAATCAACAATCAAGTCATACATCATATGACATTCTATCATGCAATTTCTAAACACAATTAAATGGGAAACCATCAAACCCACTAGGCATGATAAAAGATGGTTTTAATCACATACTGTGCGCCGTCTACCCAGACAGTTATAGCGGTCATTTGAAATTAAACAACTACTGGGAGCCGCCTACCAAACAATAATTGTGGACGCTATGCTAATAATTTAAATGCATCATATTCAATCGCTTAGCACATTTGTATATTATAGAATAATATACCATTAATGACAATCATGAATTTATTTGTCTAAACTTTAAAACTATGTCTATGCCAAACAGTCCCTAAACATTTTTTGATTTTAAAATTATGATTTCGGGAATTTTATAAATTTTCAGAATTTACACTTTAGTCCCTTAAGAATTTAAAATTCAATTCTGAACCCTTATAAATTCATAAAATGCAATTTTAAACTTCAGAAAATATTTTCAAACTTCTGGGACCTGTTTGCATTTTCCAGAACCTAAAATCAACTTTTAGAAAATTTTCTTTAATTACAGATTTGCCCGAAAGGACCAAATCTGTTCGGTTAAAAAAACTTATTTTCAGAAACTGAAAAAACTTTTAAGTCTCTGTTTCTGATTGTCAATTTTTTTTAAATTCGTCGTCGTCACCGCGGTTCCATCTAGTGGCACCGCGGTGCCATCGAGGCAGTAAGTCACTGGATTCGTAGAATTTAATTTGCACTGCGGTCCCTAACAGATGAGACCGCGGTTCCGTAATTACCGTCACCGGAACCGCAGTGCCTCAAAGGCAGTGAGTCCGAAAAATTAATTTTAAGCTTCTGGATGAATAGCACCGCGACTCCCATGAACAGGATCATGGTGCCTTTGGCTTCATCTGGGAAGCACCGCGGTGCTCCATCATGGAATCGCGGTGTCGCCGCTAAAACCCTAGCAGGCACCGTGGTGCTCCATCGTGGAACCGCGGTGCCTTACCTCCAGAAACACAAAATCTGAAATTTCCGAACCCCTAAAACTGGTTTAGGGCCAGATCTTTCAGATATATCACTTGTATTACCATCACCATTAAAACGACATGTTCATCGACCATCAAATCCAATTTTCTTCTCGTTCTTCGTTTCAATGCACCATGCTTTAAGCTGGTAACGCATATCAACTTAGAAAAGTTATTTATTGGATTGTCTTATTCGAATACATTGTTGTATTAATAGATCTGAGCACACCGATTATGTGTTCTAAAGATTTAGGGTTTTAAAGCTTTTAAATACATAAAATATAGATCTAGATAAATTATAACCCATATTATCATTAATATCATTACAAATCAAACGAAACAACCCAGGCTCTGATACCACCGTAGGTGTTTACGACGGGTTCGTACACGTAACGCAATTTGAAAATTTATGTTTCAAACCCGACGACGGTCGAACTGCAGTATGATAAGTAATGAAAATACAAAGCACAGAGTAAATGTAAAACTTCGACAGAAAACTTACATTGAAACAACAAATAGACAAGCAATTGAATCTGTTACTTTGTGTAGTCCGATGGTGCACACGCAAACGTCCCTCGATTTGCACTGTGATGTAAGTTGCTAAGTCAGGAATGCTAGGGATTCTGACAGAACTTTAGAAGAGATTTACCTCTCTTAGGTTTTCAGTGTATTTGGAATGGGAGGTAAGCCCTCTATTTATAGTTGTAAATAGAGGCTTATGGTTTTCGGTTTGGGCCCATCGTAAAATCGATGACAAAAATTTGGATCGCTGAATCCGTGCACCGCGGTGCGCCGATGTTCTTGGCACCGCGGTCCCAAAACAGGGCACCGCGGTCCTGTCCTATTTTCAGTCTTTTTCCATTTTAATGTCCCGGCCATCAACCGAACATATAGGTATAATCTCCTTCTAATTACATCCTTCAATCGACGGAACATTTGACTTAGTGTTACCCTTCAGGCCTTTACATTAGGATCTTCACGGAACTCCTAGACTGCGCCGGAAGACGAACCCAATATGTAAAGTTTAGCTACACAAAATATGTGAACTGAACCTATATGTGAGAAGATAAAATCCCTTCATTCTCGACACACTCAACCAAGCTTAGGATTTGTCAAGTGTCTATCCAAATGACTTGGTTATTATGACTCATCTATATTAGTTGACAACAGGATCATGTCACAGACATGTCCACTGCATTGGCCAGTGACTTAGTCAACCTAATACCATATGAGTATCTGAGTGTTCACTCGAATATGTATTCAAGGAATGAATCTTAATCTTGGCTCACATATCACCTTTAATCTACTTCGTAATGCACCCAAAACAAGACGCGTCTCAACCTATAAGACATGTGAGCTTAGAACATGATCAAAGTACATTACTCCGTAAACAAGATGATATTGACCTCAAGTCTAAGGACTTTTATCTCCCACACGCCGATGATATTATAGACATATAACAAAACAGTACATCAGCAGGGCATACAAATACTTCAACAAGTATCCATGTGTCCATTATGAGTCGCCATAACTCGTAGCAAGTGAGACATACTACATCCCCTAAGGATATGATGCATACCACATGTCGACATATCGCATATCATCGGTATCTCAATTTCGATAATCATTAGTCGAGGTAATTTAAGAGTTACGTTATAACATTAATTCTCACATCATTAATAAACACGTAACCTCTAGGGATGCATTTATAGAATATTATAAACAATCAATTAATCAACAAATGCAAATTGTCATAATATTAATCATCATTAATATAAATAAAAATGTGTATAAAGTACATTGTGTCCTAATACAGATTGTCTCTAGGACATACATATACTTTCAGCCCGTTCTCAAACACTGATTATTGAAGCACATCCCGCGATTTATTAATAGTAATGTTGAGAGACTGATACTACTACCTTCAGAGCTAGTCTGGCGCAAGCCAGAAACCTGGATATAAAAAAAATACTAGTCACCCTTTAAGCGTTGATGGATAGTGTTACATCACAAGGAAATTCAGAATTTTAAGAGGATGAATGTATTATCAGAGATTAATTTAAGAGGGCGGAATGGTGTCCACTTGATCCCCTCACGATATATAAAATAATATTTTTATTCTTTATGTATATATATAAAATTTTAAATTTCTTTAAGTACAAGACTAGAAGTTAGAAAGAACGCAGCAGCAGAGATTTGATCACTCGGCCTTTATGCCTTTAGCCCGGCGCCTGACTAGTGCTCTACTCCCTCTGGTTTGTTCCTTCCGTTAATATTAAATATATTTATAAAAATTATACATATACTATATCAAATTTAATCGGATAATCATGAATTTACGTGACTCATTTATTATATATAAATTTGCCCCGATGTTATACAATAACTTATATATTGATTGAAAATAGTGGCAAGTATTATAAATTTTGCTGCATTCATGGAATCGCCGCAAAAATATGATTTGAATATTATTTTATATGCACGATTTTCATAATATCTGAAGTATAAATATTAATTTTAAAATATAAGAGATGTATTTAAAATAGAGTTAATACAAATGTACAATTTAGTCCAAACACCACCTAAATATAAGAGAAACATTAGAGACGGAGAGAGCATTATTTTGTGTGCGTTAGGCTTTTGAGTGAAGTCAATATATTAACGTGGTTGTCTTGTTTCACGCCTCCCAAAATGCCACTTTGTTGTGCTGATGACGCTCTCGCTTCCAGAAGCACCAAAAGCACGAGTTTACATCAGCTTGCAATCCAAAATTCTTTTTGAGTTTATAATTTTAACATGGAAAAAGGTCATATTTATTAGGGGTGAACACGGGTATAGGGTACCCAAATATTCGACCGGAACCGATACTAACGGATCGGTTTCGGGTAGATATATTAGAATAACTGGTAGTAAAATTAGAAACCGATAAATATCGGGTCCGGTTCCGGTTCCAGAAAATAGAGACCGGGTATCCGGACCCGGAACCGATACCCGGACCGTAGTATGAACTTATTACCTCGTGTTCAGTTATTTATAACATGGTTGAAAAGTGGGCACTCCTTAATGTTTACTTATCCCATTGCTGAACTAAGTTGATGTTTAAATCTACTTGTTATTCTCAGGAGCAGATGGAGAGAAACCGAAGAGAATCACCTGGTAAGTGGTTATCTGCTGAAATACGTATGCTCCATACTTATTATTCGATAATTAGCTAATTTAATTAGGGGTGAGCAAGGGTACCCGGAACCGCAGGGTCCAGATAGATTCTGGGTAATGATTGCTACGGGTAGGTTCCGGATAGTAAATTTAGGAACCGGTCTTTTTACAGGGTAGGGTCCGGATAGTTAAAAAATGGTATGATACCCGGACCCGCTCACCCCTAATATTTATTAGCCAACTTTTGAAAAAGGATCATATTTGTGATCCGTTAAAGTATGGATCAAATATACCATTTTCGTTTATAGTTGTCCTCTGGTGGACGGAAATTTCACGTGGACGTCACATGGGATCCACGTGAAGAGTGGAACCCACCTTCCCCAGTCACCGCCGAAGCTTCGACCATCAGGCTTCGGCGAACCCTCTCCACAACCACCACGCCACTGTCTCACCCTCTCTGCGTTCTCCCCCACTGCTCCGGTGAACCGGAGCAGTCACAAACAACACCAAATAAACCCTAAAAAGTTAACACCCACCTTTTATAAGCGTATCAAATACAATTACAAGCAAGTAAACAACCTTGACAACGAGTTCTGGCTAGCATTGTTGAAGCACTTGAGGCTCAGTTTGAGCTGACTCGACAACGTTTGCCTTTACTTCACTGGTTTTACTATTGAGGTTTGGATTATTGAAAGAGTCAAGGGCTTTGAGAATGCTCATCGCGATTCCCAAGGTGACAACAAACCCAACTGCCTTTGCTGTGGTTTTCTCCGGATCGGAATTGTCTTTGTCTTCGCCAGACATATTCCAGCAGCCGTCGATTGTTTGAGGGGGGTGTGGGGGGGGGAGAGAAAACGGAGGGAGGGTGAGACAGTGTCGTTGTGGCTGTGGAAAGCGGTTCGGCGGTGCCTGAGGAAGGTGAGTCCCACCCTCCACGTAGATCCCATGTGGCATCCGCATGCGATTTCCGTCCACCAAAGAGCAAATATAACAACTTTGATAACGGAAAAAGCATATTTGACTCCATACTTTAACGGAGGCAAATATACCCTTTTATAAAAGTTGGATTGCAAATATGATCATTTTTCCCTTTTACAAAGTTACACCGTTGAGGAATTATCTAAGATAAAATTTCCAAGTACTCTTTATAACAGAGATTACTTAGTAACCAACTTGACAAACATGATAACTAATTAACTATTACGAAGCTAAACTACATACAAAATAAGTGTATATAACTTGAAACCATTCTCTTTTGGAACACTGTTAGTTGCCCAATTTACTTTGAAACCCAAATTTCTGATGGTTTTCTAATACAAGCAATCATAGTAATGCAAAATTTCTCAACAATGTAAAACCTGAAAGTTGAATCACACAAGACTATCTTAATGATAGTCAGAAGAAAACATTAGTGATGTAAGATGAATGTCCTCAAAATTCTGTCACATCACATTACACAGGCTTGGTCGATCTAAACTATAATAATAGCTAAAGAGGTTCTTAATTCCCATGAAGAATAACAGAGACAATCTGATATAAAGCTTATGATGATGTAACAGAGATGAGTTACAACTCTTAAGCAGTAGCACCACTTGCACCCTTCCCTTTCTTTTTCTGCAACTTCTTCATGTAAAACTCCAGCTCCTTACCCTCCAAGATGTAACTGTCAAAAGTTAAATGATAAAAGTAAGAATGACAGCTGCTAGAATCAAGAATGATAATCATGTCCCATTGGGGAAAAAATGATATTCCCTCCGTTCAGTTCCATACGGCAAAGTTTGAATAGGCATGGAATTTTAAAAAAGGAAGATTAGAGAAAATTGTGGTCATAAACATGTCATGACATTTGTTTCCTTATAAGCTTTCGAAAGTCTTAAACATTTCATAACATTTGTGTGGTGAAATAGAAAGTTAAATCATTTTCTAATTTAAAAAAGCTGCCATTATTTTTGGGACTAGAAAGAAAATGTTGCAAAATAAACTAGAACAGAGGGAGTAATATATCCTCCGAGTCCAAAGTTCATAACTAATAGATTCCAAAAGAAACATAAAGGTAAGATATTCAAAAGACCATAGCATACTCATCTTAAACTAAAGGAGAAAACTAAGTTGATCCCGATCCAGCTTATTAAAAAGAGTTTTTAGAAGTAGAGCTTTTCAAGTGGAGTTTTTTATCAAAAAGTGGTTAGGTGTTTGGTTGTCAATAAAAAAAGTGCTTTTGGCTTAAAAATGGGAAAAATCAACATCTACTTCCAAAAGCCCAAAATTTGAGCTTTTTTGGAAACAGAGGCCAAAAGCACTTTTTCGATTTTGATCCAAACACTCCAATTTTTGGCCAAAAGTGCTTTTGGCCTTCCAAAAGCACTTTTGGCAAATCCAAAAGCCCAACCAAAAGGGCACTAAATTCTAGTTTAATCATTTTTATGGTTAAGGTAAAAAGCTTTTCTTTTTTTCAGTTTAATCATTTATTATGAGGGTTTATTAGGATCAGAATATACGCAGACATTTAAATAACTTAAATCCATATCAACAAGGAAAAGATCATTAATTCCATCACATTTGAACATAGTTTAGCCATAAAAAATCAGCAACAATGAAAATTTAACTCTCATAGACAAAAAAAACTAAGATAATACTATACCTTAAATTCAAAGACTGGAAAATTTAAGTTAGCATGGCTGCAAGTTTTCATAGTTAAAAAAACGTCTACAAATTCCATGAGAATTTAGAACAATTTTGGACTTCTATGTCATTATATGCATAACATCAAGGTAAAATGTTATTTTTAGCAGGTCGGTAAAGTGAAATGAAGAGACTGCAGATTTGAGCTTGACAGTTTTCGACAGAAGATCAAATACAGAAGAAAACTCATACCCATCGGCACGGCCACATTGGCCAGGTCGTGACGAGATCGCAGCCAATAGACGACCACTAGCAAATTGCTCTTCAATATGTGGGTCGATCTTACGATCCTGTTGACGCTTTTCCAGTTTTCTTTGGACATGGTTACTTTTCTTCTCCTCTGTCACAGCCTCTTGAGCCTCCTGTGAATCAGTCAAAAGAAACCATCACATAATGCATACTAAGACTAAATTCACCAGAAGTGACTTCACGGAAGACTTAAAAAAATTCTTTAACACAAACAATTATGTATTTCCATTTGCATGAGAAGCACCACATACAGCACAAGCAACACTTAAAGCTTCGCAGATGCTCAAGCAAAACCTCTTACAATTAAGTGTGTCAATATTGCATTTCAAGTCAATAAATTGTACCATAAATTGAATATCAAATCAAAAGTGGATCATCATGAACAAAAGAGCCCACATAAGATAAGAAAAGCAATCATGCAAATACCTCTCCTTCCTTCTTGGCAGCACTCTTCTTCTTGCGACCAATTTCAACACCATAGTGCTGGAGATACCACTGCTTAAATGGAGCTGCATCAACTTGAACAATTGCACTCTTCACTAGAGTTTGTGTCCTAACCAACTCATTGTTTGAGGCGTTGTACACCACATCCAATAAACGGGTCTTCCTTGTAACAGCTTCACTGCCCCAGGAGTAGTTTCCAGTGTCCAACCTCAAAGCACGCCACTTCACATTGCCTCCTCGGACCCTTATCCTCCTAACAGTCTTAGCATTAGGCACCAGCTTTGTATTTGCAGACTGTCTTCCCATCTCATACCTTCAAAGAGACAAAATCAAAAGTGAATCTCATAACGTACCAACTGATCATATCTATGGACAGCCCAAAATAAGAATTAGAAGATCTAGTCTAAAGAGAGAGAGACTAGGACTAAATCATTTAACAAAAGCCACCGATCTCTAGACCATAATGAATCTACATTGCTTCTTTTATAATTTTATAGAAGATCCATCTTCACATTTGCAACCCCCCCCCCCCAGGAAAAAACTCTATGTTGATTAGTCAATCAACTCAATCTCATTTGTGCAACTTATATGTATCACCTATATCCAGTCAGTCATGAGTTATATCCAGTCAGTCATGAGTCAACAACTGTCCTATAAGGCAACTAGCAATTGTTTAAAGCTAGAGGCTCTCAAGAAAGAGAAAGAACACCTTCCAGCAAAATCCAAGGGATTTCTGGATTTGCTGCACTCCATTAGCGTAAATACATACATTAGATGCAAGTAATTATTTATACCAAACAACCACAGAAGAACCAGCTCCAAAGCCCCAGCCCCTCTTTTCTCTATCAACCAATCAAGTCTACCTCGATCTCAAACTAATGAAGTCAGCTATATGTATCATCCATATCCGTTCCATTAAGGCATCATTATGTGTTGTTACAAGGCAAAGTAGATTATTTAAACCTAGAGGGTTCTCAAGAAATAGAGAAAACACTTCAACTGAAATTCACATGATTGTTAGTTTTGTTTTAACTTCACCTGCCTAAATCTAAATACATACGATGTGAGTCAAGTTGTTTATCCGAAACAATCACAGGACAGCGGAATTTTCCAAATGATAAAAGCAGACAGAGATATCGCTGGAAATTTAGAGAGACTAAATCATTGGATCCTCAGAAGTTTTGCAGCACGAGCTGCCACCAGGGACAAACAAAATAACCATATTTTCAAGGTGGAACAGAAGCAGCAGGACAATCAATAAATTAAATACAATCAAACCCAAATTAATTTGGAATTTACATGAATCCTCATGTAGCATCCATTTCTTCTATATCCAGGTCCAACAATCGAACATCCAATAAATCAACTACACTTAATCCCAAATTAGTTTGGTCAACTATATGAATCAAAGGAACCCATTCCACTACATTCAAGTCAAAATAGTCTCAAAATCAATAAATAAATTTTGCTCAATACCAAAAATGATGCAACACCCGTGTCGGATTCCCTAAAAATACACTACTCGACACACCTTTCGACAATTTTGAAGAGCCCGAGTAACATAGTCCCAAGTTACTATTAGTGAACCACATGTATCCTTTGCGTCCATTCCATTGTATTCAGCTCCAAAATAGTAGAAAATATTCAATATATCAACTATGCTCATCACAAATTAGTCTGGTCGACTATATCAATCTTATGTACACATTTCACTACATTCAGGTCAAAATAGTTAGACAATCAATAAATCGACATTGCTAAATCCCAAGTTACTCTTAGTAAACCAAAAACAAATCCTTTGCACCCATTCCATTGTACTCAGATCCAAAATAGTAGAAGATATCCAATAAGTCAACTACACCTAATAGAAAATTAGTTTGGTCGACTATATAAGTCCCTATGTGCCAAATCCACTACATTCAGGTCAAAATAGTCAGACAGTCTATAAATCAACACTGTTCAATCCCGAGTTAGTTTTAGTAAACCATACAAATCCTTTGCATCCATCCATTGTATTCAGTTCCAAAATAGCAGAAAACATTCAAATAAATCAACTAAACTCATCCCAAATCACTTATGCCGACTATATCAACTTATGTACACATTTCACTACATTCAGTTAGACAGTCAACAAATCAACATTGCTCATTCCCGAGCTAGGTTTAGTAAACGGTATAAATCCTTTGCATCTATTACATTGTATTCAGCTCCAAAATAGTACAAATATTCATTATACAACTACGTTCATCCCAAATTAGTTTGGATAGACTATTTGAATCTTATGTATTCATTGAAACTTTCAGCTCAAAAAACTTGCAAATATTCAATATTTCAACTATACGCATCCCAAAATAGTTCAGATCGACTATTTAAATCCTCTGCATCCTCACATTTAGTAACATCACGCTGAAATAAAACAATAAATTTTACTTACTTTCGCTTCTTCCTCCATGCCTTCTTCTTGCCTCCAGTGGCACGTCTCTTGTGCATCGAATCACGAGAGATACCTATCACATACCATATCACATTGCTCTTTTAAGCTTATTTTCTCGCAATTTCATTAGAAACTAATATACGATATTAACGAAGATTAAATGAGACATTACTCTTTTAATCTTATTTTCTAGCAATTTCATTAGTACATAAATCAAACATACGATATTAATAACGAAGATAAAGTGAAAGCTAAACGGATCAATTTCGTTACCCATTGTTGCCGGCGATGAAGTATTCTAGGGTTCCGGTGATTGTGCACTGCGACGGAGATGGTTAAATGAGATTCGCTTGCTTTTTATACCATTTGTAAAACCCTAGCTGTAACAAAATGCCAGTTTTGTCCTCTTTACATTTTAGTCATTGTTGTTTATCCTCTAAGTTGAGTCAGTCCCTTAGTTTCTTATTTGTTCCAATTTGATACAAATATTTGTTTTAAATGAATGGTAGAAGTCAGAACCCCTTTGACTGAACAATTGGCCCAAATTTGGATTTAGTTAGTGAATTAAGTTCGAAATGATTTAATTAAAAGTTTGGTTTTTGAGAAGTCGTAATGAATGGAAAATTATTTTATTTGGATTAAGCAATAGAATCAGCCGATAGGCGCAGGCAAGCCTAGCGCGTTAGCCCCAGTACTATAGGGAAGGCCTATGCGAAGAAAAGGCCTGCTTAAATACCAAGTAATCTCAGGCATAAAGGGTACTATTTGTAGTGGGTTCTCATAAATTTTGAAAAAGTATCACTAAAATTATAGATTAGAGTCACAATGATTATTTTTTAAAGAATAACTTTAGGGATGGTTATAATGTTGAATTTATGGGTTCGTAAATAGCTTTGAATCGGATATGTATGTATGTTAAAAATTTACTAAACATGTACATATGGTAGTTTTTGAACATTGAAATCAAATGAGTTGTAGTATAATTCAAACTTGTACACATAATGTTCAAATCTTATATCCACCTTTGCTTTGGTTATCAAATGACTAAACAGTTTTATCCTTTTATTGAGGTTTCTAAATCAAGAGTTAGAGAGATCGTATTTTGTTTGTATGAAGGTGATCTGACAAGACTACTATTTTCATTATTATGTTAATACTTTACGGACAAAAAAGAATAACTATAGTAGCACCAACTAGTGTTATTAGAAGTCATCGCTTCGGCGCTTTAACTGATAATTCGAAGCCAAAAGTTTTCACGTCATGGCCAAAGATATGCGTTTCAAAAAGATGTGTTCTTCAAATAATGACGTGCAAAAAAATCTCGATGAGAAATAATCAATTCTTTGAATCCTATTTCAAGTAATTAGATTAATACAATAACAACAACAATAACATACTCAGTCAAATCCCATAAAGACGAGTAGTTAGATTAATATCGACAATATTGCAAATTGAATATTGAAATTAGTTACTCTAATGGAGAAAATTGAGATCTTACTAGGAACAATATCATATTTATAGTGGGTAAGAAGCTCTAGTGAATTTCTTGTTAACCCCACATTATAAAAGTAGAAAATATTCTCTTATTTCAATTGGAAAAAGCAGCAAACTCTAGAAGCTAGAGCTTCATTTATTTTTGGACACGAACACTATTATATTCTCATCGAAAACTCACCTTTAGAGATTGAACAATAATAAAATAAGTCAATGTTTAATAAGTTGTAAAGATTGGAACCCTAGCTAGAGCTTCATTTATTTTTGGACACAACACTATTATGTTCTCATTAAAAACTCACCTTTAAAGATTGAACAACAATAATATAAGTCAATGTTTAATAAGTTGTATCTGAAGCCCTAGATCAGTTGGTCTTGAAGGCAGAGGGTATATTCATTGGGTGGTGTGGGAGAGCTTGGTCACAAGTTCGAAACCTCAGGGTAACGCCTGGCCTGCCTTCGCCTCTTGGGGGAGCCTGTCACACCTGATTTGCCAAGTGTGGTTTAACTGGCTGACGTGGTTTACAGGCTATTGCGTCAGTCCGGGATTTACCCTGTGTGCACTCGAAAGAGCAGCGGCTGCGGGTTCCTTCGTCAATAAAAAAAAATGTTTAATAAGTTGTAAAGGTTGGAACCTCGCGGACTAGTGGTCGCTGATGGTCGGGCCGACCGGATCCGACCCGCTCCCCGATTAAATTTAAAAAAATTAAGCGTCCAGAGCTCGAACCGACGATACGGTATGGTCCCGCTAGACGACCCGCCCCGGCCCCGCCTGATCCGCCATTTGCCAAAAATAGTCGTTGTCTAACGGCCATTTTACATTTTGGCCGTTAGACAACGGTCATTTTTGGCTTCCCCCAATCCCCCTACCCCCTTTATATTTATTTTAACCCCTAAGTTATTATATTTACACTTTAACCCAATTTTTCAACTATAAATACCTCATTTTCTCTTCTTATTTCTCACAAATCTTCCTACATTTTCTCTAATTTCTATACAACATTGTCTACTACATATTCACTCTATTTATTAATTTGAGAATTAGGAGTGAAGTTGGCAACTAGCTTGAGGATTAATCTATCGAGCAAAGTTTCAATTTTCAACCTCTCTCGATTACACATCGACTCTACGTCGGCGTTTGATAAATTCGTTCTCTCATTAAATTATTATTTTGTTTTTATTTCATTTAGCACATTTAATTTCATTATCTTTAACTTTTTAAGTCTTTAACTATTTATTACCATAATTAAAATGAAAAGAACAAAAAATGTTTTGGGCAAGGCCTTGGGTATCAAGGGCAAGGGCAAGGGTACTTCTTCTAGTATTTCTAGACAAGATGATTTTATGGATCCTGAACTGTTTCCTGAAATACCATATGATCTTGACACAAATGTTTATCCTCAAAATGAAGAAGATTTTAATTTAGATGACACTCTAGATGATGATACACCTACTATGTTTTGCAGGGCACTTTACCTTACCAAGCAGTTGTCATTAAAGACGGAAAGGAAGACTTGCTGAAATATTGGATGCAGAATGAGAAGACATTTCCGACACTTTCAATGATGGCCCGAGATATTTTGAACATTCAAGCGTCATCAATCGCTTCTGAAAGCGCTTTCTCAGTGCGATTTCAAATAGAGCACATACACTCATTAGCCGGCAGACCAAGATGACGATACTATTCGAGATTGGATACGATACGAAAGCAGAGCGATGCGCCACCCGTAGATTAACGAAGAAGACGAAAACTACAACGACAACTTATCTGAAGGCATGAGTAGCGACGTGGAACAATTTGACCAAGATATACCAATTCCAACCGAAGAACCACACGAAATTATAAAGAAACTAGAAAAAATATTTTCAAATTGGTAATATATTTCATTGCAATTTTAGTAATTTTTTCTATGTCTTCTACAATGTTGTAATTCTGAATCTTGTATATTTCAATGAAATAATTAATAATATAAGAGGCACAAAAACAGCATTGGGATGTTTTTTTTACACTCTTCTTGTCTTTGTTTAATTATTTAGTTTATAAATATATATGAGTATAATACTATAATAGTATAATATGAGTATATGACTATCACTATAATATGACTATATGTTACTTTGTTAGTAATTTAGTATTTTTAATTTAGTGGAAATTTTTTTTTTTAAAAAAAAGGGCCCGCCCGTCCCGACCAACTGCCCACCGAGACCGGTACTGGGACGGGACACGTTATCGTCCCGCCAGTACCGATCCCACCTGGCTTGCCCCAGCCCGACCCCGCCCCTCCTCTCCGTTCCGACCCCGCCTATCCCGATCTCAATGGGCCCGGCCCGACCCACTGGCCAACCTTACTTGTGACTATGATAGCCTAGAGGGAGATCAAGAAGATTTGACAAGACAGTTAAATTGCAACTGAATCTCTTCCTTTGTTGATCTTTATGTATGTTTTAATAAAACAGCGGGGAAAATATTTTAATTTATCTTTTTCATTATTCTTCTATAATTGAAAAGAACCAAATTTTAGCAGTATGTTAATTCAACCAAACTGCTGATCAAAGAGTCTATTTTGCTCAAATTCTTCAAAAATGTCATTGGATTCTCTAAAAATAGTGCATTTTTGAAAAATTTAACACGGATACGGCATCATTTTTAAATCATCCATGTTGAGGTTTGTTTTGACGTGTATGGTTCTTTGTTTTGCAGGTTGATATGTTTTTTGCTATGTGGCTCGGGTTCTTCAAAAATGTTGTCGGATGTGTGTCAGAACCTCCAAAAAATAGTGCATTTTTTAAGAATCCAACACGAATGCGGCAACATTTTTTAAGAGTCTGAACATGCAAAAAAAAAAAAAAACATACAAGGGATGATTTGAGTGAAGCACTTGTAGAAAAGCCATGCAAGTAAACAGCAGGGGAAAGTCTATTTCATGGTGCAATATAG
Source organism: Przewalskia tangutica (assembly GCA_029844215.1). Taxonomy (NCBI): domain Eukaryota; kingdom Viridiplantae; phylum Streptophyta; class Magnoliopsida; order Solanales; family Solanaceae; genus Przewalskia; species Przewalskia tangutica. Next base: position 958,951 of record CM056730.1, on the reverse strand, counting down.
TCCCATACACAAACATAAAGCTTCAAATATATTGTTTACAAAATCTGCAAGTGTCAAATGAATCAAAATATTCAGTACTTATTTGATAGGATCCTAAGTTGGTATCCCAATTGTTTCACACTAGTAAATCAAACATGATCTGACATACAATCTGAAAGAAATGCAAATCCCAGAAAAAGAGGGGAACTATAAGAACAAACACCGGCAACTTCGCCGGTCACTACAGCGTACAAAACGTTAAAAAGGAGAAAAAAAGAATATAAAAAATGACACCTCTAACTCTCAACATAGTACCAGAGGTACTACTGGTCTTATCGTGGGTGCACAAACACATCAACTACAATAGACGGTATCATGTATACCTTGCAAACTGATATACATCTCGATCGAGTGCTGAAAAACGAGCCTATATTGCTTTTACTATATTGATACTTTCAGACAAGCACCTTGCTAGCTCTATATATCAGTTTTCTTAAATTCGAAATATAAATATATATATTTGTGAGGGGTACTATAAACATCGACTTCAACTTCTTTCTCTTAAGTCTGTTCTCCTAAGTATCTTCAGATCTCCAAATATCGAAATCTCCTATGCTGCAATTCCTGGAAACAGTCAAAAAAGAAAAGATGAGTTGTCTCAATTTCTGAACAAGAAATTGCATTTTTTTCAAGGAGAAAGATAATATATGTACATTGCTTTCTTTTTTATGCATCTAATTCTAACCGCAAGTTTAACAGAAATGATGGCAAACCGCTATTCATATATCTCTAATGGAAGACAATCTTTTTATTTGTATATACTTGAACATTGTATCCATGAGATAAAAAGAGTTATGTCGACAATCTCCATATACGAGTAAGGCTGCTTTTATTGTCAGTTGAAAATAGTGACCCTATGGCCCATACAATGAAGGATCCAGTATTGCCCTATTAATCACTAGTGTTTGTTGGCTAGTCTGGGTAACCCGTGACCACATATAAGTCTCATGGCCAGGGATGTCAATGGGATCCGGAAAAAGGAGGGAAAACGTATCATGTCTCCCCCTACCAGTGGCGGAGGCAGGATTTTCACCAAGGGGATTTAAAAAATAATTAAAAATCGCCTAAAGCTAAAAAGATTAGAAACTGTGGATTAGCAGGAATTCAACCTGTCTCCTCTAATAGAATTTGGACCCCCTTTACCCGTAGACTTTTTGTACACTACTGTGCCTATATTCTAATGTCTTACAAGCTAGGATCCTGCCAAAGAAAAGGACTGATTTACTTGTTGTTTTTCTTTGTTTTTTTACATCTGTGGTGTTCGGGAGCGCGCACTCGACTAATTCCACCGGATACCTGCTACCTCCCACCAGCAACAAGTATTCACCGAGGCTTAGACATATCGTAAGAAATCACCTAGTGTTTCTGTCCTGTTGAGATATGAACCTGAGACCCTGTTGCATAGTTTCTTATAAAATGATAAGATTAAATCTAGAGGACTGCAGTTTACATATCTGTGTAACCAATATCTGGAAATATAACAAGATATATCTCAAATTTCAAAGCAACATACTCCATAAGACAGGCTACTAAGCAATGATGGTTTCAAATTAATACCAAGGGAGAGCGTATAATGTTACCTCTATTCGATTGTCTATTTGCAATACTATAATTCCCGATATAATCCCCAGAATCTTTAGCGGAAACATCTGCTGGATTTCCAAGACCATATTCAAACGAACCAGAAACGTCAGCATCAGAAGACACACCTTGCCAAGTTCGATCACCATATACTGAAGCAGCACCGCCTCGGAATTGATCTCCGTAAGACCCCTCGTAAGTAGCACCAGTCGATGCTGTAAACGATGAAGTTGTAGCGGGGCCCGCTGCATTGTTTCTTCCAAGTCCTCCAGATCCCAGCCCATAATTATTCCCACCACCATATCCAGAAGAATTACCGCCCGGAGCAAAAATAAGAGAGCCCCAATTAGCACTGTTATTCCCGAAGACGCCATAATTTCCACTTCCGGACCCCACAAATGAATCTGGTCCACCAGAATTTGCAGAAGTGTTGAGGCCAAGGCCAATATTTCCCCATAAATTCCTGGTTGGCGAGCTTAGAAAAGAGTCCCCTCTATTTCCGCTTGTGCTATATCCAATAGGAGTAGTACTGTATCTGCTTGAATTTCCACCAAAATACGGGTTTAGTATTCTCCCATAACCAAGATTATTGCTAAAGTTGGACGCTCCTGCAAAGGTAGGGCTCAAAGCCGGGTCCAAATTTACACCCATTCCATAAGCAGGAGAAGCAAACTGAGAGAAACCAGCACGAGCACCGGCAACTGGACCAAACCTTCCATCCATGCGGACCCCGTATCCTCCGACCGATGCTAGATTATACCCCTGAGCAGCATAGTTGTTGAGGAAATTGTTGGCTCTATTGAGTCCGTAGTTGTATCCTACGAGCGGGCTGCGAGGACCCGGTGCAGGAGATAGCTCCTTTGGCACGGCCCTCTTTACTTCAACCACTTTACCATTTAGTTCATGAAAAGTCTTATACAATGCCCGATCAACTGCTTCCTCCGAATCATAAGTTATAAATCCAAATCCTCTTGGCCTCTGAGTATTATGGTCATACATCACTACGACATCTGTAATTGTACCAAACTGATCGAAATATGTCTTGAAATCACTCTCCGTGACAGTAGATGCTAAGCCTCCTACGAATATCTTTTTTGTGCGTCCAGGACCTGGAGATCCTTGAATGCTGCTATTGTTTCTATTTATTATTTGTTGATCATCCCTAGGAACAGCCTTCTTTGCCTCAACCTGAAAATAGGAAGCAACTTATTACTTGTAGAGATAGAGATAATTATCCATTTGATAAAGAGTCTTTGAAGTGTATATAGTGAGACCTCTCTATAACAACAATTCACTATAACAACCGAGTTTTGGAACCCATTTTCATGTTATGTTACATTATATGTTCTTTATAACATCATTTCGCTATAACAACTACAAAATGTAGGACAAATGATGTTGTTATAAAGAGGTTTGACAATATAAGTTCTATGTAAACAAGAGGTCTCTATCAATTAGCAGTTGCAGAAGTACAACCAATCATTTAGCATAAACCTTTCATTACAGGAGGTCATGGGTTCAAGCCGTGGAAGCAACCTCTTGCATAAATGTGAGGTAAGGCTGCATACAATAGACCCTTGTGGTCCGATCCTTCCCCGGATCCCGCAGATAGCGGGAGCTTAGTGCACCCTGCCCTTTTTTTTCTTCCATTACAGCTTTCCGGCAGAGGTGGATACAGAGTGTCGGTACCGGTTCATCGCCTTAAATAATGGTTATGAACCCATAACCTTAAAAATATAATGGTTCAATGATAATAACTTTAAAGCTTTAACCCATAAGCTTAAATACTGGATCCGCCTCTGCTCCCCGGTCAATTCACATTTAGGTAAACTATGATTATTAAACTTAAGAGTTGAGTACACTACTCTAATCTCTCAGAGATGAAATACTACAATAACAACTATTATGGCTCCATATCAAAATAGTTGGGTCGGCTTTATGAATCCTCTATGTCCATTTCACTCCAGGAGGTCATGAGTTCAAGCCGTGGAAACAACCTTTTGCAGAAATGTGAGGTAAGGCTGCATACAATAGACCCTTGTGGTCCGGTCCTTCCCCAGACCCCGCGCATAGCGGGAGCTTAGTGCACCGGGATGCCCTTTTATGTCCATTTCACTCCAATATCTAAGATAAACAACAACTATGCCTAAACTCCAAACAAGTTGAGCTCAACTATAGCAATCCTCATTGACCATGTTTCTCTATTTAAATTCATCTAACCCAAATTAGAAAGACTTAAAAATGAAAAGAAAAAGAAAACTACCGTTCGCCCATCAATCATATGTTTCTCCTTAACTACTCTTTCAGCAACAACAGGATCAGCAAAGACAACAAAACCAAAACCACGAGCACGACCAGTATTACGATCCCTCATGATCACAGCTTCCACCACTTCTCCATATGACCTGAAATATTCTTTAAGACGATCCTCATCCGTGTCCCAAGAAATCCCACCTATGAATAGCTTACCAAGATCTGACTCCATCATTTCTGCAATCATAAGTTGAATATCCACAAAAATAAGTTCCACCCACATAACAAAATCACATCTTGCACAAGCTAATGCAAAAATTTAAACTCTAGACAATCAACTAAGAATTTGAGCAAAATTTTCCACTCAACACTAAAAACAATTACTCCCGCCGTTCCAATTTCTTTGTCTTACTTTCCTTTTTAATATGTTTCAAAAAAATGTCTCTTTCCTAATTTGGCAACTCTTTAATTCCAACATCCCTCCTGACATATTTAAGATCACAAGACTAAAAGGCAATTTGGTACATTATACATATATTTAGTTTAAGACCAAAAGATTCAAAAGCCTTCTTTACTTTCTTAAACTCCGTGCAGTCAAACTAAGATAAACAAATTGAAACGGAGGGAGTATATTCCTGCAATCATAAGTTCAATATCCACAAAAATAAGTTTCACCCACATAACAAAATCACATCTTGCACAAGCTAATGCAAAATAAATACTACTAAACAATCACTAAGAATTTGAGGAACATTCTTCCACTCAACATAAGGATATAGTTTATTCTGCAATCATAGGTTCAATATCCACAAAAAAAAAGTTTCACCCACATATCAAAATCACATCGTGCACAAGCTAATGCAAAAATCAATACTACTAGACAATCACTAAGAATTAGAGTAAAATTCTTCTGCTCAACATGCAAAAAAAGGTCCATTTCTGCAATCATAAGTTCAATCTCCACAAAATAAGTTCTGCCCACATAAAAAATCACATCTTGCACAAGCTAATGCAAACATTAATACTATTACTAGACAATCACTAAGAGTTGAAAGTATATGTATGTCCTAGAGACAATTTGTATTAGGACACAATGTACTTTATACACATTTGTATTTATATTAATGATGATTAATATTATGGCATTTGCATTTATTGAATTATTAGTTGATTGTTTATAATATTTTATAAATGCATCCCTAGAGTTCACGTGTTTATTAATGATGTGAGAATTAATGTTATAACGTAACTCTTAAATTACCTCGACTAATGATCATCGAAATAGGGATATCGATGATATGTGATACATCGACATGTGGCCTGCATCATTGTTACACCTCGTGAGTTAAGACAAAGATTTAGAACGTCATTAAGGATTGGGATTTCCAATTTTCGAAATTACATATATTTTACGTACTAATACGATTTAATTTTTGGCAATGACGAATGTGACGCCGGAAATCCCTTTAGAAATGGTGGAATAAATAAATAGGTATTTTTCCGTTATGAGATAGTAAGGTAATTAAAGGTACGATGATAAGAAATTAAGGCTATGAGAAATTAGATTAAAAGAAGTGGGGGTTGATTTAGTTAAATAAATACTTAGAGGGGGCAAAGTGTGGCATTTAAGGGGGTCTTAGTGCATTTTTTTAAAATCTGAAAATTAAATAAAACTCTTCTAAAAACCTTCATTTCTTACACACAAATCAGAATTTTTAAGCTCCCATTTCTCCCCCCCCCCCCTTCTTGAACGAAAATCCCCACCCTTTGCAAAGAAACTTTAGCTTGTTATTCCATCTTCTTGGGGTAAATTATCCCACCATTTTGAGGCGAAATTATCACCCCAAAACAGTGGGGTTCTCGGCAAAGCTGGCCGAATTTTAGGGCAGTGGGTTTTGGATTTTTTGGACAAGATTTCTTGAAGGAAAAGATGTAAGAATGTTGGGTTAACATAGTAGAATTATTGCATGTTGGATTGGGGTTGAAGAAGTGAAGATTGGCCAAGAAAAATCGAATTTTGTGAAAGAAAAATGGGCAGAAAATTCGTTGGTTACTGGCAGATTTTTAGTCAAATTTGGAAGGGAATATCTCCTAGCATATTAGGAGTTTTTGGGTGTTTCAAAAGCCTAAAATGAAGTTCGTCGAGTCTAGTTTCCAACGCAACAAACCGCTCGTCGATAGGACACTGGAGTAGAGAGTTATCGACGTTACAAGTGCAGCCGACGAAGCAGTGACTAAAAATCTGGACAGTCACGTTTTTGGGGACTGTTTTGGACGAATTCGAGGTATAAAATTCTTCTTTTATAGTTTAATGACATTGCATGTTGTTGTAGTTGAAGATATGAATTGGTGTTAAGATGGAATTGGAAATATGAAATGTATGTGATTGTATTAAGGATATATACACCGATTTAGAACCTATTTTTGGCGTACGTTGGAATTGAGTAATTGTGTTGGTATGTTATTACTAATTGCATGTGAAAATTTAGATGAAACCTTGATGTTTAAAGTTAAAGTTGTTAATTGAAGTTGTTGGGAGATTAATTGGAAAGTAAGGAATTTTGGAAAAAGCTTTGGAATTGTAAAATATTGATATGACCGGAAAGTTGATAGAAATTGTTGAAAATTTCGATAATGTATTACTGAATTGAACTAGTATGTAAATAAGCTACAAACATATATATGTATTGCAATAAGATACCTATACATGCCTCGAAAGGATTAAGTGTAAGAAAGGTGTTAATTTTATATATTCTGGAATAAAGGGAAAATCGTTGGTTTGAATTGAATTATTGGTTTGAATTGGATTGTTGGTTGATTGGATTGTAGCTGGAGTTGAATTGTTGGTTGATTTGGATTATTGGAAAATTGTGGATACGCACATAAACAAAGGAAATGCTGCCCAAATTTTTGTAGAAATAAGGGAGCCTTTAAGCATATAACTTACATTAGGAACCATAGAATTGACGAGCATGTTGTTCCTTATCATAGGTTGAAGTACTAGGCGAGGAATACTTTAATACCAAGTCGATTAGTTCGCCTAAGAGGTATGTAAGACCTTTCTATCTTTCTTTTGGCATGATTTTTAGTAAAGTCACGGACGTACTTAACTCCTACCGATTCGCTTTTAAAAATGATTATTTACTAGTTATGGTTTTGAATGAGTTTATGGTAGTAATGTTGTTGAGAGTCACAAAATGATTTTAGCTGCATCTGATTGCTCATGATATCTACTCGTGCTAAGTGTTACTATTTCATTCCACCGAGTCGGGCGGATCATGATCGTGCGGCAGATCTGATTTCATCGAGTCCTCACTGTAGGCCGAGACACGATATATATATACAGATTACATCGAGTCCCTCCTGTAGGCCGAGACATGTTACGTAGCAGATACAAATTCCATCGAGTCCTCCATGTAGGCCGAGACATGTTTTACGATTTTATATACGCATACGAGCACGATGTTTTATGATTCAAGATACATGATATGCTTTGCATACGATTCTCAGTTTTAGCGATTTGATGACTCTCATTTTACTTGGTACGATTGTTAATCGCTTTCTGATTTTATGTTTTACATACTAAGTACATTATTCGCATCGACTTCTTCTGAAGTGCGTCAAATGCCCGCAGTTCGGGAGTTGAATAGGTGACCTCCGCTTTAGGATTTTGTACATGATTGGAGAGCTCCTTTGTTACGGAGCCAGCTATTTTTGGTACAGACCTTTATTTTTCAGACTTATGCATATTTTGGGCACGACGGTCTGTCCGTCATATGTCAAGATACTCTTAGAGGTGCTGTAGCGATTGTGGGTTGGATGTTTGTACTTCATTTTGGGTTTTGATGTCCGTTATTTAGTAGCGGCCTCACGGCCATGATTTTGACTTATGCCTTTGTGCGCGTGATGTGGTTGGTGGCGGCTGATGGCCAGCCTATTATGACCGTTGTTTTGTTGTTGTTTTGGCGCTTTGCGCCGCCCGTTTTTAGGGATATGTTGTAAAAGCAGCGTTGTGCTGCCGAAATTTATGTAGACATCTGTATTAATTGGATTAAGAGTGACAGGTCAGTAATGACGTCCAATTAGGACGTTAATCACGGCCCGTCGGGTCGGGTCGTGACAATCATATCCTTAGGGGATGTAGTATGTCTCACTTGCTACGAGTTATGGCAACTCGTGATGGACACATGGATATTTGCTGAAGTATTGGTACACCCTACTGATACACTGTTTGTTATATGTCTAAAGTGTCATCGGTGTGTGGAGATAGAAGTCCTTAGACTTGAGGTTGATGCTCACCTTATTCACGGAGTAATGTACTTTGATCCTGTCCTAATCTCAAATACCTTATAGGTTGAGACACGGCTTGTTTTGGTACGTTACGAAGTGGATTAAAGGTGATAGTCGAACCAAGATTAGAATTCATTCCTTGAATGCATATTCGAGTGAACACTCAGATACTTATATGGTATTAGGTTGACTAAGTCATTGGCCAATGCAATGGACATATCTGTGATATGGTCCTGTTGTCAACTAATATAAATAAGTTATAATGATCAAGCCATTTGGATAGACACTTGACAGATCCAAAGCTTGATTGAGTGTGTCATGAATGAAAGGATTTTATCTTCTCACACAGAGGTTCAGTTCACATATTTTGTGTAGCTAAACTTTACATATTGAGTTCGTCTTCCGGCGCAGTTTAAGAGTTCCGTGTAGACCCTAATGTTATTAGTGTCAATATGTAAAGGCCTGAAGGGTAACACTAAGTCATTTGTTCCGTTGATTCAAGGATGTAATCAGAGAGTATATATATATAAATGTTCGGTTGATAATCGAGACATTAGAATAAAATAGAAACGGAATTGGGAGGGCAGGCCACGGCGTACCGCTGGCGCCACTTACTCAGAGCCGCGACGCCAACACGCGTCCAGTGGGTCCGAATGACCCACTCTGCATCGGTTTCTAGGCCTGGCCCGCGAGGAAAACCCTAGCTAATTTCTCAGCTATATATACAGGGTTTTGCCTCATATTTTATAGACGATCTTTCCATAAGATTTACTTTGCTGAAACTCTGCAGGAATTCCTAGCTTTCCAAAGGAGAAATTATATCATAGTTTTTGACTTGCGAATCGAGGAGTGATTGCGTGCGCACCCTCAGGACACACAAACTCAGGTTGAATATTAGGAAGCTGCTAAATTGTAAGTGTTCTAATGATGCATTACAGTTTACTTATGTGTTTACATTGTTATAATCATCCTACAGTTTGACCGTCGTCGGGTTTGAAACATAAATTTTCAAATTCCGCTGTTTGTACGAACACGACAAAACCCTACAGTGGTATAGAGTCTGGGTTGTTTTGTGTGATTATATAATGAATATTAATGATAATATGAGTTAGGATTTGTTTAAATTTAATTTGTGTCGATTGAAAGCTTTAAAACCTTTAAAACTCAAGAACACATAGTTTTGTCTCCAGATCTGTTGAACAGTGATGTAATCGAGGAAGTCATTCAAATTTAACTCATCTAAATTGATATGCGTGACAGGTTCGATTCGAACATGGTGCATTGAGACGAAGAAACAAGAAGGATTTGATGACGGTCGATAAACGTGCTGTAAAATAGTGAAAGGGGTACGAAATGGATCTGCAAATCTGAGCCTAAACCAGTTTTAGAGTTTCGGAATTGCAGAAATTGTGTTTCTGGGGCGGGGCGGGGCGCTGCGACGCTGGCTAGGGTTTTGCGACAGCGTCGTGGCTCTGTTCAATAGGGTCTCGACGCTGTTCATCCAGAAGCTTAATATAATGAGTTAGATACAAGTCATATGATGTATGACTTGATTGTTGATCTTGAATGAATCCCCGAAAACTGAAAATGTTCCCCAAACATTAAATACAAGTCTAATTATAACGCGTCGTCCATTATAATTGTTAGGGTACTGAGTCTTTTTCGGCGATACAAGTATTTATGCCAAAGCATTTGCTCTAAGTCTAAGAGGACCAAGACTTTTTCATAGATGTGTTAAAGTGAAAGTAAATAATAAACTTTTGTAGGTATTTACACCAAAATGTTTGCTTGCAAAGACTAAGTTTACTTAGGCATTTAAACGCAGTCGTGTAATGGGGTTGGCTTGTTTAGATGAATCATGGCGCGAAAGTGTCGGACTAGTCTAAAGACGTAAGATTAAAATGAAAGATATTTAATCAAACCAAGAGTTGTAGAGTTGCTGTACAATTGGTTGAGGACCTACCAAAGTGTGCTATTGAAATTATCAGCCAAAGCAAACGCGAATATAGCATATGTTTGGATCTTGGCCCATTATGACATTTATATTGATTTAGGTTCGTATTCTACCTTGGGGTCGTAGAAGTATGTAAAATAGTGGGAGCTAATTAAACAAAATGTCATGTTAAAATTAGCAAATTATGAATGTGTATAATTTAGGAGAATGAATTTTGATTGCATTTTCATGTTCTATCTATTATCTTCAGAGCTTCAGAAATGTCAAACTTTTCGTTGAAAATGCTTATGGAGTCCAACAAACTTACTGGACCCAACTTCATTGACTGGCTAAGAAATGTTAGAATTGTTCTTAGATAAGAAGAAATTGAGTATACATTGGACAAAGTGTTCTCCACCGCTCCAACGGAGGATTCTGCAGAGTATGCAACCTTCGACAAGGTTGCTTACCAGAAACATTATAAGGATGTCACCTCAGTTCAATGCTTAATGTTGTCTTCTATGTCATAGTCATTGCAAAGACAGCATGAAACTATGGGGCCTAACGAAATGTTAGCCCATTTGAGGAGTCTTTATGATTCGCAGAGTCAGACAATGGAGTATGACATGCTCATAGAACTCTTCAAGTGTAGGCTAAATGAAGGGGTCAAATTTCACCTCATATGTTGAGAATGATTGAGTTGATTGAAAGGTTGGCCGCCATTGACATAAAGTTTCACGACAGAATCTCCACCACCCTCATCTTGCACTCACTTCCTAGATCGTTTGAGAGTTTCATTGTCAATTACAATATGAATGAAACTAAAGCGACATTGCCGGAGTTACATAATATGTTGAAAACTTTTGAATCTTCGACCTCTAAGACCAAACCTATTCTGATGGTTGGCTCCTCTAGTCGCCCCAAACCGAAAGGTAAGGGACAACAGAGAGGGAAGGGCAAAGTTATTGCTCCGGCAACAACAATGAAGCCCAAGGGAGGGGCGAAGAAGAAAAAGAAGAAATTGCTGGCATCGGATGTTTGCATGAATTGTAACATGAAGGGGCATTGGAGAAAGGATTGCACTGCTCCAGGCGGAGGAATGACACCAGGTGCTAATGTGCAAGGTATGTTTGTAATTGAAATTAATCTATCTATAAATGATTCTCATTCCTGGGTACTTGATACCGCTTGTGGCTCACACATTTGTACAAATGTGCAAGAGCTAACTGATAGCAAGAAAGTCGGGCCTTGCGAGGTGGACGTGCACGTCGGAAATGGAGCACGAGTTGCTGCTGAGCGCGTGAGAACTTATAGGATAGATTTACCTTTTGGCAAAGTTTTAATGTTGAACGATTGTTATTATGTTCCTTCTTTAACAAGGAATATTATTTCCATTCTTGTACTTCATTCAGAGAGTTTTTCTTCAAACACGTCTAATGGCAATATGGTTTTGACTTTAGATAATGTTGTGTATGGAATTGCGCCTCTTGTGAATGGATTGTATACATTAAACTGCCACAGGGAAATTTTCAATGTACAAAATAAAAGGGAGATTGAAAGTATATGTATGTCCTAGAGACAATCTGTATTAGGACACAATGTACTTTATACACATTTGTATTTATATTAATGATGATTAATATTATGGCATTTGCATTTGTTGAATTATTAGTTGATTGTTTATAATATTCTATAAATGCATCCCTAGAGTTTACGTGTTTATTAATGATGTGAGAATTAATGTTATAACGTAACTCTTAAATTACCTCGACTAATGATCATCCAAATAGGGATATCGATGATATGCGATACATCGACATGTGGCTTGCATCATATCCTTAGGGGATGTAGTATGTCTCACTTGCTACGAGTTATGACAACTCGTGATGGACACATGGATACTTGCTGAAGTATTGGTACACCCTACTGATGCACTGTTTGTTATATGTCTAAAGTGTCATCGGTGTGTGGAGATAGAAGTCCTTAGACTTGAGGTTGATGCTCACCTTATTCACGGAGTAATATACTCTGATCCTGTCCTAATCTCAAATACCTTATAGGTTGAGACGCGGCTTGTTTGAGTACGTTACGAAGTGGATTAAAGGTGATAGTCGAACCAAGATTAGAATTCATTCCTTGAATGTATATTCGAGTGAACACTCAGATACTTATATGATATTAGGTTGACTAAGTCATTGACCAATGCAATGGACATATCTGTGATATGGTTTTGTTGTCAACTAATATAAATAAGTTATAATGATCAAGCCATTTGGATAGACACTTGACAGATCCTAAGCTTGATTGAGTGTGTCATGAATGAAAGGATTTTATCTTCTCACATAGAGGTTCAGTTCACATATTTCGTGTAGCTAAACTTTACGTATTGAGTTCGTCTTCCGGCGCAGTCTAAGAGTTCCGTGTAGACCATAATGTTATTAGTGTCAATATGTAAAGGCCTGAAGGGTAACACTAAGTCAATTGTTCCGTCGATTCAAGGATGTAATCAGAGAGTATATATATATATAAATGTTCGGTTGATAAGTAGAATAAAATAGAAACGAAGCAGAATTGGAGCAGGGCCACGGCGCCACAGGGCCACGGCGCCACAACGCCACTTACTCAGAGTCGTGGCGCCAACACGCGTCCAGTGGGTCCGAATGGCCCACTCTGCATCAGTTTCTGGGTCTGGCCCACGAGGGGAACCCTAGCTGATTTCTTAACTAAATATACAGGGTTTTGCCTCATATTTTATAGACGATCTTTCCACACGATTTACTCTGCTGAAACTCTGCTGGAATTCCTAGCTTTTCAAAGGAGAAATTATATCATAGTCTTTGACTTGCGAATCGAGGAGTGATTGCGTGCATACCCTCGGGACACACAAACTCAGGTTGAAGATTAGGAAGCTGTTAAACTGTAAGTGTTCGAATGATGTATTACAGTTTACTTATGTGTTTACATTGTTATAATCATCCTACAGTTTGACCGTCGTCGGGTTTAAAACATAAATTTTCAAATTCCGCTGGTGTACGAACCCGGCAAAACCCTACAAGAGTTTGAGCAAAATTCTTCCACTCAACATAAAAAAAAACAATTTTCCTCTGCAATCAAAAGTTCAATATCCACAAAAAAAAAATCACCCACATAACAAAATCACATCTTGCACAAGCTAATGCAAAAAATTAATACTACTACTAAGACAAATTCAATCACTAAGAATCTATATTAGCAAAATTTGCCTTCATCTTAATCAAATTCAACACAATCAGATAAATTATCAACTTGATATAAACAAAATCTTAGGAATTCAAAACACCCAGACATCATAAAAAAAACACAAAAAGATCCAAAAATGTGGATAAACAAAAGTAATTAACACAAAACAAAACATATACCTTATCCAGCAAATCAGAGATCAGACAGCAAGTGGGAAGTGTTGGTTCAATCCAAGAACATGGATCCTCGTATCATCAATCAAAAAACAATCCAATGTATCTAAAATAAATCAAAATTCCAACAGATCAGAAGCTCAAGAAAAAAAGGAAATTAAGAGAAATAGAACATAGCATTTGTAAAGATTGAACATTTTTTCAAGAAAAAAAACCCAAATTGGGAAATGGTTAGAAACTATAAACAGATATCTAAAAGGAAGGCTATATAGTTATTAATACTCCATTAATATTGTAGGAATAAGGTGAAAACAGAGGATGTTAGTGCTCATCCTCTACCTCTCTTCCTTTCTCTCTCTCTCCCAAAATGTCCCTCTCTTCTTTGGTTATTTCTCTTTTTATAAATATAAAAGTTAGATAAATATTGAAGGGAATGGAAATTCATGAATAGATTACGAGGTCGTTTGGCCAAGATTAAATTAGCTTATAATTTATTTTTTTAGTTTATTATGTGTTTGATACATATTAAAGTGCTAACAAGCAATGACAGATCTAGCATATATATATATGCTAAGTTCTATAAATGTTAATAAGAGGGTGATCGGCCAAATTTATAATCAGATTAAATTAGTTTATAAGTATTTTTTTTAATTTATTCGTGCATTTAATAAATATAAAAAATGCTTACGAGCAATGGCGGATCTAGCACATATGGTGCGGGTTAACTGGAATCAATAACCTTTTTTATGGATCATGTATATACATTAAGAAATTAATAAGTTTTATAAATATTTAATTCAAGAATTTAGTTATTATTACGTATTAACTTGAAACTATTATAAAAATCCATAAACTTCAAATATTGAATTCACTTCTACGTATAAGTCAATTGTTTATAAGTTGAAATGAGTCATAAGTTATATGTTGGTCATGGCTAACTTATGATTTTACAACTTATAAGAATTTTTTATCTGATCATAAATTTTATAAATTTATCCCTAATATCTTTTGTAATCTTCAAAATATTCTTTTGAAAACATAACTTTTAATTGCTAATTAATTAATGTGAATATAGGCCATAATTTTTGTGGCCTATATAAATCATTTCATTAAGGGGAAAATGAAAAGTTTAAAAACAAATTATTGCTAATTATGAAAAATATTATTTTTATAGACTAATTAAAAAAGAATAAATGTCACATAAATTAAAAATAGAAGTATACTAATTTAACACTTATATCTAAAGATGGGAGAAAATAGACAAGACAAGTAGATGAAGGGCCCGTGAATGAGACTACGTGCGTGTATGTCTCTTGTGTACATTTGGTTGTGGCAAATCGTCCGGTAAAAGAATACTAGTGGGGGCGCCTACCTTACATAAGATATATGGCTAACTTGTCTATATTAGTACTATAGAATGATACTGTCCAAACTGCACACAGAATTTCAGTTGGCTTGCGGTTAGATCCCAAGAAGACAGTTCGAAATGGCTACATGATGTGGGAGTTCATTTCTTCTTGCTGTGAGGATGACTCGCAAGACTGTAGACATGCGCCTCCCACCCAGTGGGCCAAAGACTACTGTGATTTACCTTCCTCCACCAATCTCTGTCGGGTCGGAGGGGTGGGGGCCCTGTGGGCGAGTGATTTCGCCTTTTTGCTCCCAAGAATGATACTGTCCAAGTACAAAGACAAATAATTTTGACCACCATGGTGGCCAGACGGAGCCATCAAGTAAATTCTAGTGGTGCAAAGATGTTTTTGTGCAGTAAAAAAAAATTGATCGAAGTTTCATCCAAAACGATATTATTTTGATCGAAAATTTCCAAAAAACTGGTGGTCCAGTTGCACCATCTTTCTTCACGTGGTTCCGCCACTGATGGTGGGGTGATTTAAGTAGAAGCGAAGTTAGAAATTAAATTTCATGAGTTCTAAATTTTAACGTAGAGATACCAAGGGTTAATGATTGAGTTTTGAATTAAAGTTTTGTACATATTAAATTTTTTAATATAAATATTAAATTTGAACTAAAGCTATTGATTTCGGCAGAATCTGTACGTTAGCTTCTAGCTATGTTCCCTGCTCGTAAGGGATTTACCCGAATTCCTTTCATTGAAATATTATACTATATATAAGGTCATTTTATGTCAATAATAAATGTTGAATTCTCCTTACTTATGCGTGTATTTATTTCTTTATATTTTGAATCATTTTAGAGAAAAAATTAATTCCCCTGCTGATCCTCACAAGCAGGGTCGTCTTTTGGATTCGTGTGAGGTGTGCTACCGCACAAGGCACCCGAAAAACGAAAAAATTTAGGAGCCTTTTTTTCATTTTTTATTAAGTAGTATTAGCCAGAATTTACTCTAAAGGCTCATAATTTGCAGGTCTTATCCCAATTAAGGATCTACTTTTACGAATTAGAACGTGACTCCCAAAAATATTTGAGACGGTTCTGTTCACAAGCAATATCTTTCATGAGATTTGACAATTTCTTTTTTCTGCTCATATATTTGGGAAAATAGCGAATCTTTCCTACCACGAAAAAAGACAAACAAATTTGTTAATAAATTTGATTAAGCAAAGGTAATAAAAGTTTATGTATAGATTTTTAATGGTTTTTTACCAATAAATAAAAGTAATACATATGTGGACCACATATAGTAAAGTGGGCGAATAATTTTTTAAAACGAGTGGGAGAATATATTTGTTAAGCATTCATTTTTCACATTTGCAATATGCTAGTTAATATTTCCTTTTTTTTTTCTCACTAAGTTTTTGGTAATTATATCGGAGCCTCGACTAACTGAATTCACGTTGGAAAGTCTCATAATAGAAGTAAGCACTCTCTATAAAAGATGACTCCATATTTACCAAGACTCAAACCCAAGACCTTTGATTCTTAATGGAGACGTACTCACTATTCAACTACATCCGTCAGTGATTAACGCAACTGAATTTTCACACTTCTTTCTTCTTCCATGCATGTTTGTTGCTTGTTCAAATAAAAAATTATTAAAAGTTAATTAATAATGTCAAACACAACAATAATAATAGTAGTAGTATTATATTTCTCCAAACACAACAACAACAATGTTATTACATAACTAAATACTATATTTCTCCAATTTTAAATTTTGAATGAGTTATTTAAAGAATATAGGAAATTTTATTTCTATTTTTGTTTAGAAGACTTGGTAATCTGTAGCCACGTTAAAAGCTACGGCAAAAAGGACTTCAACCTAGGAATGTCAATGGGGCGGGGGAAGGGTACCTCATATCCGTACCTGTCACTTAAAACTCACTCCCATCTCCGCCCCACCACCCATCACAGGTACTAATTCCTTCATCTCCCCCTGCCCCACTTACCCCGACGGGTACCCATATATTAAGAATATTAAAAGATTAAAATAAAGCGTGAAATTTATATAGAAGAAGACAAGAAATTTTCTAGTCCTTTCAAACGATCATAATTGTAAAAAAAGGAAAAGAGAAACTTCAATGTCATTACCAAAGTTGTCACATACACACAAGTAGAGTTATTGCATTGTACCATACATTTTCACACAAAAACATTAAAAAAATTAAAGGGTACCATACATTTTATTTTAAATGATAATAATAATAATAATAATAATAATAATAATAATAATAATAGGTTGATGACTTGACAAGAATCAGGGAGTCTTGACAAAAATAAGAGATTTTAAGTCCTTGTCTAGTTAAGAATACAAGAAAATCAGCATAATTAAAGAATCCAACACAGGGGCGGATAGTTGGGCGGGGGCGAGTAGCGAGGCGGGTGCGGGGCGGTACCCGCATTTACCCGCTCCACTGACAAAAGTGCTACCCCATACCTGCCCCACCACCCACCAAACTATTCCAATACTCGCTCCAACTAAAGCAAATGCGGGACGGTATTCACATTTACCGGCCCCACTGACCTCCCTACTTCAACCTTTCATTTTAGGAAGGTTTTTGACTTTTTAAATATAATTGTTTACAACACCAACTATGTGACATATACCACCTCATTTTTCATGTTGGACGTTAATTTTAAATCACTTAATTAGGTGATGTTTATTTTTATTAAGATTAAAACGCTTTAATATGATCGATATATCTAAATAGTAAGATGTTATTTTTAAATTTGAAGATTGAATAATTAAAATTATTTATCTTTAACCTCTGAGTGTGAATAATTTTCATATATTATGCTTTTATTGCTCTAAACTATTGCAAAAGGGACTTCTTATGCTTTTATTTTTCATTTGGTCATTGAGAGACTTTGCTTTCTTGATGACATATGGACCACCTTTAAATCATTAACCGAAAAAAGAAAGCCTTAGATTGGTCTATGTTTCTTGTACCAACTTTAGTTAACCAAATTTATATAGGAGTTATTGTCTTTTATAATAAGCATACACCTAGAAAGCAATGCCTACCTTGAAAACATGTTAACAAAAATAGAGTTATAGGTATCCCAACAATAATTGTGGTATTCGATCAGCTTACACACACTTCAATTGTTTCATCGAATACCTGCTACTTATTATCACACGATACTTATAGATGATGTTTTAAATCAGATCAAAATGACAAACGGAAGCACATGCCTATAAAAACCAGGGATACTGCTTTGTATCAATTGAGCAAATACATATCGTAATTATATATCAATATTTTCTAAACATATCTTGAGAGCATCCTAAATTGCTTATGATATCATTATGAATATACAAATTTGGAGAAGGGCAATGATTCCTTCTCAAAATTAGCATTTTTAAAAATGACACTGTACTAAGAGGCAATCTTGAGGGTCGGTTACAGCTTCACATATATATATATATATATATATATATATATATTTACAGAATTGACTAAATATTTATAGAAAATTGATTGTGAACTCAGTTATTATTGTATTAATATTTTAAAATCGTTGCAAAAATAAATAAACTTTAAATTCTAAATTGGAGTAACTACTTCAACACTACTTGCACACATGAAGGTGAAAGCATTGACTAAATATGAAATTTGCACAAGCATTAGGCAGACACCCCTGCATTGTCTCCCCATGCTTGCCAAAAATCAAAACTAGAGGCAGCAGCTGGCAAACAAATCTTTACTAGGCAGCTATAATTCCTATTGTCTGGCATTTTTTAAAATATTTGTTGAAACAATGAGTGGTCTTTGTTCAAATTTTGATGATAACTAAGTAGATTGTACATTAGATACTTCACAACATCGAAATAAAAGGGGATACAAAGCTCATCTACAGCTGTGTTGCATCTAATGTCCTTTTTCTTGGCGTAAAGTAAATCCTCGCCTGCAGACTCCACCCCGACCGACAGTAGACGGTGGCGATGAAATCTGGTGACTCAGATACTCACTAGGTGGGAAGCACAGTGCCTAGTGCCCACAAGGTGGGAGGCTCACTGTTTGATGTCCACAAGGAGTCATTCCCCACAAAGGAGGAATGAAAACCCCCACACTGCGGCTGCGAGGGCTCGAATATGCCTACTTGGGGGCAATCTACCACACTGGAACCAACTGAGCTACGCCCATGCGGGCTCTAATGCACTTTTTCTCATTTACTAAACACTGGCGGATTACAAAAATATTACTCCTATCAAAGAAATACTAAAAACTAATTTCATTGTGTCAAGGTTTTTTAGCAATTTCTTTTATAAGTAAACATTAAAAAGGATCTTGGCACTTATTTATAGAAAAAAAATTCGACTAGCTAGGACCAATTTGAAAAAAGAAAAATCATGTTTTAATGGTACATTATCTATTACTCCTATTTAGTGTTTACAAAAAATTAGGAGATACATGTCATATATTTTTATGTGAATTTCTATTACTCAATTGTGATTAGTTGATATTATCGCTTCATTAAATTACTAATAATAAATTTATATGATTTGGTATAAAAAATGCCAAATAAATATAAGTCGATCAAGTAGGTGTTTAATCAATGCTTAGTTGACGAAGATTTGACTCTCGACATATATATCCATAACATATAGATTTTTTTTTATTAATGAAGCTCGTCAATTATTACTATTATGAACTAACTAAAAGTGTAAGATGATATTAATCTTCCTTGGGGAGTTTTCTCAGTAATATAAAATATAAATAGGTGTACAATGTTTATCTCAATTACAATAGGAATCCTAATCTCATATACAAGAGGAATCATAGTATTACCATAATTATATTTACACAAATATACTAATTACGGGTGGAGATCTTTATTTTACACCTATACTACACGTTTACACACCCCCTCAATCGGAGCGGGAAGAGGCCGGACGCTGAGACTGGATCTGAAGTCAAGAAATAACTGTCTGGGAAGTCCATTAGTAAATATATCTGCATATTGATAGGATGATGGAACATGTAACACTCTGACATGGTCTAGCGCAACTTTCTCACGAACGAAGTGTAGGTCTATCTCAATGTGCTTGGTTCGCTCATGTTGAACCGGATTATGAGAAAGATATATGGCATAGATGTTATCACAGTACACAATAGATGTCTGACGCAAAGGACACTGAAGATCTAACAGTAAATGTCGCGCCGATTTTTGACCTCGGGGTCTTAACGGTATCCGCGACATTGCTCTTTGGCGCGGTTCCCTGGATGGAGCAATAATGCTGATTTTGAGGAGTCGTCACCTAATTAGTTAAGTGAATTAGGACACTTGATTATTGCAATAAAATACTGCAATTAATCTCCATTTAATGGTCTGCAAAATTAATGAGATTCCGAGTAAGGGTTCTTTATTATCCTAAAGGAAAGGGGTTAGGCATCCTTTAAGATCCGCTAACTTGCGGTTATCCGTTCAAACCTAGGTTAATTGTTTATTGCCTTTTTATTCTACATATTCTAAGCAGTTTTCATAATTTACAATTACAATGAAATGCAATACAGAATAATAAAGCTAAAATTAAATGCGACATAAAATAAAACTTCGGGACATTCTTTTTGAAATGCATCTCCGGATACTTGCATAAACACTTAGTAAAAGTGTTAGTAATAGAATAAATAATTTAGAGTAATAGCAAGAATAAATCCGTCTTTTGTACAGGGGAGGCCTTGGAAATCAGACGGAGATTCCTTCATCGGCCAATATTGCTAGAAACAATAAAATAAATAAAACTCTCGGATCCGCGCCAAAACAGTAATAGTTTTAAACACAGAGGACTCAAATATATAAAAAAATAAAACGGGACAGCCTAAACAAGTGCGGCTGCGAGAATTCGCCCTGCCAGCGCATGTTGGTTATCCGGTGTAAGTGGAAGAAATCATCATTGCCCAGAAAGCTTCATTTTATTTTATTTTCCGTCTTTGCAACTGTGGATGCCTCAAAAATCGACGAATAACTTTTTCATTGGCCATGTAGTATCATGTTCAAATCAGTAACCAAAGTGCAGTATTTGTTCTAAATAAGTTTAACAAAATGAAATAAAGGGCAGCTCGTCAAAAATTAATTCGACAGACTATGAAAATATCAGTTACCAACACAAGCTCACTGGAAAGCTTCAAAAAAATGTCACCGGAGCAACCCAAACAGTGCAGAATCAGTCCGACAAAGCAACAATATAGCGAACAAAAAATGGTCCGCGAATCAGTCAGGCCAACAGCAAACATAGTGAAAATGGTTAGCAAAGCCGTCAAGCAGAACATATCGTCGGAAAACTCAGAACATCGTCGGAGTTCTGAAAAAAAACTCCGACGAGATGTAAAATGGTGCCAAATCAGTCCAAAGGTCGTTGAGGCGCCGCAACGTCAGATCGATCTTTGCGGGCGCCGCGCCGATTGTTCTGCGGACCTGCTTTGTTGTTATTCTGCCATTAGTTCAAGCGCGACCGCCTTCGCGACCACGGTCTCCTATGTAGCCGCGACCCTTGCCGCCACGGCCCTGCCGTGGTTGAGAGTTTTTTGGTGGCGCCTGGTCTTGGGGTTGCGTGCCGACGGTTAACGCCTGCTGACTGTGTTCATCCTGCTTAGCACGACGGGTCTCTTCAAGCAACAATTGCGAGCGAGCTTTGTTGACACAGGGTAACAGATCTGCCTGTTGAATCATGGTGGCTAACGTATCATAGTCGCCTTTGGGAAGGCCTGCAATCAATTGCAACACCATTTTAGTGTTTGAGACAGGCGTGTCGACGTTGGAGAGTTGATCCGCCAGTAGTTTCAACTGTCTGCAATACTCAGTCATGTTTGAGATATTTTTAATGCGTGTATTGTTAAATTGTTCCTCCAAATACTCCGCACGGTTGTGCTTGTTATCTTGAAAGATTTCCTCCAAGCGGTTTCCATAAATCAAGTGTTGTGGCGTCAGATTTCATGATAAGTAAGAAGATCCTGAGAAATACTACTATAAATCCACTGTTTGACGCCGGCGTCTAGACGACGCCAAGTAGAATCATCAACCTCCGGAGGGCGCGGAATAGTGTCATCGATATGGTCAAGCACGTTATATAGACATGCATGATTACGAAACAGTTCAACCTAAGGAGAATACTGACTGTTTTCTTGATCAAGAAGAATGAGAATAGAGTTCTTGATATTGGTAACAGTTAGGGCGGGGTGAAAAGATGATGACGATATGGTGGTGGAATTGGTGGAGGTTGAAGCGTTAGATGTATTGGAAGAATCCTGAGTATCCATTTATAGAAGAGAGGAATGAAGAAAAAAATCAAGAATTTAGGGAGGAGGAGGGAGGTGCCGCGGCGAGAAGCCTGAGGGGGGGTGGCTGCTGCAGAAAAAAATTCTAGGTTTTTGGTTTAGGCTCTTGATATCATGTAAGATGATATTAATCTTCCTTGGGGAGTCTTCTCATTAATATCAAATATATATAGGTGTACAATGTTCATCTCAATTACAATAGGAATCATATTTTCATATACAAGAGGAATTCTAGTCTTACTATAATTATATTTACACAAATATTTTAATTATGGGTGAGGATCTTTATTTTACACCTATACTACACGTTTACAAAAAGAATAAAATGTTAGATTCAGTCTCACTACCTTCTAAGATAAAAGTAAAATTTGCGTACACTCTACCCTTTCGACACATTGGATCTGTTGTTGTTGTAATGAAAAAGACGAAGGCGGTGAGGCTGATAAAGACAACAAATCTTCACTGGATACTTTTTGATACAATGCGCCTACTTGTTCTGGAATTCTAAAGTGTACAGTTACATTTAATCTTTGAATTGTGACTGTAAATATACTTCGTAGATAACCAAAGATCATAGATTTTCCTAACTTTCTCAACTTCAGCATTAATATACACCACATTGTAAGAATCACCAGGTCATTTTTATTTGTCGTGCTATTATGTAAATTATTTTATTTTAAATTATAAATTCAATATTCAAAGAAGACTTAACCTGTAATTATTCTTTTAGTGATCTAATAGCAGTCTCAAATTTTTTGGGGGGTCCTGTTCTAATTTGTAAAAGTAAGTCCTTAATTGAGCTAAGACCTGCGAATTATGAGTTTTTACAGTAAATTTTGGTTAATACTATTTAATAAAAATGAAAAAAAAGACCTTAAATTTTTTCATTTTTCGGGGGCTCTGTGCGGTAGCACACCTCGCACGGGTCCATATACGGTTGTGTCTAATAGATTGATAGTATAATCTTTTTTACATTAGCGTACCTCAACTTTCAATTTATTGGTGATGATTCGGTTCCCGTCTTGTAATTTCCTCCCCATTTCCCCTTTTCCTACCGCTATCACTATGTAATAAAAACATTTTAAAAAAACCTAAATCACACATTTTGATTACTATCAATCGTAGTAATTTAATTAATTTCAGATCTCACTTAAGGTACACTGGGTCTGGGTATTTTATGGTTGTACTTGGTAACTCTTAACACTTTTAAGTTTAACAAAAAAAAGAAGTAAAAAAGGGTCAAAATAACTGATTCTTTGTTCACATATTAGATATGTTACACTACATATGGGTAAGTAAGTTGGTTATTGATTAATCACAACTAGATCGTTTTCCCAAATCAGTAAATATAAACGGTATGAATCTTACAATATATCAAGGTACCATATACGTATATAAAATGCTAATTATTGTTTATTAAGTTAGTCTTAGGCTGTATCTTAGTTTTCAAAAATCAAAATTCAGAGGGGTATGTAGGTAATCAAACAAATATGTGTTTACTATAAACACGACCGTCTCAAACATTTTGGGGGCCATGTTCTAATTCATAAAAGTGGGCCTTGTTAATTATTGTTTGTTAAGTCGGTCTTAGGTTGTATCTTAGTTTTCAAAAATCAAAATTCAGAGGGGTATGTAGGTAATCAAAATATGTGCTTACTATAAACAGGGCAGTCTCAAACATTTTTTGGGACCTGTTTTAATTCGTAAAAGTGGACCCTTAATTGAACAAAGACCTACGAATTATGAATCTTTACAGTAAATTTTGACTAATACTACTTAATAAAAAATGAAAAAAGGGGCCCTAAAAAATTTTATTTTTCGGGGCTCCTGTGCGGTAGCACACCTCGCACGGATCCAAAGACAACACTGACTATAAAACAAAAGTGACAAGTAATACGATCTTTTCTATAAGATGATGATAGTTTGAAAAATATTTTTTTGGTAAATTCAATACCTGTAGTGCCGTACTTGACTGAAAGCGGGAAGCACCGCATTCTTCTTATTATACGAACACAAGCTGCTTGCTTTTACCGCTCTTCGAATTGGTACCTAAACCCTAGTTAGTTCTTGCCACCTCTTCTCCCGTAAATCCCATAGGAATCCTCCTGTATTCCAAACGGAAATAAGGGGCCGACTGCTGATCGCCCTGCGGTCACGAATAGCCAGCCTTCAATATCTTGTCTATAAGCCGGGTGAGGACTAACTCTCTTAGGTTGAACCCTGGTTCGTGTTGAAGTGTAGCTACGTCCAGAGCCGCTTGGCCGCTACTTACACATCTGGAGTTCCAGATTGAACTAGGGAACAAAATTCAAGGGCAACGAAGGCCCTAAGTAGTATTCCACTCGTGCAGTGGGTGTATGGGCTAGCCCATGGTGCGGTCAGCTATGATATACTCAACTTCTTCTTTCATGAAGAAGAGAGAGTGGATTGATAAAGTCCTGCCCAACATGGCTTCGCCTTGAGTGGATAGAGAAACCTGGATGCAGGTAGTCCCGCACAGCCGGTCACCAGGAGCTAAGATCTTCTACACTATCCCCTGCGTGGCTGATTCCCCACACCAATTCTGGAGAAGAGGAAGGACTCGATGTGAGGTGAGTTGACTCACCCCTGAAGGTCGAAGAGAACGAGGAAAGGTGCAAGTGACGGGTAGCGCTTGCCATATGAAGAAGGCGACTACAATGGGAGACGAAGGCAATGTGGGCTTCGAAAGAGTAGTTGAAGCTCGCGCTTTTATAAGAGCAATGATTTTGTAAACGAGTCATTTTTCTAGGACTTGCTTCCTTACTCTAACATTTTCAGCTCCTTTCCTTAGCAGGTTATAGTCAAGGAAGTGACTTTCACTCCTCCCTTACAGTCGAGCAGCTAAAGCTCCTCCTCAATATGTCGTCTTTCGCTGTCTACTATTAGAAGAAGGAATGGATGGGGTAGCCTAGCGCTTTCGCTTTCTATCACGAAAACAAAGGACTGTTAGTGTTTGATTGGAGAGTGGAATTCGAAAAAAACATTTATACAAATTGATAATAATGTTAGCAAATCGATTATATTTTGATGGGTTTTTCCACTTAAAAAATGATAATAGTATCTAAGTATTAGTTGGACAAAACTATAATGTTAAGAGATCAAATAATTGCAAAACAACATACTTTTGTCCAAAAGGGAAGGAAATCACAGAGTTAGCCCAAGCTTTTTTCTCACTTGATAAATGAGCTTTGCAAGTGGCATTGTCCTTTTTCACTCGCGCGATATTGGTGGATCGGGTTCACCGATTGACCATGATTCTCCATTGATAACCCCAACAAAAAGAAAAAGAAAAAAGAGTTTTCGAGAAACATTTTTCAAAATATATTTTCTTTTTACCTTAAATAAATGCACATGATCTAATTTCATAAGTTGTTTTTTTATTGTCATACTGTACTTTAAAGCAATCTTAAGAATGAAAATTCATTAATCCGAGGTGTTTGGCCAAGTGGTCATTACACTAAGGGTATTGTTGTCTTGGGTCTCGAGTTCGATTCCCATGACCAGCGAGACTAGAACCAAGCCTCATAAAAAATCCCTCCACTGTTCGCCTGCAAGCCTTGCGGTACCCACTCCGTAGAGCCAGGATGGAGATGGGTTTCTTGTGTGTGGAGCCGCAGTGATGCAGTGGGGATTAGTCAAATTTGTGGTCTTAGGGTCACAAGTTCGATTCTCGACGGATACGTTCTCCGGGGCATATGCCTCGTATTAAAGTCTGGTAGCTTAACCGCGCGGGCATGTTGCAGTGTGGGTTTGATACTCCCTCAGACAATCCCTGTTGGGGGGTCGGACCTTGTAGCATTGATCTGTTGGTGGCGATCAGACATCGAACGCGGACGACATCCGCGATTTACAGCGGTGGCGGATAAGAACGGGTTCCATTCGCCTCCGAGAACATAGTATCGATCTTGCATGCAGTCTTAGCGATATGAAGTCTTAAGGCACACTCGAATTATCAAAAAAAATGAAAATTCATTTGCTGGTGCTATAGAACTTTAATACCTGAGTTGAAACCAAAAAAGAAATCTGTTTACATCTGAAATATTTCACTTTGATACACATAATTATGTTAATTTATATCTCTTGTCCTCTGTCAAAGATTGCTTTATAGTTTAGTGTGGTATGATTTTGCTACTATATGATATTTTAGCTAAAATGTCCCTTTTTCAAACTAGTTTATCATGGCTTAGTCGCTATTATTAATTACATTTTCTTACTACTTTGAACTTCTTGTTCTTATCTGATTTCTTTTTATGCTTTCTTTTGGGTTGAGGTCTTTCGAAAAGACACCACGTTGTGAAAGATATATTGTTGTTGTCGTCATCTGTCAAAGATATATAATTTGACCAGAACAAATTTTGAGTTTTTGACTATGCTCTGTTATTTGAATATAGAGATCACAAAACTTCAATTTAACTACTCGCAGTTAAAAATATTAAATTAATGAAACAAAAGCTTTAGAAGTAATTGGGATCAGACTGACGTGCAAATATTTATTCAGCAGAGAACAGATGACTGAGCCTCTGATATAGTCGATATAATCTCATCATTTCCCAACTACAACAGTTAACAAAAAACAAAATATATGGAAAAAAAAGTTTTTTTTTGTTAGTATAAAGGAAGCTATAGGAGAAAGAACAACTTTTTCTACTGACACGAATCTAAATTAGTTGTGCCAACGAATTCCGTATAGCAAATCATATTAGTAGAATGTCATAGACCCCACATTGAGACTTCACGGGATATGTTGTTGTTGCAACCTCTATAAAGTTTCACAACCATATTAGTAGAATGTCATAGACCACATGTTGGGACTTCACAGGATATGTTATTATTGCAACCTTTATAAAGTTTCACCTTTATAATGCATTGAACGTGACATGAAATTTAAATTAGTCCGACCAATGAATTTCAAATATAAGATTATAAAACGAAGAGATGAATGTAATTCTTTAGAGGATTCAGGTTTATCAAGAAACTTGTAAGAAACATTAATAAATTCAATTTGAATTAATAAATTGGGATCAGACTGACGTGCAAAATTTATTCAGCAAAGCACAGATAACTGAGCCTCTGATATATCGATATATTCTCATCATTTCCCAACTACAAAATAAAATAGTTTTAGACGTGACACGAATCTAAATTAGTTCAGCCAATGAATTTTCAGTAAATCCCAAATATTTAAAAACTATATATAAAAAAAACGTACATTTACAACAACAACAACAACATACTCAGTGAGTAGAATGTACACAGACCTCACCTCTGGTAGGTAGAGATGCTGTTTTCGGGAGAGAAACTTAAAAATCTTAGAACCTTTTATGGAGAGAAAGAGCTATTGAGGTTGAAAGGGTAGGAAAGTTGCAGCTTTATTTATCATAAAATTTGAAACCCTAAACCTAGTTCTAACTTGATGGAAAGTGGGCCGACGGTATAAACAGGCCTTTATTTCGTTTGGGCTTTTGTGTGTAGGACTAGACCAAATAAGAGTCTGGACCTCATTCTTTTTTGCCATTTTTGTTTTGCACGGATAATCCCTCAAACGCACATATTTGCTCTTTTCTTATTTAATGAAAATATCCGGACATGTTTTGTAATGCGAATTTTTATCTTTGGAAAGTGAATTTTTGCCTCGCTCCACATAGTTTATGTAGGAACTAACAACATAAATTTTGTAGTATTTTTCAGATTATGTTGAGTGTTGAAAGTTTTGCTTTGTCCGATATAATTTGTGTGGACGTTATGACACATATGCCGAAGTTAAACGTAAATTATGTCGAGCGAAATCTAAAATTATATCTTTTTTCAGATTATGTTAAGTGTTGAAAGTTTTGTCTTGTCTAACATAATTTGTGTTGATGTTATGATATATATGCCGAAGTAACGTAAAATATACTTTTCGAAATTATGTCGCGCCAAAAATGTTGAAGGGTCAAATTTAAAGACCACAAATTTGAAGGGCAAAAATAAAGACCACCCCGAAATAGGGGCATTTGTGCGAATCAGTGTTTTCAGAGGCGTTTTCGGGGCGAGTCCTGGGGAGGGGTGTACCAAAAATGCTCCGGAACACAAATGAAAGACGTAGATCCATAGAGCATACGCCCTAGAATTTGCGGCATAAATCTCGGGCGCAAAAACGTAAGCCCCATGCGTAAAAACATATGTCCCGGATGTTAAATTTATTTTTGCTATAGATTATAATTTTTATTATTGGTGTAGTGATATTTATATTTTATGTCATCATGTTTTCATGTTGTAGAGATGTTTTAAAAAATATATAAATAATACTGTCATAAATAATTTTTTTAATTGTTTATTATTTAAAATTGGTAAGATAGAGATTTCATATTACTATATTGATGAAGCGTTTTTTTTTCATTTTTTGTCGTTGCTAGTACACTTATCATCCTTCCCATTCTTTGAAATATATAAATAAAAATTAGTGCAAATATTAGTTGAGGGTTTAAAGAACTAATAGATGGGGAGATTAATGACGAAGTGGGTGAAGATTTTATTTTAAAGATTATGTAGGCTATTACGGTGTATCATTTTTTGTGTTGTTACCTTTCTCATATAATAATTATAATAATTTCTTTGTATTATTAGTGTGATTAGTAATGTGTAGAACGGGAATATAACAACAACAGCTATTTGTTAGAAATCTGAAAATGATCAAGAATGAGGGCTTGCTGAGTTGATCAAATTCTTGATCTATCCTTACGATAATATTGTCCCGTATATCCTTTCAACTGTTGTAATGACAACTTATCTCCCAAGATAAAACAACAATCAAACAAATGAGCAAATGAAACTCAAGTGTTTGCTTTGGAAGAACGATCTTTGAGTGTTTTGTGATTGCAAGAGAGGAAGACAATTTCAGAGAATTGTTGAGTGTAAGATGTCAAGTGTGTTTCCAAACGAGTCTTGTGTCTCATTTTATAGTGTGTAGATGATGACCCTCCAAATGACTAAGTAATAGCCATGAATGCCATGTTAATGTCTTGGATTTGGAGTTACAATTCAGCCAAGTAATGACTGAATTCATGAGCAAAATAATGGAGAGTAAATACTCCAAAGTCAGTCCAAGAATCACTTTTTAATTCATCTCCAACGGATTGAAGCGATCGAGGCGCGGCCGCCGATTCGATAACTCACCGGCGGAACATCAATTGCTGCGGCCGCCGGGAGGCAACTGCGACCCTTCAATGACCGCTTCCGCTTCGTGGTGATTTCTCATTCATTTCATTTTTACACATTATACACTTCTTCCTTCATTTACAACGTGAAATCATTCGTCATTTGGCCAATAACCGTCTATTACCTTACGTCTCAAACAATTCGTATACGTACCATATCCCTTCCATTAAGGAAATTTTGATCCTTAGCACTACGTGTGCGCATGTGTGGAAACAAGGTTTCCTACGTGCGGAGTCTCAATTGTTCGATTCATAATTAATAGGATTTACTTTATTTCACGTTTAATAAATATTTCCAATAATTAGTGATTTATTTGCAGAATTTTAATGAAAATCTTACTTTTGCTTATTTTTTTAATATTAAAATTATAAATTGAAGATATGTGGAGTGTTCTCACTTTAATAAACTTTATGTGACACATTTGAATTAGTCTGAACGCATAATGATTTTTTATGAGTCATTGTGACGTGGTGGGGCTTCTTTAACTAAGATTTCAAATTTGAATAAGGAAAATAATTTGTTTTTAGGAAATACTCCATTTTAATATGTTGTATCAGACACTGTTAAATTAATCGAGTTAATAAATATTTATTATTGAATAGTTATACATATAACATACCTAAAAAGAGTTTTTTTGGTAAGAATCTATGTATTTAAAGAGCATTTATTATTTATGGAGATAACTTTATTTTTATGGATTATAAGAATATAGTTCATTCAACAAAAAGTCTTGCCAAAATTTGGTAATTAATTGATATGTAGGAGGACTAACTATAATATGGAAGTTGATGAAGAGTTTTTTACATTTTAGAATCATGTTTAATGAAAATAATTATTCAGTCGGCTTTATTTTAGGTGACACGCTAGTCTTTTTAGTGTCCGTTTGGTTGAGCTTTTGGAAGGCCAAAAATATTTTTGGCAAAAAATTAGAGTGTTTGGTTCAAAATCGAAAATGTGTTTTTGGCTTCCAAAAGCACTTTTGGCTTCTATTTTCAAAAGTTCAAATTATGAGCTTTTAGAAGTAGAAGTTGTTTTTGCCTATTTTTAAATCAAAAACATTTTTTTATTGACAATCAAACACCTAACAACTTTTTGATAAAAAACTCTATTTGAAAAGTTCTACTCATACGTGCTCAATATTTCTTTATGTTTGTTCCTGAAGTATAAAACAATCCATTTGTTCCTGAATAGCTTTTTCAAAAGGGCTTCTGACTTTTTTCAAGTCTATTTTTGTCGAGAGGCACCCATCCTCGTAACGTAAAGGCTGTGGTATCTATCGAACTATCTTTCTCACCGCGGCATACGACAACTCTGTGGAGCTTTTCGGGTCGAAAACCTGTTCGACGTAAGAACCGATCTCAAAACCCTAATATCACCCTCTAAAGAGAAAGGACTTAAATATCTACGTCTAAAAGCTCTTTTTAATAAGCTGTACCAAACAGATCATTAATATGATTAGACATAGTAATATTTTTTTATTTAAAAATTCTTTCTATTTTGCTTTTAATGAAATAATCCTCCTGCTTTGCCTTCAAACCATCGGGGTTGCAGCTAGTATTGATAGTTCCTTGTCCTCAAGCTCGTCAGGAAGGAACGAGCAGAATACTTTTGAAGTAAGTTAGTTGTAGTCGTTGTCCTGTTAGCGGTAGTTTTTTTTAGTTGTTTTCCTTTCATCGTTACATGTGGGTACCGGACAGCAGACCCCCGGTGGATAAGACCAAAAAAATAAAGACAAAAATATAACCACCAAAAATTGCAGCGGGTTGATATGTACCTTTTGTTATTAGAGATTTTGAATTCTCAAAAGGAAATCGCTTTTGGTACGGACTATTTTACCTTCTAGTGGGTTTCCCATGCAAATTCAAATAGTCGAGCCCAAAAGTGGGTACCTGCACACAAGATACAAAACAAAAAAAAAAAGACGAAAGAGTCACCATCAAATGTTGTGATGGGTTGCTAAATACTCTTATATTCTTAATCAGAGATTTTGAATTCGAGCCTTCAGAATAAAATCTTCTTATGTATGGAGCGTTTTACCGTCCAAAGTGACACTTCCAAGCAGAAATCCGAATAATTGAGATCGAATATCGACCGAGAAAAAGAAAAAAAGCAAGTGACTGATGGTTTAAAGGCCACCTACCATCATGAAAGGCTAGTTCACTTTCTATGGTGTTGCTGCTTCTGATAAATTTGAACATATGGAGAAGATGAAAAGGTAGACAACTCTGCTAATTTCTAAATGAAAATGACTCCAATTTCATATCGAATGAAATGAGTGGACTAAAATTGGAGGTATTCTAATACATAAATAGTCATAAGCGAGACTAGATTTTGAAATTTATGAGTTTCGAACTTGTCACTAAATTCATAGCTCATTTTAATTAACGGATTGACTGGATTTCCTAACACAAAACAAGGTCTAAGCAAAAGTTGAAGGGTTCGTCTGAACCCGTATTTAATATTACAGTCAAAACAATTTGACATGATACAAGGATAATATTTTTTATTTGAATTCGATTCTCATTCTTATCAGTCAATAAAGAATATCAAAAGCACGAATGTAGACGAAATATAAATACTTCCTACTATATACTGATGTATTAGTGTTTTGTTTACATCATCTTTTTGGATTCTAGTTTACAAATATCACAGTCATATGCATATGCATCGACTTTTCTGAAGCACTTGGTTCTTACTCCATTATCTCATTGCAGAATCAATGACTAAGAAACTTGATTTTAACTTCAAAGCCATATTGATCTTCACCACCATATATTTTATAACCGTGGTTCCAGGTCGGTTTTTTCGCACCTCGACTAATTTCATATGCATTATCGGATAACTCTGTTCGTCAAGACTTGAATGGGTGGAAAGAAATCACCTTATATTTTTGCCTATGTTGGGATCCATACTTCACTTATATTCCATAATACTAAGTATAAATTAATAAAATGAACCATGAATTCTCAAGCAATATGTAACATATCATTAAAGAGAAAGTTGTTACCATGTTATACACAATGATATGAGATTGAAAAGATGCCAACTATCCCAGCAAATAGTTACACAAAAAACGATATGAATCTACAATACTTTTCCCAACAAATGATTGTGCATAAGTCTACTAGTACAAAATCCAAAACCGGAAACGAACTAGTATGAGAATCAAAGGTTACAACGTTAAACGAGGAGGAGAAGCGATTTTCTCAGAGCTTGACCTCAACGTCAACGCCAGCAGGAAGGTCAAGTAGCATTAACTTGTCGATGGTTTGCGCAGTCGGGTACATAATATCAATAAGGCGCTGATGAGTTCTAATTTCGAAATGGAACCTGGCATCTTTGTGAACATGTGGAGACTTGAGGACACAATAAATTCGCTTTTTGGTTGGCAGTGGTACGGGACCCACGGTCTTTGCGTTTGTTGTTCGTGCAGCGTCCATAATTTGCTTACAAGAGTCTTCTATTAAGGGTACCCAGTATGACCTCAATTTGATCCTAAATCTTCTGCTTTGGCGCTGCCTGAAAATATGTTTAGATTGTTAGATGATGCCAACAATAATTAGAGAGAAATATCCATGTTTTTAGGATAATTAGATCCCTGGAGCGCTTCTCAGCGTAGTCGTAGGCTTAACTCATAGTGATTACTTATCTGACAATGGTCTTTCCAAGTCCATCCAAACTATAAAAAAGGGAAGCCCGTTGCACGAAGCATCTCGCATTCAGGATGCGGGGAACCATCCAAGCTATAAGTTATATTTTTTGAGCTTCCAAGGAAACCCACGAATGACGCTTCAAAGTCAAGGAAAGTCTGTCCTCAGAGATCTTAAACTAACTGAGAGTTAAAGAGGATCCCACAATGACCTTCTCCATTCCATCATAGTTCTAATATCTTTTCAGCATTGGAAGGACAGAATTACCACCAGGGCAAACAAGTGAACCAACAATTAGTTTAATCAAACAATTACACAGGTAGTCTTGATAGAAGTGAACATTTCAAACAATTAATATTTTCTGAATAGCACGTCAATACGTGAAACAGTGAAAGATCAATAGGACATTATTAGCCAGAAAGGAAAACAACTCAGAATAACCTTGAAAAAAGATTAGTACACTACTACTCACTCGGTCTATTTTACTTGTCAGGTTAGAATAGGAATAGGATTTGTATATAAAATCCTACATGGAAAAGGATTGAGATGTAGTGTCTATAAATAGGGCTCAATGTAATAATGTAGATACACAATTCAATAATATATT
The DNA here is from genome assembly GCA_029844215.1 of Przewalskia tangutica. Lineage (NCBI taxonomy): Eukaryota > Viridiplantae > Streptophyta > Magnoliopsida > Solanales > Solanaceae > Przewalskia > Przewalskia tangutica. Next base: position 925,289 of record CM056730.1, on the reverse strand, counting down.
TTTCTTCCATAATTTATCACATGATATGAGCATTGGTGAGAATCGTCCAAATACAGTCACACAGTCTCGCGCAATTAATTTCGGCGACTGTACAACTGTTGTTTGCGAAAACCAACACTGCAATCACACTTCGAAAAGTCCGGCGAGCAAAGCCCAGGTAGGTACTCCGGCATCTGACAAGTCACGCGCGCGCACACGCCTCAAACAGTACCAGATCTTCGGCGTCATACGCTCCACGCGGCGGCGCATGCTGACAACTTTTCTGGCAGATTGTCTTTTTTAAGTTTGATTGTCTCTCCATTCCGAGCCTACCCATCCAATTTGTTTTTGATTTCGATCACCTTTAGTTTTTCCGGCAAGTTTTCCGGTGACTGTTTGCTGCTTCTGGATCACAGTTTCTAAGCATCATCAACCTCTTTTGGTCAGATTTCTTAAAGTTTTAAACCATGTTTCTCGGATTTGATGTTTTTTATTCCAAAAACACGAGAATTGGAACCTCAAGCCCTATGATTACTTCAGAACCATTAATGAGAAGTTTAAACTATTTAGCTTGGGCTTCCTCGGTTGAGTTGTGGTGCAAAGGTCAAGGTGTTCAAGATCACTTAACGCAAAAGGCTATTGTGGTTGCTGAAAAAGCAGAGTCTAGTGAGACAGATGAAAAGGCCAAAGCACAAGGGGAGAAGGTTGACGCTTAATTATGTAGTCTTATGTGGCGATCTATTGATCCCAAGTTGATGCTCTTGTTTCGTTGCTTCCAGACATGTTATTCAGTTTGGGAAAAGGCTCGCGCTTTATACATTAATGACATATCTCGATTTTATGATGTGATATCTCAGATGACCAATTTAAAGAAACAGGAATCAGATATGTCTACTTACTTGGGACAGGTACAAGCAGTCATGGGGGAATTTGAGCAGTTCATGTCAGTCACTACGAACGTTGAAAAACAACAGGAGCAAAGACAAATGTTGTTTCTAGTTCTTACACTTACTGGACTTCCTACTGACCTTGATTCAGTGTGTGATCAGATTTTGGCTAGTACTACAGTTCTTACAATTGATGAACTACTCTCTCGTTTGCTCGTCTTGCTGCGCCTCCTAATCACACAGTGATTTCATCACCAACTGTTGACTCCTCTGTTCTCGCATCTCAAACCATAGAGAATCAAACATCACAATCTATGGATAATCGACGAGGAGAATGTCGTTTTGGAAATCTCGACTAAGTGTACTTATTGTCATAAGTTTGGACACACTCGCGACGTATGTTGTGCTTTACATGGTCCACTACCCAATGATGTTCAGTGTAGCTATTGTCATAAGTTTGGACACACTCGTGACGTATGTCGTGTTCTGCATGGACAATCACCCAACAATGCTCATGTTGCTCAAACGAACATTACATAAAATTCGAGGCTTTTATATGATGGGGAATATAATGAGTACCTTCAATATCGAACTAGTAAGCAGACATCTTCACAAGTAGCCACGGATTCTCAGCCTAACTTATGTTGCTGGTAATTCTTTCGCTTGTGTTTCACAGTCTAGTATCCCTCCATCGTGGGTCGTTGACTCGGGCGCTTTTAATCATATTTCTAGTAACAAATTACTTTGTCAAATATTATTTATTCACAGTCTCTTACTCCGGTTACTTTAGCCAATGTGGATCCAAACAAAATCAAAAAGGGTTGGACAAGCTAATCACCTATCTTCTGTTACTCTAGACTTTGCTCTTTATGTCCCTGGTTGTCCCTTTAATCTTGCATATGTCCGTCGTTTGACATGTGCTCTAAATTGTGTCATAATATTTCTTCATGATTCTTTTGTTATGTGGGACCATAGTACAGGACATGTGATTGGTGAAGGATATGAATCACAAGGCCTCTACTATCTTACCTCTCCTAATTCCTCCACAGCATGCGTCGTTACAAATCCTCCAGACCTAATACACAAATATTTGGGACATTCGAATTTATTCAAACTACAGAAGATGGTGCCCAGTTTGTCTAGTCTATCCACGTTAGATTGTGAGTCATGTCAACTTGGAAAACACACCCGCACTACCTTTCCATGTAGTGCTCAGAGTGGTGCAGAGTCTATTTTTTCATTAGTTCATTATGATATTTGGGTCCTAATAGAGTCAGTTCACCTTTAGGATTTCGTTATTTAGTTAGTTTCATTGACGATTTTTCCAGATGTACTTGTCTATTCTTAATGAAAGATCGTTCTGAGTTATTCTCTATATTCAAGAGTTATTGCGCTGAAATACAAAATTAATTTGGTGTTTATATTCATACTTTTTGTAGTGATAATGCCTTAGAATATAAATCCTCTCAGACAGTTATCAAACATCTTGTCCCTACACCTCTCAGCAGAACGGGGTAGCAGAAAGAAAGAATAGGCATCTCATTGAGACTTCTCGCACTCTTCTCATTGAATCCCATGTTCTGCAGCATTTTGGGGCGATGCAGTCATCATGTCTTGCTATTTAATTAATCGAATGCCCTCATCTTCCATTCAGAATAGATTCCACATTCCATAGTATATCCTTAATCATCTCTATACTCTATTCCTCCTCGAGTTTTTTGGAGCACATGTCTTGTGCATAACCTAGCTCCGGGGACAGATAAATTAGCCCCTCGCTCTCTTAAATGTGTTTTTCTTGGTTATTCTCGGATTTAAAAGGGGTATTGTTGCTTCTCACTTGATCTCCGTCGATATTTTATGCCTGTTTATGTCACATTTTTTAGTCTCAACCTTTAGGTCTTCTTCTGATCATCCCTGAGGTCTTACCTATACCTTAGGTTTTACCTACACCGACCTTTGAGGAGTTCACAATTACTTCTACATCACCAGTCCAAGTACCACCACTTCTGATTTATCATCGTCGACCGCGTCCAACATAAGACCCAACATCAAGTTCAGATGAATCATGTCATGCGTCGTACCCTGCACCTACTAGGACTTGCCTCCTCCTGATCAGTCGATTGTACTTCAGAAAGATAAATGGTCCACTCGTAATACTAACCTACATTATACCTTTTTAAGCTATCATCGTCTATTATCATCCCATTATGCATTTGTATCATCATATTGTCCTCTGTCTCCATTTCTAAGTCTACAGGTGAAGCCCTTTCTCATCCCGGATGGCGACAGACTATGATTGATGAGATGTCTGCTTTACACACGAGTGGTACTTGAGAACTTGTTCCTCAACCTTCAGGTAAATCTACTATTGGTTGTCGTTGGATTTATGCGGTCAAAGTTGGTCCGGACGACCAAATTGATCGGCTTAAAGCTCGCCTTATTACGAAAAGGTATACACATATATTTGGGCTTGATTACAATAATACTTTCTCTCCATGGCTAAAATAGCATTTGTCCGTCTTTTTCTATTCATTGATGATGTCCGCCATTGGCCACTTTATGAGTTGGACATTAAGAATGATTTTCTCCATGGTGACCTTGAAGAGGAAGTTTATATTGAGCAACCACCTGGTTTTATTGCTCAGGGGGAGTCTAATCTGGTATGTCGATTGCGTCGATCACTTTATGGTATGAAAAAATCTCCTCGAGCCTGATTTGGTAAATTCAGCACAGTAGTTCAGGAGTTTGACATGACTCGCAGTAAAGCAGATCATTCTGTATTTTATCGACATTCTGCTCCAGATATGAGTAGATATGAGTATTTATTTTGTGGTTTATGTTGACGATATTGTTATAACCGGCAATGATCAAGACGGTATCACTAATTTAAAGCAACATCTCTTTCAGCATTTTCAGACTAAAGATCTTGTTAGACTGAAGTAGGGCTGGCCAGTGGGTCGGGCCGACCCGGGCCCGACCCAGTCCCGTCCCGGCCCGGCCCCGATTAAATTTTTTTTTAAAAAAATTAGCGGGTCCGGGGCTCGAACCGGGACGGGACATGGTATGGTCCCGCCCGACCCGGTCCCGCTAGGACCCGACCCGGTCCCGCCCCCAGTCCCGCCATGTGCCAAAAATAGTCGTCGACCTGCCCCGACTAATCGCGCCGGGGATCGGTCGGGGCGGGACACCAGATCGTCCCGCGATCACGGCCCCACTGCCCGCCCACCAGCCGCCTCCTCTCCGTCCCGACCCCGCCTATCCCGATCCTGGTGGGCCCGGCCCGGCCCACTGGCCAGCCCTAGACTGAAGTATTTTCTAGGTATTGAGGTTGCCCAATCCACGCCAGGTATTGTTATTTCGCAACGCAAGTATGCCTTAGACATTCTTGAGAAGACAAGAATGATGGGATGTAAGACACTCCTATAAATCTGAATGTTAAACTCCTGCCAGGATAGGGGGAGCCACTTAGTGATCCTGGAAGATATAGGCGGTTGATTGGTAAGTTGAATTATCTCATAGTGACTAACCTGACATTTCGTTTCTTGTGAGTGTTGTAAATCAGTTTATGGATTCTCCCTATGATAATCATTGGGAAGCAGTTATCCGCATTCTGCGATATATTAAGTCAGCTCCAGGTAAATGACCGCTTTTCGAAGATCGAAGTCATGAGCAGATCGTTGGATATACAGTGATTATGCAGGATCACTCTCTGATAGACGTTCTACATCCGGATATTATGTGTTAATAGGGGTAATTTGGTATCCTGGAAGAGTAAGAAACGGAGTGTCGTTGTTCGATCTAGTGCTGAATCAAAATATCGAATAATGGTTTTAGCAACTAGCAACTTGTGAGCTAGTTTGGATTAAACAGTTGTTTAGAGAACTAAAATTTAGAGAAATCAGTCAAATGGAACTTGTGTGTGATAACAAAGCGGCCCTTCATATCGCATAAAAAAGAGCAGTCTGGTGCACTAAGCTCCCGCTATGCGCGAAATCCGGGGAAGGACCGGACCACAAGCGTCCCTTCAGATCGCATCAAATCCGGTATTTCATGAGAGAACTAAGCACACTGAGATTGACTGTCATTTTGTCAGGGAAAATATACTCTCCGATGATATCGTTACTAAATTTGTGAAGTCGAGTGATCAACTTGTAGATATTTTCACCAAGTCACTCAGTCATCCTCGTATTAGATACATCTGTAACAAACTCGGTACATATGACTTGTTTACACTAGCTTGAGGGGAGTGTTAGAATAGGAATAGGAATAGGATTTGTATATAGTATCCTACATGGAAAAGGATTGAGTTATAGTGTCTATAAATAGGACTTAATGTAGATATACAATTCAATAATATATTTCTCCCATAATTTCTCAGCCTTTTGCACCCCCCCCCCCCTAAGAAAACTTTAACTAAAAGGCTAATTTGAGTAAAGTACTCTTATTTATTTTTATCTCATTTAAACTACTCTTCCTTTCACCAAATTAATGTCTATCCACATTTATTAGAGTAAGGGTAAAGGTGGAAAAAATAATTAACTTTATCTTGATTTTCTAGACAGCCGAGGGTCTATTGAAAACAGTCTCTCTACCTTCTCAAGGTAGAGGTAAGGTCCGCGTACACACCACCCTCCCCAAACCCAACTTGTGGTATTACACTGGGTATGTTGTTGTTGACAAGTATTTGGGACCAATTATTTTTAGTAACTATGACAAGTAAATGGACCCGAGGGAGTAATATTAATTACCCTGGTTTCTATAATAATGAAGCAAAACAACACAATAGTGAAAGGTCCTAATAGCATTAGGTGCAGCTTCCTTTCTGACAATTAGTACAAGCTTATCAATTAGATGAATTTCTGTCCTTTTGCTTCTTGATGCATCGACTAAAGTTCATCGCAGAAAAATAGTCATTACATACAATTACTCAGAGGAAACATCTAAGAAATAATCAAATCACTACTAAAGCTCCAGGTTATTTCAATAACGGAGGAAGACCCATTGTTTCCACAATCACCAACTTGGGGAATCTAACAGCAGAACACTTTGTACTCTCATTTATCAAAAGTTGCTTGGCTATTGAGCAGGTTATTATATCACTGAAAATTTCCCTATAAGAAACTTCCAATTCAATGAAAGTGAATCTTACCCTTATTTCACAGGCAATGACGAGTTTCCATTGCTCAGCAGACTGACAAGCAAAGAAGGATAGAATGGAGTTTGTGCTGGGGGCAGGAGATATTTGCAATGTTGCTTAGACTCTCCAAAAATGATGTCGCACCCGAGTCAGATCCTCTAAAAATGTATTACTTTTGGAGGTTCCAAGATGCACCCGTCGGCATTTTTGAAGAGTCCGAACAACATATGATTTGTTATTGTCAACCGAAATTTAGAGATTTACAGGCAGCTGGATGTTTGGCAATGCTTTTATAACAAAAACTTGCTTCACCTAACAAAATCTAGTTGTGTTATACTAATCTCCTAAATGGTATAGTCAATAATAGTTTTTGTACACGATAATATGCATATTACAATTCTTTTTTATGTCCCCATGGTCTTCTCCTCCATGAGGTTTAGCTTCTGTCAGCACTGACCAAAGGATATTATCATTTCCGATCCATTTTAAAATGACTGGCCAAAAGTAGAACACAATCAACAAATATTCCATTTAGTCTACTGGACAAACATACAACTCTATCTAATTCTATAATTGTTACCAACTAAAAAGGAATATCCATCTCCACAAAGGCTGCAGCATAAAATTTTAAAAAGAAAAAAACAACATACACACACACACCACAGAATTTACAAACAAAAATAAGCTTGAGTGATCAATTACAGACACCAATACTGTACAAACTGCAAAGGGTTGATAGCTAACACTTGTCTAGTCTGTAAGCTTCTATGTGAGACATAAACGGTTAGAAAGGACAACTTCTTAGTCATGATACATTAGCAGAATCGTGAATACATTCTTTTAGACATAAACAAACTGTAGATAACATAAAACAGCAATGCAAAAAGCTCCGAATGAACCATGAGTTATCAGGACACTCTAAGGACTAGAGAGGGAACTCTGCTTATGTGAACTTAGCAAAGCACTGCAGTGTTGCAAGTTCGATAAAGTTTAAGGACTGCCGTAGGTTGACTAAAAATAGTCTATCTACAATCAATCCTCTCAATACAATGGAATGAATACAAAGGATTCACATAGCTGATCCCAACTAAGAGTGGAGGAGCTTAAGGTAAGGAAGGGAGTTCAAGTGAATCACATTCTTCCAGAAATTACACTATGCAAGTAGCATGAGAATTTCTTTTTGTATATATACACGTTGAATCTCCTACACAAAGGAAGCTTCTAGATATAGCATTTTTGCATTTTTTTAATCCCCTAGTTAGGATTCCTGGCTCCTCGATAAGACTTATCAAGGGCGGAGCCATAGTGCAAATTATAAGTTCGGCAAAACACAGTAACTTTGGCTTAGACCATGTATTTATATTAAAAGATTCATTTAATATGAATTAATTAATCTATTCAAAACCTAGTAAATAAAAGTAATTGTGGTTCAGAACTCTTGAACTAAAAATCCTGATTCCGCCTTAAGGGGTCGTTTGATAGGATATATTAGAGAATATAATATATGTATTAGCTTTGGTATTATTAATTCCTTGTTTGGTAGTAGTTTTCGACCTATATATAACTAGCACGTGTATTAGTTATACACCATTATTTTTATACATAGCAAACCATGCTATTAGCAATAAGGACTCGTTTGGTACGAGGGATAAGGGATATTTAGTCCCAGAATTAAATTTAACATTAGTTTATCTCATGTTTTGTTGGGATAAAATCGTGGTATAACTAAACCGGAGATTGTAGTGTTATTTTTATCTTGTGGAGGGTGGAATAACTAATCTCGGGATAACTTATTTCCAACGGTGGGATTACACGTTTTGTTGTTGTTGTTGTATAACTTGTTCCCAACCAAACGACCCCTAAGGGTTATTAATACATGGATAAGCATTGTTAAAGACATAAATGTCCTTAATACATCAAACCAAACAGTGTATAAAAAGTAATCACAGCATTACTAATACAACTTATTCAAAACAAGAAGAGAACAAGGTTACCTTATCAGAGTCACCACCAACAGTCAGGGTCGAAACAGCTGGAATGTCCTAAAATAAGGAATACCCAACATCAACTCAGTTTAAGGAAACCACCTAATACAGTTTGGTATATTGAAAATTTAGTTAAACAATTACAACCTCAACATCAGCAGAGACATTCTGAGCATCCAACACTTGAAGAGCAGAAAAAACCTTAGTTGTTGACACTCGAGATTGATGTAACTTAGTGGAATTTGAATGCAAAGAAAGAAGAGAGAACTTTGGTTGTACTGAAATGGAAGATGAATTGCACACTGGGAAAATAGTTGCTGAGAGTGAAGATGATGAAATTGCCATTTGTGTTTTCAAATGAAATTTTCGATTTTATGCAGTTTTGAAATACTGGAGGAGATGTTTTATTTTTCTTTAATTTCTACTTATTTCGCAGCAGCGAAGTAAGAGTTGACAAAAATGGTCTCTTATATTTGTTAGTAAGTTCAAAATAGTCCTTGAAGTATCATTTAATCAGTTTTTGGTCTTTTAAATTTGTCAATAATGAACACTTTTGATCTTCGTAAGATATTTATTAATTTTGAAATATTTTGACATGATTTCTAATGAGTCAATTTGGGCGACATATTAACCCAATTTTTGATAGGCTAAAATGGGTTGGGCTAATTTAATAAATGAATAGGTCAATAACTCGCCCAAACTTGGGCGAATTATATTTTTAATGGGCTCATTTTGTTACCTCTACCTACGGTGCCAACATAGCATTCGATGATGATGATAACACATAAGAATTGTAACACTTCGTAAATCCGGGTTAGTGTTAAATGGGTAAATGAAGTACTAACAAGATGAGTTTGAGTGGAAATAGTTGAGTTAAGACCAAGGCGAATAGTGAAGTGCGTAAGATTCGATAGAATTGACTAAGTTTATGGTAGGTCTGACTTCCAATATATTTACGTGTAAAATACTTTGAGATATAGAAACCTTAAAGAATGAAAGTTGTAGCCCTTTGAAATACATTTCCAACGATACAAAGTGGATCTCAAACGGAGTTGTGAGAAAAACGTTATGACCGATTTACTGAAAGGACACAAAGTAGTCTGCTGGACCGATATGCCTCGCAAATGGCATATGCGACGCATTTCGACCCAAAATTTTCATGCATTATGTTTGGATATGCCATGGAAAATGCTCCAGCATATGGGTATATGCGAGGCAAACCATAAGGCGGAACAAAACCACATATAAAAAAATCAGAACGTAATTTTTTCTTAAGTCTTTCATCCCACTTTGTTTTGGATGACTTTTTGAGAGCAAACAACCCTAAAGTTTCCCCAAAACATCTAAGGTAAGTTTTTAATCAATTCTCATCATTACTACATCAATCTAACATCAAAATCATTACTCTTTAACACTACTTCATCTTCCCAAACTCTAGATTCTTGAGAATTAAAGGAAAGAAGAAGAGAAGGGTTTGTGGGATTTCATCAAAAGGTAAGACTTCTGATTTTATGAGATTATTATTGAAGTTTGGCCTAGTATAGAGTAATCTAAAAGGTTAGAATCCACCAATGATTCCCATAAGATTCAAGAATAAGGTTTAAGGCTTAGAAAAAATTCTAGTTCCGAAATTTTAAGAAAACTTAAAGAAACGAATAAAGTTTTAATATTTCCCTTCCAAAACCATTGTAGTGTGATTTCTGAACTTGGAGGAATATGTTTGAGCGAGAATTGAGGTATGTCTAGATTCCAAACTCCTCTTTGATTGTTTGTATACGTGAACCCTGGTTTGGTGGTTATTTTTCGTTGAATTTATTTTAGACAAGGTCATGCGTGTGTAGGGTCAAGCCCGTATTGAACATTTTACGTAATATACTACTTCGATTGAACTTGTTTTGCCATTTTTTTTAGATGGTTGAACTTATTTTCGAAAGATTGAAGCTTTAAATGTGTTCTGTCTTTGAATGCGTTTTCTTGAACTTTAAACTGAATAAGTGATTTGAATAAGGTTCCTAAATTGATTATGATTTGAAATACCTCTATTGTGAGAAGATGTTTGAGAAGTGAATTCGGATATAAGCCATGATTGATGATTTAGTTAATATGCCATTACTTGTACTTGTTTGTGTTTGGGCATGTATGGACAAGTTGTACTAGTCCAGAGGATGATTAGCCATTATGGATCCTAACGTATCACTTGTGAGTATTGTTGTGTCAGTCCAGAGGACGATTGATCTCCGAGGCGTGTAGCTCGGTGTATCAAATGGTTGTTCGCCCGTGAGTTGGAATGTGTTAATTCTTTGGTTGCCCATAAGTTGGCTTGTTGATAATTTCGTGTTCATAAGTGAAAGATCTAATATGGTAAACACTTAATGAGTTTAACTTGATGTATTCTTCATTATTGGTTGCTTTTGTTGAATTTTACCAAGCTTGATATCATACTCTAACTTTGGATTGCGAATGATTTTCATTAATAATGTTTTACCGATTCTACTATTTTATTTTGGATTTGTTAACTATTGCCCCTTAGACACTCACTGAGTATTCAGTATTCAACCCGCATGGGTGTAGCTCAGTTGGTTCCAGGGTGGCAGATTGCTCCCAAGTATTCAGTATTCAGGCATACCATTGTTATTTTTATGGTGTGTCAAATAACGTAGAAGAGCAGGTTCGCGATACGCATACCAGATAGGAGAACTTGCTGCTTTCTGGATCACTTGATGAGCCCACATGCTTGTTCGTAGGAGACCGCCCTATCTTTATTTGTCTATTTATTTCAGTTCCGCGCTGCATCCTGAAGTTAGATACTTATTTATTTATCTTAGAAGTTTTATGGATAGTTGTTAGATTTTGGGTAGATGTTTAAAGTCTCATAAGACTTGTTGAGGCTTTGCTACGTTTCATGATTTAATATCTATATTAGACTTTCACTGATTTTATTAAGTTGAGCATGTTCATATTTCAATCTTTATATGACTTGTTATAAATAGATAATGAATTAAAATGACTGTTCAAATGTTTTATAAGATGCTTCCGATGTTGTTCATAGCATCGGATGTCTGTTACGTTCAGGATCGGGTTTGAGGCGTGACAATAATATACTAGAAGCTCTAAAACAAAAGTATTTTGGTTTGTCATCTTTCATACTGTTGCTTTATTGTTTCCTTCTTCATGACTCACGGGTGGTTCAAGGAGGAGACTAGTGAAGCCTTCACTTTAGGCCTTCAAAACCTCAATGCTCCAAAAATATTAATTATATATTTTATAATTTATAATTTATAATTTATAATTTATTTTTGCTTAGATAATATTGAAGCTGTTTGTAGAAAAAATAAAAAAGGAAAATATCTTTATTTACAAAGGAAAAGAAAGAAAGATTTAATACTACCTTTTAACATTATAAATATTCAGATCTTTGAATTAAACTACTTAATCTTCATATTAATATCTTATTAACTTGAATTAATTCTTTACTATAAATAATAATAGTACTATGTGAAGTTAAATATTTTATATCTTTTAAAAATACTACATTATATAAAAAAAAAAAATGGAAAAAGCCTCTGATCAAAATTTGAATTTAGGCCATTAGTTTTAATGAGTCGCCTTTGTTATGACTCTCGCTGGAAAATAAGTTAAACATTGAGTAATCAATCATTAGCGACTCAAGCTCACTAAACTCCCAACATCACTTTGACAGATTAATCTACAAGGATGATCCCCAAGGCTACTACTAGTTAAGAGTCTCATATCGATAATGAAATAAGAACATAAACTTCTTATATGGACTTGGACAATCTTCACCCTACAAACTAGCTTTTAGGATTGAGTTAGGCTCAAGATCCATTCTTTACATTTTCAAACCCTCAATGAAATGCTTGGCATAAAGAAAAGGCATGTTCGGCATCCATTCTTTACATTTTCTGATGGCAGATATGCTCCCAAAAGGTTTCATGCCATTTTCAAGTCTAGGTTATTGCAATTGGCAGCCTTTGCATCTCCTAATGGAGCTATTAGATTTGTATTCGACCAAGGTTCCAAAAATGTTTAAAGGAAAAAGTTTTTTTTTTTGAGTTTCTAAAAAATAACTTTTGCTACCTCAAAAGTATATATATATTATTATTATTTTGTAAAAACTTCGGCCAAACTCAACTATCTAAAATAAGCACTTCTAAAAAATTATGATAATATCCTGAATTTCTCATTTATTTTAACTTCAAAATTCATGATACTAACACAATATTTCCACGATTTTCAAACACTAGATATTTTTCAAAAAACTCACCCTAAAATTGTCTAACCCGTACAACTTCACTTTGTTTTTTTACTGATTTTGCAAAGAGAAGCGAAACAATGTTGAAAATAGTAAAGAGATGTTTGTATTTAGTTGGCATTTGGACAGTATTTGAATTGAAGTCGAAGGAAAGGTACTTAAAATAGAAATTGAAGTTAAAACAGGTTAGGAGAAAAGGTTAAGATCTGTACATGTACTATTCGAGATCGAGCAACTTTAATAGGTAAATCTATACCTTTGACGACAAAAGTATGAATGAACCCAAAAAATGTTCGGAAAGCAACATTTTGATGCGAACTACACGTTCAAACTCATATTCCAAAGTATAACTTTAAATTCAAATGATAAATTCGATATTACAAATGTTGAAATAATCATTAATGGTCAACCATGCGACCATCACATTGCCGCACAATTGGAAACTCGATGAGTCCACCCATTTACCTTTCTCCACTTAAATACCAAACTTTTGTTTGGGGTAGGTTCAAACCCGTAGTGTAGGTGTAACCCACACATCACACAATGTACTCGCACCACCAGAACAATTATCACACAATGCGTCAATAGAATTCAATTGAATCGTATGATGAAACCTTACCGTCCTAGAATTCAGAGAAAATAGACACTGAATCACCCAGCTGCTAACAAAACATTGACATACTCGATTATTACTAAGGATGAGATAATGACAGAGCCTTTTGCTGGAGGGAAAAAAAAGAATACATGCATGTTGTTAGAGGAGTTACTATTCTCAACTGGGACAAATCTTTTTCTCTTAGCTACTCAAAAATGGGACCTGTAGTTTTACTTCTATCTATCTGACTGTTCTAATCTTACAAAGGAATACTTTTTTTTTATTTTTTTTGTTTTCTGCCTCTCAAATTAACTCACATCAAGTTTTATCTCTAGCGCCGCCATAATCGACCATGCTGCTTTTGCTCTTGCATGCGCCTGCACCACCAGACTAACTATGTTAAAACCATCAAACAAAAAGATATATAATTTATTTCGAATATAAATGGTAACCAACTCAAGAACAATTTCCCCCCCAAAATAATAGTACGGGTGAAAAACAACATAAAGTGCATAAAGAGAAAGCTCAGGGCTGAAGAATATGAAAGAAAAGGTACAACAGCAGAGTGCAGATATTGTAGGAGTAATGTTTCCAGTGTTCGAGGCAAAGTAAGATTACATATTAATAAAGAAGAAACATGTATTATTCCTAACATTTGTATCGCAAGAGGGGAAAGGGAAAGGAGAACATATTAACAGTGGTCTGTTTGGCCAAGCCTCTGAAAAAATGTTTATTTTAAAGGGTTGAGGTGTGTCGCCAAGCTTTTAGGAAAAGATAAGTGTTTTTTAGTAGTTGCAGAAGTTGTTTTGCAAAAGCTAAAAAAATTGCAGATTTGTAATGCAATTGAATAGCCAGCGACAACTAATAAATAAAACAGTGGGAAAAGTGACCTTTGGTGCTCTTTGGATCGCTCAATGAACTCCTTAGGGATATCACGTCCTTGGTATGAAGCTAATACAGTTCGGATATCAGCTGGCCTGTGTTTAGCAACATCTGCACTCAAAGTCAAATAGTAATTAACACCTTCCGATACTCCCAAAAGTGAAGACATGATTAGGCTACGTCATTACTTATGAATGTGCTTACATTCAAGAAATGGAATGAGATCCAAAAGCACAGTATCATCTGCCTCTCCTTTCCATGGTTTAATTTCTACGCAGTTTTCTGGCTGTAGGCTACTTTCTAGTGCATGTCCACTCAAATATATAATCCTTGATGGATCCCGATTCAGCTTGGAAAGATCCTGCCAAAGAAGCATATCCACCAGAAAGGGATTCACAATCATTATTATTTGCGAGTTAAAAAAGTAGGAAAAGAGGTAAAATGAAAATTTAAGAAAAGAGAAGACAAAAGGACTAGAAAGAAAGAGTCTTGTAGATTTTCAGGCAGAAGCTAAAGCATATCTCAGAGAATGTACAGAGACTAATGCAATAACGTGATAGAAACATTCACATATACATGATGAGAATAGTCAAGTATTCAATGCTGGTCATGTTAGGATTTGAATCCCAAATCCGACCTTTGTAAGAAGGTCCGAGAGTCACAATGGTAAATACGAATCACCTTAGACAGAACCTACTTACGCCGTGATGTAAGCGAAGAATAAATAATACACGCAATTGATAACGGAGTTCGGCCAATTTTGCCTACGTCGGACTGCTGCAGATCTTTTATATAGGGAGGAATATTACAACAGTGTTTACAACACTCAGACTCACAACCCGATCCTAATTAGATCGAGAATTTTCTCACCAAAATTCTCTCTCAAAAGCTTCTCTTTCTTAAGCTTTCACTAAGAATATTTCTCTTAGTGTTTCTCTCTAATTTTAGGATGATTGTAATGAGAATGAAGAGGCCTATTTATAGGCAAAAAAAATTCTGATTTTTCTCAAGATGAACAGTGAATTTACTGTTCATTTTGCGGCATCACTGTTCATTTTGCTGCTTGCTGCTTTTAACCCAACAATTCTCCCACTTGAAGACTAATTTCAATTTGTCTTCACACTTTAATCGATGCAACAATTTTTTTTCTAGTTTCATACTTCGTGCAGGCCAACTGAAGCTGAACATAGCTTCAGTTTGTCTATCGTCACTGCCTTTGTCAGCATATCTGCTGGATTCTGACTCCATGCGATCTTCTCAAGCACTAACGCTCCATCTTCCAAAGTTGATCTGATGAAATAGTACCGGAGTTGTATGTGCTTCGTTCGAGCATGGTAGACCGGGTTCTTTGCCAAATGAATGACACTTTGGCTATCACAATATAGCACACTTCTCTCATGGTCCTGATCCAATTCCCGCAAAAACAATTGTAGCCACATCGTCTCCTTTGTGGCCTCTGTCACAGCAACGTACTCAGCCTCACAGCTAGAGAGAGCTACTATCTTCTGCAACTTGAAAACCCAGCAAATTGCAGTACCTCTGTAGGTGTAAACATACCCGGATGTGCTCTTTATGTTATCACCATCACCACCGTTGTCAGCATCTAACATACCCCTGCAATCCTGTTTCTGATTTTCGGAAACACAAAGCTGAACTCGAGCTGCCCTTCAGATATCTGAATATCCGCCTCACAGCCTCCCAGTGTTGCTTTCCCGGATTGCTCATAAATCGGCTGACAATTCCCACTGCATGTGCAATGTCTGGCCTCGTACATACCATTGCATACATAAGACTGTCGATAGCAGATGCATAAGGTACCTTGTCCATCTGCTTCTTCTCATCCTCGGTTGTTGGCGACGGATCCTTTGACAACCGAAAGTGTCCAGCCAAGGGAGTGTCAACTCGCTTGGCATCATGCATGTTGAACCTTTTGATAACCTTCCTCACATATTCTTCTTGTGAGAGTTTGATGCCCTCCTTGCTTCAGCTGATTCTCATCCCAAGGATATGCTTTGCGGCTCCCAAATCCTTCATTGCAAACTCTTCCGACAGCTTCATTTTAAGCCAATTTATCTCTTGTAGGTCTGCTCCTACGATCAGCATGTCGTCAACATAGAGTAGCAGTATCATGTCCGAGTCTTCAAATTTCTTGAAGTAACAACAGTGTTATGTGTTCTGCCTCGCACCTTAAAAATTCAGCTTTCTTCATAAAGCTGTCAAACTTTAAATACCACTGTCTTGGAGCCTGTTTTAGTCCGTACAGACTCTTTTGAAGTTTGCACACCATATTCTCCTTTCCTTTGACCTTGAATCCCTGCGGCTGTTGCATGTAGATTTCCTCGTCTAGATCACCATGAAGAAAGGCAGTTTTCACGTCCATATATTGCAGATGTAGATTTTCCTTTGCTACCTGTCCAAGAACAGTTCTGATAGTCACCATCTTGACTACGGGAGAAGATCTCCGTATAGTCGATGCCTTCTTTCTGTTGAAATCCCTTTGCAACCAGTCTTACTTTATAACGCTTGCTTCTATTGGGTTCTTCCTTTATCCGATAAACCCATTTGTTCTGCAATGCCCTCTTCTCCTTTGGCAACTCGGCTAACTCCCATGTATGATTTGCCGATAGTGAATCCATCTCATCTTTTATTGCCAGCTCGCACTTAGTCGATTCATCGACTTGCATTGCTTCTTCATAACATTTCGGCTCCCCTCTATCCGTGAGCAAAATGTAATTTTGGGATGGAGAGAACCTGTGAATCGGCTTCCTGATCCTGGATGATCTACGCAGTTCTGTGATTGGCGTCTGCTGATTTGTTTCAGAATCAACACTTTCATCAAGACCTTTCTGATCGCGGCTCTACCGCACTGTCGCGCTCAGGTGTCAGGAAGTCCCTCAAATCGACTATTTCCGATTCCTTGTCCTGACATTCTGAATTTTTCTGCAAGTTGTCTTTGTACAACACCTCTTCGTTGAAGACAACATTCCTGCTTCGGATGATCTTCCGATTTTGTTCATCCCAAAATCGGTAACCAAGCTCAGTGTCACCATAGCCGATAAAGTAACACTTCTTTGATTTTGGATCAAGCTTGCTTCTAGCCGTATCATCAATATGAACATATGATAAGCAGCCGAACATTTTCAGAAATGAAAGATTTACCTTATTGCCACTCCAGACTTCTTCTGGAATTCTGAAATTCAAAGGAACTGACGGTCCTCGGTTAATTAAGAAGGTTGCAGATTATCGTGATCCGCCCGTAATGTCTTGGCGGCCAGTGTATTCTCATACTCCGAGCACGCTCGTTCAACGTTCGATTCATTCTTTCGGCTATTCCATTTTGTTGCGGCGTTCCAGGAATAGTCTTCATCATCTTGATCCCATTATCGACACAGTACCGTTTGAAATCACCATCAGTGTATTCTCCGCCGTTGTCGGACCTTAAACACTTCAACTTGAGGTTTGTTTCATTCTTGACCATGGCTTTCCATCTTTTGAATACACTAAACACATCGGATTTACTTTTCATAAAATAAACCCATACCCTACTGGTTGAATCATCAATGAAGGTCGCGTATAGTGTGATCCTCCAAGAGAGGTGACAGTGGTAGGCCCCCACACGTCTGTGTGCACCAATTCCAGCTTCTCGACCTTCAACTCCCTGCCTGCATTTGAGAAGCTTACTCGCTTCTGTTTTCCAAGAATGCAACTCTCACACGTATGAAGGTCCACCATCTTCAGCTCCAGAATTAAGTCATTTGTCACCAACAGCTTCATCCCCTTCTGGCTGATATGTCCCAGCCGACAATACCACAAATCTTTCTTCTTTGTGTTGTCAACCACAGCAACAGTATCAGCTAGTCGTCATGTATAGAGTACCAATCTTCTTTCCTCGGCCAACTACCATAGCACCTTTCGCCACCTTCCAAGACTCATTACCAAAGTTGAGATCATGTCCCTCATCATCAAGCTGACCCACTGAGATCAGGTTTCGCATCAGCTTTGGAACATGCCTAACTTTTGTAATCTTCCACGTGGATCCATTTGACATCTTCAAATTAATGTCTCCTGTGCCAACAACGTCTAGTGGCTCTCCATCGGTTAAATAAACTTTGCCGAGATTCCCAGCCACGTAGTTCGTCATTATATCATGATGTGGGGTGGTATGAAAGGACGCTCCTGAGTCAAGCACCCAAGAGTCTATCGGGCTGTCAACCGACAACAACAATGCATCGCCAATGTCTTCCGTAGCAGCGTTGATTCCAGCCCCCTTGTTGTACTCCTTTGGCGCTCTGCAGTTCTTCTTGAGGTGACCTAGTTTTCCACAGTTCCAACACTCAAGTATTCGTCCTGGTCTGGATTGACCCCTGTCATTCCTTGACTTCGATCTGCCCCTATTTCGGTTGTAGTTTCTGTCATAAATAATTTCTGCTTCTGTTTTCAACATTAAAAGCAGAACTCGTCGATGCCTCTCCAGAATCAATCCTGCGCACCTCCTCAGCAAGGATACGATCCCTAACATCGTTGAAATTTAGTTTGTCACTGCCGACAGAATTACTAATCGCTGCTCTCATTGGCTCCTAACATCGTTGAAATTTAGTTTGTCACTGTCGACAGAATTACTAACCGCTGCTCTCATTGGCTCCAAACTATTGGGTAGGGATGCCAACAAAATTAGAGCTTGCACTTCATCATCGAAATCAATTTTTACCGATGACAATTGATTTACAATGGTATTGAATTCATTTACGTGTGCAGCAACAAGAGCATTTTCCATCATTTTTAGATGAAATAGTTTCTTCATGAGAAATACCTTATTATTTGTCGAAGGTTTCTCATACATGTCAGACAACACCTTCATCATGTCTGCAGTGGTCTTCTCCTTCGCCACGTTGTGAGCACCGTTCTTCGACAGCGTCAGCCGAATGACTCCCAGAACTTGTCTGTCAAGGAGATTCCAATCGGCTTCCTTCACCTCCTCTGGTTTCGGACTCAGAGGTTCATGAAGCTTTCTGTCATATAAATAATCTTCAATTTATCATCGAATTTACCGATGTCGTGCGTCGAACCATCTTCGCCTCCCATCATTTCTGAATCACAACACAACCTGTTGCTCTGATACCAATTGTTAGGAGTTGAATCCCAAATCCGACCTTTGTAAGAAGGTTCCCAGAAAAGATTGGAGGGTCACAATGGACCACGTAAATACCAACCTCCTTAGACATAACCTACTTACGTCGTGATGTAAGCGAAGACTAAATAACACACACAATTGATAACGGGGATCGACCAATTTTGTCTACGTCTCCGGACTGCTGCAGATCTTTTATATAGGGAGGAATATTACAACAGTGTTTACAACACTTAGACTCACAACCCGATCCTAATTAGATCGAGAATTTTCTCACCAAAATTCTCTCTCAAAAGCTTCTCTTTCTTAAGCTTTCACTAAGAATATTTCTCTTAGTGTTTCTCTTTAATTTTAGGATGATAGTAATGAGAATGAAGAGGACTCCATTTATAGGCAAAAAAAATCTGATTTTTCCCAAGATGAACAGTGAATTTACTGTTCATTTTGCGGCATCACTGTTCATTTTGCTGCTTGCTGCTTTTAACCCAACAGGTGATACTCTGACCAAGTTATAGCTAGGTGTTTGTGTATTCCCAGTGGGCCAAGTTAAAGGGTCAACCAACCTTTTGAAGCTCAAGCCTTTCGGCTATGCATGGTTCAAGAACTCTACAAGTGGTTAGACTCTTACTAAGTTTCTACCACCAGTCTATATTTGACAGTTATTCACTCTTTGAAATGTTAGTATATCATGTGACAATCTGCCAAAAGGCATAGTAGAATTGGTCCTTGCTCATCGGGGGATTTTTAGCAATAAACTCAGCGGGTTCTAAAACATAAATCTATCATACTTCACAATGCAAAACAAACATAGGAGAATTTACTTCCTCAATCCTGTATCTCGATTTGTCTCTTCAACTTTCTTAAAATATGAATATCAATTAGTTGTGACCTTTTTAATTTGCATGCCTCTTGATTAAGCATTAAACGAAAAAAGGAGATAGTAACCACATAATTGTCCACTTGAGACGATCTAAG
Organism: Przewalskia tangutica; assembly: GCA_029844215.1. Classification (NCBI taxonomy): domain Eukaryota; kingdom Viridiplantae; phylum Streptophyta; class Magnoliopsida; order Solanales; family Solanaceae; genus Przewalskia; species Przewalskia tangutica. The sequence continues at coordinate 905,448 of CM056730.1, read as the reverse complement.
AAGCAAATACATAAAATCAATACACACTTGTCATGAAAATAAGTTAGTTTACTCATATATAGATCTAAGACATCTTTTGCTCTTCATTATTCTGTGCCCTTGGTTTTAATCAAATACTTACCAGACAACATCTATATTATGCTTCAATGAGACTGCCTCTCTTTTTCTCAAATAAAGTAAAGGTATTTTCTATTAAACTTCCATACTAAAACAACGTTGACATAGATCAAGGATCAGCTATTAACTGAACAGAGTATGGACAAGTTCTTCTTCCTCTATTTTGCCTCCTCGATAGTATAATTTTCTAGTCTCTCATTAACACATATTACTCTATTCGAACAAACAGATTTTTGATGAGTCAAACAACTTCAGAGGGCTGCAAATAATTTCACTTTAGTCAATCAACTCATTTTTTCCCATCAGGTAATTTATTCCATTTCCCTTGCCACATTCTCGAGTTTTAGTCTACAAATGGGGCGCCCTATCTCCATAGTAAAGCCCATATATGGACATGCAAACCGCATTTCCCATACCATGCAACTTGAAATAAGCTCTCAACTCCTAGGTGGTGGCAAGGAGGCTGTGAACACAAAACGTAAGTTTTTTCCCGGAGGGCACCATTACAACGAAAGAACCTTCAAGAAATAGTGTTCTCTAGTAGCTCATTGTTTGGAATTTCAAGAAGAAAATAGAAAAAGTATATGGATGTGGGGGCATGAGAATTCTTGGCAGTAAAAAAATCCATTCCTACAAGAATGACATAAAGCCCACAATGGCATTATTGCTTGGTCCAATTCAAATACAGTGGCAGAAAAATGACAAGAAAAAGATAATTGGAATCACTAAAGACATTGAGCAGCTACAGGACAAATATAAATAATTAAAGAGAGAAAATTTTCAATAAATAATTAGAGGATGAGGCCAAAAAACCTACTCTGTAATGCTTGCCATCTTCATATCTAGTTTCACCTCTTGATAGCCTATACCGGATGCAGTGCTTCGGATCCAATCTTTCAATAACAGGATCAACGTACTGCAAAAACCATAAGCAGAAGTTTTAAGTGCATAACCTTAAACAATATTTATAAGACATTTTGAGAGAAGTAAAAGGTACCATGCTCAGATGGTCAGAGTATACAACGATCTCAAAATATTGAGCCAAATGTTCCAAAAAAGCATCAACCCCGGGTCTTTTGAATGTTCTCCAGCCTCTGTCACGCTTTTAAAGGGCTACAGGAGTCAGTAGTCATGCAGGAAATATTAAAAGATGGAAAGATCTGAATGCTTTGAGGACACAAAGCTATATCAGAAGGAAAACACATAAGGAAACTGTAGCATTGAATTGTCAATGTATCGTACTAATAATGGTCCATAAAATAAATTAAAGCAAGTTCAGGCGACTAATTGACAATGAAATCAACATGCTTATGACTTAAAATTTTTACCTTCCAATCAGAGTATATCAATGTCTCACTAAGATCAAGAACAAGGGTAAAGACATGCTGCTCAAGTGGGTGCAAATCTGGCAGGAGCTTGTCTGATGTTGGTTCACTGAAACCCTAAAACATAGCAAAAAGATCTTAAGTGAATTTCATGAACGGTGAAGCTTGAGAAGAGAGGGATTAAAAACTGAAATTGCCTGTAAAAGACTCAACTCGAACTTGATCTTCTGTTAATCGCCTTAGCTCAATGTAAAACTCAACTAACTTGGCAGGCACTGGAATATTAAAAGAAAAGAACCAACATCAGCACAAAAAGAGACTTTGAGGCTTAAAATGAACAATTAATATTTAGTAGGGAATGCATGTAAAATAACATTATATGTGAGCATTAAGAAAACGTATTATACCATGTGAATGTTCACTTAAACCTAGCATATTACTAAGCATACAAGCAGTGGGATGTGCGATATAATTAAACTCGTGGACTACCCCAACCGCCTGTGTATTTAAATCGTAAACCTCAATAAGTCATTGCATGGACAGAACCATAAATCACTCACACACTACACTACAAAGTGCAGGACAGACATCCACCTGCAGCAGAAACTTTCAAGTGCCAAAGTGATAAGAGATCCATTACAGGCTTTTGCTGTTTTGCATGCCACAATGCACTGACCAGGTAACAGAAAAGCCATGCGATGTAAAAATCAACAAACTAATGCTTGAATTGTATCATTAAAATGGAAAAGCATGGTTGAAAACAAGAGTATGTCTATAAGAATAGTACACAATACATACAACATAGACAACGGTTTTTTCCCTGAGAAATGGTAAGTGTAATACAACAGACAAAGGTTTGTGATAGCATAACTTATTGTTGACATGCACGTGAACAAGGAGCCACACAAATATGAAAATTCAACCCCTTCTTGACTAAATATAAGAGATATGTATAAAGACAAGTTGGAATCATCACCAACCTGTCATTGCCGAGGAGTATAGTAAAGCTTGAAATTTCTGCACAAGAAGGAAAACACACAATTAATCTCTTATTCTACTTTTACTCTGATACATACAACTGCCAAAAGTTTTAAGATCGAGCCATATACTCTATAAGCTGTTTATTTGTGTAGTATGTGATTTAGGCTCTAGAATTCATTACCAAATCCTATCATTTCACTTAGATTCTGTTTCAAATTTTGAGCAATCCATGATTAGCGATATGTTGCAAAAGTAATCACAAGTGGTAAAAAAGAATCAAGCTAATTAGTTGAACTTGAATATTTAGTAATATATATATATATATATATATTACTAAATATGTGTGTGTCTGTATTGATGCATTGATGTATGTGCGTGTCAAAAGCTTAAATTCAAACAAGCCCAGCTTCACCAAAAGCTCACAACAAGCAAACATGTATTACTAAATATAGTGCAAGGCAAGACTCACATCCAAAGCAGATGCATCATCTCCAACAGTATATTTCGCAGATTCACGCAAACTCTTGGTCTTATCCTCAATTTCATCCGACGTGTATGCTGCAGATAAAGGATATGTCAAAGATTGCGAAACTATATGCACAAGAACGAATATATATTTGATGAGCCAACAAGACCAACTAGGCTTTTCCAAGAATCATTGTCTTCCTCTGTGTTCCACACAGACAATCTATATAAACATATAAGTCCATTTCAAACATTTGACCAATATCCACCTTGGGCGACGAACAAGCATACTACAAATGATCTGGTAAAAGAACTTTGCTTCCCCCAACAAACATGTTAACTTATACACATGGAAATTTAGCTAGAACCTATGCAGTAATACTTGTGTCATAGCTGAAATTTCACATGAAGGGAACTAATTGGAGAGTTATAAAAGAATGACTACCTCACTATGCAAATACGAAATATAAGGGGATGAGAACAATAGCAAGATCCAAAGTTGGATGGATAAAACTGGCAACATATTATTGCATTTCCTACCAGTTTTATTTGGTAAAAGAGTTAATTTTAGGAAATACGCTTTGCTGATAAAAACAAACAATTCCTTTTTTCCCCGGAGGTTGGCAATTTTCACTGAAATTGCTCAAACCACCAAATTTTAAGATGTAATGATTTAGCAAGTGCTGCTACAGCACTGCACAAAGAACACTTCCAAATGCTCATAAGAAGAGTCGCAATTCACTCTTGTGATATCAGACCACAAAATTAAAAATTTCAGAGTTTGCATTAGAGAAAAATTCATTTCCCTATCACTCTACAAGTATTTTAATCAATATTTCATGATTTAGAAACTCATAAAACACACACACATATGTACATACACTTCGCGAACTCTTGGAGGATTCTCTGTGACTGCTTCACACATGGCAGTATTTACATACAAAATGCATGAAGAAGCTCATTTCAAAACATAAATTTTGATAAATCAATCACCTAGACTTCAAGTTGAGTTCCACTAAAAGAATCCTGTTGTAACACACCCATTTATGATTATATTAGGGCTAGAAGCTGATTCGAATAAGGTACTGCTGCAGGAGTTAAAGAGAGGAAAAGCCAATGTAATAAGCAACCCAATAGTCTGTTAAAGGGGTTTATTTTGGATCCAGGTTGAGCGTAGGGGGTATACGTTTGTCATAAGTAGTAGTGTCTGTAAGGAGTGATTGTTATGCAGTGTTTGTATCCCCCCCATCCCTTCCTGATTCTTCCTCTCACCCCCCTCTCAGTCTATTCCTTCTCATCTCTCTTCTATTTCCTGTTGCTACTTCGCTAATTCCCTGTTATTTCCATGGTTTTAACTTTTAAGTGTAATCCATCCCTTTTCACTTCATTTCAAAATCCAAATCATGCTCAAATGCATATGTGAATTCAAACAGCATCATCAAAATGAAAACCTAAGCCAATTAAAGAATACAGATAATAAACCCAAAAAATAGAAAAAACAAACCGATTCAGCCCATTTCAAAATCCAAATCATGCTCAAATGCATATGTGAATTCAAACATCAGTATTAAAATATCCTACGCTTCTAAGTCAATCAAAGAGAATACAGATGATCAACCAAAAAAATAAAAATAACAAAAAAAACGAACTGATTCAGCCCATTTCACTTCAGTTCAAAATCCAAATCATGCTCAACTGCATATGCAAATTCATACAGCATCATCAAAATATACTACGCTCCTAAGTCGATCAAAGAGAAATACAGATAATAAACCAAAAACAGAAAAAACATCCATTTCACTACATTTCAAAGCCCAAATCAAGCTCAAATTCATGTGCGAATTCAAATAGACGCATTATAATGTCCTATGCTCCTAAGTCAATCGAACAGAACACAGATAATCAACCAAAAAATATTTAAAAATAACAAAAGAAGGAATTGATTCAGCCAATTTCACTACATTTCAAAATCCAAATCATGCTCAAATGCATATGTGAATTCAAACAGCAGCATTAAAGTATCCTACGCTCCTAAGTCAATCAAAGAGAAATACAGATAATCAACCAAAAACTGGAAAAAAACATTTCACTACATTTCAAAATCCAAATCATGCTCAAATGCATATGCGAATTCAAATAGCAGCATTAAAGTATCCTACGCTCCTAAGTCAATCAAAGAGAAATACAGATAATCAACCAAAAAAAATAAAAAATAACAAAAAAATGAACCGTCGGTAGCGTAACTAGTTGATGCAACACCACCGGTGACTGCCGCAATAACATTATACTCACTTCATTTCAAAATCCAAATCATGCTCAAATGCAACTACGAATTCAAATAGCAGCATTATAATGTCCTAAAAGCCTAATCCAGTCAAAGCGTACTACTAATAAACCAAAAAAAATAAAATATAACAAAAAAAACTAACTCTATGTAGCGTAACCAGCTGTCGCAACATTACACTTCATTTCAAAATCCAAATCATGCTCAAATGCATATACGAATTCAAATAGCAGGATTATAATCTCCTACAAGTCTAATCCAATCAAAGAGCACTAATAATAAACCAAAAATACCAACCGTATGTAGCGTAACCAGCTGTCGCAACACCACCGGTAACAGCAGCAATAACACTATACTTGAGAAAACTCCATGAATTCTTCTGAGTTCCAGAAGGTTCTGGAGGATTCTGAGATGGCTGAGGTTGATCTTTGAGAAGTGAAGATGATGAAATTATCGGTTCCTTTAGAGGTTCTGTAGAATAAAATCGCCGATTACTTCTCGAAATTATCGAGAAAATGCGCGATTTTGATCGAGCTATAGCAGACATTTTTTGGGAATTTTGCTAGGGTTTAAGCGAAGACGATGAAGATTTTATAAACGTAGGGTTTTTGAATTTGATTATTTTATTTGCAAGTTATGGGAGAAGTAAAGTTATAACATTGACAAAATAGAGCATTTGATTTATTTTTTTCAATTTTTTCTTGTAATATGATTAATAATAAAATTTCAGAATTATTTTACTAGTTGCATTTATTGTTGGGCTAAAATAGCCCAAGACACTATTACATTGTGTGATATTGTCCGCTCTCCCCCTCGAACTAAGTTTTACAACCTATCACCAGTTATGAGATAATTTAGAGATTAATTGTGTGACACCCACATCATTCTCCGAGTATTTATGGCCATCAAAATCGGTTGCTACTTTGTTGTGTAATTGTCTTCAATCTACGACGAACTAAGTTCTACAACCCATCACCAGTTACAGATTAATTTGGAGATTATTGTGTGTAAACTCCATCATTCTCCGAGTATTTATGGTCATCAAAGTCGGTTGCTACTTTGTTGGCTAAACGTCTCTCCGAGTATTTATGGCCACCAAAGTCGGCTGCTACTTTATTGGGTAAAATGTTACACCCCGTAATTCTAAGGCAATGAGATGAGAACGTACGTGTGAAAATAAGATTTGATCTTAGAACGAAAGAAAGATTATTTTTCTTAAGGAAAAATATCGAGAACTTGTGAAGGAAAAGTTTTATTAATTAGAATTTGGTTCTCAAATTTGGTATTTGAGACTTTTGGAATATATTAGAATTATGGATTTTTAAGTTCGGATTTGGTCACGTGGGGCCCACGGGAAAATTTTACGATTTTGTGGGGCCCACAATATTTTTCGATATTTTGGCCAATTATAGATTTTTGGGAGATGAAATAATTTTAAGATCAATGAGAGGGCGACATGTGTCACCCCGTTGACTTTGACTTTGACCTAGTCTTGGGTGAAATATTTTCATAAGATAAGTGGACAAGTGGGTCCCATTCCCCTTGTCCCTCATCTCATCCTTACACTTGTCCTCATCCAAGCCATTGAACTTGTTAGATATACATGGTGAAGGGCAAGACTTCATCCAAACACTTAGAGAAATTGCAAGAACAATTCTCTTAGCTCCTTTCCTCTATATTTTTGAACCACTCAAGAAAGCAAGAGCAAGATTGTTAAATCTTCCAAGTGTTGTTCATATATACTAGATTAAGGTCCCTAACCAAGTGATTAGCCAAGATAATACACCATTTACCCTTAAAATCTCATAGGGTCCGAGAGATAGATTTGAGATTTGAGGGTTTTCCGTCGGCTTTTTGGTGATGGAACGTGAAGAGAAGTTGTGTATAAGCTCACAGGGGTCACATATATGTGATTGAAACTTGAAGAAGTGGAGCGAAACGAAAACTACGGGCCATTATTGAGCATTCTGCCCGGGATGATTTTTGGCACAAAAATGAGGTAATAGTTCTTCTTAAATTAAAGTAATTGGATATTACTTATTGTTATAATGTATAGATGAATTCATGTTAAGAAAGAAATGGAAAATAAGATGTGTATGAGGTAGATATGTTGTTGGCCGATTTGAGGCAATTTTACGCCCTTGGTTTCGTTTGTTATATGGTTGTTGTTATCCACAGTTGTCGCATGTTGAAATAAGTTAATATGGTTGTTGATAAGTTGGTATGTCATATATGGAAGTGTTGGAACTCGAATTGGAATAAAATGGATTAAGGAAAGAGTTATCGGATTTGTCACGACCCGACCCGACGGGCCGCGACTAAACGTCCTAATTGGACGTCATTACTGACTTGTCACTCTTAATCCATTTAATACCGAGGTCTATAAAAATTTCGGCAGCACAACGCTGCTTTTACAACATCTCCCCCAAAATGGGCGAACCGACAAGGATGTCAAATCAATAACAGAACAACAAACAAAACAGACTAGCCGACTAGGCTGCCACCAACCAACATTATATACACAAAGGAATAGTCAAAATAAGCAAGCCGGCAAGGCTGCCACTAGATACCAATAGAAATAATCGGGAACGCCCAAACACAGAGTACAACAACATTACAACCCAAAACAAGGTACAAACGTCCAACCTACAACTGTTGTCATGCACCTCTAAGTGTACGATCTCGACATATGACGACGGGGCCGTCTTGCCCAAAATATGCATAAGTCTGAAAGATGAAGATCTGTACCAAAATAGCGCTCGGAACAAAGCGAGCTCTCCAACTTTGTCTGAAGTCCTAAACTGGAGGGTCACCTATCTGGACACCTGAATCTGCGGGCATGAACGCAGCCCCCTAAGAGTAGGGGTCAGTACGAAATAATGTACTGAGTATGTAAAACATAAAATATTGAAAACTGAATAACAACTGTGCCAAGTAAAACAGAGAGTCATCAAATTACATAAAACTGAGAATCATGTCTGAAAATCATATCATGTATACTGAATCATAAATCATCATGCCGTATGCATATATAAAATCAGATAACATGTCTCGGCCTCATGGAGGACTCGATGAAATTGTATCTGCTTGCGTAACGTGTCTCGCCTACATGGAGGAACTCCATGTAATCAGTATATATATATATATATATATATATATATATATATATAACGTGTCTCGACCTCTACAGTGAGGACTCGATGAATGATGCATGACTGCGCACGAACATGACCTGGCCCGGGACTCAGTGGAGTGAAATAGTAAAACTTAGCACGAGTAGATATCATGAGCAACTGTATGCAATTAAAATCATTATATGACTCTTAATAAAATTATTACCATGAACTCTGTTACTTAAATCATAATCACTAGTAAATAATCATTTTAAACTGAACTGGTAGGAGTTAAGTACGTCCGCCGTACTTTCATAAAAATTATGCCAAAAGAAAGAAGAAAATGTCTCACATACCTTTTAGTCGAACTAATCAACTCAATATTAGAATACGTCTCGTCTAGTGCTTCAACCTATAATAATGGTAATATGTCCGTCAATTCTATGATTACTAGCATATTTTATATCGAATAACGACTCTCTTTTCTATAAAAAAATTGGGCAGCACTTCCCCTATTTATATGTACATCCATAATTTTCAACAGATGACAACAATACCAATTAACAAGTCACAATTCCAAGATATCACAAAATCAGTCCATATACTCTATTTACACCATAGTTATGCATTCTTTCTCCTTACATTTATGGAATACAACCATCAAGAGTGCAAGTCTTCTAGTTTGCAACATATCACCTTACTACATTTTAATTTCTTTAAGATATGTGTTGGCAATTAACACAACGTATTTATAAGTTCATAACTTATTTTTCCATCATTATAACTTAACAAAAATAGCCCCTAATACATCACAATAATTTCCAATAATTTCAAGCAAATTTTCGGCCAATATCCACATTACCCAAGCTTTTTTTCTTAACTCCTTAAAATCCAATTCATGTTTCAATACTTTCATATAACCAATTATAACTTAAACATCATGATCTCTTTTCAATTCTCAACATGCAATTAGTGATAATGTTAACAACAACAATAATCAAACTCATATATACAAAACAATCCACAATCGACATTAACACCCCAAAATATTCACATGCCAAAATATTCACATGCAATCTCAAATTTCAAGTTCTTTCTTTATCAAGAGTTAATCCCTTAGTTACAACATCACTTAATCTTCCAAATACTCCATAAAAAGAAGAATTTCATACCTTAAATTGGTCTCAAAACAGTCCCAAAAACGTCACCGCCTTCCCGATTTTGTCCCAACTTGCATCAAATTCTTGTCCAATTTTGTCACTTCTTCAACTACAAATTGACATGCATGTGTTCTACAATATTAACCCAACATTCTAACATATTTCTCTTCCACAAATTCGTCTCAAAAATCCGAAAATTGAGGCTCAAATCGCGGGCAGCAGTGGCGAAATGCCCACTGTTCTGTCAGCTGAATTTGTAACGTCCATAACTCTCTACTTCGGTGTCCTATCGACAATAGGTTTGTTTCGTTGGAAACTAGACTCGACGAACTTCATTTTAGGCTTTTGAAACACCCAAAAACTCCTAATATACTGGGAGATATACCCCTCTAAAGTTGAATAAAGATCTGGAAATTTTGGGGTTCCAATTTCGACCAGATGGCGTCAAATTCACTGCTTGAATTTCAATTTCTTGGACTTGTTTAGAAGGATTTAATCTTGTGAAGAGGTTAAGGAAATTGCTTCAATCCTTAGCTAACAATGGGGTGCGATTCGGCTGCCCCGAGAGAGAATTTTGGTGTTTGAAAAATGGTAGAATTTCAATGGTTTCCTAAGCCTATAAGACACTTAAAATTCTGAAAATTACACTTGCTTATTTAGTCCCTAAAATGTTACACTTAAGTCCCTCATTGTCTATTAAAATTAAATCAATCCCCCAAGTAATAAATCTTAAATCCTACTTCCTTTAATTTCCGAAAATTTCATAAGACTTCGTATCATCGTTGTCGTAACTTATATAATACGTTACTAATTCATAACGGGGATACATATAATTATCATCTTCAATTTCCATTGTCACGCTCGTAGTAATCAAAAATTTTCCGGACTCACATCCTTTATATACCAACTTTCGGATTAGCTTATATAAATACACTTATATCCAATATTCGAATCTTATTTTTTAATGACGTTCTCTAATTATCGCCTTAAAATTACGAGGTGTAACAGGATTGTAGTAGTTTTAGCCGAAAAACTGCCCAAAATTGTTAGACGTTGTCGTGTCATTTTATGGACTGTTTTTGGCGTGTAAAATGCTGGAAATTCAACCCCTAATGTGCATGTTTAAGTGTAGTAGTGGCTAATGAAAGTCCTAACGAATAAGAGTGTTAAAGGCTTCACGTGGTACCCTTAATGTTGGATAAATTGTGGACTGTTTTATGGACTGTTTTGTATAGATTGTGGGGCAGAATTTTACACGTCCAGCTAGACGTGTAATCCCCTTTGGTTAACTGTTGGTTGCGTCTTAAATGTGGCTTGTTGATTGATAAATACGGGGTCTTGAAAAAGGTGGAAAAGTACGTCGAAACAAAGGAAGTGCTGCCCAATTTTTCGTAGAATTAGATGTCCATTGTTTGGTATAAGTCCTACACTTGATAGCTTGAAGTTGATAGAAGTGCTATTGTCATTTTAGGTTGAAGTACTACGTGTAGCACATTCTACTTGGCTTGTGGAATAACCAATAAAGTTGAAGTATATTGGAGTGTATTGCTACTTGCCGTTTGGGTTAGTCGTCACGAGGTATGTGAACTTTTTCCTTCTTTTGACATGATTATTTGGGAAGTCTATGTGACTTGATTTATTGAAGTAAGTAAATTGATTTTGAAAGTATACGAGTCTTGATTATGAAAGTATGAGTGACTTGGCTTGAAATGTATAAGTTACTTGAAGTACTTTAAAGTTAAGAGACTTGATTTCTCTAAAGATTATGAGACTTTATTTTTCAAGTTATGAGATTTGATCTAAAGTTAAGAGACTTGATTTATTTTGAAAGTTTGAGACTTTATTTTTCAAGTTATGGGACTTGATTTCTAAAGTTAAGAGACTTGATTTATTTTGAAAGTTTGAGACTTTATTTTTCAAGTTATGGGACTTGATTTCTAAAGTTAAGAGACTTGATTTATTTGGAAGTTATGAGACTAGAGTTGTCTGAAAGTCATGAGACTAGAATTATGTTAACAAGTATAGATTACTTGATTCAAAGAGAATAAGTAACTTGATCTAAAAAGTATTTGTTACTTAATTTAAAGAGTAGAAGTAACTTGATTTAAAGGTATAAGTTACTTGATTTTGAAAAAGGGAGTTTACTTGATTTAAAAGTAAGTTACTTAAGTTTTGAAAGAAGAAGTGACTTGATTTAAAGGCATAAGTTACTTAGTTTTAAAAGTGTAAGTTACTTGAGTTTAAAAGGGTAAGTAACTTGGTTTTAATAGTGAAAGTACTTTGGGTTCAATTCTCTTACATGACATGATAATGCCATGGTTTTTATAAAAAAGGAAAGAGGTAATGGTGCGTTAGTTGTCTAAAAATGAAGGTGGTTATAACGGCTTTGTGGGAAGTTTGTTATAACAAATTTTGTGGAAAGTCAAGAGATGGTTTAAAATGTTATAGGAGAATCATATGAGAATGTCCATGATTAAGCCATTAACATAGTACAAAAAACGAAAGTGTCTTGAGTTTATAAAGTGAATGTACGGCGGACGTACAATTGTTGTAATGGATCTTAATCCTTAATGGACTATGTGATAGTGCCTTGGTGTTATAAAATGAAAGACTTGTTAGTGTCTTGGTTTTTCAAAGAGAATGATAGGTCATTCTATTTGGGCTAATGAGAGTTAAAAGGTAATTTAAAGTGTACATAGTTGTTTGTGATAACTTTATGTGTACAGTCCTTTATATTTACCTCGAGTCCCAGAATGGGCCGGGACATGTTGTACCTCGCATGACAGTATTGTTTGGGTTATTTTAGAAAGGAAGGCATGGTATTGTCTTGGAAATTCTAAAAATGAAGGCATGGTATTGCCTTGATTTTTTTTTTCTAAGGAGGAGAGTACCTCATATTTGATTCAATGAGAGTTAAAGATTACTTAACTTGCATACGTTGTTCATGATAGCCATTGATGCTAGTGTTATAAGTATAATTGCGGGGTAAACCTCCAAGACATTATACACCTCCTGAGTATAATTGCGGGATAAACCCCCAAGACATTATACATCTCCTGAGTATAATTGCGGGGTAAACCCCCAAGACATTATACATTTCCGTGGATTTGCTCCCCACGATGCGAGTATGATGTATAAACTCATTGCGGGCTCACAGGGTCCATGCGGGTGAAATAGTTCTATGCGGGTGAAATAGTTTCATGCGGGGCATATTGTCCTATGCGGGTCCACAAGACCTATGCAAATGAAATAGTCTCATGAGTAGGATTGCATAATGATACTATGGGCGGGTGGCCCTAGATTGATCATAAGCTTCCTATTTTAAAGCATGTAAAGTTTACTCTTATTACTCTACTTTTAAAAAGGCACAGTGTACTGGTATTTTATTATTATACTTGTTACATGCCGACAGTGATGTTGGAATTCCACGGGCCTGCTTATCTGATGATGGTTGTATATTATACTTGTTACATGCTGACAGTGATGTTGTATTCCACGAGCATACTTCTGTGATATTATATGCTGAGGGCATGTGTCCCTGATTTTGACATGGCTTTCATATGTGAAAGTGGTATGGTGTTACAGTAGTACAATGATACAAGGTACAATTGAGTCTGATTGTTATATGACACGGTAGGATCTGGTATTTGATTTTCATACTTGTCCATGTCATTCTTTTGTACAGTTATGATCTTGTTTACTGTACTGTATTCCCGTTCCATACTTAGTACATGTTGGACTGACCCCATTCGGGGGGTTGCGTTCATGTCCGCAGGTCTAGGTACTCAGATGTGGCTCCGTGAGATTAGGTTCCTTGTTCAGCATTTTGAGATAGCTCTAATGTTCCGGAGCTTGTCATTATGGCTAGGTATATTCAGAGGTACGGCGGGGCCTTGTCCCGTCATAGTATTTGTCCAAAATTTTAGAGGTCTGTATTCATATGTGGGCTGGACTGGCTAGAGTTATATTTACATTGTTGAACAGTGTAGACCCTTTCGGGTGATTTATATTATGACATCCTTATTGGCTTGGCCTGTGTTTAAAGGGGAAAAAAAAGAGTGTTATTTATCTTTCGCGGCTTATTGTGTTTTATGAACAGAAGGGTGCCCAGGTAGGGCACCAGTTGCGGACCCAGAGTTCGGGACGTGACATAAACGTCTTCAATATACGGGTAAATATAATGCACGACCAAATAGACGGGGAAAGACACTAAGCCGGGCCTCACGTCACACTCCACCGTCTTCATACTTGTCTCTTGAATCATTGGCTCTGATATCAGTTGTTGGGCTAAAATAATCCATATCACTCCTATATGTTGTGATATTATCCGTTTTGGATCAAGTCCACACGATTTTCCCTAAAAGACCCCATATCATTAAGAGAATCCTACACCGGATTCTTTTTACTTTACATTTATGATGTGGGACTCCAACATTTATTGGCATTCAAAAGCAATTTACATAATTTACAAGTTTTTCACATAATACAAGTCGATTTAAAAAAATATAATTTAAAAGTCTATCATGTGTTTTAAAATGTGATTTTATATGTCATTATGTGTTTCAAAGTTCAAAGTTCAAACTGTGATTTATAAGTCGGGTTTCAGAATTGTGATGTGTAGTGGCATTTGAGAAACACGGTTATATTAGAATTACATTTGAAATTGTAAATTTATGTGTTCAAAAAGTCGCAGATTGACGGTTCCTTTAAAGGTTCTATAATAACGCTTGAAGAAATTCATCGACTACTTCTCAAAATTATCGAGAAAATGCATGATTTCGATCGAGCTATAACAGACAATTTTTGTGAATTTCGATAGGGTTTAAGTGAAGAAGATGAAACATATTTCTCTTCCTTTGCTTGCTTGCTTGCTTGTGATTATGCATTGTCTTGGACGGAGTTTCGGAAACAGCTCTACTTACCTACCAAGTTAAGTATACACTGTATACTCCTCAGACCCCCAGGTTGTAGATTTTTTTTAACCGGTTGTTCTTCTTTGTCAACGTCTACTAAGGACCTATAGGTTCGCCTACTTTACTTATTAAAGATAATGAGAACGGGTTCTTGAAAAAAAGATTTCACTAGGTATGTTGGTGTGGAACTGCACTGAAAGATATCCCAAATGGTATATTACTTACTAGTCCACTGATTATATTTGTTCAGATTGCTATAACTTTGAATATGACTAAATACAATTGGTATAGGAAGTATCTTACTCGCGATATGTGTTTTAAGTTTGGCTCCATGAGATGTTTGCTCTTGTCGGTGTAAAGCTTCGTTTCCCATCAAATAGAGGGGGGAAATGAGTCAAATAGTAGTTCAATTTGTTAAAATGTGGCAAAAGATAGACCATTACCTACATTGCTTTTATCTTGTTCTCGTTTCAGTTGTATGGAGGTTTATATATAAACAATTAGTGGTACGTTCTGATATACATGAGTCCTGATTGGGCACTTTTTATTCTATCAGACCGGTTTTTTGCATGTCTATGTTCTCCAGCTATAGGCATTTAATTTAATCTTTTTTTTTTATAAGGTAAGATTTTATTAAAAAACAGTATCATCTTGATACTGTGAAAGTACAAAGAAAATGCAGGCTAGATTACATTAGAAACCTAAGTAGTCTAGCATGTGCACCATGTTATCTAAATTCATAACAACATTTCCATCTTTCCAATAGTAGGCATTTAATTTAATCTCTGCTTTATTACTCCTCTCACTCAATTATCTTTTCATTTGGGACCAGTTTCATTTGTCCCTTTGTGTATGAGAATGTGGTTACTGGAGGGCCCTAATCACCAAGACCTTCCTAAGTTCTTTGGTGTCTCTCTCATCCAGTGTTGCTATTGATGTTCAGAGCATCTATTCTATTTCCTATGATGTGTTGATGCAAATAAATTTCGTGTTTCAGTGGCATACAAGTTATCCAAAAGGAAGACTGATGACACTCTCAAGTTGCTACACACAATTCTTTTTGGACGGCGAGGAAAGGTGACATTATGATTTATAGCTTATTTCTTTTGATTGGTTTTTCTTTATTATATGGTTTTCTTTGTAGTTTGTACCTGGTTTTGTATTGATTGACATGCTAAATTATATGCCTGGCATTTTTAATTCCCTCTCCTGACAAATGAAAGGTGTCTTTGCAGGCAGCTCAATTCAAGAGTAATATTTCACGATTTTCTGGCTTTGTGCGGCATGAAAATGAGGTAATCAATGAGTCTCGTGTTATAGAAAGTTATTAAGAGAGATCACTATTCCTTTTTTTGTTTGTGCCAGGAGTGCATATGGCTGGTTGGGATAGGGAAGATTTGATCATTTGAATATAAAGTTTCGCATTACTTGCCCACGCCAGGCTGTTTATAGATCTTGTTCATTGCCTCATTGTTGGGCTCTTAATTTGATTTGAGTAATGTTCGTTCTAATGATCCGGAAATATGCTTGAGGTCAATGTCTTAGACTACTCACCAATTTGCAGGAAAAGCAAAAGATGAAAGTAAAAGAAAAACTTGACAAGTGTGTAAAAGAGAAGCTATTGGAATTATGTGATGTACTAGATATACCTGTTGCCAAGGCTACATCAAGGAAGGTCTGTTCATATAAATACTAATGCATGTTAAGCTTTGTATGTCGGTAGTTATTTCTTCTTACTTCTGTGTGTTTGTAATATTTCTATGAGGGTATATCAATGGCAGGTTAAATATTTCTTCTTCTTGAGAATTTTGGCTTGAAAATTGTTGTCAATATTTTTCCTTTTAAAATTTGACAGTCCTAAACTTGTCACTTAAGTCCCTATGAAGCAGCTCTCAACAGATGCTGCTGCTAAGCATTTGTCTGCAATCTTCCTTCAAGATTCTTAGCTAAGCCTGTGTTTTATGTATCAGGAAGAATTAGTACCAGTTGATGGATTTTTGGGAAGCTCCTCATTCTACGACTTCCGAGTTGCTTGCTGAAAAGAATCAGGTTAGTTGCACAAATTTTTTGTTTTCAATAAAGTATTTGTGACTTCTTCTGGCCTCTGGTGCATTGAACAGTCAAGTAAATGAAAGAAGCGTGAACTGTTTAGCAAACAAAGTCCTACGTTAGCAACTGGTAGTTTGGAAGGTTCAACCAAGGTATAACACTCTTATTAACATTTAAACTGGACTTAATTGCAACACTTCACCTAGTGAATGATCCTTCGACTAGTGATGGCCTTACTAAATTTGCGACAATATTTGCTTGTATTCTCACACATTATCACCTTCCATTTAGTGCATTTAAGTTTCTGCATCAGCACCCTTGAGATTTCAGACGGTAAATCATGTCATCTGGCTTACTGGGCTTACTTCTTGAGAGTAATTCTGCTGATTCAAGTGACTTTGCCACTGAAAATACTTAGTTCTGATCTAGGGAGGAGAGTGCAAAATCCTTTTAACTTCATGTGAAGAGAGAGACAAAGGTCATCAAACAAAAAGCTAAATTTTCACGTGAGGATACATGCTATATGTGTCCAACATTATTCCGTTTGTCTGTTATGGTAATTGTTTCTTATTGGGGTTCTGTGAACCCTTAAATGGTGTTCATCCTTTCAATTTTTAAACAGAAACCAGAGGAAACATATAAGAAAAAGGAGATTCGTGCAACCATGTGTTTGTGCTTGTCGGGACTTCTCCTATCATGATCTTTCTCTCGTATGATCTGCAGAGTCGCAAGGCTGAGAGTGCATCTAAAAAGGCTGAGAACAAGAAGAAAATACATGAAGCAAAAGATGAATCAGAGAAAGATGACCAGGAGGAGGGACCTGAAATAGTCAAGGCTAATGGTGTTCATGAGAGATCAGATGATGAGTTGTCCAATCAAGCTGAAAGTGAGGGGAAAGACGGTGAATATGAAGAAGAATCCGAGAAGGACAAGAAGAAGCATAAGCGAAGTTCAAATATCGCTGTCAAATAAGGAACCTGCTGTAAAAGTTAAAACCAAGACAACTCCTTCAAAATCATGAAAAGCCTCAAAGAAAAATGTTAACAATGATGCAAAGCCAAAAGTGTATTCAAAGAAGAAAACTACTGATGTGGTTAAGGGAAAGCCATCTACACCAAAGAAGCCTAGTTCAAAAGATAATACTGGTGAGAATCCATCTGGAATCATTTTCTTTTATTATATGCATATTTTCTTGCTTAGATTCTTTCTTTATTAGTTAATCTGATTGTGCAGGAAAAAAAGTTCTGAATGGAAAGGGCCATAATAAAGTAGATAAACTGAGGCAAAGTGACGATGAACTGAGAAGTGCAATTTGTGAAGTTCTAAAAGAAGTTGACTTTAATACGGTGAGGAATAAACTTTTATTAAGATATGAGTCCCTAAGTTCTATAATTTTATCGCCTCTGTTTCTTTCCTTTTTAGGAGATCTCGATTGTCAACTTCCCGTTTTAGATGTTCCATGCTAATTTAAAAAAGGAGTTCGTTTTTCCCATCTGCTTAATCTTTGGTGGGTAGAGTTACTCAATATCAAATGGTGGGAGGTAGTAGGTAGCTTGTGGCTAGTCGAGGTGCATGTTAGTTGGCTAGAACACCATTATCGAGAGCAGAAGTAGAAAAAATAAACGGAAAAGGAATTATCTTCTTTAGACCATTTCCAGATTTTGCCTTGCGTCTCGCATTTTGGTGATCATAGTTCCCAGAATGCGAATTGTTATTCCAAAATTTATTTTCCCATATGGCTGACATCATTTGTTTATGTTGCAGGCCACCTTTTCTGACATTGTGAACATACTCGGTAAGTGTCCTGTAAAAAAGGTGTTTCTGTTCTTTGGTTATACAACCTTTGTAGTCTGATAAAAAAATGGTGATCTTGTTGATAAATGGATAGTATGTGTTGTTGACTAAGAGTTTGAAAAACATGATATCACATCCGCTACGAGGCCATAAGTATTACAATGTAAGAATCCAACTGATAGGTTTTGTCATTTTCAGCCAAGCGATATGATACAGATCTTACACCCAGAAAGTCATCTGTGAAGAATATGATCCAGGATGAGCTCACTAGATTAGTCGACGAGGCTGATGAAGAGGATGAGGAAGAAAATGCTGAAGAGGATGAAAAACAGCCTTCTATCCGAGGTGTAGAGGCTTGAAGGCATAGAACATATCAAGGAAAGGTATCCTACTATCCTATATCGTCTATCTCGAGATCCAACCCTTTCGTCCTCGGTTGATGTCTGAACTGAGCTCCATAATGAGTTCGTCCGGGTGTAATTTATTGATAATGTTTCACTTTGTGCTTAACTCACTGGCGAGTAAGTCATAGAACTAGAAAAGTCAGGTTTTAGTGCAAGATTGCATCTAGTATACTGTAAACAACATTTGTAGTATTTTTCTTGGAAGCACTGATCTTTTCATGTACTATAAATGCTAGTGTTGTAATTAACACTCATTTGAGACTATCTTAGATCCATTGTTTCAGTGTTAGATTTCACTGCATGTGAACTACTACTACGCCTCAATCTCAAACAAGTTGGAATCGGCTATAATTTGTAAGCCAATGAGTCGTTTGATTCTTTTCAATATCCAAGTGATGCAGATTCACCAGTTTGAGATATGAGCATTCCTTCATCTGCAGAAAGGAATGTATGTAACTACTCTCGTCTCTGGATTAGGTTTCTGAAATTATATGTTAATCTTACTCTTAAATGAAGAAGTGGGGATTTATATAGTCAACGCTAACTAGATTGGGACTAAGGCGTAGTTGTTTACACGTGGTTGTGTTGTGCAACGTAATCAGTGACAGATGAAGCTTTTCAACAGGGGTTTCATTCGAACCCAATTAGCTTCACACGAAGTGTGTGTATATAATTAATATAGGAAATTTAAAATTAAAATAATATTTAGATATATAAAGTAGTTGTTTAGCCATGTAAACAACCTCTTGCAGAAATGTGAGATAAGACTGCGTACAATAGACTTTTGTGGTTCGGCCCTTCCTCGAAACCGCGCATAGCCGGAGTTTAGTGCATTCGGCTACCCTTTTATAAAGTAGTTTTTTGTGAAACAAATTAAGAAGAAGAGTGTCGCCAATGTACCGAGTAGGAGCATAGAAGGTTTACATGTCCAAAACTATTTCTTCCATCTTAATTTACGTAATGATATTTGACACGATACAAATTTAAAAAATAATAATTTAAAGTTGGAGTAGAAAATCAAATTTGTTTAGAATTTAGTATCTAAATAGATTTTTTAGTCTGAATAACATAGGAATAAGCTTTCTAGTTCTCAGCTAATTTAACTTTTAAATTATTATAAATAGGGATATAAAATATTTTCCTTCAAAAGATAACATTTTATAGTAATATTTGGTTTAAAATAAGTCAACACATTTGTATATCACCGTCACATGGGCGGCAAATCGTCCACAACCCGACCCGTCGGGCTCGGCCCTGTTTTAAAACCCGGAACTAAAGTCCGCAAACATAGCCCTAATTTCACTTTCACAATTCTAAAAGCAGCAACCAGCAAGCTTCGCTACCGGAGATCGGCGATTGGATACCGGAGATCAGCGATTCTCATAGTCGCTGCTATATCAAGTTCAATCAACAACATGGATGATAATCAGGAGATGGAAAGGTTTGGAATGGAGAACGATTTCGAAGACGGACAGTATATCAATGACGAGTTCTACTATCGAAAGCGCAAAGAAAAAAACAAAGTTCAAACGAAAGATGATGTACTTTACGGTGTTTTTGCTTCTGGCGATAGTGATTCTGATTACGAAGGATCATCCTCGAAGAAGCGAAAAAAAGGCGGCTTTTCGACTAAACCTGACCTAACCAAACCTGTTAATTTCGTCTCAACTGGAATTGTTATGCCTAATGAAGAAATTGATCAGAATTCGAAAGAGGAGAACGGCGAAAAGCTGATCTCAGAAGAGAGCAATAAAGGTTTGGGATTAGGTTTTGGTACTAATAGTAGTTCTATTAATAATAATGTTGATGAAATTGAAAACTTTTTGCCTAGTGCTTTTGGTAGGAAGATTAAAGAAGGTGCCTTAAAACGCGAGAAGGAAAGGGAAAAGGAAAAGGAGAAGGAGAAGGCGAATAAGTTTTCTTCTGAATTAGGGAGAAAGGAATCTGGTGGTGGTGATGTTGGTGGATTTGAAAAGCATACAAAGGGGATTGGGATGAAGTTGCTTGAGAAAATGGGTTATAAAGGAGGTGGATTGGGTAGAAATCGGCAAGGAATTACGGCTCCAATCGAGGCGAAGCTAAGGCCGAAAAATATGGGAATGGGATTCAATGACTACAAGGAGACTACTAGTGCACCAGCTCCTCTTCAAGAATCAGATGAAAAAATGACCGTTGCTCGTCCTGTTCAACCCGTCTCAAAAGAGAAGTTTTGGTCAAAGCAAGTTAAAAAAGTGAAGAAGGTTTACATTACAGCTGAAGAGTTGTTAGCCAAAAAGCAAGAACAGGGCTTGGAAGAACAAGTTGTTCAGAAGGTGTTTGATATGAGGGGTCCACAAGTTCGAGTCTTGACGAATTTGGAGAACTTGAATGCTGAAGAAAAAGCAAGGGAAAATGATGTTCCGATGCCTGAACTTCAGCATAATATCAGTTTGATTGTGGATTTAGCAGAACTCGACATACAAAAAATTGATAGTGATTTGAGAAATGAGAGGGAGACA
Source organism: Przewalskia tangutica (assembly GCA_029844215.1). Classification (NCBI taxonomy): domain Eukaryota; kingdom Viridiplantae; phylum Streptophyta; class Magnoliopsida; order Solanales; family Solanaceae; genus Przewalskia; species Przewalskia tangutica. The sequence goes on along the minus strand of CM056730.1, from coordinate 884,345 downwards.
GTTGTTGCTTTGCAGAAGGAGAAAGAGAAGCTCCAATCCGATGCAGCACGACAAAAAAGGCAGTTTGATAATATGGAAGAGATTGTTGGCCTATTGGACAGGATAGGGGAAGAAAGCACGTCCGGTACCTTAACGCTAGACTCCCTTGCAAAAACATTTGTAGACTTGCAGGAGCATTATGGTGAGGAATACAAACTCTGTAACTTGTCGAGCATAGCGTGTTCATACGCTCTGCCTTTATTTATTCGAGTTTTTCAGGGATGGGATCCACTTCAAAATCCAACACATGGATTGGATGTGGTTTCCCTATGGAAGAATCTTTTAGAAGGGGATAGTAAAAATGACATTTTTACCATCTCTGATGCTGCATCTCCTTATACTCAACTATTTATGGAAGTTGTATTCCCTGCTATTAGAATATCCGGCACCAATACTTGGCAGGCAAGGGACCCTGAACCAATGCTTCGATTTTTGGAGTCTTGGGAGAAGCTGTTGCCTGATGCAGTCCTTCAGTCAATACTGGAAAATGTTGTTTTGCCCAAGTTATCAGCTGCTGTAGACTCGTGGGATCCACGTCGAGAAACAATTCCGATCCATTCGTGGGTTCATCCATGGTTGCCCTTATTAGGTCAAAGATTGGAAAGCTGCTACCGCACTATACGTAACAGATTAGAAAGTGTACTGCATGCTTGGCACCCAAGTGATATGTCTGCATACTACATATTGTCACCTTGGAAGACGGTATTTGATGGAATTAACTGGGAAAAACTGATGGTCAGGTTTATTGTTCCGAAGTTGTTAGCAGTGATGCATGAATTCCAAATTAATCCAGCAAATCAGAACCTTGATCAGTTTTATTGGGTACGTACTTGGGCAACTGCTATTCCCATCCATCACATGCTTCCAATACTGGATATATTCTTCAACAAGTGGCAAGAAGTTCTGTACCACTGGTTATGCTCAAACCCGAACTTTGAAGAACTGACAAAATGGTATTTGGGTTGGAAGGAACTTATTCCACCTGAACTTCTGGCAAATGAACACGTTCGCTATCGACTTAATGTTGCTCTAGACATGATGAACAAGGCTGTTGAAGGCTTGGAGGTGGTTCAGCCTGGTTTGAGGGAGAACATAAGTTATCTTAGGGTTCTTGAACAAAGGCAGTTTGAGACTCAGAAAAAAGCAGCAGCACAAGCTCAATCCCGTCCTTCTGTCCAAATGGATGGTACAGGTGGTGGGGTTGACATGAGCATGAAAGAAATTATTGAAGTTCATGCTCAAGAGAATGGTTTGCTGTTTAAGCCTAAGCCGGGCAGGATGCAAGATGGTCATCAGATATACGGTTTTGGTAACATCAGTATTATTATAGATTCTCTAAACCAGAAGGTATTTGCGCAAGTTGAGGAGAGGTGGTCTTTTGTGTCACTTGAGCAGCTGTTGGACCTGCATAATCGATCTATGTCAAAGCGCCGATAAATGTCTTAGGTTCTTGAATGTTTAGGCTTCATAGATATTTCTGCACTGGATCTCTCATTATGCTGCAGTATGTCATGAGAAGATGAAATACATTTTCCCCCCTTAGTGGCATTTTATCTGCTCCTTTAATGACACTATTTAGCTCGTAAGTTCTCATCATCCTACTTTGGCATCTGGCAAAATCACTAGAAATGAGGGAGACGTGAGTGTTAATCTTTCTAGCTGAGATAGCAGTCCTTCAACAAAATTTACATATATTTTGTATTGTAACTGTTTGTGATTTTCTTTATACAGAAGTACTAGATGTTCAATAAACTATCTAAATAAGGCTTTCTTATCAGCACTTACTGTTCAGCCGTATTATAAGTTTATAACTGTTTCATAGATTTGTTATGATTGACCTTCAAGATTTAGGAGACTAATCTGTTTTATTCTTGTGAGGCATTCGGAAGTTGCTTCAAGGCAGGTTAATTTAGAAACAATGATGAATGAATGCAAAGGAGTTGTCATTAAGTTTATCTGATGTACACCATAGAACAAGGATGCTTATTATCTGTCGACAGTCGATGCATGGACTGATGGCACTGTCCTAAGAAATTCGTCCTAACATCCTCAGAGGTTGTCAAGACATATTCCCTTCTTCGATTAGGACATGTGCTCCTTAGAGAAAAATCAATGGATTGAATTGAAAAATGAAGCTTTTGGTCTAAGAGTTGACCTCTATTTGTAGTTTCCTTTATAGGGGAAGATCAAAGACAAATTATTAAGGTATAGTCACATGAGATCCGCGAAATGTTGGAGTTCAACCTCCTTACTGTCACACCCCCCCCCCCCCCTTCCCTCTTGTTGTCTTCTTTCTCCTCTTTGTTGTTAGGAGCTCTTACCCGAGCTAACTTTCACCAGTTGATGGTATATAATCAAAATAGAAGAAATAGACTTCCTGCTCAGTATGGTATGACTATTAAAGTGCTGCAGCAGCACCATAGGCATTCGATTCAACCCCTGCTTCAGTATCTGCAGGTCTAATCTCTTTTATTAACCTAGTATGTGATGGAGTATTGGAGTTATTAGGGTTCAGTTATGTTAGAAATTTGCACATATTCACGTTCTTCTGTTCTTTCATTCTTCTCTTACCTTGTTCTTATTGTTCTGGATTTTGAATATGTTCCCAAAAAAAATTAGTTTGAATTTATGTATAGTATCTAAAGCTTCTATGGATTAAGGTCGCAGTTTTGGTCCCTCAATTATTGCAAATGTAGTGTTTTCAATTATTAAATTGTGAGATTATTACTCATTTTTTACGCTGCGAGAAAAAAAAAACTTGCCTGAACAATTAGTACATTACCCCGTATTGTTAGATCTTAATGAATTCCTTTGATCCTAAGTGGATTCTTGCATACCCTCCCAGGCCCCACGTTGTGGGACTTCACTGGGTATGTTGTTGTTATCGTAGTGTGGTCATACGAGTAGCAATACAAGTCTTAAGTTTTTGTAGTCACGTGAAAACATTCTTTGATTCCACAACTTGTTTAGGACTAAGATGTAGTAGTAGTAGTATTCGTTGTGCACTTGTTTAGGACTAAGATGTAGTAGTAGTATTCGTTGTGCACTTGTTTAGGACTAAGATGTAGTAGTAGTATTCGTTGTGCACATATATTATTGCTTAATCCTCATATATTATGAATTTATGATAACTAGAATGAAGTGGACGCCTTGTTGTCCAAGTGTGTCCTACCACAAGCACTTAAAGAAACCTGTGGAACCATTGACCTTAGGGAACTTGAGACACAAGCTGGCCCATATTCTTTCAAATTCAGGCCCAAGAATCTAATAAGAAGACCTTTCTTTTGATTTTAGGATTTACTCCTTCTACCATAATGGTGTTTTTTATTTGCTTATGAGGCAGAAGACTTGTGTCACTTGTATTTGGATAAATTGATGCAAGTAGCTTGGATATGGTCCTCACCAAGGAGTTAAATCTTTTACTATGCAAGGAGTTAAACTGCTATCCTGTTACCCTTATGTGTTCTACTTGCATAAGTCTCTGGAAGCCTGGAAGGTCTAAAGGCTGAGCATGGAGACTGGAAAACTGTTGAATGTCCCCTCATGTTGCGTATTTTCAATTAATGTCGAGGAGAACAAACGTAGTTAAAAATCCATAGTGATAATGTTTTCTCAGTGAGATTTTTATTTTATTTATGCAGGGAGAATTGCCATTCAAAAAGTAAAATCATCTTACCCCTCTTTTTACTGGTATCTCATATTGTACTGACCCTTGATTGTTCTATGCTTGAATAGAACAGAAGGCAGGTGTGATCCTGCCGATATCAAAATTGAGTGGCAGCTGTCGTTAGTTTCAATTTTGAGCTCATAAAAACAATAGAACATGTGTGAAGTTGAAATTTGGAGCTCATATAGTCCTAAACTCATAATGTAGCAGCCTTCTGTCCAAGGTGTAGAGGCCTAAAAGCATAGAACATTCCAAGGAAAAGGTAGCCTATACTGTCTATATCTTGAGATCTGACCCTTTCGTCCTCCATTGATGTCTGAATTGTGTTCCATAATGAGTTAAACTCACTGGCTAGTAAGTCAGAGAACTAGAAATGTCAGATTTTAGTGCCAGGACTGCAGCAGCTTACTGTGTAGACAGAATTTCTAGTTTTTTTCTCCCTTGGCAGCATTGATCCTTTCATGTACTATAAATGCTAGTGTTGTATTAATACATATTTGAGACTATTTAGGTCCATTTTTGTATAGACAGACTTTCCATCTATTGGCTAATGTGCTGCATAATCTTGGTTTCATTTGTTAGATTTCTCTGCATGTGAAAAAGCCTCAAAATGCTATTTTCAACTTATGTGTGATTAATCTGTTCTAGATTATGGTATCTATTGTGGCCAATGGCATTTCTGCAGTTGAATATTCAGGCTATAGTAGCTTCAATCTAGCAACTGGAAAGGCAAGCATGCCCGGTGCTTTATTCAACTGGCAAAGGTTGAGGGACTTGTGCCTTAGGTCAAAGGTTGAGGGACTTGTGCCTTAGGTCAAAGGTTCAAGCTTAGGAGAAGGGTTGCGGAGCGGGTTCATTGTCCCCGATGTCAAAGGTTACACAGTTGAGGAGGCCGATCACAAACGCTACAGGTGTGGGAGCGATCCTGGTCAGGCAAGGCTAAGACGGCGCCTCGCATATGGGTAGCAAGAGGGCGCTTATGCCCCGACGGTGGGGCCTTATGGGGAAGGGCCCATCCCAATAGGGACAGCACACCCCCACGGTTGGTTGTCCCCGATGTCAAAGGTTACGGTTGGTCCTAAGGATTGGGACGGATTTCTCGATCATAAAATAAAATAACGGAGAGTATGAGACAGTCTGACGATTGAATAATGGGAAATGGAAAGGCATTAGATGGAATAAACCAAATATAAGTTTGGTCATTAAAATTTACGTACTTCTTACTTTGTTCTTGTGATTGCATATATAAGTTTACTAGTACATATATAAACTTGTAGTAGTATTGTATAGGAGTGGCGACGCCGACCGACTCCGAATTCCGACACAACCCAGTAAAAAAAAAAAGCGGGGCAGGGCTCGAGCAGGCGACACGGTATGGTCCCGCCTGCCCACTCCCGCCAGCCCCGCAAAAATAGCCGTTGTTTAACGGCCATTTTACATTTTGGCCGTTAGACAACGACCATTTTTTGCCTCCCCCCTCCCCCAACCCCCCCTTCCCCCTTTATATTTATTTTTAACCCCTAAGTTATTATATTTACACTTTAACCCAATTTTTCAACTATAAATACCTCATTTCCTCTTCTTATTATTTTCACAAATCTTTCTACTCTCTAATCTCTCAATCAATCAATCTCTATTCTCTATACAACATTGTCTACTACATATTCAATCTATTTATTAATTTGAGAATTGGGAGTGAAGTTGGCAACTAGCTTGAGGATTATCTATCGAGCAAAGTTTTAATTTTCAATCTCTCGATTACACGTCGACTCTACGTCGGCGTTTGGTACATTCGTTCTCTCATTAAATTATTATTTTGTTTTTATTTCATTTAGCACATTTAATTTCATTATCTTTAAGTCTTTAACTATTTATTACCATGAAAAGAGTTAAAAGTGTTTTTGGCAAGGGTACTTCTTCTAGTAGGGCGGGTAACAAGTGCAAGAGTACTTCTTCTAGTATTCATGTTCCAGCTATTCCTAGACAAAATGTTTTTATAGATCCTGAACTGTTTTCTGAAATACCATATGATCTTGACACAAATGATTATCCTCAAATTGAAGAAGATTTTAATTTAGATGTGGTCACGCCCCAAATTTTCCTAAGTCTTTACTTAGGGCGTGATGGCACCTGGACAATTATTTTCCACCAGGAGCACCATTTAATTCTCTTTATTTAGAAATTTAAACTTATATTCAAATACAGAGCTATTAATAAAAATAACAATAAAGAAATTTATTTATGACTTTATTGAAAATATAACGCGAGCCCATGCTCGTGCAAATATTGTTTCTACATAGACATACTGACAAATGTTATTCTAAGTTGGAAGGGAGACCATTCCACACGGGTATTTCCCGAGACACTGTAACTGACATTCTGGACCTGACGAGTACCAAGCCCGAAGCAATGGACTTGGTATGACAAGAGGCTGCGGGACGATCGCTAGCCTTGGCGTGGAGCCTTTCCTCTATCACGTTTTCCTGAAACATGTTAAATAAAGAGTCACTCTACCATCCAAGTGGTGAGAACCTTACCCTACAATTCAAAGCAACACCACAATATTCCAAGTGCAATCACATTATAATGTAATAAGCATATTGTAAAAATATATCAGGTTACAACATTTTTAAATATGCAGCAACTCCTCATAGGAAATTCTCAGTTTAACTAACACTTCATTTTATCTCGTATTATACGTTAGGACATTCCCCTGCATTTCCATATGTTTGTTACATTTATATATTTGTGAACGCGTATTCACTTTTCATATTTATATATAGGTGAACATGTATTCATTTTTCATATTTGTTGCGTGCAACCCGATCCATTATATTTACGTATTTGTGAACACGTATTCACTTTACGCTTTGTTGCGCGCAACCCGATCCATTATATTTACGTATTTGTGAACACGTATTCACTTTACGCTTTGTTGCGCGCAACCCGATCCATTATGTTTACGTATTTGTGAACGCGTATTCACTTTACGTTTTGTTGCGCGCAACCCGATCCATTATATTTACGTATTTGTGAACACGTATTCACTTTACGTTTTGTTGCGCGCAACCCGATCCATTATGTTTACGTATTTGTGAACGCGTATTCACTTTACGTTTTGTTGCGGCGTGCAACCCGATCCATTATATATTTATATATTTATGTGAACACGTATTCACTTTTCATATTTTTCAGAAGATCGAATAAATATTATTCTCTTTTCTAACATTCTGCCATTCATACTTGTAACGATTATAACTTTTTAACCATAACTCCAACTAAGGTGTTTCTCAAGCGGAAACTAAGGTAAGACGGGGATATTTCACTGTACCAAATTTCATTTAAAACTACTTTGGGTAACTAACACAAATTTATCCTCAAAACAGCCACATAAAATTTGTTTCGGCAGAATTTTTATTAGACAGCACCCAATCTTATAATAGTCATAACTCCTAATCTGTAAACCCGTTCAAGCCCCATAAATTCTCAAAACGACGAGAACAGAGAGCTACACGTCTCCATGTGAACCATCCTTTCATATTCTGTACCTTTTGGTACAGTTTTACACTTTTATTCGCTGCCCTTCCTGGATCTCGATAAATCCGAGGCAGAAACTTTAAACAGCGATAACTCTCAATCCGTAAGTCGGATAGACCCCCGTAAGGTCGCAAAATGTCCAGAACAGAGAGATCTAGAACTTTCATTTAGCAACAATTTTCATATTCCCCACACATTAGTACAGTTTTACGTTTCAATTTCCTGCCCTCCTGGATTCCGACGAATCCGAGGCAGCAACTTCAAACTACAATAACTCTCAACTCGTAAGTCCGTTTTAACAACTCTTTATCTATATCTGTCCGTAACAGAGAGATTTACAACCATGTAAATTTTCATATAATTCTAGTAAGTAAAACTCAATAAAAACAGTCCATAATTATGCCTTTCCGAATTTCGGCCAAATCTAAGGCATGAACTTTGAACTATGATAACTTTCAAACCGTATGTCCACTTTACCTCATTTTTGGTTCTATATGACCATATTAGAGAGGTGTACAATTCTTCCGAATTTCATCAAATTCTAACAATTATAACTCAGTGAGAACAGTTCGTAAAGTTCATGACGCAACTAGTTGTCTAAACAATCAAAAGTTCAATATTTCTTTTCAACACTCAATTCTTATTCTAACATGTATTGAACTAAAAATAAAGGATGTTACCAAGAATTTCTGAGTGAGAAAACTCACCTTGTAAGTGTGAAGATTATTGTTGTGTGGTTGCTAAAATTATCCTTACTCTCTAGTATTTTGATTCTTGTTCTTCTTGCCCTCTTGGTATTTTTTCCAGATTTTTCCCTCTTCTTTTCACTTGTTTTTTTCTGATTTTATATTCTTTGTGCTATGTACTTTGTTTGTGTGTAAATACAATGTATAAGTGGAGAGTTTTCTATAACCTATGGGAGGTGGAATGACAAGAGTTGGAGGGGAAATGAAAAGGGGGGAAGGGGTAAAGAGGAGATGGACGTGCTGCATGTTTCTTCTTTTTTTTTTTTTCTTTTTTTTTTTTTGTTTTTGTTTCTCTTTTGTTTTTTTTTTTGTTTTTCTTATTTTCATTTTTATCCATCTATTTATCCAACTTTAACGCTAACTCCATCCCATGCAATTTATTCTTTGTTTTCTTATATATATATATTTTTATTAACCCAACCACAACTATATATTATTATTATTTTTTCCGGATTTTACAAGATGACACTTTAGATGATGATACACCTACTAATGAAATGTCTCCTATCCCCCCTACTATGAGACGAGGTCCGGCAAAACGACCATTAAAATCAGTTGTATGGAAATATTTTGATAGGGACGTACCGAATCAAGTAGCTGTATGTAAAACTTGTAAAAATGTTTATTCTTTTAAATCGGACAAGGTCATGGGACGGGGTTTAGGAAGACACCTAGTGCAAAAACACAAAGTCTTGCATGCCCAATACATGATTGAAAAAATGGTGAGCAAGCGCCCTCTCAATCGGACAAGGTTCACATCTTATTAGGACAAAGTGTGGTCAAATTAACCCTACGACGGGGAGTCAGAGGCCCTAAATACGATAAACATAAAGATAGGGAAGCACTAGCAAAATTAGTTGTTGTGGAGGGTTTGCCTTTTTCATTTCCTGAATCTCCTGGTTTTATTCATTATATTAGAGATATGTATAATCCTGCTTATAAAAGGTTTTCCTAGATCAACTGTTAAAAGAGATGTATTTAAATTTGCACATGAATATCAACAGTATTTACGTTATGCATTATATCATTTAAATTGCAAAGTCGCTCTAACTTCTGATATAGGTCGTAGTACTAACGACCATGATTATTTAACGGTAACCTGTCATTGGATAAATTATAAATGGTCTATGCAAAAACGTATTTTAGCATATAGATATATAGATAGTAGGCACACTGGTGAGTTTATTTCAGAAAATATTTATTCAGTCTGCGATTATTACGGAATAACTGATAAAGTTATGAGTATTACATTAGATAATGCATCTTCTAACAATTCTGCTATTAATATTTTAAGAGATGTTTTAACTCCGTCTTTTCCAAAACATTTTCATATCAAATGTGCGTGCCATATTTATAACTTAGTTGTAAAGGATAGTCTTTCACTTTTTCAAGATATTCTTGAAAAAAATACAATTTGCTATACACTTTATTTTTAAAAATAATAGAATTCAACAGAGAAAAGAATATAAAAAAACTTGTCACGATTGTGGACTATCTTACAGAAAAATTTCCGAAGAAGTACCAACTAGGTGGAATTCTTTATATGACCAACTAGTTGTTGCTTATGACTATAGAAAACCTATCACTTTATTTTTTAACGCCGATAATCAAAATCCAAATGATATAATTGTGGATAATGATTGAGACAAAATTAGAGAACTTATTGTATTTCTAGAAAATTTTCAACGAGCAACAAAAGAATTTTCTACTTTATATTATCCTACTATTTCAACTATGTTGTTTTATATAGCTATAATATTTTTACTTCTTAAAGAATATATGGAAAAACCTGCTTATAAGTCCGCTATTAAAAAATGTTTATGAAATTAAAGAAATATTTTATTCTTATTCCCCCTATTTATATTATTGGTGTTGTATTAAACCCGACTATTAAAGTAGAGGGTTGTAAAAGTCTTATTGAAAATATTTATACCTGTATGGACGTACTACCACCTCCAACTCCCAAAAATTTAAATGTTGAGTCACCTATTGAACCAGCTAGAAGAAGTGTTGAATAGCGTAGAAGATGAATGCGAGAAAAGTATATCGGCATTACCAAAGAAGAAAGTGCTAGTAACCAACCGACTTTTGTACCATCTTCTTCAACACAGCCTAAAAAAAGACATGCTGTTTCTGTGGCTAGTATTAATTCTATTGAAAGCCTCAGAAATAGAATGTGCGATGGTAACAGTGCTAACCAAATTAGCGAGTTCGATGTTTTTGTTTTGCAAGGTAATTTACGGTAAGCAGTTATCAATGAAGAAGGAAAGGAAGACTTGCTGAAATATTGGATGCAGAATGAGAAGACATTTTCGACACTTTCAATGATGACCCGAGATATTTTGAACATTGGCGCCATCAATCGCACGAAAGCGCTTTTTCTGAGAGAGATTTCAAATAGGGCCAGACAGACACTCATTAGCCGGAGACAGCTTGGAGATGGCGGTACTATTCAGAGATTGGATACGAGCGGAGCGAAGGAGGTGCGGTCAACCAAAGATTAACGAAGAAGAATACGACAACTACAACGACATTTTATCTGAAGGCATGAGTAGCGACGTGGAACAATTTGACCAAGATATACCAATTCCAACCGAAGAACCACAAGAAATTATAAAGAAACTAGAAAAAATATTTTCAAATTGGTAATTTATTTCATTGCAATTTTTTAATTTTTCTATGTCTTTTGCAATTTTTTTCAACAACAGTACACTACTGTAACACCCCATTTTAACCGGAGTCGAAACGGGATTACTGCTACATATGGTTGATTCCTACATGTATTTTAAGGAGTCGCCACCTAATTATTTAAGTGAATTAGGACACTTAGTTTATTGCAAAAAATACTGCAATTGACTTCCATTTAATGGTGTTGACACCCAATTTTGACCCTCCCGTCCAGCCATTAACCATAAAATTAGACTAATTTTGTAAAATAATTTTTATGATTTTTTATAATAAAATGCAGCGATAAAACATAAATACATGCATAAATAAGTATTTTAATAATGACATCGCGTCTTACGTAGAGTACTAAGCACTTAGAGTCCCGCGCCCGCATTAATTAATTTTAAGCCCTGTCATGATTTCTTAATTATTAATAAATACATAAAATAAGTAATTTAGCAATGACGTCGTGTCAGGTAGCATAGCCGCATTTATTAATAACCATTTGTAATTTAAAATCAATTTTAATCTAATACATGCATTTAGTTTTTTAAATAATTCTTAAACACCATACTTGCATTTAGCATTTAAATAATTTAATCTAAACTCAATTCAGTTTTTTAACTTAATAATAATGCACAATAAATAAGGTTTTAAATAATAGCACCGCATTTTAAAATATTAGTTTATAATAATAACTTAGGCTAATAAAACACCTAAATAATTTAATCACATTTGTTAATTAATTAATAATACACTTACCTAGAATTAACTAGCTAATTAATTAACTAGCCTAAAACCAATTTAATCCCTAACTCTACCCATTGATACCGCTTTGCTTTACCTTCACCCCATTTAATTTGCGTGACCGTCGACCGCGACGCGTGGCCCACCCGCAAGCCCACACGCCCCTGCCCTTTATACCTTACCCACAGAAGCCTTACCTTATACCCATCGTCTCTCCCGCAGAAGCCCAAAGCAAACCTAACGAAACCCTAAACACCCCATCGCCGCCAAGGCACTGACTTCGGCCGGTTCTCGAGAATCCGGGCTTTCCACCCACGCGCACGGCATACCTCCTCTTACCATAACCTAACCAAATCCCTTCACACCTAAATCACGATCGAATCAGCACCAAATCTCGTCCCAATCCGCCTTTATTTACTTACCATTATTAGAACTCAAAGGAGGGCTATATAAGCACATGCAAATCGAGCACAGTGGGAAGACGCAGATAGCATCGAAACGGGAAGAACACAACGACATAGCAATTTAGGGAACCGATAGCATCGAAACCTTTGGCAGCAGTCAAGAACCACCACAGTAGAGCACAGTAGGCAGCAGACCCATAGCGTCGATCGTCGAGGGCACAGTAGAGTTTATTCGAATAACACAGGGTAACACAGCACCCAGACCCTTTAGCTTTCATAAGAACAGGGGGGTTTGAATCCCTTTCTTAGTCCAGCAAAGAAACCAACAACTAAATCTCGCCCTTCTATTCGCATCGCAAAAACCAAGCCCCCGAGCGAATCCGACGACTTGATACGCTGCCCCGGTCGCTGTCCGGAGAAGGTAAACTTAACTCATGCCTGATTTTAGTCTATTCATATTCTGTCGTTTGCCATCTGTTTGAGTGTATGTTAAATTGATATCGATGACTGGTTTTCATGCTTTTTTTTGTACTTCTGTATATTTGGTGGGACTGCAGGTTGTGTTGAGATTCAGTTTAGTTGTTCCAGTTTGTTAATCTGTTTGGTTGCCTTCATAATTGAAAGAATTCTACATGAAATAGGCCCTGCTTTAAGTAAATCCGAACTCCTCTCAGTTCTTTTGTGTCGTTTATGTGCTTATGTGTTCATATCTTCGATTGTAGCATGCTACTACGTCTCGAGCATGTCCAATTCTGTTTAGATAAAATATAGGAAGGTTTTAGGAAGCAGGGGAAATAGGATTGGTAAATGTATCTAAAAGTTACATTATATGACATTAGATCTCCAGCTTGGCTTACACATGTTCTATATAAATTGTTGCTGGTTTAAATCAGTGTTGAGAGTGTCAATAGGTTTGTAAAATGACTTGAGATTAAGCTTTAATTTGATTGTCATTCAGTAACTGCCTTGCATGAACTTATTTTGTCAATGTGATTAGCCTTAGACTCCGGCTGCAACCTACTATTTGAAACATGGCACATGCCTTATTGTTTGAAGAAATATGTGATCCTGGATTATAAAATGGTGACACAGTTTATCTAGATCATTCATAAGTGAGGTCTGATTAGAGTTTACTAGGCTCTGGTGTGATTTGAACATAAGTCATAACTCTCTCTCCAATCAATCACAATCGCCAATAGGCTTGGATCATAAGATTTATGTGTCCTTTAATGTTTTAAGACTATAATATCTAGAGTTCCACATTTAGTTTCTTTGCTTTGAAGTATCACACTCATCCTCACATATATGTATTTGCAATCATTTGCTATAACATTGGTTTGACCCTTAAATCTTGATCAATCTTATCTTCTAAATGCCAATGCGAATACTGCGTATGTTTTTTTAGCAATAGTATGCCCGGAATTCTATATGTGTTTTGACCCAAACGAGCCTATATATACATCTAACATTCTATCTTTGATTAGTCATTTGGTCATCCCTGTTAGCTTAGCCTGTTCGGCATGAACTGCCAGCTTAAGTCACCTAGGTATCATGTTAAGCCCATTATAAGAAAAGCATTGATTAGATTGTTGAATTAGGAGCCAGCATGTCTTGTTAAAATCACAACCTAAAGTTCTTAAAAGGATAAGCTCTAAATAGTTATTCTTAGCATACCTGTCCTGATTTATACACCTGCTTTGCCCTGTCTATCATTTTTTCCCTTCTACTACTGGTCGCATACCTGCTCATCCTATGCTTTTTTGTTTTGAAAGTGTTACCTGCTGGCAGTCCAATCCCTCTTCGACAGTGCCTCTGTTGGCTTTATGTGTGCTTGCTCCAATATAAACTATGTGTCAAGTGCTTATTCGTTATTTAATTGGGCTCGTACTAATCCTTATCTTTCTTTTTTTTACATGGCACGCACCGGAGCAAAATGAAGAGTCTCCCGGCGAGACTCATCACGAGCTATTTCAAACGACAACCCGCGTCTATGTGCATCCGCATTCGCGTTCCCGCTTCAAGAATTCCTAGAAAAACAAATAGGACGCCGTCATCCGTCGTAAAGAGCATTCTTAAATCCCATCCTCTCTCCTTACTTGCATTTCATTTATTTATTTGTTTATTGTAATTTAATTACTCTATTTCTGTAATATTTAGGATATTTGGAACAATTAAGCTTCAAACATATAAGGCGGAAAGTAATGCATAATTAGAAACGCACTTCTACTTTATTTGTCTTTTAGGACTATTAGACATGTCTAAATTCTGCAAAAATAATTTAAATGATTTAACTCGCATCATAAAACCAACATTTTTTTTAAAATACATAACAGATTTCTCCTAAACTCTCAAAAATCGTCTTAAAGCATCTCTTATATAATACTGTACGCAGGTTAGTCAAGATTAATTTAGCTAGCAGTATACACAATTAGTCCGTAAATAATCTTTGCATGAGCATATAATTAGTCCACAAAGCACCTTTAGCATCTTAGCATTTCTAGCACCTTTTAAGCACTCTTTAACATTTAGCATTCTTTTTGCACTTTTAGCACCATTTACTTTTTAAAATTAATCTTTAGCACTCTTAAGCACCTTTAGCTTTTTAGCCCCTCTTAGCACTTTTAGCACCTTTAAATATGCTAGCACTCCTTTTGCACCTTTGACACCTTTCTTTTTAAGCTTTCTAAGCATTTTTTAAAACTTTAGCATTTTTAGCATTTTTAACCTTTTAACACTTTTAATATTTTAGCACCCTTTTAAATACTTTTAAGCCTTCCTTTAAACAATTAGCATCTTATTTTTCTAACACTTTTTCTAAGCAGGAGCCCTTCTAACATTTAATACCTTTAGCAACCTTTTACTTTAAGGCACCTTTTAAACATTTTAACATTTTAACATCTTATTAAGCAGGTGGAGCTCTATTTTGCATTTTAAAAAATATAATAATTACCCTAGGTTTGGCAGGACAACCGCAAGTTAGCGGATCTTAGAGGGTGCCTAACCCCTTCCCTCTAGATTAATAAAGAACCCTTACCCAGAATCTCATTAAGTTTAGCAGACCGTTAAAATGGAGTTAATGTTTTACTTCGAACTAGTTAAACATTTAGGTGTCCTAATTCACCCAATTAATTAGGTGGCGACTCCGCGAACCCTTAGCATTCTAGCAACCCTTTAGCATTTTAGCACCCTTTTAAACTTTAGCATCTTTTGCATTTCTAGCACTTTAATATTTGTTTGCACTTTTAACATTTAGCACTTTATTTTCTAACATTGCACTTTTAAGCAGGAGCTTATAGAAAATAAATGTCGCGGTCGAAAAAGGGCGCGACAAATGGTCTGCGAAATTAGTGAGATTCTGGATCAGGGTTCTTTATTATCCTAAAGGGAAGGGGTTAGGCATCCTTTAAGATCCGCTAACTTGCGGTTGTTCGTTCAAACCTAGGTTAATTATTTATTGCTCTTTTTATTCTACCTATTCTAAGCATTTTACATAATTTACAATTAAAATAAAATACAATGCAAAATAATAAAACATGAAATTAAATACGTCATAAAATAAACTCCGGGGGCATTCTTTTTGAAATGCATCTCCGGATACCTGCATAAACACTTAGTAAAAGTATTAATAATAGAATACATAAATTTTAAAATAATAGCAAAAATTTACAAACAAAGCAAATAAATCCGTCTTTTGTACAGGGGAGGCCTTGAAAATCAGACGGGGATTCCTTCATCGGCCAATATTGTTAAAAGCAATAAAATAAATAAAACCTTCATATCCGCGCCAAAACAAGAGAATAGTTTTAAACACGAGGGCTCGGATATAAAAATATAAAGTGGGACAGCCTAAACAAGTGCGGTGCGAATTCGCCGCCAGCATGTTGGTTATCGGTGTAAGTGGAAGAAATCATCCTTGCCTGTAAAGCTTCATTTATTTTATTTTCCGTCTTTGCATCATGGAGGCCTCAAAAATCGACGGATAACCTTTTCATCGGCCAATATGTCGACATAAGGAGGAACATGGCTCACCTTTGCCTTCCGATTAATTAGATCTAGCAAAAAAGAACTCTTGAAATATATACTGAGTTGCTTGACTTACTATTCGATGTCAGAATTAAAAAAAAAAACTCAAATATAGTAAAATAGCTAGACATAAAATAAATCAAAACTAGTAATATGATTAAGCTATTTGAAATTGAGAATTAACACAAGGATGTACTGGAACCAAGTAGTAGCTAGGTATTGTAAAAAAGGAAGAGTAAATAGTTGTCAAAACCCAAAGACGCACTGAAACTGAGTACTACAAAATATTTCATTTCTTTCTTTGAGTTAAAAGGAAAAGTTCATGACACGTAGGATAGATTCTGATCATTTTTTACGAATGGAATAGAAACTTAAACACTTGAGATACAAACAAAATTAACAAATAAGCATGTTTGTGCATTTTAAATACGACTAGGAATACCATGTGATATCACAACAAATAAACTATTACCAAGAAAACTAAATCAGAAAATGGTGTCCAACTTATAGATTAAGACTACAGGAACTTCAGTTGGTGTCACAACATAAACATGTCATCCCCAACCACTTAAACAGTCACGGTAAAATAAAGCGGAGCCAAGGTCGCCGGAGTTTTGAAAACTCCGATGAGTTACCCAAAAACAGAAAACCAAATCAGTCCATGACCAACAAAATACCAACCCAAAAATAAAGCCGAACAAAAGGGTGGCGAGATACCAAAATAGAAAACCAAATCAGTCCACAACCAACGATATATATCACCGCAAGGGAAAGGGAAAACAACCAGTGTTACCGGAAAACGAAAGGGGCAGAGAGGGTGGAGAAGGAGCTTAGGTTTTGCTGAGAGAGAGAGAGGGCAAGAGGATGGTCGACGGGCTGAAGTTAAGGGGGCCTGGTTATGTTGTGGGCTGATGTTAAAATGTAGGGGAAAGTTTTGTTTTATAGTGGGGGTGTTAGGGTTTGGTATTTGGGGGGGAAAATGAAAAGTGGGGTATTGTTTGGGGAAATGAAAAGTGGATTTTTGGATGGAATTAAAAATAGTGTTGGATTGGACTGATTCAAATTGTGTCTTGCACTGGACTGGTTTGACAAAATGCAATGCGAGTTAATTATTTAAAACAAAATTATTTAAAATGATGCAAGATTATTAAAATGCAAATGCCGACACAATAATACTAAAATGCAATATTTAAGAAATGTTTAATGCCTGATTAAAAGTAAAACGCTGCCTTAGATTAATTATTTAAAGAGATGCAAATATTATTAAAATAAAAACATAATATTAACAAAGACATAATGCTTAATTTTAAAATAAAAAGATGCAATGCGTTTTGTGAAAAAATAAACATAGAATATTATGTAAAAATGCAAAAAATGCTGATTAAAATGCGGTGTGCTAAAATACTTAAAATTGCACGAAATATACAAAAAACGGGTCAAAATTGACTGTCAACAGCATGTCCCTCTTTGTACGGAGATGATGGAAGAGTCTTCGGACAAAGATGTTGACTTGTAGCCAATTTTGTCCTGTTTTATAAACTATAAACTCAAAAATAGGGATGCAGACCCAAAAAATGTTCCAGTATCAAATCATGATGACACTGGATCGTTGTGATGCAAAAATAAAAAGCAAAGCTGATTAAAAAATGTCGATGATCGAGTATGATTGACACTGGGTTGCAGGTGATGTGGTGATGTAACAGACATGGTGTTTGTAGATGTTGATGGCGTCATTGCATAGACGCGATGCAGATGTTCGTCGTTGCATGAACGAAACATAGATGCGATGCAGATGTTCGTCGTTGCATAGACGAAACATGAATGAAGCCGTTGCATAGGCTTTTATGAAATGGCGTCGTTTTCGGACGCAATGCAGATGCTCGTCGTTGCATAGACGAAACATGAATGAAGCCGTTGCATAGGCTTAAAAGAAATGACGTCGTTTTCGGACGCGATGCAGATGCTCGTCGTTGCATAGATGAAATATGAATGAAGTCGTTGCATAGGCTTAAAAGAAATGACGTCGTTTTCGGACGCGATGCAGATGCTCATCGTTGAATAGACGAAACATAAATGAAGTCGTTGCATAGGCTTAAGTGAAAATGACGTCGTTGCATAGACGCGATGCAGATGCTCGTCGTTGCATGGACGAAACATAAATGAAGCCGTTGCATAGGCTTAAATGAAAATGGCGTCGTTGCATAGACGCCGATGACGCTTCGTCGTTGGACGAAACATAAATGGCCGTTGCATAGGCTTAAATGAAAATGGCGTCGTTGCGTAGACGCTGATGCGCAGATGTTCGTCGTTGCATGGGCGAAACATAAACGGCCGCCAGATAGGCTTAAATGAAAATGGCGTCGTTGCATAGACGCTGACGCAGATGCTCGTCGCTGTACGGATTTAAACATAAACGTTGCCAGATAGGCTTAAATGAAAATGGCGTCGTTGCATAGACGCGATGCAGATGCTCGTCGTTGCAGACGAAACATGAATGGCCGTTGCCAGATAGGCTTAAAATGAAAAGGCGTCGTTGCATGGACGCGATGCAGATGCTCGTCGTTGCGTAGACGAAACATGAATGAACGGCCGTTGCCAGATAGCTTAAAATGAAATGACGTCGTTGCAGATGACGCTGACGCAGACGTCGTTGCATGGACGAAACATGAATGGCCGTTGCATAGGCTTAAAATGAAATGACGTCGTTGCATGACGCGACGCAGATGCTCGTCGTTGCACGGACGAAACATGAACGCCGTTGCCAGATAGGCTTAAATGAAATGCATCGTTTACGGCGCACGCTTGCGGACTTGCCTGGGTTGAGATAACGTCATTGCATAGACGTTGTGCGTTTGTAACCCGCATGGGTCTATTGTTGTGTTCCTGCCTGTTGACACCCAATTTTGACCCTCCCGTCCAGTCATTAACTATAGAATTACACTAATTTTCAACAATAATTCTAATAATTTTAAAATAATAAAATGCAGCAATAGAACATAAATACAGGCATAAATAAACAATTTAATAATGGCATCGCGTAGAGTTTTAAGCACTTAGAGTCTCGCGCCCGCATTAATTAACTTTAAGCTTTGTCGTAATTCTTAAATAATTAATAAATGCATAAAATAAATATATTTAGCAATAACGTCGTGTCAGGTAGCATAGCCGCATTTATTAGTAATCATTTGTAATTTAAAATCAATTTTAATCTGATATATGCATTTAATAGCACCGCATTTATAAAAGCTTTAAACAATTCTTAAAAATCATATTTGCATTTAGCATTTAAATAATTCAATCTAAGCTCATTGTAATTTTAATTTAACTTCGCAATAATGCATAACAATAAGATTTTAAATAATAGCGTCGCATTCTAAAGTATTGAGCATTAATTAAATAGCACGCCCGCATTTATTTATTATAACAATTAGATTAGTGAAGCACCTAATTAGTTTAATCACATGTGTTAATTTAGGTTATCACTAATTAATTAATACACTTGCCTAGAATTAATTAGCTAATTAATTAACTAGCCTAAAAACTAATTAAACTAATTAAATAACTTAACTAAACTCTACCCTTTACTAACTACCAGCCCATTCGCCCCACGCCTTGGCCCAAAACCCACGACCCGCAGCCCAACCCGCAAGCCCACGCCCAACTCACCCCTTTTACTTACCCTCAGCCCAGCTCCCTCACCCTCTTCCACACCAGACCCTCTAACGAAACCCTAGCAGCCTAAGGCATCCATCGCCGCCAAGACACCAGCAGCCCCCGAGATTCTCGCCGGAGAATCCGGGAGCCTTCCTTACCCACGCAAGCGAAGCCAACCCTTCTTACCATAACTAACCAAATCGTTTACCTTATCAACCCGATTCGAATCACGAAATCAGTGACAAATCGACCCAAAATCTTTTCGAAATATCAGCACAAATCAACCTTAAGATCCATACCAAACTTAGAACCAAATGGAGACTATAAATTAACCCTCTTATACATGCAATAGGCATCATCGAGGGGGGTAGCATCGACCCTTAGCAGCAGTCGACAACTAAGGAGTTAGGGCTCAGCATCCAGAGAATTAGCTTCGCACAAAATAGGAAATTCGAATCCTTTCCTTCCAATTCCACCGTAAATCGAACGAACTCGCTTTTCATTCGCCGCAAAACCCAAAGCCCGCCGAGCGGACCGACGACTTGATACGCCGCCTGTCGTCCAGAAGCGTAATCTCGCCTCCTTTCTTATTTTCTCCTTCGATTGATATTTCGTGATATATGTGATAATTATGTGTTGGTAGCCGTTAATATGTGTAATACGAGTCTTGTATGCTTGTTTGAAGGTGTATCGATTCAATACGGATGAATGATTATACTGTTTGCATCAGTGATTGCTAGTTTTACTAGCATTTGTTGTCTGTGCGAATGATGTGGTCATTGTCTGAAGATCACTGGATCATGTCGTTTATGCGTTACAAATATTCTAGTAATTGTTTTGCATAGGTTAAGTATTCGTCAGGTAGAACATGTATAAATCCTGGAAGGCATAGAATTAGTTCAAGTTATTCATAGGTTAATTTAGTGTGTTAAAAACTTGCTAGGAATTCTCTTTGTAAACTGGTTTGTGTAGTTCATTTGTCTATGATTGCATCATTATGTCAAATCTGATGTTATTTAAGTATGTGAGTGCCATCTAGGTATTAGGATCAACACATGTTGTCGTTGACATATCTTCAAATGTGAGAGTTTGTCTGCAAAGCTGTTTTGAATCATGAAAGGTGTTATGATAGATTGGTTTGGTCATATATATATCATAGTCTATTTAGTAATTATCCGCTTTTGCTTCGCGGATTCTAGTTATGTTTGTGAATTCGAAAATATATATCTCTAGTCTTGGATCTATTCTACTTTTCTCATGTACATCGGAGATAAGCTCAATTCAGTGAACTATTGTTCTACTTGAAATCATGTATAAACCCTTGAAGATGTGAAATGTCATGTTTAGTTTTCTATGGTTTAGTTAGCTTATTTAGTTGGTCATTACCCTTGTGTGTTGATTATTTATGTGATTAAATGATTAAGTGTCTAATGTGTTAGTTTTATAATTGGACTTATGCATGTATAGACCATCTAATTTCTTTAATAGACAGTTTAAGGTTCACTTGATCACATATGACCTGTTTGAAGTAATTACCATTGCTTTCATAGTTTATTGTAACCATGTCTCATGGCGGTATGTTTAGTTGGGTGTCTTAAACTGTCCATGTTATTCCGATCGATAGGATAGATACCGTAGTCGGTAGCTTGTTTGTTCGCCATTTGGGCCGTCTTAAGGAAGACAAATAAGATGGGAGGGAATCTGCTTGCTTGCTTGAATGCAGAATCCTGGACCAGGGAATGGAAGGGAATAGGCTGGAGTTTTGATCATTTCTGAAATAATTTAAAAAAAAAAAAAAAAATGACATTCCAGGCTTGGAGACCAATTTTCTTCATTTTCTGGCATCTGTTGATGTACTTACGCATATTCTGTTGGTTCCTCTAAACATGCCTACCTGCCTGCTGCCTTCTGATCCTCACTGCTTTCTTATGGATACATTGGGTATGAGATGCATTATGTTTGCTAAATGCTTAGCTATTGGTTAAGCCCACTTTGCTTGATGCTTGCTGTTTATTTTCCGCTACCTGCGATATGCTGCCTGCTGACCCTCACTGTTATGGATACGCTGAAGTCCTATTTTTGCTAAATGCTTGTTTATTAATTGACAAAGTAGGGTATGTTAGGTTGAATATCTTCTATGCTAAATGCCCATAAAATTCTGGGTTGATACTAATCTTTATCTTTTCCTTGTTTACATGGCACGCACCGGAGCAAAATAAAAAGTCTCCCGGCGAGACTCATCGCAAGTCATTTCAAATGGCAACCCGCACCCGCATTTGCATTCCCGTTCCCGCTTCAGGAATTCCTAGAAAAAAAACAAATAGGATGTCGTCATCCGCGTAAAGAGCATTCTTAAATCCCATCCTCTCTTTACTCACTATTCATTCATTTATTTGTTTATTGTAATTTGATTACTCTATTTCTGTAATATTTAGGATATCTAGAATAATTAGCCTTCAAACATATAAGGTGGGGAAGTAATTCATAATCAGAAATGCACTTCTACTTTATTTGTCTTTTAGGACTATTAAGCATGTCTAAATTCTGACAAAATAATCTAAACAATTTAATTTGCATCATAAAATCAAACTTTTTGTTTCTTATTAAAACTCATAACAGATTTCTTCATAAACTCTCAAAAATCGTCTTAAAGCATCTCTTATATACTACTGTACGCAGGTTAGACAAGATTAATTTAGCTAGCAGTATACACAATTAGTCCGCAAATAATCTTTGCATGAGCATATAATTAGTCCATAAAGCACCTGTAGCATCTTAGCATTTCTAGCACCTTTTAAGCACTCTTTAACATTTAGCATCCTTTTGCACTCTTAGCACCTTTTACTTTCAAAATTAATTTTTAGCACCCTAGCACCACTTTGTTTACACTTAGCACTTTTTGCTAGCACTTTTGTTAAGCGTCCTTAACCTTTAATATTTTAGCATCTCTTAGCATTCTTTCACATATAGCACCTTTTGCCCTTTCAATACTTTAAACATCTTCCAACATTTTAAAACCTTTTTAACTACTTAGCATTATTTTAACATCCAGCATTTTATTCTCTAACATTGCACTTTTTTTTTAGATCTTTTTACTTCGCATTTTTTAAAATATAATAACTACCCTAGGTTTGGCAGGACAACCGCAAATTAGCGGATCTTAGAGGGTGCCTAACCCCTTCCCTCTAGATTAATGAAGAACCCTTACCCAGAATCTCACTAAGTTTAGCAGACCATTAAAATGGAGTTAATGTTTTACTTTAAACTAGTTAAACATTTAGGTGTCCTAATTCACCCAAACTAATTAGGTGGCGACTCCGCGAACCCTTAGCCTTTTGGCACTTCTTAGCATTTTGCACCTTTAGCACTTTTTAAGCTTTTAAACATCTTTTGCAATTTTAAAACCTTTAAAGCCTCTTAAACTCTATTAGCAATTTATTATTTTATTTTCTAACCTTTTATTTGAGCAGGAGTTTAGAAAATAATGTCGCGGTCGAAAAAGCGGCGATGTAACGGCGACTAATCGGGATTTTAGGTTCTTAACCACAACAGACCTAGGGTTATTACTTGGCAATTATTTTGCATTTAATTTTTGTGTATTGTATTTTGTTTAGTCTTTGCTACCTGCTTTACTGCTTTCCTTAAACTGGCATTCCGTTCATATTTCTTCCACTCTGGAAAATTCACACAAACACACACTACATGCGAGGTGCTACTGGTGCATCAAAGAAAATTCTTTCTTCAAAATCCAAATTTAGGAGAGTCGGTAATATACGTGGAGTGCGGCCTAACCGGTGGCGCGTAGCCTTCTCACTCGAGTTGTCCGCTCGAACTCAAGGCCCGTAAAAGCCAAATCTTAGCAAACTTAAGATAGAGCTATACCACCCTTATTTTAGTACGCATGCATTTACCTTAGGTGGGTCGGTCCTCGCATCGACACCACAATTAGGAAGACACCAAACTTGTCGACGGGTTTCTCAACCCAACGACCAACCAAAGATATTATGTGTAGCGTGACAATGACAGACAAATCCAAGCCCAATCATGACATGTCAAGTTGGGAAAAGTGCACCGTCCATTTGGTCGCCATTTCCAACAAAGGCATTATAATTGACGACTTGGACAAATCCGCATAATCTCGCATAAGTGGACGCTTAGGCTTACCTCGGCATAAAGAGGTCCCCGCATGTTAGGACGCGTTTGAATGTGTTATGTGTCCGCTACATACCCGCAAATTATGTGCTTTATCGACATCGCTTGTTGCATTTTTAGAAAATTATCATCCTCCCCAAAGTCGGTCGTCAGATTTGACTCAACAATGCCTGAGCATCCACACTTCACCAGTCCAAGGCAAGAAATGATGATATGATCGCTGGGCGCCCGAGCCAAATGGTTTGGGAATTATTCCTCACCAAATAAGTAACCTTCGAATGGGAGGAATATCACCACCAGAAGAATGTATTGCACACCGCTACAACAAATTGTCGATATGCAGTTGAGATGGAGAGGCTACGAATCGACCAACCTATCCATTAGCTTGAATACCCCTATGCGGATCAAAGGGCCACTACTTCACAAACCATCCCAGATCGACTCCACCACCACATATCTCCCAAAACTCCACAAAGGCCACCATCACCGAACAAACCGCCCGCCCACCAACCCTCAACCCCACCTTCAAATGACCCTCCTACTACCCATATACCTCACCCGCCGCATTTCACCATAATCAGCCCTAATCGCAAAGGCCAACCAATACCCACGCACCACACCCATTACCAAATTTCAAGAAACAACCTGCATACCGACTTACGCAATGAAACCCGGCCTTTTACCGCCCCTCGCTTCACCGAAGGGATCACATGAAGATGGAGAGGGAAGTCCGAGCCAAAATGGACGAGGACGTGGCCAAAGAAATTCATAGTCCGAAAGAAGCCGGGGCACGCGATCGGACAAAGGTCACGGGCGACTAGATTACGAGGATCTTTGCACGCATCCAGACGTGGAACCGCCATGGGTACAAGGTGCCAAGTTTGAACCATTTGATGGAAAAGGAACCCCGTGCACACCGAGGTCATATCATGCAAGCTAATCGGGGTAGGAAGAACCAATGGTCATTATGAAGTTGTTCATTCGAGCTTGACCGGCGAGCACTAGATTGGTATACCACCAAGACCCGCGGAAATGGCATACCTGGAATGCATCGCCCAAGATTTTGTGCGAGCGGTTCAGTTCAACACGTAAACCGCAGTAGATGTGTTCTACTTAATGTTGGAGAAGAAGACTACGAAACATTCGCAGAATACGCCATGAGGTGGCGTCAGAGGCGCTGAAAGTGCAACCACCCATGGAGAGTGAGATGACCACATTATTCGCACAATCTTTGAAGGATGCAACCTACTACGGCGGATGATAAGCGCCATCGGGCGGAATTTCATGAAGTTATTAGAATGGGCGACCGTAGGAAGGTATTAAACCGGTAGGATTACAACCGGCAAAGATTACAAGCAACTAATAAGGCGATTCACTGTGGCACTTGGGAGTACTTCACGAGGAAGAAAGAGACGCTTTCTTCCATGTTTGTACAAGAACGCAAACCGAAGCATTTATGACATACCAAAACCCATCATACTACCACAACTACCACACACCTATATATAACACTTCACAAGCACCCGCTTATCCCGCCCGCATAGATCCACCCATCAAGCCCGCCAGAATAGAGCACCCAATGCACCTGAGAGCAAATAAGAATTACGAAGGAAAACCACCCAAAGTGCGCACCCCACTACCAACCCATACCTCGAATATATGAAAGGTCATGAGCAGCCTAATCCAACCGATTCGGGAAGGATCACGACCCTATCCCAAGATGGTATGATGAGAACAAGCGCGCCAGATCACCCAATAGCCCAGTGACATGACATCGAAGGTTGCCACTCCTCGTGGACAGAATCGAGACACCGATCGCAGGCGGTAATTCGGCTAAAGGATCTCGCCCCAAATGTGCATGATAACCCCTTGCCAAACCACGCCACGCTAATGTGCACTGATAACCTTAGATGAGAATACACTCGCCTATGCCCATTCCGCCTCGAATCGCTATTTATCCGAGCACGCACCACGCAGAGGCCGTAAGAGGGAGATAGCAGAAAGATGAAGACCACCATCCATGAAGCGAGTACGGCGCATATTGATTGGATTTGCACCCGCTCGTCCGCAGAGCACGGATTGGAAAAACAATTTATTTTAGCAGAATAATTTATAAACTCATTTTTAAGCTTTAATAATGTTTTCTTTCGTTTTGCTTGTAATGAACTACGTTTGACCTGATTCCCTTAGTGGATACGTGGCGCCGTCTCGGCCGGTCCCCACACCTAGAATTTTAATTCTACCCAATATTCGCTTGTAATGAACTACGTTCGACTGATTCCTCGTGGGATACGTGGCGCCTAAATCGGCTTCGGTCACACCATTAGGAAACCTTCCCTTTGCTTTAAAAATGACAAGAATACACATAGCCTGCAAGCAACTACCTTGAGACCCATTTTAGGCCAGACCCCCTTTTCAAAACTGGGACAGACAGGGGTTGCAAGTCCAAACAAGCCAGGCGCGCAGATATCAAGGAACAAGCCAGCGAAGTCAAATACAAATCGACCCCAAAAACTCACAAAATTTTCTTTGAGCGCAGTCTTTTCATACTAATGTATAAGAAAGCGCAGGATTGCAACAATCCAAAGTCCGCAGCAAAGAGCAAAGCAGCAGAAAGCGGCATCAACAATCGGCAATCAATCAAAGTTCGTAGTTCGCAACAAAACCTAGCGCCAACTCGGGCATAAAGTCAACCGCAACCAGCAGATCGCACACAACAAAGGCATCATAACAATTACCGATGCGCAGCAAGGGCAACATCTCGATTCGCCGCATATCGTGACGACATCTCTATCCATAAAATTGCACTTCATATATATTTATCATTTTGTTTAAACGGTATACACTAACGCTTTTCCCAAGCTTAGCTTGCGAGCATTTATTCTACGGCGAGCGGAAGAACACGCCCGTAACGACGTTATCAAGACAACAAGTCCACGCACGACGCCAAAGAAGAACACGCCCGCACAACGACGTGATCGAAGTCCACGCAACGACGCCAAAGAAGAATATCGCCCGCACAACGACGTGATCAAGAAGTCCACGCAACGACGCCAAAGAAGAATACGCCCAAACAACGACGTTATCGCGATACCACGCAACGACGCCAAGAAGAACACGCCCGCACAACGGCGTAATCGGCAAGTCCATGCAACGACGCCAAGAAGAACACGCCCAAACAACGACGTAATCAAGAAGTCCACGCAATGACGCCAAAGAACACGCCCGCATAACGACGCAATCAGCAAGTCCATGCAACGACACCAGCAGCAACACGTCCAAACAACGACGTAATCAGCAAGTCCATGCAACGACGCCAGCAGCAACACGTCCAAACAACGACGTAATCAGCAAGTCCATGCAACGACGCCAGCAGCAACACGTCCAAACAACGACGTAATCAGCAAGTCCATGCAACGACGCCAGCAGCAATACGTCCAGACAATGACGTTATCGGACAAAGAAGTCTACGCAACGACGCCAAGAAGAACATCGCTCAAGCGACGCTATCAGCACAACAAGTCCGAAAACGACGCCATCATCAGCATATCACGCAGGGACGATTTCTATACTCCCGAAACTGCATTTCTTACACATGCTTTATTATTCTGTCTTAGCAGTTATGCACTAACTCTTTCTTGAGCTTTAGTACACAGGGACAATTGCAGCAAGGACAATATACCCGCGTTCACAATCGCAACACGTCTGTGCAAGGACGAAAATCACAAAGATTCGCAAAATCGCATCAACACAATGCATCGCGTTTTGCGAGATAATCTTTTCTATTCACGCTACATTGTTTTTAAAATTATTTTGCCTTAGCGATTATGCACTAACCGTTTGTTCAAGTCTTAGCATGCAGCAGTGGAGCACAACGTGGATTTTCTCTTACACAACCGGCAATGTTGGGGCCAACCTTCCCAACGATCGGCGTAGCGGCCTCAGCGTTGGTCCACTCGCTCCACATCACCATAGAACCCAAAGACCACAAGCCATAGCAAAGACACCCTGTGTTCAAGCCGCTTATATTCTTTTACTTTTTAGACCATAACCCGGTGTCATCATAACTCGACATCGGGGCGTTTTAAGTCCGCGTTAGCCCGCCGTGTTTTGACCATGGTAGCCCAATGTCGTCGCCATAACTCGACACCGGGGCGCTTTGAGTCCGCGTTAGCCCGCCAGTGTTTAGACCATGGTAACCCGGTCGCCATAACTCGACACCGGGGCGCTTTTGATTTTTGTGTCACCTTGTCACCGCCAAAGATTTACGCACTCGAAGATCGAGACAAAATTGGCTATGAGTCAACGTCTTTGTCCGAAGATTCTTCCATCATCTCCATACAAAGAGGGACATCTGTTGACACCCAATTTTGACCCTCCCGTCCAGTCATTAACTATAGAATTACACTAATTTTCAACAATAATTCTAATAATTTTAAAATAATAAAATGCAGCAATAGAACATAAATACAGGCATAAATAAACAATTTAATAATGGCATCGCGTAGAGTTTTAAGCACTTAGAGTCTCGCGCCCGCATTAATTAACTTTAAGCTTTGTCGTAATTCTTAAATAATTAATAAATGCATAAAATAAATATATTTAGCAATAACGTCGTGTCAGGTAGCATAGCCGCATTTATTAGTAATCATTTGTAATTTAAAATCAATTTTAATCTGATATATGCATTTAATAGCACCGCATTTATAAAAGCTTTAAACAATTCTTAAAAATCATATTTGCATTTAGCATTTAAATAATTCAATCTAAGCTCATTTTAATTTTAATTTAACTTCGCAATAATGCATAACAATAAGATTTTAAATAATAGCGTCGCATTCTAAAGTATTGAGCATTAATTAAATAGCACGCCCGCATTTATTTATTATAACAATTAGATTAATGAAGCACCTAATTAGTTTAATCACATGTGTTAATTTAGGTTATCACTAATTAATTAATACACTTGCCTAGAATTAATTAGCTAATTAATTAACTAGCCTAAAAACTAATTAAACTAATTAAATAACTTAACTAAACTCTACCCTTTACTAACTACCAGCCCATTCGCCCCACGCCTTGGCCCAAAACCCACGACCCGCAGCCCAACCCGCAAGCCCACGCCCAACTCACCCCTTTTACTTACCCTCAGCCCAGCTCCCTCACTCTCTTCCACACCAGACCCTCTAACGAAACCCTAGCAGCCTAAGGCATCCATCGCCGCCAAGACACCAGCAGCCCCCGAGATTCTCGCCGGAGAATCCGGGAGCCTTCCTTACCCACGCAAGCGAAGCCAACCCTTCTTACCATAACTAACCAAATCGTTTACCTTATCAACCCGATTCGAATCACGAAATCAGTGACAAATCGACCCAAAATCTTTTCGAAATATCAGCACAAATCAACCTTAAGATCCATACCAAACTTAGAACCAAATGGAGACTATAAATTAACCCTCTTATACATGCGATAGGCATCATCGGTGGGTAGCATCGACTTAGCAAGAATGACAACTAAGGAGTTAGGGCTCAAAGATCAGAGAATTAACCGCACAAAATAGGAAATTCGAATCCTTTCCTTCCAATTCCAAATGAAATCAAGAACGAACTCGCCCTTTCATTCGCCTCGCAAAACCCAAAGCCCGTCGAGCGGACCGACGACTTGATACGCTGCCCCGGGTCGCTGTCCGGAGAAGGTAATCTCGCCTCCTTTCTTATTTTCTCCTTCGATTGATATTTCGTGATATATGTGATAATTATGTGTTGGTAGCCGTTAATATGTGTAATACGAGTCTTGTATGCTTGTTTGAAGGCGTATCGATTCAATACGGATGAATGATTATACTGTTTGCATCAGTGATTGCTAGTTTTACTAGCATTTGTTGTCTGTGCGAATGATGTGGTCATTGTCTGAAGATCACTGGATCATGTCGTTTATGCGTTACAAATATTCTAGTAATTGTTTTGCATAGGTTAAGTATTCGTCAGGTAGAACATGTATAAAGCCTGGAAGGCATAGAATTAGTTCAAGTTATTCATAGGTTAATTTAGTGTGTTAAAAAACTTGCTAGGAATTCTCTTTGTAAACTGGTTTGTGTAGTTCATTTGTCTATGATTGCATCATTATGTCAAATCTGATGTTATTTAAGTATGTGAGTGCCATCTAGGTATTAGGATCAACACATGTTGTCGTTGACATATCTTCAAATGTGAGAGTTTGTCTGCAAAGCTGTTTTGAATCATGAAAGGTGTTATGATAGATTGGTTTGGTCATATATATATCATAGTCTATTTCCGTTAATTATCTGTTTTGCTTCAAGGGATTCTAGTTATGTTTGTGAATTCTGAAAATATATATCTCTAGTCTTGGATCTATTCTACTTTTCTGTCATGTGCTACTGGAGATATGAAGCTCAATTCAGGGAACTATTGTTCTACTTGAAATCATGTATAAACCCTTGAAGATGTGAAATGTCATGTTTAGTTTTCTATGGTTTAGTTAGCTTATTTAGTTGGTCATTACCCTTGTGTGTTGATTATTTATGTGATTAAATGATTAAGTGTCTAATGTGTTAGTTTTATAATTGGACTTATGCATGTATAGACCATCTAATTTCTTTAATAGACAGTTTAAGGTTCACTTGATCACATATGACCTGTTTGAAGTAATTACCATGTTGCTCATAGTTTATTGTAACCATGTCTCATGAAGGGTATGTTTAGTTGGGTGTCTTAAACCTGTCCATGTTATTCCCGACTGATAGGATAGATACCGTAGTCAGTAGCTTGTTTGTTCCAGTCATTTGGGCCGTCTTAAGGAAGACAAATAAGATGGGAGGGAATCTGCTTGCTTGCTTGAATGCAGAATCCTGGACCAGGGAATGGAAGGGAATAGGCTGGAGTTTTGATCATTTCTGAAATAATTTTAAAAAAAAAAAAAATGACATTCCAGGCTTGGAGACCAATTTTCTTCATTTTCTGGCATCTGTTGATGTACTTACGCATATTCTGTTGGTTCCTCTAAACATGCCTACCTGCCTGCTGCCTTCTGATCCTCACTGCTTTCTTATGGATACATTGGGTATGAGATGCATTATGTTTGCTAAATGCTTAGCTATTGGTTAAGCCCACTTTGCTTGATGCTTGCTGTTTATTTTCCGCTACCTGCGATATGCTGCCTGCTGACCCTCACTGTTATGGATACGCTGAAGTCCTATTTTTGCTAAATGCTTGTTTATTAATTGACAAAGTAGGGTATGTTAGGTTGAATATCTTCTATGCTAAATGCCCATAAAATTCTGGGTTGATACTAATCTTTATCTTTTCCTTGTTTACATGGCACGCACCGGAGCAAAATAAAAAGTCTCCCGGCGAGACTCATCGCAAGTCATTTCAAATGGCAACCCGCACCCGCATTTGCATTCCGTTCGCCAGAATTCCTAGAAAAAAACAAATAGGATGTAACCATCCGCAGAAAGAGCATTCTTAAATCCCGTCCTCTCTTTACTCACTATTCATTCATTTATTTGTTTATTGTAATTTGATTACTCTCTTTCTGTAATATTTAGGATATCTAGAATAATTAGCCTTCAAACATATAAGGTGGGGAAGTAATTCATAATCAGAAATGCACTTCTACTTTATTTGTCTTTTAGGACTATTAAGCATGTCTAAATTCTGACAAAATAATCTAAACAATTTAATTTGCATCATAAAATCAAACTTTTTGTTTCTTATTAAAACTCATAACAGATTTCTTCATAAACTCTCAAAAATCGTCTTAAAGCATCTCTTATATACTACTGTACGCAGGTTAGACAAGATTAATTTAGCTAGCAGTATACACAATTAGTCCGCAAATAATCTTTGCATGAGCATATAATTAGTCCATAAAGCACCTGTAGCATCTTAGCATTTCTAGCACCTTTTAAGCACTCTTTAACATTTAGCATCCTTTTGCACTCTTAGCACCTTTTACTTTCAAAATTAATTTTTAGCACCCTAGCACCACTTTGTTTACACTTAGCACTTTTTGCTAGCACTTTTGTTAAGCGTCCTTAACCTTTAATATTTTAGCATCTCTTAGCATTCTTTCACATATAGCACCTTTTGCCCTTTCAATACTTTAAACATCTTCCAACATTTTAAAACCTTTTTAACTACTTATCATTATTTTAACATCCAGCATTTTATTCTCTAACATTGCACTTTTTTTTTAGATCTTTTTACTTCGCATTTTTTAAAATATAATAACTACCCTAGGTTTGGCAGGACAACCGCAAGTTAGCGGATCTTAGAGGGTGCCTAACCCCTTCCCTCTAGATTAATGAAGAACCCTTACCCAGAATCTCACTAAGTTTAGCAGACCATTAAAATGGAGTTAATGTTTTACTTTAAACTAGTTAAACATTTAGGTGTCCTAATTCACCCAAACTAATTAGGTGGCGACTCCGCGAACCCTTAGCCTTTTGACACTTCTTAGCATTTTGCACCTTTAGCACTTTTTAAGCTTTTAAACATCTTTTGCAATTTTAAAACCTTTAAAGCCTCTTAAACTCTATTAGCAATTTATTATTTTATTTTCTAACCTTTTATTTGAGCAGGAGTTTAGAAAATAATGTCGCGGTCGAAAAGGGGCGCGACACTGCCTTTGCTGATATGAAGATCCTGCACTCAAAGAAAACTTGTGAGTTTTTTAGGAAATGAGTGGTTGATTAGCGTCGACTCTGTAGCTTTGGCTCTTGACGCTTGCATTTTTGGTTTGCACTGAAGACCTAGTTGGCCTGCTTTTTCCTGTCTATTGCCATTTTCTTGCACTGAATTCCTTAAAATGTCCCAGTTTCTGGTAATGAAGATGTTGAACTGGGTAAGGTTGCATCTTGACGCTATCAAGGCGATCAGGTAAGCATTTTTTTTTTTATAATGAATGAAAAGCTAATGCGAGAAATGGACAATGTACAATTGAGTAGATGAGAATGCAACCCCCCGAAAATATGTAGGTAGTAATGGATGCAAAATATATGAGGATGCTAAACTCTCCAATGGACAAAATCGAGTCATGTGCAGAAACAAGGAAGAAATATTTCTGACGGTGTGACCGAAGCCGATGTGTGCCGCCACGTATCCCGCCGAAGTCGGTCAAGACGTAGTTCATGCCGCAGAAATAAGAATTTTTATGATTTTAAAATGATGCGACCGGCGATGTGGCGCCACGTATCCCACCGAGGGAATCAGGTCAAGACGTAGTTCGTGATGCAAAATAAGGATTTTTAAGATTTTAGAATGATGCGGGACAGAAGCCGATGTGGCCGCCTACGTATCCCGCTGAGGGAATCAGGTCAAGACGTAGTTCGTGATGCAAAATGATTTTTATGTAATATGCATTTTGTTGTTGTTTTTTTCTGAAAAAATGGAAGACGACATTACGTTCTGACTCCAGTTGATACCAACAATTAGTATTGTGCATAAGGATGTTCTTTTATTGTTTTCAGTCTAACCGAGTTTGACTCTGGTGTAATTCACGATTTGATAGTACCTCAAACATACCTGAGTGTCGACACACTTGCTTGTATCCAAGGTTTCGAACTAAACGTAATCTCATGTTTCAAATGTCTCACTGAAAGAAAGTCCCGTTCTCACATATATTCTAGTATTTTGAATTTTGGGACGTTGAGAGAAAAGACACTCACACTCAGACAGATGTTCAATGTATGCAATTGTGATACCATAGGCTTGGCCGTCATGTAAGTATCCACTAATGTGAGAAACCTCAGTATAAGATCATGTAGGGCTTGTCACGGGCTTGTAATGTAGGCTTGGGGAAAGGAATGGATATCATTTGGGTAAAAGTGACTAATCATTCCTCGAGAGTTGGACTACGTCCATGCTTGATATTTGTGTGTTTTAATGCTGACTTGCTTTCTTTTTGTCCCAGTTTTTCTGTATTGACTTCTTTTGAATCTTTCATTTGGAGCCCTTTTTTTTTCGGGGTTATATATATATTTTTTTTATATCGGGGCTTTTGATTTCCTCTTTATGTGAAGTCGTCTCTGCTTTCATTTTTGAGACTTTGACAATTTTGTCTTTGCAAACTTCAACGCAGGATTTTGTCAGCCATTTGCACATTTCTAAAGCACTCAAGGAGGTCGGGCCAAGAGAAGGATAGTGCGTACGCACTCAGAAAGGTTATATGTGTAATATGCGGTTGTCAAAAAAATAGGTTTTAGGCTCAAAGGAGTGTACTAGGGATAATGTTATTTGGTAGGCTGAAAAGGCTCAAACGGGTCAAAGAAAGCCTACGATCATTTCCCACACCGAGTGTTGCTCAGGATTTCGCCTCAACAAACATTCAGGCCAAGTTCTAGATCACAATGCAATGCAATTGAACTTATTCAAATAACTCACCACACAATGCATATGAAACGATGAGGTCGGTTTCATTCTTATCTTGGAAACATGCAAGACAATGTCATCTGCAGGTATGAATAAAAGGTACCAAAAGAATCTATGGTTTACCACAAAGTCAACTCATACTGATTATCACTTGTTTTTTTTTGTTTTTTTGTTTTTTATGCACAATCTTAATTGTGTTGGTATCAACAAAGTCAAACAATAATACTAAAAAAAATGTTTTTTCTTTCATTTTTTTTTTGATAACGTTTTTTATTTTATTTTTTATTTGAATAAAATATTTGTTCTTTTTTTTTGTATTTTTCGAATAATTGTTTTTTTGTATTTTTTGAATAAATGGTACCGAATCCGAATAGGGCTGCATACGTATCCCGCCGAGGGAATCAGGTGTGCGTAGTTCATTCAGATATGTTATAAAACGTATGATTTAAAAAGAATTTATTCATGAAAGAAATGCAAAAGTAAGAGCTGTGCAAAACAAACGGTTGTTCACTATAAGACTAATGCAAAGTAAAAGAATGTAGTGAAAAAATGAATGGTTGTGATGAAATGCATGAATGAATGTATGTGCTAGAATGGTTGAAATGCAATAATGAATGTCCGTGCAATGAATGGGTGAACCAAATATGTACCCTTTTTGTGGTGGTGTCGAACCCTAGATGGGTTGCCTACGTATCACACCGTATGGTGAGAATCAGACACGCGTAGTTCGGAATAATTATGTTGTAAAATGCATGATATGAAAGAACTATGTAATTAACGCTAAACACATTAATTTAATTTGCAAATATGAATAAAAATACAAAGTATAAAAGAATTGAGAGCGATGTCTCGTTGAATCTGGTATAAACTGACTTCTATTAGTCAACATAATTCTCGCTCCTTGTGATGACCTTTTTTTTTTTTTTTTTTTTTTTTTCGAACTCCCTCGACTATTTGCGAGGACTGTTTTCCTGCAAAAATATGAGAAATAGGTGAGAGTAGGAAAATGACAAAATAACAAAATGAAGGGGTGTGACCATATAGTCAGAGACTCCCCTGATTGGTTCGACCGGACTGGTGGTTGATGCTTCACAAAGTCCAAATTGTGTTGTTCAAGAGCGATTTACGCAGTAAAAGTCCTGATTGCAATGTGACAACAAAAAGTGCAAAAATGTAAATACTTGTGGTCGGAATTATAGGCATGATATGTACAGGGGTTAAAAGGGTAATAATATGTACAGAATTGCTAGCGACAACCATAGTAGACAAAAGCATGCAAATCAAGCGCGCGCCTAATATGCACGGGACCTCTCTTATGCGGTGAGCCTAAACGCCAAATATGCGAGATTATGATAAATAGGTCCAAGCCGTTAAACTGCAATGTTTTGTCGGAAATGGCGACCAAATGACGGTGCACTTTTTCCAATTTCGGTGTGTTATAACCAGACTTGGATCCGTCCATCATTATCACGCTACACATAGTATGCTAGCGGTCGTTGGGTTGTGAAACCCGTCGACAAGTTTTGTGGATATCTAATTGTGGCGTTAATACCGCGACTAACCCACCTAAGGTTTATGCATGACTTAATATAAAAGGGTGGTATAGCTCTATCTTAAGCTTTCTAAGATTTGGCTTACTAGACGCAAGGTTCCCGAGCGGACAACTCGAGTGAGAAGGCTACGTGGCTGATCAGATGAACCGATCTAACTCCACGCAAGCGCCAACTCTCCTAAATTTTGGGTGTTCTGGAAAGAAATTTGCGGGTGCGCGAAGCACACCAGCGCGTGTAGTGTGTGACAGTGTGAATTTTTCCAGAATGGAGGAAATATGAGCGGAATGTCAATTTAAGGAAAATAATAAAATAATGTAGCAATTAAAGTAGTTGATTACAAAATAAAAGCAAACAATATAAAATATTCACAACAAATATAAAAACAAAATAAAGTGCAATATTTAATTAACCTGGGTTTGCTATGATCAAGAATCTGATATCCCCAGCAGAGTCGCCATGCTGTAACACCCCATTTTAACCGGAGTCGAAACGGGATTACTGCTACATATGGTTGATTCCTACATGTATTTTAAGGAGTCGCCACCTAATTATTTAAGTGAATTAGGACACTTAGTTTATTGCAAAAAATACTGCAATTGACTTCCATTTAATGGTCTGCGAAATTAGTGAGATTCTGGATCAGGGTTCTTTATTATCCTAAAGGGAAGGGGTTAGGCATCCTTTAAGATCCGCTAACTTGCGGTTGTTCGTTCAAACCTAGGTTAATTATTTATTGCTCTTTTTATTCTACCTATTCTAAGCATTTTACATAATTTACAATTAAAATAAAATACAATGCAAAATAATAAAACATGAAATTAAATACGACATAAAATAAACTCCGGGGGCATTCTTTTTTAAATGCATCTCCGGATACCTGCATAAACACTTAGTAAAAGTATTAATAATAGAATACATAAATTTTAAAATAATAGCAAAAATTAACAAACAAAGCAAATAAAACCGTCTTTTGTACATGGGAGGCCTTGAAAATCAGACGGGGATTCCTTCATCGGCCAATATTGTTAAAAGCAATAAAATAAATAAAACCTTCATATCCGCGCCAAAACAGTAATAGTTTTAAACACGGAGGGCTCAGATATAAAAAATATAAAGTGGGACAGCCTAAACAAGTGCGGCTGCGAGAATTCGCCCTGTCAGCGCATGTTGGTTATCCGGTGTAAGTGGAAGAAATCATCCTTGCCCAGAAAGCTTCATTTATTTTATTTTCCGTCTTTGCAACTGTGGAGGCCTCAAAAATCGACGGATAACTTTTTCATCGGCCAATATGTCGACATAAGGAGGAACATGGCTCACCTTTGCCTTCCGATTAATTAGATCTAGCAAAAAAGAACTCTTGAAATATATACTGAGTTGCTTGACTTACTATTCGATGTCAGAATTAAAAAAAAACTCAAATATAGTAAAATAGCTAGACATAAAATAAATCAAAACTAGTAATATGATTAAGCTATTTGAAATTGAGAATTAACACAAGGATGTACTGGAACCAAGTAGTAGCTAGGTATTGTAAAAAAGGAAGAGTAAACAGTTGTCAAAACCCAAAGACGCACTGAAACTAAGTACTACAAAATATTTCATTTCTTTCTTTGAGTTAAAAGGAAAAGTTCATGACACGTAGGATAGATTCTGATCATTTTTTACGAATGGAATAGAAACTTAAACACTTGAGATATAAACAAAATTAACAAATAAGCATGTTTGTGCATTTTAAATACGACTAGGAATACCATGTGATATCACAACAAATAAACTATTACCAAGAAAACTAAATCAGAAAATGGTGTCCAACTTATAGATTAAGACTACAGGAACTTCAGTTGGTGTCAAAACATAAACATGTCATCCCCAACCACTTAAACAGTCACGGTAAAATAAAGCGGAGCCAAGGTCGCCGGAGTTTTGAAAACTCCGATGAGTTACCCAAAAACAGAAAACCAAATCAGTCCATGACCAACAAAATACCAACCCAAAAATAAAGCCGAACAAAAGGGTGGCGAGATACCAAAATAGAAAACCAAATCAGTCCACAACGAACGATATATATCACCATGAGAAAGGGAAAACAACGGTGTTAGCAGGAAACGAAAAGGCGAGAGGGGTGGAGAAGGAGCTTAGGTTTCTTTGAGAGAGAGAGGGCAAGAGGATGGTCGACGGGCTGAAGTTAAGGGGGCCTGGTTATGTTGTGGGCTGATGTTAAAATGTAGGGGAAAGTTTTGTTTTATAGGGGGGGGGGGGTTAGGGTTTGGTATTTGGGGGGGAAAATGAAAAGTGGGGTATTGTTTGGGGGGGGGGGGAAATGAAAAGTGGATTTTTGGATGGAATTAAAAATAGTGTTGGATTGGACTGATTCAAATTGTGTCTTGCACTGGACTGGTTTGACAAAATGCAATGCGAGTTAATTATTTAAAACAAAATTATTTAAAAAGATGCAAGATTATTAAAATGCAAATGCCGACACAATAATACTAAAATGCAATATTTAAGAAATGTTTAATGCCTGATTAAAAGTAAAAACGCGGTGCCGATTAATTATTTAAAGAGATGCAAATATTATTAAAATAAAAACATAATATTAACAAAGACATAATGCTTAATTTTAAAATAAAAAGATGCAATGCGTTTTGTGAAAAAATAAACATAGAATATTATGTAAAAATGCAAAAAATGCTGATTAAAATGCGGTGTGCTAAAATACTTAAAATTGCACGAAATATACAAAAAACGGGTCAAAATTGACTGTCAACAACTACAATGTTGTAATTTTGAATCTTGTATATTTCAATGAAATAATTAATAATATAAGAGGCACAAAAACAGCATTGAGATGTTTTTTTTACACTATTCTTGTCTTTGTTTAATTATTTAGTTTATACTTTATAGTTTATATTATATATATGAGTATAATACTATAATTATAATACTATAAGTCTATAATATTATAGTATATGACTATATGTATATGACTATATGACAAGTATATGTTAATGTTACTTTGTTAGTAATTTAGTATTTTTAATTTAGTGAAAAAATTAAAAAAAAAAAAAAAAAAAACCCGCCTGACCAGTCTCTTTCCGACCCGACCCGACCCTCCGCCCCAGCTCGACCCCGCCCCGACCCCGTCCCGATCCCGCTAAACCCGACCCCGGTGGGCCCGGTGTCACGACCCGAACTCGGGCCCGTGACTGGTGCCTTACCCCGGGCACCCTAGTGATACAACATCAGAGAAAACCAGCGGAAATAAAACTTAAACATGTAAATAGACATGGATTAAGATGAAAGAAAATAGGCCAATCAAAACGGTTGCCTTTCAACATATATATATATAAACATTTGAGCGATAATCCTTACACCCGCCCACAACTGCATGCACTTCTAAGATTTATACAACAACTATGACGACAGGGCCCCCGCCATACCACGAATGTACAAGGACCTACTGACTCGTGGTAACATACCAAAGATAAGCCTCAAGGGACGGAGCTTCCCAAGACGCTGAAATGAGATCCTAAACGCGGGATCGGCAAATGGTGTACTTCTACTGCGCAGATGAACGCGGCCTCGAAGGAGGTCGAGACAACAAGTACCAAGTATGTGAAACCGTAAAAATCGTAAATGAAATCATAATAGTCTATATAAAGCGGAGACATGTATGATAACCAAACTACGATCACAACATAAAAGCGATTATGTCAAGTCGGGACTCACGCCTCAAAGTCATCCTCACGTGCGTGGAACTTCTTCCTCACCGCCAGCCTAGGTACAAATCATGTGATACGTATAATATGTCTCGGCTAATCTCATAGACCAGATAGAAAGCGTGTAGGATACATTCGGTTCATCCGTAAGCCGTAGTCGAGTGAAATACATTCCGAATGAGCCGTGAGTCGAGTGAAATACATTCCCGGATGAGCCGGTAGTCGAGTGAAATACATTCGGTTCATCCTACGAACCTAGTCGAGTAGAACACAAGACTTGCATAACAAGGCTATCACACGTAACATGGTCAAGTTTCATAACAACAAGCATAGGCAAGTTATACACAACTCAAGGTACTTTCATTTTATGTCAAAGTCGGATTTTAACCTAAAGTACTACGTGCGTTAAATTCCTTTTAAGAGATTCATTCCTTTTCTAAAAGTCACCCGATACCCGTAGTATATAAAAATGTGTGACTTATATCTTTTAAGTAAACCAAAACAACTTTCATACTTTCCTTTTTAAGACTAATTAAGGCAATACCATGCCTTCCTTTTGGACCAAAATACTTCTCTTTTAAAAGTCAAGTTACCACATTAAAACAAATGATAAAACCCTTCTTTTGTTTTCATAAAGTCGTTATAACCAACTTCCGTAAAGTGTTATAACACTTTATGTTTTAAACCATTTTAAGACAACACAATGCCTTTCTTTTCCTAAAAGTTCCGGTTTGCCTAATTTCAATTACATGAGTCTCTTTTTAGAAAAGTTTCATAGTTGATGTCTTAATCTCTTTTTAAAACAATAGAGTAACATATGCCATAGGTGAGTAGGTTAATCTTGTTCATAATCAATCTTATTAAGCGACCATGATCTAGAAAATGTAATATCATTTTGTCTCATCTTAGCTTATGCGGATGGAGGTTTCTTTGGTTTTAATAATACTTAATTATTCAATACATTTTCCTTTATTAACGCGATGGTTTATCGATACACATTCGATTTAGAAATCGGTAAAACATTATTCCTTTTAAAAACCAAGTACTCATTACTCACGAATGAGGTTTCACAAAATCCATATTAATTCCTTTAAGTTAAGTCTCTTATCTTATAAGATCAAGTCTCTTAACTTCTAAAATCAGTAAACCATCTTCTTTACCTCTCTTAAGACGTTATACCTAACTCCTCATAAAGCTAGTATAACTCTTTTTAAAACCTTTAAAACCAAGTGTTACTCTTCTTTCAAAAATGGTTTCTTAACAATTTTGAAATACTTCAAAATTCTTATTATTCAGGCTTAAGTCAAAAGACATTGCCGTACAACTACGTTCAATTAGCACACGTACGTCTACCGTACTATATATTATTCAGGCTTAAGTCAAAAGACATTGCCGTACTATATATATCTTCCTTTAAAATATCATGCTCGAGTATAGGAAGAATCACATACCTCGACGATTTATCGACTATAAGCAAAACG
The DNA here is from genome assembly GCA_029844215.1 of Przewalskia tangutica. Taxonomy (NCBI): domain Eukaryota; kingdom Viridiplantae; phylum Streptophyta; class Magnoliopsida; order Solanales; family Solanaceae; genus Przewalskia; species Przewalskia tangutica. The sequence goes on along the minus strand of CM056730.1, from coordinate 843,565 downwards.
CTCACGGTTATAACCCTTAGCCTGGTCCACCTTCTAAGTAGCCCATGCTACTTGCGAACATTCAACCAATAAAGGTTATCGATCAGTATATCTGATCTATGTAAATGATTGAACTTCTACTTATATTCTTCGAAGTGATTTGATTCAAGTCTTTCTTGTAATATCCTTATTACGATTCAATTCTCTTACATGAATCTTATATTCATTACTATACTACTACGGTATGTAATTTCCAATTACACTAGAAGGGCGATAGTATTTACCTCGATGAGCCCAAAATTATCCAAGTAAAAAGTCGCTCCGAGCAACGTTTAGCTCTACTCGAGTGCTCGATCCGCTCCAACAACCCTTAGAAGTTCTACGCAACTTACTAAACACTTCAACCGACTATGAAGGTTTTCCTTGAGTTTCGTTTAGTGGCTAAAGGAAAGTATAATAGTATTTTAGGGCTTTTAGTATAAAGGATACTTTGGAAAGTACTACAAGGTATTTGGCTAAAGTATTTTGGGCATTATAACAATACTTGTAGAATACATTTCTACGAGGGGGTAGTATTTCGACTAGCACAACTAGGCTAGGGGTTGCTCTCGGCAGAGCTCTCAAAGGGAGGGGTGTGGTGGGCGAAAACAAGAGGAGATGGAGGATTTTTCAAGACTTAGACAATTTTTGGATGAATAAGTTCATCAACTTAGAGGGTATTTATAGGTCAAGAAATGACCAACCAATGGCCAAGATCTATCCAAGTGTAAGGCAAGTGTAAGGTCAAGATGAAGCCATGTGTTTGTGGGTCCCACTTGCTCATCAACTACACAAAATATCCTACCTAACCCTTGACCACAATTTTTGCACAAAAAACGTGCCAACTTTTCCCCTTTGGCCGTCCACTTCCTTCCAATGTGAGGGTGACACATGTCACCCTCCCGTTGGTCCAAAATGTTTCGTCTCTCGGAAAAATCCGCAAAAATTATTAATGACATAGCCGGAATTTTCCCTACGAAAGTGTGGAAACGTTCGTTTAAAAACGACTCCTTTCGGTACTTGTGCACAAAATTTCATTCTTGCCTAATCTTTAAGGCTCAAATTTATATACGTACGCCCTCACGTACATACCCTGGAAATACGGGGTATAACACCCGGCCCGGCCCACTGACCCGTCCTAGTATTGTATGATCACTAAAAAGAACAAAATTTATATAAAAGCCTCTACAGAAAGAATGTGATATTTTAACAAAGACATTGTTTTGAAATCCCAAAAAATATTCACATTTTTATCATCACCTTATAAATGCGTATTAATTTACCTTGCACACTGACCATGAAGAGATTATACAGTTACAATTTCACTATAAAATGACAGTACTTTGGTTTCATAGTTTGAATTTTTTGTACACTTTACAGGAATACATAATGCTGAACATCATGAGCCCACCAAAATTCTGGTTCAAAGAACATAATAGGATAAAACACATGATTAAAATGAGTGCAGCAAAATTGAGACCAATGTTTTAAAAGGCGTGAAGCGGGGTGTTTTACTTAGCATGGGACTAGGCGTAAGCCTCGAGGCATGGGGCTTATGCCTCATGAATCTTTAAATTTTAATTTACAATATAGTAAACTAAATTTATTGACAGGCTAATTTAGATCCCTGTTGAGTAAATACATTGTGAAAGTAAAACACATACAATGGAAATGTTTTATACTTTTAGATAATTTGAAATGTTTTCTATTTTCAAGTTAGATATCTACTTGAAAGCGAGGAGATTCCAACGTTTAGTATTTTCTTTCCGACAAAATTGCAACGTTTAAGTTTCACATCAGTATATTAATCAGCAAAAATCAAATTAACTAACATAAGAAATTAATTATTCTATTTGATTTTCCGGGCACCGGAATATTCTCCATTATATATTAATTTATTGAACTAAACAAAATGTACAGAGTATTTGCAATTACCTGTTTACTGCTTCATGTGATAAACTCCGATGGGGCAGCGCCGCCGGCGAAATCTCATGCCCCTGTTTTTTCTCCGGTATTTGCTACGGAGAGTCCTCATGTATCGCCTGACAAGTCTCCGGCCCCTTCGAAAACTTCTCCGGCAATTACGGCGTCTCCTAGAACTAGTCAGTTTGCTTCGCCGGTGAAATCTCCGCCGAAGACTTCCATTTCGCCGGTGAGAACTCCGTCGTCCAATGGTGGTGCTCCGGTACCATCTACGACTACTCCTGAAACGCCGGTGAGTAATTTTAATCATATATAATGTCTTCTTCCCTAGGTATAATGGTGTATAATATTGTGTATTGGGTTACATGATGCAAATATTTTCAAAAACTGTATATCTTGAAAATATTTTAATTAAAATGTCAATTCCTAACCAATTTTTATTTACTGCAATTTTGAATTATTTTTTCTAACAGATAAATTCTCCGGCCAAGACGCCGTCATCCACTGTGACCTCTCCGGTTCCGTCTGCAGTTACTCCTCGATCGGCAATTGAAACTACGGTGAACACTCCGGCATCATCACCGGCACCAAAGTCTCATAAAATGAGACCTTTTACTTCGCCGGCGTACTCTCCGCCGACACCACCACCGACAATAGCCACTTCGCCGGCACTCACTCCATCATCCAATAGATCTGCTCCGTTTACACCTGTGATTGAAAATCCAGTAAGTGCTCCTGCGCCGTCCCCTCAGGCATCATCGCCGGCAGCTTCACCGGTAATAGCAGAAATTCCGGCAAGTTCTGTGACTCAATCACCATCGTCAAGTGTTCCTTCATCTTCAATTACACCATCAGAGGCACCGGAGATGTTTCCTTCAAGCAGTAGCCCGCCAATTCCGTCACCGGCAAGTATTTCGCCGCAGAGATCACAGAGCACTGTGGCTGATACTTTTGCGGCAACTTCAAAAATTGAGGCGCCAATTTTTCTAAGCGGGCTTGCTATTTGGGCTGCTCTTGTTTATATTTGATAAGGCCCAGTTTTTATGTGTATGTAATTAGTTTCATTTTTGGTGGATTTAGGAGATATTCAAAATTCAAGTTTGTATTTTTGTTTAAAAAAAAAAGAAGAAGAACTACTAAAAGAATTTCATTTGTCGTTGTAATTTTTTTTCTATAAAATGTAGAATGTTCCCTCTTATATATGCAATGCAATGGTGTAATTATAAATACATACCGAAGATTCAAATAAATATTATAATATTACTATTTTCATAACGTAACTTGATATTACTATTTTCAGAACATATCTCGATATTAGAAAGTAAGATTCCAAAGTAGTTGAGTTAGCTAAAGACGAAGAACCAATCTCTTATTCAAATGACTTTAGAAAGTGTGTAACCTTTCTTCATCGATATGATCCTGTCTGGCCTTTATCCTTCAATTTGATCCTTTTAATATGGAAATGAACTTAATGTTTCTTACCTTTGAATTAGATATAGGTCAGCTCATGAATAGAAGAGAAAAGAAGTAGTTCCGAGAGAAAATTTCACCTAGCTAGTGTATTCCTCAACTCAACTATAAATGATATATTTTGGTAGCTATTGAATTAAAACACTTCAGAAGAAAAGTTATATTTATTACTTACGTTCACCTTCGAGTTTAACACCTTATATTAGACAAGTGACCTAAAATAATTTTTGAATTTCCATTATATATATACTAAAATCTTCTCTATATATCAAAGGGATTAAGTGAATTATATATTACCAAAAAGTCCTATTTGCCCTTATTAAAAAAACAATTTGAACTTCGAATTAGTTGAACTTTTAACAAGTAATATACACCTTAGGCTGGTGCATTGATGCTACTTGAACAATATTTGATTGAAGTTGAATTTTGATAATCTAAAATTTCTTAACACGATGATGTTTAAAGTTAAACTTTTGTAGAAAACTATAAAATGTGGTGAGATGAATAAGATCTCTCCATCTTTAATCAGAAGTTTCGAATTAAGGTCTTGGATATGAAAAAAACTTAGGAAATAGCGCTTACCTCTTTAAATAAGTCTCACGCGACACAAATTCAAATTAATCGAGACATGGTGCGAATCTGAATTAATCGAAAATTGGAATTCCTAAAGTGAATACATGTGCATACATATATATGTTGGATACATGTTTGAATTTGCTCATTAGTAAGATTCGTACATTCATGAGACCACATTTCATTACGATTTCAAAGTGTGACATTAAGCTAACAGCTAATGATGCGTTGTTCAATAGCAAAAACGCCAAAAGTCGTCAATCATCCAATCGCTAGTGCGTTCATCCGCTGCTTGTTAGCTTAATAGGAACAAAAGAGATTTTCCTTTTAGGTGGTTGTCATTTTATGCCATGACAGAGCACAGAACAATCGCTAGTGCGTTCATCCGCTGCTTGTTCCCGTTGCTTGTTGATTTCCAATTCTAAAAACTTCACGTATTCTTCTTTTAAAATATATTTTTCTTATAAATTTTCGATTTCATTGAAGTATCGAGAAAGGAAAGGAAAAGAAAATAGAGAATAATAGAACAATTCCAATCCCCTATTGTATTTTGAAAATATTCGATAATATCACTAAATTTAGTAAATTACAAGCTTTGAGGGTAGAATAGTGCAATTTTAGATGGAGTTTTCTTATTAATGTCATATATATAGAGTATACAATTGTAGTCCTAGTAGAATTAAGATCTCTATTTTACTTTAATTATAATTGTAATCCTAATAAAATTATGATCTCTATTTTACCTTAATTACACTGAATATTAATTACAGAATATATATGGAATGTATTCACTATCATTGAGAATAAACACCAGACGACTTTCAAGATAAAATCTATCATGTTCGCGCAAATAATACATATCAAGAATCAATCGACAAATTCAAATATTAAAAAAATATGCTATCAAATACGTTTGAACTATTTAAAATTTTCTCGCATTTTAAATGCTCAAAATAAAATTTGAGCAGCAAGTGTATTCACAACTAAGTTAATATTCGAAACTTATTAATCAAACTAATTTAAATCCGTATCCAATAAGTTTATTAAACAACCTTGTTGAAGCCAATGGAGCCGTCGGTGTACGCATCAGTGGCTTCACTGTCATGTACACGTGGCTTCATATCTGTCATCACATGCCAGCTAGATTTGTTGGGATCCACATTTACCCTATAGCCAAGTCATTCCATTCTTTGCTTTCAATTTATATGTGATTAATTTAGCAAATGGCCCTCGTATTTTTCTGATATGTTTACATCAGCCTCATTTTATTTCACACCAAAACCGGAAAGGTCCATGGGCCTTTCTCTAAAGTACCACGTTCAATATGCCGACATCACCATTAAGAAAAGCTCTTTGGGTAAAAACACATTTCTTAATTCGTGCATTTGAAAGGGAAAAAATCTCTTGAAGTTAATGCATAAACTCAAACTAAAAATTAAATGCTTTAACTTTCAAATAAGGTCAAAGTGAGGGGCGCAAGAAATTTATGTTTGATTAACCAATTTGAAAAATATTTTTGCCATGTTTGAACAATAATTTATGTTCGATCAAAGTTTTAAATTAACGGATAGCAAATATGATTCTTTTTTGAAAGTTGGATGACAAATATTAGGGGTGAGCACGGATACAGGGTACCCAGATACTCGACCGAAACCGACACTAACGGGTAGGCTTCGAGTAGATATATTAGAATAACGGGTAGGTTCCGAGTAGTAAAATTAGGAACCGATAAAAGTCGGGTTCGGTTCCGATTCTGAAAAATAGAGATCGGGTACTCGGATTCGAAACCGATACCCGGACCCTATGAACCCACCTCCATTTAAATTATTTAGTTTTGATATTTGGGGCATTTAATTTTTCTGATTTCTGTGACATAAGCGCCAATAGAGAAGAGGGAGGATTGTCACACACCCAAATGCATAACCAACTATCCACAGAAAAAGTGGATCACGTGATTTATAAATAAAAATGGAGTCAGTATGTATAAACCACTTCAGTAAGTATGTGTAACAAAGAAGTTTAGATACAAGGAAGTACTTTCTGCTTAGGTTATGTACTGCTTAGGTACATACTATGATATGAGACACAATTCAAGATCCACTTTCTAAAAGGTACTTACTGTTTAGGTTATGTATTGTTGTCTATTTTTTAAGGGTGAGCACGGATATCCGGGAATCTATCCGAAATCGCAGGATCCGAGTAGGTTTCGGGTAATGATTACTACGGGTAGGTTTCGAGTAATGATTGCTACGGATTGATTCCGAATAGTTTAAAAATGATAGGATACCCGGACCCGCTCACTCCTAATAAATATGACCCTTTTCCCTTTCTAAAATGGACCAAAATAAAACGAGAACAAAAAACACAACAATCAGAATGTAAGAGTTATCCCATTTTCTATACTCATTTATTTTAAATAATGCAAAGTTAAAAGTTTTCCTTTTCATTCTCTCTTTCTTTACTTTTGTGAAATGTACTTTTTATCACATTAGTGATGGGAAGTTTCATCTTCCACTTTATATTAAAATGTTATTTATTGCGCTCGTAAAGAGTTGGGAAAAAGAAGTAGCCTTTCACACATTAGAGTTAGGCTTCGTAGGCAAAATTGGTCGATTTTCCCTCCTGCACGCGCGATATATGTGAGGCCTAATTCAATTTTAATTTTATAAAATACTATTTTGCTAGTTTTAGCTTATCCAAAATTATCTAAATTCATGCTTCCGGATTAAAGTCCGAGCATAGCTCTCATATCCGGACGTAGGTTTTCTACCTTCGGAGTCAGTTGTTACGATCAAGACTTATTCTTCCGAGATCGCAATTATCCCAGTACCGATCAAAGCTCATTACTTCATAATTAATTGTTGCAACAGTCATTAACAATAAATACTCTAATTTAATGGTGATTTTTATTTCTTGAAACGTTGGGAGACGTTTCCGATCTATTCTTTATTCTCTGAACGTTAGAGACGTTTCAGACTTCAGCCATTGCTATCGAGACCTTGACTTCTACCTATATATATATCGATAAAGACTTCATTTGTTAACACATAAAATTATATTTTGTTCTTCAGAGTTCTTTTTTCTTCTTCTGTTTCTGGGCAAAATATTTTGTGCAAACTCCAAACTTCGAGCCACTAGTGCAAGTGTCCGGAAGTGTTGTGGAACCTCGGGGAGCGATCAGGCTAAACGAATTGTACCGGAGTCAATTCGAAATTGCTTTCAAGATAGTGACTTGCCACGACACAGATATAATTCGATAAGTTGATCTTATTATTTTATTTATTCTTAATCAACATAGTTCCTTATTTTACCAACACATACAACAATGCCCCACTTTATCGTTCACCGTGTAAATTTAAACTACTTCATCATTTTCAATTTAATTCTCTCCATCTTAATTTATATGATATAGTTTGACTGGACACAAAGTTTAAGAAATAAAGAAAGACTTTTAAATCTTGTGGTTTAATATAAGCCAAATATATTTGTGTGGTTATAGATTATCTCGTTAAGCGTAAAATGTAAAGTTTAAAGTTAAATTGTTACGAATAAAAAAATGTGTGTAATATATATAATGTATTTATATTGTTTAATTATTTTCTCTTCTTAGTGACAGAGCAAATCTTAGGCTGAAATAACTAGAATTATTATTATTATTATTATTATTATTATTATTATTATTATTATTATTATTATTATTATGCTAACACTAGCTTATTCCTTTTGTTACTACAATTATTTTTTTACTTAGATAATCAGTACTATTTTACTGTTAATACTTTTCTTTCTTCAATATTTCATCATAGGTTTTACTCGAACATTTATTTTTCCAACTCGCCCTGAAACTCGATTTTTACTTGAGCCAAGGTTCTATCAAATGTAAGAATAAGATATGCGTACATCTTACTCTCCTCAAATTCACCTATTAAACTAAATATGTTATTGTTGTTGTCATTATTATTTAATTATAACTTACTAATAGATTGTCACGACCCGAATTCCGGGCCCGCGACTGGTGCTCTAACTGGACACCCTTCTACCCAAACATCACATGTAACCAACAGAAGCTAAAGAAAACTCATCATGATTTTTTTTTTTAAAAGGCAAAGCCGACAAGGCCGCCATATATATATATATATATATATATATGAAACAACTCAAAGGAACTACACTGTACAACTTACGCAAGTCCAACCCATATATGAATACATACCTCTAAGAGTTTGATAACAACATGTGGCGGGACAAGACCCCGCCGTACCCTGAATATACACAAGTCTAAAATCAAGACTGTACCAAAATGACAACTCCGGAACAATGGAGCTATCCCAAAAGTGGAGCAATGACTCTAAGCACGCGGATCACCAAACTGAGTACCTACACCTGCGGGCATTTAACGCACGAAAGGGGTCGATGACAAGGTACCAAGTATGTAAACATGAAGTACAGTAAACAAGATTATAACAGGCCAGAAAGATAACAAGAGACAAGTACAATAATCAAATACCAGTACACTACGTCTTTTCAAATAGAGTAATGAGAGTCATCTTTACCTTTTTAAAATACCGTTTCAGATATGGAACCAACTGTACCATTGTATCAGATTACTCTTGTACATCAGACATTGTATCAGACAATCAGATTATCTTTGTATCAGATTGTATCAGTATCATCGAAGTATGCTCGTGGAATACCCCATCACCGTCAGCATGTACATGGTATAATGTATAACCAATATCAAAGAAGCATGCCCGTTGAATTCCAACATCACTGTCAGCATGTACAAAGTATAATATATAACCATCATCAGATAAGCATGCCCGTGGAATTCCAACATCACTGTCAGCATGTAACAAGTATAATATATAACCATCATCAGAGAATCATGTCCGTGGAATTCCAACATCACTGTCAGCATGTAACAAGTGTAATATATAACCTCCGTCGTACATTTCTTCTCTTATAACACCCGAGACACTAACACTTGTAGTCTAAAACACTTTCACTTTCCAACATCAAGTAACTTACAATCTAAAGCAAAGTTACTCATACTTTTCAAATCAATTCACTTTATAGAGCAAGTCATTTACACCTTTAGAAACAAGTCATTTATACCCAATAACAAGGCAAATATACTTCAAGAAACAAGTCACGTATACTCCAATAACAAGGCAAGCATACTTCAAGAAACAAGTCATGTATACTCCAATAACAAGGCAAGTATACTTCAAGAAACAAGTCATGTATACTCCAATAACAAGGCAAGTATGCTTCAAGAAACAAGTCATGTATACTCCAATAATAAGGCAAATATACTTCAAGAAACAAGTCATGTATACTCCAATAACAAGACAAGTATGCTTCAAGAAACAAGTCATGTATACTCTAATAACAAGGCAAATATACTTCAAGAAACAAGTCATGTATACTCCAATAACAAGGCAAGTATGCTTCAAGAAAAGTCATTTATACCCCAATAACAAGACAAGTATACTTCAAGAAACAAGTCACATATACTCCAATAACAAGGCAAGTATACTTCAAGAAACAAGTCATGTATACTCCAATAACAAGGCAAGCATACTTCAAGAAATAAGTCATGTATACTCCAATAACAAGGCAAATATGCTTCAAGAAACAAGTCATGTATACTCCAATAACAAGGCAAGTATGCTTCAAGAAATAAGTCATGTATACTCCAATAACAAGGCAAGTATGCTTCAAGAAATAAGTCATGTATACTCCCATAACAAGGCAAGTATGCTTCAAGAAACAAGTCATGTATACTCCAATAACAAGACAAGTATACTTCAAGAAACAAGTCATGTATACTCCAATAACAAGACAAGTATACTTCAAGAAACAAGTCATGTATACTCCAATAACAAGACAAGTATACTTCAAGAAACAAGTCATGTATACTCCAATAACAAGGCAAATATACTTCAAGAAACAAGTCATGTATACTTCAATAACAAGGCAAGTATACTTCAAGAAACAAGTCATGTATATGATCGGTGTATTTTATATACACTTTTTGAGACGTTTTTAGTAAGTCTTTTGTCCCCTTTTTGTACAAATACGTGTCGTCTTAGGATAAATTTTCTTTCTTTTGAGTCAAATTGGTTAAAATGGCTCTTTGGCGGAAAAGGAGCGAAAATAGGGCAAAAATGAAGGCTCCAGAGCTCGAAATGCGAGAAAGTGGCGAACCAGCCTGAGAACAGTCGGCCATGGCGCCTCCGGCCAGCGAGGCAGCGCCCGACGCTAACATTGAAGGCTTTGAAGTTCAGCGCGCGCACCTCGAGCATGAGTGCAGCGCGCTAATCTCGAGCAACCTTGAAACTTGGGCCGCGGCTGATGCGAACATGGCCAAGCGAGGAAAAATCAAGTTTTGGACGAGTTTATGGGCCAGGCCTGAAGGAAAACCTTAGTGGCGGTTTTGAGGCTATAAAAAGAGAACCCTGGGCAGTTTTTAAGGGTTCCCTTTCTTGCACAAACACAACACATCTTGGAGTTCAAGATTGGAGACCATACTTTAGTAATTTTCTTTCTTTCTTTTACTTTATTTCAGTTTTATGTTGGATATTGAATTAGTTCTTGTCATGTCAATGGCTAGGAACTAATTCTAATATAGGGTTTTTCATGTCAATTCACTTGAACCTTATTTTATGAATTAATGCATGTTTATGGTTGTTCTTCTTATTGTTGAGATTTATCCAATAGATGATTTGATTGCTTGGTAATTACTTGATCATTAATTATCATTATTTATATGATTTCTAATCAAACTCCGAAAGGAGGAGGTTGTGACTATGCAGTAGTTGGGTAAACATAGGTCGAATTGGGGATGAAAATACCCCAATTACTTGTGTAGCATTAATAAGGGTTTTTGTTCTTAATCCTCATATAGAGTCATCCTTATCACCGAAAGGTAGAAAGGAGCGCTATTGGGGTTGAGTGTTTATATAGCCTTAACGGGAGTATAAAACGGATTAGTAAACCTGCTATCTCCAAAAGAATAAGAACCATAATTTATTGCATTAATAAGTAATATAAGCGGATAGTTGAGGAGACTTGAAAACCCTATTTCCATCATTAATGAAGTAAACAACATAGTTAATTAGTCTTTATAATTATTAGTTATAATCAACAAACTCAAATATCGGTCACCAAATAGATAACAAAGAATAGAAATTGGTAATTGGACACTAATCCCTGAGGACGATAACTCGGTCTTCAAAGACTATATTACTTGACTCGACAACGTGCACTTGCGTTAAAGTGTGTGCATTAAATCGCGCATCAGTATACTTGATCGGTGTATTTTATATACACTTTTTGAGTTGTTTTTAGTGAGTCTTTTGTCCATTTTTGTACAAATACGTGTCGTCTTAGGATATATTTTCTTTCTTTTGAGTCAAATTGGTTAAAGTGGCTCATTGGCGGAAAAGGCGCAAAAAGAGGGCAAAAACGAAGGTTTCAGAGCTCGAAATACGAGAAAGTGGCGAACCGAGCACGGGCGGGTCGTGCCGCGGCCTCGGCCAGGATAGGCGCCCGACTCACAATATTGAAGCTTGCGAAGTTCAGTAGCGCGGCCTCTGCATTAGAGTTGCGGCCATGGCTAATCTTGAAGCAGTCACGAAGCTTGTGTGGCTGATTCTGGCCGCGGCGCCGACGCGGGAAAAATTAGATTTCTGAACGAATTATGGGCCAGGCCTGAAGGAAAACCTGAATGTCGGTTTGGAGGCTATAAAAAGAGAACCCTAGGTCAGAATTAAGAGTTCACCTTCTTGCCAATTCACATCACATCTTGGAGTTCAAGATTGTAGACCATTCTTTAGTAATTTCTTTTCTTTCTTTTACTTTATTTTCAGTTTATGTTGGATATTGAATTAGTTCTTGTCATGTCTATGGCTAGGAACTAATTCTAATATAGGGCTTTTCATATCAATTCACTTGAACCTTATATTTATGAATTAATGCATGATTGTGGTTTTTCTTCTTATTGTTGAGATTTATCCAATATATGTTTTGATTGCTTGGTAATTACTTGATCATTAATTATCATTACTTATATGATTTCTAATCGAAATCCGAAAGGGGGGGGGGGGTTGTGAATATGTTGTAGTTGGGTAGACATAGGTTGAATTGTGGATGAAAATACCTCAATTACTTGTGTAGCATTAATATAGTTTTTATTCTTAATCCTCCTCTAGAGTCAACCTTATCACCGAAAGGTAGAAAGGTGTTGTACTGGGGTTGAGTGTTTATATAACCTTAACAGGAGTATAAAACAGATTAGTAAACCTGCTATCTCCAAAAGAAGAAGAACCATAGTCAATTGCATTAATAAGTAATATAAGTGGATAGTTGAGGAGATTTGAAAGCCCTATTTCCATCATTACTGAAGTAAACAACATAGTTAATTAGTTTTTATAATTATTAGTCATAAACAACAAATCAATATTCGGTCACCAAATAGATAACAAAGAATAGAAATTGGTAATTGAGCACTAATCCCTGAGGACGATAACTCGATCTTCCAAGACTATATCACTTGACTCGACACGTGCACTTGCGTTAAAGTGTGTGCATAAATCGCGCATCAATACTCCAATAACAAGGCAAGTATACTTCAAGAAACAAGTCATGCCGATAGAAGGAAGTAGTTCACATACCTCATTGACGACTAACCAACACGACAAGTAGAATACGTCCCGATTAGGTACTTCAACCTATAAATACAATAACACTTCTATCAACTTCAAGGTTACTAGTGTAGGTTAATACAAAGTAAAAGTCCTCTTATTCTACGAAAATTTGGGCAGCACTTCCCCCGTTTATACGTACTTTTCCACATTTTCCAAGGCCCAAATTCAACAACAAACAAGCCACAATTAAGGGCACATTCAACAGTTAACCAAAGGGGATTACACGCCTACTTGACGTGTAAAATTCAGCCCCATAAATCATATAAAACAGCCCACCAACAACCCTTAAAAACAGTCCAACATCCAACTATAACGAGGGTGGAATGTGAGGTCTTTCAACGTCTTTCCACACTCTTATTATTTCGGGACTTTCATTAGCAATCTACTACATAAAACATGCATTATAACCACCAATTTTCTAGCATATAAACATGTCTAAACAACCCTTAAAACAACCCACGATATCCAACAATCTCTAGCCCATTCTCGGCCAACCACAACTACAACAATCCAAAGCCCATTTCCCACAATTTCTTATTATCCAATTCACATTTCAACATGTTATATAAATCATATAAACTATCAACGACAATATTTTCTTCATTACATAACATGCAACAAGTGTAAATAATAACAATAATAACCAACGACTCTAACGACTCGAATAGCCAAGCTCTCGGCCTCAACCCCCAAAACCTTCCAAACACTTTTTAATCTTCATTCTTTTTAGCACAAGCCCATCTATACATTACTACAACATGTAATATCTAATTACATCAAGAGGAGGACGAAATCTTACCTCAAAGTCGTCCAAAACAGTCTGCGCAAAAGTCGGTCCTTAGGTTAGTCTTAGCTCCTATTCTTCAAGTTCCAATCACATATATGTATCCCCTACAACCTTACACCCATCTTCTCTTCACGTTTCATCTCCAAAAAGTGGATAACAAGTTAGGGTCTCTCGAGAATCTTCAAGGCAAAACCGTGAGCTTCTTGAAAATAATATAGCCCTTGGCTTAATCACTCCATTAGGGAGCAAATCTTGGATTATTAAATCAAACTTGGAAGATTTAGAATTTTTGCTCTTCAAATGTTCAAGGAGCCGAGAGCTTCAAGAGAAGAGAGAAATATTTGTGTAATGAAAATATGGTAAGTGTTGGCTAAGTCTTGCCAAGTCTTGTATATATAAATATCTCATGGTCAAAGTCCAAGTCAAGACAAGTGGGCCAATTAATGAGGGACAAATGTCACCCTCTAAGTGGCCGAAATTTCCTTCCATAATATCTTGATATTATGTCCAAAAATCTTAAATTGAAGGTCCCGCGAAATTGTGAAATTTTAGCGAGCCCTATATTATTTGATCAAATACCTCTATATACTTTACTAATTTCATATACCAAATTTGAGAATCAAATTCTAAGTTATAAATTTTTTCCTTCACAAAGTTCCAAAATTCAAATCTTAATTCTTAAGTACGTTCTCACATCATTTCCTTGAAAATACGGGGTGTAACATAAATATCATTACTAACACTAAATTATTTAGCTATAATAAAATAAGTTGATTTAGTATAAATACTCAATGTATATACTCATTAAGTATTTATCACTTGACACTGTTCACAGTTCAGATCTACTTTATAGTTTATCCCCAAGTCCATCCCCCTTTATTTCATTACACACCGCTCCTCACAAACACACAGCATTCTCTCTATTTCTTCTCTCTAGCAATAATGCAGCTCCGGTCAGTGGCCGCCGTGGCCACGGTGGTTCTCTCACTCTCTCTCTTCCTTTCACCAACTTCAGCTCACAACATTACACGTATTTTAGCAAAATACCCCCAATTCTCAACCTTCAACCATTACTTAACAGAAACACATCTCGCCGCCGAAATCAACAGCCGTGAAACCATCACCGTTTGCGCCGTCGACAACGCCGGAATGTCCGATCTCCTCGCAAAACACCTATCAATTCACACTATCAAAAACGTAATTTCACTTCACGTACTATTAGATTACTTCGGTCCTAAGAAGCTTCATCAAATCACTAATGGAACTGCGTTAGCTGCAACTATGTTTCAAGCTACCGGTTCAGCTCCCGGTTCGACCGGGTTCGTTAACATTACAGATCTGAAAGGTGGAAAAGTTGCGTTTGGACCGGCGGAAAATCACGGTAACTTACCGGCGACATTTGTTAAAGATGTTGAACAGATACCGTATAATATATCTGTTATTCAGATTAGTACGATGTTGCCGTCGGCGGTAGCTGAAGCTCCGACGCCGGAACCGAGTCAGATGAATCTCACTTCTCTAATGTCCGCTCATGGATGCAAGGTATTGCTAGGATTTGTCCTGAATTTTATATATCTTATTTGAATGTCGAGGTTGTCTTGAGCTGAGGGTCCAACAACTAATCTACCTGCCAAAGTAGAGTTAAGGTCTGCTTAAACTCTATCCTTACCAAACCCCACGTTATGGGATCTCACTCATACATTGTTGTTGTTGTATTTGAATTTTGAGGGTCTTTAGTGATAATTATGAAATGTAGCTATAGTTTGTGTATTTATGAAATGTAACTAAAGTTGTTGTATCCGGGGAAGAGCTGTATTAGGGAAGTATCAGCTTTATGAGTGAGTTATATTAGTTGAAATCGCGTTATACCTGCTAATAACTATATTTCCTAATTTTCATTATAGCTACTGTTTACGTATTTATGAAATACAACTATAATTATTGTGTATTAGGGAAGTATCAGCTTTATGAGTGAGTTATATTAGTTGAAATCGCGTTATACCTGCTAATAACTATATTTCCTAATTTTTATTATAGCTACTGTTTGCGTATTTATGAAATACAACTATAATTATTGTAAAAGGCGGAAGAGCTATATTAGTTATCAATTGTATCATACGAATATAAGCTCAGGCTGATATCAATTCTATCAGCTGAGAGATGTATCAGGGCTAATAGCTATATTTTTTTATATTTTGAAACTATAGCTACTTTTTGTAATTATCATCGAAATGTTTGCTTGGTAATTTTTTAAAATAATATTTTTTATTTTAGTATAATTCTATTTACCTACAAAGTCGGAGGTATCACGTTTCAGTGTACATTCTAACTCCCCAGATATCACGTTTCACTGGATATGTTGTTGTTAGTATAATTCTATTTGGTTTCTGATTTATATTGCTTAAGTTTTGCAATGGTTAATTAAAACGGACACTTTTTATTTCGAATCAAACAGGTATTTGCTGAAACTTTGTTGAAATCTCCTGCTGAGAAGACATTTGAGGACAATGCTGATGGTGGATTGACAGTATTTTGTCCCGGAGATGATGCAATGAAGAATTTTATGCCGAAATATAAGAATTTAACGGCCGATGGGAAGCAATCGTTGCTCGAATATCATGGAGTTCCGGTGTACCAATCTATGGCGAGCTTGAAATCGAACAACGGTGTGATGAACACTTTAGCTACTGATGGAGCTAAGAAGTACGATTTCGTTGTGCAAAATGACGGCAATGTGGTAATGAACGAAACCTCACTGGAAAGTTTAGAACCTATTTGGAGAGCTTATAACTTAGATATGTCAAAAGCCCTAAGTTATGGTTTTTGATTTATTTTTGTTATTTTAGCTCAAAAATATTTTTTCATCTTATTCAAACATTATAAAAATGCTTATAAATATTTAAAATAAGTCAATCCAAACAGGCTCTTGTTACTAAAGTAATATTTTGGTTTCTACGACTGAGTTATTTTTTCCAAACAGGTGACGTTGAAGACGAAGATTGTGACGGCAAAGATCACCGGAACCCTAATTGATGAACAGCCGGTGGCTATTTACACTGTTAATAAGGTTTTGATGCCTAAGGAGTTGTTCAAGGGTGTAGTTGCTGATACTCCGGCACCGGCTCCGGCACCGGAGGCTGATGCTGAGTCTCCTAAGTCATCTAAAAAGAAGAAACATAAGGCGCCTCCGGCGGCTGATGTTCCGTCGGATTCGCCGGCCGATGGTCCAAGTGACGATTTTGCAGATTCGACGGCGGCGGATGATAACGGCGCGTTACGTTACAGTGCTGGACCAGTGATGGTTGGAGTTTTGAGTATGTGGTTTTTCAATTTATTGTTTTAAGTTATTTCTTTTGTTTATTTTATTTTATTTTATTTTATTTTTAAGATTAAAAGGCTTTTATTATGAAGTAATTATTGTTTATTATGTTATCAAAATGTAATTTGTACTTGTATTAGAATAGCTAGGAGCTTTCTGAGTGTGTTCTTTTGTTCTTTTTAAAACTCTTTACTTATATTGTTATTTGTTTGCTTATATATTTATTAGTATTAATTTATGAGTGTTCTTTTTGGATAATTGAGCTGTGAGTTGTTATCCATAATTCATGTCAGACTTAGTTACATGTTTCAATACACCCTGTCATCCATTTTTGTTTTACCTTTTTATTTTCCTTTCGACCAATCATAGGGGTGCCGATTGGAGGTTAGGACAAACTTTTAACGGGGTAGGTGAGGGAAATATTCAAAATCAAATAAAGCAAGGCAAAGTAAAATAATATTTTTGAAATTATTTAATGGATTAGGGCACAATTATGAAATGATAAGCAGTTAAAATCACCCGCAAAACAATTAAAACAATAACGTGCTTATTTAAAAGGCACATTGTACACACAATAGCCATGAAAATTGTAAAAATACTTTGACATGTAATTGTGGGCAAAAACAACACTTTAATGTTATCATTATCAATAACAACAAAAAAAAAACTTTAGCAAGATGAACAACAACAAAAAACTTTAGAAAGATGAATAAGCATACTCTTTTACACATTAAAGTGAAAAATAAAGAGGAGAAATGAAAGATAACATAAACGGAGCATGACAAGACTTAGCGAGACAGGACAATTCAAGACATATTTTCTGAAAAATACTAAATGGGACAGGGCATGGCGGATCAAATCCTTAGCAGTTCAATACTTACCCGCCCTATTACCATCTCTATTCAATCAGTTTTTAAATTTTAATGGCTTGATTAATTTGTATTCATACACCACCAAATTAATCAAGTCGTCATAAATGGAAATTGTTTCAGGGCAGATTTAGGTGTCGATGGATTGACACGAACCTTGATCATGTGTATATGTATAAAACAATTATTAAATATTTAACGATGAATTTAATTATTATTGTATATTAACTTGATATCGCTATAAGAACTTGTAAGTTTCATTTTTGTGCTTTCTTTTTAAAGTGATATTTTTTATATAAATTTAAATTAATTAAGCTTCAAAACAAATATGAGTATAGAGTAAAAATTAAAACTCAATAATTTAAATTTGTGCCGGTAGAGTCATTATGAGGTAAAACACTTCTTGCTAGGAAGTTTTTTGGTGTAATTCAAGAGATCTAGTTCTATCTCAACTAATACACTGGAGTATTTATTTTTCCATTTCTAGTTCACCTTGATCCATTAAAAACCAAAAAGTTTTAAAACTTCGTGTTCCATTTTGGAGTGTGTAGTGGACCACTGGATTGGTAGATGATTTAGGCACCGTTGGGAAGCACGGTTAGTATGTGACAAATGACAACGTTTTCAGTGGTCCACTTTTGAAAATTGTGGTGATTGTTCACTACTTCTTTATGACGGTTGTGTTCGAGTTAATTGTCTACTTTAATTAATTTTATCGATTGTATGTTAACTCCTATCCATATAGATATTGATTAACTTAGTAATTGGAAAAATTGATTAACTTAGTACATCTTGAAGTGACAGCTATAAAAAATGATTTAATATTTTTTAATAAAATTTAATTGATTACTGGAGTACACCCTTACACGCACATAATGTTACGGCTTATTAATCACCACAGACGTTAAGAGACAACTTACATTCATCCAATTAAAGAGCCATAGTAGTAGGGTTCGGGTTTTTTCAACTGGGTCTTGGGTCGGGGGTTTTGAGTGGAATACAGGGCAGGTGTGGGCGAGGTTAGGGAGAGAGCACGAGTATAAGTAAAATATAACGGTAAGAACATCATTTGGACAATGTTTAAAATGGGGGCGAATACGCTCAATTTCGTATAGGCTAGGGGCATATTTGGCCCTTTTCCGTAGAATCAATTAAATTTTAGGACAGTACATGCAGTTGTATTTCCTCTGGCTATAAAATCGGACACGAGAGAGGTTTGCTTAAACTAATCATTTGGTCCTAAATAAGCTGATTTTTAACCCCCCAAAGGCCATAACAGAGGAGGGAAATGGTATTATGCTCCTTCAAGTTTGAGACATGCGTCAGGCAAATTAATTATGGTATTTAAGTGAAGAAGGGTAGAGGAGTGAACCACTATTCTCGAGTTTTGAAGGCTGCGATTAGCCTAAAGAATCGGCTCCAGACAAGTTTCTTGATCACAAAAAAAAATAGCTAAGTTGCTTTTGGTCTTTGTCTAGCATTATATAGTCGACAACAAGTGCAAAAGTGTCATCCTTTGATTCTTTTCCCCTATTTATCTCCCTGCTACATGAGCTAAAATTGACTGTGTTGCTTCTTTATATCTTTGCCTTCGCAAACAGGCAATGGATGCCATCAGCTTTTTCCTTCCACCAACCTATGCCTTATTCCACATCGTACAACTCCACCAGCAAGTGAATTGTAGCGTATGAAAAAACTCCTTTTTAATGACAATGGTTTCAGAGCCAAGATCTGCGTATATCTTACTCTACCCTATCCAGACCCCACCTGTGGATTATACTAGGTATGTTGTTGGTGGTGGTGTCAGAGCCAACTTGCACATTTTTGACTATTCAATTAGATACCTACCACCTTCCACCAAATATAGATACCAAGTAATTGTAGTGGGTGTAGCTTTTGGCTATGAGTTCATCTGCTAAAATCTCGATAAATATTACTTCATATCTGAACCCATAATCTTAACGGTTCAATGAATTTAGTGCTAAGAAATTCATAGGTTAAACTCAGTAAGTTCAAATTCTGAATCCACATCTGCCAGACATTAAGAAATCTCTCTCTATCTATAGATGTGCATGTTCGTATTATCCTCGCAGAGAACAATTCATCGAGCCAAACTTTCACGTTATCGCCTTTGGATAAAACACAAGGAATCAGATGATCAGTGAAAACAGAAGCTAGACTTCATAAATTAGTCCTCATTGTGATTTTTCTTCGTTCAACACAATCCCCTAAAACAACTATGTTCCTTAAGATTCATATGAGGTGCGACCACCACAAGGGGTGTGACCATGTGGTGAAACCGTGAAATGCAACTTCCTTTACCCCTAACCGAAAGTATCCAGTTCGAGTCCTATGGAATTCCCTTTGATAGGGTGTGCAAAATCTCCCCCACATCCCATTGCGGGCTTAGAAAGTGTGAATCTGAAATTTGGTCAGGCTAGTAGGTTCTGGACAATAAGAGGCCGGCAATGTGTAGATAATATGACAGAGAAATTGGAAATACACATTGTTATTTCAGCATTTAGGACTGAAACAATTACTATAAAAAATATATTAACTTATGAATTAGATCAAAATAGTTATACAAGTTTCAAGCTCCAACCCTCCTTCAGAGATGAGTTGCAGAACTTTCCTGCTCGAGACCATCCTTATTCAGATAAAGGAAACTCGTACTAGCATCAAAAAATGATGTTATCGGGACAGGAGTAAACCCCGGGTAACTCCTTTCGGCCTTTGTGAGACATAAATCTTTGATGTAGTTGAAAAGGACATGTTTCTGAACAAAAGGTTGAGCTGCATACTCTTCAATGGGCATCCACTGAGAATGCAGTAACACTACGTTAAATTTTGTTGTAGGACTCGAGCAGTGGCATAGCTAAGTGTATTGAAGAGGTTCAATTGAATCCTTTTGTTGGAAAGTTACATTGTGCAAATAGCGTACCAATTTTTGTTTTTGTTTTTTAATACACAAATTGTTGAATCCCCTTGATATGAGGGAAGATCTCAAGTGTCATTTTTGCACTTTTTAGAATCTTCTTGTTAGAATTATTAGCTCCGCCACTGGACTTTGAATACTTTTACAAATCTATAGAGTGAAGTAAGACATACCTGGGCTGCCTCAATTTCTAAATCTTGTTTTTGAATGTCAAATGATAAAGGGCGCATCATGCAAATGAAGAACAAGTCCGACTTTCCAAAGAATGCCTTGTGTGTTTGCCTGTTGGTTAAGAAATGTTATTGCTGCCGAAATCCTGACATTGGGCCACATTTTTTATGTCTCGAATATGAAGAGAAAATTTTACAGTACAATCCTCTGGTCATTAAAAATGCTACTTCCCATTTAAATAATTGTCCTCTTTGACAATTGTTCCATTTAATCAGCAAAATTAGTTTTGAATGAAAATTAATTTTGTGTGTTCCATTGAATCTTATAATGATTTCTAAGGTTCGGAACACACAAATGTATTCTCCATAAGTTAAGTTGATCATCTTTTCAGAATTTGTTTGCATTTTTACTGGTTTTCCCTTTCTTTAGCGATAATGTATCACAGTAACTAGAGCCACGAGATGGTGGGGCAAACAACCTAAGTATATAGTTAGGCATAGAGAAAGAGCAGTCCTCAACTCGAACTAGAACCATTCTTTTTCAATGAAATGTAAGGAGACGAACAAAAATTTTAATCAAGAAAAAAAGAGACTACTGGAGTACTATAGAGCAGAAGATGCATTTTTCTCCCAACTAAAAGCCTTTAGTAAAAAATTTTAGTAAAAACTTATCAAATTTATCATTTCTTAACGGATTGAACACGTAGCACCCACCTGACTGCCACATGGCAACCACATCATCCAATTAATTTCAGCATAACCTTTGGTGGACGTCGTGCTTCTGGTTTCCATTCCAATCATCATATTGATGATAAATCTCCTCGTGCTAGGCACAAGCAAGTTGACCGAAGGGGACCAGCGCTTCTACTCCTCCACCGAGGAGCCGTAGAGGTTTTGGAGAGGTAGTTTAGATAATTAACAGTCTAACAAGGTACTCCGGAATACAAAGGGAACAACGAAAGATATTACTAGATGCAAAAGGAAGGTATCAATCATGTGCATCTGTCAGTGCCACTTGTGTAACGTGGAAAAAATTTCTGATCAGCAGCAACTACTGTTGACTCCTTATCCTCACAATTCATATTTTACACTGAGTCAACGAAGTGTTCTTTCTCGATTTTCACATGGAAACCAAATTATCTAAACTACCTCTGCATTCAGGAGATCAATAAAAAATGGTCATGGTAGTGGTTTTGGAGCAGGTGTGGGTTTTGGAACTTTTGGTGGACGTAGAGGTGGTGGTGTTTTTGCAGGGGGGGTGGAGATGGTGGTGGGGCTCGGTTTTTTGTAAATTCCGACGAACTGAGGGACATTCGACTGCACTGGGTTACACCACTGTGACCGCCGTCTCAAGGCGGTCATTTCCATACCTACGCCGTCCATCGTCTCTTCCATCTCGACACGTCGAACATTTAAAACCCTAACCGCCGCCAACGCCCTTCCGACGAACTGAGGTCTAATCGACGGTTGTGAAGGGTACCAGCAGACTCGTCGTCCTCACGCCAACATTTTGCACTAACCACGACCTTCAATTCCAAGCCAATCGTCTGGTCGACCAAATCAAAAATTTCGACGGTTTTTTAGCTTTTTCCGGTCAGCTCCGGCAGAATCGAGGATTGGGTGGTATCTAGGGATGTCAGTGGGGCGGATAAATGCGGGTACCGCCCCGCACCCGCTTTAGTTGGGGCGGGTATGGGGATGGTTTGGTGGGTGGTGGGGCGGGTATGGATATCAAAAGTGCTACCCGCCATGGGTAGTAGGGCGGGGTGAATTTCATATAATACCCGCCCCACCCCGCTACTCGCCCCGTACATGTTTGTGTTGGATTCTTTAATTATGCTGATTTTATAGTATTCTTAACCAGACAAGGACTTGAAATTCCTTATTTTTGTCAATACTCCCTGATTCTTGTCAAGTCATCAACCTATTATTATTATTATTATTATTATTATTATTATTATTATTATTATTATTATTATTATTATTATTATTATTATTATTATTTAAAATAAAGTGTACGGTACCGTTCAAAAAATTTAATATTTTTGTGTGAAAATGTATTGTACAATGCAACAACTCTACCTATGCATATGTGACAACTTTGGAAATGACATTGAAATTTCTCTTTTCCTTTTTTTTACAATTGTGATCATTTGAAATGACTAGAATTTTTTTTGTCTTCTTCTATATAAATTTTACGCTTTATTTTAACCTTTTAATATTCCTAATATATTGGTAAAGTTTCCGACTTTGTTATTCGATACACCTTAGTGAAAAAAGTTCATTTTTTTCATTTTCTTTGACCTCATTTTTTTCTTATATAACTTCTTCTTTTTTTACTACCAGTTATGGGTACTCGCCGGATAAGTGGGTATCCGCCGAGTATATGGGTACCCGCCGGATTAAGTGGGGCGGGGGCAGGTGGATGAATTACTACCCGTGATGGGTGGTGGGGCTGGGTGGGGGTGGGTTTTAGGTGGCGGGTACAGGTATGGGGTACCCTTCCCCCGCCCCGCCCCATTGACATCCCTAGTGGTATCACTGATCTCGTCTCCTCATTCTCTACAACATACACTAATTCCCGAAGTTCGATTTTCAATTTTGAGAATTTTTTCAATTTTCCGGCGATGGCAGGCGGCACTGCCGCGGCGGTGAATGGGCAGCCGCCTACCGTCGCTGTCCAGCAACTCCAACAATGGCACTGGTGGAGGTTTTGGCCACGGCTCTGGATTTGGAGCAGTTGGTGGCGCTGCTGGCGGCGGTGGAGAAGGAGGAGGAGGAGGTAGAAACACTCGTGATGACAATGGTGGTGGTGAAGGTTATGCTAAAATTAATTGGATGATGTGGCTGCCACGTGGGTGTCACGTGTCCAATCCGTTTAAAAAGGGTAAATTTGATAAGTTTTAACTAACAGAGGGTAAATATGACCTCATACTTTGACATAGGGTATATGTGATCCTTTTACTAAAGTTTTAGGGTATATTTGACCCTTTTCCCTATTAGTTATTATATAATTATTCCACACATAAATTAACATGGCACGAGTTCCATACCTGAATGCAAGAACTTCCCGAAATTCAGTATCAATCTGCAATAAATGGACCCGAAAATCTTAGAGAAGCAATAACGGTCACAGGTACATCAGGAAAATTCAGTATTCAATAAACTTACTCCTGTTTCTTCTTTTACTTCCCTTATCGCACCTTCAAATATATCCTCACCCTGCAGAATAAAAAGCTTTACATACAGTTTAGAGGGCATGTGACTAGTATTTGCTGCTGATTTTGGCTCAACGGAGCATCTGCATACCTCTTCAACTACGCCAGTAGGGATCTTCCATACAGCAGTTCCCTTTAATCTGCCGCTATTTTCTTGGACTACGAGCAACTAAAAGCAAAAGATTTCCCAAACTTAGACTGTAAAATGATGAATCCTGTAAATAATCACCACCAAGATGCTCAAGCATAGTGGTCCGAGACATGAAATATTTCTAGTGATCAAAATATGCTTCCTCCATCACAAAATTAATGTGCAATCAAACTATTTAGGCACAGAGGTCTGTACGTAGCAAGTGACAAGTGAAAGAGAATCCAGATCTTAGTAGAATGAGTTCAAGTATACAATAGCCTTTGTCATTGGCATGAAATGAACATCAGCTCTGGGCCCTTCTATCATGACAGACAGACGTTAGTTGATTGGTTGAAAGCATTCATTAATCATCTTGAAAAGCCATTTGAAACACTGAGTGCATGTCACTT
The DNA here is from genome assembly GCA_029844215.1 of Przewalskia tangutica. Taxonomy (NCBI): domain Eukaryota; kingdom Viridiplantae; phylum Streptophyta; class Magnoliopsida; order Solanales; family Solanaceae; genus Przewalskia; species Przewalskia tangutica. The sequence goes on along the minus strand of CM056730.1, from coordinate 819,032 downwards.
TTGTTGCTTGGACTCTCCAAAAATGTGGTCACACCCGTGTCGGATCCTCCAAAAATGGAATACTATTGGAAGATCCGACACACATCCGTTGACATTTTTGAAAAGTCCGAGCAACATAACTTTTAAGTAACAGAAGTGCGATCATTCAATCAGGGAATAAGGTACTGAGAATTGAAAAAAGCAGAACAATCACAGCCGACCACACTAGTATACCCTTTACGTGGATGCAAAACCAGAACAGAAGCAAATAGTTTCATATAATGAAAGTAGCTGAGTTACCTCTCTTTTCTCATTCATGACTATAGCGCCAATACCCACTCGATGCGAGGCATTTGCCGGAATGGTATTCTCAGTTTCAGGAATCCAATGCACAAGCATCAGATAATGAGGTTCCGCGTGGTGGTACCAAAAACGTTCCTGTAGTCAATGCCATACATTTGGGTTAATTTCAGCACAAAGCTAGTGATATATTTTTCTCAACCTAAAGTATGTTATGAGGCAATTAAGTACCCGAGTTTGCAAAACAATGTTGTTAAGTAGTTTCTCCTAGTAGATTCCAATGACAAACTTACGTTCAGATTCAAGGGCGATTCTCTAATTTTAACCTCCAACATCTTAAACAACGCTTTATATACTTTGATTTTTTTGACAAGTTAGTTTTGTCTGATACAAAAATTGCATATGGTTGTACCATATGATTTTTTTTTTGACAAGTTAGTTTTGAATCCCCCAGTAAAGTTAGCAAATCTAAGACGCATGTAAGTGTACAAACTGGAATCCCATGAGCCTCCTTATGTACGTAAACACTTGCCTATCAGTTCCAAAAAAGTATAGAGAAATTACCTTAACTGCAGTTTCAACCAAATTTACAAGTTCAATTGGCACTTTAATCCAGATACCCTTCTTCCCCTGCAAAATATATAATATCATAAACACTGTATTAGACAGTAATATTCTGGCCACACATCTCATTTTGACAATAGAATGATCACGTGACACTGTACGAAGTCACAACATCATCGACGTTGAAGACTGTTGGACAGCCATAAATAAGCCAGGAACCTAGTTCTCATGAAAACTGCTAGTCTTGTCAGCTAAACAGGAAAACTGTTGAGTCAAATTATCAAATCTAATTAAGTTTGCACCACCATTGCTGTAAAAAGAAGCTTCTCATTTTATACTACGTCAACCATAACCACAATGGTAAAAGCACTTCCTGTTTTAAAAGAAGTTTTCATTCGAACGATATGAAATGCCGGTAAAAAGAGGAAACATGTGGCCTAGCACATACAACAATAAATAATGGATAAAGAAATAAAGAAATTTTGGATAATTTGGTGTCCGGTGATTCTAACAGCCATGATTCAGTGGGAACCTACAAACAAGTGGACAGTCAACATCAAGATAATGCTCATGTTTACTCAAAACTAAGAAAAAGGCGGCATACCTGCAACCTCCACTTGGATAATGAAGCTTTAAGCATGTTATGGAAGACATTGGGGTCCATAGGATCCTTCAGTTCCACTATAACTCCACCATGATCATCATTTACTGCAGGAAGCAACTGATCCTTCTTGAAACCATTTTGAAACACGAGTTTCTCCATAGGATATCAACTTAGTCCGAATTTGTGCAGTAGAATTTTCTACTTACTCACCTGAAAAACACAATTGATGTTTTACATAGACACATAAGGATTTGAAGTTTATGAGTTCTGAACTTGCCAACAAATCCATAGCTCGTTTTAGTTACTAGATTTGCAGTTAAATATTTATACATATTTAATAGATTTCCTAACACAAATATAGGATCTGAGCAAAAACGCTATAGGGCTCGTCCGAACCTGTACCTAATACTATAGCTCCGCCCTTAACACCTCCTAATCTAACAAAAATGGCAATAATACCTTCAACTATCCCTCAGCTCCAAATTAGTTTGGGATATGCCGGATATGCTGGTAGAATAATTCTCAAAACAGAATAAGGAATTCAAAGAAGTGAAAAAAGCACTCTCACACGAACTAACTGTTTGACAAAATTGTTCACCACATTACTTACGCAGGAAAACCACTTTATCCATCACAGAAATACATCTTCACAACAAACTAAACGACTAGTTTTCATATTTAAAAGTGAGAAAAAACAAAGTGTCCTTGTAAGGAAAATTAGATATTTTATGTACATATTTGCTAGAATTGATCTAATATTATCTAATGACAACCATGCTAAAAAAAGGCTTAATGGTGTGATTGGTTAATATCTTAGTTATTTACCAAGAGGAACAAGGATCAAATGCCACTTAATGCACTTTTTTTTTCTCATTTCATTAGTAATACACTCATGTTCTAGAAATTCTAGATTCGCCTCAGGTACTCAATAAAATTAATCCAGAGGTGTGCTAGCTAGACAGAACATTACTTATAAAAAACATGATCATAAACATGAAATTTTCGCGATTATTAATAATTCTCAGAGCAGAATAAGGAATTCAGAAAGGGAAAAAAGCAGAATGTAACTGTTTGATAAAATTGTTGGAAATTTACCTAGTGGGATTGAGTTTTTCCCGTCCTTAATGACTTGAACACATGGGCCCCCGCATGTCGGAAATGTTATTTCCACACACATGCATACGTCGTACAACATCGCTAAATTTCATGTAGTGAAAGAGATGTTGGTACACATGTTAAGTGTTCTAAAGTTATGTAAGGATGGACGATTAATTGGCCAAATTGATGAGTCTCCCACTACGGTATGAGAAAAGAAATGTGCAAAATACGGAAATTGGGGAAGAGCTGTGGCGCCGTAACAGGGCCACGGCACCGAGCCACGACGGGCCAGCGCCGCGGCGCTTGTCGTCCAGTAACTCATGTTTTGGTTCTGCCTATTTTGGGCCGCGGCGCTACGCATACAGTGAACCGAAAAATCTCTGAAATCTTCTTATTCATGAACTCTTTTGAAAGGCCATGAATCAACCAACTCTTGGCATGATCAATGTGACTTTTGAAGAGTTTTATGCAACCCCATTTAGTGCATTCACATGGCATGTGAATGACATCTTTGCACATATAAATAGAGTCTCAAATTTCAGATTTAAATCATCCAACTTAAGATCCAAAATCTGAAAACACTTGAGAGTTTCTCCTTCTTCTTCTAGCAATCTTGAGTTCTTAATTCTTCTAGAGATTCACAAGTACTTGGCTTGTACTTTTGAAGTTGCTGTTTTATCTTGGAAGGCTATTACCCGCTATCCGTAAGCCATTATATACAGGGTAATTTTGCCTTAAAGAGAGAGTGTCATCACTCGACTCAGCAAATGTTGCTAACCTTTTTTTCTACCTTTTCAGTTCTTCCATCCCTGTTCACACACAAAATTCCAATAATTTTAAGGCAAAATTTTATATTGTGAAGAACTAAAGATGGTGAATGGAAAAGATCTAGTCTCTGCTTCTACGCATGCCACTTCCTCTGGCACTGCTATTGCTGCTCCAGTCGCTGGTTTCACTTTTGGAACCATTGGAAACATCAGTGTTCCTCCCAACTTTCAAGCTGAACGTCCCGAGAAGTTTTCGGGTGCTAATTTCAAAAGGTGGCAGCAGAAGATGTTGTTCTACCTCACTGTATTAGGTATGGCTAGATACTTAACTGAAGATCCTCCTGCTAATGGAGATGACATGGACACTCAAGCCGATAACACGGTTGAGGTGGGCCAAGGTACCCAGGCTGTCAATGGTCTGATGATGAGGTTTGACTCTTGGAGTTAAAATGACTTCATGTGCAGGAACTATATTCTGAATTGTCTATGTGATCCGCTCTACACGGTATACTGTGCAACCAATACTGCTAAGGAGTTATGGGATAAATTGCAAAAGAAATACAGTGCCCATGATGTTGGCGCTAAGAAGTTTATTGACGGAAAATTTCTAAAATTTCAGATGGTGAACGACAAGTCTGTCATGTCACAAGTTCAAGAGTTTCAGTTGATCACTCATCATCTGGAACTAGAAGGCATGAAGCCTAACGAAGCATTTTTGGTTGCTTCTCTGATTGAAAAACTGCCTCCCTCGTGGAGCGAGTTCATGAGCTATCTCAAGCTCAAATCCAAGGAGATGACTCTTGAAGAACTTGTTATCAAGCTCCATATTCACGAGGATAACAAAAAGACCTTATCTAAAGGCAAACAATCCGCTGAGGTCAAGGCGAACTTGGTTAAATCCAAAGGAAATCCGAGTAAGAAACGAAAGTTTCTAAAAGATGGTAAGAGCCGAAAAGTTCAAGGGCAACTGCCATCACTGTGGCAAGGCTTGCCATATGATTAAAGACTGCCGTCAACTTAAGCGCGGGCAGCAAGAGAAGGCTAAGATGAAAGCCAAGGCAAACGTCATTGCTGACAAGAATCTCAATGACATGATTGAAGACTTCTCAGCCGTGGTGCTAGAAGCAAACTTGGTGGAGAACCCCAAGCAGTGGTGGTTAGATACGGGTGTCACTCATCATATATGCTCCAAAAGGATGCTTTCTCCACATACACTGCAGTTGCCGATAAGAAGCTCTATATGGACAACAATGCTTCTTCAGATCTGTTAGGAGAAGGCTAGTGGTGCTCAAGATGACTTCCGGCAAAGATCTCAAGCTGAAGGACGTGATGCATATTCCGGACATCCGGAAAAACCTGATCTCATAAACAGTACTAGTGCATGCTGGATTTCGCATAGTGTTCGAATTCGGAAAATTTGTAATTACTAAGAATGTCATCTTTGTAGGAAGAGGATTTGCATGTGAGGCCTCTTTAAATTGAACGCCATGTCTGTAATCCGCAATATCAATGAAAATGCTAATGTTTCTTCTTACTTGCTTGAGTCGTCCAATCTATGACATCATAGATTAGGACACGTAAACTATCAATCAATTCAACGATTGGTAAAGTTGGAGTTGTTGTCATCTGACGCTATAAACCCTCAATCTAAGTGTGAGGTATGTGTAGAAGCAAAACTTACTAAGTCGTCTTTCCGTTCGGTAGAACGAGATACCGCTCCTCTAGAACTCATTCACACGGACATCTGTGATTTAAAGTTAGCTCAAACTAGAGGGGGAACAAGTATTTTGTGACCTTCATCGATGATAGCACAAGGTATTGTTACCTTTACTTACTAAAAAGTAAAAACAAAGTATTGATGCCTTTAAACGGTATAAAGCTGAGGTTGAAAACCAATTTAGCCTACGGATCAAAGCGATTCGTAGTGATAGAGGGGGAGAATATGTAGCTCCATTTGAGGAATAATGTGCCCAATCCGGCATAATTCATCAAACGACCGCACCATACTGTCCTCAGTAAAACGTCGTACGCTAAAGAAAATAATGAACGCCCTGCTTCTCAATTCCGACCTTGCACAAAACATGTGGGGAGAGGCAGTTCTTACTGCTAACATGATTTTTAATAGAGTCTCTCACAAAGGCAAGGAGAAAACTCCCTACGAACTATGGAATGGAAAGGCACCCTCTTGCAACTACCTAAGGGTATGGGGTTGTTTGGCTAAGGTCGAGGTACCTAAACCAAAACAGGTCAAGATAGGACCTAAGACTGTAGATTGCATATTCATTGGATACGTAAAGAACATCAGTCTTATCGCTTTATGGTACATAAGTCAAATGTACCAGATATTCACGGGAGTACAATACTAGAGTCAAGAAATGTTGTATTCTTTGAGACAATCTTTCCTAAAAAGGAAAATGACGTCACTTCGCGCAAGCGGAGTCATGATTCTCCGGGATCTGATGACTCTGACCAAATGGATACAGATGCGGATTAGAATCCAACTGATCCTGAGGCTGAACCTAGGCGAAGTAAAAGGGCCAGGAAAGATAAATCTTTTGGGCCAGACTTTCTAGCTTATCTGGTTGAGAATGAACCACTGACAATTACAGAGGCATTGTCAACTCCAGAAGCACCGCTTTAGAAAGAAGCTATGGAAAGTGAGATAGAGTCCATCATGCAAAATCACACATGGGTGTTGGTTGATCTTCCTCCGGGAAATAAACCACTAGGTTGTAAGTGGGTACTTAAGCGAAAGTACAAAGTTGATGGATCTATAGACAAGCACAAAGCGAGGTTGGTAGCTATGGGATACCGACAAACCGAAGGCCTTGATTACTTTGATACGTACTCCCCAATATCTATAATGACCTCTATAAGGGTGTTCATTGTCATCGCAGCACTACATGACTTTGAAATACATCAAATGGATGTTAAGACTGTCTTCCTAAATGGAGATTTGGAAGAGGAAATATACATGGAACAACCCGAGGGGTATGTAGTTCTAGAACAAGAGAAGAAAGTCTGTAGACTTGTCAAATCTCTGTACGGGCTGAAACAAGCTCCCAAACAATGGCATGAAAAGTTTGATAGTATACTACTATCAAAAGGTTTCTCCATTAACGAATGTGATAAATGTGTTTAACTGAAAGGAGAGTCTGACTCCTTTGTCATGATCTGTCTCTACGTAGACGACATGTTGATCACAGGTAGTAGTCGAACCTTGATCCTGAAAACAAAGAACATGTTAAAACAATGTTTTGATATGAAGGACATGAGTATTGCAGATGTCATTTTAGGAATTAAGATTTCTAAATCATCTGACGGGCTAGTGCTGTCTCAGACTCATTACATAGAGAATGTTTTGCGAAAGTTTAAGATGTTTGACTGTCCGCCATTGAAGTCACCAATGGATATGAATCAAGGCATTGATAAGAATCGTGGTGCATCCGTACCCCAGGAGCGATATGCGCATGTAATCGGCAGTTTGATGTAGGTAACAAACTATACCCGACCTGATATCGCTTATGCCGTCAATAAATTGATAAGGTTTACACGTAATCCCGGACATGATCATTGGAAAGTGCTTGATCGAATACTACGGTATTTGAAATATACAATGTCATACATATTACATTACTCGAGGTATCCAGCTGTACTAGAGGGGTATAATGATGCAAACTGGATATCTGATATAAGGAACACCAAGTCCATCAGTGGGTATATTTTTACAATTAGTGGTGGGGCTGTGTCCTGGAAGTCCTCCAAACAAACTTGCATTGCCCGATCCACTATGGAATCAGAGTTCATCGCTTTAGACAAAGCAGGTGAAGAAGCTGAGTGGCTTCATGACTTCTTGAAGGATATCCCTTGTTGGGATAAACACGTACCTTCAGTAATGATCCACTGCGACAGTCAGTCGGCATGAGGAAGGGCACGAAGTAGCATATACAACGGCAAGTCTCGCCACATTCGTAGGAGACATAAGACCGTTAGACAATTGATCTCCACGGGTATCATCTCCATCGATTACATAAAATCAAAGAAGAATACAGCTGACCCTTTGACTAAGGGATTACCCAAAGATCAAATGTTCTGCCTGTCTAGGAGAATGGGCTTAAAACACAAGCAATAAGAGCCGATACGGTGGTAACCCAACCATATTGACTGGAGATCCCAGAAATTTGGTTCAATGGGAAAATTAAGCTGTAAAGGCTCAGTTGAGCGCTTCAAGAAAAGCAAGAACACTTCGAATATTGATTACTTATGGAAACACTAATTCAGAGTCTTCCCGCGATAAATATTAAAGTGCTACATGTATGGTGGGTACATGTTAAGTGTCAAAGTCTTAACATAACCCTCGAGAGTCGAGGTTAAGATGAGGATACTTTTAATGATTCCTAACACTAGTGTGGTGGAGTACTGTAGGGTACCTTGTAGGAGATAATCTATTTAAGTGCGAGGACAGGTCGCCTCAATCGCACACACTTAATAATCCAAGTGTGTCCACGACCACAACGGACAAAACAATAAACAAGAAACAAGAGATTGGATAGTTATTGTGTCTTTATCATTGTCTTGGCATATACTAAACACTGACGGTTCAAGACATCACGTTCACCGCGCAGTAAATATGTCTGATGGTATTCGACTAGGGAAGGTTCAAGGCCGTAGGCTACATATCCTGATGCAATATACTTCCGTTGATAGATTGCTAATGATTGACACCCCGTGTGCACCAACACCTCTTTCAAGAGGGGATTGTTGAAAATTTACCTAGTGGGATTGAGTTTTTCCTGTTCTTAATGACTTGAACACATGGGGCCCCGCATGTCAGAAATGTTATTTCCACACACATGCATACGTCGTACAATGTCGCTAAATTTCATGTAGTGAAAGAGATGTTGGTACACATGTTAAGTGTTCTAAAGTTATGTAAGGATGGACGATTAATTGGCCAAGTTGATGAGTCTCCCACTACGATATGAGAAAAGAAATGTGCAAAATACGAAAATTAGGGAAGAGCCGCGGTGCGTAATGCGGGCGCGACAGAAACCACGCGGCGAGCGGTAGCCGGCGGCGTACTGTCGGCGCGGCGGCACGCGTCAAGTAGCTCGATGTTTTGGTTCTGCCTATTTTGGGTGCGGCGACTCCCGAGGCGCTACACGTACAATTAACTGAAAAATCTCTGGAATCTTCTTATTCATGAACTCTTTTGAAAGGCCATGAATCAACCAACTTTTGGCATGATCAAGGTGACTTTTGAAGAGTTCTATGCAACCTCATTTAGTGCATTCACATGGCACGTGAATAACATCTTTGCACATATAAATAGTCTCAAATTTCAGATTTAAATCATCCAACTTAAGATCCAAAATCTGAAAATACTTGAGAGTCTCTCCTTCTTCTTCTAGCAGTCTTGAGTTCTTAATTCTTCTAGAGATTCACAAGTACTTGGTTTGTACTTGTGAAAGTTGTTGTTTTATCTTGGGAGGCAATTACCCGTTATCCGTAAGCCATTATATACAGGGTAATTTTGCCTTAAAGAGAGAGTGTCATCACTCGACTCAGCAAACGTTGCTAACCTCTTTGTCTACCCTTTCAGTTCTTCCATCCCTATTCACACACAGATTTCCAACAATTTTAAGGCAAAATTTTATATTGTTAAGAACTAAAGATGGTGAATGGAAAAGATACAGTCTCTGCTTCTACGCATTCCACTTCCTCTGGCACTGCTACTGCTGCTCCAGTCGCTGGTTTCACTTTTAGAACCATTGGAAACATCAGTGTTCCTCCCAACTTTCAAGTTGAACATCCCGAGAAGTTTTCGAGTGCTAATTTCAAAAGGTGGCAGCAGAAGATATTGTTCTACCTCAATGTATTAGGTATGGCTAGATACTTAACTGAAGATCCTCCTGCTAATGGAGAGAAGACGGAAGGTTGTATTCAAAATCCATGTCGGAATTGGTCAGTGCAAAGATAATCATTGAGGCTGGGAGTTTGGATAACATAGCGTCCACGGAGATGGTAGATCCGTTGGGGCTGAAGCGAGATGGACACTCAAGCCAATAACACGGTTGAGGTGGGACAAGGTACCCAGGCTGTCAATGGTCTGATGATGAAGTTTGACTCTTGGAGTCAAAATGACTTCATGTGCAGGAACTATATCCTGAATTGACTATGCGATCCGCTCTACACGGTATACTGTGCAACCAATACCGCTAAGGAGTTATGGGATAAATTGCAAAAGAAATACAATGCCCATGATTCTTGCGCTAAGAAGTTTATTGTCGGAAAATTTCTAAAATTTCAGATGGTGAACGACAAGTCTGTCAGGTCACAAGTTCAAGAGTTTCAGTTGATCACTCATCATCTGGAACTAGAAGGCATGAAGCCTAACGAAGCATTTTTGGTTGCTTCTCTGATTGAAAAACTGTCTCCCTCGTGGAGCGAGTTCATGAGTTATATCAAGCTCAAATCCAAGGAGATGACTCTTAGAAGAACTTGTTATCAAGCTTCATATTCACGAGGATAACAAAAAGACCTTATCTAAAGGCAAACAATCCGCCGAGGTCAAGGCGAACTTGGTTAAATCCAAAGGCAATCCAAGTAAGAAACGAAAGTTTCTGAAAGATGGTAAGAGTCAGCTGCCGAAAAGATCAAGGGCAACTGCCAAGGCAAGGCTGGCTATATGATTAAAGACTGCCGCCAACGTAAGCGCGGGCAACAAGAGAAGACTAAGATGAAAGCCTAGGCGAACATTGTTGCTGACAAGAATCTCAATGACATGATTGAAGACTTCACAGTCGTGGTGCTAGAAGCAAACTTGGTGGAGAACCCCAAGCAGTGGAGGTTAGATACGGGTGCCACTCGTCATATATGCTCCGAAAGGATATATAATCACACAAATATCTTTAGCTTATTTTAGATAATAAGATACAAAATTCTTCTTTTATTTTTTAAATTTCGTGTCCAGTTAAATTACATCATATAAATTAAAACAGAACGGAGAAAGTATGTAGTTTTCAAAATATGAAAATTTTATTATAAATACTCAAAGAATCTATATTTAAAATTAAATCAAACTAACAGTTATTTGACTCTAAATTAGTCGACCTTCAAATAAATCAATCGGAGGGAATAATATATAGAGCAAAATTGAAACAGATACTAACTAATTTACACAGTTTACTCCAACTAATCTGAGATTAAGACGCAGTTTAGTTGAGGAAAAACAAACACTGAGATTTTAAATTTTGTAAAGTAATGTTAATACTCACTGATAAGGTTGAGAAAGTACACAATTGCCTTGAAAATGAAGTATGAAGTTTTGGTGCTGCAACGATGCATTGAATCGGAAGGGAATAAATAGGCGGGGCTGGAGTCCGCTGAGTGGCCAATACAGAATTTAATTTTGATGGGTTACTACCTGTATAAATGTTGCCAAAAGGAATAAATATACCTTTTAGAGTAGACATATTCTTATTATAAAAGTGATGTATATATATTAATTCACAAATTGTGCAAATATATTTTTTTTACGAATAAAATATTTAATTTAGCCAATAGGCGGATCGGGCTATAATCTTACATGGATGGCCACTTGACCATTCTTTTACATGTGGCGGGCCAAGTAAGCAAATCTGTCAAGCCGTTAAAAGGAAGGGTACTTGAGATCCTTCGATTGACGACAAGGCCCCATTTGATAGTTTTGATACCAAAAACAAAGAGAGAGTATATGTGAAATGAGGTCCTTCGATTGACGGCAAGGCCCCATTTGATAACAAAAACAAACTGAGAGTATGTGTGATCTATTTCGAATAGTTTAGGAGTAATTTTGACATTTTTCCATTTATTTTAATTCAAAATAAGTGTTTACTTACGTAATTAAGAAGAAATTGACTCTTTTTTTCATATATACCCTTATTAAGTGCTAAGTGATCAAATTTCAATGTGTTAAGTTAATTTACAAGTTTTAACTAAAAATAATTTAGTCAAAATACCTACTTTTTTAGGAGTTAATATATTTTTAAAGAATGTGCAAACTTATTTCAAAAGCTAACTCATGAGCGGAGAATTGTCTAAAACTATATATAAAGGAAATAATAATTTAATTTTAAACTTTTCATTATATTCTTAATGATATAGGAATAATATATAATTTTTCTTTCATCCTTAAGTTTTGTGCCTAGACAAATATCATCACATAAATGAAAATTTTAAAAATAGAGTATTTTTTTTTCAATATATATGTTATGTACTTTCTCATCTACTTTGACTTGTCCACTATAATAAAAATAGATGTCCATTATTACTTAGTTTGGTTCAAAATTTATTATTTAGTTTCTAATTTTACCCATATTGGTAATTACAATTATTTTTCAACGCATTTCTCAAAATATTAAATTTATTATATTTCAAAGAGTGATATAGTAAACTTATTATTTATTACTTTTTATAAAGGGTGTGTCAAGTCAAGGACTAAAATGAAGGGAAAAGGACACAAATAACCATCCGACCCAAACTATTGGCAATTGGATGACCCAAGAAGCTTAAAAGACATGTTTTAGCCATTTTACAATTATTTTATTTCGTAGCCTTTTTTAAACTAATTCCATTATATGCATAGAAACTGTAACATTATTATATAGAAAATGTATCATACATATAGAAAATGTATCCTAGGTATAAAACATGTATCATTATTGTATAAAATATGCATCTCTATAGTATATGTTTAGAAAATGTATCATTATTATATAATTTATATTTAATAAATGTATAATCAACATCTACTTACTATTATACACATATTATATAATTATTATACATATATCATACATGTTACTTTTTGAAGGCTTAATCAACGTATACTTATTAATTATACAAATATTATAAATTTTTGAGATACTTTTTGAGGTTCAATATGATTTTTTTTCATAGTATATTTATTTTCTTTTTGTGGCAAGTTTAGTTGTAAAAAATGTGTAATTCTTGTGGCGATTCCTTGAGTTAAAAAATGAAAGAATTTGGCTATTTTCTTTAGCGCTTGTCATAATTTGAGCTAAAATACTATGTTGTGGCGTTAAATCCAAATATGGGTTATTAAATATGAATTATACATACTTTGTGTCAATTTATAATAGGTCATTATAATATTAGAATATTTGCTTAATTTTGCACTTTTTAAAATATGAAAATTAAATTTATAATCATAAAATTTATTAATTTATTTATATGCAATAATAAAGTCAGATGCAAACTTTAATTTGTCACTCATTAATTGAGTTGGGGAATTGTACCCGCACCCGCGAAAAAACTACCATGTGTTGCATGCGTAATGATGGATCTCCCACTTTCCGTTTGGGCATCTCAATTAGTTTTAAGAAGATATTTAGAGCAATAATCAAGGATCGAATCCCGTCATCGATAGTGTGGGAATTTCTTCTTGAAATAAAAGTGATCTAACTTTTAAAATAAATTGAGTCACCATAAATTATTTCCTACACATACCTGTCGAACCGGGGTGTGAGGCTCCTGGAGCGGGAGATTTCACTTTTTTTTTTTGGAGCAATGATGGACCTCCCACTAACACGAATAAGACAACCAGTTAGTTTGTTGCGACCCATGGCGGCTTTTTTGGTGGGAAAGCTATTTTAATTTCACCAAAATTGTGAAGCTCTAACTTATTCATGATTGTGGTAATATGAATAGAATTTTTTAATTAATCTAAAAAATGAGTTTTATATACAATGTGGTTATACTAAGTAGGCGTTAGGATTAAAGGCTAATATAAGATTTAAAATTTAACGGGTTCAAATTTTTGAGATTTTCAATATTAAATTCATTGTATAGTTAATATTATGGGTTCAGTTATTAATATTCATTAAGATTTAGCAGATTTATATATATATATATATATAGTTAAGATTGAAAGTTATGAATTTAGATGAACCGATAATTGAAAGGCGACATTCATCACCGGTTTGGATATGAATTAGATGATATACACATGGAAAAAGTATTTGGAGTTAAATCGAAAATACATATTTGAAAGCTGAAGTTATTTTTCGAAGTTTTCTGAATGAAAACTTGAAGAATTTCTAACACCTAATTTACAAATTTTGAATTTCATATATCAAAGTTGAAATAATGAACATGTTTAATATATAAACACTTATTTAAAATAATATTAAAATAATCTTCAAATTTAAAATGAACTCATAATTATTGATTGATAAATAAGGTAAATGCCAAAGTTTAATTCCACCCAAAAGACTTGAAGCCATCACATATTATTGACATTCACACCATGGCGCTAGAGAGCAATTATTATAAGCTCCAAAAAAGTCTCAGGGTTCACACTCAACTGATAAGTGGTAGGTATTACTCAAAAAGTGGATATTGGAAGGACTTTGGGTTTTTATTTTAAAATTAACCATTTATGTTCAAAATTTATTGACTTGATTAATTTGGTAGGCCTTTGAATATAGATTTGATAGAAATTTGAACGTAAAAAGGGATTTAAGAGTTGAAGTTAAAAAATGGTAAAAACGCATCCACGCTCGTGTTTATAGCAAATTAATAGATATATGACGTGTGTTTGCACGTAGACTTTTAAAATTTCATATATAGCTTGATATAAATACCTGATGTGTATAAGTATTTATAATTAAAAAATAATATTTAAAAGATGAAGTTATGTTTAGACATACGTTCAATTTGATAAAACGTTAAAGTTTTATGAGTGATAAAAGATTAACCGAAAAAATTGTCAAAATTAGATTTTCAAAATTGCAAAACTTCAAAAACTAATAAAAGATTTTCCATTGTATAACCAAATAATGTTTTGAAAATGCCTCGGGAAAAAAAATCTATGTTAAAACGATTCCTTAGATTTTCGTTGCATAAACCTATTTGAGGAAAATTTATTAGAAATTTCTAAATTCACTCGTAATCTTTAATTAAGGATAATCAAATTCAATCCATTTCATCATTCTTTGTTAATATATACAATATACACATGATATACATGTAAATTGTATGTATATTAAGTATATGTCAAAAGCCCAAAGTCGAGAGACATTGGGCCAGCCCATATCGTCCAGCCGTGTACAACCCATATCGTCCAAGCCGTGTAAATTTAGTTATGGTATATTTTGTATATTACACTTGTATATTAATTAGTCTTATATTCTTATCATAATTGTATGATTAGTTCAAACAGAATAGGGATTTAAATGTAAAATAGAAAAATTATTTTTCTATTGTAACTTATATATATACACCTTTAATCAATAAAAATAATCAAAGGATTATGTTTGACTAATTTAGATTTACGGGTTAATTTGATTTTCTCATTACTTGTAACTAGCTAATTTATTTTAACACACACCAATAGTATATAAATTGAAACTATTGAATTTGAATGAACTCACTCGTTATACTATAACTTCAGACTTCAGTATAGTTTTTTTTTTACTTCACCATAATAGTGATAGATGAATAGTATAAGAATTTGTATACGATGAAAACTAATACAAACGTTATGTAGGGATTACTTACTATTAGACCAATTTTATCTTTAAATATTATTAATTTTTATTTCATATTTTGTTCAACATAAAATATTATATCGATTTTCATATGCAAAGCTCAAATACATGTCCATTTAGTATCGCCAACCCAATGAATTGAGTTTTGCCTATATTTTTTTGTTTTTTTCACCTCTAAAAATGTTCTTTCTTTTTATGCTTTGGGAATCCAATTCGGATAAAATTTTGACCCCGTCACTATATTTTTTTCCTTTTTTTTTTTTTTTTTTGCTCTCCGCCACTACGTTGAATGCATTCTTAACTTTAAGAATATATTAATCTCATTAATATAAATATATATAGTGTACAATGGATAATATAACAAGGATCATATATCTACCATAATTATACATCACTAAATATTACATAATATATGATATATATTCTAATTATGGTAATGATGTACACAGTTAATACACCCCATCAGTCTGAGCGGGAGGAAGTCAGACGCTAAGACTGGATCTAAAGTCGAGAAAGAGCTGTCTAGAAAGACCTTTCATGAATATATCCGCATACTGATATGAAGAAGACACATTCAATACCTTAACATGACCGAGAGCAACCTTCTCACGAACAAAGTGGATATCCATCTCAACATGTTTGGTTCGCTGATGCTGAATCGGATTATGAGATAAATATATGACGGATATGTTATCATAATACACCAAAGACGCCTTCCACAAAGGACACCAGAGCCAACAAATCTCAGCAACAACATTAGCAACACATTTGTACTCTGCTTCTGAATTCAAACGGGATAATGTGGCTTGTCTCTTGGCAGACCAAGAAATGAAATTATCCTCTAAGAACACACAATAGCATGAGGTGGAGCGTCGCGTGTCCGGATATCCTACCCAATCAACATCCGTATATGATAACAACCTGGCTGGTGATGATGGGTATAGATGCAATACATAATCAAGTGTGCCCTTAACGTATTAAATGATAACGTTTAAGGGAAGTAAAACGAGGCTCCCTCGGGTATGCATGAATAAGCATACCTGCTGAACAATATAAGTAATCTAAGGCCTGCTGAAAGTAAGATATTGTAGTGCACCTGCAAGACTCATGTAGAGAGTGGGATCTGACACTGGATCACCATCAATAACACTAAGCTTCGATTTAGAGTCAACTGGAGTGGACATGATCTTGTAATTCGTTATTTTAGCCATGTACACAATCTCTTCTGCATACTTACGCTGACAAAGAAATATAGTATATGTAGATCTAGTCACTGAAATCCCAAAAAAATAGCTCAACTTTACCAAGTCAATCATGGCAAATTTGGTTTCAAGTAGTGCAATGATCTCATTTTTCAATAAATCAGACGAGGCAGTAAGCACAATGTCATCCACATATAACAACAAATAAGCAATGCTACTACCTCTATAAAAACCAGGTGGTTGGTGCATGTAACTAGTTTCCTTTAAATCTCTATGTAGAAACACATTCTTCACATCAAGTTGATGAAATAGCCAATGCTTACCTATATCAATACTCAGAAATGTGCGAATGATAGTCGGATTAACAATCGCACTGAATGTCTCACCATAATCAATACTCTATTGATGATTAGTGTCATTAGCCACAAGTTTCGCATTATATCTCTCTAGTCGCATGCATCGGATCACATTCACCCCCTACGATCTAGGAACAAAATTCCAAGTGTGATGTTTCATTAACGCATTAAATTCTTCACACATGGCCGCATTCCAATTTGGGTCTAGCTTGGCAAATTTTGGGTTTTTGAAAATTAGGGATATGATTTTGTGGATAGGTTAAATTGGACTTTGGGTTTAAAAATTCCGTATTGGGCACGAGTTTTCATATGGTGTGAGGGGGTAGGAGTAGTCTGGGTATATCTGTTGGGTGTCAGGTCTGGATCACGATGTGATATCGAGTCCAATTGTTGGCTTATTTGTTAGGTCAGGTTGGTAGATGCATTAACTTTGGTTGTCTGTCGAGATGGGTCGTGGTGTGTGGGTGACAGGGTGACCGAGATTGGTATATGGGATCGATGGGTGGTGACGGGGTGAGGTTTGATTATTGGGTTTTCGGTGTTGGTGTGGTACGAGTGGCAGTGACGAGTTGGTTGAGTGTGTGAGAGATGTCAGAGATAGATGGGTATGGGGAATCCGGTTTGATTGGAATGATGGTGGTGGGAAAATCTGTGACGTGACCGAGTGAACAGGAACACTTGGGTTGACTGGAGTGGCGGCACATAGTGGTGGTGCCACTAGAATGATGGGTGACGGTTGCCGGAGGGTGGGTGATGCGATGTCTGGACTTGCCGGAGATGGGACAGATCGATTGCCTCTAGAAGCAGTGGCAATTGGCGTTGACCAGAACTGGCTGGGGAAATATCCAGGGGCAGCAGTGGTGGTTGGCAGAAACGGTGACTCGGGGGTGGAGATGACTACACAATAACTGGATTATTGAGCAAGCGATGGACGGCGGGGGATGGTTCGTACTCATCGAGGAAAGTGTAATTGGTAGTCTAGAATTTTTGGAGATTGGCGAATGGGAAGATTTCCTAATTAAACGTGACATGACATGACACGATGATCTTATGAAAAGATACATCATAACACATATACCTCCCTATAACTGGATGAGAATCCTAAGAAGACACATGGGGTGGTACTAGGTGCTAATTTATGAGAAGCTATGGATGAAAGATTTGGGTAGCACATGCAACCAAAAATTCTAAGGTGGTCATAAGACGAGATTCGACAGTAGCGAATTTCGATGGGGGCTTTGTTGTGAAGAGTGTTGGTGGTAAACTATTAAAGATGTATTCTACCATTTTGACTGCATAGACCCAGAATGACAGAGGGTGAGAGGCATGAAAAAGAATGGTGTGAACCATGTTGTTGATAATACAGATGATTCATTCAACTTTCCCGTTTTGTGGTGAGCTATGTGGACACGAGAAATGAAAGACCATGTCATTCTTAGTGCAAAACTGATGAAGTGCAGAATTATTAAACTCACGACCATTTTCACATTGGAATGATTTAATGGATTTTTCAAATTGTGCTTTGATAAAGTTACGAAACTCAAGAAATTTGGTAAACACTTCAAACTTGAATTTTAGAGGGTAAATCTAGATAAAGTGAAAAAAGTCATCTAATAACACAAGATAAAATTTATGACCTAGGGAACTAATAACAAGAGATGTCCATAAGTCTGCATGAACAATATCAAATGGGAAAAATGTAACACTTAATGAAGACTGAAAAGGGAGGCGATAGAAATCCATCAAGTGGAATTTTCGACAAAAAAGATACAAAAGAAAAGACTGGACACAGTTGCTACAAAGATGAAAGGCACCCTGTTTGCCCAATAAGAATATTTTCTTCCTAAATCTTCGGAGTACCACTCGGTAATACTTGATCATCCAAGAGTGTTCTGCTCTGTTATACTTAATGGACGAGGTAGTAGTAGATCCATCCATTACTATAAAAGCTATTGGACATCAATGGTATCGGAGTGCGCCTCTTCACGTTGAGTAAGGCCGACTTTCGAGCCCAAGCCCCTTGTATAGAATGTGTTTGCCTAAAGGGCAAGAAAAACATTATTGGGCAGATTTCCCACTGGAACAACGAATAAAATTATTATTCCGAAGAAAATTAAAAACATGAGCTCCTGAGTGTCCAAGTATATTGTGTCATGTTGACGAAGAGATTGTTGCTAAAGTGGTGGGAGAAGAGACTTGGGCAGTTAGAGATGTGGGATGGGAAACACTGGCAGCAGATGCGGATATGAAAGGATAGATATCCCCTTCACTATCATATCTCGTAAGGAGTTTCCCAGTACGTAGTCCGTTACAGAAAACTCAAATGGGCCAAAATTAATTGATATATAATTATTTATGGCAATTTTCTAACATAGATTATATTTTTGATAATGTGTGGGGGGGGCATAGAGGACATTATTTAGTGAGAAGTGGGGATGTGGTGGTTGGGGTCAGCGTGTGGCCAAACCCTTGAACTGGAATGCGATGGCCGTTTTCGACCATAATAGACTGCGGAGTATTTAAGTTTCGCAGTTGAGTAAGATTACCAGAATTGTTGGTGAGGTGAGACGTGGCACTCGTATCAATATACCACACATTATCGGACTGTCGAGGAGCCAATGTGGCGAAAGCTTGGCCCAAATTGAATTGGAGAGGGCCTGGAACGGACTGTTGGACTCCAAAAAGTTGAGCATGCATGTTGTGGCCCATTAATGGAGCTCCCTGCCTAATGGACCACTGTTGGGCCTCACAAAACTGGACCAGATAATTAAGGCCCATCAACTGGGATGGGGTCTGCGTCTTGGCGTGAAATTTGCTGAGGATGTACTGCTTGGTTATTGTGTGCTCGTGAAGTTGGGCGCTTTGATCGCTAGTTGGGCCAGCTACGCTACTGCCTTGCTGAGCGATCGCCACGCCCTGTTACTACCACTTGAGGAGTTGTTCTGCCATGGAGTTCTTGGGAGGAGGCGAGAGACAAGAAAAAAATATGGGGGCCGAGACATATCGATTCGGGGTAGTATCGGCCATATACGAATACGGGGTGTATAGCGAATTAAGAAAGTTGTATACTGGTAGTATACAATGACAGGAAGGGTATAACAGTCATATACATAGTGTATATCGGCGTGTATGAGTTGTATAGGAGGGGTATACAACATGTGATAGAGATATAAAATAAGAAAGGGCTGTATATCAGGGATATACCAGATTATACAGGATTGTTTGTAGAATCGGAACCTTTCTCATTAATACAAATATATATAGTGTACAACAGGGAATCCTAATATAATAAGGATCATATATCTACCATAATTATACATTACTAAATATTATTATGATATATATTCTAATTATGATAATGATGTACACTGTTAATAGACTATTAACGACTTTATGGAGAGAAGTTTTTGCCTGCAAAATAGCATGTATAATATAACCTCTAAACGAATTTGAGTACTTTCTCATTAATAATGATTCACCAGTCATGAGAATTAATTATCCATCTGATCTATTCTTAGTTTTGAATTTTGATACATGATTTAGCCTTAGGTGCCAATAAGTCACGTAGTGTTGAGCCTTCAAACTGACTAAACCCACTAATTCCCACTTCTCCCATTCACTAATTAACTGCCATCATCTCAATTCCCACTATATATACACATATAACACTCGAGCAGAGGCCTGTAGCACTTAATTAATTTCTATTTTGCCTCTAAATCTAAATTATTCTCTCTAATTATGGCTTATTTTGAGGTTTCTACTAGCCGTGTTCTCTATCGATTTAATGCATTTGTTGTCACGTTCATGTTTGTTGCGACCATCTTCGTGTCATCTTTTCAGTTTCGAGTTGGTGGTGAAATTGGTTGGACTAAACCAATTGGTAACGAGTCTGAGACTTATAATGAATGGGCTGCAAAAAATCGAATTCATATTGGAGATGCCCTTTGTAAGATTTATTTATTTATCTTTTGTTTCATAATTAATTAACATGCATCAATATTCAATTGCGTATACATAATTTTGCAAAAAATTATTACTACGTACATTCGACTTTGATATGAAAAAATGTAGATTTTAAGGCCATACTTTATATATCTTGTATTAGTTTAAGGTGAGGTTGATGTAGTATAGTGTATATATACACATTTTTTAGAAATTTATATACATTATTTACATCAATAAACTAAGATTTTTCGGAGTTTCTTCCTCATTCATATAATTCTTTATTACAGAAAATATTTTAAATTTATGTAAAGTAATTGACTCGAGTGCTAATTTTACCCAAAGAATTGCTACGTAAGATATTTTAACTGAAATACACCAATATGTAATATTAGTATCCACTCGTCAAAAGAAAATTGTGATAATAGACTTACCTCACTTGTACAAAATTTCACGATATAATCGTAGCTTTCTACTTTCTAACGATGCATAAACATCATATTTTATTTTTTATTTTTGTGATTTTACATTTTAAATATTTGTTACATTTTTGCAGATTTTAAGTACAAAAGTGATTCAGTACTTGAAGTAACTCCAGCTGATTACCTCAACTGCAACACATCAAGCCCAATTTCCAAATTTGAAAATGGAGACACAGTTTTCAAATTTAACCATTCTGGCTTCTTCTATTTCATCAGTGGCCACACAAGTAATTGCAAATCTGGCCAGAGAATCATTATTCGTGTAATGCATCCTTCTGAAATTTCTTCGCCGGTGTCTGCACCGGAGATTTCACCAGCACCAGCCATTGGCGGTGGTGATGACGGCGGAGATGGGTGGATTTCGGACTTCTTGGGTCCACCCGCAATTAATTCTACGACAACGGTTTCTGTTTTATCGTATTTTGTTACTGCTCTTGGGGGTGTTGTGGTCTTTCTCTATTTGCTCATGTAGAAAGAATTAACTATTGTTTCTTCATATCTTAGATATATTTTCTATGTTTTATTATATAGTTTGCTTTAGTTGTAATTTCTTTCTCTATTTAATTGGAATTTTATTGACATTGTAGTAGTTTGAATTCGTTATTTATTAAACTTCTATGCAGGGTTCTATGCAGGGTTGGTGTATAATCTTGTTTTACCATCATATCTAGGTAATTTATTTTTTTGTTGACGGCGAACCGCGCACCGCTATTTTCGAAATACAAGACAGATAAACCTGGATCGACGCAGAACGCAAACCACGTCAGCCATGTAAACCACACTTGGCAAGTCATGTGTGACAGACTCAACCAAGAAGGTTTAGAATGAGTTTTAAGTTGTCTTATTTTAAAGAATTCAAATCCGACGTCTTAAGGAGGCTAGATACCATTTCGATAAAAAATTATTTACATTGACGATATATATAATTAGTAAATTAAATTAATG
Organism: Przewalskia tangutica; assembly: GCA_029844215.1. Taxonomy (NCBI): domain Eukaryota; kingdom Viridiplantae; phylum Streptophyta; class Magnoliopsida; order Solanales; family Solanaceae; genus Przewalskia; species Przewalskia tangutica. Next base: position 797,241 of record CM056730.1, on the reverse strand, counting down.
ATAACCTAAAAAATAGATTAAATAATTTTCTTATGTTTCACAAACTTGCTTGTGCCGCATGCATATATGTACAGACTTCGCGTAATGTCAATAAAATTATTTAATTGTTAAGAGTATCGCATTGAATATGAGCTATTAATTTTTACGTCTTCCAATCATACATTAAAAGGGCAATGAAAAGAAGTTATGAAGAAGGAAAATGACAAAATGAAGACATTATTAACAAAATTGTTAAGAGTTCCGCATTGGATATGGGAGGGAAACATGAATTCAATATATGAATTTGGACAATCTTCACCCTACAAGCTAACTTTTGGGATTGAGTTAGACTTAAGATCCATTCTTTACATGGTATCAGAGTCATGCTCATTCCAATTCTTTGTTCACCGATGTTGAGTCCCCAAATTATATTATCCACGCTCCAGTTAACAAGGTCTGTGCATGCGAGGAGTGTTAAGAGTCACACATTGGATATGGAATGAGAACATGGACTCCTTATATGGACTTGAACAATTCTCACCCAAACTAGCTTTTGAGGTTGAGTTAGACCCAACATCCTTCCACAAATTTGCTTGTTCCCCATATTTGCACTGTCTTGGCATAAATGGTTGTTTTGCTATTTTCTTGTCTAGTTGTGCTCTTATTAGAGCTGTAATGCAAAAAGATTTACGAAGAAGGAAGATAACAAAATGAAAACATTAACAAAATGGTCACATTATATGTTTCCAGCGGTGATAGTCCACTGATTAAGAATACATTTACAAAATGAAGATCATCATAACCATCTTTTAGACAGTAACCAAGTAAAATCAGTTTTATAAATGTTTAACTTCATATTTTTTGTGCTATACTACACTACCGTACATGTTTGGGGTACCTAGGGTATGCTACATGAGCCATGTCCGCGAGAAGTAGTTGATGTATGGAATGTGGCGGATGATGTAGTATTACTAGGTCTTCTTGTTGCATTCTCCCCAGTTTTGCCAGATGATCCGCACAATTATTTCCTTGTCTCACAGTATGCATTATGGAGATCCCAAGTTCGGACAGGAGACGTCGGCACTCCTCTATCACGGCGCGATCGGAATGACCATCGACGATGTCTCCCACGCTCAACAATATCAAAAGTGTTGGGTCCCGGGGGTTATACTATGGAATAATAATAAAAAACAAACAGTAAGTAAAATCGCTTGTACGTTGAAACAGTTTGCAAATGTCAGCACAATGTCGTCCACGTAATCGATTTACACTTAGATAAAAACAGAAAAACCTTTGAAGAGTAAATTGCAGCGGAAATAATAAAGAACACGAAGATTTAAATTTACATAGGTTATATTAATATATAACCTATGATGGTCAATGACCAAAAGTATTGTATATATATATACAATTGAATACATTCCTTCTTTTACAATCTTACAAAAATAATACAAAAGGAATAAAAAAGTTTAAGTCGCAGATGACTTATGCCTGAAAAATCTAACTAAGTAGATATAGATAACATATAATTATCATTGCTTCAATAAAGAACTAATCTAGAATCTAGGCAACAACTATAATGTTGGACAAAATGTCGTCGAAAAGCTCAGGCAACACAGTGATCCAGTGTTCAGATCGTGATCTTTTAAGAGCTCTCTCTTGATGTTTTCTTTTCGAGTTTTCTGGATATCGATTCCTTGATGTAGCCTCTCTATTTATAGTAGAGAGTCTTCCTTGAAATGCTCAATGAATCATTGTGGAAGTTGAGCAAAAGGTGGGCAGCTTGATAAGGTTTGTTGGAGAAGAATGTGGAGCAAAATCTTCCAACCTCTTGGACTTGTTCCCCAAGTTTAGCAACGCCTTGGATTTGGTCTTCCCACGTGTATAATCAGCTCAACAAGTTCCTTGCCAGGTCACTTTACCATCGTGGTAAAAATTCCACGAGATTAGTCAGTCCGTGAAGAAGGGGCAAAACTGTTATCAGAATGTTGGTCCGAATGTCATGACATTTGTTCCAACATTTTCTGACTTTAACTTAGTACTGAAAATGTTATGTTAGGTAAAATGTCATAACATCAAACTCAACATTAACATTCTCCCCCTTTTTGTCTTTCTTCATAAAACAAACCTTTTTAGTATGAGTGACCTATGTCAAATATTAAAGTTCCCCTGTGTTGACATACAAACAACATATACAAGACAATGCTATTCATACATAGGATTAGACATACCCAAATGTAGTCAATTAATTATATTCCAAAACAAAATAATTGTTAGATCACAACATCCAAATAGTAACCAATCAATAAGCACCATTGTTTAGGTACATGCCAAAAAAATAACCAGTCAGAATCATCCATTCATATCAGCATTCATATCTTTGCATATCATGAATCCGTAGTAGCTTCCCGCCGCTTTCTACTTATCCATGATTTCTGCTTGCTCCACCTCGCCTAGCGCTTCAAATTTTAGCCTTGCAGCCTTCTGGGCCAGATGAAGCCTTAGTCTTGCCAACAAGACTTTTTTTCCAAATGCTTCTTCTCTCTGCATGGCAGCATTAACAACTTCTTCTGCAGCAACATCAACATCTTCTGCAGCAACAACTTCTCTACTCGTGCCTTCACCAGCCATTCTTTGTGTCACGACCCGACCCCGGGCCGCGACTGGTGCCCTACCTGGGCACCCTTCTATTCATACAACATAAAAAAACTGCGGAAGATAAATAACACTTTTTTTTTGAACTAATGCCATGCCGATAAGGCTGCCATAACATAAAAATTACCCGAAAGGGTCTACACTGTTTAACAATGTAAAAACAACTCTAGCCAGTCCAGCCCACAGATGAATACAGACCTCTAAGATTTGGACAAATACTATGACGGGACAAGGCCCCGCTGTACCCCTGAATATACATAACCATGACGACAAGCTCCTAACATCGAGCCATCTCAACGCCAACCAGGATCCTAAGCTCGCGGATCCACAACTGTGTACCTAAACCTGCGGACATGAACGCAGCCCCCCGAAGGAGGTCAGTACAACAGGTACCGAATATGGAACGGAAAATAAGGTACAGTAAACAAATCATAACTGTACAAAAGAATGACAGGGGCAAGTATAAAAAGGGTACATACCAGATCCTACCGTGTCATTACCATCCCGTGAACTTAACTGTACCTTATTATCTTTTCCCATTTTTCAATAAAAGTTATAGTCACTTTCTTACGTACATACTTAGGAAAAATCGTCAAGTTCATTACCATATAACTTACTTACTCAGATAACATAAACCGACTTTATGGAGGACGCTATATCGCCCGACCCAACTGGGACGCGATAAAGTCGATAGTGCGCCATAAGGGTATCTCGCCCGCCCAACTCGACGCGTAAGGTCACATAGTCCGCCCATAAAGGTATACCGCCCGACCCAACTCGGACGCGTAAGGTCACATAGTCCGCCCATAAAGGTATACCGCCTACCAACTCGACGCGTAAGGTCACATAGTGCGCCCATAAAGGTATACCGCCTGCCCAATCCTCGAACGCGTAAGGTCACATAGTCCGCCCATAAAGGTATCTTGCCCGCCCAACTCGGACGCAGAGAGTCATATAAAATCCGAATTTAACCCAACGTGCTACGACTCTACTCCTTTTAAAATGACTCTTTTCAAATAATACTTCCAAGATACTAACAACCGTAGTATCAAGTCATATCTACTTTTCAAGACAAGTCACAATACCTTTTAGAAATACATTTACCGGCTTCTAAATCAAGTGACTTCTTTCTTTAAAACCCTAAGCAATTGGTACCTTTAAAACAATTTGCCCTTCTTTATTTCAAATCATTTCTTTGCTTACATTACTGAAGAAAACCATTCTTTTAAATCTTCCATAAAGTTGTTATAACCAACTTCCCATAAAGCCGTTATAACTCTTTATGTCTTAGACAAAATCATTCCTTTTATAACCAAGAGACTTATACTTTCAAATCGAATTACATAACTTTCAAAATACTTCAAGTTTCTTAACTTAGAATATCAAGTTTCTTAACTTTAGAATAGTTCAAGAACCAATACTTTCCAAATCAAGTATTCTATACTTTTCAAATCAAGTAATCTATACTTTTTAAATCAAGTAATCTATACTTTGCAAATCAGAAATCCTTACTTTCCAACTCAAGTATTCTATACTTTTAAAGTAAAGTATTATATACTTTCAAAATCAGGTATCATGTACTTCAAAATCAATTCACTTATACTTCATATAACCAAATTACACCAATTTTCAAAATCAAGTCCCATAACTTGAAAATAAAGTCTCATAATTATTTAGATAAAACAAGTTGCATAACCTTGAAAATCAATTTACTTACTTCCAAGAATCAAGTCACATAGACTTATCACATAATTCAAGTCACCTAGACTTATCACATAATTCAAGTCACCTAGACTTACCAAAATAATTCCAGTCCTCTAGACTTATCAAAATCATGTCAAAAGAAGTAAGAAGTTCACATACCTCTTCGGCTAATCCACACGCTAAGTAGACAACACCGGTGATTGGAAATTGTTGTCCGGACTGCCTGAGAGTACTGTGGAATATTTCTGTGTGGTTAAGCAGCCTGAACTACCGCCATTGGTGGCAGAATTCCCATCGCTACCGCTACCCGCCGAATTATTCGTCGGAAAATTCCATTTTGATCCGTTGGAAGTGAATTTATCGAATTGTTATCATGTGGATGAATTAATGGAGGAAAATCAATTTTGAGGTCCGCCATGTCCTGGCGACACCGCGCACGGCGAGCTCAAGGCGGCGTCAATGACGATTCAAATACCGAGAATCGAGGCTCGGATTGTCAGAAACGTAGCTAAGATCAATATGAACACAACAGATACGCCTTAGCCCTCAATCGCATCGGAATCGATCGGAATTTTCCAACTTCCGATCGGAAAATATGATTTGGTCGACCCGACGATCTGGGTTGAATCGAGGTCGTGAATGGTGCCAAAATGTCGCCTTTTCCACCGAATGTTTCTACACTAGCCACGACCGCCGACTCTACCGTGGTGGCGGAAAATGCTCGCCGGCGACCTAGGGTTTCGCGAAGATCGATCCGTCGACGACGAGTTTGAGCAAGAATCGAGGGTCCTGGTTTACATGGAAATGACGGCAAGGAGATGGTGGTTCTGATGGTATACTCCACTCCCGTCGATTGTACCTCAGTTGGTCGGAAAATCAGAAAAACCGAACGGGGAAGATGGATAAACAGTGACCGAAACTACGATCTGAAATTGCCGGCGATTCCGGGAGAATCAACGGTGGCGGTTGGTATGGATTTGACAGGCTCGACGGACGGCTTTGGTATATGTCGCTTCCTACGGACATCGTTTGGCCGGAAATGACGTTTTTCCGAACACTGTTCATCGAACAACACTGTTCATGGACGGGTTTTCACTGTTCATACACGTTTTGGTATTTTTTTGTTCTGCGTTTCGCCTTCCCAAACTCCCCAACACATACAAAATTTCTCGGGTGGTCCCACATGACCAAATTTCGAAATTAAATTCCAAAATTCCGATAAATTTTAAAAGTCCCAAAATGCCGAATTCGAAAATTAAATTCAACTAATAAACCCTTTTCCTTTACAAGGTTCGGAGAAATTTTCAATTTTTTTCATTCTTTCTAAAATTCAATTCCCAATTTCTTACGTACGTTCTTATCTCAACTGTCGGAAATACGGGGTGTAACACTTTGCTCCCTGTGTAACTGCTCCCCCTCAACTTCATCTTCTTATTCTCCCCCTTTTTGTGAAGAAAGAAGAAGTAGGAAATGGTCCCTTGTTTTAACATCAGGATAATTAAAATATTCATACCTTTTGAATGTTTCTGGACCTGTAGATGTCATCGCTGCTGTTGACGCAAATGTTGTCACGCCCCGAACCCCGGGCCCGTGACTGGTGCCCTACTTGGGCACCCTTCTACCTTAACAACACAAGTAAACTGCGGAATTTAAATAACACCTTTTTTTTTAAAAAACCAACATACGTGCAAGGGCAAAGCCGACAAGGCTGCCATAATATACATACTCAAAAGACACTACACTGTACATGAGTCCAATCCCACATATGAATATAGACCTCTAAGAGTTATACTGAACTATGACGGGACAAGGCCCCGTCGTACCCATAATCAGATAAAAGCTCATCTTGAAAGAACTTATACCAAAAAGATAAACTCAATGAAGGAGCTATCCAAAACTCGAGCGGTCCTACACTGCCGATCACCAAACATCGTACCTAAACTCGCAAAGATTTAACGCAGCTTCGAAGGAGGTCAAGACGGAAGAATGTACCAAGTATGTGAAGCGATGAAATGCGTAATGAAATCAAACATTCTAAACAAAATAGAGACATGTATGATAGCCCACCTACTGACACAATACATAAGCCATAATAAGTCGTGACGACGCCTCAAGTTATTTCTAAATATAACCACGGGTCACGCCATAATATCAATCATGCTGTGGAATCCTTCCTCACCGGCGATCCATGATATAATATAACACCAATAGGCATACATGAACACCAAGTCCCACTGTGTCCTAAAATCAGACGCCAAGTAGGAAAACGGCGGTGGTATAACGCCTGGGTTTACCCCTCATTTATACTCTTACCCTGGAGAAGGTGGTAAAGCAGGGGGTATAATGTCTTGGGGGTTTACCCCTCATTTATACTATTACCCTAGAGAAGGTGGTAAAGCAGGGGGTATAATGTCTTGGGGGTTTACCCCTCATTTATACTCTTACCCTGGAGAAGGTGGTATAGCGTCTTGGGGGTTTACCCCTCACTTATACTCTTACCCTATCTCAACCGACCGTCAAACAACACATAAGCACTACCATGTCTTTTATAAAAATCCGGGAATTTAACCCAAGTACTACAAATAACGGAAGCATACCCGTGAATCCCACATCACCGCTTCGCAGACGCCCAAGTAACTTACTACAAGACGGTACTTCTCCAACCGAGAGTCGCAAGAACGTAATAAAACATAATACTTGCACTCAAAGGCTATCACCAGCACACATAGGCAAGTTCATAAAATCTATAGACTTTCATTTTATAAACTCAAGGCACATATAGAATAATTCTCAATTAAACAAGCCAAAGTACTTATCAAGGCACACTTAGACTAATTCTCAATTAATCAAGCCAAAGTACTTATCAAGGCACACTTAGAATAATTCTCAATTAATCAAGCCAAAGTACTTATCAAGGCACACTTAGACTAATTCTCAATTAATCAAGCCAAAGTACTACGTACGTACATTCTTTTCAAAATACTCCTTTCTATGTAAAACCCCAAGATACTAACACCCGTAGTATCAAAGTGTGTCTATTTTTTCAAAGTAAGTTACTACACTTTTAGAAAACTCATTTCAAAGCTTGAAATCAAGTAACTTCAAATTTTCACAATCTAGGCAACTTATGTCCATTAATCAAAATAGACAACTTTCTTATCCTTCCATAAAGTCGTTATAACCAACTTCCCATAAAGCCGTTATAACCCTTTATGGTTTTAGACATATTCATTCCTTTTATAACCAAGAGACTTATACTAATTAAAATCAAGTATCACATACTTACAAACCAAGTTCTTACTTTCAAAATACTTCAAGTCTTTTAATATTTAGAAAACAAGTTTCTTCTACTTTTAAACCTCAAGTAAATTGTTACACCCCGTAACTCCAGGACATGTTTAAGAGAATGTACGTAAGGAACTCAAGACTTGAAATTAGTTCGAAAGGAAGAATTGTTTTTCCGACGGAAAATCTTCCGAACGTCGAAAAGGAAAAATGTTCATTGGTGAGAATTAGGTTCTCAAAATGCATTAATTGAAGAGTATGGAACTTATTATCATTATGGAAATTTATGATTTTTTACTTGCTTGGTCGCGTGGGGCCCACCCGAGGAATTTTACATTTTTGTGGGGCCCACGAGGGTTACGGAAATTTATGGACGAATGAGAGGGCGACACGTGGCACCCCCCCACCATAGTCTTGGATGAATTTTGCAAGGGTATAATGGTCATTGACCATCTTGGAAGATAAGTCTTGCTAGCTTGAGTTTGTTGACCAAGTCAACTTGCCACTTGTGCTTAATCCATGTGATTTTCATCTTAGCCACCCATTTGTTTAAGTCTAAGCCTTCCAAGGTGTTATATATTCACTACACTAGTGCAAGACTAGTCTTGAACACTTAGAAAAAAATAGAGATGTCTTGTTCTTGAGCTAAGTGCTCTCGGCTTTGTCTCATTCCCACACAAAAATTTTGTAGTTTTGATCCATTAGCCCCAAGACGTTATACCACCTTCTCCAGGGTAAGAGTATAAGTGAGGGGTAAATCCCCAAGACGCTGTACCACCTGCTTTATGTGTTATTTGACGACCGGTCGAGATAGGGTAAGAGTATAAATGAGGGGCAAGCCCCAAGACGTTATACCACCTTCTCCAGGGTAAGAGTATAAATGAGGGGCAAGCCCATTCCCGGTGATGATACAGTCGTCAGACCCTAGTAGACCTAGTAGAGAGGATTATTGTCACGACCCATTCCGGGGCCCGTGACTGGTGCCTTACCGGGGCACCCAAGTAGTCATACATCAGAGTAATCAGCGGAAATATAAAGCAAGACATGAAACAGTTTATAAAATAGGACACAGTTTAAGTGAGAAAACATCGCCTTTCGGCATATATATAAAAACATGGTTTAGCGATATCCGACATCGCATAACAGACTACTGCACTTAAGGAAATATACAACTATGGCGGACAGGCCCCGCCATACCTCGATCAGACACAAAACCATCTACAACAGTGAGATCATACCTAAAAGTAGAGCTCCGGAAAGGATGGAGCTCCGACACCAACGTAGAGATCCTAGAATGTGGATCTAGCACTGCCGCCCTTACCGCGCAGATGAACGCAGCCCGGGGAGGTCAAGACAACAGTACTAAGTATATGAAATCAGAAATACTTAAATGAAACATATCATTTTAAAAGCAGTTTGCAAGTATGTATGAAACAACGAAGGAAACCGCACATAGTGCTACATCACAAACAAAAGCAAAGAATAGGTAAATCAGAATGTGTCTTTTCTAGGCCGCGAATGATCGCAGGCCAATTGCCCGTAGTATCACCATGCAAGCCTAATCTCGACTCCGTGAGTCCGCATAGGCCAATCACATAGCCCGCATAGGTATATAACCCCGCATCGGTGGTAGCTACTCGGCATCGCCCCGACTCGTCGTCCGCACGGCCACATGCACCGCATGAGGTATAACCCCGCACACTAACCTCGAACTCCGTAGCTCGCATAGGTCCTCGGACCCGCATGAGGTATTCTCGAATCATGGTCCTGCATCACCGAGTCTACCCCAGACGGAGGGCTTAACCCCTGTATATGTCAAGAGTGAGTGATGCTACACTAACCTAACAAATTTATCGTTAAACAACATAAGCACAACAAGAATACTCTTTTCACAAACGTTACAAGACACTAACACACATAGCATCATATCATGTCTACTTATCAAACCATCTTATTATTCTTTTCACAATTCAATATAAGTCCGTTATAAACACATAGGCAAACTGCTTTCTTTTATCAACCTTAAGTGGTTATACTTAACTTCCCATAAGGCTAGTATAACTCTTAAGCTTCGCTTAAAACCAATTAGTTCTCTTACATAAAATGATTCAAGATTCTTTTGAAATGCTTTCAGATCTTTATTATTCAGCTTAAGCCGAGGCATCACAGTAAGTGTTATTCAAAGCTTAAGCGTGAGGCATTGCCGTAAGTATTATTCAGCTTAAGTCAAAGACATTGCCGTAGTTTTAGTTAACACACGACGCTCACCGTACTATATATATTGTAAAATATCATGCTTTAGGAAGAATCACACGCCTTCTCAAATAAAACCACCGCCAAGTCAATATGTCGCAGCAGAGTCACCATAATAGTCACAGATATCTATCAAAGACTACTCAAGGTCATTCTAAGCAGAGGGTTCACAATTCTATGGAAAGTCAAGGCACTTCCTACCCATGAGCTATATAAGTCTCATGAAAACAAATTCTATGTAAGTATAGTTTGATTATTCTTCTTTAAACCCTTCTACTGTGGTAATATGATTCTATTCTCGTGATATTCTTCTAAGTATTTATACTTATTCTTATACTACAACAAAGATATATTCTCTAATTCAAAAGAGGGTTAGGATTAGTTACCTCGGTAAGCCCAATAATATCCTAGAAAAAGTCGCGCCTGAGCAAGGTTTTGCTCCTAAGTTGTATGCTCCAAGGAAACCTTAGAAGTTCTTCACAACTTCTACTAAGTACTAAGGTATTTGGGCTAGGGTATTTTGGGCATTATAACAATACAAGAAGGCAACTATTCTACCGCTGAGGGGGTAGATTTTGGCTAGCTGGGGCCTCGGCCAAACTTCTTAGGCTAGATGGGGTATTCGCCAAGGGCCTTCATGGAGGGGAGGTGTTGACTAAAAGGCTACAAAGGGAGAGGAGAGGATTTTCAAGACTTGAAAGCTTTGTGGATGAAGAACTCTTCATCTTGGGGGTATTTATAGGTCAGTTGGCCAACCAATGACCAAGATTTAGACAAGTGCAAGGCAAGTGTAGGTGAGGATTAACTATACACAAATATCCTACCAACTCCTTGACTTGTGCACAAGGCACAAAAACGTTATCATAGCCAATTCGTCCCAAATGGACGATTTGAAGTCCACCAATCGGAGGGTGCCAAGCCGCCTCCCGTTGGTCCAAAATGTTTCGTCTCTCGGAAAAATCCGCAAAAATTAGAAATGGCATAGCCGGAATTTACCCTACGAAAGCTGTGGAAACGTTTCGTCGGAAAACTATTCGTTTTGTGAGTTGTGCCCAAAAAATCGTCCAAGCCTAAACTTTAAGGCTAAACTTTTTGTACGTATTCCCTTACGTACATACTCTGGAAATACGGGGTATAACAATTATGACTGACTTTGAGGTCATTATGAGTATGGGCTAGTTGGCTTCGTGAGTGCCAAGGTTGACGTCTTAGTTTAAGTTGTTATGTGGCCATGGGTGGCATATGTAGTACGAGTGCGGCAAGAGAGGAGACTATGTCGCTATCTATTTAGATTGGACTCCGAAAGAACATTCGGGGACGAATGTTTCTAAGGGGGGAAGAATGTTACACCCCGTAACTCCAGGACATGTTTAAGAGAATGTACGTAAGGAACTCAAGACTTGAAATTAGTTCGAAAGGAAGAATTGTTTTTCCGACGGAAAATCTTCCGAACGTCGGAAAGGAAAAATGTTCATTGGTGAGAATTAGGTTCTCAAAATGCATTAATTGAAGAGTATGGAACTTATTATCATTATGGAAATTTATGATTTTTACTTGCTTTATCGCGTGGCCCACCCGAGGAATTTTACATTTTTGTGGGGCCCACGAGGGTTACGGAAATTTATGGACGAATGAGAGGGCGACACGTGGCACCCCCCACCATAGTCTTGGACGAATTTTGCAAGGGTATAATGGTCATTGACCATCTTGGAAGATAAGTCTTGCTAGCTTGAGTTTGTTGACCAAGTCAACTTGCCACTTGTGCTTAATCCATGTGATTTTCATCTTAGCCACCCATTTGTTTAAGTCTAAGCCTTCCAAGGTGTTATATATTCACTACACTAGTGCAAGACTAGTCTTGAACACTTAGAAAAAAATAGAGAGGTCTTGTTCTTGAGCTAAGTGCTCTCGGCTTTGTCTCATTCCCACACAAAAATTTTGTAGTTTTGATCCATTAGCCCCAAGACGTTATCCACCTTCTCCAGGGTAAGAGTATAAGTGAGGGGTAAATCCCCAAGACGCTGTACCACCTGCTTTATGTGTTATTTGACGACCGGTCGAGATAGGGTAAGAGTATAAATGAGGGGCAAGCCCCAAGACGTTATACCACCTTCTCCAGGGTAAGAGTATAAATGAGGGGCAAGCCCCAAGACGTTATACCCCCTGCTTTACCACCTTCTCCAGGGTAAGAGTATAAATGAGGGGCAAGCCCCCAGACGTTATACCACCTGTTTTGATTGATTTTATGGGCGTGAGACCCATGGTTATGTTTTACACTTTTAGCTGTCGACAGTGATGGGGGATTCCACGGGCATGCTTTGATATTGGTGTGACTGATCGCGTCCCAGTTTGGGCCGGGTAGTATATGTGTCCCTCCGTAGTGGGCTGGACTATGTTATGAAAGATAAGTAAGTTAGATAGAAATGAACTTAATGACTTCTCCTAAGTAAGTACGTAAGATATGGCTATAACTCTTAATGGAATGGAAAAAGATATTGATGTGAAATTAAGTTCATAAGTGGTAATGACACGGCGGATCGGTATGTATTTTTATACTTGTCCTTGTCATTCTTTTGTACGATTATGATCTGTTTCATGCGTTATTTACATTCCATATTAAATTTTTGTTATCGACCCTTCGAAGTGCGTTAAATGTCCGCAGTTTAGGTATTACGATTATGGATCCGCGAGCTTAGGATCTGGTTCACATTTTGAGACGGCTCCAATGTTAGGAGTTGTCATGGCTATGTATATTCAAGTGCGGCGGGGCCTTGTCCCGCCATAGTAGGTGTTCAAATCTTAGAAGTGCAGTATTCACGTGTATTTGGATCGTTAGAATTGTAATTACATTTTTGGATAGTGTAAGCCCTTTTCGGTGATTTATATTACTGACACTTATCGGCTTTGCCTTGGTATTAAAAAAAAATGTGTGTTACTTATTTTCCGCAGCAGTTTATTATGTTGTATGTTTTGAGGGTGCCCAGGTAGGGCACCAGTCGCGGCCCGGGGTCGGGTCGTGACATAAATCACTCCTTTAAAACAAGTTACTTCTCTTAAATCATGTCATTTCTCCTCTTTTAAACCAATTAAGTAAATCACTCTTTTAACTCCCCTAAAGTCATTATAACAACCCTTAGGGTTTGGAACTAAGGCACTAGCCAAAAGGTTTGGGAAACCACTTCCTTTTCAAGACTCTATGTACTTTAAGTAAAATACTTTCACTTTTAAGAATCCAAACTTCACTAAGGAAATGGATTATACAACTTACAATTTAAACATCAAAGTACAATCAAGGAAATACATAGAACAATTTCTATTTTAGGCAATCCAAATACAACCAAGGAATGGATCATTTAAGGAGTAGGACATACTTTCTTTATCTGAAGGAATCATGCTAGAAGAGTAGATAGTTCACATACCTTTTCGGCTAAATCCACAAGCTAAGCCGAATACGCCGTACGTAGAAGTGTCAACCTATAATGGTCACAACAAGACTATCAACTTCTAGTCTCTAACGTAGAATAATACTAAGTATACGATCTCTAATTCTACGGAAAATCGGGCAGCACTTCCTTTGTTTCTACTCACTTTGCCACCTTTTTCAAGGCCGAATACAATAACCAACACGCCACATTTAAGGCTCAAAACAACAAACAAACAAAGGGGATTACACGCCTTACAATACGTGTAAAATTCCGCCCCACAATTCATACGAAGTAGTTTAATGCTCACTAGCCATTCTCGGCCAACTTACATAACCAACAATTCAAAGTCTTTTCCAATCCTTTTCCAATTCCAAGTTCTAAGGTCTAACATGTTATATAGTCATAAACAACTTCAACAACTACAATTTCCTTCTTTATACAACATGCGACGACTTAAACTAATAATCGACTTGAATTGTAATCTTAAGGCTAAACATGCTAGTTTTCGGATTAGGGTTCCAATAGTCAATATACTTATCAAACTTCATACTATATAACTCATGCTTGCTAATATCCATAGCTACAACAATAAGTAAGTCTTAACTACTAAAACGACAAAATTTATACCTTTATAAGCCCTTAAAGTTTCCAAGATTCAAAGTCGCGCCTTAGCAATTCTTAGATCCTTTCCTTAAGTTCCAATCCGCTCCAAGCACTCCTTAGAAGCCTATGAAGAACCCATCTTCAAGTTCCAACTTCAAAGTTGAAGAACTCCTCAAGTTTCCGCCTTGCGACTAATACGAAAACGTCGTTTTTGTTATACCCCGTAGTTCCAGGGTATGTATGCGAGGACGTACGTACAAGAATACGACAGAAAGATTGGAAAGGAAGAAAGAGGCGATTTTTCCACGGAAAAGTTTCCGGTTTTTGTGAAGGAAAAAGGTTCGTTTATGGAATGGATTCCCAGTTTGGTATTCGGACTTCTGGAATATTAGAGAATTATGGAATTTTATTTTGAAAATGGTCACGTGGGGCCCACGGAGAAATTTATTTTGTGGGGCCCGCTTTGATTTTGAGATTTTGGCGTTTTGGATATTTTGGAAGACGAAATATTTTGGACGAATCGGGGCGACACGTGTCACCCCATGTGGCACCTTTGGGCGAAATATGTTTGTCACAACACGGTTAGAGTCGTTGACGAAACGTTTTCACGACTTTCGTAGGGAATTTCCGGCTATGTCATTTAGTATTTTTGCGGATTTTTCCGAGAGGCGGAACATTTTGGACCAACGAGAGGCGACTGCACCTCGTTGGTGGGCAAAGTGGGCGGCATGGACGATTTTGAGAAGGCAAGTGGGAGATATTTTTGGTAGATATTTTGTGTGCAAGTTGGCTAGGTACACATGGGTGAATCTTGGCCCTACACTTGCCTAACACTTGGTGTAATCTTGGCCATTGGTTGGCTTTCACTTGACCTATAAATACCCCTCCCTTGGAAGACTAATTCATTCACAAATTGCCTAAGTCTTGAAAGCTTCTTCCTTCCCCCTTAGTGTGGTGTCTTGGCCGAGAGCCCCTCCCGCCCCTGGCGAGAGTCCCCACAGTGGCAGTAGGCGAGGTAGACACCCTCCTTTGAGGTGCTAGCCGTGGGTACCACTGCCTAGTTGCTTTCGTATAATACCCCCCTTTGTGGTATAGAAATACTCTCCAAGTATTGTTATAATGCCCAAATTACCTTAGCCTTATACCTTGTTGTATTCTAAGGTTATACCTTTACAAAAAGCCCAGTTATACTATTATACTTCCCGTCAGTCGCAAAACCGAAACCCTAGGAAAATCTCCATAGTCCGTTGGAGTATTGTGTAGAAGTTGGTTAGAACTTCTAAGGGTGGTTTAGAGCGGGTTGGAGCGCTCGGAGTTGGAGCTAAACGATTGCCCAGGATCGACTTTATACTTGGATAATTATGGGCTTATCGAGGTAAATATCTTGTCCCTCTATTGTAATTGGAAATTACATGTTGTTAGATTATATAGTTGAAGTATACTATATATAGAACTAAGCTTATCGCGCAATGTCTTTTGACTTAAGCTCAAGAAATCGAGCTGTAATTACATGGGTGTATTACAGTAGACTTGTGTAGTAGTGCGAGTGGAGTAGAATTGTACAGTTAGGGTTAGATGTATAACCCCGCACCCCTGGTTGGCTTGGTAGCGGCCTCGATAGAGAGGAGATTTCTGTTGTTGCGGGAAATCTCGCGAATTTTACGTAGAAGTTCGACGATGAGACCTAAATGTTAATAAGCGCCTTGTGGCCTTATAGGTGGATGTACGCCGTGTGGCGAGATCTACATGGCTTAAGGGGTAGCCGACGTTTGGAAGTACTTGGGCGTTTTGCTGTAGTCGATACTCGCCGCAAGGTATGTGAACCTCTTCCTATCTCTCTGGCGTGATATGTGTAAACTATGTAGTACGGTGACGCGTACGTGTGCTAAATGTGTTTGAGTGGTTTAAAACATAAAGTGTTATAACGGCTTTACGGGAAGTTGGTTATAACGACTTTATGTTAGTAAGAAAATACATGTGGTTTTTAAAAGGTAATCGATTTGAACTATAATCGGCTTGTTATATGATAAGAAAGAACTTGAAGTATTTTCAAAAGATTTTGAATCATTTTCAAAGGAGAAGTAATACTTGGTGTTTGAAAACTTAAGAGTTATACTAGCTTTATGGGAAGTTAGGTATAACGGCTTAAGAATGCTTTCTTGATTTGAAATCGAATGTGTATCGACAAACCACCGCAGCGTTAATAAAGGAAATGTTTTGAATAATTAAGTATTATGAAAACGAGAAACTTCCATCTGCATAGAAGCTAAGATGAGACAAAATGATATTTCCTAGATCACGGTTCTTTGTAATAAGATTGTTATAAACAAGAATATCCTACTCACATATAAGGCTTATGTTTCTCAGTTGTTTAAAAGAGAATTATATTCTTAAATGAATAAAACTATGAACTACTGAAACCTTTCTAAAAATAAGAACGTGAACATTTGAAATTAGGCAAACTTGGGCGTTTGAAAAATAATGTTGTTACTTGATTTTACAAAGGTAAGAGTTTTGGTTTTCTTAAAAGGAAGATCACTCTATTTTATACTACGGTATTGTGTGACTTATGTGAAAAAGCAGATCTTTTTAAGATTTTAATGTGTGAAGTACTTTGGGGATAGATACCCGAACTTGTTAGTAGAAAGTACCTTGTGTGAATAACTTGATTGTATTGGTTTGTGACAACCTTGTAATACTTTCTTGTTGCTTTGATAAGTAAACGTGTTAGGATGCTACGTGTGTTAGTATCTTGTGATGTTTGTGTAAAGGGGTTTCCGCGATTGTGCTTATTAACTATCGGTCGTTATGATAGTATGGTGGCATTCATCTCGAGATGATTCCGGGTTATTTGTCTCCGTCGCGGTAGACTCGTGGTCGATGGACCTATGATTCGAGAATACCTCACGCAGTCCCGGCCTTACGCGAGCTACGAGTTCGTGTTAGTGTGCGTCCTTTATGGGCATGCGGTCCACGTGGCCATGCGGTGCGAAGTCGGGGCGACGCCGGGAGTAGCTACCGACGCGAGGAATACCTCATGCGGGCGACGAGATTGGCCTACGCGAG
The DNA here is from genome assembly GCA_029844215.1 of Przewalskia tangutica. Classification (NCBI taxonomy): domain Eukaryota; kingdom Viridiplantae; phylum Streptophyta; class Magnoliopsida; order Solanales; family Solanaceae; genus Przewalskia; species Przewalskia tangutica. Next base: position 780,271 of record CM056730.1, on the reverse strand, counting down.
TGCGGGAAGTTCAGGACTAGACGCGCATTAGGTGCTGCGGGCAAGTGGCGGCTTTGATCATGTGGCCAGTGCAGACAGATCTTATGATCTGATTTATGACCTTGTTGGTGCGTAGGTGTTAGTAGTCGGCTATGCCTTCGTGCTTACCTGCAGTTTTATTAGGACACAGTGGGACACGGTGTTCATGTGTATTCCTTGGTGCTTGTATATCATAAACGCTGGCGGTGAGGAAGGTATTCCACGCACACGATTGATGTTGTGGGCGTGAGACCCATTGTTAAATTAAGTGATGACTTGAGGCGTGAGTCACGACTTGACATATCGCTTATTTATGGTGATCGTAGTTTGGTTATCATACATGTCTCTGCTTTGTATAGACTACTATGATTTCATTTACGATTTATTTTTAGTTTCACATACTCTACTGTTATCGACCTCGCCCGAAGTGCGTTCATGCCGCGAGTTGAGGTACATCGATCGTTGATCCTAGCTCTCGTGGTCACGATTCGGCGTTGGGAAGCTCCGTTTCTCGGAGGCTTATCGGTGGTATAGTCCGTCGTAGTAAGTGTTTACATTCGTGGGGTTTGGCGGGGCCCGTCGCCATTGTGGTCGTATCATTCTTAGAAGTCTGTAATCGTTGTGGCGGGGTTGGTAAAAGGATTAAGCTTCATTTGTAAAAGAGTTGATGGTTATATATATGCCGAAAGGCAAGTTTTCCTGATTATTGTTTTATATTTCGTTATCTCGTATTTGTTGTTTTATGTTCCGATTACTCGATGTTGCGTCACTAGGGTGCCCGGTAAGGCACGATCCACGGGATTGGTCGTGACAAAAGTGGTATCGAGCGATTAATCCTCGGAAAGTGTCTACGACCGTATCGATGAAGTCTTGATTATCGGTGTGTTGTGCACGCCACCAATCGTGAGGCTATAGGATATTTAGGATTGGTTTCTATTCTTCTCACTCGAGATCGAGCCTTAGAGCTGTGTTGTAAGTTGGACCCTCTGCCGAACTTCGTTCCCTTATCGTTATTCCTCCGCGTAGGGCAACCCCGCCAGAGGGCAAGGCGGCAGAGGCGAGTAGAGTTCAGAGGGTGGCGAGGCACAGCCCAATCATTACCTAGGGTAGTGCTTCATTCGGGAAGTTTTGCGACGTCACTAGCCCCACAGAGTTTAGCACGGCAATGCCTCTGATGACCATGATATTTGAACCTTCCACGGCCATCGAACAGAGAATATAGATTGCGAGACAACCTTGTTACTAGCTATGGATTTGGCTACGGAGAGTATACCGATGTATCGCGAGTCTTGACGACTACCTAAGAGAAGGTTGTGCAGAGTAATCCTTCGATTGAAGCTTGAGCATGGCACGTATGCGGGCTTATGCGCGGCGAAAGCGTAGAGATCGACGGGTTAACGAAGAACAATGAAGAGGGCGAGCAGCGTGTCCTTTGGTAACTTTCAAGGTGAGTATACCTTAAGTGCTATGTTCTGATAGCAGTGTGTTAGTTGTGATTAGAATCATGGTGGATTAACCGAGTAAGATTTTGGGGGATAGAGAAGGTGTGAGCCTTAGAGTGTTATACGTAAAGACCTTAGAGGTAAGGCCATCTCGAGAAAGGTGTAGTGTTATATTTGACCCTTATAGGAGTGCATAGTGCACGTGAGCTATGTTCGTGGGATAAGTCCCTGAGTAGCGTGATTTGAAAGAAGGTAGTCGAGCTAGGAAGACCGCTAGGTTTTCGTAATATGATTTGTGAAATTATTTCCTTCGGGGAGCTAGTGTTTCTTGCAATGCGGGTCGGGTTGAGGCCGTGTTGCGGGTCAACCATGGCGGTATGGTGGTGGGTCGGTTGTGGTGGTCCCGCCTTGTGGTAGGGTCATGAGGTGTTAGGCCCATGTTTAGTTAGCTTGACGTGCAAGTTCGTGGATGCGTTCGACCGGTGGTCGGGCGATGAAGCGACTATCGTGTTCTTCGGTCGGTCGTTCCTGGCGGTGTTGATGTTATCGAAAAGGTTGTGAGGTTGCGGGTGCCTACCTTCACCTTATGACAGATGGAGCCAGTGGTACGGCTGTTTCCCTTCGGGAGTTTGTACGAGCGAGGCTAGGAACTCGGTGAGTCTCGTGTCGCGTTCGCCTCGGGCGATGTTTTGATTTCGGTATTTGCGAGGATCGTTGTCTCGGTTGAAGTGTTTAAGCTACCATTTCGGTGTTGGATGTCGCCTTGCGGCGCCAGTAGGCAGAAATGCAAGTTGCGGTCGATTGGTTCGATGTTGGCGGGGTTGAGATAGTTGGTTCGAGCTTGTTCCAAGATGTGGATAGTGAAGCTTGTCTAGAAGAAGTTACGGCAGCTCGGAGGAATTGTGCGGATAATCGGCGGACGCTTAGAGTTCGAGTTGGCCGGTCTTCTTGAAAGTACCACCGGTTAGGTGTGACGAGTTTTGGAAAGCGAAGGAACTTAGCGAGTTACTTTGGGCCTTTGTGAGTTCATGTGAAGAATAGGCGAGTTGCTTATATGTTAGCATTTGCCGTCCGACTTAGGAAGAAGGACGTCCGGTCTTTCGTATTGTTATGTTCGGGAAAGTATCGAAGATCCATCCAGAATGTTCCCAGTTAATGATGACCACGTTAGAGATAGTAACCCCGAGTTTTGGATACTAAGCGATGTAAATGTGGTAAGAATTGAGTGTCACGGCGAACGGTGATCGCGTGCGGCCGGTACCATTTTTTGTGTCGTTGGAGCAAGGCTCGCGGCAAAGTGACAAAGTGGTATCTCAGGCAAAGTGGCAAAGTAGCATTATTTGTGGTGATGTAGAGGTGTTTCCTCGTGGACTTAGATGTAAGTTTTGCGCAGGTGTTTCCATGGCCAGCTGTGGCAGGATTGTTTCGTAAGTATAGTAGTGAAGACTATACTGTCACGTGTTCGTTTGAGACTTAGAAGGAACATTCGGGACGAATGTTTCTAAGGGGGGAAGAATGTTATACCCCGTAGTTCCAGGGTATGTATGCGAGGGCGTGCGTGCGAATCTGAGAAAGATTGGAAAGGAAGAAAGAGGCGATTTTTCCACGGAAAAGTTTCCGGTTTTTGTGAAGGAAAAAGGTTCGTTTATGGGAATTGGATTCCCAGATTTGGTAGTCGGACTTCCTGGAATATTAGAGAATTATGGAATTTTATTTTCGAAAATGGTCACGTGGGGCCCACGGGAGAAATTTACGGTTTTGTGGGGCCCGCTTTGATTTTGAGATTTTGGCCGTTTTGGATATTTTCGGAAGACGAAATATTTTGGACGAATCGGGGGGCGACACGTGTCACCCCCATGTGGCACCTTTGGTAGAAATATGTTTGTGCACAACACGGTTAAGTCGTTTTCGGCGAAACGTTTTCCACGGCTTTCGTAGGGAATTTCGGCTATGTCATTTAGTATTTTTGCGGATTTTTAGAGGCGGAACATTTTGGACCAACGAGAGGCGGCGGCACCCTCCGTTGGTGGGCAAAGTGGCGGCATGGACGATTTTGGGAAGGCAAGTGGGAGATATTTTTGGTAGATATTTTGTGTGCAAGTTGGCTAGGTACACATGGGTGAATCTTGGCCCTACACTTGCCTAACACTTGGTGTAATCTTGGCCATTGGTTGGCTTTCACTGACTATAAATACCCTCCTGGAAGACTAATTCATTCACAAATTGCCTAAGTCTTGAAAGCTTCTTCCTTCCCCAGTGTGGTGTCTTGGCCGAGAGCCCCTCCCTCCCCTGGCGAGAGTCCCCACAGTGGGGTAGGCGAGGTAGACACCCCCTCCTTTGAGGTGCTAGCCAGTAGGGTACCACTGCTAGTTGCTTCGTATAATACCCCTGTGGTATAGAAATACTCTCCAAGTATTGTTATAATGCCCAAATTACCTTAGCCTTATACCTTGTTGTATTCTAAGGTTATACCTTTACAAAAAGCCAGTTATACTATTATACTTCCGTCGATCCTGGCAAAACCAACCCTAGGAAAATCTCCATAGTCAGTTGGAGTATTGTGTAGAAGTTGGTTAGAACTTCTAAGGGTGGTTTAGAGCGGGTTGGGCGCTCGGAGTTGAGCTAAACGATTGCCAGGATCGACTTTATACTTGGATAATTATGGGCTTATCGAGGTAAATATCTTGTCCTCTATTGTAATTGGAAATTACATGTTGTTAGATTATATAGTTGAAGTATACTATATATAGAACTAAGCTTAATCTTTGCAATGTCTTTTGACTTAAGCTGAAGAATCGCGAGCTGTAATTACATGGGGTGTATTCAGTAGACTTGTGTAGTAGTGCAGTGGAGTAGAATTGTACAGTTAGGGTTAGATGTATAACCACTGGTTGGCTTGGTAGCGGCCTCGATAGAAGAGGAGATTTACGCTGTTGTTGCGGAAATCGAATTTTCTGAATTTTAGGTTTCAGAAGTTCGATGAGACCTAAATGTTAATAAGCGCTTGTGGCCTTATAGGTGGATGTACTACGTGTGGCGCGATCTACGTGGCTTAAGGGGTAGCCGACGTTTGGAAGTACTTGAGCGTTTTGCTGTAGTCGATACTCGCCGCAAGGTATGTGAACCTCTTCCATCTCTCTAGCATGATATGTGTAAACTATGTAGTGCGGTGACGCATACGTGCTAAATGTGTTTGAGTGGTTTAAAACATAAAGTGTTATAACGGCTTTACGGGAAGTTGGTTATAATGACTTTATTAGTAAGAAAATACATGTGGTTTTTAAAAGGTAACTGATTTGAACTATAACTGGCTTGTTATATGATAAGAAAGAACTTGAAGTATTTTCAAAAGATTTTTGAATCATTTTCAAAGGAGAAGTAATACTTGGTGTTTGAAAACTTAAGAGTTATACTAGCTTTATGGGAAGTTAGGTATAACGGCTTAAGAATGCTTTACTGATTTCGGAAATCAGAATGTGTATCGACAAACCACTGCAGCGTTAATAAAAGGAAATGTTTTGAATAATTAAGTATTATGAAAACCAGTAGAAACTTCCATCTGCATAGAAGCTAAGATGAGACAAAATGATATTTCCTAGATCATGGTCTGTAATAAGATTGTTATAAACAAGAATATCCTACTCATATAAGGCTTATGTTTCTGATTGTTTAAAAGAGAATTATATTCTTAAATGAATAAAACTATGAACTACGAAACCTTTCTAAAAATAAGAAACGTGAACATTTGAAATTAGGCAAACTTGGACGTTTGAAAAATAATGTTGTTACTTGATTTTACAAAGGTAAGAGTTTTGGTTTTCTTAAAAGGCGATCACTCTATTTTATACTACGGGTATTGTGTGACTTATGTGAAAGAAACAGATCTTTTTAAGATTTTAATGTGTGAAGTACTTTGGGGATAGATACCCGAACTTGTTAGTAGAAAGTACCTTGTGTGAATAACTTGATTGTATTGGTTTGTGACAACCTTGTAATACTTTCTTGTTGCTTTGATAAGTAAACGTGTTAGGATGCTACGTGTGTTAGTATCTTGTGATGTTTGTGTAAAGGGGTTTCCCTTGATTGTGCTTATTAACTATCGATCGTTATGATAGTATGGTGGCATTCATCTCTTGAGATGATTAGGGGTTAAGTCCTCCGACGCGGGGTAGACTCAGGGTCGATGGACCTATGATTCGAGAATACCTCAATGCAGTCCCGGGGGCTATCGCGGAGCTACGAGTTCGTGTTAGTGACGTCCTTTATGGGCACGCGGTCCATGTGGCGTGCGATGCGAAGTCGGGACGATGCGAGTAGCTACCCTCGATGCGGAATACCTCATGCGGGCGATGAGATTGGCCTACGCGAGTGCGGGAAGTTCGGGACTAGACGCGCATTAGTGCTGCGGGCAAGTGGCGGCTTTGATCATGTGACGATGCAGAGCAGATCTTATAATCTGATTTATGACCTTGTTGATGCGTAGGTGTTAGTAGTCGGCTATGCCTTCGTTTACCTGCATGCAGTTTTATTAGGACACAGTGGGACACGGTGTTCATGTGTATTCCTTGGTGCTTGTATATCATAAAGCTGGCGGTGAGGAAGGTATTCCACGCACGATTGATGTTGTGGGCGTGAGACCCATTGTTAAATTAAGTGATGACTTGAGGCGTGAGTCACGACTTGACATCGCTTATTTATGGTGAATCGTAGTTTGGTTATCATACATGTCTCCGCTTTGTATAGACTACTATGATTTCATTTCTGATTTATTTTTAGTTTCACATACTTTTTGTTATCGACCTCGCCCGGTGCGTTCATCTGCGCGAGTTGAGGTACATCGATCGTTGATCCTAGCTCTCGGGTCACGCGATTCAGCGTTTGGGAAGCTCCGTTTCTCGGAGGCTTATCGGTGGTATAGTCCCGTCGTAGTAAGTGTTTACATTCGGGGGTTTGGCGGGGCCACTGTCCATTGTGTCGTATCATTCTTAGAAGTGCTGTAATCTTGTTGTGGCGAGGGGTTGGTAAAAAGATTAAGCTGTTCATTTGTAAAAGAGTTGATGGTTATATATATGCGAAGGCAAGTTTTCCTGATTATTGTTTTATATTTCATTTATCTCGTATTTGTTGTTTTATGTTCATTGATTACTCGATGTTGCGTCACTAGGGTGCAGGTAAGGCACGATCCAGGCCCGATTTGGTCGTGACAGTTTTTCCGAAATCTTTCTATTGAGATATCCTTACAATACCCTTAGGGACATTGGGTTAAAGTCTTGTGGCTAATGGATCAAAACTACAAAATTTTCTTGTTGGAAATAGCCCAAACCCGAGAGGTCTATTGAAGAACAAGAATTGTTGTGATATTTTCTAAGTGTAAAATGCCAAGTCTTGCTACTAGTTGGGTATATAAAACACAATGGAGGGTTTAGATTTCAACACTTGAGTGGCTAGGATGAATTTCACTAGGATTAAGCACAAGTGGCAAGTTGACTTGGTCAACAATATCAAGCTTAGCAAGACTTATCTTTCACCATGGTAAATGACCATTCTACCCTTACTAAATTTCGTCCAAGACCACATGTGGGGTACCACGTGTCACCCTCTCATTCGTCCATAAAATTCCGTAACCCTCGTGGGCCCCACAAAACGTAAAAATTCCTCGGGTGGGCCCCACATGACCAAATCCGTAAAAATAAATTTCCATAATGTTAATAAGTTCCATACTCTTCAAATACTGCATTTTGAGAATTCAATTCTCAACAACGAACATTTTTCCTTTCCGACGTCCGGAAGATTTTCTGTCGGAAAAACAATTCTTCCTTTCGTACCAATTTCCAGGTCTTGATTCCTTACATACATTCTCTTATACATGTCCTGGACTTACGGGATGTAACAAATGTGGTGACATTTGGGACAACACTCTCGATGACATTTTCATCGTCTGAGAGAGACTATTCGTAAACAATGTTCATCATTGCTTGTGACTCTATTTCTTGATCTCTTTCCTCTTCTTCTTCATCGTCACTAAGAGAAACCCACAGACTTTTACCAAATTTTCTCAAGGTATTACCACATTCATTGGCATAATGGCCCCATCCAAAACAAGCATGACATTGCACAGATTCACGTTGTTTGGGATCAAATTTGGTTCGGTCTGAGTTTGTTCTCCTTAGTTGATTTCCTCTTTGTACTATAGGAAGGGGGTTAGTGGACTTTTGATTGAAGCCTTGGTTTTGGTGATCTGTGGATTTAAATTTATTTTTATCATTGTTGAAATTTCTTACCATCGAATTGAATTTTCGAGTAAGGTGGGCAACATTTGCACCATCACGATTTCTTCAAGATTTTCATCCTCATCATCGACGTGACTCTCTAAGGATTTTGCTTGAAGTGCTATATCTTTGTTTTTATACAATGTCCTTTGATTCTCCATATTCATCTCAAGTTTTGAGAATACTCATTAAAGTATGAAGGGTCATTGTAGCAAGATTGTGAGCTTCTTCAATCGCACATATCTTTATATTGAACTTTTCAGGAAGAGAACGAAATATTTTTTTCACAAGTTGATTGTTGGTTAACGGAGAACCAAGAACTTGACATTCATTAGAGATGTCAATCAATTTTTCAAAATACATTTTAATGTCCTCCGTCTCTTCCATCCTTAAACGTTCATATTTACTCATGAGCATACGAAGCTTCGTTCGACGAACACTAGAGTTACCTTCACAATGTGTTTACAAAGTATCTCAAGCATCCTTGCCCGTAGAACAATTTTGAATGAGCTTGAACATGTAGAGATCAACCCATGCAAAAATAACATTTAAGGCTTTTTCATTGAAGCTTGCATTGTTGGTTTCTTTCACACTCCATTCAGATTCAGGCTTAACAAGAATGTCACCTTCCTCATCCGGTGGTAGCATTGAAACAATATATCCATTGGTAATATATCTTCATGCTCTAATATCAATGAATTTGATATGAGAGCGTAGACAAATTTTCCAACATGCATAGTTTGATCCATCTAAAATAGGAAGTCTACCAATTGTTGGATTAGTCAGATCCATAGTTGATTTAACATGACCAAACACTTATTATGTCAAGTATTGACTCTGATACCACTTGTTGTGTCCCGGGGGTTATACTATGGAATAATAATAATAAAATAGTAAGTAAAATCGCTTGTACGCTGAAACAGTTTGCAAATGTCGTTAACAATGTCATCCGACAGAACTGACGACACTTAGATAAAAACAGAAAAACCTTTGAAGAGTAAATTGCAGCGAAAATAATAAAGAACACAAAGGTTTAAATTTACATAAGTTATATATTAATATAACCTATGATGGTCAATGACCAAAATTATTGTATATACAATTGAATATATTCCTTCTTTTACAATCTTATAAAATAATACAAAAGGAATAAAAAGGTAGTCGTAAATGACTTATGTCTGAAAAACCTAATTAAGTAGATATAGACAACATCTCATTATAATTATTTCAATAAAGAACTAATCTAAAATCTAGGCAGCAACTATAATGTTGGACATAATGTCGTCGAAAAGCTCAGGCAACATAGATGCAGTGTTCAGATCGTGATTGATGTTTTCTTTTCGAGTTTTCTGAATATCGATTGTCGCGCCCTTTTTCGACCGCGACTTTCTGAATAAACTCCTGCTTAATAAAAAAATGTTAGGAAATAAATAATAAATGCTAAAAGTGCAAAAGAATGCTAAAATTTTAAAAGAGTGCTTAAAAGGTGTTAAAATGCAAAAGGGGTGCTTAATGCTAAGGGTTCGCGGAGTCATCACCTAATTAATTGGGTGAATTAAGACACCTAAATGTTAACTAGTTTAAAGTGAACATTAACTCCATTTTAATGGTCTGCTAAACTTTAATGAGATTCTAGGTAAGGGTTCTTTATTATCCTAAAGGGAAGGGGTCAGGCACCCTAAAGGATCCGCTAACTTGCGGTTGTCCGTTCAAACCTAGGATTAATTATTTATGCTAAAAATGCATGTTTGAAAGATATTTTAATAGAAAGTATTTTTTGGCAAAAGATTAATAAGATTAGTGCTATAAAACACGTGTAAAGTTTAAAGCATGTCTTATAAAAAAATATATAATGCAAAATAGATTAATTGACTAAATGTATACATTTGCCTGCCTTGATTAGTATACCACATGCTTAAGGGGGTTTCTTAGTATATAAAAATAAGATTTCTATATGGATGTTATAGCAAATGGGTTAGGAATCTTGAAAATAATATCATAGCTACATATGATTAATTATGCAAGTTAAGATTTAATGACAAAAAATAATGTCTAGACTACATGAGTAATTATGTGACTAAATGGTTTAATTATAACTTCAGTTAAGATGATTTACTTAAAGGGGCAAGTAAGTTTCTAATTTTAGACTCCTTACTAAGGACAACCCGAGCTCAAACTATTCTAAATATATTAATGTTAGAGAGAATGTTAGACAAATAATTACAACAAATGAATAGGGAGAGGATATGAATTAATAATGGTGACTCGAAGAATGGCGATATCCTTTCGCCGCGGTTTGGAAGTTCCTATGCGAGATGAATGCACGTAAATGCGGGCCTTTATTTGAAGTAGCTCAAGATGAGTCTCGCCGTGAGACTCTTTATTTTGCTCCGGTGCGTGTCATGCAAAAGATAAAGAAAGATAAGGATTAGTACACGTTCAAAATTTTATTAAATAATAAGCAAGTATTAGACATATTTGAATCATTTGTTGTTCCAGCAATTTGGAATAACAGTTGGGCCCATAACAATTTTTGAATTAATGGGCTGCAAGATATAAGAAAAAGGGGACATAAACACAACAGTGCATGAGACAAGCCCATATGTGAAATTTCAGATTTTCAGGAGGCAGAATACAGAGGAGACAGATAAATAACGCAGCAACAGGGTGTATGCAGGGGCAGTAGGCAGTAGGCAATAGGCAGTAAACAGCAAACAGCAAGCAGCAAGCTTAATCAATAAGTGAGCATTTAGCAAACATAATGCATCTCAAACCCAGTATCCATAAAAACAGTGAGGATCAGTAGGCAGCAGGCAGAGACAGAAATAAGCCTCAAAACGTAACATTTTCAGTTTTAAAGAAAGGCCAAACATAGGATAATATCAGATGGGGATAAGTAGCTAGCAGATGGCAAGAAGAAATAGGGATGGGCAGGTATGCCGACAGTACAGGTCAACTTATACATCATACACGAGTCAATCCATTTGTTCATAGAACTGGAAGGCCAATAAATGCAATTGTCACAGTTTTAATGCAGAGAAATTATTCAAATATGCATCCAGAAATGCAGATGTGTGAGCAAAATACATCAAATTTTCGACCATTACACATATTCAAGCCCACATAGGGTTGAAGTGCAGACAGACAAGCATTTTATTTAATAGATATGCGAGTATATAACGACATTTGCCTATGTTATTCTATTCAGCCCCACTGGATTGCTATAATTGACTCATATAATTTGGCACATAACATTGAAAATGATCAAACATACCTAAGGCACAAAAATAACCATCCTACGCAGTACCTTTAACTAATAAATATAGATACCGCAACACTTTAATAGCATGCTATTAAGATCTAAATGCGTTGAAAATGTATAGCTATCAGGTTAATATAGAACCACACAGAACACCAACAACAGCTTAACATGCGTATTAATTATAATCAAAGATTAAACGTGTTAACGCTTAACGTGATCAATCAATAATCCTGTTTCATACGTCGTATCTAATTATGCTTAATGATCATACTAAGAAACCCGAGTAAACATCTAACCCAAATTAAACGTGCTCACAATGTCATACGTAAAGAAACTTTCAGGTAGATGGATTTCTAGCCGAACTAGTAAACATTTGAAACAGATCTACTAACTCGCAAGTCATGATAGACACATAAAGGAGTTACACAAATACATATTTGAGTCTGTAAATCCAGTTAAGATTATCTTGCTTTTATGTGTCCTTAAATACATCTAGGCCTACAAATGTAGCACTATGGACCTATAGATGAACACGACATCAGCTAAATACGGCATACGGAATTACCTTAACATAAGTTCCACATACAACACCTCAAAGTATGATCAAAGTACTTTCAGATAGACTCCAGACAATAGCAGATTCATTTAGTCACATACGCATGTACACAACAAATGCTAATACAGACTTGAACATGTTTACAATCACATTCACGAATTTTAATAGAAATCCATATTAACCGAACAACTTTCACAGTCGACCCAGTACACATAACAAACATCGATATCACTTAGCATATGCCTAATCAGTCGTACTAAATGCATATCATACATACGAATAACCAAACGAAATGCAAAATAGAAAAAAGTGACGAATTTACCTTCTCCGGGCAGCGAACCGAGGCAGCGTATCAAGTCGTCGGTCCACTCGGGTTATGGGTTTGTGATGCGAATAAAGGGGCAAGGTTTTCTTGCTGATTTTTGGCTGGAATTGAAAGAAGGGGATTCGAACTTCCTATTCTTGCGATGCTAGTTGTTTAGGTGCTGAGCCCCTAACTCCCGATGCCTGTCGATTCTCCCCGATGTTCTGCTGCCCTCTGAGTTGTTGACTGCCGCTAAGGGGGAGGTCAAATCGATGATTGTTGCCTTCCCCCCCTGAGCTCTGGCTGCATTCGAATGTTCTTTGTTGGACTCATCCGAGCCACTCTTGCGTGCTCACGAATCGATGTCTATTGCATGCATAGCGGTTCTATATTTATAGCTATGATTTTGGATTTCAAGTTTGGTAAGTGTTTAAGGCTGAGATTTGTGCTTGATTCGTGCTTGATTTGGGTTGATTTGTGCGATTTGTTACTGATGTAAATGGCAAGGATATATTCTGGTTATGGTAAGAAGAGTTGGTTGGGTGTGCGTGGGTAAAGGGAAACCCCGGATTCTCCGGCGAGAAATCCGGGCTGAGGTGCTGGTGCTGGTGCGGCGGTCGATTTTAGGTTTAGGGTTCGTTAGGTTTTTTCTAGGTTGAGGGAGTGGGGACGATGGGCGCAGGTGTATAGTGAGGGCTAGGGGTTTTCTGTGGGGAATCAAAACGAATTGGGCTGAGGGACTTTGGGCGGAGGGAGAAATAGGGCTGGGGCCTTGCGGGTCGCGGGTTTGGGCTGGTAATTTGTTGGGCTGCGGGTTTGGCTGTATTAATAGGTGGGCTGGGTAGAATTTAGGAGTTAATTAATTAGGTATTAGTTATTTAATTAGTTAATTAGTGGTAAAGTAAATTAATAAATTGTGATTAAATTATCTAGGTGCTTTATTAATCTAATTGTTATAAATGCGGGTGTGCTATTTAATTAGTGCTTAATATTTTAGAATGCGGCGCTATTTATTTAAAATCTTATTTATTGTGCATTATTATTTAAAATAAGTTATGAAATTGCTTTGCGTATTAATAAATGCGACTATGTTACTTGACACGACGTCATTGCTAACTTATTTATTTTATGTATTTATTATTAATTAAGAATTATGACAGAGCTTAAAATTAATAAATGCGGGCGCGAGACTCCAAGTGCTTAGTACTCTACGTAAAATGTGGTGCCATTATTAAATTGCTTATTTATGCCTGTATTTAATGTTTTATCGCTGCATTTTATTATAAAAATCATAAAAAATTATTTTACAAAATTAGTCTAATTTTATAGCTAATGACTGGACGGGAGGGTCAAAATTGAGTGTCAACATCGATTCATTGATGTAGCCCCTCTATTTATAGTAGAGAATCTTCCTTAAAATGCTCAATGAATCATTGTGGAACTTGAGCAAAAGGTGGGCAGCTTGATAAAGTTTGTTGGAGAAGAATGTGAAACAAAATCCTTCAACCTCTTGGACTTGTTCCCCGAGTTTAGCAACGCCTTGGACTTGGTCTTCCCACGTGTATAATCAGCTCAACAAGTTCCTCTCCAGGTCACTTTACCATCGTGGTAAAAATCCCACGAGATTAGTCATCAAGTGAAGAAGCCAGCGTTATCAGAATGTTGGTCCGAATGTCATGACATTTGTTCCAACATTTTCTGACTTTAACTTAGTACTGAAAATGTTATGTTAGGTAAAATGTCATAACATCAAGCCCAACATTAACAAAAAGCATCACTTGAGTCGGTCACGATGATGACCTTCTTCAAGTCGTAGTTGAAAGCTAGGGTCAAACCTCCGTGTATGACCCGTAGTTCTGATGTAAGGCTCGACGTTGCTACCCTACTAAGTCGACGAAAGAATCCACCTACCCATCTCTCCTTATCATCCCTTGCAACACCTTCAAACTCTACTAACCTTGAGTTCGACATGAAACTCCCGTCCGTGTTTATCTTAATGAATACCGACGAAGGAAAAATACCAGCTGACTTAGACGGGGTATCACTCTATCGGGGTGATGATCGAACGAGATAAAGATCAGTCGCATTTCCAATAATGAGAAAATTAGCATTCTGCCAATGATTACTACAACGGACGAGATATACTGCCATTTTCTATTTTTCCTAGTAGGAAGACTGTTGCAATATGTACAATTATGTATTATAATAGAATTAATTTTGTATTCTTTTCATAATTGTATGTATAGTTAGTATCCAAATAGAATAGAAATTTAGATGTATTTAACAAAGACTAATATGAGAAAGGAAGAATTGATAACAAGTAGAACGTACTAAGATGTATATTTGCAAGCTCTGCCAATAAACTTATTTATAGGCTATATTTCCTTAGCATAAACCTAGTTGAACTAGGATTTAATATCCTTTTCCAAAAAGTAGTAGGTTTCCAACATCAAGCCTAATTTGAAAACGTGTAAACGAAAATACATGTTAAACTAATTCTTTCTACTAAAACGTATATTCGTTGTTGTCGCTATGATAATTCACTTATTGCTGACCGTTTGATTACATTGATAAGAAATAAAGTAATAATTATTGAATAAAATGTGGATTATTTTATTATCCATTTGATTAGATTTCTGATTTCAATAGAAGCAATCTCATTATTATTTATAAGAATTATTTCAATATCACACTCTATATGGCATAGCTATTTCGGTATGTGTTGCATCCCTCTTTGGTTGGTGTGATGAAGCGCGGGATTCTGAAGTCACGAGTTCGATCACTGCATAAACCTGGTTAGTCATCGCGCATGACTTGCCGAGTGTGGTTAATCGGTGGCGTGGTTTGCGGGCTATTGCGTCGATCAGGAGTTTCTGCGTACTCGAAAGAGTAGCGGCTGCGGGTTCCTGCGTCAAAAAAAAACTATTTCGATATAAATAATATAATGACACATTTGACCCTCTCCAAAATTATTCTCCCGAAGTCAATATTAAACTTGAAAATAAAAGTTTGTCTAGTCTAAAACAAACTCAATAGTTTGGGTTCAAATCCTATTTTTATTTTAAAATATCTACTGAATATGTATAGATTATTAATTTAGAATCCATTAGTTAACTCCAAAAAAACTAGAATCCTGAACGCTTGAAATTCTGGCTTCATTCTATAGTTGATATATTAATTTTTAGTTATATAAATCAAAGCCGAGATCATAAAGAGCATATCGCGAGTAGGAAGTGAAATTAATACAATGGATTCAAAAGCATCAAGCCTCTCTTGTTCGAAAGAATTGAAACACATCGAAATGGTACCAGCCGTACATAATAATAGAAGAATTTGACAGAAATATGTAAAATTGTCCCTCCTAAAAAGATTATTCCAGAATAAATGGACAATAGTTAAGAGAGGTGCGTCAGCGACGAGCACGTTAACCCCCTTGAAGGCAAATCTATCACGAGGGGACATCAATAAATAGAAACACATCCACTAAATAATTCAGTTGTTATTTAATTCGTGTACTGTAAATTTCACATTATAAATTAAGGTATAAGTTTAGCGCAAATAAAGGGGACAGAATATTACAAGATAAATACATAGCGGGGATAGCTCAGTTGGGAGAGCGTCAGACTGAAGATCTGAAGGTCACGTGTTCGATCCACGTTCACCGCATTTGTTTTTATATGTTCTTATTGTTCGCTCTAACAATAATATTTTGCTTTTATAATTTATACCTCTACACAAATGATACACATCACCGGTTTGAATCCGGCTATCACAAATAAATGGCTAGTTTTAAATGAAGAAAGATAGCAAGACAAGTCTGTTATTCATCGAGTTTTGAACCGCGAGTCATTGACCCTCGAGCATATCTCATTCATAAATGACACACTAACACAATTGGTAGAATTTAGAATTATCAAATGACACACTAACTGTTATTTTCTTTCTTATTGTGCTGTGCTCTTTATAGACTTATTCATTTTTATGTCTTCCAAACATATGTTTAAGAGATATTTTATCTTTTAGATTTTCATTTTAGAAAGTAATTTATGTTTTTGATCACATCATCTATTGAAAAGCACTTTTTGAAAAGGAAAATAACAAAAAGGTTATACAAACAGTAGAAAATTAAGCACCAAGATTGTCACATTCTATGTTTAGTCCACTGATTAATTAAGACATTAACAAATTGAAGATCATACGGGTACCCCCTCCCCCGCACCCGTACCCGCCAAAAAAATTTATATCCACCACCTACCCACAGCGTGGCAATTTCAAAATCCATACCACTAGTAAGTATATTTTTAAATCCACACCCCCCCCCAAGTGGATATCATGCACGTCAATACCACTTTGCATGAAGTGAAATAACTGAAAAAATTGAAAAGATTACATAAATTTACTTCAGATGCAAAGACATGTTCAAAATCAGAACCAATATCAAAACCAAAAGCTGAAAAGCTTAAATGCAAATACATTTAAGTAGTTTTGATTCAATATTAGAACCAATACAAAAAGCTGAAATTCAAAGACATATTCAAAATAATTCAATATCATTTAAGTGAGTGTTGGGAAGTGATGAAATGTAACCCTATTTGTAATATATTTTTTATATTGGGCTCAAGAGGTTTGGGCTTGCGGACTACTTATGGGGCGGGTAGGCGGGTAGGCGGGGGAGGCGGGATAGGCGGGTATAACTGCAAATCCACCACCTACCCGCCTACCCGTGGCGGGTACATTTTCAATACCCATACCCGTCTATTACCCGCCAAAGTTATACCCATAATTCATACCATCATCTTATACATACATTAAAAATATTTTAGTATTATCAATTCATTTCAATATTACTAATGTTTACTACTTCACATTGTTTTGTCTTTTTATTTTACCTTACATGTTTTGGATATTGATGCATAGAGTGGAGGCAATATAATAGTAGTATTATCATATCTTGTTGCTGCATTTTTCTCAATTTTGACACGTAATTCCTACAAGCGAATAGACAGAGACGGATCTAAAATTTGAAATTTACGAATTTCCGGAAATATCAAATTAAGAAAAATAAAATTGTGCCCAAGGGGAATTGAACCCTCCAAAAGAGGCAAAGAAAGCTTAAGCAGGTACATTTCTGCCGTTAGACCAAGAGAGTATTAATTACTAAGTTTTCAATAAATATTTCTTATATGTTTAGTAAACTTTTCAATATAAATACGGTATATGCGCAAAAATTACTTGATTACTGAGAACCCGCACTTGATACACTAAATCCGTGCTTTAGACCTAAAAAAAAATTGCCGATTTATAATTTTATTTTTGCTTAAAAAATATTGAAGTTTGTTGAAAAAGGACAAACTACAAAATCTTTTTTTAAAAAAGGAGGAAAAAATAGAATCTTCTTTTTTAACATTAAAAATATTTTAGACTTCGAATTAAACTACTATAATATATTAAAAAAATAAAATTTCTTACAACAAAATCCGATGTAATATATCATAAACACGTAACTAACATCTTATTAACTTGAATTAACCCTTAACACTACTTTTATTGTGAACTTAAAGGCTTTATATGTTATTAAATATCGTCTTTAGATTACTAACTTTCTTTCCCACAGTCAACAACATCAAGTCATCGCTCAAATTGGTTTCTATGATAACCTTCTTCGGTTGCAAGGCTTGATGTTGGTCTCATACCAAGTCGCCCGAAGAATCCTCCTACCCATCTCCCAGTATCATCCCGTGCAACACATTCAAATACTGAATTTGGCATGTGGCAAGTCCGCGAGAAGCAGTTGGTGCAGGGAATGTGGCGGACAATGTAGTATTACTAGGTCTAGTTGCTACATTCTTCTCATTTTTGACAGATGGTCCGCACAATTGTTTTCTTGTCTCAGAGTATGCATTATGGAGATCCCAAGCTCGGATAGGAGACATCGACATGATCAGGGTGACTGTCGACGACGTCTCCCACACTCAGCAGCATCAAGGCGTCAGTAGAATCGGTCTCGATGATGACCTTCAAATTGTAGTTATACACTAGGGTCAAACTCCGTGTATGGCCCACAGTTCTACAGTAAGGCTTAATGTCGCTCTCACAGCGAGCCGCCCAAAGAATCCGCCAACCCACCTCCCCTTATCGTCCCGCGCAACACTTCCAAAACCCGCTAACCCTGAGTTCGGCATGAAACTTTCTTCCGTACTTAATGAACCTCGATGGAGGAAACGACCAGCTGATGTAGATAGGTGTATCATTCTGTCGGGGTGTTGATGGAACCCGACAGATTTCACAGCATCTCCAATAACGGGAAAATGATGCCTGTTAGTAATCGTGGGGACGTAGACTGCCATTGTCTTGGTTACCAAAATGAGATAGTAATGGAGAAATTAAAAACTCAATAACCAGATATTTAAAGTGCAGGTAACACAAGAGTAACTTATTTATAGTGTTTTCTCTCGAGTATAATCCTTGTAGAATTAGGACTAAACTTTGCATAGTTTTAAAAACACTGGTTTGTTTGTAGAAATCTTCTTATAGCATTGTTTATAATTTTGGAAAAAATAAGATCAATTTTTTCTTGAAATCATACAACACCACTTATTTTGAAATAAAATGAAAAGCTTAAAACACGTTTATTATGGAACGAAGAGAGTAATACATTATCCATTCATCTTTAGAAAAAAGTCCCAATTTTGTCTTCATTAACTATTTAATGAAGCTTTAACCTAAAAGTAATTTCAAATCGTAATAAAAAATTAAACAGTAAATTTAAGCATTTTTCTCAAAAAATTTGAACAGATGAGGTCCATCAAGTTTACTTCGGAATTCCATTAATGAAAAAGGTAAATACTAGAAGATTTGCTAACGGTAAGTTATGGATGGACCAAAGATATAATGCTTTTGAAAGTTTAAATACGCGGAGTCTATGCTGAAATTCTATTAATAATAAGGGTAAATACGAGATAATTTGCTAACGATAAAATATGACTGGACAAAAAATGTAACTCACGGCAAAATGAAATTTTCCATATAGATGTTTGGATATGGACTATATTCCGCAATGACAAATGAGGGATTGGTCTTCCTTACCATACATCTTTTCTCGGGTGACTAGAAGTGTTTAGTGATAACCTCTCAATTGTCACCATCCGACCTCTTCGGCTACCATAGTAGCACCTAGAGTGATTTGTACCAATCGTATTCGACAACAAAAGCTTATATTCATTCACATTGAAACGTTTTTTTTTTTTCAAGAAGCCAGCAACCACAGGACGGACATGCCAATATGCCATGATATCATTTGACCTCTTGCCTCTCCAATCTAATTAATGGATTACTATGATCACCAATAGCCATAATTTTGTACAGACATAAGTCTTTTCTTCCCCCTCCCCGCCGCCTCTCTTCCTTTATCCCCAATAAGGTTTAAAAAAAAACGTAACGATGAAGTTCTTTATTGTTGTCATAGGCTTCTAAAAGTCCTTTTGCTTGCGTTAATTTTCCGTTTCAATACTTGTCCAAATTTTCTAAATGAAAAACACTTAAATCTAGTTAAGCTCAATTGCATTTGATAACGGGTAAAATTCCACATTCATTCAACCAAAATATTGAAGCTTCTATCTTGGAGGGTCATGTAACTTTATCACGTCATGATGTTGCCTCTTTTTAATTATATTTTAAAAAAAGATCTCGTTTTGGAATAATCTCTCAGTATCACTAACAAGCATAATCCAAAGCCTACAATTATGAGAAGAGCATAACGTGAAGAAGTCTAAGAGCTAAGCACTTTTGAATCATCTTGAAGGCTATGCCAACTAAATGAAATTAGATAAACACAAACATAATTCAGTTACATAAGTTCCACAATCACGCTAGAGTTAATTTGAAGCATCTCTTTTTTACACATGGAGCTTGTTAAACTTCGAAAATTTGCTATTTTCCTCGTTACACCAAAATAGTAAAACGACAACTAAATTGAAATAATTTCTGGTTATGACAGGAAGTGAATTCAGTAAAACCTCATCATCGATCGGTCATCACAGAGGTAAAATGATATGTAGTTTCATGCATAAGCCCACTTTGACAAATGTGTCGCTTTTGGGGAGAATATAATCCCAGGCTACCTTCTATTGGATCACAAAGCCATAACTGAAACGGTAAATCCTTCGTGTGTTTGCAAACTTTAAAGTGATGAATCCTTTCCTTCAGAAACGGCAACAACAGGGTGATTGCCAGTTCCACATAGGAACTTCAATTGAAGAGCTCTGTGTTCACCCAGTCCCTACCAATAGATGCGCAAAAACAGAAAACACATGGGACTATTAGAAAGAATGCAGATATTGGCGAGTTCAATCAATCAACAGTGTTGAGCTCTTACTTGCTAATGTCATCAAGGTGGTCATCGAAATCTATAGTATCCTTCCATTTCCCTGATGAAATGTAATCTAGAAGGACTACATTTGCTGATGGCTCTTTAATTTTCAAACGGCTGCTTCCATCTGATCCCATTAGCTTCCAACTCATAGATGCATCCTTGGTGTAAAGCTGAACAAGAAGCAAAAGATATAAATGGAACTGCTTTAGAGGCACGAACAACTTTTTGAGGACATAATTACAACATTAGCAAAGAGAATCATAGTATACTAGCTAGACAAGTAAATGATCAAAACACACAGAACTACCAAGAAAAACGTGAAAGTTATGAACAATCGGATTTTTTTACCAACATATAAGGGTGACCAAACTAAACATGGAGCAAAATCTAAGACCCCTCTGCATTTACTCATATTTATGTAAAAATAGAGAAGTAGAAAGAACAGATAATATTGAGATGGCATAGGCACAGAGCAATATCAATAAGTTGGAGGTTATATCGGCGCCATAGTTTTTCATTGATAAGCGTCTGTTTCCCAAGGAGACGCAGACTAATACTTTGATTTTGAGAGGACGGGCAAAATAGAGGTGCCAGCATTTCATGGACGATAAAATGCAATCGTTACTTGAACTAGAACTAGCATGGGTGCCTTTTTCAATAGGTGTATCATATAAAGCAGAGAATTGTCAAAATGTTCAAAATAAATTGGGTTAACGCCCAATTATTGTTAAGCATGTTATCAAATGAGCCAGGGACAGTAAAATGTTCCTGCAGATTATGTCTGACAGCTCACAGTTTAATATTGTCAAATTCAACTAGCTGACAACACACATATGTGAATGGTAGTAGCTTTCTCAAATTGTCAACTAGACATAGCTGATAGAACAGACTTCAGTTTTCAACTGAAGTTGATATAGAGCCACAGCTTTTCTCAATCTAATGCATAGCCTATGCAAAATGCAAAACAAAAACCACAAAGAGAAAGGTCATGTAATTAAAAAATGCCTAATAGAACCGTCTTCTGAAAGGCCAGAACAAAGTGCATGAACAGTCAAATCTGGGAAAGCAACTCAAGAAATCCAGAGGAAACCATGGTTCTACTTCAGAGGATTTAGAAAACCAGCAACTTTCAAAATCCAGCATGTTAGCCATTTAGTCAGTGACTTCCATACAAAAAAATAGCCTTCACCGAAAGGTCACGGAATCGAACTACAGTAAAACTGAAATAGATGCACCACCATCTGTAGAAGAGTACAGATAAAACGTTGCAACTTTCATGGTACTTAAAGCTCAGGCACCTCTAGCAAAATGTTCCTTAGATCACTAACTATGGTTTAGTCACAACTACAAAGTTGAAAGGGTATCCATTCTACTTCCATTATACATGCCAAGTATAGGTCAGAGCGCCATCTCTTGGTTTTCCATTTCTACTCAAAACCTAAGTGCTAAGAAGAAGATTACAATTTCAGCTTTGAGGGAGATAATAAGTAATATATCGAGCTATCCAAAATACTGATCCCTGAATGGACAAATAAAGGGCACACCTTATGTGCAAGAAGATAGAATAAACCCAAGACATACATTCTAGGGAGACCTCGACCATTTCATACAAAATAGAACCTTTTCGATAACGAACCTTGATGCAAACTAGAAATCTCACCAGAAACCACATGATAGATGGCAGAATGGTTACTTGTCATCATCCATAAAAACAATTTAAGGGGAACGATTAGGAAATGATCAAAAGTAATACTAGCACAAGGAAATGAGTAATTACCATCTGCAACCAAATAGAAACAAACAAGCATAACTCAATGAGACTACACCTACTACAGAGCAGCAGCTAATTCTATCATGAGGCTACATATTAGTTTCAGTTGTTAAATATTAAAAAAAAAACATGCAGCAGCTGGATTTATCTATAAACAGAAGACTGGCTCTGATATTCCTGTAGCCAATCCCATAAAAATCGCAGTTTGTGTTGCATGCACATTGTCACTAATCTGACAAACATTCCACTTCCAACCAAGAGATTGGGAGTTCAAGTCACCAAATATCAATTATCAGTGGAGGAGGAAAAATGCGAAAATCATGTGGTTAAGCTTCAATTACAAAACCCAACAGATCCATAAAATTATGTCTACTGACCTGCATTACTGGACTCCTGTCTTTCCCCTCTTTTGATAAAGTTTCAAACTTCTTGTTATCCAACTGAAATGGTAAAAATCTCAGCTTAAGCATTTTGCTAACAACAATTCAAAGATCCAAACTTTTCAATTAACATACGAAAGTCAAACAATGTTCAGTCAACAAAAAGGTACCAGGAGCACAGCAGCTTGAGGGAAATATCTGTAGATGTGATCTGCAATATTCTTAGCAACAGTTCCGAGCACAGAATCATCGAATCTCTCATTGGCATGAAAGTAACCAACAATACTTAAACCTTTATCACAATAATACTCCTCTATCTGTCCAAATAAAACAGGATCAGAATCCTATATTAAACACAAGACTTAGAGACAAATCGGCAATTATCAGTCAGCAAGAGCGAGTATCACCATATCCACTACTCCTTTGTGACAATTGGTTCGAGTTTCATTTAAACAAAAAAATTATATACAGTTCCAGTTGAATGATTTCCAGCTATATCCACCACTTCCTTGTGACAATTGGTTAGAGTTTCACTTATACACTATTCATACAAATTTACATATCAACACAAACACACACATATTTGGCAGATCCGGGATTTTAAGTCAGCTCAGAGTATGCATTTATATCTCTCTCTCTATATATATATATATACACGTAATATATTTAAAAAAATCTATACAGTTCCATTTGAATGATTTTCAGAAATATCCACCACTTCCTAGTGACATTTGGTTCGAGTTTCACTTATACAATATTTATACAGATTTACATGTCAATACAAACACACACATATTCTCAGAGGCAGATCTGAGATTCTAAGCTCATAGTATGTAAATATACACATAATATTCAAACAAAAAAATTACATACAGTTCTAGTTGAATGATTTTCAGCCATATCCACCATTTCCTTCTGACAATTGGTTAGAGTTTCACTTAAACAATATTTATGCAAATTTACATATAAACACAAACACACACATATTCTCAAAGGCAGATCCGAGATTTTAAGTCAGCAACATAGTATGTGTTTATGCATATATATACACGTAATATATTCAAACAAAAAAATTATATACAGTTCCAGTTGATTGCAGTGAATGTGTAATATTTATACAAATTTGTATAAAAACAAACTCACACATAATCTCAGAGACAGATCCAGATTTAAGTAAGCTCAAAGTATGTCTATATACACGTGTAATACATTCAAGCACAAATTTTATATGCAGTTGCAGTTGAACGCAGTGAATGTACAATATGAAGTTAAGTGACGGACCATAATTAGGGCAATTTCTAGGGCAGATCAGAGATTTTACGTCAGCTCAGAGTATGTATATGCGGATCCAGTAGCCTTTACACAGACACTATATATGCATTATCAAATTCATTAAATATCTATAAATATTTGATTGTGAACTCAGTTATTATTGTATACTAACTTGAGGTCATTGTAAGTACTCATAAACTTCAAATCCTAGATCTACCTCTCTCTATATAGCTGGATACAGTGAATGTGCATTAACAAATCCACTAAATATATATATAAACGTTTGACCGTGAACTCAGTAATTTTTCTATATTAACTTGAGGTCGTTGTAGAAACTCATAAAACTTCAAATACCGGATCCGCCTCTATATATACACAGTTGAACGTGCAATAACAAATCCACTAAATATATACTACAAATATTTGACAGTGAACTTGTAATTTTTCTATATTAACTTGAGATTGTTATAGAAACTCATAAACTTCAAATCATGTATCCGCCTGTGTATATAAACGTAATTTATTCAAACAAAAATGTTATATACAGTTGCAGTTGAACGAAGTGAATGTTGCAATATGAAGTTAAGTGTACGGACCACAATTAGGGCAATTTCAAGTGGAGGAAGGACGCCGATTTTTGAGTGGAATAACGGAACGGACTCTACAATTTCGACGGCGTTATCGTCGCCGGTGACACGGCCGATTAGGACGCCGTTGACGGCGGTAGTTTTGTGCTTTGACGCATGAAGGATCAGCTTGATGTATGCGTTTTGGTGAATTTCATACGTTGATTCGATCCCCATTGCAACTGAAGCTGAGAAAAATTTCTGTAAATTGTCAGAAGTGTTTTACAAGGGGAAGTTGCACTTTTCACCCTATTTTATGCTAGTCTTTAGTTTTTGCCCAAAAAGCAAACAATTTTTTTGCATTGTCATAAGTTTATATTTTCTTTCATACTAATTCCGTTCTAATTTATATGATGTAGTTTTATACGTCATGAAATTTAAAAAATAAATAAAGATATTACTTAAATTTTAAAATATTACTTAAATAATCATACTCGTACACTAAAACAATAGAAATCTTTAAAACTTCACATATACGATATACAATTTCTTTGTATTTTGAGTTCTCTTAGCGAAAAAAATTGATTCACTACCCATACTATGATTAATTTCATAGCATATCCTTTAGATTTGATTTGTCTTACACCATTTTTTATTAACGGAAGCATGGTAATTCTTTCTTTCATTGCGTCTGAGGGTATGCGCGAAGTGTATGATAGCGCAATAATGTTAATGGGTCTTATGACAATGGCCAATGTGTGGCTAACCAAGAAAATTTATGCAGGGGATCGAAGTCTTACATCATTGGTACTATGTGAGTTGGTATATTTATCAATATATTTTTTTTATTATTTGTAAGTTAGAATATGTAAAAGGCTATGGTGCATTTTTTACAATTTTTAACTAAGGTGCTAATATAATGAATTATGGACAAAAAATAAGGAGACAAGTGACAGCAAAAGAAAGTAAGGCAGGTAGCGTCACTGGAACCAACTAACATTACTTATTTCATTTTAATTTATGTAAGATATTTGATTCCAAAAAGTTGAGAAAAATAAACATATCAAATTAAGAGAAATGACAAAATGGTTTTAATAGTAGGTTCAAATAATCTCTTCAGTATCAACTGAGTAATTTGATCATTTAAATTGTGAGTAACATTGTGAATTACAAGGAAATCGGAAAATAACAACAACAATAAATTACAGTCTGAAATGGAAAATAAAGAAAGGTTGGTTGACTCGATTGATATTCAATTTGTCCTTGAGACAATATTGTCATGTATTAATCCTTTAACGGCTATTGACAATTCGTCTCCCAAGTTAAAACAACCACAAACACTTGAACAAAGGATAACTCAAGAGTTTACTATAAAAGGAGAATCTATGAGTGTATGAAGGATTGCAAGAGAGGAAGATTTTCTGAATTGTTGAGTGTCAAGTGTGTTTTGCAAATGAGTCAAAGGCATCATTTTATAGTGTTGGAAGATGACCTTCCACATACCAAGTAATGACCATGAATTAGACTTGATTGTGGAGTTACAATTCAGTCAAATAATGGTTGAATTCATGAGCAACATAATGGAGAGTTAATACTCCAAAGTCATCCCAAAAATCACCTTAAATTCGCTGGCGTTACGAAGCGTCGCGTGCCGTGGCCTGCGAGTTGGCGCCGCGGCCGGTGGCCGCGGCTCGAGAGATGGCCGCGCCGAGGCAGTTCTTGC
This sequence comes from Przewalskia tangutica, assembly GCA_029844215.1. Classification (NCBI taxonomy): domain Eukaryota; kingdom Viridiplantae; phylum Streptophyta; class Magnoliopsida; order Solanales; family Solanaceae; genus Przewalskia; species Przewalskia tangutica. The sequence continues at coordinate 754,337 of CM056730.1, read as the reverse complement.
GGCGTCGCGGCCCGTTTCTGAGTAGTTTCGACATTCACACTTTGTGCAATTCTTCCTTCATTTACTAACGTGAAACCAACGTCATTTGATCAATAACCGTCTATCACTTCATGTCCCGAACATATCATATATGTACCAATATCTCTTTCACTAAGGAAATTTGTGATCATTGACACAACATGTGCACGTGTGTGGAAACAAGGTTTCCGACGTGCGGGGCCCCACATGTTCGAGTCATAAATAATAGGATTAACTATATTCACGTTTAATAAATAAATTTCAACAATCTCCTCTTGAAAGAGATTTTGGCGTACACCCATGGTGTCTTTCTAGCAATCCTTCGGCGGATCAATGTTGCATCTGGATAGATAGCCGTGGCTTTAAACCTTCCATAGTAGAATACCATCAGACTTATTTACTGCGCGGTGAACGTGATGTCTTGAATCGTCAGTGTTTAGTATAAGCCAAGATAATGGTATCAACACAACACCTTTCCTTACTCCATCTTCTTTAAGGTTTTGTCTGTTGTGGTCATGGACACGTCTTGGATTCTTAAGTGTTTCAGTTGAGGCCGGTCAGTCCTCGCACTTAAATAGGTGGTCTCCTACAAGGTATTCTGCTATACCCAACTTTTACAAGTATTAGGAACCATTAAAAGTTTCCCCAAACCTAACCTCAACGACTGAGGATTTATCAAAGGTTTTGGAAACTTAACCTCTTACCCCTTTGCAGGTAGCACTTAATGTCTATCACGGGAACGACATTGGATTCATGTTTCTCTGTCAAAACATTATCCGAAGTGCTCTTGCTTCCATCGAAGCGCTCCACTGAATTTTTACGGCCTGGTTTTCCCATTGAACCTAATTCCTGGGGTCTTCAATTTGTTCGGTTGGGTGTACGCGGTATCAGTTCTTAGTGATTGGGTTTTAAGCCCATTCCACAAACAAGCGAGACATCTCGATCTCTGGTATTCCGCCGTCGAGGATCTGCTATGTTTTCCTTTGATTTTATGTAATCAATAGAAATAATACCCGTGGTGACCAGCTGCCGAACGATCTTATGTCTTCGTCTGATATGACGATATTTACCGTTGTACATAGAACTCCGTGCCCTTCCTAGAGCCGACTGACTGTCGCAGTGGATTATTACAGAAGGTACGGGTTTATCCCAACATGGAATATCCTCTAAGAAGTCATGAAGCCACTCAACTTCTTCTCCTGTTTTGTCTAAAGCGATAAACTCCGACTCCATCGTGGATCGGGCAATGCAAGTTTGCTTAGAGGATTTCCAAGACACAGCTCCACCGCCAATTGTAAATATATACCCACTGGTGGACTTAGTGTTCTCGATATCAGATATCCAGTTTGCATCACTGTACCCCTCTAGTACATCTGGATATCTCGAATAATGTAACCCGTAAGTTTGCGTGTGTTTCAGGTATCTTAGTACCCGAGTTAACGCTTTCCAGTGATCCTCACTCGGATTGCAGGTGAACCTAGCTAACTTGTTGATCGCATAAGCGATATCAGATCGAGTGCAGTTTGTAATGTACATTAAACTTCCAATCACCTTCGCATATCGTTCCTGACGTATGGGTGCACCAAAATGTTTTTCAATTTTCTGATTTACATCCAGTGGTGTCGATATTGGTGAACTGTCGAAAACCTCAAATTTCTTCAGCACATCCTCGATGTAATGAGATTGAGATAAGACCAGTCCGTCAGATGTCTTAGAGATCTTGATCCCTAAGATGACATCTGCGATACCCATATCTTTCATGTCAAAACATTGTTTCAACATGTTCTTAGTCTCTAGAATTACCCTAGGATTGTTACATGTGATCAACATGTCGTTTACGTAAAGGTAGATCATTACAAATGAGTTGGTATCTCCTTTTGTGTAGACACATTTGTCACACTCATTAATGGCGAATCCCTTTGATAATAGAGTATTATCAAACTTTTCGTGCCATTGCTTTGGGGCCTGTTTCAGCCCGTACAACGATTTGACAAGCCGACAAACTTTCGTCTCTTGTCCAGGAACCACATACCCCTCGGGTTGGTCCATATAAATTTCATCTTTCAAATCACCATTTAGGAAGACTGTCTTGACATCCATTTGGTGTATTTCTAGATCCCGGAAGGCGTTGATAGCTAAGACATACGTATGGATGTCATCCTAGACACCGGAGAGTAGGTGTAAAAATAGTCAAGACCCTCATTTTATCGATAGCCCTTGACTACTAACCTGGCCTTGTATTTATCGATAGATCCACCAGCTTTTAATTTCCGTTTGAGTATCCATTTACATCCTAACGGCTTGTTTCCCGGAGGAAGATCAACCAACTCCCAAGTATGGTTGTGCAAGATGAATTCTATCTCACTTTCAATAGCTTCTTTTCAGAGAGACGCTTCTGGAGTTGACAACGCTTCAGCGAGTGTCTGTGGTTCATCATGAACCATATAAGCTACAAATTCTGGACCGAAAGACTTATCTTGCCTGGCCCTTTTGCTTCGTCTTGGTTCCATCTCTGGACCCTCCAAGTCCTGAGAATCTGGAATACTGGATTCCAGATAATCAGCCACTTCGGAGTTCGCTGGATTTGAACCATTTAGATTCGGGTAGCCAATGACTCCTGAATCTTGTGATATCTGATCATAATTTCGTTTGAGAGAGATTATGTTTCTTTCCTTCATAGGAAACGAGTCTTCAAAGAATTAGCGTTTCTTGATTCCATGATTGTATCCTCACGAACGTCGGCTACATCTGACTTATACACTATGAAGCGATAGGCACTACTGTTGCTTGCATATCCGATGAATATACAATCAACAGTCTTAGGTCCAATTTTGACTTGCTTTGGCGTAGGTACTTTAACCTTTGCCAGACAACCCCAAACCTTAAAGTATTTGTAGTTAGGTTTCTTTCATTTCCATAGCTCGTATGGAGTCTTGTCCTTACCTTTGTGAGGAATTCTGTTAAGAATCTTGCAAGCGGTAAGGGCAGCTTCTCCCCATATTTCTTGGGGAAGACCTGAATTGATGAGTAACGCATTCATCATTTCCTTTAATGTACGATTTTTACGTTCAGCAACTCCATTAGATTGAGGTGAGTAAGGAGCCGTAGTTTGGTGAACAATGCCCGATTGAGCACAAAATTCTTCAAACGGTGCGACATATTCTCCCCCTCTATCGCTACAGATTTGTTATACCCCGTATTTCCAGAGTATGTACGTAAAGGAATACGTACAAAAAGTTTGGTCTTAAAGTTAGGCCTTGGACGATTTTTAGGCACAACTCACAAAGCGAACAGTTTTCCGACGAAACGTTTCCACAGCTTTCGTAGGATAAATTCCGGCTATGTCATTTCTAATTTTTGCGGATTTTTCCGAGAGACGTAACACTTTGGACCAACGAGAGGGCGACACTTGCCACCCTCTCATTGGTGGACTTGTCACGGCAATAGGGCCGAATGGATGACCATCCTTGTCATAAAGTTGGTTAGATATTTTGTGTGCAAGTTGGCTAGGTACACTTGCCCTAATCTTGACCTTACACTTGCCTAGCACTTGGCTAAATCTTGGCCATTGGTTGGCCATGTCTTGACCTATAAATACCCTCTGGAGATGAAGAGTTCTTCAGCCACAACAGCTTTCCAAGTCTAACCATCCTTCCCACGCCCTTTGTAAGCAATTCGTCCAACACACCCCCCCTCCCCTTGAGAAGCTTGGCCGAGGCTACCCCACCCCTAGCCTAGCGAAACCTACCCCCTCCCTGGTAGAAAAGTTGCCTTCTTGTATTGTTATAATGCCCAAAATACCCTAGCCCTAATACCTTAGTACTTAGTAGAAGTTGTGAAGAACTTCTAAGGTTTCATGGAGCATACAACTTAGGAGCAAAACCTTGCTCAGCGACTTTTCTAGGATATTATTGGGCTTACCGAGGTAACTAATCCTAACCCTCTTTTGAATTAGAGAATACTTCATTGTTGTAGAATAAGAATAAGTATAAATACTTAGAAGGTTATTAAGGAATAGAATTGACTGTAACACCTTAGAAGGGTATAAAAGAAGAATATCTGAATTACTTACATGGGATTTTCACTGATGACTTATATAGCTCACGGGTAGGGTTGTGCTGCCCGACTTTCCGTAGAATTGAGGACCCTCTGTTTAGAATGACCTACTGAGAATAGTCTAGACTTTGATAGATATCTGTGACTATTATAGTGATTCTCTGCGCGACATACTCGACTTGGCGGTGGATTTCAGAGAAGGTATGTGATTCTTCCTAAAGCATGATATTTTACAATATGTATATAGTGCGGTAGACGTACATGTGTTAATCGAATAATACTTACGGATGCCTCACGCTTAAGCTTTGAATAATACGTACGGCAATGCCTCACGGCTTAAGCCTGAATAATAAAGAACTGAAAACATTTCAAAAGGACTACTAAACCATTTTTTTTACAGAAGAGAATTAATTGGTTTCTCAAACAGAAGCTTAAGAGTTATACTAGCTTTATGGGAAGTTAAGTATAACCACTTAAGATTGATAAAAGAAACAAGTTGCCTATGTATTTCTAAGACTTATATGAAATTGTGAAAAGAATAATAAGATGGTTTGATAAGTAGACATGACATGTTGCTATGTGTGTTAGTACTCATAACGTTTGTATAAGTGAGTATCCTTGTTGTACTTATGTTGTTTAAAGATAAGTCGTTATGTTAGTGTACTATCACTCACCTCTTGAGATGATCTGGAGGTTAAGGCGCCTCCGACGCGGGTAGACTCGGTGATGCAGGACCATGATTCGAGAATACCTCGTGCGGGTCCAGGGGGCCTATGCGAGCTACGAGAGTTCGTGTTAGTATGCGGGGTTATGCCTCACGCGGTTACATGGCCGTGCGGACAATGAGTCGGGGCGATGCGAGGAGTAGCTACGCCGACGCGGGGTTATACCTCATGCGGGCCACGCGAGTGGCCTATGCGGACTCGAGTCCGTGATTAGGCTTGCAGAATGAGGATGTGGCGAGTAGTGGCCCTGTTTCGATCATTCGCGGCCTAGACAAGGCGTATTCTGATTACTATTATTGCTCTTGTTTGTGATGTGGCACTATGCGGTTTCGGTTGTTTCACACATATTTGTAAACCGTTTTAAAAATGATATGTTTTCATTTAAGTACTTTCTGATTTCGCATACTTAGTACTGTTATCGACCTCCTTGGGGCTGCGTTCATGCCGGTAAGCAGCAGCGGTGTGCTAGATCCGCATCCTTAGGATCTCTACGTTGGTGTCGTGAGCTCCATCTCTTCCGAGGCTCTACTTTTGGTATGATCTCCGTTGTAGATAGTTTTTATCTGATCGAGGTATGGCGGGCCCCTGTCCGCCATAGTTGTATATTTCCTTAGAGGTCTGTAGTCATTTATGCGATTGTCGGATGCTTCGCTAAAACATGATTATATATATATCGAAAGGCGATGTTTTCTCACATAATCGTATGTCTTGTTTTATAAATCGTTTCATGTCTTGCTTTATGTTTCCGCTGATTACTCGATGTATGACTACTTGGGTGCCGGTAAGGCACGATCACGGGCCAGGCAGTCGTGACAAAAGTGGTATCGAGCGATTAATCCTCGGAAAGTGTCTACGACCGTATCTAGTAGAGTCTTGATTATCGGTGTGTTGTGCACCACACCAATAATCGTGAGGCTATAGGATATTTAGGATTGGTTTCCGTTCTTCTCATTCCGAGATCGTGCTTTAGAGTCGTGTTATAGGTTGGACCCTCTAACGTATTCCTTTCCCATGTGATTATCCTCCACGTAAGGCAACCCGCCCGGAAGGCAAGCGGCCGGAGTCGCTAGTGACACCCAGAGTCACGAGGCTCGTGCCCGATCTATACGAGACGGCGAGTTCTATGACGCCACGCCGGCCAGAGACCACAAGACCCACACCTCGCATCCCGCGATGCAGGCGGAGAGTTAGGCCTGAGAGATGGCCCACTTTTGGCTAAAGTTGTGGCCCGACACGAGAGAGGCCGGATCTGCGATTCGATTCAGCTCAGTCACGGCCGCACGTTGTTCACCCGAGGCGAGAGTTTGAGGCTACGAGACTTCGAGCAGTTCACGGAGTTTTATGGATCGAGGCCGAGGATGATCCGCAGGAGTTCATCCGCCTTCGGAGGATTTTGAGAGTGATCGAGCGTCGAGACCGAGTCCGTGATCTTTGGTTCACATAGTTGCGTGATACCGCGATCGATTGGTTTGATTCATGGAGTTATCCCGGGAGAGCACGCGTCCCGCCTACTGGGATGAGTTCTCGAGGCTTTCCTCACTCACTTCGCCTCCACAGATGAGGAGGCGCGGGTGATAGATTTTTACCATCGAGGGCAGAGGGCGACCGTCGGGAGTACAATGTCGAGTTTGATTCATCGCTCGATATGTCCCAAAGATTGGTAGCGAATATGGAGGATAGGGTGCACCGCTATGTCACCGCTGAGACGACTATATGGCCGAAGTCATGTGCGGGGTTTCTCTCCCGGGTATGGACATTACCGCGTGCAGCTCACGCCCTTGGATGCGAGGCGCAGGTCGACAGTGGGCGACGAAGCAGGCGAAGGCCGGCGGGAGGTCTTACGGTGGTTATCGTGGTGGCGGCCTCGGCGATCTAGATTCGCACCACGGCCCGGACAGAGCACTCTGCACCGTCCTCGCCACGGCCGCGATTTTGAGGCGGACCGGGGCCCAGGGCTTGGGCGTCGAGGTAGCGAGATCGGCCGTCGGGACCACCCCACGGTGTGGCCGTCGGTAGATCCCATTACGGGAAGTGTGGTACTACTTTTGGAGCTTGTTACGATTGTAGCGGCAGGTCACTTTGCGGATCGTCGGCCGGCGTGGCGGTGGTAGGCTCACCCGAGTTCATTCTGCCGCTCATCATCTCCTACGATTACTCGCCCGGGCGTGGTGCTCATGGGTCGCAGGTCGCGCCAGGCCGTGGCTCGTCGATTCTAGCGGTCCTCGTAAGCCGCATTTATGCTTTGTCGGTAAGCGACAGATCGGGAGGCCTCACCGATGTCGTCAAGGTACCTTATCGGTTCGTTTGGTTTGATGTATGCTTTGATAGATCCGGTTCTACTGGTCCCATATATCTCCCTTGTTGCTAGTAGGATAGGGATAGAGCCCGAGTCCATAGACCACTTTCGAGGTAGCTACGCGATGGGTGATTCGGTGGTAGCTCGGTGGGTATATAGAGCTTGTCTGTGATCATTTACGTCGCCACTGGCCGACTTGATAGAGTTGGAGATGATTGACTTGATGTGATCATGGGATGGATTGGCTAGCTTCGCTACGCCAATGTAGGCAGAGAGAATAGTACGGTTCAGTTTCGGCGAGTCGGTTGTTGAGTGGGAGAGCACGGTATCGCCAGGGGTAGGTTTATTTCCTACCTCAGGCTAGGAAGATGGTGCAGAAGGGGTATATCTACCATCTCGTTCGGGTGTTTGATACTGAAGCTGCGGTGCCAGATTTTCCGTCGATTCGATAGTCACGAGTTCCCGGCGTGTTTCGGATGACCTCGGGTATCCTCCCGAGAGGAGATCGAGTTTTGTATAGATGTGTTGCGGATACTCGGCTATTTCCATTCCGCCATCTGAGAATGACACTGCCGAGTTGAGAGAGTTGAAGGATCAGCTTAGGGATTTGCTAGAGAAGGGCTTCATTAGGCCTAGTGTTTCTCCCTGGGGAGCCGGTATTGTTCGTGAAGAAGAAGGACGGGACGCTGCGCATGTGTGTTGATCTGAGCGGTGAACAAGGTGACCATTAAACGAATACCCCTTCAGGATTGATGATTTGTTCGACCGGTTGCGAGTGCGAGATGTTTCTCAAGATTGATCGCGATCGGCTATCATCAGTGCGAGTCGAGAGGTGGATGTCCCAGGATCGCATTCGGACGATGCGGGCATTATGAGTTGTGGTCATGTCTTTGGTTGACGATGCTCGGCGGTATTCATGGATTTGATGAACCGAGTGTTCAAACCATTTTGGACACGTTTGTGATAGTGTTCATTGATGATATCTTGGTTTATTCTCAATCGAGCGGGAGCACGCGAGCATTTGAGGCGATCTTGTGATTCTCCAGACCAGCGATTAGACGCCAAGTTTTCCAAATGTGAGTTTTGGTTGACTTGATGGCGTTTCTTGGGCATATTGTGGTGATGGCATTCGAGTTAATCTGGCGAATCGAAGCGATCGGGACTTGGCCTGAACCTACTACTCGCGAGGTTCGCGATTTCGGGCCTTGCAGGTATTATCGGTTCGTGGAGAAGTTTGCTTCTATCTACGCACCATTGACTAGGTGACTCGAAGGCGGCCAAGTTTGATGGTGATGCTTGTGGCGGGGTTTCGATTCTTTGAAAGAGGCGACGACCGCCTCGTTCTTACTCTTCCGCAGGTCCAGATGGTTATGTCGTGTATTGTGATCGTCGGGCATCGGGTTGGGATGTGTGTTGATGCAGCATGGCGAGTTATAGCATATGCATCCCGACGGTGAAGAATCACGAGGAACTACCCACCCATGATTTGGAGTTGGCGGTGTGATTCACGCTTTCAAGATCCGGAGGCACTATTTGTATGGGGTTCACGTGGATATTTTTACGGACCACAAGAGCCTCGGTATATCTTCACAGAGGAGCCGAACTTACGGCGAGCGGTGGTTAGAGTTGCTTAAGGATTACGATGTGGACATCCTGTACCACCCGCAAGGCGATGTTGTGGCGTATGCCGCCAGTCGTAGGTCGATGGGAGCCTATCGGATGTGCGGCTAGAGAGAAGGGACATGGTTCGTAATTTGCACGATTAGCGAGCCTTGGTGTCCGTTTGATTGATTACGATAGCAATGGGGTTAGAGTTCGTGAGGTTGCGAGTCTTCCATCGTTGAGGAGGTGAAGAGGCGGCGATTCGAGGATCCGGCTTTGATTCGATATCGTGATCTGCCTCTTCGTGAGGCAAGGGTCCTTTTGAGGTAGCACCGATGGGGTGCTAAGGTTTGAGCGAGTTGTGTGTTCGGATGTTTGAGGACTTGGCAGAGTTCTTGGGGAAGCACTGCGGCGCGCGTTACTCTATCCATCCGGTCGACCAAGATGTACCACGACCTTAGATCCGTGTATTGGTGGGATGGCTTGAAGAGGGGCGTTGCGAGTTCGTAGCTCGGTGCGTGTTGTCGGCGGTGAAGGTAGAGCACCAGAGACACGGTGGTTTATTCTGAGCGATAGAGAAACCGACATGGAAGTGTGAGGTAAACAACATGGACTTCATCACAGCATTACCTCGCACTCAGAGTATACATGATTCTATATGGGTTATAGTCGACGGTGGCGAAATCAGCCCACTTTCTTCCGTCGGACGACTTTTGGTGAGGATTATGCGGACTTTACATCCGAGAGATCGTCGATCGCGTGGAGTCCCTACCGATCATATCGCATGCAGGAGCCCGGTTCTGACGGCTCAGAGGTCCTTCGAGAGGGTTTAGGGGCGCAGTGAGCACGAGTCGCATTTCATCCACGATGACGGACGAGGCGAGCGCACTATCCGACTCGAGAATATCCGCGAGCCCGTGTTATTGACTTGATGGTAGTTGGGAGGATGATTTGCCTCTAGTTGAGTTCGCGTATAATAATAGCTACCACTCCAGTATTCAGATGGCGCCTTATGAGGCCTTGTATGGGAGGAAGTGCAGATCGCCTATAGGTTGGTTCGAGGTGGGTGAGGTGCAGCTAGTGGGACGGTTGGTGCAGCGGATGGATAAGGTGAAGCTTATCCGAAGGCGGCTATTGGCGACTCGAGTCGGCGAAGTCGTATCAGATCATCGTCGTCGACATCCGAGTTTGCGATTGATGATTGGGTTTTCTGAAGGTGTCACCCATGAAGGGTGTGATGAGATTCGGGAAGAAGGAAACTTCGGCCAGTACATTGGGCGTTTCGTTGTCGCGAGGTAAGCAAGTTGCTATGAGTTGGATCTGCCGTCCGTCGGGCGGTGCATCCGGTGTTTCACGTTTCTATCTTTGAGGAGATGTATCGGATCCATCTAGTGGTACATCCGATTGACGATGTCCAGTGACCAGGGGTTATCGTATGAGAGATTCCCATAGCGATAATCGATCGTCGGGTTAGGCGTATGCGGACGAAGGGCGTGGCCGTCAAAGTCTTGTGGCGGAACGAGCTCGAGGAGGAGATGACGTGGGAAGCCGAGGAGGACATGAGGCGAAGTATCCTCACCGCTCCCCCTCCGGGTAATTCACTTTCCTACTTGTAAATCTTCATTATCGTTTATGCCTAAGTGTTGTTTATGGTAGTGTGTGGCTTTGCAACCGCTTTAAGTTTTGAAGAACCTTATCGTTATCTGTGGGAAGGAACATTCGACGAATGTTTCTAAGGAGGAGAATGTTATACCGTATTTCAGTATATGCGTAAAGGAATACGTCTACAAAAGTTTGGTCTTAAAGTTAGGCCTTGGACGATTTTTAGGCCTGACTCACAAAGCGACGCTTTCCGACGAAACGTTTCCACGACTTCGTAGGATAAATTCCGCTATGTCATTTCTAATTTTTGCGGATTTTTCCGAGAGACGTAACACTTTGGACCAACGAGAGGCGACACTTGCCACCCTCTCATTGGTGGACTTGTCACGCAATAGGGCGAATGGATGACCATCCTTGTCATAAAGTTGGTTAGATATTTTGTGTGCAAGTTGGCTAGGTACACTTGCCCTAATCTTGACCTTACACACCTAGCACTTGGCTAAATCTTGGCCATTGGTTGGCCATGTCTTGACCTATAAATACCCTCTTGAGATGAAGAGTTCTTCATCCACAAAAGCTTTCAAGTCTAAAAATCCTTCCTCTCCCTTTGTAAGCAATTCGTCCAACCACCCCCTCCTCCGAGAAGCTTGGCGAGGCTACCCCACCTAGCCTAGCGAAACCTACCCCCTCCTGGTAGAAAAGTTGCCTTCTGTATTGTTATAATGCCCAAAATACCCTAGCCCTAATACCTTAGTACTTAGTAGAAGTTGTGAAGAACTTCTAAGGTTTCATGAGCATACAACTTAGGAGCAAAACCTTGCTCAGCGACTTTTCTAGGATATTATTGGGCTTACCGAGGTAACTAATCCTAACCCTCTTTTGAATTAGAGAATACTTCTTGTTGTAGAATAAGAATAAGTATAAATACTTAGAAGGTTATTAAGGAATAGAATTGAACTGTAACACCTTAGAAGGGTATAAAAGAAGAATATCTGATGTACTTACATAGAATTTGTTTTCACGATGAGACTTATATAGCTCAGGGTAGGGTTGTCCGCCCGACTTTTCGTAGAATTGAGGACCCTCTGTTTAGAATGACCTACGAATAGTCTAGACTTTGATAGATATCTGTGACTATTATAGTTGATTCTCTGCGCGACATACTCGACTTGGCGGTGGATTTCGAGAAGGTATGTGATTCTTCCTAAAGCATGATATTTTACAATATGTATATAGTACGGTGGACGTACATGTGTTAACTGAATAATACTTACGGCAATGCCTCACGGCTTAAGCCTGAATAATACGTCTGAATGCCTCACGCTTAAGCACGAATAATAAAGAATCGAAAACATTTCAAAGGACTCTCAACCATTTTTTACAGAAGAGAATTAATTGGTTTCTCAAACAGAAGCTTAAGAGTTATACTAGCTTTATGGGAAGTTAAGTATAACCACTTAAGATTGATAAAAGAAACAAGTTGCCTATGTATTTCTAACAGACTTATATGAAATTGTGAAAAGAATAATAAGATGGTTTGATAAGTAGACATGACATGTTGCTATGTGTGTTAGTACCTTGTAACGTTTGTATAAGTGAGTATCCTTGTGGTACTTATGTTGTTTAAAGATAAGTCGTTATGTTAGTGTACTATCACTCACCTCTTGAGACGATCACGGAGGTTAAGCGCCTCCGACGGGGTAGACTCGGTGATGCAGGACCGTGATTCGAGAATACCTCATGCGGGTCCAGGGCCTATGCGAGCTACGAGAGTTCGTGTTAGTATGCGGGGTTATGCCTCACGCGGTCTATGTGGCCCGTGCGGACAATGAGTCGGGGCGACGCCGAGGAGTAGCTACCTCGATGCGGGGTTATACCTCATGCGGGCCCACGCGAGTGGCCTATCGCGGACTCGAGTCGAGATTAGGCTTGCAGAATGAGGATGTGGCGAGTGGCCTGTTTCGATCATTCGCGGCCTAGACAAGACGTATTACGATTACTATTGTTGCTCTTGTTTGTGATGTGGCACTATGCGGTTTCTGGTTGTTTCACACATATTTGTAACCGGTTTTAAAAATGATATGTTTTCATTTAAGTACTTTCTGATTGCATACTTAGTACTGTTATCGACCTCTCCTTGGGGCTGCGTTCATGCCACGGTAAGGGCAGCAGTGCTAGATCCGCATCTCAGGATCTCTACGTTGGTGTCGTGAGCTCCATCTCTTCCGAGCTCTACTTTTGGTATGATCTCCTGTTGTAGATAGTTTTTGCTGATCGAGGGTATGGCGGGGCCCTGTCCGCCATAGTTGTATATTTCCTTAGAGGTCTGTAGTCATATTTATGCGATTGTCGGATGTATCGCTAAAACATGATTATATATATATCTTAGAAAGCGATGTTTTCTCACATGTCATGTCTTGTTTTATAAACTGTTTCATGTCTTGCTTTATGTTTCCGCTGATTACTCTGATGTATGACTACTTGGGTGCCCCGGTAAGGCACCAGTCACGGGCCCCGGAACGGGTCGTGACAAGATTGATTTAATCCGTCCGCTTAGTTGATTCTCAACTTCTGCTTTGCAGCGTTTGAATGCTTCAAAGGCCTCATCTTTACTTTTGAGCAAGTAAAGGTAACAATCTCTTATGCTATCATCTATGAAAGTCACAAAGTACTTGTTCCCCCCTCTAGTTTGTGCGAACTTCAAGTCACATATATCAGTGTGTATGAGTTCTAGAGGAGCGGTTTTGTTTCGACGGATCTAAATGGACTCTTTGAAAGTTTTGCCTCTACACACACCTCACGCTTACGTTGAGGGTTTACGTCGATAGAAGGCAACAACTCCATCTTTACCAACCTTTCGATAGATTGATAGTTTACATGTCCTAATCTGTGATGCCACAAATTATAAGATTCAAGCAAGTAAGTAGAAGACTCAATTTTATTAATGATAAGAGTAGTCATTACATGAGAAGCATTAACCTTAAAGTGGCATTCACAGACGAAGCCTCTTCCTACAAACATTCCATTTTTAGTGATTACAAACTTATTAGATTCAAACAGTAGCCTAAAACCAGCGTTCACCAATAGTGGTCCAGAAATTAAATTTCTTCGAATTTCTGGGACATGCATCACTTCCTTTAGAGTCAGATCCTTCCCGGACGTCATCTTCAGGACCACCTTCCCTACCCCCAGAACCTCTGAAGAAGCATTGTTACCCATGAACAACTTCTTATCCGTGACTGGTGTATATGTGGAAAATGTGTCTTTGTTGGAACATATGTGGTGGGTGGCCCCTGTGTCCATCCACCATTGCATAGGATTCTCAATGAGGTTTGCTTCAAGAACCACCGCTGAAAAATCCTCAATCATATTGCCAAGAAGAGTATCTTCGACGACGTTGGCCTTGGCCTTTCCTTTGGCCTTCACTTTATTAGCATGTTTGAGTTTGCGGCACTCCTTAGCCATGTGACCAGATTTGCCACAATAAAAGCAAGTCCCTTTAAACTTTTCAGTTGTTGGGCCCTTTGCATCCTTTTGGAACTTACGCTTCTTGTTTGGGTCCCCTCTTACTTCCGCCATATGGTCTTCTTATTGTCCTCCTGAATCTGGAGTTTGACAATAAGCTCATCTAGAGTCATTTCTTTCGTTTTGAGTTTTAGATAACTCATAAACTCATTCCACGAGGGAGGTAACTTCTCAATCAACGAGCCAACCAAAAATTGCTCGTTTGGCTTCAAACCTTCCAAATCCAAGTGATGTACAATCATTTGAAATTCCTGGACTTGGGATGCCACCGTCTTGTTGTCCACCATTTGAAATTTTAGAAACTTCGCAATGATGAACTTCTTTGAACCCGCATCTTGGGTGTTGTATTTCATCTGAAGCTTATCCCATAATTCTTTGGCAGTGCCAACGGTACAGTATACCGTGTAAAGAGGATCAGATAAGCAATTCAGGATATAGTTTCGGCAAAGAAAATCACTATTACTCCAGGCATCTAGAGTCAATTTCATGCCATTAGTAACATGGATCTCCTAGCCCCCTCCCGCCAATATTTCAGGCTGAGGGTCCACTTCATCTCCAACTTTTGGAGGATCTTCGGTTAGGAATCGAGATATTCCATTAACCGTCAGAAAGAAAAGCATCTTTTGTTGCCACCTCTTAAAGTTTGTTCCCATGAACTTCTCTGGGCGTTCATGGTGAAAACCAGAGGGTGGTGGAACAGTGGTGTTCCCATTAGAAGTAGTAAAGACGTTTGGAACGCCATGAACAACAGTGGTGTTGGCACTAGTTGTGCCTTGTGCAGTGAAGGCATTTGAGTTGCCTTGAACAGTGTTGGTTTTATTTTCTCCAGTCATGTTGTTGTTAACAACGAATATTGTCTTAAGATTGTGAGTAAAATTGCGAATTACAAGAAAATCGGAAAATAACAACAACAACAAATTACAGTCTGAAATGGAAAATAAAGAAAGGTTGGTTGAGTCGATTGATATTCAATATGTCCTTAAGACAATATTGTCTCATATTAATCCCTTAACGGCTATTGACAATTCGTTTCTCAATATAAAACAACCACTTGAGCAAAGGATAACTCAAGAGTTTACTATAAAAGAAGAATCTATGAGTGTATGAAGAATTGCAAGAGAGGAAGATTTTCTGAATTGTTGAGTGTCAAGTGTGTTTTGCAAATGAGCCAAAGACATCATTTTATAGTGTTGAATTGCCATGAATTAGACTTGATTGTGGAGTTACAATTCAGCCAAATAATAGTTGCATTCATGAGCAACATAATGGAGAGTTAATACTCCAAAGTCAACCCAAAAATCATCTTAAATTCGCTTTCAACGTTCTGAAACTGTCGCAGCGCCAGAACTTCAGAGTGTTCTGAGCGTTGCCGGCGCCGCGACTCTGAGGAGATGGCGCTGCGGCGCCGAGGCAGTTCTTGCGGCGTCGCGGCCCGTTTCCGACTAGTTTCGACATTCACACTTTGTGCAATTTTTCCTTCATTTACTAACATGAAATCAACGTCATTTGGTCAATAACCGTCTATCACTTCATGTCCCGAACATATCGTATATGTACCAATATTTCTTTCACTAAGGAAATTTGTGATTCTTGACACAATGTGTGCACGTGTGTGGAAACAAGATTTCCGTCGTGCGGGACCCCACATGTTCGAGTCATTTATAATAGAATTAATTATATTCACGTTTAATAAATAAATTTCCAACAATTTATTAGAAGTGAGCATTTTTCTTTTTTTCCCCTTCAAATATTTATCAAATTCTAATGGTTTAAATCTAACTAAATTAGTAAAATAGAAAATTTAAATAGAAACACCAGAAATTTCTGAAACCGCAACACAGAAAGCTACATCAAACACAAAACATAGACCAAAAGTAACAAAAAATACTTCAAAAAGAGGCACTGGACTCTTGAAATAGAAAAAGTTAGCTTAATGTGAGTTCCAGCTTATTTTCTATTTTACGGTTCGGATTAAATTTAACAATAAATATTTTGATAAATATTTACAACTACAACATATTCAGTGAAATTACACAATTACAAACTTAAAAATGCTCACTTTTGACAAACTTAAAAAATTAAAATTGCAAACTATTTTAAACTACTATCAAATAATGGACCGTTTTTATCATTTCTCAACAGAAAATAACATCTTTTTAAAAAGCAAACTAAAAAGGAACAGATACTGTTGACAATCATTTGTGGTCAGTGACACTGAAGTCTACTACACTTACCCTTTTCTTTTTTTGAATTGATTTGATTTTTATTTGACAACTTGTAAGTATATAGAGAGAAAAACAGTGAGAAAGATTGTGTGTTGTTAATGGAGCTGGTAAGTTACTCTGACCCTATGAATGAATCAAGAGGCTCTAGCCCACCATGGCAAGAAATGTTTCGATCTGCTTCAATGAAGAAAACTGAGTCACAAACCAAGAACCATGAAACACCCCCAAAAATACCAGAAACCAAAGAGCACCAAGATCACAACTTTTTATCAGATGAATCTCAGGTACAGTTTAAATGTGTGGTCATCTCATCAAGTTGTTTGGGTGGTTGTTACATATCATTTCATAATGTATTGTATCGTATTGTGTTGTCTTGATGAATACAACGTTGAATAGATTGTATCATTTTTTGTCGTTTCACATATTGCCACGCACCATCAATTTGAATAATAAACTTACAATATTACAAAAAGGTACAACAGGGTTAGAGTTATTATTAAAAACGTAAGATAGAGGGTAAAATAGAAAAATAAATACTCCTTCCCGCCTTAAATGTCGATTTAACTCATTTCACACCATTAAGAGTGATAAATGGAAAGTATAGTTTACTAAGTTACCTTATTTAATGAAAGTATATTGATTGTTTCTACTTAAATATTGCACATGCTCTTTAATATTAAGGGTATAGTTAGAATCACTTGCCAACTTTAGTCTTGAATTCCTACAATAACAATTATCTTAGGACACATTTTTTGAGCTAAGTGACTGTTAATTTGCGAGGGGATATTTGGATAGATTGTATCGTTTTCTGTCATCTCATAATGCCACACACTGACACACCATCAATTTCAAAAATAAACTTACAATACTACAAAGATAAAAGGTACAATAAGACTAAAGTTGTTATTAAAAAAGGTAAGGTAAATGGTAAAATAGGGTTATTAAA
Source organism: Przewalskia tangutica (assembly GCA_029844215.1). Taxonomy (NCBI): domain Eukaryota; kingdom Viridiplantae; phylum Streptophyta; class Magnoliopsida; order Solanales; family Solanaceae; genus Przewalskia; species Przewalskia tangutica. The sequence continues at coordinate 737,342 of CM056730.1, read as the reverse complement.
AGCAATAAGTAAAACTATGTGAAAGAATCGATCACACCAAATCAGTCGTTACATAAAATGATACTTTTCATCGTTACATGACAATGTATTTACCAATATGATACAATAAATTTAAATAACAGACATCATATTTGGTTATATTATGTTATTATGTCTCATTACACCCTCGCGTGATGCTAGTACGTGGAAATTCGTTCTCTCCCTCCCCCCCCCCCCTCCCCCCGCCTTATAATTGGTTGTAGTAAGACTTGAATCTAGGACCTTTATATGTTGTTGAAATGTGTGACCATCCCATATAAAAGGGTTAAGATGTTAGAAAGCATACTTTTAATAACTTAATTATATTATATCTCAACAGGTGGCTCTGTACATAGCCATGACTCATGCTGGTGTTGCATTCACAATTTTCATTCTCTATGCTGTGGGCAAATTGCTTGAAGAATATTTAAGGCCTATTTTATGGGCAGTGCTTTGTTCAATACCTTTAAGAGGAATTCAAGAATTCAACAAGCCCTTGTTGCTTCTGGTCTGAACCTTTAAAACTAGGCCTTACAGAGACTATTTTGGCCGTCCCTGTTGCTGTATTCAGGGTCTTTTTCGGAACCCTTGTTGATATTAGGGAAATGATTTTCGGGATTGTTCTTAGGAGACAGAAAGGTGGTAGTGTTTTGAAGCGTAACTGAATTGGTTTTTAATGTTGTTGAGGTGGTTAGTTTCATGTTGGGTGTTTGTGATGGCATATGAGGAAATTGGTCTATTTGGATCAGTTGCTCTTCTTGCATTGGGATTTACGGTTCCTACTAACAGTGTAGAGTCTACTATGAATGTAGTAACGTCTTTTCGGAGTCATAGCTTTTGTAGGCTGTGGATATCAGCTTTTTTCACTAGAGGGATATTGAAAAGATTGAAAACCGTTGTGGTGGTTGGACTGATTGTCAGGTTGAGTGTTGGTTCGTTGACAGGTATGATTTTCTTCTCTTGTGAGATTGGAATGGAAGGAAAAGATGCGGTTATCGCATTGAAATCCCGTGTTGAGGAGAGTAATTATGCTGAGAAAATTGGCGTCAAACAATGGATGGATGAAAATGATGTCCCGTGGATGGTCGACAAGTACACTAGTCAATTGTACGAGACTGTATTTGACCAGATGGATAGCTATGCTAAGCAATATAATATGACTGAGTTTGTTTCTGGGATCAAACATTTTATCAGAATCCCGGTGAATAATGAACGGTCTACGAGTTTGTCATCCCGCTCTCGGTACAACAACAACATACCCAGTGAAATTCCATAACGTGGGGTCTGAGGAGGGTAGAGTGTACGCACACCTTAACTCTGAAAGTATATATATCTTAGAGACAATCATTATTAGGGACAAATGTACTTAAACACATTCGTATTATTAATAAGATTAATTTATTTATGGCATGTGCGATTATTAAATTATTATTTGTTGTTTGTAATTATTCATTAATGTGCATTCCTTGAGCTTACGTTGTCATTAATAGAGTGAGATATTGATGATAGAGCGTAACTCTCAAAGTAGCCTCGACTAATGATCATCGAGAATGGGATATCGATGATATGTAATAAGTCGACATGTGGTCTGCATCACATTCTTGGAGAATGTAGGATGTCTCACCTGCTACTAGTAATGGTTACTAATGATGGACACATGAATACTTTTGGAAAGTATTGGTATACCCTGCTGATAAACTATTTGTTATACATGTCTAGAGTGTTATCAGCGTGTGGGAGATAAATGTTCTTTGACTTGAGGTCAATATGCACCTAGTTTACAGAGTAATATACTTTGACCATGTCCTAAGCTTAAACTCCTTATATGATAAGATATGACTTGTGTTGGGTGCATTATGATGTAAATTAAGGTGGTGATTGGGCCAAGTATAGGATTCATTCCTCGATTGGATGTTCGAGAGAGCACTCAACTTCTCAGTGATATTAGGTCGACCAAGTCATTGGTCAATGCAAGAGACATATTTAGAATATGGTCTAGTTGTCGACTAATATAGATGAGATATCAAGCCATTTGGATAGACACATGGCAAATTCTAAGCTTGATCGAGTGTGACGCGAATGAAAGAAATTTATCATCTCACATAAAGGTTATGTTTGCTGAATTCATGTAAACGTACTTCACATATTGAGTTCGTCGTACTGCGCAATCTAGGAGTTCCGTATGGATGTGAAGGTCTATAGGGTCACACTATGTCGATTGTCTCTTCGATCTAAGGGTGTATTGAGAAAGTATTAAATATTCGATTTGAAATCGAGATATTTAAATTAATAATAACTATGAGATAGTTTCTATTTGATGTAAATTATTTAATTAAGTCAAAATTGAATTTTGGATTTAATTAAATGTGTTGAATATATATTAACGAAACGAGGAACATCATCGACGTAAGAGTCGCGCGCTACCCTGATGGGCGGTCAGTGTGGCCCATCGCCTCGTTTAGGGGCTTAGAGCCCAACCCTAATCCGGTTTTGACCTAAAACTAACTATATATACAGCACTAACCTCATTGTTAACATACACTAAATCGATTAAACATTTTAGACTTAGAGTTTATAATAAATTTTCTCAAATCTGTGCCAAGATTTCATGTCTTTCTTGACAGAGGAATACACTGCATCAAGGTTCTTACAATCGAAGGGATAATCGTGTGTACGCCTTTAGTAGAGATTTCAGAGTAAACAACCCGCAAGTATTCTTGTTTAAGTCTTTACAAGTTTCAATTGTCATATAACCATACCAGAAGGAATTGTTGGATAAGTAAATAAAATTTTAAACTTCCGTTGTGTCATACTTGTATATTTGAACCCAACAAAATCCTACAACCTCTACCGTGTTAGCTAGAAAGGTTGTTTCCGAAAGATCCTCGGCTCAAGACAAAGCATAAGTACAAGCAAAACAAGAGAAACGGTCAGACCCGTACAAGAAATCTAAAGCAAAATGATGGTAACAAAAGCGAATAAGTCATGATAAAACATTTTGAAAAAAGAAGCAGTAATTAACGCATGTAAATAAGATAAACAAAGTACACGAAAGGAAGATTAAGGATCGTGAATGGAGGCAAATGTACGCAGAAGCGGACGCGATTTTCAGGGAATTTCTGATCACTAGAAAGGACTTGGGAAAAGGCGAAAGGATTTTCCCTTCAAGGAGCAAATGTTATGCAAGGCGTACTTGTTAGTAGCACGTCTCTTTTAGGTAGCAGCATACAGGTCAGTGGCGTAGCTACATAAATTATACTGTGTATATAGAAAATAATACTCCCTCCTTCCCAATTAATGTGACACTTTCCTTTTTAAAAGAATGACACCTTTATCTATTGTAACAATTTCACTTTAAAGTGCACATTTTATCCATGCCGAGTCAAACACCTTCACATAGATTGGTATAGAGGGAGTATTGTGTATATATTTCAAAAATTATTTCTTGTAAATATATATTAAATTTTGAACACCCTCGGCAAACATTCTGGCTTCGCCATTGGTGCAGGTCATGTTCTCGATCGGGAATTCTATACTTTCAGGAGCTGCAGGAATTTTCAATTCGTGTCTCAATTGATGGTGTTCTTTTTGGTACTTTATTATCTTATCACATCGGAGACCGGAGGAGCAACTGAACAAGTAATATGCATGCTTCTGATATCACATTCTGCAAGGACTCGATGTGTTGAAGTTCTTGATAAAGCTATTTCCGGGGTTATTTTAGCAACTTCTGAGATTGCATTTTTTCAGGGATGCTTAACTTGGCTCTTGTTCAGATTATACTCCATACACTTTTTGTACATGTTGACTGTCCTTGCATTTATCAGTCCTCTGTTTCCGATTTTTCTTACATGGCTTTCGACTATCCCAGCAGCGTTACAGTTAGTGTTTGAAGGTCGATATATATTGTCCATGAGTTAATCCGTTATTCATCTTGTGCTTATGGATTATGGTGCTTTTGAAATTCAAGATGATATCCCCGGCTATAGTGCATATCTCACCGGTCTCAGCGTTATCGGTGGAATGACATTGTGTTCTTCAGCAATTGAGGTAAATAACAAACATTTGTTTCTCTTGAATTTCTATTATAAGTTTCCTCGCATAGTTTCATCTCTTTGTTAGCATATATTGGAAGTATTTGTTTCTCTTGTTCCTCTACGTGACCATAAGAAGAAAAGGTGTGTAAGAGGCTTATATCGTCAACCAACAAAAGGCAAAAGATTGCCCGAGTCACCTATTCTAGTATTCGACAGAAAGGAAGCTCTTAATATTGTTTGTCTTTACCTTATCAAAAAAAAAATTGTTTGTCTATTCCACCCGTTTGATATGAAATGAACTTAAATGAAGAAGTGGGTATTCATATCCGGCCCCAATTTGTTTGGAACTGAGGCGTAGTTGTTATTGTCTTTCCAACCATTGTGGTGAACAACATGAAGAGAAGGAAAAATGCTTCCTTTGGGGGAAGAAACACACTTCCTTTTTATTCAACATTATTCTTCACTCTCTCAACCTTGGTGTAAGCCATGCTTATGATCTCTAGGAACTACCGATAGAATTGTATTTAATGGCGTTAGAGGAAGAATCAGCTCAGTTTAATTACTTTAGATGAAATGGTGTCATCTATAGAACTTATGCAGCACTTTTAATAGCATATCTTAAAATCTTTATTTCCGAATTATGGGACACTATGAAATAGAAGAAGAGAAAAATCAAATACACAGCAAATGTAGCGATATTCTTTGAAGCACCCAAGGGTGTGGCCTAGCGGTCAACAAAATGAGTGAAACCCTTGGAGGCTAGTATTCAAATCCGAAGAAAAAAATGCTAGATGAGTAGTTTTCCCGTCTCCTATGTCTTGGTGGGGAGTGTTACTTGGTACCTGCGCTGGCCCAAGTAGGAGGTACCCAGTGGAATCGTCGAAGTGTCCACCATTATCCAGAAAAAAAATCTATATGTAGTGGCACTTACACCTTTGCTATTTGTTGAGTTTTGATATTGGTGAATGGGAAATGATGGGATGAAAATTAAAGGGAGTAAAAGGCTCTTTTGTCCCACATCGAAAAAAGAGAAGGAAAGAGAGGTGTATATATTACATTACACCTTCTCTAGTTGCTAAAAGGGTTGAGAGGGCAAGGACCCCTCGCGCCGTTGTCGTCGTCGCTCGGCTCGGCTTCGGATTTTTCGTTTATTATTTCATGATCAATTTGCTGTTAAGTAATGTTTATATCATGTAATCTGTTTCACTAAGTGATTAACAGATTGTGTTGAAACATATACCAACACTATTTTGTCAAGCAAGAAAAGATAAGTGGATGATCAGCTAGCTGAAGAAATGCATGTGATTTTCCTAAAAGCATTAGAAAGAATGAGTTATTTTTTTTCGTTTTAAAGGTGGTGTTGCTTGATATTAATAGTTCTTGTTATGTTATGCAGGGAGCGATAATGGGGCCACTAATAACTACTGGTGTGATTGGATTTAAATATTTGTATGTTAAGTTTGTATTGGAAGCACAGAAGGAATAAGTAGAACAAAACCCGTGTTTCCAACACCTGTTGAAAACATTTCGTAGCCATGAGAAGAAATATTGGATTCAACATTTTGTAGCCATGAGAAGAAACATTGGATGAAATGCTGCAACTTAGCTTGATCGCGAAGTGTTACAATAGCACTGAATCTTTTTCGCGGATCAATGGTTGGCTTTATTTCACCCTGTGATGGACTGTCTGTGTTCTTGTGCGAATTGGCTCGACGTTTGTGTATGTCTCCACAATCTGTCCATTCGTCTTTCTCTGAAAATTGGCACAAGGTTTATGTATGTCTTCAAAATCTGTCAATTCGTCTTTCTCTGCAAATCGACTCGAGATCTTATGTATGTTCCAAATGATCTTGTCATTGTGTATGTAAGTTGCCAGCTTACTTAATATTGGTTTGATTGTGTGTCGAATACATTTATTTTGAGCCGAGAGTCTATCGGGCTCTCTACCCACAAAGGTATGGATAAGGTCTGTGTATATCCTACCGTCCCCAGCCCCCACTTGTGGAACTACATGGGTATGTTGTATATTGTACATATTTGTTTGAGTTGTGTGAAGAGAGTTAGTTACCACAATCTGCACAGCTTCTTATGTCTTATTTCCCTTTTACTTGGTAATATTAGTGGTGCATGTACTTAGTTCTTGCTGGAAAAGAAATCCTCATACGTTATTAGCAGCTTGGCATTGAAGAATTTTAGCTAATTCTTTCTATCAAAGAGCTTCTTCTTTTTTGCCTTTTTGAAACTTGACTAATTCCACCCGATACTTGCTATTTCCGACCAACACATATATGATATATGCCCACTAATGCTTAGGTGAATGTAAAGAAATCATCTAGTATCATTTTGTCATTGGGATTTGAAGCTTAGATAAAGGGCGATTCGGTCACTAACTTTCATTATCATGTGGTCAGAAGAACAGGATGCGAGGATCTATTGTACGCAACCTTATCTCTACTATGAAGTCACGCCTTTGGATGCTTTCTACTATCAAAGAGTTTTCAGTCATAGACTGTCATTCATTATGTTGGTTCGCTTCAGTTGCGGATGCAAGAAACGGAAAAAATTGATAAGTTACATACACTAATCGTATGTTAAATCTTTTTACACTATCAGTTAATTTAAACCCGTAATTGCAGGTTAGTTACTATCTTTACCAAATGACCAATTAATGTTTATGAAATTTTTTGCCTATAATTACCTAATAAATGACCAGATTGTGCAAATAAATATCAGAACATATAACATAAAGTCATAAACTCGATCGATAATATTGTACATGGTTTGGTTGTACCTTTCAAATAACCAGTCCTATGACAACTTATTAAACCAGGCATTTCACATTTGCACAATTTTCCCTTAATTAATTTAAATCAGAAGGAAAATGCATAGTGCAATCAACTTGAAATTTAAGAGGAAGAACGATTTGAAACATGAAACCAGAAATCCTTGAGAGTAAGCATACTGCAAAGCATAGGCAAATTCGGGACTTTTGGTCCTAATAGAAAGATAAAAAGGAGTCACTTAGTTTAATCACAGCAAATGCATATTAGTCAATATGGCAACATCATGGTATTTGTCGTGACATAAAACTGAAGGATCGTTTGATGTTTGTTAACATGATAACACACACGCATTGAGGAACGACAAACTATGATGAGTAGAACAGCACAAAACAGTCCAACTGGCTTTGATTAAATTGATGGGTACACTGCATGCTAAGCATGAATGGACACAACATTTGCGAAGCATTTTCACTTCATGTATTTGTGAAGAAATTTCCGATGAAAGTCATTTCGGATAGTGTCATTGATGAAGCGCTTGGCTGCCTTCATTTCACCACGAGCTTGGTTCTTAAAAATCACATCATCATCCCACCTAACAATAGAGAAGTATATTCGATAAGACAAAAGAAAAAAAAATAAACTAGAGAATCTTGTAAATGCCAGATCTTAAAGCGAACCTTCGCTTTACACTGAACGACGCTGGCTGGTTGCTGTTTAACAGAGGGTTTCCTCTCAATAATTCTGCCTCCTTTGCTTTAAGCTCTTCTTCTTGCTCTTTCTTTTCCTGCCAAAATCACACAAAGTTAACAAGTCAGACTACCTTACATGACTGGTTGGCTTTTCACATGAACGTGACATTGGTATCTCCCCTTTTAGATTAATATTAACCTCAATAAATTTAGTCTATAGAACGACGAAATTGATAGAAAAAATAACAAGTAAATAAACTATGAGCATCTAGCTATACTTACTTTCCGAAGTTTCTCCTCTGCTTTTTCTTTCTTTATCTGTTCAAGTTCTGCCAAGAGAGCTTCTGTATCATCTACGTCGTCATCATCATCGTCATCACTAATCTCAGGAGAAACAGATTAACAACTTATAAGTTCCTGAGCTCACAATTATTATAAAGTTTAACAGCATATTCCACACAAAAAATCACATCAAAAAGGAAATGGTGATATTTACTGAGTACATGACATCTTTTACGAGTTTAGTTATAGCATAAGAAAGATGATTATTCAAACAATGTGCCTTTTCTGGGAATATTAATCCTTAAGTTGTAAATGGAAAACAATCTATCCGTACAAATACAGGAGAAGTTACAAACCTCTCATCGTCACTCTTGACATCCAAATCAGCATCATCAGCATCAGCAGTCCGTGGAACAATACGATCCTCAATCTCTCGTTTATACCCTGCAACAACAATATCGTCAATTAGAGGAGAAAGTTCATGAGAAACTTGTCTGAATGCCAAGACTAATCCAACAAATAACAGCAACTCACCTTCCAAAAAGAGTTGACTACCTTTCCTACGATCTCTGTCATCTACAATCAAATTACAATACAAAATCAGGCATTGAGCAAAGTCAGCTTACAATTAACAAGTCTGCGGGCACTTGTGTTATCTCTCTCCTTTTTTTTCTTGGGGGGGGGGGGGGGGGGTATTACAGACTTTAATTACCATTATAACCCTTATCTTTAGAAAAATGCCTCCGCTCACGGTCCTCCAACTCATCCCGGAGGTTCCTCTTCTGCAACTCATCCTGGGTGTCTTGTCCTTCCTTTCTGTGCCATACATGACAACAAGGAAAAGAGGTTAACAACTTGGAATCATCTTATAGATTAGAAAACAACTAACTGAAAGTTATTCAGGTAATCTTAAATGAGAAAGCCTTGACTTTATAAATAAACATTTCAATTTCACATTCCAGGAGATTCATCAATAGATGTAGAAGTAATCTGGGCATTGGCCATTCAACCTAATTCCGAAACAGACATATCATGTTATCTTTTTAGCTTTTAAATCTTTATCAAAACAAAAATCTTTTAGCTTTTAAATAAAATTGGAATGATTTTAAATTGCTCATGTTTTTCTTTGGGAAATTCATGATGCACTTGGGTCCTCATCATACTTATGACTCATAATGTTTCAACATGAAGAATAATCTTACCATTTTTCTGAAAGAGGAAGCACATTAAGATCATTCATTATAGTTTTGACATGTATATATAAATCTTTTTTTCTATTAATCTCAGAGGTGGTTGAGCAATTCTTTTTGTTTATGACCGAGAAATCAGTGTGGGGCCAAATACTTGGGATCAACTGCAGCCTTCGAAACTCTGAGATAATGGGCCCGCCCCTCCACCCTTTCCCACTTAACCATCAGGATTAGTTAGCAGGATGCAGGCAGAGCAGGGCTCAACCTTTTCTACTTGAAGTAAGTGCCCTGGGGGCAAAGTTGGTTGAGCTATCTCACCAGTCTCCAAATAGGTAACCACCTCAACTTCAAAGTGACCAGTGTTGTTAAAGGCGCGCTTAAGCCGTGAATCCCCGGCAATGCGCTTCACCTTGCTTTAGTGAGGCTTAAATATAAGAGTCAAGGTGCTAAAGCGTGTGCACCTTCACCAATAGGTTCTATCTTTAAGGGTACAACAACATATGTATAGCTTATTATAGTTTTTCTATTCTTTTGAACAAATAACTATTGTTTGTGCTTATAATTATATTTTCTCTCAATATGTTTCTATTCCTTATTTTTTCTTCATTGGTGCTTTTCTTCGCCAAGGCCACTTTAATTAAGCTATGGGCTCAAATCCCCAGTAAACTTGGTGCTTTTCGCTTTTGACTGCTAGAATAAAAAGAGGAGTCAGTAGAAAAAATCCAGTGCAACTACCAACTAAAAGAAATTCTACTTCTAGAAAAACACATAGATCAAAGTTGACGGCTATTATTTGGATCAATGACAACCTTTCTATAGTGATTAGTGCATTTTACCTGTTAGCCATTTCACAATATTAAAATGCAATGCGGGCGCGGGCGCACACACACACACACAAAAGCTCAGCAATGCAACTTAGATATCTATACTGAGATAGGTTGTCTGAGCCATGAAAATCCCATAGATTGCACTTGAATTTTGGATACATCCGTCACCCCTACCACCTCCCCCCAAATAATAAATATATAAACAAATAAATAAATAATTAAATAATAAAGGGTGAAAAAACTACAACCCACTTCGGTTTAGGTGGACATAACTAATTTATTTTGTTGGGGCTTGGAAAAAATATATGTAACAACAACAACATCAACATACCCAGTGAAATTCCACAACGTGGGGTCTGGGGAGGGTAGAATATAGGCAGACCTTACCTCTACCTTGGTAGGTAGAGCGGTTGTTTCCGAAAGACCCTCGGCTCAAGAGGGAAAAAAAATGTAATACAGAATAATAGATCAAAGTTATGTCCCTTTGCTTCTAAGTAACACTGACAAAGTTAAGTCTTAGCCCGAATTTCTGACAAAAGTTCCCACATATTTTTGCTAATAATTTTAGAATCTTACTGGCTATGTATTACATGTAAACAAAATCAGCTTGATAAATAACTGTTAAAGTGAAATCACAGTGTGATCCCTGTATCTCAGTTATAGATACATCTTCATAGAAAAAACATTTTGAATTTAACAACTTTATTTTTCTCTGGGATTTAACAAATTTATTACACATTCTTTTGTTCTATCAGCTCCAAATCATACTCAATGAAATGACTTCCGGAAACTATATTACTAATTCAAAAAGCCCATATCTCCTATACTCGGTAAGACATCACCTACTATTAAAGTTTCTTCATTTCCATTGGAAAAGATAGCATATAAAAGCTCCTTAAACGTCAAACAGACATGAAAATAAAACGACAGGACAGGGCAAGATTACCAACCTGGGCTTTAATGTTGTGTGAGCTGCAATGTCCCTTGAAGAGTACTTCTGAGATGGACCAAAAATCCGAGTTCCACCTTGTTCGTTGCCACCTTTAGCAGGGGCCCAAGTAGGTCTAGCTGCCGTCGTCATATCTTCTAGCTCTCCAAGACAAAATCTATCCAAAACAATGTAAGTTTTACTCAAAAACCGAAATTGGAATGAAATGGGCCCAAATAGTGCCAAACGGATAGGGATGACTCTAAGTGTTGATCCAACTAGTGCGAGACTAACCCTTTGTTGATAATAATAGTAGTAAAAATCCTTTGCTATGAATAATAATAATTTCATCAAGTGAAATTGGAACTACATGGAGTCGAATAGCACAGATTTATTACAGAGTATTCATGAGGTGATGGAGATGATGATGAAGAAACTCAAAAACAAACTGGAATTAAAATGGGTAGAAGTAGAACAGTAGGATTCGTATTGTTGATCCTAAACAGTTTTTGGTTGAGGTAGAGTTGATGATCACCATCACAACAATAACAATAACAACAACAATACTAAATAATAATAATAAACTTGGGAACCTGATCAAAATCTTCTTTCTTTAGTGCCGGCAGCTCAATATAGGTGGTACAAGCGAAAATAAACACGAAACAATGGAATCCACCATAGGAATCTAAGAACTAAGCTAATACAAAACGTCAAATGTTGAAACACACAAACATGTACTAAAACCGTAGAAAAACAACATCGTTGCAGCAATCGAAACACTGATGAACCCTATAATAGTTCAAATAAACATGAAACAAAGGAATCCATCATAGGAATCTAAGAATTAAGCTAATACAATACGTTGAAAGTTGAAACACACAAACACGTACTGAAACCCTAGAAAAACAACATTGTTGCAGCAATTTAAACACCGATGAACCATACATAGTTCAAAATAGAAATTGAAATAAAAATACAAAAGAGATAATCATCATCATCACAATAATAACAAAAACATTAGGATTTGTATTGTCGATCCTAAACAGTTTCCGATTAAGGTATAATTGATGATGATCATCACAACAACAACAATACTAATAAACTCAAAAACCTAACTCGAAATCTCTAACAAACACACCATAAATCTAAGAATTAAGCTAATAGAACACATAGAAACACACAAACATGTACTGAAACCCTAGAAAAACAACATCATTGCAGCAATCGAAACACTGATGAACCCTATAATAGTTCAAAATAAACATGAAACAAAGTAATCCACCACAGGAATATAAGAATTAAGCTAATACAATACGTTGATAGTTGAAACACACAAACATGCACTGAAACCCTATAAAAACAACATCGTTGCAGCAATCGAAAATTAGGATTCGTATCATTGATCCTAAACAGTTTCCTATTAAGGTATAATTAATGATCATCATCACAATAACAATAACAACAACAACAACAATAACAAAACTAATAAATTCAAATAATTAAGCTAATACATTACGTAGAAACACACAAATATGTACTGCAACCCTAGAAAAACAACATTATTGCAGCAATCGAAACACAGATGAACACTATAATAACAAAAACATTAGGATACGTGTATTGTTGATCCTAAACAGTTTCTGATTAAGGTATAATTGATAATCATCATCACAATAACAACAACAACAACAACAACAAAACTAATAAATTCAAATAATTAAGCTAATACAATACGTAGAAACACATAAACCTGTACTGAAACCCTGGAAAAACGACATCGTTGCAGCAATTCAAACACACTGATGAACCTTATAATAGTTTAAATGGAGAAATTGAAGTAAAAATACAAAAAAATAAATCAACATTACCTAACGTTGGATGAAGAGCGATGGTAGAATGAGAGACTTTGGAGGTTCGACCCGAAATTGAGAGAGAAGAATGTATGGAGTTCGCTTTCAATGGGTATTAAGCATTTTTCTCAACTCCTAATTTACATATTTGCCATTGTCTTGTTGGTCTGTGAATATGGGCTAGGCTGCTTCCAAGCCCAGAACTATTTTTCAATATCTTGATTGGGCTTTCATGGACCAGATAGTGCGGTCTCTACTACTTAACGGAAAGGAAATTGGGGCAAATAGTCACTTTTACATCACAATTTTAAAAACTAATTACTATGAGGCCAGGAAAGAATATCTAGATAAAAATACTCTTAATATACGAAAAAAAATCAACACAGTATAGTTAAACTCCTTACATGAGTGCTGAAATTTTAGACATGATTAAGAGATTTAGTGGGGCGAAAATGTGTGATTCACCATGATCTTAGTGAAAGAATGCAGACGTATCTCATGAATTTATTAGTATAAATGTAGACACTCAAGAGTCGTTTGATCGCTAGTTAGAGTTATACATGTATTCATAATAAGAGAATTAGTTATGCATAAATAAGTAATGTAGGGATTGTTACGAGGCAATTAGTTATATGGAGATTACAATACATCATGCATATATTATTTCTTTGAATATTTGATTTGTTATATTAAAAAATAATATACCTTTTATAATTTTTAAAAGAAAATTGCATTTCAAGAACCCAACAAACACAACAATTTTCATCTTTATTTGGAATTAACCAACACAATAATTATTATTATTGTTTAAATATGAGTGATCTGAAGTCAAAGTTTTTGGAGGTTTATACAATATTAAAATCTGAGCTTCTTAATGATCCTGATTTCGAGTTTACTGATGATGCTCTTCAATGGGTCGAACGGGTATTTTTTTTTTCCCATTTTGATATTTGGTTTTTAAGATGACCCAGATAGAAAAATGGACAGAAAGATTGGAAATTGATATAGTGCTCTTTAGTTGCATATTGATGTGGTTTATTTCTTCTTTTCCAATTTTTTTAATAAAAAAATGGGTCATAAAAGATTCATACAGTGGATTAGAATTTGATATCAGCGATTGAGGTGTAGTTGATTGATTGAGAAGCGATTGAGGTGTAGTTGATTGATTGAGATGTGTAGGTGCATTTTGATGTTCTTTGTGCTTCTGATTTTTGAAATGAAATCCTAGTAATTATTTATCCTTCATTTTATGGGAAAAACCCTTTTTTTAGTATGGATTTCTTTCATTTTGATTTTTATCATTTTGGTCTATGTTTCCCGTCATGTCAGCCTCTTGAAGAAATGCATAGTAAGACTGCGTATAATAGAACATTTTGGTTCGGCTCTTCTCTGGACCCGCGCATAGCGGGAGCTTAGTAGACCGGCTTCCCTTTTTTTGTTTATTTATGTTTCATGTCCTGTCATTCCAAAATGTTTTTGGTGTGATAATGGATCCAAAATATAAAGGATGATCAGCTGCCCAAGGGGTTGGTTCAATTGGCCAAGGTTGAGGGACTTGTTTCTTAGGTCACAGGTTTGAGCTCGCGCAAAGCGAACGAAATCTAGTATTTAAGTGGAGAGGGATAGAGGTGTGAGTCCATCATCCCCGAGTTTCAAAGGATGTGGTTGGCCTAAAGGGTTGACTCCAGATAAATTTTTTGGTCATAAAAAAGAATAATAATGAAGGATGATCAGCTGGTGATTCTTGACATGTTATCGACTTATCGTATCATGAGTGATATGCTAGTTTCACTGTTGAAGATATGGATGTTCATTAGTAGTATATTGTCAGTATACAACTGTAGTTTACAGTTTACTTTTACTACTTAGTCTTTAACTTTAGTTACTTGTAGTCTAGTGGTCATATTGGCAAGAGTGGTTATAGGGTAGCAAAAGCTAGTAGTATAAATAGAAGGTACATTTTGTATTTTACAATTAGAGAGTTATATTGAATACACAGAAGAGCGCATTGGCTCCCAAACATCTCTCGTTCTACGCTTCCTCTTCTTCTTCTCAAATCTCTTCGTCTCTGTCTTGCGCTCCTCTTCTCGGTTCAAATTATCTACAGATTCTAACACTCACATACAAAGGGATACTTAGTTTGTGATTGAACGAACTGATTAACATGAAGTAAAATAAAGGCTCATTCTTTTGTTTCTAACGTGGAGTATAGTAGATGATTGGACTTTTCATTATTTGACAGTGCTTGAACTAAGTCATATTTTCTACTAAAAAGAAGTGGCCTGTGCTAGCTTGGGGGTGCAAAAAGTGAACCTTATTTATGATCAACTGAAACAAAGTAATGTGCACATAAGGATGCGTCCATAGCATCAGAAGGAAACTATTCTCAAGTATCGTAATGAGAGACAATTGACATTGGATTGATAATGGAATTTAAACTGAAAAGGGATTAGTTTTACAACCATCTACAATATGCTCCAAACATCCACTTATAAAAGGATATCTAACTTATTTCAAACACACCCATTGGAATCCAATATCTCATTTACTGAGCGTGTATGTAGTTTCGGTTTATGTTTTGTTATAGGCAAACACTATGGAGTTGGGGTTAGGAGTGTGGGGGCTATGAGGGGATTGAGTGTGTTCGATGATGGGGAGGAATAACATGTCTTTATGAAACTTGTTTTTCTTACTTTCGCTAGGGAAGTCATTTTCCTCATTTTTTAAGGAACTTGATTACCTATAGTAATGTTTTCCAATTTTTTGGCCAACTAAACATGAGAAAATTGGACTTACGAAACACACCCTTAGTTAATATCTTTGTGACAGGAGGATCTAAGATTTTACTTATAGACTAAGCGAGTAATTAGTAATACCTTCTGTTTCCGCCCATGCTTTGTGATTACTTTAGAAAGGGAGGCGGGAGACCTATTATTACTTTTTCTAAAAGTTATAGTTGAAAATGGTCTGTTTGGGTTATCTCCTGATACTTCATGCAACATAACCTAACTGCTTTTCGAATGTCAGTTCATTACTTTTGATATGACAAATTTCTAACTTCATTGCATTTCAAGTAGTTTCGATATGACAAGTTTCTAACTTCATTATAGCCAGAGCCAGCCAGCTTCTGTTCATTTTTACTTTTTCCCAAGTTCTTGAATTTTCTTCACAGCCAGTGTCTCATTTTGTCCTTATCTTATACATCTGATATATACTTTTTATGATTGTTTCAGTTGTTGGACTACAATGTACCGGGAGGTTGGAATGAAGTTCTACTTCTAGCTATTCTAAAAGTTTCTACTTCTTTCATAGTTTTTCGTAGCTAGAAGGTTTTATTCTAAGTACTTTATACTCTCTGTACAGAAAAGCTGAATCGCGGGCTCTCTGTCATAGATAGTTACAGTTTGTTGAAAGAGGGGAGAAAACTAACCAGTGAGGAAATATTTCAAACATCTTCTCTTTGGCTGGTGCATTGAATGGGTATGCAACATAAGCACCTGAGACTGATTTCTAATCCCTAGTAAACATTGTTACCCCGTCTGTCCCAATTTATGTGACTTTTCGAGATTTAAACTTTTTAATTTTGACCGTGTTTGAAGTTTGAACATAGAATCTTTAAATTTGAGTCGAAATAAAATTCACTTATTTCGAAACTACGTATAAAGTACTATAAGTCACAATAATTAATAATTTAAAATATTTAAAAAGACATAAAAAAATTACGGTCACAGAACAACTCATTTGACTCTCGAAATTCGAATACGGTCACATAAATTAGGACAGAGGGGTATTTTTTTTAATTTCTTCTGAGTGTATGATTGGTGTGAATGTTGCAGCTTCAAGCATATTTCCTTGTTCTTGATGATATAATGGATGGCTCTCATACACGCCGAGGTCAACCATGCTGGTTCAGATTACCCAAGGTGTGTGTGTATGCTAAAAGACTATTTTTTCTTTGAATTGTTGGGCGATTGTATCTATTCGGTCGTTGATTTTGGGAGTGACTATTGTTTAATATTTCTTGCAGGTTGGAATGATTGCTGCTAATGATGGAATACTTCTTCGCAACCACGTCCCAAGAATCCTGAAGAACCACTTTAAAGGAAAGCCTTATTATGTTGATCTTCTTAAATTGTTTAATGAGGTGAGACTTTTTACGTGCAAGGATGCCTCCGAATTGAACTTTTTATAATGCTGAAACATTTTTCTTTTTTTCTCTCTTTGGTTTTGTCGACATGTTTATACAGGTGGAATTCCAAACTGCTTCTGGGCAAATGATAGATTTAATTACCACACTTGTTGAAGAGAATGATTTATCAAAATACTCATTGTCCATCAAGAGTCTTTTACATTTTGCTCCTTTTAGTATTATTTGCTTTATTTAACTCATTCTTGATGTGATTTCATGCAGTCATCGGCAGATTGTCCAATATATCTCCCAGTGAGTATGATGTTCCTTCTTCAATTGAATTAACAGCTTGTTCACGTCTATTTCTTTTTCTGAACATTTGCTTTGTGTGGAAGACATCTCTTTTTAAACTTAAGGGTGATATTCTAAAACAATCTCAAATTTCTGAATCATCTTGAAGTAAATTAGCCATTTGCAGCTTTCAGAAAAAAATATTACCAAGCTTTTTATTTATATTTCCATCTGAGCTAATTGTGCCCTTTCCCTCTATTTATTTTTAATGTTTTTTGCTGTTTTATTTCTCTAGATTCTAAATTATAAACATGACTTCAATAGTTCTAAGTGCATGCTTAGTTTGTGGTTGATCTTCTTGTTCCTCTTAATGAACTCTCTATCCAAAGAGTTCATTTGATGTGCATTTGATTAAAGGTATATATAAATTACTAAATCAATATTTCCAGGTGGCATGTGCACTTCTTATGGCAGGAGAGAATCTTGACAATCATGTTAATGTGAAGAACATACTTATCGAAATGGAAATATATTTCCAAGTTCAGGTGAGAATTATGATTAACCCTTAAGCATCTGTTCATCTTCTATCCTAGTAGATTCCATGAGTTCTATATGATAGCATTTCCACATCTCACAAACCGATCCTTTTCATAGCATATAAACTTGGAAGAATTAGTTCATAAATATGGTTGGAAGACATTTTTGAAAAACACTTGCGTGTTTGGATTAGGCTTTGAATGTATTTGAGTTCGGTTGATTTCCACAAAGAAATGTTAGATTTGATCTGAATGAGTGCTCAATTTCATGCTTCTGAGTTCTGAAGATAGGAATGAGAGGTTAGTTGTTGAAACCAAACTGATCATTTATCTGTACATGATGTACACATAAACATTTATGAAAAGAAATATAGTACAATCATCATTCTTATTATTAGCATTTGTTTGTTAGAGTTAAAGTTGCTGTTTCCAAATGTTGCACATAACATCCCTGTACTTATATAATATGCTAAGAACCTTCCTGTACTTGTAAAAAAGCTGCATATTACCCCCTAACCAGAGGTTTGAGATTCACTCTCCTTCAATGCAAGCCTGTATGTTCTGAGACGCCTTGTTGACATGCTAAAGACTCGTGTGTCATTTGCTAAATAATGAAAAGAGTATTTCTTTTATGGATGTGGTCAACAACCATGTGTCTTACGAGTGACGTGATAACCTATCTGAAATGTCCATCTAATTTACGTAGTTCGTTTCCCAAAATACGTAAGATCCCATCTGCAGATATGCTTTCATGTTACAAATTCTGACTGAAAGGTTTTTGGTACTTTATAGGATTATTACCTGGACTGCTTTGCTGATCCAGAGGTGCTGGGAAAGGTAGATTTCATGAGAAAGCTAACACTACAAAATCCTGAAGATTAATCACATAACTTTTTTAACTCGAAAATGTAGAGATCTTATAACGGTCTATTTTGCTATCAGATTGGCACGGATATTCAAGATTTCAAGTGCTCTTGGTTGGTAGTGAAAGCCTTGGAACGCTGCAATGAGGAGCAAAAGAAGTTATTGTTGGGTTTTGATATTGGTGAATGAGAAATGATGGGATGTAAATTAAAGGGAATGCAAAAGGTTCTTTGTCCCACATCGAAAAAAGAGAAGGAAAGAGAGGTGTATATATTACATTACACTTTCTCTAGTTGTTAAAAGGGTTGAGGGGGCAAGGACCCCTCGCGCCGTCGTCGTCGCTCGCTCGGCTCGAATTCGTCAAAGATTGATTAATAATCTTTTTGGAGAAACTTTTCTTTAGTTATTTAATTAATTAATTGTTTAATTAAAATATTCAATACGGATCGACCGACCCGGTCCGAATTTTTCCTTTTCCTTTTCGAATTTCCCTCCAAAATTTTGGTGACTATGCTGAATGGTTGCAAACATTCAGAAATGGTACATCCAAAACCTATAAATTCTTGTTTGTTCCAAGAATTTATTCACTATATTAAAAACATAATTCTCTGCATTTCAAAAATTCATTCTTATACTGTCGTTGAGTGGTTCGCTGCTACCGGAATTTGAAGTACTACTATTCTGGTAAGATAATCGTTCTATCCTGGGAGACGATATTCCATTAACCTCGAGTGCTGTGAGGGGAATAATTTTCTTAAGGACACACTTTGAACTAAGTGGGCTCGATTACATTCTGAAATTATTTTTCAAAACAGATTTTGTTTTCGTTTACTGTTTCATGATCAATTTACTGTTGAGTAATGTTTATACCGTGTAATCTGTTTTACTAAGTGTTTAACATATTGTGTTGAAACGTTATTTAACCGAATACAGATTATTATGACAACAATCTTAAGGAAATTATGTTTATTTTATTTTAATTTGTATTCTGGTTTGGAGATTAAAACATGTGTGGTTTTTCTACTCCGTATGAAATTTCATATTCTAACTTGAAGACATAAAAACTACGTTGGAATATTAAAGTCCAGGAAAAAGTGTTTTCCAAAAGGAAAAAAAAGTGTTTTTCTTGTATGTTGTTTGAAGACTAAAATCTTCGAATTTTCTACTCCGGTTGAGATTAAAGTTTTCATAACTTTCTACTCATTTGGATACTTGATTTGAAGATATAAAAACTTCATCAAGTACACAACATACAATCCCATCGCGCCGTTTCAAGCATAATTGATTCGGTTTGAATAAATAAAATCTTCACCGTTGTGTATTATATTTGTTGCATGAAATACGTGAAGATTATTTTCAAGGTAGTAAGAATGAATTTGACTTACTCATGTGATACTTGTAGAACGATTTAAAGAACATAAAATCTTCATCGTTATGTTTAAGGAGATTAAAACTTGTGTAGTTTTCTACTCCATATGAATATTAGTATTCTGACTCGAAGATATAAAAACTTCGTTGGAATACTAAAGTACTGCGATTTGAAGAAATAAAATCCTCATCGTTTAAGTTTATAATTCAACAGTGATTTGAAGAAATAAAATCTTCAAAGTCTTTGAATTAATTGCTATTTTGGTTTTATTAACTAAAACAGTTTGTCGATTTGACAGTGACAAACAATGGCAATCGAGACTGGAACTACCTCTGCAAATCTTGTATCGTGATTACATTACTACAACTCGCATGCAGCACTACCGCGAGAAATCTGCGAAGTTCACGGTGCGACTTTAAAGGATGGCAAGAAAGAATGTTCTTTGGCTTACCACCTTGGTTTGCAAAGTTCACGGTGAAGACCTCTCCTGCTCGCGACGACATGTCGACAACCGGTTCATAGTTCACGAGGCTTGGAAAGCATCGATTTTTGTGCAAAGGCTACATTTTAAGTGCCTTAGAAGATGACTTGTACAATGTCTACAGTGCAGTAGAGACTTCCAAAGAGCTATGGAGTGCACTTGAAAAGAAGTACAAGACAAAAGATGCTTGCTTGAAGAAGTTTGTGGTTTCCAAATTCCTAGACTACAAAATGGTTGATGGAAAAACCGTTGGAACCCAAGTTCAAGAACTTCAACTTATCTTCCATGACCTTATTGCTGAAGGTATGGTAGTGAATGAAGCATTCCAAGTGGCTGCAATGATTGAGAAGTTGTTGTCCTCGTGGAAAGATTTCAAGAATTATCTTAAGCACAAAAGAAAGGAAATGAAGTTGGAGGATCTTGTGATTCGTCTCAAGATCGAGGAAGATAACAAAACCGCTGAGAAGAGGTATCGTAAGAGTTCACCAATTGAAGGGGCCAACATCGTTGAAGATGCTGCTCCAAAAAGGAACAAGAAAATGAAGAGGTCTTCTGGAAAAGAGAAGGACTCTAACAAGAAAAAGTTCAAAGACATCTGCTATAATTGTGGGAAAGCTGGCCACAAAAGCCCAGATTGTCGTCTCCCGAAAAATGACAAGGGAAAATGACAAGTCAGTATGGTGGAAATGAATGATGATATAAATGATCTGTGTGCAATTTGGTTGGAAACCCAAAGGAGTGGTGGCTTGATTCTGGTGCCACTCGACATGTTTGCGCTGCAAAAGAAGCATTTGCAACTTATGCTCCCGCTGGACCCGAAGAGGTACTATTTATGGAAAATATTGCAACAGCCAAGGTTGAAGGATATGGGAAGATACTTCTGAAGATGACTTCCGGAAAGGTCCTGACTCTCAACAATGTTCTGCACGTTCCAAAATTCGAAAGAATTTAGTTTCAGCCGGACTACAAGTCAAAAACGGGTTTAAGTGTGTGTTGGTTAGTGAGAAAATTATAATAAGTAAGAATGATATGTTCATAGGAAAGGGCTACCTCACCGAGGGCCTTTACAAACTCAATGTAATGGTTGTTGACAGTATTAATGAAAATTCAGCTTCGTCTTACTTATAGGAGTCAAATGATTTATGGCATGTTCGTTTAGGACATGTCAATTACAAAACCTTGCGAAAATTGATTAACTTAGAAGTATTGCCTAAATTCGATTGTAACAAATCAAACCAACAATGTTGGCAAATGAATTTAAGATTAATGAGTGTGACAAATGTTTTTACATTAAAAATACTCCAAATCATGAAGTCATTGTTTGTTTATATGTTGATGACATATTGATAATGAGTAGAGATATTGCCGATGTAAAAGCTACGAAGCGTATGCTCGCTAGCAAATTTGATATGGACTTAGGAGTTGATGATTTGATCTTAGGCATTAGGATTCATAAAACTCCACAAGGTCTAGCATTATCACAGACACATTATATTGAATAGGTACTTGACAAGTTCAAGTATTTAAATTTTAATGTTGCAAAGACGCCAATTGATGTAAGTTTTGCACTTCAAAAGAATGAATGTGAAAGTGACTCACAATTGGACTATGCACGAGTTTTGGGAAGTTTGATGTATATTATGAATTGTACACGATCAGATATAGCATGTGCTATAAGCAAGCTGAGTCGATTCACGAGTAATCTCAATCAAACTCATTGGATGGCTATGAAACGAGTCTTGGGGTATTTAAAACACACTCAAAACTATGCTTTGCATTATAATAAATATCCCGCAGTACTTGAGAGATATAGTGATGCAAACTGGATCACCGGATCATCTGAAGTTAAATCCACGAGTGAATATGTTTTCACCGTTGGTGGAGGAGCAGTGTCTTGGAAATCATCAAAACAGACATACATCACCCGCTCTACAATGTAATCTGAATTTATAGCTTTAGACAAAGCCGGTGAAGAAGCTGAATGGCTCTGAAATTTCTTAGAAGATATTTCATTCTGGCCCAAACCTTTGGCTCCTATATGTATACATTGTGACAGTCAAGCAGCAATAGGTAGGGCAGGGAGCGTAATGTATAACGGAAAATCTCGTCACATACGACGGAGACACAATACCGTTAGACAACTCCTCTCTAGTGGCGTTATCACAATTGACTATGTAAAGTCAAGAGATAACGACATAACGTGGCGGATCCGCTTACAAAAGGCTTATCTGGAAAGGGAGTTAATAGATCATCAATGGGAATGGGGTTAAGGCCGAGGACAAGTCATCATGGGGTAACTCTACCTAGCAGACTGGAGATCCCAAGAGCTAGGTTCAAGGAGATCAAACAAAGTTGTGACTGACGGTTCAACATTGTCAAATAACTCAACTCATTCTCGGATGAAGACAATGTTCAGAAATAAGGATAAAACTTTATGGTTTGTTAATGAGTTAATAAAGCATTAAGGTTTTTTAATGATTATCTAAATCTCGCGATGTATGACCAAATAATGTGGCTATAGGACCACATGTTTAGAAATCACTTATGTGAGTGTTAAGTGTAAGCCGCTTTAAAGGAGAATGACAGTGAAGGCCCATTCTCTATGCACTCATGAGACCAGGCGGTGTTCATGGCTGAAACGAACACAACCGTGACAACCAAAAACGGTTGAGGGCTGATTGTGTGACTTATGTTGTCTAGGTATACAACAAAGTTCGACGGTTCAAAGATATCAAATCTACCGATTGATCGAGTATATCTGATATAAGTTCACTACGGAAAGTTCAAAGGGAAACTTACTTATCCAGATGCAATCATTCCTCGCTTGTATATCACACTTGTCCGCACATTCTTTTATTTTATTGTCATTCCCCATTCATGTGGTGGATTGTTGGTTTTTGATATTGGTGAATGGGAAATGATGGGATGTAAATTAAGGGGAATGCAAAAGGTCTTTTGTCCCACATCGGAAAAAGAGAAGGAAAGGGATGTGTATATAGACCCTTCACCCATTCCAATATAAAGGATTAGTCAATCAAATAATAGATAGTAAATGGATCGGTTTGAAAATAAATGAATTGCTCGTCGTAGAATATTATTCTCGTCAGACTTAAACCTCAGACTGAAATCAATGCTACACTTCGGCAGCTACAAACTAAGACGCTCTTTTGATATCCCCAATCTTATTGAATTTTGTTGAATTTTGTTGAATTTTGGAAGTCAAATCATTTCACGGACCTGGTGAAATGAAAAACTACGAAGAGGAATTCACGTGGATTTAGGAAGGGCCTGCTGTATTTGTGTACAAGCTAAAGTTTTTTGTTACACCTTCTCTAGTTGCTAAAAAGGTTGAGGGGGCAAGGACCCCTCGCGCCGTCGTCGTCGCTCGCTCGGCTCCGAATTCGTATTCGTATTCGTATTCGTATTCGCATTCGTCAAAGATCGATTGATTGATAATCTTTTTGGACAAACTTTTCTTTAATTATTTAATTAATTAATTATTTAATTAAAATATCCAATACGGATCGACCGACCCGGTCCGAATTTTTCCTTTTTTGGTGACTATTTTGAATGGTTGCAAACATTCAGAAATGGTACATCCAAAACCTATAAATTCTTGTTTGTTCCAAGAATTTATTCACTATATTAAAAACATAATTCTCTAAATTTCGAAAATTCATTCTTATTCATTATGTGTGATATACTGTCGTTGAGTGGTTCGCTGCACTGGAATTTGGAGTACTACTATTCTGGTAAGATAATCGTTCTATTCTGGGAGGCGATATTCCATTAACCTCGAGTGTTGTGAGGGGAATAATTTCCTTAAGGACACACTTTGAACTAAGTGGGCTCGATTACATTCTGAAATTATTTTCCAAAACAGATTCTGTTTTCGTTTATTGTTTCATGTTTCATGATCAATTTACTGTTAAGTAATGTTTATACCGTATAATCTGTTTTACTAAGTGTTTAACAGATTGTGTTGAAACGTTATTTAACCGAATACAGATTATTATGACAACAGTTATTACATGTGAGCCTTAAAAAACTTGCCATCCCTTGGTTACGTTCTCTGCAATTATGTTGCGTCATCAAAAATACCGTGTGTCGGACCCTCCAAAAGGTATATATTTTGGGTGCGGCAATATTTTTGGAGGATCCGAGCTGCAAACTACTAGTATGAAGGAAATGCTAAACGTAATAACTTTGTTTGCAGGAGAACTATGGAAAAGATGATACTGCTTGTGTTGCTAAAGTTAAAGCACTTTACAATAGGGCTGGCCAGTGGGCCGGGCCGACCCGACCTCGTCCCGGTCCCGACCCCGACCGCGACCCCGACACGACCCCCCTAAAAAAAAAAACGAGACCGGGGCGGGACATGGTATGGTCCCGCCCGATCCGATCCCGCCAGCCACTCCCTCAGCTGCGAGAAAATAGTCGTTGTCAACGGCCATTTTACATTTGGCCGTTGGACAACGGCCATTTTGCTTCCCCGCTGACCCCCTACCCCATTTATATTTATTTTTAACCCCTAAGTTATTATATTTACACTTTAACCCAATTTCCCAACTATAAATACCCCATTTCCTCCTCTTATTATTTTCACAAATCTTTCTACTCTCTAATCTCTCAATCAATCAATCTCTATTCTCTATACAACATTGTCTACTACATATTCAATCTATTTATTAATTTGAGAATTGGGAGTGAAGTTGGCAACTAGCTTGAGGATTATCTATCGAGCAAAGTTTCAATTTTCAACCTTCGATTACACGTCGACTCTACGTCGTTTGGTACATTCGTTCTCATTAAATTATTATTTTGTCTTTATTTCATTTAGCACATTTAATTTCATTATCTTTAAGTCTTTAACTATTTATTACCATAATTAAAATGAAAGGATTAAGAAGTATGTTGGGTAAGGGTAAGAACCTTCTAGTAGTAGTAGGGAGTATGAGGCAAGTACTTCTTCTAGTATTCCACTATTCCTAGACAAGATGATTTTATAGATCCCGAGCAGTTTCTGAAATACCATATGATCTTGTGACCATGTATTTTCTCAAAATGAAGAAGACTTTGATTTAGATGTCACTCTAGATGATGATACACCTACTAATGAAGATGATGATACACTCCATTAGTGAAATGTCTCCTATCCCCTACTATGAGGCGAGTCCAAAACGACCATTAAAATCAGTTGTATGAAAATATTTTGACAGGGACGTACCGAATCAAGTAGCTGTATGTAAAACTTGTAAAAATGTTTATTCTTTTAAAACTGGACAAGGTCATGGCGGGACGGGGGGTTTAGGAAGACACCTATTGCAAAAACACAAAGTCTTGCATGCCCAATACATGATTGAAAAAAATGGTGAGCAAGCGTCCTCTCAATCGGGACCTTAAATGTGGTGTTTTTGAAAAAAAACACAAAGTCTTGCATGCCCTTAAATGTGGTGTTTTTGATGATAAATTCGGCCTTGAGAAAGGTGGCAAAGTGAGTAGAAACAAAGGAAATGCTGCCCAATTTTCCATAGAATTTAGTGTCCTTGAAATTAGATTGTTCTACTTTGAGATTAGAGGTTAACAAACGTATCATGATTATTATAGGTTGAAATATTACTTGCGGTAGTTGAGCTTAGCAAGTGGATTGACCAAAGAGGTATGTGAAGTTTTCCTATCTCTTGAGCATGAATAGATGAAACTATGTAGTACGGTGAGCGTCTGAGATTTGGTATTCTTACTTGTTTGAGTATATAATGACTTGTTTCGTTTTAAGAATGTATAAATCCCTTGGTTAGGGAAAAAGTATGATTTTACTAAAGTATAGAGTTAATATAACAACTTTATGGGAAGTTGGTTTATTAGCTTCATAAAAGGTTAATGAGAAGAGATTTACTAACAAGTAAGATAAGTATATGAAGAGCCAAATTGGTTTAAGGCATCAATTGCCCAAGAGTTTTATGTATAAAGAGTCATTTTTAAAAAGAGTTGAAGTATGTAGTACTTGGGTTAAATTCGGTTTTCTTTTATTAAAGATATGATTAAGTGTCTTAAGTAAACTAAAATGAGAGGTATATGAACAAGACTAATAAGAAGTTATAAGTTTACTTAACTTATTTATGATTATGATATGATGTGATTTGAGTTAGGGTAAGAGTATATCGAGGGTAAGCCCCAGATCGTTATACCACCTTCTCCGGGGTAGAGTATATGCGAGGGTAAGCCCCAAGATCGCCATACCACCTTCTCCGGTGTAGAGTATATCGAGGCGGATCCAAGATCGTTATACCATCCGCACGGTGTAAGAGTATATCGCGGCAAGCCCCAAGATCGTTATACCATCCGCTCAGGTGTAGAGTATATCGAGGATTACTGACCCAAGATCGTTATACCATCTGCTTCGGGGTAGAGTATATCCGAGGAAAGTCCCCAAGATCGTTATACCACTGTTAGTGGATTTGCTACCCGTGACGCGAGGAATACCTCATGCGAGTCCTTATGGGCTTATGCGGGTGAAATAGTCTCACGCCGTGATGCAGTACGTCGCGAGGAAGTACCTCGTGCGGGTCCACGGGACCCGTGCGGGTGAAATAGTCCCGCGAGTAGGATGGTTTTATTGATACTACGGGCGAGGTACCGTCTTGATCACGAGCCTCTATTTTATGCGAGATCGTATATATATATATATACTTGTCACTCGTTGTTAGCAAGGCACGATAAAAGGTATTTTATTGACTTGTGACTCCAACTTACTTTGGACTTATGATATCATTATTACGATATTTTCCACTTTACATACTTGGTACATATTGAGTCACCCCCTTCCCGGCATTGCGTTCATCTGCGGTAAGGGTAGCGGTGTGGATCCTCATTCTTAGGATCACTCTTCCGGCGTCGAAGCCGTTCCTCGGAAGCTTATTATTTTGGTACGGATATTCCACGATGCTATAGGTATTTGTACATTCAGGGTATGGCGGGGCCTGTCCGCCACTGATGGTTATCTTTAAGTGCGTGTTCACGTATGTGTTTTGGGCTACAAGAACCGGTTGTATTATAAATACTTTGTTTAAGTATGTTTATGGAAAGCGACTTTATCGGTGGCGGTGATGTTTACCCTTTTATAAAGTTATGTATGTTCCGCTGCTATTCTCTGACATATACCTGACAGGGTACCCCAGTAGGGTACTAGTCGCGGCCCCGGGATCGGGTGGTGACATGCATCTTCTAACAATTCTGCTATTAGTATTTTAAGAGATGTTTTAACTCCGTCTTTTCCAAAACATTTTCATATCAAATGTGCGTGCCATATTTATAACTTAGTTGTAAAGGATGGTCTTTCACTTTTTCAAGATATTCTTGAAAAAATACAATTTGCTATACACTTTATTTTTAAAAATAATAGAATTCAACAGAGAAAAGAATATAAAAAAACTTGTCACGATTGTGGACTATCTTACAGAAAAATTCCCGAAGAAGTACCAACTAGGTGGAATTCTTTATATGACCAACTAGTTGTTGCTTATGACTATAGAAAACCTATTACTTTATTTTTTAACGCCCATAATCAAAATCCAAATGATATGATTGTGGATAATGATTGGGACAAAATTAGAGAACTTATTGTATTTTTAGAAAAATTTCAACGAGCAACAAAAGAATTTTCTACTTTATATTATCCTACTATTTCAACTATGTTGTTGTATATAGCTATAATATTTTTACTTCTTAAAGAATATATGGAAAAATCTGCTTATAATGCAGCTATTAAAAAAATGTTTATGAAATTAAAGAAATATTTTATTCCTTTTCCCCCTATTTATATTATTGGTGCTGTATTAAACCCGACTATTAAAATAGAGGGTTGTAAAAGTCTTATTGAAAATATTTATACATGTATGGACGTACTACCACCTCCAACTCCCAAAAATTTAAATGTTGAGTCACCTATTGAACTAACGCTAGAAGAAGTGTTGAATAGCGTAGAAGATAAATGCAAAAAAGTATATCGGCATTACCAGCAAGAAAGTGCTAGTAACCAACCGACTTTTGTACCTTCTTCTTCTTCAACACAGCCTAAAAAAAGACATGTTGTTTATGTGGCTAGTATTAATTCTATTGAAAGCCTCAGAAATAGAATGTGCGGTGGTAACAGTGCTAACCAAATTAGCGAGTTCGATGTTTTTGTTTTGCAGGGTAATTTACCTTACCAAGCAGTTATCAATGAAGTATGAAAGGTAGACTTGCTTAAATATTGGATACAGAATGAGAAGACTTTTACGACACGTTCAATGATGACCCGAGATATTTTGAACATTGGCGTCATCAATCGCTTCGAAGCGTTTTTCAGCAGATTTCAAATAGGAGAATACCATCGCTCGTTATTAGCGGAGGCTTGGAGATGGCGGTACTATTCAGAGATTGGATACGAGCGGAGGCGAAGGAGGTGTGATCGACGAGTGCGAAGAAGAAGGCGACAACTACAACGACATTTTATCGAAGGCATGAGTAGCGGCGTGGAACAATTTGACCAAGATATACCAATTCCAACAGAAGAACCACAAGAAATTATAAAAACTAGAAAAATATTTTCAAATTGGTAATTTATTTCATTGCAATTTTTATTTTTCTATGTTTTTGCAATTTTTTCAACAACGATACTACAATGTTGTAAACTTGTAATTTTGAATCTTGTATATTTCAATGAAATAATTAATAATATAAGAGGCACAAAGCAGTCTTGGGATGTTTTTTACACTATTCTTGTCTTTGTTTAATTATTTAGTTTATACTTTATAGTTTATACTTTATAAATATATTATATATATGAGTATAATACTATAATTATAATACTATAAGTCTATAATATTATAGTATATGTATATGACTATATGCCAAGTCTATGTTACTGTTACTGTGTTAGTAATTTAGTATTTTTAATGTAGTGAAAAAATTTATAAAATAAAAAACCACTGACGTCCGTCAGGCCCGACTACCCAACGGGATCGGGACGGGACACGTATGGTCCCGCCCGACCCGACCCCGCCAGGCCCGCCCCAGCTCGACCCCGCCCATCTTCTCAGCCCCGACCCCGTTCCGATCCCGTCAAACCCGACCCCGGTGGGCCCGGCCCGGCCCACTGGCCAGTCCTACTTTACAATGATCTCAATCTTGAGGTTTTCTTTTTCCTTTTTTTACTATTGTTGCTTTCTCTTCTCTTTGATAAATAGTCATAGTTGTGTCCTTTTCTTAGTAAAAAGTCATCTCAAATTTGGTACTTTGGCCAAAAGTGAATCCAAGATTTAAATTTTACGGATAACCTTTAAAGTTTTTAGCACTGAACCTATTGTACTCTTGAAATTATGGATTCAGAATATTAAATTTGTTAAAAGTTAGGGGCTTATCACATATATATCCATGTTCCGTATCAAAAATACTGGGTTTAGTTGAATTCGTAGCTAGATAAGCCACTGACGTTGGCCTATTCTTTTTTGGGGATTTGTAGGATGTGTACTTGGAATATGAGAAGAAGACATATGAAAAGCTGATCAACGATATTGAAGCTCAGCCAAGCAAAGCAGTGCAAGCAGTTCTAAAGTCATTCTTGGCAAAGATATATAAGAGGCAGAAGTAGGAGATGAATTAGTGACTTTCAATATTTAATGTTTGAGAGTTATTTGTGCTTCTTTTCTTTGGTTTCCGCTCCGCTTTGGGGCCTGATTAACCCGAATTCACGTCGGGTAGTCTCACTTTATGGGGAAAGCTACTTCATACTCACAGCTCGAACCTAAGACTTCTGATTAAGGATGAAACCATACCACTCTGCCACCACCTTCGGTAGTAATTATTTGTCCTTGCAATGAAGAGAACATGTCCGTATTTCATGTATTTTTTACTTTGCTGTATTAGCTTATTTTTACATGCTGATAATTAATTGTTATTTCCCAGACCTGGAAGCTATATTATGTGTCACTTAGTTATTTATTCAGTGTTAAATAAATAGTTGCTAACCAGTGTTACCAACTTTAGAACTCCCTCTGGTCTTGGCACGACAGATTAATTTGTATGTTATTACCTTGGTCCATTTAGAATGTCAATTAAGGTTTTAGCACACACCCCATTGAAAACATTATTTAATAACATAAATCATAAAGATTATTTGACTGATTCTCATCTCTCCTCAAAATGAGTAAATAATCGTTGGGACTTATTTAGAAAATAGAATATGTATGATTGAGCCAAGATCTGGGTACGGAGATGTTTGGAGGTTAGAGGTGTACATGTGGTGTACATTAGGGTGATCAAGGATGTGTATGAGGGAGCCAAGATAGTAAGAGGAGACTCGGAGCACTTTTCAGTGATGATGGAGTTGCACCAGAGATCAGCTCTTAGCCCATTCCTATTTGCCTTGGTGATGGATAGACTGACGCGACGAATTCAAGGAGAGATGTCATAGTGTATGTTATTCGCAGACGACATAGTCCTGATTAATGAGACTCGCAGCGGAGTAAATGCTAAGCTGGAGATTTGGAGACGGACTTTGTAGTCTAAAGGGTTCAGGCTGAGTAGGACCAAGACATAATACTTGGAGCGCAAGTTCAGTAACGGGAGCGAGTTTGAGACAAGCGTGGATGTGAGGCTTGGTACTCGGGTCATTCCAAAGAAAAGAAGATTCAAGTACCTCAGGTCTATTATCCAAGGAAATTGAGAGATTGGTGACGATGTCACACATCGTATTGGGGCATGGTGGATGAAATTGAGGCTCACATCTGGAGTTTGCGATAAAAATGTGCCACCAAAACTTAAAGGCAAGTTTTATAGGGTGGTGGTTAGATCACTATATTGTATGGGGCGGAGTGTTGGCCGGTCAAGACTTCGCACACCCAAAAGATGAAAGTTGCGGAGATGGTGATGTTAAGATGGATGTGTGGGCATACAAGGAGAAATAGAATTAGAAATTATGAAATTCGGGACACAGTGGGAGTGACCTCGGTAGAGGATAAGATGCGGGAAATGAGGTTGAGATGGTTCGGGCATGTGTAGATGAGAGACACAATTGCCCCAATGCGGAGGTATGAGAGGTTGGTTATGAACGGGTACATGAGGGGTAGAGATAGGCCGAAGAAGTATTGGGGAGAGGTGATTAGACAAGATATGACGCAGGTTCAACTCACTGAGAACATGACCTTAGATAGGGGGTTATGAAGGACAAGGATTATCGTAGTAGGTAGTCCAGCGTAGTCCTACCTACGCTCACAAACTGGTAATTGTAGTGTTATTATTGTAGGTCCGCTTAGTCTATCATACTAGTAGGCACAATATTGTTTTATAGTCCCATGCCGTTTGATTTATGATGCTATATGTATTTTGTTTATCTTATTTACATACATTAGTTATTGCTTCTTTTTCAGAATCTGCTATCAGCTATCATGACTTTGTCGCTTTGTTTGTCTTACTTTGCTTGTGTTTGTGCTTGGCCTTAAGTCGAGTGTCTCTCGAAAACAGCTGTTCTACCTACCATTATGCGTACACTCTACCCTTTCCAAACCTCACGTACCCACGTAAAAATTCACTGGGTATGTAGTTGTTGCATCAGAGCAAGAATAGAGCTGGAAAACGTAACTATTGCCTTTTTTTTTCTTCTAAAAACTGAAGTTATTTGGAACCAAATTTGTTTGGCTAGGATGACATCTAAAATAGACCATATGTGTACATGATTTCACAATTCACTACTAGCATTTATGGATAGTTCCTTTTTTTGTCCTGTCACTAGCATTAATGATATTATGCAAGTATTGATTATTAGAGAGGCAGAATGCATTAGTATACAAATATTTCCAACATGTATGATGATGGGGCAAACGGAGAAGTCAGAAGTGCAATACTGGTTTGAAATTGATTTGTTAAGCGAACACAAACTGGAACTTTTACTTTGAATTTGTCAAATACTAAGCTCAACTTAACATGGAATTTGGTTAACACAATAACTCGAGCTTCACTCGTGATCAGCCCAACAACAGATAGATCCCCAAGGACCAAAACGCAGGGTTTCAAACCACAGTAAATGATGGGCTCACCCCTATGTTTCTCCACTAAAATACCATACTTGAGCTGGAACAAAACTTTAGAACTCATTAAGAAATCGAATCAAGCTTATGAAGCTACCAATTGATCACATCACTACACCCCTACATATATACAAGATAGTAACTGATGATATGGGAACCAAAATTAGAACTAGTGTTACAATGAATATGTAAAGAGGGAACTCCTATTGATCATCGTCAGTTAGTTGGTCTATTCCAGGACGTCTCTGATGTCATAGCATTTCCATAATAGACCTGCTTCGAGGAGTCATCCCAATAAGCCTGGAAAGAGAGCACCGTTAAATAACACAAATGGCAGAAAATGTGCCAAGTCATGCGAGATGCAGCACCATCCAAATTATAGAAACAAATGGTTCACGTCAACAAATATGTTAGGTTATAGCCTGTTGGACAGGATACTAGGAGAAGAGTGGAAGCCACAGGGGCACACAATCATCAGCATACAAGGATAGAAAACACCTAAGCTAGAAGGATACCTGCCATCCAGATGGAAGACCTCTTGAAACAACATCCAGATCAGGCTGCTCATTTTCTTCAGACGGTTGCTTTTCAGCCTCCCTCATATTTTCTGCTCTTTTTCGTTTCACACGCTCTCGCCTGCATATCATCAATACAGTCACGACAAATGTAGGGAAACTATCATTTACTATGTTCAATGAATATGGAACTGTTTGCACAATTGCACGAGTTAGCCTCAGTTTTTTAAGCGTGCATCCATATGACTCAAGCAATAAATACATGCAGAAATAATGCACACAGCAAGGGAAAGAGTTTTTTACTTTAAAGAAAAAAAGAATACCCAACTCCCCTAAGATCAGTAAGGCCAGGGAGAGGAGGGAGGATCTAAGACAAGTCCACTGTTTCAAGAAGCACAGCACATAATAGAGTATAACATATAGATGTCTTCTCAAGAAAACATATAACATACAGATGGTGCAGTGACAACTAAATGATCAGAAGTAATACCAATCACCGCCAAGTGGCTGAAAATTAGCATTATCTTTGGCCTCCCCACTTGCAATTTGCTGAGCACGCCACTCCTACAATTAAAAAAAAGTTCAATATACAATCAAAACAAAATTATATATATCAGAGGCTATGTCTAATCAACACCAAACTGCATATAGCATTAGCAGACCTCTATTTCTCGTTGTCGTTTCTTCTCCAACCTCTCAAGAGCACTTTCGCGTTCTTCTTCCTCCTCTGCATGCAGCTCCTCTTTGGCAGCTTTCCACTAATGAAATGAATAAGCATTATAAGAATCATTTAAGAGAAACTGTGGCCAAAACGTTCTAAACAATCTTCAAGGACCTGGGAAGGGAAGCACCAAGTGAAGACAATTACCTTGTCAACCAAGCTCGAGACTTTCTTATTAGACCTTAATGTGGGCACCACACCCACGGTCCGCTTTTTACGCAAAACTGAAGAGAAAAAGAACGCAAAATCAGAATGCCCAGCTTCATATCCATTGGACAAGCTCCTTTAGTAAGCATGGAAGAGTTTCACATGTTAAAAATGCAGCAGAAAATGCCTCCAGATATTAATGATATACTAAAAATGCAAGAATTGCAACTTACAACCAAGCACACGCAAATTTAAGATTGCCCAACTTACCTTTCGATTGAACTTTTGAGGGGGCAGTTGAAGCAGTGGCAACATCACCAGCGACAACAGATGTTGAAGACACACCAACACCCTCCATTGCTGATGAGGTTCCTGTAGCTAGCAAAGAGGATTGTGTGGCAGGAACATCCAAAGATGTCTTGTCATTCTCCAACTTAACAGGTACATCAGCCTCAGATTTTGCTGATAAATCAGATTGTGACCCCCCGTTGACATCCAAAGATGGAACTGCATTAGGGGCAACATTTTCATGAACTGGTATAGCTGGAAGGCCAGAAGACTCTGTACCACTGACTACAGAGACAGGCTGCAGTACTCCATCCTGATGGCCATAGTATGCACTGGGGTCAACATGGTTGATTGCCACAGGAGCAGCACTAAATGTAGTTGGGATTTGATAATATAATGGGTGATGAGTAACTGCTATCTGGCAGTCAGAAGTTGCATATAAACTACTAGCAACTTCAGGATTAGTTTGCCCATAGTATTCAAATGTTGAACCTGGATAAGCTAAGTTGTAAGGAAAAGGTTGAATTGATTCCATATCTGAAGGAAGAGCATGTGTGTGATCTAGAGGTTCATCAGGTGGTGGTGGCGGAAAAGGTTCATTATCAGGAGGTGGTGGAGGAATCCAGTCTTCATCAGGTGGAGGAGGAAAGCTAGGTGTTTGTTCCAGGATCGAGGACTCCAATTTGGTCTGTTGCACTGACAGACTTGGTCCGTCCATTGGGACATGATTTGGCGCATGCAGTGGATCTCCCACAGTTAAGCTGCTTGAAGGTTCTGTATCTTCAACTTCCATATCCACATCCATGTCTACTTCAGCCAGATGAAGCACTGTTTGAGGAGTTAAATCTTCATGGACAATGACTCCAGTGGCTTCACCTACCTCACTTGCATCACTGAAAGAATGTGTAAGTAGGTTAAACAAGCAGCAGCATCATAAGAAGACAATATCGTATTCTTTACAGTTAAAATAACCAAGTTAAATCCAGCATACCTAGTGGCAGGACTACTTTGCCTCTCTCCACTTGCATCATGTACATGATCACTGCCTCTGTGGGATTCATGACCAGCCTCAACATCATTCTGTTGTCCAGACAAGAATAGCCCACAAAGTTGATTTATTTCTGAATCTAGCAGTTTTATCTTCCTCTCAGAGTGCACCCAGAAGGGAAGCAATGACAGACCATTACAGGCTAAGGACCTAATATCAGCTAGCCTAATCTCAAGTTCCAATGCATATTTTGAAATTCGATCATGCTGTACGTAAAATTCAGACCTGTTGAGCAGGAAATAAATCAGTAAAAACAAACAAGGGAATGAAAAGAAGAAAGGGAGAGGGTGGAAAGATCCTCCTGGAAACTTTTCAGACATGCACAACAAGAAAAACAGAGAGAGAGTGGAATAAAGATCCAAGGAAAGGTACATAAAGATCTCAGTAGCATACCCTTTCATGGTCTCCAATTGCTCTAGCAAGCGTTCACAATGTTTTAGCAGGTTGGAGGAAAAGTCTACCTCAATTTCATCTTCTGGAACGTAATCTGCATCCCTATACTTTGTAGAATCTTCACCTGCCTCATTCAAATGACCTGCTAGAGCATGATCTGGTTTCCCTGAAGAAAGAGATTCACCAGGAGAAGATGTTTCATTGCGTTGTGAATCAATTTGTTCAGAGCCATTCATTGTACCACTCTGGTCCTCATCATTGTCTCCTTTTTTATCATGTAAGTTGTCACCTATTGGCTGCCTGTATTCATTGATGTCGCTATAGCTGACTCCAGTCTGTCTAATGTCCATATCCATCTTTGAGGATTCCAAGTTCTCAGAGGTGGCGTTGCCCATGAACTCAGTTTCAGCAGCAATTTTCTCTTCTAACCTCAGCTCAGCCGCATGACCCAATATCTGAGGCACTTCCCACGAGGTCTCTCCTGTTACTGTGTTCCAATAATAGTACTGATTACTCTCTTCGTGCAACACCATCTTCCATCCTGCACTTGCATCTCCGAGAGGCTGTGCATCCGAAGTTGCAGGAGCAGTAATTTGCTCCAACACACTCAACTGTGCATGTAAATCAAGTGAATCAGAAGCTTTGTTTTCTTTAGAACTATCTTCTGCGGGTCTATCTGAAGGACTTGGTAGATCAGAGCCATTATCAATAGCCTTCTCTTCAACGTCCATAACAGTAGAACCAATTTCCCCATGAACATTATTTTCCTCGTCGCCAGCTTGCTTTCCCTGAGCGAAATGGACACAAAAACAAAACAATTAGATCAACTTTATGAAAGTAACTTCTCCATCCATTTAGGAAAGTGAAGCTGAATAGAAATAACAAAGTGGAGGCAATGTCAGGCTAACAAAGAATAGTAACCTAATTAGTAACCCAAAAGAATATAGTCATTAGCATAACCAAAACAACAAACTTTCAAAGAAAGCATCTAAAAAGAAAAGCATATTTTACGTTTCAATAGTGTCAATAATCGGAGCTTTGGAGGGAAGGTAATCACAAATGTATTGGAAGTGGTATCTGCAGAGTAGTAAGAGGAGCTAAGACCTGGATAGAAAAATAACAAGTTGAAGCACAGCGTAAATATGTGGGAGTCAAACTGAGAAAGTTCGCATTGAATGCACAAACAGAGAGCCTTTCTTTTTAATTTCAGGTTATAATTCATCGTCGATCACTGTTGAATCAGAATGCAAGCAAAAAAATCCACCTTGCTAAAACAATTGTCTCATCCACCTACAAAATTATGTGGCCAACAGCAATTGAATAAATTACCTACAGCTCACCTTGTCTTCATGATCTAGAGAAGAATCCTCTGAAGCAGCACGTTTATGTCCAACTGATTCCTCATCCACTTCATCATCACTATATTGCCCAAGCAGCATAAGAGGATTCTCCGGTTGTTGACCTGAGGGCCAAAGAGGAAATGTCAGAAAAGTTCAAGCCAAGTGATAGGAACACCCAATATATATTATAACAAAGCCAGTATGCAATTTACGGAAACAAATATAACATTATTAGAAGAAGACTGCTGAATTTAGGATATATATAGTTCACCACCACCTGTAAGCACATCATCAAATGTCAGAAAGTCATAAAAGCAAATAAAGACAGAAACATACGAACCGAGGGGAGGAAATACTCTTCTTGAATCAGAACACCTTTGATGGCGCCAAAAAAGGGCATGATAGGTAAGACGTAATTCAATAATTGACTGTGGCAGGGGCTGACGGTAACTGATGACCAATTGAAAGTTCCCAATACCACAGCAGGCTACAGTCTGAAAACATAAACTTTTGTGGTACAAACAAGATGTCTTGTACAAAGTAAATCAATAATTTCCACCAACATTATCGGTCACATCATGTCTTCGTTACAAAGATGAGTCCTTTTGAAGAAAACTGACGGAACCCACCTGAAGACGATGGTGAATTAGGTAACTCCGCAGGAGACTTGGATTCGTCTTCCCCTCCAACTTCATCTTGGACAGAGGAGCCACCTAAATCTCCTACAAAGTATATCAAATGGTTAAATGTCAACATCCATTGTTAAGAAAAAGCTTTTTCTATTTATAAAAAAAAAACAAAGTGATCAATGGGTAGTACAGTGTACAGTAGATGCAGCATAATTCAAACGTTTATCCATATCATGTAAGGAGCACAAAATACAAAAAAAGAAAACGCATCCTCAGGAAAACCCTTTAGAAATTTAACTTGACACGTGAAACAATTATCACACGGGAGTAGCTTACGCGGATACAAGTACACAACAGTTGAAACAGAACATAGAAACTTCTTTTTCGAACAATCAATTGAAAAAGTACGCCAACTTCCATTAATAATCTTCGACGAGTAATCAAGTTAATACAGCTAGGTTCAAATGCAATTAACTTATT
The DNA here is from genome assembly GCA_029844215.1 of Przewalskia tangutica. Classification (NCBI taxonomy): domain Eukaryota; kingdom Viridiplantae; phylum Streptophyta; class Magnoliopsida; order Solanales; family Solanaceae; genus Przewalskia; species Przewalskia tangutica. The sequence continues at coordinate 699,442 of CM056730.1, read as the reverse complement.
AACAGAGAGACAACTTCAACAGTAAACATAACACGTACAGACTCGTAATGACACTCGAGAATTCTTGATTATAGTTTATTCAAGATTTAAATTCGTCCACAAATATATCCAAAAGGGAAAAAAGGAAAGAAAAAAGTTTTGCCAGATCAGAAAAACAAAACCCGCAGCACAAACTTGGACAACTCAAAACCTAAAGCTCATGAGTTGACATCGTTTTCTTTATTAGCCAAAATAAAATCAGTCAATCAATCAACTATGCATCGATCTAAACGGATGGACTGAACTGTATGAATTACAAAAGACATCACTGTTATGCATCCATAAAAAACACTATTTTTCCCAGCTGTCAATCTACATAACTGTTCATCATTTTTTGTGCATAGCTCACCAATTTTATTAGTCAAAGAAAAAACAAAAACAGAAACTGCAGAATAATCTAAAAATCTCAAATCTTAGAGCTCATGAGTAAACATTGTTCTCTTTATTAGCTAAAATAAAATCAGTCAATCAATCAACTATGCATTGATATGAATGGATGGACTCAACTGTATGAATTACAAAAGACATCTCTGTTATGCATCCATAAAAAACACTCTATTTTTCCCCAGCTCTCAATCTACATAACTGCTCTTCATTTGGACTAGGAACTCACTATGCTTAGCTTAGGTTCCCAGGTTTATTTTTCGATAAGTGCATAGCTCACCAAGTTTATTAGTCAAAAATAATAATAACAGAAAAACAAAATCTACAGCACAAACTGAAAAAGCTCAAATCTTAAAGCTCATTAGTAATCATCGCTCTCTTTATTAGCCAAATAAAAGCATTCAATCATTCAATCAACTGTATGATTTATACAAGACTTCTCTATTATGCATCCATCAAAATTACTCTATTTTTTCTCCAGCTTAAATCTACCTAACAGTCCTTCATTTGGATTTGGAACCGACTATGCTTCGCATAGCTCACCAAGTTTACTAGTTAAAAATATAATAACAGAAAAACAAAACCTGAAGCACAAACTGAAAAAGCTCATGAGGCAATATCGTTCTCTGTATTAGCCAAAACAAAATCAATCAACTACACATCAATCTAAATGGATGAGCTCAACTGTATGAATTATATAAAAACCTCTCTGTTATACATCCACCAAAATCACTCTATTTTTCTCTGGTAATAGATTTAACCGACTATGCTTCACATAGCTCGTCAAGTTTAATTTTTAATAAGTGCATATGTCACTAAGTTTATTAGCCAAAATAAGATATTAAACAGAAATTTTATGACCTAGAAAAAACTAGCGAAGCATAAATTCAGAATGATTATTCATAAATTTGAATCTGGAACAATATGTACATGATTAGTGCATAGCTCACCAAGTTAATTAGCCAAAAAAACACTATTTTTCTGCGGCTATCAATCTATATAACTGTTCAATATTTGGATCTCGAACCGACTACGATTCGCATTGCTCACCAAATTTATCAAACTCATTATACTAGCCAAAATAAGATATTAAACAGGTAATTTTATGTCTTAAAAAACCTAGCGAAGCATGAATTAAGAACGATTAGTCAGAAATTTGTATCAAAAACAATACTTAGATGAGAAATAGATATTAATTGAATTACCTGAGGGCTCCGCAAAGAGATCGAGCTTAACTCTACGACCGGCGGCACTCTTAGCTGCAAGTTTACGCTCTTTTCTCCTTCCCATTATTGAGAACAAAAACCCTATGGCGCTTCAATATATTCAGATGAAGAAGAGAATGTAATTGGATTTGAATTAGGATTTAGGACTGTGGAGAATACAGAGAGTTGAACAGATCTGGTTGTTTTGGCCCAAAATCCAATGATTTCCTTGTGGGTTGGACTAGGGACCAAGTGGAATGGGCCTGAATATTCGTGCTTCGTCGAAGCAACAAGCCCAGAAAGTGGGGATAAACGTGCACGGTTAGCCGGTTTTAGGACCTCTATTTAAACTATAGACGATTTTTATGAACTTTTGAAGGTTTAGCATCTTTAAAATTTCACTTCAGACTTAAAGTTGTATCAATGCTAAGTTTGTATCCCTCCCTAGTCATTACGACAACAAAAAAAAAAAAGACGTATCAAAGAAAAGTAAAAATATCGAAAGTGTTTGTTATTCATAATGTCCTTCTAGTGTCTCATATGATTTCACAAACATTATAGAAATGCTAAAGTTGACAAACAAATCCAAAGCTCAGGATCGTCTCAAACATTTTGGGGGCGTTATTCTAATTTGTAAAAGTAGACCCTTAATTAGGCTAAGACCTGCGAATTATGGGTCTTTACAGTAAATTCTGACTAATACTACTTAATAACAAAAGAAAAAATGAATCCTAAATTTTTTCTTTTTTCGAGGGGTCATGTGAGGTAGCACACCTCGCACGGGTCCAAAGACGGCATGCGGCAAAGCTCACATCGTGATGAAAACTAATAATGCACAACTAAGTTTGTACCAATAACACCTTTTTCTTAAGTTTGTCGATAATGCGTACTAGTTAAATAATTTAAATTATATATATATATAACATAATGAAAACTGGCTACCTCAATTTCCATAGAAAGACCTGATGATTATGATGATGAACTTTGGTCCCGCTTAGATGCGGTTGTTCTACAATGGATCTACGACATGATCTTGAGTGATCTATTGCATACAATTATTGAAATCGATGTCGTTGCACGACAAACATGGAAGCGCTTGAAAATTATTTTTCATGACAATAAGACACAACGTGCCTTATATCTGAAAAATTAATTTCAGGCCATTCAGCAAGACGATTTTCCTAATGCGTCGGCCTATTTTCAAGAATTTAAGATGATTACCGATCAACTCTCCAACATTGGTGCACTGCAACTTATTGCGGGTTTGAATGAAAATTATGACGGTGTTACTACCATCCTCCAACAAAACACATCATTGCCTATATTCTATGAGACTCATCCTTGAAGAAACCTTAAAAACAAAGCGGGCAACGACTAATGCCACCACAGCCGACGTTGCTCTCGTAACCACCAATGACAATCATGTTGACCCGAGAGGCTCAGCCCGCCACATCCCACATGCAAGTCAATAATCCGACACGTGGCTCACGTTCCTACAATAACAACAGAGAAAGAAAATTCGGGAATAGCCGCGGCAACAGCATCAGCGCCCGAAATAGTAGTAGCGGCAGGAAGCAACCCCCACTGGTTGGCAGCCACCAACAACAGCAACAGTGGCAGCAACCTCCGTCGTGAGTTTCCTACCCGCTATGGGCTGCGTGAGCCCCACAGGCATGGGCTACTCCAACTTGCCCTACCTGACGTCCTCTGATGCGCGTAATATGCACACACTTTTAAACGCAAGTGCACGTTATCGTATCAAGTAGTATAGTCTTAGATAAGACCGAATATCGTCCTCTAGGATTAGGGTTCAAGTACCAGTTATCTATTTTCTAGTATCTATTTGGTGAATTAATGATTGATTGTTTGGTTTGTAACTAAGAGTTATGAAAGCTAATTAAATATAAAGATTTAATTCAGTGATGATGAGAATAGGGCTTCTATGTATCCTCACTATCCGCTTATGCTACTCATTAATGCATTACTTATGGTATTCTTCTTTTGGAGAAAGCAGTTTATTTAAATCGCTTTATACTCCCGTTAGGGTTATATAAACACTCAACCCCAGATTGTTCCTTACCTAACTTTCACGATAAGGGTAACGCTATAGGAGGATTAAGCACAAAACCTAGTTGACCGTCACGCACAATGCGCAAAATTAGGGTTGTTAAGCCTCTCATCAACGCTTACAAATCTAATTGAGGTATTTTCATCCCCAATTCAAGACTGCCTACCCAACTTACAAAGATATTCACAATCCCGTTTGTAATTTGATTAGAAATCATATAGTGATAACTAGTTGTCAATTAGCTACCAAGAATTCAACTCAAATATTGGATAGATCTCTCAATAAGAATAATAACCATAAGCATGCATTAATTTATAACATAAGGTTCAAGAAATTCAACATAGAAAGCCCTATAAGAGAATTAGTTCCTAGCCATGAATATGACAAGAACTAATTCAAAGTTCATCATGCAAAGACTGAATTAAAGAAAAGAAAAAGGAAAGAAATTACTAATGTTTAGGTCTCCAATCTCCTAGGCAAGAAAACCTTGTGTTTTGCAAGAAAGGGAACCATTGAAAACTGCCTAGGGTTCTCCTTTTATAGGTTTAAAACGTCTCCCCTCTTTTCCTCGCAGTTGGCCCAAAAATCCGTCAAAGACCTAATTTTTCCGCGTGCGCGCCAGCGTAGATAGCGTCGCGCGAAGTTCTGCAATCCTTCGGTGTTTTGCGCCGCGCCGATATCTCGCTGCTCGAGCCAAGGCCAGAATCTCTGTAGTTCCTCGATGTTTAGGCGCCGCGCCGCATCTGTTGTTCGGCGAGCCGCGGCCAGTCTTCGCCTCTGGAATAGTGGGCGCCAGTTCGATGAAGCGCCGCGCCTGGATCTTCGCACCTTCGAATGATAGGCCGCGCCTCGCATTCGATCGCAGTGAGGCGCCGCGCTGGTGCAGGTTTTAGTCTTGTTCGTCACTTTCTCTGTTTTCAGCTCTGGCATCTCCTCTTTCGCCCTCTTTTTGCTCATTTTCCGCCATTTGGCCACTTTAACCACTTTGACTCAAAATAAAGAAAAACTATCCTAATACGACACTTATATGTGCAAAATGGGACAAAAAGACTAACTAAAACAGACTCAAAAGGTGTATATAAAATACACCGATCAAATACCCCCAAACTCAACCTTTGCTCGCCCTCGAGCAAAGATAAAAAGAAAGAAATAAAATGAAAGACTCAATAAATGAGAAAATAAACAGACTCCCTGCCATTGATCACTTTTGCTGCATGAATGTTAACTAGAAAAACATGAAGGTTAGCAGAATAATATGCAGGAACATATAGCATGGAATTTCAACACATTGAGCTAGATATTTCGCAAACTCATACTTATCATGCTTAAATGGAAGTCCATATACTAAATCATGCATATAAATTCAAGAATTCCTATGGCATGCTTACTTGCTATTCTCCACTAATTCTGGATATGCATAAAAGAGATCTTCAGGACTTTGAGGGTTGTAATGTTGGCTTAGGTAGGGGTTGGTAAAGATAGGCATTTAGGCTCATTGTTCTGTACCATAAGCTCATTGGCTTTTCAATTTTTCCCTTTTTCTTTTGATTCTTTCCTTCACTTCAATTCTATCATTCCCCTCTTTTGTTTTGGGAGAGTGAAGTATATAATAATAATGATGAACACCCCCAAACTTAGGCTTTTGCCTGTTTCTTATTACTTTTTATTGGGGTACAATGGGTTTATTCACTCTTTTTGTCTCTTTTTCTTTTAACACAATGTATTCCACTCTTTCATATTTTCACTTATGGCACAATTTGTGGGAAAGTAGGGTGTCAAAGAAAAAGTTTCAATTTTTTTTTTTTTAGGCTCAATGGGGCTGACTAGCGATATTTTTAAAGTACGGGATAGAAAAGAATGGTAAGAATTGGCTATCAAAGAAATGCCTGAGTCATTTCCCTATCATGCATATCCTAACTTATTTCGCCTCAAATAGCAAGCGGTCATAACACATAAGCATTTATCATTTAGCATACATAACTCAAGCAAGAGACTCCAAATAGACAGATTCTGTGAATTTTTGGCATATCTAACCTAAGTGTTTAGATAGTTGCTTCCATTCCTTTACATTATTCCACCTTACTTCACTAGGTGTTTCTAGCAACTACATCATACATGATCTTTGACAGGCAATTATGACTCAAAAAGAGAAGAAAAAAAAAAATTGGTGACTCAAAATAAACATAAAATAAAAAGACTTAAATAAAACATAACATGACACACAAATAAAACAAAAACACAGAAACACACCTCCAAACTTAAATCACACATTGTCCCCAATGTGTGTAGACTCAAAGACAGTAAAAGAAAGCGACACTTACAAACTTTGGTTAAAATGGTGGTGGTGGCGGTGGATAATGCATCGACCATTGGTTGAACAAGGCACTCAGCTCGTCGATTTGTTGCCTTGTTTCTTCGCATCCTTGTACTATCGCTTGCAAGCGTCTGCATCATCTCCTTCGGTGTTGGTACAATTGCCCGTTGTGGGCTCTGAAGGTTCTCGCTCTTGTGGTTGGCCGGTGGCCGGGTCTCGCTCATATTGAGCCCTGCTTCGTGCTCATCTTCATCCACGGTTGCCTCTGCTGCCGCTGCGGCCGCTGGAGTGGTGCTCTCCGTCCGCCGCCGGGCCGGGTGCGAAAAGAGTGCACTATCCCATGCGACACCTGGCGGTTGGTTTCTTTCATGAGTATCTGTGGGTAGTTGTGGACCGCACTCACGTGGCATAGATCGTAATAAGTGAACCGTGTCCCAAAACCACTGTTATTCACCAACTCGCTTATTTCTTCGATGCTCGCACTATCTCTTTTCCCACATCAATTGTCGACTTCATAATTCCATAAATCGGCTTAATCTCGCTCTCCGCACTCGCGGTGAAGTGCGTAGATGGAATCACGCGCATCGACAAAATACGCCAAGCCTCGCTACCTTGTTGAATTGCACCGCCGCTCTCGATCCATTTCTTCCAATCTCAGCGCCTCGGTAGCTCACGGTGTTCGCAACGGTATTCGGTCGATGGTCAATGCTTAGACTACGTTCTAAAGTGATTCCAATCACTTCTTTCTTCAACATCAATCGCCTTCAATTACATATTAATATTTTCTCGCCACAGCACATAGCTTCCTTACAAAGCAACCCTTTCCACCTTCTCGGAAAGTTGGCGTATAAAATTCTCGCACTATTGTTGTGTTTGCGGTGTTATCTTCTCCGGGTTCACAAATTTTCTCCACTCCCTTAACTCAATCATCGCCCGAATGGGCTCATAAACATCTCCTTCTCCAAATGACGCTCTCTGGTAGTCCATTCCCCTTTCTGGTATTAAGGGTCTGATATCAAGCTTTTTGTATCTTTGAGAGGCTTCGTAGCTTACAAACCTACTTTCGTCATATTGTGGGGTTGGGGTGGATGTGAGCCTCTTCTTTTCTAGTGGCCATGGTTATAACGGTTCTGGAGCTTTCAATTTAGTGGCACAAATGTCTCCTACACACTCAACAACTAGCAGTGACAACACCCCCAAACTTCAATAATGCCCACAACCTCCTTTTCTACTATTTTCTCCAACTTCACAATCACTTTTCAGTACCCAAACTATTTCAACTACAATACTCTTCCCAACTACTACCTCTTATGACTTCAGTGAAAGGATTCAAGAACAAAGATAGGGATTACCTTTTGATGAGAAGACTCAAGCTTGTTCTTGTTTCAATTGGTGGATTGAGGCTATGGAATGGGGCTTTTGTTGTTTTAGATAGTTGGGGATTTTAGGGAATCTAAGAGTTTAGGTTGTGGTTTGGTTGGATTTGTGGAGGATTTGTGAGAAAGTTTCTGAAATTTCGTGGGTTTTTGGAGAGGGAAGGTTAGGGTTTTGAAGTTGGGATTGGGGAAAATCTGATTTTTGGGCGTTTTAAGTTTCTGGATTCCCGCTTCGGCGCCGCGGCGCTTAAACTCCTGCGCTCCTTCGGGACTTCCTGCGCCGCGGCCCTGCTACAGGGCGCCGCGGCGCCTAAACTCGGCAAATTTTCTGGAATTCTGCCGCCGCGGCCCTGCTCCTGGGCGCCGCGGCGCTTACCCGCTTTTCTGGAAATCCCGGCTTTCGTTCAGCTTCTCGTCCTCCGGTTTATTTGCCTGTACCTGTCAATCACACAAACAACAAGATCCAATACTGAGATCGTTTCTTAGACAAAATAAAATTAAACTAATGATAGAAATTAAAATAACATAATTGAAAACATTGGGTTGCCTCCCAGTAGCATTGTCTTTAACGTCTTTTAGCGGACGCAAGTTCCTAGACTTAATAGCCTTGGGGTGGATTAAGTCCCACGATCCATTTCCGCGTTTGGCGTTTCCTCTTTCTTCTTTTCTTTTAGCATTATCGGTAGTAGGGAGTTCGGGACATTTACCTCATTTAGTGTCATTTGACCAAACCATGCACGCTCAGGGCTCATCACTCTTTGGTTGCCGTATGAGGCTCGCGTGGGGTTTGATGGTGTTGATTGCAAAACACCTACTCATGGGTGGTGGTTCGATGACATGTTTAAACACTTTAAACACCATTTCTTCATTCTCCACCCTTAGCGTTAGCTCTCCTCTTTCAACGTCAATCAAGGCTCTACCCGTTGCTAGGAATGGCCTCCCCAATATGATAGGGATTTCCGCATCTTCTTCCATATTAAGGATTAGGAAATCTGCAGGGAAGAAAAAATTTCCTACCTTCACAATCACATCCTCATTCTTGCCTCGTGGATGAACTACTGTCATGTCGGCTAGTTGCAGACTCACAGTAGTTGGTTTAGCCTCTCCCAACTCCAATCTTTTGAAAACTGATAAGGGCATCAGATTTATACTTGTCCCTAAATCGCATAAGGCTCATTGCAAGTTACCACGCCGTGTGCGGTAGTGTGAAACTTCCGAGATCCTTTAGCTTTGGTGGTAACTTCTTTTGTAGGATAGCACTACACTCTTACGTGAGTGCTCTTATCTCATATTCCGATTTCCTCTTTTTCCCAGATTTCTTTCATGAACTTGAAATAGGGCGCATTTGCTCCAAAGCCTCTATAAAAGGTATGTTGATATGCAGCTTCCTGAATACCTCCAAGAATTTGGAAAATTGTTTATCGACCGCCTTCCTTTGTAGTCTCTGGGGGAAAGGAATCTTTTTTGTATACTCCTTCTCCGGAGTTTTCTCTATCACTGGGCTAGGTTCAGCCACCTTCTCCTTTTCTAACTCTGCTTCCTTCTCAACTATTGGTTGAGGTGGTTGTTGCTCCAATTGTCTTCCACTTCTCAACTGCACTGCTTTACATTGCTCCCTCGGATTCACCTCTGTATTGCTTGGCAGTGTCCCCTGTGGCCTGACGTTGACCTGCTTTGTCAGCTGTCCTACTTGTGTTTCCAAGTTTCTGAACGAGGATCTAGCTTCTGTCATAAATTGCGTCTGGGCGTTGGCAAGTGTTGTCAAAGCTGCTTTAAGCTCATCTGGCTTTTCTTGCTTTGACCGCATTGAATCGTTGAAATTTGTGGGGCTTGAATGAAGATTTTGCTGGTTACGGTTCTGCTTTGGTTACATCGGCCCCTGTATTGGTTACATTGCCGCCAATCGGATTCTGCGCCACGATATTGATTCTGCGTACGATCTCCTTTCCATGAGAAATTTGGGTGATTCCTCCACCCTGGATTATAAGTGTTTGAGTAGGGGTTGTTTTGTTGCCTCTGGTAATTACCCACTGCTTGACATTCCGCCTGCTCCATTGGTATATTATTGGGATCCGCTGAAGGACACCTATCAAATGTATGTGGGCGCGCATATCTCATGACTTTAGGCATTTGTACTGGCGTTCACCGAAACCTTTGTATGTTCTTCTGTTGTTTTGCTAGAAGAGCTACTTGGGCATTGGCGTGATAGCATCTATCTCGTGGACTCCCACAGTTCTTCTCCCACTTGTCGCCATCTCTTCAGTGACATGGTTGTTAGTGGTCATATCTTCTAATAACTCATGAGCATCGTGGGCTGTTTTCCTCATGAATGCTCCACCTGCTGCTGCATCTATGATGGTCCTGGTTGTACTGCTCAGCCCGTTGTAGAAGATGTGGACCAAGTTCCACAACTCAATGAATGGTGTGGCACTTTCTTTGTAGATCCTTGAACCTCCCACGCCTCATATAAAGATTCTCCATCACTTGGTAGAAGTTGTTCAACTCCTCTCGGTTCTTTGCTTCTGAAGACGGAAAGAACTTGGCTAGGAATTTCTGTGCCAGCTCGTGCCATGTGAATATCGAATCGGCTGGCAGGGAATTTAACCATACTTTTGCTCTATCCCTGAGTGAGAAGGGAAAGAGCCTCAACCTGACGGCATCATCAGTAACGCCGTTATATCTGAAAGTGGCACATAGCTCCAAGAAATTAGCTATGTGCATGTGTGGATCCTCCGATGGCAGTCCTCCGAATTGCACAGTGTGCTGTACCATGCTCAAAATTGCTGGTTTTATCTCGAAGTTGTTGGCTCCTATTGCAGGGAGCCTAATGCATGTCTGTGCCCCATTCACTCTTGGCAGCACATAATCTCCCAAACTTCTTTCGGGCTGGATTCGGACTCTATCCTCCACATCTATTGGCACTTGATGAGGATTTTCTGGGTTAGGGTGATTTTCACCTAACCCTTCTCTCATCCTGTTATTGTTTAGATTACCGTCCATCTCTATCAACGTTGCAACCCGTTGATTCTTTCTGTTCTGTTTGCAGGTTTTCTCGATCTCTGGATTGAAGGGAACAAGAGTGTCTGCTCCTCTTCTCCTTCGCATAAACTGATTGCCTGAAATAGATCAAAAACAGAAAACAAATCACGGCACCCTGATTTTCCGAAAAAATAGCGAAAAACGTAAAAATAAAAATAAAAAATAAAAAAAAATTAAAGACCAAATTAGAAATTAAAAATAGATAATTTTGATATTGAACTAATGCCTAATCCCCGGCAACGGCGCCAAAAACTTGATGCGCGTAATATGCACACTTTTAAACGCAAGTGCACGTTATCGTATCAAGTAGTATAGTCTTAGATAAGACCGAATATCGTCCTCTAGGATTAGGGTTCAAGTACCAGTTATCTATTTTCTAGTATCTATTTGGTGAATTAATGATTGATTGTTTGGTTTGTAACTAAGAGTTATGAAAGCTAATTAAATATAAAGATTTAATTCAGATGTGATGAGAATAGGGCTTCTATCTATACTTACTATCCGCTGATTTTACTTACTTATGCATCACTTCTGGTGTTCTTCTTTTGTAGAAAGCGAGTTTCTGAAATCGTTTATACTCCGTTAGGTTATATAAACACTCAACCCCAGTATTGTTCCTTACCTAACTTTCGTTGATAAGGGTAACGCTATAGGAGGATTAAGCACAAAAACCTAGTTGACCGTCACGCACAATGCGCAAAATTAGGGTTGTTAAGCCTCTCATCAACGCTACAAATCTAATTGAGGTATTTTCATCCCCAATTCAAGACTGTCTACCCAACTTACAGCATATTCACAATCCCCCCTTTTCAGAATTTGATTAGAAATCATATAGTGATAACTAGTTGTCAATTAGCTACCAAGAATTCAACTCAAATATTGAATAGATCTCTCAATAAGAATAATAACCATAAGCATGCATTAATTTATAACATAAGGTTCAAGAAATTCAACATAGAAAGCCCTATAAGAGAATTAGTTCCTAGCCATGAATATGACAAGAACTAATTCAAAGTTCATCATCTGCAAAACCGAATTAAAGAAAAGAAAAAGGAAAGAAATTACTAATGTTTAGGTCTCCAATCTCTAGGCAAGAAAACCTTGTGTTTTGCAAGAAAGGAACCATTGAAAGCGCCTAGGGTTCTCCTTTTATAGGTTTAAAGCGTCTCCTCTTTTCCTCGCAGGGCGACCCAAAAATCCGTCAAAGACCTAATTTTTCGCGTCGTGCGCGCCTGCAGAATGGCGCGCGCGATTCTGCAATCCCGGGTGTTTTGGCGCGCGGCATGATATCTGCATGCGAGGCGCGCGCGTACTGAATCTGTAGTTCTTCGGATGTTTAGGCGCGCGGCCCCATCTGTCATGCGAGGCGCGCGGCTGAGTCTTCGCCTCCGGAATAGTGGCGTCGCGGCCCGATTTGGCGCCGCGGCTCGGATCTTCTGCACCTTCCGAATGATAGGTGTCGCGCCTGCGTCATTGCGGGAGGCGCGGCTCTGATGCAGGTTTTAGCCTTGTTCGCCACTTTCTGTTTGACTCTGGCATCTCCTCTTTCGCCCTCTTTTTGCTCCTTTTCCGCCATTTGGCCACTTTAACCACTTTGACTCAAAAGAAAGAAAAACTATCCTAATACGACACTTATATGTGCAAAATGGGACAAAAAGACTAACTAAAACAGACTCAAAAGGTGTATATAAAATACACCGATCATCCTCTTGGGCTCAACCTCCGGCCCGACATACCCAATCTGGCATCCTCGGCGCACGTCCATAGCAGGCATATAATGCACATATCTCTCCTCTTTCAACCTACATACCGACAGATATTGAGGCAGCTATGAACATGATGCCTCTCAACGTTCCTGATAACAATTGGTACATGGACACTGGCACCACATCTCATATGATGGCATCCCAAGATACTCTATCTTGTCTTATTTCAAAATGAATAATTTAAAATATTATTGTTGGTAGTGGACAATGCATTTCCATTCGAGGTTATGAATAATCATCTTTTTCCCCACCACACACCCCATTAGACTTAAAAAATGTCTTTCATGTCCCTAAACTTATCAAAAATATAATTTATGTGCGTCTTTTCACAACCGACAATAATGTTTTCCTTGAATTTGATCCTTTTGTTTTTTTTGTGAAAGACCTTATGACATGGATGCGAATACTGAGATGTGATAGCACCGGGGACCTTTATTCTATCACCACTTCTGTTAGTCATCCAACCTCTTCTTTACCAATATTTGCAGCAATTTCGCCTCATTTATGGCATAATAGATTAGGATATTCAGGAGACTTTATTTTACGCTCCCTTAGCAAAAGTAAATTCATTGATTACAAACATGTCCCTTCTCATCCTGTATGTGAATCTTGTGTTTTGGGGAAATATATCAAGTTGCTATTTTATTATTCATCCACCTGTACTTTAATGCATTTTGATATAATACACAGTGATTTATGAACTTTTTCTATCTTAAGCATGATTCAGCACTTTCATTAAGACACAATTTGAAAAGAATAGTAAACGTTTACAATGGGAGGAAATTCGATAATAATCAATTCAAACTTTTCTGCGCCAAACACGACCTTATTTTTCATTTTTCCTGTCTCCACACCTCTCTACAAAATGACAAAGTCGAACGAAAAATTAGAATCATAAACAACTTAGTTTGTGCCATCCTTGCTCACGCTTCCACCCCCCTAATTTTGGCATTATGTTCTATCAATAGCAACCTATCTGTTGAATATTCTCCCAAACAAGTCTCTCAAACACAAGTCTACCACTCAAGTTATCTATATGCGGGATCATTCCTATAAACATTTACAAACTTTCGGATATATGGGCTACCCCCTCCATCCCTCCACACAAATCAACATGCTTCAACCTCAGTTATACCCGTTCATCTTTATTGGCTATCCCCAATCATCGAGGTTATAATTGTTATGACTTGTCAAGCCGAAAAATAATCATTTATCGGCATGTCATATTCGATAAGTCTCAATTCCCCTTTGCCAAACTCAATTTTCCATCCTCTCGTGGCACACTCATGGATAATGGAAACTCGGGATATGCACAATATTTCCAAACTTAAACATCTATTTAACTTGTCCACTTCAGCTGCCCCTTCACATGTTCCTCGTAATCCAAAAGATGTTGTCACGACCCAACCCGACGGGCCGCGACTAACGTCCTAATTGGACGTCATTACTGACCTGTCACTCTTAATCCATCTAATATAGAGATCTATAGAAATTTTGGCAGCACAACGCTGCTTTTACAACATTTCCCTAAAATGGGCTAGCCGACAAGGCTGCCAAAACAACAACAAAACAACAGTCATAATAGGCTAGCCGACTAGGCTGCCACCAACCAACATCACGTGCACAAAAGCATAATCAAAATAAGCAAGCCGGCAAGGCTGCCACGAGATAATAACATCAAAACCCAAAACAAGGTACAAACGTCCAACCCACAACTGTCTACAGACCTCTAAGAGTGTAATACTGACATATGACGGGACAGGACCCCGTCGTGTCCAAAATATGCACAAGTCTGAAAGATACAGGTCTGTATCAAAAATAGATGGCTCCGGAACAAAGGAGCTCTCCAATCTTGTCTGAAATCCTGACGGAGGTCACCTATTCAACACTGAACTGCGGGCATGAACGCAGCCAGAGAAAGGGTGGTCGATGCGAAATAATGTCTTGAGTATGTAAAACATAAAATCTCGAAAACGGAATAACAATCGTACGAGTAAAGCAGAGTCATCAAATTTCATAAAACTGAGAATCTTGTCTGAAAATCATATCATGTATGTTGAATCATAAATCATCATGCTCATGTCTGTATATAAAACTGTATAACATGTCTCGGCCCTCTATGGAGGAACTCGATGGAATCTGTATCTGCGCGCGTAACGTGTCTCGGCCCTCTATGGAGGGACTCGATGTAATATGTGTATATATATAACGTGTCTCGGCCCTCTAGTGAGGGACTCGATGAATGATGCATGGCTGCGCACGAACATGATCTGGCCCGGGACTCAGTGGAGTGAAATAGTAACACTTAGCACGAGTAGATATCATGAGCAACTGTATGCGATTAAAATCATTATGCGACTCTCAATAAAAATTACTACCATAAACTCTGTTACTGAAACCATAACTAGTAAATAATCATTTTTAAAACTGAACTGGTAGGAGTTAAGTACGTCCGCCGTACTTTCACAAAAATCATGCCAAAAGAAAGAAGGAAAGGTCTCACATACCTTTTAAGCGAGCAAATCAACTAAATGTTAAGATATGCCTCGTCCAGTATGTCAACCTATAATAATGACAATACGTTCGTCAACTCTACGGTCTCTAACGTAATTTATTCAGATAACGGGTTCTTATTTCTATAATAATTTGGGCAGAACTTCCTTTGTTTATGTGTGTATCCACAATTTTACCAATAATCCAAATCAACCAACAATTCAACTCCAACCAACAATCCAATTCAAACCAACAATCTAAATCAACCCAATGATCCAAATTAAACTAATAGTCACTATCATTTCCATATGTAGTCAAAATTATCTAAACATTCAATTTATCAACTTCAATAACCAAGGAAATTTATACACTTACCTCTCATGTTAGTCAATCATTTAGTCACGTTAGAATTATCATGGGGCAATCCAATCTCTTAACGACATCGCCAATTCAAGGATGTGAATTTAACACTTTTCTATACTTTAATCTTTTCGAGGCATGTATAGGTAATTGCCTCAATAAATATGCATATAGTAACTTATATTCACACACTAATTCAGTTTGTAATACATTATCGAAATTTTCAACAATTTCTATCAACTTTCTGGTCATATCAACATTTTACAATTCCAAAGCTTTTTTCACAATTCCTTACTTTCCAATTAATCTCCCAACAACTTCAATTAACAACTTTAACTTTAAACATCAAGGTTTCATCTAAATTTTCACATGCAATTAGTAATAACATACCAACACAATTACTCAATTCCAACGTACGCCAAGAATAGGTTCTAAATCGGTTTCGACCTCTATCATTCACATGCATTGTCTTCTTTCTCTTTCTTCTTTGAAATGGATAATTCTCCTAACTATAATATCAATTAATCTATCAAATATCAAGTAAAAGGGATACATTTTCACCAATAGAAGAAGAATTTCATACCTTAAAATTTTACCAAAACAGTCCCCAAAAACGTGGTATCAGATTTTTAGCCACTGCTTCGTCAGCTGAACTTGTAACGTCGATAACTCTCTACTCCAGTGTCCTATCGACGATCGGTTTGTTGCGTTGGAAACTAGACTCGACGAACTTCATTTTAGGCTTTTGAAACACCCAAAAACTCCTAATATGCTAGGATATATTTCCTTCCAAATTTGACTAAAAATCTGTCCAGCAGTCCCGAAAAAATCTGTTCACTGCCCAGCCGATTTGCTCACTGTTTTGGACCAATTTTGGCTTCAATTTCACACTTCTTCAACTCTAATTCAACATGCAACACCTCCACTATGATAACCCATTATTCTAACATATTTTTCTTTCCAAAAAATTGTCCAAGAACTTGAAAAATCAGGGCTACAATTTTCGGCCAGCACTGCCGCGGTAACCCACTGTTTGGGCTATTGTTTGCTTCACTTTGTGTAGAATAATTAATCTAGGAAGAGGGAATAAAAGCTTAACTTTGGCTATGGGAAAGGGGGAGTTCTTGATAGTGAGAGGGGGAGAATGTTGAAAATGGAGTGTGGGAGATGAAAAGATTTCTTAAGTTGTAGTGCACAAAAAGAAAAAAAATCTGAAAAAATGTAATTTGCACATAAGCCCCTAATGTTCTCTTCTTAACTTAATCTCCAATTACTTAATAAAATTTTGATCCCACTTCTTTTAATTCCCGAAAATTCTCATAAGACCTCGTATCCTTGTTGTCGTAACTTATATAATACGTCACTAATCCATGACGGAATATATATGTATATATAAACCATTATTATTAAAGAAATTTCCGGCGTCGTATTCGCCATTACCAATAATTAATCCGTATTAGCACGTAAAATATATTTAAATTCAAAAATTGAATCTTAATCCTTAATGACGTTCTTAATCATTGTCTTAAACTTACGAGGTGTAACAGATGTCTTGTCCGATCCTAATTGGAAAAATGCAATGATTGACAAATATAATGCTCTTATTGAAAATAAGATGCGAGATCTAGTACCTCGTCCTCCTGATGCTAATATTATTCGTTATATATGGATTTTTCGACATAAAAAGAAACTTGATTTTTCTTTTGAGAGGCACAAGACTCGTCTTGTAGGTGATGGCAGGTCTCAACAGGCGGGAGTGGATTTTGATGAAACTTCTAGGCCGGTGGTGAAACTAGCGACTATTCAGACTGTTCTTAGTATTGCTTTGTCCAAGTCTTGACACATTCATCAGCTTGACGTCAAAAATATTTTCTTGCATAGAGACATTCATGAAACTGTATATATGTATCAACCCATCGGATTCAAGGATCCGATTCATCCAGAGTATGTGTGTCTTTTAAAAAAATCACTCTATGGATTGAAACAAGTTTCTCGTGTATGGTACCACACTTTGTTGATTTTGTATTCTCTATCGGGTTTTCACATAACAAATCTGATCATTCATTGTTCATATATAGAAAGGGTAGTGACATGGCATACATCCTACTATATGTTGATGATATCATCTTCACCATATCTTCTGATGCACTTCGTCGATCCATTATGTCACTCTTTGCCTCTGAGTTTGCTATGAAGGATTTGACCCCCCTAAGCTACTTTTTTGGGCATTACTATTATGAGACATGCATGAGACTTATTTCTTTGTCAGAGGAAGTACGCCGAGGTCCTTGACCGAGTAGGCATGACGTCTTGCAAATCGGCACACACACCGGTGGACACTAATTCAAAACTCAGTGCCTCTTCGGGTTCTCTATATGACGACCTGACTCACTATCGTAGTTTAGCAGGAGCGTTGCAGTATCTCACTTTCAAGAGACTAGATATATCTTATGTCGTGCAACAAATATGCTTACATATGCATAACCCGACGGATGAACATATGAATGTCCTCAAATTTATTTTGTGATAAATACAAGGTACTCTTCATTTCGGCTTACACTTGTATAAGTCCTCACTCTCTGATCTTACATCTTATTCTGATGTCGATTGGGGGTGGATGTCTTGACACTTGTCGATTCATGTCGGATTATTGTGTGTTTTTCAGAGATAACTTATTTTCTTGGTCTTCTAAAATACAACCTACTCTGTCTCGATCCAGTGCCGAAGCTGAGTACAGAGGTGTAGCGAATATTGTTTCTGAGTCTTGTTGGATACACAACATTCTACTTGAGCTTCACTGTCCAATCCATAAGGCTACAATGGTTTACTGTGATAATGTAAGTGTGATATATCTTTCCGGCACCCGTTCAACATCAACGCATTAAACACATTGAAATATATATTTACTTTGTACATGAGAAAGTTGCTCGTGGACAAATTCGTGTTCTTTATGTTCCTTTCAGATATCAGATTGTTGACATATTCACTAAAGTTCCATTTTTGGGACAGGGAGTATCAAGTATGAAAATTTATTTTGCTATCAACTAGATTATATTGCGGATGACAACTATGACGACATAGCTCTTGCTAACCAATAAGTGTGTGTTTTAAGGCCTCTCAGTGCCAGGTGGCTTTTTATTTGGAGGAAATACGAACTGAAACTTGTGATTCAAAACTATGAAATGCCTGTATAGCAATGTGAATTCAAGTGGGTAAACATCCACTAAACTTTAAGCATTAGGAAAAACTCTTCGGACACATAAAGATACATAATGCATTTTATAAAGGGAAAAGAGTCAAATATATCCTAAAACGTTAGTAAAAAGATCACATATATCATGTGTCAAAATGTGAAATCATATTTATCGTTAGTCAAAACTTATCAAATTTACCCCTTTTAAACGGATTAGACACGTGACACCCATGTGGTTGTCACATCATCCAACAACGTCCTCAAAATGTCCTGCATCTACCATTAACATCCTCAAAATGTCACTGTTGGTCCATTTTATCAATATGGAAATTATCAGTGAGGCAAGCAATCATTTTCAGTCCTAATGTTTGGAATCATCCTGCTAAAACTAGACAATGAACCCATCTCTCGAATTAACCCATATATAAATCTCTCCAAAACTTTTCTTGTTAATGATTTTAATCTCTTTTTATTATTTTTTGTAGTTACCACCAATATGATATATCTGATTCTCTTTAATCAATTTATTTTAAGATGGATATTTTTATTTACCATTGACGCCCCTCATACATACTCTAATTAAGTTTTGGAGAAGAAGACATAGATGAATTTTTCTTGGTGGCTAGAGTTAATGGAGCAACTAGATTAAAGAGGAAGAGGGAGAGAGGTTTTTTCACTGAAACAGATGAAGAGAGAGGGAGAGAGAGGGTTTTTTCACTGATTCTCGCACATCTTTCTTTGCTTTCATGGCTAAGAGTGGAATTCATATTTGTTGTCTTCATCAATGGAGAAGGTTGTGGAATTCATATTCATTGTTGGATGATGTGGGTGCCACGTGTCAAATCCGTTAAAAATGATAAATTTGATAAGTTTTGACTAACGAAGGGTAAATATGACCTAATACTTTGACATAGAGCATATGTGATCCTTTTACTAAAATTTTAGGTATATTTGACCCTTGTCCCTTTTATAAATATCTTCAAGAGACAAAATAATGTGATTGCAGTTATAATCAATTTTTAAAAGGCATGGGCACAACAAACAGTTGGTTCAAGAAATTCCGCAAATGTAAGAAATCCAAAAGCACTAGCGGAAACATAACGGTACCAAGTGAGGATAGTGTGATTCAAATTGAATAAACAAAACGATTCAAAGTCTCCCTATTATAGGTAATTTTGACAGTCCAAAAGACTAGCAGGAAAGGAAAATTGTAATAAAAGCTACACATGAGCACTGATTTTCTTGGACTTCATACACAAACTTTCTCCCAAAGATAAATGGGCACAACTATTGACATAGGCAAAAGAAGTTCATTCACGAAAAATAACCAAGACGCAGAGGGAAAGAGAACTTCAGTAGCCAACAAACCAAGACCCATTGCATTGGGACTACTCTCGTAAAAAAAACGGCACATTAAGCGTCATATTTTCTAGGTAGGGTAAAAGAAAATGAAACTTGTATAGAGACAGAACATCAAATGAACTGGCTACAGGCTAGACTTAATCAACTTCTTCCATCTTGCTGCCCTCAGCATCAACTTCAGGATCCTCAAGTAGGAATGACAACGGATAGGATCTGGACCGGATTCTACTAGATCCAGATCCGTTTTTCATATCTATATCCATATCCATATTCATATACATCGGGTCCATAAAATCATATCCAAATCCAGATCCATCGGATTCACCGGATCCACGGATCGAATCTGGATAACTGAACAAATAGATGTATATCAAAGAGGGGAAGGAAGGCTGAAGGGCTTAGATAACCTGTCAGATAGCAAATTAAATTAATGCGTACAACACCTTAAATTAAATACATAAACCAATCCAGAGTGTATTCACATATTTACATAAATCAGTCCAAAATGCATTTAATTTCCAGCACATTCACAAAAAACAGAGAAGACTTCAATTTTCCAGAATGCATTCACATATTTACATAAACCAGTGCAGAATATATTCAGTTTCTAGTGCATTCACCAAAAAACAGAGAAAACTTCAATTTTCCAGAATGCATTCACATATTTACATAAACCAGTCCAGAATGTATTCAGTTTCCAGTGCATTCACAAAAATCAGAGAAGACTTCAACTAGACTTCGGAGTCACTAATTTCACTTTCAACGTCATCAACATCCTAAAATAACAAAGAAACAATCATATTAAAAAGAGCTTACTAAAAAATCACCTCAATAAATATTTATGATTAAATATATCATTTACCATATCAATGTAGTCAATTACTTCCCCTTCATCCTCAGAATCATTTGTAACGGTCGAACAAGCATGTGTGCCCTCCAAAATACCTTTATTTGAAAGAAATTAAAAAATAAATAGAAGGTTCATGTTACGGGAAAAAATTGATATTAACATATATGAGAATAATCAATACATAAATAATAGATACCTTTAATGTCTTCGATCATCCAATTTTGCAAGCACATTAATGCCTCCACCGTTTTAGAGTGAAGCCTAGAACGATGAGAACTAATCACCCTTCCACCCATGCCAAAGGCACTTTCCGAAGCCACAGAAGATACGGAAATTGAAAGGATGTCCTTAGCAATTTTCTGTAAAGTAGGATACATTTGATCCCTTTTCCACCAATTAAGTACATCAAAATCATCATTCTCGGGTATAGGATCATCCTCCAAGTAATGCTCCACCTCACCCCTCACATTCAACTTTCTTTTCTTTGTTCTTTTAGCTTGAGCATAATCATCCTCATCATTATCACAAGACAACTCTGAAATTCCTCGTTTGCCACTTGAAAAAGGTTCTTGACTTTTATTTTCCTCACTTCTAATTTGATATTCAACCACAAGTTTATCAAGCGTTTTCCTAACTTTTTCCACTTCCTTATCAGCATCATCTTTGTACAATCTCTTAAAATATTACTCCACACAATCCATTTTATTTCTTGGATCTAAAATTGAAGCAACCGCCAACATCCCATTAATATTATTTCAATATTTGTCAAACTTGTCAATCATATTTGTAGCCATCATTCTAATGGTCTCAACATCACTCACCATCCAACGCCTCAAAGCAAGTCTTATCTCACACACTTTTCGAAAAAACAAATTAGAAGTAGGATAATTTTTACCGAAAAATACTCTAGTGGCCTTGTAGAAAATTTCCAACTTCTCACAAACAAGTTTTGCCATCATCCAATCATTCTCACTATGAATAACTAACTTGAGCTTCTTATTCATGCGTTTTAACTTAGCAAATACATCTTGAAAAGGCAAAGCGGTATTAAGCATCAAGTAAGTAGAATTCCACCTAGTTTTGACATCAAGAACCACTCTTTTAGGTTTAGAAAAATTCAAAAGTCGACAAGCCTCCTCAAATTTTTCAACCCTTTTAGGAGTAGACATCCAAATAAAATGCAATCTCGAACTTTTTCAATCATGGATCAATTACTTCTAAACCATCTTTCACAATCAAGTTTAGAATATGAGCACTACACCTCATATGCAAAAACTCCCCACCTAAAATTAGATACCTACTTTCCAATTTCTCCAACAAAACATTCATCATTGCATCATTAGTGGTACAATTATCAACTACAACCGATGAAATTTTGTTTTCCAAAGAATATTGAGACAAACAATCCATCAAAATCTTTGCAATAACCCCCTTTGTATGTGGACATGGCACAAAACAAAACCTAAATAAAAACATGCATTAAACACATACAATAAACCTAAAAAATCAGCATTTATAATTATAAATAAGAATAAGCTCATTACCTCAAGGTTCGATTGCGTAAAACCCATTATTGATCAATGAAGTGAGATGTCACGGCCATGTAGCCCCTCTTTTGGTTGGAAGTCGTCCACATGTCGGTAGTTATTGCAATTCTACCCTCATTATGCTCCAACAAAGCTTTAAGAGAACCTTTATCTTCATTGAACTTTTTCAAAATGTAACTCTTCAAAGTGTTCCTCGAAACCATCTTGAAAGAAGTATTTAGACTCCTTACAAACCTTTTAAAACCTATATGATCTACAATGGATAAAGGATACTCATGAATCACCACCATACCAACCAATTCCCTCATTGAAGTCTTGATCAAATTCCTTTTCCTTTCCCTTTTCTTTAAGTTCTAAAGTAGTAGACCCATCGGCTTCCGTTTTAACCTTCAATTGTGTTTGACCACTAATTCCAGTCCGCAAATGCTTTCCTGGACACGTCTTCTTAGAATGTTTAAGAAGATGTGAGGTTCCATTCACACCATTATAAGAGAGTAAAGATGTGCAATATTTACACTTTGCTCTTGTAACACCTTTCACTACGACCTTATCAAAAGATTTCCATACCTCGGAAGTGAGTTTCTTGCTTGTTAGTTTACTTGATTGACTTTTTTCTTTTACTCCAACCTCAATAAGACCTTCTGAATCCCTTTTAAAATCATCTACTCCAACCTCAATAAGACATTCTGAATCCCTTTCGAAATCATCTACTCCACAAAGCAGAGGCATTGGAGGTGGGCTATAAGAAGCAGCATGACTTTTATTAGTAGCATTTGCATTATTGTTAGATTGTTCACCGTCCATTTCCTACAAAAAAAATACTTGAATACATTACTTAACCACATAACAGAGAAGTATCATGCACATTTTCTATAAATGTTCTATTCTGTAAAGTTGGCTCACTGCTATAATGTCCAGAATACACGACACACATTTAGGAACAAACCAATTACATAGGACAGGTTATCCCAACAACTTCTAATCAGGCAAAGACAAGAAAAAGTACAACAAGTAACGCTGAAACTACTAAATACCTAATTCATGTTTAGCAACTTACGACTAAGATTTTATATAGGCTCAGTATTCAACCTTTAGATTCCTAATATTTCAATTCTCACTTTAAAACAGGCATGGTTTAAACCTTCAATCTAAAAAATAAACTACTTTACTTCACAAAAAAATGTTCTATGTGACAAGTATTAGGAAACAAGTAATGTAAAAGTGGTTGGCTGGTTGCTTTGCTATAGCCCTAATATCGACAAATATTAGGAAATTTCATTAAACTAAGAACTAAATTAATGCATGTTTCAAGAAGTAATCTATTGAGTAAAAGTGGCTGCTTTCATGCATTGCTGCAGAAAGCCACGAAGATTGAAGATTTACCAAGAATTCTGGATTGAAGACTTAGAAATTCTTTGGATTGAAAATTTACCGAGAAAGCCCTTTCGTTATGCTCAAAATAAAGTTTGCAGTTGCCCACTTGCCCTTTAGAGATTTAGAAATCTTCCCTGAAGTTGGCAGCAGCTAGGTCTCGTCTTACTCTTTATGTTTTGCCCTGAAGTTAACCTTAAATATATATAGGGATATATCCAATGGTCAATTACATGAAATTTGAAGTTAAGTGCACATCAAGACTACCGGGCTAGATAATTTGATAATTTCGAAAGAGAGTATATGATTTATAACATATAAGTATAAATGTAAAATCAATTTAATTAAAAACGGATCCATGGGTCGGATCTGGACCGGATACGGATCTCAATGACAAAATCCAAATCCAGATCTGATCCATCATAAATGGATTCGGGTTCGATCCGGATCCGTCGGGTCCAAAATTTAAATATCCATATCCTATAAAACGGATCTGGATCCGCCGGATCTGGGTCGGGTCTAGGATCCACTGTCATCTCTATCCTCAAGTGCTGGCATGTCAACATCAGCATCGCCACCATCATCATCAATGCTGAGCCCAAGTTTCAGCATCCTGTGAATTTTGTTGCCAAAGGTGTTGGGATCATCGAGGCTGAAGCCTGAGGTGAGAAGAGCAGTCTCGAAAAGCAACATAACCAAGTCCTTGACAGACTTGTCATTCTTGTCCGCATCAGCCCTCTTCCTGAGCTCATCCATGATGGCATTCTCCGGGTTTATCTCCATGGTCTTTGCTGAAGCATGTATCCGGCCGTGTTAGAATCACGAGAGCTTGTGCTTTCGTGATTCTCTCCATGTTGGCGATCCGGTAGTACTACGATAACGAACAGCAGAGAGAGTCCACAACACGGTCGAAGCGACGACCTTCTCAACCTTGTCACCAAGCACATCGCCGATCACCTTGCACACCGAAATTCTCCTTCAATTCTTCTTTCTTTTTCTTCTCATCCTCACTTTCATCGAGTTTGAGACCTTCCTTGGTGGCAGAAACAAGCTTTTTACCCTCAAATTCCTTCAGCTGACCAATGCAGTATTCATCAATAGCATCAACCATGTAGAGAACCTCGTAGCCTTTCTTCTTCAACTTCTCAAGGAAGGGTGAGTTTTCAACAGCCTTCTTGCTTTCACCAGTAATGTAGAAAATATCATTCTGGCATTCCTTCATCCTGGTCACATAGTCCTTCAAGCTGGTCATTTCATCACCGCTCTTCGTGGAATGGTACCTCAGCAACTCAGCGAGCTTAGTCATGTTCTGTGAATCTTCATGGATACCAAGCTTGAGATTCTTTGAGAAGGCCTCATAAAACTTGTCATAGTCTTCCTTGTTCTCAGCAATTTAAAAGAACAACTCAATGCACTTCTTCACCAAGTTCTTGCGAATAACCTTCAGGATCTTGTTCTGCTGCAACATCTCTCTAGAGATGTTAAGAGGAAGGTCCTCATAATCGACAACACCCTTCACAAAACTCAGAAATTCAGGAATTAACTCTTCACAGTTATTCATGACTAACACACGGCGAACATACAACTTGATATTGTTGGGTTTCTTTTTTGTGTCAAAAGGGTCAAAGGGAGCCCTTTTTGGAACAAAAAGGACGACTTTAAACTCCAACTGGCCCTCAACAGAAAAGTGTTTCACATCCAAATGTTTCTCCCAGTCATTTGTCAGACTCTTGTAGAATGCAGCATACTCTTCCTTTGTGATCTCTTCAGGCTTCCTCATCCAAATAAACACGCATAACGGCGACCACTCATTAGAAACTTCCTTGATCTTTTTCTTTTTCTTCTCTTTCTTCTCTTTTTCCTCATCAACCTCCTCTACATTCCCTTTATCGTCTTTATTCTCCTCTTCATCCTCATCATCAGAGATCTCCTTTTCAATGGTCTTCTCAACCCAAAGAGAGATTAGGTAACTGATGAACTCCGAGTGCTTCTTAATCAGGTCCTTGAGCCTGCATTCTTCAAGATATTCAAGTTGATCCTCCTTGAGATACAGGATCATTTTTGTACCCCTACCGAGGTTCTCACCAGAGGTGTCCCTGGTGACAGTGAATGAACCACCAGTTTAAGACTCCCACACATATTGTTCATCATAATTGTGCTTTGTAGTCACAATAACCTTCTCAGCCACCAAGTAAGTTGAATATAAACCAACACCAAATTGACCGATCATGCTAACATCTGCACCAGCTGCTATAGCTTCCATAAATTTCTTGGTCCCTGACCTTGCAATTGTACCAAGGTTGTTCACAAGATCTGCAATAATACAAATGAGATGAGTACTATTGCAATGCAATACAATTTAAGCACAAAATAATTATACAAATAAACTAACTTACCAGCCTTTGTCATCCCAATACCACTGTTAATGATAGTCAAGGTATTGTTGGTCTTATCAGGAATAATATGGATAAAGAGCTCAGGTTGAGCTTCTAGCTTGCTCTTGTCAGTCAAGCTCTCAAAGCGAATCTTGTCCAAGGCCTTTAGAATATGAACAAGCATAATCAGACATCTCATATATTGAAACATTATATGTGAATGATTAGCACATATCATACAATAACATATTACAGATAATAAAGTTTTCAACAAGTATTATACTTGTTTTATAAGACACTCCAAGGCACCCACAGTATTGATTCGCATAGGGAACACACAAAAAGATAAAGATACTAATTTTTCTCATTGAACAGAATCCTCTTCATCTCATTCAACCAGAACAAGCAAATATCAGCTACTGGGGTTCTAAAACATCCCATGTAAACAAGATCATCTAGTAGTGTTTAGACTTGACACTTGAAAGTAAAAATAGTATTTGAAACTAAGTTGAAAAAGGATATTTAAAAGTTGGAAGTTGTATTGGGACTTAAAAACAAAGTTGAAGTTATGAGTGAAAACTTGAAAAGCTCTTAAAACCTTTAACTTGCATATTTCAAGTTTGAAGAAATAATGGGTCAATTGATAAACACACAGTTATTTGAAATAGTCTCCAAAATCTTTTCAATTTTTTTTGAATATGTATGGACAAACAGGTCCAGCACAATGCCAAACAAAGAGTAACGTCCGGATAATATCTAGGACTACAATCTTAGTTGTGGATATGAAAAATGACGCTTCAGAAATAACAGACTAGCAATTGTATGGATTTGTCAGTCAATTCATGCTAGGAACACAAGTTTAGTGATATATTTAATCTCAAAAGAAACTCAAATCATCCTAAACTACAAATGATCTTAAGTTTTCAGAGTACAACAATGCAGAAGCAACCCAGGTATAGCAAATAGCACCTAATAACATCAATTGAGCCCGATGCTACTGTTTCTTCAAACAACTAACATCAAATAACAAATAATCACGCCTCCAACATATGAGCAGAATCAACTATATAGGGCATTTGCGATCAAACATCATCAAATCACAAATAGTCATGCTTCCAGCATATGAGCAGAATCAACTATAGAGACCATCCCTGATTAAACAACTAGCATTAATTCACAATCAATCATGTATAGAGCAGAATCAATTATAATGTATAGAGCATCCACGATCAAGCTACTAATATTAAATCATATACAATCATGCATCTAACATATGAGCAGAATCAACTACAGCGAGTGTCCCCGATCAAACAACAAACATTAAAGCACAAATAATCATGCTAACATCAGATCACAAATAATTATGCTTCCAATATATGAGCAGAAACAAGCATAGAGAGCGTCCGCAGTCAAACAACTAACATCAAATTACAGACAATTGTGCATCTAACATATGAGCGGAATCACGAAAAAACATGAGCAGAATCAACTATATTGATGAAATAACTAACATCAAATTACAAATAAATCATTCATTTAACATCTAACATTCTAGCCTTGCAGAATTCTCGAGGTAAGGGAAAACGACGCAACTGTAAATGCAGATCGAAAATAAATAACAGATCAAACAAATTACATTTATTCTCAATCAATCATGCATCTAACATATGGGCAGAATCAACTAGATCGATCAAACTAACATCAAACCACAAACTAATCATTCATCTAACCTTTTAGCAGAAACAATTATAAACAACTTTCACGCACAATTCTCGAGGCAATGAAAAAGACCTAACATCGACTTTCATCAGAAAATTGCTGCAGAACATAATTATCGAACAACTAACACTAAATCAGAAAAAATCATGCAACATATGAGCAGAATCATGCAAAAAACACATATCAGCAGAATCAACTATAGCCATCAAACAACTAACATCAAATCACAAACCATCATTCATCTAACTTGTGAGCAGAATCAACTATATCAATCAAATAAATAACATCAAACCACAGACAATCATTAATCTAACCTATGAGCATAACAACTATAAACAAATATCGCACACAATTCCTAGTGTAAGCAAAAAAGACGTAACTGTGAATGCAGATAACAAATAAAAAACAGATCAACTATCGCGATCAAATCATTCATAATAAACTATATACAGCTTTCGCGCATAATTTTGGAGGCAATGAAAAACGACAAAATTGTGAATGCATATATCAACCCAAAATAGGGCACATAGTCATTCATCTAACCTATGAGCAAAATCAACTATATCGATCAAATAAATAACATCAAACCGCAAGCAATCATTAATCTAACATATTAACATAATCAATTATAAACATATATCGCGCACAATTCCCAATGTAAGCAAAAAAGACGTAACTACGAGTGCAGATAACAAATAAAAAATGGATCAACTATAGCGATCAAATCATTCATCTAACATATGAGCAGAATAAACTATAAACTATATGCAGCTTTCGCGCACAATTCTGGAGGCAATGATAAACGACAAAATTGTGAATGCATATATCAAACCAAAATAGCACACATAGTCATTCATCAAATCTATGAGCCGAATCAACTAGTAAACAATTTCGCGCACAATTCCCGAGGTAACTACAAATGTATATAGATAAAAAAGAACAGACCGACTTACATCAGAAGAATTGCTAATCAATTCACGAAGAAATATCTCCTTGTTGTTGTAGAACGTGTTGATAATAAGACTCAAAAGCTGGTTAATCTCAGCCTGAAAAGCAAACGTCTCAGTATCCGCCATTACCGATCTATGATACTGCTAACTTCAACGAATGTAGAGAAACGAGGAGATGAAAAGTTAGGGAGTTGAAAGAGCAGAGAAGATGCAAAGAATATGGAGAGCTTGGTGAAGGATAATGTGTTTATAACTGGGGTTTGTTTGGGGTTTCTAGAATGTTCTTTTTTTATTATTAATTCAATTTTTTGAAATTTTAAAATTAATTAAGTGGGGGACCGGTGTTTGCGTCACCATTGGAGGATTTATGATGAAATGGCTGATGCTGCTATTTCGGTTCCGATCCTTCCAGAAGCTGCAAAGTCAATTAAAGCATGATTTTTATTAAATTTATTAAAATTGATATTTAATTGAAAAAGAGCTTTGAAAATAAATAATGACTTTTGATATATCTATTATATATAAAAAAACTTGTAATTTAAAAATATTGTACGCGACTCTGCTCGTGTTAGCTTGCTCATCTTATTGGTTCTAAGTTTGAATAAAGGAGAACGGTTGTGATATTTAATAAATGCTCATGATAATACGAGCAATTTAGATATTTGATTGGTGTTCCAACATAATTGAATAATAGATGATGATAATAAAAAAATAATCAAAGCAGGTGGTCAAAACATATGAGTGTTAGCGAAGTGTTACACATATAACAATCATAAGACCATCAATGATATCATTGATGTGATAGTTGATGAAGTGTGTGACTGTCTCATCTAAAAGCGGGTGGTCGAAACATACGAGTGTTAGCGAAGTGTTACATATATAACAATCATAAGACCACCAATGATATTATTGATGTGAGAGTTGATAAAGTGTGTGATTGTCTCGTCTAAAAGCTTAAGTTGTTAGAGATAACACATTTTTATATTTAAAATTTGTTAAAGTTTATGCAACCATGGAGGCTATACATAGAGAAGAAAAAACAGAAGAGAAATCGCAGTGAAGAAGACGAGAGATAGAGCGCTTTTGAGGAGAAAAACGTAACTGCTCTTCAATTTTTGTATCTTATACTCTCTAAATGTAAAAAACAAAATGTACCCTCTATTTATACTACTACCTTTGCATTGCTACCCTATAGTCACTCTTGCAAACATGACCACTGGACTACAAGTAACTAAAGTTAAAGACTAAGTA
Source organism: Przewalskia tangutica (assembly GCA_029844215.1). Classification (NCBI taxonomy): domain Eukaryota; kingdom Viridiplantae; phylum Streptophyta; class Magnoliopsida; order Solanales; family Solanaceae; genus Przewalskia; species Przewalskia tangutica. The sequence continues at coordinate 669,780 of CM056730.1, read as the reverse complement.
GTAAACTGTAAACTACACTATAAAATAAGCTGGTGTAAAATACTTGTATACTGACAATATACTACTAATGAACATCCATATCTTAAACACGCCCCCTCAAGCTAGGCACTGAAAACAGAGGTTTCAGTCCTAGTTTGGAAGCAATGTCCATAAGGACTTCCTGAAGCTCTGAATCAGCATCCAACAATACATCACTTTCTGCACGAGTTTCTTGCCTCGACATCAGTAGCATCACCTACATATTAATTCCAGCAGGTTCAACAATATCTCCAGCAACATTTTTAACAACATCAGTAAGCAGTTTGTGGCATTAACAGCCAACATAGAAGCTGCAATATCAACATCATCTGCAAGAACCAAAACACCAGCAGCCGTTGCAATACCTGCTGCACATAAGGATGCAGCAGCAACACCTGTTGTCCAGCAACAACACAACAATAATATCAGCAGCAGTAACACCTGCTGCACAGTCTCAACAATCCCTTCCAACTGCAACATTAATATTTTCCAGCAACTGCAGCCTTAATCACTTTCAAGCAGGAGCTTCAACTCCCACAATATTTCAACAACTTCTGAACCAGCACCAGCAGAACTAACATTATCAGTGCTCTCACCATTGTTGACAGCAACTAAACCAGCCTCAACAATAGTTTCAATAATTTTGAACCAGCACCAGTCGCAACAATGACAACATCAGGTGCAGCCTTTACAAGTTGAATCTCTTAGTTTTTGTCTTTAATTCGATAGAATAACCACTGGATTCATCTTGCCATCAGTAATAATGAAGAACCCCTCGTTCTATAGTCTCACACGGACTAGAGAATCTTTCGATTCTCCTTATGTAAAAATGACGGCAAGAACTCCTCGTTCTCTAGTCTCGCTTGGACTAGAGAATCTCTAGATTCTCACCACGTAAGCTAATTTGATAAGCGGCAAGAACCTCTCATTCTCTAGTCTCGCTTGTACTAGAGAATCTCTCGATTCTCATCACGCAAGCTATTTTGATAAGCTCGGATATGCAGCGGAGTCTCCTTCAATTTCTAGTCCAATTCCGGCTAGAAATTCTTCGATTATCCTATCATGAGCTACACATATAAAAACAGGCAATCTAACACTTGATCGACCTATGAATAACTCTTTGAATCGAGCTTCAACTCAATCCATATTATCTCCGACGAAGTATCCATCAGTTCTCAGTCAATTTGTCGCTAAGAACTCATCGATCCTTCATCAATCTATTGAATATGCAACCTCAGATATACAATTCTAACAGTTATATAACATTCTACTCAGTTCAGTAAAGGACAATAACTTTCATCGAGCACTGTCACAACTAGCAAAGGACAGTAACTTCCATCGAGCACTGCCACAACTAGTAAAATCAGTATTCTCGACAGCAATTTCAGTCAGTGCAGTAGCAACAATGACAACTACAACAGCTCGATCAACACCAACACAAAATAGAAACTAACATAACAATAACTATCAACAACAAGCCACATTAATAGCCACAGTAGAAACAACAACAGTAAGCCAACACAACAGTTTCTGCTTTATAAGAAACATTTCGGTAACTAACCAACACAACAACAACGAACTCAACACCTTTTCTCCAATTCGTCAATTCACCAACACAAATACAACTTTAACAACACAGAATGATACACCAACACAGAACAATACGAAAATGACTTTTAGAAATATTTTCGGCTATCTTCGACGTCGCAATGATAGCCAAATGCAGAATGTATCCGCAGAAAACGTTAATATCAGCATAGCGGAACAAATAAGATGAATCGATCTTCGAATCTCTGTTTTTCAGAAGAAAATCGCGATTTCGATTTTTAGTTCTTCGATTCTCCATTTTTGATTTTTTAGAAGAAAAGTACATTCTACATATATTACCTCAATATTACAGTTCCTCTATTTCAATTCTAATTTTTCAGAAGAAAATTCGATTCTGATTTTCGCGATTCTGATTTTTCTCATGTGAGATCGACTCCTTTGGATCCTTCGATCTCGGTTGCGTCGCGCTTCTGATTTTCGGTAAATCGCGACTCTGATTTTCTCCTCTGCTTCTGATTTTTCACCTCTCGATCTATTCCTTCGATCTCAATCTCGACTGCGTGATATGAAGGTCCTACGAATCAGTAGACTCTGATACCATGTTAAAGTTTATGCAGCCATGGAGGCTGTACACAGAGAAGGAAAAATAGAAGAGAAATCGCAGTGAAGAAGACGAGAGAGAGAGAGCTTTTGGGGAGCAAAACGTAACTGCTCTTCAGATTTTGTATATTATACTCTCTAAATGTAAAATACAAAATGTACCCTCTATTTATACTACTAGCTTTGCATTGCTACCCTATATTCACTCTTGCAAATATGACCACTAGACTACAAGTAACTAAAGTTAAAGACTAAGTAGTAAACTTTAAACTACACTATAAAATAAGCTGGGTGTAAAATACTTGTATACTGACAATATATTACTAATGAACATCCATATCTTCAATAAAATTATATTTTCAGCACGCTCTCTCAAGTGCGGGGCCGATTCCTTTTCATGGACCAAGCACATGTATATTTTTTTAAATAATGGTGATGGTGAGATTTGATCTCATGACATCTGTCTGCTTTGATACCATGTTGAGTTGTGTATGTGATGGTCACACGCTTCAACAAAAGTGAATGTTGAATTTCTAAACACCAACGTGTTCACATGATGATGATTACAGAGACACGAATATACATCAGATGTGCAATCATACATGATTATACAATATCAGTAGTGGAACTGTGATTTTCTATGAAGAGGTGTCAAAATATTTAAAAGTAAATATACGAACAAATCAAATGAATTAAATACATAGTATATATACACAAAAATTACTTATCTAGAAAATGATCACATTCATTAAAGTTAGCATATATTGTGGATAAATCAAAGAATGTTGGTTGAGATGGTATAATCATGTCTTGTCGACCTTCATATGCATCTGTATATATATGCGAAACCACGATATGAAGTTGTTAAAGAAGATGAGATAGACATAATCACATTGAAGAAGATTGAAACATTTGAAAACTATTGGAATAATGCAGACATGCCAAAAGACAATGCATAGTAACAATTTAATTTAAAATACATTCTAGTTGTATTGATATTCATGAGAGAAAAAAACTCAACTTGGATCCATTTGAAGCCTTCAAATTTTTATTTTGGATTATCCTATATGAAGTTCAAACAAGAGTTTAATGCAGTTCAAATTGACAACCAATAGTGATAACATACAAAATCACTTGGTAGTCAAAAGTATGTTTTGGCTTATCTATGGATTGAACCATGGGGATGGACTCCTGTTAGCAGAGTTAAAAAGTGTGACTAAGAATAGGGGTAGAGTGTCTATATATACTCATCTAGTTTCTCATTGCAAATGATATATCAGTACGAACAAAGTGGAAGTTGCTCATATTTCTTTCGAGAATATCTTATACGTTCTACGACTTTATAGGTGCTTTTTTATGAGAAATTATACATTTTGTGAAGAAAAAAGGTCAAGACATCACTCATAGATCAACAAATCCGTGCATTTGAAGTCATGTCAATATTTTTTTTGCAAGAAATTCACGATTTAAATGAAACTAATCAACTTCCCAATTCACTTCATATGTTTTACAGGAGTATTTTCTACATATTAAATATTTTTAACATGTAATATAAAAATTATAGCATTTTTTATTTTATATAATATCAACATAGATGAACTTAAATGAAAAACATGATTAACTAGTATTTATGTATATGTTATCTTTTCATAAAAAAATGATAATATAAGGTATTAAGTGATTGATTTCAAAATAAAAAAATATTTATGAAATTAATAGATATTATAAGGGTGATTAGCTAACGTTTTTTTATTTATGAATAATATAATTTTTTGAAGATATTGTCAGGACGCTACTGTATGCCCTAAAAAAAATGACGAAAATGTTCTCCTATGTTTAGATATAGATTTTAAATTATCCTTTATATATACTTGATAAATTTCGACCCTTTAAATTGATCCAAAGTTATTATGATTTATCTCCATCGAATATTTAACAAACTATGATGATTATATTTATGTAAATTGTAAAAAGAAGAAGATTTAACGTGAATTTCACATCTGCAGGTGCAACTCTAATAATTTTTGTTATTATTGAAATATTTATGATATTTGATATAGTCTTAGATATATAATTTCTGTTGTTATTTTCAGAATTTGACGAGATTTTCTTGGTCTTTCTGGACATTTCTCTCTTTCCACTATTTGGATTAAATCTAATAAATATTCTCTGAGTATAAAAGAAAAATACTCACTCTTAACAAACTTAAGGAATCAAAACTGCTCGAAAATATGTTTAAGGGACTATTTTATACTCCTATCCAAACATAAGTTACCATTTTGTCATTATCTCTTCTTCCTTGTGCATTTCCCACCCTTTTTCCTGTCCCCTCTTAGCAAAAAAATTCCCACCAGCTGCTCAATTGCTAACCACGACGATGGCAGCTCCTCAACTTCAAGCCAGTCTCCGATTCAGGCGATTCTTCGCTTCTCAAAGCCCGTGGTAACAACTAACAAGCATTTTCTTCGATTTCGATTATATTGATTTAATTAGCGTTATTCCAGTAGTTTTTAGCAGGGCTGGCCAGTGGGCCGGGACGGGCCCACCGGGATCGGGTTTGGCGGGGTCGGGGCGGGGTCGGGGCTGAGAAAAGGGGCGGGGTCGAGCTGGGGCGGGCCTGGAGGGGTCGGGTCGGGCGGGACCATACCATGTCCCGTCCCGATCCCGGTCCCGTTGGGTAGGGGGTCGGGACGGGTCGGGACGGGTCGGGTCGGGACGGGACGGGTTGGCGGGTTTTTTTTTTTTTTTTTTTAATTTTTTCACTAAATTAAAAATAATAAATTACTAAGTACTAACAAAGTAACATTAAGTATAACATATACTTGTCATATTATAGACTTATAGTATTATAATTTATAATATATTTATAAAGTATAAAGTATAAACTATAAACTATAAAGTATAAACTATAAAGTATAAAGTATAAAGTTATAAACTAAATAATTAAACAAAGACAAGAATAGTGTAAAAAAAACATCCCAAGAAATTTGTTTTGTGCCTTTTATATTATTAATTTCATTGAAATATCAAATATACAAGATTCAAAATTACATTGTAGTGTCTTGTTGTTGAAAAAATTGCAAAGAGTGAAAGACATAGAAAAATTTAAAAATTGCAATGAAATAAATTACCAATTTGAAAATATTTTTCTAATTTCTTTATAATTTCTTGTGGTTCTTGGTTGGAATTGGTATATCTTGATCAAATTGTTCCACGCCGCTACTCATGCCTTCAGATAAAATGTCGTTGTAGTTGTCGCCATCTTCTTCGTTAATCTCGTTGTGCGCCTCGCCTTCCGCTCCGCTCGTATCAATCTCGAATAGTCCGCCATCTCAGTGTCTCCGCTAATGAGTGTGCGTGCTCTCTATTTGAAATCTGCTGCGAAAAAGCGCTTTCGAAGCGATGACGCCGAATGTTCAAAATATCTCGCCATCATTGAAAGTGTCGGAAATGTCTTCTCATTCTCGCCCAATATTTAATGAAGTCTTCCTTTCCTTCTTCATTGATAATCGCTTGGTAAGGTAAATTACCTGCAAAACAAAAACATCGAACTCACTAATTTGGTTAGCACCGCTACCACGCATTTTATTTACGAGGCTTTCATAGAATTAATATTAGGTCTAGCCACGAACCGCTTGTCTTTTTAGGTTGTGTTGAAGAAGAAGATGATACAAAAGTCGGTTTGGTTACTAGCACTTTCTTGCTGGTAATGCCGATATACTTTTTGCATTCATCTTCTACGCTATTCAACACTTCTTCTAGCGTTAGTTCAATAGGTGGTTCAACATTTAAATTTTTGGGAGTTGGAGGTGTAGTAAATCCATACAGCTTATATATATTTTCAATAAGACTTTTACAACCCTCTACTTTAATAGTCGGGTTTAATACAACACCAATAATATAAATAGGGAATAGGAATAAAATATTTTTTAATTTCATAAACATTTTTTAATAGTGCAGATAAGCGAGTTTTTCCATATATTCTTTAAGAAGTAAAAATATTATAGCTATATAAAACAACATAGTTGAAATAGTAGGATAATATAAAGTAGAAAATTCTTTTGTTGCTCGTTGAAAATTTTCTAAAAATACAATAAGTTCTCTAATTTTCTCCCAATCAAGATCCACAATCATATCATTTGGATTTTGATTATGCGTTAAAAATAAAGTAATAGGTTTTCTATAGTCATAAGCAACAACTAGTTGGTCATATAACGAATTCCACCTAGTTGGTACTTCTTCTGAATTTTTACGTAAGATAGTCCACAATCGTGGCAAGTTTTTATATTCTTTTCTTTGTTGAATTCTATTATTTTTAAAAATAAAGTGTATAGCAAATTGTATTTTTCAAGAATATCTTGAAAAGTGAAAGACCATCCTTTACAACTAAGTTATAAATATGGCACGCATTTGATATGAAAATGTTTTGGAAAAGACGAGTTAAAACATTTCTTAAAATACTAATAGCGTAATTGTTAGAAGATGCATTATCTAATGTAATACTCATAACTTTATCGGTTATTAGTAATAATCGTATTGAATAAATATTTTCAAATAAACTCACCAAATATGCCTACTATCTATATATCTATATGCTAAAATACGTTTTGCATAGACCATTTATAATCTATCCAATGACAAAGTTACCGTTAAATAATCATGGCCGTTAGTACTACGACCTATATCAGAAGTTAAAGCAACTTTGCAATTTAAATGATATAATGCATAACGTAAATATTGTTGATATTCATGTGCAAATTTAAATACATCTCTTTTAACAGTTGATCTAGGAAAACCTTTATAAGCAGGATTATACATATCTCTAATATAATGAATAAAACCAGGAGATTCAGGAAATGAAAAAGGCAAACCCTCCACAAAGAACTAATTTTGCTAGTGCTTCCTATCTTTATGTTTATCATATTTAGTGCTCTACAACTCCCCGTCATAGGGTTAATTTGACCAGACTTTCTCCAGATGAGTATGTGAACCTTGTCCCGATTGAGAGGACGTTTGTTCACCAGTTTTTTCAATCATGTATTGGGCATGCAAGGCTTTGTGTTTTTGCAACAGGTGTCTTCCTAAACCCCCCGTCCCACCATGACCTTGTCCAGTTTTAAAAGAATAAATATTTTTACAAGTTTTACATACAGCTACTTGATTAGCTACGTCCCTGTCAAAATATTTCCATACAACTGATTTTAATGGTCGCTTTCTGGGACCTCGTCTCATAGTAGGGGGGATAGGAGGCATTTCACTAGTGGGTGTATCATCATCTTCATTAATAGGTGTATCATCAACTAGAGTGTCATCTAAATTAAAATCTTCTTCAATTTCAGGATAATCATTTGTGTCAAGATCATATGGTATTTCAGGAAACATTTCAGATCTATAAAATCATCTTGTCTAGGAATAATCGAACAGAATACTAGAAGAAGTACCACTTGCCCTTGTTACCACCCCTACTAGAAGCGACCACTTACCCTTACCCAACATGCCTCTTAGTCCTTTCATTTTAATTATGCTAATAAATAGTTAAAGATAATGAAATTAAATGTGCTAAATGAAATAAAGACAAAATAATAATTTAATGAGAGAACGAATGTACCAAGCCGACGTAGAGTCGACGTGTAATCGAGAGGTTGAAAATTGAAACTTTGCTCGATAGATAATCCTCAAGCTAGTTGCCAACTTCACTCCCAATTCTCAAATTAATAAATAGATTGAATATGTAGACAATGTTGTATAGAGAATTAGAGATTGATTGAGAGATTAGAGTAGAAAGATTTGTGAAAATAATAAGAAGAGGAATGAGGTATTTATAGGGTTAAAAATAAATATAAAGGGGGTAGGGGTTGGGGAGGGGGAGGTTTAAATGGCCGTTGTCAACGCCAAAATGTAAAATGGCCGTTGGACAACGCTATTTTGCAGTCGGTCGAGTCGGGATTTGGGTCGGGGCGGGATCGGGGCTGGCGACCATACCGCCCCGGTTCGAGCCCCTGGCCGTTTTTTAATACCGTGTCGTGTGAATGGTCGGCCGCCCATCGCCACTCTAGTTTTTAGTTTATCTAGCTGTTAAAAACCAGAAAGCGTTAGTTTCACGAGACAAGAATTATATTTATATTTATGTTAAAATCGCATATGTTCTCGGAAATGAGTAGTGGTTAAACTACATATTATATGCACGGACTTCAAAAATCCTGAATCCGTCTCGAGTTTGTCTCGTGTTTGTGGTGGTCCTATGCAGAGGTGAATCTAGAATTTTTAGAACACGGTGCACCACAAAAAAAGAGAGGAGTAAATGTATTAAGTGGAAATTGATCTCTAGTTCGCCAACTAAATAACTACATTCAATCAAGTGCACCATCTAGCCTTCTTATAGCATAGGTGCCAACTGGTAATATTATACCAATTTTTAAAAATATATACATAAAATAACTAGTTTTACGGAGAGACCATGGGTTCACGGGTCCCAAAATTTATATATAAATTCGCCCCTGGTCCTATGTTCATATAAGGGTGTTACTTATTGCTTGAACAATTTGTTAATTATGCTTTGTGTGATAGTGAATCTTCTCAAAATTATGTTATTTATCCGTGGCTAGAGCCTAGATTTTATTTTAATAAACGTGGTGTCTGGCCAGCTTACGCACACCTCGACTAATTTTAGGGGTACTTTCTACCTCCCACCAGCGTAGGCAAAGTAGGAGCCACATTTTGAAGCTTATGAGTTCGAGATTCTAGTTCTTTTAAGTTATTGATTTCGAAATTAATAACGTGTACATATTCCATGGAATTTGTAAGACAATTATAGGATTTAGATCAAGCTATTAGGTTCGGCCGAACCCGTAATCTAGCTCCACCCCTCATAGGTATTAGGTAACTTTATCTACAATGGCTTGGATAAATAGGAAGAATTATTTTGCCCCTGGGATTTGAACTCGAGACCTCATAGTTCACAACTCACTCCATCGACTACTAGATCCTATATTTTATGAACTTGATGTAAGATGGGATGGTTTATGGATGAATGGAAAGTTTGACGTTGGAGATAAACCCAGAAAACAAAGAAAGAAGAAGGAGAAGATTAGAGGTGTCATCTCCTTAATCAACAACAATGACAACAACTGTGCCTAAGTCCCAAAGTATCATTTGCTTAATTCTACTTTTAATTTGTAACTTGTTTATGCAAACAGCTTTAAAGACGCTGAACAATGTAAAATTGCTGTGCCTAAAAGCTCAGATGAAATGATGCCATCCCTAAATGTTCAAAAGTTGCTGAGAAGGTCAGTTCTGCAACTTGTTGGATTGAGTCCTATCTTCATAAGTATACGCCCTGTCTTATCTGCACCGGTGCAAGATATGAGAGAGCCTGATGTTATCCGGTAAAATGTTGTTTCCATTCATTTAGTTGGTTACCTCCACAATTTAATTGTCTATCTGGCCTAGATAAATGTTGTCATTATTTTAATGCTGTTGTTAATTTGGATTTGAAGCATTCAGGACCCTAAAGCTTGATAGTGGAGTGAGGATACAAGGTACAACTCTTTTAAGGTTATACAATAAATAAATTCAAGTTATTTTCCAACTCAAGATTTTTTATTAGCTATAATTGGTAGGCGGTTGGACATAAATTGGTTAATAGCTGAAAAAGTAGTATTTGACGTAAAGTTGAGAAAAGGTATTTGGAGGTTGAAGTTGTGTTTGGACATGAAAACACACTTGAAGTTTTGCAGTGAAAACTTGAAAAAGTCACAGTACCTGTTTTTCAAACTTCAAATTCCGTATTTCAAGTTTGAAGTTGAAATGACGGGCCAATTGATAAACACACACTTATTTGAAATAAACTTCAAATATTCCTAATGAAAAAGTGACTTTCAAGGAAAAACAAATACTAAAAAATTAGAATGTGTAATCAGCGGGACACAGTTTCTATAAATTTGATATATATATATATATATATATATATGTTAGGTGAATAAATATACATATATTATTACATATGTGTTCAAGAATTCGTCAACCTTATATGAGTCGAGACAAGTTATTACTAGCTTTCCTGGTCGATAATTGAAGTAAACAGTCTGGTGTGTGTTTCTTCATTGAAGAAACAAGTCAAGGTGGATGTTGCACGCTATATATATATATAGTTATATCTATATATCTCTATATATATATATATATATATATATATATAGGCTTTCTGTTAGGTGAATAAATATACATATATTATTACATATGTGTTAAAGAATTCGTCAACCTTATATGAGTCAAGACAAGTTTTTACCAGCTTTCCTTGGTCGATACTCGATAATTGAAGTAAACAGTCTGGTGTGTGTTTCTTCATTGAAGAAACAAGTCAAGGTTGATGTTGCACGAGTCCAATTGAGTTTTCTTCAAGATTTTTTGATCGGTTTAGAGCTCGAGCTGTTCTAATATAATGGAACATGATCACTTGCTTCCATGCATGTCCCACGTGCTGCAGTTTCATATGTTTAATGTTTGAGCATGCTTACAATATACATGAGAAGGAGTTACAGATTTTAACCCAGCAAAGTAGTTAAGAGGAAAAGCAGCTTATATTTAAAAATGACTGTTTCAAGCCTTTATGTCATTCTCGTCTCATTTCTGAGTATTAACATGAGTTGTTGGGTCTTCTAAAGATGTTGTTGAAGGGGAAGGACCTGAGGCGCATGAAGGAGATATTGTTGAAATTAATTATGTCTGCCGAAGATCAAATGGATATTTTGTCCACAGGTACTGTTTTAAAATAAAGATCAACTTAATAAAGTAAGAAAATTCTGCAGCTGCTTGTTGAAAAATAAAGAAAAAGAAAAGAGCGTCAGTTTATGTTCTGCTCCTCCTGATACTTATTCATCAGTAAATCCCCGTCATATTTTCTTCTGTTCTGTGGAATATACATTGAACTTTTTCATTTTGCTTCAATGTAGTACGGTGGACCAATTCAGCGGAGAGAGTGCCCCTGTCATACTTCCTCTGGATGATAAACAGGTCATGGTTTATGCTAGCTTTGGGCTTAAAATAGAAATTCTAAAGGTCAGATAGCAACCTTCTGACTTCCATTAAGTGGCAAGGCTGGAAGGTCTAATCAAGTTATATTGCATATCAATGTCATATGTGCCTTTAAAATGGAAGATATATAGTGCTCGTGGTCCAATAGTGCCACGTAGTTCACCACACAAGGTTAATAGAGAGATTCTAGACATAATGAGAGAAAATGCATTGTTGTTCCTGCCTATCTCCTTACATTTTCTCTTTCAAGAAGCTACATGCTAGAGAAGTCTTGGTACATACAGGACCCCACACACAAAAAAAGAGAAACTTAGTAATAAGCTAAACCAGTAATAAGAAGAGTTATAGATGTACTGTGCTCAACGATTCTAGCGTTGACTATGTCTTGGTTGTCTATGTCTTTTCACTATTGTAAGCCACCTCTTGTAGCTGCATTGGTCCCCTCTTCTTTCCATATGTCCATGTTTGAGGAAGGGGGAGGGGTAGTTGATAATGAACTGATTTTTGTTCGTCTTACAAGTCTCCATGAATCTCTGCAGATAATAGAAGGTCTGAAAGAAGTCCTGACTGGAATGAAGCCCGGAGGTTGTTCCTACTCTCTTAAAAAACATTTTTTTTCTTGAAAAATATATTCAAACCACAATAATGTTTGGATATCTCGAGGAAAATTTATTTCCCCTTTTTCAAAGTTTACAGTTCTAAGTATTTGAACTGTAAGGCCTGCACTGCAGGAAAAAGAAGAGCACTGATACCGCCTTCTGTTGGATACATCAATGAAAACTTACAACCAGTACCTGAAGAGGTGTGTGTTTCCCGGATATTATTCATTTAACCTACTTTTGGTTGTGCTTATCCTACACTCCTGTCCCAACGAGCCGATTGTGTGAGTAATTCATTGGGTGTAAGTTTGGCTGGTCGATTATAAAGTGGATTTTGCAAGGAATTCATGTTACGCTTTGTTTTTATAGTCTATGTTGTTGGTTCATCGGCAGATATTTGTTTTCTTGCAGTTTGGACCAAGGCGTAGCCTTAGGTCTCACATGAAGGAGCCTCTAATTTTTGAAGTGCAGCTGTTAAAAGTTTTATGAGTACCATATTCATTATTAGTGCTTAACTATCTAATGTAAGTATTTTAACCAATTATCTTCCATTACTATGTTCTCTTGAAAAATGTACCAAGTTCCAAAGAAAGAAAATATTTCCTTGGTGCAACTGTTTGAGGATTTAGCTTCAGGAATTCTTGCCAATACATCTTTCATGGCCACATAGATTTCCGGCTAAGGAATGAGAAATCTTTCTTCTATTACATGAATCCAATTTTCATTTCATCCGGGAAAAAGCCTTCTTCCTGGTTTTGTTTCCATTTTAGAGGAAGTTCTACTTAGACTCGGTTTCTACTTGGATATTGATATTGGTAACCTTGAAAGACTTACCGTCTCTTGGAATTCATTTAGACTTAGTGAAAATTAGGCACGATGGAAGAGAAAGATCTATATAGTCAATTAATTGAGAATATGTTCTAGTCATGTTAGTACATTTACTTAAAGTCATACTCTTTAGAAGAGTTTTTTAGTCTTGTTAGAGATTTATATGCTTTCTAGTACTATTTTTTCGGAGTATAATATTTGGATGACGTGAGCTTATATGTATTCCATTTGCTTGTGAGCATGTCTAGTTGGTACCGTAAGACTTTGAGATTATTTTCCTCAAATTATCTTGTTCCATTAGGTAAGAATATATACATCTATTATAATGACTAGGAAGAGTAAGTCTTGTCTAGTATAATCATAAGAATATTCCTATACAATAATTACATACCATATAGGATGAGATATTACATTAATACAAGATATTACACAATATTATATTAATGATATTATTCTAAAATATTCCAACACTAATATTCTAGCACTCCCCCGCAGTCAAAGCTGAAGGGCGGCGAATGCTGAGACTGTTTCGAAATACTTCAAATAATATCAGCGGAAGTCCTTTTGTGAAGATATCAGCAATCTGATGTCGCGTCGGAACATGTAACACTCGCACGCCCGCGAGTCACTTTCTCACGGACAAAATAAATATCTAACTAAATATGTTTAGTGCGTTGATGATGGATTGAATTCCCTGATAGATAGATCGCACTAATGTTATCACAATATACCATAGTAACCGTCGAAATAGGGCAATGAAGCTCAAGTAAAAGATTCCGAATCTAGCGAGTCGATCTGACATTGGCAACCGCGGTGCTCGAACTTTCAAGACTCGAGTGTGATACTGTGGGTTGCCTTTTAGAAGACCAGGAGATCAACACCAAGAAAGACGCAATAACCGGAGGTGGATCGTCTGGTGTCCGGACAACCTGCCCAGTCTGCATCTGTGTAAGTGACAAGTTTGGTGATGGAAGAAAGATAAAGATATAATTCATACTCCAGAGTGCCCTGAATATACCGCACAATACGTTTGAGGGCATGCATATGTTCTTCCATCGGATTATGCATGAATAGACACACTTGTCATCGCATAGGTAATATCCGGCACGGTGAGTGTATCGCAAAGCTCGGCCAGTCAGTATAATGTAGGATCAACAAAGGGTTTGCTAGAGATAACACTCAACTTCGACTTTGTGTCCACCGGAGTTGTCGAAGGTTTGCACGAGGACATACCAACTCGTTCCACAATCTCAGATGCATACTTCATAACCCACCTGCATGTCGTGTCACATCAATGCCTAGAAAATAGTGCAGTGGACCAAGATCTTTCATGGCAAATTCGTAACGAGGTGACACGATACTCTTGCGGAGAGTCGAAGATCTTTGTAAGAATGATATCATCCACATATAAAAGAAGATAAGCATTATTATTACCCTGACGATAAATAAATAAAGAATTGTCAGAACGGCTGTGAGTAAAATCCATGTGTGACACAAAATCTGCAAACCGCTTATACCAAGCCCTTGGGGCTTGTTTGAGGCCATATCATGATTTTTTCAGCAAACACACATGATTGAGATATGCAGGTGTGCATGTAAACTGTCTCATTCAGATGACCATGAAGAAAGACACTTTTGACATCCAGTTGATGAAGTGACCATCCTTTGGAGAGTGACAGACTTAGAACTGTTCTGATGGTAGCTGGTTTGACCATTGGACTGAACTTCTCCCCACAGTCGATGCCAACCTGCTGGGTCTTCCCATCACCTACAAGACGAGTCTTATGCCGCTCAAAAGAACCATCAGATTTTTCTTTATGGCTAAAAATCCACATAGACCGAATAATATTAGCATTAGATGGACGAGGTACTAAATCCCATGTCCTATTTTTAATTAGAGCATGATATTCATCATTCATGGCCATTTTCCAATTCGGGTCTTTGAGAGCAGACACTGGGTTACGAGACAAAGATGATTTGAAAACCTGTGTGTGAAGGCTGTATTTGGTATTGAGTTTAACAATACCATGTTGACTACGGGTGACTTTGGGCGAGGCATGGCGATGGATCGACGCCATCGCCGGAAGGGAAGAAGTGGGGTGAACGCCATCGCTCGCCGCGAGTGTGATCGGGCCAGAGCGGTGATTGATGGGTATTGGGCGGGAGAAAGAGTGTGGCATTCTTTGAACAGTGTCCCCTGGAGGAGGATCAGATGCACTGTAGGAATTAGCAGCCCAATTGGCCGGACAATTTGATCGATGCGGGTGGTCATGATCTAGTGGCGCCACTGTTTGTGTACCTGCGGGTCCCGGACTGTGAAGAAAATGTGTTATATACGAAAGCTTGTCATCATCCAAAAACTCATAGGTATGGGTCCCATTTTCATGTATTTTAGCAAAGGGAAAAATTATTTCATAAAAAATGACGTGGCGACTTACAAACATTCTTTTGGAAGAAATATCATAACATAGGTAACCACGATGATTAGTAGGGTATCTCAAGAAAACACATGGAGTGGACCGGGCTTGGAGTTTTGTGATTGTGGTGGATGGAAAGAGAGGGTAGCAAAGACAACCAAACACTCTTAGATGATAATATGATGACTCTCATAAGTAAAACATTTTTAGTGGAGCTTGGTAAGACATGTTTTTATGAGGAAGAATATTCAACATATAGGTAGCCATTTGAAGTGCATAATGCCAAAAGATGGGGGGGGGGGGGGTATGGATGCATGAGCAAGGGATGTTCTAACAATATTATTGATGGTTCTAATCTTGCGTTCTGCCTTTTCATTTTGTGAAGAAGTGTGAGGACAAGATAGACGAAAATCTAAATCATTTGTTTTGAAAAAAATTCCAAAACTGATTATTGTCAAATTCCCCCCATTGTCACATTGAATACTTTTAATCTCCTGTTCAAATTGAGTTTTGATGAATGCCCTAAAAGTGAGAAATGTGGAAAACACTTGTGATTTCTTTGACAAAGGAAATGTCCACAGATAATTAGAATAATCATCAAGGATAAGCAAATAATATCTATGACCAGAAGAACTCAAAACGGGAGAAGTTCAAATATCACAATGCAAAATATCGAAAGGCATACGGGTGCAAGAAGTAGAAGCAATAAATGGCAATTTCACATGTTTACCAAGTGCACAAGAATGACACTTATTCAAAATCCGAGTCTGGGTACAAGAAATAAATTTATTTTGTTTAAGAGAAGCTAAAACAGCCTCCCCTCCCCTGGATGTCCCAAACGTTGGTGCCAAAGCTTCAAAAGTAGAATGAAACTTGGATTGATGATTATGTAAGTTTATTGGATAGAGCTCCCCCTTTCTATCACATCTCATGAGTAGCCTTCCCGTATGAAAATCACGCACGGAAAATCCAAACGAGTCAAAATTAACAGATACCCAATTATCAGTTGTAAACTTCCTAACAGATACCAAATTTTTGATTATTTTTGGAGCATGTAGGACATTATTTAAAGACAGTGGTGGGTTAGGTGGTGACAATGTAGTAGAACCATACCCTTTAATTGGAATTGAATGGCAATTTTCGACAATTATACCACTATCACTGCTCAAATTAAAATAGGACGTGAGATTACATTGGGAGGACGTCATGTGTGACGTTGCCCCGGAGTCCATGTACCAATTTGAATCCGGTGGGTTAAGTACAAGAGTGTGCATGACAGACTCAATATTCGTTGGGTTGACCATGGTTGAGTGGGCCTCATGCCACTGGGTCGGCTGAGGCCCATAACCACTGCTTGCCGAGACTGGAGCAGCAACATAGGCTGCTGGGCGGTCAGATGAGGCGAGTTGAGGCGTCTGCGCCCGCTGGGGGGCGGCAGATGGCGCTGCATCTGCTGGCCCGATTTCTGCTTGGTGGTGGTGCGATCGAGGCCACCGCCGGCCATTACGCCACGCCTGCGCCCACCATCGGAGTTGGTGGTGCGCCATTCATCGCCACGGAATTCGGTGTCCTCGCCTTTGTTGTTAGGCGCGCTTTTACTTACGGAGAGGCGAAGAACAGCTATGCTTCTAATACTTTTCAGCTCCTTTCTTTTTTGTCTCGTCGTGTTGACTGCTCGCTTTTACTGTAAGGAGAGTTCAAACAGGAGTGAAAAGAAGAACAACTACGCAATTAGCCTATTACAATCGTGACTGACAGGAAATTTGACTACACAACGAGTAGTACACGCATGTGTTAAACATATAGATGAAGTCACTTCAAAACGAATTATTTTTATTATTACATCCTTTTTGTCCCTTATTTTGGTGAGAAGGATCAAAAGAAGTACCATCATTTGAAGGAGTGGCAATGAAGGCGAAATTTGAAGTAGTTGAGGCCTTTTTTATCAAGCCCGACTCTTCAAGTACAAGCATGGATCTTGTTTGATAGAATTGTGGTAAATGGTTACTTTGACGGATTAGAGTTCCCACTCCGCTATATGCATCAGTGATACCAGCGACCAATTGCAAGACTAATCGACGTTTCTTAACTGATCTGCCAACACTTTGAGGCGTTGACAGTATGCCGAAACATTGGGAAAATCCGCCATGTCAATGGTAGAGAATTCCTGTTCTAGTGTAACAACGCGAGAATTTTGATTGTCTTGAAAGACATCTCTCAATCGTTCCCACGCCGCCATATGGCTGTTGAATCCGACTCCATTATGTGTGCAACAAGTCCGTAGAAATTGTTGCATAAATCCAACCGAGGACTGTGGCATCAAGCGTATCCCACAAGTCCTTGTCTGCATCCGTGGGTAATTCCTTTCCCTTCCCATCTTTTGGTGGAATGATATGATGAAGGACTTTGTGAGCCCCACAACATATTTTAAACAATTCTGTCCATGTAGCATAAAGCACGGTTTCCATCTCCAGTTTAACAGAAACATGTGTCTTAATATTTGAAATGACTAGAGCGAGATGAAAAGATGATTTAGATTCAGACATATTTTGGTTGAGATGAAGGTTGTTCAATAATGAAAAGGATAAAACACAAAATAAATAAATAAATAAAAAAGGCAATTCGTCCAAGATGAAGACTTGGTCGAAAATGGGAGAAAATATTGATCTTTTCTTAAGCTCTTGATACCATGTAAGACTTTGAGATTATTTTTTTCTCAAATTACCTTGTTCCATTAGGTAAGAATATATACATCTATTACAATGACTAGGAAGAGCAAGTATTGACTAGTATAATCCTAAGAATATTCCTATACAATAATTACCTATCATATAAGATGAGATATTACATTAATACAAGATATTACACAATATTATATTAATAATATTATTTTAGAATATTCTAAAACTAATATTCTATACTTGTAATTTTTATAGTAGGCCGTCCGACGATTTAGTGAAGGTGTGTGAAAATTGATCACAATATCAGTGCATCAAAAAAAAAAAAGGTCACCACGCACCATTACAACAGTAATTAATAATACTATATTTCAATTCCAAATAAGTTGAAAGTCATCTAGATGTATTTTCATTGGCCCTGGTCACTACATATTGTGCAGGCAACCAGTGGCTCCCCAAATTGGATCGATAAAAAGTGAAAAAAACTTAATGCTATCTTGATTTTTTTCAACTGACAAGTATTTTGGACCGATTATTTTAGTAATCATGATAAATAAAACAGACCGGAGGGTGTAATTTACAAGCCTACACAACACGGCTACACCTTTACAAAAATAGCAAGTCGATTCCACTTGTCTGGCAAACTCCAACTAAAAGTGTGTTGGATTCTAAGTCCTTTTTAAATTTCTGTTATTTATAAAGACAAAGGAAGTTTGAGAGTTTAATATGTATAAGAACGTATGGAAGTATATAATATTCGAAAGTGAGTGTACCTAGACAAGAAAGGGAGCATGCTCTATATAATGTTGAAACCTCATCATATTTCATGTTAGGATATAATATTTGAATTCCAAAATCTTTTAATGGATGACCAACATGAAGGCAAAAAGAGACTTCTGGATTGTTGCACAACAATGTTGGAAATTTGTCTTTGGTGAAGGCTGGGTCCGCCCATCTTTAATGACTTAAACATCATGGTTCCACATGTTGGAGAACCCGGTTCTTTACACGTGTGTAATCTACTAAGTGAGTAGATGACCGTTGAGCCAAGAATCGTCAAATTCCATTGAGAAATTGAAGAAATATTGGTCCACGAAGTAAGATGTTTGAGACATGGAAGAGTGGTGTGAGTTAAATCTACCACATCGGTAGGAAAGGGAAGAATTGTTCATGTTATAAGTCTCTAAACTGAATAAGGGTTTGGGACCCCAAGGGGTAACTCATCTGTTTGAACTTTGAATGAGGGAGGACCTATGTGTGCTTGGGTTCGAGACTAGGCCCACACGCACGCCACCACCCATCCGGACCGGGTCGCGGGATGTTGGGCTTCTTCTGATATTATCTTTTTGGACCCCATACTTTATTATATTTACAGTTTGATCCCTGAAGTTTATGGAAGACAATTTCTGCAAGGGCCGCGGTGCCTCGTGACCAGAGCCGCGGCGCAAATTGTTCAATGAGCTCCTAGGCAACAATTGATGGTCATTACTTGCTAAAACGTTTGGCACTTATGCCACAACGTTTATGGCCTTTATGGTGTCCATTAACAACCCTCTTAACACCCCATTAACACCTCTCCTCATCTTTAAACACTATATAATCATTCCTCATTTCAGATTTGAGTAGAATAATATACACTACACAACATGAGAATACTGAACACAAAAATAGAGGAAGAACACACATATAATACATGTTCTATAAGTTCTTCCTAGTTCAAGAACAAGTTCTTCTTTTTTATTCTTTAGCAATTGTTTCGTGTTTGTATCTTCGTCAGGATCACGAGTGTTTGCTTTGCACAAGTGATATTATGTTGTTTTATCTTGGGAGACAAATTGCAACTCATCCGTACAAAGCATGTATACGGGCAATATTGTCTTAAGGAAAGATTGAGAATTCAGTCGACTCAGCAACCCAATTTTTAGTGTCTATCAGTTTTCAGATTACCAACATTCAATGAGCTTGCTGAAACTGGAACGAAGATCCAAGACGAAAGATTAAAGACGAACTCAAGTATAAAGATCAAGACCACCAAACATAATTGTTGCCACAACTTTTGTTGGCATCAAGTCTATTGTAACACATAATTGATCATCCTTTCCTAACACTTGTAATAGTAGTTTGCTATTTTCCGTACATCAAAAGGAGTTTTAGACTCACAATCTTAAGACAATATTGTACTAGTGCTAGAAAGAGGAGGGCCAACAATTCTGGTCCAAGTTTGAGTCTCTCTTTGACGATAGTTCAAATCTATTTTTCGTCAAAGGTGAGATCTCAATTATTGAGCTCCGGAGAGTGGTGGAAACCAGTGTCCACGAGAGGTTTAGAATGTCAAGTGGTACTTGAGGAAAAGGCTGGAGATGATGGTTCGTCTTGTAGCAGAAAGCCTACATCTCATGAGAAGAAGAATTTGGACATGTCACTGACATGAGCCAGATTCCAAAGGTATGAGTTAATTATTTATTCCTTGTCACAAATGAGATTGAAAGAGGTCTGATTAAAATGAACCGAATAAGGCGACAAATATGAAAGTATATCTTTATATTCCCTAAGCCTTAAAATCAGAAAGTTTAATTTCACTTACCTTCTCGGATAATATTGGACTGTTATAAACAACGACCTAAAAGATATGGACTTAGATTGTAATAAAATAATTTTATGGACAATCCATGGAAAAAGGACTAGAGGACTAAAGACAAGGACTAGAGGACTAGTGACAATCTTGTCACCATTTACGACAGAAGATCCGTCTTTCGATAGGATAGCAGCGGACACTCAGTCATACAAAGCCTCCGGGCGACTGGAGTGGTTCAGAGTTACCAGATCTCAATAGATCTGAAGGCCAAAAGAAAGGCAGAAAAGAAATTGGACACTCAGTCTGCGGGCAATACTACCTTTTAAGTAAAAGAAGTTCAAGAAGTTGTCCTAAAAAGGACTTAAGGGAATGAAATCACTCTTAAAAGAGATGATACATGTCCTAACATTGGTTTCAAGGACGCTGCTAGACAATATGGCTTGAGTTTTTCGCCTCATGTCGATAATAACCAAAAGCGGTATAGTAAAACTGTAGCCAAGTGGATGATATATTTGTAATCCGTACTTCTATGCCATCATAGATTAAGACACGTTAAATAGAAAGTCATTAAAATGCCAACGAATTTGACAAGTGGATGATATGTTTGTAATCCGTGCATCTATGTCATCATAGATTAAGACACGTTAAATATAACGTCATTCAAAAACCAACTAAATTGAGATTGTTGCCCTCTGTCGACATAAACCCTCAAATGAATGTGAGGTAGGCGAAAAGACAAAATCACCTTTCTGTTCCATCGAAGAAATAGAGAAAGAAGCACCGCTCCTCTATAACTTAGTAACACCTACATGGGTGAGTTAAAGTTTGCACAAATAGAGGGGGGAGACAAGTACGTTGTGATCTTTATTGATGAGAATACAACGTATTGTATCCTTTGGGTAGAACAAAGATGAAACGAGTCAGAAACGTCAAGGATCCATGAAGGGCCGCGGCGCCTCCTGCCAGAGCTGCGGCGCCCCTCTACAGGGCCGCGGCTCTAAATGTTGTCTGTGTTCCAGTAGCTTACTGGATGGGAAGCACCGCGGCGCCTCCACCAAGAGCCGCGACTCTTAAAGCCTGGATTGCTACTGAGAATCAGGAGTCGCGGCGCCTCTCAGGCAGGGCCGCAAAGCTTTGGAAGCAGAAGTTGGAAATTATACGGATTGAGAAATTCATAGTGATAGAGGGGGAGAATGCGAAGCATCGTTGATCAAACGACTGCTCCTTACTCACCTCAGACTAACGTTTTAGCCAAGCGCAGATCTGTACGCCCAAGACATGTGGGGCAAGGCGATCCTTATTGCTAATGTGGTTCTTAATAGAACTCCACGTAAGGATAAGAATAACCCTTCATGTGAAACATGGAAAAATCTCATATACAAATGTTGTGATATGAGATAGTGTGGAAAAGGGTTTAAACACTTAAGCCAAAACAGGTCAAGTTGGACCTAAGACTGTAGGTTGCATATCCACTAGATCTGCAAATAACAGTAGTGCGTGTCGCATCTTGGTGTCAAAGAATGCTGAATTCTTTGAAGTGATCTTTCCTTAAGAAGGAAAAGGAAGTGTTTGCTCGAGGTTAACAAGAACCCAGGAGGGCATGATTGTACGGAACTAGACGTTCCAAATCTACAGGACTCATAAGTTGCTGACTATCCAGAAATTAATGTTCCAGATCTACAGAACTCAGGGATTCTAGATGTTGAACCAAACCAGAGCAAAAGAGGGGACAAATACTTGTTCCAGGCCTTTTAGCTTGTATAGTTGATATGAACCATGAACAATTAACTAAGAATTGTCAACTCCAAAAACATCGCTTTGGAAAAAAGCTAAAAACAGAGAAATAGATTCCGTCAGATAGAACCATACTTATGTTATGGTTGATCTTCCTCCGGGAAAAGAACATTTGGGTTGTAAAAGTGGATACTCGAGTTGAGTATACATTAGATGAATCTATTGACAAGTATAAGGACTCGGCTACCAGGACATGTGTTCCTATGTGAATAGCTTACTATTCAGGGCCACCGCAGTCCTACATGACATGGTTGTTAAGACAACCTTCCTAACCGGAGAGTTGGGTTTGAAGACTGTTGGGCTTATTCCTGAAATTCCTTTATGGTCCCGGAAATGTCTACATTTTGGTCCTGAAAGTTTAATATAAAACAGAAACAATGAATCTGACTACAAAAATATTGACTCTGAAGATTAGAAAACCAACAGTTGAAAAAACTAAAAATCTGAAAGTGGAAGAAGAAAGGAATACGGAACAACTCGAGGGATTTGTGGTTCCAAGAAAGAGAAGAAAGTCTGTCGGCATGTCAAATCTCTGTGCGGGCTGAAACAAGCCCAAAGTATTGGCATGAAATCTCCTCAAATATATGTTTTCAACATGAAAGGATATGGGTACTACAGATGACATCTTAGGAGTTGGAATCCTTAAGACATCTAACATAATGGTCTTATTCCAAACTCATATGTGATGAGTTCGACAGTCTCGTTGATGTCACCAATGGATTTGAATCATAAAGTTGATTGTAATCATGGTGCATCTATATGCCAGGAGGGATATGCTCAGGTCACACTGCAATTGACCTGGTATTGGTTCATAAAAGAAAATCAGTGGAACTAAGGTTCACTTGTGATTCTGGAAATGATCAACAGAAGGCGTTAAATCAGATGTGACGACATCTGAACTATTCACTTATCTATAACTTATGGTAGTCTGGATGTCCAGTGGTTCTGGGAGAACAAAACGATGCAAACTGGACATAAGACCTGAAGAACACCAATGTGCATAATGCGTCTTAGGAAAATCCCTAAGCAAACCTTGCATCGGACGATTCACGATGGAATCAGAGTTCATGGCTTTGCACAAAGCATGACAAAAAGTTGAGTAACTTCACGACCTCTTAGAGGATGTCCCATCTTGGGAGTAACTCGTGACTGCTCTAGTTTGACACTGTGAGAGCACGAATGACGGTGTCTGGACATATATGTCGCAGACATAAGACCGTATGACAATTGATCGGGTGACACATCATTGATTACAAAATCAAAGGATATAGCAGACCCTTTGACAAAAGGGATACCCGAAGATCAAGAGTTCTGCCTGTCTAGGGGAATGGTTTAAAACACAATCAATACGAACTGATATAGTGGACACCAACCTTACAAACTGGAGATCCCAGAAATAAGGTTCAATGGGAAAACTAAGCTGTAAAGGTTCAGTTGAGCGCTTCGGTGGAAGCAAGAGCACTTCGGATAATGGTTCAAGAAACATAATCCAAGGCCGTTCCCGTGATAGACATTAAGTGTTACCTGCAGCGTGGGTAAAGGTTAAGTTTCCAAAACCTTTAAAAGATCCTCAATGGTTGAGGTTAGGTTTGGGGAAACTTTTAATGGTGTCTAACACTTGTAAAGTGGGGTATAACATGATACCTTATAGGAGACCACCTATTTAAGTGCGAGAAAGGTCCGTCTCAAATGAACGCACTTAAGAATCCAAGAGTGTCCATGGCTAGTAGCGGACAAAACTATAAGGAGAATACAAGTAATGGAGAGTTGTTGTGTTGGTATCATTGTCTTGACATATACTAAACACTGACGGTTCAAGACATCACGTTCATCGCACAGTAAATATGTCCGATGGTACTCTACTATGGAAGGTTCAAAGCTCCGGCTACCTCTCCAGATGCAACATCTATCCGCTGAAAGATTGCTGAAAGAAAGCACCATGTGTGTGCACCAAAATCTCTTCCAAGAGGGGATTGTTGGAAATTTTCCTTTGGTGAAGGTTGGGTCCGCCATCTTTAATGACTTAAACATCATAGTTCCACATGTTGGAGAACCTGGTTCTTTACACGTGTGTAATCTACTAAGTGTAGATGACCGTTGGGCCAAGAATCGTCAAATTCCATTGAGAAATGGAAGAGATATTGATCCACGAAGTAAGGTGTTTGAGACATGGAAGAGTGTTGTGAGACAAATCTACCACATCGGTAGGAAAGGGAAGAATTGTTCATGTTATAAGTCTCTAAACTGAATAAGGGATTGGGACCCCAAGGGGTAACCCATATGTTTGAAGGAGGGAGGACCTAGGTGTGCTTGGGTTCGAGACTAGGTCCACACGCGTGCCACCACCCGCCAGGACCGGGTCGGGTTGCGGGCTGCGGGGCTGTTGGGCTTCTTCTGATATTATCTTTTTGGACCCCAGACTTTATTATATTTATAGTTTGATCCCTGAAGTTTCTAGAAGACAATTTATGCAAGGGCCGCCGTGCCTCGTGACCAAAGTTTGGCACTTATGCCACAACGTTTATGGTCTTTATGGTGTCCATTAACAACCCTCTTAACACCCCATTAACACCTTTCCTCATCTTTAAACATTATATAATCATTCCTCATTTCAGATTTGAGTAGAATAATATACACTACACAACATGAGAATACTGAACACAAAAATAGAGGAAGAACACACATATAATACATGTTTCTATAAGTTCTTCCTAGTTCAAGAACAAGTTTTTCTTTTTCATTCTTTAGCAATTGTTTCGTATTTGTATCTTCGCCAGGATCACGAGTGTTTGCTTTGCACAAGTGATATTATGTTGTTTTATCTTGGGAGACAAATTGCAACTCATCCGTACAAAGTATGTATACGGACAATATTGTCTTAAGGAAAGATTGAGAATTCAGTCGACTCAACAACCCAATTTTTAGTGTCTATCTGTTTTCAGATTACCAACATTCAATGAGCTTGCTGAAACTAGAACAAAGATCCAAGGCGAAAGATTAAAGACGAACTCAAGTATAAAGATCAAGACCACCAAACATAATTGTTGACACAATTTTTGTTGACATCAAGTCTATTGTAACACATAATTGATTATCCTTTCCTAACACTTATAATAGTAATTTGCTATTTTCCATACATCAAAAGGAGTTTTAGACTCACAAACAATTGGTGGATGGAAAACTGGAACTATTTTATTATTTCTACTAATTATACATACTCTCATTAGTTTTGTATAAAGCAAATTTAGGTACAACTCGTATGCATGTATACAACTCCCAAGAGAACATATAACTGTTTAAACTCGTAGGTTACGCTAAAAAAAAAAGTATATTTCAACAACAAAATATTATTTGTAAAATTATGGTCAAACACAACCCCAACTCAAACTTCAACTTTAAAAATTTCAAAAAAAATGAATTTTGTTTTTGATTTTTATGACAGAACGCCTACTTACAATAATTTCTTAAAAACATGTTAAAAATTTATAATCAAAGGAAAAAAGCTTACTTCAAATAACTTTAACTGAAGTTAAAGAATCAACTTACATTCATTTGTTTAATAAACAAATTATACTGAAATTATAGTATTGTAATCTAAAAAATTATAGGTAAAACTGCAAGTTTCATCTTGAATGTGATTTTTTTTACTACTTAAATATGAAAATATTTTTAGCCCCATTTATACAAAATCACTAAATATATGCAGTATATATTTTATACATAAACTTTTATCACTTAACTATTTGTAATCGCCACGATTTGTGAGCGGTACTTAGTGGTTCTTTGTTATGCATTATTGTTGTGTCTTCCATGTGGACGTCCTTGATAGTTGCTGCTTAGTGTTGGGAGAGGGAGAGGGAGAGGGGTAGGAAAACCTTACATAATGTATTAGTGGTTCTGGTTGGCTTGTTTTAAGTTGCTATTATTTCATATTTGACTTGATATTTTTCCTTCTTATTGTCTCACCAATCTGGGAAGATGTTGAGCTGGGTGACACGAGATCTGTTGCTGAAGCACTCACCAGGACAAATCAGGGTAAAATGCATTTACTACTCATCCAGTTATCCATTTATCTCATTCTAGCTCCAAAACCACAAAAGGCTTATACAAGTCATTTCATTGGTGGAACAGCTGAACTAGCTACTGAAGTGTCTGATGAGAATGCATATAGAGAACGCATAAACAAAGTTTCTCGAGTGGCTGAGATTGAGGATCTTCAGGGACCTCGAGACCTACCAGTTGCATTGCTAAGTATCAAGGTTCGCCGTTCATCAGTTTTGTTTAGTTGTACTCCCATCAACCATGATTTCATTGGATTATCTTATTTATGATTGTTTCCTAAATCAGGATCCCCGAGACTACTTTGATTCTCAGCAAGCAAATGCAATAAAGGCTTTGGGAGATGATACAGGAATAAGACAGCTGAAATTTAGTGTGACCAAAGAAGATGCCCTTTGTTCCTTGAAGGACTCCATCTCCGAGATAAATTCCCAAGGATTGATCGAACCTATAATTAGTCCAGAAGTAGCTCTCAAGGTAGTTTTACCTTTTTGAAATTAGGGAACTGTCATCGAATGATCATATTGTAATGGAGAAGTTGAACTATAAATCATTGTTAACAGGTTTTCAACGGGCTTAGTCAGAATATCTCAAGTACAAAGTATCATCTGGGAAAGAATCCCCATGAGTGTTTTAGATCAGTTGCCTAGTGCAACTAAAAATGAACTATTACTTGTGAGTTGTCTTACAGGGTGATTTAATTTACTCTGAATCTGAAATCGCTTGTCCAGATTTCACAAATGATAATTTTCATGTTACTTCTAGCATTGGACATCAATTCAGGAATTATTGAAGCACTTCTGGTCATCTTATCCACAAAATATTTCTACACCAAGGTAATATATTTAATTTTCACATTTTAGATATCAACATTATATTAGTCTACTTTTGTTACCGGCAAAATTATGTCGTTATGTTCCAAAGAAAGATTTAGTGTTTAGGTAGTTTTTCTTATGTCATTGTTTTCCTTCTTATATCGAACCAATGTCAGCAATCCCTCTAAGCCTTTTTAATCGGCGTCATTTGATAGGTGACTAGGTTAAAGGATGCAATGTCTCAGATATATCCCAAGTTGCAGGTAATGATCTATTATAAAGGATAAATATCACTTTCTGGACCTTTTTCCCTATTGCAGTTTTTCTTTATGTTTTTGTTTTTTCTTTTTCATATTTTTTAAAAAATCTCTTATGCACCAAACAAAGCTTGGCCTGTGTTGAAAATATGTTGTGTGAGTTTATTCTATTTCATCTTTGGGTACAAATTATGTGAATAATGTGGAGCAGAAGATATTCAATAGTGCTATGTCACTGCTATCTAGACTAGCTTGGGTTTGGTATAGATTCAGTGTTTAGGTTAATTTGAGAAACGAAATAGTTCATCATAGAACAATGTCAGTTGTGAGTGGTTGTGGTTTTGAGATTAGTTAAATGCTCCATTAATTTTTTCAATATGACTTTTTTTCTTTTGAAGTTCTCAAGAAATCATTTCATCTACATATAAATGATCCCATTGTCTATTTATTTTGAAAAAGTTTGATATAGTAATAGTTTTCAAATTTTTGATTTATTTTCAGGAGATCAAGGAATCTGTGCAGTCGGATATCAGACATCAAGTTTCCCTTCTTGTACAGCCAATGCTTCAGGTTAACTTCTGCCTCAAGGATACCAATAGTATAGTTCGAGAGTACTCTCATTGCAGCAAAAATACATGAATATTCTTGCTTAATTTTAATTCTCAACTCATATTATGCCAGACATTTTATGTTATCTAAAGCGTCCTATTTTATTCTCCAGTTACCCTTTGAGATATTTGAGACGATAATGTTATTTTGTCGCGACTTCTAGCTTTTTGGCATATCCCCCATGGAAGATGCCTCAATATTCTTTTAAAGTGCTGTCTATGGAGGAGTTCTATGTTGAATCATGTACTGCATAGCGATTTGCATGTCGGCTTATTAACTGATCTCACGGAAAAATACGTTTTTGCGCAGGCTTTAGATTCTGCCTTTGCCCATTACGATGCGGATGTACATAAGAAATCTGCCAAAAGTGGGGAGAGACCAAATGGATTTGTTTAGGCAATTCTTCTCACCCAATCTTTAAGCCCTTTATT
Source organism: Przewalskia tangutica (assembly GCA_029844215.1). Classification (NCBI taxonomy): domain Eukaryota; kingdom Viridiplantae; phylum Streptophyta; class Magnoliopsida; order Solanales; family Solanaceae; genus Przewalskia; species Przewalskia tangutica. Next base: position 641,519 of record CM056730.1, on the reverse strand, counting down.
TTCTGGGGGTTACTATACACAAATGTACATCTAACAAAATTTTGTTCGAGTGTGTCCTTAGCATATTCTATATCTCGATAGTTTCTACTTTCTATTGTCTGCCTGCGGAAATTGTACATCTAATGAATCTTTATTGAGTTATTCTAAAAAGAATCTTTGTTGGCTGATCCATGTAAGAACTTAATTTGTACCTTGTTTTGCTTGGATTTCCAATAGCTCATATAAAGTAACATTCATTAAATGATTGAAGCACCTTGTACCTAGTTTGTCTGATCAAGAAAATAAGTTATGTCAATGTCATATCATCGTAGCGAAAAAGGGTCAAATTTTGCCCTTGCCATTCAAAATTGATCAACTTTGTAAATGTTACACGTTTGGTTTAATCTTACCCTGGTAAAAATTCTAATTTTTGCCCTCGATCTTAACGAGCAACAATCTTAAAGAGTACTTTTAAACTGCCATAGTTCGAAAATTGAGAGGTAAATTTTGACGTTTTGTCAAAGAATTTGGATGAGTGGAGTTTAGCTATTTCATGTTGAAACTTTGTTAACGGCAAGGGTAAGTATGAGCTGATTTGCTAACGGTAATAATACAGATGACGAAAAGTTTAACGGAGAATAAAATTAAGTGATACATGGATAAATGTGCACCTTCTCCCAATATAATAATAATGTATATGACTGTTTCAACCTAGATTTGGATCGGCTTTTTGAGGTAGGAATAGCATCAAGTAACCGCTTGCGATGACACCATTCATATCATAGCCAGTTTAGTCAGTGTTGGTAAATTTCAGATTGGGTTACAAACACTTACATATATACATTCTTTAATGTGTTTTTGGACTATATTTGTATCAACTATGATAGATAAAATAATTATAAAGCATTTCACAAATCAAGCTTGAAAAGTTAACACTAACCCTCTTTTAATAGTGCTTTGGGTAGTATCTCTAGCAAGCCCAGATTTATCAACCAAACCTACAAGGTACCTTCTTGTTCAAAGTCGTTTGAGCTTTTTCTGGGAGTATGACATGAGTTACGTTCACTCTTGATGAAGAGGTGATCAATACTTTATTTATGAACATCATTCATTAAAATTATAAACCACGTAACTTTCCCAAATTATATAACACCTATTATATTATAGCAATTAACAACATAATTCTTACATTGAAGAAAACAATGGTAGGGCAATTAATCTTTGTTTAGAAACAAAGAAAACAAATGTTGCTAATAATAGGATGGAGGAGGATGGTAACCCAAGAAGGGCCTGCCTTCATCAACATGAATTGTGTGTTTCAATTTGTGAAATCCATCTTTGTAAACTCCAAATCCAAACAATAAACCAATTGCAACAACCAATAGAATTAAGCATGTGCACAACATGCAAACCTTACCGGGGCAAATCAGACACATCTGGGTCCTCTTTTTTTTTTTTTTTAATATATTGAAAACAGATTATATTATATGTTTTGCATAAAAAGAAATGATTTTTCTTTCTGTTATTCGACGGATCAAGATATGTTGCCTGTCTATTATGCCAAAGGCGTTATTGGTTTGATTGTGGTAAAAAGGGTGGGGATATATATAGTTGAGAAATTAGAGGAGCAGTTATAAGTCTATGGACGGGAGAAAGGAGTAGTCAAATAAAGGTAGAAGGATGAATCTATTATCCAATCGTTTCTAATTGTGTCAGTCCTCGTAGATTTCTTGATTATAAACTTGTTTCAGAGCAAGTTTCAGTATAAACTTGTTCCAGCTGCAACTCTTTACAAATAAGACAATGAAGGTAAGTTGGTAAAAAGTGCGAAAAGTATTTGAATACTTCTTGAACGAAAAATATACAGAGGTTTAAGAAAATTTTGTAGCACTGAAAATGCAGACAAGCTCCCTTGTACCATTAACCATTATTCCAATTACCTAGTGGAATTCCTACCTAAAGATGAGTCACATTCCTAACATAGTCAACAATGCAACCAATTATGCCTAACTTCAATGTGTTCCAAAGTTTTATGAAAGAATTCTACGCTTGAATTGGTTCAGTAAAGCCATTTGCTAATCCTTCCACTCAAAAAATTATTGGCAGAAAAAAGGTTATATTCATAAAACAAATGAGTAGGATTAAGATGTTATATAACTTGGTTGAGAAGTCTGTCTCTAATTGTACTCTATCAATGTTCACTGAAAGAAATTCCAAATGATTCGGCTAAAGAGCAGCAAAATGAGGAGAAGCCACTTATTCGTAAAAGGACTTGTAAAATAAAAATAGACGCCAAGCCACTTAGTTTCAGTCTAATAATACATAACCGAAATAAGATGCAGATTATAAAGCAATACTAACTTGTGCATTTCAAATTAAATCATTGAGCAACAAATTTAAAGAGAAGCCATATTGTTAAAAAGTGATGTAGCTAGCGTTTTACTTAGACATGGCTGTGTATAGTTTAACTGGAAAAAGTTGTTAAAGGAGGAACTCGAAAACAGAAGCATTAAAAGGTTATGAACAATTACCATGTAAAGAAATTGCCGAAGGACCGAAGCTGACAAAGCATCAGGGACATGATTTGAAGATACCTAAGTACAACCTATAATTGAGGAGATCAAAATATACTCCATAATGTTCATACCTTTTCAACATCATTAACCTATGTATTCTTCTTTGTCTTGTGTCTTTCACATACCAACCAATAACGGACCAATAGTACAAAATTTATGAGGGACGTCCTGCAACTTATTTCAATGTAGTATCAGACACTACAGGCCTCTCACCTCACCCCAAAGAGTGTAAATTGAGAGCAAGTGATCTAGTTGTTGCAAAGCAAAATCCTTACCAGTTTAGAAAAAGAAAAAAAAAAGTATAAAAGGGCAGCCCGGTGCACTAAGCTCCCGCTATGCGCGGAGTCCGGGGAAGAGCCGGACCACAAAGGTCTATTGTGCTTACCCTGCATTTCTGCAAGAGGTTGTTTTCACGGCTTAAACTCGTGACTAGTACTGGTCACATGGCAACAACTTTACCAAGACTCCCCCTTCAAATAAAAAAAAAGTATACTAGAGCAAAATAAAGACTAGCAACAATAAGATGACCAATATCAGCACAAACGCACCAGAAAGGAACAACAATGCCAGAACTGCATCAGAATGCTCTAGAACGCAACCAGCAAATAGATTAACAAAACCTGCATTACAAAACAAAAATTAATTTCCACAGAATCACACCAGAATAATGGAGCACTAAAGCTTCAGCTAGAATAAATAAATACAATGTTCAAGAACGCAGTGTGAAAAAAAAACAATAAACTTACTAATGAAGTTCGCCAGCATTTGTACTTGATGTTTTCATTCCACATGATCTACTAGTATGCCCAATTTGATGGCATATTCTGCAAGTGCAATGAAATGATCTCTTTTTTGCTGGTTGTTCATCTAATTCGCTTCTCCTTTTAATGGGTTTTCTACCTCTATTTCCTCATTAGGGTGCACAATAGGGTGATCTACAACTGGCCATTTTCTCTCGTCTGGTACTGGATTGATCTTTCTACAATAAGTTTTCACATAGAATTCTTTAGTGAGTAAAGGATGAGCAAATTTGGTAGGATCCTCTCTCATATGAGTCATGCAGCATAGAGCATGTCGGAACGACACTCCACTTATTTGGCATTCGCTACATTGACATGACATTTTCTTCAAATCGACCACATTTTCTTTTTTGTTTTGAAACTGAAATCCACCCCATAATTTTTCAAGTCGTGCACTTCAAACAAGTGTTCATTAGCCCTGAAACAAATCAAATTTCCTCCCTCCTCCTGATTATGAGTAACTCATGACTCAGTCATGTTATTTGTAGCATGATCACCTTTTTACATGTTCATCAAATTTATGTCTTGCCCAACTGCGAGTGATTCTTTGCAGTCATACAACAACCAGTTATAAGAAGGTTCGCTCATTTCTTTCATCTCATTCAGAATTTGGCGAAAGTCATGTCATTATAGCCTTAGTTGCTGCCCAAAAGAGTTGTCTTAGTTATGGATCAGGATGCTTAACCTTAAAGTTGTGATAGAAGTGTCTTGCACAAAATCTTCTGTTGACCATTGGAAAAACTTTTTTCATATAAAAAAGGAACCTTAACTTCCTTGACATATTCACCTAAGCATAAAATAAAGATGATTATAGTCTAAGACAGGATACGATGGAGAAAAGAATTGAGAAAATGGCGGAGGGAATTTACAAGGCAAGTCAAAACTCAAAAGCCCTATCCCAGGCATCCAACCCAAAGTGGATACAAGCCTTCCCAAAGACCAAAAATACTCTTTTATCTTTTTCCGAATTAAGTTATGACCACGTACAATAGGCTAAAGTTCGGATAATTCAAGTGGTGCTGCTGCTTTTTTTTGTTGTTGTTAAGATAGGTTAATTTTATTGAAAAGTGTACCAAGAAGGTACAGAAAAGTACAAGCTAAGAAATTTGGGATAGCTGTTACAATCAACTCAGCATATCCAATTACTGAAATAAGTTCCCTACTATCTACTTTTTTCAACAGAAATATGACAACTTTTTCCTTCAAAGCATGTGTATTCCTTTCCAACCAAATGGTCCACATAATGCAAAGAGGGATCGTTTACCAGATTTTCTTCTTTCTTTTGCCCACTTTCTGACTTTGCCACCTTTCTAATAGATCACTTATGCTATAAGGCATAACCCATTGCACTCCACATATGTTTAAAAGGAGGCCCCAAATTTGTCCAGCTGGTCTCCTTCAAGAATTGTTCTTTTGTCAGAAACATCCCTTTCGATCGTTTTATTAGTTGATTGCTTGTTCTTGCTGCTGGTTTTAGTTCTATCATTTCCTTCAACAGTTCGTTGCAAAATCCGGACTGGTATCCCACCCAAGTCAAAGTCTTCCTTCAAAGATCTAGTTAGGAACCTCAAATCTGTATCAGAGAGCTGGGTTTTTCCGCTCATAAATGCAATAAAAGTTGGTGGTCTAGCTTTCACCTGAGTGAAATACTTGATCTTGGGTTGAGCTGCCTGGTCTTTCCAAGAATGTCTGCTCATGACCTTGCGTAGCCAACGGTTAAGTCGAGCTGTTGGCAATCTCAAACACCACTTTTCATATGTTTCGACCACCTGATTCATGACAGCTATCTGACTCCTTCCTTCTAGAGCTGAAACAAATACAACAGGTATCCCTGTGACCTGGGGAATAACGGTCTGTATTTCTTGAGGCACGGCTTCAATTACGCTCTTGTAGAATTTCGAATTCTCTTTCCCTCTTAAAAGATCCATCTTATTTACAATCACGACCAGACCACGTCCTTCCTCTACAGCTCGCCTTGCTATAACTACTTCAACATGCTTCATGCTTCGCCTATCTTTTGCAATCTCTTCTGCATCGAGGACCAAAACAATTACATGTGCTCTCATAAGGTGTTTCCTTGATTGCATAATACTTAAAGATGCAGGGCCCTTCTCCTGCTGTTTTGTCCTCTCCAACCAGCCTGCTGTGTCAACCAAATAAACAGTTCTTCCTTCGTACTGAAATTCAGCACGGATGGAATCTCTAGTCAAACCAGCCTCAGGGCCAACCAAAACACGATCTTCTTGCAAGATTGTGTTCAACAAGGTTGACTTTCCAACATTGGGCCGACCAACAATTGCCAACTGCAATGGCAATTTACACTCCATATCCTCAGAGGAGTCATTCTCATCATTCTCATGGATCTCATCATCACATAAGTTGTTTTGGACCACATATTCTTCAAGTAATGGTTTAAGAGTTTCATGAAGTTCAGCCATGCCGAGTCCAGTCTCAGCAGATAAAGCAATGGGATCGCCAAATCCTAAATTATAAGCCTCGCCGGCAGCAGCTGCAAGAGTACCATCACAGTCATCGAGTGATTCAGCTTTATTCATCACCACAATAGTCTTCATCCCGGGTGCATTCTTCCTCAACCACTTTCCAACATCCAAATCCATAGGTAGCACTCCATCTCTAGACACAACACAAAAGGATAGTTAACTATTGTGTTCAGTGAGATTTTAGTAATTCAGTATGCAGAGTATATCAGAGTTTCATAAGCTACTAGTTTTGAGGCATGTGCTTATGTGATTAAATATGCTTAATTTTGCAAATACTTTTTCAGTAAAATTTTCATCTTATGCAGCCAACTCATGCACCTTTAGAACAGTGAATGAAGTTAAATTTCGTATGAGATTTACATCTTTTTCTCATATGCTTCCAAAATTTTATCTTTTTTTCTTCTTTATACGGAATTTATCCGAAAAAGAAAAAAGAGTCCAAAATTGCTCATCTGATAATCAACTGAGAAGATATAGAAGAAACCATAATTTTGTATTTTACAACATAACCAGTGTAATCACACAAGTGGTGTCTGGGGAGGGTGGTGTGTAGGCAGCCTTACCTTACCCCTATCTTGTGGATCTTGTGGAAGAGGTTGTTTCTGATAGAAACTCAGCTCAAGTACATCATATAAGTATGGAAAGGAAATACAGTAATGAAGAAGCCATGCTAAAGATAATTTTGTACTTTCATATGCTATTTGTTTCCAAGACAAACCTTGCATCAACCAACAAAAGTGAAAGTTGAGTTCTTGACAGCACATTTCTAGTCATTTCAGCAGTTCTACGAAGAACAGAACCGGAAGAAGCCTCTGCTTCTATGCCAGCAGAATCCAACACCCTAAACCTCAAATTCCCCAATTTTGCAACACCTTCTCGTATGTCCCGAGTAACATGATCAGTAGGAGTGTTGTATACAAGTGCCTCCCTCCTTCGTATCAAACGGTTAAACAATGCTGATTTCCCTACATTAGGTCGTCCCATAATTAGAACCGTTGGCAGCTTGTTAATATGAATCTGTGTAAAATCAATCATCTCTCCATTGAGATGTTTAGCTTCTATTCCTCTATCACTATTAGTAACAGCATTAACATTGAACGAATCACCATTATCAAACAGTTGATGTGCACTCTGTTGACCTAATAAAGTGCAGTATTTGGCAATGTTTTTCCGGCTGAAGAAAGTTTGCTCCAAATTTGTTAGTAATATGATTGGTGCATTTTTCTTCAAAATCAACCTCTTTAGATGGATATTCATCTTTGAACTGGAGAGCTTCACGCCTCCATGGCAGCAATGGCGGTGGAGAATCTGTTTGTGACCTAGATACAGTATAACTCGAACTTAAAATGACCTAAATACTCAGCTTTTCAACCAAAATAACCCAAAAATTAGTTATGTTTCTAACATTTCGAAATATCAATATTTTATATAAAATGTGATATTGTTTTTGTAAATAATAATGTAGACTTGATACATTAAACATTCAAAATGTCGTTTTACGGATTGTAAAGAAGTAAATTTTATTTAAAATTTGTTATCACTAGATTTAAGTATTTTATTTTTTTAGAATTTTAATTTAAATGTTTTATTGTTTAGTCAAAACATTACTTTATTTTGAATATGTTGAGATTTTTTTCATAATTAAAATAGATGTCTCACGAGTTATTAATAAACGATAATAAAGATTAAGATAATTAATTATTATTAAAAAATAATATATTAACTTAAAATGTACAACTCAATTACGTATACACAATCTCTAATGGGTCTCACATGTGGTACGCTTTAGAGTTGATCCCCATCACCCCACCACCCTCATCATCATCTACATCGCATTTCTCCTCTTAATAATAGGATACTCTAGGTCATGATATCCTCTCTTCCTTTCGTAGTGCTCTTGAGCATAATATGCTTTTTCTTGGGATTACGTGAACTATGTAGTCAAAATCTCATCATGAGACGGATCCACATGTATAGAAAGATGAACCTGACATAACATATAAATAATTAATATTAATTAACCATCTTTTAAAAAAAATCTAATTATATCAAGTATTTTATAAAATAAAATATATACTAATATAATATTTTATAAAGATCAAGACATTGATAAAATATATTTTGTCAAATTCTATTTTTTTAACCTACTATCAAGAATACAATTTTCTTGTACTATTACTTTCAAAACGGGAAAAGATAACATTTTTTACTTTTATAATAAATAAAATCTCACTTATAAACTTCCTCATATCATATATTTAATTTACGCATATCTGGAAATATTATAATAATAATAATAATATTAACTATATAAAATTATACTTGTCAATTATTTTACTTGAAAGAAAATAGATATCATACCAAGACAATATATAACGGTTTAAAAAATTTACAAAACTTACAGGATGTTAGAGCCGAGCCACTAAAAGATATCACGTATGTTCCACCATACGGGGATGGAACAGTGTACTCATACCTATCTCGTCAGTCCATACTAGCTCGAACATATGATTATCCTGCAGACTGAGACTGATGTATCAATGAGCATCAGATGAAGGTTGGGATCCATAGAGGTGTCGTCAGTGGCGGACGCAAAAATATTTCCAATTGGGTGCACATATTTAATAAATAAGGGATAGATGAGTCACCATACATTATATATACATAAATCTAAAATTTTAATCTAGCTAAATAGTGTAATTTTCTGACGAAAGTGGGTGTACTTGCACCCATAATAGATGATGTGAGTCCACCTCTGGGTGTCGTATATGTATTAACAATGTTTAAATTATTCATTAACATGTAATATTAATTATGTAATCATTTATCGAAAAATTATATTAACTAACTAATCCTAAACTAAGGGTTAACTATTTCTAATTAATAATCTTTAATTAATTATCATACTAATTATAATTAACTAACTAATATTATATTAATTATATTTTTAATCCTAAACTACCGATGTTCTAAGGATTAACTATTTTAATAAATAATTGTTAATTAATTATTATACTAAACTACAATTAATTAAGTAATATTATATTAATGATATTTTTAATCCTAAACTACTGATGTTCAATCCTAAACTAAAGATTAACTATTTCTAATCAAATACCCCTTTCGCGCAGTAATTTCGTGCGCAAAATATACTTTTGTATCATTTTTTGAGTTATTTTGGTTCAAAGCATCACTTTTTGAGTCATTTAAGTTTCGGACGCGTTATAATATATATTACTCCTCGTCTCAATTCACGTGATACCATTTGACTTGCGTGGGGGTTTAAGAAACAAAGAAGACTTTTGAAATGTGTGATTCAAAATAAGTTTATCATCTCATAAAGTTAAATTATTTCTAAAAATAAAAATGTGACATTTTTTTGGGATAGGCAAAAAAAATATAGTGACACATAAATTGGGACATAGGGAATAGTTAAAATTATACCCGGCTAACTGCCGATCTTGACCGGACCAGAGCCCTTACCAGGTTTAACCGATTTGACCGGCACGGCCCGGCTCATCGACTACGCCAACCGTCCGGTTAGCATCGATTCCGTGTGGCGTGCGGTTAACTCGGTCCAACCGGTCCGGTTTCTTATTATTGTATTTTTTTAATTTTTTTTAAATTCTAGTATTTATTTTCTATAATATAAACTAAATTCAATTTAAATATGTAATATAATAATATAATATATAATTTAGTTGTATATATTAAAATTGAAACTTTAAAGTTAACTTTTATTTTATAGTTTATAACTTTATACTTTATTATAGATTATAACTTTATACTTTATAGTTTATAACTTTATAGTTTATATTGTAAATTTGTAATTATAATTTTATTAATTTATTAGATTAGTAGATATAATTCATATAACTTATAAGTAATATGATTAACAACTAAATAGATAGTAAAATTAAAATTAATGATAAGATGTAAACTTTTGAACTTTCATAACGTTAATAAGAGTACATAATGAAGTAATAATAATTTTATTTACATATTATGCATCCTTTTTGCAAGTTCTTCGTAATCTATAGGTTGATTGAATTGGTTATGCTCCATAGCCTCTAACCGAGTATTAATTCGATCCCGCCTTCGCTCCCGCTTCCAAAATATTGCCTATTTCTTCATCTTCCGAGAATTAACGTCTCACATCCTTGATTTCTTCTCTCCGATCCGATCCAATCCCTTGCTGCACTAACACTTAATGTGCTTCCACCCAACGAGTGACGTGTGTCTCCTATTTGATCTCGTGCTTGGCTAAATGCACTTTCGAAGCCACCGTTGAGATCGACACATTAAGAACATCCCGCCATCGCCGCAAGTACCGAATTGCCTTTGTTATCCCGCCACCATTGTAAAGCGGTCAAAATTTTTCTTCTCACTACCGCTTTTGCAAATAAAATTGCATCTCATCGCAAGATCGGCCAGGTTGTGTTGTAAAAGTGCTCCATATGTCTAAAGATTCTTCTTCATCGCCATCATCATCAATCCTGCAGTGTAGACACGCAACCGAACTAGAAGGAATATTAGTAGCAGAGTTGGTGTTATCATGTAATGTAGCATAATATTCATATAATGTTGTTAAATTAGTATCAAGTTTATTTATGCAATCAAATGAAGATGAAGTTTCTGTTCCACCTATTTCCATATAAGTATATAAACTAAATATTAGATTATAACAATCTACCTTTTTAATAGAAGGATTTAAGATCGCACTAATACAATAAACATCGTGAATAGGAAAAAATATTTTTAAACTTTTCAAACATAATCAGAATCGTGATTCAGATATTTCACATTTGATTTTAAACCATAAAGTAAATAGGAAATTTCAGCTATATGAGCTAAAGCATTACAAACTGTTGGGTAATAAGATCCTGAAAATTCAACAGTTGCAGTGTAAAATTTACGTAAAAATTTTAAAAGTTCACCAATTGATTTCCAATGTTCGCTTGCTAACATATACATTACGTTCTACAATGCGCATTTGCAACATGTGTTATGGGGTCTTTATACTTATAACATTCTTTTAAAAATAAATAAGTATAATTCCACCGTGTAATAATCTCTTCTGGCATGAATTTAGGTCTCAAATTAAATTGTTTACATTTTTCTTTAAATTCTATAATTCTATTTTTCCTATTATTACCCTGAATAACTCCAATAACTCTTTTGACAAGTTTTATTTCAGGTGAAAATAAATCAAGACCACTTTTAACAATTAAATTATAAATATGACAAGCACAACGAACATGAAATATATCAGGAAGTGGTGGTTGTACTTCCGCTTTTAAAAGATCTACAGCAGCAGTATTATCAAATGATACACAAAGTATTTTATTATAAAGATTATATTTTTGGGCATAAAAACAAATAGTTTCGCTTATATATTTTCCAGTATGACTTTGATCCTCGTCATACGCAAAAGCAATAATACGTTTTTCCATTTTAAAATTTTCATCAATCCAATGACAAGTAATTGTTAAATAATCATAACTGCTCAACGATGTCCAATGTCCAAGTAAAACTAACATGGCATGGAAGGTTAGCAAACAAATATTGCAAGAAAATAACATAATCATTATGAAGTCTAAAAATATCGGCTCTAGTAGTACTACGAGGAACACCTTTAAAAAAAAGATTATATACTCTTCGAATATATGTAATTAAATATGAAGAAGAAAGAAAAAGGCAAACAACCTCCGACAATCATTTTTGCTAATTCAACGCGATCTTTTTGGATCGCATTTAGCCAACCCCAGCTTAATGGATTAAGTTGTTGTTGACCGGGTTCTAAATCGTAGACAAGATCCCATTGTGCCGTATGATCGTGTTTTATATGTCTACCTATAGTGCGTCCCCGTCACCACCCCCGCCTTATGTTTATAAGTTCTCCACAAATATTACATTTAACTCTATCGGTACCACAACTATATCATAAAAGAGCCACACTTTACTCCTTTTTTCTTGCTCACGGTTACGGTAAAGGAGGTCTACGACTACCACTAGCGATGCAGCGTTAACATGAAGGACACTAGTAGGTGTAGGATGTTCTTGTTCTTGTTCTTCAAGTTCAACAATATTATCTAATTGAACGTTATCACATTCATTATCTTCTATTCCAAAATCTTCTTGCATTTGATCATAATCTATATTTTGATTAGATGATGAAGAACCTCTGATTTTTACCCTTGAACTAGATTTACTGGCGATCCGACGCAATTCCCTTAGTAAAGACATTATAAAATATTTAAATAATCAACAAATAAATATGACAATTTAATAAAATAATTAGAGAATGAAACGAGTGTACCAAACTTGATTGAATTCAATAGAAACTCAAGCTCAAGTCTTGCGTCTTGCTACTTTGAATTTGAAAACTAATAATATTAATAACTTGAAAATTGATAATAAAGATGATTAAGAGAGTATGAGAATAAGAGAATTGAGAGAAATGTTGTGTGATAAAAATGAAGAAAATGTAGAGAATTTATAGATTTTTTAAAGGGTAAAAATGAAATTAAAATAAATAATAAAACAAAACAAAAACAAAAAAATAATAATATATCGACCAACTGGCCAATGACCATTGCCACCGCCTCAAATTTCTTCAAGCCCAACGGTCATTTTGACCGTTGGGAATTTTTAATTTTTTTTGTAATCGGTCCGGTTAGCAGAATGGAACCGGTTTCAATACCGCCTAACTTGGTCAGGTTATCAGGGTTTGAAATGACCGTGCGGGTTGGGGTTGGGGACAATCCGACCCCAACCGGTGTGTCTTACCGGTCCGGCGATCGGTTAAACTAAGGTCACGGTCAGATTAAGGTCAACCGGACCGATTGACAGGTATAGTTAAAATGATCAAATAATGCAATAATCTCTAGTTTTGGGTCATATAAGTAAAAAAATAATTGCAAACTCTACTGTAAAAATAATTAGTGTTGCACTTGAACTAGTATCAAATTACAAAATGATTTTTATATCGTATTTCAGAATCTAAAATCAAAATTCATAGCCTTAATTTAAAAAAGAGCCATGTGAAAATGACTTGAAGAAGATCACTATTTTAATATAGATATATATATATATATATATATATATATATATATAATGTTGATGATTCCACTTTAATTTGACAACAAAAATGACCGATGAAGGCATAATATCAAATTGGTCACTTTTATAAATACATTTAAGTAGTATTTGGATTGATTTGAAGTTGAAATTTTATTTAGACGTACAATTTAAAAATATTTAAACGCCATAATTGTGGAAACTATAAGACCTTTCTTAATTCTTACGGTCTCACCAAATGAGCGAACCATAATTCATTCACAAATCATATATTTTCATATTTCTTTTATATAATATTTCCGATTACAAATTTTCTAATACACATAATTTATAAAGATGTAATGATCCAATAAATTAGCAATAGTAATACCTAGTTATTTTTTTGCTATTTTCCTTCTAAATGATAAAAATAACCTCTTTACATCAAGCATGATTTTTTTTATATATAAAATAAAATCACGATTCTTTTGGCATAAGCTCATGAATCAATTTTTAAATTCAAACTTCGTGAAGAACTCCATTCTATCTTTCCCTCATTACGAACAAAAAAGTGGAATTCAATCCCAGTTATACATTCTCTTTGTTCTATGAAGCCTTGTTGATTATGAACTTCGTTCATTTAAAAGAAAATTGAAATTGCAAACTTGAAAATGAAGTCATGCATTTTAGATAAATTTGGGATTCGAAATCAAAACCTCAAATTGAAATTATAATTTTGTTCAAACATCATAAATAAACACTAATTTCAAACTAAAATTTCAAATTTGAGATCCAAATTACATGGTCAAACGGGCCTGAGGACTATTTCTACTTAAAGACCAAACGAAACTAAAGTCATCAAGGGGTCGTTAGTTCGCTGGTTAAAAGCTAAATTGTTCACTACAAATTCTATTTGATAAGTTGAGTCACCCTTTTATCTCTTTTTAGAAATAGAATAAAATAAATAATGAGATAGTTTATATCCTACATGAATCATATGATCACTCTATGAATAGGTCAATTCTATGTGACCTCCCACCGTTTATGATATCCCTTCCTTCTCGCAAGAACAACATAAATCTTATATAAGTAAAATCATATTTAGTATTTTTTTTTCGGTATATATAAAATTCAATACATCTAATAGATATTTAATTTATAATTTAGAAATTCGCATAATTAAATCTTACATAATTATATGCGGGTATTAGTTATACAATAACTAATTATTTAAATATTAATTATGTCATCTTTCAGCCTCATACCCTCATATACATATCTTAATTATGCAAAAAACATAAATATGATCCAAACATTATATTAGCAATTCTATATTTTATGCGAAAAGAGAACAAAATCAACCATATATCATGTAACTTATGCTAGATTTGTATAGGAGTCAAGTAGCATTATTATAAACATCAAAATACCACTAGATCGCCAAATTCTTAGAAAAATGAAAGTCTGGTACGCTGGGCTCTCGCTATGGGCAGGATATGGAAAAGGCCCTGCCCCCACAACATAATAATTTGTCACCCATCTTCTTCCCAAAATAGCATTACTCCCCCATCTATTCATCAACTTTATCACACTCTCTAACACAGTCACACTACTCAATCTTCCACTTAATCCGATCTCTGTCCCCCAAATCCCACAATCAATCCCTAATTTTTACTTCATATTCATATACCCCCAAATTACTACCCCAATATTATTCAAATTCAAAGGTCTAATTAATGACTTCCACCGGAAATCCAAATCAACCTGGTGGTGTTCCGTTTGATATGCATAAATTCTTCAATCCATCACAACCCGTTTCAACAAACCCTAACCCGAATTTAATTTCTTCCCCATTTCCACAGCCTTCAGCTTCTTATCCCACACCCACCGGCGGCGGAGGCGGTACCGGCACCGGAGGCGGACTCTACTACCCACCCCAAACAACCCCTTTTCACTATATCCCTCAATTCAATCACAATATGCCACCTCAGCAAAGATCCATGTCATTCCCTGCCCCGCCACTTCAACCACCCAATTTGCAAAATCCTAACCCTAACCCTAATTCGGGTGCTCGGCTAATGGCTTTGTTAAGTGGGCCACCACCTTCAACACCTACAACTTTGCAAATTAGTGCACCTTTACAACCTACAACTTCGGGTTCCGAGCTTTCGGATTTTGCTCCATCACCAAATGTGGTGGGTATTATTGCAAATTCGGGTACTACTAGCCCTATGATGCTAATAGCGAGTAGTACTAAGTTACCTAAAGGGAGGCATTTGAATGGAGATCATGTTGTTTATGATATAGATGCTAGGTTGCCTGGTGAAGTGCAACCTCAGCTTGAGGTTACTCCCATTACGAAATATGGTTCGGATCCGGGCCTTGTTTTAGGAAGGCAGATTGCAGTTAATAAGAGTTATATATGTTATGGACTCAAATTGGGAGCTATTCGTGTGCTTAACATTAATACCGCCTTGAGATCACTGCTTAAAGGTCTTTCACAGGTTGGCCTTAATCTATTGGATCTATTTTATTGATGTACCTAGCTACATTGTACGTGAATTTCATACTTTTGTTATGTGGACTGTTTCTGAACATTATAAATACTTGTGCTGGTGGGTATGCATATAATGCTAGTGATAGTAGGGGAGAATATATATCAATTAACCTTTTTTTTTGTTAAGTCATTTTAATTATCCATCGTTAATAAGTGATAAATTTATATAAATGACACATTTTATGCACTTGCCGCTTTAGTGCATACATCAGGTGCTAGTAAGTATTTGCTCAACGGGGTGAAAATTCATTAAGTTTTGTGGGTAAAATAGATTGGATTTTGGAGAAGCTCTAATTTTTGGAGTACTGTTTAGTGAAGTCATGATATTCACTTTTCAGCTAATAGCCTAGGTGCGTGTGAGATTGAAACAAGCATGATTGTTTCATGGGACATTGGAAAATATAGCTTATTTTTAATGTGTGGCATTTGATCTCAAACTTTGTCGTCATTCTCTGTTGTCACATATACTGCAGCAGTATGCACGTATGATTGGTGCTCTACACATGGCTCTGATATGAACTTCATTGTACTTTCAAGTAAAGTCCATCTTCATCATGTCATTGATTTAAGAAAAAGGACCATATGCTAACGTTTCGAGCTGCTATCACTCTTTGGTTTCCCGGCATTTACAATTTTACTGATTGAATAATGTATAAATCTATTACATATTAGGTTTATTCTGTAATTCTTTGGTTTAGTAAGAAGAACTATATCTATAAGAACTATAGTAGTTGGAAGCTTATAATATGTTTTAACCATTCTTTTGGAGTACGGCATATTGTATTCATCTGAGTTATGAATTTTCTTTCAGAGGGTCACAGACATGGCTTTCTTTGCTGAGGATGTTCACCTTTTGGCTAGGTAGTGCTATTATTCTCTTCTATTCATATCAGGTATTCTGTAAGTGCTTTATCTATCTAACTTTTCTGATGTTTCAGTGCAAGTGTCGATGGACATGTTTATATATGGAGAATTACTGAAGGGCCAGATGAGGAAGATAAGCCCCAAATAACAGGGAGGATTGTAGCTGCTATTCAAATTGTTGGTGAAGGGGAATCTGTTCATCCTCGAGTTTGTTGGCATTGTCACAAACAAGTACCATAAACCCTTCTCTCCTTTTTCTTCGTGGAACTCTTTTCTGGCATAGTTATTCTTCTAGATTTCTTCTTAACTATTATTATCCCCTCTTCAACAGGAAATTCTTGTGGTTGGGATCGGAAAACATGTATTAAAAATTGATACCACAAAATTTGGAAAAGTTGAAGTTTTTTCAGCAGATGAACCTCTCAGGTGTCGTGTTGACAGGTTGGTTGATGGGGTACAACTTGTTGGTACTCATGATGGAGAAGTGACTGATTTGTCAATGTGCCAGTGGATGACCACTCGATTGGTATCTGCGTCAGTGGATGGCACGGTTCGTGAGAGTTTTGCTTTTTGTCTGTTAAACTGTTTGCATTTATATTTGCTGTCTTTGCTCTATATATCAGCCATACCATTCAAATAATTTTCGTTTGTAAAATGATGATTCAGCAACAAGTCCGACCAAAACTTTTTATTCACTGATTTTTCATGCTATAAGTCATTGTGTTTCATGAGATGGCATCACATGCATTTTAAAACAATCAACTAACAGTTGATGTGGGAACATTTAGTAAGAATATTATGTAAAACATAGAGCTAGCAATGAAAATTTATTGTGAAAAAAAAATATCCAGTTTGTATAGATTCCAGTGTTCTCGTGAATCGACAGCAACTGTGCAGTCCCTTGCTAGTTACGAGGTAGTTGGCAATGCCATACTGTAACCATGGTTTCTTCTTTAATACTTGCACAGTTTTATGTTTATGCATTCTTCACCCTGAATTTTGTTAATATGTAAAGATCTGAAGACAAAACAAAGCAAAAAAGTGAAAAAGGATGTGGTTTGTATCCTGTGAAAGGGAAAAAGGTGATCTGATGATGGAACTATGGATTTATCTTCTGCTTTGATAACTAAGGTTGGTTGCTCATGACTCGTGCATGTGGTTTGTATCTTGTTTTACAGATAAAGATTTGGGAAGACCGGAAGCCACAGCCACTTGCAATTCTCAGGCCTCATGATGGTAATCCTGTTAATTCAGTCACCTTCCTGGCTGCTCCAGACCGCCCAGACCACATCATACTCATCACCGGGGTATGTGCTAATATAGTTTGTAGCAAGCATCTTTTGATATAATCAAATGTCTGCTTTGAGGAATAAGCTGTGTTTTTCTAAAGAGATCATGCTTTAGGAGACTGCACATTCATAAGTTGATCATGATTTTATTTTACTTTTATCTGTAAGTCTGCATCTTGGTTGTTTCTAGCATTTAGTTCTTCATATGTAACCAGTCAAAGGTATACAGGGTTTACTTAATAGGGAAATGAAGATATGGGTATCAGCAAGTGAAGAAGGCTGGTTGCTTCCCAGTGATACTGAATCATGGCACTGTACACAGACATTGGAGTTAAAGAGTTCTGCTGAAGCAAGTGCGGAAGAGGCATTCTTTAACCAAGTTGTAGTCTTGTCTCAAGCAGGTCTTCTCTTACTAGCGAATGCAAAAAAGAATGCCATATATGCTGTTCATCTAGAGTATGGCCTGAACCCAATGGCAACCCATATGGATTACATAGCTGAATTTACAGTTACAATGCCAATTTTGAGTTTCACTGGAATGAGTGATTTACTGCCTCATGGTGAACAGATTGTTCAGGTGTACTGTGTACAGACGCTGGCTATTCAGCAGTATGCTTTGGACTCATCCCAATGCTTGCCACCTCCCATGGAGAACGACGTGGGCTTCGCAAGGACAGAATCTAGTGTTTCATGTGACGCTGCTAGTATTGAAGGATATGCTCCTGTTGATCCTCCTGGCAGTAAACAAATGGAGTTTCCCTTAGCTAGTTCTGCTCCCAAATCTTTAGTGAATGAGAGTGTCAAAGAGATTGTAGCTACAGCTAGACCCCCTACGACTGATGCATGCACTCCGTTGGCCACCTCTCTAGAATTTGCTTCTTCCATCGCAGAATCTAAATCAGCTAGTTTGCCAAGTATAACTACTGATACTGATATTGCTCCCTTTGCATCACCGCCGCCTTTGAGTCCTGAGTTGGCTAGGAAACTTTCTGGTTTCAGAAGCACGTCAATCAGCTCTGAGCTTGGCCCCTCTATCAATGACCGTTTTGGGGATCCTAAAGCTGTTGAATATTCAGTTGACAGGCAAATGGATGCCATTCATCCAAACTTGACTGGCCCTACTTCGTCGTATGGTGATCCAACGAATAATGAAGATGAAGTGTTGCGTGATAATGGTTCTCCGGGTATTAGTAATCCAATTAAATTTAAGCACCCTACTCATCTGGTGACTCCTTCAGAGATATTGATGGCTAACTCATCCTCTGAGGTAAACCATGTTAATGAGCAGAAAAGTGAGAGAGAATCAAGTATCCAGGATGTTGTAATTAACAAGGAAGCCCGCAATGTGGAGGTTAACGTTGTTGGTGAAACAAGATTCAGCCAAAAAACTGATATTGGCTCTCAAGAACTTCATGCTTTTGTGTCAGAAAACAAGGAGAAACCCTTTTGCTCTCAGGCATCTGATCTTGGAATAGAAATGGCTCGAGAATGTTGTGCATTATCGCCTGAAACCTATATTGTCGAGGAATCTAGGAAGTTTGGTGGGGCTTGTGGAACTGAGCGGCTGACCCAACCGTCAACTGCCCCTGAAGAAGATCGTGACTCTGCAAAGGGGATATGTGCAAACAATTTAGACTCAAATGTGCAAGTTTCTGCTCATCAACCTCCAGCTCCTAGTGTTAAAGGAAAAAAGCAAAAGGCAAAGAACACTCAAGGATTTGGACTGTCTTCACTCTCGCTTGGTGCTTTCAACTCATCTGATTCCAATGAGGGTGGTGTCAGCTCAAGTAATATGGAAGCTGCATTCTCACAAATTTTGTCCATGCAGGATATGCTAAATCAGGTACCTGCTTTGACTGAAGGACTGTGTTCATAAATATGTAAAGCTTTAATGGTCTTATTATTCTTGTTATTGTTTTAATTTATGATACTTTTAGTCATTCGTGTTAGTATTTCAAATTACAGGTTCATGTTACTATTTTAATCATATATTTAGATGGTTGCCATTACTTTGAAGTTTCACTACTACTTTTCTATTACAGACGGTGATCCATTTTCCCTTGACATGCCGTTTGCGGCTGCTTTTTTTCTGCAGCCCATTTAGAATTTTTCTATCTGTTAATTGGTCCTTGCCTTGATCAATTTCCTTCCTGGAATTTGCCCCCAGGGCTTTTGGTTTAGTGGGTAAGAGCACACTGTATGATGTGTTGCTTAGGCGTAATTCATGAGCTCAAACCCTGGTATTTAAGTGGAGAAGGGTAGAGGGGCGGGCATTATCCACCGAGCTTCAAGCCGCACCATTGGCCCTCGGGGATTTCTCGGTTATCAAAAAGAATCCCTCCTGAAATTCCCTGCACTATTTCAATCCTTCGTCTTGGTTTCTTTCACGTCTAATCGTCGTGAACTACTTCAAGAGAATTCTCTGCTTGGAACATTCAAACTTCTCAAGTGATGGAAGTAGATTTTCTTATACATATATTTATTATATTGAAGGACTTTGTTATTATCCCAACCGTTTTTGTCTTGCATGGATGAAACATTAAAGCAAGCTGGAAATTTAGCTATTGCTGCAGTTTTATCATCTTCGTTACATTATCATTTCATTTAGCTTATATGCTATTCTTACTTGTTTCCATCTTCCTTCAATGCCTTGTCTTCTTAGATTCTTAATATGCAAAAAGAAACACAAAAGCAGATGGGTATGATGGTTGCTGTTCCAGTTACCAAAGAAGGAAGAAGACTTGAGGCTGCCTTTGTACGGAGCATGGAGAAGGCTGTCAAGGCCAATTCCGATGCTTTATTGGCTCGTTTCCAAGAAGAGAGCGCAAAACAAGAGAAATTACTTCGTGATCGTACTCAACAAATAATCAATTTGATATCTAACTGCTTTAACAAGGACATTCCAGGGCTAACTGAAAAAATAATGAAGAAAGAACTGGCAGCTGTTGGACAAGTCGTCACACGTAGTATTACCCCTACAATTGAGAAAGCTGTATCAACTGCTATTTCAGAAGCCTTCCAGGTTAATATTTTGAAAATCTACAACAACAGCAGCAACAATATTTTGAAAATCTGACCTTTTAAAAAAATGAATTTGTTTGTCAATGGAATGTGTATGGTGCAGAAAGGAGTTAGTGACAAGGCAGTGAACCAACTGGAAAAAACAGTTAGCTCTAAACTTGAAGCTTCCGTCGCTAGGCAAATCCAAGCACAATTCCAAACCTCTGGCAAGCAAGCTCTTCAGGTAAACATGAGCATACAATTCTTTATTTAGTTAATGCCACTCAAATCGGGTACACAGACATTTTCTCAACCTTATCTATTCACTTATTTTTTGTAGCTTGCCCCCGCGATGCTAGATTTCTAGAGTCCTTATAATCATAGTCGCTTTTAGAATTTACTTCCTGAATAGCTCAACCTGCTCCCCCCCCCCCTTCCTGCTGTCTTCATTGTCCTCCTTTTGCTGGATGCTTCTGTTTTCAAATTAATGTTGGATGCTACGTACTCAATGACATTCTAATTGTCCTGCAGGAAACTTTGAAATCTACATTGGAAGGTTCGGTGATCCCTGCCTTTGAGATGTCATGCAAGGCAATGTTTGAGCAAGTAGATTTAACGTTTCAGAAAGGATTTGCTGAACACACTGCTTCTTCTCTACAGCAATTTGAGTCCATGCATTCCCCGCTAGCACATGCTTTAAGGGTATGGCTTATGAGCAATGATTTTAATATGACTTCCCTTCTGCTTTCTTGCTAATTTCGGGTTGGGCAGTTCCTTTCCTTTTTAATATATCTAACTTACATTATATTATGCTCTGGAATGGAAAGTTGGTGGCCAATGATGCACCTCCTCCACCACCTACTGTTCTTATTGCTTCCTAGCAGACCATCCTTTCTACTCCATCCACTCCATTTTGTTTGGCAAATTTTTCTTATTAGTCTGTTCCAAAAAGAATGACACATTTCTATATTTCCTTAATTAGTGACAAACTTTTTTTAGTTACAGCTACACAAATTGGAAAATTGGAACATCCTGGACACTACACAAGTAGTGTGTTTCCTCCATACTAAACACACCCTAATGGATAATTCGTTGCGTGTATGAAAAGATGTTGCGATGAGTGTCAGATTTTAGTTTTTTCTTGGATATACTTCTTATCATCAATAACTGCTGGGTTTATACTCTCTTTTGAATGGCATATTCATACTTGAGTTAATTTTCAGGATGCCATTAATTCCGCATCATCGATGACTCAAACATTGAGTGGAGAGCTAGCTGATGGTCAAAAGAAGTTGCTCACTCTTGCAGTTTCTGGAGCAAATCTCAATTCGTCAAATCCACTGGTTAGCCACATGAGTAATGGACCATTGCTGCATGAGAAGGTTCTTTCTATTCCTTTGAGTTACTTCTTACTGGATAGACATTTGTATTCTGCTTTCAGACTTTTGTCCTTTCTTATCATTCTGATTCTAATTTTTACCTTCTATAATAGCTTGAGGCTCCTGTTGATCCGACCAAAGAGTTGTCTAGATTGTTAGCGGAGCGCAAGTACGAGGAGGCATTCACTGCAGCCTTGCAAAGAAGCGATGTGTCTATTGTATCGTGGTTATGTTTGCAGGTATACTGTTTGCTCTCATCACTTGTTTATGGATAGGGTAAAAATATCAGGTAGTTTTGGACTGCTGTAGGAGACTCTATTCCTTGGACTAGGCAAATGTTTCACCTCTTAGCCCTTGAGCTGGTAGAAGTATGGACTTCCAAATTATCCAAATGATGAAGTTAGAAAATGCAAATTGACTAGTAACTAACCTTATTCAATTAAAAGGTTCTTATATCCAAATGGATCATTTAAAATTTTGGCGTGTCTTTATTTCCTTGTTTATTGTATTTGACATCTTAGCTATACAAGTTGGTATCTGCTACCAAGCCATCCTTGAAGAAATCACCTAGTGTGTTTTGTGACCTATGTTGCTCGGACTCTCCAACAATGTTGCCACACCCATGTTGGATCCTAAAAATATGCACTGCTTTTGGAGGATTGAAGGATCTGACACACTTCCTACATCAATTTCAAAGTGTCCGAGCAAGCCTCCCAAGGCCTTTCCCGCTTCATTGGCCACTGGGCCACACCTTTTTTTGGATGCATTCTTGAAGTACTTTTTATCTTTGATACATCTTAATGGTTTCCGTGTGCCTTCTACCAGGTTGATCTACCTGGCATCTTATCGATGAATCCTCTCCCGTTGAGTCAAGGAGTACTCCTTTCACTTCTTCAGC
Organism: Przewalskia tangutica; assembly: GCA_029844215.1. Classification (NCBI taxonomy): domain Eukaryota; kingdom Viridiplantae; phylum Streptophyta; class Magnoliopsida; order Solanales; family Solanaceae; genus Przewalskia; species Przewalskia tangutica. The sequence continues at coordinate 618,617 of CM056730.1, read as the reverse complement.
AGGTGGCCTTTGATGTTACCAAGGAGACCGCCTTAAAATTATCCTGGGTGAGGGATGTGCTTTCGGCCATAAATCCAACTGACCCGCTGATTGCAGTGCATGTGCGGCCTATCTTTGAGCAAGTATATCAGATACTAAACCATCACCGGAATCTTCCTACCACAACCCCTGCTGAACTTTCAAGCATTCGGTTGATTATGCATGTTATCAACTCCATGCTAATGACCTGTAAATGATTTCAAGAATAACACGTTTATACTGAGGGGGTGTTGAAGTTTTGTACAAATTATTCATGGATAGGCAGAAAGTATTAGAGTTGAAGCCTTCACCTGCCTTTTTATACTGATCTGATTTCTTCTGTTATTTATTTTTCTTTGAGGTAAAATCTGTAGTCGGATCGGTTGGATTTTCGGGTTAAATATTGTGTATACGAATTTTTGTACTTTGTTATCTTTCCTGCAATTTCAAGTGGGAGGTCAAGGGTTTCTCTCATGCTTTCTCTGGTGTTGTCGTCTTCTTTTCTATAATTCATGAATAATATTGTGATGCATCTGGTTGATGGTATTAGAGTGTATATTAATGAATGCGCAATATAGAGATATTTAAAGACAAAAATGCCCAAGTGACATAGCATTCTCCATATCCCTATGTTATTAATGACAATAATTTTTACCTTGTGATTACAGGGGAAATATTGTCTTGTTATCATTATCCCGCGTCCCATATGAAATAAATATTAGACAATCCTAATCCCCATAACAAAATACTATCTTCACTACAATTTTATTAGGCCCACTGTTATATTAGCATCCACCATGAGGTGCATGAAAATCTGTTAGACACGCACGTATATTGAAATCAGGTTAGTTGAATGATCTATCATTGAAGTAAAATATTCAGTAATCATGCACCTTTGATGAGAGTTGACCGACCGGGCGTATTGTGGGTGAGTTAACTAACAATGTCTCACACGCTCGCTCAACATCGTTGAATGAATTCTTTAATCATGTCATGCACCTTTGATGCCTTTATTGACATCACTATATATACATTTCCTCTATTATATTTTAAAAATCACTAAACAAAGTAAAAACTTCAAACTATTCATCTTTTTACTTGCAGAGATGGGGAGAATCCCATGTTGTGAAAAGGACAATGTGAAGAGAGGGCAATGGACTCCAGAGGAAGATCACAAGCTTTCATCTTACATTGCTCAACACGGAACTCGTAATTGGCGTCTCATTCCTAAGCATGCTGGTTTGTCTCATTAATTCTGACTCATTTTCTTAACGATGGGTTGCCAAATCTGTTCTTATAAATTCAGTTTTCTTGGATGCGTCTACTTTGAGTTTGGAGATAAAATCAAGCAAGATTATGATTTCTTTTTCGCTTTTTGGCTGTTCTGATAGTGTGATTTAAATGTTTGGGTATACGAGATTCCTACTATGTTGGGCTTGCTTGCTTGCTGCTCATTGAACATATATTGCTGTTGGACTCATTTTACATTGGATTTGTTCCTACTTCCTGTCGAATACAGAACATGTGAAGATACTATACAAAAAAGAGATAGTTTTGGTTAGGGTGCGCGCTTGTATACTGTTTGATGTAGCCGTTTTGGAAGGCATCACTGCAAAATATACTGTTGATTTTAATATGTATAGTTCAAATTGCACATATATACATGGTTCAAAATTTTGTTTATCTTCTTGATACAGGTTTACAGAGATGCGGAAAGAGCTGTAGATTGAGATGGACAAATTACCTTAGGCCTGATCTCAAGCATGGCCAGTTTTCAGAGGCAGAAGAGCAGACCATTGTCACACTTCACTCTGTTCTTGGCAATAGGTAATAACATTTAGCTTCTAGGAGGAAATTTCCCCCTTAATCTTTTTGACTCATATTAGATAGTACTATATAGCAATGACGGAATCAGAGGCAAGTCTAGAATTTAAATTTTAGAGGTCCAATCTTTACGGTTTTTAGCATGAAACTCACTTTACTTTTGAAATTAGGGATTAAATTGAATTCTTGTCTAAAAATCAGCCTGTACAAATACGGTAAAAACAAAAAGTCGTGCATATATAACTTTTTGAGTCCCCTTGACGTAAGGAATAATGTAATTGCAGTGGCACGGTTGGTTCCGAAATTGCTCTAGGTCACATATGTAGTGGCACACTGGCACTACATATTTTTAAAGACAAATTCTTGTCAAATTTTCTGTCTTCGCCACTAGTTATAATTGATTGATTAGATATCACGGACCTGTTATCTTATTAGAATTCTACATATTTGTCAACACTTATATTAATTGGTCACTCAATATGATTTGTGCGTAATCTAACAGGTGGTCTGTGATTGCTGCTCAACTACCTGGCAGAACAGACAATGACGTTAAGAACCATTGGAACACAAAGCTGAAAAAGAAACTATCTGGTATGGGAATTGATCCAGTGACACACAAGCCATTTTCTCACTTAATTAGTGAAATAGCCACAACATTATCTCCACAACAAGTCCCTCATTTAGCAGAAGCAGCACTTGGTTGTTTCAAAGATGAAATGCTCCATCTTTTGACCAAAAAAAGAATTGGTTTTCAGTTTCATCAACAATTTGCAAATATGGCAAGTACTCCAAATAATGCACATGTCAAGCATGAGGAGAATAATAGTTACAAAGATGACACAATTGAGAAAATTAAGTATGGATTATCAAGGGCTATTAAGGAAAGTGACAAGAATTGGGACACAAGTGGAGGAGCAACATCTAGTCATTTTCATGATAATGGTGGATTTAATAACTATAATTTTGCTAATTTGCTTAATGATGAAGAGGGTTCACCATGGAACCAGAGTTTGTGTAGTGGAAGTACATGCACAGCAGGAGGAGAATTACAACATCAACAACAACAAAACAAGAAAATTAGCAATGATAATTGTGAGGATAGTGGAAAAGAAATAGTAGTAACAAAAAGAAATGGATCAAGTATTATGTTCAATTCTGACTGTGTTCTGTGGGATATTTCATCTGATGATCTGATGAATCCAATGGTTTGAAGAAATTATTGTAATAGGGCGGACATGATTACTTGATACATGTATCCGTGGGAGGAAGTAGCTACCCCGTGGAATTAATCGAGGTGCGCACAAGCCACCTGGACACCACGGACATAAAAAAAGATTATTGTAATAGTGTTGCTGAATTAGTAGGCTAGGTAGAAGGCAAGAATGTTGCCATCATCAAATGAACAAAAGAAATGAAGTAATAAAGAGAGAATCTAAATGAATCTCATTCTTGATTGATCGTATGCAAAGAAAGTCGTGATCTTTCCATAATTGGAAACTCTTACTTTTGACATCCCATTTTATCAGTAATATACAAAATGAATGAAACATCAGCATCAAGATCCGACGACTATATATTTAACAATTCAATGCACAGAAACGTGCATCTTTGGTCTCTCCATTAACAAATTCGCCAACACTTGTTAATTGGAGAAACCAAAAGCGTACATTTCATTAATTGAAGGTTAGATGCACTTCATCATAAATATAGACATCAAAATTGGAATGTTTTATCACAAACAACAATCAAACTGAGGCGTGACGAATACACAAATGCCTGAAAACACAACTCAAAATTCCTCCAAGCATTTTGTCACCTTGTTGTAGTTCAATAAAAAAACTTAAAACTTAATGATACAAAATGGAAGTTAAAGCTGCTTCACTGCAACGCATATCTAGCACTATACGCGAACTAGAGCTAGGGAGTAGAGACTTCATTTACACAAGTGATCATAAGAAGTATCAACACACCCGGCTGCTACATTGCAAAAAGGCAAGGGAGCTTTGGATTTGTGGTCATTGTGAAGCTTCGGTCCTGCTCTTCCTATATATAAAGTTTTGTGGAAATTCTTACGCTTCTCCCTCTTCATCCTCGTTATCCTCGATTCCCACCCAATGAGTAAAGGCAAAAAGAAACTCTTTGAAGTTCACCATTCCATTTTTGTCCCAGTCCATTTCTTCTGCAAAACACAAACACGGGACTTTACAGAAATATATAAGTAACACATAGAACAAACAAGTGAGTATTAAACGAATAGTTAAATCTGTTAGTAAGGCCAAATATCGTATTTCTATGTTCATACATTGAACGAATCAAATTGCAAGCAAGGCACAAGAAGAGATAGTCTGGTTCTCCAATTTGAGCAGCTCATCGTGACAGACTAGTATTGAACAAATTCTCTTTGATTACAAGTTTCGTAGGCCTTTGGATATAAATTGACCGATATTTGACCAAAAATAGTATTTGAAGAAGTAGAAAAAATGGTATTTGAAAGTTGAAGTTGTATTTGGACATACATTTCACTTGAGAAAAAAAAGTTGAAGCTTTGTGAGTGGAATGTTTCAAATGCATAACCAAATAATGTTATGACAAATGTTTTGATATCTTTTTCAAAAAGAACCCATGTCCAAATGGGCCCTTAGTCAGTCCACTGAAAGGAAATATGTGGATTGCATCATACCTGTACTTTCTACCATAAAGATTGCTTCACTTATAATTTCAGAGCACTCAGTACATCTTCCTAGATTATGACATATTGTACATAAAATATAGCACAGGCTGCATTTTCTAGAATGAAGTTAAACAAGAAATGCATAGCGGCTAGAACGGCTAGAACTCATTGAAAACCTAATCTTCAGCAGAAAATAAGTATCTAGTTTTTACAAAACATTAGCCATTCATGTATCGATGACTTTACTTTCTTTAATCTTATCCAGGAAAGAAAATTACAGTAGCTACGTTTTTCGAAGCTGCATTTTCAAGCTTTTTTATGCCTCTTGTGATCAGACTATGTAAATGCGAGAGAGAAAAAGAACTTACCAAATCTTCTCATTGCTATTCGACCAGAAGACCTTTCTCCTGATGTAGTTTCATTAATTGCTTGAACCATCTCGTTCCTGCTTACATAACCATCCTTGTTCTTGTCCAAAAACACAAAAGCATCAACAAGTGTTTCAAATGTTACCTCCAGATTTGGTAGTCCCATCCGCGATTTCTGTATCTGGTCAAGGAATAAACTACTTTGCTCGTGTGGGGATGGGGGTGGGGAGTCTGATAACAACAACATACCCAGTGTGGTCTCATAAGTGGGGTAGGGGGGGGGGATCTGACCGATACAGAAATGTAGTTTCTTATGAAGGGGTACAAAATGCTAAAAAGATGGTCCTCTAGGAGAATATGTAAGCAGATATTTAGTAGATGTTTGGACATAAATTGAGTGATATCTGGAAAAAAATAGTATTTGGAGTTGAAATTGAGAAATGGTATTTGAAAGTTGAAGTTGTGTTTGGACATGCATTTTACTTGAAAAATGTTTAGTTTTGAGAAAACTACCAAACATCATCCAAATGCATAGCCAAACAATGTTTTTTTAAAAAAAAAAAGGAGAAAAAACTCATGTCCAAACGGGCCCTTAATCTTTGAAAAGCACCATGTCACTTGAAAGTGATTATTAGCCATCTGGAAAAAAAGGAGTAAAAAATCCACCCCACCACACCAGAAGAACAAAAAATGATTTTTTCCTAACCTTTTTTTCCTTAAAAAGCATTAATTATACTTTCATGCCACTAGATAAAAGTAAGAGACATATAACCTTTCTATATAAGTAACACAATTATAATCCTGAAAAGGGAGAAGAAAATAAATTAAAAAGAAAAACTGTGAGCTGGATACAGCATGCAGAGCAGAAGGATCGTCCTTCAAAAGATAGACAAGACAAAGAAGGACGATGAATTCGCTGAACTCTATTCCCATATCTTCATTAATATCACATGCTTCGAATAGATCGCTGATTTCTTCATCAGTAAAATTAACCTCCAGCTTATTGAAAGTGTGTTTCAACTCCTGTGGGTCTATTGCTCCATTACTGTCTTCATCTACAAACAAAACAGAATTCTTCTTAAGGTTATTCATTCTTTTTCCTTTAGACAAGAAAGGGAATTGTAAATATAAAAGCCCAATTATATGCTTCTGCAGTAAATGTTACTCCTTCTGTCTCAATTTATGTGGCACTCTCTCCTTTTAGTCAGTCCAAAAAAGAATGATACCTTTCTATATTTAGTAAAATTTTAACATTAAACTTTGCATTTTACCCTTAATGCCATAAAGTTTAAGAATGAAGGAAGACTTTTGAAACTTGTGGTCTTAAACTAAAATGTGTCTAATGTACCAAAATGCTGGGTGTAAAGATTTACTAAATATAGAAAGTGGCGTTCTTTTTTAAACAGAAAAAAAAAAAAGCTAAGTAAGACAAACAAATTAAAAGGGAGGGAGTAAGAACAAAAATTGGAAAAAGGATATGCAGCCAACCTACCGAATTCCTGGAATATAACTTTGCATTTTCGCAAGTTCTCGTCGATTTTGGGAAATTTTAGGACTATGCTATCAAATGATTTTATCGAACTTCCTTGAGTTTCTCTCCGTTGCATCGCTTCAGATATTTTGGCCTCGAGTTTAGTCTCTGGAACAGAAGCCCTGGGACTTGGAGGAGATTCATTCTTACCCAATACACCTCCCATTATAAGTCGAAAGTGGGAGAGCTGAACTTCTGCTCCAATTAGCTCCAAATCTGTAAAGTAAGGTTGAAAGATGCTTTACTTGAAATAAGGCCAAAAGATCCGAGTAACAATGTGCCTATTACCATCAAATCATATAAACACTTTAGTCACATATCTGATCCAAACTACTTTTGGTTGAGATATACTAATCTATATCTATACTATACTAAAGGTGGGAAACTCTAAAAGAATTTTTTTTTTTAAAAAGGGCAGCCCGGTGCACTAAGCTCCAACTAATGCGCGGAGTCCGGGGAAGGGCCGGACCACAAGGGTCTATTGTACGCAGCCTTACCTCACATTTCTAGAGGCGGCTTCCACATCTTGAACTCATGCCTGGTCACATGGAAGCAACTTTAACAGTTACTAGACTCTCCTTTAAAAAAAATTGAATTACCAAAATACATATCAAACAATGAACGACTTTTTGCCCTTCATTAAACAGCTCTTCCATAACATTTTTATACGAAAAGTAAAAACATCTCATAAATAAATTGAGGCTTTCTACTACTAACACCTCATAATAAATTGAGTCTTCTTTTTTTGAGATTGTGTGTGTGTGTAATCAGCACTAAGCTAGTCATAATAAATTGAGTCTTCTCCACCACTCCTTATATGAAAGCATAAAATATGATGTAGGATGCATGAAGTATTTTTTTTGGAACTTGTGAAATCTTTGTATCCCAACCAAACTCATCTAATGGTTCATTTGGTTAGAAAAATTGGTCACAATTTCTTGAACCAGTGTTCCACCAGGAAGAACAAGCTGATGAAGTTCCTCCTCCTTTTTTTACTTTTCTTCAATAAAGGTATGATCTCTTGACTTGTTCTTTTCGCTTATGGAGTAGTTCACATGTTTACACGAAAAATAATGTGCACTTATATAAAATTATCTTTGGTTTTGAATGTTATACTTTCTATATACACACTAGAGTTGCATATACTAATCCTTTGAACTGTTTAGAGACTAGAGATATATAAATTTCAGCAAACATTTGGTATGCCAACTGTAATTGTTGAGAAAGCAAGTGACACAAATAACCAAACACAATTTATGCAGAATCTTGATAAGTTAAACTAGGAGATTGCATATTAGTTTCAACTCTAACAAAAACATATACATCAATAAAAAATAATGATGGTTAATGACAGTAAAAGATATAGGAAAGCTATGTTGGGAATTATAAGCTCCAAGGTTCAATTAATATTATATTCCCTTTTTCATCTGATGAGGCTGAATAAAAATTGAATCTTGAAACACCTCCATATCAAGATTTCTCTTTTATCAGTTAATCATTGATGATTGCTTCATGAGCCGCGATTCTATCAGAAACAATTTCTCTACCTCTACATTCTACCCTCTCAGTCTCAGACTCCACTTGTGTGATTACACTGGAAATGTTAGTTGTTGTAGTTAATCATTGATGAGGAGTTAAAATTGGAGAATCGAAAGGAAAAATTACTCCTATTTCTGTTTCTTTAAAGGAAAAAGGTGACAGATTCCAAATTCATTCTCTTTTTTCTTCAATATCAACAATCACAACCAAAAAGCTAAAAATGAACATCAAGTCATACTATGATACTAACAAAAAGTAAAAGGAACTTATAAATATCCAAGATTCAATCTTTGCAAATAAGACATGATGTGTATATATATATCAAGAAAACCAAAAAAAGAGATACTAACCTTAGATTCTGCTAACCAAAAAGACAAAAGCTCCTGACAAACAAATCAAAAGTGACTAAGCACAAAATATTTGTGCTGATTATAATACAAATATTGAACCTTTTTTGGGTTTTTTTAGCCTACTGAACTCAGATCACCAATTTTTTTTTGATGTTTGAGGAAAATCTTGAAAAATTAATGGAAGTGAAGGGACATAAAGGAATTTTCCTTTTTCCTGGGGTAACGTGGGGCACAGGTAGAACTTTTTCAGCTGTTTTTTAAGTACAAATTTGTAGGTCTTGTGTGGGTGGGGTTTGAGTGGAAGATTCATATTTCCTAGACTTGCGCATCACCCACCACGTACCCTCCTTGCTTTGAAAATTAAAAAAAAAATATTCATCTATCGATCATATGTTATATATTTGGTCAACCTCCACTTTATCGTTATAATGGAGGTGCATTCATAGAAGTAAAAAGTCAAATACTCTAATTATGTTTCCTATATTTTATATGCAAAGTAATAATTCTTTTAGTAAACTATTATGATATAACTAGGGCTAGGGCTAGGGCTGATCAATGGGTCGGGCTCCGTTCCGGTCCCGAATAAGTCCCAACCTGGTCTTACTTTAACGGTAACGGACCTCGAACCGAGACGGAACATGATATGGTCCCGCCTGGTCCGGTCCCGTGATGACTCAACCCGTCCCGATCCCGTTCCAGTTCCGCCCGAAACCCAGTCAATTGCAAAAATAGTCGTTGCAATAACGATCATTTTTTGCCTCCCCCACTCCTCCAACCCCCTACCCCTTTATATTTATTTTTAACCCCTAAGTTATTATATGTACACTTTAACCCAATTGTCCAACTATAAATACCTCATTTTCTCTTCTTATTTCTCACAAATCTTCCTACAATCTCTTATCTCTCTAATCTCTCAATCAATCAATCTCTATACAACATTGTCTACTACATATTCAATCTATTTATTAATTTGGAAATTGAGAGTGAAGTTGACAACTAGCTTGAGGATTATCTATCAAACAAAGTTTCAATTTTCAACCTCTCGATTACACGTCGACTCTACGTCGACGTTTGAAACATTCGTTCTCTCATTAAATTATTATTTTGTATTTATTTCATTTAGCACATTTAATTTCATTATCTTTAACTATTTATTAGCATAATTAAAATGAAAGGACTAAGAGGTATGTTGGGTAAGGCTAAGGGTCAGACTTCTTCTAGTAGGGGTAACAAGGGCAGGGGGACTTCTTCTAATATTCTTAGTCCTACTCCTAGACAAGATGATTTTATTGATCCTGAACAGTTTTTTGAAATACCATATGATCTTGACGATCATGTATTTTCTCAAAATGAAGAAGACTTTGACTTAGATGTCACTCTAGATGATGATACACCCACTAATGTAGATGATGATATACCCACTAATGTAGATGATGATACACCCACTAGTGAAATGACTCCTATTCCCCCTAGTATGAGACGAGGTCCGGCAAAACGATCATTAAAATCAGCTATATGGAAATATTTTCACAGGGACGTACCGAATCAAGTAGCTATATGTAAACTTGTAAAGTTGTTTATACTTTTAAAACTGGACAAGGTCATGGTGGGACGGGGGGTTTTAACTTCGTCTTTTTCAAAAAAAAAATCATATCAAATGTGCGTGTCATATTTATAACTTAGTTGTAAGGATGGTCTTTCACTTTTCAAGACATTGTTGAAAAATACAATTTGCTATAAACTTTATTTTAAAAAATAATAGAATCCAACGGAGAAAAGACTATAAAAAAACTTGTCACGATTGTGGACTATCTTATAGAAAAATTCCCGAAAAAGTACCACTAGGTGGAATTCTTTATATGACCAATTACTTGTTGCTTATGATTATAGAAAACCTATCACTTTATTGTTTAACGCCCATAATCAAAATCCAACTGATATGATTGTGGATAACGATTGGGACAAAATTAAGGAACTTATTGTATTTTTATAGAATTTTAATCGAGCAACAAAAGAATTTTCTACTATATATTGTCATACTATTTCAACTATGTTGTTTTATATAGCTATAATATGTTTACTGCTTAAAGAATATATGAAAAAATTTGCTTATAAGGTAGCTATTAAAAAAATGTTTATGAAAATAAAAAATTATTTTATTCTTTTTCCCCCTATTTATATTATTGGTGTTGTATTAAACCCGACTATTAATTAAAGTAAACAGTTGTAAAAGTCTTATTGAAAATATTTATAACTGTATGGACGTACTACCACCTCCAACTCCCAAAAATTTAAATGTCCCACCACCTATTGAACAAACGCTAGAAGAAGTGTTGGCTAGCGTAGAAGATGAATGCAAAAAAGTATATCGGCATTACCAGCAAGAAATTGCTAGCAACCAACCGGCTTTCGTACCATCTTCTTCTACTTCAACACAACCTCTAAAAAAACATGTTGTTTCTGCGGCTAGTATTGAAAACCTCATAAATAGAATGTGCTGTGGTAGCACTGCTAACCAAATTAGCGAGTTCGATGTTTTTGTTTTGCAGGGTACTTTACCTTACCAAGCAGTTGTCAATCAAAACGGAAAGGAAGACTTGCTGAAATATTGGATGCAGAATGAGAAGACATTTCCGATACTTTCAATGATGGCCCGAGATGTTTTGAACATCTGGCGCCATCACGCTTCAAAGCGTTTTTCACGATTTCAAATAGGAGAGCACAGACACTCATTAGCCGGAGACAACTTGGAGATGGCGGTACTATTCAGAGATTGGATACGAGCGACGACATTTTATCTGAAGGCATGAGTAGTGACGTGGACCAATTTGACCAACAAATACCAATTTCAACCGAAGAACCACACGAAATTATAAAGAAACTAGAAAATGTATTTTCAAATTGGTAATTTATTTCATTGCAATTTTAGTATTTTTTTCTATGTCTTTTGCAATTTTTTTCAACAACAATACACTACAATGTTGTAATTCTGAATCTTGTATATTTCAATGAAATAATTAATAATATAAGAGGCACAAAAACAGTCTTGGGATGTTTTTTTTACACTCTTCTTGTCTTTGTTCAATTATTTAGTTTATAAATATATATGACTATATGTTAGTATTTTTAATTTAGTGAAAAAATAAAAAAGTAAAATTGTCCCGCCAATCTCGCCCCATTCTCGACCCATCGCCCATCGATATCGGGGCGACACGGTATCGCCCCGCTGCACGGCTCGCCGCTGGCCTGTCCCAGTCCGACCCTACCCCTCCTCTCCGCCCCGACTTCGTTTCAACCCCGCCCATCCCGATTTTACTGAGCCCGACTCGGTCCACTGGTCAGCCCTAGATATAACTATGTTTTGCTTCCACTAAATAATAGGACTAATTAAAGTGGATCCACCTAATTTGTCATAATTATATTTGTTCCTATTAGAATATTATATATGTCAAATATTATGGAGAAGCGAAAAAACTAAAGGATCTTGAGTTATCATTATATGGGTATATTCTTTGTCCACTGATATGACATAGTTAGGTGGACAACTTTTGTGAATATACACAATTTTTTGGTACATGAAAAACGTGGACTTTGGTGTATTTTCATATGAAAAATGATGATAGCATGTAAATTTATTAAGTGGGAATTATTTGTAAGAGTAAGATATGTGGAATGTTTATTTATGATTAATTCTCAATCTCAAATAAATTGAAATTAGCTATATGAATTCTAGATGCCTAAACTTCTCCAATTAAATTCATCTTATATATATAATACGGAGATTCATCGAAAATTAGTTAGTTTTACGCTCGCTGCCAATTTACAACAAGCCTACTCCTTTATTCGGGCTTGGTATAAAAATTGTGAACATACTAACACAAATGGAGTTAGGTGGACAATGTTTACCTAACTAATAATAATATGATATGCAAAATTTATATACATTTTTATTACTTAATCATAATAACAAATTGATGTAGGTTAATATTAACGGATAAGAACTTTTTCGTACCGAGTGATTAAACCAAATCAATAGTTGCATGATATGTGTTTGCACATAAACTTTTATCAGTTAATCGTGATTAATTAATATAGGTATTCTAACCTTTCTAAATTACTGAACTACAGTACTATTAATATGGTTTAACATAAATATCCGATACGAGTAATATTTTATCATATTAACACATGGTATGAATCTAATGGACGTTATTTCTAACATTTAAGAGGCCCCAAATCCCATCCAACGAGTCATGTGGCCCAATCGAAATATGGGCCGTTTTGCTCCTATAGTGGGATGGACAATACCTGGTCTCACGATCATATGTGGCTCGAGTTTTAGAAAAGTCAATTGTACTTTTGTTCTATTTTGTGTTGGTCTTTAATTTTGTCCTTCGAGATAAATAACTTTATTATGGACATAAATTTATATTTTCGCATCATAATATTTAATTTATATCGAACTACTTAATGAACATATGCCCCACTAAGCATAAGTTCGATTTTGAAAGACAAAATTTAAAGATCACCTATTACATCCCTGCAACTTCTTCTTTTAGAAAGTTATAGAATTAAGCCCATTAGATAGCCCGGACCACTCTCTTTTAGCCCACCCATATTGAAAGTAATTTGGGCAATTAACATGAATATCCTTATTTCGGGTGGTCTTAATTTTTGCCCATCAAACTAAAAAAAATTAATCTTTAGCCTTCGCCTAAAAAAACCTGGGTTCTGGGTTTGAACTTTGAACCAAAACTCAGTTAAAAATTAAAAAAAAAACGCAAGACAAAGTTTGTCTTCAGGCATAAGACAAACTCTGTCTTACCTTATGTCTGAAGGCAAAATATGTCTTGAGATTTTTTTTAATTTTTTTTGACCGAGCGTAAGCTCAAATCCGAAACCTCGAGATATTTTCGGTCACTTTTTTAAACACAAAAATTAAAAATCAATAATTTGAGAGACAAAAATTAAAGATTAATGCCTTTGAAGGAAATCCGCTCAAAGTACTTTCGGCCGCCGAATGTTGTTGATGGGCCGAAGTGCAAAGATACCCGAGTTTGGGATCATCATTTAACCGTTGTATGTTTGATGTTGTTTCAAAGCAAGCAAATGCATAAAAATAGAATTAAATATTACAAGTTCAATAATAGTTTCTAAACAAGTTGCCCATGAAAGTTTTACCCGTTGATTAGTATTTGCCTACTATTGATCCTAGTAAGTGTTAAGGAAAATCAATAGGAAATTACGCTCAATGCCTTTGACTCGTTCCCACAATAATCTCCTTCGGACCCTCAATAACCAAATCCCACATGTACTATCACGAGGAACTGACTTTCACAATAATAATAAATAAAGGGAGTGTGCCGGAAAAGCCACCTTTGTCGTACTCAAAGGAGTGGTGACCCGAGAGTACACTTCTACTCTCTCTGAGCCCTCCATACTGCAAGCTAAGTAAATTTTTTATGACCAGTCACTTTTAAAATCACTCGAACAAGGAAAAAGAGATAATAGTAAGGACAAAATTGGGTGCATTAAGTTGTCGGAATGGGGGGCTCCTACATCTTAGCCATGTCAAGTCATTTTTCAAGTAATGGGGCACCATTTTGCGTTCATAGGGAAGGGGGACAGAAAGAACATGTTGAAATGTCACTATTACAAGCAAGCTGTTACTATAATAGTACTGTGAGGTGAGTGAATCCAACTTTAAGGCTCACCAAATTCATTTGGTTCTTTCAAGTGTCTTTATCACTCTCCTCCTAACTTTTGACAACTCATTCCTTTGTGTTTCTTTTGTAAAATGTAAAATTGAAACTTTAGTCCTTAGAGATCTTAATTTAGTTTTCCTTGTATAACGGTAAAGTACAAAGTCAACTTGCACATATTTCAATTATTTCAGTATTTATATGTTATCTCACACTTAGCACTTAGAAAAGTAATTTTGTTGTTCAAGACTTAGGGTCTGTTTGGTCAAGCTTCTGGAAAAGTGTTTCTGTTTCCTAGAAGAGTTCTGCAGAAATTGTTTCTGAAGAATCTGTTAGGGTGTATGACTTATAGTTATAGAAGTACTTCTGAAAAACAGAAGCAGTTTCCCGTTTGACTCTCATTTATGCAAATTTATTAGAATATTCTTTTTAATAAATTTAAAACTATTAAAATATTCTTTTATATCCTATGTTTCTAAAAATTAGTATATCTTTACAATTTAATGAGATATACTAATTTCTACCCCCACCCCATTGATCTACCTCATCCTCAAATTTCTATTTCATATTTTTTGTTATTTTTATAAAAAAAAATAAAAAATATGATTTTTTTTCTTACCCCCACCCCCTACCCCCACCCACCCCTTGCCCTACCCATCCTCAAATTTCTATTTCATATTTTTTGTTACTTTTATAAAAAAAAATATTAAAAAATATTAATTTTTTTCTTACCCTCGACCTATCCCTACCCCCCACCCCACGCCTATTGCCCTACCCATCCTCAAATTTCTATTTCATATTTTTTGTTACTTTTATTAAAAATAAAAATAAAAAGATTTTTTTTTCTTACCCCCTACCCACCCTATCCCATTCCAAAATTTCTATTTTATATGGGGATATTATATGAGATTAAAAGAAATTTTGTGAAAAGAAAAGGGTAAATGGGTCCAAAAAAAATCATTTAATGAGCAAAAAGGACTTCTCGAGAAACACTTCTCGAGAAGCACCAAATTGGTGTTTCTGCTTCTCTTCCCATCTAGAAACACTTTTTGCAAGTGTTTCTGTTTCTGAAAAAGTGGTATTTGGCCAAAGAAGTATTTCTGAGAAACAGAAACACTTCCAGAAGCTTGGCCAAACACCACCTTAGACAAATATAAAGACTACCTAGAGCTTTTTTGTCTTTGAATCCTGAGCGATTGAGGGAAAAAATTAGTAGCTTGTGGGTTGAACACCATTGCACACTAAGGGCACGTTTGGTACTCAGACACGCAGACTACACCGAACAAAAAATTAAACAAAGATTTGATGGGCGTTACTGACTAGTCAGACTTATTTCTAAAAACAAGATCTAATCATCATTTTGAGACCTATCTAGTAGATGGGTCTCTCCTGGACTGTATTAAAAATAAAAAATACAAAAAAATACAGTCCATTATATATTAATATTCTAATACCGTCCATTATATATTAATACAGTACAATCTAATATAAAAATATACAATTCAATACGACGTACCAAACTAGCCCTAACTGGTCAGTGAGGGCAAGAGTGAAGTGAGTGTTCAGGTGGTGTCAGTATCATTATGACCTTGCTTGTTCAACGAGGGTAGTGAGAGAGCTGGAGTATAACTTAATTTTTGCAAAGATCTTGTATATATATATATTTCAGAAATTTACTAAATATAGATAAAAATTTAATTATGAACAAATGAAATAAAATATTAACTTGAAGTCGTTGTGAGAATCATAAATTTCAAATCTTGAATTCGGTTTTAAACAATAGGATCAAAATGAGGGAGTTATCGTTTCATGCTCAAGTTCGACGTTGAATATCCTCTATTATTTGCACAAGATGGATTTGACTTTAGTGATTTACCATTTGAAAGACGAGAAGATATACTGACGCAAAATCTTAAATTTCAAATTTATACATTAACCACCTCTTGTGATTTTCACCCATTTTATTTGTCTATGCGACACTTTTGATTGCGATACAATGTATTTTTTGTCAAATACTCCTTTTATCCACATAATAATATCATCATGATGATATAGTTATCTACAATCTTTAAGGGCACTCCTTACTAGGAATAGAATAAATGTATAACCAAAATATTTGGGCTCCTTTACTTCACCTGTCGGATGAGTGAAGTTATACTCCTATCTCTCAATTCATTTGATTTACTTTCATTTGACACACAATTTAAAAAATAATTTTTTTAAATTTTTTTTATCATCTAAAATAAATTAAAAATATTTATGTGTTTATAGATCATTTCATTTTGCGTAAAAGCTAAAGTTTAAAGTTAAATTATTGTCAATTGTCAAATAAGAAAGGAAAAAAAGTCATATTTGTCCTCAGTTAGAGTGTGGGGTCAAATATGTCCTCCTCGTTATGAAAATTGTTATATTTGCCCATTTTTAACAGAAATGCCACGTGGACTCCACGTGGGAGACACATTAGTGGGACCCACATCACCTCTTTCACTGGTTTCTTCTCCCTCTGTTCATCTGACCACCAGATGCTCCGGTGACCGGAGCAGCCAACCCCTCCCCCTCTAAATTTTTCGGGCCCCCTCCCCTACAATACCTTCACTGTACAGTCACCACCAACTCCGATGGTCCTCCGGCGAACTGGATTGAATCGACGGGAGTGAGGTATACCACCATCACCTCGCCGTCATTTTGACACCCTCTATGTTGTTCGATTCTTGCTAAATCGCTAGAACACCCTGTAACACCCCATTTTAAACCGGAGTCGAAAACAGGAGTATTACGTATGGTTGATTCCTAAATGCATTTAAGGAGTCGCCACCTAATTATTATAGTGAATTAGGACACTTATTAAATAGCATAAAAAAATGCTATAAATGATCTCCATTTAAAGGTCTGCGAAAACTATGTGAGATTCTGGATCAGAGTTCTTTATTATCCTAAAGGGAAGGGGTTAGGCATCCTAAAGGATCCGCTAACTTGCGGTTGTCCGTTCAAACTTAGGTTTAATATTATTGTGCTAACATGTAATCTATAATTCTAAAAGTGTTCTAATTATTAAACTAACCAAGAGATATTTAAACTAGGCATAGATATATGTTTAACAAGATAGTAATAAAGCAAATAATCATAAAAAGATGTAATGAAGAGAAATTAGCAACATTTCGCTTTTATTTTATGCGAATGCTTTAACTTTGAGGTGCGCCTCCGGGTACCTGCAAAGACACTTAGTAGAAGAGTTAATAAATAATAAATAAAAGCAAATAATCATAAAAGATGTAATGAAGAGAAATTAGCAACATTTCGCTTTTATTTTATGCGAATGCTTTAACTTTGAGGTGCGCCTCCGGGTACCTGCAAAGACACTTAGTAGAAGAGTTAATAGATAATAAATAAAAGCAAATAATCATAATATATGTAGAAGATATTGTAAAAAATATATATTTTTATATAGTGTGGGCTCAGCTAATGTTATGCCTTCCCTTTAGGATAATGAAGAGCCCTTACCCAGAATCTCACATAGCTTTTTGCAGATCTTTAAATGAAGATCATTTATAGCATTTTTATGTTATTTAATAAGTGTCCTAATTCACTATAATAATTAGGTGGCGACTCCTTTAAATACATTCTAGGAATCAACCATACGTAAGAATCCCGTTTTCGACTCCGGTTTAAAATGGGGTGTTACAATGAGTAAAGGGCAGAACTGTCCAAAATCAATACAGACAACGAAATAGTATAGCAAAGGGCCAGCAAAGATATCGACGGAAATCAAGTCCACAAGAGTAGTTACTAAATTTCATGTCAAATGTAAAATCCGTTCTTTCAATTTAATAAATGAGTAAAGCGGCGTAAATGTCCAAAATCAATACGCATAACAAAATAGTATAAGAAGAGCTGCAAAGATATCGACGGAAATCGAATGTCGCCAACAACAAGAAAAGAAACCAAATCACCCACTACACATGTAATGATAATAAAGATTAAGAGCGAGTAATACAGATGGTATAGCGACATCACTACAACGGCGAAGTTCGCCGAACGCCGCCATTGCTGTTCACCGACGCTAACGATGGCGGAACGGAGGCGATGATGTGATGGCTCACCGTTAACGGAATGGGAGTTCCGATGGGAACGGCGATAGTCAACAATAATGTGAAGAGTTCAAACTCCGACGTGACTTCACGGAGTTAATGGCGTGACAATGGTGGTGTGTGATGGCGAGTGATGGAGAAGACAGGGTATAGAGAGGAGAGAGACGACGGGGGAGTGAGGGTGAGGGTTCATCGACTGGTTGTGTAATGTGGGGTCATATCGAGTATGTAGTGTAATGTAGGGTGTGGCTGGGGTGTGTGGGAGAGTGGGTGTTCACGGAGAAAGGAGGCGAGGAGTAGGGTAGCGGCTAGGAAGGTAGTGAGAGAGAGGGTCAGATCTGCAGGGGAAGGGGGGGACTATGTTGCTGAAGAGGAGAAGTCCCCTGCGCTGGGGCTGATAAGTATAATAGAAATAGGGTGAGATTAGGGTTTAGGGGTATTGGGTTTTGGGTATTGGGCTGGGTGATTAATTAGGGTATTAGTGTTTAGGAGTTAATTTAGGTGTATTAATTAATTAGTGGTAAATTAAATTAATAAGTTGTGATTAAATTATCTAGGTGCTTTATTAGCCTAAGCTTGAGTTTTAAAATTACTACCATAATAAATGCGGGTGTGCTATCTAACACGACGTCATTGTCAAATTATTTATTTTATGTATTTATTATCAATTAAGAATCATGACAGGGCTTAAATTAATTAATATGGGCGCGAGACTCTAAGTGCGTAATTTTCTACGTGAGACGCGGTGCCATTATTAAATTGCTTATTTATGCATGTATTAATGTTTTATTTGCTGCATTTTATTATAAAATTATTAGAATTATTGTTGAAAATTAATGTAATTTTATAGTTAATGACTGGACGGGAGGGTCAAAATTGGGTGTCAACAGTTGTCCCTCTTTGTATGGAGATGATGGAAGAATCTTCGGACAAAGACGTTGACTCATAGCCAATTTTGTCTCGACCCTCAGAACTAGAACGTTGGGCAATTAGGCAAGGCTGACGCGGACTCAAAAATTGTCCCAAAGGTCGTGTTTGACGACCGAGCTACCATGGTCAAAACACCAAAGTGGGCTAATGCGGACTCAAAATTGTCCCAGTGTCGAGTTATGATGACACTGGGCTATGGTGCAAAAGGTAGAGAAATAAAAATAACTGGCTTGAACCTGGGGTGTACCGCTAGGGCTTATGGTGCTGGTTTTTATGGTGATGTAGAACGAGTGGACGGACGCTTGAGGCCGCCGCCATTCATCGGAAGGTTGGCCCCCAACAAATTGCCCCGTCATTGAAGAGAAAATCCACGCCAGGCTCCTCGCCTGCGCACGCTAAGACTTAAGCAAACGGTTAAGATAAATCACAAAACAAAATAATGTAAGAATGTAAATTTTGTGTTGGTTGTAGTCAAATTGTATATACTATGAAATGACGCGATGATATCGCCTTGTATAAACGACGCAGATGTTCGCTGTCAGATGACGCAGATGTTCGCCGTCAGATGTACGAGACGCAGATGTTCGCCGTCAGATGTACGCAGATGCGACGATGCAGTGTTCGCCGTCAGATGGACGCAGACGCAGTGTTCGTCATTGTATGGACGAGACGCAGTGTTCGCCGTCAGATGGACGACGCAGTGTTCGCCGTCAGATGGACGACGCAGTGTTCGCCGTTGTATGGACGACGCAGTGTTCGCCGTCAGATGGACGACGCAGTGTTCGCCGTCAGATGGACGAGACGCAGATGTTCGCCGTTGTACGAGACGCAGATGTTCGCCGTCAGATGGACGACGCAGATGTTCGCCGTTGTATGGACGAGACGCAGATGTTCGCCGCCAGATGGACGACGCAGATGTTCGTCACTGTATGGACGAAATGCAGATGCTCGTCGTCAGATGGACGAAATGCGATGTTCGTCGTTGTATGGACAAAATACGATGTTCGCCGTTGTATGGACGATATGCGATGTTAAATCGTTGTATGGACGATACGCAGATGTTCGCCGTTGTATGGACGATATGCAGATGTTCGTGCGTTGTAGATGGACGATATGCAGATGTTAAATGCTGTATGGACGAAATGCAGATGTTCGCGTTGTATGGACGACGCAGATGTTCGTCGTTGTATGGACGAAATGCAGATGTTCGCCGTCAGATGGACGATACGCAGATGTTCGCGTCAGATGGACGATATGCAGATGTTCGCCAGATGGACGATACGCAGATGTTCGTCAGATGGACGATACGCAGATGTTCGCCGTTGTATGGACGATACGCAGATGTTCGCCGTTGTATGGACGATATGCAGATGTCGCCGTCAGTATGGACGATATGCAGATGTTCGCTTTGTATGGACGATATGTAGACGCTCGTCGCCAGATGGACGATATGTAGACGTCGCCGTTGTATGGACGATATGTAGACGCTCGTCAGATGGACGATATGTAGACGTTCGCCGTTGTATGGACGAAATGTAGATGTTCGCCGCCAGATGGACGATACGCAGATGTTCGCCGTCAGATGGACGATATGTAGACGTTCGCCGTGTATGGACGATATGTAGATGTTCGTCGCCGTTGTATGGACGATATGTATACGTCGTCAGTATGGACGACGCAGATGTTCGCCGTCAGATGGACGAAATGTACGTCGTTGTACGGACGATACGCAGATGTTCGCCGTCAGTATGGACGATATGTAGATCGTCGTTGTATGGACGATATGTATATGTTCGTCATTGTATGGACGACGCAGATGTTCGCCGTTGATGGACGAAATGTAGATGTTCGCCGTCAGACGGACGAAACGCAGATGTTCGCCGTCAGTATGGACGAAATGTAGATGACGTCACGTCAGATGGACGATATGTAGATGTTCGCCGTTGTATGGACGAGATGTAGATGTTCGCGTCAGATGGACGAGATGTAGATGTTCGCCGTTGTGCGACGAAACGCAGTGTTGTATTGGAATGTTATTGTCCTCCTTGTTCTCGCTGACCGCAAAATTCACTCAAAGAAAATTGTTAGTTCGCGAGTGGTCACCGATTTGTATCGCTCTTGATATTTGCACGCGTTGTCTTGTCCGACCACGTGACTTCGCCATGCGATTTCGAGTCTCGGCCAAAACATTTGTTGAAAATATTATATCTTGAGAAAATATACTAGTAGGAAATTATGTTGATTTTTGAATAGTGATATGTCAGGAAACAGAGCGAACATCCTTATTCAAATCGCGATATTCTCCCATACTCGAGTGCTCACTGCCAGTTTCTCTTTAAAAATTGTCCCGCTTTATGTCGATCTTTCGAGCATACGGGATCATATTTGTCGGTGTCCTTTCGTGGCGAAGTCCTTAAAAATTGTCCCGCTGATCGATTTAAACCGAAGTCGGATATATGTCGCCGCCGACATACGCCGATAACGCCGCTGTTCGGACGATACGCCGCCTGTAGAATAAATGCTCCTGCAAGCTAAGCTTGAGAAAGAGTTAGTGTATAAATGTTAAAACAGAATGATAAATATTTGAGAAAGGCAATTATGTGGGTAGAGATGTCGCTCCTGAGATGTTTCCTTGCAACTGACGAATTGCCATGATGCTTTTGTTGTGTGCTTTATGCCCGAGCTGATGCGCTAGACTTTGTTGCGGACTTTTGAATTCGATCGCTGATTGTCGCCTCTCTCTCCGCTATGTTGTTTCTTTCGCTTTTGCTAATATGAAGAACTTTTGTCAGATCTTACGCTAATACGGGGACTGCGCCAAAGAAAATTTTGTGAGTTTTGGGGCGGTCGATTCAGATTTGACTTCGCCGCTGCTCGACATCCGCGTTCGCCTGCTTTGGGGCTTGCAACCCCTGTCTGGTTTCCTGCATTGTCCCAATTTTGAAAAGGTGTTTGGCCTAAGGGGGTCTCAATGGAGTTGCTTGTATGTTATGTGTATTCTTGTTATTTTCAGAACGAAGGAAAAGTTTCCTAATGGTGTGACCGAAGCCGATTTAGGCCGCCTACGTATCCCCACGAGGAATCAGTCATGACGTAGTTCATTACAAGCAATATTGGGTAAAATTCTAAAGCGCGGACCGGCCACGGGCCGCCACGATCCGCCAGCGGAATCAGGTCACACGTAGTTCCAAATACAAGCAAAAGAACAATTGGAATTTTTCCAAAAGGTGGGACCGAAGCCGATGGGGCCGCCTACGTATCCGCCAAGGGAATCAGGTCACACGTAGTTCCAATTACAAGCAAAACAAAGGAAAACATTATTAAAGCTTAATTATGAGTCTTGAATTATTCTGCTAGACTAAATTGTTCTTTCTTATCCGGGCTCTGGCGCACTGCAACAAGCGGTGCAAATCCAACCAATACGCCTTCGCTTGCTACGGCCGGCTGGGTATTCATGCTCTGCTATCAATATCTTCTTCTCTTGGCTTCTGCGTGGTGCATGCTCGGATAAATGATTGATTTAGGCGGGGCGGGTTCCGGCCAGGGAATGTATTCCTCATCTAAGGTTGTCGGGTGCACATTAACGTGACCGTGGTTTGGCAAGGGATTATCATGCACATTTGGGGCAGACTCCTTCAGCTGAATTACCCCTTCTTTGATCAACGCCTCGATTCTGTCCCTGAGGGAGTAGCAATTTCCGATGTCGTGCCCCTCGACACCGGAGTGGTATGCACAATGTTTGGTTTTATCGTGCCCTCGGGAAGTAGGCCTGGGGATATTTCTGGGAATTGGCTGGAGTATTCCTGCGGCTTTCAGCTCCTCATACACTTGGGCTATGAGTTTGGTTAAAGGTGTATAGGTTCTGGTTGGTTTTCTCTTAACACTTATGCGGGGCTTGAAGGTGTTTAGTGAACGGGCATTTGGCTGTGGCGTATGCACGGATGGGTATCGTAAGGGGTTGTCGTATGCATTGCAAAAGTGGGTTTGTGGTGGCCTTTGGTTTGTGTTTGGCTGGAGCATAATTTGGTTTTGTGTGGGATGTATGGGTGCATTGTATATTGGCTGAATGGGATATGTAAAAGAGGGTACCGTAGTAATTTGGAGGATTTTGATCGCTTTGGTTATTTGCGCGACGCAGTACTTGGTGATGTTTCGAGACTTCTTATTTCCGCAGTTTGCTATTTGTCGCGGTATTTGGGCGAGTTGCTCGACCGGATCTATCTTGCTTTCTCTTATGAGACCGCTTTGCCTATAGAACTAAGACAGTTCACTGCTCCGCTCGATGCCCTCGAATCACCATGTCACTGACCGTGCTTTGATCTTGTGAGATATCGATGTTCGCCATTGTTTAGTCAAATACAAATCGACCTTTGGGGAGATGATAAATCTTTCTAAAAATGCAACAAACGGTGTTAGCATAAACACGTAATTTGCGCTATGTAATGTATATATCGCATAGCACATTCAAACGCTTTCCTAACAGTGGGACCTCTTTATGCGGTAGGCCTAAACGTCACATATACGAGGCCATGATAGATTTGTCCAAGTCGCCCAACTATAATGCCTTTGGCCGGAAATGGCGGCGAAACGACGGTGCACTTTTCCCAATTTCAGCATGTCATGATTAGGCTTGGATTTGTCCGTCATCACCATGCTACACATAATACGCCGTCGTCATTGGGTTGAGAAACCCGTCGACAAGTTTGTGTCTTCCTAATTGTGGTGTCGATGTCGCGACCGACCCACCTAAGGTAAATGCATGTATGCCCTAAAATAAATGGTGGTATAGCTCTATCTTAAGTTTCTAAGATTTGGCTTTTCCGACGCAAGGTTCCCGAGCGACAACTCGAGTAGAAGGCTACGCGACCACCGGTTGACCGGATTCTCCGCAAGAAACACCAACTCTCTTAATTTTGGGTGTTTGAAAGAATTTGCAAAGCGCCAAGCACACCCGCGTGTTGTGTGTGATAGTGTGAATTTTCCAGTGGAAGAAATATGAGCGGAATGCCGCTTAAGGAAAGCAAGAAACAAATAGCAATTAAAACAGTTAAACATACAAAATTAAGCGAGCAATTTTAAGGCATTTAAAACAAACAAATAAAGCTAAGCAATAATAAACCTAGGTTTGTTATGATCAAGAACCTAAAGTCCCCAGCGGAGTCGCCATCTGTAACACCCCATTTTAAACCGGAGTCGAAAACGGGAGTATTACGTATGGTTGATTCCTAAATGCATTTAAGGAGTCGCCACCTAATTATTATAGTGAATTAGGACACTTATTAAATAACATAAAAAAATGCTATAAATGATCTCCATTTAAAGGTCTGCGAAAACTATGTGAGATTCTGGATCAGAGTTCTTTATTATCCTAAAGGGAAGGGGTTAGGCATCCTAAAGGATCCGCTAACTTGCGATTGTCCGTTCAAACTTAGGTTTAATATTATTGTGCTAACATGTAATCTATAATTCTAAAAGTGTTCTAATTATTAAACTAACCAAGAGATATTTATAGATATATGTTTAACAAGATAGTAATAAAGCAAATAATCATAAAAAGATGTAATGAAGAGAAATTAGCAACATTTCACTTTTATTTTATGCGAATGCTTTAACTTTGAGGTGCGCCTCCGGGTACCTGCAAAGACACTTAGTAGAAGAGTTAATAAATAATAAATAAAAGCAAATAATCATAAAAGATGTAATGAAGAGAAATTAGCAACATTTCGCTTTTATTTTATGCGAATGCTTTAACTTTGAGGTGCGCCTCCGGGTACCTGCAAAGACACTTAGTAGAAGAGTTAATAGATAATAAATAAAAGCAAATAATCATAATATATGTAGAAGATATTGTAAAAAATATATATTTTTATATAGTGTGGGCTCAGCTAGTGTTATGCCAAGGATACTAAGACATGAGAAGCCAATATTGCTACGGTGGCGGTCGACTCGCCTCCTGGTAAACGATACTATGCATTCTCGTCTAATCTTTTTCACTTTCCTCCTTGCCCACATATTCCGTCTCGCTTACCACGGGGGCCTCCAGATCGACGGATAAATCCTTCTTTGGCCAGTGTAGTATCAAGTTCAAAATCAGTAAAATACCAAGGTATAGTATCATGTTCAAAATCAGTAAAATACCCATATTCGAATGTAAAATCCGTTCTTTCGATTTAATAAATGAGTGTTGACACCCAATTTTGACCCTCCCGTCCAGTCATTAACTATAGAATTACACTAACTTTCAACAATAATTCTAATAATTTTAAAATAATAAAATGCAGCAATAAAACATTAATACATGCATAAATAAGTAATTTAATAACGGCACCGCGTCTTACGTAGAAAGTTACGCACTTAGAGTCTCGTCATAATCCCTAATAATAAATAATAAATACATAAAATAAATAATTTAGCAACAACGTCGTGTCAAGTAGCATAGCCGCATTTATTAATACTCAAGAGAATTTCATAATCATTTGTAATTTTTAAAATCAATTTTAATCTAATACATGCATTTAATAGCGTCGCATTTATAAAAGCTTTTCTTAAACATCATACTTGCATTTAGCATTTAAATAATTTAATCTAAACTCAATTCAATTTTAATTTAACTTCGCAATAATGCACAATAATAAGATTTTAAATAATAGCGACGCATTCTAAAATATTAAGCACTAATTAAATGACACGCCCGCATTTATTATAACAATTAGATTGATAAAGCACCTAAATAACTTAATCACATTTGTTAATTTAAGTTATCACTAATTAATTAATAATACACCTACCTAGAATTAATTAGCTAATTAATTAACTAGCCTAAAACTAATTAAACTCCTAGAATTAAATAGCCTAAGGCCCAGTCCCCCTTCTACCCGTCGTCCAGGCCCAACCCGACGCCCCTCTACCCGCAAGCCCAACGCCCCAGCGTTATTTCCCTCAGCCCATCTCCCCTAAGCCCTTATTTCCCTACTCTCCCTTACCCATCGTCTCTCCCTCACAACAAACCTAAACCTAGACGAAACCTAAGTTTCAATCGCCGCAACAGCACCCCACAGTCGCCGAGATTCTCGCCTGAGAATCCGGCGACTTTCCTTTCTCTTACCAGTGCCATTCAAAATCGTTACATACCATATTTACTTTCTAAAATTACACTCGAGAAAGCTCACAAGATCAGTACTAAATCAACCCGAAAATCTTGCAATAAAATCGCCCATTCTATGGCAAGAATCTTACAAAATCAGCAACCCAAATCAGCCTTTATTTACTTACCAACCTTAGAACTCGAGCGAGGGCTATATAAGCACATGCAAAGGCATAAACGGGAGGGGGCATTCGGGAAAAGAGAGAGGAAGAAGGCAGGAGACCCATATCATCGATTAGGCGTCAGTCGCGGAGATTACTCTTAGCAGTCGAAGCCTAGCATCCCTTCCTCGCTTCCAGTTTATTGTCATTGATTCTTGCAAACAGTTCCTTTTGCGAACTTCCCGTCGACAATTCTAGAAAAACATTTGTCGTCGCCTCGGTTCGCTGTCCACAAAAGGTCTGGAAATCCTTTCTCTTTCATTTATTTAATTGTCTAATTGATACTATGTGTCCTGCGTGATGGTGTCTGTATCATTCTGTTCAAATTTGTTCGATTTGGATCGATCACTGTTTCCAGATAGGTCTATTAGCAGTAGCCTTCGATGTTTGTAGCGTCGACTCTGTTTTGAGCATGAACGTGTGCTTCGATAGTACTTTCTGAGGGTATGATTGAGTGTATAACGATTGTATAAGGGTCGTAGATCCATTTTGTTGGTTGTATGCTGATGGTTGTGTAAACACTGACTTGGATATTCTGTTTTAACTTGCTAGTATGCGACTGGATGTTAGTAGGAATGTATTGATATGTTAAACTCAAAAAATCAGTATTAATCATGATGAACTGTTAAAACCGAAATTCGCTACATATGTTGTTTCTTGTAACTTTCTCTATAAATAAATACTTCTCCTAACAAATAGCTAGAGGAAGTAAAAGGGATTACGAGGTCTAATCCCGAATTGTAAAATCAAGCCGACATGCTCCCGGAAATAACAACAACCAGTATTTAAAAGGATTATGTGTTTATATGCATGTATATTTATGTGCCTACATTCAAGATTCAAACCTCTTACTCATTTTCCAAAAGATCATAAGAAAGATTATATGTCCACATATATGTCATAACAACCCAAATTTCAAAAGAATTATGTGTCTATGTGTTTGTATATTTATATGCTTGCATTCAAAAGATTCAAATCCTTTACTTGTTTTCTAAAATATCACTACTATATTTTAATAACCTAAGACCGACCTCCAATCAAAATGTTACTAAGATCAAGGATATACGATTTACAATGTCGTGTTATCCTCCCGATAAAGTAACAAACACTTTAATTGTAAAATAAACCCCCCGCGTTCTCATCTCTTAAAAAATGGTAATGTATTTACTATAAGCTAACTATACAAGTATAATATCTATCATAATATTTATTATACTTTGTTTCCACTGTCTTGGGTGTAATTAAAGTTTACGTTATGTGGGAATGATAAATAAAATCATTGTAAAGCAGAATTGTATACTAAATGATGAACAGGAGTGCCTTATACCTATATTCTGTGGCTGACTGCATACATACGTGTCTAAAATAGTCTATTTGAAGCAGGTATGCATTATACCCAGATTTCAGTCCCAGAATAAATATTCAAGTGTCATCTGTATGTCTCTCATAACTGTTGAGTCATCATATGTATATTTAAACCTATTAGGGCCAACAGATCTAACATATGGTATGTTTTAGGATCGCAATACTCAAGCATGACCCGGATAGTCCATTATGTTTATGACTCCTTGTCTGTTTATCTAGTTATGCCTATTACGCATTTAAGAACATATACCGCCACGATTGACTAAATCATTTAAGAATAAGCATATATGTCTCTATTCCATTCGAAAATTGTTTATCTCACTGGTTTCAAGTGAACTAGAAAGGTATAGGTTTTGTATTTGGTTTCCTATTCGTGGTCTTGCTTGTCCAAAGTCTCATGTTTATGTTTTGAGCTACCATAGGGCATCATATTCTCTTTAAACCTGTGCTTAGACATAACCAGTTAAGAAGGGGTCTTTCTGTATGCATCTTCTGGCAAGTTCAGTTTCCTAAGAAGCATGTATTGAGTCATATCTTTCCCCTGCATGTTTAAATACAAAACAGAGTGCAATAAGTAACTGGTTCTGTGTAATTGTTAGTTTTAAACTTGGTATGATGAATGGAATTAAAATGTTTTCTTGTTCAGCATGTCATGAACTGTTTCATGAGGTGTTCCATGTCCCAAGTCTTGTTTTGAATTCATTTAGTTCCTATATGTGCTCATATCATATTATTTCACTTCCTAAGTTACTTTGTGTCAAAATCTGCTTGCTGAGTCATTTAGACAGCTTTTATACCAACATCTTGTATTTACATGGACTGGTTTGTGTCACATTGGGCCATCACTGGCTGCATCCTACTAGTTAGCACAGAAGAAGTATAATTCAGTACTAATATAGTTCAAACCAAAAATGAGAAATTTGAGCCCTTCAATTTATTTAGCCTAAGAGCTATGGGCCGCGGGTCTGCTCCCTATTGTTTGCTTATATATTGTTGCATTTTGGCCCATTATCTTGTTTTGAGGTATTTGGGTTTATTATACGTTGGTCAGGTTAACTTATCTTTCCTCTGTTAATTATCATCAGCGATATTAAATATTTTAGACATGTATCTATGTGTTTAATTCCGTATTCATCCTCATTTATGTCGTACAGAACAAGTTTTGGGCGCATACTAATCTTTTTTTTCTTTTTCTTTTATTCACATGAAATGCACCGGAGCAAAAATGAAGAGTCTCGTACGAGACTCATCGCGACTTTCACAAATGGAGACCCCACTTATGTGCATCTATATCCGCATATGCAATTAATTCCAAACCGCAGGCAGAATGACATTGCCACTCCTTCGAGTCATCTTATTAATTATTTTGCCTCGTTTATTTGTTGTAAATTATATGTCTAACGCTACATTAATTAGTAGAATACTCATAATAGTTAAACCTTGAACCAATAGACTATAAAGTAGCTTGACATTAGAAATTTGCCTTCCCCCTTTAAAGTTAATTATTTTAGCTTGCTTAAGTTATAATCAAACTATTTAGTAGTCTTCCATTCACATAAGTATTTAGGTAGTCAAAACATTATTTGTCACTAAATTCTAACATAAGAAACTCATTTTCTATAAATCCCTATTTAAATTGTAGGATTCTTGACCTTTGCGTGATATATATTTTCACATCCTATGTTTAAGAATATATTTTGGTCATTTTTTTATATTATGTTAAGCAATATATATACCTTATAGAATAGTTTCATGTGCTTTCAAATTACTTTTTAAATGCATTTTTTTTAACTAGAACTAACTTTATATGTTTTAAACAAACCCTATATTTCACGTTGGTCAATAATACATTTTTACAAACATCTTTTGCTTAAATACTTTTTCAAAACATGTATTGCATCTTAGAATAATAATTAACCCTAGGTTTGAACGGACAACCGCAAGTTAGCGGATCCTTTAGGGTGCCTAACCCCTTCCCTTTAGGATAATGAAGAGCCCTTACCCAGAATCTCACATAGCTTTTTGCAGATCTTTAAATGAAGATCATTTATAGCATTTTTATGTTATTTAATAAGTGTCCTAATTCACTATAATAATTAGGTGGCGACTCCTTTAAATACATTCTAGGAATCAACCATACGTAAGAATCCCGTTTTCGACTCCGGTTTAAAATGGGGTGTTACAATGAGTAAAGGGCAGAACTGTCCAAAATCAATACAGACAACGAAATAGTATAGCAGTGGCCAGCAGTATATCGACGGGAAATCAGAAGTCCACAAGAGTAGTTACTCCAGCCCATGTCAAATGTAAAATCCGTTCTTTCAATTTAATAAATGAGTAAAGGGCAGAAATGTCCAAAATCAATACAGACAACAAAATAGTATAGCAGTAGCCAGCAGTATATCGACGGGAAATCAGAATGTCGCCAACAACAAGAAAAGAAACCAAATCAGTCCACTACACATGTAATGATAATAAAGATTAAGAGCGAGTAATAGTGTACAGTATAGCGACATCACTACAACGGCGAGTTCGCCGGAGCAACGCCGCCATTGCTGTTCACCGACGCTAATGATGGAACGGAGGCGATGATGTGATGGCTCACCGTTAATCGGAATGGGAGTTCCAAATACGGGAATGACGATAGTCAACAATAATGTGGAAGAGTTCAAACTCCGACGGCGTGACTTCGCCGGAGTTAATGGCGTGACAATGGTGGTGTGTGATGGCGAGTGATGGAGAAGACAGGGTATAGAGAGGAGAGAGACGACGGGGGAGTGAGGGTGAGGGTTCATCGACTGGTTGTGTAATGTAGGGTTGCGACTGAGTATGTAGTGTAATGTAGGGTGTGGGCTGCTGGGGTGTGTGGGAGAGTGGGTGTTCGCCGGAGAAGGGAGGGGCGAGGGAGTAGGGGTAGGCGGCTAGGAAGGTAGTGAGAGAGAGGGTCAGATCTGCAGGGGAAGGGGGGGACTATGTTGCTGAAGAGGAGAAGTCCCCTGCGCTGGGGCTGATAAGTATAATAGAAATAGGGTGAGATTAGGGTTTAGGGGTATTGGGCTTTGGGTATTGGGCTGGGTGATTAATTAGGGTATTAGTGTTTAGGAGTTAATTTAGGTGTATTAATTAATTAGTGGTAAATTAAATTAATAAGTTGTGATTAAATTATCTAGGTGCTTTATTAGCCTAAGCTTGAGTTTTAAAATTACTACCATAATAAATGCGGGTGTGCTATCTAACACGACGTCATTGTCAAATTATTTATTTTATGTATTTATTATCAATTAAGAATCATGACAGGGCTTAAATTAATTAATATGAGCGCGAGACTCTAAGTGCGTAATTTTCTACGTGAGACGCGGTGCCATTATTAAATTGCTTATTTATGCATGTATTAATGTTTTATTTACTGCATTTTATTATAAAATTATTAGAATTATTGTTGAAAATTAATGTAATTTTATAGTTAATGACTGGACGGGAGGGTCAAAATTGGGTGTCAACACACCCAAATCGAAAAATCTAAAACCCTAAACTCTGCCGTCGATTTTCCGACCACCTGGGCTACAATCGACGGTCGGGGCTTGCACCATTAGATTCGCCGTCTTATACCCGTCATTTTACACCCACCCATCACTGTCAGTTCTTCACGAATTCGGGGGTCGACCAAATCGGAAAACCCGAAATTTCGAGTGTGTTTTTCGGCCAACTCAGGTAACGTCGACGACTGTGGGTGGTGTCCCTGAGTTCGCCTTGGTCTTAGCTACATTTTGCAACCAACCCCGTGTCTCAATTCATCTTATATTTAATTTCACCATTGTTGCTTGTTGAAGCTTCAGCCGACGTTATCCATGGAAATTGTTGTTTCACGTGTCGTGCACGTATCTGTCACATGGCTGCCACGTGACATTTCTGTTAAAAATGGACAAATATAACAACTTTCATAACGGGAAGGGCATATTTGATCCAAACTTTAACGAAGGATAAATATGACAATTTTTCCAATAAGAAAATATGTCATTATTTTTAAATTAACAGACTAAAAATGAAAGTAAGTCATTTTAAAAAAAAAAAGAATAATAAATTAAAGATTCAATTTATTACTGAGAAAAAGACGCGGGGTATTTGGGTAACTGTAAAATTAATTGGTGCTGCCAAATATCTGTTGTTTGTCCACTCCAATTTCATTAAATGCAAAGCTGCAGCTCGACACGTACTATTCCCTCAGCACATGCATGCATAGAGCATAGTCGGAAACGTCAAAGGGTGGTCAGGTATACATCTTTCGATAAGAAATTATAGTGTACGTAGATTAAATGTTAGCTATTATGAGTATATATAATTTAATTTTACATATTTTTAACGCAAGTGATAAGAAAATTTACACACCCTCACTAAATTCTTGACTCCACCACTAACATAGAGCCAAAGCCCATATAGTTACTACTTGAACCAAATCGTTACGTCTATCATGTTGAAATATTTATTAAACGTGAAATAAAGTACATCATATTAATTATGAATCGAACATATGAGGCCCCGCACGTAGGAAACCTTGTTTCCACACACGTGCACACGTATTGCCAAGGATCAAAATTTCCTTAATGGAAGAGATATTGGTACGTATACGAATTGTTTGAGACGTAAGGTAATAAACGGTTATTGGCCAAATGACGAATGATTTCACGTCGGTAATGAAGGAAGAAGTGTATAATGTGTAAAGATGAAATGAATCAGAAATCACCACGAAATCGAGAAGGGTCGCGACTCTAATTGACGTTTCAATTCCAAAGAACTCACCGGAATTGGGCGGTCGCGACTTCAATCGACGCTTCGCCCAGTGAGTTACCGAATCGGGCGGTCGCGACTGATCGCTTCAATCATTGGAGGTGAATTAAAACCTGATTCTAGGGATGACTTTGGAGTATTTACTCTCCATTATTTTGCTCATGAATTCAGTCATTACTTGGCTGAATTGTAACTCCAAATTCAAGGCATTAACATGGCATTCATGGCCATTACTTAGCCATTTGGAGGGTCATCATCTACACTGTTATACCCCGTATTTCCAGAGTATGTACGTAAGGACGTACGTAGAAAATTTGAAAATTTTAATATTGGCTTGGCCGAAAATTATTTGTGCACAACACCCGTTTAGAGTCGTTTTTCGACGAAACGTTTTCACAGCTTTCGTAGGGGAATTTCCGGCTATGTCATTTTTAATTTTTGCGGATTTTTCCGAGAGACGAAACGTGTTGGGCCAACAAGAGGGCGCCACTTGGCACCCTCCCATCATGACGTGAGGCTCGGTTGGGCCGATTGGAATGGCTTTAGTTGGTAGGATATTTGTGTGTTAGTTGGTTAAGGGCACTCGCAAGATTCGCCCTACACTTGCTAGGCACTTGGCTAGATCTTGGCCATTGGTTGGCCTTGGCTTGTGCTATAAATACCCCTCTAAGGTTGAAGACTTCTTCATCCAAAATGCCTAAGTCTTGAGAGCTTTCCCCCTCCCCATTTCGTGAGGCCCCCTTGGCCGAGAGTTTCCCCCCCCCCTAGTGGGGTAGGCCGAGGGGTAGCCACCCCCCCTCCTTTGTGGTGTGGCCGTGGGGTACCCCCCCTAGCCTAGTTTGTTTTCATATAATACCCCCCTCTTGGTAGAAATACTCTCAAAAGTATTGTTATAATGCCCAAATTACCTTAGCCTTATACCTTGTTGTATTCTAAGGTTATACTTTACTAAAAGCCCAAATACTATTATACTTACCGTCGGTACCAAACCGAAACCCTAGGAAAATCTCCATAGTCCGATGGAGTATTGTGTAGAAGTTGGTTAGAACTTCTAAGGGTGGTTTAGAGCGGTCGAGCTCTCGAGTTGAGCTAAACGATTGCCCAGATCGACTTTAAGCTAGGATAATTATGGGCTTATCGAGGTAAATATCTTGTCCTCTATTGTAATTGGAAATTCCATGTTGTTAGAATATATAGTTGAAGTATACTATATATAGAATCGAACGTAGTTTTCGCAATGTCTTTTGACTTAAGCCCGAATAATACTTACGAATGTCTTGCGACTTAAGCCCGATATTAAAGAAGATCGAATCTGTAATTACTTAGGGTTGTATTACATGAGACTTGTGAAGTAGAGTGGAGTAGAATTGTACCCGTTAGGGTTAGATGTATAACCCCCCCCGGTTGGCGTGGTAGCCGGCCTCGATGGAGGAGGAGATTTACGTCATTGCGGGAGGTCTTGCGAATTTTCGGTAGAATATTCTACGATGAGATCTAAATGTTAATAAGCGCCTTGTGGCCTTATAGGTTGAAGTACTACGTGTGGCGCGACCTACTTGGCTTAGGAGTAGCCGACGGTTGGATGTACTTGAGCGTTTTGCTATTAGTCGATACTGTCGCGAGGTATGTGAACCTCTTCCTATCTCTTCTAGCATGATATGTGTGAAATATGTAGTGCGGTAGAGCGTACGTATCGAACGTATTTGATTGGTGTAAAACATAAAGTGTTATAACGGCTTTATGGGAAGTTGGTTATAACGACTTTATGTTGGTAAGAAAATACATGTGGTTTTTAAAAGGTAATCGATTTGAACTATAAGCGCTTGTTATGTGTTAATAAAGAACTTGAAGTATTTCAAAAGATTTTTGAATCATTTTGAAAGAAGAAGTAATATTTGGTTTTGAAAACTTAAGAGTTATACTAGCTTTATGGGAAGTTAGGTATAACGCTTAAGAATGTTTCTTGATTTGAAATCGAATGTGTATCGACAAACCACCGCGTTAATAAAAGGAAATGTTTTGAATAATTAAGTATTATTAAAACGGAGAAACTTCCATCCGCATAGAAGCTAAGATGAGACAAAATGATATTTCCTAGATCATGGCTGCTGTAATAAGATTGTAATAAACAAGAATATCCTACTCACATATAAGGCTTAGGTTTCTCAGATTGTTTAAAGGAGAATTATATTCTTAAATGAATAAGACTATGAACTACGAAACCTTTCAAAAAAATGAGAAACTTGAACATTGGAAATTAGGCAAACTTGAACATTGGAAAAGAATGTTGCTACTTGATTTTACAAAGAGAAGTAATTGATTTACTTTAAAAAGATAATCACTCTATTTTCATATACTACGGGTATTGTGTGACTTTTGTGAAAGTAACGTATCTTTTAAAGAGTTAATGTATGAAGTACTTTGGGGATAAAAACCCGATCTTGTTAATCATATAGTAGAAAGTACCTTGTGTGAACAACTTGAATGTATTGGTTTGTGATAGCCTTGTAATACTTCTTGTTGCTTTGATAAGTAAACGTATTAGGATGCCACGTGTGTTAGTATCTTGTGATGTTTGTGTAAAGGGGTTTCCCTTGATTGTGTTTATTAACTATCAGTCGTTATGATAGTGTTGTGGCATTCATCTCTTGAGATGATTCCGGGGGTTAAGCTGCCCTCCGATGCGGGGTAGACTCAGGCGGTCTGGGACCATGATTCGAGAATACCTCATGCGGGTCCTGGGGGCCTATGCGGAGCTACGAGAGTTCCGAGTTAGCGTCGCCCTTATGGGCATGCGTCCTTGGGCCACGCGGACTTCGAAGTCCGTGCGACGCCGGGAGTAGCTACCTCGACGCGGGAATACCTCACGCGGCTGACGAGATTGGCCTACGCGGAGTCGCGGAGTTCGTGGTTAGACGCGCGACATCGACATCGCGCAAGTGGCGGCTTTGATCATGTGACGGTCAGACAGATCTTATGATACGATTACGACCTTGTTGGTACTGTGGGTTTTTAGTAGTCGGCTATGCCTTCGTACTTACCCCGCATAGCTTTATTATGACACGCGTGGGACCCGTGTTCAGTGTGTTCCTTGTGCTTTTATATCATGATCGCCGGAATGGCGGAAGGTATTCCACGCATGATTGATGTTGTGGGCCGAGACCCATTGTTATACTTGAGTGATGACTTGAGGCGTGAGTCCCCGACTTGACATGATCGCTGTTATAAATCGTAGTTTGGTTATCATACATGTCTCCCGCTTTATACGATCGCTATGATTTCATTTACGATGTATTTTCGATTCACATACTCTGCACTGTTATCGACCTCGCCGGGGCCGCGTTCATGCCGCAGTTGAGGTACACCGCCATTGATCCTAGCTCTCGTGGTCATTGGCCATTGGGAAGCTCCGTTTCTCCGAGGCTTATCACTGGTATAGTCCCCGTCGTCGTAAGTGTTTACATTCGGGGTTTGGCCCCGCCCGCCATTGTTGTCGTATCATTCTTAGAGGTCCGTAGTAATCGCAAGTGTGGTTTGTAAAAAGGATTAAACTGCTCATGTTGAAAAAGGTTGCTATTTATATATATACCGGGCGTAACCGCTGTTAGTTGCTTTCTTATTTCACCGTCTTATTACATCGTTTCATGTATTGTCTTTATGTTCCGCTGATTACGATGTATGTCTACTTGGGTGCCCGGTAGGCACCACCACGCCCGGTTCGGTCGTGACAAAAGTGGTATCGAGCGATTAATCCTCGGAAAGTGTCTACGCATCGTATCCGAAGAAGTCTTGATTATCGGTTGTGCGCACCACACCAATAATCGTGAGGCTATAGGATATTTAGGATTGGTTTCTATTCTTCTCACTCCGAGATCGTGCCTTAGCCGTGTTGTAAGTTGGACCTCCGACGAAATTCTTTCCTTATCGTTATGCCTCCGCGTAGGCAACCCGCCCAGGAGGCGCGCAGCCGGCGAGCCGCGAGCAGTCTGCAGGGTTACGTGGCATGTGCCCAATCATCACCTTAGGTGCTTCATTCGGGAGTTCTGCGACGTCACTAGCCCAAGAGTTTAGCACGCGGCGGCGATTCCATCGCGACCATGATATTTGAACCTTCGCCCACGGCCGAACGGTGAATATAGATTGCAAAGAGGCAACCACATTGCTAGCTATAGATTTGGCTACGAGAGTATACCGAGGTACCGCGAGTCTTGAGGACTATCTAAAAGAGGTTGTGCAAGAGTAATTCTTCGATTAGGCTCGAGCATGGCTCGTATGCGCTTATGCGCAGCAGCCGAGACGCATGTAGATCGACGTTAACGGGCGATAGTAGAAGAGGCCAGAGCAAAGAAGGTCCTTTGGTGACTTTCGAGGCGTAGTCGCCTCCCAAAGAGTTAGATATGCACCTCCGCCAGGTCAGAGTGGTCTTCTACAAATTTCGGGGCGTTCGGGGCGCAGAGTTGGTCGAACCTGTGGCTTCGGTTCACGCGATGCACGCCATCCCGGGAATGTCATCTTTTAGGTTGGTACTTGTTGTACGGCATGACCGCCGTGGTCCGTGTCGAAGAGTGTCCTCAGAGGAGGACTTAGCCTTCGTGATCGGTGGGTAGTTTATCATCTCCTCACCATGCGCCTACAAGGTGTTTGATTAGAACGACTAAGAGGGTGAAGCAAAGAGATATAGATATATCTTTAACCCTCTAGAGTTTTGTTTATGTGATAAGGTGAGTATACCTTAAGTGTTATGTTCTGATAGCAGTGTGTTAGTTGTAATTAGAAATCTTGGTTAGTTAACCGAGTAAGATTTTGGGGGGATAGATAAGGTGTGAGCCTTAGAATGTTTTACGTAAAGACCTTAGAGGTAAGGCCATCTCGAGTAAAGGGGTAGTGTTATGTTTGATTCTTATAGGAGTGCATAGTGCACGTGAGCTACGTTTGTGGGATAAGTCCCTGAGTAGTGTGAAATGAAAGAGGGTAGTTGAGCTATGAAGACCGCTAGGTTTTCGTAACGTGATTAGTAAGAGTTTCCCGGGGAACTAGTGTTGCTCGCTGACGGTCGGATTGAGGCCATGATGCGGGTCAACCCGCGGCCTGTTTGGTGGTGGGGTCAGTTTGTGGTGGTCCCGCCTTGTGGTAGGGTCACGAGGGTGTTAGGCCCAAGTTTAGTTAACCAGCGTACGAGTTCGGGGATGCGTTCGACCAGTGGTCGGGCCGATGGGGGCAGCCCATCGTGTCCTTCTGGCCAGACCGTTTACTACCGCGTGTTGTTTTATCGTAAAGGTTGTGAGGTCGCACGGGTTCCTACCTTCATCTTGTGGCGCAGTGGAGCCTGTGTTACTACTGTTTTGTTTCGGAAGTTTTGCCAAGCATGTGTTAAGAACTCAGTGAGTCTCAGACCGCATTCGCCCTCGGGCCAGTGTTTGGATTTCAGGGATAGTTGTGGGGATTGTTGTCTCCTGTGGAGGTAGTGTTTAAGCTACCATTTCAGTGTTCGGATATCGCCTTATGAAGCCTTGTAAGGGCGGAAGTGTAAGATGCCGGTCGATTGGTTCGATGTTAACAAGGTTCGATACTGGTTCAGGCTTGTTCCAGCAGACTGTGGATAGTGAGAAGCTTGTCTAGAAGAAGTTCTGGCAGCAGAGGAATCGTGCGGATAATCGGCGACGACGCTTGGAGTTCAGGTTGACGGTCGGTCTTCTTGAAAGTACCACCCCGGGGTGGGTGTGGCGAGTTTTGGAAGACAGAGGGAACTTAACCCGAGTTACTTTGGGCCTTTTGAGTTCATGTGAAGAATAGGCCAGGTTGCCTATATGATTAGCTTTTGCCGTCCGACTTAGGAGGCTGTACGTCCGGTCTTTCGTATTGTTATGATCGGGAAAAGTATCGGAGATCCATCCAGAGTGTTCCCACTTAATGATGACCACGTTAGAGATAGTAACCCCGAGTTTTGGAAACTGAAGCAGTATCAGAAATGTGGAAAGAGTTCGAGTATACGACATCCTCAGGGATTGCATGCAGTGGTACCATTTGTTGGGTCGCCTGAGAAGGTTAATGCCTCAGGCAAAGTGACAAAGTGGTATCTACGACGAGTAAAGAGAGAAGCGAGCATGTATGGCGAGCATAGATGTGATCATTTCTTTTGTAAAGAGAAGCGCGCGAAGGAGGTATATTTTAAACCCGGTGAGAAGTGTTTTATGGTGATGTTAGAGGTGTTTCCTCGTGGACTTGGATGTAAGCTTTTTGCGCAAGTTGTTTCGTGGCCATGTGGCAAGGATTGTTCTC
Organism: Przewalskia tangutica; assembly: GCA_029844215.1. Taxonomy (NCBI): domain Eukaryota; kingdom Viridiplantae; phylum Streptophyta; class Magnoliopsida; order Solanales; family Solanaceae; genus Przewalskia; species Przewalskia tangutica. Next base: position 579,862 of record CM056730.1, on the reverse strand, counting down.
GTAAGTATAGTAGTGAAGACTATCTTTGGCGCATGCTTGTTTTGAGACTTAGAAGGAACATTCGACGAATGTTTCTAAGGAGGAGAATGTTATACCGTATTTCCGGAGTATGTACGTGGGGCGTGCGTAGAAAATTTGAAAATTTTAATATTGGCTTGGCGAAAATTATTTGTGCACAACACGTTTAGAGTCGTTTTGACGAAACGTTTACGCTTTCGTAGGGAATTTCCGCTATGTCATTTTTAATTTTGCGGATTTTTCCGAGACGAAGCGTGTTGGGCCAACAAGAGGGCGCCACTTGGCACCCTCCCATTGGCGGACGTGAGGCTCGGTTGTGGCCGATTGGAATGGCTTTAGTTGGTAGGATATTTGTGTTAGTTGGTTAAGGGCACTTGGCAAGATCTTGCCCTACACTTGCTAGGCAGCACTTGGCCAGATCTTGGCCATTGGTTGGCCTTGGCTTGTGCTATAAATACCCTCTAAGGTTGAAGACTTCTTCATCCAAATTGCCTAAGTCTTGAGAGCTTTCTCCCCCATTTCGTGAGGCCCTCGCAGAGTTTCCCCAGTGGGGTAGTAGGGTAGCCACCCTCCTGTGGTGTGGCCGTGGGTACCCACTAGCCTAGTTTGTTTTCATATAATACCCCACTCTTGGTAGAAATACTCTCAAAAGTATTGTTATAATGCCCAAATTACCTTAGCCTTATACCTTGTTGTATTCTAAGGTTATACCTTTCTGAAAAGCCCGAAATACTATTATACTTACCGTACCACCAAACCGAAACCCTAGGAAAATCTCCATAGTCCGATGGAGTATTGTGTAGAAGTTGGTTAGAACTTCTAAGGGTGGTTTAGATGGTTGGAGCTCTCGAGTCGAGCTAAACGATTGCCCGTGATCGACTTTAAGCTAGGATAATTATGGGCTTATCGAGGTAAATATCTTGTCCTCTATTGTAATTGGAAATTCCATGTTGTTAGAATATATAGTTGAAGTATACTATATATAGAATCAACGTAGTTTTCGCAATGTCTTTTGACTTAAGCTCGAATAATACTTACGCAATGTCTTTGCGACTTAAGCCCGATATTAAAGAAGATTACCGAACTGTAATTACTTAGGGTCAGACATGGAGACTTGTGAAGTAGTACCGTGAGTAGAATTGTACCCGTTAGGTTAGATGTATAACCTCCGTTGGCTTAGCGGCCTCGATGGAGGAGGAGATTTACGCCATGGGGAGGTCTGCCGAATTTTCGTAGAATATTCTACGATGAGATCTAAATGTTAATAAGCGCTTGTGGCCTTATAGGTTGAAGTACTACGTGTGGCGCGACCTACTTGGCTTAAGGAGTAGCCGACGGTTGGATGTACTTGGGCGTTTTGCTATTAGTCGATACTGCGTCGCGAGGTATGTGAACCTCTTCCTATCTCTTCTAGCATGATATGTGTGAAATATGTAAATGCAGACGCATACGTTGAACGTATTTGATTGGTGTAAAACATAAAGTGTTATAACGGCTTTATGGGAAGTTGGTTATAACGACTTTATGTTGGTAAGAAAATACATGTGGTTTTTAAAAGGTAATCGATTTGAACTATAAGCGGCTTGTTATGTGTTAATAAAGAACTTGAAGTATTTCAAAAGATTTTTGAATCATTTTGAAAGAAGAAGTAATATTTGGTTTTGAAAACTTAAGAGTTATACTAGCTTTATGGGAAGTTAGGTATAACGGCTTAAGAATGTTTCTTGATTTGAAATCGAATGTGTATCGACAAACCATCGCGGCGTTAATAAAAAGGAAATGTTTTGAATAATTAAGTATTATTAAAACCAAGAGAAACTTCCATCTGCATAGAAGCTAAGATGAGACAAAATGATATTTCCTAGATCATGGTCATTGTAATAAGATTGTAATAAACAAGAATATCCTACTCACATATAAGGCTTAGGTTTCTCAGATTGTTTAAAGGAGAATTATATTCTTAAATGAATAAGACTATGAACTACGAAACCTTTCAAAAATGAGAAACTTGAACATTGGAAATTAGGCAAACTTGAACATTGGAAAAGAATGTTGCTACTTGATTTTACAAAGAGAAGTAATTGATTTACTTTAAAAGATAATCACTCTATTTTCATATACTACGTATTGTGTGACTTTGTGAAAGTAACGTATCTTTTAAAGAGTTAATGTATGAAGTACTTTGGGGATAAAAACCCGATCTTGTTAATCATATAGTAGAAAGTACCTTGTGTGAACAACTTGAATGTATTGGTTTGTGATAGCCTTGTAATACTTCTTGTTGCTTTGATAAGTAAACGTATTAGGATGCCACGTGTGTTAGTATCTTGTGATGTTTGTGTAAAGGGGTTTCCCTTGATTGTGTTTATTAACTATCAGTCGTTATGATAGTGTTGTGGCATTCATCTCTTGAGATGATTCCGGGTTAAGCCGCCTCCGACGCGGGTAGACTCAGCGATGCAGGACCATGATTCGAGAATACCTCACGCGGTCACGGGGCCTATGCGAGCTACGAGTTCCGTGTTAGCGTCGTCCTTTATGGGCATACGCGTGGCCTCGCGGACTCGGAAGTCGGGGCGATGCCGGGAGTAGCTACCCCGACGCGGGAATACCCTACGCGGCCGATGAGATTGGCCTACGCGAGTGCGGAGTTCCAGGGTTAGACGCGCGACATCGATATCGCGCAAGTGGCCGCCTTTGATCATGTGACGGTTCAGAGCAGATCTTATGATACGATTCACGACCTTGTTGGTACCGTGGGTTTTAAGTAGTCGGCTATGCCTTCAGACTTACCCCGCATGCTTTATTATGACACAGGGACCCGTGTTCAGTGTGTTCCTTGGTGCTTTTATATCATGATCGCCAGCTGGCGTGAGGAAGGTATTCCACGCATGATTGATGTGGGCACGAGACCCATTGTTATACTTGAGTGATGACTTGAGGCGTGAGTCCGACGATACGATCGCTTGTTATAAATCGTAGTTTGGTTATCATACATGTCTCCCGCTTTATATGATCGCTATGATTTCATTTACGATGTATTTTGATTTCACATACTCTGCACTGTCAGATCGACCTCCTTCGGGGCCGCGTTCATGCCGCAGTTGAGGTACACCGTCATTGATCCTAGCTCGTGGTCACGCCATTTGCGTTGAAGCTCCGTTTCTCGAGGCTTATCAGTGGTATAGTCCCCGTCGTCGTAAGTGTTTACATTCGTGGGTTTGGCGGGCCCCGCCCCGCCATTGTTGTCGTATCATTCTTAGAGGTCCAGAGTAATCTTTGGGCGTGGTTTGTAAAAAGGATTAAACTGCTCATGTTGAAAAAGGTTGCTATTTATATATATACCGGAAGGTAACCGTTTTGTTAGCTTTGCTTCTTATTTCACTGTCTTATTACACTGGTTTCATGTATTGTCTTTATGTTCCGCTGATTACTCTGATGTATGTCTACTTGGGTGCCCGGGGTAAGGCACCAGTCACGGGCCCGGGTTCGGGTCGTGACATACACACTATATAATGAGACACAAGACTCATTTGGAAAGAACACACTTGACATTTTACACTCAAAGATCTTTCTTTCAAAACAAACACTTGAGTTCCCTTTGCTCATTTGTTTGATTGTTGTTTTATCTTGGGAGATAAGTTGTCATTACAACCGTTGAAAGGATATACGGGGCAATATTATTTTAAGGATAAATCAAGAATTTGATCGACTCAGTAAGCCCTCGTATTTGATCATTTCTAGATTTATGACAAATAGTTGTTGTTGTTATTTTCCCGTTCTACACATTACCACTCACAAACTTAAGATAATATTCGCTATTTCAACAACAACATGACTGAACAGGATCAATTCAACCAATTCAACACTGAAAATTCCACCGATGCTCAAGGCAATCCCACTACTTAAGGCACTAACGTTGCCTTCTGTCGCGCCCTTTTTCGGCCGCGACATTTATTTTCTAAACTCCTGCTTCTCCGATTAAAAAACAAAAGGTTAGAAAATAAAATAATAAAATGCTAAAAGAAAAGTTAAAGAAATGTTTAAAGTATTAAAAATGCTAAAGAAGTTTGCTAGAATGCTAAAGGTAGTGTTAGGGTGCTTAAATATTAAAAGGTGCTAGAAAGGGGCTAAAAGTGTAAAAGGGTTGCTAGGGTGTTAACTTTAAAAGTTAAAATGCTAAGGGGTTCGCGGGAGTCGCCACCTAATTGGTTTGGGTGAATTAGGACACCTAAATGTTTAACTAGTTTAAAGTAAAACATTAACTCCATTTTAATGGTCTGCTAAACTTAACGAGATTCTGGGTAAGGGTTCTTTATTAATCTAGAGGGAAGGGGTTAGGCACCCTCTAAGATCCGCTAACTTGCGGTTGTCCTGCCAAACCTAGGGTAAATTATTATGTTAGAGAAATGCGTGTTTTAGAAAATATTTAAAGAAAGTATTTAAAACATATGAGATGTATTTTGATCAAAAGAAAATGTAAGATTTTGTTTTAATATATAAAGTTAGTTTTGATGGAAAAACATGCATTCATAAGGTATTTATATGAATTTATTCGATTGTATAGCATAACATAGAAGTAGTAATGCAAAATCGATTATGGCGAAATATACATTATAAAATAAGCATGCAAAGTGCCTATTTAGCAAGCAAAAGTAGTTTTCCTATATGAATGATAATGAATTTTGAAAATGGGTTAGGAATTTGATCATAAATAATATCCTAGCTACATGATTGATTATGCAAGTGAAGATTATTGAGTGGTTTATTATAAATATTAAACAATGTATGGCGTGCCTAAAGTAACTAACTTAAGGGAAGCAAAATTGAATTAATTTCTATTTATTGATTCAAGATTTAACTATTATAAATGCTAATTAATTGGTATAGTGTTAGACAATTAATTTACAACAAATAAATGAAGCAAAGTAAGAATAAGTAAGGAGGACTCGAAGGAGAGGCGACGTCTTTTTGCCGGCGGTTTGAATTTTCGGGTAGAGATGAAGATGCACACAGATGCAATTCCTTGTCTATTATACTCATGATGAGTCTCGCAATGAGACTCCTCGTTTAGCTCCGAGGCGTACCATGCAAAAGAAAAGAAAATAAGGATTAGTATACGTTAAACCCAATAAACGATTACATACTCAAACATGCTTATAATTTAATTATTAAATCAAACAAGATGACAAGTCCATCATTCGTGACCCAGCGGCGTAGAACCAACCCAATGTATATATAAATTTTCGAAGTCAAAAGAAGACTCAACCTGTCCAGATTTGGGCCTAGAGTAACTTAACAAAATATCCATAGATTTATAGAGGTGCTGGACAGCGGTAATATAGTGAGATACCACATGCTTAACCACTTGTAGAATAATCATATATAGCCGAATTCAGAAGCCAAGACGAGACAACAGATTTCCAAATAAGCAATTTTTAGATTCTTGTTAAACGAGGGGATAGGCCCAGCACATAGCAAAATAGTTTAATCATGAATAAACCTCAAGGAATAGTTAATGTACATAGACGAACTGATAAAAATAGGACAACTTCGACATATACATTATGATATCCATAATGACATGCTAAACATATAAGCCAAGATGTACTCAGTGCACTGTCCATATATCTCTGCATATGCTTACTACATTTTTAATTCAAGACAACAAACAAACAGAACAAAATCGATTGAACAACTATTCATTAGAACTGGGTGCATGGATTCAATTTCAAGTTTTCGTTATGGCCTAGCCCATAGTTCTTGGATATGGAGATCAACATGTCCAATAAGACCCTAAGCAGGTAACCAGATGAATGCTACTGAAGTTTAACAGAAACGTATTGCAGGTATCTCTTAATAACTTAACAAGCATGTTAACATATACCACATCTTTTCATTGAAAGGATTTATTCAGTCAATCAAAATTAAAACAGACTGTGACTTGGGGAGAACAGGAAGACAATACAGCAAATTGGTCCAGCAGAGCCTGTGCCCAGCAAATGAGCAAGTAAGGACAGCCCAGATTAGTTAATGACTGCTACACAACTGCAAACTCAGCCAACTACAAAGATCCCATATACGGACAACTCATCTATTGTCATGATTACGCGAACTCATCTCTCCTAAAATGCCAACGATTGTGAAGATAACTTAGACCAATTTGAAGCAATAACTGAATCATTCACTGAAACTTAATAAGCATAAACAATCATTTAATCCAGTACATGCCTAATCAGTCACACAAATACACACATTACACACATACTGACATCAAACGAAGTTTAAAACGGAAAGGGTAATAATTTTACCTTCTCCGGGCAGCGAACCGAGGCAGCGTATCAAGTCGTCGATTCACCCGGGGTGTATTGCGATGCGATTGAAGGCGATGAAGTGCTGAGTTGTTTCTAATTTCACAGAATTAATTCTTCGGTTGATTCCTGGACTTTTTAGACTGATTTACTATGGATGCTTACTGCTTTGCCACTGAATTGACCTCTTTCTTTTGGTTTTCGATTTGTTGCTTGTTTTAGACTGAACTTTTTGAATTCTTTTCCCTTCTGTCCTTGCCCCTTTGCATGATGAAAAGCTTCTGTATTTATAGCCCTCAATCGTGTTCTGAATTTGGTAAGGTTTTCAATGCGATTTGTGTATTGATCTTGGACGATTTTATGGGCTGATTTTGTGTGATACTTCCGTAGCTTTAGGAAGGTTTTGGGTGACGGATATGGTAAGGAGAAGTTGGCTGGGTGCGTGGGTAAAGGGAAACCCCGGATTCTCCGGCGAGAAATCCGGGCATGGGGCGACGGGGGTGCGAGGGAGAGGTGCGGCTAGGGTTCTGATTGAGGGGGAACGAGAGAGATAAGGTCTGGGGTATAATGTTATAAGACTTTGGGGTATTGGGCCTGCGGGTCGCGGGCTGAAGAGGTATGGGGAAGGTGTTGGACGAGGTGGGCCGCGGGTAGTGGGCTGAAGAGTGGGCTGAGGGTTATTAAAAGGTGGGTTGATTAGGTTAGTTTTAAATATTAGGTATTTAATTAGTATTAATAGTTTTTAATTAATTAGTGATAAATTAAATTAAACAAATTGTGATTAGATTATTTTAGGTGTTTTATTAGTCTAAGTTGAGTTTAAATTATTACAAAAATAAAACGGGTGTGCTGTTTAATTAATGTTTAATGTTTATAAAGTGATATCATTATTAAGACTTATTAAATAAACTTAGGACTTCTTAATTCTTTTATGAATGCTATTATTAAAACGCGGGTGTTGGATTATTATTTTATGTATTTATTAATTATTTAAGAATTAAGACAAAGCTTAAAGTTAGTTAATGCGGGCGCAGGACTCCAAGTGTTTAAAACCCTACGTAAGACGCGATGTCATTATTAAAATATTTATTTATGCTTGTATTTATGCTTTATTGTTGTATTTTATTATAAAAATCCTAAAAAATTATTTTACAAAAATTGGTGTAATTTTATGGTTAATGGCTGGACGGGAGGGTCAAAATTGGGTGTCAACAGATGTCCCTCTTTGTATGGAGATGATGGAAGAATCTTCGGACAAAGACGTTGACTCATAGCCAATTTTGTCTCGATCTTGACTGCGAAATCTTTGGCGGGAAGACAAGGCGCAAAAATCAAAAGCGTCGGTGTCGAGTTATGACGACACTGGGTTACCATGGTCTAAACACCAAGGCGGGCTAGGGCGGACACAAAGCTGTCCCAGTGTCGAGTTATGACGACACTGGGTTACCATGGTCAAAACACCAAGGCGGGCTAATGCGGACTTAAAGGCATCGATGTCGAGTTATGATGACCGGGCTAGTGTAAAAAAGTAAAAGAATATAGCGGCTTGAACACAGGTGTCTTGCTATGGCTTGTGGTCTTTGGGTTCTACGGTGGTGTGGAAGCGAGTGGACCGGCGCGAGGCGGCTACGCGATCGTTGGGAAGGTTGGCCCCAACGATTGCCGGTTATTTGTAGAGAAAATCCACGTTGTCTTACGCTCTGCGTGCTAAGACTTGAACAAGCGGTTAGTGCATAAGCTGTTAAGGCAAAATGATGATGCATAGTTTTAAAGTAATGCAAGCGTGAGTAGAAAAGGTTATCTGCAAAAATATGATGCTGCTTGTGTTGATGCGATCTTTGCAAATGTTGTGATTTCGCCGCACGCGGGCGTGTTGCGATTGTGAATGCGGATCGTTGTCCTGCTGCAATTGCCTGTAGACTAAAGCTCGAAAGAGTTAGTGCATAATCGCTAAGGCAAAATGATGGCGTCATTTTAAAAACAATGTATTTGTGAGTAGAAAAGGTTATCTGCAAAATGTGATGCTGCTTTGTGTTGATGCGATCTTGCAAATCTTGTGATTTTTCGACCTTGCGGGCGTGTTGCGATTGTGAGCAGCGGATATGTCGTCCTTCTGCAAATGTACACGTAGACTAAAGCTCGAAAGAGTTAGTGCATAAGCGCTAAGGCAGAATAAAGCATGAATGAGAGGAAATGCAATTTTGAGAAGCAGAGAAAAATCGTCCCCTGCGGATGTGATATCGCGATGATGGCGTCGTTTGGACTTCTTTGTCTGATAACGTCGTTACTGGGCGTCTTCTTCTTTGGCGTCGTTGCGTGACGCAATCTTGATGGTGTCTTTGCACGACAATGTTGATAACGTCGTTACTGGGCGTGTTCTTCTTTGGCGTCGTTGCGTAGACGCAATGCTGATGGTGTCGTTGCCTGGACACAATGCTGATGATGTCGTTGCCTGGACATAATGTTGATGGCGTCGTTGCGTAGACGCAATGCTGATGGTGTCGTTGCCTGGACACAATGTTGATAACGTCGTTACTGGGCGTGTTCTTCTTTGGCGTCGTTGCGTACGCAATCTTGATGATGGTGTCGTTGCACTGGACCTGATATTCTTTGGCGTCGTTGCGTAGACGCAATGCTGATGATGTCGTTGCCTTGACATAATGCTGATGATGTCGTTGCCTGGACATAATGTTGCTGGCGTCGTTGTGTAGACGCAATCGCGATGGCGTCGTTACTGGGCGTGTTCTTCTTTGGCGTCGTTGCGTAAACGCAATCGCGATGATGTCGTTGCCTTGACATAATCTTGATCGCGTCGTTACTGGGCGATATTCTTCTTGGCGTCGTTGCGTAGACGCAATGCTGATGATGTCGTTGCCTTGACATAATGCTGCTGGCGTCGTTGTGTAGACGCAATGCTGATGACGTCGTTACTGGGCGTGTTCTTCTTTGGCGTCGTTGCGTAAACGCAATCTTGATGGTGTCGTTGCACTGGACCGCAATCGCGTGCGTCGTTGCACTGGGCGTATTCTTCTTTGGCGTCGTCGCGTGAAGCGATCTTGATGGTGTCGTTACTGGACACAATCGCGTCGCGTCGTTGCACTGGGCGTATTCTTTGCTGCTCGTAGAATAAATGCTCTGCGAACTAAGCTTGAAAGCGTTAGGGTATACCTGTTTAAACAAAATGATAAATATATATGAGAAATGCGATTATGTGAATAAGGATGTCTTCCCTGTATGATATGTGGGGTGTTGTGAATGCTGAGATGTTGTCCTTGGGCGGACATGCTAGATGCTGCCACTGACGAATTGTCATGATGCCTTTGTTGTGATGCATTCGTGAACCATGTGGATTGTCATGATGTCTTTGTTGTGCGTTTGTGCACTGCATGAGTTCTGATTTGACTCTAGGCAGGTGATCGCTATAATTTGTAGCGGACTTTTGAATTACGATTGTTGATTATCGGTGCCTATCTATCGAGCGTATGGAATCATATTTGTCGGTGTCCTTCGTGGCGAAGTCCTTAAAGATGTCGATTTGGTAATGGCCCGTCGGATATATGTCGTCGCCTGGACATAATGCTGATAACGTCGTTGCCTGGACGTGTTGCTGCTGCTCCTGTAGGATAGATGCTCCTGCAAGCTTGAGAAAACATTAGTGTATACCTGTTTAAATGAAATGGTAAACACATACGAGAAGTGCAATTTTATGGGTAGAGATGTTGTCCCTGCTACGCCAGATGAATACTGAGATGTCGTCCTTGCATGGACATGCTAAATGCTGCCACTGACGAATTGTCATGATGCCTCTGTTGGGTGTGATGCATTGGTTGCCAATTTGACTTTGTGCCTTAGTTGATGCGCTAGGTTTTGTTGCGGAACTCTGAACTTTGATTGCCGATTGTTGATGCCCCTTTCTGCTGCTTTGCCGATCACGGACTTTGGATTGTTGTCATCCTCTGCCTTTGCTGCTTCTGCTAATACGAAGAAACCTTTCGCCGTATTTTCCATTTCGGCTATTGCACTTTCTGCTTTTGTTAATATGAAAAGACCTGCGCTCAAAGAAAATTTGTGAGTTTTGGGGGGGGTCGATTTGTATTTGACTTTGCCGCCTTGTCCCTTGACATCTGCGCGCCTGGCCTGTTTGGACTTGCAATCCCTGTCTGGTTTTCTACATAGTCCCAGTTTTGAAAAGGTGTCATGCTGCTCTTCTTTTCTGAGACCCCTGCTTTGCCTATAGGAACCAAGACAGGTTCCGACTCGTTCCGCTCAGATGCACTTGAATCGGTCATGTCGCTGGACCGTGCCTTTGATCTTGTGAAATATTGATGCTCTGCCATTGCTAAGTCAAATACAACTCGACCTTTGGGGGGAGATGATAAATGCAACAAACGGTGTTAGCATAAAGCACATAATTTGCAGGTATGTAGCAGATACACATAGCACATTCGAACGTTTCCTAACATGCAGGGGGACCTCTTTATGCCAGAGGTAAGCCTAAACGTCACTTATGCGAGATTATGACGGATTTGTCCAAGTCGTCCAACTATAATGCCTTTGTTGGAAATGGCGACCAAATGACGGTGCACTTTTCCCAATTTCAGCATGTCATGATTGGGCTTGGATTTGTCTGTCATTGTCACGCTACACATAATATGCTGGTTGGTCGTTGGGTTGAGACACCCGTCGACAAGTTTGGTGTCTTCCTAATTGTGGTGTCGATGCCAAGGACCGACCCACCTAAGGTAAATGCATGCATGCCCTAAAATAAGGGTGGTATAGCTCTATCTTAAGTTTCTAAGATTTGGCTTTACGGGCCTTGAGTTCCCGAGCGGACAACTCGAGTGAGAAGGCTACGCGGCCAGTTAGGCCGGGCACTCCACGTATATTACCGACTCTCTAAATTTGGATTTTGAAGAAAGAATTTTCTTTGATGCACCCAGCGCACCTCGCATGTAGTGTGTGTTTGTGTGAATTTTCCAGAGTGGAAGAAATATGAGCGGAATGCCAGTTTAAGGAAAGCAGTAAAGCAGGTAGCAATTTAAAATAAACAAAACAAAATACAGCACACAAAAATTAAATGCAAAAGTAATTGCCAAATAATTATCCTAGGTTTGTTGTGGTTAAGAACCTAAAATCCCCAGTGAAGTCGCCATTTCTGTCGCGCCCATTTTCGACCGCGACATTTTTTATAAAACTCCTGCTGCTTAAAAAAGGTTAGAAAATAAAAAAAATAAAAGCTAAAAAAAAAAAAAAAAGCTTAAAAGGTTAAAAGTATTAAAAGTGCTAAAATGTTAAAGGTAGTGCTAGAATGCTAAAGGATTAATTTTAAAGTAAAGGGTGCTAAAAGTGCTAAAGATGTTTGAAAGCTTAAAAGGTGCTAAAGTTTAAAAAAGATTAATTTTAAAGCTAAAGGGTGCTAAAAGTGCAAAAAATGCTAAAGGGTTCGCGGGAGTCGCCACCTAATTGGTTTGGGTGAATTAGGACACCTAAATGTTTAACTAGTTTAAAGTAAAACATTAACTCCATTTTAATGGTCTGCTAAACTTAACGAGATTCCGGGTAAGGGTTCTTTATTAATCTAGAGGGAAGGGGTTAGGCACCCTCTAAGATCCGCTAACTTGCGGTTGTCCTGCCAAACCTAGGGTAAATTATTATGTTAGAGAAATGCGTGTTTTAGAAAATATTTAAAAGAAAGTATTTAAAACATATGAGATGTATTTTGATCAAAAGAAAATGTAAGATTTTGTTTTAATATATAAAGTTAGTTTTGATGGAAAAACATGCATTCATAAGGTATTTATATGAATTTATTCGATTGTATAGCATAACATAGAAGTAGTAATGCAAAATCGATTATGGCGAAATATGCATTATAAAATCATAGCATGCAAAGTGCCTATTTGGCAAGCAAAAGTAGTTTTCCTATATGAATGATAATGAATTTTGAAAATGGGTTAGGAATTTGATCATAAATAATATCCTAGCTACATGATTGATTATGCAAGTGAAGATTATTGAGTGGTTTATTATAAATGTTAAACAATGTATGGCGTGCCTAAAGTAACTAACTTAAAGGAAGCAAAATTAAATTAATTTCTATTTATTGATTCAAGGTTTAACTATTATAAATGCTAATTAATTGGTATAGTGTTAGACAATTAATTTACAACAAATAAATGAAGCAAAGTAAGAATAAGTAAGGAGGACTCGAAGGAGAGGCGACGTCTTTTTGCCGGCGGTTTGAATTTTGGGTAGAGATGAAGATGCACACAGATGCAATTCCTTGTCTATTATACTCATGATGAGTCTCGCAATGAGACTCCTCGTTTAGCTCCGAGGCGTACCATGCAAAAGAAAAGAAAATAAGGATTAGTATACGTTAAACCCAATAAACGATTACATACTCAAACATGCTTATAATTTAATTATTAAATCAAACAAGATGACAAGTCCATCATTCGTGACCCAGCGGCGTAGAACCAACCCAATGTATATATAAATTTTCGAAGTCAAAAGAAGACTCAACCTGTCCAGATTTGGGCCTAGAGTAACTTAACAAAATATCCATAGATTTATAGAGGTGCTGGACAGCGGTAATATAGTGAGATACCACATGCTTAACCACTTGTAGAATAATCATATATAGCCGAATTCAGAAGCGAGCGAGACAATGATTTCCAAATAAGCAATTTTAGATTCTTGTTAAGCGAGGATAGGCCCAAAGACATAGCAAAATAGTTTAATCATGAATAAACCTCAAGGAATAGTTAATGTACATAGACGAACTGATAAAAATAGGACAACTTTGACGTATACATTATGATATCCATAATGACATGCTAAACATATAAGCCAAGATGTACTCAGTGCACTGTCCATATATCTCTGCATATGCTTACTACATTTTTAATTCAAGACAACAAACAAACAGAACAAAATCGATTGAACAACTATTCATTAGAACTGGGTGCATGGATTCAATTTCAAGTTTTCGTTATGGCCTAGCCCATAGTTCTTGGATATGGAGATCAACATGTCCATAAGACCTAGCGGTAACGGATGAATGCTCAAGTTTAACGAAGCGTATTGCAGGTATCTCTTAATAACTTAACAAGCATGTTAACATATACCACATCTTTTCATTGAAAGGATTTATTCAGTCAATCAAAATTAAAACAGACTGTGACTTGGGGAGAACAGGAAGACAATACAGCAAATTGGTCCAGCAGAGCCTGTGCCCAGCAAATGAGCAAGTAAGGACAGCCCAGATTAGTTAATGACTGCTACACCAAACTGCAAACTCAGCCAACTACAAAGATCCCATATACGGACAACTCATCTATTGTCATGATTACGCGAACTCATCTCTCCTAAAATGCCAACGATTGTGAAGATAACTTAGACCAATTTGAAGCAATAACTGAATCATTCACTGAAACTTAATAAGCATAAACAATCATTTAATCCAGTACATGCCTAATCGACACAAATACACACATTACACACATACTGACATCAAACGAAGTTTAAAACGGAAAGGGTAATAATTTTACCTTCTCCGGGCAGCGAACCGAGGCAGCGTATCAAGTCGTCGATTCACCCGGGGTGTATTGCGATGCGATTGAAGGCGATGAAGTGCTGAGTTGTTTCTAATTTCACAGAATTAATTCTTCGGTTGATTCCTGGACTTTTTAGACTGATTTACTATGGATGCTTACTGCTTTGCCACTGAATTGACCTCTTTCTTTTGGTTTTCGATTTGTTGCTTGTTTTAGACTGAACTTTTTGAATTCTTTTCCCTTCTGTCCTTGCCTTTGCATGATGAAAAGCTTACGTATTTATAGCCCTCAATCGTGTTCTGAATTTGGTAAGGTTTTCAATGCGATTTGTGTATTGATCTTGGACGATTTTATGGGCTGATTTTGTGTGATACTTCCGTAGCTTTAGGAAGGTTTTGGGTGACGGATATGGTAAGGAGAAGTTGGTCGAGTGCGTGGGTAGAAACCCGGATTCTCCGGCGAGAAATCCGGGCATGGGGCGACGGGGGTGCGAGGGAGAGGTGCGGCTAGGGTTCTGATTGAGGGGGGACGAGAGAGATAAGGTCTGGGGTATAATGTTATAAGACTTTGGGGTATTGGGCCTGCGGGTCGCGGGCTGAAGAGGTATGGGGAAGGTGTTGGACGAGGTGGGCCGCGGGTAGTGGGCTGAAGAGTGGGCTGAGGGTTATTAAAAGGTGGGTTGATTAGGTTAGTTTTAAATATTAGGTATTTAATTAGTATTAATAGTTTTTAATTAATTAGTGATAAATTAAATTAAACAAATTGTGATTAGATTATTAGGTGCTTCATTAATCTAATTGTTATAATAAATAAATGCGGGCGTGCTATTTAATTAATGCTTAATACTTTAGAATGCGACGCTATTATTTAAAATCTTATTATTATGCATTATTGCAAAAAATTAAAATTGAATTGAGTTTGTATTAAATTATTTAAATGCTAAATGCCAGTAGGATATTTAAGAATTTGTTTAAAGCTTTATAAATGCGGTGCTATTAAATGCATATATCAGATTAAAATTGATTTTAAATTACAAATGATTACTAATAAATGCGGCTATGCTACCTGACACGACGTTATTGCTAAATATTTATTTTATGCATTTATTAATTATTTAAGAATTACGACAAAGCTTAAAGTTAATTAATGCGGGCGCGAGACTCTAAGTGCTTAAAACTCTACGCGATGCCATTATTAAATTGTTTATTTATGCCTGTATTTATGTTCTATTGCTGCATTTTATTATTTTAAAATTATTAGAATTATTGTTGAAAATTAGTGTAATTCTATAGTTAATGACTGGACGGGAGGGTCAAAATTGGGTGTCAACAGATGTCCCTCTTTGTATGGAGATGATGGAAGAATCTTCGGACAAAGACGTTGACTCATAGCCAATTTTGTCTCGATCCTCAGAGTTGCAAAAATGCTGGGCAGGTAGATAAGGCTGACGCAAAAAATCAAAAACTGTCCCAGTGTCGAGTTATGACGACACTGGGTTACCATGGTCTAAACACCAAGGCGGGCTAATGCGGGCTTAAAGATGTCCCAGTGTCGAGTTATGATGACACTGGGCTATGGTGCAAAAAGTAAAAGAATATAACTGGCTTGAACCTGGGGTGTACTGCTATGGCTTGTGGTGCTGGGTTCTACGGTGGAGTGAGTGGACCGGCGGCAGGCCGCTTCGCCAATCGTTGGGAAGGTTGGCCCCCAACAAATTGCCGGTTATTGTAGAGAAAATCCACGTTGTGCTCGCCGCTGCATGCTAAGACTGGAACAAACGGTTATTGCATAACTGCTAAGGCAAAATAATTTTAAAAACAATGCAACTGTGAATAGAAAAGGTTATCCTGCAAAAATATGATGCCTGCTGTGTTGATGCGATCTTTGCGAATCTCGTGATTTCGCCGCACGCGGGCGTGTTGCGATTGTGAATGCGGATCGTTGTCCTTGCTGCAATTACCCTCGCGGGCGTGTTGCGATTGTGAGCAGCGGATATGTCGTCGCTGCGCAAATGTACACGTAGACTAAAGCTCAAGAAAGAGTTAGTGCATAAGCGCTAAGACGAGAATAAAGCATGAATGAGAGAAATGCAATTTTGAGAGCAGAGAAAAATCGTCCACTGTGCGGATGTGATATCTTGATGATGGCGTCGTTTCGGACTTCTTTGTCGATAACGTCGTTACTGGGCGTCTTCTTCTTTGGCGTCGTTGCGTACGCAACGCAATCGATGGTGTCGTTGCCTGGACACAATGTTGATAACGTCGTTGCCTGGACGTGTTGTTGTTGGCGTCGTTGCGTAGACGCAATGCTGATGATGTCGTTGCCTGGACATAATCGCGTGGCGTCGTTACTGGGCGTGTTCTTCTTTGGCGTCGTTGCGTAGACGCAATGCTGATGGTGTCGTTGCCTGGACACAATGTTGATAACGTCGTTGCCTGGACGTGTTGCTGCTGGCGTCGTTGCGTAGACGCAATGCTGATGGTGTCGTTGCCTGGACACAATGTTGCTGGCGTCGTTGCGTAGACGCAATGCTGATGATGTCGTTGCCTGGACATAATGCTGATAACGTCGTTGCCTGGACATAATGTTGCTGGCGTCGTTGTGTAAACCTTAATCTTGACGGCGTCGTTACTGGGCGTGTTCTTCTTTGGCGTCGTTGCGTAGACGCAATGCTGATGATGTCGTTGCCTTGACATAATGCTGATAACGTCGTTGCCTGGACGTGTTGCTGCTGGCGTCGTTGCGTAGACGCAATGCTGATGATGTCGTTGCCTGGACATAATGTTGCTGGCGTCGTTGTGTAGACGCAATGCTGATGACGTCGTTGCCTGGACGTGTTGCTGTTGGCGTCGTTGCGTGAAGACGCAATCGCGATGGTGTCGTTGCACGGACACAATCGATAACGTCGTTACTGGATGTATTCTTCTTTGGCGTCGTCGCGTGCACGCGATCTTGATGGTGTCGTTGCTCGACACAATCGCGATAACGTCGTTGCCTGGACGTATTGCTGCTGCTCCTGTAGAATAAATGCTCCTGCGAACTAAGCTTGAGAAAACGTTAGGGTATACCTGTTTAAACAAAATGATAAATATATATGAGAAATGCGATTATGTGAATAAGGATGTCTTCCCTGTATGATATGTGGGGTGTTGTGAATGCTGAGATGTTGTCCTTGGGCGGACATGCTAGATGCTGCCACTGACGAATTGTCATGATGCCTTTGTTGTGATGCATTCGTGAACCATGTGGATTGTCATGATGTCTTTGTTGTGCGTTTGTGCACTGCATGAGTTGCAATTTGACTCTAGGCCCGAGCTGATGCGCTATAATTTGTTGCGGACTTTTGAATTCTGACTGTTGATTGTCGGTGCCTCTATCTATCGAGCGTATGGAATCATATTTGTCGGTGTCCTTTCGTGGCGAAGTCCTTAAAGATGTCGATTTTGGTGTGGCCGAGTCGGATATATGTCGTCGCTGGACATAATCTTGATAACGTCGTTACTGGGCGTGTTCTTTGCGCTCTGTAGGATAGATGCTCCGCAAGCTTGAGAAAACATTAGTGTATACCTGTTTAAATGAAATGGTAAACACATACGAGAAGTGCAATTTTATGGGTAGAGATGTTGTCCCTGCTACGCCAGATGAATACTGAGATGTCGTCCTTGCATGGACATGCTAAATGCTGCCACTGACGAATTGTCATGATGCCTCTGTTGGGTGTGATGCATTGGTTGCCAATTTGACTTTGTGCCTTAGTTGATGCGCTAGGTTTTGTTGCGGAACTCTGAACTTTGATTGCCGATTGTTGATGCCCTACTGCTGCTGCTTACGACGCGGACTTTGGATTGTTGTCATCCTCTGCGCTTTCTTTATACGCTATCTGAAGAAACCTTTCGCCGTATTTTCCATTTCGGCTATTGCACTTTCTGCTTTTGTTAATATGAAAAGACCAGCGCCAAAGAAAATTTGTGAGTTTTGGGGGTCGATTTGTATTTGACTTTGCCGCTTGTCCGCGACATCTGCGCGCTGGCTTTGTTTGGACTTGCGATCACATGCAGTTTTCTACATAGTCCCGTTTTGAAAAGGTGTCATCTTCTCTTCTTTTACGAGACCCTGCTTTGCTATAGGAACGAGAGCGAGTTCAGGCTCGTTCAGCTCAGATGCACTTGAATCGGTCATGTCGCTGGACCGTGCCTTTGATCTTGTGAAATATTGATGCTCTGCCATTGCTAAGTCAAATACAACTCGACCTTTGGGGGGAGATGATAAATGCAACAAACGGTGTTAGCATAAAGCACATAATTTGCAGGTATGTAGCAGATACACATAGCACATTCGAACGTTTCCTAACATGCAGGGGGACCTCTTTATGCCAGAGGTAAGCCTAAACGTCACTTATGCGAGATTATGGATTTGTCCAAGTCGTCCAACTATAATGCCTTTGTTGGAAATGGCGACCAAATGACGGTGCACTTTTCCCAATTTCAGCATGTCATGATTGGGCTTGGATTTGTCTGTCATTGTCACGCTACATAATATCTTTGGTTGGTCGTTGGGTTGAGACACCGTCGACAAGTTTGGTGTCTTCCTAATTGTGGTGTCGATGCAGGACCACCCACCTAAGGTAAATGCATGCATGCCCTAAAATAAGTGGTATAGCTCTATCTTAAGTTTCTAAGATTTGGCTTTACGGGCCTTGAGTTCCCGCGGACAACTCGAGTGAGAAGGCTCTGCGACCCGGTTAGGCCGGGCACTCCACGTATATTACCGACTCTCCTAAATTTGGATTTTGAAGAAAGAATTTTCTTTGATGCACCAGCGCACCTCGCATGTAGTGTGTGTTTGTGTGAATTTTCCAGAGTGGAAGAAATATGAGCGGAATGCCAGTTTAAGGAAAGCAGTAAAGCAGGTAGCAATTTAAAATAAACAAAACAAAATACAGCACACAAAAATTAAATGCAAAAGTAATTGCCAAATAATTATCCTAGGTTTGTTGTGGTTAAGAACCTAAAATCCCCAGTGAAGTCGCCATTTCTGTCGCGCCCATTTTCGACCGCGACATTTTTTATAAAACTCCTGCTGCTTAACAAAAGGTTAGAAAAATAAAAATAAAAATGCTAAATGCTAAAATATTAAAAGGGTAAAGAGTATTAAAATATGAAGCACCCAATTATTTTAATCACATTTGTTAATTTAAGATATCACTAATTAATTAATACACTTGCCTAGAATTAATTAGCTAATTAATTAACTCCTAGAATTAAGCCTAATTAAAACTACCTAACTAATACCATTTTCTACTGACCCATTTCCGGCCCACTGCTTAACACGCGACATGGCAAATCCGCAGAATGCTAAGGGGTTCGCGGGAGTCGCCACCTAATTGGTTTGGGTGAATTAGGACACCTAAATGTTTAACTAGTTTAAAGTAAAACATTAACTCCATTTTAATGGTCTGCTAAACTTAACGAGATCCTGGGTAAGGGTTCTTTATTAATCTAGAGGGAAGGGGTTAGGCACCCTCTAAGATCCGCTAACTTGCGGTTGTCCTGCCAAACCTAGGGTAATTATTGTATTTAAAAAATGCAAAGTAAAAGATCTTCCCGCTTAATAAAATGCTAAAATAATGTTAAAATGTTTAAAGGTGCTTAAGTCTAAAAAGGGGCAAAAGGTGTTATATGCTAAAGTGCAACAGAATGCTAGGAGGTGCTAAAATTTTAAGGACAAAATGTGCTAAAGGTGCTAAGGGATTAATTTTAAAAGTAAAGGGTGTTAAATATTAAAGTGGTGCTTAAAACGCTAAAGTGCTAAAGAGTGCAAAAAGGTGCTAAAATGCTAAGGTTTTTAAAGGGCTAGAAATATGCTAAGGTGCTTTATAGACTAATTATGTGTTCATGCAAAGGTTATTTACGGACTAATTATGTATACTGCTAGCTAAATTAATCTTGCTTAACCTGCGTACGATATTATATAAGGGGTGCTTTAAGAAATGTTTTATAGAAAGGGGCATGTTGATAAAAAGTTTGCAAGACTAATACTATAAAAAAATAAAGTTTTAAAGAGTGCTTTTATACTGTTTATAGATATATGCCATGTTGATTTATGATCAAAGACAAGCTTTTAGAATCAAATATATATGACGTAGTGCAAAAGATGATTATTTTATAGTTTTCCGATAATAAGGCTGTTCAACACAAATTATTTATATTATGCTAATGAAAGAGCTTATGAGAAAATTAATTTATTTTATCATGGATTTTATAAATAAATAATACTTTAGTCGCGAGTTAAATTATTTAGTAAGGTTTAGATATGTATGACAAGCATAAAAGACAAGCAGGTCGGAAGTGCGTTTTTAATTATGAATTGCTTTCCCTTATATGTTTGAAACTTAATTGTTCTAGATATCCTAAATATTACAGAAATAGAGTTATTAAATTACAATAAACAAATGAATAAATGAATAGCAAGTAAAGAGAGAGAATGGGATTTAAGAATGCTCTTTACGACGGATGACGACGTCCTATTTGTTTTTCTAGGAATTCCTGAAGCGGGAACGGGAATGCGGATGCAGATGCGGGTTGCCATTTGAAATAGCTCGCGACGAGTCTCGCCATGAGACTCTTCATTTTTGCTCCAATGCGTGCCATGTAAAAAAAAAGAGAAGATAAGGATTAGTATACACTCGAACTTGTCAATTAATAAATATGCATTTAGCAAACTTCAACACACAATTTATATCAAAAACCCATATATTCGTGAATAAACAATGAAGTCGGTATCACGATGAAGCAGTGAGAAACAAGTAGAGGGGACTTAACCCAAATATACGCATGGGCCAGCTAATAATGCAAAGGTAAGAATGAATACTCATGGGCCTAGGAAGACCTATTACAACTTGTTAGGACAGTTTAAGGGTCACAGGTATGGGTTGAATCCAGTATGCCTATGTACGGTAGCCAAATATGAATGTTACAATGATATACCTAAAGTTGTTGAATAAGGCGATCGATGCATTTAGTGTATATTGAGCAAACAGAATCGAGGGTGAAGTTGATGTCCAGAATAAGTACACAAAGGATGTATACATGGAGGTTCAGTAGGAGTAGTATGCTAGCATGGGCACCATCTGGGCAAACTCAATAGACATAGGCACGATAATGACTTAGGAGATGTAGCTATCTAGCATAGGTATATTCCAACACTTAGAGGGGTAAAGGCATGTATGTATATATATATTTTCTCAAGCAAATTAAGATCGATGAGTTTTACTAAGTGGTTTCGGGAAAAGCGAGCATTTGAACATATGTTGGTTCATACTTACGAAAATCAAACCAGCAGACCAAATATGAATAGGCAAGGGTCTGACGGAAGGGATATACTAGTGTATATATTAAAACAAACAATGGAGAAAACAACCTCATCTCATTATTCAAGGCAGCCTATTAGGTTTTAGTAATACAACTAGATTGACATATAGGATTAGGCAAAGGAAAGATTAAGTTCTTATGCCTCTAGACAAGACATAATAAGCATACAAACAAATCAAACAATGCTAGTCGACTACTAATACCACGGGAAGAAAGAGAATTCAGGGACACCTGATATGACTCGACTGGAACAAACAGACTGGAGCAATCACAAATGGACTGATTATTAAAGCATAATATTGGACTCAACACCCATTCTGCGATTGTCATTTTTTCCTTATTTTCTCTGAATTTGCGGATAACAAGTTTATCACCTCGCCAGAGGAAACTTCGGATGCACGGCTATGGCACATAAACGAGACACAACATTATATAAGTCATAGAGGATTCGATGCGTATGCGCTTAACACCGAACAACAAATAAGGTGTGGACACTTAGGCGATGGCGATATTATATTTGTGCATCATTGAAGCTTATACTAATCTCAGATTATGCAAACAAACTACTACACGTTTAATACAGAGAATGCACAGAAATGCCAAATGAACTGGAAAGGATTGGGATTTACCTTCTCCGGACAGCGAGCCGGGGCAGCGTATCAAGTCGTCGGTCCAATCGACGGGTTTTGGGTTTTTGCGATGCGAATGAAAGGGCGAGGTTCTGCTCTGTGTTCCACTTTGCTAAAGGTTTCGATGCTATCGGTTCCTTAAATTGCTATGTAGTTCCTCCTAACTATTGCTATTGGACTCCTCTGAGTTGGTTGACTGCTCTTAATTTCTGAGCCCCATTGCTAACGTCTTGCCCTGGTGGTTTTCAACTGCTGCTAAGGGTCGATGCTATCCCCCCTCAAAACCACCCCCCTCGTGCATGCATATAGCCTCTGTATTGATCGCCCTCCTTCGGGGTCTCACATTGGTAAGGCTGAGAATGGGCTCAAATTAGTCTTGATTCGACAGTTGTGCTATTTGGGTATTGATTCGATATTGATTTTGGGCGATTCTTGGGGTGTAAAATCGATTAAGGTAAGTTCGATTTGAAGGGATTTGGGTCTTTGGTTATGGTAAGAAATCGTCGGAGAAAGAGAAGGTAAGGAAGGCTTGATTACGCCGGATTCTCAGGCGAGAATCTCGGCTGGGTGATGGGTAAGGTGCTGGCGGCGGTTTTGGAATTTTAGGGTTCTGGTTTCTTTTCCTAAAGGGTTCGATAGGGACGAAGGTGAAGGCTCAGAAAGGAAAAGAAAAGGCTGGGCAAAATAAAAGGTGGGCTGGGTAGTTAAATTAGGGGTGTTGAGGTGATTTGGGCTTTGCGAATTCGCGGGTGTTGGGCGAGTGAAATTTGGAATGGGTTGGGTAGAAAATGGTATTAGTTAGGTAGTTTTAATTAGGCTTAATTCTAGGAGTTAATTAATTAGCTAATTAATTCTAGGCAAGTGTATTAATTAATTAGTGATATCTTAAATTAACAAATGTGATTAAAATAATTGGGTGCTTCATTAATCTAATTGTTATAATAAATAAATGCGGGCGTGCTATTTAATTAATGCTTAATACTTTAGAATGCGACGCTATTATTTAAATTTTTATTGTTACGCATTATTGCGAAGTTAAATTAAAATTGCATTGAGTTTATATTAAATTACTTAAATGCCGAATGCAAGTATGATATTTAAGAATTGTTTAAAGCTTTTATAAATGCGACGCTATTAGATGCATGTATTTAGATTAAAAAATTGATTTTAAATGATTACTAATTAATTGCGGCTATGCTATGAGGTTATCGCTAAATTATTTATTTTATGCATTTATTAATTATTTAGGAATCGTGACAGGGCTTAAAATTAGTTAATGCGGGCGCGGGACTCTAAGTGTTTAAAACTCTACGTAAGACGCGATGCCATTATTAAATTATTTATTTATGCATGCATTTATGTTTTATTGTTGTATTTTATTATAAAAATCCTAAAAAATTATTTTACAAAATTAGTGTAATTTTATAGTTAATGGCTGGACGGGAGGGTCAAAATTGGGTGTCAACAGATATTTCTGTCGCGCCCTTTTTCGGCCGCGGCATTTATTTTCTAAACTCCTGCTTCTCCGATTAAAAAACAAAAGGTTAGAAAATAAAATAATAAAATGCTAAAAGAAAAGTTAAAGAAATGTTTAAAGTATTAAAAATGCTAAAGAAGTTTGCTAGAATGCTAAAGGTAGTGTTAGGGTGCTTAAATATTAAAAGGTGCTAGAAAGGGGCTAAAAGTGTAAAAGGGTTGCTAGGGTGTTAACTTTAAAAGTTAAAATGCTAAGGGGTTCGCGGGAGTCGCCACCTAATTGGTTTGGGTGAATTAGGACACCTAAATGTTTAACTAGTTTAAAGTAAAACATTAACTCCATTTTAATGGTCTGCTAAACTTAACGAGATCCTGGGTAAGGGTTCTTTATTAATCTAGAGGGAAGGGGTTAGGCACCCTCTAAGATCCGCTAACTTGCGGTTGTCCTGCCAAACCTAGGGTAATTATTGTATTTAAAAAATGCAAAGTAAAAGATCTTCCCGCTTAATAAAATGCTAAAATAATGTTAAAATGTTTAAAGGTGCTTAAGTCTAAAAAGGGGCAAAAGGTGTTATATGCTAAAGTGCAACAGAATGCTAGGAGGTGCTAAAATTTTAAGGACAAAATGTGCTAAAGGTGCTAAGGGATTAATTTTAAAAGTAAAGGGTGTTAAATATTAAAGTGGTGCTTAAAACGCTAAAGTGCTAAAGAGTGCAAAAAGGTGCTAAAATGCTAAGGTTTTTAAAGGGCTAGAAATATGCTAAATAATGCTAAGGTGCTTTATAGACTAATTATGTGTTCATGCAAAGGTTATTTACGGACTAATTATGTATACTGCTAGCTAAATTAATCTTGCTTAACCTGCGTACGATATTATATAAGGGGTGCTTTAAGAAATGTTTTATAGAAAGGGGCATGTTGATAAAAAGTTTGCAAGACTAATACTATAAAAAAAATAAAGTTTTAAAGAGTGCTTTTATACTGTTTATAGATATATGCCATGTTGATTTATGATCAAAGACAAGCTTTTAGAATCAAATATATATGACGTAGTGCAAAAGATGATTATTTTATAGTTTTAGATAATAAAATTCAACACAAATTATTTATATTATGCTAATGAAAGAGCTTATGAGAAAATTAATTTATTTTATCATGGATTTTATAAATAAATAATACTTTAGTCGCGAGTTAAATTATTTAGTAAGGTTTAGATATGTATGACAAGCATAAAAGACAAGCAGGTCGGAAGTGCGTTTTTAATTATGAATTGCTTTCCCTTATATGTTTGAAACTTAATTGTTCTAGATATCCTAAATATTACAGAAATAGAGTTATTAAATTACAATAAACAAATGAATAAATGAATAGCAAGTAAAGAGAGAGAATGGGATTTAAGAATGCTCTTTCTGACGGATGGCGGCGTCTATTTGTTTTCTAGGAATTCTGAAGCGGGAGCGGGAATGCGGATGCGGATCACGGGTTGCCATTTGAAATAGCTCGCGAGTCTCGCCATGAGACTCTTCATTTTTGCTCCAATTCTTGCCATGTAAAAAAAATAGAAGATAAGGATTAGTATACACTATAACTTTTCAATTAATAAATATGCATTTAGAAAACTTCAACTCACAATTTATATCAAAAACCCATATATTCGTGAATAAACAATGAAATTCGGTATCACGATGAAGCAGTGAGAAACAAGTAGAGGACTTAACGAATATACGCATGGGCGACTAATAATGCAAAGGTAAGAATGAATACTCGTGGGCCTAGGAAGACCTATTACAACTTGTTAGGGCGGTTTAAGGGTCACGGTATGGGTTGAATCGGTATGCCTATGTACGGTAGCCAAATATGAATGTTACAATGATATACCTAAAGTTGTTGAATAAGGCGATCGGTGCATTTAGTGTATATTGAGCAAGCAGAGAATCGGGGTGAAGTTGATGTCGAATAAGTACACAAAGGATGTATACATGGAGGTTGTAGGAGTAGTATGCTAGCATGGGCACCATGCAGGCAAACTCGATAGACATAGACGATAATGACTTAGGAGATGTAGCTATCTAGCATAGGTATATTCCAACACTTAGAGGGTAAAGGCATGTATGTATATATATATTTTCACAAGAAAATTAAGATCAAGTAGAATTTTACTAAGTGGTTTCGGGAAAAAGCAGCATTTGAACATATGTTGGTTCATACTTACGAAAATCAAACCCGTGGACCAAATATGAATAGGCAAAGTGCGGCGGAAGGGATATACTAGTGTATATATTAAAACAAACAATGGAGAAAAGCGACCTCGTCTCATTATTCAAGGCAGCCTATTAGGTTTTAGTAATACAACTAGATTGACATATAGGATTAGGCAAAGGAAAGATTAAGTTCTTATGCCTCTAGACAAGACATAATAAGCATACAAACAAATCAAACAATGCTAGTCGACTACTAATACCACCAGGAAGAAAGAGAATTCAGGGACACCTGATATGATTCGACTGGAACAAACATACTGGAGCAATCACAAATGGACTGATTATTAAAGCATAATATTGGACTCAACAACCATTCTGCGATTGTCATTTTTTCCTTATTTTCTGAATTTGCGGATAACAAGTTTATCACCTCGACAGAGGAAACTCGGATGCACTGGCTATGGCACATAAGCGAGACCTGACATTATATAAGTCATAGAGGATTCGATGCGTATGCGCTTAACAACGAACAACAAATAAGGTAGCGACAGCAGGCGATGGCGATATTATATTTGTGCATCACTGAAGCTTATACTAATCTCAGATTATGCAAACAAACTACTACCGTTTAATAGAGAATGCCGCGAAATGCCAAATGGCCCGGAAAGGATTGGGATTTACCTTCTCCGGACAGCGAGCCGGGGCAGCGTATCAAGTCGTCGGTCCAATCGACGGGTTTTGGGTTTTTGCGATGCGAATGAAAGGGCGAGGTTCTCTGCTCTGTGTTCCACTGCTGCTAAAGGTTTCGATGCTATCGGTTCCTTAAATTGCTATGTAGTTCCTCCTAACTATTGCTATTGGACTCCTCTGAGTTGGTTGACTGCTCTTAATTTCTGAGCCCCATTGCTAACGTCTTGCCCTGGTGGTTTTCAACTGCTGCTAAGGGTCGATGCTATCCCCCCTCAAAACCACCCCCCTATTGCATGCATATAGCCTCTGTATTTATAGCCCTCATTCGGGTTCTAAAATTGGTAAGGCTGAGAATGGGCTAAAATTGGTGCTGATTCGACCAGATTTGTGCTATTTGGGTATTGATTCGATATTGATTTTGGACGATTCTTGGGGTGTAAAATCGATTAAGGTAAGTTCTGATTTGAAGGGATTTGGGTGCTGGTTATGGTAAGAAATCGTCGGAGAAAGAGAAGGTAAGGAAGGCTTGATTACGCCGGATTCTCAGGCGAGAATCTCGGCTGGGTGATGGGTAAGGTGCTGGCGGCGGTTTTGGAATTTTAGGGTTCTGGTTTCTTTTCCTAAAGGGTTCGATAGGGACGAAGGTGAAGGCTCAGAAAGGAAAAGAAAAGGCTGGGCAAAATAAAAGGTGGGCTGGGTAGTTAAATTAGGGGTGTTGGGCTGCGGATTTGGGCTTTGCGGGTCGCGGGTGTTGGGCGAGTGGGCTGGAATGGGTTGGGTAGAAAATGGTATTAGTTAGGTAGTTTTAATTAGGCTTAATTCTAGGAGTTAATTAATTAGCTAATTAATTCTAGGCAAGTGTATTAATTAATTAGTGATATCTTAAATTAACAAATGTGATTAAAATAATTGGGTGCTTCATTAATCTAATTGTTATAATAAATAAATGCGGGCGTGCTATTTAATTAATGCTTAATACTTTAGAATGCGACGCTATTATTTAAATTTTTATTGTTACGCATTATTGCGAAGTTAAATTAAAATTGCATTGAGTTTATATTAAATTACTTAAATGCCGAATGCAAGTATGATATTTAAGAATTGTTTAAAGCTTTTATAAATCACGTATTTATTAGATCGTGTATTTAGATTAAAAAATTGATTTTAAATGATTACTAATTAATTGCGGCTATGCTATGAGGTTATCGCTAAATTATTTATTTTATGCATTTATTAATTATTTAGGAATCGTGACAGGGCTTAAAATTAGTTAATGCGGGCGCGGGACTCTAAGTGTTTAAAACTCTACGTAAGACGCGATGCCATTATTAAATTATTTATTTATGCATGCATTTATGTTTTATTGTTGTATTTTATTATAAAAATCCTAAAAATTATTTTACAAAATTAGTGTAATTTTATAGTTAATGGTACAGACGGGAGGGTCAAAATTGGGTGTCAGCGGATGTCCTCTTTGTATGGAGATGATGGAAGAATCTTCGGACAAAGCGTTGACTCATGTAATTTTGTCTCGATCTTGAATTGCAAAAATCTTTGGCGGCGAGACAAAGTACATCGCAAAATCAAAAAGCGTCGATGTCGAGTTATGGCGACCTTTGGGTTACCATCGTCTAAACACGAGGCGGGCTAGAGGCGGACCAAAAGGTATCGGTGTCGAGTTATGGCGACCTTTGGGTTACCATGGTCAAAACACCAGCGGGCTAATGCGGACTTAAAGATGTCGATGTCGAGTTATGATGACAACGGGCTATGGTCTAAAAAGTAAAAGAATATAAGCGGCTTGAACACAGGGTGTCTTGCTATGGCTTGTGGTCTTTGGGTTCTATGGTGATGTGGAAGCGAGTGGACCGGCGGCAGGCGCTACGCGTCGTTGGGAAGGTTGGCCCGGCAGATTGCCGGTTATTTGTAGAGAAAATCCACGTTGTGCTCCTGCTCTGCGTACTAAGACTTGAACAAGCGGTTAGTGCATGCTGTTAAGGCAAAATGATGATCGTAATTTTAAAGTAATGCAAGCTGTGAGTAGAAGGTTATCTGCAAAAATATGATGCTTTGTGTTGATGCGATCTGCAAATGTTGTGATTTCGCCGCACGCGGGCGTGTTGCGATTGTGAATGCGGATCGTTGTCGCTGCTGCAATTGCCCTGTAGACTAAAGCTCGAAAGAGTTAGTGCATAAGCTGCTAAGGCGAGAATAATATATGAGAAGAAAAAAAATGCAATTTTGAGAAACGGAGAAATCGTCCTGCGTAGATGTGATATCTTGACTTGTAAATGCGTTTTGGACTTGTCGTCGTTTTGGACTAAATCGTCGTTTTGGACTTCGTTGTCGTTTTGGACTTGGCGTCGTTTCGGACTTGGCGTCGTTCCGGACTGGCGTCGTTTCGGACTTGGCGTCGTTTCGGACTTGGCGTCGTTTCGGACTTGGCGTCGTTTCGGACTTGGCGTCGTTTTCGAACTTGGCGTCGTTTTTGGACTTGGCGTCGTTTTCGGACTTGGCGTCGTTTTGGACTTGGCGTCGTTTTGGACTTGGCGTCGTTTTGGACTTGGCGTCGTTTTGGACTTGGCGTCGTTTTGGACTTATTCTTGCTGCTCGCGTAGGCTAAAGCTCAAGGAAGAGTTAGTGCATGCTTGCTAAGACGAATAATAAAGCATGAATGATAAAAATGCAATTTTGAAACGAGAAAATCTTCCTTGTGTAGATGTAATATCTTGATGATGGCGTCGTTTCGGACTTCTTTGTCTTGATAACGTCGTTACTGGACATGTTCTTCTTGGCGTCATTGCGTGGACTCATTTGTCTTGATAACGTCGTTACTGGGCGTGTTCTTTCTTGGCGTCGTTGCGTGGACTCATTTGTCTTGATCGCGTCGTTGCGTGGGCGTGTTCTTCTTGGCGTCGTTGCGTGGACTTCTTGATCACGTCGTTATGCGGGCGTGTTCTTCTTTGGCGTCGTTGCGTAGACTTGTTGTCTTGATAACCATTGCACGGGCGTATTCTTCTTGGCGTCGCTGCATGGACTTGTTGATTACGTCGTTGTCTGGACGTGTTCTTCTTTGGCGTCGTTGCGTGAACTTCTTTGTCTTGATAACGTCGTTACTGGGCGATGTTCTTTGCGATCGCGTCATTGCACGGGCGTATTCTTCTTGGCGTCGTTGCATGGACTTCTTGATTACGTCGTTATGCGGGCGTGTTCTTCTTTGGCGTCGTTGCGTGACTTGTTGGTGATAACGTCGTTGCTGGGCGTGTTCTTCTTTGGCGTCGTTGCGTGAACATTCTTTGTCTTGATAACGTCGTTATGCGGGCGTATTCTTCTTTGGCGTCGTTACGTGGACTTGCTGATCCGCGTCGTTATGCGGGCGTGTTGTTCTTTGGCGTCGTTGCGTAGACTTCTTTGTGTTGATAACGTCGTTGCACTGGGCGTGTTCTTTGCTCGCATAGAATAAATGCTCTGCGAAGCTAAGCTTGAGAAAACGTTAGTGTATACCTGCTTAAACAATGATAATATATATGAGAAGTGCAATTTTATGGCTAGAGATGTCGTCCCTGATATGCCTGACGAATACTGAGATGTTGCCCTTGCACTGCAACTGACGAATTGTTATGATGCCTTTGTTGTGTGCGATCTGTGGTTGCAAGTTTGACTGTATGCCCGAGGTGATGCGCTAGGTTTTGTTGCGGAACTTTGAATTTTGACTGCTGATTGTTGATGCCCCTCTCTGCTGCTGCTGCTTTTGCTCTTGACTTTGGATTGTTGTCATCCTCTGCCTTTCTTTGCTTTCTTTATACGCTATCTGAAGAAACCTTTCGCGTATTTTCTATTCGGCTATTGCACTTTACGCTCTGTTAATATGAAGAACTGCGCTCAAGAAAATTTGTGAGTTTTGGGAAGTCGGTCGCATTTGACTTCGCTGCCTTGTCCCTTGATATCTGCGTGCACAGTACGCTTGGATTTTGGTCCTGCAGTTTCCTACCTTGTCCCGATTTTGAGAAGGTGTCATCTTGCTCTTCTTTTTGAGACCCGCTTTGCTATAGGAACGAGCGAGTTAGGCTCGTTCGCTTCGGATGCCGCGAATCGGTCGTGTCATTTGGACCGTGCCTTTGATCTTGTGAAATATTGATGCTCTGCCATTGCTAAGTCAAATACAACTCGACCTTTGGGGAGATGATAAATGCAACAAGCGGTGTTAGCATAAAGCACATAATTTGCGGTATGTAGCGGATACACATGCACGTTCGAGCGTTTCCTAACATGCGGGGACCTCTTTATGCGGTAAGCCTAGCGTCACTTATGCGAGATTATGGCGGATTTGTCCAAGTCGTCCAACTATAATGCCTTTGTTGGAAATGGCGACCAAATGGCGGTGCACTTTTCCCAATTTCGACATGTCATGATTGGGCTTGGATTTGTCTGTCATTGTCGCTACACATAATATCTTTGGTTAGTCGTTGGGTTGAGACACCGTCGACAAGTTTGGTGTCTTCCTAATTGTGGTGTCGATGCGAGGCCGACCACCTAAGGTAAATGCATCGTGCCCTAAAATAAGATTGGTATAGCTCTATCTTAAGTTTCTAAGATTTGGCTTTACGGGCCTTGAGTTCGGCGGACAACTTCAGTGAGAAGGCTCTGTGACCGGTTAGGCAGGGCACTCCACGTATATTACCGACTCTCCTAAATTTGGATTTTGAAGAAAGAATTTTCTGATGCACCAGCGCACCTCGCGTGTAGTGTGTGTTTGTGTGAATTTTCAGTGGAAGAAATATGAGCGGAATGCGGTTTAAGGAAAGCGATAAAGCGGTAGCAATTTAAAATAAACAAAACAAAATCTGACACACAAAAATTAAATGCAAAAGTAATTGCCAAATAATTATCCTAGGTTTGTTGTGGTTAAGAACCTAAAATCCCGATTAGTCGCCATTTACATGCATACTTTTAGTGCGGCATTTATTTTCTAAACTCCTGCTTCTCCGATTAAAAAACAAAAGGTTAGAAAATAAAATAATAAAATGCTAAAAGAAAAGTTAAAGAAATGTTTAAAGTATTAAAAATGCTAAAGAAGTTTGCTAGAATGCTAAAGGTAGTGTTAGGGTGCTTAAATATTAAAAGGTGCTAGAAAGGGGCTAAAAGTGTAAAAGGGTTGCTAGGGTGTTATTTGCTGATGATGTCGTTGCCTTGACATAATGCTGATAACGTCGTTACTGGGCGATGTTCTTCTTTGGCGTCGTTGCGTGAGCGCAATCTTGATGATGTCGTTACTGGACATAATCGCGATAACGTCGTTACTGGGCGTGTTGTTCTTTGGCGTCGTTGCGTAAAGCGCAATCTTGATGATGTCGTTACTGGACCGCAATCGCGATAACGTCGTTGCACGGGCGTTCTTTGTTGGCGTCGTTGCGTAGCGCAATCTTGATGGTGTCGTTACTGGACACAATCGCGATAACGTCGTTACTGGGCGTGTTGTTCTTTGCTCTGTATAATAAATGCTCCTGCAAGCTGAGCTTGAGAAAAATTAGTGTATAACTGGTAAAACAAAAATGATAAATATATGAGAAATGCAATTATGAATGCTATTATTAAAACGCGGGTGTTGGATTATTATTTTATGTATTTATTAATTATTTAAGAATTAAGACAAAGCTTAAAGTTAGTTAATGCGGGCGCAGGACTCCAAGTGTTTAAAACCCTACGTAAGACGCGATGTCATTATTAAAATATTTATTTATGCTTGTATTTATGCTTTATTGTTGTATTTTATTATAAAAATCCTAAAAAATTATTTTACAAAAATTGGTGTAATTTTATGGTTAATGGCTGGACGGGAGGGTCAAAATTGGGTGTCAACAGATATTTCTGTCGCGCCCTTTTTAGCCATGACATTTATTTTCTAAACTCACCTTCTCAGATTAAAAACAAAAGGTTAGAAAAATAAAAATAAAAATGCTAAATGCTAAAATGTTAAAAGGGTAAAGAGTATTAAAATATTAAAATGCTAAAGGTAGTGCTAGAATGCTAAAGGATTAATTTTAAAGTAAAGGGTGCTAAAAGTGCTAAAGATGTTTGAAAGCTTAAAAGGTGCTAAAGTTTAAAAAAGATTAATTTTAAAGCTAAAGGGTGCTAAAAGTGCAAAAAATGCTAAAGGGTTCGCGGGAGTCGCCACCTAATTGGTTTGGGTGAATTAGGACACCTAAATGTTTAACTAGTTTAAAGTAAAACATTAACTCCATTTTAATGGTCTGCTAAACTTAACGAGATTAGGGTAAGGGTTCTTTATTAATCTAGAGGGAAGGGTTAGGCACCTCTAAGATCAGCTAACTGCGGTTGTCTGCCAAACCTAGGGTAAATTATTATGTTAGAGAAATGCGTGTTTTAGAAAATATTTAAAGAAAGTATTTAAAACATATGAGATGTATTTTGATCAAAAGAAAATGTAAGATTTTGTTTTAATATATAAAGTTAGTTTTGATGGAAAAACATGCATTCATAAGGTATTTATATGAATTTATTCGATTGTATAGCATAACATAGAAGTAGTAATGCAAAATCGATTATGGCGAAATATACATTATAAAATAAGCATGCAAAGTGCCTATTTAGCAAGCAAAAGTAGTTTTCCTATATGAATGATAATGAATTTTGAAAATGGGTTAGGAATTTGATCATAAATAATATCCTAGCTACATGATTGATTATGCAAGTGAAGATTATTGAGTGGTTTATTATAAATATTAAACAATGTATGGCGTGCCTAAAGTAACTAACTTAAGGGAAGCAAAATTGAATTAATTTCTATTTATTGATTCAAGGTTTAACTATTATAAATGCTAATTAATTGGTATAGTGTTAGACAATTAATTTACAACAAATAAATGAAGCAAAGTAAGAATAAGTAAGGAGGACTCGAAGGAGGCGGCGTCTTTCTTAGCGGTTTGAATTTTGGGTAGAGATGAAGATGCATACAGATGCAATTCCTTGTCTATTATACTCGTGATGAGTCTACTTAATGAGACTCCTCGTTTAACTCAGGCGTACCATGCGAAAGAAAAGAAAATAAGGATTAGTATCGTTAAACCCGATAAGCGATTACATACTCAAACATGCTTATAATTTAATTATTAAATCAAACAAGATGATGAGTCCATCATTCGTGACCAGGCGTAGAACCAACCCAATGTATATATAAATTTTGAAGTCAAAAGAAGACTCAACTGTCGATTTGGGCCTAGAGTAACAACAAAATATCCATAGATTTATAGAGTCTTTGGGCGGTAATATAGTGAGATACCATGCTTAACCACTTGTAGAATAATCATATATGGCCAGAATTGAAGCGAGGCGAGACAATGATTTCCAAATAAGCAATTTTTAGATTCTTGTTAAGCGAGGGGATAGGCCCGGCCGCATAGCAAAATAGTTTAATCATGAATAAACCTCGAGGAATAGTTAATGTACATAAATGACTGATAAAAATAGGACAACCGACATATACATTATGATATCCATAATGACATGCTAAACATATAAGCGAGATGTACTCGATGCCTTTGTCCGTATATCTCTGCATATGCTTACTACATTTTTAATTCAAGACAACAAACAAGCGAACAAAATCGATTGAACAACTATTCATTAGAAGCGGGTGCATGGATTGAATTTCAAGTTTCGTTATGGCCTAGCCCGTAGTTCTTGGATATGGAGATCAACATGTCGATAAGACCACTAGCGGTAACGGATGAATGCTCACGAAGTTTAACGAAGCGTATTGCGGTATCTCTTAATAACTTAACAAGCGTATTAACATATACCACGTCTTTTCATTGAAAGGATTTATTGATCAATCAAAATTAAAGCGGTGTGACTTGGGGAGAGCGGGGAAGACAATACGACAAATTGGTCGTGAGCTGTGCCCGACAAATGAGCAAGTAAGGACGGCCCAGTTAGTTAATGACGCTTTCGCTAAGCGCAAACTTCGACTACAAAGATCCCGTATACGGACAACTCGTATTGTCGTGATTACGCGAACTCATCTCTCTAAAATGCAGCGATTGTGAAGATAACTTAGACGATTTGAAGCGATAAGCGAATCATTCTTTGAAACTTAATAAGCATAAACAATCATTTAATCCGATACATGCCTAATCGGTCACACAAATACACACATTACACGCATCGCGACATCAAGCGAAGTTTAAAGCGGAAAGGGTAATAATTTTACCTTAAGGCGTGACGAAGCGGCGTATCAAGTCGTCGATTCACGGGGTGTATTGCGATGCGATTGAAAGCGATGAAGTCTTTGAGTTGTTTCTAATTTCTGAGAATTAATTCTTCGGTTGATTACTGAACTTTTTAGAATGAATTACTATGGATGCTTACTGCTTTGCCACTGAATAGACCTCTTTCTTTTGGTTTCGATTTGTTGCTTGTTTTAGTGAACTTTTGAATTCTTTTCCATTCTGTCCTTGCCCTTTGCATGATGAAAAGCTTACGTATTTATAGCCCTCGATCGTGTTGAATTTGGTAAGGTTTTCAATGCGATTTGTGTATTGATCTTGGGCGATTTTATGGGCTGATTTTGTGTGATCCTTCCGTAGCTTTAGGAAGGTTTTGGGTGACGGATATGGTAAGGAGAAGTTGGCTGGGTGCGTGGGTAAAGGGAAACCCCGGATTCTCCGGCGAGAAATCCGGGCCTGGGGCGACGGGGGTGCGAGGGAGAGGTTCGGCTAGGGTTCTGATTGAGGGGGGACGAGAGAGATAAGGTCTGGGGTATAATGTTATACGACTTTGGGGTCTTGGGCTGCGGTGTGGTGAAGAGGTATGGGAAGGTGTTGGGCGAGGTGGGCGGGTAGTGAGTGAAATTTGAAGAGTGGGCTGAGGGTTATTAAAAGGTGGGTTGATTAGGTTAGTTTTAAATATTAGGTATTTAATTAGTATTAATAGTTTTTAATTAATTAGTGATAAATTAAATTAAACAAATTGTGATTAGATTATTTTAGGTGTTTTATTAGTCTAAGTTGAGTTTAAATTATTACAAAAATAAAACGGGTGTCTTTGTTTAATTAATGTTTAATGTTTATAAAGTGATATCATTATTAAGACTTATTAAATTAACTTAGGACTTCTTAATTCTTTTATGACTGCTATTATTAAAACGCGGGTGTTGGATTATTATTTTATGTATTTATTAATTATTTAAGAATTAAGACAAAGCTTAAAGTTAGTTAATGCGAGCGAGGACTCAAGTGTTTAAAACCTACGTAAGGCGATGTCATTATTAAAATATTTATTTATGCTTGTATTTATGCTTTATTGTTGTATTTTATTATAAAAATCCTAAAAATTATTTTACAAAAATTGGTGTAATTTTATGGTTAATGGTGACGGGAGGGTCAAAATTGGGTGTCAGCGGATGTCCTCTTTGTATGGAGATGATGGAAGAATCTTCGGACAAAGGCGTTGACTCATGCCAATTTTGTCTCGATCTTGAGTGCGAAATCTTTGGCGGGAAGACAAAGTGGCGCAAAAATCAAAAAGCGTCGATGTCGAGTTATGGCGACCTTTGGGTTACCATGGTCTAAACACCAGGGCGGGCTAATGCGGACTCAAAGGTCCCGATGTCGAGTTATGGCGACCTTTGGGCTATCATCGTCAAAACACCAAGCGGGCTACTTAGCGGGCTTAAAGATGTCCCAGTGTCGAGTTATGATGACACTGGGCTATGGTACAAAAAGTAAAAGAATATAACTGGCTTGAACCTGGGGTGTACTGCTATGGCTTGTGGTGCTGGGTTCTACGGTGATGTGGAGCGAGTGGACCGACGCTTGAGGCCGCTTACGCGATTTGGGAAGGTTGGCACCCAACAGATTGCCGGTTATTTGTAGAGAAAATCCATGTTGTGCTCCTGCTCCTGCATGCTAAGACTTGAACAAACGGTTAGTGCATAACTGTTAAGGCAAAAATGATGATGTATAATTTTAAAAGTAGTGCAACTGTGAGTAGAAGGTTATCCTGCAAAAATATGATGCCTGCTGTGTTGATGCGATGCTGCAAATGTTGTGATTTCGCCCTTGCACGGACGTGTTGCGATTGTGAATGCGGATGCGTTGTCCTTGCTGCAATTGCCCCTGTAGACTAAAGCTCAAGAAAGAGTTAGTGCATAACTGCTAAGACAGAATAATATATGAGAAGAAAAAAAAATGCAATTTTGAGAACAGAGAAATCGTCCCTGCGTAGATGTGATATGCTGACTTGTCGTCGTTTTCGGACTTGTCGTCGTTTTCGGACTCGTCGTCGTTTTCGGACTCGTTGTCGTTTTCGGACTTGGCGTCGTTTTCGGACTTGGCGTCGTTTTCGGACCTGGCGTCGTTTTCGGACTTGGCGTCGTTTTCGGACTTGGTGTCTTGATGCGTCGTTGCACGGGCGTCTTCTTCTTTGGCGTCGTTGCGTAAACGCCAATCGCGATAGTGTCGTTACTGGACCGCAATCGCGTCGCGTCGTTACTGGGCGTGTTCTTCTTGGCGTCGTTGCGTGAACCTAATCGCGATGGTGTCGTTACTGAACCGCAATCGCGATGATATCGTTGCACTGGACATAATGTTGATAACGTCGTTACTGGGCGTCTTTGCTGGCAGCGTTATTTGCGTGGGCGTCTTCTTCTTTGGCGTCGTTGCGTAAACGCAATCTTGATGGTGTCATTACTGAACCGCAATCGTCGCGTCGTTACTGGGCGTGTTCTTCTTTGGCGTCGTTGCGTAAACCTTGATGATGGTGTCGTTACTGGACCGCAATCGCGATGATGTCGTTGCCTGGACATAATGTTGCTGGCGTCGTTGTGTAGACGCAATTCTGATGACGTCGTTGCCTGGACGTGTTGCTGCTGGCGTCGTTGCGTAGACGCAATGCTGATGATGTCGTTGCCTTGACATAATGCTGATAACGTCGTTGCCTGGACGTGTTCTTCTTTGGCGTCGTTGCGTGACGCAATCGCGATGATGTCGTTGCACTGGACATAATCGCGATCGCGTCGTTGCACGGGCGTGTTGTTCTTTGGCGTCGTTGCGTAGGCGCAATCGCGATGATGTCGTTGCTGACGCAATCGCGTGCGTCGTTGCACGGGCGTTCTTCTTTGGCGTCGTTGCGTGAAGCAATCTTGATGGTGTCGTTGCATGGACACAATCGCGATAACGTCGTTACTGGGCGTGTTATTCTTTGCTCCTGTATAATAAATGCTCCTGCAAGCTGAGCTTGAGAAAAATTAGTGTATAACTGGTAAAACAAAAATGATAAATATATGAGAAATGCAATTATGTGAATAAGGATGTCTTCCCTGTATGATATGTGGGGTGTTGTGAATGCTGAGATGCTAGATGCTGCCACTGACGAATTGCCATGATGCCTTTGTTGTGATGCATTCGTGAACCATGTGGATTGTCATGATGTCTTTGTTGTGCGTTTGTGCTGCGATTGCAATTGACTCTAGGCAGGAGTTGATGCGCTATAATTGGTTGCGGACTTTTGAATTATTATTGATTATCGGTGCCTCTATCTCTCGGCGTATGGAATCATATTTGTCGGTGTCCTTTCGTGGCGAAGTCATAAAGATTGTCGATTTTGGTATGGCCGAGTCGGATATATGTCGTCGCTGGACATAATCGATAACGTCGTTACTGGGCGTGTTCTTCTTTGCTCTGTAGGATAGATGCTCACTGCAAGCTTGAGAAAACATTAGTGTATACTGTTTAAATGAAATGGTAAACACATCACGAGAAGTGCAATTTTATGGGTAGAGATGTTGTCCTGCTACGCGGATGAATACCTAGATGTCGTCCTTGCGTGGGCGTGCTAAATCTTCTGGCCCGAATTGCCATGATGCCTCTGTTGGGTGTGATGCATTGGTTGCCAATTTGACTTTGTGCCACTAGTTGATGCGCTAGGTTTTGTTGCGGAACTACGAACTTTGATTGCGATTGTTGATGCCGCTACTGCTGCTGCTGCCCGATCACGGACTTTGGATTGTTGTCATCCTGCCTTTGTTGCTTTTCTTTATACGCTATCTGAAGAAACCTTCGCCCGTATTTGCACTTCTGCTTTGTTAATATGAAAAGACTGCGCTCGAAGAAAATTTGTGAGTTTTGGGGAGTCGATTAGTATCGACTTATTGCCTTGTTCCTTGATATCTGCGTGCGGGCACATTTGGATTTGCGACCCGCATGCAGTTTCCTACATTGTCGATTTTGAGAAGGTGTCATCTTGCTCTTCTTTTACGAGACCCTGCCGCTATAGGAACGAAAGCGAGTTAGGCTCGTTAACTTCGGATGCGCTTGAATCGGTCGTGTCATTTGGGACCGTGCCTTTGATCTTGTGAAATATTGATGCTCTGCCGTTGCTAAGTCAAATACAAATCGACCTTTGGGGAGATGATAAATCTTTCTAAAAATGCAACAAGCGGTGTTAGCATAAAGCCACGTAATTTGCGGGTATGTAGCGGATATATATTGCATATAGCACGTTCAGCGTTTCCTAACATGCGGGGACCTCTTTTATGCGGAGGAAGCCTAGCGTTACTTATGCGAGATTATGGCGGATTTGTCCAAGTCGTCCAACTATAATGCCTTTGTTGGAAATGGCGACCAAATGACGATTGCACTTTTCCCAATTCGGCATGTCATGATTGGGTTTGGATTTATCTGTCATTGCCACGCTACGTAATATCTTTGGTCGGTCGTTGGGTTGAGAAACGTCGACAAGTTTAGTGTCTTCCTAATTGTGGTGTCGATGCCAGGGCCAGACCACTTTTAAGGTAAATGCATCGTGCCACTAAAATAAGGGTGGTATAGCTACATCTTAAGTTTCTAAGATTTGGCTTTTACGGGCCTTGAGTTCAGGCGGACAACTCAGTGAGAAGGCTCTGCGGCCACGGTTAGGCCGGGCACTCCACGTATATTACCAACTCTCCTAAATTTGGATTTTGAAGAAAGAATTTTCTTTGATGCACCAGCACCTCGCATGTAGTGTGTGTTTGTGTGAATTTTCAGTGGAAGAAATATGGCGGGATGCGGTTTAAGGAAAGCGATAAAGCGGTAGCAATCAAAATAAATAAAACAAAATACAACACACAAAAATTAAATGCAAAATAATTGCCAAATAATTATCCTAGATGCATTGTGGTTAAGAACCTAAAATCCCGATGGAGTCGCCATTTACATCGCATACTTTTTAGTGCGGCATTTATTTTCTAAACTCACCTTCTCAGATTAAAAACAAAGGTTAGAAAATAAAATAATAAAATGCTAAAAGAAAAGTTAAAGAAATGTTTAAAGTATTAAAAATGCTAAAGAAGTTTGCTAGAATGCTAAAGGTAGTGTTAGGGTGCTTAAATATTAAAAGGTGCTAGAAAGGGGCTAAAAGTGTAAAAGGGTTGCTAGAGTGTTAACTTTAAAAGTTAAAATGCTAAGGGGTTCGCGGGAGTCGCCACCTAATTGGTTTGGGTGAATTAGGACACCTAAATGTTTAACTAGTTTAAAGTAAAACATTAACTCCATTTTAATGGTCTGCTAAACTTAACGAGATCCTGGGTAAGGGTTCTTTATTAATCTAGAGGAAGGGGTTAGGCACCTCTAAGATCCGCTAACTGCGGTTGTCTGCCAAACCTAGGGTAAATTATTATGTTAGAGAAATGCGTGTTTTAGAAAATATTTAAAAGAAAGTATTTAAAACATATGAGATGTATTTTGATCAAAAGAAAATGTAAGATTTTGTTTTAATATATAAAGTTAGTTTTGATGGAAAAACATGCATTCATAAGGTATTTATATGAATTTATTCGATTGTATAGCATAACATAGAAGTAGTAATGCAAAATCGATTATGGCGAAATATACATTATAAAATAAGCATGCAAAGTGCCTATTTAGCAAGCAAAAGTAGTTTTCCTATATGAATGATAATGAATTTTGAAAATGGGTTAGGAATTTGATCATAAATAATATCCTAGCTACATGATTGATTATGCAAGTGAAGATTATTGAGTGGTTTATTATAAATATTAAACAATGTATGGCGTGCCTAAAGTAACTAACTTAAGGGAAGCAAAATTGAATTAATTTCTATTTATTGATTCAGTTTAACTATTATAAATGCTAATTAATTGGTATAGTGTTAGACAATTAATTTACAACAAATAAATGAAGCAAAGTAAAGAATAAGTAAGGAGGACTCGAAGGAGGCGGCGTCTTTTTCTTGGCGGTTTGAATTTTGGGTAGAGATGAAGATGCTGAGATGCAATTCCTTGTCTATTATACTCGTGATGAGTCTCATGATGAGACTCCTCGTTTAACTCAATCGTGCCATGTAAAAAAAGAAGATAAGGATTAGTATACACTCGAACTTGTCGATTAATAAATATGCATTTAGCAAACTTCAACACACAATTTATATCAAAAACCCATATATTCGTGAATAAACAATGAAGTCGATATCACGATGAAGCGGTGAGAAACAAGTAGAGGACTTAACCCAAATATACGCATGGGCGACTAATAATGCAAAGGTAAGAATAAATACTCATGGGCCTAGGAAGACCTATTACAACTTGTTAGGACAGTTTAAGGGTCACAGGTATGGGTTGAATCCAGTATGCCTATGTGCGGTAGCCAAATATGAATGTTACAATGATATACCTAAAGTTGTTGAATAAGGCGATCGGTCATTTAGTGTATATTGAGCAAGCAGAGAATCGGGGGTGAAGTTGATGTCGAATAAGTACACAAAGGATGTATACATGGAGGTTGGTAGGAGTAGTATGCTAGCATGGGCACCGTCAGGCAAACTCGATAGACATAGGCACGATAATGACTTAGGAGATGTAGCTATCTAGCATGGTATATTCCAACACTTAGATGGGTAAAGGCATGTATGTATATATATATTTTCTCAAGCAAATTAAGATCGATGAGAGTTTTACTAAGTGGTTTCGGGAAAAAGCAGAGCATTTGAACATATGTTGGTTCATACTTACGAAAATCAAACCAATGGACCAAATATGAATAGGCAAGGAGTGCAGCGGAAGGGATATACTAGTGTATATATTAAAACAAACAATGGAGAAAACGACCTCGTCTCATTATTCAAGGCGACTATTAGGTTTTAGTAATACAACTAGATTGACATATAGGATTAGGCAAAGGAAAGATTAAGTTCTTATGCCTCTAGACAAGACATAATAAGCATACAAACAAATCAAACAATGCTAGTCGACTACTAATACCACGGGAAGAAAGAGAATTCGGGGACACACGATATGACTCATTGGAACAAACATCTTGGAGCAATCACAAATGGTGATTATTAAAGCATAATATTGGACTCAACAACCGTTCTGCGATTGTCATTTTTTCCTTATTTTCTACGAATTTGCGGATAACAAGTTTATCACCTCGCCAGCAGAGGAAACTTCGGATGCTGCAGGCTATGGCACATAAGCGAGGACCTGACATTATATAAGTTATAGAGGATTCGATGCGTATGCGCTTAACCTTTGAACAACAAATAAGGTAGTGACACTTAGGCGATGGTGATATTATATTTGTGCATCGGAAGCTTATACTAATCTCAGTTATGCAAACAAACTA
This sequence comes from Przewalskia tangutica, assembly GCA_029844215.1. Classification (NCBI taxonomy): domain Eukaryota; kingdom Viridiplantae; phylum Streptophyta; class Magnoliopsida; order Solanales; family Solanaceae; genus Przewalskia; species Przewalskia tangutica. Next base: position 537,967 of record CM056730.1, on the reverse strand, counting down.
CTACGTTTAATCTGAGATAATGCGGAAATGCCAAATGGCTGGAAAGGATTGGGATTTACCTTCTCGGACAGGCCAGGCGGCGTATCAAGTCGTCGGTCAATCGGCGGGTTTTGGGTTTTGCGATGCGAATGAAAGGCGAGGTTCTACGCTCTGTGTTCCACTTCTTGCTAAAGGTTTGATGCTATCGGTTCCTTAAATTGCTATGTAGTTCCTCCTAACTATTGCTATTGGACTCCTCTGAGTTGGTTGACTGCTCTTAATTTCTGAGCCCCATTGCTAACGTCTTGCCCTGGTGGTTTTCAACTGCTGCTAAGGGTCGATGCTATCCCCCCTCAAAACCACCCCCCTATTGCATGCATATAGCCTCTGTATTTATAGCCCTCATTCGGGTTCTAAAATTGGTAAGGCTGAGACTGGGCTAAAATTAGTCTTTGATTCGACCCAGTTGTTCTATTTGGGTATTGATTCGATATTGATTTTGGACGATTCTTGGGGTGTAAAATCGATTAAGGTAAGTTCTGATTTGAAGGGATTTGGGTGCTGGTTATGGTAAGAAATCGTCGGAGAAAGAGAAGGTAAGGAATGCTTGATTCTGTAGGATTCTCGGCGAGAATCTCGGTGGGTGATGGGTAAGGTCTTTGTGGTTTTGGAATTTTAGGGTTCTGGTTTCTTTTCCTAAAGGGTTCGATAGGGACGAAGGTGAAGGCTCAGAAAGGAAAAGAAAAGGCTGGGCAAAATAAAAGGTGGGCTGGGTAGTTAAATTAGGGGTGTTGGGCTGCGGATTTGGGCTTTGCGGGTCGCGGGTGTTGGGCGAGTGGGCTGGAATGGGTTGGGTAGAAAATGGTATTAGTTAGGTAGTTTTAATTAGGCTTAATTCTAGGAGTTAATTAATTAGCTAATTAATTCTAGGCAAGTGTATTAATTAATTAGTGATATCTTAAATTAACAAATGTGATTAAAATAATTGGGTGCTTCATTAATCTAATTGTTATAATAAATAAATGCGGGCGTGCTATTTAATTAATGCTTAATACTTTAGAATGCGACGCTATTATTTAAATTTTTATTGTTACGCATTATTGCGAAGTTAAATTAAAATTGCATTGAGTTTATATTAAATTACTTAAATGCCGAATGCAAGTATGATATTTAAGAATTGTTTAAAGCTTTTATAAATGCGACGCTATTAGATGCATGTATTTAGATTAAAAAATTGATTTTAAATGATTACTAATTAATTGCGGCTATGCTATGAGGTTATCGCTAAATTATTTATTTTATGCATTTATTAATTATTTAGGAATCGTGACAGGGCTTAAAATTAGTTAATGCGGTAGCGGGACTCTAAGTGTTTAAAACTACGTAAGGCGATGCCATTATTAAATTATTTATTTATGCATGCATTTATGTTTTATTGTTGTATTTTATTATAAAAATCCTAAAAATTATTTTACAAAATTAGTGTAATTTTATAGTTAATGGTGGGCGGGAGGTCAAAATTGGGTGTCAGCAGATGTCCTCTTTGTATGGAGATGATGGAAGAATCTTGGACAAAGCGTTGACTCATGCCAATTTTGTCTCGATCTTGAGTGCGAAATCTTTGGGCGGGAAGACAAAGTGGCGAAAATCAAAAAGCGTCCCGGTGTCGAGTTATGGCGACCTTTGGGTTACCATCGTCTAAACACGAGCGGGCTAATGCGGACTGGCGTCGATGTCGAGTTATGGCGACCTTTGGGCTATCATAGTCAAAACACCAAGGCGGGCTAGCGGGCTTAAAGATGTCGGTGTCGAGTTATGATGACCTGGGCTATGGTACAAAAAGTAAAAAGAATATAAGCGGCTTGAACACAGGGTGTCTTGCTATGGCTTGTGGTCTTTGGGTTCTACGGTGATGTGGAAGCGAGTGGGCGGCAGCGGCTTAGGCGTACGCGATTTGGGAAGGTTGGCCCGGCCAGATTGCCGGTTATTTGTAAGAAAATCCATGTTGTGCTCACTGCTCTGCGTGCTAAGACTTGAACAAGCGGTTAGTGCATGCTGTTAAGGCAAAAATGATGATGTATAATTTTAAAAGTAGTGCAAGCTGTGAGTAGAAGGTTATCTGCAAAAATATGATGCTGCTTTGTGTTGATGCGATCTTTGCAAATGTTGTGATTTCGCCGCACGCGGGCGTGTTGCGATTGTGAATGCGGATCGTTGTCGCTGCTGCAATTGCCTGTAGACTAAAGCTCGAAAGAGTTAGTGCATAAGCGCTAAAGGCGAATAATATATGAGAAGAAAAAAAAATGCAATTTTGAGAAACGAGAGAAATCGTCCTGCGTAGATGTGATATCTTGACTTGTCGTCGTTTCGGACTTGTAAATGCGTTTTCGGACTCGTCGTCGTTTGGACTCGTTATCGTTTCGGACTTGGCGTCGTTTCGGACTTGGCGTCGTTTTGGACTGGCGTCGTTTTGGACTTGGCGTCGTTTTGGACTTGGTGTCGCGTCGCGTCGTTGCACGGGCGTCTTCTTCTTTGGCGTCGTTGCGTAAACGCCAATCTTGATAGTGTCGTTGCACTGGACCGCAATCGTCGCGTCGTTACTGGGCGTATTCTTCTTTGGCGTCGTTGCGTAAACGCAATCGCGATGGTGTCGTTACTGAACCGCAATCGCGATGATGTCGTTACTGGACATAATGTTGTCGCGTCGTTGCACTGGGCGTCTTGCTGCGGCGTTATTTGCGTGGGCGTCTTCTTCTTTGGCGTCGTTGCGTAAACGCCAATCGCGATGGTGTCGTTGCACAGACGCAATCTTGTGCGTCGTTACTGGGCGATATTCTTCTTGGCGTCGTTGCGTAAACCAATCTTGATGGTGTCGTTACTGAACCGCAATCTTGATGATGTCGTTGCACTGGACATAATATTCTTTGGCGTCGTTGTGTAAACCTTAATCTTGATGGCGTCGTTACTGGGCGATGTTCTTCTTTGGCGTCGTTGCGTAAACGCAATCGCGATGATGTCGTTGCCTGGACATAATCGCGTGCGTCGTTGCACTGGGCGTGTTCTTCTTTGGCGTCGTTGCGTAAACGCAATCTTTGGTGATGTCGTTGCACTGGACATAATCGCGATAACGTCGTTGCTGGGCGTGTTATTCTTTGGCGTCGTTGCGTGGACTTCTTGATTACGTCGTTGTTTGGGCGTGTTCTTCTTTGGCGTCGTTGCGTAGACTTCTTTGTCTTGATCGCGTCGTTACTGGGCGTGTTCTTTGCGATCGCGTCATTGCACGGGCGTATTCTTCTTGGCGTCGTTCCATGGACTTGCGATTCGTCGTTATGCGGGCGTGTTCTTCTTTGGCGTCGTTGCGTAGACTTGTTGGGCTGATAACGTCGTTGCCTGGACGTGTTTGCTGCTGGCGTCGTTGCGTAGACATTCTTTGTCTTGTCGCGTCGTTATGCGGGCGTATTCTTCTTTGGCGTCGTTGCGTAGACTTGCTGATCACGTCGTTGTCTGGACGTGTTGTTGCTGGCGTCGTTGCGTAGACTTGCTGTGTTGATAACGTCGTTGCACTGGGCGTGTTCTTTGCTCTGTAGAATAAATGCTCCTAGCTAAGCGAAAAGCGTTAGTGTATACCTGCTTAAACAAAATGATAATATATATGAGAAGTGCAATTTTATGGCTAGAGATGTCGTCCCTGATATGCCTGACGAATACTGAGATGTTGCCCTTGCACTGCAACTGACGAATTGTTATGATGCCTTTGTTGTGTGCGATGCGCTGGTTGCAAGTTTGACTTTATGCCCGAGGTGATGCGCTAGGTTTTGTTGCGGAACTTTGAATTTTGACTGCTGATTGTTGATGCCCCTCTCTGCTGCTGCTGCTTTTGCTCTTGACTTTGGATTGTTGTCATCCTCTGCCTTTCTTTGCTTTTTCATACGCTATCTGAAGAAACCTTTAGCGTATTTTCTATTCGGCTATTGCACTTTCGCTCTGTTAATATGAAGAACTGCGCTCAGAAAATTTGTGAGTTTTGGGAGTCGGTCGCATTTGACTTAGCGCCTTGTCCTTGATATCTGCGTGCAGTGCGCTTGGATTTGCGATCCACATGCAGTTTCCTACCTTGTCCCGATTTTGAGAAGGTGTCATCTTTGCTCTTCTTTTTGAGACCCGCTTTGCTATAGGAACGAGGCGAGTTAGGCTCGTTCGCTCGGATGCCGCCAGATCGGTCGTATCATTTGGACCGTGCCTTTGATCTTGTGAAATATTGATGCTCTGCCATTGCTAAGTCAAATACAAATCGACGCTTTGGGGAGATGATAAATCTTTCTAAAAATGCAACAAGCGGTGTTAGCATAAAGCACGTAATTTGCGGGTATGTAGCGGATATATATTGCATATAGCACATTTAAGCGTTTCCTAACATGCGGGGACCTCTTTATGCGGAGGAAGCCTAAACGTCACTTATGCGAGATTATGACGGATTTGTCCAAGTCGTCCAACTATAATGCCTTTGTTGGAAATGGCGACCAAATGGCGGTGCACTTTTCCCAATTTCGGCATGTCATGATTGGGTTTGGATTTGTCTGTCATTGCCACGCTACGTAATATCTTTGGTTGGTCGTTGGGTTGAGAAACGTCGACAAGTTTAGTGTCTTCTAATTGTGATGTCGATGCGAGGCCAGGCCAGCTAAGGTAAATGCATGCATGCCACTAAAATAAGGGTGGTATAGCTCATCTTAAGTTTGCTAAGATTTGGCTTTTACGGGCCTTGAGTTCCAGGCGGACAACTTCAGTGAGAAGGCTCTGCGACACCGGTTAGGCAGGGCACTCCACGTATATTACCAACTCTCCTAAATTTGGTTTTTGAAGAAAGAATTTTGCTGATGCACCCAGCGCACCTCGCATGTAGTGTGTGATTGTGTGAATTTTCCAGAGTGGAAGAAATATGAGCGGAATGCCAGTTTAAGGAAAGCAGTAAAGCAGGTAGCAAAAAATAAACAAAATACAATACACAAAAATTAAATGCAAATAATTGCCAGATAATTATCCTAGGTCTGTTGTGGTTAAGAACCTAAAATCCCAGTAGTCGCCATTTACTGTCGCGCCCGTTTCGTAGCGACATTTTTATAAAACTCCTGCTGCTTAAAAAAGTTTATAAAATAAAAAAAAATAAAACCTAAAAAAAAAAAAAAAAAAAAGCTTAAAAGGTTAAAAGTATTAAAAGTGCTAAAAGGATGCTAAAATTGCAAAAGAGGATGCTAAAGTGCTAAAGATGCTAAAGTTTAAACGGATGCTAAAATTTAAAATGCTAAAGGGGTTGCTAGAATGCTAAGGGTTGTAGTCATGCCACAATTAATTGGGGTGAATTAGGACACCTAAATGTTTAACTAGTTTTAAGTAAAACATTAACTCCATTTTATGAAATTTGCTAAACTTAGTGAGATTAGGTAAGGGTTCTTTATTAATCTAGAGGAAGGGTTAAGCACATCAAGATCGCTAACTGCGGTTGTCTGCCAAACCTAGGGTAATTATTGTATTTAAAAATGCAAAGTAAAAGATCTTCAGCTTAATAAAATGCTAAAATAATGTTAAAATGTTTAAAGGTGCTTAAGTCTAAAAGGGGCAAAAGGTGTTATATGCTAAAGTGCAGAATGCTAGGAGGTGCTAAAATTTTAAGGACAAAATGTGCTAAAGGTGCTAAGGGATTAATTTTAAAAGTAAAGGGTGTTAAATATTAAAGTGGTGCTTAAAACGCTAAAGTGCTAAAGAGTGCAAAAAGGTGCTAAAATGCTAAGGTTTTTAAAGGGCTAGAAATATGCTAAATAATGCTAAGGTGCTTTATAGACTAATTATGTGTTCATGCAAAGGTTATTTACGGACTAATTATGTATACTGCTAGCTAAATTAATCTTGCTTAACACAAATGCGATATTATATAAGGGGTGCTTTAAGAAATGTTTTATAGAAAGGGGCATGTTGATAAAAAGTTTGCAAGACTAATACTATATAAAAAAAATAAAGTTTTAAAGAGTGCTTTTATACTGTTTATAGATATATGCCATGTTGATTTATGATCAAAGACAAGCTTTTAGAATCAAATATATATGACGTAGTGCAAAAGATGATTATTTTATAGTTTTAGATAATAAAAATTTATTCAACACAAATTATTTATATTATGCTAATGAAAGAGCTTATGAGAAAATTAATTTATTTTATCATGGATTTTATAAAGAAATAATACTTTAGTCGCGAGTTAAATTATTTAGTAAGGTTTAGATATGTATGACAAGCATAAAAGACAAGCAGGTCGGAAGTGCGTTTTTAATTATGAATTGCTTTCCCTTATATGTTTGAAACTTAATTGTTCTAGATATCCTAAATATTACAGAAATAGAGTTATTAAATTACAATAAACAAATGAATAAATGAATAGCAAGTAAAGAGAGAGAATGGGATTTAAGAATGCTCTTTACGACGGATGACGACGTCCTATTTGTTTTCTAGGAATTCCTGAAGCGGGAACGGGAATGCGGATGCAGATGCGGGTTGCCATTTGAAATAGCTCGCGACGAGTCTCGCCATGAGACTCTTCATTTTTGCTCCAATGCGTGCCATGTAAAAAAAAGAGAAGATAAGGATTAGTATACACTCGAACTTGTCAATTAATAAATATGCATTTAGCAAACTTCAACACACAATTTATATCAAAAACCCATATATTCGTGAATAAACAATGAAGTCGATTATCACGATGAAGCAGTGAGAAACAAGTAGAGGGGACTTAACCCAAATATACGCATGGGCCAGCTAATAATGCAAAGGTAAGAATGAATACTCATGGGCCTAGGAAGACCTATTACAACTTGTTTAGGTGGCGACTCCCCAGCAGAGTCGCCATTTCTGTCGCGCCCTTTTTCGGCCGCGGCATTTATTTTTCTAAACTCCTGCTTCTCCGATTAAAAAACAAAAGGTTAGAAAATAAAATAATAAAAGGGAATCATATTAAAAGGGTGCTAAAATATAAGAGGATGCTAAAAAGGTGCTAAAGTTTAAAAAAGATTAATTTTAAAGCTAAAGGGTGCTAAAAGTGCAAAAAATGCTAAAGGGTTCGCGGGAGTCGCCACCTAATTGGTTTGGGTGAATTAGGACACCTAAATGTTTAACTAGTTTAAAGTAAAACATTAACTACATTTTAATGGTCTGCTAAACTTAACGAGATTCCGGGTAAGGGTTCTTTATTAATCTAGAGGGAAGGGGTTAGGCACCCTCTAAGATCCGCTAACTTGCGGTTGTCCTGCCAAACCTAGGGTAAATTATTATGTTAGAGAAATGCGTGTTTTAGAAAATATTTAAAAGAAAGTATTTAAAACATATGAGATGTATTTTGATCAAAAGAAAATGTAAGATTTTGTTTTAATATATAAAGTTAGTTTTGATGGAAAAACATGCATTCATAAGGTATTTATATGAATTTATTCGATTGTATAGCATAACATAGAAGTAGTAATGCAAAATCGATTATGGCGAAATATGCATTATAAAATCATAGCATGCAAAGTGCCTATTTGGCAAGCAAAAGTAGTTTTCTATATGAATGATAATGAATTTTGAAAATGGGTTAGGAATTTGATCATAAATAATATCCTAGCTACATGATTGATTATGCAAGTGAAGATTATTGAGTGGTTTATTATAAATGTTAAACAATGTATGGCGTGCCTAAAGTAACTAACTTAAAGGAAGCAAAATTAAATTAATTTCTATTTATTGATTCAAGGTTTAACTATTATAAATGCTAATTAATTGGTATAGTGTTAGACAATTAATTTACAACAAATAAATGAAGCAAAGTAAGAATAAGTAAGGAGGACTCGAAGGAGGCGGCGTCTTTTGCGGCGGTTTGAATTTTCGGGTAGAGATGAAGATGCACCTGAGATGCAATTCCTTGTCTATTATACTCATGATGAGTCTCAATGAGACTCCTCGTTTAACTCAAGCGTACCATGCAAAAGAAAAGAAAATAAGGATTAGTATCGTTAAACCCGATAGCGATTACATACTCAAACATGCTTATAATTTAATTATTAAATCAAACAAGATGACAAGTCCATCATTCGTGACCAGTGCGTAGAACCAACCCGATGTATATATAAATTTTGAAGTCAAAGAAGACTCAACTGTCGGTTGGGCCTAGAGTAACTTAACAAAATATCCATAGATTTATAGAGTCTTTGGACAGCGGTAATATAGTGAGATACCACATGTAACCACTTGTAGAATAATCATATATAGCCAATTGAAGCGAGCGAGACAATGATTTCCAAATAAGCAATTTTAGATTCTTGTTAAGCGAGGATAGGCCCGGTACATAGCAAAATAGTTTAATCATGAATAAACCTCGAGGAATAGTTAATGTACATACGAGCTGATAAAAATAGGACAACCGACATATACATTATGATATCCATAATGACATGCTAAACATATAAGCGAAGATGTACTCGGTCTGTCCGTATATCTCTGCGTATATGCTTACTACATTTTAATTCAAGACAACAAACAAGCGAGAACAAAATCGATTGAACAACTATTCATTAGAAGCGGTTGCATGGATTCAATTTCAAGTTTCGTTATGGCCTGAACCATAGTTCTTGGATATGGAGATCAACATGTCGATAAGACCCTAGCGGTAACGGATGAATCTTCTGAAGTTTAACGAAGCGTATTGCGGTATCTCTTAATAACTTAACAAGCGTGTTAACATATACCACGTCTTTTCATTGAAAGGATTTATTGATCAATCAAAATTAAAGCGGTGTGACTTGGGGAGAGCGGGAAGACAATCTGACAAATTGGTCGGTGAGCTGTGCCCGACAAATGAGCAAGTAAGGACAGCCCAGTTAGTTAATGGCGCTACGCAAGCGCAAACTCGGTAACTACAAAGATCCCATATACGGACAACTCGTCTATTGTCATGATTACGCGAACTCATCTCTCCTAAAATGCCAGCGATTGTGAAGATAACTTAGACCAATTTGAAGCGATAAGCGAATCATTCTTTGAAACTTAATAAGCATAAACAATCATTTAATCCGATACATGCCTAATCGATCACACAAATACACGCATTACACATCACGACATCAAGCGAAGTTTAAAGCGGAAAGGGTAATAATTTTACCTTCTCGGGCGTGAGCGAAGCGGCGTATCAAGTCGTCGATTCACGGGGTGTATTGCGATGCGATTGAAAGCGATGAAGTCTTTGAGTTGTTTCTAATTTCACGAAATTAATTCTTGGTTGATTCTGGACTTTTAAGCGATTTACTATGGATGCTTCTTGCTTTGCCAGAATTGACCTCTTTCTTTTGGTTTCGATTTGTTGCTTGTTTTAGTGAACTTTTGAATTCTTTTCCCATACGTCCTTGCCCCTTTGCATGATGAAAAGCTTACGTATTTATAGCCCTCGATCGTGTTACGAATTTGGTAAGGTTTTCAATCGATTTGTGTATTGATCTTGGGCGATTTTATGGGCTGATTTTGTGTGATACTTAGTAGCTTTAGGAAGGTTTTGGGTGACGGATATGGTAAGGAGAAGTTGGCTGGGTGCGTGGGTAAAGGGAAACCCCGGATTCTCCGGCGAGAAATCCGGGCATGGGGCGACGGGGGTGCGAGGGAGAGGTGCGGCTAGGGTTCTGATTGAGGGGGCAGAGAGATAAGATGCAGGGTATAATGTTATAAGACTTTGGGGTATTGGGCTGCGGTGGTGAAGAGGTATGGGAAGGTGTTGGGCGAGGTGGGCGCGGGTAGTGAAATGAAGAGTGGTGAGGTTATTAAAGGTGGGTTGATTAGGTTAGTTTTAAATATTAGGTATTTAATTAGTATTAATAGTTTTAATTAATTAGTGATAAATGAAATTAAACAAATTGTGATTAGATTATTTTAGGTGTTTTATTAGTCTAAGTTGAGTTTAAATTATTACAAAAATAAAACGGGTGTGCTGTTTAATTAATGTTTAATGTTTATAAAGTGATATCATTATTAAGACTTATTAAATAAACTTAGGACTTCTTAATTCTTTTATGAATGCTATTATTAAAACGCGGGTGTTGGATTATTATTTTATGTATTTATTAATTATTTAAGAATTAAGACAAAGCTTAAAGTTAGTTAATCTGGCGCGAGGACTCAGTGTTTAAAACCTACGTAAGGCGCGATGTCATTATTAAAATATTTATTTATGCTTGTATTTATGCTTTATTGTTGTATTTTATTATAAAATCCTAAAAATTATTTTACAAAAATTGGTGTAATTTTATGGTTAATGGGTGGGCGGGAGGGTCAAAATTGGGTGTCAGCAGATGTCCTCTTTGTATGGAGATGATGGAAGAATCTTGGACAAAGCGTTGACTCATGTAATTTTGTCTCGATCTTGAGTGCGAAATCTTTGGCGGAAGACAAGGTGTTGAAAAATCAAAAAGCGTCGATGTCGAGTTATGGCGACCTTTGGGTTACCATGGTCTAAACACGAGCGGGCTAATGCGGACTCAAAGCTGTCGATGTCGAGTTATGGCGACAGGCTATCATGGTCAAAACACGAAGCGGGCTAGCGGGCTTAAAGATGTCGATGTCGAGTTATGATGACCTTTGGGCTATGGTGCAAAAAGTAAAAGAATATAAGCGGCGAACACAGGGTGTCTTGCTATGGCTTGTGGTCTTTGGGTTCTACGGTGATGTGGAGTGAGTGGGCGGCGGCGAGGCTTACGCGTCGTTGGGAAGGTTGGCCCGACAGTTGCCGGTTATTGTAAGAGAAAATCGCGTTGTGCTCCTGGCTGCTGCATGCTAAGACTTGAACAAGCGGTTAGTGCATGCGCTAAGGCAAAATAATTTTAAAAACAATGTAGCGTGAATAGAAAAGATTATCTGCAAAAATATGATGCTGCTTTGTGTTGATGCGATCTGCAAATGTTGTGATTTCGCCTTGCATGGGCGTGTTGCGATTGTGAATGCGGATCGTTGTCGCTGCTGCGATTGCCCGTAGACTAAAGCTCGAAAGAGTTAGTGCATAAGCGCTAAGGCGAGAATAATATATGAGAAGAAAAAAAAATGCAATTTTGAGAGCGGAGAAATCGTCCTGCGTAGATGTGATATCTTGACTTGTAAATGCGTTTCGGACTTGTAAATGCGTTTCGGACTCGTCGTCGTTTCGGACTCGTTATCGTTTCGGACTTGGCGTCGTTTCGGACTTGGCGTCGTTTTGGACTGGCGTCGTTTTGGACTTATCGTCGTTTCGGACTTGGCGTCGTTTCGGACTTGGCGTCGTTTTGGACTTGGCGTCGTTTCGGACTTGGCGTCGTTTTGGACTTGGCGTCGTTTTGGACTTGGCGTCGTTTGGACTTGGCGTCGTTTTGGACTTGGCGTCGTTCCGGACTTGGCGTCGTTTTGGACTTGGCGTCGTTTTCAGACTTGGCGTCGTTTTTGGACTTGTTGCTTTGCTCGCGTAGGCTAAAGCTCGAGGAAGAGTTAGTGCATGCTTCTTAAAACGAGAATAATAAAGCATGAATGATAAAAATGCAATTTTGAAGCAGAAAAATCTTCCTTGTGTAGATGTAATATGCTGATGATGGCGTCGTTTCGGACTTCTTTGTCTTGATCGCGTCGTTACTGGACATATTCTTCTTGGCGTCGTTGCGTGGACTCATTTGTCTTGTAACGTCGTTACTGGGCGTGTTCTTCTTTGGCGTCGTTGCGTGGACTCATTTGTCTTGATCGCGTCGTTGCGTGGATGTGTTCTTCTTTGGCGTCGTTGCGTGGACTTGCGATCACGTCGTTATGCGGGCGTGTTCTTCTTGGCGTCGTTCGCGTAGACTTGTTGTCTTGATAACCATTGCACTGGGCGTATTTACTGCTGGCGTCGTTGCATGGACTTCGATTACGTCGTTGTTTGGGCGTGTTCTTCTTGGCGTCGTTGCGTAGACTTCTTTGTCTTGATGCGTCGTTACTGGGCGTGTTCTGCTTGCGATAACGTCATTGCGGACGTATTCTTCTTTGGCGTCGTTGCATGGACTTCGCGATTACGTCGTTATGCGGGCGTGTTGTTCTTTGGCGTCGTTGCGTAGACTTGTTGGGTGATAACGTCGTTGCACTGGGCGTGTTCTTCTTTGGCGTCGTTGCGTGAACATTCTTTGTCTTGATCGCGTCGTTATGCGGGCGTATTCTTCTTGGCGTCGTTGCGTGGACTTCTTGATCACGTCGTTATGCGGGCGTGTTGTTCTTTGGCGTCGTTGCGTAGACTTCTTTGTGTTGATAACGTCGTTGCTGGGCGTGTTCTTTGCTCGTAGAATAAATGCTCCTGGCTAAGCTTGAAAGCGTTAGTGTATACCTGCTTAAACAAAATGATAATATATATGAGAAGTGCAATTTTATGGCTAGAGATGTCGTCACGATATGCTGGCGAATGCGAGATGTTGCCGCTTGCCTGTGGCAATTGTTATGATGCCTTTGTTGTGTGCGATCTGGCTGGTTCTGAGTTTGACTTTATGCCCGAGGTGATGCGCTAGGTTTTGTTGCGGAACTTTGAATTTTGACTGCTGATTGTTGATGCCCCTCTCTGCTGCTGCTGCTCTTGCTGCGGACTTTGGATTGTTGCAATCCTCTGCCTTTGCTGCTTCTGTTAGTATGAAAAGACCTGCGCTCAAAGAAAATTTTGTGAGTTTTTTGGGGGGGGTCGATTTGTATTGACCATGCGCTTGTTCCTTGATATCTGCGCTGGTTGTTTGGACTTACAACCCTATGCATCCCAGTTTTGAAAAGTGCGGCCTAAAATGGGTCTCAAGGTAGTTGCTTGCGGGCTATGTGTATTCTTGTCATTTTTAAAGCGAAGGAAGGTTTCCTAATGGTGTGGCGAAGCGATTTAGGCGCTACGTATCGTGAGGAATCGGTCGAGCGTAGTTCATTCTGGCGAATATTGGGTAGAATTAAAATTCTAGGTGTGGGGCCAGGCGAGGCGGCGCTGCGTATCCACTAAGGAATCGAGTCAAGCGTAGTTCATTACAAGCAAAGCGAAGAAAACATTATTAAAGCTTAAAAATGAGTTTATAAATTATTACGCTAAAATAAATTGTTTTCCAATCAGGCTCTGGCGGACGAGCGAGTGCAAATCCAATCAATATGCCTTCGTACTGCTTCGTGGATGGTTTGGGTCTTCATGCTCTGCTATCTCCTCTTACGGCCTCTGCGTAGTGCATGCTCGGATAAATGGTGATTCGAGGCGGAATGGGCATAAGCGAAGTGTATTCCTCGTCTAAGGTTATCAGTGCACATTGGCGTGGCGTGGTTTGGCAAGGGTTATCATGCACATTTGGGGCGGGATCCTTTATGAATTACCGCCTGCGATCGGTGTCTCGATTACGTCACGAGGAGTGGCAACCCGGTGTCATGTCTGGGCTATTGGGTGATCTAGCGTAACTTGTTCTCGTCATACCATCTTGGGATAGGGTCGGGGATCCTTCGGAATCGGTTGGATTAGGCTGCGGCTCATGACCTTTCATATATTCGAGGTATGGGTTGGCTAGTGGGGTGCGCACTTTGGGTGGTTTCCTTGAATTCTTATTTGCTGCAGGTGCGTTGGGTGCTCTGATACATTGGCGGGCTTGATGGGTGGATCTATGCGGGCGGGATAAGCGGGTGCTTGTGAAGTGTTATATATAGTTTGTGTGTGGTAGTTGTGGTAGTATGATGGGTTTTGGTATGTCATAAATGCTTGGGTTTGCGTTCTTGTACAAGCATGGAAGGAAGCGTCTCTTTCTTCCTCGTGAAGTACTCCCAGTGCCACAGTGAATCGCCTTATTAGTTGCTTGTAATCTTTGCGGTTGTAATCCTACCGGTTTAATACCTTAACCTTCTGAAGTCGCCCATTCTAATAACCATGAAATTCCGCGATGGCGCTTATCATCCGCTCGTAGTAGGTTGCATCCTTGAAGATTGTGCGAATAATGTGGTCGTCTCACTCTCGCGTGGGTGGTTGCACTTCAGCGCCTCACGAGCGCGCTCGTGGCGTATTCTGCGAATGTTTACGTAGTCTTCTTCTCCAACTTCATTAAGTAGAACACATCTCTGCGGTTTACGTGTTGAACTGAACGCTCGCACAAAATCTTGGGCGATGCGTTCCGGTATGCCCGTTTCACGGATCTGGCTAGTGTACGATCTATTGCCTCGCGGTTAAGCGAATGAACAACTTCATGATGGCCATTGGGTTCTTCCCTACCGATTAACTTGCCATGATATGATCTCAAGTGTGCGCGAGGATTTCTCTTCCCGTCAAATAAATCGAACTTGGCGCCTTATATCCCTGGCGGTTCCACGTACGGATGCGTGCAAAGATCTTCGTAATCTAGTCGCCCGTGACCTTTATCCGATCGCGTACCACGAGCGGCTTCTTTCGGTGTGAATCTCTCGAACTCGTCATCGTCCATTTTGGCTCGGACTTCCCTTTCCGTTTCTTCGTAATGATCCCTTCTTGGTGAAGCGGGGGCGGTAAAGGTTGGGTTTACGTTGTGTAAGTTAGGTATGCGGGTGGTTTCTTTGAAATTTGGTAGTGGGTATGGTGCGTGGGCATTGGTTGGCTTAGCGATTAGGGCTGATTATGGTGAAGTGAGTAGGCGGAGGCGAGTGCGTAGGCGATGGGAGGATCATTTGAAGGTGAGGTTGATGATTGGCGGGCGAGGCGATTGGGTCGATGGCGCGGCCTTTGTGGGAGTTTTGGGGATATGTGGTGGTGGAGGTCGATGCGGGGTGGTCTGCGAGATAGTGGCCCTTTGCTCTGGCATAGGGTATTCAGCGATGGATAGGTTGGTCGATTCCGTAGCCTCTCCGTCTCGACTGCGTCTCGACAATCATTGCGGCGGTGAGCAATACATTTTCTGGTGGTGATATTCCTCATACGAAGTTTACATTTGTGAGAACAATTCCCAAACCATTGGCTCGGGCGCCACAGGCGATCATATCGTCATTTCTTGCCTTGGATGCGGTGAAGTGTGGATGCTCAGAGCATTGTTGAGTCAAATACGAACCGACCTTTGGGGAAGATGATAAATCTTTCTAAAAATGCAACAAACAGTGTTAGCATAAGAACATAATTTTGCAATTATGTAGCAGATATATTGCAACAACACATCCAAACGTTTCCTAATATGCAAAAGGGGGGGGGGGGGCTCTTTTTGCCAGAGGTAGGCCTAGACGTCATATATGCGATAATGATGGATTGGTCCGAGCCATCGGAGAAATGCTTTTATTGGGACTAAAAATAATTAAATTGCAACAATGAAATGTTAAAATTAAAGATCTGTTCCTAATGTTATATTGTGTTGTTGGCGAATGTGGCGGTGGTGTTGCTAGGCCCTGCTCCTGCATCTTTCAAATATTGCATGATGTTTTGAAGTTGGTCCCACCTCTCAGGGGGAACGGTGTTGTTCCCTAATCTGCACACTTTTACCCAATTGGTCATGTCGATATCCTCGAAACCTTGCTTGCCTTTGGGGCTTGGACTGCTACAATCTTCCTTGAACCGTACGGTATTGAGGCGTACCTCATAACCGTATTTGACATCTATTTTCTCAGCGTTGTTCCGTTCTTGAGATTTGCTTAACTGCGGGAAAGTGCAATTTGCCCCAACGCGACCTCTGAATCCTTCGTATACGATTGGGCGGGATTACATTCTTGACCAAGCGGCGGAGTACACGCGGAGCATATGGTGAGTCCCTTGTCAGATGAGCTCGATGTAATAGCGGTCCTTGCTCCTTACATAGGCTTTGTTGATACGGGATAGCGATGGGTACCTCCATTGCACTTGGTTGCTAGTGCGGGATGCGAGAAATTCATACCGGTCCACTAAATGCAAGCGGGTGAAACAAACCGCTTCATCTGTCGTAAAACTACAATCCTATAATCATTGCTAAAACAAATGTCATCGTATTCGATCGCTGATAAAAGTGTTCCATGGCCACATGTAAGATGAGATTGCATCCTCGAAGAAATTGGTTTCCGCCGCTTGCATTTTCCTAGAGCTCGAAATATCTCGGCTAGAATCATGGGAACCAAAGTAAGTTGCGTGCCATTAATGCCTTCAAAAACCATCAGGTCACGAGAACATATGCAATCTTGATCGTCCGTATTCGAGAAACACTAGAGTGCCTAATAGAACAGCGGTGAATGCGGTATGTCGTCTAGTTTTCCATTGTCCCAAACGCAAGAAAACTCCTTTCGGAATGGTGATAGCTATCTTGGCGACCGTATCTCGTCAGATAATCTAGGAAACGATTGTTCTCGAAGCAGCGGAGTTCGCTGCGTTTTTAGGCCCGTGTAATGTAAGAATCTCTTTCAGTTGATTATAAGGGATGATTTGCCCTCTGTCTTGGTAAGCTAGGCTCGTGAAGTAGTTGATCTCCTCAGCGTGGGGGTGAGTTGAAGTCTCGAAACACGAACCTTTGCGCTTATCAGGATCAGGCCGAATTAAGGCCCTAACTATATGTTGATCGGGCGATGTCAAACAAAGCCATGAGACAACCTAATTTGCTTACGATAATCATTTTCTTTGCCGTCGAAATTCTCCCGAAACCTTTAGCTTTGCCGGAACACGCTTACCATTCGACCTCGGGATTATTGGAATCTGCTCGTCCTTCTCGGGCGTGAACAAGGGCGACAAATCAAGTCGTCGACCACTCGGGTTTCGGCTGCGATGCGAGATAGAGCGAGGTTGATTCTTGATTTCCTTTACGAAATCGGAAGAAGAAGGGTTTCAAACCTCTGTTCTTGTGAAACTAAAGAAATTTGAGTCTTTGTGTTACCTAGTGTTTACTATTGTTTCTGATTGAATCCGGATCTGGATCTTTGTGTTATACTTGTGTTCACCACTTGTTTTCGACTCCTCTTGAGCTCTCTCGAGAATTGGCGCTATTGGTTTTGGGTGCCTCACGATTTACGAGTCTCTCGATGCCTATTAAATGCATAGTAGTTCTGTATTTATAGCTACGATTTGGGTCTAAGTTTGGTAAGTAATAAAGGTGATTTTGTGCGATTTATGCGAATCTTGGCGAGATTGAGGATGAAGATTTGTTACCGTCTAGGGACTGATTTTAAATGCAATTTGGGCCTTGGTTTGGTGTAATATTGTTATATGATGTAAATGGTAAGTATGTAATGGTGATTTGGGCGAGATTTTTGGTGCTGGTTCTCGCTATGGCAAATTCTAGGAAAGGAAAGTGGGATTTTGGTCATGATCTGGCGGGATTTAGGGCGTGTGGGTAAGGGAGGCGGCGAGAAAGGCTTAGGGTTTTCTTTAGGCTTTTTTTTTTGTTTGGTTCGTCGACAGGGAGAGGTGAAAATGGTAAAGGGCTGAGAGGGGGCGAAGGTATAGGGAAATAAGGGATGTTGTGAATGCTGAGATGCTAGATGCTGCCACTGACGAATTGCCATGATGCCTTTGTTGTGATGCATTCGTGAACCATGTGGATTGTCATGATGTCTTTGTTGTGCGTTTGTGCACTGCATGAGTGGACTTGGTCCCTGTCCTGCCAAACCTAGGGTAATTATTATATTTAAAACACAGAGCAGAGTCGCCATTTCTGTCGCGCCCTTTTTCGGCCGCGGCATTTATTTTCTAAACTCCTGCTTCTCCGATTAAAAAACAAAAGGTTAGAAAATAAAATAATAAAATGCTAAAAGAAAAGTTAAAGAAATGTTTAAAGTATTAAAAATGCTAAAGAAGTTTGCTAGAATGCTAAAGGTAGTGTTAGGGTGCTTAAATATTAAAAGGTGCTAGAAAGGGGCTAAAAGTGTAAAAGGGTTGCTAGGGTGTTAACTTTAAAAGTTAAAATGCTAAGGGGTTCGCGGGAGTCGCCACCTAATTGGTTTGGGTGAATTAGGACACCTAAATGTTTAACTAGTTTAAAGTAAAACATTAACTCCATTTTAATGGTCTGCTAAACTTAACGAGATTAGGTAAGGGTTTCTTTATTAATCTAGAGGGAAGGGGTTATTCACCCTCTAAGATCAGCTAACTTGCGGTTGTCTGCCAAACCTAGGAGTAAATTATTATGTTAGAGAAATGCGTGTTTTAGAAAATATTTAAAGAAAGTATTTAAAACATATGAGATGTATTTTGATCAAAAGAAAATGTAAGATTTTGTTTTAATATATAAAGTTAGTTTTGATGGAAAAACATGCATTCATAAGGTATTTATATGAATTTATTCGATTGTATAGCATAACATAGAAGTAGTAATGCAAAATCGATTATGGCGAAATATACATTATAAAATAAGCATGCAAAGTGCCTATTTAGCAAGCAAAAGTAGTTTTCCTATATGAATGATAATGAATTTTGAAAATGGGTTAGGAATTTGATCATAAATAATATCCTAGCTACATGATTGATTATGCAGTGAAGATTATTGAGTGGTTTATTATAAATATTAAACAATGTATGGCGTGCCTAAAGTAACTAACTTAAGGGAAGCAAAATTGAATTAATTTCTATTTATTGATTCAAGGTTTAACTATTATAAATGCTAATTAATTGGTATAGTGTTAGACAATTAATTTACAACAAATAAATGAAGCAAAGTAAGAATAAGTAAGGAGGACTCGAAGGAGAGGCGACGTCTTTTCTTGGCGGTTTGAATTTTGGGTAGAGATGAAGATGCACGGATGCACGATTCCTTGTCTATTATACTCGTGATGAGTCTATAATGAGACTCCTCGTTTAACTCAGGCGTACCATGCAAAAGAAAAGAAAATAAGGATTAGTATCGTTAAACCCGATAAGCGATTACATACTCAAACATGCTTATAATTTAATTATTAAATCAAACAAGATGAGTCCATCGTTCGTGACCAGTAGAACGACCCAATGTATATATAAATTTTGAAGTCAAAGAAGACTCGACTGTCGGTTGGGCCTAGAGTAACAACAAAATATCCATAGATTTATAGAGTCTTTGGACAGCGGTAATATAGTGAGATACCACGTCTTAACCAACGTAGAATAATCATATATAGCCGAATCGAAGCGAAGGCGAGACAATGATTTCCAAATAAGCAATTTTTAGATTCTTGTTAAGCGAGGATAGGCCCGGCTAGCAAAATAGTTTAATCATGAATAAACCTCGAGGAATAGTTAATGTACATAGGCAGGCCCGATAAAAATAGGACAACCGACATATACATTATGATATCCATAATGACATGCTAAACATATAAGCGAAGATGTACTCGATTACTGTCCGTATATCTCTGCATATGCTTACTACATTTTTAATTCAAGACAACAAACAAGCGAGAACAAAATCGATTGAACAACTATTCATTAGAAGCGGGTGCGTGGATTGATTTCAAGTTTCGTTATAGCCTAGCCCATAGTTCTTGGATATGGAGATCAACATGTCGATAAGACCCTAGCGGTAACGGATGAATTCTGCGAAGTTTAACGAAGCGTATTGCGGTATCTCTTAATAACTTAACAAGCGTGTTAACATATACCACGTCTTTTCATTGAAAGGATTTATTGATCAATCAAAATTAAAGCGGTGTGACTTGGGGAGAAACGGGAAGACAATCTGACAAATTGGTCAGTGAGCTGTGCCCGACAAATGAGCAAGTAAGGACAGCCCAGTTAGTTAATGGTGCTACGCTAAGCTGCAAGCTTCGATGACTACAAAGATCCCATATACGGACGACTCATTATTGTGATTACGCGAACTCATCTCTCCTAAAATGCCAGCGATTGTGAAGATAACTTAGACCGATTTGAGCGATAAGCGAATCATTCTTTGAAACTTAATAAGCATAAACAATCGTTTAATCCGATACATGCCTAATCGATCGCACAAATACACACATTACAGCATCACGACATGAAGCGAAGTTTAAAGCGGAAAGGGTAATAATTTTACCTTCTCGAGGCGTGAGCGAAGCGTATCAAGTCGTCGATTCACGGGGTGTATTGCGATGCGATTGAAAGCGATGAAGTCTTGAGTTGTTTCTAATTTCACGAAATTAATTCTTGGTTGATTCTGGACTTTTTAGGCGATTTACTATGGATGCTTCTTGCTTTGCCGAATTGACCTCTTTCTTTTGGTTTCGATTTGTTGCTTGTTTTATTGAACTTTTGAATTCTTTTCCCTACTGTCCTTGCCCTTTGCATGATGAAAAGCTTACGTATTTATAGCCCTCAATCGTGTTACGAATTTGGTAAGGTTTTCAATCGATTTGTGTATTGATCTTGGGCGATTTTATGGGCTGATTTTGTGTGATACTTGTAGCTTTAGGAAGGTTTTGGGTGTGGATATGGTAAGGAGAAGTTGGCTGGGTGCGTGGGTAAAGAAACCCGTTCTCGTGAGAAATCGGGCATGGGGCGACGAGTGCGAGGAGAGTGCGGCTAGGGTTACGATTGAGGGGCGAGAGAGATAAGGTGCAGGGTATAATGTTATAAGACTTTGGGGTATTGGGCCTGCGGGTCGCGGGCTGAAGAGGTATGGGGAAGGTGTTGGACGAGGTGGGCCGCGGGTAGTGGGCTGAAGAGTGGGCTGAGGGTTATTAAAAGGTGGGTTGATTAGGTTAGTTTTAAATATTAGGTATTTAATTAGTATTAATAGTTTTTAATTAATTAGTGATAAATTAAATTAAACAAATTGTGATTAGATTATTTTAGGTGTTTTATTAGTCTAAGTTGAGTTTAAATTATTACAAAAATAAAACGGGTGTGCTGTTTAATTAATGTTTAATGTTTATAAAGTGATATCATTATTAAGACTTATTAAATAAACTTAAGACTTCTTAATTCTTTTATGAATGCTATTATTAAAACGCGGGTGTTGGATTATTATTTTATGTATTTATTAATTATTTAAGAATTAAGACAAAGCTTAAAGTTAGTTAATGCGGGCGCAAGACTCCAAGTGTTTAAAAACCTACGTAAGACGCGATGTCATTATTAAAATATTTATTTATGCTTGTATTTATGCTTTATTGTTGTATTTTATTATAAAAATCCTAAAAAATTATTTTACAAAAATTGGTGTAATTTTATGGTTAATGGTAGGGCGGGAGGGTCAAAATTGGGTGTCAGCGGATGTCCTCTTTGTATGGAGATGATGGAAGAATCTTGGACAAAGCGTTGACTCATGTAATTTTGTCTCGATCTGAGTGCGAAATCTTTGGCGGGAAGACAAGTGGCCTTGAAATCAAAAGCGTCCCGATGTCGAGTTATGGCGACCTTTGGGTTACCATAGTCTAAACACGAGGCGGGCTAGAGGCGGACCTGAAGCATCCCGGTGTCGAGTTATGGCGACCTTTGGGTTACCATGGTCAAAACACGAAGCGGGCTAATGCGGACTTAAAGATGTCGATGTCGAGTTATGATGACCTTTGGGCTATGGTCTAAAAAGTAAAAAGAATATAAGCGGCTTGAACACAGGGTGTCTTGCTATGGCTTGTGGTCTTTGGGTTACATGGTGATGTGGGCGAGTGGGCCAAGCGGCAGGCTACGCGTCGTTGGGAAGGTTGGCCCGGCAGTGCCGGTTATTTGTAAGAGAAAATCGCGTTGTGCTCACTGCTCTGCGTACTAAGACTTGAACAAGCGGTTAGTGCATGCTGTTAAGGCAAAATGATGATGCATAATTTTAAAGTAATGCAAGCGTGAGTAGAAAAGGTTATCTGCAAAAATATGATACTGCTTGTGTTGATGCGATCTGCAAATGTTGTGATTTCGCCGCTTGCGGGCGTGTTGCGATTGTGAATGCGGATCGTTTTCCTTGCTGCAATTACCCGCACGCGGGCGTGTTGCGATTGTGAGCAGCGGATATGTCGTCACTGCTGCAAATGTACTGTAGACTAAAGCTCGAAAGAGTTAGAGCATAAGCTGCTAAGGCGAATAAAGCATGAATGAGAGAAATGCAATTTTGAGAGCGAGAGAAAAATCGTCCACTGGGCGTCTTCTGCTTGGCGTCGTTTCCGGACTTCTTTGTCGCGATGCGTCGTTACTGGGCGTCTTCTTTGCTGGCGTCGTTGCGTGAAGCGCAATGTTGATGTTGTCGTTGCTGGACCTGATGTTGATAACGTCGTTGCCTGGACGTGTTGTTGGTGGCGTCGTTGCGTAGGCAATCTTGATGATGTCGTTGCACGGACATAATCGCGTGGCGTCGTTACTGGGCGATGTTCTTCTTTGGCGTCGTTGCGTAAACGCAATCTTGATGGTTTCGTTACTGAACCTGATGTTGTCGCGTCGTTACTGGGCGTGTTCTTCTTTGGCGTCGTTGCGTAAACGCAATCTTGATGGTGTCGTTGCACAGACCTGATATTCTTTGGCGTCGTGCGTAAACGCAATCTTGATGATATCGTTGCCTTGACATAATCGCGATGATGTCGTTACTGGACATAATATTCTTGGCGTCGTTGTGTACAAACGCAATCGCGATGGCGTCGTTACTGGGCGTGTTCTTCTTTGGCGTCGTTGCGTAGACGCAATGCTGATGATGTCGTTGCCTTGACATAATGCTGATAACGTCGTTGCCTGGACGTGTTGCTGCTGGCGTCGTTGCGTAGACGCAATGCTGATGATGTCGTTGCCTTGACATAATGCTGCTGGCGTCGTTGTGTAGACGCAATGCTGATGACGTCGTTGCCTGGACGTGTTGCTGCTGGCGTCGTTGCGTAGACGCAATGCTGATGGTGTCGTTACTGGACCGCAATCGCGTCGCGTCGTTACTGGGCGTATTCTTCTTTGGCGTCGTTGCGTGAGCGCAATCGCGATGGTGTCGTTGCTTGAACCTGATGTTGATCGCGTCGTTGCACTGGGCGTATTCTTCTTTGGCGTCGTTGCGTGAAGCCAATCGCGATAGCGTCGTTACTGGGCGATGTTCTTCTTGGCGTCGTTGCGTAAACGCAATCTTGATGGTGTCGTTGCTGAACCTGATGCTCATGCGTCGTTACTGGGCGTGTTCTTCTTGGCGTCGTTGCGTAAAGCGTCGCGATGATGTCGTTGCACAGACCGCAATCACGGATAATGTCGTTACTGGACATGTTGCCTTTGGCGTCGTTGCGTAAACGCAATCTTGAGAGTGTCGTTACTGAACCTGATGTTGATAACGTCGTTACTGGGCGTGTTCTTCTTTGGCGTCGTTGCGTGAACGCAATCTTGATGGCGTCGTTACTGGGCGATGTTCTTCTTGGCGTCGTTGCGTAAAGCTTAATCTTGATGGTGTCGTTGCTGGACCTGATACTCATGCGTCGTTACTGGGCGTGTTCTTCTTTGGCGTCGTTGCGTGAAGCGATCTTGATGGTGTCGTTACTGACCGCAATCTTGCGTAACGTCGTTACTGGGCGTGTTCTTTGCTCCTGTATAATAAATGCTCCTGCAAGCTGAGCTTGAGAAAAATTAGTGTATAACTGGTAAAATAAAATGATAAATATATGAGAAATGCAATTATGTGAATAAGGATGTCTTCCCTGTATGATATGTGGGGTGTTGTGAATCTTTGAGATGCTAGATCTTGCCAGCGAATTGCCGTGAT
Organism: Przewalskia tangutica; assembly: GCA_029844215.1. Lineage (NCBI taxonomy): Eukaryota > Viridiplantae > Streptophyta > Magnoliopsida > Solanales > Solanaceae > Przewalskia > Przewalskia tangutica. The sequence goes on along the minus strand of CM056730.1, from coordinate 514,427 downwards.
GCCTTTGTTGTGATCGTTCGTGAACCGTGTGGATTGTCATGATGTCTTTGTTGTGCGTTTGTGCGCTGCATGAGTTCTGATTTGACTCTAGGCGAGTTGATGCGCTATAATTGGTTGCGGACTTTTGAATTATTTGATTATCGGTGCCTCTATCTCTCGGCGTATGGAATCATATTTGTCGGTGTCCTTCGTGGCGAAGTCCTTAAAGGATTGTCCCGATTTGGTATGGCCAAGTCGGATATATGTCGTCGCTTTGGACATAATCGCGATAACGTCGTTACTGGGCGTGTTCTTCTTTGCTCGCAGTAGGATAGATGCTCGCAAGCTTGAGAAAACATTAGTGTATACTGTTTAAATGAAATGGTAAACACGTCTGAGAAGTGCAATTTTATGGGTAGAGATGTTGTCCTGCTACGCGGATGAATGCGAGATGTCGTCCTTGCGTGGGCGTGCTAAATCTTTGCCCGACGAATTGCCATGATGCCTCTGTTGGGTGTGATGCATTGGTTGCCAATTTGACTTTGTGCCCTAGTTGATGCGCTAGGTTTTGTTGCGGAACTCTGAACTTTGATTGCCGATTGTTGATGCCCCTTTCTGCTGCTGCTGCTTCTGCTGCGGACTTTGGATTGTTGTCATCCTCTGCCTTTGTTGCTTTTCTTTATACGCTATCTGAAGAAACCTTTCGTGTATTTGCACTACTGCTTTGTTAATATGAAAAGACCTGCGCTCAAAGAAAATTTGTGAGTTTTGGGGGGGGGTCGATTCGTATCTGACTTCGCTGCCTTGTTCCTTGATATCTGCGTGCCAGGCCTGTTTGGATTTGCAGCCCCTGTCTGGTTTCCTACATTGTCCCAGTTTTGAGAAGGTGTCATGCTGCATCCGTTCGGCATTTAAGTAATTTAATATAAACTCAATGCAATTTTAATTTAACTTCGCAATAATGCGTAACAATAAAAATTTAAATAATAGCGTCGCATTCTAAAGTATTAAGCATTAATTAAATAGCACGCCCGCATTTATTTATTATAATAATTAGATTAATGAAGCACCCAATTATTTTAATCACATTTGTTAATTTAAGATATCACTAATTAATTAATACACTTGCCTAGAATTAATTAGCTAATTAATTAACTCCTAGAATTAAGCCTAATTAAAACTACCTAACTAATACCATTTAATTATCCTCATCGGTGTTCATTTCGACCGCGACATTTTTTATAAAACTCCTGCTGCTTAAAAAAGGTTAGAAAATAAAAAAAAAAAAAGCTAAAAAAAAAAAAAAAACTTAAAAGGTTAAAAGTATTAAAAGTGCTAAAAGGATGCTAAAATTGCAAAAGAGGATGCTAAAGTGCTAAAGATGCTAAAGTTTAAACGGATGCTAAAATTTAAAATGCTAAAGGGGTTGCTAGAATGCTAAGGGTTCGCGGAGTCGCCACCTAATTAATTGGGGTGAATTAGGACACCTAAATGTTTAACTAGTTTTAAGTAAAACATTAACTCCATTTTATGGGCTGCTAAACTTAGTGAGATTCTGGGTAAGGGTTCTTTATTAATCTAGAGGGAAGGGGTTAGGCACCCTCTAAGATCCGCTAACTTGCGGTTGTCCTGCCAAACCTAGGGTAATTATTGTATTTAAAAAATGCAAAGTAAAAGATCTTCCCGCTTAATAAAATGCTAAAATAATGTTAAAATGTTTAAAGGTGCTTAAGTCTAAAAAGGGGCAAAAGGTGTTATATGCTAAAGTGCAACAGAATGCTAGGAGGTGCTAAAATTTTAAGGACAAAATGTGCTAAAGGTGCTAAGGGATTAATTTTAAAAGTAAAGGGTGTTAAATATTAAAGTGGTGCTTAAAACGCTAAAGTGCTAAAGAGTGCAAAAAGGTGCTAAAATGCTAAGGTTTTTAAAGGGCTAGAAATATGCTAAATAATGCTAAGGTGCTTTATAGACTAATTATGTGTTCATGCAAAGGTTATTTACGGACTAATTATGTATACTGCTAGCTAAATTAATCTTGCTTAACCTGCGATATTATATAAGGGGTGCTTTAAGAAATGTTTTATAGAAAGGGGTATGTTGATAAAAAGTTTGCAAGACTAATACTATAAAAAAATAAAGTTTTAAAGAGTGCTTTTATACTGTTTATAGATATATGCCATGTTGATTTATGATCAAAGACAAGCTTTTAGAATCAAATATATATGACGTAGTGCAAAAGATGATTATTTTATAGTTTTCCGATAATAAAAATTTGTTCAACACAAATTATTTATATTATGCTAATGAAAGAGCTTATGAGAAAATTAATTTATTTTATCATGGATTTTATAAAGAAATAATACTTTAGTCGCGAGTTAAATTATTTAGTAAGGTTTAGATATGTATGACAAGCATAAAAGACAAGCAGGTCGGAAGTGCGTTTCTAATTATGAATTGCTTTCCCTTATATGTTTGAAACTTAATTGTTCTAGATATCCTAAATATTACAGAAATAGAGTTATTAAATTACAATAAACAAATGAATAAATGAATAGCAAGTAAAGAGAGAGAATGGGATTTAAGAATGCTCTTTCTGACGGATGGCAACGTCTATTTGTTTTTCTAGGAATTCTGAAGCGGGAGCGGGAATGCGGATGCGGTCACGGGTTGCCATTTGAAATAGCTCGCGACGAGTCTCGCCATGAGACTCTTCATTTTTGCTCCAATGCGTGCCATGTAAAAAAAAAGAGAAGATAAGGATTAGTATACACTCGAACTTGTCAATTAATAAATATGCATTTAGCAAACTTCAACACACAATTTATATCAAAAACCCATATATTCGTGAATAAACAATGAGGGTCAGTATGCAGTAGACAGTGAGAAACAAGTAGAGGGGACTTAACCCAAATATACGCATGGGCCAGCTAATAATGCAAAGGTAAGAATGAATACTCATGGGCCTAGGAAGACCTATTACAACTTGTTAGGACAGTTTAAGGGTCACAGGTATGGGTTGAATCCAGTATGCCTATGTACGGTAGCCAAATATGAATGTTACAATGATATACCTAAAGTTGTTGAATAAGACAGTCAGTGCATTTAGTGTATATTCAGAGCAAACAGAGAATCAGGGACTGAAGTTGATGTCCAGAATAAGTACACAAAGGATGTATACATGGAGGTTCAGTAGGAGTAGTATGCTAGCATGGGCACCATCTGGGCAAACTCAATAGACATAGGCACGATAATGACTTAGGAGATGTAGCTATCTAGCATAGGTATATTCCAACACTTAGAGGGGTAAAGGCATGTATGTATATATATATTTTCTCAAGCAAATTAAGATCCAGTAGAGTTTTACTAAGTGGTTTTCAGGAAAAACAGAGCATTTGAACATATGTTGGTTCATACTTACGAAAATCAAACCAGCAGACCAAATATGAATAGGCAAGGGTCTGACGGAAGGGATATACTAGTGTATATATTAAAACAAACAATGGAGAAAACAGCCTCATCTCATTATTCAAGGCAGCCTATTAGGTTTTAGTAATACAACTAGATTGACATATAGGATTAGGCAAAGGAAAGATTAAGTTCTTATGCCTCTAGACAAGACATAATAAGCATACAAACAAATCAAACAATGCTAGTCGACTACTAATACCACCAGGAAGAAAGAGAATTCAGGGACACCTGATATGACTCGACTGGAACAAACATACTGGAGCAATCACAAATGGACTGATTATTAAAGCATAATATTGGACTCAACAACCATTCTGCGATTGTCATTTTTTCCTTATTTTCTCTGAATTTGCAGATAACAAGTTTATCACCTCGCCAACAGAGGAAACTCAGATGCACGACTGGCTATGGCACATAAACAGGACACAACATTATATAAGTCATAGAGGATTCGATGCGTATGCGCAACACTGAACAACAAATAAGCTGACAGACACTTAGACAGTAGCTGATATTATATTTGTGCATCACTGAAGCTTATACTAATCTCAGATTATGCAAACAAACTACTACACGTTTAATACAGAGAATGCACAGAAATGCCAAATGAACTGGAAAGGATTGGGATTTACCTTCTCCGGACAGCGAGCCGGGGCAGCGTATCAAGTCGTCGGTCCAATCGACGGGTTTTGGGTTTTTGCGATGCGAATGAAAGGGCGAGGTTCTCTGCTCTGTGTTCCACTGCTGCTAAAGGTTTCGATGCTATCGGTTCCTTAAATTGCTATGTAGTTCCTCCTAACTATTGCTATTGGACTCCTCTGAGTTGGTTGACTGCTCTTAATTTCTGAGCCCCATTGCTAACGTCTTGCCCTGGTGGTTTTCAACTGCTGCTAAGGGTCGATGCTATCCCCCCTCAAAACCACCCCCCTATTGCATGCATATAGCCTCTGTATTTATAGCCCTCATTCGGGTTCTAAAATTGGTAAGGCTGAGAATGGGCTAAAATTGGTCTTGGTCGACCAGATTTGTGCTATTTGGGTATTGATTCGATATTGATTTTGGACGATTCTTGGGGTGTAAAATCGATTAAGGTAAGTTCTGATTTGAAGGGATTTGGGTGCTGGTTATGGTAAGAAATCGTCGGAGAAAGAGAAGGTAAGGAAGGCTTGATTACGCCGGATTCTCAGGCGAGAATCTCGGCTGGGTGATGGGTAAGGTGCTGGCGGCGGTTTTGGAATTTTAGGGTTCTGGTTTCTTTTCCTAAAGGGTTCGATAGGGACGAAGGTGAAGGCTCAGAAAGGAAAAGAAAAGGCTGGGCAAAATAAAAGGTGGGCTGGGTAGTTAAATTAGGGGTGTTGGGCTGCGGATTTGGGCTTTGCGGGTCGCGGGTGTTGGGCGAGTGGGCTGGAATGGGTTGGGTAGAAAATGGTATTAGTTAGGTAGTTTTAATTAGGCTTAATTCTAGGAGTTAATTAATTAGCTAATTAATTCTAGGCAAGTGTATTAATTAATTAGTGATATCTTAAATTAACAAATGTGATTAAAATAATTGGGTGCTTCATTAATCTAATTGTTATAATAAATAAATGCGGGCGTGCTATTTAATTAATGCTTAATACTTTAGAATGCGACGCTATTATTTAAATTTTTATTGTTACGCATTATTGCGAAGTTAAATTAAAATTGCATTGAGTTTATATTAAATTACTTAAATGCCGAATGCAAGTATGATATTTAAGAATTGTTTAAAGCTTTTATAAATGCGACGCTATTAGATGCATGTATTTAGATTAAAAAATTGATTTTAAATGATTACTAATTAATTGCGGCTATGCTATGAGGTTATCGCTAAATTATTTATTTTATGCATTTATTAATTATTTAGGAATCGTGACAGGGCTTAAAATTAGTTAATGCGGGCGCGGGACTCTAAGTGTTTAAAACTCTACGTAAGACGCGATGCCATTATTAAATTATTTATTTATGCATGCATTTATGTTTTATTGTTGTATTTTATTATAAAAATCCTAAAAAATTATTTTACAAAATTAGTGTAATTTTATAGTTAATGGCTGGACGGGAGGGTCAAAATTGGGTGTCAACAGATGTCCCTCTTTGTATGGAGATGATGGAAGAATCTTCGGACAAAGACGTTGACTCTATGCTATGAGGTTATCGCTAAATTATTTATTTTATGCATTTATTAATTATTTAGGAATCGTGACAGGGCTTAAAATTAGTTAATGCGGGCGCGGGACTCTAAGTGTTTAAAACTCTACGTAAGACGCGATGCCATTATTAAATTATTTATTTATGCATGCATTTATGTTTTATTGTTGTATTTTATTATAAAAATCCTAAAAAATTATTTTACAAAATTAGTGTAATTTTATAGTTAATGGCTGGACGGGAGGCCGCATCAGAAGCAGCAGCAGCAGAAAGGGGCATCAACAATCGGCAATCAAAGTTCAGAGTTCCGCAACAAAACCTAGCGCATCAACTAAGGCACAAAGTCAAATTGGCAACCAATGCATCACACCCAACAGAGGCATCATGACAATTCGTCAGTGGCAGTGGGCTGGAATGGGTTGGGTAGAAAATGGTATTAGTTAGGTAGTTTTAATTAGGCTTAATTCTAGGAGTTAATTAATTAGCTAATTAATTCTAGGCAAGTGTATTAATTAATTAGTGATATCTTAAATTAACAAATGTGATTAAAATAATTGGGTGCTTCATATTTTAATACTCTTTACCCTTTTAACATTTTAGCATTTAGCATTTTTATTTTTATTTTTCTAACCTTTTGTTAAGCAGCAGGATCTTAGAGGGTGCCTAACCCCTTCCCTCTAGATTAATAAAGAACCCTTACCCAGGATCTCGTTAAGTTTAGCAGACCATTAAAATGGAGTTAATGTTTTACTTTAAACTAGTTAAACATTTAGGTGTCCTAATTCACCCAAACCAATTAGGTGGCGACTCCCGCGAACCCCTTAGCATTTTAACTTTTGGGGGGGGGTCGATTTGTATTTGACTTTGCCGCCTTGTCCCTTGACATCTGCGCGCCTGGCCTGTTTGGACTTGCAATCCCTGTCTGGTTTTCTACATAGTCCCAGTTTTGAAAAGGTGTCATGCTGCTCTTCTTTTATGAGACCCCTGCTTTGCCTATAGGAACCAAGACAGGTTCTGACTCGTTCCGCTCAGATGCACTTAAATCGGTCATGTCGCTGGACCGTGCCTTTGATCTTGTGAAATATTGATGCTCTGCCATTGCTAAGTCAAATACAACTCGACCTTTGGGGGGAGATGATAAATGCAACAAACGGTGTTAGCATAAAGCACATAATTTGCGGTATGTAGCGGATACACATGCACATTCGAGCGTTTCCTAACATGCGGGGGACTCTTTATGCGGTAAGCCTAAACGTCACTTATGCGAGATTATGACGGATTTGTCCAAGTCGTCCAACTATAATGCCTTTGTTGGAAATGGCGACCAAATGACGGTGCACTTTTCCCAATTTCAGCATGTCATGATTGGGCTTGGATTTGTCTGTCATTGTCACGCTACACATAATATCTTTGGTTGGTCGTTGGGTTGAGACACGTCGACAAGTTTGGTGTCTTCCTAATTGTGGTGTCGATGCCAGGACCGACCACCTAAGGTAAATGCATGCATGCCCTAAAATAAGGGTGGTATAGCTCTATCTTAAGTTTCTAAGATTTGGCTTTACGGGCCTTGAGTTCCCGAGCGGACAACTCGAGTGAAAGGCTACTGTGGCCTGGTTAGACCGCACTCCACGTATATTACCGACTCTCCTAAATTTGGATTTTGAAGAAAGAATTTTCTTTGATGCACCCAGCGCACCTCGCATGTAGTGTGTGTTTGTGTGAATTTTCCAGAGTGGAAGAAATATGAGCGGAATGCCAGTTTAAGGAAAGCAGTAAAGCAGGTAGCAATTTAAAATAAACAAAACAAAATACAGCACACAAAAATTAAATGCAAAAGTAATTGCCAAATAATTATCCTAGGTTTGTTGTGGTTAAGAACCTAAAATCCCAATGAGTCGCCATTTACATCGCATACTTTTTAGCGGCATTTATTTTTCTAAACTCCTGCTTCTCCGATTAAAAAACAAAAGGTTAGAAAAATAAAAATAAAAATGCTAAATGCTAAAATGTTAAAAGGGTAAAGAGTATTAAAATATTAAAATGCTAAAGGTAGTGCTAGAATGCTAAAGGATTAATTTTAAAGTAAAGGGTGCTAAAAGTGCTAAAGATGTTTGAAAGCTTAAAAGGTGCTAAAGTTTAAAAAAGATTAATTTTAAAGCTAAAGGGTGCTAAAAGTGCAAAAAATGCTAAAGGGTTCGCGGGAGTCGCCACCTAATTGGTTTGGGTGAATTAGGACACCTAAATGTTTAACTAGTTTAAAGTAAAACATTAACTCCATTTTAATGGTCTGCTAAACTTAACGAGATTCCGGGTAAGGGTTCTTTATTAATCTAGAGGGAAGGGGTTAGGCACCCTCTAAGATCCGCTAACTTGCGGTTGTCCTGCCAAACCTAGGGTAAATTATTATGTTAGAGAAATGCGTGTTTTAGAAAATATTTAAAAGAAAGTATTTAAAACATATGAGATGTATTTTGATCAAAAGAAAATGTAAGATTTTGTTTTAATATATAAAGTTAGTTTTGATGGAAAAACATGCATTCATAAGGTATTTATATGAATTTATTCGATTGTATAGCATAACATAGAAGTAGTAATGCAAAATCGATTATGGCGAAATATGCATTATAAAATCATAGCATGCAAAGTGCCTATTTGGCAAGCAAAAGTAGTTTTCCTATATGAATGATAATGAATTTTGAAAATGGGTTAGGAATTTGATCATAAATAATATCCTAGCTACATGATTGATTATGCAAGTGAAGATTATTGAGTGGTTTATTATAAATGTTAAACAATGTATGGCGTGCCTAAAGTAACTAACTTAAAGGAAGCAAAATTAAATTAATTTCTATTTATTGATTCAAGGTTTAACTATTATAAATGCTAATTAATTGGTATAGTGTTAGACAATTAATTTACAACAAATAAATGAAGCAAAGTAAGAATAAGTAAGGAGGACTCGAAGGAGGCGACGTCTTTTCTTACGGTTTGAATTTTCGGGTAGAGATGAAGATGCACGATGCAATTCCTTGTCTATTATACTCATGATGAGTCTATGATGAGACTCCTCGTTTAGCTCGAGGCGCATCATGCAAAAGAAAAGAAAATAAGAATTAGTATACGTTAAACCCAATAAACGATTACATACTCAAACATGCTTATAATTTAATTATTAAATCAAACAAGATGACAAGTCCATCATTCGTGACCCAGCGGCGTAGAACCAACCCAATGTATATATAAATTTTCGAAGTCAAAAGAAGACTCAACCTGTCCAGATTTGGGCCTAGAGTAACTTAACAAAATATCCATAGATTTATAGAGAGTCTTTGGACGGTAATATAGTGAGATACCACATGCTTAACCACTTGTAGAATAATCATATATAGCCGAATTCAGAAGCCAAGACGAGACAACAGATTTCCAAATAAGCAATTTTTAGATTCTTGTTAAACGAGGGGATAGGCCCAGCACATAGCAAAATAGTTTAATCATGAATAAACCTCAAGGAATAGTTAATGTACATAGACGAACTGATAAAAATAGGACAACTTCGACATATACATTATGATATCCATAATGACATGCTAAACATATAAGCCAAGATGTACTCAGTGCACTGTCCATATATCTCTGCATATGCTTACTACATTTTTAATTCAAGACAACAAACAAACAGAACAAAATCGATTGAACAACTATTCATTAGAACTGGGTGCATGGATTCAATTTCAAGTTTTCGTTATGGCCTAGCCCATAGTTCTTGGATATGGAGATCAACATGTCCAATAAGACCCTAAGCAGGTAACCAGATGAATGCTACTGAAGTTTAACAGAAACGTATTGCAGGTATCTCTTAATAACTTAACAAGCATGTTAACATATACCACATCTTTTCATTGAAAGGATTTATTCAGTCAATCAAAATTAAAACAGACTGTGACTTGGGGAGAACAGGAAGACAATACAGCAAATTGGTCCAGCAGAGCCTGTGCCCAGCAAATGAGCAAGTAAGGACAGCCCAGATTAGTTAATGACTGCTACACCAAACTGCAAACTCAGCCAACTACAAAGATCCCATATACGGACAACTCATCTATTGTCATGATTACGCGAACTCATCTCTCCTAAAATGCCAACGATTGTGAAGATAACTTAGACCAATTTGAAGCAATAACTGAATCATTCACTGAAACTTAATAAGCATAAACAATCATTTAATCCAGTACATGCCTAATCAGTCACACAAATACACACATTACACACATACTGACATCAAACGAAGTTTAAAACGGAAAGGGTAATAATTTTACCTTCTCCGGGCAGCGAACCGAGGCAGCGTATCAAGTCGTCGATTCACCCGGGGTGTATTGCGATGCGATTGAAGGCGATGAAGTGCTGAGTTGTTTCTAATTTCACAGAATTAATTCTTCGGTTGATTTCTGGACTTTTTAGACTGATTTACTATGGATGCCATCGCTTTGCCAATTGACCTCTTTCTTTTGGTTTTCGATTTGTTGCTTGTTTTAGACTGAACTTTTTGAATTCTTTTCCCTTCTGTCCTTGCCCCTTTGCATGATGAAAAGCTTCTGTATTTATAGCCCTCAATCGTGTTCTGAATTTGGTAAGGTTTTCAATGCGATTTGTGTATTGATCTTGGACGATTTTATGGGCTGATTTTGTGTGATACTTCCGTAGCTTTAGGAAGGTTTTGGGTGACGGATATGGTAAGGAGAAGTTGGCTGGGTGCGTGGGTAAAGGGAAACCCCGGATTCTCCGGCGAGAAATCCGGGCATGGGGCGACGGGGGTGCGAGGGAGAGGTGCGGCTAGGGTTCTGATTGAGGGGGGACGAGAGAGATAAGGTCTGGGGTATAATGTTATAAGACTTTGGGGTATTGGGCCTGCGGGTCGCGGGCTGAAGAGGTATGGGGAAGGTGTTGGACGAGGTGGGCCGCGGGTAGTGAAAGAAGAGTGGGCTGAGGGTTATTAAAAGGTGGGTTGATTAGGTTAGTTTTAAATATTAGGTATTTAATTAGTATTAATAGTTTTTAATTAATTAGTGATAAATTAAATTAAACAAATTGTGATTAGATTATTAGGTGCTTCATTAATCTAATTGTTATAATAAATAAATGCGGGCGTGCTATTTAATTAATGCTTAATACTTTAGAATGCGACGCTATTATTTAAAATCTTATTATTATGCATTATTGCAAAAAATTAAAATTGAATTGAGTTTGTATTAAATTATTTAAATGCTAAATGCCAGTAGGATATTTAAGAATTTGTTTAAAGCTTTATAAATGCGGTGCTATTAAATGCATATATCAGATTAAAATTGATTTTAAATTACAAATGATTACTAATAAATGCGGCTATGCTACCTGACACGACGTTATTGCTAAATATTTATTTTATGCATTTATTAATTATTTAAGAATTACGACAAAGCTTAAAGTTAATTAATGCGGGCGCGAGACTCTAAGTGCTTAAAACTCTACGCGATGCCATTATTAAATTGTTTATTTATGCCTGTATTTATGTTCTATTGCTGCATTTTATTATTTTAAAATTATTAGAATTATTGTTGAAAATTAGTGTAATTCTATAGTTAATGACTGGACGGGAGGGTCAAAATTGGGTGTCAACAGATGTCCCTCTTTGTATGGAGATGATGGAAGAATCTTCGGACAAAGACGTTGACTCATAGCCAATTTTGTCTCGATCCTCAGAGTTGCAAAAATCGGCGGTGTAGATAAAGTGCCGACGCAAAAATCAAAATCGCCCCGATGTCGAGTTATGACGACACTGGGTTACCATGGTCTAAACACCAAGGCGGGCTAATGCGGGCTTAAAGATGTCCCAGTGTCGAGTTATGATGACACTGGGCTATGGTGCAAAAAGTAAAAGAATATAACTGGCTTGAACCTGGGGTGTACTGCTATGGCTTGTGGTGCTGGGTTCTACGGTGGAGTGAGTGGACCGACGCTTGAGGCCGCTTCTGCCAATCGTTGGGAAGGTTGGCCCCCCAACAAATTGCCCCGGTTCGCTGTAAGAGAAAATCCACGTTGTGCTCCTGCTGCTGCATGCTAAGACTTGAACAAACGGTTATTGCATAACTGCTAAGGCAAAATAATTTTAAAAACAATGCAACTGTGAATAGAAAAGGTTATCCTGCAAAAATATGATGCCTGCTGTGTTGATGCGATCGCGAATCTTTGTGATTTCGCCGCACGCGGACGTGTTGCGATTGTGAATGCGGATCGTTGTCCTTGCCGCAATTACCCGCACGCGGGCGTGTTGCGATTGTGAACGCGGATATGTCGCTTCTTTGCAAATGTACTGAGACTAAAGCTCAAGAAAGAGTTAGTGCATAATCGCTAAGACGAATAAAGCATGAATGAGAGAAATGCAATTTTGAGAACAGAAAAATCGTCCCGCAGATGTGATATCGCGATGATGGCGTCGTTTCGGACTTCTTTGTCTTGATAACGTCGTTACTGGACGTCTTCTTCTTTGGCGTCGTTGCGCAGACGCACGCCGATGTCGCCGTTGACACAATGTTGATAACGTCGTTACTGGGCGTGTTGTTGTTGGCGTCGTTGCGTAGCCGATCGATGATGTCGTTGCCGACATAATGCGATGGCGTCGTTGCACGGGCGTGTTCTTCTTTGGCGTCGTTGCGTGACGCCAATCGGATGGTCGTTCGACACAATGTTGATAACGCCGTTACGGGCGTGTTCTTTGGCGTCGTTGCGTAGACGCACGATCGATGGTGTCGTTGCACGACACAATGTTCTTGGCGTCGCTGCGTAGACACGCCGATGATGTCGTTGCCGACATAATCGTGATGTCGTTGCACGACATAATGTTCCGGGCGTCGTTGTGTAGACGCACGATCGCGTGACGTCGTTACTGGGCGTGTTCTTTTGTGGCGTCGTTGCGTAGACGCACGCCGATGATGTCGTTGCCTTGACATACGCGATAACGCCGTTACGGACGTGTTCTTCGGGCGTCGTTGCGCAGACGCAATCGCGATGATGTCGTTGCCTTGACATAATCCGGCGTCGTTGTGTAACGCCAATCGATGGCGTCGTTACTGGGCGTGTTCTTCGGCGTCGTTGCGTAACGCCGCGATCTTGATGGTGTCGTTGCACGCCGACAATCGCGCCGTCGTTGCACTGGGCGTATTCTTCTTGGCGTCGTCGCGCCGCCGGACGCGATCTGATTGTGTCGTTACGGCCGATCGCCGCCGTCGTTGCACGGACGTATTCTTTGCTCGCGTAGAATAAATGCTCGCGAACTAAGCTGAGAAAACGCGTTAGGGTATACCGTTTAAACAAAATGATAAATATATATGAGAAATGCGATTATGTGAATAAGGATGTCTTCCCGTATGATATGTGGGGTGTTGTGAATCGAGATGTTGTCCTTGGCGACATGCTAGACGCCATCGTAATTGTCATGATGCCTTTGTTGTGATGCATTCGTGAACCATGTGGATTGTCATGATGTCTTTGTTGTGCGTTTGGCAATCGCATGAGTTGCAATTTGACTCTAGGCCCGAGCTGATGCGCTATAATTTGTTGCGGACTTTTGAATTCTGACTTTTGATTGTCGGTGCCTCTATCTATCGAGCGTATGGAATCATATTTGTCGGTGTCCTTTCTTGTCGAAGTCCTTAAAGATGTCCCGATTTGGATGGCCCGAAGTCGGATATATGTCGCCGCTGGACATAATCCGATAACGTCGTTGCTGGACGTGTTCGCCGCTCTGTAGGATAGATGCTCTCGCAAGCTTGAGAAAACATTAGTGTATACCTGTTTAAATGAAATGGTAAACACATACGAGAAGTGCAATTTTATGGGTAGAGATGTTGTCCCTGCTACGCCAGATGAATACTGAGATGTCGTCCTTGCATGGACATGCTAAATGCTGCCACTGACGAATTGTCATGATGCCTCTGTTGGGTGTGATGCATTGGTTGCCAATTTGACTTTGTGCCTTAGTTGATGCGCTAGGTTTTGTTGCGGAACTCTGAACTTTGATTGCGATTGTTGATGCCGCTCTGCTGCTGCTACGTCACGGACTTTGGATTGTTGTCATCCTCTGCGCTTTGCTTCGCTATCTGAAGAAACCTTTCGCGTATTTTCCATTTCGCTATTGCACTTTCTGCTTCTGTTAATATGAAAAAAAACTGCGCTCAAAGAAAATTTGTGAGTTTTGGGGGGGGGGGGGGTCGATTTGTATTTGACTTTGCCGCCTTGTCCCTTGACATCTGCGCGCCTGGCATGTTTGGACTTGCAATCCCTGTCTGGTTTTCTACATAGTCCCAGTTTTGAAAAGGTGTCATGCTGCTCTTCTTTTCTGAGACCCCTGCTTTGCCTATAGGAACCAAGACAGGTTCCGACTCGTTCCGCTCAGATGCACTTGAATCGGTCATGTCGCTGGACCGTGCCTTTGATCTTGTGAAATATTGATGCTCTGCCATTGCTAAGTCAAATACAACTCGACCTTTGGGGGGAGATGATAAATGCAACAAACGGTGTTAGCATAAAGCACATAATTTGCAGGTATGTAGCAGATACACATAGCACATTCGAACGTTTCCTAACATGCAGGGGGACCTCTTTATGCCAGAGGTAAGCCTAAACGTCACTTATGCGAGATTATGACGGATTTGTCCAAGTCGTCCAACTATAATGCCTTTGTTGGAAATGGCGACCAAATGACGGTGCACTTTTCCCAATTTCAGCATGTCATGATTGGGCTTGGATTTGTCTGTCATTGTCACGCTACATAATATCTTTGGTTGGTCGTTGGGTTGAGACACCCGCCGACAAGTTTAGTGTCTTCCTAATTGTGGTGTCGATGCGAGGACCGACCACCTAAGGTAAATGCATGCATGCCCTAAAATAAGTGGTATAGCTCTATCTTAAGTTTCTAAGATTTGGCTTTACGGGCCTTGAGTTCCCGGCGGACAACTCGAGTGAAGGCTACGCCGCTGTTAGGCAACCCGCACTCCACGTATATTACCGACTCTCCTAAATTTGGATTTTGAAGAAAGAATTTTGCTGATGCACCCAGCGCACCTCGCATGTAGTGTGTGTTTGTGTGAATTTTCCAGAGTGGAAGAAATATGAGCGGAATGCCAGTTTAAGGAAAGCAGTAAAGCAGGTAGCAATTTAAAATAAACAAAACAAAATACAGCACACAAAAATTAAATGCAAAAGTAATTGCCAAATAATTATCCTAGGTTTGTTGTGGTTAAGAACCTAAAATCCCCAAAGAGTCGCCATTTCTGTCGCGCCCATTTTCGACCGCGACATTTTTTATAAAACTCCTGCTGCTTAAAAAAGGTTAGAAAATAAAAAAAATAAAAGCTAAAAAAAAAAAAAAGCTTAAAAGGTTAAAAGTATTAAAAGTGCTAAAGAAGTTTGCTAGAATGCTAAAGGTAGTGTTAGGGTGCTTAAATATTAAAAGGTGCTAGAAAGGGGCTAAAAGTGTAAAAGGGTTGCTAGGGTGTTAACTTTAAAAGTTAAAATGCTAAGGGGTTCGCGGGAGTCGCCACCTAATTGGTTTGGGTGAATTAGGACACCTAAATGTTTAACTAGTTTAAAGTAAAACATTAACTCCATTTTAATGGTCTGCTAAACTTAACGAGATTCCGGGTAAGGGTTCTTTATTAATCTAGAGGGAAGGGGTTAGGCACCCTCTAAGATCCGCTAACTTGTGGTTGTCCTGCCAAACCTAGGGTAAATTATTATGTTAGAGAAATGCGTGTTTTAGAAAATATTTAAAGAAAGTATTTAAAACATATGAGATGTATTTTGATCAAAAGAAAATGTAAGATTTTGTTTTAATATATAAAGTTAGTTTTGATGGAAAAACATGCATTCATAAGGTATTTATATGAATTTATTCGATTGTATAGCATAACATAGAAGTAGTAATGCAAAATCGACATGGCGTAATATACATTATAAAATAAGCATGCAAAGTGCCTATTTAGCAAGCAAAAGTAGTTTTCCTATATGAATGATAATGAATTTTGAAAATGGGTTAGGAATTTGATCATAAATAATATCCTAGCTACATGATTGATTATGCAAGTGAAGATTATTGAGTGGTTTATTATAAATATTAAACAATGTATGGCGTGCCTAAAGTAACTAACTTAAGGGAAGCAAAATTGAATTAATTTCTATTTATTGATTCAAGGTTTAACTATTATAAATGCTAATTAATTGGTATAGTGTTAGACAATTAATTTACAACAAATAAATGAAGCAAAGTAAGAATAAGTAAGGAGGACTCGAAGGAGAGGCGACGTCTTTCTTGGCGGTTTGAATTTTCGGGTAGAGATGAAGATGCACACAGATGCAATTCCTTGTCTATTATACTCATGATGAGTCTCGCAATGAGACTCCTCGTTTAGCTCCGAGGCGTACCATGCAAAAGAAAAGAAAATAAGGATTAGTATACGTTAAACCCAATAAACGATTACATACTCAAACATGCTTATAATTTAATTATTAAATCAAACAAGATGACAAGTCCATCATTCGTGACCCAGCGGCGTAGAACCAACCCAATGTATATATAAATTTTCGAAGTCAAAAGAAGACTCAACCTGTCCAGATTTGGGCCTAGAGTAACTTAACAAAATATCCATAGATTTATAGAGGTGCTGGACAGCGGTAATATAGTGAGATACCACATGCTTAACCACTTGTAGAATAATCATATATAGCCGAATTCAGAAGCGAGCGAGAGACAATGATTTCCAAATAAGCAATTTTTAGATTCTTGTTAAACGAGGGGATAGGCCCAGCACATAGCAAAATAGTTTAATCATGAATAAACCTCAAGGAATAGTTAATGTACATAGACGAACTGATAAAAATAGGACAACTTCGACATATACATTATGATATCCATAATGACATGCTAAACATATAAGCCAAGATGTACTCAGTGCACTGTCCATATATCTCTGCATATGCTTACTACATTTTTAATTCAAGACAACAAACAAACAGAACAAAATCGATTGAACAACTATTCATTAGAACTGGGTGCATGGATTCACTTCAAGTTTCGTTATGGCCAGCCCATAGTTCTTGGATATGGAGATCAACATGTCCATAAGACCTAGCGGTAACGGATGAATGCATCGAAGTTTAACGAAGCGTATTGCAGGTATCTCTTAATAACTTAACAAGCATGTTAACATATACCACATCTTTTCATTGAAAGGATTTATTCAGTCAATCAAAATTAAAACAGACTGTGACTTGGGGAGAACAGGAAGACAATCTGACAAATTGGTCCAAAGAGCACTGTGCCCGACAAATGAGCAAGTAAGGACATCCCAGATTAGTTAATGACTGCTACACCAAACTGCAAACTCAGCCAACTACAAAGATCCCATATACGGACAACTCATCTATTGTCATGATTACGCGAACTCATCTCTCCTAAAATGCCAACGATTGTGAAGATAACTTAGACCAATTTGAAGCAATAACTGAATCATTCACTGAAACTTAATAAGCATAAACAATCATTTAATCCAGTACATGCCTAATCAGTCACACAAATACACACATTACACACATACTGACATCAAACGAAGTTTAAAACGGAAAGGGTAATAATTTTACCTTCTCCGGGCAGCGAACCGAGGCAGCGTATCAAGTCGTCGATTCACCCGGGGTGTATTGCGATGCGATTGAAGGCGATGAAGTGCTGAGTTGTTTCTAATTTCACAGAATTAATTCTTCGGTTGATTCCTGGACTTTTTAGACTGATTTACTATGGATGCTTACTGCTTTGCCACTGAATTGACCTCTTTCTTTTGGTTTTCGATTTGTTGCTTGTTTTAGACTGAACTTTTTGAATTCTTTTCCCTTCTGTCCTTGCCCCTTTGCATGATGAAAAGCTTCTGTATTTATAGCCCTCAATCGTGTTCTGAATTTGGTAAGGTTTTCAATGCGATTTGTGTATTGATCTTGGACGATTTTATGGGCTGATTTTGTGTGATACTTCTGTAGCTTTAGGAAGGTTTTGGGTGTGGATATGGTAAGGAGAAGTTGGTGGAGTGCGTGGGTAAAGGAAACCCGGATTCTCGTGAGAAATCGGGCATGGGGCGCAGTGCGAGGGAGAGGTGCGGCTAGGGTTCTGATTGAGGGGGGACCAGAGAGATAAGGTCTGGGGTATAATGTTATAAGACTTTGGGGTATTGGGCCTGCGGGTCGCGGGCTGAAGAGGTATGGGGAAGGTGTTGGACGAGGTGGGCCGCGGGTAGTGGGCTGAAGAGTGGGCTGAGGGTTATTAAAAGGTGGGTTGATTAGGTTAGTTTTAAATATTAGGTATTTAATTAGTATTAATAGTTTTTAATTAATTAGTGATAAATTAAATTAAACAAATTGTGATTAGATTATTTTAGGTGTTTTATTAGTCTAAGTTGAGTTTAAATTATTACAAAAATAAAACGGGTGTGCTGTTTAATTAATGTTTAATGTTTATAAAGTGATATCATTATTAAGACTTATTAAATAAACTTAGGACTTCTTAATTCTTTTATGAATGCTATTATTAAAACGCGGGTGTTGGATTATTATTTTATGTATTTATTAATTATTTAAGAATTAAGACAAAGCTTAAAGTTAGTTAATACGGTATGAGGACTCCAAGTGTTTAAAACCCTACGTAAGACGCGATGTCATTATTAAAATATTTATTTATGCTTGTATTTATGCTTTATTGTTGTATTTTATTATAAAAATCCTAAAAAATTATTTTACAAAAATTGGTGTAATTTTATGGTTAATGGCTGGACGGGAGGGTCAAAATTGGGTGTCAACACCTTCAACTCAACTGTTTTTGGCACTCCTAGTGTCACCACTGATCATGACATTTCTAATGTCTTCCCAACTACTGCTTTTGGCACGTCAAGTGCCACTGCCACTGTTTTTGGTACATCAAGTGCCACCGCCAATGCCTTTAGCACAATCAATGCCTCCACTGCTGCTCCGGGCACTTATAGTGCCTTTGCTCCTACCCAAGGCGTCAACAACAACTATACTCCTGTTGGAGGCATTCACAATGCCTTTGCAACTCCTCAAGGGGGCGCTACTGCCCCAACACCTGCTGATTTTCACCATGAACGTCCCGAAAAATTCATGGGTGCTCACTTTAAGATATGGTAGCAAAAGATGTTATTTTTCCTGACGGTTATGGAAATGTCACGTTTCCTAACCGAAGATCCTCCACTAGTTGGGGAAGACGTGGACCCTCAGCCAAATAATTTGGCGGGAGGGGGCCAAGGTAACCATGTCGCTGACGACATGAGGATGGTTCGCGAAGCATGGAAACATTGTGATTTCATGTGTAGGAACTATATTCTAAACAGTTTGTCCGATCCACTATACACGGTATATTGCACCGTTGAAACTGCCAAGCAGTTATGGGACAAACTTCAAAAAAAGTACAACACCCAAGATGTGGATAGTAAGGTGTTCATCATTGGGAAGTTCCTAAAATTTCAAATTGTGGACAACAAAAGTGTGACATCCCAAGTTCAGGAATCCAAATGATTCTACATCACATGGATTTAGAAGGATTAAAGCCCAACGAACAATTCTTGGTTGGGGCATTAATCGAGAAGTTGCCTCACTCGTGGACTGAGTTTATGAACTATCTAAAATTCAAAATGAAGGAGATGTCCCAAGATGAACTTATTGTCAAACTCCAGATTCAGGAAGACAATAAGAAGGCCATGCCAAAGGGAAAACAACCCGCTGAGGCTAAGGAAAATGTCACGACCCGACCCCGGGACCGCGACTGGTGCCCTACCTGGGCACCCTTACAGGTAAACATCAGAGAAAATCAGCGGAATACACATGAAACTTATAAATAAAATATCGGAAGTAAAACAATAGGTTAGCCGATAGGGCTACCTTCCTGAACATATATAAATACAACCGAAGCAGTTGCCTCATTTCTTTTACAAACTGACTCACAATAGGTGACTACAGACCTCTAAGAGATTTAACATAACCACTGTGGCGGGACAGGGCCCCGCCATACACCTGAATATACATGAATCTACTACCTCAGGGAAAACCGTACCAAGAGCTAAGCCTCCAGAGCAAATGGAGCTTTCTCTCAAAAACTGAACCGAGATCCTAAGAGCAAGGATCACCAACCTCGGTACCTAAAACCTGCGGGCATGAACGGCCAGAAGAAGTCGATAACAGTGCGAATATGGAACAGAAATAACGTACAGTAAACAGATCATAACTGTACAAAAGAATGACAATGACTAGTATAAAAAGTACATACCAGATCCTGCCGTGTCATTACCACTTATTCCCATTTTTCAATAAAGGTTATAGCCACATTCTTACGCACATGATTAGGAAAAATCATTAAGTTCATTTCTATATAACCTACTTATCTTTCATAAGTATAATCCGGCCCTTAAAGGAGGTATAACGTCTTGGGGCTTGCCCCTCATTTATACTCTTACCCTATCTCAACCGACCATTATACAAAACAGAAGCACTACTATGTCTTCTATAAAAATCCGGGAATTTAACCCAAGTACTACAATTAGCGAAGCATACGTGGAATCACATCACCGTCGGTATGTCCAAGTACTTACAACAAGACAAACTCCAACCGAGAGTCGGGCAACGCGTAATAAAACATAATACTCGCACTCAAAGGCTATCACCAGCACACATAGGCTAATTCTCAATTAACAAGCCCAAGTACTTATCAAGGCACACTTAGACTAATTCTCAATTAATCAAGCCAAAGTACTAATCAAGGCACAAGTAAAATAATTCTTATTTAACAAGCCAAAGTACTTATCAAGGCATACTTAGACTAATTCTCAATTAATCAAGCCAAAGTACTAATCAAGGCACAAATAGAATAATTCTCATTTAACAAGCCAAAGTACTTATCAAGGCATACTTAGACTAATTCTCAATTAATCAAGCCAAAGTACTAATCAAGGCACAAATAGAATAATTCTCATTTAACAAGCCAAAGTACTTATCAAGGCATACTTAGACTAATTCTCAATTAATCAAGCCAAAGTACTACGACGACATTCTTTCAAAAGACTCCTTTCCAAATAAAACTTCCCGATACTAACAACCGTAGTATCAAGTCCTATCCACCTTTCAAGACAAGTCACAATACCTTTTAGAAATACAATTACCGCCTAAATCAAGTGACTTCTTTATTAAAACCTTAAGCAATTGGTACCTTTAAAACAATTTGCCCTTCCTTAATACAAGTTAATTCTTTGATTACTTCATTAGAAAACCATTCTCTTAACCTTCCATAAAGCCGTTATAACCAACTTCCCATAAAGCCGTTATAACCCTTTTATGGTTTAGACCAACACGTCTTTATAACCAAGAGACTTCTACTTTTGAAACCAAGTATTATATACTTTCAAATCAATTCTCATAACCTTCAAAAATACAATTAGTCTCTTAACCTTAGAAAACAAGTGACTCTTTTATTATAAAACCTTAGGCAATTGATGCCTTAAAAACAAGTTGCTTTTTCACTAAAATCAAGTCATTTATCTTTTCATAAAGCAAATATAACTAACTTCCCATAAAGCCGTTATATTCACTTTATACCTTAGCCAAAAACAATTTCCTATCCAAGTGGACTTATACGTTTAAAACGGAACAAGTATCACATACTTTAAAACTCTTCAAGTCCCTTAACTTAAATAAAACTTAATACATCCTTTATACTTTCAAAGAAGTGAGTTAATCTCCCAACTCACCCGACTTGGCTCTTCATAAAACTAGTAAAGGATATCAAGGTGTCAGACGCTCACTGCACTACATACGTGCAACTAGTCATGCTCAAAGATAGGAAAAGTTCTACATAGAGTGGATCACACAACTACCTCTTAACTTCTAAGAGTAACAGAAACATGAAATGATACCTCAAGTATATTCCATACATTGAATCATGCCAAAGGAAGGAAGAGGTTCACATACCTCGCGACGATTATCGACAAGTAGCAAAATGCTCCAAAGTACTTCAACCTTGATAGCTAATCCATCCTTCAAGTAGGATACGCTATACTAAGTACTTCAACCTATAATGGTCACAATACATCCATTAACCTCTTACTTCAAACGTAGAATATTCTAGGTGCTAAGTCGCTAAATTCTACGGAAAATCTGGACAAAGACCTCCTTTGTTTTTACTAACTTTGCCACCTTTTTCAAGGCGAATACAATAACCAACCACGCCACATTTAAGGCCCAATCAATGCAATCAACAATAGGATTACACGCCTACTAGGCGTGTAAAATTCCGCCCACAAACGATATCAAATTAAAACAACTTACTAGGCCAATTCGCTAACTCGAGTACAACAATATCAATTCTTATCCAAATTCTATTTCAATCCAAGTTATTAGCCTAACATGATATCAAGTCGCATTTGATTATAACAACCAAATTCTTCAAGCACGTAACATGCGGCGATTTCTAATAAACGACCAATTAGTAGTCCCATTTTCAAGTGGCTTGCACAACATTTCGGATTAAGCTACAATCACTCCATAATACTTATAAACTTCAACATACCAACCTCATGCTATCAACATGTAAAGCTAACAACAATATAAATATATAATCTTGTAACACCTTAAAAGACAAGATTATACCTTAACGATTCTTAATCCAATTCCCGATCCAAGTCGCTCAGAGTAGTTTAGAGCCTCTCCAAGGCACTTCAATCCGCTTGTTGGGACCCTTAGAACCATACCAACAACTTTCCTTCAAACATCCAATCCAAAACCTAGAAAGCCACTAGGTTTTCACTTTGCGACTAATACGAAAACTCTCTTTTTCCGGGATTTTTCTATTGAGATACACTTACATAACACTCATGAACCTTGGTTTAAAGTGTGGAGCTTAAAGGACAAGAAACGAAAATTTTCTCTTCTTGAAGGGAGCAAACCCGAGAGCTAAGCTAGCTTGTTCATCAATTTCTTGTAAATTTTTCTAAGTGTTGGACACACATTTGCTACTACTAGTATTATAAAGGGCAATGGAGGGTCAAGATATAAACAAATGGGTGGTTTGGATGAGGTCTTAACAAATCTCAAGACTAATGGTCCCCTTGACTAAGTCAAACATGTCAAGCTCTACTACTTAGCAAGACTTGTCTTCTTAACAAGGGTCAAATGACCCTTGTGCCCATGTAATTCGTCCAAGACATCAAATAAGGGGGGGGAGGGGTGACACGTGTCGCCCTCCCATACGGCACAATAATACGTTTTCCGACAATTTCCATAATTCCGATAATTTTTTTTTTACAAGTCTCAAATTTTAACACTCGTGAGTTCGTACGTACGTTCTTAAAACATATCCTGTAAGTACGGGGTGTAACATTCTTCCCCCCTTAGAAACATTCGTCCCCGAATGTTCTTTCGGAGTCAATCTTTATAATTTGCGACATAGTTTCCTTTCACAACCCCGACATACCAATAATGCCACACATGGCCCTAATACCTCGAATACGCATACCCGTCCATCATAAGCCCACAAGAGGTTACCTTTTCGTACTTCCAACTCCTTCTAACATACATACATAACTTCCATACCAATTCTGGCCTCTAATCTTTGGAGTCACTCTATAAGACAATATACGACCATTTCCGGCCACGACTGGTTCGTGGAACGATCCACGAACCCGTAAAACAATTAACTAGACTTGGCCTTACGCTCGTGACCGCCACGTGGCGAACTACTACCAACTGATCCCACTCCATTCCAGGCCATGGGAGACCCGTACAGTCCTCAACCACTCACGTGACTTAACTCTTATCCTCGTCCGACTTAAAATCTTATCGGAGAAAGCCTTATATACCTAAGGTCTCGGCAGTAATCAATATTCTTAGGCTCGCAATTTCCATGCTCCAAGCCTACCTTACCAGTCCCCCAGTAAACGGGTACAAAAAACTTCTCATAAAACCATAACCATGTTGTTTCGATCATAACAACCGTTACTTACTCTATACGCTCCTCATCCGTACAACTCTCTTAAGCCTACTACGCAGCTTAAGCTATTAACATGACATTCTGTTAAGTTCCTTAACATGGCTTCTTAAGGGTTCACTACCCTATCAGACAGCTCATCCTTTCCCAATTATCTCAAATAAAACATAAGATCTTGGTGAGAATTCATTAAATGTTCCATACCTTCCCGGTATCTAGTTAGTCTTTACCAATTCCTGGTAATCTAAAATCATTCTAGGCAACACGCGTCTGACCCTCGTACATAACTCCATATAGATGTATATCACAATACCAACTATACTACAATCATTACCAACCCGATACGCAATCCACATAATCCTTCTGGGTCATCACGCTTTCTCGTGAATGCAATCAACATAACTCGTTAGGAGGGACGACCCTAACAATACAAATTTATCGCACGATCTCGAGTGAGAAGAATGGAAACCAATCCTAAATGTCCTGCAGCCTCCGATTATAGATGTGGTGCACAACACACCGATAATCAAGACTCTACTAGACACGGTCTCAGACACTTTCCGAGGACTAATCGCTCGATACCACTTTTGTCACGACCCGACCTCGATCGCGATCGGTGCCCTACACAGGCACCCTTAGTAAACATCGAGAGAAAATCAGCGGAATACACATGAAACTTATAAATAAAACATCGAAGTAAACAACAAAGTTAGCCGATGGGCTACCTTCCAACATATATAAATACAACCAAGCGGTTGCCTCATTTCTTTTACAAAGCGACCCACAATAGGTGACTACTGCACTTAAGAGATTTAACATAACCATTGTGGCGGGCCCCGCCATACCCCGAATATACATGAATCTACTACCTCGTGGAAAACTGTACAAGAGCTAAGCCTCCGAGCAAATGGAGCTTTCTCAAAATCAACCGAGATCCTAAGAGCAAGGATCACCAACCTGTACCTAAAACTGCGGCATTTAACGCAGCCCCGGGCGGGTCGATAACAAAAGTTAATATGGAATGAAATAACGCATAAGAAATGTAGATCATAATCAGACAAAAGAATGACAATGACTAGTATAAAAAGTACATACCAGATCCTGCCGTGTCATTACCACTTATTCCCATTTTTCAATAAAGGTTATAGCCACATTCTTACGCACATGATTAGGAAAAATCATTAAGTTCATTTCTATATAACCTACTTATCTTTCATAAGTATAATCCGGCCCTTAAAGGAGGGCACATTTTACTACCCGGCCCAATCTGGGACGCGATCAAGTCACACTAATATCAAGCGTGTCCGTGGAATCCCCCGTCACTGCCGACAGCTACAAGTGTAAAATATAATCATGTGTCACGCCCGTGGCATCCCACCTCACTGTCGGCGTACACATTCACAACACATATATATATCTCCTGCCCGTGGAATCCCACATCACTGTCGACAGTCCAGGATATAATAACACACCAATAGGCATACATGAACACCAAGTCCCACCGGTGGTATAGCGTCTTGGGGGTCTTGTGAAGCCCCAAATTTGTTACAATAACAATAAACATTATTGTGTCTATGTGATTATGTTACGACCTTATTCACATTCGAGGACGAATGTTGCTTAAGGAGGAGAGAATGTAAAATCCGGAAAAAAATAATAATAATATATAGTTGTGGTTGAGTTAATAAATATATATATATATATATATATATATAATAAAACAATGAATAAATTGCATGGGATAGAGTTAGTGTTAACGTTGGATAAATAGATAGATGAACTGAAAAGAAGAAAACAAAAAGAAAAACAAAAAAAAAAAAAAAATGAATTTGTACCATGCACGCATTCTTCCCTTACCCTTCCCCCCATTTTTATTTTCCTTCAATCTTTTGGTTTTTCACCTCCCATAGGTTATAGAAAACTCTCCACTTATACATTGTATTTACACACAAACAAAATACATAACATAAAGGTTAGAAAATCAGAAAAAAACAAGTGAACAAGAAGGAAAAAAATCAAGAAAATATCAAGGGAGGAAGGAGAACAAGAAAATTAGGGAACACTAAGGAGCAAGGGTGGTTGTAGCAACCAACCACAATCTTTTCACACTTACAAGGTGAGTTTTCACTCAGAAATTCTTGGTAACATCCTTTATTTTTAGTTCAATACATGTTGGAATAAGAATTGAGTGTTGAAAAGAAATATTGAACTTTTGATTGTTTAGATAACTAGTTGCGTCATGAACTTTACGAACTGTTCTCACTGAGTTATAATTGTTAGAATGTGATGAAATTCGGCATAATTGTACACCTCTCTAATATGATCATATAGAACCAAAAATGAGGTAAAATGGACATACGGTTTGAAAGTTATCATAGTTCAAAGTTCCTGCCTTAGATTTGGTCGAAATTCGGAAAGGCATAATTACGGATTGTTTTTATTGAGTTTTACTTATTAGAATTATATGAAAATTTACATGGTTGTAAATCTCTCTGTTACGGACAGATATATATAAAGATTTATTAAAACGGACTTACGAGTTGAGAGTTATTGTAGTTTGAAGTTGCTGCCTCGGATTCGTCGGAATCCAGAAGGGCAGGACGTTGAAACGTAAAACTGTACTAATCTGTGGGGAATATGAGAATTGTTGCTAAATGAAAGTTCTATATCTCTTTGTTGTGGACATTTTGAGACCTTACGGGGGTCTATCCGACTTACGGATTGAGAGTTATCTCTGTTTAAAGTTTCTGCCTCGGATCTATCGATATCCAGGAAGGGCAGTGAATAAAAGTGTAAAACTGTACCAAATGGTACAGAATATGAAAGAATGGTTCACATGGAGACGTGTAGCTCTCTGTTCTCGCTGCTTTTGAGAATTTATGGGGATTGAACGGGTTTACAGATTAGGAGTTATGACTATTATAAGATTGGGTGCTGTTTAATAAAAATTCTGCCGAAACAAATTTCATGTGGCTGTTTTGAGGATAAATTTGTGTTAGTTACCCAAAGTAGTTTTAAATGAAATTTGGTACAGTGAAAGATCCCCGTCTTACCTTAGTTTCCGCTGGAGAAACACCTTAGTTGGAGTTATGGTTAAAAAGTTATAATCGTTACAAGTATGAATGACAGAATGTTAGAAAAGAGAATAGTATTTATTTGATCTTCTGAAAAATATGAAAAGTGAATACGTGTTCACATAAATATATAAATATATAATGGATCGGGTTGCACGCCGCAACAAAACATAAAGTGAATACGCGTTCACAAATACGTAAACATAATGGATCGGGTTGCACGCCGCAACAAAACGTAAAGTGAATATATGTTCATAAATACGTAAATATAATGGATCGGGTTGCACGCCGCAACAAAACGTAAAGTGAATACGCGTTCACAAATACGTAAATATAATGGGTCGGGTTGCACGCCGCAACAAAACGTAAAGTGAATACGCGTTCACAAATACGTAAACATAATGGATCGGGTTGCACGCCGCAACAAAACGTAAAGTGAATACGCGTTCACAAATACGTAAATATAATGGATCGGGTTGCACGTCGCAACAAAACGTAAAGTGAATACACGTTCACAAATACGTAAACATAATGGATCGGGTTGCACGCCGCAACAAAACGTAAGGTGAATACGTGTTCACAAATACGTAAATATAATGGATCGGGTTGCACGCCGCAACAAATATGAAAGATGAATACATGTTCACCTATATATAAATATGAAAAGTGAATACGCGTTCACAAATATATAAATGTAATAAACATGTGGAAATGCAGGGGAATGTCTTAACGTATAATACGAGATAAAATGAAGTGTTAGTTAAATCGAGAATTTCCTATGAGGAGTTGTTGCATATTTAAAAATGTTGTAATCTGATATGTTTTACAATATGCTTATTACGTTATAATGTGATTGCACTAGGAATATTGTGGTGTTACTTTGAATTGCAGGGTAAGGTTCTCACCACTTGGATGGTAGGGCTGACACTTTAAATAAAATGTTTCAGGAAAGCGTGATAGATGAAAGGCTCCACGCCAACTCTAGCGAACGTCCCGCAGCCTCTTGACATACCAAGTCCATTGTTTCGGGCTTGGTACTAGTCAGTTCGAATGTCGCCCAATGTCTCGAAATGCCCGTGGAATGGTCTCCTTCCAACTTAGAATAATATTTGTCAAGATGTATATGTTGAAACATTTGCACGAGCATGGGCTCGTGTTATATTTTTAATAAAGTCATAGGCAAATTTCTTTATTGTTTTTTATTAATAGCTCCGTATTTGGATATAAGTTTAAATTTCTAAATAAAGAGAATTAAATGGTGCTCCTGGTGGAAGATAATTGTCCAGGTGCCATCACGCCCTAAGTAAAGACTTAGGAAAAGTCGGGGCGTAACAAGTTGGTATCAGAGCTAAACCAGGTTAGGAGATTCTAGGAAGTTTCTTCAAGTTGGGTGTTTGAACTACATTTATTGACGGTGCGCGCCACCTTAGTAATAAGTAAACTAATAACATCCTAAAGTTTCACTTCTTTCATACTCTTCTCGTGCCGCTGAGTCTTTTCAAAGACTTGGTTCTCGCACTACCTCCTTCAAATGATTGTGGAAGGAGTGTACAACGATAAAATAACCAGATGTGACTGCACCACCGACCGAAAAGGTAGGAGAGGTACCAGATAGACTATGGGGCAAATTTTGTGAGAAGAATGGAACATATCTATACAGGGAAGGACTACAAGTCTAACCCAATAGTATTTCTCGACGAGGTAGAAAACCTACTGTTTACACGAGGATGTGTGGAGACGCATGACGTCAATTTGGTAATCGCACGGTTAGTGGACAATACAGGGGTGTGGTGGAGAAACTTTAAAAGAAATCGTTCCCCGATGTCACCATCGATGATGGGGGGGAGTTCAGAGCCGTATTCATTAAAAAGTACATGCCTAACACCAAAAAAAGATGCGCCAGCGTGAGTTTGAACAATTGAAACAAGAAGACCGCAATGTGAAAGAATATAATACCTAATTCATGCGATCTTCATCATACAACGTGCATATTATTCCTACGAAAGGGAGAAGGTCAAAAGATTTGTGAGGGTTTAAACCCGAACTTGGTAGAGAAGGTAGTGGAATTAGCCTATGATCGGACGTACCTTCAGATCGTCAACATGACAATGATGGTAGAAGGTTTTGCCAAATCAAAAAGAGAGTATTCACGAAAGGGGCATTTATGTGACTCGACCTTTTCAACTATCCGATTGAGTCATACTATAGAAAATAGTCAACTCCATCCGCAGAGTTCCACTTATCGCTTAGAAGATCAATAAAGGTATGTGGAACTTTCTTATCTCTTGAGCATGAATAGTTGTACTTATATAATACGGAGACGACAATACTTTGATATCCTTTACTTATTTAAGAATGGCCAAGTTGGGCGAGTTAGAGGTTAACCCACTTCTTTAAAACTATTAAGGATGTCTTAAGTTTTCAAAGTTAAGGGACTTGAAGTGTTTGAGTATATGATACTTGTTTTGTTTTAAAAGTTTAAGTCCTCGAAATAGGAAAATGTAATTGACTAAGGTATAAGATTAATATAACGACTTTATGGGAAGTTGGTTATATTCGCTTTATGGAAAGTTAAAAGGAGAGATTTACTTTAAGTAAGATAAGTAAGGACAAGTGACTTGATGCTATGATTATTAGTATCTTGAAAGTTTTATATAAAAAAACGAATCATTCGTTTTAAAAGAGTAGAAGTATGTAGTACTTGGGATTAAATTTCCGGATTCTTTTATTAAGACATGTTAGTGCCTTAAGTGAACTAAAATGAGAGGATATATTAATAATGTCAATAAGAAGTTAGGGGATTTCTTGACTTACTTATGTTATGTAGATAGCCATTGAGCTAGGGTAAGAGTATAAATGAGGGTAAACCCCAAGACGTTATACCACCTTCTCCGTGGTAAGAGTATGAATGAGGGAAAGCCCCAAGACGCCATACCACCTTCTCCGTGGTAAGAGTATGAATGAGGAAAGCCCCAAGACGCCATACCACCCGCCTTGGTAAGAGTATAAATGAGGGGAAAACCCCCAAGACGTTATACCACCTGTTCCGTGGATTTGCTACCCATGATGCGAAGAATATCCTCACGTCAGCTTATTTCCTACCTTATGTCTCAAAATTATTAAGAGTCACAAAGTGGAGTACGATATCCGCTAATATAGTAGATACCCAAAAAGAGTCCTCACGGCATGATGTCCCTATTGTTTGAAAAATTTCAAGGTTTTTTCCAAGATCTCCTGTGCCTTCCTCCTGATAGAAGTGGAGTTCGCTATAGAGTTAATTCGGGTACAAGACCTATTTCTATTCTTCCATATCGAATGGCCCCACTAAATTGAGAGAGTTAAAAGAACATTGAAGGATCTTACGGATAAAGGATTTATAAGGCCTAGTGTTTCCCGGGCGCACGATCCTTTTGTGAAGAAAAAGATGGATCGCCCGAACGCATCTATTATCGACAACTCAATAAGGTCACGATCAAGAATCGATATCCATTACCAAGAATCGATGATCTTTTGACCAACTTCGAGAGCCAATTATTTTTCCAAGATTGATCTTCGTTCGAGATATCATCGATGAAAATAAATCCGAATGATATATCAAAACGATCTTTAGGACCGATATGGCCATTATGAGTTCTTGGTCATGTCTTTCGGATTAACCAATGCCCCAACAAATTTTTATGGATCTAATGAACATAATCTTTAAACCATTCTTGGATTTGTTCGTAATTGTATTTATAGATGATATCCTAATTTACAAGTGTGTTGAAGAACAGAAGAGCATCCGAGGGTAGTGCTTCAAGTCTTGAAACAGAGAAACTATATGCTAAATTTTCAAAGTGTGAATTTTGGTTGGAAAATGTAGCCTTTTGGGCCATGTTGTGTCAAGGGATGGAATTATGGTAGACCTCGTAAGATAGAAGAAGAAAGAATCGCCAAACCGACCACTCCGGCAGAGGTTAGAAGTTTCTGGTTTGGTGGGTATTATAGAAGATTCGTAAAGGTTTTTCTAGTTCACGCTTCCTTTGACTCTGGTTGACTCAAAAAGCGGTTAAGTACCAATGGTCGAAACATGTGAAGCAAGTTTTCACAAAAACTAAAGGAATTGTTGATCATCGCACTACCCCTAACCTTTCCATCGAATGCTATGGTTCACGCCTATCATATGCGCCTCTAGAGTTGGGTTAGGATGTGTCTTGATGCGATTTGGAAAGGTTATTGCGTATGCATCCGCACAATCAAGATACATGAGAAGAATTACCCAACTCATGACTTGGAATTAGACGCGGTGGTGTTTGTCTTACGAATATGGAGACATTATTGGTATGGTGTGCATGTGGATATATTTACAGATCATAAACGTTTGCAGTACATAACCACGCAGAAGGATTTGAATCTCCGACAAAGAAGATGGTTAGAGTTGCTAAGGATTATGACCTTAGTATTCTTTACCATCCCGGGAAAGCTAACGGTGGTCGACGACTCGATGAGAGATCAATGGGCGCTTGGCCCATTTGGCAATACAAAAGAGGGTATTGTTCGCGTGAGGTACAAAGATTGGGAAACCTCGGGTTAGCTTAACCGAGATCGGTGAAGGTAGGGTGGTGGTACATGATACCTCGCGATCGCCTTTAGTTTGAAATAAAAGAAAGTCATTGAGGATACGGAGTTTGTTGGATTTCGGAGAAGATCCAACAGGAAAACCTTCACGCTTACATTGGGAGATAATGACGAACCCTCCCAGATAAGTGGTAGGTTATGTGTTCCTAAGGTAAAGGATCTAAGGAGGAAGATCTTATGAGGGTCACAACACAAGATATTCCATTCATCCAGTGGTCAACAAAATGTATCAGGACCTCAAGACAAATTCTTGGTGGACGGGATGAAGAAAGACGCCATGAGTTTGTCGAGGTGTCTTATATGTCAAGCAGTGAAAGATGAACATCAAAACTCGGCGGATTACTTCAGACATCGAGTCCCCATGTGGAAATGGAAGGCGATTCATATGGATTTCAGAATCGGTCACCAAAAATCGAGAAGGGTATGATTCTATTTGGGTGATTGTTGACCGCTTACAAAGTCAGCCCATTTCTTACGGTCAAGACTACGACGCGCACCACAAGACACAGATTTATTTGAGGAGATTGT
Organism: Przewalskia tangutica; assembly: GCA_029844215.1. Taxonomy (NCBI): domain Eukaryota; kingdom Viridiplantae; phylum Streptophyta; class Magnoliopsida; order Solanales; family Solanaceae; genus Przewalskia; species Przewalskia tangutica. The sequence goes on along the minus strand of CM056730.1, from coordinate 482,534 downwards.
GCGGTTACACGATTCCCTTACAAATTATTTCAGATAGGGTTCTCGATTCACCTCACACTTTTGGCAAAGTTTCCACAGGTCTCGGACAAAAGTTGTTAAGCACGCTTTCCACCCGCAAACAGACGGGCAAGCCGAGCAAACAATTCAAACACTTGAGGACATGTTGCGATCTTGTGTGTTAGATTTTCGTGGAAGTCGGTTGGACCATCTATGTCTAATTGAGTTCGCCACAACAATAGTTTTCACTCTAGCATACAAATGGCCCCGTTTGAAGCATTATATGGACGAAAATGTAGTCTCCACTGATGGTTCGAGGTGGGTGAGACGCAACTGTTCGGACCGGAAGTCATTCAAGAAACAAATGATAAGGTACAGATGATTCGGGAGCGGATCAAAACAGCTCATAGTCGTCATAAGTCCTATGCGGATCATCGGAAAAGAGATCTTGAATTCCAAGAGGAGAAAGTATTTTTAAAAGTGTCCCCAATGGCGGAGTGATGCGCTTTGGTAAGAAAGGGAAATTGAGCCCAAGGTTTATTAGGCCATGAGATCTTGCAAGAGTGGGAATTTGGCTTACGAATTAGCACTTCCACAAAAGCTGGAAGCAGTGCATCCGTTATTTCATGTGTCAATGTTACGAAAATACTTGCACGATCCAAGTCACGTCATCCTTCCCCAGGAGATAATTCTTAATGAGTAGCTTCAATATGAAGAAGTTTCGGTGGAAATACTTGATAGGAAGGTTAAGCGCCTTAGGAATAAAGATATTGCTTCCGTGAAGGTCCTATGGAGGAACCACTCCACCGAGGAAGCCACCTGGGAAGCGGAGGAGGCGATGAAAGTCAAATATCCGTTCCTATTTGACTAAGGTAATAAAAAAAAAATGCATTACATAGTACTTCATATGTGTGTCATTTGCGTGTCTTTATGCATGTGTTACAACCTTACTCTCATTCGAGGACGAATGCTTCTTAAGGAAGGGAGAATGTGAAGCCCCAAATTTGTTACAATAACAATAAACATTATTGTGTCTATGTGATTATGTTACAACCTTATTCACATTCGAGGACGAATGTTGCTTAAGGAGGAGAGAATGTAAAATCCGGAAAAAAATAATAATAATATATAGTTGTGGTTGAGTTAATAAATATATATATATATATATATAAGAAAACAATGAATAAATTGCATGGGATAGAGTTAGTGTTAAAGTTGGATAAATAGATAGATGAAATGAAAATAAGAAAACAAAAAGAAAAACAAAAAAAAAACAAAAAAAAAAATGAATTTGCAGCCATGCACGTACCCTTCCCTTACCCTTCCCCCCATTTTTATTTTCCTTCAATCTTTTGGTTTTTCACCTCCCATAGGTTATAGAAAACTCTCCACTTATACATTGTATTTACACACAAACAAAATACATAACATAAAGGTTAGAAAATCAGAAAAAAACAAGTGAACAAGAAGGAAAAAAATCAAGAAAATATCAAGGGAGGAAGGAGAACAAGAAAATTAGGGAACACTAAGGAGCAAGGGTGGTTGTAGCAACCGAACCACAATCTTTTTCACACTTACAAGGTGAGTTTTCTCACTCAGAAATTCTTGGTAACATCCTTTATTTTTAGTTCAATACATGTTGGAATAAGAATTGAGTGTTGAAAAGAAATATTGAACTTTTGATTGTTTAGATAACTAGTTGCGTCATGAACTTTACGAACTGTTCTCACTGAGTTATAATTGTTAGAATGTGATGAAATTCGGCATAATTGTACACCTCTCTAATATGATCATATAGAACCAAAAATGAGGTAAAATGGACATACGGTTTGAAAGTTATCATAGTTCAAAGTTCCTGCCTTAGATTTGGTCGAAATTCGGAAAGGCATAATTACGGATTGTTTTTATTGAGTTTTACTTATTAGAATTATATGAAAATTTACATGGTTGTAAATCTCTCTGTTACGGACAGATATATATAAAGATTTATTAAAACGGACTTACGAGTTGAGAGTTATTGTAGTTTGAAGTTGCTGCCTCGGATTCGTCGGAATCCAGAAGGGCAGGACGTTGAAACGTAAAACTGTACTAATCTGTGGGGAATATGAGAATTGTTGCTAAATGAAAGTTCTATATCTCTTTGTTGTGGACATTTTGAGACCTTACGGGGGTCTATCCGACTTACGGATTGAGAGTTATCTCTGTTTAAAGTTTCTGCCTCGGATCTATCGATATCCAGGAAGGGCAGTGAATAAAAGTGTAAAACTGTACCAAATGGTACAGAATATGAAAGAATGGTTCACATGGAGACGTGTAGCTCTCTGTTCTCGTCGTTTTGAGAATTTATGGGGATTGAACGGGTTTACAGATTAGGAGTTATGACTATTATAAGATTGGGTGCTGTTTAATAAAAATTCTGCCGAAACAAATTTCATGTGGCTGTTTTGAGGATAAATTTGTGTTAGTTACCCAAAGTAGTTTTAAATGAAATTTGGTACAGTGAAAGATCCCCGTCTTACCTTAGTTTCCGCTTGAGAAACACCTTAGTTGGAGTTATGGTTAAAAAGTTATAATCGTTACAAGTATGAATGACAGAATGTTAGAAAAGAGAATAGTATTTATTTGATCTTCTGAAAAATATGAAAAGTGAATACGTGTTCACATAAATATATAAATATATAATGGATCGGGTTGCACGCCGCAACAAAACATAAAGTGAATACGCGTTCACAAATACGTAAACATAATGGATCGGGTTGCACGCCGCAACAAAACGTAAAGTGAATATATGTTCATAAATACGTAAATATAATGGATCGGGTTGCACGCCGCAACAAAACGTAAAGTGAATACGCGTTCACAAATACGTAAATATAATGGGTCGGGTTGCACGCCGCAACAAAACGTAAAGTGAATACGCGGTCACAAATACGTAAACATAATGGATCGGGTTGCACGCCGCAACAAAACGTAAAGTGAATACGCGTTCACAAATACGTAAATATAATGGATCGGGTTGCACGCCGCAACAAAACGTAAAGTGAATACACGTTCACAAATACGTAAACATAATGGATCGGGTTGCACGCCGCAACAAAACGTAAGGTGAATACGTGTTCACAAATACGTAAATATAATGGATCGGGTTGCACGCCGCAACAAATATGAAAGATGAATACATGTTCACCTATATATAAATATGAAAAGTGAATACGCGTTCACAAATATATAAATGTAATAAACATGTGGAAATGCAGGGGAATGTCTTAACGTATAATACGAGATAAAATGAAGTGTTAGTTAAATCGAGAATTTCCTATGAGGAGTTGTTGCATATTTAAAAATGTTGTAATCTGATATGTTTTACAATATGCTTATTACGTTATAATGTGATTGCACTAGGAATATTGTGGTGTTACTTTGAATTGCAGGGTAAGGTTCTCACCACTTGGATGGTAGGGCTGACTCTTTATTTAACATGTTTCAGGAAAGCGTGATAGAGGAAAGGCTCCACGCCAAGGCTAGCGATCGTCCCGCAGCCTCTTGACATACCAAGTCCATTGTTTCGGGCTTGGTACTCGTCAGGTTCAGAATGTCAGTTCCAATGTCTCGGGAAATGCCCGTGTGGAATGGTCTCCCTTCCAACTTAGAATAATATTTGTCAGTATGTATATGTTGAAACAATATTTGCACGAGCATGGGCTCGTGTTATATTTTTAATAAAGTCATAAGCAAATTTCTTTATTGTTTTTTATTAATAGCTCCGTATTTGGATATAAGTTTAAATTTCTAAATAAAGAGAATTAAATGGTGCTCCTGGTGGAAGATAATTGTCCAGGTGCCATCACGCCCTAAGTAAAGACTTAGGAAAAGTCGGGGCGTGACAGGTCTACCCCTCACTTATACTCTTACCCTGGAGAAGTTGGTAAAGCAGGTGGTATAGCATCTTGGGGGTCTACCCCTCACTTATACTCTTACCCTGGAGAAGGTGGTATAACGTCTTGGGGCTTGCCCCTCATTTATACTCTTACCCCATCTCAACCGACCATTTTACAAAACAAGCAGGGGGTATAATGTCTTGGGGGTTTACCCCTCACTTATACTCTTACCCTGGAGAAGGTGGTATAACGTCTTGGGGCTTGCCCCTCATTTATACTCTTACCCTATCTCAACCGACCATTATACAAAACAGAAGCACTACTATGTCTTCTATAAAAATCCGGGAATTTAACCCAAGTACTACAATTAACGGAAGCATACCCGTGGAATCCCACATCACTGTCGGTATGTCCAAGTACTTACAACAAGACAGCCGGCCCTCCAACCGAGAGTCGGGGCAACGTAATAAAACATAATACTCGCACTCAAAGGCTATCACCAGCACACATAGGCTAATTCTCAATTAACAAGCCCAAGTACTTATCAAGGCACACTTAGACTAATTCTCAATTAATCAAGCCAAAGTACTAATCAAGGCACAAGTAAAATAATTCTTATTTAACAAGCCAAAGTACTTATCAAGGCATACTTAGACTAATTCTCAATTAATCAAGCCAAAGTACTAATCAAGGCACAAATAGAATAATTCTCATTTAACAAGCCAAAGTACTTATTAAGGCATACTTAGACTAATTCTCAATTAATCAAGCCAAAGTACTAATCAAGGCACAAATAGAATAATTCTCATTTAACAAGCCAAAGTACTTATCAAGGCATACTTAGACTAATTCTCAATTAATCAAGCCAAAGTACTACGTACGTACATTCTTTTCAAAAGACTCCTTTCCAAATAAAACTTCCCCGATACTAACAACCGTAGTATCAAGTCCTATCCACCTTTCAAGACAAGTCACAATACCTTTTTAGAAATACAATTACCGGCTTCTAAATCAAGTGACTTCTTTATTAAAAACCTTAAGCAATTGGTACCTTTAAAACAATTTGCCCTTCCTTAATACAAGTTAATTCTTTGATTACTTCATTAGAGAAAACCATTCTCTTAACCTTCCATAAAGCCGTTATAACCAACTTCCCATAAAGCCGTTATAACCCTTTATGGTTTAGACCAACACGTTCCTTTTATAACCAAGAGACTTCTACTTTTTGAAACCAAGTATTATATATATACTTTCAAATCAATTCTCATAACCTTCAAAAATACAATTAGTCTCTTAACCTTAGAAAACAAGTGACTCCTTTTATTATAAAACCTTAGGCAATTGATGCCTTAAAAACAAGTTGCTTTTTCACTAAAATCAAGTCATTTATCTTTTCATAAAGCAAATATAATTAACTTCCCATAAAGCCGTTATATTCACTTTATACCTTAGCCAAAAACAATTTCCTATCCAAGGGACTTATACGTTTAAAACGGAACAAGTATCACATACTTTAAAACTCTTCAAGTCCCTTAACTTAAATAAAACTTAATACATCCTTTATACTTTCAAAGAAGTGAGTTAATCTCCCAACTCACCCGACTTGGCTATTCATAAAACTAGTAAAGGATATCAAGGTGTTGTACGTCTACCGTACTACATACGTGCAACTAGTCATGCTCAAAGATAGGAAAAGTTCTACATAGAGTGGATCACACAACTACCTCTTAACTTCTAAGAGTAACAGGAAACATGAAATGATACCTCAAGTATATTCCATACATTGAATCATGCCAAAGGAAGGAAGAGGTTCACATACCTCGCGACGATTATCGACAAGTAGCAAAATGCTCCAAAGTACTTCAACCTTGATAGCTAATCCATCCTTCAAGTAGGATACGCTATACTAAGTACTTCAACCTATAATGGTCACAATACATCCATTAACCTCTTACTTCAAACGTAGAATATTCTAGGTGCTAAGTCGCTAAATTCTACGGAAAATCTGGACAAAGACCTCCTTTGTTTTTACTAACTTTGCCACCTTTTTCAAGGCCGAATACAATAACCAACCACGCCACATTTAAGGCCCAATCAATGCAATCAACCATAGGGGATTACACGCCTACTAGACGTGTAAAATTCCGCCCCACAAACGATATCAAATTAAAACAACTTACTAGGCCAATTCGGCTAACTTGGAGTACAACAATATCAATTCTTATCCAAATTCTATTTCAATCCAAGTTATTAGCCTAACATGATATCAAGTCGCATTTGATTATAACAACCAAATTCTTCAAGTACGTAACATGCGACGATTTCTAATAAACGACCAATTAGTAGTCCCATTTTCAAGTGGCTTGCACAACATTTCGGATTAAGCTACAATCACTCCATAATACTTATAAACTTCAACATACCAACCTCATGCTATCAACATGTAAAGCTAACAACAACAATATAAATATATAATCTTGTAACACCTTAAAAGACAAGATTATACCTTAACGATTCTTAATCCAATTCCCAATCCGAAGTCGCTCCGTAGTAGTTTAGAGCCTCTCCAAGGCACTTCAATCCGCTTGTTGGGACCCTTAGAACCATACCAACAACTTTCCTTCAAACATCCAATCCAAAACCTAGAAAGCCACTAGGTTTTCACTTTGCGACTAATACGAAAACTCTCTTTTTCCGGGATTTTTCTATTGAGATACACTTACATAACACTCATGAACCTTGGTTTAAAGTGTGGAGCTTAAAGGACAAGAAACGAAAATTTTCTCTTCTTGAAGGGAGCAAACCCGAGAGCTAAGCTAGCTTGTTCATCAATTTCTTGTAAATTTTTCTAAGTGTTGGACACACATTTGCTACTACTAGTATTATAAAGGGCAATGGAGGGTCAAGATATAAACAAATGGGTGGTTTGGATGAGGTCTTAACAAATCTCAAGACTAATGGTCCCCTTGACTAAGTCAAACATGTCAAGCTCTACTACTTAGCAAGACTTGTCTTCTTAACAAGGGTCAAATGACCCTTGTGCCCATGTAATTCGTCCAAGACATCAAATAAGGGGGGTGACACGTGTCGCCCTCCCATACGTCACAATAATACGTTTTCCGACAATTTCCATAATTCCGATAATTTTTTTTACAAGTCTCAAATTTTAACACTCGTGAGTTCGTACGTACGTTCTTAAAACATATCCTGTAAGTACGGGGTGTAACATTCTTCCCCCCTTAGAAACATTCGTCCCCGAATGTTCTTTCGGAGTCAATCTTTATAATTTGCGACATAGTTTCCTTTCACAACCCCGACATACCAATAATGCCACACATGGCCCTAATACTAACACGCATACCCGCCCATCATAAGCCCACAAGAGGTTACCTTTTCGCACTTCCAACTCCTTCTAACATACATACATAACTTCCATACCAATTCTGGCCTCTAATCTTTGAGTCACTCTATAAGACAATATACGACCATTTCCGCCACGACTGTTCGGTGGAACGCGCCCACGAACCCAGAAACAATTAACTAGACTTGGGCCTTACGCCCTCGTGACCCCGTCACGTAGCGGAACTACTACCAACTGATCCCACTCCATTCCAGGCCATGGGGAGACCCGTAACAGGTCCTCAACCCGACTCAGTGTCGCACTTAACTCTTATCCTTGGTCTGACTTAAAATCTTATTGCCAGAGAAAGCCTTATATACCTAAGGTCTCGGCAGTAATCAATCTTAGGCTCGCAATTTCCATGCTCCAAGCCTACCTTACCAGTCCCCCAGTAAACGGGTACAAAAAAACTTCTCATAAAACCATAACCATGTTGTTTCGATCACAACAACCGCATTTACTCTATACGCCCTCATCCAGACAACTCTCTTAAGCCTACTACGCAGCCTTAAGCTATTAACATGACATTCTCGTTAAGTTCCTTAACATGGCTTCTAAGGGTTCACTACCCTATCGACATACCTCATCCTTTCCCAATTATCTCAAATAAAACATAAGATCTTGGTGAGAATTCATTAAATGTTCCATACCTTCCCGGTATCTAGTTAGTCTTTACCAATTCCTGGTAATCTAAAATCATTCTAGGCAACACGCTGCCCGACTCGTGACATAACTCCATATAGATGTATATCACAATACCAACTATACTACAATCATTACCAACCCGGATACGCAATCCACATAATCCTTCTGGTCATCACGCTTTCTCGTAGTCGCAATCAACATAACTCGTTAGTGAGGACGACTTAACAATACAAATTTCTATCGCACGATCTCGGAGTGAGAAGAATGGAAACCAATCCTAAATGTCCTCGCAGCCTCCGATTATAGATGTGGTGCACAACACACCGATAATCAAGACTCTACTAGACATCGTCAGTAGACACTTTCCGAGGACTAATCGCTCGATACCACTTTTGTCACGACGACCTCGATCGCGATCGTGCCCTACCCGGGCACCCTTACAGTAAACATCGAGAAAATCAGCGAATACACATGAAACTTATAAATAAAACATCGGAAGTAAAACAACAAAGTTAGCCGACAGTGCTACCTTCCCAACATATATAAATACAACCGGTTGCCTCATTTCTTTACAACCGACCCACAATAGGTGACTACATGCACTTAAGAGATTTAACATAACCATGGCGGGACAGGGCCCCGCCATACCCCGAATATACATGAATCTACTACCTCGTGGAAAACTGCATCAAGAGCTAAGCCTCCGAGCAAATGGAGCTTTCTCAAAATCAACCGAGATCCTAAGAGCAAGGATCACCAACCTCGGCTCTACCTAAAACTCGCGGCATTTAACGCAGCCTCGGGGGTCGATAACAAAAATTTAATATGGAATGTAAATAACGCATAAGAAATGATCATAATCGATAAAAGAATGACAATGACTAGTATAAAAAGTACATACCAGATCCTGCCGTGTCATTACCACTTATTCCCATTTTTCAATAAAGGTTATAGCCACATTCTTACGCACATGATTAGGAAAAATCATTAAGTTCATTTCTATATAACCTACTTATCTTTCATAAGTATAATCCGCCCTTAGCGAGGGCACATTTTACTACCCGCCCAACTGGGACGCGATCAAGTCACACTAATATCAAGCGTGTCCGTGGAATCCCCGCCATCGCCGAGCCTACAAGTGTAAAATATAATCACGTGTCACGCCCGTGGCATCCCACCTCACCGCTTGGCGTACACATTCACAACACATATATATATCTCCCGCGTGGAATCCTACATCACCGCGATACCAGGATATAATAACACACCAATAGCATACATGAACACCAAGTCCCACCTGGTATAGCGTCTTGGGGTCTACCTCACTTATACTCTTACCCGGGAGAAGTTGGTAAAGCGGTGGTATAGCATCTTGGGGTCTACCCTCACTTATACTCTTACCTCGGAGAAGGTGGTATAACGTCTGGGGCTTGCCTCATTGATACTCTTACCCCATCTCAACCGACCATTATATAAAACAAGCAGGTGGTATAATGTCTTGGGGGTTTACCCCTCACTTATACTCTTACCCTGGAGAAGGTGGTATAACGTCTTGGGGCTTGCCCCTCATTTATACTCTTACCCTATCTCAACCGACCATTATACAAAACAGAAGCACTACTATGTCTTCTATAAAAATCCGGGAATTTAACCCAAGTACTACAATTAATCTAAGCATACCCGTGGAATCCCACATCACCGCTTCGGTATGTCCAAGTACTTACAACAAGACAGTAGGCCTCCAACCGAGAGTCGGGGCAACGTAATAAAACATAATACTCGCACTCAAAGGCTATCACCAGCACACATAGGCTAATTCTCAATTAACAAGCCCAAGTACTTATCAAGGCACACTTAGACTAATTCTCAATTAATCAAGCCAAAGTACTAATCAAGGCACAAGTAAAATAATTCTTATTTAACAAGCCAAAGTACTTATCAAGGCATACTTAGACTAATTCTCAATTAATCAAGCCAAAGTACTAATCAAGGCACAAATAGAATAATTCTCATTTAACAAGCCAAAGTACTTATTAAGGCATACTTAGACTAATTCTCAATTAATCAAGCCAAAGTACTAATCAAGGCACAAATAGAATAATTCTCATTTAACAAGCCAAAGTACTTATCAAGGCATACTTAGACTAATTCTCAATTAATCAAGCCAAAGTACTACGTACGTACATTCTTTTCAAAAGACTTCTTTCCAAATAAAACTTCCCCGATACTAACAACCGTAGTATCAAGTCCTATCCACCTTTCAAGACAAGTCACAATACCTTTTTAGAAATACAATTACCGGCTTCTAAATCAAGTGACTTCTTTATTAAAAACCTTAAGCAATTGGTACCTTTAAAACAATTTGCCCTTCCTTAATACAAGTTAATTCTTTGATTACTTCATTAGAGAAAACCATTCTCTTAACCTTCCATAAAGCCGTTATAACCAACTTCCCATAAAGCCGTTATAACCCTTTATGGTTTAGACCAACACGTTCCTTTTATAACCAAGAGACTTCTACTTTTTGAAACCAAGTATTATATATATACTTTCAAATCAATTCTCATAACCTTCAAAAATACAATTAGTCTCTTAACCTTAGAAAACAAGTGACTCCTTTTATTATAAAACCTTAGGCAATTGATGCCTTAAAAACAAGTTGCTTTTTCACTAAAATCAAGTCATTTATCTTTTCATAAAGCAAATATAATTAACTTCCCATAAAGCCGTTATATTCACTTTATACCTTAGCCAAAAACAATTTCCTATCCAAGGGACTTATACGTTTAAAACGGAACAAGTATCACATACTTTAAAACTCTTCAAGTCCCTTAACTTAAATAAAACTTAATACATCCTTTATACTTTCAAAGAAGTGAGTTAATCTCCCAACTCACCCGACTTGGCTATTCATAAAACTAGTAAAGGATATCAAGGTGTCAGACGCTCACCGTACTACATACGTGCAACTAGTCATGCTCAAAGATAGGAAAAGTTCTACATAGAGTGGATCACACAACTACCTCTTAACTTCTAAGAGTAACAGGAAACATGAAATGATACCTCAAGTATATTCCATACATTGAATCATGCCAAAGGAAGGAAGAGGTTCACATACCTCGCGACGATTATCGACAAGTAGCAAAATGCTCCAAAGATTCAACCTTGATAGCTAATCCATCCTTCAAGTAGGATACGCTATACTAAGTACTTCAACCTATAATGGTCACAATACATCCATTAACCTCTTACTTCAAACGTAGAATATTCTAGGTGCTAAGTCGCTAAATTCTACGGAAAATCAGACAGCACCTCCTTTGTTTTTACTAACTTTGCCACCTTTTTCAAGGCCGAATACAATAACCAACCACGCCACATTTAAGGCCCAATCAATGCAATCAACCATAGGGGATTACACGCCTACTAGACGTGTAAAATTCCGCCCCACAAACGATATCAAATTAAAACAACTTACTAGGCCAATTCGCTAACTCGAGTACAACAATATCAATTCTTATCCAAATTCTATTTCAATCCAAGTTATTAGCCTAACATGATATCAAGTCGCATTTGATTATAACAACCAAATTCTTCAAGTACGTAACATGCGACGATTTCTAATAAACGACCAATTAGTAGTCCCATTTTCAAGTGGCTTGCACAACATTTCGGATTAAGCTACAATCACTCCATAATACTTATAAACTTCAACATACCAACCTCATGCTATCAACATGTAAAGCTAACAACAACAATATAAATATATAATCTTGTAACACCTTAAAAGACAAGATTATACCTTAACGATTCTTAATCCAATTCCCAATCCTAAGTCGCCCGTAGTAGTTTAGAGCCTCCAAGGCACTTCAATCCGCTTTTGGGACCCTTAGAACCATACCAACAACTTTCCTTCAAACATCCAATCCAAAACCTAGAAAGCCACTAGGTTTTCACTTTGCGACTAATACGAAAACTCTCTTTTTCCGGGATTTTTCTATTGAGATACACTTACATAACACTCATGAACCTTGGTTTAAAGTGTGGAGCTTAAAGGACAAGAAACGAAAATTTTCTTCTTGAGCAAACCCGAGAGCTAAGCTAGCTTGTTCATCCATTTCATTTAAATTGTTCTAAGTGATGCAAACACATATGCTCCTACTAGTATAATAAAGGTCAATTGAGGGTCAAGATATAAACAAATGGGTGGTTTGGATGAGGTCTTACCCAATCTCAAGACTAATGGTCCCCTTGACTAAGTCAAACATGTCAAGCTCTACTACTTAGCAAGACTTGTCTTCTTAACAAGGGTCAAATGACCCTTGTGCCCATGTAATTCGTCCAAGACATCAAATAAGGGGGGGGGGGGGGGGGTGGCACGTGTCGCCCTCCCATACGTCACAATAATACGTTTTCCGACAATTTCCATAATTCCGATATTTTTTTTTTACAAGTCTCAAATTTTAACACTCGTGAGTTCGTACGTACGTTCTTAAAACATATCCTGTAAGTACGGGGTGTAACAGAAAACCTGACGGAAGTCAAAGGGAACTCAAGCAAGAAGCGGAAGTTCCAGAAGGAAGGCAAGCCTCAAACAACTGAAAAGTTCAAGGGAAATTGTAACCACTGTGGTATAGTTGGTCACATGGCCAAAAACTGCCGCAAGCTCAAACGTGAGAATAAGTCCAAAGGCAAGGCCAAGGCTAACATCGTTGAAGACACGCTCGTCAACGATATGATTGAGGAGTTCTCAGCTGTAGTTCTTGAAGCTAACCTCGTTGAGAATCCGGTGCAATGGTGGCTAGACACAGGTGCTACCCGTCACATATGTTCCAAGAAAGAAGCATTCTCCACTTATACACCAGTCTCAGACAAGAAGTTGTTCATGAGTAACAATTCTTCTTCAGAGGTACTGGGGGTAGGAAAGGTGATCCTAAAGATGACGTCCGGGAAGGAACTGACTCTAAAGGAAGTGATGCACGTTCCAGATATTCGTAGAAATCTGATTTCTGGACCATTGTTAGTAAATGCTGGTTTTAGACTAGTGTTAGAGGCTAACAAATTTGTAATCACTAAGAATGAAACTTTTGTAGGAAGAGGCTTCGTCTGTGAAGGACTCTTTAAGTTCAATGATGCACCTGTAATGCCTTCTGTTTCAACTATAAATAAAATTACACCTTCTACTTACTTGATTGATTCATCTAATCTATGACATCATAGATTATGATATGTAAACTATCAATCTATCCAAATATTGGTAAAGCTGGAATTATTGTCGTCTATTGACATAAACCCTCAACGTGAGTGTGAGGTGTGCATAAAGGCAAAACTTTCCAAGAGTCCTTTTAGATTCGTCGAAAGGGATACCGCTCCTCTAGAACTTATACACACTGATATATGTGATTTGAAGTTCGCTCAAACTAGAGGGGGGAACAAGTACTTTGTGACTTTCATAGATGATGACACAAGGTTTTACATTTACTTACTAAAAAGTAAAGATGAAACCTTTGAAGCATTCAAACGCTACAAAGCAGAAGTTGAGAATCAACTAGGCGGACGGATTAAAACTATCTGTAGCGATAGAGGGGGAGAATATGTAGCGCCTTTTGAAGAACTTTGTACCCAATCAGGTATAGTTCATCAAACAACGACACCTTACTCACCTCAATCAAACGGGGTTGCTGAACGCAAGAACCGAACACTAAAGGAAATGATGAATGCTCTACTCATCAATTCGGGTCTCCCTCAAACCATGTGGGGAGAAGTTTTCCTTACCGCAAACATGATTCTTAACAGAGTCCCACACAAGGATAAATACAAGACTTCATACGAGCTATGAAAAGGAAAGAAACCTACCTACAAGCATTTGAAGGTATGGGGTTGTCTGGCCAAGGTAAAAGTACCTATGCCAAAGCAGGTCAAGATTGGACCTAAGACTGTGGATTACATATTCATCGGATATGCCAATAACAGTAGTGTTTATCGCTTCATAGTGCACAAGTCGGATCATCAGGACATTTATGAAGATATGATCATGGAATCAAGAAACGCATGGTTCTTTGAAGACACATTTCCATATAAGGAAAATAACATAACCTCTCGCAAACGAAGTTATGAGCAAACCTATGATGAACTAGGAGTCACTGACTATCTAGATCGAAACGGTTCAGATCTAGTAAATTCTGAAGTAGCTGATATTCCAGATTCTCAGGACTTGGAAGATTCAGAGATGGAACCAAGGCAAAACAAAAGGGCACTAAAGGACAAGTCCTTCGGTACAGACTTTGTAGCTTATTTGGTTCAGGATGAACCACGGATAATCGCCGAAGCATTGTCAACTCCAGAAGCATCGCTCTGGAAGAAAGCTTTAGAAAGTGAGATAGAATCCATTCTGCATAACCACGCCTGTAAGTTGGCAGAACTTCCCCCAGGACATAAACCGTTGGGTTGTAAGTGGATCCTTAAACGGAAGTTAAAGGCAGATGGTTCTATCGACAAGTACAAAGCTAGGTTAGTAGTCAAGGGTTATCGCCAAAATGAGGGCCTTGATTACTTCGACACCTACGCTCCGGTGTCAAGAATGACATCCATACGTATGTTCATAGCTATCGCCGCCTTGCGGGATCTTGAAATACATCAAATAGATGTTAAGACTGCCTTCCTAAATTGTGATTTGGAAGAAGAAATATATATGAATCAACCTGAGGGGTATGTGGTTCCAGGACAAGAGACAAAAGTATGTCGGCTTGTTAAATCATTGTACGGGCTGAAACAAGCCCCTAAACAATGGCACGAGAAATTTGATAGTACTCTACTATCAAAAGGATACGCCATTAATGAAGGTGACAAATGTGCCTACATGGAAGGAAATGTCAAATCCTTCGTCATGATATGTCTATATGTAGATGACTTGTTGATCACTGGAAGCAGTCCTGGAATAATCCTAGAGACTAAGAACATGTTAAAACAGTGTTTTGACATGAAAGATATGGGCATTGCAGATGTCATCTTAGGGATCAAGATCTCTAAGACATCTAATGGACTGATCTTATCTCAATCTCACTACATCGAGAATGTACTGAAGAAATTTGGGATGTTCGACAGTTCACCGGTATCAACACCATTAGATATAAGTCAAAAGCTTGACAAATATTTGGGTAAGCCCGTACGTCAGGAGCGATATGCGCAGGTGATTGGTAGTCTGATGTATATCACAAGTTGCACTCGACCTGATATCGCTCATGCAGTCAATAAATTGGCTAGGTTCACTCGAAATCCAAGTGAGGATCACTGGAAAGCGTTTAACAGGATACTACGGTTCCTAAAGTTCACGATACATTTCAGGTTACACTATTAAGATATCCAGCGGTACTAGAGGGGTACATCGATGCAAACTAGATATCTGATAGCGAAGACATCAAGTCCACCAGCGGATATATCTTTACAATCGGTGATGGAGCTGTGTCTTGGAAATCCTCTAGGCAAACTCTTATTGCCCGATCCACGATGGAGTCAGAATTTATCGCTTTAGATAAAGCGAGAGAGGGAGCTGAGTGGCTTCATGTTTTTCTAGAGGATGTCCCATGTTGGGATAAAACTGTGTCTTCTGTAATGATCCACTGCGATAGTCAGTCGGCTCTAGGAAGGGCACGAAGTTCAATATACAATGAAGTCTCGTCCATATTCGACGAGACATTTAGTTAGGCAGTTGATCACATCGGGTATTATTTTCATTGATTACATAAAATCTAAGGAAAATATCGCAGATCCCTTAACGAAGGGAATACCCAAAAATCAGTTGTTCTGCCTGTCTAGGGGAATGGGCTTAAAACCCAAAAAATAAGACAGATATAGTGTACACCCAACCTTACAGACTGGAGATCCCAGGAATAAGGTTCAATGGAAAAACTAAACTGTAAAGGTTCCGTGAGCGCTTCGGTAGAAGCAAAATCACTTCGGATAATGTGTCTTTCTTAAGAAACATAATCCAAGGCCTTCCCCGTGATAGACAAAAAGTGCTACCAGTAAGAGGGGTAAAGGATAAGTTTCCAAACATTTAATGATCCTCAAAAGTTGAGGTTAGGTTGGTGAAATTTTTAATGGTTCCTAACGCTTGTGTAGCGGGGTATTACAGGATATCTTGTAGGAAACCACCTATTTAAGTGCGAGGACATACCGGCTCAAATGAAAGCACTTAAGAATCCAAGGGTGTCCACGACCCAAGATGGACAAAACACTAGAAAGATTGAGTAGGAAATGTGTGTTGGTACCATTGTCTTGGCATCTACTAAACACTGACGGTTCAAGACATCACGTTCACCGTGCAGTAAATATGTCCGATGATATTCTACTATGGAAGGTTCAAAGCTCCGGCTACCTCTCCGGATGCAACATCGTTCCGCCAAGTGATTGCTAGAAAGACACCATGTGTGTGCACCAAAATCTCTTCCAAGAGGGGATTGTTGGAAATATTTATTAAACGTGAAATAAAGTAAATCATATTAATTATGAATCGAATAATTGGGGGCCCGCACGTAGGAAACCTTGTTTCCACACACGTGCACACGTAGTGCCAATGATCAATTTTTTTTTAATGGAAGAGATATTGATACGTATACGAATTGTTTGAGACGTAAGGTAATAGACGGTTATTGGCCAAATGATGAATGATTTCACGTTGGTAAATGAAGGAAGAAGTGTATAGTGTGTAAAGATGAAATGAATCAGAAATCACCACGAAATCGAGAAGGGTCGCGACTCCTCTAAGTAAGGGTCGCGCTTGGCGGTCATGATTCTAATTGACGTTTCAATTCCAAAGAACTCACCGGAATTGGGCGGCCACGACGATCATGGCGTTCCAGCCGGTGAGTTATCGAATCGGCGGCCGCGACTCCTCTCCGAAGGGTCGCGGCTCTTCGACTGTTTCAATCCGTTGGAGGTGAATTAAAACCCGATTCTTGGGCTAACTTTGGAGTATTTACTCTCCATTATTTTGCTCATGAATTCAGTCATTACTTGGCTGAATTGTAACTCCAAATTCAAGGCATTAACATGGCATTCATGGCCATTACTTAGCCATTTGGAGGGTCATCATCTACACACTATATAATGAGACACAAGGCTCATTTGGAAAGAACACACTTGACATCTTACACTCAACAATTCTCTGCAGTTGTCTTCCTCTCTTGCAATCACAAACACTTAAATATCTTTCTTCCAAAGCAAATACTTGAGTTCTATTTGCTCATTTGTTTTATTGTTGTTTTATCTTGGGAGATAAGTTGTCATTACAACCGTTGAAAGGATATACGGAGCAATATTATCTTAAGGATAGATCAAGAATTTGGTCGACTCAACAAACCCTCATATTTGATCATTTACAGATTTCTGACAAATAGTTGTTGTTGTTATTTTCCCGTTCTACACATTACCACTCACATATCAAACAATATAATACTTTGATTCACTTTATACTTTATACACTACTAAAGATATTATAAACTTAATAACAGATAAATTCTGCATCTTAATATTAAAACTCACTGCTAATATTATTTAGTGACAAATTAATAACAGATTATTAAAAAAAATTGCTAGCTAACTATTTAACAATAGATAAGCAACGAAGTTTACCGCTAATTTCCGATTTTGTAGTGCACTTGATTAATCCTTAACCAAATTAAAGGTTACAAACTCATGTCTTCAAGTAGTAGAATGAAAAGATCTTTGATAAAAATGTATTCCCATATAATGATCCGGGTTATAGTTATACGGTGCGAACTCAGATTAGTCGGGACTATTTTTGAATATTGAATTATTATATATATAAAACATGTTTAAATATGTCCTTAAACTATGTGAAATTGAGCGGATTTACGCGTTGACAATGTTTTGCACAAAAATGCCCCTGCCGTCCAATACCTAGTCCGTTCGCGTCCTCAGTTAAGCGGAACCCACAATTTGCCTTTGGAGGGCATATTTGTTAACTCGCGCATACTCTAGGCACATATCTGGTCCATTAAAGTGCTTGAACTTCACGAGTGGATCAGGTATTGGACGGCCGGGGCATGTTTGTGACAAAGTACTAACGATAGGATAATCTGTTCAATTTCACATAGTTCAGGAGGTAAAAATAAAATAACACTACACTTTGTTACTTTATCTTCCCATTTTGAAGGACTGTGTATAGTATTGGCATGGCATTGTCGTTTTCTATCAGTTTGAAAATGACTTGTCTAAGCATATAAATTATTCACTTCGTAGCCTTTTTGTTCTAGCTAGGACTGAATCACTGCATCTAATCTCTCAAGTTTCGTGTGGGGCGATCTATGGTTGTGTTAGCGTATAACAATTCTGGCGATTTTATGTACTGATGACTTCTATTTTTACAAAAGGATTTAGATTCTCTTACAAAGTATATTACTGATTCACTTATCGAATTTTATAGAAACTTGAAAAACTAAGTACAAATACAAAGCGTCATAGTATATATTGCCTTTTCACAAAAGGAAAAAGGGTCAAATTTGTTCTCCAACTATGTTTTATGGAACACATTTGTCATCAGCTAAACTTTGAAATCAAATATACTCTCAATGTACTACTAGATTTCAGCTTGCGTAACGCTACTTAGATACTAAGTAACAGCTTGCATAACGCTTTTTCAAAATTTCAAATTTAAAAAAAAAATCTAACAAAAAATACAGCCATAGCGCTTTGCGGAAATTTTAATCGAAGCGCTATGCATATTACTCCTTGCATAACGCTTATTTAAAACGCTATTATAATTTTCGTTACTTAAGTAATTTATTAATATAATAATATAAATATTCCCACTTAGATAGCGTTTGTGGAAGCGCTATTGAAGTAAATCATACACCTTTTATTTCCCCCCAAAAAAACAATACTCACATTTATCCCCCCCCCCCCCCCCCAAATACTAACCTAAAATCTCCCTATAAATCAAACACTTCCTCTTTTTCACTTCAACCATTCTTCAGCCAACTCACTTCAGCCGCAACACATACATACCACCCATATCATTCCCAAACCTCTTCAATCTCTCACCCCTACACCACCACTGTCCGTCGAACTACACCACCACTGCCCGTCGACCTACACCACTACTGCCCGACGAACCACACTCACCATACCACCGACGAACACATTCACGAACCTCGTCAATACCACCATCACCGACACCAACTCGCCATTACACTCCCCCGGTCCCTCTGTTTCTGTTTGTCATTGTCGCCGGATTTGATCACCGGACGACTGATGACTGTAAACGCCAACTCCGACGACGTTGTTTGGTTCTTCTTTTATGCTATTATGTATATTTTGGTTGTTGGACTAACCTTGTTCTCGTGTTGTTCATTTTCACCATTTTCGGCGACCCTACTGTGTTGTGATTATATTGTTGTTGACTGATTTGGTTTTTCTATTTTGGTATCTCGCCGGAATTTTTAAAACTCTGGTGACCATTTTGTTCGGCTTTATTTTGGGGGTTGGTATTTTTGTGGTGCTGGACTGATTTGATTTCGGTTATCTCGCCAGAGTTTCGAAAAATCTGGCGACCTTGGTTTGGTTTCATTTTCGGATTTGATGCCCGCTTTGAGGGATGGACTGATTTTTTTTATTTGTTGGTATCTGGCGACGTTGTGGAATTTTTCGATGATCGTTGGTTATTGTTGCCACCGTTTTGGTAATGTCTTGACATTTTTGCCCTTTAACTGGTTTTGTACTATTTTCTTGGACTGTCTTCGGCGATTCTTGGGCTTTCCAGCGAGATGCTGTTGTTTACTTGCCTCTCAGGTTGATTTTCTTATGATTTTGGGCGGTTTGACCCTATTATTATTTTATAAAAGACGGGTTTTATTTTTAGTTTACTTATTAATTCTTGTCGCTATTTCAGATAATACACTTTATATTTACTGTTTCATTGAGGATATTTTGAGTTCGGGTGATACAAGTATTCCTCTTTATGTAAGTATATCGATCTTCATTTTATACTGGACAGTATGACAATATTTTGGGTTATCAACGGGTTTACTCCTAGATCAATAAAATCATGCACATATCATATAGTAGGTATTTCTTAAAAAATAAATGATCTGGGTCATTGTTCATACCCAATCATATTTGTATGAGGTTATTTGTGTAAGTATGTTTATTTGTTGGATGTTTCTATTCTAACTATGTTTTTGTAACATCTATGTTTTGCAGTTTGTTCATAGTTCACCACTCAAAGTTTATCCTACAAGCAAAATGAAGAATTTTCGAATTAATTGGGCAGGCTACTTGTACAATCGATTTCTCAAAGGAAAAATGAAAGGTTGAAGCTATTCGTTATTATTTTGATGTAATTGTTGACTATGTCGTATTGTTATTAGTTAATGATTGTAAGCTACTAATGATTGAGATACTATTTTAAATATATTATTATGTTTTATGCGAATGATTATATTATATTATATTCCGATGGGTATTTTTTTTGTTATCTTTTGATATTTTATTTATTAGGTGAAAAAACAGGGGGAAAAATAGGTACCAAAACAATAAAGAAAAAGTAAAAAAAACAGATAAAAAGAATTGGATAGCGCTTTTTAAGCGCTATACAAGCTAGTATCATCAAAATATAAGCGTTATCAGAATTATACTAGCATAGCGCTTTTTTTACGCTAACTAAGAAAAACGCTATGGTAGTAGTAAGCTTGAATAACATTTTTTAAGCACTATCTAAGCTACCATAGCGCTATGCAAGCGCAATTCTGTAGTAGTGATATTTGCAAAGTTGTTAAATTTGTCCTCAGTTGGACGAAAAGTTGATGTGGACGTCACGTCGGCAGACTATCGCCACGTGGACAAAGCGTCGGATCCATCACAGGAAAAAACAAGGAAGCAACAGTCGACGAAGCAAACAAAGAGACATGAGCTCGTCAGAATCTAAGTTACCGGTCACCCAACAAACCAGATCTGTTTGAAATTGAGCGTGATGACAATATAAAATCAAGAAATATGGTGTTGCTTCAACGGATTTTACTGGAGCAACACCTGAAAGTACAAGACCTAGTTAGATCTGATATTAGTGGTTCATCGCCGGTAGTCTGATGATTAATTCTGACGATGTCATAAATAATAGAAACAGAGAGAGTGAGATTTTGTTGTTTGTGGATGTTGAGATGGTGGCGAAATCATGTAACAGGTTATGGAGATGAGAGTGTGGTTGTGACGGTGCTAGTTTTTGACGATGGTATGGTGGTGGTGAAGTTGTGGTCGATCGGAGAAGAGGGGAGGTTGGTTGTGGTGAAGTTGGTGGTCGTGGTTGGCGGAGACAATGATGGTTGGTGGCTTCGCCGGTCATCACTCCGACGTGGTGATATGTAAGATGATATTAATCTCCCTTGAGGAGTCTTCTCATTAATATTAAATATATATAGTGTACAATATTCATCCCTTATACAATAGGAATCCTAATTCT
The DNA here is from genome assembly GCA_029844215.1 of Przewalskia tangutica. Taxonomy (NCBI): domain Eukaryota; kingdom Viridiplantae; phylum Streptophyta; class Magnoliopsida; order Solanales; family Solanaceae; genus Przewalskia; species Przewalskia tangutica. The sequence goes on along the minus strand of CM056730.1, from coordinate 461,140 downwards.
AATCACAAGAGGAATTCTAGTTTTACCATAATTATATTTACACAATGTATGAAATATATTCTAATTATGGGGTAGGGATGACTATACATATTTACACACCCCCTCAGTCGGAGTGGGATGAGGCTGGACGCTGAGACTGGATCTGAAGTCAAGAAACAACTGTCTGGGAAGTCCTTTAATAAATATATCTGCATACTGATATGATAAGGGAACATGTAACACTCTGACATGGCCTAACGCAACTTTCTCACGAACGAAATGTATGTCCATCTCAACGTGCTTGATTCGCTGATGTTGAACCGGGTTGTGAGAAAGGTAGATTGCAGAGATGTTATCACAGTACACAATACAAGCATGACGCAATGGACACTGAAGTTCTAACAGTAAATTTCCGAGCCAACAAATCTCAACTACCACATTTGCAACGCCTCTGTACTCAACATCGACGCTGGAGCGGGATAGGGTGGCCTGTCCCATAATTAGAATATATTCCATAATTATGTTAGACCATAATTATATTTACACAATATATGGAATATATTATAATTACGGGGTAGGGATGACTATACACGTTTACATGATGGTTGATGATGTGCTTGGTATCTCTACATCTCATTTTGCCTCCGGAGTTTCAGAACCTTCCAATAAACATCGGGCTTGACGTCGACCGATACTTCGACAATAACCTACCGAACTTGTACCTAACTCCACATGCATTGCACATAGTTTTTGGACCCATAGGTCCTATGCGCCACTGAGGTGTCTTTTCAGAAGCACATTGCACACATTTCCATCTTGGAGTTTCTACACTCTCTCGCTTCTTCGACGGAGCCTTGGTGGCTTTACCCGTGACAAAAGTGTTATTGGTGGTAGCGGAGGCATTGTTGCTCTCCGATGATGGCGCGGCATGGGATAAGAGCAGCTGGAGGTGTGACGACCCGTCGTAGGGAGCAGCGTGTGAACGCTTGCTGCGAGCTTTGCTAGGAAAGGCAGGTGGCGAGTTTGTTTCGGTGGAAATTATGGCGGCGGAGGAGGAACTATCGGTGGTGTTGGTGGCAGAGTTAATGTTTGTTACATGTATGAGCTGAAGTCATCACTTGAGATCATGTAGTGGATCCGACATGGCGTTCACGTCAACTTTTCATCCAATTGAGGGTAAATTTAACAAGTTTACAAACATTTAGGGTATATTTGATCCCAAAGTTTAACGAAGGGCCAATGTATTTCATAAAACATAGTTGGAGGACAAATTTGATCCAATTCCCTTCACAAAATGTAGTGTAAATCGTCCATCTTTTATGCAATATATGACACATTTTGAGGATTTGAGCCATCTAACTTATTATGCTTTTCCTTATGGTATTTTCTGCACTCATCAAGCATTTGGTTGTAACATCGGATTTAGTAGGCGTTTGGTCATGAACTTTGAAGTCTTTTTCAAGCCAATGGACTATCAGAAATAACGTCTCTATCTTTTAATGTAGGGGTAAGATTTGCGTACATTATATCCTCCCCATATTACATTTTGTAGAATTACACTGAATATATTGTTGTTGTAAATTTGATATGATATTTGAACAAAACTTCAATTTTAATTTAAAATCTCAAAATCCTACTAAAAGGTAGAATCTCAATTTCAAGTTTGTGATTTTTTATATTCAAAACTTGATCCATAAGTTTATATTTTGTAAAAAAAAAATACAACAATAACAACAACATACCCAATGAAATCCCACAAAGTAGGGTCTGAGGAGGGTAGAGTGTACGCAAACATTACATCTACCTTGATAGGGTGGTTGTTTCCGAGAGACCCTCGGCTCAAGACATTGCACTAGCACAAGCAAAGTAATAGCAAAAGTAAAGCAAGATTAAAGCAAGAGAAACGGTCAAACCTGGTCAGAAAAAATTTAAAACAGTATGAAAATATTGATATCAAAAGCGAATAAGCCATGATAGTGCATTCCAAAAAAGTAAGCAGTAGCTAGCGCATGTAAATAAGCTAAACAAAGTACACTAAATGACACATAACAACATAAATCAAACTACAGAGGACTAGAAAGGAATACTTCTCCTATTAATATGATAAGCTAAGCGGACCTACAATAATAACACTACAACTATCAGTTTGCAAGCGTAAGTAAGACTACGCTCGACTACCTACTACCCTTCTACCCTAATATGTGTCCTCCACAACCCCCTATCTAAGGTCATGTCCTCAGTAAGTTGCAACTGCGTCATATCCCGTTTAATCACCTCTCCTCAATACTTATTCGGCCTACTTATACTCATTTTGAATTCGCCCATAGCCAATTTCTCACACCTCTGCACTGAGGCATTTGTGTCTCTCCTCTGCACATTCCCAAACCATCTCAACCTCACTTCCCGCATCTTATCCTCCACCGAGGCCACTCTCACTCTGTCCCGGATATCATCATTTCTAATCTTATTCCTCCTTGTATGCCTGCAAATCCATCTCATCATCCTCATCTCCGCAACTTTTATCTTTTGGATGTGTGAAGTCTTGACTGGTCAACACTCCGTCCCATACAACATAGTCAGTCTAACCACCGCTCTATATAACTTGCCTTTAAGTTTTTGTGGCATCTTTTTATCGCATAAGACTCTAGATGCGAGCCTTTATTTCATCCACCCTATCCCAATACAATATGTGACATCGTCATAAATCTTTCTATCCCCTTGGATAATAGGCCCGAGGTACTTGAAGCTTCTTTTCTTTGGAATGACCTGAGTATCAAGCCTCAACTCCACGACTGGCTCAAGGTCAGTCATGTTACTGAACTTGCATTCCAAGTATTCTGTCTTGGTCATACTCAGCCTGAACCCTTTAGATTACAGAGTCTATCTCCAAACCTCCAGCTTAGCGTTCACTCTGCTGCGAGTTTCATCAATCAGGACTATGTCGTCTGCGAATAACACACATCCCCTTGATTTTTTTGTTGCGCCAGTCCATCCATCACCAAGACAAATAAGAATGAGCTAAGAGATGATCCTGGTGCATCCCCATCATCACTGGAAAGTGCTCTGAGTCTCCTCCCACTGTCCGTACCCTGGTCTTGGCTTCATCATACATATCATTGATCGCCTTAGTTTACGCCACAGATATACCTCTAACCTCCAAACATCTCCATAGAACCTCCCTACGAACTTTATCGTATGCCTTCTTGAGGTCGATGAAAACTATATATAATTTTAAATTTTGCAAAAAAAGGACTCATGTTTGACATGAAGAGATGTGCGATCATAGAAAATTATATTAAGGAATATTAAATGATATGTATTTGAAAGTTTATAATACTCCTAACATGCACTTTTTCCGTCCATATTATATGAAAGTCTTTGACTTGACACATACTTTAAGAAATAAAGAAAGACTTTTGAATCTTGTGGTCTAATACAAACCAATGATATTTGTGTGGTTATAGATCATCTCGTTAAGCGTAAAATGTAAAGTTTAAAGTTAAATTATTGTCAAATAAAGAAATATGTCATTCTTTTTTTACTGACTAAAAAGAAAAGCGTGTCATATAAATTTAGACAAAATGAGTAATTACAAACATTTATTTATAAAAATAAATATGGAGCTATGCAATTTTATTATTAATGCAATGCCGTAGGATATTCCAGTATATCTTGTTTATGAACTATGATTTGCTTATTTAGTAAGATTATACAAAATATGAGATTTTTTTTGATAATTTATGAGATTTAAAAAAAAAAATACAACTTCAAATCAATCATTTGAAATTATATCTAAACGGCCTAAATGATTAAGAAAAGACATTACATATGCATGGTATGCCTACATCTCTAGTAATTCATGTACACACGTCACGCATCCTGTTTTTTACCCTGTCAGTTAAATGAGTAAATATTTGACAAGGCAGTAATTGATGTTTTATTAGACAAGGCACTATGTAGTATGTACAGTAAAATCATAAAGGTGTTCTCATAGGCTCAACAGAAAACAACTGTTACACTACCCCTCACTTTGGTTTCACAGAACAAGTAAAAAGATAGTAATTGTCAAAAATTGGCAAACATGATCCCTTATGTTTGAAATAATTTAAAATAGTCCTAAAATATATTATTGACTAGTTTTGATCCTTTAAATTTATCAAGCATTTGTCTTTTTTGTAAAATGTTTTAACAAACTTTGTGTTAACCACTAAATTTGTAACTTAGAACAACAATTGAATTTGTATGAAAGGGGTTAAAGGGCAAGTGGATTATAATCGATCAAACTCATTTTTCTTGTGCCTAAATCAAAAGTGTGAGTAAGAGCAAGAATGTAAATTGCATAAACAAAGAAACAAGAACTCGAAGTAAATGGAATGCTCTTAGTAAATAGAAGGTATACTTATGGGCCAAAAACCAAGATTATTCAACAATGCGAAAGTACTATTTCACAATACAGAGATAAGGTATGCGTACACTGTCGCTCTATCTATCAATGTAGAGGTATGATTTGCGTACACTGCCGCTCTATCTACCAAATAGAGGTAAGGTCTGAGTACACTCTATCATTCTCAGATCCCACGTTGTGAGATTTCACTGGGTATGTTATTGTACTATCTAACAATGCAAAAAGACTACTCAACAATGTAATAGTACTATCACACATTGTCTTATTACTGGGGCTCGAGGTCAATTGACGTTGTACTGAAAGTCGTTGTGAGTGCGCACCAGCCGGAAAGCGTATTCAACTGAGGAGAAAGATCGATCCCACGGAAACGGGATCACTAGTGGCCCGACTACGGAATAGTTCTCGCTAGACCGAAACAACGTCGTTCCAAATCATACCAGTGATGGTGGTTCAAGGATGCCCCAGAGCCATGACCGAAAATGCCTTTGTAGCTTTACAAATAAGAAGAGGGGAAATGAGAGCAGAGAGTAACCTAAATGTAATTATTTCTCTAAAAGGAGACGCAAACGTGAATGTCATTTTCCTTAGTGGGTTGCCATCCTAGACACCGTCTTATTGACCCATGGATTTTAATTTGATCAAGCCAAAACTTTCATGTATTGAATTCTGATTAATCCATTTGTCACACTCGAATTTTAGCCCATACACTTTATCGGTTAGATTTGAAGAAAACTAAAAAGCAAATAAATATTAGGTAAACTGAAAAATAAGAGTAAATGCATGTCAATTTTATAACAACATAAGTATAATTGACCTAACTTTAAACAAATAATAGTAAATCATGAATAAAATTTTGGACCATTTCCCAATTATTTATTTATCATATAGGAACTCATGTGAAAAAGGTTAGATACGCTCTTTTCAGGTTAGATGATGCAGTAAAAAAACAGCGGACATAACAAGCAAACGCAGAAAGTAATCGGCTGACGCAAAAAGATACCCGCAAGGTAGCTAATTTGGTGCACCAAGTGAGCCTTAGTCGCGATCGATTCATCGCATAAACCTTCTGGTTGTTGGCACATACGACTGCATTAGTGTCGGCGACCTACCGACGGTTTGCGAGTTATCACGGGTTTACCTGTGCGCATTCGAAAAAATAGCGGCGGCGGGTTAGTTCGAAAAAAAAAACGCAGAAAGTAATAAAATGGCGCTGCAACCTTCAAATATTCTGTTGAGCGAAATACGAAGTGTTAAAAAAAAAGCTGAACGAATTTTCTCGGGAAAGTAAAATCAGTGAGCTCAATGGAATTATAGCTCGTAGCTTTGTCAATTGCCGATTTTGCTCGCCGTTTTTAGGTTTCCGGTGAGATTCCGTTAGCATTTCACTTTGGTGAATGTTGCCGTAACGCTTTTTTTTCCCTTTCATTTGCTATTTGGTGTAATGTGAGATCTGAGTTTCAGTTTACAGGCAATTGAATACTTGTTTGATTTTGCTGTGATCGAGTTAGTGCGATTTTCAAAATTCGTAAAAAAATAATATGGTGTTGATATTATTAATTACTATTATAGTTAGCTTTATGTGAACACAGTTGATCTAAACTAGTTCAGGATTGCGGCATAGTAGTAAAATCAGTGAGCTCAATGGAATTATAGCTCATAGCTCCGTCAATTGCCGATTTTGCTCGCCGTGTTTAGGTTTCCGGTGAGATTCCGATAGCATTTCATTTTAGTAAATGTTACCGTAACACTTTTTTATTTGCTCTGTTACTCTTGATGTAATGTGAGATCTGAGTTTCAATTTAACGGCAATTGAATACTTGTTTGATGTTGAGTGCGATCAAAGTTAGTTGATTCTGAAAATTCGTAAAATATGTTTTGCCTTTTTCTGAAAAAAAAACAATCCATGATGTTGATATATCTGTTATAGCTGGCTTGAAATGGAGCCGAGTGTATATAATTGATCCAAACTAGCTGATTGTTGTTTAAGTATATATGTTGAGCTCTGCTTGTTTGTCCGGCTATTTTTCTAGCATTTTATGGAACTATTTATCAGTTTGAGGAATGTTGATGAAATTCAATACAATAATGAACTAATTAGCTCATAGCTTTGTCAAATGCTGATTTTGCTCACCGTGTTTAGCATTCCGGTGAGATTTTGTTGGCCTTTCACTTTGATGAATGCCACCGTAAGTCCGTAGCACTTTTGTACTCTAGGGCTCTTGTTCAAATGTTGATTTTGCTTACCGTCGTTTAGCATTCCGGTGAGAACTTTGGTGAATGTCACCGTAAGTCCGTAGCACTTTTGTACTCTAGGGCTCTTGTTTTTCATTTGCAGTACTTGATCTATTAAATTTTGGCGTAATGTGAGATCTGAGTTTCAGTTTACGGGCAATTGAATATTTGTCTGATTCTGCGAGTGATCAAGTTCGAGGACTCTTATAATTTGTATTTATTTTTGAAAAAATATATATTATGTTGATAATGTAGCTGGCTTCAATTGAAGCAACGTGAAAGTAGTTGATCCAAACTAGATCAGGGTTGTGTCTTAGTAGATGTTGTTTAAGTATATATGTTTGAGATCTGCCTGTTTCTACGGCTATTTTTTTGCATTTTACCGGAACTATGTATCAGTTTGGGAAGTGTTACCGTAATGCTTGTTTATTCTGAGCTCTTGTTTTCATTTGCAGTATTTGGTAGTTGGTGTAATGTGAGATATGAGTTTCAGTTTACAGGCAATTTAATGCTTGTTTGGTTTTGCGTGTGATCAAGTTCCAGGATTCTTATAATTCATAATCTTTTGCTTTGTTTTTTGAAAAAAATGTTATGTTGATAATGTAGCTGGCTTCAATTGGAGTAATGTGAATATAGTTGATCCAGTTGGTTTGGGATTTGGTATAGTAGTCTTTGCTGATATGATGTTGATATTAGTATTATATCTGGCTTGAGATGGAGCCAAGTGGATATAGTTGATCCAAACTAATTCAGGATTGTGGCTTAGTAGTTGTTGTTTAAGTATATCTTGTCAACTCTTTTGCTCAAAGGTTATTTGTCATCTTTTTATAGTAAAGATTGAGATTCTGGTGGCTTACTCGTCTTCGTTTAGTTAAGTGCAAGTGTAAGCTGAGCTTGGATGGTCTTGAGACGGAAAAGCCTTAATTGCACTGGACTCTAGAGGCACAACTCCTTCCTCATTCTTTCCTTCTCCTTGTCACGTAGATGTCAGGTTTGTTACTTCATTTGATAGTTGAATCTGAAGATTTTGTCGGGATAATTTAATTAGAGCTTGTACTACAATGCTCAAGTATGAATTCTCTGAATAGTATCTTATGTGCTAGAAGGGGGATCAGATGCTTATTATGATGACAGCAGAGAAAGAAAATCAGACTGCGAGAATTCAGAGGATGAAACACGGAGATTCAGAATTGGTGCTTTCAGAAAAAAGGCAATCAATGCTTCCAACAAGTTCGCTCGCTCCCTTAGAAAAAGAGGAAAATGGAAAGTTGATTACAGGTTTCCTTCAGTTTCGATAGAGGATGTTCGTGATGCAAAGGAAGAGAATGTTGTCTATGAATTGCATCAACAACTTCTTGACATGAATTTGTTGCCACCCATACATGATGACTACCATACCTTGTTGAGGTGAGTTGCCGTTTGAATTGTATAATTCTTTGGTTGACAGTATGCTCAGTTGCGCGAGTATTGGCAATTCTCAGTGATAACTTACACTAAAAGCAGTAGACGAAGATGTCTCTTTAAGTCCTCCATTTTTCATGGCTATTTTTTTTTGAACTTTTACTCAGTCTAGTGAGTTGTCGGTTTCTGCACCTTGCAAGTTGTGTCCTTGTGTTGGATTGAGTGGTTCTTTTGCCCCGATAGTAAGTGTTTCAATCTTATGTTAGTATTCTATTGTTTCTAGATTCTTAAAGGCAAGAGATTTCAACATTGAGAAAACTATTCAGATGTGGGAAGAAATGCTTAACTGGAGGAAAGAGTATGAAGCAGACACAATATTGGAGGTAGTTGCATACGACAGGCATAAATCTGTTTTGTGATCACCACAACTCTAATTTTAGCATTGTGCTCTAAATTTGCTTATTGGACCATGTGACTTCTCAGGATTTTTACTTTGAAGAGTTGGAAGAAATCCTGCAGTATTATCCCCAAGGATATCATGGAGTTGACAGAGACGGAAGGCCTGTGTATATTGAAATGGTTGGACAAGCTCAGCCAAACAAACTAATGCGAATCACCACGATAGTTCGCTACATGAAATATCATGTCCAAGAGTTTGAAAGGGTCCTACATGAGAAATTCCCTGCATGTTCTGTTGCAGCAAAGAAGAGGATCTGCTCAACAACTACAATTCTGGATGTGCAAGGCCTTGTATGTTGCTTCAATTGATGGATAATTTACCAAAATTGATGATTGTCTTCAAATCTCTGTTGCATTCTTTCACACAGTCTAAATTTTTTGAATCTATATAGCTTTTATTGCGAAAATTAAGTATTTTTTCCGTTAGTTGTCATATCTACATGCATTAAACACTTAAGTGGGAGTATGCAAATAGCTGGCATCCCATGGTATTTCTAAGAACTTAGTTGTGGAGCTGTTGGTCCTTCAATTTCTGTCTCCACATAGTTTGGATTTACCTTTACCAAAGCGAGTTATGAATAAGATATGCGGATAACATGTATTCCCATTTGGACTTTGCCTGACGAAGTATGTTTACCCCTCTATAAGGTCTTTTCATAGTATTGCTCCTTATCTAAAAAAGTCGTATATAAGTGTTGCTGTCAGCTTATTGATTATTTTCAATTTCACCTACTAAGAAGTATGACATTGACTACAGGGAGTTAAAAACTTCACCAGGACAGCTGCTGCTCTTTTGGCAGCCATGGCAAAAGTTGATAACAGCTATTATCCTGAGGTATTAGCTATCATCATGAATGAATAGTTACGTTAGATTTCAAGTAGTTATTCAGATTCTGTTAATAATAATTTCTGACATCTCTATATAGACATTACACCGGATGTTAATCGTCAATGCTAGCTCTGGCTTTAAAAAGATACTTTGGCCTGCAGCACAGAAATTTCTGGATGCAAAGACTATTGGCAAAATACAGGTGGAGGAAAGCAGGAGCTTTTTTTTTTATTAGATCCGTACTTCAACTGACTGTATCTGTGTTCTAATCTGACTTTGCAGGTGCTGGAACCTAAATCTTTGGATAAACTACTCGAAGTGATTGACCCAAGGTTTTTCTCTCCCTATTGTTTATATATACCTACCCCTTTTAAGAAAAAAGTTTCTCAATTTCTTTATCTGATTTTTTCTGTCCAGTCAGTTACCTGACTTTCTTGGTGGTTCTTGTACCTGTTCTGTTGAGGGCGGCTGCCTCAGGTCTAACAAGGGTCCATGGAGTGATCCTAAAATAATGAAGGTTGGTTTATTGGTGTTTTCACTATTTCCTTCCTTCATGGCTCTTCTTGTTCTAGCTCAAGGTATTATTCTTAATGTGAAGTGACCAATAATATTCTGCTCTACTTCTAGCTTGTACATAACTTAGAGGCAAAAACTGGGAAGCAAATTTCTGGAATATACAGTGACAAAAGGAGAATTAATTCCTATAAACAGATACGGCCACTAAAGGTGAATTTTCACTTTGACTCCTTTTGCTGTTTCCTTGTCTTTATTATACCTCCCTCTATATGACATATTTTGCGGTCAGGGAAGAATTAATGACACAGCAACAGCTGAATCAGTATCATATGTTCATGACCCATGTTCTCCAATCAGACAAAGTAGCAGTTCAATTCCACAGCTGTCCTCACTTGACAAAGAAGTGAGTATTACATATCATAGTAGTTTTATATGTAATTCCTGTCAAATATATCAGGTGTTAGTCACAACATACAACACAACATACCCAGTGAAATCCCACAACGTACGCAGACCCTCAGCTCCGGGAGACCATCGGCTCAAGACAAAGCATAATCACAAGCAAAGCAAAGCAAAGAAAAGCAATAGAAACGGTCAGACCCATACAAGAAATTAAAGCAGTATGAACATGCTATAACAAAATCGAATACTGATAGCGCTGACAAAAATATATCAGGTGTTAGTAAGGTGAAATAATCACCATGATGCGTGGACCTTGTAATAAAATCATTAGATTAGTGATTTATCCACTGCACCAAAACCAAAAGGAGAGGAAAAGAAAGCCTTAATAACGGGAGGGGAAATAGTTATCATGTATTTATGATATATACAATTATTTGACTTAAATGCTCGTGCAGGCAAGGGAATCAAATTCTAGCCCCTACTGTAGTTGTGATGATCAATTCAGCGAAGGTGATGCTAATGAGCATGTCTCAGTACGCTGCAGAGAGCCTCCAGAATGCAGTCTGGTGAATTTGTCCACTAACGCAGGACCTAATTCTGGAGGTATTTGTCTTCATTGTTTATATACCACCAGAAGAATGTATTCTGAAATGGTTGTCATCTGGACCTGTTTTTAATGAAGTGATATTATTTATGATGAAGACAAACTCAACTGTAACTTCAATTATGATTTGAGCTCCATTTGGATTGTCTGAAATTTCTCATGTACTTGAGACTCACAACTTGACAATTATATTTTTCTAATATTTTGAACTAAATTTATTGAACTGTTACCTAACACGTTGAAATAATATTTTGACTAAATCGGTTATCAAAAATAATATTTTGATTAAATACTGGTTTTAGCCAGATTTCATGAAAAATTGCTAAAATGTTATTCATTCATAAGCCAATTCTCTATCCGTCTTTTCATTCATTGCTGTGTGTCCACTAGACTGATGTCAATTGATAAATCTGTATACCTTAAGCAAGTAAATCAGTTGATTTATGAGGTTATTAACTTCCAATTAAAAGATTATGCGATCAGTCTAATGGGATTCATGTCCCACTTTTATGTGCTTGTAGGTACATTGGTGATTCATTGGTTTGAAACAATCCAGAAAAAGGTTCTGAGCAGATGTATCCAGTGCGTTGAAAGGAAACTGATTCCTTTCTTACTCAAACTCTCTGGATTAATTCGTAGTGTTTTTTTTGAGTATTGGAGGAAACAGGCAAACGTTTCCCGCACTAGTGCATTAGAAGAAAGACAAGAAAGCAGTTCATCTGTTCATAAAGCAGATGAGGCCCTTCCATGCATGGAGCGTCTTCATAGACTGGAAACGTTGTTTGAAGAAATAAAGAGAAAGCCTGCTGAGATCCCAGCAGAGACGGACCAAATGATCCAGCGATCAATGGAACGGATCAAGTCAGTGGAGGTAGACCTCGACAAGACAAAAAGGGTATGTGTTATACTTGACAGTCATACAGAACATTGAACTTGGATTATTCAAGTGTCATGTTTTATATTTCTTAACAGGTGTTGTATACAGCAGTGGTGAAGCAATTCGAAATTGCAGAATTGTTGGAGAACCTACAACAATCGAGATTTCATGTAAGATTACATTACAATATGAACTTTGTTGCTCATCATTTTGTCAGATAGACGATCAACCACCTTATATTTTCTTAGGCGGTTAATTACAATGGCATCTGGTAGTTTTCTCGTATACCTATTTCTTCTCTTTCTCTCTTTTTCATTTTCATGCTTAGGGGAGAGGGGGGCGTGGTCGGGCTGAGCATTGTTGATTTGAAGGTGAAATTGGGAAAATCAACAGTCGAGGCATTTTGTCAGTTGGCTTCTTGCTTTTATGATTACTTGTTCTCATGCTTCAATAAAGACCTCATAAGTAAATGGGCAATAGTACCTTAGTGTCAGCTGTCATTAGAAATGGTCATCACCATGAAAGAATCAGGTAAACGGAAAAGAGGACCTTTGTGTGTGTGTGTGTGTGGGAGTCTTAACATGAGTGTTGAGATGTCAAGTATAAACTGTCACTGATCTTTCCACTGCCTATTGTTGATTGAAAGATGAAGAGGATATAAACTTCTCTTTTTATATGTTTCTAAAACTGGGATGATCTTTTTTGTTGCAGCGGCGGAGGTTATGATGTTGAATATGAGAGGGTTGAGATCACTAATCAAAGGAATGCGACGTGAGTTTTGACTGCTAACCGTGCTGCGAGGGTAGATGTCAGAGCTTCTGCATTTTTGAGTACTTTTAATCCTTTTACACATAACTTGCAGAAATGTCTCTTTCGAGATGTTCATTATACTAAATATGTCATAAAAAAAAAGCTTAAAGGAAACTTTTTAAGGGAAATTAGAAACACAGTCTCAAATTTAATGTAGTATATATGCTTTTCACATATAGACAGTTTGAAGAATCGGCTACGTTCTGCTGTTTGCCAGGAGAACGTCTTGGCATGTGTTGATGTGAACCTTTTATCTTCCATGAGAGCAACCGAATGGTGTTTGTTTTGAAACTCAGTTTATGAGTGTTTGTCTGAGTAGTTCGTTTTGAAAGATTTCAAAAAACTGAGTTTGGTAATCTTAATAAAGTGTCTTTTTTTTGGGTATGCTGTAATGATCTCAAAGAATTCAAAAGAATCATCCAATGTTTGCTGAGCAATGGAAAATGAACACAATTGGATGTGATTTAAAGTTCTATACACTGTTAGTGAGAGAACTTTTTTATATTATCATGTCACCTAAAGAATATTTATACTGACTGTGTATAAAACTTAAATTCCTTATATATTCTAACTGGCAAAGCTCTTTTCTTCAGTAATGATCTTCAAGTGAACAAATGTATTTGCAGTCTCAAAGAATACAATTGATTCATCTTAGTTATAATCTTCAAGATAACTATTGTATCAATTATTTGCAACTTGCAAGCAATGCTACCGACATAACATTAATAGACTCCCACGTGGGTTTTAAGAGATGAAATAACTGTCGAAACAAAGGGGACAGGGGCTTTTACGTCTTTTTTTCTTTGATTTTTGGTTTGATATCTGCTGGGAGGCCTAACTAATTTAGAATTACATCGGAAAAACTCACTTTACGATCTTTTTTTCATTTCTAGATAAAGAAGTCAATTTAACATCCAAATATGAGTGGCCAGATAAAAAATTTATTCGCGCTCAATGTTTATATTTAAACTAATAGACACATGATGTATATTTACACATAAATCTCGATATGTCAATCATGATTAATTTTAATTTTGACAAGTGATATAGTTTAAAGTATTCACCTGATGTTACGATTACTTATCTTTTTAAAGTGGAGTTTATTTTAAAAAATCTAAAGAGGTAAAATTTGGTATTTGGAATGAACAATCTGACATTGAATTGGTCACAATTTACGTCCTTTGTATATTTGTCACTCTTATAACTATCTATACTTAGATGTCCTCATTGATATGTGAGTAAAATCTTAAATCATGTTAGAGTTTGATCACAAACTTTACAGACCAAACACTTGTCGTATCTATAAATGTTATCATTTAATTAAAAATCCATAACACGTTCGTATCTTATTTATTGACAAGTCAACAGTAAATAGAAGAATGATTCGTCAGAAGATTGATTTACTAAATTTTGTACGTCAAAAACTCTATTATTATTTTTTTTTGGATGAAAAGCATTTTAGTAAGTGATTTATTTCTAATCACGAGTTCGAGCAGTGAAAGCAGTCACTAATGTCTGCTTTAGGGTAGATAGATTGTCTATCTTGGTGTGCAGTCTTTTCCGAATCTTACTAACACGAAATACTTTATACACCGAGCTGTTTTTTGATATTTTTTATTAATTATATATCTTAATCTATAATGAATCGGTTATATGTATTTATGTGTTTATCAATTGTGGTTATTTTTTCGATTTTGCATTTTACTCAATATACATGTGTTATATGGGCTTTTATAGAAAAATATCCATGTATAGTTGAAAATATTATAAAGTAGTTTATATTTCAGTTTATTGAATCTTTTATAATACTATCAAATTAAATCAAATATTGTGAGTTTGTTATAATATTTTTGAAGAGAGGTCTTGGAGCAATAGTAAGATTATTTTCATGTGATCTATAGGTCATAATAGAAGTTATTTTTATGTGATCTATAAGTCATAACAGAGATTGAATCAGGATTTGAAACTTATGTGTTGGTAATTCTATTTTTTAATTCGCAATGTTCTATATTAATAATTTATATATATTCAATGAATTTTTGAAGATAAATATAATAAATCTATTGATTTTCGTCTTTGGATCACACGTTGTATACTTGTATTAGTGGCTCACCCTAATCTTTGACTCTTGACGCCTTAGTTAAATTTTCTTGAGGTGCAACTCTCTCGGGTTCTCACGTGTGAACACGGAATGCTTCGTGCAAACTACTTTTTTCATGATAAGTTTGTATTAAATAAATTCCAAAATCTAATTGAAGATTACATAATTCACATCTATTTATGAAAAATCAATTAGTCATTTTCAATTCCATCTAATATTTCATTTTTCCTTTTCATACGAAAAAACCCCCTAAAACCAATGATTATCTTTTTCGTTCCCTATTTGGAGTATAAAAAATGTCGTTTGCAGTGGATAAACATAGAAATTATTAACATTTTTCTCCCTTTCTCTCGTCGATTTCCAAATCTCGATCTACAATTAGTTTTTTTTTTGTATTTAATCAATTAAACGAATTATCGATGTGTTAATTAATCTCTAGATAGAGATCAAACGGAAGCTCGATCAATATTAACACTTTTGCGTTCAAGGTTAGAAATTTGTAATCCTTTTTTCTCGTTCTACGTTTTAATTTGTATTAATTAGATGTGTTTATGCATAATTTTTTTTTGTGGAAAATTAGGGTTCGTGGTTCGTTTTTTTTTTTGTTTGTTTCGGAAACCTAACTTTGATGTGTTAGTTATGTTTGATTGATATTTACGTATTGTGTTTGATGTATTAGAGTTTGACTTTTTGTGGTTTTATTTAAATTGTGGAATTTATGGTGTTATTAATGATGCTGGAATTTGCTAGTTTATATTGAGTTTATTTGCTGTTAATTTGTGGAATTTGTTAAGTTTTGACTTGCAGGCAGTAGGTTGGACCTAAATTTTGTTTTATTTTGGGCAGCTTTAAAATTTGTTATAATGCATAAACAAGCCCTCAAACTTGGCCTCAGCCGGAAAGTATGCCCTCCAATTTTGTGTGTGCACAAGTAGACGCCTTTATAAAGTTGAACACGTAAACACAAATGCTGATGTGGCACTGGCATGGTAGTGTCATGGAATATAAATTTTGAGGTGTCTAGATGATCATTTTGTAAGTTGGAGTGTTCGACCGACAAAGTGGAGACAAGTTAAGGTGACTACTTGTGCACACCCAAAGTTGGAGGACATACTTGCCAACTATGTCAAGTTTGAGGGCCTATTTATGTATTACACCTTAAAATTTTGAGTTAAAAAAGTTCCTCGATTTGGTCGTATAGCCAGTGTAATCCCACAAGTGGGCTTTGGGGAGGGTAATGTGTATGCAGACCTTAGCCCTATCTTGGTAGGTAGAAGACTGTCTCCGATTGATCCTCAACATAAGGACATATACCTAGATTGAATTTTGTGTTTGTAAATACAACAACATACCCAGTGCAATCCAACAAAATGGGGTCTAGGGAAGATAGTATGTTCGCAGACCTTAACTCTACCTTAGAGGTAGAGAGACTGTTTCCAATAGATATGTAATGGAATAGCTAGGGGTGGATGCGGAGCATAAGCACTAGGTTCTTCATCCGAACCCTTGCTATCATGTGACTTATGTGCTTTTCAATTGTGGAATTTATGGTGTTATTATGGTTATTGTAGCATGATCCTTGATGCTGGACTCTGCTAGTTTATATTGAGTTTATTTGTGGAATTTGTTATGTTTTGATATGAAGGCAGGTTGAACCTAAATTTTGTACCTTGGAGGTAGAGAGGATGTTTCGAATAGATATGTAATGGAATATCTAGGGGCAGATACGGATCATAAGCACCGAACCCTTGCTATCATGTTCTATGTCTTAGAGTTTGACTTCTGTGCTTTTCAATTGTGAAATTTATGGTGTTTTGGTTATTGTTAACATGATCTTTGATGATGGAATCTGCTAGTTTATGTTGAGTTTATTAGCTAGTTATCGATCTGTAGAATTTGTAAAGTTTTCTTATGCAGGTTGAACCTAATTTTTTGTTTATTTTTGCTAGCATTATTCATTTAGTATGATGATGATTTGAAATGAGTTTAAATGAGAAGTGAGATTCATATAGCGCAACTTGTTTGAGGCGTAGTTGGTGGCCAGCATTAAATTTTTAAGTTAGAAAAGTTTCTCCGTTTTTTGATATATTGCAAAGTTATTTCCCCTTTTTATTGCATATGTATTGTGGATATGGTGTTGCATACACCATAGTTGTTTCAGTCTTTTGTGATGTTGAATTAATGTTAAGTATGTAATGGTAATAGCTAGGGATGGATGCAGATCATAAGCACCAGGTTCATCTGAACCTAGTATTTCAATGCGGAGCATATATAGATATATATGTGTTGTGTAAAAACTCACTAAATATCATCAAATGTTGAACCCATAATTTTAGAAGTACACCGAATTACTGGCTAAGAACCTTAAAGGTCAAACCCGTCAAGATTAAAATCTGTATCCGCATCTGGGAATAGATTTTCCTGTAAGTCATACCGTACGCTTGTTACGTGCTTGTTATACCGTGAATCGTAACTATTGTTAATTGAGGAAGTTGAAATCAGAATTTCTTCAGGTATTGTAATTAAGTTACTGACTGTAGTCTAGGCTATAACTATTCTTCTCTTTTCAGGCTGGCATTAAAACTGAAGTTGAAAAATTTACTTCAGGGATTGTTAATGGGCCTCATTTGACATGATCTCTATGCAGATCCATGCTAGTATTCGTGTCTCCAATGCTTGCCTCTTTTGTAATCCATCCCTGTCCAATGGAAGACGTGGTAACGAGTTGGTCTTTGCAGAGGCCTGGATAGAGAAGAAGAAGATGCTGTATGATGCATGTTTATGTGCCTCACTTCGTAATATGAATTATATCTAGTCTTTTTTTTTGGTCTGGATGCATTTGTGGATTGACGTGAGGGTTAACTTAGTCTTTCTCTATATGCATACTCTGATGCTTTACTGCTAAGGTGTTGTATGAGTATGTTGTCCCATAGTTGACTTGGAAATTTGTATCAATGTACACTTTCTCAATTCTTGAATGTAGATTACTTTTTGTAGTTTGTAGGTCATTTTGTAAGGTAACATGGCCCATCAACAAGAAGATGATGTTGATTACATGGGAAACGAGTATGATATGGAAGCTATAGATGATGATATGGATGATGAGTTCCATGGCCGAGATATTGGTGGCTCTGATTCAGATGCAGATGAGTATGACTACATGGTTCGTGAACTCATCCATAAAAGCTTTGTTTCTGCATTTACAAGGGCATGTTAGATGTATTCATTTTGTTCCGATGATTATGCTTTCAGTATCTAATCCTATTGACTTTTTTTCTTCTTGACTAGAATAATAAAATGCAAGATACCTCTGCCGCCGAGGCAATGAGAGGTAGAGACATCCAAGGGATTCCCTGGGAAAGGCTTAGCATAACCAGGGAGAAATACAGGCAAACGAGATTAGAGCAGTATAAGAACTATGAAAATATTCCGCAATCTGGGGAGGCGTCAGAGAAGGTAAATCAGACGTGTATTTTCTTATTTTCTAATTGTTCTGAGTGACGACCTTTGTGTCTAATGAGGGCATGGATGGCTGTATCCTTTTTATATTCAACAGGACTGCATAGCCACAAATAAAGCTGTTTCATTCTATGACTTCAGACGTAATTCAAGATCTGTTAAATCAACAATTTTACACTTCCAGGTAATTTTACTAGCCGTCTTTACCTTTTTCTTTACTATTGGTTATTTGCATTGTATGAAAAGGACTAGGCTAAGAATATGTTTGAGGCTTATTCAAAGACGACATTATTATGGATTGAATCTATTTGGCTGAATGTCAAACCAAGTGACTTGGATAAAACATAAATCCTGAAGCTTTTTTGTTTTTGTTTGTTTCATGGTATAGCTGAGGAATTTGGTCTGGGCAACCTCCAAGCACGATGTGTACCTTATGTCACATTTTTCTGTCATTCATTGGTCATCCTTGACCTGCAGAAAAAATGAAATTCTGAATGTATCAGGCCATGTAGCACCGTGTGAGGTAGGTATTCTGAACATGGAATCCACTGCTGGGTTTAAAGCATATTTGGTTTTGACCTTTTTCTTCTTAATTGCCCATTGTAGAAGCATCCTGGGAGCCTTTTGGAAGGATTTACACAGACTCAAGTCAGCACTCTTACAGTGAAAGACAATTTAATGGTTGCTGGAGGATTTCAAGGAGAACTAATTTGCAAGGTCTGTGAAATTCCCAATGATTGGTTAGGATTTTTCTATTTTATGTACTTATTTGTATCAAAAAATGGAGCATGTACCTGCACTTTGGTTTTGTGCTGGTCACGTTTCGGTCATTGTGCTGAGTTTGCAGTTTTCTCTTCACCTTTAGGAAGTGAAACTATTTCCGGAGTCTTTAATCATTCTTGAAACTATATGCAGTATTTAGACAGGCCTGGAGTTTGCTTCTGTTCCCGGACAACATATGACGACAATGCAATTACTAATGCTGTTGAGATTTATAACACTGCCAGGTATTATGTTTATCTGCATACTTTAGAAACATGCTATTTCTTAGTGGGAATGAAGCTAACTGACAAATCTTTTACTCCTCAGTGGTGCACTTCATTTTATAGCTTCTAACAACGATTCTGGAGTTAGAGATTTTGATATGGAGAAATTTCAAATGTCCAACCATTTCTGTTTTCCGTGGCCAGTGAATGTAAGTCTGTGCCCTCGCCTGCATGTGTTTATGGGTGCACACCTTCCCTAAATATATATGTTAATAGTAGATGTATACCAAGAAAGTTTTTCTAATTATGGTGCTACCAGTGTATGCCATTAGTGATGCAACACTAGTACTGATAATTTGCTAGTTTTTACTGATTCTCAAAGTAAACCTATAATTTATGATTAGTTTTTGTTGTAATAAAGAACACCTTTCTCCTTCTCATACTTGAATAGTTTCAATCTAGGGGCTTCGTATACAGATATTATTCTAATCCCCCACCTTTTGATTAACGTTAGTCTTATCTTGATTCTTGACACAACTCTCTGTTGGTGGTATTAACTAGTAGTACCTTTTTTTGGTTTGCATAATAAGGTGTTACTTACCTTGTTTTCCCATTTTCTGCTCGCAGCATGCATCACTGAGCCCTGATGGTAAGCTTATCACAATAGTTGGGGATAATCCTGAAGGTTTATTGGTCGATTCCAGAAATGCGAAGGTACTTGTGCATTTATCTCCTCCCATGATTCAAATTTTCATGCACCATTAACTAACCAAATATAATGCTTACAGGTTGTTTCACCTTTGAGTGGACATATCGACTATTCGTTTGCGTCAGCATGGCATCCTGATGGCCGAACTTTTGCAACTGGCAACCAGGATAAAACCTGCAGAGTATGGGATATACGGAACTTGTCAAAATCAGTTGTTTCTCTGAAGGGTAACCTTGGAGCTATTAGGTCAATCCGCTACACATCGGATGGAAGATTCATGGCGATGGCAGAACCTGCAGATTTCGTTCATGTTTTTGATGTAAAAAGTGGCTATGAGTCGGAGCAAGAAATTGATTTCTTTGGTGAAATATCAGGTCTGTCTTTTAGTCCTGATACAGAGTCCCTTTTCGTCGGAGTCTGGGATCGCACATATGGTAGCCTTCTTGAGTTTGGACGGCGGCACAACTACTCATACCTTGATACAATAATCTGAACACTCTTGCATGCTGCTTTGGGTATGTTTACTTGGCTTGAAGTGGCACTGGCTTAACTTTGTAAAACTAGTAGCATAGTCAGGAGTCTGGTGGATTTGGCTGTACATTTTTTCTGTTGTGCAATTTAATTCTGTCACATAAATTGTTGTGCACCATTTCTAAGTATCAGAGGATGTAGAATGGAGGGATGTATAGAAGGGAAGAGAGACTCAAGTGATGTGAACAAGAAAAACTGTAGTGTTGTTTCCATAAGGCATCCAAAAACATGATCTTGTGTTATTGGGGCTGGGGGAGAGGAGGGTTGTTTGTCATGTATTGGGACCTTGAATTCATACTGAAAGTTGACTCATTGATTTGCAATTGTCCACAAAGCAATTGATTTATTTTCCCTTCGTTAAGTTTGTGCGCTAAAATGGAATAGTGAGGATTCATATAGTTGAGCCCGGCTTGTTTGGGACCGAGGCCTAGTTATTGTTGTGGCCTTTTGTGCTTACTACTTTCAGGTAATCAACACAAAAGGTGATGTAGCGGAAGTTCGTATTATTATTATTTATAAGGTGTGTTATATTGAAGTTGTTTTAAGTAACTACTATAAACAAGTTAGGTTCGTTTCACAAGTTTTTGACAGCATTACCTAAAATAAATGAAATCTAATTAAAATAGAGGATATGTATGCCAATCCGAGTCGCGAAAAACTACAAACTCGTGAATTCGACTTTTATGACCTCGAAAAGTCAAAATAAATGATGTTTGTCATGGTGAACATGACCAATATTGATCACTAGGTTGTTTTTATGGGCCCACAAAATTTCAGGCCAATCGCAGTCTGTAACTTAATTTAGATAATTCATGTGCTAATATACATGAAAACGATCGAATTTATGAATTCGGGTTTCATAACATAAAAACGTCAAAATTAACTACGTTTCACATGGCGAACATGATTAGTTTTGCTCATCAGGCCGTTTTTTATGAACCCACCAAAATTCAGACCAATCAGAGTCCGTCGACCAAATTTAGGAAAACCATGATGTTTAATAACCTAAGAAAAAGAATCAAGTTCATGAATTCGGGTTCATGAACCCGAAAAGCAAAACTAAACGACGTTTATCATGACTAACATGGTCAGTATTGCTCACCAAGATTTTTTTGATGGGCATCTTCGGACGGGTATGCTAGAAAGGATGTTTGGACGTTTACTTGGATCATACGTGTATAACGTGTTTTCCAAGTAAACGTTTGATGTTCCTTTTCTGAAGAAGCCTACATATTTTCGATGTACTAAACTTCTATTATGTGCGGGGTCCGGGGAAGGGCTGAACCATAAGGGTCTATTGTTGACTTCACCTACATTTCTGCAGGAGACTGTTTCCACGGCTTGAACCCGTGACCTCATGGTCACATGACAACAACTTTATCTGTTACTCTAAAGCTCCCCTTCAAGATGTTTCTGATTGACCCACCAAATTTCAGGCCAATCAAGTCCGTAACTAAATTCAGGAAAATTTGTGTAATAATACACATGAAAATAACCAAATTCATGAATTCGGGTTTCGTGACCTAGAAACTCCAAAATAAATGATGTTTGTCATGACGAACATGGTCAGGGATCACCAGGCCATTTATGATGGATCCACCAAATTTTAGGCCAGTAGAAGTCTAAATTCAGAAAAACTCATGTACATCAACACATGAAAAATATTCAAATTCATGAATTCAGGATTTCACGATCCAGAAACGTCTAAATAAACTATATTTGTCATGGAGAACATAATTAGTATTGCTCATTATGATGTTTATGATAGACCCACCAAATTTTAAACCAATTGGAGTCCGTAACCAAATTCAGAAAAATCCACTTACTAATACACACAAAAAATAATCAAATTCATAAATTCAAATTTCATGACATCGAAACGCTAAAATAAACGACGTTTGTTATGGCGAATATGATTAGTATTGCTCATCAAGTCGTCTCGATGAATCCATCAAAATTCAGGCCAATCGGAGTCCATCATCCAAATTGAGGAAAATCATCATGTACTATAATACACACGAAAACAACTAAATTCGTTAAATCGAATTTTATGACCTAAAAAACTAAAAATAAACTAATATTGTCATCCGAACATGGTCAATATTGATCACCAGACCGTTTCTCATGGACCCACCAAATTTCAGGTCAATCAAAGTCTGTTACTAAATTCAGATATAAACTACACATAACAGTCAAATTAATGAATTCAGGTTTCCTGACCTAGAAATGCCAAAATACGTTCCTCATGGAGAACAAAGGTCAGTATCACTCATTTAGATCGTTTTCGGTAGACCCACCAGGTCAATTGAAGCCCGTCAATCAAATTCAGGAAAATTCATATACTATTACACACACAAAACAACTAAATTCATAAATTCGAATTTCATGACCCAGAAACGTCAAAATAAACTACGTTTGTTATGACGAACATGATCAATTGTGCTCATCAGACTGGTTCCGATGGACTCACCAAAATTCAAGTCAATCGGAGTGCGTCAACCAAAACAAAATCATGTTGTACTAATGCGCACGAAAAACAATCAAATTCACGATGTTTGTCAGGTAGAGCATAGTCAGTATTGCTCACTAGACCGTTTCTGATGGACCTATTAAAATTCATGTCAATTGGAGTCCATCAACCAAATTCAGAAAAATTATCAATGTATTAACACACAAAAAATGATCAATTCATGAATTCGAGTTTCATGAACCGAAAAGGAAAAATAAACGACGTTGTCATGAGAAATTTGGTCAGTATTGCTCATCAAGTTGTGTCGATGAACCCACCAAGGTCAATCAGAGTCTGTAACTAAATTTAGAAAATTCATGTACTAATACATATGAAAAACAATCAAATTCATGAATTCAATTTCATGACGCCAGAACTTCAAAATAAACGATGTTGTCATGACGAACATGGTCAATATTGATCACCATGCTGTTTTGGATGAACCCACCAAATTTCAGGCCAATTAAAGTCTGTAACTAAATTCAAAAACATTCATGTACTAATACACATGAAAATAATCAAATTCATAAATTTGAATTTCATGATCCAGAAGCACCATAATAAACTACGTTTATCACGGAGAGCATAGTCAATGTTGCTCATTAGACCATTTTCGATAAACCCACCAAAAGTTCAGGGCAATTGGAGTTCGTCAACCAAATTCAAAACAATTCATATATTAATACACACGAAAAATAATCAAATTCGTAATTTAATTTTCATGATCCCGAAACGCTAAAATAAACGACGTTTGTCATGGCGAACATGGTTAATATTGCTCATCGGGTCATTTTCGATGAACCCACTAAAATTCAGGTCAATCGAAGTCCGACAACCAAATTAAAGTAAATCATCATGTACTAGGAAAAGTAACCAAATTTGTGAATTTTAGTTTCATGACCTCGAAACGTAAAAAATAAACGACATTTGTCATGACAAACATGATAAGTATTGATCACCATGCCTTTTCTGACGGACCCACTAAATTTCAGGTCAATCGGAGTCGGTAATTAAATTCATAAATATTCATGTACTGAACACATGAAAATGATAAAATCTATGAATTCGAGTTTCATGACTCAGAAACATCAAAATAAACTATGTTTGTCATGAAGAACATGATCAATATTGCTCATTAGGCCGTTTCCGATGAACCCACCAAATTTCATATTAATTATAGTCTGTCAACCAAATTCAAGAAAATCATGTACTAATACAAACGAAAAATAATTAAATTCATGAATTCAGATTTCATGATCCAAACATTTCAAAAAAAACTACGTTTGTCATGACGAACATGATCAATATTGATCACCATGTCGTTTCTGATGAACCCACCAAATTTTAGGTCAATCGAATTTCATAACTAAATTCAGAAAAAATCAAGTACTAATACATATGAAAACAAATAAATTCATGAATTCGGGTTTAATGACCAAGAAATTCCAAAATAAACGACATTTTATCCATATCGAACATGGTCAATATCGAGCACCAGGGCGTTTCTGATGGGTCAACCAAATTTCAAGCCAATCGAAGTCTGTCACTAAATTCAGAAAAACATATACTAATACACATGAAAAACAATCAAATTCATGAATCCGAATTTCATTATCCAGAAACGCCAAAATAAACTATGTTTATCATGGAGACCATGATCAATATGAATTAGGTCGTTTTCGATGGACTAACCGAATTTCAGGCCAATTGAAGTCCGTCAATAAAACTCAGGAAAATTCATGTACTAATACACACAAAACAACTAAATTTATCAATGCTGATTTCATGACCCGAAACGGTAAAATAAACTACGTTTGTCATGGAGAACATTGTTAGTTATGCTCATCAAGTCATTTTTTATGGACTCACAAAAATTCAGGTCAACTGAAGTCTTTCAATAAAGTTCAGAAAAATCATGATGTACTAACACACATGAAAAAAATTAAAATCATAAATTCAGATTTCATTGTCACACCCAGCCTTCGGGGGTGTGGCCGACACCCGACACTTGAACAACCCAAGTGAACCACCTGGATATCATCACACAAACATACAATTGTCAGGGCCGACGAGGTCTCATGATAATAATTGAGACATGTATGTCATGAAATCCAACAAGAAGAAATCCAAACCTAGAAGATATATACATACTAGGGCCGACAGTCCAAATCGAGCATACTGTACAATATAGAACCTGTCTACAAAGACTCTAGGAGATTGTCAACACAAAACATAGCCGGGACAGGGTCCCCCGACATACGCAAAGTACCAAAAGAGATATAAATAAAGCCCAACCCGACAATACTCCAGCATGAAATGGAGTTCAATAACCAACGCCGCTGATATCTGCACACGATCTACGAGGGCGGGTCCTCTCCTCACCTACTTGAACCTGCGCGACATGAAACACAGTATCCCCAAACAAAGGGACATCAGTATGAATAATGTACTGAATATGTAAGGCGGAAATAAAACATAATAGTGCATACTCATAAGAGAAAAGGGAGTCAAGTTGAGTCTATGAACTACCGCTGAGGCTACAACATATACCAAGATCTGATTTATCATATATCCTTATATATACCTTTACGTCAACACCGTAGATCCACCTGATCGACTGTCCGACTAATTTATGGTAAATAACATGTCTCCCCAGCCAGTGATATTCAACGATACATGATTGCCCAACATGTGGTAACTGTATAATTGTCCATTCTGCCATGGTCCGGTAGTGGATACATATATGTCCAAACATGGTCAATATCATATTGTACCCGACCCTAAATAGGAATTCGTGACCCGTTGTTATTGTGTCTAACTGCAGTGGTAATACTTCTGCCCAATCGATCGTAGCCCGATGGTGCATACATGTCTGCCCTTATAGGTGTTTCATACGCCCATATATATATATATACTAGTCTTCCATGAACTTATCGTAATATGTAAGATCATTACCTTATTAACTAGCATTAGGAGCATGTTATCACAATCCTTACTTTATCTCAAGGCCAAGGGTACCTATGTACATGAATTTGCTCATCCTAAGGAATTATAAGCATGAGTTCCTAATCCATCAATTATAGAGTCTTTATAATCTCGCCTCTCGTTACAATGATAACTTTCATGACCCCGAAAAACAAAAATAAATGATGTTTAGCATGGCGAACATGGTCAATAATTCAATATTTCTCATCATGTCGTTTTCAATGGACTCACCAAAATTCAGATTAATTGAAGTCTGTCAACTATATTCAGGAAAAAATAAATTCATGAATTCGAATTTTAAGAGCCCAAAAAGCAAAAACAAACGACGTTTGTCATGGGCAGCATGGTCAGTATTGCTCACCAAGTTATTTTCGATGGACCCATGAAACTTCAGGCCAATTGAAGTCTCTAATTAAATTCATGAAAATTCATGTACGTTACACACGAAAAACGATCAATTCATGAATTCAGATTTCATGATCGAGATATTCCAAAATAATTTGTCATGGCGAACATGGTCAGTATTGCTTACCAATCTGTTTCCGATGGACCCACCAAATTTCAGGCCAATCAGAGTTTGTAACTAAATTCAGAAAAAATCATGTACTAATGCACACGAAAAACAACTAAATTTATGAATTCGAGTTTCATGATCCAGAAACGTCAAAATAAATTACGTTTGTCATGAAGAACATGATCAGTATTTCTCATTAGATCGTTTCCGATAGACTAACTAAATATCAGGCCAATTGAAGTCCGTCGTCAAATTCGAAAAAATAAATATACTAATACACACTAAAAACAATCATTTTCATGATCTCGAAACACCAAAACAAACGATGTTTGTCATGACAAATATGGTCAGTATTGCTCACCAAACTGTTTCCGATGGACCCACTAATACATGAAAAACGATCAAATTCATGAATACGAGTTTCATGACCCAGAAACTCCAAAATAAACGACGTTGTCCTGGGGAACATGATCAATATTTCTCACCAATCTATTTCTGACGGACATACCAAATTTCAAGCCAATCAGAGTCTGTAACTAAATTAAAAAAAATCATGTACTAACTTCATGATCCAGAAACGTCAAAATAAATTACATTTATCATGAATAACATGATCAATATTGCTCATTAGGCCGATTTTGATGGACCCACCAAATTTCAGGATAATTCGATTTAGCCAACCAAATTCAAGAAAATACATGTATAGTACAAACGAAAAATAACCAAATTCATGAATTCAGAATTCATGACCTAGAAACTCCAAAATAAACTACGTTTTTCATGGCCAACATGGTCAGTATTGCTTATCCAGGTCGTTTTCGATGAACCCACTAAAATTCAGGCAATCAAAATCCGCCAACCAAATCGATGAAATCATGATGTACTAATACACACGAAAAACAACCAAACTCGTGAATTCAGATTTCATGACCTTGAAACGTCTAAATAAACTACGTTTGTCATGGTGAACATGGTATGTATTGATCACCAGACTGTTTCTAATGGACCACCAAATATCATGCCAATTTGAGTCCGTCAACGAAATTCAGGAAATACTACAAAAGAAAAACAAACAAATTCATGAATTCAAATTTCATGACCTATAAATTGCAAAATAAACTACGCTTGTGTAAAATCCAGAAAATTTCTTTTATTTTAAATAAGAAAAAAATTTATATATGTCTATGTGATTATGTTACAACCTTATTCACATTCGAGGACGAATGTTGCTTAAGGAGGAGAGAATGTAAAATTCAGAAATTTTCTTTTATTTTAAATAAGAAAAAAATCTATTTACAAGGGTGGTAGTAATATACTATATCTCTACTAGATTATATATATATATATATATATATATATATATATAAAGGGTGGTAGTAATTTACTACATCTCTTTGTAGTGGTCAGTATTGAATTATGTTAATTAAAAGGGGTAGTAATATGCTATGTGTCCACAGTAGAATAATGGGCACTACATATTTTCCTTGGAAATGTAATGAGTAGTAGTGGTCATTATTGGTTTATGTCAATTAAAAGGTAGTAACGTGTTATATGTGCACAGTGGAATAATAAGCATTACATCTTCTCTTTTGAGAGTATAATGAGAAAATGCTCTTCACCTGGTGGTTTAAAGACTGAAAACGTCCATTTCCCCCTTAACCTTAACCCCTCCCCCTTTTCATTTTCCCTCCAACTCTTGTCCTTCCACCTCCCAAAGGTTATAGAATTTTTTTCTACTTATACATTGTACATGACACAAATAAAATATCTAGCACATGGAATAGAAAATCAGAAAAAACAAGTGAACAAGAAGAGGAAAAATCTGGAGAAAAATCAAGAGGGCAAGAAGAACAAAAATAAAAAGATACTAGGGAGCAAGGTCACTTGTAGAAGGTCACTTATAGCATACGAACAACAATCATTTTCATGCTTACAAGGTGAGTTTATCACTCAGAAATTCTTGGTAACATCCTTCATTAAGAATTGAGTGTTGAAAAGAAATAATGAGCTTTTGATTGCTTAGACAACTAGTTGCGTCATGAACTTTACGAACTGGTTTTACTGAGTTATAATTGTTAGAATTTGATGAAATTCGTAATAATGGTACACCTCTCTATTATGATCATATAGAACCAAAAATGAGGTAAAATGGACATACGGTTTAAAAGTTATCATAGTTCAAAGTTACTGCCTTAGATTTGACCGAAATTCGGAAAGACATAATTACAGACTGTTTTTATTGAGTTTTACTTATTAAAATTATATAAAAATTTACATGGTTGTAAATCTCTCTGTTACGGACAGATATAGCCAAAAAGGGGTTAAAACGGACTTACGAGTGGAGAGTTATTGTAGTTTGAAGTTGCTGCTTCGGATTCATCGGAATCCAGAAGGGCAGGACGTTGAAACGTAAAACTGTACAAATCCGTGAGAAATATGAAAATATATGTTAAATTAAAGTTCTAAATATCTCTGTTGTGGACATTTTGGGACCTTACGGAGGTCTATCTGACTTACAGATTGAGAGTTATCTCTGTTTCAAGTTTCTGCCTCGGATCTATCGAGATCCAGGAAGGGCAGCGAATAAAAGTGTAAAACTGTACCAAATGGTACATAATATGAAAGGGTGGTTCACATGGAGACGTGTAGCTCTCTGTTCTCGTCGTTTTGAGATTTTATGGAGCTTGAACGGGTTTACGGATTAGGAGTTATGACTATTTTAAGATTTGGTTCTGTTTAATAAAAATTCTGCCGAAAAAATTTCATGTGGCTGTTTTGAGGATAAGTTTGTGTTAGTTACCCAAAGTAGTTTTAACTGAAATTTGGTACGGTGAAATATCCCATTCTTACCTTAGTTTCAGATTGAGAAACGCCTTAGTTGGAGTTATGGTTGAAAAGTTATAATCATTACAAGTATGAATGGCGGAATGTTGGAAAAGAGAATATTATTTATTTGACCCTCTGAAAAATATGAAAAGTGAATACGTGTTCACACAAATATATAAATATATAATGGATCGGGTTGCACGCCGCAACAAAACGTAAAACGCGTTCACAAATACGTAAACATAATGAATCGGGTTGCACGCCGCAACAAAACGTAAAGTGAATACGCGTTCACAAATACATAAACATAATGGATCGGGTTGCACGCCGCAACAAAACGTAAAGTGAATACGTGTTCACAAATACATAAATAGAATGGATCGGGTTGCACGCCGCGACAAATATGAAAAGTGAATACGCGTTCACAAATATATAAATGCAACAAATATATAGAAATGCAAGGGGATGTCTTAAAGTATAATACGAGATAAAACAAAGTGTTAGTTAAACTAAGAATTTCCTATGAGGAATTGTTGCATATTTAAAAGTGTTGTAACCTAATATGTTTTTGCAATATGCTTATTACATTATAATGTGATTGCACTTGGAATATTGTGGTGTTACTTTGAATTGTATGGTAAGATTCTCACTCAGCCCCGGATGGTAGGGCTGACTCTTTATTTAACATGTTTCAGGAAAGCGTGATAGGAAAAAGACTCCACGTCAAGGCTAGCGATCGTCCTGCAACCTCTTTGTCGTACCAAATCCATTGTTTCGGACTTGGTACTTGTCATGTTTAGAATGTCAGTTTCAGTATCTCGGGCAATGTCCATGTGAGATTGTCTCCTTTCAAACTTAGAATAATCACTGTCATTATGTTTATGTAGAAACAATATTTGCACGAGCATGAGCTCACATTATATTTTCAATAGATTCATAAACAGATTTCTTTACTTCCATTGTTATTAATAGTTACGCATTTAAATATAAGTCTAAATTTCAAAATAAAGAGAATTAAATGGTGCTTCTGGTGAGAAATAATTATCCAGGTGCCATCACGCCCTAAGTAAAGGCTTGGGAAAAGTCGGAGCGTGACAGCTTGTCATGGCGAACATGATTAGTATTGATCATGTGTCGTTTCTGTTGAACCCACCAAATTGCAGACCAATCATAGTCCGTCATTCAAATTGAGGAAAATCATAATGTACTAATACACACAAAAAACAACTAAACTCGTGAATTCAGGTTTTATGACCTCGAAACGTAAAAATAAATCAAGTTAGCCATGACAAACATGATTAGTATTGATCGCCAGGCCATTTGTGATGGACCCACCAAATTTCAGGCCAATCGGATTTCGTCAACCAAATTGAGAAAATCATTATGTACTAATACATACGAAAAACAACTAAACTCGTGAATTCAAGTTTTATGACCTCAAAACGTAAAAATAAACGAAGTTTTTCATGGCGAACATGGTCAGAATTGATCCCCAGGTCGTTTCTGATGGACCCACCAGATTTCAGGTCAATCAAAGTCCGTAACTAGATTAAGGAAAATTCATGTATAATGAACATGAAAACAATCAAATTCATATAATTTGTTTTGATTGCATTGCTTGTGATTATGCTTTGTCTTGAGCCGAGAGTCTCCCGGAAACAACCGCTCTACAAGGTCTATGTACACTCTACCCTCTTCAGACCCCACGGTGTGGAATTTCACTGGGTATGTTGTTGTTGGTTTTCATTACCCAGAAACACCAAAATAAACTACGTTTGTCACGGAGAACATGTTCAATATTGCTCATTAGGTTATTTTCAATGGACCCACCAAGTTTTAGGTCAATTGAAGTTCGTCAATCAAATTCAGGGAAATTCATAAATTAATACACACGAAAAATAGTCAAATTCATAAATTCGAATCCATGACCCCAAAACGCCAAAATAAACGCCGTTAGTCATGGCGAACATGGTCAGTATTGCTAATCAGGTCCTTTCCAATGGACCCACTAAAATTCAGGTCAATCGAGGTTCGTCAATCGAATTGAGGAAAATCATCATATACTCACGAAAAATAACTGAACTCATGAATTCGGGTTTTATGAAACATTTGTCATGGTTAACATGATCAATATTGATCATCGTTTCTAACAGACCTATAAAATTTCAAGTCAATCGGAGTTCGTAACTAAATTCAGAAAAATTCATACACATGAAAACGATCAAATTAATGAATTCATATTTCATGACCCAGAAACGCCAAAATAAACTATGTTTGTCATGGAGAACATGGTCATAATTGCTAGTTAGGCCATTTCCAATTGACCCACCAAATTTTAGGCCAATCGGAGTCCGTCAATCAAATTTAAGAAAATTCATTTGCTAATACACTCGGAAAACAACCAAATTCATAAATTCGAATTTCATAATTCTGAAATGCCAAAATAAAA
The DNA here is from genome assembly GCA_029844215.1 of Przewalskia tangutica. Lineage (NCBI taxonomy): Eukaryota > Viridiplantae > Streptophyta > Magnoliopsida > Solanales > Solanaceae > Przewalskia > Przewalskia tangutica. Next base: position 429,557 of record CM056730.1, on the reverse strand, counting down.
GACGTTTGTCATGGCGAACATGATCAGTATTGCTCATTAGATCGTTTCCGATGGATCCACTAAAATTCAAGATAACCGGAGTTTGTCAATCAAATGGAGGAAAATCATCATGTACTAACGAAAAACAACCACTCGTGAATTCGGGTTTCATGACCTCAAAACGTCCAACTAAACGACGTTTGTCATGACGAACATGATTAATATTGAATACCAGGTTATTTCTGACGGACCCGCTAAATTTCAGGCCAATTACTGTCCGTAATTAAAAAGGACAACCCGACGCACTAAGCTTTCGCTATGTGCGGGGTCCGGATAAGGATCGGACCACATCCATAATTAAATTCAGGAAAATTCATGTACATTAACACATGAAAACAACCAAATTCATAAATTCAGGTTTCATGACCCAGAAACACCAAAATAAACTACGATTGTCATGGAGAAATGATTCGCATTGCTCATTAGGTCGTTTTCAATGGACCAACCAAATTTCAGGCCAATTAGAGTCCGTCAATCAAATTAAGAAAATCATCATATACTAATACACGAAAAACAATCAAATTTCATGAATTCGGATTTTATGACACCGAAAAGAAAAAATAAACATTCGTCATGATGAACATGGTTAGTATTACTCACCAGGTTGTTTCCGATGGACCCACCAAATTCAGGAAAAATCATGTATTAATATTTGAAAAACAATCAAATTCATGAATTCGGTTTAATGACCCAAAAACTCCAAAAATAAACTATGTTTGTCATGGTCACTATTTGATCACCAGACCGTTTCTGATGGACCCATCAAATTACATTCCAATTGAAGTCTGTAACTAAATTCAGGAATATTCATGTACTAATGAACATGAAAAACAACCAAATTCATGAATTCGGATTTCATGACCCAGAAACGCCAAAATAAACTACGTTTGTCATGGTCAGTATTGCTCATTAGGCTGTTTCCGATGGACCCACCAGATTTCAAGCTAATTGGAGTCCGTCAAACAAATTCAGGAAAATCCATATATACATTACACGAAAAACAACCAAATTCATAAATTTAAATTTCATGACCCCGAAACGCCAAAATAAATGACGTTTGTCATGGCGAACATGCCAGTATTGCTCATCGGGTCGTTTCCGATGGACCACTAAAATTCAGGCCAATCGGATTTCATCAACATAATTAAGAAAAATCATCATGTAAAAACGAAAAACAACAAAATTCATGAATTCAGATTTCATAACCTCGAAATGCAAAAATAAACGACGTTTGCCATGACGAACATGATCAATATTGCTCGCCATGCCGTTATCGATGGGACACACTAAATTTCAAGTCGATCAGAGTCCATCAATCAAATTCATCCAGGTACTTAATACATACAAAAAAACAACCAAATTCATGAATTCGGATTTCGTGACCCGCGAAACGACAAAATAAACAATGTTTGTCTGGTAATGTAAGCTGGGTAGCTCTACTACTACTTGATGGTCAATATCAGCAAATCTCAAAAATTATTAGCCACCAAATCATTCTTCATATTTATCATCGAAATCAATATCGACTCGACAAAATGGGAAGTAGGTGTTCCATCTATCTATGAACATATAAAACGTTCATCGTTGTTCTATGTTGAAAATACAAAAAAGGAAAAAAGACTTGCTTCTCAAAATTATGTCGGTACAACTTCAACAGCATCAGGTGACATCTGCAACATATACAGTCCAAAGACGATAGCCAGCAATACCAACTGTATAAAAAAATAGGAACTATACTTGCAGACTCCGTTCTGCAGCTTGAGTGTTTGATCAGTGCTAGCCACATCATCACAGTAATTTTTATCCAAGTTATCAACCTGTGACTTCAGCGTTGCAGCCTTCGTTTCAGAATCACCGAGTTTCTTCACCCTCTGTGCTTGTTCTGTAGCTAATATTTTTTGTTCTTCCACAAGGGTAACTTGAACTGCTGCAGCTCTCAACTTTTGGACTGTTCTTGATATTGTCAAGTACTCAACTTCAGCTTCAATCTTCTGCCTAAAGAGGCACTCGAATTCTCTTTCAATGTCTGCAGTACTCTGGTGCAAAACATCTCCGGTATTCTTTTCTTCCTTATTTGAGCCACTAGGTAAGATGGCTTCCAAATCAGCAACTCTGGCTTCCTCTAACTTAATCAAGTCTGCTTCATCATTAAGCTTGTTTTGCAATAGTATAACATTCTGCTTTAGGCTAACCACTTCAGACTCCAATGGATCAAATGAATGTTGCACACCGTTCCTGGATTGTGACTGCTCAGATGTTTTTGGTCCAGTTAAATCTGTGTCAGCTGAACTGAAATTTGAAGGTATACCAACATCCTGAAGAGAATGGTCAATGACAACATCTTCGATGCTGATTTCTTTCAATTTCTGAATTTCTGCAGAAAAAAAGCATGTAGACCAATTAATATCAGATAAAAAATATCTCAAGGAATAACTGATTTCTTTGTTATATTATGGGTTAAAGGGTAGATATATATTGACAAAGTAACATAAAGATGGTCCAGAAGATACATGTAAAAGAAGTGGCTACAAATCACAGTTAAGAAGGAATAAACAGCTAAAGAAATCAAAACTAAAAGAGGTCTAATGAGCTCAAGAATGGTATGAGATTATCATCCCAATCGGCATGCCTTCCTTGCACCAAAGGCAAGGAGAGCTCAAGGACCTATTGGCCAATAACGAAATCAATACATTGGTCCTTAAGCTTTACAATGCAGCCATTCATAGAAAAAGAGGCCAATGAGTCTTTCATCTTAATGACCTATCCACCTTCCAATATCAGAATTTACCATAACAAATAGATTCTACTTTTCAAAGATTATAACCAATATTTCATTATATAAAAAAACGAGTATAACCAACACTTAATGTAGTAGCTATAAACAAAGTTAAAGGCAAGTTGAAGAACTTAATCGCATATAAAAATTGCTTCAACGAACCCTTTTTTCTCTTTTGACATGATCTCGATTCTTGAAGCAATAATTGCATCATAGTGGATACCAAATACAGAATGATAACAACTAAAAATCCTGGACGGGGAATGGACCTAGCCACACGCAAATCCTTCTACTAGGTACATAGACATTAAGATTATCAGTACTATATCAGACAGGATTTCATGCCACTGTTGTCACCTTTTTCCTGCAACAATGCCAGTCCCTAAATTCTTGGACAATGACACAAAATGAAGTTCAAATTTTGGGGGAAGGAGGGACACGTCCGGGTCCAAGGGAGGGGAGATTGCACATAACTATGCAATAACTGCCACCTTTCATATCCTTTTCTGAATTTGGAATAAATTTCAAAGCAAAAAAAGAAATCTGCTTCACACAATATGCTGAAGACCCAAAGCAGAACATAGAAAGCATTAAAACCAAAGAAGATCATACTAGAATAGATATACAGTTGTATTCTTCAATGGAAACTGAAGATCTACCTCTTTCAAGACTTTCCTGAGCAGCTTGAAGGGTGAACATAGACTCCAGCAGCAGAGGATCATGATCTGTGGACAACCCCGGATACTCACTCCTCTCTTCTTTAACCTCCCAGGTGGATTCAGAGCCTAGATCTTCTTGAGTTCCACAGTCCTTACCATTTCTTCTGTCTAGACCAGTCTGAGGTTCCTCGCGGAATGGTCTTTCTCTGGTGAGAGCTTCATCACTGAATTGTCCATCATTATTCACTGAGCTTACTCCTTTAGTACCATTACTTATTGCATGATTATTACTCTGCATAGGGAGAAAATTGGAGCTTTGTGAGTCAGACTCCATGCTGGAACGAGAGTTTTCCTTCTCAATTTTGACCCTTTCTCCTCTATGCTTTTTACTAGTTTCAGCCCGGCCCTTTCTTGGATGAGATTGCTGAGCTGAGGTACCCATGCTATTCCCAGTCGGAGTCCTCTGCCCTTTCTTAAGAGGCACATAACCATGGACGACAGGTGCTTCGTACCTTGCCTTTGGAGCACTAGCTGCAGTTGAAGACCTACTACTCCGATCCTCACTATTCTCCGATTCCGTCCCACCAAAAAATATAGGCCGAATCTGTGACCCAGAATCATCAATTACATGAAAGTCATCAACAAGAACACCAGGGCTCCTCAATATTGCATTTGCTGAGGAAACAGATCCATCACTATTTCGGCTAGTTCCAGTAGACAAATGAACAGGTTTTGCTGGATTTGCAGCTGCGTTCGACAAACCACGCTTTAACAACTTAGCACTGTCTGTGTTACTATCTCCATCCTTGTGTGCTTCCCGCCTGATCCTTCTCCATTTCTTCAAGCCGAACCCTTTAGCTGTTGGTGAGGATTTCAGTGAGGGAGGTGAACCCACTGAGTCCGCAGTTCCAATTCCCTTACCCTTAGCTTCATCTAAATTAAGGGTATTCTGATCATCAACACTAGACCCATTGTTTTCAACCTTGTTTCGCTCAGGATCATCCAAATCTTGAAGTGTGGTGGTCATTGCTTCATCATCTTCCACAAACTAAAGCTCTGAACTTTGACTTTCCAAGTCCCATTACAGCAAAAAGTCCAGGGCTTTAGCCTATTAGACAACATAAAGAAGAAGTCAGATCAAGATCAAGAAAAAACAACCATCACTCAGCACATGGAAACCGAAAAATCAATCAAAATTCACTATAAATGATGCAATTCCAGCTAAAAATCAACATATTCACGAAATTAAATTTGTTACAGTAACAACAACAAGCTAGTTTGATTCATCTAAAATGAACTCAATATCCAGTAAGCTCAATTTGGAACCAAAAATGAATTTGTTTATTGATGATGGACTGAGGAGACAAGTAAAAGGTGGGAAAGCGACAGAAGAAAACATAAATAAAAAGTCCAATATAAGCAGGTTTAACTGTACTCATTGAATGAAGAAAAGGAAAGTGAAGAAGAAATCAGATCAAGAACAAACAACCATTATTCCAGCTCGTGGCAACTGAAAATCTATCAAAGTTTACTATAAATGACGCAATTCTAGCTAAAAATCAATGTATTCACGAAATTAAACTCATTAGAATAACAACAACAAACTAGTTGGATTCAGAAAAATGAATCATCAATATCCATTATGCTCAATTTGGAACCAAAAATTAGTTTGTTATATTGACGATGGACTGAGGAGACAAGTAAAAGTTGGGAAAGCGACAGAACACAACAAAAATAGCAAATCCTATATAAGCAAATTTAATTATACTCATTAAATGAAGAAAGTCAGATCAAGATCGAGAGCAAAAAAAAACATCAGTTCAGCTCTGGCAACTGAAAATCTATCAAAGTTGTAAATAAATGATGCAATTCCAGCTAAAAATCAACATATTCACGAAATTAAATTTGTTACAGTAACAACAACAAACTAGTTGGATTCAGCTAAAATGAATCCTCAATATCCATTAAGCTCAATTTGGAACCAAAAATGACTTTGTTTATTGATGATGGACTGAGGAGACAAATAAAAAAGTGGGAAGCGACAGAAGACAACATAAACAAAGTCAAATATAAGCAAATTTAATTGTACTCATTAAATGAAGAAAAGGAAAGTGAAGAAAAAGTCAGATCAACTCATACCCAGTGAAAATATATCAAAATTCACTATAAATAATGCAATTCCAGCTAAAATCAACAACAACAACAACAACGGACCTTATCTCTACCTTACCAAGGTAGAGCGGCAGTTTCGAAAGACCCTCGGCTCAAAGCAGATCCGGACACAAAATTTAAAGCACCAGCTAAATTCAACATATTCACAAAAGTAAATTCGTTACAGTAACAACAACAAGCTAGTTTGATTCATCTAAATGAATTCTCAATATCGATTATGCTCATTTCGGAACCAAAAAAGTAAATCGTTATATCAAAAGAATACGAAATCAGCGTACCTTTCTCTCCATGATCGAGGATTTGCAGATGAATATGGAAACCCTAGATTTGGTGTGGATTTAGGAATTTATAGCCACAAAATTGATAGAACTGATAATTTGGGGAAGACAGCTTAAGGATCGGGTCGGGTTTGGGAATAGTTAATGCTATCTAATAGGTGTAATTCTTTCTTTTTAAATGATTTAATTATTATATGAACAAGGAAGGAGTCAGACGACATTCACATTAGAGTTCGTATTTTCTTTATTTCAACATGTTCACTACTATTGTTTTCGTTTCCTCTAACACAACGGGTAACCAAAACCTCTTATATCAGTGATACAAAAAGAAGATACTATTTCATTTTAAAAAATATCAAAATTTTAATTCTTCAAAGATGTTGATAACTTTTTTTTCCTAATAACATTTAAACCAAATCGACGTCTTAAGCTCGTGTGCATTCACCAAGTGCGGATTCAAAAATTAAACGAAGCATCCCGCATTTACGCAGAGCGAGTGCAGATTCAGAATTTAAACATTATTAGTTCAAGCTCAAAATTTAATATAATTAATTTAATTTACTGGGTTCAAAATTTATTCCTTATACTTATTTAATGAATTTTTAACACAAATACATAACTCAAACTAAAGCTATTGGGTCCTCATGAACTCATATCTTGCAAAACGCATATGCCCGCATATTTGAAACAAATAAATAGGTGGATTGGTTGTAGTATAATGATCAATGATGTGAATTGAGAATCATGAGGTATCAAATTCAAATTTTAACGGAAATAAAAATATTAGGTAATTTCTTTCATTTTGTTCAAGTTTTGATGAATAAAGTTACCCAATTTATACGTTGGTGGGAGGTAGAACTATAGCAGGTAATTAAACGAGAATTAGATAAGATGCTGACGTGAACACCGCGATTATAAAAGAAAAGGTGAGTTGGAAGAACAAAGGATTTGGATAGAACGTGGGAGAGGCAGAACTTAATAAGGAGATAAGAGACCGAAGTGTGCTGCTGATCTGGAAACCCACATGACGCTGAGTGTCTTTAAGATGAAAAATATGGAAAATGACAGTGCAAAAATAATCCAAGTGGGAGTCAAATCCCATAGTGTTCAATTATTGATGGAATCTTCTTCTCTGAGCAAATAATGAGGCACTGTGCCAGAGTACTCCATGACATTGTTCTTCGAGACTACTCCATGTTCAATTGTTGCATTAAATTGCTTATTCAAGAGCTTCGAACCTAGCAAGCAAATGGCACCACCAAAGATCGGGATGGAATGATAAATATCATTATTAATTAGAGGTTTCAAGTTTAAACCTTAAGAATGAAATTGTTCTTCGCAAGTGTTTTACGGTTTTACTCATAAGAGGGATTTTCCAGCACGAATCCAAATAAATCAGTCGAAAAGCGAAACCGAACCCAAGTAAAAAGTTCAAACTTCACCCATGTTTGAATTGTTAGAAAAGAAGATATAGATTACGGTATTGGGGCCCTCCAGGGGAGTAAATTGATTGGCTATAGTAAACATCTACGAGATTTAGACAAATTTCTTTTTTTCTTTCAATTTTGTGGGTCATACTTATTTGCACAAATGAACTTTTTTGAGGCCACTATTTAAATTTTGTTCCAGTTAATCTAGAGGGGAAAATTAGTCCACTGAGCTAATGGGGACAGAATTTAAAGAGTGGCCTCGAAGAAGGCCATAAGATGCAAATAATCCCAACTTTTGCTTCCATGAAGTGACTGACTCCATGTATCATTAAAAGACCAACTCGTCCAATGCAAAGACAGTTTCAGCACTGGTTGTCAGCTTCTCTTGCATACCATGGTACCATTGTCTTGCTTTAAGTACTCTTCTACAAGCAGAAGTCATAACAGCTATGAAACTCTTTGGTAGTTAGTACTAACACCTCTAAAGTCCTTAGCAACAATACAAAACAACGTTGGTGAGTATCACCGAAGTATCATCAGCATTTCACTTTAACTAGTAGACCAGAATTTTGCCACAAAAGAGGGCATTCAGCAGGGACGGATGTAGGGTGTAAGCTGTAACTTATGGGTTCATAAGAACAGAGTAACTATTACTCGAACCCTGTATATATGTCAAAAATCCACTAAATAAGTACAAATAATAGATTTAGAACCCAAAAAATCAAATGGTTGTAGTAGAATCCCCAAGTCGCACCCATAATGTACAAATCCTAGATTCGTCTGACACTTTAACCAAGTGATAGTTTCGCTTTTCGACACACTGTCGACAGCCATCCAAGCAAAGGTTTAGGTAGACTTTAGGAAAAGCAGAAGCTAATGACTACCTAAAGATTCATACCCGCATAAAGGCTTTTCGTAATTGGCTATGTTACTAACATAGACAACTATAAATGGTATTCATTGACAAGAGTGGATCTGATAATACCATAACATAATCAAAAGGTACAATGGCTCGAGCCCAAGACTTAACATAGACGTAGCCACTAAAAAAATAGAAGAACTGGTGTGAATATTCACTCCATAGTCAACTAGATCTTTTGAAGAATTGATTAATTGGACGAGAATAAAAATAAGAGTCCAGTTCTACAGCAACAAAGAAATTTATAATAAGGAAAATCCGTCGACTTTAAATGAGGGTTGAAGTCCCTCTATCGCCAAAAAGAGTATTTCACTCCCCAACTATTTAACCAACCCCCTTTCCTTAGCGGTTCCAAATTCCTTATCTAATAAGTACCTGGCCTATTTTAATTGGTAAGACACGGGACAATAAGCACGCTTTCACAAATTCTCGATCGAAATCCTTCTATTATTAAGTACGGCTGATATCATTTCGATGTGTTACGGGGATGAAGGCAAAACATTCCAACAATGGGACACCTTATTTCCTGAACTGGACCACTACCCTTGCTCATCTTTTCCTATATCTCATGCAGAAAACCATAAACCAGATCATGGCCGCCTATAAAGCAAGCCATGAGAATTTCCATGCATGGAGCAGTACCCAGATAAATTAACAATCCCCTGAAGAATGATCAAGTTTTTAATGAATGAGATGCACCCTCTTTTCCTCTCCAGGAGCATCTCAAACTCTATCTGGAAGTGGCTTGGCGGATCATATGGAAGGAAAGAATTGCTAGTGATTTTGAAGACAAGAAGGATAACACAGTTCATCTTAAACACGAAGTGTATATTTTAGCTAGTCTTCAGTAAAACTTAGCTTTGGAAAATGTATTAGACCTGGAGGCCATAGATGACTTTCTATACACACTACAAAGTCTTTTTGGTATGTCCTATTCACCAGCATTTCCTTTTTGCTGGTTTACATCAATAACACTTACATTTCCCATAAAAGACAAGTTACCAAAAGATATTTGCTATTACTTGGCGGAAGTGTTGCATTTCCACATTTTCATTTCATACAAAAGAACGAACATTTCTTCTCGTCCAACCAAATCTTCCTTGATGCTCTATTTCTAGTGAAACCCCCTTCCCTCCCCTCCTTTCCCCCCCTCCCCACTATAACCGATCTATCTTTGGCTTTCACCCTTTCTGAGCAAGGACCCAAGATATAATCACAAGGTAAATGTAAGTATGTAACCCTGCAAAAGAGGCACGTTTGTGCTTGTGAATCCATTATTTTCCATAATAATTATTAGACAAACAAAACTTAGCGGACACAACTTATTTGAGTCATCCAACACTGTTTTTCACATCTCAGACTTTTGGCCCATCTCTAGGATTAAAAAAATTATACAATTTCCTTCACAATGGCTCCTAATACTCACTAATTCTTCTAACATAGAAAACCAACAATCCATTCTTGAAGCTATCTCTGCATGCTTTCGCACCTGCAATGGTAAAGCTCTGCCTGACTAGAAAAGATTCTACTATGACCAGCTTCAAACTACCCCAATCTTATGTTCTGAGGATTTAGATTAACTCACCATAAGGACCCCAAATCATAAAAAATCTAATCATTACAATTTTAACTCGTCAAAAATAAAAATAAAAAAGACAAGAAATCATATATTGGGTGATCGTATGAGCTACTTATCATGAAATCATTACAAGTTTAACTTATCCAAAAAAAAAAAAAGGAACCCAATCATAAAAATCAAATAACAAGGTGCAAGAGATGAACTGTTTACATATAAGACAAATACACATCTTTATTCTTCAGAAGATTGTATGAACTACTTGTGGAACATCAAGACACACACAATCAACTTCATAGGAAGGCAATCCAATAAGAGGCTGCAACAGCAAAAAAGAAAAGAAACGAAAAAGAAGAGGGGGATTCAAAGATCTACGAGATTGACCAATCAAAATCCCAAAGATCCGCTCATCCAAATTTGACTTAACAAACAAGCAAGTTTGCATTATCCACAGGAAAAAATGTTTTGAAAAGCATGTGATGATATTTGCATGTACATACACGAGTCCATGATTTAGTACTTACCGATTCTAGTTTAACCAAATTTCTGAGTGGAGGTTTGATTGTTCAAGAAGCATAAAGGACATAAGAGGTCAAAAGAAGAAAAGAAAGGTGCAGCACAGGTTACAATACAATGTACAGATTACAGATCCTCTTTGTCAACTCTATTTATACTTCAACAGCCAACAGGTTTCAGGGAGCAGAAAGATTGTTGTAGTTTTGGTTAAAACTAAAAACAAATAAATTACAAGTTTGTGTTTCTGAAAAGTTTCTATCAAATGAATCAAGTTAATTGTATGCCAAAACACTGCTATAAATCTTCCAGTATAGCTTTTTAATCCCACTGATGAAATGTAGCTTTCGCAAGCAAATGTATATACAGCAGAGCAATAGAGGAAGTAGTTGACCACCAAGTTTTCAACAAAGTAGAATTTTTTCCAATTCAACCAAGAGGTGAAACCGAAAATGAGTTACAAAAAACCACATTGTAGCCTAACTTCCAACAAGAGGGAAAGGGAGGGGGAGGGAATACTTCATCCGGCTAGAAACACGCAAGATTTTGTGTTAGGCATACAATGTTCAAAGTTGCACTACTAAAGAGCTAGTTTTGGCAACTGATATTAGGCATAAAGAAAACATCGTGATAATACATCAGCCCCAGGGCTTGATCTAGTGGTAAGAGGGCTCCACGTGATGTGTGGGTTAGGCGCACGTCATGGGTTCAAAACTTGCCACAGACGAAAGACTAGAATTAAAGTGGAGAAGGGTAGAGAGTAAGCCCATTATCCACCGAGTTTCGAACACTGACCCTTGGGATTTCTTGGTTATCAAAGTAAATACATCTCAAGAAAACCTGGATAGTAGCACCTCAAAATGGCTTTCCAAATTCTTGTGGCGGCTGCTCCCAAGGCGTCAGAAAGCCTACAGCAAATACATTGAGCATGCTTAGAGAAGAAAGAAGACCTCAAAATACCTAGTATCTTAATTCTCATCCATCAAAAGAGAGGAGCAGAAGAGCACAGACATTTTTGTACATGCTTATGGCCAAGTAGCAGAACATTAATCTGCTGGTAAGAAAAAGTATAATAGCTTCTCAAATAAGTACAGCAAGCCACTTGATCGACAAGCGAAATTAATGTAATGGGTTATCTTTACCAAAGGAACATGGTTTTATAATATGCATAATCAGAATCAGATGAATGGTGAAAACATCAACAGCATTAGTGCATGAACAGGTGTGCGCACACACAGAGGGCATTGCATCCAGAGACAACTCAATAACTAAGTTCAGATCAGAAAGTTTTGCTAAGAAGATCTTTAACATACTTATCGGAATTTCTCCCAAGGACATATATATTGAATCATCATCACCGAGCATGCCCTGAAGGAAAGAGAAAAATGATTAAAAAATATACAAGTAGTAGTTTTCAAAAGCATTCGACAGGAGGTTTGCATATTTAGTTGCAAGTTGAAACAGAGAAAACCACTAGTAAAATGGACATATCTAATGACAAATATCACTGCAAGAAGTTTCCCATGAGAACTGTGGCGCTAGTACCTCTCCGTTATGGAGGCCCATATCATTGTGCAAAGAATTCATATGTGCTGGTAGAGGAGAACAGTTTGCTATATCATTCCCAAGTAATTCTGAAATCATAAGTCCATAACCATCCTGAGCGTGGGGTATATTGTTGGTACTATGTGCATAACCATCCTGAGTGTGGGGTATATTGTTGGTACTATGTGCATTATTAGAAAAACTATCTGTTGCAGTGAATACAACTTCAGACCTGTGTAAGACATTCAACAATTAGAAAAGGATCTATGCAAGCAAGGCAGATCAGGTACAACCCATATTATGTGAATTTTTTAGAAAAAAATTAATATAAAGCAGTTAAATCAACAAGATGATGGAATCAGTAACCAATTCATCAAAATGGAACTTAAGCAAAAGAAAAAGTGAAAAACATGTTAAAGGACAAAATTAGAGGTGTAAACTTGCCTTCTCTCAGAGTTATGGAAAGCCTTCACTTCTTGTTCAGAATCATTTTCCAAATCAATCACCTCAACATCTCGCCCATCAAAGCTAGATTTAGCATAGTTACTTGCTATATCAGAGGTACTACTCATGGTCAGATGAATATCAACTGGTGCTTCTTGTTTTACACCTTCAGTAATCACCGGGAAGATATGAACAGGATCAGCATCATGATTCTCATTCATATCAGAAGTTTCCATAAGATTGAGATCAAAAGCCTTAAAGGATCCGGGCAAAAGTTGCTTCTCCGTGAATTCACCACCCAGCCTCACATCACCCTCGGGTATCATAGAAATGTCTAACAATCTCTTCTCCTCAGATGGAAACATTAATGGTTCGTTATGTGATCTCCTTGGTTCCTGTGAAGTCTGCTGCTTTTCCATTGAATTAGAATGGTACAGAAAGACATCTGAGAAAGTACTTGTTAATGAAGCCAATTCTCTAGGTCTCTTATTTCCTCCCTTACAATCATCATAATCGTCCAATTCTCGTTTCTCACCTCTTCCCATGGCTATAGAACTGCAACTTTCAATTTCAGTTAGCCCCTCTATTTTCTGTTCCTCCCTCAGCGTACTTACAGGAAAGGATGAGGAACTTGCCTCGTTTAACTGCTTAATGGCATAAGTAAGACATGATTCTTCCTCAGCGGGCGGCGGTTTCAATTTATCAGAATCAACGCTTTTCACATCATGGCTTTGATCTGATAAATTGACACTAGGTGAAACATCCACATGGATGTCTTGGGAATGCACTTCAGTTTCTTTAGGGAGCCCGCCCTCATGAGCATCCTCATCAACCTTTAAACCTTTGTTTGCCAATGCAGAACGTGTTCTTGTGGGAACATTTCCAAACCTGCATAAGCTAAGTAAATCATTACCAGTCATGCTGGTCTGATTATGATCTTCACTGGAAAACTTGACTTCTATATCCTCGTTACCAGCTATTTTCTCCAACCCGTCACTACTGTTGGCAAGATTAACAGGATCAGCTTCTTTTTTTGACATTCCAATGTCTTCAGACTTCTCGGTTGGTTCAGGTTCACCATCTAATGGGAGATCATTTCCAGTGTTGATGGGACTTGTCTCTTTACCAGTATCTCCCAGGGCAGGTTTTGGATCACTGCCCATTGACCCCCCGGCACTCTCTATATCTGGATTTTGTTTACCAGGAAGGGAACTAGGTAGCATCCCATTACTATCTTTAGTCACTTTCTGTTCATCTCTATCACGTGGTAAACCGTCATCTTGACCATTCATATCTGGGTAGGCCCTTGCTCTATCTGACGACACACTCCTTTGCAATTCTCGATTGAACTCAGGGCTATAACTTCGAAAGGACTCATTTCTTCTCCTTCCTCTCATATAACTTCTTGAACCCGCTGACGCATACTCATCAGAAAACCTTCTCCTACCAGGACCCACATCACTCTCCGCGCGTGAAAGAGTTGATGTCCGACCTTCATCAATATCTTGTGGCTTAAATCCCTGAAAATTCCCAACTGGGCTCTTTAAGCTACCATTTGGCAATTTCCCTGAAAGAGCATTTGGTCGCAGCACCCCTTTGGAAACAAGGTACTCAGCTGCTAACTTTCCAGCTTCCATGAAAATGTCATTTCCATGCGAAGGCTGCTGAAACACAAACTGATTCGACTGGCCACGCCCAAATCCACCTCGGTTATAGTTTCTGTATTCCGAGTTGTGCAGTCCACGACCTCTCACTGATTCATCGGGTGAAACCCTCGAGGCAGTAGCCACACCACCCATCCCCATTGCACTAGACTTATACCCACCTATCGGACTCCGATGCCTAGCATGCATATTAAAATAATACAAACTCTAATTTCTCCAGAAATAGGTATCCAACTTTCCCAATTCCTCTGATGATCAACGGAAATGAAGAAGTCCTCAAAAGGGTTCAGTTCTTCACCAATACAAGTGGTACTTAACACAGTTTGGTTCCTCAAATACTAATTTCTCCAAAAAGCACCTTCACAATTGAAAATCCAATTATTGGCACATCATTTTCAAGCTAAACACCAATTTTGCAGTATCTATAACTTTTTTTTTTCCAGAAAACTGGTAATCAAACTTCCTTAGTGCAAATTCACGGGTCATTAATAACACAATTTGGTTCCTGAATTACTGATTTATCCAAGAATCACCTTCCCAATTGAAAACCACTAATTAAATATCCGAATTATCAGCACATGATATTCAAACTAAACATCAATTGCAGTATCTATAAAGCAAACTTCCAAATTGAATGTTAATTTATAAACCCTAAAAGTAAACACTCAATTAATCTCTACAGATCTGAGCATCAATGTCTTTACCTTTAGAGAACAAAGCAAAGGGTAATTGTCGAGTTTAGTGTTTTAGGGTTTCAGATCTATTTCAAATCATCATCAATTCCCGTCCTCATATCCATCAATGAAGCTACTGTATACATAAATTTACATAGAAATTGATGGAATTTATCATCATTTATGCTTTTCAATTTTGAAAATTCTGATCTGGTAGAAAAAATTCAAGTCTTGTAGATTGGACTATGGGAACCAATATTAGGGAAAATGAGCTAATTTGCACTGATTTTTACGGGAGACATGATGGTTCATATTATTATAGTGTCAAAGATACGGACCACGATATTTTTCTAAAAGAAATTTACTGGGGAATTATTTTTGTCTTTCATGTCATTTAAACTAAGGTAGAGATAAGATGGGCTTACCCTTATTCTTCATACTACGTGATGTGATTTCACTGAATATTTTAAATTGAAAAATATTTAACTTTTTTTTTTTGTCTAAATTTTTTAGGTTTTGAATTCGAATCTCCATTCAGGCAAAAATTACAAAAAAAAATGCAAAACATAGTTGGCCAGTTCGCAAGGCAGAATTTCAAAATCTACAGTTAGAGTTTCAAACTCTACCTTAACGCATAGTTTGTGCCTTGGCTTAAAGTATCAAACTCTACTTTAAGGCATGTAAAATTTGCATGCAAACTCTAACTCTCTCTCAAACTCAATCTTGCTAAAAAAAATTACTTTATACTCAGTAGGGTTCGAACCCGAAACCTCAAGATATTTTTTAGCGAAGGGAAAATATTAAAGATCTTAATTTGAGGGGCAAAAATTAAAGACCAATGCCTTTGAAGGGCGATCCGCACAAAAAAAGTTTTTTTTTCATCCAATGTTCGATACCCATATTAGTGTCCGATTATATTCGGATTCGCATCGGGTAGAGCTCATATTTGGGAGAAGCACTCCCTACGAAAGATTTTTTTCATACTCAGTGTTTGAACTCAAGACCTCTGATTAAGGGAGAAGCATACTCATCCACTGTGAGTAGTAATGTGTAGAACGAGAAAATAACAACAACAACTATTTGTTAGAAATCTGAAAATAATCAAATATGAGGGCTTGCTGAGTCGACCAAATTCTTGATATATCCTTAAGATAATATTGCCCCGTATATCCTTTCAACGGTTGTAATGACAACTTATCTCCCAAGATAAAACAGCAATAAAACAAATGAGCAAAGGGAACTCAAGTAGTTTGCTTTGGAAGAAAGATCTTTGAGTGTTTGTGATTGCAAGAGAGGAAGACAATTTCAGAGAATTGTTGAGTGTAAGATGTCAAGTGTGTTTCCAAATGAGTCTTGTGTCTCATTTTATAGTATGTAGATGATGAACCTCCAAATGGCTAAGTAATGGCAATGAATGTCATGTTAATGCCTTGAATTTGGAGTTACAATTCAACCAAGTAATGGCTGAATTCATGAGCAAAATAATGAAGAGTAAATACTCCAAAGTCAACCCAAAAATCAGTTTTTAATTCACCTCCAACGGATTGAAGCGATCGAGAGCGCGGCCCGATTAAGTAACTCACCTGGGCTGGGCGTCAATTAAGTCGTTGCCGCCCGGGGCGTCGCGGCCCTTACTTGGAGGAGTCGCGGCCGCCGATTTCGTGGTGATTTCTGATTCATTTCATCTTTACACATTATACACTTCTTCCTTCATTTACCAACATGAAATCATTCGTCATTTGACCAATAACCGTCTATTACCTTACGTCTCAAACAATTGTATACGTACCAATATCTCTTCCATTAAGGAAATTTTGATCATTGGCACTACGTGTGCACGTGTGTGGAAATAAGGTTTCCTACGTGCGGGGTCCCAATTGTTTGATTCATAATTAATATGATTTACTTTATTTCACGTTTAATAAATATTTCCAACAATCCCCTCTTGGAAGAGATTTTGGTGCACGCACATGGTGCCTTTCTAGCAATCACTTGGCGGAACGATGTTGCATCCGGAGATACACAGTAGCTGGATGTGGAGCGTCGCGTGTCCGGACAGCCTGCTCAATCAGTATATGTATATGATAACAACCTGGTCGGTGCGGAGGGGTATATGTGTAATCCATAATCAAGTGTGTCCTTAACATATCGAATGATACGTTTAAAAACAGTAAAATGAGGCTCCCTGGGGACATGCATAAATAAGCATACTTGTTGAACATCATAAGCAATATCAGGCATGGTGAAAGTAACATACTGGAGTGCACCTACTAGACTCTTATAGAGAGTAGGATCTGCAATTGGATTACCATCACCCGTACTAAGCTTTGATTTAGTGTCAACTGGAGTGGACATGATTTTGCAATTCTCCATATTAGCCCTGTGCACAATCTCCCCTGCATACTTACGCTGGCAAAAAAAATATATTGTCAGCAGATCTTGTCACTGAGATCCCTAAAAAATAACTCAATTTCCCCAAGTCAATCATAACAAATTCGGTTTGAACTGTGCAATAATCTCGTTTTTCAACATGTCAGAGGAGACAATAAGAACAATGTCATCCACATACAACAACAAAGAGCTCTATGATCCAAATAAATTGTTCATACGTAAAACCCAACCGATGTCTACAGAGAAATAGTGTTAATTAAAATAATTTCAGATTTTGTGTACCAAATTTTTTTTTAAAATTGTTTAAAGTCTTGATTAAAAGGAGAATTCACATATAAATCATTCGTATACCATTTCCACAAAGTGCAAGTTTTCAGCTCCACTTGATCACTTGCCAAGAGAACATCCCAAGACCAAGTTTTTTGGTAATAATTTCCCCTTATACAACGCAAATTTAATCCAAAATATCAAGAAGCTGAAAGCAAAAACCTGCAAAAAAATGAATGCTTATATAGTATTTTCGGATTAACAAAAGTCAAATAATGTAGGATGCTATAAGGGGGAAATGCCCATAATACAACAGAAACCAAATGTAGGAGCTAGTTGATCTTTCGAAAGAACACGAAACTATTGGAACCAAATGGGTTCTCAAAATTAAAGCACAAGGCTTGGGACACAATTAAGAAATATAAGGCTTCACTTGTTGCTAAGGGTATAAGCAACAGGAAGGGATTGACTACGACAAAATTTTCTCACTTGTTGTATACAGATTCAGCTCTATTTGTCTAATTCTGGCTAATGTTGCTAGTTTACATCTACAACTGCATCAAGAGGATGTAAAATGAACATTTCTTTCTTTCTTAGAATAAGGCAAACTTCGGAAAATTTACATCTGAGACCCAAGAGGCAATTTACTCATGATTTGATGAACCATTGGAGTAGTTCAAACTAGGATCTGACATTGATTCTCCTGTCGGTAACATGAAACCAGCATCATTCACAGGTCGAAAATGTCATATATATGGATGGACGGGAACCGGAAACTTGTGCTGATCAGCATTCAATCCGGCTAGGCCTTGCTGGTTACTTCCAAAACTATTAAATCCTGAGGTAGGGCCGAATGAGCTAAGTGAGGGAGCCCTTCCATAACGTGTGGTGGTGCTCTGAAGTTGTGTAGGCTCAGGCCTATGTGCATGGCTTTGAGCATTAGTAGTTATCGGGTTGGAAAGAGAGTTTGAAACCTCCGAGTTAGCCTGGTAACTGTTGCGTGCTGGAGGAACATCATGATTGTGCTTCCCTTCGTAAGTGGTGATAACCAACTTCAGATCATGTGAGGCCCTCTCGATGTGCTTCATAACGTTGCAGTCAGGACTTGTGCACTTGTAGTAACTTCTGGCAAAGGGAATCATTCTATTAGTTCAAGCAAACAATTCGACAAGTCAAAGTAGGAAATCTCATGGTACCTAGGGCTTTGGTCTAGTGGTAAGGACGCAGTGCCTGATGTGTGAGTTAGGCACACGACACAGGTTCAAGCTTATAGCAGATGAAATTTATTATTTAAGCGGATAAGGTAGAGAGGCGGCCCTTTATATATCGAGTTCTGAACACACTGGCTGTCGGGATTTCTCGATTATATATAAAAAAAGTATATGAACTTTTACGGATGAAATATGTAAGTGAACATGACAAACCTAGGATTTGAATTGCCTTTAACCACCTTTTGCCCGTACTTTCGCCAGCGATATCCATCATCAAGGATATCTACCTCACTGGTAGTTTGAACCACAACTCTTGGCTTCCTGGTTGCTTTGCTGGTGCCACTCATATCTGTTGCATAAGGCTCAATCTTCCTAGATTATCAAAGATTAAAGAGAGAAGAAAAGGGCAATCAGTACCATATGATGTAAAATATGGGATATCAAACAACTTAATGCACAAGATGTAAAAACCTTCTTTTAGACTCGGACTCATCCCCTCCACCACTATCATAACCTAGAGATTCACTGCCATAAGTACCATGATCATATTTATCTTCATCATTTGAAAAAGTAGACGACACGTCAACTGCATCCGCTGATCCCGATTGAGCACCATTTGCATGTAAAGTGGCAGATCCATTGCCTTCAAGATCGTCGTTCCTCCACTCGAGGCCTCGGGCAGTAGGTCCTTGTTGGATAGTTTCCAAAGCAAGCTCACCGTTAACACCCGTTCCACTTGGATCCACATTGTGTAGTTGCAAGTCACCAAATGAATTTGAAGATCCGAGGGCTGATCTCCAGTTTGGCAATGGTTTTGGGTGATTGTGAGCCCCGTCATAAATAATATTCATGACCTTCGTGAAATCGCTCTATTTTCTTCTTGACAGGACAATTTGGATGCGTGCACTTATAATAACTCCGAGGACACTCCCTTTAACTTGTTTTTGCTCATACTTTCTCCAATTATAACCATCTTCAGCTGTTGTGTCTTCATTTTGCTGCTCATCAAGAGACGGAGAATGGCCCTTACTATCACCAACTACCTTAAAGGTCCTTGCCTCTGGCTTGGTATCACTAGACGGGACATCCTTTTCAGTACACAACATAGGGAAATCAGATGTTTCATGACATATCCATTCATTTTGAGTTGCTTCTCTGAGGTTGAAGAGAGTTATCTGGATGAACTGAAACCTCAACTTGTGGAAAGAATTGTTGAGAAAGACTGGATGGATTTACCTGCAACCGAGAAAAACAACACATTAGATACTGGAGAAAGGCAGGAAATTAGCATGCAGTGTGTGTGCGCGTGAGAGGGAGAGAGAGAGAGAGAGTGGTTACTCTGCCAGTATCCATAATTGGAATGGAAGAGAAGGAAGATGAATTATTTCTCCCACAAGCAGTCTCTTTCCTCTTATCTGCAGCTTCAGTCATCAACATAGAGTTTTTACTCTCGTCGCCTGCGGCAACTGGAAATATTCCAGTTGTAGGAGATGGTTGGAACTGCAGTAGATTAACTGAAGCTTTGACGTAGGGGAAAACTTACAAGAAGAATATTTAAAATTTAAGAAAAATGGCGGTCTATATAGATGTAGAAGCATCCAAGTAGAATAACGTTCAGTTAAGCCAAAGGAAAAAAATCTGTATTCTGGCAAAAATGTGTACTTTAATCAAATATACATCAAAAGCAAGAACTCTTGGTGGCTGATAGCCAGTTGGTAGCGACTTTCCAGACACCTCACACTTCTGCTCAGATCAAGAACATCGGAAAGGAACTTTTGGAACACCAATAGGCATTAAATGGAAGAAAGAACTAAATACTATATTTCAGTAACTATACTGCTTCAACACTCTTTCGAAAGCTTCAACAAGAAAATTCAGTTTACTACACAAACCCAAAAATATGGTCCACCAAATGGACCAGGGACTAGTGTGCTATATCTTACCATTTGGTGTTAGCAAACATGTTAAACAGTTTAGACAAATTCCAGATTCACAACATAAAGCAGAGACTAGTCTATAATAAGCAAGACAATAACATAGACATCATCTATGTGCTGCTTGCATAATACAAGACAATCCAAATGACCCCAAGGGCATTGGTCTAGTGGTAAAAGCATCACATAATATGTAGATTAGGCGCACATCATGGATTCAAGCCGTGGATAAAAAGCCTGATATTTGAGGGTGTGTTCGGTATGAAGGAATATTTTCCATGAAAAATGTTTTCCTGGAAAATAAGTGATTTCTTACTTATGGCGTATACTAGGGCAATCAAGGACATGTATGATGGTGCCAAGACCCAGATAAGGACAATGGAAGGAGATTCAGAGCCTTTTCTAGTTGTGATGGGGTTGCATCAAGGATCAGCTCTTAGCCCGTTTTTATTTGTCATGGTGATGGATGAACTAACGCGGGAAATCTAGGGTGAGGTGCCATGGTGTATGTTATTTGCGGACGACATAGTATTGATTGAAGAGACCCGCGGCAGAGTTAATGTTAAGCTGGATGTTTGGAGACAGACCCTGGAGTCCAAAGGGTTCAAGTTGAGCAGGACCAAGACGGAATACTTGGAGTGCAAGTTCAGTGACATAGTGCATGAGGAGGACATAGAAGTGGAGCTTGAGGGGCAGGCCATCTTAATGCGAGGAAGTTTTAAGTATCTTGGGTCCATTATCCAAGAAAATGGGGAGATTGATGAGGATGTCACACACATCGTATTGGAGCAGAGTGGATAAATGGAGACTCACCTCCGGAGTCTTGTGTGACAAGAAGGTGTCACTAAAACTTAAATGCAAGTTCTACAGAGTGGTAGTTAGACCTACTATGTTGTATGGGGCAGAGTGTTGGCCGGTTAAGAAATCCCACATCCAGAAGATAAAGGTTGCGGAAATGAGGATGTTGCGATGGATGTGTGGGCATCCTAGGAAGGATAGAATTAGAAATGAAGTTATTCGGGACAAGGTGAGAGTGGACTCGATGGAGGACAAGATGCGGGAAGCAAGATTGAGATGGTTTGGGCATGTACAAAGAAGAGGTACGGAGGCCTCGGTGCGGAGGTGTGAAAGGTTGGCTTTAGATAGTTTCAGAAGAGGTAGAGGTAGGCCGAAGAAGTATTGGGGAGAAATGATTACACAGGACTTGGCGCAGTTGCAGCTTACCGAGGACATGACCTTAGATAGGAAATTGTGGAGGTCGCGGATTAGAGTAGAAGGTTAGTAGGTAGTAGTGCGTCTTCTCGTGTATCTTTATAGACTAATAAGTGTAGTAGTATCTTTGTAGTCTCTAACACTATCTGCTATTTCTTGTACTTCTATTATCGTATTAGTTTGTTGTCGTTATTGTTACTTACTCTCCTTCATAATGCTTATTTAGCGTTTCTTTGTCATGCTTTCACTTGAGCCGGGGTCTTTCAGAAACAGCCTCTACACCTGGTAGAGGTAAGGTTTGCGTACATTCTACCCTCCTCAGACCTCAGTTGTGGGATTACACTGGATATGTTGTTGTTATAAGTGGTTTCTTACTTATTTTCGATATGTAAACAAAAAATATTATCCTAAAAGTATTTGTATATAATCTAGACAAGTACTATGGGAGGTGGTGGGGGTGGTGGGGATAGGGGGCTACAGGGGTGGGGTGAAGATGAGGTGTTTTGGAGGGTGGAGAAGACACAATCAATGTGGAATGCGTGGGATTTGTTTTCCCTACTTTCGCTAGGGAAGTCATTTTTCTCATTTTAAGAAATTTAAGAAATTTATTTTTCTAGAGAAAATGTTTTCCAAAAATCTTGACCAATCGAGCATGGAAAATTGAGAACATTTTCCAGAAAATGTTTTTCTCCATACGGAACACACCCTAAGTGGAGAAGAAATAGAGGGGTTAGCCCATTATCCACGAGTTCCAAACCGTGCACAACTGAACTCAGAGATTTCTCGGTTATTAAAAAGAAAACGAGAAAGACACTCAATCTAAAGAGGAGTGTGAGGTAGATACATACCAGTGGATTAAAGATCAAAACAGGAGAATCTAAGAGGATTGATGGACTGAGACCAGCAGGAATATGCAAATAAGGAGACCCAACTTCTTGATTCTGCGACAGAGCAGCAGGTCTAATGCCCTCGGTATTCAGCCTCGGGGCCTTAAATCCAGCTCTAGCTGCCATCCTTTCAACGAGCCCTCCATGAGACCTCATTTTCTGGTCGGATAGTACACTCAACGTCACTGTTTGATCATCGGCTTCAACAGCTCGTGCCCCATCCTTTTCATCGGAGCTGCACAACACAGCATGCTCTTGAGGTTCGAAAACGAACTTTCTGCATTTACTTTCATAATTATGCTCCATATGAACTGGCAATGCCCCAACATCATCACCTAGTAGTGAAGAGAAAAATGCTCTTGGGCTCGGGCTAAGTGGTACCCAATCTCCAATGAAAGCAGCATGGTTATCGAATCCTCCCATTAATTGTCAGCACTTCAGTACAAGCAACTCAGAGGAGATATTCTAGCCCTAAATGAACACACAGCCATATCTTAAGTATACTTCTAAACAATGGTAAAATAAGAGAAAGAGAATGATATTTTAGGCCTAAAAGCTACTTCCACTCAGTGGCGGAGTTAGTAATTTCACAAGGGGATTCAATATATAAAAAGTAAATATGTACAGAAGCCAAGGGGATTTCATCTATTATATATAACTTTTACTGGAAAAACAGAAAAGTGTATCAAAATCAAACACTAACTTTAGCTACATATTTCTCCATTTATTTGAATTATCGCTACAGTATATTCTCACACCAAGTACCTCTGAGACAGTATACTCGTCCGCTTTTTTTAAAAAGAATTCCCAAATCCAAGAATTCATCAATTTTCTCATGTATGATTAATGGAGTATCATCTATGAAGGCAACAAAGATAACACAACAACAACAACGTACCCAGTATAATCCCACAAGTGGGGTCTGGGGAGGATAGGATGTACGCAAACCTTACCCCTACCTTTGTGGGGCAGAGAGGTTGTTTCCGAAAGACCTTGGCTCAAAAGACAAAAAGAAAAGTAAGGAAAATAAAATAAAAGGAATTCGACGCAGCAAAGACAACACAGTAATATTTACAGACATCCCCTCCATATTATAATTGTCTAAAAAACATCCAAAAAAATGGAAAACAAGAAGAGCCAGTAATAATCTAATGAATTCCATATTCAGAATTTGGATCAAAGGCAACAGAAATGAATATGCAGTTCCTCCATGAAGCTTTCTTCTCTTAGTAAGTATCAAACTCAAAGACAAGCTATCCATAACTGATTGTAGTAAATAAAGACTAAGCGGCAGTTTGGCCATGAATATTTTTTTCTTTTTTTCCGGAGTTGAATTCCGGATAATCATGTTTGGCCTTAAAATTCTGAAAAAAGTTGAATTCCGGAATTTTTCGGAATTTGAAGAACACAAAAAGTTGCTTTCACTTTTTTCACTTCAAATCACTCACAAAAATTCAAAAACAACTCTAATTTGTATTCATGGTCAAACACAACTCCAGTTTCCAAATAAGTATTCTCTCTGTCTCAATTGATATGACACATTTTCCTTTTTAGTCAATCCAAAAAAGAATGACACATTACTTTATTTGGCAACAATTTAACTTTAAATTTTACCTTTTACGCTTAACGAATGATCTATAACCGCACAAACATTTTTGACTTTTTTTTACCACAAGATTAAAAAATCTTTCGTTATTTCTTAACTCCGTGCCCAGTCAAACTACATCACATCAATTGTGACAGAGGGGTATTATTTTTCACTTTGAAAACAAAAACTACTTTTTTCAAATACTCGCAATTTTAATGGTCAAGTGGGCCCTTAACTTTAACAAAGATACAGTAAAACAAATTCAAAAAATACATATTGGTATTGAAGCATAAGAGGATCAAGAATTATGGAAGAACAAAAAAGGTAAATAAAGCAACAAAATTTTCTTGGTATAGGCATAAACACAGAGAAAAACCTTGATCCATTGAACATGTAGCTCCATGTTCAAAGACAAACTATCTATAACTGATTGTAGTAAATAAAGACTAAAACTTTAACAAAGATTCAGTAAAACAAATTCACAAAGGCAAATTGGTATTGAAGCACAAGAGGATCAAGAATTATGGGAAGAACAAAGAGGTAAATAAAGCAACAGCATTTTCCTGGCATAGGCATAGAACACAAACACAAAAAAGGCAATCCGGTGCACTAAGCTTCCCTATGCGTGGGGCCCGGAAAGTGTCGGACTACAAGAGTCTATTATACGCAACATTAACTTGTATTTCTGCAAGAGGTTATTTCCATATTTTGAACGTGTGATCTTCTGATCACATGCAATAACTTTACTAGTTACTTCACCCTTCATAAAACACAAACACACACAAAAAAATTGATGCCACTGACATTAATTTCAACAGACAAAAAAAGAAAAAAGAGAAAGTAGAGCAGAGAAGATGACAAGACAAGTACCTGAAAACAACGTAGGAATTAGAAAATCTTTTTCTTTGACAGTTACTAAGAGTAGAAAGTTTCATGCGGAGGAACTGCGTGTTCATTTGTGTTGCCTTTGATCAAAATAGTTTGCGCGGAAAAGAGTCATATTTAACATTCAACTTTTGAAAAAGAGTCATATTTGTCTTCCATTAAAGTATGAGATAAAATATGTCCTTCAGGTTAGCTAAAGGGTCATATTTGCCCTCAATTGAACGGAAATCTCACGTGGATGCCATGTCGGATCCACGTGGAAGACACGTGGCGGGTGGAATCCGACGTGGCATCCACGTGGTATTTTCATTCAATTGAGGGCAAATATGACATTTTTGTTAACCTTAAGGGCATATTTGACCCCATACTTTTAACGGAGGACAAATATAACTCTTTTTCGAAAGTTGGATGACAAATATTGAAAGTATATATGTCTTAGAAGCAAATCAATATAGAGAAAAATGTACTTGAACACATTCGTATTATTAATATATTTATGTCATTTTACAATTATTGGATTGTTGTTTGATTGCTTGTGATTATTCATTAATGTGCATCCCTTGAGCTTACGCTATCATTAATAGAGTGAGATATTAATGATAGAGTGTAACTCTTAAAGTAGCCTCGACTGATGATCATTGAGAATGAGATATCAATGATATGTTATAAGTCGACATATGGTCTGCATCACATTCTTAGAGAATGTAGTATGTCTCACTTAATACTAGTGATGAGTACTAATGATAGACACATGGATACTCTTAGAGGGTATTGACATGCCCTGTTTATAAATTGTTTGTTATACATGACTAGAGTATTATCAGCATGTGGGAGATAGAGGTCATTTGACTTGATATCAATACGCATCTAATTTGCAGAATAATGTATTTTGATCCTGTCTTAAGCTTAAATTTCTTATACAAAAAGACATGGCTTGTATTGGGTACATTGCGATGCAAACTAAGATGGTAGTTGAGTCAAGAATAAGATTTATTCCTCGATTGGATATTCGAGAGAACACTCAACTTCTCAGTAATATTAAGTCGATCAAGTCATTGGCCAATGCATGAGACATATTTAGGATATGGTCTGGTTGTCGACTAATATAACTGAGATAAAGTGATCAAGACATTTTGATAGACACATGGCAGATCCTAAGCTTGATCGAGTGTGTCACGAATGAAAGGAATTTATCATCTCACATAAAGGTTATGTTTAATGGAGTCTTGTAAACGTATTTCACATATTGAGTTTGTCACATGGCGCAGTCTAGGAGTTCTGTGTGAACCTTGATTTGATTAAGTATCGATGTGTGAAGGCATAAAGGGTCACACTAAGTCAGTTGTCTTTTCGATCTAAGGGTATATTGAGAGGATATAAAATATTTGATTTAGAATCGAGATATTTTAACCAATAATAAATTATGAGATAATTTCTATTTGATGAAAATTATTCAATTAAGTCAAAATTGGATTTGGATTTAATTAAAACGTGCAGAAATGAAGAGAAAAAAACAAGGGAGGCGCCGCGGCGCCTGAGAGGCTGAGCCACGGCGTCGGTATGGCAGTAGGCCCAGTCCGACTGGCCCACTGCAACTTGGATTTGAGTCAGGTTTTAAAACCTAATTCTAAACTGATTTTGTATCCTAATCTCCCCTATATATTCACTACTTAACCTGATAATTTAGTATATATTGAATTAACACTTAATTCTTACTTTCTGAACTCAGAGTTCAGAGATTAAAATCCTCTCACACCTCTGTCAAGATTTTCTGACTTTCCTGAAAGAGGAATATACCACAGCAAAGGCTTGCGGTCGAAAGGATAGTCGCGTGCGCTCCCTCTAGTAGAGACTTCAGATAACACAAACTGTAAGTCTACTTTTATCTTTGCAGATTTCAATTGTAACACAATCATACCAAATAAAATTGTTGGGGTAAATAAATTAATAAATTTTTAAACTTTCGTTATGTCTTATTTATGTGTTTTAGACATATGACCCTTGTTGACACCCAATTTTGACCCTCCCGTCCAGTCATTAGCTATAAAATTAGACTAATTCTGTAATTTAATTTTTTATGATTTTTATAATAAAATGCAGCGATAAAACATAAATACAGGCATAAATAAACAATTTAATAATGGCATCGCGTCTTACGTAGAGTATTAAGCACTTAGAGTCCCGCGCCCGCATTAATTAAAGCCCTGTCATGATTCTTAATTAATAATAAATACATAAATAAATAATTTAGCAATGACGTCGTGTCAAGTAGCATAGCCGCATTTATTAATACGCAAGAGAATGTCATAATCATTTGTAATTTAAAATCAATTTTTTATTTAATAGCGTCGCATTTATAAAGCTTTAAACAATTCTTAAATATCGTACTTGCATTTAGCATTTAAGTAATTTAATCTAAATTCAATTCAATTTTAATTTAACTTCGCAATAATGCACAATAATAAGATTTTAAATAATAGCGCCGCAGTCTAAAGTATTAAGCATTAATTAAATAGCACGTCCGTCTTTATTCTTTATAATAATTCAAACTCAAGCACTAATTAAATAGCGCGCCCGCATCTACAGCAATTAGGCTAATAAAACACCTAAATAATTTAATCAATTAATTTTTACCACTAATTAACTAATTAATACACCTAAAATTAAATACCTAATTAAAATAACTAACCTAATTTAATACTACCCTTTAACTACCCAGCAACCCTTAATTCGCAGCCCCACATCGCAAGCCCAAATAATTTTCACTGCAGCAGTCAGCCTCCGCGGCCCATTACCACATCCCAGCCTTATTTCCCTTCCTCATCCCCCCAGCCCACGCCTAAGCCTATTTCCCTCTCAGCCCTTTACCTCATCTCGTCGATAATACAGAACCCAAAAAGAAAACCCACAGCCCTCACTTCATCTTCAGGCCTCATCGTCTCCCTCACAAAAGCCCTAAACCTAAAAGCTTCAATCGCCGCAGGCTCCTCTCCCTTTACCCACGATTCTCGCCTAGAAATCTGGGTTCCTTTCCCTACCAGTATGATTCGAATCACACAAAATCGCCTTTTTATGGTAAGAACCTTCAACGAATCAAGCACAAATCTCGCCAAGAATCAGTACGAAATCGCATTGATTGCTTACCAACTTTAGAACCCAAACCAGGGCTATATAAGCACATGCAAGTCGAGCACAGTAGGAGAGCATACCGATAGCATCGAAACGGGGGGAGCAGAGCATAGGAGAGCATATAAGAGAGAGCTCAGAGTCGAACAGAGGGCAGAAAGAGGGGCAACCACATAGCAATTTAAGGCAGAATAGAGAATAGAGCATAGATAGAGCTGGGCATCGACACAGAGCAGTCGGGTAGTCAGGGGGGAGACCCTTAGCAGCAGTTAAGAACCACCACACAGAGCTCAGTTGGGGAAGTCGGGTAGCAATCGACGGGACACCCCCTAGCAGCAGTCAACAATCCGAGAACCTTCCTCTCACATAGGCATAAACAGAGTCGGAAGTCGTAGCTATCCTCGCCTTTATTCGCATCGCAAAACCAAACCTCCGAGCGAATCAAGCGACTTGATACGCTGGTTCGCCGCTTCGGAGAAGGTAATTTATCATCCCTTTCGTTTTTGATTTCATTTGTCGTGATAGGTGTTTTATTGTGACAAATATTGTCTTTTTTTAGTTTGTGTCGACGACTGTCGTCTTATGCGTGTTGTGTTGTTTGGGCAATGGTTTATGTCATAGTCGTTTACGAATCTGTTTTTAAGCGATATTATCTGCTATAAATGTCGCGATCAGATTGTTATGTTAACAACTAATCGAATGTCTATGGTATTCCTGCATGTCTTCCAGTAACTGGTTATATGCGTATCGGATATAGGTCTGGAATGATATGAAAAGAATCCCCTTAGTTCATTTTTGCTGTGTCTGTTGGTGTGTTTTGCTACTGATTTAGTGGTATGTAGTGTTTAATGTTTAAGCAGGCTAATTATGTTAGTTTATTTATGTTTAGAACTATCTTGGTGTATGATTATGTTTTCATATATCGATATGCCTAGGTTATGATTAGCATCAAAGTATCGAGGGTTTAGTTGAAATGACTTGAATAAGCTTTATATGTATGGGATGTTGCACACATATGTCTAATTTGTCTACTATAAACATGTGTTCATTGTATCTTGGTTACTAAATTGTCCATGTTAAGCATTTTCCTTTCAATTGTTAGTTGGGATATTATCTGCATTTCTTGGACAAAGATTATTAGTATTGTTAGCTTGCATCAGGAAGTTGCTGTTTGTTTACCAGTTATCCATCTGTTACAAGTTTTTTTTTGTGTGTTTATGTTTGTTAGCTTAAGCCGATATGAACATCCTGAGCCTTGCATTTTGAACAACTAAAAAGTGCTTTCATGTTAAGTTGGCAACCTGTTTAATCACATGTATACTGAATCTGCTTTTATTATGACTCTAAATTATGGTTTAAGTCAATGTAATCAGCTATCTACAATCTCTGTATATTTGTTGGATGAATGTCTGCTTTGTTTGCCTAAAAGTGTCTACTGTATGCTGTTTTGACTATCTGCATTTCACTGTTGCCGTAACACATGCTTAAAAGGGAATTATGATTCTGCCATATGCATTTGGACTGTTAATGACTCCAAATCTGAGTGTGAGTCTGTCCCCTGCTCCTATTTTGTCGTGTTCTGGACTGATTTGTGTGCCTTAAGTCTGTATCTTACCTTTTATATTCGGTCGATTTGCGTGACGGGAATTGTCCTTTCTTTGTTTGCGTTTTGTTGGCATACTCATTGCGAAACACGTTATTTTTAATCGAGGTATCTGATAACAATCGGACCTTAAGCTGAATGACCTATTTGTGCTTTGACTTGAGCATTCAAAGATATGTGGTAATGGGTGTTCCTAGTCCGCCATAGCGTCCCTTTCCTCTCCTCTTGTCATTGTGTCGCCCTCGCTCATCCCTATTACTTTTACCACCCGCTGGCTGCCTATTCCATCTCCTATTGTCACATGTTGGTCTTCATGTGCATACTTGCTCAAATACACTATATGTCAAGTGCTTGTTTATTATTTAATTTTCTTGGGACATATACTAACCCTTATCTTCTTTATCTACATGAAATGCATCGGAGCAAAAGGAGGAGTCTCATAGCGAGACTCATTGTGCCTTCCATCAATTGAAGATTTGCATTCACCCGCATCTATGTGCATCCGCCTTCACATTCCTGCCTCGGCACTCCTAAAACAAAAATAGGACAAGATGACATCGTCATCCATCTCAACTCCTTTTACTCTCTTAATCTCCCTGCCCTATTTTTGTGTCTATTATTTGCTATTGTAATTTCGTTATTTAACTTTGTAATTAATAGGAGACGTAGAGCATTTAGCCTTTGAACATATGAGACGGGAAGTAATTACATTTAGGAATACACTTCTACTTTATTTGTCTTTTAGGACTGTTGAGCATGTCTAAATTCTGCAAAAAATAATCTAAACAATTTAACTTGCATCATAAAAAATCAAACATTTTGTTTTCTTATTAGAATTCATAACAGATTTCTTCATAAATTCTCAAGAGTCACTTCAAAGCATCCTTTATATCACAAGATTAATTTAGCTAGCAGTATACACAATTAGTCCGTAAATAACCTTTGCATGAACACACAATTAGTTTATAAAGCACCTTAGCATTCTGTAGCATTCCTAGCCCTTCTTAGCACTTTTAAGCACCCCTTAGCATTTAGCACTTTCTAGCATCTTAACATTTTTGCATTCCTTAGCACCCTTTAGCCCCTTTTAATATTTAACACTTTAGCATTTTTTGCACTTTTAGCAACATTTTAGCACCTCCTAACCTTCTTTTGTACTTTAGAATATAGCACCTTTTGCCTCTTTTAATACTTTAAGCACCTTTTAAACATTTTAACATGCTAGCATTTATTTCCTAACATTTTATTAATTATTCGGCACTTTAGCATTTAGCACTTTTAAGCACCTCTTAGCACCTTTAGCACCCTTCTATCATTTAAAACCTTTTAGCAACTTTTAGTATTTTAAGCACTTTAAACATTCGGCATTTGACTCTTTTATTTATTTATAACACCTTTCGCCCTTTTTATACTTTAAGCATCTTTTAAACATTTTAAACTTTTTAGCATTTTATTAAGCAGAAGGAGCTTTTATTTTTGCATTTTTTTAAACATAATAATTACCCTAGGTTTGGTAGGACAACCGCAAGTTAGCGGATCTTAGAGGGTGCCTAACCCCTTCCCTCTAGATTAATAAAGAACCCTTACCCAGAATCTCATTAAGTTTAGCAGACCATTAAAATGGAGTTAATGTTTTACTTTAAACTAGTTAAACATTTAGGTGTCCTAATTCACCCAATTAATTAGGTGGCGACTCCCGCGAACCCCTTAGCATTCTAGCAACCCCTTTGCACTTTTAGCATCTTTTTAGCATTTTTATATTCTAGCACCCTTTTATACCTTTTAGCACCTTTATTTATTTTCTAACACCTTTTTCTAAGCAGGATTTTATTTTAAAAATGTCGCGGTCGAAAAATGGCGCGACAACCCTTTTCCCTACAAAGAATGTAATGAGCTTTTTGTCTTTAGACAGAATGTTACATCATGATTAGACATAAGCCACAATGTGAACTTACTAGTTAATAATTGTTCTATATCAATAGTCTTACTGGTTTCATGGAAGGTGCCTAGAAAGTGCAAAAGCTCCTTCCCTGAAGGGCGTACGTCATTTCCAAATCAGATCAAATGTTTTTTCTTCTATCTCTTTTTTGGTTAGTGCCGTCTCATCGTTAGTTGAAAATGAAATATACAGAATACTAAAATAAGTAGATATAATGAATGCATAGCTTGTCAATAATATGTAAGTAAAGAAGAGAACTAATTATTCATAATAAATTATCTTTTCACTTTTGCAGAGAACTAATTATTCATAATAAATTATCTTTTCACTTTTGCTAATAATAAGTGTTGTCTTTCAATCTACTAATTGCATGAGAGTCAGATCATTAAATTTATGCGATTATTTATATAGAAGAATATATCCTTCTTACGAGAATCGGTCAAATAAATTATTGTGAATAATTTATTGTGGTGATTCTGTTGTTAGCAAAAGTGAAGAGAAAATTTATTGTTAGCAAAATTGAAGAGAAAATTTATTGTGAATTATTAGCGAATATTCTTCAAATATTCATAGTATATATTGTATTTGTTAGTATCATGTATTTAAGGTAACTTAAGATTCTTACTGTATTAAGAATCACATTTGTACAATTATATATATTATGATTAATGAAAGAAATCTCTAAGGGAAATTATTCCACATTCTTATATGGTAGCAATAACCTAACCCCCTAAAACCTAAAAATTCCTCTTGAATTTCGCCGCCGCCCCCCCTCCTCTCGGTAGTGGCAATTTTTTTTCCTGAATTTCCAACCCTGTGGCTATCATGTTTCCTCCTACCTCCCCTAAATTCACTGGTTCTACCTCCGGCTTAATTGACACCCCTCCTTCCTCAAAGTCTTCTTTTCATCCGACATTTGCTGTCACAAACATCAAGAATTTTGTCTCTATAATTCTTGATCAAGAAGAATGTCAATACTCTATGTGGGTGGAACTGTTTTGTATCTGTGTCTGCGCATACAACGTGCTTGATCACATTGATGATTCAATCTCTCGCCCCCCTGAGATTGATGACTCGACATGACGTCGTCTTGACGCCATTGTTAAACAATGGATTTATGGTACCATCTCAAAAGACTTGATGTGTACTATCCTGAAAACTGGTGCTTCGGCACGCGAACTTTGGGTACGCTTGGAAGACATATTTCAGAATAATAAAAATACTCTGGCGGTGTATTTAGAGGAGCAATTAAACAACACTCGTCTTGAGAATTTTAACAACATGTTTGACTATTGCAAACAACTGAAACTTGTCGTCGACCAACTCTCTCATGTTGGGACAACGGTTTCTGAGATTAAAATGGTACTACAACTCGTTGTAGAATTACCAAAAAGGGAATATGATACTCTTGCAACAATGATTCAACAGGCTGATCTACTTCCAACAAGGCGCGTTCACAATTATTGTTCGAAGAAACACGACGTGCTAAACAGGATGAGCACAATTAAAAAACATTAGCCGTTGAAAACTTACATTCGCCGACCATCACCACTGCTACACCACCGCTGGACAACCAACAACAGCAAAGCAGCGGTGGAGGCAGAGGCAGCAGAGGTCGCGGGTAAGAAAATAAGGGGAAGGGTCGCGGTAAAGGCAAAGGCCAGCGGCGGCGGCGGCAGCGGCGGCGATTCAGTGGCGAATGCACGATCGCGGACCATTACAACCGGCTCACTCGCCGCCCATTCCGACGGCAGGACCCGATTTCGAAGTGGCGGCCCAGTATTTTTGATCTAGCACCAACAGGCCCATCTCCTCAACAGGCCCATCTGATGTCGGCCCAACAATTTCCTTGTCAACCCACTGATATGGGCCAAGCTTTCAACACTCTCACTCTGCAACCGCCCGACAATAATTGGTATATGGACTCTGGAGTCACATCACACTTGACCAACTCTTCAGGTAATTTTTTCTAACTGTTTCGATTAAAGTATCCTCAATACATTATTGTTGGCAATGGTCACCGCATTCCAATTGCAGGTTATGACAATACACACATTAAAAATCCTCATCCACCCTTCTCACTTAACCATGTCCTCTACGCCCCTCAAATTATTAAAAGTTGATATCTGTTAGGAAATTCACTCGTAATAATTGGATGTCTGTAGATTTTGACCCTTTTGGTTTCTCTGTGAAGGATTTCAATATGGGGAGAATTCTTACGCGCTGCAATAGTGTGGGAGACCTCTACCTTTCACAAACTCTTCCGCTGTCAGAACTCAACAACCAGTCTCCCTTGATGCATTGTCTCCACCCACCTGGCACAATAGGCTCGAACATCCAGAAGATCGTGTTTTTTCTTTTCTTAGAAATAATCAGCATATTAAATGTAATAATGAGAAACTTGCCCAAAACTGTTTTTCTTGCCCGCTTGGCAAGCATACTCGTCTTCCTTTTCTGTCTTCAATGAGTATTACAGTTTCACCATTTGACATTGTTCATGCTGACTTGTGGACCTCTCCTGTTGTTAGCTCTCTAGGTCACAAATTATATCTTGTTTTATTAGATAATTTTTCACATTTTGTATGGATTTATCCACTCAAATTCAAATCTGAGGTTTTTGCTAATTTTTTTGAGTTTCAGATTTATTAAAACCCAGTTTGAAAAATCAATAAAATCTTTTCAATGTGATAACGGACGTGAATTTAATAATTCGACTTACCATAATTTGTGCTCTTAACAAGGCATGGTGTTCCGATTCTCTTGTCCTCACACCTCCCCTCAAAATGGTAAAGCTGAACGAATTATTCACGTTGTTAATAACATGGTCTGTACTCTCCTCTTTCATGCATTTCTGCCATCATGTTTCTGGGTCTATGCTGTCAAAATGGTAGAATACCTCCTAAATATTTTACATACTAGCACCCTACAAAACAAGACCCCCACAGACATTCTATATCGTAGGACTCCATCTTATGACCACCTACGGATCTTCGGATGTCTGTGCTATCCCAATCTTACCTCCACCACCCCTCATAAGTTGGCTCATCGAACCACACCATGTGTATTCATCGGTTCCCACCCAACCATAGCGGTTATCTGTGCTATGACTTGTTCACTTGTCAGATTCACATTTCTTGTCACGTCACGTTCAACGAGACGATATTTTCATTTTCGGACCCTCGGAAATACCGAAAACCTGACTATTCATTTCTTGATGAACCAATCATATATCCTAGCATTCTAAGTCAGCTCACTCATATCTCGCCTTGGCCACGCGGCTCGGTCTGGATACCCATTAGTGAGCAAATTGATTTTTCATCATCGTCAGTCCTCTCTAGTCCTCTGACTAAAAATCATCCATCTTCCCCATCTCCAGCTATCTCAAACCCTACTACTCAACCAATGTAGCCACCCACTGTACCCAGTCACCAAATGCAAACTCGTGCCAAACACGGTATTTTCAAAATCCAAAGTCCAGTTTAACCTGTCTGTCCAAACCATTTCCCCACTTCCAAAGAACCCCAAATTGGCTAAACTTGACCCTAATTGAAATGCGGACATGTCTGAGGAATACAATGCTTTAACTAAGCAGCATACTTGTGATCTAGTACCTAGATCAGAGGGGTGAATGTGATCAGATGCTTGTGACTTTTTCATCACAAATTTAGAGACTGTGGTGTTTTGGAACGCTACAAGGCTAGACTTGTGGAAAATGGCACTAATCAGCAGGAGGGCATTGACTGTGGTGATACTTTTAGCCCGGTTGTTAAACCGGCTACGATTTGTACCGTTCTTAGTATTGTTATGGGTAAAAAGTGGTTGATTCATCAGCTGGATGTCAAGAACGCAATTTCTTCATGGGGATTTGAAAGAAATTGTGTACATGCATCAGCCACCTGGTTTTGTTCATCCTGTCGTTCCCCACTATGTCTGTCGTCTCAGGAAGTCACTTTATGGTCTAAAACAGGCACCTCGTGCTTGGTATGACTATTTTGTCAGGTATATTATGCAGATTGAGTTTATTTGCAGCATGTGTGACACATCTCTGTTCATTTTTCATCATGGTAGTGACATTGCTTACTTGTTATTATATGTTGATGACATTGTTCTCACTGCCTCATCTGACAAATTAAAAAATGACATTATTGCTCTTCTCACA
Source organism: Przewalskia tangutica (assembly GCA_029844215.1). NCBI lineage: Eukaryota > Viridiplantae > Streptophyta > Magnoliopsida > Solanales > Solanaceae > Przewalskia > Przewalskia tangutica. Next base: position 393,666 of record CM056730.1, on the reverse strand, counting down.
ACTGAATTTGCTATGACTGATTTGGGCAAGCCGAGTTACTTCTTGGGTATATAAGTTACTAGATCTGCAGATACTATATTCCTGAGTCAGCGTAAGTATGCATAAGAAATTGTGTTCAGAGCTAAGATGTCGAATTGCAAGGCTGTGCCTACTCTTGTTGATTCGAAATCCAAGCTCAATGCTTATAAGGGTGATCCAGTGTCTGATCCAACTCTCTATCGAAGTCTTGCAGGTGCTCTTCAGTACCTCACATTTACCAGGCCCGACATTGCATATGTCGTTCGAGAGTGTCTGCTCAAGCATGCCAGGAACCCGTTTCTTTGCTCTTAAGCGTATTATAAGATACATTAAGCACCTTTCACGACTATGGGTTGCATCTACTACCCTCCGCTCGAACATGTTCTTTGCTTACATATGCTGATTGGGTAGGGTGTCCGGACACGCGACGCTCTACTTCAGATTATTGTCTGTTTTTAGGAGATAATTTTATCTTTTGGTCTGCCAAGCGACAAACCACGTTATCCCGCTCCAGTGACGAAACATAGTATAGGGGTATTGCTAATGTAGTTGTTGAGATCTGTTGGCTCTGGAATCTTCTCTTGGAGCTCAGTTGTCCATTGCGTAAGGCATCTATAGTCTATTGTGATAACATATCTGCTATTTACCTGTCTCATAATCCGGTCCAGCATCAACGGACCAAACATATTGAGAGGGATATCCATTTTGTCCGTGAGAAAGTCGCACGTGGTCTAGTCAAAATTCTACATGTACTCTCCTCCTATCAGTATGCAGACATCTTCACAAAGGGACTACCCAGACAATTTTTCACAGACTTCTGATCCATCCTGAGCATTCGGCCTCCTCCCGCTCCGTCCGAGGGGGAGTATTAGCGAATATTCTTCAAATATTCACAATATTTATTGTATGTATTAGTATCATGTATTTAAGGTAACTTAAGATTCTTATTGTATTAAGAATCACCTTTGTACAACTATATATATTGTGATTAATGAAAGAAATTCCTAAGGGAAATTATTTCACATTCTTACATGAATAATTTGCTTTATACTTCACTTACATAAAAACGACAAAGATTTGTGCTAGTGAAAGCGTTAATCACGGGCACTTTCTTGGAGCTCTAGTCTAGCCCCTAGTGTGACGACGATACAATTTTTTAATGGGAAAAAGGTCATATTTGCCATCGAACTTTCGAAAAAGGGTCATATTTACCCTCCATTAAAAGTATGGGGTCAAATATGCCCTTCAGGTTAGCAAAAGGGCCATATTTGCCCTCAATTGAATGGAAATCCCACGTGAATGCCACATGGACGCCACATCGGATCCCACCCGCCATGTGTCTTCCACGTGGATCCGATGTGGCGTTCACATGACATCCACGTGGGATTTCCGTCCAATTTAGGGCAAATATGCTCTTTTGCTAACCTGAAGGTCATATTTGATCCCATACTTTAACGGAGGGGCATATTTAACCACATACTTTAACGGAGGGCAAATATGACCCTTTTCGAAAGTTGGATGACTACGTTAATAAATAATTCAATTAGGGTATGTTTGGTAGAGGAAAATATTTCACTTATTCATGTTTAGTTGATAAAAAAAAGTTGAATAACATTATTTTCTTAAGAAAATTGAGTTTCCTAAAGAATTAGTAAATGACTTAACATGAGTAAGAAAATCAAATTTCATAAGTAACGTTCTGCATTGTTGGATTTTGAAATAACATTTTTTGCTGATTTATCAAACACGAGAGAATAGTTAAGTTAATCACTTATCACCCAGGATTGTGGTTGGAGGGATAGAATCCAACAGTCTTAATCAAATATCTAAGTTCGAATCATGAGAACAATAAATCTGTTAAGAAACATTTTCCCTTTTAATGAATTTTATATGAGGTAAATATAAATTAATCGGGCCAATAAATTCAAATATCTCAAATCATTATACCGAATAAATAAATAAATAAATAAGATAAACATTTTTTTTTGGGAAAATATTCCCCTGCTTTCCAATCATTATAGCCTCTTATTTTATTTCTCTATATATTTTTTTCAACTCTATAAATCAATGAACGGTGATCCATGCTGTATAGATTAGATCTCCGTCTAAATTTACAACTCCATTCTTGAATTCGATAAAACCTCATACTATACAAGTACTCCACTCCTACTGATCAAGGTAATTTTTTTTTCCTTCGTTAAATTTGTTGTTGAATTGATCTTCGGTTATGTGAAACCCAATTTGGGTTGAGGTTGGAATCTCAAATAGCAAGGTCGCCTAGTAATTACACTCACAATTGTTTATAAACGAAATATTCCATATTTGAATCTGATATTTTTACCTCAATATCACGGGTTGCTATCCGGGGAATTCGAATTTGAAGTTTATGCTACTTTTCTTAAGTTATTGGATTCTAAATTAATAATTTGTACATATCTAGTGTATTTCTCAAGACAAATGTAGAGTTTTAGACCAAAAGCTATTGGGTTCGGCAAACTACACTCTAGTTGGGTGGCCAGTGGGCCGGGACGGGTTTGGGGAACGGGGTGGGGGTCGTGACCGGGTCTTGGCGGGATTTGCGGGCCTGGATAGGCGGTACGGGAAGATGTCCCATCGCACATCACGCCGGAAGAGGGGACGGGACGGGTCGGGGATTTGGGGGATTTTTTTTAGACATTTAATTTTAAAAAATATATATTTAAACACTTAAAAAACATTTAAGATTGTTTTTGTGTCTCTTATATTATTTAATAAAAATATGATTTATTTTGTAATACAATTTCAAAATTGCAACTTTGTTTCATAGTTCAAAAGTTGCAAATCACATAGTAAAATTGTCATTAAAAAAATTATATAGTCAATCATACTCGCAATCTATTGAGGATCTTCTGTTGAAATTGGAAGTTGTTGGTCAAATTGTTCGATGTCGCTTCTTGTTCCCTCAGATAAGATTTCATTGTAGTTGTAGTCTTCTTCTTTGTTGATCTCTGATTGATCGCACCTTCTACGCTCCACCCAAATTCAATCTCTGAATAAAACTGCAATTTTCAAACTGTCTCCCGCCAATGAGCACTCCTATTTGAAACCTTCCGGCAGAAAAAACACTCTCAGAATATTCAACACATCTCGGGTCATCTTTGATAGTGTTGGAAATGTCTTATCATTCTCCCTCGAATATTTCAGCAAGTCTTCACGTCCATCTTCATTGACAATTGATTCGTACGGTATAACACCCTGCAAAACACAAACATCAAACTCGCTAATTTGTGAAGAACTTGAACCACTATACATTCTGTTTCTATGACCTTGAATACTAAAAGCAGAAACAACGTGTCTTTATTAGGTTGCAGTGAAGTAGAAGAAAATAGTACAAGAGCCGGTTGATTATTTGCACTTTGCTCTTGGTAATATATATATATATATATTTGCATGCAGTGTGTATGCTAAACATAACTTCTTCTTTAGTTGGTTCTTCAGTTGGGTCTGTTGGAAGTATTTCTAAACTTTCATAAATCGATTCAACAAGTGTTTTACAATCGTCTACTTTAATAGTAGGATTTAATACATCACTAATAAAATAAATAGTGCGAATAGGAAAAAAACATTTTTTAAATTTTATAAACATTTTTTTAATAGCTGGTTTGTAAGTTGATTTTTGCATATATTCATTAAGTAACAATATTAGAGCTATATAAAATAAATAGATGAAATAGTAGAATAATAAATTCCAGAAAATTTCTTAGTAGCTAGAAAAAATTTCTCTAAAAATGTGATAAGACCCAAAATTTTATCCTAATCATCATCTACAAGCATATCTATTGGATTTTGATTATGAGCGTTAAATAATAATGTTATAGGTTTTCTATACTCGTGAGCAACAAGTAGTTGCTCATACAAAGAATTCCACTTAGTCGAAACTTCTTCTGGAATTTTTCTATAAGGTAATCCACAATCATGACAAGTTTTTTATATGGGTGACATCATCATAATTAGGATTACTAGAAGATGCACCCTTACCTCTGTTATCCCTAGTACCTCTACCAGAAAAACGTCCACTTCGTTCTAATATAATTATGTAAATAAATAATTAAAGATAATGAAATTAAGTACAACAACAACAAACAACAACATACCCAGTAAAATCCCACCACGCGGGGTCTGGGGATGGTAGAGTGTACACAGACCTTACCTCTACCTTGGTAGGTAGGCGGTCCAGGGAGACCCTACCAAGACTGCGTAATCACAATCAAAACAAACGTTGCATAGCAAGATAAACGATCACAAACAAGAAATTAAAGCTATAGGAACATGCTGGTAACAAAAATCGAATACGCCATAGTAGCGTTCTCGAAAGAAGTAGTAGTAGCAAATAAATAATATGAACAAAGTACACTAGAGAACACATAGCCGCAAACTATCTACTACCCTTCAACCCTAATCCGTGTCCTCCATAAACCCTTATCTAAGGTCATGTCCTCAGTAAGTCGCACATGCGCCATATCCCGTCTAATCACCTTTCCCCAATATTTCTTCGGCCTACCTCTACCCCTACTGAACCCGTCCATAACCAACCTCTCACACCTCCGCACTGGGGCATTTGTGTCTCTCCTCTGCACATGCTCGAACCATCTCAACCTCGCTTCCCGCATCTTATCCTCCACCGAGGCCACTCCCACTCTGTCCCGGATATCGACATTTCTAATTTTATCCCTCCTTGTATGCCCACACATCCATCTCAGCATCCTCATCTCCGCAACTTTCATCTTTTGAATGTGTGAAGTCTTGACTGGCCAACACTCCATCCCATACAACATAGTCGGTCTGACGACCGCCCTATAAAACATGCCTTTGAGCTTTGTTGGCACTTTTTTGTCGCACAAGACTCCAGATGTGAGCCTCCATTTCAACCACCCTGCCCCAATACGATGTGTGATATCGTCATCAATCTCTCAATTTCCTTGAATAATAGACCCGAGGTACTTGAAGCTTCCCGTCTTTGGGATGACCTGAGTCTCAATCGACACTTTCACTCCTCGCCTCGTGTCGCCCCACTCATCGAACTTGCACTCCAAATACTCTGTCTTGGACCTACTCAACCTGAACCCTTTGGACTCTAGAGTTTGTCTCCAAACCTCCAGCTTGACGTTCACTCCGCTACGAGTCTCATCAATCAGGACTATGTCATCTACGAATAACATACACCATGACACCTCCTCTTGAATTTGTCGCGTCAGTCCGTCCATCACCAAGGCAAATAGGAAATGGCTAAGCGTTGATCCTCGCGCAATTTCATCGTCACTGAAAGTGCTCGAGTCTCTCCTATTGTTCGCACTCAGTCTTGCACCATCATACATATCCTCGACGCCTAACAGTGTATGCCACAAGTACACCTCTAACGTCCAAACATCTCCATAGAACCTCCCTAGGGACTTTGTCGTATGCCTTCTCTAGGTCGATGAAAACCATATGTAGGTCTCTCTTCCTCTCCCTATACTACTCCACCAACCTCCTAATAATGTGAATGACTTCAGTAGTCGAACGTCCCGGCATGAATCCAAACTGGTTCTCGGAAATAGACACACCTTTCCTTACCCTCATCTCCACGACCATTTTCCAAACTTTCATAGTGTGGCTTAAAAGCTTGATACCCCTATAGTTGTTGCAACTCTGGATATTACCTTTGTTTTTGTACAACGGAATCATTGTACTCCACCTCCATTCATCGGACATTCTTGTCGTCTTAAAAATGACGTTAAACAACTCAGTCAGTCACTCCAAACCTGTCATGTCTACGCTTTTCCAAAAATCAACTGGGATCTCATCGGGCCCGGTTGCTCTTCCCCTACGCATCCTACGAACAACATCCTTAACCTCCTCAACCTTAATCCTTCTACAATACCCAAAATCTCGATACCTACCAGATTGCTCCAGATCTCCCAACACGATGTCACTATCTCCTTTTTCGTTCTAGAGTTTATAGAATTAAGACTGTCATCTTCGCCTAATATGTGCATCCTCCATCAGTACTTTACCGTCCTCGTCATTGATGCACCTTACGTGATCCAAATCACGACCAATCCTCTCCCTCGCCTTGGCCAGTATAATGAAATTAAGTACGATAATTAAAATTAAGTAACAATAATAATTTAAAGAAGGAACGAAGGTACAAAACGCCGATATAACGTCGACGTGTAATCGAGGTTGAAAATTGAAAATTTGCACGATGATCCTCAAGCTAGTTGTCAACTTCACTCCCAATTTCTGAACTTTGATAGAAAATAGCAAATAAAATATAATATTTAGTAGACAATGTAGACTTGTAGAGAGAGAGATACAGAGATTAGAGAGATGGTAGGAAGATTTGTGAGAAAAATGAAGAGAAAAATGAGGTATTTATAGTTGAGAAATAGGGTTAAAGTGTAATTATACTAACTTAGGGGTTAAAAATAACTATTAAGGGGTAGGGGGTTTATGGTGTGAGAGGGGGGCAAAATGGCCGTTATAGCCATTGTCAACGGCTAAAATTGAAATTGGGTCGTTGTGCAACGGCTATTTCTGCAAAGGGGAGGGGAACCGGACGGGGCAGGATCGGGACGAGCCCTAGTCCCGTCCCGAGTTCGATCCCCCACACCGTCATTTTTCATCCCGTTTTTTTAAGGGGGGGGGGGGGTGAGGTGTAGCGGGACGGGCCAGGTCGGGATCAGGCCGACCCGGCCCACTGGACACCCTTAGTTCCACCCATGCCTATTACGTCCCACCATCATAGGTCCATCAAGACTTTGACAAATCATAAGAAATTAACTACTCCCTCTGTCCCAATTTATATGATGTAGTTTGACTGGACACGAACTTTAGAAATAAATGAAGACTTTTGAATCTTGTGGTCTGAAATAAGCCAAAGATATTTGTGTGATTATATATATCTCGCTAAGCGTAAAAGGTAAAGTGTAAAGTTAAATTGTTGTCAAATAAGGAAATGTGTCATTCTTTTTGGAACTGACTAAAAAGAAAAGCGTGTCATATAAATTGGAGCAGAGGGAGTAGTATTTTGCCTCCATTGGAATTTGAACCTCAACTTACTTCATTGACCACTAGGCCACATCTTTGGAAGTTGTAATTGTTATTCTTATTTCTCGTGTTTTGTTGCTTCTGGGGAACAGTGCAGTAGTCTTGTTATCTGCTTGTCGGGAAAAAATGCTCTCTACAAGGAAATGCTGATTTTGCTTGTTTAATGCTAATGGAGTCTCTCCTTTAATGGTACTTCTCTTGTATAGTAGCCAGTACCACATTTTAAACGAATGGGAAAAGAGTATATGGAATTGTAATGTTTCTTGCTCGTTGAATTTATAAATACTGCTAGTTTAGCAGTAAGATATACCATCCGATCCCTTATTTTGGCTCATCGCAAATCTCTATTTTGAATACAGAGCATATATCTTGCAGAATGCCAGCAGAAATTATATCTCTGATGTTATTTCCAGTTAGAATCTTGCATTGTACCAATCAACTATAGTTTTTTTCACCGAGAACCTATAGATTTTGTCAACCATTTCCTTAGAGCCAAGTTTCCTGCTAAATGTTTTTTGTTAACATGCAAGAGGTATTGTTCATACAGAAGGGTATAGGTTTGTGTTATATCATCCTGTGTGCATATACCGTGCAGTTTCAGAGGAATTGAGGGAATGGAAGTGAGATTAGGAAGTTGATTTTATGGTTGATGTAGCAGATTCTCACGGTCCTTGATTCGAGATATAATTTCATTTTTTCGGAGTCACTTTTTACTAATTTTCACAAATTCCTAGTTGCACTAATCTTTTAACCATGGTCAACCTTTCCAATCATGTGCACTGCCTTCTTATGAGTCCTATCTAGCCGATTCACACATTTGTAATGAAGATATAACTTTAGTTCTAAGAATCATTTTCTTCTGATTCGGCCTTCTGACCTTTGAAATTCTTCAAGCTGACATCTAAGATATAATAACATCAATTGTATTGAAATTTCAATAATATTTGTGTAATTTGGTATAAAATGCCTCCATAGAAATGCAAGTATGCAACCATTGCATTTTGTTGTTTTTCAGGCCAGCCACATGAAACATGATAGATAAAAGATACAATAACTACCAAACATTTGAGGCCAATTATATGAATCCTCATTGACCATGTTGCTCCATTTAGCTAATCTCATGTCAATATTATACATAAGTGAAGAATAAAATAGAAGTAATAGAAATTGGCTTATGATAGATAAAGGTTCTTTGGAGAAAATGAATTCATTCAGTTTCTAACATTTTTAGTTTTATAACTGTCATACTTTCAGGAGAATACAATGGCGTCCTTGGCGACAGCAGAAGTGTGTGATGTGAATGCAGGGCTTCTATCAAATGGCGATCTACAAGTTTTGCCACCTATCTTCAAGATTTATGGTCAATGCCGAGCTTTCTCTGGGCCCATTACCACCCTTAAGGTATTCGAGGACAATGTGTTGGTTAGGGAGCTTCTTGAAACTAGAGGTGAAGGAAGAATTCTTGTTATAGATGGTGGAGGGAGTATGCGATGTGCTTTAGTAGGAGGGAACTTGGGACAATTAGCCCAAAATATGGGTTGGGCAGGTATTGTAGTAAATGGCTGTATCCGGGATGTAGACGAGATTAACGGCTGTGACATTGGGGTTCGTGCATTGGCATCGCACCCTCAGAAGTCGAGCAAGAAAGGCCATGGCGAAAAGCATATTCCTATTTACATTGGAGGGATGTTGATTCGTGAAGGAGAGTGGTTATATGCAGATAGTGATGGCATCCTCGTATCAAAAACTGAATTATCGGTTTAATTTTGAGAATCATGCGGTTGTCTGATCCAGCTGGTGTCTTTAGAGTTATGATCAAAGCCATATAGCAAAGTGAAATCCATGTTTTGTGTTGTATTCTATAGATAGTTTCATTCATGTAATCTAATAAGAGCAGCAATTACTATTTTCATTACTGTGGGCATCTGTACCAAACCCAAGCAGCTTGAGTTTGCTCACAGAATGAAGTACTCTTGGTATTTGATATGTAATCGAGGCAGCTTTTGATATTGACAGCTTGATATACGAGGAACATGTACATTGTTCAGGGACATAGTTGGACCTTTCGATTGTACATGGACACATTGTGAAGGATATATATAAACCAATTAATAGTTTATGGGTAAATTTGATTTTTTTTTTGTTTGTTTACGCGGCTTCATCATATCAAAATTACTATCAATTATCTCAACAAAATAATTCAATGAAACTTATGTGGAGGGGGAAATTTCTAACATAACTTAAAATTTCAGTTAACCATTTTTCAACTTGAAATATACACTGTTAGAGCTGTTTTCCGCCCATAAATTACTGTTCGATGTCAAACATGATCATTGGACGAGGAAAAATATCTTATTCAAGCACAAGTGTAAAGGAAATTTAACACCTAATCAATCACATGTATGTGGTTGAGTATTCAGGTAGGAAAAGAGAAACCACTCATAGTTTGATAGACATTCTGGATGTATATTGTGGATTGTGATTGGAGAGGAAAAGAAGACTTGTCTTAGGGAAACTACAAGTCATTTTTTTTTTTTCTGTGAAATGCTTATGATCATTTCTTTCTTTCCAGTCTTGTGAGTAAATCCGGATCGATAGCGCCGCAGCCACGTCGGTCGATTAAACCACACTTGGCAAGTCAGGTGTGAGTGTGTGACAGGCTCCCCCAAGAGGCGCTGCTCTTTCGAGTGCGTGCAAATTCGATCGACGCTGATAGCGCAAACCACGTCGATCGATTAAACAACACTTGGTCAGTGTAGCGCGACAGCGAAGAAGCGGTCGGCCCCGTTATCGCAGGGATTTGAGCTTGTGTGGTCGACTATTGGTTAGGGCTTCGGATAACTACAAGTCTTATTATTATAAGGTAACTCAATAGGTAATCCCCCAAAAAAAATAAATATATAATTTGGCTATAATCCCCCCAAAAAATTAATAGGAATCGCATTTCAGGAAAAATAAATTAGAAGGAAGAAAGTGATGGCGATGAGAGAGTTGGTGACCGGTGCTCCCAGTTGCGGCGAAACTTCTTCTAATCCTCTTGGTGCTCTCGCTAACGCTCTCATCGGCTCTTCCTCTAAGACTCAGGTACTTCATAATTCTCTCTTCTAAACCATACTATATGAATACTGAATTCCGACTCGAATATTGGGATTAAGGTGTTGTTTTACTTGAGATTGAAGAAATATACTTGTGCATTAGGTATTTCCTGTCAATTTGCTTCACAATCTCTTATTCCGTCTCAGCTTTTGAAGTACCGAAATGCTATATATATATACATTAATATATTACATAAAAAAGCTCCATGAGTTCCTTTTTTAATCTCTGGAAATTTTTATTCTTTCCAATTACAAAACTAGTATGCTACTTTAGTTGCGAATAACTTAAATCAGAGCCTACCTGGTTTGATGATCCACCTCTTTTATTCATGATCACTCTTCTCTTCTTCCTTATTGGTGTGCGGAGTACACATCGAACTGGATGATTACTCTTTATTACCCGGTGCCCGTGCTGGTGAAAGGTAACAGGTACCCGGTGGAATAGTTGAGGTGTGTGCAAGCTAGCTTGGACACCACCATTATCCCTCCAAAAATAAACTGAAAAAATAGAGCGCCTCTAAACGCCTACTCTATACTAGCATTTTTCTTTCAGCATAGTTGTAAAGTCTATTGGTTACATAGATGTATCTATATTGAACAATTAAGTGGACAGAAGTAGCCTGAGAAGGACACAAATTTAAGTTTGGATAGCTTAAATGACATTTCAGAGTCAAGGTGTATTGTGTCTAGATGTGTTATGGAATTACATTGACTTGATTAATGGTTCATCTCTCTTACAGGAAAGGCTAAAAGAGATCCCTACATCAATAAGTACATCGTCCAATGGCAACTTCCTTGGGGGTGTTGAAGAACCATTGGTCTCACTTCCAGGATCAGAGTTTGAACATCCACTTCAGCCTAATATTCAGGTTAATTTATATTGATCCTTGTGGGTTAAGGAGGGATCCCACCTGTGAATGCATTACTCACTTGTAATACAACTTTCTCAGGGTTCCCAATTCCTTAAAGGGTTTCGTTCTGCAGATCAAAATAGGCTCGCTGATGCTTGGGATGAGATACAAAGGCCTCAACTTCCTTTCGCTCATGGAAGTCAGAACATGACAAACATCCCTTTGGAGCATGCCCGGCTTCAATCAGATTTGAATGGTAACACTAAACAGTCTCTTGAATCATTACTTTTGATGAATTTGGATATGAATAGTATGCAAACCGGTCGTTGTGTGTATTTGTGAATATGGCGCTGAAAGCTGTAGTGGGGGGGGGGGGGGGAGTAAGGTATGATACTGTGGATGGAGAAGGAAGTGCTAAGCTATACTCATATTCTCATATGGCGTATCTGATTGTGGAAAAGCCTGTACGAGTTCATTTATTGTCCTTCAACTTTTCAAAGGACATGATAGATATCCTTGCCTTAGAATAAACGATATCTTCTACCATCTAGGTAAAAGGCACATTTGAGAAAAGATTGAACCTGCACGTAGATCGCATTTTCAACTTGATGCTGTCCTTTAAAAAAAGGATTGATAATTAGCAAGCATCAATAAGCTATGTGGACGGTGATTGAAAAAATGTGAAGGAAATAGTATAATATAAGTTTGAAGAACTAATTTCACACCCTTTGTTGTATGTTCATATGAGTTTGATTGCCTTTTCCCCAATCTAGGGCCTCCGCAACAAGTGTTGTCAGGCTTTCTGCACTCATTTGTCAACAGCAGTCATGGTGGCGTTCCGTTTCGTCCTGCTTCACTGCCATTATTAGGTTTATCAGAAGGTGACAAGCAATGCATACGGGACCGTAGCACTATCATGGCCCGGCATTTTTTTGCTGATAAAAGTGAAGACTTCATACATGGACAGGTTTGGTTTCTAGCCATGTAATGCTACTCAATTAATGACACTGAGGTACTATCATTCAGTCTTAGTTTCCGAACTATTTCTGATATCCATGAAGCAAAAATTCACCAGTCTCTTTGTAACAAATTTACCTTTTTCTTAATTGGAAATCTAATCTGGTATTAATAAAGTAGACATTGGTTAATTGATGGAATATATAAATAATACTCCCTCCGGATCAAAAAGAGTGTCCACTTGGCCTTTATATTTTGAGTCAAAAAGAGTGTCCACTTACCAAGAAAGAATTAACCATACTTTTCCAGATTTGCCCTTATTAATTGTTAGGTGATCAAATTCCAATACCTATTTAATTAGGGACATTTTAGTCAAAGTACCTATTTTTGCCTAGAAGTTAGTATTTTCTTAAGGGGTATGAAAATGACTAAGTGGACACTTTTTATGATCCGGAGGGAGTAACTAACTCTTATGTCTGGTTTTTCAAAATAAATATCAAAACAGGAAAGAAATAGCTTATATTCTTTGGTGATGTGATATATGAATAATGACGTTGGTGAACTGTATTTTCCATCTCATCAGTATTCATTATTACTTGTGAAATTTTGTATAGGTATTTACTAAGTGATAGACTTTCCAAACTCGTCGCGGTTATAAAAAGTCTCATCTCTCTTTGACTATAAAAAGGAATTTGATAGACTTTCACAACTGTAACTAGGACATCCAAACAGATATGAGTGTTTATGAGCAAGAAATAAAAATAATTGTTGTTTCAACTCCACAGACAGAAGACTGTGGTTTGATGAGCGAGCGGAAAGAGTGTTGTTTCAACAGTAAATACTGTACTGGGTTGCTTAAGTCCTTCAGTTATTCAAATGTGGCGAAATACGTCTGTGCTCTCTGTTGTTTATCTATTTTGTCTTCCTATAACTATTCTATAACTTACCCAACTGTCTTATTCATCAGGTTAATGCTCTATTGTCTTCTCTAGATATTGATAATCATGTTATGGCAAGGGGCCCTGTGCGTGGAAGATATCCCGAGCTTGAGGAGTATTGGAATGAGTCATTAGCTATGAAACCTGCGCCTCAGGTTGCAGATGGATGGATTAATGAGTTTGCACAGAACCGAGTAGGACATGGTGACCCCAATGCTTGGGTCCAATCATTTGAACAACAACATGGTGCTAATGGCTGGGCATCTGAATTTGAGCATGTAAGAAAGTTTTGTTAAACTCTTGTATAAGGTGGGTTGCATTTTGGTCAAGGAGGGAAATGAAAAAGAGGAGAAAAGTCTACCTTTATGAATATTGTCATGCTCAGTGGAATTAGATTCATCATAGAATAATTTGGATCTTTACTGAAAATATCCAAAAGAAAACGTATAATTTTGATATGAGTTATGTTCTGAACAAAATGCACCCAGGTTGAGTAGAGAGAACAGTTACGTGTAGATGGACATATGAAGGGGTGGGGGAGAGATATCATACTAATTATGTTTAGACCATTTGTATTCTTTAGCAGATATGGACTTAAGCATCCTTTATAGAAGCAAGAGAGAAACATACATGCACACCTATGCGCGCACACAATCATGGAGAGAGAGGTAGCACAGACTAGCTTGTATTCAAATATCAGGAAGAATGCACAGAGAACACGTTAAGGATAATGTATTTCATCTTTTTAATTTGGTGTGGCTGATATAACATACATGTCAAAGAGGGCCTGATGATGTCTGCTATCCTCTCTCTATAATTTCCCTTTACCTCGCTCCCATTTTTCTTTGTTATCTGTTTTTGTTATGGGTACAATTTCTAACTATTGCAGGAGCAATCCCAACGTGGAATGATTGGTCAAATGAGAGGTACAAATATTCCTAACCTAGCAGCCATGGAGCAAACACGAATGTTGGCTCACACATTAGCTCAAAACAATGACCCGAAATTTCAGGTATGGTGCCAAGTCTTATTATTATTATTTGCTTAAATAAATGTTGTCATTTTTCTGGGCGTACTGTGGCTGGTTCTCAATGCATGTGGGGTAATCGGGACCACCCCCAAGTTAAGGGCATAGTACCAGAACTAATCAACTGTTAGGTTCATCATGATTATTCAACATGTGTCACCTTCCATTTTCCTTTGCCTTAAACTTCATATATCGACACCTTCTTGTGCATGGAATAGGCGAAGGGAAAGGTCTGAAGTGTTGTGACATTATAATCGAGTCATGACTTTGGCAAACTACTTTATGTATTCAAACCGAGGGTCTACAAGAAACAATCTCTCTACCTCTCAAGGTAGGGGTAAGGATTGTGTACACTCTACCCTCCCCAGACCCCACTTTGTGGGATTTCACTAGATATGTTGTTGTTGTTGTTACTTTATGTATTCAAATAGCATCATACTTTTCATGAAAAAGAGGGCCTCGTCATGTCTGCTACCCTCTAAAGCTACACTTCGCTTGCTACTTTTTAATGCAACTTGACATTTTCTTCTATAGGATGTCTGCATCCCCCTTTAAGTCCCATGCTCCCATCTCCACTAGTTTTATAGAAACACTAACTGGTTAACTCTCTTCAACACCCACCACCAAATTCTCGGTTTCTTGCAAGGTGTTTTCTCGTTTTCTTCGTGTCTCATGGTTTACAATTCTTACATGTGGTTCTATCACGCCTTCCAATCAGGATAAAGTCTATTTTACGATGACTCCCACGCTTAAAGTTATTAGGTGGGAATTTCTATTTAAAATATTGTTAGCTACAACCAATAGCGCCAGCTGGCGACGGCCCACCGATCGGGTTGGCGGGGCGGGCCTGGGCCGAGAAAAGGGCGGGTCGAGCGGCGAACTGGAGGGTCGGGTCGGGCGGGACCATACATGTCCCGCCCCGATCCGGCCCCGCTGGGTGGGTCGGGACGGGTCGGGTCGGGACCGGCGGTTTTTTTTTTTTTTTTTTTAAATTTTTTCACTAAATTAAAAATAATAAATTACTAAGTACTAACAAAGTAACATTAACATATACTTGTCATATTATAGACTTATAGTATTATAATTTATAATATATTTATAAAGTATAAAGTATAAACTATAAACTATAAAGTATAAACTATAAAGTATAAAGTTATAAACTAAATAATTAAAAAAAGACAAGAATAGTGTAAAAAACATCCCAAGGTTGTTTTTGTGCCTTTTATATTATTAATTTCATTGAAATATCAAATATACAAGATTCAAAATTACATTGTAGTGTACTGTTGTTGAAAAAAATTGCAAAAGAGTGAAAGACATAGAAAAATTTAAAAATTGCAATGAAATAAATTACCAATTTGAAAATATTTTTCTAATTTCTTTATAATTTCTTGTGGTTCTTGGTTGGAATTGGTATATCTTGATCAAATTGTTCCACGCCGCTACTCATGCCTTCGATAAAATGTCGTTGTAGTTGTCGCCATCTTCTTCGTTAATCTACGGTCGATCGACTCCTTCGCCTCCGCTCGTATCCAATCTACGAATAGTACCGCCATCTCCAAGTCTCCGGCTAATGAGTGTCCGGTTTCTCTATTTGAAATCTGCAGAAAAAGCGCTTCGAAGCGATCACGACGCAGAATGTTCAAAATATCTCGCCATCATTGAAAGTGTGGAAATGTCTTCTCATTCGCTCCAATATTTCAAGTCTTCCTTTCCTTCTTCATTGATAATCGCTTGGTAAGGTAAATTACCTGCAAAACAAAAACATCGAACTCACTAATTTGGTTAGCTCCGCTACCACCGCACATTTTATTTCTGAGGCTTTCAATAGAATTAATATTAGGCCTAGCCACAGAAAGTGCTTGTCGTTTTTTAGGTTGTGTTGAAGAAGAAGATGATACAAAAGTCGGTTGGTTACTAGCACTTTCTTGCCGTAACGCCGATATACTTTTTGCATTCATCTTCTACGCTATTCAACACTTCTTCTAGCGTTAGTTCAATAGGTGGTTCAACATTTAAATTTTTGGGAGTTGGAGGTGGTAGTGCGTCCATACGGTATATATATTTTCAATAAGACTTTTACAACCCTCTACTTTAATAGTCGGGTTTAATACTGACCAATAATATAAATAGGGGAATAGGAATAAAATATTTTTAATTTCATAAACATTTTTTAATAGCAAAGATAAAGGTGTTTTTCCATATATTCTTTAAGAAGTAAAAATATTATAGCTATATAAAACAACATAGTTGAAATAGTAGGATAATATAAAGTAGAAAATTCTTTTGTTGCTCGTTGAAAATTTTCTAAAAATACAATAAGTTCTCTAATTTTCTCCCAATCGGTATCCACAATCATATCATTTGGATTTTGATTATGGGCGTTAAAAATAAAGTAATAGGTTTTCTATAGTCATAAGCAACAACTAGTTGGTCATATAAAGAATTCCACCTAGTACTTCTTCTAAATTTTTCAGAAGATAGTCCACAATCGTGGCAAGTTTTTTATATTCTTTTCTTTGTTGAATTCTATTATTTTTAAAAATAAAGTGTATAGCAAATTGTATTTTTCAAGAATATCTTGAAAAAGTGAAAGACCATCCTTTACAACTAAGTTATAAATATGCACGACATTTGATATGAAAATGTTTTGGAAAAGAGAGTTAAAACATTTCTTAAAATACTAATAGCGTAATTGTTAGAAGATGCATTATCTAATGTAATACTCATAACTTTATCGGTTATTCCGTAATAATCGTATTGAATAAATATTTTAAAATAAACTCACGATGTGCCTACTATCTATATATCTATATGCTAAAATACGTTTTTGCATAGACCATTTATAATCTATCCAATGAAAAGTTCAGTTAAATAATCATGGTAGTTAGTACTACGACTATATCGAAGTTAAAGCAACTTTGCAATTTAAATGATATAATGCATAACGTAAATATTGTTGATATTCATGCAAATTTAAATACATCTCTTTAACAGTTGATCTAGGAAAACCTTTATAAGCGAGGATTATACATATCTCTAATATAATGAATAAAACCAGAGATTCAGAAATGAAAAGGCAAACCCTCCACAAAGACTAATTTTGCTAGTGCTTCCTATCTTTATGTTTATCATATTTAGGGCCTACAACTCCCCGTCCATAGGGTTAATTTGACCTGTACTTTCTCAGACGATAGTATGTGAACCTTGTCCCGATTGAGAGGACGTTTGTTCACGATTTTTCAATCATGTATTGGGCATGCAAGACTTTGTGTTTTTGCAGTGTCTTCCTAAACCCCGTCCCCACCATGACCTTGTCCATTTTTAAAAGAATAAACATTTTTACAAGTTTTACATACAACTTGATTAGCTACGCCTCACAAAATATTTCCATACAACCGATTTTAATGGTCGTTTCTTGGGACCTCGCCTCATAGTAGGGGGGATAGGAGGCATTTCACTAGTGGGTGTATCATCATCTTCATTAATAGGTGTATCATCAACTAGAGTGTCATCTAAATTAAAATCTTCTTCAATTTCAGGATAATCATTTGTGTCAAGATCATATGGTATTTCAGGAAACATTTCAGGATCTATAAAATCATCTTGTCTAGGAATAACTGGAACAGGAATACTAGAAGTACTTGCCCCTTGTTACCACCCCTACTAGAAGAAGTCTGACTTACCCTTACCCAACATGCCTCTTAGTCCTTTCATTTTAATTATGCTAATAAATAGTTAAAGATAATGAAATTAAATGTGCTAAATGAAATAAAGACAAAATAATAATTTAATGAGAGAACGAATGTACCAAACGCCGACGTAGAGTCGACGTGTAATCGAGAGGTTGAAAATTGAAACTTTGCTCGATAGATAATCCTCAAGCTAGTTGCCAACTTCACTCCCAATTCTCAAATTAATAAATAGATTGAATATGTAGACAATGTTGTATAGAGAATTAGAGATTGATTGAGAGATTAGAGAGTAGAAAGATTTGTGAAAATAATAAGAAGAGGAATGAGGTATTTATAGGGGTTAAAAATAAATATAAAGGGGGTAGGGGGGTTGGGGGAGGCCTAAAATGGCCGTTGTCCAACGGCCAAAATGTAAAATGGTCGTTGGACAACGACTATTTTCTGCAAAGGGTCGAGCCGGGCGGATTTGGGGCGGGTCGGGCGGGGTCGGGCGGGTCGGGCGGGATCGGGGCCTGGCGGGATCGGGTCAGGCGGGACCATACCCTGTCCCGCCCCGGTCCCGCTTTTTTTTTTTTTTTTTTTTAATACCGGTGTCGTGTCGGGGTCGGGGTCGGGACCGGGACGGGGTCGGGTCGGCCCGGCCCACTGGCCAGCCCTAGCTACAACTAAGTCATAGGCTAAAATGAACTCTAGGATAGTCTTTCCTTCACCATGCCTATTGCCATAACCATATCCCTCATGTACTGGGTCAAAACATTCACTATCTTTATCCATATGGCCGTTTAGGTCTCCCCCTATAAAGATATGTTGGTTGCACATAATCCCTTGAACTA
This sequence comes from Przewalskia tangutica, assembly GCA_029844215.1. Lineage (NCBI taxonomy): Eukaryota > Viridiplantae > Streptophyta > Magnoliopsida > Solanales > Solanaceae > Przewalskia > Przewalskia tangutica. Next base: position 375,184 of record CM056730.1, on the reverse strand, counting down.
AGGCGTCAGATTCCACAAACTAATCCAATTTGTGGAGCATATGTACTTATAACGTTGATTGTCTCGTTTTCCCATACAAGAGTTAATGAGATAATCCTATCCCCAGCTCGCTTTATTTTACAACCTTATACCTAAGTCTTGGTTCTACAATAACTCCCACCCCATCCCTATTTTTATCGATCTCACAATACCATAATTTATGTCATTTGTTGCCTCTCTCTCTAGCCTTTTGCCCCGTCCATTTAGTTTTCTCTTGGCATGTGATATCACGTCTCCTCATTTTATTAAAGTATCCACTATTTCCATCGACTTTCTCGTCAAAGAACCTATATTCCAACTGCTTACCTGAATTCCTCTCTCTTGGACTAACTCATTTATCCTCATCCATCCACGATGCGTAACTCTTTCTTATTTTGCACTACACCCGCGTGGATGAGGCGGGACTAGCTTATTTACCCACATCCGTCCATGCTGTGGGGACCCTTACCGATTTTTCACCACACCTGGACGCTGATGTGGTGGAACTAACTTCTTTACCCATAGCCGTCGATGATGTGAAAACCCCTACTCATACTCCGTCACACCAGGCGGCGATGTGATGGAACACCTTGCTTATTTTTCATCACACCCGGGTGCCGATGTAACGCGTGCCTAGGTGAGCACGTCCCAACGATATCTGCAATTTGAGGATTCATTATAAAATTGACTAGTTTTGCGCTGGCGGGCTACCAGCCTACCGCAACCCTCCTCCTTTTCGGGCTTAAAGCCGGCAATGAGCACTTCACACAGGCGGCGTTCCGCCTGTATCAGGAAATGACAACTACTTACTAAAAAAAATCAATCAACTCTGATTGCTAACCCGGACCACCAAAATGACGTACTTGCTATCTAATGAGGGTTGTTTAACAATTGAGTAGAACATATCGAGTGGAGGAGATGTTAGCAGATATATATTTGTGTTCTTTGGTTCATTTTGAATGTTGCTTATCGCATTTGTACCTTCACTAGTATATGACTGCTTTAACATTTCATTCATGTAGAATTCCAAATTTCTCCAATTTGTATCCAAGATGAGTCGTGGTGAAATTACTATTGAAGAAAATCAATTCAAGCCTGCTGTTTCTTCTGGGGATTGGGCAACAGAATATCAACAGCAGCATAATGGAGGTCAAACATGGGCTGACCAGTTTGCACATGAGGAGGCAAGTACAAGTCATTGCATGTATTATTTTTTTGGGATGTGTGGATTAAGGCACTGAATGTGTTGATCTTATCCTAGAAGTTGTCGGTTATGTCTCGTCTATGATCTTTTTCTCTGATTTAGGTAATAAATTTCATTAACAAAGGGGATAAATACCCGTAAACAAGAAGTATACCAAAAGGTAGAAGAACCTCACAAAAAAACAATGTTCTCTACGAAAGACACTCAGTTTGTCGTCTATGATCTTGTGAGTATGGGATGCGCTAAAAGCTGTTGAACTGGAATTTTCTACTGAGATGCTTTGAGCTGATTTAAACTTGCTATTTCCTCTTGCTAATTCTATTGTCATTATAACCGATATGGTGGGTTTTCCTTGTTAATTTGTTGACTAGCTTTGCGGCAGTTGTTATTACTCTATCTGGAGAACGCCTAATATATGCGCTTTGAAACATGATTGTGGTTGATGAATTTCCTTTAACATGTTATGAGGTCCAAGTCCTTTCACATAAATATTTGCACGTTTCATCTGTTGTTTTCAGCTTTCCCGTGGACAACAAGGGTGGGTGAATGAGTTTTCTGCTGAACGTGAGCAGCATGGATCTGTAAATAACGAGTGGGTAAATGAATTTTCAAAATTGAATGTGAATGGTGATTGGGCAGATGAATTTGGGCTTCAAGTTGCCGAAGGAGCGTTTGGTGAAACCTCTGCTGATGGCTGGGCAGAGGCTTATGATGAGTAAGTTTCCCCATGCTCGAGAAAATATGAATTATCTGGTAGTCCATTTGTGATAATATATAGACTTCTCCAAATACTAATTTCTGTAACTGTTATTTTGGCATATTATGACTTTCCAAACTGAGGCCTATGAATCACCTGTTTTGAAAAGTTTCTCTCCAATTATTTTGTTCGTCTTTCTCTTGGTGATATTATACTTTTCATCCGCCTTGTCTGTCTTTACTTATTCTTCGCCCTTTTTTTAAGGGAAATATATTTTCAAAGGGGAAAGGCAATTTCTTTGCCATTCCTTTTTTGTCCCCTAAAATCCCTGTTAGTTCCTCTCTTCCTGAGGCTTTCCCCCTATATTTTCTCTTTCCTATATTTTATTAGCCTTTTCATGGCAAAAATTGGCAACCCTATTCATATCCCAATATCTGTGCTTTTGTGTACCACTATGCAAGGCTTATGCATTTCCCTTACGTGCTTGGTTTTACAATCTTCCAACAGGTATATGAACGAGCAAGCTGCTCTCAAGCAGCAATCAGACGCATCAAGGGGAGTTTATGTGTTCTCTGATCTGAACCCTTATGTTGGTCATCCTAACCCTCTAAAAGAAGGGCAAGAACTGTTCCGGAAGGGTCTCTTAAGTGAAGCAGTTCTTGCTTTGGAGGCTGAAGTCTTGAAGAACCCTGAAAATGCTGAGGGTTGGAGGTTACTTGGCATAGCACATACTGAAAACGATGATGATCAACAGGTTAATATCGGTTTAACCATTCTTCATTAACTATTTTTTCTATATCGTTTTTGAATCATTTCCATGTGTGTTTTATCTGCGAAAAGATCAATCTCCTGCGAGTGGTTGATGAACTGTAACTGCGTTTCTAATCTCTCAGTGTTCCAAATTAAAGACTTTCTATGACAAGAAGAGGTTATAAAAAATACATTAGTCCTATGTTTATCAAAACAAGGAGAGGAGAGGTTATCAAATATTGACATGCTTGATTACAATACAAGGTCTTTTCTTTATTATTTATCTTTGTCTCAGATTTTGCTTTAGTAATAATGTTACCACCCGGAAGCCTCTAGATATCCTGAGATGGTCAAAAGCCTAAATTGCCTGCCGGGTTCTTGTTGAATGATAGAAGTCCCATACATATGATTAGATAACATTGTAAGGAGGGTTCACCACCAAGTTTTTGATCCTTTTTTCTTCAGACAACTTTACCTTCTATTTATTTGTTGTGTTGCCAAATAGTATTTGGCATAAAAGACCCTTGAATCTGCTGGAAGTTTCACTGAATCAAGCTCAAACCATTATCCGTTCTAAAATTTTGATTCTTAATCTCTATTAGATCGTTTCACCAATTGAACTTGTGAGTTTAGTTGTTTCTTTGTTATAATAGTCTGTGATGCCTGAAGAATTGTGTGAATTAAGTTCTCCCATCTTTTGCTGTTTGATCAGAAATCACCTAATACTGAAAATAATTGATTTCGTAAGTAGATTAACCATTTAATCTCTTGAAGAAAATGTGAGAAGTTGATGCTGAAACCAATGCAACAGTAATGCATGTTGATATGTTTAATGGTTCGGAGTCCTTATCTGTCTAGAGTTCTTTGAGTCACAAATGCCCAGCTCAAATTGTTCGTAAGGAATAACACCATAATCATCTTTTTCACAGGCTATAGCTGCTATGATGCGGGCACAGGAGGCTGATCCCGCAAATCTGGAAGTTCTTCTCTCCCTTGGAGTAAGTCATACAAATGGTAAGTAGTTAGTTCAATAGAGATTACTTTTTAATTCAAGTGAGAAATTGTGGTAGATGAGCCTAAATTTGGTAGGTGGGGGAAGCATAGTAGAAAGGACCATCCACCTTCAACCAACAGATTGTAGTATCAATTCACACACGGGAGCAAAGAGGAAAAAAGGCCACCGTTGACTCTTCGGCGGGAGGGTCTTGGGCTGGGGTTCATATTTGGAAAAAAATACATCAGCCGAAATTTTTATAGGATACTGATTTAATGGGGCTTGGAGCTTCTGCTTTGTTCAAACTTTATTGCCACTTCTTATGTGATATAGTATAGATTCCTAATAGTGATTGCTATATGTAATTTAGAAACTTCATAAATAGAACAGCAAGAGTATTATTGTTATTGTTAATATATTCATGTTATTGTGACATGAAGCATTGAGGCAATTTTATTTTGTAGTGGCTTTAAAGTTTGATTACATTATCATTTGGTCCTCTAGATTTATTGCTTTTTGTAGCCTCGAATTGAGTTTTGAAGTGTTTGCTCCATGATAAGCAAATAGCATAATTAGGCAATGAACATTCTCACGAGGAACACGACGGCATCAAGAGATATATTTTTATTGGATTTTGTAGTTATCCCGATTTTACACGTAATAATTTTTATCTTTAAGGATTAATAATTTAGCATATTCAAAAAATATATTTATTTTTATTTTGTAATTGTCCAGAACTGGAGCAACAAGCTGCATTGAAGTATTTGTACAGTTGGTTGTGCCACCACCCGAAGTATGGGAGTATTGCCCCTCAGGACCAGCCCGTTTCTTTCTATCATGCTGATGTAAGACTCCTTATTTAGCTTCTTCTCCTACCTTTCCCCTCCTGTCTTTTCCTACTCATAGATACCTGAGGTGGATACGGAGCTGATATACCAACTGCTGAATGTTGTTAAGGGTTCATCTTAAACTTAGTCCTAAAATGTAACTCTAGTTTTTGCTATTGTGGCCAATCTACTCATTCTAGCTCTTTCTTGTCTTTGCCTTTCGCTTTCTCCTTCTCGTCTTCTTCGTCCCCCTTTTCTTTTGTCAGGATTGGAGAATGGAAGGAGGCATAGCAATTGTAAATGAAGGGCAACTAACTGAGATGTTTATTTTTATGTGATACAGGTAGCTAGATTGTTTACGGATGCATCTCAAATGGCACCTGATGATGCTGACGTACACATAGTACTTGGGGTGTTATACAATCTATCAAGAGAATATGACAAAGCTATTGAGTCTTTTAAGACAGCATTAAAGCTCAAACCCAGGGACTACTCACTCTGGAATAAGCTTGGTGCAACACAAGCTAACAGTATCCAGAGTGCTGATGCAATAGAGGCTTATCAGCAGGTATTCTTTATTTCACCTAATGAGTACTCATTTTCCTCTATTTTAGACATACGATGGTGGATCTGCTTGGATATGTTAACCTTGTTGCTGATTTTACAACCTTACAAGAAGGCACCTATGATTTGCATATTGACCCTGCTAATATAAGTTTACTTCTATCAATACAGTTAGGGAGTGCGTGGATATTCTTAGCGCTAACTCTTTCAATTTTTACAATGTAATTGCCCAGGGATTGGTAGTAGTATGATAGTGTGTTGAACTGAACCATCAGATGAGCTTGTTGTGGCTAAAGACGTGTTTGAATGCTTCTTATTCACTTAGATGTGAACGCGAACTCCTTGTAGATGTGTTAGTCCTATAGAGTAAGTATATAGTCTTAGGCATGACGATGTGGCTTTACTGTTTTGAGATAAGGGAAGTTTTAGGTAGAGCCCCACCATTAGTTTTTGTTACATATGCTCCCTTCTGCGTTTGTATCATCAAACATCTTTGCATGTGCATATTTATATCCATCTCTGTAGATTTATCTGAAGAACAATCAATTTATTGACATTTCAAGTTTACTTCTCAGGCGCTAGATATAAAGCCTAACTATGTACGTGCATGGGCTAACATGGGCATCAGTTATGCCAACCAGGTGATTTTCTATGCCTTTGGAAGTTTTAAACTACACTTCACTTTATTTCCAAGTTAATAGTAGTAAGCTTGTTTTTTGAACTTTGGTTGTGACTCTGGTATTATCTTCCCGGTTGGTCAAATGATTTTGGTAGTTATCCGTGTGTTAATTGTTGTTCCAGATGAGTTCCTCATAATCCTGTGCTGAACAATACAGAAGTACCAATCATGAAATTGTTTCACCCATCCCAAATAGAAAATACAAACCATGAAGTTGTTCTATATCAATAGTTTCCCAGAGCCAAAGAAGGCAAAGAGACATCTAATTGCAACTTTTTCTCCCCTGTTCCAGATTATCATTAGCAGTTCCATACTGTGACCTGTTTTCATCTAGAAAAATAATCTCAAGCCTAATTTGTGTCAATTGTTTATAGAAGTGCATGGAGTATAATTTCAAATATATTCCTTTTGCATACAGGGTATGTATGAGGATTCCATCCGTTATTATGTCCGAGCACTAGCAATGAATCCCAAGGCAGATAACGCCTGGCAATATTTGAGAATATCTCTGAGGTACACATGATGAAAATTCCATATGTTGCTCTATTGTATTGCGGATCATTAACTGAGTTTTCCTTTGATACTATTTTGTTGGGCAGCTGTGCATCTCGAAATGATATGTTGGGAGCATGTGACTCGCGGAATCTTGATGTTCTCCAGAGGGAATTTCCCCTGTGATATACATTGGGCTTAATGCTGATACGGAAGTAGGAAAGTTGGATTTCCCTCTTCTTTAGAGCATATACCAAGATTCACACCGTCGTTAGCCTTGTGAACTTTGATTTGCATAATTATATTCACTGCTTTTGTAGCTCATTGGATTCCTCAACTCCCCTTGAGATTAGAAGATCAAGCATCACATTTTAGCGAAAAATTAAGCGGGCTTGACAATGGTCTGAAGGTAGCATATTGTCAAATCATACATCTAGAAGCATTCAATCATATTGTATTGTAGGAATGATTATGTAATGAATAATAAACTTTTGAGAAGGTAAATGTAATAACAAGCGATGTGTAATTGTAAAGTTGTCATCTCTCATGAAATGTCATTTCCTTGTGGTGTCTAAGCAAGGGCAATTCTCAATTCTTTCGTGTTGATTCGGGAGTTAAGGAGCCCTTCATTAAGCCCAAATAGTTATTTCATTTTGTTGTTCACAATTGATTTTCTAGGCCTTTTTTAAGAACTTAGCTAAAACCTAACATGGCCAAACAGGTAAGATCATTTAATGGAGATGTTTTTCCTTATACTTGGTTATCAATGCTCGTCAAGATGCTGCTCTGCTTTTGGCTGCTTCTACAAAGAAGCTTAGATAAATGATTGATTTGCGTGGACATTAATTGTCATCACTGTTGCATCAAGTCTATTATTCAAGTACCAAGCTCAAAACACATTAATCTGAAATGTTTAAGATTCAAATCTTAAGATGTTCCCAAACTTCTTCAATATTTATAAACTGGGTACCTAAATCCAAATTGCTAAAAGTACTACCAAAAGTGAATCAGATGCCCTGGTGTGTCGGATACTCCAAAAGCAATCTTGGAGGATCCGTTACAGGCATGTCAACCTTTTGGAGGGTCTGAGCAACAAGTTTCAGGCCATTTGGCAGTCTGATTTGGCAATTTAACTGAAAAGCTATACTATTACACCTATCAGTTTCATTTACAGAATCTTTGACAACAGCAGGGGATACCAATGAGGATCATTTGATTAACCTCAAGATATCAACATGTTGATGTCTCATAACCATTTTCTTCTCCAACTGTTGGACCTTTTCTCAGCAGACATGAATCTAGGAATACTACGAAGACTATTAACTCTGGTAATTCCCTCGAGGGCTGACCATTCATCATCTTGTGCAGTTGAGAGGAGCTCAGCTATGCTTCTCTTAAACTGGCCAAGACCCTTATCCGTATGTTGCTCTTCCAATGACTCAACGACTGGAACTATTTCACTATCATCCTTGGGAGTACTGAGATCTTCATGACCGGTAGTATGAGAAGTTGAAATAGCTTCAGTATCTGATCTTCCAACATTTCCATCTATAGTATTTGTCTTAATTCCGCTTCAGGGGAATTTGTCAGCTTATTTCTATCTATAGTATCTGTCTTAATTTCCACTTCAGGGGAATCTGTCAGCTTATTTTGGCCTTCTATCACCTTAACATCAGGTACAGGTGTGGTGTTAGGTAAAGGCATACTACAGCACAGTCGTCATTCTTTGATGTTGGATATTTTAGCCTCCATGCTCTAGTAGCACAGTCAACAAGAGCTCGGCCAGCTGTTGCACGACTTGGAGCGGAGGACACAATATCCACAGCTTCCTTATTAGAAAGGACATCCCAAACCTACATTGCAAAAGTCAAAATATTAAGAAACCAAAAATTTAAATGTGGTATCACAAAGAATAAGATGTTGTATGTTTTCTGTATGGTCCAGATAGGATTAAACAACGTGAGATAAAAGAAAAATACCCCATCAGTTGCAAGGAGGACAAACTCATCCCTTTCAGTAATGCGGTGGTAATACACACCCGGTACTGAAATTAACCCGAAATACTTGAGACAAAAATCACCAAATGCTCTGGCCATTTCCAAACCTGGAGAGTCACAGTTGGACAACCACACACGTGCAACCTCTGGCTCATCTTGCAAGGCAAAAACCCTTCTTTAACATTTCTGGATTCTAGTAGCTTCTCCTACAAGAGGAAGACAAAAACTACTCATTTCAAATAATTGAAATAAACTTTAGCTAATGTGCACTGCGTGCGTTGGGTGGGGTGAGGTGGGTTAAAAAGACAGGAAGAGATAGACAAACAGACTTGGAAGATTAGGCTTCAAATCTACTGTCAACTGTACAGCCATTAAAGAGTTGTCTTTATCTCGTTTCCACAACTGCTCTTGAGTCGCCAACATTACCAACAAATATATCCTGGCCCTGAGAACATCACAGAAGATTGGTTATTTCAAGATGCTAAGCAATTAGTGATGCACAAATAATCATGCTAAAGCAGAATCATGTGCAAACCTTCCTACTCAATAGTAATTATTTCTGAAAGTACAATGTTTCAACATCATATCCTGGTCAACAGAGGTATTCATCAATCCAAAAATCTGCATGACTTTACATACACACAAAGTCATGAGATAAACTAATTAAACATGCAATATGATGTACAATGTAAAGAAAAGGCCCTGCATTTCTGACAGTAAGTGTGAAGCAATAAAATGCACTCTCCAGTTTACACAAATATTTTTTGATTGGTCTGACGACATATTGGCATAGATATAGTGGTCATAAAACATGAATTCAGAACAGTAACCAACTTATTCTGGTAGATTAACAATGATAAGAAAAAAGCTCACATCAGACATTGTTTGTGTATTCATCTTAAGGTGTAAGCCATCTATTGTTTGATCCAACCTATGCAGTATAGAATGGATATCAAATAGTATGTTTAAAAAAGAAAAAGACAAGTAAGAGCTATGAGCCAATTATAGGTGATTATAACATATTTATGTATGTTCTATAATTGATTGAAGTCCGCAGATAAACAAGCAAACTATTTAAAAGGGCATGCAACAAACCCCCAATCGATCAAAATAGTCAACTTACTTATTGCTACAACGCAAGATAAGACAACTCAACATTAATAATTCCAGCCTCAATGAAGTTATGTTAGTTTTAAATGCATCAATTCCAGATGAAGAAGCTAAAGAAACCAAGATTATTGTAACTACCTGCATTACCAAAGTAACAGCAGTTGACCCGCTGCAGAAACAGTCAATTGAGGAATGTAACTTCAGTTCCTTATCCATTGATCTAAACCCCTTAATATTGACCTCTTAAGTGGCAGGTGTATTTCTGGAAAATTTTCATTGTTCTCAGCTTCCACTGATTCGACCAAATCATCATCCACGATGTCGTCAAAATGTAAGCCTCCATTAGTATTTCCATTCTCGGATACAGCATTTAGTTTCCCACTCTGATCGCAGCAAAATTGGAAGATAATCTCGAACTTTCCTTGCAACCATATGACCATGAGGACCATGCCCATCATATACTCCACAAAGGATTGTATCGCTTCTCGAACAGTAATTCTATTGTAGAAACATTCCAACCAAGTCGACCCAATAGACAAGAACAAATTAATTTATCGTTTGTCAAATAACAGACTAAACGAAATACAAGAGATAATAACTATACTTTCCTAATACCTAAGTTGCTCAGACTCTCCAAACTGGCTGCCGCACCCGTGTCGGATTCTTCAAAAATGCACTACTTTTGGAGGATCCGTACACGTCGACATTTTTGAAGAGTTCGAATAACATAACAGCTAATACACAATTTTTTTACTCTCAACAATGATTGAACGAGATGAAGAACTCCAACTAAAATTCCGAAGATGGCCTGGGGATAAAGGTCTTCGAGCGAGCTACCATTTGGTTTTTGGTTATCAGCAGTAAAGTTGTTTTGCTAAGACAGCTATCCCAACTGCCGAATTAAAGGAGCATAGGTAAAAAAAAAAGAACATGTGTAGACAGTTAAAAGATTCAAACTTTCAGATTCATGACATCCAACATGATGCAGTAAATGCTGCTACAACCCAGAAGCAAACAAAAAGATACCAGAAGAAGCATAGCAGTCTAGAAAACTTCAAATTGGTCCATTTTCAGATTTTTAATCTTTCCTAATCACTCTTTAATGAGCTCCTACAAAGGTTCTACTATTAATATTGCAAAAATATCGCCAAAGTCATGTCCAAACACCTACTTAGTTTCACATAAATTCAATTTTTTACATATACCTTTAGGTGTTTATGAACAAATATCTGATTTAAATTCTAAGACATTTACACACTAGCCAGCCATCAATAAAGTTGGAATGAACCGCTTTTCTTTATTATTGATTACATATTTCGATTAGTGAACATATTGTGTTATTCACCTTCATTCTTAATTGTTCGATATGGTTTTATCAATTGAACATTATTTAAGAATGACAAAATACATAAATTACACCCTGGACTATATTTGAAATGTCGAATTCACACCATAACTTAGCAGGTGGTCTATTACCCTCGACCATTTTAAACGTGAATTTATTACCATCCTACAAATTAATGTGACACAAAATGTAAAAATAATTAAAAAAAACAACAGGTGCGTTCTATCTCTAGCTTAACTTGTAATTACCATTGAAGAAGATGAGAGTAGACAAGAAAAGGGTGAAATGGAGATGCACCGAATGTATATACAATGAAAATGTGTATTTATGTCAAATGATTTATTCATAATTATTTTATAAAGGCAGATTAGGGGAGAAAAAGAAGAATCTTTTTAGTTATGAAGGAAATAGCAAGTTAGGCTAGAGAAAGAACAAAAGGAGCAAAAAAAAAAAGTACGTCTATGTCGTTTTTCTTATAATTTTTCTTTTTTTAAATTTCCTCTTTTTCTTTTCACATTTCCTTATCTAAAGTACCCTACTCTATTTAACGTCACATATGAAGGCCGGTGAAGTTGTGTCACGAAGGGGTTGGGGTCGTTGTTGTTGGTGTTGTGACGGTGGTAAGGAAGAGCTGAGAGAGGGAAGCAGTGGTGGTCGGCTGGTGGAGTTCTTCCGGCGGCGAGCTGGCAATTAATGGAGATGGCAATGGCGGTTGTTTGTGGTGGTGGTCTACCAACGTGGAGTCTACGTAGATCCGATGTGGCGTCCAACTCACAAATACGTCCATCCGAGGGCAAATTTAACAAGTTTGCTAACGAAAAGGGTATATTTGAGGGCAAAGTTGTTCCATAAAGCATAGATGGAGAGCAAATTTGACCCTTTTCCCTTTCTTGAATTCAACACCTCAAATTTACAACATACACTATTTTTAACAACTACAATAAAGCATGTGAACGATTTACATATGTTGATCAACCCAAGATACAACAACAGAGTGTTCGTAGACCTTACCCCACCTCGTGGAGGTAGAAAGGTTGTTCCCATAAGACCTTCGGCTCGGATCAACCCAAGATACAAGAAAAAAAAGGACAGGTCCCAAAAAAAAAAAAAGAATAAAACAAAGTAAGTTGAAAGTAATATTCAACCAAATACAAACTATTTTCCTCCCTCCACCACTCCAAAATATTCCCTTCACACCTCTTGCAGAATATATTTAGCTCAAATGCTTTGATCATATGCAACAGTTGTGAACGTCGAGTTACCTTGAGAAGAACTCGTGGATGGCAAAGTTGTTGTATTGTCCTCTGAGGATAACACATAATCATATGCTGTGTTTATTTGTTCAGGGTGAGTTTTAGGGCCGTTTTTAATCTTGAGATCCATGAAATCAGAGATCAGCCCTGGTTTCGTTATCTTATTGTCATCGACAGCCATCTCGCCTGTTAGCATCTTGAGAATAGTCGACATGGATGGCCGAAGCTTTAAGCCATCTTGAGTGCAGAGGAGCCCGATTTTCAAGAACTTGCAGGCCTGTTCAGCATCAAAATTCCCATTTAGGGACGTGTCTACGAGCAATACCAGCTCCTTTCTTTCATAAAGTTGCCATGTCTGTAACACACGAAAATAATTAACCATAGCTTTTAGAAATATTCATTTAAAGATTGACGGTTCATGGACACAAAGGAAAACAGAGAAGTATTTTCACTTTTTTACTTTATAATTAAGATCTGTTAGTTTTATAGCTAAGTCCATAATATAGATTAAAAAGAGAATAATATCATAATATTTAAAAAGTAAAAACGATAAAGGTTGATAATTTAGAGGGTAAAACAAGTGTTCGGCCGGTTGAATAATCTTCTGGGGAAAATAGACATAGTTAAGTGACTCTATTGTTACAAACAAAAGAAATATGACTTTATTAGATAATTTCGAATATTTAAGTGACCATTTGTGTAATGGACTCAAGAAAATGATTGTTCTCTTCTATGGTGAAGCACCAAATTTGTCCACTCAAACTAAAAAGCTAGCAGAAGATTAAGCCATAGAATTTCATTTGCTTGATATCTCAAGTACTTGATTACTACCTAAAATTAGTTTTAAAGATTGTGCATCGAGAAATCAGCAACCATTGATTTCATTATGTGCCCGTGAACTTTGACACATGCAGCAATGACACAATAGTAACATGAATTTATGGAGGGAGAAGTCGTACCCTTTCAAGGAGATATTGTTCGTCAATAGGTAAACGTGAGTTTGTGTTGCATCTTCCAGTGATGATTTCAATCAGAAGAACGCCATAACTGTAAACATCTGATTTACGTGTTGCCTGGCCTCTAATTGCATACTCTGGTGCCAAATAACCTCTGGAAAAAAGACGTGAATTTGAGTGCACGATACTAAATACTTAACTAGAAGCTATTATATCATAGAAAGCAACAGAATAGAAGCACATGATTATATTGAACAAGCAATTTTATGATTTTTTTAATGGTCAGTTGTCCATAATGTTTTATGCAGTCATAGTATTTCTTGGCTGATTTACATATATAAGAATTGAGTCAACTTTGAAGGGGAGCCTTGGAGTAACTGATAAAGTTGTTGTCATGTGATCAGGAGGTCATGGATTTAAACCGTGGAAAGGCAGAAATGCAAGGTAAGGCTGCGTACAATGACCGCGCCCGGTCTTCTCCGACTCCCGCGTAGATAGAGAGCTTAACAGACCGGCTCCCATTTAAGAATTGAGTCAACTATATAATGGTGAAACATATATGTACTTGCATAACTCGAATCGACAAGTCACGTAGAATTTAGATACAAGCAAGATGATTTTACCAGTATTACCTAAAAAGTAACTTGCTATTCCATGAAGCAGCCAAGAACATATCAAAGGTCCAAGAATCAAGTTATAAGAGGAATATCGATTTCTATTAGGAGTTATCTGAGACATTAAAAAGTGGGATAATAGCATTAGTGGTCCCAAAAATTATAATTATAGGTATATTCTGATTTTGGTCCTTGTGATATCTGACGAAGCACATTTAACCTTCAATTAATTGCAATGTGTGTGTTTAATCCTTTTATGTAAGAAGTATGTCGTATTTGAACTACTTTTAGAAACTATATTGCCGTCAAATATGGAGTAACAACACAAGCATAACATAACACATGGGTAATTAAGTGATGGAGCGACTAATAATTATGGTAAATTTGTGAATATCACGTGAAAACTGATCAAAATGCATGTTTCAATTAATTGAAGATTAAATGTGCAAAATACACTATTCAATTCCTCTTACATCAATCTAAAAAAGATCTCTACTAGCATGCTTTTGAACACAAACTCAAGATGGAATTTGAGAACAGCATGACAAGAAGAGACATGAGTAGTGCCTTTTGACTTGCTTATTACTGGCAATGATGAGACTCTTATTCAAGAAACAAAACTGAGTTTACAACGGAACTTTAGAATCAAGGACTTGGGCAACTTGAGGTATTTCCTAGGCTTCGAATTTGCTAGGAATAATAGTGGCATAGTGATGCACCAGAGAAAGTATGCTATTGAATTGATATCTGATCTTTGGCTTGTCTGCTGGAAAACCTGCAAGATCACCCCTCGAGCTCAATGTCAAGCTGACTTCCATGCTATATGACCATCACCTGGCTGTGGATTCCTCTTCAGTTGATGATTAACAATATCCATGATGCATTGCTAGATGATCCAGCTAGTTATCAAAGGCTCATTGGCAGATTGCTTTACTTGACAAACACCAGACCTGACATATCATTTGCTGTCCAGTGCCTTAGCCAGTTTATGCAACATCCAAAGACTTCTCATCTCTTGGCAGCACAACGAGTTGTACGATACCTGAAACAAGCCCCAGGTTTGGGTCTTCTTATGCCTTCTGGGACTACCACTGCTCTCGCTGCATATTGTGATCTGGCCGGGCTTCGTGCCCCAGAAAGATGCGTGATGGCTACCTAGTATTCTTTGGGAATTCCCTCATTTCCTGGAAATCGAAGAAGCAATCCACTGTTTCGGAGCTCGGTGAGCGAGTATCGTAGTCTTGCTGCGATTCTTTGAGGTAGTCGGCTTTACGGTTTGTTCTCGACTTTGTGATCCAACTCGGCTTCCCATTCCGATTATCTGATGATAGCAAATCGGCGCACAAATCGCCAATCAGTATTTCATGAGAGGACCAAGCATATTGATATAGATTGCCATTTTGTTCGTGAAAAGCTGCAACAGGGACTGATTTCTACACATTATTTGTCCACTGACGAGCAGCCTGCAGATGTCCTTACGAAGGGCTTGACGATTGGTCGACACGATTATCTATTGTCCAAGCTAGGCTTCACAAACTTGTTCTGTGTTCCTAGCTTGAGGGGGCGTGTTGAAGATGACATAAGTAGTTAGTATACACTTTATATTGACTGGTATACACTAGTATACATTTCAGTCTTAGCACTAGTATACATTTCAGCCTTAGCATTTAGTTTTGTTTGTGTCTATTTGGTTATGACTGTAATAAGGGTAAATCGTGCAAACTCTATAGCTATAAATAGCCACTGGCTATTGAATGCAAGGTAACAGAAAAGATTTCACAAATGTTTCTTCTTCGTCCCTCTCCGTTTCCTCTCGAGCTCTCAGCTTGCTGCATCAACTCCATGGTTAGATGCAGCGAGTTTTATGTCTAGATTCTCGTTTCTAACAGGACGGAGGGAGTATATGTTTATGTTGTTAATGAGCCGATCCAAATTGTGGCTGACAACAATAAAGAAAAAAAGAGATGCAGCAAATATTGCGAGGAAACTTGAACAACATATTTCCACCTATAATATTGTTGTATTTTAATGACGTTGTACTTTTCTTTATTCCCAATGAAGTGAAAGCTGGGTGTTGCACTCTACGGCGGAGTATGCTCAGGATGTTATTGCCCAGACAGGACTTCAGAAGCCTTCCAGTGCAACATTAGCAAAAGTAGCTGAAGAACTATTTCAAGAATTTCAAAGCACAAAGCTCAGTATACGTCAGGCATTTTTTAAGAAGGCTCATCGATGGTTGGTATCTAAAATATAGAAATGTTCATTTAGTTTCAGATTTCGTTAGCTGCATGCGTTATTTGAAACAGACAAAAGAACACTCTTAAAAATTTAGCAGACACAAGATTTTTTTAGTGGAGATATGTCCAAAGACCTAAAAACAATGTCTAAAATACTTTAGGGACTATTTGAACCTACTACCATACATAAGGGACCATTTTTGTCAAAAATGCGGGAGTACTACTTAATGATAATTAAATTAATTGTTTAGTGCAAAAATCAATAAATGTTTCACGTGAAAGCAGTGGTATATGAACTTGAATTTTGGTCTCTCCCCGTTTTTCTATCTCTAAAACCCCACCCAAACACGCCTTATCACTATTCCGCTCTCTCAAAGAAAATGAATAGAATGAATTATAACGGACACCTTCCTTCTTCTTGCTCCTTGTTGTACTTATATTTTGTGTCATAGTTATACGGCTATCGCGTGTGAATTTGTTAGGGGCAGTGCATTCCCAGCGACAAGCATAGCAGGAGATGAGAAATGCCTTTGGGACGCGAAGAAAAGGCTAGCAGTATGCAGAGATTTTTGTGTTAGTCCAAATGATGAAGGGGCTATCATTAGTGGCTTGGCTGCTGCTGCAAAATGTTCTCAAGTGCTTTGTCGCTTATAATTGAATGACATACATTGTGTGTATCATCAAATAGTCATTTTACTGCTTTTATCATACTTGACTGAGAATATAAAAATTACAACAGAGACCAGAATAAATTTTGTTATTCTTGAAAGGAATTGTCGCACTTAAACTATGGAATGAATAATTTCAGCAAAGAAGAACAGAGGTAAACTTAAAAGCATGAGAATGTTCCCAAAATGTTACGTGACATGAATGGAACATTAACAAAAACGCGTAACTAAAAGCGAGTTTGAGATGCGTGAAATAAATCAAGGACACCAAAGATTGTTTTTCATAAGTTATATAATTGTATATAACTTATAGTGGTCTCATGACCAAAAATTTATTGTATAAAAATTATACAATCTTACAAATCCCTTGAGAATGAATAGTAATCCGTGAAACAAAAAGGGATTAAAAGAAGTTAAGTCCTAACTTCTAAGCTGAAAAATCTATCTAAAATAGAAGTGAAAAACACCTATTACAATTGCTTTGAGTTGAAAGAGCAAGTATAGATCTAAGAAAACAATTCGTAATTTTGAACAAGTGTAATCACAAAAAGCAGTGCTCGATCCAAATTGTTTTGAGGCAATATTTGAGACGTCTCGGATCTGAATTTATACGTGGAAACCGGATGATTAAACCTTGGAGTGAACCTCTATTTATAGTGGAGAGTCCACCCAAGAGCTCATGATTCTCGGTGGAGGTTGAGCGAGAATAGGGTTGGTTGGAGTTCTTTAGCCTTAAAACTCTCACCGATTTGACTTTGTCTTCACGAGAATGCTCCTTCCGTTATGCACTCTCCTGGACTTGGTCTTATCAAGTCTTATCGTGTTTCCTTAGCTCCTAACCAAGCCAAACATTCACGTGATAAAATCTTCTCAGCTTCAGAATCTGCTCCGTGAAGATAGGCAAAACTTATGCCAGAAATGTCCTTCCAGATGTCACGACATTTGGGATGACATTTTCCTGTTTTTACTTTAACACCAAAAAGAGACATGTTACGGAAAATGTTAGGACACAGAACCTAACACTAACAATCTCCCCCTTTTTGCCTTTCTTCACAAAACTAAATAGTTCACTGATTTTATCACTGGCAAATCTCTCAACCTTTAACCTGAAACAGCACGATATATACATTATGTGCCAGTAAGTTACTCGAATCAGAGTAAGATGCAACTGCGAGTATACAT
Source organism: Przewalskia tangutica (assembly GCA_029844215.1). Classification (NCBI taxonomy): domain Eukaryota; kingdom Viridiplantae; phylum Streptophyta; class Magnoliopsida; order Solanales; family Solanaceae; genus Przewalskia; species Przewalskia tangutica. Next base: position 357,597 of record CM056730.1, on the reverse strand, counting down.
TTAAAGGATTAATGCACTGAAACCATCAATATACACATAAACAGTGTAGAATAAATAGCAATATATAAACAGAATTAAAATGTCTCAAATTGTCAACCCAAATAACTACAGTCCACAAATAAAAGTATTCAACAACTGCTACTTAGCAGCCTAAACACAGCAACACAACTTCAGAGCTATTTCATTTCGGATGTCTTCGTTTCATCTCCTGCATCAAGATCCTCTGGTTTGAGCATTCACCGCTATCGCTCTCCCCGACTGCACCCATCTCCCTTTGGGAAGAAAGCAAAAATAGTAACGTTCCCAGCTTCCACCGGGGCTACCCGCACTCGTCCACTCGCGACCGGGCATTGAGTTTTGCAATCTCTTGCACCACCAAGCGATTGTTAAGGACGATGTGAGATGCATCGAGATGTCCGACATTTCTCGTAACACTAGCACTTCCACCGTATTCGTCCATGAGATCAATGACTCGCTTTGCTTTTCGTGATCGTCGATTAACGACGATACTTGAGTTCTTTCCGCAGCGATCCCGCAGGGCTTGAATCCACGAGAGGTTAGTACCTTAAAGATCGATGAGGAAAGGGAGGATGATACTGTGTCCTTTTCTCGCCATATTTACAACTGTTGAAAGATTGTTTTTCCTATATCAACACTTAAACCTTTTCCTATTTTGTATAGAACAATGCTTGTTCAATTGTTACAATTGATTTGTTCAAAGAACACAACCAATTGTGTATCATTAACTTGTGCAAAACAGCAAATAAGGCAGTGAGTCTGGATGTTGGACACCTTGAAACCCATTTCTTCACCACTCCACCGGTGAGATATGAAATCACTTCATCCCTATCATTTATCACTTCCCGCTCGCCTCTCATCATCATTTACTCTATTCAAACATTGATTAATTGTAGTCGGTGTGAAGTCATAAAATTTGTTATAGAGAAACACTTTCCCAAAGTTTTTCGACTTGGGTTTCTCTATTTTGCTTGTTAGATTTGCATAAAATAACTTCACTACCTTGTCTACATAAGGACATTTGTTATTTACCGAGTCTAGTAGATTTCTTGAAGTGAAGAAATCCACCAGACCGTGACTACTACAAGACGCAATGTCCAATACCTTCTCGGTTCGAATGGCTCGACCGTTGAACCAAGACCAATGTTTTGAGTGATTGGTCTAAAAACTCGAGAGAAAGAGGTTACCTCGATGCGCAGTTCGTGAGCTCTTGCTTGTTAGACCTGACATCTTGGAATCGGAAGATGCTTCAGAAGATGTCATAACATGTCCTGTGACATCTTGAGGGGTTGATGATGATTTTGTTTCCCCTGAAGTCTGACCAGATTTCTTGAAATAAAACTTCTTCAGAGGGGTGTCGTCTGGAATCTCATCTTCCTTACTTGATTCTGGCAGATTTGTGACGGAAGGTGAAGCAGGTGATTCCGGTTGGGACTCACCCGAAGGGGTCTTTTCTGAATCAGCATAACTGGAGCTTGTAGAGGGAGGAGTCGCTGACTTATTCCTTTTGGTGGGAGATTCACCACTGCCAAAGGCCTTCTCAAAGTTTCGGACTGATCTCCGAGTGGGAAAAGCTGCTTGATTTGTCCTCTTTGGGAGGACGGAAACATCCGGTTTCTAAGTTGATAGGATTGTTTGTTTCCCCTGGATAGGCGATTTCCAGAGGTTCTTGAAAGACACTTACCACCAAATCTGTGCACAATGGTGGACTTGTGCTCATTGGAGAGTGTTCTGGGACGGATGGTGACATTTTTGGTGACATGGGTGAGACATCCATTGGAGAGAAAGTGGAAGGAGAGAAGGAGAAGTTAGGGTTTTCGGGGTTTACAGGAATGGGAGTAGTTTGTGAGGTTGGTGTCTTGAAAGAGGGATTCATCGTGGGTGATGTATGAAAATTTCGTTCCCGCCCCCTTTTTTTTTTTTTTTCTTTTTTTTCGTTTTTCAGAGGAAGTTTCTTTGGAAGTGAGAATTAGTAATTAGTGAATGATTATTTATACACTTGGCAAAAAAACTATCTACATAAGTGTTTAAATTCTATACAAAGACTAGTTCCTAAGGTTTAGAGGTTGTTTCAAAATAGACATCAAAACCAAGAGAAATTTTTCAACAAAAAACAACTCAACATTAATCGACACACGTCTTTTGAAAAATCTGGAAATCTGAGTGTTATCAGAAATGTTTAGCACATTTTGTGTAACACGGAAGTCATTTTCTCATAGGAACAGCAGTTTCGGCAACTAAACAAGACACTTCATAGAGTTTTGTCTCTAAATTGGTGGAACAATGTATATTGAGTCCACATAGATAAGATCTTGTGTCTATCACGATATAAATTATAAGTATGTTGATACTCCTATAGAATAGGAACGGTATCAATTTTGTGTATGTTGATACTCCTATAGAATAGGAACGGTATCAATTTTGTGGGTTTTGCCCAACATTTTACAATTCTCGAGAATTTAAGGCTTTGCCTTATTTTTGATACTCCTTTTTATGATTTTTATATCATCGCAGAAACAGTATCATTTAAAAAGGTGTTCCTTTGAGAAGTCATGACCCGTTAGAAACACAAAACAACTTTAACATTTACCGACAAGAAGCAGTTCCAGATTTTACTCTGGATGAATGTTACCACAAATGTCAGGGACATTTCGGATAACACACTCCAGCAGTGTCAATTTTTATATTGAACAGAGACCGAGAGAGTTTTTCAAGTTTGAAAACCTCTCATGATCTAAAGCTTTTGTAAAAATATCGCTAGTTGATGAGAAGTGTCAACATAATCGATTCTAACTAGCTGTTTTTCAACCAAGTCTCGAAGAAAGTGATGTCTTATATCTATATGTTTTGTACGAGAGTGCTGAACCGGATTTTTAGATATATTGATGGCACTCATATTATCACAGTACAAAACTAAGATATTTTTTGAAACACCATAATCGTCTAACATGTGTCTTAGCCATATTAATTGAGAGCAACAACTCCCCGCTGCTACATATTCATTCAAGGTTGAGAGTGAGACACAATTTTGTTTACGTATCAGAAACTAAGTTATTGCCAAGGTAAAAACATCCTCCACTAGTACTTTTTCTATCTTCCACATCCCACTTCAATCCGAGTCACTATATCCTATTAGATTAGGATTAGTGTCTTTGGAATACCAAATTCTAACTCACACGTGTCGTGACATATCTTATGACACGTTTGTGACGTTTAAGTGGGAAATTTTAGGGCATGCTTGGAATCGTGCACACACAAACACTAAACATAAGATCCGGACGACTCGCGGTGAGATACAAAAGACTACCTATCATAGATCGTATAAAGTTGGGTCAACATTCTCCCCAACATCATCTTTGGATATAGTGCAGGTTGATCCCAGAGTCTTCATATGTTTGGCATTCTCCAATCCAAACTTTTAACCGTGTTCTTGGCATATTTGCTTTGTGAAATGAAGATACCCTCCTCATTTTGTTTTATCTGCAAGCCTAAGAAAAAGGTTAGTTCCCCTATCATGCTCATTTCGAATGTTGAGGACATAGCTTCGACAAAAGTCTTAAGATGAGACATTGAAGTCGAACCAAAAACTATGTCATCTACATAGATTTGAGCAATAACCATATCTGATCCATGGTGTTTTATAAATAAAGTACAATCAGCTACACCACGTATGAAGCCAAATTCAAGAAGAAAATTAGTTAAACGACCATACCATGCACGTGGAGCTTGTTTTAGTCCATCTGAGGCCTATTTTAACCTGTATACATGTTGTGGATGGTGAGGATCTTCAAATCCTTTGGGTTGTTCAACATATACCTCCTTATCAATATATCCGTTCAAAAAGGCACCTTTCACATCCATTTGGTGAAGAGTTATCTTTAAACAACAAGCTATGGCAAGTAATAATCTAATTGATTCAATTCTAGCTACTGGAGCAAAGGTTTCATCATAGTCGATACCTTCGACTTGAGAGTATCCTTGAGCCACTAGTCTAGCTTTATTTCTAATAACGATTCAGTTAATCGATTTATTCTTAAAGATCCATTTAGTTCCTATTACATTAGTCTCATCAGGGCGAGGAACTAGATCCCAAACCTCATTTCTGGTGAACTGTTCTAGTTCTTCTTGCATGGCTTGTATCCACCAACTGTCTTTTAGTGCTTCATTAAAGTTTTTAGGTTCCAAAGTAGAAACATAGCACAATTGACTTACCTTGTGATGTATGGTGGACATACACGCATACTTCACCATGTCTCGGTAATTTTTTGGCTCTTTTCTCCTCGTTTTTATTCCTTCGAACACTTCTCCTATTACATTCGGTGGGATGGTTTCTTCGATTACGGATGAGGATCCTGCGTCTTGAATCATGAAGTTCGATTCGAAATTCTCGTGATGTTCTCATCTTGATTCTGAGATGTTCGCAGATGTTGTAACATTTGGTGTAACATCTGCATTTTCCGTGTCCGCCTCCCGTATTATTACGACAAAGATCTCATTCGGTGTATTTCCTGCATAATCTACATTATCATCAAAAACAATGTTAGCAGATTCTTGTACGGATTTGGTTCGAAGATTGTACACTCGGTAAGCATGACTATTTTGAGAATAGCCTATGAAAATTCCCTTATCACTCTTAGAGTCAAACTTTGCTCGATTATCTCTATCATTTAGAACATAGCATACACAGCCAAAAACATGAAAGTAACGTAGATTTGGTTTCTTTCCATTCAAGATCTCATAGGGTGTCATTTTGTTCTGGTCTAAGATAGACTCTATTAGAGATGTGACTTGCAGTGTTTAGAGCTTACGCCCAAAACGTTTTGTGATTTTAGAACTTAGCATGACTCTAGCCATTTCTTGTAGGGTTCTATTCTTCCTCTCTGCTACACCATTTTGTTGGGGGGTTTTGGGAGCAGAAAATTCATGGAAAATACCTTTTTTCTCACAAAATGTAGAAAATTGATTATTTTCAAACTCCTTTCCATGATCAGATCTTATCCGAAAAATAGAGGAATGATATAGATTTCTAATTCTAGAGTACAATATTCTAAACATGTCAAACGTTTGAGACTTTTCTTTCAAAAAGAATATCCAAGAGTATCTTGAAAAGTCATCTACAATCACAAAGGAGTACCTCATGCCTCCTAGGCTATCTACCTCGATTGGACCCATAAGATCCATATGTAAAAGTTGAAAGCAATGAGACGTACCTGAGAATTGTCCATCAATCTGAACAACTTTGTGAGGGACACGGGTTTGCTTACCTTTGAGACAATCTTCGCACACCACGGTTTCACTCATAGGACTTAGTTTAGGAATGCCTTTTACCGCCTCGTAAGATATCAATTTTCTAAGGTTGTGGTAATTGACATGTCCTAGTTTTTGATGCCACAATGATGTCTCATCACCCTAACACTATTACATACCTTATGTTCTCCGACAAGATAGCAATTATCACTTGTTCTTGTACCATTATGTCATTATCGTTGTTAGTTTCATCGATCACAGTACATGCGTGTTTATTGAATCTTACCTCGAGTTGTCATCACACGGTTGGCTTATGCTAATTAGGTTAGCCATCGGACCATCAACGTCAAGACATTATTCGATCTTTGGAATTCGGGGACATTAATTCCTCTTCCTATTATCTTACTCTTTTCACCTCCTCCATATGTAACATTTCCTCCATTTAGAGCTTCGTAGTTCTTTAGCGATCTTTTGTTCTGTCATATGGCGGAACGACTTTGTCACAAAGTACCACGATCGAGATATTGGTCGCAGATGCGGTTATGGCTACATTACAACTTGTTTTCTTGATGGGAACCCAAACCTTTTTGTTACCTTACGATTTTTGTAGATAGAGTAGTCTCTTGAGTCTTTGTCTGAAGTTCTTGTGACGATGGAAGACCTTTTCTTTACGAGTTTTAGTAACTTAAAGCAAAAAGGTTTTAAATGTCCAATTTATTACAATAATTGCACACATAGTTGCTACCCTTCCTACGGTTCATTTCCCCATTTTTAACAAACAAGTTGGAACATAATGTATTGATAGGATTCTTGTACCCCAAACCAGTACAGTGAGGTTGACTAACACTAAGGATTTCATCTAATTTGGAGGTGCCTGTGTTAAGCTTTTGAAGGTTGCTTGGCGGATCCAACTTTGCACTTATCTTCCGAATTCAAGATCTTTTTGGTAAGAGTCACTTCCGATCGGGTAATGGTACTTATCAAATCTGCATTCTCACGAGTTAGAGTTTTCACCTTTGATTCAAGTTGATTAGATTCAATGATTAAGTCCTTGCAAAGGGCTTGCAATTCCTTAATCATATCATCCTGTAGTCTTCTTGAGTCTTAGGTTTAGAATCATTTTTTGAAATAAAACCACAGAAGCAATTGACATCTGAAGAATTAAAAAACTCATACCTGTCTGCTGTTGCTGTATCTGCAGATGTTACAGCTGATGTTCCCGGAAATGTCATGACATTTAGTGTATCACAGTCAGCTAAACCTTCATCATCTGACAGAGAATGTTCAAAACAGCGATGGCATTGCTTGTGACTCTATTTCTGTATTCTCTTCCCCTTCACCTTCATCATCACTTAGGGAAATCCATAGACTTTTGCCAACCTTTCTTAAAGTGTTTGCACACTCGTTGGCATAATGACCCCATCCCGAGCAGGCATGACATTGAATGCTGTCGAGCTGCTTGGGATCGAACCTGGTTCGGTCAGAATTTATCCTCCTAAGTTGATTGCCTTTTTGTGCGTTGGGAAAATTCTTGGTAATTCGTGGATTGAGTCCTTGGTTTTGGTGCTCTTTAGATTTATTCTTATCTTCGTTGAATCTTCTTAACATCGTATTGAACCTACGAGTAAGGAGAGCAACGTTGACACCATCCCCAATTTCTTGAGTGTTTCATCCTCTTCATTGACTTAGTCTCTAAGGATTTTGCTTGAAGGGCAACATCCTTGCCTTTGTATAAAGACATTTGGTTTTACATGTTCATCTCATATGTTTTGAGAATGCTCATTAAAGTATGTAGGTCCATTGTGGCAAGGTTGTGTGTGCTTCTTCGCAAATCGCACAAATCTTAATGTTGAACTTTTCAGGAAGAGATCGAAGGGCTTTTTCAACAAGTTGATTGTTGGTCAATGGAGAACCAAGAACTTGACATTCATTAGAGATATCAATCAACTTTTCAAAATAGGTTTTAATATCCTCCGATTCCTCCATCCTTAAACGTTCATACTTACTCGTGGCATGCGAAGCTTCGTTCGTCGAACACTTGAACTACCTTCACAATGAGTTTGTAAAGTATCCCAAGCATCCTTGGCAGTAGAGCAATTTTGAATGAGTTTGAACATGTAAAGATCAACCCATCCGAAAATAGCATTTAGTGCCTTTTCGTTGAAGCCTGCACTATTAGTTTCTTCAAAAGTCCATTCGGCCTCAGGCTTGACCAAAATGTCGCCTTCCTCGTCCGGTGGAAGCATAGGAACAGTGTATCCATTAGTAATAGATCTCCATGCTCTAACATCAATGGATTTGATGTGAGACCGTAGGCGAATCTTCCAATAAGGATAGTTTGATCCATCTAAAATAGGAAGTCTACCAATATTTGGATTACCCGGATCCATAGTTAAGTAAAAGGACCGTAGCACTTATTATGTCAAGTGTCGGCTCTGATACCACTTGAAAGGAATTGTCGCACTTAAACTATGGAATGAATAATTTCAAAGAAAGAAGAGGTAAACTTAAAGACGATGAGAATGTTCCCAAAAATGTTACGTGACATGATGGAACATTAACAAAACGCAGAACTAAAGCGAGTTTGAGATGCGTGAAATAAATCAAGGACACCAAAGATTGTTTTTCATAAGTTATATAATTGTATATAACTTATAGTGGTCTCATGACCAAAAATTTATTGTATAAAAATTATACAATCTTACAAATCCCTTGAGAATGAATAGTAATCCGTGAAACAAAAAGGGATTAAAAGAAGTTAAGTCCTAACTTCTAAGCCTGAAAAATCTATCTAAAATAGAAGTGAAAAACACCTATTACAATTGCTTTGAGTTGAAAGAGCAAGTATAGATCTAAGAAAACAATTCGTAATTTTGAACAAGTGTAATCACAAAACAGTGCTCGATCCAAATTTGTTTTGAGGCAATATTTGAGACGTCTCGGATCTGAATTTATACGTGGAAAACTGGATGATTAAACCTTGAAGTGAACCCTCTATTTATAGTGGAGAGTCCACCCAAGAGGCTCCTTGATTCTCGGTGGAGGTTGAGCAGAATAGGGTTGGTTGGAGCTGTTCTTTAGCCTTAAAACTCTCACCAGATTTGACTTTGTCTTCCTGAGAATGCTCCTTCCGTTATGCACTCTCCTTGGACTTGGTCTTGTCAAGTACTATCGTGTTTCCCTTAGCTCCTAACCAAGCCAAACATTCACGTGATAAAATCTTCTCAGCTTCAGAATCTGCTCCGTGAAGATAGGCAAAACTTATGCCAGAAATGTCCTTCCAGATGTCACGACATTTGGGATGACATTTTCCTGTTTTTACTTTAACACCAAAAAGAGACATGTTACGGAAAATGTTAGGACACAGAACCTAACACTAACAATTCTACTAAATTTGTAGCAGTAGAGTCACATTGAACTAACAGTCCTAGCTTTTTGGGCCAATGATTCTGCATGATAACTCATATTCTACATCTCTGTTTTATCTTATCATATTTTTTCGGTATTATTGGCTGAGCATTCTGGTTGTGACATTCTGTATTTTTTAGTCAAAGTAGGAAAATTTGCAACTCGATTTGGATTAGACGTGTGATTCTCTTTATTAAGACTTCAATGAGTAAGTAGTTCTGTATGAAATTTGTACAGTTTTGACACTTACGGAGGTTGATTTGAAGTGTTGGAAGCTATTGCTAAGGAATTCCTCCTACTTTAACAGTCCATTTCACTATTGGTATTGTCCGCTTTGAATATAGGTCTGTACAATTTTAAAAAGGTCTAATGCTTATTTCCTTATATACTCAGGATCACTGTTTTAATTGAATAATCGAAGTCACTGCTGACCCTCTCAGCTCGAACCAAAGTTAAGCATATCAACTTTGATTTGATACCAAAACATTTTTAAATACCCATAATTAGCAAATTTCATACATCAAATATCTTCTCTGTCCATCGCCTTGCTCCAATTAATAAATATAGGGAAAAAATTAATAAGTTGCATGTAAATTGTATGGATATTTTTAATGGGGTGAGGTCTTTTAAAAAAAAAACAGAACTTGACCCAAATGGGTCATATCATACCAGTATCAGAGCTAATGGTTCAACGAGATGAGTATGGAGATGGTGGAGTGATATCATACCAGTATCAGACCACGTCTATTCTTTTGCTCGTATAGGGGTCGATTTATTATCTTTACCCATAACTTTGGAGATGAAGGGAGCCTTGGAGTAACTGGTAAAGTTGTTGTCGTGTGACCAAGAGGTCATGAGTTCAAGCGTGAAAATAGTTTCTTAATGTGAGGTAAGGCTGCGTAGAATAGACGTGGTCTAGCCCTTCTCCGGACCTCACGCATAGCGAGAGCTTAGTGCACCGAGCTGCCTCCTTTTTTTACCCATAGCTTTGGAGATAAATACACAAAAAAAGAAAATAGGCTTTGATGTTGGTGACACACAATTAGTCTTCAGATAAAATCAATAAGGTGATGAATGATACACTTGATGGTGTAATCCTTGACTCAAAACAGACAACATCACGATGTTAAGAATATTTTTAGGTCTGTTTTAACCCAAAAAAAGATACACAAAACAGTACTAACATTTACCAAATTTCAACCACTTTAAATGAGAGTGTAAAACAACAATCGTTCGGCTTTTAAACTCCAAAATATTTTCTTCCTCCTTCAGGTTAACGAAGCAATAAACATAGCATTCAGCCTACAAAAGAGGAAGTAGAGCAATTGTCTGCAAGGGCTCGTTGTTGGATTGAGGCCCAACGGAAGGCGTGGATCAGAGGCTCAATATATGAAGCATTAGACTTAGGGTGGCAAAACCAGCCCATAAAATGGTGACCAGCCTAACTCTCTTAGGTTTGGACCGGTTAAATAAATATGTTATATATAGTCATGATAAAAGGGAAAAAAGTTTTATTAGGTACTTAAACACATTTTAAGAGAACAAACAAAAAAATTAAAATTTAGTAAAGTTGGACGAATTGTGTTATGAGCCGATTTTTATCCATTTCAGCTGAACCCATTAATTTAGCTCATTTTAATCCGTCCAAATTCAGCCTAACCCCCATTTGTCACCTCTAAAATTGGACTATTAGTTACAATCAGTTAGGTTTTAGCTAGTGGTGCATGATATGCAGTACATTGGCACATCATAACAGCTTATTCAGTTTATTAGTCATTCGAGTCGACACTACTAGCTGCAGCCCATGCTTATCATAGTAAGAAAAAAAACAAGGTTGACAGAGATATTTAGTTCGATGATTATATGTAAACAAACAACTGTACTTGACAAGAGTTGTCCAGTTTTTTATAAGATTTAATTAGGCCACTTCAAAAAGCTACTCCAAATTCTGATAACTAAACTAAGTGCAAAAGGTCAATTTTACTTTTTGGAAAGTTTTTTTTTTACTTGTTCCAAAAGGTGGAATCTCCCACCCAAGAAACCCCACACCCCGATCCGACAGAGTTGGTGGAAGAGTTAAATCATGGTGACTTAGTTGATTCGAAAGGCTAGACCCGTGCTACACCGCGCACAAGGAGCCCCTCATTTATTTTGAGGGGTAACTCCCACACTGCCGCTTGCGGGACTCGATCCTTGGTCTACTTCACCCTTGGAACCAACTAAGCTGCCCATGCGGACAATATTTTTTTTTACTAGTTGAAAAGAACCAATGTTCATATGCAACTTTAGGCCGTGATAGACGGTTTTATTCAGAATATCAGGTGTGTCCACATTCATTTCATTTCATTCAAAATTAAATATATATTTGTTGAATAATTGTAGAAAGTACATATTATACTTCATTAACTTTGTATATGCATCAGTATTTTGTCCAGCATTATTTCGGACATATTAACTTAGAATTTTGGAATCATATCTCTAATTCTGGATAGTCTTGGATTTCCTTAACGTGTTTCGATAGTCCATAAAAAAATAGCTGCATAAAGACTAGAGATGACACAGACGAATTCAAAATTTGAAATTCATGAATTTCTATGATAATTTAAATTTGTATGTGAAGTGCATTTAAAAGAGAATCATAGCAGAAAACCGACAGTTCCTTTAATATATAGTATACTATACACTATACAGTATATAGATAAAAGAAGCATATTGATATCCAAAGACAGTTCACTGTGTAGTCATAATATAAAATTAATAGGAAAAAACAAAAGAAGTCAGATTGATAAAATTAAGGCAGGCTGGAGCTGGGCTGGCTGTCTAGCTGAGACTTTAAACTAATTGACAAACTTTAATTTTTGCATGTGTCCTACCCTTTTATATTCTGTATTTCTTGCTTTTGCAAATGTTAAATTGTACTTTGTTATTATAACAATATTACCTTGCTTTCTAACTATGTGCATTGTTCTAATTCACCATCTTAGTCGGATCGCAACCCTCTAGTTTGTTTTATTCTGATGATCAATTAGCAGCAGACCCAAAAGTTTTATTAAGGATGTTCGAATTTTGAAGAAGTAAAAACACAACCGAGGAAGAATGTTCAAAACATGATATATAGTCATAGTAAATAATATTTTATTTATCTATAGTGAAAGGGATTGTCGAACTTAAACTATGGAATAAATAATTTCAGCAAAGAAGAACAGAGGTAAACTTAAAGACAGTAAGGAATGTTCCCAGAAATGTTCTGTGACATGAACTGGAACATTAACAAAAACGCAGAACTAAAAAACGAGTTAAGATGCAGCGGAAATAAATCAAGAACACCCAAGATTGTTTTTCATAAGTTATATAATTGTATATAACTTATAGTGGTCTCATGACCAAAAATTTATTGTATAAAAATTATACAATCTTACAAATCCCTTGAGAATGAATAAAAATCCGTAAAACAAAAAGGGATTAAAAAGAAGTTAAATCCTAACTTCTAAGCCTGAAAAATCTATCTAAAATAGAAGTGAAAAACACCCTATTACAATTGCTTTGAGTTGAAAGAACAAGTATAGATCTAAGAAAGCAATTCGCAATTTTGAACAAGTGTAATCACAAAAACAGGCTGCTCGATCCAGCTGTATTTGAGGCAATATTTGAGACGTCTCAGATCTGAATTTTCTTCTGCAAAAACTGGATGTTAAAGCCTTGGAGTGAACCCTCTATTTATAGTGGAGAGTTCACCCGAGAGGCTCCTTGATTCTCGATGGAGGTTGAGCAGAATAGGGTTGGCTGGAGCTGTTCTTCAGCCTTGAAATTCTCAACAGATTTGACTTTGTATTCCTGAGAATGCTCCTTCCGTTATGCACTCTCCTTGCACTTGGTCTTGTTAAGTATTATCGTGTTTTCCTTAGCTCCTAACCAAGCCAAACATTCACGTGATAAAATCTTCTCACTGTAAATCACGTGAAGATAGGCAAAACTCTTGCCAGAAATGTCCTCCCAGATGTCACGACATTTGGGATGACATTTTACTGTTTTTACTTAACACCAAAAAGAGACATGTTACGGAAAATGTTAGGACACAGAACCTAACACTAACAATCTCCCCCTTTTTGCCTTTCTTCACAAAACTAAATAGTTTAATAATTTTATCACAGGCAAATATCTCAACCTTCAACCTGAAAGAGTTATAAAGCATGATATATACACTATGTGCCAGTAAGTTACTCGAATCAGAGTATGATGCAAATGCGAGTATACATCTAAAAGATTAATGCATTGAAACCATCAATATACACATAAACAGTATAGAATAAATAGCAATATATAAACAGAATTAAAATGTCTCAAACTGTCAAGCCAAATAACTACGATCACAACTAATAAGCATTCAACAATCGCTACTTAGCAATTTCTAAACACAAAGAACCTTAGAGTTGTTTCCCACTCACCGCCACCTCCGATTGTCCTCTGGTTTCATTTCCCCCTGTATCAAGATCCCCTCTGGTTTGTGCCTTCACCGCTCGCTTCCCCGACTGCACTCCATCTCCCACTTTTTGGGAAGAAAGCAAAAATAGGAAACGTTCCCTAGCTTCCACTGTGGCTACCTGCACCGTCCACTCTCGCGATCGGGCATTGAGCTTTGCAATCTCGCACCAGCCAAGCGGTTGTCAAGGACGATCGTGAGATGTTCTGAGATGTCCGGGACATTTCGTAACACTAGCACTTCCACCGTATTCGCCCATGGAAGATCAATGACCGCTCTTGCTCTTCGTGATCGTCGATTAACGACGATACTTCATGTTCTTTCCAGCAGATCCCGCCAGGGCTTGGAATCCTGTGAGGTTAGTATTTTAAAGATCAATGAGGAAAGGAAGGATGATACTGTGTCCTTTCGCCATATTTACAATCATTGAAAGATTGTTTTTCCTATATCAACACTAAAACCTTTTCCTATTTTGTATAGGAACAATGCTTGTTCAATTGTTACAATTGATTTGTTCAAAGAACACAACCAATTGTGTATCATTAACTTGTGCAAAACAAAGAAATAAGGCGTGAGTTTGGAGGTTGGACACCTTGAAACCCATTTCTTCACAACTCCATGGTGAGGTATGAGATCACCTCATCCCCGTCATTTATCACTTTCCATTCTGCCTCTCATCATCATTCACTCTATTCAAACATTGGTTAATTGTAGTCGGTGTGAAGTCATAAAATTTGTTATAGAGAAACACTTTCCCAAAGTGTTTCGACTGGGTTTCTCTATTTTACTTGTTAGATTTGCATAAAATAACTTCACTACCTTGTCTACATAAGGACATTTGTTATTTATCGAGTCTAGTAGATTTCTTGAAGTGAAGAAATCCACTGCATCGTGGCTACTACAAGACGCAATGTCCAACACCTTCTCGGTTCGAATGGCTCGACCGTTGAACCAAGACCAATGTTTTGAGTGATTGTCGTTAAAAACTTGGGAGAAAGCGGTTACCTCGCACGCATTCAGAGCTACCGCTTGTGAGACCTCGGACACCGGAATCAAGTTTTGTGGATAGATGATCCGTAAGATGTCATAACATTTTCTCGTGACATCTTGAGGGGTTGATGATGATTTTGTTTCCAAGCATGACCGATTTCTTGCGATAAAACTTCTTCACGGGGTGTCGTTCGAATTTCATCTTCTCACCGGATTCTCGCAGTTGTGAGGAAGGTGAAGCAGAGATTCCGGTTGGGACTCAACCGAAGAGTCTTCTCGAATCGCAGAATCGAGCTTGAAGAGGAGGAGTCGACTTCTTCCTTTTGGTGGAGGATTCACCATCGCCAAAGGCCTTCTCAAAGTTTTGGACCGATCTGCGAGTGGGAAAAGCCGCTTGATTTGTCCTCTTTGGGAGGACTAAACATCCGGTTTCTAAGTTGATAGGATTATTTGTCTCCCCGGATAGGCGATTTCAGAGGTTCTTGAAGTCACTTATCACCAAATCTGCACAATGGTGGACTTGTGCTCATCGGGAGTGTTCTGACCGTGGTAACATTTTCGGTGACATGGGTGAGACATCCATTGGAGAGAAAGGGGAAGAAGAGAAGGAGAAGTTAGGGTTTTCGGAGGTTACGGGAATGGGAGAGGTTTGTGAGGGAGATGTGTTGTGCGAGGGATTCATTGTGGGTAATGTGCGAAAATTTCGTTCCCACCCTTTTTTTTTTTTTTTTTTTTGTTGTTTTTCGGAGGAAGTTTCTTTGGAAGTGAGAATTAGTATTTAGTGAATGGGTATTTATACACTTGGCAAAAACTATCTACATAAGTGTTTAAATTCTATACAAAGACTAGTTCCTAAGGTTTAGAGGTTGTTTCAAAATAGACATCAAAACCAAGAGAAATTTTTCAACAAAAACCAACTCAACATTAATCGACACACGTCTTTTGAAAAATCTGGAAATCTGAGTGTTATCAGAAATGTTAGCACATTTTGTGTAACACGGGAGTCATTTTCTCATAGAATGCAGCTTTGCAACTAAACAAGACACTTTATAGAGTTTTGTCTCTAAATTAGTGGAACAATGTATATTGAGTCCAAATAGATAAGATCTTGTGTCTATCATGATATAAATTATAAGTATGTTGATACTCCTATAGAATAGGAACGGTATCAATTTTGTGGGCTTTGCCCAACATTTTACAATTGCCGAGAAATTTAAGGCTTTGCCTTATTTTTTGATACTCCCTTTTTATGATTTTTATATCATCGCAGAGAACGGTATCTTTTTAAAAAGGTGTTCCTTTGAGAAGTTATGACCCGTTAGAAACACAAAACAACTTTAACATTTACCGAAAAGAAGCAGTTCCAGATTTTACACTGGATGAATGTTACCACAAATGTCAGGGACATTTCGGATAACACACCCCAGCAGTGTTAATTTTTATATTGAACAGAGACCGAGAGAGTTTTTCAAGTTTGAAAACCTCTCATGATCTAAAGCTTTTGTAAAAATATCAGCTAGTTGATGAGAAGTGTCAACATAATCGATTCTAACTAGTGCTTTTTCAACCAAGTCTCAAGAAAGTGATGTCTTATATCTATATGTTTTGTAATGCAGAGTGTTGAACCGGATTTTTAGATATATTGATGGCACTCATATTATCACAGTACAAAACTAAGATATTTTTTGAAACACCATAATCGTCTAACATGTGTCTTAGCCATATTAATTGAGAGCAACAACTCCCCGCTGCTACATATTGATTCAAAGAATGAGTGAGACACAATTTTGTTTACGACTGTACAAGGAAACTAAGTTATTGCCAAGGTAAAAACATCCTCCACTAGTACTTTTTCTATCTTCCACATCCCCAGCCCAATCTGTCACTATATCCTATTAGATTAAGATTAGTGTCTTTGAATACCAAATTCCCAACTCATACGTGTCAACATATCTTATGACACGTTTGACAAAGATTTAAGTGGGAAATTTTAGGGCATGCTTGGAATCGTGCACACACACAAACACTAAACATAAGATCCGACGACTCGCGGTGAGATACAAAAGACTACCTATCATAGATGCGTATAAAGTTGGGTCAACATTCTCCCCAACATCATCTTTGGATATAGTCCGGTTGATCCCATCTGAGTCTTCATATGTTTGGCATTCTCCAATCCAAACTTTTAACCGTGTTCTTGGCATATTTGCTTTGTGAAATGAAGATACCCTCCTCATTTTGTTTTATCTGCAAGCCTAAGAAAAAGGTTAGTTCCCCTATCATGCTCATTTCGAATGTTGAGGACATAGCTTCGACAAAAGTCTTAAGATGAGTCATTGAAGTCGAACCAAAAACTATGTCATCTACATAGATTTGAGCAAAAACCATATCTGATCCATGGTGTTTTATAAATAAAGTACAATCAGCTACACTACGTTGGAAACCAAATTCAAGAAGGAATTGAGTTAAACGACCATACCATGCACGTGGAGCTTGTTTTAGTCCATACAAGGCCTTTTTTAACCTGTATACATGTTGTGGATGGTGAGGATCTTCAAATCCTTTGGGTTGTTCAACATATACCTCCTTATCAATATATCCGTTCAAAAAGGCACCTTTCACATCCATTTGGTGAAGAGTTATCTTTAAACAACAAGCTATGGCAAGTAATAATCTAATTGATTCAATTCTAGCTACTGGAGCAAAGGTTTCATCATAGTCGATACCTTTGACTTGAGAGTATCCTTGAGCCACTAGTCTAGCTTTATTTCTTATAACAGTTCCAGATTCGTCAGATTTATTCTTAAAGATCCATTTAGTTCCTATTACATTAGTCTCATCGTGCAGGAACTAGATCCCAAACCTCATTTCGTGAACTGTTCTAGTTCTTCTTGTACGGCTTGTATCCACCAACCGTCTTTTAGTGCTTCATTAATGTTTTTAGGTTCCAAAGTAGAAATATAGCAAGATTGACTTACCTTGTGATGTATGGTGGACATACACGCATACTTCACCATGTCTCGGTAATTTTTCGCTCTTTTCTCCTTGTTTTTATTCCTTCGAATACTTCTCCTATTACCTGCTCATGGGATGGTTTCTTCCGATTACGGATGAGGGATCCTCGCATCGAATCACGAAGTTCACTTCGTAATCCTCATCGTGAGCTGCGGTGTTCTCATCTTCTACAGTGTTCTGCAGATGTTGTGACACGGTGTAACATCTGCATTTTCTCGTGGTCCGCCTCTCCGTATTGTTACGACAAAGATTCACATCGGTGTATTTCTGCATAACTGCATTATCATCAAAACAAGTTAACAGATTCTTGTACGGATTTGGTTCAAGATTGTACACTCGGTAAGCATGACTATTTTGAGAATAGCCTATGAAAATTCCTTATCACTCTTAGAGTCAAACTTTGCTCGATTATCTCTATCATTTAGAACATAGCATACACACCCAAAAACATGAAAGTAACGTAGATTTGGTTTCTTTCCATTCAAGATCTCATAGGGTGTCATTTTTGTTCCCGGGTCTAAGATAGACTTATTGTAGATGTGACTTGCAGTGTTTAGTGGCTTCGCCCAAAAACGTTTTGACGCTTTTTAGAACTTAGCATGACTCTAGCCATTTCTTGTAGGTTCTATTCTTCCTCTCGCTACACCATTTTGTTGGGGGTTTGGGAGCAGAAAATTCATGGAAAATACCTTTTTCTCACAAAATGTAGAAAATTGATTATTTTCAAACTCCTTTCCATGATCGATCTTATCCAAAAATAGAGGAATGATATAGATTTCTAATTCTAGAGTACAATATTCTAAACATGTCAAACGTTTGAGACTTTTCTTTCAAAAGAATATCCAAGAGTATCTTGAAAAGTCATCTACAATCACAAAGCGAGTACCTACGCTCCTAGGCTATCTAACTCGATTGGACCCATAAGATCCATATGTAAAAGTTGAAAGCAATGAGACGCACGAGAAATGTCCATCACTCGAACAACTTTGTGAGGACACGGTTTGCTTACCTTTGAGACAATCTTCACACACCACGGTTTCACTCATAGGACTTAGTTTAGGAATGCCTTTTACCGCCTCATAAGATATCAATTTTCTAAGGTTGTGGTAATTGACATGTCCTAGTTTTTGATGCCACAATGTTGTGTCATCAGTCCTAACACTATTACATACCTTATGTTCTCCGACAAGATAACAATTATCACTTGTTCTTGTACCTGTCATTATGCATTTGTTAGTTTCATCAGTCACTGTACATGCATGTTTATTGAATCTTACCTCTAAGTTGTCATCACACAGTTGGCTTATACTAATTAGGTTAGCCATCAGACCATCAACGTGTAAGACTTTATTCAGTGCTGGAATTCCAAGGACATTAACAGTTCCTCTTCCTATTATCTTACTCTTTCCACCTCCTCCATATGTAACATTTCCTCCATTTAGAGCTTCGTAGTTCTTTAGATGCCTTTTGTTCCCGCTATATGGAATGAACGACCATCATCAAAGTACCACGATCCAGAGATATTGGTCCTTAGTGCGGTTATGGCTACATTACAACTTGTTTTCTTGATGGGAACCCAAACCTTTTTTGTTACCTTACGATTTTTGTAGATAGAGGAGTCTCTTAGAGTGCTGTCTGAAGTTCTTGACAGCATTCTGGAAGACCTTTTCTTTCTGAGTTTTAGTAACTTAAAGCAAAAAGGTTTTAAATGTCCAGATTTATTACAATAATTGCACACATAGTTGCTACCTTCTTACTGTTCATTTCCCATTTTTAACAAACAAGTTGGAGCATAATGTATTGATAGGATTCTTGTAGCCCAAACCAAAGACAGTGAGGTTGACTAACACTAAGGATTTCATCTAATTTGGGTGCCTTTGTTAAGCTTTTTGAAGGTTGCTTGGCGATCCAACTTTGCACTTATCTTCCGAATTCAAGATCTTTTTGGTAAGAGTCACTCACTGGGTAATGGTACTTATCAAATCTGATTCTCACGAGTTAGAGTTTTCACCTTTGATTCAAGTTGATTAGATTCAATGATTAAGTCCTGCAAAGCGGCTTGCAATTCCTTAATCATATCATCCTGTAGTCTTCGAGTCTCATGTTTAGAATCAATTTTTGAAATAAAGCCACGTACAATTGACATCCAAGAATTAAAAACTCATACTGTCATTGTCAGATTCTGCAGATGTTACAAATGATGTTCGGAAATGTCATGACATTTAGTGTATCACTACTAAACCTTCATCATCCGACAGAATGTTCAAAAACAGCCGCATTGCTTGTGACTCTATTTCGTGTTCTCCCCTTCACCTTCATCATCACTTAGGGAAATCCATAGACTTTTGTCAACCTTTCTTAGAGTGTTTGCACACTCGTTGGCATAACGGCCCCATCCCGGCGAGCATGACATTGAATCTTTGCCGAGTGCAGGATCGAACCCGGATTCGGCGAATTTATTCTCCTAAGTTGATTGCCTTTTTGTGCGGTGGGAAAATTCTTGGTAATTCGTGGATTGAGTCCTTGGTTTTGGTGCTCTTTAGACTTAGATTTATTCTTATCTTCGTTGAATCTTCTTAACATCGTATTGAACCTACGAGTAAGAAGAGCAACGTTGACACCATCCCTAATTTCTTCAAGTGTTTCATCCTCTTCATCGACTTCCGTCTCTAAGGATTTTGCTTGAGGGGCAACATCCTTGCCTTTGTATAAAGACCTTTGATTTTCCATGTTCATCTCATATGTTTTGAGAATGCTCATTAAAGTATGTAGGTCCATCAGGCAAGGTTGTGTGCTTCTTCAATCGCACAAATCTTAATGTTGAACTTTTCAGAAGAGATCGAAGGGCTTTTTCAACAAGTTGATTGTTGGTCAATGGAGAACCAAGAACTTGACATTCATTAGAGATATCAATCAACTTTTCAAAATAGGTTTTAATATCCTCCGATTCCTCCATCCTTAAACGTTCATACTTACTCATGAGCATGCGAAGCTTCGTTCGTCGAACACTGAGCTACCTTCACAATGAGTTTGTAAAGTATCCCAAGCATCTCGCAAGAGAGCAATTTTGGATGAGTTTGAACATATAAAGATCAACCCATCCGAAAATAGCATTTAGTGCCTTTCGCCAAGTCGCACTATTAGTTTCTTCGAAGTCCATTCGGCCTCAGGCTTGACCAAAATGTCGCCTTCCTCGTCCGGTGGGAGCATAGGAACAGTGTATCCATTTGTAATAGATCTCCATGCTCTAACATCAATGGATTTGATGTGAGAACGTAGGCGAATCTTCCAATAAGGATAGTTTGATCCATCTAAAATAAGAAGTCTACCAATATTTGGATTACCCGGATCCATAGTTAAGTAAAAGGACCTTAGCACTTATTATGTCGTTGTCGCCCGATACCACTTGAAAGGGATTGTCGAACTTAAACTATGGAATAAATAATTTCAAAGAAAGAACAGAGGTAAACTTAAAGACGAAGGAATGTTCCTAAAATGTTCGTGATACGAATCGAACATTAACAAAAACGCAGAACTAAAAAACGAGTTAAGATGCAGCGGAAATAAATCAAGAACACCCAAGATTGTTTTTCATAAGTTATATAATTGTATATAACTTATAGTGGTCTCATGACCAAAAATTTATTGTATAAAAATTATACAATCTTACAAATCCCTTGAGAATGAATAAAAATCCGTAAAACAAAAAGGATTAAAAGAAGTTAAATCCTAACTTCTAAGCCTGAAAAATCTATCTAAAATAGAAGTGAAAAACACCCTATTACAATTGCTTTGAGTTGAAAGAACAAGTATAGATCTAAGAAAGCAATTCGCAATTTTGAACAAGTGTAATCACAAAAACAGGCTGCTCGATCCAGCTGTATTTGAGGCAATATTTGAGACGTCTCAGATCTGAATTTTCTTCTGCAAAAACTGGATATTAAAGCCTTGGAGTGAACCCTCTATTTATAGTGGAGAGTTCACCCGAGAGGCTCCTTGATTCTCGGTGGAGGTTGAGCAGAATAGGGTTGGCTGGAGCTGTTCTTCAGCCTTGAAATTCTCAACAGATTTGACTTTGTCTTCCTGAGAATGCTCCTTCCGTTATGCACTCTCCTTGGACTTGGTCTTGTTAAGTATTATCGTGTTTTCCTTAGCTCCTAACCAAGCCAAACATTCACGTGATAAAATCTTCTCAGCTTCAGAAATCTGCCCGTGAAGATAGGCAAAACTCTTGCCAGAAATGTCCTCCCAGATGTCACGACATTTGGGATGACATTTTCCTGTTTTTACTTAACACCAAAAAGAGACATGTTACGGAAAATGTTAGGACACAGAACCTAACACTAACATATAGAGTATAATTTTTCGGTGAAGGGTGTTCGCTCGAACACGCTTAAGCTAAGGTGGCTCCGCCACTGCGATCAACATAGATCTTATAAAACTCGCTATAAGAAAGAGTCGTTTTATTTCATTATCTCTTCGTTATTTTCAATATCATCCACTAGTTCAAGATTAATTATGGCAATCTCATGCGACATATTTTGTCCATAACTTTATTTTCTCAAGTTTTTTTAATGTAAATGTGGAGATGATAGACCATTTTATAATAAAGTGACAATGTTCATTCTTGAAAAAAAGAATATTTTTTTGTTGCAATATCATTTGCCGTTATGGTTGGGAATATTATACATCATCTACTGCGGCGAACGTATAGATGCATAATTGGTCTTTCTGTATCACCTTCCTTCATAGAGAAGGAGCTCTCCAAATAAAACTAGGGACAGTGTGGTTCACATAAGAAAAAAGATAATTATCGCATAACTAATTGGCATATTAGATATTTTTCCTCATGTTTTAATTATTTGTCTTACCTTCTTTGCGTTTTCTTTTTTAGTTACTTCAAAAAAGAATGATACATTTCCTTATTTGACAACAATTTAACTTTAAATTTTACTTTTACGCTTAACGAGATGATCTATAATCACACAAATATTTTTTACTTGTTTTACACGGCAAGATTTAAAAATCTTTCTTTATTTCTTAAACTTTGTACCTAATCAAACTACATCATATAATTTGGGACCGAAGGAATATCATTTTCTATATTTAGAGAGTAACTCTTTACGCTCAACATTCACTTGACATATTTAAAACTACAGGTTCAATATCACAATATTCAAAAGTTTTTTTTTTTAATTTTCTTAAACCATGTGTTGAGATAAACTGAGTAAGCGTTTGACCATGCGTTTTCATAATTTAATTTCAAATCACCGTTTGTTTATGCAAATTGGATAAAATTTCAACTTCAACTTTATATCATGATTTGAAATCTCAAATCATCCAAAAATGTGTTATTTGGGATTCCAAATCATGATTTCAAAAAAAATAAATGTAAAACTTCACCATAATTTTATATTTTGTAAAAAAAAATCAAAAGTTGGTAAATATATTTACTAATCATGTTTACCATGCATTTTATCAAATATTAAAAGATATACAAGTTGGTAGTATATTAAGAGATTGTCCATACCATATGGGAGGATTATATTAAAGAATAGTTACACTAGGACTCAAGTTCAATTTTTCTTTTTATTGAACTAAAGTTTCATCTATTGATGTTTTTTAGAAAGCATTTCTAATAGCGTATTAATTTTGTTATGAACTATGATTTGCTCATTTGGTAAGATTGTATGATAATTGAAAAACTTTTGATGGTTTCCATAACTTGTGAGATTTTTTATGTCTATGATAAAAAATACAACTTAAGAAATTTAAATTGCATGTCCAAACAAAACTTCAACTTTAAATCATCATGAATTCAAATCCTAAAACAAACAAATGAAAGTATACGTACCATAATGTAAGAATAATTAGAATGATTTCCTCCCCTCCCATCTTTCACAAATGTGGTAAATATAATATCATTACAAGCTACAATCATGCTAATCTAATCTCCAAAGTATATGTTAGAGGATATGATGAAGAGTGTATCATGCTAATCTAATCTCCTAAGTATATGCTAGAGGATATGATGAAGAGGGTATCATGCTAATATAATTTACCTACCATATACATGAGATGCTACAATCAATAATTACTAATTACAATAATAATTATTAATTATTATATCACTCCCCAACAGTCGAAGCGGGAGGCAGGCGTATGCTGAGACTGTCCCGAAAATCTTTAAATAATACCAGCGGAAATTCTTTAGTAAATATATCGGCAATCTGATAGCCTGACGGGATATGTAAGACACGCACTTGTCCGCGTGAGACCTTTTATCGAACGAAGTGGATATCAAGCTCAATATGTTTGGTGCGTTGATGATTGTCCGGATTCCCATAC
This sequence comes from Przewalskia tangutica, assembly GCA_029844215.1. Taxonomy (NCBI): domain Eukaryota; kingdom Viridiplantae; phylum Streptophyta; class Magnoliopsida; order Solanales; family Solanaceae; genus Przewalskia; species Przewalskia tangutica. Next base: position 334,091 of record CM056730.1, on the reverse strand, counting down.
ATGTAGATAACACTAACATTATCGCAATACACAAATGTGGCCTTCGAAATTTCACAGTGAAGTTCTAGGAGAAGATTCCGAAGCCAACACGATTCAGACACAACATTGACAACATCTCAGTATTATGCTTCGACATTATATTTGAACAACGTTGGTTGCCGTTTTGAGGACCAAGATACCAAGTTATCACCAAGAAATATACAATTCCCAGAAGTGGAGCGTCTGGTGTCTGGACATCTTCTCCAGTCGGCATCAGTATATGAGACAAGTGTGGATGTCGACGATGGGTATAAATGTAAGTCATACTCTAGAGTACCCTGTATATAACGCACAATGCGTTTGAGAGCATGCATATGACCATCCATAAAATTATGCATGAATAGACACGTGTGTTGCACTACATAAGAAATATTCGGCCTGGTGAAGGTGAGATATTGCAAGGCTCCTGCCAGGTTACGGTAAAGTGTCGGATTGCAAATGACTTTCTGGAGAATGCACTCAATTTGGATTTAGTATCAACTGGAGTGGTCGATGATTTACAAGATGACATACCAGCTGTTGACACCCAATTTTGACCCTCCCGTCCAGTCATTAACTATAAAATTACACTAATTTTGTAAAATAATTTTTAGGATTTTTATAATAAAATGCAGCGAATAAAACATTAAATACAGGCATAAATAATTAATTTAATAATGGCGTCGCGTCTTACGTAAAGTCTTAAGCATTTAGAGTCCCGCGCCCGCATTTATTAACTTTAAGCCCTGTCATGATTTCTTAATAATTAATAAATACATAAAATAAATAATTTAGCAACGACGTCGTGTCAAGTAGCATAGCCGCATTTAGTAATACGCAAGAGAATTTCGTAATCATTTGTAATTTAAAATCAATTTTTTATTTAATAGCGTCGCATTTATAAGGCTTTAAACAATTCTTAAATATCGTACTTGCATTCGGCATTTAAGTAATTTAATATAAACTCAATGCATTTTTAATTTAACTTCGCAATAATGCAATAATAAGATTTTAATAGCGCCGCGTTCTAAAATATTAAGCATTAATTAAATAGCACGCCCGCATTTATTAGACTAATTTAACACCTAAATAATTAGACTAATGTAGCACCTAGATAATTATAATAAAGCACCTAATTAATTTAATCACATTTGTTAATTAATTAATTATAACACTAACCTAAACTAAAACCTATTCTAATACCTAAAAACTAACTCCTAAAATCCTACTCAAAATAAATACACCTTTTATCTACCAAGAACTTTTCGACCCCCAATTCTTATCCGCCAAACATCACCCCAAACTGCGACGCGACGCGACCGCAGCCCGATTACTCCAAACGTTATAACCCTTCGTTTACCCCAACCTCGTGAAAGAAAACCAAAACCCTAAGCGTAAAAACCTAAAGGCCTCTTCACCCGTCGCGCCATGCCCGATTTCACGGAGAATCCGGATTTCCTGCTACCCACGCACACCCGCCCACTTCTTCTTACCATAAATCACACCACAACACGCCCAGTAACGGCGTTATCAACATTGTCAGCAACGACACCATCGATTGCGTTCACGCAACGACGCCCGGAAGAAGACGCCCAGCAACGGCGTTATCAAGACAAAGAAGTCCGAAACGACGCCATCATCGCGATATCACATGCATGCAGGGACGATTTTCTCTGCTTCAAAATTGCATTTCCTCTCATTCATGCTTTATTCGTCTTAGCGATTATGCACTAACTCTTTCTTGAGCTTTAGTCTACGTGGTACATTTGCGGCAGTGACATATACGCGTTCACAATCGCAACACGCCTGCAAGGTCGAAAAATCACAGCATTTGCAGCATCGCATCAACACAGCAGGCATCACATTTTGCAGGATAACCTTTTCTACTCACAGTCACATTGTTTTTAAAATGATGCGTCATCATTTTGCCTTAGCAGTTATGCACTAACTCTTTCTTGAGCTTTAGTCTACAGGCAATGCAGCAGCGACAACGATCCGCATTCACAATCGCAACACGCCCGCGGCGAAATCACAACATTTGCAGATCGCATCAATACAGAGCATCATATTTTTGGCAGATAACCTTTTCTACTCGCTTGCATTACTTTAAAATTATGCATCATCATTTTGCCTTAACAAGCATGCACTAACCGCTTGTTCAAGTCTTAGTACGCAGAGCAGTGAGCACAACGTGGATTTTCTCTTCAATAACCGGCAATCTGTTGGGGGGCCAACCTTCCCAACGATTGGCAGAAGCGGCCTCAAGCGTCGGTACACTCGCTCCACACCACCGTAGAACCCAAAGACCACAAGCCATAGCAAGACACCCGTGTTGAAGCCGCTTATATTCTTTTACTTTTTACACCATAGCGGTGTCATCATCTTAACTCGACATCGGGGCCTTTTAAGTCCGCGTTAGCGTCTTGTGTTTTGACCACGGTAACCCAAAGGTCGCCATAACTCGACAGGGCGACTTTGAGTCCGCGTTAGCCCGCCTTGGGTGTTTAGACCATGGTAACCCAAAGGTCGCCATAACTCGACATCGACGCTTTTTGATTTTCGTCACCTTGTCTACCGCCAAAGATTTCGCAGTCGAAGATCGAGACAAAATTGGCTATGAGTCAACGTCTTTGTCCGAAGATTCTTCCATCATCTCCATACAAAGAGGGACATCTGTTGACACCCAATTTTGACCCTCCCGTCCAGTCATTAACTATAAAATTACACTAATTTTGTAAAATAATTTTTAGGATTTTTATAATAAAATGCAGCGAATAAAACATTAAATACAGGCATAAATAATTAATTTAATAATGGCGTCGCGTCTTACGTAAAGTCTTAAGCATTTAGAGTCCCGCGCCCGCATTTATTAACTTTAAGCCCTGTCATGATTTCTTAATAATTAATAAATACATAAAATAAATAATTTAGCAACGACGTCGTGTCAAGTAGCATAGCCGCATTTAGTAATACGCAAGAGAATTTCGTAATCATTTGTAATTTAAAATCAATTTTTTATTTAATAGCGTCGCATTTATAAGGCTTTAAACAATTCTTAAATATCGTACTTGCATTCGGCATTTAAGTAATTTAATATAAACTCAATGCATTTTTAATTTAACTTCTCTTTCATGCAATAATAAGATTTTAATAATAGCGTTCTAAAATATTAAGCATTAATTAAATAGCACGCCCGCATTTATTAGACTAATTTAACACCTAAATAATTAGACTAATGTAGCACCTAGATAATTATAATAAAGCACCTAATTAATTTAATCACATTTGTTAATTAATTAATTATAACACTAACCTAAACTAAAACCTATTCTAATACCTAAAAACTAACTCCTAAAATCCTACTCAAAATAAATACACCTTTTATCTACCAAGAACTTTTCGCCCAGCCCAATTCTTATCTGCCCAAACATCAGCCCAAACCTGCGACCCGCGACCCGCAGGCCCAGTTACCCAAACGTTATAACCCTTCGTTTACCCCTAACCTCAGGAAAGAAAACCAAAACCCTAAGCGTAAAAACCTAAAGGCCTCTTCACCCGTCGCCGCCATGCCCGGATTTCTCGCCGGAGAATCCGGGATTTCCCGTTACCCACGCACACCCGTCCAGCTCTTCTTTACCATAAATCACACCACAATCACCCATAAATTTAGGAAAATCGCCGCGTAATAGAGACCCTCAGTCGATTTTACACCAAGAAATCCGACAGAATCGGATGGAATCAATGCACGAATCAGCCTTAAGACATTAGAACACGAAATGGAGGCTATATAAATCATTCAAATACACATGCAAAGGGGCGGAGGAGAACAGAGAGGAAAAACTGGAATTGTTAGCAGTAGTTAATAACTCAATCGGGGGTTAGGGACCTAGCACCCAGATAATTAGCGTCGCGAACAGGATTTCAAACCCTTTCCTTCAAATATCGATAAATCGGAACCAAACTTCGCCTTTTCATTCGCATCGCAAATCGAAACCCGAATGAGCCGACGACTTGATACGCTGCCTCGGTTCGCTGTCCGGAGAAGGTAAACCCATTCCCCTTCAGATTTTCTCATGTGATTTACACTTTATAACCTGTTTGATTGATATGCTCTGTTAGTAATGTTTAACATTTTAGCCGCTGTTGTGTATGGTCGAAATTACTGGTTTAGTGTCGATACCATTTTACTTGACAGTCAACTTGTCTATTTTTGCTGTTAATACTCACGACGCGATGTGTTAGTTGGTATACAATTCACGTGCGTGTATTGTAAATCTGTGTTCATGTCGCGTGGTAAGACAACCTCTTTGTTATGCTATCAATGCTGGAATGGCCTATAGTACTCACAGTACATATAAGAAACTGTGTAATTAGAGCTAGGAATATCTTTTTTTTTATTGTCTTTCTATGTCTGATTTTAATACCACTAAAGTCTATCCCAAATTGAACCCGAAAGTAGATAACAAATTGCCAACTGGTTAAACAAATCGGGAAATATCAATGAGTGCCTAAAAGTCGTTAAGAGATTTGTTCAGAAGCTTATGTGTAGCTAAATGATTCAGGCAGTGACTAATTGATGTCTTATTGAGGCGGTGACTTGTCGGTCGAATACATCATTACTGTTGATACCTTAACGTCAATCCGACACATCTGTCTGGTTAATGTAGCCCATACCCTTTAAGAAATATCCATGTATCCATGTACCAAGCATAATATGAAGTTGTAATGGCTGTAAGGCCATGTTAATCTTACTGGCACATTCTTTGAAGTTAATATGATGTCTAATCAGTCCCTTTTGAGATCGTTTCCAGCAGCATGTTATAAGTCCTATAGCCTATGTATCTCGTTAGTGTCTTTATATCGAGTTTAGATCTTCTGTTGTCAGTTGTGATCCATCTTGAGGCCTTTAAGTTATAGGCAGGATCATGAAACTGTTTGACTATGCCCGTATATTGTATCATATGTATGTCATACTAGTATCATGTATATCTTTCATATTCGATAGGTTATTGAGTGTATCATGTCTGTAAGTTTAAAACTGGTCGAGAACAACTCGGTGTCCTTCAATACTATCTTGAAATAGCTATCGGTTCATCTTTATACTTTAAAATTTGTCTGCTGAATTGATTGCGTTACTGATATGTGATCACATGTTGAGTCATCTGGTTTGTTATAGCAATAAGTTGAAAGGTTGTTGAATCCACCCTCTAAAATTGACTATAGATCAGGGAAATCTCCCCTCTGCTTGGAACAAAAACTGAAATTAGTCCCTGGATAATTTTCTTGAACTTGAATGAACTTGAGTGACAATAATATAGCAGGAATCAATCTTTCCCTGTGCGATCTAGCCTGCAGTATTTCAGTTTCCTAGTTGTAGTTCAAAATCCCAAATTCAGGCTTCTTAGTTGATTTAAATAATATAAAAAAAAATGCATATGTTCCATGTATGAGTTAAGAATGAAAAAAAATTGGAATTTGTCCATTACTGCTTGTAGCTAAAGCCCAAGGATTTGAATAAACCTTGGCCCTGCTTTGCTTTATTGTTTATTGTTTGTTAGCAGGCCCAACACTGGGCCGGTACATTGTCTTTCATACTAGGCAGATTTTAAGGCTGTTTGTTTTTTTTTGTATATTTTTATTATTATTTTTATCTTGAGTGTGGATTGGGCCAGCTTAATACCTTTAATGGCTGAAATAAAGCAAGCTATGTGTGTAACTTATGTGTCAATACTTATTATGTGTGAGGTTTAGATCATATACTAATTCTTATTTTCCTTTGTTTTACATGAAATGCATCGAAAGAAAGCGAAGAGTCTCATGGCGAGACTCATCATAAGCTACAACAAATGAAGACTCGCATTTATGTGCATCCACCTCGCATAGGAAAATTCCAAACCGCGCGAAGGACATCGCCATTCTTCAAGTCATCATTAATTCATATCACTTTATCATTTGTTGTAATTATTTGTCTAACATTCTCTCTAACATTAATATATTTAGAATAGTTTGAGCTCGGGTTGTCCTTAGTAAGAGTCTAAAATTAGAAACTTACTTGCCCCTTTAAGTAAACCATCTTAACTTAAGTTATAATTAAACCATTTAATCACATAATTACTCATGTAGTCTAGACATTATTTCTGTCATTAAATCTTAACTTGCATAATTAATCATATGTAGCTATGATATTATTTTCAAGATTCCTAACCCATTTGCTATAACATCCATATAGAAATCTTATTTTTATATACTAAGAAATCCCTTAAGCGTGTGATATACTAATCAAGGCAGGCAAATGTACACATTTAGTCAATTAATCTATTTTTGCATTACATATTTTTAATACAAATAATATAAAGCATGCTTTAAACTTTACATGTGTTTTATAGCACTAATCTTATTAATCTTTGACTAAAAAATACTTTCTATTAAATATCTTTCAAACATGCATTTTTTAGCATAAATAATTAACCACAGGTTTGAGCGGACAACATGAGTTAGCGGATCCTTTAGGATGCCTAACCCCTTCCCTTTAGGATAATAAAGAACCCTTACCCAGAAACTCATTAAGTTTAGCAGACCATAAAATGGAGTTAACGTTGACTTAAACATAGTCGGCATTTAGGTGTCCTAATTCACCCAAAATAATTAGGTGGCGACTCCCGCGAACCCTTTGGCACTTTTAGCACCCTTTTTTAAACTTTAACATTTTTAGCACTTTTAAGCACCCCTTTTACATTTTAGCACCCTTTTTAATTATTTAGCATTTTATTATTTATTTTCTAACATTTTTTACTTAAGCAGGACTCGCTTTTTAGAATGCCGCGGCCGAAAAAGGGCGCGACACCATCACGTTCAACAATCTCAGCTGCATACTTCCTTTGAGATAAACATAAATCACATGCATGACGTGTCATAACTACGCCTAGAAAGTAGTGCAGTGCCCTAAGATCCTCCATGGAAAATTCAGAGCCAAACTGTGACATAATAGACTTGCGAAGAGCATCAGATGAGGTAGTTAATATAATATCATCTACATATAAAAGAATATAAGCAATATTATTACCCCGTCGGAGATAAACAGAGAGTGATCGGAACGACTGTTGGAAAACCAATATTCAAAACATAATTTACAAACCACTTGTACCAGGCCCGGGGAGCTTGTTTTATAACCATATAATGATTTTTTTAGCAAGCACACATGATTGGGATACTTGGAGTCCCTGTAACCCAAGAGTTGGTACATGTATACAGTTTCATTTAGTAGCCCATGAAGAAAGGCATTCTTGACATCCAACTGATCGGTGTATTTTATATACACTTTTTGAGTCGTTTTTAGTTAGTCTTTTGTCCATTTTTGTACAAATATGTGTTGTCTGAGGATATATTTTCTTTCTTTTGAGTCAAATTGGTTAAAGTGGCTTTTTGGCGGAAAAGGAGTGAAAAGAGGGCAAAAATGGAGGTTCCATAGCTCGAAATGCGAGAAAGTGGCGAACCAGGCACGGACACGGGCCAGGCGCCCAATCTTGAAGGCTTGCGAAGTTCAGTAGCCGCGCCTCTAGACAAAGAGTGCGGCGCGGCTAATCATCGTAAAGTCACTTAGAACTTCCGGCTGATGCAGTGTCGCGGCCGACGCGGGAAAAATCAGGTTTTAGACGAATTATGGGCCAGGCCTGAAGAAAAACCTTAATGTCGGTTTGGAGGCTATAAAAAGAGAACCCTATGCAGTTTTTAAGGGTTCCCTTCTTGCCAATAACACAACACATCTTGGAGTTCAAGATTGGAGACCATTACTTAGTAATTTCTTTTCTTTCTTTTACTTTATTTTCATTTTTATGTTGGATATTGAAGCTAGGAACTAATTCTAATATAGGGTTTTCCATGTCAATTCACTTGAACCTTATTTTATAAATTAATGCATGTTTATGGTTGTTCTTCTTATTGTTGAGATTTATCCAATAGATGATTTGATTGCTTGGTAATTACTTGATCATTAATTATCATTACTTATATGATTTCTAACCGAAATACGAAAGGGGAGGTTGTGACTATGTTGTAGTTGGGTAGACATAGGTCGAATTGGGGATGAAAATACCTCAATTACTTGTGTAGCATTAATAGAGTTTTTGTTCTTAATCCTCCTATAGAGCCATCCTTATCACCGAAAGGCATAAAGGAGCGCTACTGGGGTTGAGTGTTTATATAACCTTAACAGGAGTATAAAACGAATTAGTAAACCCGTTATCTCCAAAAGAAGAAGAACCATAGTTAATTGCATTAATAAGTAATATAAGTGGATAGTTGAGGAGACTTGGAAGCCCTATTTCCATCATCACTGAAGTAAACACATAGTTAATTAGTCTTTAAAATTATTAGTTATAATCAACAACTCAAATATCGGTCACCAAATAGATAACGAAGAATAGAAGTTGGTACTTGAACACTAATTCCTGAGGACGATAACTCGGTCTTCAAAGACTATATTACTTGACTCGACAACGTGCACTAGCGTTAAAGTGTGTGCATTAAATCGCGCATCACCAACTGATGAAGTGGCCATCCATTCGAGAAAGCCAAGCTAAGGATTGTTCTGATAGTTGTCGGTTTGACAACTGGACTGATCGTCTCACCGCAATCTACACCAACATGTTGTGCCTTTCTATCACTTACAAGACGGGTCTTATGCCGCTCAAAAGTACCATCAGATTTTTTTTTGTGACTGAAAATCCACATATATCGAATTATATTAGCATTAGGGGGACGAGGTACCAATTCCTATTTTTAATGAGAGCATTAAATTCATCATCCATAATCATTTTTCAATTTGGGTCATGTAGAGCTGACACGGGATTATGAGGCAAATGTGATTTGGAGACATGGGTGTGTAGATTATATTTTGCGTTGGGTGTGACAATGTCATGTTGACTTCTGGTGATGGGTCGCTGGGTCAGAAAGGGGATTGGGCCGAGGGATTGTCAGAATTTCCTAAACCGGGGCTGTTGGAAATTTGGCCTTTGTTTCTGTTAGTGGACTGGATAGATCTTCCCTTGGCTATCACATCTCATTAGAAGCGTTCCCATCTGAAAATTCTTCACGAAAAATCTAAAAGGGTCAAAAGCAACAGACAACCAATTATCAATAGTAAATTTTCTAACATATACCAAGTTTTTAATTAATTATGGAACATAAAGAACATTATTTAAGGTTAATGGTGGGTTTGGTGGGGTCAATTTAGTAGAACTATAACCTGAAATTGTAATAGAATGATCATTTCTGACAATTATACCATTATTTTTGCTCAAATTAAAATAGGACGAGATATTACCTTGAGAGGGTGTCATATGGGATGATGTTCCGGAGTCCATATACCAATCGCGTCGGGCGGATTAAGTCCAAGAGTGTGCATGACGAACTCAATATCTGTTGGGCTAGTGATCGATGTATTTTATATACACCTTTTGAGTCATTTTTAGTGAGTCTTTTGTCCATTTTTGTACAAATACGTGTCGTCTTAGGATAAATTTTCTTTCTTTTGAGTCATATTAGTTTAAAGTGGCTCATTGGCGGAAAAGGAGCACAAAGAGGGCAGAAATGGAGGTTCCAGAGCTCGAAAAGCGAGAAAGTGGCGAACCGGGCACAAAACAGGCAGTGCGCCGCCTCGGCCAGCGAGGCGGGCGCCACGACGTCTAATCTTCAGAGAGTTGCAGGGGAATTCTGGCGCCGCATGGCTGATTCTGCGCTGAGCGGGAAAAATCAGAATTTCGAATAGACAATGGGCCAGGCCTGAAGGAAAACTTGCATCACGTTTTGGAGGCTATAAAAAAAGAACCCTAGGTCAGATTTAAGGGTTCCTCTTCTTGCCAAATCACAACACTTTTGGAGATCAAGATTGGAGACCTTTTCTTAGTAATTTCTTGTTCTTGTTTTACTTTCTTTACAGTTTATGTTGGCTATTGATTTAGTTCTTGTCATGTCTATGGCTAGGAACTAAATATACGTAGGGCTTTCCATGTCAATTCACTTGAACCTTATCTTTATGAATTAATGCATGTTTTTTGTTCTTCTTCTTGTTGTTGAGATTTATTCAATATTTGTTTTGATTGCTTGGTAATTACTTGATCACTAATTATCATAATTCTTATGATTTCTAACCGAAATCAGAAAGGGGATGTTGTGAATATGTTGTAGTTGGATAAACATAGGTTAAATCGTGGACGAAAGTACCCCAATACTTGTGTAGTATTAATAAGGTTTTTGGTCTTAATCCTCCTCTAGAGTCAATCTTATCACCGAAAGGTAGAAAGGTGCTATATTGGGGTTGAGTGTTTATATAACCTTAACATGAGTATAAAACGGCTTAGTTAACCTGCTATCTCAAAATAGAAGAAGAACCATAATTAATTGCATTAATAAGTAAGTTAAGCGGATAGTTGAGGAGTTTTGGAAGCCCTATTTCCACATTACTGAAGTAAAACAACATAGTTTAGTTAGTTTTCATAATTATAGTTATAAACAACATATCAATCATCGGTCACCAAATAGATAACATAGAATAGAATTGGGTACTTGAACACTAATCCCTGAGGACGATAACTCGGTCTTCTAAGACTATATTACTTGACTCGACATGTGCACTTGCGTAAGTGTGTGCATAAATCGCGCATCAAGTTTTTGGCGCTGCCGAATGGGCCTTCTGTCACTGGTTCGGTAGTGGCCCAAAACTGCTACTGTTATTACTGTTTTGCGACCCATAATTGTTAGGCCCATATAAATTGGTTGGTTGCCGGTGGCGCCGATGGGCCTAGGACTAGTCTGGACGATTTCCATCGGATCGCGGTGGCACAACCCAAGGCCCGTCGGGACCACTAGTGGATCGCCGGCGGCCGCCGATAATGGCCACCGTTGTTATCTTATTCGCCACCATTTCCGTCGTCACCACCGGAATTTGATGGACCCCATTTTTGTTATTTTCGCAATTTTCACCACCATTTCGTCCTTTTTGTCCCCGATTTTGTTGTGTAGGCTCAAAATTGGTAGTATTTTCATGTGTCGGGGTGACAATCATGGCGGAGTTTGATACGGTTGCGGTCTTTTGGCAAAACCCGCCTCTTCAAGAATGAGCATTGAGCGGGCTTTGTAAAAACGTGGGAGGGGATTGCTTTGTCGGATGAACGTTCCCACGCCACTATATGTGTCGGTAAGTCCGGCAACTAATTGTAGAACCAATCGATTGTTAGTGATCATAGAACCAACATTCTTGAGTTGATCCGACAAAACTTTGAGGTGTTAACAATATATCGACGCATTTGGAAAATTCATTATGTCAGTGGTGGAAAATTCTTGCTCCAACGTGATGGCTCGAGAATTTTTGTTGTCTTGAAAAATATCCCGCAAACGATTCCAGACCTCCATTGTCGTAGAATTGGGTTCCATTATTGTGTGCAACAAATCACTAGAGATAGTTTCTTAAATCCACGAGAGAACGGTGGCATCGAGAGTTATCCAAAGTTCTTTTTCATCGTCGGTGGTTAACACCTTTTCTTTTCCCTTTTCCGGTGGAATTATGTGATGAATAACCCGTTGGGAACGACAACAAATTTTAAAGAGCTCGATCCAAGTGGCATAATGAACATTTTCCATCTCAAAAGTGATAAAAATATGTGTTTTGATATTAGAGACTGCAAGAGCGGGATGAAATGTGAATTTGTAGTCCGACGTGGTTGATCCGAAGAAACAACGATAATGGAAAAAAGGTAAAAGAATCAGAGAGAAAGAGTTGTTCGGTCGATGGAGGAAGAGGATAGGTGGACCGTGTTTTGGGAATTTTTTTTATTTAGGAATTGGATCTTTTCCCTAATCTTTTGATACTATCTAAGAATGATTTCCTTTCCTCTTATCTTTCACAAATGTGGTAAATATAATATCATTACAAGCTACAATCATGCTAATCTAATCTCCTAAGTATATGCTAAAGGACATGATGAAGAAAGTATCATGCTAATCTAATCTTCTAAGTATATGCTAGAGGATATGATGAAGAGGATATCATTCTAATCTAATCTACCTATGAGTTGCTACCATCAATAGTTACTAATTACGATAATAATTATTAGTTATTCTATCACATAAGAAATTGTATGGGATTTTCCTTTCCCTTTTTGTGCCATAATGTAAAGAACTCCACTGACATTTGGACTTGAAATAGACACGTGAGGGGCTTGGTTGCAGCACAATTATTCATGAGACTGATCACCCTGTCTAAATGCACTGGGGGAGGTTGGAGGGTGACAGAGTGAGTACTAGACCATTGGTCAAAGCCAAGCAACTACTTGTCATTGAGAATTAACAGGTTGAGAGTTGGCACTTGAAATTTGTGTTGATTACATTCTCAATTTTAAGAACAGCAAACTTAACTTGTTAATTAGATGTAGTGTAATATGAGTGTTGTCTTCTCGTATGATCTTGAACAATGAGTGTGTTTTCTTCTTGATCTAATTTTAAGTTGAGTTAGATAGAAGATCTGATTTTCTTAAAATGATAGTACTATCATAGTTAGATCAATTATAGTGACACCTAATAATATAATTATAGAGGTGCATTCAAGATTTAAACTTTATGTGTTTCTATTATAATTTCATAATTATTTTAAGTAAATATTTATAATAATAATACTAATAATAATCGAATTCACAACTAAATATCTAGTGAATTTCTTATTATATATATATAAAGTTTACGCAAAATTTACTGGACTCGTGTGAATCCGTACATTATACTCTAGCTCCGCCTCTACATAACTATGTGCATGTTTGGATTAGCTTTTGGGTACCCAAAATCAATTATGAGTACCTACTTTCGTGAAAATCAGAAAAATGACATGTTTGGCTGGCCAAAATCAATTCTGCCAGAATTGATTCTGATTCTGGCATAATCAATTTTTCCATTAATTTCAATTTGAATTTTATCATTTCCTTTATTAATTTTCATCAACAACTATATCCACTTTCATTACTCTCTTTAAATATTCAAAAATAATTAATAAATAAAATTTAAATATACAACTTTCATTATCCTCTTTAAATATCTAGAAATAATTACTAAAAAAATATTCAAATATACAACTTTCATTACCCTATTTAAATATCTAGAAATAATTACTAAAAAAAATCAAATATACTACTCATGTTCTGTTTTGAATATGCTATTATTAATTTTAGGATTTTTCTCGTACTTGGGAATGAGAATAGTGCAACTCATTTGGATTATCCTTTTCATTTTTCTATTGTCTTCTTTCAAATACTCCGAATATTATTAATATTTTAAATGCAGCAAAACGTGCTCTACAATTTTAACTGAAAATCGATTCCAATGTACTTTTTAAAATAACTATTAAGTATAATATTATTCCTTTTTCTATAATGTATTATTAATATAAACGAAGCTAGTCCAAGAATTTTAAATGAAACTAGTCCCGAGAAATGCGGCAAAATGTGCTCTACAATTTTAACTGAAAATCGATTCCAAAGTACTTTTTAAAATAACTATTAAGTATAATATTATTTCTTTAATAATACATTATAGAGTACATGCAAAATTAGTATTGTAATAATATTTAAATATTATTTGCACTTTAAATTAGTATTGTAATAATATTCTACTAATATTTAAGTACTATATTGCACTTTAAATTCTATTATCTATTTATAATTTTTATTTACATACTTTCATCTATTTATATGTATATTTTTATTTATATGTATGTTCATTTCGGTAATTCTACATTCAAAAGCAATTTTGATCAAAATTATTCAAACATAAATCAATTATAAGAATCACTTTTACATTGTTGCATTCAAACATAAATCAATTCTGTCCACCGTTAATCCAAACACATATAGCTCTAAAGTTCCACCATGTTATGTATGTATTTCTTTTTTCGGCCATGTTCATGTTCTTTTCTTCCTTTTTTCAATTAGCAATTTTTTTCTAGTATTCAACCCACTTATACTTAAGGTGTAGCCTTTTATAAATTCGATTTTTTTTAATACAAATATAAGGTTTGAACCTAAATTAATGGATTAGGCCAAACCAGCACCCGATGAGCTAATTCCACCTGTGGATATATCGAGGTCAGACGAGAGCTCTATACTAGGGAATAAAGACAAGTCTATATATAACCAAGAGTGGAACTCAAAAGTTTTAATTAAACATAAAGGAGCAAGAATCACAACCCTTTATCTGAAACGGCAGTTAATTGTAGAGAAACGACACGCAGTTATTTGTCAGTTGAAAAAATAAATGCTACAACACACCATTAATTTCACACATCCAAGTACGTTCCAAGACATATATACAGTGATCATTCATCACAATGGACCGTATATACAACACACATCAATCATGCAAATAAAGAAACTGTGATGTAATGAAACAGACTTTATTCAGTACCGCGGATCAGGAAAATCTTCACAACAACATTATACTAATCACAGTTTCCCATCTTCCGCCATTAAAAGCAACCCAATAATTGACAATTTAACTAAGCACTACTTCATTCGGAGCATTATCAAGCCCTTGATAGTTTTCTCCTTCTCCGTCTTTACTGTATATTAATATCACAGTCGAATTATCCTCTGAAAACTACTGTAGCTACTTTGGAAGACACAAGGATAAAACATTCATGGCCAACGGATACTGTGAGAATGTAATTTAAATTCCATGAGAACTCTTTCATTTACATTGATTTGAATATTGTGTCATCAAAGATAAAAATAAAACTTTGCACTGGAGAATGTAATCTAACGGTTAATAAATTAGAACCATATATTTTGGGTTCAAATTTCACCGGAGAGTAAACTTAATAAAAATACGTGCCCAATTATAAAAGAATAATGTTGGCGTTTAACTAAAAACAATATTTGATTGTTTGCAAGTTTTAGCTCAACAAGAAAAAGATATGATATATAAACATCACTCATCAAGGGCTCTTGACTTACGCATCTAGCCACCAAAAGAAAACGCAAGATTTGAGCAGCTTAGTCTGTCGAGTAGCTTGGAACGTTTATAATAAATAGCTTTTCACACCTTTCTTTCCTTCGCTCGAGCCGCTAAAACACCTTTCCTTCTAACAAATATAGTGGCTACGCTGTTCCAATTTCAATGTAGTTTTAATCTTATTTTCTTCATTTTACTCCTACTTTAGTGCTTTGGATTTACTTCTAGCCGCCAAACCATTACAATTTTGCATGCCTTTTGGATGATATATTAGTAAACTATCACAATCCCTTAATAAAATTCTTTATTCCTAAACGATCATATATTATGGAAATAAAAGTATATTTTACTCAAAGGTAAGGGGCAGAGAAAGATGCCAAAACTAATGCATGGCCTATTACCTCTGCTCGACGCAGAAATGCTACAGTTCTATCAGCTGCAGCAACACGTGCTTGCAAACAGAATCACACTCACAAGTCACAACTCACAAGCCCCCAACATCATTAAATCAAAGAAAAAACAACTTTTCTAAAAGCTGAATCACAGAATCCAGATTCCATAGCTTTCAGGTAAAGCAAAACATATAAAGTAACTTTCAACCATTCAATACAAAACTCAAAAAGATCTACATCATCATGGTTAGTTAGCTAATCATCCATGTAAACAAGAGTTAACTAATTCCCTGCATATTTACATAAATCTTCCAAGCATTGCAGAATAACAAAAATGAAGCTCTAATTTTTAAAAAAAAATGAAAGATGAGGATTACCATTCTCATTCTTTGTCTTTATGCCTCTGACCCACAAAGGTTATGAGTATATCATATTCTCTCCGAACCTTACTTTATGGGATTAAAGAGTATGTGTTGTTGTTGTTGCTCATTCTTTGATTCGATCTGTTCTCGTCCTGCTGCTACTATGAGTTCTCTTGTTTATAGCATTATAATTACCACCACCATCTTTTTTCTGCTGTGAAGAAGAAAACAAAGGAAATCCAAACACACCAGATTTCGAAGAACCTCTAAGAGAAGTGCATACTGGAACATTCAAAACTGGAGTAACACGAACATTAGCTGAATATGACCTTTCTACCCCTCCTCCTCCATGTTTATACCTTGGTCCACCATTGAAGCTACTTGGACTACTTGCACTTCTTCCTAAGTTGTGAAAAACAATCTTCCCTGACGAATTCATTCGAGGACTATCGTCAATAGATAGTCCTCGAACAGTATTTGTAGTTGCAGATTCTGTTGGTTGCAGTCCCAATCTCGTTGGGATAGGATTTTCCGATGATAATACTCTATGTTTCACTAATCGAATTCTAGGAGGATTAGTGCTATGACTACTTGGTTTATCAGAATCAAGAGAAAGCCTAGGAAGATCATCGTGTTCGTGACCGGAAGAGGAAGATGATGAAAGTGATAATCGAGAACTAGAAATCGATATCGACTCATTATTATCAGTGTCCTTATAGAGTAACGGAAGGTTAATAGACGAGTCATCAGTGGAGGATAGCTTTGAGCTTCGATTGAGGAAATTTTTAAGCGATTTATGTGTGTTTGTACTATTTTTTTGACCTTCAACCACAAGTTTAAGAGCCTTGCAATCTACCAACTGAGCTAGAGGAGCTTGTTGCTGTGTGTTAGAGCAACATTTTTTACCTTCGAGCTTGTCATTAGGCAATTTCTTCAAGCCTAGAAGCTCTCTCCACCGACTAGAACATCTCGGAGCCTTCGGAGAGAACTCCGTACGAGAAATCTCATTTCTCATAAAAAGTTTTGGTGTCTCCGGTGATCTGATAACGGCCGATGTAGACGCTGCCGCCGCCGTCGACGGACGGACCATCGGGACTTGCCGAGGCATGAGTTTTCCATCAGAAAAAAGCTCATCGGCCGGTAACATATTCACCGGATCTTCGAGTCGGAACTCGAAATCCACCATTTCGTTGACGGAAACTTCTGGATCTAATTCTTCCGGCTTGTTTATAGTACTTGTTTTTTCATTGGAGCTGATTCGAGGACTTAACCAGCTGTAGGAGTTGTACTTTGCCGGAGAACAATCGAGAAAATTCTCCGGCGACACACCGATGTTGTTTACGCAAGCTGAAGCCATGGATTAACGTCCTTACAAATATAATAATGAGAAAAGGGAACAAAATATTGAAAAACAAACTTGGAATAAAATCAAATATGCAGTTGAAAGGAGAAATGTAAGGTACCGTTTATAAAATATGAAAGCTTCGAATCCCGAGAACCTTCATATATATGGAGTTGCAGAGAGAGAGAAAGATTGCTAGGGTTTGGAGTTTAGTTGAAGCTAAGCATAGGATAGTATAGTAGGCGCAGTGTAGTGTAGTGTAGTGAGTGTGGTGGCGCCTATTACTAGTAGTAGCAGTGTTGAAAATAGTAGTGATTTCCTTTAATAACAGAAATTTATTAGCTTATGTCCTTTCGCTTTTCAGGTAAGTTTAGATCAATGATGTTTATATTTTTTTTTCATATTCACGTGACAATGACAATGACAAGAATTGCATCTTATAATTTTTTATATAATTTTTATATATTTAAGTTTTAATTTTAAAAATATTAAATTAATTTAATTTAACTTTAAATATAATTAAATTGACTCTTAATAAGTGAAAAAAATTACATAAACTCAGAGAATAGTTAAAAAAGAAGTTAGTTTAATTAATTTGAATTTGTTACGACCATATGTCATAATCGTTCGAGTAATTAATTTGAATTTGCTACGACCAAGGCTAGTGTAAAAGAGATGGAGAAGAGGTTGATGGCCAATAGGGCTTGGGGGAGTAGTGGGGATGCGATTGGTATGTGGAACACGACGACCAATTGAATTCGAAAGGCTGCTACAGAAGTGTTAGGGTCTCGTGGGGTAGTCGCGGTGGGTATAAAGGGGACTGGTGGTAGAATGATATAGTTCAAGAGAAGGTGGAAGCGCAAACAATGACGTATGTGAAATTGGTAGAAAGCAAGGATAAGGTGAAGAAGTGGACGAATAAGAAATTGTATAAGATGGCGAGGAAGGATGCAAAGTTAGAAGCTACGGCGGCGAAAATGGTGGATTTTGGACGTTTGTATGTGAAATTAGAGGAAAAACAGAGATAAGAAGTTGTACAGACTAGCCAAGGCGAGGGAGATAAGGAATCGGGACTTGGATCACGTGAGGTGCATCAAAAACGAGGACGACAAAGTACTGGTGGAGGACGCGCACATTAAGCAGAGGTGGTAGTCTTACTTTCATAAACTCTTGAACGAAAAAAAAAAAGATAGAGACATTGTGCTGGGAGATCTGGAGCAATCTGGTAGGTACCAGAATTTTGGGTATTATGGAAGCATTGAGGTTGAGGAGGTTCGGGATGTTGTTCGCAGGATGCGCAGGGGACGAGCGACCGGGCTTGATGAGATCCTAGTTGAATTTTGAAAGAGCGCATATAGTAGTGATGTCAGGTGGGTATAATTTGCACCTGTCCCAATTAGGACGAGTATTGGTATAACTTTGACGGGTAGTAGATGGGTATGGATGTTGAAAATGTATCCACCACCCATGGGTGCGGAGGAGGGGGTACATGTACCCGTCCCGCCCAATTGTCATCCCTATTACAACTTTATTTTTATCTAAATCCCAAATAATTTTAGCAACCCATAAGCCCAATAATAATGAGAATATCCACTTAGGTGGTGGAGCGGGTGTGGATTTAGGAATATACCCGCCTAATCAGGTATGGATGTTGAAAATGTACTCGCCACAGGTGACGGGTATAAAAAAAATTGGCGGGTATGGGTGTAGGCGAAGGGTATCCGCCCCACCCAATTGTAATCCCTGACAGGAAGGGCAGGTTTGGAGTGGCTGACGGAGTTGTTTAACATCATTTTTAAGACGGTGAGAATGCCCGAAAAATGAAGGGGGAATATAATTATTCTTTTGTACAAGAACAAATGTGATATCCAGAGTTGCAACAACTATAGGGGTATCTAGCCGATAAGCCATACTGTGAAAATTTAAAAAAGAATCGTGGAGATAAAGGTGAGAAGATGTGTGTCTATCTCTGAGAACCAATTTGGATTTATGTCAGGGCGTTCGACTACAAAAGACGTTCATCTTATTAGGAGGTTGGTGGAGCAGTATAGGGAGAGGAAGAAAGACTTATATATGGTTTTCATCGACCTCGAGAAGGCATACGACAAAGTCCCTAAGGAAGTTCTATGGAGATGTTGGGAGATTAGAGGTGTACATGTGGCGTACATTAGGGCAATCAAGGATATATATGATGGAGCCAAGACCAGGGTACAGACAGTAAGAGGAGACTCGGAGCACTTCCCAGTGATGATTGGGTTGCACCAGGCATCAACTCTTAGCTCATTCCTATTTGTCTTGGTGATGGATGGACTGATGCGACAAATCCAATGGGAGGTGTCATGGTGTATGTTATTCGCACACGACATAGTCCTGATTGATGAGACTCGCAACGGAGTGAACGCTAAGATGGATGTTTGGAGACAGACTATGGAGCCTAAAGGGTTCAAGTTGAGTAAGACCAATACATAATACTTGGAGTGCAAGTTCAATAACATGGGCGAGCTTGAGACAGGCGTGGATGTGAGGCTTTGAACTATTGGCGAGTAAAAAGATATTCACAACATCTTATGGCGATTTCTCCCACCAGGTTTATATCATGTACTTTAAGATCACTAATATAATGCTCTTATTGATAATACACGCTAATATTATTCGTTGTATGTGGATTTTTAGAAATAAAAAGAAATCTGATGGTTCTTTTGAGAGGCACAAGACTCATCTTGTATGTGATAACAGTCTCAACAGATGGGAGTGGACTGTGATGAAACTTTCAGCCCAGTCATAAAGCCCGCAACCGTCCGAAACGTCCTTAGCATTGCCATTTCCAAGTCTTGTCCCATTCATCAACTTGATGTCAAGAATGACTTCTTACATAAGGATCTTCATGAAACGGTATATATGCAGCAGTCTATGGGTTTCAGTGATCAGATTCATCCGGATTATGTGTGTCTGTTGCAGAAATTGCTCTATGGACTGAATTAGGCTCCTCGAGCATGGTACCAGTGGTTTGCCAATTATGTCTCCTCTATCGTTTTTTTCACACAGCAGATCTGATCATTCCATGTACATCTACAACAAGGGTACAAACATGTCTTACCTATTTTTATATATTGATGACATCATCTTCACCACCTCATATAATGCTCTCCACTGATCCATTATGTCTCTCATTTTCTCTAAGTTTGCTATGAAAGATCTGGGCCCCTGAGTTATTTCTTGGGCATCTCTGTCACTCGACATTCTGGCGGCCTATTTCTATTTCAGAAGAAGTCCACCGAAGAGATCTTTGACCGTGCAGACATGACATCTTGCAAACCATCCCACACGCATATTGATACCAATTTCAAGCTCAGCGCTAATTTTGTCCCTTCATATTCAGATCCGACTCACTATTGTAGCTTGGTTGGGGCCCTGCAGTACCTTACATTCATGAGACTAGACATATCATATATCATGCAATAAACATGTTTGCACATGCACAGTCCGACGGAAGCACACATGCATGCCCTCAAACATATTTTATGATACGTCCACGGTACACTTCACTTCGGATTACATATATACAGGTTTTCGCTCACTGATCTCACTGCTTATTCTGATGTTGACTAGGGTGGATGTCCTGACACCCGACGCTCCATGTTTGGTCATTGAGTTTTCTTCGGAGATAACCTATTGTCTTGGTCTTCCAAAAGGCAACCTACACTATCATGATCCAGTGCAGAAGCTGAATACAGAGGTGTTGCCAACATCGTCTCTGAGTCTTGTTGGATCTGTAACCTTCTACTTGAGTTTCACTGTCCGATTCAAAAGGCAACATTGGTCTACTGTGATAATATTAGTGCGATATATATGTCCGAAAATCCCGTCCAACATCATCGCACTAAACAAATTGAGATGGTCAAACATTTCGTTCGCGAAAAAGTGGCTCGTGGTCAAGTTTGTGTCCTTTATTTCCTTCCAGATATCACATTGATGACATCTCACCAAAGGACTTCCGCGCATACTATTTGATGATTTTTGAGCCAGTCTCAATGTTCGAGAACCTCCCGCTTTGACTATGAGGGTGTAATAAAATATTTTTCAATATTATTTCATTAATTGTATTAAATATATATCTCTTATTTTAGGTAGAATTATAATCCTTTTGTAATTAGGTTTAATTAGTTATCTAGTTTATTTCTTGTAACCTTATATATATATATATATATATATATATATATATATGATGTAAATCATTCATTAATAAAATGAACATATTCCTTTAGTTATCTCAACTCATGATGTAAGGTACAACTGTTGTGTTTAATTGCATAGGTAAAAGTTTCCTACGAGGTTAAGTCTTTAAAAAAGAAACTAGAATAGAAGGCGTGATGGTCCATTTTTATACAATTACGTGGTTATAACGAATCGAACTGGGAAAGAAAAAGAACTTATTTTCGACGCTATCGATACTCTGCACAAAATTAATTTAAGAGAGATAATTTCAAGAAAAATTGTTGGCAGCAGACATAGAGATTTTTACCTCTCCGAAACACAAGAAAATACGAATAATTCAAATAAGAAAAGAGTTCCAAACCTTAATAAATACACTTCGTACAAATAATTCATATACAAGTTCCAACCAAAAGGATCGAAAAAGATTTTAACCAATTTGAATCGCTCATATCACAATAATAGTAATTGTAAAGGTCGTAAGTGGGAGCGGACATAATACAAAGGTATTAGTTTCACGCCTATGTGTAGATAGATAGATATTTGATACATGAACAATCCGATTATGCCTTACATGTTTTCTACGTAACGCTTCCTCATTAAAAAGTTTCTCCATTCTAAACCTGTGGATAAGTGAATGTGATCAACCATTCCACCGCAAATATGGATAAATTGCATCAATAGTATAGTATGGTGGGGAGTGTATTGAGCAAATGGGGAGTTGATATGTGGACATTTAGTCAAAGAAAGGAATGTTGCTTGATAGGGAGGGACTTAGGAAAAATCCAAAAAAGAAAAGATAGATAGCTTAATTAGAGGAGGATGATTCTTGGAAGCATCTGAATGTGAATAGAATAATATAAGGAATGACAGGTTAGGCAGCTCAATTGGTTTTAAGGGATATTTGGAATGATCGAATTTCGTCAGCAATAGTGTGGGGTTTCTTTTTGAAATAAAGGAGAGGCCTCGTGCAGACTTAATCTAACATTCAAATCAATTAAATCACGTGATTTACTCCTTCATGCACTGTCGAGCAGGATATGAAAGTTTATGCGGTGGGAGATTCCACCTTTTGGAGCAATAATAAAAGGGACAGACAAGTGCTGCAACTCTTATTTCTTTTTTGGATTTTAATAAGATTTCTTCAAATTCCAAGCTAAATCTCGCATGCCTTGAAATCTTGTTTGTCATAAATAATTAATTTATTGACGAAAATAATTAATTTATAGAACTATATATTCCAGTACTCTCTCATGTACTACTAGTATTTTTCTTAAGTTCATTTCAAAAACAAAAGATATCTTTGAGAATAATTTAATTATAAGCTTTATATTTATATTTAAGTATATATTTTATAGCAAATAGAAGTCCTGTGATGTATTTAAAATTAAAAATTTCAAAAATCTATAAATAAATAAAAAATATGTTCATGCCTAGTTAAATTATGTCATATAAATAGAAACAAATCGATATTGATAACTATTGAACTATTTTAATATAAATGAATACTAAAATTTAGTACTTGTAAATTTTGATTATCTATATTAGTAAATACTGAATATCTTATTTGAAAGATTATTATAAAAATTGATTTCAAATTAAATACTTATTTGTGCTTACAAAATTTCGGATAAATTAATGTATCTCTTTTAACTTCAATTTTAATTACTTGTTTTTTTATTCTACCTCAACCAAATATTTGTCCAAAAGCCTACAAAATGCTTGAGAGCATCATTTGGATAACTACTTACAAACTAGTACGGCTAACAAGAAGCTAACAAAGAGAGGCGGCTAAAGAAGAGGTGTTGGAAACGACTAGGAGTGACAATGGGGTAGGTTAGGGTAGGGAAAACCTAAGATGTTAACCCGCCCTATCCTGCCCCGTTTAATATTTTCTTAAAATGTGTCATGTCCTGTCCCACTCTGCTCTGTTTATGTTCATGAAGACACAAACTTAAAACAATCATAACTTCTTATCCGTAAGTCAAACTAATCCCCATAAAATATCAAACTGTCGAGAACAGAGAAAACTATAACTTTTATTCAAAACAAACTTTCAGATTTTCTACCGATTTGTACAGTTTTTACGTTATACATTCTGCCCTTTCAGATATCGGTTGATCCGAGACATAAATTTAAACAGTGATAAGTTTCAAATCGTAAGTCATATTTATCCCCGTAAAGTCTCAAACTGTCGATAACAGAGTAATCTAAAACTTTTATTCAGCACAAACTTTCAGATTCGTTACCGATTTGTACAGTTTTTACGTTATACATTCTGCCCTTCCAGATTTCGGTTGATCCGAGGCAAAAACTATAAATAGTGATAAGTTTCAAATCGTAAGTCGGATTAATCCCCGTAAAGTCTCAATATGACCGTAATAGAAAGATGTACAACTCTATAAAATTTTATCCAATTCTAACAAGTACAACCCATCGTAACAAATTATAATTTCACAATCCAAACTAGATAGAATTTTCTAAAAAATTATAACCTATTAACTGTGCTGCCCTATTTAGAATTTTCTAAAAATGTGTTTTGACATGTCTCGCCCTGCCTTGTCCCGTTTAAGCATTGTTCTGCCCCGTTTAACGTTTGACATGTCCTACCCCGCCCTGCCCCATTTGCCATACCTAGAAACGACCACTTTGTGTTTCTTAAGCCACATGACAAATAGTGACCAAATACAAATAATTCTACATATTGATATTACCCTCGAGAGAAATAGTGACCTGTTAACTAATCCACTATAATCGATAAATTATATTGATATTACAAAAGTTAAGTGTATACGATTAAACATTTTTTATAATAATTTACTTTCTATAATAACATTTTATTATAATACGTAAAAAAAACAATTAAAACTATTTTTAATGTCATAATTTTACTTTTTGTAACCCTTTTTACCTGCAACAACATTCAGCATTATAACAATACGCTATTTATAAAACTACCTTTATAATAACCTTACTCAAATTCCTTGTACTACATTTATTATTTTTCTAATGACAAAGAAATAATTTATTAATTATATTTTATTAAAAACATAACCAAAATAGGTTTTATAAGTTCAAAAACGAGGAAATATGAACGTAGAAAATCTATGTGAACTTGGCACAAAAGAAATTAAGCTAGCATTTGATCATATATTTTTTTTAAAAAATTAATTTGGGGTTTTTCAAATTTTGAAAATATGTTTCGCCTTAGTTTTTCAAAACACATTTCACTTTAAAAAAAATATATATGTAACATGACTTATACCCATAAGTTCTAAAATCTATCAAAAATATCCAAATCATACCAAGCACACACACTTGCTAATCCCAAATTATTCCTATGTGTTTTAATTTTGCTATTAAATTTGGTTCTGTTACTCTTATTTTACTAATTTTGTAATTTTCTTGTTGCATTATACTGTTTTCCTGCATTTTAATTTGTACAAATGTGAGACGTCTTTAGATATGGAGACTCAATAATTAGTTATTAGATATTACAAGCAGTGACATAATTTCTGGGAACAAAACAATAATGATTGTTTAGGAGATAACTTCAAGCCTTCAAGTAATTTTTACATTTTGAAATATTCTTGATTAATGTGGGAAATATGGTAGATGAAGATTAATTGGGTCATAAATAGATGGATTTTTTTTATAAATAAAACTTTTATTAATACCAAAAGTGAACATTACAGCACCATAGTCTGGTTACAACACCACCAGCTATCTAAAACAAAAAAAACACCATTACAATCCATTGTCAAGGTACAACTTGACACAAACTCAGAACACCAGTTGCTGTAACTTACAACTGATTTTACTAGTAGCTCTAATAATACAAACAACAACAATATTCTTAGCAATATTCTTCAAGGTGTTATTTGTATGTTCAAAGATTATGAAATCTCTCTCTATCCATATGCTATGCACATTTTCAGCATATACTGGTTTTGATTTTACTAGGAGCTCTAATATTACAAACAACAACAACAATATTCTCCAAGGTGTTGTTTGTATGTTCAAAGATTATGAAATTTCTCTCCATCCATATGTTATGTACAGTTTCAGCATATACTAGTTTTGATTTTACTAGGAGCTCTAATATTACAAACAACAACAACAATATTCTCCAAGGTGTTGTTTGTATGTTCAAAGATTATGAAATTTCTCTCCATCCATATGTTATGCACAATTTCAGCATATACTAGTTTGAACAACTGAGCTTCTCTTGACTTCCTTTTATCATTCTTGAGCACCCATTGAAAATGTTAATCCCAGTTGCGAGCTAGAAAGAATTGTGAGTTACAATGGTGGTTACAAGGAAGTGGGAATGTAAGTAACAACAACAAAGGTTACAAATTTGGAAATAGGAACAAAACGAGAGATTTGCTGAGTCGAGTGATATTCACTCTGTCCTTAAGACAATATTGTCCCGTATAACTCCTTTAACGGTGGATCGGTGATTGACAACTTGTCTCCCAAGATAAAACATCAATAAACAATTTAGCAAATGAGACTCAAATGTTTACTAAAAAGAAGAGTCTTTTGAGTGTATGAAAGAAAGCAAGAGAGGAAGTAGTATTCAAAAAATCTGATTTCAAGTGTGTTATTCCAATTGAGCCTAAGACCTCAATTTATAGTGTGTGTAAGATGACCTCTCATCTAGCCAACTAATGACAATCAAGGTCATGTAATGACACTTATTTAGAGGTTATAATTCAGCCAAATAATGATTGAATTCAAGTGTCAAGTAATGTAGGATCAATGCTTCAAAACCAGCCCAAAAGTCAGAAACTTTCCGTGTTCCGTCGGGCTCACTGCCAATGAAGCGTCGCGGCTCTGCCTGGGAGGCGTCGCGACACCTAACTTCCAATAACCAACCAATTAGCGTCGCGACCCTTTACGGCTCCGCTGCGATTTCCGACTCGTTTCATCTTTACACGTCGTACACTTTTTCCTTCATTTACCAACGTGAAATACTCTTCATTTGGCCAATAACCGTCTATCATTTCATGTCTCAAACATTTCGTTTACGTACCAATATCTCTTTCACAAAGGAAATTTACGATTCTTGGTACAATGTGTGCACGTGTATGAAACAACGTTTTCGACGTGCGGGACCCCAATTATTCGAGTCATAAATAATAGAATTAACTTTTAATTCACGTTAATAAATTTCCAACAAGAATCGGTCTTGTAGCCAGGTTAGGATTCTGTTCCATAAGCTAAGGTAAAATCACAATTCACATATAGCAAACAAATGGTTTCTATCTTCATCACACTAGTTACACATCACACACTTGTTATCCACCTCTATCCCCCAGGCTACAAGTTTGTCTAGTGTGAGTAATCTACCTTGTATCATTAACCAGACAGTAAAAATAGCTTTTGGCCTGCCTTGCACTATATATTCTTGAATATCAAGTTTACCCAAGGAACTCTTGGCATAACTCCCAGAAAGCTGTAGATAAATTGTTCTAATTAAGCTCTGACCAGGTATTGGATGCATTGTAACAAGTGACAATTGAGATTTAACTTCTAGGATTTTCCTAATGACCCAACAAGCCTGCTTAGGCACTGGGGTGTCCATAAAGTGTTGAGACTTTATATAATAAGTATGCATCCATTTGATCTTGACACAAAAATAGGTTTGAGCCACAATTTGGAATTTGAAAACTTGTTTTATGACCAAACAAAAATTTGAAAAATATTTTGAAAATACGCTCCCAAAATTTATGGCCAAACGAAAGCTAAAAGATGAAGTTGAGGACATTTTGCATTTTGCCTTTTTCCACATATATAAATAAATAAATAAACAGTTTGATGCACTAAGCTTCCGCTATGCGCGGGGATAGGGGAAGGACATATATAAATATTCAAAAATTTAATTTTTTGATAATTTTTATTTATAACAATCAAATAGAATTTAAATGCCAAACAATATAATAGTTTATAACATGTCAAAACAAATAAGACTGTTATTTGATTGTACACGTTAAATATTTTAGATTTTAGCTGGTCCTAACCTATGTAATTAGTAGTTGGAGGGTCTATGGCGTTTTTAATAAGTAGTGGCCTAACCTAACCTATAAAATTTTATGATTTCGTATCACGTTTACATTATTTGTTTATTTTGCTTTTATCAGTTCAAGAAAAAAGAAGCAAGTACAAGAAAAAATGTGATTATTGAGGAACGTCTTACTAAGAACATAATTATTCCCCACTTACTTTCGTGGAATACGACATTCGATATACACAATATACATGTGTATATCGGATGAATAGTGTTTTGGATTTACTGTAGCAGGGCCCACGGAGGAATAGTGTCTCGGATTTACTTATATTAGTTCACCAAAATTCGAGACATATAAATTTAGTCATGGGTAATATTGATTGAAAATTGGGATTCTTGTTTAAGAACTCAATTAATACTAGTGTTAATTTGTTATGCAAACATCTTAATTATATTTTTCTTTGAAACTTTTCCATTTGATATTCAAAATGTTGACTGTCAAATCGAGAGCCTACCAAAGTTAAGAAATAATTATCGCGTAGGTGTAATTTCGGTTAGTTCAGGGTGATGATTGCTTTCGAAAGCGAGTTCGAGCGGCGGTGTAGTGTGGGAGTTCATTTCTTCTTTGTGAGGATATATTTGTGGCAAGACAGACATTGTCCCTCCCAGTGGTACGAAAGATCTGTGATTTACCTTCCTCCACCAATCTCTGTCGGATCGGAGGGGTGGGGGCCCTGTGGGCGAGAAATTTCGCCTTTTGCTCCCAAAGTTAAGAAATAATTACACAAAAATTGATTATGGATTTGGCAGCCTATCACTAAGTAGTACCATATGATAAAACTTTGATTGTGGCAATTGATGCTAACAGTGACGGAACGAACAAGGTATTTGAATTGGATTGGACTTTTTGTTGCTGATGGTGAAAACTCTACTGCGAAGCCCAATTAAGTAGTTAAGCAACAAAAGAAAATGTGGCTGCTGGGATTCGAGCCCAGGTCTCCACGGCCACAACGTGGAATTCTCACCACTAAACTACAGCCACTTCTTATTATAAGATGTTGTCACATATTATAACATTGGTGTTTTTTGTAGGGGTATAAGTACGATGTGTTTCAATCTTTTTGAGTGTTCTCTTTCATTTCCTCCTTCATTTATACTGTGAGTTACAATGGATGTACGAGAATAGTATACAACTACTATTAGTTTCTTTGAAAGGATAAACAACATGAATTACAATGGTTAACAAGCTTGTAGCCAACAAGAGTTGAGGCTACAGTAAACTTGTGAGTTATTGATATGTCTTGAACGGTTCTTGGATATGCCGTCCTTGATCTTCGGTCAACTACAACAAGCTCCTTGATCTTTATAAATTAAAACCAAGAGACACTAAATCTCTATTTGTTACAATTGTGTTGAGTCGAGTGTTAGCACTCTGTTATTAAAACATTATTGCCTCGTATATATCATTTTACGTTTATGGACAACTGTCTCCCAAGATAAAATAGCATCAAACAAATGAGCAAAGAAAACTCGAGTGTTTCTCGAGAAGAACCTTTGAGTGTGTGAAAGTTATGCTAGAAAGGAAGAAATTCAGAAAAATATGAACTATACAAGAGTGAGCTGAGTTATACAATTGAGCCAAGAGCCTCAATTTATAGTGTGTGTAAGATGATCTCTCATCTAGCCAACTAATGGCAATCAATGGCCATGTAATGACACTTATGGAGAGGTCTTATTTAGCCAAATAATGACCGAATTCAAGTGTCAAGTAATGGAAGATCAATGCTCCAAAACCAGCCCAAAAATCAGAAATTTTTCATCTTTCGTCGATCAGGCGCCGCAGCGCCTCAGGGAGGCGTCGTGAAGTTGCTCCAATACTTAGGTACCCGTGAAGTTGCTCCAATATTTTAATCTATTTGTAGGAGAAATAAATCTCATACAACATAAAGAAGCATCAGAGCCCACTAATTAAAAAATTCACTATTTTTTACGACCTACATATCTGTTATTTCCAGCTTGGAGCAGATAATGAGCTCATATCTCTACCCTTTCTCCATTTAAATATAACACTTTGGTTTGAAGACAAGTTATGCTGAAATTAATTATATTGGTATTAGTTATATTACTATTAATTATCCTGTTATTATTTTTTAGGGACTGTTTGGTTTATTGTATTATAAGCAACATATATTACAAAATTTATGAGAAAAAGTTGTTTGTTTACAAAAAATATCCTCTATCTAAATTAGAAGAAAAAAGATTTGAGGGACCTCAAGGCTATTTTTGTCATTTTCATTTTTTTATCCCGGAATAAATTATTTAACTAAGGGCTTGTTTGGTTGTAAATCCCGGGCTTAGTTATTTCATTTTTTCATAGGAATAAAAATAATACTATAATTTCGGGATAACTAATTTCGAAATTAGTTATACCGCAATTTTATTCCAATCAAACACAGAATAAACTTATCTCAAATTTAATTCTGAGATTAAATAATCCTTATCCCTCATGTCAAACGATCTTAAAGGTAAGAGAATGAGTATAATTAAAATTACTTCTTAATATAAAATATATCATTCTTTTTGGGATTGATATACGAGTAAGTATTATTTAGTATAAGAATTGTTAAATTGTTTTGTCCCTCATCCAATGTAGAATAACAATATAGTGATTGACTATACATTGATTATAATTTTCAAATGAAAAAGTTGCTCTTATTCAAAGTATTTTCTTTATACCTTTGAACATTTTCAAGGTTGTAATTGGAAATAAGACACAGTCCAATTTAAAATCAAATGGTATATGTTTTGGTTTTACATTGTATATCTTATTTTTTAAACTTCGAACTACGTAATCCGCCAAGAAATGCATATATACTGAATGATACAACGGTTTGAGCATTATGTGATTTGCTAGTATTAAATATTTTACGAAAAAGGGCCAAAATTATCTCTGAACTATTCGAAATAGGACACATATACTCTCCGTTTGATTTTGGTACCATTTGAGCCCTCGTCGTTATTCAAAGAGATCTCTAATACCCCTCACCTTTTAATTGATGGTCATTTAAGCTGACATGGCAAGCCACACATTAAAAGAAATTGACATGTGACTGTCCACGTCATTTAATACTCAACCCATCCGACTCACCTCATCAAAGGGGTAAAATACCCCTCATTTCAGCCAACCCACCCCTTTATTCACTCCAAACTAGAGCCCTAATTTGAGAAAAAATCTTTTCTTTATCTTTGATTCTCTAAGGAATGTCGGAAGGTTCCATCAATTCTATTGAAAGTCGAAATGCCATAAAAATTATGGATTTAATGCATGGCTTGCCATGTCAGCTTAAATGGCCAGCCATTAAGAGGAGGGGGTATTAGAGTCCTCTTTGAATAACAACGAGAGCTCAAATCAAATGGCACCAAAATCAAATGGAGGGTATATGTGACGCAACACTATCCATTTATTCATTTCGACCCAACTTTACCTATTTTGAATTGTTCAGAGATAATTTTGGTCCTTTTTTTAATATTTTATAATTCTGAACAGAGTAATGGTTTAAATCAATTTTTATAACGTTTATTCAACGTCAAATGGATTTGTCACGGGTTTCATACATCGAACAAACCCGAACAACTTATATTTTTTCTGTGTGTGCTCTAACATAATGTAAAGGACAGTCCCGTGAACTTAGCTCCCGCTATGTGCGGGGTTCGAGGAAGGGTCGGACCACAAAGATTTATTGTACGCAGTCTTACCTTGCATTTGTGTAAAAGGCTATTTCCACGGCTTGAACCCGTGACCTTCAGGTCACATGACAACAACTTTACCAATTGCTCTAACATAATGTAAAAGCTTGCAAACTGAAACAAGTTCAATGATAACACAAATATCTTTCTTTATCCACTATGTTAACAAGAAATTGCTGCAGTAAAAAAATCAATAATCTTTAATCTGTCATACTGATAGTGTCTTACAGTTTATTCATTAGGCCCAAGTGGAATATCAAAAACTCAAACCACATTTAGGTATACCTAAACAACAAGCAATTTAAAAGCTTCTATGATGAACTGATATATACTGTCATAAAAAACACAAGCTAATTTCACAAGTGGGAGAAAATCCTGGTTCTGACTATCTACTAAACGATGTTCATCTCAATTTTCCCTGTATAACATCGTGAAAATGGTCCCCGCAACAGATAAAATGACAAAAGCGAGACTGATATGGTTCAAATATGTGAAGATGAGGTGTATGGATGCGCCGGTAAGGAGGTCTGAGAGGTTGACTATAACAGGAGTTAGGAGAGATAGAGATAGACCAAAAAAGAAATGAGGAGATGTAATTAGCTAGGACATGACACTTCTTCAACTTACTGAGGACATGACTCTAGATAAAAACATGTGAATGCCGAGGATTAGGCTAAAATATTAGTAGGTAGATGAGTGATCTCCATATTAGTAGTATTAGTTAGTAATCACGTATTTTCTTTTCTTCAATATATATTACTATGTTGTGTCTCATTTGCTTTTTATCTTGCTATCCTGTTGTCATATTTTCTTGATCCCATACTTCACATCATTGTCTTTTATTTCGAGCCGAGGGTCTATCAGAAATAGTCTTTCAACCCACAAAGATATGAATAAAGTTTGCGTACATCCTACCATCCTCAAAACATACATTGGGCATGTTGTTGTTGTCTCCTTCACTGGTTGAATTTTTTTCTCCACATATTATAGACTTAATATTTATGAACTCAAATGTGTAAGGAGACATACAATTTAAATAACGGAAAATTTAATGTTTAAAAATTGTATCGACATCACTGGAAAAAAGTGGAAACAAGATCGTGAGATTCCAACCCAACATATTTTTGAGTAAGATTTTGAGAAGAGTTGCTCTTTAAAAAGTCTAGTACGATGAAAGTTGTATTTAGAGAGAGTTATTGTCTATCGCCGGTTTATGTGGTGGAATCAGTTGGGGGATCTAAGATATGGTGGTTTACTATGTGGCGGATGTCAGCATTTTGAGTCTACTTATCTCTACCTCCTTGACTTAGCCGGTACAAACTTTATGATAGCTACATTTTATAGCCGATGTATACATATATCCGATTTTGAAATCACCATTTAAATCATATTTGTAGTGCGTAAAAAAGTTATTTTAAAGTGAATAAATATGTAATTAAGTATACAAATTAAATAACAATGTTCAAATAAGTACCACAATTTACATCAATTATTATGTTTAAGCACAAAGTAAAATATTTCACTTTGGATCACTTTAGTTCAACAGCTCACTCGGCCCATTTTATTTTTCTTAAAATTTTGTATCGGCCAAAAACCCGACAAGCTTTTACCCAAATCTAGTCCATCTGTTAGGGTTTATCACTGTGGTTTCGACTTTCGAAGTAGCTGTGCCAACAATGGCGAAACCAAGCCGAGGCCGTGCGGCTTCACCGTCAGGCTCATCTTCTCGTTCGCGCTCTTACTCTCCTTCAGATTCTCGCTCCTCCACTTCGCGTTCGCGTTCTCCGTCTCGATCTAGATCAATTTCTTCATCTTCATCTGCTTCGCGTAGTGCAAGTTCTCGTAGCCCTAATCCCCGCCCTCCTCCTCAGCGACGAAGGTAATAAATACTCTCTCTTACATAATAATGCACTTTTATAGTCATTTTTTTGCACTAAGGCCGAAAGGCCCCTTGTATTTTAGCTGGTATAACCTGATATTGCCTGTTTAGAGATTTGCATGCTAGTAAAAGGCATAGAGATGATTAAACTATAGAGTATTGAATGAAACGGGGCCAAATGGATAGTATATTACCAACCTCAACTTATTTGAATTGAGGTGCAATAGTTGTTGCTTGTTAGTTAATGTACATTGAGTAAGTTTGCTTCTGAATATCAGAACCAGGTTTCGAGTTACATAACACTTTTGTGGTCATTTTTACCTTTTTAACGTGATTTTGGTTCTTTAGAGTCAAGAGAGTTTTGTATGCTAGTAAAACACTTCGAGAACCTCTAGTGTTGGAGAATTAAATGGACAAACTATATAGTACTGAATGAAACAGGTGAAAATGGATAGTACTGATTCATATAACCAACCTCAACTTCTTTCAATTGAGGCGCAGTAGTTGATGCCGTTAGTTATAAAACACTTAGAGAATCTCTAGTGTTGTAGATTTTAATGAAAAGCTATAGTTACTGAATGGAACAAAGTCAAATGTATAGTGATGATTCATATAACCAGCCTCAACTTCTTTGACTTGAGCTGCAATAGTTGCTGCTGTTAGTTAATGTTCACATGGCTGCTCGAATTATGTTAGATTTAAGAGTTTATGAGTTATGACATTGAAATGTTTAAGGTTATCATGCTGCTTTCTATGTTAAGCTCCAAGTTCACTACCCTAATTACATGTCCTGGTTATTATTTTCATTTCTAGGATTTTTAGCATGTTAAAAGTTCAATCATATTGCTGATTCATTAGGAGTGTTTGGGTATTACATCTTTAGATATCTTAGCTTAGCTGGTTAAAGTTTTCACATATTGAAATTAGTGGTTAGAAGAACTCTATTAGACACTACATTTCCAAATTTGGGTATATTGGGAGAGTAACATAGACCCCATTAACATTGGTAGTTGCTTTTGTTGGTGTTGTATCTGAGTTCCCATTGTTGGTCGGTTATTCTAGGATGAATAGATATTTTGTAGTTTTGCATTCCGGACATTATATAAGCTGAGAGACTAGTTTTATATAAGGTGGCCAACGGGTCTGGGAGGGCGGGACCGGTCCTCGGCGTGACTAGCGGGATCCGGCGATGTCCCGTCTCGTTCCCGGTCCCGTGGGATCGGTCTTATGGGGTCGGGGCGGATCGGGGTCGGGGCGGGATTAGAGTTTTCATTTTTTTGCACTTAATTTAAAAAAATAACATATATAAACGCCTCAATAATTGAACAAGATAGTGTAATAAAAATATTCCAATGTTGTTTTTGTGCCTTTTATATTATTAATAGAATATGATTTTTTTGTAATACAATTTCAATATTGCAACTTTGTGTTGTTCCAAAGTTTCAAATCACATAGTAAAATTGTAATTTAAAAAATTACATTTTTATAAACACCTTTTCTAGTTTTTTGACAATGTTTTGTGGTTCTTCGGCTGGAATTGGAATTTGTTAGTTAAATTGCTCGACGTCGCTTCCACCTCCGCCGGATAATATTTCGTTATAGTTGTAGTCATTTTCTTCGTTGATCTCCGGTTGAACGTACCTTCTACGCTTCGTTCGTATCCAATCTCTGAATAAAACTGTAAGCTTCAAGTTGTCCCCGACTAATGAGTGTGTGCTCTCCTATTTGAAATCTTCCGGCAGAAAAAACACTTTTAGCAGATGTTGATGACGCTTGAATGTTCAACGCATCTCGGGCCATCTTAGATAGTGTCGGAAATGTCTTCTCATTCTCCCTTCAATATTTCAGCAAGTCTTCACGTCCTTCTTCATTGACAATTGATTCGTACGGTATAACACCCTGCGCAATAAAAATATCAAACTCGCTAACTTGATTAGTAGTGTTACCACTAAACATTCTATTTCTAAGGCTTTCAATACTAGCCGCAAAAACATGTTTTTTATAAGGTTGTACTGAAAAAGAAGAAGATGGTATATAAGTCTGTTGGTTTCTAGCACTTTCTTATTGGTAATGTGTATATACATCTTTGCATTCATTGTGTATGCTAGACAAAACTGTTTCTTTAGTTGGTTCGTAAGTTGGTCGTTCATTTGGATTTTTTGGAGTCGGAGGTGGAAGTATTGCTATACAATCATAAATAGTTTCAATAAGTGCTTTACAATTGTCTATTTTAATAGTCAGATTTAATATAACACCAATAATAAAAATAGTAGGATAGGAATAAAATATTTTTTAAATTTGATAAACATATTTTTAATAGGTGCCTTATAAGATGGGTTTTCCATATATTCAGTAAGTAATAAAAATATTAGAGCTATATAAAATAACATTGTCGAAATAGTAAGATAATAAATGCCGAAAAATTCTTTAGTAGCTTGAATTTTTTTTTCTAAAAATACAATAAGTTCTGAATTTTTTCCCCAATCGCTATCTACAACCATATCAGTTGGATTTCGATTATGAGCGTTAAAAAATAAAATTATCGGTCTTCTATAATCATAAGCAATAAATAGTTGATCATATAAAGAATTTCACCTAGTCGTTACTTCTTTGAGAATTTTTCTATAAGGTAGTTCACAATCGTGATAAGTTTTTTTCTATTCTTTTTTTCGTTGTATTCTATTACTTTTAAAATAAAGTTTATAGCAAATTGTATTTTATTAAGAATGTTTTCAAAAAGAGATACACCATTTTTACAACTAAGTTATAAATATGACACACATTTTATATGAAAATGATTTGGAAAAGATGGAGTTAAAAGATCTTTTAAAAGTCTTACATCATAATTATTACAAGAAACATTAGCTAACGTAACAATCATTATTTTATCAGTTATATCATAATATTAGCAAACTTTATGAATATTTTTTGCAATAAAATTTTCAGTGTGCCATCATCAATATATCTATATGCTAAAATACGTTTTTGCATAGACCATTTATAGTATATCCAATGACATGTTAAAGTTAAACAATCATGGTCGTTAGTACTACAACCTATATCCGACGTAATAGATACTTTGCCAAGAAAATGATATAATGAATAACGTAAATATTATTGATATTCGTGTGCAAATTTAAAAATGTCTCTCCTAACAGTTGATCTAGGAAAACCGTTATAAACAGAATTGTACATAGCTCTTATGTAATGAATAAAACCAGGAGATGAAGGAAATAAAAAAAGCAAATCCTCCACTGCAACTAAATTTTCGATCTCTATGTTTATCGTATTTAGGAACTACAATTCCCCCCTGTCATATGGTTAATTTGACCCTGTACTTGATCCGGGACAATATATGAACCTTGTCCCGTTTGAGAGGGAATTGGCACCCGATTTTTCAGCCAAGTATTGGTCCCATCTAGCTTTGTGAAAGTTTTGTACGTCTCAATAAACCTCTCGTCCCACCCCGACCTTTTTCCATTTTAAATTTATAAATATTTTTACAAATTTGACATCTAACTACTTGATTCTCTTGGTCATTATAAAAAAATCATGCATCTGATTTTAATTTTTGTTGTGTTGTGCCTCATATCATACTAGGAGGAATAGGAGGCGTTCCAGTTTGAGGTGCACTAGTG
The DNA here is from genome assembly GCA_029844215.1 of Przewalskia tangutica. NCBI lineage: Eukaryota > Viridiplantae > Streptophyta > Magnoliopsida > Solanales > Solanaceae > Przewalskia > Przewalskia tangutica. Next base: position 297,497 of record CM056730.1, on the reverse strand, counting down.
AGTGTGTCATCTAGATTATCTTCTAAATTAAAGTGTGGTTGAGTTGCAAAATATATCTCTATCGTCTAATGGTATGGTATATCGTTAAAAATTTAGTTTCATCTATATGTGTGTAATCAATCAAATTATCATGTCTAGGTATAGGATGACTGAATAAGTACCCCTTCCCTTGTTACTCCTACTAAAAACACCTTTACCCTTAAACATACTTCTTAATCCTTCCATTTTAATAATGCTAATAAAATTAAGTGTGATAATTAAAATAAAGTAACAATAATAATTTAAAGAAGGAACGAAGTTACTAAACACCGATGTAACGTCAACTTATAATCGAGCTTGAAATTGAAACTTTGCTCGATGGATGATTCTCAAGCTTCACTCCCAATTTTTGAACTTTGACATAGTTATACAAATGAATAAATAAAATTTAATATTTAGTAGACAATGTACACTTGTAGAGAGATAGATTGAGAGATTAGAGAGATTTGTGAGAAAGATGAAGAGAAAATGAGGTATTTATAGTTGGAAAATTTAGTTAAAGTGTAAATATATTAACTTAGTGGTTAAAAATAAATATTAAGGGGGTGTGGGGAGGCCAAAAATAGCCGTTGCACAACGATCAAAATATAAAATGGCCGTTGTGCAACAATTATTTTTACAAGGGGGAGAATTGGGCGGGTCAGCGGGTCGAGCCTGGGGCAGGTCGAGCCAGGTCCTGTCCCTGTTTTTTAGGGAGGATCAGTGTTGGGACCGGGCCGACCCGACCCAATGGCCACCTTTAGTTGTATAGGCTTATAACTATCCTCTGTGATTGTAATCCGTAGGCAGGACAAGTTAAGCATGATGTTCGCAGGATGCACATGGGACGAGCGACCGGACCTTATGAGATCTCAATTAAATTTTGTAAGAGCGTAGGCAGGGTAGGTTTGAAGTGGCTGACTGAATTGTTTAATGACATTTTTTAGACGACGAGAATGTCCGAAGAATGGAGGTGGAGTACAAAGATTCATTTATGCAAGAACAAAGGTGACATCTAGAGTTGCAACAACTATAGGGGTATCGAGCTGCTAAGCCACACTATGAAAGTTTGGAAAATGATCGTGGAAATGAGGGTGAGAAGAGACGTGTCTATTTTTGAGAATCAGTTTGGATTCATGCTAGGGCGTTAGACTACAGAAGTCATTCATCTTATTAGAAGGTTGGTGGAGGAGGAAGAAAGACTTACATATGGTTTTCATCGACCTCGAGAAGACATACGACAAAGTCCCCAGGGAGGTTCCATGGAGATGTTTGGAGGTTAGAGGTGTACATGCGGTGTACACTAGGACAATCAAGAATATGTATAATGGAGTCAAGACTGGGTACATACATACGAGGAGAGTCAGAGCACTTTTCAGTGATGATGAGGCTGCATTAGAGATCAACTCTTAGCCCATTCTTATTTGCCTTGGTGATGGATGGACTGTCGTGACAAATTCAAGGGGAGGTATCATGTATGTTATTTGTAGACGACATAGTCCTGATTGACGAGACTCGCAGCGAAGTGAACGATAAGCTAGATGTTTGGAGACAGACTCTGGAGTCTAAAGGGTTCAGGTTGAGTAGGACCAAGACAGAATACTTGAATTGAAAGTTCAGTAACGGGAGCGACCATGAGACTGACGTGTAGGTGAGACTTGGTACTCAGGTCATTCCAAAGTAAGAGGGTTTTAAGTACCTCAGGTCTATTATCTAAGGGAATGAGAGATTGATGACGATGTCACATATCATATTAGGGCAGAGTGGATGAAATGGAGACTCGCATCTGGAGTCTTGTGCGATAAAAATGTGCCACCAAAATTTAAAGGCAAGTTCTATAGGGTGGTGGTTAGGTCGACTATGTTGTATGAGTGGAGTGTTTGTCAGTCAAGACTTTGCACATTCAAAAGATTAAAGTTGCGGAGATGAGGATGCTGAGATTGATGTGTGTGTATACAAGGAGGGATAAATTAGAAATGATGATATCCGGGACATAGTGTGAGTCGCCTCGATGGAGGATAATATACGAGAAACAAGGTTGAGATAGTTCGGACATGTGTAGAGGAGAGACACAGATGTCCTAGTGCGGAGGTGTGAGGTCGATTATGGACGGGTTCAGGAGGGGTAGAGGTAGGCCAAAAAAGTATTGAGGAGAAGTGTTTAGATGGAATATGACGCATGTGCAACTTACTGATGACATGACCTTAGATGGGGTTGTGGAGGACACAGACTAAGGTAGAAGGGTAGTAGGTAGTTGAGCGTAGTCCTACTTACGCTTACTAGTATGTAGTTGTAATGTTATTATTGTAGGTCTGCTTAGCCAATCATACTAGTAGGCGCATTATTGCTGCTCTTTAGTGTACTTTATTTATCTTGTTAGTTACTGCTTCTTTTTTCAAATTGCGCTATCATGACTTATTTGCTTTTGGTACCATCATTTTCATATGGGTCTGACCGTTTTCTCTTGTTTTGCTTGTGCTTATGTATTGTCTTGAGTCGAGGGTCTCTCGAAAACAACCCCTCTACCTTGGTAGGTAGAGGTAAGGTCTGCGTACACTCTATCCTCCCCCGACTCCACGTTGTGGGATTTTATCCTCCCCTGACTCCACGTTGTGGGATTTTACTGGGCATGTGTTATTGCTGCGTTTGTAATCTGTACTGTTCCACTGTCTGAAGAGTATAAGTTGTGTCTTGTATTTCCTGGGCTGTGTGACACAATTGTTTGCTATTATTTGTTTCTGCAAGTGCAGATTGTTTATAGTTTTGATAATTTATGGCTATTCGTGCTGCTTAGCTTTAGCTGTCCCTACAGGCAAGTAGCAAAACTAGAACATTGGTTGCTTTAGTTTTTCTTTTCTTGCTCTTCCATTTAGACAACTAGAAATTGATTGAAACATTACGAGACTCTATAAAATAGAGTTGGAAACAACATCAAATGGTGTGACATAGTGGTCAATGAAATAAATGAAAACCCTGGAGATCAAGGTTCAAATCCAACGGAGACGAAAGATGCTAAGTTGTTTCTTTCCGTCTGTCTAAGCCTTCATAGGCAGAGTTACCCGATACATGTGTTGGTGAGGCATCATGTACTTGTGGAGTAATCGAGGTGCGTGCAAGCTAGCCCGGGCAGTACGGGAACAAAAAGCTGGAAACAAGCTATCCTATTTGTTAATCCTGAAGACCGGCATTGTTTTCGTCTTCATATATTTTTGTTTATTTGTTATTGAGCTTAGACAGGTTGAACTAGCATGAAAATTTCTTATAATGTTGCTGTGCTATTAGATTTCCTTTCTGCAAAAGTTATGCTCCGGTCTTCTTATCGTTGAATGATCCTAACCCTATTTTTTGTTGTTAATATGATTTTGTTAGCCCTGCTGGAGTATCTAAGCGAGGCCGCTCACCACCGCCACCACCGCAGTCCAAGAAAGCTTCTCCACCTCCAAGGTAATGTTGTTTTTAAGCTGAGATCTGACTTTGGTTTATTCATGCAATAACTACATACCTCTTCCGATAATGGCCAAATTTCTGTTTTTTCTGGGATTTCCTTTCTTTTCCTTGGTTTTGTTTTTCTCATCTTTCAAATGAAAATAAACATACACAAGGTGGTTGGAAAATTATGATCTATTTTGAATGTGGACTCGCTTCCATTCATCAAAATATTTTTTGTGTGAATGCGTTTCAGTTGACCAAGATCATTCAATAAATGATTTCGAATGCTCTTCAGTTCCTTTCCATCCCAAGCACTCACATAGACAAGTGCTGGTGGTGCAACATTCAGCTATGTGACACCCCTTCTGCCTCCACAGTCTCATGGTTTGATGAATGTTACAGTCAGAAAACAAATGCATGACATTCTTTTGTTGGAAATTGGTTGTCTTTCTCTTTGCAAATTACTCCCCCCCCGTCCCATATTAACTGTCGCTTCAGCTCTTTTCACACTCATTATGAATACAATAAATACAAGGTATACTTTTACTAAGTTTTCCCTATTTAGTAAAGGTAAACTGATTTTTTCTCTTAATATTGTGCATACTTCTTTAATGTTAAGGTTATAGTTGGAAACTGTTGTCAACTTTAGTCTTGGATTCCTTAAGTGTCAATTTTCTTGAGCTAAAACGACAGTTAAAATGGGACGGAGGGAGTACAATTTGGGGAGGCAGTGTAAAAAACCTATCCATTTTGGATGAAGTTGGTAAAGATAGATAGAGACACCAACGTCTTCTTATGATGCAAAATTGAAACTACATTTAGCACTTTTGACGGATGGGATTATAGTTTTTTTTGATGTGTAACACTCGGGATCTGATTCCAGGAAAGTATCTCCTATACCTGAGTCGCGAGTGATTCATGTGGATCAGCTCAGCAGGAATGTCAACGAAAACCATTTGAAAGAAATATTTGGTATGTTCAGCACTTCTTTCTGATTACTGAAGTGTGTATCTGCCAGAATTGTAGATATATAGTCTAATCTAGGGCTGGAAATTTCAACCGATAACCCAGCAACCCAGCCAGAGTTCATTGAGTTGGGCTGATGGCTGGTAAATAGGCAGATCAAAATGGAGCCAAACATTCCTCAGCGCTGCTCTGTCCATCTCATGATCTTCATGATGGTTAATGTCTGTAACTGTTCCTTTTTGCAGGTAATTTTGGTGAAATTCTGCACGTGCAGTTGGCCATTGATCATGCTGTAAGTTAACAAGTGCCATATTCTTTAGATGATGTACAGCTTATGTGAGATCTTTTCCTTTTCTTTCTAATAAAAGAATAAACTTGTTGCAGGTTAATCTTCCAAAAGGGTTTGCTTATGTTGAGTTCAATACGAGAATTGATGCTGAGAAAGCCCAACTACACATGGACGGTGTATGGCTTTAAGATTTGTACATTCACTCGTAACTGCCTTCAATCATTTTTACTGTTGAAATAGGGGATTAACTAATATGCTTCATTGGTGTTAATGCAGGCACAGATTGATGGGAAAGTGGTTCATGCCAGGTTCACCTTGCCAGAACGAAAGAAGGCTGCCTCACCTCCAAGGGCTGTTGCAACTTCCTCAAGAAGAGATGCTCCAAGAACTGATAATGCACCTGTTGATGTGGAGAAAGATGGACCAAAACGGCAACAAGAGTGTATTATATCCTTGTTATATTAGGAATTGTTCATTGGCTGTATGATGCATTGTTTAATCTGGTGTACTTTGATATAATCAGTATCTCCTCGTCGGAAACCTGCCACTCCACCTCGAAGGTCTCCTATGGGACGAAAAGGATCTCCTAGACGTGAGCCAGATTCTCCTGCTCGTCGACGTGCTGACTCTCCTATTCGCCGTCGAGCAAATTCTCCTTTTAGGCGCGGCAGTCCACCGCCCGCAAGGAGGAGGCCTGGATCTCCCATTAGACGCCGTTCACCATCCCCTCCACCAAGACGTCATCGGACACCTCCTAGGTATTTCACATTTGCTTTTGAAATCTTGGAGTTTTGATGTGGACCTTTGCTGATTAAATCTTCAGCAGGGGCTCTCCCAGAAGAATTCGTGGCAGTCCTGTTCGAAGACGTTCTCCCCTTCCACCAAGGCGACGGTGAGTTGGCGTTTTGTTTTCATAAACTTGAATAGTAGAAGTAAATGATGATAATATCTTCTCCCCCACTCCATAAATAGAAGGTCCTTAAATGGTTGCATAGTACTGTAGGGATAGACCTGATGTTACATTCTTCAAAGAGTTTCTTTAAATTGTTAAACCTGTGTGGTAGCATAGATGCGTGTAATGCATATATAATGATGTCGAATAGTTGATTTCTGCCATCAGTTATTGTCGAACTAGGGGTTCCCATGATGGGCAGCAATTGCTTTTCTTGTTAGTAGTTGTAGTACTTGTTATACTAAAAATATAGTCAACTACAGCCTGAACTATGTAAACACAACTTTGTTTGTGCTAAACTAATGCACGTTTATAACTGAAAATGGCAGTTCATGGTATCCTTGTCTCCTTGTCTTTTTTTTGTAGTTCTCCACGACGTGCTAGAAGTCCACCCAGAAGATCTCCGGTTGGTCGTCGGTCTAGCCGTTCACCTATTAGGAGGCCTATCCGTTCACGATCGAGATCCATCTCTCCTAGGCGGTAATGCATAAACTTGTATCATCTTTATCACTAAAATGTCTAGTGGCTAATTATAGCAAATTTTGTTTCGTGTCTTTGAATTACTGGTCTGTTGCTATTACGTGTGGTCTGTAGTTCTTCCTTTTATTTCTCCCTCATTTTAAACTTGGCACTTCGTACATGGCATGTTCTGATGCCTGGTTTTATTTTCTTGGGTGTATCTAATCTCCACCTCAATATTATCAGAGAACATAATGTTATTAAATTTCTGAAAGATATGAACAAGTAAATTTATTTGTGAACGCTTCATGTATAGGGGAAGAGGTCCAGCGGCAAGACGTGGGAGGTCATCATCCTATTCTTCTTCTCCCAGTCCTCGCAAGGTCTGTTTTTAGGACACTCTAATTTAATAATCTTATCCGTGAGATCGTTTTTTTTCTTCCTTTGGGTAACCCATTAGATTGTTTGACGTGGATATAATTTGCTGATTGTTTTAGGGGGGACCCCGCAAGATCTCAAGGAGTCGTAGTCCTAGGAGAAGGTGGGTTCTGTGTAATCTTTTGCTAGTTTGTACAATTGTTTGTCTTGTGTGCTTGTCATTGTTTTGAATTTTGGATTCTTGCTTTAGTTAGGCCTCATATGGTAGTTTTTCTTTACAAATAGGAGCTAAGATACTCGTATGAGAGTTTGAATTTTTTTGAATAAAGAAATGCCTTAAAGACCTGAAAACGACTGAGAATTATATTGTTATTATTGCATATTCGGTTATGATAATGCTTGTGCTTCATCAAACTGCAGGCCTTTAAGAGGGAGGAGTCCCAGCAACAGTGACAGCAGCAGTTCGCCTCGTAAGCCTTAGGTGGTTGTTCTTGCAAGGAATCCCTATATCTTATGATGTTTAACTCTCTCAGGGATCTCCTCTTAATGGATGAGCTTTGTAATCTTAATTCTGCTGGAGAAAGAAGTCAATTGGGACACCTTTCATCTCACTTGAACGAATCAATGTGAATGCTTTAAATGGTTGTATACTGTTTTCCAAGTTCAGATTATTGTGGTTAGTTGAACTGCCGTGCCTCTGATGTCTTCCAACAAACACTAAACATATAAATGAAAAAAGAGGAAGGAGAGAACACCGGAAGGCGAATCTTGCTCGTTTAGTACATGCTAATTCTCACCTTGAAATCCATTATTAGTGGCTTTTAATTAAATTAAAATGATTATTGGTTCACCTCGATCAACTCAAAATAATCCTATGTAGCAATATTTGCAGGTCTTTTCTTGGACTCCTATTTGGTCTCTTGCGTACTTCTCAGTAGCAACAAATTGTCCAGTATAGTGTGTTTGGGTAAGATTATAAGTTGAATAACTAGCTTAAGCCAATCCAACTGCTGATAAATGGAAATACTGTTTACTAATATTACTTCTTTATCAAGTACATCAATTGTTTGTTAGCACGTAAACTGTTTATTACAAAATCAGTTTCAACATCAAAAAGTGTTTATTAGCTACTTTCAGTCCGCTAATTCGGACGTGCTCTCATAATGAAGCTACCTCTCTGAATTTCCAAAGGTATCAAGTAAAGAGGGTCTGGAGTTATTAACTGGCGGAGGCTAGTACGGTAATATTATATTTCAGGTCAACAATCTAGAGAAAATGATCAAAATGGTCCTTAATATATGGGGTTAGCTCATGGATTTTTCTAAACTTGTCCGACCAACTATGTTTGGCGTGAAATTTCACTGGTCCAACACAAACGGGTTGGTGACCGTTACTAATTGCTCTGCCACACCCGACTAGCTTATATATCCATTTACGCCTCCAGAAACCTTGAGCTCCTAATTATTGGACTTTTTGTGTGGGCTCATGGATTTTTCTGAACCTGGTCGACCAACTCTGTTTTGCGTGAAATTCTAGCGGTCCATCACAAATGGACTGATGACCAATCCTAATTGCTTCGCCATGTGCGATATAGCTTTTTTTTTATTTACGCCTCCGGAAATCCTTAGCTCCTAATTATTGTTAGCTTATGGATTCTCCTGAACATGGCCGACTGACTCTGTGTGGTGTGAAATTTTACCGTTCCATCAGAACAAATTGTTGACTGACACTAATTGGTCTACCACGCCATACGCAGCTTATTGTTTCATTTATGCCTCTTAAAATTTCGAGTTCTAGATTATTGGATTTTTCGTGTGTGTTAGCTTATAGATAATCTTGCACTAGCCGACTGACTCTGTTAAGTGTGAAGTTACACCGTTATATCATAAACGGGATGGTGACCAGTACAAATTGCCCGAACACGCCCGACATAGTTTATTTTTTCATTTAAGGCTCCAGAAACCCAAAGCTCCTAATTATTGGACTTTTCGTGTGTGTTAGCTCATTGATTTTCTTGATCCTGGCCGACTGACTCTATTTGGTGTGAAATTTCAGCAGCCCATAAAAAACAGGCTGGTGACCGATACTAATTGCTCTGCCATGCCCGACATAACTTATTTATCAATTTACTCCTCCATAAACCCCGAGCTCCTTATAATAGGACCTTTCGTGTGTGTTAGCTCATGGATTTTCATGAACCTAGCCGACCGGTTCTAATTGGCATGAAAATTCACCGATCCATAACAAACGGGCTACTGATACTAATTGCTCTGCCATGCCCGACGTAGCTTATTTATCCATTAACGCCTTCAGAAACTCCGAGCTTATAATAATTAGACTTTTCGTGTGTGTTATCTCATGTATTTTCCTTAACTTGGTCAACCAACTTTGTTTGACGTGAAATTTCACCGACCATCACAAACGGGCTGGTGACCGATACTAATTGCTCTGCCACACCGGACTTTAGCTTATTTGTTTATTTATGCTTCTAGAAACCCCCAAGCTCCTAATTATTGCACTTTTCGTGTGTGTTAGCTTATGAATTTTCCTGAACCTGGTCGATCAGCTCTGTTTGGCGTGAAATTTCAGTGGTCCATCATAAACGGACTGGTGATCGATAGTAATTTCTCTACCATGCCTAACGTAGCTTATTTTTTCATTTACGCCTCCAGAAATACCAAACTATTGATAATTGGACTTTTTGTGTGTATTAGCTCATAAATTTTCTTGAACCAAGCAAACCTGCTCTATTTAGCGTGATATTTCACCAGTCCATCAAAAACGTGCTGGTGACAGATACTAATTGCTCCTTCACACACGACGTAGCATATTTATCCATTAACGCCTCCAGAAACTCGAGCTCCTGATTATTGAACTTTTTTAGTGTGTTAGCTCATGAATTTTCTTGAAACTGGCTGACCGACTTTTTTTGTGTGAAATTTGACCGATCCATCACAAATCGATTGTTGACCGATACTATTGCTCTGCCACACCCGACGTATCTTATTTATCCATTTATGCCTCCAAAAATATCGAGCTCCAGATTATTAGACTTTTCGTGTGTTAGCTCATAGATTTTTCTGAACTTGATCAACCGGCTCTGCTTGACGTGAACTTTACCGGTCCATCACAAATGGGCTGGTTACCGGACTTATTACTCTGACATGCCCGACGTAGCTTATTTATCATTCACTCATTCAGAAACTCCGAGCTCCTGATTATTGGACTTTTTGTGTGTTTTAACTCATGTATTTCCTAAGCCTGGCCGACTGGCTCAGTTTGACATGAAATTTCACCGATCCATCACAAACAACCTGGTGACCATATTAATTGTTCTAACATGCCCTGTGTAGCTTTTTTTTATGCCACCAGAAACTCTGTGCTCCTGATTATTGTACTTTTCGTGTGTTTTAACGCTTATGGATTTTACTGAACCTGGCGGACCGACTCTTTTTGGTGTGAAATTTCACCCGTCCATAAGAAACAGGCTCATGACTGACACTACGTAGCTTATTGTTTCATTTATGTCTTCTAAAACCTAGAGCTCTAAATTATTGAACTTTTCATGTGTAGCTCATAAATTATCTTTAACCAGGTCGACCGCCTCTGTTACGAGTGAAGTTACACCAGTCTGTCATAATTGGGCTAGTACCAGTACTAATTGCTCAGCCATGTCCAACGTAGCTTAATATTTCATTTACGGCTCCAGAAACTCTAAGCTCCTGATTATTGGACTTTTTGTATGTGTTAGCTTATGGATTTTATTGATCCTGGAATACCGGCTCTGTTTGGTGTGAAATTATACCAATTCATCACAAACGGGATGGTGACCGATACTAATTGCTTCGCCACGTTCGATGTAGCTTATTTATCAAGTTACGCCTCCAGAAACCCGAGCTCCAGATTATATTACTTTTCATCGGCCCATCACAAACGACTGGTGACTAATATTAATATCTCAGCCATGCCCTACATTGCTTTTTTTTATTTACGTCTCTAGAAACCCTGAGCTCCTGATTATTTTACTTCACGTGTGTTAGCTCATGGTTTTTCCTTAACTTGGTCGACCAAATCTGTTTGGTGTAAAATCACCGGTCCATTACAAACGGTCTAGTGACCGATACTAATTGCTCTGCCACAACCAATGTAGCTTATTTATCCATTTACGCCTCCAGGAACCCCAAGCTTATGATTATTAGACTTTTCATGTGTGTTAGCTTATAGATTTTCTTAAACCTCGTCTACCGATGTGTCTGGTACTAATAGCACCGCCATGCCTGGCGTACCTTATTTTTTCATTTACGGCTCTAGAAACCTTGAGCTACTAATTGTTGGACTTTTTGTGTGTATTAGCTCACGAATTTTCATGAACCTGCGACCGACTATGTTTAGCATGAAATTTCACCAGTCCATCACAAAAGGATTGATGAGCGATACTAATTACTCTATTGCGCCTAACGTAGCTTATTTATCCATTTACGCCTCGAGGAACTCAAGTTCCTAATTATTGGATTTTTTATGTATGTTAGCTCATGAATTTTGTTGAACCTATCTGACCGACTCTGTTTGGCGTGAAATTTCACCGGTCTATCACAAATAGACTTATAAATGATATTAATCACTCTGCCACGCCCGACGTAGCTTATTTTTTCATTTACACATCCAAAAACTCAGAGCTCATGATTATTGGATTTTTTTATGTGTATTAGATCATGGATTTTCCTGAATTTGGCTGATCGATTCTGTTAATCGAGAAATATCATTGGTCCATCACAAACAGGTTGGTGATCAATACTATTTTCTCTACCATGCCCGATGTAGCTGTCACACCCCAACTTTGGGGGGTGTGGTCGACATCCGGTGCCAATGGCCCGAGCGTACCACGTCTCGTCTGTATCCTGGATACACATGTATTTGGGCTAACAAGACGTAATAACTTGTAGAAGAAGAAAAAGCCCAACATATATAATATGAAAAAAGTCGACAAGGTCACAGTACACACCAAATGAATAACATAGAGGCCGACAAGTCCATTTATGACTTCGACACACCGGACGACTGTCTACAAGCCGCTAAGAGTACATGAACATCATTAGGTCGGGACAGGGCCCCGCCATACCCATAATTATATATACAAAAACCATACCGACTCTGACTAGCACCTCTAAAATAAGTAGAGAGCTCTTACATCACCACTAAGCTGAGGTCCTACTGGAAATGAGCGTCGCTTCGTTTATTTGTACATGCGGGCATAAAACGCAGCGCCCCAGCAAGGGGACTTCAGTACAAATAATGTATTGAATATGTAAGGCAAGAAAATGTAAATAGGTATAGTGGTGTAAGTGAGAATATGGAAGAGACAACATGTAACTCAAGAGTGTCACTGTGGGCCATATTGTACATAAATGAGATACATTCGTGTATATAACGTCATAGGCCTTTGTGGGCTATATTATTAATACAATATACCACGTATATAACGTCGTAGGCCTCTGTGAGCAATATCATCAATACATTATATCGCATATATAACGTTGAAGGCCTTTGTGAGCAATATCATTAATACAGTGTGTCGTATATAACGTGGTAGGCCTCTGTGGGCGCGTATATAATGACGTAGGCATATGTGGGCAATATCATCAATATAGTATATCACGTAAATAACGCCTTAGGCCTCTGTCAACAATATCATAAACATCATACTTGTATAAGCTGCGTATATAATGTTATAGGCCTCTGAGGGCAATATAGTTAATAGTCCATACATATGAAGACCATATGAATAATATGGAATATTATTTAAATCTGCGGAGTGATGTAAGGTCGTTACACCTCCGACTATCCTTATGCGGATTACATATCAATTTCCTTTTCAATGTGAATCAATAAGAAGGATAAAACATTTTATTATTAACTTTTTGGAAACCAACAAGGAGCATTGTTTCATCGATATGGAAGTAATACTATAGAATGCGAAAAGTAATCTTGTTGAGTGACATATTAGGTGATAGAACACAAGTATCCTTTTTAACGGTTAGGAATAGAGTCGTTATTGAGGGGCATTTTGTCGTTGTTGTTTTTATGTCGATCATGCCAAAAAAAAGAAAAGTAAGCCCTACATACCTTGTCGCCTTAGTTATACGGATCCCATGAGTCCTCGTATGCTCTACGAACAATTATCTACAATATACGAACGATTTGTATCAATAACGTTTTCATAACTCATAAGAGAACTCATTCAGACACTTTGTCAAACACCTATCGTGCGTAAACTCCAAGTCATTTTCCATTGTGTTCATATCACCATCACTTTCTCCCTTTTCCCACAACACTTCCAACATGTCAACCATCAACATCTTACTATTTTTAGCCATAAAACATCTTAGAAACTATCCAAAACAGTCCAGCAACTATATCACCTCAATTAGGAGTTTTCAAATTTAGATTCTACAAGCTTAGTTCTCAACTCAACCAACCACGGTGTAGACAGCCTTTAATACATAACGAATGAGTTAAATCTTACCTTAGATTCCTTAAACCAGCCTTAGCACACTTTAATTTCAATTAGCCAAATCCCCAACTTCACCACAAAATCCATAAGAAGAAGAAGGCTAGCAACACGAACCCTCCGACGTAAGATTGGCGTTGATTACTTCCAATTTGTACTTGGATCATTAAGAAACCATGAGATACCTTCTCAGTGAACTTGAGAGCTAATTAGGGTTGATCAAAGTGAGAAATGAACATTTAGCATTTAGGTCGAGCTAAGTACTTAAATTAATATCCACTGCCTCATTTTGGTCACACTAGCTCGTTGAGCTAAGACCATAGCAAGCAACAGTCGTGTTATGAGCTCGCTCAGTGAGCTACCCCTACCATTTTCCCAACAGTCTGTGTAGTCCGAAGAATACACGAATATCTCTCTACTCCGATATTGTAGCGACCAACGGTTTAAAGGGCCAAAAACTACTCATGGACCTTTAATTTGATGGGACTCTATAATTCCAAGTAGCTTGAGAGAAAATCTCAGAGACATCTGACCTAAATTTCCGCAAATTTATGAACTTAATTTGCGATGACCTTTGCCAACTTTTGTTTTCTTGATTTGAAAGCTTGACATACGATTATTGTATGATTCAAATACCTCATAACAAAACCTTCTTAGTCGGGCTATTACAAGCTACTTTCCTTTGGCAAACTTGGTCGAAAAGTATTTTCCTTGATTGTTTAGCCCCGAATTCTTACAAAACTTACTTAACACTTGTTTAAACTCGTTGTAATCCGAATATAGAATCTTGGCCTCACCGGGATTTCGTTACTTTAGTTATGACTCATACTAGCGCGAAAAAATATAGGGTGTAACAGTAGCTTATTTATCCATTTACGCCTCCAGAAACCCCGAGCTCCTTATTATTGGACTTTCGTATGTGTTAGCTCATGGGTTTTCCTAAACGTGGTCGACCGACTCTGTATGGCGTGAAATTTCACCAGTCGATCACAAATGGGCTGGTGACCGATAGTAATTGCTCTGTCATGCCCGTCGTATCTTATTTTTTCATTTACACCTCCAGAAACCACGAGCTCCTGATTACTAGACTTTTGGTGTGCGATAGCTCATGGATATTCCTGAACCTAGTTGATCGACTCTATTTGGCATGAAATTTCACCGGTTTATAAGAAATATACTGGTGACTGATATTAATTGGTCTGCCACGCATTGCGTAACTTATTGTTTCATTTATGTCTCCTGAAACCCTGTGCTTCTAATTTAGTTTTGCTTGAAATTACACTGGTCCATCACAAATGGGCTGGTAATAGGTACTAATTACTATGTCATGCTTGTCGTAGCTTATTTATCCATTTAAGACTATAAACCCCGAGCTCTTGATTATTGGACTTTTCGTGTGTGTTAGCTAATAGATTTTCGTGAACCTGATTGCCCGCCTCTGTTTGGAATGAAATTTCACTGGTCCATCACAAACAAGCTTGTGACTTGTATTGTTATGCCATGCCCGACATAGTTTATTTTTTTTATTTATGCCTGAAATCCTGAGCTCCTGATTATTGGACTTTACGTGTGTGTTAACTCATGGTTTTTCCTGAACATAGCCGACAAGCTCTGTTTGGCATGAACTTTTACCGGTCCATAACACATGGGTTGGTGATGATACTAATTGCTACGCAATACCCGGCGTAGTTAATTCTTCTATTTATGGCTCTAGAAACCCGAGCTCCTGATTATTCATCTTTCGTGTGTGTGTTAGTTCATGGATTTTCCTGAACCTGGCCGACCGGCTCTGTTTGTCGTTAAATTCCATCGATCCATCAAAACAGGGTGGTGACCAATACTAATTACTCTGCCACACCCAACGTAGCTAATTGTTCCATTTATGCCTCTAAAAACCCCAAACTCCTGATTATTGGACTCTGTGTTAGCTTATGGATTTCCTTAACCTAGCCGACTGGCGCTGTTTGGGGTGAAATTTCACTAGTCCATCACAAACGGGCTGGTGATCGATACTAATTGCTCTGCCATGCCTGATCTAGCTTATTTATCCATTTACGCCTCCGAAAACTCCAAGCCCCTGATTATTAGATTTTTCGTGTGTGTTAGCTCATGGATTTTCTTAAACTTGACCGACCGACTCTATTTGGCGTGAAATTTTACCAGTCCATCACAAATAGGCTGGTGACCGATACTAATTCCTTTGCCACACCATGGTTTGAGCTTGGAGGTAACATGCTATCTATCGACAGGCGAGAACAGACTACTATTGACTACTTTGCCTATCTATTCTATTAGCTTATTTATCCATTTACGCCTCCAGAAACCTCGAGCTCCTGATTATTGGACTTTTCGTGCATGTTAGCTCATTAATTTTTATGAACCTGGTCGACAGACGGGATGGTGACCGATACTAATTGCTCACCCATGCCCGGCTAAGCTTATTTTTTCATCTACGCCTCCAAAAATCCTGAGCTCTTGATTATTGGAATTTTCGGGTGTGTTAGCTCATGGATTTTTCTAAACCTAATGCCACCAGTCCATGATAAAAGGGCTGGTGACCGATACTAATTGCTCTGTCACGCCTGACGTAGCTTATTTTTTCATAATGACTCTAGAAAACCCAAACCTCTGATTATTGGACTTTTGTGTATGTTAGCTAATGGATTTTCCTGAACCTGGTCAACCGGTTCTGTTTAGCGTGAAATCTCACAGGTCTATCACAAACGGAATGGTACCGATACTTATTGCTCCGCTCCCGCCAAACATAGCTTATTTATCCATTTACGCCTCCAGAAACCTCAAGCTCCCAATTATTGGACTTTTCATGTGTGTTAGCTCATTAATTTTCCTGAACGTGGCCGACTAGCATTGTTTTGTGTGGAATTTCATTGGTCCATCAGAAATGGGCTGGTATTGATACTAATTGCTCTCCACAGCCGACATAGCTTGTTTTTTTCATTTATGCCTCCAGAAACCCTGAGCTCATAATTATTAGACTTTTCGTGTGTGTTAGCTCATGAATTTCCTGAACCTGGGCGACCAACACTATTTTAGGTGAAATTTCACTAGTCCGTCACAAATGGGCGGGTGACCGAAACTAATTGCTCCGCCACACCCGATCTAGCCTATTTATCTATTTACACCTCCTAAAACTACGAGCCCATGATTATTAGACTTTTCGTGTGTGTTAGCTCATGGATATTCTTGAACCTGGATGATCGACTCTATTTGACATGAAATTTTACTAGTCCATCACAAATAGGCTGGTGATCGATACTAATTGATTTTCCACACCATGATTTGAGCTTGGAAGTAACATGTTATCTATCGATAGGCGAGAACAGACTATTATTGACTGCTTTGATTATATATTCTATTAGCTTATTTATCCATTTACGCCTCCAAAAACCTCAAACTCCTGATTATTGGACTTTTCGTGCGTGTTAGCTCATGGATTTTTATGAACCTAGTCGATCGACTCTGACGGGCTGGTGACCGATACTAATTGCTCTGCCATGCCCGACTTAGCTTATTTTTTCATCTAAGCCTCCAAAACTTCTGAGCTCCTGATTATCAAAATTTTCTGGTGTGTTAGCTCGTGGATTTTCCTGAACCTGACAATCGGCTCTATTTGGCATGAAGTGACACAAGTCCTTCTTAAATGGGCTAGTTACTAATACTAGTTGCTCTGCCACACCCGACGTAGCTTACTTGTTTAACGACTCTAGAAACCCCGAACTCCTAATTATTGGACTTTTCGTGTGTGTTAGCTAATGGATTTTTCTGAATCTGTCTGACCGCTTCTGTTTGGCGTGAAATCTCACCGGTCCATCACGAATGGGTCGATAACTGGTACACATTTCTCCGCTCACGTCCAACATAGCTTATTTATACAGTTATGCCTCCAGAAACCCCATGCTCATGATTATTAGACATTACGCCCAACATACTAATTGCTCTGCCACACCCAACATAGCTTATACTTTCATTTACGCCTCCAGAAACCTTGAGTTCTTGATAATTGGAATTTTCGTGTGTGCTAGCTAATGGATTTTCTTAAACCTGACCAATCAGCTCTGTTTGGCGTGAAATTTCACCGGTCCTTCACAAACGGGCTAGTGACCTGTACTAATTGCTCTGCCACACCGATGTAGCTTATATATCCATTTACGCCTCATGAAACCCCGTGCTCCTAATTATTAAACTTTTTGTGTATGTTAGCTCATAGATTTTCGTGAACCTGGTTGACCGGCTATGTTAGGCATGAAATTATACCAATCCATCACAAATGGGCTGGTTATCAGTACTAATTGCTTCGCCACGCTCGACGTAGCTTATTTTTTCATTTACGGCTCCAGTAACCCTTAGCTCCTAATTATTAGACTTTTCGTGTATGTTAGCTCATGGATTTTCCTGAACCCAGTCGACCGACTCTGTTAGGCGTGAAATTACACTGATCCAGTACAAACGGGCTGATGATCAATAGTAGTTTCTCCGCCATGCCCGAATAGCTTATTTTTTTCATGTACGCCTCCACAAACCCTAAGCTCTTAATTATTCTTATGGATTTTTCTGAACCTAGTCGATCGGCTCTATTTGGCCTAAAATTTCACGGGTCCATCACAAATGGCTCGTGGACTGATACTAATTGCTCAGCTACACCCGACTTAACTTATTTATCCATTTACGTCGAAGCTCGAGCTCTTGGTTATTAGACTTTTCATGTGTGTTAGCTTATAGATTTTTCTGAACCTCAGCTACCATCTCTGTTTGGCGTGAAATTTCATCGGCCCATTAGAAACGGTCTGGTGAGCTATACTAATTGCTCACGCTCGACGTAGCTTATTTATGCGCTTACACCTCTAGAAACCCCGAGCTCCTAGTTATTGGACTTTTTGTGTGTGTCAGCTAATGGATTTTCCAACCTGATCGATCGGCTCTGTTTGCCGTGAAATTTCACTGATCCATTACAAACGGGCTGGTGACCTAACTAATTGTCCCGGCATGCCCGACATAGCTTATTTTTTTCATTTACGCCTCTAGAAACTACGAGCTCCTGGTTATAAAACTTTTTGTGTGTCAGCTTATGAATTTTCTTGAACCTGACATCCGACTCTGTTTGACGTGAAATTTCACCGATCCATTACAAACTGACTGGTGACCTGAACTAATTGTCCCGGCATGCCCGATATAGCTTATTTTTTCATTTACGTCTCCTGAAAGCCATAGCTCCTAATTTTTAGATTTTTCATGTGTGCTAGCTCATGAATTTTTCTGAACTTGGCCGACCGACTCTATTTGGCGTGAAATTCACCGGTCAATCACGAAAAGGGCTGGTGATAGATACTAATTGCTCTGCCACATCCGACTAGCTTACTTATCCATTTACGCCTCCCTAAACCCCAACCTCATGATTATTGGAATTTCGTGTGTTAGCTCATGGATTTTCTTGAACCATACCGACCGACTCTGTTTGGCGTGAAATTTCACCGGTCCATCACAAACGGGCTGATGGATTAGGATAACCAGTCTCAACCTATATATTTGTTGCTAGAGGGTTATTTGTATGCAGAGAAATTAGGATGGCGATGGTGAAGGTTAAAGAGCAAAGTAGCTGCACTTGGGTGAGGCTTTTCTTTTGGAACGAAGAGCTGACGAAGAATCAGATATCAGAAGGGATGTGCGTGATTATCATTCGGAGGAAATATGTTAGGCTTCATCCTTATTGCTACAGTTTGGAGGATAGCTCATGTTGCCCGACCGTCATCCCATTTGAACTCTCAAGGCTACAGAACAAGGATCCATCGTTGTTTCGTCCACTCTTCAATTTCCCGCCAAAAATATCATACAAATGGGGAACCAAATCTCTACTTGGATTTTCACACAATTTCAATTTTCTCAACCAACAACACCACCACCACGACCTCCCTACAGGATTGCCTTTGAAATCTCCCACACTCTTTATCGACTATAGTACATCACATGCTTCTGTTTCTCTACCTCCCCCTATCCCGTCATTTTGTAGGCTTGTAAAGGACTGGGACAAGAAATAGGAGCTTTTCAGTAGCGATCGCAGTGTCTACCACTGATTACATGAATGATCCATATCATAATTACTCTGGTGATGTCCTCAAGTATATCGACGTGTTAAGGGAATATACTGGTGAAGCTGGAATTAACCCAACCAAACCACCCGTTGCCGCAGATGTACCAATGGCCAACTTGTCGAGCTGTCTATCCTTTGCATTGTTCGCCTTTTCCAACTGCCGTAAACTTGTCAGAACATATTGGAGGCTAACGGTAAATGTCATAAGACCAACATATTGGAGGCTAACGGTAAACGTCATAAGACCAACATATTGGAGGATGCTAGCGTTTAAAAATTGTACCTACTCTCCCATTTCATTTTATCTGAACTTTGATGCGGCAACAAAGACTAAGAACGACAAAAAGACGGGTTGGGCAGGGGGGGATCCACTTGGAAACTCACTCAATTAGATTATCTGCTGATCCCACTGCTTTCAAGTGTAGGTCGATATGTAGAGTAAAGAAGAAAGCAATAATTTACAGAATGCGTCCATGAAATATTAAAAACTGCAACTTGATATTAATCATTCATCAGCTAGAGCATGCTCTGCACCAGTCCTTATTGACAGCTTCCCTGAGAACTCTGCAGCGAGAAAGATCTCTTAGTGCCGATTCTGTTTGAAGAGCTTGTACCAAGTTGGACCATAACTCCCGAAAATTTCACATGCCTTTGGGTCAACTTTAGACACATGCAAAAATAATCAGACATGAAAAGAAATGTCCGCATAGTTTTATAAGCAAAAACATGATTGGTATCACACGTACCCATGTTTACTCCGTTGCTTTCACCGAGCACTACGGTTAAGCAAACCTTGGAATGACAGAAAAAGATCTTTGTTATCCGTCCCGAAAATCTCTTCTGCTTTTTTCAAAGTTTCCTACATTTATAATGGCGGAACAGGAATAGGAGAAGGCATTCAGATAATAAGCAGACAAATGGGAGGAATTCATAGGATGCTAAATTGCTAATGCAACTAATTACGTTCATCACCTCACGAGATTGCTTTTGTGCGTTTAATTCCTTAATGTTGGTCAGGAATGCACTGAACTGCTCATATGATAGACGACTCCTGCATCAACAACATGCAGATACTGTCAGGTGAAAGATCCTTCTTTATTTATTTAAAAAAAAAAAGTAGTTTAGCTATCCACCTAGCTTGTCGGAAGAACTCCTTCCCATCAACTCGAGGAGTTTGACCTGGTAATTCACATTAAAGAAAACGGATCAGAGGGATCAAACTTAAACCAGTCAGTAACATGATTTTTCAAAATGGATTCACATTTTATTTCTCAAGCAATAACGACTTTGTAAATGTGCAGCATAAGTGTAATATAGCAGTAACATTTGCACAGCTCACAAAAAGGAAATTGAAAAAATCAGTTCTTATGAACCTTGCAATGGGCGTGCCTTAGGAGGAGAGTTAGCTGCTGATGACCGTTGACTTGATGGGAAAAAAGATGACACCGAACCTCGTCCATCATATTGAGGGTTTGTTGGAGAATTGGCGCCGGATGTCCTCTGAGGAGATCCAGCAACAGAATATCTTCTGGGAGATACACTGGTGGAAATTATTTTGGGAGTTCCAGATGGAGTAAGACGCGGTGTTATGTAAGGTGTCATGGAATATCTTTGCACAGCTCGCTTTGAGGCTGGATCCAAGAAAATGGAAGAAAGTTAACTGCTTTTGCAACATTGTGATATTATAAGAAGCAGAAAACGTAATGTGCAAATACCATCATCATTAATTACTGTGCTGTCCATTGAACTGCCGAAAGAATGGTGTGCTGCATAGCTGTTCACCTCTTCTGCAGGATATAATTATCAAGACCAAATTTAGAACATCAAAGACAGAACTCCATATCTTGAAGCAGCCAAAAATGTGACATAAAATCTTGAACATGATCAGATGAACACATCAGAGGAAATACATATAAATTGAAGCCAAGACTTACCCTTTACCGAATAGGCCTTATGGATGGATTGGTCGTAAGTGCCAATATCAACAGTTTCAGCTTGCTGAAGATGAAAAACAAGATCAGCAATTTAGTCCAGCGGAACCACTGGATAGAGAAAAAGATCTTGCTCTACTGCTACAAGCAATCAACAAATTGACGTTTGCAAATATTTGAATTCCAACATTTTCGCCACAAAATTCTTTTACAAATTTAAGTTGCTCTCTTCATGATTTTCCAAAATGAAATGCGAAGAGATTAAGATTCTGAAATCTTACCGATGACTTATCATCGCTAAGAGACTGCACCAACTGCCTTTTAAAAGTTTCCAACTGTCAAATAAAGAAGGCAAGTTTATGTCAATGTAATCAGAGTAAGCAATAAATGATATAGCAGAGGCAGAAGCTATAACAGGAATTTTAATCAAACAATCAGAGCCATGGAAACCACTTTTCCAGGTTGGCGATATATCGAAAGATCTCATTCTCCTATAGTGAAGTAAAAAGAAAATCAAAAGGCGAGATTTGTTTCTCATCACAAGATAGAGATATGGAAGTTGACATGGGTAATCAACAAGAAATAATACAACAAGTACACCACTGTTAATGGGAAGGTCTTGTTGAAAAATTTACCTAGTGGGATTGAGTTTATCCCGTTCTTAATGACTTGAACACATGGGGCCCCGCATGTCGGAAATACGATTTCCATACACATGCATACGTCGTACAATGTCTAGCTAAATTTCACGTAGTGAAAGAGATATTGGTACACATGTTAAAGTTTTCTTAAGTTAGGCAAGAATGGACGATTAATTGGTCAAATTAATGTATCTCCCACGACGGTATAAAAAAAAGAAATGTGCAAAATACGGAAAATGGGGAAGAGCCGCGGCGCCTCGAGAAAAAGGGCCGCGGCATCGAGCCAAGAAGGGACAGCGCCGCGGCGCTACCTAGCTGCGGCGCCCTACTCGCCCAAAGAGCTCAAGTTCGGTTCGCCGTCGATTTAGGGCGCGTCGCGCGCGCCGACTGACATGAATCGAAAAATGTCCAGAATCTTCTGATTCATGGACTAACTTGAAGGGCCAAAGATCAGCCAACTCTTGGCATGATCTAGGTGTCTTTTGAGGAGATCAAGGTACCCCATTTAAGGCATTCACATGTCTTGTGAATCATAACTTTGCACCTATAAATAGAGGCTTCAAAATCAGATTTTATATACTCACTACAACTCCAAAATCTGAAATTGTTGAAAGCTCTTCTTCTATTTCTAGCAATCTCTTGTTCTTGTTTCTTCTACAAGGATTCTCAAGTATTTGGCTTGTGCTTGAGAAAGTATTGTCGTTTTATCTTGGGAGACTATTATCCATCTACCGTAAGCCGTCATATACGGGGATAATTTTGTCTTAAGGAGAGATTATCAAACAATCGACTCGACAAACATTGCACTAAACCTCTTTGTGTCTAACCTTTCAGTTCTTCCGGTCCCGTTCACTCCCACAATTTACAACAGTTAAGACAAAATTATTATTACGAAGAACTAAAGATGGTGAATGGAAAGGAACAAGTTTCTGCTTCCAACAACGCCACATCCTCTGGCACTGCTACCGCCGCCGGTATCACTTTTGGTATCATTGGGAATACTATGATTCCTCCCAACTTCCAAGACGAAAGACCCGAAAAGTTTGTTGGCACCAACTTCAAAAGGTGGCAGCAAAATTTGATGTTTTATCTCACTGTACTAGGTATGACAAAATACTTATCGTTGGAGATATGGACGTCCAAACCGACAACACGGTTCAGACGGGCCAGGATACCCAGGCTACTGGTGGCTTGATGATGAAATTTAACCCCTGGAGTCAAACGACTACATGTGCAGGAACTATATCCTGAATTGCTTGTGCGATCCACTCTACACGGTATATTGCACTACAAATACCGCAAATGAGCTATGGGATCTGTTGCAGAAGAAGTACAGCACTCATGATGTGGGTGCTAAGAAATTCATAGTCGGAAAGTTTCTGAAGTACCAAATGGTGAATGACAAATCAGTCATATGTCACAAGTACAGTAGTTCCAGTTAATCATCCATGATTTGGATCTAGAGGGGATAAAACCCAATGAATCATTCTTGGTCACTTCACTTATTGAGAAACTGCCTCCTTCATGGGGTGAGTTCACTAGTTATCTGAAACTCAAATTCAAAGAGATGAGTTTTGAAGAGCTTGTCATCAATTCATATCCATGAAGACAACAAGAAGACCTTGATCAAAGGCAAGGCAACAACTGATGTCACGACTAACTTGGTTGAGACCAAAGGAAACCCGAGTAAGAAACGCAAGTTTCTGAAAGATGGAAAGACTCCGGCCGTTGAGAAGTTGAAGGGCAACTGTCACCATTGTGGCAAAGCTGGCCATAGTTGAAGCGCGAGCAGCAGGAGAAGGCCAGAGGAAAGAAGAAGGCCAAAGCCAACATGGTTGAAGACAAGATCCTCAATGATCTCTGTGAAGACTTCTCAGTCGTCGTGCTAGAAGCAAATCTGGTGGAAAATCCAAACAGTGGTGGTTGGATACGGGTGCGACCCGTCACATATGCTCCGACCGAAACGCTTTCTCTACCTATGCAACTGTTGACGGTAAGAAGCTATACATGGGAAACAATGCTACCTCAGATGTACTGGGGGAAGGTATTGTAGTACTCAAGATGTCGTCTGGCAAAGATCTCAAGTTGAAGAACGTCATGCATGTTCCGGACATCCGGAAGAATTTAATTTCTGTTAATGTTCTAGTTCAGGCCGGATTTTGAGTTGTGTTCGAATCAGTAAGTTTGTTATTACTACGAATGGTGTGTTTGTTGGAAGGGGGTTCGCCTGTGAAGGCCTCTTCAAATTAAACGCCATATCTGTAATTCGCAACATTAATGAAAGTGCATCTTCTTATTTGCTTGAGTCACCCAGTCTATGGCATCATAGACTGGGACACGTAAACTATCGGTCAATTAAATGATTGATAAAGTTGGAGTTATTGCCGTCTGACGCTATAAACCCTCAATCCAAATGTGAGGTATGTGTAGAGGCAAAACATACCAAACTGGCTTTCTGTTTCGTAGAACGAGATACTGCTCCTCTAGAACTTATACACACAGACATATGTGATTTAAAGTTCGCTCAAACTAGAGGGGGGAATAAGTACTTTGTGACTTTCATAGATGATAGTACAAGGTACTGCTACCTTTACTTACTCCAAGGTAAGGACGAAGTGTTCGATGCCTTTAAGCGCTATAAAGCCGAGGTTGAAAACCAACTAAGTCTACGAATTAAAGTGATTCGTAGCGATAGAGGGGGAGAGTATGTAGCTCCGTTTGAGGAATACTGTGCCCAAACCGGCATAATCCATCAAACAACTGCACCATATTCTCCACCGTCAAACGGTGTGGCGGAACGCAAGAACCGTACACTAAAGGAAATGATGAACGTCTTGCTTATCAATTCCGACCTTGCGCAAAATATGTGGGGAGAGGCAGTTCTTACTGCCAACATGATACTCAATAGAGTCCCTCACAGAAACAGGGAAGAAAACTCCATATGAGCTATGGAAAGGAAAGCACCCTCTAACAACTACCTAAGAGTATGGGGTTGTTTGGCCAAGGTCAAGGTACCTAAGCCAAAACAGGTCAAGATAGGACCCAAGACTGTAAGTTACATCTTCATTGGTTACGCAAATAACTACTCGCTTTCTGGTACATAAGTCAAATATACCAGATATCCACGGGAGTACAATCATAGAGTCGAGGAATGCTGAATTCTTTGAGACAATCTTTCCTAAGAAGGAAAATGAAGTCGCCTCGCGCAAAAGGAGTCATGGTTATCTGACGAGTCTGACCAAATGGATACAGATGTGGATGAGAATCCAACTGATCTTGAAACAGAACCTAGGCGAAGCAAAAGGGCCAGGAAAGAGAAATCTTTCGGTCCGGACTTTCTAGCTTACTTGGTTGAAAATGAACCTCGGACAATTGCAGAGGCATTGTCAACTCCAGAAGCACCGCTTTGAAAAGAAGTTATGGAAAGTGAGATAGAGTCCATCATGCACAATCATACCTGGGTGTTGGTTGATCTTCCTCCGGGAAATAAACCACTAGGTTGTAAGTGGGTACTTAAACGCAAGTACAAAGCTGATGGATCTATAGACAAGTACAAGGCTAGGTTGGTAGCCAAAGGGTACCGACAAACCGAGGGTCTTGATTACTTCGACACGTACACCCCAGTATCGAGAATGACTTCCATAAGGGTGTTCATTGTCATTGCAGCACTACAGGACCTTGAAATCCATCAAATGGATGTTAAGACAGTCTTACTAAATAGTGATTTGGAAGAAGAGATATACATGGAACAACCCGAGGGGTATGTAGTTCCAGGACAAGAGAAGAAAGTCTGTAGACTTATCAAGTCTCTGTATGGGCTGAAACAAGCTCCAAAACAATGGCATGAAAATTTTGATAGTACACTACTATCAAAAGGTTTCTCCATTAACGAGTGTGACAAGTGTGTCTACGTGAAAGGAGACTCTGACTCCTTCGTCATGATCTGTCTCTACGTAGATTACATGTTGATCACATGCAGTAGTCGAGCCTTGATCCTGGAAACAAAGAACATGTTCGAAACAATGTTTTGACATGAAGGACATGGGTATCGCAAATGTCATCTTAGGAATTAAGATTTCTAAGTCATCTGACGGACTAGTGCTATCTCGGTCTCATTACATAGAAAGTGTATTGAGAAAGTTTGAGATGTTTGACTGTCTGCCATTAAGGTCACCAATGGATATGAG
Organism: Przewalskia tangutica; assembly: GCA_029844215.1. NCBI lineage: Eukaryota > Viridiplantae > Streptophyta > Magnoliopsida > Solanales > Solanaceae > Przewalskia > Przewalskia tangutica. The sequence goes on along the minus strand of CM056730.1, from coordinate 271,633 downwards.
TCAAAGCATTGACAAGAATCATGGTGCACCCGTGCTCCAGGAGCGATATGCGCAGATAATCGGTAGCTTGATGTATGTAACAAATTGTACCCGACCTGATATCGCTTATGCCATCAATAAGTTGGCGAGGTTTACACGCAATCCCGAAGATGACCATTGGAAAGCGCTTAATCGAATACTCCGGTATTTGAAATATTCCATGTCATACGGATTGCACTACTCAAGGTATCGGTTATGCAGAGAATGATGATCTGGCCCGGATATCCGATATACGGAACACCAAGTCCACCAGTGGGTATGTGTTTACAATTGGTGGTGGGGTTGTGTCCTGGAAGTCCTCCAAACAAACATGTATCGCCCGATCCACCATGGAATCGGAGTTCATCACTTTAGACAAAGCAGGTGAAGAAGCAGAGTGGCTTCATGACTTCTTGGAGGATATCCCTTGTTGGGATAAACTCGTACCTTCGGTGATGATCCACTGCGACAGTCAGTCGGCATTAAGAAGGGCACGAAGTAGCATATACAACGGCAAATCTCGACACATACGTCGGAGACATAAGACCGTTAGGAAAATGATCTCCACGGGTATTATCTCCATCGATTACATAAAATCAAAGGAGAATATAGTTGACCCTTTGACTAAGGGATTACCCAATGATCAGATGAACTGCCTGTCTAGGGGAATGGACTTAAAACCCAATCACTAAGGACCAATATGGTGGTAACCCATCCATACTGACTGGAGATCCTAGAAATTTGGTTCAATGGAAAAACTAAGATGTAAAGGTCCAGTTGAGCGCTTATAGAAAAGCAAGAGCACTTCGGATATTGGTTCCTTATGAAAACACTAATCCAAAGCCTTCCCGCGATAGACATTAAAGTGCTACCTGAATTATGGGTACAAGGTTAAGTGTCAAAATCTTAACGCAATACTCGAAAGTCGAGGTTAAGATGAAGATATTTCTTAATGACTCCTGTGAGAGGTCACCTATTTAAGTGCTAGGACATGCCGCCTCAATTGAACGCACTTAAGAATCCAAGCATGTCCACGGCCACAACGGACAAAACATAAGAAGAAACGAGAGATTGGACTGTTATTTGTGTCTCTATCATTGTCTTGGCATATACTAAACACTGACGGTTCAAGACATCATGTTCACCGCTCAGTAAATATGTTCGATGGTAGTTGACTAGGAAAGGTTCAAAGCTGAGTGCTACCTATTCCGATGCAATACACCTCCGCTACTAGATTGCTAATGGTTGGCACTCCGCGTGCACCAACACCTCTTTCAAGAGGGGATTGTTGAAAAATTTACCTAGTGGGATTGAGTTTATCCCGTTCTTAATGACTTGAACACATGGGGCCCCGTATGTCGGAAATACGATTTCCATACACATGCATACGTCGTACAATGTCTAGCTAAATTTTGCGTAGTGAAAGAGATATTGGTACACATGTTAAAGTATTCTTAAGTTAGGTAAGAATGAACGATTAATTGGCCAAATTAATGTATCTCCCATGACGGTATAAGAAAAGAAGAAATGTGTAAAATACGGAAAATGGGGAAGATCCGCGGCACCGAGCCAAGAAGGGACAGCGCCGCGGCGCTACCTGGCCAAGGGCCACGGCGCCTCTCGTCCAGTGCTCAAAGTTCGGTTGATTTAGGGCCACGGCGCCTCTCGAGTCACCGCGGCGTCGACGGTACAGTGAATCGAAAAATGTTCAGAATCTTCTGATTCATGGACTAACTTGAAGGGCCAAAGGTAAGCCAACTCTTGGCATGATCTAGGTGTCTTTTGAGGAGATCAAGGTACCCCATTTAAGGCATTCACATGTCTTGTGAATCATAACTTTGCACCTATAAATAGAGGCTTCAAAATCAAATTTTATATACTCACTACAACTCCAAAATCTGAAATTGTTGAAAGCACTTCTTCTATTTCTAGCAATCTCTTGTTCTTGTTTCTTCTACAAGGATTCTCAAGTATTTGGCTTGTGCTTGAGAAAGTATTGTCGTTTTATCTTGGAAGACTATTATCCATCTACCGTAAGCCATTATATACGGGGATAATTTTGTCTTAAGGAGAGATTGTCAAACAATCGACTCGACAAACATTGCACTAAACCTCTTTGTGTCTAACCTTTCAGTTCTTCCGGTCCCGTTCACTCCCACAATTTACAACAGGTCTAGCAGCTCATACACCAAGATCTGACTGCTTTGTGGAAGAGCAAAACACTACCTGAATCAATTATCTCTAAGGTGGACAATTGTCAAACCCTTCTAACGTAGTTTCATACATAGCAGAAGTACAATTAATACATGGTTATCACAGAGGCTTGACTATGGGCCAATGGGCTAGCTTTAAAGATACTTTGCATAGGGTGGCCTTCCCCAATAAGTTTCATTACTTTTATCATGCACTGTGTATCTGTCTTTCCTTGCTATTCATTACGATGGGGTTCTCAGCATCTCACTGACCTAAAAGAGGTATATCACAAAAGATAGTCCGTTCCTTTATCATCTTGTATTTTGGAAAGGTTGTCTTTATCAACTCATAAAGAAATGAACATGTCATCAGGATGCTTGTGACTGTTAATATGGTTAAGTTCTTGTTTCTCAGTACTTGACTGCTAATAATTGTTGGTAAAACAAAGTGGTTCAACATTAGTTGTGAAAAGGTTCTCAAGAAGGTTTATAGTCTCTTGAACTACTCCACTCATAACCTTAACGATTTGGGTTGAAAACTCAAATTCTTTTACATGGCATTAGAAGGCAAACTTTGTAATTTATTTTCCAAAGAGCTTTGTCCCTATCCATTTTATCCTTCTGAATTTAGTCCATTGAGCCAAAAGTTTTGCTCAAAAGTCCAAACCCAGACCCATTCCTCATACTGCTGAGTCTTCTCTCTCAACTACAAATCTACTCTTCAAATTGTAGAGCCTATTCTCTTTGCTCAAGGCATGCTACTTAACCTGTTTAGCCTTCTCTCATAATCCATGGATTGCCCACTCTTCATATTGTTGAGTCTACACTCTAAGCTCAAGACCTAATCTTCAGCCCATTAAAATTCTTGCTTTCTTCATAGAATCTAGTTAGAGTAACTTTAGATTTCTTACCAAAAAGAAAAATCGCTTTTAGCAAGGCACATCGAAAATCAAAGCTTGACCAATTAGGTTAAACTCGACGTATGCTAGTGTTGTATTGGTGTATTGCTAGTGAACTTACAGAGCGAGCTGTAAAGGTTCTCTCTAAAGATAGAAAAAAATAGATCAATCAAGAGATAGTGGTTCAGTTTTTTCCTAAGCAAGGACGGACGACTGAGGTCTTGCTTTCATCAGCTAACCTAGTAAAAATAACTTTGAGGGCACAACTGCATAGAAATTCAATCTACTAGTTTCCAGTGAACAGAGGTTTCACAGCCATCTATTTAAACATTGAATATATCTTCTAAATAAGTGGTATAGACTTCCCCAAAAAACAATGCTCCCTTTGTACCAATTTACATGACAGTTTTTTCATTTTAGGACATCCCAAAATGGCTGTAAACGTTCATATAATAATACTCCCTCCGTTCCAATTTATGTGTCACCATTTAACTTGGCACGGAATTTAAGAAAGAAAAGAAGGCTTTTGAAATGTGTGGTCCAAAACAAGCCTTATATAAATGTGTGGCTGTAAATCATCCCACAAAGTTAAATTGTTTAAAATATATAGAAAGATGGACATTCTTTTTGGGACAGACCAAAAAAGAAATGGTGCTACATAAATTGGGACATAGGGAGTAGTACACTTTGTAACTTTCACAAAAAATTCAAATTTATTTAAGTATTCAAACTTTAAACTTTGATGTGATGATATTTCAATACAATTGGCATTTCGGCAATTACTATAACATTATCTACACTATAACTAATATAATATACACATCAAATTAACATACTAGACTCAATGCACCATCAAACACCGTCCTATCTATAAAATGGAGCAGAGAGAGTGCAGCACTAGCATTAGCCCAAGACTAACTAAAACATAAACTTCTATAGAAAATTATGAAACAACGTTCAACTTCAATAATATTTTTCTCCGTATCAAGAACAAAATTCAAATACTCCAGCAGGAGTTCAACAACAAAAACTTTAAAAGTGATGACAGGGAAATAACTAGTTTATCACCTTTGCTAAATCTCGACCCATTTTTGTTGTTGTGAAAGCCAATGAATCCCTCTCCTTGGATAGCCTCATCTATCATTTAAAAAAAAGTAAGATTAAGTCCTTTCCATTCCAAACAAATGCAACAACGACAATGTACCCAGTGTAATCCCACCGATGTGCCCAGTGGCGGATTCAGGATTTTCATTCAGGGAACATAAAAAATAATGTAGTCCGTGAGAATCGAACATAGGACAAGAAATACAATTTTGAACACCTTGGGCCTCTTGAACCAATTTTTTGCATTTGTTCAGACTATTCAAAAGTTAATATATGTAATGTAATTTTTTATGTCCCCACCCTCTAAATTCGCCCCTGGGTGTGCAGACCTTAAAAGTATATGTATGTCCTAGAGAAATCTGTATTAGGACACAATGTACTTTATACACATTCATATTTATATTAATGATGATTAATATTATGCAATTTGCATTTGTTGAATTATTAGTTGATTGTTTATAAAATTCTATAAATGCATCCTTAGAGTTTATGTGTTTATTAATGATGTGAGAATTAATGTTATAACGTAACTCTTAAATTACCTCGACTAATGATCATCGAAATTGGGATACGTCGACATGTGGTATGCATCATATCCTTAGTGGATGTAGTATGTCTCACTTGCTACGAGTTATGGCAACTCATGATAGACACGTGGTTACTTGTTGAAATATTGGTACACCCTGCTGATGCATTATTTGTTATATGTCTATAATGTCATCTGCATGTGGGAGATAAAAGTCCTTAGACTTGAGGTCAATATCATCTTGTTTACGGAGTAATGTACTTTGATCCTGTCCTAAGCTCAAATGTCTTATAGGTTGAGACGCGGCTTATTTTGGGTGCATTACGAAGTAGATTAAAGGTGGTATGTGAGCCAAGAAAGAATTCATTCCTTGAATTTATATTCGAGTGAACACTCAGGTACTCATATGGTATTAGGTTGACTAAGTCATTGGCGATCGTTGGACCGTATGCGTGATACGGTCTGTTGTCAACTAATATAGATGAGTTATAATAATCAAGTCATTTGGATAAACACTTGACAGATCCTAGACTTGATTGAGTATGTCATGAATGAAGGGATTTTATCTTCTCACATATAGGTTCAGTTCACATATTTTGTGTAGCTAAACTTTACATATTGGGTTCGTCTTCCGGCGCAGTCTAGGAGTTCCGTGAAGAACTTAATGTTATTAGTGACGATATGTAAAGGCCTTAAGGGTAACACTAAGTCAAATGTTCCGTCGATTGAAGGATGTAATTAGAAGGAGATTATACCTAAATGTTCGGTTGATGACCGGGACATTAAAATGGGAAAATGGGCAGAAAATAGGACGGGACCGCGGTGCCTTGATTCAGGATCGCGGTGCGAGAACACGTGCGGCGTCGCGGTGCCTTGGTCGAGATCGCGGTGCGAGAACACGCGTGTCGATGCACTGCGCCTTGATTCGTGATCGCGGTGCGAGAACGCGATGCGACCGCGCGGTACCTGCTGCGAGGCCGCGGTGCGCCTGACGATCGAATTTTTGCCCGATGCTTTTCGGTTGGGCCTGGTCCAACTAAAACCCTAATGCTCTTATTCTCAACTATAAATAGGAGGCTTACCTCCCATTCCAAAGACACCAAAAACCTAAGAGAGGTAAATCCCTGTCAGAATCCCTAGGACTTAGCAAATTACATCATAGTTTTAGAACTTACAAATCGAGGGACGTTTGTGTGTGCACCCTCGGACTACACAGAACACAAAGATTCAACTGCTTGGCTGATTGCTACAAAATGTAAGTCTTCTGTCGAAGTTTTACATTACTACTTTGTGTTTGTATTTTCATTACTTATCATACTGCAGTTCGACCGTCGTCGGGTTTGAAACATAAATTTTCAAGTTCCGCTACGTTTACGTACCCGACGTAAACTCCTACAGACCTTACCCCTACCTAATGGAGGTAGACGTTCGGCTCAAGTAACTTGAAAAATAAAATACATAAGTAAAAAAGACATGTCAAATAATAGGGAAATCATTAAAAAAGGAACAATAACAATAACAAAATAATGCGATAACAGACGCAAAGAAACATACATTATCTTCACAAGTGAATTTCAACCGCATTTCAGTTTCATGACAAGCCTGCTCAAGCTGATTGACCTTATCCTGGAGCTCCACGATGACCCGATCCTTATCATGAACCTTCTGACGAAGCCTCCCATTCTCCGACTCGAGCTTCGTAACGCGAGAAGCTATAGCCATGGAAGTTATCTTCCTAGCTAGATCCAACTGGTCGTAAGGATCGGTCGGAATAACCGATAGTATTTCATTGGAAAGATGAAAGTCCGGCCCCGTGCTCCGGCTACTATCGCTACTACTGCTCAAAGACATCGAGGTATTTCCGAAACCCTAAATGTGGAATGTTCGAGAAGATTTTGGAATTCGGAGAATACAATGGAGAGTGGATTATTGGAACAGAAGAAATGGGTAATTAAGGACTTAATTAGATGTCAACTTTCTAACAATAGGATTTAATTAAGAGATAAAGGCTCGAACCTCAAATATCACTCTTTTTTTTTCATTTTCTACCTAAATTATTATAAAGTTTTAAATCTAAATTATTACCAACTAATTAACAAAATACATCTTAATTAATAAAAAAATAAACAAATAATAATTGAGATATGTTTTTGACAACTAATTAGAAACTATCACACTGATTGATAATACAGATAGCAAATTCAAAAAAATGTGATAATATGTGTTTTTAATTAAAGTAATTTGACTATGCGTTTGAAATTAATTGTACGAAAAGAACAAATGGGGCAATGCATGCCAGCTTTACGGTGGTTTGTCTCATTTCTGGATTTGAATTTCCCTCCAAAGTCTAAGCGTCCTTTTCGGTTTGGGCCACTACTTCAAAATTGAGGGTTCGGGGTAAAGGAATTGAATCCCCTGATTTTCTTTGAATTTGTTTATTTGGCCTATTTTTTTATCCTTTTTTCTTTTTTCATTCTCTTACATTGATTCTCCACCTCCTAGGTATTTCCATTCTTTTTCAACAATTCATTACTCGGACCCCGGACCACCCCAGACCCCGGATCATTCCGTTTCTGAAACAGACCCAAACATATAGGGACAATCAGGATAATTCCTTTCATTTCATTTTCTTTTCATTCTCTTATTGAATTCTATTTTGTTTACCCTGCGCGAATCAAACGCACCGTTTAGCCACCAAAGTGAAAAATAAGGAAACATTTCAAAATAAGTAGCGCCTATTTTTGCAAAATATAGCGTCATTATGCTATATTTCAAAACAACTCCATGTATATAATATCTTATTGAAACTGTGTGTGTATGTGTTGTGTGACTAACTGTATATGTATATATGTGTTTTCAAAGTAAAAGCGAGATGTATATGTAGCAAATTGTATGTGAAGACATCAACTGTATGCGTGACCAACTGAATCCAGTATATGTGCTTTCACATTGTATGTGCACAACATTAAATTCAAATACATTTATTTATTTCTTTGTCGGACTTCGAAATTTAATACTTTCTATTTCTCATATAGAACGTGGGGAAATAGTAATTAATAGCAACTCGATTCGCTTATATGTCATTATTGATGGGGTACCATTACTCTCATTGTTTCGGCTAACACCAATTATAGCATATTACAACCATCATCGCTTATCGCGCGTGGGCCAAGTGTAGTTCACATGGTGGCGTGGTTTGCATTTCTAACGTCGATCAGGGTTTACGCATGCGTATTCGAAGAGTAAGCGGTGCGGATTCGCCGTCGACAAAAAAAAAAAAAAACCATCATCGCCTATGAGTTTTCCTTCAATATGATTGTTTTAAATTAAGGTTTGTTTGGTATTTCAAAGTTCCGTTTCAATATTTTAATGATTCATTAATTGAAAGTAGATATCAAATATCAATTATGGTATGATAATTTGATAATTACTTACTGAAGAAAAAGACATATTGACAAAATATGTTTAGAATTTATCCAACATTTGGCATGTTATATTCTACAGAAATCATATATATATATATATATATATATAGAGAGAGAGAGAGAGAGAGAGAGAAATTATGCTATATTCTAGAGAAATTAATAATTTAGAGAAATTAATAATTTAGAGAAATTAATTATGCTAAATTATGTTATATTCTAGAGAAATTAATAATTTAGTAATTGGTAATTAAAAAGTAGATACCATTCCCACGATTCTGTTTTCGATGGTTTACACCCACCCTTGCTCAGAATAGGGCAATTCGCACGATTGTCCCTATTTTATGGTGGTCTTTATTTTTTGCCTCTCAAACTCAAATTGGTGGTCTTTGATTTTTGTCATTCACTTAAACAAATGATCGAAAATACCTTTGAGGTTGTTGGTTCGAAACTCAACAGCGCCAAAAAGAAAAAAAGAAATTCGCAAGGCAAGATTTCAATAGAAAATATGTCTGTTCAGCCAAAGTTGTATAAAAATTATGCTCTTTTTCGCAAAATAAGATTTCAATAGAAAATATGTTTATTTGGCCAAAGTGTATAGAAATTATGTGCTAAGGGGTATAGTTGTTATGTAATTATGCCTTCGAAAAAATCTCTGAGGTTGTGGATTCGAATTTCAACATAGTAAAAAAAAAATCACAAGGCAAGATTTCATAGAAATTATGATTATGCGACCGTAGTTGTATAGAAATTATGCCTTAAGGGTCATAGTTTCTATGTTACTATGCCTAAAGGTAAAGTTTCGTTGAAAAATTAACATTATGCATTGTCCGACTTGTTACATAGAAATTATGCCCTAAGTGGCATATATCTCTATAACTTTGGTCGAATAGACATAATTTCTATGAAAATTTTGCGTTGCGACTTTTTTTTGTTGCCTCTGCTGGATTCGAACTCAGAATCTCTGATTTAATAGACCCACAAATAAAAAATACTTTAACCCACAAATCTTCATTAAATAAAAAGTAAGGACAAAAATTAAATAACAGCAAATTGAGTGACAAAAATTAAAGAACAGCCGCATGAAGGAAATCCACACAATTTTTTGATGAGGATAACCAAGATGGTAGTCTTGGACTCTTGGTTATCATCTTGGTTACAATAAGTAAAAAAAGGTACAGCTACATAGACAGCTTATAGTCCATACTAGTAAAGATATGCATATATTAACAAAAAAAAAATCGTGAATTTTCCTTCAAACGCACTGATATTTAATTTCCCCCTCAAATATAAAATCTTTAATTTTGTCCTTCGTTCAAAAATACTTCGAAATTTCGGATTCGAACTCCTACTCAATAAAAAATTCAAGGTTAAGTTTAGACTCGCAAGACAGAGTTTACCTTGTGCCTAATGACAAATTATGTATGCTTAAGATAGAGTTTGTTATCTTAACGCAAACTATGTCTTAAGGTAAAGTTTGAAACTCTGCCTTGCGATTTTTCTATTTTAATTTTTGCCTGAGCGAGGATTCGAACCCGAAACCTATGACCGTTTAGGCGAAAAGAAAAAATTAAAGATTTTCAATTTGAGGAGTAAAAATTAAAGACCACCCCAAAATAAGGAATGTCCACTACCAACACCTCTTCAAACATAAGCCCAATCCTTATGGGCTAAATAGTAATGCAAGTGGAGCCCATACTACTACCCTTCTAGTGGCCCATTTTGGCAATCCACATTATTTGTGATAAATTCTTAAGCTTCAAGGAACTAACTGGTCAATCCATCAAGTCCAAATTCCAATTCATGGATTTCCGTCTCAATATGAATGTGGTTCTGAATGAATTGATATCCACACTGGAGTGCAATTATGATATAAAACTTTCATAATAATAGTCCTTCGGACAAATGTGTTGATTAGAGAAAAATCAGAGGAAGTATTTTATACTTATGTTCAAAGTTGAAGGGCAAGTGGGTGAGCCACTGTATTAAATATAGGTGAGGTTAGTAATTAATTTTATTTAATGAGTTATAGCGACTTAGGTACACAAATGATTTTTTAATGGTAGTAATTAATTTTATTTAATGATTTTTTAATGAGTTATTACGACTTTTCAATCATTTAATATGATTTTTTTAAAATTCATTTTTATATTGATTTTATACAAAAAAAAATGTCATAAATTCTCAAATAATGGTAGCAATCTTTATTTTTCCGGTAAGCAAGATAGTAATGATGGAATGTTTGTTAATGGTAGAATATTAAATGGAGAAGAAAAAGAAAAAGAATAAAAATTCATTTTTAGCCTTTTCACGTGTCTGTGTTTTGTATGAAAATCACATAACCAAGTCAGTAAAAAGTGTCTAAATGAAATAATAGAGACCCACCTTAAGTGTCTAAATGGAACAAAGTTTACTTGAGGTGTTTAAGTGAAAAATCTTATCGATCACAAAGAGCCCGCAATGAATTCAGTCGAAAAAAATATTTCTTATTCTTAGAAGAATAAGTTGCAAATAGAATCTCTAAATTTTCTTTTTCTAATGACATAAGAATAACCTATTATAACTTCTGATTAAATATTATTGGTATATGTACAAGCCGTTGGGTGTGGTATTTTAAAGAAAGACGCAACGTAGAAAGAGTCGTAATTCAGTAGTGTTATTTAATGGAAGTTAGTAGAGAATTGAAAAGGAGGTGTAAATGCCACAGTAATACTCATTCTGTTTTATAATAAGTGTCATTTTAATTAAAAATATTTGTTTTATAATAAATGTCATTTTAGAAAACCAAGATTGATTAGATTCTAGAGTTTAATAATCAGACTTTAATTTGGTCATACACCAATTGTGTGTACGCATCAAAAAGTAGACTTGCAAATAGAGTAATTAATTATGCATATTAACTCTGTTCATTACTGTTTTATCTTTGAAGACAAGTTGTCAACTACCGTAAAAGGATATATACAAGACAATATTATCTTAAGGACAGATTGAATATCACTCGACTAAGCAAACCTTGCTTTGGTTCACATTTTCATATTGTAATTCTGGTAATAGTTACTTACTTTTCGTTCATCCAAGTGTTGTAATCGTTGTATTAATCATTTTACTCACAATATTAAGACAATATTCGATGTAAGTGACGAGAAAGATGACTGGAGGCAAATAATTTGCTGCTCAATCTTCCGATGTTTATCAAGGCACACCCAGTGCCTTCCCCACTATTGCACAAGGCTCAAACAACGTCTTTCCCACTGCTCAAGGTAACGCTACATTTTCTTCTCCCGCTGGATTTCACCATGAACGCCCAAAGAAGTTCATGGGCACCAACTTCAAGAGATGGCAGCAAAAGATGTTGTTTTTTTTACTGTTATGGAAATGTCTCGTTTCCTAATAGAAGATCCTCCACAATATGGAGATGAAACGGGCCCTCAGCCAAATAAAACGGCTAGAAGAGGCCAATGTATCCATGTCGTTAATTAGAGGTGAGCACGGGTACAGGGTGTTACACCCCGTAATTCCAGGACATGTATACGAGAATAGATGCGAGAACACAGGACTTAAAAATTTGAACGAAAGAAAGAATTGTTTTCCAAGAAAAAATCTTCCGAACCTCGGGAAGGAAAATTGTTCGTTAATGAGAATTGGGTTATCAAAATTTTTATTTGAGACTGTGGGAATTTATTGGAATTTTGGAATTTTATTTTCAGAGTTGGATACGTGGGGCCCATCGGAGAAATTTTACGTTTTTGTGGGGCCCACGAGGTCTCCGATATTTTGATCAATTATGAAAATTTCGGGAAATTGAATGTTATGGACCAATGGGAGGGCAACACGTGTCACCCTCCACATAGTCATCTTGGATGAAAATATCAACTAAAGAGTAGCCAATTGGCTTGATATAATGGACCACGTCAAAGGGCAAGTTGAGACTTGAGATAATTGACCACACATTTGTTTTAATCATAGTCATTGGTTGCTTTATATATATCTACATACTACTAGTGCAAGACTAGAATTCTACACTTAGAAAAAATTCAAGAACTTGAGTCTTGAAATGTTGCTCTCGGCCAAGCTCTCAAACAAGAAAAGAAATTTTGCAATCTTGCTTCATAAATCCCAATATTCAAACCCAAGGTCCCTAAAGGTATTCTAAGGATATCTCAACACAAAAATCCCGGAAAAACTACGTTTTTACGTTAGTCGCAAGATGAAAACCTAAGGTGTGGATGTGTGGAGACAAAGTTTTATGACCATAACCAGGAATCGAAATAGTATTACTGTTACCAACAATTATGTCACGAGGGTTGCTCAAATTGGAATAAGACGAGAGAGTACATGAATTAGATGACATGTAGGTTGTGACACATGTGTCCATATACCAATTTGGGTCCGGAGGATTTAATCCTAGCGTGTACATTGCGACTTCAATATCTGTCGGAGAAGGGGAAAAAGCGGGCCGCTCGGTATGAGCTGTTGTGGTCGTGGCCCAGCGGGCACAGGGCTTGAGCCCAATGGCGTGATTGATTCTGTTGTGGCTGCTGGGCTGACCCGCGAGGCATCTACTAGAAATTGGGCTGAGACTGGGCAGTGGCCCAATTCCCGTAATCCGCGCCTCATTGTGAAGAGAAAACTGGTGGCCTAGATGGTCGGGACCCACTAGTGCCTCGTCCTCTGCCGCCGCCACTATTACCACTACGACCACCACCTTTATTTTTATTCTTGTGATTCTGACCTTTCTTGCCGTCACCATTGGTACGATTTTGGCCTGAATTGTCATAATATGTTAGAGAACCATTGGGTGTGGCCATAAAGATGGTGTTAGCGGTCGTAGCCACCATTTTAGACAAACTTGCCGCCTCTAGTGTGAGCATAGACCGGGCTTGATAAAATTGCGGTAGAAGGTTACTTTGATGAAGTATCGAAGCAACGCCATTATATTCCTCCGACAGGACTGGAACCATTTGTAGAATGATACGACTATTGCTAAGAGGGCCCCCTCCAACGTTGTGAAGTTGGTCCGCTAATTCCTTGAGTCGTTTGCAATAGGAGAAAATATTCGGAAAATCCTCCATAGTGACTTGGGAAAATTCATGTTCAATGGTGACAATGCGAGAATGTCGGTTATCCAAGAAACTATCACGTAATCTATTCCAAGCAGCCATAGCAGTAGATTTGGGTTCCATTATCATCTGTAAGAGGTCGATGGAGATAGTGGCATAAATTCACTAGAGAACCGTAACATCAAGAGTAATCCATAATTTAGGATTTTCCTCCTTGGTGGGTACATCTTCCATGCCAGGAGCCGGAGGAATTATGCGGTGGAGGACTTGATGTGCAACTACATGAATTTTGAACAACTCTGCCCACATCCCATATTGAACGTTTTATATGTCAAAAACAATATGAAGGATGATGCTGATGTTAGAAACTGTTAGGGCAGGATGAAACATATTCTTATTAGTCATAGTGAATAGAATGAAAAATTTAGACACGAAAATTTGGGGGAGGAGCTTCTTGGATTAGGGAGAATCCGAGAGGGGTGAGGGCTTTTCACGGAAACCGAGAGAGAGATTGGCGGAAGCAATGAAAAATAACCTAGACTTGTGATACCATGAAAGAAATTACTCCTTGCTCTTTTCATTAATGAAAGATATATATATATATATATATATATATATATATATATATATATATATATATATACTATTTACATATTTCTATAATAGGAAAATCCTTTTCCACCAATATGGGTGTGCTTCAACAGAGACCAACACAGGTGGGCTTCAACCGAGACATTCAATATACATACAATATATTTGTATATCGTGTATATTGTATGTATATCTAACATTATGCAATAAAAAACGACATCGATATAAACCTTAATGCATGGATTCGGCTGAATAACTGTGTGTTTGTGTATGTTTTCAATTAAAAGAATCTACTAAACATACAAAAAAATTAAATTTATAACTCAGGTATCACTCCCGTAATCATAATTCATGTCGCCCCTACAATTAGAGGAGAGCTTTGGCGTAACAATAATAGTTGTAACCGTGTCAACATGAGATTATGAGACCCACACGACTTGGCTATAATTTCTTGGACTCAGTGCATAGTGAGCAACTTAATGCATAATTCATGTCGCTTTAATGCCCCTACATTAAAGGAGAGCTTTGGCGTAACAGTAAAAGTTGTAATTGTGTGAACAGAAGACTTGGCTCTAATTTCTTGGACCCTGTGCATAGTGAGCAACTAAACTTGGCTAACGGTCCGGGTTGACCCGGAACCGGTCGACCCGGTACAAAATCCGATCCGGACCGGACCGGTAAGCCTTACCGGGTTGGGGGGTTGGTTTGGCCACAACCCGCACGGGTTATAAAGAAATCCGATAATGACCGGACGGTTGAGCCAGAAGAAAGCCGGTGACCTTCTGCTTAACTGGTCGATAAGGTCAAAAAATAAAATAAAAAATTAAAACTAAAAGGGTTGTAGGCAACGGTAATGTTACCGTTGGCGGCGGGGCTGGGGGGGTTGCCAACGGTCTAAATGATCGTTTGGCTTGTTTTTTTTTGTTTATTATTTATTATTTATTAATTATATTTTTACCCTTTAAAAAATCTATAAATACTCTATCATTTTTAGATGTAATATTTGTGGGCAAACTTATAAACATAAGAGAATTTTAAATGACGGGGGGGGGGGGGGCACTATAGTTAGACATGTAGAGAAAGTTCATCCGACACACTGGTCAACAACAAATTAAGTATAAAATATAAAGCTGCAGTTACATTATTTGATAACAACAACTCTGCTACTAATTTCCGTTCTAGTTCTGTTTCTGTTCTGTGTCTACATCTGCAGGATTCAATGAAGACGATGATAATGAATCTAGATTCTAGATATATGAGCACTTTTACAACAACACAAGTTGCGGCGGAACCGCGGAAGCGAAACTGGAATTAATACTTCAGATTTAGAGGCTATGGAGCATCCCCAATTTAATTAACCTATAAATTACGAAGAAATTTATAAAAGATGCATAATATGTAAATAAAATTATTATTACTTCATTATGTACTCTTATTAACATTATTCAAGTTCGAAAGTTTGCCTCTTATCATTAGTTTTTATTTTATTATCTCTTTAGTTGTTATTTGTTAACTTATGTCTACTAATTTAATAAATTAATAAAAGTAAACTACAATATAATTATAAAGTATAAAGTTATAAGTTATAACTATAAAATAGAAAGTTAGCTTTAAATTTTAAAAATAAAATATAAAATAGAAAACTATATTATATTATTATATTACATATTTAATTTGAATTAAGTTAAAATTTTAAAATAAAAAAAAATTCGGTCCGGTAGGCCCGGTTCAACCCGGAACCGCACGGGCCGGCCGGAAATCCAGTAGTGAACCGGTCTGGTAGGCCCGATAAGCAGGTGAATCGGACCGATAACCGATCCAGAACCGATTCAATCCGGTAATGGACTATCGATCCGGTCCGGGTCGATCCGTTAGCCACCTATATGAGCAACTTAATGCATTGGCTGCCATTTATAATATTTCCTACATTACAATTTTAGTCACCGCGTTAATTATAACAGGAGACCAGAAAGGGAGTTGCATCTTGCCAACGAACTGAATCTTAACGATGAAGCATATAAAAATATAGAGCGTACATCAAAAGATTTCTGAATATAAGCCACTCCTTTGCAACATTTATATCTAGATATAATATGTTCTGTAACTTACAAGACTATATGCATCTCTATCTTTACAAAAGGACTAGATAGTTCTCTTCACATGTAGTTCATGAGTACTTTTACATGGATATGTTAAGGTCAATACGAGGTTTCTTCATGCCGACAACAGGTGACGAAACAATTGTATTGCATCGAGGGCACCTAGGATTGGTCCGTGATATCAGCACGTAAAGCAGACAACATGGACAACCAGCAGCAAATGCATTAGCGGATGAATTGTCATCATGATCAATGTCTATTATATCCTTAATTGATGATATTGACGAATTTGAAGTGGGTGATGATGCCATGGACATGAGGGATGACGATGATATGGAGCTGCGCTTCCTCATTGATTGCTTTTCTGCTCTTTCTAAAGCAGATTTTACTTTTTCAAGGGTGCAAACACTATGATAATTACCAGATGATGATGATGGTAATGATAATATTGGTTTTAGTTCTAACTTAGTGTCCTCAAAGAGACTGAGTGGTAACGTTGAAGCTGGAGGGGAGTTGAAATCTTGAAATTTTCCAACTGTTTGATAATTTGAAGAATTGCTCCTCTGTAGATACACTTTTCCTGACTGTTGCAAATTCACCATAATATATATCAACTTCATTTTTCACAATCCAAGCATATAATTAAAGACTAATTAGACTATAAAAGTAAGAGTTTAAGTTCTATATAATGACAATGCCATTGCATTAATAGAGGATACTCGACAAAAGAAATTGTTTCATTTTCAAACTTCCTTCAGAAAGCGTAATTTTTTTTTTAAAAAACAAACTAAAATCACGTATTTTTCTCCTCCTAACACTGAGGGAAATAAATAAATATGAAACAAAAAAAGGGATCGGATCGCACCATCTCTAATAGGTAAATGCCTCTTCCTGGACACCGTCTTATTAGCTCAGGGAAATTATCTAAATCGAGCGGATCAAACCTCTCTTCTTCTTGCTCCAGCATAAGGGAAATTATCTAAACCGAGCGGATCAAACCTCTCTTCTTCCTGCTCCAGCAGATGCCGAACCTCATTATTTAGCGATTCTCTGAAGTCAGTGAGATGGGCGGGGCTTTCTGATAAGCGGGACAAAGCGCTTTCAATGGTGATGAAAGAAGGGGTGAATGTTAGACCATACAACTCTTATTAATTTAATAGTTTATCTAAGAGTTACTCAATAAATCGGTTGATTGAAGATTGTCGTAAAAACAAATATTTATACAAAGATCAGCTGACTAATTAGTGCAGATATTTACGTAAAATAATCTCTGATCTAAATGCTTACATAGAAGAGATTACACACGTTAAGAAACAGGGGGGAATTAAAAACCTAACACAATCCCATCATTCAACTACGTACAACTTAATAAAAAATTCAAAATAATTAAGGTCATTTATAAGATATATATGACAATTATCTCATATATATTGCTGACCCAAGTTATGGTGATCGTTCTCTTTTATACGAACTTACAATCGACTACATACACTTAGCACAACTTACAACCTAACAGAACATAAAATTGGTTTCCTTTACAGTTATGTCGTTTTTGTTCCAAACCAAACAAAGTATACACAGTAGAAAAAGTACTTCCTAGTTCCTCCTCCTCAAAATAAGTGTCATTTTTCTTCTTTTGAAAATTAAATTAATTAATCTTTGAAATTAAATTGAATTATATCAACTCAAATATACTTTAAATTTTAAATTAAATGCTTTCAAAAAACAATACAAGTACATATTCTAAGTTTCAAATTTTCTCGTATCAATAGAATTAAAAACATATTTTAAAGTGTTAGTTAAAACTCATATAATTTGAATCACGAAACGCAAAAATGACAAATAATTTGAAACGAGGGAATACCTTCAAGTCGAGGCGCTTTTCCCAACCAGAAGGAACCTGTAAGTCAAGGTCCAACTCCTTAGAATCAAGGGTGCAACATCCACCAAGCAAGTCCCTAGTGATCAGGGCATTTGATTTTGATGATTCATTCATGTCACTTGTACGACCTGATCCGTTCATTATCCTGACTAGAGTGCTCACTTCAGCCACCATAATTCCCAACCAACCAAAAAATAATATAAGGACAGAGAAGAGAAAGGGACTTAGAAAAGAAGAGTTGGAAATGGAAGGGAGTAAAGGAGTCCGTTATGCATAAATAGAGGGATGGATTTATTGTAATTTTATTATTAAGAGTAATATGTTTGAAAGTAATGCCAGCATTAAAAGCTAGTAATTAATGACATTAGTCGACAGTTGTGACTTATTGCTTAGACCTTTTAGCCTCCTTTACGTAGCTTCATTTAATGTTTATCTCTAATTGTAATAAATTACTACTACTAATTTTTTATTTTCTCCTTCTCCTCCACTACTTTTTCCTATTCAAGTTCAACGTCTTATTATACCAAAGGGCGGAGTCGGAGGATGATTCAAGATTTAGGGTTTACGTGCTTTTTAAGGTCATTAGTTAGAACTATAAAGTTCGAACTTATTATTTATTGTAATTTCAATAATCTGTTACACATCAATTTATATTCAACGTTAAAAATATTGTATTCAAATAAACCTGATACCAAACGTTGTATTTGCCTCTAGCTGGGGTTGTAGTCTATACACATGATAGATCTTAATCATTTTTGGTGAAATTCTTGACTTCTTATTGTATTTGATTACGACTTAGTGATAACAATGTATATGAAAATATATGCTGAAGAATTCGTGTAATTTTGTTCTCAGTGATACATTGTATGAGAAACACATTATGTAATGCAACTCCCTAAAGTCATTCATCTTAAAGTTTCAAATGTTTAATTTCCACACATTCATAGGTCCTAAGATGGTTGCAATAATTTGCGTTCAATCATATCTTTATTTGACTTTGGTTGCATTTGACTTTGAGTGGTCATTAATATTCTTTATTATATTAATTGATTCCCGTGTTACGCTTCCCTTTGCCTTTGCTTGGTTTGTTCGGAGTGGGCAGTGCACGGCGCAAATTCTTGCTGCACAATCACTAAAGTCAGCCCGGCCCCAGATAAATGTATGCTTGAATTCCATCTATGTGCGAAACTTCGCAACTGCCTTTGACAAAAATGAAAGTAGCATTTAGAATCACATACACTGTATATTTACTTTAATTTAATAAAATAAAATTGGATACATATCTATACGTATCCTCCATGCAGGTACGATTGCCAAGTTCTCTCCTTGTTTTGTCCTTTTTATTGGTATAGACTATAGTTGCCTTGGGGCTTTACCTACCCTTATAATATAGCAGTAAAAAATTTCAACTAGGCCCATGAAAGCACTAGCAACTACATAGAGGAAGGGGTTCATGTATGTCGCGTTATTGTGTCCGCATTCTAGAATTGTATTAATTTTTCTTAGAAAGTCTTTCTCATTAATATCAATATATATAAGTGTACAATATATAATTCTTATACGGTAGGGATCCTAATTCTCCCTGGGGCATGCATGAATAAGCATACCTGCTGAACAACATAAGCAATGTCAGGCTTAGTGAAAGTAAGATATTGTAGTGCACCTGTAAAACTCATGTAGAGTGTGAGATCGGATATTGGATTACCATCCACAACACTAAGCTTTGATTTAGAATCAACCGGTGTAGGCATGATCTTGCAGTTTGCCATTTTGGCCCTGTATCTCCTCTGCATACTTTCGCTGGCACAAAAACATAGAATATGCAGAACGAGTCACTGATATCCACAAAAAATAGCTCAACTTCCCCAAGTCAGCTATAGCAAACTCAGTGTTCAGTAACACAATAATATCATTTTCCAACAAATCAGAGGAGGCAGTAAACACAATGTCATCCACATATAACAACAAATAAGCAGCGTTACTACCTCGACGGAAAATAAATAGAAAAGTATCACATTTACTGCATGTAAACCCAATCTGCAAGATGTACCGTGCAAAGCGGTCATACCACGCTCTCGGGACCTATTTCAAACCATATAGTGACGTACGAAGAAGACATACATACTGAGTGGCTGCTGGATGGAGAAAATCAGACGATTGATGCATATAAATCATTTCTTTCAAATTCCCGTGTAGAAACACATTTTTCACATTAAGCTGGTGAATAGGACAATGCTTACACACATTAATACTCAAAACTATACGAATAGTAGCCGATTTGACAATTAGCCACAAGTCTCACCATAATTAATACCCTCATGTTGATTAGTGCCATTAGCCACAAGTTTCGCTTTATACATCTCTAGATCACCATTGTCTCTATATTTGTGATCGAAAAAGCCACATGCAACGGATCACATTTACCCCTTCCGGTCTAGAAACCAAATCCCAAGTGTGCTGATTAGTTAAAACATTAAATTCCTAACGCATGACCGCATTCCAATTAGGGCTTGTTTGACTAATCTTGGGTTTTTGAGAATTGGAGATACGGTTCGGGTAGATAGGTTAAAGTGGATTTTGGGTTTGAAAATCCCGTATTGTGAACGAATTTCCATACGGTGTGTGTGGACAGGGACAATTTCGATATTTTGATTGGTTGGAGTATTTTGGTCACTGGTTTGGTAGGTGGTGTCGGTCCGGTGATAGTGACGGTAGACTGGACAGGCCAGTGGGACTGTCGACAGTTTTGGTGGATGAGACACTAGGTCTAGTGGATAAGAGTTGTGTGGGTTGGGCGAAGTCGAGTAGGGTGACAGTGGTGGTTCAAAAGTGTACAAGGGTTATGTCGGTATACAGATCGGAGGTGTAGTGACCGGTAGGTTTTTGGTGGAGGGTAGTTGACTGGGTAGTCGACTATAGGGTTTGCTGGAGGTGGCGAAACAGTCGATGGTGGTTGACGGTGCCGATTGGTGGTGGGATTGACTACAGGTGGTGAGACATAGACTCAGTGCCGATTGCCGGTGATAGTGGCAATCAGCGTTGTCTGAGACGGAGACATCAGTGGTGACAGAGATGTAGAAACGTTGCCGCAGGTGGCAACGGATGGTGGAAGTGATGAGGTTACACTGTTACAGTGGTGGACTGACGCAGTTGGTCGCCGGTGAATGGCAGAGGGTGCGGCGGTCACCGCCGGAACAATGACATATTGACGGAATGCTTGTTGGACAAGCGGAGATGGATCTGAATCTTCGAGAAATTGGTAATCAGTGATTCGGAATTTTTAAATGTTGTCGAACGAGAAAATATACTCAACAAAGGTGACGTGGCGAGAAATTATGATTTTATCGGTGGAGAGATTGTTGACACCCAATTTTGACCCTCCCGTCCAGCCATTAACCATAAAATTACACTAATTTTGTAAAATAATTTTTTAGGATTTTTATAATAAAATACAACAATAAAACATTAAATACAGGCATAAATAAATAATTTAATAATGGCATCGCGTCTTACGTAGAGTTTTAAACACTTAGAGTCCCTCGCCCGCATTAACTAACTTTAAGCTTTGTCGTAATTCTTAAATAATTAATAAATGCATAAAATAAATAATTTAGCGATAACGTCGTGTCAGGTAGCATAACCGCATTTATTAGTAATCATTTGTAATTTAAAATCAATTTTAATCTGATATATGCATCTAATAGCGTCGCATTTATAAAAGCTTTAAAACATCACACTTGCATTTAGCATTTAACTAATCTAATCTAAACTCAATTCAATTTTAATTTAACGTCGCAATAATGCATAATAATAAGTTTCTAAATAATAGCGCCGCATTCTAGAGCATTAAGCATTAATTAAACAACACGCCCGCATTTATTATCGTAATAGTTTTATAACTCGAAATTAGACTAATTTAGCACCTAAATAATTAGACTAATTTAGCACCTAAATAATTAGACTAATGTAGCACCTAGATAATTATAATAAAGCACCTAATTAATTTAATCACATTTGTTAATTAATTAATAATACACTTACCTAGAATTAACTAGCTAATTAATTAAAAGCCTAAAATTAATACCTAATTAAAACTAACCTAACACTAATAGCCCCTAAATTAATACCTAATTAAATAACTACCCAGCCCACGCCGCCCAAACCGCGACCATTCGTCGATCGCGACCTGCAACCACTTTATCGACCGCCCACGCGCCGCGCCCTTTAAACGTTCGGTTCTTATCAGCCCATGATCCCCTCACCCTCACTTCACCATCTTCCCTCGTCGACAAAGCCCCAATACAAAACGCAACTAACCCTAAGCCGCCCGATGGCGCGCAACACCGCGATCGCGAGATTCTCGCTTGAGAATCCGGCGACTTTCCTTTTCCTTTACCCTCGCACCCAGTCAGCTCGCCCTTACCATAACACGAACCAGCACAAAATCTTGCCCAAATCGAAAAATCGCAACTTACCATAAATCCTTCAAATCGTACCTTATCGAATCAAGCACAAATCAGCCTTTATAGCTTACCATTATTAAAACTCAATGGGGGGCTATATAAGAACATCTGAAAGCATCGACGGGGACCTCAAAGAATCGATAACCCTTGGCGTGATGTCGAACAAGAGGCGAATCTGAGAAGCGAGCGAGAGACCCATGCGCGTCGGCGAGGACACTCGCCGGCGATCGAACACGAGCTCGGTTGGGAAGTCACAGCATCGATTCGACATCCCCCTTAGCAGCAGTCGACAACTCAGGAGAACAGGTAGTTCAAATACCCCTTTCTTTTAGTTCCATCCAAAAACCAGCAAACAAAACCTTGCCCTTTCATTCGCATTGCAAACCCAAAACCAAAACCCGTCGAGTGGACCGACGACTTGATACGCTGCCCCGGTTCGCTGCCCGGAGAAGGTAAAAATCCACTCCCTCTCGGTTTCTGTTCATTTTGTATTTTGTGCGAATTTGTGTTAAATAATGCGTTAGATATTATACATCTTTGTTTTTGCGACTATGACGGTCGATTTGTTCTACTAGCATTCGTTGCGTGGATAATATGATGTAGTTCTGAAGTAAACCTGTCCATCATGTTAGACTATTTTGAGACTTGTTTGGTTGTGTGAATGTTGGCAGATACTTATTATTGAAAATGCTCTGTGATAGATATTGTTCTAAGGTTCAGTCAATTATTTGCTATTCTGAATTGGTTATTATGATGTAATACGAATATCTGAGACTAAAATGTCGGCAATCTGTTATGCCACATCTGAAGTTGCTTTCCTTCCCAAATGTATTAGCGGTAGTATTTTTGCATCTACGGAATCAGTATATCTCTGCTAAATTATGACCTTACAGTATATGTCTCATGTCCGTACTTGCCAAACATGTTATCCAGTTAACCTCATTCATTTGCATCTGGTGCTAATCTGTTTTTGTCAAACAATTTAAACCACCTCTGTTTCTTTGCGCTAACTTCTTCATTTGCTTGCCGCCATCGATCATCATTTTTGAATACGCCAAGTTTGAGATCATTATGTTTCTTTGAATGCTCATTTATGGGTTAAGCCCACTCGCTTGTTTCTCATTGTTTATTGCGCTTTTGTTGCTCACTATTTATTATTGAGGGATATATTGGGTTGGGTATGAATCATGTTTTACTAAAAGCTTATTTATTTGGGTTAAGCCTTGTTTGCTTCTCGTTGCTTCTGCTCTTACTCTTGTCTTACATGCTTGTCTCGCCCTGCATCGATTACATTTCTTTGCGCTATCTATCTGCTTTCTCTGTATTACTCTCACGATAATTACTACAATCGAGCCAGCATATTTGTTTCCCTCTGTTTGCCTTACTGTTTGCCTTATGTCCTGCATAAATCTCTGAGCCCCCACTGTCTCCTTTTCCTTTCCTCTCCTCGTAGGTTGCCTTAGGTCTTATTTTGCATTCTTGCCTCTGTTCGCTTTACTGTTTGCTTTCTGTTTCTGCCTAAATCTAGCATGAAGTAATTTGATCATCCTCTGTAGTTTGCCTATTGCCAAATAAAGTGTAGTCGACATGTTTGTCACTTCATCTTTTATACAACAAAAGGCAAATTTAGTTTGCCTTCTTTTATATTTGTCACATCTTTTATACACTCTTGTTGCGGGTTTACTTGTGCTTTTCCATCTTGTTCTCCATGTGTGTTATGCTTACTGTCTCTGCCTATTGTTTCTGCTTGCTGCTACTGCATATTGCCTGCTGCTCACTGTCTCTGCTTAGTGTCTTTGCCTACTGTTTCTACTTGCTGTTTGCATACTGCCTTTACTTGGAATTGTCAGGGGCTATGTACAATACTACCTGCTGGCTGCATCCTTATCTGATATTGCTTTTGTTTAGGTATTTGAATATGTCCATTAGGCTCATTTCGGCTTAATGATTATTTGGGCGGTGTTTGGCCTTATCGCTTTCATTCGTTATATCTTTGATTTAATATAATGCAATTAAATCATATGCATGCTTGAATATGTGATCATTTGTCTATTTAATTGTTGACAAAGTTTGGAGTGCGTACTAATCCTTATCTTTTCTTTATTTACATGGCACGCGGAGCAAAAATAAAGAGTCTCACGGCGAGACTCATCATGAGCCATTTCAAATGGCAACGCGCTGCATCCATCGAGTTCCATCTTCAAGACTCTTGGAAAAAACAAATAGGACGTCGTGGTCATCCGTCTCGACTCCTCTTACTCTCTAAAATTAATTGCCTAATTATGCCTTTATTTGTTTATTCGCAATTCTATTTATTTTGTAATAATAAGAGACATAGAACAATTATTGTCGAAATAAATAAATTGGTGAGTAGTTTAAAATCGGCAAGGCACTTCTAATTATCTATTTTAGGTTTGTCACTTTATATCTAATCCTTTGCCTGAATTATTAAAATCGCATATCTAAAACTAACGCCTCACTTCTTTAATTGCGCAGATAAATCTATGGCCCATAAAGCACCTTTAGCATCTTAGCATTTCTAGCATCTTTTAAGCACTCTTTAACATTTAGCATTCTTTTGCACTTTTAGCACCTTTTACTTTCAAAATTAATCTTTAGCACTCTTAAGCATCTCTAGCCTTTTAGCCCCTCTTAGCACTTTTAGCACCTTAAATATGCTAGCACTCCTTTTGCACCTTTGACACCTTTCTTTTTAAGCTTTCTAAGCATGTTTTAAAACTTTAGCATTTTTTAGCATTTTTAACCTTTTAGCACTTTTAATATTTTAGCACCCTAGCACCACTTTGTTTACACTTAGCACTTTTAAATTGCTAGCACTTTTGTTAAGCGTCCTTAACCTTTAATATTTTAGCATCTCTTAGCATTCTTTCACATATAACACCTTTTGCTCTTTTAGACTTAAGCACCTTTAAACATTTTAACATTTTAGCATTGCATTTTTCTTAAATATAATAATTACCCTAGGTTTGGCGTGACAACGCATGAGTTAAGCGGATCTTAGAGGGTGCCTAACCCCTTCCCTCTAGATTAATAAAGAACCCTTACCCAGAATCTCGTTAAGTTTAGCAGACCAATTAAATGGAGTTAATGTTTTACTTTAAACTAGTTAAACATTTAGGTGTCCTAATTCACCCAAATTAATTAGGTGGCGACTCCGCGAACCCTTAGCATTCTAGCAACTCTTTTTGCAATTTTAGCATCCTTTTAGCATTTTTTAAAACCTCTAAGCCTCTTAAACTATTTAGCATTTTATTATTTATTTTCTAACATTTGCATTTTGAGCAGGGTTCGCTTTTAATAAATGTCGCGGCCGGAAAAGGGCGCGACAGAGATCATAGCACAAGTACCCCCTATGATTTGACAGAAAACCTAGGAATGCACATGGAGTAGATCGGGGTGCAAATTTATGGGGGGCCGTGATGTCAGATTAGGGTAATACATACAATCGAAAATTCTAAGATGGTCATAGGTAGGGATCCGACGATAGAGAATTTCGATGGGTGTCCTATTTTGAATTGCACGGGTAGGTAGAATGTTAAGAATGTGTTCTATCATTTTTAGCGTATATACCCAAAAGTAAGAGGGAGAGACGCATGAAAAAAGAGGGTATGAATCATATTATTAATGGTTCAGAGAATTCTTTCGGCTTTACCATTTTGAGGGCAGATATATGGGCGCGAGAAATGAAAAACTATGTTGTTAGGCACACATAATTTATGAAATAAGAAACTATTAAACCCGCGACCATTATCACATTGAAATGATTTTACGTCTTTTTCAAATTGCGTTTTAATCAGGGTACAAAATTCAACAAATTTGGAGAACACTTGAGATTTAAGTTTGAGTGGATAGACCCAAAAAAAGTGAGAGAAATCATTCAAAAACACCATATAGTATTTGTGGCCTAAATTATTAGTTATGGGAGATGTCCATACATCAGCGTAAATAATATCAAAGAGAGAGAAAATAGTACTCATAGAAGTCGCAAATGGTATTCTAATGTGTTTTCTTAACTGACACGAGGAGCAACTATGAGAAAGATTCCCTTGTTGTAGGGGATTAAATTTTGATTTCTAAGAGAATAAAAAATGTGAGAACCCGGATGACCAAGTTTACTATGCCACGTGGAGGGAGATATTGTTGTTAAAACGGTGTGAGGAGTGACACTAGCAGCGGATGTGGGTAGGAAAGGATATAGGTTCCCCTCACTATTGCACCTTTTAAGGAATTTCCCGGTACGAAGGTCCGTTACAGAAAATCCAAATGGGTCAAAATTAATTGAGACAAAATTATATGTGGCATATTTTCTAACAGAAATTAGGTTTTTGATGATGTTTGGGGTATAAAAGACATTTTAAGAGAGAAGTGGGGATGAGGTGGTGGGGTAAGAGTATGGCCAAATCCTTGAATTGGAATGCAATAACCATTACCGATCATAATAGATTGTGGAGTTTGTAACTGGTGCAGTTGAAGAAGATTACCTGAATTGTTGGTAAGATGAGACGTGACACCTATATCCATGTACCATGAATTTTTGGGCCATTGACGGGTCAAGAAAGCTATTGATTTGTTCTCGGGTAAAGGACAAAAGTAGATGAAAATCGAAAATTGAAAAAAGAGAGAAAAAAAATTGGTTGTTTGCACAGAAAAAATTGTGCGCAGAGGCAGAAAAAATGATTGTTTTCTCGGGAAAATAAAATTACGGACACCGAAGAACGAGATTAGGGTTTAGATTTGGGCTATCAATATCATGTAGAATTGTATTAATCTTACTTGGGAGCCTTTCTCATTAATACCAATATATATAGGTGCACAATGTGAAATTCTTATATAATAGAGATTCTAATTCTACCATAATTATACATATAACATCAAATATGATATATTTTACATTATACACGTGCTAACACGCATCCGTCTTAGTTAAGGGGCACTCCAGGTTCGGCATCCCCTGGAAAAGAGAAATCCACTTTAGATAATCACATCTTTGTTAAGCGGTTTGTGAAATGGCCGAGAGTGAAATGAAAAACTAATTTCACATTCGGTTTATAAAACACTTTTTCGTTGTGAATTCCTTATTTCCATTCGTGTGAATTCTCCACAAGGAAGTCAAAACTTATCTAGCTAGCACAACAAAATTACATATATATATATATATGCATAAAATATAATTTTGTGAATGTTGATGCATGGGCATACATTGAAGCGGGAGATTACTAGTACTCCCTTCGTTTCAAATTATTTGTCGTTTTTTTATTTTACACGCTTCTTAAGAAATTTTAATTAGGAGGAGTATTTGACCTACTTTATTTTTTTATTTATGCTTAAGTTATAACATCTCTTCATTAAATGTTTACTCTGTTTATGTATCATCTCAATTAATGACAAAATTCTACTAAGGGTAAGATGGAGGGAAAATAATTAATTATATTTTGAATTTCTAAATAATTTGAGACAACTATTTTTAATAATCAAGACAAATAATATGAGACGGATGGGGCACTAGTAGATATATATCTCAGCTTAGCATAAAATCTTTTGATTTACACATGTTTTTTATATGATCCATTATGTCTGGATTGCAAAAGTATAAAGTCTAGCAAAAATGTTACAGTAAGTAGTTTTGACAGGGGAATAATGAGAGTAAAAGGTAGAACTTTAAATTTAAAATCTGATATGGATCCACATGAGCAGGTGAGGAATTAACTTCACCCCCTTTTGCTGTCTCAATTAATATTAAAAATTGAATGCTTGCTATTGCTAAAGACACGAACAAGGCCCAATGAGTCCTTCAAGATTTGCATTTAATGATTCAAAATAAATTAATTACATGCACAGCCCATTTCTTTTTGCCAGACTAGTAGTAACTCTTTGAATGCTACATTTAATGTTTACCAAGTGAAGAGACTTGAATCTCTCCCCACACTTTTGTATATATTGTTAGATATAAAAAACAAACCTACTGCTTTAATAGCGCGGGCCTTAGTCGCGAGTTAATCCTGCATAAACCTTGGTTGAGAGCATGCGCAGAACTGCCAAGTGTAGTTAATCGGCGGCGTGGTTTGCGCGCTATTGCGTACCGGGGTTTCTGCCTTGCATTCGAAGAAGTAGCGGTGCGGCTCTTCACAAAAAAAATAATCAGTTTAATGACCACCCATGAACGTAGTGCAATAGATTCCTTACTCAGATGTCTAACATTGAAAATGAAGACATTTTTAATAGAGAGTACTTCCCCGTATCAGACATGAGATTAATCGAGCGAGTAGGTTTCGAAGGCAATGAAACCCAAAAAGAAGTTTAATAGATGAACGTACAACCATGAGCCTTTACAACTAAACGAAAGTTGGTTCTACCTTTGTTGAAATTAGAAAAACATTGTTTTGTTACGTACAAAAATAAAGAATAGAGTTAGTGTTCCAAGTTTGGAAGGATCCAAAAAATCATTGCGTATTTCTACGAGATTGAAGTGTGACACTTTATAAAAGATATTCACCTAATTTACTAGTGTCTGTTTACTGTCTAGTAGTACTCGTTCATTCAATGGTGGGCCATAAAAGAATACAACCTATGTTTGTTTTCAATAGCATAGTCGATAGTGAAGACTTGCAATTGATTGACAATCAATGTAAAAATAATATGATTAGTGAAGACTTGAATAAAATACAAGGTATTAACATCAACTAATTTGGTATTAAATAATATATTGATTGATTGGCCATTAATAAAAATATTGGTTTCTCGGGTTTGGATCATTTGAAGACGAGTGCTGACCAGCCCAAATGTGACGACCCAATTAACCTTTCAGATCTAATTTGAGGCCCAAATGCGATAACATGAGTTTGGACAATTTGCAATAGTAGGAAGTAGGGATGTCAGTGGGGCGGGTAAATGCGGGTACCGCTCTGCACCCGCTCCAATTGGGGCGGGTATGGGGAATGATTTGGTGGGTGGTGGGGGCGGGTATGGGTATCAAAAGTGTTATCTGACATGGGTAGTGGGGCGGGGGTGAATTTCATATAAGACCCGCGCTCCAGATGCTACGCCGTACCACACCGTCCGTACTCCGCACCGCCTATCCGTATCATCTCATCTATTAGTTTAATTAGGCTATTTACAATTTATTTGGCCCTTTCTTGATTCAAAATGTGACTTGAGCTAACTTGCATGTGTATGCACCACGTTTCTTATTCTCCTCGTTCTCCTTTTTTTGTTAAATATTTTCATCTTTCTTGTTTTTAATATTCATAATATTTTGTGAGTTTTAGACTTGATATTCGATACACCATAGTGGAAAGGTTCCTTTTTATTTTTCTTATATAACTTTCATTTTGGTGACTAAAACAATTCTTAGACATTATTTGAGCATTTTATTAATGGAGTGCCGTAGGGTAAGTGGGTATCCGCGTGAAGTAAGTGGGGCGGGGGCGGGTGGAAGAATTACTACCCGTGATGGGTGGTGGGGCGGGGGTAGAGATGTATTTTAGGTGGTGGATACGGGTATGGGATACCCTTCCCCCGCTCCCGCCCCGCCCCATTGACATCCCTAGTAGGAAGGAATCTCTTTGATTTTTATAATGATATAAGAAGCCATAATCTTGCTATGGCCGGGGTTTAGATACATTTCTGTAAGAGATTATTTTAATGCCGTAACAATTGCGTTTACCATATTTGTTGGTTAAAAACCTTAGAAAAAATCAAAACCAAAGGGGTAGGTGTAAAAAAGAAAGAAATGTGTTTGTTT
The DNA here is from genome assembly GCA_029844215.1 of Przewalskia tangutica. NCBI lineage: Eukaryota > Viridiplantae > Streptophyta > Magnoliopsida > Solanales > Solanaceae > Przewalskia > Przewalskia tangutica. The sequence continues at coordinate 241,615 of CM056730.1, read as the reverse complement.
TAGGGCGAATAGAATAATGCAGATATTGGTGAGAACCCTAACCGGAAAGACAATCACTTTGGAAGTTGAGAGCAGCGATACCATCGACAATGTCAAGCCCAAAATTCAGGTTTCTTTTCATCAATTAGGGGTTTCAAGCTTGCTTTTTTATATATAATAACGTGTGTGTGTAATAGCTCAACGTATATGTTTTTTCCTGCTAATAGTTGCACCATCTAGTGAAGGGGAAAGTGGTGGTCTTGATGCTAATTTTTGCATCTTACATACTATGTATTCATCTTGTTGATGTCCTAAGCTGTAACGGATGTGCTGTGAAATATAGTATCAGAAACCTCAGCCTTAATCTCTGCACTTGTTTTATACCAAAAACCACTAGTCCTAAATTAGAATTTCTAACTTATGGCTTTTGCCCATCCAAACAGCCTCTAAGTTATGAGCAATAAACTCTCTAAAGTTACCTTTTACTCAATTTTCACTTGTCTATTGCCGCCATCCATACAAGTGGTTAAGTCCTCAATACGGCACCAGCTTTTAAATGCATACTTTCAGCAAAATTTGATAGAAAACATACAACCCCACTAATAATATCATGCTATGTTTTCCGGGTCGTCTATCATTTTTTTATAAATATTTATTCTGTAGCATTTATCACCTTGCATGTACAAATAAAGTCCCTATTGCACTTTCAAATCTTATCTTCACTTCCTGCTTGCCCTTTCTAATCTTCGTCAAGATGTTATTGGAGTGAATGTGCATCATGTGAAGCGACTGATTGTGCTATCACGCTCTTGATGATATCCCTTAGTGTAAATGTTACAAGATATTCATCGTTTTGGAGCTTGTTTTGAAGCCTATTATCTTGTTTAGAGAACCCTTTTCAAGTAGGTCCGAAGTTTCTATTTCAGTTCTTTTATCTTGGATGGAGCCATTCATTACGAAGGGATATGGATAGTGTGTGTCCCAGGTGCTAGAGCTCTATGCTCACTCAACCATGGGCTCTTTTCTATTTAAGGCTACGAGAGACCTAGTCAAATACGGCTCGGGATTATACTTAGTTTTTGGCTTATTTGAGGTCAACCTTAATATCATAAAATATGCGCATTCCCCAAATATGATCTCTAAGAAGACCCACAAAATGTAAGAGCCCATTATAACCCATAAGGAAAACCTTATGTCCATAGGGTCCCTGTCAACCCTATAGTCTTTGAATTACAATTATACGTACATCGACTTTTAATTGCCTAAAATATGTTATTTTCTGAGCATGTTGAATGGTGAAGTGTTCCCTTCTGTTTAGTGTTTCCCCTTCTCCTGCTATCCCTGCCCTGTGCTCCCCTAGCTTCCCCTGCTATCCCTGCCCTGGGTTTGTCCACTTATCCTCTGTACCATTTGTTAACTGCTGTCATTAGTGCTAACGTGTAATAGTCAATCATGTGTTCTTTTCATTTTACTTAGAGCTGACAAGATGACGGATGTGCTGTTTGCCAGGATAAAGAAAGCATACCTCCTGATCAGCAGAGACTGATTTTTGCTGGGAAACAGTTGTAAGATGGTCGAACCCTGGCTGATTACAACATTCAGAAAGAATCAACTCTTCACCTTGTTCTGAGGCTCAGAGGAGGAACTATGATTAAGGTGAAGACTCTCACCGGAAAGGAAATTGAGATTGACATTGAACGTACTGACACCATTGATCGGATTAAGGAACGTGTTGAGGAGAAAGAAGGAATTCCTCCTGTGCAGCAAAGGTTTGTATTTTTTATTCTTCAAATTGTATACACTAGATTTGTGGTTTTCAGTGTTTGTTTATGATACTCTTCTCCATGCCATACTGCCCCCCACCCCCCCCCATTATGAGACCAAAAGATCAGTGATGTTGTATGTGTGATGCTGTGTTCCTGACCTGTGAATCTTTTCTGGAGTTCTCTTTAAATCTCTGCAGGTTATCATGTTTCTCGCCTCTGTTATTTCTAGCATTCCCTGTAATAACACTATTCTAGGACTTAAATTGTGAAATGCTTCAGTATGCAACAACAACATACCCAGTGAAATCTCACACCGTGGGTCTGGGGAGGGTAGAGTGTACACAGACCTTACCTCCACCTTAGTAGGTAGAGCGGTTGTTTCCGGGAAAATGCTCCAGTGTGCTGCAGGGCTCAATCATGCTAGTTAGGCTATATGCTTCACACATTAATGTGAGTTTGTTTTTCGGGGAAAAGATAAGGCTTACAGAAGCTCGTGCAAAGAATATTACCTTATTATTATGAAAAGGGGAGGGTTTGATAAAGGGATTCATTCAGCTAGAACGAAGTGAGAGGGAAAAGGAGGCTCGACCTACAGGGAGAGGGCGACTGAAAAGGAGGCGCGACCTACAGGGAGAGGAAAAAAAGACCTGTTTCCATAATTATAATCATCCATAGTTGTGTCATTTGAATGTCACACATGAGTTGCGTAGATGCAATGTATTTAAGGATAAAGGGAATGTGAAGCATATAATTTAAGCCTTAATGACTGAAAAGTATGTCAGCCGAGATCTAGAAAACCAGTTGTCGCTGGCAGATGCATTGGTTAAGACATTGTCTAGAAAATTCAGTAGGTCTGATGAAGTTTATTGATCTTGCATCTGCATTTGCTCTCATAAGCCAAATTTTATCAACCTAATTTCATAATTGCCTGCTAGCATGTCCCAGAAAAATGGTGCGCACCCAAATTTTTTTTTCTTTTTCCATTTTTGGTGTAAAGTTTTTATTTGTATTTTTATTTTGTTAACCGAGAAATCCCCGAGGGCTAGTGGTATATGGTTCAATCTCAGTGGGAAATTGCCCTTCCTCCCACCCTTCTCCAATTAAATACTAGATTGTTGTGCCCAAAACGTGTGCTTAACCCACACATCATGTGTTGGTCTCTTACTACTAGACCAATGCCCGGGGGTGACGGTGAATGCCAAAACATTACTATGGGTAAGCCCTCTGTCTGTCTTTTCGTATCTTATATGTTCGAGATAGCAGAAAATTGAAAACGTCATAGTTCTATTCAACAATTTTGGTCGACTTCTTGTGTATCATCTTCATTATTGTACATTAGGATATGACTTTTACTGGAATACCATTTCTTAGTTCACGTAAATTCATGGTACTAATTGAGATGTTCTGTGATTTGAGCTTCATTTTTGTTGTCTTATGGGCAACAGTGGCTCAGTGATATTTAAGTTGTTCCTATGTTTATTTTGTGAACTACTCAGTTTAGCTATATGTTATGCAATATTTAAGTACAGTGTTCATAGTTTTGTTGCTTTATTTCTGTTGGCAGTTTGAGACAGTGGACTTGCTTATTGTACCTTTTGGATTTTTGCAGGCTTATTTATGCTGGAAAACAGCTAGCAGATGACAAGACAGCTAAAGACTACAATATTGAAGGTGGTTCTGTTCTTCACCTTGTTCTTGCACTAAGGGGTGGCAGACTCTAGGTTGCACTTAATTTGGTTGTGATTGATTGCCCTTTATGTGTTGGATATTTTTCATTTCTTGCTGCACTCCCTTTAAATATGCACATAATTGCTCAGCTGCGATCCACAGAGTGATCTCCTTGTACCCTTTAGCTAGGAGAAGCCGCTGAGAGACTAATACAGCTTTACCAATGACTCATTGGTATAAACCCCTCTGCAATCATTGTGTTGGTAAAGATATTGGGCTCTTTAGCTTGTCAAAGAATGCTGCAACTATTAAGAGCTGCGGGAACAAAATTTGTCAAACCTATTTGGATTCTACCTACCAACATAAAAGATAAAATTGACCCTCCCAATTCAAAAGTAGAATAGTGCACGGATCCTTTTACCTGCAATATTCATGTGCTTAAAAGTTCAAACCACCAAATTCATGTGATGGGTTTAATTTCTACACGATAGAGAGATGTCTTTGTACTAACTGCAAATTGCATTCAGTAAGTGAGTTGTATAAACATCATTTGATATGCGAATGTCATCTTGTATTAGTAGCATTCTAATAATGTTTAGAGAGTACCTAATGTAAGGCATTGACAACATTAATTATAAATACGTCTAGTTAGTTGATTTATATATTTACCTAGGGAGGGAGTAATATTTTTAATGATACTGTGGCTAACACTGAAGCTGCTCACAAAAGAATGAAGTCAAATGCTATGAAAATTATTAGGTGCCAAGTGTTTAGGAAATGGCATTAATTGTGATGGTTCCCCAAATCCAACTAGTGACTTTTTTATTTCATTCTCAAATTTACAATTCCACTATGCTTAGACTAATCACTTTTGTGGTCAGCACACCTAAGGAACATGTATTGGAGAAAATTTAATTCCCAGCTGGTTAACTCCCTAAGGATAGTAGGGTCCTTAACGCCTCATTTGTTTTCATTAATATTAAAATGTTACATATGAATAATCAAGATGTCTATAGATCTCGACAGTAAATAATTAAGACTGTTTATTTTAAAATATTTAAATACACATAATGTATTTATTTAAATATAATAAATATATAATTCGAATAAAAAGTAATTAAATATAAATTTAATAAAATAAAATAAAAATACCATTTGATACAAAAATAAATCATTTATGTGCTCTAGTGATGGTGGAGATGCTTTGTGGTGGTAGTGATGATTGGTGTAGTGGCTAGTAATAGTGGTGATGATAGTTATAATTATGGAAATAGCTGGTGTTGTAGTGATTGGGGCAATGGTGGCGGTTGGTATTGGTTGTGATAGTGGAGTTGTTTGATGTTAGTAACTAGTGGTGTTGGTGTTGGTGGCTGAAAAATATATGGTGATTGAAGATGATGTTGATGGTAGTTGGCAGCGGTACTAGTTATGATGGTAGAGATGGTTAGTGGTGATAGGTGGGTTGGTGATGGGTGAGGTGAGGGGGTGGGTGGAGGTGGGGTGAGTGGTGGGTAGTGGGGTGAGGGTTAGGAGGGTTGTGGTTAACAGTGGTGTGGTGATTGTGATGACAGAGGTGGTTAGTGATGGTGGTGGGGTAGGGTTGGAGCGGTGGGGCGGTGTGAGGGTTGGGGTGAAGTTGGTGGTTATGGACAGAGTGGTGGTAAAAAATATTCATACAAAGATATCCCTTAATGATGTGAGTACAAATGTGTAGAACGGGAAAATAACAACAACAACTATTTGTTAGAAATCTGGAAATGATCAATTATGAGGGCTTGCTGAGTCGATCAAATTCTTGATCTATCCTTAAGATAATATTGCCCCGTATATCCTTTCAACGGTTGTAATGACAACTTATCTCCCAAGATAAAACATCAATCAAACAAATGAGCAAAGGGAACTCAAGTGTTTGCTTTGGAAGAAAGATCTTTGAGTGTTTGTGATTGCAAGAGAGGAAACAATTTCGGAGAATTGTTGAGTGCAATATGTCAAGTGTTTTTCCAAATGAGTCTTGTGTCTCATTTTATAGTGTGTAGATGACGACCCTCCAAATGACTAAGTAATGGCCATGAATGCCATGTTAATGTCTTGAATTTGGAGTCTGATTCAGTAATGGTGAATTCATGAGCAAAATAATGGAAGTGAATACTCGAAAGTCACCCAAATCGCTTTTAATTCACCTCCAGATTGAAGCGATCGAGAGCGCGACCGCCGGAGAGGAGTCGCGACCGCCCGATCTTCGATAACTCACCGAACTGAACGTCAATTAGAGTCGCGACCGCCCGATTCCGATGAAGTTCTGGAATTGAAAGCGTCGATAAGCGCGACCCTTACATGGAGGAGCCGCGACCCTTCTCGGTTTCGTGGTGATTTTTGATTCACTTCATCTTTACACATTATACAATTCTTTCTTCATTTACCAACGTGAAATCATTCGTCATTTGACCAATAACCGTCTATTACCTTACGTCTAAAACAATTCGTATACGTATCAATATCTCTTCCATTAAAGGAAATTAGGAGGGTTGTGGTTAACAATGGTGATTGTGATGACAAATGTGGTTAGTGGTGGTGGGTGGTGATGGGTTAGGGTTGGAGCGGTGTGAGGATTGGGGTGGAGTTGGTGGTTATGGACAGAATGGTGGTAAAAAATATTCATACAAAGACATCTCTTAATGATATTAAGACTTTGTTCAAGATCTTAATGATTAAGACATAATAAGATCAAAAAAGTTCCTAGATCTTCATGTGTGTAAATAAACGTATTTAATGGCCTAAGGTCTGAATCAATCACATTAAGACCTCTACTAAGTGCAAACAAATAAGGTCTTAGTCCCATTCTTCTTATTCACTATTACTTACAAATACAGTAGAAACTCTATAATTAATGCTATTGGGACCACCAAAATTTATTAATTAAAAGAGATATAAATTAATAATTATTAATACTTTATCAATTTATAGATAAATTTATAATGAAATACCCAATTTACAAACACCCTTCAATCTTCCACTTCATTATTGCTCAATGTACCATATCAAATGAAATATAGTACAAATTTAAAAGCACTATTCAATCTAACACTTTATTATGCTTATTGTGTTCAATGATGAATCTTGCAATGACTATGGATGTACGTGCAAATACAATTGTGAACTGCTTACGTTATTGTAAACTTCGATCAACATTTAGATGGTGAAAGCACTCAAGAACTACAAAATTTGATCGAAAATTTGGGTTATCGCAATGCAATGGATGTCGAACATGTCATGAACTACCCAGAAGAAATGTAGTTGCACATTTGTTGACTGATGAAGAAATAATTGAGTGTTATGGAAACTGATAAAGATGATGAAGATGATGATGAAGTTCTACAGTAGATTCTCCTTCGCGAAATGAGGCTATTAAAGCGACAATCACATTGAATAATTTCTTGTTGAGCTATGAGAAAACAATATCAGAAGTTGTTACAATGATAAGAAAAATTAGAGATGAGATTCAATGTGACATTAATTTCAATAAAAAAACAAAAGACAATTGAATCATTTTGAGTATTAATTAATGGAGTTTCTACCGTATAAAGATCGATATTATGATTCATTATAAATATTATATTAATTATGTATTAGTTCTTTTCATTGAATTGGCTATATATGGAAACCAACGATTTTAGGAGAAGTTGAACATTTGTCCGTTTGACTAAAATATTTATAACGGCTAATATATATATATATATTATATATTTATCGACTATCTTTGGACCGACAGCTTTGAGTTTATTTCCCTTCTAAATATTCCTTTGGAGAAAAAAGGAAAGACATTAAAGAGTAATCTAAAAACCATAGGATATATGTATGTACTTCCTCCTTCCAAAAGAAATTGTCCAGTCCTTTAATATAGATATTCTTCGGACAAACTAATAAGGAAAATAACATAGAACGGAGAAAGTATATATTAGCTCAGGTAGAGGCAAATGCTAAATGCATGCTGCATCTCACTTATCCATTTTCATTATTATGTTTTGTCATTTAAGAACTGTGAACCGCCTGGCCCATGCATGCATTTCCTTTTTATTTTTATTTCCATCGCTTTTGAGTGTGTATCTAACAGTTGCGGATCACATAAACTTTTCAAATACTTCTTCATCTTAGCTTTCTATTTTTTAAGGTCCGATTCTTTCATGAATCCCGCGCATAGCGGGATTTTAGTGTACCGGACTGTCCTTTATATATATATGCGCGCACGCGCTTCAAATTCTTATTTTTTAATTTAATCTTCACAAAGTACGAGTTTATTATCATTCAATATAACTTTGAAGGTGAAAACAATTTATGTACATGATTATATATGCTTCTGCTTCCAACCTGACTGAAATATTTTCATCAAAAATATAAAAAAGAGAAGAAAATAAGAAAGAACAATACAACTATACCACTATATATATATATGTGGCATATCACTTCGAAATCTTATTTCAAATTTCGTGGCCCCTTTGCAATTAAAAATGAAATCCCCATCAGACAACAGAAGAATGGACTTAAACACAAGGAACATTGAAATAATGGATAGGTTATACTAGTGATTACGTTATTTGGTATTTAAACTGCATAGTTGGTATAAAATGGGTCTTGATTATGTATACACTAACATTAAGTTCTATTGAAAAATCTTACTATATGTATTTTTTGTGTAACCATTCGATATCTGAATTTACTGGACAGATTAATTAGAATAATCGTAGAGGTAAATTATTCTCCCTACTAAAAAGTTTTCAGTTTTCGAGCTTGATCACGAGACTTCTGATTAAAAGTCGAGAGATTCTAATCATCCCACCGTGATCACACACTTTCTTTGTAAATATTACTGAGAACTTTGATAAACAAAGGGAATTAGCTAGCTAGCTTAACTTAGAAAAGAATTGACCTTTTTGCAAAATTTACAAACAAATACTAAATTAAAAGTAATGAATATTCTAGTCCACTTGAAACTCTTAAGAGGACTCCACCCTTTTTCTATAATTAATTAGTGATATATAGACTAGACATGTAAACTAAGGAGATATATATAATGTGAGGAGGGGTTGAACCAACATATATATATATGTGAATTGCAAGTTATAGACTTAGCAGGGAATTCAAGGACTAACATTACAGTTATACATCACTAGTTTGTAAGTTGATAGAAATGGGTAAAGGGAGAGCACCTTGCTGTGATAAAGTAAGGTTAAGAAAGGGCCATGGACTCCTCCTGAAGATTTGAAGCTTATTTCTTTCATTCAGAAGAATGGCCATGGCAATTGGCGCGCCCTCCCCAAACAAGCTGGTACGTACTGTCATATTCAATTCTCTTTCATATACTGATATGTATACGTTGTCCATGTATTTTAACTTAGTTGTAGCAGACGGCATATTTCATTTTTGAGTTTACTTGGGAGCAAAAGGCGAAATCCCTCGCCCACAGGGCCCCCACCCCTCCGACCCGACAGAGATTGGTGGAGGAGGTAAATCACAGTCTTGACCCACTAGGTGGAGACACAAATGCGCCACAAGGAGTCATCACAAAAGAGAAAAACTCCCGCTGCGTACGCTGGAAGCTTTTTTTTTTTGAGTTTACTAATTTCACTTTCTTATGTAACTACCTTTTGCGATAGTTGTGTAGAAGTTAAACTTATGGGGGCAATTCCATAATTACCACCGTTCATTATTATTATTTGATTATGTAATATTATGTCATTTAGGAACATCTCCTAATTTAAGTTAGTCTTCTAGAATAATCTTTGTAAATTAGGTAAAAGATGATTACAAGTCTAGAATAGCCTTCCAAAGGATCCATGTATATATATTGTATATTTGGAAGAATAATGATCAAGGGATTCAATCCTCTTACGTGGTGTCATTAGCCAAAGATCTTTTACCCTAAAATTCTTCATTCTTTTCTTCTATTGGCCGAAAATTAGGATTTTCCTTACCTGTTTTTCGTCCAGACTAAGACTTAGTCTTCCAAAATCACTAAACATCAATTATTCCTCTAATACCAACACCACAAAACAACCACCAATCCGAGGATAGCATATTGATTTTTAGTTTTCCATTCCACTTTCATCACAACACATACTTCCTTCTCTTCAAATCCTTCTCGTCTTATTTGAGTGGAACCTATGGCCGAAAAACAAACTTTTCATCCCGCTTTTGCCATCAATAACGTCAAAAAATTCATCTCCATAACTCTTGAAATGAAGAAAGGGCATTACACCTCATGGGCAGAACTTTTCAAAATTCACTGCCGTGTTTATGAGGTGATTGACCATATTCTTCCTACCGAGTCACCGTCGGATACCACTACGGTGGATAAGAAATTGTGGTCTCGATTAGATGCTATTGTCCTTCAATGGATTTATGGCACAATTTCTAATGATCTTCTTCATACCATACTTGAACCCAATTCTACGACTAAAAAGGTGTGGGAACGCTTAGAAAACATTTTTCAAGATAACAAAATGTCTAGAGCAGTTTATCTTGAACACCAATTTACAAACATTAAGTTGGATGATTTTTCTAACATCTCAGCCTATTGTCAGGAATTAAAAGTACTTGCGGATCAACTGTCCAACGTTGGTTCGCCCGTGACAAATCAGAGGTTAGTCCTTCAGTTGATTGCGGGATTGAATGAACAGTTTGATAGTGTTGCTACTTTCATTCAGCAAAGCAATCCGTTACCTCCCTTTTATGAAGTCCGTTCGAGGTTAATCCTTGAGGAAACAAGGAAGGCAAAGCAAGCATCATTGGACACAACAACTAGTGACACGACCCTCGTATCTACTAACTCCTTTTCCACTAATTTGGAACCCCAAAATTCTGGTTCTGGTGGTCAAAATACACGTCAAAGTAATGGTAAAAAACGGGGTTCGAATCGAAACAATAAAGGAAAAAATAATAGCGGAAAGGGACATGGGCGGGCGGGGACAAAGCAGCGGTACCAACCCGGCAGGCGATGGCGGTGGATTTATCGGCGATGGCGTCGGCGATGGGGCGGTACCAGCGTGGACATGGGCCCCACAGTGGGATGCCCCACCATGTCCTTTCCCGACCTCTTCTTGGGCCCGGCCTCCTTCTTCCAATCGTTAACCTGGTATTCTCAGATCTCGACCTCAACATGCTTTTGCAGCTCAGACATCATCTTCTGTTGGCTATGCACCCACAGATATTGAACAAGTCATGAGTCACATGAATCTGAATATTCCAGATGAATCGTGGTACATGGATACAGGGGCTACGTCACACATGACGACATCTCAAGGTAATCTTTCGTCTTATTTTAATACGAGTGGTAATAAAAATATTGTTGTCGGCAGTGGGCATGAATTCCAATTCGTGGTATTGGTCAGGTAACCCTACCCTCACCCCACCCACCTTTATGTTTGAAAAATATCTCACATGCACCAAAATTAATTAAAAACTTGATCTCTGTTAGAAGTTTTACAACTGACAACAATGTTTCTGTGAATTTTGATCTGTTTGGTTTTTCTGTGAAGGATTTTCAGACGGGGATACCGCTCATGAGATGTAATAGCACGGGGGACTTATATCATATCACCTCTGTTTTCAAAAATTGCAGGGTCACACCTTCCACCTTTGCGGCCATCTCTCCTACTTTATGACACAATAGGTTGGGACATCCAAGAGCACCGGTGTTTAATCAATTTAGGAAGAATAATTTGAATTCTTGTAATAGAACTTTGGACTCTTCGGTTTGCCAAACCTGTGTGTTTAGTAAACATATTAAACTTCCGTTTTCTGCATCTACTACTACTATTATGTCATTTGATATTTTGCATTGCAATTTGTGGACGTCACCCGTTTTAAGTGCTGCAGGTCATAGTACTATTTACTCATTCTTGATAATTTTTTAATTTTTTTGTGGACCTTTCCCTTAGGACAAAAATCACAAACCTATAACATTTTGAAACAATTTAGTGTGTTTATCAAAACTCAGTTTGGCATAACCATTAAATGTTTTCAATGTGATAATGGGGGGGGGGGGATTTATAAATACCCAATTTCAGAATTTTTGTCTTCAAAATTGGATGTCCGTCCGTATTTCCTGTCCACATACAACTTCTCAAAATGGAAAAGCTGAAAGAAAGATTCGAACAATCAATAATATGACTCGATCTATCCTGGTGCATTCGTCAACACCCCCATATTTTTGGCACCATGCTCTTCAAATGACTACATATCTCTTAAACATTCTTCCTAGTAAACTACTCTCTAATGTGTCACCTACTCAGGTATTATACAACCGTATCCCTTCGGTTACACATTTACGAATTTTTTGGTGTTTGTGTTATCCATTATTTCCATCCACCACTATTCATAAACTTCAAGCTCGGTCAACTTCGTGCGTATTTTTGGGGTATCCATAGAATCACAGGGGATATAAATGCTTTGATATGTCAACAGGAAAAATTATTATTTCTCGTCATGTCATTTTTGACGAATCATCTTTCCCGTTTGCAACATCTCGAGCGGCATCCTCACCTTCATATGATTTTTTGGACGACGGAATTTATCCACTTTGAGGTATCATCTTAACTCTCAAAATAACAATTTAGGAACCGTACCGACCCCTACACCCGTCATCCCACCCTCACCCCCATCACCTAATACTGCGGCTCGGACAAGATCGGGGCTACTACCCGCCCAAACTATCGAAACCTCCCTACCCACTGTTTCGACCCAAAATCCCAACACTACCCAAACATCCAACGGCCCAACTCCGCAACGAACTATGGAAACCCGTTCCATGCGTGGTATTTTTCGACCTAAAACCCATTTCAACCTTACCACATCAGTTCAACCCTCACCAATCCCAAAAAATTCCAAAGCTGCCTTATCAGACCCGAATTGGAAGGGTTAGATTAATTTACTGTTCTTATTCAAAATAAGACGTAGAATTTGGTACCACGACCATCTAATGTGAACATAATTCAATCTATGTGGGTTTTTTGCCATAAAAAGAATTCTGATGGTTCTTTTGCGAATCTAGCTAAATGCTTGTTGGTGATATGAGTCTCGGCGGTGGGTGTTGATTGCGGTGAAACATTCAGTCCGGTGGTCAAGCCTGCAATTATTAGGACTGTTTTTAGCCTGGCACTGTCTAAATCATGGTCTATTCATCAGTTGGATGTCAAGAATGCATTTTTACATGACCACTTGCAGGAAACGGTATACATGCATCAGTCGTTGGGATTTCGTGATCTTGTCCAGCCGGATCATGTGTGCTTATTAAGGAAATCCTTATATGGTCTGAAACAAGCCCCTCGGGCATGGTATAACAGGTTTGCCGGATTTATTTCCAAATTAGGATTTTTTCACAGCAAGTCTGACCAGTCTTGTCACGCCCCAAATTTTCCTAAGTCTTTACTTAGGGCGTGATGGCACCTGGACAATTATTTTCCACCAGGAGCACCATTTAATTCTCTTTATTTAGAAATTTGAACTTATATTCAAATACGGAGCGATTAATAAAAATAACAATAGAGAAATATGTTTATGACTTTATATGAAAAAACATAACGCGAGCCCATGCTCGTGCAAATATTGTTTCTACATAGACATACTGACAAATATTATTTTAAGTTGGAAGGGAGATCATTCCACACGGGCATATCCCGAGACATTGGAACTGACATTCTGAACCTGACGAGTACCAAGCCCGAAACAATGGACTTGGTATGAAAAGAGGCTGCGGGACGATCGCTAGCCTTGACGTGGAGCCTTTCCTCTATCACCCTTTCCTGAAACATGTTAAATAAAGAGTCAGCCCTACCATCTGGGGCTGAGTGAGAACCTTACCCTTTAATTCAAAGTAACACCACAATATTCCAAGTGCAATCACATTATAACGTAATAAGCATATTGCAAAAACATATCAGGTTACAACATCTTTAAATATGCAACAACTCCTCATAGGAAATTCTTGGTTTAACTAACACTTCATTTTATCTCGTATTATACGTTAAGACATCCCCCTGCATTTCCACATGTTTATTACATTTATATATTTGTGAACGCGTATTCACTTTTCATATTTATATAGGTGAACATGTGTTCATCTTTCATATTTGTTGCGGCGTGCAACCCGATCCATTATATTTACGTATTTGTGAACACGTATTCACTTTACGTTTTGTTGCGGCGTGCAACCCGATCCATTATGTTTACGTATTTGTGAATGTGTATTCACTTTACGTTTTGTTGCGGCGTGCAACCCGATCCATTATATTTACGTATTTGTGAACATTTATTCACTTTACGTTTTGTTGCGGCGTGCAACCCGATCCATTATGTTTACGTATTTGTGAACGCGTATTCACTTTACGTTTTGTTGCGTGCAACCCGATCCATTATATATTTATATATTTATGTGAACACGTATTCACTTTTCATATTTTTCAGAAGATCGAATAAATACTATTCTATTTTCTAACATTATGTCATTCATACTTGTAACGATTATAACTTTTTAACCATAACTCCAACTAAGGTGTTTCTCAAGCGGAAACTAAGGTAAGACGGGGATATTTCACTGTACCAAATTTCATTTAAAACTACTTTGGGTAACTAACACAAATTTATCCTCAAAACAGCCACATGAAATTTATTTCGGCAGAATATTTATTAAACAACACCCAATCTTAGAATAGTCATAACTCCTAATCTGTAAACCCGTTCAAGCCCCATAAAATCTCAAAACGACGAGAACAGAGAGATACACGTCTCCATGTGAACCATCCTTTCATATTCTGTACCATTTGGTACAGTTTTACACTTTTATTCGCTGCCCTTCCTGGATCTCGATAGACCCGAGGCAGAAACTTTAAACAGCGATAACTTTCAATCTGTAAGTCGGATAGACCCCCGTAAGGTCTCAAAATGTCCACAACAAAGAGATCTAGAACTTTCATTTAGCAACAATTTTCATATTCCCCACAGATTAGTACAGTTTTACGTTTCAACGTCCTGCCCTTCTGGATTCCGACGAATCCGAGGCAGCAACTTCAAACTACAATAACTCTCAACTCGTAAGTCCGTTTTAATAAATCTTTATATATATCTGTCCGTAACAGAGATTTACAACCATGTAAATTTGCATATAATTCTAATAAGTAAAACTCAATAAAAACAGTCCGTAATTATGCCTTTCCGAATTTCGACCAAATCTAAGGCAGGAACTTTGAACTATGATAACTTTCAAACCGTACGTTCATTTTACCTCATTTTTGGTTCTATATGATCATATTATAGAGGTGTACAATTCCTCCGAATTTCATCAAATTCTAACAATTATAACTCAGTGAGAACAGTTCGTAAAGTTCATGACGCAACTAGTTGTCTAAACAATCAAAAGTTCAATATATCTTTTCAACACTCAATTCTTATTCTAACATGTATTGAACTAAAAATAAAGGATGTTACCAAGAATTTCTGAGTGAGAAAACTCACCTTGTAAGTGTGAAGATTATTGTTGTGTGGTTGCTAAAATTATCCTTACTCTTTAGTATTTTGCTCCTTGTTCTTCTTGCCCTCTTGGTATTTTTTCCTCTTCTTTTCACTTGTTTTTTTTTCTGATTTTCTAACCTTTATGTTATGTACTTTGTTTGTGTGTAAATACAATGTATAAGTGGAGAGTTTTCTATAACCTATGGGAGGTGAAAAACCAAAAGATTGAAGGGAAATGAAAAGTGGGGGAAGGGTAAAGGAGGGAAGGGTACGTGCATGTCTTGATGCAGATTTTTTTTTTTTGTTTTTTTTTTTGTTTGTTTTGTTTTCTTATTTTCATTTTATCTATCTATTTATCCAACTTTAACACAACTCTATCTCATGCAATTTATTATTTGTTTTCTTATATATATATATATATATTTATTAACTCAACCACAACTATATATTATTATTATTTTTTTTCCGGATTTTACATTCTCTCCTCCTTAAGCAACATTCGTCCTCGAATGTGAATAAGGTCGTAACATAATCACATAGACACAATAATGTTTATTGTTATTGTAACAAATTTGGGGCTTCACATTCTCCCTTCCTTAAGAAGCATTCGTCCTCGAATGAGAATAAGGTTAGAACACACGATAAAGACACGCAAATGACACACATATGAAGTACTATGTGATGCATTTTTTTTATTACCTTAGTCAAATAGGAATGAATATTTGACTTTCATCGCATCTTCAGCTTCCCAGGTGGCTTCCTATGTGGAGTGATTCCTCCATAGGACCTTCACTAAGCAATATCTTTATTTCTAAGGCGTTTAACCTTCCTATCAAGTATTTCCACCTAACTTCTTTATATCAAGCTCCTCATTAAGAATTATCTCACGGGAAGGATGGCGTGACTTGGATCGCAAGTATTTTCGTAACATTGACACATGGAATACTGGATGCCTCGCTTCCAATTTCTGTGGAAGTGCTAATTCGTAAGCCACATTCCCACTCTTCGCAAAGATCTCATATGGCCCAATAAACCTTGGGCTCAATTTCCCTTTCTTACCAAAACGCATAACTCCCTTCATTGGGGACACTTTTAAAAATACTTTCTCCCCCTCTTGAAATTCAAGATCTCTTTTCCGATGATCCGCATAGGACTTATGGCGACTATGAATGCTTTTGATCCTCTCCGAATCATCTCACCTTACCATTTGTTTCTGAATGACTTCAGTCCGAACAATTGCGTCACCCACCTCGAACCATCCAAGTGGAGACCTACATGTTCGTCCATATAATGCTTCAAACGGGGCCATTTGTATGCTAGAGTGAAAACTATTGTTGTAGGCGAACTCAATTAGACATAGATGGTCCAACCAACTTCCCTTAAAATCTAACACACAAGATCGCAACATGTCCTCAAGTGTTTGAATTTTTCGCTCAGCCTGCCCATCTGTTTGCGGGTGGAAAGCCGTGCTTAACTTAACTTTTGTCCCGAGACCCTGCTGGAAACTTTGCCAAAAGTGTGAGGTGAACTGGGAACCCCTATCTGAAATAATTTGTAAAGGAATCCCGTGTAACCGCACAATCTCCTTCAAATAAATGCGCGTCGTGGTGCGTGATCGTAGTCTTGGCCGGTAAGAAATGGGTGACTTTGTAAGTCGATCAACAATCACCCAAATAGAATCATACCTTCTCGAGTTTTGGTGGGCCGATTTAAATCCATATGAATCGCCTCCCACTTCCACATGGGGACTCCAATGTCCTGAAGTAATCCGTCAGGTTTTTGATGTTCAGCTTTCACCTGCTGACATATAAGACACCTCCCGACAAACTCCGCAACGTCTTTCTTCATCCCGTCCCCACCGAATTTGCCTTGAGGTCACGATACATTTTGTTGACCTGGATGAATGGAATATCTTGTGTTGTGACCTCATCTAAGATCTTCCTCCTTAGATCCTTTACCTTAGGAACACATAACCTACCACTTATCTGGAGGTTCCGTCATTATCTCCCAATGTAAACTGTGAAGGTCTTCCCTGTTGGATCTTCTCTCGAAATCCAACAAACTCCGTATCCTCAAACTGACTTTCTTTTATTTCTGAAGCTAAGGCAGACTGCGAGGTATCATGTACCACCACCCTACCTTCACCGATCTCAGTTAAGCTAACCCCGAGGTTTCCCAATCTTTGTACCTCACGAACAATACCCTTCTTTTGTATTGCCAAATGGGCCAAGCTGCCCATTGATCTCCTACTGAGTGCATCAGCCACCACGTTGGCTTTTCCAGGATGGTAAAGAATACTAAGGTCATAATCCTTAAGCAACTCTAACCATCTTCTTTGTCGGAGATTCAGATCCTTCTGTGTGGTTATGTACTGCAAACTCTTATGATCTGTAAATATGTCCACATGCACACCATACAAATAATGTCTCCATATTCGTAAGGCAAACACCACCGCAGCTAATTCCAAGTCATGAGTTGGATAATTCTTCTCATGTATCTTCAACTGTCTAGATGCATACGCAATAACCTTTCCAAACTGCATCAAGACACATCCTAACCCAACTCTGGAGGCATCGCAATAGACTGTGAACCCTTCTTGTCCCGATGGTAAGGTTAGGACTGGTGGAGTCAACAATTCCTTGATTCAAAACTTGCTTCACATGCTTGACCACCGGTACTTAACCGCTTTTGAGTCAATCGGGTCAAAGGAGCAGAAGACTAGAAAAACCTTTACGAATCTTCTATAATACCCACCAAACCCAAGAAACTTCTAACCTCTGCCGGAGTGGTCGGTTTGGCCGATTCTTCGCTTCTATCTTCTGGTCTACCATAATTTCATCCTTGACACAACATGGCCCAAAAAGGCTACCTTTTCCAACCAAAATTCACACTTTAAAAATTTAGCATATAGTTTCTCCTGTTTCAAGACTTGAAGCACTACACTCAGATGCTCTTCATGTTCTTCAACACTCTTACTGTAAATTAGGATATCATCTATGAACACAATCACGAACAAATCTAGGAATGGTTTGAAGATTTTGTTCATTAAATCCATAAAAGCTGCTGGGGCATTGGTTAACCCAAAAGACATGACCAAGAACTCATAATGGCCGTATCGTCTAAAGGTTGTTTTGGATATATCATCTGGATTTATTTTCAGCTGGTGATATCCCGAACGGAGATCAATCTTGGAAAAATAACTAGCTCCCTGAAGTTGGTCAAAAAGATCATCGATTCTTGGTAATGGGTATCGGTTCTTGATCGTGACCTTATTGAGCTGCCGATAATCGATGCACATTCGGAGCGATCCGTCTTTCTTTTTCACAAACAGGACTGGTGCACCCCAAGGGGAAACACTAGGCCTTATAAAGCCTTTATCCAGAAGATCCTTCAATTGTTCTTTTAACTCCCTCAATTCAGCTGGGGCCATTCGATATGGAGGAATAGAAATGGGTCTTGTACCCTGAATTAACTCTATAACAAACTCCACTTCTCTATCCGGAGAAGGCTGGAAGATCTTCGGGAAAAACCTCGGAAAATTTCGAACAATAGAACATCATTCACCACGAGGATTCTTTTTGGGTATCCACTATATTAGCGGATATGCATACTCCACTGCGTGACTTCTCAATAACTTTTGAGCCCTAAGGTAGGAAATAAACTGACCTGAGGATATTCCAGCCCTACCCCTTATAACAACTTCTGGTTCTCCGGGAAAAGTTAATCTCACTATCTTTCGTCGACAATCTAACATGACATAACATGCTGACAACCAATCCATACCCAAAATGACGTCGAAGTCTACCATATCAAGTAGTACTAGGTTCACCCTTGTTCCCGCCATTCACTTCTAATGGAAAATTATTTACCACCCGAGAGGCCCAAATTGAGGCCCCTACTGGTGTCATAACCTCAACAGGTTCACTTAAATAAGAAGGTTCTACATGTAAATTCTTAGCAAAGCTCATTGACACATATGAAAATGTAGAGCCGGGATCGTATAATACAAATGCAGAATACCGAGACTAGCAAAATACCCGTGACCACCGCATTAGATGCTTCTGCCTCATTCCTCTGGGGCAAAGCGTAGAGCCGATTAGAATTGTTGGGTTGTTGACCTCCCTGACTCTGGCGGGGTTGGTTTCCCTGATTTCCCCTGTAGGCAGCTGTGGTTGCTTCTGACCTCCCCTGACTATATTGAGTTTGGGTCTTCTTCTTGCAATCCCTGGCATAGTGGCCCGACTCTCCACGATTATAACATGTCTTCGTTAAGAGCCGACATTCTCGGTGTGTTTTCTTTGACAAATCTTACAAATCGGTTTGTCGCCTCGTGTTAGGGTTGGTGGCCTTGTCCTGCTACCTTGGTAATTAGACCAATGCGTGCCCTTAGGCTTGAAATAAGATGACCACGATTGGTTGGTCCTCAAGATCCCTTACTAAACTCCTCGCTTCGATTTTGACTCGTTAAACGATCACGACGTCCAAATCTCTTCTGCGAATATTCTCTTTTGCTTTAGCGAAACCTTCTACCCTCAAAGCCATATCGACAATCGAAGATAAGTTCGATCGTTGGCTAACGCCACCACCTTTCTCGCTATGTTCGGTTTAAACCTCTACAAATCGCTTGACTTCATCCATTTCGTAGGACGACATGTGTGTTGTATGCCGATAACCTCACGAATCGGTGTCATATTCCCGCATAATCGCGTCACCTTGCTTCAATTGTTCAAACTCCGCCCGAGCGCATCCTCGCCAGACAGGCATAAACTTCTCGATGAATGCCGCTCAACCTCCCCAAGTCATTGGTGGTGACATCGGGGACGATTTTTCCTAAAATTCTCCACCACACCTCGCATCATCCACTAGTCGCGCGCTACCAAGTTGACGCCTGCCTCCACGCATCCCAATGTGAACATTAAGTCTTCAACTTCATCGAGAATACCATCGGTCGGCCTTGGGGTCCTTCCCCGAGTACATGGTTCTCTTCTCCTCATAAAATTTGCCCATAGCCTATCAGTGATCGCTGGGATTCTACACTCCCGATGCAGTGCACGCACCTGGTCCCTGGCCGTCTGGTTCTCGTTCTGGGCTATGACAGAGACACTAGGTGCGGGGAACCATGTGTGGAATCTGAATCGCTATTAACTCTATGAGTCTATCTAGTTTTTGTCCCACCGTTTCTTGGGTCATTTGACTCTCGTTCTCCAACATTTTCTCCGACATTTTCTCCGCTCCTTCGCATACACCACTACGTCAATCGGAGGTACATGAGCTTCGTGATGAACCTCTTCGAGCCCCGAGATTTGTGAATTCACCATTTTCTGTGAAGACAAACACACTCATATTTTAGAAGACGGAATGTCTATTCTAGCTCCTAAATTTTCTTATAGTTCATAAGCATGCAACACCACAATATGCCAACAAGAAAAATAATTTAATAAAACATATCCTTTCTTTCTTGTATTCATAGCACTTCATTCATCATATTTTAAAATAACAATGTCATGACTACAATACATCACATCAGTCAACTCGCCGTTGTGCAACCCGCTATAGCCCTTTGTAGATCGAGCAGACACCTACTATCACGCTGCTTTTAAAGGGCTTAACCCCATGAGTCGTCTATTCGGAAGGTTGGCATTCACCTCCCTGTGAACCTTCCTTTTTGCTTCTCTTTCCATATAGTTCATTTTATACCTGACTACTCTTACATGATTGAAATTGGTGCAATGAATTTTACGTAATATCTTCTCTTAGCATCCTTGCCTTCGAATGCGAATGAAACTTTTCGGGACTAATTGACAATTATCTGTAGTATGACTCCAATTGGAAAGTTGAAGAAGGTCGGGTCGTATGAACGCCTTTTCCTTCTAGTCCTAAGCAAATATGTACATAGTACGATTGTGTCATCAATGTACTCATCAAAATCACCTTCGAGTCCATCTGCGACGCATGAACTCCTCCGAGCTCTCATTTCCTTTGCCTGCTCCACGAGTACTTCCCTTTTGTTGAACCCGCCTTATAATCGCCATCTACACAAATCATATTAGTCAAGATAACGTTGTACAATCCCTTTTCTAACCCGTATGAAGGAGGTAGTACGAGAAATCAAGTCTTTGAAAAGACTCAAGGTAGGCACGAGAAGAGTACGAAAGAAGGAAACTTTAGGATGTTATTCCGTTCACTTATTACTAAGGTGGCGCGCACACCGTCGCAATAAGTAACCGTTCAAACACCCAACTCGAAGGAAACTTCCTAGAATCTCTTAACCTGGTTTAGCTTTGATACCAACTTGTCACGCCCCAAATTTTCCTAAGTCTTTACTTAGGGCGTGATGGCACCTGGACAATTATTTTCCACCAGGAGCACCATTTAATTCTCTTTATTTAGAAATTTGAACTTATATTCAAATACGGAGCGATTAATAAAAATAACAATAGAGAAATATGTTTATGACTTTATATGAAAACATAACGCGAGCCCATGCTCGTGCAAATATTGTTTCTACATAGACATCTTGACAAATATTATTTTAAGTTGGAAGGAGATCATTCCACACGCATATCCGAGACATTGAACCGACATTACGAACTCGACGAGTACCAAGCCCAAACAATGGACTTGGTATGAAAAGAGGTCATGCGGACGATCGCTAGCCTTGACGTGGAGCCTTTCCTCTATCACCCTTTCCTGAAACATGTTAAATAAAGAGTCAGCCCTACCATCTGGGGCTGAGTGAGAACCTTACCCTTTAATTCAAAGTAACACCACAATATTCCAAGTGCAATCACATTATAACGTAATAAGCATATTGCAAAAACATATCAGGTTACAACATCTTTAAATATGCAACAACTCCTCATAGGAAATTCTTGGTTTAACTAACACTTCATTTTATCTCGTATTATACGTTAAGACATCCCCCTGCATTTCCACATGTTTATTACATTTATATATTTGTGAACGCGTATTCACTTTTCATATTTATATATAGGTGAACATGTGTTCATCTTTCATATTTGTTGCGTGCAACCCGATCCATTATATTTACGTATTTGTGAACACGTATTCACTTTACGCTTTGTTGCGCGCAACCCGATCCATTATGTTTACGTATTTGTGAATGTGTATTCACTTTACGCTTTGTTGCGTGCAACCCGATCCATTATATTTACGTATTTGTGAACATATATTCACTTTACGCTTTGTTGCGGCGTGCAACCCGATCCATTATGTTTACGTATTTGTGAACGCGTATTCACTTTACGCTTTGTTGCGCGTGCAACCCGATCCATTATATATTTATATATTTATGTGAACACGTATTCACTTTTCATATTTTTCGTAAGATCAAATAAATACTATTCTCTTTTCTAACATTCTCATTCATACTTGTAACGATTATAACTTTTAACCATAACTCCAACTAAGGTGTTTCTCAAGCGGAAACTAAGGTAAGACGGGGATATTTCACTGTACCAAATTTCATTTAAAACTACTTTGGGTAACTAACACAAATTTATCCTCAAAACAGCCACATGAAATTTATTTCGGCAGAATATTTATTAAACAACACCCAATCTTAGAATAGTCATAACTCCTAATCTGTAAACCCGTTCAAGCCCCATAAAATCTCAAAACGACGAGAACAGAGAGATACACGTCTCCATGTGAACCATCCTTTCATATTCTGTACCATTTGGTACAGTTTTACACTTTTATTCGCTGCCCTTCCTGGATCTCGATAGACCGAGGCAGAAACTTTAAACAGCGATAACTTTCAATCTTTAAGTCGGATAGACCCCCGTAAGGTCTCAAAATGTCCACAACAAAGAGATCTAGAAATTTCATTTAGCAACAATTTTCATATTCCCCACAGATTAGTACAGTTTTACGTTTCAACGTCCTGCCCTTCTGGATTCCGACGAATCCGAGGCAGCAACTTCAAACTACAATAACTCTCAACTCGTAAGTCCGTTTTAATAAATCTTTATATATATCTGTCCGTAACAGAGAGATTTACAACCATGTAAATTTGCATATAATTCTAATAAGTAAAACTCAATAAAAACAGTCCGTAATTATGCCTTTCCGAATTTCGACCAAATCTAAGGCAGGAACTTTGAACTATGATAACTTTCAAACCGTACGTTCATTTTACCTCATTTTTGGTTCTATATGATCATATTATAGAGGTGTACAATTCCTCCGAATTTCATCAAATTCTAACAATTATAACTCAGTGAGAACAGTTCGTAAAGTTCATGACGCAACTAGTTGTCTAAACAATCAAAAGTTCAATATATCTTTTCAACACTCAATTCTTATTCTAACATGTATTGAACTAAAAATAAAGGATGTTACCAAGAATTTCTGAGTGAGAAAACTCACCTTGTAAGTGTGAAGATTATTGTTGTGTGGTTGCTAAAATTATCCTTACTCTTTAGTATTTTGCTCCTTGTTCTTCTTGCCCTCTTGGTATTTTTTCCTCTTCTTTTCACTTGTTTTTTTTCTGATTTTCTAACCTTTATGTTATGTACTTTGTTTGTGTGTAAATACAATGTATAAGTGGAGAGTTTTCTATAACCTATGGGAGGTGAAAAACCAAAAGATTGAAGGGAAATGAAAAGGGGGGGAAGGGTAAAGGAGGGAAGGGTACGTGCATGTCTTGATGCAGATTTTTTTTTGTTTTTGTTTTTTTGTTTTTTTTGTTTTCTTATTTTCATTTTATCTATCTATTTATCCAACTTTAACACAACTCTATCTCATGCAATTTATTATTTGTTTTCTTATATATATATATATATATTTATTAACTCAACCACAACTATATATTATTATTATTTTTTTTCCGGATTTTACATTCTCTCCTCCTTAAGCAACATTCGTCCTCGAATGTGAATAAGGTCGTAACATAATCACATAGACACAATAATGTTTATTGTTATTGTAACAAATTTGGGGCTTCACATTCTCCCTTCCTTAAGAAGCATTCGTCCTCGAATGAGAATAAGGTTGTAACACATGCATAAAGACACGCAAATGACACACATATGAAGTACTATGTAATGCATTTTTTTTTATTACCTTAGTCAAATAGGAATGAATATTTGACTTTCATCGCATCTTCAGCTTCCCAGGTGGCTTCCTCTGTGGAGTGATTCCTCCATAGGACCTTCACTAAGCAATATCTTTATTTCTAAGGCGTTTAACCTTCCTATCAAGTATTTCCACCTAACTTCTTCATATCAAGCTCCTCATTAAGAATTATCTCACGGGAAGGATGACGTGACTTGGATCGTGCAAGTATTTTCGTAACATTGACACATGGAATCTGGATGCATCGCTTCCACTCTTGTGGAAGTGCTAATTCGTAAGCCACATTCCCACTCTTCGCAAGATCTCATATGGCCCAATAAACCTTGGGCTCAATTTTCCTTTCTTACCAAAACGCATAACTCCCTTCATTGGGGACACTTTTAAAAATACTTTCTCCTCTTGAAATTCAAGATCTCTTTTCCGATGATCCGCATAGGACTTATGACGACTATGAGCTGTTTGATCCTCTCCGAATCATCTGTACCTTACCATTTGTTTCTGAATGACTTCAGTCCGAGCGATGGCCTCACCCACCTCGAACCATCCAGTGGAGACCTACATTTTCGTCCATATAATGCTTCAAACGGGCCATTTGTATGCTAGAGTGAAAACTATTGTTGTGGCGAACTCAATTAGACATAGATGGTCCAACCAGCTTCTCGAAAATCTAACACACAAGATCGCAAATACGCCCTCAAGTGTTTGAATTGTTCGCTCACTTGCCCATCTGTTTGCGGGTGGAAAGCCGTGCTTAACTTAACTTTTGTCCCGAGACCTGCTGAAACTTTGCCAAAAGTGTGAGGTGAATCGGGAACCCCTATCTCGAAATAATTTGTAAAGGAATCCTGTAACCGCACAATCTCCTTCAAATAAATGCGTGCGCATCTTGTGGTGCGCGACACGTAGTCTTGGCCTAAGAAATGGGCTGACTTTGTAAGTCGATCAACAATCACCCAAATAGAATCATACCTTCTCGAGTTTTGGTAGACCGATTTAAATCCATATGAATCGCCTCCCACTTCCACACGGGGACTCGAATGTCTGAAGTAATCCGTCAGTTTTTGATGTTCACTTTCACTGCGACATATAAGACACCTCCGACAAACTCCGCAACGCGTCTTTCTTCATCCCGCCCCACCGAATTTGCCTTGAGGTCCCGATACATTTTGTTGACCCTGGATGTATGGAATATCTTGTGTTGTGATCCTCATCTAAGATCTTCCTCCTTAGATCCTTTACCTTAGGAACACATAACCTACCCTTATACCGAGGGTTCCGTCATTATCTCCCAATGTAAACTGTGAAGGTCTTCCTGTTGGATCTTCTCTCGAAATCCAACAAACTCGTATCCTCAAACCGACTTTCTTTTATTTACGAAGCTAAGGCATCGCGAGGTATCATGTACCACCACCCTACCTTCACCGATCTCGCTTAAGCTAACCCCGAGGTTTCCCAATCTTTGTACCTCACGAACAATACCCTCTTTGTATTGCCAAATGGGCCAAGTCGCCCATTGATCTCTCATCGAGTGCATCACCACCACGTTGGCTTTTCCAGATGGTAAAGAATACTAAGGTCATAATCCTTAAGCAACTCTAACCATCTTCTTTGTCTGAGATTCAGATCCTACGTGTGGTTATGTACTGCAAACTCTTATGATCTGTAAATATGTCCACATGCACACCATACAAATAATGTCTCCATATTCGTAAGGCAAACACCACCGCAGCTAATTCCAAGTCATGAGTTGGATAATTCTTCTCATGTATCTTCAACTGTCTAGATGCATACGCAATAACCTTTCCAAACTGCATCAAGACACATCCTAACCCAACTCTGGAGGCATCGCAATAGACTGTGAACCCTTCTTGTCCCGATGGTAAGGTTAGGACTGGTGCAGTAGTCAACAATTCCTTCAGTTTCTGAAAACTTGCTTCACATGCTTCTGACCACTGGTACTTAACCGCTTTTTGAGTCAATCGGGTCAAAGGAGCAGCAAGACTAGAAAAACCTTTTACGAATCTTCTATAATACCCAGCCAAACCCAAGAAACTTCTAACCTCTGTCGGAGTGGTCGGTTTTGGCTTCACTGCTTCTATCTTCTGGGGGTCTACCATAATTCCATCCCTTGACACAACATGGCCCAAAAAGGCTACCTTTTCCAACCAAAATTCACACTTTGAAAATTTAGCATATAGTTTCTCCTGTTTCAAGACTTGAAGCACTACACTCAGATGCTCTTCATGTTCTTCAACACTCTTACTGTAAATTAGGATATCATCTATGAACACAATCACGAACAAATCTAGGAATGGTTTGAAGATTCTGTTCATTAAATCCATAAAAGCTGCTGGGGCATTGGTTAACCCAAAAGACATGACCAAGAACTCATAATGGCCGTATCGGGTTCTAAAGGTTGTTTTGGATATATCATCTGGATTTATTTTCAGCTGGTGATATCCCGAACGGAGATCAATCTTGGAAAAATAACTAGCTCCCTGAAGTTGGTCAAAAAGATCATCGATTCTTGGTAATGGGTATCGGTTCTTGATCGTGACCTTATTGAGCTGCCGATAATCGATGCACATTCGGAGCGATCCGTCTTTCTTTTTCACAAACAGGACTGGTGCACCCCAAGGGGAAACACTAGGCCTTATAAAGCCTTTATCCAGAAGATCCTTCAATTGTTCTTTTAACTCCCTCAATTCAGCTGGGGCCATTCGATATGGAGGAATAGAAATGGGTCTTGTACTTAATTAACTCTATAGCAAACTCCACTTCTCTATCCGGAGGAAGGCTGAAGATCTTCAGAAAACCTCCTAAAATTTCGAACAATAGGAACATCATTCACCGCTGAGGATTCTTTTGGGTATCCACTATATTAGCCAGATATGCATACTCCACTCTGTGACTTCTCAATAACTTTTGAGCCCCAAGGTAGGAAATAAACTGACCTGAGGATATTCCAACCCTACCCCTTCATTTTATCTCGTATTATACGTTAAGACATCCCCCTGCATTTCCACATGTTTATTACATTTATATATTTGTGAACGCGTATTCACTTTTCATATTTATATATAGGTGAACATGTGTTCATCTTTCATATTTGTTGCGCGCAACCCGATCCATTATATTTACGTATTTGTGAACACGTATTCACTTTACGCTTTGTTGCGGCGCAACCCGATCCATTATGTTTACGTATTTGTGAATGTGTATTCACTTTACGCTTTGTTGCGGCAACCCGATCCATTATATTTACGTATTTGTGAACATATATTCACTTTACGTTTTGTTGCGTGCAACCCGATCCATTATGTTTACGTATTTGTGAACGCGTATTCACTTTACGCTTTGTTGCGGCGCAACCCGATCCATTATATATTTATATATTTATGTGAACACGTATTCACTTTTCATATTTTTCGTAAGATCAAATAAATACTATTCTCTTTTCTAACATTCTGACATTCATACTTGTAACGATTATAACTTTTTAACCATAACTCCAACTAAGGTGTTTCTCAAGCGGAAACTAAGGTAAGACGGGGATATTTCACTGTACCAAATTTCATTTAAAACTACTTTGGGTAACTAACACAAATTTATCCTCAAAACAGCCACATGAAATTTATTTCGGCAGAATATTTATTAAACAACACCCAATCTTAGAATAGTCATAACTCCTAATGTAAACCCGTTCAAGCCCCATAAAATCTCAAAACGACGAGAACAGAGAGATACACGTCTCCATGTGAACCATCCTTTCATATTCTGTACCATTTGGTACAGTTTTACACTTTTATTCGCTGCCCTTCCTGGATCTCGATAGACCCGAGGCAGAAACTTTAAACAGCGATAACTTTCAATCTGTAAGTCGGATAGACCCCCGTAAGGTCTCAAAATGTCCACAACAAAGAGATCTAGAACTTTCATTTAGCAACAATTTTCATATTCCCCACAGATTAGTACAGTTTTACGTTTCAACGTCCTGCCCTTCTGGATTCCGACGAATCCGAGGCAGCAACTTCAAACTACAATAACTCTCAACTCGTAAGTCCGTTTTAATAAATCTTTATATATATCTGTCCGTAACAGAGATTTACAACCATGTAAATTTGCATATAATTCTAATAAGTAAAACTCAATAAAAACAGTCCGTAATTATGCCTTTCCGAATTTCGACCAAATCTAAGGCAGGAACTTTGAACTATGATAACTTTCAAACCGTACGTTCATTTTACCTCATTTTTGGTTCTATATGATCATATTATAGAGGTGTACAATTCCTCCGAATTTCATCAAATTCTAACAATTATAACTCAGTGAGAACAGTTCGTAAAGTTCATGACGCAACTAGTTGTCTAAACAATCAAAAGTTCAATATATCTTTTCAACACTCAATTCTTATTCTAACATGTATTGAACTAAAAATAAAGGATGTTACCAAGAATTTCTGAGTGAGAAAACTCACCTTGTAAGTGTGAAGATTATTGTTGTGTGGTTGCTAAAATTATCCTTACTCTTTAGTATTTTGCTCTTTGTTCTTCTTGCCCTCTTGGTATTTTTTCCTCTTCTTTTCACTTGTTTTTTTTCTGATTTTCTAACCTTTATGTTATGTACTTTGTTTGTGTGTAAATACAATGTATAAGTGGAGAGTTTTCTATAACCTATGGGAGGTGAAAAACCAAAAGATTGAAGGGAAATGAAAAGGGGGGGGAAGGGTAAAGGAGGGAAGGGTACGTGCATGTCTTGATGCAGATTTTTTTTTGTTTTTGTTTTTTTGTTTTTTTTGTTTTCTTATTTTCATTTTATCTATCTATTTATCCAACTTTAACACAACTCTATCTCATGCAATTTATTATTTGTTTTCTTATATATATATATATATATATATATTTATTAACTCAACCACAACTATATATTATTATTATTTTTTTTCCGGATTTTACAAGTCTCTTTTTATTTATCGGAAGGGCACTGATATGGCTTATATACTTTTGTACGTTGATTATATTATACTCACTGCATCATCAACTTCACTCCGCCAGTCTATTATGTCTTTTCTTGCAACCGAATTTGCAATGAAGGACTTAGGTCCGTTGAATTATTTCTTTGGCATTGTTGTCACTCAATTTGCAGGTGGTCTGTTTCTCAGTCAAAAAAAGTATGCCGAAGAGATACTTGAAAAAACAGGAATGTCTTCATGCAAATCTTCACATACTCCAGTTGACACGAAGGCAAAGTTGAGCAACGCTTCTGGTACTCCATTCAGCGACGCCACACATTACCGCAGCCTGGTTGGTGCATTGCAGTAACTCACTTTTACGAGGCCTGATGTTTCCTATGCGGTCCAGCAAGTTTGTTTACACATACATGATCCGAATGAAGAACATATGGGGGCTGTCAAGAGGATTTTGCGGTATGTGAAGGGCACTCTCCATTTCAGACTTCATTTGTATAAGTCTTCCATCAAGCACCTCTCAGCCTACACAAATGCAGATTGGGGTGGCTGTCCGGACACACGACGCTCCACTTCCGATTATTGTATGTTTTTGGGAGAGAATCTTGTGTCTTGGTCGTCTAAACGACAATCCACATTGTCTCGGTCTAGCGCTGAGGCGGAATACAGAGGTGTAGCCAATGTGGTTGCTGAATCATGTTGGTTTCGTAATCTACTATTGAAACTACAATGTCCGATTGAGAAGGCAACAATGGTTTATTGTGACAATGTGAGTGTGATATACTTATCGGGCAATCCTGTTCAGCATCAACGCACAAAACACATTGAAATTGATATCTTATTTGTCCGCGAAAAAGTTACCCGCGGGCAAGTTAGAGTTCTTCATGTCCCATCACGCTATCAAATTGCTGATATTTTCACCAAAGGACTTCCGCGCGTTCTATTCGATGACTTCCGGGACAGTCTTAGCATCCGTGAACCTCCCGCTAAGACTGTGGGGGACTAATAGCACACGGTAATTATGGGGGCAATCCCATAATTACCTCCATTCATTATTATTATTTGATTATGTAATATTATGTCATTATGTAGCATCTCCTAATTTAAGTTAGTCTTCTAGAATATTTGATTATGTAATATTATGTCATTAAGGAGCATCTCCTAATTTAGGTTAGTCTTCTAGAATACTCTTTGTAAATTAGGTAAAAGATGATTACAAGTCTAGACTCTAGAATAACCTTTTATAGGATCCATGTATATATATTGTATATTTGGGAGAATAATGATCAGGGATTCAGTCCTCTTACATATATGGGTTACTAAGGTGTGGGAAGAGTTGCCGGTTGAGGTGGATTAACTACCTGAGATCAGACGTAAAGCGTGGGAATTTCACGCCACAAGAAGAAGACACCATAATAAAGCTACATCACACTATGGGGAACAGGTATACAATATCAATATTATTAATCGTCTGCAATACGCTTATATATATTGAATAATTATTTATTTCTTTGCTTGGTTTTGAAATTCCACATTTACGTGCATTAATATATACAGGTGGTCAAAGATAGCATCTGATTTGCCTGGAAGAACTGACAATGAGATTAAAAATGTGTGGAATACCCATTTGAAGAAGAGAATACTGAAGAAAGAGGAATATTGCAACATGAAAAACAATTCGCGTGCTTCATCACCCTCTTCTATACATCAAGATGATCATATTACAAGTAGTCAAGAAGAATTTGGTGATCATAACAAGGGACAACACATAGATACCTTATCTGCAGGATCCTGCTCTCCCACTACTACTACTACTTCTTCCTATGCCTCATTAAACGTTGATCAATTTTCGATGGACATGATTGAAATCCCAGATATTGACTTTTTGGACATGTTGGATGATTTAGACTACCCCAAACTGGACAGTACTCAGTATCCTCAGCTGCCGCCGGCACAATATACATCACAAGGCTCATCAGATGAATATGATCAATGCCAAAAGTGGATGAGATACTTTGAAATTGAACTTGGACTAACAACTAGTAATAATGAAAAATGTTGTGACGGTTTTACCTCACCACACCAAAATAACGCCATGCAAGTTTAATCTTTATATCAATAGTGTCTGTTACTATTCTACTTAATTAATTAGCCAGGGCGTTTGGATTTCATTCCACTAATAGAGCGTTGATCGCCTGGCCTAATGGATAAGAGCGGAAGATTGTGGTGGGTTCGTTCCATCACAGGTCCAAAATTCTAGTGTCTTTTCTTCTCATTTTACTTGCCATCATTTTAAGTTCAAACTGGACAAAGGTCTTGTCCACTAAAAGGGACTTGCTTTAAACGATTCTTAGTTCTAGACTACATTTGCTAAATATTCTTTCACCAACATTCGAAAATGTATGAGGAATTTCTCCTACTTATGACTTCTTTCTTACTATCTTCAAATAACAAACTTACTAGTTCCCTGGCATAATAAAACATCAGTACATCATTCTAGGTCCTCCTAGTAATGTTATCATTTTGAACAGAGTATGTCAAATCTAGGATTGTATAAACAATCTAAATGTCAGTATCACGATATATCTTTACAACTTAAAAGCCACGTGACCTCATAAACATGATACCAAGTTATGTTTCGGTAACACAAAAATCCTGTCCTATTTTTTGAATAAAAACACCAGCATGGGAGCTAGTGGGCGATTTAACGTTTGTAGTTTGCAACAGTTCCAACTCTCAACCGGCAGTATCGAAGCAAAATCTTCAATCTTCTCAAACTCCTCCCTACATGATAAACAAATGTAAATAAGTATCGGACATGGTATAGACCCATTGCAAATAGAATACAATTACACACGAGATAATCAACAAGTGATAATCATATAAATACTTTCCTTATACAGAGGTCATTAGGAAAGTTAAAGAGAGTTAATGGAGGATGATGAGAAAGACCATTGCCCCAAAGCTTTTCCAACTTATATAGTTATGATGCTAGAATGTATAGTCAGCAAGCGGATATACAATGACTCTCAAACAATAGAAAGGGGATCTTTCAGCTGAAAAACGAATATAAGGTTCAAGAATACCTTCCACCCGGATGGCCCACATAAGTTACAATGCTGATGAGTCCGCCAGGTGCTAAGATTCTCTTAGCAGCCTCTAATGCAAGCAGAGTTGTTTCAGACTTTGTAATGATCTTTTTGTCACCTCCAGGAAGGTAACCCAAGTTGAAAGCAACCAACCTGACACAAGCATGGTGCAAAGAAAACTGGAAGTGATCATTGGGATGCTTATCTCACGATAGAATAGGTGTAGCCATGTAAAGATCACTGTCACAGAAACTAGATGATGCACACCTTCAGAGTTTTAAGTCATTAACATCCTTTAATTGAGAAGCAACAATACCTCACAGCCATATCATTTGGAACGATGTCCTCCATTTGACTATGAGACATAATAAATAGCTCAACAAGTTCTTTCTGCATGAAGAAAAATAGATGTACTTTAAATGTATAATATAACTGATGAAGTGGGAGAAAACCCATCATTTTTTCAAGAAAGGATAATAATGAAAGAATGGTCAGAGCATTGGTCATTAAAGAAGCTTCATGTGAAAAGAATTTGTAGGGAGAAATAGTTGAATGCCAAGAAAACAAAACAAGTGCTGCCATTTGACTCATCCTGGATGCTAAATCCATTTCATCGCATGTTCATGAACTAGAATAAAAATGTAAAAGGCATCCACCCACACAAGACATTGGTAAAGAGGGTTAAATCCATTCACCCATGTGTAAGCACTAATGAGATTGGGCTTGCAAACTTTCCAATTGTAGTCTTATGGTGAGCCTTTCCGTTCCATAAGCATACTTATGAAATTCCGGTTGTCTTTGGACTGAAAAACTACTTCACTCTTTTAGGCAAGATGCCAAGACCTGCCTTTTGCAGTGGGAAAATGGAAGTTAGGGCTGAGACAAACTACTTTACTCTTTTAGGCTCGCATTATATCTTAAAGTAAGACGATACAAAATAAGCAAGCAAGTGTATGGCTAAGTATGTGCTTATATCATAAGGTATAGATAGCTTTAAACCAAACAAAGTTTCAACTTTACGGGAAAATGTATCCAAGCCACCATACTCTCTAGCTTCCATCTAGATAATCGTGATGAACTATTTATTGGATCATCATCGGTAAAATGTCACCATTAATTAGGCCCGGAGATACAAGCAAACCATGATTCTTAGTTTATGGGCTCTAGACCATAATTATTTTGCGTACTGGATTCTTGTTAGATTATTTGTACATATTCAATTAATTTTTTAACACAAATGCAGGGTTTGAAACATAGCCCCCGTTTTGGCTCCCCCTCTGGATACAAATAAGCAGAAGCAGTACCTCATCTGGACTAGCAAACTGGTCCAGTAAAGATGAAGTGCTTTCTAAAGCACTTTTCTGAACATCCATGCCATAAACTCTACCTCTTTGTGTCTTATCAGCAACCAGTTTCAACAGTGCCAAGGTATCGTAACCATTCCCACAGGTGGCATCAACAACTGCATCCCCCTTCTGAACAACCTGCTTCCAGACACTGCCAGAAAAGGAGATTATTACCTAATATGATTACTTATATAATACCCTTAACGTTATCCAATTAGAGAAAGAAGTAAGCCAGCAATCTGCAGTCTACTATAATCATACAGCTATAAACTCAAAACAATGCAATGCATTTAAGCTTCAACTTCTATATATTCAAAATTATTAAAGAAGAAGCAGTTGCTGAGACATTAAGTAATCAAAAGTTAAATATGCATTGTAAGGAACTTTTGAACAAGCTTAAGAGTTCAGAATTCTATTGATTAGTTGAAACATATAAGACACACGCTAACAAGAGAAAGCAATTATAAGCAATGTGTGAACTTTATTATTGATAGCACTTGATTCGAATATACACAGATCATAAACCTCTAGATTTCACTCAAAGAACTGATCACATAAAGGATTAATGACAAATGGTTAGTCCCACTGAGCAACTTCTCGCAGCATAAAGGAATTACTCCATCATGTCTGGTACCAACCAAATCGAAAGTAAAGACATACATACAGCTGCTTCCCCTTAGAAAAATGAACAATTTTGCATATTGCATAGAGAAAAATGCACTTTTTTTTGATAAGGTAAAAAAATGCACCCAATTAATGTTGAACCATAAAAATAATCTCTAAAAGAACTGAAGAAAAAAGGGACCCGAGTACCTACTAGTGAGCAACTTCAGTAGCTTTTTTTCTCCCAAAAAGATATTCCACCATTACTTGCTCCATACACCCTGACAAAAGTTAACCACTGAATGAATTACTCCCTCCGTATTGTATTACTTTCTTTATTAGTTTGTCCCAAAAAGTTTCGAAAGTCAAGTCAAACTAAGAGACGGAGATGGAGGGAGTAGTTGATTTCTACAGCAGTAACTGAACAAAAAATGAAAATGAAAACCTGAACCCTGAGAAAGTTAACCGCTAGATGAATTACTCCCTCCGGGCCAATTTATGTGGCATCAATTTGACCGGACACGGATTTAAAGAAATAAAAGCAAGACTAGGGAAGATTTTGTTAGGTTTAACGAGGGTAAAATATGGATAGTGTCGTTAAATACAACAGTAAATGGACATTATGTGAAAATGAAAACCTGAAATTGGGAAGTCGGACCAAGAACTGTGGGCTCCAGATACTGAAATGGAGGTTCCATTGGGCTCTACTGCTACTGCTATATTTGTCTTCAATGATGGAGAAATATAGTATTTCAGGTTAGGTTCCCATTTCATAATTCTTCGACCTAAGAGCGAAGAATATGAATAGAGATTCATTACAAGCATATAGTGTTGATGGTCGCGTTAGGGATAAACTCAAATTCATACGAGGGGCTTAGTGAGTAAAGAAAAAAGCAAATAAGGAACCGTTTGGAGTCTTTTGGACATAATTTAGGGAAATCGTGTAAATATACACTCAACTTTAAGATATGGGCAAGCAGAGATGTGTACAGAAGAAGAGATGACCGCGGGGCCACGTAGCGAGTTCGATCCTCGCATAAACCTTTCTTGGTTGAGCTCACACATGCCTTGCCAAGTTAACCGGTGACGTGGTTTGCGTGCTATCATACACGAGTTTACCCTCGGCGCACTCGAAAGAGTAGCGCATGTTCCTTCACAAAAAAAAAAAAAAAAAAACTTTAAGATATGGAACCCGCAAGCAGCCAAGTGTGATGAAGAAGAGCGACCGCAAGGTCACGAGTTCGATCCTCGCATAAACCTTTCTTGGTTGAGTCATACACATGGCAAGTGTAGTTAACCTACCGACGTGGTTTGGCTATGCGTCGGCCCTGGTTTACCTCAGGCGCACTCAAAAGAGTAATGGCCATGTTCCTTCACAAAAAAAAAAAAAAACTTTAAGATATGGAACATATATATTTCTCGTTAAAAAAAAGTGTAAATATACCTCTACCATTGTTGACACCCAATTTTGACCCTCCCGTCCAGTCATTAACTAAAATTACACTAATTTTAAAACAATCTTGAAATAATAAAATGCAGCAATAAAACATAAATACAGGCACAAATAAACAATTTAATAATAACTTCGCATTTTCTTACGTAGAGTATTAAGCACTTAGAGTCCCGCGCCTGCATTAATTAATTTCAAGCCCTGTCGTAATTCTTAATTAATAATAAATACATAAAGTAAATAATTTAACATTAACGTCGTGTCAAGTAGCATAGTTGCATTTATTAATACGCAAGAGAATTTCATAATCATTCGTAATTTTAAAATCATTTTTAAACTAATACATGCATTTACTAGTCTCGCAGCATAAATATTAAGCACTAATTAATTAGCTTGCCCGCATTTATTAGGATAATAATAGCTTAAACAAATAAAACACCTAAATAATTTAATCACAATTAAAATTTAATCCTATCACTAATTAAATAATACACCTAAGGCTTTATCTATAACCCATTAATTAAATAACTAATACCTAAATAATTGACTCCTAAACTAATAGCCCACTCCCTACCTAATTAAATACCCAATTAAATTAACTCTAATCAGCCCACCTTTTATTCTTTGCCCAGCCCAAATCCGTGGCCCAACACCCCTTCTCCCTTTATTATTACCCGAAACCCGCAGCCCATAACCCATTCCTTTCTTTAAACCCTTTATCTCCCCATCGTCCAGCCCACATTGCCCAGCCCTTCACTCCCCTTCCTTATACCCACAGACGACCCGTCGTCTTCCCCACAAGAATAACCTAAAGCCCAAACCTAAAAAAATCGCCGATACCTTACCTGCTCGACCCGATTTACCGAGAATCCGGACCTTCCTTACCTATGCAAACCCTAGCGACTTCCCTTACCCATGCACCCACATCCAGCGAATACCTTACCATATAAACACCTAATCATACCAAATCTCCTTGAAAATCGCTCTAAATCAGCATCCAAATCGCCAACCTATACCTTATAGACTTTCCATAACTAGACACTACCAGAAATATCCTCCTTTCTGTCTCGAATCAGTGCGAAAATGGCAACAAATCGCATGTCTTCCTTATAGACTTACCATAACAAAACCAGTACGAAATCGCCCTCAAATCGCGTCCTAAACCTACCTTAAAAGGAAACCTAACTAAGGGCTATAAATACCCAAGTTTCGACATACAACAGGCATCGTTCATTCACCATCGATCAGGTCATCAGTCATCGGAGAATCAATCATCAAAATACTGATAGCATCAAACCTATAACCCCTCATTTTATTTTCAGTTTATTTTTACTCGGCAAACAGTTTTTGCGAACTTTCCTTCGACGATTCTGGGAAACATTTGTCGTTGCCTCGCCGCTACTCCACAAAAGGTCCGTAAACCTACTCCTTTCTTACATCGCCTAATTACTTAATGGATGGAATGTGTTTTCTCGATAATAGGTTTATATGTATTCTTATCAAATCTATTTAATTGAACTCGCCACTAGCCGCTTCTTTTCAATTGTAGCTTTCATTTTTGTGGTGTCGATCCTGCTTCGAGCATATGTGTGTGTTGATAGTATTTTCACGGGATGATTGAGATATAACGTTTGTATAAGGATCGCAGATCCATTTATCTGATTATACGCTGGTGTTCGCTAAACGTTGACTCGGATATTTTGTTTCGTGTATATTTTTAGATACAGATCGCGTGCTCACGAGAACATTTAGACATATGTCTAGTATTGTGTTTTTTTTCAGCATCGCCCTGTGGTATTGGTAATCTATAGCATTCAAAATCATTTGTTACCTTATTCAAATGAATGAAACAAGTCTGTCCCGTCTCCTTAGCTTAAAAGTTTCCATCAACTATATGAGATATACGTAACTCGTTAAAGAGTCAAAATATCCGGAATCATGTCACTATTGACTTACCTAAGTTTGGCCCTATCTAGACCTACGCCTGCATCGATATTCGAACCATTTTCTTGTTAGAGTATATGAATGTACGCTAGTTCGCCTAAGATGTGTTCTTTCGGGATGTTATATTGATGGATATGAAAATGATCATACTGCTCAATTAGACCTAAATAGTTATGTATGATCCAATATGGTTTCTAAGGAGTTTTCTAGCCATTTATGTAGGTTAGTTATGTTTAATCTTACCATCATATCTCACATATCCAACTATGAAAGTTATTTGTATGCCCTGGCCATGGATACATTTGATATATCTCCATAATTTGGATGAACTCGTATACATTCTCTTATTACCTTTGATTTATATGTAACTAGATAAGTAGGGATATATACATATGGTTTGCATGAGTTCCATGAAGGGTCCAACAGTTTATCTAGAACCAAAAGTCTATCCCATATGCATTTAAATTACTGATTTAGAGATATCTGTCTTATGTTTTTCCTTTGGAGTTCTGCCAAACCAGTGTATTGATAGTCATGAATACAACTACATACTGTACGCTTGATGTTCCCATTACACGATGCTTTGTTCATATCCCGCTAATATACATGCCGTGTATAGGGGGTTGTATACCTTTAGGGTTATGCGAATGTCTTGTGTATATCAAATGGCTAGATGCATTAGAAGTAAATTCGTAAATGGGCCTGTTTAGGTGATAACATTCATTTTTGAAGTCTGAAAGAAAAAAAAAATCTGATGCTACTGGGCTTGAATTGCTTCTCCGCTTCATCGTGGGCCCGTTACTTAATTGACATTTCGAGGTGTTTTTATTTACTGACACAGGCCCATATCCGTATCGCCTCACGTTAATACTAGCCATGTGTATACTTATGTCTTTAATTTAGCATTCCATCTGCTTCACATATAATGGAATCTATATTACTTACTAATCCTTTCCTTTCGTATTTTTTACATGACGCGCATCGGAGAATAATCAAGAGTCTCTGTATGAGACTCAACATGACTTTCACATCGCCAACTATACTTCCGCCGCAGGGCTTCCAAACAATCATAAGATAGATGGCGCCGCCATCCGTCCTAGACGCTACAACAACTCCATTTCATTCTTCCCTTTGTTTATTTACGCATTTATTTATTTGTTTGTTTATTATTGCCATATTTATTAACCTTGTAATTAATAGGATAACTAACTCTATTAGCTTTTGAATATATGGGAAGGGTAGTATAAAGATGAATTCGCTCTTTGTTAATTCTAGATTCGTCATACAAATCTAAATCCAAGATAAATTAATTAATCCTAGTTATGCTTTAGTTGTGTAGTCAAAATACCACTCCTTATCTAGAAAGAAAGAAAAACAGATTTTCTTATAATTTCTTCATAAACAACATAGGAGCAACTTATTACTTTTCTTAATATCATTAACGTTTCATATACATCTACAAAGACAATTTCCTAACTAATTCTATATGCTTATAGGAATAATTTGTCATTTTTTTCACTTTGTCAAATAAAGAATGATTTCATAATTAACCTTAGGTATAAAAGTCTTAATCTTACATATACCTATAGGATGTAATTTATCATTTAATAAAAACAATTTCATGTTCTATGAATTGCATAATTAATTTTACATATTTTGTGAGTCTTATAGAATCCCTTTTAGTTATCAAAATACTTTCTTCTAGATATTTGCTACATCCTTTTTTTTTACCTAAATAATTTGTCTAAAACATGCACCTCTTAACTAGAATAAATTAACCTATGTTTGAACGGATAACCGCAAGTTAGTGGATCCTTTAGGGTGCCTGATCCCTTCCCTTTAGGATAATAAAGAACCCTTACTCAGAATCTCATTCAGTTTCACAGACCATTAAAAGGAGTTAATGCTGACTTTAATCGGTTAGTATTTAGGTGTCCTAATTCACCCAATTAATTAGGTGGCGACTTCTTAAACATTTTAACATTTATTTCTTACATTTTTGGGAGGATAACCATTCCGTCCGCGCATTCAAGCACGAGAGTTCAAAATCGCGCGACAAAGACGGCGACTAATCGGAGATAGATGTGTTCTTAACCATAACAAACATAGGTTAATTATTGTGCTTCTTTTTTTTCCTTTCTTTATTTATTTATTTGTTTTTTTTTATTTATTTGCTTAACTTACTTAATTTGCTTATTTTGTGTTTCACACTTATTTGCTTTTTATTTTGCCTAAACTATTTTGCTTTATATATGAATATTTGCATATTGTTTTAATCGCTATTTGTTACCGCTTTCCTTAAACCGGCATTCCGCTCATACTTCCTCCCTTATGGAAAATTCACACTATCACACACGACACGCGGTGTGCTTTGCACCGCAAATTTCTTTCAAACACCCAAATTTAAGAGAGTTGGTATTTTGCGCGAGAATCTGGCCCAACCGTGGTCGCGTAGCCTTCTCACTCGAGTAGTCCGCTCGGGAACTCAAGGCCTAGTAAGCCAAATCTTAGCAAACTTAAGATAGAGCTATACCACCCTTTATTTTAAGGCATGATGCATTTACCTTAGGTGGTCGGTCCTCGTATCGACACCACTATTAGGAAGACACTAAACTTGTCGATGGGTTTCTCAACCCAACGACCAACCAAAGATATTATGTGTTGCATACCATGATAGATTTATCCAAGCCAAAAGACATACCCAAAATTGGAAATGTAAGTTTATTATTATTGTTTTTCAAAGATTTGTAACATGGATCATATAAGAATGGTTAGCGAGTTCCTAATAAGCTAAGAGTATGGTGGGAGGATTTCACATCGCAAATGACGATGATTAGGAAGAAGTTAAGGTGTCTCATCTCACTATTTGGTATTTCGCGGATCCGCATTTGATCCGAGCTTTAATCCAATTTTGGGATCCGCATCGAGTCATTTTCAAATTCAAGGATTTTGAGATAACTCCTACATTGGAAGAAGTGCATTATTTCACCAAATTTAGTTTACTGGTAGAGATGATTATTCCCAATGACCAATCGGGAAGAAATTCCTCCGCTACACGGGTCTTAAGAATACTAAGGAGTTGCGTTGCTTCGAGAACAACTGGGTCTCTTGACTATCTTTACGAGAGGTATGGACATAATAACGCTTACAAGACATGCAAAATGTAATTCACGCACTTACGCCATCGCAAAACAGCGCCCTATTGCATTCACCGTCGCTCTACTGCACCTTGATTTTTCCTTCCGAGTATGGCAAGATAAGTACTTGCATATGTTCCGTGGCCGATCACTTTTCGAGGAATTGACGGATACAACCCACTTCGTTCCTATGATTTTGGCGAAATATTCCGAGCTCGGGAAATGCAAAAGAGATGCACAAACTTCTTTGGGCGTTGCAATCTTATCTTACAAATGCTGGCCATGGAGCATTTTTACCGACGGTCGATATGACAGACGCTTGTTTCAAATAAGATCCTACAAGATCGGCGCTTATGATAGAACGAAACGGTTTGTGTCACCGTCGGCATCAAAGATTGGTGCAAGTTTTTGACATCCCGCACTCGAGATCGATCCAATGGAAATATCCTTTACTCCTCACAAAATGGAGCCTTTCAGACGTGGTAAAGAATTGTACTATATTGAGCTTATTGGTCTAAAAGGTCCGCAACCATACGCTCCCTACGCACACCGACAATTCGCCAAGAAGATAATCCCACTCCGACGGACACGGGAGTTTCGGAAGTTACATTTGGACCAGACTTTATCAGGCCTCGAGCTAGACAAATTTTGAAAGAATGGGACGACATTAACAAAATAGACATCGGAGATGAACAAGCGAGGCACACACCGAGTATCGCATACGGCCGCAAAGAGGATCACATCAACACAACCTACACCCAAGAGAGAGCAAGGTTTCGGCGACATGGACACAAGCAATAGAATGAAGAATAATCAACTCAAGGAGAGGGTCATCACCCCAGACATGTGGGCCCTAATGCACGATGCAGTACAATACTTGGAACAGGCAGGGGCTATACCAAAGAAGACCTAAGTTCCACTATCACATCGACGACACAGTTATTTAGTTTTTCCATTGTTTTCTTATAAAATGTCATTTCAATTAGCTTTATTTCCAATAAAGGCATTCCAATACAATGGCTTGGGTACATCTAACGTGACTTTGCATTTTATGACGCTTAGGCCTACCTCTGGCATGATAGAGGCCCCTTGCATATTAGGACGCGCTTTAATCTACTTTATTTGTCAAGCTTCATTATATGCCCATATGTTCTGCTATTCTGTTTAAAACT
This sequence comes from Przewalskia tangutica, assembly GCA_029844215.1. NCBI lineage: Eukaryota > Viridiplantae > Streptophyta > Magnoliopsida > Solanales > Solanaceae > Przewalskia > Przewalskia tangutica. Next base: position 199,894 of record CM056730.1, on the reverse strand, counting down.
GACACATGTTTTGAACTAAAGGACTTTTTACTCCCCTCATCGGCTGATTTGTGTTGGCAAGCACTGGCTGAGCACCCATATTTCACCAGATCCAAAGCACGAGCAACAAAAATGAATGATTCAGGGGCAAACGAACAGGATGGCTTGGGACTCATCGCCATTCAACGAGATGAACCAGAGACATCGTAGCGGAAATGCTCCATATTCGATGAATACCTTGCTCAAGGCATCGCAACAAATGGCGGTCATGCAAGAAATGGATAGACTCAGGAAATTACTAAGCTATCTATAAGCCTCAACACACAACTACCCACACTTCCTAATTCACCGCCCTTTCGACGCCATCCCCAATATCCAAATGGATAACCCACAACCTCCCAACCCACAACACAACAACACGCCTCATAACCCACACTCAAAGCCACAACACAACAACACACCTCCTCATAACCCACGCATCTTAAACGACCCTAACCCGCACACACCTCAAATTTCAGATAATACAAGCCACCTTACCCGCCCAAAACAACCAACCTACTCAACCAAAGACCGATGACATACCATAATAGACAATACGGATCACCCGTATGTGACCTGTGCACCACATCTCACACCTGCACCTATACCCTCCCTGAGTTTGCTCGATATGAAGAGGCGGAGAAGAGGACAAGAGTTGGGATAGATGAAAACGTGGCGAGAGAAATTCACGACTCAAGAAAGCTTTTAAGAACCCGGATGGACAAGCGGTCATGAGGATTGGAATACGAGGATTTACGACGCATCCCGACGCCGAATCGCCGTTGGATACAAGGTACCAAAGTTTGACTGCTTGACGAAAAGTAATCCTCGTGCACACCGAGATCATATTGCGACAAATTAGTAGGAGTGGGAAGAGATCAATCAATCATCATGAAATTGTTCATAGGAGCTTGACCGGGAAGCCTTGGATTGGTATACCAGCCGTGATCCGAGTGGCGTATGGGGGCGATGGCCCGTGACTTTGTAGATGTGTTCAGTTTAATACGACAACGCCCCGACAGATTCTATCTAATGAAATTGAGAAAAGTCAATAGAAACCTTTAGGGAATACGAATGAGGTGGAGATCCAAGCGAAGGGCGTCCACCACCTATGGAAGAAAGTGAAATGACAACATCAAGCCAGGTAATCCTCGAAGGACCCCGTGACTACGAGAGGTTGATCGGCCATTGGACGCAATTTTTCTCAAGTAGTGAAATGGGAGATTTTGTGGAAGAGGACTTAGAATGTAGGATCACGAACCGCCGCTGGTAAGCAACAAGCAAAGCAATATAATCGTAGTCAATGAGGGATGAATAAGAAGAAGGATGGAGCAAAGACTCACATGACAGACAACAACACAAAACGAATCGAGCCCTGACATACCAACCCAAAACCCAAACATACCAACCCCAACCCCAAACATACAAACCCCAAGCATACCAAAACCCCACATTCCAAAACCCTCCATATGACTATCTTAGCCAAAATACTTCCACATACAATCAACCTTCACCCATCTACACCACCCACCAATATACACCCGCCACGGCATTCGCCCACACAAATCCTCACAAACCGACCAAAGATACCCACCCCCACAACAAGCACCACGCACAAAACACACCCCGACCCCGAACCAACACCGAGAAGAAGCCCACACAACCATACACCCCGTGGGCCGAACCATATTCCCAACTATATGAAAGACTGAGAGTCGCTGGTTTTATACAGCCGATCCTGCGCGAAATCCTAATCCACTCCTACCATGGCATGACGAGATAAGCATTGTGCATACCATTCGGAGTGTCGTGGCACGATACGAGATAGTTGTTATGCTTTGAAAAACAGAATTGAGAGCTAATCGCAGGAAGGAGCTATTCGGTTGAAAGAGCCTTCCCTAATGTCAACAACAATCCTCGCCAAATCACGACAATCTTTGGCGTGCACATGATCACCTTTGATGATGTATGCGATATGGAAGGACTATCGTACCAATCAAGGAGAAAGGGATGCGGGGATCTCACCACGCTGCCCACGTGATTACCGCCAAGGTCAGAGCGCCGTTGGAAGTAGAGTTGAGCCGTCATAAGCCTTTGATGTCAGTCTTAGTACCAGGATGGAGTCATTTGATCAAACAACGTAATGAGGGTAAACAGAGACAGTGGTAAGCCGTTACATATGGGTGACGAGGTCGGACAACGTTACTCATCCGTAGAAGTATCGCGGGCGACGCCGGAAAAGATCGCACCGAATCCGGTAGAGGAATTTTGGAGAAGGATGCCTCTGAGACTATTCCATTGTAGAACAGTTGAGTAAAACACCAGACAAATTTCTATTGTCATTGTTGATGAATTAGTGAACCACCGAACCGCTTTGATGGAGGTTTTGAAAGAAGCGCATGTGCCGGCATCGACGAGAACTTTTCGGCATTGATCGGCAGATTAAAGAGGTGCAAAAGATAATCTTCCATGAGAATGAATTGCCTCCTGAAGGTCGGGGTCATAATTAGGCATTGAACATCACAGTCACGTGTGCTAATAAGTGTATCTCTCGCGTCTTGATTGATGGGGGGTCAGCTGTTAATGTATGCCCTTTGAATACTCTTGAACTTTGTGAGTCAACATTGGGAAACTCCGCAAAGCTACACGCGGTAAAAGGTTTCGATGGGACCACGAGGAGCGTCGCAGCGTAGATTGATTTGACACTACGCATCGGGCCCGCAGAGTTCGAGATAGAATTCCAAGTATCGACATATCCACATGCTACAATTTGTTACTTCCTGAGGCCTTGATCCACTTGGTCGAGCCGCCCCTTCCACTTTGCATCAAGTCCTGAAATTCATCCGGATCATCGAAGTTGTGGTTGAGGAGACAAGGACAACACCGCTAGCCGGCAATTCCATCATCGAGTATGGAGAGTTCTGGATGGATCTGTCTACCATATGAACAAGATCGTAGACGTTAGCAAGGCTAAAGGGATGCGACTACCTCGCACTCCCAAAATGGTGGCCCGAGAGATGCTGAGAAATGGTTTCGAGCCAGGCCGAGGACTTGGACCAAGACTAGGAGGAATCACAGAGCCGATTCACTTGCCGGAGAAGAAGGACACTTTTGGTCTCGGATATCAGCCCACTGCCGAGGAGATGATGTTATTTGATCTCAGAAGGAAGGGTGAGTCTCATCTGCCAAGACCTGTTCCACCCCTGAATCATTCATTCGTCAAAGCATGCGCCCGCCACTACCGTAAGAGGAGGATGCATATTCTCGCGGATGGACTTCAAGGCCTTTTCATTTACGAGGAAGAAGCGAGTGTCACGCGGTTTGGAAGACCAGATGACGCAGACCATTTGGAGTGCAGAGCCGTGAGATGTCTTGAGCAACCGACTGCACTCCAACACTGTTTTTTCATGAGTCTGGGTAGAATTAATAATTAGACGTTTTTAAAACAATTCAATTCGTATTTTTCTGAATTATGGAACACATTTTTTTTATGAGCTTATTTCCCTTCTGAAGTTTTAATAACAAGTCATGTTTTAATCAACGCTTTATTCCTTTCTTTCAAAGATACAAAATAATATACTTATCGATAATGAAAATGTGACATGTCATGAAACAAGTTTAACAAAATCGTAATAATCCGACGTAACCAGAAGGAAATTTCATTGGAGGAATTAACGGAGGAGTTAGGAAAATTCGAGAATAAGTCGAAACCTAATCTGGATGAAACAGAAACAGTAAACCTAGGAGACGATAAAGTCGTGAAGGAGACAAGGATCGCGTTCACTTGAATACCACAGAAAGAAGATTTGGTGCCCTATCAAGCAAAGATGTCGACATATTCGCTTGGTCTTATGATGACACGCCGTGTCCAAGCACGTACATCGCTTTCTCATAAGCCGCCCGTTGAGCCATCATGTCTTCCGGTGAAGCAAAACCAAGGAAAATCTGCCGGATCGAGTTTGAAAGTCAAGGAGGAGATCTCCAAACAATTGACGCAAATGTCATTCGTAGCAAGGTACCCCACTGTTAGCCAATATTGTGCCAAGAATGAAGGATGGCAAAATACGAGTTTGTGTCGATTACGAGGATCTCAACAAGGCAAGCCCTAAAGATGATTTTCCCTTCCGAACATTCATTTACTCATTGACAATCATGCGAAGCATGAGTTGCGATCTTTGTCGATTGTTTCACGGTACCATCAAATCTTAATGAGCGAAGAGGATGCGAGAAGCATCGTTCACCACCCCGTGGGGTATATTATTATCGAGTCATGCCATTTGGACTTAAAAACGCAGTGCCACTTACACGAGAGCCATGACTACCATTTTTCATGATATGATCCATAAGGAAATCAAGTCTACGTGGATGACGTCATTATCAAGTCGCGGAGGCTACGGATCATCCGGTCCATCCGAAGAAGTTTTTCAACGATTGAGGCAATACAACCTGAAGTTAAATCCGCAAAGCAGTTTCTGGCCCCAAAGTGGAAATTGTTGGGTTTCATTGTGAGCGAAGGGAATAGAGTTGGATCCTTCAAGATAAAAGCCATTCAAGGATCGCCTCCTCAGAAGAATCGCAAGGAAGTGATGAGTTTTCTGGTCGTTTGAATTATATCAAGAGTTCATAGCACGATCAGCGGTGATATGCGAACCAATATTTAAGTTGTTAAAGAAGGACGCCGCCACTAAGTGGACATTGGAATGCCAACAAGCCCTTGACAAAATCAAAGAGTATCCACAATCCGGCGTCTTGGTGCCTCCGAACCCGAGGCCTTTGCTATTATACTTATCCGTATTGGAAAATGCATTCGGATGTGTTAGACAACGTGATGAGACAGAAGGAAGGAACAAGCAATATACTACTTGAGTAAAAGTTCACGCCTTTACGGCTCGTTACACAACGCCGAACGCACGTTGTGCCTTGACTGGTCGCCCAAAAATTCAGACATTACTGTCCGCATACACCACCTATCTCATCTCGGATGGACCCGCCAAGTATATCTTTCGAGCCTATGCCTACCGGAAAGCTTGCAAAGTGGCGCATTCTTTTAAGTGAATTCGACATCGTATATGTCACCCGTGGCGATCAAAGGACAAGATTAGCAGATCATCTCGCAGAGAATCCAGACGAGGAATACATCCTCGCACCTACTTTCCGGATGAAAGTGATGTTTGTAGGAGAAGACATTTTAGAAGAATATCCGGGTTGGAGAATGTTCTTCGATGGCGCCGCGAATTTCAAAGGAGTAGGTATCGGAGCAGTTTTGGTATCAGAAACGGGACAACACTACCCAATATCGGCAAAGCTCAGATTTCCGTGTACCAACAATATGTCAGAATATGAGGCGTGCATACTAGGACTCCGAATGGCTATTGACATGAACATACAAGAGTTGCTGGTCGTAGGGGATTCAGACCTGTTGATTCACCAAGTGCAAGGTGAATGGGCCACCAAGAATAGGAAGATACTTCCGTACCTACACTGCGTGAAAGAATTGCGCAAGAGGTTCGTTAAGATAGAGTTCAGGCATACTCCGAGGGCTCAAAATGAGTTCACGACGCGCTTAGCAACTTTGTCCTCCATGATTCAACATCCGCACAAGAACTATATTGACCCAATCAAAGTAGATGTGCTAGAGCAGCCATTTATTGTTCTCGATAGATGAAGAATCGTAAGGCAAACCTTGGTATGACGAGATCAAGAGGTATCTCGGCGGGTGAGTACGGAAAGCGCGACCAGCATACAAAAGAAGACTCTTCGGAGGTTAGCCAACCATTTCTTCCTGAGCGGCGAGGTCCTTTATCGGAGAACTCCGGATTTAGGTTTGTTAAGATGTGTTGACACTCGAGAAGCAAACAAGTTATTAGAAGAGACACACGGAGGTATGTGCGGACCCCACATGAACGGCTTCATGCTAGCAAAGAAGATACTACGAGGAGGTTACTTCTGGATGACGATGGAAACAGATTGTATCAGTTTCGTGCGAAAATGCCATCAATGTCAGATCCATGGCGACTTGATTCACGTGCCACCAAATGAACTCAACGTCACTAGTTCCCCATGGCCGTTCGCAGCTTGGGGCATGGACGTCATTGGTCCTATTGAGCCGGCAGCGTCAAATGAACACATGTTTATCCTAGTGGCGATTGATTACTTTACAAAATGGGTAGAAGCATCATCATACAAGTCTGTGACCAAGAAAGTAGTAGTGGATTTTGTTCATCACAACATCATTTGTCGGTTTGGAATCCTAATCAATCATAACCGATAACGTCCAATCTCAAGTGGTGCGATGAAGGAGATGCGTGAAGTTCAGATCACTCACCGCAACTCTACCCCATACCGACCACAAATGAATGGAGCGATGGCGCCAACAAGAACATCAAGAGGATGCGAGGAAGATGATAGATAACTACGTGCATTGGCATGAAAATTTGCCTTTCGCCTCTCGTTACCAGACTACAATCCGACCTCCACGGGAGCAACACCGTATTCTCGTTTATGGAATGTAAGCGTCTTGCCACCGAGGTGGAAATACCGTCTCTAAGAATCATCCGAAGCCGAACTAGATGAAGCCAAATGGATACGAGTAGGTACGAACAATTGATGCTTATTGATGAGAAGCGAATGAATGCGATCGCCACGGACAACTTTACTGCAACGAATGGCGGAGCTTTTAACAAAAGGTACGACCAAGAAACTTCCAACCGACATCCGTGTCAAACGTATATTCCCTAACCAAAGCGAAAGGGAAATTCGCGCCCAATTGGCGCGGCCTTACACGGTTCACCGAGTGCTTACAGGAGGGGCCCTCATCTTAGCTGAAATGGACGGCGAAGTGTGGCCTAGAGCCATCAACGCAGATGCAGTGAAGAGATATTATATTTAGAGTGCTTTATTTTCATGTAATTACTTTGTTTTTATTGAACTACGTTTGACCTGATTCCCTTTGCGGGATACGAGCGCCATATCGCCGGTCCCATTTTAAAAATACTCAATTACTTTGCCAGAATCTAACTACGTGCGACCTGATTCCTTGGCGGATACGTAGGCGGCCACATCGGCCTCGGTCCCATTTTTAATTTTAAAATCTTGTTTTTAACGAACTACGTTTGACCTGATTCCCTTAACGGATACGTAGGCGGCCTACATCGGCCTCGGTCACACCATAAGGAATTCCTCAGTTTTGTCATTTTGCACTTTTGTGGTTGGTACTCAGTCTTGCCGTACATACAAGACAAACCTACGACATATATCCGACCCAGTTTCGCCAGTCAAAACTGGGACAATTTTTTAGGATTGCGCCACGAAAGGACACCGCAGATATGATTCCATATGCTCGAAAGATCGGCGAAACCGGGACAATTTTAAGGGTTTTACTACAAATGACGTCAATGGGCATGGTTAAGTTACGCACAGGGTTCCGGGTCCCAAAACTGGGACAAATTTTAAAATAGAGCCTGACGGAAGCAGAACACCAAGAGTATGGTAGAATATACCACGATTTCGGATAGGAAGTTTTGCTTTGTTTCACGACATGTCACTATTCAAATATCGACATAATTTCCTACTAGCACATATAAGTATATTTTCTCAAGATAGAATATTTTTCAACAAATGTTTTGGCCGAGACCCGAAATCAGACAGGGGTTACATGTCCAGACAAGACAACGCGTACAAGCATCAAGAGCCAACACAAATCGGCCGACCCCCTCCCCGAACTCACAATTTTTCTTTGAGTGAATTTTGCAGGACAACAGGAACAAGGAGGGCAACAATATCCCAATACAACAGATCCGCTCACGAAGTCCATATGCAACAAGTCTACATCAAATACATCTCGCAAAACCACATCTTCGTTACTCAGGCTACATCATTTACACTTTAATTATTCGATTATGCGTAACACGATTTTTATCTATGCCCTAGGAGGCGTCATTTGCATTTCGTCCATACAAGACGATAACGCCCATACAAGGCGTCATTTGCATTTCGTCCATACAAGACGATAACGCCCATACAAGGCGTCATTTGCATTTCGTCCATACAAGGCGATAACGCCCATACAAGGCGGCATTTACATTTCGTCCATACAAGACGAATACGCCCATACAAGGCGTCATTTGCATCTCGTCCACACAAGACGAGAACGCCCATACAAGGCGTCATGTGCATTCCGTCCATACAAGACGATAACGCCCAAACAAGGCGTCATTTGCATTTCGTCCATACAAGGCGATAACGCCCATACAAGGCGGCATTTACATTTCGTCCATACAAGACGAATACGCCCATACAAGGCGTCATTTGCATCTCGTCCACACAAGACGAGAACGCCCATACAAGGCGTCATGCGCATTCCGTCCATACAAGACGATAACGCCCATACAAGGCGTCATTTGCATGTCGTCCATACAAGACGATAACACCCATACAAGGCGTCATTTTCATAACGCCCATACAAGGCGTCATGTGCATTTCGTCCATACAAGACGATAACGCCCATACAAGGCGTCATTTGCATTTCGTCCATACAAGGCGATAACGCCCATACAAGGCGATAACGCCCATACAAGGCGGCATTTACATTTCGTCCATACAAGACGAATACGCCCATACAAGGCGTCATTTGCATTTCGTCCATACAAGACGATAACGCCCATACAAGGCGTCAATTGCATTTCGTCCATACAAGACGATAACGCCCATACAAGGCGTCATTTGCATCTCGTCCATACAAGCCGATAACGCCCACACAAGGCGTCATTTTCATAACGCCCATACAAGGCGTCAATTGCATTTCGTCCATACAAGACGATAACGCCCATCTGGCGTCACTTGCATTTCGTCCATACAAGCGATAACGCCCATACAAGGCGCATTTACATTTCATCCATACAGCGAATACGCCCATACAAGGCGTCATTTGCATTTCGTCCCATACAAGACGATAACGCCTACAAGGCGTCATTTGCATCTCGCCCACAAAGCGAACGCCCATACAAGGCGTCATTCGCATTTCGCCCATACAAGACAATAAGGTCCACATTAAGACGAACGCCCATACTGGCGTCATTCGCATTTCGTCCCATACAAGACAATAAGGTCCATACAAGACAATAAGGTCCATCTGGCGCCACTTGCACTTCGTCCATACAAGACGAGAACGCCCATCTGGCGTCACTTGCATCTCGCCTATACAAGACGGCGTATCATCATACCATATACATTCGACTACAACCACAACACAAATTTACATCCTTGCATTGTTCGACGGTTATGCACTAATGCCTCTATCTCGCCTTCCGATGAGGAACGTTAACAAGCCGCAAAAGATGGAGCACAACGTGACCTACCTCTTACGGCGAATCGAGGTAATTTGTTGGGAGCAAGGCTTCCCAACAAAGGCAAAAGTGGACCCAACGTCGACCTACTCTCCCCAACATTCTAGCACCACAATATCTCATAGTCACCATAGCTTGACCTCGGGATGATTCTAACCGCATTTAGCCCGCTTGGTGTTTTGACCACGGCACTCGGGTTCGTCAGAACCCGACATCTGGGACAATTTGAGTCCGCGTCACCCGCCTAAATTGCCCAACGCCTAGTTCGAGGTCGAGGCAAAATCACATGAGTCAACGTCTTTGTCCGAAGATTCTTCCATCATCTCCATACAAAGAGGGACAACTGTTGACACCCAATTTTGACCCTCCCGTCCAGTCATTAACTAAAATTACACTAATTTTAAAACAATCTTGAAATAATAAAATGCAGCAATAAAACATAAATACAGGCACAAATAAACAATTTAATAATAACTTCGCATTTTCTTACGTAGAGTATTAAGCACTTAGAGTCCCGCGCCTGCATTAATTAATTTCAAGCCCTGTCGTAATTCTTAATTAATAATAAATACATAAAGTAAATAATTTAACATTAACGTCGTGTCAAGTAGCATAGTTGCATTTATTAATACGCAAGAGAATTTCATAATCATTCGTAATTTTAAAATCATTTTTAAACTAATACATGCATTTACTAGTCTCGCAGCATAAATATTAAGCACTAATTAATTAGCATGCCCGCATTTATTAGGATAATAATAGCTTAAACAAATAAAACACCTAAATAATTTAATCACAATTAAAATTTAATCCTATCACTAATTAAATAATACACCTAAGGCTTTATCTATAACCCATTAATTAAATAACTAATACCTAAATAATTGACTCTAAACTAATAGCCCACTCCCTACCTAATTAAATACCCAATTAAATTAACTCTAATCAGCCCACCTTTTATTCTTTGCCCAGCCCAAATCCGTGGCCCAACACCCCTTCTCCCTTTATTATTACCCGAAACCCGCAGCCCATAACCCATTCCTTTCTTTAAACCCTTTATCTCCCCATCGTCCAGCCCACATTGCCCAGCCCTTCACTCCCCTTCCTTATACCCACAGACGACCCGTCGTCTTCCCCACAAGAATAACCTAAAGAAGCCCAAACCTAAAAAAATCGCCGCCAATACCTTACTGCTCGACCGGATTTCGCCGAGAATCCGGACCTTCCTTACCTATGCAAACCCCAGCCGCCTTCCTTACCCATGCACCCACATCCAAATGAATACCTTACCATATAAACACCTAATCATACCAAATCTCCTTGAAAATCGCTCTAAATCAGCATCCAAATCGCCAACCTATACCTTATAGACTTTCCATAACTAGACACTACCAGAAATATCCTCCTTTCTGTCTCGAATCAGTGCGAAAATGGCAACAAATCGCATGTCTTCCTTATAGACTTACCATAACAAAACCAGTACGAAATCGCCCTCAAATCGCGTCCTAAACCTACCTTAAAAGGAAACCTAACTAAGGGCTATAAATACCCAAGTTTCGACATACAATGCATCGTTCATTCACCATCGATCAGGTCATCAGTCATCGGAGAATCAATCATCAAAATACTGATAGCATCAAACCTATAACCCCTCATTTTATTTTCAGTTTATTTTTACTCGGCAAACAGTTTTTGCGAACTTTCCTTCGACGATTCTGGGAAACATTTGTCGTTGCCTCAGTTCGCTACCCACAAAAGGTCCGGAAACCTACTCCTTTCTTACTGTCTAATTACTTAATGGATGGAATGTGTTTTCTGCATAATAGGTTTATATGTATTCTTATCAAATCTATTTAATTGAACTCAGTTTAGCCGCTGCTTCTTTTCAGTTGTAGCTTTCTATTTTTGTGGTGTCGATCCTGTTCTTGAGCATATGTGTGTGTGTTGATAGTATTTTCTGTGGGATGATTGAGATATAACGTTTGTATAAGGATCGCAGATCCATTTTGTCGGTTATATGCTGGTGTTCAGTTAAACGTTGACTCGGATATTTTGTTTCTGTGTATATTTTTAGGATACAGGACTGCGCGTGCTCCTGAGAACATTTAGACATATGTCTAGTATTGTGTTTTTTTTTCTGTACTGTCCCAGGGTATTGGTAATCTATAGCATTCGAAAATCTGTTTGTTACCTTATTCAAATGAATGAAACAAGTCTGTCCTGTCTCCTTAGCTTAAAAGTTTCCATTGAACTATATGAGATATACGTAACCTGTTAAAGAGTCAAAATATCTGGAATCATGTTGTACCATTGACTTACCTAAGTTTGGCCCTATCTAGACCATGCCTGTACTGATATTCGAACCATTTTCTTGTTAGAGTATATGAATGTACGCTAGTTCGCCTAAGATGTGTTCTTTCTTGGGATGTTATATTGATGGATATGAAAATGATCATACCTGTTCAATTAGACCGGAAATAGTTATGTATGATCCAATATGGTTTCTAAGGAGTTTTCTAGCCATTTATGTAGGTTAGTTATGTTTAATCTTACCATCATATCTCACATATCCAACTATGAAAGTTATTTGTATGCCCGGCTTGCGGATACATTTGATATATCTCCATAATTTGGACTGAACCTGTATACATTCTCTTATTACCTTTGATTTATATGTAACTAGATAAGTAGGGATATATACATATGGTTTGCATGATTTCCATGAAGGGTCCAAATAGCTTTATCTAGAACCAAAAGTCTATCCCATATGCATTTAAATTATCGATTTAGAGATATCTGTCTTATGTTTTTCCTTCGAGTTCTGCCAAACCAGTGTATTGATAGTCATGAATACAACTACATACCTGTGCTGCCCAGTGTTCCCATTACCTGATGCTTTGTTCATATCACGCTAATATACATGCTGTGTATATGGGGTTGTATACCTTGTGGTTATGCGAATGTCTTGTGTATATCAAATGGCTAGATGCATTAGAAGTAAATTCGTAAATGGGCCTGTTTAGGTGATAACATTCATTTTTGAAGTCTGAAAGAAAAAAAAAATCTGATGCTACTGGGCTTGAATTGCTTCTGCTTCATCGTGGCGTTACTTAATTGACATTTCAGGTGTTTTTATTTACCGACATGTGCCCATATCCGTATCGCCTCGCTAATACTAGCCATGTGTATACTTATGTCTTTAATTTAGCATTCCATCTGCTTCACATATAATGGAATCTATATTACTTACTAATCCTTTCCTTTCGTATTTTTTACATGACGCGCATCGGAGAATAATCAAGAGTCTCTGTATGAGACTCAACATGACTTTCACATCGCCAACTATACTTCCGCCGCAGGGCTTCCAAACAATCATAAGATAGATGGCGTCGCCATCCGTCCTAGACGCTACAACAACTCCAGTCTCATTCTTCCCTTTGTTTATTTACGCATTTATTTATTTGTTTGTTTATTATTGCCATATTTATTAACCTTGTAATTAATAGGATAACTAACTCTATTAGCTTTTGAATATATGGGAAGGGTAGTATAAAGATGAATTCGCTCTTTGTTAATTCTAGATTCGTCATACAAATCTAAATCCAAGATAAATTAATTAATCCTAGTTATGCTTTAGTTGTGTAGTCAAAATACCACTCCTTATCTAGAAAGAAAGAAAAACAGATTTTCTTATAATTTCTTCATAAACAACATAGGAGCAACTTATTACTTTTCTTAATATCATTAACGTTTCATATACATCTACAAAGACAATTTCCTAACTAATTCTATATGCTTATAGGAATAATTTGTCATTTTTTTCACTTTGTCAAATAAAGAATGATTTCATAATTAACCTTAGGTATAAAAGTCTTAATCTTACATATACCTATAGGATGTAATTTATCATTTAATAAAAACAATTTCATGTTCTATGAATTGCATAATTAATTTTACATATTTTGTGAGTCTTATAGAATCCCTTTTAGTTATCAAAATACTTTCTTCTAGATATTTGCTACATCCTTTTTTTTACCTAAATAATTTGTCTAAAACATGCACCTCTTAACTAGAATAAATTAACCTATGTTTGAACGGATAACCGCAAGTTAGTGGATCCTTTAGGGTGCCTGATCCCTTCCCTTTAGGATAATAAAGAACCCTTACTCAGAATCTCATTCAGTTTCACAGACCATTAAAAGGAGTTAATGCTGACTTTAATCGGTTAGTATTTAGGTGTCCTAATTCACCCAATTAATTAGGTGGCGACTCCCTTAAACATTTTAACATTTATTTCTTACATTTTTGGGGAGGATAACCATTCCGTCGCGCATTCAAGCCTGAGAGTTCAAAATCGGGTGCGACAGCATGGCGACTCCACTGGAGATAGACAGGTTCTTAACCATAACAAACATAGGTTAATTATTGTGCTTCTTTTTTTCCTTTCTTTATTTATTTATTTGTTTTTTTTATTTATTTGCTTAACTTACTTAATTTGCTTATTTTGTGTTTCACACTTATTTGCTTTTTATTTTGCCTAAACTATTTTGCTTTATATATGAATATTTGCATATTGTTTTAACTGCTATTTGTTACCGCTTTCCTTAAACTGGCATTCCGCTCATACTTCCTCCCTTATGGAAAATTCACACTATCACACACGACACGCGGGTGTGCTTTATGACCGCAAATTTCTTTCAAACACCCAAATTTAAGAGAGTTGGTATTTTGCGCGAGAATCCTGGTCCAACCGTGGTCGCAGAGCCTTCTCACTCGAGTAGTCCGCTCGGGAACTCAAGCGCCTAGTAAGCCAAATCTTAGCAAACTTAAGATAGAGCTATACCACCCTTTATTTTAAGGCATGCATGCATTTACCTTAGGTGGGTCGGTCCTTGGTATCGACACCACTATTAGGAAGACACCAAACTTGTCGATGGGTTTCTCAACCCAACGACCAACCAGCATATTATGTGTTGCACAGTCATGATAGATTTATCCAAGCCAAAAGACATACCCAAAATTGGAAATGTAAGTTTATTATTATTGTTTTTCAAAGATTTGTAACATGGATCATATAAGAATGGTTAGCGGAGTTCCTAATAAGCTAAGAGTATGGTGGGAGGATTTCACATCGCAATGATCGATGATTAGGAAGTCAGTGTCTCATCTCACTATTTGGTATTTCGCCAGATCCGCATTTGATCCGAGCTTTAATCCAATTTTGGGATCCGCATCAGTCATTTTCAAATTCAAGGATTTTGAGATAACTCCTACATTGGAAGAAGTGCATTATTTCACCAAATTTAGTTTACCAAGGTAGAAGATGATTATTCCCAACACCCAATCGGGAAGAAATTCCTCCGCCATACGGGTCTTAAGAATACTAAGGAGTTGCGTTGCTTCGAGAACAACTGGTGTCTCTTGACTATCTTTACGAGAGGTATGGACATAATAACGCTTACAAGACATGCAAAATGAATTTCACGCACTCTACGCCATTGGCAAAACAGGCCCTATTGCATTCACCGCCGCCTACTGCACCTTGATTTTTCCTTCAGAGTATGGCAAGATAAGTACTTGCATATGTTCGTGGCCGATCACTTTTCGAGGAATCGACGCATACAACCCACTTCGTTCCTATGATTTTGGCGTAAATATTCCGAGCTCGGGAAATGCAAAAGAGATGCATAAAACTTCTTTGAAGGTTGCAATCTTATCTTACAAATGTGCCATGGAGCATTTTTACCGACGGTCGATATGACAGACGTTTGTTTCAACAAGATCCTACAAGATCGGCGGTTTCTATGATAGAACGAAACGGTTTGTGTCACCGGTCGGCATCAAAGATCGTGCAAGTTTTTGACATCCCGCACGTGATCGATCGATGGAAATATCCTTTACTCCTCACAAAATGGAGCCTTCAGACGTGGTAAAGAATTGTACTATATTGAGCTTATTGGTCTAAAAGGTCCGCAACCATACGCCTCCCTACGCACACCCGACAATTCGCCAAGAATGATAATCCCACTCCGACGGACACGGGAGTTTCGAAGTTACATTTGGACCAGACTTTATCAGGCCTCGAGCTAGACAAATTTTGAAAGAATGGGACGACATTAACAAAATAGACATCGGAGATGAACAAGCGAGGCACACACCGAGTATCGCATACGGCCGCAAGAGGATCACATCAACACAACCTACGACCCAAGAGAGAGCAAGGTTTCGGCGACACGGACACAAGCAATAGAATGAAGAATAATCAACTCGGAGAGGTCATCACCCCGCATACGTGGGCCCTAATGCACGATGCAAAGATAATACTTGGAACAGCGGGCTATACCAAAGAAGAACTAAGATCCACTATCACATCGACGACACAGTTATTTAGTTTTTCCATTGTTTTCTTATAAAATGTCGTTTCAATTAGCTTTATTTCCAATAAAGGCATTCCAATACAATGGCTTGGGTACATCTAACGTGACTTTGCATTTTATGACGCTTAGGCCTACCTCTGGCATGATAGAGTCCCCTTGCATATTAGACGCCGCTTTAATCTACTTTATTTGTCAAGCTTCATTATATGCCCATATGTTCGCTATTCTCGCTTAAAATCGACACATGTTTTGAACTAAAGGACTTTTACTCCTCATCCGCTGATTTGTGTGGCAAGCACCGGCCGAGCACCCATATTTCACGGATCCAAAGCACGAGCAACAAAAATGAATGATTCAGGGGCAAACGAACAAGATGGCTTGGGACTCATCGCCATTCAACGAGATGAACCAGAGACATCAGAAAGGGGAAATGCTCCATATTCCGATGAATACCTTGCTCAAGTACTGCAACAAATGGCGGTCATGCAAGCAGAAATGGATAGACTCCGGGAAATTACTAAGCTATCTATAAGCCTCAACACACAACTACCCACACTTCCTAATTCACCGTCCTTTCGACGCCATCCCCAATATCCAACAGATAACCCACAACCTCCCAACCCACAACACAACAACACGTCTCCTCATAACCCACACTTCAAAGCCACAACACAACAACACACCTCCTCATAACCCACAGACCTTAAACGACCCTAACCCGCACACACCTCAGCCCCAGATAATACAAGCCACCTTACCCGCCCAAAACAACCAACCTACTCAACCAGCACCGATGACATACCATAATAGACAATACGGATCACCCGTATATGTGACCCAGGCACCACATCTCACACCCGTACCTATACCCTCCCCGGAGTTTGCTCGATATGAAGAGACGGAGAAGAGGACAAGAGTTGGGATAGATGAAAACGTGGCCAGAGAAATTCACGACTTGAAGAAAGCTTTTAAGAACCTGCAGATGGACAAGGGTCATGAGGGATTGGAATACGAGGATTTATGCATGCATCCCGACGCCGAATCGCCTTGGATACAAGGTACCAAAGTTTGACCTGTTTGACGGCAAAAGTAATCCTCGTGCACACCTGAGATCCTATTGCGACAAATTAGTAGGAGTGGGAAGAGATCAATCAATCATCATGAAATTGTTCATAAGGAGCTTGACCGGGGAAGCCTTGGATTGGTATACTAGCCAGGATCCAAGGAAGTGGCGTAGTTGAGGCGGCCCGTGACTTTGTAGATGTGTTCAGTTTAATACTGACAACGCCCCGGACAGATTCTATCTAATGAAATCGAGAAAAGTCAATAGAAACCTTTAGGGAATATGAATGAGGTGGAGATCTCAAGCAGCCGGGCGTCCAAACCACCTATGGAAGAAAGTGAAATGACAACACTGTTTGTAATCCTCAAGGACCCACGACTACGAGAGGTTGATCGTCATCGACGCAATTTTTCCAAGTAGTGAAAATGGGAGATTTTGTGGAAGAAGGACTTAGAATGTAGGATCACGAACACCGCCGCTGGTAAGCAACAAGCAAAGCAATATAATCGGAGTCGATGGGAGGATGAATAAGAAGAAGAAGGATGAGCAAAGACTACATGACGCAGACAACAACACAAAACGAATCGAGCCCTGACATACCAACCCCACACCCAAACATACCAACCCCAACCCCAAACATACCAACCCCAATCATTCCATAACCCCACATTCCAAAACCCTCCATATGAATATCTGCGCCCAAATACTACCACATACAATCCACCTTCACCCATCTACACCACCCAGCCAATATACAACCCGCCACTGCATTCGCCACACAAATCCCTCACAAACCGACCAAAGATACCCACCCCACAACAAGACCACGCACAAAACACACCCAGACCCCGAACCAACACCGAGAGGAAGCCCACAAAACCATACACCCCGTTGGCCGAACCATACTCCCAACTATATGAAAGACTGAAAGCCGCTGGTTTTATACAACCAATCCTGTGGCGAATCCTAATCCACTCCTACCATGGCATGATGAGGATAAGCATTGTGCATACCATTCGGGAGTGTCAGGGCACGATACAGATAGTTGTTATGCTTTGAAAAACAGAATTGAGGAGCTAATCAGAGAAGGAGCTATTCGGTTGAAAGAGCCTTCCCCTAATGTCAACAACAATCCTCGCCAAATCACGACAATCTTTGGCGTACATGATCACCTTTGATGATGTGTACGATATGGAAGGGACTATCGTACCAATCAAGGAGAAAGGGACAGGGGGATCCTCAGCCCACGTTGCCCATGTGATTACCGCCAAGGTCAGAGCGCCGTTGGAAGTAGAGTTGAGCCGTCATAAGCCTTTGATGTCAGTCTTAGTACCAGGATGGAGTCATTTGATCAAACAACGTAATGAGGGTAAACAGAGACAGGTGGTAGAAGCTGTTACAGCGGGGGTGACGAGGTCCGGACAACGTTACTCATCTGTAGAAGTATCGCGGGCGACGCCTTAAAAAAGATCGCGATCAATCCGGGTAGAGGAATTTTGGAGAAGGATGCCTGCGAGACTATTCCATTGTAGAACGATGAGTAAAACACCAAAGACAAATTTCTATTGTCATTGTTGATGAATTAGTGAACCACCGAACCGCTTTGATGGAGGTTTTGAAAGAAGCGCATGTGCCGGCATCGATGAGAACTTTTCAAAGATTGATCGGCAGATTAAAGAGGTGCAAAAGATAATCTTCCATGAATGAATTGCCTCACAAGGTCGGGTCATAATAAGGCATTGAACATATGCCAAGTGTGCTAATAAGTTTATCTCTCGCCTTGATTGATGGGTCACCGTTAATGTATGCCACTGAATACTCTTCGAACTTTAGGAGTCAACATTGGGAAACTCCGCGAAAGCTACACAAGGGTAAAAGGTTTCGATGGGACCCTGAGGAGCGTCGCAGGCGAGATTGATTTGACACTACAGATCGGGCCCGCAGAGTTCGAGATAGAATTCCAAGTATTGGACATATCCACATGCTACAATTTGTTACTTCGAGGCCTTGATCCACTTGGCTGAGCCGCCCCTTCCACTTTGCATCAAGTCCCAAATTCATCCGGATCATCATGAAGTTGTGGTTGAGGGAGACAAGGACAACATCGCTAAAGCGGGCAATTCCAGTCATCGAGAGTATGGAGAAGCTGGATGGATCTGTCTACCATATGAACAAGATCGTAGACGTTAGCAAGGCTAAAGGGATGCGACTACCTCGCACTCCCAAAATGGTGGCCCGAGAGATGCTGAGAAATGGTTTCGAGCCAGGCCGAGGACTTGGACCAAGACTAGGAGGAATCACAGAGCCGATTCACTCACGGAGAAGAAGGACACTTTTGGTCTCGGATATCACCCACCGCCGGCGAGATGATGTTATTTGATCTCGAAGGAAGGGTGGTCTCATCTCGCCAAGACTGTTCCACCCTGAATCATTCATTCGTCAAAGCATGCCCGCTTCGGCTACCGTAAGAGGAGGATGCATATCTCGCGATGGACTTCAAGGCCTTTTCATTTCGAGGAAGAAGCAGGTGTCATGCGGTTTTGAAGACCACGGATGACTGCACCATTTGGAGTGCAGAGCCGTGGAGATGTCTTGAGCAATCCGGACTGTACCCCAACACTGTTTTTTCATGAGTCTGGGTAGAATTAATAATTAGACGTTTTTAAAACAATTCAATTCGTATTTTTCTGAATTATGGAACACATTTTTTTTATGAGCTTATTTCCCTTCTGAAGTTTTAATAACAAGTTATGTTTTAATCAACGCTCTTTATTCCCTTTCTTTCAGCATACAAAATAATATACTTGTCGATAATGAAAATGTGACATGTCATGAAACAAGCGAACAAAATCAGAATAATCCGACAGAACCCGAAGGAAATTTCCCGCTGGAGGAATTAACGGAGGAGTTAGGAAAATTCGAGGATAAGTCGAAACCTAATCTGGATGAAACAGAAACAGTAAACCTAGGAGACGATAAAGTCGTGAAGGAGACAAGGATCAGCGTTCACTTGAATACCACAGAGAAAGAAGATTTGGTGGCCCTATTGAAGCAGTATGTCGACATATTCGCTTGGTCTTATGATGACATGCCAGGTCTAAGCACAGACATCGTTTCTCATAAGCTGCCCATTGAGCCATCATGTCTTCCAGTGAAGCAAAAACCAAGGAAAATCAAGCCGGATCAGAGTTTGAAAGTCAAGGAGGAGATCTCCAAACAATTGGACGCAAATGTCATTCGGGTAGCAAGGTACCCCACTTGGTTAGCCAATATTGTGCCAGTAACAAAGAAGGAGCCATCATGTCTTCCAGTGAAGCAAAAACCATGGAAGAGTCTTCGGACAAAGATGTTGACTTGTAGCCAATTTTGTCCTGTTTTATAAACTGGAACTCAAAAATAGGGATGATGCAGATCCAAAAAATGTCCCAGTGTCAAATCATGATGACACTGGGTCGTTGTGATGCAAAAATTAAAAAGCAAAGCTGACGCTGATTAAAAATGTCCCAGTGTCGAAGTATGATTGACACTGGGTTGCAGGTGATGTGGTGCTGAAAAAGACAAGGTTATTGTAGATGAAATGACGTCGTTTTCGGACGCAATGCAAATGTTCGTCGTTGCATGGACGAAACATAAATGAAGTCGTTGCATAGGCTTAAAAGAAATGACGTCGTTTTCGGACGCGATGCAGATGCTCGTCGTTGCATAGACGAAACATGAATGAAGCCGTTGCATGGGCTTTTAATGAAATGGCGTCGTTGCATAGACGCCATGCAGATGCTCGTCGTTGCATGGACGAAACATGAATGAAGCCGTTGCATGGGCTTAAAAATAAAAGGCGTCGTTGCGTGGACGCAACGCAGACGTCGCCGCATGGACGAAACATGAACGGCCGCGATAGGCTTAAAATAAAATGGCGTCGTTGCATGGACGCACGCAGATGCTCGCTGCATGGACGAAACATGAATGAAGCCGTTGCATAGGATTAAAATAAAATGACGACGTTGCATGGACGCAATGCATGCTCGTCGTTGCACGGACGAAAACATGAATGAAGTCGCCAGATAGGCTTAAAATAAAATGATGTCGCTGGGACGGACGCACGATGCTCGTCGTTGCATGGACGAAACATGAATAACGTTGCATAGGCTTAAAAATAAAAGCGTCGTTGCGTGGACGCACGCAGACGTCGTTGCACGGACGAAACATGAATAACGTTGCATAGGCTTAAAATAAAATGGCGTCGTTGCATGGACGCAATGCAGATGCTCGTCGTTGCATGGACGAAACATGAATGAAGCCGTTGCATAGGCTTAAAATAAAATGACGTCGTTGCATGGACGCAATGCAGATGCTCGTCGTTGCATGGACGAAACATGAATGAAGCCGTTGCATAGGCTTAAAAATAAAATGGCGTCGTTGCATGGACGCAATGCAGATGCTCGTCGTTGCATGGACGAAACATGAATGAAGACGCCAGATAGGCTTAAAATAAAATGGCGTCGTTGCATGGACGCAATGCAGATCTTCGTCGTACGGACGAAACATACGAACGGCCGCCAGATAGGCTTAAAATAAAATGGCGTCGTTGCATGGACGCAATGCAGATGCTCGTCGTTGCATGGACGAAACATGAATGAAGCCGTTGCATAGGCTAAAAAAATGAAAAGGCGTTGGTTTAGGGGCGTACCTGCTTTGTGACCCGTCTGGGTTGAGATAGCGTCATTGCATAGACGTTGTGCATTTGTGACCCGCATGGGTTTATTGTTGTGTTTAGCCGCTTTGCGATATGAAGATCTCGCACTCAAAGAAAACTTATGAGTTTTTAGGAAATGAGTGGTTGATTAGCGTCGACTCTGTAGCTTTGGCTCTCGACGCCAGATTCTCGTTTGCAATCAAGACCTAGTCTGCTTTTTCCTATCTATTGCCATTTTCTTGCACTGAATTCCTTAAAATGTCCCAGTTTCTGGTAATGAAGATGTTGAACTGGGTAAGGTTGCATCTTGACGCTATCAAGGCGATCAGGTAAGCATTTTTTTTTTTTTATGTTTTAATTTATGATGAATGAAAAGCTAATGCGAGAATATGAACAATGTACAACTGAGTAGATGAGAATGCAACCCTCAAAATATGGCACAGTCATGTGTAGGTAGTAATGGATGCAAAATATATGAGGATGCAAAATTCTCCAATGCACAAAATCGAGTCATGTGCAAAACAAGGAAGAAATGTTTCTAACGGTGTGACCGAAGCCGATGTGGCTGCCTACGTATCCCGCCGAGGGAGTCAGGTCAAGACGTAGTTCATGCTGCAAAAATAAGAATTTTTATGATTTTAAAATGATGTGGGACCGGCCGATGTGGCCGCCACGTATCCATTGAGGAATCAGTCAAGACGTAGTTCGTGATGCAAAATAAGGATTTTTTATGCAATATGCATTTTGTTGTTTTTTCTGAAAAAATGGAAGATTTACATTACGTTCGACTCGGTTGATACCAACAATTAGTATTGTGCGTAAGGATGTTCTTTTATTGTTTTGATCTAACCGAGATTGACTCGTGTAATTCACACGATTTGGATAGTACCTCAAACATACCTGAGTGTCGACACACTTGCTTGCATCCAAGGTTTCGAACTAAACGTAATTTCACGTTTCAAATGCCTCACTGAAAGAAGGTCCCATCTCACACATATATTCCAGTATTTTGAATTTTGGGACGTTGAGAGAATTGCGCTCACACTCAAAAAGATGTTCAATGCATGCAATTGTGATTGTTATACCCCGTATTTCCCAAGTATGTACGTAAGGACGTACGTAGAAAATTTGAAACTTGTAATTAAGGCTTGGCCGAATTAATTTTGTTCACAACACCCGTTTAGAGTCGTTTTTCGACGAAACGTTTTCACAGCTTTCGTAGGGGAATTTCCGGCTATGTCATTTTTAATTTTTGCGGATATTTCCGAGAGACGAAACATTTTGGACCAACGGAGGCGACACTTGTCACCTCCAATTGATGAATGTGAGGCGTTATTGTGGCCGATTGGAATGGCTTTAGTTGGTAGGATATTTGTGTGTTAGTTGGTTAAGGGCACTTGGCAAGATTCGCCCTACACTTGCCTTGCACTTGGCAAGATTCGCCATTGGTTGGCCATTGTTGGCCTATAAATACCACCCTATGTTGAAGACTTTCTTCATCCTAAAATCTTCTAAGTGTTAAAATCCTCCTCTCCCTTCTTGTGGTTCTCGCCCAAAGCCTTCCTCCCTTGGCCGAGAGTTCCCCAGTGGGGTAGGCCGAGGGTATACACCCCCTCCTGGGTGCTAGCCATGGGTACCCCTAGCCTAGTTGTTTTCGTATAATACCCTCTTGGTAGAAATACTCTCAAAAGTATTGTTATAATGCCCAAATTACCTTAGCCATATACCTTGTTGTATTCTAAGGCTATACCTATCTGAAAAGCCCATAAATACTATTATACTTACCGTCACCACCAAACCGAAACCCTAAGGAAAATCTCCATGGTTAGTTGGAGTAGTATGTAGAAGTTGGTTAGAACTTCTAAGGGTAGTTTGGAGCGGTCGAGCGCTGGAGTTGGAGCTAAACGATTGCCCAGATCGACTTTATACTTGGATAATTATGGGCTTAACGAGGTAAATATCTTGTCACTCTATTGTAAATGGAAATTACATGTTGTTAGAATATATAGTTGAAGTATACTATATATAGAACTGAACGTAGTTATCGGCAATGTCTTTTGACTTAAGCCTGAATAATACTTATGCAATGTCTTGCGACTTAAGCCTATTTAAAGAAGAATACTGAACTGTAATTACATAGAGCTGTATTACAGTAGACTTGTGTAGTAGTAGCCGTGGAGTATAATTGTACCCGTTAGGGTTAGACGTATAACCCCCGGTTGGCTTGCAGCACCGATAAGGAGAGATTTACGCTGTTATGCGGGGAGGTCGCCGAATTTTACGTAGAATGTTCTCCGGCGGATCTAAATGTTAATAAGCGCACTTGTGGCCTTATAGGTTGAAGTACTACGTGTGGTGCGATCTACGTGGCTTAGGAGTAGCCATACTGGAAGTACTGAGCGCTTTGCTATTAGTCGATACTCGCGAGGTATGTGAACCTCTTCCTATTTCTTCTAGCATGATATGTGTGAACTATGTAGTACGGTGACGCATACATGTGCTAAATGTATTTGAGTGGTGTAAAACATAAAGTGTTATAACGGCTTTATGGGAAGTTGGTTATAACAGCTTTATTTTGGTTAGAAAATACATGTGGTTTTTAAAAGGTAACTGATTTGAACTATAACTGGCTTGTTATGTGTTAATAAAGAACTTGAAGTATTTCAAGAGATTTTTGAATCATTTTGAAAGAAGAAGTAATACTTGGTTTTTGAAAAACTTAAGAGTTATACTAGCTTTATGGGAAGTTAGGTATAACGCTTAAGAATGTTTCTTGATTTCGAAATCGAATGTGTATCGACAAACCACCAGCGTTAATAAAAGGAAATGTTTTGACTAATTAAGTACTAATAAAACCAGAGAAACCTCCATCCGCATAGAAGCTAAGATGAGACAAAATGATATTTCCTAGATCATGGTCAGTAATAAGATTGTAATAAACAAGAATATCCTACTCACATATAAGGCTTAGGTTTCTCGATTGTTTAAAGGAGAATTATATTCTTAAATGAATAAGACTATGAACTACTAAACTTTTCTAAAATGAGAAACTTGAACATTGGAAATTAGGCAAACTTGAACATCGAAATTAGGCAAACTTGAACATTGGAAAAGAATGTTGCTACTTGATTTTACAAGGAGAAGTAATTGATTTACTTTAAAAGATAATCACTCTATTTTCATATACTATGGGTATCATAAGTAACGTATCTTTTAAAGAGTTAATGTATGAAGTACTTTGGGGATAAAAACCCGATCTTGTTAATCATATAGTAGAAAGTACCTTGTGTGAACAACTTGATTGTATTGGTTTGTGATAGCCTTGTGATACTTTCTTGATTGCTTTGATAAGTAAACGTGTTAGGATGCTACGTGTGTTAGTATCTTGTGATGTTTGTGTAAAGGGGTTTCCTTGATTGTGCTTATTAACTATCGATCGTTATGATAGTATTGTGGCATTCATCTCTTGAGATGATTCCGGGTTGTCGCCTCCGACGCTGGGTAGACTCAGCGGTCGATGGACCTATGATTCGAGAATACCTCACGCAGTCCTGCGGGCCTACGCGAGCTACGAGAGTTCCGTGTTAGTGTCGTCCTTTACGGGCACGCGTCCATGCGTGCGCGATCGCGAAGTCGACGACGCCGGGAGTAGCTACCCTCGATGCGGAATACCTACGCGGGCCGATGAGATTGGCCTACGCGAGTGCGGAAGTTCCAGGACTAGACGCGCACATTAGATCCGCGGGCAAGTGGCGGCTTTGATCATGTGACGGCCTCAGACAGATCTTATGATACGATTCATGACCTTGTTGGTACCGCTGGTGTTAGTAGTCGGCTATGCCTTCAGATTTACCCCGCACGGTGTTATTATGGCACGTGGACCTCGTGTTCATATGTGTTCCTTGGTGCTTTTATATCATAAATCGCCAGCTGGCGGGAAAGGTATTCCACGCATGATTGATGTTGTGGGCGTGAGACCCATTGTTATATTTGAGTGATGACTTTGGCGTGAGTCACGACTTGATATGATCGCTTGTTTATTGGAATCGTAGTTTTGTTATCATACATGTCTCCCGCTTTATATAGACTTCTATGATTCCATTTACGATTTATTTTCGATTCACATACTTGCACTGTCAGATCGACCTCTGGGGCCGCGTTCACGCCGCAGTAAAGGTACACCCGCCATTGATCCTCGCTCTTGGTCACGCCAAAGATTTGGGAAAGCTCCGCTTTCTCCGAGGCTTATCAGCCGTATAGTCCCCTGTTGTAGGTGTGTTTACATTCGTGGTATGGCGGGCCCCGCCCCGCCATTGTTGTCGTATCATTTCTTAGGTGCAGTAATCGCAAGTGTGGTTTTGTAAAAAGGATTAAACTGCTCATGTTGAAAAAGTTGTTGTTTATATATATGCCGGGCGTAACCGCTTTTGGTTAGTCCGTTTTCTTATTTCATTGTTTATACTTCGCATTTCATGTGTTGTCTTTATGTTCACGATTTACTCGATGTTGGATCACAGGGTGCCCGGTAAGGCACGATCCACGCCCCGAATCGGTCGTGATGATGATACCATAGCCTGGCCACGTAAGTATCCACTAATGTGAGAACCTCGATAAGATCATGTAGGGCTTGTCACGGGCTTGTAATGTAGGCTTGGTGAAAGGAATGGATATCATTTGGGTAAAAGTGACTAATCATTCCTCGAGAGTTGTGTCACGACCCGACCCCGGGGCCGCGACTAGTACCCTACTGGGGTACCTTGTCAGGTATATGTCAGAGAATAGCAGCGGAACATAACACAACACATAACTTCATAAAAAGGGTAAAACATAACTGGCCAGCCGATAAGGCTGCCTTCCATAAACATACTTAAACAAAGTATTTATAATACAACTGGTTCTTATAGCCCAAAATATATAGGTGGCCACGCACTTCTAAAGATAACAATCGTATGACAGGCCCCGCCATACCGGATGTACAAAATACCTATAGCATCGTGGAATATCCATACCAATAAATAAGCTTCCGAGGAATGGAGCTTCGACAGGAATAGTGATCCTAAGAACGAGGATCCTCAATCGCTACCCTTACCGCAGATTGAACGCAGCCCGGAAGGGGGTCGACACCATATGTACCAAGTATGTAAAGTCGGGAAAATCTCGTAATATGATATCATAAGTCTAAAAGCAAATTGAGTCATGGAAGACAATAAAATACCTTTTATCAGGCCTTACTAACAATGAGTGACAAGTATATATACATATATAATACTTAATAAAATAGGAGGCTCATGATCAAAACAGGGTACCTCTACCGTAGTATCAAAAAGAAAACATCCTACTCGGGACTATTTCACCCGTGGTCCCGTGGACCCGCACAGGTACTCGTGATCGGCCACTGCATGGGACTATTTCACCCGCATAAGCCCATAAGGACTCGCGTGAGGTATTCCTCGCATCATGGGTAGCAAATCCACGAATGTGGTATAACGATCTTGGGGACTTTCCTCGGATATACTCTTACCACAAACGGATGGTATAACGATCTTGGGTCAGACCGATATACTCTTACACCTGAGCAGATGGTATAACGATCTTGGGGCTTGCCCTCGATATACTCTTATATCGTGCAGATGGTATAACGATCTTGGATCCGCCTCGGATATACTCTACACGAAGCGGATGGTATGGCGATCTTGGGTGGCCCTCGACATACACTTACACTGAACGAGGTGGTATGACGAACTTGTGGCTTGAACCTCAGACATAATCTTACCCTATCACAAATCGTCATCATATCATAATAATCATAAGTTAAGAAATCTGATAACTTCTTTTTAGTCTTTTTCACAGACTCTCTCATTTTAGTTTACTTAAGGCACTTAACCATATCTTTGTGAAAAGAACAACGGGAATTTAACCCAAGTACTACATACTTCAACTCTTTCAAAAGTGACTCTTCTTTATACATAAAGCCTTTGGGCAATTGATGCCTTTAAATCAATTTGCCTCTTCATATAATTATCTTACTTAGAGTAAATCCTTCTCATTAACCTTTTATGAAGCTAATAGACCAACTTCCCATAAAGTTGTTATATTAACTCTATACTTTAGTAAAAATCATACTTTTCCTTAACGAGGACTTATACGTTCTTAAAGCGAAAAGTCATTTTATACTCAAAACAAGTAAGAACACCAAATTCAGACGTCTACCGTACTACATAGTTTCATCTATTCATGCTCAAGAGATAGGAAAGCTTCACATACCTCTTTGGTCAATCCACTTGCCAAGTCCAAACTACGCAAGTAATATTTCAACCTATAATAGTCATGATACGTTTATTAACCTCTAATCTTAATGTAGAACAATCCAAGTTCAAAGTCACTAAATTCTAAGAAAAATCGGGCAAAGATTTCCTTTGTTTCTACTCACTTTGCCACCTTTCTCAAGGCCGAAATTATCATCAAAACACCACATTTTAGGCTCAATCAATCCAACAATTCAAAGGGATTTCACACCCAAAATTTCGCCTCATAAGTTTACAACAAATCACTTAACAATTCTAAGGTAGTTTTAGGCTACAACAAGCTCATTTGTTCTTCTTAACCCATTCTTCATATCCAAACCACATTTACTTGCATGCAAAGACTCTAAGTGCATTATTTTACTACCACAAGATCTTGCTTTCTAAGCATGCAACACTAGAACTAAGTTTAAAGGAAGAAATGTTACCTTAAAGTTTTAGCCAAAACTTATTCCAAATATTTCTAGCTTCCTGCCAAGAACACTACCACAACAATGCCAACAAGCTAGCTACAAGCTTCCTTTTCTTGTTCTTAACTTTGATTTTTCTAAGGGTTTTTAGAGAGAAGGGGAGCAATTTGAGAGAGAGAGAAGATGAAAGATAGACAATGACCAAGTCTTGGTCAATATATTGCACGAGAAAATCGGATGGGGACACTTGTCACCCTCCCATGGTCTCTTTTAAAACAAAATCAGATTTTCTAAGTTTTTCCGCCCAAATTCCCGCGCCGGCCTCACGCGCCATGGCAATAAACCTCCGCAGTTTCTCGAACTTCGGCGCGGCGCTGCAACTCTGCGACCTCTCAAGATTTAGGCGCGCGACCTGCATCTGGCCGCGACCGCCGCTTTGCTCGAACGCATTTACGATCATTGCTGAACTTGTAACTCTCATAACTTTCTACTCCGACGCCTATCGGCGAGCGGTTGGTTGCGTTGGAATCAAGACTCAACGAACTACGCCCTAGGCCTTTAAAATACTTAGGAACTCTCAACGAATCGGGTCATAACCCGCCTCAAAGTTGACTAAAACCGTCCGAACGACTCACAACGTCGGCTTCGGAAATTTTAAGTCTTACATACTTTCGTACGTTTCCATACGTAGGGTCAGAACTACGGGGTATAACATTGGACTACGTCCATGCTTGATATTTGTGTGTTTTAATGCTGACTTGCTTTCTTTTTGTCCCAGTTTTCTGTATTGACTTCTTTTGAATCTTCCATTTGGAGCCCCTTTTTTTTTTTCGGGGTTATGTATTCCCCTTTTTTTTTATTTTTTTTATTTTTTATCGGGGCTTTTGATTTCCTCTTTATGTGAAGTCGTTTCTGCTTTCATTCTTTGAGACTTTGACAATTTTTGTCTTTGCAAACTTCAGCGCAGGATTTTGTCAGCCACTTGCACATTTCTAAAACACTCGAGGAGGTCGGGCCCAGAGAGGTATAGTGCGTACGCACTCAGAAAGGTTATAGGTGTAATATGCGGTTGTCGAAAAATATGTTTTAGGCTCAAAGGGGTGTACTAGGGATAATGTTATTTGGTAGGCTGAAAAGGCTCAAACGGGTCAAAGAAAGCCTACGATCATTTCCCACACCGAGTGTTACTCAGGATTTCGCCTCAACAAACATTCAGGCCAAGTTCTAGACCACAATGCAATGCAATTGAACTTATTCAAACACTCACCACACAATGCATATGAAATGATGAGGTCGGTTTCATTCTTATCTTGGAAACATACAAGACAATGTCATCTGCGGGTATGAATAAAAGATACCAAAAGAATCTATGGTTTACCACAAAGTCAACTCATACTGATTATCACTTGTTTTTTTTTTTTTATGCACATTTCTAACTGTGTTGGTATTAATAAAGTCAAACAATAATACTTACAAAATGTTTTTGTATAACATTTTTTTTTTTGTATTTTTTGAAGAAAATATACATTTTTTTTTTTTGAATAAAGTGTACCGAACCTGAATAGGGCTGCCTACGTATCCCGCCGAGGGAATCAGGTGCGCGTAGTTCGTTCAAATATGTTATAAAATGTATGCTTGGAAAAATTTATCAAAAGGATAGCAATATAAAGCTGTGCAAAAATAAATGATTGTCCACTGTGGACGAATGCAAAGTAAAATGAATGCCCGAAAACATGATGAATGAATGCGTTTTTTTTTTGTTTTGTTTTTTTTGTTTTTTGTTTTTATTTATGTGGTGTCGAACCCAAAATGAGTTGCCTACGTATCACACCGTGTGGTGAGAATCAGACACGCGTAGTTCGGAATAATTATGCTGTAAAATGCATGATATGAAAAAACTATGTAATTAACGCTAAACATATCAATTGAGTTTGCAAATATAAATAAAAATACAAAGTATAAAAGAACTGAGAGCGATGTCTCCTTGAATATGGTATAGACTGACTTCTATTAATCAACATAACTAATGCTCATTTTTGTGATGACCCCTTTTTTTTTTTCTTTTTTTTTTCTTTTTCGAACGCCCTCGACTATTTGCGAGGACTGTTTTCCTGCAAAAATATGAGAAATAGGTGAGTAGGAAAATGACAAAATAATAAAATGAAGGGGTGTGACCATATAGTCAGAGACTCCCCTGATTGGTTCGACCGGACTGGTGGCTGATGCTTCACAAAGTCCAAGTCGTGCTATTCAAGAGTGATTTACAGATGAAGTCCTGATTGCAATGTGAAAGCAAAAAATGCAAAAATACAAATGCTCGAGCCCGGAATCACAAAAGAGCAATTATTGAATTAAACAATATGTACAGAGTTGCTAGCGACAAACAATAATAAACAAAAAACATGCAAATCAAGCGCGTGCCCTAATATGCTTGGGACCTCTTATGCCAGGTGAGCCTAAACGCCAAATACGCGGGATTATGATAAATAGGTCCAAGCCGCCAACCGCAATATTTTGTTGGAAATGGCGACCAAATGACGGTGCACTCTTTCCAATTTTGATGTGTCATAACCAGGCTTAGATCCGTCTATCATTATCACGCTACACATAGTATGCTAATGGGTCGTTGGGTTGTGAAACCCGTCGACAAGTTTGGTGGATTTCTAATTGTGGCGTTAATACCAAGGATTAACCCACCTAAAGTTTATGCATGCATGACTTAATAAAAAGTGGTATAGCTCTATCTTAAGTTTTCTAAGATTTGGCTTACTAGACACAATGGTTCCCGAGCGGACTACTCGAGT
The DNA here is from genome assembly GCA_029844215.1 of Przewalskia tangutica. NCBI lineage: Eukaryota > Viridiplantae > Streptophyta > Magnoliopsida > Solanales > Solanaceae > Przewalskia > Przewalskia tangutica. Next base: position 168,883 of record CM056730.1, on the reverse strand, counting down.
GAGAAGGCTACGTGCCACCGGTTGACCGGATTCTCGCGTCTATTACCAACTCTCCTAAATTTGGGTTTTGAAGAAAGAATTTTCCGATGCACTGCGCACTCGCGTGTAGTGTGTGATAGTGTTAATTTTCCAGAATGGAGGAAATATGAACGGAATGACAATTTAAGGAAAGCAATAAAAGAATGTAGCAATTAAAGTAGTTAATTACAAAATAAAAGCAAACAACATAAAATATTTACAACAAATATAAAAGCAAGATAAAGTGCAATATTTAATTAACCTGAGTATGTTATGATCAAGAACCTGATATCCCCAGCAGAGTCGCCATGCTGTAACACCCCATTTTAACCGGAGTCGGAAACGGGATTACTGCTACATATGGTTTATTCCTAAATGTATTTTAAGGAGTCGCCACCTAATTATTATAGTGAATTAGGACACTTAGTTTATTGCAATAAAAATACTGCAATTGACTTCCATTTAATAGTCTGCGAAATTAGTGAGATTCTGGATCAGGGTTCTTTATTATCCTAAAGGGAAGGGGTTAGGCATCCTTTAAGATCCGCTAACTTGCGGTTGTTCGTTCAAACCTAGGTTAATTATTTATTGCTCTTTTTATTCTACCTATTCTAAGCATTTTACATAATTTACAATTAAAATAAAATACAATGCAAAATAATAAAACATGAAATTAAATACGACATAAAATAAACTCCGGGGCATTCTTTTTGAAATGCATCTCCGGATACATGCATAAACACTTAGTGAAAGTATTAGTACTAGAATACATAAATTTTAAAATAATAGCAAAAATTAATCAAACAAAACAAATGAATCCGTCTTTTATGCTGAGGCCTTGAAATCGACGGATTCCTTCATCGCCAATATTGCTAAAAATAATAAAATAAATAAAACATTCGGATCCGCGCTAAAACAAGAGAATAGTTTTAAACACGGAGGGCTCGGATATGTAAAAATATAAAGTAGATGACCTAAACAAGTGCGGTGCGAGAATTCGCCGCAAGCGCGCATGTTGGTTATCCGATGTAAGTGGAAGAAATCATCCTTGCCTGTAAAGCTTCATTTATTTTATTTTCCGTCTTTGTAATCATGAGGCCTCAAAATCGACGGATAACTTTTTCATGCCGATGTAGTATCAAATTCAAAATCAGTAAAAGTGTAGTAACTTGTTCAAAAATCAGTAACCAAAAGTGCAGTATCTTATCCAAAATCAGTAAAACCAGCCTAAAATCAGTAGCAAAATAGCCACAAAATCAATCCAACACCATAGCCAAAATCAGTCCAATAACCGAAACGATGGTAAACAGCAACAACAAAACTGTGAATCAGTCCGACAAAACCCGTAGACAATGGCAACATCACCCAACAAAATGGCCCAAAGAATCAGTCTAACCAACGGTAAAAAACAGTGGAGTAGCCAACAAAACTCGCCGGAAAATTCGAGAACATAGCCAGATAACAACAACGCGAAACCAACACAGTCGCCAAAAAAAAAGAAACTCCGGCGAGATATCAACAAAATCAGAAAATCAACCCACCAGTTAAACCAACAAATGTAAAACAAGAATACGATCACGAGTTCGAGGAACTCGGCAAGATTCAAAAATAAAGGAAATCACCCGCAATAAAAATATGCCAATAGATCCAAGAGATACAACGGTGATTTCAACAACCTGAAAGCGTGGCGCGTGGCGGCGTGGCGCCGCTTCAGCGACGAGCAACGCCGCGCGCCGGTGGTTTCGGACGCGAGGCGGTGGTGTTGGTCGACGAGGCGGTGTGAGGCGAGGTGTTCGAGGTTAAGAGAGGGTGATGTCGGCCGATGTCCGATGGGTTTGGTTCGCGAGCCGAGCTCGGCGATGGTCTGGCGATGGGGTGAGGTGAGGGTGTTCGAGGGTTAAGGAGAGGTGATGGGTCGACGGTCGATGGGTTTGGTTCGCCGAGCCGAGCTCGTGAGCGTCTGGCGATGGTATGGTGGTACTTTGGTTGTGATGGCGGCGTGGTGCGATTCGACGGGATGGTGGTGAGGTTCGTCGGCGGCGGTGGTTGAGGAGATGGCGACGGAATGAGGGTGCGGTGAAGAGTCGGCGGTGATGGTGTGAAGTGTGCGGGTGTTCACGGAGATAGAACTCCGTGGCGGCGGCGGCGGAGAAAGTGAAAGGAGAGAGAGAGGTTGAGGTTAAGTGTGCGGCGGTAAAAAGAAAAGGGGGGGGGGAAGTTTTATTTTATAGGGGGTGTGTTAGGGTTTGGTATTTGGGGGGGAAAAAATGAAATGTGGGGTATTGTTTTGGGGGGGAAATGAAAAGTGGTATTTGATTTTAGGGGGGAAAATAAAAGAAGGTGTTTGTGTGATATTAAAAAATAGTATTGGCTTGGACTGATTCGAATTGTGTCTTGGACTGGACTGGTTTGACAAAAATGTAAGGCTGGTTAATTATTTAAAAGAAAATTATTTAAAAAAAGAAAGATGCAAGATTATTAAAATTCAAATCTTGTATGATAATACTAAAATGCAATATTTAAGACATGTTTAATGTCTGATTAAAAGTAAAAAATGCGGTGCCGATTAATTATTTAAAAAGATGCGAATATTATTAAAATAAAAACGACTGTATAACAATAATAAAAACATAATATTAACAACGACATAATGCTTAATTTAACATAAAAAGATAAAAAATGCAAAAAATGCAGATACAAATGTGATGTGATAAAATACTTAAAATTGCAACAAATATACAAAAAACGGGTCAAAATTGACTGTCAACACAATGCATGAAGACATGCACATAAGTCTTCAATGATGGTTGGCCTAACTTCAAGAATGATGACTTCAACAAAGATGACTTCAACAAAGGGGCTTGAGATTTGAGCTAACATTTAACAGAACAGGGTCTCACGTTGTGGCACTGGAAGAAGAGACGAGTGATAGATTCTTTAGCCGAATTGCAAAATTGACAAATCGGAGTAGGAAGAATTTTGATTTTGTGAAGATATTTTGAAGTACTCAGCATGTTATGATTGCACAGCCACAAAAAAGATTTAATTGTAGGTAGTACTTTAAGCTTCCATACCCATGTGTACTAGGTAGGTAGTCGAAGTGTGTTACGAGGTAAGAGCTTTGTAGCAAGAGTTAACAGTACCATTGTTTGTGAGTCCCCAAACGATTTTGCCCTACTTGGAAGAATAGAGAGGCCTATGTATGGAGCGTAGTTTCTATAGTTGAAGGAATCAAGAAACTGAATGACGTTAAGGTAGTACGCTACTTAATGACTAGCTAGTTTCAGGGCCGTGGATATTATTTCGCAAAATATATTCAGGTTGGATCCAAAAGTTAATCATGTTTCCATGAGTGACTTGCCAAACGATAACTTGTTGGCAATGCAACCAAATGGCTTTCCAAAGTGGTGATGAAGGGCTCTTACGCCTATTCGTTATATTTAGTGTTAAAAGATTTGGCCCAAAATGAATTAGGAGATTGAACAAGTCTCCAGGATGTGCTTGCAAGGATAAAATTGGTTCTTAACTCACAATATTTGAATACCTCACAATATAATTTCAACTTCAACTTAAATTTTCTGAATTAAATTTAAACGCATATTAAAACTCAATTTAGTTCGTCATGACTACCCTCAAATTAGACCCTATCTTAGATGGTCATATTAAAATATAAATTTGCTAAAAAATTATCTTTTAAGGTCTTAGATTAGTCATATCAAGATAGAGATTAGTGTGTAAAATGGACAAATTGGATATTTAGACATAACAAAATCAAGTTATATTTAATATATGTAGCGTGAAGCTGCTTGAACGAGACTGTAAAGAGAGGCGTTTGACTCGAGAACATAACAGAAAAGATAAAAGAAGCAGAACATTGAATAGTTGCAATCACCTGTGCCCTAACAGCTCGACGCCCTCCTTTTGACTTTAGTTACAGGCTGTAATGCTTCTTTCCTTCCGCCGCGAGTCTTTTTTGAGTTTGTTTTCGGCTCCGGGGATATTTCCTTTCCTTTTTATTGTGATATATATTTTGAATAAAGTCTAAAAGTCATCAAGATACTCATTCATTTAGGATTTTCGTAAATGTAACTTTTACTATTATTTTATTTACAATCATTACACAAATAGCATCAACAACTTTCATCTTCAACCATTTCCATGATCAATCAATTTTCATTGTTCAACCAACATCGCCAGTCACTATCATTGTGAGTATTTTGTGACGGGCTTCCTAATTCATTGGTATTGCAGGAGGCATGCTTTAGTGTCATTCGCCGAGAAATAGACAATGATGTTTTTCCGTAAGTTGTTGTTGTGTATGAATCACGATCTTAGTTTCAGATTTATCTCCTTTGTAATCTCACTTAATGTATCAAATTGGGCATTTTATCTTAGTAGCAACAAATTTTCAAATTGCTTTGTTATGCGTTAGTTGAGCCGAGGGCCTTTCGGAAATAGCCTCTTGATTTTACTGATATGTAGCTTTGCTCTTACACGGAATCAATGCATGAACAATATGTGATGCTAGCTTGTAGGGATCAAAGAATAATTGTGACTAGAGGAAGAAGAAGAGGTCGGGTAAGATGAGCATTTGAGATTTGGGAATAATATCTTCTTATTGCAAAGTATATGAATACATGTGCTTATAAACATCATCCCAATTCTAGAAGACTCTAATAATTAGTAGTCTAACTAACTAGTAACAAGAATAACTACCATCTAACAAACTCAAACTAACTCTAACTAATTAGTTGTGGCAATTATCTAGTGTGTGCTATTCATGGAACTAGTGTACACTTTCCTAGTTCTTGCACATAGCCTCTCTATCTCCGCATGTGTCACCAGAAAGAGAATCAGCAAGATCATTGGTAGCGGGACCAGGAGCCAACACTGCATCTTATGCCACTGACCCCCACTTGTGGGGAATGGGGAATACACTGGGTATGTTGTTGTTGTTGTTGTTGTTGTTATCTTAGTAGCAACAACATACCCAATATAATCTCACAAGTGGGGTTTGTGGAGGGTAGTGTTTACGCATACCTTACCCCTATTTCGTGGAGATAGAGAGGCTGGACCATTTTATCTTAGTAGCACGGGGCAAAGATTGTGGTAATCAACCTCTAGTTTAGACCTCATGACGGTAGAGTGGGAGGGGAGATTGAAAAGGTTTCTCCTTCCTGTAATGCCCAAACATGATGTAACCTTAGAAAAGAAAAAGAAAGTGGTCCATGTGCCCCACTTGAAAAAGAAACATCCCAATGAACTTTCAGTTTCTCTCCATAGGCTTGTTATATGTGAAAATGTTCTTGCTCAGCTGCAAGGCTATTATTATCCTGTTGGTTATCATTGAGTCAAATAATAGTTAGATATTGATGCAAAAGGCGGAAGTTGGATTTAATGCCACTGGAACTGCATTACAGAGTGTCTGGGTTCATTTAAAACATCTTCTGCGTGAACATAAAAACAAAAATTGGGTTAGTTTCTTATGTGTAATAAACTGAGCTCATAAAACTGTCAACTCGTCCTCCACTTGGCAGATCTACTATTTGTGATAAATTTCAAATGGATACTTTTTACCTATCAAACAAAAAGACTAGTGCTGATAAATTTTCTTGGCATATCGACCTGTCTTTTATCACCGGGTATGTTGTTGTTGTATCGACCTGTCTTTTATAATGGAGTGATTTTGGCATTATCTTTTCGTTGTGGTGTATACATTTCAACTTTTCGGCTATCTCAATTGTATTGAATCACTCCCTTCTTGAAGGCTCCATCCCCCTCTCCAACCCCTCGTTGCCTAAGAGTTCTGTTGCAGTCAAAGCTTTGCTCTGTTGCCATCACTAATTAAGAGTTATCCTATTTATGCTCACAAGGAGGCTTATTGTATGCCTTGCTACTATTGAGTTGTCTTCTGAATTATGTACTTTGTTTCCCTATACCTTTGCAGTTCCTTATCCAGTGTGCTGAGCAATTGCCTCACAAGATACCTCTGTATGGGACTCTGGTAGGTTATCCTATGTCGACTTTCTCATTTGAGTTCTGTTCAGTGCATGTTTTTCCTTCTTGATTCGTATTTTTTATCCTCTTAACTGTCTTCTTCTCATACTTATGAATGTATATACGATGATGCCACATACAGACAACTGATAGTAAATAAATATATATCTAAAAGCAACATTGGTTCAACATTTCACAATTGGAGCTTAAGAAAAATTGCAACTGATACAGTCTTTGAAACCTTTTTCCAGTAAGGCTCAAGGTTCTTTTGCAATATGTATTTTGATTCTGCTAATCAGAAGTAGACATATTGTAGATAAATAAAAAATATGATTCCATGGGAGAATATGATCTAGTACCATACTCAATTTTATTATCAGTTGTCTTTTTTTGCTTCAATTTCTTTAAATTATACAAGGGGAGGGGATTATAAGGTGGGGAATCAAACCCCCACCATCAAGGTGGAAGCTCAAGTAGCAAACCAACAGGGCTACCATGTTTCCTCATATCCCCAGGCAAACTGTACATTATCACCCTATTTCTTATCAACAAAGAATCTGTATAGTCTATTACCAGGGAACCTGTATAGGAATATTTATTTATTTGGCTACACTCACATCAGGGCTTGTGCTGGGCAGGAGTCTATATTTGTATCCAGTGTAGGGCTATGTGAAATTGAGAGAACTTCTTCTTTTATAATTCCCTTGATTGTCTTATAAGTTACAAGTCGAGATTATTGGGCGTTGGAAAGAAATGGTTTTCAAATAAAGCAAAAGGGATATATAAGATTCATACAATTGACTGAAGTAGCTTTGGGTGAGGTATATTTGATTAATTGATTGATGAATTCATTTGTTGGCTTATTTTACATTTCATGCTTATTATTTCGGCATATTAATTATTCTATGTTTCCTTTTTACTGTTTTATAGTCTTTCTGTTTTTTTCTTCTCCTCCTCTCTGCATTTACCACGTCTGTCCATCTGCAGATAGGCTTTTTGAATTTGGAAAACGAGGAATTTGTCAGGAAATTAGTGGAGAACGCTTAAATTAATTTACAGATCAGCAAGCCCCAATATCTGGTCATTCTTGAACATTGGAAAGAGTGGCCTTGCCTTTTTAGGGAAAAAAGATTATTTTGTGATAAATGAAGAGTTGGCATTTATCTTAGTTTGCAACTTTGCATCTTTGAACTCCATATCTGTTAATGCATACAGCTTAAATTTCGTTACCCTGGGATTACCTGCTACATTATTGTTCATTAGTTTTTACACTATAAAATCAACTTGGGAGACTCATCTGGATTCATTTTTTAATTTTCCTTTGCTGCTTTCACTAATATTGCAGCCAGACGGTGCTTAAGTTTTTTTTAAAATATGGTATACGGAGGTGGATCCATCTATGGGTTCCTATTAGTTCTTTTTTTTTAAAAAAGAAATCTATGGGTTCCTATACTAAACTCAAATTAATTCACAATCATAACTGGGTTCACTATCAAATATTTATAAATATTTAGTGGATGTTTTAATACATATATAGTGTATGAATAAAAGCTACTGGTTCCCGTGAACCCCTAGGTAAAGCTGTTGATCCGTGATGGTATATTAACTGACTCATAGTTCTAGCGAACCCGCCCATATGTGGATACAAAAAGGTATATTCTCTATATACTTAAGCTAGAAGTTAAACAAATGTGAATTTTTTATGCTCATTCAAATTCCTCTCCATGTCTTGAAGACGTTCTTTTGTTTCAATAATTCCTAAGTGATTATAGACTACAACGAAGTTGCTTTCCGTACTACTTTATTCTCTTTAACCTCCAACTTACAACTACCTTTGCCACTACTGGGTAACACTTAGTGGGTGAAATATTTTTTAGAGAAGTGCGAAAAATGACCTTTGTGACTATCCAGGGTAACACATTGTTGATGTTAAATAATTAAACGAGGAGTGTGCAACACTGTTGAGCAATGATGCAATCGAGAAATGGTCTACGTCCTCCCACTCGCTGCATGCACAACATCAACTTAAAAATTCGTTGAAAGGATTATATTTGATGATGCACACCATGTAGGCACTTCTGGAAGAATTTAGTGGAACTAGATATACAAACACAGATCTGAAGAGAAGCTTGAATAAAATTTAAAAACAGAGATATAAAATTGTTCTATAAATTAGAATAGACTTGCTTACACATGACATATAAGGGAATGGGATAAGTACATCTAACAATATAGGCTTATAGTCTTTTGCTAGAGAAAAAGAGCAGTAGTAGAGGAAAGAAAATGCCAAGACCTTAATTTGTATAGTCTTAAATAAAAAATTGTTAGGTACTGCTACAGTTACCAGTTTCAAAAAATAAAAAAAGTTAGGTACTGCTGGTACCTTGGTAGTCAATATCCTTTTGGACCACTAGATTGTTTATCTCATATTTTCTGTTTCTTATATTTGCTAAAGCTAGCTTTAGAGGCTGAAAGACTGAAATCACCACTGAAACTTTTGGTTTAAAATGAGAAGTTGCAATTTTACTGGTTGTATTAAGTGTTGGTGATGAAAAATAACTGGATCGACTGTGATTAGTTTGATGCTTAGATAATTCTTTTGTTTATATGCTTTTGGTATTTCCATCCCCTTGTAGAAGGGTGTGAGAGGAGTTAAAGGAAGTTCATGGGCTGATATTACTCTGGATAAGGTGTCGTTTCGTCAATTGCTGTTTTCTGGTCATTTCAGGATGTGTTGGAGACTGGACAGTGCAACAAGATCCGTATATTGATGAAGTTTTTGACTGTTTTGGTATGTTCTAGGAACCTGCTACTTTTGCTGCCTTGATGTTTTACCTCCAACTAAGAGTCCTCTGAAGTTTGTCCATTCTGTTCTTTATTCGAGTTTGAAAACTAAGTGGTCCGAGAGCAGGGCGTTTGGTAGCCTTTCGGTTAAGGTGTGGAGATATTTGGAAAAGATTGAAGTATGCATAAAGTACATTTACCAAAGTTATCATCTATGATTCCGATCTTTGTGGGTGAAATTATCCCAGCACTCAGAACATTCTTCGAGACCAAATTCATTCATAATGATAATTTGCATCCTCTCTTCTCTCTGCAATTTTGTTATGATTTCACTCTATCAATTAGGATTGAGTGCAACATTCGAACATCAAATTGAGTTCATTCTCTTCTTCACTCATTCTATGATTAACATGAAACCTTGCGCCACATTTGCTCGTGTCCTCACAAACAATTATGAGTGTGATCTGATGTAGTGAGTTAATTGGTAGACGAAACCGTCCTGATTTTTGTACTTTCAGTTGTTAGTGAGGTTAATATATGGTTTGTGTTGTTAGATGTGCATCAAAGTTATCCAACCAAGTGCACTAGTGGTTGTTTTCGAAAGTTTACTATCATCAACAACGACTGTTGTGGACGAAGAAAAAGGAATTCCCTCTTGGCAAGCACGTGCTGGCTTTTATATTACTTGTATTTTATCGTGCCTTCCTTGGGGTGGAGCTGAACTTGTTGAGGTAACAATATGCACTTGATCAAAATGCTAAACCTTGACAATTCGATAAGCTAAGGTATGTGAAGGCTATCATTTTCTTGGTTTTGGCATGATTTTCTTAACGAGCCAGTTCGATTTAATTGCACAAAGACGTGATAGTTATAGAATCGCATTCCGGTTACCATGACCCTATCCTAGTGGTTCTCCCTTGTCGGGATGAGGTGTGTCTAACCATGTTTAGTTGAATAGTTAGAATAATAGAAAGTTTGACTATAAAATATGTAGAGCTACGGGCGCCTTCGGGGCTATGATGTTTGCATTCGGGCTATGACAGTTGCCTTCGGGGATATTGGACATACAGACTGCCTTCGGGGCTATACAGACGCGCGCTTGCCTACGGGGCTATACATATATGGATTGCCAACGGGGCTATACAAACACAGATTGCCTTTGGGGCTATTCGTCTATGTCAAGGCGCCTTATACGAGGCTAAGTAATGGATATTAGTTTGTGTAGTTAGTAGACGATAGAGACAGGTAAACGTAGCCGATTTCTGTTTGGTAACTCTTTAGTTTATATTTAGATTGCTTTACATTTCAGTATAGTTCAATTTCAGTCGCCTTACATATTCGGTACATTATCTCGTACTGACGTCCTTTTGCCTGGGAACGATGTGTTCATGCCCGCAGGTTCGGACAGGTTGCATAAAAGTTCGCATCAGTAGGATACGCTGAATATCAGCTTTTGTGGTAAGCTTCAGATCATTCGGAGTTGCCAAGTCTAGTTTTTGTGTATTTACAGATCATGGGTAGGTCGGGGCCCTGTCCCGATCATGATACAGTTATGACTCGTTAGAGACTTATAGACGTGTCCTATACCATCACTGTCAGTATGGTGGCCTAGTCGACCTTTGTAACAGGGATTAGGGTAATCCTCGTCAGCTACCGAGCCATGTATATAGTTGTGTGGGATAGTCCCACTCCAGTCAGATTGTTCTTTATTTACCGATATCTTAGTACATGGCTTTGGCGGCCTAAGTTGATGGTGCATTTATAGTATGGCCTCAAGGGCCCTTTAAGGCTCAGATCGTGAGTGCAACTTGGTACGCTCGGACCTTGCCAGGTGGCAGGTACTGGGTGCCAGCCACACCTCTCCCAGATTGGGGTGTGACAATACGGTATTAAAAATTTAAAATTTAAGCAATATATATTAAGTGATTAAAGGAGGTGACATATTTTAAGTGATTAACTTATCTATTTATTGGACAGTTGAGAACACGTGTAAAAGAAATTTGAAAATTTGAACCGAAAGTGTTGAATAGACACTCTTTATAAAGATTTTAAATTAATTGCAACAAGCTATAGTTCGAGTGTTTAAATGAAAATTTGTTGACAAATTTGAATTTGTCGATGTATTAAACCTAATTAATTATACTGATATTTTTCACAACGTCATAATAAATAAAAAGTAATTTGTATAATAGGATCTGGTCGCACTCGACTTTAAAACCTTTTTTGTGCGGATTTTCCTTCAAAGGCACTGATCTTTAAATTTTGCTCCTCAAATTTAGAATCTTTAATTTTTGCCCTTCACTTAAAAATATCTCGAGGATTCGAGCTCGAACCCCGCTCAATAAAAAAATTGAGTTTGAATTCGCAAGTCAGAGTTTGTCTTATGCCTGAAGTCAAACTCTGTCTGCCTTTAGGTAAAATTTGCTACCTTAAGGCAAATTCTGTCGGAAAGGCATAGTTTGCAGGAGTTTGAAATTCTGCCTTGCGTTTTTTTTAGTTTTTCCTTGAGCGGAAATTCGAACCCAAAATCTAGAAATTTTAGACGAAGGGAAAAAATTAAAGATTTTTTAATTTAAAGGACAAAAATTAAAGACAACCCTAAAATAAGAGCATTCATGCAAATTGCCTAAAACCGAACGGATCTATTTTGGGCCTTCATATCCCAAGGCAGTTCTAGATCCACGTTAACGCCCATTTTATAACAATTGAAATCATTTTTTGTGCAAATTGTTCTTTAATTTGAAAGTTTTTATTTTGTTCTCCTAATGATAAAATCGTGCTAATTAGATTAGGTTAATATCCAATTCTCTGGAGTTGAATGCGTATGCTTTATTTCACTCCCTCATGAAACATGAGTTTTATCCTCAAAAAATGATGCGGAGTACTTAGCTTAATGCATGTGGACCCTTAAACTTGTCCAGATTTTTCATTTTGGCAGTTCAACTAAGCTTTGTTCCTATTGAACTCCGGAATCCATCCTCAAGAAACACAATTCAATTGACATGACATAAATCAAAAATTTCATTTTTTAACCTTGTCCATGAATGTCAAGCGCATCCTACGTGGAAAATCCTACCAATTAAAACAGTTCACTCTCTATATTCACACAGATATTAAACTCAACTCTTATGCATATTAATTCAAACCAAAAACCAAAGTAGCTCATAGTAACAAAACATGAAACAAAGTTAAAAAAATGAAATTCCCAATTTATGTTACGTGAATTGGATTGTGTTTAATAGACACACTTAAAAATGAGTTGATAGATTTAATAAGAACAAGACTTAGTTGAGGTGCTAAAATAAAAAAAATCGGGCAAATTTAAGGATTAACCTAAAATTAACAAGTCAAAAGCGTGGCGGTCGAAATTGGGAAAACGGGCCCCAGCTGTCAGCCTAGTAAACGCATGGTGCTGTAGTGTACAACAGCAAATCTCCGCTCGTCATTCATTTTTAATATTTTCTTTCTTCTTCACCAACTCTCTCTCTAGGGTTTTATATATGATTACATAAAGCTAATTTTGAAATCTGAAAGCTTTATTCAATCTGAGAGCTGCTTGAAAACTCAATTCTACTGCAGCCGTCATTGTCCTCTTCGTATTCCGTCGTTGCTTGTCTTCGAAACACAATTGAGTATATCATGGATTACGAAGAAGAAGTCGAGTTGGATCAAAATTTCCCCTTATTCTCCCGTAAAACCAAACCCACAACCCGAAAACCCCTTCCTGTTCCAATCGAAAACCCTAAACACCTTGTCAACTCTACTCCCACACCTAATCACATCACCTTCTCTAACTTAGGCCTCGCCGAATGGGCCGTCCAGACCTGCAACGAATTAGGCATGAAAAACCCTACTCCGGTACAGCACCACTGCATCCCTCGAATCCTATCCGGCCAGGACGTATTAGGTTTAGCTCAAACCGGTAGTGGTAAAACGGCGGCCTTTGCATTGCCTATTCTTCACCGGTTAGCTCAAGATCCCTATGGGGTGTCGTGTTTGGTGGTTACGCCCACTAGGGAGCTTGCTTTCCAGCTTGCTGAGCAGTTTCGGGCCCTGGGATCGTGCTTGAATTTGCGGTGTGCGGTGGTGGTGGGTGGAATGGATATGATTAGCCAGACCAAGACACTCATGCAAAGACCTCATGTGGTGATAGCAACTCCCGGGAGGATTAAGGTTCTTATTGAACAGAATCCTGATATTCCACCAGTCTTCTCCAGAACTAAGGTAAAACCACCTCCTTTCAGTTCTCATGTACTAATTGTTTACCCGTACAGTTGAATTTGTACACGTGGTCAAGAACGCGTAGGTCTCAAGTGACTGATTTGGCAAATATAATAGCTCATAAATGACGTAAATAAGTAATAACAAGATGAGGTTAAGAGTAATAACACGTAGGGGAGGCAGCAGAGGATTTGCCTTCTGGGCCGCGGGTTATCTCTCCTGTGTGGTTTGTGTGGTTCGCACAAGAGCGGGGTTTACTCTGTGAGAACTCGAAGGGTAGCGCTGTGGGTTCCCTTGTCATCAAAATAATAATAATTAGTGCACTGTCACAGTACTGGTGTTTGTCAAAAATTATTCAAAAGGAGCTTCTTTTCTGCTTGATAAGCCGTGTCCCGAGAATTATAATGATATGTGGGTACACAAAAGTTCTGGTAGAGCTTCACAAAATGCCTTGATACATCCAAAAAGTTGGTGGAACTAAGATTTTTTGAGAATAAACAGGAAAATAGTACCAAGGCAGATTTTTTTTAAAAATAAGTTCCGAATTTGGATATTGATCATCTTTGAGTCCTCTGAGGTCATGTATCTTATTCTATAAGCGCCAGGGCAAACAGGTTTCTAACAAATGATAAAGTTTTAGACACATTGCATTTTCCATGCAGACCAGCAATTATTTGCCCTAGCATGCATATACCTTATTTTCTGTTATTATGACTGGCATAATGTCCTGACGGGTGAAAGTTCATTCATTTATTTACTTCTGATGTTCCTGGTAGGCTCATGTAGTATCAATTTAGTCTAATATTAGAAATTGTACAGAATACATTCTCTCCAATTGTGAACTCTTATCTGTATCTTGCCTTTCAGTTTCTTGTCTTGGATGAAGCAGATAGAGTTCTAGACGTAGGGTTTGAAGAGGAGTTACGAGTAATCTTTCAGTGCTTGCCGAAGAATCGACAAACTCTTCTATTTTCTGCAACAATGACTAGCAACCTACAGACACTACTTGAGCTTTCTGCGAATAAGGCATATTTCTACGAGGCATATGAGGGATTCAAGACTGTAGAATCACTTAAGCAGCAGTACATTTTTATTCCCAAAAACGTGAAGGATGTCTATCTGCGATACATTTTATCCAAAATCAAAGATATAGGTGTTCGCTCTGCAATCATTTTCGTTTCCACCTGCAGGTAGAATTCTTTCTGAAACCCTATAGACTCATTTTACTAATTAAATTTCTATTCTGTAGTCATACAATAGACTAAAGCTATGGTAGATATAGAAAGATGTTTTCTATAGAGAAGTCTTAGTTCTATCTCAGGAAGTCTTTTCTTGAGGATTACTCAACTTTAAGCTGGAACCCGCCTGCAAAACAACAAGAAAGCAAAAGTAAAGGATTACCATTAGGAATATTTTTTCAATCCAATTATTGAACTGTGACATGCTTTATTTGGGTGATTGTAGCTTTTTCATTGAGCACTCTTTGAGTGGCTTGCATGTATGAAAGATTAATTAATGTATGACTCCCATTATTATTCTGTTGGCGGTAACTATGCATAGGGTTAAAAGTTTAATTATTGATTGAGGATTGTGATTGTAGCTATTGTGAAGGTCCAGTTGTGACGTTGAAAGTTTTTTTTATATTTCTTTTTGTTTTGTGACTCTGACCTCTCTCTCTCTTGGTAAATAACATGTGCATTATCCTATGCTTTTCATTTTTTCTGATTAATATCTTCCTGCTGATAAAAGATAGGATTTATACAGTTATTTAGTCGATGACTAAGTGGGTGTAGATATGGTCAGAAAATTTGATAGTTTCGAGATTTATTAACAGACTTAAATAGAATGTACAAATATATAAATAAACTGGTCATTTCTGAACTTTTCTTTTGTGTAATGCGTGAAAATGGTATAAAATATGTCATTCAAGTTATGCATGTAGTACGAGAACGATACATCTGAGAACAGAAGGAACTGAGAGAAAATGGAAATATGAAAACTCTGCTTTTTTATTTCTATTCCTCTGCAGTGACATGTGATGCTTGCCAGACTAAACAGTCTTAAATTTGAAAAGCAGAGAATTCGCGTTTGAGACCTAACTAAATAAAGTAATGCATCTTGTCCTTCTCTAAAAGCACAAGCTTATAAGAAGCGGTGCACATAACTCGTCATGGTACCAAAGCTTACAGTAGTAGGCTGCTTTTGTCTGTTTTGTACCTGGGAAAATCCCCTTTTGTACCAGCACTAACGTAGTGCTTGGGCATTTACATTAATAAAATTGCATAACATTTAAAAATTTAATATGGTAATGACTTAGATAAGGTATTAGACGCCTGGATATGATTCTTTTCGTTAATCATAAGTATAAGGTTTTCATTAAAAATGAATTTGGTCACATATAAGGAAGTGATTGGAAACTTAAGTAAAAAGTATATTATTTGCCCTTTCAAGTCTCAAATTTTTTAAGTTCTTCGGTTAAAGAGATGAAACGAAATAACTCATTTTTTTGGAAAATGGTAATATTGAAATAACTCCATTTTCATGATCTTTTTATATTTTATTGGCATGCAATACAGTTTTTTAGTAAATGAATAATCCAATAATCCTTTCACTAATAGCATCCCGTTAAGTGTCAAAACTATGTAAAATGGGTGTGACTCAGCTACTCTGCTCTACCAAGACCAACTATTACACCAAAAACTATAGATGAAACAAAAAAGATCTTATCACACTTCTAGCATCTATTCACTAATCTGGAAAATTCTCTTGTACCATTAATTCCAATAAGTGGAATTATGTGCAACACTAAGGCATGTAACTAGTTTTGAACAAGTATCGTAATGTCTAGAGGTTACAGTATCCATTGATGCTTACTTTATCTATTAATAAAAAAAAGAGCACCCCTTGATGCTTTTTATTTTTTCCTATTTTGACTAGGAGCTGTCAGGTTTTGGGTTTGTTGTTGGAAGAACTTGAAATAGATGCTGCGGCATTGCATTCATACAAGTCCCAGTCACTGAGGCTTTCTGCACTTCATAAATTCAAATCTGGGCAGGTCGCAATATTGGTGGCTACTGATGTTGCTAGTCGTGGTTTAGACATTCCAACGGTTGATCTGGTGATAAATTATGACATCCCAAGGTGTGAATATGATTGGATATTTCCGGTACAAGTTCATCAAAAAGTTTAATGTGGTAATGTAGCGATTGTTTGCTTCAGGTATCCACAAGATTATGTTCATCGTGTTGGACGTACTGCAAGAGCTGGACGAGGTGGACTTGCTGTCAGCTTTATTACTCAGGTGAGAAGCCTGCAAAATTCTTTTCTGCTGCTTGGGTGTTTCGGATCTGAGTTGTATGACAAAAAATGTATCAGGAAAGGTTATTTGCTGAAATGCCAGTCACTGAATGTTCAGAACAGTGCAATAAAATAAACTTGCAATAGATGGGCGATTTCTTGCTCTAGCTTCCTGAATTGGTACTCCATTTCCTTGTGAAGTCTGTCCCTTGTTCCTAGATCTTTTAAATTCTAAGCTGGGAATATAGATTCATCTGTAATGTGGAAATCTCATTTAGCAAATGTGGAGCTCTCCTTTATCCATTCTTTCTCCTGCTCTCGATGTTGTTGCCTGAATTTGCAATGAGCCTCCTTTAGATGACCGAACTATTCCTTCTTCCCTTTAAGTTGATCTGCAAGCTTCCTGTGTCGGTCCTCCATCGAAAGTAGCATATCATTATTGTATGCCAACTCTTTGGATATTTTGGCTCTCTTCTCTGTGAAGCCGATACAAACTCCCAGTCTCTCAATTTCTTGATTGAGAGAATGAATTTGTTGCTCTTGATCGAAATTAGTTGCATTTTCACCATCTAAAGCCAATTGTCCTGTATTATCTTCTTTATGTTTTCGAGGCTGTTGACTGCATTGTTGTCAAACGGAAAATCTCTAAAAGCGCTCCAGGTCTATTGGGGATTTAAGCGCAAAACGCATTTGAAATGTGCTGAAGGAAAAGGAGAAAAATATGTATGTAATTCAAGAAAAAAGTTACAAATTCATGCATATTTATAAAGTTTCCTGTGAATCGTTTCCTTTGAGAACAAAATGTGTTACTGATTAGGACTTATTTACCTCCTTTCGATGGATATTTTATGCCACTCTGGCAATATCTTCTCAAATTTTTACTATTTTAGAATTCCGAACTGCAAGTAATTGGTGGTCCGAATAGTCGTAATGCTCTTTGTGATGTATTTAATGCTTTTATCCTTTTGGTGTAAACTGGAAATTGTATATGATCTTGCCTCTCTCTATTATATGTAATCCAGCACTTGCCTGCTATTTTACTTTAATAAAACATCATTTTCTTTAATAATGACATAACTGTATTCACTACTAGCTCTTGATGTCAAATAAATGTGCCTTGTTAACATATAGAACATCTTGATGTCAAATAAATGTGCCTTGTTAACATATAGAACAACAATAATATGAATCTTCACTGTTCATGACTTCATGTAGCTCCACTTAAGCCCGTCACAGTCTTTGTTGACTTAGTTCCGGTTATCCTGAATTACTCATTCTCTTTGTATTTCACTGTTAACTGACTTTTTCTTAAGTATCGAAGTCCTTTGTCATAGTTCAGGTATCCTGTTTTTGTTATGCTTTAGTATTGAGGTAGGACTAAAAATGGTCTATTCTTGTAAAATCAGATTTAAAATGAATATTAAATTGTTTTTTTGAAGAATATTGATATTGTATCTCTCTGTGTCACCTTTTGCTGTAAGATGTTCCCAAGTTTATAGAGAAAGAGTAATTTTGGGGAGGTGAAGACATTATAGAACAGTGGGTAATTTTTTTTTTAATCATTTATGGTTTTCCCTGTAGTGGTTCTATCTTTCTTTATTGTGTGTTTCTGTATTGTTTTTCTGTTTCCCCCCTTTTTTTATGAGTTCACTTATTTAAATTAATCATTAAAATTTAAGTGAATTACCACTCAAATAAATTGGTCAACTTGACCATTAGAGTCAAAACTAAAGGGGTACATGAGGTGTTAAGGACAATGTTAAGAAGAAACCCCAAAATAACTAAATACTAATAGAAGATAAATGGGTAAGAGTTAAGACTGATCCATGATGAGAGTGCCAATGTCCACCTATACTGATTCCTTTCTGCATGCTTTATGAGCATTATGGGTCTGCTTTTCTCGTGGAATTGATAATACTGAATCCATTCTGGCATATTTGTGAAGGATGAATAACTGCAACTTTAAAAAGCAAGAATCTCATGAAAGTTGAAACCAATAGATGGAAATTTCATCCAAAAGAAAGAAGAATTTATATGCTTAATATATTTCGTTGAAAGGAAAGGAGAGTAAAAACAGAATATAGGTTTGAAACAGCAGTTTCAATTGTTTTTAGCCATAAAGGCCACTAAAATTTGAGAAGTTATTTGGTGTGTCATTTAGACGTGCATCATGAAATCAGACGGAACCTCTAGAATGAAACTCAAAGTTAAGTAAGAAACTACTAACGGTCCAAGATTCTATGTTAATTCTAGTTAAATTACTTGTGTACTTGATAACGTTACGCATATATCTTTTTGTGTTGGTTTAATGTTTTGCTCTGTTTTCTTCAACTTCACTTCACTTCACTTCATAATCTGCACATGAAATCGGAGTCGCTTGTTGAATGGTCATTATCAACATCGAGTTCAGTACTTGTTGCATATGCTTAGTTAGATGGTGTTGCTAGAGTAACCATCAAGAAACTTTTGTATTCTTATATGGTCATATTGACAGTATTGAATGATCAGTATTAGTACATCAGCTTGTTTAGGTGCGAGGTAATTGGTATGCTCATCCGATCCCTACACTGTTAAATTTATCTACTGTAGTGTGCAATACTTATTTGCTGATTATATTTGTTGTTTAGTAGCTCGATTCAGAGTAGTACTCGTGGGCAATGAGGCGTACGCCTTAGTGCCTTGCCTACTTTGAAGCGCAACTTAAGCTAGGTGAAGCGTCCTCCCTGAGCTTCAGGCTTAAGCGCGCATCAAATGAGCCTTTGACAGCACTTCCCTTTTAAGTTGACATAGCATATACAAATTTCCTTGGCCCTCCAAATTCTTGTTTGAGATAAAGAATCGTTTCTTTTGATCCATTTAAGTTGAATTAGCACCATCTAAAGCCAACGCCAGCCCTTTATTCTCTTCTTCACATTTTTAAAGTTGTTGTCTGTGCTTGCCATGAGCATCCTCCAGATGACTGAACTGTTCCTTCATTTTAATTGATCCGCGAGCTTCCTGTTTTCATCCTCCATCTCATAGTAGCATTCATTATTGTATCACAACTCTTTTTGTGTGCTTTAGAGCTCCTATCTGGTTCTGAGTACTTTTTCTTCTGTGAAGTCTATGCAAATTCCCTTAGCCTGTCAATTTCTTTTTTGAGAGAACAAATCTGTTGTTCTTGATCATATTGGTTGCATAGTTGCATTAGCACCATCTAGGGCCAATGCCAACCGTCTATTCTCTTCATATTTTCAAAGTATTTCAACGTAGTCAGCCCAAAGCTTATCATTTTAGCTTAAATGCTTGACAGCGGTCTCCTTTTCCTTTAGTTTTGACTCGATTGCTTCGTAGAATTATTTCGTGACAGCAAGCTCATCTTCTTTCCCAGTCAATTCACGAGTGAGACTTCCAAATTTGATTCCTGATCTTTGTTTAGCATCTCAGCTTTACTTTGATAGATAGTTTGTCCTGAGCGTTTCGATCTAAAGTTAGGCCTCGTATGCTTCATGTACTGTGCCCATTTTCTCAGTCCATAACTAGATCTACCAAAAAACCTGACAGGTAGATTTTGGGTTGTAGTCCATCCAATAATGGGAGAAGAAGAGATGTGGATTTAAGTTGGAAATGAAGAAATTGAATTGACAGACCTTCAGTCAAAAGGATGTCTTACTAATAGTGTGATCTATACTGCTTTTCTCTGACTGAAATGCCTCTTCCTTTTATTTTTCTCAAGAGCTTACTTACACATATCATGGAAAAGGGGTTATGGCAATAGTGATGTTTGCTGCATTTAAATGCTTTCTTTGCTGCAGAATGATGTGGATCTCATTCATGAAATAGAAGCCGTGCTTGGGAAACAATTGGAGAAATTTGAATGTAAAGAAAATGAGGTGCTTGAGGATATCACAAAGGTAAGACAACTCCCTTCGTTTTTTGAAATGTCTGGTCAATTTTAAAAAGTTTATTTGAGGAAAGGATATGGTAATCATTTGCCAGTTTTCACGTGTGGAATACATGTATTGCGTACCTTTATGCAATCAGTAACCCACAACTTAAAGTGTGTGTTTGGTATGACATATAATATTTTTGAATACCTGTATTGAATACCTCGATGGAATGAGTGCCCCACAGGCTTAAATGGTGTGTTTGTTATGGCAAAAATATTTTTGAATACCTGTACTGAACATCTTGATGGAAGGGAGTACCCACAGGCTTAAAATGTGTGTTTGGTATGGCAGAAAATATTTTTCAGAGGATTAGTTATTTTCTGATATTTTATATTTCAGGGAAAATATTTTGCACCAAAAGAGGGAAAATGACTTCCGTCACTTTAGGTGAAAGTCATTGTCTTTCATACTATCACAACTCTTAGGTTCATATCTTTGCCTCAAACCAACACTTGGACATTGGCATCTTTAGCATTCAAAAGTTTCATCAGAATGGTATCCGATTTGCTCATATTATTAACTTTATTATAGTTTCCACTCTCTGACCGAACACCGTAAAACATCTTTCATGAAAATATTTTCAAAAAATAAGTCTTCATTTTCTTCCGGAGGAAAATGACTAGTGTCTCACCAAATACACCTGAAGTGTTAAGTACTAGTATCAGATTCCGTTGATGTCCCTCCGAAATTCTTTGCTTCACATGATTTTCGTTTCCATTTGAAGGTTTACAAGGCTAGGCGTGTCGCATCAATGAAGATGATGGATGATGGCTTTGAGGAGAAAGCAGAAAGCCGTAAAGCTCAGAAACTGAAAATGCAACATGAGAGAAAGGGAAGGAATAAAAAGCAGAAAAGAGAAAGAGTAGCAAAAGATATAGAAGATTGAGATGTCATATATTTGTGGATAGCAAAGAGTTTTGTGGGAGCTGCATTTTTCACAAGCGGCTACAAAGGAACATGGATGTGGAATTTTGAGTTATTTCTCCACTCATCAGCCAAAAGGAGAATTTCTACATCCTTGTTGGAGTCTTACACCATCATAATGTTCAATTGGTCGTGCTTGACAGCAGTGGAAGAGATCAACTTTTAGACGAGGGACGTGACTCCTTGGGCTGAAAATTATTGCTTATATGTAATTTGGTTTGAAATATTATTTGCATACACTTGGTGAATTGTTTTGGTGATGCTATTGGATGAATCTGGTTGTCAAAATGTCTCCGCCCCTGAAAGTGTTCCGAATATTGACCATTCTGAGCTCATAAATTTTGAAGTTTTAGAGAAATAACGATGTTTATTTTAGATGAACTGGAGTTGCATTAGGTGCTCGCAACGGTAGATGGAAACGAGGTGCCAACTGAGTTTTTACAGCTTAAGATGAACTTTTTTTGCATGGCTTATGAAATCAAATATAGACTTGTTAACCTTTTGAATTAAAACTCTGCTCATATGATCAAATGAAGGCATTACTACTACGTATAAATTATAATTTCAATAAAAGAAGTCCCAATTCTAATTTGACATCATCAGGTGCAAATCTCTCCCCTGGCGTGTTGATGGCAAGGCAAAAGCGGGCCCCAGCTGTCAGCCTAGTAAACGCATTGGGCCCATTATGGATTCGGCTAATACTCACTTCTGTTGGTTAGCTTAAGAATCTCCGCTCCTTATATATAATTTGTATAGAGAAGATATTCACCAAAATGGCTGTTGTCAAACCTACCGCCTCCCTTGTTCGACCTTCCCAGGTATCTTTCATTTTCCTCTCCTGTTTATTGCACCTTTGCGTCCCTCATAAGTACTACTCCCTCCGTCCCAATTTATTTATGTGACTGGCCACGAAGTTTAAGAATTTTTGAATCTTGTGATCTAAACAAGTCCCGTTAAGCGGAAAAGTTAAATCATTGTCAAATAATCAAGTGTATCATTTTTTTTTAAATAGACTAAAAAGGAAACTGTCCATGCCAAAAAGATTGTCACTTTTCGCTTTTCGAGAATCAAACTTCCTAATTTTGAATGTGTGTTACAACATACAATCTTTAAATTTTTTCAAATAAAATTTACAAATTTGTAAACTACTTATAAAAAGTAATACTATAAGTCACCATAAATAATAATGAATTTAAAAGACAGTTGAAAAGATCACGGTCAAAGAACAATTTGTTTGAATCTAGAAAAGAGAAAAATGCTAATCTTTTGGGGCGGAGGGAGTATTTGATTCTTGTATTTGCGCCGTCTTTAATCGATCTGAATTAGAAAAGTAGAAGTTGACGCTTTTGATGATGAATCTATGCTTCAGCTGCATTTGAATTGTTTACACTGAGCTTGGTGACCGGCAAGGCATATGATTTTTCGATTGAGGTTTTGATCAAGTTTATCGATTAATGCAAGTTTTTGACTTTTTATGAATGTGTTCAGGCATCATGTGTAGTCCTTCATCATAGTGCTAACTCCGTCAAATTTCAATCGGCCGTCTTTGGAGATGCCGTCTCAGTCGTGCAATTTTCGTCCTTACAGTTGAGTGAAATACGTTCTCTTAGTTGTGTTTTACTATCCTCGACTCCCCTTACTACAGTCAAACCTCTCTTAACAACTTCATTTGTTCCGATATGTTTTGGCTTCTATAATGAAATGTTGTTATAAACAACATATAATATAATAAGTATATTTAACATGAAAGATCGGTCCCACATAAAATATGATTGTTATAGTGAAATGTTGTTATAGAGGATGGCTATTCTAGAGAGGTTGACTGTACTTTAGAAAGGGAAAAAAAGAATAACAAAGATAAATAAAATGCAAACATTTCACTTTAGCTGATATAAAAAGTTAAACCTGCAGAAAATCTGGTGCCTGCAGCATTCAACCCATCAGAGCAACTGCTACTGCGTTGCCTCCAACAGTTCCAAGTAAGGTTTCTTACACTTGTACCTTAAAGGCTTAAACCTTCTGATTTGATGATCAAACCTTTTGCTGATATGCTCGAATTTGTTTGGCATTTGCTCAGAGTCACGGAGCAGTGGGAAGACAAGGGTTGGAATAAATGGTATGTTGCTTTGCTCTGGATTACACATTTCTCAAGGTTCCGAAGTTGGAAGCATTTTTTATGTCTCTCAATTTTCTGTCCCTTCTAGAAGACTATAAGTTTCTTGTGTTGTCATAGACAGTTGCTGAATATCATGGTAAATGCATGTCTAAGATGTTCAAGCCTTGCAGGTTTTGGAAGGATTGGGAGATTGGTATTACGAATTGCAACATTCAGGGATGATATTGAAGTGGTCGCAGTTAATGACCCATTTATTGATGCAAAGTACATGGTAAGAATATATCCCATGAAATTATGGTGTTTGATTCTTCATGAAATTGGGATTTATATAAGCTCTGTAGAAAGAAATATTGTAGTGTTACTTCTGCTGATGTTATGATGTCAAACTTAATAGGAAGGGTTGCCAAGTGACTGGACTTTCCTGATATAAATAAGGATACTTTTAGAAAGCACCGTCATTAAACAAATATTTGACATTGTCCCCATACAACAACCGTAAAAATGGTTCTTTCCTGTTGAATAACTTCGTTCTCTATCTTTCCTTTATGTACTTACGTGAGTAGATTTCTGGTTCTGGGTATAGCTGACAAGGAAAGCATAGTCTAGTAATGAAGAATCTCTAAATCTAATTTTTCACCAAGGGAGCAAAGTGATAAAGGGCCACTGTTAAACTTCTGCGCGGGGGTTTTGATGGATGGAGTTCAGCATATCAAAAGAGAAAAATAACTTCTGGGTAACATTTGCTGTTCGTTCGTTTTAGGCTTACATGCTCAAGTATGATTCCACTCACGGGGTCTATGGTGGATCCATCAGTGTCCTGGATGACGCTACTTTGGAAATCAATGGGAAGCAGATTAAAGTCAGTAGCAAAAGGTATGATAGTTAACTTACAAGTCTAAAAACAATAAATAAATCAGGTTAATTTATTGCTATGACTCATGCAAACTTCTCTTGATGCAGGGATCCCGCAGATATTCCATGGGGTGATTTAGGTGCAGATTATGTTGTTGAATCTTCTGGTGTCTTCACAACTGTTGAGAAGGCCTCAGCACATAAGAAGGTTGAGAACATACTATTGCTGGTCTTAAGCTCTCTTTCCTTGCCCACCTCCTTATTCATGCAGCTCTTCGTGTTGATACTTTTAGCTTGATTGTGCAGGGTGGTGCAAAGAAGGTCGTAATCTCAGCTCCATCAGCTGATGCACCTATGTTTGTGGTAGGAGTGAATGAGAAAACTTACAAATCCACCATGGATGTTGTTTCTAATGCTAGCTGCACTACCAATTGCCTTGCTCCCCTTGCCAAGGTTTGGCTTAAGAACTGGCTTAATTGAAACAACAACACATGATTGGCTTGTTGTCCACTTTTGAGGGTCTTTCCCTTGCTGTCGCTTATTGCAGGTGGTTCATGAAGAGTTTGGCATTGTTGAGGGATTAATGACAACTGTGCATGCAACAACAGGTATGTCTCTTCTTGCTTAACACGTGCATAAACCATGTCTACCTTCTCTTTTGTTTGTTTTCATTCTCCCTATGTTGAATTTAAACTGATGTCATGTTCAGCTACCCAAAAGACTGTTGATGGGCCATCAATGAAGGATTGGCGAGGAGGCCGTGGTGCAGGACAGAACATCATCCCTAGTTCAACTGGTGCTGCTAAGGTATTACATAAGTCGGTGATAGATTATTTCATTTTCCTGCTTCCCTTTTTGTTCTTTTCATAATTGAGGTGGGGGGAGAGGGCAAGGTTCGTAGTTGTGACGGAAGACTAATATTCCTATTTGAATTATAGGCAGTAGGAAAAGTTCTGCCAGAATTGAATGGCAAGCTCACTGGAATGGCATTCCGTGTCCCAACACCTAATGTCTCTGTTGTGGACTTGACTTGTCGACTAGATAAAGATGCTTCTTATGATGATGTGAAAGCAGCGATAAAGTATGCCTTCTATTTGCTCTACACATCTGGCTCTTGTGGGCTACTTTGCCTAATTTAGTGCTTTCTTTGCTCTAGGTATGCATCAGAGGGTCCACTTAAAGGCATTTTGGGATACACGGACGAAGATGTTGTCTCAAATGATTTTGTTGGCGATTCCAGGTAGATTTGTGCATTCTTCTCTTTTAGTCTCTGACACACTAATCTTAGGGAATAGGGGTCATTAGCCAACATACCTTTGAGGTTTTTACACTATTGTAGGTAAATCTGATGTGCTTCAGAAGTTCATGTTCTCTGACTGCTTCCAGTTCATGTTCCTGGACAGATGTGCTACTCAAAGAGTTCCAGTTTCAGAACCCAAAAGAACGCTACAATATAAATTAAAAAAGCTGTAAAAACAAACATCACCGCACTCTGCAGTCCTTTTCTTGAATATGTGATCCATCTATTTGAGGGAGGTCCAATTCCGCGCTCTGTAGAATTATCCATGATCTGCCACAAGGGCTTTGGTCCATCGGTAAGAGTGCAATGCTTGATGTATGAGTCAGGCGTATCTCACGAGTGACACGGTTAAAATCCGGGTATTTAACTGGGTAAGGATAGAAGAGGGCGGGCCCATTATTGATTGAGTTTCAAACCATGCGCAAGCTAGCCATCGGGAATTTCTCGATTTAAAAAAATTATCCGTGATCTTAATGTTGAGAATATAATTAAGTAAATAAAGTGTACTTTTTCTAATAGCTTAAGCTTTTAGATAAGATGGTCACACACTTGAACACTTAACATCTCATTCTAGAGCTCCATAATTGGTGGTCACTGTGAAACACCATGTCTGGAGACTGTAAGAGGAGTTGGATGACAGTTTGTTCTCTTTTTTCATTCTGTGGAAGTGGAAGGTTTCTGGCTATAATTCATTAAACTATGCATGCAAGCAGAATGTTTGTTGTCTTGAAAAAGTTGGGAGCTTAGTGTTGAAATCGAGTTGGCAGAAAGTACCTAAAGTCGGCTGCCCGATCTATCATCCCACGTCTCCACCAACTTTTTTCTCGTTTCCAAATCTCTCTTTTGCCTTTAGATATGGAAGAGGACAAAGGTTGATATGCTGTCCTCTTCTCAGCTACATAACTAAAGGAGGATGATGATATGGATGCTTGAACAAGCTCATCTGAATAAAGGAGGATGCAGTAATATCTGAGCTTCTGGTGCTCTTGTATAAACACTTTTGACCTTAAGTGTAAGAGTATTCTGGAGTAGCTAAAATCTCAACTTCTGCTTAATAAACAACACATTTTAATATGATGCCAGATTGATCTATAAACAATAGAAATTCTCCCTAAAAAGTAACAACACTTGTATGAGTTATTCATTTGGGGATGCTATCATTAAGTGGTACATTAAAGTATAATTATCCAAAGAAAAGAAGGGTGGTAGTATAAACTAAGTACATGAATATTAGAGGACAGTGCTGTGTAGGATATAAGTGGACAGAGCTGCAAATAGTTCTAACTGTGAATGATATACTACTAAATGCTGATTTGAAGCTATGCTGAATTACTAATTACTTGATCTATATGTAGGTCGAGCATATTTGATGCTAAAGCTGGTATAGGCCTGAGCAAATCATTCGTGAAGCTCGTCTCCTGGTATGATAACGAGTGGGGTTACAGGTATGAATCTTTGAAGCAACCATCCCCAACCCCCAATAAGAAGAAAAAACAGTGATAATAAAAAGTTGAAACTTGAAAACTTTTCCATAGTCCGATAGGACAAACTGCTGACAAGTTGTACTGGATTTTAAATCTTTGCAGCAACCGAGTGTTGGACCTGATAGAGCACATGGCTTTGGTAGCAGCGAGTAATTGAAATACCAGATAGGAGCTTCTGCAGAATTTGGCGCAAGCAACAATTTGTATTTGACAGTGTTGAGGAGTTCTAATGCTCCGTTTTGTTTATGGAGTGTGTTTCAAGAGTCATATTTGAGCACACAGAGTTTAAAATAATGAATAGTTGGACATGTATGATTCTATACACTTCTTCATAAGGATGTGATTTATACACTTGCTGCTGTGGAGAGATGGAATTTTTTGTTTCCTTAAAAGGAGAGCTTAATATTTGCATCACGTGTTGCATTTAGCCTCGTTCTCACATAGAATTAAACTGTTGAACCATGTTACAGTACCAGTAGCATTTTCTTTAGATAAGGAAGAGTAGAGATGTATACACTACATGCGTGAAGTTGCTTGACCAATTTTTGCTGGTCACCATTGACATCTCCGTGCGAACTTGATCTAGAGATCCAACTCCAAAACATAAAATAGAGAAAAATAGCCTATTCTGCTAAGTTCGAACTAAACACGTTTGTGATAAACTGACCCAGCTGTTAACTTGCCAATTGCTGCCACTAATCAGACGATAGATCTAACTGCTACAATTAGCAAGAGCTCCACTCGTGGTGAATGCATCAGACTCTAATTTTCTGATTTATCATGTTCTAGAAGTTTGTCACGTTGAAGACATCAAAAGATAAATAGTTTAAATTTAGGTGCTTCTGATTTGCACTATTAAATGCACTTGGAATTGAAAACATATCCAGGATAAGTGCTTCCGATTTGTACTTTATTAAGCACTTGGAATGGAAAAGACCAAAAAACGAAACTTTCCTGCATTTTTTTAATGTATAATGGAGAATGACGCATCATAAAGCAAGAAAAAGAAGAGGAAGGATGCGAGATTCATGCGTATTTGTGGAATGACCAGTGTTTATGATGATAAGGTATTGAGGAGTAGTTACTTTTTTGCCAATTAAAAGTTTGTGAGCTTGAAAGTGTCATGTATTTCTTATCTGAGGCTGATGTGGGCATAGGGAAAAGAAGAATAAACAAAATTACACTTGACTATGGATTTGGTATTTGGTATTTCTATGGATGTTGCATAGTACTACTCCTATTGCAATTTCACTAGCAACTGCATTACACTTGACTTCTTAACCTACACTTGTTGTTTGGATGGGTCTATGCTTACGATCAGTCTCGCCCTGAGATGGAGCATGAGAAGGGAAAATGGACAATTGGGATTATGGTCTCTGTCACAGTGGTCAAGTTTCTGCTTATGGTCTACTGTCGAAGGTTCAAAAACAAAATCGTACGAGCCTAAGCCCAAGACCATTTCTTTGATGTCATCACCAACTCAGTTGGATTAGTGACTGCTGTCTTAGCAGTGCGATTCTACTGGTGGATTGATCCTACAGGAGCTATAATTGTGAGTTCACAGTCAACTTAAAAACTTTCAATTACTAGTAAGTTCTAATTGAGAGAGCTTTCGTCCATATAGACTTCGAGTTCACTCATAGGCCAGAACACAAAATCACAGTGTAATGACATATTGGTTGCATCAAGTACGAATAACACCCATACTCAAAATAATACTATTCATGTTGCCTTCTTAGAGTTGAATATGAATTATTCGGATCTCATGGATTTACGGCTTATGAGATGGAACACAGCAAACTCAAAACCCATGTAGCCGTGTATTGGGAAAACCAAGCCAAATTATAGTATAAAAAATATATTAGAACCACGATTGGTTTCTCCGATGAATGTTAGTTTTGCTTGATTACCATTATATATCATAAAAGGTGAGATTAATTGAGTTGAGGGGAAGAAAGGTGTACTAAATTGAATTTGATTCAAATATAACAAGGCTATGAGTAGTGATCTCAATTGATGATTAAATTAGGATAATCAATCAATTCTCCTTCTATTTATTTCTTATTATGATTTAGAATGCTTCTTGTGAATATATTCACCCACCACAAAATATCTAATTTGAACCAGTTCTTTCAGTTATTCTTCAAGTATAATTCTAAGATGTGTTATGCATGAGTTGAACATATGATTCATTTCATAGTAGATTACTACTTAGTCAATTAGAAAAGCCGGCCTGAGAGCAAGGCAAGCCAAGAGCTGAGACTTATGATTCGAAGACCAAGTCAGAGACTACTAGACGTTTCACAGAGCTCCTCTCAACTAGGATAAAAGTGCAAGACCTCCCTCAATTATTTTGACTAGCACAATTAAAGCTAGATCTAAATCTCTCCTCTCGGTTAAGGCAAAGGCTTGTATTGATAGCATTATGAAGAGCTAAATCTTCTCACCCTTTAGAACACTGTTCACATGTACTTCTTATCTTATTTCCTTCATTGGTTTCTCAAATTCTAAGTTGAATATTCAGATAATCAAAGGTTCACTTCAACACTTGCTTTTTCACAACAGTACTTGCCATAGTTTCCCCCACAGTTACCACTTTCAAAATAGAGAAATTATGTGCTCAGAAGTGAGAACTCTCTTCCAACATACGCACAACAGGTTTAGAGTTCAAGATCACAACAATTATTTTTTTTAGTAAAACAAGATTTACCATAAAAGTGTCATTATGCACGAACAACTCCAGTTCATACTTCTTCCTAACCTTTGGCTACTTAAAAACTAAATTGTTAACACTTAACATGATACCTTTCATATACTATTTCAACAAAAACATATAAAGATAGGTATATATAAGTAAATAAACAGATAAATGTAGACTTGAATGTGTACTGATTTCACTAATGCATAACCTTGGGCTTAATCCTGATGAAGAAATAATCTGCTTAAGTTTCTTCTAGTTAATGTGTATGCAATGATTCATGATTCTATTGTTTCTGATTTCAGTAATGCAAGTTATAAGGTTCAACTTTAGTTTGATCAGAGATCCTTGGTCCACATGAAAGAAAGAATCTGCTTAAGTTTTTTTCTTCGATAAGGTAACAATTTTATTAATGAAGTGGGCAATAAAAACGCCTGTATACCAGAAGTAAACCAAAAAGTAGAAAACCTACAAAGAGGAATGGTTTTCTGCGAAGGACACCCAATCATCTATACAAAAAGGAATATCATGGGTGCACCAAAAGGAATGAGGGACAAAGAGGCTACTCCTCAACTTTACAAAACTCATCTCTACACCTTTAAAAGCTCTCCTATTTCTTTCTCTTCACACGACCCACATAAGTGCAAGCGGTGCCACCCGGCCTCTTACACATAAAACAGCAAAGGATTTCCTACCACAACCTCAAAGCAATCGGACCAACAAAGGATTCCCACCACAACCTCAAAGCCATCAGCCAATGAATGAGAAGGTGATCAATATCTTCACCCAACCTTACACAAAAAACACCAACTAACATAGGTGATTCCTCTCTTACGCAAGTTCCCTCTAGTTGCTAGCCAAGTGAAAAAACACACCTTCCTTGGAACTTTAACCAAAGCCTCAGGACAACATAAAATAGCCTTATGAATTGAATCTGAAGGATCCAAATCAAGAGAATCTGCTTAACTTTCTCTGGTTATTGTATGTCACATGATTCATGATTTCCGCTATTTCTAATTGCAGCAGACTTTTAATGCTAAATTTACATTTTTAGATTACGATCAAGTAAGAAAATGAGAGGAATTCATAATAAGTACATTTTATGAAAGGAACGATAGAAAAATAAACATCTTTCTGATGACCTGTGATGGTGAAAGATACAATTTGCTTTAGCCCTGGCAGTCCCAAATAACTGAAAGGAGCGTGATAAGCGTGATAGTCTATAAATAGAGAACAAGGATTTCTGACATGTCATTGCACTTTTTCTTTAATGAGATGTTCAGCAGGAATTTTGAAAACTTTCTTCACAAATAAATTCTTCTAGCGAGATGCTGATGTCTTATCTTAGAATTGTATATAAAAGTTTGGGTAGTGGTGGTGAGGTGAGTGGGGGGCGATTGTCTAATATCTTCCCTTCAAGAATACTTTAAGAAACAAACTGGAGTCAAAAGTCAATTTAAACTATACAAATGGGAAATACCTTACCGGACATCGAAAAATCAAGATACAAGTAGCTGAATCTTGACATTCTTTCATTTACGTTCTGAAATCAGATCAGGAAAGAACTCACCTGCATTAGCTTTGATTAAACTGTTTGATGGGAGCACTGAACTTTCGGGAGAAAGCACTCACAATCGGTTGTAGAGTAAACAGGTTTAACAGTAAATCAGCTGGAGAAAGGAACTAGCAATCTAGCACTGCCAATAAGTTTCAGATGTAAGAACAAGAAATACATATATCTGTACAGATACCCAACATGTATCTTTTAGAATGGACTCAGATTCCAGTCGACTAAAAGACATTAGAACTTTGATACATAGAAATAGTATCTCCTGCACCAGCAGAAGTGAAACCAAAATTCTAGGATGAACTAGCTAGGCCATTTTCCAGCTACAAGAGGTTTAAGAGGGGACAGCGACCTGATTTCAGGTGCAGACGTTGGAAAAAGTATGTTGATTTTATGCATTAAAATATCAGCCCTTGATGGAATCTCATTCAAAAGAAATTGCTGAACAATTGGTTTCTTAAACCAATCCAGGACCGCATCTCCTGGAGCCCTCAAAACAACCTTACTAACCTCGAAGGGCGATTCCACCGAGCTTAACATCTGTGCCACCACAATTTTCAAAGTTGGTCCAGTAACCAATTTGATCCGCCTAGGGACAACACCATAATACAACATCCGTTTCCTAAACCTATGAAGCGTATGTACCACTGCTATGAGAGCTGCTCCCACTGACAAGTTTCTAACATCAAGGGACCAGGCAATATGTTGATCAAACACTATGGCCTTGGGGAAAAGCTTGTTTTCATAGGCAACTTTCCATACACAACGAGCACGATTTATTTGTCCCATGAGAACAAGATAGTTAAGTAGAACATTAACAAAATACCTTGAAGCTCCTTCTTCCAGCTCATAATCAATGCCTTGGAAGAATTCCCTCACAAAGGTCAAAACTGGTTGTTTCCTCTGCTCTGGCCCAGTAAAGAGCCCACACATGAAAGTGTGAGCCTTATGTCTTGTAGCACTCAAGATTGACATTAAATGCCTCTCATTGTTCTCATCTTGGCATCTTACTAAATGGGCTAGAATTGAAGTGTAAAGAATGAGGTCAACTTTGGCAGCAGAGTTCACATATGTTTCAAGGAGAGGCTTCGCTGACTCGTACAACCCGTTCTTCATGCATGATTCAAAAAGCTGCCGGATAATGAAATTATTTGTCCTGATGGCTGATGAACCCATAAACCGTAGCCACCTTAAAGCAAGATCAACAGAACCGTCTTTAATGTAAACCATCAAAACATCACTAGCATTCACATCAACTGAATATCCCATGGCCTTCATTTCCAGTAAAATCTTTGCAGAAACATCCAAAAGCTTCTTTTTGGCAAGAAGGGTTAGCAAGGCTGTATAAGTACTCAATCCTGGCCTCAGACCTGCATTTGTCATTGAGTTATAAAGCTTCATTGCAGCATCTACATGACCAGAAGCAGCATGCATCTCCAGGAGAGAAGAATAGGTGGATGGTGTGGGCAAAAATCCCGCCTTTTCCATATCTGAGAAGACAGACATCGCAACATCAAGCTTCCCAGATTTTGCATGGGACTCAACAATCATGGTGTACAGCCCATAGTTAGGTCTAAACCCTGATTTCTTCATTTCATCCCACAGCCTTAGAGCAGTCTCTAGTTTTCCAGCCTTCACAAAAGACTCAATCAACGATACAAACATAGTGGCAGATGGCCTGAGCCCAAAACCCTGCATTTCAGTATATACCTTCAGTGATGTGTCCAACCTCCCAGCTTTACCCATTGAATCAACGAGCGAGGCAAAGATCCCAAAACCTGGTCGGTAGTTATTCACCTTCATCTGTTGGAAGAGCTTGAATGCTACATCAAGGCGTCCTGACTTTGCTAGGCTTGGGATCATTAACTCATAACTCGATGCATCTAATGAACACCCAGCTTTTTCCATGTTCTCATATATCTCAAATGCCTTATATATCAAACCGTTGTTTAGGAACGCGGTAATAAGGGAATTATAGGTCCCGGTATCAACTATGCAACCAGATTCTTGAATTTTCTTAAAACAGCAAAATGCTACCTCAAATTTCTCTGCCTTGGCTAGGTATTGAATGACTCGATTATATGAATTAAATAGAGACGCCGCCCCATTCTCGCCTGAATCAAGAACCATGTCATCAAAAACCGATTGAATTCCATCAAAATCTCTACTTTGGTTCAATTTATCAAAGAGTGTAATATAACATGCATCATTTGGGTTATACCAAGGTTGTCGCTTCGCCCACCGGAATAAACTTAATGAAGCATCACTATCTTGCATAACTTTCAATGCTTGCATAATATGAATCATATTTGGTATAAATTGGAGCTTGTCTAATTGGGTGTCCATATCAGGACCCCATCTCCACCTCTTAACTATCTCAACAAGCTTTGCCACAGCTGAAGCATTCAAAATAGGCTTCTTGAATGCACCCACCATTACATGGTCATCAAGTCCAGGCTCAACAGACCTTATTCCCTTACCTGAGTAAATGATACTCCCTGATTCATCCAGATATTCTACATTTTCAGTCCATTCCTTCCCACAACAGTAGTATCTAGGGTTGGTCCGATGATAAATTTGGACTAAATTCCGTGTATGTTTCAGGTTTCTATAAAAGAGAATCATGGTGTTTCGGAAACAACCTCCCTACCTCGGTAGATTTAAGGTCTGCCTACACTCTATACTCTCCAGACCGACATTGTGTGATTTCACTAAATATGTTGTTGTTGCTACTACTCCGTTGCAGTTATTGGCTTCTTCTTCCCAATTTACACGGAGACGAGGCTGACCAGTTTCCTAAACCCTACTACACCAATGGACCTGCTGGCTGCTCCACCACCAGTATAAGCGGGCATCTTAGGAAATTTGGGTCATTGCCACTTATGCCCCTATTTTTTGCTCATCTTTAATTTTTGCCCCTCATAAGTCATAAGTCACTAGTAACAAAGTAATTATCTCTCAATTTATATGATATAATTTAATTGGACATAAAATTTAAAAAAAAAAAAAAAATTATTAAATCTTGTTGTATAAAATATACTACTTTGATGAGTTAGGTTGAAGGGTAATGAGCATATACTTATGATAGCATTGAGTTATGTTTTTTTTTTTTTTTTTTTTGACGAAGGAACCCGCAGCCGCTACTCTTTCGAGTGCGCACAGGATAAACCCCGGGCTGACGCAATAGCCTGCAAACCACGTCAGCCGATTAACCACACTTGGCAAGCCATGTGTGACAAACTCAATCAAGAAGGTTTATGCAGGGGATCATCATTGAATTATGTTATGTATATTATGGGTTGGTGAACATATTGGAGCATACATTTAAGATTAGGAAACATCGAGGTACATTAACATGTAGCTTAAATGAACGCGTTCATGATGAAATATATTAAGGGGCGAACGAGCGCATATTTTTTATATTTTCATAATATTATGTATTAATGCTATTCTTAATGTGATATAAGTATTTTTCTATTTTTTTCAAGCTATGTTACAAATATTTCGATTTGAATAAAATCTCTTCAATGTGTGAACTATTCGAATGACCTAATGTCAAGTTTGAACGTTTATATTCCATTTTCATGTGTTTGAATAATATGTTAGGATATTGATGTGTATTCTAAAGTCATGTTTGAGCCCAAATGGATCAACTGAAGTCTTGAAATGTTTAGAGAAACTGTCACACCCCAATCTTTGGGGGGTGCGGCCGGCACCCGTCATTTTACTGGCCCGAGCGAACCATATCTGAAGTTATACTTTGAGCATTCTGAAAGTCTGAGCTGACCTGGCCGTGATATAACCAATTCATAAACAGAATGATAATAACTCGTATAGGGCCGATAATGCCACAGAATGACCATCGTGAGGCCATCTGAACATACAGTCTGAAGGGGGTGAGCATCCCAAAAACATATATACGTACACAAGGCCGACAAGGACATCATACAGGTCAACTAACCAATAGAGAGGTCGGCAAGATCATACATAATAACAAGACATACAACTCTAAAAGTATCATATTTGACAAGAAGATTGGGACAGGGCCCCATCATACTCATGTGCATATATACATATATATCATAGCATACTGACACACTACATCAACTCCAAGAAGAATGGAGTGTGTCACACCATCGCTGAGCTGAATATCCTACTGAGAAGGTATGTCAACTTAACTACCTAGACCTGCGGGCATGAAGTACCGCACCCCCAATAAAGGGATTTCAATACAAAGAATGTAATTGGTATGTAAGGCAGGTAAAATTAGGTCATGTTTTCACCAGAAATATGTCAAAATCAGGTGATCAGACTTCAACTCAATAGTCATGGCATGAATACACAAGTAAATGCACACAGTACCTAACATGAAACTATGACACAATACTAATCATTTTTGAGATTCTTGAAAGCCTAATATTTCATTCCAAACTGAACTGGATGCAAGTAGATATGATTATCGAATCAAAATAAGCAAGATTGCTTTAAATTAATCACATAATCAACAGTCATATTAAGGTATATAAAGGATACTTGGTTCAAAAGATGAGTATGGGTTCTATAACAAGATGAGTAAGACGACGACGTCGAATACAACCTCCTCTAAGTGCCAAACTATAACAACAATAGTAATACTCTCACTTATTGACTAAAGGTGACAAACGACGACGTAACGAAAGATAATGTTACTATGTGAGCAACTACAAGTCGTTCTTCTACTCTTTCCTTTTCTCTGAATCCTTTTACGATAACCATAACATCCACCATAAACCAAGCCATTCAAAAGCACTAGGTCACCATCTCCAGCACTTCAACAACACCAAAAACAACTTTCAACACGCTATTTAGCAATTTCATAGTCGGGCTTACAAGTTATGATAGTCATCCCGTAAGTTTCTTATCATCCCAACACTCCTAAAGCTCAAACACAAGTAGAAGAGGAGGTTTATTATCTTAGATGATGGCAAACAACCTCTACAATACTTTACTTTGTCGGAAAGAAATCTCCGATCTTGCAACGAAGCGGAGAAAGTGTGTCTTGCTAACACAACGGGTCGGGCTTGGATGAAAAATGAAATCTAAAATGTTTCCACCGCTCAAGGATATTTAGAAGCTTCCTACCGCCTCCATCCTGCATCTGTGGCCGCATATCCCACCGCAAAGTGGTGGCAGGAAGTTGACAAAAGGCTGACTTAATATGCAGCCAAGTCTGCGGGGTAGAACTACTTTTGCGGCGCAAAATGCTTAGCATGACGTACTAACTTCGTCGGAGTGTTTCGTTCAATCTAAATGACCTCTAAATTTTCCAACACCTTATTAACATTCATCTAAGCCATAGATAACTTATGAAAGGTCTCAATTCATCGGAGTCCAGCTCAACTAACAAGACACGCAAACGAACGCGAGAAAGTGGGACATTACAGAAACCTTAGGTAATTAAGAAGGTATTTGGACACAAATGTTGATCAATATCGATAAACTATATTATTTGACAGGATCACCTTTTATTATAGGTCTTTATTTCTTTGCCAAACGTCATTTTTTTATTTGTAATAGAGTTCGTTAAGTTTAGACAATCAGCTAGCCGCTAAGCTTTCTGCTTTGTGGTATTTTAGCTACAAACCAACGATTACTTTTTAAGCAGGTCACCTATTAAAACAGCAACCTATGAGTTAGCAACACAATTATCAAAACAATAAAAGTATTCCTATAATATAAAAAATATTCATTATCCACAACGTCAAATATAGTTAAAGAATCCTTTTTTAATTCTCCAAATTCATCACAGGTTCTTGAATTATTAATAAATGTTAAATAAACTGTGTATACATGCCTAGTATACACGGTATGTGATGGGCAGTTTGGACCGTGTATACATGCCAAGTATACACGGTATTTGATGAAGTTTGGTAATAGATTTTTGTATATAATTAATATTGTACACATATCATAATTGTAGAAGTCTTGTACAAATAACATAGGGTTTTGGGAGTAGAATAGGAATAAGATTTTCCTATTATGAAAATTGTAAATTGTATATAAACTATTTCATTAATGAAAATAATCAAGAAATTATTTCGGTATCAGAAGTCTAGGTCTTAAACTCCTCTCTCCAATTTCTCACAAATTCCATCAAGCTTCTCTCAAAATCCGAGCCGCTCTTCTTGGTTTTGTGTGTTCGGCGGTGTCCTTTTTCTTTCCAAATCCCTACATCACGTCTTGCGTTGCTATTATGGCTAAGAACATGTTTCACCCAGCTCTTACTGTTTCTAACATCAAGAATCACATCCCTATTATTCTTGAGATAGAAAACGTTCAATATGTGACGTGGGCCGAGTTGTTCAAAGTTCACACACGCTCACATCAAGTCCTCCATCATATTATCCCCGCAATCCCTGCGGAAACAGGGGTGCCGAAACCCGAGGATGATCCTAAATTATGAACGACACTTGATGTTACAGTTCTTTAGTGGATTTATTCCACTATCTCTACCGACCTGTTGCAGACGATTATTGAGTCGGACGCTACGACGATGTCTACGTGACATATTCCAAGATAATTAAAACTCTAGAGTTGTTACCCTTGAGCAAAAAAAAAGTTCACATCAACATGAATTTTTTTTCGAACGTTTCAGCATATTGTAAAAGGTTGAAAGAATTGACGGACCAACTCCGTAATATTGGTGCGACCATTAGTGATGACCGTGCTACAGATGGTTGTTGGCCTATCCAAGGCCTATAGTGGAGTTGGAACTATCATTTATCAAAGTAATCCTCTCCCGAAGTTCTATCAAGTCCGCTTCATGCTTAGTTTGAAAGAAGTCGGCTTGGTTAAAAAGGCAGTTATGAGTGCGAGTCTCGTGGTCATGATGACGTTCTCCCCTAGTTCTCAGAATTTTGGTGACCATTCGAACCAAAATTGGTCTCCCGGGGGTGGCAGAAATAGTCGAAAAAATAATTGTGGCGGTGGCATGGCATGATTCGATAGTGGTAATAACGGCTAAGCGATGGCGGTGGACCCGTCCGGATCTGATGGGCCACAGGCCACTATTCTCAGCCTTGGGCTTGGAATAGTGGGTAACAGCCCCACGACCCAAACTTAACATAGGTTTCAACCATTGGCAGTGGGCAAAGCGGCTCATCGACCCCGATGCCAGTAAGCGATGGTTCGGCGGCTTTGGGCTGAGGCGGCGTCGTATATTCTTCCGACCTCGCCGGGCCCATCAGCGGTAGCCCATCCCGACAGACATTGAAGTCGTTATGCACAGTTGGTTTAACACCATCAGACCCGAATTAGTACATGGACACCGGTGCGACTACCCACATGACGCCCGATCAAGGTACTCTCTCATCTTATTCTAATTTTAGCAAGCCTCGTGACATAATTATTGGTAATGGTAATTCAATTTCGATTCATGGTTATGTTCATAAAACTTTATCTCCACCCATCTACCCCTTGTCTTGAAAATACCCTTCATACCCTAAATTGATTAAAAATATTGTGTATGTCTATAAATTCACAACTGATAATTATGTTTCTGTTGAATTTGATTCGTTTGGATTTTCTGTGAAGGATTTGAAGACGTGGATTCCTTCCATGAGGTGTGATAGTAGGGGAGATCTTTATCCGATCACACTAAGTTTCGGTCTTTCGAGTCAAGCTTTGCCTTCTACGTTTGCCTCCCTTGCTCCTTCCTTGTGGCATGCTCGTCTAGGTCTTCCGGGGTCATCTATTTTGGATTCCTTAGATAAAAATAAATTTATTTCTTATAAGGGTACGCGTAGTACTCTGAATTGACAATCTTGTTCTTTTGATAATTGTTAGATTGTCGTTTGTAGACTCTAATTCTCATACTCTAATGTCATTTGATATTATTCATAGCGATCTATGGACGTCTCATGTTCTTAGTTCTTTAGATCATCGTTATTATGTTCCATTTTTGGATGATTATTGTAATTTTTTATTGACTTTTCCGATAGCGAAAAATCTCAAGTTTTTTCCACCTTCTTAAAATTTAGAGCATTCATTAGAACTCAATTCGAATGAGAAATTAAAAATATTCAATGTGATAATGACAAAGAATATGATAATGGGGTGTTTCGGGGAATTTTGTGCTAATAATGAAATTAATTTTATTTTTCTTGTCCTCATACGTCTTCACAAAATGGGAAAGTCGAACGAAAAATTCATATCATTAACAATATTATCCAAACTTTATTGATTCATGCTTCCGTACCCCCTACTTTTTGGCATCATGCTCTACAAATGGCTACATATCTTCTTAACATTCTTCCTATCAAAAGTTTGACGTATGCGTCTCCTCTTCAAATTTTATATAATAAGACTCCTTCATTTTTACATCTTAGGGTCTTTGGGTGCTTATGTTATCCGTTGTTTCCATCCATCACAATTCACAAACTTCAGGCTTATTCTACCCCTTGTGTGTTTTTGGGTTATCTGTCTAATCATCGTGGTTACAAATATTTTGATTTATCATCGAATAAAATCATCATTAGTCGCCATGTTATTTTTTATGTGTCCCAATTTCCGTTTGCTAAAGTGAGTAGTCCCGTGCCTAGTTCGTATAATTTTTTGGATGATGGTGACTCCCCATATAATATCTACCATTTATCGGATCTATCATGCACCCCGAATCTGCTAGCGGGCCCACTGCCTACTAGTTCTCCGACAACGGGACATCCCACAGTCGAGGGTCCAGAAACTGGGTTGCCTCCCAGTTTTGGCTCAGTTTCTGCCAGTGGCCCAATTTGCTTCAATTTCTGGCCCAGGTCTATCGTCTACCATTTCTAGTTCCCGTGTTGGGCCAGCAGACTGCCTGTTGGCCGGTCCGTCACGTGTTCCGATATGTCCCAATATCTTTCCAATTCTTCCCCGAGTCAAAGACCAGTCACTGGTAGTCAACGAGGTATTTTTAAACCGAAAAGACAATTTAAAATGTTCTTAAATCACCCTTACCCCGTAATCCTGTGTCTGTTTTAAATGACCTACATTGAAAAATTGCTATGATCGATGAATATAATGTTCTTATTATAATAAGACGCGGGAGTTGGTGCCCCGTCCATCTGGTGTTAATATTATTCGGTCTATGTGGATTTTATTATAAGGATAATTCTGACGTTTCTTTTGCAATGCATAAAGCTCGTCTTGTAGGTGATGGAAAGACTCACCAGGTTGGTGTGAATTGTGGTGAGACATTTAGTTCGACGGTCAAATCGACTACCATTCGTATTATACTCCACTTGGCTCTTTCGAAAGCATGGTATATTCATCAGTTAGATGTGAATAATGCTTTCTTACATGATGATATCAATGAGACAATTTATATGCATCAGCCCTTGTGGTTTAGGGATCCCAAATATCCTCATCATGTCTGTTTGTTGAAGAAGGTCTTGTATGTGTTTAAGCAGTCTCTACGGGCTTGATATAAGAAGTGTTCATACTATGTTTCGACTATTGGGTTCTCTCACAGCAAGTCTGATAATTCATTGTTCATATATCGTCGTGGTTCTTCCTTGGCGTATATACTATTATATGTGGATGCTATTATCTTGACTTCCTCTTCTGATTCATTACGCCAGTCTATCATGACAATGCTCAGTTCTGAGTTTGCTATGAAAGACTTGGGGCCCTTGAGTTACTTTTTAGGGATTGTTGTCATTCGTCATACAGGTGGTTTGGTCTTATCCCAAAGGAAATATGCAGTTGAGATCATTGAGAGGACAAGAATGTCATCATGTAAGTCCACTTCCACTTCGGTTGATACTAAACTCAAGTTGGGAGCTGCGGCTGATTCACCTTATAAGGATCTGACCCGCTATCGCAGTTTTGAAGGGGTCCTTCAGTATCTTACGTTCACGAGACCAGATATTACGTATGTTATACATCAGATGTTTTTGTTTATGCATGATCCCAGGGTTGAACACATGAATGCGCTCAAACACATCATTCGGTAAATCTAGGGGACACTTGACTATGGCTTACATTTATATCCTTCATCGACGTCTACAATTGTCTCGTATACAAATGCTGATTGGGGTGATTGTCCAGACACCAGACGTTCTACATCTGGCTATTGTATGTTTCTTGGTTATAACTTGGTCTCTTGGTTTGCCAAGTGTCAGTCGACTTTATCACGCTCTAGTGCAGAGGCCGAGTATCGAGGGGTAGCCAATGTGGTCTCTGAATCCTGTTTGTTACATAATCTTTTTTTAGAGCTTCATTGTCCTATTCAGAAAGCTACATTGGTTTATTGTGATAATGTTAGTGCCATCTACCTTTCTGGTAATCCGGTTCAATACCAGCGCACTAAACACATCGAGATGAATATCCACTTTATTCGTGAAAAGATAGCTCATGGACAAGTACACGTGTGTCATGTCCCTTCCAGGTATCCTTATCTTTACCAAAGGGTTTCCCTCAGTTATTTTTGAAGATTTTAGAGACAGTCTCAACGTACGAAGACCGCCCACTATGACTACGTGTGTGTGTTAAATAGACCGTGTATACATGTCAAGTATACACGGTATTTGATGAAATTTTGGTAATAGATTTTTGTATATTATTAGCATTGTACACTTACCATAATTGTAGAAGTCTTGTACAAATGCATAGGGTTTTGGAAGTAGAATAAGAATAGAATTTTCCTATTATGGAAATTGTAAATTGTATATAAACTCTTTCATTAATGAAAATAATTAATGAATTATTTGAATAAAAGTGTTCTTTTGCTCGAATAGTTGTGAGAGTTGTTATATAGTTTTTTTTATCTACTAGAGAGTAAATATGTGAGAGACCACTAGTTAAATTTAGTGCATAAAGTTCCTTTTGATATCACTTGTTGATATTTTTTTATTAATCTTGTTAGATTTTTATCAATCTCTTTCCTATTTTACTTTCTCTCTTCTCTTGCAATTGGCAGTCTCAGTCAACCTTGTTTCGAGCCTTCTCTTTTACTCTATACAGAGAGAGAGCGACTGAAAAGGAGGCTCGACCTACAGGGAGAGGGCGACTGAAAAGTTCGGTGTCTGGGGAAGAGAAAGAAATCTATTCGGGAAGCGCTTACCATCCCCTTTACCGATACCAAGGGGAAGCAATTTTTCTATTTCCTTTTAATGCCTCGAGCCGCTGTCTCCTTTGTAGCTGTTCCTGGACTTTGGCTAGGTCAACCAGAAAGAAAAGTTGCTGGCAAAAGCTTGGGTTAGGTGTGAAAGGTATTCGGTTGCCACAAGCTCTTAAGCACACCCATTGGCATGGGATCGAAAGACTTCCATTTTCGTAAACGTGTCCATAACTTTCTCATGGATCTAATTTGGATGAATACACAGGAAGCTCAGCGGAATATGGAGGTACTTATGGCAGAACGGGCCAATCTGGTCTTTCACAATAAAGCGATAAACGGAACTGCCATGAAACGCCTTATTAGTAGATTAATAGAGCAGAAAGCTTATTATAAAGAAAAGGGGTTGAACTCTATTCAAATCAATAAGTAAAACAACTCATCTGAATAAAGAAAATTGGAATAGATTTCATTAAAGTATAGAAAGTATTTCCTGTCTAAGTGTGTGTGCGGAAATAGAAACTCTTGAAACTCGTGGGGAGAGGGATGCGGGAAAGTGGGGTCCTCTCACCTGTGCTCACTTCCGTTTTAGAAGTCAGATTGGATTTCCAATTAGTGCTCAACAGAAGGGCAATTCCGCATCCGGGGAAAGCAGCTTCCGCTAAAAACATATCTCCCAAGGATGCACATGAAGCGTTATCCGAGCTTATGATGATGAGGTTGAAAAGTGGGTGCGTCTGATTCGGACCTAGGACGACGTATCCTGTCTGCCGCGTTTCTTTTCCATGCCCGAGATGGCCTTATGGGTATAAGCCTCCCACAGATATGGCCTTGTGGTCACCTTCTATTCTGCTTGTTGGAAGGTTCGTCCGGATCTCTTCCCGGGTCAACCCACTCAATATCCGAGAGAGGGTGGGAAAAGAACTGAAAGTCGCTCGACCGTAGGGAGAGGGGTGTTGGAAACTCGACTATTCTATTCGAACAGCGTAGCAACTATACTTAGAACTGTCAAGCCAGAGAGGAAAAAAAGCAAGAATCGGCTAGTTGTCTATCTAGGGCGATCGACGAAATCAATCGTACTTTCACTGTTGTGGACGCCTTTCCTTTATTCAGCTCCTTTCCTTGCTTTCATCCGGGGAACAACATAAACGTATAGGAAGCTTTCTCCTCGTACGGCTCGAGAAAGCAGCCTAATGGGAATAACTCCAAACTAAAGACGACTTGTTTTCAATCGATTCTCAACCGTCATAGTCTCTTTTAACTCCGTAGCCCCCTTACTCCATTACTTCAGAAGGATATTCAGTAGTAGACGCAGGAACATCAGCTATCAGATCTTTATTAATCCAGCTAGATAAAGACAATGACTAGTAGAAGAAGCTCTTCTAGCTATTAGATGAGCTAAATGATGGGTCATAACCCAAATTGCCCAACTTGACTCATTTATTTTATAAATTTCAAACTTACCTTTTCTATGATGTTATTTTATTTTGTATGATATTTAATTTTTTCATATCTTTATTTTTAAAATAAGAATAATATTTTTAAGATTTTTTTTATTTTAAAAGCAAAAAAATATGAAATATAATTTTGAGGATGAGGTGGAAGGGGTAAGTGTGAATATGAGCGGAGTAAGAAAAAAATTCATATTTTTTATAAATTATTTATAAAAGTAATAAAATATAAAATAGAAATTTGAGAATGGGGTGGGGGTAGGGCTGTTATCGGTCCGGATACACCCGAGAACCGGACTGAAATATCCGGACTAATACTCGGACCGAAAAGTTAATCTGGTCCGATATTTAGTACTGTACATAAGGATCCGATCCGACAACCAGGT
The DNA here is from genome assembly GCA_029844215.1 of Przewalskia tangutica. NCBI lineage: Eukaryota > Viridiplantae > Streptophyta > Magnoliopsida > Solanales > Solanaceae > Przewalskia > Przewalskia tangutica. Next base: position 124,782 of record CM056730.1, on the reverse strand, counting down.
CTAATTACCCGATAACTTATATGTTATTAGTCCCGGTCCGATACCCTTAGAATAGTTTGGGAATTGAGATAATGAATTGATGATCAATCCTTGGAATATTGCTATTATATATTGCTTTAAGTTTGTTAATATGTATTATGTAAAGCAGTAAAGGCAGTAAAGTAGGGATTTTTATAAAAAAATATAAGTAAAGTTGAGATTTTTAAGTAAAGCAAGAATTTTAATATTTTGGACCGATTTTGGACCGAAAATAGTATCCAGAACCGACCGCAGAACCTTATCGGACGCATCGTATCCGCCCGATAAGGTATCGATCAGATCCCGGATCTCTTTTCAGGATCGAATTCTTATCAGTCTGATCTCGGTGCGGACCGGTAACCTTATCAGTCCGGTTTCGGTTTGTCGATACCCGGACCGATAACAATCCTACGTGGGGTCAGGTGGGGTGGGGGGTAGGACAGAGGGGGGTAAGAAAAAATTTCATATTTTTTATAAATTGTTTATAAAAGTAATAAAATATAAAATAGAAATTTGAGAATGAGGTGGGGGTAGGGCTGTTATCGGTCCGGATACACCCGAGAACCGGACTGAAATATTCGGACTAATACTCGGACCGAAAAGTTAACGGTCCGGATACGAGTACTAGACATAAGGATCCGATCCGACAACCATGTCTAATTACCCGATAACTTATATGTTATTAGTCCCGGTCCGATACCCTTAGAATAGTGGGAATTGAGATAATGAATTGATGATCAATCCTTGGAATATTGCTATTATATATTGCTTTAAGTTTGTTAATATGTATTATGTAAAGCAGTAAAGGCAGTAAAGTAAGGTTTTTTATAAAAAAATATAAGTAAAGTTGAGATTTTTAAGTAAAGCAAGAATTTTAATATTTTGGACCGATTTTGGACCGAAAATAGTATCGAACCGACCGCAGAATCTTATCGGACGGCATCGTACTACCGATAAGGTATCGATCAGATCCCGGATCTCTTTTCAGGATTGAATTCTTATCAGTCTGGTCTCGGTGCGGACCGGTAACCTTATCAGTCCGATTCCGGTTTGTCGATCCCGGGCCGATAACAATCCTACGTGAGGGTCAGGTGGGGTGGGGGGTAGGACAGAGGGGGGTAAGAAAAAATTTCATATTTTTTATAAATTGTTTATAAAAGTAATAAAATATAAAATAGAAATTTGAGAATGGGGTGGGGGTAGGGCTGTTATCGGTCCGGATACACCCGAGAACCGGACTGAAATATCCGGACTAATACTCGGACCGAAAAGTTAACGGTCCGGATACGAGTACTAGACATAAGGATCCGATCCGACAACCAGGTCTAATTACCCGATAACTTATATGTTATTAGTCCCGGTCCGATACCCTTAGAATAGTTTGGGAATTGAGATAATGAATTGATGATCAATCCTTGAAATATTGCTATTATATATTGCTTTAAGTTTGTTAATATGTATTATGTAAAGCAGTAAAGGCATTAAAGTAGGGATTTTATATAAAAAAAATAAGTAAAGTTGAGATTTTTAAGTAAAGCAAGAATTTTAATATTTTGGACCGATTTTGGACCGAAAATAGTATCCAGAACCGGACCGGTAACCTTATCGGACCAGACCGGGTATCCGCCCGATAAGGTATCGATCAGATCCCGGATCTCTTTTCAGGATCGAATTCTTATCAGTCTGGTCTCGGTGCGGACCGGTAACCTTATCAGTCCGGTTCCGATTTGTCGATACCCGGACCGATAACAATCCTACGTGGTCAAAAGGGGGTAGGCAGAGGTAAGAAAAAATTTCATATTTTTTATAAATTGTTTATAAAAGTAAAAAAATATAAAATAAAATTTTGAGAATGGGATAGGACGGGGGTAGGGTGGGATGCGGGGTTAGGTGGGGTAAAAGTGGGTGGGGTGGGGTGGAGTAGGAAATGTATGGGCAGAGATGTGAGGGTGATTCAGTGCTTGAGTGAGGGTTGGTGTAGGGGAGGAGGTAGTGTGGTTGAGGTGCGTTGGTGTATTTTTATTGTTCCGAAATAATAATAAATTTTTTAAATAATTATTTATAAATAAAAATCTTAATCTAGAGTGAAACTCTAATCATTAAAATTAAGTATTTTGATGGGTCAAGTTTGAGCATCATCATGTGCTCATTTGAGCTGTTGATTTATGATGAGTCAACTTGGGCTAACCCAAACCAACCCATCATCAAAATCACTCTTGCCCAAACCCATGAAATCTTGAGCGGGTTGGGCGGGTCATTTGAGTTTGGACTAATTTTGACACCCCTAGTTTTAATGTTAAATCTTTTCAATTTAGTCCGCTATTATTGAGTAAATTATGTTCTAATTTGCATTTAAGTTTACTATTATTGATTTTTGTTTTTGTTTTACTGTTATTCTAGAATTTTCAACGGAATTTAGTGTTATCATAAAAGTCATTGAATTAATTTAAAATTGGTACGCAACATTTCTAAGCTTGCCACATACATAAAAATTAAAACCCACCCATTTATATAAAACTCCAACCTGCCTGACCATTTGAAAAAATAACGTCCTTTTATATTTAATAAGTTTTGATTCATACATCTTTAATTAAAAAGGGGCAATATTATAAATATTATTTATTATTATAAATATGTATCTCCACGTAAAAGTTAGTGTTGAGAACAATGTACTTACACCCTCTCATCCTTAGTTTTTTTTCTCAATCCTTTTTTTTAGCGTCTTTTCTCAACAGAAGGGTACGTGTAAGTTGTAACATAGCGTCTTTTTTTTTTCTCAATCTCTCTCTCTCTTCAATCTTTCAGGTAATACATACTAACATCCTTTTCCGATTTCATTCTTTTTCTTTAAATATGAAATGAATGTGTATAATAACTGGGTATATGACAGTTTTCAATGTTTATTTTTTAAACAGATTAGATTTGGTCTATTAACCGTTTAGAGTAGATTTTGCTAATATTGGAGTTTTTGTGAACTAATCAGTTTGTTGTATTAGTAGTTTTTTCTTAATTTGAACCTTCTCTGTTTTGATTTGGATGTTGGGGTTTGAAGCTTTGTTTCGATTTTCCATCTTTTTATCCTGAAGTTTTAATGGGGAGAAAGAAGGGAACGGAACGCGAAGAAGAGAACTTCGAAATTGCCAAGCAGGGCGGTGGAGGAGGAGGGAAGTCGAAAAAGAAGAATAGGGCGGTGATTGACGATGATGAGTATTCTGTTGGGACTGAATTGTCTGAAGAACCTACGGTTCAGGATGAGACAGTAGTACATGCTTTTGGTAAGAAGAAAGGGAAGAAGGGAAATAAGTCCCTTCTTGATGAATACAATATTGGGACGGAGTTGTCTGAAGTGGCGCCTGTGATTCCAGAAGAAAAAGTAGCACCAGGTGGCAAGAAAAAAGTTAAAAAGGGGAAGAAGGGTGCGGCTAGTTTTGGACTACTTGGAGAGGATGATGATGTAGAAGACATGTTGGATTTAACGAGGGGGGATAGTGACCAAGAGGATGAAGGCATTGGCCCCTTCTCTGGGAAATGGAAGAAGTCAAAGCCTGGAAAAGGCAGCGGAAGTGTGTTTTCTACAGCTTTCGATACAATTGGTGATGGAGATGATGATGAACGGTCTGAGGAAGATGAAGAACCAGTGGTTTCTGGTAACGGGAATAATTCATTTAGTGTGGCGCTTCTAGATGAAGAAGAGGAGGCAGGAACTAAGGTGGAGTCAGAGACAGTTGAAGAGGATGATGATGCGCCAGAACTTATTTTTGCAGGTAAAAAGAAGTCATCTAAGAAGAAGAAAAAAGGTGATGTCAGCATTACTGAAGCCGAAGAAGCTGAACCTGAACTAGGGGTTAACCCTGAAGAAGCTGATGATAAAAATAGCAAAAAGAAGGAAAGATATGTACCAGAAACTTCTAAGAATAAAAGCAAGAAGAAAAAGGGTGGCCGTACAACAGCTCAAGAAGATGAGGATGAGATTGACAAGATTCTAGCAGTGCTTGGTGAAGCAGCTCCTGCTCCCGATCCGTCTGAAAATAATAAATCTAAGAAGAAAAAGGGTGGTAAAGAGGAGGATGACATTGATAAAATTTTGGCAGAAATTGGTGAAGGGCAAGCTACATCTGCACCTCCTCCACAAGAGGAGAAAGGTCAACTAGGTGATGCTGCTGCTGAGAAGGAGGAAGCAGTTGAAGAAGGATCTGTGGAGTCTGCTGCTGCAAAGAAGAAGAAAAAGAAGAAGGAGAAGGAAAAAGAGAAAAAGGCGGCTGCAGCAGCTGCCTCTACTGTGGAGGAAGAGACAAAGAATGATGCAAAAGGAAAATTGGCAGATAAGAAACAGTCAAAGCAGGTTCGGGAGATGCAAGAGAGACTCAAAAAGATGAAGGAAGCTGAAGAAAAGAAGAAGAGAGAAGAAGAGGAAAAGTTAAGGAAGGAAGAAGAGGAACGTCTTCGCCTGGAAGTACTGGAAAGACTTGCAGAAGAGAAGAGACGTTTGAAAAAGGAAAGAGAGAAGGAAAAGCTCTTGAAGAAGAAACAAGAGGGAAAACTGCTTACAGGAAAGCAAAAGGAAGAAACTCGAAGATTAGAAGCAATGAGAAAACAATTTCTTGCTAATGGTGGGACGCAGGCACTCCCCATTGGGGAGAATAAGAAAGAGACAGCCAAACGGCCAATTTATCAAAAAAAGAAGTCAAAGCCACAAGCTAATGGAAAATCCCAGGAAGAGTTTGTTGAAAGCTCAGAAGTTAAAGAACATCAGCAGGAGCTTGTGTCCGAGGTTGACTCCGTGGAAACTGAGAAGGTTGAGGATGTGGGTTCGACAATTACAGAGGAGAAGTCAGAAATAGCTGACGCAGAAGAGAATGAAGTTGAAGAAGAAGAAGATGATGAGGAATGGGATGCAAAAAGTTGGGATGATGCTGATCTGAAACTGCCTGGTAAGAGTTTTGAAGATGAAAAGGTAAATTCAGAACCGCAGCCTATAACTAAGAAAGAGATTAAGGTTGCAAGTTCAGCTGCAGCGACTCTTCCTGTTGCTGCCAAGCCGGTGATTCCCACTCAAAAAGCTGCTGCAACTGTACTGAAGAATGGCCCAAGTAGGAAGGGTGAGCCTGAGGATAGGGTTGCAGACCAAAATAAGCAGAAAGGCAGTCCTGAAGAACCCCAGAGTGAAGACAATCTCCGGTCTCCTATTTGCTGTATTATGGGGCATGTTGATACTGGTAAAACCAAGCTACTTGATTGCATACGAGGCACTAATGTTCAAGAAGGTGAAGCTGGAGGGATTACTCAGCAGATAGGTGCAACTTACTTTCCAGCTGAGAATATACGCGAGAGAACTAAGGAGCTCAAAGCTGATGCCAAGCTGAAGGTCCCTGGTTTATTGGTCATCGACACTCCTGGACATGAATCTTTCACGAATCTGCGTTCTCGAGGTTCAGGTTTATGTGACATTGCAATTTTGGTTGTTGACATCATGCATGGGCTAGAACCACAGACCATAGAGTCACTTAATCTTCTCAAGATGAGGAATACAGAATTTATTGTTGCTCTGAATAAGGTGAAGATAATCTACATTGATGCACTTTTTGATGTTGTTATTTTGATTGTATTCTTTTATTTTCAGTTGCTTAATTTGTTTCATTGATATTATCGCGATTTAGGTGGATAGGCTTTATGGATGGAAAGTTTGCAAGAATGCTCCCATTGTGAAGGCGATGAAGCAACAGTCCAAAGACGTTCAGTTTGAATTTAATAATAGGCTTACTCAGGTTCTTATAACTTCCCGAGTTAACCATTCCTCAATTGGTGGACTTTATCTCAGCAGAATTCTGTTCAATTGTTACAGGTTGTTACTCAGTTCAAGGAACAGGGTATAAATACAGAATTGTACTATAAAAACAAAGAAATGGGGAAGGAAACTTTCAGTATAATACCAACTAGTGCTATTAGGTGTGTATATTCCCCTCTTTTTTTTTCTGGAGCGTCCATCTAGCACCTCTGAGACTGTTGTTTTTAGCTAAATATATTGATTTTGTTGATCTTATTGATGTAACAGTGGCGAAGGTATTCCTGACATGTTGTTATTACTTGTTCAATGGACACAAAAGACAATGGTAGAGAAACTTACTTACAGCAACGAAGTCCAGGTATGATATTGACATGATATCATTGTCAGTTAAATAGTGATTCCCCATATGGGATGATTAACTGTTACTCTTTGGCAGTGTACAGTTTTGGAGGTTAAGGTTGTTGAAGGTCACGGAACAACCATTGACGTGGTTTTGGTTAATGGTGTGCTTCATGAAGGAGATCAAATAGTCGTTTGTGGCATGCAGGCATGGAAGTCTCCCCTTTTTTCTGTCCATTTCTTTAGTCATTAGGGAGCCAAAACTTTGTTGCAATCTTCAGATCCTCCATTGCAACGATTGTCTAACATTGTAACGTTCCCCTTTTCCTACTTTGTTTTGTGTGTAGGGGCCAATTGTTACTACAATCCGAGCGTTACTAACGCCTCACCCCATGAAGGAACTCCGAGTGAAGGTATGGAACTACGTGTTCCTTTAGGCACTCCAAGTTACTCGTTTTGCATTAGAACATCTATAACCTTAAATTTTCCCAAACTTGCATGGGATTGTTTGAACTCTAACAAAGATCATATGCTGGTAATATCTAGCCTGGGCTTGTCAAGGTGTCTCAACCCCAAATGTGGCTTACAAAAAATTGAAGGTTTAGTTTGTGTGGGGCCTCTAGCTCAAGAGTTATGTGGCTGTATGGAAACTTGAATTTACGAAGTCAGTTGTTCTTTTAAATTAGTGATAGGTATCAGTACCTGGTTTATTTGGACCTGTCTTTTGAGTTATTAAAATCACCTCAAGCTTGTGGATGCTTTCATGGACTTGGGGTTGTTGAGCTCCTACATTATTCTTAGTTTGCTGAGGTTTTTTGCCACTTTTAGTTTTCTCTGAACAAAAGAAACATAAGATCAGAAATTCGCTGTGGCACTTCCATATTTGTGCTCAAATTCCAACTGCCCCTGTTAAAATATGCTTTTCCCATTCATTCCTATTTAATTTTCCTAACGCGGGACACAAGTCTGCAGGTTCAGTTACGTCCTAATCTATTTTTGTGCTTTTGGACCTTGTGGTCCATGGAACATGAAAACAATCTGAAGAATGAAGTGATTTTTGTGTGTTTATTTCTTTTGATTTATCTGATATCTGATTTATCTAATGAAGTACTGATGAAAGTGCCTTCTTTTGTTTGGACAAAATCCTTGTCAGGGAACATACTTGCATCATAAGAAAATCAAGGCTGCCCAGGGTATAAAGATTACCGCTCAGGTAATTGTCATCTACTTGTAAATCTGTGAGCTCATTTTTGGTCAGTCTTAGGATCAAACTTAAAAGTATTTCGGGTATGAAACTTAATGCAGAGACTCAGAAGTGGATTTTATTTCTATTGTTAGAAAATTTATGTAGTTTTGAATCTCAGTTTAATCTGTAGTTAGAATCAGATGATGCTATGTTTGGGTGCTTACTTCCCTTTTAATTTAAAAAATAATTGGCATTAGTTTTTCTAGGATAAATCAAGCAGAGTAAGGTTTGATCTACTGGATATAGCTTTCAAGTCCTGATTAATGTTGGAAGTCAAACAATTTTTCATAAAGATTTGGAGGAGTCTTAGTAATTGCACGAAAAATGTTAAGTGGAGGAGCTATATCTTTGCGTGTACACCTCTTTCCTTTTTCTATTTTCTCTTGTAAGGAAACTAACCAATTCACTTGATGTCTCATGTTCAACAAATATGGTGAGATTTGTGCAAGAGGATTATAAGGTTTTTCTAATCTGGGCACAGACAGTCTCTTCTTTTCTTTTGTTCATGATGTCCCTGAACATATCAATTCTTTTTAGAATTTCTGATATTCATAATTCGGATATTATGTGATACCTTTGCAAAATATTCTGTTGGAAAAGCTGTACAATACCATCCTTTGTTGACTTAGAATAGTTGGTAAGAAATCCAATGGTTGTTCTTGTGTATATTTTGTTACTTCAATGAAGTTTGATTTGGAAGTACAACTTGCGAGCCTTAATCTTAGTTAGATTCCGTTGCATGAGTGTATTAATATATTTTGTTACCGATGTGTGATGCTGTCACAATTTACTATTTTATTATTGATTCAGTGGTGTTCTTCCATGAATAAGTGAGACTCAGATTTGTCCGTTCTACCTCTTGGTTCTGTTTATTCTTGTCAGGGCTTTGAGCATGCAATTGCTGGCACTAGTCTATATGTTGTGGGGCCTGGTGATGACGTGGAAGACATCAAAGAAGCAGCTATGGAAGATATGAAGTCAGTGATGAGCAGGATCGACAAAAGTGGAGAGGGAGTATATGTTCAAGCATCTACACTTGGATCATTGGAAGCTTTGCTGGAATTCTTGAAGACCCCAGAAGTAAGCATACCTGTCAGTGGGATTGGCATAGGCCCTGTGCATAAAAAGGATGTCATGAAAGCTAGTGTTATGCTTGAGAAGAAGAAAGAGTATGCAACAATCTTGGCTTTTGATGTCAAAGTGACACAGGAAGCTCGGGAACTTGCTGATGAGGCTGGTGTCAAAATTTTTATGGCTGACATTATTTATCACCTATTCGATCAGTTTAAAGCCTACATTGACACTATCAAGGAAGAACAAAAGAAGGAAGTTGCCGAAGAAGCAGTCTTCCCTTGTGTGCTCAAGATCGTACCGAATTGTGTCTTCAACAAGAAGGATCCCATTGTTTTGGGAGTTGATGTTCTTGAGGGCATTGCCAGGGTAATAACTTGTCTCGTCTATTGTGTTCTGATTCATTCATCTCATTCACCAACTTAATTCTAAAAAAAGAAAAGTAGAAGGTAATGGAATCTCTACATTACATTTGGGAAAAAGGAAAACCCGCTTGTTTGCACATCAGCAATACAAATAAGACTAGATGTCAACATTTAATGGGTTGCACTGATACTATCAGGTTTTCTCTAATTTCATACTCAACATTTTGTTGGGGAAAGGGATCTTGCATACTCACATTAATTTCTCGTTAAATGTGTTACCTTCTTGGTGTATAACCTTGTTTGAGACATAACTGTTCTGACATGAGCAAACTTATGGACAATCCCTATCTCTGTAGACTGTTTCTATTTGTTTGGTGAAACTATGTTGTAGTGATATTCGAAGAATTGGTGCTTTCTAGGCTACATCTTGTTTTGTTCATTTTAAAGTAAAATATATTCTCAAAAAAAAGTAATATATAAACTTTCTTACCAAAACTAATACTATTAAATTACTTCGAGTTTCTCTGTAATGTATTTACAAAACTTTCTCCTTTTCACTAGGGCGCTAGCACTTGTGAAATTTATGTTCTCATGTATCTGTTCTCTCTATAATTCTTTCTTAAAATTGAGAATCTTGATTTCTACTGGTTATTGTTATTACTGAGTTCTATGCTTCCAAGAGGTTTTTTGCATTCTGCTTTTATAACATGATTTTGCATATCCAAGGTAAGGTTTTTATTTACGAGATTTGGTCCTTGGAAAAACATGTTTAAGCTCACAGGCAAATTTCATTGTACTTGTCGTATTTCCATTTTTCGTCCATTATTAATTCTTTCATGCTTCCTTTAGAGCTTTTACTGGATGAGCATTCAACATATAGAGTTCAAGTCTTGTTTGCTTGATCTTATCACTTATGTCTCTTTAGTTTGTTGTAGTTTAGAGGTTCCTGCATAATTTAATTGTAGTGTGTAACATTGTGTTCTCTCTCCTTTTACCGTTCTCCACACGTCTCTCAATATATTGTTTGTTGCCATGATTTAAGTTGAAGGGTTTACCTTGATTAAGCTTTCCACTGTTTATGCTGGCAATAGTAGCACTCTACAATTTGCTATTTTACTGTTAAAAAGGTAGTAGCACTCCTCATATTCTCTTTTCTATAATCATCCATCGACTGCAAATTTTTCATGTATATTTTTGTCCTCATTGTGCTGATTGAATTTTAACAGATCGGAACTCCAATATGCATTCCTCAAAAGGACTTCATTGATATTGGTCGTCTTGCATCCATTGAGAACAACCATAGGCCTGTTGACTATGCAAAGAAAGGTCAAAGGGTGGCCGTTAAGGTATCAAGTGGTTGAGACATTGTAAATTTTGTAACGTAGGATTGATGTGTAATAGTTTCTCTTGATTCCCAATCTCGGTCTTGCATATCATCATTGTAAATTAATTTTTTTCAGTTCTAAGCAATTGATTTGGTCTTGCTTTTATATACCCATGAGGTCTCACTCCTTGCACATGTTTACAGATAGTTGGATCTAACTCTGAGGAGCAACAGAAGATGTTTGGCAGGCATTTTGAAATGGAAGATGAGCTTGTCAGCAAAATTTGTAGGAGGTCCATTGACATACTCAAGGCCAATTTCCGGGTATGTAGGGTTTTGGGTGAAGCTCCCTTTAACACATGCTCCTTTGTTTGAGCAAATGTCTAATTTTCTTACTGCTTCTTTAACCTTCTACAGAGGGACCTCTCAGTTGAGGATTGGAGACTTGTCATGAAACTGAAGACCCTCTTTAAGATACAATGAGACGGGTTCTTTATAGCTTTCAAAGGAGTTACTTCTTGGGATTCCGCTAAGCACCGCGTCGCAACTTAGCCAGCAGTTCATCGAGCAATAAGTGGTGATTTGACCACAAACGAGGAGTTTGGACTCAAAATAGAACACGCCTCCGGGACAGAGATGTAAAAGTGAAGAATGCAAGTGGTGTTGGCTGCTGCAATTGAGATTTCATTTTGTTGGTACTCGGAGCATTTTGTATATGGCGTTTTTGGTACTGAAGTGTTGAAGGAGCGTAGAACTGTGAGAATATTTGCAGGATGAGCGCAAAGAGTTTAAAATAATGAATAGATGGCGTTTATGATTCTATACACTTCTTCATAAGGATGTGATTTATACACTTGCTGCTGTGGAGAGATGGAATTTTTTGTTTCCTTAAAAGGAGAGCTTAATATTTGCATCACGTGTTGCATTTAGCCTCGTTCTCACATAGAATTAAACTGTTGAACCATGTTACAGTACATGCGTGAAGTTGCTTGACCAATTTTTGCTGGTCACCATTGACATCTCCGTGCGAACATGATCTAGAGATCCAACTCCAAAACATAAAATAGAGAAAAATAGCCTATTCTGCTAAGTTCGAACTAAACACGTTTGTGATAAACTGACCCAGCTGTTAGCTTGCCAATTGCTGCCACTAATCAGACGATAGATCTAACTGCTACAATTAGCAAGAGCTCCACTCGTGGTGAATGCATCAGACTCTAATTTTCTGATTTATCATGTTCTAGAAGTTTGTCACGTTGAAGACATCAAAAGATAAATAGTTTAAATTTAGGTGCTTCTGATTTGCACTATTAAATGCACTTGGAATTGAAAACATATCCAGGATAAGTGCTTCCGATTTGTACTTTATTAAGCACTTGGAATGGAAAAGACCAAAAAACGAAACTTTCCTGCATTTTTTTAATGTATAATGGAGAATGACGCATCATAAAGCAAGAAAAAGAAGAGGAAGGATGCGAGATTCATGCGTATTTGTGGAATGACCAGTGTTTATGATGATAAGGTATTGAGGAGTAGTTACTTTTTTGCCAATTAAAAGTTTGTGAGCTTGAAAGTGTCATGTATTTCTTAGATGTGGGCACAACAGATAAGACATACTAGCAGTAATTAAACTAGTGCTCTAAAGGAGTATCACTTTATCATTATTGAAGAAGAAAGAATTCTTCTTTAATTGGACCTAAACCGTGATTACGACAAGTGGAAGTCTCTTTGTATGTATGTATCAGTCCAGTCCTGGCCAATCTCTATATTCTTGAAATTGAAAAGGAAGTATAATAATGGGGAAGAGGCAACATAGAGATTTGTAATCATTCCATGCAGGGGCGGACTTAGAGGAGGGCGAGGGTGTTCACCCCAACAACTCAAATGGTCCAGGGTGTTCAAAATTCTCCCTAGCGTTCAAGGTTTGATTTCTCGGGACAACACTATTTTTTATGTCAGAGAGCGACGTCTCAGTAATGGAGTAGGAAGGAATAGGTAATGTGTTGCGTGAGAAGGTGCGGCCTCGGGGAGTTTGTTCTTGCCTCTTGCTTCATATGGCTGTCCGCTGTTGGCTTAGTTGTTTATCAACTTTTTAAGAATTCGGATGTGGATGGTTGCCTTTGTCTTGTCGTGGTGCAATTCTCACACTCATCCCCCACAATCCCACTAAATTATTATCAAATGCATGAGTGTCAAGCTAAACAATTTCTATTAATTAAACTACGAATTCTATATTAATGACATCCTTACTAATTACATGAGGTGAGTCAATATATTTTGTAAATACTTTAATGCCTTTTCTTTTCCTTTTATAGGATATGTGTTTGACTTAACATGAAATTTAAGAGAAATATTAAAAATATTCTTAAATTTCTGGTGTTAAAATGTCATGTCATTAAGGTTAAGGGTCAAATAAGAAAATCTGAAAGAGCTTCAAATATATAAATGTGTTCTTTTTAAAGAAAAGAGTAGGTCGCAGTGGTCGCCGACTGACTCGCCCCGGCCCCGAATTCGACCCGACACGACCCCGTTATAAAAAAAAAAAAAGCGGGGCGGGGCTCGAAGGCGGGGCAGTATGGTCCCGCCGACCCTTCGCCAGCCCCGATCCCGCCCGATCCCGCGACCCCGCCCGACCCCGCCCCGCCCCGCCTGGGCCGACTTCAGACAAAATAGCCGTTGTCCAACGGCCATTTTACATTTGGCCGTTGACAACGCCATTTTAGGCCTCCTCCCCAACCCCTACCCCGTTTATGTTTATTTTTAACCCCTATAAATACCTCATTCCTCTTCTTATTATTTTCACAAATCTTTCTACTCTCTAATCTCTCAATAAATCTCTAATTCTCTATACAACCTACATATTCAATCTATTTATTAATTTGAGAATTGGGAGTGAAGTTGACAACTAGCTTGAGGATTATCTATCGAGCAAAGTTTTAATTTTCAACCTCTCGATTACACGTCGACTCTACGTCGGCGTTTGGTACATTCGTTCTCTCATTAAATTATTATTTTGTCTTTATTTCATTTAGCACATTTAATTTCATTATCTTTAACTATTTATTAGCATAATTAAAATGAAAGGACTAAGAGGCATGTTGGGTAAGGGTAAGGGTCAGGCTTCTTCTAGTAGGGGTGGTAACAAGGGCAATGGTACTTCTTCTAGTATTCTTGTTCCAGCTATTCCTAGACAAGATGATTTTATAGATCCTGAAATGTTTCCTGAAATACCATATGATCTTGACACAAATGATTATCCTGAAATTGAAGAAGATTTTAATTTAGATGACACTCTAGTTGATGATACACCTACTAATGAAGATGATGATACACCCACTAGTGAAATGCCTCCTATCCCCCCTACTATGAGACGAGGTCCGGCAAAACGACCATTAAAATCAGTTGTATGAAAATATTTTGTGAGGGACGTAGCTAATCAAGTAGTCAGTATGTAAAACTTGTAAAAATGTTTATTCTTTTAAAAGCGGACAAGGTCATGGTGGGACGGGGTTTAGGAAGACACCTATTGCAAAACACAAAGCCTTGCATGCTCAATACATGATTGAAAAAGAAGGTGAGAAGACGTCCTCTCAATCGGACAAGGTTCACATACCATCGTCTGGAGAAAGTCAGTGGTCAAATTAACCCTATGACGGGGGGAGTTGTAGGCACTAAATACGATAAACATCAAGATCGAGAAGCACTAGCAAAATTAGTTGCTGTGGAGGGTTTGCCTTTTTCATTTCATGAATCTCCTGGTTTTATTCATTATATTAGAGATATGTATAATCCTCGCTTATAAAGGTTTTCCTAGATCAAGTTAAAAGAGATGTATTTAAATTTGCACATGAATATCAACGATTTACGTTATGCATTATATTATTTAAGTTGCAAAGTCGCTTTAACTTCGATATAGGTCGTAGTACTAACAACCATGATTATTTAACGGAACTTTGTCATTGGATAGATTATAAATGGTCTATGCAAAACGTATTTTAGCATATAGATATATAGATAGTAGGCACCTTGGTGAGTTTATTTACGAAAATATTTATTGATGTGATTATTACGGAATAACCGATAAAGTTATGAGTATTACATTAGATAATGCATCTTCTAACAATTACGCTATTAGTATTTTAAGAGATGTTTTAACTCCGTCTTTTCCAAAACATTTTCATATCAAATGTATGTGCCATATTTATAACTTAGTTGTAAAGGATGGTCTTTCACTTTTTCAAGATATTCTTGAAAAATACAATTTGCTATACACTTTATTTTTAAAAATAATAGAATTCAACAGAGAAAAGAATATAAAAACTTGCCACGATTGTGGACTATCTTCTGAAAAATTCGAAGAAGTACCAACTAGGTGGAATTCTTTATATGACCAACTAGTTGTTGCTTATGACTATAGAAAACCTATTACTTTATTTTTAACGCCCATAATCAAAATCCAAATGATATGATTGTGGATACTGATTGGGAGAAAATTAGAGAACTTATTGTATTTTTAGAAAATTTTCAACGAGCAACAAAAGAATTTTCTACTTTATATTATCCTACTATTTCAACTATGTTGTTTTATATAGCTATAATATTTTTACTTCTTAAAGAATATATGAAAAACACGCTTATCTGCAGCCTATTAAAAAATGTTTATGAAATTAAAGAAATATTTTATTCCTATTCCCTATTTATATTATTGGTGTATTAAACCCGACTATTAAAGTAGAGGGTTGTAAAAGTCGTATTCAAAATATTTATACCTGTATGGACGTACTACCACCTCCAACTCCCAAAAATTTAAATGTTGAGCCACCTATTGAACTAACGCTAGAAGAAGTGTTGAATAACGTAGAGGATGAATGCAAAAAAGTATATCGGCATTACCAGCAAGAAAGTGCTAGTAACCAACCGACTTTTGTACCATCTTCTTCTTCAACACAACCTAAAAAAGACAAGGTTTTACGTGGCTAGGCCTAGTATTAATTCTATTGAAAGCCTCAGAAATAGAATGTGCGGTGGTAGCAGTGCTAACCAAATTAGTGAGTTCGATGTTTTTGTTTTGCAGGGTAATTTACCTTACCAAACAGTTATCAATGAAGAAGGAAAGGAAGACTTTTGAAATATTGAGCGAATGAGAAGACATTTCCGACACTTTCAATGATGGCGAGATATTTTGAACATTCTGCGTCATCAATCGCCAAAGCGCTTTTTCGCAGCAAATTTCAAATAGAGAGCACAGACACTCATTAGCGGGAGACACTTGGAGATGGCACTATTCAGAGATTGGATACGAGCGAGCGAAGGAGGCGCACAACCAGAGATTAACGAAGAAGACGACAACTACAACGACATTTTATCCGAAGGCATGAGTAGCGGCGTGGAACAATTTGATCAAGATATACCAATTCCAACAGAAGAACCACAAGAAATTATAAAGAAATTAGAAAAATATTTTCAAATTGGTAATTTATTTCATTGCAATTTTTAAATTTTTCTATGTCTTTCACTCTTTTGCAATTTTTTTCAACAACAGTACACTACAATGTAATTTTGAATCTTGTATATTTGATATTTCAATGAAATTAATAATATAAGAGGCACAAAAACCTTGGGATGTTTTTACACTATTCTTGTCTTTGTTTAATTATTTAGTTTATAACTTTATACTTTATAGTTTATACTTTATACTTTATTAGTTTATAAATATATTATATATATGAGTATAATACTATAATACTATAATTATAAATTATAATACTATAAGTCTATAATATTATAGTATATGACTATGTATATGACATTATGACTATATGACAAGTATATGTTAATGCTACTTTGTTAGTACTTAGTAATTTAGTATTTTTAATTTAGTGAAAAAATAAAAAAAAATAAAAACACAAAACCCGCCAACCCGTCCCGTCCCGACCCGTTCGCCCCGACTTACCAGCGGGGATCGACCGGGACGGGACACGGTATGGTCCCGCCCGACCCGACCCCTCCAGGCCCGCCCCAGCTCGACCCCGCCCATTTTCCCCGCCCCGACCCCGTCCCGCTCCCGCCAAACCCGACCCCGGTGGGCCCGGACCGGCCCACTGGCCAGCCCTAGAAAAGAGTGAGAACATAAGGTAATTATTTCCTATGTGCTCATTCCATTTAATTATGTGCTACGGAGCTCACAAATATAAAAGAAGATTTTTTCTTCTTACTTGTATTCAGTTTGTGTTAACTAATTTTCTCATAAAAAGATTGTGGGGAACAACCAAGATTCCTATATATAAACATTAATGATACCACTAGAAACAGAGGAATTACTTTATCAGTATTAGTACGTAACTACTACACTAAATATGGAGATGAGTCGTAGTAATGTTAGTGGCGGCGATGGCAGCAATGACGGCCCTCTGTTCGACAGTTTTAGGACGGAACTGCTGTCTCCGGCTGCTCAGGCGGTGGTGAATCAGTCGTCGTCATCTTCAGCGTCATGGATGCTTAATGTTAGCGAATTCCGTCTTCCCGAACGTCGCTCCTCCGATCATCACTCATTCATTGTCCGTCGTCTACTTCCCACTCCCAGTATGTATATGAAACTATGTGATATATCCCTCACTCGTCTTTACAATGCATTAAGCCTTTAACTGAGATAGTATACAAAAAGTTGGAGTCTTAACTTTGACAGAAATGGATCATGTATGTTCAAATGAAGGTGATTGTTCTCATATTTGCAAAAAAACATTACTCGCTTATGCATCCTCTTTGCATGGTTAAACTACAGTATCTAGACTATTAGTGAATATTCTTCAAATATTCACAGTATATATTGTATTTATTATTGTCATGTATTTAAGGTAATTTAGGATTTTTACTGTATTAGGAATCACATTTGTACAACTATATATATTATGATTAATGAAAGAAATCCCTAAGGGAAATTATTCAAATATCTTACATGGTATCAGTAGCCTAAACCCCAAAACATTTCTTCTCGAAATTCTCGAAATCCGCCCCCCTTTCTCCTAAATCCCCTAAAACCACTGGTTCTACCTCCGACTTATTTGACACCCCCTCCTTCCTCAAAGTCTTCTTTTCATCCGGCGTTTGCTGTCACAAACATCAAGAACTTTGTCCCTATAATTCTTGATCAAGAAGACTGTCAATATTCTATGTGGGTAGAACTGTTTTATATCCATGCGTGCGCGTATAACGTGCTTGATCACATTGATGATTCAATCCCTCGCCCACTGAGATTGATGACTCGACATGGCGTCGTCTTGACGCCATTATCAAACAATGGATATATGGTACCATCTCAAAGGACTTGTTGTGTACTATCCTGAAAACAGGTGCTTCGGCACGCGAACTTTGGGTACGCTTGGAGGAAATATTTCAGGATAATAAAAATATTCAGGCGGTGTATTTAGAGGAGCAGTTCAACAACACACGTCTTGAGAATTTTAACAACATTTTCGAATAAACTGAAACTCGTTGCTGATCAACTTTCTCACGTTGGGACAACTGTTTTTGAGACTAAAATGGTACTACAACTTGTTGCAGGATTACCGAAAGAGGAATATGATACTCTTGCAACGATGATTCAACAGGCTGATCCACTTCCAACTTTCAACAAGGCTCATTCACAATTGTTGTTGGAAGAAACACGACGTGCTAAACAGGATGAGCATAATAAAAAAGCACTTGCCGTTGAAAACATGCAGTCGCCAACCATCACCACAGCTCCACCATCGCCGGACAACCAGCAGCAGCAGAGCTACGGCGGAGGTCGTGGGCAAGGCAATAAAGGGAAGGGCCGCGGCAAAGGCAAGGCCCATCAGGCCGCATCTCCAGCGCCTCATTATTTCGATGGGCGGCCCACAACGCGCAAACTTCGCTGGCTTCACGCCGCCTTACCCGACTACAAAGGCCCAAGTCCAACAAAATTGGAGGCCAAGTGTTCTGGGCCCAGCTCCCTTCAGTCCGAGATCGGCCCAATAGATGCCTCATCAGGCCCGTTTGATGGCGGGCCATCAGTTTCCACAAGCCACTGATTTAGGCCAAACTTTCAACACTATCAGCCTGCAACAACCCGACAATAATTGGTAACTAAGTTATGAGTGTCGATCACTAGCCTATTTTTGATGGACTGGGTGAATTTTAGACCAATCAGAGGTCGTCAACAGAATTTTAGAAAATCTGTGTGCTAATACCCACCAAAGTACAAAATTACGAATTTGAGTTTCTTGGCTTATAAATGCAATAATATGCGATATCGACCATGAAGAAGTAATGAGTGTCGATCACCAGCCTGTTTTTGATGGATCAGATGAATTTTAGGCCAATCAGAGATCATCGATCGGATTCTAGAAAATCTGTGTGCTAATAGCCACCGAAAGTGCAAAAAATCACGAATTTGAGTTTCTTGGCTTAGAAATGCAATAATACAAGACGTCGACCATGAAGAAGTAATGAGTATCGATCACCAACCTGTTTTTCTTAGCTTACTATGCGTTTAGCAACTGCATAATTGATTTTTCTACGTACTATGCATCTATAAAATGCATAATACGTTTTTCTACGTAGTATGCATTTAGCAAGTGCATAATAGAGTTTTCTATGTATTATGCATTTAGCATGTGCATAATAGGTTTTTCTACGTACTATGCATTTATCAAGTGCATAGTAATAGTTTCTACGTACTATGCATTTAGCAAGTGCATAATAGATTTTTTACGTACTATGCATTTAGCAAGTGCATAATAGGTGTTTTTACGTACTATGCTAAAGTACTATGCATTTAGCAAGTGCATAATAGAGTTTTACTAAATACTATGTATTTAGCAAGTTCATAATAAGTTTTAGGCCAATCAGAGACCGTCGACTAGAAGCTAGAACATATGTGTGCTAATACCCACCGAAAGTGCAATAAATCACGAATTTGAGTTTCTTGGCTTAAAAATGTAATAATACGCGACGTCGACCATGAAGAAGTAATGGGTGTCGATCACCAGCCTGTTTTTCTAAGCTTACTATGCGTTTAGCAAGTGCATAATTGGTTTTTCTACGTACTATGCATTTATAAATTACATAATACGTTTTTCTACGTAGTATGTATTTTTTAAGCAATCCACGGACTCGCGGACCGAGGTTATTTTATATATTCGAAAGGAAAGATACAGGGAGCCCCGGATGGAAAAAGAGTACACTTCTTAACCAGAATGCAGAAAAAAAGATGAAGCTAAAATTAGAAATGTTATGATCATCACAGAGTTTATAATACACTCTGGGATGTCATTACACTTTGTGATACTATAGTAATGAAAAAATAATAGAAGAACAAATATAGAATGACTAAACTCTGAACTTATAAAATCTTCAAAACCTAGTACATTTTCTTCTTCATTGCCCAAATACTCTTGAAATTTAATCATTTCTTAGATTAGGATCTTGTGGTAATTGTTGATGCTACTGGAGCTTTCTTGTTCTTCTTTGGTTGTTGATTTGTAACTTTATCCATCATCCTGTCGAAGGTTTTTGCATTCTCTTCTATGGATTTGTTAATAAAGTCACTTTGTACCTACATTTGGTGACATCGCTCACTAATTCTCAATTGATATTCACTGATCTCATTCATTAAAAGCACGTCCAAAGAGATTTGTTTATCCTTTCGTGTGGTTGGTTCTTCAATCATGAGTAGGGGTATGCGCCCATCATCCATGTTTCTAGTGTTTGTTTGTTCTATTCGCCGTGTCTGATGGATGAACCTCACCTCAAATAGAACATCAAGAAAATCTGAAGGCATTGCAATAAATTTCTTCAACAATTCCTTTCTGTCATCTTCAAAACTCGTGGCAGATTCCTCATCAAACATACTAGATAGGGATTCATCATTCTCATCCTCATTCTCATCAACAAAATATGGAATCTCAATACATTTGGTTGTAATTGGTGTATATGCAGTTGCTCGGTGATTTAGTACCTTAACACTTTGTGTGATTGAAGCCGTCGCATGACCTGCAGCTGTAGGGGGTCACCAGCCGAGACATCAACAACATCTGCATGAACCGCAGGAGCATCTTGACCAGCAGCCCTCAACGCATCCTCAGCAACAGCTGCTGGAGCATCCCCAACAGTAGTACCATCCCCTGCTTTTGCAATTTCTTCCATCTCTTCCGCAATCTCAAGTGTGACCAAGGCATTGACCACAACAACATCAGCCGTGGTTTCTGTAGAGACAACATAAGCAACAGCAGAGATAACAACAACATCATCTGTAGTCTCAACAGTCGCAGCTACATCAACTGATGTAGTAACAACGTCAATAACTCCTGCTGCAGCCACAACAACAGCAATTTCAAGTGTGGTTCCAATGGCATTAACCTTTGCAGACACCACAGCAGTAGCCTCAACCGCATCTTCCACTGCAACTATAGCAGCCGCATCATCATCCGCAACCACCTCCTTCACAGCCACTGCATTGTCGACCACGACTGTCTCAACATCAGTAGTAGTCACAACACCCCCAACAACCATAACAAACTCTACTACATCAGCAGTGGTATGAGCAGCCACTGTAGCAACAACCTCAACATTTGCATAAACCTCACCATTTGCAGCACCACCAACACCATCAACATTGTCATGAGCTGCATTATTATCAGTAGCCTCCTCCTCATCTTCCATATCATTCAAAGCATTAAAGGAGTTTTGTCTTTTCTGGCTAGTGTTTCCAGTCTAATTTTGTAGGCTTTTGGCGCGATTTGTCTTGTTATGTTTCCCTAAAACAGTGGACCATTCTTGGCTTGGCATAGACTTTTCAGTTGTTGGATTTTTGGGCGGTAATGGACGGCTAGGTTGTGAAGAGGAAGGATTGGGGTTCAACTTCTTTCCTTTTGACGCCATAACATCACCTCCATTTCCACCATCTTTTTCCTTCACCGATTTCAACTCCGGATTGATATTCCAACATCCATCAATGTCATGGCCTTGTAATTTGCATTGAGTGCAATACTTAGGCAAGAAGTCAAAGAGTATTCTTTGCCATTTGGTATGTACTATGCCATTCTTCTTGTGTGCTATTTGTATTCTTGTTGGATGAGATTGTAGCAAGTTTACCTCAACCTTAACCTTGACACATCTAGGCCTTGTTTTGTTCATAGTGGCCGAATCTAGGGCTAAAGGTTTGCCCACCGCCGCCGCCATTGAGAATACTGCAGATTTATTATAGAAATTAGGGGCCAATCCGGGGAAGGAGATCCAACCCCAAGCAATATGAGATTCTTCTTCCGGATTAAAAACCACATCCCAAATGAAAGTTCTCATGAACAATTTCTTGTTCTTCTCCTTTATCCAGAAACCAGGGCTTGACATCAATACTTCATAATCCTCTTCAATTGTGCATCGAATTAGAATATGTTGATTATGTAGCAACCCTATTGTAACATCCGCTTACAACCCACATTGCTTTGGAATCTCATTCCTTAGCAATTCAAAGTCGGACCATCCTTGAGTAAACTTACCAATAACAACAAGTTTCAAGTATTGTTCTAAAATCATCAACTCAATTTCCTCCTCCTCAAACATCATAGTAGGTTCGCCATGAAGATATTGGATAGGTTTGAGAGGGATATGACATGAAGAACTTGAAGCGACACAAGTCCTAGAGTTTCAGTTTTGAATCAAGTCAAATAAAGTAGTCCCTCCATTAACACTCACAATACCACTAGGGTTATGAGGGTTGAACACAGGAGGGAGATGTGTTCTGCCGCCATTGGGAACGACGGGAACAGTTCTAGGGTTTCTGTGAACAATATTTAGAAAATTCATGTGCTAATATCCACCGAAAGTGCAAAAAAATCACGAATTTGAGTTTCTACGCTTAGACATGCAATAATATGTGACGTTGGCTATGACAAAGTTATGGGTGTCGATCAACAACCTATTTTTGATAGACTGGATGAATTTTAGGTCAATCATAGACCGTCAACCGAATTGTAGGCCAATCAGAATGCTAATACCCGCCGAAAGTGTAAAAATTCATGAATTTGAGTTCTTAGGCTTAGAAATTCAATAAAATGTGACATCGTCCATGACAAAGTCATGGGTATCGATCACTAGACAGTTTGTGATTGACCGTGTAAATTTTAGGCTAATCAGAGACCGTCGACCGGATTCTAGAAAATTCATGTGCTAATATCCACTGAAAGTGCAAAGAAAATCACGAATTTGAGTTGCTACGCTTAGAAATGCAATAATATGTGACGTTGACTATGAAAACGTTATGAATGTCGATCAACAACCTATTTTTGATAAACTGAGTGAACTTTTGGCCAATCAGAGACCGTCAACCGAATTTTAGGCCAATAAGAATGCTAATACCCGCCGAAAGTGTAAATATTCATGAATTTGAGTTCTTAGGCTTAGAAATTCAATAAAATGCGACATCGGGCATGACGAAGTCATGGGTATCGATCACAAGACTGTTTGTGATTGACCGTGTGAATTTTAGGCTAATCAGAGACCGTCGACCGGATTCTAGAAAATTCAGGTGCTAATATCCACCAAAAGTGCAAAAAAATCACGAATTTGAGTTTCTACGCTTAGAAATGCAATAATATGTGACGTTGGCTATGAAAAAGTTATGGGTGTCGATCACCAACCTATTTTTGATAGACTGGGTGAATTTTAGGCCAATCAGAATGCTAATACCCGCCGAAAGTGTAAAAATTCATGAATTTGAGTTCTTAGGCTTAGAAATTCAATAAAATGCGACATCGGCCATGACGAAGTAATGGGTATCGATCACAAGACTGTTTGTGATTGACCGTGTGAATTTTAGGCTAATCAGAGACGTCGACCGGATTCTAGAAAATTCATGTGCTAATATCCACCGAAAGTGCAAAAAAATCACGAATTTGAGTTTCTACGCTTAGAAATGCAATAATATATGACGTTGGCTATGAAAAAGTTATGGGTGTCGATCACCAACCTATTTTTGATAGACTGGGTGAATTTTAGGCCAATCATAGACCGTCAACCGAAGTTTAGGCCAATCAGAATGCTAATACCCGCCGAAAGTGTAAAAAATCATGAATTTGAGTTCTTAGGCTTAGAAATTCAATAAAATGCGACATCGGCCATGACGAAGTAATGGGTATCGATCACAAGACTGTTTGTGATTGACCGTGTGAATTTTAGGCTAATCAGAGACCGTCGACCGGATTCTAGAAAATTCATGTGCTAATATCCACCGAAAGTGTAAAAAAATCACGAATTTGAGTTTCTACGCTTAGAAATGCAATAATATGTGACGTCTGCTATGAAAAGGTTATGTGTGTCGATCACCAACCTATTTTTGATAGACTGGGTGAATTTTAGGCCAATCAGAGACCGTCAACCGAATTTTAGGCCAATCAGAATGCTAATACCCGCCGAAAGTGTAAAAATTCATGAATTTGAGTTCTTAGGCTTAGAAATTCAATAAAATGCGACATCGGCCATGACGAAGTAATGGGTATCGATCACAAGACTGTTTGTGATTGACCGTGTGAATTTTAGGCCAATCAGAGACCGTCGACCGAATTCTAGAAAATTCATGTGCTAATATCCACCGAAAGTGCAAACAAATCACGAATTTGAGTTTCTACGCTTAGAAATGCAATAATATGTGACGTTGGCTATGAAAAAGTTAAGGGTGTCGATCATCAACCTATTTTTGATAGACTGGGTGAATTTTAGGCCAATCAGAGATCGTCAACCGAATTTAGGCCAATCAGAGAACATCAACCGAACGAAAGTGTAAAAATTCATGAATTTGAGTTCTTAGGCTTAGAAATTCAATAAAATGCGACATCGGCCATGACGAAGTAATGGGTATCGATCACAAGACTGTTTGTGATTGACCGTGTGAATTTTAGGCTAATCAGAGACCGTCGACCGGATTCTAGAAAATTCATGTGCTAATATCCACCGAAAGTGCAAAAAAATCACGAATTTGAGTTTCTACGCTTAGAAATGCAATAATATGTGACGTTAGCTATGAAAAGGTTATGAGTGTCGATCACCAACCTATTTTTGATATACTGGGTGAATTTTAGGCCAATCAGAGACCGTCGACCGGATTCTAGAAAATTCATGTGCTAATATCCACCGAAAGTGCAAAAAAATCACGAATTTTAGTTTCTACGCTTAGAAATGCAATAATATGTGACGTTGACTATGACAAAGTTATTTTTTTTTTTTTTTTTTTTTATTTTTTATAAGGCAATTTTTATTTATCGAAGATAAGGATACAGGGGGCCCAGAGGGGAAAAGTACAGTACAAGAAAACCTGACTAATCCGACTGAGGCACGCAGGCCTCTAAAAGCTAGAATGCAAAAAGAAAGAAGAAGCCAGAACCAAGTACTCTATGATCATCACAGAGTTTATAATACACTCTGTGATGATGTTACACAAGATAATGCTAAAGTAGTGAGAATAAATTACAAGTACAAAGGTATAATCACGCTTTGGGCTTATAAAAAATTCTAGATGTTGTGTCGATTCCTTATCCTCTTCCAAATATTGTTGGAACTTGATCATCTATATCTGGTTCTTGGGTAATCTTCGTGGCCGAAGACATCGTGGTTTTTCCTTGGTCGCCCTCTTGTTTTTTCAAGACTTGATGTGATGATAGGGGTTGTCCCCTTATTTTTCACTTGTACCTGTGAGACTCTTATCGGCTCAGGCGGCCATTCTATCGGGAACTCATCGTGAGAAGGACTTGCCCCTATCACTCGCTCCCTCTTTTCTGATCTCTGTATCTCCTTTGATAGCATTTCATATTCGCCATCTTCTTCTGACTCAAACTCTTCTTCTTCCTCCTCATATTCATCCATTGTTGTGGCTGCTTCTTCATAGTCTGAATCAAGTCCTTCTTCTTCATCTGTATCTTCATACTCATCTTCGTGATCAACACTATCACTACCCGAGGATGTAATGCCATCAAGTCGTTGATTTATTGCAACTTTGATTGCGCTCACAATTGTGTCTCATCGGTTCGAAGCATCCGCATCACCGTAGAATCTGCAACACCGCAGAAAAGTTGCATCTTTGCTCTTCTATATAGCTTGGGCCGAGTTTTGTGTGTTGTGATATTAGCTTTGCAATCTCCTCGGCATTTGATGTTATCCTAAGTCGCTTCATTACCTCCATCGACCATTCAAAGTTTGCAAAGAAGCAGCAGTAAATCGCACTCGTAAGTAGCGGCAGAAGCAGGGCTGCAGGGCGTGAGCAAAGATCGCAGATTCAAGACAAAGAGCAGACCAGAGATCCACAACCATCGCACTCGACCAGCAACTCCAGCAAGAAGAGCAGGCAGAACTGCAGAAGGCACCACTGAGCAACATGTCTCGCAAAGAAGCGGAGGTAGCAAAGAAGAGAGCAACAACAAGCCTTCAGAAGCGGTAGGGTAAAGAAATGCAGCAGCCTTCATCAACAAAGAAGAATAAAGAGTGGCAACAGAAATTGAACGAGCAAGAAGCAGAGGCAAATGCGGCAGCTTCATCAAAACAACAAAGAAGAGCCTCAATCTCCCAAGAGACCAATTTCAAAGACGGCAGCAGACAAGATCCTTATGAAACACCCTACCGCAGACGACCAAAGACCCACTACTATTACATCACCCATCCCTACAAATGGCATCATCACCCGACAAAATGTTAAAGGCATTGGAGTTTGATAAAAGGTTGTGGTTTTGGTTTTGAGTGTTTTTGTGAGGTTTTTTGTTTTTGTTGTTTTGGATGGTTTGACATTCCTTTTGGTTGTCTCGGCCCTTTCCTTTATGTAGAGTTTTGTTTGGGATAGCATCCGGAACTTGTTTTGGAGTGTCCGGATTGTTATTTGGAAGAGTAGGCTTAACTATGGGGGCAAAGGGGGTAGGCATCTCCTTTGAAGGTCTCAAAGATGGGTCAAGTTTCCAACATCCATACTTATCATGACCTTGTAGGCAACACTTAGTACAGTATTTAGGGAGAAAATCAAACTCAATTTTATATGACTTAGTGATGATATCCTCATTCTTACCAATTTGGATTTGAAATTGAGTGGGATGCTCCCTCAACAAGTCAACCTCAACTTTGACACGAGCACAACTAGGTCGAGTCTTATTTATGGTTGCTTTGTCTACACAAATAGGCCTACCAACACCAAGCAAAAGACAACAAGGTTGACTCTCAAAGTAGTTGGGCGGTAAGTTGGGAACGAGATCCAAGCCCAAGCAATGCTGGTCTCTTTAGTGGGGTCGAAATTAATCTCCCATTTCATAGAACGATCGGGTGAGATCGTTCTTCTTCTTAATATCAAACGACCCATTGATAGACATTAACACATCATAGTCCTCCTTAATGGAGCATCTAATGAGAACATGTCTACTACACAGGTAACCAATATTGACACATGCTTTAAGCTTGAGTTGCTTAGGTATCTCAGTCCTTAAGAATTCTATGTCAGGCATTCCATGACTGAATTTACCTATTACAGCCCATTTCAGATTTTGTCGCAAAACCAAGACATCTATTTCAGTTTGTTCAAACTTGAATGTAGGTTCCCCATGTAAGTAGGTTACCTGTTTGAATGGCAATGGAGTTGGAAGATGGCTATTTAGAGTTGTAGAAGGACTTGTTGATCCATGTATCACAGTTGAAGGTTGGATAGCTTGAGCATACTGTTTTTCAAGTGTGTGACCAGTCTGCTCAGTTGCTGTTAGAGGCAGAACAGCCAATGGAATGCCACTGTTTGCTGGAATTATGCGACGAAAACTTCCATTTTGGTCCAATGTCAGTGAATTGTTGTGTTGGGGGTGTGGTAACGATGGAAAATCAGTGGAGAGTGACCGGACAACCTCATCAGGAGGTTGCCCAGTCGCAACAGCAACCATTGCTCAGAGCCTAAAGAATGAAGGTGCAACAATGACGAAATGCAAAATAGGTAGAATTGAGGCACGAAATTGGTATTAAATTGTTGCTAGGAACAAGATGGACACAATGGTATAACACTCGAACCTCGACGAACACAGTATCGTCGTCTAGGGTTTCGGGGTTAGAGGTTCCAGGTGACTCGACGAGCAGGAGAGAGTCGACGACCCTGGTGGATAAAGAAATGACGGCAATAAGATGGTGAATCTATTGGAACCACCCCCAGACCTCGACTTTGCCTGAGTTGGCCGGAATATTGAAAAAACGATCGGCGAACAGAGAGTTTTTCGATCTGAAATAACCGGTGATATAGGTTGAATCGAAGGTCAAGGGTACCATGAAAATGACGGCCTTTGGAAGACGAAGCTTTTGGGATAGGTTTCGTCTCCAATGGTTAACGGAGGTGGCCGGAAATGGCTAAAAACCGACGGAATTACTGTTCACGACGGGAAATCGCCTTCTATTTGAGTTCTTTTTATGAAAAAGTTTATGAAAAAGTTTATGACAAAGTTATGGGTGTCGATCACCAACCTAGGGTTTAGGGTTTAGGGTTTAGGGTTTAGGGTTTAGGGTTTAGGTTTTTTTTTTTTGAATAATCATCCAGGCACGTAGGCCCAGGTTTTTTATTAATAAACGAAATAAAATGGGGCCCTGAGGGAAATACAAACAAATAAAGAGATAGTCCTTTAATTTGCCTGCTAGTCCTATCTAGGCGTAGCATAGGTCTATCCCGAATGTAAAAAGAAAGACGAAGCCAAGATGAGGTAAGCTATGATCATCATAGAGTTTATAATGCACTCTATAATGATGTTACAATTGATGATACTAAGGTAGAGTAATAATATAATCACAAAGCTAGGAGCTCTAAACTCTGTTCTTATAAAATCTTCAAATCCAAGTACCTTGTCCTCCTCGTCATCTAATAATCCCTGATATAAAATCATTTCTTCTTTGATCTTGTGATTACTGCCAATGGGAGTGCCGGTTTTTTAGCTTGTTTGCCTTGCCGTTGTTGCTGTGCTGTTGAAGACTCAGCTTCTATTCTAGCCTTGGGTATTGCTTCCTCGATCCTTCTCATCTCAAAGAAACATATCCATCAGATCCGGACGCCCTGAAACATGTGACCAAGTGCTATCTGAAGCTCCTCATCATCAAGTATATCTTCTTCCATACCTTCATCAATAGCAATCGGTCTTGGTTCAGATTCATACGGTTCCATGGTCCAATCCCGTCTATCTTCTGTGGACGAAATAATCATGTCGGAATTCCTTAAGACATCTTCAAAATTTGTCATACCATAGAATTCACCATCACTTTCCATTTCCGATCAAAGGCTTCACGGTTCGCAATCTCGACTTTTGATAGCTTGTGTGAAGAATCTGTGAAACATATCCATCTGTCTCACCCCGCCTCCTCCGCTACTATCGCACTCCAAAGGAATGGCGGTGGTAGTTTTATTGGAAGGAATGTCCGATGAGGTTTTATTCGTACAAGGTTGAGGGGAAGGAAAAGACATTCTTAAGCCAATTTTGAGCACTTGGGTTTTTGAGGTTGTGGGCTTTGAGTTATTTAGGTGTTTAGTATTTGAACTTATTTGAGGTTGAGTTGTGGAGCCCGTATCAAATAGAATTTGACTGGGTTTTCTTGTATTTTTGAAGTGTATTTGGGCTTTGGGTTTGGGCCTTTTATTTGTAGGTTTTAAAGGAGTAATGGTTTGTGGTATGGGGTATCTGGTGCAGGGGTGGGGGTTAGTTACGGGTTTGGTGGGTTTCGGCCGTTACTTGGGTCGGGTCGGATCAGCGCTGGGTAGGGTTTCCGTAGGTATATTAGGGTTTGCGGGTGGTATCGACGGAGGGGTGGGATTGATGTCGCCCACGCCGAGGAGTAGGGTAGGTGGGCCACGGGGTGTGGTCAGAATTGGATCGGGTTATTGGGTCGGTCGGTCCAAACCGGAATAATTTCGACGATATTTGGAAGGTTGTTTTGATCTGGAGGAGGGTAGGGGTGTGTTGATGGGGTGGATCCGGAAGGAGCGGGTAGGTTCGGGTTATGGGTTGAGTTGTCGCCTGCCTGGGTCATCATGGCGGGTAGGGTTTCAAGGGGCATTTTAGGGTTTGTTGTGAGGGTTTCGGTTATAGGGGGTTGGACGAGGGGGGTAGGTGGGTCTGTGAGTGGGGGGGGGTGGGTCTGGAGGGTGGGGGGGTAGCAATCTGGGGATCGGGTCGGGTCACGGGTAGGGTTTGCAAAGGTGGGTTGGCGGCTAGGGTTTGGGTAAGTGGTTTAGGTTTTTTGACGGGGGTATTGGGCTAGGGTTTGGCCCAAAGAAGAATGACGCATTTCTGGGCTAGCGGGCGAAGGTGTGGAGGGAGGTGGATCAGGTGGGTCGGCATTAGGGTTCCGGCGGTCAGGGTGGCCGCCGGTAGGGTTCCGTCGATCTGGGGGATTTCCGGGGGGGTTTCCGGCGCCGCCACAAATTTTTTGGCTCAAATTTTTGGGGTGTTTCATCAGGGGGGGATATTTCGACGAGGAGGTGGTGGTTCCGGCCACCTTATTGGCCGGAATTTCTTCCCCCTTCTCCAAAACCTTAGAAAATGGTTCTTTTTGGTTTTGATTTGTATTTTTTCTATTCTTTTTACCCGTGACTACTTGCCAGTCGACGGGGTTGTTGGGTTTCGGATCTGGAGGGGTGGTTTTGGCGTTGGAAGAAGGAAGAGAAGGGTTTTGAGAATTACCTTTTTCCTTCGCCGACGATTCCTCCATTGATTCATCACCTTTTTCATTCTTCTTTGGTCTCAGATCCGGATTCAATTTCCAACACCCATCAATATCATGACCTTGAAGCTTGCAATTAGTACAATATTTTGGCAAAAAATCAAACCTAATTCTTTGCCATTTGGAATGTACAATTCCATTCTTTTTGAATGATAATTGAATCTTTTGAGGATGAGATTTTAACAAATCTACTTCAACCTTAACCCTAGCACAACTAGGTCTAGTCTTCCTCATAGTAGCCGAATCTAGAGTAATAGGCTTCCCTACCGCCGCCATTGAAAACAAGGCCGAATGGCCAAAAAAATTCGGTGGAAGGTTAGGAAAAGAAATCCATCCCCAAGCAATATTCGACTCTTCTTCAGGATTAAAATCAACATTCCAAATGAATGTTCTCATCAACAACATCTTATTCTTTTCCTTGATCCAAAAACTTGGGCTTGACATCAAAGTGTCATAATCTTCTTCGATTGAACATCGAATAAGAATATGGCGATTATACAACAACCCAATGGTAACCTCAGCCTTCAAACCACATTGTTTAGGAATTTCCTTCCTTAATATATCGAAATCACTCCAACCATTTGAAAACTTACCAATAACTGCAAGTTTCAAATTTTGTTCTTGAATCATAAAATCGATATCTTCCTCTTCAAACATAACCATAGGCTCACCATGAAGGTAAGTGATGGGCTTAAGGGGTACGAAATTAGAGGAGGAGGGAGGAGGGGCGACGGCGGAACTAGGGTTTCCGTCCGCCGCCACTGTTAGGGAAGTCGACGGAGGGTGGGTGGTTTTGACGACGCCCGAAAAGGTGGGGTGCACGGTGGTGAGGGTGTGGCCGACCACGGAGGTGGCGGCCTGGCCATGACGCCATAGTGGCGGAAACGTAAAAAGGGGGTAGGGTTTTTCCGCCTCAAGGAGGAGAGAGAAGAGAGCAAAATAAAAATGTTGGGGTTTAGGGTTTAGGGTTTAGGTTTTTTTTTTTTTTTTTTTTTTTTTTTTTTTGTTTTTTTTTTTAGATAATCCACTAGGCTTGTGGGCCTAGGTTATTTTATTAATAATGAAAAATAAAAACATACAGAGTTTTAGAAATGAATGCCAACAGGTTACAAAATGAAACAAATAACCTATGCATCATTTTGGATCTATGTGTCCAAAATGACAATATAAAAAAGATCTAGTCTAAAGAAAGTCTGCCAATGTAGAGGAAATCTCATGTGAAATTTCCCAGTGTAGGTGATGATAGTGTGTCGAGTAGGATTGTGTCCCCAGTCTGAGTCCTAGATGCACAATCCTGTCGATACTCGCCTCGGCTGTAGATCATGGCTCTAAAACTCTGCAATCCATCATCATATCTGTCACATACCAAACCGCAAAGATAACCTTCCCTATGTGGTGTCGCACCACCAGGAGAATGAGCATAACTAGATGCTAATACCACTCGCTGGCGATAGGTCACCTCATAGTTCCAGTGTTCTCCAACGATCTGTGTCTGTAAACGCTGAATCTGCTCTCTATGATCATGTCTGTGAAGAGCTGTGATACCGTCTCTTCTGTCAGAAAGTCCTCTACTATGTAAAGAGGTATGGTCCTGTATCATGGGTCCTCCAAGTCTGTAACTCTCGGATTTCCAGATGTACAGGATCTCGTCAGATAGTAATGTCAGTAGTCCGGATATCCGATCCAAGAATCTTCCGAGTCCGCTACTCCACCGCCCTGCCTCTCTCTTTTGTATGTGTTTATCCAGTTGCTCTGTAATATCCATGCATGCTGTTGCTTCCCTGTAATAATGAATGATGTTTTACCTGCAAAAAAGCAAACCAAGTTAGTAGAAAAGGGTCCTATTATGCTCTCCTCCCAAAGGCTGTGAGCATAATAGTGTCTGTGCCCAATCAACACCTCACACATTGAACAATCCATCAATAACTCGGTTCCCTTATCCTCAAATAAGGGCATTGAATCTTGTCACAATTGAGAATCCTCCTGCCTTTACTATCCAATTGATCAAAACTGTGAGCCTCAACTGGCCATCACAAGAGCCACCGCAGGTGATCGCCAACCGATTGCCTTCTCTCATGATGTGGAAAAGTAACATCGCCTCTACTATCATCTCAAAAATCTCCTCGACCCAAATGATAATTCTCCAAGGGGGTTTCCACTTTTTCATAAGAACCATTAGCATAAGTCTAGAATCAGTCTCAATAATATATGAATGCTGTTGTCTTCTTTTACAGAATCTGACTGCCTCTAAGATTGCCCTAGCCTCTGATTCCGTATTTGTAGCCTCCTGGATTTCTTTAGCCTCTGCATAAACCAAGTTGCCTCTATCATCCCTTACACAAAAAGAAAAAGAGCTTCTCCCTGGATTGCCTCTGGTAGCCCCATCAGTATTACATTTCCAAATTCCAGTCGTCGGAAAGCACCATAAGACCAAAGTGACTTTAGGCATCTCAACCTCTTCCTTAAGTCGAATAAGAATATCATTCCATCTATGAGGTACTGGATTAATCTTCGGTCTCCGCAATCTCACCAAGCTCTGTATAGTTGACGAAATCTGATAGATGACTCTGGCTACCGTAGTTTGCCTATCATGTCTCACATCATTCCTTCTTTTCCATAACTCCCAAGTGATGATGCTTGGTATAGCATAGTAAATGGGTTTGATTCTGGGTACCACACTTGCATGCCACCACTCATTGATGATCTGATCAAGTGGTAAACCTGTAATAGTAATGCCTGCGATGCCTGAAAAAAGTCTCCATACCTGATGAGCTAACTCACCCTGTGCGAAGACGTGCTCGATAGATTCTTCTTGAGGATTCCTACAACAATTACATTTGGAAGGCATCTCATACCCCCAACTTCTCACAATATCATCCAAAGGAATCTTATTCATCCTAATCCTCCACATATTAAAGGCTATTTTATAAGGAAGACCCTTAACCCAAATTTTCTCATGATTAACCAAGGTAGCCCCCCTTTTACGAAGTAAATCCCATGCAGATTTAATGGTGAACTCTCCATCAGCCTCTTTAGTCCACCACGGTCTATCTCCCGCATCCACTACTTCCACATATCGGGGAGGATTAACCTCCTGAATAATACGATCTACCAGGTCTCTCGGTAGATTCTGCATCAGAATGTCTTCATCCCAAGTACCATTAGTAACCACATCTCTAACACGCTGAATAACTTCTGTAACTACAACGTTGTCCTGACCTCGAATAGCCCCAAACCCAGTCCAATTATCATCCCAGAAGGATACTGTGCCTTGCTTAGTCTGCCACCAAATGTACTGATCAATCTGGTCACGCGGCCCAAAGATTTTCCTCCAAATCTGTGAACCTTTTATAGGGACTGTGGCGTGGTTATGATATTTAAGATATTTGTTGCTCATAAAGTCTCTCCATAACGAGTTCTTAGTTCTGAAGTTCCACCACAATTTAGCAAATAAAGCTTTTGAAATATCTTTCAAGTCTCTGAATCCAATACCTCCCTCTGAAAGTGGTAAACAAATATGTTCCCAGCTGGCCCAATGACGTCCCCATTCGCCCACTTTATTACTCCAGAAGAATTGAGCAAATATTTTATATAACTTTTTAAGGACAAACTCTGGAGGATTAGTCGCCGACAACAGGTGCATAGGCATGGCCTGCAAAACATGATTAACAAGAACAGCTCTACCACCAAAGGAAAGAAGATTACCTTTCCAACCTTGAAGTTTGTTCTGAATCTTAGTTAAGATATCATTGTAAAAGGAAAGTTGAGGAGTGCTGTAAAATAAAGGACAACCCAGATAAGTAATAGGGAAAGATTGACGGGACATACCTGTAATTTGTTCGATGTCCTGAACAACTATATCTGTGGCTGACGTATGTAAATAGAAAGCGCTTTTACTTTTATTCACAAGTTGTCCCGAAGCTTCTTCATACCTGCTTAAAACATTCATAATCTTTTGCAGAGAGTACTGACAGTGAGAAGCAAAAATAATAGTGTCATCAGCATAACACAAGTGATTAATCTTTGGGCTATGCTTAGGCATCCCAAATCCATGAAATCTCTGGTCCCTGTTAAGTAAATTAAGAGCTCTAGATAACATTTCTGCAGCAATAATGAATAAGGTAGGGGAGAGGGGGTCACCCTGTTTTACCCCTCTGGAAGACTTGAAGAAACCATGCAGTTGTCCATTAATCAAAATCGAATACCAATTATGAGCCACCAACTCATAAATGTGACCTATAAAGGTTTCTCCAAACCCCATTCTACGCAAGACTTCCATAAGAAAGGCCCAAAAAATGTTGGCTTGTTAGCCGTTGTTTATTATTAATTATTATGTGTTTCCCATGTGCTTGAAGGCCCTGAGTTCGAGTCGGTTTAACAATAGGCACCCCCTCCGGCTTAGACAACCGGCCCCATACCGCTTTGGAGGTCAGATCAACCATTCCTCTGGCTTGGGCCTGCCCGAGTGTCCTTTAATCGTGGGCCCTCAGAGGTATAGAGGAATCCGCTTAGCCGACGGTACTCGAGGCCCAACCCCTTTTATTCGCCTCGTTAAGAGCATTCGAATAAAATTGCAAGGAATTAATCTCACCTCATTGGCATGGAATCGAACCCACTGGCCTCCCGCAGGAGCATCCTTAGCCTAACCTTTGACCATTGGGCCAAATGTCGTTGGATAAAAATGTTGGCTTTATTTAGCCGTTGAGTGGTTAATTATTTAGTCATTTTTAGCGCGTGGTCTCGGGTTCGAATCCTCCTTATCATGCACTCTCCTACTGGACCTACTGGAATCGCCTCCGCTTGTCCCTACACGTTTGGAGGATTTTTATGAGTAATTCCATCCGTGTTAGAGGCTTAGGGTTAGCTACTCCCTTCACCCCGCAATGGCAATTAATCTCACCTCCGATATGGGAATCGAACCCAAGACCTCCCACACATGGTATCCTTAGCCTAACCTTGACCATTGGGCCAAATCTCATTGGATGGGTTTAGGTTTAGTGGTTTAGGGTTTAGGGTTTGGGGGTTTTGGTTTGGGGTTTGGGGTTTTGGGTTGGGGGTTTGGGGTTTGGGGTTTTGGGGTTTTGGGGTTTGGGGTTTTAGGGTTTAGGGTTTAGGGTTTAGGGTTTGGGGTTTAGGGTTTGGGGTTTAGGGTTTAGGGTTTTAGGGTTTAGGGTTTTAGGGTTTAGGGTTTAGGGTTTAGGGTTTAGGGTTGTGGGTTTAGGGTTTAGTGGTTGTGGTTTAGGGGTTTAGGGTTTAGGGTTTAGGTTTAGGGTTGTGGTTTAGGTTTTAGGGTTTTAGGTTTGTGGTTTTAGGTTTAGGATTTTAGGTTTTAGGTTTAGGTTTGTGGTTTGTGGTTTGTGGTTTAGGGTTTGGGGTTTGGGGTTTTTGGGTTTTGGGGTTTTGGGTGTGGGGTTTTTGGGTTTTGGGGTTTGGGGTTTGGGGTTTGGGGTTTTGGGTTTAGGGGTTTGGGTTTAGGGGTTTGGGGTTTTGGGTTTAGGGGTTTGGGGTTTATGGGTTTTGGGTTTGGGGTTTTGGGTTTAGGGTTTAGGGTTTAGTTTTTTTTTTTTTTTTTTTTTTTTTTTTTTTTTGAATGCCAAAAGGCTACAGAAAGAAAACAAATAACCTATGTATCATTTTGGATATATGTGCCCAAAATGACAATATAGAATGTAAAAAGCTATAAAAAGATCTAAAGGAAGATAGTGCACAACGTAGGAAATCTCATGTGTAGTTTCCTAGCATGATGTGATGATAGTGTGTCAAGCAGGATTATGTCCCCAGTCTGAATCCTAGGTGCACAATCCTGTCGACACTCGCCTCGGCTGTAGATCATGTCTCTGAAACTCTGCAATCCATCGTCATATCTGTCACATATCCGACCGCAAAGATAACCTTCCCTATGTGATATCGCACCACCAGGAGAATGAGCATAACTAGATGCTAATACCACTCGCTGGTGATAGGTCACCTCATAGTTCCAGTATTCTCCAACGGTGCAGACTGTAGGCTCAATAGCTCAAGTGAAGTCTTCGCTTCTATGGACTCGTCGCGAAGAGGTGTGACGTCTCTTCTGTCAGAAAGTCCTCTATTCTGTAAAGAATTATGGTCCTGTATCATGGGTCCTCCAAGTCTGTTCCGCTCGGATTTCCAGATGTACAGGATCTGTCTGTATAGTAATGTAATGTAGTGAAGATATCTAGTCAGTGATCTTCTAAGTCTGCTACCTCCAGATGTCCTGTTCTTCTCTCCTTTGTTGATGTAAAGCCAGCTCTGTAATATCCATGCGTGCTGCTGTCTCCCTGCAATAATGAATGATGTGATACCTACAAAAAAGCAAACCAAGTTAGTAATAAAGGGTCCTATTATGCTTTCTTCCCAATGGATTTGAGCATAATAGTATCTGTTCCCGACCAACTCCTCACGAATAGAAAAAACCATCAATAGCTCGGCTCCCTTATTCTCAGATAAGGGCATTGAAGTTTGTCACAATTGAGAATCCTCCTGCCTTTACTATCCAATTGATCAAACCTGTGAACCTCGATTGGCCCACTGTCAAGGGCCAAATTCGCTAGGTGGTCGGCCAACTGATTACCTTCTCTCATGATGTGCTGAAAAGTAACATTGGTCTCTGCTATCATCTCAAAAATCTCCTCAACCAAAATGATAATTCTCCAAGGGGGTTTCCACTTTTTCATGAGAACCATTAGCATAAGTCTAGAATCAGTCTCAATAATATATGAATGTTGTTGTCTGTTTTTACAAAATCTGACTGCCTCTAAGATAGCTCTAGCCTCTGATTCCGTATTTGTAGCCTCCTGAATTTCTTTAGCCTCAGCATATATCAAGTTGCCTCTATCATCCCTTACGCAAAAAGAAGAAGCGCTTCTCCCTGGATTGCCTCTGGTAGCGCCATCAGTATTACATTTCCAAATACCAGTCGTCGGAAAACACCATAAGACCAAAGTGACTTTAGGCACCTCAATTTCTTCCTTAAGTAGAATAAGAATATCATTCCATCTATGAGGAACTGGATTAATCTTCGGTCTCCGCAATCTCACCAAACTCTGAATAGTTGACGAAATCTGATATATGACTCTGGCTACCGTAGTCTGCCTATCATGTCTCACATCATTCCGTCTTTTCCATAACTCCCAAGTGATGATGCTTGGTATAGCATAGTAGATGGGTTTGATTCTGGGAACCACACTCGCATGCCACCACTCGTTGATGATCTGATCAAGTGGTAAACCTGTAATAGTAATGCCTGCGATGCCTGAAAAAAGTCTCCATACCTGATGTGCTAACTCTCCCTGTGCGAAGACGTGGTCGATAGATTCTTCCTGAGGATTCCTACAACAATTACATTTGGAAGGCATCTCATACCCCCAACTTCTCACAATATCATCCAAAGGAATCTTATTCATTCTAATCCTCCACATATTAAAGGCAATTTTATAAGGAAGACCCTTAACCCAAATTTTCTCATGATTAACCAAGGTAGCCCCCCTTTTACGTAGTAATTCCCATGCAGATTTAATGGTGAATTCTCCATCTGCTTCTTTAGTCCACCACGGTCTATCACCCACATCCACTACATCCACATATTGGGGAGGATTAACCTCCTGAATAATACGATCCACCAGGTCCCTCGGAAGATTCTGCATCAGTATGTCTTCATCCCAAGTACCATTAGTGACCACATCTCTAACCATCTGGATAACTTCTGTAACTACAACGTTGTCCTGACCTCGAATAGCCCCAAACCCTGTCCAATTATCATCCCAGAAGGATACTGTGCCTTGCTTGGTCTGCCACCAAATGTACTGATCAATCTGGTCGCGTGCATCCAACATTTTCCTCCAAATCTGTGATCCTTTTATAGGGACTGTGGCATGGTTATGATATTTAAGATATTTATTGCTCATAAAGTCTCTCCATAACGAATTCTTAGTTCTGAAATTCCACCACAATTTAGCAAATAAAGCTTTTGAAATATCTTTCAGGTCTCTGAATCCAATGCCTCCCTCCGAAATTGGTAAACAAATATGTTCCCAGCTGGCCCAATGACGACCCCACTCTCCCACTTTATTACTCCAGAAGAATTGAGCAAAAATTTTATATAACTTTTTAAGGACAAACTCTGGAGGATTAGTCGGAAACAAAGGTGCATAGGCATGGCCTGCAAAACATGATTAAGAAGAACAGCTCTACCACCAAAGGAAAGAAGATTACCTTTCCATCCTTGAAGTTTGTTCTGGATCTTAGTTAAGATATCATTGTAAAAGGAAAGCTGAGGGGTGCTGTAAAATAAAGGACAGCCCAGGTAAGTAATAGGGAAAGGTTGACGGGACATACCTGTAAGTTGTTCGATGTCCTGAACAACTATATCGGTTGCTGACGTATGTAAATAGAGAGCGCTTTTACTCTTATTCACAAGTTGTCCCGAAGCTTCTTCATACCTGCTTAAAACATTCATAATCTTTTGCAGAGAATACTGACAGTGAGAGGCAAAAATAATAGTGTCATCAGCATAACACAAGTGATTAATCTTTGGGCTATGCTTAGGCATCCCAAATCCATGAAAATTCGGGTCCCTGTTAAGTAAATTAAGAGCTCTAGATAACATCTCAGCAGCAATAATGAATAAGGTAGGGGAGAGGGGGTCACCTTGTTTTACCCCTCGGGAAGACTTGAAGAAACCATGCAATTGTCCATTAATCAAAATCGAATACCAATTATGAGCCACCAACTCATATATATGCCCTATAAAGGTTTCTCCAAACCCCATTCTACGCAAGACTTCCATTAGAAAGCTCCAAGAAAGTCTGTCGTAAGCCTTAGTCATGTCAAGCTTTATAATAATATTCTGACGTTTACCATTTGCATTTCTTAGCCTAATGTCTTTGGTAATCTCTTGAGCAAGAAGAATATTCTCAATAATATTTCTACCTTTAACAAAACCAGCCTGATTTTGTGAGATCAAGCTAGGTAACAAAAGTGATAACCTGTTATGAATGACTCTAGAGAAAATTTTATTAATGAAATTACTAAGACTGATAGGGCGCATGTCCCCAAAAGTAGTCACCACCTGCTTTTTAGGAATTAAAATAAGATTAGTGTGAGTGACATACCTGGGAATCTCCCTACCTCTGAAAAAAGAAATAATCATATCCACCACGTCATTCTCAATAATCTCCCAACATGTCTGATAAAAGATACCATGAAAACCGTCCGGACCTCCAGTGCTGTGTGGGTTGAGACCAAAGACAGCTTCTCTAACCTCTTCTTTAGTGGGAATTTGGATCAGCTTTTCATTCATCTCGTCACTTACCTGCTTTTCCTCTATTAAATCCAAGAAGTCAAAATGTGGATTATTAGTCGTCTCAGCAAACTGTTCTGTGTAGAATCTGATAGCTTCATTAGCGATGTCTTTGTCTTCCTCGAGCCAAGTGCCTGTACTATCCTCAGATTCTCGCTAAGTCGTAATCTCTACGGCGACCATTAACATTAGCATGAAAAATTTCGAATTTTGTCACCTCGTGAAACCAAGA
Organism: Przewalskia tangutica; assembly: GCA_029844215.1. NCBI lineage: Eukaryota > Viridiplantae > Streptophyta > Magnoliopsida > Solanales > Solanaceae > Przewalskia > Przewalskia tangutica. The sequence goes on along the minus strand of CM056730.1, from coordinate 85,358 downwards.
CATCCCCGCTTCGTTTGTAGTAATCCTCCTCTATTGATTTTGCCTCGGCATTTCGCCTCTACTCTGCAAAGCTCAGTCCTATTCTCTATGGAAGGATCAGCTTCAAATAAAATCTCATGTGCTTTAATAACCTGTTCCATATCAGTGATTTTTTGGAAAATATTGCCAAAAGTAGCCCTACTCCAAGCTGATAGTACTTTTTTTAACCTTTTAAGTTTAGTATTGAATTTCCAGAAAGTATTGCCATCTGCATGTTCTCTCCAGCTATCTTCAACAACAGTCAAAAAATCCTCATGCTTAGTCCAGAAATTTAGAAAATGAAACGGTCTGCTGTATTGTGGACGAGTCTGCTGCTTGAAATTCATTAAAAGAGGAACATGATCCAACCCGCGACTAAGTGAGTAATCTCCAAACACAGGAATAATCATGTAGCTCATCATTACCTAAACATCCGCTGCCGCTCAAACACAAAGGCATCACCGCTTCTTCCGTTCCACCAAGTATAAGTAGACCCTTTATACCCCAAGTCATTAAGATTACAGGTATGAATACAATGTCTGAAATCATCAATATCTCTGCTGTTAATAGGTCTTCCTCCATATTTTTCCTCCTGCTTAGTGATAACATTAAAGTCACCACCGATCAGCCAAGGTTTATTCATAGAAATCGCCATGTCGGATAAAGAGTCCCAGAGGTGAATTCTATTACGGCTGTCACAATCTGCGTAGACCACAGTGAAGACTAGATCCATATGAGTGCTACTATGTTGCAAAGTCAAAGTAATCTGTTGAGTATTGTTTGTCAAAGTACTGTGGTGCCATTCTGAATCAACAAAAACCCATATATTTTCCGAAACGTTATGATAAGCATATTCCATGCCCAGCTTCCTTCTGCACCACTCCATTTTATGTAGTCCATGCATGGGTTCAAGGATTCCAATCACAAAGAACTTATGTTTGCGATGGAGGTCTATAAGTCTTGAAAATGCTTTCTGAGTTTTAACCGATCTTATATTCCATATGATAGCATTCATTTAGATTTGGCCTTGGTGTTCCTTCTGGGGACGGCTGCTATAACTTTAGAGCTCTTCATAGGTATATTGTTCCTGGATCTGCTCACACTTCTTTTTCTTGAGGAGACTTCTTCCTCTATCATTCTGTTCCTGCCCTGTCTATCAACGATAGTTTGATTATCAATGTTTAGGGTTTAGGGTTTAGGGTTTAGGGGTTTAGGGGTCAGTTTGGGGGCCTGGGGTCAGGCCTGGGGTCTGGGGTCTGGGGTTTGGGGTTCGAGGGTTGGGCCTGGTCTGGGGTCTGGGGTCTGGGGTTTGGGTTCAGGTCTGGGGTCTGGGGTTTGGGGTTTGGGGTCAGGGGTTTGGGCTCTGCTCGGTTTCTGCCTGGTTCGGCTGGTGCCTGGTTTGCTCGGTTTCCTGCCTAGTGGTTTGGTTTCGGGTTTAGGGTTTCAGGTTTAGGTTTGTGGTTTAGGTTTAGGGTTTGTGGTTTAGGGTTTAGGTTTGGGTTTAGGGTTTAGGGTTTGTGGTTTTGCCTGTGGTTTAGGCTTAGTTTGGGTTTAGGGTCAGGTTTAGTGGTTTGTGGTTTAGTGGTTTAGGTTTGTGGTTTGTGGTTTAGTGGTTTAGGGTTTGTGGTTTAGGTTTAGGTTTTGTGGTCAGGGGTTTGGGGTTTAGGGTCAGGCCTGGGGTCTGGGCTGGGGTTGGGGTTCGGCCGAGGTCTGTGGTTCAGGGTCTGTGTTCAGGTTTAGGGTTTAGGGTTTGTGGTTTAGGTTTAGGTTTGTGTTAGGTTTAGTGGTTTAGGTTTAGGTGGTTTGGGGTTTTGGGTTTGGGTGTTTGGGTTTGGGGTTTTTGGGTTTGGGTTTTTGGTTTTCGGGTTTTGGGTTTAGGTTTTTGGGTTTAGGTTTTTTTTTTTTTTTTTTTTTGAATAATCATCCGCACGCTGCCTGTGCTTTTTATTAATAATCGAAATGAAAAGGGCCCGGGAAATACTAATAAAGGGATAGTCTTTACTACCGCTAGTCCTATCTAGCGAAGTTAATGTCTATCCCAATGTAAAAAGAAAGAAGAAGCTAAGATCGATAGCTATGATCATCATGTAGTTTATAATGCACTCTATGATGATGTTACAAATGATGATACTAAGGTAGAGAAATAATACAATCACAGAGCTAGAACTCTAAACTCAGACTAATAAAATCTTCAAACCTAAGTACCTTGTCCTCCTCATAATCTAATAATCCTCATATAAAATCATTTCTTCTTTGATCTTGTGATAATCGCCAACGGGAGTAATTTCTAGCTTGTTTGCCTTGCCGTTGTTCTTTATCGTTGAAGACTCACTTATTCTAGCTCGGGTATTGCTTCCTCGATACTTCTCATCTCGCAAACATATCCGCTGCATCGTGACGCCAAACATGTGACCAAGTGCTATCCAAGCTCCTCATCATCAAATATATCTTCTTCCAAACCTTCATCAATAGCGGTGTTGGTTCCGGTTCATACGGTTCCATGGCCCAATCCCATCTATCTTCTTTGGAGGAAATAATCATGTCTGAATTCCTTAAAACATCTTCAAAGTTAGTCATACCATAGAATTCACCATCACTTTCCATTTCCTGATCAAAGGCTTCACGAAGTTCTGCAATCTCGCCTTTTGATAGCAGGTGTGAAGAATCTGTGTAACATATCTATCTGTCTCACACCGCCTCCCGTCACTATCGCACTCCAAAGATTTGGCAGTGGTAGTCTTATTGGAAGGAATGTCTGATGAGGCTTTATTTAATGTACAAGATTGGGGTGGAAAGGAAAAGGCATTTTTAAGCCAATTTTGGGCCGATGGATTTTTATTGGATGTGGGCTTAGAATTAGTGGTGGGCTTGGTGGTAGATTTTGTTTTGGGTTGAGTAGTGGAGCCCGTGTCTGAGATAGAGTTTGGACTTGACTTTTCTTGACTTGTCTTAAAAGTGATTGGGCTTTGTGATCAATAATCGTTATTTTAATTTGGGTTTAAGCGTGGGGGTTACGACATTCGATTTTAAGGGTTGTGGGTTCGGGTGGGTACGTTTGATGTAGAGGGTGAGTTTGATGGGTCAGGTCGGGTTGGTGAGTTTGTTGGGTCGGGTTTTGGAGTTGGCCTGCCTGGCATTTGGTATGGTTACCGTGGGCTTATGGTTTTGTGGTAGTTTCGGAAGGGGCTAGGTTGGGGAGTGGAAAGGTGTTCAGGACTAGGTACCGTGGGGGTATGGTGGGCCTGCGGTTAGGTTGGGGCTGAATTGGATCGTAAGAGGGTCGGTCGGGTCAAACCGCGGTATGGTTTCGACGTGATTTGGGCGGGTGTTTTGTGACGTGAGACGGTCGGCGCGGGTGATCTGTGGGGTGGGTGATGGATCCGTATGGGTAAGGTTGAAACTACCGGCCCGGGTCTGGGTTCGGCCTGGTCGTGAATCGTAGGGTTTAGGAGAAGGTTTAGGTTTTTGCGGTTTCGAGGCGGGTCGACGTGGGGCAGGAGGGTTTGTGGGTAGTGGGTCGCCAAAGGGTGGTACCGCCAGGTGTCGGGTCGGGGTGGGTAGGGTTTGTTGTGGCGGGTTGGCGGCTAGGTAATGGGGTAGTTTAGGGTTTAGGGTAGTGGTTTGGTTAGAGGTTTGGCCCAGAAGAATGGCGTCGGGCTAGTGGCTCGCGGTGATTCGACGGGGAGGTGATCCAGTGGGTCGGGGCAGGTTCCGCGGTCGTGGCCGCCGTAGGTTCCGAGGGGTTTTTCCGGCGCCGTCATTTTTTCCGGCGTCGGAAATTATTTTATGGGTCGTATTTTTTGTATTTTTCAAAGGGGGGGTCTGTTTTGACGTGGAGTTGGTGTTTCCGACCACCAAAGTGGTCGGAACAGTGTTTAACGTAAGATTGGGGTTTTGATTTGTGGATTTTTTTTTTGTCTTTTTTCCCATAACCACCTGCCATCCGTTAGGATTTGTGGGTTTCGGATCTGGACGATGGGTTTTGGCGTAAATAGAAGGGGGGTTAGGGTTTGGAAGATTACCTTTTGTCAAATCCGCCTCCTTTTCCGTCGATCTATCACCATTGTCAACCTTTTTTGGCTTCAAATCCGGATTCAATATCCAACATCCATCAACATCATGACCTTGTAGTTTGCAAGTAGTACAAAATTTAGGAATGAAGTCAAACCTAATTTTTTGTAATTTAGTATGAACTATTCCATTCCTTTTGAAAGAAATATGAATATTTTGAGGATGAACTTTCAATAAATCTACTTCAACCTTAACCCTAGCACAACTTGGCCTTGTCTTCTTCAAAGTGGCCGAATCTAGGGTTAAGGGTCTTCCAACCGCCGCCGCCAACGTGAACAAGGCCGAATGGCCAAAGAAATTTGGTGGAAGATTTGGAAATGAGATCCATCCCCAAGCAATATTGGATTCCTCCTCTGGATTAAAATTAACATTCCAAATGAATGTTCTCATCAACAACATCTTGTTTCTTTCTTTAATCCAAAAACTAGGGCTAGACATCAAAGTATCATAATCTTCTTCAATAGAACAACGAATTAGAATATGACGATTATGCAATAACCCTATATTAACCTCAGATTTTAATCCACATTGCTTAGGAATTTCCTTTCGCAAAAGATCAAAATCCGTCCAACCATTTGTAAACTTACCAACTACCGCAAGTTTCAAATTTTGTTGTTCAATCATCAAGTCAATTTCTTCCTCCTCAAACATAATTGTAGGTTCACCATGAAGATAGGTGATAGGTTTAAGAGGCACGAAATTCGAGGAGGAGGTAGGAGACGGCGGCGTTAGGGTTTGACACACCGCCACCATCGCCTCGACGGAAACCGAGGTGGGGTTCGATGTTAGGAGTTCTGAAAAGGTGGGGGGGGGTGGGAAATGGTGGTGGGGTGGTGGCCGACCACAGGAGGTGGCCGGCCAGTGGCCACGACGGCCATGGTGGCCGGAAAGTGGTGGCGGCGAGAATTAGGGTTTTCCGATTTTTTGGAGGAGAGAGGGGAGAGCAAAATTTTGCTAAGTAAAATGTAAAAAATAATAAAAAATGTTGGCTTTATTTAGCCGTTGAGTGGTTAATTATTTAGTCATTTTTAGCGCGTGGTCTCGGGTTCGAATCCTCCTTATCAATGCACTCTCCTACCTGGACTCTTTAATCGCCTCCGCTTGTCCCTACACGTTTGGAGGATTTTTATGAGTAATTCCATCCGTGTTAGAGGCTTAGGGTTAGCTACTCCTTCACCCTCGCACGGCAATTAATCTCACTCTCACGATATGGGAATCGTACCCAAGACCTCCCACACATGGTATCCTTAGCCTAACCTTTGACCATTGGGCCAAATGCTGTTGGATAAAATGTTGGCTTTATTTAGCCGTTGAGTGGTTAATTATTAGTCATTTTTAGCGCGTGGTCTCGGGTTCGAATCCTCCTTATCAATGCACTTCTCCGGCTGGACCTACGGAATCGCCTCCGCTTGTCCCTACACGTTTGGAGGATTTTTATGAGTAATTCCATCCGTGTTAGAGACTTAGGTTAGCTACTCCTTCATCCCCGCATGGCAATTAATCTCACCTCCGCCGACATGGGAATCGAACCCAAGACCTCCCACACATGGTATCCTTAGCCTAACCTTTGACCATTGGGCCAAATGCTGTTGGATGGGTTTAGGGTTTAGGGTTTAGGGTTTAGGGTTTAGGGTTTAGGGTTTAGGGTTTAGGGTTTAGGGTTTAGGGTTTAGGGTTTAGGTTTTTTTTTTCAATTAATGTTTTAGGTACTATTCCATCAAAATGTTATAAAAGGGTCAACGTATATGTAATGCTTCTAGTTTTAAAATGGATTCTGTACCACTTATAAAAGGTACATTGTATGTAATGCTTCTAGTTTTATAATGGATACTGTACCACTTATGCTTCATAGAAGTTAGAATCAATTACATAACAATTTTGTTATTGCATCTAGTACGTGGATACTGTACCACTTATGTTTTTCTTCTGTTTTGCTTATCTTGAGTCGAGGGTCTCTCGAAACAACCGCTCTACCTACCAAGATAAATGTAAGGTTTGTGTACATTATATCCTCCTCAGACCCTACGTTGTGGGATTGCACTGGGTATGTTTTTATTGTTGTTATCTAGTACGTGGAAATGAAGAATCTCTTAAAACATTAAGTGTTGCCATAACCAATTAGAAAATAATTGCAACCTACAATTTCAAGTGTAAAGACTGAAGATTTCACAAATATAAATGCATAGATACTAAGAAGTATATTAGCGTGGCACTAAATGTTGGCTTTATTTAGCCGTTGAGTGGTTAATTATTAGTCATTTTTAGCGCGTGGTCTCGGGTTCGAATCCTCCTTATCATCGCACTCCTCCTACCGACCTACGAATCGCCTCCGCTTGTCCCTACACGTTTGGAGGATTTTTCATGAGTAATTCCATCCGTGTTAGAGGCTTAGGGTTAGCTACTCCCTTCACCCCTGCAGAATGGCAATTAATCTCACCTCTGCTGATATGGGGAATCGAACCCAAGACCTCCCACACATGGTATCCTTAGCCTAACCTTTTGACCATTGGGCCAAATGCTGTTGGATTTAGGGTTTAGGGTTTAGGGTTTAGGGTTTTTTTTTTTTTTTTTTTTTTTGAGTAATCATCCAGGCACGTTGGCCCAGGTTTTTTATTAATAACATAAAGGAAATGGAGCCCAGAAGGGAAATTGACTTGATGATTGAACAACAAAATTTGAAACTTGCGGTAGTTGGTAAGTTTACAAATGGTTGGACGGATTTTGATTTTTTGCGAAAGGAAATTCCTAAGCAATGTGGATTAAAATCTGAGGTTAATATAGGGTTATTGCATAATCGTCATATTCTAATTCGTTGTTCTATCGAAGAAGATTATGATACTTTGATGTCTAGCCCTAGCTTTTGGATTAAAGAAAGAAACAAGATGTTGTTGATGAGAACATTCATTTGGAATGTTAATTTTAATCCAGAGGAGGAATCCAATATTGCTTGGGGATGGATCTCATTTCCAAATCTTCCACCAAATTTCTTTGGCCATTCGGCCTTGTTCACGTTGGCGGCGGCGGTTGGAAGACCCTTAACCCTAGATTCGGCCACTTTGAAGAAGACAAGGCCAAGTTGTGCTAGGGTTAAGGTTGAAGTAGATTTATTGAAAGTTCATCCTCAAAATATTCATATTTCTTTCAAAAGGAATGGAATAGTTCATACTAAATTACAAAAAATTAGGTTTGACTTCATTCCTAAATTTTGTACTACTTGCAAACTACAAGGTCATGATGTTGATGGATGTTGGATATTGAATCCGGATTTGAAGCCAAAAAAGGTTGACAATGGTGATAGATCGACGGAAAAGGAGGCGGATTTGACAAAAGGTAATCTTCCAAACCCTAACCCCCCTTCTATTTCTGCCAAAACCCATCGTCCAGATCCGAAACCCACAAATCCTAACGGATGGCAGGTGGTTTAGGGTTTAGGGTTTAGGGTTTAGGGTTTAGGGTTTAGGGTTTAGTTTTTTTTTTTTTTTTTTTTTTTTGAATAATCATCCAGGCACGTAGGCCCAGGTTTTTTATTAATAACAGAAATGAAATGGGGCCCAGAGGGAAATACAAACAAATAAAGAGATAGCCCTTTACTTCACCTGCTATTCCTATCTAGGCGAAGCATAGGTCTATCCCGAATGTAAAAAGAAGGACGAAGCCAAGATAAGATAAGCTATGATCATCATAGGGTTTATAATGCACTCTATAATGATGTTACAAATGATGATACTAAGGTAGAGTAATAATACAAGCACAAAGCTAATAGATCTAAACTCTGTACTTATAAAATCTTCAATCCCAAGTACCTTGTCCTCCTCTTCATCTAATAATCCCTGATATAAAATCATTTCTTCTTTGATCTTGTGGTTACTGCCAATGGGAGTACCGGCTTTCTAGCTTGTTTGCCTTGCCGTTGTTGCTGTGTTGTTGAAGACTCAACTTCTATTCTAGCCTTGGGTATTGCTTCCTCGATGCTTCTCATCTCTGCAAACATATCCGCTGCATCAGGGACGCCCTGAAACATGTGACCAAGTGCTATCTGAAGTTCCTCATCATCAAGTATATCTTCTTCCAAACCTTCATCAATAGCAAGCGGTTTTGGTTCTGGTTCATACGGTTCCATGGCCCAATCCCATCTATCTTCTTTGGAGGAAATAATCATGTCTGAATTCCTTAAAACATCTTCAAAATTAGTCATACCATAGAATTCACCATCACTTTCCATTTCCTGATCAAAGGCTTCACGAAGTTCTGCAATCTCAGTTTTTGATAGCTTGTGTGAAGAATCCTGTGAAACATATCCATCCGTCTCACACCGCTCTCCCGTCACTATCGCACTCAAAGATTTGGCGTGGTAGTCTTATTGGAAGGAATGTCGATGAGGCTTTATTTAATGTACAAGGTTGAGGAGGAAAGGAAAAGGCATTTTTAAGCCAATTTTGGGTAGATGGATTTTTATCGACGTGGCTTAGAATTAGTAGCTGGCTTGGTGGTAGATTTTATTTGGGGTTGAGTAGTGAGCCCGTGGTCGAGATAGAGTTTGGACTTGAATTTTCTTGACTTGTCTTAAAAGTGATTGGGCTTTGGGATGGCGGATTGGTTATTTTTATTTGGGTTTCGGGACGGGTTACGATTCGACGGGCGGTTAGGGGTTCGGGTTGGGGTACGCTTGATGTAGGGGGTGAGTTTGATGGGTTCTTTGGGTCGGGTTGGTGAGTTTGTTGGGTCGGCTTTGAGTCAGGTCGGTGCATCGGGTATGCTTATCGTGGGCTTAGGGTTTTGTGGTAGTTTCGGAAGGGGCTAGGTTAGGGGAGGAACGGTGGTTCAGGACTAGGGTACCGCGGGGTAGGCGGTGGTCCGTTGGGTTAGCGTGGGCGTAACTGGATCGGTCAAAGCGGTCGCCTGGTCAAAACCACGTAGGTTTCAATGGTTATTGAAGGTCTTTTCGGATCGACGGCGGGCAGGAGGTGATAGTGGGGCCGGATCCGCGGGGTAGGGTAGAGTGCAGGTCAAGTGTTGGGTTAATGGGCCGGCCTGGTTAATGGGTCGCCTGCCGGTGGTCGTAGGGTTTTCGTAGGTGGTTTAGGTTTTTTGTGGTGGTTTAGGTGGGGTATACGAGGCGTGGGTACGCGAGGGGTGGTCCGCAGCGGTGGGTCCGGGTCATGCGGGTCTGCCGGGTAGGGTTTGAGCCGCGGGGCGCTGTTTCGTGGTAGATTAGGGTTTGGGCTTAGTGGTTTAGGGTTAGGGTTAGGCCCAGCAATGGCGGCTGCTGGGCTAGGGTTTGGAGGTATGTCGGTGGGGTGGTTCGTAGGTCGAGGTAGGTTCCGCGGTCGGTGGCCGCCGTAGGTTCCGATGGGTGGTATTCCGGTGGTTTTCCGGCGCCGCCGAAACGGTTTTGGATCAGATTTGTAGGGTTTTTCGACAGGGTAGGCTGTTTTGACGTGGAGGTGGTGGTTCCGGCCACCAAATTGGCCGGAATTTCTTCCCCCGTCGCCAAAATAGTAGAAAATGATGATTTTTGGTTCGGATTTGTGATTTTTCTATTATTTTTTCCCGTGACTACCTTCCAACCGTCGGTTTTGTGGGATTTCGGATCTGGAAGGGTGTTTTTGGAGGGAGAATGAGGAAGAGTAGGGTTTTGAGATTTACCTTTGTCAATAGCCGCCAATTCCTCCATAGATCCATCACCTTTGTCATCCCTCTTTGGTCTCAAATCAGGATTCAATTTCCAACAACCTTCAATGTCATGTCCTTGAAGCTTACAATTAGTACAATACTTAGGTAGAAAATCAAACCTAATTTTTTGCAACTTTGTAAGTACAAGTCCATTCTTTTTGAAAGAAATTTTAATATTTTGAGGATGAACTTTCAATAAATCCACTTCAACTTTAACCCTAGCACAACTTGGCCTAGTCTTCTTCATGGTGGCCGAATCTAGGGTTAAAGGTTTCCCCACCGCCGCCGCCAACGAGAATAGGGCCGATTGGCCAAAGAAATTCGGTGCAAGATTGGGAAATGAGATCCATCCCCAAGCAATATTGGATTCCTCCTCTGGATTAAAATTAACATTCCAAATGAATGTTCTCATCAACAACATCTTGTTTCTTTCTTTAATCCAAAAACTAGGGCTTGACATCAAAACATCATAATCTTCTTCAATAGAACAACGAATTAGAATATGACGATTATGCAACAACCCTATATTAACCTCAGATTTTAATCCACATTGCTTAGGAATTTCCTTTCGCAAGAAATCAAAATCCGTCCAACCATTTGAAAACTTACCAATCACCGCAAGTTTCAAATTTTGTTGTTCAATCATAACTTCAATTTCTTCCTCCTCAAACATAATCATAGGTTCACCATGAAGATAGGTGATAGGTTTAATTGGCACGAAATTCGAGGAGGAGGGTGAATGAGTGACGGCGGCGTTAGGGTTTGTGACCGCCGCCGCCATCAAGCTTGTTTGATTCGTCGCTGGGGTCGATTTAAGGATTTCTGAAAAGGTGGGGGGGGGGGTGGGACATGGTGGTGGGGTGGTGGCCGACCACAGGAGGTGGCCGGCCAGTGGCCGTGACGGCCATGGTGGCCGGAAAACGTGAAGTGGGTGGCTAGGGTTTCGGCCGAAATTTAGGAGAGAGGGAGGAGCATTTTCGGCCGAAATTTTAAAATAAAATGTTAAATGTTTAATGTTGGCTTTTATTTAGCCGTTGAGTGGTTAATTATTTAGTCATTTTTAGCGCGTGGTCTCGGGTTCGAATCCTCCTTATCAATGCACTCTCCTACCGACTACGGAATCGCCCTCCGCTTGTCCCTATACGTTTGGAGGATTTTTTATGAGTAATTCCATCCGTGTTAGAGGCTTAGGGTTAGCTACTCCCTTCACCCCTGCAGAATGGCAATTAATCTCACCTCTGCTGATATGGGGAATCGAACCCAAGACCTCCCACACATGGTATCCTTAGCCTAACCTTTGACCATTGGGCCAAATGCTGTTGGATTAAAATGTTGGCTTTATTTAGCCGTTGAGTGGTTAATTATTAGTCATTTTTAGCGCGTGGTCTCGGTTCGAATCCTCCTTATCAATGCACTCTCCTCCTACCGACCTACGGAATCGCCTCCGCTTGTCCCTACACGTTTGAGGATTTTTATGAGTAATTCCATCCGTGTTAGAGACTTAGGGTTAGCTACTCCTTGCCCTCGCACGACAATTAATCTCACCTCTGCCGATATGGGAATCGAACCTCGACCTCCCACACATGGTATCCTTAGCCTAACCTTTGACCATTGGGCCAAATGCCGTTGGATTAAAATGTTGGCTTTATTTAGCCGTTGAGTGGTTAATTATTTAGTCATTTTTAGCGCGTGGTCTGGGTTCGAATCCTCCTTATCAACAGACCCTCCTACTGGACCTACGGAATCGCCTCCGCTTGTCCTACACGTTTGGAGGATTTTTATGAGTAATTCCATCCGTGTTAGAGGCTTAGGGTTAGCTACTCCTTCACCCTCGCAGAATGGCAATTAATCTCACCTCTGCTGATATGGGGAATCGAACCCAAGACCTCCCACACATGGTATCCTTAGCCTAACCTTTGACCATTGGGCCAAATGCTGTTGGATGGGTTTAGGGTTTAGGGTTTAGGGTTTTTTTTTTTTTTTTGAATAATCATCCAGGCACGTAGGCCCAGGTTTTTTATTAATAACAGAAATGAAAAAGGGGCCCAGAGGGAATTACAAACAAGTAAAGAGATAGCCCTTTACTTCACCTGCTATTCCTATCTAGGCGAAACATAGGTCTATCCCGAATGTAAAAAGAAGGACGAAGCCAAGATAAGATAAGCTATGATCATCATAGAGTTAATAATGCACTCTATAATGATGTTACAAATGATGATACTAAGGTAAAGTAATAAAACAAGCACAAAGCTAGAAGCTCTAAACTCTGTACTTATAAAATCTTCAATCCCAAGTACCTTGTCCTCCTCTTCATCTAATAATCCCTGATATAAAATCATTTCTTTTTTGATCTTGTGGTTACTGCCAATGGGATTGCCGGCTTTCTAGCTTGTTTGCCTTGCCGTTGTTCTTTGTCTTGAAGACTCACCGTGTTAGCTCTGTATTGCTTCCTCGATACTCCTCATCTCAAAGAATATATCCACAGATCGTGGACTTCAAACATGTGACCAAGTGCTATTCAAGCTCCTCATCATCAAGTATATCTTCTTCCACATCTTCATCAATAGCAAGCGGTCTTGGTTCAGTTCATACGGTTCCCATGGCCCAATCGCTTCTATCTTCCGTGGAGGAAATAATCATGTCGAATTTCTTAAGACATCTTCAAAATTTGTCATACCATAGAATTCACCATCACTTTCCATTTCGATCAAAGGCTTCACGGTTCGCAATCTCACTTTTGATAGCTGTGTGAAGAATCTGTGAAACATATCCATCTCTCTCACCCCGCCTCCCGTCACTATCGCACTCCAAAGATTCGGTGGTAGTCTTATTGGAAGGAATGTCTGATGAGGTTTTATTCAGTGTACAAGGTTGAGGGGGGAAAGAAAAGGCATTCTTAAGCCAATTTTGAGCACTTGGGTTTTTTGAGGTAGTGGGCTTTGAGCTATTAAGGTGTTTAGTATTTGAACTTATTTGAAGTTGAGTTGTGGAGCCCGTATCCGAAATAGAATTTGGACTTGGGTTTTCTTGTATTTTTTGAAGTGTATTTGGGCTTTGGGTTTGGGCCTTTTTATTTGTAGGTTTTAAATGGGTAATGGTTTGTGGTATGGGGGTATCTGGTCCGGGATGGGGTTAGTTACTGGTTGGGCCGGGTTTCGGCCTGCCCCGGGTCTGGCCTGGCCGTGTGTCGGGTAGGTTTCCGTAGGTATTTTAGGGTTTGCGGGGTGGTATCGACGGAGTGGGATTGATGCGACCCAAGGCCGAGTGGGGTAGGTGGGCCGCGGTTAGGGTCGGGCGCACTTGAACGGTCGGTCCGCCTGCCAAAACAAGTGGGTTTCACTGAATTAGCCGGGTTTTGGCGGTTGGGGTTAGGGGTGGGCGTGGATCCGCAGGTAGGGTAGGGTCCGGGTTACGAGTTGGTTTAACTGCCGGGTCGAGTTAACGGGTCGCCTGGTCGGGTTCGGCCGAATTCCGAGGGTAGTTTGGGGTTTTAGTTGTGGTTTTACCGCGTGGTCAGAGGGGTCAGCGCCCGTCAGCGGACCGTAGGGGGGTCAGTCCGGGTCTGCCGGTCGTCGGGTAGGGTTTTAGTCAATGGGTTGGCGCTAGTGGCTCGGGAGTAGTTTAGGTTTTGGGTAGGCGGGGTAGGGCTCGGGTTGGGGGCATCAGCCTTGGCGGCTGCTGGGGTCGGGGTTTGGGCAGGTTCGACGGGGGGGTGGCTAGGGGGGTGGTCGCCGTTAGGTTTCCTGATCAGGAGGCCGCAGTAGGGTTCCGACGGCGGGGTATTCTGGGGTTTCGTACGCCAAAAACATTTTGGCTCAAATTTTCTAGGGTTTTGACGGGTCGGTTCGACGTGGAGGAGGTGATTCCGACCGGCAGAATGGCCGGAAGTTCATCCCCCGACGCCAAAATAGTAGAAGATGGTAGTTTTTGACGTGGAGTTGTGTTTTTTCGATTATTCTTACCCGTGACCACCTGCCATCCATCAGATTTCTTGGATTTCGGATCTGGATGGGAAGTTTTGACGTGAGAAGGAGGAAGAATAGGGTTTTGAGAATTACCTTTTGCCAAATCCGCCTCCTTTTCCTTAGATCCATCAATATTGTCGTCCTTCTTCGGTCTCAAATCAGGATTTATTTTCCAACACCCATCAACATCATGACCTTGAAGCTTGCAATTAATACAATACTTAGGAATAAAATCAAACCTAATTTTTTGCAACTTTGTATGAACAATTCCATTCTTCTTGAATGAAATTTGAATTTTTTGAGGATGAACTTTTAACAAATCCACCTCAACCTTAACCCTAGCACAACTGGGCCTTGTCTTCTTCCTTGTAGCCGAATCTAGGGCTATGGGTTTCCCCACCGCCGCCGCCAACGTGAACAAGGCAAATTGTCCATAGAAATTTGGTGATAGATTTGGAAAAGAAATCCATCCCCAAGCAATATTTGACTCCTCCTCGGGATTAAAAGCAACATCCCAAATAAATGTTCTCATCAACAACATTTTATTCTTCTCTTTAATCCAAAAACTAGGGCTTGACATCAACATCTCATAATCTTCTTCAATATTACAACGAATAAGAATATGACGATTATACAACAACCCTATTGAAACTTCGGCTTTTAATCCGCATTGCTTAGGAATTTCCTTTCGCAAGAGATCAAAATCCGTCCAACCATTTGAAAACTTACCAATAACCGCAAGTTTCAAATCTTGTTCTTCTATCATGAAATCAATTTCTTCCTCCTCAAACATCACCATAGGTTCACCATGTAGATAGGTGATAGGTTTAATGGGCACGGAAGTCGAGGAGGGGGATAGATGGACGACGGCGGATCTAGGGTTCACCGCCGCCATCGCTTTTGGTGGATTCCGGCGTGGGGTCGATTTGACCATTTCCAAAAAGGTGGGGTTGTGCACGGAGGTGGGGGGAGGTTGACCGACCACGGGAGGTGGTCGGCCGGTGGCCACGACGGCCATAGATGGCCGGAAAAGTGGCGGCTAAGGGCTAGGGTTTTACCGTGAGGGAGGAGAGAGAAGAGAGCAAAAAAAAATAAAAAAAATAAAAAAAATGTTAAAAAAATTAAAAAAATGTTGGCTTTATTTAGCCGTTGAGTGGTTAATTATTTAGTCATTTTTAGCGCGTGGTCTCGGGTTCGAATCCTCCTTATCAATGCACCCTCTCCTACCGACCTACTGAATCGCCTCCGCTTGTCCCTACACGTTTGGAGGATTTTTATGAGTAATTCCATCCGTGTTAGAGGCTTAGGTTAGCTACTCCTTCACCCCGCAGAATGGCAATTAATCTCACCTCCACGATATGGGAATCGAACCCAAGACCTCACACATGGTATCCTTAGCCTAACCTTTGACCATTGGGCCAAAGGC
Source organism: Przewalskia tangutica (assembly GCA_029844215.1). Lineage (NCBI taxonomy): Eukaryota > Viridiplantae > Streptophyta > Magnoliopsida > Solanales > Solanaceae > Przewalskia > Przewalskia tangutica. The sequence continues at coordinate 70,205 of CM056730.1, read as the reverse complement.
TGTTGGATGGGTTTAGGGTTTAGGGTTTAGGGTTTAGGGTTTAGGGTTTTAGGGTTTAGGGTTTAAGGTTTAGGGTTTAGGGTTTAGTTTTTTTTTTTTTTTTTTTTTTTTTTTTTTTTATTAAAAATCCAGGCACGTTGGCCCAGGTTTTTATTAATAACAGAAAGTAAATGGGGCCTGAAGGAAATACAAACTAATAAAGGGATATTCTTTACTACCGCTAGTCTATCAGTAAGCTAATGTCTATCCCGAATGTAAAAAGAAAGAAGAAGCCAAGATTAAGTAAGCTATGATCATCATAGAGTTTATAATGTACTCTATGATGATATTACAAATGATGATACTAAGGTAGAGTAGTAATATAAGAACAAAGCTAGAAAATCTAAACTCTGAACTTATAAAATCTTCTAGCCTATGTACCTTTTCCTGCTTGTCTTCTAGTAGTCCGTGATATAGAATCATTTCTTCTTTGATCTAGTTGTAATGCATAACGGGATTGTTGGTTTACTAGCTTCCTTCCGTTGGCGTAAATTATGAGTTGATGAAGTCCCTGCTCCTTTCTTAGGTGGACTGGGTATTGCTGCCTCTAATCTCTTCATCTCTTCAAACATGTTTTCAGGGTCAGGGACTCCATGAAACATGTGTCCAAGTGCTATCTGAAGCTCTTCATCATCTAGAATGTCATCCTCTGAATCTCCATCAACGGCTAGTGGACTTGGTTCTGGTTCAAACATTTCCATGGCCCATTCCTGTCTATCTTCTTCTGAGGGTACAAACATCTCCAAATATTCCTGTACAGTCATGTGTGCATTTCTACTGCTTAGGGTGTCCTTTAAAACATCCTCAAACTTTGTCATACGACAGAAGTCACCTTCCAATTCCATTTCCTTATCAAATGCCTCCCGAAGTAATGCTATGTCTGATTCTGACCACTTGTGCTCATAATCATTATTAGACTCTTCTCCTTCCGTATCACACCACTTCCTCCTTACACTATCAGTATCAAAAGTTTTGGACGTGGTAGGGTTATTGGAAGGAATTTCTGATGAGGATTTATTCAAAGTACAAGGTTGTGGAGGGAATGAAAAAGCATTTTTAAGCCAGTTTTGGGCTGAGGGGTTTTTTGTGTTTGTGGGTTTTGAATTAGTTATGGGCTTTGTATTTGATGTTGTTTGAGGATGGGTAGTGGAGCCCGTATCCGAAATAGAATTTGGACTTGGATTTTCTTGGATTTTTTGAAGTGTGTTTGGGCTTTGGGTTTGGGCCTTTTTATTTTGTGGTTTTAAGGGGGTAATGGTTTGAGGTTGTGGGGGGGTTTGCTGGGTCTGGGGGTGGGGGGTCTGATTTAGGTTTCGGGTTGTGTTTCCGGGTCGGCCGCCTGCCGGTCGGGTCGGGTCGGTTTAGTGGGTATTGTAGGGTTTAAGCGGGGGGTGACGACGGAGGGGGGGGGGGATTGGTGTCTGGCCCAAGGCCGAAGGGTAGGGTAGGTGGGCCACCGTGGTGTGGTCGGCACTGGAGCGATGGTCGGGTCGGGTCAACATATCGGGTAGGGTTTCGATGTGTTTAAAAGTGGGGATTTCGGATCTTGAGGTTTGGACGAGGAGGGGTGCATTGGTGGGGTGGTTCGGAAGGGGTGGGGATGGTTCGGGTCACGGGTTGTAATGTGGGTCGGCTGGTCGGCCTGGTCGATGTATCGTAGGGTTTTAGTGGGTTGTTTAGGGTTTTGAAGGTGGTTTCGGCCAGGGTGTTGGACGGCGGCGGGGTTTGTGAGAGGGGGGGTGGGTACGTTAGGGGGTGGGGGTGAGATCTGGGTCGTGGGTCGGGTCGTGGGTAGGGTTTCCGTCAAAGGTGTGACGGCTAGGGTTTGGGGGGGTCGATTAGGGTTAGGGTTTTTTGGTGATGGGCTAGGGTTTCTGCTAGGGTTTGGCCCAGCAGCAATGGCGGCTGCTGGGCTAGGGTTAGAGGGTGGTATGACGGGGGGGAGGTTTTCAGGCTGGTCGGGGGTAGGGTTCCGGCGGTCCAGGTGGCCGCCGGTAGGGTTTCGGTCGACGGTGACGGCGCCGCCAGAATTTCCGACGGGAGGAATGATTTTTTGGGCAGAATTTTGTGGATTTTTCGGTGGGGGGTTCTGTTTCGTCGAGGTGGAGGTGGTTCCGACCACCATAGTGGCCGGAATTTCATCCCCCTTTGTCAAAACAGTGGAAAATGATGGAAATTTGTTTGGAATTGTAATTTTTTTATTCTTTTTTCCGGTGACAATTTGCCAACCGTCAGAATTCTTATTTTTTGGATCTGGAATGGGTGGTTTGGCGGTAGTAGAAGAAGGAGTAGGGTTTTGAAGATTACCTTTTTCATTAACAGTTGAAATCTCGCCATTGTCATCCTTCCTTGGTCTCAGATCCGGATTAATTTTCCAACAACCTTCAATGTCATGTCCTTGTAGTTTACAAGTAGTACAATACTTAGGAATGAAATCAAACCTAATTTTTTGTAATTTTGTATGAACTACTCCATTCTTTTTGAAAGAAATTTGGATTTTTTGAGGATGAACTTTTAATAAGTCCACTTCAACCTTAACCCTAGCACAACTTGGCCTTGTCTTCTTCAAGGTGGCCGAATCTAGGGTTAAGGGTTTCCCTACCGCCGCCGCCAACGTGAACAAGGCCGAATGACCAAAGAAATTTGGTGGAAGATTGGGAAATGAGATCCATCCCCATGCAATATTGGACTCCTCTTCAGGATTAAAATTAACATTCCAAATGAATGTTCTCATCAACAACAATTTATTCTTCTCCTTAATCCAAAAACTAGGGCTTGACATTAAGATGTCATAATCTTCTTCAATTGAACACCGAATAAGAATATGACGATTATGCAACAATCCAATAGTAACCTCAGATTTTAATCCACATTGCTTAGGAATTTCCTTTCGCAAGAAATCAAAATCCGTCCAACCATTAGAGAACTTACCAATTACCGCAAGTTTCAAACCTTGTTCTTCTATCATCAAATCAATTTCATCTTCCTCAAACATAACCATAGGTTCACCATGAAGGTAGGTGATAGGTTTAAGGGGCATGAGGTTCGAGGAGGGGGGAAGAGAGGCGACGGCGGAATTAGGGTTTACCACCGCCGCCGCCACTGTTAAGGGAAGTTCCGGGGGGGTAGGGGCAGATCTGACCATGTCGGAGTAGGTGGGGGGTTGCGTAGTGGTGGGGGGGTGATGGCCGACCACAGGAGGTGGCCGGCCAGTGGCCACAACGGCCATGGTGGCCGGAAAAGGTGGCGGAGGGGCTAGGGTTTTGACGTTTTGGAGGAGAGAGGGGAGAGCAAAATTTTGCTAAGTTAAAAATGTTAAAATGTTTAAAATAAAATGTTGGCTTTATTTAGCCGTTGAGTGGTTAATTATTAGTCATTTTTAGCGCGTGGTCTCGGGTTCGAATCCTCCTTATCAATGCACTTCTCCTACCGACCTACTAATCGCTCTCCGCTTGTCCCTACACGTTTGGAGGATTTTTTATGAGTAATTCCATCCGTGTTAGAGGCTTAGGGTTAGCTACTCCCTTCACCCCTGCAGAATGACAATTAATCTCACCTCTGCTGATATGGGGAATCGAACCCAAGACCTCCCACACATGGTATCCTTAGCCTAACCTTTGACCATTGGGCCAAATGCTGTTGGATAAAAATGTTGGCTTTATTTAGCCGTTGAGTGGTTAATTATTAGTCATTTTTAGCGCGTGGTCTCGGGTTCGAATCCTCCTTATCAACAGACCCCCCCTCCGGCCTGGACCTACGGAATCGCCCTCCGCTTGTCCCTACACGTTTGGAGGATTTTTATGAGTAATTCCATCCGTGTTAGAGACTTAGGGTTAGCTACGCCCTTGCCTCGCACAATGGCAATTAATCTCACCGGCGATATGGGGAATCGAACCTCGACCTCCCACACATGGTATCCTTAGCCTAACCTTTGACCATTGGGCCAAATCTTGGATTAAAATGTTGGCTTTATTTAGCCGCTGAGTGGTTAATTTTTTAGTCATTTTTAGCGCGTGGTCTCCGGTTCGAATCCTCCTTATCAATGCACTCTCCTACCGGACTCACGGAATCGCCTCCGCTTGTCCCTACACGTTTGGAGGATTTTTATGAGTAATTCCATCCGTGTTAGAGACTTAGGGTTAGCTACTCCCTTTGCCCCAGAATGGCAATTAATCTCACCTCTGAGCATGGGAATCGAACCCTTGACCTCCCACACATGGTATCCTTAGCCTAACCTTTGACCATTGGGCCAAATGCTGTTGGATTAAAAATGTTGGCTTTTATTTAGCCGTTGAGTGGTTAATTATTTAGTCATTTTAGCGCGTGGTCTCGGGTTCGAATCCTCCTTATCAACAGACCTCCCCTCCGGCCTGGACCTACGGAATCGCCCTCCGCTTGTCCCTACACGTTTGGAGGATTTTTTATGAGTAATTCCATCCGTGTTAGAGGCTTAGGGTTAGCTACTCCCTTCACCCCTGCAGAATGACAATTAATCTCACCTCTGCTGATATGGGGAATCGAACCCAAGACCTCCCACACATGGTATCCTGAGCCGAACCTTTGACCATTGGGCCAACTGCTGTTTGATAATAAAATTTTTGATTTATTTATCAGTTGAGTGGTTAATTTTTAGTCATTTTTAGCGCGTGGTCTCGGGTTCGAATCCTCCTTATCAGCACTCTCCTACCGACTACTGAATCGCCTCCGCTTGTCCCTACACGTTTGGAGGATTTTTATGAGTAATTCCATCCGTGTTAGAGGCTTAGGGTTAGCTACTCCCTTCACCCCGCAGAATGGCAATTAATCTCATCTCTGTGATATGGGAATCGAACCCAAGACCTCCCACACATGGTATCCTTAGCCTAACCTTTGACCATTGGGCCAAATGTTGGATTAAAATGTTGGCTTTATTTAGCCGCTGAGTGGTTAATTATTTAGTCATTTTATTATGTGTTTCCATGTGCTTGAAGGCCCCGAGTTCGAGTCGCTTAACAATAGGCACTTCTCCGCTTAGACAACCGCCCCATACCGTTTGGAGGTCAGATCGAACCAATTCCTGGCTTGGGCTCGCCCGAGTGTCCTTTTTAATCGGTGGGCCCTCAGAGGTATAGAGAAATCCGCTTAGCCGACTGGTACTCAAGCAGGCCCAACCCTTTATTCGCCTCGTCAAGAGCATTCGAATAAAATTGCAAGGAATTAATCTCACCGTCATTGGGAATCGAACCCACGCCTCTCGCATGCGAGCATCCTTAGCCTAACCTTTGACCATTGGGCCAAATGCTGTTGGATAAAAATGTTGGCTTTATTTAGCCGTTGAGTGGTTAATTATTAGTCATTTTTAGCGCGTGGTCTCGGGTTCGAATCCTCCTTATCAACAGACTTCTCCTACCGACCTACGGAATCGACCTCCGCTTGTCCCTACACGTTTGGAGGATTTTTTATGAGTAATTCCATCAGTGTTAGATACTTAGGGTTAGCTACTCCTCGCCTCGCAGAATGGCAATTAATCTCACCTCTGCTGATTTGGGGAATCGAACCCAAGACCTCCCACACATGGTATCCTTAGCCTAACCTTTGACCATTGGGCCAAATGCTGTTGGTTGGGTTTTGGGTTTTGGGTTTTGGGTTTTGGTTTTTTTTTTTTTTTTTTTTTTTTTTTTTTTTTTTTTTTTTGAATAATCATCCAGGCACGTAGGCCCAGGTTTTTTATTAATAACAGAAATGAAATGGGGCCCAGAGGGAAATACAAACAAGTAAAGAGATAGCCCTTTACTTCACCTGCTATTCCTATCTAGCGAAGCATAGTCTATCCCGAATGTAAAAAGAAGGACGGCCAAGATAAGATAGCTATGATCATCATAGAGTTTATAATGCACTCTATAATGATGTTACAAATGATGATACTAAGGTAGAGTAATAATACAAGCACAAAGCTAGAAGCTCTAAACTCTGTACTTATAAACTCTTCAATCCCAAGTACCTTGTCCTCCTCTTCATCTAATAATCCCTGATATAAAATCATTTTTTCTTTGATCTTGTGGTTACTGCCAATGGGATTGTCGGCTTTCTAGCTTGTTTGCCTTGCCGTTGTTGCTGTGCTGTTGAAGACTCAGCTTCTGTGTTAGCTCTGGGTATTGCTTCCTCGATACTCCTCATCTCAAAGAAATATATCCACAGATCGTGACTTCAAACACGTGACCAAGTGCTATTCAAGCTCCTCATCATCAAGTATATCTTCTTCCACACCTTCATCAATAGCAAGCGGTCTTGGTTCGATTCATACGGTTCCATGGCCCAATCTCTATCTTCTGGAGGAAATAATCATGTCGAATTCCTTAAGACATCTTCAAAATTTGTCATACCATAGAATTCACCATCACTTTCCATTTCTCGATCAAAGGCTTCACGGTTCTCGCAATCTCACTTTTGATAGCTTTGTGAAGAATCCGTGAAACATATCCATCTCTCTCACCCCGCCTCCTCACTATCGCACTCCAAAGATTTGGCAGTGGTAGTTTTATTGGAAGGAATGTCTGATGAGGCTTTATTCAATGTACAAGGTTGAGGAGGAAAGGAAAAGGCATTTTTAAGCCAATTTTGGGCCGAAGGATTCTTTGTGTTTGTGGGCTTTGAAGTAGTTTTGGACTTGGTTGTTGATTTTGTTTGAGGTTGAGTAGTGGAGCCCGTATCCGAAACTGAATTTGGACTTGAATTTTCTTGGCTTGTTTTAAAAGTGGTTGGGCTTTGGGATTGGGCCGGTTTGGTTATTGGGTTTCGGGTTTCGGGGGGGTCACGGGTTTGGGTTGTAACGAGGTAGTGAGTTCAGGTTGGGGGGGTATGTGTTGTGTATTGGAGGGGGTGGGTTTATTGGGTTGTTGGCCTGGGTTAGGTAGCCGGGTTTTGGAGTTGGCCTGCCTGGCGCAGGTATGATTAACGTAGGTTTAGGGTTTTGTGGTAGTTTCGGAAGGGGCTAGGTTGGGGAGGATCGGTGTCTAGGACTTGGGTACCGCGTGGGGAAGTTGGGTCTGGGTTAGGGTGGGGCGAGTTGGATCGGCCTGGTCGGTCGGTCCAAAACATCGCAGGGTTTCGATGTTATTTGTCAGGTTTTCGCCGCGGAGGGTTGGTTAAGGGTAGCGGGGTATGTGGGGGTGGGGTGGTGGATCTGTAGTGGGGTGGTATAGAGTCCAGGTCATTGGGTGGTCGGGTTTGTGGGTCGCCTGGGTCAAAATAACGGGTAGGGTTTCGACGGGTTTTAAAAGGGTTTTTTCAGATCTGGGGGGTAGGTCAAGGGTGGTGGGGGGGTTAGAAGGTGAGGGGGTAGATCTGGTTGCTGATGGGGTAGGGGTCTGGGTCACGGGTTTATTTAATGGGTCGGGTCGGGTATGTGGGTCCGGGTCGACGTTGTGGGTAGGGTTTCCAAGGGTAGTTTAGGGTTTTTGTTGGTGTTTTTGACAGGTGGGGTATGTTCGCGGGGGGTACGCGTGGGTTGGGTGGTGGTCCCAGTGGTGGTTGGGTATGGATCTCGGGTCGGGTTTCGGGTTTCGAGAAGGCCGCGCTGGTTAGGGATAGTGGATTAGGGTTAGGGTTTAGAGGTATTGGGCTAGGGTTTGGCCCAACAGCCAAGCGCATTCGGGTTAGGGTTTGCGGGGTTTCACGGGGTGGTTGTTCGCAGGCTCGGTTAGGTTCCGCGGTCGGGTGGCCGGTAGGGTTTCGGTCGTCGGTGACGGCGCCGCCAGGGTTTCCGACGGGGGGAATAATTTTTTGGGTAGTTTTTTGTGGAATTTTCGGTAGAGGGATCTGTTTAGACGTGGTGGAGGTGGTTCCGACCACCATTGTGGCCGGAATATCATCCCCCTTCGTCAAAACAGTGGGTAATGGTGGATTTTGGTTTGGAGTTGTAATTTTTCTATTCTTTTTTCCGGTGACAACTTGCCAATGATCGGATTTCTTGTTTTTTGGATCTGGAAGGGGTGTTTTGACGGAAGTAGAAGGAGGAATAGGGATTTGAAGATTACCTTTTTCCATGACTGTCGAAATCTCGCCATTATCATCCTTCCTTGGTCTCAGATCCGGATTAATTTTCCAACATCCTTCAATATCATGTCCTTGTAGTTTACAATTAGTACAATATTTAGGAATGAAATCAAACCTAATTTTTTGCAATTTCGTGTGAACTACTCCATTCTTTTTGAAAGAAATTTGGATTTTATGAGGATGAACTTTTAACAAGTCCACTTCAACCTTAACCCTAGCACAACTTGGCCTTGTCTTCTTCATGGTGGCCGAATCTAGGGTTAAGGGTCTTCCTACCGCCGCCGCCAACGTGAACAAGGCCGAATGGCCAAAGAAATTCGGTGGAAGATTGGGAAATGAAATCCATCCCCATGCAATATTCGACTCCTCTTCCGGATTAAAATTAACATTCCAAATGAATGTTCTCATCAATAACATCTTACTTTTTTCTTTAATCCAAAAACTAGGGCTTGACATTAAGATGTCATAATCTTCTTCAATTGTACAACGAATAAGAATATGACGATTATACAACAACCCTATTTTAACCTCAGCCTTCAATCCACATTGTTTAGGAATTTCCTTCCTTAATAGATCAAAATCTGACCAACCATTCGAAAATTTGCCAATGACTGCAAATTTCAAATCTTGTTCTTGAATCATTAAATCAATTTCTTCCTCCTCAAACATAACCATAGGTTCACCATGAAGATAGGTGATAGCTTTAAGGGGCACGAGATTCGAGGAGGGGTGGGTGAAGGCGACGGCGGAATTAGGGTTTACCGCCGCCGCCGCCACTGTTCTTGAAAATTCCGGGGAGGAAGATCGACCATGTCGGAGAAGGAGGGTGTGTGGTGGTGGGTGGTGGCCGACCACAGGAGGTGGCCGGCCAGTGGCCACGTCGGCCATGGTGGCCGGAAAAGGTGGCGGCGTAGGCTAGGGTTTTTCCGTCGAAAAAATAGGAGAGAGGGGAGAGCAAATTTTGCTAAGTTTAAAAATGTTGGCTTTATTTAGCCGTTGAGTGGTTAATTATTTAGTCATTTTATTATGTGTTTCCCATGTGCTTGAAGGCCCTGAGTTCGATTCGGCTTAACAATAGGCACCCCTCCTCCACAGACAAGGCCCCATACCGTTTGGAGGTCAGACTGAACCACTTCCTCTGGCTTGGGCCTGCTCCGAGTGTCCTTTTTAATCAGTGGGCCCCTCTTGTAGGTATAGAGGAATCCGTTTAGCTGACGCTGGTACTCGAAGCAGGGCCCAACCCCTTTTTATTCGCCCTTGGTCAAGAGCATTCGAATAAAATTGCAAGGAATTAATCTCACCTCACAGGGAATCGAACCCACGGTCTCCTGCACAAGGGAGCATCCTTAGCCTAACCTTTGACCATTGGGCCAAATGCTGTTGGATAAATGTTGGCTTTATTTAGCCGTTGAGTGGTTAATTATTAGTCATTTTTAGCGCGTGGTCTCGGGTTCGAATCCTCCTTATCAACGCACTTCTCCTACCGACCTACTGGAATCGCCTCCGCTTGTCCCTACTCGTTTGAGGATTTTTATGAGTAATTCCATCCGTGTTAGAGGCTTAGGGTTAGCTACTCCTTGCCCCCGCAGAATGGCAATTAATCGCACCTCAGCGGATATGGGGAATCGAACCCAAGACCTCCCACACATGGTATCCTTAGCCTAACCTTTGACCATTGGGCCAAATGCTGTTGGATAAAAAAATGTTGGCTTTATTTAGCCGTTGAGTGGTTAATTATTTAGTCATTTTATTATGTGTTTCCCATGTGGCAGAGGCCCCGAGTTCGAGTCGGCTTAACAATAGGCACCCTCCGCTTAGACAACCTACCCATACCGCTTTGGAGGTCAGACTCAACCACCTCGGCTGGCTGGGCCTGCTCCGAGTGTCCTTTTTAATCAGTGGGCCCTCAGAGGTATAGAGGAATCCGTTTAGCTGACGCTGGTAATCGAAGCAGGGCCCAACCCCTTTTTATTCGCCCGTGGTCAAGAGCATTCGAATAAAATTGCAAGTAATTAAGCTCACCCTGCTGTTAAGTGGAATCGAACCCACGGTCTCGCAAGCGGAGCATCCTTAGCCTAACCTTTGAACATTGGTCCAAATGCTTTTGGATAAAAAAATGTTGGCTTTATTTAGCCGTTGAGTGGTTAATTATTTAGTCATTTTATTATGTTTCCCATGTGCTTGAAGGCCCTGAGTTCGAGTCGGCAACAATAGGCACCCCTCCGCTTAGACAATGGCCCATACCGCTTGAGGTCAGACCAATTCCTCCGGGCTTGGGCTCGCTCGAGTGTCCTTTAATCAGTGGGCCCTCAGTAGGTATAGAGGAATCCGTTTAGCCGCCGGTACTCGGCAGGCCCAACCCCTTTTATTCGCCCTTGGTTAAGGGCATTCGAATAAAATTGCCACGAATTAATCTCACCTCATTAAGGGAATCGAACCCACGGTCTCAGACATGAGGAGCATCCTTAGCCTAACCTTTGACCATTGGGCCAAATGCTGTTGGATGGGTTTAGGGTTTAGGGTTTAGGGTTTAGGGTTTAGGGTTTAGGGTTTAGGGGTTAGGGTTTAGGGTTTAGGGTTTAGGGTTTAGGGTTTGAGGTTTTAGGGTTTGGGGTTTGGGGGTGTGGGGTTGGGGGTTTGGGGTTTTGGGGTTTGGGGTTTTGGGGTTTGGGGTTTGGGGTTTGGGGTTTGGGGTTTGGGGTTTTGGGGTTTGGGGTTTGGGGTTTGGGGTTTAGGGTTTGGGGTTTAGGGTTTGGGGTTTAGGGTTTAGGGTTTAGGGTTTAGGGTTTAGGTTTTTTTTTTTTTTTTTTTTTAAGTAATCATCCAGGCGCGTTGGCCCAGGTTATTTTATTAATAACAGAAATGAAACAGGTGCCCAAAAGGGGAATACAGACTCAATCAGGACATGTCCTATCTCTCGCCTGCTAACCCTATCTAGGCGAAGCTTAGGTCTATCCCGAGTGTAAAAAGAAGGAAGATGCTAAAATCAGATAAGCTATGATCATCATAGAGTTTATAATGCACTCTATGATGATATTACAATTGATGATACTAAGGTAGAATAATAATATAATCACAAAGTTAGGAACTCTAAACTCTGTACTTATAAAATCTTCAAACCCAAGTACCTTGTCCTCCTCATCATCTAATAATCCTTGGTATAGAATCATTTCTTCTTTGATCTTGTGGTTACTGCCAATGGGAGTGTCGGCTTTTTAGCTTGTTTACCTTGCCGTTGTTGCCGTGCTGTTGAAGACTCAGCTTCTATTCTAGCCTTGGGTATTGCTTCCTCAATTCTTTTCATCTCAGCAAACATATCCGCTGCATCAGGGACGCCCTGAAACATGTGACCAAGTGCTATCTGAAGCTCCTCATCATCAAGTATATCTTCTTCCATACCTTCATCAATAGCAAGCGGTCTTGGTTCAGGTTCATACGGTTCCATGATCCAATCCCGTCTATCTTCTGTGGAGGCAATAATCATGTCGGAATTCCTTAAGACATCTTCAAAATTGGTCATACCATAGAATTCACCATCACTTTCCATTTCCTGATCAAAGGCTTCACGAAGTTCTGCAATCTCAGCTTTTGATAGCTTGTGTGAAGAACCCTGTGAAACATATCCATCTGTCTCACCCCACTTCCTCCTGTCACTATCAGTACCCAAAGGAATGGCAGTGGTAGTTTTATTGGAAGGAATGTCTGATGAGGATTTATTCAATGTACAAGGTTGTGGAGGGAAGGAAAAGGCATTCTTAAGCCAATTTTGGGCCGAAGGGTTCTTTGTGTTTGTGGGATTTGAAGTACTTTTGGGCTTGGTGATTGATTTTGTTTGAGGTTGAGTAGTGGAGCCCGTATCCGAAACTGAATTTGGACTTGAATTTTCTTGGGTTGTTTTAAAAGTGGTTGGGCTTTGGGTCACGATTTGGGGGGCGGTCACGTTTCAGGGGGTGGAGTCACGTTTAGGATATATAGGTTTAGTGGTACGGGTTGGGTAAGTCGGGAATAGAGGGGTAGTTTTAAATGGTTCTTTGGGTCGGGTTAGGGGATTTACAGGTCGGGTTTAGGTTCGGGTCGGGGCATTGGGTATTGTTAAGGTGGGCTTAGGGTTTTTTGGGGTAGATTCGGACAGGGGGGGGGGGTGAGGTTAGGGGGGGGAGCGATGTCTAGGACTAGGGTACCAGGGTGGGTAGGGTGGTTAGTTAGTCGGGTCGTAGGGTGAGTTGGACCGGTTTAGTGGGTCGGGTCGGATAAGGGTTTCGGGTCGGGTCAAACCCGTGGGTTGGATTTCAGAATTGGTGTTTTCGGATCTGGGGTTTTTGACGAGGGGGTTGGGGTGGTTAGTAGGTGGGTTGGTGGGTCTGGCATGGGGGTGGTGGTCTGGTTCACGGGTCGGGTAGGTGGGTCGGGTCGGGTCGTAGATGCGGTAGGTTTCAATTGGACTTTTTGGGTTTGTGGGGGCGGTTTTTTCGAGTGTGGGGGGTTGGTCGAGGGGTGGGTACGTGGGTTGAGGGTGGGTGGAGGGTTGTGGGGATCTTGCCGACCGTCACGGGTCGGGTCATGGGTAGGTTACGAGTTGCGGGTTGGCTAGGGTTTGGGGTAGTTTAGGGTTTTGGGGAGGCGGTTTGGGCTGGGTTTGGCGCCCAGCAATGGCGCTCTTGGGCTAGGGTTTGGGAGGTCTGACGGGGTGGTGTTCGTGGGTCGAGCTAGGTTCCGCGGTCGGTGGCCGGTAGGTTCAGGGAATTTTCCAAGCCGCCGATTTTCCTGGCGGAAATTATTTTTTGGCTTGTATTTTTTGTGTTTTTCGATGGTAGGGCCTGTTTTGACGTGGAGGTGGTGTTTCCGACCACCATGTTGGCCGGAATTGCTTCCCCCGACGCCAAAACAGTAGAGAATGATGTTTTTTGGTTCGGATTTGTGGTTTTTCTGTTATTTTTTCCCGAAACCACCTTCCAACCATCGGATTTGTTGGATTTCGGATCTGGAATTATAGTTTTGGAGGAAGAAGGAGGAAGAGTAGGGTTTTGAGATTTACCTTTGTCATTAGCCGCCGATTCCTCCATCAATCCATCACCTTTGTCATCCTTCTTTGGTCTCAAATCCGGATTTATTTTCCAACACCCATCTACATCATGACCTTGAAGTTTGCAATTAATACAATACTTAGGAATAAAATCAAACCTAATTTTTTGAAACTTGGTATGAACAATTCCATTCTTCTTAAATGAGATTTGAATTTTTTGAGGATGAACTTTTAACAAATCCACCTCAACCTTAACCCTAGCACAACTAGGCCTTGTCTTCTTCCTTGTAGCCGAATATAGGGCTATGGGTTTCCCCACCGCCGCCGCCAACGTGAACAAGGCAGATTGTCCATAGAAATTTGGTGATAGATTTGGAAAAGAAATCCATCCCCAAGCAATATTTGACTCCTCCTCTGGATTAAATGCAACATCCCAAATGAATGTTCTCATCAATAACATTTTATTCTTCTCTTTAATCCAAAAACTAGGGCTTGACATCAAAATCTCATAATCTTCTTCAATATTACAACGAATAAGAATATGACGATTATACAACAACCCAATTGAAACTTCGGCTTTTAAACCACATTGCTTCGGAATTTCCTTACGCAAAAGGTCAAAATCCCAACCATTTGAAAACTTACCAATTACCGCAAGTTTCAAATCTTGTTCTTCAATCATCAAATCAATTTCTTCCTCCTCAAACATCACCATAGGTTCACCATGAAGATAGGTGATAGGTTTAATGGGCACGGAAGTCGAGGAGGGGGGTAGAGGGGCGACGGCGGAATTAGGGTTTACCGCCGCCGCCGCCACTGTTTTGGCAAATTCCGGGGGGGTGGGGGTCGATATGACAATTTCTGAGAAGGTGGGGGGTTTCGTCGTGGTGGTGGGGTGATGGCCGACCACAGGAGGTGGCCGGCCGGTGGCCGTGACGGCCATGGTGGCCGGAGGAGGGTGGCGGCGGTACCTAGGGTTAGGCCGAAATTTTGAGGAGAGAGGGGAGAGCAAAAATTAAAAATGTTAAAAATTAAAATGTTTAAAATAAAAAATTTTAGGGTTTAGGGTTTAGGGTTTAGTTTTTTTTTTTTTTTTTTTTTTTTTTTTTGAGTAATCATCCAGGCACGTTGGCCCAGGTTTTTATTAATAACAGAAGAAAAAGGGGCCCAGAAGGGAATTACAAACTAATAAGGGGATAGCCCTTTACTTCGCCTGCTAGTCCTGACTAGGCGAAGTATAAGTCTATCCCGAATGTAAAAAGAAGGAAGAAGCTAAAATGAGATAAGCTATGATCATCATAGAGTTTATAATGCACTCTATGATGATGTTACAAATGATGATACTAAGATAGAGTAGTAATATAAGAACAAAGCTAGGAAATCTAAACTCTGAACTTATAAAATCTTCTAACCCAAGTACCTTCTCCTCCTTGTCTTCTTGTAGTCCATGGTATAGAATCATTTCTTCTTTGACCTAGTGGTAACTGACAATGGAATAGTCGGCTTACTAGCTTCCTTTCGTTGGCGAAGATTATGTGTTGATGAAGTCCCCACTCCTTTCTTAGGTGGGCTAGGTATTGCTGCCTCTAATCTTTTCATCTCTTCAAACATATTTTCAGGGTCAGGGACACCATGAAACATGTGTCCAAGTGCTATCTGAAGCTCCTCGTCATCTAGAATGTCGTCCTCTGAATCTCCATCAATTAGCTGGCTTGGTTCTGGTTCAAACATTTCCAAGGCCCATTCCTGTCTATCTTCTTCTGAGGGGACAAACATCTCCAAATATTCCTTTACAGAGAGGTGTGCATTTCTACTGCTTAGGGTGTCCTTTAAAACATCCTCAAACTTTGTCATACGACAGAAGTCACCTTCCAATTCCATTTCCTTATCAAAGGCCTCCCGAAGTAATGCTATGTCTGATTCTGACCACTTGTGCTCATAATCATTATTAGACTCTTCTCCTTCCGTATCACACCACTTCCGTCTTATACTATCAGTCTCAAAAGTTTTAGAAGTGGTAGGGTTATTGGAAGGTATATCTGATGAAGATTTATTTAGAGTACAAGGTTGTGGAGGGAAAGAGAAGACATTTTTAAGCCAATTTTGGGCAGATGGGTTTTTTGAGGTAGTGGGCTTTGAATTAGAATTGGGCTTGTTGGTTGATGTTGTTTGAGGTTGTGTAGTGGAACCCGTATCCGAAATTGAATTTGGGCTTGAATTATCTTGAATTTTTTGAATTGTATTTGGGCTTTGGATTTGGGCTTTTTTATTTAAAGGTTTTAAAGGGGTAATGGTTTGTGGTTGTGGGGGGATTTCTGGTCCGGGGAGGGGGTCCGATTGGCCGGTTTGTGTTATGGGGCCGGGTTTCTGGGTCGGGTCGGGTTCTAGAAACGGGTAGGGTTTCCGTAGGGTTTTTAGGTGAATTTTCGACGGTGGGGGGGGGGGATACATGTCTGACCCTGGGCAGAGTAGGGGGGTAGGGTAGGTGGGTCGTAGGGGTTAGGTTAGGGGCACTGTTGGATCGGGTCAGAGGGTCGGGTCGGGTCAGGCATTCGGGTAGGGTTTCGACGTTTTTTTTTGTGTTGTTTTCGGATCTGGGGGGGTGGTCGAGGGGTGGGGATATGTTGGTGGGTGGGTGGAGTGCAGGGGAGTAGTGATCCGGGAGATGGGTCGGGCCAGTCGGGTCGGGTTAATGGGTCGTAGGGTTCAGTGGCGGTTAGGGTTTTGTAGGATATTTCGGTAGTATGGGGTTCGACGTGGGGGGTAGGTTGGTCAGTGGGTGGGGGGTTGGATCTGGAGGGGGGTGGGGGTGGTTTATGGGTCTCGGGTCGGGTCGTGGGTAGGGTTTCAATCAAAGAGGTGACGGCTAGGGTTTGGGGGGGTGGATTAGGGTTTTGGTGTAGTGGTTTTGGGCTAGGGTTTGGCCCATTGGCCTTGGCGGCTGGAGGGTTAGGGTTTGGGTGTGTGTCGACGAGGGGGGTGGTTCTGGGGGGTAGGGGTTAGGGTTCCGGCGGTCAGGGTAGCCGCCGGTAGGGTTCCGACGTACATGGGGTATTCCGGCTAGGGTTCCGGCGCCGCCACCGGTTTTTTGGCTCAAATTTTCAGGGTATGTCAATGAGGGAGGCTGTTTTGAAGTGGAAATGGTGGATCCGACCGCCATTGGGGTCGGAATTACCTCCAAATTCGCCGGAACAGTGTTTAAGGGTGATTTTTGGTGTTGATTCGTGATTTTTCTATTGTTTTTTCCGGTGACCACCTGCCAGCCGTCGGTGTTTGATTTTTTGGGCATTTGGACGAGAGGTTTGGACGAAATAGGAGAAGGGTTAGGGTTTTGAGAATTACCTTTTGCCAAATCCGCCTCCTTTTCGTTAGATCTATCAACTTTGTCATCCTTCTTCGGTTTCAAATCCGGATTTATTTTCCAACATCCATCAACATCATGACCTTGAAGTTTGCAATTAATACAAAACTTAGGAATAAAATCAAACCTAATTTTTTGCATCTTTGTATGAACAATTCCATTCTTCTTGAATGAGATTTGAATTTTTTGAGGATGAATTTTTAACAAATCCACCTCAACCTTAACCCTAGCACAACTGGGCCTTGTCTTCTTCCTTGTAGCCTAATCTAGGGCTATGGGTTTCCCCACCGTCGCCGCCAACGTGAACAAGGCATTTTGTCCATAGAAATTTGGTGAAAGATTTGGAAAAGAAATCCATCCCCAAGCAATATTCGACTCCTCTTCCGGATTAAAATTAACATTCCAAATGAATGTTCTCATCAACAACATCTTATTTCTTTCTTTAATCCAAAAACTAGGGCTAGACATCAACATATCATAATCTTCTTCGATAGAACAACGAATTAGAATATGACGATTATGCAACAACCCTATATTAACCTCAGATTTTAATCCACATTGCTTAGGAATTTCCTTTCGCAAGAAATCAAAATCCGTCCAACCATTTGAAAACTTACCAATTACCGCAAGTTTCAAATCTTGTTCTTCAATCATAACATTGATTTCATCTTCCTCAAACATGACCATAGGTTCACCATGAAGAAAGGTGATAGGTTTAATGGGCACGAAATTCGAGGAGGAAGGGTGACGGCGGTGCTAGCGCCGCCACATCAGTATTGCGGATTAGGGGTGGGGTACGATTTAATAATTTCTGAAAAGGTGGGGGGGTGGACGGTGACGGGAGGGTGGTGGCCGACCACAGGAGGTGGCCGGCCAGTGGCCACGACGGCCATGGTGGCCGGAGAGGGGTGGCGGCTAGATCTAGGGTTTTCCGATTTTTGGAGGAGAGAGGGGAGAGCAAAATTTTGCTAAGTCTTAAAATGTTGGCTTTATTTAGCCGTTGAGTGGTTAATTATTTAGTCATTTTATTATGTGTTTCCCATGTGCTTGAAGGCCCTGAGTTCGAGTCGGCTTAACAATAGGCACCCCCTCCGGCTTAGACAACCTAGGCCCATACCGTTTGGAGGTCAGACAGAACCAATTCCTCATTGGTTTGGGCACGCCCGAGTGTCCTTTTTAATCAGTGGGCCCCTCTTGTAGGTATAGAGGAATCCGTTTAGCTGACGCTGGTACTCGAAGCAGGGCCCAACCCCTTTTTATTCGCCCTTGGTCAAGAGCATTCGAATAAAATTGCAAGGAATTAATCTCACCCTGCTGTTAAGGGGAATCGAACCCACGGTCTCCTGCACAAGGGAGCATCCTTAGCCTAACCTTTGACCATTGGGCCAAATGCTGTTGGATAAAAATGTTGGCTTTATTTAGCCGTTGAGTGGTTAATTATTAGTCATTTTTAGCGCGTGGTCTCGGGTTCGAATCCTCCTTATCAATGCACCTCCGGCCTGGACCTACGGAATCGCCCTCCGCTTGTCCCTACTCGTTTGGAGGATTTTTTATGAGTAATTCCATCCGTGTTAGAGGCTTAGGGTTAGCTACTCCCCTTGCCCCTGCAGAATGGCAATTAATCTCACCTCTGCTGATATGGGGAATCGAACCCAAGACCTCCCACACAAGGTATCCTTAGCCTAACCTTTGACCATTGGGCCAAATGCTGTTGGATAAAATGTTGGCTTTATTTAGCCGTTGAGTGGTTAATTATTTAGTCATTTTATTATGTGTTTCCCATGTGCTTGAAGGCCCTGAGTTCGAGTCGGCTTAACAATAGGCACCCCCTCCGGCTTAGACAACCGGCCCCATACCGTTTGGAGGTCAGATCAACCATTCGCTGGGCTTGGGCCTGCTCCGAGTGTCCTTTTTAATCAGTGGGCCCCTCTTGTAGGTATAGAGGAATCCGTTTAGCTGACGCTGGTACTCGAAGCAGGGCCCAACCCCTTTTTATTCGCCCTTGGTCAAGAGCATTCGAATAAAATTGCAAGAAATTAATCTCACCCTGCTGTTAAGGGGAATCGAACCCACGGTCTCTCGCATGAGGAGCATCCTTAGCCTAACCGTTGACAATTGGGCCAAATGCTGTTGGATAAAATGTTGGCTTTATTTAGCCGTTGAGTGGTTAATTATTTAGTCATTTTATTATGTGTTTCCCATGTGCTTGAAGGCCCTGAGTTCGAGTCGGCTTAACAATAGGCACCCCCTCCGGCTTAGACAACCGGCCCCATACCGTTTGGAGGTCAGACTGAACCACCTCCTGGGCTTGGGCTGCCCGAGTGTCCTTTAATCGGTGGCCCTCTTGTAGGTATAGAGAATCCGTTTAGCTGACGCTGGTACTCGAAGCAGGGCCCAACCCCTTTTTATTCGCCCTTGGTCAAGAGCATTCGAATAAAATTGCAAGGAATTAATCTCACCCTGCTGTTAAGGGGAATCGAACCCACGGTCTCCTGCACAAGGGAGCATCCTTAGCCTAACCTTTGACCATTGGGCCAAATGCTGTTGGATAAAAAAATGTTGGCTTTATTTAGCCGTTGAGTGGTTAATTATTTAGTCATTTTATTATGTGTTTCCCATGTGGAAGGCCCCGAGTTCGAGTCGGCTTAACAATAGGCACCCTCCGCTTAGACAACCCCCATACCGTTTGGAGGTCAGACAACCAATTCCTCGCTGGGCTTGGGCCTGTTCCGAGTGTCCTTTTTAATCAGTGGGCCCCTCTTGTAGGTATAGAGGAATCCGTTTAGCTGACGCTGGTACTCGAAGCAGGGCCCAACCCCTTTTTATTCGCCCTTGGTTAAGAGCATTCGAATAAAATTGCAAGGAATTAATCTCACCGCATTGGGAATCGAACCCACGGTCTCCTGCACAAGGGAGCATCCTTAGCCTAACCTTTGACCATTGGGCCAAATGCTGTTGGATAAAAATGTTGGCTTTATTTAGCCGTTGAGTGGTTAATTATTTAGTCATTTTATTATGTGTTTCCCATGTGCTTGAAGGCCCTGAGTTCGAGTCGGCTTAACAATAGGCACCCTCCCGCAGACAACCGGCCCATACCGTTTGGAGGTCAGACTGAACCAATTCCTCGCTGGGCTTGGGCCTGCTCCGAGTGTCCTTTTTAATCAGTGGGCCCCTCTTGTAGGTATAGAGGAATCCGTTTAGCTGACGCTGGTACTCGAAGCAGGGCCCAACCCCTTTTTATTCGCCCTTGGTCAAGAGCATTCGAATAAAATTGCAAGGAATTAATCTCACCCTGCTGTTAAGGGGAATCGAACCCACGGTCTCCTGCACAAGGGAGCATCCTTAGCCTAACCTTTGACCATTGGGCCAAATGCTGTTGGATAAAATGTTGGCTTTATTTAGCCGTTGAGTGGTTAATTATTTAGTCATTTTTAGCGCGTGGTCTCGGGTTCGAATCCTCCTTATCAACAGACTTCTCCTACCGACCTACTAATCGCCTCCGCTTGTCCCTACACGCGTTTGGAGGATTTTTATGAGTAATTCCATCCGTGTTAGAGGCTTAGGGTTAGCTACTCCTTCACCCCGCAATGGCAATTAATCTCACCTCTGCTGATATGGGGAATCGAACCCAAGACCTCCCACACATGGTATCCTTAGCCTAACCTTTGACCATTGGGCCAAATGCTGTTGGATAAAAAAATGTTGGCTTTATTTAGCCGTTGAGTGGTTAATTATTTAGTCATTTTATTATGTGTTTCCCATGTGCTTGAAGGCCCTGAGTTCGAGTCGGCTTAACAATAGGCACCCCCTCCGGCTTAGACAACCGGCCCCATACCGTTTGGAGGTGCACAGACGATTCCTCATTGGGCTTGGGCTGCTCAGTGTCCTTTAATCGTGGGCCCTCTTGTAGGTATAGAGGAATCCGCTTAGCCGACGGTACTCGCAGGGCTCAACCCCTTTTATTCGCCTCGGTCAAGAGCATTCGAATAAAATTGCAAGGAATTAATCTCACCGCCAGCATGGTAATCGAACCCACGGTCTCCTGCACAAGGGAGCATCCTTAGCCTAACCTTTGACCATTGGGCCAAATGCTGTTGGATAAAATGTTGGCTTTATTTAGCCGTTGAGTGGTTAATTATTAGTCATTTTTAGCGCGTGGTCTCGGGTTCGAATCCTCCTTATCAACAGACCCCCCCTCCGGCCTGGACCTACGGAATCGCCCTCCGCTTGTCCCTACACGTTTGGAGGATTTTTCATGAGTAATTCCATCCGTGTTAGAGGCTTAGGGTTAGCTACTCCCTTCACCCCTGCAGAATGGCAATTAATCTCACCTCTGCTGATATGGGGAATCGAACCCAAGACCTCCCACACATGGTATCCTTAGCCTAACCTTTGACCATTGGGCCAAATGCTGTTGGATAAAAATGTTGGCTTTATTTAGCCGTTGAGTGGTTAATTATTTAGTCATTTTATTATGTGTTTCCCATGTGCTTGAAGGCCCTGAGTTCGAGTCGGCTTAACAATAGGCACCCTCCGCCAGACAACCTACCCATACCGTTTGGAGGTGCAGACCAACCACCTCGCTGGGCTTGGGCTGCTCGAGTGTCCTTTTTAATTAGTGGCCCTCTCAGAGGTATAGAGGAATCCGCTTAGCCGACGGTACTCAAGCAGGCCCAACCCTTTTATTCGCCTCGTTAAGAGCATTCGAATAAAATTGCAAGGAATTAATCTCACCTCATTGTGGGAATCGAACCCACGGCCTCTCAGACAAGGAGCATCCTTAGCCTAACCTTTGACCATTGGGCCAAATGCTGTTGGATGGGTTTAGGGTTTAGGGTTTAGGGTTTAGGGTTTAGGGTTTAGGTTTTTTTTTTTTTTTCCACAACTTTTTTTTCTTATTTTGAGAAAGTGACAAAAGAAAAAATATAAATTCTATTGAATTTTTGGTGATGGACATGTGTGGACGCACACACATATAGCTTCACATAGATTTTTCTCCACACACTGAGTAGTAATATAAAGTTTCCCAAATTTTTTCTTACATTGGAAAGAACAAAATGATATAGTTTCCTCACTACAGGGAAGACCTGGATCAATTTCATATTCACATACTGTCCAAGCATCTGCTGAGAGAACCTGAGTCATCACCAACATAACACAAATGTAAGCAATGAGAAGAATGAAGTAACGGGAAGATACACCAAAGTTTGCCATTGAAGAAGAATTAGTAAAAAAAAAAGTTGGCTTTATTTAGCCGTTGAGTGGTTAATTATTAGTCATTTTTAGCGCGTGGTCTCGGGTTCGAATCCTCCTTATCAATAGACCCCCCCTCCGGCCTGGACCTACGGAATCGCCCTCCGCTTGTCCCTACACGTTTGGAGGATTTTTTATGAGTAATTCCATCCGTGTTAGAGACTTAGGGTTAGCTACTCCCTTTGCCCCTGCAGAATGGCAATTAATCTCACCTCCGATATGGGGAATCGAACCCTTGACCTCCCACACATGGTATCCTTAGCCTAACCTTTGACCATTGGGCCAAATGCTGTTGGATGGGTTTAGGGTTTAGGGTTTAGGGTTTAGGGTTTAGGGTTTTTTTTTTTTTTTTTTTTTTTTTAGTAATCATCCAGGCACGTTGGCCTAGGTTTTTATTAATAACAGAATGAAAAGGGGGCCCAGAAGGGAGTTACAAACTAATAGAGGGGTAGCCCTTTACTTCGCCTGCTAGTCCTGACTAGGCGAAGCTAAAGTCTATCCCGAATGTAAAAAGAAGGAAGAAGCTAAAATGAGATAAGCTATGATCATCATAGAGTTTATAATGCACTCTATGATGATGTTACAAATGATGATACTAAGATAGAGTAGTAATATAAGAACAAAGCTAGGAAATCTAAACTCTGAACTTATAAAATCTTCTAACCCAAGTACCTTCTCCTCCTTGTCTTCTTGTAGTCCATGGTATAGAATCATTTCTTCTTTGACCTAGTGGTAACTGACAACGGAATAGTCGGCTTACTAGCTTCCTTTCGTTGGCGCAGATTATGTGTTGATGACGTCCCCACTCCTTTCTTAGGTGGACTGGGTATTGCTGCCTCTAATCTCTTCATCTCTTCAAACATATTTTCAGGGTCAGGGACTCCATGGAACATGTGTCCAAGTGCTATCTGAAGCTCCTCATCATCTAGAATGTCGTCCTCTGAATCTCCATCAACAAACAGCTGGTTGGTTCTGGTTCAAACATATCCAAGGCCCATTCCTGTCTATCTTCTTCTGAGGTGACAAACATCTCCAAATATTCTGTCATACCATGTGTGCATTTCTCTCGCTAGGGTGTCCTTTAAAACATCCTCAAACTTTGTCATACGACAGAAGTCACCTTCCAATTCCATTTCCTTATCAAAGGCCTCCCGAAGTAATGCTATGTCTGATTCTGACCACTTGTGCTCATAATCATTATTAGACTCTTCTCCTTCCGTATCACACCACTTCCTCCTTATACTATCAGTCTCAAAAGTTTTGGAAGTGGTAGGGTTATTAGAAGGTATATCTGATGAAGATTTATTTAGTGTACAAGGTTGTGGAGGGAAAGAGAAGGCATTTTTAAGCCAATTTTGGGCAGTTGGGTTTTTTGAGGTAGTGGGCTTTGAATTAGAATTAGGTATATTGGTTGATGTTATTTGAGGATGGGTAGTGGAGCCCGTATCCGAAATAGAATTTGGGCTTGAATTGTCTTGGAAGTTTTGAATGGTATTTGGGCTTTGGATTTGGGCTTTTTTATTTAAAGGTTTTAAGGGGGTAATTGTTTGTGGTTTGGGGGACGGCTGGTGCGGGGGTCTGCTTTTGGTTGATGGGTTGGGTTTAGGTCGGGTTTCCGCCGGTCGGCCGATTGGTTGGTATTTCCGACGGTTTTATAGGGTTTAGGGGGGTGTTTTCGACGGAGGGGGGTGGGGATTGATGCCTGGCCCATGGCCGAGAGGGGGGGAAGGGTAGTTGGGCCATAGGGTTTAGGGTCGGGGCAGAATTTGAACGGGTCAGGGTTTCGGGTCGGGTCAAATTAGTGGGTTGGGTTTCGACGGGATTTGTAGGGGTATTTTCGTCAGTTGTGTTTTTGTCCAGGGGGGTTGGGTAATCTGTGGGGGTTGGATCCGCAGGGGTAAGGTTGAAATCTGGGCTGGATGTCGGGTCAATGGGTCGCCTGCTCTGCTTTGCCGAGTCACGATTCGGTAGGTTTAAGTGGCAGTTTAGGGTTTTTGGATAATGTTTCTGCAGGCGGCCGACGGCGGGTGGGTCTGTGGGTTGGGGTTGGAGTCCGGAAGGGGTGGGGTGGGTTCTGGTCACGCCCGTCATGGGTAGGGTTTCCGAACTTGGGCTGGCGGCTAGGGTTTGGATAGGTTGTTTAGGGTTTTGAGAAAGTAGTTTTGGGCTAGGGTTTGGCCCAGCAGCTATGGCGGCTGCTGGGCTAGGGCAGGGTGGTGTGTCGACTGGTGGGTGGGGTCACCGGAAGGTTCCGACGACGGGGAGGCCGTAGGTTTCGGTGATGTGACGCCGTGGAGATTCCGCGTCTAAATTTTTTTGAGTAGAATTTTTTGTATTTTTCGCCTGGGTGGTGTTTTTTGACGTGGTGGTGGTGGTTCCGACCTCCAAAGTGGTCGGAATTTCCCCCCTAGCCGCCAAAACAGTAGGTAATGTGGTTTTAGGAATTTGAATCGAATTTTTGCTAACCTTTTTGCCTGTGACAACCTGCCAACCATCTTTCTTGGTGGGTTTCGGATCTGGGAGGTGGTTTTTGGTGGAGGAAGAAGGAAGGGTAGGGTTTTGAGTTTTACCTTTGTCCATAGCCGACGAATCCTCCATTTTGCCATCACCATTGTCATCCTTCTTTGGCTTCAAATCCGGATTTAATTTCCAACACCCATCAATATCATGACCTTGAAGTTTGCAATTAGTACAATACTTAGGTATAAAATCAAACCTAATTTTTTGCAACTTTGTATGTACTATTCCATTCTTCTTGAATGAGATTTGAATTTTTTGGGGGTGAACTTTTAACAAATCCACCTCAACCTTAACCCTAGCACAGCTAGGCCTTGTCTTCTTCCTAGTAGCCGAATCTAGGGCTATGGGTTTCCCCACCGCCGCCGCCAACGTGAACAAGGATGATTGTCCATAGAAATTTGGTGATAGATTCGGAAAAGAAATCCAACCCCAAGCAATATTTGACTCCTCCTCTGGATTAAATGCAACATCCCAAATGAATGTTCTCATCAATAACATTTTATTCTTCTCTTTAATCCAAAAACTAGGGCTTGACATCAAAATCTCATAATCTTCTTCAATATTACAACGAATAAGAATATGACGATTATACAAAAACCCTATTGAAACTTCGGCTTTTAATCCACATTGCTTAGGAATTTCCTTTCGCAAAAGATCAAAATCCGTCCAACCATTTGAAAACTTACCAATTACCGCAAGTTTCAAATCTTGTTCTTCAATCATCAAATTAATTTCATCCTCCTCAAACATCACCATAGGTTCACCATGAAGATAGGTGATAGGTTTAAGGCTCACGGATTTCGAGGAGGGGGGGAGAAGGTCGACGGCGGCATTAGGGTTTTCCGCCGCCGCCGCCACTGTTGAGGGGTAAACCGGGGGGGTGGGGGTCGATTTGAGCATTTCTGAAAAGGTGGGGTGATGGACGGTGACGGGGTGGTGGTGACCGACCACAGGAGGTGGCCGGCCAGTGGCCACGACGGCCATGGTGGCCGGAATAGAGTGGCGGCTAGTCTAGGGTTTTTTCGAAATTTAGGAGAGAGGGGAGAGCAAAATTTGCTAAGTGGGTTTAGGGTTTAGGTTTTTTTTTTTTTTTTTGAGTAATCATCTAGGCACGTTGGCCCAGGTTATTTTATATATCAAAAAGGAAAGTACATGGGCCCCCGTAGGGGGAAATACACTGCTTATCAGCAGGAGTGCAAAAAGAAAGAAGAAGCAATAATCAAATAAGCAATGATCATCACCGAGTTTATAACATACTCGATGATGATACTACAAATGCGGATACAAACAAAATGAAGATACAATGTAAGCCTAAAGCTATAAGCTACCTCCGGGCATACAAAGTCTTCAATCTGAAGTGTCTCATCTCTGTCATCCCCCAAATACTCTAAAAATTTGATCATGTAAACGGATTCCTGGGTCCGGATCTGGATCTGGATCTAGTAGTGATGGATGAGGTTGCCCGATGTGTAATCCTCGGAGCAGCATTCTGTATTGGAATCAATGGGGTTGGGTCTGGCTGAGCTAGCAATGCATCTGTCATGGCCCTGAGTGTCCGATCTAACTTCTTAGTATCCATCTTCATGTATTTATCATTGCCTGGTTGTGTCATATCTGCTATCATCTGTTGCTCTGTGCGATGAAGAGTGTAGGGCTGATGTGCCTGCAACCTGTACCGCTTCCTGTGAAGAGCCTCTGTAATGATATCCAAAGATGGGCCGTAGTTGTTCGCGCCTGTCAAACCTGCCTGTTTCTGACGCCACAACTGTGCCTTTCTCGCATCCATGAATATGTTGATAAAATCTGTGCACTGCTCAGTTAGCTTCATCACCATTCGCAGCCTCTGATCCTGAATATCCCTGTTCCTAATAGGAATAGCCCTATCCAAACCAATCGGTAACGCTGGTGTAACCTGTGGGATCTCCTTACCCTCGAGTATTATGCCCATAAAAGGATCCGAATCCTCTATAGCAATAGGCGAAACCTCAGGAGTGAAGTCTCTTATAGCTGGTTTGTCAACCACTGTATCCCTATCCTCATCAAACAAGTCAGCCATGTCAACAAAATTATCATCTTCGTCAACCGTGTATTCCTTGCGGGTATCAACCTCCACCTCAATATCATCATTATCAGCAATAACAAGCTCATTACCACAAATTCTCCCCACACTACCGGAAGAGGGAATGCTAGTACAAGCTTGGTTCAACGGCACAAAATTCTTGGCTAGTGAAGGTAGCTCAAGATTAATGCCAATCAAGAATGGGTCCCGACGAAGGATACATTTTGGTGAGGTAGGGATGAGGTGCGGAGGAGAATATAGGCGTTAGCTTTGGCTTTCCCAATATCCAGGGGATACCTTTGGGTGAGTAAGGGTGAGTGGAGGGAAGGGTGTATTATCCGGAGGAAGGGTAGGTTCAATGGAGTGGGATGAGTTCGTGGAATAAGGGTGTGACGTCGGGTGAGTATAGGGGGTGGTCTCGTGGGTTTGGCTCAATAGAAGGGGAGGGAGGTCTCAGGTGGGGTTTGAGTTGTGGTAAGTGGCTGGGTTATAGTAGGGCGACTGGGGATAGGTAAGGCGTAGGAGGTGCTAGCATGGTGGGAAGGGATTGCCATGAATTGTGCCGAGTGTCTTGTTGATGGATCGAGTAGGTGTGGGTAGGTAATGGATCGGGGTGATTGGAATTTCTGGGTGTGCTATAGTGACTTGTGTGTATTTGTTTGGAGGTTGTTTTTGGTTAACTTTAGATATTTGGCTGAATTTGATTCTGATTTTTTGTTTTTGGCTTTTGGACTTGTGGAGTATTTTTCTTTCGCTTTTTATCGCAACCGCTTGCCATTTGGATTTTGGGGCTTCTTTGGCTCAAGTGTATTTTTGGGGGTTTCTTTGGCTGGATTTGGATTTTTGGGTGGGTTGTTTGTTTTGTTTGGATTATCCAGGGGATTTGGGTTTTGTGGGTTGTCTTTTGGAGGGGGAGCAGGATGTGTATTTTCTTTGTCCTTCGAAGGTCTCATCTCAGGATTGAGTTTCCAACACCCGTGCACATCATGTCCTTGAAGGGAACAATTAGTGCAATACTTTGGGAGAAAGTCAAATTGAATCTTGTAAGAGTTTGTTTGAATTCCTCCTTCCGTAGCAATTTGGATTTGGATATTTTTGGGATGTTGACGCAACAAATCTAATTCGACCTTAACCTTAGCACAACTAGGACGGGTCATATTTTTGGTTGCCGCATCAACACAAATGGGTCTACCCACCACAGAAGCAATAGACAATAGGATGGACTCATCAAAGTAAACAGGTGGAAGGTTAGGGAATGAAACCCAAGCCCAAGCTATACTAGTTTCTTTTGTAGGGTCAAAAGAAACATCATATTTCATAGTGCGTAAAGGATAGGATTCCCTCTTGTCTTTAATATCAAAGCTGGAAGAGATGGACATAAGGGTATCATAATCTTCTTCAATGGAGCATCGAATCAGAATATGACGGCTAAACAGATAACCAATTCTAACTTGGGCTTTCAATTTCAACTGTTTAGGTAATTCAGTCCTCAGAAAATCTATGTTAGGCATGCCATGACTAAATTTACCTATCACCGCCCATTTCAAGTCTTGACGCGCAATTAGCACATCAATTTCAGCTTTCTGAAGCAATAATGTAGGTTCTCCGTGTAAATAATTTACCTGTTTAGGTGCTAACGGAGGTGGTTTTTGACTGTTCTGAGCTTTGTTGGGACCCGCTGATCCAGTTCCCGGAGATGATGATTGGAGAATATGGGCAAACTGAATTCCAGGTGAAGGACCAGGCTGTATAGCCGCCAGGGGAGGCTGCACCACCGCTGTACCGCCACTGACTGGCGGCGTTGTTCGCCGGAAAATTCCATTTTGATCCAAAGTCAATGAATTATTGCATTGGGGGGTCATTAGTGGTGGAAAATCAGAAGAAATGGACTGGACAACCTCGCCTGGAGGCTGCCCAGCCGTCACTGCCGCCATTGACGCCGCCAACTCGCCGGAAAAAATGGAAGATTCAAAACTGAAGTGTTGACCGTCGGAATTTAGTGGGAAATGTAGTGCTTGATGAGACGAACACAATGGTACCACACACCACCCTCAACACCACCTGAATCGGCCGGAAATCGGCGATGAACAGTCGAAAAAATCGACTTGGTCGTCCCGCCGATCTGGACTGAATTGAAGGTTGAAAGTGGTTGCAAAGTGACGGGATGGGGAAGACGAAGCTACTGGTACTACTCACTACCGTCGTCTGAACCTCAGGTGACCGGAAAAGCGTGGCGGCTAGGGTTTCGGGTTGTGAGATTATTGTGAATCGACGTTTAAGTAACAATCGAAGGTCGTGGAGGGTGTAGAAATGACGGCAAGGAGATGACGAAGCTGATGGAACCACCCCCGACCGTCGATGTTGCCTGAGGTCGCCGGAAAATCAAAATGAACGATCGGAAAACAGGGTGTTTTTCGATCTGAATTTTCCGGCGATTTAGGGGTAGTCGACGTTAGTGGTAGGTATGGAATTGACGGCTCGCCGAGACGGCTAATGGTGGTGGTCCCGTTGGCAACAGACGAGTCGGGCGGAACAGCGTTTCTCCGTCAGTGGCGCGGCGCATCGCTCACGACGAGGAAATTAGGGTTTTTTTTTTAAATGTTGGCTTTATTTGGGGTTTAGGGTTTAGGGTTTAGGGTTTAGGGTTTAGGGTTTAGGGTTTTTTTTTTCTTTTTTTTTTTTTTAGATAATCCACTAGGTCATGGGCCTAGGTTATTTTATTAATAATGAAAAATAAAAACATACGTAGTTTTAGAAATGAATGCCAACAAAGCAAATGAAACAAATAACCTATGTATCATTTTGGATCTATGTGTCCAAAATGACAATATAAAATGTAAAAACTATAAAAAAAACTAGTCTAAAGAAAGTTTGCCACTGTAGGGGAAATCTCAAGTGAAATTTCCCAGTGTAAGGAGGTGATAGTGTGTCGAATAGGATTGTGTCCCCAGTCTGAGCCCTAGATGCACCATCCTGTCGATACTCGCCTCTGCTGAAGATCATGTCTCTAAAACTCTGCAATCCATCATCATATCTGTCACATACCAAACCGCAAAGATAACCTTCCCTATGTGGTGTCGCACCACCAGGAGAATGAGCATAACTAGATGCTAATACCACTCGCTGGTGATAGGTCACCTCATAGTTCCAGTGTTCTCCAACACCAGGTTCAGAAACGCCGAATAACTCAAGTGAAGTCTCTGCTCTCTATGATCATGTCTGTGAAGACCTGTGAAACCGTCTCTTTTGTCAGAAAGTCCTCTACTATGTAAAGAGGTATGGTCCTGTATCATGGGTCCTCCAAGTCTGTACCTCTCGGATTTCCAGATGTACAGGATCTGCCTGAATAGTAATGTGATGTAGTCCAGATATCCACCAAGAATCTTCCAGTCCGCTACCTCCACCGCCCCGCTCTCTCCTATGTTTGTGTATATCCAGGTGCTCTGTAAGATCCATGCATGCTGTTGCTTCCCTGTAGTAATGAATGATGTTTTACCCGCAAAAGCAAACCAAGTTAGTAGAAAGTGGTCCTATTATGCTCTCTCCTGCAGGCCGTGAGCATAATAGTGTCGTGTCCGACCAACACCTCACGCGAACAATCCATCAATAACTCCTGCCTTCCTTTATCCCGAGATAAGGGCATTGAATCTTGTCACAATTGAGAATCCTCCTGCCTTTACTATCCAATTGATCAAATCTGTGTGCCTCAACCGGCCCACTGTCAAGAGCCAAATTCGCAAGGTGATCGGCCAACTGATTGCCTTCTCTCATGATATGCTGAAAAGTAACATCGCCTCTCTATCATCTCAAAATCTCTCGACCCAAATGATAATTCTCCAAGGGGGTTTCCACTTTTTCATAAGAACCATTAGCATAAGTCTAGAATCAGTCTCAATAATATATGAATGTTGTTGTCTTCTTTACGTAACTGATCGCTTCTAAGATAGCCCTAGCCTCCGATACCGTATTGGTAGTCTCCTGGATTTCTTTAGCCTCTGCATAAACCAAGTTGCCTAAATCATCCCTTACACAAAAAGAAAAAGAGCTTCTCCCTGGATTGCCTCTGGTAGCCCCATCAGTATTACATTTCCAACTACCGCCGCTGAAAGCACCATAAGACCAAAGTGACTTTAGGAATCTCAACCTCTTCCATAAGTCGAATAAGAATATCATTCCATCTATGAGGTACTGGATTAATCTTCGGTCTCCGCAATCTCACCAAGCTCTGTATAGTTGCCGAAATCTGATAGATGACTCTGGCTACCGTAGTCTGCCTATCATGTCTCACATCATTCCTTCTTTTCCATAACTCCCAAGTGATGATGCTTGGTATAGCATAGTAAATGGGTTTGATTCTGGGTACCACACTCGCATGCCACCACTCATTGATGATCTGATCAAGTGGTAAACCTGTAATAGTAATGCCTGCGATGCCTGAAAAAAGTCTCCATACCTGATGTGCTAACTCACCCTGTGCGAAGACGTGCTCGATAGATTCTTCCTGAGGATTCCTACAACAATTACATTTGGAAGGCATCTCATACCCCCAACTTCTCACAATATCATCCAAAGGAATCTTATTCATCCTAATCCTCCACATATTAAAGGCAATTTTATAAGGAAGACCCTTAACCCAAATTTTCTCATGATTAACCAAGATAGTCCCCCTATTACGTAGTAACTCCCATGCAGATTTAATGGTGAACTCACCATCAGCCTCTTTAGTCCAACACGCCTATCTCCGCATCCACTACATCCACATATCGGGAGGAATAACCTCCGAATAATACGATCCACCGTGTCCGCTTAAGATTCTCGCAAAGATGTCTTCATCCCAAGTACCATTAGTGACCACATCTCTAACAATCTGAATGACTTCAGAACTACAACGTTGTCCCGACCTCGAATAGCCCCAAACCCACCCAATTATCATCCCGTATGATACCGCTCGCTTAGTCCGCCACCGATGTATCGATCAACTGTCGCAAGGCCCGATTTTCTTCCAAATCGTGAACCTTTATAGGATCGTGTGGCGTGATTATGGTATTTAAGATATTTGTTGCTCATAAAGTCTCTCCATAACGAAGTTCTTAGTTCCAAGTTCCACCACAACTTAGCAAATAAAGCTTTTGAAATATCTTTCGTGTCTCTCAAACCAAGACCGCTCCAAATTGGTAAGCAAATATGTTCCCACTGCCCAACGACGTCCCCACTCGCCCACTTTATTACTCCAGAAGAATTGAGAAAATATTTTATATAACTTTTTAAGGACAAACTCTGGAGGATTAGTCGCCGACAAAAGGTGCATAGGCATGGCCTGCAAAACATGATTAACAAGAACAGCTCTACCACCAAAGGAAAGAAGATTACCTTTCCAACCTTGAAGTTTGTTCTGAATCTTAGTTAAGAGATCATTGTAAAAGGACAGTTGTGAGGTCAGAAATAAAGGACAACCCAGGTAAGTAATAGGGAAAGATTGACGGGACATACCTGTAAGTTGTTCGATGTCCTGAATAACTATATCAGTTGCTGACGTATGTAAATAGAAAGCGCTTTTGGATTTATTCACAAGTTGCCCCGAAGCTTCTTCATACCTGCTTAAAACATTCATAATCTTTTGCAAAGAATACTGACAGTGAGAGGCAAAAATAATAGTGTCATCAGCATAACACAAGTGATTAATCTTTGGGCTATGCTTAGGCATCCCAAATCCATGAAATCTCGGGTCCTCGTAAGTAAATTAAGAGCTCGATAACATTTCGCAAAGAATTATAAATAAGGTAGGGGAGAGGGGGTCACCTTGTTTTACCCCTCGAGAAGACTTGAAGAAACCATGCAGTTGACCATTAATCAAAATCGAATACCAATTATGAGCCACCAACTCATAAATATGACCTATAAAGGTTTCTCCAAACCCCATTTTACGCAAGACTTCCATTAGAAAGCTCCAAGAAAGTCTGTCATAAGCCTTAGTCATGTCAAGCTTTATAATAATATTATGACGTTTACCATTTGCATTTCGAGCCCGATGTCTTTGGTAATCTCTGAGCAAGAAGAATATTCTCAATAATATTTCGCTTTGACAAAACCAAATTGATTCTCGTGAAATTAAGCTAGGTAATAAAGGTGATAACTCATATGGATGACTCTAGAGAAAATTTTATTAATGAAATTGCTAAGATCGATAGGACGATGTCCCCAAAAGTATTCACCACTGCTTTTTAGGAATTAAAATAAGATTAGCGTGAGTGACATACCCGGGAATCTCCTACCTCAAGAAAGAAATAATCATGTCCACACGCCATTCCCAATGATCTCCCAACAGTGTCCGATAAAAGATACCATGAAAACCGTCCCGACCTCCAGGTCTTTGCTGGGTTGAGACCAAAGATGCCTTCTAACCTCTTCTTTAGTGGGAATCGATCGCTTTTTCATTCATCTCGTCACTTACCTGCTTTTCCTCTATTAAATCCAAGAAGTCAAAATGTGGATTATTAGTCGTTTCTGCAAACTGCTCGTAGAATCGATAGCCTCATCCGCGATGTCTTTGTCATTCTCGAGCCAAGTGCCTGCACTATCCTCGAATTCTACTAAGTCAGAACCTCTTGCGGCGACCATTAACATTAGCATGAAAAACTTCGAATTTTTATCACCTCAAGAAACCAAGACATCCTCGCTTCGCTTTGTAGTAATCCTCCTCTATGGACTTTGCCCTCAGCATTTCAAATTCTACTCGCAAAGCTCACCCTATTTTCAATCAAGGATCACCAAACAAAAACTCGTGAGTTTTAATAACTGCTCCATATCTGTGATATTTTGAAAATATTACCAAAATTAGCCCCGCTCCAAGTTGATAGGACTTTTTTAACCTTTCGCTTTAGTATTGAATTTCCGTAAAGTATTGCCATCTGCATGTTCTCTCCAAATATCTTCAACAATACCAAGAAATCCTCGTGTTTAGTCCGTAAATTAAGAAATCGAAATGGTTTGTCATTGACGGACGAAGTCCGCCGCTTGAAATTAATCAAAAGAGGTACATGATCTGAACCCGCGAATTAAGTGCGTAATCTCCACCCGGAATAATTGTTGTAGCTCATCATTACCTAAACATCCGCCAAGTCGCCAAACACAAAGGCATCACCGCCGACCATTCCACCAAGTATAAGTAGACCGCTATACCCCAAGTCATTAAGATTACATGATGAATACAATGTTCAAATCATTAACATCCCTGCTGTTAATAGGTCTTCCACCATATTTCTCCTCCTGTTTAGTGATAACATTAAAGTCACCGCCGATCAACCAAGGTTTATCCATAGAAATCGCCATGTCAGATAAAGAGTCCCATAGGTGAAATCTATTACGATCGCCACAATCTGCGTGAGACCACGGGAAGACTAGATCCATACGAGTGCTACTATGTTGCAAAGTCAAAGTAATCATTGAGTATTGTTTGTCAAAGTGTCGAGGTGCCATTCTCAATCAACAAAACCCATATATTTTCCGAAATGTTATGAAAAGCATATTCCATGCCCAACTTCCTTCTGCACCACTCCATTTTTTGTAGACCATGCATGGGTTCAAGGATACCAATCACAAAGAACTTATGTTTGCGATGGAGGTCTATTAGTCTTGAAAAAGCTTTCTGAGGTTTGACCGATCTTATATTCCAGATAATAGCATTCATTTAGATTTAGCTTTGATGTTCCTTCTGGGGACGGCTGCTATAACTTTGGAACTCTTCATAGGTATATTGTTCCTAGATCTGCTCACACTTCTTTTTCTAGAGGAAACTTCTTCCTCTAGCACTCTATTTCTGCCCTGTCTATCAAAGTTATTATGGGTATCCATGTTGCTTCTTTTTCTTTATTATCATTGTCCACAATATTTGTTAATTTTCTGCCCTCAGATCCGACGTAGTATTATCCTCCTGCACGGTAGTGATAATACTAGTATCCCCATGTTTCCTGTTATCCAATTTATCTGTACCTGCAATGTTAGTAACCAATATTTCCTGTGCAACATGTGAATTATAAGTTCCTGATTCATCAGAGCAAATATATTCCCTTCCTCTTCGCCTTCCTCGCACCATTGTCTCCTAACTAGGTCCAAGTATTATCAAGGTATTTCTACATTCTTCATTTGTTCGACTATCCCTACATCATCTATAGCATCCCTACAAATTTCTACATTATTGCGGATGTCCAAAATGTTATCATTTTCAAAATCGTTAGAATCTCATGTGGCTCGCGTGGTAGGAATATTGTTTTGAGTCGGTTATGTGAATCTGGGCTACTAGTATCTAAGAGTGTGTTAGTTTGACGAGTATGTGGTATGTCATGGTTAGGAATGGAGGGAAGTTGTGTCCAAGTTGTAGAAGTGTATTTGTTTAGGAATAGTAGTGTTTCGATCTCTAATTGGGCGTGTTGAGATAGCACGTTGTTATGATTGATTTTGTGGGAGGTCCGATTGAGTAATTAGGAATGCGAGAGCATGGCGGTAATGTCTTGTGTTGTTGCGTGGTTTCAACAGGAGGCGGTAGTAGATTCGGCCGTGGCGAACTAGGCAGTGATGGTTGTTTGGCAGATAGTGTAAGTGTAGGAAACCGGTCACGCGAGGAAGGAAGGAGGTCAGAGGTTCGATCCCGGGCTTTAAGTGTCAAGCTATTATTTTGTTAATGAGGAGAAAGATTATTAGACGAGGTTACGAGGGTTCGATCTCGTGAGTTTGAACTGTAGTTATTGGATTTCGTGGGTCTGATCCAGGTGTCAGCAGGAGTGGTGTTGGTAGGTAATTGTGAGCGTAGTCATAGGGTTCGAACCTGGCTAGGGGAGGGTATTAATAGGTTATTAAAAGGAATAGTTTCAGAGGGGGTTTCTGAGGGGATTCGATCGCTAGTTTGGGGGGGTATAAGGTTATGTGAATTATTTGTGGTTGTGGGGAGTCGATCTAGGTATTGAGTAAGTTTTGGTTTTGAGTAGTGGAATTAGAGGCTTAAAATTAATAGAGAATTAGTATTTGGGATTCAACTCGGTAGTGAGGAGTAAAACAGTAATCACGTGGTCAGAGTAGTGGGTTCGAACTCGATTGCTGGCGTAATTAGGAAGGGAATATTATTAAAAATATTTGAGGCTGAGGGGGTTCGATCCGGTCAGATGGGTACGACGCCAGTGGTTTGGGCTCGAGGTGGTTTTTTGGTTCAGGCGGGCTGTGGTTACTGGACGGGTAGTATTAGGTTTCACGCCGTAAATGCATAAGGGGTGGGTAGGTTTTCAGGAGTACTATTAGGTATGCGCGATTTTAGGGGAGGATTATGGTCAAAATTCTGTTGTAGCTTATTTATGGTAGTATTAGGATTCTTACCATGTATGTTTTGGCTATTATTGGGGATATTTAAACTATTTTGAACCAATAATCCTTCATTAATAGAAACGTTATCATTGACAACTAATTCTTTCCCTAAATTATTAATCATATTTGAATTAGAATTTGAATTAGAATTATCATCTAATCTATTATTGGTATTATTAATATTCTTTCCTATTTGATTAACCAATATTCCTTCATTAATAGAATTATTATTCTTGACAACTAAATCTTTTCCTGAATTAATAATCAGTTTTGAATTGGAATTTGAATTAGAAATATCATCTAATCTATTATTGGAGTTATTAATATTCTTTCCTATTTGGTTTTGATTATTCTTAGGGACATATCTTTTTTTTTGATCTACCTTCCAACCATTAATATGTTCTAAGTCACCTACCACTCTACCACTACCTAAAATACTTAATTCCATGATTATTAGAAGAGTAGCAGACTAATATTATGAATATTTTTGAGGAAAATTATTCTCAACATTAATGCTTCCTAGGGTTTCTTTCCCTTACCATTTCTCACCCCCTAGGATTGTGGTTCCGCCAGTCTAGGTGGCCTGCCATCACCCCCTTCTCCCTCCTTACCGTCGTCTTCTACCTCTACCCTCTCCCTCCCGTCTTCCTCTTCCCTTCTACCATTTTTTCCGTCGACAAACCTATCCCCTACCCCATAATTATCAACATTATACAATTCAGGTAAGATTCCAACAGCTTATCACGATCACGGCCTGCAATTTACAAACATTACAAAATTTATAAGATAATCATAGTTTATGTGAATCCATCGTGACTTGATTTCCTCCCATTCTTTACCGATAAGAACTCTTTAGGTGATTATGAAGTAAATCTAATTCAACTTTGACCCTAGCACCTAGGTCTAGTTTTGTTAGTGGTAGCAAGATCAATCATTAAAGGCGCACTGGCCAAGTTATAAGAGTTGTTCTTTACCAAAATAGTTTGGAGGAAGAGTTGAAATGAAATCCATGCCATGGCTAAGCTTGTTTCTTCTTCCTGGTCGAACCATGGTGTCCATTTGAATGTCCTCATGGATAGACCATCCTTTCTCCTTGATCCAAAACATTGGCTCGATAGCAAAGTCATATAATCTTCAAGAGTTTGCAACAATCAAGATACGTCGACATAAAGTAATCCGATCTTTCCGCCTGAGCTCGCATTGTTTTGGAAGAAGAGTACGGTATAGCAATTTCGCCATCCATAGCTAAATTTACACACAACCGCATATTGTAACCTTGTTGTTCTATCATCATCTCGATTTCTTTATGTCAAAAGTCACCGCTTGTTCACCACGGATGTATTCAATAGTTTTAATAGGGATAGTGTTTACCTTCTTTGTTTGTATATTGTCATCGCTTCCGACGCCGCGACGGGTTTCACGCCGCTTGTGTTTAGTGGTTTGGGTCAAGGAAGAGATCGCGCAGGTAGTAGTTAATCGGGGTTACGGAAGTAACTGTGGTCAAGGGTGGACAACCACCGCTGAGGTTGTCCAAAGGCCATAATGGCCATAATGGCCGTGACTTGCGCTAAGTTGGCCGGAATTCTTCACCGAAATCGCATCAAAATAGAGAGAAGCAGAGCTTTAAAATTAAAAATGTTTTTAAATGTTGGCTTTATTTAGCCGCTGAGCGTTAATTATTAGTCATTTTTAGCGCGGTGGTCTCGTTCAATCCTCCTTATCACCGCACTCTCCTACTGACCTACTAATCGCTCCGCTGTCCCTTACACGCTTGGAGGATTTTTACGAGTAATTTCATCCGTGTTAGAGGCTTAGGTTAGCTACTTCACCTCACCGCAGAATGGCAATTAATCTCACTTCATTGAGCATGGGAATCGAACCCAAGACTCCCACACACGGTATCTCTTAGCCTAACTTTTCACCATCAGCCAAATGTCATTGATTGGTTTAGGGGTTTAGGTTTAGGTTAGGTTTAGGTTTAGGGTTTAGGGTTTAGGTTTAGGTTTAGGGTTTACGTTTGTTTTTGGTTTTTTTTTTTTTTTTTTTTTTTTTTTTTTTTTTTTTTTTTTTAATCCACTAGCCATGGCCTAGGTTATTTTATATATCAAAAAGGAGTATATGGGCCCTCGTAGGGGAAATACACGCTTATCGCCAGGAGTGCAAAAAGAAAGAAGCAATAATCAATAGCAATGATCATCACCGAGTTTATAACATACTCGATGCATTTATACTACAAATGCGATACAAACAAAATGAAGATACAATGTAAGCTTAAAGCTATAATCTACCTCCGACATACAAAGTCTTCAATCTGTGTCTCATCTCTGGCATCCCCAAATACTCTAAAATCGATCATGTAAAAGAGTCCTGGTCCGGACCGATCTGGATCTAGTAGCTGATGGATGGGCCGTCACGTGTAATCCCTGAGCAACATTCTGATTGGAATCAATGGGTAGGTCCGGGCCGAAGCTAGTATTGCATCTCGCTATGGCCCTGAGTGTCCGATCTAACTTCTAAGATTCATCTTCATGTATTTATCATTGCTCGTCAGTTACATTCGCTATCATTCGCTCGCGATGAAGAGTGTAGGCTGACGGCTCGCAACCTGCATCGCCTCGCGGTAGCCTTCAGAATGATATCCAAAGATGGGCCGTAGCTTGTTCGCGTCACAACTCGCTCGCTTTCGACGCCACAATCGCCTTTCGCATCCATGAATATGTTGATAAAATTGCGATCGCCGCTTAGCTTCATCACTATTCGCACTCCGTCCCGAATATCCTCGTTTCCTAGAATAGCCAGTTCTATCCAAAACCAATTTAACGCTGTAACTCGGATCTCCTACCTCGAGTATTATGCCCATAAAAGCGATCTCAATCTCTATAGCAAAAAGCGCGCCTCGTGAGTGAAGTCTCTTATACTGGTTTGTCAACCATCAGATTCTATCCTCATCAAACAAGTCACCATGTCAACAAAATTATCATCTTCACAACCATGTATCTCATGTATCAACCTCCACCTCAATATCATCATTATCGAATAACAAGCTCATTACTACAAATTCTCCCCACTACTAAGAGGGAACGCTAGCATGCTTGGTTCAACTGCACAAAATTCTTGGCAAAGGTAGCTCAAGATTAATGCCAATCAAGAACGGGTCCCGACGTAAGGATACATTTTGAAGTGATGAGGGCGCAAAAGTGAGGAGAATATAGGCGCTTAGATTTGGCTTTCCCAATATCCAGGGGATACCGATGAGTAAGGCGCTGGAGGCGGTGTAGTATCCGGAGGAAGAGGTTCAGGAGTGCCGACGGGTTCCCGTGGAATAAGCGGGTGACGCCGCAAGGATAGCGCGGTCTCGTGGGTTCGCCTAACAGGAGGAAAGCGAGGTCTCGCTGGGTCGAGTCAGGTGCCGGGTCAAGCAAGAGGCTCGGGATAAGGCAGAGGTGTAGCAATGGGAAGGGATCAGGCTAATCGAAAAGGACGGTGTTTTGTCACGGATTGAATAAAAGGGTAGGTAATGGATCGGGTTATTGGAATTTCGGGATGCTATAGAGACTTGTGTGTTTTTGTTCGAGGTTGTTTTGGTTAACTTTAGATATTCAAATGGATTCGATTCCCGATTTTTGGTTTTAGGCTTGACTCGTGGAGTATTTTTCTTTCGCTTTTTCGCAACTATTTGCCGCCATTTGATTTGGGGGCTTCATTGGTTTGATGGTATTTTCGTGTTTCGGATTTAAATTTTGGGTGTTGTTTGTTTTGTCTGGATTATCCGTGGATTGGGGTTTCAGGGTCTTTTGGATATGGGGATGTGTATTTTCTTTGTCCTTCGGGCGTCTCATCTCGTGATTGAGTTTCCAACACCCGCACATCATGTCCTCGGCGGAACAATTAGTGCAATACTTTGGGAGAAAGTCAAACCGAATCTTGTAAGAGTTTGTTTGAATTCCTCCTTCCGTAGCAATTTGATTTTGATATTTTTGATGTTGACGCAACAAATCTAGTTCGACCTTAACCTTAGCACAACTAGGACGGTCATATTTTTTGGTCAAGATCAACACAAATGGGTCTACCCACAACAAGCAATGCAGACAGGATAGACTCATCAAAGTAGACAGGAAGGTTAGGAACGAAACCCAAGCCCAAGCTATACTAGTTTCTTTGTAGGTCAAAGGAAACATCATATTTCATAAAGGCAGGATAGGATTCCTCTTATCTTTTATATCAAAGCAGATGATATGTCGCATCATAATCTTCTTCTACGAGCATCCGATCGTAATGACGGCTAAACAGATAACCAATTCTAACTGGCTTTCAATTTCAATCGCTTAGGTAATTCACCTCAAAAATCTATGAGGCA
This sequence comes from Przewalskia tangutica, assembly GCA_029844215.1. NCBI lineage: Eukaryota > Viridiplantae > Streptophyta > Magnoliopsida > Solanales > Solanaceae > Przewalskia > Przewalskia tangutica. The sequence goes on along the minus strand of CM056730.1, from coordinate 30,208 downwards.
TGCCATGACTAAATTTACCTATCACCGCCCATTTCAAATCTTGACGCGCAATTAATACATCAATTTCGTGATTAAGCAATAATGTAGTTCTCCGTAGATAATTTACCTTAGTGCAATTGAGGTGGTATTTGACCATTCCGAAGCTTTTGGGACCCGCTGATCCAGCCACACGGGCGTGATGATCAGAGAATACGAGCAACCGAATTCCGTGTTTAACCGCCCACCGGGCTGCCATACGTGGCGGCACCACCGCCGCATCGCCATCGCCAGCGCTGATGTCACTTAAAATACCATTTTGCTCCAAAATCAATGAATTGTTGTATCGGGTCATTAGTGGTGGAAAATCGTAACAAATGGGTCGGACAACCTCAACAGCGCCGCCATCACGGCAGCCGCCATCACGCGCGTCACGAAAATATGGAGAATTTGAAAAAGCGAGCCGAGCGCCATGCTAGTGGAATTGCAGAGCTTGTTGAGACGAACACAATGGTACCACCACGACCCACGACAATACCTCGAACGACGGAAACGACGCCAATACTAAAATTCGATGGTCGTCCCGAGATCCAAAGAATCAAGGTCGAGGGTAGGTGCAAAATGACGCGGCGAAGACGACGAGGCGATGGTACCACTCTCGATCGCCGATTGTACTGGTTTCGCGGAACCGCTCGCGCTTGTGGTTTCGATACGAGATTGGACGACCTGATTTAGTAACAATCGAGGTCGTAGTGGGTATAGAAATGACATGGCGAAGACGAAGATTTGCTGGGTTAACTCGATCGTCAACTCATGAGTTCGCGAATCGAAAAGAACGACGGAAACCCGAGTGTTTTTCGATCCAATTTTCCGCGACAGGTTTATCGATTGTGGTAGGTATGGAACGACGGGAGACGAGACGAATCGAACGGTGGTCCCGCTAGTGAGGTGCCGAGTTGGTTTAATCGCGAAACCCGACTACGATAATCGCTCACCGCTACGAGCAATCGTTCACAAAGAAACGGGTTTGTGGTTTGTGTGGTTTGTGGTTTAGTGGTTTGTGGTTTAGGGTTTGTGGTTTAGGTTTTGTGGTTTAGTGGTTTGTGGTTTAGGTTTAGGTTTAGGCAGGGTTTAGGGTTTGTGGTTAGGTTTAGTGGTTTAGGTTTGGGTTTGTGGCTCAGGTGGCCCAGTGGCCCAGGCTCCAGTGGCCAGTGGCGGTCAGTGTGGCCCAGGCCTGTGGCCCAGTGGCTCAGTGGCCTCAGGGCTCAGGTCAGTGGCTCAAAGGGTGGCCTGGTGGCCCGGTCAGGCTCAGTGTCAGGCCTCAGGCGCCTGGCCAGGGCAGTGGCCCAGGCTCAGGCCTGTGGCCCAGGCCCAGTGGCCTGGTGGCAGTGGCTCAGGCCCAGGCCTGGGCCTGGCTCAGTGGCCCAGGCCCAGGGCCCAGGCCTGTGTCCAGGCCCAGGCCTTCAGGCCTGTGGCCCAGTGGCCCAGGCCCAGGCCCAGGCCCCAGTGGCCTGGCTCAGGCCCAGGCCTGCGCCAGGCCCAGGTCAGGCCCAGGCCCAGTGTGGTGGGCCCAGGCCCAGGCCCAGGGCCCAGGCTCAGGTTTAGGCTCCAGGTTTAGGTTTGTGGTTTAGGTTTAGGTTTAGTAGGTTTGTGGTTTGTGTTTATATGGCCCCTGGTTTGTGTTTGTGGTTTGTGTGGTTTAGGTTTGTGTTTGGTTTAGGTTTAGGTTTAGGGTTTAGGGTTTAGGTTTAGGTTTAGGTTTAGGTTTAGGTTTAGGGGTTTAGGGTTTAGGGTTTAGGGTTTTTTTTTTTTTTTTTTTTTTTTTTTTTTTTTTTTTTTTTTTTTTCACCGGCAATCAAAGTGTGCTTTATTCAAGAGTTTCTTCAAACTTCTTCTTTACATATATGAATAATACTTTAATTAGCATGGCGAGGCAAATGCAACAGAAGGGCGCTCCACGCATATTCGCCATCCAGAAATCCTTCTATCTCACAGATGGCGAGCTTCGCTAGACATTCCCAGTGATATGGCGTTTCGGGGATCGCAAGTTCTGCTCGTGAATGTTCATTTGTCCCATCTCAATAGTCATCACAAGATTGTAAGAATACTGAAAGAGAAACGCATGAGTTTGTCATTTGTAGAAGACTCGTAAATTTATATGTATATTTTTGAGTGTCAAACAATGATATCCAAGAAATAAAAATGTTGCTTTATTTAGCCGCTGAGCGTTAATTATTAGTCATTTTTACATGGTCTCGTTCAATCCTCCTTATCATCGCACTTCTCCTACCGACCTACTAATCGCCCGCTTGTCCCTACACGCTTGGAGGATTTTTTATGAGTAATTCCATCCGTGTTAGATTTAGGTTAGCTACTCCTTGCCTCGCAGAATGGCAATTAATCTCACCTCCGACATGTAATCTAACCCAAGACCTCCCACACAAGGTATCTTAGCCTAACCTTTGACCATCACCAAATTGGATATTAGGGTTTGTTAGGTTTAGGGTTTGTGGTTTGTGGTTTAGGTTTGTGGTTTGTGGTTTAGGGTTTGGTTTGTGGTTTAGCCCAGGTTTGTGGTTTAGGGTTTGTGGCCCAGTGGTTTGTGGCCCAGTTTGTGGTTTGTGCCCAGGGCCCAGGTTTGTGGTTTAGCCCAGGTTTAGGTTTAGGCCCAGTGGCCCAGTGGCCTGAGTGTTTGGCCTGTGGCCCAGGCTCAGTGGCCTGTGGTTTAGGTTTAGGCCCAGTGGCCTTGTGGCCCAGGCCCAGGCCCAGTGGCCCAGGCCCAGTGGCCCAGGCTCAGTGGCCAGTGGCCTGGTGGCCCAGTGGCCCAGTGGCCCAGGCCTGTGGCCCAGGCCTGCGGCCCAGTGGCTCAGGCCTGTACCAGGCCCAGTGGCCCAGTGGCCCAGGCCTGTGTGGCCCAGGCCCAGTGGCCAGGCCCAGTGGCCCAGGCCCAGGCCCAGGCCCAGTGGCCCAGGCCCAGTGGCCCAGTGGCCCAGGCCCAGGCCTCCAGGCCCAGTGGCCCAGTGGCCCAGTGGCTCAGTGGCCTGTGGTCTGGCCCAGGCCTGTGGCCCAGGCCCAGGCCCAGGCCTGGCCCAGTGGCCCAGTGGCCCAGTGGCCTGTAGTGGCCCAGGCCTGTACTCAGTGGCCCAGGCCTGTGCCCAGTGGCCCAGGCCCAGGCCCAGTGGCCCAGGCCCAGTGGCCCAGGCCCAGGCTCAGTGGCCCAGTGGCCCAGGCCCAGGGCCCAGGCCCAGGCCTGTGGCCCAGTGGCCTGTGGCCCAGGCCCAGTGGTTTAGGTTTAGGCCCAGGGCTCAGTGTTTGGTTTATAGCCCAGGCTGGTGTGGTTTAGGTTTGTGTGGTTTAGGTTTAGGTTAGTGGTGGTTGGTTTAGGTTTAGGTGTGGTAGGTTTAGGTTTAGGTTTAGTGGGTTTAGGTTTAGGTTTTTTTTTTTTTTTTTTAGATAATCCACTAGGCCATGCCTAGGTTATTTTATTAATAATGAAAATAAAACATACAGTTTTAGAAATGGACGCCAACAGTTACAACATGAAACAATTAATCTATGCATCATTTCGGATCTACGTGTCCAAAATGACAATATAAAATGTAAAACTATAAACAAGATCTAGTCTAATAAAGTTCACAACGTAGAGGAAATCTCATGAAATTTCCAAAGGTGGTGACGATAGTGTGTCATTGGATTGTGTCCTCCCCGAGTCCTAGATGCACAACTCGCCGACATCCGCCTACCGTAGATCGGCTCTAAAACTCGCAATCCATCATCATATCGCCACATACCAAACCGCAAAGATAACCTTTCCCATGCGGGTGTCGCATCACCGTGAGAACGAGCATAACTAGACGCTAATACCACTACCGCGATAGTCACCTCAGTTCCAAAGTGTTCTCCAACGACCGTTCAGTAAACGCTGACCGCTTCTATGATCGCGTTCAGAAGAGTCGTGATACCGCCTCTTCTCACGTAAAGTCCTCTACTATGTAAAGAGGTATGGTCCTCATCACTGGTCCTCCAAGTCTCAGAATCCCTGATTTCCGTATGCATGTGATCTCGCTCAGATAGTAACGTGTCAGAGTCCGATATCCCGCAAGAATCTTCATTCCGCTACCTCACCGCCCCGCCTCTCTTTGTACGTGTTTATCCAGCCTCAGAATATCCATGCACGCCGTTGCTTCCTCGTAATAATGAATGATGTTTTACCCGCAAAAAGCAAACCAAGTTAGTAGAAAGGTCCTATTATGCTCCTCCCAAAGCGTCGCGAGCATAATAGTGTCTGCGCTCAAGCAACACCTCACACATTGAACAATCCATCAATAACCTGCCTTATCCTCAAATAAGTATCAATCTTGTCACACCGAGAATCCTCCCGCTTTACTATCCAATCGATCAAAATCGCGAGCCTCAACCGCCCACCGCCAAGAGCCAAATTGCTAGGTGATCTACCAACCGATTGCCTTTCTCACGATGTGCCGAAAAGTAACATCGCCTCTACTATCATCTCAAAAATCTCTCGACCCAAATGATAATTCTCCATGGGGTTTCTACTTTTTCATGTTAACCATTAGCATAAGTCTAGAATCGCCTCAATAATATATGAACGCTGTTGTCTTCTTTGCGTAACTGATCGCTTCTAAGATTGCCCTAGCCTCGATTCCGTATTTGTAGCCTCCGGATTTCTTTAGCCTCGTGAGATAAACCAAGTTGCCTCTATCATCCCTTACACAAAAGAAAAGAGCTTCTCCCCGATCGCTCTCAGAGCCCCATCAAGATACATTTCCAAATTCCAATGCTCTGGCCTAAAGCACCATAAGACCAAAGTGACTTTAGGCATCTCAACCTCTTCCTTAAGTCGAATAAGAATATCATTCCATCTACGAGGTAATCGGATTAATCTTCGCCTCCGCAATCTCACCAAGCTCAGATAGTCGATTTAAATCGATAGACTCGCCACCGTAGTTTGCCTATCATGTCTCACATCATTCCTTCTTTCCATAACTCCCAAGTGACGACGCTTGGTATAGCATAGTAAATGGGTTTGATTCTGGTACCACACTTGCACGCCACCACCATCGATGATCCGATCGTTGGTAAACCCGTAATAGTAATGCCGCGATGCCCAAAAAGTCTCCATACCGATGAGCTAACTCACCCGTGCAAGACGCGTTCGATAGATTCTTCTTGAGGATTCCTACAACAATTACATTTAAGGCATCTCATACCCCAACTTCTCACAATATCATCCAAAGGAATCTTATTCATCCTAATCCTCCACATATTAAAGGCTATTTTATAAGGAAGACTCTTAACCCAAATTTTCATGATTAACCAAGGTAGCCCTTTACGTAAGTAAATCCCAGCATTTAATGGTGAACTCTCCATCGCCTCTTTAGTCCACCACTACCTATCTCCCGCATCCACTACTTCCATATATCGGGAGGATTAACCTCTCGAATAATACGATCTACTGTGTCTCTCAGATTCTCGTGATCGTAATGTCTTCATCCCAAGTACCATTAGTAACCACATCTCTAACACGCTGAATAACTTCTGTAACTACAACGTTGTCCTGACCTCGAATAGCCCCAAACCCAGTCCAATTATCATCCCGTATGATACTCGCCTCGCTTAGTCCGCCACCAAATGTACCGATCAACTGTCACGCGCCCAAAGATTTTCCTCCAAATCTGGAACCTTTATAGGACGGCGTGGTTATGATATTTAAGATATTTGTTGCTCATAAAGTCTCTCCATAACGAAGTTCTTAGTTCAAGTTCCACCACAATTTAGCAAATAAAGCTTTTGAAATATCTTTCAAGTCTCTGAATCCAATACCTCCCTCTGAAAGTGGTAAACAAATATGTTCCCAGCTGGCCCAATGACGTCCCCATTCGCCCACTTTATTACTCCGTAAGAATTGAGCAAATATTTTATATAACTTTAAGGACAAACTCGAGGATTAGTCGACAACAGTGCATAGGCATGGCCGCAAAACATGATTAACAATAACCTCTACCACCAAAGGAAAGAAGATTACCTTTCCAACTCAAGTTTGTTCAATCTTAGTTAAGATATCATTGTAAAAGGAAAGTTGAGGCAGAAAAAAAAGCGACAACCTGATAAGTAATAGGAAAGATCGACGGACATACTGTAATTTGTTCGATGTCCCAACAACTATATCCGTATCGACGTAAATAGAAAGCGCTTTTTTATTCACAAGTTGTCCAAGCTTCTTCATACCGCTAAAACATTCATAATCTCGCAGAGTAATCGATAAAGGAGAAGCAAAAATAATAGGTTATCAAGATAACACAGTGATTAATTCGCTATGCTTAGGCATCCCAAATCCATGAAATCTCTGGTCCTCAAGTAAATTAAGAGCTCTAGATAACATTTCAAAGAATAATGAATAAGGTAGAGGGTCACCCTTTTACCCTCCGAAGACTTCAAGAAACCATGCAGTTGTCCATTAATCAAAATCGAATACCACCATGAGCCACCAACTCATAACGTGACCTATAAAGGTTTCTCCAAACCCCATTCTACGCAAGACTTCCATAAGAAAGGCCCAAGAAAGTCTCACTATAAGCCTTAGTCATATCAAGTTTTATAATAATATTCGACGCTTACCATTCGTGATTTCTCGAGCCTCGATGTCTTTGGTAATCTCGAGCAAGAAGAATATTCTCAATAATATTTCTACCTTTAACAAAACCAAATTTGATTCTCATGAGATTGCTAGGTAATAAAAAGAGATAACTCATGAATAACTCTAGAGAAAATTTTATTAATGAAATTACTAAGACCGATAGTGGCGATGTCCCCAAAAAGTAGTCACCACTGCTTTTTAGGAATTAAAATAAGATTAGCGAGTGATATACCGGGAATCTCCTACCTAAAAAGGAAATAATCATATCCACACGCCATTTCCAATGATCTCCCAACAGCCCGATAAAAGATACCATGATAACCGGCTCGACCACAAGTTGCTGGTTGAGACCAAAGACCTTCTCTAACCTCTTCTTTAGTGGGAATCAATCAACTTTTCATTCATCTCGCCACTTACCGCTTCCTCTATTAAATCCAAGAAGTCAAAATTTGATTACGAGTCTTCTCAAACTGCTCGTAGAATTGATGGCCTCATTTGCAATGTCTTGTCATCCTCGAGCCAAGTGCCTATATCTTGTATTCTATTGAGTTGTAATCTCTTACGCACCATTAACATTAGCATGAAAAATTTTGAATTTTTGTCACCTCAAGAAACCAAGACATCCTCGCTTTGTAGTAATCCTCCTCAATTGACTTTGCCCTTAACATTTCAAATTACCGCAAAGCTCACCCTATTTTTCTATGGAGGATCACCAAATAAAATCTCGTGTTTTAATAACTCGCCCATATCCGTGATTTTTGGAAAATATTGCCAAAAGTAGCCCGCTTCCAAGTTGATAGGACTTTTTAGCCTTTTAAGTTTAGTATTGAATTTCTAAAGAATTGCCATCTCATGTTCTCTCCACTATCTTCAACAATACCAAAAATCTCGTGCTTAGTCCGTAAATTCGTAAATCGAAATGGTTTGTCAGATTGTGGACGAGTCCGCCGCTTGAAATTAATCAAAAGAGGAACATGATCCGAACCCGCGTAATTATGAGTAATCGCACTGGAATATTCACAGAGCTCATCATTACCTAAACATCCGCCAAGTCGCTCAAACACAAAGCGCATCGCTCACAAGGCCCGCTCCACCAAGTATAAGTAGACTTATACCCCAAGTCATTAAGATTACAGGTATGAATACAATGTCCAAATCATCAACATCCTCAAGTAAGAGGTCTTCCACCATATTTTTCCTCCTGCTTAGTGATAACATTAAAGTCACCGATCAACCAAGGTCTATCCATAGAAATCGCCATGCCTGAGCAAAGAGTCCCATAGGTGAATTCTATTACGATCACAATCACTGTGAGACCACAGTGAAGACTAGATCCATATGAGTGCTACTATGTTGCAAAGTCAAAGTAATCTGTTGAGTATTGTTTATCAAAGTACTGTGGTGCCATTCTGAATCAACAAAGACCCAAATATTTCCCGAAATGTTATGATAAGCATATTCCATGCCCAGCTTCCTTCTGCACCACTCCATTTTTTGTAGACCATGCATGGGTTCAAGGATACCAATCACAAAGAACCTATGTTTGCGATGGAGGTCTATAAGTCTTGAAAATGCTTTCTGAGTTTTAACCGATCTTATATTCCAAATAATAGCTTTCATTTAGATTTAGCTTTGGTGTTCCTTCTGGGAACGGCTGCTATAACTTTAGAACTCTTCATAGGTATATTATTTCTCGATCTACTCACACTTCTTTTTCTTGAGGAAACTTCTTCCTCTATCATTCTGTTCCTCCCTTGTCTATCTTGATTCCTTGTCGTTTCTGTGATGTTTCTCATTTCTTTGTTATTATTGTCTGAATCCTTGTATATTATGTCAACACATGTATCTGACGACTGACCAATTTCCATATTTATACCTGCATTGTTAGTAGTCAACAGATCCTGTGCAACAAGGGCATTATAATTACCAGATTCTTCTGAACAAATAAATTCCCCTTCCTCGCTCTCATCCTCAGCATCCTCTAACCAATGTCTTCTAATCAAATCAGAGGTATTATTAGAAGGTATCTCACTACTTTCCTTATTAATGTGGACCTCCCAAATTTTCTATTGTCCTTCCTAACATCCATAATGTCACTAGTCCCTATTCTTTCCATATTAGTATTCAACATCTTATCGTAATCATGATCACAGAGTCTCATAGGTTGTGGTAATAGGAATTGTATTATAAGATTGGTTTAAAGGTCGAGAAGTATGAGGATCCGCAGGGGATGCGTAGTCTAAAGTGGTGGATTTACTAGTTCAAGGTTATTAGAGGTCACTTGAATTAAGTGGTTAGTTAGTGCGAGGTTGGTGTCTGTAAGAGTTAGTGAAATTAATTTGTTTAGCAATCGAGGTATACGACTGATTGTCAAGGTTAGAAGTGCGATTAGTGGCTACATATCGGCGTAGGGACGACGAAACTGGTAATGTCACTGTAGGTATGTTTAAAGGTGTACGCTTCGCGGGTCGAGGTCGTTAGAAGTCACGCGACAGAGGAAGATGATTGGGTATTTGTAGGGTTCAATCGGTAGGGTATTTATTGTTCAAGAATTAAATGTCAGTTCTATGGTTTCATGGGGTTCAACTCGCTGCAGGACAGGCATAAAGTTTATTATTGAGGTAGTTTCGAGGCTGCGGTTCGATCACGGGTACGTGATGGTTAAGAGGAGTTTAATGGTCACGCGTTCGATCTGGGGTATACGCTGTTGCTTTGGACGAGTCGCAGGATCGAACCCGCAGAGAATATTAGGATTTTTATCATGGTCGAGTAAGAACCGCCAAGGGACGTCTTATAGGTGGTTAAGAAGTTATTTTGAGAATTTATGGATCGATCTCAAGGCGAAGTGAAGCGAGTCATAGAATTATCGGATTAAAAGAGATGGGAGTATTAGGCGGTTCAACCTGGTATGTTGGGCATTTTTAGGGGGGGGAATAAAAGGTAAAATATCGAGGTTGCGGGGTTCGATCGTGTGTAGTGGTAGTGTTAGATTGTGGTTTCGCAGTGGAGGTATTGTGGTTTCGCAGCGGGCTGGTTACGACATGACGGTATTAGGTTTTGACGCATTAATTGATGGAGGGATGGTAAGATTTCATGAGTTATTTTCGTAGTGAGGCCGAATTTTGGATTAGGTCAATATTCCGCTGATCATTCAGAATGGTAGTGAGGATTCTTACCATGCAATTTGGCTATTATCAGCGATCTAAACTATTTAGAGTTAATATTCCTTCATTAATAGAATCATTATTGTTAACAACTAATTCTTTTCCTAAATTAGTAATCTGATTCGAATTCAAATTAGAATTAGTATTATCCTCTAATCTATTATTGAGGTTATTAATATTCTTATCAAATTGATTTTGCTTATTCTTAGGAACATATCTTTTATTTTGAACTACCTTCCATCCATTAATATTATCTAAGTCACCTACCACTCTACCACTACCTAAAATACGAATACCATGTTGAGTAGAAGTAGTAGCAGAATAAATATTAGGAATATTTTTAGGAGGAAAATTATTCTCAACATAAATGCTTCCTAGGGTTTCTTTCCCCTTACCAATTCCGTCACCCCTGTGGTTGTGGTTCTCGCCAGTCTAAAAAGCGCCGCTGCCTCCCCTTCTCCTCCTTTCCACACCATCGCTTTCTACCCCTTCCTCCCGCTGCCGCCATCTCCTCCACCAATATTACCAGAATCTACCTTATCCCCTACCCCATAGTTATTGACATTAAACAATTGATGTAAATTCCAACAATTATAATGATCACGACCTTAGCTTACAAACTTTACAAAATTTGTGAAGATAATCATAGTTAATAGAATCCATCGTGACTTAATTTCTTCCCATTCTTTACTGGATGAGAACTCTTTAGGTGATTATGAAGTAAATCTAATTAACTTTGACCTAGCACGCCTAGGTCTAGTTTGTTCGTGGTAGCAAGATCAATCATTAAAGGCGCACTGGCAAGCATGGAGAAGAGTTGTTCTTTACCAAAATAGTTTGGAGGAAGAGTTGAAATGAAATCCAAGCCATGGCTAAACTTGTTTCTTCTTCCGATCGAACCATGGTGTCCATTTGAATGTTCTCACAGATAGACCATCCTTTCTCCTTGATCCAAAACATCGCTTGATAGAGTCATATAATCTTCAAAAGTTTGCATCGAATCAAGATACGTCGATTACAAAGTAATCCAATCTTTCCAGCACTTGAGCTCGCATTGTTTTGGAAGTACGCAAGAGTAGCACCGCCATCCATAACTAAATTTACACACAACCGCATACCGTAATTTTGTTGCACTATCATCATCTCTATTTCTTTATGTCAAAAGTCACCGCTTTCTCCATGGATGTATTCGATAGATTTAATAGGAATATTGTTTACCTTGTGTTGTTGAAGATGTTACATTTTCGACGCCAACGGAGTGGTTCCGCCATTGCTTTCATGATTTCGGGGTTTAGACGCGATGAAGAGATCGATACGCGCGTTGTTCACGGTTGCTGGTTGTCAGTGGTTGGTAGAGGTGGACTTAACGCCGGGTGGCTCGCTCACAATAACGGCCATAATGGCCGCTGAAAAAGTCGCCGAGCTTCGCCGATTTGTCGAATTGCATGTTATAGGAGAGAGAAGAGAGCAAAACTTTAAAAAATACAAATAAAAAATATTAAAAATTGGCTTTAAAATGTTGGCTTTATTTAGCCGTTGAGTGGTTAATTATTAGTCATTTTTAGCGCGTGGTCTCGGGTTCGAATCCTCCTTATCAATGCACTTCTCCTCGACCTACTAATCGCCCGCTTGTCCCTACACGCTTGGAGGATTTTTCATGAGTAATTCCATCCGTGTTAGAGGCTTGGTTAGCTACTCCTTCACCCCGCACGGCAATTAATCTCACCTCACGAGCATGGGAATCGAACCCAAGCACCTCCCACACGGTATCCTTAGCCTAACCTTTGACCATCGGGCCAAACGCTGATAAAAATGTTGGCTTTATTTAGCCGCTGAGTGGTTAATTATTAAGTCATTTTAGCGCATGGTCTCGGTTCGAATCCTCCTTATCATCACTTCCTCCTACCGACCTACTAACGCCTCCGCTTGTCCCTACACGCCGAGGATTTTTATGAGTAATTCCATCCGTGTTAGGCTTAGGTTAGCTACTCCTTCACCCCGCACGGCAATTAATCTCACCGCTGAGCATGGGAATCGAACCAAGACCTCCCACACACGGTATCCTTAGCCTAACTCTTCACCATCGGGCCAAATGCCGCTGATAAAAAATGTCGGCTTTATTTAGCCGCTGAGTGGTTAATTATTAGTCATTTTAGCGCGTGGTCTCTGGTTCGAATCCTCCTTATCATCACTCTCTCCTACCGACCTACTGACGCTCCGCTTGTCCCTACACGCTGAGGATTTTTCACGAGTAATTCCATCCGTGTTAGAGGCTTAGGTTAGCTACTCCTTCACCCCCGCAATGGCAATTAATCTCACCACTGACATGGGAATCGAACCCAAGACCTCCCACACATGGTATCCTTAGCCTAACCTTTGACCATCGGGCCAAACTTTGCTGATAAAATGTTGGCTTTATTTAGCCGCTGAGTGGTTAATTATTTAGTCATTTTTAGCGCGGTCTGGTTCGAATCCTCCTTATCACACTTCTCCTACCGACTACTGACCGCTCCGCTGTCTCCTACACGCTTGGAGGATTTTTACGAGTAATTCCATCCGTGTTAGAGACTTGTGTTAGCTACTCCTTGCCCTCGCAGAATGGCAATTAATCTCACCTCCGACATTGGGAATCGAACCTCGACCTCCCACACACGGTATCCTTAGCCTAACCTTTGACCATCAAGCTGGTTTGTGGTTTGTTTGGCTTTAGGGTTTGGTGTTTAGTTTAGGGTTTGTGGTTTAGGTTTAGGTTTGTGGTTTGTGGTTTAGTGGTTCAGGGTTTAGTGGTTTAGGTTTGTGGTTTAGTGGTTTGGTCAGGTTCAGTTAGTGGCTCAGGCCTGTGGCCTGGCTTTAGTGGCCTGTGGTTTGTGGCCTGTGGCCTGTGGCCTAGGGCTCAGTGGCCCAGTGCCTGTGGCCAGTGGCCCAGGCCCAGGCCCAGGCCCAGTGGCCCAGTGGCCCAGGCCAGTGGCCCAGGGCCCAGTGGCCCAGGCCCAGGCCCAGTGGCCCAGGCCCAGCGCCCAGGCCTGTGGCCCAGTGGGCCCAGGCCTGTGGCCCAGGCCTGTGGCCGAGGCCCAGTGGCCCAGGCCCAGGCCCAGGCCTGTGTCAGTGGCCTGTGGCCCAGGGCTCAGTCAGGCCCAGGCCTGTGCCTGGCCCAGTGGCCCAGGTTTAGGTTTGCAAGGGTTTAGGTTTAGGTTTGTGGTTTAGTGGTTTGTGGTTTGTGGTTTAGGTTTAGGTTTGTGGTTTAGGGTTTGTAGGTTAGTGGTTTAGTGTTTGGTTTAGGTTTAGGTTTGTGGTTTAGGTTTAGGTTTTTTTTTTTTTTTTAGATAATCCACTAGGCTTCATGCCTAGGTTATTTTATTAATAATGAAAAATAAAAACATACAGAGTTTTAGAAATGGATGCCAACAGGCTACAACATGAAACAATTAACCTATGCATCATTTTGGATCTATGTGTCCAAAATGACAATATAAAATGTAAAAAACTATAAACAAGATCTAGTCTAAGGAAAGTTCACAACGTAGAGGAAATCTCATGTGAAATTTCCCAAGTGTGACGATAGTGTGTCGAATAGATTGCGGTCCCCGCCCGAGTCCTAGATGCACAACTCGCCGATATCGCCTACTCAGATCACGGCTCTAAAACTCGCAATCCATCATCATATCTCACATACCAAACCGCAAAGATAACCTTCCCATGTGGTGTCGCACCACTGTGAGAATGAGCATAACTAGATGCTAATACCACTGGCCGGCGATAGGTCACCTCATAGTTCCAAGTTCTCCAACGACCGTCTCAGAACGCCGACCGCTTCTATGATCATGTCCGTGAAGAGTCGTGGATACCGCCTCTTCGCCGTAAAGTCCTCTACTATGTAAAGAGGTACGGTCTCGTATCACTGGTCCTCCAAGTCAGAATCCCTGGATTTGCACGCACAGATCCGCTCAGATAGTAATGGTGTAGTCCGTATATCCCGCAAGAATCTCGACCGCTACCTCCACCGCCCCGTTCTCTCTTTGTATGTGTTTATCCATTGCTCAGAATATCCATGCACGCCGTTGCTTCCCGTAATAATGAATGATGTTTACCCGCAAAAAGCAAACCGTTAGTAGTGGTCCTATTATGCTCTCCTCCCAAAGGCCGCGAGCATAATAGTACCGTGCTCAAGCAACACCTCACATCAACAATCCATCAATAACTCGTTTCCTTATCCTCAAATAAGTGGCATTGAATCTTGTCACAATTGAGAATCCTCCCGCTTTACTATCCAATTGATCAAAATCACAGCCTCAACCGCCCACCACAAGAGCCAAATTCAGTGATCGCCAACCGATTGCCTTCTCATGATGTCAAAAGTAACATCGCCTCTACTATCATCTCAAAAATCTCGACTCCAAATGATAATTCTCATGGGGTTTCACTTTTCATAAGAACCATTAGCATAAGTCTAGAATCGCCTCAATAATATATGAACGCTGTTGTCTTCTTTACGTAACTGATCGCTTCTAAGATTGCCCTAGCCTCGATTCTCCAGATTTGTAGCCTCCTGGATTTCTTTAGCCTCTGCATAAACCAAGTTGCCTCTATCATCCCTTACACAAAAAGAAAAAGAGCTTCTCCCTGGATTGCCTCTGGTAGCCCCATCAGTATTACATTTCCAAATTCCAGTCGTCGGAAAGCACCATAAGACCAAAGTGACTTTAGGCATCTCAACCTCTTCCTTAAGTCGAATAAGAATATCATTCCATCTATGAGGTACTGGATTAATCTTCGGTCTCCGCAATCTCACCAAGCTCTGTATAGTTGACGAAATCTGATAGATGACTCTGGCTACCGTAGTTTGCCTATCATGTCTCACATCATTCCTTCTTTTCCATAACTCCTGATGACGCTTGGTATAGCATAGTAAACGGGTTTGACTGGTACCACACTTGCATGCCACCACCATTGATGATCCGATCTGGTAAACCCGTAATAGTAATGCCGCGATGCCCGAAAAAGTCTCCATACTGATGAGCTAACTCACCTCGCAAGACGTGCTCGATAGATTCTTCGAGGATTCCTACAACAATTACATTTGGAAGGCATCTCATACCCCCAACTTCTCACAATATCATCCAAAGGAATCTTATTCATCCTAATCCTCCACATATTAAAGGCTATTTTATAAGGAAGACCCTTAACCCAAATTTTCTCATGATTAACCAAGGTAGCCCCCTTTACGAAGTAAATCCTACGCAGATTTAATGGTGAACTCTCCATCGCCTCTTTAGTCCACCACGGCCTATCTCCCGCATCCACTACTTCCACATATCGTGAGGATTAACCTCCGAATAATACGATCTACTGTGTCTCTGAGATTCTCGTGATCGTAATGTCTTCATCCCAAGTACCATTAGTAACCACATCTCTAACACGCAATAATAACTTCAGAATTACAACGTTGTCCTCGACTCGAATAGCCCCAAACCTACCCAATTATCATCCCGTATGATATCAGGCCTTGCTTAGTCCGCCACCAAATGTACCGATCAACTGTCACGCCGGCCCAAAGATTTTCCTCCAAATTGTGAACCTTTATAGGACTGGCGTGGTTATGATATTTAAGATATTTGTTGCTCATAAAGTCTCTCCATAACGAGTTCTTAGTTCCAAGTTCCACCACAATTTAGCAAATAAAGCTTTTGAAATATCTTTCAAGTCTCTCAATCCAATACCTCCTCGAAAGTGGTAAACAACATGTTCCAACCGCCCAACGACGCCCCCATTCGCCACTTTATTACTCCGTAAGAATTGAGCAAATATTTTATATAACTTTTAAGGACAAACTCGAGGATTAGTCGCCGATAACAGTGCATAGGCATGGCTCAAAACATGATTAACAAGAATAATTTCTACCACCAAAGGAAAGAAGATTACCTTTCCAACCTTGAAGTTTGTTCAATCTTAGTTAAGATATCATTGTAAAAGGAAAGTTGAGGAGTGAAAATAAAGCGACAACCTGTATAAGTAATAGGAAAGATTGACGACATACTGTAATTTGCTCGATGTCCCAACAACTATATCTGTATCGACGATGTAAATAGAAAGCGCTTACTTTATTCACAAGTTGTCTGCTTCTTCATACCGCTAAAACATTCATAATCTTGCAGAGTAATCGACAGGAAGCAAAATAATAGTGTCATCAAGATAACACAAGTGATTAATTGGGCTATGCTTAGGCATCCCAAATCCATGAAATCTCTGGTCCCCGTATAAATTAAGAGCTCTAGATAACATTTCGCAAAGAATAATGAATAAGGGAGAGGGGGTCACCTGCTTTACCCTCTCAAGACTTCAAGAAACCATGCAGCTTGTCCATTAATCAAAATCGAATACCACCATGAGCCACCAACTCATAAATGTGACCTATAAAGGTTTCTCCAAACCCCATTCTACGCAAGACTTCCATAAGAAAGTGCCCAAGAAAGTCACTATAAGCCTTAGTCATATCAAGTTTTATAATAATATTCGACGCTACCATTCGTGATTGAGCTCGATGTCTTTGGTAATCTCTTGAGCAAGAAGAATATTCTCAATAATATTTCTACCTTTAACAAAACCACTTGATTCTCATGAGATTGCTAGGTAATAAAAGAGATAACTCATATGAATAACTCTAGAGAAAATTTTATTAATGAAATTACTAAGACCGATAGTATGATGTCCTCAAAAAGTAGTCACCACCTGCTTTTTAGGAATTAAAATAAGATTAGCGTGAGTGACATACCCGGGAATCTCCCTACCAAAAGGAAATAATCATATCTCACGCCATTTCCAATGATCTCCCAACAGCCCGATAAAAGATACCATGATAACCGTCCGACCGCCAAAGTGCGCTGGTTGAGACCAAAGACGCCTTCTAACCTCTTCTTTAGCGGGAATCAATCAACTTTTCATTCATCTCACTTACCACCGCTTCTCTATTAAATCCAAGAAGTCAAAATTTGGATTATGAGTCTTCTCGCAAACTGCTCGTAGAACTGATGGCCTCATTTGCAATGTCTTTGTCATCCTCGAGCCAAGTGCAGACTATCTTGTATTCTATCGAGTTGTAATCTCTACTACACCATTAACATTAGCATGAAAAAATTTTGAATTTTTGTCACCCTCAGTAAACCAAGACATCCCTGCTTTCTGTTTGTAGTAATCCTCCTCAATTGACTTTGCCCTTAACATTTCAGCCTCTACTCTGCAAAGCTCAGTCCTATTTTCTATGGTGGATCACCAAATAAAATCTCGTGTTTTAATAACTCGCCCATATCCGTGATTTTTGGAAAATATTGCCAAAAGTAGCCCTGCTCCAAGTTGATAGGACTTTTTTTAGCCTTTTAAGTTTAGTATTGAATTTCCAGAAAGAATTGCCATCTGCATGTTCTCTCCAGCTATCTTCAACAACACCAAAATCTCGTTAGTCCGTAAATTCGTAAATCAAATGGTTTGTCAGACGGGACGAGTCCGCCGCTTGAAATTAATCAAAAGAGGAACATGATCTCAACCTGCATGAACTAAGTGAGTAATCTGCACTGGAATATCTGGCTGTAGCTCATCATTACCTAAACATCCGCTGTCGCTCAAACACAAAGCGCATCGTCGCTTCGCTCCACCAAGTATAAGTGTATTCCGCTATACCCCAAGTCATTAAGATTACAGGTATGAATACAATGTCTGAAATCATCAACATCCCTGCTGTTAAGAGGTCTTCCACCATATTTTTCCTCCTGTTTAGTGATAACATTAAAGTCACCGCCGATCAACCAAGGTCTATCCATAGAAATCGCCATGTCGGATAAAGAGTCCCATAGGTGAATTCTATTACGATCTACAATCTGCGAGACCACAGGAAGACTAGATCCATACGAAAGCTACTATGTTGCAAAGTCAAAGTAATCATTGAGTATTGTTTATCAGCATCGGTGCCATTCCTCAATCAACAAAGACCCAAATATTTCCAAATGTTACGATAAGCATATTCCATGCCCGCAAATTTTCCTTCTGCACCACTCCATTTTTTGTAGACCATGCATGGGTTCAAGGATACCAATCACAAAGAACCTATGTTTGCGATGGAGGTCTATAAGTCTTGAAAATGCTTTCTGAGTTTTAACCGATCTTATATTCCAAATAATAGCTTTCATTTAGATTTAGCTTTGGTGTTCCTTCTGGGAACGGCTGCTATAACTTTAGAACTCTTCATAGGTATATTATTTCTCGATCTACTCACACTTCTTTTCGAGGAAACTTCTTCCTCTATCATTCTGCTCCTCCTCGCTCATCTCGGATTCCTCGTCGCTTCGTGATGCTTCATTTCTTTGTTATTGTTCAATCCATGTATATTATGTCAACACATGTATCTGACGACTGACCAATTTCCATATTTATACCTGCATTGTTAATAGTCAATGATCCCGCAGCAAGCGGCATTATAATTACGATTCTTCTCGAACAAATAAATTCCCTTCCTCGCCTCATCCTCAAAGATCCTCTAACCAATGTCTTCTAATCAAATCAGAGGTATTATTGTATGGTATCTCACTACTTTCCTTATTAATGTGACCTCCCTAAATTTTCTATGTCATTCCTTCCTAACATCCATAATGTCACTAGTCCCTATTCTTTCCATATTAGTATTCAACATCTTATCGTAATCATGATCAAATGGTAGTCTCAGTGGTTGTGGTAGGAATTGTATTATAAGAATGGTTTAAAGGTTGAGAAGTAATAGGAGGATCTGCAGGGGGGTGATGTGAGTCTAAAGGGTCGGGATTTACTAGTTCAAGGTTATTAGAGGTCACTTGAATTAAGTGGTTAGTTGTGCAGAGGGTCGTGTCTGCAAGAAGTAGTGAAATTAATTTGTTTAGCAATCGAGGGTATACGCACTTGCTGGCCGCATGCGACATTAGGGCTACATATCGGTAGGGACGCATTTAATCCTGCAAATGTCGCCAGGACGCTTAAAGGCACGCTTCGGAGGGTCGTTAAGTCACGCGGTTATGCATAAGACGAATTTGGGTATTTGGTAGGGTTCAAACCGGTAGGTATTTATTGTTCAAGAATTAAACGTGGGGTTCTGGTTTCTGGCTGGGGTTCGAACTCGCCTCTGCAGGATGCGGGTATAAAGTTTATTATCAGAGGTAGTTTCGAGGCCGCGGTTCGGTATCACGGTACGTGACGGTTTAAGAGGAGTTTAACGGTCACGGTGGTTCGATCTGCGGGTATATGTTGTTGCTTATGACGGAGTCACAGGATCGAACCCGGGCAGAAAGCGTGAATATTAGGATTTTTATCACGGTCGTGGTAAGAACTGGCCAAGGGATGTCTCGTTATAGCGGGGTTAGTTAAGTTATTTGAGAATTTATGCAGGATCGACCAAGGTGGCGCAAAGGAGTCATGTAATTATCGGGATTAAAAAGAGATATGGAGTCGTATTAGGTTCAACCGGTTCGAACTCGTTGCATTTTTTAGGGAATAAAAGGTAAATATCGAGGTCATGGTTCGATCAGTGGTGTAAGTGGTAAAGTAGGATTAGGTTTCTGCCAGTGGAGGTATTAGGTTTCGCAATAGGGTTACGACATGATGGTATTAGGTTTTGACGTGGCTGAATTGACGGGAGCGGTAAGATTCGCGAGTTATTTTCAGTCGAGGCCAATTTTGCGGGATTAGGTCAATATTCGCTGATCATTCAGAATGGTAGTGTTAGGATTCTTACCATGCAATTTGGCCATTATCGCGATCTAAACTATTTAGAGTTAATATTCCTTCATTAATAGAATCATTATTGTTAACAACTAATTCTTTTCCTAAATTAGTAATCTGATTCGAATTCAAATTAGAATGAGTATTATCCTCTAATCTATTATTGAGGTTATTAATATTCTTATCAAATTGATTTTGCTTATTCTTAGGAACATATCTTTTATTTTGAACTACCTTCCATCCATTAATATTATCTAAGTCACCTACCACTCTACCACTACCTAAAATACGAATACCATGTTGAGTAAGTAAGTAATAAATATTAGGAATATTTTTGTGAGGAAAATTATTCTCAACATAAATGCTTCCTAGTGGTTTCTTTCCCTTACCATTTCCACACCCCTAGGTTGTGGTTCCGCCTAGGTCTGTGCCACGCCAATTGCCTCCCCTTCTCCCTCCTTTCCGTCACCATCAGTTTCTACCCCCTTCCTCCCGTCGTCGTCATCTCCTCCACCAATATTACCGTAATCTACCTTATCCCCTACCCCATAGTTATTGACATTAAACAATTCAGGATGTAAATTCCAACAATTATAATGATCACGCACTCAGCTTTACAAACTTTACAAAATTTATAAGATAATCATAGTTAATAGGAATCCATCAGACTTAATTTCTTCCCCATTCTTACCGATGGAGAACTCTTTGTGGTGATTATGGCAAATCTAATTTGACCTAGCATGCCTAGGTCTAGTTTTGTTCGTGGTAGCAAGATCAATCATTACATGCACTGGCCAAGCTATGAGTAAGAGTTGTTCTACCAAAATATTGAGGAAGAGTTGAAATGAAATCCAAGCCATGGCTAAACTTGTTTCTTCTTCCGATCAACCACGGTGTCCATTCAATGTTCTCATAGATAGACCATCCTTTCTCCTTGATCCAAAACATCGGCTCGATAGCAGAGTCATATAATCTTCAAAGTTCAGATCGAATCAAGATACGCCGACACAAAGCAATCCAATCTTTCCAAGACCTTCGAGCTCGCATTGTTTCAAGTAATGTATCAAGAGTAGCAATTTCTCGCCATCCATAACTAAATTTACACACAATCGCACATCGTAATTTTGTCAGACTATCATCATCTCTATTTCTTTATGTCAAAAGTCACCGGTTCTCCATGGACGTATTCAGATTTAATAGGAATATTGTTTACCTTGTGTCATTAAGACGTTGTTATCGCTTTCCGACGCCAATTCGAGGTGGTTCCGCCGCGCTTCATGATTTTGGGGTTTAGGCGGACGGAAGAGATCAGATACGCTGCGGTTGCTCACGTGGTTGTTGTGCGTGGTTGGTGGTAGGTGGGATCAACGCGCTGGCTGCTCAATGCCATAACGGCCATAACGGCCGTTGAAAAAGTCACGAGTTTCGCCTGATTTGTCGCCTAATTGCATGTTATATGAGAGAAGAGAGCAAAACTTTAAAAATACAAAAATGTTGGCTTTATTTAGCTGAGCGTTAATTATTAGTCATTTGGAAGGTGGTCTCGTTCAATCCTCCTTATCAATGCACTTCTCCTACTCGACCTTACTAATCGCTCCGCTGTCCCTACTAAGCTGAGGATTTTTTATGCAGTAATTCCATCCGTGTTAGAGGCTTAGGGTTAGCTACTCCCTTGCCCGCAGAATGGCAATTAATCTCACCGCTGAGCATGGGAATCGAACCCAAGACCTCCCACACAAGGTATCCTTAGCCTAACCTTTCACCATCACAAATGCTGGATTAAATGTCGCTTTATTTAGCCGCTGAGTGGTTAATTATTAGTCATTTTAGCAAAGGGTCTCGTTCAATCCTCCTTATCACTGCACTCTCCGCCTACCGACCTACTAATCGCCTCCGTCTTCTCCCTACTGCTTCGAGGATTTTTACGAGTAATTCCATCCGTAGAGGTTTAGGTTAGCTACTCCCTGCCCTCAGAATGGCAATTAATCTCACCACGATACGGGAATCAACCCAAGACCTCCCACACAAGGTATCCTTAGCCTAACCTTTCACCATCGGCCAAATGTCTGATAAAATGCTGGCTTTATTTAGCCGCTGAGCAAGTTAATTATTAGTCATTTTTAGCGCGTGGTCTCTGTTCGAATCCTCCTTATCAATGCACTCTCCTACCGACCTACTTAATCGCCCGCTTGTCTCCTTACTGCTTGAGGATTTTTGCGAGTAATTCATCCGTGTTAGAGGCTTGGTTAGCTACTCTCGCCTCGCAGAATGGCAATTAATTCACCTCTCGCCGGACATGGGGAATCAACCCAAGACCTCCCACACAAGGTATCTCTTAGCCTAACCTTCACCATCACCAAATGCCGTTGATAAAATGTGGCTTTATTTAGCCGCTGAGTGGTTAATTATTAGTCATTTTTAGCATGGTCCGGTTCAATCCTCCTTATCATCGCACTCTCCCTACTGACCTTAATCGCTCCGCTTGTCCTACTGCTTGAGGATTTTAAGAGTAATCCATCCGTGTTAGAGGCTTAGGGTTAGCTACTCCTCGCCTCGCAGAATGGCAATTAATCTCACCTCAATGATATTGGGAATCGAACCCAAGACCTCCCACACAAGGTATCTCTTAGCCTAACCTTTCACCATCACAAATGTCATTGGACGGGTTTAGGTTTGTATTTGGGTTTAGGGTTTGTGGTTTAGTGGCTAGGTTTAGTGGTTAGGTTTTTTAGGTTTAGGTAGTTTGTGTTTAGGGCTAGGTTTAGTGGTTTGTGGTTCAGGTTTAGTATTTAGTATTTAGGGTTTAGTGGCCCAGGGTTAGTGCCAGTGGCCTAGGCCCAGGCCCAGTTTAGTGGCTCAGGGTTTGGCCCAGGTTTGTGGCCCAGTGGCCCAGGTTCAGGCCTGTGGCCCAGTGGTCTCAGGCCAGTGGCCCAGTGTTTGTGGCCTGTGCCTGTGGCCCAGGCCCAGTGGCCCAGGCCTGTGGCCTGGCCTGTGGCCCAGTGTGGCCCAGTGGCCCAGTGGCCCAGGCCCAGGCCCAGGCCCCAGTGGCTCAGGCTGTGGCCTGGAGGCCCAGTGGCCCAGGCCTGTGCACCAGGCTCCAGTGGCCTGTGCCCAGGCCCGCGGTCAGGCCTGTGGCCCAGTGGCCTGCGGCCCATGGCTCAGTGGCCCAGGGCCCAGGCCTGGCCCAGTGGCCCAGGCTCATGGCCTGGCCAGTGGCCCAGTGTGCTCAGGCCCAGTGGCCCAGGCCCAGGCCCAGGCAGGCTCTGCCTGTGGCTCCAGGGCCTATGCCCAGTGGCCCAGGCCCAGTGGCCCAGGCCTGTGGCCCAGTGGCCCAGGCCTGGCCCCAGGCCCAGGCCTGCAGGCCCAGGCCTCAGTGGCCCAGGCTCAGGCCCAGGCCTGCGCTCCAGTGGCCTGGCCCAGGCCTGCGGCCCAGTGGCCTCAGGCCCAGTGCCCAGTGGCCCATGCAATGGGTGGCTCCAGGCCTGTGGCCCAGGCCTCAGCACCCAGGCCTCCAGGCCTGCGCCCAGTGGCCCAGGCCCAGGCTGGCCCAGGCCCAGGCCCAGGCCCAGTGCCCCAGCCTGGGCCCAGTCAGGCCTGGTGGCCCAGTGGCCCATCTAGGCCCAGGCTCCAGTAGCCCAGGCCCAGGCCTGGCCTGTGTGGCCTGTGGCCCAGGCCTCAGGCTCAGGCCCAGTGTCTGTGGCCAGTGGCCCAGGTCAGGCTCAGGCCTGTGGCCCAGGCCCAGTGGCCCAGCACAGGCCCAGGCCCAGGCCTGGCCTGCGGCCCAGGCCCAGTGGCCCAGTGGCCCAGTGGCCCAGTGGCCCAGTGGTGGCCCAGTACCAGGCCTGTGTACCAGGCCCAGGCCCAGCGCCCAGGCCCAGGCCTGTGGCCCAGTGGCCCAGGCTCCAGGCCCAGTGGCCCAGGCCTGCAGCCCAGTGGCCCAGGCCCAGGCCCGGCCTGTGGCCTGCAGCAGTGGCCCAGGCCTGTGGCCTGAGCAGGCCCAGTGGCCTGCGCTCCAGGCCCAGTGGCCCAGTGGCCCAGGCCCAGGCCTGCGGCTCAGTGCTGTGGCCCAGTGGCTCAGGCCCAGGCCCAGTGGCCTGTGGCCCAGGCCCAGTACCTGTGGCCTGCTAGGCCCAGGGCCAGTGTGTGGCCTATTTGGCTCAGGCCTGTGGCCCAGTGCCCAGGCTCCAGGCCCAGTGGCCAGGCCCAGCAGCCCAGTGGCCTGTGGTTTGTGTTTGTGTGCAGCTCAGGCCCAGGTTTAGGCCTAGTGGTTTGTGGCCCAGGCCCAGGCTCAGGCCCAGGTTCAGGTTTAGGGTTTGTGGTTTGGCCCAGTGGCTCAGGTGTGGCCTTAGTGGTTTGTGGCTTTTTTTTTTTTTTTGAGGCTTTTATAATCATCTGCACGCGGGCCTGTGTTTTTATTAACAATGGAAATGAAACGGGGCCCAGGGAAATACAAACAAGTAAAGAGATAGCCCTTACTTCACCGCTAATCCTATTCCAGCGGCGACAGTCTATCCCGAATGTAAAAAGAAAGACGGCCAAAATAAGATAGTTACGATCATCATAGTTTATAATGCACTTATAATGATGTTACAAATGTATGATACTAAGATAGAATAATAATACAAGCACAAAGCTGTAAGCTCTAAACTCAGACTTATAAAAATCTTCAATCCCAAGTACCTTGTCCTCCTCTTCATCTAATAATCCCCGATATAAAATCATTTTTCTTTGATTCGCGGTTACCGCTAACGGATTGCTTCGCTTCATTTTTACATTGTTTACCTTGCCGTTGTCATTGCGGGTGTCCAAGACTACAAATTTTCCGTGTTAGCCTCGGGTATTGCTTCCTCTATACCTCATCTCAAAGAAATATATCCACAGATCGTGACTCCTCAAACACGTGACCAAGTGCCATTCAAGCCCTCATCATCAAGCATATCTTCATCAATAGCAGGCCTTGGTTCAGTTCATACTGGCCCATGGCCCAATCTGGTCTATCTTCTCGCGAGGAAATAATCATGCTCTGAATCCTAAGACATCTTCAAAATTTGTCACACCATAGAATTCACCATCACTTTCCATTTCTGATCAAAGGCTTCACGTGTTCGCAACTTCACTGAGAATATGCAATTAATCCCGCGAAATATATCCATCTCTTCACCCCGCTTCCCGTCTCTATCGCACTCCAAAGAATCGGCACGTAGTCTTATCGAAGGAATGTCCGATGAGGATTTATTTAATGGAAGGTCGGCGAGAAAGGAAAAGGCATTTTAAGCCAATTTTCAAATAAGGTGTTCTGCAGGCCATGGGTTTAGAAGTAGTGTCATCGGGCTTGGTAGTTGATTTTGTTTGATGTCAGCTGTATGGAGCCCATCCTAAACCGAATTGACTAGACTTTCGGTTGTTTTAAGAGAGTGGCTTTAATAATCGGGCCGATTTAGCAAGTGCGGTCACAAGCCGTTTCGGCGGTGCCTGGTCACGCGTTTAGTTCTTATGTGTGGCAAGAGGGTTCTGGCCGAGGGGGTACGGGGCAGGCGGGTCGCTTGTCACTGGTCGGGCTGGCTCGTGGTAAGCTTTGCCGGGTCACGCAGGTTTGGTCAAGCGCCCGCGTATTGAACTGGAACCAAAGTTTGCGTGGTTTGCGCCGGCGAAATCCGCCGGCCGGTCGATCGCGGGCGTGTGGAAGAGAGAGCGATGCCGCAGGATCGGGCACCAGTGGGTGGTGTAGTCGTTACGGGCCGCGACTGGTCGAGTGGTAAATGAAGCCATTGGACGCAAATGGCCTGCCTGCCAGTGTGTTCGTGGCACTTTTGGCATATCTGGGTCGGTGCTCTTGACGCGAGTAGGTGCCTATGGGTAGGGGGTATGCAGGAGGGTGGAGTGAAGGCGGATACTACAGTGCATGCAAGTAACTGGTCACCAGTCGATTTAACGGGTCGGCTCGTAGTCACGGGCCTGCGTCAACGGGTCTGCAGGGTTTTAGCAGAACGGGGTTTCCGCGGAGTTTCCACGCTGGGCCGGCCGGTGTATTGCTCGAGGGCAGGCGATCCGAGCAAAGCCGCGGTACCGGCCCGTGCTCCGCCCGCCGCAAGAGGTCGCGGTCAAGCCTGGGTCAAGGCTAGTGGCTCTATGAGGCTTGTGTGCGTTAGGGTTTGGTTTGTCAGAATGGGCTGTGTGGTTTTGTTGTGGTTCGCCCAAACAGCTGCGAATGGCACGGGCACTACCGTGCAGGTCTAGCGTGGACGGCGATTTATGGGGAAGCGGATCTGCTAGAGCTCAGAGCTAGTGGTTCCATGCGGCCGTAAAAATATCGCCAAGAGTAGGTCTGTGGGATTTTCCGTCACGTTAATCTCCTGCTACATTTAAATTATTTTTGCTTAAATTTTGTAGCATTTCTCTTACGGTCCTGCTTTTGACGTCGCATGGTGGTTCCACTCACCACAAAGGGGCTTGATTTCCTCCCCCATTCGCCGAAACATTAGGAATGGATGGTTTTTGAATTAGATTTGAATTTTTTCTATTGTTTTTTCCCCGCGATTACTCGCCATCCTTCCGAAACACAATACGATTTCGACCAATCGTTTTTCGCGTACGGCGATAAGGAAGGCAGTTTCTGAGGATTACCTTTTTCAACCGCCTCCTTTTCCATCAAATCTTCGAATTACTGTCATCCTTCTCGTCTCAAATCCGGATTTATTTCCAACACCCATCTAAATCACGACTCTCAAGTTTGCAATTAATACAATACTTTCCTAGGAATAAAATCAAACCCTAATTTTTGAAACTCGTATGAACAATTCCATTCTTCTTAAACGAGATTTGGAATTTTTCGAGTACGAATCTTAACAATCCACTTTCTAACCTTAACTCTCAAAGACAATCCTAGCGCCTTGTCTTCTTCCTCAGAGTCGTAATCTGGCTATGGGTTTCACCGCCGCCAACGGAACAAGCCAAGATTGTCCATAGAAATTTCTGGGTGATAGATTTGGAAAAGAAATCCATCCTCAAGCAATATTTGACTCCTCCTCTGGATTAAATGCAACAATCCTAAACGAATCGCTCATCAATAACATTTTTATTCTTTCTCTTTAATCCAAAACTAGTGGCTTTGACATCAAAAATCTCATAATCTTCTTCAATATTTACAACGAATAAGCATATGACGTATTATACAACAAATCTAATCTGAAACTTCGCTTTTAGGAACCACATTGCTTCTTCGAATTTCCTTACGCAAGAGGTCAAAACTGGCCCAACCATTTGAAAAACTGTACCACCAATGCGTACCGCAGTTTCAAATCTTGTTCTTCAATCATCAAATCAATTTCTTCCTCCTCAAACATCACCATGAAGTTCACCCGCGCAAGATAGGTGGATAAGTGCTTAATGGGCAATTTTAATTGACTGGCAGAGGCGACAACCAGGGTTTACCGCCGTCCACGCCACCGCTGGTTTTAAAACATGGTCACACACATCGGTGCTGGGGTCATGGCTCTACACAAGGCGACGGCCGACCACAGAGGTTTATATCGATTTACATGGGCTGGAGAGAAGGCACACCTGTGGTTCGGGCCGAATTTCAAAGAGAGATGAGAGCAAAAATTTTGCTAAGTCTAAAACGTCATTTAAATTGTCAAGGCTTTATTTGAATGCAGAAACAAGGTTAATTATTGGGGGTCATTTTAGCGCCGTGGTTCCTGCCCGAATCCTCCTACGCACTTCTCCCACCGACCACTAATCGCCTCCGCTTGTCCTACACGTTGGAGGATTTACGTAGTAATTTCATCCGTTGTGGTACTTAGGTTAGCTACTCTTCATCCCCGCACGGCAACAGTTAATCTCACCGAGCATGAACGTAACCAAGCACTTCACACATGGTATCTCTAGTCAACCTTCACCATATCGGGCTGCCGCCGATTAAATGCTGCTGATTTAGCCGCTGAGCGTTAATTATTGTCATTTTTTAAATATACACTCTGTTCGACCTCTTATCACACACTTCTCCTACGACTCTACTAACGCCTCCGCTTAGTCCTCTTAAGATGCCGAGGATTTTTCATGAAAGAATTCCATCCGTTAGAAAGCTTAGTGGTTGGGCCTACCCCTTCACCGCACGGCAATTAATCACCATTGATACTGAATCAACTCAAGACTTCCACACGGGTATCTCTAGCTTCCAACTCTCACCATCAAATACAATGCCGCTGGATAAATGTCAGCTTTATTTAGCCGCTGATGTTAATTATTAGTCATTTTTAAAGGCGCGGTCTCTCAAGTTCAACTTCTCCTATCAATGCACTCTCCTACCGACCTAGTTAATCGCTTCTCCAGTCCTCACACGCTCGACATTTTTCACGCAGGAATTCCATCCGCGTTGGGAGGCTTGGGTTAGCTACTCCCTTCACCCCCCCAGAAGGCAATTAATCACCTCTCACTACATTTAATCGAACCCAAAGCACTCTCCCACACATGGTATCCTTAGCCTAACTACCATCAGGCCAAATGTCTGGATAAAATGTCAGCTGATGAAGCCGTGCCGAGCGGTTAATTATTGTCATTTTAACAATGTGGTCTCGTTCAATCCTCCTTATCAACACTTCTCCTACCGACCTACTTAACGCCTCTCCGCTGTCTCCTACACGTCAGATGATTTTCAATAGTAATCATCCAAGCGAGGCTTAAGAAGCAATTTCTCACCTCAGCAGTAATTGTGGCAATTAATCCACCTCACGATATGGGATCAACCGCACTTCCCACACGGTAGCATCTTAGTCAACTTTTCACCAAACGGCTGTGTCCGCTCTGAATGGGTCATAGCTCAGTGGCCTAGGAGACGCCAGGCCTGTGGCCCAGGCTCAGTGTCACAGTGGTCACAGGCCCAGGGCCTGCACGCAGGCCTGGTGGCTCAGTGGTCAGTAGCCTGCATCACAGTGCCCAGGCCAGTGGCCTCAGTAGCCTGCACTCTGCCTACAGTGGCCTCAGTGGCTCAGTGGCTCAGTGGCCTAGGCCCCAGGCCTATGCCCAGTACCTATGTGCCTTGCGGCTCAGTGGCTCCAGGCCTTGCGCTTGTGGGCCTCAGGGCCGAGGCTCAGGGCTCAGTGGCCCAGTGGCCTGGTGGCTCAGTGGGCCTCCAGGCCTAGGCTCAGGCCTGCGGCCCCAGGCCTCCAGGGCCTGTGGCCCAGTGGCCTGTGTGGCTCAGTGGCCCAGGACTGCGCCTGAGCTACCAGAAGGCCTGTAGGCTCAGGCACGAGTGGCCCAGGTACCAGTACTGCACCTGTACTCCAGCCAGTGGCTCAGGCCTCCAGGCCTATGCCATACTCAGGCCAGTATCTAGTGCAGCCCAGTGGCCCAGGCCTTGTGGCCCAGGCCCAGGTCTAGTGGCCTGTGGCTCAGTGGCCTGTGGCCCAGTAACAGTGGCCCAGTGGCCTGTGTGGCCTATGGCTCAGAGCCCAGTATTTAGTACGCCCATATCTAGCCTAGTGCACACAGGTCTGCGCCCATGGCCCAGTACCTGCGGCCTGCACTGGCCCAGCCCAGGCTCCGCGGGCCCAGTGGCCTGTGGCCTGGCCCAGGCTCCAGGCCTGCGGCCCAGGCCCAGGCCCAGCCCATAGCTCAGTATTCAGTGGCCTGAGGCTTAGGGCCCCGTGGCCTGTGGCCTGTGGCCCAGGCTCCAGGGCCTGGTGGCCTCCAGGCCTGTGGCCTGCGGCCCAGGTCATGGCCTGCAGGCCTGAGGCCCAGGCCTAGTATTCAGTGGCCTAAGGGCTTCCAGGCCTAGTGGTCAGGCCCAGTAGCCTTGTACCAGCAGCCTGAGTTCAGGTGGCTTCATAGGCCCAGTGGCTCCAGGCTCAGTACTGCAGGTCTGTAGCCCATACTAGCATTCAGGCCCAGGTCAGCAGGCCCCAGTGGCCTCCAGGCCACAGGCCCAGTGGCTCAGTGGCCTAAGGGCTCAGTATCTTGAAAGGGCCCCAGTATTCAGGCCCAGCATTCAGTGGCCCAGTGCCCCAGTGCAACAGTGGCCCAGTGGCCCCAGTGGGCCATTCAGGCCCAGGCCTGAGGCCCAGGTCATAGTACCAGGTGGCTCCAGGCCCAGTGGCCCAAGGCCCAGCAGCCCAGTGGTCTGCATCTGCGGCCCAGGCTCAGGCCTGGGTGGCCTGTGGCCTGTGGCTCAGGCCCAGGCCCAGTGGCCCAGGCCTGGCGGCCCAGTGGCTCAGGCCCAGGCCCAGTGCCAGGCCTGGTGGCCTGTGGCTCATGTGCCTGTGGCCTGTGGCTCCAAGCGCCTCTGCGGCCCAGGCCTGTGCACCCAGTAACAGGCCTGCAGGCCCAGCACCCAGTACCCAGGCCCAGGCTCAGTGCACTGGTGGCTTTGCAATTAAATGTAAAGCTAGGCTTGTGGCTTGTGTTTAGTGTTTAGGTCATGTTTAGGTTTGTGTTTATGCTTAGGTTTCAGGTTTGGGGTTTGTGGGTTTGTGGTTTGGGGGGTTTAGTGTTTAGGGTTTGTGTATTTGTGTGTTTGTGTTTGTGTTTGTGGTTTGTGTGGCTTGTGTGTCAGGTTTGGTGGTTTAGGTTGTAGTTTAGGGGTTTGTGGTTGTGTGTTTAGGTTTAGGTTTAGGTTTAAAGGTGTTTGTGGCTATGTTTGTGTTTAGGTTTAGGTAGTTTTGTGGTTTAGGTTTTTTTT